>OX579680.1:49786700-54786700 GCA_951230905.1 Cheilosia variabilis | reverse complement strand
AACGTCACTTTTCCTACGTCAGCCATATATGCGAACTGTCAACTTAGTACTCAGTCATAAATTTCTTGACTAAATTCGTCGGCTACTACTCCATAAACGTCAACTGAAAAAAAAACTATTCACGTGACCAATTTGGGCAAATAAAAACTGAAATAAATTAAGTCGGTCAGCTGTCAGACTTTTGTGGTATTCGATTGGGCGCTCTCAGAGCACTTTTCATGTTCGGTTGGTACAACAAAAGCAATCTTTTTCAGATTTCAGAGCACTTTTGCGAATCTGGATTTTTTTCTCAGATTTACCAATACAAGTATGTACGTTTGATTTTGACAACTAGTGGAGTTTGTTCACGTTTTCGAGACATTTTTCAACTGAAAAGAAACGAATTGATCTATTTTTTGTTGTACAAATGCTTAGAAATCAATCTGGGCGAGCATTTTGAATGTTTGCATATAAAATTTAACCAGTGAATGGAAGATGGTTTGAAAAGTGTTAGAAAAGTGTCGAAGGCTACACATATTCCAACCGCACAAATATCAAAACAAAAAAGAGCAAGTGAGGTTCTTATGTTCGATTAGAAACACATGATCTGAAGTCTGATAGCGAATCTGAAGAAGCCCAATCAAATACCACATTAATAAACTAGAAATTCGAACGTCCCCCTTACTAATCAAGTTACCTACAGCACTGACAGATGTGACAGTTCAAAGAGGGGAAATCTAACTAAAAGAACCACTTTGGTTTCACTGTCATCACACACAGCCATTTGCCCCTTCACAAATCGTTGCTGTTGAAACCACACATGCTAAGACAAAACTCGTTCCTGTTCTAATAGCGGCTAAATTAACAATCATTGTTAGAAATCTTCTATACTTGATATGCATTCATAGTTAAAGCTTATTCAGAAATGGTTAAATGTCAATTTTGATATAAAAAAAAGAGTTTGCCAATAACTTGAAATCTCACTAGCCATTTTGCGGCAATTGAACGCGACCTTTTCTTTGCGAAATGAGTTCGATCAAGCGAACTTCACATTGATCAAGGTAACCATTATGCTTGCAACGGCCTAACACAACAATTTTGACAGCAGAAGCAATGTCAACGGCTAAATTATACCAAGTCGATTGAAACAGACATCGACACGAATTTTGTCAATCACGGAAATAAAGATTGTAACTCAAAAAACGTCATCGTAACTTGAAGTTTGAATTTAGATCTGAAGGGCGAGCAACAATTGGATGCCATAGAAGAAGCCCAGCTTAAGCCAACGTGCAAAGTTGTTTGTTGTTTAATTAATAGGGTAAGTGGTACATTTCAAGCTTTAGACGGAACTTAAGCGGATTTCTCTCCCAATTTTACCCCAACATAATGTATGACCCTTAAAATCGATGTCAATGTTGACGTTTGGTCATTTTAATTGGTCCTCGATGAGGTACACTTGGCCCAAGATTGGACCATTATGCTGCCACTGGGAGGAGCAAATTCCTTTGTGAAATTTCACAACGTTCCGGTTGGATCAGCAACTCGTGCTGACCTCAGGTTAAAGTGGTTGCCATTTCAAAGAAGCAACCTTCACAACCTGCGAATTTGTATTGTTCCAATCGAGAGGGAAAACTTTTTTAGCCTCCCTCCCAGCGGTACACAACTTTCAGGTGGCTTCTTCGGGTTGTTCTTAAAAATTGAACAAACGCAGTTCGAGAAAGCCGCAACTCTTCAAACACGCATCTTGAGTTTGGCCTCTCAAATCCCAGTTAAACTTAATTGAAAATAAATTGCCAAGCAGCGCGTAAAAATTAATTAGAAAATTTCTCCCATTGTTTTGGAAAGGTAAGAAAAGGAAATGCCATAACCTCCAAGGAGGTTTAAGTTAAATCAAAATAATTCCACTCAATCATTTAATCATTTTTTTTTTTTCAGATTTTCTTCGATATAAATTAATAACCTCCCTCTGGTTGAATTCGATCCAGCCGAGAAACGACTTCACCCAACGATAACCACATTAAGCCTCGCGCGACATAAAAGAAGAAAAAGGTCATCACCATTCCGGAAATCAATCGAAGAGAGAGCGAAAGAGTGCGAAAAATTATTGAAGAAAGCTAAAACGTTTGTTGAAGGTCACCCACACAGGATAAAACAATTTCTTTTCCACTTTACTCCTATAATCCCATCAAACAAACTGTAAAAGAAAAAGAAAAAAACCCGTCCCCATCTTGCCACGTCCTTAAAATTGAATGACTTAATCATATTCACTCTGTCAGTGCAGTCAGCAGAGTGGCACCGGGGACAAGTGACAACCCTTACTTGGAAAGTTTGTCTTTCCCACTTATGTGGATGGGAATTGTTAAACTAAGATGATTGGGGTCGGGTGGATATGACTTAAAACAAAAACACAACACACATGAGAAAATCAATTCAAGGATGCTTGAACACAAAATAGGAGGCAATTTCATATTTCTTCTCATTTTCTTCTGTATGGCAGTCTGTTTATTATGCAAAGTGGTTGTAAGGGAAGTGTCACCTGAGATGTGTCACTCATTTTGACAGCATATTGATAGCTAATCCAAGTAAGTATACGTGGAGGCAGATCTGCTTCTTTTGTCTCAAATTTGAAGTGTGATCCGAGCAGATGCGAGTGGCACTTATGACGAGAACATTAAGTCAGTCTTCAAAGGAATACATTCTCGGTGAGGGTATGCGATTTGGATAAGGGGCATCGGATGTTAAGTGTAAGCATGATTATACTCAAGTTGCTCGCATTTGGTAGGATAAATGTGACGCGACGAAATGTCTCCACAAGTTTACAGGTGGTCTGCTAACAGAAACTTATTTCAATAGAACTCAGAGGGCGCCACGGACAACTGTCACTACTCACAGATGGGTTTCAAAATGAAGACGCAGCAACAATGCGCAATATTTATCGGCTGTCAGGCATCAGATCACAAATCCCTACCATCTATCACAACAAAGTCGAAGGCATTGAAAGACTGTCGCAGATCTATTCACGAGAACACCTGCCTGATGATACAGATGCTATGGCGCGTTAAAAACTGGTAGACGGTAGACGTTTATCTATTCAGCGCAAGGGGTGGAATCGGCTAAGGTGATAGTTGACAGTTGACAATCAAAATCATAGCTTTACGTCCACGCAAGGTGATTATCAAATTGACAATTGCTTTTTTGCGATCAATTTCATGTGACAGCTATTTAGGTGTCGCTTTCATACATTTGTGCCATTTTCATATGTATGCGCCTCGGCTTCAACTCCAAATAAATTAAATACAGAAGTGACGTTTAAAACTCTAAGTGGTGCCAATAATCAATAATTTTTTAGTGATCGCTTTACGCAGAGCAAATAAGGGTTGATAATCAAAAACGACAATCAAAAAAGCAACAATGAACTATCACCTCAGCCGATTCCAGCCCTGAACTGACTGAACTACAGCGGTCACGACATTAAAGAGAGTTCTGGTAAAAATAACTATTGTCACAGGAAAACTCTGCACTGATTTAACGACATTAAAGAGTGTTCTGGGAAAAAGAACTATTTTCATAGAAGAACTGTGAACTGGCTGAATTTCAGAGCTCACGACATTTAAGAGAGTACTGGGAAAAAGAGCTATTATCATAATAAAAATGATCTGTCCAACGCAGACTACTCTCTAACTCTAAACTTACTGAACTATAGAGATGAGTCAGAAGTTCTAGGAAGAAGGAGAACCACACTTGCATTGAACTCCCTGAACTAAGAGTTACTTTTCCACACAGTTGGAAAAACAAAACCAAACACCTGCTTGTTCTCAGAAATTCACCCAGTCAAGATAAAACCCCAAATTTACAAGCAGCATCTGTGCGGAAATTTATGTTTCTCATCTGGGGTAGAATCCAAATCAATTCGACTTTTAATTGCGCACAATGTTCCCACCCAATTGTGAGTCAAAGCAGTGCCCCCCGGTGTCCTACTGTTAAAACAACAAAACACTCAAAAACTCATTAACGAGTTGAAAATATTTTCATATCGATGAATGTGCAGCAATACGAAAACGGACCCGGTCCTTGTCTATGAATTTTCATTTCACGTTGGTGTCAGCGAATGAGTCAATCGCGCTTAATTTCCTTCCCTCGGTCGTCAATTAGCAAAAGTCTCAACCATCCATTAACCTTTAGGATTCTTTGCTATTGTGACGCATTAAAAGTCAAAATATTAAAGTTCTAAGTAAAAAGTTATCCCACTACACTCTGCTCAGCCTTCAACAACAAAATAAAATAAAAAAAATATAATACTAATCTGCACCCCCTCGCGCCTTTCGTTTGAGGTACCTCTACAGCGAGAGAGAGAAAGGAACACATCTATATCTACACTGACAACGTGAACCATGTGGCTGCGGTATGAACTGATATATTTTGGACTCGATCCAAAAAATTCGAATTGAAAATTGCGACATTATGAACCAAGTACGAGAGTATGGGTGGGTGGGTGCGCGCTAGAGTCAATAACACTCGAGGAGGAGACACCAGCGCCACGCTGCTGCACTAAAGAAAAATTCCATTTTCACGATTACTAATTATTGGGGAATATTACAAATGGACTGGACGACAAGACAGTGAATACCACAACAACGACGGCGACAACGTCGAAGGCGGCGATGAAATTGAATACATAAATCAGCCAACTAATATCAAAATGAATGCGATGATGGGACCCGACAACATTACTACCTTCTCACCTTGAAAACGCTTTCGGATTCGGAATTGACTTGCTTTTAATTTGGATGAAGACGAAGATGATGTACGCGAATTGTTTGATGTCATCTGTTTGGCGGTTGGTAGCCACTTGGAGTGGTTTATCGCGCATGGTGTCGTTTAGTTCGATTTTGACAGGTCTGTCATGTTGGGTTTCAAGTTATAGCTGGACAATGGACGTCTTTTGCGAATTACATAAGCCATTTGAGATTGGTGTATAAATAGGGCATTTATTATATAATGCACTCGTAAATATTCGCTTTTCCTTTTTAGTTCAGAGCAGAGCCTGAACTGTCAAACTGTCAAACACAACAGACCTCTGAATATGTGATTTTTTTGTTTTTGATCAGAGCGGACTCTAGAAACTCAGAATAATCTGACTAAACAGTCCGAGTAAAAATGTAAGCGCAACATATTTTGACAGCTGACCATTGAAAAATTGGAAATGCAAATGCTGGCACAGAAAAAGAGATTAAATTTCAATAAAGTGTAGCTGACCAAAGAAATACAACAAATGCTGTTCACATTGAGCATTCTTACAGTCATATTGACAGCTGCTCAAATGTCTTTCATAAATAAATCGGATTCGCTCTGAACGCACTCATTTTAGAGCATGCTCGACGTGCTCGAGCTCTGTTCAATGCTCTAAACGGGGAGCATTTTTCACTCAGAAAAAAAAAATTGTAATGCCAACAATTTTCGTTGGTTCAAATGAACCCGAACATCAAAATCTTTGATTTAAGAATGAAATTGTTGGCAATGATGTAATAAAATACTTATAGCGAGTATATAATTCTTACGCTGACTACCTAATTCTTTAAAACTTAAAAACGAGTTCTTGTTAACAAAAAAAAAATATTTGAACAAAGAACTTTTAAATTAAAATTTTTTTAAAAATCTCAAAACTCTTCGCTTAACAATTTTTTTTCTGAGTGTTTGACTTGACAGTTACGTATAGGAAACTTTTCAAGCCTTCTCACAACCTCTTGTATGAGTTTTACTTTTGCAATCCATGAAAGAATCCTAAAGTTTTGTCTCACTAGGTCATTCTTTTTTATCAGTACTATCAGGAGTAAACTAAGCATTACTTGTCCAAAACTCGCTTGCAGGATGAGTAAAGTCCGTCCAAAAGGAATTGAAACTTCCCTAGATGGGCAGTACCAATCGAATATTTTGTCTTAGGCGCATTTTTGTTCAAATGAAAGAGCTGTGAAGAGACCTGCGCGTGAAAGTTTCAATTAAATTTATTATATTTATAAATAGCATCAATCTAAAAGCAGATGTTACACCTGTTTGGGGACCTTTTCCAACAGAATTATTGAAACAGCCAATAAATCAAGAGTTTATTAATCTCACCAAATAGTTAAAATAAGAAGAGTCTACCCAAGATCACAAGTATTTTAAAACACGCAGTCGGTCGCTGTTGCCAACTTCACTCGATATCTGTCACTTTTTCGTTTCATCGGAGTTCGAAATCACTGTCCAACGAGCCATACGTTCTGCCCTTGTCTCACAACGCACTCGAACCTCCATTTTTCAGTCGCTTTTTGCTTTCAGCTGATTTCAAAAATGACTGCCCAACGATTTGTAGCTTTTTCATTTCATGGGAGTTCGGAATTAATACGCAGAGCTATAAAAAGTTTAACTTCAAAAGGAGGTTTTGTTTGGGATGACGAACTTTTGCTGTCACAAAAGTGTATACGATTTTAACAGACATATCACTAGCAGCGTCCGCATTGTACACATTAGCTATGTCATAACATTCCTTTATTCCCCTCGATTTCCGGTTTCCTTGCGAATCTCCCATAAAAAATCGATTAAAAAACGCACATGACAGTGGAACATTAAAACACTACAACAGAGAGAATCAAAATCTAAACAGAATATTATAAATTTTGCGATTTCCTTTGATCCCAGTCGAAAGAATATTTTTTTTTGCTTCGTGTGCATAATCCGCAATAACAAATGCGAATTTATTGCTAATAAACAAGTGAAAGTACGAACTTAAAAGCGAGCGAAAAAAAAACACCAAAGAGAGAGAGAGCTATACTCTTTTGAAGAAATATTCATGATGTTTATGGTCGCCGCGGTTGGTTATTGTATTTGTCTTAAGGACGACGCTCCTTGCAGGGAATCCCCATCGCTGCATCAAAACAAACACCGATAGTTGTGCATTCAGGCTCTGCCTTGCCAACACTATGTCTACATGGAGAAACTTTTTTATTTGCCTTTTCCTTTTGTAGATGATTTTGTATTTTTCCTTTTCCTACCTTCATCGTTTTTAATTTTATCTTGTCAGACGAAGCCTTGTTCCTGTTTCTTTCCCCATTTCGGTGGCGGTGTACTTCCACCCTCAATCCTTTTGAAATGTTTAATTTCTGTATCCGTATGAGGGTGTTCCCTTGCTGCCGGGGGGGTTAGACCGGGAAACGGGTATTATAGTTGAGTGCACTCAACTCAAAAAAACTGTGTGGTGTATGGGTATGCTATCGGACCTATTCACCCAGAAATAAGTTCCTCTAATGCGGTGGGGTGTGTGGGGCTGTTAAGGATTAGGAAATAGAATGGTTTCTCGTTCCACGGACCACTTGCGTTTTTAATTAGAACAAAACGAGGGGCGATAATGCTTCCACCAAGGAGACAGTCCTTCCACTTGAGCTGAGTTAAATGACTGAAGTAGCAAGTAGTTGCAGTGCCGTTAGAGTGACATCAGAGTGGAGAATTCTCGCATGAGGAGTTGTGGAACTTGAACTGGGTGTTCGCATAATGGAGCTCTTCCGAAAGGATAAGGCTTATGTCTATTTTCGCTCACGTTCGGCAGAAAGCCGAGTATCTAAAAGTTGGGAAATCTTTTCCAAAGAAAAAGGACATAAAGCTAGTGGCAATAAATTGTTTGTCTGGCGCTTCCGATGGAATTTGTGCTGTCGACCTTACTTAACATTAAAAATCAGTTTTTACCGATGAACTTTTAGTCAAGAAAAAAAAAACAACCAAAAATACTTCTGCAGTTAAAAAACGAAAGAAATCTTGCAAAAACGAAAACATGATTAAAGAATCTTCTGTTAGCTTTCTAAAAAAAAAACGAAACTTTCTAACCGCAGAAGTGGTTTCTGCAGTTAAAAAGAAAACGAAAGAAAGCTTGCGAAAGCGAAAACATGATTGAAGGATCTCCTTTTCTTAGCTCTCTAACAAAACGAAACGAAAACCACTTCGGCAGTTAAAAAAAAAACGAAAGAAATCTTGCGAAAACGAAAACATGATTGAGAAACTGCTCTTGTTACGAAAAAAGTCTTGCAAAAATGAAAACATGATTAAAGAATCTTCTGTTAGCTCTCTAAAAAAAAAAACGAAACTTTCTAACCGCAGAAGTGGTTTCTGCAGTTAAAAAGAAAACGAAAGAAAGCTCGCGAAAGCGAAAACATGATTGAAGAATCTCCTTTTCTTAACTCTCTAAAAAAACGAAAGAAATCTTGCGAAAACGAAAACATGATTGAAGAATCACCTTTTTTTAGCTCTCTAAAAAAACGAAACGAAAACCACTTCTGCAGTTAAAAAAAAAAAACGAAAGAAATCTGGCGAAAACGAAAACATGATTGAAGAAACTCCTTTTGTCACATCCTTATAAAAAGAAACGAAAACGCGGTTAAAAAAAACGAAAGAAATCTTCCGAATGGGAAAACATGATTTAAAAACTCCTCTTGTTATCTCTCTAAAAAGAAACGAAACGAAAACTACTTCGCAGTTAAGAAAAACGAAAGAAATATTGCGAAAGCAAAAACATGATTAAAGAATCTCCTTTGCTTAGCTCGCTAAGAAAAAAAAAACGAAACGAAAACCACTTCTGCAGCAAAAAAAAAACCAAAGAAATCTTGTAAAAACGAAAACATGGCTAAAGAAACTCCTTTTGTTAGCTCATTAAAAAAAAGGAACGAAACGAAAGACAACCTTCCGTATAGCCGTAACCCCTTCAGCCAATGTTCATTAACGTTGAAAAGGCATTCGACGGTAACAACAGCGAGTGTATTTAGCGCGCATACCTCTCCGGTATATCCGAAATGGCGATACCCCAAAGCAAGCTTAATACGCACTCTGTTGGTACCATCGAATCCCTTTTCAAAATCGATGAACAGGTGCGAGATTTTGGGTAACCCGCAACATATGATAGGTCGAAGTCTCAAACTCTGCTAAGAGGAATGCTGCCAGAGGAAGGCCGCCAGATGAAATTGAAACCCAAAGCCATTTTCTCAAAAGTTCTCATTTCTCATTGGATCCGTGTCTATGGACATGCTCTGTTATGTGAATTATTTTGCAGCTCGTATACTCGTAGGCAAATCAATCGGCACTACACCGAAATATCAGGAAAATACACGTGCTAAGTCATTTTGGTTGGTGCGTTGAAACATAAAATCGCCTAAATCTGTATTTATCTCGGTCTACCCCACTGTTACTCCCTGTGAGTCATTTTCCAACCCCCTTTGCCAAATAGAAGGATTTATATCTTCTCCACTAAAAAGAAAAATCTACTCCAAAGCAGATCCACAAAAAGACTCCGCTCAGCAGTACTCTCCTCCAATTTGCCAGGTGACAGCATCACATCTCAGTTGATCTCCATGCAATAAAAACCAATTTTACATACATATCAATGGCAGCCATTACGAGCATGAGTGGATTCAAATCCAACCCATTTCAGCTCCTAACAAATTTATCATCTTGCCAAAAGTTAAGGCAATAAAAAAAAGCCCGCGAGAGCAGAAAAATCCGTGTAATAAAATCGACAGACTTCCATTGGAGACATATAGGCGGGACTAGGCCTCTCTAGAAAAACAAACTAAGAACGCACACACAAAACACACTCGCGCATCGTGTCTGATGTCTCGACACACATATTGCCCAATTTTTCTAGAGCATGTACTATTTTAAATTAGAAACTAAAAAGAAAAAAAAAAGCAAAACAAACGCCAGCGTCTTGCAATTAAAATAACATTCCCAAGCGAGGAATGAAAAAATATGCTCAAAAAGCCAAAAGACACACGCTGACTGCCCGCTGTGTGTGTGCTATTCATCGAAACGCGATTGTTTTCCTAATTCCGTTTCGGAATAGTGAGATATTTACCTACATATCTGCGTTTCGCGTTATACTTTTTGTAAGTACACCTTCCACATACATACACGCATGCATGGGTGTTACACCAGTCGAATTTAATCGGAGAATGGACATTGAAACTGCCGTCAACACTCGCACCATCCCGCGAACACCCACTCCCTATCCCTACGCTCTTCAGATAACGTATCGACTGTTTGGCGAACGTTTTCTCGCCCCTAAAACGTATACCGAAAGAAATTCCAACCCGAACTGTGGTTTGGGAATTAGTTTTGCCAAGGATGCACACAAAGTCCTTGAATCTGGGTCACTCGCCGAAGTGGAGTTTCCATCTAATCCGTTTGTCGATGTAAGATGAAACTCTTTTATGATCCAAGGAATTTATGTCTCGAAATGTGTGTCCTTGTGGCGCATAATAAAATTCTCAATCTCTTGACACTCGAGGGAGTGCAACTCTGTTCAGCGACGCTGCTCTATACTTGTACGAGTATATTGGACTTAATTACCCCAAAGCAATCAACTTTGCTACGCTCTGTTTCTGTTTCTGTTTGTTGGATTTTATTGTTATGTCAACGCAAGCAAAGAATAATTTATTGTCAGCGCGCTCGCGTCCACCTTGGGAATGGGAGGGTGTCGGTGAAAAGTTGTGACAAGTCTTTATCTACTTAAGGGATGTGTAATTGCTGCGATGTGAAACAAAAGTGCGCATTCAGTGGCGTATCTGGATTTTGTTCTTGTTTTGTTATGCCGACAAAGGAGATAAGAATGCTGTTCCAAGGATGGGAACTTGAACATGTGGTATGTCGAATGTCGTATGTGTGGAATAGTCTTTTGCAGCGACTGGTTTGGTGTAATGGGGTGAGAGGTGATAAAACACAACACAATGCAATATGACGTCTACGAAATAGAAAGTTGGCGATTAAATCGAATAGAATGGTATTTTGAGATAGGTAGACTTACTCAGCATTTCCCCAAGTTCCACTGTAGACAATAGATAGAACTACAACTAGTTCCTCTTAACTGTCGGTCAACAATCTACTGCATTTGGACTTAAAAACACTGTGAGCAAACTGAACACTTTAAACCACAAGGAGCTGTGTAGTACAAGTAAAACCATGTAGGTGTAGCACGTTTCTGTAACACAAAGCTACAATTCGAGTGCCACACCACAATTTATAGGAGAAATCTATCACAGAAAGAAAAATGTTCCGACTTGTTGAGGAAAGCTGGCAATTCTGACGAACATTCAGTCCAAAGTGGGACATCAAGTAGTGAAACTGAATGTTTATGTTCACGGTATGGAACCACAAAGCTACAGGTCCAAAGCCACATATTTACTATTTGTATGAAAATTTTAGCTTATCGAAAACTTCAAGACATCATTGTTCTTGCCGATAAAAGCAGACAATTTTGACGAACTGCCGACATGCTGCTGTAAAATTGAATTTCTACATTGACTGTATAGAACTACAAAGCTACTACTTCTAAGGTAGAATATCATCAGAGGAACGAACGTTTTGTAGACAAAAGTTACCAATTTAAAAAGAACCTGTCAGTCCAACTGCAGTGGAAATGAATTTCTACAATGGCGACATAGAGCTACAAAGCTACAAGTGCAATAGAAGACTTAGCACAATTTGCAGGAAAACGCTCGTCTCAGAAACGTCCAGACATCATTTTTCTTGTCGATAAAAGTCGTGATATCCCGCAGTAAAAATTAATTTTCGCATTGGCTGTATAGAACCACAAAGCCACATTTTTAATGCCAGAAGTACCACGATTTGTAGGGAGACTCTAACGCGAAAACAAAAATGCACTAAATTTCATTCTCTCGTCGAGCAAAGTTGCCAATTTAGACGAATGTGTGTCGTCCGAAAGCGAAACTAAATTTCTACATTGGCTGTATAGAACCACAAAGCTACATTTTCAATGCCGGAAGGACCACAATTTGTAGGGAGACTCTAACGCGAAAACCAAAATGCACTGAATTCAATTCTCTTGTCGAGCAAACTTGCCAATTTAGACGAATGTGTGTCGTCCGAAAGCGAAACTAAATTTCGGTAGTTACTGTATAGAACCACAAAGCTACATTTTCAATGCCGGAAGGACCACAATTTGTAGGGAGACTCTAACGCGAAAACCAAAATGCACTGAATTCAATTCTCTCGTCGAGCAAACTTGCCAATTTAGACGAATGTGTGTCGACCTGAAACAACCTTTGTACATTGGCTGTATAGAACCACACAGCTACAACTCCAAGGTCAGATCCGCCGCTATTTATATATATAGTAGAAGTGGAATTTCTGTAAAACTGACAGACAGGATTGGCTCTCTTCCCAGTAATGTCAGAAAAGGTACACGCATCTTGACAAATGACCCAAATGCAGAGAATGGAACTGGGGGAGCAGTTGCCTCGGATAATACTTAATTAACTGGTCATACAGAGGCTGGCAACGTTTTCCAGGCAGAGATCTTTTCTGTTAAGAAAGCAGTTCAAACCAAGCAACACTTAAAGCGATTGAAATGTGTGAGTGAGTGCCATCTGCTCTGCTCTGTGGTGTTGCCGGACATGTTGATGTGGAGGCGAATGAGACAGCAAAAACGACTTCAAATAATTATTAACTTGAAACAACAACCTTATGCAGAAATTACAGGGATACAGAGGAAATTAAATCTTTGGAACATCTCTTTTGCTCTTCCAGAACGCTCTTCCACGGGATCACTGTCCTTAGAACTTATTTGGTTTTGACAATCTGGCAAAAGTAATCCAACCACTTTAACGGACCCCAATGGCTTAGCAAAACAACCTACAAATCCACTACTTCCCGAGTCCCGTCCATAAATGACTTTCTAGCGATTTCCTTTAAAATTTAAAAAAAATATTACTCGCCCCTTGTGCAATCGACCAACTTTACATAAACAATTGACAGTCAATTAGCTGACATTTTACATATTGAATATAAAACAGATCGGACGGCTGAACTGGTCTGTCCCCTGATTCTAAGCGCCGACAAAGAGTGAACTCTTGCAACCTCAAGTCCGGTGAATGTCGAAGTAGCCCGAAAATGTTTCAAATTCTACAGTTATTCATATGTCAGGTTTCACATGTCCTCGTTAAGTCTGCCCGAATACTCATTAGCACCGAGGAATTCTCTTTCTTTTTCAGCTCGCCCCACAGATTGCTCTCGAACAGTGATAAATAGCTGCCCAATTTATTATTATTTCTGTTTTTAACGGCAAATGGAAATTCCCCAAGTAGATTTCTATAAGGGACATAAAACTACTCCCTCACCCCCCACACACACAGTAGAGAACATTGTGATTGTGACATTGTTGCTAAAGAAGAAAAACAAATAAATACTCGCACAAGGCAAGCAACTAACTTTATAATCAAATTTATAGATCCATTTGTAAATGTGCGAACACACAAAACGAAACAAAAGTATTCGAACCACAGCCGAATAATTCTCACCAACAATTGTAAACCATAAATTTAGCTTTGAAACAGAATTGCACCGACCTGGTGGAATGAAATAATTTTTTTTTGAATTATATCCACCGCCAGTGGAAAACACACACAACATCCCACCCAAAATGAGGTCAATTGATCAGATAGTACGAGTATTTCTGTCTTTAAACGGGCAGTACACCAACCTCTTCATTTCAACTTCAATGGATTAATAGATCATGGAGAATTTACATCAACAAATTGCACATTTCAATGAACTGCTGCTGCTGCCTGCCGTTGCCTGCCTGCCTTGCTAATGACTGTCAATACTTGGCGAGAGCTATTTTTGCATACGGTACGAATAAGAACACTCCAGGTGAATTATAAAGCGAATCGATTCGATCGATAGATAGACATGTAGACAATTTGCATCCTTTTGGTTTCGCTTCCTCCGAAGTGAACTGAATTCACCTGCGAAATGTCAATAAATATATGCGGATGACGAGAGCTTTTCTCGGGAAACAAATAAACGGCCATTTCTCAGATGAATTTGTGCCAAATGGAGCAGCCGATTCGGATTAAGTGTGTGGAAATATTGCCATGGAAATGAAGTCAGAGAGGTGAATGATAATTTAAAACCATCCCCCAACTTGGTCGAGACTCTACCGCACCAAGTTCCTGTTTGAAAATCGTTTAATCTTTTAAATGTAACCCATTCAGCCGAATGTATCTTTCTGGGTTCAGCAATAAATTAGACTGCAGGCCAAGAACGTCTTATCCCCATTATCTGTAGATTATGATATACACGAGTGCGTTGCTGAAAAGTTATTCGCCAATTGGTGTATACTGTATACACCTCGATAAGACGACTTTAAAAAAACGAGGCAGAGATAAACAAACGTTCCGGGGGGAAAAACTGATTAAACGTTAGTACGGGCGAATTTTTTTAATTGACCAAACTGTATCACAAGACAATCCGCCAAAGCTAACTAAATACTAGAATAGAATGATAATCTTACAAATCAAGGGTAAGATTATGTGAAACGCAAAAAAAAAAAAACGAAAATCGTATTTATATTTAAAAACAAAAACGAAAGAAATCATGCGAAAGCGAAAATTTGTTTCGGGAACTATTCTCGTGTTGTTCTTTTATAGAAATAAAATAAAATGCGTGATAGAAAACGGCGCGTTGTTGTTTTTTTTTCTCACACGAAAAGAAAATGTGTTTCGATTTTATAGTTAAATGAAAAAACGAAAATGTCGTTCGTTTTTATAGTTACATAAGGAAAAACAAAAACGAAAATGAAGTAACTTTGTATACTTTTGCTTTCGTGCAAAAGAAAATTCCTTTCGTTTTGAAAGTTACGTAAAGCGAAACGTTCGTGCAAGCGAAAACGATTAAACGTTTTCAATCTTACAGAATGCCGCCCCAGGGCGCATGTTCTATAACTCATGCGATAACTTTTCACACCGAAAACTTAGGAACACTTTGTTTCAATTCATATCGTTTAAGTGATAAATATATCGACGTGAGAACATGGGCACAGGATAGAAGCGAAAAAAAACGTACTCCCTTTTGCAAGGTATCGCTTAAGACGTTTCGAAGTTCTGCAATTCGCTCTACGTAGACTGGCCCCTCTTGAAACGACAATGGAACTTTTTGTATTTATCAAGAACCTAAAGTTGCATTACTTCTTCTAAACTGAATGGCACTCAACTTGCCAGGGGTTATGAGACGATGGGCAGTAAAAGACGACGATAGACTGAATGGAATTGAATGTTTCAATTAACAGACGAATTACACAGCCAAGGCAGTTGTAGCAGCCGATTGACATGCATCGCCTAAACTGGCTTAAAATTGTTTTGTACGTACTTGGGTCAAGATCCACCGACCTTCGACGAGCAAAACAGCCGGATCTAGCATGCCAGAAGACTGACCCAGACAAACAGTGCGTTTCAAAAAATTTTATAGGTCTTTTTCAAGATATTGTCAGCAAAAAATATGTCACCAACGCAGCGCGTTAAACACTGGACATACCAAAAGACTGGTCTCAAAATTCTGAAATCGCCAAATTACCAGAGAGAAATCAATGGGTACAATGGAATGTCCTTTATCACTACCAATCTTCAGGGAAGGCCCGAAAACCCCCCATGAAATTTGAGCTGGGGTTTTCTTCGAATACCTAAACCCAACCGCCTGACTTCGACAACAAAAGTTCAAAAGTCTTGCAAGTGCAAGTAAGATTTGTCTACAAGTGAGGAGACGATCAGTAAAGGACTTGTAACGTTGTGCTAAGCTTGTAGAAAATGACTTGCACAACAAGCTCTGACTGACTGACTCTGGCCCCAAGTGCACCGGAAGCACGTACGATCACCCAATGGCGATCATTCTGTTTCTCTGTCCTTGACGACATTATGGACAATAAAAACTGGATTTAGAGACTGTTTTACTAAAGAAATTCCAATTCAGTTCCCTTTCACTGAAACAGTAGTTGGACTGCAAAAAAATTAAAGACCAAACCGTCTAAGGCATCATCGTCCCCAATGTTACACTAAAATACACCCAAAGGAGGAGTACTAGCCGACAAAAATATTCCCATCCGACCCAATCGGGTTATAGTGCAAAAAATGCTGTCATAGGCAAAACTATGTCGCCGGACAAACGCCTTGAAAAACCGTCTATGACTGAAGAGTACTGAGCGGCAGCAGCTGTAGGCACTCTACGTGATTCCATCTTTTTGGCCATGACCTTCGGTGTGGGCGACATTCAAAGAATGGCGTGAATCATCCACTAGTACGGAGAACTTATTTCAAATAGCCTCCTCCAAAGGTGGGAGTGAGTATTAAACTCGATTTTTTTTAACATCACTTTCCAGTTCATTTCGCTCCCACGTCATTACCGTGGAGAAAATTCCTCTTCTGCTATTTTTAAGATTATAAACATAACTCCAGCAAGAATATTCACAAAACACACCCACCACTTCCTTAAAAAGAAAAGAAAATCTAAACAAAAACAAACACACCATAAAAAATGTTACGTATACGCCCCAGTGTTAGGTGCTGGCATGCTAAATCAACTCAGATGCCTAATCCTCTGCAGGATTACATTCAAGTACAAATTACTACATGAAAGTCATATTTTAAAGCGCTTGACACGGCCCGCTGACATCAACTTCAAAACAAAACACGACGTAAGGAAAAAACAAAAAAAAAATATAAAAACACGTGATGTTCACTGCGAGACGACTATGAGTAGTCACAAACTGCATTAGAGTGATGGAAATATGATATTGAACTTTTCACAACAACAATTAGAGAAACAATGCAAATAATAACAAAAAAAAAAAAAAAAAATATAGCAAAAATGTAAAAAAAACTCAACGACGTGAAAGGCATGATATCTCCACTTGTGATATCACTTACAACAGGCTTGAGATATGGAATAGAGTGGCACATTCCCTGGCCAAGGGTGCTAGGTTCAAACAATGGAAATTTCTATTACAAATGGGTTCATTTCATTTCAAGGGAATCCCCGTCCTTATTGCACGCAACACGTCTACGAATGGATGGAATTCCAAAAGGCAAACAAATTTTACTCTTGTCAATACTACGGAGGAGGTCCTTTTATTTCATACACAAATTTGAACACTTTCTGCCCGGATATGTGACCGAACAGATACTCGCGTCGCGGTATTCGGCACACGTTCGATACGAGACTACACTGTGGGGAGCGACAACGCGTTGTGGAACATATCGTGCACGGCAAGCTTCGTCGAGCAACTGAATACTGAATACTGAATACTGAATACTGAATACTAGGTGGTGAGCTTTTCGATATCCATGGCGCTGCTGGTGTGTGACTCTTTTTGGTATTTGCGCTCTCTCAGGAAATTTCAGATCGCACACTCTAAAGCAGTACCTACCGAATGTTAATGTTTTGTTTATTTTCCTAGGTCGGCGAGCGATGTTTCCACATCTGACAGGGTGGAGGTGCACAATCTACTTATCTACTGTGGGCATACCGCATACCCGCCACCGATAATGGCGAGGATAGAGATTGAGATGGAGGGATAAAACCACGTTGTTGTGTGTACGTTTTTGTTTTATTTTGACCGAACAATGGGGGTATTTTTACCGTTCGAATGAGAGAGAGAGAGAGAGAGAGAGAGAGAGAGAGAGAGGAAATCCACGCTCTCTGGAAGACGACTTGTTTTTGTCTGAGGGATGTCAATGTTCATTGTATTTTGAACAGCCCTTTGGAGCTTTTGCAATGAATATGCTAATCTGGGATACTCGGCCACTTTGCTTTGCATAATTACTTATGCAGGCAGAGGGTATAACAGTTATGTGAAGTTATTTGCAAGCGGGGGGCGACGGAGTGGCCATTGATTTGATTTTGTGGCTGATTTCCTAGGGAATTTATTTATTTCTGTCCGGTTTGGAGGAGATAATGTGCAGGAAAATAAATGCAAACATTGATTGTGGAAAATCAATGGAGAGCTTGCCATTTTGTGCCACTAAAGAGGGTCTGCAGACAAAATTTAAAGGACGAGTATACAAGCGAACAGAAAATAAAAATGCAAATTACAGTTTTAGGGTACACGGTTCGACCCCCAAAAATATAAATTGTATGCTTTTCACTGTTTTTCGTCTTGCGAACATCGGGGAGTAGAACTAATCTGAGAAACCTTTTCAATTAATCAGCCGATTGTTTGGGTATGGTATAAAATTGTGGGACCCTTCAATTTGCGACGTAACGAGACCGACGCTTTTAGGGTTCCGAATGATCGGCCCTGCAAAAGATGTGAACATCAGCCAGGGGGCAGACTCCGTATAGCGATAACCGTCGGGACGATATCGTTTTTGAAACTTTAATGATTAGAAGAAGTTTTATTCTGGCCGAATTTGTTTAACTGTCGTCAGCTTTCATTACATTTGTGGAAAATGAACTGGATTAAGGTTTCAAACTCGTAATTTTGGCACTTAGTTGCTACTTTTGGAGGTCTATCGTTTCAAACAAAAAAACGCCTGAAAGACTACGGAATGAGTGCCCAGTGCTTTTAAGAAAGTTCGGTTCCTGTCCCAAAAGTGTACGTTTATCTGGAACTAGTCGTTGCTTAGTTTACTTGCAACCTCTGGACAAACCCCTTGCAAGTCCATGGACGGCTGTCAGCACAGTTCTGTCAATTAATGCTGACAAATACTGAAAACTTCAAGTCAACCACAACATTACGCCGACTTAGGCAAGTGTCTAAAGTCGACAGAAATTCACCAAAGATCAGTCAAATACTGACTGGAAAATTTATTCAACTTCACATTTGAGGGATCAGCCGTATGACGTCAACTATTATCGGATTATCTGGACTTAAGCAAGTGTCACAAATTGACCAAAGTTCACATAAGCTTGACTTGGATTCTGACTGTACGAATTTGGAAATTTCGCATTTTTAGTATCAGGGTAGAAGTCAAACTGTAATAGGATTATGTCGGCTTAATCTAGTGTCAAAAAATGAACGAAAAGTCCACTTAAGTTGACTTAAACGACTATTTATCAAAAATGGATAAGCGTTAACTCAAAGCGATTGAAATGGGGGACGACATAAAATTCAATTATAATAGTAATTTAGCTTAAGCTAGCTTACTCCCTTGAAAATTCATTACGATTCTCCCCTTTCACCTAATGCGGATCGAAGCTGCAATCGATTTGTGCAAAACCAATAGAGACAAAGATAAAATTACACCTCTGGCAGCAAGTTGGTCCTCCCAACCTTTGACTTAAAATCCCAGTTTATTGTGGGAATGTAAATCGAACCAAACATCGATTTGCTTCATCCACTAACGAGCAATACGTGACGGAATATGTTTTTGTTTTGCGCGTAAAATCTGCCGGATTCCGCTCGTTAAAAAAATATGGCCCGAGGTATTTAACTACACAATACGACTGTCTGTAAGTGGGGAACCACAAATAAAATATAAAAGTATCCTATGCCCCCCGAAAGGGCTCTTCAAATGTTACGACTAAAATGTTTCAATTCGTTTCAATTCGCCCCGTAATTTAACAAAATAAATCCAAACTCCGTCCTTAATTCAATTGAACTTCCTTTCCCTTGCTCGCATTGATTATGAAAACGAATCCTTTACCCAATGGTCCAGCAGAAAGGAGCAAATATTTTCCCTCTTCTTAAAAGTCAAATCAAAATTTTGCATAAATGAATATTCAAACGATTATCCCCTCTAGTGCAATACCATAAAAATCTATATATCCTTTCGTTTCATATTCCTGTATATCATTCCATTCAAAATGAAAAAAAAAAACCGAAAAGAAATCCCCACTAGCGTCAGTGCACGTGGGGCGTTGCTGGTAGACAGTCTGTCTGCAATGTCTGCTCTGCAGCAGCATGTATACTATATACACCAGCTTCAGTTATATTGATAGTCGAGCTGCACAACGTTCTGAACACGAATAGGGAGCCAAAGAGTACTATCCACATGAGTGCCTACATGATGAAGCAAAAAGAGGCAAATGTGAAAGTTGCTAAAGTCGTGCAGGAGAAAGTTACTACGGTGGCAATATCCTGCTGTATTGATTCGGGTTTTTTTTTTGCTCTAAAGCTATCCTGTCAGTCTGGAATCAAATGGGCGGACAAATCCATCCGCACTATCAACTGCCTGCCAAAGCTTTATTCCAAATAAACGCCAACGGACTCTTATTCGTTTGTAAACAAACAACAAACTGCGAAAGAAAAACCCCCGAACCGAGTGGACCGACTATGACTAATAAAAGCGTCAGCAAAGAGCAATCACTTAATATCAAATAAATTTTAATGAATGTTTACCCGTAGGTATTTTTCTTTTGACCTTTTACCGTCGCAAGTGTTTTTTTTTTTAACCCCCCCCCCCCCTGTTTGAAGAAAAACATCCGCCAACCGGAATCGGGATAATTAAAGTGAAATAAAATTTAATTTAACAACAAAATGAACGGCGACGTCAAATACCACACCACATACTGTGAGTTCAAAAGCTAATTATAATTGGCGGTCACATGTGTCACTCGCCACAGAGTCGCTCTGTCAAATAGCCAAGGAAAATAATTTCAAAATCATAATGATAAGTATTTTACAAGTTTGATGAAAGCCCTGCAAATGAATCGAACCGCAGCAACCCGACCCAAAAAAGAAATAACAGAACATTTCGACTGTTCCTCGTCCACTCTCTTAAATGAGCAGGGCGGAACAAATGAGCACTTTTCAATTATTTTTAATTGAAAATGAGAGGAGGATTATTTGAATTTGAGAACAGCTTATCCTTTTGTGCGCTGTGGTTGTTATTTTAGCCAAAATAGACACGAAATGAACAGATGCCGATAGCCACTTCAGGGGAATTATTATTATTATTATTACAGGAAGGATTTTCATGAAGCCTACCGGCTGTAGGGTAACAGAAAAGGAATTAATTGCCTCTGCTTCTTTCAAAATGGACAGTGCGCGACGGGCAGTTTGGTTCACCTGTGGTTTTCATCAAGCTGAAGACAATTTGAGCGAATGTTTTAAATGAACAAGTAAAAGTGTTATCATCGGCCTGGCCGATGCTTTGATACCCTCCACTGCACACAAGTCATGCAAAGATTTAGGCATGTGAGGAAGTACGTAATTACATTGAACAACAGACAGAGAGACACATGGGCCTAATATTGATTTTGTATGGGAGGTACCAGAACTACTTGACCGACATAGCACATTTTTAATACCAACTTTACGACAATAAAAATAAGTCCTCTCAAAAAATTTCACTCGCCTAGGTAGATTCTTTTCGACGCTATCGTACTTTCAACATGTGTTTTCTAATATTGGTTTTGTATGGGAGGTACCCGAACTACTTGACCGACATAGCCCATTTTCAATACCAACATGACGACGATAAAAATAAGTCCCGTCACCAACTTTCATTCGCCTATGTCAATTCCTTTGGGCGCTATCGTGATTTCAACAGACATACATACAGACAGACAGACAGACAGACAGACAGACAGAGAGACGGACATGGCTAAATCGTTTCAGAATGTGATCCTGATTCAGAATATATGTACTTTATGAGGTCTCCGGTGACTCCTTCTTGGCGTTACAAATGTAATGACAAAGTGAGTGTACCTTCCTGTGGAGGGTATAAAAAGGTAGGACCTACTTGGCCCATCCTTAAACGAGTTATCCGATTACGCATTTAGGTCGGAAAATAAAATAAAACAAGTTCGGTCAAGTATTTCTCGATTTAGCAAAAATTTCTACCTTCACCACCTGATAAACTTTTTAATTCACCCACTGACACGCCCACTTCTTCAAGTTGTATAGATGGAAACGATAGCAGTTTCCTTTTTAAAATATTAAGTAGGCAATATCGTAGAACAAATCTAGACACGCCCACTTTGGGGGGGCGGTTTTGATAAAAAAATATTAAATATTTTGTTGAGGATAAAAAAGAACCGCGGAGGTATATTTATAGGACATCAAAGACTCCACCAACTCGCAGGAAAAAGGACAAAAATCCCTAAAACCATCAACCCACCTCTGCAAAACAATTCAGATGTACTCAACAGCTGCGCCTCCGACTGTTTCCATCGGCGTACACAAATCATTGCAGAATCAGTGAAGTAGTGAATACTTTATGGTAAATGCCAGTTTCGAACTTGAAAATCTACCAACATTGGCATTGAAACGAAACCGACTAACGTCGAAGGTAAGTGCTGATGAGTGGCGGCTGGCGAGGGCAAGGCAAAACGGTGGCAGATATTCTTCCCGTTTTTCGCTATTTGCACATCCATGAATATTTACGATGCCAGGAAAGGATTTTTTTTCTCCTTTAATAATTAAATGAGGTCTGAGGTTAAGGTTTACATACTGTTTCATCCCCGTGTCTGGCTATGAATAAATTTCTGCAGGCAAATGAAAGTGTCTATTGATTTTTGTTCGCTGCAGGAATATATTTTGATTGCCTCTCACTTTATTGTTAAGTTAAAGGTCTGAGTTTGACAATATATAAATAATGGCATGTATCCTTAAACAGTTACCAAGGGTTACATGAGTAATTACAACGAAAATAAATTATGTGTCCTGGTATGTTAGAAATGCCTATTTTCGGCGGCGCGTTGCAGGGTTTGGTCAATAAACGAATCATTCACTTCATTGAGCCCCTTGGGGGAGTGTATTTTTGTATGAACAGTGCCAATTAGGGAGACAATGGAACAGAATTAAAGCCCACATGATGATATCCTTTAGCTAGCGCAGTGGCGATCGTGTAGAGACTGTCTGCGATAAAGTGCTTGCGACCCGAGCGGGGAAACAATCAGTGAACAAGTGGTCGTTGACGGATTTTTAATAGAGCTGACTTCAACCAGTAACTTGCCACTAGGTGGCAGGTGCATCAACTGTGGTAGGCTTAAAAAATACGATTTGTATATTGAAACTGAAACAAAACCCTTAAGCAGTTGAGGAACTGAAGTTTTGTGGCGGATAACAAAACTTTCCACTCGGCAAACTGTTTTGAGTTTTTAAATAACCGACCGGACAGACTTAAAATGACAAATATGAGAGCCTTTACAGAAGCTTTAAGCTGTATACAGACTGTTTGAAACAAAGAACATATATATTTCGGATTCGTGAAGTTTATCTTGCGTTCTGTGGCCCCACAAGAGTGTCACATTGGACAGGTGAAAAAAATCAAAATCTATTACATTTGTTTAGACCTTGGATCGTAGAGCACTGAAATCCAGAGGCGTCACTTGAGTGTCAACTTTGTGGTTACATTTGCCTATCGCACTCATATTCTTCAGTCGCAGTTTTTGGAATTTTTCAGTTCAAAAAGTCAGAAGATTACAGTTTTTGGAATTTTTCAGTTCAAAAAGTCGGAGATTACTGCCCTTCAAGTCCAAACTTGAAAAACCCGATGGAACATTGTCAATTTTTACAATGAGGTCCAATGTCTCCAGAACTTTCTGTACAGAGTCAAAAAATGGCTGAATTGATCAGATATTGGTTCAAAAAATTTTCAGTTTTAAGTCAAAAATTCACTAAAGTCATCAGATGTCGGTAAAAGTATCAGCTGTAAGTCAAAAACCAGCTGATGGGATCAAATGTCGGTAGAAATTTTCTGTTTTAATGCAATAATTGACTAAAGTGGTCAGATGTCGGTACAAAATTTCCTTAAAGAAGTCAGAACTTCAAAAAAGTTGACAGATAGAACTGATAAAACAACAACAGTGACTGGCAGTTTACTTAGCTGCCTTAATCGACAGTCACATTGATCAGTAAACGCAGAACTAACTGCCACAAGGTAAAAAAAAAACCAAAATAACCTCAAAATCTGTTTACATTCCCATGGTTGGTCCACAACATTCCCCATCACAGGTGAACAACGTCAACGCTAATCATAACCTCAAATATCCCTGATGGAGAACAAATGGCAAAAGCGAAAAACAATCGCCTTCCAACCGCATCCAATTGCACAGTACCATAACCCGGCAAAACCACTTGTTAATGCCAAAATTGGCAAATCCAATTGACACATCGATTTGTGCGTGCGAATGCGCGAAGCAAATCGCTTTATTTAACTAGAACCCATCTACTGTACTAGCTACCCGACTGCACGCACAAGGTGAACAAACTAATTGTATCTAATTAACTGTGTTGGCAGCAATGGCGGTGCGTAGTAGGGAAGCAGCAGCAGCAGCTTCTCCACCAAAATGGTCAACTTTCCATGAAATACGAGTATCTAGAGATAATCGGGAAATTTTGAAATAATTGAATTGTCGCCATTGAATCTGCGCTTCAACTGCATTTGTCAATTGTGACAGTCAAATTATACTGACTGTTAATTCGATTTGGCATTACTCGCGCAGTACAGTCGTATAAAGTGCGTGTCAGTTCGAGGACAAGTGAGTGCATAAAGTGTCTCTCTTATGCACTTACATCTTCCCAAAGAGCATCAGCTAGTAGCACGTGACTCTAGAAAGGACAACGAATTAAAGATTCATTACAAAATGGCTCACTCGTTGTGTGGATGGAAGTGGGGGCGAGAGAGAGAGAGACAGAGAGAGTTAATTATTTTGAAGGTCCCCACGTTGGAATTTATTCATGTCGCCGACAGTCGTTCGTTATGCGTTCAAAAGTGAATAATAAACGAGAGCTATTCAAACCGTAAATGGTGGGGGAAATTGCTAGCAAAATCAGACCACTCAGGTGAGGGGGGCGGCTGTAATGAAAGCTAAATTTATCCTTTTATACAAATCAATCGATGAACGGAGGACTGGAAGGAGTAGATCAAACAAATGGTTTTTGTTTTGGAATTCCGATGCAAGGAGTCGACTTGTAATGACGAAATTTTGTTGTCATGTGAATGTCACGTTATACCTTGGACTTTCGTGGAGAATGAATATTTGCTATGGGGTTTGGATTTACGTCACGATTTCGTCAGGGAAAGCTGTGGGTGATGTCTGTTTTGCAGGTTCATTTATTTGTTCTTTTTCAATTTCTCATTTGAAAGGTCATGGGCGAAGGATGCTTGAGTGGACTTTCCATTCTATATAAGCATGTCAACTATTTCAATTCATTTTGGTTCCGATCCGAGACAGACTGAATAGAAGCACCCCTAACTCTAAACACGTTCCTAACCAAACTTTGTCCATTTAACACTTGAAAAAAAAAAAAAAAAAAAACAGTTCTCATCTGCTAATGCTCGTTCAGGGATAAGACGATTCGACTTTTAGCTAAACCGAGAGTTAAATAAGTTGGCAGTCAACTATTTTAAGGCACAAGTGGTCTACAAATATCGAGCGAGTCAAAAAACGTTGAAAGAGCTGTCGTGTTTTCGAAAGCTCCTTCAGTTATCTCATGTGTAGAAGTTGCTTGTCATTGCCTCCAACTCTCTATCTCGACTAAGGAAAGGGCCATCCCTACAAAAGCCTCGATCTGCTCTAGATGCTCTTACTTCTCTCATTCTATTTACGTTGGGCTACAAGGTGAAAGGTATTTTTCGATTATAGTGGCCCCCACTATTAAAAGATCAAACAGCAATCAACTGTTAACCTGCCTTGGTGACACCTTTGCAGCATAGCTTGAGAACGGCTGTGACACGCTGTTGAGCAAATTATTAAGCACATTTTCCAGGCCTGTTAAAACGAACTTGAATCTGTCTTTTAGGCCGATATATGCGCCATATTTTTGGACAAAGTATGTGTTATGAAGAATAAATGGAGGGTGAGTATGCTTTAATCAGTTTGAAAGAGGTGTACGAGTTTAAGATCTCCCCAAATGTGGTCGCCATATCAAGAAAACAGACCTTGAAGCTGCGATGGGTTTCAGATCGCCACTATAGATGCTTCAAAAACGCCTTCTGAATGGCCATGAATCTACTCTGAACGTGCCTGCTTCTGCGGGGTTAGGAGTTATTTTTACGAACGTATTTCCCGTCCGAGTAAATGCTCGACGAAGTGAAACTGTCAGATATAGACAAGCTAACTATACATATCCCCTAAGATATTTAAAAAATCTGCAAGTATTATTCAAAAAAGAAGAAAACAAAAGTAAAAGAAAGGAACTTTTTGATAGTACATTGGAGAACAAACCTACGATTTAATAACCATCCAAAACTCATTCAGTTGTGTAAATAAATTCAAGAAGAACCTCATCTCAGAAATAAACCAACTCCCACATTAGACGCCAAAAAATGACAATACAAATCGACGGCTAACCAAAAAAGGAAAAAATACCTCCCCATATCATTAACCAAGCAAATTCCAAAACCCGAATAAGAATCGTTATTTAAATCCCATCATGACGTGCATGAGTACAAATATCCTTCACCTCACGAAACCTTTACAAATACAACGAACAAACCATAAAAATTCGGTGACAAAATATGGATACTACTTGTACACAAAAGCAACACCTCTAACAATGAGCACCCAAAAATAAAATAATTGACAGACAAAATACATGAACCCAATACAACCACCTCCTTATTATTCAGCCAGAGTTCAGGGACATGCCACTCGAGTACGAGTAGACGTACATCATTTACCTCTTATGAGGCAGACACTGCCAACGGAGGAGACTATCTGTACGGATTTTTTGTTTTTTTGTTTTTTCTATCTCTCGCTTGGTATCCTGTTTCCAGCATCTCATTCTCTATTCAATTTTGTTACAAGATAATATGAAAATTAGTCGACGTTGTCCGTGCCAAATGCATTCAAGAGTGAAACAAGCAAATCTCGGCAAAAGTGACAAATCATCAAACTTGACCTATACGATAGGGTGCGCCTTATTATAGGCAAAAAAAAAAAGTTTTAATTTTGACCGTCCCAACCCGTCATTTAGTTCCTTTTGATATTTCTGAAAGTTTTATAGAAATCGGATAATGTACCAACCAAATATTACAGAGGGCTTATATTATTAATTATAAAAAAATATGCAATTAAAATTTGGTTTATAAATTCGATTTTATTTATTAGAAAACATAAATACGAGTACAGATACAAGTAAAAGTAACAATATAAGACAAATATAAACTTAAATTATGGCTTCACTACAGCAATGTTGATTTCTTCCTGTTAGGATATTTCTTTCTGTAGTCTTTAACTACCAATAACAAAAACTGCTTCTGTTCTTCGTTATTAGTGTGTAGCTTGTTGTACTCATCCATCAGTTTTACTCCTCGCTCAGCGATGTCGTTAACCACTCTCATGTTGCGTACTCCATGCTTCACTTCATTGTAGGCCTTGTCCTCGGGCCACTCATCCACATCTTTAGTCAAGAATTCCGACGAAAGTCCTGTGATATTAAAGAAACGTCGAGTATTTGAACTTACGAAATCCTCCAAACCTTTTAACTGAATATTGGCAATGTCGACAGTTATTCGCTTTAAGGGATTTTCTAATCCCTCAGTTTCGAGGGCGCAAACCATCTTTCTTTTTGTTTCATTGGAAACTCCATCATCGAAAAATCCAAAAGCCACAAGTTCTTCCGACAAGTACCAAAGGTGTCCAAGGAACTTTTGAAGAGCAGCCTTTGAAATAATTTCATTTCTTATACTTTTCAAGTTTTTTTAGTAGCTCAAGATCATTTCGTGGAGCTGATGTAGAATCGGAGGCAGTCATCCAGACCCTAACATAGAGGCTCACAACAAATAGGCAAATGTCAAGAATTCCATGTTCTTCTCTCTTTGTCAACTTGAACTGACTCCGGAAGGGAGTAGATAGCTTTAGACATCCATCTAGCACGATGTACTTCAGACGGAGCCTTAAAAGATGTTTTTTTTTTAGGAACTCCTCTTAAGAAAATAATTGTCAGTTCCAGAAGTTCTTTGTAGCCATCTCGAGGTTGGAACACTTGCAGCTGAGATTCGGAAAAGGCAATCATTTCGTTAGAGATTTCAATAACTGCAGCTGTGGCAACTTCATTGGACAAGGCAGTTTCGTAGTTTTGGCGATCTATGTTGGACCAAGCTTTTTTGAAACGCTTAAAAATTTGAATATCTGGACCTGTTGTTGGTCCTAGTGATGTCATGACCACTGCTTCCAACATTATTTCGTAGATGTGGTGACGGCATGCCAACCACAGCATGTCTTTGTCCATTTTTTGTTCTAGAAGAATGCACGCATCATTCCTTCTTCCCGTATTCACTGACGTAGTGTCAAATCCTAAACACTTCACTTTATCGCAGATTCCCCATTCAACAGCTGCCTCATAAACTGCGGTTGCTGCAGCCTCACCCGTGCCAGAAGTAAACTTCGGGACTCCGAGAAGTTGGTCTATTCCGCTTCCAGAAACTAAAATAGGAAGGCGATCAACAATGTCACTTCCAACTATATCCTCCAGTAGCTTACCGTCCCAGTGAATTGTCAATGGAACATCTGGAGTAAATTCCACTTTTAAATTCGCAGCAATCCTTAGACGGTTCTTCGCACGCTCTCGGCGAATAGAATTCGGATTCACATTGTACTCTGCTGGATTATGACCTAGAAGTTTAAGTACAGGAGTCAAAACCAATGCTGCATTCCGATCACTTAGTTTGGCAACATCAAGGCTAGCCGCCAAGTTTTGATCTAATATTTTCTTTCGTCCTCTCTTTGCAGGCGGCACTCCAGACGGCGACAGAACTGGACCTTCGCTGGCTCCATGATGTTCAGTATCTTCTACTTCTGATTCAGATGATGATGAGGCAAAAAGTACCCTCTCTTCACGAAACTTTATTTCTTTCTCTTCTAGCTGCCTTCTCCTCTTTAAATCTTCTTTTTTTTTCACCAAACGCAATTCTTTTTTTCGCCAAAACTAAATCAACGTTACCCATCTTCCCGCGACGTCCGTTTTCCCGTTGAGCAATTAGGAATTTCTTGGCCTCTTCAATGTCAATCAATTCTAATGCGGTAGCATGGGCAATATCGAATAGATTATCTAGTTCTTCCATCCAGTTATCCTCTTTCTTCTGTAATCCATCTGAACGCTTCGCCTTGTTTTCTTTATTTTTTTTTAATTTCTCCCATTCTCTGAAAATACCTACCACTTTATCAACAACATGATCATTCCGTTTTGTTGGAATACCGGAGTTATTCCAAATTTCTATAACATTTTTCGCAGTGGAAAGAGATGCTTCTTTAATATTTTGTTTTAAAATTTGTTTATAATGGAAGAACAATGAAATAACTTCCTTCCTTGAAGGTAACATTCTTTCACTAAGACAGGATGATATTTGTCCAATCAACCAAATTTCGGTGGTTACGTTAGGTGATTTTAAAAATTCTCCTTGATCAAAACTACAACTAACTGCGGCCATGTTCACTGTTGAATTCACTTTTTCAATTTTATTTAAGCACAAAAAGAAGGAAAAATTATAGAACCGGTACCGGTACGGGTACCTACAGTATTTAATCAAATATTTGCTGAGTATCGCTATTGGCTCCAGCTCCAGATCGCAGTAGACTGTAAAATCATCAATACTAAGTGTTGTAGGGGTAATAAAACGCGCTAAAACTGAAATAAATTTTTTTTTTTTTTTTGCCTTTTGAACCAAAAGCCCTTTGACTTCTTCAGTGCATTTTCAAAGCCCGGTAGCGACCCCTACATTTTATCCGATTTGAATATTTTTTTTTTCTAATTTTTTACTCATGAGATGAAACCAATTGACTGCTGGGAAACGATAATTTCAAAAGTTTGAAAATAAGGCGCACCCTACTATACGTGTGTGTTTCCAACAAAAGGGAATTTATGCATTTCAAAGTAGAAGGCGCATATTTGTCAACTTGAAACGTATTCTTAGCCTCATCCCCTAATGAGGGGGGGATGATGTATACAAACACGACAACTGGATTATGCCAGTAGCAGTACAGAGTACAAAGCACGTGTAGCACTTAAATGGGATTCCTTGTTTGTCGTTTTAGCTAGTGGAGATCTGGGGAGTCGTTTTTTAGAAGGTGGTTTCTTGCAGTAAGTGTGCCGCGGGCAGTATATGCAAAGACGTCCTTAAACGAAACCGCAGATGGAATCGGAATCACTACTTTTGGGGTTATGGCCGAATAATGTTTGCTAAGTTGGACGCCCACTTTAATTTCACCCTCAACGTTTGTTGTGTTTGACTACAAATTGGTTTACCTCCCTCGAATTCCTAATTACCCCAGGGACCTCTACTAATGGCATCCAAATTGAAATGCAATTGCCAAAGCCATCAGCATGTAACAGGAACTTTAAAGCCCTTTAAACTCCTTCTAATTGAATTGTCCTCCAGTCGCTTCCTCCTACGCGGTTCTCAACTACATGTTGAACAATAAAATTAAAAAATACGACAAAATTGCGACCCGCTGCCTAAGAACATTCAAAATAAGCAACATTTCGATCAGATGTGCGTTTTGTAAAAATAAATTTATCTTCTTACAGTGCACTCATTTGAATTGAAACAGAGATTCATTATGAATGCGTCGCATTGACGCTTCGAATCCATGACAAAGACGGCAGCAAAAGAAGATGAACCGCCCCGGAAGACAGTAAACATCACATTACCGGACGACGATTGATGGCGGCAGCCGTCGGCAAGTGTAAATCAAAGATGAGAAATGTTGAATTAATTTTTCGCTGAACTTGAAAGTGTGATGATGAATATGAGTCTCCAAAAGTGAACCGGAGGGGCATCAGAGGAAACGAGTGATGGGTGGGCGACGGTGGCGATCGAGCGAGTAGAGCTGCTAACTAGGCAGAATACATTGTGTGAGTGTGATGGATGAATCCGCCTGAGAGCAACAGCGAAAATCACTTCATCGGGTCAAGATCCTAACTCTGCCCAAGGAGGTGGATTTGTAGTGCTTGCGCAGGCTGTCAAGTTTATGTAAACAGTGGTGGAAAGTGAGACTGATGAGCAAATGTTATCGACTCAGAGGCATCTTACCGGTTTCAAGCATAAATGACCGTGGCACTCGTCGAAGATCGTTCTGGGCAGATCATTCAGAATAGCCTTTAGATGACAGTTGTAAGGGTAAACATGATGTATGGCTGTAAGATGGCGAACAGAAATCGATGTCAGACAGTAATAGAGTGGGGGAGACCAACGAATTATCGAATAGAGCCTTGTGGGGGTCGTTGATGTTGTCTTTGTCTATTGATCGAAACGGAATGGGATAGAATAATGTTACAGTCAACATAAAATGTAAAAAGCTTTACAACACAAGAACGACTTGTTATTGGAACAAACAGTTGACAATTTCACAAAGTATCAACAGCATCAACATTGCAAAGGAGTCCAGTACAGAGAAGGTATACAACTCAAGCATCAGCAGTTGTTTAAGCAGTGGACAGCTACCGCCTACAATCTTAAGAGAAGACTAAATTTCAACAGCAAGTCGCATAATGAAAGATGTCTCTTCATCTACACACTAAAACAATGAAATGACTAGGATAAGACAAGTATGTCGGTTAAACCGCCTACGGTGAGCCACAAGCATCATTGGCGGCCCTGAGAAAGCTGTTTAAGTAAGAAAAGCGACTACCTATCGAGCTGAAGAGGATTCTAGTGATCTATAGCAATGCCGAACTTTTGTCAAAAAGCGTCTTCGCTAGAATGCCTAGTTCTGATCTAGATGCGTTACTATTATTGCCTGTATACTATTGGCACACTCAAAGCCTCTCAGGAATGACAGGTAGCGTACGTGTCCCCTGGAATGAAAATAGACCTCACCAACATGGCATGCTCAAATGACGACAGCTACCTATTGGTTGACGCTTAGGTTTGTCCCGGACTGTAGCGCCATGAATTAAAAGAATCGTCTTATTGGAAAGTCTGCGGACAATTTTGCCGTGAAGTTTGACAGCAATAGCTACAGCTTTAATCCATAATCTGAGTGTATAAATATGACAACGATAAATCGGAATGCAACCTTTGGGATGGTCCTTTCATTTCTTTGATAAAGTAACATAAATCAGTTCCTGACTACCTGGACTATCTATTGCTGTACAACTTGGCCTCTCTTACAAAGAAGAAGAAGAAATGCGAGTTACATTTGCCTATCGGAACAATGAAAATATTAAGTTTTTTCCAAGACGCCAGCAACTATTTGGAACAGAAAATTCCGATTTAGACTGTGCTGAAACGACTCTTTATTGACAGACAAATACCGGCTACCCTCTAAAGTGTGCAAGTCTGCTCTTCACTAATCGAACGAATTGAATATTTACATACCTCCTCCGCCTTTCATCAACTTCTCGCCACACCAACATATATCGATCACTGATGGAATCAAGGACTTTCACAAATATCTCTTTTAGTTCTCGCGTATACACATCATTCAAAAAGTGTGATAAATGTCTCGCTGCGTAGCGAACAAAACAAACAACAGGATGCAATTCATCATAATCGCCACCTTCAACAATCACTATACTTGATCTTGGAATTCTTGAAATGCAAAGAAATTATTGACCTTTTGTGTGTTGAAGAAATATTTGCATTGCGTTTCCGTTTGACGTCAAGTTCTTCATCAGAAAACCATAAAATTCCACAAAACCCATACAAATTAGTCTTAAATCGAACTCTCGGACTCTACAAAACAACTGCCAATAAAAATATTATTAAAATCAATTTGTCACCGCCCCAAACAAACAAACAAACAAACGAACTAAATTTAGCGATTCTTCATACCGAATTAAAGGAAATCCTTTCTAAGATTAATTGCACTGATCGTGCAGCAGATGGATCTTCATCGTAACTGTGTTGATTTAAGAATTCATTATTAAATTATGTTCGGCACTGTTTATAATTATCACAACCGACCCGATGCACTTCTTTTTGGTTTTTGTTTTCAAAATTCAATCAACGTAGAGGAATGAGTCTATTTTGAACGTTTCTTAAAAATGGCAAGACAACAAATTTGAAAAAAATAAAGGTTATTCAACTCACGTTTTACACTCGGAACTGCTGGGCGCTCGCAGCTCCAACATTTGTGATGTCTTCGTTATGATGAGGAAGAATGTGTTCTTATCCACCGCAGATTGCCGCACCAAGGTTTGCTGATCGAAATATGTTATTGGACTGATGAACTTGTTCACTTCGGTTGTACCGGTGGCGGAAATATTTTGGAAATTTTTCAACGCATATTTGTCGTCCTGCAAAGGTAAGAAATTAGTATATGGGCAGTAGTTTTCCTGTTTCCCAAGGACTCACCTGTTTTGTAAGCAAGAGCATCATGTTCTCGAAGAGAAGACCATGCAATTGGGTGCCGGGATTCTTTTTCATTGTTAAACCGCCATCGTGAACCAGTTTCATTTGTGTCAAGTCCAAATTCTGCAAGAAAATATGGAGGAAGATTAGAATGGTGTTATTTAAATATTGGCTGAGTAGATTTGTGAAAGATTTGGTTGGAAAGAAAAACCTGGAACATTTTCGCAATCATTATTAGAACAGAACTAACATGTTGAAATTGTCGCCATGGATAAAGCAGCAAAACGCATATTCACAAAGTATATGAACTCTTTCAAGAATTTAGCCGTCATGCGGTGATCAAAGTACTAGGCAACGAAATTCTCAAACTAAAGAAAGTTATAAGCTGCCCAAGATCCATAAAGGAAATACGCGATAGACGCAGGTGCGCGATCGGTTGAGTTGGAAATAGTAAAGCAGGCGAGCACAAACTAAAATCTTGCACTTTTTGCAACAGAAATAAGAAGACCAATAGATCCTCCAACTGGTGGACGAAACGGAGCATTGACCAAAAGTTGGGAGAACAAATTATTAACACTATTTGTACGAACGGGCACTACTGCATTTGTCGCAATTTATTTCCAAGGACCGCCGAAAAATGAACAGACTACCTGCTGGCAGAGAATAAACGTGACATACGTGTTTTACCTAATTTACTAATAGGGAAATGTGTCAGAAGTACAATGCCAGGAGACTAGGTACCTCCTAGGAAGCAAATCACGATTACCGTCTTGACGTTTTCAAAATTAGCTACTCTCTGTGTGATTTTTATTGGATAACTGTCAGATTTCATTACATTTGTGAACGTAACATTACTACTAACTTGAAAACTCTGAAGGTACATTATTTTCACAACAATCAACTGAAATGTTACGTAATTAGAGGCCATGGGTCGGCATTCTGTAAGGCGACACGTTCAAACGCTTTCGTGTGCACGAAGAAATTTGCTTGTGTAACATAGGGCAGATCATTCGTGCGCAAACGTTTGACCGTTCCGCCTTACAGAATCTGACCCGACTTTTGCAGTTGTTATCAAGATATAAACGTAACGAAGAACACCAAACCTATGTAGCGTGAAGGCTTCGCTACCTTGGAAATATACTTCTTGGACTCCTGAAGAGCAAATATAACACCGACGGTTCGTTTCAGTTTTATATTAAAAATTATCCGATATCGGACCTGCGGACTTATATTCCATCCTTCGATATAAGATCATACTTTCAGTTGGGCCGTAAGACGTTGTTACTATAGAGCTGTTATTATTAGAGCCAAATGCAAGGTTTCGGACAATCCTACTTTTAAGAGGTTTACTTTATTAATTCTAATTGTGTTACAGGTCTTTTTTCCTGGTCTTTTTATTTGCTAATCGTATATTCTCACATACTTTCTTTAAGACTTCAGAAAAGTGAATCCGAGCGAAACACACATTATTTTATCACAGCAAACAAATGCGAAAAAATCTAAATGTTTGAACTTTAAGAAATGTCAACTAATAAACGGGTTTAGTACAATTTTTAAAATTGGAACATGACAGGTCACCAGATAGCAGTCCCAGAAATCATGACATCGATCACAGTGTGCACGTCTAATTGGATGCGTTCACTAATCGTTAACATTTTCAATTACATCGCAGAGAAAAAATGATTAGCAGCCGTTTTATGTATTAGTGATTTTTTACGCAGCTTTTTTACTTTTTTTAATCAAATATTGTGGCCATACTAACACGATTCCTGGATTGCAAACAACAGAAATGTTTTTCCGTTGAGTGAATAGAAATGCTTGAAAATGCGCTACTTCATGTTTTATGAAGTTCACACAAAATTTTCCACCTACCTCTGAGGTGAAGTAGACTCGTGAGAAGTGTCAAAATCAGCTGATTTTCGCCGCGAATGGTGTTCGCTTTTGGAACTTAGTTAAAGTGGAGTTCATCTTGGCCGCAGTTTGGTTTCTTTTGTTAAAGAATCCTTTCAAAATTTATGTTACGAACTCTCAATGCTTTTGCTAGTGCAAATCTTGTTTGTGTAATTTTTTCTATTGAATAATATTTAAAAAATGTCTGTGTTATTGTATGCCAGAGCTAAATGGGGTTAAAAAAATCTGTTGTCTCATACTTTTCTCTTCTGACATTTTTCCCTTGCCTCTGCTATTCTGCTCCATTTTTCTTCATCAAACCGGCCTAATTATAGGAATTGCAACTTCAATATATTTCCCATTGTCGTTGCAAACCTCCATGTGTGTTTCGCTTATATCAAAGCTATAGGCAGGTTGGTTGTCTGACAGTTCGCCATCAAATGGTACCAACATGACAAATGCAGTGGTCAAAAATATCAACACATTCATTGACAAGAAGCGCTGATCTTGCAGAATAGTATCCCTCTCTAATGACGTCCGCTATGAGGGTAAGTCGCTGTACAAAACAGTTGGGCGACCATGCCAACGATTTGTCTATCAGTCGCAAACGCTCGTGTGTACAGGACTATCGCCTCTCTGTAAACTAATGGAAGGAACAGCTCGCGGGAGATTGCCTTTAGGGCAACACAGTCGTATGACCAGGATTTTCTTCATACAAGTCTATTACTTTTTCAGAGGCTACAGTTAGCCACTTCCTAATTGACTTTTTCCATAAATCGACAGTTTTAATTATATTTTTTTAAGCCTGAACCAGATGTGACAGATATACGTGTTTTAGTACTAAATTACTACCTTGGAAAGTAACGTATGTCCTTTAAACAACAATCATCTTGAGAATTAAGTAATATCGGCCCAATTTATGTATTCAATTAACAAACTGCAGAAAACAGAAAAGTGGACATCTTCTAGACAGGACACAAACATCTCTGTTGGAAGTATGAAACAACCATACTCAGTCTTAAATCTACAAGCTAGCATTTATTTTGCAGAACTCACCCTAAACTCCTCCTTGTCAAAAGTTGATTTGTCTAATTTTCGCTGTATAGTCTGCAATCTGAAAGGCAAAAGAAGGCAAATATCATACTTTAGAACAACTGCAAACAAAACTCAACTTACTTGTGTGCATCCTCAGCGATTTTCACAGCCTGATTCACATCAACTAATATCCGTTTGGAAGAGTCCAGCGCACGTTGCACCGCCTCAGCTTCGGCATTATTATCGGGCACCACACGCTTCGTTATTTTATACAAATTCTCAAACAACAAGGGATATTTGGTTAAACGCTGCAACACAGTTGGCAGCAGATCCTTCAATTGTAAACGCCGACAGGCTTTGTGCGATTCAGCTTTGGTTAGGAATCTTTGGAGATTTTCATCTTTACGTCGTTTCTCTTTGAGTGCTTCGAGAGCGATTTGTTGGCGGGCGCAAAATTTCGCCGCATATTCACGTAGCTCCTCACCCGATTGCCCATCAAACATTCCGGCTAATAGATCACCAACATTCTGTACAATATGATTGTGTTCCAGGCGACGCAACTTCAATTTTTGCTCAAACGAACTGTGCAGCTCCTTGAGCGAGAGTAAGGCAGGCGGAAACAGTAAATGCAAATGATCGTGCGGCAAAACACCGCTCTCATGGAGTGGTTTCATAAATATACCCTCCAGGAGCTTTAAGGTACGAACGTGACTTCGTTCAGTTTGATAGATTTCTGCAACAAAAAAATACAGTATCAGTGAATCATGTATGCTTTGTAGTCATTCCAAATGCTTACCGTTAATAATTTCCTGGCGTTTCTTCTCCGCATCGGTGAGGGCAGCCAAAACTTCTGCTGCAATGTTCGAACTCCAGTCGACTTCATTTAGCAAGTCGTCATCTTCGTCACTATCAACCCATGGCCGGGGCCCAGACGCCAAATTGTGCGCCATATTTACGACATTCGCATTAAACAAACTGCTGCTGGTGTTTGCGGTGTTTGTTGCGATCGGCGCTGGACCACCAACCTGCTCCATTGAGGTACTTGGACTCTCAGAACCACCCCCAGATGATAGACTAGAATTAGAGCTCGCTGTATAGTTGGAATTGGATAGTCCCAAATCGGGTTGGTCATCGCTAAAACAAGAAACAAAATATCGAAAATGTAGCAAAAATCACAGACTGCAAATGGGGCACTTCCAAAACGCAAAACACACACTTTCCCACTTACTTATCATAATTATAGCCAAGTATCTCCTTGAAACTTTTACTCCTTGTGTAGCGAATTTTACTTTTCATCTTGATGGTTGTCAACAGAAGCGTTTTTCTTACACAAGATGGCACTTGGATTTGTCAAAAAGGAAATTTATCTTTTTATTCAAGTTGTGTCCTATACGGGGAATATGATAATTTATTCTACGCGCGCCTTCCTACCGCTACCTGTAGCCTTAATAGTGTTCCGTCGCTAATATCAAATTGAAACTGCGCCCGGGGTGACTGCATTTGACTACACACAACCCTGCGAGTGAGTACTATACGAAGGAATGACGATGATTGCACTTCTCACCGAGACATACCCACTTTTGTGCGCCAGGACATGTGCAGAGGACTACGTTTCAAGGAAAATTACATCAATTGTGGAAAAATTTATACACTCTCTGTGTGGTTGCACCTACAATTGTGGGTTAGCGAAAGTGTGTGTTCCATTTGTGTAATTAATATCCGGTATAATTGATGGATGTCAATAGACATAGTTTAGGTCGTATCCATCTCTGCACATCCGGAAGGAAATTGCAAAATGCCACAAAAAACAAAACAGATAAATTCACACTCTTCTTGTTGATGCGACGACCGACACGAGACGGTTGCTCTGCAAGGGAAACACATACACAAGGTCGTTCGGCTGGGGAGTCTGTTTAGTTTCCTATACACGACTGGTGCTCGTGGTGGAGGTTTAGTCTAGTATTTCCTTGGAAAATCACCCTCGATTCCGATGTTTGCCGACACAGTGTCTGCGTTTTAGTTTTTACAATTTTTTTATTTCTTTTGGAATTTTAAGTCGATCTTTTTTCTTTGGAAATTCTAAGAATACGAGCTAGTTCCGGATGTGAATTATGAACAAAAAATTAATAACACATCGATGTGTTCTATACTGCCCTGGCAAATGGCGATTTTATGGCTAACTGTTGCCAGTTGGTGGAAGTGAAAACCACATGAAAGGCGAAATTTCCTACGGAGAATGAAAATATTTGTTTTATTGGAAAAAATGTTTGAGCGATGACATCTGTGTTGATGAACAATTGAGTAGACTTTGCAGATGTGCGCTTCCACATCGTGGGGTGTTGTAAATGAAACAAGGTGCTGTGTGGACAGATGGAACTCATTGATCTACTTAGCAAACAATTAACTTGGTGCGTACGAGGGGCTTTTCTATGCGACGAAGGAAGGATCCACTCTCTGCCCATATCACGGCAGCGTTGATGCCAATCGAACAAGTGAAGAGATAGTTAAAAAAGGCAGCAGATGGCGGGTGAAGTCCTGCGTGCAAAAGGTAATGTCTTATGAACAACTGCCAAGTACAAAACCCTCAAATTGTAAGAAAAAATTTCTTCAAAATTTCCGAAAAAAATATTCCAATCTCAAGCCAAATTAAGACGTCACTGCCAATGACAGTCCAACTGCTAAGCCTTAAGTCCCATAAACTATTAAAACCTTAAATGTTGATGCCTACATTGCTATATCACGCCACGAACACAAACGCCCAAGCAGCCTTTTACATTTGAAAATTGTTCAAGTCATCAAACCTAAATTGCGACGGAGTTTAAGACCAACAACGTTAGTTTAATACTCAAAACTTTCAAATATCAAGACCGTCAAATCAAAGTTTTCGTTTAAGATGGTCTCGGAATGTCTAAAAACAGAAATAACGAGGAGCTTTCTCTACCTAGGCTCTGCTTTTACGTTAGAAAAGGACTGCCCATTAGAAGAATAACTCCTTGCGAACGCTGTTTTCTGGGCTAAAAAGTAAATTGCTTCACAAAACCATCTTCCGATTAGCCCCCCCTTTCCCACTCAAGGTTCCAATGCTTTTTTAAAATCGGGCGGAGATATTATTTTCCAAATGCTGATAGAGACATTCTTGTCCGTTTTGAAAGGCTTTGTAGGATATTCGTTCCGCGTTTTCGGGCTTTGGAGAAGACGATTAAACGAAGAGCTGTACGAGGCTTTAAGCTTTATCAACCCAGTAAGAAAAACAAAGGATTGGACGTTTGAAACGGATGTGACAGCTAGATCAATGATGTGGCCCATCTTCTTGCCTACAGGATCAACAAAGCACAACTACAAAACGAAGTCAACCTCAAGATCACAAGTGCAGGTAGTTAGCTATAAGAACCCGGATAACAAGATTTATCTTCGTTAGTTGAATCCCAGGTTTACTGCAACTGAAGCGTCACTTAAGCAGAAGAAAACAAGTAATAACCTCCGGCAAAGACTCTGTCTTCTTACACTCTCACTGAATTATATCGTTCATTAATTGAGGGGTAGAACCTTGCGCTCTCCCCAAGTCTGAATGTACCTTCTAGCGAGTTAACTCACTTAGCTTTAAAAAACTCGTTCGTGTTGACAAACAATCGCGAGAATCCCAACGGGTCCAATTGAACTTATATCCTTTTAAATGTCACTTAACGACCACAACGACTCGAGATCGAGATTCGACTATCCCAAGAAGCCCCTTAGGAAATCAAATCCCACAACAAATAGTACCAACTCGGTTCATTGAACTTTTAAAGACCGCCCAAAAAAACACGCCTAAAAATAGCGAATTTGCCGCGTCCGAAACTTTATCGTATCGAAAACGAATTCAAACGAATTATGCACTTCCCTGAGGGTTTTCGAATATGAACTGCTTGACAGAAAAACAATAATATCGCCATCAAAATTCCGCTGCACGTTTAATTATAAATTCCGCTCCAAATTTAAGCGCTTGGTATGCCAGGGTTTTGTGCAGCATCCGAAATTATGGCTCTCCAAGAATGTGCAACAGATTAATTCATAATCCACCCGAGAGTTTTTAATGGATGCCACAATTAATACTTCACTTGGCGCTTTTAAGTACATAATTCTCCAGTCGCACTGATGTAACAGTGGGAAGAGTTTTGGGCGCACTTTTAAAACAATTTGAATTTGATTTCGGTGAAATTTCACAGCGTCCATTGACCCTTCAAACAATTCGCTTAAGATGCGAATTAATTCGAATCCAATAATAATGAATAAATTTTCACAACACAAGAATAGACTTCTCATGAATGGATTCCATTCCTCACCTTGGACTGTCCGCACTATTGTTGCACTGCACCAGTTCAACTACCCTGCATCGTTCCGCCCGCAATTGTGACGTACAACGATGACAAACAAGCGGTTCTCCTCCAAAGACAATAAAAACAAAACAGAGTACAAAAAAATGCGGAAAAGTGGAAAATTGCTCACGACATTCCGTTCTGCTTTTACTGTGGAGAATTTTTTTTCTTTTTCTTTGCCTGGACAACAATACCCCACACTCGGCGAGTCGAATGTGAGGTTAGGATAGTTTTACCTAATTGGTGGCAATTTCCACCGTCTGTTCCAAGGATGTGCGTCAGTTTGTCCCATTTCATTCTACATATACAAACAAATCGACTTGCCGCAAATATTGACAGATTACACACAGAAATAGAGCGGAAGAGGGGTGTGGGGGCAAATAATTCGTATCCTTGTTATAAAAGAGGGTTTTCCTTTTTTTTGTTTTTAAGAGCTCGTTTTGTGACTGCATCTGTTAAGCTAATTGATTGTAATGGCGGTGCGGTTAGTATAGCTCGAGTGAGTTTGATGGCGGTCAGTGGTGTTCTGAAGTTTTTGCGCTATCGACAAGTTTAATGAAATTCAACTTGGGTAACGGTGGTATTATCGTTATGTCCGTTGTGACCCAATTTTCGGGGCCACCATTCAGTGTGTGTCAAGTTGAAGCGCACAGTTGATTTTGTCATTATTGGCTGATTTAGGGTGCGACATGGTTTGCAGTGTGTTGTTTATCTATCGGGACTTTGAAGGACATTGTCGTTAAGCACTGATGGGCAAGTTTGGTAGCTGGTTGTTTTTGGGCTGAACGCATTTGGTATAGCCATTGGTGATAGTCGACTGTAAATGGAATCGATGGTCTACGATATTTGGCGCTAAAAGCGTTTGCTGATAGATGGAATTCATAGAAAAGTTTGTGATACGTAACAGATAACTGTTTTACATAACCTAACAATTATCTAATAAGAAGTGCACCTAATCTTGAGCAGGGTTGGAGGAAGTTTAAGGAAATTTGATAGCGATTTTAGTCCAATGACATAAAAACAATGGAAAAGACCTACAATTTTATGCCGCATACGAACGGCTGAATTTAGGAAGCTTTATGACATGACAGATGCAGTCTCTGAAGTTTGTCAGAAGTTCGCAAGAGGTGGTGCAGCAAAAAAAATATTGCTTCGTGTAGTTGGTATTTTTTTGGGGGTTGAACCGGAAATTCCTTGTTCAGTAGTCGAACTCTCCTCTAGATTAAGAAGCTTCCTCATGCCAATTTAATTCACGGAAGATTATTAGGAGCTTGGGCATTTAAGATTATTAGGACGTTTTAAAAAAAACTCCTTTCGGGGGTTCAACCTGTGACCATCGACCGACAGGGCTATTTTTTTTTTGTGAATGAACCGATGAACCTCGGGGTCCTGAACGTTTTGGCACCCCTTCTACTAACTGATTTTCTAGGAATTGTGTCATTTTGGTCTCCCCTAACTAGATGTAAACTCGAACGCGTTTTTGTCGCAGAATGTGGTACGTAGAGGCGGCAAAAGTGGACGCGATTTATCAGTGCGATAACGAAGTAGTCCGCTGGACTACCGACTTTTTAGACGGCGTTGTTTTAACAGGGCTATATCGCTCCTTTCAATGCGCTGCTATCTACCCAGGTAGAACCGTTTTAAGAACTCACAAATTAAGACAATGTGGGCTCTTTTCCTGTTGCAATTTGTGCTAGAAAGTTTTGTAATGACGCTCGATTTTATTGTCTACATGAATCAACAACTCTCGCTCTTTTAGCAATGCGGCGTGTGCTCGAATTTAAAGTACCTAAGGCATCCCTTAAGTTTGAGATGCCTGCTTTAGTCAATGGGGAAGATAGAGATAAGTGGTGTTCCACAAGGTTCAGTAGTCAGACCTATTCTCTTTTATAAATACTTTCAACATTTTCAAAAGTTCAATAGTGCCCCAAGATGCTTGCAAATAGACGCAAAGTGGCTGCCCTATGTCCTCGATAGCCTCACGAATTTTATCTTTGAGGTCTTGAATCGACGCTGGGCTGTTGGCGTAGACCTTATCTTTCACGTGGCCCCAAAGGAAGAAGTCGCAAGGTGTTAAATCACAAGATCTCGGTGGCCAATTGTGATCACCTCTTCGAGAGATAACACGGTCCGGAAACTTTTCCCGTAAAAGATCAATGGTTTCGTTGCTTGTGTGGCACGTAGCGCCGTCTTGTTGAAAGTAAACGTTGTCCAGATCAATACCATCCAACTCCGACCATAAAAAATTATTAATCATCGACGACCAAAAAATGCTTTAGTTTTGCGAACTGTGACTGCAAGATTTTCACCATTTTTGTAGTGAATTTTAATAATTTCAATGTGTTGTTGAAGCGTGTATCGTTCCATTTTAAGTAATGGCGTAGTTTCTACTTGTCAAATGTCAAAGAATAAAAGCTTCAAAAGTGACAGCTACCGAAATAGCGTGTCATTCACAATAACATCTCTTATTGGAAAACCCTTTACTTGCCGTCAATAATAAAAAATAGTATTTTAGGCAATTGGTCAGTTTTTCCAACGACTTTTTCAACACCATCTTCGAATTTCCAACCAAAATTATTGTAGCTGTATTGTAATTTAATCAAAGCTAAACAACACTGCCGCTGGCCCTACACCCAGTTGTGGGGTTTAAAAGTGACAATTTGATTAGATGACAATCTTTCTGATTCATATCGACTGAAGTTAACCTTCTTAAGATTTAATGTGTTACATTGAACCGGTGACTATCTAATCTAATGCACTGCTTATGGAATTTTCTGTGCTGTTTTTAGTAGAAAATATTTCACAGACCCAACTGCTTCATTCGTTTCAACGGAAAATATTCCACTGTTCGAATATGTCTCATAATCAAAACAACTGAATTTATTTCGCCGTAAAATCGTGTACACATGATGGAGACAAATTTGTTTACCAATTGCAAATGCTTTCAGGCAGATGGACAATTTGAATGGCATTTTTGATTTTATTTTTATTTTTTTTGTGATGAGTTAAAAAAATATTTCTATTCACTTAAAGCCTACCAAAACCAACTAACCAACTTTGGGTACCTTATTTACTCTGTTTTTTATATAAAACTAGGACATTTTTAAGAGCATAAGACTGTCACCAACTTAGAGACCATTTCACAACGAATGTCAGCTGAGACGTCTTCAAATCAAAAACAGAAACTACACACGTTTTTGTTTTACATTTTTCTACATCCCATGTAATGCGACTAATTCGATGGAAATTATTTTCCATTCCCATCATTTTTCCTTTTGCAATCCAATTTCCATTCCATATCCCTCTGATTAAATCAATTTTCCTTTCAATTTCTCATATGCGCTGTCTTGTTGTATTTTTCTTTCCAAAACAGATACAGGAAAGAATGATTTAAACAATAAAAAAAGTTCAAGGATAACCTTCTTTTTGGATCATCCGACTTGTACTTGTATATTTTTTCTTTGGCCAACAACAGGAAATCGCTCAGTGTTTTGTGCGGTTTTCAGCTTCCTTCACATTAACGATGACTCGTTTGAGAAACATAAAATTTCATTCCACGCGAGAGTTGGCGGTTTATTTCCGAAAAACAACAAAATTCTTGCCATGAAAAATTTCTACAATTGCACAGTGGAAAAGAAGTTGAAATTGATTTTGGTTTTAATTGAGAAATCGATTAAAAATTATATGACAGAGGAATGTATTTAATTTTTTTATTGAACTAAATATAATTAAAATGAAATGAAAATAATTAAATTGAAATGAAAACAAAATGTGGCGCGCAATTTAAAATTCAACAAAAAAAAAACTATTAAAAATCAGCAATGGGAAAGATATAAGTTAAACAAGTTACAAATCGGTTCAATGTCTCTTCTGCGTCTAATTCGAGGAAGCACCTAATATAACAATTACATTATAGCGAGGAGAACAATTTATTAAAGGCTGACGCAATGAGTGGAAAATTTTGTATTTAAAGTAAAAGGTTTCACAGCGTGGTGCTTCGCGTTTACTGCAATTCATAAACTTTATTGCTTGCACTTTTGCGAGTGCCCTTCGGTGTAGCGAAGGTAGGAGCTGCTTTGTTAATTAAAAGCTTTAAGTAGCCGCATAAAATTGGGCGTTTTCGCCGCTTTGTTTGAAAAGCTTCAACGCCACTGCAAGCATGAAGATCCGACAGGGGAGGTTCTGGGAAGCTACACCGGGAATGGTGTTTCAAATGGCTTTCCCTGAACTACAGCAGTTGCCATTGTATCTGCTTTTGGTAGGCACTCATCTACTACAAGCGAACTTTCCTCGAAATGGGGTATGACAGACTGAACTCGTTCTGCAAACACCAACTGGAATCAAGAGCTGATTAATTGCTAAACAGACGGACGGTTTAAAAACCGAGCAACAATTCGTAAGATTGGGTAATTCCCATCAAATGCTCCCTAAGAGGCTGCTTCCTTTGAAATGTGTACCCTGCATCAGTATAATTTGCACCTTAATTTCAAAAGCTAACGAATCCATCCCATTATCTGCTCCCTAAACCACCCACGTGAATTTATTTGTATCACAGGAGAGAAAAAACCCACACGTCAGCAGATTGATTTCATTGATTTGTGTTTGCACCCTCTGGCGTATACGTACTATTTTTCCCTCAGCGACAAAATTCGTCTTGATGCGCACAGAATTTCATTCATCGACAATTTTTTCTTTCCTTTGTATACACCTTTCAAAGGACATGCCTTCTTTTTATCGGCTTTCCTTTTTGTATTTTTTTACTTGTTTATTTTGCCATTCACATCATACGATTCACATCGTAGACAAATACAAGAAGGTCCTTCAATGGTTCGCGATAAAAGTGTGTACGGCGGGAAAGAAATCCTCCATTGACAGGATATTTTCAAATACAACGCCATAGTTTGCGTCAGAGGTTTGAGAGAAGTGAGTTACTTAATCTTAATTACCGCCAACAATTTGGGACATTGCACAGAATTTAAGGACCCGTCTTCAATTAAATAGCTTTGTTCTATTTTTATTCGATTCTGTGCGGACTGTGTGCGATACTGCTTTTTGTTATTATTTCGAGGGTAATAAACAACTCACGTGGTTTGGAATGTCTATTGCTATTCAAATGGCATTTTCAAGTTTAATTACACGTGATGGCCTCTATTCAGAAATGAATACGCCAAATGGGAGGAGACTATCAAGACGGTGAAAGGAAGAAAGGAACTTAACGTAATATTTTTCGGAAATCAGATGTAATACTGACTTAGACGATTACCTACATTTTGGTCTTAGCTACTACTATAACCCGCTAGATGGATACTGCCATTTTGAGATTGTGCCGAGGATTGTATTAGATTTTTATATTTTACCACAGAATAAAAGACACAATGGAAATGAAATGAAAATGAGATACACAAAATTTGCTTTGTATCACTGCTTCTGTCGGTTACCTTCATTTCTGTTTTAGCTTCTGCCGTTGCCCACTAGATGGAGTCTATGCATCTTGTACTTGCGACGAAAATTGTATGACCGTAAATTAAGGAACAATTACAGAAATGAAATGTATTGTAGGGCATTTTAAACAACAGTTTGCTACCTATTATGGAGTTAATTATTTTTCCAGCTACTACAATCGACGGCTAGATGGCTTTCACATTTCGAGTGATGTAGATCAACATTTTCAAGTATTTGAAGTAATCCAAACGCAACTCGGTTAAATGTTAACAAGGTGATTCATTTTCAAAGGCGTTTTGCGAGTTTTTTTCATATGTAATATTTTTCGTCATCATTTTTTATCAGGAGGAAAAAATACTGCGAGCGAAAACAGTCTAATTCATGCAGGTACGGGCCTCAGAAAAAAACGTAGAAGGCGATGGTTTGATCGGTTCCATCATCAGACAATGCAGAGGTTACTTGATTTATTGAACGGATCGACTCTTTACGTTTAAACTTGTGACTACGACAACAAAAACTTGACTGAGAATCGATAATTTTAATGCAATAACCAAGGACTTCGCATTTCCAACCTCGTTCCGTATCCTCTCTTTGATTTGTTACATTTCTCGAAAGTTTATGAGGTTAGGTTTCGACAGCAAACAGAATTTGCCACCGATTCGACTTAGAGACTGACCGATGTTCCCAAGTTCAAATGAAGAGCAACGTTCCTTATACACCGCTGCACGTAGTATTTCCCTTTACCCGTGAACATTTCCTGAAAGCTCTTCAAGGCATATACGACCTCTCACAAGTTGATTCTTGGAACAATGTTAAACGCTAATTGCAAGGTACTACGCCTTACAGATTAAATTTGTTGGCTTTCGTTTTTCAGTTGCAATTTTCGGGGGCCTTCTCCCTGCGCCTCCTGTTCTACTTCTGTCTAAAAACATCTACGACAATGTGTGCATTATCTAATTCCATCGATCAATTTTAAATTTCAACACACCAAATCATTTGGTCGTTTCTTCTGCTTTTCTTTTTCTTCTTGTGATACGAGATCAATTTGACTTATCGTTCATTTCTTTCCCACAAAAGTGTATACAAAGAGTAGAAAAAAAAACATTAATTTGTACAAATATTAAAAACGTGTAGTGTGCATTTACGAAAAATGGCAGAAACAAAAATACGTACGTACGTAACGCATATGCCAAAATGCAAATTGCTTGCCAAGGTTACAAATAAATGTTTTCGGATAGTTTTTAAATTTTATATAATCTTTTTCAGCGGGGTGTACATCATTTTTAACGAAAATATACAAGCAAACCCATTTATTATTATTTACTTTAAAAAGTTTTCAAAATTCAAATGACTCATCACATCAGTGGGGAAAATTGAATAGAATATATTTTTAGATGACAAAAATAGAAAGGAAAATATTATTTCCTACGAATGTAAGAGGGAAGTAGCAACGAATGCAGATTATCGAGGAAACGCCGCCGCTCGCTTTCAACTGCAACGACCCTTGACCTAGTGAAGGAGATCTCTCATCTTCCTGTGTCAGTTCATCGATATGGAGTGCATTTACGAGCACTCCTTCGGCACATACTCGTATAAAAGAACTAATTGAATTGTCCTTTAATCGAACATAAACGGTTTAAAATACCTGCGAAGCGCACGTCTTTATGCTACTACGAGAGGCATTGTGTATGGCATGTATGGGACCTGATTCCTCTTCCTGGTTGGTGACATCCTGCGGTATTGTATGTAAAAAACAGTACTTTTAACGTTCAAATTGATTATTTCATTCGGCCTAGATACGAGTATGTTAAGCGTAAAATGCGGATTGGGAGGGAGGTTTTTCGCGCAACTAGGTGTCATTTGATTTCCAGGAAATTGAGTCACACAATATCTATAGACTTATCCGTGTATGCTTGGGAGGAAAACTGTTGTAACTTGACTTGCATTTTAGAGGAAATAATGTCTTTTTTTTAACGACACACTGATAGAAAATGGGAAAATTCCTTTTTAATGGTCATTAAGGAGGGATCTATATGTGTTCCACTTAAAAGTAGGTTTTAACAATCTGATGGGACTAACTAGATCATACCTCGCCTCCTCGTGGTATATTTTAAATAAGCGAATCGTAAAAAAGGGACTAGTTTGATATTGCAACCCACTTTGAAACTGCATCAAATATTTCTTCCCTTCGCCTTTTGTTAGTCTCCATCAGTGACTGAAATCGCTGCTTTTTGTATGTCAAATCGAATTAAACTTATTGAATTCCCTAGCGACTAAGTGCCCATATATATGGTGTAGAAACGAATTAAAAAAAAAAGCCGCCAGAGGTCGCCCTATTCGTGATTAGTTTCAGTCTATTCATTAAGAAGAGGTAACTGCTTTGAAATTCTCAATTATGTGGCTTAAAAATTATTTGCGATATATATGGCAATGCATGTTGAAGTAACGAACAAAAAAAAAAGGACGCCAGAGGGCGCCACGGTCTATAAAGTATAATTTCGACATTTGCGTATGGAAAAAGTGTAAAATAACAGGTCAGGAACCTTGCCGTATATTTTTGAAACACTTGAAACAATGATTAATTTTGCTGAGAGTTAAAGTGTGCAACTTGCTCAATATTTTACCGGTACCACAAAACACAATTTCACGGAGCATGCAGAAATTTTCGTTCGGAATTCCACATGACAACTGTCGACTTTATGCAGAAATATTACTTCAATACGAAAGATTAAAGACTTCTAGTAAACTGTGACACATAAATTGCACCTTCGTAAACAAACCACTGGGGTCGAGTTACCGCATCCGTGAGCGTGCAATACGTCATTATTATACGAATTATACGAATTTTACATGAAAAACAACAACAAATTCAGTCACGTAATGCTCATTCACGGACGCGATAATTCGGACCATGGAGTTCTATTGACAATGCTCTCAAAACCATCTTCTTGCAGGCGACAAATCGACGACGATTGGACCAACTAAGCCACATTTTTTTCAAAAACATACCCAAAACCGCTGTCAAGGAAGGCGTACGTCAATCATCCGCCATTTATGATCAACACTTTAAACAGTGAAACTGCACACATGAAATGATGGAAATTCTGGTATGAAAGGATCGTGGATGAGTTGTCTTCTGATAGGTTTACATGACACACTCAATCAGGCTTTTCTTACTTACTTCCAAATACAGATGATTTAAGACGGAAAAAAAGGAAAAAAAGGAAACAATTCAACCAACAACAATTAAACTCACACACAATCATCCCAATTTAATGACTCTTTCAACGGCAATATCTTCAATCATTTTGAGGGCCAATGAAGTAGGTCTTAGTTCCGTTGACGGGCTTTAGAGGAGAAGTGACTCAAGTGACGAACTATATCAGCTGTCTATAAACGCGGTGAACAAACTTCGTACAGGCTCTTCCACCGAATGTTTTCTGAATCGAAGTATGGCGATTTAATAAAACATTCAACAGTACGCTTAATATGTCCGTATAGAACCCTTTGAACTATTTTTCTATAAAATTTAGAACGAATGGAAGTCTGAATTGAGAAGATTTTTCATGATACTCTCGGATGTTTGTCAGAAATGGAACAGCGAACAAAAATATTAAGATGTAATTAACTCTTTTTAAGAGGTGACCTTGAGAACTCTCTAATTTTCATTTCTTGGGGGTTGAACCGGAAATCCCTACCACAGTAGTCCAACACACTATCCACTGGATTAAGAAGTTTTATCAGCAGAGTGTAGGATGTTTATCAGAAGTTGGTTAGTCAGCTGTTTTTTGTATTTTGAATTTTTGGGGGTTAAACCTGAGACCCTTGTTAACCACTAACCTAACGATTTCATGTCAATTTAAAGCTTGTGCCACAAGTCGCTTTTTTAACTAAGTAGGGTGCTTCGGAAATTTCTATGTTTGGATATCTTCTTTTATATATTTTGTCTATATCTGTGCAAAAACTTAAATGGACGAAGGATATTATATTTTGTACCCATTTATCAATCGATTTATAGAAGCATCAGAAATAAAAGCCTGGTTCACTTGGTGCCTTCAACTCTGTTATGGGACTTTAAGCAAAAATGATTTATGTATCAGATCGATCGATGTTTGGCAGCCAATTTGATTTGTCAGTGGTGGGTAATGGTCAAGGACTATTTAAGAAGTGTCTTAAAATTTATTTAAATAAATGTTCCCATCATAGAATAACAAAATAAATATTTTTTTTAGGGATCCATTTATTTAGGACTAGCGTCTCACAACCAATCGTCTTGTGTGAGTTTTTCATTTTTAGGACGAATGGAAGGGATCTACAATTTCATGCTGAGTCTAAACGGCCAATTGAGAAGCTCTTTCATGACAAATTATACTCTCGGATGTTTGTCAGACGTTCACGAGAGGTGGCGCAGTGGAAAAAAACCTGAAGTTGGAAATTGGGTTTTTGGCGGGACTCGAACCTGGGACTCCTGACTTAGTAGTCCAACATACTAACCACTAGGCCACTGCGCCGACTCAATGTGCCCATCAAGTGGATCAAATTTTTTACACATTCACCTCCTAATTTGGCCGCACTTTAAATTTTTAAGAATAGCATTTGAATAAGAAAAAACAGAAACGACGCCATTTGGCTAAAGTTATTGGCAATTGGAACTCCAATTTTGGATGACAATACCCTAGTTCGAGGGAGTCCAAAATCCAAAATTGGAGTTCCTGCGTGAACGAAAAAAGAACAGAAAGTATCACCTGTCATTGCAGCCAATAGAATTTGCACAGAACTATGTCAAGTTAGCCGATTTTTCCTTCGTTTGTATTTCAGTTAGATCCGTTTGGTTAGGTCTGCTTTTACATTTTAGGTTAAGGGTAAGCAGTTTGAAGAGGTTGTCAGTGAAAGTCTTTAACGAGCCGCTTGGTTAGGTCTGCTTTTACATTTTAGGTTAAAGGGAAGCAGGAAGTGAAAAGGTTTGTCAGGGAAAGTCGTTAACGACTTGCAGTTTTAGGTGCCTACTAACGTGGGTTGGATGGATGTATGACAGTTGATGCCGTGTTCAAAAAAGTATATTAAAAAATTATGTAAAGCAATTTTTTGTTTAAGAAAGAAACGGCTCTCAATCTGTCTTTAGTTGGAATAATAGCAACTTTGGACTACAACACCAATTGCTCTTTGGACTCTTTTAAGTGACTGTTTGGTGCCTAAATTCTGACAGTCAATTCTCCGTCTAAATTCCTCTGCTCACGTCATCAAATTGGTCCTTTAAAAAGCCAACTTCAGATGTACATTTAAGCAACCATTTCACTTGAATTTTTATCAACAGAGGTTAAAGACTAATGACCTAGCAAGAACACCCAACTTCGAATAACATGTTCCACTACAAACTGTTCTGTTCTGGATATGTTATTTATAAACTGTCGGAATGCTGACCCAATTTATGTGCGCCTATCCAGTGGTCCTCCTAATCCATATGTGCCCACAGTATTTCGCACAACCAGAGGCATACGAGTATTTATAGCCAAACAGAACAAAACAAATAAAACAACTCTTAGAGAGAAAAGTAAATCAAACTATTCCTCTGTCCTAGATAACTCGTTCAACTCCACATCGAAGCACAATCCCCAGACAACAAAGATACAACTAAATTTCTTTCGTTTTACCTTAAACCATCAATCATTCAAAACTTGGAACACTTTTGGCAAGTCGACCCAATCAAATGCAAATCGTGTGAATCTGCACTTGGACATAGCATTCTTTTAATTTGGGCTATAAAAATAACCGCAGAATATTTTGTAAACACCGCTGAGGAAAAAGATCCAATGAATCATACGCACACCATCGCAATCGCAGCTCAAGTGTGATAACAAAACAATAGAAAAAGTGGCGAAAAAAAAAAAAACCACACACACACACACAAAAGAAGAAAGAATTCCATCAACTAGAAATAATATTAGAGAATTCAAATATTTTTTCATTGAAAATTAATATATTTTGGGATGTTCCCGATATATATAGTACACTCCTCCACTCGAAATGAGATGATTTCCTTTGATCGCGACGTTACAAATGCAGACAGCCGGACGAACAACAATTAAGGCCAACAGATGAAAATTATTGTGCAATTTGATCGAAATAGTTTGAATACTTGTCACTGTCACTCACTTTACATAGGAAAACTACACTAAATGCATTTTTTTTCTTCACTAAATATAATTTTAAATGTGATGTTGGCTAAATGCATTTTATTTAAACTGTCCCCATTTTTTTTTTTTTTTTTTCACGAAGAAGAACCAAAATACCGGCCTATGCGGAAAGATTTGAAAAAGTATTTATCTTGTGGGATTCAGAGAGGAGAAGAAAAAGAAGGAAAACGCAGGAAAAACTGAGTTTTTCACAGCATGTCGCACAATTTCAAACGGCGGCGGTAGACTAAAAAATAAACAACAAAAACCGACAAAACAGGGGAAATGCCGAAAGCTCTGCGTTCTGAGTTGCGATTGTGGGGGAAAATCCGGAGCTTTTCTGAGTTGGAAAATCGCCCGAGTGGTTCGGATGGGAAAAAATCAAAACATGCCAAGTGGGTGGGGGTGGTTTGTTTACAAAATTTCGCCAACCCGGGGGAAAGGAAAAACGTGTTGCTATCAAAAAGAAAAAAATACACACTCTCGGAGGGGTTTTTGCCCCCTTCCCCGCTTTGGTGAAATAACTGTCTTCTCGGCTAATGATGTTTTACAGTTTGGGGTTCAATTGGAAATTACGCAGAATACATGCACACAGAAACAGAAGGAATATTAGCCCGCCGAGGCGTGTGCGCCTCCATGTGCAATTGGAAAGCTTCAAAGAAATGAGTGAAATGATGATTGCTATTATTTTGAATTCAAAGTGGCTGGCAGGGGAACGAAGGGCGGGCTGAAAGAAAAAATGAGGAAAGATTAATGAGTCACATGAAGGATGGACGCAGATGAGGTAAACAAACTGTTGGACCAGTTAGCTAGGTAGGATGGAAGGAAACAAGTAAATGCGGGAAAGGGAACCTTCGCCGGAACCTATCAAGGCGAGAAATATTGATCGTGAGGCACACAAACATCAGTTAGAGAACAGGCCACGCTTTTGGGCATCAGCGGAAGTCATTTCCATCGAATTATGGGAAAAAAAACTTGAAGATTTGGCGGTACAAAACAGAGCATCAGATGTTGGCTGCAGAACGCCCATCGTGTTTAGTAAATTACGCAATAAGCAAAAACTGCGTAACATCAACCTGGTAAAAGGCCACGATATTAGAAATCCGTAGGTAGGCTTTTCGACCAATTTTAGCTCGAATTTTAGTTCACGAAGAAAGAAATGTCCAAAAAGATGTTAGGTTCACAAAACAAAGAAAACTTATGTTTCAAATATGCCTGGCCTGAGGAGCTTTAAAATTTAGCCATCCAATATCAACAATTTAGGCCAGTGTTTCGAATTTTCTGGCATGCCCTTCAGATTTGATCAGGCTTTAAAATTGCTCTTTGAAGGACCAACTGTTGATTCCATCTTAATAGGAATATCACCGTGTTGCTTCAATCGTTTTTTAGGAAATGTTTTTGGTACATTTTTTGAACATTTTTGAACACTACGCGAAAAAAAATATATTTCAACATTTCGAATCAATTTCTTTATTATTTCGAAAGATTTTGATAAGAAAAATAACTTCCTAACATTTACAAAGAGTTTAAAAAATTCTGGTCAAGTTTTAACCAAACTCTTTCGAACTAAAAGTCAGAATTTTTTTCAGAAATGTTTAAAATTTTTACAGCATCTTGAAAAGTCTTCTCTAATATGCTTTTGACATATTTTTCTTTCAATATTCTTTATAATCTACGAAAGTTTGGCTCAAAACTTTGTCATGGGTACTTTTTTTTGACTTGGAATTCTTTGTTTATGGAAAAAACAAAATTGATACATAATCTAAGATAATTTTAGAACCAATTTTGACAATTTCTGTACTTTTTGGCAAATATGCTTTCTTTTCAATATTCTTTATAATCTACGAAAGTTTGGCTCAAATTTTTGTCATGGGTACTTTTTTTTTGACTTGGAATTCTTTGTTTATGGAAAAAACAAAATTGATACATAATCTAAGATAATTTTAGAACAAATTTTGACAATTTCTGTACTTTTTGGCAAATAGTTTCCCCCTTTATTTAAATGTAAATAACTTCAGCCAAATTTTGGCTTCATTTTCTCCAGCAAACTGGGCAACACTTAGCCGTTTTGCTAAATGTATTTTCTGATCAGAATTTGAACAAACTGAGAGAAATGTTTTGTCTGGAAAGCTCTCTGTGTCAAGTATTTTTTTTTAAATAAAGTTTTTAAAGAACCAATTATATCATGGAATTGAGAAATTTTGTAGAGGAAATTTTGATAGTTTGTACACATTTTTATTGCTTCAACAGGACTTCCAATTTTAATTAGAAAATTCTGAAGCCGAATTCCCAACAGACTTAGTTAGAAATGCTTCGTGCAAGACTCAAAGATTGTGGAACAATGCTTGTTTGACACGTGTGTTTATAGGGTATCACTGACACAAAATATGCGCTTTTTTTATTTTACCCACATGATCTATATAGATCATTAATTTCCATGGTTTACAACAATAATACGATACCCAACTGATCATATAAATCATGGAAATCAACAATCTATATAGATGATGTGGATAACATAAAAAAACGCCTAATAATATTCAACTTAAATGAACTAAATATAAGACTACGACATTCGGTTTTTATTTGTTCACGCAGGTACGTACCAAGAGACATACTCAGAAGGAGAAACATACGCATGACGCTGTCGTGTATTAACTATTCCGCCACAAGTGCCTTGCAGTTCCCCCTACGTCACAATATAAGAAATAACTACGTCACCCCTTTTACAAGATCCCATAAATTTCCCTGTCGAAAAGCTGTCGAATTTTACAAAGAAGAAGAAGGAATCATGCTCATGAGGTTATCCTGTATTTTTTAAAACATATCACCTGATAGCTACAAATGCATTACGGAACAATAAAGCTAGAGACTTCCAACGTGTCCGTAATGTTATAGGATTAAATGGGTTTCCTCCTTTTAACAGATGTTTTCTTGCAAGGAAGACAACCGACGTTTTGTCACTATTTCTATCAATAATCTCAATAATCACCAATTAAATTCATATTTAACTTACTATTATAGAACTCTTTGTAATGTTTTTTTTTTTAAATCTTTGGATTATTAATCGTAGATTGAATAAATAAATAAATGAAATGAAATGAAGGGCCGGAGTAATAAATTTAAAAACTTCGTATGAAAGCCAAAATACGGATTGAGATGAAGCTATTTTAAAATTTTGTGATTGTTACTTCGGATTTTAATCGTAGTAATGAGTTTATTAAATAACAGTCGCCATTTGAAGGCGTCTTTTAGTGCGCCTCTGTCGAAATCTCATTTCCCCACCATTAACTGTCAGACTTAACGCAACTTACGGTCACTTTAAAATGCAAAAATTATCAAGTCAAGAACCCTCAGAATGTCGCGCCTAAAATAACTCAACTGACATCATCAGGGAAGTCCGATTACATCTAAAAACGAAACCGAAGGCGCCCCTGTTCTATCAAGTTTCAGCTTCTCACATCGTAAAGGGTAAAGTCCTGGCAAAAACAAAGAAAAAAAAAAACAAAGCAAACGTTTTAAGGAACAACACAAATTTGTACAACTCCATTACTTTTGATTACGCAAAACTCCACTAAATCGACAGAGAAATTAAACTAACTTACAAAGTCGTTGACCCAAAAAAAACTTATTTGACTTATAAGGACCAGAAAAACCAGCTCTCTCAAAGTCAAAGTTCCTTGAATGACCAGAACACATTTATTTATACCAAACATCGTAATCAACACAAACAAGCTGGCAGAGTTCAAATATCCCATCAAGATGTTAATGAATTTTGAATTTGTTTGTTCGAGAAAACATCATGGGTCACCTCCAAAAATCTATTTCTTTCACAATTTAGACCGTTAAAAGCCTAGAATTAATTCTAAATCGAAATCCCGAACTCTAATTGCTAACAGTGTGTGTTTTCGTTTTGAATTATAGTTTCACTTTCATTCATGAATTTTACCTTTTCAAAAAAACAAAATCATAAAAGAAACCCAAAAACTCGAAAATTGTTTACTTTAAGTGTGGTTAAAAGAAAACTGTGTACTCACTTTGGTTTGGATGATAGACTGGGATCAGATGTTTTGCGCCGGTTGTTGCGATTCCGTTTGTGGGATAATCTCTCTTTGTAGGATTCGGAACGATTGACCGAAACTGGAGCGGACTTTGATTTTGACCTTAAAAATGAGAAGATAAATAATAATATAAGAAAAATTTCAATAACAACATTGTTTACGGCGAAATGATTGCAAATACAAATTGGTTGTTAAAGAAGATAAAACTTTCGATAAAAACAAAAAGAAAATCACTCTTTCATCAGGAGGAGGTGGCACCGCCGGATGTTTGTTGGAACGAAGGTAGGCGGTGCGAGAATTTCCACGTCAGTGCGAATTTACGCCATGAAATATGTTCCGCGAGTTTTATATCGCATTACTTGTTTATGGCTGGATGAAGGTATATGCGGGTAGCACTCTCCATTGAAGAATGGAAATATAAATTTCTGTCATTGAAGGAGTGATTGACTGACATTCTTATTGGAAATACTGGTGAAAGTCGAACAGGTTCTTTCGCCTAAAGAAGCATTACGATTCCTTAAACATTCAGCAAGTCGGAGGAGGAGGAATCTTCTTAACATCTCAGTTGTGTACTCACCTATCTCGCTTGGTATCCTTTTCTGCGTCCAGCGCATTCGTGTCAGCATCTAATGATTGTGACGTTTGCAATTCGCTTGCATTATGAGATGTATTGCCCGCCGAGCTGATAGACGTATTTGCTACATCCGGCCTGCGGTCTGATGGTTGGCGCACAATTGATGTTGAATGCATGCGCTCTGTAATAAAAAAAAAAAAAAACAATTGCGTCAATTACATAAATGTCAAGTAAGGAGATGCATATAAAAATCTAGGAAAAGGTTTCAAGGCTAACCCAAGTACAAGTTATCAGCTCGTTTCTCAGCAGTTGAGTCAAATTTGTGTAGCTAACTTAGCTGTACACGTTTGTTTATGAAATCTCGGGTAAAAGACTGATCGAGAAAAGAGCTGTCAAAAATAAATGCTTGCGAACAATAAAATGACAGTGACCCTGAAGACACGACGTACTTTGCTTTTTAGTGAGGAATTGATGAAGCTGTCAAAAATATTTTGAGCCCCATGTAACTATAACTATGCTGGGAGCCTACAATAAAAGTCATCTTAGGCTCCCAGGATAGTTTCCCAACGATCGTAACACTGGGTTCAAAATATTTTTGACAGCTTCATGATTTTCTCACTAAATATCGTAAGCAGAACATGTCACACTTTTGGTTTCAGTTTAGGAAGTATCAGATTGTTTAGAAATACCTCTGATATATATCATAACATAATTTTTGTTAAAGGATATTTTAGGACCGCGACATTACTCGTGTAGTCAATTTCTCTGACATATTAAGTCGTATCAAATTAAAATTCAATAACCTACGCATGCACTTATTTCTTGTAAAATCCCAAAGTCCTCTATTGCTATTTGTGTCGTGCAATATTCGATGAATGTAAAATTTCCCGGAAATCTGTATATCTGACACTGAGCTGTGAAAAGTGCACAGAGAATTGTTGCCTTTGCTTCACAAACCTCCAATAAAATTTACAAAAATTTTAACATCAACTTTTCAATGATACAAATCGACCTGTTTAAGTGTCATGCTATCAAGTCAACTCTCAACTTAAACTGAGGATGGGTTAACTTTTTTTTTCAACAAAAATCACGTATTTATTGAGCGTCGTGCCTTGACTTAGTAGTACCTGATCATATTATATATTTTAGGTACGTGATATATATCATAACGCAATTTCTGTCAGAGTAAATTTAAGGAGCACAAAACGGTGATATTTCTGAAGGACTGATTGCGATAAGACTATTAAAATCTAATGACTTTGAAGGGTGACACAAATCTTTAAAAGAAACACTACACTGACATTAATATCATGTCATATTCTGAATAGAACTGGAGAATGGCAAAAAGATATAAAAATCAACGACTTTAAAAAGCCAATAGATAAACGAAACGAAGGAGAAATGATCAAATTGATCCCATTAGTAACAACTGCCAACATGTTCATCTCTTGATACAAATTGTGTTTCATAATATATAAAAAAAACAAACATACTTTATGAAATACTGTCTCAACACATGTATCACCACTAACAGTTCATATCTTGACATATTACCCCTTGATACAAATTGTGTCTCATGACAAATAGAAAACAAAAATTCATATGAAGCACTATGTACAACCTGTACTGACTACCGAGTTTGATATTTCATCATATTCCTAGTTCCTATCGTGATATATCCCTTGATACAAGTTATGTCTCATGATATATATGAAAAACTAAATTTCACTGTGTAGTGATTTACTAACACTAATCGACTACCGAGTTTAATATTTCTCAATACTCATACTTCGTCTCGTGACATATCCCATGACACAAACTAGTGTCTCTAGATACCCTTTTAACACTAATCGACTACTGAGCTGGATATCCCTGCATAGTTCATCTCCTGACATATCCCTATTCGACAATCTGTGTCTTTCGCAGCACATTTATATGAAAACATGTATCTGAGCATTAAAAACTATCTCTATTTACCAACACTAATCTGCTTGTAGTACTCCGGACGCTTTGATTGCACCACAAGCGCATTCACCGTTTGTTTCTTCTTCTTTTTCGGCGTCTTATTGGCCTTGCGATTCTTGTAGCTATTCGTTGTTTCAGTTATCTTTGCAGCCACTCTTGACGTAAGAGATGGTGAAGACTTCCTCTTGATATCCTTTGCAGCTTCATTAGCCGCCGCCGCAGCGCCCTCGTCATCACACGAATAAAACTCCTCCTCGCTGTCACGTCGACTCTTATTACTACCATTGCTACTTGTACTGCTGCGCTGCTTAATTGTGTTATTGTTAAAATTACTCGTATTGTTGTTGACTCGATCACAGAATGAACCCTTCAAATCGTGTTTGACTAGCACCACGTTGCCATTGGAGACGTCATCCTTCGCCACAGTGCCGTCCGTTGAGCACTTGAGTGCGATCGGCAACGGCTTGCAGTGGTTCGCTGCGATAGCTATCACCGAGGTGGCCGCCTCTGACAGCGATTTTCGACGAATCAAAGCGAAATCCTCGGCGTTGAGGAATTTCTTGTTACTCACCAGCTTCACCAAGGCGTGCAGATTTAGATTTGAATGCGCTCGGACGTGGGGCTTCTTTGTGGCTTCACTGTCCTGCCTGGGCGTCTCATTGGCGGCCGCACTGTCTTGGAGCGATGTCGTGGAGGACTTTTTCCCCACATCACCGAGCACTGGCGGTGCGGATATTTTTCTCGCACTTCGCTTAATACTCTCGCGCTTCTCCAAATCGCCGCCAACGCCACCTGCGTTGATTTTCGTCTTCGAGGAGCTTTTCTCGATGCGGTTGTTCTTGAATTTGCGATCGGTCAGCAAGATCTTCGCCTTTTCCTTTTCGGGCGGTTGCTCGTCGTGACTCTTGCTGCTGCTGGTGAAGTTCTTGTAGAATTTTCTCTTTGGCGGATCGGTTTTAATGGCTTTCAGTGTTTTCTTCGACTGTTTGGCCCTCGGATCGCTGACGATGAGTGGCAGCGGTAGTGCATCCTCTGCTTCGCGCGACTGCCGCATGTGTGAGTAGTCAAACTCATCGTGAGGGTGGCCGTTCTCTTTTGGCTTCTCTTCGATCTCCTCTTCGACGCTGCAGCTTTTGTACCACAGTGGAGACTTGGAGCGCTGTCGCTCGTTCTTCTTCTTGAAGCTTCCCATGCGGAACTTGTCCAGCTTTTCACCACACGTCGCTGTGTTCGGCACGTAGAGTGTGTTGTTGCCGATTGGGGTGACCAGTGTCGGGGGCAGGGATGGCTCAACAGCCGGTTGACCCGATGACGAAAGACGGAACCACATTTTTTCTCTCACTCTCTGTTTGATGTTCCGCTTAATTCTTTGTCTGATTATTCACAAGAAGGGGTACACTCTATGCACAAGAATCGAATGGGAAAGGAAATCAATTAATTTTCTGTTCGTTTTCGTTGCTTTTTTATTATTGTTCTTTTTTTTATCGCGTATTTCGTTGTTTGGGTACTTTTTCTTCGTCGATTGTTAATTTTCTTCGTTGCAATAGCACTGAGGGGGAATTTTTGGAATTTTGAAGTTCGATTGTCGAATTCATTATTTCTTTGGTAAGTTACTAACTCCCGAGCGGATTGACTGAAAAACAAAAATGTCTCAACCGTGTCACGTTAGAAGACAAACTCAGCGGCGCACCATATTCCGACACACGAATTGCATTCGCACAGAGGTTTTTAATTTTTTTTTTTTTTATTTAAAATTAAGACAAGAGAAACGAATTTATTTTTAGAAAAGGTGATTGCATTTTTGATCGTTCATTTTGACGAAGAAACAAACGTCTTGGCGACACATTTGCAAGGCGACAATAAATTTTGTGTTCCCACTCGACGATGTGATCTTGTTTTGTGATCACCGCCGAGATGTGTGTGCGCTGGGAGGAAGTCGTTGTGGATCAAGTTCGGGTCAAGGTTGTTGTGCTGGATGTGGCATTTATGGAATTCACGAGGAAATGGAGAGTGCAACAATGCAAAGGGTAAACAGGAGATCTACGCAAAGTGATCGTACCGCTCATGAACGGAAATACTAAGAATAGATGAATGTCAAAAGCGACTCATAAATAGCACAAGAGAGGGGAATTTATGGCGATCTGCGTCAGTGGGAAAAAAAAAGAAAGAGAAAAAGTGACGTTTGGGTGTATGCATAGAGCATAGTAGCACGCGATCGCTCGATGTTAACTGATCGGCTACAGACAAATAGGGGACAGTCGATGATGGGAAGCGTTTCTTTCTGAAAATAAGAACGAGGTATTAGCACCGCTCTGTTAAGAGCAGAACACCTTTCAATCATGTCTGTCGGAGAGGTGTCGACGATCGGCATTGAATAGACGATGCTGACGCAATATGGGGTTCACCTTTTGCCAGTTTCCATTGAGTTTGATCGGTCAAAGCGGTGTGGATTACACAACTCAAAAGTATCGTTCAGAAGAGCGGAAGGAATAGTGTTGCAAATAGCTCATCAGACTATAATTAACTGAATGACTGTCTAAAATGCACACCAATGCGGCTGTATTGATAGGAGGAATGTGAGTCTTAATGAGACGATTTGAAAGTAACCCCGACCTAGCTCAAACTAACAGACTATGAGTAATCACCAGCCAGGCTGAGAAGGTCCATTAGCACTCACTTTAGAAAGAGTGTTTGTTTTGGATGCTGCGCAATTGATAGCCAAGTGATTCACACCTTCGGACTGCGGAAGGACTACATTCAGGCTTTTGAATAAAAATAAAAAAACATACAAAACAAGAGACGATGCAAGGAAAAAATGTCCGTAATAGGATAGAAAAAATGTTGTTACCACAACTGGCTTTTATGCAACTCATCCACGGCCGACTCATCAACAAAGAAACTGAGATGTGTGCCAACTTGTTCTCTGTTGACATTTTTTCTAGCTTGCTGCACTTGCAATAAACCTTTTGAAGTGAGGCACGATTGTCATGTAGCATTTTCAGACAGCATTCAGCTTGATTTCGGCGCCATCTCTTTTCCTTAGAAGAAAAAGTCCCTGCGTCCAAGGTGGATAAAATCTCCATTGTTAAAAGGGGGTAGATATGGAGAGCTCTATGGACGGTTGAAAATCCCGCACTTCAAAGGTTGACCACATTCCTTAATAGTGGGCAAAATGAGAGAAATAAACCCTTAGCGGTAAACAAATGAAGAGACAGAAATCATATTGAGTTGCGTAACCAAACCAATAGAATTGATTCAATTGCCTGGAGAGCTCTAAAATGCGAGAAATATTTGCAATGAACAAAAATGTAATAGTTGACGCAATAGATGCGGGTCCCAGATACAACCCTTTAAACAGTTATAAACGAGGCCGTTCGGACGAAACAAGTTGTTCTCCGTGTGCCTTGACTAATCAATTTATGGCTTTGATAAAGATGTTGCCTACATACCATCTGTAAAAATGTTGTACAGTCGATATTTTTAACCGTCTGATTGATAACTTTAACGTTATCTTTACATTTTAAGGGCAAGATAATTTTAAAGAACAAAGTCTGCAATAGAAATCATTTCTATGTATGTCGTCAGTAAACAGGCGTCCATAATAAAATTGTTTATTCAGATGGCGCAATTTTATACTAAATATAGCGGCACTTGGGCTTTTACCATTTGTTCTTCAACAAATGACGTCACAACAGAAGTAAAATCGCATTCTCTGTACTGTCAAAATGTCAAGAACAAACACTTGGGTTTCTTTGTTTAATTTGACAATACGCAACTAAATCTCAACTACGTACGTACTTAATTTTTGATGGAAAAGTATTTGGGATCGTCCAGTAAGACGTTTTGTAAGACTCATCAGTTAGAAGCAGTTAAAATGCTTGACCTCCTGTCAATATTTTCAAATGAAAATGAAAAAGGAAAAATATGACAGCAACAACATTCAAAACTATTTCTGACAGTTGTATGATTTTCTAATAATTACCACGCGCGACGGGCGTTATGACAACTTGTTTAGGAAGTGTTAGGTAGACAAAGAGCAAGCGTTAAGACAATTGTGGTAGAGATGACGAGAGATACCAATGCGCCTTGGTTTAATCATTAATTTGTTCAAAATGTAGACTTCTAACGGGTGATTTTTTAAGAGTTAAGTTTTTCAGGTTGGCAGCACTGGCTAGTAATGGCGTCCAAACGTCATCTGTCAAAGTGAAAAGTTTTCAGTATACTCTGCCATTTAATCATGGAAAGACTTACAAACGAGCAACGATTGCAAATTATTGAAATTTATTATAAAACTTATTATTTGTATTATTTTTCTTCAAAGACGACCGTGGAAGAAACGTTACCGTCAACGGCGAACGATATCGAACCATGATACTCGACTTTTTTTGCCCAGTTGTCTGGGTTGAACTTGGTTGGCATGTGGTTTCATCAAGACGGAGCCACATGCAACACAGCTCGTGAAACAATGGAAATGTTGAAGGATGAATTTGGTGAGCAGCTTGTCTCTCGAAATGGCCCTGTGAGTTGGCCGCCAAGATCTTGCGATTTAACGCCTCTTGATTATTTCTTGTTGGGTTATGTAAAGTCGTTAGTCTATGTGGACAAGCCGAACATGATTGAAGCCTTACAGGATAACATAACACGCGTAGTTCGTGGAATACAGGCGGAAATGCTCGAAAAAGTGACGCAAAATTGGACCTACCGAATGCACCATTTGAAACGGAGCCGCGGACAACATTTACATGAAGTTGTCTTTAAAACGTAAATGGCAAAGGCCTATTTATCGACTACAATAAAAAAAATTTGAATATTTAATGCAAATTTGAGTGTTTTATTCGATTAAAAAAAAAACTACGCTTAAAAAATCACCCTTTACTAGCCACTCTCTGTCTATTTATTTCGGTGGAGGGAAATAACTTCACATGGGAAATAACTTCACATGTGAAAGGGAAATAATTTCACTTTTTTTATGTCAAGTTATTTCCCACTAAAAAGGGGGAAATGGTTCACCACAAATTTTGTGAAATTATTTCCCACCAACGATTTCCAACGAGAATTTTTCGATTCTAGCTGGAAAACAGAAACCAAATCGAATTATTTATAAGGATTTTAGTATAATTTGCATACATCCACCCTTGCACCAACTCCCTCCCCCAAACAGTGACCCCAAGCAAGGGGGGCAGCACGGCCCCCCATATATTTTCCACTTTTTATGAATTGTGAGCTTACGTCGCGTGCAATGTCTACGCGTGTTTAGAGAAATTATTTCCCACAAAAAAGTGAAGTTATTGCTCACTTTTAGTGGGAAATAGCTTCACATAAAATAAGTGAAATTATTTCCCACTCGATGTGAAGTTATTTCCCATGTGAAGTTATTTCCCTGCACCATTTCATATTTCACAATTTGTGGTATGTTTTAATAGTACAAAAAAAAACAACCCCAACAAAAGTCACAATGGATGAACAATTCTTTTAAAAGCAGAAATTCCATTCTGTCTCTTTTGAAATATTTATGCAAACAATGCCAAAAGGAAAACGTCACCACCAACAAAAAGAGAGCCCAACATATTCACACCACTTATTTCCAACCGTTAGCGGACGTGAATTCCCTCGACACACGCGCCGACCTTGTTCCACCTAACACACACACACCACTCAAACAAATATCCATCTGGTAGATTCAAATTTGAATTTCAATAACGACTTAGACACCGCTTCAACGTTGTTTATCTCAGATGCAAATTTGTTAGCTGTGAAGAATTTATTCAAACAAACTCAGTACCGTCACTTTAATAACGAGAGAAAAAAAAACGCTTAACAAAAAGCACCCGTTTCGTATCGGAAGGTTTCGTAAGACTGATTTGCAAACAAGTCGTAATGAATTTTTCACCTTTTTTTGACTATAACAGAAAAAAAATCATCAAAACAGCCAACGGCAACAGGTAAAGATGATAAACTTTTTTTCAAATGAAGTCATCGGCGATTTTTAAAACCCTTTTTCGGTAAAGACTTGCTTGTCGCAGCACTGGAAAAAAAAAAATACCACAACCGATAAGAAAACAATCGATTACGAGGCAATTAAAAAAAAGAAGATAAAGACTAACTGCAGTATGGCAATATGGGTGAGAGGGCTTCCGCGAAACCTGAGCTTAACAATGACATCATACTTTTCGCAAGCAAGTGCACAATTGTCTGCAGGGAAAGCAAAACAGAAACCGAGTTCCACGTGCGGGTGAAGAAAGACATACTCCTAACAGTTGGCATGAACGTGATGAAGACGCATTTTGGCAAGCGTTCAAACCGCCACACAGCTTCGGCTTGTTGTTTTATATTTTTAAATAAATAACGTATTTTTTTTTTTAGGTATCACTTTTAAATTGGTTGGTAGCATTGCTGTTTAGGCGTAGAAGTGAGTGGAGGTGTTTCTTATAAACAAAAAAAAAACAAGATTTATGTTTACCATTTGATTTGACGTGAAGGTGTGCCGCCAGACTGAAGCTGAGAACTAATACTCATGGGAGAATGGACATATTTTTTTTTTGTTTTTTTTTTTTCAATTGCCAGTTTGTGGACTGACATCATAAATAATTTTTTTTTACTATCCGAAGAGATAAAAACGGCCGAGTGTTGAATTATAACGAATGATTGGAATAATTGGAAATTCCAGATGTTAATCATTTTTGTTGTAGTTTGCTTTTGAATTGTTTAAACAAAAAAATATGCCTATACTCAAATTGCATGTGAGCAAAAATACTGCGGCTTTAATTTATAGCGACTGAGTTGCTTACTTAAGTGGCACCACAGTCCTGTGGTTCAACCAACAATTAACTTTGGCACATCAAGTTAGTCGAGGTGCCTTACACAATTTGTACACACCAAAGAAGAAGGCGAGGTCTACATCTACTTTCTTGTAAGTAATGAAAATTACTTTAAAACTGACGACTTGCGTCTGAATGTGACAAAAATTTGTTCCCTAAAATAAAAATTTTGCTGCATCCATAGTGTGGATATTGTGAGGCTTCTTGTCACCACGGAGATCAATGGACGGGCCAACTGTTGGTTTATTTTTGAAGTGCGTTTTATGTCGAAAAAGGGGAAGAGCACTTCTCTCTCGTTTCGAAAATGAAATTTTTGAAAACCAACGTTTTGTACTCTCTATTTTGAAAGTGATTTAGAATTCCGATAGTGGAATTAATATTATTTGATATTATTTTTTACATTTCGGAAGTATTACGAAGGCAACGGAAAGCTATTTCGAATACGATTGAATTTTAAAACGAAATAGAGAGTAGCTCCCCTGACCTACATCTCGTATCGGGCCTTTTAACGTTAAAAGACTCCTCGCCGAATGCGTAAATGGAGTTGGGTATGAAACGCCTTCTCAGAACTTACCCATTACCATTTCATATGAAACGCTTTCACTGAACTCACCCATTACCATTTCATATGAAACGCTTTCACTGAACTCACCCATTACCATTTCATACCTAGACAACTCATCTATGAACCTGAACTCATCCATGGGCATCTCAAACCTATACAACTCATCTACGAAGCTGAATTTAACGTTACAACAACTTATCCATTCCTTATTATAGCACAGTGCCTATGTTATGTAATTATCGCATCGATATATGTATCACTAAAACGATATGAATTGAAACAAAATGCCATAATATCACATGACGCGTTCTGTAACTGTGTGAATCGAAAACTATATCACATGGAACATTTCGATATGAAACCCCTGGAAGTTTGTGATATATTCACGTTCCGTAACTAACAGGAGCGATAAAATATTCACTTCAACTGTCGAATTTTATCACGAAACTCAAAGCTTGCGGTGATAAAGCATTAAAACAAAAATAAATCATTTCATAGCGCTGTTCTAATAGTGCGTTTATTTGTTATGCTTCCCACACGTATGCATCATGAGCAGCTCCTTGAAATTCCTCCTAAAATCTTTTATCAGAAATGTCATTACAATTACCAATGGTAACCCTTACCTACAGTTTAAAGTTGCAATTTTCTACGTCTTGCTTAGGTCCCTTAATCCGAACGTGGGTACAATCTACTGCTCCAATAATCCCAGGGAATCCAGTCATTTCATTAAATCTAATTGAATTTCGTGAACAATCGATTGATAAAAGATGCTAGCCGCGTACTAACTTTTCGTTTATCTCATAGTCTTCCTGAGGGGTTGGAAACTTGATGTATTTGGACATCATTCTGTCTTGCAAAACATCAGCCACTTCCGAAACCACTCGAGAAACCATAGTCCTACTAATAGCCTTAGATATATAATGGCCAACATCTTTCGGAAAGGACCCAGTTGCAAAAAATAAATGTAATGCAGCACAGACCCGAATCGGGATTGGAGTAAATGTATTCCTTTGCCCTTTGCACCAATGTGGACTTAGCACGTCAATAAGTATCTGAGCTGAACCACGGGAAAAACGATACAACTCTCGAAATCTTGCTTCCGCCATTTCAAAAGGGTTTGTGCTATCACTTAGTACATGCCTTTGAATCCGTAACATGTTACGCCGATCGTATTTTTCACCCAAAATTAGTGAAAAGCTAAACATTTTTAGAAACAACGATACTGAAAATGCCTGTGAAATAATTTTCAATTTTTATTGTTTTGTTTTGCAGTAATTTGACAGCTTTGGGAAATCTTTCCAAAATTCCCATGAAATTAAAAGTTCCTACAGAATACTTTTCGCATAGAGTTAGAGAATTCCAATATTTTCCAGACGCGATAAACAGCGGAATGTTTTGTTCCTAAGTTTTCGATGCGAACATTTATCGCATGGGTTACAGAACATGGGCACAGGAATAGTTTTTCTAATTTCTATTCATACTGGAAGATGTCCTTAACAATATTTTATAGTTTAAAACTTTTGACGCGAGTAGAGCGAAAGTGATGGTGCATGAAATCTTCGATAGGCTTAGCCTCAAGTTAGGTTATCTTATAGGGAAGTTGTGGGAATATGAGATGGCCATGGATGAGTTGTACCCAGCCTTTAGTGGCCAAGTTGTAAGAGTTCGAAATTGCCATGGATAAGTTGTATAAAAATTATCCTTTCCCAATATGCTAGACATAAATAAATATTTTTTTATGAGAGTACGAAAAGGCCAGCGATGACTTGTGTGTGGATGAAAGTAGAGGCGAAAATAAGCCTGTAAAGGATGGTAATTTGAGGACTACGAACTTAGAAAATCGCTCAGTGTGCAACTATATCAAATGCAGAGTCCACCTGGGCCCTATTTCACCAACCACTTTTCACTTTGCATTTTGCAATTTCTCACTTTATCTTTGCAAATTTTCAAAGAGGAAATTATTCCTTTGCATAGTTGAAAATGTTTCCTCTTTGCAAAATTCGTTTCACCAAACACAAATTTTCAAAGTGCAAAGCATGTTTTTTCAAATTGCAAAGTTTTGTCAATTTGCAAGGAATTCGTCCATTTCGTTTCACCAAACAAATTAGATTTGCACTTTACATTTAAAATTGTGAAAAGTTTATCAATAATATGCAAAGAAAAAAATCATTTGCAGTTGAGCTTTTGTTGTGAACAGTTAGTGATATAATTAAAAATATATATATTTGAACCGTTTCGAAGCACTCTTTGAAGACGAAGAGGATACAAATAATTTACACAAAGGGTTGTAAAATTAAGGACAAATTTTGAAATTGGAGACAATTTTTCAACCCTGGAAAGCTTTCGTTTAACGAAGACGAGTATTAAACATGTTTTGTCAACAATTGGACATAGGATAAGGTTTGACAGCGAAAGAAATAATTGCTTAAGTTTCTTGCAACAGATTCTATGCACACTACGTTGGATTGGAAATGGAGGGCAATATCATGGAGTCGCTGCTATGCACGGAATAAGTAAAGCTACAGTCTGCAGAGTAGAACAACGAGTTTCGGACGCAATAATCGAGAAATTGCTTGCAACCACCATTTGCTGACCACAAAATACTTCGGAAATAACTACCCAATTTTTTGCTCTAGGTGGATTCCCTTGTGTAGCTGGATGCGTTGACGGTTTTTTGTTAAGTTATTTATAGTAAATTACAGTTAGTACAGAGTTCAAATGAAGGAGTGAAACGTTAAGTAGGCCGATGCCAAAAAAAGTACATTACTGGGTGAACATAAGTACCTATGTATGTACTTGCTGCTATATATTTAGAAATGAATAAGTTTTAAGTTATTACATAGTATTTATTTGTATACCATGGACGTATGCTGTGTTTTTTACTTGTTTTATTTGTTCTGAACTTGGACGCTTTATTTTAGGGTATTATTTGAAATATTGCTCAAATAAAAACTTGCTCTATATTACGCGTTGGGTGCAATTAAATATACAAACATACACGCATATGTTTTTCACTTTGCAGATTTACAAAACACGATTATAAATGCAAAGTTCTCTTTCTAATTGGTGAAAGACTTATACTTTTCACTTTGCAAAAAAGTCTGAAAACTTTGCAAAATGCAAAGTCGTGAGAAGAATCGGGCCCTGGTCACTCTTTTGTAGATCTATTGAAGCCCCGTCGCCGAAAATAGTGACAGCAGAAGTTCTTGCCACCAATTTAGAGAAAACTTTTAAGCTGCTTCAAAATTGAAGTCATTAGTAAAAAAACGTAAATAAAATCTTCCCCCAAATTTAAAGAACTTCCGTGGACATCCTCACCTATTTCAACCACCCTCCCATTTAGTGTTAAAAATAAACCATTCACGGACCAATCTGCCCATACACCATCAACCCTCTGTATGTTTTCAAATAAATACTTAAATCTGAATTACGTATCTCTCAAATCACTTATGGTGCATTGCGTTTCATTTCAACTATTTACATTTCAAGGAAAACACTATTAAGAAGAAAATAAAAAATTCCCCCTTCCATTATTTGTACACGCGGCTGCCAAGATGTGTGGGTTGTCGCCCAATACGCTAATTAGACATGAGTTCATCGACAAATCCATTTAAAAATTGTTTATTTTCTGTCGTACAAGTGGAAGAAAAAAGTCGTTTACCTTCACAGATATCAACGTTGGACTATTAATTAACTGCTCTTACGAAATGCAATTTATTCTTGTGTGTGCATTTGAGAAAACGTGTGTATTTTAAAAACAAATTTTTATTATCAACCCAACAGAGTGTGGTGTGGCAGATGTTAAAATATTTAAAAATAATCCCACCAAAAACAGAATGGAAATATGAATACTTTTAGTACAGCGGGAAATTTATCTGCGCACCTAGGCTAAATAAATAGACCATAACCGGTGGATGTTTGTACAAGTACATATTACAAAGATTTTTGTAGTGGGTATGTCTTTTATTTTAATTTTTTTTTCTGTGAAGCAAGTCTTTCGCTTGAAAAATAAGTCGGCAATGAGAAGCTATATAAAGTTATTTTTAGAGATTTTTTCCTGAATTGGCAACACTTTTTACAGCGAAAATCATTTTGACAGCTGGTAATGGCTTTATCTGGTTTACCATTTAACCGGCTACGGATTTACGATACACGGCTTTAGCTTCCCGAAAAAGAATGATCTTTCAAGCTGTTAATAGTCCATTGGAAAACTGATCTTTCAAGCTGTTTATAGTCCATAGAAAGACTGATCTTTCAAACTGTTTATAGTCCATAGGAAGACTGATCTTTCAAACTGTTTATAGTCCATAGGAAGACTGATCTTTCAAGCTGTTTATAGTCCATAGGAAGACTGATCTTTCAAACTGTTAATAGTCCATAGGAAGACTGATCTTTCAAACTGTTTATAGTCCATAGGAAGACTGATCTTTCAAGCTGTTTATAGTCCATAGGAAGACTGATCTTTCAAGCTGGAAAACTTGTCTTACAAGCTGTCTATAATCAATAGGAAGACTGATCTTTCAAACTGTTAATAGTCCATAGGAAGACTGATATTTCAAGCTGTTTATAGTCCATAGGAAGACTGATCGTTCAAGCTGTTTTTAGTCAGTAGGAAGACTGATCTTTCAAGCTGTTTATAGTCCATAGGAAGACTGATCTTTCAAGGTGTTTATAGTCCATAGGAAGACTGATCTTCCAAGCTGTCTTTTAAGGAATAGTAGCAAAATCAGTGTTTTAAGCTTTCGTTAAAGAATAAAGAGATGTGTCAACTGAGAACTCTACTAAGACTTTGCTCAATAAATTGTACAAAAACCACCTCTTTAAACGTTTATTCTAAATTCTAAAAGCGGGTGAATGGAAAAATGTAGGCCAATCAAAAGAGTGACCTCTGAATACGTAGAGACTCAAAACAACCTTTTTGCAGTATTTCTTAGTTCTGATGTCTGAAAAAGGGCTTTCAATGTAGATATCAATGAACAGGGATGGTAACCAAGCCAAGGTTCTGTGGAAAATGGAACACACTGTGAAAACTTTTAAAATAATTGGATCTCTAAATCAATTAAAAAATGGTTAAAAACTCACTTCAGTTAAGTCAAACGTTATAGTGTCATAAAAAAAATTGTTTACCGTCACAGCTTAAGCTGGATTAAGTACTCCTATGTAACTATGTTACGGTTCTTCCTTAAATGTTGAACAGAGGAGCGGATACTCCTTATTGATTACAACAAGCACGCATCTACAAAGACTCGTTTGCTCTTTCAGCTTCAAGACTTTCTGGACGGGAGTTTGCCAAGTTTTTTAGAGATAGGGTTTCAGATTGTCAGGTAATGCAAAGTGGGCCAAGTAAATGGACTGCTGAAAAGAGTAATATTTAATAGAAAAGTAGGTATATAGTGAACCAAGCGTTCCCATTACTATTTCACCGTCCCTGCAAATCCTAAAGAGAGTCCCTAAAAACTTTTCGTTACACAATTTGCAATGATCTCCCAGCGTCTTTGATTGACGTGCAAAAGACGCACATTGTCAACATCTAGTCGCCGCCTTCCCCATGTGAAATTATTTTCGTTGCACACATCATCACAACATCTTGTGCTCCACTGAATCACCCGGCAGTTGCACTCTCTCTCGTCTCGTATTAAAAAATAAAAACCGGTTAACAACAAATTACAAAATTCTGCATTCTTCAACACAAATACTCGTTCGCAACTACCTTCCATCAATACAAGTGCTCGCACAGATATATTGAGCAAAATGCACAAGCACAGCTCATCGGCCAAGTCACGGAGATGCCACAATTATGTAAGAACCCTATATAGTGTAATTGACGCTAAGCAAAACAAAACACAACCGAAGAGAAAAATAAAAAAAGATACATCTATAAATGCATCTGGCTGCACTGAATTCATTTCGAAAGATGTACGAGTACGAGTGCGAGTAGCGCTGGGTTTCTTTTTGCATTTAATGAATGCAAAACGTGAAACCTGCCTCTTCTGACCTTTTTGGTGGCGGCGGCACTGCCTGTGGCATGCAGAAAATTAAATGAATTTATGGATAAATCAAACAAAAATGATTTCGAATTAGCAGATAAAGCAGATGGAGGAGGCGCAGCGAAGTCGCAATTATTAAAGAGTGCAGACTACAGATGAACTTCAAAGATTGCGCCAAACAAATTGTGTACACAGTTTTCGATAGATGGATTGATTGGCAAGTTCGTCGTGCGGTATGTTCGTTCATTTGCAAATGGAAAGACATGTGGCCTAAAATAGGAGATTTCTGTATGCGAGTGAGTTGTTTCGCGAATGCAACTTTATTTCTGCAGTATTTTGCACAAATTAAAATGGAGCATAAAAATACAAACAGAGTAGAAAATTCCGACAAATGAACACAGACCGAAGCGGGAAACGAAGTAATGCGAATCGCAGAAATGAGGTTCAATGGGTAATCTATTCCAAGATCGAAAGGGCATGTATCTGTTCTTCAGTCACTAGCGGGTCTATGTGAATGAGGAAATGAAAGCAACAGATACCGTTGGTGTGGATTACATCAATTTTTCTAATCGAAGTTTTTTTCTTTTCAAATTTGTATCAATAACTCTTGCTTACATCAAACAAATATCAGCAACAGACAGACTTATTCACCGATAAGGACAGAACGTCAACATCGATACTGCTTGGCCGAGTTGTTGTGCGTCGTCGTTGATACCCGTTGACTTGAGCTACATTTTTAATTTCTATTTCCACTGATTACTTAATCTTTGATAAATTTAATTCAATAAAATAATTGCTCTGACAAATTTCCCCAATCAACTTTTGCGATAAAATAGTTTTGAAAAAAAAAAAGATAACAAAAGCTCCGTCGGAAAGTGAAACGAGAATAAAAACCCGCCCCTAATTAAGTTTGATTCATCATTTCTCAAATGGTGTGATCAGCGCTTGGGCAAGAAAAAGGGGTATTCGGGTAACTTTGACGTTTTGCATTGTCATTGTTTAAAAATGGACGAAATGTCAAGCGAATGTCAAGTGTGGATAAATAGATCATGGTCGCTTGTGTCTATTGCATTCAAAAACTTCACAGTGGGTATAGGTGTTCCCCTAGAAGAATGTATCGCGAATGTCGCTGCATTTATTTAGAAAATAGAAAGAGACGTTTTTAAGTTTAACCTTTTCAAAATGAGCGCGTCACCAAAAAAACACCGAGAAGTGAATTCGCCATATTACTTTTAGTTGGTATTACAAAAGACGTCTGACAGCCGAACAAAATATGTATATTTTCATAATTTGTCTTAATCACCAAAATTTATGCATAAATTTCTACATTGTTCGCTTAAGGTTCTTCTAGATGTTCGCTGGAATAGGTTTTAGCGTATCGCCAGCGATTCTTCTATTTGAAATTCCTGCAACGTAAATCATGTCACCAGTTTAATATTTTGCCTCTGATTTTTAGACGAACGCCCCGGCAAACGAAATCTTCTCCCGGGGAGGTCGCCGGCGAAGGAGTTGGGAATCGCCTGGTTTGCAGAGGTCGTATGAAAAATATCCAGATATTTTGTCAAATTGAAGTTAAAATTATGTTTTGTACAAGAAAAAGGTTCTTTTAAGTCAAGAAACAAGATTCTTCTGTTCTTTTGAATGGGTTTTTGGCGAATCGCCTGCGATTCTTCCATTTTTAATCCAACCGAAGTCGATCATTTTACACGTTACGTATATCGGTGAGGATTCTCAGATGAACTCGCTGACGAAGGAAATCTTCTTCCGGGGAACAGGCGAATCGCCTGGTTCAAATTGGAGTTGAAAGGTTGTTTTGTACAGGAAGAAAGTTGGCAAAAAGAACTAGAAATCGTAAAAGAAGCTTTTGTTCTTTCACATGGGTTTTTTGGCGAATCGCCAGTGAATCGCCAGCGAATCTTCCATTTTAAATCGCCTCGAAGTCAACCCTTTCACACGATACATATACCGCCGGGGCTTCTTAGATGAACTCGAAGGCGAACGAAATCTTCCCACAGAAATCTCGCCGGCGAACTGAATGCGAATCGCCTGGGGGCAGATTCCGTATAACAATAACCGTCGGGACGATATCGTTTTTGAAACTTTGATGACCATAAGAAGTTATATTCTGCCCCCGAATTTGTTTCACTATCTTCAGCTTTTATTACATTTGTGGAAAACGAACTGGATTAAGGTCTCAGACTCGTAATTTTGGCACCTAGTTGCTACTTTTAGAGGTCTATCGTTTCAAACAAAAAATCGCCTTAAAAATTACGGAATGAGTGCCCTGGTTTGAATGACAAATTCCCAAATTGGAGTTGAAAGAAACTTTTCAGAGGGTTCGTCTTAGTCTTCCCAGAAATTTATCTCTAGCATGTCAAAATGACAAAGAAAGCTTCGAATACTCGTCTTCTTCATCAAAAACTTAATAGACTTCTTCCATCTTTTACGGATCATTTGTGCTGGCCTTCATTTTCTTTGTATGATACCTCACCATGGGTACGAGTATGTCCTTCGCTGATAACACCAACGAAAGACGACAACGCGCCATAAATCAACGATGCTAGAAAGATCGCCCTCCAAGTCGTGTAGGAACATGCATTTTTTTTATATTGAAAATGTCGTTCAAAACAATTCTCTAAGAAATACAATATAGCGACAAAGGAAACCTTTCAAAACACCCCACAACCCCAGAAAAGAAAAACCACCACTTCAGCCAGACCACCATTCCATCCACACACAAACTCACGCATTTCCTTGCAGCAGTCTTTCCTCACATCTTCCCATACACACAGCCATTAATGTCTCTCGATAACTGCATCTATGTTGCAATAGTGCGTTCTTCTCCTTCTGTATGCCCACTTAATTAGTCTGTCGGCGTACGCGCACACTTTGTATATATAATTGCCATAGTCTTTCATCCGTTTATTCAACTTTTTCACCCTCGCCGGGTACTCTCATTAAATAAACAAATACGCGAGTAGGTATAGCGTACTAAATATCCAAGTCAATAGCAATTAGCATTCGTTCGCGCACTTTAAAAAGTACATACATCTAGGTATAAATTCTCCAACTAAACACCGATATTATGGGTTAGTTAGATACTACACCCAGAGAGAAGCGGGGCGAGGAGCAACAGTTCCTTATTAAAATTCCTTCCGAGTATCTGAAAGCAAATTGTTGACCTGTTTAAAAGGTAGACAAGCAAAAGGTGCTCCCACAATTGTTATCTTCCCCAACAGAATTTCGTAGCAGTTCGTACGAATTGCAACGGAGTGGGGCAGAGTTTTCACACGTGTTTTGAATTGGCCCGCTCTTCTGGGCTAATTAATTTGAAAAATGTTAATTTTCCACTGCCTTGAACTGTGTGTATACGGGTATTGTTTGTGCATAGACTTTATTTCGAAAGAAATTTGTTTGTTATGCGGGTGTTATAAAAATATTTCCGCTTGTATTTTAAAGTGGCACGTGTGTTGTTTGTATGAATTATGTGGAATGTTGCAGAAATTAAGAGTCGCTATCGTGGTGCATTTTTGAACATCAACTTGCCAATTAATAAAAAATTCAATTCGATATATTCGATCTGCAATGTGACCTGCTATGACGTCAATTTGGTAGTAAATGTGGGACGCTGTAAACAGGCGGTCGATTTATAGTCCGGCGTTTGTTTAGTACTGAAATATTTAACGAAATCAAGTGCAGTATCACTTATCTGGGAACGATTGAAAACTAAAGGTTGCTGACCATTTTGACGGCGACATTTGTTTTAGACAAAGATCTTCTGAATTAAAGACAGCACATAAAGATTTAAAAAAAATGGATGCATCTGCTATATGTACCTTATATCCAATTGACTTATTTTAGTCCTTAGCGACATTTTACACTCACTAACCACCAAACTAAATTGAAATTGAAATAAATAATTATTTCAGTTTAATTAAATTTAAATTAAATTCAAGTTAACAAAATATAAATTTAAATTAAACAAAAATTAAACTACGCCATCTTGAAGATTGGAAATATTTGCAAAAACTTTCAAGGAAATGTTTCCCGCAAAGGCGCAAGCGGTCTTCGAAGTACCCCTGACAGTTTGTTTGTTCTAAGTGCCCCCAAATAGACACATTGCAGGATTAAAAAACTGCAACGGAACTGCCAGAGTTCCAGAGTAATACCGCAGACGGTAGCTGTCAGTTTCAAAGACCGACTGTACAGCTTGCCCCCCTCTTTAAGAAGGGCCTTCGTGGCAATCTCCTACTGTTTACAAAAATTCTACAAATACTACTTTTATAAGAAATACTTCTTGTGATCGGCGGTGCCACGCCCCATATTGCCTACCGCCCACATTGGGCTGGGTATTTAATTTATTTTGAAATATAGAACTTCGCACTTTTAGCAACAATGCTTTACGTTTTAAAGGTTTCTGTTTCATGGTGCCACGCCCAGCTGTCAGTACCGCCTACATTTTGCAAAATGCTTTGAACAGTTAGTGTACTTTCATTTACCAAATTTCGAAGCTAAGGCTGCTACAAGTTCTAAGATATAGGTCTTTGGATGGTGTTGTGAAATATTTAAAGAATATTCATTAATGTTGCTGGCGCGCCATCTATCGGGAATTTTTTTCGTATCATATAAAGCTTTCTGGTAAGTTAAGAGCAATATCTAAAAGTCCCGTGTTGATTAGTGGGCGTTTTTTTGGGCTTACAAGTTGCAAACAGATATATAATGTCCTTTGTGTCGCCGTTTGGTTTCATAGAAAGGAAGTTGACCTGGGCTTCTGAAGGCTTAGACACTCCTAAACTTGAGTCGAAAAAATGTATTAAAATTATGTTGAAGCAAAAAATAGATACAAAAATTGGTCTAGTGGGTTCGGACGGACAAAAGCGAAACTAAAAAGGTTCCGTTTTTTCCCTTTGGGAACGAAAACTTAAAAAAACATTGGGCCGAAATATCGATCCCTGGGCTAGACCAGAGTTCGGTTGGATTCGATATGCGATCTTACCAAGCGTATATTTTGACATCTCAGAACATTATGACCCGAGAAAGGTTCCCGTACAACCCCTTTATGTACATATTGATAAAAATGTTCTTCCAAATGAAAAAGTCATCTTATTTTCTAACCGGAAGTTGGGTGTTCTTGTGGGAAATGGTAGGTCAGGCACCGAATATCATCAACCTGGTTATGGTTATTTGCAGCTTAGGTCAACAAGTTTTAAATATTAGTTGACGGAGGTACTCGTAATGGGACAACAAGAGAGTTAGTGGCTCCGAAATAGCCGACTCATTTAGTCAAACAAAGACTGTCCTGGGATGGGCCATCGACTCCTATCGAGTGCTCGAGTGCAGTGAGATAAGACGGAGATAGGCCGATAAACTGTGATTGGTACAGAGAGCAACTAGTGGTCAGCACAAGATCACTTGGATCAGTAAATTAAACGAATATTTTTTTAGGTTATTCTCCTAGCAAAAATTAATTCAATTCAGTTTTGAAACAGTTTAATTTAAAACTAATTGCCTGACATAAAAAGAAAGATCACCACTGATCGCTGAGTGATCTGTCGGCGACAAAACGTGATCGTGTCGGTTATTTATCTACACCGAGCTGAACCAAAAGATCAATTTTAGGTATAGGCATTAAGGAAGTTTACACTTAGGAAAATCTGCACCCTCACAAAACGCGGTAAGCACTCGTCGTGTCACTGATCTCAGCAATGAGCTATTTAAAAAGTCAATAATAAAATAAGCTCCATTCATTGCTTCTTGTCAGTTTGAACTAAAAAAATCAATGAGCGAATATAAATGAGATCACACGACACGTTGTCTAGTTGTCGCACTCGTCTGACTATCTCTTGCCAACAATTTAGAATTGTTAATTGCTTTTGCTGTATGACTGGCAAATTGTTGTGTACATTTTTCGCTGACAAAAATTACCATAAATTTACAAGAGAACACTTTCAAACAAAGAAATAAATAAAGTCAACAAATATGCGAGAGTATACCTTCCACGTGAGTTGAACATTACATCAGCAATTTGCTGATATTTGATGTTTTCACTCAACCGACACAGTAATTGCTTGAATATCAATATAAATTGACACTCCTTCTGACTGTCAATGGACAAATTGTGATGTGTGAGGAAGAAAGCGAATAGTTTGTAAAGAGTTACCATCAAAGTATTCGCAGCAACGTGGTTGGCATACATATATATTTGAAATTTTTCAATTTTCTACATAATTTCATCGTTCGATTGGTGAATAAGCGAAAGATCTTCAAGGCTTGAATTTTAAGTAATTTGCAGGTTCCCGGGGGCGCTTTTAAAGCGGCTTTGTGCTAGGTAACTTTATCCCCATAGGTGTGATTGATGTCATCGAGATGACAAATTCTTCGACAGACTTTTGGGCCTATGTACAAGTATAAAGAGAACTTGACCTGTGTAGTACTAAAAGCAAAAAACACGTCGACTAGATTGGTTACAGACCTTGGAATAACATCATTCAGTGTCGAAACGACAAGAAAGACCGAACCTTAAAAAAACTTAGAGCAAATGCCAGCGTGCGGAGGTCGCAGAGAATTGGTGTCTAAATAAAATTTTGGGATAATGTAAGTAAGTGGACCCCTTTAGGGCAATTGCCGACACGACTTATAGTACATTTACACCGCACCTAAATATAACATTTCAGAAAAAAAATTTCGAAATCCAGTTTGGCGTTCCCACTGAAACTTCAGCATTTCCAACGACAGCTAGTGTCATTATTATGGTTATTGTGAATGACCCGGTATTTCGGTAGCTGTCACTTTTGAAGCTTTTATTCTTTGACGTTTGACAAGTAGAAACTGCGCCATTAATAAAAATGGAACGATACACGCTGCAACAATGCATTGAAATTATTCAAATTCACTACAAAAGTGGTGAAAATCTTGCAGTCACAGTTCGCAAAACCAAAGCATTTTTTTGGTCGTCGTGAAGCACCTTGTCGGACCGCAATACAGAAACTGGTGGAAAAAAACTGCTCGGAAAGCCCAAGAGTTATTGTTGAGAAGCCTCTCCATCCTCTACGTGTGACTGTTTGGTGCGGTTTATGGTCCGGCGGGGTCATTGGACCTTACTTTTTCGAAAATGAGGTTGGATCAATAGTTACGGTGAATGGATTGCGCTATCGAGAGATGATTAATGATTTTTTATGGTCGGAGTTGGTTGGTATTGATCTGGAGAACGTTTACTTTCAACAAGACGGCGCTACGTGCCACACAAGCAACGAAACCATTGATCTTTTACGGGAAAAGTTTCCGGACCGTGTTATATCTCGAATTGGCCACCGAGATTGGAACACCCTTTATATAGAAGGTGATCTTAGGTGCCATGGCTTATAGACTTAAAAACTGAGCGACCAATTTCGCTGAAATTTCAAAAGTTTGCTCAAAAACTTCAACTGTTTGCTCAAAAATTTCAACAGTTTGCTCAAATATTTTAACATTTTGCTCCTATTAGTGCCGTCTGTGTTTAGAGAGTGGTTTAAATGAAATCCAATAGGTGGCGCTGTTAATTACACAGTGTTTACATTTCTTAGTACGTCCATCTGTGTGACTGCTCTAATCTCAAGAATCACAGAAGTAATTCAGATGCGGCTTTCACTGTCTGCTTTCACTCGTCTGTATTTCTCAGGAATTGCTATAGGAGCGGAGCACTAGAGGCAATGGATTCTGAAATCCGCCATGAGATGACAATCCCTCACCAATGACTTAAATGATATAAATGGTTTTTGTAAACTCGTCACTTGTTCTTTTGAGCCATAAATCATACTTCTAAGTTGTGCTGAAACTGATTCATTCTCAAATAAAATACAAAACCAACAAGATTCGATCAGTGAAGACCACAGCGACATCTAGTGGTCATGCACCAGTAGCCAACGCAACGTCGTCGGTTGACAAATTTACATAAAAACAATGGGCCTTAACCAATTTAAACCTTCACACTAAATATTTTGTAGGTCACAATATGCAATTTTTTATGAAAAATTTCGCCATTGTGAGTTCGAAAAATGTAGCCTGGACAGTAAAAATGGTTATTAGATCCGCGGAATGCGAAAAGTAAAACGTCTTCGACTTCTTTTTTTGTAATCAGAAAAGATGAAATAAAAGGTTTTAGTGAACGAAATAATTCCACTTCGTCTTGTCAGGGGGCAGATTCCGTATATTAACGATCGTCTAAAAGATATCGTTTTTGAAACTTTGATCACCAAAATAAGTCACATTCTGCTCGCATTTTTTTGACAAACATCAGCTTTCATTATATTTTGGAAAAAAAAAACTGGATTAAGCTCAAACTTGTAATTTTAGCACTTAGTTGTTAGTTTTAGAGGTCTATCGTCTGAAAAGTTACGGAATGAGTGCTCAGTATTTTGCTTCATTTTCATCCAAGACTTCTTGGATCCTAATTTTCTTATTCCCGTTGCAGTATCCAATGAATCAGAAAAATTGGCGTGATCTTCGCTCTCTCTCTCCGCAGCTCGCTCAACCAACAAACAAAATAAACCACAAAAACGCTTCGTCGGATAATTGTTGCATCTATTACATTTTTTAAGAGTAAATGCAAATTGTACTTAATATTGCATGTAAATTTCAAAAACAGATCACATATATTATCAATTGTGCAAGAGATCAGCTTTGGTTGGGCGTACCAATTAATTTAAGTCGAGTAAAAAACGTAAATAGATCTACGAAAATGTTAGGTAAACAATCGACGTTTTATCCTCTAAACATTAAATTTGCAGCTAAAAATAAACAACGAATTAAAAAGGAACTCCCCCAGTGGCGGATTTTTTTTTATAAACACTAGTAGGTAGTCTGACCTCAAAAAAAAAAAACAAAAAACACCATTACATGGAATAGCTATTAAGAAAAAAACATTCTTGACTTTTTATGCGGCTATAAGTTTGTTTTAACATTTCATTTTTGATCACCATAAACAACTCGAATGACTACTAAAAAGAAATATATAAATTGAGGCAATCGGTCACAAAATAAAAGATAACAAAGTCTCGTTTATTGGTCAATAAAACGATTGCTCAACTAGAGATCAATTGATCGTAGGGTTTTGCAATGTGTGCACTGACAAAATTTCCTTTGCCACTACAGACGGCTTGTTATTATTTTTCCAGTTGAATTCCATTGGTCAGTGCTATGACGACGGGTCCCATAAACAATCAACGAAGAAAGTTATCAAATTCCTTGTAACAAGCAAAAAAAACATATTCACCATAAACCCAATTATTATTATTTTGGTTTTGTTTTCTTATTGCTTCGCACTTCACAATTATTATTTTTTTTGCTTTTTTCTTCACTGAATCATCTTCGATTTAGATGGATTTTTTTTTAAATATTTATTGCTGGCAATTATTAACAACCTTTAGAGGTTATTAGAAGGCACTGTGATTTTTTCACAAAACGGGACAAGAAAGTAAAAACTTCGGAAGGGAATTTGCCTGTCACACTCGGTGGAAAGGGCTATCGTTGGGACACATGTTTTCATTATTTTCCGGAGGGACATAATATTTTTGTTTTATTCCACATTTTTGTAGCCGAATTAGAGAAAAGGGAGGGAAAGGCAAACAAAATTTGGACCGGCGATAACCGCGGCGTGTACGCGCACAACTCGATCATTCAACACTCAACGGAAATTCAAACTGAAGTAGCATTGATCGCAGCAAGAGCAACAGCGGTGCCAGTCCCGCAACACGACAATACAAACGAATAAGACACATGCGAAGGTTTGGCAGATTGTGTGTGAGTCATTTGAATAGCTTATAACATATTGGGAAGGGACTGGAGAGGAAGCGATCGGTTATTTGCTGTAGAAGAAGAGCATTTTTCACAAGTTGCAATTTGAAGAGCGAACAAGTGAAAAGAGAATTTCAAAATGAGAGCTTTTAGCGATGGCAGCAACCCCCAGTGGAGACATTTTTCTACATGGTACATGTGACGCACATTCAGTGCATATACCTGCCAGCTTTACTTTAAGTTTTCTATTTTTGGATGAGGTTGTGAAAACTGACTGAAAAAGTGAAAGACCTTAACTTTTGAAGTTGCTAGGGGAATACTGAGTCTTGTTGAGAATGAAAATCACAATTTTTACTAGTCCATTGATAGGCACTTTAATTTCCCCTTCTTTGCGATCATTTTTGTCAAGTTTCTAGTCAGTTGCGATTTTAGCACAAGTCCACAAGTCAGTTTTGTTCTATGTATTACAAAATTTGTTGTTTGGTGAAGTGAAATCTTTTGGAGGACCGACTTACTGGACAGGACTTTTTCAGACAGTTGATTATTGGTAGATTGGTAGATTGGAAGATTTCACTTCACAGAACAACAAATTTTGTTATAGAACAAAACTGACTTGAGGACTTGTGCTGAAATCGCTCCTTTTTCAGTGATTTTTAAAAGAAAACAAGAAGAGTAGAAAAACTGCTGTGGCAAACTACTGCTCGAACTTCGAATCCACCAAACGAGGTAATACGAAAAATTCTGCTTTAAACCCCTTCAGTAAGGCTCGATCAGGAAGATCAACTTTTTGGGTTGAATATAGGAAATCTGGGGTCAGTTTCCGTAAGGCGAAACGTTGAAACGTTTTCGTGCGCACGAATGATTTGCTCTAGGTTACAGAAGTAAATCATTCATGAAAACGAAGACGTTTGAACGTTTTTTTTTAACGACTTTAACTCGGGATATAAAATATAGAAACCAAATCAGACTTTAGCAGAAGCTAGATGGACGAAGAGGAAGTGGAAACTGTTTATCTTATGTCACTGACTAGTCATTCAAGATTACCGGTTCTCTTTTATGAAAGCCTCGGTTTTTGACATCAAGCAACATTCATGACCCGAGCGGCGCAGGTTCAAGCTGCTTGACTGCATTTCGTTGCGAACTATAAAGGTGCCTGTCCATTTGAGAGTAGAAATGCTGCGAGCAGCTCTCAAGCAGCTCTCGAGAGCAAACTCGCAAGTGGACATAGTCTTGAGAGTAGTTCGCGGAGAGTTAACTTTTTACTCTCGAGATTCGAGCCTTTGAAAGTCTTTATGAAAGAGTTTATGTTCCTTGAAGTATTGTTTAATTTACGTTCAAAAATAAAGTCTTTTTGTTTTCAAATATTTATCTTTTAAACTGTTGAAAATTGCTGGACAGACTTCCCTCACAATTCTTCCAGTCGTACAGACAGGGATACGAAATTTGGTATCCATTTTAAAAATAGTAGGCTCAACGGATATAATTATATATTCTATTTCACTTGTTGTCAAAGAGCAAAAATCCCTGAACTGTTGAGCATCTTCAATTTGAAGCTCTCTTGTAACAGTAGACCCTGCACCGAGTTCACGACGACTATCTCCCAATGGTTTAATCCAGCATTTCTTTTTTGCTTTATTCTTTTTTTTTAAGAACAGTGCTAATAATTATTAACGAACCGGCAACCTTTTGCTTTTAAAAATACATCTAACTGGTAACTAGCAGACGAAATATATCAAGTGGACACGGTTATGAGAGTACTCTCAGGGAATCTGCTCTCAAAATGTTATCAAAGAACTCGCGAGATTAAAATCTCGAAATTATTACTCTCAAATGGACAGCCACCCGAGAGGAGAGTTTACTAGCGAAAATACTCTCAAATGGACAGGCACCTTTAGGTTTGTTGAAATTGGAGTGCCTTTTTCGCTTGTGCGTCCCACTTAAAAAGTTCGACTTCGTCTAGGGGCTGGAGCGTGGCTCAGTTGACCATTGTTTTTGGACAATGCCGAAGACAACATGGAGATTTTGTTTCCAACACAGGACCCTAGCTGAAGAGCTGAATAGAGTTTTCTTTATCAAAGATTTCCCATGGATACAGGAAATATTTTCACAGACTTGAACCGAAAATTCGCCTTTTTTTCTTTGAAACCTAGGGGAAGATTCGAATCAGATAGTTTTTTACTGTCAGGAATATTGACAGAAACCTGACAGATCAATTGAAATAGCCGCCGAAATTATACGCTCAGAAAAAAAACAACCAAATAGGGAAAAGCGTCGTAGAAAAATCAAACGTTTAAGAAGGTTAACCAAAACCTGCCCAACGACATTATACGAGTAGGGGTAAAAGAGGGTAAAATTCTGTACAGAAACGTTTTTTTCAGATTTGAATTGTACGGAACAAACTGATTCGACCTACGTAGCCACAATCAACTCACAGCCACTGAAGCTTAAAGACAAAAGAAATATCTGTCACCCAACACCTCAACATTCTTTCTGTGTAAATTTTTATATTACAAAACTCTTCCCAGATTTCAAAATTGTTTTTGCCAGACATACTTTATAGCTTCATAAACAGCGTTTGATTGCCAGATGAGGAAATGTCAACACACAAATCTTTGGAATTGTATTTATTTACAAATAAAAAATACAACACCTCACGTACATTGATAAAAGCTCTAGTAGCTACAGCTTCACCACGCAAGCTCTACGAAATGAACCAAATAGTCAGTCAAATCTTTCAAAGTCCAAGCTCTTCAAACGCTGAGAGCTTTTCTATTGAAAGTGCACCTCCTAACAACAACTAGATGGCGCTCGAAAAAGCGCAAACGAATTCGCATTCCCACCCCCTTTTCGTTACAATTCAAATCAGCCCCACGTCAAGCGGCCACATTCAACCGAAACCAACCCTTCCTGATAAATATTCAACATTCAATACACTTTGTGTGTCAATCACTATAAATATGGGGCAAAACCTCCGCGGCAATATATCAATTACAATATCTCGCCGTCATGCATCTAATAATAATTGAATTGAATCGATTGGCCTAGTTTAGGCCGCGGCACAGCCGAGTGCAGTAATTGCCACACACAACGTCTCTCGCTACAATCAGTTCAGTTTCATCTATGAACAAAATAGAGAAATCCTATTAAAAAATATATTTCTATCTTTGATTTAAAGCAAAAGTTGTTTTGTTTTCTTAATGGAAACAGCATCTACAGTTCCACCTAGAATTGATTTTAAATTCAACAAATTTTCCAACCGACAGACACAAGTAATAGAGTTTATACTATTTAAGAATTCCAACTTTGTGGGTTTTCGAAATGTTTACGTACGGCTTCGTCCAAGTCGAAGGCCGAATTTATTTGGAAGATTTTTCTCGGTTAAAAGCGCCACCGCCCCCTTAGGTTTTCCGCAGATCTCTGCTGACGAACAGCCATATGACAGACGATAAATGGAAAAAGACGAACCGTTCCCGCACCGGAAAACACAAACAGAAATTGAGAATTTTCCCCGCTCTACCTGATTATTGGAACTTTGATTTTTGGTTCGGAATTTGTTGCCCGATCAATGTAAACCATTTAAATTGATTTATCGTTGATGTGGCCCCTTTCATTGATTCTATTTTTCCACTGAGTCATGCGGCAGATTGTCTATCTACGGGGAGATGACAGATGATGAAGAAATACGTCTACAAAGATGCGGCAACCAATCCCAGTAGAGGGGTCCAAGGAGTAGAGAACTGGAAATTTGTTCCGAACTTTGTATGGAATGTTGTCTCGTTGGATGCCGGCGGCGACGGCGGGCAGCAGCAAGGTCATGTCGGAAGTGAAACTATTTGATTTAATTTTTCTGTCCTTTTTTGTAATTGCAACGATTTGTTATAAAAGTTGTTGGATTATTTTGCGCAAAGAATGTGAAAAGGAAAACGATTACGAAAGTATATGGCTGCCAGTAGTTGGGGGCAGTCTAAACTTGACAGAATATACATTTGAATCATAAGATTGGGTGACGTAAGTACGCGTAACTGTTAGAAAGAGAGATATTTTTTTTTTTTTTTATTTTAACAAGGCTAGACGACTTTCAGACTGATTCAACTATGAGTAGAAGCAGTAGAAAAAGGAGTCACACTTGACTGGTTTCTGCCAAGTGGAATCTAGCGTCCGACATCAGACAAACTGTATGAACTCGGATTCGAACAGACCAACTTTTAATTGGGTAGACCTATCTCGTTGCTCATTCCAAAAAGGAATGCGGGTGTGCAACAAAGGTCTATCCGTTTGGCACTTCGGATGAGAGTATATGATTCCGAGCATTGGAAAAATTTTAATAAAAAATGTGCATGACTGGGTCGCACGTTAATTGAACAGTTTTATCTGAACTTATAGGTCCTTTTCATATAACAACAATAATAGAAAGGACTCTTAGATAAAACTGTATGCAGTCACTGCAAGCACGGTATGACGTATGAACCAAGGAAGTTTCAGACTGTTGCATGCGCTTGCATGAATGTAGTCAACGAGCAAACGATTTCATGGGCGTAATCCAGCTTAAGCCAATGTGCGCTTCGATTTAAGTAGTTTATTTCGACTAAAATAGAGTTAGCTGATTATTTAAAACGTTTGACTTAATTTGAAAACCCACTTAGATTGAATCGAACGTTGGCCCAGTTGCACGATTATTTTTGACACTAGCTTAAGCCCACGTAAGTACTTGTATGAACGACTTTACTCGTTTCTGAACGGATACATGCGGTGAAGACGACAAATGCATAGCTGTAATATTTAATGCGTTTCAGATGAAGTAGCAAGAAGCACTACAGACAAAACAAACGGACATGTCTGAAACAATAAATGTCAGCAAGACTCACTAATCGTACTAATCACTAAACGCGTACATTTTTTGCAGTACCCCTTACAAATTGCTATCGTTCTCTTAATACCTGGCGGCATAGCATAACCAATGATTGATGCAAGCCAAGGGTAGGTTAGCAGCATGTGACGTACAAAGTGTGCACGAAAATCGCCCTCATCAAATTTGGACATGTAAATTGTGTCAACCACTTGAAGATACAACCGGTAGGTGTAGGGCTCTGCTAGTTTTCACATACCTACTTTCAGAGCAAGGTCTTTATGACAGTTTCACGAAGTTTCTGTGTAAAATTCGGCGGACGCAAGAAAAATATCGCTGAGTATGATTTTAAACGTTAATAGGATTACGCGGGCTTAAGATGGTGTAAAATAAGGCAGAAATTACTTTTAAGGCTTTGAAAAACGCTATAAAAAAAATTGATATAAGATGGTCACGATATACAATTCGAATTTATTCTTGTATTGGCTTAAGCTGGCTTACGCAAAATAATTGTCTGGTCTGTTATCAATTTGTCAAGAAAAAAAGACCTTCCTATCACCTGGTGGATTTATATTTGTGCAGCGGGACACTTATCTTCAATTCGAATCTATTCTTGCCTTGGCTTAAGCTGGCTCACGCAAAATAACTGTCTGGTCTGTAATCAATTTCTCAAGAAAAAAAGACCTCCCTATCACCTGGTGGATTTATATTTGTGCAGCGAGACACTTATCTTCAATTCGAATCTATTCTTGCCTTGGCTTAAGCTGGCTTACGCAAAATAACTGTCTGGTCTGTAATCAATTTCTCAAGAAAAAAAGACCTTCCTATCACCTGGTGGATTTATATTTGTGCAGCGGGACACTTATCTTCAATTCGAATCTATTCTTGCCTTGGCTTAAGCTGGCTTACACAAAATAACTGTCTGGTCTGTAATCAATTTCTCAAGAAAAAAAGACCTTCCTATCACCTGGTGGATTTATATTTGTGCAGCGGGACACTTATCTACAACTCGAATCTATTCATGCCTTGGCTTAAGCTGGCTTACGCAAAATAATTATCTAGTCTTTAATACATTTTTCAAGGAAAATCAATCTATTACTATCTCGTTTTGCTTCCTAAATTTTTGTTTCCTAATCACTCTCTGGCATGGATGGATTCCTGGCAAAGAAAAGAAACTGCCAAGGACTTTAAGTATCCGCTTATCCGGACAGAAAAATGTCCATAGTGTTTAGTTTAATTGCGCCAAAAGTACTATTTTTCCTCCTTTAAAACTAAGACGACCCAGTTAAACTCTGGGAGGAACAGCTCCGCCGTAGTGGTCGCCACAAATTGAGATCCACAAAGCCACACCTGGTGAAGCATCTATATTTGTGCATCAGGATGGGGTCACTTTTCTATAAACCGCAACAATACCACCAAAAATCGATTAAATTTATTTGTGAAGGGCAAATAAATTGTCCAAGTCTTCGGTCGTGTGTGCTTCCTTGATAAACATGGGCATTGCCCAACTAAATATATCCCATCCATATGGATCGGCATCGGCATCGGTATGCATTCAAAATTTGCTCAGGTATTTTGAAACACGTTGTTGTGTATTCAAGTTTATTGAATTTTTTTTTCTAAACAGACACGAAGTAGGTGGTTCTTTTTATGATTGTGGACCTCTGCAGTGTTCTGACGGTTGTGCCACACTCTCAAGTCGGACGATGTGCGTAAGAAGAGAGAAATCACGCGAAAATAAAATTGGAAATTGTTTAAACAAACAAACAAACAAACAAACAATTTGTTTCACCACGACAGGATGTGTTTGGCATTTTTGAGTTTACCTTTAATTATTGTGTTTTTTTATCTCAACGATGGTCAAAATCGATGGGTGGGTGGTAAGTGGTATTTTGGAAAAATCTTGTAATGATTTTGCAATGTTACGCACATAGAGGCCTGAATTTGTGAATTTGTGGAAGGGTGGAAGCAAAAAGATAAAAGGAAATAGTCAGGGAGGGGCCATTATTTATCGCCAAAAAAAACCGAGTCGAAGATAAACATCTGTGTGCTGTGGGTATTTGTTTTCGATAGCCAATTTTTCGAGGGGGAAATAAGTATTTTATTTGTTTAGCAATATATTTTGGCTTTAGATTGGGCTGATTAGAAATGTGCGCCAAAAATGTGTTCAAGTGGTGCGGCGGCCTTTGTTTTTAGGGAGCCAAGGGGTCGTGGAAAACTATTTCAGTGTGACTTTGTTTGTTCATACATTTGGATGACACGGAATGGGTAGATAAGGGAGAGGAAATCCCCCATTTCAACCCTTTCAATAGTTCTGCCCATAAAAGGCGGTTAAAAGAATCTCTTGACATACGTTTAAGGGCGTTTTTTTTTTTAAAAGCCCAAATGTTTTAAATATTTTGCCTGAATGTGAAGGTTGATAGCAACCGAAATTCGCTTCACAAATCCCGCTTTGGTAGGAAGTGCACCCAACAATGGCGGGAAGGCTTAATAATGCATTTCATTAATACCTGTATTGCAACTACAATTAGTCACTCATAGATGGCGCTTTAGGCATCAATATTCACTCATATATTGCGCTTTAGGCATCATTATTCACTCATAGATGGCGCTTAAATGATCAACCGAAAAGTACTACACCAGCCCCGCCCATTCAGCGCCTCACTAGACAAGTCGTTCTTTGACGATATTTCGGCACACAAATGAGCTACAAAGGTTGGTTCTAAGGCTTGGTTGGTTCAATAACTCCCGACGGGCATTTCTTCTTTATAAAGGTGGCTAGTTGTGGCGCGGAGCCAAAATGAATTCCTGCAAAAGGCGGCCCGATGAAATAAGAAATTTATTGTGTATTCTAAAGAGCTGTGATTAGATTATAAATTTATTCAGGACAGAGAACGACCCTGTTAGAGAAATCGGTTATAATAGAGAATTCACCTTCACTTTGTGACCGATTATCCGCCTGAGACACTGCAGCCTTGTGTGCTGTTTGAAAGGTTCAAAACAATCTGGCTTTGGGATAAAAGCCATGTGGCTCCTTCCTTCCACAATTTAGTTCGTACCAGGACACAAAATGGGATCCCTCTGTTCGCAAGAATACCATTTCGACGGCTTACTTCGCACCCAAATAGAATTAGCTCCCCGTAGGATAAATCACTCGATGAATACGGGGGAAGAGTGTCATCGAACGTTTTTCTATACGTAAATTCTCCAACTTCAAAGAGAAAAAAAAAAAAAAAGGAAAATCATTCCAAGTGCTCTCTGAACACAGCAAATACCTCACAGTGGTGGGTAGCCAAGTTGTTCTCCCTTCTGTTCGACGTCTAAATGATAAATCTATGTTTAGAATACCTCTCCAAAGTACTCGTATATATTAAATTATTTTCTTTCGCTGTTTTTTTTCGCGCGCGCGATTTAAACCCATTTCACCTTCTGCTTCCGTTCTCCTTCCCGCGGCCGAAACAATTTGTCTCTGTTCTTCCACTTTTCGGAAAGGACGTTCTGTTTGGCTGGTAGATTCCCTGCAGGTGTGTGTGTGGATTAGGGAAGGTGACTTATGGATTTAATAATTCATTCCACTTGAGATGAACAACAAGAAAAGAAAATGCAGAAGATTGTCTATGTCTATTTGAATGTGACACCTAACTAGGCGAAAGATGGAAGGACTTTATGACATTCTGTGAAGTGCGATAACAATTTGTTTGTCAAGACAACTTAAGTGGAGTACCAAGGCAATTGACATACATTTGCGTGTTAGTCGCAGTAGATTTGCAAATGCGATGCGAAAGGGGATTTTCGTGTTTTGCAAAACGCTATATACGATTATATACAATTTAAAAGACAAACAGGAATGTTAACGATAATTGGAGAGTGTATTTCCGTGCTTCTTTAGGGAACAAGATTGTTCTTTCCAAAGGTTACGGCATTTGACACGATAATAGATTGCACATAAAGGTTGGCTTCCATCGAGACATTAGCAAAGCTAACGAACAATTTGAGGTTATATCTGATTTTTCAATGTTTTCCTGTTTTTCTGTACCCTGAATAAATAAATTTAAAACCACCAATTAAGTGATTTGAACAGAAGCAAATACTTCGTGCATTCGAAAGCATTTGAACGTTTTGCTTACAGAATGCCGATTTTGGCTTCCACCTGACTATTAGCAAAGTTCACAACCAATTCGTGGTGTCAATGGAGCTGAGATTTAAAGCTTGGTTTGAAAATCATTCGGTTAATTGAACAGTGCAAAACAGGTACAGCGATGGTTTTCTCTTTAACTCTCCATCTTGTCTAGAAACGGTTGCTGGACAAACCCAATTCTTGTGCAGTGCCTGTCTAATACTATGTTCCCAGAAACGTAATTAGCCAAAGTGATTTATAAATCACGAAAGGCGTCTCCACCGAACTTTACGTGATTTAGTGCGACATTTTTGTCAACTTTGACATTAGGTGTCCAACTTTCAATATTGTAAGATCGATTTTTTTTTGTTTCTGTTTTGTTGCCATACCTGCCAAGAATAAAACAATTTTTGATTGTTTGTAATTAATAAAAATATCAAAAACTCACCGAAACACGAACAAAATTAGAAAATTGAAAATTGAGTTTAAAATAATTTTTTGAGTTTGCTGAATAAAATGCTGAAGTTAATAGCAGGCAAGTTTGAATTTATTTTGTGTGTATTTGCGATGACAGATATGTAATTAAAATTTAAACACGTATAAATCACGCAAATATTAATCACGAAAATGTAATTTATGAGATGATTTAGCTAAATCAACTTGAATCCCGTTGGTGGGAACATGGTATAAGATGTCCGGTGAGGATATAAACGATCCGACGATGATTCTGTTATTCTGAGGGCCATTCACGCTGACTTTATGTTAAGAATGGTTTTTTTTTTCTTTCTGCTAGTTAGCTTAGCACAATTTATTAAGTAATGTGTATTAAGATTTATTGCTATGTTTTGTTGAATTGGTGGAATGAATAAATATATAATAATAATTTAATTCGTCTTTTTGAATCCAGAACTGGCCAAGTGAGTCTAGCCGTGGCGAGGTATAATAGATGGGTCTATTTAGGGCTTAGGTTAGATTGGGTAAGGTTAAGTAGGGTTGTAGATCGTCACAAAAAGTACAGGCGGCATCGGCATCCCAGGGAACCAATACGGCTAAAACAAAAAACAAAAAAAAAACGCAAATTTTCCTGCAGAATTTACGTATGGTCTCAATTTTGTTTGAGAGCCCAACCACCTCTGGGCTAAGTTATTTAAGAAGTACCTGCCGAGGTGGTTTCTTTTACTCCGAGCTAATATTTAGGACTTTTATGTAGTTTTACTAAAAGTGTTGCACATTTTATACCGGATTTCACCTAAACGACAGAAGAACCAAGCAGCGTTGCCACTTTAGGACTATGGTGGTGGAACTAAGTCTACCAAAACAGCAAAGAGTATCCCCTCGACAGGCAGCATTGAAAGACACGCAATGCTTCGAATGGAAGATAGGACAGGGCTGAAGTCTCCTGCAGCTTCGGGGTATTTCGAGTCGTCAGTGATGATTAGTTATTTATTCCCACTTCTGTCCGAATTTTTCACAATTGAAGCTGACTTCGAAATTGATTTCAATAAAACGGAGATCTGTGATTTTAAAAAGAAGAGCATTTCTGAAATCTGCTAGTTGACCAGTTTCCTGGCCTCTGGCATTTTTGTTTACTAGCGAGGGAAAAGGTTGAGCAGCGGCATTCTCAGTGCATGAAGAACATGCTATAGTATGACCAGTAGGACTCAAAATACCTTTCACTTTGTAGTTCTAGCATTGGTTCAAGGGTGTCTTGGCTAAGCTAGGTCATCAACCTTATCTAACCTATATGCCGAATGGAAAACTCATTTTCAATGGCAGACATTCCCTTTTTGATTCACAAGTAAAAATATAATATGAACATTTACCCGCGTATTTATAAACACTGCGTAAAAGTTATCAACTTGTTACTCAGCTCAAAAAAAGTTAGTCAAAAGTTTGTATGCTATTTTATGACGTCTCCTACCTAACTAACTTGTTCACTCTTTTTTTAAATATTAAAAAATGCCTTTAGATGTGTAAAATTGTTTCAAGAAATAAAGTTTTCCACAACCATTTACAAAGTAATTTTGTATAACGCCCGTCTCAATTTTTCAATTTCAATTTCGTCTTACCATTTTTCTACTTATGTAATAAATATCACTTGGAATATGCGGACTTACCTGGAAAGAAAAAGAAAATCAAAATGATTATTAGAAACGAGTGTAAATATTTTTTTATTTATACAATTGAGACAGTTTAACAACATAAAATCAAAAGGCAGATTGTTTTTATAAGGGTTTTTTTTTGTGTATGTCTTGACAGTTGGTATGATTTCACGTTTTGAAGGTGAATGGCTGAAGGTGAATGGCGCTGAAACCAGTTTACTACCTGAAACGTGTCAACGTGAACTTTACAAGCCAATTTTTCTACATAACAGTTAAAGAGACCTTAGGTGTTAAAATTGCGTGCTGAAGATTCTACTTCAGTTTGATTAAGTCGGAAAAATGTTCAAAAAAACTGGCTTAATATAAAGACCTCAACATCTAGTAGCCGACCCTGCACTTGGTACAAAACGTTGAACAACTTTAGTCACTTTAGGTCACTTTTTCTACAGAACAGTTAAAGTGACTTTAGGTGTTCAAATTGCGTGCCGAAGATTCTACTTCAGTTTGATTAAGTCGGAAAAATGTTCAATAAAACAGGCCTAATAAAAAAGACCTCAACATCTAGTAGCCGACCCTGCACTTGGTACAAAACGTTGGATGACTTAAGAATAGTTCAACAGACTTTAGGTGTTTAAATTTATTGCTGAAAATTCTATTTAACTTTGATTTAGTCGGAAAAATGTTCAATAAAACAGGCCTAATAAAAAATACCTCAACATCTAGTAGCCGACCCTGCACTTGGTACAAAACGTTGGATGACTTAAGAATAGTTCAACAGACTTTAGGTGTTTAAATTTATTGCTGAAAATTCTATTTAACTTTGATTTAGTCGGAAAAATGTTCAATAAAACAGGCCTAATAAAAAAGACCTCAACATCTAGTAGCCGACCCTGCACTTGGTACAAAACGTTGGATGACTTAAGAATAGTTCAACAGACTTTAGGTGTTTAAATTTATTGCTGAAAATTCTATTTAACTTTGATTTAGTCGGAAAAATGTTCAATAAAACAGGTCTAATACAAAGACATCAACGTTGGACAACTTTAGAACAGTGAACGAGACTTTATGTGTTAAAATGGCGTGCCCAAGATTCTACTTTACTTTTTCAATAAAACAGGCTTAATATTTATAAAGACCTCAACATCTAGTAGCCGACCCTGCACTGTACAAAACTTCTCCTATAGAAACCAGACCTGAAACAGTATGTGCGCAAAAAAGATTAACTTAAAGCTGTGTAGTTGAGGTTTTTAATTTAAGAAATTGCTGTGAATATACTAACGCTTACAAAGTCAAGTTATAGTAAAATGTTGGGTGCACGAGGTACGACAGTTGGACACATATTTATTGCCCAATCACTGAAGCTGCGTCCAAGCTGATGGACTTGAAATATGTACAATCAGGCACATTATTCGATGTATGATGGTTTAAGACCCTCAAGTCAGTTTATTACTATTTGATTTCAGAAACTATTTAAGACAGAAACACCTACCGCCATTTCGGGTTGAAAATTTCCTACTCTGCTTTCGAATGAATGACGTTACCCGTGTGATGAGTTTCACGTTTGGTTTCTTTCGAAACACTTCTAAGCGATCCACGTCGTTAGTTTTAATTTTATTTTATTCAACAAATCACACAACTCTTAACAATTGCAGTATCATCCCACGAAAACCTCAAATTTCAACAAAGAAACCTACACACCGCTGTAAGCTTACGCGCCAATGCAACTGAAATGCATTTTCGTAGGAGAACAATAATTCACCCGCTGCGCCATTGCCAACGAAAACTATCGACAAAAAGGTGCAAGGTATAAAGAATTATATACATCTCAAGGGTTGCAACCAAGCTACGAGTATAGCTTATAACATTTCGCACGTGCCAATCACTGGCATATGCTCGCGAAAAATCGAATTCAATTAGAGAGCTGTCAATTTGAAGGTGAAACTACAGACATCTTTTACACATACAAAGGAATCCTTATTAAAAAATAAATAAATATACGTATCCGACGTATCCGACATCCGAGATCAATTGGGCTTTAAAAACTTCTTTTGATGGACTTACACCATTTGTTGGTGTACATTTGTGCATGGAGGCGCAAAATCACAAGGCGAAATGATAAATAATAAACATGGCAGAAGCTGTGGTCGGTTTTTATCGGCGCGTCGAAAATCTTCTAAAGGATGGATGTACAAAACTGCGCGCTCAGAGGAAGGACGCTTTTAATATTTTATAGAATTTATACTAACGACGTGCAAATTACTGTTCACATGCACGAGTTTATTTGCATTCTTTGTCTAGTGGGAATAATATTTTTATAGATTTTTGAATGCCACTGATGTACTGTACCTACTGGTGGCGGGCGGGCATATTTTGGCACTTGTTGCATGTAAGTCATCCAAAATCAACACGACTGATGGTTGAGCGTGTGGCTGTATCTGTATGCAATGGCGTGGACAGTGATGCCGATCGGGTTTGTGTGGGGCGGTATTTTTGTGTGTTAAATTTATTTTTCTTCTTCAACCACCACCCTTTCGGATTGCGATGGATGAATAAACCCCCTTTAAAGGGGCAAGCCATTTGTTTAAATAATTTGATCACTAAAATCGAAAGTTGAGTGTGGAGTTCTGAATGGAAAATTTGGAATTTGTTTGATGATTTTGTGAGGTAACCCCTTCAGGAAGTGGAATAGAGCTTCTCGGCATGACCCCCGTTTCGGAAGGGGGTATGTTTAAAAATCAAGCCACTGCTGGGATAGGAACTTTGATCACCAGTAGAAAAATGAGTTTGACTGGACATACACTTTCAAATTAAAAATATAATTCCTCAAAATAGGAGTTATAGAGCTTGATTAAGAGATTAGGTAGCACAACGATTGGACCTAGGCTTTAACGAGGAAGCTCGCCTCTCCAATAAGAACTGTATTTAACTGCAACTTCATGCAGATGTGCACTCCGAGTTGTTTGAAGTTTCCTAAAACTTATGCGCCACTTTAGGCAAGTTCTTTCTTTACTGCGTTGTGGCTTCGGGTTGGAAATGAAGACTATTCGGGCCAACACGTTGAGGCACACTCCCTCTGTACACATTTTCCATCGTAAACAGTTCGCCTTGATGTGGATCAGTGTTGTTGTATCGTGGGATTTATCCCTTTTTGTGGGAATTTCAATGTCCGATTAGCCTTCCGTGGGATAAAAAAAACATTCAGACTATAAATTTTTGGTGAGATTCTATCAAAACACCTGTATTTCACCATGATTATCAACACACTGAATGTTAATAAAAAACAGCTCATGTAAATCGTCTTTTATCAAAATTTTCTAGTACGAAAAAAAAAATAATAGCAGTGTTGCAAACTGCGTTTTTTATATTAAAGGTTAATTTAACGTGATTTTCTTTCCGTGTAATAATAATTTTACTTTAAAAAGCTGGATTTTGACGCAAAATATATCGTGGGTATTTAAAAGGGAATTTGAGTATGGTGAAAAGGGAAAAATGGCTAAGCTTCGTGGGATAAATGAAGAGAGAGTGCTAACAACACTGGTGTGGATTTTCATAATACGTTAATTAATGGTTCGAAAGTTCTTAAAGTCTGTTACTTTCAACAAATCCGGACCCAAATAAACACCTCCGTAGTAGATGTCAGAGTTGGTCATACCTCCTTTGGCGCACTGCGGTCCAAAATTACTTTTTTGGTTACAAAAATCATAGCTTTTGAACGCATGAAGTTACTTTTCGTCTTAAAGGAAATTTCCAAGCCTATACAAATAGTGATTTTTACGAAAATTGCTTCTAAAATGTTATTTGAAAAAGGAATTAAAGACAAACTTTAAAAAAACAGGTAAAATTTTACGAAGCTTGTAAGAAAAAGTCTGCGGCTTTTAATTGTTCACAGGGTGATCCAAAATATTTTTTTAACAACAGTGGATTAACGAACCAATTTTTATTGTTTTTAGAAAGTATTTAAGCAGTATTTTTTTTATTTTGTGGCACAAAAGTATATCCTATAAACTGTTCGAGTGATATTTTATATGAAACAGTGTAGGAAAAAAGTAAACGGATGAACAAAAAAAAAAATGAAATTTATCACATTTGATTGTAAATGTTCTGTTCAAAAATTCTTCATGTTTTGAAAGAAATCTTGTTTTTAGTCTAAAACAGTCAATCAATTTTTTTTAACGAGAGTATAATCTTTGGAGGTTTTTTTTTTCGCTTCATCCTTGTCACCTATATCTTCGTATTTGTTTTGGATCAAAGTTACAAATTCTTGAGAATTCTAAAATGGTTCTGTTTGGATATTCATATTGATATTTAATTTGCACGCTTCATCAAAGTCTTTTGAATAAGAACAATAATGATTTACAATAATTTGAGTAATTCGAAGAAACTCAGTTACAGCATACCTCAAAAAAAACTTTTGGTTTAGGAGGAATTTATTCAAAAAGAGTCGTTAAAGTGAGCGGATTACAAAAACCAATTGGCATTTATATAAAGGGTTTAAGTGGGTAGATTTTTTTAACGATCAAAATAATAATAAAAAAAACTATGTAACTTTGATCGATGTTTAAATAGTGTATTTTTTTTAATTAAGTTATTGATAAGTAAACAATAAATTAGGTACCTAAATGATGGGATTTAGATCTAACTATTTGCGAGCCCATATAGGCTGCTACGGAACCCTTCATGGGCGAGTCCGACTCGTATTTGCCCGTTTTTTTATTTTTTTATTTGAGTTGATTGAATGAAAGGTAAATTGCAGTTTACGATTTATGACGTATTAAAAAAAAAACTACTTACTAGATCTAGTTCAAACCAATTTCCGGTGGAAGTTTGCATGGTAATGTACATTATATATTTTTTTTAGTTTTATCATTCTTTTATTTTAGAAGTTACAGGGTGGGGACACGCATTTTACCACTTTGGAAGTGTCTCTCGCTCAAACTATTCAGTTTAGAAAAAAACTGATATTAGAAACCTCAATATCATTTTTGAAGACCTATCCATAGATACCCTACACATATGGGTTTGATGAAACAAAAAATTTAGTTTCAGTTCTAAGTATGGGGAACCCCCAAAATTTATTGTTTTTTTTTTCCTATTTTTGTGTGAAAATCTTAATGCGGTTCACAGAATACATCTACTTACCAAGTTTCAACAGTATAGTTCTTATAAAGGGTTTTCCAATAAGAGGTGTTATTTTGGTATTCAAAGAAAAATGCCATTTTTTTGAGATAAATGATCGGATGTTTATTTCATAATAAAGAGGAAGGAATGCCGTTAATAATGAAAAACAACATCAGCCAAATGGCCACCACGAGCACGCATACAGGACCATATTATTTTCATGCAATTTTCCATAACCTAATCGCAAAGTGGCTGCCCTATGTCCTCGATAGCCTCACGAATTTTATCTTTGAGGTCTTGAATCGACGCTGGGCTGTTGGCGTAGACCTTATCTTTCACGTGGCCCCAAAGGAAGAAGTCGCAAGGTGTTAAATCACAAGATCTCGGTGGCCAATTGTGATCACCTCTTCGAGAGATAAAACGGTCCGGAAACTTTTCACGTAAAAGATCAATGGTTTCGTTGCTTGTGTGGGACGTAGCGCCGTTTTGTTGAAAGTAAACGTTGTCCAGATCAATACCATCCAACTCCGACCATAAAAAATCATTAATCATCGACAAAAATGCTTTAATTTTGCGAACTGTGACTGCAAGATTTTCACCATTTTTATAGTGAATTTTAATAATTTCAATGCGTTGTTAAAGCGTGAATCGATCCATTTTTAGTAATGGTGTAGTTTCTACTTGTCAAATGTCAAAGAATAAAAGCTTCAAAAGTGACAGCTAGCGAAATAGCGGGTCATTCACAATAACACCTCTTATTGGAAAACCCTTTAGTTTCGGAAAAAAGTGGCTGTGACGGACGGACAGACAGAGAGACATGACGAATCCATAAGGGTTCCGTTTTTTGCCATTTGGTTACGGAACCCTAAAAAGTGCTTAAAAAGGTATTTTTTGTTTGTTTTATTTATTAAAAATATTAGGTAATTTTTTTTTAGTAAAATGTTAGTTGTTAATTAAAAATAAAACTAAGATTTTTCGTTTAATATGCCATAATTACAAAAAAAAAAGAAGTTCGTTTTTCTGTTTTTTTTTACTCTAGAACAAAATTGACCAACTTTGAAAAGCTCTATAAGTCAAACTAGATAGCAGAAAATTATTTTATTTGCTAATTTTGAAGCTCCGTTTATATTTCTATTGAAAAAAAATAAAAATAACTGCGCCTAAATAATCATCGAATTTAGTATATTTTGCTACGAGATTTGTCTTTTTGTGACCACAGTGCGGCGGTGTTAGCTTAAGGGTGGTATATACTCTCCTAAACCAGTTCCTCTTTTACCAGAGTTCGCACTATACTATTTGTGTTCGCCCGAACTGTGTGCGGTCTTTAGCGACAGTAAAGAATTACTTCCGAGATAGTGGCGTATGAAAGAGATCTTTAGTCTAAACAGTCAGAAATATGTTGCTGACCTCCTGATTTAGGAACTTAAGGCCCCCTTGAAACCCATCTATCCTTACAGATAGGTGCAAACCAAGATCAGACTTTTTGAGTGCATATTGTTGTTCTGCCATTTGAAAAAGAACACGTTGCAGCCTTCAACTCCTTCGCCCGATCAATTGTGACATTTTTGACATACTAAACGTGTATAATAAACAATTCCTATTTTTAAATTGACTGCCACTCATTTTGAAAAAAAAAAAAATATAAATTTGCAAAACTATTAATAGCCGGCAATTTGTTTAAACGAATTTATTAGCACGGATGTTGCTAAGAATCAATCAAAAATCTGTCAGAATTACCCCGCCTTCACGTAGGAGGCTGTCAGTAAACAGTTAAAACGCTCCTGTCAAACACAGAGCGATTTTTCAAACACCTTCGCTTCTTATACACGCTGTGTACACACCTTACTATAAATGAATGAATGTGTCTTGAAAGTCGACAGTTTCTTACGAAAAGCTTTCTCCTGCTTTTTCTGCTGTTTTTTTCCTTTCGTTTGTCTCGACAAGGTGTTGAAAAGTGTTATCAACAAGATCCCAAACAACCGCCACTGCGAACAAACTAACCCAAAGCGTATTTGTTTACACACGCAGTTTAAACGTCATGGCTAACAGATCGCGTGCGTGTGATCGCCTCAGAGTTCATTTAAATTTTAATTAAAAATAATAAATAAAATTGCTGCTTTTTTTCCAAATAAACTAAAAATAATAATAATAAAGTTGAGGGAATGCGCTGCCGATCGTTTGGAGATACAAGCTGAATAAGTTTCATAATAAAATTGAAAATGATGAACACGTCGACCTTGGGCGCGCGATTTGAAATGTTTTACTCAAGAAACTATTTACGATTGTATTGCATTGATGTTGATCGAGAGCGGTTACTGCAGCGAATCCTTGATCACAATTAAAAAGTTGTTTACACATCGAAATTTGAATTTGAAAACGTTTTTGCAATTCAAATTTATGAACTCGTGACTGGAGCAAAATATGGACATTCGATTGCGTGTCGGCGCACAATGGAATTCAATAGTTGCGAGCATGAGCCGAGCAGTTCCGTATCAGTTGAGACTCGTATTTGTGTGTTTACGGAACTTTACAAGGAATATTTTTTTTAAAGTGATGTTGAAATTTAAAAAATCCTGCAATTTTATTGGTGAGAAAAGCATGTTTGGCTGAACATTCTGCATAGAAAAAGTGGGATTTTCACCACCAATTTGACACTTTTGAGATTCACCGTAGAGAGAAAGTAGATGTGTTCAAGATGTACATTCCCGCATCCAAAAACTATCGCCAACAAATGTTTAAGTCTTTTGACAGCTAGTATTAGGAATGTTTTCGCAACGTACAATGATTGATGTACTAAAAATGTTGGGTGGAGGCAAAGCCTTCATTGTTAGTAAAAACTATAACAATGACTTCACTTGCGACTGAAGCGCCACTTAAGTAAGTTTAAACCTCGAATACGGCTTTCTTAACATAAAAATATTTCATCTTATCAAAAAGTGCTTGAATTGGAATTAACTCGTAAAAGCTTGTTGTTGAGCGAAAGGTTCTAAAATATTCGAAAAGTGGGTCTTGAAGTTAGGAAATTTTTCTAGAATGACTTCACAAGTTTTGCGCAATAATTTGGTTTTAATTTGGAAAACACTTTAAAATGTTGTGATTTCCCTGTTCCATTGTCCAACAACTTCCAGATCACATATTGAATTCTGTCGATGCTGGTGTTGCAAAAGTAGCTAAAAAAAACATTCTCTTTTTAAATTAGCGGATCGTGTCATTGAACTGATAAAAATAAGAAACACGCACAGAAGGAACTGGCAACGATATGCACATACAGGTTACCTTTTTTCAGATCCCAGGGGCCCTACTATGAAACTCGATTCTAAAGCGAAACTGTTTGAATTCGCAAAATCGCAACTCTGTAATTCTATAAGTTATGAAAACGAAATTCGAACAGCTCTAGTACTGACAACAATTTTGTTGTTTTCTTGGTACAAAATTGGTACTTCCTTTTCCGAAAGTTAATGTCAAATTCGTTCGCATTCGCAAATAATCATTCCACATCGAATGTGCTTGCGGAGAAGGTCGATTTAAGATGTTTTTTTTCTCAGAATGTAAGTAAATAAATTTTATAAATTAACAATTGATAAACATAGCAATATGTATAATGTTTGTTTTTTGTCCCAGGGAATCATCTAGAAGTCCAAACACAAAAGTGTCACAATTCGAAAAGGTGGAATATATGACCCGGCATCCAGATTTGCCCAAGGGGTATTTAAAAACGGCCTTTATAATGTTGGGAACAAAGGTTTGTTTTTTGCGAACACTTTGTTCTGTTGAAATATTGTTCAACAAGTACATAAAACATTATTTAATTGTTTTATGATCATTTTTTTGGAATATGCCAATTATTTATAATGCGATACTCGTTTGGGTTATGTCAAACATAATGCGAGAATCGTTCGAAAATCGCAAATTTGTTGGCAAATAGTTTGGCATTACCGGCATTCGATTCTACTTTTATAGAGAGTGCCATTTGAAAGTAGAATCGCAAATATCTTTCGAATAAAATCGAAATAGTAGAATCGAGTTTTATAGTAGGGCCCCAGGTAAAACAGCTCAACCAAATAATCGTTGAACTTATCCAACACCACCGCAACACGAAATGGAATAAAAAAACTCAATACAAAGCTTCAAAGCCTTTCTGCGAAAATTGTCAAAATTATTAAAAACAAAAACAAGCAAATTCCTTGTCTTAAGTATAACACCACGAGTTTCACCGACATTGACAAAGCTAATATGCTAAGCATGCAAAATCGTGTTGTCTCTCAAGGCCTTGGTGATACAAATACAAATTTGCAGGTAAACAACGCTGTTCAGATGTTCAATGGCATCCATTCAGTTTGTTCTGATGCAGACATCATATTTTTTTTTTTAAGAAATTTAAAAACACAAAAAAAAACAGGAGGGATGGACAATATAAGAAATGTTTACCTAAAGGAATTGCCGAAGATAGGAATCAGTTATCTGGCTTTTGTTTTAAACGCATGCCTTAAAATGCATTATTTTCCCGATTCCTGGCTAAAGCTGTGCCAATTCCGAAAGCTGGGAAACCACTTGACAACCCAGAAAGCTATAGACCAATTAGCTTACTCAGCGGTTTAAGCAAACTTTATGAAAGAATCCTTAAGGAAAAAATTATGCTGTTCATAGAAGCAAATAAAATACTTCCAAATCAGCAATTTGGGTTTTGGCGCCATCACGGTACATCTCATCAAGTACTAAGAATATGCAATTATTATATTAAAAGAAACAGAAGACTAGGTAATTTAACGGGAAAGATTCTGCTTGATATTGAGAAAGCGTTTGACTCAGTGTGGCATAATGGTCTCATCTATAAAATGATCAATTTTATTTTTCCCCCATATCTATGCAAAATTGTCCAAAGTTTCTTGTCAAATCGTTCCTTTAAAGTAAAGTATGTCTGTCAATAGTAGTGAATAGCATTAGTTTCCATTTCGGAGTCCCGCAAGGTTCTGTTCTTGGAACAATTTTGTATAATCTATATACATCTGACTTCCCAAATCTACCGGAGTGTGAGGCTGCAATATATGCGGATGATACTGCAATTTATTCGTCACATCAATTCGTTCTCAACATTGAGACGAATTTAAAAACTGCGGCGAAAATTATAGAGCAGTATTACACAAAGTGGAAAATAAAGCTTAATATGGAGAAGATGCAACCTATCTTTTTTTACTTTCTTCCCACCAGTCGGCTAACGGTTAATGGACGTCAAATATCGTGGGAACCCTCTGTAAAATATATTGGCATACATCTTGACCCTAAACTAACATTTAAGGAACATATTGCTAAAACATTAAAGAAAGCTGCTACTAAAATCCTATATCCCTTCATGAACAGAAAATCACTTCGAGAAAATCATTATCGAAGGAAACCAAAATCATTATTTAGAAAGTTGTCTTCCAATCAATTTTTCTTTATTTGTCAAGTCTGGGGTAGTTGTGCTGAATGACATATCAAAAAATTGCAAATCTCGCAAAATAAATTACTTAAAATGATGCTTAATCTTTCCTGACATCATTCAACTTCAGACCTACATATTAGGGCAAATTTTATTTTATTTTTATTTTCAATTAAATGAATACATCTACTGTTCTCGCTAGATTACTTAATACAAAAATATTCTTAACCCTAGAAAGATAAACTGCGCATATATATATTGCTTTCTGCTTTAACCGACGCTCGAACAAACTTGCTCTTTTTAGCCTATTTTACTTAATGAAATTAATAATATATATTTATGTTTTACTTAATTGCTAATAATGTAACAATAAAATGAAGTAACAAAAAAAATATTTATTTAATTTTGTATAAAAAGGCTTTTTTTTAATTGTACGCCTCGCAGGCGCATGTTTATCTTTTCAGTACTAAAAAATAAGATTATCTTTCTAGGGTTAAAAACGACCACCAAAGCTTAGCAACAGAATTAATTTATTCCTAAATGAATCCCTACTAAGATGAAAATCGAGTATACTACTATATTTATTGGATTCCCTAAGGCATCTAGAAATTGGTTCGCCTATTGTATCCATAAATGTTGAAATGATCTTCGACAGAATACGAAAACTCACCGATACATTCAAAATAAGATGTGATCTTCCGGATAATCATCTGATAAACGAACTAAATGCGGTATACCATACCTTCTCATCGAGAGCCACTTCATCTAAGCCAGAAAATCAAGCCCCGACACCAATAATCTCTGTAGGGTAATTTTTACGAATTCACAATTGTATTGAAATATATTATTTGAAAATATCCATTGTAAACTACAACACAGAACCAGTCGGGTAAAAACAAGTAAAAGTGTTATCATCGGCCTGGTCGATGCTGTGATACCCTCCACTGCATACAAGTCATGCAAAGATTTAGGCATGTGAGGTAGTACGTAATTACATTGAACAACAGACAGAGAGACACATGGTAATATTGATTTTGTATGGGAGGTACCCGAACTACTTGACCGACATAGCCCATTTTTAAAACCTAACGACGATAAAAAGAAGTCCTATCACCAATTTTCTCTTGCCTAGGTAGATTCTTTTCGACGCTATCGTACATTCGAAATGTGTTTTCTAATATTGGTTTTGTATGGGAGGTACCCGAACTACTTGACCGACTTAGCCCATTTTCAATACCAACCTGACGACGATAAAAATAAGTCCTTTCACCAACTTTCATTGGCCTATGCCATTTACTTTGGGCGCTATAGTGCTTTCAACAGACAGACAGACGAACAGACAGACAGACAGACAGACAGACGGACATGGCTAAATGGACTCAGAATGTGATCCTGATTCAGAATATACAGGGTGTCCGCCGGGAAGGTATACTACTTTGTTTGTTTATAACTTTTGATTAAATGAAAGAGAATGGATCTTATATTGATAAATGTTTTATTTAATGTCGGCAACTATGTATGGAATACAATATCAGGTAAATGTCCGCCTCTGGTAGACTCACAAATGCGAGCCCTTTTGAGCACATTTTTCATTACACTCTCACACATTTCACGCGGTATTTCATTAATTTCATCACGAATATTTTGTTTGAGTTGCTCAAGCGTTTCTGGTTTGTTTGCATAAACCTTGCTTTTCAGATATCCCCACAAAAAGAAGTCCGGAGCAGTCAAATCAGGCGACCGTGGACATCACCATTTCTTGAAATAACTTGTTGTGGAAAGAGGTCTCGCAGTAATTCCATTGTAATCCTGGCTGTATGCGATGTGGCACCGTCTTGTTGATACCACATGTTAATCAAGCCCAAAGCATGAAGTTGTGGCGTTAAAAAGTTTTCAATCATATCACGATATCGCTCCCCATTCACAGTTACACCGTTACGCCATTTTCATTTTCAAAGAAGTAAGGTCCAATGATTCCTCCTGACCAAATTGCACACCAGACTGTAATTTTTAATGGATGCAAAGGTGACTGAGGGTTTTCCATTGCCCAGAACCGACTATTCTGTTTATTCACATATCCATTCAAATGAAAATGTGTTCTCCCAAAAATTTCACGTAACTTTGTCATCGTCACAGTAATCGATGATTGATTTTTATAAAATGTTTTAACGATTAAAACACGTTGGTTTATCGAATATTTTTCCATAATAAATTTGCCACGTGTCTACTTAACGACTGCCAAATATGAACTGTCAAGACTAATGTTTAGCAAAATGGCGGCAAAACAAAGTAGTATACCTTCCCGGCGGACACCCTGTATATACTTTATGAGGTCTCCGGTGACTCCTTCTTGGCGTTACAAATGTAATGACAAAGTGAATATACCTTCCTGTGGAGGGTATAAAAATATGCTGGCAGTAAATACCTACTACAATTTGTAATCCGATTTCGAGTGGATGTGATTTGGTTTTTAAATGTCATTCTTTAAATGGCAGTAGGGTTATTTGACATGTGGCATTTATACTTTATAGGTACAGCATGTAAACCTCTTCCATTGTGGTCGAGTGGTTGCCTACAAATATGAACATCGGTGCTTCTTGACTTTCAGCGCTGTTAATCCCTAATTGAACCTTAAGCGTTTGCAATTTTTCATCATTGACTGGGTGTGTCCTGCGTAGGATTGAAGCTTGAGGATTGATTTTGTTATCCTTCAGAGTTGTCATGGGGGGATGTTCAACACGACCTAAACTGGTTCAGTCGTAAGACAAAGTAGATCCAAGAGAATTTAATGATCAGACAGCCCCAATTAATAGAACCCACAAGATTTTTGAAGACCATATTCAGACACATCGGGCCTACGACTCGTTCGTAAATTAGCCGAAGCTACTACAACATCGACTGGCAGACAGACATCAACCGCCTATACGAGCAGACATTACAACTCCAGCCAAGTTCCAAGCTTCAATGTCATTGCCCGTTACGCAAACATATCCAAATTACGCCATAATTAAATAAAAAACACCCTCGGGACCACCCAGGATACTAAAACAAGGACTATCCCAATCCTAATGCCCAAACATCTCGTGAACGACTCACTCGAATGACACTTTTATGACAGACTTATTTAACATCACTTCACACCAATTAACCATGACGTATGGCAGCCTTCACCATGCTTACCAGCATGCCGCATACCGCACACACAGTAGTAGACGCACTAAAACAAAAGTTTACACCCAGCAAAGTCATTAAACCTTATAATGGCCGTATCACCCTGCTGGGAAATTAGCAACACCAAATTGAATGGAAGCCTTTAACCTCTTTAATTAGGCGCCCGTTTTACCTTAGGCCACTCCCACAATGATAATCCCCAAGCACTGGGTTTAGGGTTTATCTGATGCGCGCATTAATATTATTGATCCTCGGTCTATCGTATACGTACACATACAACTAGCTGGGTATAGTTACTTTTTTACTGGCCAATTGTGCGGTCCTAATGAGAAAAGTTATGACAACCCAATATTACATGTGACAGCATCAGATTTGGCCATGCTTTTCAGCCAAGAGAGATTGGTATGCAATTGAAAGGGTGTTCATGCCATACACGTAGGTAAACCAAGGATGTATATGTATATCCATGAGGACGGTTTTGAAGAGTAATTAAAATACGGTCATGACAATGAATAAGACGGGTAAACGCCAGTAGGAAATATTGAGTTTTGCTAATAATCGTTTTTAACCTTCTCCTTTATGACTTTGTATGTCACAATAGGTGGTTTTATATGGAAAATGTTGCCATCGTGAGTTTGTAAATGGTCAATAATAGTGGGCATTGATTTTGGACGAAGCATTGAGAACAAGTGCGGGACTAAGGAGGATGACACATTTTTAATTGGAAAATATTGTCAAAATAAACACTACGGTAACCATCAATTAATTATAATAACTAGCTGTAGCCGGCATAACTCCGTTTTGCCACAGTTGGCCACCAGACGGCAATTGACGTTTGGTTCAACGCCACCTATCGTAAAAAGCGAAGAATATGAACAAATCGATTTTCCGGAATTTTATTTCTGCCGAAATACAGCAATACGAACAATACAAAAAAAGAAACATAAAAATCAATTCTGTATTTAACGACCATTATCAGTTATTACGTCATTCAAAAAGTCGATGGGACATATAGATGGCGTTACTAGAAATTTTCTCATATGATTTTTATTTAGTACTACCCTTCAAACGATAAGTGTATAAATTTGACAGCAATCTGACTATTGATTCGTGAGCTATAGCATTTTGTGTGAAGCAATTTTTGTTATTGAAAACAGAATGGAAAAAAGTGAATTTCGAGTTTTGATAAAGCATTGCTTTTTAATGAAAACAAATTCAGTGAAAACCAAACAATGGCTTGATAAACATTATCCGAGCTCTGCTCCATCGAGACAAATGGCTGAGAAGTGAATTGCTGAATTTAAACGTGGTCGTACCAGCACAATTGATGCAGAGCGCAGTGGACGCCCAAATGAGGCTGTTATTCCAGAAAACATAAAAAATAAAGTGCACGACTGGGTCGAACGTTACTTTCTCGTTCATCAAAATTTTCGGTTCAAATGAATTGGGAGTTGCCCGATTGTATTAATTTCAAGTTATTGGATTTATTTTTAGGGTGCATATTCAGTACTATTAAATATTAGCTAAAAATAAGTGTTGCGTAGCTTTTATTTTACTTTCATTGCAAGTGGGCGCCATTGTAATTATTTCAAAAATATACCGTAGAAAAGTGACCACAGATCGAGATTTGGGTACTCATTTTTGAGAAATATTTCAATATTAGAATTTTTTAGGAAAAACTAAGTACGGGATCTTATAAAGAATACTTACATTATCTTTCATATGTATTTGGATCAAAATCGTTAGAGCGGTTTTTGTAAAATTTGGCAGACAGAACAGTGCCAAATATTGCATAGTTTAGTTCAAAAATACTATTGCTTAAGTATTTAGCTGAAAACGGAGAACAAGTTAATGTCTGGGAAGTAAGCGCAACTTGGTTTTTAAAGTTGTATCGAAGTCGAAAATGGGGTTTTCGAGATATGAGCAGCACTTTAAATTAGCATTTTCGGTGATTCGAATTGAAAATTAAGACGCAGTAATTTTGATAACATCAATTTTACTCTAAGTTTGCATTTTGGTCAAAATTGTTATTGCCGTTGTCAGTTAAACTAAAAAAAATATATATTTTTCAAATATGGCTTTTTTCAAAAATCCATTTTACGATAATACACAGAAAAACTGAGCCATTAAGTTAGAAATGACCATATTACCTTAGAAATTAATTTTGGTTGCAATCGTATGGACTGTTTTCGAGATATGTCCAAATTTCAAAAGTACCGTTACTCGATTTTTTAGCGGAAAACTGAGTATGCAGTTATGTTTACCTCACCTACTTCAGCTTAAATATCAATTTTTGTTGAAATCGTTAGAGCCGTTTTCGAGCAAATCAAACTGGTACGAAAATCTTATATCGGAAGTACGATTAATATTGAGGTTACCATGCAAAAAAAAAAAACGGCCCCGAACTGTAAGCCCCCAAACTTTAAATCCGAAGTTCGAACGAAATCCGTTCAGCCGCTTAGACTGTAGGCCTCGGCACATACAGACGGACAGACAGACAGACAGACAGACGGTTCGAAAATTAATTTCGAAGGTAATATGGTCATTTATAACTTAATGGAAAACTCAGTTTTGCTCTGTATTATCGTAAAATGGATTTTTGAAAAAAGTAAATTTTGAAAAATATAGTTTTCCCTATTTTACCTCGAAACGGCATGATTTTGACCAAAATGCAAACTTAAAAGTAAAATTTATGTTTCCAAAATTATTGCGTCCTTAATTTGCAATTCGTATCACCGAAAACGCTAATTTTAAAAACTGCTCATATCTCGAAAACCCCATTTCGACAAAACTTTAAAAACCAAGTAATGCTTACATCCCGAACAACAACTTGTACTCGGTTTTCAGCTAAATAGTTAAGCAATAGTATTTTTCAAACTAAACATTGCAATATTTGGTACTGTTTGTTTGCCAATTTTACAAAAACCGCTCTAACGATTTTGACCAAAATACATATTAAAGATAATATAAGTATTCTAAATAAGATCCCGTACTTAGTTTTTCTCAAAAAATTCGAACAAATCAATTTCTTAGATATTTCTCAAAAATTACTACCCAAATTCCGATCTGTATTCACATATTTTCGGTATAATTTTGAAATAATAACAATGCCCCAACTTCCAATGAAAATCCAATAACAGCTACGTAAAACTTATTTTTAGCAAATATTACCAACTTCGATTTTTTTTTTCAACAATATTGAATATGCACCCTAAAAATATTTCCAACAACTTGGAGCTTACACAATCAGCAACTCCCACTTCATTTACATTAAACCTTTTGATGAGCGAGAAAGTTGCGTTCGACCCAGTCGTGCACTTTATTTTAAATCGTATTAAACATGCATCTTAGAATAATTCCAACTACTTGGAGCTTTCACAATAAAAAAAACACCCACTCCATTTCCGCCTCCATACACGTCCATCGGGATAACCAGTTTTTAAATGCTAGTGCAGATTCAAAAATAAATCCCGTATAATAATCTATGTAAACATATCTGTCAATCGCCAATCCTACTTCCAATTGCAATCATAGACATCTTAAACCAGCCGGTCCTTGTACTCAAAATCTTGTAAAGTGTAAGAGCTTGTAAATAGTAGATTAGATCTTTATAATTCTCGAACCAGAACTTGCGAAAAGTGCCTGTTACTGAGAGCTAAAACTTATAAAAACTTTAATTGTTATTTGATTTACGTACCTACTGCCATATTTGATGAATAACCCAAGAGTGAATTTTATTTAACACTTTTTCTTTTCCTATATTATATGCACGGTGTCTCACATTTTTACCTACCTACCATAAAATAAGAAAACAGCCTAACCAAACTTTTGATGAACGAGAAAGTTTCGCTCGACCGAGTCGTGCACTTTATTAAAGTACGTATTTATCAAATGAAATAAAGAAATTAATAACTGAAATTAGTTTCTTTTTCTTCTGTTCATTATTTGGAGTTCTAAAATATTGTCAACTTTTGTAGGTATAACCGACTTTTATAAAGGTCGGAACCTCAAAGTTGCACAGAAAAATCTGGATAAGGCCCACTCTCAACCATTGTATTAAAGAGGTCTACTTGTATGTGGTGGACTTCCAAAAAAGTTTTCGATTATTACAGTTTCATTTTCGATAAAAACGTTCTAAAATGCTTGATCGACTAAAAGAATTGGAAGATCGACTACGAGATCGGAACCAGTTGAACAGTGAATTTTAGACAAAAATGTTCCTAAAATTTCGACCGACGACCCAAGACCTAAAATACTGAAAATGATAGCACGAAAATTGGAGTGGCCTTTTGAATGGGTTGGGTCTATCACCCAAAACAAAAAAGTCACCACACGACCTCCATTATGAAAAACCTTAGGCGCCACTTCAACTTGTACCACTTCAACTTGTACTCTTCTTGAACGGACTGACGTCACAATAGAACGATAATCAACGAAATACATGTCGCACTATAAAATTAATCATATTTGTTGCCCAAACTAGATTTTACGAATACAGTGAAATTTTCCATACAAAATTAACTATTGTGACCTCCAAAATTTGTAGTTTGTAGGTTAAAAATGTTAAAAAGTGAGGCCCATGGATTTAGTTAAAGAAAAGTTGCACATTGGAAATTTAAAGTCCCCAGAGTTTCAACGCAGCAAATTTAGCGCTGAGTTCCTAGCTCTTCCCAGCTCTGGAGGTCTATATTTTCGACCATATACTTCTGAAAAATTAAACGATTACGGCACTAGTCATGCACTTCAAAAGTCGTCCCTATTTAATGCGACGCGACTGATTTGAGGTTAAAACAGACATGTCTTCATTTTAAAATGCTTTTCCACCGAAATGCGACTTTATGCTGGCACGTTTCAAAGTATTTTTTCTTTGATACGAAAACAGCGAAAGTATAAAACAACAAGAAGCCGGCGCTAACATGTCCCTCTTATATCGATATCCGGTACAGTTTGTAGCCTAGGACTGATTGATGGAGTATCGTTCTCTCCCAAGGTTAGCCCAACATGAAGACCGCGACGAATAAAATCAATGAACTTCACGTACAGATATCGGATCAGCGACAATTCCGCGGTACTACACCCACATGGATTAGGACCTGCTGCGAAACACCGCCGCCGTGTTCATACTTTCGTTATATAAACTCCAAGTTCTGGTTAATCTGATTAATTCACCGCGATAATTGAATTTAAAATCTAAACAAGAAAAAAATTATCCACACTTATACTTCCCGCTTCGGAGGAGGTAAAAAAAAAAAAAAAAAGAAAAAAAAACAACAAAACTTCTAATAACAAATGCAAATTTCCCCACTGATTAATTTTTAATCTTAAGACACCAAATACAGACATGACATCATGTTAGTTGAGATTTGTTTTTTATGCTTACCTGCTCCCCATGGTAGTTTAAGTAAACGCTTAATACTCGGATTTCTGCGAACTGTTTGAGCAATAACTGGTTCAGCAGCAGCGGCACCACCACCACCACTTGAATCCATCGTTAGGTGCTTCCTTCCGCCGATTTTGGTGGTAGATGTTTGAGTTTGTTTTCTTTGAATTTTGAGGTGCTTTGTCGATTTGTTGTTATTTTAGTTGATTATTCACTTTTTTCTTTAAATGTTCGTTGACATTTTTTTGTATAACGCTAGATGGACAGAATTTAGTAAAGGAACTTTCGAAATTTCCTTATCACAATATCGCCACAAAGTCTACTAAGTGTTGACCACATCCGTTGGGATAAGCAATACGCAAAATTTAAACAACAATTAGGTAATTTTGTTGGGTTTGGACAAGGTCAAAGATTGTTCTTATCGGTGGAACACAAGAGCATAAAATTTGCTAAATAATATCACAGAAGGAGAGAGGCAGAAATACAAAAAAATAAAAACACGAAGAAGTCCAAGGGGAGGAACTCGAAAAATGTTTTTTTCGTTTTTGTTAAGTGTGTGCTATGAAAAATTGTTCTGAAAATAAATCAGACGCAGAGTTATGTCTGCGAGTCGATGGTTTTCTTTCGTGCTGGAGCCGTGGCAGTATTTTCGGTATTTTGTCGTCGACGGTGGTTTAATGTTTATGTTTTTTTTTTCTCGAAAACAAAAGTTTCTTGTACTTGCCTTAATCCTATAGGCAAAGTTGAGACTAAAATTTACACCCGATCTACAAGAGAAGATGATTGTTGTGGAAATGGGGACGTGCAGTTGTCAGGGTTTGGTAAATTTGGACGAAGGCAGACGATTTCTGGAGAAAATTGTATTTTAATCACCAACAAGCGATGGCATTTGAAACTTTCTTCGAAAGGCAAACTTCCCGAAAGAAGTGTTTGAAAGAAAAATTTTGTTGACTTGAATTTAATCGAGGCGTCTGGATCCCCTGAATATTATCGACAGAGACTCATCTTGAATATATAAATATGTATCGCTGAACGCCTTAAAACGTGTCACAGACTTCGCACGCCATCTATGGAGATAATTTCGAAACCAAATGCATCCAAGCTTCAAACCTAAGTATAACAAATCGGTCCCTTTTCTTTCGTCTTATGGAAGCAAATTAAATACTCGATGAAGGACTGTAGCCCTAGCTTTTCACAAGCATTCACACAATTCTAGCCAATTTCAGGACAGTTGTACACTCGAATGATTATCAGAGTTTGTAAGAAATGGGACAGTGAAAGAAAGCATTCTTTGGCGTTGTCATCTTGTTACACTAAAAGCGACATAGATTTGACTTTTTATTAGATAATAGGTAGTAGACTTTGCTACAATTCTGTTCAGTTAGTGAAGACACAACAGACATTTACGAACCAATTTCCATGTATTTTAAAGGCTTTCACTTTGAGAAGGTGGTGTGCTGAAGGCTCTTTATTAACCTCTGGGTTCCATAATTCATATTTTCTCCGAGCTCAGGAACGTTTTTCGAATACGGAATACTCTACCTTTTGCAGTAGCAGGGCATTCACGAAATATGTGTTCCGACGTCCCTTTCTACAGAATCCGCAAAATTCCTGTTGGAGTAGTTAAATTCGCTCAAAACGGCAGTGCCCATTGCCCTCTTAAAAAACCACTTCAAGCCCCAAGCATTCTTTGATGAGCTTATAAATCTATGAGTCTGCCTTTAGCCCCTCGAATTGGTTCCCTTTTAAGAAAGATTGTCATCTTCTACTTTCTGATTTTTGGGGTGAAGGTTTCTCAAAGGTATGCACCTCGAACAAGGGTTCAAGACCGATTGGTAGACGGGAAGATATTTGAATGGTTTAAAGGATGATCTCACCTTGCTGGATTTGATACCCTAAGCACTTTAAACCTTGGCGGGTCTGTTACATACCAATAAATAACCCCTTAAGTCCTCGCACCCAGATAACCCAGTAGACTCCCTGAATTCTGTCCCAAAGTAAAAAGAAAACGAACAAGAAAAACCTCTCTTTGTTGCACCTCTTGAATGAAAATACAAAGTCGTCTGGTCTTCGCAGAAACCTATTTGTTCTCTGTATATTTTCGCAATTCTCCACATTACTAACTAACAATTCGCACCGTTGTGCTGCACGTCCGTCCGAATGGTTGGTTGGTTTCATCTGATTTAAAACAAACATCCAATTCGGGAACATCTGTGTAATTTCGGTGGGCGGTCGCGATTCGATTCGCATTTGCACTGCACAGTCGATTGTATAAATAACACCGCGCGAATATTAGATAAAACAGAAAAATATTTTTCTCTATTTACAATTTTAATTTACTTCTTCCTGCCATTTTTCATTCTTATATTGCAAAGCTTTAAGAAATTCACCAGCCAACGGCTGGGGGGCAACAACATAAATTGCGTCGTTTGATTTTTATTCGAAAAATGCCGACAAAACGATTGCAAAATTGATTAATGACAGCTTCTATTGTCTTTTTGTTTTTTTTTTGTTTTCTTGGTCAAATTGATTAGAACAAGTGTTGGCAGGAGCGAGACCAAAGTGGTTTCCAATATAATTGGGTTAAACCCTTTTTCTGGCGGCGAGTGGGTTTGAATAATTGATTGTTTTGTTTAGCCAAAACCAAATGGGAAGATTTTATTATCCTGTTTGGCCCGGTCGGATAATTCCGATTAGGTTTTCGTTTGGTAAGAAATGTATATATTAAGGACTACAAATCGATAAAGCCGTTGGCGGGCTGTAAGTGGGCTTTAAATTGTAAATGGCTTTACTGATCCTCTTCTTTTTTTTCTTAGAACAATCTCAATTATATTGGATTATAATTTTCTGGAAATTGCCATGTGTCCTTACGGTGGCAATTTCCTTTTTTAATGGAAAATCGATTCATAATTCGGTTTCCCTTTGCGCAGAATGACAAATCCATTGGTGATGGAAAACAGTAAGAAACAGGAGCCACAAGGGTGAAGCTGTTCTTGGAAATTAAAAAATGGCATAAGGAATTAAAAATAAGATTACACCCAAAGTGACTCTACAAATATTTGTCCACCGGATTAGAACTGAAAAGTACATCCAATAATAGCTTTGACTTAAGGCAAGTGACATCTGTCAGGTCATTCAGCCGGTCGTCTACATTTATCGAGGAAATATAAAGAGACAAACATTTCCCCACTTTCGACGTGTCTGACACTCATCTGACAGATGTCAATTTGAGCACGTCTACACATTTTATCGAATAGACAAAAGTTTACCCTATAATACAAAACAAGGTTGTCTGTCGAATTAGTGTCACCTGGAGGTAAGTACAAACGTTTTCAATGTAATTCCAAGAGTTTGACAAATTTATTTCCACTAATTGCAAAAGCTTAAGCCCACTCAATCTGATTTTATCATTTCCGAAGCGCACTCTCAATCCGATTTTATCATTTCCGAAGCGCACTCTGTGAAGTTAGAGCTAATTCCAAGAGTTTGACAAATTTACGTCCACTTATGCAAAAGCTTAAGCCCACTCAATCTGATTTTATCATTTCCGAAGCGCACTCTGTGAAGTTAGAGCTAATTCCAAGAGTTTGACAAATTTACGTCCACTTATGCAAAAGCTTAAGCCCACTCAATCTGATTTTATCATTTCCGAAGCGCACTCTGTGAATTTAGAGCTAATTCCAAGAGTTTGACAAATTTACGTCCACTTATTGCAAAAGCTTAAGCCTACTCAATCTGGTTTTGTCATTTCCGAAGCGCACTCTGTGAAGTTAGAGCTAATTCCAAGAGTTTGACAAATTTACGTCCACTTATGCAAAAGCTTAAGCCCACTCAATCTGATTTTATCATTTCCGAAGCGCACTCTGTGAATTTAGAGCTAATTCCAAGAGTTTGACAAATTTACGTCCACTTATTGCAAAAGCTTAAGCCTACTCAATCTGGTTTTGTCATTTCCGAAGCGCACTCTGTGAAGTTAGAGCTATCATACCAACAAAATGTAGGTCAGGACCGCCATCCTGCCTAAAACTCAAACAAAATGTCGCGTAATTTAAGCAAAAGCGGCGTACCACAAGGCTGCATACTGTCACCTATGGTCTTCCATAAGCAACATTAATTGAGACTTTCGAGACATATTGCTTCGATTAGAGGCTAGTCAATAGAAGGCTAGTAAGGGAAAATGTGGTAAGAAATAAACAATGTGAAAAGCAGTGAGAAAGTCTCGAATCCCTCTTAGCTAGAAAACAATGATTGGTGTCACGAGCTTAATGGACGCGATGTGGACCGTAGAAAAGTAAAGCTGAGAATGGTATCTAAGAAACGACTTAATGAAGACATCCGACCTTGGAATTTTAAATGTGGTATTTTGCTTTAAAATTTCAGCTATCCAAAGTCGGCCGACAAAAGAGCAGTACGTGGCTATAAACGACATTTTTATAACTTAAGCTATTCAAAGCACCAAGACCTAGTGTTAACTGCCAGCATTTTATTACAGAAAAATTTAAACTTGGGAGTAAGTTACTTAAGCTAATAAGCTTTGATACATATTTCTCTTCAAAGACGACAAGTTTAAGGTCGAACGTATTTTTATAAATTTTTGACAGCAGCTTAAGCTCACACAATTTTACAAAGGTAGATCTTAGAACCAAGTTTCTCGCTGCCATTTACACATGCGGGATTTTATTATTGAGACGATTGGAAGGGTTTACAATTTTACGATAAATCCAGAGGACTGAGACTAGATCGACCCAACTTCACTGCTAAAATCGACTTCGACAACTTACAATTAAGCCGCAAAATGGCTTAGCCTCCATAGCAGTATTCTGTTTGTAAAAACTCGACTTACACTCGATAAAAAGTGTTGAAACATTTACTTCACATCAGGAACACATTTTTTAAAACACTAGCAAGTTCAAAGGAAAACCACCGTCATTCGAAAACATATAGTCTCGCGAAACTCCCACCATCTACCCATCATAATTAGCCAACGCAATGCCCATCTGTCATATTAGCAGTTGCTGGCGCCAAATCCAAAACCATTTCACATAAATTCATTCACACTAAATATGTTTCTCTTGATGTCTTAGACTTAGATGCTCACATACACTCCGATGTAGTCGGGCCGCACGCATAACATACAGTCAGGCAAATGCAAAATTTCCCCCAATTCGTGGATTAGAAGAGTAGAATTTTAATTCGCGCAACTGAATCGCATGTATAGATAGACATTGAAAAATAAAAAAAAAATTAAAACTGTTGGGCCCCCACAAACCAATTGAGATCCATTAGTGATGAAAGATTATTTCTCGACTCGAGAAGGAGGTACGAGTATTTTCGTCGACTGTCTCAGTGGACAGAGATATTTTTGATTATTTCATGATAAAGTCTTTTTTTTTTTTTAAATGACATTACAGATGGCGTTATGATAAAAAAGAGAAACACACGTCTTGCGATACTAATAATCTTTGTCCAGGCTAAATTTTTAGAACTCACAACGAGTAAATTTTCAGTACAAAATTGCATATTGTGACCTACAAAATATTTAGTGTGAAGGTTAAAAATGATTATTAGGAAGGCCCGTTGTGAATGTAGTTAAAATAGAAATGAAATTCGATTTTTTATTTCTTATTTTAGTTTAGTGACATCTAGTGAGAATAAATGACACCTAATGGCAATTTTTCAAACGTCGCGTCAGTAGATATAGTGCTACACCGCATATAGGGAATTAAACAAAACTGTTGGAAGGTAACAGGTTGGCAGATAAAGTCTCTGAAGAGGGCTCTGTATTCGAGTAATATAATCTGTGAATGCAACAGATGGCGCTCAGATTAAACTAAAAATTACAGAGAAACAGAAGAGATCAACCATCCATGATGTCATTGATAAGTGAAAACTATAATCAATTATATAATCAGTTAACACAATTCTTTCTCATTAACAGATGGCGCTGGTGGACACTTAACAATTTGCTTTCAATGATGATCCCAACATTCTAAGATACCTTAAGACAATTAAAAGAAATTTCTTAAGAACAGAGGACACTGTTTAGCAGTAAAAATATTGTCTCCCTATGAAGTAAAGATCACAAAGTTTTTTGACAGATTATGATAAATAATTACAGACAGATGAAAACCACTAAAACTTTTAAAACAGCTTCAGAGAGTTGACATCATTTTCCAAACAACAGATGGGACTGACAAACAATAAAAAATTTGCTTAAAAATAGAAATCTTAGACATAGGCAGGTGTAAAAGCCCGGGGCAGATTCCGTATAACAATAATCGTCAGGACGATATTATTTTTGAAACTTTGATGACCATAAGAAGTTATATTCTGCCTGACTTTGTTTCACTATCGTCAGTTCTTATTACATTTGTGGAAAATGAATTGGATTAAGGTCTCAAGCTTGTAATTTTGGCACTTAGTTGCTACTTTTGGAGGTCTATAGTTTCGACGATAATCGTCTGAAAAATTACGGAATGAGTGCCCGATCTCAGCAACAGATGGCGCTGATGAGCTGAAATTCGTTTTATAAAAAAAATCACCACGATTTTGTATTAGACCGATATTGAGAGCTACCATCATTTTCTCAATTACAGATGGCGCCATAAAGCAGTAAAAAAAGACTTTCCTTTCACCACAAAAATAAGAAATCTCATTTGTACCCTTTATTATATAAAAGATATCCACAAAATTCATCACGAACTGCAAGGGCAACTAACAGACGATATGAAACCAGACTAAGGTCACACACAACTCACAATCTGACTTATCGTGTAAACAACCAGCCAGCTACGGATAAGGACAAAGCAGTTCACAACGCTTTTTTTTTTGTTGTATTTATTTAAAAATTGTTTGATAAATGTTTAGCTCATGTTTTTGTTCTCATCTGCATACAAATTTTGCTTGATTTCAATGCCATGCCATGGCAATGGCTTCAATGTAATTTAAGTAGAAAATAAAATGTTACTCCAAATACTTTTACAGCAGAATCACTATTGTTATGCATAGGAAAAGTTCGTCGATTTGAATTAGAAAAAAGACCTTCACAAAGGAGCAGGAGAAGTGGGCTCCTTCGAAAGGATATAATGTGTATTGGTACCTCTTGTTTTGATGTTTTCGTACATTTATTTCGTATCGACAAAAATAAATCATCCCTTGGCTGTAACAGCAGAAGGTGGCACTATAAAGAAGCGTGGAAAAAAAATTGTTATGATGAACATGAAACCGATGAAGGATCACTGAACTCGATTGGGCTCCCCTTTGTTGGGGCTTTTTGAATTATTAATGTTATGTTATCAAGGATAATAATGTTTTCAATTCGGGATGTATGCTCTTGGGATGATTGATATTGGTATTGTACAAAACGAGTATTGGATTTGGTGTTGATTTGTCAAAGGGACAGCACTATTTGCAACCGATTTTGTATCCGAAAATGGATGGTAACGCCATCTATAAAAAAAAGATAAAAATGTATTGTGACATGAAGAATTGGTGGGAACGGGAGACATGCCACCAAGAGCTATATAAAGAAAGGCTCTTATTAATGTAATCAAAACAGCGAGCAAAACCACAAGCATGTAGCCAAGATTCAAACCGATATTAGTGCCACATTTAAACTAACCAAATGTGAAGACAATTTATTCGTCCGGATCAGAAAAATGCGAAGCAGATCAAGCTTTTTGCCACCAATTGGGTAACCAGTAGCTAAGCAGATGCACACCTTTGCTTGGCTTAAATGTCACAATCAATGGAGATCTAGGCCTGTGCAGCAGTTGCTCTTTAAAGCTTTTGACGATTTTCTGATTTACGGAGATCAAAGCGATCACCCTGCGTCCAGCAACCGGTGACCGATCAGACGAAAATCATCGATAGATTTCAAGCGTTTTCTCAATCAGCCGTCCTAATCAGTAAGGAAATACGGGGAAGCCTTCGTAGAATGTCAGAACACTTCATGGGTTTCCAGATCACCCATAACTCTAAAGAGCAAGTGACGATCATCGACTGATTTACCCAGCTCCAAGCGATCATCCCATGTTTCTTACAGAAACAATTCAAGCAATTCAACAGATCTCTAGATCACCATGAAAAGCTTGTGACGATCTTCGTCTGATTTACACAACTTGAAGCGATCATCTCGTGCTCGTAGAGAAGCGAGTTAATCGTGATCGGTCGATGGGAAATGTTCATTCCATGGACTTCTTTGCCACCAGCTTTTAGCTTGTAAGGCTCATGAAGATCAATATTTGATTTAGGCTCGAAGTTATCATTCCCTGTAAAGGAAAGATTGTGGCATGATCCTCAAAGAAGAAACATCAGTAGAGAATCCACCACTCCATTGCTTTCTCAGTCACTATTTTGGAAAAGCTTCTGTCATTTATCGAGCGATTTAGGCGCGATCACCTCGTGATCTGCGAAACATCTATTTCGTTGCCATCTGTCACAAGGAAATACGAGGAATTCTCCTTAGGATATCTGCCGAACCGTTGATATTATACCGCCTTGTTAAACTAATGACGTCAATTGTCAGCTTTATGGACGAAGCGAAGCGATCACTTTGAGCTTGAGGAAGCAACAATTTTACTATGATCCGTCACAAGGAAAAATCGAGGAAGCCTCTTGAAAGTCGATCGTTCATAGATCAAGTATATTTAAACGACAATTGGTTACATGGAGCTCAAGATGACCATGGATCTACTTGGGACGATCGTGTGTGATTCTATGCAACTCTGACAAAATCTTCCGACGATCAATAGATCAAATTTGTGCTTTCTGGATATATTTTTCGTCAGACGACTCTAACCTTCATTTATTGATCCTGAGGTGATTTCTTAGACGCCTCTCAGTTCACACCTACGACCACGAACTCATTCCCATTAAAAACGTTCCATGAAAACGCCGATTGAAGCCGAGAGAACCACTTTGCCGCTGACCTTGAAATTCCACTTATTACTGCTAAATACTCTTCCAATTTCAGAGGTAAGCGCAATCCATATCTCTCTGTTATGAAACACCCTACTGCTGCTGCTGCCACCAGATTTTAAATAATTAAATTCAATGAACAATCGCTTTTGCCATATTCCCTACTCGCTACCAACTCCTGCTCCAGTGCTCCAGTGCTTCTGTGCTCTCGTGCGTGTTGTCAATTTCAATTAATAATTGCAATTTCATGAGAAAGTTAATCAAGCATATGAACAACGAAGCCCAATTTTCCCCATTTAATCATCACGTTCTCCCCGATACAGCGGAAAATCTTTCCGAACGATGATATTAATTGTTGGAGCTAGAGGCTGCGGTCTGCAGTGGAATGGTAAACTCGACTACGATACAAGTACGTCTGTCTAAAGAGTTTCCCGAATTCCCAACTGGCATTTTATGGCCGCACGCTCTTGATTCTACGAGTAACTCGTACTCCATTGAGAATTCCAAGGATACTTGTATCCGTCCTTCGTTTAAGAAATTAAATTCCTTAAGGGGAAAAAAAATAACACATTCAAGGAGTTGTCAGACTGCTTATTGTGCAGACGAGTTTTCTTTACAAAACACCCGAGAATATGTGTGGACACATGAAAAATAGGACAGACATACCCTATGCCAAGTGGATTATACATAGCGAAACGGATTTTTTTTTTCTTTATTATTCCACTGGAGAAATTTAAATCACAGATTAGGGACAAACTGTGCGCGGTTGCTCATTGCCCTTGCTCTGGAGGAGGAAGGAAATTTATTTTTGGAAACGGATTTGGCTGCAATTTGGAGAGCGCTGAAATTAGTTTCCCTTTGGGGAGAAGCACTATATAGACAAATCCCTTAAGGAGCACTATTGCGCACTGGTTTATTTTTAGACTCGATAAATGACAGAAATATCACATGGCTTAGTCGTAATGTGAGAGAAGATTTCATTAAAAGATTTAACCATCCCTGAAGGGAGTTTTTTTTTTTTTTGTCACATTCCATCAAGGATATTTTTTGGAGATTTTTTGACGAGGACTTACTTAACGTCAGGGAGCTCTCTGAAGGTTCATCTGGAGTATAGGATTTTTATTACCTTAGGACGACACTTTTTGTTCGAAGTGGGCGATTGTAGTGTATTCCTAAGAGAGGTGTTCATATTGGGGAAGCTTTTGAAAAAGATTTGTTTTTTTTGGTGACAACTGATCGTGTGTGGAGATCTCTCTAACGGTTGGTCCGATTATTTGCTTTCATGGAGACTGATCATGTCGAGTTTGGAAGAAGATCGCTATAACCTCGACAAAGAAAAATATAAAAATAAAAGATCGAAGCGAGATCAGTTGAGGATGTCTGTATGAACCTACTTCAGATTATTCTAGGAACAAGCGTCATTGATTGATGATCTTAAAAACGTTCTTCGCGAGAGATCAGTGATCGTGCAGAGTTCTGCAAAGATATTGGAGGTTGGAGGTTGGAGCTGATCATGTCAAGTTCAGTTGATGGTTGTTAAGAGTTCAAACTGAATCGATATCAATCTAAACATATGATCATAAAATCTCTACTGATCATTAAAAGTCCTGCTGAGCTCTCAGAGATCAGTGATCTTGCCGTCTTTTACAAAGCAATTGACGTACCTACCTCATTTGCGACATGGAGGATTATAATGCATTTGACTAGCATCGGTACCTACTCTACGAGATCAGCTGCTGATCGTAAAAACCGATCTGATCATTTAAAACCTTAGCTGAAATCTATGGAGAGATCAGTGATATTCTGGACTACCTTGAGAAATTTGTAACTGTCCAGCTTAGGGGTGTTATGAGTTAAGAACTGATCACATCGAGATCAGTAGAAGATCGAAGCGGGTTTGTACGAAAATTAGAGGATCGTAGCGGCAACAAGCCTGATATAGTTTGGTGATCTTAAAATCTAAAGTGCTTATTAAAAATCGTGGTGAGTCCCGAGGGATTGGTACCGACCACATCAAGTTTAGTAGACGATCGCAACGAGTTTCGATGAAGGATCCATGAAAATGATGAAAGATAGGAACTAATCACGTCGAAATCAGTTGATAATCCCACCGACTTCCAGTGAAAAATAAGTGGATCCTACCGACAGGAAGCTCTATCAAGGTGACAAATTTTAAAGAAAAGCGATCTTTTAAAAAAATATCAGTGATCTTGCTGACTTTTCAAAAGCAATTATAGCGAGCCTACATCATAAGCAACTGCACAAAAATACTGCCTGCCTTAGGTGGTGCTCTATGATACAAGAACTGATCACGACAAGATCATGAACGATTGCGATGTTTGATGATCATACAAAATAAAGCGATCATTGAAAACTGTGCAGAAATCTTTAGACAGAAGAGTAATTGTGACGGCAATTGTCCCACATCAAAGGCGACATGTGGCAATATATAACTGCCGAGTGAATTGACTCTATGAAGCCTGATTCATATTTACGTAGAGTTTTCAAGACCGATGATCGTGCAAATTTCCAACGATCGGCTTATACTTTGCCAGCTTTAGTCGCATAATTGTGACCATAATTCGAAACTTACATTCCATTAGAACCACCGATCAGAAACATGTGCAGCCCCCGTAACATCTGTCTGGATAAAAGCGTCCAAACTTAAGTATGACACACGACGATTTGAACAGCACGAAGGTGTTAAAAATCGGATACCTTTCACGGAACTGCTTCGAGTTTGCATTTTGCATGATCATTTTTATCTGCTCGCACACTCGACAAGTCAATTACCACCAGTGAGTAATAACTAAATGCAGTGTGGGAGTTATTTTGCGGTCCATAGAGACAATCACTTAGTCGCGCAATCTTTTCCGGTAAGCACTCGCTTCAAGGTCTGAGTCATTTCCAAAATGCAGAAACAAACACGGAAACCCATTCCGCAAATCCCCCGATTTGGGACACTGTCACGATATTAAAAGATAAACGCTAGATAAACTGGGGGGAAATACTGTTTATTGTAAGACGAGTACTTTGGTTTATCTTCAATCAAAGAACAAGTAGGTATTCAACTTTGTTTGTCAAGGGTATGTGTCTGCGGAAAAAATGAATTAAGGGAGAGATAGACAGCTAGTGATAAATGGGATTTATGCCTTTCGCATGTCAGATTCGTCCGATTGGAACGAGATTGAATGAGTGACTCAAGTGAGGTTAGGTACTGATGTTCACATTTGGAATTAGGTAGGGGTCTTCATTTTCGATCAAATACCGATACAGAGTAATTAAACCATGAGGAGGCATTTTTGGGGAATGAAAATCACTTACTACTTCTACAATCAGACAAGCATTGTTCAGAAGTCTGTGTTCGTTTTTGGACAATGCCAACTAAGGGTCCTTGCGTGGTTTTTTGAAGCACATCAAACTCCGTTTGATAACAAGATGTCGAACAAAGTCAAAGTGGATATGAATTGAAATAATGTAGAACAGCAAAGAATTTATTATCTAATACACAAACCAGTTGGCTCTAAAAGAGAAATGGCGTGCGTGTGTAAAAAATAAAATATTGAGCTGCCTGAAACGGAATCATATCGCAAAAAAAAATATAAAAAAACTTTCGTGATACACCAACCCCTAAAATGAAATCGCTTGCACGAATCTGAAGAGAACGAATTAATACGCAGAATACTAGGGGCGTTTACCTATGGAGAATCTTATAGACATTTACAAGTCATTCGGAAATGCAAAATCATAACCCAATGACCGGTTAGCCAATACATAAACCACTTATCTCCAAAATGATAGACAGACAGCACGCTTTACCACAAAAATCAGGGCTTTATACATATGGTCACTGAGAGTCAACGCAACAGGGCTAAACAAATCAATTACAAAAGTGGAGCCATTAACCAAAGAAGAGTTTACCCAATGCACACACCTTTTTAGAAGAAGATTAAGCAAAACTAGAACCCAAGAAGCAAGGCATCTCTGAGGGAGGCCATCTAAGATCACTAGCCCCCGTGTAAATAAACAAATGTACAAAAGTTAGCTAGCAGATGCCAATTTGCATATAAACATTTGACGTAACAGCTGTGTAACCAGTTGATCAGCCTTTATTAATAAGCGGTCCAACAGAGCTATACAAATCAGTGGATCCCAACCGAACACAAAACACAAAAACCCTTCGTCTTCACGTACCAGTAAACAATGTGATTTGTACCCCAATTTCGTCCACAAAAGGACCATAACAAAAAACTCTAAGTTAGGCAAAACTTCTCCAAAAAGACAATCGACTTTCAAACTAACTTTCAAAATGCGAGACTGTCATTAACAAACATCATCGAAACGAGTCCATCAACATTTCTTCTTACTAATTCATGGCATACATTAAACAAAAATCCAAGGACATTATAGAACACAACGGAAACCAGTTCTTCCGCATATTTATAGTCATTTCCAAAGTCATTGGAACTGATGAAGTTTATTGATTTCCCCGTCACCAAATGCACAGAGAGGAGTTATTCTCCCCAACGGATATAGACAGATAATCAAGTAATCAATTCAAAAGTGAACACTTTCCATTTCAATGAATAAAACTATCTAAGCGTTGGCTGCTGCCACAAGGATATGCGAGGGAAATGGCGATTTCGTTGATCTAATTTTAGATATACCAAGTATTTTTCTTAAGCATCTTACATCCGAACCAAACGGTGGTAGTTTCTGTAAAATAATTCATAAAATCCTAATTTGAAGGAAATTTAAAACGAAGCAAGATTTACAGTGTAGCCAAGGCCCTGGGGAGATTTAATTAGTATTGCTTTTAAGGGTGTCAGATGTAGCAGGCCTGTGTATGGTGAGTCTCATATTGTTTCGGTCGGTTTGGGTACGAATACGGATTGCTATAGAATAAAGTAAGTGAATACATGAAGACTGATTCAAAAAATCGAGGCAACGTGTAGCCATGGTTTGACCATGACATTTACCTTTGACATTTCCGATTGAAATTGAAGAAATGCTGTGAAAATAAAATAATTGGAGGTTCGTATTTATTCCAACAGAGGGGACATTTCGGTTGTATAAACGTGCAGAGGGAGGGGATCAGTGAGTGTGTATACTGTGTAATTTAATTGGGGTGGGGACATTACATTTGTGAAATGGAATCGGATTCATTGTGGCCACGTGTTGGTTTGAGTTACGTTGAACAAGATGAGGGAAAAACTCACCAAGGAAACGTCTTTTAAGGTAGAATTTTTGTAAATTTTTGTACAACTGTTTCAAGTTGAAAATGCTTGCACAGTCCACAAAGGATATAACATATAAGAAACCTCTAAAATTCAAAAGAAGAAAATGCTTCTTATATCCCTGTTGTAAAATGCGAACGAGATTATAAGAAACAAAGTCAACGGTTCTTTCATAAGCGATTTGATCTTACATGGATTTCTTATAAAAAAAAAAGCTCGCCTGTCGTCATCAAAACATATCATTTTTGTTGCGTTTTTTTTTTTTAATTTAAAGTGTAAATAAAAAAATATAAAGTTGCCGCAACAGGTCCTGAGGCTCCTCACAACCTTTTACTTGAAAGGGTGTCCGCCGATCGCCTGAATTGCGAAATTTGTTTTCTGTACAACGTCCAACATATTTCTCAATCCTCTAACCAAATTTGGAAAAGCACTCAAATCCTTGTTGTGAAAGTCTAAAACATCTGTCAAGTATGGACCATCCAATTACAGAACTTTTGCAATATTCTAAGGAAATTTGTGTCATTGGAAATATTTAAAATGGGATGGGGTCAAAATTCTTTTTACAAAATTAAGCTTTCAAAATTTTTCTTTCAAAATTTTTTTCAATATTGTACTTTCTAAATTCTGCTTTTCAAAATTCTGCAAACAATAAAAAAAGGTTTGGAAAATGTTAAAAGTGATGGATTTCTGATTTTAACTCCTCTTTTCTTAATTTTTATTTGTAGGAAAATAAAAAATGTCGTGGGTATTTTTTTAAAAATACGATTTTATTTTATTTTTATTATAGAAATACGAAAGTAAACAAAAGAAGCGACACTGCTATTGGTATTTTTTAGGAAGACTGAGGAAAAGTCTTTGTCTGTCCACTAAACCATCAATCGCAGATTTACAGTAATTACAACGAACCTCATAGGAAAATGGTCGATTGTCGAAGGAATTTTGATTAAACATCATTTCGGCTGTCCTTTTATACTACCGAAATGAAGTATAAAAAGAAAACAAATGGAATTATAATAAATAAAAGTTGTAATTTCTGACTGTTTCATATGTTTTTTAAATTAAATTTCGCATTATTATTATTTTTTTTTAAATATTTTATATATAAAGGGGTTTTCAATAAGAGCGCTACAAAACGGTTTTGGATATCAATGAAATTCTTTATTCCTGTGAAAGTACGTTCGATGCCATTATGTATGGAACTCGATTTCTTTTGCATGGCCACCACGGGCACGCTTGCAGAAGTCCAGACACTGAACCCAATTTTCGACGGTTTTCAAGCCTAAATCGGCCGGTACTGCTGCAATTTCACGTTCGATATTCGTACGAAGTTCATCAATCGTCGCTGGCTTGTTGGCATAGACCATCGACTTGACGTAGCCCCACAGGAAATAGTCTAACGGCGTCAAATCGCACGACCGAGGCGGCCAAGCGACTGGACCATTTCGTGAGATAACACGTTCTCCAAACTTGGTTTCCAATAAATTGATTGTGACATTCGCTGTGTGGCTTGTGGTGCCGTCCTGTTGGAACCACATGTCCTCCAAGTCCATATCATCCAATTGGGGCCAAAAATATTCGGTTCCCATTCACAGTAACGTGCCGGTCTTGATCATCACGGAAGAAGTACGGCCCAATGACGCCGCCGGCCCATAAACCACACCAAACCGTAATTTTTTCGGGATGCAATGATGACTCATGGAGTACCCAATTCACGAACATACGACGCTTCTGGTGGTCAAGCGGCTTCAGTTCTTGCGTCAATTTAATCTTGTAAGGATGTAGGCCAAGATCTTTTCGCAAAATTCGCCACAACGACGTCACAGAGATGCCCAACGCTTGAGAACGACGTGTGAGAGACACATTTGGGCTTTCTTCAACTGAAGCCTCAGCGGCAGCAATATTCTCGACACTACGGGCACTTCTTTGTCTCACTGGCACGGAACATTTTGTACTGTGCCTGTGGATTCAAATTTTTCCACTAGACGCTCAATTGTTGATCTGCTAGGACGATTATGACGACCATAAATTGGACGTAGCGCTCTTAACGTTGAGGCCACTGACTCCGAATTTCGGTAGCAAATTTTAATAATTTCGACTTGTTGTTGTTGGCTCGTATATCTTCCATCATGAAATGGCAAACCTTACTGAAGAGAAATGTCAAAAGAGCGGCAAGAAATTCGGCGTCGTTTGCTGTCCCTGTCGCTCTACTTTTGCAGCGTCCCTGTTGAAAACCCCTTTACATATATTTTTTTAATAATATTTTTTCTTGTTTCTTTTTAATTTTAATTTTATTTTTATTTAAAAATTAAAAGTGGTAAATAATTTGTAATGTTTTATAAATTTAAAATAGTTTTTTTTTATATATGCTTTTTTTTCTCGTCGTTTACATTCGTTAGTTGGAAAAAAAACAGAATAAGCATAATTTTATTGCTTTAGATTTGAAAATCAGAATTTTGAAAGCAGAATTTCGACCGGATGCCATTTAAAATATAATTCAGAGAAATTTCCCAACTAATCAGAGTCTGAGATTTTAGAATCTAGAAAAGTTACCAAGTCTTCAGAACCCTCGAAACGAGGTTCCATTGTTTACTAAATCTTCCAACAGATGCGTGTCATTTTTTGAAACACTTGAAAATATATAAAAATTACTCACGTCATTGACATCCAGGATAAAAATATTAAACAAACTTTGCCTAACCCCAAAAATTGTTTAAAGCTTTAAACGAACTTTATGTCGTCATTGGGACTATTTAAATAAAATTCAAAACAGTTGTTAATATTATTTAAATCCGGGATTCGAAGATCTAGAAAAATGGTCGAAACTTCCAAAATATTAAATTAAAATATTCAGTCTTTCAAACGTTAAAAAAACTCCTTCCAGTGATGGGAAAAATTTAAAATAATATTTAAGAAGTTGTTTATGCCACTGAAATTATTGGAAAGATAGTTCTGTTTTGCATAATTAATTTCAATTATGTTTGACAACTAAGGAGCTGAACACAAAGTCGAAGACTTTTTGACATCCATTAATTATTTTTTACTAAAATCATAAATTTCAAAATCAACAAAAAAAAAATGACAGTGACATTTCCAAGACCCCATTCGCTATCTGAGAAACCAATTTTGATTTGACATGGAGAAATATGGGAAGAAAATCTCGAAGTGCATTCAAATCCTTGAAGAATTGTTTGGCCAATTTTTGATTTAAACATTTGATGGTCAAATCCCCGGAATTTCGAGAGAAAAAAAAGAAAGCTCTTTTCCCTATAAATAAGCAGACACGTTGAGACTTCCATCCTTTAAATCTAGGAATTTTCCATGTGCTCTCGCCCTTTCAAGATGTCTGTGCAACAGCGCTTCCCCCAGAAAAGGGTTACCCATAGCTCTTCAATAAACTACTTCCATGCAAAGACCCTGACGTGCAAATTTGTTGACACAATGTAACCATCAGCGACGCCCTTCTCATAATTTCGGTAATTTTATGTCGACACTGCTTCTGCACAGCAAATGTCCCCGTCCCTACATAACGTAGTAGTGGCACTTTATTCCCTTTTTTAAAGCAAAACGATTCTCTAATGGCCGTCAGTGGACAGTAAACAGCAACACATGTCGTAATTCGTAGCCGTTATAAATTAAGAGCAAACTACGAGCACACCAACAGCAGCATCGTCATAAAATTGGCACTTGTTTTTTAATGGCAGCAGTACATCTGACCAGACATGCTTCTGTCTCCCTTTTATAAACATACGCAATAATTTTTTTTCTTTTTTTTGGTTTTGCACCGAAAAGTGTCAACATCAATATTGAAAAGAAAAACCAAGTCGAGCTCCTCTCTTTTTGATGTCAAGCGCGGACTCAGCGAGTCAGCTTCATTGTTATAAGTGCATTAGCAATAAAAATATAAGACAGCAGCCGGCGTATGTAATACAGTAAATTTGCTCGGGAGGTTTGATACACTTTTGATGGCAGACAGTTGTTGTTCTCTTGTGCGGTGGGTGTGCGTGCGTGTGTGTGCTTTATTAAGTGCACGTGTGTTCATTACTCACAGGGCGACCCAGGTAATGAGAGTGCGTATAATTAAGTTTCAGACAAATGTCAAACGGAAACCAATTTCAAGCAAATGGGAGGGTGGAGTGCGGACAAAATGAGAATATAAAAGACGAGAAAACAAACACAAATCACGCTCCTCATTATTGTTGTGTTTGCGTTCGGTGGGTGACGTTTGTCATCCAATGCCAGCCGATTACTTAACATGTCACAAGAAGCCGAAGGGAATGATTTGCGATCAAGACAGGACGCTTTGAAATTGTTTCTCAGCTATCAGATGCATAAATATGCCGATTGTAATTGTAATGATAGATGTGTCAATGTCAAGGTTCGTAATGTCATCGGGACATTTCAATCGAATATGCTACTAGATGTGTCAAATTTATAGACAATTTGTTGTGAATTGTGTTTATTGATTTAGAAGGTTTGTTGCTGCATCTCTGAAATGATGATTTAAGTTCGAATTTGAGTGCGTGTGGATTGGGAATAGTCCATTGTTTATATAATATTTCCTTTTAATATTTACTATATTTTTTGGAGTGAGAGGTGTAGGGTTGAAAAGCGCAAGTGAATTAACCTGATGCAAGTGAATAAGAATGCGAAATTGACAACACCGAAAGTTCGAAGTCGTACTTAATTAAAATTCGAAGTCGGAATTAATTGAAATTCGAAGGAAATTTATCACAATGGTTCGTGATCTGAAATTCTGTTCGAAAAACAGCACACGTCATAAAATGTTTGTTACTTTTTCAACTGTAGTTTTCTTTCCACTTCCCACATCTCCATCGACTTTATAACTTCTACTGAATTTCTTCAAACTACCTTGACAATCGTCCTTGATAGCAAAAATAAATATGACTGACTAAACAAAAAAAAATTATAGCTACGCAAACCAGTCAAAGCAAACACTCTCGCTCCGGAAATTGTCGTCTTGATCATAGACAGCTGACAGTTTATGAATTTTACTGAGTAGTGACTAAATCGTCGTTTAAAATAATAACAAAACTTTGCAAACAGAAATATCGGGTTATCATAATTTTTGATCGGCGATTTCTAAATGGAGAGCAATGAGACTGTGACTTATGGAATGACGTTTGCTTCATATGAACTCATTCACAAAAAGTTTACGACAGAATTGATTGTGAATCTAGATCCTCTCAGAGATAGTACTGAATTAATAATGAAATCTTTTCTTATCTTATCTAATCTTTTGTCTTAGATTCGGCCACTCTTACGTGTACTCGTTACTTTTACTCTTTTTATATATTGATTCCTTTTCATTTTATATCTCCAGAATTTTTCGAGCATCACTGTCTGTCTTTGATCTGTATTGTATTTTACAAACTCATCCATAAAACTCTTTTATTCATTCTTTTTAAAGCCACAAAGGGGAATTACTCGTTACTCGTTACTTTTTAGTTTTTTTACTTTTCCTTTTTATGTCAGTTATGATAAGAATGTGTGCATATAGGGTTATTGCTATTGAGTTACCAATTGCAAAATGACTCATTACCTTTCGACTGTCATCTGTCAAAAAAGTATATTTATCGATCCACAAATCCAGTATAATCTTTTTTCTTTTTTTGACGAGTTTCTATGTGTACTTTATAATGTACACTGGGTTCTGTCATAAAATTAATGGCATAAATAGAGATAGACGACTGCCCCAAAAAAAAAAACGGTAAACCCCAACAAAGTGTTGTCTAATCTAGAGATAAAAATTGTTAGAATATATACAACAACAAGCAGGATACAAATCGGCAACAGATTGCGATTTGGCTGTGTCTTTGTCATTATGCAAAATTATGATAAAACCAATGACGATATTATACCGCAAAAGGTTCTTCACCCAAAGGAATGATATCATTTTTATGCGGATGCCCTCTAAAATGAAACTAAACTCGGTATACAGTTAATCATTTTGAAGGAATTTGCTATTTAACATAAAGAACTTGATCTTTTCGAAAACTGTCAAAAGACACTTACTTTGATGAGGAATGAACAAAAATGATTGGCCACGTTTTATAAAGGTCCAATAAAAGGTGTCAATGCAGCGCAACAGATTTCATGGACACTATTAAAACTAAATCGCAGATGACATTTATACATATTCTTAGAACGAATAACTTAGTGTTGAGTCAGCAAAACCTGGTTTAAAAATTCATAGCGGATAAACAAAGGCAATGCAAATAAAAACAGCTGTTTTATGGTAGGCGATAATAACATCAAGGAAGGCGACTTCTTTTACATCTTTCGGCTGAACAAGCATATTTGCGTATGGCTGAAGCTGTAAGTAGAATCAACGAAGCTAAGGAAGCATACGAACTTTGGAATATTTGGCGGAGCTCCCAAGCAAAAAGAAATTTTAAGTCAAACGCGGTTTTATAATATACGTTTGCTAAAACTGACTGACTATGCAGATATACAAATAAAGTCAAACAAAGGCGGTTGTCACTTATAAAATAAACTTTTACTGAACATCACTGTTTAAAAATGGCGAACGTATTATTGAAATGGGGTATATTTTGCGGTTGTTTATGTGAAACTGAGACTTGAAAATTTTTTAGATTTATCGATAATATCCCAGGCAAAATATGCCACATATTGGCGGATAAGGGAAACTTTAACGCATGAAATTCAGAAGCAACTACTTGTACAAGCCTTATAAAAATTCGAATCTACTCAGCGAAGTACTAGGCGTTCTTCTGGATGACCCTATCGCGAACGTTTTTATATTGCATTTGAGAGAATCGCTTGCAATTCTTCCATCGACATTCGTCGCGACGTCAATCTTTTCTCACGATGCAGGTTTGACATTGGATTCTCTAATAAACATGCCGCCAGATGTAGCCTTCTTCGAGGAACTCAAAGCGAACAAAATGCGAATCACCTGGCTGTCACTGGCGCATTTGTAAATGTCGGCATAGAAGCGGGGAAAATGACTTTAATTATGAATAAGAGCCAAACCAAGTGCACACTGACAATAAGGCTCACACAACATCGAAGAATCAGGAGGAAGGTCATAATAGAAAAGAGGAAACTGAGGCAGTAAACTTTGTCTCCTATAATTTCTTTAAACAAAATCTCAATAAAAACCAAACGAACAATCGCCCTTTCCTTGAACTGAGAAGGCTCTACCCTTGAGCTTGGAATTCGGTGTGGTCCAAAGCAGTCTAAATATCCAAAGAAGGACTAACCAAAGTGAACGTCAAGCGCAGATTCGATACAAATCACAGAAAATCTTGAAAGCAAGAAATCCCAAATGACACATTTTTAGGCTCATGCCAATTTTTACGGTTCACTGTGGCCTTTTATATTTTTAAATCCAAGAAGAAACGTTGCAAGAAAAACCCTCGTCGGCTCTTACTTTACAACCGAACGCGCAACCTATTAAACCAAATACAACTCCTCCATCTGTAATCAATTGGGTATCCTTTAGCTCCTTGTAAATTATTATCGACCTGTTGCACACACACAATCCGAGTAAGTTCGCCTCAATTACTTGGAAAACTTTATGGCGGCCTTAGAATAAGATTTCGAAATTTTCTATTCACTGAATGATTACATTTTTATTTATTTTTTTTTTTATTTTCGCAAAGTATGGGCAACACTTGATTAATTGCTCTCACTATTTACTATTTATCACCACAATAATTAATAAAATTATTACAGATCAATTAAGTGCACCAATTCGCCAGGCATTAAAACTTTTCTTTTATTACATTCGCACGCGATAACTTGGAACACCAACTGACACAATTCCTATTCGAAGCGCACGAGTGAAGATGAGAAGTGACACGAATGTCTTCGGTGTATAACAAAACAACTCTAGGGGGATGCCGAGTGCCGATGTCGAACGCAGCTACAACACTACCGCGGTCATTGATACAGACGAAAAAATGTGCCCGAAAAACCAAATCTCTCGAATTTTGCGCTTTTGTACCGTTCGCAAGAGCCGAAAGGCGTTCGTCTGTTGGTCGCGAAAAAAGCCGAATTAAATTCGCATAATCATCGGCCAAATGATTCAAAAATAACACACTATTCATAAACAAATAAGAAAACAATTCGAATGGAGTACAACTAAAAACCGAATAGGCGAAGCGAATGTGTTTTCCTCTCTCCGTCGTTGAGTCGTTTACGTGCATGCATATGACATGTCGTGGAAATACTGGAGAAGGACAGAGAACCGAGAATTATATCCACTGTGCGCTGCTTCTTTGCTTTCTGATTCGGATTCTGCTGCTCTGCTTGTGCTGTGCGAAGTGCGATGTGCCTGCTGCTGCTCCCAGCTGTCTAGGGAGCTGTTCAGCTGTTCAGCTGTTGAAGTGTTGCTCTGAATCTTATTATGCTCTTCGGGCGGGTAACATTAATCGTGGCGAGGCGATGATGGCTGGTTGCAAGTGGATTTCAATTTTAGAGAGATTTTAGAGAGTGTTGCCATTGCGCCGAAGCCGTTTACAAAAATATCAGGAATCAATATATTTAGAAGAGAATACATGGTTGTGGTAGGGTAGGCTTTTTCCATGACAACGATGCCACTTTGTTGGAAATCGTGTAAGTGTAAAGTGAGCTCGTAATGGTGGATGTATTTTGTTGAAAATGTTTTACGAAAACAAAGCAACACACGATAAGTATTTACGACCAGTACATGAGCTTCCATTTCCTAATGACAGACACCTCTGATCTGACATTTGAAGCTGACTTTGCGTGAAAAAAATGGTAGTGCCGTGGATGAACTTTTTTCGCAAGCATAAAGTGGAAGATGAATGAATGGCAATTGGATAACCGAAAGAGATAAATATATAGGAGCGTTTGTGAAAAATTGCCCACTTTCATTGACGGTCCAGGATTTTTAGCGCAGCTAGAAAGTCTAATTCAAGACAGGGCCGTTCGTAACTTCCTCATTTCATGTTCAGTGCTGTTTAAGTAAAGTGATCGATGGTTATCGACGGTTATCGAAAAGGAATGGAAACATTTACAAATATTGAGCATCTCAAGATCAGTTTGATTGCGTTATGCCTTAACCTTGAGAACGTTCGATTGTTAAAAAATGGGGTTCAAGAGTTTTCGACAGTTTTTTTTTTCCGAAATTTCAAAGTAATAAAGCTAGTATACTGATTCGTCGGCTTTTAATTTAATTATTCTTAATCCAACAACTTAAAAACAAAAACTTTCATTGAGACTGAGGCTATTTTAATTATTTTGAACAATATCACTGGCGCTTTGTGTTGTTTGACACAATTATTGAATAATTAACGCTTACCCATGCTCAAATTCATATGACACATAGTTGAAAAATTTAGGACTTACCTGAAAAGAAAGAAAGAAATATTGTCAAAATAATATCTCGTGTATATAATTTATTTTTAACTACATAAATCTACTAACAAAACACTACCCAAAGTGGCAACTCTTGAAAGAGTATTATTCATTTGGTTTTGGATTTCTATGAAACCTCTCTGAAACAGATTGGAAATGGAATCAAACCAAAGTGAGCGTCTGAGCGACCAATTTTCGAAAGAAAAAAAATGTATAACATCAGAAAGAGAGTAAGAGAACAAAATATTACATTTGCCGGTAAAAAAAATAACAAAAATGTATTTCTTAAGATGTCGTCCCATAGATTTTATCTCTTCCCCTTATAGCACGTGCTGGCACTAGCAGCGCCAAGCCCAGCATGTTTGAAAATTGTTTGCTGGTTAAATTATTACTCAAGGATTTGTCACTTTGTTTCTGCTTTGAAGTATCGTGTGTATGTGTCACAAGAGCGGCTACACAAATAAACAAATGCAAAAAAAAAAAAAAAGTAGAAACAAAAAACCTGCTACACTTGAGTTTAAGTCAGATTAGAGATATTGAGAGCGGTTGATAGAGAGAGATGTTGACGTTTGACGAGCAGGAACAAAAAAAGTGCAACAAACCAGATGTTTAGAGAAACGGATGCGACGCCGATATACGGTGGAACCACACCTAGCAGCTGATGTTTTCTTTTACCTATTTTCTTGTGGAAGACCGTCTGTTGGAAAGCCTGTCAGGAGTGACTTTATGAATGACATGCTTTGTTCGGTTTCATACCAAATCTTAAAGAACCTGAATATACCAATATAATGAGAACGGGCATGAGTCAATCTATTGTTGCGGGTGTCACTATCAACCTTGTACAGGAAATACCTTTTCTCTGATGCAGAAGAGAATGTGACACTTATAGTCAGATGGGGTGTTGCACAGAAAGGATACATGTAAAATGTATACAGCTGACAGTGAAGTTAGTATTGAATCGGTGCTTTAAATTGTTTACCGAAAGTTGTAGATTTAAGGTCTATTCACATCACATACAATTGCGAATAGGCGAATTGCGAACAAATCAATTTAATTGTATTTCTATTTGTTTTTGTTCCACCAAAAAAGCATTATATTTAATTAATCTAACATCTAATCTAAAAAAGACCTGAATTTTAATTGATTTAAATAGCTAAATAAACAAGTCAGTAGTTTTCTACGCGAATTGAAAATTCTTGCCGCGAACTGTCACACTTTATTCACAATCCGAATAATACAGTCGCGATCCACAAGCCCACGAATGAAAATTCGCCAAACTTAAACTTAGTACGCTGCTCGAGCTAAATTGTCCCTCCCATACAAAATTCTCTCCAAAATTTAGCTGAGCTAAATTTAAGCGAACCCATTTAGCTGAGTGGTACGCAGCTTGAGCTAAATAATCAAACTTTTGTTTCAGAATGTACTTCATGTGTCTGTCAAAATTTAGCGTGCCCATTTAATGGGTCGGCACATTTTCTCAAGCTATATTGTGACAGATCGTTGTGTATTTGTTGTTCTGTTGCGGAAAAGTATGTAAGGATGAGCTTTTTTAATCAGAAATCGTTGAAATAAGAGAGCATTAAATTTTTGAAGGAAGTTTTTTCAAAGAACAGCTGTTTTCTGTGACACTTATCCACGGCGTACTCTATGTCAAAATTTAACTAGGACTTTAGCTGATGCTTGGAGATAAAAGTTGGAGACCAGATAAAATTTAGTTTAGCTCGAGCAGCGTACTACGCTTTAACCTTTAATGAAATTGAATCGCGGGTATCGGCGACGTAAAAAAATGTTCATGTGAATGGAGTGTCAGAAACTACAAATATTCACTTGTTCGCAGTTCGCTCTCATGTGTTAGTTAGAAATAAACGGAAGCTAACGTCAAAGTACTACATTAAGTTTGGCGTGAAATAGACTTGTCAACCGTCTGGCAGTTTTCTTTTCTTTTTAAGAAAATTGCGAATGAGATTGCCTTCTAGAAAGTTAGCGCAAGTGACAGAAACTTAACGAAACTGAGGTATAAGCAGGGTGTGTCTCTCCAAGAACTAGCGAGTTTTGACGAAATGCTCCTCAAAAAGCGATTCGCTTTCCATTCGACCATATTGAAAGCGAAAGCACTTTCCGGCGTCATTTTATCATTGCATTGAAAGCGATAGGTGTTTGGGTGACGGATTGGTGGCGGATTGTTTGCGGACCTAATACAAATATTAATATTCAATAAAAACAAGACGTTTAAGATTGCTTAAACATTCATTGTGCAGCAAAATATATCTTATTAATTGAATTTGTTATACCTATATATATATTTTTTAATAAAGGAGCCCAAAAACATACTTCCCTACAACAATTTACTGCACTTGCTGAATTTTTAACAGTGGACTAGCTAAGGGCATTCTTAATGCTCCAGAATATAGAGCCAAGGCTGTAGAACTTTGGGAAGGCATTATAAATGTGTTGAATGGTCTTGTGGCTCCGATTAAAACTCGTGATGATTGGTTCTTGTATTATTTTGTGTTTCTAATAAATCAATATTTTTATTTGCACTCAAGGTATGGAAGGCATTTAAATACCAAATAAAAAACGAGCGGGAAAAACCACTTCTTAACAATCTTCTTTGAACATTTATGTTCACATTTTCTTCCCTTCCTTCTTCATTTTCCGCATTCAGATATAAACTAATTGAATTCATTTAATTTCTTTTATTCAAAACAAGATCTGAAGCTTTCACTATCAACAACAGCAACACAAAAAAAAATTGTTGTGTCGGGAAACAGTTGTCAAATATTTGGAAAAATAAATGGAAAATTGGAAGTCAGAATGGAAATAACTGGAACACTCTGGGAAAGATAATTTTCGCCCCGTTCTCATTTGAAAATGGTATCGCTTTTGAAACGATCCGCCGGGCATTTATGAATAACCCCCCAGCTCTTAACCGACCCTCATGTTCACGATTAGGCAGAAAATTTACCATGGCGGCTTAACATCTGTCATCAGATTCTTTTGACAGACAATGAAAACGTCAATGAAAGATATTTTCCAACTTGTTTACTTTGTACAATAGAAAACAAGTTTTAAAGTTCTCCCAAGACTCTGTCTGCCTCAAAGAAAGTTACTTCCTTGATATATATCACGATATAAATTGTAACTCTTAGAAAAATGTCCAGCTAAGTCGCAAAACTGGTGCTGGTCTGATGGGTGAATGTTTTTACCCGATACACATCTTGATATAAATAATAAATCCTATAAGAATCTCAGCTTAAGCTGCCAACACAAGTTTCAACCGGCTAGGTCGCAACTTTTACTTCAAAATGTACTTTGACAACATGTGCTAAATGCACTTGTCATCGCTTGCAATTTGCATACCAACTACGCAAAGAACGCACTCTAGATATTTCTGAAATACATCGCGATATAAATGTTTCGTCTCATTTAGAACTGCCTCATCAATCACATTGAGATATTTCTCAGGGGCTTGAGATGTTTACAAATAAAAACTACGGAGAATTCCAGCAGTTTGAACTTCCATCAGTCATGACAGTTTAAATTCCATGCAAGTAGATGTCTTGCGAGATTTTGCATGGCCGACAGAACAAAAAACAACTCCTCGCAGTTAATCATAAATCTGCACTCCTGTCAATTAGGAAATATTTTTAGACATCCTATATCAAGTACATCAGTGTACTTGGTGGGTAGGAGTGACCCACCAAGTACACTGATGCCAACAACCCCATGATGCCTGCCTCCGTAGCCATCCTGTCTTGTGTCAAAAATCCCCTAAATTAGGATTTAATGCATGTGGGAGGACTCTCTAAGCGAACCTATGACAACTCCATTCGCAGTGAGTCCAGTGCGTGCGTGGGATGTTCTGCAGCCACAAACAAAATGTCACCTCCTACCCCCCTCAACACCGTCCCTTTTAACACAAATGTTTAGATTGGCTTATGTTTTATATAAATTCCAATTTCCTTGTGTTTATCTTTGATGTGGTTGCGTAGGAGGCAGGTCCGACTTGTGTGTGCGGTTAATGTTTATCCAAACAAATGTTTCCAACTGCACCTGATTCTTGGAGTGTTTTGTTTTCTGATTCTGTTGCGTAATCTGCTTCCATAGGTCGTATGTGTGTGTTGCACACACTGTAAACAAAAACAAAACATGAATATCCCATAGGAAAACAGCAAACTTCTTTGAAGTGGTCGACACAACACAAGCTGCTACTGCTGGAGCATAGGCACAGAGATACTCGCACCACGGACCAGGAGGAGGAGAAGTTAATTCTGCTGCAGCAGGAGTTCTTCTCTGAAGAGGTTTATTTGCTTTTGGGCATGAGTGTGTGTTTGTTCGTCGTTCTTCCGACGTGTCGAAGAAGGGAATCAACTGTTACTCGAATTGAAGTGTAGAAGGTGCGCGGGGTGGATGGCCTTTATCCTAGCATTTGTTTTAAAGTTTCCTTTCCCGCGTCCCTCCTCTGGATGACCTTATACTGGATAGATCCCTTGCTTTGCACGCACGTATGCACGTATTTTGATGGCAGATGAGAAGGCTTCAAAATGCTGTCTATACAACACACACATGCAGTTGTTCATTCCTAATCTGATTGTTGTCTCGGTGTATAGTTGGTTACCTGTGTGTGTGTACATTTATGAACGACGGCCTCGTTGTTCAGTTCCGATTGTCATCTGTTTTACATGGAAATTTTGCAAAGACAGGTAATCAAGTTTTGAGAGTATCACCCCACCGTCCCCGTCAGAGCAGCTCATGCTCGCATCACATATCGATTTGTTCAAAGTGATTGTAGCAATGATTTAAGACAATGTAAAGCGCACACCAGGCATACATGCTGTCATCTATACGTCTTTGAATTGTGGGAGGGGGAGGGGGTCTCGACAACGTGCCAAAAGCGGAAAAGTGCGTCTACGAGTGCTGCACTTCTCGGATGTACTGGCAGTTGCAGCGGACGCGCTTGTCAAGTCAACTGAACTTATTTTTGAATTACGAATACGGTCTGTAAATGACAGGACGGACATTTCTTGAGGCATGTGTCATACGCACGACCAGTGTTATAAATATCATGGGATTTATCCCTTTTTGTGGGAATTTCGATGTCCGAAAAGCCATCCGTGGGATAAAAGGAAAAAGCACCAAATCGTGGGATTTTCAGAAATCTAGCAAAAAAAAACATTCAAACTATGCATTTTTGGTGAAATTCTATCAAAACACCTGTATTTCTCATGCTCATGTAAATTGTCTTTTATCAAAATTGTCTGGTACCAAAAAATAGTCATAGCTGCGTTACAAACTGCGGTTTTTATACTAAAGGTTAATTTAACGTGATTTTCTTTCCGTGATATACAAACCTTACTTTTAATAAATGGATTTTGACGCAAAAAAGTATCGTGGGATTTTGAGTACGGTGAAAAGGGAAAAAAGGGAAAAATTACCACGCTTCGTGGGATAAATGATGAGAGAGTGCTAACAACACTGCGCACGACACATGATTTTAGAATATTCAGTAAATACCCTCAAAATAAAGACTCTCATGACATAAGGTCAACCTGAGATTTATATCATGACATATTATTCTAAAAATTGTGCAAAAATGATGGCGCGCTGGGATCGAGTCCTCGTGGTGGCTTTTTGCATCCAACCGAAGACGCGTTCCCCTCTGTCAGACTATACAACTTGTTTCTATTGAAAAATAACTGACGCAACTCCAACCGAGTGACACAGTACTAAGTACTGACGTCATCTAAATATTTGTTCGGCTATTCAGAAAGGCATCGCGATTTTCGGAAACTTCAAAGTTTGTAGTTCCAAAATGCCACCCAACAAATTGTATGGCATTACTTTCCACTGGCGTTTGACTGAGTCTGACAGATAGTGACAGTCAAATTGTTCTTCGTCAATGTCCAATTATGTCAAAACTAAGCAAAAAATAAATTTCGACATTGATTACTACCTGCAATAACAACAGACAACAACCGCGTCCGCGTAATTGCAATCGTCAAACAAAAAATGAAAAAAAAACCTTCTGACCGCTATTGACACAACGCCACATTCGCTTTAAGGGAAATTTCCCAGATAGTTAAATCATCTGTATCAACACAATTAGCTACACAATTCCATGCCAATTTCATACCGTGCGCGGAGGGGATGTCGGGTCATACAAAAAAAGTCCAAGTACTCATTCAACGACATTCCTATCTTCACAGATGGTTCCAAAATGAACTGTGGAGTGGGAGCGGGCATTTTCTCAGCAGAGCTAGACATCTCCAAATCCTTCCGCCTCCCCAACGCAGCCAGCGTCTTTCAAGCGGAAGTACTCGCAATCAAGGAGGCGTGTATACTGCTCCTTAACATTACTACACTCAGAAAAAAAAAATAGGCATCTTCGTCGACAGCCAGGCCGCTATTAAGGCTGTCGGTTCCACTAAATCAACGTCCAAACTTGTTGTGGATTGCAGGGAGACATTGACCAGGGCTTGCCATCGGTTTGAAATCACCCTCGTCTGGGTTCCCGGTCATAGGAACATAGACGGGAATGAAAAAGCCGATGAACTTGCCAGATGTGGCTCTGCTCTGTGCGTGTCGCAGGCGGAGGAAGTCTTCCCTCCGCTGGGATACGTGAAGAGAGAAATCTCCCTGCACTTCTCCTCGAGGGCGGAGACGAGATGGGTGAATCTGACGAGCTGTATCATTTCAAGAAAGATATGGCCAAACTACGATGATGCCAGTACGGGCCATTGGCCCTTAGGAACTCACGCGGCCAAGCTTGGCATCCCTCATAACACCCACTGCCGTAGCTGCACTGACACAAACAAGAGTGAAACAGTGTTTCATCTTCTCTGTGAGTGTCCGGCACTAGCAAAAACCAGACTCAGTGCACTAGGTCATCCCTTTTATGATCCAAAGTATCCATTTTAATAAAATCATCAAATTTCTCAACTCCACAGCCTGGTTTTGAGCTCCCTTAACTTCCTTATCCCCCTTTTATCTTCTGGTTCCGTCAGTTTGTGGTCTCAAAACGGCGCTTAATGCGTTACTTGTGTTTTTCCCTCGTCAGTCGACGGGAATACAGCCACTTAAACCAACCAACCAACCAACTCATTCAACGTCTTCTTTATTATGTGCATTTTGCTCATCTGTCGTCATTCGTTTAACCGGTACTGCACGTCATAAATAAAAAAAAAAAAAAAAAAAAAAAAAAAAAATACCAACAGAGACAACTTTGAGAGTTAATACCAATAATAAACTGCATTCAAGAGCAGCCATATCAACAACAGACGACAATCTTAAATGGCAAGTTGAAGTTTAATGTCTTTTGATGTCACTATCGGTGAATGATGTCTCTCTCTCTCTCTCTCTTTCTTTATATCGCCCTCTTACCCCATTTGATATCTGTATTTATTATAAGCTCCAAGCTCCAACATTTGGATTACACAATATCCCGAGAGGAAGGTGAGTCACACTTGAATGTCTTGTATACTCCCTCCTACGACTGTCTGAACTGTCAAACAAAGTACTCAATGTCAAATAAGGCATTTTACGAATTGACCACTGTCATTCGATGACATCAAGTGGTATAGTTTGTTCTTCCTGAATGAACCTATTTTACGTAAATAGCCGAAGACGTGTGTATATGTTTTTATTGTGCGTATGTGAATAAAGGAGGAGAGGAATTTTTGGAATTTGCTTATGCCAGGCAGCGTTGCCAGACGGTTGAAATATTTCCCCCCAGATTTGGCTATTTTCTAAAAAAGAAAAACCCAAATTTTTTTTTCAAATTATGTATGTAAATTTAAGACTAAATACAAAGACGAATTTAAAGATTTAAACATTTTTTTGAATGTATGTATATGTATTTAAAAAAAATTCAGATTTCAAGATTTAATAAGAAACTAAAGCTAATAAGTAAAAATAATCAACTTTCATAAATAAGTCCTAAAATATAGTTCTCGTTGTCTTCATTTTTGGTTTTTGTACATCTAGTCGTGAATATTTTGATCATTTGATCGGAAGGAGTAAAATTGATACATCCCGATCCAGAAACAAACATAAACTGGTTTTGGCAAGAGACAAAATATAAAGAAATACTCGCTCTATTTATTGCTTCTCTTATGATTGTGAACTTTTCGCAAATGCATAGTGTGTGATGTATGTAGCTTTAGATAGGGGTTTATTAATATCCTGGCGCCAATGAATATTGGAATTCGTTGGAATGGAATTGGCATAAATGGAACATGAGTTTATTTGGTTGGTTGGTGTTGCTTTATAGCTGTTAATGTTCACTTGCGATACTTTTTAGTGAGAAGAAAAAAATAATAAAACGCAATTACAAAAAAAAAAACCCCCCAGATTTCCCCCTAAATAATTTCTCCCCCCAGATTTCCCCCCGTCGGTCAAAAAAACCCCTAGCTCTGGGGGGAAAACCCCCAAACTGGCACTCGGTTTAGGTAGAGATTTAGGGAATGCCTGAGGAAATGTTCGATTTAGTATGTAGCATATTATTGTCACTCAGCCCCAATTACTTAAAATAATAAATAACAACACACAAGTAAGTCCATGTCTTGTCATTTCTAAAAAAAATAGTGATGTGACTTATTTTTTTCAGAATTCCAATGGAATGACAAGTAGGCGCAATCAAGTTCGGCATTGGAATGGAAGTTAGTGGCACAATTGCATAGAAATAAAAAGTGACTCGAGTACCAAATGCGGATGATGTCGAACTCAATCACGTAGGTGGCAGCGGTGCGATGAGTTTGCTTTTAAAGCGGTTGCCATGTGGATGGCCAAAACGCAATGGGAAAGGCTACACCACTGAGCACTGACGTATTGGGTCCAAAACGCGTTAGTTATCGTTGAAGACGAACTTTGAAAGCAGGTGGCATGCTAGCTGCATGGACAATTAGAGGGACAAATTTAATAGAGGCAAAGTGAGGAAAAGAACCATTATTACTCGGAGCAAGCACTTACGAGATGAAAGCTTAGTTTTCAAATGAGACTGAAAGTGAGAGTCGATTGACTCTAAATAGCTCGTGGCTAAGCATATATTTGTAACATCGGACTTAAGTAATTCTACTAAAATTGGCCAACTGCCGCGACCACATCTCAGTATGGCGCAAAAGTAATCCTCCTATCAGAAAATGCTATAAACTTTGCGATTGGCCCCTAATGTCAGTTCTGTTTTGACATTTGTGTAGTAAACACATGCGAAATACACGTTAATAAACAATGTTACGCTACACTGCTCCAGAACGCGGAATATTGGTGACTATTTATTTGAGCAATAATCGGTCGGTGACTTTGGCACAACGTGAATTTCGTCGCAGATTTCCTAGCCGTCCAACGCCTACTGGTGAAACACTGCGACGTTTAGCCGCTCGCCTCGAAGAGACTGGCACAACACGAGATGCTGCCAGGCGTGGCAGACCCCGGAGTAGCCGTTCTGCAGAGAATATTGCTGCTGTAGCCATCGGACCTTTTTTCTTCGAAGACGTCGCGGGCCAATCGGTTACTGTGAATGGTGAGCGCTACAGAGCAATGATCAAAGAGTTCTTTTTGCCGCAACTTGATGAATTGGGATTGGAAAACATGTGGTTCCAACAGGACGGTGCAACGGCACACACTGCACGTGCCACAACCGATATGCTGAAGGATGCATTTCCCGGGCGCCTAATCTTCCGTTTTGGCGATTTGCACTGGCCAGCAAGATCGCCTGATTTGACCGCTCCAGACTTATTTTTGTGGGGCTTTTTGAAGTCGCGGGTTTATGTCAACAAGCCTCAGACTCTTGCAGCTCTTAAAGACAATATTCGTCAAGAGTGTGAGGACCTATCGCCGGAAGTTTTGGCCAAAGTGATGGAACATGCCATAAAAAGGGCTCAAATGACAATCAACTGTGGCGGCGGCCATTTACATGACATCATATTCTCGACTTGATGTAAAAAAAATTAAAAGACCAAATAAAAATAATCCACAAGAAGAATCAAAGTTTTTCATTTTTTTTTTTAAATTACAGGCAAAAAACGTCGGAAGGTTTTTTTTGCGCCACCTTGTAATATAAAGAGGTAATGTTTGTTTGTCAGAGGTTATTTCCGGAACTACTGAACCCTATTCAAAAATTCTTTCACTAATAGAAAGATACGGGATAGAGTATTGCGATAGGCTACTTTATTTTCCATTTACCATTTTTTTAATTTTTCACGCTGTGTGAATGAAACACTCCGAAGCAGCTTACGTGATAAAATCTGTACCTATTCTAATGAAATCATTTTAAATCATTTTTCTTTGCTTCATTCAACTTGCCATTATATTCATAAACAAGTTAAAGTGTTATCATCGGCCTGGCCGATGCCTTGATACCCTCCACTGCATACAAGTCATGCAAAGTTGTAGGCATGTGAGGTAGTACACGTAATTACATTGAACAACACACAGACACATGGGCCTAATATTGATTTTGGTAAGGGAGGTGCCAGAACTACCTGACCGACATAGCCCATTTTCAATACCAACCTGACGACGATAAAAATAAGTCCTTTCACCAACTTTCATTCGCCTATGTCAATTCGTTTGGGCGCTATCGTGCTTCCAGACAGACAGACAGACAGACAGGCAGACAGACAGACAGGCAGACAGACAGACAGACGGACATGGCTAAACGATTCAGAATGTGATCCTGATTCAGAATATATATACTTTATAAGGTCTCCGGTGACTCCTTCTTGGCGTTACAAATGTAATGAAAAAGTGAATATACCTTCCTGTGGAGGGTATAAAAAAGGCTTAAAACCGTATTTTGGCTACTTCTCCGAATATTGAGCTAGCTTTCTGCTCCATCCATTGAAAGCATTTTAGGTACGGTTTCCACTTTGGTATTTTTTTACCAAATTTGGTAATTTTTTTTTTCTTTTTGAGTTTTGGTAATTTGGTAATTTTTATCTGGTTTTGTTAACTTTGAGAGCAGGAGCACAAAAAATACGAACTCGATATCAGTTCATTTAAATGCTGCCTTACTGTTTCTGAGTGAAAGCATTGCATTTGCATATGCGTCAGCACCACCCATGTAAACTTATTTTGTTCAAAAAATTACTGAATGCACTCATTTTCTTCTTTTGACAGATGGTGGACTTCGAAATATTTTCTGTTTGTAACTACATTTAGATATGGATAGGTTAGTTAATCATATTATTTATTTGCAGACATAAAGCTCTAATTTGTTAAAGTTATAAGAAAAAAAGACTCGGAAATGGTAGATGATCCCATGCCTTCTAACAGCTGGTAATTTTGTTTGTTTGTTTGTTTAATTGAGCCTAGTATGCTGTTCGCGCTTAAATTAAGCCCCCATACAAAAATGTCTCCAAAGATAAAATTAAGCAAAGCAGTACGCAGTTCAAGCTAAATTTGTTAGCCACTGTACGAAAAATCTCTACAGAATTTAGGCGTATTAATGCAAAATACATTTTTCCACAGCTAAATTTTGACAGATCAGGGAAAATATCGGTATTTCAATCGACAGCAAAATAACGGTATGGAGAATGGTAAGCTCAACACAAAAAAATTCGTTGTTGTAAATTTAATTTCATTTAGAAATGGAATATTTTAACGATGAGTACCTGGAAGAGTTTTTTGAGGAAGTACAGGGTGTCCGCCGGGAAGGTATACAGTATACTACTTTGTTTGTTTATAATTTTTGATTAAATGAAAGAGAATGGATCTTATATTGATAAATGTTTTATTTAATGTCGGCAACTATGTATGGAATACAATATCAGGTAAATGTCCGCCTCTGTAAGTCTCACAAATGCGAGCCCTTTTGAGCACATTTTTCATTACATTCTCACACATTTCACGCGGTATTTCATTAATTTCATCACGAATATTTTGTTTGAGTTGCTCAAGCGTTTCTGGTTTGTTTGCATAAACCTTGCTTTTCAGATATCCCCACAAAAAGAAGTCCGGAGCAGTCAAATCAGGCGACCGTGGACATCACCATTTCTTGAAATAACTTGTTGTGGAAAGAGGTCTCGCAGTAATTCCATTGTAATCCTGGCTGTATGCGATGTGGCACCGTCTTGTTGATACCACATGTTAATCAAGCCCAAAGCATGAAGTTGTGGCGTTGAAAAGTTTTCAATCATATCACGATATCGCTCCCCATTCACAGTTACCGTTACGCCGTTTTCATTTTCAAAGAAGTAAGGTCCAATGATTCCTCCTGACCAAATTGCACACCAGACTGTAATTTTTAATGGATGCAAAGGTGACTGATGAATAATTTGAGGGTTTTCCATTGCCCAGAACCGCCTATTCTGTTTATTCACATATCCATTCCAATGAAAATGTGTTCTCCCAAAAATTTCACGTAACTTTGTCATCGTCACAGTAATCGATGATTGATTTTGATAAAATGTTTTAACGATTAAAACACGTTGGTTTATCGAATATTTTTCCATAATAAATTTGCCATGCCACGTGTCTACTTCACGACTGCCAAGACTAATGTTTAGCAAAATGGCGGCAAAACAAAGTAGTATACCTTCCCGGCGGACACTCTGTACAAATAAAAAAAATTCCAACACAGTTTTTTTTTTACCGAACCTACACTGTCAAAATTAAGCGAAGCGGCGGAGAGAAACATTGGAGAGGCGCTTAATTTTAGCTTTCCTGGAACAGCATACTAGGCTTATGTTTTATAAATGTTTGTTTTTAAACCAGCAATTTTAAAAATCAAATAAAATAATTTGAGTTTAGAAAATCATGTTTTTGGTCAGCAAAAGTATTTAAAGTAGATTTTACTATTACATTTAGTAAGTTAAGTCTTATTTTTCTTATTTTATAAAGTAGTCGTTGTTTAACTACTTACAAGACTGACTAAGTTCCTACAAACCTAATGTACCAAATTGAATGTTTTAAAAGACACACGTTTTTTTATGTTTTAAAAATGTTTTATCAACGTCTACAGATTTTTGGTGAATTTTATCTTGGTTTGGTAACCAATTTTGGTAGCTAATTTCTTTTGCAAGTGGCAACCGTGATTTTAGGTACCTACACACGACATCACGCCTCAACTCTACGCTGTATGTTTCGGTAGTCTTGTGTTTTTGCTATGCGGAACCGCTGACTTCACAGCACAGATAGGAAAAATAAGAGAGAATTTTATTTTCAAAATTTGCGGGATAATTAGGTAGGAGCGCTGGAGCTGACGGTCTATTAATACTTAGTCTGTTAGCTTACGAACAAAACGTTTGCACGATTTGCAAGCGTTGTTCATTTGTCAACTTGTTCATGATGAAATGGCAAACCAAACTAAAAATAAATCACTTGACAGCTGACAAAATGGCCGGCAGTTAAAATAGTGTTGCCAACTTAAAGTTCTATACCTCTAAAAAAAAACACCCTGTATTATAAATGCGAAAGTAAGATTTTTACCTTTAAACGACCGCAAAACCAATATTTATAAATTTTGGTATAGGAGTAGATCAGACCTCTGAGAATGACACTGGCTACTTTTTGTTGCGAAAATAACACGTGAAGTTGATGAAGTTGGGGATGCAAGTTTAAATGACGAACCAATTATTTCTTAAGTTAGGGATTCATCATAGGTATCTATATTTTTGGTATGAAATAAATACATTTGTCGCGTATTTTACCAATGAATTCAAATGTGTGAGTCTGATTGGTTGGCTTGAAAGAGTTTTGGACCCGATATGTGGCGCTGTTATTGATATAAATACTTTTTCTACGCAGACGAAGTCGCGGGTATCTGCTAGTATTATAAAGGGTTTTCCAATAAGAGGTGCTATTTTGGTATTCAAAGAAAAATGCCATTTTTGGAGATAAATGATCGGATGTTTATTTCATAATAAAGAGGAAGGTATGCCGTTAATAATGAAAAACAACATCAGCCAAATGGCCACCACGAGCACGCATACAGGACCATATCCTTTTCATGCAATTTTCCATAACCAAATCGCAAAGTGGCTGCCCTATGTCCTCGATAGCCTCACGAATTTTATCTTTGAGGTCTTGAATCGACGCTGGGCTGTTGGCGTAGACCTTATCTTTGACGTGGCCCCAAAGGAAGAAGTCGCAAGGTGTTAAATCACAAGATCTCGGTGGCCAATTGTGATCACCTCTTCGAGAGATAAAACGGTCCGGAAACTTTTCACGTAACAGATCAATGGTTTCGTTGCTTGTGTGGCACGTAGCGCCGTCTTGTTGAAAGTAAACGTTCTCCAGATCAATACCATCCAACTCCGACCATAAAAAATCATTAATCATCGACGACGAAAAAAATGCTTTAGTTTTGCGAACTGTGACTGCAAGATTTTCACCATTTTTATAGTGAATTTTAATAATTTCAATGCGTTGTTGAAGCGTGTATCGTTCCATTTTTAGTAATGGCGTAGTTTCTACTTGTCAAATGTCAAAGAATAAAAGCTTTAAAAGTGACAGCTACCGAAATAGCGGGTCATTCACAATAACACCTCTCATTGGAAAACCCTTTATAAAGAGTGCGATTTAATCGGTCGTTAAGGAAACACAATTTCCTGAGAATAGCTACACCAGAGTCATCTGCCCTATGACTAGAAGTAGAAGTACAATCACGCATTGACTGAAGCTGGGTTAATCCTATGGAATTATTAAAGTTGCGATCGTGGAGCTTGTTTTTGCAGGTCACGCGATGTCGATAGTTAAAAATTAGATAGCTACTAATTATCCCGCAGTGAAAAAGTGATCTCATTATTGCTGCAGAAGCAGTCGAATCTAAGATCAGACAGTTCCAGTAGTTAGCTAAAAGCGGCTAATGAACATCGGAATCGTGTAAGGGCTCGAAGAGTGGGTTTATATGCCTCCTCTTCTCAATTTAGCTCACTCCTCCACAAAAACAAAAAATAAATTAAATGAGAGAATGGGTCCCCTTTCCTTTATAAATTCTGAACTTTTTGTACATTTTGTAAGAAAGATTCTTCGAAAGCCAATCGATCCACAAGGTATCGATGGGGTGTACGTGTAAGAGAAGACTCAAAGAAGTTAACAGCTCAGATGAGTCCCTGAGTCCATCACTGATAGACATTGAAGCAGGGGAAGACGCGACGCGAGCGTATAAAGTGAACATGCTGACTGGGACTTTTTTTTTGTTGGTTTAAACATTCAGAAGTAAAGTTATCTACTGCAGCTGCTTTCTTATAATGTCTGCATCTGATCTGGATGCTGTGATGAACCTTCCTCCTCTTGATAATCATGTGCTGCACACTTCACCTTCAACAACAAGGCAACAAAAGACACGCATTCACTGCGGTCTATCGAACGTTCAAAATAGCACTTATGAGGCATGTAAGGCTAAACCCCAAATACTCGGAAGCAGCATATGACGCTCTTAATCGATGGGTTCGATGCAGGCGTTGAATTACCGTATCCTTGATCGGGTACTACGTGACTGATTTTGTTATTGTTTTGCTTGTAAAATCCGCACAATCGAGTGACGTATGGCTGAATTACCACGGATAAGGTAATTCGGCCCCAGATTCCCTACAAACATTTGGACACAGCAGTATGGACAGTCGACAGCTCATTTCAGGGAACGATTATTCATATCTTCGTTGGAGGGATATGCACCTCGGGTGGCGACAGTGCAGGAATAATAAAAACAACAAACGCTGGAGAAAATTAAAAACAACTTCTAAGGGCATTCGTAAATTAAGATTTTTTGCTTGCATATTCCGAAAACACACAGCAGTCGTGCTCTTAAATGCGAACTAATGGAAAGAAGTGTGCGCCTAGTAAACAATTGGGATAAGGACACTGACTTTGGATAAAGGTTGAGCCAAAACAGCGCTCGACAAAAGAAGGTCGAAGAACGAAAAATTCTCACAGTTCATCTGACTTTTGCTGGAATAATAACAGTTGCTGGCCAAACTACGACTGAGGGGAGTGCAAAACGAGCGTACTGATGCAGTGATTGCGTAATAAGTCATCACGCGATCGTTTCAAGGCTCCCCGCAGAAACTTCAGTGGAATAATACCGAAGGATATATCCCTCGCAACAAAACCTTATCAAGTCGTGAATCATACGAAGCTAAGGGCGGTTCATAATTTTTGGAAAACCGTTAGCAGGACCAAAACAAGAGAAAATTCGACCATATTCTCCTCGTTACCATAGAAGATATTCTAAAAGCATGCAAAGGAATCAGTATCCTAAGATCGCCTGTCTTCAAAGGCATTTCTCTTCACGGACTTATGGACTACTATAGTTTTGGTTGGGGACTAAAATCAGACTGGCAATGCTCCGCGCTAGGTCCACCGACAGCTGTTTACGACAAGCACGACGACAAAAAGGTTGTCAGAAGTACCTATGAGGATTGCTAGCTTGCGAAGGTCAATATCTAGTTGTGGAAGTAGGCGCAAACAAGTTTTCGCGTTGATTAGACTAACGTTAGGGACACACATGCAGTGCCTACTAATAAGTCGTCAAAAGCAGCCGCAGAAGAAGCTTGTTCACAACTGGAGTCCAGATAGCGACCGGTGCTTTGAAAGGCAAAAACTGTTTACAAAAGATGTCGCATTGCAACCAAGTAGCGTCTTAGGAACAATGCAAACTGAATCTCTTGTTTTGCACTACCAAAACGTTTAAATCGTTAGGAGACAACGACATCAAGCGAATTGCCGACAACTTCGAAGACACCTTCCTCGTTGGGTACGCAGACGACATCGCGGCAGTGAAAACGGCAAGAGACTCTGAAAACGCACATAGAAAGTTCAACCAAGTCATGCGACGAACAATCCTCTGGATGGATGAGCACGGTCTCAGTTTAGCAACAGAGAAAACTGAGATAGTCCTTCTGACGAGGAAGAGAATCCCCACGCAAATCGACTTCCAAATTGGCTCTGAAGTCATTAAGAGCAAGGATGCGGTGAGGTATCTGGGACTGTGGCTCGACACAAAACTAACTTTCTGGGAACAGATAAGGTTTGCAGCGGAACGAGCCTCTAGAGTTACAACGTCACTCAGCAGATTAATGGCGAACATAGGTGGCCCAACGTCAAGCAAGCGCAGGTTATTAATGTCGATAACGCATGCAATCCTCCTATATGGAAGTGAGATATGGGCAGAGGCGCTTCAACAAAAAAAAGTAACGAAAACAGATGGCGGCATTACAAAGACGTGGAGCTCTACGCGTGGCTAGCTCCAACAAACGACGCACGGCACACGTTTTTTGCCTGCAGAAGATGGGAAACACAACGCACAGTCCTGGAAAGTAGCATTGGTGCCTACAACATAGTTGACAAAATGCTGACGAGCGACTTGAATTGGGGGAAAATTTGCCAGTTTGTGGAAGATATTCTCAGAAGAAAGAAAAGAGAAGAAGAACAATACCGGGAAAGCACGTGAGCCCGAAAGCGCGTATGATTACGGCCCCCTTGAAGTAATACGAAGAGCGGTTCCAGGGGCGCATATCAGAAACCACAGGTTTGGAAGGAGTTTTAGTCCGTAAGCATGCGGAGAGAGCCGGACACACGGGGATGGTCAACGCAAACAGGCCTCCTTATGGTGCGTAAAGAGCGATTTGCCGACAACGGTATGAGGTTGACATGAAGGACGACAGAGATAGGCAAACATGGCAATAACAAAACCTAGCACAACGCATTACAACATAAGCAGTTGGATTTTTATGAAAAGGGGTGCATGCCTGCAACTTGGAAAGAAAGACAAAGCTCTTGCTGCAGAGGGGTAGCTGAGGTCGCAAGGACAACAATATCTGCTCAGACTTAGTTCTAAATGCCCGACTATGCAGACTAAATTGGAAGAAGCTTCTAAAGTGAATAAAGAATGCCAACTAGGAGCGACAACGGTGCAGAAAACTTTAGGCTACCGAGCCGAGGTTATGAGAAAGATTAACAGACGACATAACAAATGGACCGAAATCAATCAATCAAACAAACCTAATTCAATTGAACGCTTATTCAGACAAATCCCATAAAAACACTGTTGCCCTGGACCAATATCACTGTTTAAACCCACGACTAATCTTTAAAAATACAAAGACAAATCATTTCACTCACCAGTATTGAAGAGATCTTCAATTTCGAGGAAAGCATCCTGCCGAGTACGTCCACGATCCACTAAAAGCAAACAAGAAAAAATCAAATTAATACATTTTCCATGACAAAAATCTTCGCACGAACTTACCTTGCATAAAATGAGCCGTTGGTCGGATCTTCTCCATGAATTTGCTAATTTTATTGTCGTTGTGTTGATCCTTGCGCTTTTGCGGCACCGGACCAGGGCAATTCTCATCCAAAACTTTCGAACAAGGACGGTGAATATTTAATTTACAGTCTGCGGGTGGAAATAGATTGCATTAGTCTCTCTAAAGTGAGTCGAAAAGTCGTCTCTTACCTGTACAATGATAACCTTGTGGGCTAACTCCCCAAATAATTAACTGACAATGATTGCAGTGGGTCACTTCATAGTATTGTCGCAATACTAGCGGGTGACCACGTACAGTCATCTGCAAGAGAGGTAAAACAAAATAGGTTAATTGGTTGAACGATAGGAGTGCACTGAAGACCCACCTTTCGATTCTTGCCCATTAGACGACTCTTAAAGCTCTTCTCTCGGCTCACAAAATGATGTACTCGATCGATAATACTGTTCGGATTCGATCGTGTGATGAATATTCGATGTAGAACCGTCGACAGTGCCGAGCACAAGGCCAATTTCTTCGGATCCTCAACGGGAGCCTCTTTGTCAAGCTCGTCGCTAAACAAGAAATCATTAGAAACATGTGCAGGAGGGAATTAGCAGGCAACTTACATCCAAAACTGCAACCGCGGCAGGAGCGTCTCCTCGAATATGCGCTGCTCCTTGTTCTTGTCGCCCTTTGCCTCGTTTAGCTGCGAATCACTCGGTCCGTATATCGTACCCAGACCAGCGGTCCTCTTCTGTTGGAATTCTCTCAGTTGATCACAAATTTTTTCCTTCGCACGTTTCCGACTTTTCCAAAACACCTTGCGCAGAATCTCAACCTTGTCGAATTCACTCTGCAGGACGTTGTCGACTTCACGTGCCAGCGATTCGTCAGCACTGAACCAAACGAGTGGGGCGCGTGGCACCAGAAATGTTGAATGGATTTCATAGGCCCATTTGCGCATATCCTTGACGGTGCCCTCCTTGTATAGCCCCGTGATGAGATAGAACAACAATGGCGCTGGATCTGAGTTCGAAAGAACATAATTGAGGAAGACAGCGAGATGGGCGACATTTTCTGGTTCGAGGAGACGTTGCAAGTGATTGAATGGACCGTTTTCGTCGACGATAAACTCTTGATCGGAGCCATCTTCGTCTTCCATCGAGAGGATCTCCTTCTGTATGACATTCGGATGGGGAGTCACATTTTTGCCCGTAAATATGGAATGTGTTGGACTGCCGGCCACTACTGGATTGCCACTGCTATCGAGCATGAAACCATTGTCGATTTCCTCCATGCCGACTTGTGATTGTGCCATTGCATGCGACGCGGAAGTCAGATAGGGCGGTGGTGGGGTGCCTGGTGGGGTGATTTCATTGTCTTTTTCGACCAGTTCCCATGAGCCGGAGGTGGATTTGTTGTGACGATCTGAAAGAAATGATACAAGCGGTTTTAAAAATTGATAAATATTGAGAAAAAATGTAGATATTTAAGCTGCCTAGAATCAGTCTACTTCTAATTCAAGTAATACTTCTTCTTAAATGCTTCGCCATTCAAGGTTCGCACAGCAGTAGATATGACCCAATTTGCATCGTAAGAAATCGAAAACGTTGACAAAGTCATCAGCTACTTAGCAAGCGAAGCGTATTTGAGAAGATCGTCATCGTTTTGAGATCAAAAAAATGTTCCAAACAGTCTTTTCCTTTCAGAGGAACAGTGGCTCCATTTATTTTGCCAATAAGAACCACAACAAACTTACTTCAAGGCTTAGAGGGCATCAATATATGCACCACTTGTTTATCAGTTGCAACAAAACCCTTAAAACTTTACAAAACCACATTATTGCGCACTTGAAAGTAGAAACTACCGTGATTAATCACGATTTTCACAAAACATTGAGAAATTGTGCCAAACTCCGACAGTAGTTCTGTTTGTTTTGAAAACTTTTGCAGTAAATGTAAACGTTTTGAAAATAAGCTTACATTTTTGTCAACGCTTGTAAAAGCCTCGATAAATTGCATGACCCGGTCAGTTTTTTAGTTGATAAGTGCAAGTTGGAAATCGACAAAAAAAAAAGCTGTGTCTCAAACATGGACTTTCGCTACTACAGTCCTTCCTAAATTAGACCTGTTTAATTGAAAGATTTTCTCAGTAAAAAAAATAGAGTAGAATCTTCAGCACCAAGTTGCAACATCTACACTCCATTTGACACTTCTGAAAGTAACCCAAGTAGAAATGACTTGACAGCAGCAGTTCATTTTGACACCTCTCTGGTGATCATGTATTCATAACAATGTTCGTGTAAACTGCTTTCAGTGCCGTTCACTTTCGGCAAAAGAAAACCAGGACAACGTAAAATAAAACTAAAAGTCGAGACGTTTAACAAAATCTCTCAGTTCATACGAATTTGTCAAAAATGCTTGCATACATGTAGGCTGATTCGGAAGAAGAAGTTCTTTGATGAGATAGATGTTCAATAAAACAAACCTATGAGCTGCCGAATGAGCTGTTTCTCACAGGAAATTCATTTTACTTTTTAATATAATGTACATAGTTAGAACTGGGTTTATGTTGCCTGGAGTTTAGTATTTATTCGAGTAGAATCCTTCTGTCACATGCAAAGTCGCTTTCCTTAAGGTTTACAAAACCTTGTGCGGCTCTGCTCTCATCTTGATTCTCTTAAATAAAGACACCTCTTGTTCCAAAAATAAACTTATAATTGTTGACTTTACTATATTTGAACTGTTAGCGAACTGTCAAAACTTGCCAGGTTGGAATGAGTTGGAAATTGGCTACAAGCAGTGCATTATGGCAACGATTACGAGTTTCGTGTAACGTGTATTCTATCTGACGTTTCGTAGTTCATGCCCATAAGTATAGCAGTCATTTCATACGAAGCATCGGTGGGACATGCAAAAGTCAACTAAATTGGTCTGGATTAGATGTGCCTTAAGCGCAAAAAGTACATTGATCAGTAACGTCACTTTTTCCAATTTTCCTCCGTCAGCCACATATACGAACGCAGTACTCAGTAACAAAATTATTGACTAGATTCGTCGCCTACTACTTCATAGACGTCAATTTAAAAGAAAAACTGTTCATGTGATCGACCTAGGCCAATCAAAACTGAGACACATCAAGTCAGCCAGCTGTCAGAATTACTGAACTAGATAATTGATCGTCTCTCCATATAAAGGGTGATTTTTTAGCTGGTTTGGTTTTGGCAACACTGGTTTTGACAGCTGACGTGTGTTTAGTACCTTGTGTCACTGTCAAACAGCTTCAGTTTGGTTTGCAATTTAACCATGGATCGTCTTACAAATGAACAACGCTTGCAAATTATTGAATTGTACTATCAAAATTCGTGCTCGGTTCGAAATGTTCATCGCGCGCTGCTTCCATTTTATGGTCGGCATTCTCGACCTTCTGAGCAGTCTATTCGGAAGATTGTGACCAAATTTCGCACCAAATTTACTTTGTTGGACATTAAACCACCAACACGTTTACGTACTGTGCGTAGTGAAGAAAATATTGCGGCCGTATCAGCTAGTGTGACAGAAGACCGCGAAATGTCGATTCGGCGCCGTTCCCAGCAGTTAGGCCTTTGTTACAGCACTACGTGGAAAATTTTGCGGAAGGATTTGGGCGTAAAGCCTTTTAAGATACAGCTGGTGGAAGAACTAAAGCCAGCCGACCTACCACAACGCCGAATTTTTGGTGAATGGGCTCTTGGAAAGCTGGCCGAGGATCCGCTTTTTTATCGAAAAATTGTGTTCAGCGATGAGGCTCATTTTTGGTTGAATGGGTACGTAAATAAGCAAAATTGCCGCATTTGGAGTGAAGATCAGCCAGAAGCATTGCAACAGCTACCAATGCATCCCGAAAAAGCCACTGTTTGGTGCGGTTTATGGGCCGGCGGCATTATTGGGCCATATTTCTTCAAAGATGATGCGAATCGCAGCGTTACTGTCAATGGTGAACGCTACCGAGCGATGATAACAAACTTTTTTTTGCCCGAAATGGAAGTTCTTGACTTGCATGATATGTGGTTTCAACAAGACGGTGCCACATGCCACACAGCACGCGAAACAATGGCGCAATTGCGAGGCGAGTTTGGTGAACAGTTAATTTCACGTTTCGGGCCGGTCAATTGGCCGCCTAGATCGTGCGATTTGACACCATTAGATTATTTTTTGTGGGGGTATGCCAAGGCTAATGTGTATAGGGACAAGCCCGCTTCGATTGACGCACTGGAAGCCAACATCCATGCATTCATTCGTGAGATACCGGCCGATATGTGTGAAAGAGTATGCCAAAATTGGACTCAGCGGATGGGCTACCTGAGACGCAGCCGCGGTCAACATTTGCATGAAATTATCTTTAAACATTAAATTGCAAGGTTCAAACTATCGATTCAAATAAATATTTCATTCATTTTTTCGAATTTTTTGTGTTTTTTTTTTTTAAAAAAGTTCTAAACCTCTTAAAAAATCACCCTTTACTTTGGCAGATGGCATTGGAAAATCAAACTACATCATTTATACAGAAATATTTCGAATGCATTAGGTGTGTTCGTTTACTTAATTTACTAGACTATTGCAAATCCCGACAAGCGCAAACTTTAATGATGCAGAAGAGACCGATTTCGAAAACTGTTGCAAACAAGGTAACAAAAGAAGTTTAAATGAAAGTAAAAGCTACTAAAACTCACCCAATTGTCTTTCATGGCGCGGATGCATATTATCCGGAGAGGATACCACTCGCCGATGTTTACCAAAATGATTCATATTTTGTGGCGTCTGTCCAAGTGCCTGTAAAATATCATCGCAAACATTCAGATTAAATACAAAATAAACTCCAAATAAATCACCCAAAAGCATTGTAGCATTTTACACCATAAACTAAAAGTTAAAAATGAAAACATTCTACAGAAAACCCAAACAAATCTGACCTGTAACCAAACCTTGTCTTAACCAAGGATTGTAGACAAAAAATAAAAATAAACAAATAAAAAAACATGCAGAAAAAAAAAACAACAAAATTAATTAAAATCCCAATTTTGTGACCAATTTACAAAACTATAAAAGAAAAACAAAAACTCCTACAGGTATCTGATGAAACATGCAATTCTCCATCAGGCACACTTTTGTTAGTATTAAATTTGCTTATATCCTCCGTCGACATTTTATATTTTGTTGTTTGCGAGGAAACTGCATTTCAGAAGCGGATATGGTGTTTCAAATTCTACAAAAATTAACCAATAATTGTATACAAGGGTACATAGTTTGCTAATGGGTGTGTTTGTCAGGTAGGAACAAAGTGATTTGGACAAATAATATGAAGAGGACTTTGATTTTGTTTCGAGTTTAGACTTTTCGAATGAAGTTTTGTGAACACAGGGGGAGAGGGTGGGGGAAATGTAAAATATATGAAAATAATTTGTAACGTGTAATAAGCAGGAAGGCAGTACACAAGCGTTTAGTATTAATGAAGCTGATTGTGGTGAGTGCTTGGTAGTATTTTTAAGTGCAAAGTGTTTTGTTAAGTGTCTCATGCTGGTATTTATAGATTGACGTTTGGATTATTTTTCGAATATTTTGTACAGTTTTCTAGTTATATACACATTTTTTTCTATGTAGTTATAAAGTGGTTATATCCTTAGAGTTACACATATTTGTGTTCGTTTACACTTTTCGTTAAACGAGTCATATTTAATGTTGAAAAAACGAGACTCGTTATTCTCGCAGGCGACAAATCTTACTAGGACTGCATATATACAGATAGGTTTATATGTTATGGATAAAAAAGTCAATGCGCGGTACTAATAATCATACTTAATGCCAAGGCTACATTTTGGGAACTCACAATGATGAAATTTTTCATAATACAACTACACATTGTGACCTACGAATTATTCAATGAGAAGATCTTCAACTTCTTCCCTTGAAATGTCTAGCTGCACACCGAGAGAGATTCGGGCGAGTTTACGGTTCACTTTGTTTATCAATCCTGTACCTCTTAATCCCAAGAAATAAATTCAGATAAACAGCGCGAAATTGATTAGAAATTGGAAAGAAATTATTTATAACCTTCACTTTGTAGGTCACAATAGATAATCTTAAACCGAAATCTCCTTTCTCCTCTAACTTGTTCCGTTTAGCAAAAGTTTTGAAAGTTTCAAGGAAATGCATCACATTTATGAGTACGTCTTCGTACACATTTTTTGTGCGAAAGGAAATAGATATAAAATCGGAGATGTAAGAAATAAAGGCAAACACACCAAAATTGAATAGTTCTGAATGAGAGTGGCTCCATGTCTATAGATATCGACGTACAGTAGGGCAACAACCATGAAATACCGCCTTGAATTCCAGAAACTCGGCTTTGCTACCTAATGATAATTTTTAACTTTCACTTTGATAATTTTGAAGGTCACAATAGATCAGTTTATGTGGAAAATTTCGTAGATTACGCGGTACTAATCATCACTTTCAGTGCCAGTGCGTGATACTTGTAATCATATGTCCAGTCCAGATTTTACGAACTCACAATGGCGAAATTTTTTATATAAAATTACCCATTGTAACCTATAAAATATTTAGTGTGAAGGTTAAAAACGATTATCAGTAAGGCCCAGTGTTTTTTTTTACAAACTCACAATGGCTACAATTTGCACATAAAAATGTGTCAATTGTGAACTACAATGCGTTTGAGTGTAAGACACAAAATGATTATTATTAAGGCTCAAAGTACTTTAAATACGTCCTGCTCCCGAGACAAACGAAGATTACAAAGAAATACGCAAACTTGGACTTTTTTTTTTGTTTGCGCCATTGTGACTTTGTAAAATTAAACTTCGACTGGACGCTAAAAACGATTATTAGTATCGCGCAATGACGCAGAAAGATCGCATTAACTCGCAGCTCGCTTCAAATTCCATTCCTTAGCTCCTAGATTTCTTTTACCAAACAGAGCTGCAATTTTATTTATATTTTCAGAACTTTTTTTGATACAAAAGGACGTCTCATATCTGAAAACAAACATTTTTTATCTACTTTCTTATTTACTGTGTTATTTGTTAAAATGAGCTCCACCATTTTTATTTTCAATCGTTTTTATTTTTAATCATTTTCAATCTCCACACTAAATATTTTGTACGTCACAATATGCAATTTTGCATGGAAAATTTCGCGATTGTGAGTTCGAAAAATTAAAAATGATTATGAGTATCGCCAATTGCCAATAAAAAATGTTAGTCTCGACTTCAAATTTTATTAGTTCACAATGGGTATATTTTCCAAACAAATTTCGCAACTGTGAGCCATTGAAGGCGAGACTAAAATTTGTTACAAGCACGGCGCAATAACTTCTACAGCCTTAATTATGCACAAAGCCAGTATGTAAGTGTTTGACAACGCGTTTATTAGTAGTTATGTGTTTTGTTAGTAAAATACTTTGCTCAAGCCTTAGGTCAGACGAAGCGTGTTCAATTTCATATCTACCACGATCCCATTTACTACCAATTTCTGTGTATGTGCATGTGTTAATATAGCAAGTGCTTTGCCTTTTACTTTGACTACCAATACAAAAAATATCCTTATTCCCCGCCACACACTCAATAGTAAATTTTAAGGAAAAAAAAAAAACAAATCTCGATCTCCAGAGAAGTAGTAGTAGTGGTAGTAGTTGGTGACTCTACTTACAGCGGACGAACCGGAGCCATGCAACGATGGCGGCGGAAGTGGTGGAGCCGAGCCATGATGCTGCATTTGGTGCTGCATCTGCTGATGCTGCTGCAGCTGCTGCACGATATTTGGTCTCTGCGAGAGGGGGAAAGCCGCCGACATGTTGTCCCGCACCGGAGTACACGTAGTCACCAAGGGATAGTTCATCAAAGTCTCAATGCTGTTGGGTGGTGGTCTGCCGCCGAAGCTAGTGCTGCTGCCGTGCTTCTTGCTGGCGTTCATGAGGTTCTGAGTTTCCTCCATCATGCCGGGCTGCCGGGGTGGCAGAGGTGGTGGAATACAGTGGTCGTCATCGCCGTCCTCCCCGTTGCCGGAGCCCTTCTCCATTTGCAAGAACATTTGCGTGCTCATCTTGGGATCGGACAGTGCTTTGGTCTTCGTCTTGGGGCGTTTCTTACCCGACACGGGTACACCAGACGGCTTCTGCTGGCAGGCAGCACCACTGCCCACACCCGACGACGGTGTGGTGACTTGAGTCGGTGAGCTGCGCTGGGCATTTGGAGAGGCCATTGTTGAATGATCTAAGTCCGAGATGGGAACGTTACGACGCCAATCCATGTTGGCCGATTCGAGTAGCAAATTGCGAGGTGGATTCCTCTGCGGCAACGGTGGTGGGATGTCCTCCTTCAGGTTCTTCGTGCTGCCGGAGAACTTGTTCTTCTTTGGAGCTGACGATTTCGGTGTCACCGCACTGTCCTTGTGGTGCTTCTGGGACGACTGCTGATGCAGCTGATGCGGCGACGGGTAGAACTGCTGCTGCGGCGTGCCCTTCTGCTGGTGCAGCGACTGTGACATCGAGTGGGACAGCAAAGGACTTGGGGTGTTGGTCGAGGATGCCGATAGGAAGTCAGTGGTGTTGCTTAAGGGCGACGTGATTTCTTTGTCGGGCTTTTTGCGTGTCCCCAAGCTGAGCGAGGACAAGGAGCGCGGCAGAAGCGACAGGAATGCTGGACTGGACTGGGGAGCTTGTGGTGTTGTCGCAGGATGATGGAAATGGTGGAGATTGGTGGGGGGATTCACTTGATGGGGGGAGTAGTGCTGCTGAAGGATTTGAGTCGGGGACAGTATGGACGCTTGAGAGGCTGCATTTTGGAATTTCATTCCTGTTGGTGATTCCTGTTTGGATTGGAGGAAGGGATGTTTGTTTTTTTCTTTCAGTTATAATCCTACATATTTTCTTTTTTATTGTTTTTTTTTTTTTTTTGTTTGTGTGTGTTTTTTTTTGACGCTTGTCGCTCGTTGATGTGTTGGTTAGAAAATTTAATTACTTTTTTTTTTATTTTGTTTTTTTTTTTTTGCTCAACGGTTATTTCGTGCTAAACTTGGTGTTAAATTTAGTTGGCTGTTAAAAATGTAGTTGCCTGCTTGTTTTTAACGAATCTGGGGTTAAGCGTCGTTCTTTCTTTTGGATGTGTCAGTGTGTTTGTGTTTTGGGTGGGCATGTGTGTCACAATATGAATGAGAACAAAATTGGCTGTCGCAAAAGTTTGGTTAAAATTGCGAGAATTCATTCGATGAGTGTGAACATTAATTTGGAAAATAAATAGGAAATAGAGAAATGACTGCGCGGTTGTTTTTACAAATGATAAACCGATATAAACCTAGCACCATCTAACATGGAGGGACATTTAGCATTCGGCGGGTAAGTGTCTACTGAAAGAAATGTTGTGTGTTGACAGGGACAGCGGGTTTCTATTGTATTGAAATGGAAAATGTTATGAGAGGGGGGGACAAAACACAACTGAATGGAAATAAAACACGGGCTTACAGAGTTCTGAGTCGAAATGTTGAGTGAGCTCTTCATAAAATAGTTTATTTCGCTTTGGACGCTTATGACATTGAGAGAGCTTCGCAAAAACAAAACGAAAGCGGGACGCGGGAATCAACGACTACAATCAAGTGTGAGACCCTAGTGTTTTGATTTACGTTTGCTGCGTAGTTTTTTTTTTTTTGCAGTTCTGCGTAGTTTCCTATTAAAAAGTTCGTTTTTGAGGTTAACCGTTGGTCTGTGGAGATTTGTAAGTGGGGTTCTCGGTAAAACTTGGTGAGAGAAAAAGACCGACTTTGGTCAGAGTTTGTTGAATAATCTCGCAATATATGCGATTTTTGACAACAAAATTGTTGCCGCAGTGTGGTCCTGGATATTTCTATCTTAATAGTTCGATTCATACAGCGTTGCTTCATAAAATTGTTTTTATTGTCGGATCGGGCTTGCGTCCATAGAAACATCTACTGAGGATGGTTTCTAAGCTTTACAGGGAGCACCATTATAAAAATACATGGGAGGAATCCGTCCATTTTGACAAAAGCTTAAGCCCAATTAATTGCATGTCGGTTATCCCTTATTCTACTCTGATCATATTATGAAAATAAAATATTGGTTCTATTTCTCGCTTGAGTGCATCGATTGTAGGATATATTAAAAGTTTCCTGCAAGGTTATATGGAACTCTGCCTTCCTTGTCTTTCTGTTCGGTTTTGGGCAACAATTTGACATAATTGAGAACTACTCTGGGAAGATTTTATGCCGTCTCAGAATAGAGCCAAATATATTATGCAATTTGTGTCTGGTTTGACCAACAGCTGCGTAGCTGTGCACCTGCGGATGTCACTGGTTTGGCGATCTTCGAGGTCGTGGATACGGACTAGGGCTTTCTTTTTAATTAGAAGAAAATGCACAAATGAACAGGAGGATGGTATGTTTCTCAGTGGACCAATAAAACAACTGGCCATGCCGCTATCCTGAACAAGATCAAGAACCTTCCAGGAAACATTGACTAACACTACACCAGAACTACAATTTGAAACTTCCAGGTCTCCATTCCCACTAGATCATTCTGGGAGGAGAAAGCTTTCATGGATGTTGATTCGATCCATTTCTTCACGGATGGTTCGAAAACTGTGGACGGTGTTGTTGGCGGTCCGACAGACTAAGTCTCTCCTTCCGTCTTCCTGATCACTGTAGCGTTTTTCAGGCGGAAATAAATAATGGCGATAAAAGGAGTCTTATCTTGGCTGAAAGAAAACGTGACATCTGCTAAAGATATCCGTATCTTCTCGGATAGTCAAGCGGCTATCAAGTGCCTGGAATCAGTCTCTACTAATTAATTCAATAACAGCCGAAGACTGTCGTTCGTCTCTCAGAGAGATGGCGGACCAGTTCAATATTCACCTCTGTTGGGTGCCGTGGGATAGGGACATCACAGTTAACTGTAGGGCTGTTGAACTCGCCAAACACGGAACAAGGCTACCTATGCTTCCAGCTAAGGATTCCTTAGGTATCCCAATCGCTACTTGTAAACTCACAATAAAGCTGGATGCTATCGAAAGAGCAAATCTTAGGTGGACAGCCGGCTCGACATGTCTAGCGACAAAACAAATCTGACCAAAGCTGGATCTAAAACATTCTAGGCATCTGATCTCCCTCGAAAGGAAGCATATCAGTGCTTCGATAGGTGTCATCACAGGACACTGTCTTATAGGCAGGCATGCAAAAAGGCTTGGCGTATTATCTAAAGATTTTTGCAGAAGCTGTTTTGACGAGGAGGAGGAAGAAACTATTCTCCATCTTCTCTGTACTTGTGCGGATCTCTCACAAAGACGAAAACTCCATTTGCTAGAGTTCTACTATAATGATCTAAAAGATCTGAAAAAACACGGGCATTCGTAATCTCCTACGCTTCATTAGAAGCTCCAACTAGTTCAACGAGTAGGAAGAAATAATTACATAGATTCATGTGGTATCACAAGGGACCTTATAATGGTCAGGCAAACGGACGTGTGCCAGCTCACCTCCTTACAAAAGGAACACAAGAAAAGTACCTCAGAAGAACGACAGAATCACCAAAGGCTACTCAAGTCTGAGCAATTTCCTTCCAAGAGCAAAAGTCGTACCACAAAGGACTGCAGAGATGTGATCACTCTAACAAATGAAGATTGACGTAAGGAATTATCGTCTAGAGCTAAACTTCTGCAGAAACATAGTTGAAGCTTCAGGGCTTATCTGCAAAGATTCGGTCACTACCACGAATCACGTTGTGGGCTCTGAAATTTCCTGTAGAAATACAGTTGGAAAGTGGTCAAATAATTTATGCACTCTCTGGTACATGCATCGGTGCCCTGGCCTCTCAAAAAGGCATGTAACTGTCTTGCATGAAGCAGCACATCGGCTTAAAAATGCTACAATCCTCCTGACACGGCAGTAGTTTCCCTAAAAGCAATGTGTGCAAACAATTCACCATTGATGAACCCCGACAGAACATTAAAAACTCCTTTGATCTCAACTTGCTACATTTAGGAAATAGCATCACAAGGGATCTCATTATGGGCTAATTTGGTCGACTCTAGTCAAGAACCCCTTCAACCTAACCTAACCTGCTACATCTACCTTCCAAATATTTTCTTTCCACTCTTCTAATTTTGTAAAAGAAAAAGTTCCCCACACAACAGATCCTAGTTATTCCTAACTTCTAATTAACACAGGCTCACAGTAAAGAGACACTAAACATCAAGGTTAGGTGAGTGGGTTGGGTAAACCTGTACACGCCACACTCAGATCAATGTAGATCCGTTGTGATCGACTAAAAATCTAACTATACCGCCAAGTCATTGAATTTACGTTTCTCTTCTCTGTAGGTTTGAATTAATTTGTTACACAAATAAAATAAATAAAAACTCAAAAAAGGAACAAAAAGTAAAAGTTAAATAAATAAAGTGATAACTGCTGAGAAAAATAACAACTCGGTTATATAAAATAAAAACTCAAAAAAGAAATTACTTCAACGATTAATACAAACGTATGACATGACATCATCATTAGAATTTGTTATTATTTGCTGTGAGTTTTGGGGGTCCATAAAATGACACGATGCTTAGAATTTGCATTGACAAATTAAAAAAAAATATATATTTTATAATCAATTAGCGATCGATTGTGTCATAACAGATCGGGTGGTTCGTTTTTTAATGATTCCACACATCAATCAGACTATGTGCCCCGCCGTTGTTCCAGCATTTAATGTGACTTCCAAGAAATGCTGGTATAAATCATAATGCATACCTCGCCTCCGACTTGTCGCAACTGTTCCTTCAATTTGCGTATATTCGTCTCTGAAGTTTTATAACTCGGATTGTTGGAATCGCCTTTCAGACGTTCGAGGTTTTTCTTTTCCTGTTCCAGCATCAATTGGAGAGTTTTGATTTTATACGATTCCATTTCTCTTCGTTTGGCATTCTATAAGGAAAAACAGATAAAAATGTTTGGTTTTACAATGAAATATACAATTTAATTTGATTTACGTCAACTGGTTGTGGTCCCGTAATGGAAGCGGTACGATCTCGAGTCGAGAGAATTGGCGTTGCCGGCCCAAGACCCACCGAACTGGGACGTTGCATCTTTTGACTTCGTTTCACCGCCAGATCGACAACAACGTGAGCTGCAAAAGAAATTTTTTTAACAATTTATTAATATGAGAATGAAGTTTTACCGAGGATTTAGGAAATGGAAGACTTTAAGTATGATTTACGGTTTTATCTGGGGCGGCAATATATTTTGCGATTTTAGGTTAAGTCGAATGCAAATGCTTTTTTGAGCAGTTTGTTGTTTTGACTACGGTAGCAACTAAGTCAACAAGTAACTGCAAGCAACTAAGTGGCAAGTTTTAGGGCAATACAAGTTTTTGGAAACGTAGCACTCATTGAGAAGGAATTTTGTGAACAAAAATCGACCTTTGGTCGGAAGGAAGCCGTTTTTGTTACTCGAGCGAGTCGTATGAAAAAAACTTTTGTTTTCCTAAAGGTACACCTACCTTAGACCGACATTTTGCACAGTTCGTCGACTGTCCCATGCAACTACCACATTGCATGGTAACAGAACCAGACGAAGCAGGGAACAGGTTGTAATCGTATAAAGAATAACTAAAGAGCTGAAGATTGGTCGTAGCTCCAAACAACATGCTGTGATTGGCTTAGACTGGCTAATGGTTGTGAGAAGTTGTGCCTAGGGTGTGTGACCGTTAACTATTCCATACCGACCTCTTTCGCCAGATGGCAATCTTTATTCAGTAAGTTCTGCTCCTACAAGACAAAAATCAGAGGCCGAAGAGCCGCGTCATCCGTGACGGTATTTCTTGTCTTTCAAATGTTAAATCGACTAAATTAAGTATGCTCGTTGCAAATCTAATCTACTCAGCTCTGATTCTGCGCTTTTTAACGAGATAACTTGAGTTTACAATGTTCTGCAAAGGTGCACACAATTCACATACCGAAATCGAATAAAATCTTCGCGGGCTTCTTACTACATAAAGTTTATTAGTTGTATATACATTCATCCCCTTAGCAAACACCCCACACAGCACCATCAAGTGAATTACAAAAGAACAACAAAATGGGGGGATGATGAAACCAAAGTCAATAAAACTTAATTGCACCTTAAGGCCGAACACAATAACTTGCCCTCAATTAAAAGTGTAATTATATGCCGCAAAACGCTTTATTCACGTGCGGTTTTCATTTCACAAACTATCAAATGTGACGATGTCAAAGCTAGATTAAGTAGAAGTAATTGGTTAGGCTTATTATCACAGGCAAGGACTTTGTGCTTGTCCACTTTGTTTCTTTGTGACACGTAAGAGGGTTCATTTTTCGGTCTCGAATGTTGTTCCTAGAAATGTCAAAGTTGTCAAATATCTGCATTGATTTCAATCAACCTCCGGACAGAGGACGTCTCAAGCCACACTTTCGAGGAAGAAATCATTAATAGAGTACGGAGGGGGAACAGCATCGGCCCAAAAGTCCCCAGAGCGCTGGTAAACGATTTCACATTTGCTGACAGCACAAAACCTATATGCATTCAAATTTGAATTTAAAAATTTGTCGAGTGAACCACATAATTGTCTCTGCTTGGCAACGAAATTCAAATTTTGCTGTCAATTTAGGGAGTCACAGCGAAAATCACACGATCCACAGCGGAACAAAATACGCAAAGATTAATCAGCTTCTGTCGCTTGAAAAACTGCACCTAACCAGGGTAAGTTACACCGATCCACTCTCAACTGGTAAGCACTGTAAAAGGTACCCCCCAACACAACTAGCCACTTTGTCTGGGCCAACTTAAACCAAACACAACCTTAAAACCATAACCCTACTCACTTATGTATATCTTTTCGCCATCGTCGGCCGAATCATGTGAGTCATCCATTATGCGTTTTCCAAGTTGTTAATTACGCAGATATGACGTAGGACACATAAACTTTTAACACCCTATGACTAACTGTATTACAAGTTCAATCCCTACTACCGGATTTCGCGTATTTCAATGTACAACCACACCTTCGAAAACAAACAACAATTCAAACGTTTCTCTTTCGAACACAAACGACAAACGAGAACCCCTAAAACAAATTAAAACCGACCGACCATAGATTATTACTTTCAATTGAAAACTGAAACTCGAAACTCTCATCGTGTGTCGCGGAAGCCTTCTTCATACAGTGTTCACCTGTCTCGGAGCGTACGATATGATCATCGTTGTCGTCGTCGTTGACGCTCCATGAAATCATAGAGTCAAGAGTAATCGGATTAATCATTCGCTATAAGCAAAAATCAAACACTTCTCCCCACACCAAACCCATACATGCATCGGGCAACTTAATTAATTATTCAAACAAAACAAAACAAAACAAAACAAAAAAACCAACAGACTAAGAGAGTGACAACGATGGTGTCTCTTCCCCGACTTTGGCGTGTGATTCGATCATAAACATCGCGGTCGCGTCGTTGAGTTATATGATCCCGCACGGAAACTATTGGAACATCCGGCAAATATTATTTTTCATATATCGAATGTCAGAAAATCAAATTAGCAACACGAGAGAGGCTTAACTCTGTCCAAGTTTGTACTTACATTTAATTAGACTAACGACAGTTGTGTGTTTTTCCGATCGCACTTCTTGACCATTGACCTGGAAATTAAAAAAAAAAAAAAAACAAATATTAATTGGTAGAACGCGAATTCTGACAGAAGACTCACCTTCAATATCATATCACCGGCCACTAAACCGGCAACTTGAGCGGCTCCACCTGGTTTGACGCTTTCCACATACACTGGATTATCGCCAGATACCTGGAATGTGCAAGAAATTATCGTGTGATTAGTGGAAAATTTGCATGGAAAATTGAAACGTCAATAAGACAGTCGAACGAGAAGCGCTGAGTGCCGGTAGGGATCTAGCGCTCAATGGAACGCGACCATTTATCAGAGAATTCATTTTTTTGTTCCCAATAAATGATCAAACAGAGTAATAGGGTACAGTGCAAATGATTTGCAGACGATTTAAAGGTACCTACTGTTCCTTCAACGGATGAGGCGAATTTACTGTAGACAACTAGACCTTTCCCGGCAAATGAGAAACTGAACGTTATATTTCTATTCTAGATAAAATATACCACCAGTGTGACTCCTTACCGGAATGCACTTTTCGGCCGCATGGTTCGCACATCTTTCGGCGTTAAATCACAAGTTTGGTTATTGTTACTGCTCAGCAGATTTACGTGTGTGTTTTATCGCCAAGTCTACCCAAGGTTTGTTCGATTGGAATTTTATTTGTTTTCTCCATTATTAATGAGTAAACTACAAATTCGGTACCGAAATAACATTTTGCGATGTTCTACCGCTGGATGCTCAACAGTTGGCCCAATCTAAACAAATGCCCAAGTTTAATGAATGAATTTACAATCGGCCCGCGGTGAGCAAATACACTCATTCTTATCGATAGATGCGGCAACAAACAAAACAAAATGGCAAACACTGCCACCTTGTGCAATTTTTACCAAATGTTACCGCCTGGCACGGTTCCAATAATAAAAAGACTATCACCCGCCGTCAGCGGGCGTCATTGTGATGATTTGCGTGGAAGGGTTTCGCGCAAAGGAGGCGCTGCGGTGGCAGGGATGCATATAAAACTGTCAGAAGTTCAATGTTGGAATGGCACGCGGCCGTCGCTTGATTTTCATATTTTCCCACCACAAGCACCCAATAACATCAAAAGAACCTTTCATTTCTCCCATATGTTCATTTCAGTTGTGTGCGGATGGTTCTTTGTCCAGACCAGTGTGTGAGTTGTGAGTGTTTCCTGGCGGTTGGCGGCGTTGTTTTTGTTGTCGTCATCTATTAAGCGGGAGCAGAAAAATTAAAAGCAAACTAAACAGAGTATACATGGACATAGATAAGATAACGAACGTAGCGAGCACACACAACAGATGCGGCAAGGCATATGCTGTTGCACGCTGTTGATCTTGCTCATATGCCTGCGTGTATCGCAAAAGATATACTTAACGGGGAGAACATTTATGAATAATGCGATAAAAAAGCTTTTTGTTTGCCAATATATGCAAAAAAGAAATAATAATAACCACCAGGGAAGCAAATAGCGAAACGGGCTAACTCTGCCGGATATGTAGAGATAGTGTGCATTAAATTGTTTCTCAAAAGAAAACCAAATGTGTGGGGTTAGGTTGGACAAAATTAGACAAATGAACAGAAATGTTTATAGATTACTTCATGCCTGGTGTTCATTACTGTGTTTGTTTTTACATATTATACTTTTGGTTCAGGGACTTTTTTTTTAAATATGCCTGTTTGGAGAAGGTTGCTGAACAATTTAAAAGGGCAAGAAACAGCCTTAGGGTAGAGACGAATAGCAACGAGAAAATAATGACAGCCGTGTTGAAACAACGATTACGACGACTCCAGTTTCTTAAACAGAGGCTCATCATAAATAAATAAAAAGTTGGCGCAAGAGACTCATCATAGGACGCAGCAAAGCGGAGGAAAGTAGAGGAATTCCCAATAAAACTATCCCCAGTAAATTTTTCTAAACTTACGGCAATTACCTTGAACCGACAAAAACCGTAGCTAAAGATTCTATGTACTTTGCTTTTCTGACATAAATATTGAATCAAACAGACCCAGAGAAAATGTTCAGCTGACGTCAGAGAACATAACAAATTTGTAAAGGGTGTTTTTTTAGAGGTATAGAACTTTAAGTTGGCAACACTATTTTAACTGGCGGCCATTTTGTCAGCTGTGATTTATTTTTAGTTTGGTTTGGCATTTCAACATGAATAGACTGACGCCTGAAAATCATATTTAAATTATAATGCCAGAAGATTATCTTTCGAACAAAGTAAATTTCATGTCAATTTAAAAAAATCATCTTTGTTTTATTCCATTTCAAAGTTCTATACCTCTAAAAAAAAAAAACACACACCCTTTATTTATAAAAGGGTGGGTCATCTAGTGGTTTCTTTTTAAATCATAGGTTTTTTTGACACTGAGAGCCGTTTCCTACTCGAAATTTTGACAGAAAGTTAGTATCATACCTCCGCGGAACGAAATGAGTCGCTTTACGCTTGAACAACGTTGGGAAATATTAAAAACTTATGTCTAAAGTGAGTGATGTGTAGACCAAAGAGTGCGAGAAGCAAATGCATCTGAAGAGAGTGACATTTGGTGCGGATTGTGGAGTGGTGGAATCATTGGACCATTTTTCTTCGAAAATGAGGCTGTGAGCAACGTTTCGGTCAACGGTGGCCGTTACAGAGCCATGTTAACCGGCTTTTTTTTTACTAAAATTGAAGACATGGATTTAGACAACCTCTGGTTCGTGCAGGTTGCCGCGCCATGCCACACAGCCCATGCCACAAACGATCTTTGGCGCACCGAATTCCCAAATCGTGTTATCAGCCCTCTGTGCCATGCCAATTGGCAGCCTCGAAGCTGCGATTTGACCTCTTTGGACTTTTATTTGTGGGGAACCGTGGTGGACCGATGTTATGCAAACAATACGGGAACGATTCAAGCACTTAAGGCCAATATCATCCAAGCAATCCGTGAGCTAAAGCCCGAAAGCATCAACAAGATCTTGGAAAATTGGAGTGACGGAATGCGCTACTGCGAAGCCAGCCGAAGCAGCCACTTGAACGACGTTGTGTTCCATAATTAATGAGAATGTTTGCTCTTACTAATAAAGCCATAATAAATGGAAAAAAAATAATGTTGTTCATTTTATTGCATTTTTTAAAAGAAACTTCCATTTGGCCCACTCTGTATAACTCCTGTGTAAGCGGGTGATAACTTTTACGGAGCGTTTATGAATGCAAAAGTAAATCTTTACATTATAATATCAGTTGAAATTTGAAGTGTAACCAGATTGTCAGATATCCATATCTTATGTTCCCCGTACAATGCAGTCATACCTTCAATTGGCTTAATTTGATTACACTCGGTGCTTTAATTACTAAAGCCTAACGACCGCTCAAATGTAATCGCATTTTGTACACTTTTCTGTTCCACTGCTGTACGAGAGTGCACTTCGAAACAGAAAGTTTTTTTTTTTCTTTCTCATTCGTTGACCTTCAGGCGACACAAGCGAAATTCGCCAATATAGCACTTTATATTCTCACATTCTCATTGTCAGCTTTAGTTTAACCAATTTCAATGTAACCAACGAAAAACTGTTACATACAGTGGAAGACCTAGGTCAGCCATGAAATTAAAAATAAAAAACTTAAGTCCATGCAAGAGCGATCAAAACAAAATGAAAAATAACTGTTCCCACATGGTGTCCAACGCGTACACATACGAGTATCGTAAGGTAATTCGTAATTGCAATGGTCACTCACATACACACACTCATCCAGAGAAAGAGAAGAAAAATAATTGCCCCCTTGTAATGGGTGACTTCATTCAGTGAATGAGTTTTATATGCATAGGTATATTTACCGTCTACTTGGCTGACCTAATCCCATGGTTACACTAAACCAAATTGTTATATCGAATGAGCAAACAGACAAAGTCATGATCATGACAATTACTAAATGCTGATTGAAAACATATTATGTGATGATCGGTCGCTGGATTGAGGATGATATTTATAAATTATAACGTGTATCGGCTCGAAGCTGGAGGCTAATAGCTTTGAGATGTGCGAATTCGCTTGGAGGTGGATGTGATTCGATTGGGTATTAATTGCTTTAACTATTGCGTAAGAGAACATGGTTTAATTACTCGACAATCACAGATTCGAGGTCTTATGAATGTAACGCATTTTGTGTCAATTAGGTACGAGTCGTTTTTTTTTTTCTCGTTTAAAGTAGAGCAATGAACAGAACTGAGGTTCGAGCAATCGATTCTCCTGTCTGATTTGTTGATAAAACACATTTTTTGAGCACTAGCTGTGAAATGAATTTTAAAATACACAATGTAAACACTATTTTTTGTGTAGTCTGCTACGTTTTTTAAAATCTTCTTTCTTTTCCTGTTCCATTCCTAGTCAGCAATCATATGGATAGCTGTCAAAATATGTGCTATTCAGGTTTTTAATCAGGCGGCTCATAAAGTGCACTCTGACTATGCTCTGAACGAAAAAAGTACACACAAACTGGGCGCTCTGAAATGTCTGTGCTAAAAATGAAACGCGAGTTTTTATTTTGGCAGTTTAGTTGAAGTAAAAAAAAAAAAAAAACCCATCTGTAGATGAACTAAAATGGAATCAGCACCTACTACTTTTGACACATATTCTTTGGTTTATTACTCGTATTTATTTTTGACAGGTGTCAGCACTATCAACTTTATTTCTTTATTTTTCAATATCTCTATTACAAAGTCCTTAAAAAACAAACGTCTTACAGAAAATAGTAAAATTTGTCATAATTTAAAATCCCAGAAAGAAGCATATATTAGCTCGAAAAGAGCCGACAAAATGTTGTAAGTAACAATAAAATTGTAAAACGTTCACTCTCTTGTAAACAATAATGAAGAGTTTGTGCTCAGCTCAACGCTCAGCAGTTGCAAATGACAGTCCCTCGGTTAATAATTAACGTCTGGTTCACTTCCTGACAGAGGAAAAAGCAATAATTTTCTATACTCAAGCTCCTCGTCTCGAACTTTCAACAAAAATCACTGTAGTAAAAGAAAGATTCAATTTAGCTGTTCAACGGACCAGCTCTAATGTCGTTTTCCATTGGTTTCACTCGGGGATCCACTCATTCTGAAATCCAATGGAACAACAAAACTGCTTCTGAAGGAATCCACAAAAGTGTTGGTGAAATGCCAAAAAATAATCTACGGCTGCTGTCAGCTGACTTGTATAAAATACATCAATTACACTTGTGTGAGTGCTTCTTGAGTGGATCCTGACTTCAAATCGAGAAGCGAAATTCTCTTCTCAGAATCAGCAGAAGAGTATTTTTTGTGCCAATGGAACGGTTTCAGAAGTGAATTTTTCGATTCCGGACTCTCCCGGACGCTTCTTTTTGCCCAATGGAAAACGACATTAGTCAGAGTGGATCAAAAGAAAGCTTTTGACAGGAAGAAATATATATAACACTTCTATAACAAACGAACAGAGCTTTTCAAATAAGGAATCAGCCGTATCCGTATGTGGATCTGAATGCCAGATATTTCGCAAACTGTCCCAAGTATGTACACCTGGTGAGTCTCCCCTCACCAGCCAAAACCAACAGACTCTATCTATTGCTTTCGACGGTTATCCTATTGAATGACATAATCAAATTTACTGCAATGGAGAGAATGGGGCGAAGTCAATAGTCTGAGAGTGTGCAGTGCTGACTGTCACTCGCACTCACCAAATTGTGACAAGCTCTTTTAAAACTCTGTGGACCTTACAAAAATAAAAGCGTTTCTAACCAAACGCAATATAATCTATTTTCCAACGTTAGTGTAAACATTCCAAAGACAAAACAAAACTAATAAAAAACAACTGAGAAAAAAACAAAAAATATTACGTTCTATATAACCACTACAGGAAATCTAAAATCTGTAATCTACGCATACATCGAATAAAATCTCTAAAACAGATTACAGCAGCAGTCGTATCTCAAAACATCTAATGCGTTGTTGCCTACGTCTTATGTTTACGTATTGCAATCGAACGGAAAAAATATAACAAGTAGTAAAGTGTAAAATTTGTAATAATAATTAAACTGTACCCACCTTCATGCCATATCCGTTCTCGTCCTTATGAATGGTCAGCGTCAGCAGCTGCGATGTTTTCTGCGGTTCAATTGGCGATATTTGAATTTGGGGGCGGCGAGACGATGCTAATCGATTGACACCGCCACCGCCGCCCCCAATCACTCCGCCACCGCTGACATTATTGTTATTGTTACTGCTATTGCTATTGTTACTAATGTTGTTGTTGTTATTATTGTTTACTATATTGCTGATTGGAGTAGTTGGAGTTGTGGCGGTAGAAGTGATGGCTGTGGTGGTGGTGGTGGTGGTGGTGGCGGCGGATGAGGACGACGAGGACGAGGACAGATTTAAACCATTTGCCGCCGAACCATTCATATGTTGTGAGTTGGCCGCTGCCAAAGCAGCTACTCCTCCCAAGGTATACTGAACTGGTAATGGAGGTGTCTCGGGAGGTTGTTGTGCCACACCTGTTATCACTGTTGCTATACTTGGCGTCGCTGCCTTTGTCGACGTCGTCGTAGATGTATTCATTCGGTTATAGTCATCACTGTCATCATATTCGGGAGCACGGCTTAATAGGCTGGTGCGGTTGTTGTTTGTTTTGTTTTATTAAATGCACACGCCAAGTAGTGTGTTGCAGCAAATGAAAATAAATAAAATAAAAACAAAAAGAAAAAACTAAGATATAAAACTTTATACAAACAAATTTTGTTTATGTTTTGTATTTTATGCAAAATTAAATCGCAAGAATATGTACTACAACTACGAAAATGTAATGGCGAACAGTTAATGGGGGGTAAAAACAAAGAAACAAAAATTCTACAACAATCATGCTTTTTACGAGGGTTTTGACTCTACGAACAAATACTTACTTCTACAGAATTACATCCACTCGTGGGAGGGTTCAGCAAGTAGCTACGTAAATAACTCTACGTCAAAGGGATTTAAGTTGACAAAGGGACGAAGTTACAGTAAATAAGGTTGCATTTGGATTTTTTAATTCAGCCAAGGGTTGCCATTTTAATTAAATTTGCAATTGCAACTAATTTGTTTCCAAATTTAGCAAAATAAAATTATGTTTACTGCATTTTTTATTTGGAACTTTAAGTGGGAGAATTTATCCTGAATACAGGCGACATTTTGGTTGTTGTTTTTTATACCAAATTCTAGTACTGCACTCTGATGTTTATTTCTATAAAGCATAAGCATTGTTTTTGTGTCAACAGAAAACCTACTGAATATTTATGGAGAATCTACGGCAAAGAAGTGGCAACGCTGTACAGCCAAGCCACAACGAGAGAACACTCGTAAAAATTTTATCTTTCAAAATGTCAAAAAAATATTCAAATTGTTTGAGTTTTGACACTTTTTACGACATTTTCCCCAATTTGATTTGTTTTCAACTTTATACGCACAAAATACCAGCTAGCTGTCAAACCATTGTGACGTCTCTGATAGTTTTAGATTCATATTCCGTGCAGTTGCTCACAACTAATTCCGAATGCAAAGCTTACAATTTTTAATATTCGCACAGTAAATTTCAGAAATTTGCAAACGTCAAAAAATCGTTCAACGGAGCTAGATTTTCATGGAATATAAATCAAATTAGAAAATTGTCCTTTTTAAGAATGAACGTATTTTTCTCTTCGGTGCGCTGAACGCACTCGGTACGAAAAAATCGTTTGACAGTTGTCGCTCTGCTTCGTTCAGTTTATTTTATCGTCTCTCGTGATTTTCATTGTTTTCTAACGAAACTTTACGTTAAAATGTTTGAAATAGAAACAATTTTTACGACTTTTACTGACATTTATCCCGCCAAGGAAACTAACAATTTTGTAAATCTGCTGATCAAACCGTTCCTGTACTTTTGCGTATTTTTCACGACGGATAGAATACTTTCGTCAAACATTGTGAACGACCCAAATACCACCTTAAGGTATTTTCTACTGTACCACCTCTCGCGAAAGTTTGGCAAGCATCCGAGAGTATAATTGTCATGACAGAGCTTCTCAATTAGCCGTTTGGGTTCGGCATAAAATTGTAGTAGATCCATTTGTCCCAAAAATGAAAAACTCACGCAAAACGAATGGTTGTGAGAAGGTAGACCTAGCGCCAACTATTTATTTATCTATATATATAAAAATTGAGCCTTAAAATTGTGTTCGTTTGTCGCCGATTCACGCCTTAACGCGTTTTCCGATTTCAACCAAACTTTCACACTTCTTTAGAATTGGTCTATATATGGTTTTTGTGAAGTTTGGTTGAAATCGGAGAACGTAGGTCTGTGTTGTGCGTGTGTGAAAAGACACATGAATTTTAGTACTTTTTGGGGTTTTTTCCACACAAATTAATATCTATAAAGTCGGGTAATTCGGATTTGAATGATTTTTTTTTTATTTTGTTTGTCTTGAATCAGGGATGGCTTGAGAAAAATTAAAATTCGGAAAATTCTCAACAGGTGGCGCTGTCGGCACATTCCGCGTTTCATCTATCTTCTTCTCTATATATGTACCAAAATAAGTCAGATTGTGTTTGAATTGATGTTCTATTAATGCGTGAACCGATTTTGTTTCTGGAAACTTCAAATGAAAGGTGACGTCAATACTAAGGTTTGTATGTATATATGGTCTTTGTATGTGTATTGGTTATACGAGTTAAAGGCATTTTAGTGAACATACATGTGTTGTCGATCAAGAAGCCAACCCGGAAATCTATGAAGTCGTTTCTATGTATTGAACTCAATTTAATTCCAAGGGAGTTTCATTCGTTCAATAGAGAGGTTCAACTATGAAAAAGAATGGTCATAATTTAATCGATTTTAGGCAGTACGAAGTTCGCCAGGTCAGCTAGTTATTTATGAAGGTGAAAGGATACGTACAAAGTTTCTAAAAAGTAAATTTGGGACTAAATAAATCTCCGCATCTTTATGGAAAAATGATGCCTTTGAACCAATTTCAAGAAAAACTGACAGAAACTGCAAGTGAAATAATGTCAAACAGCAGCTGAACCACGAAAAAAAGAGGATAATCTCACCACTTAAATATTATAGGTTACGTCTTTTGCAACTTCTATAGAAATAAAGGGTTTTTCAACAGGGACGCTACAAAAGTAGAGTACAGGGACAGCAAACGACGCTTGTCTTTTTCTTGCCGCTCTTTCTCTTCAGTAAGGTTTGCCATTTCATGATGGAAAGATATACGAGTCGAAATTATTAAAATTTACTACCGAAATTCGGAGTCAGTGGCCTCAACGTTAAGAGCGCTACGTCCAATTTATGGTCGTCATAATCGTCCTAGCAGATCAACAATTGAGCGTCTAGTGGAAAAATTTGAATCCACAGGCACAGTAGAAAATGTTCCCGTGCCAGTGAGACAAAGAAGTGCCCGTAGTGTCGAGAATATTGCTGCCGCTGAGGCTTCAGTTGAAGAAAGCCCAAATGTGTCTCTCACACGTCGTTCTCAAGGGTTGGGCATCTCTGTGACGTCGTTGTGGCGAATTTTGCGAAAACAACTTGGCCTACATCCTTACAAGATTATATTGACGCAAGAACTGAAGCCGCTTGACCACCATCTTGACCAGCGTCGTATGTTCGTGAATTGGGCTGAGCAACAACTTGAAAATGATTCGGATTTTCATCGAAAAATCATCTTCAGCGATGAGGCTCATTTCTGGCTGAATGGCTTCGTCAATAAACAAAGTATGCGGTATTGGTCAGGCAGCAATCCACACGTACTCCATGAGTCATCATTGCATCCCGAAAAAATTACGGTTTGGTGTGGTTTATGGGCCGGCGGCGTCATTGGGCCGTACTTCTTCCGTGATGATCAAGACCGGCACGTTACTGTGAATGGGAACCGAATATTTTTGGCCCCAATTGGATGATATGGACTTGGAGGACATGTGGTTCCAACAGGACGGCACCACAAGCCACACAGCGAATGTCACAATCAATTTATTGGAAACCAAGTTTGGAGAACGTGTTATCTCACGAAATGGTCCAGTCGCTTGGCCGCCTCGGTCGTGCGATTTGACGCCGTTAGACTATTTCCTGTGGGGCTACGTCAAGTCTATGGTCTATGACAAACAAGCCAGCGACGATTGATGAACTTCGTACGAATATCGAACGTGAAATTGCAGCAGTATCGGCCGATTTATGCTTGAAAACCCTCGAAAATTGGGTTCAGCGTCTGGACTTCTGCAAGCGTGCCCGTGGTTCTCCATGCAAAAGAAATCGCGTTCCATACATAATGGCATCGAACGTACTTTCACAGGAATAAAGAATTTCATTGATATCCAAAACCGTTTTTGTTTTATTTAAAAAAAAAAAACTTTTGTAGCGCTCTTATTGAAAAACCCTTTACAAGGCGCAGATGAACGATTCATATGTCCTAAATCTGACACCTTACACGAAAAGTTTAGAAAATTAGATATGGGAAAAACAACTACAACCTCTCTCCCTGGCTATGGAAATTCTATATCTAAGATTCAAGACTTGCAACAGTCTATGTACGAATTAACTACTCATTCCAATTGGGATCGGAACGGAGCTTTGCAGACTCAAGGAATAACTGAGACGCTACGACATTTTCAATATTTACAGGTTAGGTTTGTGACTTTTAGAACATTCTTGGTATTGTTATGTCTTCGCACTGTATAGACACGCTTTCCCAATATACACAAGTTCTTTACTGACCAAGCGATGGCTGGAAACTCCCACAAAATCGCCACAATGTGGTAAAAATGCCCTCTGCCCATGCTGACTGACTTTTCCTACATTCAAAGAACAGGGATTCATTTGACGTCTTGAAGCAAACAATCAATCGGACGAAAGACCACTTTCAGATCACAGTTTAAACGCAGTTTTATCCAAAAATGAAGTCGTGTTTACAGGAAACTTGTTAACTGTGGAACTACTGAAAAAGCCCCAAAAATTGACTGCGCAACGAGGTTTCAAATGAATTTTCTTGAGAGATCTCTTATTAAAGCCGTCCGATTCACAATATTTCAATTTGTAACACAAACATTCCCAAATTCAGTGGCCAAGTTTCGAAATCACAGCTTCAGTTAATGATGAGTTCCTATTTCAACTAATGGTGAGCTGATGCGATTGGAACTCTGATAAACGTAAAAGTGCAACTGCATTAGCCTGCATATGTGATTACATCAGACTACTGTTGTCAGAAGCTGGATCATCACTCAGACGCTCCCACACAATAAAATCAACGACACATCGTTTCATTTGCAGAGAGCGGCTGACAGTGGCAGCATCGCTTTAATTTTTACAACATTTTTCTGTTTGGTTTCTTATGTGAAAATCGAAAATTGAAACTGAAAAAAAAACTACCATCAATTTGCATATTTCCCAGAGCCAAAGCGAAGTGAAATTAATAACCGCCACCGCGCCGTCATCATTGTAATTATCATTGTTGTTGGTGGCGGCCACGGTGGTGGTGATTACGATGGCGGAATTTCTTGCTACACATTTTGTCACATCTGTCAGAGAGCGCGCGGCAAAAGCACTCTGCATCTGCAGCGAAATTTAGATATCGTGCTCGGTTGTTGAGTCACAAATTAAATTTATTTCCCTTTCGTTTTTACTTTACTCTTCCACTTTTTTTTTTTAAGAAATTGGCAACTTTGTCGTGTGAATGTTTGGATTTGTATTTTCCCGTCAAACGATCAGAGAATCTCATCGGCAGTTTTGAAACGTACCTCGAGTACAACATTTTGTTTTGTTTGTGTATATAAATCTCAGGAAAGAGAATAAAAGTGAAAATCCGTTGGCTGGCGAGATGAATATTTTAGTTTAAATGCTTCCATGAATCAAAGTCGAGCGATTAGTTATTTGTGTTGAAAATTAGTTGGGCGGGTGGGCGATTGATTTTTCTCGATTCAGATCGCAATTGGTGGAAAATTTATTTTCAAAAACATCGTTGGTGGGTTTTTGTACCGTTTTTATTTAGGAAAAGATTTCTCGTGTGGACTCTTTTAGTAAATAAATATTTTGTGAGTCATTAGGTGGGTGATCGGATCGGTGCTCTATAGGTGGCTGGGGGCATTTGGAATTCAGATCGATTTTTGGATCTTTCGAATGTGAATTGTATGTCAAATTGATTGGAGCAAAGTACTCTGTAGAAAGCCCTTCTCTCTTGGGTGATTTAGAGTGAGTCATAGAAATAAGAGCATCTTTTGGTCAAAACTAATCCTTCGGAGCTCGATTCTATTGGAAATTTTGTAGAGCAATTTGCTAGATTTTTATTTAGAAGCCTAGAAATAATTTCAGAGTTGAATACTTCAGTGAGTCATATCCATATAAAAGAAATATTTCAAATTCTAAAACTAAATCACCGGAAACCGCAAAAATGTGTTTTTTTGACTGGGAACTAGACAGTAGCTTATGCCCACATAGTTCTTAAGTGGTTGACAATTAAAGGCCAATAGAAACATTGAAAATAAATCTGACAACATCATCCAAATAGTTCGGACGAAACCCAGAATAGAACATTCGCCTGAAGGGAGAACCTTATTACAATTTTAGAAGAGTAATCCAGCTTAAGCCAGTGTGCGAGTACATTCAAATTGCATGTCTTGACCACAACGAAAGTTAGTGGGCGATTTCAAGTGATTGACTGTTAAATTTTCATCCATTTTTGATGTCAGCAAGCGTGGGAGTGTAATCTAGCTTAAGCCAATGCGCGGCTATGCATTGAATTGGTATGTGTTGGATAGAATAGAACTAAAGGGTGATTTTTTAAGAGGTTTAGAACTTTTTTTAAAAAAAAAACACAAAAAATTCGAAAAAATGAATGAAATATTTATTTGAATCGATAGTTTGAACCTTGCAATTTAATGTTTAAAGATAATTTCATGCAAATGTTGACCGCGGCTGCGTCTCAGGTAGCCCATCCGCTGAGTCCAATTTTGGCATACTCTTTCACACATATCGGCCGGTATCTCACGAATGAATGCATGGATGTTGGCTTCCAGTGCGTCAATCGAAGCGGGCTTGTCCCTATACACATTAGCCTTGGCATACCCCCACAAAAAATAATCTAATGGTGTCAAATCGCACGATCTAGGCGGCCAATTGACCGGCCCGAAACGTGAAATTAACTGTTCACCAAACTCGCCTCGCAATTGCGCCATTGTTTCGCGTGCTGTGTGGCATGTGGCACCGTCTTGTTGAAACCACATATCATGCAAGTCAAGAACTTCCATTTCGGGCAAAAAAAAGTTTGTTATCATCGCTCGGTAGCGTTCACCATTGACAGTAACGCTGCGATTCGCATCATCTTTGAAGAAATATGGCCCAATAATGCCGCCGGCCCATAAACCGCACCAAACAGTGGCTTTTTCGGGATGCATTGGTAGCTGTTGCAATGCTTCTGGCTGATCTTCACTCCAAATGCGGCAATTTTGCTTATTTACGTACCCATTCAACCAAAAATGAGCCTCATCGCTGAACACAATTTTTCGATAAAAAAGCGGATCCTCGGCCAGCTTTCCAAGAGCCCATTCACCAAAAATTCGGCGTTGTGGTAGGTCGGCTGGCTTTAGTTCTTGTACCAGCTGTATCTTAAAAGGCTTTACGCCCAAATCCTTCCGCAAAATTTTCCACGTAGTGCTGTAACAAAGGCCTAACTGCTGGGAACGGCGCCGAATCGACATTTCGCGGTCTTCTGTCACACTAGCTGATACGGCCGCAATATTTTCTTCACTACGCACAGTACGTAAACGTGTTGGTGGTTTAATGTCCAACAAAGTAAATTTGGTGCGAAATTTGGTCACAATCTTCCGAATAGACTGCTCAGAAGGTCGAGAATGCCGATCATAAAATGGAAGCAGCGCGCGATGAACATTTCGAACCGAGCACGAATTTTGATAGTAAAATTCAATAATTTGCAAGCGTTGTTCATTTGTAAGACGATCCATGGTTAAATTGCAAACCAAACTGAAGCTGTTTGACAGTGACACAAGGTACTAAACACACGTCAGCTGTCAAAACCAGTGTTGCCAAAACCAAACCAGCTAAAAAATCACCCTTTATTACGCGATTTAAAGCCTTTGCTTGGACTTAAATAAATTCCCATCCATATTTGACACAAGCTTAAGCCTACATAATTTTAGTATGGCTGACAATTGAGCCCAAGTCTCTCTATTAATAGTAATATGCAAAAAAAGCCTTCAAACCCAAGTTTGAAACAATTTTTTTTTAGTTTGATTTCCTAACACTGCATCCCATAACCTACCTCTAAAAATGATTCAAAACTCATCGCCTGTCAGTCAGTTGCTGAAATTAGCCACCGCCTTTCCCTCGACTTTCTTTAATTGATTTGTCCTTCTCGAATGCAAAGTTTATCTTTTAAGGCCTTTCGCCACTGACACGATTTATGTTTAGTCACTTCTTCCGACGCATGTTTATCTGATGCAAAGTCCCGTGATACAATGATCTCACCGAAAACCGCATAATGTACGAGCATACATATACGTATAGTGAAAGCATGGACGTAAGTGAATCACTATCGGCATTCCAGAATCGAAAATACGAGAGTATTTAAATGTTTTTCTTTTTTTTTTTCAGAAACCCGTTTTCATGCAAATTTTATTACGCCGTTCAAAATAAATTTGTTAAAAAATTAGGCAATGACGGTGGCATGTTTTTTATGAAGAAAAACAAAATTTCACATTGATTATGATCGCAGTGGGTTTATTGATCTTTGTAGTGTATAGATCCTGTGAGGATATGGCACATTTTGGAAATCAATTCATTGATTTATATTAGCTGATCCTGAGGATCGATAAGGAAATCCTTCCTGTCGTGTGCGTTTTTCTTTCACTCTGACACATGTCACGTTCAAAATTTCCTTTTTGTTTTGTTCCAACAGTTTCTTATATTTTTATTATTTTTATTTTGCTGACGTCAAAATAAATATTTTTGGCAGCTTCTGTGCTACACAGCTCATTTGGTGTCAGTTTTTATTTTTGTCTTAATGTCAAGGTCCGTCAGAATGGTTTGCTGTTTTGTTTTCTTTTAAAGGTGATAAATATCGGAAGTAATGCGAATATGAGGTTTTCCTTTCATAGGCCGGCAGCAATTGCATCTGTGTGCTTTTGTAAAATTGCGCACTTAGATGTGTGTTAATCATTGTGTTAAGGACTTGTGCGGAGTGAATGAACCCATTTATATTTAACAGTTCGCTTATAGGGATGATTGTGTTGCAAAAAATTTCCTTGGTTTTGAATACATTTTTTAACGCTGTCAAAAACTTGAGGATTGAAAGGAAAAATGTACAATTCTTTCGGCTACTGAATAAAATAAGTCGATTTATTGAAAGCTCTACCGAAATTACACACAATTGCGTTCAAGACGCGTATCGCCATCTAGTGGCGTTAACGTAATTATTATCTTTCAAACCTACCTAGACGTGGCCCTTGATAGAAATGATAATTTTGATAAAGATATCGAAAATTATTCAGCGATAGAATAAAAAAAGTTCGCGTTCATATTTTGACAGTTTATATGTCAAATGTACTCATATCTATACAAGAAATGAACATTTTCATTTGGTTTTGTCTGTTAGCCGCTTTCACAAGAGTTTTGTTAATGATTCTAAATATTCCCGACTACTCGGTGATATAGTTATTATAGAAAATAATTGTAACTCGTTATTTATTATTCATTACACGATATATTTTTTTATTTTGACCGTTATGCAGAGTTTTTTTTATAATTTGAGCTGTTTCTTTACTTTTGGCATGCGATTCCCACTCGCTACTTTTTATTCATTACTCGTTATTTTTAATATTTTTATAACAAACTTACGATTCAAGGACAGCTATTATGCAAGCAAATTGTTTTTATAATTTGAGCTGTTTCTTTACTTTTGGCATGCGATTCCCACTCGTTACTTTTTATTCATTACTCGTTGTTTTTATTATTTTTATGGCAAACTTTCGTTTCAAGGACAGTTAAGATGCAAACAAATTGTTCACGGTTGTTGGTTGGCAGACTTAATGTGAGAATTTTTGAAAAGACAATCTCCCAGTGTAGCCAATCTTACGCCTGTTCTTTTCCAGCCTATTGCTCTGGGACCCTGTTCAAAATTTCAGTTTAGTTGTCGTAATTTTAAGACCCAAAGACGCCACACTAGAAGAGACCTCGCTCACAGTTAGAAAAAGAGCTCAACCAACTAAAAATTGCAGAAGCTTTCTGTTCAAGGTCCAATTCCACCCCTAACTTTAAAATGAGTAGCTATACAAAGAAGCAAGTCGAAACCAGTGCAAACGACATCGACGTCCCTCGCTCGAATTGGCGCAACTGGCTAATTGCCAATTGCAACCCAATTACAAAATTCCCCAGCACACAAAGCGCATCAAGCTCAAATCTCGAACCACAATAGTTTACTCATCGCCATAGCGGGAACAGCGCAATCGCCATCATCGCAACATTGCATAAATATGCAAATTTTAGATTAACAATAGAGCGCGCGTATAAATCGTGAAATATAAAACTAATTTTCCGCAAAAGTTCATTGGTGGTACACAGCCACCACCAACCAACAACACCAACCATAACCATGTAGTAAGGAAAATTTCCTCGAACCAAAAAATGGGGAAAAAAATATGCAAAAGGAAGCTATAAGCCTCTTTAATTGCGGTAACTAGCTGGTTGAGCACATGCATACAGTATATATACGCATAAATTAATACGATCTGTGTGTTTGAAGGGGGAGGGCCGACCGACGCGACGAGGACCGACGACCATTAAGACAAAAACAACACCAAGTGGGGCTCTAGAGAGTACGTGTATACTAAACAACAATGGCTAACCAAAACCGTGTGCATGTAGGTGGTGGTTTGATGCGGTGAGGTCTGGTCGCTGGCGGATGTTGCAACAATCTTTTCTTTTTGTTCCCGGAAAATGTTCATAACAATAGCGAAACGTGCAAATTACTAAAATATGCCAAAATAAAAATGATTATATTCGAAACGTGCGTTCGATTCAGAAGCCAAGCCGTGTGCAATCTGTTTTAGTATGAGGAGTGTCCCCTTTGGTTCAATGTGTTTGCTCTTTGATTGGGAGTGCTTCCTTGTCTATAATAAGCTCGTTGCTATGGTTGAATCAACTTTACAAAATGATCGCGTATGATGTTACTATGTGATCACTGTCACTTCAAGTCGTCTGACTGAAAAATTAGCAATCGACAACGGGAATACGGTGGATTGTGCGAGAGATCAGTCACTGGCAACTGTCACTAGACTGTCACTGTCACCTCAGTTATGTCTGTATTACTGAGCATGCAATTAATTGCACTTAGTACAAATTTCGTCTCGAAATAAAGAAGAAGCTGTCACCTGAATCGACTTTGAGAATAACTGTCACGTGAAAACAAATGTCACATTAGTAAAAAAGTCCATTTCTTAGCCATTATTTAGACGGAGGTGAAGAACTCACATCATGTCGACAAGTGGGACTAATTTCTTTTGGATCTATCACCTGTCACGTTGACCTAGAGACCATAAACGACAGTGTCATTTCAAAAATAAAACCACTATACGTTTCGATTTTCTGCAAGGCCACACGAAAAGAAAAGAAAATATGTAAACATACTTTCCAACCTATGCCGGATGCCAGTCAAGTCGCATTCCAATGCGCGATGAAGACGCCGATTACTTGCGTATCTTTCCAATACAAATACGATCAATGCATACTAAATACACATCAACTGAAACCTCATGTATACTCGTCGTTACAGTTAACACCAAAGAATGCTGCACAAAAAAAAAAAGAGTGTTTCATTGTTTTATGAACCGTTAAAGATCACAATCGAGTGCGGCTTGACAACGGACAGCACAAAATAAACAAGAAAACTCATGCGACATAGAACACACATATGCATTGTACCCGCACATTTTCTGACATGTGCATCAACAGGTCTGTAATGACGGGGTTGAAGTCTGCTTGACAGAATCTTCGATTTAGGTGATATTTTTAAATATAGATGTAATTGTGTATGTTGTTCTTAAGGGACGTTGACGTTGGTTGAATTTTTTTATTTTAAAATAGAAAATGTAGTTTGACATTTACCCTTCGCCCGTATTGGGGGAATCGGCTTTAATGTTTTAAAGTCGGTGGCGGAAGATCAGGAGTTATGGTTTATATGGAGGATTCACTTGAGCTGCAAACATTTTGAAATTGTGATGGAGAAGAATTGAAAATGTGAATTCTTTGTTTTGCTAAAAACAATATGCAGGCGTACAATAGTGTGGGTGACTGTCACCCCGAGCAAGGCTTTTACAGGAACTTCCGCAGTGCCACCGATAAATCGATACGACACCAAATCCACACGCATTAGAAAATAAATATAATAATCTCCCACATTCGCTCTAAAACAAAATGTCAAACTGACATTTTGGAAGAAAAAATTCAAATCCATAGAGCATTTGAATGTTTTAGATTTTCGCATTAACTTGCGGATTTTGACAGATAAGACAGGTGTGCCCTTTTCGCAGTACCATTTCAACGATATGTATCGCCTGGGATTCGCAGATGAACTCGCCGGCGAACAAAATCTTCCTCACGGGAACTCGAAGCGAACAAAATGCGAGTCGATGCTGTTTGGCTTCTCGTTCGTTTTTTTTTTTTTACTGGAAATTTAGTTTGGACTGTCATTTGTCAGTTCATTCTTGACCGTAATGGACACTGGTTCATTTTAATATATTGTGAAGCATGTAACGCCGCATTAAAGTGTTGATTTTATTGAAAACGTATTTTTTGCACAATTTTCAAGTGCGAACATGTGAAAAAATTTTCCAGACTTTGTGTTGGTGTTATTCATGTGTCAAGTGAACAATTTTAAAAACTCAAATATCTTACAACCAACTTGGCCAGTTCAAAGTCAGAGAAGAAAATGCGCTCGTGTCTTAACAAGGACTTTTCGACAACCGGGAGGTAAATAAACCCGAACTTGAACACCAAAAAAATTGTAGTCTGTCACAAAACAACACAAAATGGTCGCTTGCGAGGCACGACCTTTTTAAATTCTATTGTCAACGTGATCATCAAGCCAAATTATTCCAAATCTCTCATATATGGGACAGCAACTAATTTGAATATGCGCAAGTATTTTATGTATTTATAAGTATGGCTTTTATTTAGAGTTCATTGGTTGGCAGTTTGTTTTCGCTTTTCGCCCACAAAACTGTCCGCGATTTACTGACCGAAAACAACTCACCCAGTGCTGATCTAATACGCTTTGTGTCTCTGTCTTTTTCTCTCTGGAACGGCGACACTAATACAAAATCAAGTGAATAATTAAATCTCTGTATAAGCGGCAAATTGACAATAAATCTGTATAGCGCCCTTAAAAACAGTGCGACGTGTGAGAATAGCTATCCAGCTACATCAAACCAATCTAACGTGCATAATCGATTTACATGCGACAATCGACAAATGCAAAACCGGTTAGCCCATTTTGTTTGTGGTCAATCGTCAGCGTCATCCGTAGGTGTCAGATCGCGTCATTGATCGCGAGGATAATTGTGTAGCGCAGTAAAGTTTCTACGGTCCAAATCAGACGAATATATCAATAAACAGTCACATAAATCTCCATCAGCGGAGAGTCGAAGACGATGCCAACGACAACAATTATGAGATGAGATGGTAATGGCGATGGTGACGTTACGTTGTTTGCATTTATTTCGCAATAAATTCACACTGATTGCAATCAATCACCCAACAGCTCGAACGTGTCTTCTCGTCCGCCTAGCGTCTGTGTACACACGTATATAATGATTGGAAGACTAGGCGAATATAATTATAAAGTACACCGAGGTTGTTTGTTTGTTTGTATGTTTGCTTTGGTTGGCATATTCGATTGGAAGCATGAAATCATTAGGCGCAATCGATTGATTGTACAGATTGATTTAATCGTTTCACGGCATTTACGCCTCTGCACAGAAAACATCGCTTACGCTTAACGTCGATTAACGATGTGACCAAACGGGATCCGATGTACATGCAAAGGGGATATTTTGAAGATTGTTTGTGTGAGCATTCCTTCCGCTTGGGGGTTCACTCTATGGGCACACGAAAAACATGATTGATAGTGAATTACTCAACAGCCACCATTGCGTTTGAAAGAAACTGGTTAAAAAATTGTATGAATCCGAAACAAAGAGCTTGAATTTCTTTCAAAATGCAAGAAAGATTACATTACATGTCATTTCTTATCAAATTCCATTTGACAAGATCTGTCAATGCGAATTGTCATGCCAACCTTCCCAAGAACAATCGTTCTTAATCGCTTCCGCTATCGAATTGCTAGTTTTCCACACACACAACTAGGAACAAGTTGTAGATAATATATCTAATCACAGCCTATCTATCGATACTACCTGCCAATCTGACAAATCATCTAAACAAAAGTCCATAAGTCGTTAAGTAACATTGATTATCGTGGCGGCTGTGGCGGCTGTGGCGGCTGTGGCGGCTGTGGCGGCACCATCACTCATCATTCTTTCCGAACTAACTCACTCAGTAGGTTAAATGTGTGTGCGTTATCGACCGCTTACACTTTATGTACATCAATGAAATATTTATGGGATATTTATGCATAAAATGTTGAAGACCTTTACGGACCTGTTTGATTTTTATTTCAAATAAAAACATGTTTCCAATTTGTGGTGTAATTATATTTTAAAAAAAAAATCGAAGGTAAATCTTTAACAGTCGTTACTGATATGATAAATGAAAGTTGAATGCTCTTTAAAACTCTCACTGTCACTGTCACTTTAAGAGGCTGTACACAAAGTAGTCACAAATCAGTATCTGTCAACTTGAAGAATGCAAAACGATAGCGACGGGTTGGCAAACTTTATAACTGAGGCTATTTCGTTGGACAGCGAAATGTTGGTAACACTGAATTAATTAAACTGGCAACATAAAAATTAGCAAGCTGTCAAAATAAAGACAAATTTACAGCTGTTAAACTCACAATAGTTTGAGTTGCTTTAAGTGTGTTGTCACTGTGCTGACATTTGGCTTTGAACACTGGTCAATCTGTCACAATCTGTCAATCTGTCAAGTGTTGCTGTTTTACACCTGTTGTGTTCCGAAAAAAGGAACTTGTTAGTGACATTTGGTCGAAGTTTGTCCACAGTCTGTATAAAATGCGTCATCGTGTTCGAAATTAAATGTAAAAGAATCTATTTCAAAGTGTGCTCAGTGAGAGTGGCAGCTGTCAAATTTGAGGAATTTGTCTACTATAACTTTTTTATAACTATATTGCAACTGATTTTCGTGATTGGTTCAAATAAAAGAAACAATAAAAAAGACCAAAATCCTGCTAAATGAAGATATCAAATTAAGGAATTTCAATAACAGATGGCGGTGAAGACAAATAGAAGAGATTATTTCGTTCTATTTGCGATTTGAAGGTAGCCTGTTTGTTTTGACATTTATTGAATAAAAGACTTATTGCTTATTAGAAGACAAGAGTTCGAAAACGCATAATTCGAATATCGCTGCGAGCTGTCAGTCAGCCCAGAAAAATAAGAAATCAAGTAAAAATTGGGAAGAGCAGATTTTATATGACGTACGCATTGATTTGTTTGAATTCCTTTTAAATGTTTATAATAAAGTGCAAGCCACTGCTAAACTGATTCAAAAATTGGGAAAAATATTGGTATTAATTTCTTGGTGCTACTTTCCAGAAGCTGGAACCGTCATAACTCAAAAGAGCAAAACCTATTCAAAAAATGTATGATTTGTGGAAAAATGTCTGCATTGCTCTCACCGTAAAACAAAAACCCGTTCTATTCAACCTCATTTCATGTGGACTTATCGACCCCCCGGCTAAATTGCATCATTAGTATAGACTTTCCACAAACGCACACACACACACACACTCGTAACAACTCAGCGATTAAGTCACCAATAAAAATGTCAATAACCTTTCAATATTTACAGCTTCACTTCTGCTTATCGCAAAAACACAACCACATTCCACAGCCATCTGTCAATGCCAAAGTTTTCAAAACAGAAACACCAAAACATAGTAGTACATTATGCACTCCCTCCCACACCTCCCACATGCATGCGCATACAAATACGAGTATAAGTCAGTCGGACATGAAAATTCCTGTCAAGTTAATACATATACCACACTTTTGTTGTACCTCCACCTGCGTTGAATTTAAATCAACTCTCACTAGACCGTTAGAAAGTTCTAAAAATCTGAACGCACCACCCCAACAATAAATCAACAACAAATAAATAAATTCCTAAATAACAAAACGCTGCGTGGGCATATTTGCACACACTCACCTCTAACGTTGGCAATGCTACGCATTAGAGTAATGGACAAAACAGAAAACAAAAAAGAGAAACCAATAAAATACAAAAAAAAGTGCATAAAAACATGGAATGTCTGCGGCTCTCTCAGGTCTCAACTCTCGAGGTGTAGTAGAAGCTATAAGGTACAACAAGCCGAGGCGAAGAAGTGTGTCATTCCATTTGGGACACCACCAACAAGTCCAACGAAAAAAAAAAAATTCCTCACTCCGTCTCTGCTTACAAAATCGAAAGTAAAAGAATTATTTTGTTGAACCTTTTTTTCTTCATTTTGCATTGTTTCGTTTTTGAGGTTTTATATTTTTTTTTTATTACTGAAAAAGATATATAAATTTATTCACCGTGTAAACAAAAGAAAAGAAAATGCAAGATGTGGCTGGAACAGGAACACGTAAGAGAGACAGACACAATCAGGCAATCAAATATTTTTTTTTTTTATTATTATTGCTTGGAAAAAATAAACAGCAACAACGCATTTTATTCACGATTTACGAGAGCCGGCTGTGTTCGCAAAGCGTGTCTCCTGCCAACCTCGTTTCTTTAATACATCTTGTGTTGAGTCTTGCACAAGTTGTTGACTGCAGGAGGAAAATCGCAAATTAAATTGTTGAAATTTAGTCGCCACTGTCACCTGTTGTACTTGATGCGAGTATTGTGGGTATATCATTCGGATTTCGGATCAAATAAATATTTAAAACGGGTAATAGTAAGCCGAGCAGTTGTACTAGATGGTGTGAATTTTTTTCCGACAGATAGCAGATCGTTTGCTTCGGCGACTCTAAGCCTCTACTACACTTTTTCTAATAGAGCTGTACAAATTGTGTTACTTTTAACCTCGTTAATTCGGAAAAGTAAACATTTTGTATTTTGCACTTTAGACTACTGCTTGTGTTCCATTTTACAAGCTTTTCTTAACAAATATCGTCTGATTGTTTTTTAATGAGTGGAAGAAATGCTGGTATTATTTTAAAAAAGTGTTCGTGGTAAAAGGGAAATTTCGTCTTTTGTTGTGGGAATTTTCTTTTCAGAAGTCTTTGAACACTGAATTTAGATAGAAGCAATAAATCAACTCGAATTTTTAACCAAGTTTAGTGCATTTTTCAGAGATTGAATTGAAGCATATCTACCCTAAAAAGTGTAGGGAGCTAGTTCACGTGTCAATTTTTACGACCAGGACAAAACTTGAACCAAATTACTCTTCTGTCAAAACAGTAATGGGCGAATGTTTTGCAAATAATTTTCGATACATTCTTTGTCTGAGACAAAGCCCACACTAAAGTAAAAGCTTTCTTTGAAGTTCTTAGTTGAAGTGTATCAGCGTCGAGGAGAATTTCAGCTAAAAATTACAACTTTAAAATAATTAAGTGTGCGAGGGATTTTTTACTGACAACTGTCACAAAAAGTACAAACTGCTCTCCTATAGGACTTTTTGTATGGAGTTATGTGAAAATCAAAGTTAACATTAATAACCAGTGGTCTATCAAGGAGCTGAAGAAAAGTATCCTAAGAATTCCCTGCATCCAGCCACGACTACTGCAGCCCAAAGTAAAGTTTGACCGATGCATGACACTTAATAAAAGTTAAAACTTTTATTGGCAAACTCACGTCAAAGTTCACATAAAATAAATATAGATCTCTTGGAAATGGTTACAGCTGTAGTGCAAACTCAAAAGCTACGATTAAAAGTGTCATTTTTTGTGGAAATTTTTGACATCCTGACGTCACGAAAATTCGGCCATTCGGTGGTCACTCGAGTGTCTTTCGTGAGAGTGCGCTGTGACAGCCCGCGTGACCAGACACTTAAAAGGCGGTCACACGAAGTGATAAATAAATGTTTACGTCAAATTGACGTCGGCATGTCAAAATTTGACATGCAAAGTGGGGTTTGTAATCGTAAGACGTAAAATTCTATATGTACACTTTGGCACGTTGTGTTAGAAGCCTAGCGGTCAATAGAAAGCAAACATTCTTTCACGCTCTCTGGAGATGACATGTGTCAATTGAAAATAGTTTTTTACCGCCAAACCAAAAACGAAACTTTCACAATAAATTAAAAAAATATCGGAAAGTGTTTTGTTGTTTTGATGACTTGCAATTCCGATTTTGCTGGCCAATTTGGCTCATTTTCAAGGCGGACTTTAAATGTCAAATAAGAGTAAAACATCAATTTAAAAAAATAAAACATTAGTAAGAAAAAAAAACACAATTCTAACATTGCTACTGTTACGAAAAATAACCATAAATACCTTTTAAATAGCTACCCACCCACCACTTAAGGTCGAAACGCAATTGTTCGACTTGAAGCCGATCCCAAAATTTTCACATACCGTCAAATTCTTTCAAGAGCTCAAAACTCTCTTGACCATCGATTTCAATAAAAAAATCAATCGTTACGTCTATCGCTTGTTCCATCTAAACTGGCAATTAGCAGCCACCAAAACCAGTAACGTAAAAGAGCTTATCTCGAAGCGATTGAAGCTATATTTTAATACATCTCGAAAGAGGTGTGAGCCGAATCTTGGAAATTAACCTAATTTAAATCCGGTGGGCATCGACTATTCAACCTTTTCTCTTGACCATAAATTCCCGCAAACAACTTCGGGTTTACTTCAAAATCACCATGCTCACGTGTCCCAAACAATATTTCACCCAAACGTCAGATAGAATTTAAAATAAAAGAAAATACACGAAAACATAGCTAATAAGTGATAGTTACAGCATAACGGTAACTACACACATTTTTTCCCATTCAATTCGCCCACTCGCACCCGTTCTTGTTCATATTTCACTAAATATATCCGACTCGAAAATGGCTGTTCCTTCTCCCGGTGGCTTTTCTTTTTGTAGGTCTTGTCTTGTATTGTTTTTTATTATTATTTTTTTTTTATATTTTCCTTCCCTTCTTCATTACAAATTCAAAGAAACAAAACCGTTCCATACATTTCGTGTGGCTATTGTTATTTGTTATATTGTCTGTCTGTCCGGTTGTATTTGCACGTCCATTCATTAGGTGGATGTATCCGCCGCCGCGCCGTCAACAAAACGCATCCAAGCCAGCACACGATGCAAATGCAGCATCATTATGATTTTCGTTTAATTTGATCATGTGGTGTATATGGATGTGTATCTGTATATGCATTTAGCCCTACCCTATCGAGTGGGGGTGTTTTGCATAAATTCAATCTGAAAGAACCCAGAGATGCCTATACTTAAGCAGCCATTTATAGCAGCACAGCATCAAAACAGAAACGTCAGCAGAAGGAACAAAAAATAAACTTTGCACACACCACATGTGCCTCTACGACTATGGAACTTGATGTGCATTATCTCGGCGAGTTTATTATTCCGAGTCGGGTATTTGCTTAATTTTTCCATTCAATTAGCTTTCATTTGAATTAAGAAAAAAAAAATCGTTCCACGAACGTTGGTCTTTCCACGTGGCCGTGTGTGTAGATTATGGGAAAATAGGAATTCCATACGTTACGTATACAAATGACAGTAATAGATCAGCATTGGATGGAGGTTTAAATATGGCGTCAAACAAGTACAACCTTCCTGTTGCTGGGTTATATTCCAGAAATCCGCCATTTTGTTTTTTATCCACAATTTACTATCCGTGTCAGGTGAATCAGTGTCAGCCATTTTGCTTTTAACAAATTATTACGTGCGAATGGATCAGTGGGAGAGAAATTTTGACATTTCGTGACAGCTAAATTGTCAGTACAAATTTTCATCCTTAAGAAATATCCATAGCTGGCTTGACAGTTAAATTGGCAGTACACATTTTCATCCATAAGGCATCAACCCATCAACTCTGCTTTTGTATCTGAAATATTAAATATTAAAGCGACGCAAGAATTTTAAGACGTGTTAAACTACAAAAAAAAGAAGAAGTGGGCGTGTTCAGCAGACCTAAGCAGTTTGCTTGGTTGCTTGGTTGCATTAACCCAGCGCTTGACAATGAACTGAACGGGTTTGAAGCAATAATCCAATAGAGTGGTTTGCGACAACGACAGTGCCAATGGAGAAAAGAAGATGACAGTTAAAAATCAGAAGCAGTTTTTGTAAAGCTCTGCACAATAATTTCTGTTAAAAATTGTTGAACAGTTTATAAAGGAGTACAAAATTCAAGAAGAAAATATTCCTTCGGTATCTGGACGAGTTCAGCAGACCTAAGCTTGTTAACAGCAGCTTGTAGGCAAATACCATTCACTACTTTTCATAGGTTTGAATATAAATAGGGCTTCAAAAATAGAATTACTGAAATACCTTTAGCACGAACCCAACTATACGCATCAATAAAAAATCGTCGTTATTAAAAAATACACCGTGACATAATGCTCCAACGTAAAAATCGTCAACACATAAATTTTAATTTTTTTATGCGATCCTAAAAACAAATGTAAACAATCGGCAAACTATTTTTGACATTAACCATTTTGAGAAAAAAAAACCTATTTCCGGAAATTCCTATCGCCGAATAAAATAGGAAAAAAACATCCAACCAATAAACACCATCAACTTAATATAAATCAGACATTTTTGTTGCTAAAAAATAAAAACCACACTACCAAATACACATCTCTCTCAGCAGATTAAATTAGAATAAAAAAAAAACTCAATCACAACAATTCGGAATACAATTCCATCTGTCAAAAATACCCTTCTTTATTACTTTGCGTGGAAGGGGGTTAATTTCGCTTATTTTATAGAATATTAAACATGAAATCATTCACTACAGCTCATTTCATTAAAGTCATTTCATGTTTTGTAAAAAGACAAACGAATTGCCATCAAATGTATTTAATACATAAACGAATCAGCAGTGACATTTGGCCGCCATTTGCTTACTGTAACATGATTGCACGAGACAAATACAAATCGGGACGCAATTAAATACTGTCATGTTGGAAATGTCTATAAAAAATGTGCAAACAAAACTAAAGTAAAGAACAGCTGTTTCGGTCAATATAATTATTTATTAGGTATGTGACGGCATGATGACAGGACGCAAGTATTGCAATCGTTTTCGGTTGGCACGAATTGTGTAATTTTACTATAGAGTTACATTGACATTTATTCGATTTGACTGGGAAGATTTGCAGTCGTGCCCATTTTAGTTTAGGTGCTGGCTATTTATGTGAAGCTTTGACTCAATTTAAGAATCACAGTTTCGAAACGATTTTAGCACTTAGCACTTCTTAGCTTTTTAGGCAAGACAAACCGTTTGGATGAAAACTCAACTGCACCCACCTTCAATATCAGTGGGACCTGAGTGGTTCTTAATTGAGTAAACTGAACTAATTTAGTGTGACATCAAGTTCAGTCGCTGCATAATAGGGTAAAAGGAGAATTGCTCAGTAAAAGATTATTACAGTCCTAAATGTTTTGACAGCAGTGTTGTTAATCCTTCAGACGATAGCTGTCATACCATAATTGACATGCACTTCAGATAAGATCTATCCGGCAAATAGCTTCTTCATGTGGAAAAACGTTTTGACAGATGACTGACATTTAGCAATAAAATAACGTATATCGCATTTGAGATGTTGTAAATATCTCTACCAAAATTGACAAGTATGATAACTCAGATGACAGAAGTAGGGTCGTTCGTTACTGATATAACATCGCAGCTGAAATAACAAGAATCGTAACTAAGATGGCGAAAATATCAAATGACAGGAAGGGTCGTGCTAACTGACATATAACTTGAAAACTTCCGACAGTTAATGATTTATTTTATCAAACGCACTACAACTGCAATTATTTTAATCAGTCAAAAAATGTCCTTTCCTATCAGCCTGGCAATGCCTTTCTCTGTGCATCTTCCTTTTAGGTACTCTTTTAATTAATCTATTTCTTTTTTTTTGTAAGTTTCTGCTGACTATATTTTTTTTCTATTTTTGTGGTTACCATTTCCACAATTCACATCGACATTTATGTTGGTTGTCATCGTCAACATCTTTGTGACTTTTTTTATATTTTTCTTTTTTGTTCTGTCTGTGTGTGCGCTTTCAGTGGCTGTGGATATAGTATAGCAGCTCTGTGCTGATGACCTCACCTTGGCTCTTGTTTACATTCTTTTAATGAAAGAAACAGCAAAAAACGTCGCTTGTCTTATATTTCTTCTGTGCACCGAGCACCTTCTCCTACTTTTTCTCGGCTGTCATGACTTTCAATAATAATTGCACAGTAAAACGACGACCCCACAACCATCCACAGATAGCAACAACTTCTCCCCCTGGAATCCCCGGATTTTGCCAAATAAAAAACGCTTTATGCCTTCTAGCAGACACACAGTGGCACCTAAACTTAATTTGTGACACACACGAGTGCTTGGTGGAGCATATTTTACTGTCAAACGGAAAAAAAAAATAAAACGTTTCAACTCCACTTATCTAACATCTATCCTCCTCTGCCATTCATTTACTCCGTCTCGGTATCTATTTGTATCTAATCGGTGGTGTGTGCTGTTGTGTTTATAGCTCTGAATGTTTACAAATAAAATTAACTTTTGTAGAACGTATGTCTGCCGAATAATGTGTATCTATCACACATGTTGGGCCGTGTTTTTGTTTGATTGTGTGCGGTATGATGTAATTGCATTCGAGTTCTATGAAGTTTTCTTTTTCCTCTGTTTATTGATATTTTTTTTTGTTTTCCTTTTTGTTGGGGGAAGAGAAAAACAATAAAAGACAATAAAAATACAATGCAACAAGAAAAAAAAAACCTTAAAGGGGAAATTTATTTTATTTTACTTCTCCGATGTGCATGACACAGCAGCACCGCCAATCAGCTCAAACTTGACAGTTCGCTTATGATGCCCTGACACGAAGGCGGCTTTGAGGTATGGAATGTTCTATGAACGCTATGCGAGTTGGTGTTAGTGGCGTCAAAAATGGAATAGAACTCAGCATGAAGCACAACAAAGAGTTGTCGCATAAAGTCGACTTAGACTGAAAGATTAATGGAGAGAATGTCAAAATTGACAAGCTAGAAAGGGACCTGTTCGTTTTCCTGTCAGAGTGGCATAAATCATTCACAAGTTTAGTTGACTTGAGGAGAAATAGGAAGGCAGCCCTACCATTATGTGGCTTAAGTCGGAAGTTGACATCTATTTCACTGACTTTGCACAGTGTCACTTTTTTATTTTGTTCTTTTCAATTCTTATATTAAAAAAGCTTATTTTAAATGCGTTTTATCTTATTTTCTCCGTTTAGAGGAATTGACCTCGAGCACGTCGAACATGTTCTAAACAAAGCATATTCAAAGCGATCTGACTTCTTAATAAAACACATTTCATTTATCATTTATCTGTCATATTCTTATATTTTTGGCTGTCAAAATGGCGGGTGGTCAGCTTTTTACTCAGATTGATCAGTTTAAAGACCAGAAACCAAGAGAATGCGTTGCAAAAGTTTTGCTTACTTTTTCATTTATTAAGAATGTTGCACGTCCCCTTAATCTAGCTTAAGCCAAGCAAACGTATAGATCAACGAAAAACCCATCTGAATACAATATTCGAGTACAACGAACTAAAAGTTACACAAGCTGCTCATATCCGACAAGGATAAGTGGCTGAAAGCACAAACAAAAATCGAATACATTTCAGACTCCAACCTTAAAATCTCCAAGGCCCATTGAGCAGTTTCTCGTCTCTCCTGCCGCATATTCCCCTTATAACCATTTCCAATATTCTGTCTGCAACACAATCGAAAATTCTTGGAAATTCCAGAGTGTGTTTTCCGTTGGTCTTGTTGCATTGTTGCATTCTTCTTGTTTCCCTTTTGATATTATCATTCGCGATATGTTGTTCCTCCAGATTTTCTGATAATGTTGGGCACCCCATTTATAGGGTAAATTCTCAAGTGAGATTTTAGGAAAGTTTTAAACCATTTAACCATTTTGTAAAATTCTACTTGTGCTGACAACTTAAATTATTTGGTCAGCTGACACGTCGCTATTGCAAAAAAGTGGACCAATGCGAAAATACATTTTACGGCAGTTTCATTCTTAAATTTGTGAGATTTCTTACTGAGACTAGGCTGAGCTTGGTCGATAGAGTTTAGAGTTGCAGAGTTTAGGAGGTCAGGCTAGATGATAGAATCGGTTTTAGAATTAAATGTCATAAACTGACGGAGGGTAGTTGTTCAAAAAGTCTCTACCAGGTGACATAGAGTATCACAAATATAATCGTAAATATTAGAACACTCGTCTAGAAGAGGAAATGTCAACTTTACACCACACCAGCAGCAAAATGTCACTCCCATAGGGTGTCACTTGCCCCCCAACACATAATCGTTTCCCGTAAAACTTTTTTCGATTTCGCTTTCCGCCAGCATCAAATAAAGAAGACAACAAACAAAAAAAAATCAAAAGCGAGCAAAAAGTCCAAACGGTAGTAAAAAAATTCATGGCGTGTTTTTTTTTTGACATCATCGTCGCGTTTGAAGGTTCATTTTAAAACGTTCCACATAGTACCGTAGCGTATCGTGGTGCCGCATTGTCCGTTTTGACTGTAGTTTCCTCTTGGATTTTTCGTTGATTGTGTGCGTGTAGGAGTGTTCCGAAATGGATACGAGAGAAGGTGGGTTACGATAGTATGTAGTGCGCTAAATGCAAGTGAATAGAAGCGAAAATATGACTTAATGGAGAAAAAAGAAACCCATTAGAAAATAAGACGACGACCGACGACGCTGTCATGTGAGTTGTGTGAGCAGTGTTTGTTCTCGTCTTCTGATGGTAGCGCTGTTATGGTTGAGGTTATGGTATACACCACAACCACACCACCGCACACAGCACACAGCACACACAACTTGTTTTCTTTTCTTTGCGGTAAAGTTTTGCCCGTTGTCGTTCCTTTTTTTTATGCTTTGCTTTCGTATAACTTTAATGTGCATGTGAGTCTGAGCAGCCAGCATCTAGGTAGGTTTGTGATGGCTGTGGTTACGCCAAGAGATTTTTTTTTTATTTTATTTGAAATTGATCGAGCGAGGGTGTTAATTGTTGCCAGGTTTGCTGATTTTTTGGATTGAATCTGTCACAGGATTCATTTTTTTATGATTTTTGTTTCGTTTTGGAATTGATTCATTTAATATCAACCACAATAAACAAAAAGAATTAACAAAATACTTCAGCGATATCCACACAAACTACCTATTACGGCCTGCCAAACGCATAAACGTCAACTTTACCAAGCTTCTTATTTAACAAAATGGCTTTATGCTTTGAAATGACAGATCAAATAGCGAGAAAGCGAACCTAATTTAATGCCTTCATTTCAGCCGAAAACTATTCAAAAATTGCTTTAATTTAACAAATCGCATCGCATCTGCATATGTGAAAAATGACAGATCAAATTCCCAAATTTCCGCTACTAAAAACCATGTTTTATATTCAAACAGTGTCAAAATCTGCGAATTTGCGCTGGGTCGCAGTAAAATGTTCTAAGGCCATGTAAAAATTGGATTCAAATGATTGGTTCATCCCCATAGTTCATTTTTTACAATTCCTCGTAATTCTGACATTCGAAAAATGACAGGATACAAAAAAAAAACACAAAATGTCAACAGCTTAAACAAAAAACAAACCACCCAAAGACAAACTATAATTGAAAAAGTTTGAAACCGACATCTGTTAAAACAAAACTTTACCTTAACGGATGCAACCAATCTGACAGCTGTCGTTTTGCAGAAATGTTTGTAACTTTTAGTTATTTAAAAAAAAAAATTCGCTAGTTATACCTGTACAATTTGTTCGCAAAAAAAAAGACTCTAAAGAAACCAAAATGGGTGCGTTCTGAAAGTAATTGAAATAAAGTCGCGAGTCGAATCTAATTGCAAGAACTCAAAAACACAAACCACCTTTAATATGCCATACAAAACTGAACTGTACGTTCAGTTCCCGGACGGGGAAAAATCGTCGTATTTTCGCTATACACCTATTGTTGCAGCCAATACATGTAAACTAATCTCTGTTGGCAGTTAGTCTTCACGCAACTGTCACCGACAGCGGAACTCTTTTTTTCGACTCAATAAATCGTTTTCTTTGTTATTAAACTTCGGAATTGTTTTTATTATCAAAATTCTTCTTTCGTCGCTAGCACGAATATTGGTCCTTCAAACCGGTATATTAATTACGCAATTAAATTAATTATCAAGCCTAGTATATAATTATTTGTCCCATCGCGAAAAAAAAAAAAAAAAAAAAGAAATTCAATCGCGTTGTAATTTTGCTTTGTCTTACATTTCGCGCACTCACACACCACTCGAGCTCCGTTGGCAAAAGTTAACGGACATTTTTTTTTCCTATCGCTGACAAACGGTCTGTGAATTCGTGTCGTTTTGTTTTTTTTGTTACGCAATGACTACCGAAGCAAAACGCGATAGCAGCCGAAATGCGCTAAAAAGAACCTTAAATGCAAGCAAAAAAGCAGAAACTCTCGACGTAGCTGATTTGGAGTCCTATTTCCACATTCTTGCAGATCAATGGGGAACTTTCTGCCAAGCCCAAGATAAGGTGGAATCAGCATGTGGAACCGAAACTGTGGAAGATCAGGAAGCTGAGCGGGAACAAGGGGAACATTGGTACCGCGAAGCTTTCGCCAATCTTACTCGTGCCGCAAACAAATTAAAAGCTGCAATCAATGTAAATTCACAACCATCGTCTGACAAAACAACGCATTTATTAACGAACACCATTTCGCAAACACGTGCTGATATCAAACTCCCCAGCATACCGCTTCCACATTTTTCTGGAGATCCAAAAGAGTGGCGACCATTTCATGACGCATTCGAATCTATGATTCACAAGGAACCTTCACTCAGTGGGTCGCATAAGTTGTACTACTTGCGCAGCAGCTTGGAGGGACCAGCTCTTCAGGTAATTAGAGGTTTTCAATCAACCGACGAAAACTATGAAGAAGCCTGGGCTCTACTTAAAAAGCGCTTTAATGTTCAACGTGTTATAATTGACTCTCATTTTCGAGCACTTTTTGCGTTGAAAAAAATCAATGGCGAATCATCCGCTGCTCTGAAGGCGCTTTTAGACACTACCCAGGAGCATTATCAGAGTCTGAAAGCACTTGGAAGGGCCGTTGAGAACTGGGACGATTGGCTGGTCCATTTGACAGTTAGTAAATTTGATGCCGAAACACATAGGCAGTGGGAGTTGTCGCAGACAAGGGACGAAGTTGCAACGTTTGACACTCTTGTCAATTTTCTGGAAATTAGATGCCGTTCCTTAGATGCGATAGACTCTCATCAAATTGCGTCTACCAGTTCCAAACCGTATCAGCAATCTAGAGGCAAAACAAAGTCCACCTCAAGCTCACTACATACCGCAGCGCCGGATAATCAGCCAAATAAACGAGCAGCATCAAAATTCCACAATGACACGTGCGCATACTGCTTAGCAAAACACAAAATATACAGTTGCGACAAATTTCGATCTCTTGACATTACCAAAAGAACATCGGTAGTTCGAGAGAAAAACTTGTGTTCAAACTGCCTTGTTGTTGGCCACGCTTATCATGAATGTCGCAGCCCTAACGCATGTCGTGTGTGTCAAGTACGCCACCACACTCTTTTGCACCAAGAGGCCCCAACAACAAGTCCATTGGTAGAACCCAGCACAAGCAGTCAGTTCACGCAATCCAATTTCGCACACACTGAACACCAAGTTCTTCTTGGTACTGCTATTGTAAAAATTGTTGACCTATCTGGACGCTATCAACCAGCCAGACTTCTATTTGACAACGGCTCGCACCTTTCATTTATTACAGAGGGCTTTTTACAACGACTTAAGCTGAAAAGATCCTCGACTTCAGCAGCGATTGAAGGAATAGGTGGGACAGCAGCTGGAAGTTCTAGGGGTGAAGTTCAGCTCACTTTATCTTCATACGATCAACGCTTCATGACGACAATACGTGCTCACATTCTATCAAAAATAACAAGCTTCTTACCGCCGGTCCAACTCCGCCAAACTGACTGGCCACATATTAAGCGCCTAAATCTTGCAGATCCACAGTTCTACGCTCCGGCTCCAGTTGATATCCTTTTGGGCTCAGACGAATTAGGACAGTTTTTACGCGCAGGTTTGGTTATGGGACCCATCGGTACCCCCTTAGCACAGCAATCTACTCTTGGGTGGGTTCTCTTTGGGAAAATCATGGAACCACCACCGCGAGGCAGCACTTCTCTGGCCGTTTGCTTGCATACAGACAACGCACTCACAAAGGCTGTCTCCAAATTCTGGCAGGTCGAATCGCTGCCGGAGATAAAACATCTAACCATCGAGGAACAGTTGTGCGAAAAATCTTTTGAACGCACTCATTACCGTCAAGAGGATGGACGCTACGTAGTAAGACTTCCATTCAAACCTGACTGTCCACTCGGATCTTCTCGCCACGCTGCTGTTCGCGCACTATTTCGAATGGAGTCACTTTTTGCCAAGGATGAACACCTCAGAGTTCAATACAAGGACTTCATCCACGAATTCATTCAACTAGGTCATATGGAAAAGGTGAGTCATCCTCCAGTGCTTGGAAAGCACTATTATATGCCACACAGAGCTGTCGTTAAAGAAACGAGCACAACAACGAAGTTAAGAGTTGTGTTCAATGCTTCTTGTCGCACCACCACCGGATTTTCTTTAAACGACACTCAGATGGTCGGACCGCAGCTCCAAGCTGATCTTTTCGTTGCATTGGTTCGCGTACGAACCTATCGTTTTGCGATGAGTGCTGACGTGACGAAAATGTATCGCCAGGTACGAGTAGATAACGAACACGTAGATTACCAACGCATTGTCTGGCGTGACTCACCTGCAGATGACATCGAAGATTACAGAACACTAACTGTCACATACGGCGTCGCCTCGTCTTCTCATCTAGCAGTAAAAGCCATTCAACAATGCGCTCTAGATGAGGGTCAAAACTACCCTACGGCAACAGAAGTCATACTGCACCACTTCTACATGGACGACCTGCTGACTGGCTGCTTTGAAGAAAAAGAGTTGCTAAAACTTCAATCTGAAGTATCTGCAGTATTGAGCCGAGGGGGTTTCTCTCTTCGAAAATGGTCAACGAACTCTCCTCTTGTGATCAACGCTGTACCAGAGCATCAACGCGAAATCTTACAACCTTTGGACTTCTCGGAAGCAGATAGCGTCCGTACGCTGGGACTACAATGGGAACCGTCATCAGACAATTTGTCATTCGCCGTCCAGGTTTATAAAGTAGATGCTTCAAAATTTACTAAAAGATTACTTCTTTCAGATGCATCTAAACTTTTTGACCCGCTGGGTTTGCTGTCCCCATGCACGATCATTCCCAAGATGATATTTCAGCGGCTGTGGAACCCCAAAGTAGACTGGGATGAAGTTGTGCCAGACGATGTTAAACGTCAGTGGTTTGATTATAGGGACCATATCACGAGCCTCGCAGCAATCAAGGTGCCGAGGTGGGTCGGTACTGGAATTCCTAACGCTATTGTAGACCTACATGGCTTTGCAGACGCATCGCAAACCGCTTACGCCGCTGCAGTATACGTCCGCACGACTTCTCCCGACGGTAGTGTTACCGTTCACCTACTCACGGCGAAAACAAGAGTCGCCCCACTTAAACAAACTACTTTGTCTATTCCACGTTTGGAATTATGCGCCGCTGTCTTATTAGTCCAATTAATCAAACACATCAGATCGATTTTGGAACCCTACATGCGACACATTACTTGTTGGACCGATTCGACTGTGGTCCTTGCCTGGATTCAACAACACCCTGGAAGATGGTGTACCTTCGTCGCAAACCGTGTGTCGCAGATACAGGAGACCGTACCCTCTGAAAATTGGTTTCACGTGCAATCTGCGCACAATCCAGCCGACTGCGCCACACGGGGTGTACCGCCGCAGAACTTAGCCAATCACGAACTTTGGTGGAATGGTCCACCTTGGCTGAAATGTCCTCAGTCGTCATGGCCTTCACAAACGATTTTTGCTACCACTCTAGATCAGCGCTCCGAAGCAATCAATACAGCAAGTACGTCACACGCGCTGCCTCCAATTTGGGATCTCATAGATCGATACTCGAGTCTGAGGATGCTGAAGCGTGTCACTGCTTATATTTTGCGATTCGTGCATAATCTCCGAACAGCTGTCGAAATACGTGGAAACGCCGCTTTAGAGTCGACCAAATTTCGAAGCGGTAGACACTTGCAGCTGTGTGAATTGGACGAAGCCCTGTTACTATGGATCAAGCTCACTCAATCCTTCTTCTTTGCTGACGACATACAACGCCTATCTTCCAACATACTGGTAAGTCGTCAAAGCAAACTAATAAGATTACATCCGTTTTTAGACGAAAGAGGACTGATCAGGGTGGGCGGTCGATTATGCAATGCATCGTTACTACCTGATAAAAAACATCCGTTTCTACTGCCAGGATCTTCAAGGCTCACTACGCTCATTTGTGAGGACATACACCGCATCACACTTCATGCTGGCCCGCAGGCTATGCAGGCGATGCTTCAAAATCGCTTTTGGGTCATCAGTGCCCGCAAAATATTACGTAAAATCTTCAGATTGTGTGTAAAATGCCGAAGGCACTCCCACGCACTCCAGCAACAATTGATGGGGGATTTGCCAAGACCACGTGTAGTAGCATGCCGTCCTTTTTTGCGCAGCGGTGTGGATTTTGCGGGCCCAGTTTCACTTCGTTTCAGTAGAGGACGTGGCACCAAATCTGTGAAGGGATACATATCCGTCTTTATTTGCATGGCAACTGGCGCTGTGCATTTAGAGCTTGCTAGTGATTTATCATCCACAACGTTCATCGCAGTCTTTAAACGGTTTACCTCCCGGCGCGGACAATGTCGGGAGTTATTCAGCGACAATGGCACCAACTTTGTTGGGGCCGAAAAGGAGCTCAAATTCTTAATATCTCAAGCCATAAAGGACGAAAAATTGGCCAAATACCTTGCAGAAGATGGAACTGTTTGGCATTTCAATCCGCCAGCCGCTCCTCACATGGGTGGCTACTGGGAGGCTGCTGTTAAACGAGTAAAATACCATTTACGCCGCACATTAGCAGAACATTTGTTGACCTTCGAGGAATTCTCGACTCTGTTGACAGAAATTGAGGCGTGTGTTAATTCGAGGCCCCTCTGTTCGGTCTCTTCTGATGTCAACGACCTCCTTGCCCTGACCCCAGCGCATTTCTTGATCGGGGAGCCATTGAAAGCAGTACCAGAACCTAACTTCGAAGACTTTAAAGGCAGTTTGGTAAAGAGATGGCATTTCATATCAACTTTAAGACAACATTTCTGGAGGAGGTGGAGCTCGGAATACATTGTGCAACTGCAACAGCGCTCCAAATGGACTCGTACCAGACCCAACGTCAACATTGGAGATTTGGTTGTGCTTCGTGATGAACGGCTACCACCAACGAAGTGGAAGCTAGGTAGAGTTATAGATGTTCACCCCGGGGCAGATAGTAAGGTACGTGTCGTTACACTGAAAACTGCTGATGGAATTTTAACTCGACCTATAGTCAAGATATCGCCACTACTTTCTGTTCACGAAGACGGTCGTTAGCGATTGGAAACTTTTCGCTTTTTTAAACAAATTTTGCAATTCGTTTCAATGTGGGCGGAATGTTGCAGCCAATACATGTAAACTAATCTCTGTTGGCAGTTAGTCTTCACGCAACTGTCACCGACAGCGGAACTCTTTTTTTCGACTCAATAAATCGTTTTCTTTGTTATTAAACTTCGGAATTGTTTTTATTATCAAAATTCTTCTTTCGTCGCTAGCACGAACACCTATCCACGACGATAGTGACTTTAGTAAAGCCCGTATGACACTAAATTTGTTTTACATTTTTTCTGCTTTTAAAATGAAACTAGAGGAGTACGTAAAAATAGAAAGAAACTTCCCGACAGGAGTGAGTGCGTACACCAACTTTATTAATGTAGAAACATGAAAAAAATAAATTAAAAATGTATTCAAATCACATTTTTTGACATTTCAAGACTAACATTTGCGGTTGTTTTGCAAACAATTGCTACCCCTTTCGTAATACACTTTTATTCTCTTTTACACATAGCTGACTTTTCAACATTATAAAAATGAGGAAAAAATGTAGTGTCATACGGGCTTTAACTGTCAGAACTGAAGTTGGTAGACATTAAACGCAATCTGCAAAAGACCTACAGGAGAAAAATTAACCAAACTAAAATTGTTAAATCAGATAACTGAAGTGGTAAACATTGCAGGATAATCCAGCTCACAGATTTGAAAAAGATGGGCCAGGGGGCAGTGAAACAAATTTGAGGCCGTTAACTCTGTCCTAAAAGTTAAAATTAAGTCCCTCAATAGACACACCTGACTACACGCATTTATGAACAGGTTTCTGATAGAGATTTATGGACATTTGGGTCAAGAGCTCTATTTATAGAAACGAATCCATTTTGAATATGACATAGAAAATTGATTTTCCCCAGATTAACAACTTCAAAACGATCTTCTACATATTCATCCTATGAGTAAAGAATGTCATTCCACAAGACTAAATACATGCAGATGATGCGACGCATAACTCACAAAGTGAATGATTCGATTAGTTCCAAACTAACAGCTCGTTTGGCAGTCACCCTTGCCAATGGAAAAGAGGCGATTTTGGCCTCGTTTTTATCTTAGCGGTCATCGAAGAACTATGTCGAAAATGCTATACCTAAACATCCAAAAATAACCTCAAGCCACTTTTTTTTTAAATATAGAAGAAAAAACCATTTATAAATAACCCGCCAAACATTACAACTGGCCACCCAACTTCGACAGCGAAGCCAACGACCCTGATGAAACACCCCCTCTTCTATGGCGTGTATAGTTCTTCCTGTGCGTTTCTATCATTTCCTTTTCAAACAACGGGCCATCCGAAAACAATGTGTCTATGGCTACACCGGCATCTTAGAGAGCGATGGCCCCGGCCCAGCTTTGTCTGCCATGGCGGAGTGAAACGAGGGATGATTTCTACACAACAACCCTCGATATCGTATTCTTTGTTCTGTCGTTTGTGTGTGTATAGCCCGTAGCCCACCTCCCGATTGTTTTAATATGAAATGCCACCCACCTATTATATTGTTTCGCAAAGATTACTTCCAATGTGTTGGGCCGGTGTGCTCAAGTGTTTTGCTTTTTTTCTTTCCACCACCATTGCGTGCTTCACAAGATAAGGGTTAACGTATGCGATAGCTGCACTGCGTTGGCAATAAAAATCGATTGAGATTATCAAAATGGGGATTCTGGAGCTGGAGGTCTTTCGCGTTATAAGCATAACATACACTTGCAGTCGTAAATCAATTGTGTAGAGGTATTTGTTAATGTTCTTTCGAGGCGAACGCTAATAATAATTGCGAAATCATTCAAAAATACACACATTCCCAAGTATTTATGTACTTACTGCTGTTGAGTGATTTTTAAAGACTCGAAATGGTCTTTCGATTGGTGTTTTACGAGCCCCCATCGTTTCTGGAACATGGCAGAAGATTCCGAATGTTCCGAATGTTCCGAATGTGTGGGGAAAACTTTTCCGATGCAGGTCATTCACACCGCCTTGCATGGGAACTGGCAACACCATAAGGGGAAGGACAATTAGACCGCGTGCTGTAACGTCTTCATAGAGCCCGACTTGTCTGCAATTAGTTATAACCATTGCATGGTTACACAAACGTGTTTACGCATCTGTGACTGTTGACTGTTACGTGATCAGCATCACGTAAGTGCTGGTGAAAGCCCACTTGCTTAGTCGAAATTCTCAAACCTCTCTCGGGGTAAAACTAAAACCCCGAAGCGTGTTCTTTTTGTGATCAGAACTTAACGACCAACTGCGCACGCTTTAAATTGAAAAAAAGATATTCTGCATAATTACAGAAATGTGCTGTTCGAGTAATAGGATCATTTATGCCAGTTGTGTGACCACCATCGTTGCATTAGAATAATAGCAACAAATTGGGTCAATTTTATTAAACGCAAGGTACCGCGAGCGCGCGGGATAACTCAATTTTGAGGTTAATTAATTGATAGATTTGAACAGTGAAAAACAGACACAAGTTGGTGTCTTGTCTTGGGGAAAATTATGAATTAATTGGCACAGACAGATAGTAGTACATGGATGTGTGCAGCTGTGCCGATGGTGATGATGTATCGGTGACAATTTATTGGTGGAACGTGTCATCTAATGGAATTGAGACTGACACTGTGGGTTGTGAAATTTTTTGAAAATGTATTTTACAAATGTTATGCTTAAAGCACGATCTTATGGGAGTCGCTTCTTCACCTAAGCGAGGTCATCCCCTACTGCGTTAAGACTCTGATTTCGAATCAAAGACTCTGCGGGCTGTAGCGGTAAGGCTGCTTAACGCCGAATTTGTTCGAGGTTATGAGGACCTCTTCCACTTGTGAGCGTCACCTAAAACGAGGTCTTCCTCCACTGCGTTGACGCTTTTGATTTGGATTAAAGGACCCTTCGGGTTGAAGCGTTTTATTTGCGTTGGCTCGACCCTAATAAAGCTTAACGCAGCATTTGTTCGAGGCTATAAGGGTCTCTTCCATTTATGTGGCCACCTAAGCGAGGTCTTCCTCCACTGCGGTGACACCATGATTTGGAATTAAAGACTCTTCGGCTGTTGCGATAATTTTCGTTGGCACAAACCTTTTGTTACCGCCGTCCTAAGCTACGACATTTACCCGGCAGGGGCAAATCAGCCATGTGGCTGCACCCTAAAATATTTCTTAAGTAAACAGATCTACCTATATGTCATATTGTTCGGTGCTTTCCTTGGTTGCATTTCCTGGCATTCCTCTTTTTTTCTTTTTTTGCTCAAGAACATCGCGAAATAAAGATCGCTTTCTCAAATTAACATAATTATATATATTTCATATTTCTCGAATCATTAGAATACCTAAGGTAAGAATAAGATCGCAATGTATTCCACAATAAAAAAAAAAAAATGTATTTTCTCCCTTGTTAGATTTTTTAAGCGGAATAAAAATAAAATACACGCTGTAAAAACTTGGGTTACAACACCTTTTAAATAAGGTTATAAAAGCGTTTAAAACTTGTATGTTCCACGTAAAGCGAGGTCATCCGCAGCTGCGTTATGCCCCGACCCGGATCTCAATACTCTACGCTTATTTTCACTGGCACTTCATGTCCTGACTGTTCTAGGTGGTTAATTCTCACGATTCTGGACAACCTCTTTGCCTCTTTAGAGCTTGTAGAAATCGCTGTTTAATCCTTTCTTCAAGAGACGCCCGAACGGGATCAAAAATCAAACAAGGAATAATGTCTTTAAAATGTTCGTCCGCCTTTGCTAAGCGTTCGTGCTTTTGCGCTATACAGCGCCACTGGGATGATGAAGGTCTGTCTTGGCGAGGCTTTAGTACTCCTGGTATAGGTTATGTCGACTATAAAGTCGCCTTAATCAAGACAAACTGGCAGAATCCTCTTTACTAATTGGGATTTTTTTTTATATTTCATCATAAAAAAAAAGGTTGAGATAGTCTTGATGGTAAAGAATCGGACCAGGTTTCGAATTTCAAGTGAAAGTGATTCCAAACAGCGATAAAATGTCTGGGACTAGAGCTTAGAGCAAAGAGCCTGGCAACCGATTTTCAGACCGTCAAAATGAGTAGCAAAGGTAACAAAACCATAAAGCTGGCAAAGATGCTCACAGGAGCTGGACGACAGAATCCAGGAAGAGATGAGCATGTTTCTCCAAAGCCGCAGAAAGGTTTAAAACACTTAAAATTCCAGTTGGCAAAGAAGTTCGCAACCGCTGGACCACTGAAACCAGGGGCCCTACTCTGTTTCTCGTTCCGAAAGTAAAATTATTCGAAAACGAACCTTTTCTACTCTGTATTTCGAAAGTGAATTGAAATGTACTTATGTCTCATTTAGAATTCCAAAATTATTGCAGAGTACCTACTTAAAAGCGGAAGGGGAAAGCTATTTCGAATGGGACGAAACAGAGAGTAGGGCCCCAGGAGAAGATGGACGGCAAGGCTTATCATAGTCCCTACTAACAGAGTGAGCCGAAATCCATTTCCAACCGGACTTTGGTACTTTTTATTGATTTTTTTTTTTTTCTAAAAATAGAGAACCCTCCGAGCTTTCTTTATGTAAAGGGTGTTTTTTTTAGAGGTATAGAACTTTGAAATGGAATAAAACAAAGATGATTTTTTTAAATTGACATGAAATTTACTTTATTCGAAAGATAATCTTCTGGCATTTTAATTTAAATATGATTTCAGGCATATGACCGCCACGGCTGGCTAGGACGTAGTCTAATCTGGAGGTCCAATTTTCGATGACTTTTTCCAACATTTGTAGCCGTATGTCGGCAATAACGCGGCGCATGTTGTCCTCCAAGTGGTCAGTCGTTCCGGGCTTATCGGCGTAGACTAGCGACTTCAGATATCCCAACAGAAAATTGTCAAGCGGCGTCAAATCGCACGATCTTGGAGGCCAATTCACGGGTCCGCAACGTGAAACTATGCGGTTACCAAACGTTTCCTACAATATAACGAGCTGTGTGACATGTTCCACCGTCTTGTTGAAACCACAGCTCCTGCACATCATGTTTGTTCAATTGGTGAACGAAAAAGTCAGTAATCATGGCTCTATAGCGGTCACCATTGACTGTAACGTTCTGGCCAGCACCGTTTTTAAAGAAGTACGGACCAATTATTCCACCAACCCATAAAGCACACCAGTCAGTTTTTGTGGATGTAACGGTGTCTCAACATACAATTGAGGATTATAATCACTCCAAATAGGGCAGTTTTGTTTATTGACGTATCCATTCAACCAAAAGTGAGCTTCATTATGTTGACCGTAAAATTTCGAACAGAACCATGATTTTGAAAATAAATTTGCACAATTTGGAAGCGTTGTTCAGGCGTCAGTCTTTTCATGTTGAAATGCCAAACCAAACTAAAAATAAATCATTTGACAGCTGACAAAATTGCCGCCAGTTAAAATAGTGCTGCCAACTTAAAGTTCTATACCTCTAAAAAAAAAAAAACACCTTTTATAGAGTATGACATATGGGAATTTCAGACACGCATTGCAGCAAACTATGCTTTGATCAGAAAAAGTTGTTACAACGGTTCCGCCCTAAGGTATATATCTACAAACGAAATACAGGGTCCGCCAAATAACTTTTTTTTTTTTTGAAAATGCTATAAAAAAAACTACTGAATATTTTCTCAAATTTCTTTTTTTATTTGAAAGTACAATCCTTCCGGTTAATAATGGAAAATAATTTCATTCAAATGGCTGCCTCGGCTGGCAATACAAGAAATCCCTAATCCAGTGGATACCCCACTATCTGCCTTGCGGAAAGGTCCTTCGAAAATTTGAACTGTCACAGTCTGAATAGAAATACTTAGCTTAGTTTTAGAGAGGTATGAAAACTCCTATCGCGACTTGAATTGGTATTCTACGAAAATACGTATCAACGCAACCTCCTCCAAGTCGTCAGTATTTACTACACTATCTCCGAACTATATGTTCAATCAACCATTTTGTAATAAATAGTTTTGATGGGCATTGAACGACGAAACCATCAGTCATCAGTCATCACTTTCCGCAGCCAGCCGCCATGGGGCAGCGCGCACTTTCATTTTGCAAACGTACCAACTAAAGCTAACCTCTCCTGTTTGGCGTAAATATGGCGCGCTTATTCAACCGCCAATTTTGCGACCCCAAACGCTTCCGTTACTCAAAGGCACGATGATCGATATTCATATAAAATACCACCAGAGAAAATCTACGTGAATCTTTTTCCATCAAAATGTCCTTTGGCGTTTACAAGCGCATTGTCTTCTCTTCAATCGGAATAGATTCACTCGCATGTGTTGGTCACAATGTGATTATTTGTGAAAGTCTTCAAAACTATCGTCATCACTTTCGAGATTATGTAAGCTTGCCCCCTCTCCCCATCTATATGGATCATCAACAGTGGTCTTACCTAAAAGTGCCGCGCGAAAGAATTTCCATGACTAAGAAACGCAGTCTATCTCCCGCGCGCGCATGAATCATCCTCGGATACGAGTTACGAGTATATGCACACCTCAGGTCTGAAGAATTCCATTTAACTGTCAAAAGTGAGATTCTTTGCCCTTTTTCGGGCGACACATCGTCGTTGTTAATCCGCGTTGCGAGTATTTTAATTGATTGTTGCGATTAGTGATTTATTTTAATTGTTGTGAGGTGTGTGCGGTTTTTATATACACAAAGTGTCAATATGTCGATTGAAAATGTACACTTCATTGTCATGAGGTAAGCGTTCTCTGTTGGTGGCTACATAACTTTTCTTATTGCGAACAAAATGTTCTTTTGACAAATGCATTACATGTCCAAGGCCAACGAGTCAGAAGTGCTCGCTGGTTTATCGCCGCAGCACCTATGCAAATCGTACCTTTGCGAACGATGTAGAATTTTTCTTTTGCCGCTTCCAAGCGCAATGCTGGAAGAGGAGGGGGATGGACGAAATGGAAATGAGTTCGGTATCAAAAAAAAAAAACCCACATAAGTGTGGTTAGACTTAATGGCCACTGGTGAACTGGAAAACAAGAACAGTCAGAGAAGCACAAATGTACCTACAGTGGAGCTAGGAAGTTTCGTGTTTTGCATGATGTGATATTGGATCCACATCTTTGACGTATGACCGAGATAAATGATAGCATGGAGTGGTTGACAGCCCTAAGTTAGAGACAACGGGTTAGTTTTGGCACCGAAGTTTGCTAGGATTTGACAGATGACAAGGAGGGGCGAATTTCGAAAACTTTCAGCGATTTTTTTCGTTGTTAAGTGATCAATAATGGAATATTCGAAAGTCGGAGCAAAGAACAAGTACCTATTGACTTAAAATTTTCTTGTAATAATCACATTAAACTTTAAGTTCATTTTTTTAGGACATCTTCAGTATAAAGACTTCCAAAGTGACATAAAATTAGAACAAAATTCTAATAGATGTCCGACAATATAATCATCATCATCAATATAGTGTTATCATTTATAAGCGCGAAACCAATAAAAAAATCTGCTAATATCAATAAAACAAAGGAAAGAGAAAAAAAAAACATCTGCCAGAAACTGATCATTTGAAATTGGCACACATTCGAACCAAAGTCAAAATCCTGCCATCTTCGGACTTTTCTGCATTTAAATATCTACTCTTGATATAAAATGCTAACGAAATGCGAAATTTTTTTCTCATTTTTTGGCAATAACATTTTCGAATTTAAAAATGCAACCATTTCGTAGTTGGTGTCTTCAAAAATGATCTAAGAAAAAACAAGAAAACTCGAAACAAAACGCATTACTTTATTTGGCAATCAAGATGTTCGAAAAAGAAATGTCACTGTGACTTATAATGGAGATGTATGATTAAGTTTAATTGTTAAATGCTTTTCTTTTATTTTTTTCCTCTCATAAAGATGTTTATTCTGTGGCTTGTTTCATAATTCTTAATTGAAAATTATAATTTTCACTTTTCACTTTTATAAGACTCCTTTTTCTTACAGTGTAAGTTTTTCAAGAACAAAAAACTAAATAAAAATAAAATAAAATAAAATAAAACGTTATATTATTGTAGTATAATCAATTAGAACTGAAACACAAACAGCAGTTAATATAAGGCCAATTGTTTTTTCCTGGTTATTCTAACTAAATTAAAAAAAATTGGTAGGATTTGACAGATCAACGAGGGACGAATTTCGAAAACTTGAAACGCTTGTAAATTTTATTACTTTTTGTTGCTAAGTAAAACCGTACCGATATCTGACCGACTTAATGAATAGAGACATAGTGAACCCATAACGAAAAATACATAGGTACACGTATCATTATGAGTGGCATTTGTAACGAAATGTGGCTCAAGTAGGTAGGTACACTAAGAATTTTCTAACAATTATTGATACAGTTAAAGTGAAGAGCTTTAAAAGGTGTTTTTGTCTTCGCTAAAAGTTTTACTCACGTTAATACACATAGCGCACATTTGGCATGGGTATATTTATTAAGTGCTGCCAAACTAAACCTAATTCCGCTTGTTCCTAAATTTAAAGTTTTTGATGGGAAAGTTGAACCCGCGTTTAGAGTCGAGGTTAGCAGGTAAGTAAGCAGTAGATGAGTTTTAAAAACATAAGTAAAATACCTACACACTTTCACAAACCACTTTTAGGTATTTAGATGCGTTTAAAATTGTTCTTAAAATAAGTGAAAAGCAAACAGCAAACTTTGTTTTGAGTTATCGGAGACTGATTCATGCATTGGAATACTGACGCAATGCTAAACTGATATCCTTTGACTCAAAATTCGTATCTATAAGATCCTACCCACCTAACTATTCTACTTAACCCATTTCACAGAACTGTCATCAGCGAATCGATTGACGTCGCTCCGAACAAGGGAAATCAAAATAAAACTCGGATAAAAATATATCAGCTCTGAGTCATAAAACCATAAATAAATTCCCCCAGATGTGCCGTCCCGTCTCTTCACCTCCCTAACAAACATATCCGCACATAATCAGTTCGTTCAAATTATTATTCATCATCGGTATCCCTTATCATCCAGGCATGAGTTGTGTTGTGTAAGGCCTGTCGGTTTATTAATCGCAACTAATTTAAGGGCGTTGGTGCATAATACTCCATGCGTACTTATTTTGGTCTTTGCGTCCTCCCTTCCGCCGATCAGCCGCTTAACGAAGAATCGAACAGTCCGACCGCACTTCAAATCTGCCGCACACCACACAAGTGCAGTAAAGAAGAACAACAACAAAAAATCCAATTCAACACAAAACAAACAAAAAAAAAAAGAACAGAAAAATGCACTCAAACACGAAGTCGAATGGAAGAAGGAAAACCGATAAACTCGAGGAAATACCGAGAAACCAACAATAAAAATAAGGAAAAACATAACCACCACACAAAACTGTTGCAATGCAGTGCCACTCCAACTCCATTCCATACACATACAGTGAATCCGTGTGAATATGTGTGTTCGAATTTATGGCGAACAAGAGCGAGCAAACAATCTAAACACCCCCTTCGCACCGGCACTCCAATAAAAACAACAAAACCACAAACCAAACCAAATCACTTCATTCTGCCTGGAGAACTGAGTGGCAGTGAGTCCTTTTCAGCATAATTCAACGAATGAGCGACAATCAGAAACCGACAACAAAAACAAGTAAATAAATTCACCACACAAGAAACACTCACAAAAAGAAGGACACGATGATACGAGTACGAGGGTATAAGGATAGATAATATATAAACAAATAAAAGTGAACAGAGAAGACACCAGACAAATGAATTTAGAAGATGATTCGATTGAAAATTGAGAAAAATATCTTCAAACTTACCGTTCTGTAGATGCGTTTTCCATGTATGGCACAAAATGGTAATCCTTGCCGTTGTTGTTGCCAATTTGTACAAGTCGATTTGTAATCCAATTATCGTTTAATCAACTTTTCGACTAGAAGAGAAAGAAACACAAATTACACTTTAATCAATTGAAGGACACACATTTGAATTTTTCTTTGTAAAATTCTTATCAGCATTTCTGTTTATCACTGTACTCGTAAATGGTATTTTTATTGCAATAATGAATCGCCCGAGATAACGAGCAATATGTGGAAGGACAATAGTGGGACATGGTCAGAATGCACATTTTATTGCAAGACAAACAAAAGCCAACGGAATTATCTTAATCGACACAGTAAACAGTAATGTGGTAAGTACGGGTCAGAGGAGTATTGTGACTTTTTAATGAGGTTTTTTTTAAAAATATATACTGCCTGGTTGTGCTAATTTTAAGAGTTTGAGTCGTCAGTAACTATTTCGACACACTCAATTAGAGGAAAATCGCAATAAATACAAAAACTTACATACCTACACTTGTCAAAGTGACTTTTTGTCATTTTTCGCAAAAACAAACCGCCATGTTCATGTTAAACGTCAACTTGATTTGTCTGGAAGGAACGCGTTGACGTGACAACTTGATTTGATTTTTAACTCTGGTGGTTTCTTTTGAATTTTGACACTTCGAAATGTCAACTGATTATGCAGGCAGCATAGACATACTAAATATGGACTGCTAGTGAAATGTCATGTCATAAATGTACTTCTGTGAGAAAATATGTTCCAAAACAGCACAGGCGCTACTGTTTTACAGCGGATTAGCAAAGAAGCACATGCCGCAGTCAAGATTCAATTTCCATAGTAAAGCCCGTATGACACTACATTTTTTTTGCATTTTTTCTGCTTTTACGAAAAATTAAAACGAAAACTCCCGATAGGAGTGAGTGCGTACACACCAACTTTATTAATGTAGAAGTATCAACAAAAAAAATCCATTCAAAATGTATTGACGAGTGTAAAAGTTTTCCTGCGACACCTAGTGGATAAAAAAGGTATATGTATAGACCTATAAAATTTTGACGTCTGTTTGTTTTGCAAAGGACTTGCATAAGGAATGCGTGTGTTTCGTGAAAGAAAATTAATTATTTATCTATTAAAAAGTTAAACAACTAATTTAAAACAAACTTAATCTGCAAGTATAAGTACCTACTACTTGTCCGAATTTTACATGTGAGTCAATTCATCTGGTAAAGCTAGCACAAAAGTCTGTTCAAAGTAGTGTTGAATGTAATGTAAACAAATAATAAATTTGCTTTTGTTTATATATTTTGGTTGCTTTTAATCTTATAAAAAGTGTGTTAATTATGATTTTTAGATGTTTGCTTGCTTGATGATGGAGGATCCAGCCAGCTTAGAAGTTTCTAAGGTTGTGACAATATCGCTCTGCGAAGTAATTGACTATTTCAGTGGTGTTAAAAGGTCCATCAGGGAAGGCAAAGAAATAGTGAAAGCTGGCTGGATACATAAGATTGGCCACTCCCCACGTAGATGAAGTTACTGAGCTGGTGGTAGCTGCATCATCAATTTCATAAAATTTTCTGCAATTTTCATTGCTGAATTCGGAAGGTTTAGGCTGGGAAAGGCTCCTTTCACAAGTTTGGTTCTATACTGAAAACCATCCTGTGTATTCCGGAAATTGGGAAATTTTGTCCCGATCCTAAGCACAATACCCCATTTAATGAAAAGAACTTTAGAGTTTCGAACTTCTTTTGGAAGATGGTAGAATGTATTTCTCTCTTTACGATATGAATTGTCTTCTGCATTTTCTATACAAAAATAAAAACTTAGAGTTTTTTTTTTTCTTTTTTCTTATATTAAATGTATATTTTGAATTTAGTACACAATTTCTCACAATAACTTTTCGATTTTTTATAGAAATACATACTTAGCTGACAAAATCTATAGCAACCTACCGATGCGAAAATTTACCGCCAGGGGTTAGCCTCCATTCGTCAATTCAAATCACATTTTTCAGCTGCTTGGCAGCTTTTTTTTACATTTCAAGGTTATTTGAATATAAATTCGATTGGAAATTTGCGGTTGCTTTGCAAACAATTGCTACACCGCTGACTTTTCAACATTATAAAAATGAGGAAAAAATGTAGCGTACGGGCTTAACGTAAACAAGAAAGCGACATTTTTACAAAAAAAAAAGTTCGTTCCCATAGAAACATATAAACAAAAGAGCGACATCTTGTCCGAAGAGACAATTTCCATAGTAACGTGTACACAAAAGAGCGTCATCTATGGAAAAGAAGCAAAGCTATACAGAGTGATTTCAAATAAATTCTGTAATGTTTATTATTTTGAAAAAGAAATCGAAAACAAAAATAGCTTTCTTTACTTATAAATTAAAAAAAAAACCTACAGATATCTTCCAATTATCGTTCAATCCCATTGATACTAAAACTAATAATTAATATAGCGGGAGGTGAGTCTTCGGTGGAATTGAAACTAGTACCGTAGTCAATTGTACCGCCGTATTTCTTTTTAACTTCATCCCACTGAATGTGCTTCCACATAGCCATTTTATCCAGCATGACCATGAGATATGCGACTGCTTTCTTATTTTAATGACTTTTTAGTGAATGCAGCCGTCACTTCAGTTTTAGAGGACCATCTAGAATACTTTTATTTGAACACTTGTTTTGTGTTTCGTATTAAATTCGTTTGGTTTGTGTTAAGGGTTTGATTAAATTGAGATCACAGTAGTGAAATATAAATTACGGAACTAAGTAGGTACTAAGACTAAGTAAAATATAGAAACATCTATTGGTGAATGAATAAATAAAAAAATACTAACCAATCGTACATTAGTTCTCACTCTCTCAACGCATAGATATACTACATGCAAATTTGTAATGGAAGTAAACTTGTTCGTTTGAAGTTTATTTCGTTTTCCGCTGTAAAACAGTAGCGCTCTGTATTTTTGAAACATGTGTGAAGTTGGCTACTAGCAGTCCATATATAATAAATCAATGGATGGTAGGCAGGATTTTCTTGACTTAATTTGTCAGTTACCCCTCCATAGTCGTCAACTCAAAAATCTGTTCATTTGACCGATCCAGGCCAATCAAAGCTGCTGTCAGACTTAGTAAACTAGATACTTGAACGCCCACATAATTTTTCACGTTTTTGTCGACTTATGTACCTAATTGGGTGGCGCTAGAGTCTCAATTAGGTAACAATTTTGCATTCGAAACGACAAGCGTCAAAATGGGGGTCATATACCAATCGAATCTACTTAGAACTTCTTGGCTACTTGGCTCAATCGATTTCTTATACCAAAAAAACAGCGATTGGCAAGTGCAACTCTTCGCTTAATTTAAAGCGTAAGAATAAATTCCCAGCTACACAATGCGCCGTACTAATAACAAATTTTAGTCTCTACTTTTAATTTACGGCGAAATTTGTATACTAAGTGAACTAAAATTCAGAGTCGAAACTAAAAATGGTTATTGGTAAGGCCAATGTTTGAATTTAATCTGTCAATTTCAACAGCGTTTTCGTATTATTCCACCAACTTTTACAAAATTGTGACAACATCAATGTTGTCTGTTTGCACAATTTTCCTAATCGTAATGTACAAGAGGTTACATAAAAGCACATCTGTCATTTGTACTGTTAGTCTAATTCAATTACATAAGTTTTACTGTTTTCCCAAAGTAAATTTGGTTACAAAAATAAAAACTGTAGGATGGGCATTTGACAATTCTCAAAATGTCACGAAATGCGCATTAAAAAAAAGAAGTAACTGCACAAGACAAATGTCAAAATAAAGCAAACTGGGAAAGTTTAGTTTACTAAATCTGACAGTAGTCTGAGAGTATTTGCGTGGAGATGTTCAAGGATCTAATTTAGTAAGTCTGACAGCTGGTTGAGTTGATGTATTTCAATTTTTTTTTTTTAACTAAATCGCTCACAGGAGCAGTTCTTTCAGTTGAGGGGTAGCAGAAGAATTTAGTCACGAATTTCGTGAATGTGACGGATGTAGGAAATCGAAATAGTGACGTTACCGACCGATCTAGTCGGCTTTAGATAAGTACATTTTTGAAAGTGCCAACTCCTTTAGTTGGCCAAGACTAGAATGATCACGCGATAAGTTTTCCAGTTGACGTTTAAAGATTAATACAAGAGATTGCGATAAGTAACAAAAACGCGTCTCAGGTTGACAAAATAACTAAATAAATAAAATGAAAAGAAGTTGGAACTGGCCCAAACTCCATCGAACTGCGTTGATTCGCGCTGTCAAAACTAAGTTCACCCAAAGGCAACAATGGGATCATCGCTCTCGCATTCGCGATAGTTTCAGAATTTTAACTTTTGTGTTGAAAAATTTGAGGGGCTCCATTCTGGTTGGACCTTAAACCTGTGCACTACTTCATATACCTAAACGAATGCCCTAATGACAATGGTACAGACAATTTAATCAAAATTTTGCAAGTATGGTTGGATATCGAATTAAGAGCACAAATGACAGCTAAACTTCAAACGCAATTTATGACATTTTTGGTTTGACAACATCTCTGACCAACTGTACTCAAAGTTGTTTGGCACTTTTATCGTGTTTATTTTATAAAACAAATAAAAAAAACAGCTCACAGTCACACTATCAGAAATCAGACAGACGGACAGACTTCATAGAAGGAAGCGATTGAAACATGACGATGTAAAGAACAAGCGGTGAGTGAAGTTACTGGAGAGAAACTTTAATTGAGTCCGTGTTGCCGTTTGTCGGGGGCGAGAAAACAGGGGAAAGGAGTGGAATTTCTTCTAATGGAATGGGAAATGCCGTATATATGAAATCATCACACACATCTCGCTTTGCTTACCTCCATTCTAGGTACAACAAACACCGTCGCACACTTTTTGTTCCAACTGGCGCTTCCTCTCCTTCTCTTGCTGATGCTTCTTTAGGAGTAATGAAAATTGCAACACAAAAGGAAAAAAAAAAACATGAAAAAGGGAAATTTCCGTTTGCTTCTACACTTTGTTTTCCATCAAATTCGAAATGAAATATTTTTTATTTATTTATTTTTTTTTACACAGAAAAAAGAAGGCACATAAGGAAAATTAACTTCACTCAATTTTTTTCTTTCTTTATATTTTTCTTGTCACTTTCTCAACACAATTTGTTTCCAATTGAAAACTTTTTACAGAAGGAATAACCCGAAAGAAAAAAATGTTTTTTTCTTCAATACTGGACGAGAAAAGGCAAAAAGACACACAAACTCGGAAAAAAGACGTTTCTTCTCTTTCTTTCTCACGACTTTATTTCTCCACTCAATTTAGGCACATAATTGGTGTTAATTAATCTATTCACAAAGCGAACATGTAAAAATTGCTATTTTTCGCTATTTGTTATAAATGATTCGTGGAATAATTCCAAAATCGAAAATATCTCAAGAAAAACACGCACAAAATTGTATAAAATATAAAAAGGAACAATTTCCCCGCGGTGTGCAATGCAAACACTGAGCGAACAAGAAACCGTCGAAACGTACGTAACCAGACCAACGAATGGGCAAACTTTAACTACTCGAAATTCGAAATCGACAAACTCGACTCGTTTCGTTGTCGAACAAAATGAAACTGGAACGGGGGAAAAATTTTATTTTCTCGATTCCACTTTAGCCTTCTTTCGCACTCAATTGATCACATTCAACGCAACGTAATGAAGTTGGATTGAAGAAATAATTTTCGGTTGTTGGGAATGACATGCGCGAATAGATTTTTTTTACTTTGATTCACACACTGTTTACTGTTTCGGAAGGGAATTTGAAATTTTTGTAAATCTACGCGACTTTCTGCGGTATAAAAGACTTGAAAAATATATTTTTCACTATCACTAGGTGCGGTAGACAAAAATGCAGCGAATTTGTTGTGAAAAACGATTGCATTTGCGGTGGAAAATTTAAATTTTATATAAAAAAATCAAATCACACGGAGTATCACTCGAAACCATCCAACAAGTGGAGCGGCCATATTGCTTCTGTTTTGAATGAATGGTTGAACGCACCAACACATATGATTGTGCAATGTCAGTTTTGTGTGTATTGCCATCTCGCTTTAACTCGTTGATTGGATTGAAACTTGCCATTTAGTGCTATGCGACAATAGATGGCGGAGACGGCGAATTGTGATGAAGATGAGTTGGGTAATGAGTGATCCGTAATTGTTTTTTTAATCGAAAGAAATTTTTTCGTTTATTTGATCGCAAACTTTCAAATTCCCATTTAAGTTTTCGTCGGGATTCTTTTTTGAAAATTTTTCCACTTCCACAAACAACGGGGAGATAATGTTTCCGACTTTATGCTTAATGAAAAACCGAAAATCTGTATGTTAGTCGAATGAAATATAACCATCCCATTAAAACCCACATATTGGACATATCGCCCTCTACAGTTGGCAAATGTATCTACGAGAAAAGTGCACTCTCAAACGTCAAACTGAAAATTTCTAGACAGTCTTGTTTTCAGTGGTTTTCCTTGTCCAATTGGTAATTTTAATTACGAAAATATAGTTGCATCGGAAATAGTAAAAGTAAACAAACATTCAAGTAAACAATTCGCACGAAAATGAGTTCAGGATTTGTCACTGAATCAGAGTGCGCCGAGGCACGTAAGCGTCGCCAAGAGGAATGGGAAAAAGTACGCACTCCCGATCAGCCATTGGGTTCGTTGTAAAAAATTAATATCACATACACTTAGAATACAAATAATACCATAAAATAGAACGCCCAGAGGAGCCCTTCGACGGCAGAACTCTATACGATCGCTTAAAAGAGCAAAAAGTGAAGAAAGACATGGAATACGAGGAAGCACACAAACTTAGTATGAACGTTCGCCTGCCATTCTTTCTTTCTTTACAGACATTTTGTTTTTGTAGAGAATTTAATTCGCGGTTTGGATGATGATGAAGTGGAGTTCCTTGACCTGGTGGACAGAACCAAAATGAATGCCGAAAAACTTCAAATGCAAGAGGAGGCTAAGGAATTGCGAGACTTTCGTGAGCGCGTCGCCACCATTCAAGAGGAATCAATCGATAAAGTAAGTTTCATTTCCATTGAAATGTAGATGTAATGTCGTTGCGTTTGCAGAAAATACAGTCAGAGATAGCCACACCCAAGCCAAAGGCAATGCTGGCAGGCAATTCGTCTAGACAGTCGCAGAAATCTCTAATGGGTGCTGTACTTAAGCGGAAAAATGGCGAAGTCAATACTGCACCCGTTAAGACCACTAAAACTGAGACCGTGTCAAAGAGTCCAGAAAAAACAGAAGAGAAAACAGACGAGCGCGAAGCGGAGGAGGGGAAAGTCGACTCGGAGCCTAACAAGCTGCCAACGAGTATTACAACAAGCAAGTTGGACAAGGGGAGTCTCATTTGCACTGCCATCTTGCCAGGCATAGGGCCATACAATGACACCAGCGATTCAGAGATGAGCACAGGCAGCGAGGACGAACCGCACGCTTATTGCCAGTACGATTTAGTCGGAAGGAAGCGTCTGAAGAAGAAGGAATAGCTGCTGATGATGTTGTTGAGAAAAAGAAGGAGGAGACATTGAAATAGATTTCCTTAAGTCCCTATCCAGAGTTTTTATTTTAATTTACTTTTCTAAGAGTAGATCTAAGGCTTTCAAGAAGAGTTGTCTGGTTTGAGGATCCCCTCAATTTTATATCAAATTAAAGAGAGGTGCTTCTACGAAGAAATACAATGAATACACGCGGATAGATAACTAAGGCCCTTGGCAAATAATTTTAAATTCAAATATTGTGTATGCTAGATGTACTGTCTGTCTCAATAAAGGTCTAAATAAATGTAAGCATTTCTTGAGAACTTTCAAAGTAGCAGCGCAAAGAGGAACGGACGAAAGTATCCTTCGCAACCAATTTCGAAAATCAATTCAAAAGACGCATGCAGCCCGATCCTCAGAATAAAACTTCGAAAAGTGGTTTCCCAATTTATTTTATTTATTTCAAGGAAAAAACAACTACGCCGCATTCTTCGCCTTGTTTCTGTTCCTGTTCTTCACATTCGTCACCTCGTAGAAATTGCTGCCGATCTTCTTTCGTTTTTGGCTCCTGTCGGCGGCGCGCTTCTCCTTAGCCGTCATCTTCTTTAGTTTCTTTGAGGGCGCTGGCCCGTCGTCGGCCTCCTCCTCTTTGAAGATACCACTCGCGGTCGGCACCACCTTTGGCTTTGATTTCTTATGTACCACTCGCTCCAAGTCCTCGTTGTACTCATCTTCCGAGTAGAAATCGCTAGCGCCATCGGAAGAGTCTGCCTCGGGATTCTGCAGCCTCTTTCGTTTGCGCTCGAGTCGCTCGACTTTTCTGGCAGCCAGCAACTCGACATCGATCTTGTCCAACTCCTTGACGTCAGACGCCTCGAATTCCAAGCCAACCTTGATCTTACGGAAGTCCTGCAACTGCTTGAACTCCTTGGCCTTTCGCACCGACTCACTGACGAACGTCTTCTCAGACTTTTCGTCGTCGTCTGCTGCTTCGACTGGGGGTTCCACTTCCTTTTTATCGGCGTGCGATTTGGGAATCTCATAGCCCTCTGGGGCGACGTAGAATGGAAGTTTGCCACGCTGCCAATCGTTCAGCACCATGCGCGATGTGACGGTTATATCGGGTTCGCCGCCCTTGAGGAGCTTTCCACTTTTCTGCGACAACTGTTCGAGGAAGTCTTGTGACGACTCCCACTTGTCTATTTTGTACGTTTTCTTTATGTACTCCTTTCGTACACGTTTTAGTACTGTTTCGACGTAATCCTCTGGGTTGGTCACTAGTTCTACACGCACGACACCCTTTAGAACTTTCTCTGTGTCGGTCTCTGCCGAGGGATAGACAACACCGGGACAGTCGATAAGGAAAATTCTCTTCATCAAGGTTATGTACTGCCAGACCTTGGTCTCACCCGCGATGGGCGCCACATTGCAGACCTTCTTGCTGCGCAGCGCATTGATCACAGAACTCTTACCCACATTTGGGTAGCCAATGAAGCCAACGCTGATCTGTTTCTTGTCCACATGCAGTTTGCCCAGCTGCCGGAAGAGATTTATCAGCGCGCCTTTACCGAAGGGATGTTGCAAAGAAGCATGGAAGGCGATGGTTGGATATTCAGCAGAAAGAATCGCTACCCAACGCTGTGTAACCCACACAGGCACCAAATCCACCTTGTTCAGAATGAAGAACAAGTGTTTGTGCGGCTTTTCCTTGCGGAGGAACTCCTCGATGTACTTGGAACGTGTTCCCATGGGGTCGCGGGCGTCCAAAACCTGCAAGAGCACATCAGAGGAATCAACTACTTTATGCAGCTCATTCCAGATGCGCTTGCTCTGTCCAGCGGCGAAAATCCAATCCCTCTTGGCATCCTTCACTCCTGTGTCCTCGCGGATTAGATCTACATCCTTGCTGTGATCGTACTTGTCTGCCAGTTCGTCGGCGTTTTTGCTAAGATCCTCCAGATCACGGACCTTCAACGTGGGACGCTTGCGTTGTTTCTTCGGACCGAAGACACTGTCAAAACTTTCTGTATCCAACAGATGAACGCGCGAATGTTTTGCCGATTCATTCAACAGTGTGATTGGCAACTGAGATGGCTTCATGATAACTTGGTACGGATCTTTGACGGCCTTGCCAATTTCATCTTGAAACTTTTGCAGGGCGTTTTGGGAGATAACACGCGAGTTACTAAACCATTTCGGTGTGGGTTCCACTCGTGCCATTGCGCCAGATTTCAGGCGACCCTAAAACAAAAAAAAAAAATGCAATTGTATTCTTCGTCGAAGATAGGTTACAATTTTTTTGACTTACCTGAAATGGCGCGGGAGTAATGATTTTTCCATTCCTATCGCGCTTGGCCTTGAAATTACGATACATTTGCAGACGCTTGATGGTCGCCTGGGTACGTGGATTGGCGACTCCTTTTAGGCCACTTTTCGGACGCTCCGGGTTCATGGAGTGGTTGGAACGATTGAAGCCCTGTTTCCGGGGAGCCCCGGTTGTGCTTCGAACTTTCGGCATGATTACTCCTTTACTGCTTGATGTGAATATTTAAAAAAATAAAATTTATACGCGAAAACGTGATGCAAACACGCTCGCTGAACAAAATGTAAGGAAAGTTTGGTTATGTTTTTCTGTTTACGGTGACATTTGATGACAGTCCACTTGTTGTGTTATGAAAATTCTGCTCTGGATGCTGTGTCCATTGAATGAGTACATTCAAGAGGATTGCTTTTGTGAACATCCAAAGCTATAGTTACATTGGTCGTTAATAACAATTACACTTTTCATTTATTTGTAGTACACATGTCACACACGTAACGCGATTGTGGGGTCATATGATTTGGCCAGGGCCAATGTTCTGTAACTTAAGCAACAATTTTCGCATCGAAAACTCAGAAACAATATTTTTTCGTTCGTTTTACTTTGGGTACATATGTACTAAACTAAAAAGTTAAGCGTTTGCCAACAGCCTGCCGAACTCTGGTAAGAAAGGGTTCAACGATTTGTCATTTAGCTAAAACTAGGAGTTTTTTCATTCTACCCTTACGATCTTTTCCAGATCATTTATTTACATAGTTTATTACAAAGACAGAGATCGAAAAATAAAACGCGCCTACTTCTAAACACAAACTACTCGCAGGCTTCCTGATCACAGCAATGTCTTTCAAGAGGGGGTTTTGGGCAATCCATTAAGCCACCACTAATTTAAAACAAGATTCAATCTTATTGAATCGCCAACAACAGGTTATGCCAGACAAGAGTGAATCGAAAATTTGATTACTATCTAATTTAAGAGCTTCGCTACCCTGTGCTTTCGCCCTCAACGTATCGTGCAGTCAGCAAAACTTCGTTCAAAAACCAAATGCGAAAAAACTTCAACTTCAAAATTTTGACGTTTAGATTGCGACATTTGTATTTTGATTGCAAAATAGAAAGGAAAAGTTTTTTTTTTTACATTCATCTCGCGTTGATTTCCCAATAATTGTACTTGCTGTAAGAAATGGAACTAAGAAGGCATATCTTATAGACAAGACTTTTCCATTCTCCAAACTTGTGCGAATTGTGTAAAACGCGAAAAACAATTTGAGCGTAAATCGACCGCTTTTGACCACACGTACGCACAAAGTCCTCTATCGCAATCATCTCACATTTGGACTACAAAGGAGTGGAGTGCAAAGAAAAAAAACTATCGAATTTGTGTGGCTGACGCAAAAAATGGGAGAATCAATTGCGGCCAGTGTTCATGAGCATATTTTAGAAGCAATATTCGCCTTTTTAGATCTCCGCGACTTGAGGAATTGTTCACTTGTGTGCAAAAAATGGTATCGCTTTCTCAATGATGAAAACAATGATGTCTGGCGACTGCATTGCATACGAAAACTAGCCGAGGATGCACTGAAATCGGATTTACTGTCATCGGTGCCGACATACAAAACAAAGCTGAAGGCCTTCTATCATGCATGGAATCCAAATGACTGTTCTAGAAATGTGTATATCAAGCCAAATGGATTTACCCTGCATCGGTGAGTGTGTGGACTTTAATCGGAATAGTGTGATACATCTGTGCTTTTATTTGAAGAAATCCTGTGGCGCAAAGTACCGATGCGGCGAGAAGTAAAATCGGCTTTCGACAGGGCAGACATGCGTGGGAGGTTATATGGGAAGGCCCACTGGGTACGGTGGCCGTAATTGGTATCTCAACAAAGGAGGCAGCGCTACAGTGTCACGGCTATGTGGCGTTATTAGGCTCGGACGATCAGAGTTGGGGCTGGAATCTGGTCGACAACCACTTGCTCCACAATGGAGACGCACAGGGCAACTATCCCCTGCTGAATAATGCGCCAAAGTATCAAGTGAGTAAACTGAATTCGCTTGCATTCGTTGATTTGGTGTGTTGGGAGTGGTGGCGCTTAATCACAAGGTAACCGTTCCAAGAGATGTGTTACTGTTGTTATGCTGAATGGTATTTATCGCGTCTGCAATCTTTTCGCAAGGCCTTTCTTCGTTTCAGGCCAAGGTCGGGTCAGGTTCATGTGTTACAAGCTGTATAGCAACAATAAACCGCGGTAATCAGCCTCTAAAGATGTGTGGAAGAGCAATGAAAAGAAAAAGGCGAGGTGGCTCGGTATCTTTTTCTATTTCAATGACGTTAGTTTTAAATTTAGCACGAATCCATTGAGCAAATGAATATTTCTGTACGAACATTAGTTCGTTTGAGGGAAATTTTTGATTTCGATTTCTGATGAATTTGTGACAAAGTGAAGAGAAACAACGAGTTCTCGGTGAAGTTGGGATTTGACAATTTATATTCCGTATCAATCTGTCACTCCTAAAGCTAAGCCATCGTTGCACACACGATGTCATTCCTGATTCATAGGTGCTTCAATGCTGGTCTTCCACACTTCTTTGCCTAGTGTTTTTATACATCGAACTTGGTTCTTCCTTTCTTCACACTCTCAACTTGAATTCTTTAGAACTTAACACACCCTTCCACCCATCACTTTATGCAATTAATTTCGTTTCTCTTCTTAAGGTAGGCGAACGAATACGCGTCATCCTGGACTGTGACGACAACACCCTATCATTCGAAAAGAACTACGAATTCCTGGGGGTGGCGTTTAGAGGTGAGTTATCTTATTATCAACCAAACACGGTCACATTACTCTACCCTGTGTAGGTTTGCCGGGCAAAAAGCTTTATCCTACTGTCTCTGCGGTTTACGGTAATACGGAAGTATCCATGGTGTATCTCGGTGCACCACTAGACGGCTAATCAATTCAACATACACATCACTATTCGCAATAGGACTTTGTATGCAGTAGTGTGCAAGCAACTTCGGTTCTGTCTGTCTTCATTTGCTGTTCTTGCCGATTTTTCTTTACATTCCGATGACGATTTTTATAAAAGTAAAAACAAAACACAAACAACACAACGGTTAACATAATGTATAGCATATTTTATATACACAGTTACAGACCATAAGAGTAGGTACTTATACAAAACTGCAGCTAACTGCAGCTGACACAGAGGCAAAGCAACCATCAACACATCTTAAGTATTTAATTATTCTAGCATAATTATTATTAAAATGTTTTAAGTTGTTTCTCCCTTTATTTTGTTTGTGTTTTTATATTACGAAGTATTTTTCTTTTCTTTTTATTGTTTGTGAAAAAGTGACTGACTATCCATACAAACATTATAAATTTGGAATTGTTCTTTTAAGTTGGTAAGATGTAAACCGTCCCTCCCATCAATGTCGCAGTATAGAAATGTTTTTGTTTCACACATCTATTTTGTTGATAGAATAATTATTTATTGATATAAAGTACATACACACTACACACCTACCTATAGCAGGCTAGATAGAATTATAGGTAAGAGAATTTGGCAGCACTTGTTTAATATTGTTTAGTATAATATTGATTAAGTCAACACTGTAAACGCTTATATTTTGTTCATCAAACTATTTTTTAGTTTTATTGTTTAAGCTGTCGTCTTTTTCGTTGTATACTGGTGCTAGTCAATAAAGAAAAGAAAACATAAGTAATCTTCCCATCCCCCAAGTAAAATGAGAGAAAACAAAAAAGGAAATTCGGAGATAAGTGAAACCCACTGAGGAGTCTTGATTTTGTACAAAAACGTGTATTTTATTCAAATTAATTGTAAACATAAATAAAAATCAATCACACTGAACCACTGGTTTTCATTCTCTCAAAGGACTCAGTGCGAAATCATCATCGTCATCGAAGAGATCTCCGAAATCATTGTAGAAATCGGCGTGGACGTGCTTTTCATTGGTGGCCAAGTCCATAAGGATTCCCGACGAGCTACCCGACTACAAGAAGAAAACTTTAGTGCAAGTGACTTTTTTTTAGATGTAAAACTCACTTCTTCTAAATCCATGAAACCAGCTCCCTCGGGGAACATTTCATCTGCTGCTAATGTTGGTTTCATATCTCTTAGTGTTGAATCCGTTTTTAATAGATTTTTTAAAACAATCGAAAGAGTATATGTATTTCTTACAAACAATTTCCTCACTGAGATGTCGTAGAATAAATTATTGTCAAAAATAATGGAATGTCAGTCGAGTGAAAACGTCAGACGCACTGTTCCCAGACCAATTGGAATGAAAGTAGGAGCGTTTTGATTTCCAGCGAATGCGGTTCTTGGTTGCACCCGAAATGATATAAAATCGTCATGCAGCAAGTAAAACAAAATCGTAAAAACGATCATAATGTTACAGATAGTATTATATGGGCTGTAGTTATAACATTTGTGTTTGGTAGCGTGTATTTATGGTAAACTATGAAATACTCCAATAAAAATATAGCGGGTAAAGGAGACAAATTAGTTCTTCTGCAGGGCTTTAGACTTATATAAAACACTTCGCCTCTTAATTTGACTCCGTTAGTAGGCAGACTTCATTGATCAGACGGGGATAGCCATCATTCCTTTCGATTTGGATATGATTTACCTACATCCTAACAAACCTACAAAACTCAAACAATTCATTGATTGAGAACTCGACAAAATTTACCAAGAGAAATCAGTCAGGGACTTCCCAATTTAAGCGAGAAGTGTTGTTACTCTTCGCTTTAAAATTCAGATTACTAACTATGGGTACTTACATGTTTAATTTTTATTTCAGCCCCCACAATCACGAAAGATATTCATTTAATAATAATTTGTGCGCTTTTTGACGAAAATTTTGCACCCGCTAATCTCGAACACAAACCAAACCAAAAATACCACAAATGCACTTATATTTATTTGGGTTACATTAAGACACACCACCACATAACTTTAATATCATTTTTGATAAGAAAAATACCACTTACTTACTGCAAATAAAAATTAACAAGATTGAACTAGTGTATGTGCACACGCATCACCGCACAAAAAAAAATGTACTGCTGGAATAGCGGAACTTCGTACCATATGAACGCATCCACTCAAATTTTTGACAACTCAAATGTCATTCGGCGTATAAAGGGTGATTTTTTAGCTGGTTTGGTTTTGGCAACACTGGTTTTGACAGCTGACGTGTGTTTAGTACCTTGTGTCACTGTCAAACATCTTCAGTTTCGTTTGCAATTTAACCATGGATCGTCTTACAAATGAACAACGCTTGCAAATTATTGAATTGTACTATCAAAATTCGTGCTCGGTTCGAAATGTTCATCGCGCGCTGCTTCCATTTTATGGTCGGCATTCTCGACCTTCTGAGCAGTCTATTCGGAAGATTGTGACCAAATTTCGCACCAAATTTACTTTGTTGGACATTAAACCACCAACACGTTTACGTACTGTGCGTAGTGAAGAAAATATTGCGGCCGTATCAGCTAGTGTGACAGAAGACCGCGAAATGTCGATTCGGCGCCGTTCCCAGCAGTTAGGCCTTTCTTACAGCACTACGAGGAAAATTTTGCGGAAGGATTTGGGCGTAAAGCCCATCCGTGTTGGGCTACAAATAAATGCCACGTTGGAAAATATAGATGAGCTGGAAACATGCCATCCTGATTATCCATTCTTTATAAAAATCAAATGCACAAATTGTGGCGAAGAATCGGACAAATGGCATGATATCACCGAATCGGAAAGATCCCAACAGGACTCACGAAATCCCGACGGATTCAATTTTTACATGAAGTGCAAAATGTGTTCTCGTGAGAATACAATCGATGTGGTAGAGAAGTCAAATGGTAAGCTTTATTGACTGTTTCTGCGGTAAATTAGAAATCAACAGACACTTAGGCAAGCATTATCTATTTTGTAAGTTCTCTGTTATTGAGAAGAATCTCCATCCACTCTTAAATACATGCGTATGGTGCAATCGCGGGCGGTTACTTACTGTGAGATGAACAAGCCTTCACTTGGTTGTTCCATCAATCAACAATTAACAACAAACCTTTCATAGCGATTGTAAAAAAAAAAAATTCTTCTCTCTTTCAGTGAAATACACCAAAGACGATACGGGAAAATTTAAAACCATCGTAGTCTTCGACTGTCGTGGCGCTGAACCAACCGAATTCTCTCCCCGCACCGGCTGGCTAGTCAAATCCTCAGAAAATGGACAGAAATTCGACAACGTGGACCTTTCCGAAGACGATTGGGTGGAATACGACCAGAAGAACAACAACTCCATCGGCATCTACGAGTTCTCGTCGCAATTCATCAAGCTAAAGAAGTGAGCGATAACTGGTTTCAGTTACGAAATGTTACTTTCTTTATTTTAATGATATTTCAATAGTTTACCATTATTTTCTTTGTTAAAACTCACAACTATGCATTGAAATAAAAACTTTCGGACTTCATTTTTTTTGAACGTTTTTCAGTTACATTTGTCAGCAACAATAGGGAAGCGCACCACCCTAATTTCATTACCATAATCACATATTACAGAGTTACAAGCTAACATCATTATTTTTGGACATAATTGAGAATTGGAGCAGTCTAGTTTGACCTCTCTCGCTGGCTCACCAGTTCGTACATCCCACACTATGAGGGAACCTAGAGCAGAGTAGCAGTTGCGTTAAGTTAAGTTATTAAGTGAAAGGGGTTTTGACTTACCCATTTTACTCGTGACCAGCAGAGACGGTGTCAACATTAATAAATTAGAATATGCATTCGATATATTGATGGTATTGAGGAGATTCCCCTGGAATCGTTCCCACACATGAATTCGCTCGTCTGTGCCCAGACGATTTTATTTGAAGAAATCCTGTGGCGCAAAGTACCGATGCGGCGAGAAGCAAAATCGGCTTTCGACAGGGCAGACATGCGTGGGAGGTTATATGGGAAGGCCCACTGGGTACGGTGGCCGTAATTGGTATCTCAACAAAGGAGGCAGCGCTACAGTGTCACGGCTATGTGGCGTTATTAGGCTCGGACGATCAGAGTTGGGGCTGGAATCTGGTCGACAACCACTTGCTCCACAATGGAGACGCACAGGGCAACTATCCCCTGCTGAATAATGCGCCAAAGTATCAAGTGAGTAAACTGAATTCGCTTGCATTCGTTGATTTGGTGTGTTGGGAGTGGTGGCGCTTAATCACAAGGTAACCGTTCCAAGAGATGTGTTACTGTTGTTATGCTGAATGGTATTTATCGCGTCTGCAATCTTTTCGCAAGGCCTTTCTTCGTTTCAGGCCAAGGTCGGGTCAGGTTCATGTGTTACAAGCTGTATAGCAACAATAAACCGCGGTAATCAGCCTCTAAAGATGTGTGGAAGAGCAATGAAAAGAAAAAGGCGAGGTGGCTCGGTATCTTTTTCTATTTCAATGACGTTAGTTTTAAATTTAGCACGAATCCATTGAGCAAATGAATATTTCTGTACGAACATTAGTTCGTTTGAGGGAAATTTTTGATTTCGATTTCTGATGAATTTGTGACAAAGTGAAGAGAAACAACGAGTTCTCGGTGAAGTTGGGATTTGACAATTTATATTCCGTATCAATCTGTCACTCCTAAAGCTAAGCCATCGTTGCACACACGATGTCATTCCTGATTCATAGGTGCTTCAATGCTGGTCTTCCACACTTCTTTGCCTAGTGTTTTTATACATCGAACTTGGTTCTTCCTTTCTTCACACTCTCAACTTGAATTCTTTAGAACTTAACACACCCTTCCACCCATCACTTTATGCAATTAATTTCGTTTCTCTTCTTAAGGTAGGCGAACGAATACGCGTCATCCTGGACTGTGACGACAACACCCTATCATTCGAAAAGAACTACGAATTCCTGGGGGTGGCGTTTAGAGGTGAGTTATCTTATTATCAACCAAACACGGTCACATTACTCTACCCTGTGTAGGTTTGCCGGGCAAAAAGCTTTATCCTACTGTCTCTGCGGTTTACGGTAATACGGAAGTATCCATGGTGTATCTCGGTGCACCACTAGACGGCTAATCAATTCAACATACACATCACTATTCGCAATAGGACTTTGTATGCAGTAGTGTGCAAGCAACTTCGGTTCTGTCTGTCTTCATTTGCTGTTCTTGCCGATTTTTCTTTACATTCCGATGACGATTTTTATAAAAGTAAAAACAAAACACAAACAACACAACGGTTAACATAATGTATAGCATATTTTATATACACAGTTACAGACCATAAGAGTAGGTACTTATACAAAACTGCAGCTAACTGCAGCTGACACAGAGGCAAAGCAACCATCAACACATCTTAAGTATTTAATTATTCTAGCATAATTATTATTAAAATGTTTTAAGTTGTTTCTCCCTTTATTTTGTTTGTGTTTTTATATTACGAAGTATTTGTCTTTTCTTTTTATTGTTTGTGAAAAAGTGACTGACTATCCATACAAACATTATAAATTTGGAATTGTTCTTTTAAGTTGGTAAGATGTAAACCGTCCCTCCCATCAATGTCGCAGTATAGAAATGTTTTTGTTTCACACATCTATTTTGTTGATAGAATAATTATTTATTGATATAAAGTACATACACACTACACACCTACCTATAGCAGGCTAGATAGAATTATAGGTAAGAGAATTTGGCAGCACTTGTTTAATATTGTTTAGTATAATATTGATTAAGTCAACACTGTAAACGCTTATATTTTGTTCATCAAACTATTTTTTAGTTTTATTGTTTAAGCTGTCGTCTTTTTCGTTGTATACTGGTGCTAGTCAATAAAGAAAAGAAAACATAAGTAATCTTCCCATCCCCCAAGTAAAATGAGAGAAAACAAAAAAGGAAATTCGGAGATAAGTGAAACCCACTGAGGAGTCTTGATTTTGTACAAAAACGTGTATTTTATTCAAATTAATTGTAAACATAAATAAAAATCAATCACACTGAACCACTGGTTTTCATTCTCTCAAAGGACTCAGTGCGAAATCATCATCGTCATCGAAGAGATCTCCGAAATCATTGTAGAAATCGGCGTGGACGTGCTTTTCATTGGTGGCCAAGTCCATAAGGATTCCCGAAGAGCTACCCGACTACAAGAAGAAAACTTTAGTGCAAGTGACTTTTTTTTAGATGTAAAACTCACTTCTTCTAAATCCATGAAACCAGCTCCCTCGGGGAACATTTCATCTGCTGCTAATGTTGGTTTCATATCGCTGCCTTACATTGACAGTGGCATAACTCAAAACTTATGAAATTTGGTTTTGTTGCACAAAAAGACTACATTTCCTTCATTTCTTTTCCATGTAAAATGGCACATTGCTATTTCCATCGGTTTTCCGCCAGAGGGCAGTTATGCCAGTATCAACTTACCCCCACCCTTACATCTAAACTGGCACATCTTCAGTTGTGTTGCGGTGCTTCAAGTGGAAGGTTGCATTGTTTTCCTGAGCAGTGGCATAATTTGTGTTAGACCAGGGTTCGCGTTTAAACGTGTTCGTTGATAACGGATCATTTTGTGTTGTGCCATTATTCCAGGTAAATTGCATGCCATTTTTATAGATAGTTTGTCATTAATATAGAACTATTTTGTGTTGTGCCTATGTTGATGTGTAAACTATGGTCATTTTTAATTAATTTGTGAGTTATGCCAGTATTTATGCAAAGCTTGTAAAGTTGCTTTTAAAGTTGTAACGGTATTTTTCAAAGCAATATTAAAATTTTTCGTGCTAATTTATTTCAATGTTCATACCTTTCTTTGGTTTTTAATTTCTTAGTTGTCCGCAATAAATTTATTAACAAAATGGATCATAATCGAGCTCGATTAATACTTAAACTAGCTAGAAGAGGCGAACATGACACTGAAAATTACTTGCTTGAGAAAAATCGGAATGAAATTTGGGAAAGTACCGTTGAAAATGAAAGCCTAAATTCAGGTATATCTAATCTATTTTTAATGTGCATCAACAACAATCTGTTATAACTTATAGCTTGCACATCTAATGCAGTATTCGCTGGAGGTAGAACAGAAGTAAACCTAGACAATACTCAAAATAAAAATTTCAACTCCTCGGAAAAGGAAAATCTAAATTCACCATCGAAAGCTCAAGTCATTGACGATGAGTCCTTTGCATTTGATTCGGATGACACCGACAACGACCCCAATTACGAAACAAATAGAAGTGAATCTTCGTCAAGTGATGACGAGAGTACATCGATAAGGGGCCCGAAAGAGGTAAGCACGCAAGTTGTTGTTAAGGAGAAAGAAGGAAAAAAACGAACGAAAAACATGAAAGATTGGGTCGCAATCAAAAGTAAAAAACTCAGAAATACTGGTCAGCCCTATAAATCGTATAGGACAAAAAAAGAAGTTAAGGGTAGAGACATACGACAGCCGTGTTCTGAAAAATGTAGAAGCAAATGTTGGGATAATTTTACGGAAGATGAACGGAAAACAATATTCAAAAATTATTGGAGTATGGGGGACCTTCATAGGCAAAGGGATTTTATTGCTGGGTGCATAATGAAGATTGACCCTAAATATCGGTATGTTAAGGATGGAAGTTTCAGAAAACCAAACAATGCGTTTTATTTTGAAAAGGACCGAAAGCGAATACGAGTTTGCAAGACATTCTTTTTGAATACTCTCGATATAAGTCACAGAACCGTTCGTACAGTTTTAGAAAAACAATTCGATTTACCTACTAATATGCTCCTAGAAGATCTGCGAGGAAAACACAAAAATCATGCTCATGTTGATGATTTAATTAAAGACAAAATACGTCAACACATAAACTCAGTACCAAAAATACCAAGCCACTACTGCAGGGCAGATACTAAGAGGGAATACATTGACGGTAGCAAAACTTTGGCCCAAATATATCGTGACTATGTTAAAATCTGCGAAACAAGGAACGAACCTTACGCTAACTATGCTATGTTTTACAAAATATTTACGCAAGAGTTTAATTTGTCCTTTTTCACTCCGAAGAAGGATCAGTGTGAGCAGTGTGTCGCATACCAAAACATGTCTGATATTGAAAAGGATAATCAGAAAATGGCTTATGAACAACATCTTTTAGAAAAAGATTTAGCACGCCAAGAAAAGAAAAAAGATAAGGAGGAGACCGGCAGCGATACATTTGTCTTTTGCTACGACCTACAAGCAGTTTTTCAATGTCCTAAGGGAGATATATCCGTTTTTTATTATAAATGCAAGTTAAACGTCCTTAACCTGACTTTCTTTGATTTAAAATCTACAGACGTTTCCTGTTTTGTTTGGCACGAGGGAGAAGCGGAGCGCGGAGTCAATGAAATAGGAACCTGTGTGCTAAAAATTATTGAGCAAAAATCTCAGCTGACAACAGAAAAAATTAACCTAATTTTTTACACTGACAATTGTGGAGGCCAACAAAAGAACAAATTTATGATAAGGCTTTATCAGTATGCCATAAAAAAGTTTCCAAATATTAACTCTATTACCCACAAATTTTTGATTAGAGGCCATACTCAAAATGAGGGTGATAGTGCTCACTCGCTCATCGAAAGAGAGGTTAAACGGTCTCTAAAGGCTGGGCCGATTTATACTCCTCAGCACTTTGTTTCCATTATTCGTTCCGCAAAAAAAACAGGCCGGCCTTTTAATGTCATAGAGATGACCCATGAAGACTTTTTCAATATCAAAAACTTATCTCTTGCCCAAGATAGTGGCTGTTTGAAAAATAAGTGCAAAGAAATTGTGAAAATAACAGAGATAAAAGTTCTCAAAATAACTCAGGATCAACCTTCATCATTTTTTTACAAAACATCTTTCGCCGAGCAAGATTTTAAGGAGGTCGAAGGCCAAGGAAAAAAGTTAGGTCTGCGAGCAACTGGCACAGCTGGTCTAGCACTTCAGCCCGCCTATCACTCAAAACGTACTCTTGCGGGAAAGAAGAAAGAGGACTTGATGGATCTTATCAGGCATAATCACATACCGAAATTTTATTCAGCATTCTACAGTGCTTTGTAATGCAATACTTTTTAATAAGCTATTATCGAAACTGAAGTTCCTTTTTTTTGTATTGTTTGTTTTTTTTTTCATTAAAGTTTTAGTTTGAAAAAAAGTGTTATTCTTATTATTTTTTGATATTTTATTATAATGGTATAACTTCAAATGTTCGAACGAATTTTACCTAAGCAATGGCACAACTCGAAAGGAGGTTAAAAGGGTTGGGCAACTTGGGCGATAGTTACGGTTTTTGGGTGACTTCAATTAAAATTATTAAAGGTAATGTTACTGAATCTTATTTACATTAAAAATATTTCAATAATAATTATTTATCATTTCCATATTTGCAATTAAATGAAATCAAAAAATTAAAAGCTCTGTCCTGTAAAACTAGAGATTTTTGACTTATGCCACTGTCAATCCAAGGCAGCGATATCTCTTAGTGTTGAATCCGTTTTTAATAGAGTTTTTAAAACAATCGAAAGAGTATAAATGTATTTCTTACAAACAATTTCCTCACTGAGATGTCGTAGAATAAATTATTGTCAAAAATAATGGAATGTCAGTCGATTGAAAACGTCAGACGCACTGTTCCCAGACCAATTGGAATGAAAGTAGGAGCGTTTTGATTTCCAGCGAATGCGGTTCTTGGTTGCACCCGAAATGATATAAAATCGTCATGCAGCAAGTAAAACAAAATCGTAAAAACGATCATAATGTTACAGATAGTATTATATGGGCTGTAGTTATAACATTTGTGTTTGGTAGCGTGTATTTATGGTAAACTATGAAATACTCCAATAAAAATATAGCGGGTAAAGGAGACAAATTAGTTCTTCTGCAGGGCTTTAGACTTATATAAAACACTTCGCCTCTTAATTTGACTCCGTTAGTAGGCAGACTTCATTGATCAGACGGGGATAGCCATCATTCCTTTCGATTTGGATATGATTTACCTACATCCTAACAAACCTACAAAACTCAAACAATTCATTGATTGAGAACTCGACAAAATTTACCAAGAGAAATCAGTCAGGGACTTCCCAATTTAAGCGAGAAGTGTTGTTACTCTTCGCTTTAAAATTCAGATTACTAACTATGGGTACTTACATGTTTAATTTTTATTTCAGCCCCCACAATCACGAAAGATATTCATTTAATAATAATTTGTGCGCTTTTTGACGAAAATTTTGCACCCGCTAATCTCGAACACAAACCAAACCAAAAATACCACAAATGCACTTATATTTATTTGGGTTACATTAAGATACACCACCACATAACTTTAATATCATTTTTGATAAGAAAAATACCACTTACTTACTGCAAATAAAAATTAACAAGATTGAACTAGTGTATGTGCACACGCATCACCGCACAAAAAAAAATGTACTGCTGGAATAGCGGAACTTCGTACCATATGAACGCATCCACTAAAATTTTTGACAACTCAAATGTCATTCGGCATATAAAGGGTGATTTTTTAGCTGGTTTGGTCTTGGCAACACTGGTTTTGACAGCTGACGTGTGTTTAGTACCTTGTGTCACTGTCAAACAGCTTCAGTTTCGTTTGCAATTTAACCATGGATCGTCTTACAAATGAACAACGCTTGCAAATTATTGAATTGTACTATCAAAATTCGTGCTCGGTTCGAAATGTTCATCGCGCGCTGCTTCCATTTTATGGTCGGCATTCTCGACCTTCTGAGCAGTCTATTCGGAAGATTGTGACCAAATTTCGCACCAAATTTACTTTGTTGGACATTAAACCACCAACACGTTTACGTACTGTGCGTAGTGAAGAAAATATTGCGGCCGTATCAGCTAGTGTGACAGAAGACCGCGAAATGTCGATTCGGCGCCGTTCCCAGCAGTTAGGCCTTTCTTACAGCACTACGAGGAAAATTTTGCGGAAGGATTTGGGCGTAAAGCCCATCCGTGTTGGGCTACAAATAAATGCCACGTTGGAAAATATAGATGAGCTGGAAACATGCCATCCTGATTATCCATTCTTTATAAAAATCAAATGCACAAATTGTGGCGAAGAATCGGACAAATGGCATGATATCACCGAATCGGAAAGATCCCAACAGGACTCGCGAAATCCCGACGGATTCAATTTTTACATGAAGTGCAAAATGTGTTCTCGTGAGAATACAATCGATGTGGTAGAGAAGTCAAATGGTAAGCTTTATTGACTGTTTCTGCGGTAAATTAGAAATCAACAGACACTTAGGCAAGCATTATCTATTTTGTAAGTTCTCTGTTATTGAGAAGAATCTCCATCCACTCTTAAATACATGCGTATGGTGCAATCGCGGGCGGTTACTTACTGTGAGATGAACAAGCCTTCACTTGGTTGTTCCATCAATCAACAATTAACAACAAACCTTTCATAGCGATTGTAAAAAAAAAAAATTCTTCTCTCTTTCAGTGAAATACACCAAAGACGATACGGGAAAATTTAAAACCATCGTAGTCTTCGGCTGTCGTGGCGCTGAACCAACCGAATTCTCTCCCCGCACCGGCTGGCTAGTCAAATCCTCAGAAAATGGACAGAAATTCGACAACGTGGACCTTTCCGAAGACGATTGGGTGGAATACGACCAGAAGAACAACAACTCCATCGGCATCTACGAGTTCTCGTCGCAATTCATCAAGCTAAAGAAGTGAGCGATAACTGGTTTCAGTTACGAAATGTTACTTTCTTTATTTTAATGATATTTCAATAGTTTACCATTATTTTCTTTGTTAAAACTCACAACTATGCATTGAAATAAAAACTTTCGGACTTCATTTTTGTTGAACGTTTTTCAGTTACATTTGTCAGCAACAATAGGGAAGCGCACCACCCTAATTTCATTACCATAATCACATATTACAGAGTTACAAGCTAACATCATTATTTTTGGACATAATTGAGAATTGGAGCAGTCTAGTTTGACCTCTCTCGCTGGCTCACCAGTTCGTACATCCCACACTATGAGGGAACCTAGAGCAGAGTAGCAGTTGCGTTAAGTTAAGTTATTAAGCGAAAGGGGTTTTGACTTACCCATTTTACTCGTGACCAGCAGAGACGGTGTCAACATTAATAAATTAGAATATGCATTCGATATATTGATGGTATTGAGGAGATTTCCCTGGAATCGTTCCCACACATGAATTCGCTCGTCTGTGCCCAGACGATTTTATTTGAAGAAATCCTGTGGCGCAAAGTACCGATGCGGCGAGAAGCAAAATCGGCTTTCGACAGGGCAGACATGCGTGGGAGGTTATATGGGAAGGCCCACTGGGTACGGTGGCCGTAATTGGTATCTCAACAAAGGAGGCAGCGCTACAGTGTCACGGCTATGTGGCGTTATTAGGCTCGGACGATCAGAGTTGGGGCTGGAATCTGGTCGACAACCACTTGCTCCACAATGGAGACGCACAGGGCAACTATCCCCTGCTGAATAATGCGCCAAAGTATCAAGTGAGTAAACTGAATTCGCTTGCATTCGTTGATTTGGTGTGTTGGGAGTGGTGGCGCTTAATCACAAGGTAACCGTTCCAAGAGATGTGTTACTGTTGTTATGCTGAATGGTATTTATCGCGTCTGCAATCTTTTCGCAAGGCCTTTCTTCGTTTCAGGCCAAGGTCGGGTCAGGTTCATGTGTTACAAGCTGTATAGCAACAATAAACCGCGGTAATCAGCCTCTAAAGATGTGTGAAAGAGCAATGAAAAGAAAAAGGCGAGGTGGCTCGGTATCTTTTTCTATTTCAATGACGTTAGTTTTAAATTTAGCACGAATCCATTGAGCAAATGAATATTTCTGTACGAACATTAGTTCGTTTGAGGGAAATTTTTGATTTCGATTTCTTATGAATTTGTGACAAAGTGAAGAGAAACAACGAGTTCTCGGTGAAGTTGGGATTTGACAATTTATATTCCGTATCAATCTGTCACTCCTAAAGCTAAGCCATCGTTGCACACACGATGTCATTCCTGATTCATAGGTGCTTCAATGCTGGTCTTCCACACTTCTTTGCCTAGTGTTTTTATACATCGAACTTGGTTCTTCCTTTCTTCACACTCTCAACTTGAATTCTTTAGAACTTAACACACCCTTCCACCCATCACTTTATGCAATTAATTTCGTTTCTCTTCTTAAGGTAGGCGAACGAATACGCGTCATCCTGGACTGTGACGACAACACCCTATCATTCGAAAAGAACTACGAATTCCTGGGGGTGGCGTTTAGAGGTGAGTTATCTTAATATCAACCAAACACGGTCACATTACTCTACCCTGTGTAGGTTTGCCGGGCAAAAAGCTTTATCCTACTGTCTCTGCGGTTTACGGTAATACGGAAGTATCCATGGTGTATCTCGGTGCACCACTAGACGGCTAATCAATTCAACATACACATCACTATTCGCAATAGGACTTTGTATGCAGTAGTGTGCAAGCAACTTCGGTTCTGTCTGTCTTCATTTGCTGTTCTTGCCGATTTTTCTTTACATTCCGATGACGATTTTTATAAAAGTAAAAACAAAACACAAACAACACAACGGTTAACATAATGTATAGCATATTTTATATACACAGTTACAGACCATAAGAGTAGGTACTTATACAAAACTGCAGCTAACTGCAGCTGACACAGAGGCAAAGCAACCATCAACACATCTTAAGTATTTAATTATTCTAGCATAATTATTATTAAAATGTTTTAAGTTGTTTCTCCCTTTATTTTGTTTGTGTTTTTATATTACGAAGTATTTGTCTTTTCTTTTTATTGTTTGTGAAAAAGTGACTGACTATCCATACAAACATTATAAATTTGGAATTGTTCTTTTAAGTTGGTAAGATGTAAACCGTCCCTCCCATCAATGTCGCAGTATAGAAATGTTTTTGTTTCACACATCTATTTTGTTGATAGAATAATTATTTATTGATATAAAGTACATACACACTACACACCTACCTATAGCAGGCTAGATAGAATTATAGGTAAGAGAATTTGGCAGCACTTGTTTAATATTGTTTAGTATAATATTGATTAAGTCAACACTGTAAACGCTTATATTTTGTTCATCAAACTATTTTTTAGTTTTATTGTTTAAGCTGTCGTCTTTTTCGTTGTATACTGGTGCTAGTCAATAAAGAAAAGAAAACATAAGTAATCTTCCCATCCCCCAAGTAAAATGAGAGAAAACAAAAAAGGAAATTCGGAGATAAGTGAAACCCACTGAGGAGTCTTGATTTTGTACAAAAACGTTTATTTTATTCAAATTAATTGTAAACATAAATAAAAATCAATCACACTGAACCACTGGTTTTCATTCTCTCAAAGGACTCAGTGCGAAATCATCATCGTCATCGAAGAGATCTCCGAAATCATTGTAGAAATCGGCGTGGACGTGCTTTTCATTGGTGGCCAAGTCCATAAGGATTCCCGAAGAGCTACCCGACTACAAGAAGAAAACTTTAGTGCAAGTGACTTTTTTTTAGATGTAAAACTCACTTCTTCTAAATCCATGAAACCAGCTCCCTCGGGGAACATTTCATCTGCTGCTAATGTTGGTTTCATATCTCTTAGTGTTGAATCCGTTTTTAATAGATTTTTTAAAACAATCGAAAGAGTATAAATGTATTTCTTACAAACAATTTCCTCACTGAGATGTCGTAGAATAAATTATTGTCAAAAATAATGGAATGTCAGTCGAGTGAAAACGTCAGACGCACTGTTCCCAGACCAATTGGAATGAAAGTAGGAGCGTTTTGATTTCCAGCGAATGTGGTTCTTGGTTGCACCCGAAATGATATAAAATCGTCATGCAGCAAGTAAAACAAAATCGTAAAAACGATCATAATGTTACAGATAGTATTATATGGGCTGTAGTTATAACATTTGTGTTTGGTAGCGTGTATTTATGGTAAACTATGAAATACTCCAATAAAAAAATAGCGGGTAAAGGAGACAAATTAGTTCTTCTGCAGGGCTTTAGACTTATATAAAACACTTCGCCTCTTAATTTGACTCCGTTAGTAGGCAGACTTCATTGACCAGACGGGGATAGCCATCATTCCTTTCGATTTGGATATGATTTACCTACATCCTAACAAACCTACAAAACTCAAACAATTCATTGATTGAGAACTCGACAAAATTTACCAAGAGAAATCAGTCAGGGACTTCCCAATTTAAGCGAGAAGTGTTGTTACTCTTCGCTTTAAAATTCAGATTACTAACTATGGGTACTTACATGTTTAATTTTTATTTCAGCCCCCACAATCACGAAAGATATTCATTTAATAATAATTTGTGCGCTTTTTGACGAAAATTTTGCACCCGCTAATCTCGAACACAAACCAAACCAAAAATACCACAAATGCACTTATATTTATTTGGGTTACATTAAGACACACCACCACATAACTTTAATATCATTTTTGATAAGAAAAATACCACTTACTTACTGCAAATAAAAATTAACAAGATTGAACTAGTGTATGTGCACACGCATCACCGCACAAAAAAAAATGTACTGCTGGAATAGCGGAACTTCGTACCATATGAACGCATCCACTCAAATTTTTGACAACTCAAATGTCATTCGGCATATAAAGGGTGATTTTTTAGCTGGTTTGGTTTTGGCAGCACTGGTTTTGACAGCTGACGTGTGTTTAGTACCTTGTGTCACTGTCAAACAGCTTCAGTTTGGTTTGCAATTTAACCATGGATCGTCTTACAAATGAACAACGCTTGCAAATTATTGAATTGTACTATCAAAATTCGTGCTCGGTTCGAAATGTTCATCGCGCGCTGCTTCCATTTTATGGTCGGCATTCTCGACCTTCTGAGCAGTCTATTCGGAAGATTGTGACCAAATTTCGTACCAAATTTACTTTGTTGGACATTAAACCACCAACACGTTTACGTACTGTGCGTAGTGAAGAAAATATTGCGGCCGTATCAGCTAGTGTGACAGAAGACCGCGAAATGTCGATTCGGCGCCGTTCCCAGCAGTTAGGCCTTTCTTACAGCACTACGAGGAAAATTTTGCGGAAGGATTTGGGCGTAAAGCCCATCCGTGTTGGGCTACAAATAAATGCCACGTTGGAAAATATAGATGAGCTGGAAACATGCCATCCTGATTATCCATTCTTTATAAAAATCAAATGCACAAATTGTGGCGAAGAATCGGACAAATGGCATGATATCACCGAATCGGAAAGATCCCAACAGGACTCGCGAAATCCCGACGGATTCAATTTTTACATGAAGTGCAAAATGTGTTCTCGTGAGAATACAATCGATGTGGTAGAGAAGTCAAATGGTAAGCTTTATTGACTGTTTCTGCGGTAAATTAGAAATCAACAGACACTTAGGCAAGCATTATCTATTTTGTAAGTTCTCTGTTATTGAGAAGAATCTCCATCCACTCTTAAATACATGCGTATGGTGCAATCGCGGGCGGTTACTTACTGTGAGATGAACAAGCCTTCACTTGGTTGTTCCATCAATCAACAATTAACAACAAACCTTTCATAGCGATTGTAAAAAAAAAAAAATCTTCTCTCTTTCAGTGAAATACACCAAAGACGATACGGGAAAATTTAAAACCATCGTAGTCTTCGACTGTCGTGGCGCTGAACCAACCGAATTCTCTCCCCGCACCGGCTGGCTAGTCAAATCCTCAGAAAATGGACAGAAATTCGACAACGTGGACCTTTCCGAAGACGATTGGGTGGAATACGACCAGAAGAACAACAACTCCATCGGCATCTACGAGTTCTCGTCGCAATTCATCAAGCTAAAGAATTGAGCGATAACTGGTTTCAGTTACGAAATGTTACTTTCTTTATTTTAATGATATTTCAATAGTTTACCATTATTTTCTTTGTTAAAACTCACAACTATGCATTGAAATAAAAACTTTCGGACTTCATTTTTGTTGAACGTTTTTCAGTTACATTTGTCAGCAACAATAGGGAAGCGCACCACCCTAATTTCATTACCATAATCACATATTACAGAGTTACAAGCTAACATCATTATTTTTGGACATAATTGAGAATTGGAGCAGTCTAGTTTGACCTCTCTCGCTGGCTCACCAGTTCGTACATCCCACACTATGAGGGAACCTAGAGCAGAGTAGCAGTTGCGTTAAGTTAAGTTATTAAGTGAAAGGGGTTTTGACTTACCCATTTTACTCGTGACCAGCAGAGACGGTGTCAACATTAATAAATTAGAATATGCATTCGATATATTGATGGTATTGAGGAGATTCCCCTGGAATCGTTCCCACACATGAATTCGCTCGTCTGTGCCCAGACGATTTTATTTGAAGAAATCCTGTGGCGCAAAGTACCGATGCGGCGAGAAGCAAAATCGGCTTTCGACAGGGCAGACATGCGTGGGAGGTTATATGGGAAGGCCCACTGGGTACGGTGGCCGTAATTGGTATCTCAACAAAGGAGGCAGCGCTACAGTGTCACGGCTATGTGGCGTTATTAGGCTCGGACGATCAGAGTTGGGGCTGGAATCTGGTCGACAACCACTTGCTCCACAATGGAGACGCACAGGGCAACTATCCCCTGCTGAATAATGCGCCAAAGTATCAAGTGAGTAAACTGAATTCGCTTGCATTCGTTGATTTGGTGTGTTGGGAGTGGTGGCGCTTAATCACAAGGTAACCGTTCCAAGAGATGTGTTACTGTTGTTATGCTGAATGGTATTTATCGCGTCTGCAATCTTTTCGCAAGGCCTTTCTTCGTTTCAGGCCAAGGTCGGGTCAGGTTCATGTGTTACAAGCTGTATAGCAACAATAAACCGCGGTAATCAGCCTCTAAAGATGTGTGGAAGAGCAATGAAAAGAAAAAGGCGAGGTGGCTCGGTATCTTTTTCTATTTCAATGACGTTAGTTTTAAATTTAGCACGAATCCATTGAGCAAATGAATATTTCTGTACGAACATTAGTTCGTTTGAGGGAAATTTTTGATTTCGATTTCTGATGAATTTGTGACAAAGTGAAGAGAAACAACGAGTTCTCGGTGAAGTTGGGATTTGACAATTTATATTCCGTATCAATCTGTCACTCCTAAAGCTAAGCCATCGTTGCACACACGATGTCATTCCTGATTCATAGGTGCTTCAATGCTGGTCTTCCACACTTCTTTGCCTAGTGTTTTTATACATCGAACTTGGTTCTTCCTTTCTTCACACTCTCAACTTGAATTCTTTAGAACTTAACACACCCTTCCACCCATCACTTTATGCAATTAATTTCGTTTCTCTTCTTAAGGTAGGCGAACGAATACGCGTCATCCTGGACTGTGACGACAACACCCTATCATTCGAAAAGAACTACGAATTCCTGGGGGTGGCGTTTAGAGGTGAGTTATCTTAATATCAACCAAACACGGTCACATTACTCTACCCTGTGTAGGTTTGCCGGGCAAAAAGCTTTATCCTACTGTCTCTGCGGTTTACGGTAATACGGAAGTATCCATGGTGTATCTCGGTGCACCACTAGACGGCTAATCAATTCAACATACACATCACTATTCGCAATAGGACTTTGTATGCAGTAGTGTGCAAGCAACTTCGGTTCTGTCTGTCTTCATTTGCTGTTCTTGCCGATTTTTCTTTACATTCCGATGACGATTTTTATAAAAGTAAAAACAAAACACAAACAACACAACGGTTAACATAATGTATAGCATATTTTATATACACAGTTACAGACCATAAGAGTAGGTACTTATACAAAACTGCAGCTAACTGCAGCTGACACAGAGGCAAAGCAACCATCAACACATCTTAAGTATTTAATTATTCTAGCATAATTATTATTAAAATGTTTTAAGTTGTTTCTCCCTTTATTTTGTTTGTGTTTTTATATTACGAAGTATTTGTCTTTTCTTTTTATTGTTTGTGAAAAAGTGACTGACTATCCATACAAACATTATAAATTTGGAATTGTTCTTTTAAGTTGGTAAGATGTAAACCGTCCCTCCCATCAATGTCGCAGTATAGAAATGTTTTTGTTTCACACATCTATTTTGTTGATAGAATAATTATTTATTGATATAAAGTACATACACACTACACACCTACCTATAGCAGGCTAGATAGAATTATAGGTAAGAGAATTTGGCAGCACTTGTTTAATATTGTTTAGTATAATATTGATTAAGTCAACACTGTAAACGCTTATATTTTGTTCATCAAACTATTTTTTAGTTTATTGTTTAAGCTGTCGTCTTTTTCGTTGTATACTGGTGCTAGTCAATAAAGAAAAGAAAACATAAGTAATCTTCCCATCCCCCAAGTAAAATGAGAGAAAACAAAAAAGGAAATTCGGAGATAAGTGAAACCCACTGAGGAGTCTTGATTTTGTACAAAAACGTGTATTTTATTCAAATTAATTGTAAACATAAATAAAAATCAATCACACTGAACCACTGGTTTTCATTCTCTCAAAGGACTCAGTGCGAAATCATCATCGTCATCGAAGAGATCTCCGAAATCATTGTAGAAATCGGCGTGGACGTGCTTTTCATTGGTGGCCAAGTCCATAAGGATTCCCGAAGAGCTACCCGACTACAAGAAGAAAACTTTAGTGCAAGTGACTTTTTTTTAGATGTAAAACTCACTTCTTCTAAATCCATGAAACCAGCTCCCTCGGGGAACATTTCATCTGCTGCTAATGTTGGTTTCATATCTCTTAGTGTTGAATCCGTTTTTAATAGAGTTTTTAAAACAATCGAAAGAGTATAAATGTATTTCTTACAAACAATTTCCTCACTGAGATGTCGTAGAATAAATTATTGTCAAAAATAATGGAATGTCAGTCGATTGAAAACGTCAGACGCACTGTTCCCAGACCAATTGGAATGAAAGTAGGAGCGTTTTGATTTCCAGCGAATGCGGTTCTTGGTTGCACCCGAAATGATATAAAATCGTCATGCAGCAAGTAAAACAAAATCGTAAAAACGATCATAATGTTACAGATAGTATTATATGGGCTGTAGTTATAACATTTGTGTTTGGTAGCGTGTATTTATGGTAAACTATGAAATACTCCAATAAAAATATAGCGGGTAAAGGAGACAAATTAGTTCTTCTGCAGGGCTTTAGACTTATATAAAACACTTCGCCTCTTAATTTGACTCCGTTAGTAGGCAGACTTCATTGATCAGACGGGGATAGCCATCATTCCTTTCGATTTGGATATGATTTACCTACATCCTAACAAACCTACAAAACTCAAACAATTCATTGATTGAGAACTCGACAAAATTTACCAAGAGAAATCAGTCAGGGACTTCCCAATTTAAGCGAGAAGTGTTGTTACTCTTCGCTTTAAAATTCAGATTACTAACTATGGGTACTTACATGTTTAATTTTTATTTCAGCCCCCACAATCACGAAAGATATTCATTTAATAATAATTTGTGCGCTTTTTGACGAAAATTTTGCACCCGCTAATCTCGAACACAAACCAAACCAAAAATACCACAAATGCACTTATATTTATTTGGGTTACATTAAGATACACCACCACATAACTTTAATATCATTTTTGATAAGAAAAATACCACTTACTTACTGCAAATAAAAATTAACAAGATTGAACTAGTGTATGTGCACACGCATCACCGCACAAAAAAAAATGTACTGCTGGAATAGCGGAACTTCGTACCATATGAACGCATCCACTAAAATTTTTGACAACTCAAATGTCATTCGGCATATAAAGGGTGATTTTTTAGCTGGTTTGGTCTTGGCAACACTGGTTTTGACAGCTGACGTGTGTTTAGTACCTTGTGTCACTGTCAAACAGCTTCAGTTTCGTTTGCAATTTAACCATGGATCGTCTTACAAATGAACAACGCTTGCAAATTATTGAATTGTACTATCAAAATTCGTGCTCGGTTCGAAATGTTCATCGCGCGCTGCTTCCATTTTATGGTCGGCATTCTCGACCTTCTGAGCAGTCTATTCGGAAGATTGTGACCAAATTTCGTACCAAATTTACTTTGTTGGACATTAAACCACCAACACGTTTACGTACTGTGCGTAGTGAAGAAAATATTGCGGCCGTATCAGCTAGTGTGACAGAAGACCGCGAAATGTCGATTCGGCGCCGTTCCCAGCAGTTAGGCCTTTCTTACAGCACTACGAGGAAAATTTTGCGGAAGGATTTGGGCGTAAAGCCCATCCGTGTTGGGCTACAAATAAATGCCACGTTGGAAAATATAGATGAGCTGGAAACATGCCATCCTGATTATCCATTCTTTATAAAAATCAAATGCACAAATTGTGGCGAAGAATCGGACAAATGGCATGATATCACCGAATCGGAAAGATCCCAACAGGACTCGCGAAATCCCGACGGATTCAATTTTTACATGAAGTGCAAAATGTGTTCTCGTGAGAATACAATCGATGTGGTAGAGAAGTCAAATGGTAAGCTTTATTGACTGTTTCTGCGGTAAATTAGAAATCAACAGACACTTAGGCAAGCATTATCTATTTTGTAAGTTCTCTGTTATTGAGAAGAATCTCCATCCACTCTTAAATACATGCGTATGGTGCAATCGCGGGCGGTTACTTACTGTGAGATGAACAAGCCTTCACTTGGTTGTTCCATCAATCAACAATTAACAACAAACCTTTCATAGCGATTGTAAAAAAAAAAAAATCTTCTCTCTTTCAGTGAAATACACCAAAGACGATACGGGAAAATTTAAAACCATCGTAGTCTTCGACTGTCGTGGCGCTGAACCAACCGAATTCTCTCCCCGCACCGGCTGGCTAGTCAAATCCTCAGAAAATGGACAGAAATTCGACAACGTGGACCTTTCCGAAGACGATTGGGTGGAATACGACCAGAAGAACAACAACTCCATCGGCATCTACGAGTTCTCGTCGCAATTCATCAAGCTAAAGAATTGAGCGATAACTGGTTTCAGTTACGAAATGTTACTTTCTTTATTTTAATGATATTTCAATAGTTTACCATTATTTTCTTTGTTAAAACTCACAACTATGCATTGAAATAAAAACTTTCGGACTTCATTTTTGTTGAACGTTTTTCAGTTACATTTGTCAGCAACAATAGGGAAGCGCACCACCCTAATTTCATTACCATAATCACATATTACAGAGTTACAAGCTAACATCATTATTTTTGGACATAATTGAGAATTGGAGCAGTCTAGTTTGACCTCTCTCGCTGGCTCACCAGTTCGTACATCCCACACTATGAGGGAACCTAGAGCAGAGTAGCAGTTGCGTTAAGTTAAGTTATTAAGTGAAAGGGGTTTTGACTTACCCATTTTACTCGTGACCAGCAGAGACGGTGTCAACATTAATAAATTAGAATATGCATTCGATATATTGATGGTATTGAGGAGATTCCCCTGGAATCGTTCCCACACATGAATTCGCTCGTCTGTGCCCAGACGATTTTATTTGAAGAAATCCTGTGGCGCAAAGTACCGATGCGGCGAGAAGCAAAATCGGCTTTCGACAGGGCAGACATGCGTGGGAGGTTATATGGGAAGGCCCACTGGGTACGGTGGCCGTAATTGGTATCTCAACAAAGGAGGCAGCGCTACAGTGTCACGGCTATGTGGCGTTATTAGGCTCGGACGATCAGAGTTGGGGCTGGAATCTGGTCGACAACCACTTGCTCCACAATGGAGACGCACAGGGCAACTATCCCCTGCTGAATAATGCGCCAAAGTATCAAGTGAGTAAACTGAATTCGCTTGCATTCGTTGATTTGGTGTGTTGGGAGTGGTGGCGCTTAATCACAAGGTAACCGTTCCAAGAGATGTGTTACTGTTGTTATGCTGAATGGTATTTATCGCGTCTGCAATCTTTTCGCAAGGCCTTTCTTCGTTTCAGGCCAAGGTCGGGTCAGGTTCATGTGTTACAAGCTGTATAGCAACAATAAACCGCGGTAATCAGCCTCTAAAGATGTGTGGAAGAGCAATGAAAAGAAAAAGGCGAGGTGGCTCGGTATCTTTTTCTATTTCAATGACGTTAGTTTTAAATTTAGCACGAATCCATTGAGCAAATGAATATTTCTGTACGAACATTAGTTCGTTTGAGGGAAATTTTTGATTTCGATTTCTGATGAATTTGTGACAAAGTGAAGAGAAACAACGAGTTCTCGGTGAAGTTGGGATTTGACAATTTATATTCCGTATCAATCTGTCACTCCTAAAGCTAAGCCATCGTTGCACACACGATGTCATTCCTGATTCATAGGTGCTTCAATGCTGGTCTTCCACACTTCTTTGCCTAGTGTTTTTATACATCGAACTTGGTTCTTCCTTTCTTCACACTCTCAACTTGAATTCTTTAGAACTTAACACACCCTTCCACCCATCACTTTATGCAATTAATTTCGTTTCTCTTCTTAAGGTAGGCGAACGAATACGCGTCATCCTGGACTGTGACGACAACACCCTATCATTCGAAAAGAACTACGAATTCCTGGGGGTGGCGTTTAGAGGTGAGTTATCTTAATATCAACCAAACACGGTCACATTACTCTACCCTGTGTAGGTTTGCCGGGCAAAAAGCTTTATCCTACTGTCTCTGCGGTTTACGGTAATACGGAAGTATCCATGGTGTATCTCGGTGCACCACTAGACGGCTAATCAATTCAACATACACATCACTATTCGCAATAGGACTTTGTATGCAGTAGTGTGCAAGCAACTTCGGTTCTGTCTGTCTTCATTTGCTGTTCTTGCCGATTTTTCTTTACATTCCGATGACGATTTTTATAAAAGTAAAAACAAAACACAAACAACACAACGGTTAACATAATGTATAGCATATTTTATATACACAGTTACAGACCATAAGAGTAGGTACTTATACAAAACTGCAGCTAACTGCAGCTGACACAGAGGCAAAGCAACCATCAACACATCTTAAGTATTTAATTATTCTAGCATAATTATTATTAAAATGTTTTAAGTTGTTTCTCCCTTTATTTTGTTTGTGTTTTTATATTACGAAGTATTTGTCTTTTCTTTTTATTGTTTGTGAAAAAGTGACTGACTATCCATACAAACATTATAAATTTGGAATTGTTCTTTTAAGTTGGTAAGATGTAAACCGTCCCTCCCATCAATGTCGCAGTATAGAAATGTTTTTGTTTCACACATCTATTTTGTTGATAGAATAATTATTTATTGATATAAAGTACATACACACTACACACCTACCTATAGCAGGCTAGATAGAATTATAGGTAAGAGAATTTGGCAGCACTTGTTTAATATTGTTTAGTATAATATTGATTAAGTCAACACTGTAAACGCTTATATTTTGTTCATCAAACTATTTTTTAGTTTATTGTTTAAGCTGTCGTCTTTTTCGTTGTATACTGGTGCTAGTCAATAAAGAAAAGAAAACATAAGTAATCTTCCCATCCCCCAAGTAAAATGAGAGAAAACAAAAAAGGAAATTCGGAGATAAGTGAAACCCACTGAGGAGTCTTGATTTTGTACAAAAACGTGTATTTTATTCAAATTAATTGTAAACATAAATAAAAATCAATCACACTGAACCACTGGTTTTCATTCTCTCAAAGGACTCAGTGCGAAATCATCATCGTCATCGAAGAGATCTCCGAAATCATTGTAGAAATCGGCGTGGACGTGCTTTTCATTGGTGGCCAAGTCCATAAGGATTCCCGAAGAGCTACCCGACTACAAGAAGAAAACTTTAGTGCAAGTGACTTTTTTTTAGATGTAAAACTCACTTCTTCTAAATCCATGAAACCAGCTCCCTCGGGGAACATTTCATCTGCTGCTAATGTTGGTTTCATATCTCTTAGTGTTGAATCCGTTTTTAATAGAGTTTTTAAAACAATCGAAAGAGTATAAATGTATTTCTTACAAACAATTTCCTCACTGAGATGTCGTAGAATAAATTATTGTCAAAAATAATGGAATGTCAGTCGATTGAAAACGTCAGACGCACTGTTCCCAGACCAATTGGAATGAAAGTAGGAGCGTTTTGATTTCCAGCGAATGCGGTTCTTGGTTGCACCCGAAATGATATAAAATCGTCATGCAGCAAGTAAAACAAAATCGTAAAAACGATCATAATGTTACAGATAGTATTATATGGGCTGTAGTTATAACATTTGTGTTTGGTAGCGTGTATTTATGGTAAACTATGAAATACTCCAATAAAAATATAGCGGGTAAAGGAGACAAATTAGTTCTTCTGCAGGGCTTTAGACTTATATAAAACACTTCGCCTCTTAATTTGACTCCGTTAGTAGGCAGACTTCATTGATCAGACGGGGATAGCCATCATTCCTTTCGATTTGGATATGATTTACCTACATCCTAACAAACCTACAAAACTCAAACAATTCATTGATTGAGAACTCGACAAAATTTACCAAGAGAAATCAGTCAGGGACTTCCCAATTTAAGCGAGAAGTGTTGTTACTCTTCGCTTTAAAATTCAGATTACTAACTATGGGTACTTACATGTTTAATTTTTATTTCAGCCCCCACAATCACGAAAGATATTCATTTAATAATAATTTGTGCGCTTTTTGACGAAAATTTTGCACCCGCTAATCTCGAACACAAACCAAACCAAAAATACCACAAATGCACTTATATTTATTTGGGTTACATTAAGATACACCACCACATAACTTTAATATCATTTTTGATAAGAAAAATACCACTTACTTACTGCAAATAAAAATTAACAAGATTGAACTAGTGTATGTGCACACGCATCACCGCACAAAAAAAAATGTACTGCTGGAATAGCGGAACTTCGTACCATATGAACGCATCCACTAAAATTTTTGACAACTCAAATGTCATTCGGCATATAAAGGGTGATTTTTTAGCTGGTTTGGTCTTGGCAACACTGGTTTTGACAGCTGACGTGTGTTTAGTACCTTGTGTCACTGTCAAACAGCTTCAGTTTCGTTTGCAATTTAACCATGGATCGTCTTACAAATGAACAACGCTTGCAAATTATTGAATTGTACTATCAAAATTCGTGCTCGGTTCGAAATGTTCATCGCGCGCTGCTTCCATTTTATGGTCGGCATTCTCGACCTTCTGAGCAGTCTATTCGGAAGATTGTGACCAAATTTCGCACCAAATTTACTTTGTTGGACATTAAACCACCAACACGTTTACGTACTGTGCGTAGTGAAGAAAATATTGCGGCCGTATCAGCTAGTGTGACAGAAGACCGCGAAATGTCGATTCGGCGCCGTTCCCAGCAGTTAGGCCTTTCTTACAGCACTACGAGGAAAATTTTGCGGAAGGATTTGGGCGTAAAGCCCATCCGTGTTGGGCTACAAATAAATGCCACGTTGGAAAATATAGATGAGCTGGAAACATGCCATCCTGATTATCCATTCTTTATAAAAATCAAATGCACAAATTGTGGCGAAGAATCGGACAAATGGCATGATATCACCGAATCGGAAAGATCCCAACAGGACTCGCGAAATCCCGACGGATTCAATTTTTACATGAAGTGCAAAATGTGTTCTCGTGAGAATACAATCGATGTGGTAGAGAAGTCAAATGGTAAGCTTTATTGACTGTTTCTGCGGTAAATTAGAAATCAACAGACACTTAGGCAAGCATTATCTATTTTGTAAGTTCTCTGTTATTGAGAAGAATCTCCATCCACTCTTAAATACATGCGTATGGTGCAATCGCGGGCGGTTACTTACTGTGAGATGAACAAGCCTTCACTTGGTTGTTCCATCAATCAACAATTAACAACAAACCTTTCATAGCGATTGTAAAAAAAAAAAAATCTTCTCTCTTTCAGTGAAATACACCAAAGACGATACGGGAAAATTTAAAACCATCGTAGTCTTCGACTGTCGTGGCGCTGAACCAACCGAATTCTCTCCCCGCACCGGCTGGCTAGTCAAATCCTCAGAAAATGGACAGAAATTCGACAACGTGGACCTTTCCGAAGACGATTGGGTGGAATACGACCAGAAGAACAACAACTCCATCGGCATCTACGAGTTCTCGTCGCAATTCATCAAGCTAAAGAATTGAGCGATAACTGGTTTCAGTTACGAAATGTTACTTTCTTTATTTTAATGATATTTCAATAGTTTACCATTATTTTCTTTGTTAAAACTCACAACTATGCATTGAAATAAAAACTTTCGGACTTCATTTTTGTTGAACGTTTTTCAGTTACATTTGTCAGCAACAATAGGGAAGCGCACCACCCTAATTTCATTACCATAATCACATATTACAGAGTTACAAGCTAACATCATTATTTTTGGACATAATTGAGAATTGGAGCAGTCTAGTTTGACCTCTCTCGCTGGCTCACCAGTTCGTACATCCCACACTATGAGGGAACCTAGAGCAGAGTAGCAGTTGCGTTAAGTTAAGTTATTAAGTGAAAGGGGTTTTGACTTACCCATTTTACTCGTGACCAGCAGAGACGGTGTCAACATTAATAAATTAGAATATGCATTCGATATATTGATGGTATTGAGGAGATTCCCCTGGAATCGTTCCCACACATGAATTCGCTCGTCTGTGCCCAGACGATTTTATTTGAAGAAATCCTGTGGCGCAAAGTACCGATGCGGCGAGAAGCAAAATCGGCTTTCGACAGGGCAGACATGCGTGGGAGGTTATATGGGAAGGCCCACTGGGTACGGTGGCCGTAATTGGTATCTCAACAAAGGAGGCAGCGCTACAGTGTCACGGCTATGTGGCGTTATTAGGCTCGGACGATCAGAGTTGGGGCTGGAATCTGGTCGACAACCACTTGCTCCACAATGGAGACGCACAGGGCAACTATCCCCTGCTGAATAATGCGCCAAAGTATCAAGTGAGTAAACTGAATTCGCTTGCATTCGTTGATTTGGTGTGTTGGGAGTGGTGGCGCTTAATCACAAGGTAACCGTTCCAAGAGATGTGTTACTGTTGTTATGCTGAATGGTATTTATCGCGTCTGCAATCTTTTCGCAAGGCCTTTCTTCGTTTCAGGCCAAGGTCGGGTCAGGTTCATGTGTTACAAGCTGTATAGCAACAATAAACCGCGGTAATCAGCCTCTAAAGATGTGTGGAAGAGCAATGAAAAGAAAAAGGCGAGGTGGCTCGGCATCTTTTTCTATTTCAATGACGTTAGTTTTAAATTTAGCACGAATCCATTGAGCAAATGAATATTTCTGTACGAACATTAGTTCGTTTGAGGGAAATTTTTGATTTCGATTTCTTATGAATTTGTGACAAAGTGAAGAGAAACAACGAGTTCTCGGTGAAGTTGGGATTTGACAATTTATATTCCGTATCAATCTGTCACTCCTAAAGCTAAGCCATCGTTGCACACACGATGTCATTCCTGATTCATAGGTGCTTCAATGCTGGTCTTCCGCACTTTGCCTAGTGTTTTTATACATCGAACTTGGTTCTTCCTTTCTTCACACTCTCAACTTGAATTCTTTAGAACTTAACACACCCTTCCACCCATCACTTTATGCAATTAATTTCGTTTCTCTTCTTAAGGTAGGCGAACGAATACGCGTCATCCTGGACTGTGACGACAACACCCTATCATTCGAAAAGAACTACGAATTCCTGGGGGTGGCGTTTAGAGGTGAGTTATCTTAATATCAACCAAACACGGTCACATTACTCTACCCTGTGTAGGTTTGCCGGGCAAAAAGCTTTATCCTACTGTCTCTGCGGTTTACGGTAATACGGAAGTATCCATGGTGTATCTCGGTGCACCACTAGACGGCTAATCAATTCAACATACACATCACTATTCGCAATAGGACTTTGTATGCAGTAGTGTGCAAGCAACTTCGGTTCTATCTGTCTTCATTTGCTGTTCTTGCCGATTTTTCTTTACATTCCGATGACGATTTTTATAAAAGTAAAAACAAAACACAAACAACACAACGGTTAACATAATGTATAGCATATTTTATATACACAGTTACAGACCATAAGAGTAGGTACTTATACAAAACTGCAGCTAACTGCAGCTGACACAGAGGCAAAGCAACCATCAACACATCTTAAGTATTTAATTATTCTAGCATAATTATTATTAAAATGTTTTAAGTTGTTTCTCCCTTTATTTTGTTTGTGTTTTTATATTACGAAGTATTTGTCTTTTCTTTTTATTGTTTGTGAAAAAGTGACTGACTATCCATACAAACATTATAAATTTGGAATTGTTCTTTTAAGTTGGTAAGATGTAAACCGTCCCTCCCATCAATGTCGCAGTATAGAAATGTTTTTGTTTCACACATCTATTTTGTTGATAGAATAATTATTTATTGATATAAAGTACATACACACTACACACCTACCTATAGCAGGCTAGATAGAATTATAGGTAAGAGAATTTGGCAGCACTTGTTTAATATTGTTTAGTATAATATTGATTAAGTCAACACTGTAAACGCTTATATTTTGTTCATCAAACTATTTTTTAGTTTATTGTTTAAGCTGTCGTCTTTTTCGTTGTATACTGGTGCTAGTCAATAAAGAAAAGAAAACATAAGTAATCTTCCCATCCCCCAAGTAAAATGAGAGAAAACAAAAAAGGAAATTCGGAGATAAGTGAAACCCACTGAGGAGTCTTGATTTTGTACAAAAACGTGTATTTTATTCAAATTAATTGTAAACATAAATAAAAATCAATCACACTGAACCACTGGTTTTCATTCTCTCAAAGGACTCAGTGCGAAATCATCATCGTCATCGAAGAGATCTCCGAAATCATTGTAGAAATCGGCGTGGACGTGCTTTTCATTGGTGGCCAAGTCCATAAGGATTCCCGAAGAGCTACCCGACTACAAGAAGAAAACTTTAGTGCAAGTGACTTTTTTTTAGATGTAAAACTCACTTCTTCTAAATCCATGAAACCAGCTCCCTCGGGGAACATTTCATCTGCTGCTAATGTTGGTTTCATATCTCTTAGTGTTGAATCCGTTTTTAATAGAGTTTTTAAAACAATCGAAAGAGTATAAATGTATTTCTTACAAACAATTTCCTCACTGAGATGTCGTAGAATAAATTATTGTCAAAAATAATGGAATGTCAGTCGATTGAAAACGTCAGACGCACTGTTCCCAGACCAATTGGAATGAAAGTAGGAGCGTTTTGATTTCCAGCGAATGCGGTTCTTGGTTGCACCCGAAATGATATAAAATCGTCATGCAGCAAGTAAAACAAAATCGTAAAAACGATCATAATGTTACAGATAGTATTATATGGGCTGTAGTTATAACATTTGTGTTTGGTAGCGTGTATTTATGGTAAACTATGAAATACTCCAATAAAAATATAGCGGGTAAAGGAGACAAATTAGTTCTTCTGCAGGGCTTTAGACTTATATAAAACACTTCGCCTCTTAATTTGACTCCGTTAGTAGGCAGACTTCATTGATCAGACGGGGATAGCCATCATTCCTTTCGATTTGGATATGATTTACCTACATCCTAACAAACCTACAAAACTCAAACAATTCATTGATTGAGAACTCGACAAAATTTACCAAGAGAAATCAGTCAGGGACTTCCCAATTTAAGCGAGAAGTGTTGTTACTCTTCGCTTTAAAATTCAGATTACTAACTATGGGTACTTACATGTTTAATTTTTATTTCAGCCCCCACAATCACGAAAGATATTCATTTAATAATAATTTGTGCGCTTTTTGACGAAAATTTTGCACCCGCTAATCTCGAACACAAACCAAACCAAAAATACCACAAATGCACTTATATTTATTTGGGTTACATTAAGATACACCACCACATAACTTTAATATCATTTTTGATAAGAAAAATACCACTTACTTACTGCAAATAAAAATTAACAAGATTGAACTAGTGTATGTGCACACGCGTCACCGCACAAAAAAAAATTTACTGCTGGAATAGCGGAACTTCGTACCATATGAACGCATCCACTAAAATTTTTGACAACTCAAATGTCATTCGGCATATAAAGGGTGATTTTTTAGCTGGTTTGGTCTTGGCAACACTGGTTTTGACAGCTGACGTGTGTTTAGTACCTTGTGTCACTGTCAAACAGCTTCAGTTTCGTTTGCAATTTAACCATGGATCGTCTTACAAATGAACAACGCTTGCAAATTATTGAATTGTACTATCAAAATTCGTGCTCGGTTCGAAATGTTCATCGCGCGCTGCTTCCATTTTATGGTCGGCATTCTCGACCTTCTGAGCAGTCTATTCGGAAGATTGTGACCAAATTTCGCACCAAATTTACTTTGTTGGACATTAAACCACCAACACGTTTACGTACTGTGCGTAGTGAAGAAAATATTGCGGCCGTATCAGCTAGTGTGACAGAAGACCGCGAAATGTCGATTCGGCGCCGTTCCCAGCAGTTAGGCCTTTCTTACAGCACTACGAGGAAAATTTTGCGGAAGGATTTGGGCGTAAAGCCCATCCGTGTTGGGCTACAAATAAATGCCACGTTGGAAAATATAGATGAGCTGGAAACATGCCATCCTGATTATCCATTCTTTATAAAAATCAAATGCACAAATTGTGGCGAAGAATCGGACAAATGGCATGATATCACCGAATCGGAAAGATCCCAACAGGACTCGCGAAATCCCGACGGATTCAATTTTTACATGAAGTGCAAAATGTGTTCTCGTGAGAATACAATCGATGTGGTAGAGAAGTCAAATGGTAAGCTTTATTGACTGTTTCTGCGGTAAATTAGAAATCAACAGACACTTAGGCAAGCATTATCTATTTTGTAAGTTCTCTGTTATTGAGAAGAATCTCCATCCACTCTTAAATACATGCGTATGGTGCAATCGCGGGCGGTTACTTACTGTGAGATGAACAAGCCTTCACTTGGTTGTTCCATCAATCAACAATTAACAACAAACCTTTCATAGCGATTGTAAAAAAAAAAAAATCTTCTCTCTTTCAGTGAAATACACCAAAGACGATACGGGAAAATTTAAAACCATCGTAGTCTTCGACTGTCGTGGCGCTGAACCAACCGAATTCTCTCCCCGCACCGGCTGGCTAGTCAAATCCTCAGAAAATGGACAGAAATTCGACAACGTGGACCTTTCCGAAGACGATTGGGTGGAATACGACCAGAAGAACAACAACTCCATCGGCATCTACGAGTTCTCGTCGCAATTCATCAAGCTAAAGAATTGAGCGATAACTGGTTTCAGTTACGAAATGTTACTTTCTTTATTTTAATGATATTTCAATAGTTTACCATTATTTTCTTTGTTAAAACTCACAACTATGCATTGAAATAAAAACTTTCGGACTTCATTTTTGTTGAACGTTTTTCAGTTACATTTGTCAGCAACAATAGGGAAGCGCACCACCCTAATTTCATTACCATAATCACATATTACAGAGTTACAAGCTAACATCATTATTTTTGGACATAATTGAGAATTGGAGCAGTCTAGTTTGACCTCTCTCGCTGGCTCACCAGTTCGTACATCCCACACTATGAGGGAACCTAGAGCAGAGTAGCAGTTGCGTTAAGTTAAGTTATTAAGTGAAAGGGGTTTTGACTTACCCATTTTACTCGTGACCAGCAGAGACGGTGTCAACATTAATAAATTAGAATATGCATTCGATATATTGATGGTATTGAGGAGATTCCCCTGGAATCGTTCCCACACATGAATTCGCTCGTCTGTGCCCAGACGATTTTATTTGAAGAAATCCTGTGGCGCAAAGTACCGATGCGGCGAGAAGCAAAATCGGCTTTCGACAGGGCAGACATGCGTGGGAGGTTATATGGGAAGGCCCACTGGGTACGGTGGCCGTAATTGGTATCTCAACAAAGGAGGCAGCGCTACAGTGTCACGGCTATGTGGCGTTATTAGGCTCGGACGATCAGAGTTGGGGCTGGAATCTGGTCGACAACCACTTGCTCCACAATGGAGACGCACAGGGCAACTATCCCCTGCTGAATAATGCGCCAAAGTATCAAGTGAGTAAACTGAATTCGCTTGCATTCGTTGATTTGGTGTGTTGGGAGTGGTGGCGCTTAATCACAAGGTAACCGTTCCAAGAGATGTGTTACTGTTGTTATGCTGAATGGTATTTATCGCGTCTGCAATCTTTTCGCAAGGCCTTTCTTCGTTTCAGGCCAAGGTCGGGTCAGGTTCATGTGTTACAAGCTGTATAGCAACAATAAACCGCGGTAATCAGCCTCTAAAGATGTGTGGAAGAGCAATGAAAAGAAAAAGGCGAGGTGGCTCGGCATCTTTTTCTATTTCAATGACGTTAGTTTTAAATTTAGCACGAATCCATTGAGCAAATGAATATTTCTGTACGAACATTAGTTCGTTTGAGGGAAATTTTTGATTTCGATTTCTTATGAATTTGTGACAAAGTGAAGAGAAACAACGAGTTCTCGGTGAAGTTGGGATTTGACAATTTATATTCCGTATCAATCTGTCACTCCTAAAGCTAAGCCATCGTTGCACACACGATGTCATTCCTGATTCATAGGTGCTTCAATGCTGGTCTTCCACACTTTGCCTAGTGTTTTTATACATCGAACTTGGTTCTTCCTTTCTTCACACTCTCAACTTGAATTCTTTAGAACTTAACACACCCTTCCACCCATCACTTTATGCAATTAATTTCGTTTCTCTTCTTAAGGTAGGCGAACGAATACGCGTCATCCTGGACTGTGACGACAACACCCTATCATTCGAAAAGAACTACGAATTCCTGGGGGTGGCGTTTAGAGGTGAGTTATCTTAATATCAACCAAACACGGTCACCTTACTCTACCCTGTGTAGGTTTGCCGGGCAAAAAGCTTTATCCTACTGTCTCTGCGGTTTACGGTAATACGGAAGTATCCATGGTGTATCTCGGTGCACCACTAGACGGCTAATCAATTCAACATACACATCACTATTCGCAATAGGACTTTGTATGCAGTAGTGTGCAAGCAACTTCGATTCTGTCTGTCTTCATTTGCTGTTCTTGCCGATTTTTCTTTACATTCCGATGACGATTTTTATAAAAGTAAAAACAAAACACAAACAACACAACGGTTAACATAATGTATAGCATATTTTATATACACAGTTACAGACCATAAGAGTAGGTACTTATACAAAACTGCAGCTAACTGCAGCTGACACAGAGGCAAAGCAACCATCAACACATCTTAAGTATTTAATTATTCTAGCATAATTATTATTAAAATGTTTTAAGTTGTTTCTGCCTTTATTTTGTTTGTGTTTTTATATTACGAAGTATTTTTCTTTTCTTTTTATTGTTTGTGAAAAAGTGACTGACTATCCATACAAACATTATAAATTTGGAATTGTTCTTTTAAGTTGGTAAGATGTAAACCGTCCCTCCCATCAATGTCGCAGTATAGAAATGTTTTTGTTTCACACATCTATTTTGTTGATAGAATAATTATTTATTGATATAAAGTACATACACACTACACACCTACCTATAGCAGGCTAGATAGAATTATAGGTAAGAGAATTTGGCAGCACTTGTTTAATATTGTTTAGTATAATATTGATTAAGTCAACACTGTAAACGCTTATATTTTGTTCATCAAACTATTTTTTAGTTTTATTGTTTAAGCTGTCGTCTTTTTCGTTGTATACTGGTGCTAGTCAATAAAGAAAAGAAAACATAAGTAATCTTCCCATCCCCCAAGTAAAATGAGAGAAAACAAAAAAGGAAATTCGGAGATAAGTGAAACCCACTGAGGAGTCTTGATTTTGTACAAAAACGTTTATTTTATTCAAATTAATTGTAAACATAAATAAAAATCAATCACACTGAACCACTGGTTTTCATTCTCTCAAAGGACTCAGTGCGAAATCATCATCGTCATCGAAGAGATCTCCGAAATCATTGTAGAAATCGGCGTGGACGTGCTTTTCATTGGTGGCCAAGTCCATAAGGATTCCCGAAGAGCTACCCGACTACAAGAAGAAAACTTTAGTGCAAGTGACTTTTTTTTAGATGTAAAACTCACTTCTTCTAAATCCATGAAACCAGCTCCCTCGGGGAACATTTCATCTGCTGCTAATGTTGGTTTCATATCTCTTAGTGTTGAATCCGTTTTTAATAGATTTTTTAAAACAATCGAAAGAGTATAAATGTATTTCTTACAAACAATTTCCTCACTGAGATGTCGTAGAATAAATTATTGTCAAAAATAATGGAATGTCAGTCGAGTGAAAACGTCAGACGCACTGTTCCCAGACCAATTGGAATGAAAGTAGGAGCGTTTTGATTTCCAGCGAATGCGGTTCTTGGTTGCACCCGAAATGATATAAAATCGTCATGCAGCAAGTAAAACAAAATCGTAAAAACGATCATAATGTTACAGATAGTATTATATGGGCTGTAGTTATAACATTTGTGTTTGGTAGCGTGTATTTATGGTAAACTATGAAATACTCCAATAAAAATATAGCGGGTAAAGGAGACAAATTAGTTCTTCTGCAGGGCTTTAGACTTATATAAAACACTTCGCCTCTTAATTTGACTTCGTTAGTAGACAGACTTCATTGATCAGACGGGGATAGCCATCACACTCAAACAATTCATTGATTGAGAACTCGACAAAATTTACCAAGAGAAATCAGTCAGGGACTTCCCAATTTAAGCGAGAAGTGTTGTTACTCTTCGCTTTAAAATTCAGATTACTAACTATGGGTACTTACATGTTTAATTTTTATTTCAGCCCCCACAATCACAAAAGAAATTCATTTAATAATAATTTTTGACGAAAATTTTGCACCCGCGAGTCTCGAACACAAACCAAACCAAAAATACCACAAATGCACTTATATTTATTTGGGTTACATTAAGACACACCACCACATAACTTTAATATCATTTTTGATAAGAAAAATACCACTTACTTACTGCAAATAAAAATTAACAAGATTGAACTAGTGTATGTGCACACGCGTCACCGCACAAAAAAAAATTTACTGCTGGAATAGCGGAACTTCGTACCATATGAACGCATCCACTCAAATTTTTGACAACTCAAATGTCATTCGGCATATATATCCTCAAATTTTCAAATAAAAATATCTAAAATCTGAAGATATATTTGTTTGTTTTTTATAGAAAAAAATGGTCCGTGTTGGGCTACAAATAAATGCCACGTTGGAAAATATAGATGAGCTGGAAACATGCCATCCTGATTATCCATTCTTTATAAAAATCAAATGCACAAATTGTGGCGAAGAATCGGACAAATGGCATGATATCACCGAATCGGAAAGATCCCAACAGGACTCACGAAATCCCGACGGATTCAATTTTTACATGAAGTGCAAAATGTGTTCTCGTGAGAATACAATCGATGTGGTAGAGAAGTCAAATGGTAAGCTTTATTGACTGTTTCTGCGGTAAATTAGAAATCAACAGACACTTAGGCAAGCATTATCTATTTTGTAAGTTCTCTGTTATTGAGAAGAATCTCCATCCACTCTTAAATACATGCGTATGGTGCAATCGCGGGCGGTTACTTACTGTGAGATGAACAAGCCTTCACTTGGTTGTTCCATCAATCAACAATTAACAACAAACCTTTCATAGCGATTGTAAAAAAAAAAATTCTTCTCTCTTTCAGTGAAATACACCCAAGACGATACGGGAAAATTTAAAACCATCGTAGTCTTCGACTGTCGTGGCGCTGAACCAACCGAATTCTCTCCCCGCACCGGCTGGCTAGTCAAATCCTCAGAAAATGGACAGAAATTCGACAACGTGGACCTTTCCGAAGACGATTGGGTGGAATACGACCAGAAGAACAACAACTCCATCGGCATCTACGAGTTCTCGTCGCAATTCATCAAGCTAAAGAAGTGAGCGATAACTGGTTTCAGTTACGAAATGTTACTTTCTTTATTTTAATGATATTTCAATAGTTTACCATTATTTTCTTTGTTAAAACTCACAACTATGCATTGAAATAAAAACTTTCGGACTTCATTTTTGTTGAACGTTTTTCAGTTACATTTGTCAGCAACAATAGGGAAGCGCACCACCCTAATTTCATTACCATAATCACATATTACAGAGTTACAAGCTAACATCATTATTTTTGGACATAATTGAGAATTGGAGCAGTCTAGTTTGACCTCTCTCGCTGGCTCACCAGTTCGTACATCCCACACTATGAGGGAACCTAGAGCAGAGTAGCAGTTGCGTTAAGTTAAGTTATTAAGCGAAAGGGGTTTTGACTTACCCATTTTACTCGTGACCAGCAGAGACGGTGTCAACATTAATAAATTAGAATATGCATTCGATATATTGATGGTATTGAGGAGATTCCCCTGGAATCGTTCCCACACATGAATTCGCTCGTCTGTGCCCAGCGATAGGACATAGCTGGGGGCGCAAGCTAAACAGCTTATCGAGCCGTCATGCGCTTGAATGTTGTACATACAGGCGCCCGTAAAGAGATCCCATACGCAAAGCAAACCGTCTTGAGAGCCCGAACCTCCGGTTCCCGGTTGCCAGCGATCGACGAAAAGGCACGTGATTGGTCCGCAATGACCATGCAGTGTGTACTCCACATCGGAGTTTTCTAAACTATAAACCTAGACCAGAACTTTCATCAGTGTTTTGAAATGAATTCATAATCGATTTGGAGGTTAGGCCTACTTTCAGCGTATGATCTTGACTTCCGGTGAAGACCATTCCGTTGATGACTTCCATACAAGTGATGGGTTGCTGATGGGCCAGTCGAACACCATCGAGAGTGCACTTCATTTCTTCTCGCGTGGTTCTCTGCAGCTCGTGTTCACGCTGCATTAGACCAATGCTTCCAGTCGATCCAGTGCGGACGTGCGCTAAAGGAAGACACAGTAGTTGGTGATGCGAGTCATAGGAAATGTGTGCAGAAGTACTTACTTCGTCGGTAGGCGGACGTAAAGCCCCAGTCTATTTGTTTGCCTTTGTAGTAGGTTTCGAGACGATAGAAATCTATCCGACCGCATAGTCTGGCCACGACTACACGGTCGCCGTTCAGGTGAATGTGGGTGATGCCCTGACTGCGGTTGGACTCTTCCTGATAGGCGCACTGAAATGGAGCCAACAGTGTTTCAACTATTTTTCATCCTATCAAAAAAACTCGAAAACTCACCTTCAACCAACCGGCTGGCGCCTCCCACAGCTCAATCCTTCCGTTCGCGCATCCGACCGCAATCAAGTTGTCCAAATAGTCCAAACACCATACCGGCGAACTGTTGTACCGTTTCCTCACCACCTGCCCGTCGTCCAGTGTCTTTTCGATCTGCATGTCAGCTCGATTGATGGTGGACACGTTCTCGCCACTCTTGGCGTCCCACACTTTAATCTGGCCCTTCAAGCAGCAGCTCACAATGTTCACGCCATCCGACGCCAGGCACTCAATCTTATGCGTATGCCCAGCAATCTGAGTCGGAACGCCCTCCAAGATCTGCTCGGTGTTGTGCGATACCTCCGACTCATTCCAGCTGGAGCGCCACTCTGCGTAGTTCCTGGTGCAGATGCACCGATAGAAAACAACCATTGTATAGCAGAGCACAAAGATGCTAATCGCACACAAGGTGATGGCAAAGAAGATCTCCATCGGGCTTTTCGGGAACAACGGTGTGCCGCCTGGTGTTATCAGGGGCGATTCCCTGTTCTCGTCGTCGCTAAAATCAAGCGGATCCAAGGCGGCGGCCAGCGCTTTCCATTGGAAGTTCTGTATCAACTGTTCGCGCGGATTGCGAACAAGTATTGCCGCATCCGGTTTAATGGCGTGTGAGAGCTTTATTGTCGGTAAAATGGTGACATACCGACCGCTCAGCGAGACGTTATACTGCTTCATGATGGTGGACCAGTGGAAATTCGACAAAAAGTAGTTCAACTCAAAGTCGGGATAGTGCAGCTTGCGCATCTGTTCGGTCACATTGATGACACCGTCAAAGTAGGCCTCCCCATCGCTATTGGCCTTGGCCTTCTCCTCTGTCGCACTTCGCGGGAGGGGCAGATTCGAGAAGAAACTCGAACTTCTCACCGCGTTTATCGCTCGACTAAAGTCCTCGTGGTTGAGACTCGTTCGATTGCTGTCCATTATGAAGAAGTTCTCCAGAAATCCCGAGCTATAGACAATCGAACAGATCCACACGCTCATCCAGACCATGAAGGCGCGCTGAAAGAAGCGAGTTCTCGCCCAAAAGTTCACCAGCTTTAGTCGCTTGGGGATTTTCTGTTCATTCGATACGATCGTCGAACGCTTTGATATATCATTGGAGTTGATTTCAGTGAACGACAGCTTCGGATGCGACAGCGAACGATGAAACACATTCGTCGGATGGCTGTAATTGTTCGAAAAGAAACGAAACTCGTTGCGTTTGCTGTCGACAGTATAGCTCAGCATCATCTTGGGCAAGTGCTTCGCTTCCATCGTGTACTCAATCCGTTTAATGTTCATCGCCAAGATGGTCGAAAACAAGAGCATCTGCAGCAGGAAATCCGAAATAAGCCCAACCAGCGCAAACACACAAAATTCCTGAATCACTGGCACAAACGTCGCCAGTCCAATCGTCAAAATGGTGATTTCAGTGAGCAGAGTCTTCGAAATGTGCCAGCCCTCTTTGCTGAGCGCCTGGGCGACCCGTATTTTCACATCAAATGTCTCGTCCGTCGATACTACGCTCTTGGTGATGACCAAACAGTTCTCCAAGCCAACAAGAATCACCAAATAGGGGAAGATATCTTTCGACTGCAAGCTGATGGTGAGACCGAAGAAAAAGCACAGCCCCAGCGACATCATTAGGCTGCCAAGGACAGTGACCACAGAGCACAAGGCCAATACGATTCGCGATCGTATCACGTCGATTTTTCGCACAGAAAAGTAAATGTACGTGAAGAGCAGCACGAACGCCGTGCAGATAGGAACAAATTCGAAGATTTTAAACTCTCCCGGGTAGAAGATGTACATGATGGAGGACTTCTCCGGCAGTCCCTCGTTCTGATGCATCGGATATATGGCTGTGAGTTTCTGCTTGAGAGTTTTCACAAACTCCTTGTCGTTGGTTTTCAGAATGAGTGTGATGGCGTACTGAATGACACGTGATCTCGAGCGCAGGGGGTATCGCTTAAAGCCCGTGTCCTGCATGGGAAGACCGAAGAGCATTTCCGCTGTCGAGACTTTAGATTTTTGGAGGTTCTGCAAAGAGATGGGCAAGTTTACAAAATAGTTTGTCCATGAAAGGCACAAGCAACGCGATCTTAACAGCTTTAGAATAGATGAGGAAGAAGTAGTGAAAGTTCTAAGTATACGAACGCTAAATACGGCTGATTAGGAGTAGGACTAGGTTGCTGATTGCCATTGGGCAGGCAACTTGAAAAAAACTGCGACAATCAAAAAAATAAATCCGTAAAAATCTTAAAAAGACCCAGACGCAGATCCAAAACGGTAATTCGCATGTCTGTCTGCGACATTTTGATTACAATTAGTCGCTTACGTTCATGTACTTGTTATTACTTCCCAAGTGAACTCATTATACTAATGTTTATGCAGACTGATGGCACAAGCAGTAGTGCGGCCTACGGTGTATACAACTTGTTAAATATTCAACGTGTTAACAGCGAGTGTGACGCGTTCAAGGCAGCCATTCTGCTACGCCGCATGAATAGCTCTCGTTATTCAGATTTACCCACTAATTTTGTGAATTTTACAAAGTAAAACAGTAGACCAATCGCCTGAATTCGTAAGTCAGTTCCGTTTGAACAGTGTACTGATGAGATGCATTTTTTGGTTGGCTTCGATAGAGGTTAAAAATGTTTAACGATCTATGGATACCCATTCGGATAGAGATTCTGGAAACGCAAACTACCCATCCAAATGTGCTGCGTTTAATTTTTTTATTGTCCAAGTCTTTGACATGTTTGAGATGAACGTGCTTCAAAGTCACAAAGCGAAACAAAGTCGATTGGGGGAACTCCTGCCATAGGTTATCTGGAATTTCGAATACTGCTTCCTACAAACAAGAGTTCAAGACATCAAGCCGAATATAGATTCTTCTTGACCCATTAATGAAAGCTCTTCTGTTTCACGCAACAAAAACCTGAAAGCGTCCAATTCGAAACCATATCTGGTTTCTATTTCTGCTTAGACACAAGACACATCTCAAGGTTATAATCGTCGAGTTCAAAGCAACAGATTATTCCTACGATAAGACGCCACGGAAACAGATGAAACGACCCCGCCATCGTTTTCACTTTCATTTCAAAGTGATACACATACACCCAACTATCTGGCAAAATACTGCTCGCTGTATAATAGAGAGAAACATTCAATTTGTGCGCTTGCTGTCCCTTCCTTGTATATAATGATGAAAACCAAATTAAAAAAGGCCTCCTAATTGAATTACAATAAAAACCACTTACATGATACTGAAAGACCGTATTCAATATGTTCGTATCCTTGGTGAAGTTTTGTATATTCTGACCCCATAAATTGGCCGGCGACAACACCAAGCAGTTGTATTCGGGGAATATCTGTTCGTTTTGCGCACGCTTCACATTCTCCACGTGTAGGCAGATGTGATCAAGGGTCTTCTTGCTATTCCAAATTGGGAGAGTTTAGGGTGAAAATGAATTGTGTGTTTGCTATAGTTTGAATGTAAAGTCACTTACCCCTCCTCTGACTCATGGTTTCGCACAACTTCGAGCAGCTTGAATACCTCGTAGAGTGGCGCTCGAAAGGCATCCATTAGCTGCATATCTTCGGTCCAGGGGAATACACTTGTGCGTAGGGTTATCTGTTGCACATAAAACATGGGGTTGCTTTGCGCCCATGGGAAAGGTGGGTCGTACGATATGTTGTTCACGTTGAATATGTTCTTTACGAGGGAGTAGTTTTTGTCACCTTCGCCGAACAAGTTGCTGTATTTGCCCTCAAAGGGGAGGACAATTTTTGTCGGTATCGTTCCGGGTAGAGGGATGTTTATTAGAGGGTAACTGCAAACAAAAAAAAAAACATTTGATGTAATGCAAGGGGTTATTAAAATGCAACAAACTGTTTTAAAACAAACTTTTTCGGACTGCCACTGTGGACTGCTGTGGCGCAAAAGTGTAACAGCGAATTTTTAAAAATATTTCTCGCCCACTTTCTATCTCTTTGGCTCTGATGCTCCTAATCAGAGACAATACTGCGTGTGAGTTTATCATCACCAAGTGCATGGAAAACCAAAATAAAAACTTTAACAAAAGAGGCAACAATGGGACATGGTGAAAGGATAACTCTTGTTGGAAAAGAGGGACAATCAACCGTGTGGCTGCCTGGCACAGTTGAGGAAATGTATTTGTAGAGAGATTTGCTGCGCGTTTCAAAGGCCAATCTTGAAGTCGTATTTTTTTTTTACATTTTTCTTATAGCTACGCCGATTAATTATTTTTTTTCTGATGTTTCTCCGTAACACATTTAGCATGCGATCATTTCATAATATGCATATAATAGAAACGGTTTTTCTCATCAGTTCAGCTCGAGTTTGTCTACGAGGCTAGAAACGTTGAAACTCCATACAAATGTGGTGCAGCTAACAAAGGATTTAGAAAGAAAATAGCCAAAGCTGCTCAGTTGATCTATTTCAGATCGAAGGTGACGATTTAGTAAAACGCACACAAATAAATCTCAACTGCACAGTTTTGTGGGTGAGCTTTTGAGTAGCTGTTGGTTCAGCGGACCTGTCTGGCTTTAATTTGGCTGTACTCTGATACCCTAAACTAAGTGCTTCCTAAGTAGAGTCTGACTTGAAGCAAAGAAGCGACAACTGACAGAACTGGTTTGCATCATAAAGTCGCAAAAACTCTACTGTTCCGGCACCCTGAAAAAACTGACAGCTCTCAGACACAAGAGGGAGTCGAGGAAAGCCGCCACAAAGAGCAGACGGAAACAATAGGCAAAAAAGCCAAGTGAACAATGTTAATTACGAGCATTTGATAAAATAAATTGTTTCTTTAACTACAATAAAAATATATTGTTCTCTTTAACCATAACATCTACAATAAAATATTTTAGAGTGGTGTGACTCATTGGTAGTTGGAGACTTCGCCTGATATTGTCCGGTAAACGCCTTCATTTGAATTGGATCGAATAGACACCCGTAGAGACAATTTCTATGATGAAAACAATGAAAACCAAGGCCTCATGAATATGCACACATTTTGCGGACTTTGGTTTTGTCGGGGTTAACTCTATACCTACGTATGAATGCAGGCAGCAGCTGAATTACCTAAATTTATTACATCGTCCGTTACATCTCAAATACAAAGTACGAATTATAAACGTCTACTTAAAGATCATGATTACAAACAAATAGAAGCAACTAGTTAGTGACTGCTTACAATATTTAGTTTCAGCTGTTTCCCGGAATGCGTTTATACAATATTTTAGTTATAAACAATGCAAACGATTTTCCTGGAAGTACCTATACTACTGCGTTGTTTGGAGTGCATATCCAATATGAATTTTAAATAATTTATGGTTGACGAAACATGACTTTAATTGCAAACGAAATGTTTAATAGATTTTCAAAGTTCACCCTTTAACTTCTACCGACAATTTGAATAAAAAAAAAAAAACTTTATTTGCAAGGAATTGTTTTAATTAATTAGTGATCATGCGCAATGCTGCAACCTACGCACTTGTGAAATTGGAAGTGGTATAATTCCTGTTGGGAAACACAGCGGCTTTGAGTCACGACTCAGAATCAGAACCAGCAATGCTTTGATGTCATCGTGACCGTGCATTTATATGGGCGACAAATTGTCTGAAGACATGATCATACATTTACACAGTAAACAAAACTGTGGGTTTTCAATGGGTGGGAAGAAAGATAGCAGCTATAACGCGTCTAACAAGTAATACGGTTTCAACGAATTCAGTATGAGCTATAACCTACCAACGGGAAAACCACTTATAAAATAAAATCCATTGTCGCTTCCTAAAAGCTTTCGCCACTGTGGACGACACAGCATGATGTTAGCGCATTAATGAAATATGTCTCCTATCCCTCAACATACATGCGATAGGACTTCTGGGTGTGTTGTGCTGCTCAAAAAACTAGAAAGCGTCGAATCGAGTCTCCACTGGACAAAGAGACTTCTAAAAGGACAGCGGAAATAGAAGGAGACCACAGTCGCGATATACTTTGGACAGTGATACTGATTGCAATAGGCTGTATGATGAGACACGGCTAACTTATTTAGGTGGTGCTACTGGCCACAACCAACTCGCCACTACTGGAGTGGCTCGCTCTTTTCCGAACCTGTGACCCCTCGCTCTGGAAGGTATTTTGCTTTAATTCATGGTCACGCAACTAAGTTGAAAATACGTTCCAGAGCGAGGGGTCACAGGTTCGATTCTAAAAAAAACTCAAATTCCATCTTTAAAGTTTTTTTTTCCACTGCGCCACCTCTCGCAAACGTCTAACAAACATCCAAGAGTGTAACTGTCATTAAAAGGCTTCTCAACTTTCTGTTTCGACTTGGCATAACACCGTAGATCCCTTCCATTCGTCCCAAAAATGAAAAACCCACACATAACGAACGTGAGAAGCTAGGCCTAGGGTCCCTACGGACCTGTTGCGCCAACTATTTTTTTTATTTTACCTACCAGAGCTCAAAGCATTGAGAGAAGTCAACCTGTTATATTTTGAGGTAAATGTAAAACCTATTAAATTCTGAATCCCTTCAGTATTGATATACTAAGTAAGCACGTTACTGGCTATAGGTGGGCAATCGATGTCCATACACCATTCATCATATATCCATACTAATCTAAAGCCACGTCAAAGATATTAGAAGATTAGAGTTATCAAATATCCCGCTCTCTCGTTCTCATTGTGATTTAAAAGTTTGTATACACCACCTCCAACCTGTTGTCTTTAAGTCGTTTATCACAGACAACGCGAAAGACGCGTGCTTATGGTTTACTGCATTGTGTGAGACAGTGCTAGGATGTATAGAACCACCAATCGTTTGTTTGCTGCGTAAAAGAGGAATCACATTAGTACGGCGAGTCCACTAAGCCAGTAAATTAGGTAAAGGTTAGTAACTGACGCCACAGTTCTCAGAAAAAAACGCGAAGGACCATGCCATGCGAACCAGTCTTTGAATGCAACATTGTGACACCCATATTACTATGACAACTACGATAGGCCTAAAAACACATAACAAACGACTGTTGTTATGGAAACAAATTCTTAAAAAAAATGCATTCTGATCAAGCCACCGCCAACCACTATAGCCCTAGAAAATCCTTATATGTATCTTTTCAAAACTGAGAAAAAAAGTTCAGTAAGTAGGAATGAGTATGTCAACTGAGGTAGTTAGTATTTAAATAGCATTTTATCAACTGCATTAAGATGCACTCAATAACGTTTTTTTACCTTATGCGCATAATTGCAATTCATGGGGTTTTTGCACTTCCAATCAATTCTTCGCAGTTTAAGTTGTTGGCCTAACCAGTGTCTAGGTCTACCTCATCATCTGTCTAAAGTTATTTGCTTTTTTCCTACTTAATAAAATAAAAAAAAGGCTTGACAAAGTGCTATTGCTACGACCAATAGAGGCATATTGAAAAAGCAAAACAAACACAAACAAAGTTACATCATTTCTTTATGGAACAGAGCCTATGCAATGCATATGGGCAGTTTGTACTCACCAGGAAAACAGTATGGCAACGATTGCTATACTTGAAGCACATGTCGGATAGCTGGACAGGAAGAGACCATGTTTATAGTAAAACTGCGACACCGTATTTGGCAGTCCGGAGCGTTTTTTCTTCTTCGTATTCCGACCGCCGCCGCCGCCACTGCCGACACTAAAGCTGCTACTACTTGTTGACCCCTCCGATGTCATGTTGATTTTGATTTAATTCAAATTTTGTTTTTTAATTAGAAAAGAGTAGGTTTTTCTTATTGGACTTGTCCACACTGTTGCAAAATTCACTTGGTTTCTTTTTTATTAGTTCACTTCACACGCATACACTTTATTTGTCGGTGCGGCGGAGAAACAGCGTAAGATTAGTAGACGAATATTCGTAGTCCTATCTATAATTAAAAGTATATACCATTTGCTTTTTTATGGCTAGATAATATATGCACTCACTGTATTGCGGTATCCGGCAGAATTAGCCGTATTTAGTTAGGTAAAATAGCGTAAAATCGCATTGTAATCAAACATAACCTTGCAGCAGTCGCACGCATTTGCTTCGTTCATTTTTTTTTTTTTTTGTTCGACTTCGATTTTGTGCCGTTATCAGCCGCGCAAAATATGCAAGGTTTGCGTTTTTGTTTTGCGAGAAATGTGTTTCTTTCAATTTGAATATTTAATATTTCCTAAAAATAATGGACCAAAAGGAATTGATGGAAATAAAAATAGAATCACACAAATGCACAGAACACAGATATGAAAAAACCGCACTCGCGAAAAATTGCAAAACGAATAAGCTAACCAGAATCGGTTCCGTTTGATTACTGAATTCTGAATTTATAAAGAACTGTCAAAAGTGCGCAGAAGAAAACGTGAAAGAAGGGGAAGTTCGTGCAGAGGGACATTTTTCGTGTTGTGAGGGAAATTTTACTTTTTGATTGGAGGAGTGGTTGCCAAGATACAAGATTACAGTTTACAAATTATAGCGATAGCATTGATCTGCAAATTGTTTTGTTTAGGAATCTTTTCTGATTCATGGCGAAAGCGTTTGCGTTCGTGGCCGGAGAATAGGTTAACACGTACATGCGAATGAAATTTATCTCGATGTTTGCGCTGATAGCAATAGTTAATAATTTATCTCTTAAAATAACTTTTTATTCTAATCTGAATGAATTAAATGCATTGAAAAGTTTGAACCAGGTGGCAAAATGTGTTCTAAAAAAAGGGAAGTAAAAGTTACGTCAAACTCTCCATCTTGCTATCTGACGTTTTATAGACGCAATTGCTCAGATGGGTCTCAGGTTCTTTATGCTCTTTTTCTCAGCAAACCACTTCCGTTATATGAAGGCTTTTCCTTACATAATCGGTTTTCTTCTTCGATGTTCGCATATTGTTCTTCCGCGAGGGTTTTGGAGATTCTTCCAGAGGAGTCATGTGGGGTACAACGTACAAGATTGGTTGCAGGAAAGGGATTAGTCTCATTGTTATAGACATTTTTAACATATCAAACATTGCAACATAACTTTTTCTTATCTGCCCAAATAGTGATCTCATTTGATGTCCAAAGGGCAAGGGCTCAATTGAAACCAGTTTCCTTGATATAGATTATGGAATAAGTTTTAAAGCTGTCGCCGTACCTTTTCTTATCAAAACAAGCGTGTACTGATAATGAGTAGGCAATTATAATTCAGTATATAATGGAGGGAATACAGATTTTGTTAGACTTATCAACAGACTTCATTGAAAGCGGAGAATATGACGTCGAAGACAATATTTGATTAGAGTGCTATCAGTATTTTGGCGTGAGTCCACATGTAAAACAATGTATGTTGGCAATTGCTTTCACGAAGGTCAAGTTTATTTCCTAAAGCGAGTCATCACTAAAAGTGTATACCTATAGTTCGAGCTATAACAGCACATTCACAGATAATCATATTGCTATAAATGGGTTTCATGACTTTATTGTGTTTACCTGTACATAGTGCTATTTATTAGCAGGCTTTTAAGAAACAATAATAACGACAAGTAAACAATGAAAGCGAATAAGAATGATATAATACTAGATCGGAATAGGACCGATATGGCGAATAATCTGGCGTGTTTATCGGAATAAATCACGCCACACTTACCTAGTTTTTGTAAAACTTGAATTTCAATAAGCCTGGCAGCAAAATCTATCCACTGAACGTGACGTTGCGCGAGGCAGGTAGGTATTTTTTGAGTAACTTGAAAAAAAGGTAGAATGCACCAATCACTTTCAAAAATTATGTTTTTCCTCTACATCATTGCCATTGTTGGTTTTGATATGATGTTTGCGTTGAGAACCGTACTCTTCCTGGTATCCAAGCCCTAATAAACGGACGCCGTGATTTTAATATGTTCTTAAATTGTTTCGAAACTACTCCAATTTTTGTCAGATATAAATACAATAAAAGCGCAAAAACATTATAAACCAAATATTCCGCAATCATCGTGTGCGACCCCAGTGAATATAATAAAGTTCGCTTCATCCCGTTCAGTAAATATTTGTAGACGCGGCTACATCTAGCGGCCCGCTAAGGTCTACTAAACGCTGACTCTCTTATCAACCGAATGACTTATCAATCAGCTGGAAACCGCAGAACAATTTTCATTTCATAACAGCAGCTAAATTTACCAAAAAATTCCATTCAATTGGTACCAAAAAATCAACATTAATTTCGGTATCAACAATAAACTGACGATTGCCCAATTTTCCTACCAAACTAGTAAATGGCATCGCATACATTCAGCCAAAAGAAGTTCATACCCACTCCACCAGAAAAGGGAAGTTTCCCATTGGATCACGAAAATCTTTGCAAACGATTTTATATAAAGTATATGGGCTGTCTGCGGACAAGCGGCGACGATAACTCCAAGTGCCGACAAGAAGCGAAAGACTACCTGTCCTGCCGCATGGAAAACAACTTAATGGAAACAGTGCAGTGGTCAAAATTGGGGTTCGAAGACGACAATAAAAAGCCACAAACAGAAAAGAAACAATAATCACATCCCTTAGGAGCAATGGCAATAAAACTCCTCATTGGCTGCACCGGCAGTGTCGCCACAATCAAATTGCCGGTATTAATTAAGCTATTTTTAGAATCTGATCAACAATTTGAGGTATAACTGGCGAAATACGTTGAAGCAGTATTTGTATCCCAATGCAATACCTACTCTATCTTTCAGATAAAAGTGATCCTAACCAAACATGCAGAACACTTTGTCAATAAGGAAGAAATCCCCCCACATGTCGCCGTCATAGTCGATGAAGACGAATGGGTGTGGAAAAATCGTGGAGATCCTGTGCTTCATATAGAGCTGGGCAAATGGGCTGACATGTGTGTCATTGCTCCTCTGGATGCGAATTCCTTGGCTAAGATTTCAACCGTAAGTTAGTGTTCTTGAGCGATGTGCTGAAATGAACTAACTCACGTTTTTTCTTAAGGGAATTTGCGACAACCTGCTAACGTGTACCGTCCGAGCTTGGGACTTATCGAAGCCCCTTTTATTCTGCCCGGCGATGAATACTCGTATGTACGATCATCCACTGACTCGTGAGCAAATAAACAAGCTAACACGTTGGGGTTACACGGAGGTGCCTACAGTTTCTAAAACCCTTATGTGTGGTGACACTGGCAATGGTGCTATGGCCGAGGTCGATACTATTGTTCGAAGTATTACTGACATTCTTTTAATTGGTAAAATCTTTACTAAATGCGTTTTCAAGTAATCATCAATCCGTTTATAATTGTTCAAGAGTCACACACTAAAATATAAAATCCGGCAAAAAGAATCTGCCTCCTTTTGAGTGTCCGTATTTAACTTAAATAGAATTTGCGAACAATTCTGTGTACAATATTAATAAATTAGTATAGAAGGTCCTATTAAGATTAAAGAATTTCATACACACGCAGGTTGTTTACTTTTTCATTTATTGAGTTAAGGATACAACCGGATTGGAGGAAGTGATTCAAAGTTACAGGAACCATCTGCTAATTTAAAAAAAAGAAAATGCTTATCCAAATCGAAGCCTTCATAATGGGGTGAAATAATTTTTAAATTTTGAAAGACTTAAGGGCTTGTTTCACCTAGGCTATGCGTTGAATTCGACCAATTTAACCAACTCTGAAATCAAGTGAAGAATTACTAGTGGCAGACCGTTTTGGATTAGGTGAGGCACACACACTTTTCATCTTCGCTAAAAAATCCCACAGACTGACTTTCCTCTATGAATGGCGTAGCTTCACGTTGACTGAACCTAGGCATTTCAACATCTTATCAAGATAGAAGGATATTGTACAGACGCAATGAACAGGAATCAGTTGAAAATATGCATTTGTTAATTTATTTACATGGATTGGGAATAAAGGGCTCTACAACCCCGTATTACTGGCAGTACTTATTGTTCATTAGACGAACATATGTGCAGCATGGTTTTCTGGGACAGCCAACGAAGAGCTTGTTTCCCTTAAGATAATGCATTTATATCTTTAAGTAAAACCTGAAGAAGCAAACATCTGTAAACTAAAAACTTATCAAGGTTGACTTACCTGTGGTTTAAGCAATAAAGCGCTTTCCGGAAGTGCTGAAACGACACCAAATATATCATGTTCAGTTGATTGCACAAATATTGTCCACTGGAATTTGTTTTTGCTTTCATTTGCTTTTTTTTGCTTATTGGAACACGCTGCACTACACATGTATTTGTATAGTTAGTTAGTTATTGAATTTTTGTCTCCATAGCCCGTCTGCGCAAGCGGGATCCAATGTCCTAAGAACATACATTTTTCGAACTCACAATGGCAAACTTTTCCATACAAAATTGCATATTGTGACCTACAAAATATTTAGTGTGAATGTTAAAAATTATTTTAGTATGGCCCATCATTTTTACTTTTTAGATGTTATAGCAGAGCCAGAGCCACCTACTCTACTTTCGATTCGAAGTTATAGCTGTCAATTGTGATGTTCTGTCAGATTCAGAGATTTTTGGTGTAATTTTCGTTGTTTCGCTCCGCTGACCGCTAAATCCATCTAAGCTGCTTCTATTAGCACCAGTGACTCCTGTCGATATGGTCGACGTATGCTAGTAATTGAACAGACTTTCGAAAGAAAGTTGCATTCATTTTATATTATCCACATTTATGGATAGTACTTCTTATGATTGACTCTTTAAAGGGATGATTAGAGATCCCATTCTCTCGACTTTGACACTTTAGAAATTTACACTTTCATCCGAAGTTTAAAGTGACTTGACAGCAGCCAATTATGTTTACACCTTTCTGGTGATGTGTTCATTTGCTGGTAGAACGGAGTCTGGTAAAACGTTCAATCAAACTTAAAGTCGAGAAACAATAAAGTACTGCAGTTTATACCACTCTATCGCACATGTTGCTGAAAACGATATTTTTGTCCATTCATTTACTTTACTTTGCTGGGTGTTCAATAAAATATGCCATACGTAAATGGGTTCACTCTTCAATTGTAAATTTCGCGAAAATAATATCTTTGGCTATTTTTCTGACGCTTAATAAGTTCACGAAACTCCAATCATGAAACAGATATCTCTACAATTCAAATCGAAGTTCAGTATTTCATTTTCACCTAAACACTCTATAAAATCCCAAGCAGAAGAAAGCCTCAAACAACTAGAGAGATGAATTAGTACCCAGCTTCCGGAAAACGATTACTTTCTGACAGTTTACCTTGACAATGTCACAAAATTAGACGAAGATTATAGGTTCGTTCGGGTACTTTTTTGCAAACGTAAAATTATTAAAAATTTGCTAAGAAACTGTGCGAATGCGACCACGTACTGAGAAAATTTAAAAAATAGAGAGAAATCCATTTCCCCTTTTCATTTCGCCGAATTTCGACTTACTAAAAAATGAAAAATGAACGTACGTACAACTTAAGTGACAGCTCAAAAGTTTCTCAAGTAAAACTCTATTTATTTTTGTCTTCAACGATGTCGGAGGAAGAAGTTGTAATTGAAGGTTCTCCTAGAACATATCAGCGCATTAAAAATGGTAAGTTTAATAGGTATTTAGCTTATAAAAAATTCAATTGCAACTTATTTCTTAAACTTTTTGTAAGAAAACCGGTCACGTACTTCTCTGGAAATTGAGAGATTTCTCTCTCGATTTTTGATATTTGACATTTTTCATTTTTCTATGCTAAAAGTACACGAACGAACCTTATTATTTAGGCTGTTGCTATTCGCCGTAGTTCGGTACATGGCTACGTAACGAAATGTCAAAGTTAAATCGCGGAATATGGGGTAATGTGGAGCGCTTCGCTCGCTAATAGGACTCTGTTATAGTAAAAGGGAACCATATATTTTATTCTATTTTATTTTATTGTAATTAAAGAAAGTATTTGTTGATAAAATGTTCGTAATTATTTTAATATGATTCCTTTATTGGCTTGTTTGCCAATTGTTTTTCGTCCGTCTTCGTGAACTCGTCTGCTCTCTGTCGCGGCTTACTTCCACTCTCCCTTGTGTCTGAGCTGTCAGTTTTTAGATGTTGTTGTGAGTGCAGGGTGCCCTAACACTCCTCCCCCCGTGAATCATCCAGGGATTCACTATCAATGGATAGGACAGCAAGTTTCGTGGCTGGACGACGAATCGATCCGCTTGATGTTTTTACTTCGGCAAACCGTATTTGCCCGTCTTTAGCAGGAAAAACTTTAATAATGCGACCTTTCTGCCATCGGCTTCTTGGCTGATTAGAGTCGCAAATGATGACCAGGTCGTTAACTTGTAATGGACGTACTTTGTCATGCCATTTTGGCCGTTGTAGAAGTTGCGGTAAGTATTCAACGGTCCATCTTTTCCACAAACGATCTTTAAGATTTTGTGATATCCTCCACTGCTTTTTTAGACAAATCTTTTCGTCAACTGGATGAGGCGTTTGTGTGGAATTGACGCATCCTATTAGGAAGTGATTGGGTGTAATAGGTTCATCGTCTTCTACTGTAAGTGAAATGTCGGTTAGCGGGCGTGAGTTTATAATGTTCTCTGCTTCTATAAGAACACTTCGGAGAGTCTCTACTCTCGGGGCTTCTTCGAGAAGTGTCCTTTTCAGCAAACGTTTGACGATACGAATAAGACGCTCCCAACAACCTCCTGAACTGGGATTCGAAGGACAATTAAACAGCCACTCAATATTGCGGCTAGTGGCTTCATCATTTATGCGGTCAATATCCAGTAACCGTTCGGCTTCTTTAAGCTCCTTTTGTGCGCCAATAAAATTGGTGCCGTTATCGCTTCTAATCCTGACTGGCGTGCCTCTACGATTTATGAAATTGCGAAGGCATACAATAAAGGCGTCTGTTGAAAGATTTTCAGCTAACTCTAGATGCGCTGCTCGAACAGTGAGACATGTAAAAATGACCGCCCATCTCTTCTCTCGTCGGCGACCAATGGCAACATGAAAAGGTCCGAAGAGGTCAACTCCAGTATATGTAAATGGACGGACATATGGTGTTAGGCGGTCTGGTGGCAGCTGACCCATAAGTGGTGGTATTGGTTTGGCTCTTTCGATTTTGCATACTAGGCATTTTCGTTGCACAGCTTTCAGCAGTGCTCGTATATGTGGAAACCAAAACTTTTGGCGAGCTTCGTTAAGGATAACAGCTATATTTTGATGATGATGTTTTTCGTGGAAATAACGCATTATGAGCTCGGAAACAAAATGTTTTTGAGGCATTAGAATTGGACGTCTGGCATCAAATGGTAGAAAGTAGGCTTCGTCAATTCGACCCTGAATTCGTAAAATCTTGTTTTCGTCTAGATAGGGCCTTAGCGAATATATCGAACTTTGTTTGGAAATTCTGCCCTGTGACCTTAATCTTGTGATTTCTCCGGCGTACTGCTCTTGTTGAACCAGTCGACATATTTGATATTCAGCTATGTTTAGCTCCGAAACTGTGAGTGGGCCCCGATTTGCAGTTGTGAAACTACCTTTTCTTAGATCGAGGAACTTACTGACGCCACGTAGTACCCAGGCCATGGTTCGTTTCATCTTTAAGTAAGAAGAAAATCGATTAAATTTATTCATTGGATAATTACCTGTCTGCGGTTGCAGAACTAAACAAGGCTTGACTTCTTCTTCCATCTGATCTGGCGGCGGTTCGAGTACTAATTCAGGCCAACTTTCTTCTGGCTGTTGTAAAAATGTTGGACCAGAGAGCCAAACACTTTTATTCCTTAGCTTTGGAGGCCAACTAGCACGGGTAGCTGCGTCTGCACTGTTTTTGTCGGTTGGTATGAAACACCATTGAGACGGCTGTGTTGTGGTAAGTATTTCAGAAATGCGATGACCCACGAAAGCTTTGAACTTCCGTTCAACAGAATTGATCCAATAAAGAACAGTTTTTGAGTCTGTCCAGTATGTAACTCGGGATATGTTGATGTCATGGTTGCGGACAACAGTCTTGCTTAAACGTGTGCCCAATACTGCGGCCTGCAGTTCCAACCTGGGAATAGACATCAGCTTTTGAGGCGCACCACGAGTTTTTCCAAAAACAAAGGTAACATCGACTCCTTGGGCATGAACGATCCGGAAATAGCCGGCAGCAGCAAAGGCGACTTGACTGGCGTCTACGAAAATATGTAGCTGGATGTCGGTTGATTCCTTTAAATACATTGAGTAGCATCGATGGACTGAAAACAAGTTGATGTTTTGAAATTCCTTCCACCAAGCAATCCATTTCTTGTGTATTTCTGCTGTGAGCGGATCATTCCAAGCGATTTTACTTTTCCATGTGTCTCGTACCAAAACTTTTAAGAAGAGCAAAAAGTCGGCTAGAAATCCATAGGGATCAAAAATTGCCATAACAATCCCTAGGAGTTCTCTTTTTGTTGGCGGGCGTTGATCTTCTAGGACATCCTTCGGAATTCGATGAAATTTCGTTTTAAATTCAAAGACATCTGCGGCGGTGTTCCAAAACATTCCGAGAACCTTTTCGGAATGGGGTTGACGTTCCATGCTGACGGTAGTAGTTTCTGTTACTGATTTTTTGTTCATAGTTGATTGTAGACGGCTCGAGTTGGATGTAAAATTTCTTAAATCGAAACTGGCTTCAGCGTTGATCTTTACTACTTCTCTGCAAATACGTATGGCATCTTCTTCGTTACGAAAACTGGCAACAAAATCGTCAACGTAGTGATGGTTAACGATTGCTTCAGCGGCGTCGGGATATTTACATTTGAAATCTTCGGCATTTCTATTTTTAATGAATTCGGCACTGCATGGTGAGCAAATGGCTCCAAAGATCATGGACACCATTGCATGATGTTCAACAATGTCACCAGCTCTCCATAAAAATCTTTGTGCCTGCTGATCTTCTAGACGTATTTGGACTTGGGAAAACATCTCCCGAATATCTGCAGCAGCTGCTATTACACCTTCGCGAAATTTAAACATGATGCTCATTAGGGGTTTGGCTTGTTCGGGTCCTTTGAGCAGAACAGAATTGAGAGAGGTCCCATTAACGGTGGCTGCGGCGTCGAATACTATTCGTAACTTGTCGGGTTTATGCGGACTTTGGACGGCAAAATGTGGTAAATACCAAACCGGCTGGGTGGTATTACGTAATTCTTCTTCTGTCAATTTTCGGGCATACCCCATTTCAAAGTACTTCGACATTTCCTTTCTGTACCTGGTGGCAAAATCTGGATAGAGGCTCATCTTTCTTTCTATGCCGGCAAGACGTTTTTCGGCCATCTGCTAACTGTTTGGCAATGCAGGTGGGAAGGCTTTCCAAAGGAGACCCGTTTCGAATCTATTTCCAATGCGGCGTGTTGTTTCCATCAATGTTTGTCGGGCTTGTTTGTTGTCTTCAGACTCCATCGTCGTAGATAAATTGTTGATCCCAAAGTTGTCAGCTGCGAAGTACTCTTCAACCATGTTATGCAAATCATCTGGCGGCTGTTTCTGACGTATATGAAGTACTATTGGCGTTGATTTCGATGAGAATTTTGTTGGCCCATAAGCGACCCAACCTAATCTGGTTTTCGAAGCTATCGGATCTTTGCTAACGGACTGAACAGTGGTTGATGACACTCCGAGCTGAACATTATCTAATCCGAGGAGTATGACTGGTTTGACCGATTCGTAATCTTTAAGCGGCAAATATGCTAAGTGTTGAAAATCTGACCTTTTGAATGACTGAACCGGCAAGTCTAAGTTGCGGATAGTTCGAACATTCTTGAGAACATGGTTAGTTGACTCACCATGCCCTCGAATCTCAAAGTTGACTACTGAAGATGGTTCTGTTGTGACTCTCTCCCCATACCATTGTAGAGTTAATGGCTGCGACTGACCTTTAAGTCCTAGTTTATTTGCTATGTATTCTTCTACAATCGTTATGGCTGAACCATCGTCAAACATGGCAAAGACTTCACATTTTCCATTCGGTCCGAACAACGTGACTGGCAAAATTTTGAACAATAAGTTGTTCGATGTTTTTGTGAGCCTACAATTTAAAAGGTGCTGGGCTGGCTCATTCGGCACTGTAGATAAAGATGTTTCTGGTCTGGCTGTTGATTGCTCATCATGTAGACTGCGGTGATGATAGCGGCGACAACCCTGAACACCACAGAACTTTTTGGATCGGCAGTTGGTAGTGTTATGTCCTTTGCGCAGGCACGAGAAACATAAGCGCAGGTTTTTAACTTTTTCCCAACGGCTATGCACATCAAGAGACTGATTAAAAGTGTTGCAATCGGATATTGAATGTGCTTCACCACACTCGTAACATTTGAGCAATTGTTGTCCTTGCGGAGCATGTGCACTTTCGTTTACATACATGATGCGTCGTGACGGTTGTGGCTGTGCAACACTACCTTTATACGAAGTTTGTATAGGTGGCATAAGACAAATGACTCTGGCTAACTCACTTAACCACTTAGAGAAATCCGCGACTGTTGGGTATGGTTCAATTGTCATTGCATGTCTTATCCACTCATATTGTTTATTTGGCGGTAATTTTACAACTAACTGCTCTAAGAGCGATGTGTTCGACAGATGCTGTTGGCAATTGGCGGATGTCAAAAAGGCAACGACGTTGCGTACTTTTGTAGAGAACGAGAGAATATGATCAATTTTATTTTCGGTTATTACTGGGAATTGTTGAATCTTGCTGAGTTGATGTCGAACCAGTAAGTCTGGTCTTCCGAACCGAAACTCCAACTCTTCTACTGCTTTAGAAACGTCCTGTGGATATATTAGCATCGACGCGACGGCTTCCTTGGCTGGTCCAGTTAGACATTTGTGTAGTCGCATAAGATTTTGACGTGGACTGTATTTAAACGCATCTGTAGTGTCTTTATAATTGGCCACAAATAAAGGCCATTCTTCGGCGTTGCCTGAAAACGCTGGCAAATCATAGAGTTTGGTTGCAGAATCACTTACCGACACGGGTATAATTGTGGACTGACTGGTGCCACTTGTTGATAGCGTTTCACTTCGCGGCGTCTGAGGTGCATGTTGCACCACTTGAGTGATGGCAGCTGTGTCTGGATTTTGCTGGATTTGATTACTGAGCCGTTCGATGTCCCTTTGGCTTTCCACTGTACTGCTTCTAAGCGATTCCACTGATGTCTTCAGAGCATTTATGCTACTGATAATTGTAGCCACTTGTTCCGCGTCCATGGCTATTGATCGGGATTCCTGAATAATTGTATTTTCTAATACCGATTCTTCACTATCACTTGAGCTTTCAACTCCTCCACTTCTTAAATTATATCCTCCACCCGGCACTGACATTGGACTATATCACTTTCTGGCACACTATTTTGTATTTTCGTTTAATTCGGCGTCTGGTGTCTGCCTTCTTTTCACGATAAGTATCGATAGAACGGCTTTTCTGATTGGCTGTTGGCTTAAGGGCATATGTTGTTGGCGGTGAACAATGGCAATGGCGACTTTAAACTTACACACACACAACATCTGTACTACGAGAACGTACGAAATTGGCAAAACGAATGTTATAGTAAAAGGGAACCATATATTTTATTCTATTTTATTTTATTGTAATTAAAGAAAGTATTTGTTGATAAAATGTTCGTAATTATTTTAATATGATTCATTTATTGGCTTGTTTGCCAATTGTTTTTCGTCCGTCTTCGTGAACTCGTCTGCTCTCTGTCGCGGCTTACTTCCACTCTCCCTTGTGTCTGAGCTGTCAGTTTTTAGATGTTGTTGTGAGTGCAGGGTGCCCTAACAGGACTCTATTTCATTTTTGGGCACGATCCTGTACGTTTAAGGCCCAACTTATTTCTTAAAACACTATTTTTAATGGAAACACCATTAAAGTAGCCGTGTACCGAAGCCAGACAAACGTCAGTCAGTACAAAAATTACGTGCGAATAGCCATTAATCACAGGGCCTAAAAAGCAACCCAATTATGTTGGAAAACCTAAAATGTACAAACAAGTCCAAACCACACGAGAATTTAATTATTTTCATGTTTGTTTTTTTATTATTTTAATATCTAATCATTCACATTAGAATATATGTTTATATTTAAATTTATCTTTTGTAGTTTTGTAATTAAGTTCACTTTTTCCATTCCTTTCTTCACATTGAAAATCGTAACCATAACTAATGATGCAGTTATTTTTTAATCGTCTTCAAAATTTCTTTTCTTTTTCTTTTCGAATTAAATAAAACATTGCATATCATTTTTTAGCTGAACAAATCTATACTAGAACAATGTAATAAAGGAAAACCCATAATGTATGCATACAAAAAGAAACTAAAAGACCAAACCAAAAAAAGTGAATGTATAAAATTTGTTTATAAAATAATCTCCACTACAAAACTCCAATTTAATTCTTTATATATAAACTTTATAATTTCCTTTGTCTTACAAATAAAATACAATAAACTTAAGAACCTAGAATACTTACAAAATGAAAGACCTTACGAATTAATACAAAAAAAAATGGTTTTATATAATAATGATGTGTGTTGTTATGCGTGGGCGTTAATTTTTAAGGGGTGAAAAACTTATATTTAATATATATACTTAAAAAGTTAAATAAACAACTATGTATAACTTACAGAGAGATAGAGATGAACAATTGAACATATGTAGAAGAATAGAAGAGGTTTTTTTTTTTTTTTCTTAAGTTTTCCCTTTTGTTTAAATATATAAAAATATTGTGTATGTCCATTTTGTTATTTCAATGTCTTCTGATCAAATAAACGTATTTACAGTTTGTAAGAATTCATAAAAAAAAATCAAAGAATAAAAAAAAAATTAAATAAAATTATTTACAATATGTCCTGCTTGAGAGATGTAAGGAGAATGATAATCGTGTGTGAAAAGGAGCGGCGCGTTTCTGACCTTTTCCTTAATCAATTTATGTATGTTTTGTAAAAAATTGCAATAATAATAATCATTTAATAAGAATCTAATGTATATACGTGTTGTATACGAGTGTGCCTCAAGTTGGTATGTGCGCAAATAAGTGTCCTTTTTCTTTTCTTGTTTTGTTTTTCTTTAGGGATTATAGTAGTATATAATTTTTACAATTTTTTGTTTGCATTTTGCCGTATTATAGTTCTTAGTATAGGTAGAATTCATTTTTTGCTATAAAATATCAATTTTTGTTTCTTCTAATTTGCGGGGCGATTATTAGTCCAGTCAAATGGGCACGATTTCTTTTTAGCGTAAATCAGGCGGTTGAGACATTTGCAATTTTTTAAGTAAAATATTTTACAGAAAACACTAAAAACAGGCCAACGAGTTTAAATCCACAGTTTCGTACACAAAACGCACACACTCCGCGCTACTAATAATCATTTTTAGGGTCCATGCTACATTTTCGAACTAACAAAGGCATAATTTTCCATACAAAATTGCATATTGTGACCTACAAAATATTTAGTGTTGAGGTTAAAAATGATTATAATGCGGTATTCGATTGGGCTTCTTCAGATTCGCTCTCAGATTTCAGATTTCAGATTTTGTGTGTCTAATCGAACATAAAAGCCTGAGCCTTCGACACTTTTCTATGCCTGTTCCATTCACTGGTTAAATTTTATATGAAAACATTCAAAATGCTCGCCCAGATTGATTTCTAAACATTTGTACATAAATAATTAACAAAAATAGATCAACCCGATGCAATTCCTTTCTTTTCAGTTGAAACATTTTACGAAAATGTAAACAAACTCCACTAGTTGTCAAACTCAAACGGACTTTTATTGGTAAATCTGAAGCCAATCTGAGAAACAATCCAGATTCGCAAAAGTGCTCTGAAATCCGAAAAAGATTGTTTTTATTTTTGTACGAAACGAACATAAAAAGTCTTCTGAGAGCAAAAAAGCGCTCTGAGAGCGTCCAATCGGATACCACATTGGTAAGGTGAACGAGCTGAATCTGCGTCGCAAAAAAGAAGAATACAAAACGCACCCACTGTGAACGCACTTAAGCGTCGAGATTGATAGGCATCGCGTTGCGACTGCATAATCGTGCAACGGATATTGCATGTGCGCACATAGCCTTATTCTTAAGCTGCCGATGCACATTTTTTTTATTTGATTCATAGGAATAGCCTTCGGTTATGGCTTCGATTTGAACAAGAACCTCAAAGCCCCTCAACTCGACAGATGAAGGGATCCATCATCGCAAGTTAGTAAACAGTGAAACAATTCTATAATTGTAACAGTTATATGTATAGCTTTTCACAACCATTCGATTTCGGGGGTTCTTTTCATTTTTGAGACCAATGGAAGCTAACAACTAGCGTCGTCTTTTGATAAGGAAATTTGCATCAGCAGGTGCCGGCTAGCTAACAAATTATTAAATTTGATGTAACCGTTGACAACTTTTACGCAAAGTTTTATAAATGCAAAGATTGGGCACACAACATGCGTCGGGACCAAAGAAAGTCTAAATTTACAGCTTAAAATGCATTATCATTCGAACACCGAAGAGCAAGAGGATGGATAGTGTTAAGGACCACTAGTTGAATCTTCGTATATACATTTTTATCTCCATGGTAAATGCATATTTACGGCGATGGTTTGCGGATATTCGCATTTAGTACGCGGGGGTTCTGGAGAATCGCCGGCGATTCTTCCAGCGACATTTGCAATACGATGCCAACTCATGTCTGTGATTCTTTAATGATCTTGCAGGCGAACGAAATGACTCAAAGCGAACAGCGTGCGAATTAAATTGCAATTCTTGCTCAATTTTTTTACACGAAGGAAGTGGTTGAGGTACATTGCATTGATTGCTCTGAACGCACCAATTTTTGACGTCAAGTGACAGTTTTATTGCTTTCCTTGACTGATTGGACATTCTATCATTGGGGGCTCTAAAATTACAGAAAAAGAGAAAAGTAGCGATTATGTCAAACGCGTAAGGGAGCTGCCACGCAGTGAGTGACGTCGCTCTGCCTATAACAAAATCCGCCATACGATTTCATATGTTTTACATTTTTATAGCGACATGGCTCAATCGCTCACTGCATGTGTGCAGCCTAAAGTTGACAGATAAACATTCAACAGATATTAGGTTAGGCTACTTTTTTGCAAACGTAAAACTATTAAAAAATTGCTAAGAAACTGTGCGAATGCGACGACGTACTGAGAAAATTGAAAAAAAATGAGAGAGAAATCCATTTGCCCTCTTTTCTTTTTTTCGTAAATTTCTACTCGCTGCATTTTACGATAATGTCAAAATGACATTTATTAAACTTTTTGTAAAAAAACCGGTCTGGAAATTGACAGATTTCTCTCTCGATTTTTGATGTTTGACGTTTTTCATTTTTCTAAGCTGAAAGTGCACGAACGAATTGTGTAGGTACTCTTTTCGGAAAAGTAAGTTTTCTTTTAATTTCATTTGATAGAACCAATTCTCAACTTAAGGAGTCATTTCTTAGAGATTTGCGTTAAGACCGAACCGACTCATTTTGGGCCATACTAAAAATGCAGTTTGGTTTCCTTTGTACAGCCAACACCGTTGGCAGACATTTTGAATATCACTAGCGGTGATTTTACAAACAAATTGCAACGCACAAAACCGAGTATTCTTGTTGAATTACCCTACCTGACTGGAGGCTATATACAATTTTGTTTTTTTTTTCTCTTATAGACGACGAAACAATTAAATAACATTAATAAATCAATTTATAAATACGTTATTACGAAAAAAGTATATATAAATATACTATATAATGTATTCACTATTTTTAGGGAGAGAATCCGATTAAGAACTGATCAGTCATGCAAAAACCAATTTAAAATGTGTATCTTCTTATTGATTTGATTTATATATTTATTTATTTGTTCGACGGTTTAGATATTTACAATTGCTTATTTCTTTTGTTGGTTGAACTCTACTGTTTTTTTTTTAGTCTACTTTTGCGTGTAGTGTTTTTGTTTGTTTGTTTGATTTGCGTTAAGTTATATTGCAGATTTTTATATATATATATATACTGTTTTGTTTGTTTATGCCTCAATATAGCGTTATCGTAACATAAATCGTACTCACAACATTGGTTGGTATAGGTATATCATATATATGTAATATTATTACTGAGTTATTATCATTATAATAATTTATTAATGTTATTATTATTATTTTCAATCAGTATCACTACATACTATTATTTATGTAAAATTTTCTATGTTGTTTTGAAGGCAGAGAGACAAAAAGACAAACAAGGATCAACTAATAGCCATCATTGGGGTTGGGATGTATTTTCGGTTGGTATTCTCTCACCTGATGACACAGGACACACACAGTTTGGACGCACCGATACAGTCATCGTGACAGAAGGCCCCACATTGCTGACAGATGACCATGGCATTTAGAGAGCACGCACAACTCGTTGGTGGGTTATTGTTATCTGCTGATGTAACTCCAGCGATGCCCGTTGCAATGGCAGCAGTGGTAGTTGTCGCACTTGCGGAGACAATGTAATTCGATTGTTGATTGTGTTGATCGATTATGTTGGCGCAAGTGTCGATGTAGGTGATGCCGCCTGCAATTGAGTAATAAAATGCAAATTTATATATTGGGAATGGTCGATGGAACTGCCACGACTATGACGGGGTTTGCAGCCGCATGTCCTTTGGAAAGTTTAGCAATTCAGTTATTGGACAATGAGACTTTTCTTTTCTGGTTGGTTTGGTATTCTTGTTTTTTGTATACTTGATATTTTAACGGCGAGCACGAGCTCTTAAAGCAACCATGTTAACAAATTTTGACTCAGAAATGTAGCACGGAAAAAGTCCAGTCAATTGTGGTGCATTTGTGAATATTGTGACACAAGCGGCAACGATGTGTCTAGAGAGGAAAGTCAAATATGCTGTCAACATCGTCGCCCTAAACAGAACGTCTCTCCAGGTCCATTATGTGAGTTTTTATTTTTGGGACTAATGGAATTAGACGGCACAATGGACAAACATAATTTTGAGTCTTTGTTTAACAGCGGACAACTCCAGCAGTGACTCTGACAAAGCAATACGGATTGCGATTTACCAGTTCTATTATGGTTGCTATTCTCTAACGACAACTCTCCCAATGCTGTACGTTACCAACTCACAATATGTATAGAATGTCACGTTATCCGCTGTACACTCTGCACCTAAATTGCAACTGTTGCAGGCTATTAAAGAAGTGCCTAACCTCCGCTAATGCCAACTTGTAAGAACACTGACACATCGTCTGGGCGGCTGAACGTTCAGTTTACCCCAGTGTAAACAGAGAAGTTTAAGGAGTTCACGAAAGAATGTCAAAGAGAGATGTTATTCTCTTAAAATAAAGAGAGGCATGCTTCATGCACACGCATGTCAGTCACTCACTTTGTTCTTCCAAGAGCGAATCCGCAGGCACGACGACAATTGCAACTGACAATTCAGTGCCAGATGGGCTAGGCTGAGCAGGGGGACTATTGGCGCCTAGCTGTTGTACTTGTGGATTATCAATATCATCTAAACAAAAGAGGAAGACCTCTGTACTCTCTTCATACAAAACAGAACCGCCGCCATGACAATTACCTTGATTGATAACTCTCCTAACTTGAGGAGTGTGTGCTGTCGCAATGGCCATTGTCGCCTGATGGTTGTCATTGCCATTTTTCGATGTGTCCACATCGACTGATGCTGGACGCCCACGCCCTGTGATTGGCACTCCATTCATTCCTTGCAGCTGTAAGGAGAAAGCAATATTCGGTTAGACTCAGACCTTTGGCTGTCTGCGTCACTGAAACCTACTTGATTCTGCGAGGGAGGTGCACTTGAAGCCCGTGGCGCTTGATTATCAGCTGCCCCCACATTGGCCCGGTGAACGAACACATACTGGTTATTGCCATTTTGTTGCATTTCATTTTGATGCTGCTGCATAATGCTGGGGTGTTGCACTGTGCCCGGCGGGCCGTACACATGGCGTATCAATGTCGGCGACGCCTGCCGTTGGACGTACTTCTTCCGCGGGAATCCCATACGTGGTCCGATTACCTGGAAAATGTTTCGTTAAAATGGGAAAGGAAATGCGAGTAGAATGCAAACGAACCTTGTACAGCGTCCGACCGATTGTCGGTGCGGGCGGCGGTGTAGATATACCATCTTCGGTCTTAATTTGCGGCGAAGTCGCCACCGTCATGGTAATGCTCGCGGTTGAGTTGAGGGTTGTCGTCAAAGCCGACGGCGGACGTAGCTGCGCCGACAGATTGTGCCGGTTGGGACTGTTTTGAATCACCGCCTGGCAGATCTGATAGCTTCGCTCCAAATTTACCGCACCTGGTGGTAATTTGTTGCTGGTCGGCTTGCGTCCCTTCCCGCTGGGGATCTTCGGTCGCTGCTGCGCTATGGTGGAAGGTATGCCAGAGCTGGAGAGAATTTTTATCGTTGCAGGATTCAAGTAGGTAGTTGTTGTGGTGCCCGATACTGGATTGGCCGTTGATCTTTGCATGCTTACTGTGATTTGTCTTGGGATTTGTTTCCCCGCAGATTGGTGCTGTTGCTGTTGCTGCTGCTGTTGGTATTGGGTAATTGTAGTTGTAGAAGATGAAGGCATCAAGGTATTGCTTTGTTGTTGCTGGTTGTGTTGTGGAAGCTGCTGCTGCTGCTGCTGCTGCGAAAGGCTAAGAAATTGTCGTTGCTGCTGATGGTGCACTGTAGGATATTGCATCTGTGTGTTGTCCATCGTATGGTGCTGCTGCTGAGAGTTGGCGCCGTACCGATGAACTCCATCAATGATTTTCTTGATTTGATGTTTCTGTTGCGAATGATTTGTCTGGAATGCAAACTGTTGCTGATGCTGCTGCTGTTGTTGCTGCTGTTGATGATGCAGCGCCAATTGACGGTGCGGATGCATAAGAAAGTTTCCAATTATATGTCCATTAGTGTCCAGCAGCAATTTACTTCCCGGTAGGTGTGGTATAGGCGGCGGCGCACACATACTAATCTCCGTACTGCTGTCGTTCGAGTTGCTGTTGATTACCGTGCTGGTTACCTCCATTTCGGCGGCCGTCATCGGAACCTCCATCTCGTCCGTTGAAATCTAAAGAAAGAAATTAAAAGAACCTCTGCAGGGCACAATTGAAATGAAGAACTTACATCTCCGATGTCGATACTAAAGTCCTGGTGCTCGTTGAACAGCTCCTGTTGCTGGTGATCGACTTCCTCTTTGATGAGCGATTCATCGTCGATGATGCTTTCAGTCATTTCGGACATTTGATTGGTTTGCTCACTCATGTAAGTGGAGGCGGGCGACATCCGGGTGTGGTTCATTTTCATGCCGAAGTTCCAGTCGTGCTGCACATGATGGAACATACTCTCACGCGTCTGGCTGTCGTCAATGATGCTCGGCGATTGCAGCTGATGGGCTGTTGTGGTCATAATCATGAGTGGCGAATCGGAGATGCCTCGCGATGACGAATTAGACGAGTTGGATGATGCTACAGAGGCCATAGATGATTCGTTTAGGACTCGCACCGACGACTTGTTGTTTTCATACAGGCTCTCACAATCTTGAGTGATCATTACTAGATCGACGAAACGGTTGCGTCAGAAAAGATGTACAAACAGTTGGGCGTCTAAAAGTGTAACACTTACCATGACCTAATCTGAAGATATCACTTTCGGTGACACTCCTCGGTGTTGCCGGAATCGTCATCGTATCTGCAAGACAAAAGCGCAAAATCAAAAACACACTCTCCCTCTTTCTGATGGCATCTGATGATTTGTGTACATACCAGCACTGTCGTTGCTAACCTCCCCCGACTCCAGCACATAGTTCTCAGCGTCTGCAAACTTCTGCTCGATGGGATCGTCCTCGTCCAACGCTACTGCCGCATGCACTATCCTTGTTTCGATCGCATCCGCAATGTTATCACAGGTACTTATGTTGTTGCTGTTCTCGGCACTGCTGCCGGTGCCACCGCCACCATTGCAGTCGATCAGTGCCGACGTACTGTTGCTCTCGTTGCCATCGGTGCATGTGAGCATCGCACCGACACCGCTACTGTTCGCCAAGTCGGAGACAATAAACTGATCGACCATGTCGTTGGGTATTTGCATCATCGACGGCGAGGACGGCTCTTCAGTTTGATGCGGAATATGATGCTGTGGCGTTCGCAAGGACTGCTGAAAACTACTGAACAGGCTGTCGGTGAAACTGAATTGACTCGTTGATGGTGTTTGCACACTGGTCAGACTGTATGATGTGTCGTCGACCCCTACAACCTCGGTGGCTATGGTTGGAACTATGTTGGAAGAATCTGATGCATCACCGCTGTTCGTTGTGCCCAGGTCACAGTTGCCGAAGGGGAAATCGTCGATTGTGGACAAGCCTCCTTGTGTCTCCTCCTCTGCAATGGCCTCCTCTGGCGGCGGCGGTGGCGGCTGTTGATGGTCTTCATTGGCCGTCATCTCGAGAACATTCGATATGAGCAACTCCTCTTCGGTGTCCAGTCGGTCGCAATCGATCACAGACTTTGGAGAATCCCCATGCTCCTCCTGGGCTTTTCCTTGTTCAAGTTTCGGCAGTGGTGGCAGCGCTGCAACAGGTAGGGGTAGTTGTTGCTGTGGTGCTGGTTGTACAGCCTCCTCGACCTTTGCTTCGAATTTAATCTGCTTGCTCTCGACAATTAAAGGGCTGGTGGACGAACGCTTGCGTGGCCTTTTGGGCGATGCGGGCTTTGAATCGACGGAGTTCGCTTCCATTTTGAAAGGCAACTCGCCACCGCTGTTGCTGCCGTTCGAGGCGACATCACTTTTTGCTGGAGATTCTTCAGTCTGTGCTATATCACTGGGTGTATCCACGTTTCCGGATTTTGAGAATACGGCGATACTCGCCATAGAGTCAACTTCGTCCTTCGCGTGAATTTCATTGTCAATCCGACACTCGATAATAGATTTGGGTTCGGCTTTTATTATTGGCGGCCGCAGGATACTATTTGTCGTTGTCGTTGTCGATAAGAATGCCGTGGGGAAGGACGACGATGACGACGAGGAACACGATGCATGCGGTGAAGTTGACGACGTCACATCCGCCGTGGTGCTTGTTTCTGCCTTGACCAGCGCCGCCGTACTCTTGCTGCTGTTATTGATTGTCGTCGTCAGTGCTATTGATGTGCTGCTCTCATCCGATGATGTCGACGAGCTCGTCTTGTATCGTCTGTTGGAGATTTTATCGCCCCAAATCGGCTCGAAGTGCTTCAGCTTCCACGGATCTAATTTGTTCTTCTCCTTTTCTGCCTCGGATTTCAGTTTCACCTGGTTTTCCGGCGTAAATTCACCCTCAGACAGGCGTTCGCGCCATTCCAGACACGCTCGAGCGAAGAACTCATTATTTAGACTTGATGGGCCCAGTCGAATGGCACCAAGTGCAGAATCCGACGTTTCGGCCGCTGCCGCTCGATCAACGCTCGGCAGTAGCTGAATCAAGTTGTACTGATAGAGAGGTGGCAGGAGTGAAAATGTCTGCTTGTTTAGCAGCGCTCGCAGATTGGTGCTCGCCAAAATTGAGTCTGGCGTCTCTAGATCGATCTTGCCGTCCTTTGTCTGTTCAATTTGTGCTGCTGTGGAGATTTTCTTGTTCGAACGGCGGCGCGGCTTCAAACTGAAGCCCGGTATCGAGGCGAGCACCTCGCGCATTGTTGACGCCTGCATTTGAGCCGTTGTGCTGGGTATGCTGCGCAGGGAAATGGTTGTTGTCGACGATGTGGATGGTGTGGCTGACATTGATGTTGTTACTAAGGCATTCTTCGTTCGTGCCGGTGAGTTGGACGCCGCTGCCGCCGGCTTCTTCTCGGGAATGGCCTTAACAATAATGCGAGGAATATGACGTCGCAGGCTGTGCGAGTGTTTCACTAGTTTTGCCGGTGCTATATGGTGATGATGATTATGCGACGGGCTAGCCGTCGCCGCCGTCCCCACTGATGACGGCGCTATGTCTAGAGAAAGTGGATCACATTCACTGTCGTTGCTAGCGCTGCTGGCAGGTGGTGGTAGTGTCACATACTTTGATGTGAGATTGTGAATTTTATGCTTTACCGGTGGATAGAGCATCGATGATTGGGAGAGGAAATGCTGTTTAGCTGCTGATGTGGCTGTCGGATGATTCGATGTGGTTGAGTTTGAGTGAAGTTGGATTTTTTGGAATGAATCGTTGTTGGTGGTGATGAGCTTCTCATGATTGCGGGGATATTGCTCGGGGGTGACGTCACATTCCATGGTGACTTCCTAACCAATATTCTTGCACCTTGTCAATTTAGTAGTCGATCTGGAAAGAGAGTACTTTTATAGTATTTTATGGAATATGTAGTGATCGAATTTGAGACAAATTTTATTTGGTGTTATGTAATTTTTTAGGTTATTTTATCTGCGACTTGGCCTAAAGCAAACCATTTAGCAAGAGAATCGCACCACTAAAATGGGTTTTGTTTTGTGCTTGCCCTCAGCACATCAGACACAGGCGGCAGGTTGTTGTGGGTCTAGGGATACATGAACTATGCCTGCCATCGTTTGAAGATCCGCTCAGAAACTCATTGGGAAATATTGACGAGTCGCAGTTCAGCGACAATTCGAACTTACCATACTAAGTGGCAACACAGTCCATAATGGACCTGAAAAGTAACCTGATCGCATATACACATTCAACAATTTGTTGTTTTGTGATTCCTAATTCAATTGCTGCCAAAGGTAGCACGTGCTCCTAAGAGTGAGAGCCTATTAAACCTTTTAGCTCGACTTTGGAATTGTTTTTAGTTATAGAGATGTGTGGTAATGAGGGCGATCTATGACAGAAAAAAAAAACAGGTTACACTTCTTCATCGCTGCTGCTAATTCCTTTTCGAACAAGTAGTTTGCCAAAATTGGTATTCCTAACTAGACCCAAGAAACCGCAGGGGCCATCTCCCGTCAGTCAGGAGCTCTCATTCAATTCAAAAAGACACAAATCATAGGTAGCTGAATAGGCACCAATGTGTCAGCGGGTATTGTTTTTGTTAAACTTCTTGGAATTACCAGTCAATCGCATAGTGTGCAAGTTGTTTACTCACAATGTAGTATTCGGGTGCATTGGCCTCTGCATTTATGAATCTGTGGAAGGTGTAACCTAGCAACTAGGTTCTTGTGAGATGGCTTATTTCATAGCAAAGTGACGGCACGAATTTTACATTGTTTTTGTGCACCATCATACTTTCCTGTGCAATATAAGAAAAGCCAACAGGATGAACATTGATAGGACAACCTCTTCCGAGGTAATAAAAATTATGTACATTAAATTATTCAAATAGTAAGACAACTCTCTACCCCACCTTATGCAAATTGCACATTCTCCATCCAGTGTTCCACGAACGAGATCCCAAATCCAATCGTTCTTCTTTTTGTGCTCTAAGTTCGACACACACACATACACATGCAGACACCACTCTCGGAACTCACAAAACTTATCGCATAAACAAATGAAAAATTCTCTTCGCGGATCAATGAAAATTAGGTTTTCCACAAAACGGATCACAATTAATACACAGAAAAATAAAATAAACCCCAACTTTAACTAAATTATTCTCAGTTCATGGATGTGGGGTTGCTCCTTTGTCATTGTTTATGTACAAAGGAAAATTGTTCTTTTTTCTATTTCGCTGTTCGTTCGTAGTTTGCTCGCCCTGCGAAAAAAAGTATGTTGGTTCGATTCTTGTTTCGGGGGCCACCTTACGTGCAACGTCGTACGTACATATGCCTCTCTTCTCTAGAATGTCAATCCAATCCGCGATACAAAATTTATGTACACAAACATGAAAAGTAGAAGAAAATCTTTTTCATTCAATTTTGAGCATTCACTGCAATATTATTTATCCATTTGATTGCGTTTTCACGTAGCACATAAACAAATTGGATTTTCCACGCACTTGCTATCGGAAAATTTGGAAAATATACACAAATTAAATTTTCTTCGTTTGACAGAATACGGGGAAAAATATATGTATTGCTCTTCGGGATGTGAGAAAAATGATTTTTTGTCTCTTTTTTTACGTCATTGCAAGCTAAAAATAATTGAATTGTAAATTCACGTCCAGTCGAGAGTTATTTAATGTTTGCACTACATTTGGGGTTGTTTGTGTGTTGGAAAAAGGTTTAACAATTGTTTTATTAAATAATTTATGGAATTTAATACATTTTTTCGCACATTGCACAGACTTTTCTTCGTCGTACACTTTTTTAAGTTTTTTTTTACATCCTTTCCGAATATTTTTTTTTGTTGGTTTATTTTTTTTCGAACACAAAAGGGAACTTCGAAAATTGTTACGTTGTACGTGCGACAGAGTGCGCTGATGTGACAGCGGATTGTTTGTGCTTAAGGTGGAAATGCATGGTGGTGTGAGGTTTATTTTTTCCACAGGTGGAATTTTGGAATTATTTTTTAATATGACAAATTCGAATGAGTTTTTGAAGAAATTTAAATTAAGGACTACTACGCTTATTGCGCTTAAATTCAAAGATAAAAATAAGCAGTTTCTTAGCCAAGGTACGGACTTCTGAGCTATTTTGCTAACATTCAGAGTTGTGGAAAAAATCAGCGTGTTGATAATTTTATAGCGACATCCTACGCAATTCCGAAAAAATGTCTTCTGAAAGTGGTAAAACATGACTGTGTTTCTTTTATTCAAATTATTAAGGCATCGTTGGTGAAATTCACTTTAACACACTCACATCAAGTGTTAAAAATCACAACATTGTTCGCCAAAACTATGTACCTACTATTTATTTCTACATTTATTGTAGAACGTCCGTGAACCTAATTTGTGTCAAATTAGCTCTGCAAAAACGAGTTTCAATTGTACAAACTCCTTATGGTGTGTCCAAAGGATGAGGCATTTGGAAACTCAACTTCCTGCGCATTTCCAATTGTCATGTCGAAAAAACTATTTTTCATGACGCAAACTCGCTGATTTGAGTTTATTAATTGTGAAATGGATTTTTAAGGTTACTTTTTTAATGCGAAAATAATGCACAGCATTTCAAAAACGTCCGACTGGGGAAGAACGAGCATTTCCACGTTTGACTTGATTTGCGTGAGTAGCTATTTGACATCGAGAATAGATGACTGGGATTAAAAATCCTATAAAAATAGTTCTCAAACAAAGAAAACCCACACAATGATGCATATTTTCTTCATTTTATTAGCCTAATTTTTTAAATTAAAAAGGATGGATTATGTCTGTCTCATTCATAAATCTCAAAACCTACAGCCTACGCCCTAGCGACGGTGAGAGAAAACTTAAAGTGTCAACTTAAATCTACAGCTCTTCATGCTTGGTGGTGTGATGACGCTCCTTCTCCTTGGGAAATGCCCAAAAGTACGAAGGAAAACCGCTCACATCGCGCTCTCTCTTTACAAATGCTGAGTACGATGAAATGCAGTTTCCAATGAAATGGTTCGAGATCCCCAGAATGGCCAAGTCCAGATGTGGGTTATCCACCTTCAGCTTGTGTGCTGTGATATTCATTCGCGACAGCGCAGTGTTCAGTTCAGAGATCATGTGGTTGCTGTCCGAGGCAACGAATATCGACTTGACTTCGTTGTTCTTGTGAGTTTGCTTCACTGCTTTGATGAGTCTCTTCAGCTGTTTGATGATCGCCTCTTTCGGAGGCATACAGAGTTCAGGATACAGCTCTCCCTTATCATTGGTGTATCCCAGGCATTGCGGTGAGGCGAACAAGTGTTGACTGTTCTTGATATGTTCACACGCTCGTACCCAATCAATTCCGTTGCGCAGATGGATGCCTATAAAAGCCCCCTTCGGCAGTTCAGTCTTTATGAACTCCTTGGCCATGTCGTGGATTTTTTTGCTCCACACAATGTATTTCTGCAATTTCCTGTTTTCTGTCTGGACGGGAAAGCTCGCTGGTGCTCCTGTAAATGCCAAAACCGGCCACTCTTCTGGAGAATATGCGTCCGCCCACTTTGCAGCAACATCGCTGTGGTGCACATCGAAGTGTAGAGGTCCGAAGAACTCGGACTTTTTAAAATTTATATTGTACGTGTCCCAGAAGGGCCCAAATGGATTACCATCCTTTGCGTGGCAGTCCTTTTTGGTGTTCTGTTTGTTAAGGCTTTGGCGCTCAATGTAGCAGAATGAGGTGCGCTCCTCTTCCGGCCAGAGCTTTTCACCGAAATTAGTCATAAAGTCGTGCATCAGGATGACCCGGTGGTACTTTCGTAGTGGTTCCACTTGAAAGTATTCATCGTAAGGTATTTGCACAGACCGTAACTCACCTTTGCGGTATTCCACCCATGGCGGGAGGACTAGTGTCCGGTTGAGGGCTTTGGAAAACGCTAGAGCGCCTAGAAAATGATCGGCCTGGTTCCCAAAACGTCCTATCGATGGTTAATGCGAAATTTGTTAATTGAATTAGAAGAACTAGGTCTGCTGAAAAATTCTACTTACCCATGCATGGGCAGTACATGAGATAGCCGGATGGGTCTGCGTCTTCAGCGTAGATGCTACTTATTAGCACAGCTGCTAAAATCACTTTTATTAACATTTCACAAAAAAAAATAATTTCTTGCGAAAAATCGAACGAAAACTTGGCAAAAGAAAGAAAAACAACGACCGGCAAAGTTGCACACAAAAAAACTTTTGTTTACAAGATGTGAATGTGACAGAAAACACAAGCGTCAGAAAATCAAATACAAATACAGAAAGATATTTCATGCGACTGGTGTTCTAAAATGAAGCTATGTTCGATTTAGCAATCAATTCTAGACCTATTGAGAAGATTTCACATTTAATTCAGGGATTAAGTTGAAAACGAACGAGTTTAGTAAAATGTTTACAACAAATTGCTTTTTGTTACTCTGTGTGCAAATATGCGAATTCTTCGTACCTTTAATGTTTTCGGACAGTCAGTTTAAACAACAATAGTCTTAATAGTCAATAGTTGGTTTTAACAATTCCCCGATCTTTAAAGAAGCAAAATTACTTGGAACGGTGCATCGCGCAATGCTTTCTCATTTCCAAACAAACAAAACTTTTTTCGAAGTCAAACGTCAAAAAATTTTTTTGAGGTTAAACAAACTTCTTAAATGAACCTAGCAGTAACAAAAAACAACACGAAAATTTCGGTAGCAAAATTTTAAGTTCACATTATCCTCACGTTTTTCCCCTTTTAATTTACTCTAAAACCCCGCAAAAAAACATGGAAAAACAAAATCCGGAAGAATTACTCGCCAAGGCGATAGAAGGTGTTGAATTGCAAAGAGAGTCCATCGCGCCAACCACTAATGGAGCAGGATGTAAAGAATTCTATGGCAAGGCGCAGAAATACTGGTCAGAGGTGCCCGCCACAGTGAATGGCATGCTTGGCGGACTGGGGCACATAAGTACAGCAGATGTTAACGGGTCGACGCAGTTTATACGCGAGTTAAAAATACCTGGAAGGCAGCATGCTCTGGATTGTGGGGCCGGGATTGGCAGAGTTTCCAGGAACCTTCTGATGCCACTGTTTGCGAAAGTGGACCTGGTCGAACAGGACGAGCACTTTGCGAAAACTGCAAAGGATTACTGCAAAGGGGAGCAGCTGGGAAAGATCTACAATATGGGACTGCAGAAATTCACCCCAGAGGAAAGTAAATACGACTTGATCTGGAGCCAGTGGGTGCTGGGACATCTGCCCGATGATGATTTACTGGAATTTTACAAGCGCGTCAAGTCGGGACTGTCGAAGGGTGGATATTTCGTGATGAAGGACAACGTGACAACCTCTGGTAGAGTTGAACCGGACGAGGAGGACTCATCGATGACAAGGCCGTTGAAGACGTATGAAACTATTCTAAGAAAGGCGGGTTTCAAGATCGTAAAGGTCAGTCGACAACAAGGCTTTCCTAAGGGACTGTATCCAGTGTACATGATAGCGTGCCGACCTGCGGCTTAACGAGGGAGATAAATAAATTTTAGGCTAATACAAGTGTTCGTGTTTCATTGTTTACATTTTACAACTATGAGGGTAGCGGGGGTAAGGGATCACATCGCGGATGTTCTTGACTCCTGTAAGCAACTGAAGGAACCTTTCGAAACCGAGACCAAAGCCGCCCGTAGGTATTCCACCGAATTTACGAAGATCCACGTACCACTGCAGACCGGGAGGTGCTTTCTTAACAAGGATGTCGTAGTCGTTCTCCCTTAAGCTGCCGCCGCAAAGTTCTCCGACTGATGGCATGAGCAGATCCAAGGCGTGGACTTTGGCCGAATCGGATGCTACTTGTCGCATGTAGAAGGGTTTCTGTTCCGCCGGCCAATCGATGACGAAAATAGGAGACGTGAGATGATCCACCAAAAAGAGCTCTTGCTCCTTGGAGAAACCTTCATTGGCTTTGAGGGAGGTTTTGAATTTGGAGCGATTGGCACTAAGAATGGACAATGCCTCGTCGTATGGCAACGTAATCCATTCTTTCTCCAACCAAGAAAGGTCCACCTCAGCATTGGCTTTCTGTTGACAATACCGGACATCGTCTGCACTTTTATTTAAAACATCCTGTCCCACCGCCTTCACCATTTTTTCAATGAATTTGGTCAGGTCGCTCATTGTGCTCATGAAGGCCAATTCAGCTTCGAACATGAAGAATTCGGCTAAATGCAGGGGGCTTTTGCAATTCTCTGCTCGAAATGCCGGCGAAAAGGTGTATGTACTGCCTAAGCCGTGGGTGGCTGCCTCTAAATGCAATTGACCAGAAACACTTAAGAATACCTTTTGATCAAAGTAACTATCGTCCAAACGCACTCCATCCCGTGACATCTCCTTAAGCAGCTTCTCACTGTCGGGTTTTACCACAAAGATCTATAGGGAAAACAGAGAATTTATTGCCAGTACTCTGTGTAAGAGGAATACTCTACCTCTCCAGCTCCCTCGCAATCGTTTGTGGTCAAAACGGGAGTGTGGATTTGCACAATATTCTGTTCATCCATAAAATCATGGATTGCTTTGGTTGCCCTATGGCGCACTCTTAACTGCGAAGCAATGTAGTCGACCCTTGGGCGAAAGTGTAGGTGCTCTCGAACATATTCTGGGGGATGTTGCTGTTTCGGAACAAACGGATAGCCGTCCAAGAGGGATGAGTTGCCTATAACCAAATTTTATGCAATCAACCTCGACTACACACAGTTCGTAACCATACCTATCAAGGTTACATCATTTGCATGCAACTCGGGTTTTCCATTTGGGGCGGTTTGTACGATCCCATCAACACTTATCGTACAACCGGGTGATAGTGCTTTTGTTTCTTCATTTCTTGGCACCACGACCTGAAATTTTTCCGCCGTAGATCCGTCATTCACATCCAGGAAGAGATTTGTTTTCATTCGACGGATATTCTGAATCCATCCCTACCAATCAGAGAATGCATATCCTGTGTAGATTTAGTTAGATTCAGTGATCCTTACCTGAATTCCAAAAGATTCGCCGGGCTTCTTCGACAGAACTTTGCTTATACGCGAGTATTTTGGTTGTGATTTTTTCGAATTTTCCACTGAGACTTGGGGTTCCTTTGGGGATAATTGACTGACACATCTGTAGGTTAATGTTGGAGTACGTATTTTATACCGGAAAAGAAACATTTTAATTTGTTTTGGGCAGATGAGAGTTTGTTTTTAAAATTTTAGAAGTGCGTAACCCCACTCTTTGACAGCAAAATGTTGCCTCTCTAGTGTCAATGGACTTTGACATGTTGCTGGTATTTGGGCCTTGCAACTTTTAAAGGGCTGCTTTCACTTTTGTACTTATGAACATTTTGTTTTTAGCTTTTCAAAACTTATCTGTTATGTTCGAGTAAAAATAAAGAAAAAATAAATTTCAGGACTGCAGTTATTTGTTAATTACATTAATGGTGCAGATAAAATATGTACTTTTAAAACGCCTCGCGCCCAATCATTTTCGTCTCTATTTGCTCTGCTCCGAAAAGGTTAAAAACCAGAAAACTACTTTCATGGAAGTTTTTCGACGCCCAATTTAAGGCGTAAACACAATAGAATGGAACAACAGAAACTGCACATTTTGTTTACAATTGCAATCCCTCTGTGGCCTTTTCAAAGATACCGTTTTTGGGTTTTATTTGTGGTTCCATAGAGTGCACATTAAGAAATAGCATTTTATTATTTATTTTTGCACTTAGTTGCTAGTTTTGGAGGGTTACATGAATACGGCTTTGGTAAAATCCGAGGGTTATCCGATATATTTCGTTTAATGTCACGGAAATGTAACCTTGATACCAGCTGTCACTCGCATATTGATAGACGTGACAGCGATCTAACAGTTGTTGGAAACTATCCCCACATTTTTTTTTTATTATGAATGGGGATTCTCTACACAGATAGTTTTGCGTTCGTAAGAAAACCGCATTTGTTCAAGGTTGGACCAAATTTTGAGCACTATTTCTGAATATACTATCACACGAAAGGAGTAACAGGCTATCAATTGCGTTAGCTGCGAGTCACCACATGTAGAAGGTATAATAAAGCCACTAATGTTTTTAATGCAAATTATTTAAATTCCCAAACCTTCTAACTAATAAGCCCTTCTGGCTTCTATAATTAACCACTTTATTTAAGATGATCATACTCTCGCCTTATTGCGTTGTTGATCCAGCGATCTTTGGGAATTGAAGTAGATGGGATGTTTTTATATGTGTACAAAATTCGTAAGATTTTGCGTCGAACAAACTATTTTTAACGTCTTAGATTTTACGACCCATTGTTTAGTTATTCTAGTGTGAAGCTAGTCGTTCGAAAATAATGTAAAATTTCCCTCATCTTAATTTTTTTATTTACAAAAATTGCAAGAGTACTATCGATGAGTCAATCTTGATCGCCATATTAAATACGCCGTTGGAATGACCCCGAGCAAACATGACAAGAGCACAAATGGCAAAACATTTTGCTTGGGATGATATTGCTTGGCTGGTGTACATCAGATTGCTGATTAAAACGAAAACATTCCGCCACTGATAAGACGTTTTTCGTTATAAGCTGGCCCTTTCAAATTGAAGCCAGAAGTTACGGATTATCGCACATTATCAGCATTCGCAGTTGTCTACTAGTCTTCGATCGGTGTGCTTCGACTTCTGATCAAAATAATGGAATTAGTTTGCGTTTCAGATTTCGAAAGAAAAGCTGAAACTGTTCTCGATAAATCCGCCTTAGGGTATTACAGCTCAGGAGCAGGGGATGAGTTTTCATTAAAGCTTAACAGACATGCATTCAAAAGGTTACGTATACGACCCCGATTCTTACGCGATGTATCCAAACTGGATACCAGTTCTACGGTTTTGGGTTGTGAGTGCAAGTGGCCGCTGGGAATAGCACCGACTGCTATGCAACGAATGGCGCACTCAGATGGCGAAATAGGTAACGCTAGAGCAGCTGGACAGGCGGGAAGTGTTTTTATTCTCAGCACACTTTCGACAACATCAATTGAGGAACTAGCGAAAGGAGCCCCAAATACAGATAAATGGTTTCAACTTTACATATACAAGGACAGGTGAGAAGGATCTTTTTACATTCTAAGACATTTTATAGCTGTTTTTCTTAATTAGGTCCCTTACGGAGAACCTAGTACGCAGAGTTGAAAAGGCCAACTTTAAAGCCTTGGTTCTGACGATAGACGCTCCTATTTTTGGCCAAAGGCGATCGGATATCCGAAACAAGTTCAGTTTGCCTTCTCATCTGCAGTAAGCATTGCACTGTCACTAAAAGGAGCAAACTTCATTTACTTATTTTTCCAGACTGGCAAACTTTCAGGGAACCCTATCTGACGGTGTTAAAAGCTCTGGCGGTTCCGGTATCAATGAATATGTTGCTAGTCAGTTTGATGCAGCAATTTTGTGGAAAGATGTCCAGTGGTTGGTGAACATAACAAAACTGCCCGTCATCGTTAAAGGTGTGCTCACCAAAGAAGACGCAGTTCTAGCCAAGGAGTTTGGTTGCCAGGGAATTATTGTCTCCAATCATGGGGCTAGGCAGCTAGACTCGGTACCAGCTTCGATAGAAGTTCTTCCAGAGATCACAAAAGCTGTTGGAAATGACTTGGTCGTTATGATGGACGGTGGAGTCAGAGATGGCAATGATATTTTTAAGGCGTTGGCATTGGGTGCGAAAATGGTTTTCATTGGACGACCTGCACTTTGGGGACTGGCCTGTGGCGGAGAGAAGGGCGTAACGGATATGCTTGCTGTTTTGAAAAAAGATCTGGAAGTAGCTATGACCCTTTCGGGTTGTGCTAAATTGGACGACATCCACTCGAATTTGATTGTTCACGAATCTTTTTATGCTAAGTTGTAGGAGACTGTTCAGGTTTTTTTTTGTTTTTTTATTAATAAATATTAAAGTTTTTTTTGTGTTGCCGACCGTACAAGCTGCTGTTTTAGAACGGCACTTTTGTACAATAGAACAGTAAACTTCTGTTTTGAAGTTTTCAAACAAATATGGCGGCTCCATCACTTTATACAAAATAAATATAAATTTGCTTGCTTTTTCTATTGCAAATGTCGGTAGTTATACAGATACTATTGTACTAGATGACAACTAGAATTGACACCTGTCATCTGAAAATGTCCATTCAATGTGACGAATCGGGGTACTCCCACTTATTGGCCTTACCCGGTACATGTCAAATTTCCTTTGTTCGTGTTCCATCCATTAGTTGAAAGCAGAACCTGAACTGTTATACAAAAAGTTCGTGTTTCTTTTTTAGCTCAGACCCAGCAGAGCTCATACTTTGTGTTTCTTTTTTCGTTCAGGGCGCGCTCTATGAGTTCAGAATAAATTGACATAGCAGGCTGAGTGAAAAGCTGACTGACTACACAAAAAAAAATTTACCGAACATAAACCCAGTTTTTTAAACTTGACAGCGTTTAAACCGATTGGACTTAAACTGCACTCCGGAAGTACTTTAACTCGGGTTAAAACTCAATTTCATAATATTGACATTTCTTCGCTCGCAGGGCGCAAGAAGTAAGAGAAGTAGACAAGTGAAATAGAAAATAAAAAAAAAAAACAAAGAAGCTAAAATAAAAGCATTTCATTCGTAAAATGGATGGAATGTTTATGTACTCGTCATCAGAAGACGAATGAATGCACATGCGGGCTTGCGTCGACGACTCGATGTGGTGTATTTTCGGATATAATTTCTTCTGAAAAAAGAGGTATTTTGGAGGCTCATTTTATAATTCGATAGGAATTGGATGGTGATGAACGTCACAAAACAAATCAAATAAATTTCAAAGTAAAAACCACAATAAACAAATGTCTTTTATTTTGTAAAATTTGACATTACATATGTTAAAAATGAATTGAAAGCGGTTTAAAGTATTTTAAATCCGCATTTTAAGTCCATTTTTAATCCAGCGGGCTTAATGCATGTTCATCAGAATGATCTGAGCACGCGCGGTTCAGAGCGTGAGATACTCAATTGAATCTTCCGCGGAACTTTAAGCGAACAAATGCGGATCCTTTTAATTTATATTCAAAATATAATACGCGTTTTCGTGTAGTACATGCATTTTTTTTATTTATAATAATATAACTTTTATTTATAAACAGTCAACATTTACATAAGAATCATTTAGTTTGCATATACATTGTTCTCGATTAAACTTATTTTACAAAAGAAAACTAACTTAACGAACATAATTGCATGGCAAACAATAAAATTAATAAAAATTAAAAGGAATTTTACAACTTTCGGTTGAACTTATAAAAAAAACAACAAAATTTTACACAGAAACTGTCTTTATCACTAGATTTGACCCAATAAAATGAACAAAACAATCAATAAGAGAGTAACATACACATTAATCGCTATCCTTAATTAAAAAAACAAAAAAAATGTCATTCTCAGTAATTGGGGTAAACAACATTGTGTTCGCTGTTGTGCTGCGGCAGTTTTTTTTGTGCGCGTTATCGAATCGTATAAATATACTATGTATGCTATGCCCTGGATATCCCATTAATATTTGTTTTTGTACAAAAACTACTGTTTGTTTCGCTAAAAAAATATGCTCTCCTTATTTTGTAAAAATAAACCTTCTCGCGCTATACGTTACACATAACTTTGATTGGTACCTTTGCGGGCCACCAAAGTAACGCAACGCTTCCACAATGTGTAGCGCAAATGGATTTGTAAAACTCTTCCTTATACAGTAATATACGTCCTAGAAGTACAGGCAGACATTCATGCGCTTCACACTCCTTATTCTATGATGAGGAGGAGATCATCGCCTTCGAGTTTCATACCGTTGCTAATTTCTAGTTTCTTAACTACGCCAGCCTTCGGCGCTTGAACGACCATTTCCATTTTCATGGCAGAGAGCACGACAACGGGTTGTCCCTTTTCAACATGATCGCCTTCCTTTACGCGGACGTCGATTACTGTACCGGGCATGGGGGCTCCGACTTCGTTCTTGTTGCCCTTGGTTGCCTTTGGATGGATGTGGAGTTCCTACAAAGAGAGAAATACATACATATGCTGATTTTCGACATTCGCTGGTGGCCTTACCTTAACAGCCTCCTTGTCACGGATGAGTACGGATCGCAGCTGGCCGTTCAACTCGAAGAATACCTCACGTTCACCATTTGGCGTCAGATCCTCAGCCATGGCCAAAGTCTTGACACTCAGAGTCTTACCCTTTTCGATGTTCACTTCGAACTCCTCGCCGACCTTTGGTCCGGTCAAGAAGATGCGGGTATTCAGCTTGTCGACGGGTCCATAGTCATCGCGGAAGTTAAGGTAGTCAGCTGTGACTTGAGGATAGAGAGCCGCAGACATGACATCGCGATCGGTAATTTGTGGGTGAGATTCTTTTAATTCGGACTTGAGCGCGGTAAAGTCCAATGGAGACAATTGTTCGCCTGGTCGGCCCTCAATGCGTGGCATGTCCTTGAGTACGCGAGAACGAAGGGGTTCTGGGAATCCACCATATGGAGTGCCGATGGCGCCCTGCAGGAATTCCACCACCGACTTGGGGAATGAGAGCTCCTCAGCCTTCTCGAGCACTTGATCAGCGGTCAGTTTGTTTTGCACCATAAACTGGGCCAAATCACCGACAACTTTAGACGAGGGTGTGACCTTGATGATGTCACCCAACAAAAGGTTTGCCTCGCGGTAAGCCTTCTTCACATCTTCGAAGAAGTCTCCCAAACCGAGAGAGTATGCCTGGAACTGAAGATTGGTGTACTGACCGCCGGGAATCTCGTTCAAGTAGACATCAGCGTTGCCAGACTTCATTGTGGTTGTGCATTCGAATGGCGCATACAGGGTTCGGGTTTGCTCCCAGTACGCCGAGTACTCGGAGATATCGCGTAGATCAACACCCGTGTCCAGTGGAGTTCCCTGCAAAGAGGCCACAATAGCTCCCATACTTGGCTGGGAGGTCATGCCAGACATGGAGTCAACAGCGACGTCAACGATATCGGCACCAGCTTGAGCGCACGCCAACATGGAGGCGACACCAGCTCCGGAGGTATCGTGAGTGTGAATGTGGATTGGAATATCGGGATGACGATCACGGATGGCTGTGATGAGTAACCTAAAACATATTCAAAGCTTAGTGACATTCGTTTGAAGATAATCCTTAGTTACGTACTTAGCAGCAGCAGGCTTGAGCAAACCAGCCATATCCTTGATCGACAAGACATGTGTGCCGGCCTTTACAAGTTCGTCGGCCAGATTTGTGTAGTACTTGAGGTCATACTTTGACTTTGAGGGATCGCTAACGTCACCACTGTACGAGATGGCAGCTTCCACAACACCACCAGCCTTACCGGCAGCTTCCATACCCAAGATCAAGTTGGGCAAATAGTTGAGCGAGTCGAAGACGCGGAAGATGTCCATACCAGTTTGTACCTTCAATCAAAAAGCTAATTAGTCACCAGCCTACTCAATAAGGCACTTAAAACGCAGCGTCTCGGCAGGAACGTCGATAGGCCTCTATTCAAACAGAAGCAGTTTAGATCCTTTGCCCAGTTCTTTCTGCAAGATTTCCGTATCGACGTTCATGCGTTTGATGCTTGCAGTCAACTTACAGCAAGTTCACAGAACTTGAAGACAACATTATCTGGATAGTTGGTATAGCCAACAGCGTTGGCACCTCTCAGCAGCATCTGGAAGGGAATGTTAGGAATTTGCTTACGCATATCTTCCAAGCGCTCCCACGGGCACTCGTGGAGGAATCGCAACGATACGTCGAATGTGGCGCCGCCCCAGTTCTCCAGGGCATACAGATTGCTGAACTTGTGTGCCACATACGGTGAGATCTTCAAAAGATCATGAGAACGCACACGGGTGGCCAGCAGCGATTGATGGGCATCACGGAAGGTTGTGTCCATGAGGAGGAGGTTCTTGCGCGAGCGCACCTCCTTGGCGAAAGCCTCAGGTCCCTGAGCTTTAAGAATATCGCGGAGTCCCTTTGGCGGTTCAGTTACTGTGGATTCCAAACATACATAGATTAGAGCAAGCAAATACACAAAGGCGGATAGGGGGGTTCTTTTTGTTTTCGGAGGTTTTATCAAGCGTTTTTCAATTTACAGCGTATAAAATAAAAAAGACACCAACAAATTTCCTATTAAGTAGATTGTACGCACGTTACATCGAGTAGGGAGGGACACAAAACATATTTAAATCAAAACTATTCCGAAAATAAAAACGAAAAACACTGAAAACAATATAAAGAAGATTGAAGCCTTTCGCAAGATTAAAGTTCTTACCTTTGTCGTATGCTCGGTTTCTGTATATATAGTTTAAATAAAAACAAAGAAGAACGCAGGTTGATTTTACTGGGAAATCTTAACTAGGAGTGGCCACGTTGTTTTTACCGATTTTCAAGTTCTTCTTCTACTAGTCAACAAATTTTAATGAGGTTTGGGTCTAGAAGCGTTTGTTTTAAAAGTCTGCGAGGCATTGTGTAAGCTGGAGTTATACCACAGATCAGCAAAGTAAATGGGGTACATAAAAACTTTTTAAAGCACAATAAACCTTATGCAGCAACCATTTAAATTTTCGCATAGAAACTCCGTTGTTTTTTAAGCAGATGCATGAACCTGTCACTGAAGCTTTCTTTTTTACATGGCTACATGAGACATACTAATAATAGTCATTTGAAATCTCTTTAATGTGCTGTAGGTCACAATAGATAATTTTGTATGAAAAATTTCTTCATTGTGAGTTCGTTAAACACTTAAATGTCATCCAACGATTCGATCGAGTAATATGTTATTTTTGAGATCAAAACTCACAACGTAAAGCCATAAATACAACATAAATATAAAGCCTTACCAATAACCACGTTCAGTTTCGACTCTAAATTTTAGTAGTTCACAGTGGCTATATTTTCCATACAAATTTCGCAATTGTGAGCTTCCGTAAATTTAAAGTCGAGACTAAAATTTGTTTTTAGTGCGGCGCAATGAAGTCATGCGTAGATCAATGTAAGTCGTGTTTTTTCGAGCTTCGACTTCAGCAAAGCAAAGTTATGTTAGATTTTAAAGGACGCAATTACAACTACTGTGAGTCCTCAAATTATCAAGTGGAGCGTAGTTGTTGTAATTGCGTGCTGAAAATCCTACTTTACTTTGCTTTGCTAAGATCGAAGCTCAGAAAAACAGGCCTACAATTCAAGTTGAAACGAATATGTATTTTTTTCCTTAAACTGTAAGGTTGCCACATCTGTTGTCTAAAATATAAAAGCTTTAAATTTGCTCGCAGTTTCGTTGTTTCAATCAATGAACATCAGTGGATGAACGTAAGTTATGCACTTAAGCCGTCAGTTAACCAATTGAACTAGTATTAGGTTGGTCTCTTTTTTTTTGCTGGATTTTAATTGTAGAGGACTGACATTTCACTAGCAGTTCATTCGTAATACGTCAAAGGGTTTAGCATTTAGCGGTTTCTAACTGAAAGTAACTAAAATAAAGCTACGATTTTCTGCAAATGTCGCTGAAATGTCAAAGAGAAATTCTGGTACAAAAACATCGAAAATGGATTGTACAGGGATGTTAGCACAAACGTTATAAAAAAAATAAATTCATAAAACTGTTGAACAACCAGAATAAAAGTAGTTCACTATAAAAAAAAGTGGAATATTCAAGATATCGCTTTATCTACTACTTAAATTATGTTCTAAGTATCCCTAACGATGACAGTTTCTTTTTGCAGCAAAAATGTATACATCGTCAAATCTGCATAGGGAATGACGAGTATTACACTCATAATTCGATAATACGTCACATTTTGTTCAAAATAACATCTTAAATAAGTAAATAAGCCTGTGATGTTTGGCTTTAGTTTGGCCAATTGAGAGTAATGAGCTTAAATTTGATATGATTAAAGCTTTTTTGTAAAACCAAACACCAAAAAAAAGAAGAATAGAAATAGAATTCCACCAACAACACCAAAAACAGATATACGAAGAAACTTAAGAAAAGAAGTTAAGAAATTAAATTAGAAAAATAAAAACAATAATGAAAACATACCTTTAGCCTCGCCGCGTTCCTCTTTTTCGAGTGCTTCTGGCGATAAGTCTGTGGCGTTTGTTTTATTTTTTTTATATTGTTTGTTCAAAAATGATATAGCGTGTCGCAGTAGCAGTGGTGTGTTTATGTAGTAGGTAGTCACAAAAGTAGTTTTTGTTTTTTTTTGTCGAACAGTTAAATTGTGTTACCAAAAAACAAATTATTCCACAAAAAAGAAGACGAAAGAAAAATAAATACGAATTAACTAAATTTGTGTAAGGATGCGAAAGGTATAATGATGGGAGGGGCGGATGAAGAGAGATAGGAGAGATTTTTAAGTGTACAGCCAATAGAGATGCATGCTTTAGATTTGCATTGAACACAGATAGTTACCCGTCAAGAACACTTTTGCGAGAAAAGGAGGACAATTTCGATTGGAAATCAATTTTGTACAAGAGCGATTGAATGGCGCCCACTCAAACGGTTAATTGAGAATAATTTAGAAAGTTAGTTACAAAAGAGAGGCGATAAGGAGATTAATTGTGGCAAATCGAGGACAAAAGGGAACACTTACCTAGTGGCACAGTTGGTACATGGGGATCGACGTCGGCGGGTTTCAGCTTGGTTGCCAATGGGGTTTGTGGACCGTTGACCAGTACTTCACCGATGTAGTTGAGCAGCTTTTGAGCACGATTGTGTGAGATGCGGAACTTGAAGAGCTCTGGATGTTCGTCGATGAAGTAGGTGTCGAGAACGCCGTGGAGGAACTTCTGGTTCTCCAGTACGTTAAGCAGGAAGGGGATGTTGGTCTTAACGCCACGGATACGGAATTCACGCAGGGCACGGTTCATCTTTGATGCGGAGCTCTGGAGGTCGGACGCATGTGAGATGACTTTCACGAGGAGGGAGTCGTAGTAGGGAGAGATGATGGCACCAGCAAAGGCCGATGCAGAGTCCAGACGAATGCCCATGCCTTCACCGGAACGGAAGACTTCTAAGCGGCCAGTTGAGGGTTGGAAATCGTTGGCAGGATCTTCGGTGGTTACACGACATTGGATGGCATAGCCACGTGGCTGAATGTTTTCTTGGGTGTAGCCGAGTTCGGGCAGAGTCATGCCCTCGGCGACGCGGATCTGCGATTGCACCAAATCGATGCCGGTGATTTCCTCAGTAACAGTGTGCTCCACTTGTAATCTGTTATATAAAATGTTAGGTACGCACTTTGTAAAAGCTAACTTAATCTTACCTTGCATTGACTTCAATGAAGTAGAAGTTACCGGTATCGTCGCATAGGAACTCCACGGTTCCAGCATTGGAGTAGCCCACATGCCTGGCCAAACGAACAGCTGCCTCGGTCATTCTATCACGTACCTCCAGTGGGAGCCTGGGAGCGGGAGCAATCTCTACAACCTTCTGATGACGACGCTGAACCGAACAGTCCCGCTCGTACAAATGCACAACATTGCCGGCCTTATCACCGAGCAGCTGCACTTCAATGTGACGTGGTCGCTCGATAAACTTTTCAATAAACATGGCACCATTGCCGAAGGCAGCCTTTGCTTCGGAACTCGCCCGTTGGAATAACTCCTCGACATCTTCCATTTTACGAACGACCCTCATACCACGACCGCCACCACCGTAGGCTGCCTTGAAGATGACTGGAAGGCCATGCTTCTTACAGAAGTCCAAAGCCTCCTCTTTGGTTGTCACCGGACCATCGGTACCGGGCACAATTGGTACACCCGCTTCGATGGCGGCAACACGAGCTGCTACCTTGTCACCCATCTGTTGGACTACCTTTGGGGAGGGTCCGATGAATCGCAAACCAGCATCGATCACAGCCTGAGCAAAGTCACTACGTTCGGAGAGGAAACCATAACCCGGATGGACTGCGTCAACGTCGTTCTCCTTGCACACGCGAATGATCTCTGGAATGCTGAGGTAAGCGTCGACTGGCGGAAGGCCCTTGCCCACGATATATGATTCGTCGGCTTTCTGTCTGTGCATGTGCATTTTATCCTGTTCAGAGTAGATGGCCACCGATTTGATGCCCAATTCTGTGCAGGCACGGAAGACACGAATAGCGATTTCTCCACGATTTGCAACCAACACCGAACGAATCGGTTTGTATTCCACTTGACTGGAGAAGGCATTTTTGTTGATGAGCCACACGCGAACACGTGGTGATCGCCTGAACGCCTGGAAGGACTTTTGTGCAGCGGAGATAAACATCTTCGATTGTGATTACTGAAATGAGAAAGGGAATCTGATGGGTTAGACATTGGGGACGTTCAAGTATCTAGTTTAGTAAGTCTGACAGCTCTCTCACTAGATGAAACTCGGCTCTGATTGGGGGAAATCGGTCGCGAGAGCAGATGTTTCAGTTGACGTTTATGGAGGGGTAGCCGACGAATCTAGTCGAGAAATTCGTGACTGAGTACTAAGTTGACAGTTCTCATATGTGGCTGACGTAGAAAACGTGACATTCCCGACCAATCAAGTTTTTGCGTTCAGGTAACATCTCATCCAGACCAATCTAGTCGACTTAAGATGACTAGATTCTTGAATGTGGCCATTACTAAAGGCAGGGTACCTACATAGCTTGCTCTGACAGATTAGAAACAAAACCAAAACTATTTGTCTGTATTGGTTTGAAATTTCAGTTAAATCTAATTTGATCTACTTTTCATTTTATAAAGTTAAAAAACTAGCGATTTTCTTTTTGAATTCCGGAGTAGAGCCTGAACTGTCAAAAAAATTCCTGCTCTTTTTTTAGCTCAGACACATCAGGAGCTCTGAATTTGTGTTTCTTCTTCCTTTCAGAATACGATCAAAGCGCAATCTATGAGCGTTGACATTAATGTTTCAAAGTATGGATGCAACTGTCAACCACCCTAATGACACCGCACACTAAAGCGATAGTAAAATGTCAGACACCGATGTCCTGAGCCCAGCGATGTCAATACATCTCTATCGACTGTCCGTCTCAGCTTTCGAGGTATCAAAACACGTAAAAAGTGAGAGTATTACTGTCAGCACACATTGATATTCAGAGCTGCAGCTACAATAAACTGTCAAATGTTGGATAAATAAGAATTCAATAATCGCGAACACATCAAATGTAACCGCTTTGAGAAGAATTTGATATATTTGCACACGTTCAGTTCAGTCTGCAGTGCATAAATGGACTCATCTTGGACTACATCACTACATTGCGGCCTGAACGCACTCCTATTTGTGTGTCGCTTTTGGCCCTCAACTTCTTATGCGAATCCATACCTACTTTTGTTAGATTTTGCACTCTTACTCACATTTACGTTGATATAAATCCAAAATTGTTCGTCGAGTCGCTCAAAAATGTATGGGTTCTTCGGTGTTCTGAAATTAAATTGAAATGATTGACAGATTCGATTCGATTGCAATATAAATGATATATCTATGAAGTAATTATGTGTGATCGATCGGCGTATTGTTCTCACGTTTTTAGAAACAAAAATAGCTCGAGTGATTGATGTTGTTAATGAACTACGACTCTGATTGATTGCGAAAGGGCGCCAGACACCTGATATTATATATTATAATGTGTCACGTTTTCGTTTATATCACTAACCTAGCGTCCTGAATAAACGCTCGACTTGCTTGATAAACTCATCCTTAATTCTTTTTGAGCAATGGTCACGATTTAGCTTACAACAATCCAATATGAAATACTAACTGTCACAATGCTGTCACGACCTTTTCAATGCTATGCAACACGTACGTAGGTATACATTTTTATTATTAGTGAACTTTGTTTGGAAACATGTGTTAGATAACTTTATCACCTGCTCGATGGGGTAACATATATTTTTAAGTGGACATGGAAAGTTGGTTTCATCTGTTGAGCGCAAATGTGTGGTAAATCCATTTGAAGTAATATTGCTTTGATTAATAAATTGCATAACTGGGACATACGTCAAGGAAATGTCACTTTCGGATATTTAAAATGTTACTACAAGGAATAAAGAAATGGAAGTAAGAAAGTTATGAGCAGAGAGCCAAATTAGGGTAGATCCATACAATTTGCACTCTCTTTCTCTTATATATGTGGTAAAAACACTGGTAGTGTTGAGACGAGTAAAGAAAAAAAAAAACAAGCTGGCAACGCCTTCCTTTGTTTTCTAGCCATAAAGTGTAGGTAAAGATATAAACACGCCAAGGCCATATATCAATTAGCACAGTTAACTAAGGCTCTTTGCGCCTTCAACAATTCAAAAGAGTGAAATTACCTAAATGCAGAGAGATACGATGTTTAAACAATTTTAGAATACCTGTTTGTAGAAACGTGATGTCGCACTTACTTAAGCAAACAACGCATTGAAAGCCGCCTATGCCAAAGGTGGTTTAGGCGACGCGACGATAGGAATGCATTCGTTTTATGTTTTGTTTGTTTTGCAACACCGCATTTTTGTGTAATTTACTCCGCTAGAGCCATGATTGCTACGTATTTAGCCTTAAGCCCGGGACGATGCCCAAATTTTAGATTTGAATGACTTTCCAATGCACGATAATACAAGACATATGACTTTCCACATTAATTTGCATATTCTCTCTGTTTTCTATTTCTATTTTCGGTCTTGACAAAAATTTGGAAGAGAAACATATTTTCTTTAGAGCGAAGAAGACAGAACACCAATTTCCATCTATGTGCAGTTCATTTCAAAGAATCAAGCATGGTCTTACAGATGTCATTATGAGAATTATGACTACATTCAGACTTATCTAAATATGATTTTTGACAGTTGCTGTGAGAAGTCAATTGAATGTTTTTTTCTGAAATAAAATGATGAGTTATAAATATCTGGCATTATCAAATATGTATTCAGTTTAGTTCAGTTGCTTCTTACACAAATATTATTTGTTTCCCTTGAGTTTGACATGTCGCTAAGTCACTTTTAGCAGTCAGTTTCTATAGTTATTTCTCTAACTAATAGTCTTCTAATATTATTCAAGATAATTACGAGGAAAAGTGTAGTCAAAGAAGCCAATCAAATAATCAAATATGTTTGTCAACAACATATCAATTAAAATGGCATTTACAAAGAATGCAAATGTAATATAAGATTATCCTCGGCTCTCATTTTAAATCCATAAAGATACCGACAGCGGCAAGGCGGCAAGGTATCATTGTAATAAACAAAAAATTTAATCTTAAGTTCAAATAATACCAACAAAAGATAACCTATCGCAGACGCGTGCGACTTAAAAATTTTCAAAATAATTTCTTGCAAATGACTGGCGTGATTATGTCTTATCGAAGTTTCTAAGTCACGAAATCAAGACTGGGGTTTTTTTTTATAATCTCTGAGCACGTAGTGCGTGAACAATATGTTGTGATTGCTGGAATTTATTTATTTATCAAAAGATTAGTATTTCCACTTATTTTTTTTTTTTTTTTTGAAGCCCTCATTTGGGATGCAAGCTATACAGTTTGGCAAAATAGTTACTCGCTAATTGTTTAGGCATACAAATAGGTAGACGTAATGGATTGAAATTAAATAACTACTCAAATATGGCAGTGTTTTGGCAGTTATTTTGTTTGAACAAAAGCGTTTTATTGTTATTATGTTAATGATATGAATTTTTGAGTTCTTCGTGAAAATTGATTGGATAAATTTTGTCTAGACGGTTTTGACGGTTAATATTTAGCTGCAAGCCCGCACATATCTACGAAGTGTCAGTTGATTTCTCTACTGCAAGTTTGCTTGCAAAATCTTGACGTAATACATTGCTTACTATAAATCTGAACACACGCTATAGAAGCGCCACAACTGCAGCGCTTACTTAGTAGGTACAATATTTACATAAGTCAACAATGTCAGTGAGCTAATTATAAACTTTATCACTTCGATAGAATATCTATTTATTTTGTGTTGACACATTATTGACACATAAACAATTGATTTAATGAAGTAATCAAATATAGTACTTGTCTTGAGGTTTCAGTAATTCTACATACAACCACATACTTCGCGTGACACAATGTACTTGTGATTGAATTCAATAGTGCAATGTATGCTATACAAATTTCGATTCTAGTGTGCGTCTGTCAATAATAAAAGTAGACTCCGACCAGCCAGGGGCAACGCACGAGACTTGTTTGAGGGGTGAGTGGCACAACTGTAATTTGTATACTATTTCAATGACCGAGTTAACGCAGACTGATTTTATTTTCCATGGTAATGAAATTTCATATTTTTGCATAATAGGTTATAGAAATTGTACAACATAAAAAATTTAAGGTAGTGCTGCTAAAAATGTTAGGTGAAGGTATTTATTTATATTTATTTTGTTATTATTAAGTTGCCCGCCAGCAACAACGTGACAATATTGTTGTTAATGCTATAGCAGAAAGGAAATGCTTGCTTAATAAAGTAAAGGGTGATTTTTTAGCTGGTTTGGTTTTGGCAACACTGGTTTTGACAGCTGACGTGTGTTTAGTACCTTGTGTCACTGTCAAACAGCTTCAGTTTGGTTTGCAATTTAACCATGGATCGTCTTACAAATGAACAACGCTTGCAAATTATTGAATTTTACTATCAAAATTCGTGCTCGGTTCGAAATGTTCATCGCGCGCTGCTTCCATTTTATGATCGGCATTCTCGACCTTCTGAGCAGTCTATTCGGAAGATTGTGACCAAATTTCGCACCAAATTTACTTTGTTGGACATTAAACCACCAACACGTTTACGTACTGTGCGTAGTGAAGAAAATATTGCGGCCGTATCAGCTAGTGTGACAGAAGACCGCGAAATGTCGATTCGGCGCCGTTCCCAGCAGTTAGGCCTTTGTTACAGCACTACGTGGAAAATTTTGCGGAAGGATTTGGGCGTAAAGCCTTTTAAGATACAGCTGGTGCAAGAACTAAAGCCAGCCGACCTACCACAACGCCGAATTTTTGGTGAATGGGCTCTTGGAAAGCTGGCCGAGGATCCTCTTTTTTATCGAAAAATTGTGTTCAGCGATGAGGCTCATTTTTGGTTGAATGGGTACGTAAATAAGCAAAATTGCCGCATTTGGAGTGAAGATCAGCCAGAAGCATTGCAACAGCTACCAATGCATCCCGAAAAAGCCACTGTTTGGTGCGGTTTATGGGCCGGCGGCATTATTGGGCCATATTTCTTCAAAGATGATGCGAATCGCAGCGTTACTGTCAATGGTGAACGCTACCGAGCGATGATAACAAACTTTTTTTTGCCCGAAATGGAAGTTCTTGACTTGCATGATATGCGGTTTCAACAAGACGGTGCCACATGCCACACAGCACGCGAAACAATGGCGCAATTGCGAGGCGAGTTTGGTGAACAGTTAATTTCACGTTTCGGGCCGGTCAATTGGCCGCCTAGATCGTGCGATTTGACACCATTAGATTATTTTTTGTGGGGGTATGCCAAGGCTAATGTGTATAGGGACAAGCCCGCTTCGATTGACGCACTGGAAGCCAACATCCATGCATTCATTCGTGAGATACCGGCCGATATGTGTGAAAGAGTATGCCAAAATTGGACTCAGCGGATGGGCTACCTGAGACGCAGCCGCGGTCAACATTTGCATGAAATTATCTTTAAACATTAAATTGCAAGGTTCAAACTATCGATTCAAATAAATATTTCATTCATTTTTTCGAATGTTTTGTGTGTTTTTTTTTTAAAAAGTTCTAAACCTCTTAAAAAATCACCCTTTAGTATCATCCCTGACGTAACGACCAGGGCAAAGCGCTAAACATGAAAGCCACAGTCAGAGTTCTTCAAGTAGACCTCTGAGCGAAAAGTTGTAAAATTATTTTCCCATATTTGCGACGTTCCCTTTTTAAATCCCAGCACTTAAAGAAAATGAAACATTATTTCAAAAATCTATTGAATGGACGCATTCAGTCTGCACTTAGAAATTGTTCTAAGCTAGTTCCTTTAGAAAATTTGTCTCCGAAGAGCCAGTTTCATCATAAAATTTGCAGATGAGATTTAAGAAATAATATTGATATACAAGTTTTGAATCAAAATTTAAATTAATTTTCATCCCTTCGTGAACCTTATTAATCTCAAACTGTTTTAACGGAAAAGACTGAATAAAAGTGCTAATAAAATGAATGATTTCTCTAAAAGCACACCACAGTTATATAAGTTCGTTAAAAATACCCCAAGGTATAAATGATTTATTGTAGAACTGCGCCGAAAAGGCAATTTTACTGTCCTTGATAATTCCAGCAAATAATTAAGTATTAATATTTAATTACTCCACTTTTAACGACTCTAATTAACTGACTATCACTTTTAAGAAACAATTAATTCGATTATCAACGTTACCACCATCAATCACTTACATTGGAAACAGTTTTACGATGTAAATCAATTTAGCACTCGAATACATTTATTGTGACATGTTGTTGACATCCATTGAACACTTAAAATGTTTTTTTAAGAATCATGGCGCCCTTCATTGTTACCTATCGCTCAAACTCAATTGATTATATAAAAAAAACTTCTTCCGACAATTTGTAGCGCTTAATGACAAAGTCCACTCGCACGGTAACCATATCGCTGGCAAAAAACAAATCAAGCCAATGTCAATGCCATTCAAATTTCGGTGCCATATTTTGCTCAATCTTACGTCATACATTTTACCGAAACCAAAAAAGTTCAAGCTAAATTAAACCAATTGAATGGAACATCTAACACATAACACCTAGGTACACAACAAAAATGTTACGATTTAAAAAAATGCAGGGATGTAAAGTTAGGTGAAAACAATTGTAACTGCGCCTAATTTATTAAAATGAAATGCTTACTTTGCGGATAGATTAGTAAACTGTTGCTCTTATGGAGTCGATTTGCAAATTACGGGTACGTAAATAGATAACGTACTTGTAAGCAATTTCATGACGTACAGTAAATATTAATTGACATGCGTTGTAAATGTTTTCTCACACCACGGGGAGCGAACTTTTTCTGCTGGCTGCGGCGGGCGTGCGTCGGGTGATTGGGTGGGATAAACTATGGCTGTGTGCTTATTTGCATAAGGCTGGGTATATCAACTAATTGAAGTATTAAGTACCGAATTGTGGAAACGGCGTGAATGACTTATGCATTTTTGTTGGCGTGCGTTTTTATATCGTCTCCCTGAGTGTGGAAGTAAATTAGGTATATTTTTAGATAGAGACGTTTTAGTTTCTATTGAGTATTGCCGTCAACATTTAATTCAATATTCAACGTCAATTTGCTAACAGAAATATAAAGACATGAGTCTGGGCATTAAGTGTCAAATTATGATTACTTTCCCAGGAACTGAATGATGGCGAAAACGTCAGCGTCGACTTTTTGTCAGAAGACGTCTCCAATTTGTTTTATTGCTAACCTGTTCAGTTCCTAACTTAGTTAATATATATATATAGATTCGTATGTAAGCTGACTGACTGACTAGGTATGCTCTAAGAAAGTTCGACTGGAATAACAATCTTCCAACCTAAGACGATAGATGTTCCTTATTAAATTTGAAACCTCTTTCTAAAAGAAGGATATATTCCGCAATGCTTGCCAATGACGTCTTAACTGGCCACATTATTTGCTGTCATTATTAAATATATATGCTCCTTCTCGTGTTCTTCGACCTAGGGAACATTTTTTCTTTATGCCACCTAGACACAGAACTAATTATGGTCTGGATGATCCTATCACTATGGCTTGCGTAAATTACAATAAATACAAAAACCTAATTGATTTCAATATGAGTGGAGAACATTGTAAATCTGTAGTTTTAAGTAAATTATAATTTGTAACAATGATCGCATTCTTTTATAAATTATTGCAAAGTAATCTAAAATAAGTTGTACTTATAAGATGATATAAATAAATAAATAAATAAATAGAATACTGATGTAAATAGTAACAATTCCCGACAGTTAAAAAGTAACTCAAAATAAATACAAACAAACAAAGATATTAAAAAGTTCTTTGTAAACACAATCTGTCAAGTTTTATTTTTTTGTCGACATGAACAACAGGTCTTATGGCTATTAATACTTTGAGCGGTGGCAGTAATTGTTTGTCGGTAACATCACCACTATCGAAATGATAAAATGACAGTTCCTTGATAAGTTGTTATAATAGGTACATAAAACGTCTAAAATGAACAATGTAAGACACTGAAAATGAATGCATTACAGTTCAGTGTCGTCGTAACAAACGATATTCAATGCCAATCACATGCCAAATAAAATATGTCAGTAACTTCTGCTTCTTCTTTTATTTTTCATTCTGCTTTCTTATTTATGTAATCGATTCAGCCAACCAAAGAGGAAAATACAGATGGAATAACTTGTTTTGTTTTTACATTCCCCGGTATCAATGCTACATATATCAGACAAAATGTGAATGACCGCTTTATGTCGTTGCAATGCGATGGCTCATTCATGATCGGGTTCATTTCTATGTGAGAAAGTTCTTAACAAGATTCGAAGTTCGAAGTGTTTTTTTTTTCTAAAATGTTAATAAAACTTAATGTTTGAGTAAAGACAGGTGAAACTGTATTGACAATTTAGAAATCGTATTGTCATCTTGACAATGACATGAAATGAGTCCAAGGTGAGGCGCCGTAATGCTACGCCCATTAAGTTAAAGTTAAGGATCGGAAGTTAATACTTTATAAACAAACACTCCTGCTAATCCCTATGCAACTCAAACGGCGGTCGTTGGATTTCCTTGTAAATTAGGTGCGTTTGTTTGAACAATTTTCTATTTTATTATTGTCGGTTAGTTTTCGTATATCAGTCAGTTGTCACTTTTTAATACTTAAACTAAAATACTTAACATGATCGATTTACGAATCTGAAACAATGATTTTCGAATTTTATTCCACCACCAACAGTAAGATTAATTCAATAAATTGCTGTCAATGACAGTCTGTATCACATGACCACAAAGTGGTCTCGTTCTATTAGTAATGTATCTGAAATGGTTGCGGACTCATATTAAACAGTGTATTTGGATATGCGTATACATCGCTCTATATGTATAGGTAAATAAACAAACAAGATATCACTTTCGCTCTTGTTTATGCCTATTCATAGTATACATATGTATTAATTTTTGTATTTTTCGCTTTTAATTGAAATCACAGTCTCGTGCGGTTTTTCGCTTTCTAATTCTCAATGAGTGGTCTCGTGTTCAGTCAGCCGTCATCGAGGTCTTCAAGTCCCGTGATGCCAATAGCTTTATGGCAATTGCTAACATGGGCTACGCGTTACATATGTCATGAATGATGTGCGAGTGGGATATAGTGTTGTTGTATATGGTGCGTTATTACTTTGGCGTATATAGAATTAAATGTTTGGTTAAGTACGTAAATCTGGGTCGACGTTGAAATGTTTTCGTGCGCACGAATGATTTGCTTTTACATCTTACAGAATCTGACCCTTGATTTTTGAATGATTCGTGATGGAATTGAATGAGTCAGAATGACGATCCTGTTTCACACTTTTTGTCCATAAAACAATTTAGTTAAATGCGCATTTAATTGACTTAAACACGTTTTTGGTGATTACTGACATTCGAGTTTATATTTGTTTTTGTTTCTTGTTGCGATAGACAGAAGGTAGGAAGATTATACAGCTGAAATGGCGTCATTGGCCGGACAATAAGTTAACGTGTTTATATAGGTGGGATAACAATTCAAAATTCAAGTGCAATGTATATTGATAGGTATATTTAAGTAGCTTTTATTTTTTAAATTTGAATCTTAAATATTTAAGGTATACGATTAAACTTGGTACGTAGTCATACAGTTAAAGTTTTTGACAGTTTTATAAGTGAAAACTGCAAGCAGTGCCAATGACCCACTGACCCACTGACAGTTTGCTATATGCAATGAATGGGTAACGTCACTTTAAATACTTCAATTGTCATCGGTCTTCGTGCAGTACATTTTTTTTTTTTAATCATTGGACAAATTAGGACTGTTTCCCTAAAATAATGCAGTCGACCAATTAAGTCAAATGTTGTTAGTCCCCTGGTTAGTTCGTGCTGCATAATGTGTGACTTACTCAATCGTTAATGCGGTTTAACAGATCCATTTAAGTCGTTTAAATTCACAACCATATCGTAATGAATAGGAACTCTAATAATGCATACGCTTATATCTAATACCAATACAAATAATTTATTTGCCAAACACGCAAGTACAATTTTTCTCAGTGTGGGCTCAAAATAAAATAGAAAGAGTAAAGATTGCTGTTTTGTATGTAAACTTACCTACTTGTCTGCTAAGCACGTTGGTGGTGCGCCATTATTTTTGGTTCGATTACGTGAGACAATTTTTTTTAAACTAATTTCAGATTCATATATTGACAGAGCGAGTTAATAGTTCAGTAAAACAGACTATTGTTAAATTACAATGAGAGATAGGACGTGATGTCTCCATTGCTATTATTTTCATAGTCTGTGACTTGAAGAGCAAAAATAAATCATTTATATGTAAACAATCTTCATGCTGTCTAAACAGACATATATGCGATATGAGTAACATTCGTCTGCTAACGAATGAGTGAAGATAACCTTAATACATTGCCTTGCTGATAACGAAATTGATATTGTTAGTTAGTTATGGCACTCGCCCCGAACCAAACGGCTTTGAGTTATGAATGTACTTTGCGCGCGAGTACCAGGTCGAAACATTACTCAGTTAATAAAAACGAATTTCGAATATTGCCAGACATGTATAACCTAATCGCTGGTAAATATCTGCAGAGCACATGTCTAATATCTGATTGCTCAGCAGTGTAATGATTGCAGTTTAGATTGAGAACATGAAACGTTAATAAAAGCCGTACAGCAATAATTGCTGTTGGGAAATTTTGAAGGCATTTTTAGCCAGGTGTTTATTTGTGTGACCAGAAGGAATTATATCAACCATTTCACAAGACACTTCGGGCCTTACCAATGATCATTTTTAACCTTCATCTTACATATTTTGTAGGTCACATTATGCAGATTTGTATGGAAAATTTCGCCATTTGATTTGAAAGAAAACTTCTTAAAATGACGTAAAACAGCTGTGCAAAATATATTGGTTTCTGTGGTAGTATGTTTAAATCTGAAAAAATATCGAGACCTGCAAAATGTGATCCGAATAAAAAAAAACCGCCCAAGTGCGAGTGTCACTCGCGCACCGAAGGCTCCGTACTTAGCTAGTGTTGGCAATTGCGAAGATTCTTTTCTTTTTGTAAGAAGGTGGGAAGTATCGAAAGCCTCCATTGCTTAGCATTCCTTAATTGGGGGATGTTAGCAGACACATAATTTAGGATGTGTGCGTGTTTGCCTTAGTTCATTCCTTTTTTTACCTGGAACCATATGGGATCATGATAACTAAATAAAAAAGTTGTGAAGTTTTCATTAACAGCCAACGAATACTAAAATGAAACATATAACTCAGAAGTCAGGGCCACAATCATTTCCACATTTCTCATGGCAACGTAGCTGCCCTCCCAGTTAAAAACACGCATGTGTGCATGCAGTGTTGCCAGATTGGGCGCTTTGTCGTATTTTGGGCTATCTTTTTTCTTAAAAAACGATGGAAATTTCTTCAATGAGCGCCCAACACAAATTTGGGCTACATATCGTTTAACAAGTTTTGTGTAAATTTTGTTTGTTTTATATTCTCACAAAAATACCAAAAAAGAAATATTTTCGAACAAACCCGTACTTTTAAAACTCGGCAGCACTCGTGCAGTCAAGTGACATCGAACAGTCGTTCAACTTGCAGGCACACCAATTTATTTTGCAAACCTTTTGATTTGACACAAGCACACAAGCCACAAAAGCAAGTTGCAGAAGGTAGTGGGAAAAATAAAAAATTAAAATTTTTTTAAGAAATTGCAAAAATTTTCGACGATTTTTGGGCTTCTTCCTGGGCAACGACTTTGGGCTACATTTTTTCAAGGTTTGGGCGCTTAAAGCAAACAAAATTCTGGCAGCACTGTGTGCATGAGGAAGAGTATTCATTGGAAAAGATTTAACGATTAAGAGAATACGATTTAAGGAATGGAGAATTGGAGAATGGAGATGACCGAGAGCACAAACACTAGTGTGGAGTGTCGTCTTCGTCTGAGCAGTGACTGTGGTGTCGCGTCGGTGTGTGAATGAGCGTGAGTAGAGTTCAGTACAGTATGCGTTGCATTGCAAAACCCAATTGGAATCGATTAAGAGAACACACCAATAACGAATGAAAAATGGTTAAAAGGAGCGTAATTTATATAGTGATTGGCAGTTTTTTTGTAAATATCTTTTATAATATTAACTTTTCCGCAAAACAGTCTTCGGCACATATATAGCTACGAGCATGATCTACAAAAAATAAAACATGCATTTTTTTGTAAATCAAAAACTAAACAGCCTTATGTGCGAATGAAAATATTTTTTTCACCAAATAACTAATTACTCTAAAACCAGTCGATGTACCGCTACCATTTGTCGTTTAAGTAGAGGTCACACACACCAGATGTTGTGTACAAACTTCAGCCTTCTATACGTCAATTAGTTTCTGAGATACACCTTTAGGAACACAATTAGTCTAGTGGGTTCGGACGGATAAAAGCGAAACTAATAAGGTTCCGTTTTTTCCCTTTGGTTACAGAACCTTAAAAAAGACAAATTTTTTTGCACAATGGAAAATGAAAAGTGATTAAGATCAAAAACAAAAATAGATTTTTTTGTCCCAATGGAAGACTACATTAAGCCCATTTGACACTACATTTTTTTTGCATTTTTTTTTGCTTTTAAAATGAAACTAGAGCAGTACGAAAAATTAGAACGAAAATTCCCGATAGGAGTGAGTGCGTACCTACACAACAACTTTATTAATGTAGAAACATCAAAAATATGCATTAAAAATGCATTCAAATCACATTTTTCAGCTGCTGGCTTTTTTTTTTTTTGAAATTTCAAGATTATTTGAAAATAAATTCGATTGATGATTTGCGGTTGCTTTGCAAACAATTGCTACCCCTTTCGTAATACACTTTTAGTCTCTTTTAAACACCGCTGACTTTTGAATATTATAAAAAATGAGGAAAAAATGTAGTGTCATACGGGCTTAAGGCCCACTGTCATTTCACCGTCATTTAAACAGGTCAAATATAAAATGCTCTTACGTTTTAAGCCCCATATTAATAAACAAATTGTGCACAAGTAATGTAGCTAGTATACCTACGTCAGATAGCATACAAAAAACTTGACGTTACTGCTGAGTAACGAGTTGATAACTTTTACGCAGTGTTTATTAGTACGGGAGTAAATGGAAACCCTGGTCATATTCAATTTTATCACTCATCCTTATCATCTGAAAACTCAAATACATCTGCACACATCTAATCGCAAGACTACCTGTGCAATCTTTTCCATAAATATTTCTTTATATTGCATCTGACATTTACAATCCCAAAGCCAACAGCGAGACAAAAACCACCAATAAACCGAATAACAAGTTGATCCCAACAGAAACAATTCATCCCATTATTCTTCCGAAAAAAAAACCGGAGTAGTTAATGAGCTAAAAAGTCCTACACGTGAGGCTGACGTAAGTATGCGAATAAAGTCCACTAAAAGAACTTCATGTGACAGAAAATCAGTTTTGTTGTGTTTTTTTTTTCTCAGCAGCAATTCAATCATTTAAAATTTTGTTATCTAAAAATACGCGGCACATATTCCGTCGCAGAAGAATAAATTAAATAAAAAAAACATGCGAAATTTCCATCCAAATTGCACGGTTACCGTACCCCATACGCAATTGTATAAATAGGATTTTTTCTAGGGTGTTTTTTTCATTATTCTTTTTGTTTAATGGCAGTCTGTACATATAGGTGAGTGACAGCGTAACTATAACACGACACACATACAAATAACTGAAAACCGGTCACCGGCACCTACTGATGATGAGCCTAAGCACCTGTATTAGTTATAATTAATAATAAAATGAGAACACTAAGGTCTCACTAAGCTGCGAATTAAAAAATTATATAACTCGCTCCTAGGGAATGCCTGCTGCACACGAGCACAACAAAATCCCAACCAAAGGAGAAACGTCGAAGACACAAATTCAATGCCACGAAAGTTTATAGAAAATCAATTTAACAAAAAAAAAAATTATGCAATCGATATTACATGACTTAATAGAAAACACCGACTTTATTATTAATCTTAAATGATGTGTGTAGTACTCACTTTCTCAGTTAATCGAAGCGGTACTTGTCGGGGTCAGTGAGCAGCGAGACTGTTGGTTTCTTTCTTGAACATGTAAGATTCTACAAAAAAATATATGCAATTATATAAAGCACTATGTTTTCGAAGCACTATTCGATGATGTGGCCGCTAACGCAGGGCACAATTTCTACTCCTCCAGAGATACGTACAGGAAGATACTTTCAATCGATCCTGGACTGGAGTGCACAGCTTAATGCAGCGAACATAGGATAGGTTGTTGTAACGGAACTGAAGAAGGACCACAAAAAAAATATTATCTAGGTTCACAGGGTCACTTTTTTCTTTGTAAACTTCTATCGATGTTCTTTTAACACACGATGGCTTGAGAGATGACTGGTTTTGTATACACTTCTATTAAACCCGCTCGCACCGAAGTTTCACACCCGACTGATGTGGTTTTCTGTGAAAGCTGCCAACTAAATTGTATAGAGTTGAGATGATGGGTAAAGTGAGCTTTTTTTTTAGTGCCGGTCGCCGGCATGTGCGAGCTTTGGTCAGTGCGTATATCGATGGCGAGGCCGGCTCTTATCAGGAACGATTGGAGTGACAGAGATGAACGATGTTCGCAAATTGTTGTTTTATTGTGCGTTATTTATAGAGTGCTGTATGGTTTGGTTTTGTCAGAAATAATAAAAGGTTACAGCTCAATAGATTTTTAAAAGTGGCTTCTTGATGAGAAGTTCGCGAATGCACAAACAAACAGACCTTAACTCAGGCGATATTTTGGGCTTCGATCTCAGCAAAGCAAATTAAAGCTGGATTTTCAGCAACAACTATGCTCCACTTGACACTTAGAGGACTCACAGAAGTTGTAGTAATTGCGTGCCGAAAATCCTACTTTACTTTGCTTTGCTGAGATCGAAGCTAAAAAAAATAATCCTAATGACAGAGGTAAACAAAACAGTTAGCGAACAGTAAAACTAAAACAATACTTCTGTCTATTATATGGAACGCACCAATAAGCATTATTGAGAAACAGATCTAAGATTTAGAATTTAATTCTTAAAGCGTAGTACGCTGCTCGAGCTAAACTAAATTTTATCTGGTTTTTCCACCTTTTCTCTCCAAACATCAGCTAAAGTCCTAGCTAAATTTTGAAATAGAGTACGCCGTGGATAAGTGTCACAGGCCCTTACCAATAAATATTTTTGGTTTCGACTCCAAATTTTATTAGTTCACAGTGGCTATATTTTCCATACAAACTTCGCAATTCTGAGCTTCCGTAAATTAAAAGTCGTGACTTAAATTTGTTATTAGTACGGTGCGCAGAAAACAGCTGTTCTTTGAAAAAACTTCCTTCAAAAATTGAATTCTCTCTTATTTCAACTATGTCTGATTCTAGGTACTTCTTGTCCATATAATAATTAAAAGAGCTCATCCTTGCATACTTTTCCGCAACAGAACAACAAATACACAACGATCTGCAACAATTTAGCTTGAGAAAATGTGCCGACCCATTAGATGGGCACGATACATTTTGACATAGGTACACATGAAGTACATTCTGAAACAAAAGTTTGATTATTTAGCTCGAGCTGCGTACCACTCAGCTAAATGGGTTGGCTTAAGTTTAGCTCAGCTAAATTTTGGAGAGAATTTTGTATGCGAGCGAAAATTTAGCTCGAGCAGCGTACTAAGCTTGAACAAACACACCTACTTTACTATCAAAGTAAAAAAAACTTTGCTTTGTATGCATAGTTTTAACTGTACTTAGCTGTATAGGTTTCTTAAAATGGTTTGATTTTGACTTAATTAACGTGTGTCTAAATTATTGTAATGCATTTTCGTTCACTCGAGCAACTAGTACAATCCTAGCATTCATTCGAGTATCCTCCTATAGAAATATAGTTTTCCATTTCCATTCACTCTTTAGGTGTTCTTCTTTTCTTATTTCGTCAATGTCAATTGGAAAAATGGTGACGTGATCAGTCTGTCATCTTACATTGCTATAGGATCTTAGTACATATATATTATATTATTGCCTGCAATAATTCTTAGATTTGACATTCTTTTGCGATCGGTTTATGGTCAGCTTCTGCTTAACGTTGCATACCGGTTGTAGTAGCTTTTGAGTCATTCATCCTATCTTCAATGGCCGGATTTATCACCAACCAAAGGCTGCAGAACCTTTGCTGCAGAGCTAGCTCGTATATTGAATGTGCTTATTCCTGCAGTATATTAATGGTGTAAATGAAGGTCTTATTTCCAAAAGCCCATGCAATGTGTTTTTTTATTATTCAAAGCGGCGGTTTTGTTTTCTCAGGGTCGTTTCGAGAACTCCTTACTCCCGAAATGTAAGTCCAATTTCCCGAAGTGGTCGTCTGCCTTTTAAAATTCAAAATTATAAGACTCAGTGTCAAAATTTTAATGAATGGACCATCTTGGTTTCAGCGAAGAAATTTGAATTTCTCGCAAAGCAAACTCACCAATTTTTTTTAATAATGGGCTCGTTCAAGAATCTAGTTATCTTAAGTCAACTTGATTGGTCTGGATGAGATGTAACCTGAACGCAAAAACTAGATTGGTCGGGAACGTCACTTTTTCTACGTCAGCCACATATGCGAAGTGTCAACTTAGTACTCAGTCACGAATTTATTGACTAGATTCGTCGGCTACCCCTCCATAAACGTCAACTGAAACAGCTGCTCACATGACCGATTTCGACCAATCAAAACCGAGGTACATCTAGTGAGAGAGCTGTCAGGCTTACTAAACTAGATACTTGAATGTCCCCAATGTCTTAAGTCCTTAAACATCACAAAATATATCGAAGATGGCTGCCTTCAGAAACATTTTTCACAATTTAATCTACTGTCTAATACAAATGAGTCGCCCTTTCCAGTGTAATATTTCCTTCTACTGCAGTTCAAATCACAATCATTATCCTTCTCTATATATTTTATTGGCGCACTTACCATACCAACTTTGGCAAGTATGTACACATTGGCTTTGCAGTATCGGTTTTCCTGTTTAACATTTAACGTCAATCATACTTGATTTAAGAGGCTCGATTTTTGCGGTCGACACGCAATGAATTGTAACGAAACTTTCGCAGTCAAGCGTAAACCATATATTTGAACTAGAGTATGAACTATATACACACAGGAACATGAGAGGCAGTTGCTAGCGAACACAGAAATACTCTAGCACCAATTTGGTACGGAGCTATTTGGTTGGACTCTGCTGACAATGGCTGGGAAATTATCCAATTTTGTTTGTTTCTAACCCAAAGGGGGGTGTGGCACCATATTATCTGGAATGAATTCAGCAGCTGATATTCGCGTGGGGGTCAACATTTCAACTTGGATTCTATTTGTTGTTGGTTCGTATATTGTGTATACAAAAGGTCGCTTGTTTTCGTATGTATGGCTCAATTGTTTGTTCCATTGTTGTGAGCGACATAATGAATAGGGTTGTATTTATGTGATTTAATAGAATTCAATGGGAAAAGGAACACCTGGATCAAGGATTTTCAGTCGATTTGAATGGTTTTTTGACGCACAAATGTGTGTGTTTAAATTTAGAAAGCTTAAGTTAGAACGCCTGCGTCAAGTATCGTCACTTTGCTTCCGTCATTGAAGCGTTTCGTCACTGGCACACGTTTTCCTAATTTAAAATTGAAAATTTGGCAAAAAAACGAAACTTTCCCATTCTTTTGCAATCACTGGTGTAATAGATGGTTGAAACAACGTAAGACTGTTCCATGTATGCTATTTTTATCATACTTTAAAGTTTATACGAAATTTTGTTGTTTTTTTGACATGTGTTGTTTTTAGTAATAAATACCCACATGTAACCACTTGGAATTTTACAAAAGTTAGAGGCTTATTATGTGGTAAAATAATAGCTTAATGTTGGGCGAGTTCTACTGATTGCTAGACGATTAGCAACGTGTCAAATCGAATTTTCGTTTTTACTATAAATACCGCTTTACTCTTGTCATTTCATTTATAAAGCAAAGCCAAAAAGAACCATTGAATGGCGATCTGTAGAGCTGTTATCTTTGCCCATTCATTCTGTATCACTGAAGGGTTTGTGACTTTTCTGTCAAATCCTAGCAATCTTTGCTCAATTAATTAACAATGGTGACAATTTGGAACTCGTCCCTTGTCTCTGTCATTCGTTAGCACCATTTCATTAGGCGTTTTCGATTTTAGTTTAAAGTATCCTGGAATTATCTTTGTTATTCACATCATAGACTTATGAAAACTCACATATACCCTATATTCATATTTCAAACATGGCCTTCCCTTCGTTTATTTTTTTTTTTTTTCAAATAAGTAGGAACTCAATACAAATCGAAATAACAATAACTCTTCCCAGACAAAACAAGAGCTGATAAGAAACAATCCGATTAAAGCCCCATTTCCTAACAAACTTTTCCATTCTTAAAACAATAAAAAAATACTCCTTCACCAACTTAAAATAGCCATAACACCTGGTATAATTGATTCAATTCAATTGCCTTGATAGAGTGCAATCACACTTCCAAGTGTACTGTCAGTGTCAGATCTTAAAGCAGCCTCTTCTCTGTGATGCTTGCTGTTTATCAACTTGTTTAGTTGTTTTCCCTTTTATCAATCAATTGTGTCACTCACATGTTGTCACCTTATCGTTTCGAGAGATACCTACATGCTTGAGCAATATTTAGATTATTTTTAAAATCGTTTTGATAAACCTCTCAAGTGGAGCCAACATACGACTGATTAGAGCGGCTAAGTGAGGCAAAATCTGACTTACGTAGAAACATGTGGAATTGTGTGTTTTAGAACATTTGTTTTGCTGCTGTCACGATAATCAGACTGACAGCGACAACTTGCTTATGGGATTGGTATCAAGGCGATGATGGGAAGAATCGCGGTGGTGTGGAATTAATTTGACCTTAATTTTATATCATTGGAAACGCTTTCACATTCGAAATTAGTCTAATGATTTTTTTTTTGCACAAACACAAATAGTACTAAGTGGCAGGCGGAAGAAAGGCATTTTTGCAAGAGCTTTTAAATGAACTTTGTGTTATATGAAAATGTGAGGTCATTAGATAGACCAAGCAGGGTTAATGTCATTTCTTGATAAGCCTAACGAGGTGATAAGAATAAATTATACAAAATGCTGGTTTTTGACGAAAAATACTATAAACGCATGGATTGAATGAATGTACGTGCTCTTATGTAAAAAGGTCAGATTAAGGATATTGATTTCATACACCTAAGCCCTAGAGAAAAATTGTGTAGGTGAAGAGTAAAATGATGAAAATGAAAATGACGTCTTCTTTAAAATGATTAATTCTCCCTCTATTTCGCTACAAGAGTTTATTTCCCTTTCAAATATGTGGAGTAGAGATTGGTGTTCAATGAAATGACGTCTTCAAAATTGTACGTATAGCATGAATACATCAGAAAATATGCAATGCTGGATGAATAGTGGCACTTCAAATTAATGTCAAACTCTACATATAAAATAAATGACATTTATCACAAATGGTGAGAACGGTTAGAGCAGTGACGTTTATTCAGGTGTTCTCTGCACACCCTATCCAAATCTATTACTATAATGCTCTGAACTTAAGTTCGTTATGAAACACATTTCTGTTTCTTAGCAATAATTTATGTATTAACAAATATTTGTAAATGAATAGTTGAAATCAACATAAGATGTTGAAAGAATTGTATCGAACCAAAATGCAAATCTCCCTGTATCAATAATTCCAATTCAGAGTCAAAGTGACCTTGTGGTAATGAAACTCACCCATCAGGGTGTTCATTTCGCTTTAGAGCACCGTAGACAGCAAAGTTCCCTACAAACAAAAAGACTAAAAAAAAAAACATTTTCCCTCCTACATCAAGCGCACATCTTCGCAGTTCGCTTCGCACTTCTTGTGTTTCATTTTCGTTTTCGTTCCACCATGGCAAACATAGTTTTTGTGCTTGTGCGGTGTGCCTACTGTGTGCAGGAACAAGGACAAGCATAACACAAGATCACGGTAGATACAACATACAACTACAACTTACAACAGCCAGAGCCAGAGTCCCATTCAGAGCTTCGTTCTCCTGTGGTGCGCTATTCTTTGCAGAACCTTAAGCACAAGCTGGAATTTTATATAATTATTCATTCCCATTCTGGTCCTCTGAATGTATAAATATGGAATAGACTATAGAGGTCGGTTGCACAGTGACAACAACTGACAAAAAATATGAATATTCGAATATTTGATATTGCAACTACTTTAATTGAAAAGCTACTTGCGAAACTATTGGAAATATGTATTTAATTAATTATGTAAGGCCAACAACAACTTTCATGAAACAAAGTTATGAATTCAAGCTTTGGTTGCGTCGTTGACATTCTTTAAGCAAAGTTGCCTGCTTTTTCGAAATTATCTGACAATTTCAGAGTTGCACATTGTTTCCCAATAGAAAAAGTAGAAAAACAAAAAATAAATCTACCTATAAAAAAACTATGTAATATGATCGTTGTCTATCACGTCCTCGTAGGGTCCTGATTAGGTGAATGTTATGATTTTGACATTTACTTGATTTGCTCACCTAACAGTAACGCACGACCCCGGGAAAAGTAGTCAGCGAGCATCACCTCTTCATCTACGCCTCTGACAAAAAAATAACACTATTTTCTAGAGATAGTGTCCAGTTCAATATTTCTATTGACAGGGGTCACAACGGTTCCCGTGACAGATGCATACTATTTTTGTAGACCATCTATTTTAGGTTATGGATGGAACGTTGGAAAATTCCATACATACCATTACCTTTTATATAGTTTACTTACACCCTGTAAGCCAATTGTATACAAAGGTCGTTAAAGGGCGGTTGCCACAGACAATTTTCATTAAGGAAACAAACTCGAATGCGACTGCAAACCGTGACATTTACGAAAATGTAGAATACAAACAAAGACTTACCGATCCTATTGCAAACAAATTAAGAGAACTTTGCAAGACAGAAGGAACAAACAATTCTTGACAAAAAATAAAAATGAATTTATTTAAATGTCAAACTAACACAAAATACAAGGAATGGATTGGCATGTAATTTCCTTGAATAACTTTAGCTTAAATGCTGCGTTTGGGAAACGGATAAGCGGTACAATGTAAAAAAGTATACTTTGCATGGGCTAATTAAATGGAACATTGTACCAAATCATGGAAGAATCAGCTTAGTGAAATAGGTACCCACCCCTGAAATGCATGTAGAATGTACCTAAATGAGAGACATGGTAAGCGAAGTAGGCTGCTTGTGAAGTTGAGGTGACTCTGAAAATTGCAATAAAAACAGACGCCTCAAGATTAATCTGACAAGCAATATATTTTTATGTGAATAGGAGATTATATACATGATTCACATTATGTTATGCAAAAAATAAATGTTCGCCCTAATTTTTATGTAAAAAGGAGAAATTATATACATGATTCACATTATGGGTTATGCAAAAATGAAATGTTCGCCCTAAAACTACGAGTTTACTTGAAGACCTTCTCTAAAACTGTCTTAATCATCTCTCCCACTAGTATGTGACTCCAAATTAAATATTTTGCTACAAAAATGAGTAACAAGGCAGCTATAACTTTGTTTGCATTCCCCTCATTTAGTCATGCACTCCCTGTGCCAGCTTCCTTCGCAACTTTTTTAGAATCTGGAATAATGTTGAACTTGATGTAATTGTCTTTGTTCCGCTTTTGAGTGATCTTTCCAATGATCTCCGGTTCCTTGATACTTGTTTCGATCTGTTTCAGTACATTTTCCGCACCCTTTCCGTCGTCGTGTCCTCCTTGAATCACAATACGAACTTCGTTGCCCTTGCTCAGCCACTTGCCGATGTTTTTCAGTCTTGAAGATAGATCGTTGTCACTTATTCTAGAATTGATGGTTAGTGACTTTTCAGTCCTTTTCGTGTGCGACTTTGCAGAACTAGAAGTGGAGAAGAGTTATGTAAGGCATAAACACTGGGGTTGCATGGGTGAACCTACGACTTTTCCGGGGTTGGCTCTTCAAAGTCGTCTTTAAGGAGCTCTGCTGCTGTAGCTAATCTGTTGAAAATGCTTACAAGTTTGTAACATTACATATTTGGCGAAGATGATCTCTCTTACTTGTAAACAGGTCGATGTGATTTGGGATCAACATCCTGGATCTTAATCAGTTTTAAATCCCTGCGGCGTGCAAGCTTCTGCGCCTCATCCAAGGACGTAACACTGACTGCTTGATTTTGTTGAATAAGCGTGATCTTTGGGATCTCCTTCGACCTCTTTTGCGTTGTAGTTGTAGGATTGGACGGCGGTTTGGTACAGAGGTTCGTCGACACACTGATTAGTCTCAGCTGATAGCAAGCTTTCAGCGACTCATTGTACAGCGTTCTATGAATAGAGCTGCGCAGCACATTGAACAGTATATTGCTCATTTCATTAAAAGTGTATTAATTCCAACAAAGAGAAACAAAACGCCGTTTATATCGAAGAAAGTAATTTATTTGTTTTTAGCGACTTCCACTTTCACTCACAGCTGATAGGTTTTTGACAGCATGGGTAAGTTCACAATGATGCTGTTTGTTCTGCTACCGCCACCTAGGTGAAAATAGATTTCTTTCACTTCCCATTCTTTTTCTTCCCATCGGCAGACGAAGGAGTCGCCTTTGGCAAACGTTGTACTTGCATATCCTTCAACTTGGAATTGAGTTTTACCTTCGCCTTGGCCAAATCCTTCTCCTGTCGCACTGTCTTCAATGGCTTGGGTTTCAGAAAATTCTTCCTTTCCTCATGTTTTACAGCCTCACCACAGCCGTGTACCTCAGGCAGTCCATGTTTGAAGCAAAATCTCTTCTTGCAGTGGTCGCAGTTCTGGCCCATGAGATTGGTCTTGGTCTTGCAGCGCTGGTAATCACACAAATTGTCGACTTCTTTGACTGCGGTGAGGACATCATCGAGTTTCATCTCAACCATTTGACTGGGGATTTGTTCAAGCAAGGATAGGGTGTCGTTCGTGCCATAGTCGGGTTTCTTCTTGCCGGGTTCTACTGGAAAAAGTGGTGCTTTGGATTCTAAATTCAATGAACTCAATTATAACACTGCGTGTATTTGAGTGCTGATTTCAGGCTCGTATTTTTACCTTTGCCAGCCATCTGGTTTGCGGAATTTTGTTTATTATTTATTTCAAAGGGTAGAGCAAAACGCAAAAGTCACTTTCAGCTGTTTTATTTCACTTGACAGTTGACATTTTTCAGAAGTGCGTTCATGGGGTTATTGTATGCTAGTGGATTTTTTTTTTTTTTTAGTTTTTCGGGCCCGGTTCACCATTAATTCGCCCCGATCCTGGTGAATTTCGTGTCCTTAGGGCCCGATTCTGGGTCGAATATACGGGTAGGTAACCTACTTGTTGTTTAGCTGTCGAGTTGTGGATGATGTCTGGACTAAGCGCCGATTAGCACGAACTTGAATAATTGTTCGTGATTATTTTTGTCAAAAGGAAAATTAAAAAATTCATATTTTTTTGAAGATTTGTGGAATTTGGAATAATCTATGGGGGAGGGAAGGAGGTAGGTTGGAAATGCTTTATGTTTGTTGCAATATATAAGAATTAATTTATATCTGAAGCTTTGTCGAAGCTTGAACTTTTTTGTCGCATATTCATTTCCTAGAACTTACTTTTCTGATTTGGGATGTGGACATGAGGCACGCTCTTGGCCTTTCTCTCCTTACATAAAACAAACAACAGAATTTTTTTTTAAATTTATCTATAACTACAATCTACTTCGAGCTTGAAAAACTTGTCTTACTTTATCCAAGTACATAGTGCTGTGTACGGTGGTAGCTGTGTGCCTTAAACTAAAAACGTGCCTCATCTAACTCTAATTTTGGTGCAGGGTATGGCTGAAGTTTCCATTAGAAGCTTATCCAAAAACATTGTCATAGAACTGTTCCCACAAGCCCAATGGCCTCTTTTCACCCAAATCCGCTCGAAACTTGCGGTATTCCTCCAGAATTTTGGGCTCCAGTGGTCCCCAACTACTGGATGGCTGCATTGCTGACTTAATTTTCTAAAAAAAGAGTCGTGTTCATAAAGAGATCAATGAAACAATCGCAGGCAAATACAAACCTCCTTCATGGTGTCTCCCGGTTGTTTGTACACTGCGTAAATCGCCCATATTGGTAGTTGAAAGACCCCAATGGCCCACATGACCCATGCCAATTGATACACTGCCGTTGGATATGTGATTCCCTTATAGTCTAATGGCTTGTAGGTAGCTATAGTGTACATCAAGACTAGGAACATCAGACCCGGAGTTATAACGCCCCAACATATGCGCCAATAGACCCCTGTTTTTATTCCAAACATGAACTCAATATCCTGACATAGTCGCTTCACGCCATAGATCCATGCAACGGCAAACAACTCGGCGATAGCCAGGAACAAGGCTATAAACGAACATCCAAAGAAGTCCACCAAGTTCAAGATAAACTGTCCACCAGGGGTCATGTAAACGATCCCGCAGATGAACCCCAAAATCGAGATACACATTGCCAGCAGCCAGTGTGGCAAATGCTTGAAACGATCTCGAATGACCGTTATGACGCACGATGTCATTCCAATGTTGCTGCCAATGCCAAGGACCAGAAGCATTAGGAAAAACAAAACGGCAAAGGCTTGCGGTAGGAAGCTGAACTTTGCTATTGCATCGGGATATGAGATGAAGGCAAGACCGGCACCTCCCTGGACAACTTTCGAAATGTCTTCGGTTTTCGTTTCATATGCTAGATTGCCAAGAATTCCGAAAATGATACATCCAGCCAGAATGGAAGTGAACGAGTCCACTGTGGTGACAATGATCACGTCTCTAAAAGAAGATTATTTGATTGAATGCATGGCTTCGTGAAGAATCCTTACCTGTAGACGCTTTTGCGAATATCATTGTAGGAAGCGTACATAACCAAAGTCCCAAAGCAGATTGCCAGCGAGAAGAACATTTGGGTGATCGCTGCGTACCAAACCTAAAGGTTTATCATGCAAGGTTAAGGAGTCTTCGGTATGTTTACTCATTTATACCTTCGCATTCAGCAGCTGGTCCCATTGCGGCTTCAGAAAGTATATAATCCCATCGATTGATCCAGGTAGTGTCACAGCACGAATGAGCAGAATAAACATCACGAAGTAGGGAAATAGTGCCAAGAAGTAGGACGCTTTGCCAGAACTGCGAATGCCTTTAACAAACTTAATAAAATGTGCTCAGCTAATGAAAGCTCTATTAGACTTACCTTTAACCAAACTGCCTCCGATAATGAGCCAAGCTGCTGCCAGACATATCACCAAGTCCCAGTTGGGCGAACCGATGCCATCATCAATATTGGCCTTTTCACGAAGAACGGCCTTGCTGCAGAGAAAATGTACGGTTGGTTGGATTTTATTATTCAAGAAGGGCTTGTGGAAAAACCTAATCGTGTTTTTTTTTTATTTGTGTAATCTTTCTGATTTTGAAATCAAATCAAAGTATAAACTTATGTCGTTTTCCATTGGGACCACCAAAAATCTTTCTTAGATCTCAGATTTCACGCGGCTCATGGAACGTGCAACGAAATTGATCTGCTTTTGTAAATGGATTAGTGCGGTATTTGACAGCAATGTCAGCTGTTCAAATTGCATTCGTTTTTGGAAAAATCAACTTTGGATATCGACTTGAAAAATGTTTTCACTGTTGTAGGTAGCAGAGACAATACAAAGTACGGTTTGTCTATGGTAGGTAGATACAAATGGAGCAGTTTCGGTTATTCGTAGTCCTCCAAAGTTAGGTATATCCATTGCTATTTATGTATACCTTTAATTTGCTCTTCACGAAACTTTGCGCATTTGTTCTGAAAGCAATCATCTTAAAATTACAGCTGTGCAAAGTATATTGGTATTTGTGGCAGTCTGTGTTAATCTGAAAAAATATCGAGAACTGCAAAAAGTGATCCGAATCGAAAAAAAAGATTGATTTTTTTGCCCAATGGAACATGAAAAGTAATTTAGATAAAAAAAGATTGATTTTTTGTCCCAATGGAAAACGACATTAGATCAATTTTTGTCCCAAAGGACAAAATTCAATTTTTCTCTTTTTTGACGGCGATGAATTTCCTGTGGAAAATTCAAAATGTCTGCTCAATATTTTAAACACCATCTACCGGACGATCGCGGTTGCTAAAAAATGTTTCACTACAAGCACGGTTTAGACATACAACGAAATATCCTTACGTAAAATACATTTCCGCCGATGACGTCCTATTGGCAAACACCGTCTGATTACTGTTGCCTGCCTCTGTCGAATCAATGCACCCGTGTCCCCATTCAGGACGACAAAATGTCCACGGCAATATCTCCGAAAACGATGCTAATAAATACTTTATTGTTATGGCCATTACACAGGCGTAATATGTTGTTGCCACGGCAGTTGAATAGACCTGACCATATGCTACACCTACAAAGAGAATCTCAGTCGTAGTCGCTGGAAGGATAGCCGATTTATTTACCTCTCATTATCGGTGCCATATCGAATGCCCTTATGCAACCCCGACTAGAGAACTGTCCAATTATAACTTCCATGTAGTAGACCGGTCGTCCAATTAACAGCAAAACTATGATGTATGGTATGACGAAGGCTCCGCCACCATTCTCCAGTGCAATAAACGGGAAACGCCATACGTTGCCCAGTCCAACGGACAGTGCTATACATGAGAGAAGGAACTCAATTTCTTTTCCCCATTTCTCACGACTACTTCCCGAACTCGAGGTGCATGTCACAGATTCCTGTAAGAAAGAAAAACAATTAAAAAACTAACTGAAAGGAGAGACTGATTTAGCGGTTGCCGCAGAACCCACCAAGTCGTTGTCCTTAGCAAAGGTGGTCTGGTGTAGTGTTTCCTTTTCGCCTTGGAAAACTTGTTTATCCCTTTGCAGCAGGGCATCGTAATCAGGCTTCATATTTGAAATCGAATCCTCTGTAGGTGAATTATGTGAGTTTTATGGTACAAAAGGTTTGTTTTTTCAAGTCCAAGTGCAAGGGAATTCATAAGAATTCATTTGAATGTGTGTGCGTTTTCAGGGTTATTCAAGGGGGTAAATAAGTGCAAGGATTACGGAGCAAACTAGAGAATTTGAAATCAAATTGTGTTGATGCATGCAAGACCCTGCTTTCTGCTTAGTTGGTCACAACGAGCTGTCCTATTTTTGACATGTTTGTGTCGAATCCAGACAAAATTTAGTCGCTTTAGACGACTTGATTTTTTAATGTGATCAATTTCAAGTCTGAGAACTCATTTGACATTTTGATTGTGCCGACATTTGACAGAAAACTCAGTTAAATTTTTGATCTATATTCATTTGATGTATTAAAATTGACGTTAACCAGCAATCTAGGCTTTTTGTCCAAAGGAAATTTAATCCCAGACTATAATTTAGTCGACAAAAAGATTTAAAAAAAAGAAGATAAAAGATTTAATATTCGTATGATACCATTTCATTATCCCTTTCACCGCTATCTGTAGAAGTCAACAAGAAAAAGCCGGCTGGGACATTATATAGAAACCATAAATGTCACGTGTAAATTTAGCGGGATCAACATCACAATCAGTTGAATTGCAATCAGGGTTATGTCGAAATTAATTCAGCAAACATGTGCAACTGTAGGGGCCAAACGTCATCACATACTAAGGACAATAACTCCAACCTATAGATGATCATAATCAATAATTTGTAATATAATAGCCGTTTGAAATTGAAAATATCTTTTGAACTGATGCCGGCATTGCATGTAATTGCGAATTTATTAATGCATCAGGCATGAATGCGGATTTCAAGATCGAATTGAATTATGTGAGCACAACATCGTATCAGTTAAAAACTCATAGACATTTTTTGAAGCTTATCTTTATGACACAACGAAAAATGGTCGAAATCAAATAACTTATTTAGCCTGTAAGTAGAGTGTTATCTCGTATTCCATGGTGCATATCCAAAAACAGTGGATAAAGATAGGGTGACGATGGATCAGACGATTTTGTGCTTTTGTGTTTGTTCGGATAATCTGTCATAAAATAAAAATGATAGCACCTAGACTTTGGTATTTACTTTAGTTTTGGGGTACTCAAATCTAAAAATTACTGTGTTATGAAGAGGTGTGAAGAGAGTGAAGATAGGTTACAAACTTATTTAAAAGAAGTACGTAATTTCAGTGTCGAGGACCAGTTGACAGCTTCATTTTAGGTGATACCATAAAGCAAAGTGCCAGGGACAGCTAATTTGCTACCCATTATCGGAGAATACATAGTGCCATCTATTGTGGAAACTACTCAACTGCATATTATTTAAATGATTGCATGCCTTCATGCGAGAGATGTCACAACAGAGTCTTAAGGCTGGTACGCAGCTGTTCCGGAACGAAAAATCCCATACAAAAATGACACAACGAAATCATGAACGAAAAATTTCGCTCTCCTTTTAGATTTTCAGTACGCAGCTGCTGCGAAATGATGGCGGAAAAGTGGGTAATTGTAGTAGATTGCTTGGTACAATTCTCCACTCTATTTTCGCACACGTTTATTGTTCGGGACATTATTTGCTTGAGAAAATTTGACATTTGTTTTTAAAGCCGACAATAGGCGTGTTTTTTTGAGCTTCGATCTCAGCAAAGCAAAGTAAAGTAGCATTTTCATCATGCAATTACAACAACTACGCTCTACTTGACACTTCGAGACTCGGTTGTAGTTGTTGTAATCGCTTACTGAAAATCCTACTTTACTTTGCTTTGCTGAGATCGAAGCTCAAAAAAACAGGCCTAATATTAAATTAAAAATAAAAGCAATACAACATAATACCTTCTCATAATTGAGAGACTTTTCCAGTTTCCATTTTTAAAATTTGAAAAAAAGAAACCCCTATGGAAACGAGTTTTTATATTAAATTATTTTGAAATGGGTTTGTATAAATGTGTGAGAATCAATTGAAATGGACTTCCAGTGCTCAATACAAATACAATACAAACAAGAACCAATAAAATTCGGATTTGATGTTCGATTTGGCAGCAGAAATCTGAAATCTCAGATCAAAATCTGAAAAGCCAAATCGAAAACGACATAATTGTTTAGAAACTTTTGGCTGTGCGTATTCATTTAATAAATTCCTAAGGAGCCTAAAAATCGCCAAACTTTAAAGTGAATACCTAGCGTCAAATAGGAAAAATCTCAAATGACAATTTTAAGGAGCCAGTGAAAAGTTCGAGTAGCCAAATTAGATATAAAAAGCCAGTGCTGGTAACACTGCTACTTGGGTATCAGCTGCTGGACCTCTCCACAAATTATTTTCCACTGCCTTTTCGCAGACGTTTCGCTGTCCATTTGGAGACCACGGGAAATTTCGTTCCGGAACAGCTGCGTACCAGGCTTTAAACAGAAAAATGACAAATGTCAAAATGATTGACTTCACATGAAGTTGGTTGCAGTGCAGTATGTGATTGATTCAGCGTCAGTGCAACTTTCCAGGAGCTTTAAAAATCGCAAACTGCAATTGAGCCTTTTATAGGAAAATACCTATCTTTTCAAAACAGCCAACAACACTGCAGGAGAATGACGTGTCAAACTGCAAACAATAGAGCACTCAACAACAAAGTATTTTGCATCGCAAAGATAAGCGAATGCAAGTTCAACGGTTTGTATCTTAATATTTGTGTTTAATAAATCTAACATTCCTTAAAATTTAACAATAAATAAATTTAGATTAGATAAGGACTTTTGTAAATTTGAGTACCAAAGAATTTACCAAGTTCAAGGAACTGTCTTTACATCAAGGCGCAAGTGTGTTCAACGGTTTTGTTGAAGAAGAGCATTAAGTAGGCTTAGGGGCGAGCCATAAATTTAAAGCGTGAACAAACATTTGTGCGTGCCAACTTGATGTATCTATAAAATCGCCTGAGCCTACTTAATGACAAGTGTGGGAAGCTGGTTAAGTGACCTGTCAATACTTATATTGTCATTTTTAATTACCCTAAGTATTTTTTAGGTCACAATAGATTATTTCACCTGGATGAATATTCACTTAAAATGAATATTCTCTATGTGGGAAATAGCGGGTCGTTTGTGCTTCTTACATGACCGAAAAAAACGTTAACATTGACATTGAATGCACACAAAAAAAAAGAATCTAGTTGCCATGATAGCAGAAGCTAAGCCAATCTAGTATTGTCAAAGACTTTACCCGAAAAAACTGGTACATTCCTGCTCCAAGTGCACAATTTTTCACGACACAAGACAGAAAATTTGAATGTCTCTATAGACATAAGATAAAACGTCCTAAGATGTCATATGTTGGCATCAACATTTATTTGAAAATGCGTTTTATCGCATAAATGATTAAAATGTTTGAATTGCTTTAATCTGTTTATCTCTGAATAAAACATGTGTCTCCCACTGCATATGGATAGAGAAGAATGTCTGTGGAAATAATAAAAAAGGAAAAAGAAAAACTGTAGACCATGGTAGTTTTTAGCCATCCACTTAGAAATATTGCGCGGCACTCATTTTTTGCAGTCAGGTTAAATTTCAATTGTTTATTGTGATTTAGCAAATTTGCAGTATTAGAAAGGTTTTACCGGTATCATAATATTCAGTTTCCACTTTACATTCAAGGACTTCATTGTGACCTTCTTAAATGTAAAGAATCTAAAGAGATCATTAGGCCTTACTTATAATCACTTTTAATCTTCGCACTAAATATTTTGGAGATCACAGTGGGTAATTTTATATGTGAAATTTTGCCATTGAGTGCTCGTAAAGTCTAGCCTGGTCAATAAATATGGTTATTAGTATTGCACCTTCAATTCAAAGTCTAAATTAAAAAGTTTTATTTTTAAAAATTATACTTAATGCGCCGTACTAATAACAAATTTTAGTCTCGACTTTAAATTTACGGAGCGATTTTTCTTGGAAAATATAGCCACTGTGAATAAGTAAGGCCCAATATTATTCTACAATTGAAATACACAACCTGCCTCACTGAGATATCAGATTTCTGGTGCCAAATCGAACATTAAATCCGAATTTTATTAGTTCTTGTTTGTATTGACGCAAACAATTTTTTTTTTTTCACCTGCACTAGAAGTCCATTTCGATTGATTTTCACACATTTATACAAAATCATTTCAAAATAATTTATTATAAAAACTCGTTTCCATAGGCGTTTCTTCTTTTTTTTAGCATTTTCAACATTGAAAAATGGAAACTGGAAAAGTCTCTCAATAATGAGTAGGTATGTGTCGTGTTCTTTTTATTTTATTTTAATATTGTCGTCTTTAATCTCAATGTAATCAGAATAAGTAACCCTAAAGAACTGCAAAAAAAAGCGCACATTTGATCTTTATATTTGAGTTTGTCTTTTTTTGGCTCCATACCTCATAAAAGCTGGTAACACTGCACTACAAATGTCAAATTTTCGCAAGCAAATAATGTCCCGGACAATAAACGTGTGCGAAAAGGGAGTGATGAATTGTACCAGCCTTTACGGAAGATCACAATTGTGAAATTTTCAGAGAAAAATTATAGTTCAGTAAATTTAAAGTCGGAACTACAATTGGTTTTTAGTAAAGTCCAACCAAAACAAAAACAAATCTCGACAGTGAATACTTTCGTAAGTTTTTGACAAGCTGAATCTCTTTTCTTTCTTCTCTAAGGTAGCATAAATTAAGTTCACAGACGTGAGACACGTATCACGTAGGTTCATTCGCGTAAGTGGTTTAAATCGAACGTAATCAATATAAATCGATCGCAATCGCACAAAGTCTATACACGTTCTAATCAAAAATGACAGAAGAACAGAAAATTGGCAAAATAACGAGTAACGAACAGTTTAGCTCTTGGCTCCAAACCACTCAGAGAATTTACCCGCAAGTACTGATAAATATCTCAAATGCACAAAGCTCACAAGAAGAAAATTCGAAATCCGGTCTAAAAATCATTTGCGCACAAAAATAAAATCTGTGAAAATACTCTCGCAGAATGTTTCATACGAGGATATTAGAGAAAGGTAAGCTGTATATTTATTCCTGATACGGAAACGGATTAGTTGTCAAAGATGTAAGTGGCTCAAAGTAGCTCGAAGTCCATCCACGTACTTTGGAGAGAGCATCGCTCGATTGTTTGAGTTTGACAGATTTTTAGTTCTTGTCCCAGGAAAGTATGCGAATAGATCTATTGCTGAACGAAGTCTTATTTTGAAAGCTACAAATCTTTGTCACATAAAATTTGCAAGCATCTCTAACAATACATGTCAAAAATTCTCCTACATTTGGTCGAGTTGTTCATAATTGCTAATATTTAATTACTGGGAATCTCTATAATTTCTCAATCAGGACTTCATGCAGCTGTTTTCGATTTAAGGGATTTAGGTAACAATTTTTCGATTTAAGGTATTTTAATAACAATTCAATAAAACAATAATCATCCACCAGCTAACCAAGATCTTCAAAGGTGAAACTTCCAACTCAAGAGCCACAGAATATTCATTCTAACTCTTTCAACACTAAACGTCAACTACTTCACTGAGTCAATCAATGCAAACGAGGCTAAATAGATTGTTGCAACAACTTTGATTATTTGACTACAAAAGCAATCTTCCACATCTTCATGCTAAGCGCTCAAAATCCATGCAAAAATGTACCACCTTCCATCGCAGCCACGTATCCCTTAAATTCGTATGAACTCCCTATCCAATCGCACAATTTAAGGAACTTTATCGCACCTTTTTCTGTTTTCTATAGTACCGATTCTGATATAAATCTTTGCTTCACTTCACTTCAATAAAGATCCCGCCAAATCGACGCTGAGAGAGCACGTTTTTCAAATTCAACTAACCGATTGCTACCTTTTTCTGCAACTGATCTCGAATATCTCTAGACAGTGAAATATAATCTCTGTCTGCGATTGCTTTGTTAGACAGCAGATTGGAGATCTCTAAATATCTGAAGAACACGCTCCAAAGCTCACCAGTGCATCTATGCGAGATGAGCACTATTTTGTGTTATCACATCGTTTGGCTGAGATTAATTACACCACTCAAATCTATCTGCTCGAGAGATGACTCAGTATAGACTGCCCTCACGCCTGAGGGTGGTTTTGAGTGAGTTGATTTCAATTGCGATAGACGACTTAGACTTCCTCATATGGGGCCAGACAATTGATTTGCATTTGCACTCAATAGTGCAACAGACCCTAATTGATGATGGTGAACGCTGACTTTGATTATTTGCGGAACAGATGTCTTGGGGGCTGTTTTGATGTGTTGCGGGGTGCATTTTGTGGGGAATTTCAATTGCTAATCTAGCAGTGATCAACATTGATTTCATGCGTGCGATGGAATTGACACAGAAAAGTCTGTTTGTCTTCAATCAAGGATGTGCTTACACTTGTGCGATTATGTGTGCAGTATGGATGGAGACTTAAGTGTGAGTGGCGTTTTCCAGACAATTGATTCTTTGTCAGTCGTTTATGTAGGTATTTGCTTGCATAATTGTAACTTGTAGGAACTAGAAACTATCGGTGATAAATGTTGAATACTTCTGGGAGGCTACATTTCGCTAATCTGTTCAGCTGACGAAAGAAATGGAATTGAGACAGGGCTGATCGTTGTTGTTATCAGTAACTGGTGTAGTTAATAAGGATCACACGAAAACCGGGGGTCGAATTGCCGCATACGTGAGCGAGCAATACGTCACTGAATTTTGTGGATTTTACAAGCAAAACAATAAAAAATTCAGTCACGTAGTTCTCCATCACGGATGCGGTAATTCAACCCCTGATCTTGACTAGAAGAAGCGAGAGATCCAAGGACCTCACTTTTGTTTTGGTTTCTCAGATGTATGAAAATTGTCGAAGTGCAGTTTGAGAGCGGAGTGTAAATGGCTGTCACTGGTCACCTAGGCGATATGTCACCATGTCAAATGACGCGGGGAAGTCATGATTTGTTTCTGTCATCGAGATTTCAAAACACTTTTGAGTATATAAATATGCAAAGCCGATAGGCAAATATTGGATAAGAAAAATCTGACGGTCTCGCTTCATTTGCAAGTGAAAAGTGTCACATTTGACGTCTCTGTCAAGTCGGCATGCATGATGGCAAAGGCCACGTTCAAGAATCTAGTTATCTTAAGTCGACTAGATTGGTCTGGATGAGGTGGAACCTGAACGCAAAAACTAGATTGGTCGGGAACGTCACTTTTTCTACGTCCGCCACATATGCAAACTGTTAACATAATACACAGTCACGAATTTGTTGACAAGATTCGTCGGCTACCGCTCCATAGACGTCAACTGAAACAGCTGCTCATATGACCGACTTCAGCAAAAAAAACCGAGATACATCTTGACTTACTAAACTAGATACTTGAACGTCCCTAAAGACTACACTGCGTACTTCTTCTTTTTGACATGCGAGAGCTAAGTTCAACACTGTCATTTTGACGTCCGTTTTGATTTTGTTTTGATATCAACATGTCAAAAATGAGACACATGAGCTCCATGCAATCAGTTCTTGCAGTACTCATTCTGAATTGGCCTTTAAACAAATAAAGTTCAGCTGAAACATGAACTCAATTCCAGCTTTCAATTTCAATTTGCAGAAGCTTATAATTTTAAAGGTTTTAAATAAATTTGATCCGATCGATCCTTAGCAATTTAATTAAGGGCAGCTCTCAATTAAAATCAATTTGTCTTGCTCCAGTTGTTCTAAATGCAATTAGTACTGTTGATATAGAAAAATGGATTCCATTTCCGATATTTGCTGGTGGGTAGGCGTGGAAGGCTACCCGACTATGGTAACTGAAGAGGCAGATCGTTTATATCAAGATACACCTCGAAAAAGATTCAAATAGACTGCTTGTTTGCTGACGAAATTGTATTCTTTTTTTTTTTTTTGGGCAAAATTACCCGGCTTAAAAGTACAAGTGCAAAACAGTTTAATAAAATATATGATATGACAATTTTTGGTCGTACTAACAAAGGTATATTGCGAATACACAAAATGTAGCTAGGCAAGTTATAAGGTAGTAGATAGTAGCTGCAATAAACTGTTATTACGGTTAGCAAACTTTGCTTGTGGCAAAATAGACTTGTAAACAATGTTAGGCGTTATTTCTATTATGAGTCAAGGCTTGCGACTGTTTGGAGGGTCTTAACTGGTTTACTGATTTATGGGTGTTGTGACAGTTCCAGCCCTATAAGTAAGATTTATATGATTGCCCTTTAAGAAGGGTGTTTGGAACGTAATATGGTTCTCATTAATATGTGCAGTCATACATTTTATTTCAGTTAACAACTAACTTATTGATAAATACTTTGCAGCGATTTATTGTGGGACCTTAGGCCAAGGTTCAGGTGTATGCTTTTATTTAAGTTGGAAAGCCAAAAATACCACATACTCTTTGCTAACCCAATAAAAGGCAGCATTCTTTAGAAATCCATTATGGAGGACCACCAGGGATGTTAAAATATATTTCCAAGCCCATGCGCAGTCAAATATTTTATTTCAGTTAACAACTTAATAGATAAATACCTTGCAGCGATTTATTGTGGGACCTTAGGCCAAGCTTCAGGTGTATGCTTTTATTTATGTTGGAAAGCCAAAAATACCACATACCATTTGCTGACCCAATAAAAGGCAGAATTTTTCAGAAATCCCTTTTGGAAGTCCACCAGGGATGTTAAAATATATTTCCAAGCCGTACTAATAACTAATTCCAGTCTCCTCTTTAAAATAACGTAAGCTCGTAATTGCGAAATTCGTATTAAAATTATAGCCACTGTGAACAAATGAACCAAATGTGGTTTGGTAAGGCCACATATCTTCTTTTGCCTACTTGCGACCACTCCAAATAATGTTCTCCACACTTTACAAATTCACACCCAAAGAAAGCGAAGTTTTCATTTGAAAAATAAGTCAGTTTTAGATTTTAGAAAATTTAAATGAAACACAATTTTATTCAATTGTAATCTCGCAGGCTTATATTTTTCGATTTTCGCCTTTGTGTTTTTCTATTTCTGAAAAAAATCCTCTTTGGTAACAAAAATTGTTTTATTGTTCAAAATGAATTCTGGTAAAATCGAAACCGGAAAAGGCGGTATGTGGGTTTTTAAGCATTTTTCAATTCGACGTACTCATTCATTTTATACTTTTTAGATGGTAAATCCCCTGCAAAAATTTCACCAGTATCTGCATGTAGAACAACGGCTTCTTCGAAGACCATAGCAACAAAGGTCGATTCTGCTGAATCAAAAATTCCAAAACTAGAAGTAAGTTTTCGAGAAGTTTTACAATAAAACTTTTTGTTCCAATTATATTTTTGATAGGTTGGCAACTCTTTTGAAGCAAAGAAACCTCCAGTTGTTGCAAAAAGAATCATAAACCCCCGGGGGTTTAAAAATGCATCCAAATCGTTAATGCATTTAGATCTACGCAAAACTGCAAGACCTAGTTTGTTACCTTCAAGGGGAACTAATATGAATACACAGCCAAGTGGTACGGTACCTTCATCTGGGTATCGTTTTTCCTAACACTTTGACGTTTACTTTTTGATTTAGATAAAAGTACCGAACCAACACCTCGGTTAGGAATCTCCGAACGATCATCTGGCAGGCTACAAAAAGAATCGCCATTGGAACGAGCTGCAGCTAAGAAGCGACTAATGGCGTATGAAAATGTTAAGGGAAATCTTAAACGCTGTCAGGTGAATTGTCTACTCGTATTTTAACGGTAGTGTAAGTTGTCACTGAAATCGATTGGTCTGACACTATTTACAAGTCCTAAGTAGGCGCAAATGTTTTTATTTTATAGAGACTACTTCGCTGTTCTTACATTGAACGCTTGGTGACTGGACGAACGTCAAAATCAATTCTTGAGTTGACATCTGGCACAAATGATTATGTGCCACGTTTTCTAATACAGAATCCGACATAAATTTCATGTGTCATTAGTCATCTACCGGTCATTGGAACGCTTTTTGTCTGTTTCTATATTTTTGAGGAATATAGAACCAGGGTTGTTACAAGTTATCGATTTCAGTCAAATCGCCCATCGCAATTTATACTTATTCTTAAATCTAACGATTTTGTGTTTGAATAGACGGAATTCATGAAGAAATGGGAAGCGATTAAGGATGAACTGACCCCAGAAGAAGGGGAGTATAAACTCATTGGCTGTGTAAAGAACAACAGCGGCCATTTGGTTACCGAGAATGCAAAAATATTCGAAGTCAAATGCGGTGAGTTGTTGTTTTGATTTCCCGCTGGTCAACAAGTGGAAATTAGACTGCGGACATTGTTTGCAATTTCGAAAATAGTTCAAGCCCACGTAATATTGACTGCTAAATTACCAGCGAAACGTCAAACTAACGTCAAATTCTATATAAAAGAACTGACATCTAACCATTTAAGCTGGAGCTAGATATCAGTCTTTGTTTGTAGCAATTTTGACGTGTTGCTTTTCATCTGGCGGTCAATGGGTTACGTTCAATAGTGTTAGTGTCAAAAAATGGTGACACTTTTAACTTGAAATTATGATTCAAACGTAAGTTCTTGTGCAACTTAGGTGCGCTAAATTTCCGAAAACTTTCCCAACTTTTCCCAACCCTAATTCGTTTTATATTTGAACCTGTCAAATAAATAATTTGCATACATTTTGACTACCAATAGATGAAAAGGGTCTTGATGATTTGAAAACCACAGTCAAGGACTATACACACGCCAACTATAAAAGACTCCTTAACTCCTTCGATCAGTTGAAAACCTCATCAGGAAAGGTGAGTTCAAAAACTGTCCTCCATTTACACTTTTGATTAAGTTTCCAATTTTTTTAAGATTGGCGACAGCTCTTCCGCGAACATCACCGAAGAAGTTAAAGCCAAATTGGAAAAGGACTACGTAAGACATCACAGATTTTTAAGTTCTTCTGCATAGATCACAGTTGTTTTATTTCTCACAAGTTAAAAGCTTTACATGAAGTTTTGAAGAAAATTGAAAGCTTTGAAGCTTGCGATAAGCCCGCTAATCAAACTCCCAGAAGTTCTGAACTCGAAATGAAGGTTACAAAGCTTTTAAAAGAAACTGATGTAGGTTTTATGTTTGTTTTCAACTGCTGACTAAATTTAAAGCTTCATAAAACTTTCCTGTAGGAACGTCGAAAAGAGCTTGAAGAAAGCCAAAATGAGCTGTCTAGAATTAAGAAGATCGAAGCGGAAAAAGTGAATTCGTATAAGAAGGACTCGGAAGAGAAGGATAAACTATTTAGGGCTAAGCAGTCCGAGTGTGATGAGGTGAGTTGTAAATTTTATAGGGAAATTGAAGAGGGCCACGACCTCCTTTTTTTTATAAAACCTTCTGAATTTCAGTTAAAGACAAAGATTGAATGCCTCGAAAAATCATTTTCAAGTGATAAAACTATCCAAAGGGAACTTCTCGAAAAGCTGAACAGCAAAACAATTGAAGTTGACGAATACAAGTCAAAGTAAGTTAAATTCTGCGCACAACTTTAGCAGTGTAAAAACAACTCCATCTTAGACTGAAAACAAGCGCGGAATCTAATGTCATCCAACAATCTAAAATTAAGGACCAAGAAAAGCTGATACAAAAATTGGAGGCTGATCTAAATGCTGCCCAAAAAGATGCTGAAAAGCGAATTGAACATTTTATTGGAGGTTCGATCTGGCCTACCCAACAAACAGATAATCAGATTTAAAACGATCTTTTTGTAGATCAAGCTAGTAAAGATGCCGGGAAAATAAAGGCACTCGAAGAAGGTCTTCAAATTGCCAAGAAAGCAAAGGACTCACTAGAGATAGAAGTTCAGCGCTTGAGAATGGTGGAGAAGGTTTGGAGAATTTCTTTTCATGGAAATATATTTTGTTTGGTCTTAGGAGACTGGAAAGCTAAGTGAAACGGCTGCTGAACTCAAGGAACTCAAGGATAAGGCTCAGCGTACTGATGCTGAAAATCAAACTCTATGCCAAACTGTTAAGTGAGTGTTTCGAGTTGATTGTGATGACAATTTTTATATGAAAGCCTTCTACTTTTAGGAACTTGCAGATGAAGCTTGAAAATAGTGAAAACCAAGCTGGGGTTTCTAAGGTGGATCACAATGAGGTGAGGTTAAGTTTCGGGGTCGCGGATTCTAGTCGAACGAGAAAGTAGAGAAAAATCTCGTTCACGGATGATGCAATTCGACTCTGTTTAGGTCCTTTCGTGTGAGGCATTTTAAGCAGAACAGTGCGACGTGACGTTGGTGTTAAATTATACTATTAACTCTTCTATATCCCACAGCTGGCAGAGCTTAAAAACGCCATCAGCGTTAAGAATACAAAAATCGAAGCTCTAGAGATGGAACTGACCAAAGCCAAATTCCATACGAAAAAGCTCGAGGAGAAGATCGCCATGCATCAAAACTTGCTCAAGGTACGCTCCAGTCTAATTGAATCCCTTCAGTCAAAGGAAACTACCCAGAAACTTCGGCTGGAAGACTTATTCGTCGAAGTCGGCGAAAAGAGCAGCGACATTCAAATGGTGTGTTCAAATGTGAGGCCTCATTCTAGTTCTAACCACAGACTCTTCCCATAAAGCTCAAGACCGAACTTGTGACAAAGACGGAAGAGTTTAGAAATCTATTCTCCACCTTGAGTACCAAGCAATTGGAACTGACGCGACAGGAGCATATGATCAAACTCCTCCAAGAGAGCAATGAGCGAGCGCAAACTTTGCGCGTCAAACAAGAGGCTAAAATCGGGCGACTGGAAGAGGAACTTGCCCATCTAAGGCAAACGATGTAAGACGTATTTAAATGTGTGGCCCGAAACCATCTAGTAATTTCTTTTGACAGTTCATTTTACCAGAATGGCATAATGCCGAACAGTGAGCTGACAAAAAATATACTAATGATCGAGGCAAGTCGGTATGATGATCTCAATGAAAGTCTAGGTTATTACGTCGATGAGAGGCGCAGGAAGCGTCACATCGATATCAATGTTAAGAAATATGAAAAGTGAATGGAGAAATTCGGTCGCCCGGTATGAGTGTGAGTGAAGGACTAAATTGTGTCGTCTGAGAAATTGTTAATGCAAAATAAATGTCGGCGATGTTTGAAAATTTGTGATCCAATCTAAGTGGAGATATATCAATCGTACAGAAAAAACTGTTAAGACAAAAGTTGTAGGGAATTTAATTTCCTACAAGTTTGGTTATGACCATTTTTAGGTGAAAGTTGGAAATCGGCGAGTTTTTCAACAAAATCAAATGCATCCACCAACGGCTAAGAGATTTCCTAAAAACGTGTTGTGGATCTACGAACATGATGCCAAGGAGCTGTTGTGAGGTCTCAGCTTGCTTAAAAATCTATGCAGGAATAGAGATTTGGAAATTCACCTTTCATTTGGTCGATATTTTATAAAAATCGGCTTCTAAATACCGCGGTACGACAAAAAACCGTTGATCCTATTACTAAGGTGTAGTAAAAAGAAATCCATTATTTTTGTATGAAATTGAAGGGTTTATTTAGTATATATAGAATGATCCGATCTAAGTCAAATATGCGCCATTTTGTTCGATAACTTTCTGCCATTTTGAAGGCAATTTCAGAAACCCTGGTCCTTATGATCAAAAAACTGTAGCAACCGATTTTCGCAAACCTCTCTTGAAGCGAATTTTTCACCAGCAAAATCGTTCGCCATAGACAGGGACAGGTAGTAATCACTTGGTGCTAGGTCCGGACTATGTGGTGGATGCATAAGAACCTGCCAACCGAACTCCCGGAGCTTTTGACGAGTAACTTACGACGTGTGTGGCCTGGCGTTATCCTGATGAAACACAACTTCTCTTCAAAGCCGGCCGCTTCTGAGCGATTGCTTCCTTCAGACGGTCTAATTGTTGACAGTACACGATTGAATTAAGAGTTTGGCCGTTGGGGAGTAGCTCGTAGTAGATGATTCCCTGCCAATCCCACCAAACACAGAGCAAAACCTTCCTGGCAGTCAATCCTGGCTTGCGCACTGTTTGCTGCGGCTGATTGCCATTCGACCAGGACCGTTTTCGCTTGATGTTGTCGTAAGTGATCCATTTGTCATCACCAGTTATCATCCGCTTCAGAAATTGCTCGTTTTGTTGCGATTCAGTAGCGATTCTCATATAGAAATTCGGTCCATGAGAATTTTCTGTGTTAACTCCTGGGGCACCCATACATCGAGTTTTTTTTTGTATCCGGCCTCATTCAAATGGTTTCAAACGGGTTTTTGTGCAAAGTTCAGCTCCTGTGCAATGAAAACACTGCTTACATGACGCTTCCATAATTTAATGCACATTTTTGACAATTCGCCTTCCGGAGCGTGTTTCATCTTTAACCTCAAAATTACCGGAACGGAATCGACGAAACCAAAATTGAGCATGGTTGGCTGTTACAGCATCAGGATTATAAACACTATTACATTTTCGCCTGTATCGAAGAAAAACTGTAAAATGTAGCGTATTTTCTCTTTGCAAGGGTTCATTTTTGACACGTGTGCAAACGAAACTAAATCAATCAAATGCAAAACTATCAAAGAAGCTTTTTTAGTACTAACTGTCATCTTTACAACGACATCTGTTGTAAATCAATGAAACAAAAACTAAGCCGAGTACTAAAGCCATCTATTGAGAAAATAATGAACTACTTTTTACTACACCTTAAGGGGGCTTGCAAAGTCGCAACTGAAGAGTGGAAAAGTTTTCCCGCGACACCTGGTGGATAAAAAGGGAATATGTAGAGACCTATAGAATTTTGACGTCTGTTTGTTCTGCAAAGGACTTGGATAAGGAATACGTGTGTTTTCGTGTAAGAAAATTAATTTTTTATCTATTAAAATGTTAACCAACTACTTAATTTGCAAGCTTAAGGGCCGGCATGTTCACAGCTGGTTAAATCCGTGATTAGCTTACCATAGATTTTAAATAGCCCATGGTTTTATATCTGTGATAACCGATGAGTGTTTGTTGAACGATTTTTGACTTCGGTCACCAAACCATAGCTTTGCGACAAATCGTTCCATTTTTCCAGTCTATTTGTCAATTCAGTGACCGACCGAATCTATGGTTACATTGTTTTGTGTTCCGGGTCTGTTTGTTTGTTTAGGTATTTTATTAATGTACTTTTTTCAGTAATCTAACCAAAAGCAACATTTTCTTAACATAAGAAAAATCATAATTAAACGATACAGACTGTAGAATTAGATCAAATTGTGAAAGAATAACCAATTTAATTTTTTGAGATATAAACCAAATTAAAGCTACAACCAATAAAATTCTATAGAAATGGACCTCATCTCAATTTTTATTCGACAACTTCACAATTTTCTCATTCCTTCAATATTTCTTCCAATTAGTGCGCTTTATCTCAATTTATGAGAGCTTTCATCGGCCAAAAATGTTGAAAATAATCTTACTTCATCCTTTACACCCATTATTTTGTTCGGGACTATTACTATCATCTTCAATAGACTGGTGTGTACCGTATTCTATACATCTGTCAGTTGAAAACGTCTACGAAACCGATGGGACAGTCTTTATTGGTTCAGTTCACTCAATCATGCGTTGTAATATATAAGTTTTATTGTATTATTTGTATTTTTCCCACAATATTGTACAAAAAGTTGTTGTGTATACATACGTCAAAATTAGTACCTATGTAGTCCTGAAAAAACTTGAACAAACGAAATTCCAGAAAATCATTGGTTAAATCTCATTAACCGCGCAAAATCGGCTGGTTATCTAACCAAACCACTTCTCTGGTTAATATTTAGCTGAACAAACACAGTCGATGATTACCAGCCGGAATAACCGATGATTAAATCTAACCAAGATTGAACAAACCGGGCCTAAGTACTATTTATCCGAAATTTGTAGTGTGTAAGTCAATTCATCTTGTAAAACTATCACAAGAGTCTGTTCAAAGTAGTGTTGAATTTAATGTAAACAAATAATAAATTTGCTTTTGTTTATATATTTTGGTTGCTTTTATTTTATGTGAAATAATTGACTATTTAAGTGGAACTATTATGCAACCCAGTCATGGTTTTTAATTTTTAGTCAGTAGTCCATACTGCAGTGAAGCTAGTGAACGGGCTTAAGCATGCCTGCACCCCTATGCTACGAACACTCATAGTACAGTTGTTGGATGGTTCTTGGGTATCAGTAGGATTCTCCGACAAACTTGTGGGTTGATGTGTCATATATTCTTGAGTAGATGTAGAGAATAAATTAAAAGTATGTCATTAAATAAAAGTGGAAACGAAATGTAGCAACTTGTAGTACCTTCTTCTCATTAAAGCAGCTGAACGTCATAGTAACCGCCTTGCAATGCCTAGTTTCTTTGAAGGAATTGATGAATTCGGAAGACTTTGGTTGCGAAAGGCTCCTTTCACAAGTTTGGGTCTATACTGAAAACTATCCCGTTTATTCGGTCGCAAAATGGCTTTATCTCTAAATTGAAGACTGCAAATGGAGAATTTGGGAAATTCTTTCCCCATCTTAAGCACAATACCCCATTTAATCAAAAGATCTTTAGAGTTCCGAACTTCTTTTGGAAGATGGTACAATGTAATTCGATCCATACATTCCATTGAGGAATGCCACAATGCTGAGCTCCGATTGTTTTCAGCATTTTCTACAAAAATAACAACTTAGTATTCACTTTTATATCAACACTTATCGCATTGACTATTAAGATATTATTTTTCTGTTATAAAATGAGTTTTTTTCTTATAATAAATGTATATTTTTAATTAAATACACAATTTCTCACAATAACTTCCTGATTTTTCATAGAAATACATACCAGCTGTCAAAATCTATAGCAACCTACCGATGTGAAAATTTACCCCCAGGGGCTAGCCTCCATTCGTCAATAAAATCAAACAGCGGCATGAGACCAAAATAAACCCCAAGTCAGCCTTCCAACTCCAATTTGACCCCCCTTTCAAATTAAAGTTTGCCAAACTTCTCGCAGGGCGGACTTTGGTCATGAATTGATTTGATTAACAGAGCTCCTCCAAAAGTGGTCTTAAAATAGACTCCGCTCGCACTGAATTGCAACATCTTCTACGCTTTTGTTTTTCAAAAAATCTATCAGCAATGTCATAAGTCGCATTTCTCTCTCTCTCTGATTGTAATCGTGCTCTAAACAAAGAAAAAAAAATTCAATACCAACTTGAACTTGAATTGACAATTAGTTAGAGCGTATAATTATTTGAAATGTTATCTGCATGTTTTCATTGAAATGGCAGCCCGTAATAGCTTTCATTTTGACCCGTTGCCGATTCCAACTGGCTTTTTCCCGAGCCACGGATATTTCCGCACAAAAATGTAAACAAAACGTTAAGCACCGCATTCTTATCAAAGCCTCGGATTGGTCTTTTTCGTTTTACATCCCCCCAATACAGAAGAAGAATAGCCGTTACCCCATTAACACTTCATGCATGTAGATGGTTCTCATACTCGGCGCGCAAATAATCAATTCAAATTCATTTGTGTATCAACGACGTAATTGATCTCAATTAACGCCATCGCATAGAGTATCTGTATCATATGTGTGCGCGATTGCTCGTCGTCATCAATTCCAGTGCGGACAGTACAACATGAGAACGGCATTAATCGCACACCGAATGGACGCGAGACCAGCCTTTAGTTCCGCAGTAACAATCGAGCAGTTTAGTCGCGCATTGTCCAGATACAAAACAATCTAGTTACTAAGTGGAAGTGCTCGCAGATATATTAGACTAAAGGGGGGTGAACGGGCATTTGAATACCTATTGCAACAATCCGCGTCCGTTGGGGTTGGAAGCCTTAAAAGTATTTTCGCTTGCGGTGGCATTAAAAAGGTACCTAAAAAGTACGAAATGGTTTCAAGGAAAACGAAAGTCTGACCTTAGCCAGGCGATGTGTTATTTTGTTAATATTCGAAAATAAAAATATTTATATGGTGCTTCTTTCTGTTCATCCTGATAAGCGAATCGCAATGAACCCGGGCAGTGTGCTCTTTTAACAAAAAACAGAAAAATGATAAATAAAACGAAAATCAGCACAGTGGAACTTTCTAGGAAATCTGTGTCTGTACAAGTGTGCGGTAGTACATGTTGTTGAATTGATTTTTTTTTTCTACAAATTTATTGAATGGACTGTTACACGGAAGAGTGAGAGTGTGCCAAGTGTGATTTAACAAATCGTGTCTTGCGGAAAAGGATTATGGACTGCAGAATATTCAATACTTTGGCTAAAGACATACATAACCGATGGAAGAACTAGCCTCTGAGACTAGGGGATGCATTTCTAAGGATATATTGGCATTTCTGAAACGTCTGCTTACTTACTGCACCAGCTGCTGATTTGTGACAAATTGATCAAACCCTGTCAGTGTTACTTTCCTTTCCTTCCTGAACGGTTGGAAAATTGTTCATTTTGTTTCAAATGTAACTTGATTTGTCTGATGCAATTTGGGTTCTCGATTTTAGCTGTTTACATCATGAAGGCGGCTTGAAATGGCAGATAGGGATCGCAGTGTTTCTTCAAGTCTCCTCCGATTTTTCGAATCAATTTAGATGAATAAAACATTTAGCTGACTGATCTTTCAGCGCTTAGTGGCTTTTCCTGACATGAATCTTAGGTTATGTGTAGTTTATTTACCTGGTGATTAAATTGAGTAATTTTAGAGGAAAGAAATGATATCGGGTAATTCAAGGAGGAATGCGCTGTCGACGTTATTGAAAAAAGTCAATCACCGCATTCTGTATGACGTGGACATCTCTATATAAAAATAATAGGATAAAAAATAGCGGTGATTGACGAAAGCTATTTCTACTCGCATTTAATTGAGTGTTCCTTACGAAATCCTGGCGAAATACATTGGGCCTTACTCATAATCATTTTTAACATTCACACTAAATATTTTGTCGGTCACAATACGCAATTTTGTATGGAAAACTTCGACACTGTGGGTTCGAAAAATTTAGCCTGGGCACTAAAGATAGGTCTGTTCCTTTACTTTTGTAGTAAGAATGGAAAAGACTGTCAAAATGGCTGTGGTGGGGATAAATTCTCTCACAGAGAGCGACACTTACGAAAAACTTAGGGAACGCTTTTGTAGTAATCTATGAAAAACGACAAATATATAATTAAAAAATTCAAAAAGTGGTACGAAAAGTCGTTAAAATATCTGATAAACTCAAAGAATTTGCTAATTTACGAACAACATTAGTTGATGTATCTACCTAGCGATGAAAGTGATTCGGAATTAATCGAATACATGACTCCGAGTTTGTACTAATTGAACTACAAGCATTCGAGAAGAGGAGAAAGCGGCACAGCATTAAAAATTACGTGGAGGAGATTGTCCTTTCTTACTCCTCACAGCGAGGAAGAATCTCGTAGCCATAAAAAAAATCTAAGGAGAATATTCGATTTTATTTTTCCGCCTGTTGATACCATTTTAATATACAAGAAATCCAAACAAATGTCAAATAGGACAACAAATTTCGAATCAGCTGTTAATTGACAGCTTTTTCAATTCTTACACCAAGAAATTTGTTGAGTAAAAATTCGTAAGATCTCAGTGGAGGGGTAATTTCTTGCTCTCTCGATGCCGCTCTCTTTTACGAATTTTTCGAGTTAAGGAACAGCATTGAGTAAAAATTCGTAAGAATTACTAAAAATTACTAAAAATTCGAAAGATTTAAAAGTAAAGGAACAAACCTAATGATTAATAGTACCGCAGATTGTGTTCACAACACACATGCTGGTGTCTCATCAGTCATTTGGGCATTTCCTATGGCGTTTTCGATTGAAGAAAATAATCGCCCTTTCTCAAAAGAGTGGAGCCAATCTAGAAGTCCTGTTTCTATATTTTCCATCCACCATACTAATAATACAGGCTAAATTTTTCAAACTCACAATGGCGAAACACCCCATACGACATTGCATATTGTGACCTACAAAATATTAAGTGTGAAGGTTATAAGTGAGTCCCAATGTTTCATTGAAGAAAAAAGTGACCTTCCAGGTGAATTCTTCACACGACAGAAGAGTCCGATCTCCGGAATATTTCTGTGGTCACAAGGAAAAACCGCTAAAGTCTGTTTTACTCATTTTCCAGGAGAGCAGTTTAAAGTTTTTGACAAACGCGTGAAATTACATGCGACTCTATTGACTTTAGTGACTTAAGCTGTTAGGTTTTTTTGAAATTGTGGCCACTTTTTTAAAGATATAAAGCTGAAAAAATTTACAAAATAGATTAGAGTAGGTACGCTGAATCTTATGGCATCAAAATCTCAATTTCGTCTAAATTCGACTTTAGCGGCTATGGTTTGTGGCCACAGAATTATACAGAGTTGCCCTCTCCACCACACACTTGCCAAATGTCAGATTGCAATGTTTGTTGTTGTGTTAGAAACAAATTTTACGCTTATTGATATCAAAATAAGCAAAATTGTGTTGATTTGGTCCATAGAAATCTTCATATTCACTCTAGAAAACAAATAAGAAGTAGTAGAGCTTCAATGAAAAACGTCATAAGAAAAGTATTGTCGCTGTTTTAGATACTCACATGTCATATGTCATATGAAAATATGAAAATTTCATTCTTCTACTTCGTTCCGCTAAAACAGAGAAAACGACACACAGTGCTTTATACGTGTGCACAAACACAGAAGCAAAACCACAATTAAAACTAATGTTTCCATTTAGTAAAATAGTTTTAATTTGATCATGCTAGGTTTTGTTATTTAGCTCAGCTTCTGAAAAACCATGGAAAAGAAAGCTGATTAATATAAATAATTTTAAATATTAGGGAAACTTAAGTATTATGTTTTTTAACATACAGATTGAGACTTTTTCGAGTAATGACAATTAAAGGCAGTGAATTAAGAAATTCAAGATCTCAGAACGTTGTGGTCAATAACGCCCACAAAAAGTAGAAGTAGCAAAGAACGATGTAGCCTAAGTCCTTCTCGGTGTCTTAAGAAATATTGAAGTACAAACTTTATAAAGAACTGTCTAATAGCTTTCACATCAACTGATTACCTTTAATACATTACCCACTCAACGACGTTAATAATTTATTTCCAATCCTTTAAACCATTCTTCAATGTGAGGAGATCGACTGCATCTAACCAATATTGTTTCAAGGATTCTTTTTGAGCATAACTTACCAGATTTCTGCCACAAAGGTTTCGAATGGCTAGCTCCTTAGGAACTAAAACCCAACTAAGAATAAACACAGTCCCAATATAAGAATGAATTAAAACCAAATAGTGGGACTTAGTTTTTTATGAACTAAGTCCCAATCTCGCACTTATTCCAAATTCAACAGTGACCCCAAGCAGGGGTGTTGCATGTTGCCCCCCCCCCATACATATCCCATGGTTTATGTTTACAGTGCAATCGGTTTCTCCTAGATTGCACACGATTTATTTGCTTTCAAAATGGTTTCGCTATCATAATATTTACCTTTTCAAAATACTCAACTCAACTCCCACTTTCAACAGAATTATTTTTTCTTCAAAACAAGTTAAAAGAGCTAACTCCCACTTTCTCAAATTGGGACTTCATTCATAGGCCGTTTGTTCATAATGAACTACGAACTATCTCCCAAACATATGAACTAAATCCCACTGCAAAATTGGTGGGACTTCATTCATTTGGCTAGTGGGAGTTATGTAGTTCATTTTAGGACTTATTTCGTAGGGCCAACGAGAATAGCGCAAAAAAAATAGATTCGCCACACTTTTGGCACACTTTTTGCGGGAATTCTATTCTATTCAGCAATCTGATGTACATTGCTGACAAGGGAAACGTTTCCATCGGAATTTATTCACCAATAAATAAGATGAACAGTTAAGAAACATGAGCGACGTCAATCGAATTTTATTGAATCCACTTTCTAAACACTGACAGTACTAATAAAGCAAACTGTCACAGTTTTAACGAAATCGTTTGAGTAGCTTCAAAGTTAGCCCGTGACATACATCGTGAGCGTTGTATTTTATCTATATATAGACTAACTCCTTTTTGCCCGCAATATCAACTGTCAGATGTTTACACTCCACGCCACCTAGCGTACAATGCGAAAAATGCGAATAAATCGATTTTCTGGAATTTTCTTGCAAATTCAGTAATACGAACAAAACAAAACAAGAATCATCAAAAGCGGCCCAGCAGTTATCGTGTTATAATGTTTTCGAGTTTCACTCCGAAGGAATTATATAAATAGAAGATTTGGAACAACAATTTTGTTAATAATTCCACACAAAAAATTGTTAATTTCACGGGATTGTAAAAATGTGTTCCAGAACAGCTTTGTCCCATTGAAAACTAGATGATTTGAAATTCGTTAATTTCCTGTTCCCCGGAAAGATGTTTCGTTCGCCGGCAAGTTCATCTGAGAATCCCATGGCGGTAAATATTTCATGTGAAATGTTTGACATCATAGGGAATGTTGATGGAAAAATTTCTAAGGTTTCGCTCAAGAATAAAAGGCGAACATTTAGAGGAAATTTACGCGAACTGAGAAACCATTTGCAAATTTAAAGCAGCGATTCTGACAAGACACTTAGAAATGTCATGGTGAAAGACCTCTTTCAGCACATTTATGTCGTTTTCCATTGGTTTCACTCGGGATCCACTCATTCTGAAATCCAATGGAACAACAAAACTGCTTCTGAAAGAATCCACAAAAGTATTGGTGAAATGCCAAAAAATAATCTACGGCTGCTGTCAGCTGACTTGTATAAAATACATAAAGTACACTTGTATGAGTGCTTCTTGAGTGGATTCTGACTTCAAATTGAGAAGCGAAATTCTCTCCTCAGAATCACCAGAAGAGTATTTTTTGTGCCAATGGAACGGTTTCAGGAGTGATTTTTTCGATTCCGGACTCTTCCGGACGCTTCTTTTTGCCCAATGGAAAACGACATTCATTTCTGGACAAGATACAGTGAATAGTTTTTTTCCGTTGACAGATATAGTGATGTGAAGTGCGCACTCACTTATAAATATTGTAGGTTGTGAAAAAATGTAAAAATGTCTACGTCTCTTTCTAAATTAATTGTTACGACATTCGCGATACGTTCGTCTAGAAGAATCCATTCACCCAGTGGAGGTCTACAAACGATTACGACAAAACGATTGCTGGTGTGATTTAGCCGTAACTATTGCAAATATTGCATCACGTGTTGATCTATCGCGGGTTACCCCTGTTATTACAAAATCTTGTTGTCGAACTTTATTGTTTTGCGAATTAGCATTTATCAGCTCGCCGAAAAAAAAAACCAATACACCTACATATACAATTGAAAAACAAATCTTATTGCCAAGTGATCTTATATCAGCAAAATACTAATAAGCTTTGTTCATAAGTATATAAAGAATTTAAAAAAAAATATTATCAATGCGTCAGGTCTGGGTGGAGAGCGGGATTATATCAGCGGGAGATCTATACTCATCTCTAGCTGACGTAAACGGTGATACTGACAGTCGAAATGGTCGTACAAGTCCTTAAAATTTACAAACTGTGACATTCCTTGAAACATGTCCCAAACAACCGTCTGTAAGTGAAGGTTAAGTGCCAAAACCGCCAGTTTCATAAACTACCCTTCAAGGTCATGACTCAATAATTAAGTGCGACATTGACATTCGATATAGCACATCAGTTAATTAACCGCAATTGTATGCCATTCACATGTGCTCACTATTAATTTATTGCACTTCTGTTTTTGTTGTAGAAATCAAACTTGTAGCGGAACTTCCTGTCACTTGGAACTGGAATAGGAACTCCAACAGAATGAATTGGATTGTGCGAATCATTTCGATATCCGCGACGATAAACCTCGCGTTTGGCTGTAGTCGAATACCTGTGGGGACAAACGCGGCCAAGTCACCGGCAGATGATCGTTATGTTATCACGATAGGTGGCAATCCGCAGAATTTTGAACCGGACCAGAAGTATAACAGTAAGTTCCGATCGTGCTCAGATATTTCGTCTTTTATCAGTCGGAATATCTTTGACGACTGACTGAGTCGTTTGGTTCTTGTATTTGATAAACAAATAGCTTGACAAACGGTTACGTGGTTAAGGGTCAACCTTAATAGGATGAATTCAGTCAAACGCTGGAAGTGGCCTGACATTGTGGCTTAAGCTGGCTGAATTCAATTTAATCCTTGATGGTTCTCCCTTAGGTGACAGCCAGGTTCATGCACCTGCTAAACAAGTAGAACATCCGGTTGATGTCTCATCTATTTGTTATTGTTGTCTTATTCCCGCCCCAAACTCGTTTCAGTTTCACTAACAGCTGTGCAAGGCTACAGCTTTATCGGCTTCATGCTGGCCGTCGAAATCGACACCAACAACGGCGGCAACAACGTGGGCGACCCAAAGCGCTTGGGCTACTTTGAAATTGTGGACTTCTCCGAGACCAAATTCAGTGACAAGTGCAACAATTTGATTATGCAAACGAACATGTTGCCAAAGTCGAGAGTGAATGTCGTGTGGACTGCCCCACCAGCTGGCACTGGTTGCGTGCTGATCAGGGCCACTGTAATAGAGCACCATCAGGTTTGGTATATGGACGATGGCTTCCTGACCAAACAGTTCTGTGAGGAGCAACAGGACGACATTGAGAACCAGCCCTTAGTGATGGATCCGTGCTGTGCTTGCGATGAGGCTAAATACGAAGTAGGTCCTGCTGCACGTGATAAAAAACAGTTTGGTCAGTGTTTTTTTGTTTTTTTGCAGCTCACATTTGAGGGGAAATGGTCGCGCCACACCCATCCAAAGGACTTCCCAGCGAATAGCTGGCGCACACGCTTCAGTGACATCATTGGTGCGTCACACACGATCGACTACAGGTTTTGGCAGTACGGTGAGCCCGCTAGTGAGGGACTGCGTGAGGTTGCCGAGCATGGCTCGACGAGGACCTTAGAGAGCGAGCTGAAGGAACAGAGCGACCAAATTCGGACGATCATCAAAGCGCGGGGGATATCCTACCCAAATGTGACGGGAAAGACGTTTGCCGTCTTCAGAGTTGACTCGAAGCATCATCTTATATCGCTTGTGTCTATGATCGATCCATCGCCAGACTGGATTGTTGGAGTCTCTGGACTGGAACTGTGTCTGTCCAACTGCTCCTGGGTTGAGCACAAAATTCACAACCTGTATCCTTGGGACGCGGGGACTGATAGTGGCCCCTCGTACACGTCCGCAGATCAGCCTCAGGTGCCGCACGATGTAATTCGAAGAATTAAACCAAACTATCCCAATGACCCGCGATCGCCGTTCTACGACCCATCGGGAGCCGCAATGAAGCCTCTGGCTCGGCTGCATATCTCACGTCGACGGCTGTATGAGAAGACTTGTGAAAATATCGAAAGTAAGTCAGCTTTAGACAGCTGGATTTGTTTTACGCATTGAAGGGGTTTATTTTTTTTTCCAGCTGAGAGTGATTCAGTTGAATGTGTGACGCATCCCTGGGGACGCTGGAGTGAGTGCAGCACTAAGTGCGGTCCAGGTCAACAGTATCGAACGAGGGAGTTCAAGAATCCCGGCTTGGCTCGCAGGTTCAAGTGCAAGAACTCGTTGCGCGAGGAGCAAAACTGCCAAGGACGTAAATGCGGAGACTTTGATGAGGGCTCAAACGCCGGCGGAGGAGGGGGATTCAGCTTAGGAAACCCCGACAATCCTGAATGTGCTCTGTCCGATTGGTCGGACTGGTCCGGTTGCAGTGCTACTTGTGGAAAGGGTACACGCACCCAGACGAGACACTATTTGAACAGGAGGGCTAGGAAGAAGTGTCAGGTGAGTTTGATAGGGTTTGGGAGGGCTTTTGGGGCGTATTCATATGAGTTGTTTGGTGATCGGCTCACTGGTGATCACACGGAGTTGCCGAATGACTGAAAATGACGGCGAGTAGGATGGGTGATCATTGTGAATCCATCTTTGACAACGCTGGGTTGACGCTTTTCAGCATTTTTGATGGCTTAGTCGATCAGTCGTAAAGATCACTAGATCGGCGAACTGCCATCAGTCGATCGTCTCCTCGATCAGTGTCGACATGGAAGCTTCTTCAATGTTTTCACTGACCCCGTCGATCTGTTGCGACAGATGTCGACCAACTTTTGAGTCGGCGATAAGTCGATCGATGCCGTGGGCTTGCAAGATCATTTGAAAGGTGTTGAGCTGGTGATCACTCGATGGGTTTCCGAGGCAACAGCTTTTGCAACATGGCCACCGATCAGTTTCAAGATCTCGCATTCGATCAGTCCGTCACTTGTCATAATCTAGCTGGAACTCATTTGTGAACTGAGTGATCATTGACGCTTCTTCTTTCAAGCTTTGAAGTTTGGCTTTTACATCCCATGGCCTAGGAGGGAAGTTCAAGTCAAGAACGACCTCGCTTACTAAATCCAACTTTTTGCACATCTTTCACACGATCGTACTCTCTAATTTCAGAACGTCAGTCGAGTACTTTTGGAGCGCAACGAGGAATGCGAAGGCATCGACTGTGGCGGTGACATCAATGGCGATGGCGGCGAAGCCGACGAAGACGGGTATTCCGAAAATGAAAATGAAAACAACAATCAATATGAGGAAAACAACGAAAACCAAAATCAAAACTCATACGATAACAGGAACTTCAAGTCCCTGTCACCGTACGACAACTACGAAGAGGTAATACCGCCGCAGTGCTTAGTCTCGCCCTGGTCCAGTTGGACACCGTGCAGCAAAACGTGCGGTGAGGGCTACAAGTCGCGAGAGCGTCAGGTCTGGAACAACGACGTCAACTACGGAACTCAAAATGTCAACTACGGCAACGACCCTTGTGTGAACATCAAGAAGCAGGAGATCGTCAGTTGCGAAATACGGAACTGTAATGTGATCGTGCCACAATTTTGCTTCGACGAACCCATAACAGGTTCGTGTCGTGACAGCGATGTAAAAACTTACTGGTACTACGACTACAAGAGTGACAACTGCGCCCTCTTCTTCGCCGGCAACTGCAAGAACAACGAAAATAAATTCAATTCCAAGGAGCTTTGCGAGCAGACATGCAAGCAGCGCGACAACGCGATGGGTTTGTCGATCGAGTCTCTCCGCTTGGAGAGAACAGACTGTGTTGTTTCCGAATGGATGGCACATACATGCAACGCCACCTGCGGCGAGGGCTATGAAGTCAAGACACGCGAAGTTCTACGCATTCCGAAGAACGGCGGCAAGCCGTGCCCCAAGAAACTGGTCCGTTGGGAGAAGTGCTACAAGCGGTGTCCAGATGATTTACACCACAGGCAGCAGCAGCAGCAGCAACAGCAGCGGGCGCAGAACATGCACATGCGGCCGCCAGAGAACGAGTGCCGCTACTCGGATTGGTCGGCATGGTCCCCGTGTACGGCGACTTGTGGTAACAATTCTGTCAGACAGCAGACCAGAGTGCTGCTGAATACCGAGCTGAGCTACAAGTGTCGGGACAGGGTGCGGCTCGAGAGGTGTATTGTGATGCCGTGCTTGTTGAATGGCGATTGCCGAGGACCGTACTGTTAGTCGCTGGATGACAGAGAGAGCTTGTGAGATTGAATGCGGTGTACGTTTTCTCGTTAGACTTAAGTGGAGCTAGTTAAGTTGCAGATGTTGTACGCAATGTGAATTGTAAGATCTAAGTTGTAAGCTGTTGTAGTAATAAAGTTTGAGTTTGATTTTTTTGTCCATCAGAGAGAGAGATTGTTTTTTTAATGATTTCAGTTTCTCTTCGTCAAACACTCCGCTACCTAATTATTTTATGTTCTCAGAATGTTTTCCATGATTTCACCACGATTGGAGGGAGCTAACTAAGGCCCCGTCTAGCTGAGGGTATTTACTTGAAGCCGGTGTCAGCCTGAGGTGGTTTGGGTTACCCCATTGATGATGTCGCTATATTAAGCCTGTTTGGTTGAACTCCAATGTCAACAAAGCGAGGCAAAACGCTAAATAACAGAGTTTTGACACCTGTGATAAAGTTCTTCTAGTTCCCGCTCGAGTTCTGCTGTTATCTATAAATACACAAGGTCTGTTCCTTTACTTTTAAATCTTACGAATTTTTTATGAATTTTAACTCAGTGCCGTTCCTTAACTCTACAAAGAAATGACCCCTCCACTGAGAATCTTACGAATTTTTACTCAACAAATTTCTTGGTGTAATGCCGAATTCACAATGTCGCGTTGAATGCGTGCGTGCGTCGGCGCGCTTTGACACACTTTATCGAATCTTTACGATTTTAAATGCCAAAGCGCGCGAGCAATAATTCTGTGGCCACAAGCCATAACCGCCTAAGTCTTTTTTGCATACTTTTCAGGAGAGCAGATTAAAGTTTCAAATCATCACTTCAAATCAGGAATATTTGTTTGTAAGCTTATTTATTTCGTTGGAAAAACTTCTGTTAAAAAAAAGATGATGGTCATAAAAAATTAAGTGGAAGTAGATTTAAATGCTGAACACGATAGTGACTACAACTTCATTTTGTCCTAACTCGAGTTAAGCGGTTATGGCTTGTGGCCACTGAATTTTGCAAAACGAAATACTGCTTTGAAGCGAATGCGCGTTGAGAGAGTAGAGCATGACAGATTAAAAGTTCGGTTTGGTTTTAACTAATGTACCCAAATAGAGAGCAGAATTCAAATTTCAAGTCTACTCTCTTTTTGTCTGTAGCTGTAGTTTTTGTGCAAGAATTAAAAAAGGATTCTCCAAAATCGATAAAAAAAATCATTCATAAGAATAATGTAAAGAACAACCTTAACAAAGATACAAAACCACTTATTAATATTTTTTTTTCCAAGAAAATCTGAAGAAATAAGTGTGGAGCTAATCCACAAAAAAAAGGTATTCGTCATTTTCACTAACTAAATTAATCAATTTGCATTAAAAAAACATCATATTGCTTTTTAAAATTTGTGTATGATAAACATTAGTGATTCTGTGCCACTCCAACTAAGAACGGCACACCCCATGACATCAAATCAAACAATTCAATATTCTAAAGTTGTCAAACTCGCGTGAGAGTAGAGAGTAGGTCTACTCAGGCGTCGCGTTGAACTTTACGATATTTACGATCTAAAGTCGATTCAACGCCTAAACTTTACGATATTTACGATCTAAAGTCGATTCAACGCCTAAAGTTGTATTTTATGTGGCAGCATATGAACGCTTTGTTTCTACATATTCTGTCATCGCACGCGAGCGTCAACGCGACATTGTGAATTGGGCATAAGAATTGAATAAGCTGTCTGTCAGTCACAGCTGATTCGAAATTGGTTGTCCTATTTGACATTTGTTTTGATCTCTTGTATTTATATTAAAATTGTATTGACAGGCGTAAAAATAAAATTGGATGTTCTCCTCAGATTCTTTTCGAAAGTCGCGACGAAATTCTTCTGCTGTAAGGAGTAAGAAAGGACAATCTCCTCCTCGTAAATTTGAATGTCGTGTCGTTTTTTCCTCTTCTCGAATGCTTGTAGTTCAATCAGTACAAACTCTTTCATATACCTACTCGGATACATGAAGAAGAAGCTCGATTTATTGCGAATCACTTAATTTTGCTTATAAATTAGCAAATTCTTCGAGCTTATACTATATTTCAACGACTTTTCGCAACATTTCTTTCGAAAACTATGTATCTGTCATTTTCATAGATTACTACAAAAGCGTTTCGTTTAACTTTTTCGTAAGTGTCTCTCTCTGTGAGAGAATTTATCGCCAAAACTGCCATTTTGAAAGTCCTTTCCATTCTTACTACAAAAGTAAAGGAACAGACCTAGAGAGTGAGTCCCGAAAGTGTCAAGTAGAGTGTAGTTCTTGTAATGTCGTGCTGAGGATTCCATTTTATTTTACTTTACTTTACTTCCTTGATTTATGTTCAATAAAACACGCCTATTGGGATCACTTGTAGTAGATTACTCAACAAAAGTGAAGGCCTTTAATGGACATTTCCGCTCATAAAAATTAATTAAAATGCAACATATCTATTCAGCGAAAACGTATTTATTAATAATAGTAATAATATGTATCAATTGTTTATTATATAATATTCTCTTTTTTTTTAATTTATCTTTTTAACATATTGTATAATATTTGCAAAGCAATAAGAAAATAAAATTTACTTCAAAATGTAATATGGTCAGAAGGAAAGTTTACTTTGGACAAATTTTTTATTGCAGTTGTTTATTTTTTGTTGTTTCGTGTGTTTATTGATTGAACTAAAAAAATAGATTCTTTTGTTATATGTTTTCTTTTTTTTTCGTTATTATTTTTATGGGATAAATGTAATTAAAAGTAATTCGTTTATCACAGCACTTTTTAATAAATCTCTTTTTTTTTAATAAATTATTATTACCCATTTTATTGTGCAAATATACAAGTTATTGTTTTCTTTTACATGCAATTTTTTAACTAGTTAATTCTTTTTAAAAGCGACAGCTTACAATTTTTAAGTTTTGTTGATTTAAAGTTGAAGAAATAAAGCAAGAAGAATGAAATAAACGAGTTCGTGTTAAAATATAATTGTTGTACGTTTGTGATTTAGTTTTTGCTTTTAATTTATGTACTTTATTATATTTGAATCTAACTATGTATAGTGTGTGAAATTTACCTATGCAAAAGGCCACTAATGATTTATGTATAATATTTTGATTTTATTTAGCGAAGTTTTATTATTGTTAGGAAATAATTGGCACAAGGGCGCTGAAGATTTGTTTCTTTTTTTTTTAAACAGTGAATCACTTTTCTCTACTTTGTTAAATTCAATAAACATACAAAGTACAAAGATATTAAAAAAAATGTTTCAAGTGCTACCAACCTAAGGAAACAAAACTCAAATTAACTCTGCGATATTATTTTTCAATCATATTTCGTAATCTTACAGAATATTTATGTAAATATACGTAAATTTGTTGCGAACTATTAATACGTGTACGTTTTGTTATTCTTAATTTAGTTTCTACAGTAATTGTTCATGTTCTTTATAAAAATATGGTCCTATGAAGTTGTTTATCGTATATGCTTACGTAAATAGAGTTTTAAACGTTCTACGAGTACCTACGAGTTTAGTTGTTGCAGTTTCTTTGTTTAAATTCTAGGTTAGATATACCTACTACGTATTAGAAGAATTTGAAAAAAGTTTGCCTAATTCTGCGATATGATTTACCTGGATCCTATTGTCACTAATATTATAATTTTTTGTTTCTTTCTTTATTTCGAAGTTTAAAAATAGTTTTACTACGCAGCATACAGTGAAGATTGTATTAGATCTTTGTAATCCGACCTATTTCACTATTTGGGTGAGTGGCAGATTGCATTCACATTCCCACAACCCTATGAGGAGGCTATTTCAACGAGTATCAAACACACAAAACCAGCAACTGCTATATCGACTGAGATGTAAAAATTTAATTAACTTCAAAATGAGAATCCAATAGTAAATTTAAACAAATGGAGTAGATTATGGAAAAACCTAATCAACTTTGTCATCGTTGGAACTAAAATTGAGTGACTACCTTCGAGTGAATACTCGAAAAAACGTAAGAAAAACAAGAAAGACAAGCAATGACTTCATGACGTTTCAGGTGATTCGCATTTCGTTCGTTGGCAAGTTCTTCTGGGAATCTTCAGCGATAAAAAGTTCTACCGAATATGTATTGAATTGTAGAAATGCCTACTTACACTACAAAACTTTGCGATCAAGTGCGCTCCTTTCTAAAATCGAATACCAGTGCTTAAATTTCTCATTTTGGATGGTGCTGTATACGGACTATTAAATGGGTAAAGTTCAGCTATTTATACAGGAAAATAAGTGATCGCCAATACAATCAACGCTGCATGCTGCAAAAATCTTTTCGTTTTTTTGAATGTTTGAAAAATAAAAAAAACTTTAATGAGAACAAATAATGAACACGAATATTTATTTATATTGTGGCAGCCATCTTACAAACTGATACATGGAAGTCGCCCTAAAAATACTCGCCACACCAAGCACTTAATGGAACAGATCTAAACTAAATATTTGCGTTCATCTATAGCAATATCACATTCTACGGTCAACTTTTTATTTAGGGAAGCTCACAATTGCGAAATTTTGTACGCAAAATACAAATATTGTGAACTCCCTAAAACTGAAATCAAAATGTAATAATCATAGTATTTAGTGCCCAGGCTTTATTTACGAACTCACAATTGTGAAAATGTTCCATATTAAATTACCCACTGTGACCTACAAAATATTTTATGTGTTAGAAACGCTTATTTGTAATGCCAAAAGTCTTTGCGCTATACTTTTAATCATATTTAGTGCCCAGGCTGGATTTGACGTACTCACAATGGCAAAATGTTCTCTATGAAATTACCCACTGTGACCTACAAAATATTTTATGTGTTAGAAACGCTTATTTGTAATGCCAAAAGTCTTTGCGCTATACTTTTAATCATATTTAGTGCCCAGGCTGGATTTGACGTACTCACAATGGCAAAATGTTTTCTATGAAATTACCCACTGTGACCTACAAAATATTTTGTAGGTTGAAAATACCTATTTGTAACGTAAAAAGTCCCCGGGATAGATTTACGAACTCACAATGGTGAAATTTGTAATATTAAATTATCTCCTGTGACCTACAAAATATTTAGTCTGAAAGTTAAGAACGATTATTCGTAAGGACCTTTATAAGGCCCATTGCGCGTTACTAATAAACATTTTTAGTGTCCCGGTTTACGATTTCACAATGTTCTATTTCAAAATGTTCTATTGTGACCTACCACTTTCTTTTGTATCCTTTTGTCACAGTGAAGCGCTAGTTATAGCACCTAAAATATATAAAAGATGGCTGCTTCAATAAATCACGTTGACCCCGCTAAAATATGCTTACAAATCACTTCCTATTATTTTCATTTTATTAACACTAAAACATCAACTTATAAGAAAAGGATAAATAAAACAAAATGGCAGTTTAAGTGTTTTCCCTTAAATGTAAATTTTGTTTCGACACAACAACGCTTAACTATTCTACATGATCATCTTCATCGGTAACACATAAACAGACCAGAAAAAAAAGCGGTCATCCTCATCAAGTATCCTTTACAAAAAGACACCATTAGTGTATTTACATAATTCTCTTACACTTAAACGCGTCTCTTATACATAAAATATCCCTCTGACTCTCGTCAGAAGTTACATTATTATAAGTATAACACAGAACAGAAATCATATTTAAATTACTAGAACGCCTGTATCGGCCGATAGAGTCCGGTGTAGCCGCACAATCGTGCACGCAATGCTGGTATCAATACCGCAGCCGATGAGATGTCCTTGAGTAAATCTGCACACTCACAAATCAGTAGATACATCTTATCGCCCTTTTGGGAGGTACTCTTATGCAATGCAATGCGTCTCAGGCCAGCCGCACGTGGCAGATACCTGTGGAACGATTTCATTTTATTTTCTCTAAATTATACAGCGCCCGTGTGTCTCACCTGTACAGCATCCTTGCTCCGGTCCAGTAAAGCCAATTCTTTTCGAAACGTTCCCCGTCATCGCCTTCGAATACCTGTTGGTGCGGGAATGAGAATGGCCGGGACATTAAATTAAATTAAATTAAATCGAGAAATGTTTCATGAAGTCATGCTCACCTTGTAGACGCTGATTATGTAGCCGGTTGTAGGGGTTTGGGACTTTTTAAAGCTGCCACTTTCGTTGGGCGCCAAGGACAGCGGAGGGCGACATATCGCTGCCACCTCGCTGTATAAATCTAATGTATGGGCGGCAGTGTATCTGCAAATTGAATTCAAAATTATTGCAGTTACGAGATAATTGAATTGGGATTGGGGTAGTTAAAGGGAACTTGGTGGAGGGTGACAATTGTCTGTGGGATTTAATTAAATTTAAACGGTTTTTCATATTTTATGCGAATTCCGCTGCAATGTGTCTGAGGTTGATGACTTAACCCCTAAGCTCTGCGTTACAGCTGAAATCTTAAATACCTACGACTTACCTTAAGTGTTTCGGTTCGAATTTCGAAAGCGATGAAATTCGCATACCCGTGTAAAAATTCGAAGGATCCGTTTGTGTGGTATTTATCAAATAGTACGCTATGAAAGGAAATTCCGCTGCAAAGAAAAAAAAAAAAACAGAAAGCATTCCATCATCAATCTCCATTTGGCCTCAAACTCAACTCACCGCTCTTCTCCATGTTCGCCAGCAGCATCCCACCAACAGCTGTGTTCGCCTGTTGTACCTCATTTAAAAGTTCCGCCGCAACTGACCGCTGTTTGAGTAATGGATGTGACAATGGTGATTCCATTACAGGATCTATCGGTTCCAGGGGACTCATCAGATGCACCAAAATGCATAGCTTCGGATCGGACACCTCTAAAACACTTAACGGACTTGTTGGTTTAGCTCCATCGGCCGAGGGAGGAGGTAGCTGGCGGACAGGATACAAATTAGAAAATTCAATTTAGTTTGATAATCATTACGAGTACGAGTGAAATGGAAATTATTTACCGGTATACCTGCTGGTAGAAACCTATCTACACTCTGGACCGGAATAATAAAGCAATCACGATCCAAAGTTGCCAATGAAATTGGCTCGGTTCGGGCGTTGCCACCGCCAAAGCTAACTGCAAGGATATTATGATTTTCAGTGGGGGAAGGTTATATTTTTGGATTTTTAACAACTGGTTATAGAGTAACAAGAAATTGAATTAACTACTACGTTTTGAGTAAAATACAAAAAAAATAAAAAATAATACGAAATTTCAATTACATTGTCCTTGATCGTATAAGAGAGGATATATGCATTTCATCGTGTAATTGACTTGTTTTCCTATTAGTAGCACAACAACAAAAAGCAACAAATACAAATAAAGTCAATTAGAAAGTGCAAAAAATTATAAACAAACTAATTGGCGGTACAGTATCTTCTGAGTTTGACAGATTTTGGTAAGGACTGTACCTAGTACTTTTTATTTTGACAGGAGAATTTCTGTCAATTTTTATCTTCAAAAAGAATGAATCTCTTCGAATTTTCTAATTTTGGCCAGTTTTATTGGGTGAGTACGCACCTCGAGCTTACTAGGTTTTCCTCTTCGAGAATGAATAATGGCTGCTTAATTTCTTTGTGAAGAATAAAAACATGGACAACTATTTTATTCGAGTAAATATTTGAATAATTTTAAATGGGAACCGCACCCAAATACTCTTCTTGGTCTGTCAAAATGTAATTTTACGAAAATGTGTCGTCCATTCAAAACGCGAGAGATTTCTGTACAGTTCGAGGAGAATGCTGCTAAAGGCTTAAGCGTAGTACGCTGCTCGAGCTAAACTAAATTTTATTTTATTTATTTATTTAACTTTTCTCTCCAAACATCAGCTAAAGTCCTAGCTAAATTTTGACATAGAGTACGCCGTGGATAAGTGTCACAGAAAACAGCTGTTCTTTGAAAAAACTTCCTTCAAAAATTTAATTCTCAATTATTTCAGCTATTTGTGATTCTAGGTACTTCTCGTCCATGTAATAATTAAAAGAGCTCATCCTTAAATGCTTTTCCGCAACAAAGCACACCGATCTGTCACAATTTATAGCTTAAGAAAATGTACCGACCCATTAAATGGGTACGCTAAATTTTGACAGACACATGAAGTACATTCTGAAACAAAAGTTTGATTACTTAGCTCAAGCTGCGTGCCACTCAGCTAATGGGTTCGCTTAAATGAAGTAGAAGTACTCACTTTATAAAATAGCTCTCACAAAATGGTTTCTTTTTATAAATTTTATTACGGAGCTTAATTTAAGCAATTTAAGCATTATCACCGTAATGAGCTTAAAGGAACATTTTATCGTTGTAAGCAGGTGAAAGGATACTTTGATAAAATGTTATATTAGCGAGTTTTCGTTCCGCTCTCGATCTGTCAAAATTAGTGGCGGAAAAGTACATTTCTTTTTGAGGCTTATGTGGTTTTCGATTGGGCGCTCTCAGAGCACTTTTTATGTTCGTTTGGTACAAAAAAAGCAATCTTTTTCAGATTTCAGAGCACTTTTGCGAATCTGAGTTTAACAACTAGTGGAGTTGTTTTATTAACATACTGGAAAAAGGTTAAGTTTGGAACATAGAAGTGCTACCAAATTTGCATTAAATTTAAAGTGAATTCAAATTAAATTTATTAAAGCTGAAATTACACTTTGCTGCAAGTGTGAAATATTTTAGGTATTTAAAAAAAATAGAAGTACGAATGTGAAAGGAGGAAGTACGGAGGTTTTGAAAGTAGTACAATACTCCTATGGGAGTACTTTCGGCAACACTGCACGCACTCCATCGCCATCCATGGTGGCCGTGGCCATGCCAGTGGTTGATTTGATATTGGAATGCAAATATTGTAATTTGTACGTATGAGGTAGTACACACATTCATATTCATACAATATAAAGAAAAATTCACTCCGCAAAACCTTAAACGCATGAGCACTTGAGCAGACCAAATGCATTCAACTCCAGTTCCGATTCTGAGTATTTACATAAAAAAAAACCCTCCCGCTCTCTCAAAAAATACGAATATACCGTGAAAGAAAACTGAAAAAAGAAACCACCACTGAGATCGATTTGAAAATCTCGGTCAATTAACGAATTGATAAAAAAGGAATTGTTAATATTGCTCAGCTGATATAGCAAATAGAAACTACATTTCGGACTTAAAAGAAAAAAGCACGTTTTAGATGTCTAAAAACTGGAATTAATTCCATTCAAATAGACGAAGAGAAGTTCACTTTTTTTGTGTTCAAAGTCTAATTATTGAATTTCTTGGACTTCCACAATCAAAACCAAAATATTTTTAAATGCACAAACTTCCTCATAAAATACTAATAAATAAAAAAAAAATTTCAAAATCCGTTCACCCGTCTGTTGTGTAGCTTCCTACAACAAAATATTCACTTCGTTTTATATTATTGGGGATATACATAATACATATGTTTAGAAATCAATCTGGCCGAGCATTTTGAATGTTTTCATATAAAATCTAACCAGTGAATGGAAAACGCTTAGAAAAGTCTCGAAGGCTTCACTTATTCCAATCCCAAAAATATCAACCTAAAAAAGAGCAAGTGACGTTTTTATGTTCCACTAGACACACGAAATCTGAAATCTGAGAGCGAATCTGAAGCCCAATCGAAAACCACATTAATCAATTTCAAGAACTGTCAGATTTAAGAACAAATAATGAATGCGTTAATTTTGTTCAACGTCCTGAATGCACTCGCCGTGAATTGGTCGTTTGACAGTTGTCGATCAGTTGATTTTTGTTGGGGACGTTCTAGTATCTAGTTAAGTCTGACAGTTGTCTGACTTGATGCATCTCTGCTTTGATTGCTCTAGATCGGTCACATGAACACATGTCAGCCTTTTCGGATGACATTTATGGAGCGATGGCAGACGAATCTAGTCAAAAAATTTTATTTTAAATGCTGTCGCACCGAGTATTGGTCTGGCAACTTAAAAATTCATGAAATCCTACCTACGGCGATGAATTTTGCGTTCATAGTGCAGTGGATTCGACCGCATTAATGCGTCGCCATTTTCATTTTGCTACCACGGAATAGCTACGACTTCGTGCAACTACGCACATGGAAGCAAATACTTTGCATGTTCATCTGCGTTTCAAAAGGGAATATCACGAAGTGTGTGAGGCAAAATAACAGCTCCGTTTGAATGTAATAAAAAGCCTGTATTTCGAGCCCAATTTCACGCGCTAATGGTTGCTTTAAAATGCGCATGGGGTATTCCATAGACAGATACGTTTGTTCGAAATACCAAAACTCACCAAAAATTGTTGGAGCTATTTTGTAACAGCCTGTTTTGAATGTATTATTTGAAAATATTGCCCAATAATTTGTAAAATTCGTATTTTTTTTAGACAGTAAAATAGTACAGTGCCTTGGCTTACCAAAATTCATTTTATTTGTTGAAATCAAAAGAGAAAATCAAAGATACTGTACCAGAAGCAAAGTTGACAAGCCACAAGTCAATAAATCAATCTTCACACAGAGAAAATACTGAAAGCTATATAAAGCCTTCCAGCTACTTTAAAAAGCACTATCCTATGTTGTAAACTACACACTAAGATTTATTTACAATTAGCAATAATTACAGAGAGAAAGAAATAAGACAACGACTGTTAAGCAGAGCAATTTTGCATTTTGTCATCAATAAATACAATCAATTGCATAGATGAAATTGTAAAAAAAAAAACATTATATTTTCAAAACACTTTGTTCCAGTGTTCTATTTTAAAATATGTCTAGCTTTCAGTATTTGCATGTGAAGGATGATGCCACATCTACCATAAAAATCATAATAGCAAAATAAATATTCATATAAAAGTGGATTAGTAAAAATTAAATGTAAAAATAGCTGATAATACTAATCAAGAGAGAACAAAAAAAAACTGTAATTATATTATTTGTATAACAAGTGCGCATGTCAAAAGATTTATATAAAAGAAAAAAAACTTAACGAAACTAATTTGCAACTCAAACCTTGCCTGGCAGCGGTAGGTGTGGGCGCATCATTCCTCTTGCCAGAGTTCCATTTTAACAATGACACAGATGGCTTACGATCGACTAAGGGTTGAGGTGCATCCACATCATAGGACAAGGGTGGTAATGGAAGGTTGTTGCCAGCACCCGATAACACGGGACTGCAACGTTCTGTAAATGTGTTTTGATGGAGAGTTTTTTTTTGCTTTTGTTTTTCAATGTAAAAATTGGAATATTAGATAAATGTATTTTTTTTTGTGTATACTTTGCATCACATACTACTGTGTAGATATTATTATTATTTTTTTTTTACAGAAAACTAGACACATTTTCTTTTGCATATAGATAAAGAGCTTATTACGTTTAGTTTGTTTTTGAATTTTTATGTTGGCATTAGGGTTTGCTATAGAGAGAGGCAGACTAAAAACACTGATACTGATATTAGTAAAACACACATGCACACACAAGTTGAAATAAAATTTCCTGCAAAAAAAAAAACACACACAATTTTGTTGAAGTATTTTCCTTGTTAAAGGTATTCCTTTGACATTTTGTGGTATTTTTAATCGGAAACCATTTTTCGTGGACCAACCAACACACGTAATACGGTTACATGCAAGTGAGAAGAGGGAGTGCTTTCACCGAATCGAACGCATATTGAACATGCACCGGAACACATCCCTTGGGAAGATAAGTTATGCATTTTAATAAAGGAGATCAATTTGAATAAAAAGCCATAAAGTCTAAAGGGAAATTAATTTAAACCGTAGGCATACTCGTACATCACACAACAGCTAGCGATTAAATTGGCAGATAAATTGTTTTAGCTGGGAATTTATAAAATGCACACGAGTGCAGGCGGAGGGTATCAACATTTTACGGAATAATATTCGGCAAAGGCGTTCGCTCGGTCAAAATTGTGTTGGCCACGTGAACCGCACGGAAATGTATAGTGAAAGCAATTAAATTGCGTTATTTATGTAGACCCTTTCAGGGGGGCTATCTGTTTTGGCTTTAATACGTACTTTGCACTAGCTACACGTATTTCTGGTGGTTGGAATTTTGTTTCAATTGAAAGTTGAGACGACACACATTTGTAAAAAAATATTCTGCACTGCTGCGTCGCATGAAACTTTCTTATTTACTTATATTTATTTATTTATCTACAGTTCTGGAATGAATTAACCAAAGCGGAATTCGGGGACTGTACAAATTGACAACTGAAAGGGAGGAGTCCAAGCGAGCCGGTCTACTTGTTTATGAGAAACGATTGGTAAAACCCTAGAGGAGATGATTTACAATAGGTTTCAGTCAGCATAGCAATTTAGAAGGCTGAAAGTTTATTTAATCACCAACTTGTAAGCATGTCATTCAAGAAGTCAGACATTGAAAAGGAAGCTCCAACGGATACTGCTGAACGCTGAACATACAAATCGTGTTTTATTGGCAACGTTTCTTGACCTGTCTTGTCTTAAATGGAATATCTCCCTTAAATGAGAAAGAGTTCCTTTGCAAAAATAGTCTTACTTTTTAATTAGGATGCGCAAATAAAAACAAACAAAGTTACTGGTGGAGTTCCACAAGGCACAGTCCTATCCCCATAAACTAAGTATTAAATAGACGGTCAGCTCCCGCGCACCTACCCGATTCCCCCGGCAAATTTTGAAAATAAAATTCTCTCTGAAATTTCCTTTCTGTGAATACGTGTGAAGCAGCGAAGAAAAATTTCTAAATGGTGGGAGGAGTAATAAAAAACTGACACTCAGCAGTGTTCCTACATCGTGGTATTTCTACCTTTTTATGGGAACTTCAATTTTTGGAAAACTTTAAATGTGTAAAAGGAAAAGAATGTCAAAATCTAGGAAGAAACAATGTCTTGTTTAATTAATTTTTCAGATAAATAATTAAACAAATATATGCAATAAACAATTCTTTTCTTAAAATGTATGTAATTTAAGTTCGAGGCAAAAGCCATGCCAGAATTTCTGTGAATAGAACAGATACATTGGGTAGGATTAATTAATCGGAATAATTTATGTTAAACTTATCCAGGATATAATTATAATAATCTGGCAGAAAAACATTCAAACTACATTTCACCATGAACATTAACGCACTAAATGTACATAAAAAGGAGATTTGCCTTAAGCAACAATTACCAAAAAAATACTCATTATAATGTTAGCATAGCAAATTGCGATTTATATACTGAAGATTAATTTAATATGATTTTCTCTCCGAACAATACAAATTTTACTTTTAAAAATATGTTTTTTTTATGAAAAAAATCGAGGGAATTTGAGTTTAGTTGCTATGTCATTGAAATGGTTTTTCCCACGGGAAGCTAACTTTTTCCCCATTTTTTCCTTTTGGACCTAGTCAAAATCCCCACAAATTTCACAAATTAAATATTCTTTATTAAGGAATTTCATTGGATGAATAAAATAAACAGGCATTTCATTACTAGATATACAAACATAACAAATCACATTGGTACTATTTATGAAAAAAATAACAACTATTTAATTCATTATAATATCATATTGTTTGTGTATAGCGCAAATAATCTCTATAATAAGAAACTTTTCGATAATGAATAAAAACAGCAACTCAGTTGGAAACATAGGCAATGAAAATACCGGTGGAAGTTAGATGGAGAAGTTCAAAATGTGTATGAAAGCGAAACCAAAAATGTGATACTCTTAGCCTCTTACGTGTTTTATAATTTGTAGTAGATTTATTTCATAGCAAGTCATTTATATAGGTTTGCTTGTGAACACAGAATAAGGTAGTAGAAATATGATATTATGTTCAAGTTTGATGGACATTTTTTTTTTGTTTTAAGTTGACCAAATTTCCCACAAAATCATACCGAAATCTTATTTTTTCCCTTTTTCCCACGAGACGGTTTCTTACCATCGAAATTCCCACGAAAAGGTAAATTTCCCACGAGTTAATAACACTGGTTTAGTGAAAAGGGAAAAATAAACACGCTTCGTGTGACAAATAAAGAGAGAGTGCTAAGAACACTGACTGAGAGTTAGTGTATTTGGTGAGTTTCTGTCAGCTGATGGATGCGTTCTGAGAGTTTAAATTCGTTGTTTTATTTCACCACGAAAACATGTAGATATTCTACAAAATGTAAAATAGCGAACGTAATCAACATAAATAAAAAATGAATAATATGTGAAATAAAATAACATATTTTTGTTCCTATAATTATTGTCTCTGTTTTCGTTTGCTGTTTTTGGCGAAAAATTATTTCACCGTGAATGTCCACAGAAAAACGGCAAAGAATTTAAAGAGAAGAATTGATTACGAATATTAAGATTTGAAAGGATATAAGTTTTTAGTTATAATCTTTACATGAAGATTCCGTTTATAAAAAAAAATATTAAATTTATTAGAAAATTTGGAAGAATTGACATAATTAATGAAATTACATTTGAAATCAATTGCGTCAGCCGAGAACATGAATAATGTTCATTTATAATGAAAAGAAAAAGTCTAATAGACACAAAAATTTATTTTCTTTAAAATGTACGGGAAAGAACGATACTTAAAATGTATTTAAGCAAAATTGGAAATAAACATGTTTACTGATTTGTACCCTGATGTATCTCACGCATTTAAGTTTTGCAGCTGACAATAGCCGTGTTTTTTTGAGCTTCGATCTCAGCAAAGCAAAGTAAAGTAGGATTTTCATAATGCAATTACAACAACTACGCTCTACTTGACACTTCGAGACTCGGTTGTAGTTGTTGTAATCTCGTGCTGAAAATCCTACTTTACTTTGCTTTGTTGAGAACGAATCTCAAAAAAACACGCCTAATATCATAATCATTGGTAATCAGATATTTTTTATATTAATAAGCGCTTTTTTTTTTTTTTGTCAATGATTCATATAGTTTATCGATTTCGATTTTTTACAACAAAGATGAAAACATCCCGTACTATATAGATTATCTAGGTAAAATGAAAGCAATCCTAATATGTATACCTATGCGTTTTAATATAATTTGGTACCAAATTCACCACGGCATACCCACCGTTTTCTTAACACGTCCCGATAACGGGCAGTTTTTTGAATTATTTGAATTTATTTCAATGTTACCACAGAATTAACTGTCAGGCATCTGTCAGGTTCCTATGTGGGAGTGTATGCGTGCGGCTAATCTACTTTAACATGGCACACATACTTTGCCACATAGCAACACGGAGAACAGCTTGTATTAAGTTGTAAGAGCTGACGGTCTATTTAATACTTAGTTTATGCCTAGGCTCAATAAAAAAAGCTACGGTACTCTTTTCAGGTAGAATAAGTTGTGGAGCTCTATATGAATGCCCGAAAGATCGATATAGATCACATTTTCACAACCACTCGCTCGAAGAAAGTACCGCAACTTTATTCCACCGCACAAATTAAGTCCCAATCAACATCTTTTTCTGTCTCTGCATGGACTTATTGTCCATTTTCATTTCTTTCATTTCTCAAAAAGTAAGAAATATCAAAAACTTTATCATTGTAGCAAAACCTTATCTATCTAGCCAAGATTTATACATACAATAGAAGCGATATCATAAATCCGTCTTTTTTGTTTCACTTTTATTTTGCATCACACTACACCTCTGGTAAAATTAATTGCCCTCAAACGACAGCCAAATAGTCCCAATAAAGCCTTTGCAAACGTGTACAGCCCATGAAATTAGTATTCCACACACTTACACACTTAATATCAGCAGATGGTAACCATGCCAAAGTGGATTAGTGTTAAAAACAACAACAAACAAACACATCACAAAATTGTGTACTGGAAAAAAAAACAAAGTTCCTCCACTTCACATCTTCCAGGCGCGCAGGCAGACATCGCACATCGCAGACAAAGACGCACATAAAGATGATTCAGAGATTAGAAAGGGTTTCTCTTTTAGATTTATTCACCAAAAAAAAAAAAACGAAGCTTCCAACTTACACATGTTTCCTATGCCAAGCCAACTGGAAACTGTAAGATTAAAATGCACCTAATTTTCAAAAAAAAAATAAAATATTTATATAGTACTATGAGCTCCAAAAGGAACCGTTAATTCACAAAAGGAAATCTATTCGAATTCTGTTCGTGTGTACAATATTGTGCAGTGTGCTGGGGTTAGTATATATGTACTAGCAGCTATATATATGCACAGGTTCTGATCCCTGTCCCAAAGAGTGTATAAAATGTAATCCCGTCAGTAGTCGCACTTGCAAAAAATACCTTCGTTTGTGTAATCGACACCGGTACGGCTGGGCGAGAAGAACAAATGTGTCCGATAGTGTATGTCCTCCGGAGTGGACATTCCCATGTCGCGGGAGCGTTTAGTTCGATTGGCCTTGCTGGTGAGCTTGCCTCCACCTCCGCTCGATTTACTGGCTCCATCACGGAAGTTCTTTCGAAACATTAAATTCATGTTGGATCGTCCTTCTAACTGGGAAATGTATATTTAAAAATAAGTATTCGTCATCAACACTGTCCACCACATCGATTTTCCAAGGCCAGTTAAGAAAACAGAAGACCAGGACCTTACTACTGCAATTAAGTGCAGTCAATACCGCTTTGAAGCACGAAAATCAATAGAACTTATTGAATATTAATCCCATTCGGAGACGGTTTGTTGTAATTTCCTATTTGAACTTGAAACAAAATAAAATATCCCTCTTGCAGCTGTCCTACTCCCAGGCGATACCCCAGGGAACTGTTAAATTTTGCTGAGAACACAACTTCCTAGGCTAAACTAAAGGACACCGACGACGACTACACTGAAATCACAACTAGTTGTTTACTCAACCGTAGTCCGTTGACGTGCTGACTTTGGACAAAATAATGGAGAACATGTGGAGGTGTTCAAATTCCGCCTAGGAAATACCTCATATCCGCTTGCCGGTAATCAAAGTCTTATCAGATCTTTTCGCGCACATGCGATGCATTGAAGTGAGTAATTGTATGGTTGCTTATGCGAATGGGCGTTTGAGGTGTTAGTCCGCATATAGGGTGTGTTTGACGTGTTGCTGACGATTTTTCCTAGGTAAGAATCACTGCGCAACTTGTGGATGTAAGATCATTGGACAACGAAGTATACGAAATGTTTCGTAAAAAAAAAACAATTACGGTGAACCTATTCATAGATTTTGGGGCGGTTTTAATTGATAGAAATTGTTCAGTTAATTTTTGACAGTCGTTTGCAATTTGGTAAGAAGAATCGAAGTGAAATGTTTCAAAATCTACAGCACGTTGCTGCGACGTTTGGACTGTCAAAATAAATTGTTATTGACCACCTTCCACGACTGTCAAATGTGAACAGACAGTCAAATCAAAATGGCGGCTTAAAAAAATCAGCCCGAAACGAACCCTGTACTTACTTACTGAGCGAAATTGTGGGAACTATAGGAGACCCCAGTGAAAAATTAGCCACTACACAAACCCTTTTCACTGAATTATTTTTTTCATGAAGCCCATATCTCTAAACTAATTATAAATAAAGTGCACGACTGGGTCGAACAAAACTTTCTCATTGGTCAAAAGTTTCAACAAAAGCATTCAACAAGGCTGAGAAAAAGAGAAAATATTTGCTTGAATTTCTTGAATATTTGTAGCTGTTATTGCATTTTTATCGGAAGTGGGGAGACTATAACAAAAATATAGCATAGGTTCGGGATTTGTGCAATCATTTTTGAGAAATAATTAATAATCTCATTTATTCGAATTTGTTGAGAATAACTAAGTACGGGATCTTATGTCGAACACTGATTTTATCTTTTTATATGTAATTTGATCAAAATCCTTAGAGCGGTTTTTGTAAAATTTGGACGACAAAACAGTACCAAATATTGCAATGTTTATTTTGAAAAATACTATTGCTTAACTATTAAACTGAAAACCGAGTACAAGTTATTGTCGATTATCGAAATCGAAAATGGGGCTTTCGAGATATGAGCAGTTTTTAAAGTGAGCGTTTCCAGTGATTCGAATTGAAAGTTAAGAACGCAATAATTTTGAAAACATCAATTTTACTCGAAGTTTTCATTTTGGTCAAAATCATGCCGTTTTGAGGTAAACTAGGGAAAACTATATTTTTCAAAAATGAATTTTTTCAAAAATCCATTTTACGATAATACAGAGAAAAACAGAGTTTTCCACTAAGTTAGAAATGACCATATTACCTTAGAAACGAATTTTTGTTGCAATCGTATGGGCCGTTTTCGAGATATGTCCAAATTTCAAAAAGTACCGTTACTCGATTTTTTTATTATTATGTTTACCTCACCTACTTAAGCTTAAATATCAATTTTTGTTGAAATCGTTAGAGCCGTTTTCGAACAAATCAAGCTGGTATGAAAATTTTGTATGGGAAGTACCATTAATATTGAGGTTACCATGCAAAAAAAAAACACGGCCCCGAACTGTAAGCCCTCCAACTCCAAATCCAATGTTTGAACGAAATCCGGACAGTTGTCCAGGCTGTAGGCCTCGGGGCATCCGGACAGACAGACAGAGGGACATACAGACAGACAGGCAGACGGACAGAATTTTGCGACCCACTTTTTTGAGTTCGCCTATCATCGTAATGTCAGAATTGATTAACATCTCGAGTTCGAAATTTTGTACGAAACAATTTCTTTCTCTTACTACGTAATGGAGAAAGTTAAAAATACACACGAGAAGGAAAAAGAAAGTTGGAAACAAGTGAAAGGAAATGTCTAAAACAGATGGGAGAAGACTCCACAACAGTCGGGGGCATTTTTACAGAAGCAATCCTCAGCGAAAATCATGTCAAAGTCAATGGCGAACGCGGTTTTCTGTCCCCGCTGATAACCCGAGCGAAGGTTCACTAATGATTCGAATCAGTTAATCAAGGAGCTTAAAACACTCAGCAGTGATGCAGAAGTTTTCTTTATATGTATATTCCTTCAGGATGCTCGTGGCACTCCCGGAATTATGATGACGGACAATCCGACAAAAACAACCCACTCTCTGAATGAAAATCAATCGACACCTCTACTGCCAGCCGAAGATTAGCTACTTAATTACTTGGGCAACTTACCAGTTCGAGGAGAACCAAGGCCTCGACGTACAAGTCTATTCAGTAAGCGTTTAGTTACCTATGCCAAGTTCATTGAAGCTTGACAAAAGCAGCCCTGTAGAAAGTATGGAAGCTCCACTGCATGTCTCTCGAAGGTAGTCAAAATCGGAAAACTTGGTCAGGGTTTAGCTCTACCAGCTTCTAACACAGACGGAAGACGGACACCAATACGCAACCAAAAAGCAAAAGCGAAAAAACTGACGGAGACCTTTAGAAAGCCCTTCGACATATTTGAATCAAAAACTGCAGTCCCCGGGCCCAATCCCCAAAAACCTAAACTGGTCGTTTCACAAACAGAACGAAGATACCACAATTTGTCACATCTTCTATTGGAGTCTTGCGATTTACAATTTTTGAGATCGCAAAACACCCGAAAAAACCCAAATTCCAACTTATGGTTTTTCTCCGCTGCGCCACCTCTCGCGAAAGTCTAACAAACATCCGAGACTATAACTGTCATGAAGAAGCTTCTCAATTAGCCGTTTGGACCCGGCATAAAATTGTAGATTACTTCCACTCGTCCCAAAAATGAAAAACTCACACAAACGAATGGTTGTGAGAAGCTAGGCCTAGGGTGCCTACAGACCTATTTTTTTCTCTTTAAACACCTAGTGCTTGCTTAAACTTACTTTGGCAGTCGAATTTTTGTGCAAACCTAGGGACTAGGGAATAATGAATACATCTCAAACTTCAGGCGATTCTCAATTTTCTCTCAGTAGGAATCTTTATACAAAATTCGCCAGCCATTTCGCCATGAGAATCGCCCCAATCCGTAGATAAGGAATTAAGTTAGATCAAGCTGTATTTCGACTTTTTGAAATTGAGCACGGTGGCTTTAGGGGCTGAAGAAAAGAAGTGAAAATCTGAATAAAAAACTAAAACCTTAAACTTTCTTAGATCTCTTAACTCTTATCGACCGCACAAAAGAAGTTCTGAATTCTGTTAAGAACATTAGACAAAATGCCGACGATTTTTTCTGAGAGGCTTTTCAATACGCATCCCAACTTGCCGAGGACTTATTTGAAGTTGAATAAAGAGCTCCAGAGCTTCATTGAAACAGAAAATGCGTTCCAATCCAGAAACCTCTTCTACTGAAGCCTATTTTGGATTGTCTATACTGATTCCTTGCGTAGATTCATTAATACAAAATCTTACGGAGAGATCAACAAAGACGTTCTACCATCGTTTCAATCCCTTCTCCCAGGTTTTGCTGCAGTTGAGCGAGTGAACGAAATGGAAAAGCTAACATGTTACTTTGTTGTCAGGTGTGAAAGTTTGGTACATTCATTGGTGCGAAAAAATATCGTCAAGTGATCCTTCTGCTGAAGTTTTGAAATGGCTTGATACATGTATGTGACAAGACTTACTTTATAGGTATAAACTTCGTGCTTACGGCTTTGGCCACACTTCCAGTGACCACAGCTTTAGTGTTGAAAGAACCTTTTCAACTATGAAAAGGATTAAAACAGTGTCCCGAAGCGTTATGGAGAATGCAAGATTAAGCTCACTTGCTATGATTATTTGTTCATTCAAATCAAGACCTCTTCTGCTTTAAAAAACTGTGCGTAAAAAAATTGTTGAAGTATGTTCGTACAACTATCTATGTACATACGATTTAAAAACTAATAAAAATCAGTGAATAGGTTTATAAGGGGTATTCACGATCCGATGTAACTGGCTGCAAAAGTGCGAAGGTGCAACTTTTTTCCGCACTACAACAACAAAATATACTGACTAAAATTTCGCTACACTTTTGCACTTTATCTATACCCTGACCCTATTGTAACCGAAAAATACAACAGAGTAAAGTGTAGCCTTGTAAAGTTGATTGAATTCGCAAAATTGTTAGTTCCTGTGTGCAGCTATCGGAAAAAAAATAAAGAGAATTCACAATAACGTAAACGCCACCGAAGGAAAAATCCAGTCAAAAAATAGACAGAAAAATATGTTTTCATGATATCATCTTCGTGTTTACTCTCTCTTTCTAAAATAATTTTTCTTTTTCGCTTTTTCCGGCACAATAAACAATTAAAAGCAAATTTTTCAGTTTCAGAAAAAAGTGGATCTGTCATTTGTTTCATTGTTGCAAGAGACGTAAAGAGTAAAGTGTGTTCACGATCTTACAAAAAAAAAGAAGAAATTTCGCAATTTTACTACGTCTGTCACACTGCATCGCGAATACCCCTATAGTTTTTTTGCTTAGAGAATTCCTCGTAAGACTTGGAAGCCCCCCCAGAAACAAAATCCTGGCTACGGCACTGGATAGAAGGATCAAAATTGATTACGTATATCAAAAACAGAAACCAGTTTAACATGGAAACCTTCAAAGCTTTTAAAAAGCGTTTAAAAATAAAATGGCGCTGCCCCTACAGATTTGCAAGTAAATTGGTGATCTCTGCACTCTGCCATTTCGCTTTCAGCCAAACCAATCGATTATTTACAGGGACCCACTATCCAACCACTATATGTCTGCCGAATTCGTTTTAACACATGAGGACCCCAGACCATCAATCTCGTCAAAATTAAACTACGATCCCCCGGCAGTAAAAACATAAATCACTTCAACTCCGTTCGACATGCCACCAAACTCGTAAAAAGTAAATTAAATAGTACAAGTAACTGTCGCACGCATGTGTGTAATAAATCCAACAAAACGGTATAATCGTCCGTAAATTATGTACTTCTAGGTTTGATTACCTTAACACTGAATTCCTAATTGCTATTGGCAACAAATTTGGAGCCATCTCTGGACGGATACATTTCTATTCCGCAATTGTAATACCCCAACCGGTATCATTTGAGATTCTGTTTGAATTCACAAGGAAAGCGCATAAAGATTTACTACCTACCACTCCAAATGTCCCTTGTGATTATTTGAAATGGAAATGCAGCTCGTTTTCTTGTTACCATGTTGCATGTACTAGTATCCACTCATACATTACGGCAAACCCACACTCTGCTCGTACTGGTATAAATATTCATCGAAAACGGTCGTGTCCTTGGTAAGGGATGGCATGAAAATTCAATTTGAATGTCTGTTGATTGCGCGCACAAAATTAATTCGACAAAACTTTGCACACAAGGTAAACAGCCAAAGGATGGCTTCAGCCGTTGCGTGCGCAAAAGACATTTCTAAAGGCGAACAACCCAAGTCCTGCGGCATAATTTCCCTCGAACGCACTAGTAAACTGCGAAAGTATACAAATGCCTACGTGTGAAAGACATTAATCGATTTTGATAATCGACAACAGTCGTTAAGAAGTTACGAGTATTGTGCACACGCATTGTCGGTTGCTGTTCAAGAAGGTATCGTACTTGTGAGGTTAGAATTCTTTATAGAATTTACTTGGAATTGGTAGTACGAGTATATTACTCAAATGCGATTATGATAATGGGTGTCTGTGGGGAAGTGTGTAATTGACATAGGGTAGACATGCCATGTCTAGGGGGTTATTTATACACAAATATTTTTATGCATAGCGGCAAACAGGTTGGAACTGCATTTTGCTGCTGGACAATGAATTTCAAACATTAGCGGAGTTAATGGAGCTGACTATGGCTGCGAAAAGAGGCTCATTTCCGAGCAGTGATTGCCTACTTTATGTCGGAAAGGTTGCTTTTTTAGGTACGCTGTAAGCGGGGCTTAGCACACTTCTGAGCTGTGTGCAAGATCTAGTGGATTTTTAAGACTCCCGACGATTTCTAATAAAACGTTGTCGCTAAAATAAAATCTAGTGAATCCAGCGATTTTTTACTACCAAACCCTGGTACTACAAACTTTGTATAATAACAATAAGAAATCAATTAAAAGTGATAAACAAGAGTTGCTATACTACCAGACGACGTCATAAGTAAAATCGGAATGCCAACAAATTCGCAATCTGATTCAAGAACTATAGCCGAGGCCTCTACTTCAAACTTAGGAATAGATGAATCCATCTTTGAGTTGGAAATTAATTTGTAATTTTTAATTTTCTCTTTTTTTTCAAAAGGTTTTTTTTTTGTACTTGAAGTTGTTGATTGTTTTGTTTTTTTATTTATTTTATTCAGTAATAATTTACTTTTAAATATTATGTATGTATTTTTTGAACTTATACTTTCAGCTTGATATTTAAGCGAATTATAGGGGATTTTTTCAATGCAAAAACTAACATTTCTAGCGGATTTTGCGTTGTGGTCTAGTGGATTTTTTTTCTCTTTTAGGTCATTCTTTTGAAGAGGGTTGTTTTTCGCATTGGCAACACTTATTTTATGAACAAACAATTCACGATGCTGGAAAGCTACTCGAAAATTAGAAACAAAGGTTGTTTTTCTAGAGGTTTATTTTGTAAATTGGCAACACCTTTTTCAGAAATAACCAATTTGACAGCTGACAGCGGATTTCTACTCATTAGGCACATTCAAGAATATAAATAGTTATCTAAAGTCGACTAGATTGGTCTGGGGCCCTTCTCTCTATTTCGTCCCATTCGAAATAGATTTCCTCTTCCGCTTTTTAGTAGGTAGATACTCTGTAATAATTTCGGAATTCTAAATGCGACATAAGTATATTTCATTCCACTTTCGAAATACAGAATAGAAAAGGTTCGTTTTCGAAAAATGTAACTTTCGGAACGAGATACAGAGTAGGACCCCTGGATGGGTAAGCTGAACGAAAAAACTAGATTGGTCGGGAACGTCATTTTTTTAATGACAGCCACATATGCGAACTGTCAACTTAGAACTCAGTCAGGAATTTCTTGACTAGATTATTCGGCTACCCGTCCATAAAAGTCAACTGAAGCAGCTGCTCATATGACCGATTTCAGTCAATCAAGACCGGGATACATCTAGTCAGACAGCTGTCAGACTTACTAAACTAGATACTTGAACGTCCCCATTTCTGATTTTTTCATTCCACCGTCGGTACATACTATCGAATTACTAAGCACGGCACCAGGCTCCCAAGAAATGAGTCTGAAATTATACAAAACCATATAAAGGCTGTTTCCGTAGAGATTTAATTTGTACATTGCCAACGCTTTTTCGGGGAAAACCACTTTAAAAGCCGACAGCTGATTTGTGGAAAAATAAGCAAAAATAGACATGTAAAACACGGCCCAGGTTTTCGCAAAATTTCTCTTTGAGCTTTAAGAATTAAAAACAAAAAAAAAACAATGCGACTGGGAGATAGTTAAAAAATATCCTCACGCACATCTAGATCTCCAATTAGAACTCCACGTTACTAACACAATGCGACATACATACTGACCCTCTTTAATCACACAGCACACCTCATTTGCATAGACAAACCTTCCCAAATTCTAAATCATCTCCAAGGCACACTCAACTGTAAGGCCTCCCCTTTTAGGCTAATTACAGCTGTCCCAACCCTGTTTATCTCACTGGAATCACATAAATCATAACCCCATTCTAGCAACATAATTACAGAGCACAAAAAAAAGATCCTCTGAAACCAATTTCCATTGTAGCCACTGGAATAGCTTCTCCCGTACTCTTTGCATAATCGCAGCGTTCTCGAGCAGACCACAAGCTATAAATCCAAATCTAATATGGTTTTGCATCCTCCTGCAGAGCGCACAATAGATACTGACGCGCTACAAAAAACTACGGGACACATGGGGGAGGATTGGCATCTCAAGCCCGACAGTAGCCCGAAAATAAATAAAACGAAAATCGGGTCACTTGTGGTATGAATGCACCGTGCAACGTTATTAGTAGCACAAATCCCGAAAAGGTGGAGGTTGGAGTTGCATGATTTCAACAACAGGACTCTGTGATTAATATTTTCTCATAGCGCGGTTTCAATGGGTGTTGCTGGTGCTGTGTGTGCCTCCTGCAAATCGCGAATGTGTCAACTACACGAGTAGCTGGTGGCGGTTTCTATTTTTTTTTTTCTTTTTGCAATTTCATCTACAAGTTCTCTGCAAGTAGCGGTACCTACATTGAATAGGCACTTGCTAAGAGAGATATTTATTTGTTTTTCGAACTTCGTATCCGGTTCTCTTCGAGTGTGGTCAGCCGTCAGCCCACGAATGTCGCCCAATCTCGCAATCACAACACACTCATCGTGAAAAGTAAAAATAACATTTTTATGGTGTAATAAATTTCTGTGACGTCTGCGTCACTATTCGTAGTTAAACGAGTCCTTTTCTCTCCTCTCTAATCTACTTAGAAAATCAATGATGGACAGTTCTTTTGTTTGAAAACACCTTATACCTTGACTTCGATAAAAATTTGATTTAAATATAAATGGAAACTTTTTATATTTAAATATTTTCGGTTCACACAGATCAACACGCAGTATCAACGATCAGCTGCAAAAAATCGCGAACGACTAAAAGTAAAGCTAATTTTCTGAAGATCGAATTCGCCAGCAGAGTCTTGGTCTCGGAAGAACGGCGAAACTTTTTATTTCTTGTCTTGTCACTCTGTTTATTGGGACTTATATATTTTTGTATTTTATTCAGGGGTGATGTAGCGAATTGTCTATGATGGTCGTGAAATTGTCACAGATAAATTTGTGTGGCCACTTTGTGTGTAGGAGAACGAGACTGAAATGTAAGAGAAAAGAAGAATTACGCTAGTTTTTTCAGGGGTGTGTGCCAAATATTTTATTTCTTGTAAGAGATGTTGTAAAGGTCGTGTGTTGAACTTTGAAATGAAAACAATTCGATTTGGGCAATGACAGACGAGGAAGTAGATGTTGAGTGAGTTGCTGACTAAAGAAGCATGTCAAAAAAAGAGTATTTTTTTTATCATTGGAAGAGAGTTTGACAAAAAGTTATGCCCTATTGTTTTATTTGGCATATTTAGAGACCTATAAAAGATTTGTCAATGAGTACCTAGAGTCGTATTGTCTATCAAATTTGTGCTGACCGGAGATACGAAAAACTCGATAAATCTAATGAGATGTTACACAATCTTACTAAACACCGCTCCCGCACGCTAAACTTCGTGTAAGTGAAAACAACCGAAAGAGTAAAATATTATCATCAACCAGTTTACCCAATCAATTTCTGTTGGCAAGTCTTCATAATCTGTCAAATTGAAGAAATTATCTGCCGTTTACTGGTAATTTTTGCAAATATTTCCTGCAAATCTCTACCGAACATTTTAGTAATTTCCCCACTCTCTTACTAGATTGATATTTTGCTAGTTTAACCGTGAAAAGTTCGGGAATAAACTTCACATTTTACGAATAAGTCACTTTTCCAAACTTTAGATAACTCAAACAAATTTTAAACTGCTCCTAATAGGCCGCGTTTTGAATTCCATTTTGTAATTTCCGCCTTTGTGTCTTCTTTGAGAAAAACATTCAGTTACATTTATTTTAGACATTGAAGTCATTTCCTTACAATAATTGAGAACATTCAAAAACCTAGTTACTTTAAGTCGACTAAATTGGTCTGGATTAGATGTACCTACCTTGAACGCATAAACTAGATTGGTTGGTAACACGGTAACATAACTTTTCTTACGTCAGGCGCCATATGGGAACTGTCAACGTAGTAGTCATTCACGAATTTCTTGACTAGATTCGTCCGCTACCTTTCCATAAACATCAACTGAAAAAAAAAGAAGCTGCGACCGATCTAGGCACATATAAACTGAGACACATCAAGTCAGCCAGCTGTCAGATTTAATATTTGGTTATTAATAAATATAATTTAAGGAAAATTTGATAATATTTTTCGGAGTCAGCGAAATGTCAGTTGTCCTCGACAACTAAGAACAATGCGGAAATAGTAGAAATATTGAAAGTTATCTGTGTCTGGGCGGTCTGTGTCAAAAATGAATAAAAAAAATTTACTTCAGTTCAGTAAAAACGCCCATCTTATGTGTTACGAGTACAACATCCACAGATAACTCTAATGCAACTATACATCGCCTTAAGTTGGATTACTACGTTGGTTCGCTTTTTGGAATTTGTTTTTATATAAACCCCTTTGGGTTTCTAGGAATTGGTCTAGGTTTAGCAATTGTGGAAAAAATTGAAACAAGAAAGAAATGTCACACACTAGATCTAGACGAGTATACTCGTCGCCAAAGTGTTTCCAAAATAGACGGAGTTTAATTACTTTTGAAGACCCAAAGAGTTTTTTTAATTGTGTCATTTTTGAAATATACGTGCGATATGACAGTCAGCTATTTGATAAATGCTAAACCAAAAACAAATCGAAAATAAATGATCTGCATATTCACAGTAACAAAACAACTAATTTATTCAAAATTATATTTGATTTTTTACATAGATGGAAATTCAATTGCGTGAAATAAAAATACAAAATTGTAATAACCCGGAAACCTACAAATTTGTATTTTGGCTCGAATATGTAGAAACTACTTGTGAGTGTTGCTTTAAACTTTGTGAATTCCTTCCGCAACCGACTAAATCAAACTAAATGAGTAAATTGATGAGGAACGTTAAAAGCAAAAAACACCCACGAAAACAAACACTCGCTGTTCACCTGCCTGAAATCATATTGCGTTTGAAAACAATTCGCGTGGACCAAATTAAAGCTTAATAAACATAAGTTAAATGTTAGCTATTTGAGAAGGCAGTCTCGTTCTTGACATAATGCACCACCATCAAAGATCAGTTCTCCCAGTCCTAGAGTGTGTCAGTTGAGTTTTGAGTATGAGTTGTACTTCGAATATAGGCTCGGCGCGAGTTATGTATTTTGAAAAAAGTAAACCAATTAAATATAACACAAGTTCTTTTTATTTCGTTTATAAATTTTGTACAATCATTTACGTCGGCTACCAAAATTCAACTGTTTTTACTGTGTCAAACTCGGTTCAGCTTCACTCCGACTTGCATAGGTATATACAAAACCCACTCGATGCACTCCCTTTGCACTTGTTGCCGATTAGCGCTTTCATGGCAGAAACCTGTTGCTAAAGTTGAGAGTGCGGAGACGATCGTATCGTTGGGCATTGTCCGATTTGGGCTGCCGGTGGTTGTGAGAACATAACTCCTCCCTCCTCAGATTGAAGTGCAGGCTGTAGAGTGGAGCTGGATGAAGACGATGCAGCTGGAACGGTGTTGATATGTTGGGGCGTATAATAATAATAATATCGTATTTCTTTCTGTTTTATGGATTATTGTTTCCTCCGGCTCATGTGAGCCAATATTTCAAGCATTTATGTTATTTTGTCGAAAATTGTAATACATTGACTCTTAAGTGTAAAGGGAATCTCTATAGAAATGTTGAAATTGTGTGTGCATAATACAAAATCAAAATATATATTTACAAAAATCTTAATTTATTACATCTTATTTTGTCAACCATCTTGTACCTAGAAAAATGAGAAGGAATTGCATTCTTGCTATGTAATCTTGATCTTGAATCTTTGTGAAAGGATTTTCTGGGATAGTTGTAGAAACACTTAAGTATTTATAGGTACCTAATACATTTTTTTTTTTTTTTTTTTTTTTTTTTTTTTTTTTTTTTAACAGCATAAGTAATAATAATAATCTGATTTGTTACTATTATTCATTTGGTATTGTTTTTTTTTCACTGATAGCAAATGTCGATTGTTCTGTAGAGACTTTCTAATCATTTTGTCTGTTACTATTTTGTCTGTTACTATTGGGATACCTTTATTTTCTTTTTCTCTTTATTTTATTTTTATGAGATTTCCTATCATTTATTTTTGTAATAACGGTTACTTTTCTGTCTGCTTTAACGTTCAACTTTTTTGCCCTAGGTGTTAACTTATTTCGCCTATTGTTGAATTCGTAAATCGTATCGTTCTCATCAAACGTTGGTGGTGTTTCCCTATTTATATTTAGTTTTTCAATTATTTTTTTATTATGGTTTTCGATTTTACATTTAATTTGTTCATAAAGTCTATTCTGAAAATGTTGCAGTTTGTTCAGATAGTCATGCTCAGATTCATAGGATACCGATTCTGTAAACCTTGGTGCCCTACCTGTAAGTAGTTCTATTGGCGTTAATTTCGTTACCGAATGGATACTCGTATTATAGGTGGTTAGGGCCTCGTTCAATACATCCTGGCAAATTTGCTTTTTGCCTCTGTCATATACTATTCTGTAAATTTCGGTGAGAGTCGAATGGAACCTTTCTACCGGTGAATTGCCTGTCGAATTTTGAGGTGTTGTAATGTGTAGCATAATGTTGTATCGGCCACAAAACTCCTTAAACAAATTCGATTTAAATTCAGACGCAGAATCACATACAATTTTTTTTGGAGTACCATGATGTGCGAAAAATTCTCTTAAAGACTGTATTATTTCGAAACTATTTCGAGCTGTTAGGATATAAGCTGAGGCGAATTTTGAAAATCGATCAATTATGGTTAAAATTTGCTGATTATGAATTGCATACACATCTATATGAAGAGTATCTAAGGGCAAATTAGGAGTTTCTAGTATCTCATATTTCACTTTTGGGGGATGCCTATCATATTTTAGTACTTGACATTTTTCACAGTTGTTAATTGTTTTTGTTATCTTACTCTTCATATTAGGGAAATAATAAGTTCTACGTAAATGTTGTAATGTTTCGTTAATACCTCTCTGATTAGATTTTAGATGGTAATCATTTATCACTTCGTCTTGATTGTCATTATTGACTAAATCGGTTAACTTTTCCATGCAACGAATCAATTTGAATATCTTGCTATTAGCGAAGAATTTTGAATAAACTACTTGAACTGTTTTAAAAGTTTCATTATCGGTATATACGGCTGTGAGTTTCTTTGGCTTTAGGTAGGTCTTTAGTATCGTTGTTAGTACCCGCTCATCGTGTATGTCCGGTTGTCTAAAAATCCGACGAGATTTGGTCTCAAAAATTTTCTTGTAAATCATTGTAGGATTCATTACTCGGTTTGTCCTGGCAAGGACTAATTGTTCAGTAAACTCATTCAAGGGTCGTTCTGATATTGGTATGCCTTCGTCTAAATTTTCCTCAGCAGAGTGTATAGTTGATAGACTAGAGCATCTTTGCAAATCAGAGACATTATTTTGAAGAGACTCGTTGATGTTAATTTCTATCCGACTCAATGCATCGGCATTAGTGTTTGCCGTACCTTTTTTATAATGAATCTCGTATTCGAATTCCTCTAGCTTTAAGCGCCACCTTATCAGCTTTGAGTTTGCATCTTTAAGTGAGAAGAGCCAAGTAAGGGGCTTATGATCAGTAACTATTCGAAACTTACGTCCATACAGATAAGGGCGAAAATGTTTGGTTGCCCAAACAATAGCCAGGAGCTCTTTTTCTATTGTGCTGTATTTAATTTCAGTTTCCGATAATGTACGTGATGCATAAGATATAGGTTTGTCATTGCCTATAGGACCCTGACTTAGAACTGCGCCTATGGCAAAGTTGCTTGCGTCTGTGGTCAAATTGAACGACTTAGAGAAATCCGGGTACTGTAACAATGGATCATTGCATAGGATATTCTTACAATGTTCAAAACAATGGACATATCTCTCATCTAGTTTGATTTGTCTTCCCTTTTTTAGGCATTCAGTAAGTGGTTTTGTTATCTTGGCAAAGTCTTGGATGAACTTCCTATAGTAGCCTAGTAAACCGAGAAAAGATTTTATTTGTCTTACAGTACGAGGAATAGGAAACTTTCGTATTGCGTCGATCTTATTAGGATTTGGTCTTACACCCTGAGAAGTCACAATATGACCAAGAAAGGATACTTCTTTACGCAAAAACTCTGACTTATCGAGTTGGACCTTAAGATTGAATTGCCGTAATCTGGAAAGAACTTTATAAAGGTTTTCCATATGCTGTTGAAGAGAAGAAGAGAACACAATTATATCGTCCATATAGACAAGACATAATTTTCCTTGTAAATCTCCCAGAATATGGTCCATTACCCGTTGGAATGTGGATGGAGCGTTTTTCAAGCCGAATGGCATCCTAACAAACTCGTAATGACCATTATTCACTGAGAATGCTGTTTTTTCAATGTCTCGGGGGTCAATTTCAATTTGATGAAAACCGGACGCTAAATCCAAGGTGGTAAAATACACGCATCTTCCTAACTGGTCCAAAATATCCACAATGTTGGGAATGGGATACCTATCCGTGATTGTTTTAAGGTTTAAGGCTCGATAGTCCACTACCAGTCGCCATTTTTGTTTGTTTGAAGCGTCCATTTTTTTGGGGACAATCCAAATTGGACTGCTCCATGGGGAGTAACTGGGTCGAATAATACCATGCTCGAGAAGTTTTTGTATTTGGTTTTTGACTTCGATTTTATGGACCTCCGGATATCGGTATGATTTGGTATAAATTGGTATATCATTTATGGTTTTAATACGGTGCTTTACTAAATTAGTGAATGAAAGTTGTTCACCTTCCCTAAAGAATACGTCGTCAAATTCTCTAATAGTTTTAAAAAGCGTCTTTCTTTCCTCTTCATTTAAATGGCCTGTTCTTATAAGATCTTGTACGTAATTATGTAGAATACGTTTTTCCTTGTCGGGGCAGTATTTTATTCCTATATTCTGTACTTCATGAAAGGTTGTAAAGTGTTCTACCTTAATCGGTTGTTCTAAAAATAGTTTCTGTTCATGATCGGATTGGTTGATAACTTCCACACAGCTATACCAATTTGCAGCTTTGTAAATACCCTCAGGTATATTAAGGTATTTATTTATTACCGTAGGCCTTATAAAAATATCACCATTTTCTAAATCAACTGGTAGTCTAGCAATCATTTTGGAGTTCGCAGGAACATTGTACACTTTTGAAATATAATTGGGTTTGAAATGTATTGGTATAGTGGAATTTCTAGTTTCTAATAATTTGTCCTTTAGGTTAACTCTAGCATCTAGTTGTTTCATCATCTCTAAACCTATTAGACCATCAAAATAGGAATGAAATTTGAAAACCAAAAATTTGAACTTCTCATCCGTATTAAATTCTTTAAATGCGGTGAGAGTAACTTGTCGGTTTAGTTTATATTTAGTCAGGACTGTGGTTATGCAAATCGGTTCTATAATTTCGTGAGTTTTTGGATTCGTGTGTTCAGGATTAATAAAGTTAGCTGATGCACCTGTGTCAACTAGGAACTTCAGTAATCTTCCTGAACTAGACAATATATTAATATACGGTAGAATGCTTGAGCTATGTTTGTTTACGTCTAAAAATCCGATTGGTTGTTCGAGGCAGTTAACTGAAAATTTGTATCGTCGATTTCGTAATTAGAGGTCTGAAAATTATAAGTGTCTTCTGCTACACTTTGGTCTTGCAAAGGTGGGTACTGATCTAGTTCAGAGTAAGTATGAGGTTTCGGGTTCGTGGTATTTAAATCAACTGGTGGGGTTTGGTAATAGAGTGGATGGTGTTGAATGCTATGTACTTCTCTGATATTATAGTTCTGATTAGGTGTTGTGCCGTTATTATTAAATCTGTTGTTGTTTTGCACATTGTAAGAAGTTGGTCTACTAAGATTTGATTGTTGAGTTCGAACACGAGAATTGGCACTAGATACATCCATGGGAATAGGACGGGGTTGTACTGAGTTAAATCGCTGGACGATGTTTTGTTGTTGGTTCTGAGTTGGTGGGATAAAGCTATTCCCATTTTGAATTGGATATGTTTGATTTTGCCATTGATTATATGGTCCTGGAACAAGTGCATTGTTATTTGGAGATAATATTTGCATATATTCTTTTCGTGGGAGTACACTGGGCTTGTAGCAATAAGGGTTGTTGAGCTGATTGGTTTGGTACGAATAGTAGGGTCTCATTGGCCTGGTAATGTTTTCGACTTTATACTTCATATAATAAGAGTTTTGCTCTTTTATACAGAAGTTGAATGCTTCCTGCAGCGTTGTGGGTCTCATAGCTCTAACCGTTGATCCAAGTGGTTCCACTAAACCAATAAGGAACGTATTTAAACACATTTCTGCATAAAGGCCATTTTTGGCTAAAACTACATTAGGATTTTTTTCGTGGATGTTAACGTGATTGCTTAAAGTTGATAGTATTTCGATTATCCTGGAATAAAACCTCTCTAAAGCATCGTTCCCTTGTTTAAGCGAATGAAGATCTCGTATAAGGGACGTTTCGCTCCTTTTATCGGAATAATGCAATATCAGATTAGTTTTAATTTGACTCCAGTCTAAAGGTGTCCCAAACATATTCAAAACCTCATTGGCTTGACCCGTTATTTTATTCCTTATGGCTCTCATAATGATTCGAGCATAAGGAGTATTACAAATAGTGCTCATAATAGCTAATATTTCCTCGACATTATTTATAAATTCGTATAACAATCGACAGTTGCCATCAAATTGCGGAAGGTCCTTAATAGCGTCCGGGATTTTAAGGCTATTGAAAATACCGTTAATTAAATCCAAACTTACATTATTTGTCGAATCAGTTGGTCTGTTGTCAACTGATTCGTTACCATTATTACTCAAATTATTATTTAATATATTACTTATATTGTTACTTTGAGTATTATTACTTCGAGCAACGTTTGACCCTGGACAGCTAATGTCTGTATTATTTGTATAAATATGTTCTAAACCTATGCCAGAAACTCCGTTGGTATTTGCATTTGCCATGTTAGCGTTATTGAGATCTATATACTCTCTCGAAAAAGTCCGTAATTCCTCCTCACTACCACTCGCTTGCACACAATATGGTTTATATAAGAGTGCAAATGTTTTTCTATATCTAACTTTATGTGTTAATAATTTTCTGCTATCAGACATATGTAAATACACACACAATTCTGTCTTCGGTTTTTCTTATTTATTTTAATTTTTTATTATTTTTATATTTATATCACATACATACATATTATGTATATATATATATGTATACACATGTGTAATATGTATAATATACTTTTTTTTTTTTTTTTCTATTGAGAGTAAGGATAAGGGATAGAGTATGTATTAACAATTCACGACTCACACGTTGTTCTGCTGGTATATTAATTTTTGTTCGTCCTGGGCCAAAGAATAAAAATCCTCCACGCTGTCGGTGTGCCCTGGTCCTCTTTGCAATCCACTTTACACCAATTTGCACTTGATGCGAGGTTCACGTACAGTCTGCAATTTTTTGTACTTTATGGTTTTATGCAATATGCACTTGCACTTTTATGACCAAAATTTGTTAGGTTTTTTGTTAGTTACACTTATCCACTATTTGTTTAATGGATACGCGACCTCCGGATTCACAAAGTCTCGACTGCGCCAGTTATGTATTTTGAAAAAAGTAAACCAATTAAATATAACACAAGTTCTTTTTATTTCGTTTATAAATTTTGTACAATCATTTACGTCGGCTACCAAAATTCAACTGTTTTTACTGTGTCAAACTCGGTTCAGCTTCACTCCGACTTGCATAGGTATATACAAAACCCACTCGATGCACTCCCTTTGCACTTGTTGCCGATTAGCGCTTTCATGGCAGAAACCTGTTGCTAAAGTTGAGAGTGCGGAGACGATCGTATCGTTGGGCATTGTCCGATTTGGGCTGCCGGTGGTTGTGAGAACATAACTCGCGCTCGGCTTCATCATAGCTCATCTCATATACTCGAGCTGTAGGGCTCGGTCCTCGGTGTCGCTCTTATAGGAAAGCATTTAGAGAAAGAGAATATTATCACCGATTGCAGTGGTTTGCTGCACTCACCTTTATCACACTCCACACGAACCAACAACCAAGCTGAAAATAAGCTGCTCAGTCAGTGGAGTTGCGGCAGTCGTCTCAGTTGGACAAGTAAGTGCGAAAAACCTAGTTTACTTCGTGTCGTTTGTTTTCTTTTTTTACAAGTACCGTAAATGCTGTTTCTGATGTTTTTGTTTGGGTTGAGTAGTGTTAACGTAATTAAAAGATAAAAGTGCATTTTGTGATAATCTTTTCAAGATTCAGTGTATCGTTCATTCGGGTTCGAGTCTCGCGAGTATTGCTCATTGCAAATTTTGCCTTTTGACAGCGGATTTGATTACAAATTGCCGATGGGTATGTACAAACAACATTTTTATTAATAATTTTGACTCTAGTTGATTGACTAAATGTGAGAAGTTATCCAACCGTATTTTAGCTTTCGTCCTAAATGATTAGATGATTTAGGGTTTCCGCTGAATTTTGGTTATGTTTTTTGATCGCAGTGGTTTTTTTTTTTCATATCCCCAGAATATTTTTGAAGAACTTTAGATGAGTAGGTATCTTGTCAACGACTTTACTTTAATTCATCATATTATACTGCTGAGAATGTGTGTTGTTTAGTCTGCATTAGCAGTTTTTGTCATGGTGGTGTGAGTGCACTCGATCAGCTTTCCGAAGGCCAGAATCAGAGAGCGTGAGTTGAGTTGTAGTGGAGGCTCGGCTTGGGTATGAGCTGTCACACTTTGGGGAGCGTTTGTAGAAAGAAAGTGAATTTTATCAAGTCAATATCACTGATCTGATCACAGTGTGTTTTTTTTTCATATTCCCTGAAATATTTTCAAGCAACTTAATTTATTTGGAACAACATTCATCTCTATCCCACGAACCAAGCTGAAAATTTGCAGCGCAGGGCAGTCAGTGTAGTAGTAGTAGAACTTTTCTCAATTGGATAAAGAAGCAAAAAGTGTGCACAAAGCTTTTACTCAGTTCGTGTTATTTTTTTCGAAGTAGGTACCGTGCATTTTTTTCCTGTTGCTTGTTTTTGATCTTTTTTGAATTGCTTGAGTTATTTACACTTTGTGTTCGAGTCTCGAGAATATTGACCGGCGCAAGCTTTTTGTTTGACAGTAGATCTAGTTACAAGCTATTGATAGGTATATGTATGTACAACATATATTTCTCAATGACGATTTTGACTGTTCATTGTTCATTGACTTAGTGATTTTAGTTTTGGCCCTGACATCTTGATTTGAGGTTTTCCACTGAATTTTGGTTACGGTCTCTGATCACTGTGTTTTTTTTTTTTTTTCATAATCCCTGAAATATTTTCAAACAACTTAATATATTTCGAACAAAATTCAGGGATCGAATAACTCCATCGTGTACGAGGAATACGTGGCAGAATTTATTTTTGTTTCGTACGTAAAATCGACTTAATTCTGTGAAAATAAAACTCGTTGACGGTTGTGTCATTTCAGCCTCAGATATGCATATCTGCAGTTTTTCATAATATCTTGTACCTAAATAAGATACAGACAATAGGCCTGTTTTTTTGAGCTTCAATCTCAGCAAAGCAAAGTAAAGTAGGATTTTCAGCACGCAATTGCAACAACTACGCTCTACTTGACACTTCGAGACTCATAGTTGTTGTTGTAATCGCGTGCTGAAAATCTTACTTTGCCTTGCTTTACTGAGGTCAAAAAAACACGCCTAATATTGAAAATGATGCACTTATGTCGGGTAGTGCTTTATTCCAAGAGATATTATTTAGAAAATAGATTTTTTAACGCATATGCCACGTCCGTGGTTTATTTTCGTATTCACCTGGGCTCTTTGTGATATCACTCGTGCAGAAATTAAAGTCACAAATAGCTGTACACATAGGGCCTTACTAATATTAATTCTAAACCTTGACACTAAATATTTTGTGCGTCACAATGAATAGAGCTCATCAAATTTTACCTGGACACTGATTATTTTTTAGTAAGTTTAATAAGTTTTTACTGCTTAAATCATTGAAATAGGTTTGACAAATTATTGTCGGAGTTGAAAACAATTGTAGTTCCAAGGGAAATGATTGTAGGAAACTTTATTTTCAACTTAATCCCATGTCATATTTGACTGCTATGAGGTATGGGTTCTGTTCTTTCGAACACAGATTGCGTTGTCTTGTGTAGAGCCAACAACAGCTGAGTCAACATTCGCCTTATTAAAAGAAAAACATGTTTAGGTCAGCACCATACATTTTTCTCTTATCACCGTTGACAAAAATATACCCAATCCACTTAAAAAAAACTCGGCATGCCAGCGTCAGTCGCTACCACTTCAAATGACCTACATTCAAAAGCTTTGCAACCCTCTTAATTAGACGGTTAATTTAGTCCGTACAATTGATTGTCTTTTTTGTTATTAATACACACCGCCATGAATAAGAGTTCCCGACAAAAATCAAAATAATTTCCATAAACAAGTCTGAGGCAATTTATTGAATTGATTTTCGAACCACAATAAAAAGTTTCAGGGTTGCTTTCGGAGTCGATGAAGGAGTTGTGGGCAGACATTTTGTATTAATAGATTTGATTTCATAATTAAATCAGTAAAATGTACAATGGCAACGCCATTATTTCTCTTTATTCTCAAGATCTAGCAGGTGATTTCTCATTTCCCATCCCAAGTGCGCGCTCTCTCTCTTCTTGTCTGTGATTTATAAATAAACATTTGGGCACCCATTTTGACGGCCACACTTTAGCGCACTTAGTTATTTTCGTCTCTCGGTATTTGTCGCTAAATATATGTCAATTGTGTTGTATTTTTGTAAATAAATCGCGGCAGCATTACGCTGGCTTCCCGCGCGTGGGAATGAGAACAATGATGCGCAACATATTGAAGCGAAGCAGATAGCTTTCTAATTAGCGTCATCTGATCTGTTCTTAACAGATGTGGGTGATGTCAAACTGACATGTCCCGTCAAAAACACGTAATTTGCTCCATCACTCACTCACTCCCGTCAGCACTGCATTAAAATGTGGGTCAGCTCGTAATTTCAAATCAAATTCAATCAAGACCGGAATAAAATGACATAACCCGAACCCCCATCTTGTATTTGTTGTCATCTATCCGATTCGCCAACGGCGGCCACCGATGGTGGAAAACTTCGTGCACAAAAATAAAGAAAGCACGTTTCACATCTCAGGATCAGGATCTGTTGTGTGACAGATTTGTCACCCTCGCAGCGGCATGGGGATGCAACACTCACTGTTGCCACCAGCTGGATGCTGTGCCAGTAAATAGAAGTCGTGTCTAGACTTTTTATGGGTATTTATTCCGCAGAATAACTATACAACTACTCTTTCTCATTGTCGGTGGTGAGTCCTTTGTAAGGGAAATTTCAAACAACACCCGCATGCTGCTTTGCTTATGTAACTGCCATAGGCAGTCGTATGGCACGGGTTAGAGGACGCTGTGAATGCAAAGCAAAAACGAGAGTTGAAATGCTACCGTGTTCGAAATCCTCCCCAGAGATCTGCAATTGAAAGTTTGGCCATGCTCCAAAATTGTGTGATAGCCAAGCTCTCTATTGCCAGCAAGAAGTTGATTTTAATTTGGTGGCTGGTTACAAGGTGCGGCTGTTGAGTTGAGGTTTGGCGAAGGAAACTACTGAAATGGAGATGAGTTGATGGGATTAGGAAGAATTAGATGTGTAGGTGAGGACTTTAATTGTTGATCTTTCAAATAACGCATATGGAGCGGTGTGAAGTTAGGCATGAGTTACATATCTTTTGGGTGAATGATTTGAGGATACACGCCGATGGGAAGTAAATTCAGTTTTGGAAAAGTTGGAATGTTTTAGATAAACAAAATTGACAGAGAAAGCATTATTTCACTAGTCGAAGTTGGTCTGAAATTTGGTTGAACATGCAACTACAACCAAAAATAGGCCACACTTTTGTTAAAAGAAAACACTCCACGTTAACAATCTTACAAGCTGGTACCCGCGACTTTGTTTGCGTAGAATTAGTACTTCGAGTAACTAAATTAAAACATTAATATCAACAACAGCGCCACTGATCGGGTCCAAAACTATCCTCTCTTTCAAGCGAACCAACATTTTTTCAAGCCCTCCACATTTTAAATTCATTGGTAAAATACGCAGCAAATATATTTATTTCTTACCAAATATAGATACCTATGATGAATTTTACTATCCCTTACTTGAGAAATAATTGGTTCGTCATTTAAAATTGGATTCCCTACTTCATCCCCTTCATCACGTTTTGTTTTCGCGACAAAAGGTAGCCTGTCAATCTCAGAGGTCCCATCTATTCCTCTAAATCATAAAAATTGGTTTTGCGGTCGTTAAAATAATCTTACTTTAGCATTTTTAGTATTGGGATCAATTGAATGTGCAAAAATGACAACTGACAACAAAACCTATGTTTTGAAATAACATAACAGCGCTCCTACCAGGGTTGACAAATGTGTTACGATCGTAACTTTTAAGTTACAATAGACTTTGAAAAAATACACAATACAGCCGCCCCGAAAAAGTTACACTCAAAGAGTATTTTTTATTTTGAATTTTTATTTATACGACTCTTGAAAAAAATCAACTCTTGGTCTAAATTATAAGAAATAAAGCATTTAATTTGACTTTAAGTTAGGAAATAGTTAGATTGGAGTCACCGATCCGGGTCAATTTTCAAAAATCGGAACATTTTCGCAGATTTGAATGTTATGTAGGTACATGAGATTTATTTTTACTTATAACAATTACGCGTATGGAAAACATAGTTTCAATTACAATGGATTTATAACATTGCAAGTAAACAAAAAGTGTTTTTTGGGGCCAACTCAATTTAGCAAATTTAGAAATCTGAAATTTCAGCTCAAAATATGAGATACCAAAAAATCGAAAACCACGTAGATCAAATCTAAAATAGCATCCGTCAAATGCATTTATTAGTTGAAATTCACACTGGGGCGAGTTCCAAGTTCCAAATTAGTAAAGTTAATTAATATTTACTTTGGTAACTTAGGGCTTGCCACTCTATAAGCATGCTATGAATTTTTCTGAATATCTAAAGTGTGGAGCGTTTATTTATTAGGGCAGTCGAATAGCGGTAGGGTTGTATGTATTAACAACTAAAAGTTACACAAATCACATGAGTTTTCACTTTTTCACATTTCTCATTGCATTGTTTGTTCAAAGTTCATATGGTTCAGAATAGCGACAACTTGAAGGCTGAAGCTCGCCTCTGGTAGAACAATAAAATTTAGTCACAATAGCTAACAGAAGTTGGCTTTTGTTAAACTTATTTTACTTCTATGAAATGCTAGGTGGGATCTAGACTTCACTGCCTACCAAAAGAGGACTTTAGATTCGATTATTTTTCTATTTCTAAGGGCCAATGCATATTTAATACACTTTTTTTTATATGTGTATCCATAATTAGTACTTTTATCCAATATTCGGAAGTTTCGGTTAGAATGTTTTACATATTTTTGTAACTTTTGCATCTTACAGGATTTTTGAGTGAAATTGTTGATCTTTTCGGAAATGTGTTTAAAGTAATTCAATATTGATCATGAAAGTTTATTATTATGCAGATAAACAAGTTCAAAGTCAAATTGAGGGCTTTGAGTGAGCTTACAATTTGATTTCTTTAAAAATTAAAGTACTATGTGATTGCAAATTAAGTGGGAGGACAATTTTTCAACTGTTAAGCTAAAAACTGAATAAGTGCAACGTGTTGTTGAGCATACAAACATTTTTATCAAAACCGAAAATTTGGGGTTCGAAATTAGCTTAAAGTACCTTAAATGAGCGACTGAATAATTTTAAACATTTAAATTGCTCATGCATTTTGGATGAAACTGTTGTACCCGTTTTTATGTAGATAACCTTTAGAAAGCCAATGTAACAAATTGAATTGAATTGCATTAAGTTGACCATATTACCTTTAAAATACATTACTGTCTATATATCGCATACATCGTTTTCGAGAAAAATCAAAATTTTGAAATCGCCGTGCAAAATGAAAAATAGTTCCGAACTTTAAGCCCACAAACTCTCAAAATGAAGTTTGAAACAAATGCGCCTAGCTGTAGGCTTTAGAAGCTGACGGAATTATGACGGAATTGCGTGATATTACATAAAATTAATAAGCATCTTGAAATCATTCGAAATGATATCTTTCTCCTATTCGTACCTATACGAAAATAAAACATACAATTGAGCCCGAAAAAATACAATTGGAACTAACTAAGATTTGCTTACAGTCTACACTATTCATTTTTCATCTCTGGCTCCTACCCGATTCCCCCGAAAATTTTGAAAGTTCTCTCTTAGATTTCCTATCGCTGTAACTCTTTTCGGCCGTCGAGTCTCTTTCGTGGCGTCGTTTGTACGGGCTACGGGCAGGCTTGCCATATTTTTATAAGCCTATATCGTAATTTTTAGTTATTTTTTCGCCAAAAACAGCAAAATTACAAAAAAAGTTATCGCAAAAATCCAAAATGCTTAAAATAAAAAAAAAAAAAACACATAAAACTTGACTTTCACTTGATTTTTAATATTTTTGGCTAGGTAACAGAAAACAATAACAAAGAAAAAGGAACAAATGAGTATTGCAAGCAAGTTATTTTAATATGGGAAGAATTTTATTGAATTAGTATTTTATTTTGTTTTCATGATTAATAAAACAAAATATCGCAAACATCGCAAAAAATAAGAGATATCGCAAATTCTAATTTTACACCGCAAAATAGAAAAAAAAACCTACCGCGCGTTTTGCGATATATCGCGCAATCTGGCAAGCCTGGCTACGGGCATTATGAATGAAAGAAAAATATTTCCCTGATTCGTAGTTGTACAAAACTGCGTAGTTGAAATTTAATGTAGTCAAATTCAACTTTTTCAATTGTTAAAGTTTAAAAAAGTAAAACTGCAAAAATAAGCACCCTGAAAATTTATCTTTTTTTGACACTTCATTTGTTAACAGTGGATAATATTTATTGCGACTTTTTTAAATTGGAACAATACAAGAACAACTTCGCTCAACTCGGGCTTCTATCCAACTTCTGCGCCGCTTCTCTAGTGCAAATTGTTATCATGTTGGACATCTAGCGTCCGGTAGATGTCACTGCTGTGGCTAACTTAGGGTTTAATTGCATTGGTAATATTGGGCTTACACTTGGTAGAACACACAATAATTTAATTCAAAATTGTTGCTCGAATTCACCTACGGAAATTAGCCTTTCAATTGCTTCATGTTTCACAAAAATCGGTTTCCAAATGACGCGGTAGTCAAGAACAGCCCTTACCCTATTCACACTTCTCGATTTTGGGTAACCGAATATCAAAACGAATTTCAAAAATGCAGCTTCAACGGGTCTTAATCGATACTTGCTGGAAGTAGTTACTCTCCTTCCAGATAGGGGTAAATTTTGTTACCATTTATAGCCCCATTTGTTGAAAAAAAAACCAACTGAAGCTGACTTTGCACGATTAAGGCGGTTAAATTCCATCATTCCGCACTTTAAACTGGTTATCCAATTAAAAGACAATTTTTCGACAGCGGTTTCTTTCCACATCCTGCATTCCTCTTCGGTGTTTGTATGGAAATTGTGTGCGCCGACAAGTGTTGACCCAAAAGCAGAGCACACAAAACCATCGACGTGAATTTCCTCTGTATACCGATGGTGGTGCAGCGCTGGCTGTTGCGAATTCTAAATTCGTCAAGTGTCCAATTATGTGCAATCTATTCTGTGATACCCATTCCCTCACAAACTGCGTCGCATTTGGTGGATAGGAATGCATTTTACTGCGACCTAAAAATGCTCGCCACAAATGGATCAATTGAATCCCGCCGGCCAAATCGATGGTGATGTTGTCCTTAGACTCTCAATGACATCATACATACAAATTTAAATTTGTTATTCCCAAACACACACATCAAACTTTTGTCTATTCGACAAAGGACCCTGAATTTGGGAAATAATTCATCGAAAGGCATCTCTGCTTCCGCATGCATTTGCTATTCTTCCAATTATCTATGATAATAACATCGCGTGCAGGCCCCAGTTGCGCAGCACATAAAGGACACTTCGAAGCCAGGGATATAACTGTAAAATAACCATCGCGCCAATGCCATTTAGCAACAAGCAATTTATGTTTACAAAGCGGGCCGAGCGTGTGTCCCCTTTGTCATCGATTTGCAGTCCCGTTCCCTTCACCGTGCGGGCATGTAGTAGTGTCGCAATTTGTATTGAGCTTATTTTACAATGACAGTCACATGATTACCGCGATTCACGGTCGTCGTCACCGTGGGCATTGAACGTAGAAAGGACGGTGCCTTCAAGGTGTCTTTTTGAATAATAACGACTGTTTCGTGTTCCTTGCTTGGCAGGGATAGTAAATGCATGACTTAATGAGTTTGTGTTTTTTTTTTTTTTTTAATTTTTAACTGACTTTGACGTTAATGGTTGTAGGAAGTACGAGTGACTGCAAATCGAACTCAACAAAATCATTGCCGAATAACTCCTTCCATGCGAATGTCCTGTCCTGTTGTCCAACTATTTTTATTCTGTTCTTTTATGTTATTTATGACTACCGCATGCCAAATACCATACACAGAAACAACACCGCATGCGGAAGTCGCACATCGGCCCTCGTGTACTACAACAACCACTCCACACAAACATTGTCCATTATCAACACGTAATAAATTTAAGCCTCCCCATTTTGTGTAAGCGTGCAGGCACACAGGATGTGCAGCCTGAGATTGTACATACATCGAATTTTCTAAAGGACCTATAAATCAATTTCTTGATTCTTCGCCCGGACTGTATCCGCTCATAATAACATTTAAGCATCATCGAACCGCCACTCATGAGTGTGTGATAAGCACACGTGACTTTCCCCCCTGACATTGGCCTAGTGCAAGGACCTGCCTTGCGCCAGCACGGTGGCGTCAACGATCGACCTGAGAAACGGACTTGTGACAGGTGGAATTCGATGGTTTTCAATTATCCTCTTTTAGATTGCAAGTGCCATTCATTTTTTCCCCTCTCTTTCTTCCCTTTCTCTTTTTTTTTTCGTGTTGCTCGTGATGCAGGAGGTTATGTACATAGTTAGGGTTAAGCCGTTCGCTTTGTTGAGTTTAATGGGTTTGACCTTATTTCATTTGAACCAAAACTCGATATCCTTTGTCGTCGTTGAACTTGATCGTTGAGAGAGTTTTATGGGTCAAACTGTGTGCCAGGGGGCTGGTTGGTGCTGAATTAGCAACAACAGCAGGCAATTATTACAAAACATAAATTTGTTGGCTCATTTGTGATTTTGTTGATTTTTCGTAATCGATTACCTATTGATTTGGGTATGAGGTATTCCTTGCGGAGAAGTACTGTATTTCGTGGAGAAACTTTTCTGTTTGTAAATGCCAGGAGGGAGTTTCCAAATTGTTTTCTATTGCCAACAGTCACACGGCAAGAAAGAGTTCTTTGCTCACGCAGATCATGGTAGTTGTTAAAATTAATCGGAGCTATAATATCCCGCGGGGACTTGTTGGATTAATAATTAGTTTCAGCAGTTTTTATGATGATTTTTCTTTCATGATTGCTGCGAGGACGGCTCGTGAATCATAAATGAAGCAATGAAATCTAATGCGAAAAGCAGCACAGAACAGCGGCACAGAACAGTTGGGAACTTTCAATGTCGAACTAAGGGAATTAAAAGTCGACCGAGTTCACTGTGGTCCCAACTTTGCTTCCAAATATTTTTTTTCGAAACTTTAAAACGAGTAAAATTTCAGCTGAAACTCTTTCCTTTCAATAGCACGTCATATAGGGCCGTACCAATAAACATTTTAAGTTCCGACTTTAAGTTTAAGTAATTCACAATCTTTATAAATATATATAAAAATGGATCGTGGTGTGTTCGGATGCTTACAACTTGAAAACGACTGGACCAAATCGGATACTTCCTTCAGCGGGTTTGTTTGTAATTGCTATAGAAAGGTATAGGAAAAAAGAAAAGTCGGATAATTCTCAGCAGGTTTTTTCGTTTTTTTAGTTCAATTCAATTATCTTCTAAATTAAACATAATTCCTTCGGAGTGAAACTCCATGACGTTTTAGCTTGATAACCGCTGGACCAATTTTCATGATTTTTTCGTTTTGTTCGTTTTGCTGTATTTAGGCAGACTAAAAGAAGGGCTACTCTTGGAACCGATAGGTGGAACTTTGCAAAAGATAAACGGTATACGAAAATGGCACATCCCATTTAAACAAAAAACTCAAACCCTGTTTCTAAACTTGTATACTTACTTACTTAGGTGGCGCTACAGTCCGGGGTGGACCTGGGCTTCAACCAATACGCCTCTCCAGTTAGCGCGATCTTTAGCTAACTGCCTCTAGTTGCGCACTCCAAGGTTGAGGTCCCCTGCCACTTGCGCGCGCCACCTAAGGCGAGGTCTTCCTCTACTGCGTTGTCCCTCCGGGTTGGAATCGAAGACTCTTCGGGCCGGAGCGTTGGTGTCCATTCGCTCTACATGTCCCAGCCATCTTAGACGACTGATACGTACTTTTCTGACTAGGTCGATGTCGCTGTACAGCTCGTAGAGTTCGCTGTTAAATCTCCTCGTCCAGAGCCCGTCAACGCAAACGGGACCAAAAATCACACGAAGAATTTTGTGTTCGAAACGACCAAGGAGCTCTTCATCCGACTTTGATAGGGTCCATGCTTCTGCAAAATAAAGCAGGACTGGGATGATGAGGGTCTTATATAGAGTCTCCTTAGTATTTCTCGACAAGGCCTTACTAATCAATTGCCTTCTTAGACCAAAGTAACAGCGGTTGGCAAGTGTGATTCTTCGCTTGATTTCTGAGGTGATGTCATTTTCAGAGTTAATAGCGGAGCCGAGGTAGACAAAGTTCCGAACTACCTCAAAGTTAAAGCTGTCTATCGAGACGTTCTGTCCGATTCGTCGATGTTGTGTGTCCCTTCTTATTTTGCACAGCATATATTTTGTTTTGCCCTCATTCACCACTAAACCCATTTTTGCCGCTTCTGTACTGATACTTGCAAACGCACCAGTGACAGCTCGCTGGGTTCTGCGAATGATGTCGATGTCGTCAGCGTATGCAAGTAGTTGCACAGACTTCTGGAAAATTGTGCCTCTGGTGTTGGCTTGTGAGTTTCGCACAATCTTCTCAAGAATTATATTGAAAAAGTCACACGACAGCGCGTCACCTTGTCTAAATCCTTTTTTGACACCAAAGGTCTCGGTAAGATTGTTTCCGACCTTTATGGAGCAGCGAGCGTTCTCCATCGTCATTCTGCACAATCTGACAAGATTGACAGGGATGTCAAAACTAGACATGGCTCTGTATAGCTCGTCTCTATAAATGCTGTCATATGCGGCCTTAAAGTCGATAAACAGGTGGTGGGTATCGACTTGGACTTCTTGGGTTTTCTCCAGGATCTGCCGTAGTGTGAATATTTGGTCGGTTGTGGACTTACCGGGCCTAAAACCGCATTGATAGGGTCCAACAGATAAGGAGACTGATGCCTCTATAGTTGGCGCAGTTTAGAGGGCCTTCTTTCTTGTGGATCGGGCAAACAATGCTGAGGTTCCATTCATCAGGCATACTTTCCTCTAACCAAATCTTGAAGACGAGTTGGTGTATGCACTCTACCAAATCATCTCCCGCTGCCTTGAAAAGCTCGGCAGGTAAGGCGTCTGGTCCGGCAGCTTTGTTGGGCTTCAGCTTGGATATTGCTATCCTCACTTCATTTTGGTCAGGTGGACAGAAGTCTTGGCTTACATCGCCCAGGTTGAATGGTTCATTCTGCCTGACAGCGGACTTTATGTCGTCTTCGCCGTTAAACAGTCTGCAGAAATGATTTTTCCATGTCCTCAGCACCGACTGCGATTCCACTACAAGGTTTCCTTGTTCGTCTCGACAGGTTTCTGCTCGGGTCTTGTTGCCATGACACGTCCTTTTTACCCTTTGGTAAAACTTCCGAACATTGTTCCTGGAGTAACACCTCTCCACTTGCTCGATCGCGCGCTTCTCATGCTCTTTCTTTTTCTTCCGGAGGAGCCGGTGTTCTTCCCTCCTCTCTTGCTCGTAGAGCTCACGAGCCGCTCTCGTCCTTCTGTGCAGCGCCGCTTCGTAGGCATGTTGTTTTGCTGCATGTGCTTGCCGGCACTCTTCATCGAAAACTTGTATAGGTTATTAAAATTATTATTCAGCTGAAAGCCCTGGTAGCTAGTGCTGCAATATTTTTTTCTTCTTTGTTTTATATTGATATTGTAATTTATTACTTATTAATCTATATATATACAAATTTAAAATTGTGTTTGTTTAGGAAAAATGAAAATTCTCAACAGGTGGCGCTGTAGGCACATTTCGTTTTTCATTCGTCGATAGATGAATTTTTTTTTTCCGACCCGGAGATCTATGAAGTTTCTATGTTTCTATGGATTGAACTAAAATTAATTCCAAGGGAGTTTCATTCGTTCAATAGAGAGGTTCAACTATCAAAAGGTCAATCAAATTTAGTCAATTTTAGTCGGTACGAAGTGCGCCGGATCATGTAGTAAAGTATATTATTATTATAAAATCATTAATGGACATTGTTCAAATAAAGCACTTTGCGAAATGTGGGTGGGACTTAATACGAAAGGCACGGGCAAAACCGAGTGTGTACAGCTGTAATAAAAGAGACTGACCTCCGTAGGTGCACTCATAACCCGGGAATGGATCGTTCGATTTTTACGATTTTGGGCTTGGTGGATTCGTATTTGCCCGTGGAAGGAGATGCTACGTTTCGTGGTGAAAACTTTAAGGGGATGAGTTTGATGATAGAAGTTTGTATGGAGAGCCGCACTTAAAAAAAAATAGACTGGTTAGAAAAACGGGTAGTGTCACTTATCTAAAATTTTTAAGTTTTGATTTCTTTGGATTTTCCTTGGGCTCACTGCTACAAAATGTGAAATTGAAAGTCGGCTCAGTTATAATTTTGTTGCGCAACGTCATTGCACCGAAGCATTGTAACGGAACGCGTTTGATTTGATTGTGAAAATGTCAAATCAAATGTCATGCAAGCGACGATTTTGAGGGGGAATTCAAGGGCAAACATTCGCATTCCGCGATTCCCCCCATTCAGAACGAATCGCCATTCGTAGTTAAGCGTCTTCAATTTCAGGTGCGTGTCGCTTTCGCTATGACAATTAATAAGTCGCAAGGACAATCACTGGATATTTGTGGCATCAATTTTGAATTCCCATGTTGCTCACAGGTCACAGGTCAATTGTATGTGGCGTGCTCACTTGTGTGTAAACCTTCCGGTTTGAACGTCGTGTACTGTAAAGTACTTAAGTGAAAAAGCTGAAGGTCGGCCGACACGTCAATCATTGCGGTTTGATTGAAACACATTGGAATTGCTATACTACTTCAGTTATTTATATTTTATTAAATATACCTTTTGAGTACAGGGGTGGCTGGCAGCACGTAATTTGTCTCAATCGAGCTCAATCGATTATACTCGATCGATTATTCTCGATTGAGACAAATTAGGTGCTGCCAGAGCTCGATTGTTTCGACTGAACTCGATTGTATCAAGACACGTGCTGTCACCTCAAAATTTGAATTAACCAAATTACTAAAGCAGCATGCACAATTTGCTCGGAATTATTATTTTCATTACATTAACGAATTTGGGCGGAACGAAGTTCGTTGGGTCAGCTATTAATAACTAATAATCATTCTTAACCTTTCAATCTAAAAATGGGTGACAATGGGTAGTTTTATGTAGAAAGTTTCGCCATTGTTCGTTCGTAAAATCCAGCGGACACTAAATATTTTTATTATTATTGCGAAATTTTTATATTTTCTATAGGAATTTCGAAATTGGGAGCTTCCGCAAATTTAAAGTCGAGGCATAAATTTATTATTAGTACAGCGCATAGTATGTTCCCGCCTTCAGAGATGAGTTGCAATTCAAAATGTCTACAGGCAAATTTTTTAGAAACATAAAGAACTCGGCCTGAACATCAATTCTAGCGCTCATTTACAAAGACGCACCAGCTGTCAGCTGCTTAGATAGAGCTTTAAAGCTTAGATAGCTGGACTTGCAGTGCTTTCCGCTGATAGATCGATGTAGTAATGCCAGACCGTGGGTAATTACCCATTTCGTGGGCTTTTGCCTTTCAAAATGAGCTTAAAGGGCGAAAGAAAAAATAGTATATTTTGTTGTTTTTTAATGTCAGTATGAGCAAAAAGGGCATTTTTGGGTGTTTTTGACGTGTATCGTGGGCAATTTAGTCCGAAAAGTCTGGCATCACTGGATCGATGTCCCCAACTGTACTTGAGAGCGTCGAATATGGGACAAATCATACAGTCGATAGAGTGCTTTATGATCTCAACATAAATAAATTCGCTGCACCAGATATTGTATCTCCGTCATCGTTCTGTGTCCTTCGACGCTGGCAAAACCATTGCGTAAGCTTTTCCACCTGTCCTAGTCTTCTGGACTCTTCCTCTTCGCTCTGCTATAACAAAATTGCTCAGAGCTACCTGGCCATCGCCATAAATTTCATCATTTTCTTTCATTCATTCATTTAATTTTTTTTTCATCGCTCAACCTTTCAGTCGTTCGTCGCTCGCAGTCTAAGGTCATGGATATTGCTGATAAATCGTCAGCCTATGAAATATCTTGAATAATGGAAACTCCTTAGCGACCGTCAGCATGGTTTCCGTGGCAATAAATCCACTGGTGATTTGATAGCTTATCTCACCGAAAAGTGAAACCAATCTCTCAAAGTGAAACCAATCTTCAAAGGCATTTGCCAGAGTTTGGCATCATGCTCTTTTGTCGAAGATGCATACTTCTGGTAAACATGCGTCTCCTTGACGTCCAATGTAGTTTCTTTTTTTTCAAAACTAATCCTAAATCCAATAAAACAAAAAACATTTCACTGAAAAGTTCAAAGCTTTTCACAACCATAAGAGAGCCCTCTCTCGCGCTCTCTTCTTTTCCTGTCTGTGAATACGTGTATTAATGGCCACCGGGTGGCACTATTTCAATAACAAACAATTTGTAAATAGATTTATAACAATAAATGTAAAAAAAGTACATGTTTATTATGGTTTTTTTAGGTAGCATAACTTGTTCTCTACCAATATTCTGCACCAAAAACTGTTCATCTTTATTTATTTTATTTATTTAAGAAAGAAATGCATATTCACATTAAGACATGTTGTCTTATAATCTAGAGATAAGCTACAATTAAACAAAATGAGAGCTAGGGTTTACAATTATTTTTACAAAAAATTAATTCCAGGGAAAAAAAAAAAAAAAAAAAAGCATACTAGTATTAAAGTTACGCAGAAAAAAAAAGTCTAAGTTTGTTCTTCAATCTCGCAAAGTCGTCCTCTTCTCTTATAGAGCGCGGTAAAGAATTCCAAAGGCGGACTGAGTACACAAAAAATTGGCGTTCGGATGTAAGGGAGGCATGACGCGGGTTAATTAGGATCCGCGACCTTTGCGATGATGCATTAGTAAACATTTCATATAGATATTGCGGTTGATGGTTTAGGAGGATGTTTGAAAGCAAAGTTAGAGCACGATACTTAAGGAAATTTTCAAAGGTCATGTTGAGCAGTCGTTTAGAAAAATTTGATACATGGTCGTATCTACGTAGCCCAAAAATATAGCGTATTATAAAGGGTGATTTTTTAAGAGGTTTAGAACTTTCAATGGTGAACGCTACCGAGCGAAAAAAAAAAAACACAAAAAATTCGAAAAAATTAATGAAATATTTATTTGAATCGATAGTTTGAACCTTGCAATTTAATGTTTAAAGATAATTTCATGCAAATGTTGACCGCGGCTGCGTCTCAGGTAGCCCATCCGCTGAGTCCAATTTTGGCATACTCTTTCACACATATCGGCCGGTATCTCACGAATGAATGCATGGATGTTGGCTTCCAGTGCGTCAATCGAAGCGGGCTTGTCCCTATACACATTAGCCTTGGCATACCCCCACAAAAAATAATCTAATGGTGTCAAATCGCACGATCTAGGCGGCCAATTGACCGGCCCGAAACGTGAAATTAACTGTTCACCAAACTCGCCTCGCAATTGCGCCATTGTTTCGCGTGCTGTGTGGCATGTGGCACCGTCTTGTTGAAACCACATATCATGCAAGTCAAGAACTTCCATTTCGGGCAAAAAAAAGTTTGTTATCATCGCTCGGTAGCGTTCACCATTGACAGTAACGCTGCGATTCGCATCATCTTTGAAGAAATATGGCCCAATAATGCCGCCGGCCCATAAACCGCACCAAACAGTGGCTTTTTCGGGATGCATTGGTAGCTGTTGCAATGCTTCTGGCTGATCTTCACTCCAAATGCGGCAATTTTGCTTATTTACGTACCCATTCAACCAAAAATGAGCCTCATCGCTGAACACAATTTTTCGATAAAAAAGCGGATCCTCGGCCAGCTTTCCAAGAGCCCATTCACCAAAAATTCGGCGTTGTGGTAGGTCGGCTGGCTTTAGTTCTTGCACCAGCTGTATCTTAAAAGGCTTTACGCCCAAATCCTTCCGCAAAATTTTCCACGTAGTGCTGTAACAAAGGCCTAACTGCTGGGAACGGCGCCGAATCGACATTTCGCGGTCTTCTGTCACACTAGCTGATACGGCCGCAATATTTTCTTCACTACGCACAGTACGTAAACGTGTTGGTGGTTTAATGTCCAACAAAGTAAATTTGGTGCGAAATTTGGTCACAATCTTCCGAATAGACTGCTCAGAAGGTCGAGAATGCCGATCATAAAATGGAAGCAGCGCGCGATGAACATTTCGAACCGAGCACGAATTTTGATAGTAAAATTCAATAATTTGCAAGCGTTGTTCATTTGTAAGACGATCCATGGTTAAATTGCAAACCAAACTGAAGCTGTTTGACAGTGACACAAGGTACTAAACACACGTCAGCTGTCAAAACCAGTGTTGCCAAAACCAAACCAGCTAAAAAATCACCCTTTACTATTAAATGCCACATTGAGCCTTCTTTTGCTTACGGAGTCACAAAAACAGTATATTTCGCAACCATAGATTAGAGTAGGTATGACAAGAGTTTTCGCCAGTATCGTACGCACTCTAATGGGGGTAAAGGACTTTGTTGCCCAGAGAGTTGAAAGAATACCATATGTTCTACCCACTACTGTATTTATATGGTTGTTCCAGGTTAATGTGCGGTTAAACACCATGCCGAGATTTTTGGCGGTTTCGACATATGTTACCGGGGTATTATGAAGGATTACAGGAGGAAAGTACGAGAGGTCAACTTTTTTTTTTGAAATCACTATAGACTTAGATTTGAGCGGGTTTAATAAGAGACCATTATTCTGGGACCAACAAGCGATGTCTTCGAGGTCTTCGTTAACACTGCTTATACCGTGTTCAATAAGACCGATTGGGCAACTGAGATACAGTTGCACGTCATCTGCATACATGTGTATTGAGGAGTGCTTAGCTATGGATGGTAGGTCGTTAACATAGAGCGAGAACAGAAGGGGGCCCAGGATTGAGCCTTGTGGAACCCCGCGTGACGTTGGAAGAAAATTTGACATATCATTGTTTAACTGAACTGTCTGTGAACGGCCTGATATGTAGGAGAAGAGAAGCTTCACCGCACAGGACGAGAAGTTGAAGGGTCGAAGAAGTTTTCTACATAAAACGGAGTGGTCGACCATATCGAATGCCTTAGAGAAGTCTAAGAGGATTAGAAAGCTAATGCAATTGTTGTCCAGGGCTTGTCGCATATCTTCGGTGACTTTTAATAAAGCGGTTATACAACTATGTCCCTTTCGAAAACCAGATTGTTTAGATGTTAGTAAATTTGAAGTAATTAAGTAAAATGTCCTTTGATTTTGCAGGATTCTTTCGAAGACTTTGGATAGGAAAGGTAGGATTGCAATGGGTCTAAATTCGTCTCCCCGAGAGTTTTTTGCGACGGGTAATATCTTAGCTACTTTCCACTGCACCGGATATATACCTGTTGTTAAAATGTTATTGAAAATATGGGTTATATAGGGCAACACGATTGGTAATATTAACTTAAGAAATATTGGGTGCATCTCGTCTAGTCCAACAGCATTTGATTTTATGGAAAGTAAACTCGATACCACATTCACATTTCAGTTGTGTTTCAGTTTCATTTTTATGAATTCTATTTTTGACAGCAAAATTCATGCATCTGCATAAATGAAATCCGTGGGGTTGTTCAAAAAATGAGTTAGCAACATGCAAGTTGAACCAAAGCTTCCACTAGGGCATAAGTGAATTTTAGAAAATGTTCATGAACGTTGAATAAACTTCTATTAGGCTTGGGGAATGTTTCCAAATTCGTTTATTTAGTACCATATTTGTACAGAATTAAAATATGATTGGAAATTCTGTCGTTTAATAACACTGAACAGTGTTGAATAATGTTACCTAGGAACAGTAAAGATGCAAATGCTATTAATATCGGAAAGCAAGATTGTGGTATAATTGGATTTTGCTACTTGACTTCCGATTTCAGATTTCGCGTATTCAATCGATTTTCTTTTACAAATTGTATAACAATGTATTTTCAAATGTGCACTGATTTTTTATAAACCTCTCTACATTATTAACTAACAAAAACAAGTGCACTCTTTGTGTTTTTGGAATACAAAAAGTGATCAAAACATCATATTTTAACTGTTCCGTGTATTTCACATAATCGATCAACGAGGATTTTTGTATTATGGACTTTACAAGAAAAAACCAAGCGCATACAAATTTGACAGCAATATTATAAGCAATAAAAATATTGAATAATTTTTTTTAACAAATGCAACAAATGCGCAGTGGCTTAGTGGTTAGTGTGTTGGACTACAAAGCGAGGGGTGCCAGGTTCGAATCCCGAAAAAAACCCAAATTCAAACTTATGGTTTTTTCCGCTGCGCCACCTCTCGCGAATGTCTGACAAACATCCGAGAGTATAAATGTCATGAAGGAGCTTCTCAATTAGCCGTTTGGACCCGGCATAAAATTGTAGATCCCCCCTTCCATTCGTCCCAAAAATGAAAAACTCACACAAACGAATGGTTGTGAGAAGCTAGGCCTAGGGTCCCTGCAGACCTGTTGCGCCAACTATTTTTTTTTTTTTTTTATAGGTTTGTACTTGCATATATTAATGTGTAAGTATTCATTTTACGTACCTACTTATTACAGATTGTAAATTATGCTAAAACTACAAAAATTGTCGCCGAGACATAGAAAAAATGTTTTCCCTAAACGGTGTTAAAGCAAAATGTTTAAATATGATTTCGAAACTTAAAGCGTTTAAATCAACAAAAAAAGTGTGTTTTCTTTAAAATATACAAAAAAAAAGCTTTAACTTACAAAATCTCTTTCAACAAAAGTAAAAAAAAACCTTGTTAGTGCATTTTATGAAGTTCATAAACTTTATAAACTCTTTTGACGTTTTCGATTTTCCAAAAAAAAAACACTTTTTTTATCTCAGGAACATTTGAGAGATCTCGATTTTTTCTCATATTTACACATACTTTCCTAATACAAATGTGTATGACACACAGTTGGCGGTTACGAATTGTTTATCGTTGGAAGGATTGCTTTTTAACTGAATTATTAATTTTTCGAGAATGGAAGCGATTTTTAATATTAAATTATTTCGAAATGAGTTATTTTAAATGTGTACAAATCAATTCAAATGGATTTCCAGTGTAAGTGAAAACAAATATTTATTGCGGCCAACTCTTTACACACAAAAACCAATAAAATTCGGATTTTATGTTCGATTTGGTAGCAGAAATCTGAAAAGCCAGATCGAAAACGACATAAGAACAATTGTTATTTGCCCAACAGAGCCGCAACACACGATAACGAAATGACATCCGGTTGAAACCGGAAGAGTGTAGGCTGGTTTTTTTTTTCAAGTATGAGTGAGCCCCTTTGATTAACATAGGCACAAATACATGAATTCAAACTGGGCTACATCCAAGGTCAAATTCAGCTTGTAGGCGATTTCTCTTTTTTGGCTGAAGCTGTCAGTCTATTTAGTAGTAAGTTTATGATCACTACGCTCTACAGAAAAAGGAACTTTCCACTCCACTTCGGCGTTTAAAATTATTGAAACCAACACCGAAATTGCAAAATATGCTAAATCGTCTTCACTTCAGACTTGTTTGAATGCACACACCCAGTCACAGTTGGTGGGATCATTCAAATGAGACTGCCGCGAGGAGCCTCTGTTCTCTAGGATTATTCACATTAAATTGGTTTCTGTATGAAATTGTGAGTGTGTCCGTTAAGTATGGCCAAGTATCTATCATTCAAATTACAGAAATCTATCCTTTATGTCTAGTCATAGAAAAATATTATTTTTCAGGTCCAAAAAGGATTTTCCGGTTAAAGAATTTTTTCGTTTCGGCTAAAAATCGGTTAGACCGGATTCCAAAATTTGCTCCGGTCAGAGTGAAGAAATTTCAGTCAGATCGGCAACACTGGTGCTCATATGAAATCGCCAGCAGGAATCCTCCCCTCACCATTTCTATCGGACTACTCGTCCTGATAGGAATTGGCATCAGTTCACCCTTAAGTCTATTTTCGGTCATACTTAGAAGTATAAAGACTCATTCGTTACCCGAATAGCACGCTTGGGTTTTAATATGGTACATACAACTCTAATATAACTATCAAGTTATTTCCTAAGTATTGCAGTAACATTGTCACATCCCACATTGTAACCAAAAAAGCCGCATTTCCCCTTATATTTTGCAACAACTTTTAGTATTTGTGTTTTACTGATGTTATTTTTTGTTAAATGATAGTTTTTCTTACGTTGTTTCAACGAAAACATGTTGTATTTGACTTAAATAATGTTTTAGCAATGTAACCATTAAGTAACTGTTGAGTTGTCCTGTTGTTTATGCAAATCAGTTTGAATAACATGTTGGATATAATATAAGTATGGGAAATGTTTCTGTAAACATTCCAGAAGTTTTAAATAAGTTATTATTAGAATGCTTTTTGAGTCTACATGTATAGACAAACAAATTATGAAGTATAAAAGGAAAGGTAAACATATTTGATCTGAAAGGTATTAGTATCTAAAATAGTTCAAGTTTGCTTCCGAGCAAAATCCTTAAACGAATACTACTTTTGTCATGAACATTAATATCTTGGGTCTGGAAAATTCACGCGCCTCCAAATAGAAGAAAAGTTTGAAAATCAGAAAATATTAAAATTTGTATTAAAGTTTCAAAATCCCAAAAGACTTGTAGAAACAAATTTTAATATACCATATTCATCAGTTTCTATACAAATGAATTGTAGAAGCTATGTAATATATTGGGAAAATTGAAATGTATTTTTCACATCTTAAGACCTATGGTTAAACATGTATATAAAATGGTGAACAATATGGCGGTTGTTGCATGAAACATCATTAAAACATGAACCATAATATTATAACTAAAATGTTCCTTGAAATGCTATTGAAATGAAGTTACAACAAAGTAACAACTGAATGTTAGCAAACTGTTGTTTTCATATTTATGAGATGTAACAACAACTGACATTTTAGTTTTCTTCAAAATAGTAAATCAACATTATTATAACATCATTATAATTGAAAATAAGCAATAGCATTATAACTTCTTTAGAACTAACTTTTGTTTGTTGACATTATAGTCACTGTTGCCAAACATTTTTAGAAGCTTGTTTTAAAAATGTTCATCGGTGATTTTTATAGTTTTTGTTTTCCGTATAACATCAACTTAAGCTTTTCAGCTTTTACAAACACTTTTGATAAATGTAAAATTTCAACTCTGCAACGTTTTTTTTTTTTGTCCTATAATTTGCACATTACAATATTTGTTTCAATAACATTCCAAAAAAATACTGCTCTGACCTTGCAAGTTTTCAGTGCTATTATTCCTTTTCGACGAAAAAAATCGTGATCTCACTTTTACAACATATTTTTGAATGTGGGCTCGTCTGCGTGGAACAATATTACATTCGAGGTTATGTCTTCTTTTTGTGCATTAAAGTAACATTTTCTGCAATACAGAATAATTGCGGAAAGCCGATTTGGCAACGCTGACTACAACTTGACGCTGACATTTTGATTTTCTCATCAACATTATATTATTATGATTTCACTAATCAGCAGTGATTGACGAAGACTGATGTTAGAATACTTGTCATATAATGAAACATGTTTATAATTGTATAAACTCAATTATAGCATTGCTTCACATTTTAATGTTTCTCTTATTTTTTTTTACTGAATTGCAAAAATATCCCAGATGACTTGTTAATATACGATTCGTTTTAAAAACATATAAAAAAACTAAGCAATGACTTTCCATTTTTGTAAGTTTCTTTATTTATAAAACATTCTGTAAACGTAATTTGTACATATTAGAAACTTAACCACTTTTGATTGTAATTAAGTTACTTCGTTGTTAAGTTTCTGCTATGCATACGTTTCAATGTGTTTTAGTTAGAAGTATCCAAAATGAAAATTTACTAAACGTATCTGTAACTTATTACCAACCCCACTACAGTTTAGGAGTGGTCATAACCTCTCAACGCGTGCTAATTATATGCATATAAAGAAAGAAATCAAAAAGTAGCCACGGAAATTGAAATTACTGAATGCGTTACAGCCATAAAGTCCAGTTCGATAGGTGAGGGTGGTTTTCCAATTCGATTTGTTAAACTTATTTTACCTGAAATGGTCTCCCATCTCACTCATCTAATTAACTGGTGCATAATTTCGTTAACTTTTCCACAGCTCTGGAAATTTGCCAATAGCTAAGAAAACTCATGCATCTTCTCCTGTTGATTTTAGACCGGTTAGCATTCTACCTTGTTTTTGAAAAGGTTATGGTAAAGCAGATAACAAAGCACATGTCACTGAACAAATTGCTGTATGCTCAGCAATCTTGTTTTAGAGCTAACCACAGTTGTGCTACAGCTACGGTTAACCTTTTTGAAGAATTAAGGCAAGAGTATGACAGGGGTTATGTTTCGTTTGCTAGACTATTCGAAGGCTTTTGATAAAGTTAACCATATAGTTTTGTGTTGGAAGCTTAAGAATCACTTTGGTTTCAGCGAAAGAGCAGTAAAATTGATCAGTAGTTTTCTCTCTGGCAGATCGCAAAGGGTTAATTCTTATGAACGTTTTTCACTGTTGAATGAAATAAAGCAGGGAGTTCCTCAAGGCTCGATATTAGATCCGATACTCTTCTGCATGTTTATTAACGACCTTCCAATAGTCTGTAAACATACTTCAGTACAACTTTATGCTGACGATATCCAACTACATTTAGCGAAGCCTTCTGGGAACCTCAACGAACTTGTTCTTCTCATCAATGAAGACTTAAAACATATTACAACCTGGTCTGTAGCTAATGGACTGCTTCTCAATCCATCTAAATCTCAAATAATACCCATTCCCGCCTCCTTCCCGATGTTTACCTTAATAATAACAAAATTAAAGCTTTTGACTCAGTCACTAGTCTAGGCGCTATTATCAACCGAAATTTGTCTGATTACAATCACACAAACGTGGTCGTGGGTCGTATCTACGTATTTGGATCGGTGCTTATTTTACCCCTCAGGAAACAAGACGAAAGCTGGTACTGTCTCAAGTCCTACCCCTCATAGCATATGCTGAGGTGGTCTATAGCAGTCTTGACTCTTCATCCCAGCGAAAACTGGAACTTGCCTTTAACGACGCAGTGCGTTATATCTATGGCATACGTAGATAAGACCATATTTCCGTGTTTTCTAGGGTTGTACGGGTGTTTTTTTTAGAGGTATAGAACTTTAAGTTGGCTACACTATTTTAACTGCCGGCCATTTTGTCAGCTGTCAAGTGATTTATTTTTAGTTTGGTTTGCCATTTCATCATGAACAAGTTGACAAATGAACAACGCTTGCAAATCGTGCAAATTTATTTCGAAAATAATGGTTCAGCTCGCGAAGTTTACCGCAAGCTCCGTTCATTTTATGGTCGACATAATCGTCCATCAGAGCAATTAATTCGGTTAACCATGGATCGTTTTCGCACTACGTTTACTCTATGTGATAATACGCATCCGCAGAGACGTCGAACAGTGCGCTGTAGAGCAAAGTGTTGAAGAGGACCCGGATGAATCGATTCGCCACCGTGCACAGCAATTGGAGCTTTGTACATCAACTTTATGGAAGATGTTGCGCAAAGATTTTAGCTTACGACCTTACAAGATCCAGCTTGTGCAAGAATTAAAGCCGCGAGGCCATGCATCGTGATTTTGGTGTATGGGCCGAAAATTTGATTGATATCGATGCTGATTTTCATCGCAAAATTTTGTTCTATGATGAGGCTCATTTTTGGTTGAATGGCTACGTCAACAAGCAAAATTGCCGCTTTTGGAGTGAAGAGAATCCACATGAGACCCTTGAGACGCCATTACATCCACAAAAACTGACTGTTTGGTGTGCTCTAGGGGCTGGTAGAGTCATTGGGCCATACTTCTTCCGAAATGATGCTGGAGAGTCAGTTACCGTTAATGGAGACCGGTATAGTATAGCCATGATAACCGACTATTTTGTTCCCGAAATTGGATGGCATGAATGTGGATGAGATGTGGTTCCAACAAGACGGCGCTACATGCCACCTCAGCGCAGGTCACAATCGATTTATTGAAGGAAACATTCGATGAGCGCATAATTTCGAGCGCAATGGACCTGTCAATTGGCCACCAAGTGTTTTATTTCAATTCGAAGTTGTATACCTCTAAAAAAAACACCCTATACTTTGAAACTATATATCAACGCCAGGAATTGAGTGTTTTTTCACAAAATTATTAAAACTCAAAGTCCGTCTTACTTGTACAAAAGACTTAATTTTACTCGCCCCTCAAGAACCATCAACCTCATTCCCTATCGTTATAATAACCTCAACTCATCACGCTTATTCTTTATCCATACTGTTAGGCTTTGGAACTCTTTGCCCTCTCGATTGAAGAATATTTCAAATCCAATCAATTTTAAAAGTGCAATCTTTCAACATTTCTCCAACTTATCTATTTAAATTCTTTCCCTCATCATCCACTTCCTTTCTTGATTTACTCTTCTCTCTACCCTGTCTCAAACTTAGATTAAGATAAATATTGTTCTTAGATTTAAGTATTTTGAATTAGTATAACTGATGTTTAAATCACTAAGTACTATAAAAGATTATATCTTAATGTACAAACCATTTAAGAAATGAATTGAATTGAATTGAATTATTCGCGGGTCAAAACAAAACAACAAAAAAAAGTCCTTCAATGCCAGCTTCCATAAATAGGTCTTCTCAGTTCTACGACACAATTAATTGTCCTTGGGTCCATCCATCCATCCTGTGTCCATTCAATTAATTATCCGACCGTCCGCCAATTCTAGGACGCAATTTAAATACATGCCTGTCCATCAATTAGTCTCGCAAAGCAACTGATATTGACACACTCTATTGACACTCATATCAATCAAGTCTGCCTGCAACTTTTCTAATTCCAAGTCCTACTTAGCTGTAGCTCATAAATCACTCAAACAAAAACTATAAGTCACTGCAACAATATATCACACAACGGAATCCTTATATTTCATGTTTGTTTGACCGTTTCTCTGAAATGGGGGGAGGGGGGGTCTAAAAAATCTCGTTCCGATGAATATCTATAATTATTCGTTCAAATATTAAATGCCACTGTCAGCTAACTGACAAACAAGTAAACATCCTTAAAGGAAGCTCCCAGACACAATGTTTAGTTTACTCCGGCTTTTCTGTATGCGCACACACCCCGCACTATTTCTGAAATAATTATTTTCGCTTTGTTGGTTTCTTGGTTCCTTAGGCGGGAACCACACTGTAGGATGTAAACATCCAAATAATACGCAGCAAGTGAATGGGTTGAAAGTGTCTTTACATCCGCAGTGCGACATGGAGGCACAAGCCCACACAAGGGATACACTTCTTTTTATTATTTACCCGGAGAAAATTGTTCAGCTTTGCTTTTTAACGGTTATTTTAGGCAGTTTCCTTGGCTATTTGCTGGGTAAGGGGGACTCATCGTTCTATGATAGTCTTTCGTTTGGCTGTCTTTCCCTTGCTCACTGCTTAGCGTCTGCCCTGACTTATACTTATGAATAATTTCTCATCAAGTCTTGCGTGGCAGAAACAGTTGGTTAATAATAATAAAGAACGTCATGAGGTGTACAAACTTAAGTTGGCAACTTGACTCGCTAGCTTAACTTGTGGCGACATTTGGAATGGGGTGAGTTAACATTTTTGGATACTTGGTTTGAGGGGGACATTTGTTTTAAGAAAACCATGTAATTAAATATAATTTGATGTAATGTGGCGAGGAGTGGGAGGCTTCCCGCGGTATGGAGTGAAGCAAAAGTTGTAACAGGGGAAGTCGTCGAACCGCAGTTAATTAGTGTGGAATTTTGAAAACACCAGAACAACTATTTCGAGCCTTACATTCGCATTATATTTGGTTTTGCTTATAAGTTTGAGTTTATTTGACAGTTTTTTGAAACCGAGCTAAGTGTGATCTTATAGTGTGGAGTAAGAGAAAAATTCAAAGCACTTGTGGCGCATTTTTAACCTATGTCAACGCCATGCATTTGTTTTCTCGTTCGACTATGTTCGTACTTAAATAAATTTAAACCGATTGTCCTAATCGTAGCAGTAGATCAACAGACATTCGACAAATCTGCGGCCAAATATTGTCAACTGTTTCGAATATGAAAGTGCTCAGGTTACATTTATCTGGGAACCGATGACCGCATATATAGTTTTCAAAGTTTTATCAGGAACAAGAAGCCAATTTTGGAATGATTTCTTCAGTTCTCGGCTTATTATGTAACGGATGCGCCATTTTTAACTTTCTTCATTACGTAAGAGTATTGCATTCGTACATAATTTCGAACTCGAGATGTTAATCAATTCTGACATTACGACGATAGAGGAACTCAAAAAAGTGGGTAGCAAAATTCTGTCCGTCTGTCTGTATGTCCCGAGGCCTACAGCCTAACCGGCTGCCCGGACTTCGCTCAAACATTGGATTTGGAGTTTGAGGGCTCACCGTTCGGAGCGGTTTTTTTTTTTTTGCACGGTGACCTCAATATTAATGGTACTTCCCATATCAAATGTTCATACCAGTTTCATTTGTTCGAAAACTTCTCCAACGATTTCAACCAAAATTGATATTTAAGCTCAAGTCTCGCCTACATGATTGAATACCCAGTTTTCCCGCTTAAATCGAATAACGGTAGATACTTTTGAAATTTGGACATATGTATCTCGAAAACGGTACATACGATTGTAAAAAAAAATGTTCTAAGGTAACATGGTCATTTCTAACTTAATGGCAAGCGCATTTTTTCTCTGTATGTAAATCTATCGTAAAATAGATTTTTGAAAAAGGACATTTTTGAAAAATGTAGTTTTCCTTAGTTTACCTGAAAACGGCAATAACGATTTTGACCAAAATGCAAACTTAGAGTAAAATTGATGTTTTGAAAATTATTGCGTCCTTAATTTGCAATTCGAATTACCGCAAACGCTATATCTCAAAAACTGATCATATCTCAAAAACCCCATTTTAGATTTCGATAAAACGTCAAAAACCAAGTAGTGCTTACATCCCGAACAATAACTTGTACTCGGTTTTCAGCTAAATAGTTAGCCAATGGTATTTTTCAAACTAAACATTGCAATATTTGGTACTGTTCAAATTTTACAAAATTCGCTCTAGCTATTTCGATCAAAATGCTTATTAAGGATAATAAAAGTATTCTAAATAAGATCCCGTACTTAGTTTTTCTCAAAAAAATTCGAATAAATCAGATTAGATAATAATAATTATTTCTCAAAAATTACTGCACAACTGCCAATCTGTATTCACATACACACGGTATTAATAATCTTAATATGCCACTTCTAATAAAAATGCAATAACAGCTACGCAAAACTTATTTTTTGAAAATATAGCCCACTTCTAATTTTTTTGGGGTGTATCACAATCAGAAACTCCCACTTCATTTGCCCACCACACACACGTCCATTGGGATATTCAGTTTATAACTGCTAATGCAAATTCAAAAACAAATCTTACATATATATATATGTAAGGATATCGATCACAATGTTATTTGATATGTACTGCCTTATCAGATGAATTACCCAAAAGTGAATTTTCCATCATTTTTTGCACCTACCTAACTAATAAAATAAGAAAACAACCAACCAAACTTTCGTGAACGAGCAAGTTTCGTTCAACCCAGTCGTGCACTTTATTTTTTTCGGTATTTGAATATTGATAAACCTAAAAAAAACAACCAATTTCAATACATAGGTATTTTACTTAATTTGGTCCTTTACAATTTGTTTGGACTATTTTTTGAATACAGCATCAATCCAGTGGCCGTGTCTATTGACGAAAGCAATTTGTGCCCTTACTGCTGCGTTTTCCATCACTTTTTCGAGCATCTCGGGCGCTATAGGAATGGCTTCGAATGTTTGTCTTCAGATCATCATTGGTCGGAGTCTTGCTGACGTACATTCCGCTTTTCGAGTAACCCCACAAAAAGAATCTAAGAAATCTAAAGATCTCGTCAGTCCTCATTGGGGCCGTTATGTACCTAGTTCATCTAAAACGTCAACTAGATTTGCCTCGGACCAGGTAGACGAAGGCGTCAACTTGAATTGTTGTTACATTCTTGAGAGTTATTTATAGTTTTGAGACCTGCAAATGTCAACTCAGTATGCAAGCAGGATTTTCTTCCTCCATAAACGTCAACAGAAAAAACTATACACTTGACCAATCTGGGCCAATAAAAACTGTAATAAATCAAGTCACTCATCTATCAGTTTTACTGAACTAGAAATCCAAAAGTCCCCATTTTATGAAGGCACACGCCCAGGGAATTTTCGTTGCAGAAACTTCATTGTTTGATTTGCAGTGTGGCATATGGCATTTCGCACTGTCTTGTCAAAACCAGCAACCGTCCAGACCTTTTTCACGATCTCCCCCTTTCCCGTGCTCAACCATATTCGACACAAAACGACAAATAGCATTGTCAGGCGGTGCCATGATAATTTCGACGATACGCCCGTCGATTTAACACAACTGAACGACTATTTTCAATGTACAGCGTCACTATTTCGGTGAAAAGCGATTTTTTGGTAAAATTGTACTGATTTGACGTTTCAAAAATATGTCCGCTCAAGTCAACCGGTTAATAAATGTCAAAGTTATTTAATGTTTACAAATCGACGTGAAAGATGGTGCACCCTGTACTAAAGGGTGATTTTTTAGCTGGTTTGGTTTTGGCAACACTGGTTTTGACAGCTGACGTGTGTTTAGTACCTTGTGTCACTGTCAAACAGCTTCAGTTTGGTTTGCAATTTAACCATGGATCGTCTTACAAATGAACAACGCTTGCAAATTATTGAATTTTACTATCAAAATTCGTGCTCGGTTCGAAATGTTCATCGCACGCTGCTTCCATTTTATGATCGGCATTCTCGACCTTCTGAGCAGTCTATTCGGAAGATTGTGACCAAATTTCGCACCAAATTTACTTTGTTGGACATTAAACCACCAACACGTTTACGTACTGTGCGTAGTGAAGAAAATATTGCGGCCGTATCAGCTAGTGTGACAGAAGACCGCGAAATGTCGATTCGGCGCCGTTCCCAGCAGTTAGGCCTTTGTTACAGCACTACGTGGAAAATTTTGCGGAAGGATTTGGGCGTAAAGCCTTTTAAGATACAGCTGGTGCAAGAACTAAAGCCAGCCGACCTACCACAACGCCGAATTTTTGGTGAATGGGCTCTTGGAAAGCTGGCCGAGGATCCGCTTTTTTATCGAAAAATTGTGTTCAGCGATGAGGCTCATTTTTGGTTGAATGGGTACGTAAATAAGCAAAATTGCCGCATTTGGAGTGAAGATCAGCCAGAAGCATTGCAACAGCTACCAATGCATCCCGAAAAAGCCACTGTTTAGTGCGGTTTATGGGCCGGCGGCATTATTGGGCCATATTTCTTCAAAGATGATGCGAATCGCAGCGTTACTATCAATGGTGAACGCTACCGAGCGATGATAACAAACTTTTTTTTGCCCGAAATGGAAGTTATTGACTTGCATGATATGTGGTTTCAACAAGACGGTGACACATGCCACACAGCACGCGAAACAATGGCGCAATTGCGAGGCGAGTTTGGTGAACAGTTAATTTCACGTTTCGGGCCGGTCAATTGGCCGCCTAGATCGTGCGATTTGACACCATTAGATTATTTTTTGTGGGGGTATGCCAAGGCTAATGTGTATAGGGACAAGCCCGCTTCGATTGACGCACTGGAAGCCAACATCCATGCATTCATTCGTGAGATACCGGCCGATATGTGTGAAAGAGTATGCCAAAATTGGACTCAGCGGATGGGCTACCTGAGACGCAGCCGCGGTCAACATTTGCATGAAATTATCTTTAAACATTAAATTGCAAGGTTCAAACTATCGATTCAAATAAATATTTCATTCATTTTTTCGAATTTTTTGTGTTTTTTTTTTTAAAAAAGTTCTAAACCTCTTAAAAAATCACCCTTTATATTTATGTTGCCCAAAAAGTGTGAGTTTTAAAGGGATGCGCAATTTTTGGACAAGGTCTACGTCGCCGTTCAGCTCGTCGTTGAATCTCCTCCTTTAAAGCCCGTAAACGCAAACCAGACCGAACATTTTGTGAACAGTCTTCCTGTCAAAACACTCGAAGATATCGTCTTCAACTTTAGATAGATAACGTCCAAGCCTCACCGCACGTTTGTCCTTTGATTTAAGTGGTCGGTTTTAACCTCACTAATTTTTAATTTGACTGCTAGTTCCATAAACACTTGAAACCGCTCAGCTTTCAATGTTCAAGAGCTATATCGTCTTAAGTGATAAAAAGCCTCAACCCTATTGGTTTACTTTCCCCTTGCCGTTCGATATTGTTTTTGTTTCGAGCCAAGAAATCGCTCTCCGACGTGTTTCTCGTTAAATATGAAACGCCCCACATAAAGAAAGGGATTGCTTCTCAAAGTCCTTTTTTTCTGATTATTGTGAGTACACATACAGGCTTGGAAATATGTTGTTCTGTTTTATTATTTCTCCCCACACCATAGATTCATATCTTGCATGAGTGTAGACTGCGAATGAAAGAGAAAGTTCTACTTATATATGAATTGCTTTCCATGTCCATGAATCGATGACAAATTGCACTTTATATGCAAGGATACGGAGCTCCTTTTTGTGCACAAACAATGAACAAAGTACGTTTGCTATTTTTCCAGGCGATTTAACGCACTTTCAGTCTTAAATGAATGTATGGGGTGGTGGTAGTGGGTGAACGAAATGCTTGCAAGTAGGTTTGTGTCGCCCGAACCCGAATTGTGCTTTTTTTTTCTTTTTTTTTTTTTGTTGACAACTTGTGTGTTGTTTTGGGATGTTCGTTTGATGTATCTGGGTTGAATCGAGGGGACAGTGAGACAATAAAGGCGAAAGTGTGTTACGCAAAATTCAAATTATTCGTGCCTATAGATTTTAAGTGAAAACTTCTTTAGACGCGTTGGGCATTTTCGAGATGGGAAAAAACCATTGAACTCGTGACACTGTTACCGACACCTCTGTACAATGATGCCAACCACTTTTGACGAAAAAATGCCTTACTTGAAAAAAAAGGATGCCTTTTTCAAAAAAATAATGCCTAATAAATATATTTAATTTTTTTTGGTAAAGTGGAACAATAAATCAAAAATTAAACACAAATACAAAAAAATAAACTAAAACAATTTTTATTTATACAACAAACAGTTTTCAAATTTGTTTCTAATTTCATTCCACTTACTGGAAGTGGAAGCTGGAATTGTTTTTAAGGAATGTCAGATAAAGTGTTCGGAGAATGGACAGAGTTTGAATTTGGAAACACATTCTTTAAGACCGAGGTTACATATAAACTTCTTTTTTTGGGCAAGATTTTTTAAGAATGTTTAAAAAAATAAAAAGTCAGTATGTTGAATCAAAAAAAAAATTAAAAACATATTTAAAATAATTTGAAAAAAAAACAAGCCTTAGGTAATGAAATAATGCCTTAGAGGCATGAAAAATCCTTAGTTGTTGTAGGGCGAATTATTTAAAATGATCTTCGCTGGTCAAAACTGAAGGGTGGGTATGAGAGTTGATTAGTGATTCCTAATGGGCCACATTTTTGAGTAAAAGGGCTTGCACCTCATCACCAAAATGAAACTTTCTTCAAAATCAGTGCATTGAAAGTTGTGTTCCCCGTTTAGAGTACAGAGGTATTTGGGCCGTTTTTTTAAATGTTGCAATCAGATATCCCCTAAGTTTATTTGCTTTATAAAACCACATTTATATGACATTTTTTATATGTCTGTAACACTACTTAGAACCTGTATTTATTGGCAATAAGTTAGCATAGCTTGAGATAAATTTATTTTACTTTAATTTTAAAAATTTTGAAATATCGTTCAGCACTACAAATAGTTTTGTACTAAACGGCGTTTGTCTCCAACGCAGTAATTGGAATTTTCCGATTAAATATCAATAGCTTCTGGATCAGCTTAATAACACTGGCACAGCTAATAAACAAGATTTATGTGTTCTTTAATAGTAATACTAATTAAAATTTAAGAATAATATTATGTTGTATTTTTTTTTATTCAAGCAAAACTTGTCCCCATAATTTGTCGTTCGCGTCATACATTCCGTTAAAATTTTCAATTTGAAATTCGCATTATTGTGCAAATGGTACCTGTTCTATATTTCTCAAAAAAAATTTCACGCAGTAAGCGTAGCGGAAAAACTCAAACGGGGGATAATAGTCAGTAACATCCAGCTTTGCCAACCAATTTTGACGAAAAAAATGCCTTACTTGAGAAAAAAAAGCCTTTTTCAATCAAATAATGCCTAAAATAATTTTTTTAGGTAAACCTTAACAATAAATCAAAAATTAAACACAAATACAAAAAAAAAAAAAAAATAAACAAAAACAATTTTTATTTCCAAAAAAAAAACTATAAATCACAGAAGAAATTCTTAATAGGAACAAAATTCATGACTTTTTAGTTTCATAAGTAGGTACAAGGTATCGAACAAAACAAACATGGTTTCAGTCCATTAGATCGTCTTGGTTCTTGAAATCATACATTAAAAAAATAGAAGAAGAAAAAAGTGAACGGAAGTGAAGTGAAATCAGGATGGACTTGGTAATGATTTTCCTTTAGGTGGAAATAAGGATAAGACCCAACACATTTTTTAACTAGAAGTTTTTTTTAAAAAATATAATATTTTAAATTGGTTTTCATGACGCAAAAGACATTCAAATCAGAAAAAAAATTCAAAAGTTATTCAAACCATTTCCAAATTTAAATAGACTCAAGATGCATTTTATCTGATGAAGAGAGTATGTTATTAGTATGAATTACAATAAAAAAAGACGTTTATTCAATGTTTTTTATCAATTATTAAGTATGTTACGAAAATGACAGGATTTCACAGTTTTTGCGACATTTAAAGTTTATCACCCAAAGTATTGCGAAAACTACACTATCGGTAACGGAATTTAATTGTTAATTAATTTCGTTGATAAAAAATAAAAAAAATGTTTTGTTCCGACATTTAGACTTATTTAAAAAAAAAACATTACTGCAACATTTTGAAAAACAACCCATTTGAGCAGCAGGAAGGAATTGTTTTTCTCGAATATTGTTCGCAGATATTTCTAGAAGTTTTCAACTGGAAGGGATGGTCAGATGATTTATTTTGCCCCCCATCGTCACCCATCGCCATCTCTGACCCATAAAGCTGATCAACGAAACCAGTGAAATGCGGTCACACTGCTCCTGTTAAAGGTTATAAGTTATATAGGGTGTTCCTAAATTCATGCGGGATTTGATTTAAATAGTAAACACAACTTTATTTGTAAATTGTATATATTTTCTTTTAATTTAAACATAAAGTCGATAGAATACCACATTCACGTCTTTGCTGACACACACTCACTCTTTTGCCGAAATTTTTCATGCCCATTTTGCATAGCTGTGGCTGGATTTCGTTGATCTCCTCCTTCAATGCAGGGGTTCACGTTGGCTTGTTGACGAAGACTTTTGACTTAAATAACTCCATCGAAAGAAATCCAATGTTGCTACGTGATAGGAGCCCATTTCAGGTCGCCGAAACGTGGGGATACATGACCAGGAAATGTCTCATGCAGTAATTGAATTGTTTCGCGGGCTGTCGCACGGTCTTGTTGGAACAAAAAGTCGTCCTCATCAGAATCATTGAATTGAAAGAAAGAAATCGGCGATCATGTCGCTACATCGAGCACCAGTGCAAAAGACTGCTTTTTAGTTTCAACTGCCAAACTGTGACACGTTGTGGAAGCATTTGTCTTACGACAAACACTTGTGAGTGATATGGCTGTAATTTTGACGATTAACGAAGGCAGGGAAGATGAGCTTCATCGCTCTTGTACCAAGTTTGAAAACTGTTGCTAATATTATATATTGTTCGAAAATGAAAACAGTAAAAATGAAATGTCAGCTGTCAAACTATAAATCTGTGGCAATAAGTTAAAACATCTTAAGTCGACTTAAGTTGTTTTAGCTGTTTAACGTTATTTGAATTGTGTTCTCCTTACTCTATTTCTTAAGCCAAACCAGGTGAAAAAATTTTAAATAATGAGGAAGTTATAACTGTTTTAAAATCGATTAAGTCATCAACTGTAGTGCATTGCATAAGTTTAAAATTGCTCTCCTGAAAAGTGGACAAAATTGACATAAGATGTTTTAACTTATTACCACAGAAATATATTTTCTTTGCTTGCCAACACTTACCGTGACGGTAAATTCAAATCTTGCGTGCATTTTAGGACACCCTTTGCAATGACATTTTCAGCAAATCCAAATCAATAAAATGATGCTTCTTACACGAGTACCTCCAAGTTGGAGCACCCCGCATTTTAAGTTGAATTTAAAAACCTTCTCCACTCTTAAACTGAATTTTATCAAATTAAGAATTAGAATTGCGCATTTAAAATCTTTCCAGTATCTGCAACCTCAACCATTTGTATAACCATTTAAAGTACATAGGTATTAAAAGATCAAGCCTTTTCCTTGGCCACTCCACCAACAGGAAGTCGCTCATAATTGCATAATAATTTCGAAACATTGCACACACACAAGATACACAAGTTTTCTAATTTAACTTGTGAGAGGCATTAAGTCCTGCTGCATTTATTTCGCCAACAGCAATACAAAATCCATTTCAGCCACAAGGCGAATGGTCAAAAAAAGAAAAACATTAATAAATAGAAGAAAATATTGTGAGATTTTTTCCAGAAGATTGTACCTAAGATATTTGACTCATAATTGGAGTTGGTAGTGGTGAATGAAAAATGTTGAAAACTTGTGCATCGTTCATCGTGTTGTATGAGAGAGAGGGGTGGATTATAAATTAAGTGGCGGTTTTCTGTAGGAATATCTCTGCCACTTCTTGTTTTAATTCTTTAAGGAGATGCAGGGAGCTTCTTACACTTGTGATGGAGAGATGGGGCATTTGGAAATGAAAGGGTAACTATATTTCTCAGCTCATTAATCGTGCCTACTTAAGGAAAGAGGCTTGTACCTTCGTTTCAATATAATGGCCGTAGTTGAAGAGGCCATCTTTTCATTGATTGCTTGAAAAAGTTAATGGAATTGCAATCTTTTACTTGGAAGTCTGTGAGAACATCATTAGCTAAGCTTGTTGGTGCAGCCTAAGCTCTAATCAAATGCTATGCGAAGTTTTTTCATTTTAAAGAGGGGATACCAAGACCTGAAACACTCAGGCTCGAAAGTTCGGTCAGCAAAATACACTTTAAAATATGAAAATTTACCCTTAAAAATAATATCGTTCGTTGGCCTACAAGTCTTTGCTTGATCTGAAATTTCGGCTGCACATAAGTTGACCTCAATTTCGACAAAGATGAGAACAACGTTGCCCTCAAGATTGGCTGGATTACTGACGTAATCGTAACTCCAAGTACAATGGCATCAAATCGGACAATCTTAGCGTCCAATTGACGTCGGCTCTTTGTAAGTTTACGCGACACGACAACTTGTGCTTACTTTGGAATTTTTAACCTTTTCTATGTTGAGCGGGAGGGCGCAGTGTCTCACTGGTTAGCGTGCTGGACTTAAGGGGTTGTAGTGCCCATGTAAAAATTTGACTACGAAATTGTACAATTTTTATTTACTGAAATATAACGATGAACTGTGAATACGACTTAGTATAATTCCAGCTGCAGGCCACCACCAAAAATGCTCCCACCACGTGTGGCGGATTTAGGAGTCCAGAACAATCTGACTTCTGTTCTGACGTTTGCTTTTCATTAATTTATTTCGCACCGAGTGTGAACTCGAGTCTCGTTCGTCGCGTTCAGTCAACCGCCGCAGCGCGGTTCAGCTTTTTAGTTTTAGTTGTTTTCTTTTTGGTTGTTACCACAGACTATTAAACAAATTAAATCGTTACATTTTTTCCACTGCGCCAACTCTTGCGAACTTTTAACAAACATCCGACAGTATAACTACAAATAAAATTCTAGGTTCCTTCCACTCGGCTCAAAAAAAAAAACTGACGCAAATGAGAGAAGCTATTAAGCTAACTATTTACTTTTTATTTGTTATGCGTTGAGCAATTTGTGACGATTGAATCGCGTTTTTCATGCCTGATGAAGAAAGTAAATTTGCCGTTAAAATCTCTGGTATTCCGTTTGCTACATTCTCACTTTTTGTGACCACTATTGAAACAATCAATTTCCGGCCAAACATTCTCGGTTATCATGGGACGGTACCATTTTTCGGTGGTTAAGTTCTTAAGAAAGGACGAGAAAGGACGTCAAATTGAGACGCTTTGGTTCTGGCGCGCACCCCGTGTCACCGCAGCAATATTTTCGATCGACAGCACACTTTTTCGACGTACTGGAACTGCACGATCAGCTACTGAAACACTGTTTTCGAGTTTGGTAACAAATTTGCACAATTTCGATGCGTCGTTGATAAGTTGAGCGCTCCACGGTAAACTCAACACAATGCGCAGTATAAAAACAAATTTTAATCTCTACTTTAAATTTACGGATGCTCACAATTGCGAAATTTATATTAGAAATATAGCCACTGTGCACTAGTTAAATTTAAAGTCGCAACTAAAAATATTTATGGGTAAAGCCCAATGACAACAGAATAAAAGCTGTCAAAGTTCTATCGAACATTGCCACTGAATGGCGTTTCATTTTTTTTCAATTTAGAATAGAGCCTGAAGGGGTCAGTGCTAGTTTTTCTTTTGTTAGACACAATAGAACTCCTAATTTTTGTTTCATTTTTCCATCTAATGTGGTATTCGATTGGGCGCTCTCAGAGCACTTTTTATGTTCGTTTGGTACAAAAAAAGCAATCTTTTTCGGATTTCAGAGCACCTTTGCGAATCTATATTTTTTTTCTCTGATTTGCTTTAGATTTACCAATACAAGCACGTTTGAGTTTGACAACTAGTGGAGTTTGTTTACATTTTCTTGAAATTTTTCAACTGAAAATAAACGAATTGCATCGAGTTGATCTTTTTTTGGTTAATTATTTATGTAGAAATGTTTAGAAATCAGTCTGGGCGAGTATTTTGAATGTTTTCATATAAAATTTAACCAGTGAATGGTGTTGGCAACGCCTCGAGTAATCTACTACAGTAGGCACCCACCGAGGTACTAGAGCGAGCCAGACGGCCATCTTTACTATTTTATTTCAAGCAGCAACAGGTCACACATCAGCTCCAGGGTCTAGAGGGATTATCAAGTTAATTAAGAAATATAGAAAGAAAACTTTGTAATTAAAATGAATTATGAATTATAAATTATAAATTTGTATTATACTAATAATATTACATATTTGTGAATAAAGGTTGTAACTTGGCCACGAGGTCTAATCTTTTTTTTTTCGTCGTGGGAGTTGACTACAGTTTTCTGCCGGTTGGCACTAAATCGTACCAACAAATGGAAAACGCTTAGAAAAGTTCGGAAACAAATATCCGATGACATAAAGCGCACCTTGTCGCATTGCGTTGTATACCGCGTTATGTCACTTACTTTTGACAGCTATGCGGCACATTTTTTCCACATCTCTCTGACAATTGATTGGTGCGGAATATTTCAATCTCAAATGAACGAGTTTACCATATCCAAAGGAATAGGTATTAAACATACGATTCATTTATATTTTCCGAAACAGATACTTCGAACGCAATCTGAGTTCCGAACAGGGGCCCTACTCTGTATCTCGTTCCGAAAGTAACATTTTTCGAAAGCGAATTATTTCTACTCTTTATTTCGAAAGTGGAATGAAATGTACTTATGTCGCATTTAGAATTCGGAAATTATTACTTAAAAGCGGAAGGGGAAAGCTATTTCGAATGGGATGAAATAGAGAGTTGGGCCCCAGATTTGGCTTTCAATTCGGAATTTTTGTCCGAACGGATACCTCAATTGATTGCTGATCAGGAATGCGAATGATCGTACAGAAAAAAACCACAGAGATTGCTAAAGAAAGCCGACACAAATACTTTTCACATAGAGTATTTCAACAGTCATTATTATGACAGATTTATTTCATAAATAAATCACTTGTCTCTGAACACGCTCAGTTAAAAGTATGCACGAGTTCAGTTCAGTGCCGACGAATAAAAACCCACGCAAAATATTTTTTTACCGTGGTAAAGAAAATTTATTAAAAAATATTGTCCGTAGGTTGTCCCTACTCAAATGAAGATTAGTTTCCAATTACCTACTGCTATTATTTGCAGGAAGCGCAGTATGTTTTTTTTTATGATTTGCTCTGGTACGAAAATCCTCCACACATAATGTCTGCATTTACTTTTTATTGTTGCCAGATGTAGGAGGATATTTTAAATAAAATGACAATTTTCTGCTTCTTAAGCTTCACATCTCTTACTCGAAAGTGGCAATTGAATTTACATGAATTCATGGAATCATTATCCTCCCATTTACATACACACGAATACAAATGAAATCTGCTCGGGAAATATTTCAATATTTCATCGCAGAAAGCTGACAATTGGGGTTTCCTTAATTCCATAACCTTCACCACAGTCACGCCGTCAATTTATTCATTCATTTTCGCCTTGGAATTTTTGTGCCAAAAATATATCAGAATATCTAAGGATCGACGGTCGAATTGAAACTTTTACTTTCCCACTCGACAACTAAGATATTTTAAAACATTTCTGTCCGACTTCCAAGAGAAAGATAAAACTTCCCCAAGAGGCTGCACATACACAAAAAAAATGCACACAATACCATACACAACCATGCACAACATAGATAATCCTTTTTTTAATCGAGCATTTCATGCACATTAACTACAGTAGATACGCGTAAGCGAGAACTGGATTACTCCTCGGTAATCTGATGAAGATTTTTTGTGTGCGCCCAGGACGATAGGCCCTCTTACTGTGCGATGTTTCCCACTGTCCGTGATGAACGAGACAGATTATACAAGCGTGGCTGCAGGGTGGGAGTTTATTTTCATGCATATTCCTATCGGATATATTTTATAAAAATGTGCGCTTCCTTAATTGCATCTAAAAGATATGAAGTGCATGCTTTTGTATTCTATAAATAATAAAGAGGGTTTCTTTTTATTTTATTTTTCGTCGTCGCCTTGCAAAACATATAAACACACTGTTTCCTGTCATAACACTACTTGATACGTGCTTTAGAATACAATTGCAGTTTTTTTTTGTCCTGCTGCCCACAAAAAATAGAAACACTCGCTCCTTCGCACACATGACTTTTCTATTATGTTCGTCTTAATTTAATCAAACCTTTGTGTCGGCAAGAGACTTGCTTAAATATATTTTTGTTGACAACAATCGAAAGCGAAATGTGTACACAGAAAGGCAGCTGCATTGAAAAACGAAAAGCGCATAAAAATAGTCAAACAATCGAATAGAAAATTCAAGAGGCAATTAATTCAAATGCCGAGAGCATTTAAAAAAATTGATAAAAGCTATCATATGTTCAGGCTTTTCATCTTGGTCTATACCATTTGACAAATTGCCACTGCGGAGAGGCGAATTTGTATTTCTTTCAAATACTGCAGCCGTGCCAAGTAGAGGCTAGCCAGGGAATTTGTATTTTGTCAATTTAATTGTGCTAAGTTCGTGGCTATAAATTTGGTATTCGCTCAATGGATCTATTGTTTCGACTTGCCTCTGTCAGTATCTCTCTGAAAAATTTCCTACTCATGACAATAAAATCAGACGACTGTCGAAACGAAGAGAATCTGTGAAAAAAAATCAGGAGAAAGTCGGACGACCAAAATGTTGTTGTTAAAGATTTATTTTTATGGGCATAAAATACACAAAGCTGCCCAAGTAACTGCTGTTGCAGCTCGCTGTTGAAGCACATTATCGACCTAGAACGTTCTACAATTCGACTCTGAAAAACAGACAGAAAAACATGGGAAGCCTTCTGTGCAAAAACTGAAAAAATACCAACTTCCATTGGAGTCCAAAAAATACCAAAAAGACTGAGAGCCGGTTTTCTAAAACTTAGGCATATATTTTTAGCCAGTATTGAAAACTACTCGTAGACCTCAGCCCAAGAAGCACTTTAACGAGTACAAATGCTATGCGTATGGATTACGTAGGCGAACTCTTCTTGAAATTATGGGCCAGTGGCGCAGTTTTTTACGAACAAGAACGACATGTTGATCTATCCGAAATGCATGTATTTGTTACGTCTGTGCGTAGTACGTCACTTACTTATAATTCAAAATACAGGGTGTCCGCCGGGAAGGTATACTACTTTCTTTTGCCGCCATTTTGGTAAACATCCTCACCCTCACACTCCAAATCGGAAGTTTGAACGAAATCTGGGTAGCCGTTTAGGCTGTAGGCCTCGGGTGGAAGTTTGCATGGTAATGTACATCATATATTTTCTTTATTTTTATCATTCTCTTATTTTAGAAGTTACAGGGGGGACACACATTTTACCACTTTGGAAGTGTCTCTCGCGCAAACTATTCAGTAATTTTAGAAACCTCAATATCATTTTTGAAGACCTATCCATAGATACCCCACACGCATGGGTTTGATGGAAATTTTTGAGTTTCAGTTCTAAGTATGGGGAACCCCCAAAATTTATTGTTTTTTTTCTATTCTTGTGTGAAGTCTTAATGCGGTTCACAGAATACATCTACTTACCAAGTTTCAGCAGTATAGTTCTTATAGTTTCGGAAAAAAGTGGCTGTGACATACGGACGGACAGACAGACACGACGAATCCATAAGGGTTCCGTTTTTTGTCATTTGGCTACGGAACCCTAAAAACACCTATATAAAATAAAAACAAATAGCTATAACAAAAGCATGAAGCATTTTTTTTATAAGCGATTTGTTGTTATATGACTTCTTCTTATATCCGTCGTGGACTGTAGCACATAAATAAAACCTAAAAACCTGAAAATGCAAACAAACTGCTGGTAGTTCCCATTTTGCTACAAGTTATGAGCGTGTGACGCAGTTTCCCTTGCAAATATGCGCCACTTCCATAAAAATAGCACAAAAAAGACATTTCATCATTCATTCTACTACTTTCTTCGTTTTAAACAAGTTTTGTGGATTGTGGCTTGTCTGGCTTTGATCTTCTACCTCCTGATGTCCTTTTTAGTGGAGAAAATCAATTTCAATTTTATGTTTCCCGAGAAAATAAATGACACGCTCGAAATGTAATTTTATTCAAGACCTAGAAAGGCGTTGCAATCCCAATTCACCTGACACATTTTATGATGACTTTGTGGCATTCGTAAATGACAGCCATGATCTTGAATATAATTCAATTCATTCTGCAACACATATCTCAGTTTCGAGCCAGCCCATTCGCATGCTCCCAAAGGACCATTCCCAAGGATGACAGGTTTACACTTGTGAATGTCACATATACTCGTATCACCCGGTTGCTCTTAATGGACATTTAGGTAAAGTCCCAGTTCTACTTAAGCACTCATCCTCGGTAAATCTCATTTGTCACCCAGTCCACCACTACACACTTACACACACTCTGGGTGGTGAAAGAAAATGCACTTCCACTTGACTACCTGTGCCTTTGGCTTGTTTTGTATCCTTCAGAGAGTTCACATGGATTAAAAAAAAAAAAAAAAACACCAAGTACATACCATCTGGTTGCTGTGCTCCTTTTAAAAAATGCAACAAAACAATAGCCGGGGTGAAGGCACATCTGTGGAACTACAACAGGGGGGTATCCTTATTTTAGTCAAGAAAGATAGAAAACATCTGGTTCCCTCCTCTCTACCATCCTTGAGTGCAGTAGTTATTTGGCTACTTTTTCTTCAGCTAGTTTGTTGTGTGTAGACACAACCAAAGAGCAAACGCAAAGGAGGAAAACTTTCGGGTAATGAAATGCGAGTTTGTTGCTTATTTTCCCATCGCAAATGTATACCTACCTATTAAATATGCAGCGAAAGGAATGGGATTTTTATTTTCGTTCACTTAAAATTAGATGAATCTCGGAAGAATTTCATGGAATCTCAAGCTCATATCAATTTGACTTTTATAGTACAGCAACGGCAGTCATACTTGCACAGTACTTGTATGTCGAAAGGATGTGTAGTGGGTACTGTTGCTTGGTCGGAGATTTTGTGTACCTAATCCAATAAAAAAGGAGAAGGTAGGACGAGGTAATGGGGAGATGTGTATTATTGAAAGGACGCGCCTTGCTGCCAGTTGTGGTTTATGGGGGAAATTTGGACAATCAGGATCATTTATCATACCGCTGAGAGATTCGCATGCTGCCGCACCGAGTCTCCTTGCATAAATATATGCCCTGCTACAACCCGATTCAATAGGATAACAAAGGAGTCGTGGAATGTGCTGGCGCTCGTTTTATATGGCAGCGATTTCGTACATTGATTAAACCATTAGGCGCACGATGAACATTGATCATGTCTTCAGAGGTGGGGGGTTCATTCGCAAAATGCCTCAAATCACATGCTAACCTCGTCCGATCTTAATGATTTTTAGATTGCACTGTGTACGCGTTTTTTCATGAGATGGGGCTCGAATTTGTCTAAACACTGATGTGGTGGTGGAGAGGAGCTGTCTGTTAAGAACAATTCTCTAAATGTTGAGCTCATTTTTTGTTGAAATCACTTTCAATTTCAAATCAGTCCACCTCATTGCTAAATAAATCGCAAGCCACCATTTATTTTAAGGGACGACTTCTGGCCTCAATAAATAAACAATTGAAGCGATAAATAAAATAATTCGACTGTCAAACGCGCACAAACTCTGAACGTTATGCAACTGGCATGTGTATGTGCCCAAGCTAAATATTAACTTTCATTGCAGAGGAGCACATTTGCCCCCCCGTTTTCCTTTTCATGCAACAGCTAACAAAGTCAAGGATACACCGAACGAGAACGGAGTAACCTCACTCAATGATTCTCACATTGCAGTGTAGGAGAAACAAATTTTCAGTTTTTTGTTGCTGCTAAGCAAATTTATTGCCATAAAATAAAACAAAAAAAAGAAAAAAAGTTGAAGCAAAACTTTGTGTTGTGACGTCGACTGCGTATTGATGTAGACTTGCTTCCACTACAAGGATGGGCGCCTTAAAACAAAGCACGAGTATCATATAAATTATTCGGCACCGTAATGCAGGTTGTTTAGTTTTTTTCTTCTATTTTTTTGGCACTTTCCCTCAGCCATGCTACTTCATTCTGAATGTTTTGATAGACGAACGAGGAAACTCAAGGATCTGCTCCTATGTCAAGTTTAAGACAAATGGAATGTGCCAACTGTCAACATGACATTTCTTTCTATTTTCTTAACTTCACTTCGGGGTGGGAAATCAATAAATAATTGAATACCATATGTGGGGCGGGGGGGGGGGGGGCACGGTCTTTTAAATGTCATTTCATTATTGAACCTGTTTAGAGTTGATGGAGAAATTAAATATTTGTGTGCATTATGTTTTGATGGAAAAATGAAATAGGTATGGGTGTCTATTTTGGGGTTCAACTTTGATATTTATCATCGCGAGAGTGTTTTAATAGTCGAAAGGGGATGGGGGATCTTTTGCGAAGTGAGGTCCGTTTTAAATGGTTGCCCTGAGGTATTACCAACCGAACAAGGTTGTTTGTCGATTGGGTTTGAATGAAAGTGAAGAAATTCAGTTCGAATGCATAATTTTCGCATTCTAGAGTGCGCCCAGTGGTAGCCCTTGAAATTCCATCACCATTATAGTGACCTGGCTGATACACAACATACAACAAAAAAAAATTAAAAATAAAGTGCACGACTGGGTCGAACGTAACTTTCTCGTTCATCAAAAGTTTTAATGTAAATGAAGTGCGAGTTGCTGATTGTGTAAGCTCCAAGTTGTTGGAAATATTTTTAGGGTGCATATTCAATATATGGTTGTAAAAAATTAGAAGTTTCACGTAGCTGTTATTCGATTTTCATTGGAAGTTGGGGCATTGTTATTATTTCAAAATTAAACCGAAATATTTTTAATACATATCGGAATTTGGGTAGTAATTTGTGAGAAATGTTTAAGGAATTGATTTGTTCGAATTTGTTGAGAAAAACTAAGTACGGGATCTTATTTAGAATACTTATATTATCTTTAATATGTATTTTGGTCAAAATTGTTTGAGTGGTTTTTGCAAAATTCGGCAGACAAAAAAGTAATAAATATTGCAATGTCTTGTTTGAAAAATACTATTGCTTAACCATTTAGCTGAAAACCGAGAACATAAAGCTATTGTTCGAGATGTAAGCATTACTTGGTTTTTAAAGCTTTATCGACATCGACAATGGGGTTTTCGAGATATGAGCAGTTTAGTGTTTTCGGCGATTCGAATTGAAAATTAAGGACGCATTAATTTTGGAAACATCAAATTTACTCTAAGTTTACAATTTGGTCAAAATCGCTATTGCCGTTTTCTAGTAAACAAAATTGACAAAAATAACTTTTTTCAAAAATTAATTTTACGATAATACAGAGAAGTTATTAAGTTAGAAATGACCATATTACCTTCGAAATTAATTTTGGTTACAATCGTATGGACCGTTTTCGAGATATGTCCAAATTGCAAAAGTACCGTTATTCGATTTTTTTAGCTAAAAACTGAGTATGCAGTTATGTTAACTTCACCCACTTAAGCTTAAATATCAATTTTGGTTGAAATCATTGGAGCCGTTTTCGAACAAATCAAACTGGTATGAACATTTTGTATGGGAAGTACCATTAATATTGAGGTTACCATGCAAAAAAAAAAGGCCCCGAACTGTAAGCCCCCAAACTTTAAATCCGAAGTTTGAACGAAATCCGTTCAGCCTCAGGACATACAGACAGACAGACAGACAGACAGAGGGACAGAATTTTGCGACCCACTTTTTTGAGTTCGCCTATCATCGTAATGTCAGAGTTGATTAACATCTCGAGTTCGAAATTTTGTACATCTCGAGTTCGAAATTACTACGTAATGGAGAAAGCTAAAAATAGGAATCAAGCGAATAAGTTGTTTTTAAAGTGGAAGTGAAAGTCGTTTGCCTTCGCCTTTTTATATATAAGATATGTAACACACATTTTGGACATAGTTTGCTGAGACGCTCAAAAATAGGAAGAAGCCTGCCGACTTTTGCAGAGAGCCACGCTAAAATATCAGCTAGCTCTTGGAAATTGAGAATTTTGATGGGGAGTCTGTCAGTGGTTATGTTCAATTTTGGTTGTTCGTTGTTTTAGCATATTTCCTGCTATTTAGCTTTTTTTTTTTAAACCATGTACACATTTTTTTTTTTATGGCAGGAAAAACTAGCAGGATTTTGTTTTAGCCAAATTATGAATTATCGAAAGTAGAATAGAATCAAGTTTGTGTTATATCGTGATATGTTAGTGTTGCTGTATTAGAATTCATCGCTGATGTTGGTGAATGTTGGACTAGAATTTCCTTCATTTACAATTTCGCCACCAAACGACGTCATGTGAAAGCAATCGTAGTACATCTTGATGTATTGCAAGAAATGGTTCGAATTAGGATATTCACCGAAAAGCAGCTTACGCAATGGCTATGGTGGTGGAAGCAACTGTGGAAATTTCACCTTCCCGCTGCGCAACGGAATTCAGGCGGTTCTTTCTCGCTGACAAAAAACAGACATCTGACCGAATTGAACTGATGCGTGCGCACTGTATTGGTTGGTTCATATCGAAAGGCTGCACGTTCAGTGTTCACCGGTAGAATTTGTAGTTGTCGTCCAATAGATGGACTTGTGATCTTGCTTCATCACTTTGCCGAACACGAACATCTCTTCTTTTGTTTTGCTTTGGTGATCTCTTCTGACAGTTGCGAACGATTTTCAATCATTCTGATTCGAACTGATTTCCTTTCAATATCACGATACTCTTTCGTTTGACCTTCTGCAACACTTCGGTGTCGCGTTGCATTCTTAGAACGCCGACCAATGTCGTAAGAAATATCGAACTATAAATTATCATCACTTTGTACAAATCGCACATAAAGTTTTCAATAGTTTACCTTCGAAATAGCGAAAGTGAAGAAAGCAAACGAACGAAAAAGATGCAATTGAAATTTGTTAATCAACTTAAAGAACAAAACAAATCGATTACCGATCTATTCCAAATGAAATAGGATTTGGTTTTCGCCGATAAACAAAAACAATTAACTCACCTTTTTGTCATCGAAATATTGACAACATCACTAAGAAATTGATAAGATTCTCAATGATATATTTCGTAAACGTCAACTATTTCACTCGAAAAATCAATAAAAATACCATCAGAAAGAATGATGTTGAGGATTTTCGAACCTTTTTTCCTAGAAATTCGGGAAGCAAATACGAACAAACCCCCAGAAGGAAGTATCCTATTTGGTCCAGTCGTTTTCAAGTTTTAAGCATACGAACACACCACGATCCATTTATATACAGATATTTTTGTTAAATGTATTGTGGCTGTTCACCACAACTTGCACAAATGGCAACGCGATAATGCGGATTATGTTCTGACGGCTTGCAGCTAAATTTTTCATTTCATCTCGGAGGTTATTTGTAGTTGCGACAAGGAAACATTCTTCCTTCGGGATCGAACCTTCAAAAACGCCGGACACGTGCCTCGGGCTAAGCAGCGGTGACTACAAACAGTATTTTAATATCGTTTACCTACCAACCATTATATAAAATTGAATTAATAGTTTGCTCTTAAAATAATAAAGTATAAAATTGTAACTAGTAATCGAGTTGCATACATTCTTTTTTATTCTCCCAATCGAGTAACATGGCAACCAAAGTATCATATTTTTCCTTAAAAACAGCTTCTTTGTTACTTTTTTTTTGGTTTTTAGCAGGTTTTGATTTAAAAAAAAATTTAGCACTTTTTTACACCAAAAAGAACATGTTATGCCGCTGAACTTAGCACGATTTAAAATATTGAATTGGTCACACTGCTTTACATTCAAACTGATTGAAAAATAATGAGGGCCTTTAAAAACTCTTCCTCTATATGAAGCTAGACGGACTGAATAATACTGGTCGAAAACGATGGAAACGAAGTGCTTTCCTGCTTTGGAAAGTTGAAAGACCCATCAGAATAACATTGATGTGATGCGTAGGTACTTGGCGAAAAAGTTTCGAGTCAAATTTGGAAAACCGTTTTTGAAAATGAAAATTCTAGCACTTCTAAGGCGATTTCTCATCTCTACACTTAATAAAACTCTTGGCCCAGTAGCATTTGGATTTTAAAAGAAACATTTAATTTTTATTTAATCGCGTTAGCCGAAAGCCCTGGTAGCTAGTGCTTTTACCTATTAGCAGTTTTAATTCATTAATCTGTCAATAAAGCATTAATAATAATAATTATTTAATCGCAATCGGCCAGTTCTTATAGGAAAATTTAAAATGTTCTAAAATAGGGAAGGCTATTCAAATTCTACGCATCTGCTTTACTCTGATTCAAAAAATATAAAACTCCATCTGGGAATTTTGAACTACAATAAATTGAATCTTTCACTGGTTTTAAGAGTAAAGCCTACCACGCAGCTGTTTCGGAACGAAATTTTTCAATTGGACAGCGAAACGTCTGCGAAAAGGAAAATAATTTGTGGAGAGTTCCATCAGCAGTGTTACCAGCACTGGCTATTTACCTCCCATTGGGGTACTCGAACTTTTCACTATCTCCTTAACATTTTCATTTGGGATTATCCTAATTTTCGCTATTCCCTATATAGTTTGGCGATTTTTGGGCTCATTAGGAATTAAAAAATAAATGCATACTTCTATTGCGAACGATTTTTTTTGGTATAACATAAACATTAATTGCAAATGAGGAAACTCCATTTTCATACAGTTTTTGAGCAGACTCTCACAGCTCAGCAGTAAAATCATCTCACAAGAGATGCATGAATATGAAAACAAACTGTCCGGTGGTCTCCAAATGGACAGCGAAGCGTCTGCGAAAAGGCAGGGGAAAATAATTTGTGGAGAGTTCCATCAGCAGTGCTACCAGTACTGGCTATTTATATCTGATTTGGCTACTCGAACTTTTCACTGGCTCCTTAAAATTGTCATTTGAGACTCTTCCTATTTTACGCTATTCACTTTAAAGTTTGGCGATTTTTAGAAATATATTAAATGCATACTTCTCTTGCGTACGAACGTACTCGCATAACTAAAAGTTTCTAAACAATTATGGCTTTTCATATTTTGACCTGAGATTTCAGATTGCTGCTGCCAAATCGAACATTCAAACCGAATTTTATTGGTTCTTGTTTGTATTGAGTTGACCGCAAACAATTTTTTTTTCGCCTGCACTGGAAGTCCATTTCAATTGATTTTCACACATTTTTACAAACCCATTCCAAAATAATTTAATATAAAACTCGTTTCCATAGGCGTTTCTTTTTTTTAACATTTTCAACATTGAAAAATGGAAACTGGAAAAGTCTCTCAATTATGAGTATGTGGTTTGTTCTTTTTATTTTAATTTAATATTGTCGTCTTTAAAAACAAGGTAAGCAGAATAAGTAGCCCTAAAGAACTGAAAAAAAATGCGCACTTTTGATCTACATATTTGAGTTTGTCTTTTTTTGTTTCCAAGATATTTCAATTTAACTCCATACCTTATAAAAGCTGGCTACACTGACAAATCTTCGCAAGCAATTAATGTCCTGGACAATAAATGTTTCCGAAAACAGAATGGAGAATTGTACCAAGCAATCTACTACAATTATCCACTCTTTGTTATCATATCGCAGCAGCTTCGTACTGCAAAAAAGGATGGAGACATTTTTTGTTCATGATTTCGTTGTGTGGGATTTTTCTGTCTAATATTTTGTAATTTATTTATTTTATTTGTAAATTGAATTTAATAGCAATCTATACCAAATAAATACATACAAGGAGTCCAAGTCTGTCTGTTCACCTAAGGCTTCGGCCACGCAGTGAGCGACGAAGTAAAAATCAAAACATCGCGATAAGCGATTTTTTTAACGGCACAGCTACGTCGCTCAATCGCTCAATCACCCGTCACTCACTACCTGCCCGCAGCATAACCATTGGAACTGTCAAACATATGAGTACACACACAACTTGTCGTAGCCATTTTCACGTTTTTTGACTACGACTTTTACAACTTGTAGGTTGAAGGTCTCCAATACTCTTCACCCACCTTTTATTCCTATAAAGTTCTTAAATACTTACATTTTTATTATTTGAAAGGGGTTGTTGTTCTACAACCTTTCTGTCTATTGTACCCCTTAATATCTAAGTGCTTTTTTCTGTTTTTTATAACCGAATTTCCATTTTAAAAATCACTACACCCGGTCAATTTCACATGCGATAATAGTACGTATACGCCTAGGTGTCCCCTTGAATGCTGTTTATAGTTTGTATATCTTGTATTTGACGATCTTCTCTTCATTTTTTGCAGATTTCTTTACCAACGTGGGAAAGCTTATCTGCAGCAACATTGAATTTGATGGTGAGTAGATGTTTCTAACCATTGCACTTATTTACCGAGGCATATGTGGCTTTGTTTGAGATTCAAATTAGCTAGTGCGGATTTCTTTCTCTTTGGCAATATTTTGAAGGAGAATTTGAAGTAGAACCAATAGAGGGTATTCAGTGCCGTAGCCAGGATTTTTTTTCCGGGGGGACTTGCTTCCAAATCTTACGACGAATTCTCTAAACAAAAAAAAATATAGGGGTATTCGCGATTCGGTGTACAGACTTAGAAAATTGTGAAATAATTTTTTTTTTTGTCAGTTCGTGAACACGATTTTTCTCATCTCTTGCAAAACTGAAACAAGTGACAGATCCAGTTTGACAATTGACATTTTGTTCTGAAAAAACTTTTCATTTTTTCTGAAACTGAAAAATTTGCCGAAAAAAGAAAAAAATATTTTAGATAATGGAGACAGTAATGACGAAGATCATATCATGAAAATCTCTTTTTCTGTCCTTTTTTTGACTGGATTTTTCCTTCGGTGGCCTTACGTTATTTTGCTTTCTCTTTATTTTTTCTTCCGATAGCTACACACAGGAACTAACAATTTTGCGAATTCAATCAACTTTACAAGGCTACACTTTACTCTGTTGTATTTTTCGGTTACAATAGGGTCAGGGTATAGATAAAGTGCAAAAGTGTAGCGAAATTTTAGTCAGTATATTTTGTTGTTGTAGTGCGGAAAAAAGTTGCACCTTCGCACTTTTGCAGCCAGTTACATCGGATCGTGAATACCCCTTATAAACCTATTCACTGATTTTTATTAGTTTTTAAATCGTATGTAGATAGTTGTACGAACATACTTAAACAATTTTTTTACGCACAGTTTTTTAAAGCAGAAGAGGTCTTGATTTGAATGAACAAATAATCATAGCAAGTGAGCTTAATCTTGCATTCTATATAACGCTTCGGGACACTGTTTTAATCCTTTTCATAGTTGAAAAGGTTCTTTTAACACTAAAGCTGTGGTCACTGGAAGTGTGGCCAAAGCCGTAAGCACGAAGTTTATACCTATAAAGTAAGTCTTGTCACATACATGTATCAAGCCATTTCAAAACTTCAGCAGAAGGATCACTTGACGATATTTTTTCGCACCAATGAATGTACCAGGCTTTTACACCTGACAACAAAGTAACATGATAGCTTTTCCATTTCGTTCACTCGCTCAACTGCAGCAAAACCTGGGAGAAGGGCTTGAAACGATGGTAGAACATAGTCGTTGTCCATGAATCTGTCCGTTAGATTTTTGACGAATCTGTGCAAGGAATCTGTATAGACGCTCTAAAATATAGGCTTCAGTAGAGGAGGTATCTGGATTGGAACGCATTTTCTCTTTCAATTAAGTTCTTGGAGTTCTTAATTCAACTTCATTTAAGTCCTCGGCAAGTTGGGATGCGTACTGAAAAGCCTCTCAGAAAAAATCGTCCGCAATTTATCTGATGTTCTTAAGAGAATTCAGAACTTCTTTTGTGCGGTCAATAAGAGATCTAAGAAAGTTTTAGTTTTTACTTTTTTGCTCAGATTTTCGGATTTTCGACCAATATGCCTTTCCCGCCAGCTCGATCCATTGATGGCTGCCTCCAGTTGTGCACAGCATTTTGATGGAGGTCTCCTAAGCTACCTTAGGCTCGATTTGAATAATCTCGTTTCGAAATTGTAAACACAAAAATGAGCTACCCATAGAACGAACAGAAGTACAAATCTCAACATAATTAAGAACCTGCCTTAAAACTAAAAATATCGCAAGGGACGATTCATTTCTACGATGATCGGCTTAGAAATTATGTAACAGGGCCTTTTCCTATAATGGATTCAAGCAAACGAAACATATTTTATGAGCACGCTCATTCAGAACGCTTTCGAATTGCAAACACAAAACCCTCACCCTTAGGGTGATAGAACCCAATATAATAGCACAGTTTGAAAGCATTTTGCTCCACGGCGTTCCCTCGTTTTACCACAAAATGTCAACTATTACGTAACTCGTATCAAAAACTTAACACAACACACTCAAAATTTATGGAATCAAACAAAAAAAAAAAAAAAAAACACACTCCACACATCAAGCCATGCAAAGTATAAAATATTAACAACAGCATTGCTAACCTTTTGAATTTCCATTGGTCTGTATTGCCGACATTGGTATGGCCAGACAGTTGCCTGCCATTTCGATTTCCTGTGGATCCGATCGAGGACATGGTGTGTAGGCAATCTTACTGCCCCGTCCTGGCGATGGACTGACCCGTGAGTGTCGTCCATTTACACCGCGTTCGCTCATGATGCCAAACTCTTAATTAGCCAGCAAACCATTTAATGCAGCATGTCCTTTGTATCCAGTCAACTAAGCGCTGCTCAGGCGAGTTCTCGCCGTTCTTCCTTCCTCCACTATCGTGTTTTCCCTTTTAACTTTTCACTCAGTCGCACATTTCCATATATTCGCTTTGCAACAAAACAAGCGGAAACAGGAAGGATCTTTCACCTTCTTTCTATTCGGCCCCCTTTGAGACTGACAGCAAGTTTCTCTAAAATTATTAAATATTTCCTTGGCATTCATGCGATTGCATCTCCTCTATACCCATCATTGAGGCACATTAATGCAGCAGGCAGGTTTTCTCTTTGTTCCGCATAGCAAACTTGCACTGGTAGGATGAAAAGGATTTTACATACAACGCGACAGATACACGCACACATAGAAACCGAGAGCTAGACAAAGGCGATGAGCAGAACTCAAAAAGATACTTCTTCTTTCAAATTGCAACCACTTAACATTGCACCTCTACGACACGGTGACGGTAACGACGACGACGACTAACGAAGGCGACTCGGTTCGGCTGCAGAAACGCCAACTGCGAGGAGCACAACAATTCTCAACAAAACAAGGATACTTGCGATTGCGACCCAGTTAAATCGAAATAATTTACCGTACGTAAGATGCGGGGTGGTGAAACAAACAAAAAAAAAATACCTAATACCCGGATAAGGATTTACGCTACGAAAGGACATTCAGCAGAATTTTGCACGTTTTTTGTTCGCGTTTTCTCTTCCACACTGCCAGCAACCCGCCCGTTCCACACACACAATTGGGCAGAAGAATTTGTCTCAAGCGCGCGCGAGCTGAACGATTTTTCAGATTTCCTCAGCCGATGTCCTGCTAGCGACTGACTGCGAAACTGCATATGGCGCGGTGTGCTAAGCATAAACGAAACCGCATCGAACTTGGCGAAAATGATTGTGATGAGCTTTGCGCAGGCTTTTCGCTCAGTGGTGTTATTATGACGGTGGAAAAGTTTCATTTGTTGACATTTACATGCGACATGTGCTGCTGCTTGACACTGGCATCTCGGGGAGTGCGCATTTGCTTGGGATAGGTTGTTGATTGCTGTGCACATGCACACAATTTACGTTTTGTTTTCTAATCGAAAGCTCTATTCTTGTAGTAAAAGTTGCAAATATTGTGCAGGGATGGTCTACAGTTGAGTGCGGCTTCGGGGGAATCTGACACACATGTAATCCTGAGTTATTTCGAAGTAATGTGCTTCTAAATTAAACAAAAAACTTGTTCATAAAGGACACTATGTCTAGGTGTTCTTAGCACTTCGGTTCTGTTGTTGGGTGAGTAATCCGAAACATTAATTGAACACACCCACTTCCACAATCCACATTGACACATCAACAGTCCACGGCAAGATGGCTGTCTTTTTATATTCTTTCTTTTTCTTTTCCGTTGTTCTTCTTTTTTTGGACTCGGTCACTTATTCAACGATGCTTATAATAAAAGGTTTTCTCTTTCAAATCGAACTGAATCGTTTCTTTTTTGTGCGTTACTCATCATCTGTGAGTTTTTAATTTATTTATTTATTTATTTATTTCAGCTCAGAGATTCCACTCTGTTACTTCCTTGGTTTGAATCAAACGCAAACAGTATGAAAAGAAGGCAATTGCACTAAGTGTATAACCATTATTATTATAGTGAGTCTGAACTAACAAAATAACGAGTAACGAGTCATTCCCTTTTTCGCTCTAAAGGGCTCCGAATTTCTTCCGCTTTGAACTCGTTTATTTGTCAACTTTCAGCGAACAGCCGGTGAAAAGCAATAGGGACATCCCTACAAAAAATAAAAACAAACAATACATTTAATGATAGAATTCCGGAATGTTCTCTATTTAGTAAAATTTTAACTGCACTTCTTTTTCTAAAAAAAAAAATTATTTAGCTGACTTTTGAGCATTGTTTTTGATATGATGGTTTTTAATAGGTTCATTCGTGTACTTTCCGTATAGAAAAATGAAAAACGTAGAGAGAGAAATCTCTCAATTTCAAGAGAAGTACCAGATCGGTTTTTTTACAAAAAGTTTAAGAAATGCCTTTTTGAAATTATCGTAAAATTCAGCATCTATAAAATAAGTTTTTTATAAACTAAATACTTATAAAACTTACCATTTTGAATGCGCTGATATGTTCTCGGAGAATATTCGATTACAACTTCTTCCTCCGACATCGTTGAAGACGAAAATAGATAGAGTTTTACTTGTCAAACATTTGAGCTGTCACTTAGTTGTCAGTTGTCAGTTGTCATTTTTCATTTTTCAGTAAGTCAAAATTCGGCGAGTAGAAAATTACGAACGAAATGAACTGAAAAGAGGGGATATGGATTTCTCTCTCATTTTTCTCAATTTTGTCAGTCGCATTCGCACAGTTTCTTAGCAATTTTTTAATAATTTAACGTTTGCAAAAAAGTACCCGAACAAGCCTAATGCTTATCTCGAAAAGAAACTCGAAAGGACATATTTTTTTGAGTCTTTCTATAAAGTTATGAATACAATATCCTATTCCATTTGTTCTTTTGATTTTTAAGGGCTATGTTCCGCTTGCACTATTCTGCGTTGGTAGAGTTTTTAGCATTGTAATTTACTTCTCTTTTCAATACTTCGTATCCTTTAAAGAACAGCAAAACATTTCGGTTAAAAAACAAAACCTGGACAGAGGTTCTTCGTCCTGTAAGAAATCAACCAAATGGGTTATTAGATGGCTTGTATTACATTCGATAACGTAACTAGTGCCAGAGAGTGCTTGAATTAATTCTGACTTTAAATTGAGAAGGGAGATTCTCTACTCAGAACGGTCTAAGGGAATTATTTTAACTAGAGCGGTAGTGACCGGGCTTATAAAATATTAGAAAATAAATGACACTCAGCATTACATCTTTGCACCAGTGATGCCAGATTGCAAGATATATCTTTTTTTAAAGATTTTTTAGCCCCAAAATATATACAAGACTTTTTACCTCATATTCATCAAATTTAAAGATTCTTGATATAAAGAACTTCTTAAATCCACCAAATTAAAAGAACCTTTTCTATTGAAGAAAAACGTTGGCCATTAATTCCATTATTATGTAGAATGTGAGTCGAACAGAGCCCAATCACAATATCTGCTTCACTAACGTTTCCATCAACTCTTAAAGAAACATGAATTTTAAGAAATTTGATAAAATAACTTATGTGAGGTGTTTTTGGAAAAATGTTTAAGGAGTAAAAGCAGCGGATGGAAACTTCGCATATCCAGTCTTAAATGATTTTATTTTCAATATTTTATCTCTTCCACATTCCTCTTGCCAATGTTGAAATAATATTTTCTGGTGTAAATTAAATAAAACAAAAATTCGTAATCGTTTGAGTAGGCACTGAAACAGTTGTTGTAATTTTAATCTTTACAGAGGATTTTAAGCAATGAAATTCTAAGTTAATTTAATTCAAATATGTTCCAAAATTTCAAAAAGCATTAACATTATTTTATAAGAACATTTTTTTTTATAGATATAGGTATATAGGTGATTCATGTATTAGTAGTAAAGTTCTTCGAAATAGAATTTTATTTTTCGCTCTTTCTATATTTTGAGCGAAATCTTGAAAATTTTTTTTTTTATTTCGGAAAAACAAGATTTTCAAAATTTTTTGTCTGCAGAACCTTCCCAACCAAAAAAAAAGCAGGCGAATATGTGGTGTTTAATGTAGTTTTCGATTTGGCAAAAAGATAAATTTTTTTTGATCTGACTCTCTTTAGAGAAATCTCGATTTTTTCTCAGATTATAACAATAGCTGTTTTTTTATTATCAGCGTGATCTGATCCGGATCAGATTTAATTCAAATAATCAAATAATGGTTTTAAATGAATCACTTTCTCATTAGGTAGTCTAAGCTTTTTTGACATTTTTATTTTATTTAAAAAAAATAATCGAAAACAAAAAGCGCTCACTTTCTGCAGGGACACTTGTAAAACAAAAATTATTTCCCATCACGATTGGGTAACTGTGAAACATTTCATAAATGTTTTTTTTGTGCCCAGATCCAAACCAGCAAAACATTTCTAAACATATCATAAGAATTGTTTGTTTAATAAGTGTTTAAGAAATAAATATGGAACATGTAGGTATTTAATTGTTTATCAAATGTTTGGCTGGGGTCGACATACCTTTATAGAACGAGAAAAAAAAAATAATAAGTCGGAATACGGACAGGGAGTTTATTCGAAGGCGAAAAAAATCAATTGATTTTTTGTGTTCCATGGTAATGTGATTATCGTTTACAGGCATGCCAACATTTAAAAATAAAATAAGCCGCCTTGTGGGAAATAGTAGAAATAATTTTCTGATCATGATTCGTGATCTCGATGAGAAGCAGGATCATGTGCTGTTGTTGTAAATGCATGTAAATCGATGATCTAGCTGATAATAAAAAACAGCTAATGTGTATGACACACAGCCGACGGCGGATACGAATTGTTTATCATTGGAAGGATTGCTTTTTAAACTGAATTATACATTTTTCGAGTATGGAAACAATTTTTTATATTTAATTGTTTCGAAATGAGTTATTTGAAATGTGTAAAAATCAATTAAAATATATTTCATGTGCAAGTCAAAATAATTTTACAAGAACCAATAAAATTCGGATTTTATGTTCGATTTGGCAGCAGAAATCTGAAATTTCAGATCAATATCTGAAAAGCCAAATCGAAAACGACATAAGGCAGCGAAAGCGGTATTTAACATTTAACTATTTGTCTTTGCCTAATTATATAAAATACTTTTTTTTCGACGCGACACCCCCGTGTTGCTCAATGGAAAACGACATGATAATTTTAAATTCAAACAAGCAGAAGTGGAACTGAACAACTCGTAAAGTATGAATACTAACGAGTCTCGTTGTGGGGAGCTTTTTCTGTAGGGTTGCCTTCATCTGACAAGCAGGCGGCGTCATTTACATTTGCTTTGTAAAGCTTTGATTAGGAAGTTTACGAATTCAAATAAAAAGCGCGTTTCGAGGGTATTATCCATGACAAACACTTCCTCTAGCTTGATTGGTCCTTGGTAGTATCAACAGCCTACCCGACTGTTTGGTCTTAAACACCTAACTCATATTACACGATAGGTTTGTAAATATGACGATGATAAGCCTACTGAAATCAAGAGAGATAAAAGTATACGTAGCCTGGGTCGGAATTCTGTAAGGGGAACAGTTCAAATGTTTTCGTCTGCACGAACGATTTACTTCCGCTACCTAGAGCAAATCATTCGTGCACACGAAAACATTGCAACGTTTTAGCCTTACAAAATCTGACTCCTGACTTCGGAGTCATTTTTGAAATTGGTACTCGTATGATTTTCTGTGACAGCTTTAGGCTGTACTTTCGAAGGGCTATATGATTTCAAATTTAAATAAAAAGCCGAGTAAAAATGACACTAGTTGACCAAATAAGTCAAAGTTTCTATTTATTCGATAGATAATTTCATGACACTAAGGATGGAAGTTGTATCGGCCATATGGGCACCACGAGATTGTCTCAAGAATGGAATCCAGTAGCGTAAAATTGCCTGAATTTATGGCCGTATCTCACCGTTGGTGCCATCCACATAGACCAACGATATAGTCCAGGGTAGTCAATTCTTGGAATCTTAGCGACATGGTCTCCCTGACACCATGGCATCTAGCGCCATCCCCTTAAAACCAAATGTTCTTCAGATCACGTTCACGCAATCGAACGTTCACCGTTGCTCTTTTTTGAGTCGTGTCGTTTTCAGTGGCATGACGATTTCCTTCATTTTAGAAGCAACGTCCAATTGTGCTGCTAGCTTGAGACCCTAGTTCTGCATTTTTAAGGTCAAATGACGAATCAAATTCAAATTTTCTTTGCCGTCCATTTTTTACGTATAAAGCCTCATTACTGTAGAAAATTTTACGCTGAAATTAAGTTGTTTCTGCAATCTTAGAAAGCATTTGAGTAGCAAGGCCCTCTCACGAGCGCTATAAGTACTAATAATCAGTTTAAGTTTCCAGGCTACACTTTTGAACTCAAACTTTCCATACAAAATTCCACAATGCCGACTACGAAATATTATACTTAAAGTGAAGGTAAAAAATGATTATAAATAAGGCCAGTTGTAAAATGCCCTTATCATTCCAACCTTGCTAGATAATGCAGAAGCACTTAGTTGATTTGAGCCAGAAGTTATTCACTTGCTCTCGGCTTCGGTTTGTGCCATAGGAATGTGGTTCAGAATGATCATGAATTTTTACCTCTTTTTGTTTACTATTTGCCAGGAGCTTCAAGGTTCGTTTTATACTCACTGCAGTCTCACTAGCCAGAGTGCGGAATGTGTCATCAGGTGTACACATGATAAAACAAAGCGCGAGACGGTCTAAATATTTTCTTTATTTGTCCAATAAATTCCTGAACTACTGCTTTGGCATTTTTAACCCAATGGAATGACAGGGCATCACACATCAGATATTTTCGTTCGATTCGACTATTGATTCTATTCGAAAGATAATTGCGATTCTACTTTCAAATGGCACTCTCTATGAAAGTAGAATCGAATTGGCAAGAAAAATTTTTCTATTAGGCATTTTTAATCCAAAAATAAAATAAATTAAAGTAACTTTATTCAGCTTTGTTAAAAACTACAGCCTTTCGAAAGATGCCTTTATGTACTTGTTGAACAATAGCTGTTTTTTACTATCAGCTATGATCCATATAGATCATCGATCCAAATGCACTTACAACAACAGCACATGATCCTGCTTCTCATCGAGATCACGAATCATGATCTGAAAATTATTTCTACTATTTCCGACTAGGTGGCTTGTTTTATTTTTAAATGTTGGTGTGCCTGTAAACGATAGCCACACAATCACGTTGCCAGACTAGAAAATGGAACACAAAAAATCAATTGATTTTTTCGCATTCGAATGAATGCGTATTCCGAGTTATTTTTTTTTTTTTTCGCTGTATAAAGATATGTTCAGACCAGCCAAACATTTGATAAACAATTAAATACCCCTATGTTTCATACGACATTTATTAAACAAAACAATTTTTATGAAATGTTTATGAAATGCTTTGCTGGTTTGGCCCTGCACACCAAAAAAAAAAAAAAAAACATTTATAAAATGTTTCACAGTTCTTGATCAAAATTGTGATGGGAAATAATTTTTGTTTTACAAGTTTTCCTGCAGAAAATAAGCGCTGTTTTTCGATTATTATTTTTTTTAAATAAAATAAAAATGTCCAGAAAAGCTTCGAATACCTAATGAGAAAGTGTTTCATTTAATATGCTTATTTGAATTAAATCGCGTGTCGCGTGATTGCCGAGACCAAAATTACAAAAACAAAAACTTTAATCGCTGCTAATAATCCCACCACATTATTTTTTTCTAGTCCAAAACAGGATAAAGTTGAAACTTTTCATAAACATAATAAATAAATTTCAGAAATCTTTTATAAGTGTTTATTAAATGTGTCCGATTTGCTTCAGAAACATTTCATAAACATTTCTGAAATGTTTCGCTGGTCTGGACACACCTTAATATGCCAAAATGAACTCAAGCGGTAGCAGCAAAATATTGTTCATGTGTTGCATATTTGAACATAAAATACTAAATTTGTTTTACGAAAATATTTTTGAAAAGAAAAATTATGAAATTTGATTCAAATATGGTAGCACCCCCGACATTGCAAGTGAAATGACATGTGCTTTGTGTGACGTCACATTGAGAAGAATATTTGCAAGATGGCTGGTGGCAATATGAAGTTTAAAAAACCCTGTATTATCTGTTTTGTTTTTGAAAGCAACTGTTGCCACAATTCCAAAATTAAACTTTTCAATGATCCGTTTTGTTTTATTTTCGTGATCTGATTCGGATCAGATCACGCTGATAATAAAAAACAGCTAATAGGTACTTCAACCGAACTATAAGTGTTCGCAAAAAACAAACTTTTGTTCCCAACATTATAAAGACTGTTTTTAAATACCCCTTGGACAAATCTGGATGGCGGGTCATATATTGCACCTTTTCAAACTGTGACACTTTTGTGTTTGGACTTTTAGATGATTTCTTGGGACAAAAAAAAAAAAACAAAAATTATACATATTACTGTGTTTACGAAATATTCATGAATTATTAATTTATAAAATTTATTTACTTACATTCCGAGAAAAAAAACTTCTTAAATCGACCTTCTCCGCAAGCACAATTGATGTAGAATGATTATTTGCGAGTTCGAACGAATTTGACATTAACTTTCGGAAAAGGTGGTACCACATTTTGTACCAAGAAAACAAAAAATAGTTGGCACTACTAGAGCTGTTCGAATTTCGTTTATATATTTATAGAAAGAACTCCAGAGTTGCGATTTTGCGAATTCGAACAGTTTCACTTTAGAATCGAGTTTCATAGTAGGGCCCCTGGACTTTGTACAAACTTTAAAAATATTAAAATCGTCTCCTAGGATATGACAGATATTGTGGTTAGATACCCAAGTAGCATTCGAATACACATTTTAGGCCTGGCGACGTTCTGGTGTCAATTCGTGGTCCTATTTAGGAACTTATGTTTCGAAACAACGAAGTAATAGTTCCTTTTTTGTTTCGGAAGTGGCGCCACAAAAAGTACGAATTGTTTTTGACGCAAATCCTATATACCATCTTTGAACACACAATTTCAGCACAAAGTGTGAGGCCATAACAATTTTCAACACAAATTGGGAAAAATGCCTTATTAATATTTTTAATTCTGTATGTATACCATATAACTGTGATATGTGATATTCATTCATTTTGTGTTATGTTCCAAAATAATATTCTGACTGCATCAACCATTTCATTATTAAACAGAAAGCAGCTACTGAAATTTTATGGGGAACATCATTTTGCCTTGAAATGTTACTAATGTACTTCGAAAAAAACTTTGATCCTTACAAAATAATCTATATTTAATCAAAAATCTATCTTATAATTATTTATGCTATTTTAAGTACTGATGGGGAGCATTATAAAATCAGTATAAAATAAATCTACGATGTCTATCTTCTATGTACATAAAAGAGTAGCGTGATTGAGTTGAAAGACATCGTACAGGACAAGTCGCTAATTTTAGGTTCATGAAACTTTCAGGATATGCTCCACTAGCTGTGTAGACGCGCACTAAGAAGGGATTTTTCGATGCCATTTTGTCAAAATTCGCCTTATAAAGGTTGAAAAAGAGGATTAAAACATTTTTATTTTAACCTTACTTCACTCAACCTGCTATAACATTCATAAAGCTTTGTCCAATCCAAAAAAAAACCTAAAATGCTCTTTAGTCAATACTTCCCCGAGTATTCTAAGCCATCGTTTATCTTTTTGCTCCTTCCAGAGGCTGAGCTAGAAGAAATTAAAGACAGATCTTATTTGATCAACAAGAAATTTAGATTGATTTCCCGATTGCCAGCTATGCGTGGGGGTGAGTGGGTTGAGTATATCGTAGATCGTACCCATGGAAAGCATTATAGATGGATACACATACACATACCCACAGCCACAGTGAAGTTCGGTTTCTTTACAATCGTTAATCTTCATAATATTCGTTACTATTGTTACGACTTGACGTTCCATATTCCATTCCGTATCGGTTTTGGACTTTGGGCTGTGTGCGGCGGTCATGCGAGTATGACTAAAATGAATAATAATCGCAGTCTACTCCTTGGCCATAGCAACCCATGCATGCGTATATGGCTATTTGCTGTGCGCTGTGCGTTTGGTGTTGGCTGGATTGGTGAAGTCTGAGTGAGAATGCGCCGTACTAATAACAAATTTTAGTCTCGACTTTAAATTTACTGAAGCTCACAATTGCGAAATTTGTATGGAAAATGTAGCCACTGTGAGCTACTCAAATTTAGAGTCAAAACTAAAAATGGTTATTGGTAAGGCCCAATGTGTTTATCGTTTTATCTCATGGCGTCTTCTATGGATATGTAGAATGTAGCGTAAGTATCATTTGCGCGAGCGACCTCATGCTGTTTGGTGTGTACTTCGTATTTCCTTTTTGTTCTGCAAAACGTAGACACTGTTTGCAATGAAGATGAAGCCGTTAACTATCCGGTAGAGTTTTTAAATTCCCTTAAACCATCGGGTATTCCATACCATAGACTAACGCTTCGGAAGGGTATACCCGTAATGCTCCTTCAGAACTTAAAACCAGACACAATACTGAGACCACCAACTCCGGCCGATTTCCCGTTACTTAGCCTACAAGCTATATTTTTACGGAGTGGTCACGATTTGGTGCGCTAGTATTGTTACATAGAAATTCGTATTGACAAATGTCACAAAACTTCAAAGATTCCGGCTCACCAACACACTCCCAAAAAATATGAGCCACTTCCGCTGTGGGCAAAGTTGCTGGCAGTGTTCATAGAATTGTGTCCGTTAAATTTAAAATTATTCGTTACGTGTGAATAGTATTTTTTTTAAGGAATAAGTGAACATTTGCTTAAAATATTTATGAAAAATTAACAATGTAGATTGCTTGATGGAAAATAAAAACATTTTGAACAAATTTCCTTCATTATTTAAGAGAAATTTCCACACGAAATCGAAGTTGGTGATATCCAAAAGCGGAAAATACACAACCATGTTTGTCATAATTATGTTTCTAGTATATAAAACATATATTTTAGATAGTTTTGCTACCCAAACAAATCAAATTATTCGCATTTTAAATTTATAATAACTAACCAATGGCATTCAGTAATAAAAAAATGTGGTATTCCCGAACTCTTTCACATTTCCCCACGGTTGCCGCGGTTGGTAGCATTTATTTTTGTAGTTTTTATGTGTTTTTGCATGTCACACTGATTCTTTTTTGACATAACACCGATAGGAAAACAAAATGGCGAATTTGCAAAAAAAAAATTGAGGGGGCCAGCGGCAAGAGGATTGTGAGTTGGGGGTCTCAGTATGGTTTGTCTATGCTTAAAACCACCAAAACTATGTAATGGGACTACACTGCCAATCAAAGCCTTGCATACAAATTTAATCGAAGCTATTATATTGACCGGGATCGCAATTACAATTTCCCCTTAGAGTGTGCTTCGCCATGACGATCAATATAAGTCTCAGAGCCAATCATTGAAATACGCTGTAAGTTAACCTTCAAGTCTGGTAATATTACTGCCGCCCGATAAAAAAACAAGAAACATTGTCTATAAAAAAATCCTTTAAAAAAAAACTATTTTAGTAACAATTTTTCTAAAAAAGTACATTTTAACAGAGTCCCGCGCGGATGAAGTCGCGCATAACTGCTAGTATAGACATAATAGTAAAATTGTAATCTATTAAATTACACCAAATCCGCCCAAACTGTAAATTTAAAATTTCTTATTTTCCATATTCTTTTTTGTTTAATACAAAATGGATACCTAACAAATTCCTATTTGGGAATAGTGGTTACAGAAAAATATTCCTAATTAGGAATTGTGTGCACGAACACATATCTCCACACATTTTACACGCTGCGGACATAATGTTTCATTGAAGAAACAATTTTGACACAATAACGTACCTGTGTTAATATAAAACTCCAAGATAGGAATATTCCTAAATGGGAAATGTTACCTTGTTGGGAATGTTTTCTGCAAACAAAACCGTCTTAACGACGTCGCTCATGACACATGACACACGAAGTCGCAAAATGCTCCTTGGGTATTGCACGCTAAGGTTGCTTCCAAACATTTTCATGTAAACGGAAACCCACTTAATAAAATTTTCATTGAATAGTAGTCCTTTCTTTTCAAGTGGATGCCCCCATGTAGCAGCTGATATTTTCAAAACAACCAGGGCTAAATTGTCTCAATCTGTAAACGAGCAGTATTAGGTGGAAAATGGTGTTTTGTTCCGTGTATGAAATTGGCATAATTTTTAGATCCGGCGACTCGACTCCTCATTTTATCTTGTGGCTGTCACCCCCATTGCGAGTGTCTAATATCAATCAATTGACGATTGACAATTTATTTTTACACCCTTTGGCATTCGCACCGTGGAGGACCTTTCAGTAGCAATGAAAAATGTTATCACTTTTATTGCAAATTGACTTTGGCCAATGAACAAATCGCTCTAGCTGATTTTTGTAGCTTACAACTTTTGCCTTAAAACCAAAAATGACAAATATAGGCATAGGGGCGCTAAAATATTACAAAAACTTATTTTCTTTTGCTGCGTCTGCTCATGTCGTCCACGAAAACTCAGCTGATAAAGCAATAATTGACATTTATTAAAAAAATTAATTGACAATCGCAAATAGTACACTTTGACTTCATTCAAAATGGAAGTTGAATACGAGTTGATAATAGTTATCTTGGTTCCGACGAGTAAGAATCGGTCCCGGTAGAAGGAGTGTCGTAGGAGATTTATCAAAACATAGTTAATTTTGAGAGTCATCCGTTTAAAATCCCACGGTGCCCCAACATCTTTTTTTTAAAACGTCGAATTTATATGGCTATCTCCCAGCTCGTTTTCAATATCGATGACTGATTCAGACGTTCAGAATCTTCATCGGTCTTAAACCATAGAAATTGATTGCAGTTTTTTTCCGCTTAGTTACTCTACAGTCTACACTGGCAACACCCCCCATGGATCCACAAATCAGTAGTTCCTTTAAATAGTTCCTATCCCCACCCATCGCCAGTATTAAAACATGAATTCACATTTTCCTTGTGGTTTATATATATTTATTTTATTTTCATATTAATTAAAATTTAAATAACTAATAATAATCAAAAAGAGACATATTTTTTGTTGCTGTTTTGTTTTATCTTATTTTTATTATATTTACTTTTATTTCATATCTTATATAGTTTATACATAAGTTTTTCATTTGTTAAATTGTATATATATAATTCTGTTGTTTATTTTCCATAATTAAATGTTTACCAGTGTTTTTACGTCAAGAAAATGAAGAAATTTTTGTTTTGTTTAAATTAGAAATGACTTCTTTTAATAAATATATATATAAGGTTCCCTTTACCAGATACATATACATATATATATTTTCCATTCTTCCTTTTGTGGTTTTGCTTGTTTAAAGAATACATTTATCTATATATATATATATATATATATATAAAAACAATATTCCACCGGGACCATCAGGTACCGATGTGGTTTTTAAAAGTAAATAATTTTTTTTTTCCAGTATTACCTACACATCAAGTACGAATTTTATGTTTATATTACTTTTGTTTTTTGTTTGTTTGCAATTTTCAATTTGTTTATGTTGTTGACGTAAGAATTTTATAAACTCCATTTATTAATTTTTATCATAGTTTAGTTTTCAAATGAAAATTTTGCGATAGAACTATCTTTACTACTATTCGTAGTATAGTACAAAAACACAACAGAATAAATGTATCAAATAGTTTTTATATATTTTATTTTATTTTATTTTATATAAATTTACTTATAAAGGCAACAGAATTTCATACGTAAAAAATGTTTCTTTTGTTTTTCTTGGTGTTATAATTTTTGTTGGGGGATAAGTTTCCAGAATAGACGTTCCATCCGAGCTTGAACGGGTAATTGTTTTGTTTTTGTTTTTTGTTTTTTTGTTTATAAATATATTTATTAAAGTTTGTTTTGTAATATAAATATTTAAGAGAGATTTTCTTTTGTTTGTTGTAGTTCTTCTGTTTAGGCTGTTTGTTGTTTAATTGTTTAATTCTTGTTAATTGTAGTTTAATAAATCGTTAAGCTTTAATTAATCGATTTTAGTATATTTTTTTATTTAATATTACTTTTACTTAAAGGAAGAAGAGCTGTGCCGATTTTACACGCTATCGGGTAGGAATGATAATCTTTTTGGAACTATAAGATAAATCAAACATCAATCTGGGATCGAATGGCGTTTTCCATAAACGAGCTATACGTTCGCGGAATTAAGCTGATTTCACTGAATCGAACATAAATCTCGTCGCAATAGGGGGAGAACGCCATTCGATGGCAGAAAGATTTTAGTATATCGTTCCCAAATACAATTGAACTGACTCCTATGATTTAAACAAAGAATCAAGAGATGTGCATAGTCGAGAAATTTCAATAGCGCTGGAGTGGGAACTGTATAGCTTTTGATGGCCCCCGTAGGTCGCAAAAAGAAACGAGGGAGCCCAAAATGTAGGCGACATTGTACACAAAGCAACTCGCATCGCCTTGACAATAACGAACGAGCTATATATTTCCGACCGAACCTAACCTATATGTTCACGGAATTATGTCGATCGCATTCAGATATTTCTCCTTCCCGAGCAATTCGGTTAAGACCACTGAAACTATTTATTTAATGATTAAATTCATTTGAGGCGATCCTTCTGGGCGAAATCTTCAAACAAATTTTTCATAGAATGCCTCATAAGCAACCTATCGCATCAAACCTCGAGGTGAATCATAGGAGCCTAACTCCATCGATTTTGCTTACGAAACACAAATAAAGTTTGTAACGCATTGCTATTCTCCTTTGAGAACGAATCGCCAAATCCGAGAACGAGCATTCTGATACGAATTTTTTCACATATTACTTGTTCTCGAATGATTTTCCTCTTAAGTTGGAACAAACGAACCTTTGACGAAATTATGTCGATTCTGCATACGGAGCAAACACAAAGTCTTTTACGTATTGCCCGATTTTAAATGAGTCAAATGTGGCCCCTGGAATAAAGATTGGACGAGGCAATTAAAGTAGTTGGATTTCACATTTGTTTAAAAAGTACGCACCGAATAAATAGAATGTCTCTGTCAGAGAAACCTCTTGGAAGACCTAACACCCACCTAGGAATGAAGGGAATTGAACTTGTTTAAAGTGTCTAACTCTTGAGGGATTATCCCGATCTTACCTGTTGAGCGTTTGATTTCGATACCAGGCAGGAATCTGCAAGAAAAAATTAAATTAAATAGGTAATAGTCTAAGAAAAGTACCTTCTTAAAATCGAAGAAGTACAGCTCTGTTGTACGAGGATTGAAGATAATTAGAATTATTCCCCTTAGCTAGAAAATAACTCTACTCTTACCATAGGAAGACGACACATTAAAAAGGAACTAAAAAGGCAAGTAGGTTGAGGCCCAGGTGGGCAATTTAATTTAGTCTTTGATTCCGAAGCGCAAGCAAAACGCGGTCGAGCCCTAGTCTTAGGTGTAGCGCTCGAATAGAGTAGGACCTCAACCAACTTACGAGTGAACAACTAGAGACAGTTACCCAATCAGCGATGCGTATTGGTTGAGGCTAGGTCCATCTCGGACTGGATACTTCAAAGGGAGACTGAGAATTTCTTCCGAGACTATACATGACCTGGGGCCCTACTCTGTATCGGAAAGTATTTTTTCGAAAATGATCCTTTTCCACTCTGTATTTCGAAAGTGAAATGAAATTTACTTATGTGGCATTTAGAATTCCGGAATTATTACAGAGTACCTACTTAAAAGCGGGAGGGGAAGCTTTTTCGAATGGGACGAAATAGAGAGTAGGGCCCCTGCACACGACCGCCAACAATGTTGCCTTATTTTGCCCACTAAGTACAAATGAAATACAACTTCCGATAGTTCAGTGTAATTTACTTTAGCTCACGACCTAAAAAGCATAATCTTGAAGGAAATTTAAGAGAACGTGGCATTTTTTTGGGAATTTCTTAGCACGGCTAAAGTGACAATCAATTCCAAGCCAGAGTCGATTGACGCTCATTTTAAACACGCGCCTACTCAATAATTTACCACGATCCATATTTCGGGACGCACTACAATACATATAGGATATTTCTCGAAGATTTCCCTGTCAGAATTCGGCTTCCCATTCTAAGACGCAAAACAAAAGCCGATTTAATATAGACGGAGCCATTGTTTTGTTCAGAAATTGTGACAGTAAATGCTATTTCTACGACTTTTTGGCTAAGTTTTAATCCTGTTATGTTGTCTTCCTGTAGCTTGAACTGTATTTCATGTGAGGTTTTTAATATTCTAAACAAATCCTTGCTCTAGCCAAAAATTCCTTTACATTCCCACTAGCTTTCTTCTAGATGTCACTCGTTTTTGTTTCTTAAATTGACCCACTGGGGCCCTACTCCGTATCTCGTTCCGAAAGTAACATTTTTCCAAAACGAACCTTCTCTACTCTGTATTTCGAAAGTGGAATGAAATGTACTTATTTCGCATTTTGAAATCCGAAATTATTAAAGAGTACCTGCTTAAAAGCGGAAGGGGAAAGCTATTTCGAATGGGACGAAATAGAGAGTAGGACCCCTGGGGTCATAGCACCACTTCCGTGAACGTCTATATATGTTCACGGAATTAAGTTGATTTAAAGTGTGAAACTAAAACGAATTTCGTCGGACGACGCGATTCGATTTATCAAATTGGCCCTGCAGTCATAATTTCAATGTGGCTTGACAACAAATTCTCATCGTCGTCATTTATAAGCAACTTGTCAAAATGACCGTCAGGGCCTAGTCTTCACCTAAGCTCATCGGTGTATTTCAGAGCCAATACGACTTTCAGGAGCACAATTTACTGTCGAATGCCATTTTTGTTGGAAATACAACATCTAAGATAAGTCTCAACTATTTACCAGCCGGAATTGGCGATCGAAATAAATTCTACAAAACATTCCCTCTTAATCGATCACAAACAAAGCCATCTCCGAAATTATTTCCAAACATAACAAAACAAACCAAAAAATTAACAAAACACAATCACAACTCGTTTAGTTTTTCTCATTGAAAGTCTCTCTCCACTTTGTTTCACACCCCCTGTGTAATGCCATAAGTAGGTAAGAGATATCGTTTTTTATTTTGTTTTAATTTATATAGTTTTGTTTTTATTTAAATTAATTTAATTAGATATATAAATATATAGAAAAAGAAATTATAAACGTTTCTGTCGCAATTGATAGTTATAATTTTTTAAATAAATTTGGTTGTATTTTTATATAGCAAAAATTCAATTTACGTTTTTTTTTTGTCTTTTTGTCAGTGGTTTTATTAAACTTGTTTTTTTTTCATTAATATTTGTTTCTACACTAAAACATTTAAGTAGTGAGTAAGTAGTCATATAGTTTAGCTATATAAAGGCCCAAAATGTTGCTTAGATATTTTTGCTTTCTTGTTTGTTTCTTTGAATCCTTTCTTTCATTTTTTTTTTTCTTTTTTATATAATTGCTGTTTTTTTTTTAGTAAATATATAGATAATATGCATATTCTCATATAAAACTAGAAGAAAAGGAGGGAACAAAATTATATCGAAATTCGGATGCGATTTTGGTATACCCAATAAAAAATAAAACAAACAAAAAATTGTAGTAAACTTTTTATTTTGTATTTATAAAATAATAAGGTGTTAGGATGCGATGTACAAACTTTTCAGAAACGATATGAAAAATTCCTACGCTATCCTTGAACAAAATAATAAAAATCATAGACAAGTTTTACTTTTAATTTTTATTTTCATCAGGTGGTTGCAAATTTTGTTCTGTTACAGTGTGTAGTAGCGTGTGTGTGTTTCTGTCTGTCTCAATCAGAAAAATGTGAAAGAAGCGCCCGCACCACCAGCTCCTCTGAATCGATCTTTTGATGGTCAGGACAACATCGAAATAAAGAAAAACAAAAACCCGAAACAAAAATGAAGTAAAACAAAAAACAAACTTACGATTTTCCCAAGAAAAAAAAAAAAAAATAAACACAAATCATTTATACCAAGGGGTGTGAACCACTGGAGAGTGTGTACAACGAAAAAGAAAATAATATGTAATAAAAAAAACAGGATATTTCAGGAATGAAATAGTATAGAGAAGAAAGTAGAGAATTATTTTGAAAATTGGAATTCAAGAAGGAAGTTGTATTGTTTGCTTTAGAATATACAAATGTTTTAGAACTAGAAGACAATTGTTTTTGCTTTTGAAACATTTTTCGTTAAATTAGGATTTATAGATATTTTTTCTTTTAGTTGTCGCTTTTTTAATGTTTTCTTCTTTTTTTTTTTTGCGTGTGTGTGGTGTGTTTCTGTGTGTATACGTGTATGTGTTAGCGATTAAAATATTTTACTTTTTTTCCTCATTCCATTTCTTAATTTTTTTGTTTGTTTTAATAATATATCTTTCTTAATTAAAATTGTGTTACAATTAATTTTTTTATATGCGTCTGTTTTGTTTTTTGTTTTAATTCAATTATATCGAAAAGTTGTTTTGGTTTTTTTTTTCTCTTAGTGTTGTGTTTTTTTTTTTTTATTAAGTTTTTTTATCATTAATGTTTAAAATTGAATTATACAAGATTTTTTGTTTGTTGTTGTTGGGTTTCTTTTCATTTATATAGACTTTTTGTAAGTTTTTTTTGTATTTTTATTTATTTTTTTTTAAATGTTTCTTTTATTTAAATTTAATTAATAATTTGTTTTTTATATAATTTTTATTTTATTTTAATGTTATCCATAGCAACAGCGTCGCACGGTGTTGTTGCGCACAGCTACAGTCTTCATCAACATCTTAAACAAATAGAAAGGCTTAAAAAGAAGTAATTTAGCAGCTCACTTCGATGTCATCATAGTCACGAATTCTGTAAAGGAGAGAAGAAAAAATCGATTAGCTATGAATCCAGATCGTTTTGTGAAAGAAGGTTGGTAGAGAATATTGTGTCTTTTGAATCGCTCTTAATGACGTTTTACTCGATTGCAGGAGGCGATGATGGAGGCGGTCAACAGAAGGTTTGGTGTGTCAATTTGTGTGGGTAAGTGATGACGACACGACCGTTATAAACGGAAGAGGCAGACAGCGCGCATGGGAAGCGACACGACAAATGCAGAACTAGCCTGCCCTTCTGTAGTGTGTAGTTGGCTTCTAGTTACTACACAGAAAGTGCAGGCAGCGCGCATAAGAAGACGACACGACCATTCTGTCGACACTGTCCTTCTGTAGTGTGTAGTTGGCTTCTAGCTACTACACGGAAGATGCAGGCAGCGCGCATAAGAAGACGACACGACCATTCTGTCGACACTGTCCTTCTGTAGTGTGTAGTTGGCTTCTAGCTACTACACGGAAGATGCAGGCAGCGCGCATAAGAAGACAACACGACCATTCTGTTGACACTGTCCTTCTGTAGTGTGTAGTTGGCTTCTAGCTACTACACGGAAGATGCAGGCAGCGCGCATAAGAAGACGACACGACCATTCTGTCGACACTGTCTTTCTGTAGTGTGTAGTTGGCTTCTAGCTACTACACGGAATATGCAGGCAACACGCATAAGAAGACGACACGACCATTCTGTCGACACTGTCCTTCTGTAGTGTGTAGTTGGCTTCTAGCTACTACACGGAAGATGCAGGCAGCGCGCATAAGAAGACGACACGACCATTCTGTCGACACTGTCCTTCTGTAGTGTGTAGTTGGCTTCTAGCTACTACACGGAAGATGCAGGCAGCGCGCATAAGAAGACGACACGACCATTCTGTCGACACTGTCTTTCTGTAGTGTGTAGTTGGCTTCTAGCTACTACACGGAATATGCAGGCAACACGCATAAGAAGACGACACGACCATTCTGTCGACACTGTCCTTCTGTAGTGTGTAGTTGGCTTCTAGCTACTACACGGAAGATGCAGGCAGCGCGCATAAGAAGACGACACGACCATTCTGTCGACACTGTCCTTCTGTAGTGTGTAGTTGGCTTCTAGCTACTACACGGAAGATGCAGGCAGCGCGCATAAGAAGACGACACGACACGACCATTCTGTCGACACTGTCCTTCTGTAGTGTGTAGTTGGCTTCTAGCTACTACACGGAAGATGCAGGCAGCGCGCATAAGAAGACGACACGACCATTCTGTCGACACTGTCCTTCTGTAGGGTGTAGTTGGCTTCTAGCTACTACACGGAAGATGCAGGCAGCGCGCATAAGAAGACGACACGACCATTCTGTCGACACTGTCCTTCTGTAGTGTGTAGTTGGCTTCTAGCTACTACACGGAAGATACATACAGCGCGCATGGGAAGCGACACGACAAATGCAGAATTGATCTGCCCTTCTGTCGCTGAGCTACATTCCTAGCGCGCAAGTAGTCGACTACTAACAATAATGTTGGACGTGTAACCGCTTCAACCGATGGCGTACTCCAATTCACAAGGTATTGATGGAGGTGCCCAACAAAGGCCTAACAGAAGATGGGTCGATCTCTTGTCAAAGCATGGCTAAAACTATAAAAAGAATTCGCCGTTCTTTTGAATGGACCACTAGGCTTGTAGGTCCCTGGTCTGTAAACATTTCTGTAACAAACCATTGAGGTTTCAATTTCAACTAAAATATTTTAATCAGTTGGTTAGAAAAAATCACTGAAAGCCCCCCTTCTAGCTAGACCACAAGATCCTATTGTGCCACAGACTTGGAGTTGGGAATACCAAACAAACGCCAACAAAAAAAAAACATTCCTAATATTTAAGTCCGAATAAAAATAAAAACAAATTCCAGCATAGACTTTTTCTTGAAACGCCAACCTAAATACATAATCCAAAAATAAACCAACAACTGGTACAGCTTGTTGACTTCGAATTCCAATCAGAGGACCAACACTAATCTGACCCCATTACACCTGCACAAACAAGCAAGACTAATTACTTATCGGACCAGTTTCAAATGTCAGTCGAGTTTAAGGTACGTTCCCCCTGTCTGCCAGGATGTCTGCGAAACTGGATCAGAAAAACAACAGCAGAACACGTCCACCGTCCTGCTACCGCTACAGAAGACGTCATCTACCACCTCTGGATAGATAAAAAAGAAATATTGAAACTGGGCAATTTTTCAACTGTATTGTGCTTTAGTTAAAAATAAATTGATCCACTGTGACTTTGCACAACCGGTGCGGCGTCACATGTGCTATCTCCCGAAAAAGAATAAACAAATACTCGTTTTTATTTATATCTCGCCTCATCAACCACCTGATAAATCAAAATCACGTGCCAACGAAATAAGTCGCCCCGAAAACCAAACAAGTAAGATCACCCAGCATCATGTAGGAATCGCCTCTAGATTGTGAACTGTGTGAAACACGCCCCCTTTTGAGGAAAAGCAAAAACTACTAAAATTGACCTTGACACCGCACACTCAACCCTTTTTGGCAACAAGTGTAAATTTTCCGCCTCTTGCTGATTTAGCTTTAAAACGAAGAAAAAAACAAAATACACGATCATTGCTCACAGCCATACACTGCTAATTTATTTGCGTAATTTTATTTACCAGCAGCAGCAGCAGAGAGAGCAACAATTTGCTGATGCTTTTCAACAAAGAAAACACGCTGAACTCAATTCCTTTCTATTTTATCAAAATTTCCACTCATGCTTTGGCAATTGGCCAGAGAGCGTCGCGCAATGGAACACAAAACGGCCCTAATTGCTAATCAAACAGTCATTAGGCGGCAGACATGATCGATATGTTGATGATCTTTCCACATACAAAGTAATTTGGGTTTGTGAGTCAAAGAGCCGCTGATCTAGATTTTCTAGCAGGCAGGAGATTTTCGAAAATAAACAACGGCCGTCAGAGAATATATGGTGTGGTTTGTTGAAACGAAGATCACTTTGCAGGGTTGTTACCTAGAGATCAGCGTGCTGAAGGGAGAAGTCAAATTTGCTGAAATGATCTACAGGATAAGAAAAGAAATAGAAGTGATCTACAGGATCGGATCCGGGATGATCTTTCAATATGGGAGCGATCTTTGCTGACAATGTGTGATCAAAGTGACAGATTAAGGAGCCATTGCAGCCAAAATCGCAAAGATCACGGCTTTTGATGGGATGATCGTGCGCATCCCAATCGGATCATCGGCGTTCAGAGTGAACTGTCTAGTGTCTAGTCTGTTTAACAATGCAAAACAATTAACAGTGATCTTTCTAACAAAATTAGATAAAAAAGGTAACGATGGATCAAGTGATCTTGTCATTCACAGTGATCATCAGCACTAAGTGCCAGACAGGCTGACTAAAGCACGCGCTAAACGTTTGCCCGAAGAAGAACCACTCGTAACTCAACGCCCTCATCATTTCCAAATTCAACTAAAGAGTCGACCGTTTTCTTTGCATTAGAAGTCTCAATCGAGTTTCCTGTATTTGATCTTTTTTCACAGAGAATTCACAGTGGATGATGGCGATGGGCTTTTTTTGTTACGACCCACGTGTTTACGTTTGAGTGATAAATCGCCGTCGATAATGTTGCGTTCCTCACCCAAACCATGTTCACTCCGTCTGATTGACAGAGTGCCAACAATTTTATTGTTTTATTTACACGTTCGTTTGGCCCACAGGTTTTCCTTTGATGACCCCTAATAAAATGGTTTGCACAAACGATCAGAGAACAATGTCTCTATGGGTGGGTTTTTGTTTTTACCAAATCATGGATTTCGCATTCAATTACCATCACGGGTTTCATTCAAATTTACAACCGAAGGAGTTATTGCCTTTTGATTTTATAGGCAGAGAGGAACGTGTATTTGCATATAAAGTTTACCGAATGACGGTATACATACGTCAATTGGAAATTTGCATTAGAAGACGTTGTGCACAGGAAGTGGTGCTCGAAAGAGTGTTAAGCGTTAGGCCGTGCCACAGCATTGAGAATAGGCACGCCGCTCGTTGAATTTTAATTGCAATGAACCTAGATACATCTTTGTATCGTTGAGTGACTATATTGACGGTTACTCTGCCAAAAACGAAACAAATTCCGTACATGTGTGTGTGGTGTGTATTTGTTTATTAAGGCAACTAACTAATTGCGGGTTGTTGTTTTGTTCACCCCCAGAGGTTGATGTAGAACGAAACACGACGGCACAGCGCAATTCATTGAGTAATGTTTGTGTTATAGTTTTATCGTTCGCACATATAGTCAGCGGGCTAAAAATAAATTGCAAGTCAATCGATTTGGATTGAAATATACACGGGACCACCATGCGATAGCTGGTGGATATTTAACAGAGGTTGTTTCGAGACGGACCATTGATTTTGATGACTAATCAGGTGCCTAGAGTGCACTTGAACTAAACATTTGCAATTGAATTGTGAACTACTCGAGTGGAAGGTCATACATTAGAAAAAAATCACTCTAACCGAAATTATAGATGTGGAAATTAAGCAAGTGCACATTAAAGTTCCTTTATCGCACACAAAGTGTGCGCAACAACAAATATGCCTGCGAATGGAAGTGGGGCTTACACGAAAAAGTTCACATCAAGTTCAGGACTTCAAACAAAGCTTTCAAAATTCTATCAGCATTTTTCTGTCGTTTTGTAAACGACTGAGTTTCGAATCGTTCTCAACAGTGGTACTCGCTAGACGTTCGCGATGTAGAGCAGTGAGAAATATGGAAAACTTATCCAACAGAGTAATCACTGACTCTACTAAAGAAAAGAGCTCACAAACAAGTCCAAATGCAATGAGAAATAAGAAATTCTGTAAGCGCACGCGGAGGTGCTTTTTGTCGCACACAAAATGTGCGGTACATCATACATGGTGAGTATTTTCCTGTACGACAAGATGAACACGATAACTAAACCAGTGGCCTGTATACAAGAATAGGAATCGAAGATAGTCAGCGCTCAAATATTGAAAATCTGTTACCAGTTAGTGAAAGACCGGGCCAACCCGGCTTGTAGCGCCTCCCAAGGAAGCAAGTATGAACTTGTCTTCTCAGCTCTAACAAAAATGTTTAAAATATGTCAAAATTTATGTTAGATCTACAGTAAAGATAACAAGCTCAAAACAAGTCCAAGCAAATGTTGTGTCCAAAGGAAGAGAAGTTCCTAAAGCACAGTACTTTCTTATAGCCAAGAGCGAAAATAAGAACGAATTATGCCTAAACTACAAGTAGGTAACTTTAACACCCCGGATTTGCAAAAAAAAATTCATCTCATTTGCCAAAAAGCTACGGCACAAGTAAGTTTCTTTATCGCACACAAAATGTGCGCTTCAGCAAATGCCCCAAGTTAACCTATCTGATTTTGCCTATTTTGATACATTTTTGTAGAAAATAAACGATTATTGCAAACGTTAAGAGAATATGAACAAAACCCAGGTGTGCTTAAATAGGCGTTTTTTTTTTTAGCTCAGAGCACAACCTGTATAACAGACAAAAAGTCCGGGTTTCTTTTTTAGCTCAGATACATCAGAGCTCATAATTTGTGTTTCTTTTTTCGTTCAGAGCACGTTCAGAGCGCGCTCTATGAGCTCAGAATAAATTGACTGGGCATCCTGAGCGACAAGCTGAGTACACACTTCCCATTCGCATTTGACAGAAAAAAAAAACAGGATAAGCAAAATAGTTGAAATGGCGTACGAACCTTGTTGTTCTGGAACTGAATATTAACCAATTTAATAAATAACAATTAATAAATATTCCATTTATTCGTACATTTACAACAAATGACAGCTATGTGCTCAAGTGTGTTTCATAAATACCTCAGAACAATCTGAGCACGCTCGCTTCAGAGCGCGCTCATAATGCTCGAGCTCAGTTCTAACTAAAAAAGAAAAACGCCTAACGAGTGAGCGGTGAGATGACATTGGCAGCCGTCTGTTACATCACCACAGCAGATCACAATTAACAGACCTAAAAGAGATTTTGATGAATGTTCGCAAATACAGCTGGTTAAGCAATTGTAACTAAATAAACACACAAAATGTGCGCACTAAACATGCCTTCATAACAATCCTTAAAAAAATGGAATGAAAGCCGAAATGAATGTGTCGTCGGTAGGCACTTTGGTAGGTAAACGTTTAGTTTAATAAGATGTAGATACATCAATCGATTTTGGTTATAGAAAAAATCAATTCGATCTTTAAAAGAGCAAAAAGGACCAACCAACAATATACGACTGAAAACGTCCAACCTTTACGTCATGACCATGGAAAGTCCACATTCATAGCACGTAAGCGTTAGAATCATCTGATTATAAAATTAGTTTTCCATTACATCCGACCACATTGATTTTATTTATTCCTATTCACCGCTTATAATGATTCACTCGTCACAATTATCAACCACTACAAATCAGCAATATCGCAATTCTCACATTAGATTCGAATTTTCACACTTTGATGACTACGATACAACGAGAACAACGCCAAATGATGCCAACCTCAACGGCAAATCCGCTCTCTGATTCATAGGAAGTCAAGTAATAGTATCACAAGGAAATTAATTACACACGTCTTTGCCAACTGAGGAACGGCATCATCAGTTCGATGAGATAGTCGCACAATTATTTTATTTCCCCATCGCACTTGCAAAGTGCGCGACCGCGTTGATGTGTTTTTTTACAGACACAACAAGAAAAAAACCGGCTTTGGCAAATTCCCATGGGAGATTGGAACTGACTACTAGGTGGCAGAGAGGAATTGCTAAGGCCTCCAATAACATTCGGTGAATGGAGTAATAATGAGATCACGGATAGTTTCAATTGCCATATTCGTGTGCCTAGTATATGTTTCCTAATGACTTTTGCTTCACAAACCTTAGTCGACAACCAAAAATTAAACAACACAACCTCAATCACGCCTTGATCTATATAAAGAAAAAAAAAATCCATCACTTCATTTAATGGAAAGCAAAAAGAGTCGACCCCAATTCTCTACCATAGATAAGTTATAATTATTGACTTACCTTCGTAATTGACCTGACCATCACCATCGATATCAGCTTCTCGGATCATTTCGTCTACTTCCTCATCTGTTAGTTTTTCACCAAGATTTGTCATCACATGGCGTAATTCGGCCGCCGAGATGAAGCCGTTACCGTCCTTATCGAAAACTCTGAATGCTTCTCTAATTTCTTCTTCGCTATCGGTGTCCTTCATTTTACGTGCCATCATTGTTAAGAATTCTGGGAAATCAATTGTTCCATTACCTGTGGGAGAAAAGGACACAAATTAATGTCGGAACTATTTCTACTCGAATATGAAAAAGTTGGGGATTTTCATCATCGTCGAAAGGAAAACGGAAAAGTTGTCACCTTTTCAATTACCGGGGGGGTCTTTGAATGTAGGACAGTCGGTGTTGTAGGTAATCGACGCCTACGTTTACTAGGATCCATCTTCCAAGCCACCGTATGCATTTTTAAATGTGAACTTTTTTTTTACTGTAGTTGCCTTAGAAAACTCACTATAACCTACATTTGACAAAGGCACTTATGTCGGGCCCTTCTGATAACTGACTTTATGTCCAGCATTTGTTGGCAAGAAATTGTTGGTTGTAAACTTAATGCTGGCGAAAATTCGTACATAAGTATGTAACACAATTGGTACACCTCCTGTCAAACGAAGAGGCTATGTGGCGCCACCAAAGCGGATACCTTCTTATTTTAACTTCAAGATCGGGATTTGTTGGCGTTCACAGTCTCACAATAAACTCATTAAATTTCAAGTCGAAACTGGAAATCGCTCTTGTTAAGGACCATTCGCCACTGGAAAATTGCTTAACAATAGAAATTTTACCGACACAAGCCACGCTCTTCAGATAAATGACGATTTCCCCCCATTGTAACCTGCCATTCATAGAGACATCTGGGTCAATTTTCGGAAGTACCCACTTCTGTTGAAAAATGGTTGAAAAAATACAACTGCAATAATTTTCTACCTTCTTTCGACATCCCTGCTCTGACAGAGGAAAACCTTGAAATCCATCCACTCCCTTTCATCGCAGCATTGTCAGAGAGACGTCCACTTGTCCTTGTCAAATGCTCGACATTCATACTTGGAAATCTTCCCTTTCTACTTCAATTATACTCTCCCTCCGTCATTGATGGCGCTTCTTACCCCCCTACAAACACACACAAAAAGAACTGCGAAATTGTCTCCCCGCTCTATGTCGCTGTGTAAAATGCACATGCAACCACTATTCTAGCTACTCTTCATCTCCATTAGAGAATGAATTCTCAAAGGAAAGCAATTACTGTCCTTCATCCTTTTTACTGCATTTTATTTCTATTTTTTTTTTTTTTTATGCCATTACTAAGAACAAAACTACCTTTGCACAGAGATCTTATTGCTTTTCTTTGAAAGGGAGACCAACTAAAGTAGATTCTCCGCAAAAATAAATGCGGAAAAAACAACAACGATAACAATAACATACTACTGCCCACTGGGGGCGCACAACAAACAACAAAGATGAGAGTGTGGGTGTTGGTTTTGCGCTTTTTTGCCGTTCTTTGTTCCTTGTTTAAATAACAATAAAAGTAAACAGTTACGAGAGTATGTAATAAAAAGATTGGAGCGGAGCAAAAGATACTATTCACAGGACACAAAGTCCATTCGAATTTAATCGTCAAGTAAATAAATAAAAGAAATTATGCTGCTACTGTGTGCCGCAGATGGGAAGGAGAACGAAACAACAGCAACATTTCGTTTGCTGAATTTAATTTTAGATAATAGACTCATAAAGAACATTTTTGAGATGTGTGTGATTTGCTCAGTATTATTATATGGAATTAAGTTCAATGTTGGGCCGAGCGAGCATAGATATGTTGCGATTTTGAGCTTTCAAATTTCAATTTTGAACAGGTAATCAAATTGGCAGGAGTGTCTAACCTGGACCATGGAATACTATTGAAGAAAATTGCTGCTGAAGGCAAATATTTCTATTTAGAGTTGGAGGTTACTCGTTGCTATCTTAGGCGGACTTTTGCCAATTCATTGACGTCACCTTGACGCTGATAAGACAAATCCAATGGAACAGATTAAAGCAAACTTTCCTGACAGTCGCTGCTATACGAAACTGCGCGCTGTCACTTGTAAGAGATTTTTATTGCTTCTTTACGTCTTCTTTCCGCATTGCGTAGGCAAACACGTTGCATAGAAATAAGGGATGCAGGAAGCCTTAATATTGTGCGTCATTTACAATGTCGCCCCACCAACCAAAAGTTGGGCTTTATCACAACTATAAAGAAAATAGTTGAACACTGACTAAGAAAGTCGATAATCTAGTGGGATATTAAGAGGCGACACGACGACAGTGAAACCGAACCGAACCACCAAACTCTGCTTGTGATGGCTGGCAAATATTTACAATTTTAATGTGATCAATCAATCTTCTTCAAACAATAGCAAGACATTGTCGAAGTGTGTGGATGTCCTCTTTAGATTGTCCAGCAGCAGCAAACTATTTTCGAAGATGAAGGTTACGCTGCAAGTGGTCAAATGATGTCTCATTAGTGATAGTTCGGGCTGTCTACATTAACGCAGAGTTGCTCTAGCTTGGGCCTTTCATTTAGGGAGTTTTAGCAAATTTGTTTAGTAAGATTTGGAACTGCTAAGCTCTGCAAGAAAGAGAGTGAGCAACAGCAATCTTTGGAACAACTATACAAGCATTTTGTTCGCCGGCGAGTTCATCTGAGAGTCCCTGGCGATACATGTGAAATATTTGATGTCACAGTAAATTCAAATTGAAAATTCGCAGGCCTAAGCATAAGATCAGAACAAGTGGATCAGGTTTATGCGAATTCGGATATTGGATGCAAATTCGCGAGGGCGGTTCTGGTGGTAATGATGAATTTGATAAATATGTATAGATGCAGCTTTGTATTTTTCAGCATCTCTGGTCTAGCGACTTTACAAGCTCCACAAAAAACAATTTACAAAAGAAGTTAAACCACATGGTCTTGGAAGCGAATTCACATGTCTATTATGAAACAAATTTTACCACCATTGAATATTTATTTCAATAAATTGTAAGTGCCGCGCGGTCTGAGACATGTTGCGAAGTTCTTCCACATTTAATTTTGTGTTTTTGTTAGTAACAGCAGATTTATTTTAGAGCTCTCAGAACTCTAAAACTGTTGTTATTAAAAGTGACACAAAATGTGTTTCGCAGTAGTTTGTGTTCCTCCGGCGGTAGAACCTGAGACACATCGCTCAATAAAGGAACAGCAATATCAATATCCATAATGGGCCAATTCTGTATTGGTTATTTTGACACTGGCAGCTGTTTCCCGCTCGAGATCTTGACAGAAATTCAGTGTAATACCTCCGCGGAACGATATGAGTCGCTTGAACAACTTTGGGAAATATTGAAAACTTACTTCCAAAGTGAGTGCTGTGTAGCCCAGAAGTTTTGGTCGAAGCACTTAGTTCGCTAAACACTTTCAATCTGTATATTCTTGTGGTACTACCAAATCTATAGTCTCTAGTAATAGCTCAATGTCCTGTGATCTCTTTAATATCGTCAACTTAGAGTGCTCAATCCCAGAAGTTCAAATTTCTCTTTCTTTATTAAATTTAGATAAAAATCCTGGTATGGATGGCATCCCGCCAATTTTCCTTCAAAAGTGCTCCTTTGCGTTTTCTGTACCTGTGTGTTTAGTCTTTAATTTGTCTCTCCGGTCCGGAATTTTTTTTGAAAAATTGGAAGAGCTCATTTTTAACGCCCATATATATATCTGGGTCGAGACATGATATTACTAACTATCGTCCAATCTGTAAGATTTCAACTATTCCTAAGTTGTTTGAAAAAATAGTTTGTGACCAACTTACACCCCTCTTAAAGAGATTTATCTCTACGTTTCAATATGGCTTCGTCGCAGGCAGATCTACTACCGCAAATTTCTCAATTTTTTGTAATTCCGCCTTGAATTACTTCGAGAAGGGCTTGCAATGTGAAGTCATATATACCGATTTTGCCAAAGCGTTTGATCGCGTTAACCACAATATATTGATTTCTAAAGTAACTAGCTTAGGACTTCCCTCTAATTTCCTAATGTCGATTCATTCCTACTTAACGGATCATATCCAGTATGTTCGCATAAATGACACTTTCTCGTCACCAGTTTATGTTACCTCTGGAGTACCTCAATGTAGTCATTTAGGCCCTCTGCTCTTCCTTTTGTTTATTAATGACATTCCTGACTTGTTTTTGAGTTCCCAGTGTCTTATGTTTGCCGACGATTTGAAGGTGTTCCGGCCTATATGTTCAGTTCACGATTGTATTCTTTTACACAGTAATGACCTTCATCTCAATGTCTCTAAATGTCAAAGCCTTTCTTTTTATAGTTACCTCTCCCCAATTCACTTTACGTACGTAATCGATAATACCCCTCTGTCCATTATTTCATCCAAAAAAGATCTTGGAGTTATCTTTGACGTAAAACTTAGCTTTTGCAAGCACATTGAGTCTTTGGTTGCCAAAGGTAATCAGATGTTAGGTTTCGTATTGCGGAATTCGAAAGACTTTAAAGATCCACATACTCTAAAATGTTTATTTTTTGCATTTGTCCGATCTCATCTTGAGTACTGCAGCATAATATGGGATCCGTTTAATGGACTTCATTCTATTAGAATAGAGAGGATCCAAAAGCGTCTTACTAGAGTAGCTGTTCGTGGACTGCGATGGAATATTGAATTGCCATCTTACGATACGAGGTGTAAATTACTTGGTATCTTACCTCTCTTTAAACGGAGGCAATATTTTTCTATTATGTTTATTCGAGATTTAATAAATGATCATATCGATTGCCCTTTCCTATTATCATTAATTGGATTTTATGCTCCTTCGAGAGCTTTTAGAAATCGTCTTTTATTTTATGTACCTTATCATAGAGTTAATTATGGATACAATGAACCAATTTCTAGATGCCTTAGGGAATCCAATAAATATAGTAGTTTACTCGATTTTCATCTTAGTAGGGATTCATTTAGGAATAAATTAATTGTTGTTAAGCTTTGGTGTTCGTTTTTAAGGATATTTTTGTATTAAGTAATCTAGCGAGTACAGTAGATGTACTCATTTGATTGAAAATAAAATAAAATAAAATTTTGGTTTCGTCGATTCCGTTCCGGTAATTTTGAGGTTAAAGATGAACCACGGTCCGGAAGGCTAATTGTCAAAAATGTTGATAAAATTATGGAAATCGTTAAAGCCGACCGTCATGAAAGCAGTGTTTCGATTGCACAGGAGATGAATTTTGCAAAAAAAAAAACCGTTTGGAACCATTTGAATAAGGCCGGATAGAAAAAAAAACTCGATGTATTGGTGCCACACGAGTTCACACAGAAAAATCTCAACAAAATCGATCCATTTTTGAAGCGGATGATAACTGGTGATGACAAATGGATCACTAAGATAACATCAAGCGAAAACGGTCGTGGTCGAATGGCAATCAGCCGGCGCAAACGGTGTCCAAGCCAGGATTGACTGCCAGGAAGTTTTTGCTTTGTGTTTGGTGGGATTGGCAGATCATCTACTACGAGCTACTCCCCAACGGCCAAACTCTTAATTCGATCGTGTACTGTCATCAATTAGACCGTCTGAAGTAAGCAATCGATCAGAAGCGGCCAATAGAAGAGTTTTGTTTCATCAGGATAACGCCAGGCCACAAACGTCGTTAGTTACTCGTCAGAAGCTCCGGGAGTTCGGTTGGGAGGTTCTTATGCATCCACCACATAGTCCGGACCTAGCACCAAGTGATTACTACCTGTTCCTGTCTATGGCGAACGATTTTGCTGGTGAAAAATTCGCTTCAAGAGAGGTTTGCGAAAATCGGTTGCTACAGTTTTTTGATCATAAGGGTTTCTATGAGAGAGGTATAATGAAATTGCCTTCAAAATGGCGTTTATCGTTATCGAACAAAATAGCGCATATTTGACTTAGATCGGATCATTCTATATATACTAAATAAACCCTTCAATTCCATACAAAAATAATGGATTTCTTTTCACTACACCTTATAGATCCGTTCGTAAGTAAATTGTCTGCCAGGGGAATAGTTAAAAATTTACATCTAGCGCAAATAGTTAGCTCCCATTTCTTTTTATATATAGAGCTTGACATTATACATCAACTGAAGAAAACAGCCTTTAAATGTACAACTGAATGTCCCAATTAAGAGGGTATGAGCTTCATCACACCGCAGTTCTTGTCATATTTCCATATTTCACTGGGGATATCTTCTTTAAAATCCAGCAATTACAATCACATTTATTTTCAGTCTTACTTGCTCCAAAATGTACCAGAATTTCTTCAAGTACACACAAATACACAGTTTTCCAAAAACAAATGAAGTAACAAATCAACAGCAATCAGTTTCCACCGTACAATTTCAGACAACAACCATCCATCCAAGCTTCCAAATGTGAAGCACACATGTTCTGTAAGCATTCATAACATAATTGTTGTTCATTTGTAATTTTCTACGAATCGAACGTACTCGTTCGTAAATGTGGTATTAAATCGTTTTCGAAATTTCCATATTTTCACATCGTACAATTTACAGCAGAAACAAATAAATTTCGCATAAACAACATTTCCATTTCCATAACGAAGAAGGTTGCCAACAAATTTTAAATTCACTCTGTGTGTGTAGTAAAATTGGAAGGATTTCCCTGAATTCGAGTAGAAAAAAAAATCGCAGACGACAGAATATAATCATCCAACTCAGACACGAAAATAAAATGCGGCTAATGTAGAATTTTGTCACCCGAGGTTTTCACCAAAAATTTCACCGATTTTTTCCGAGAGGCAAAACAGAACGACAATTCGGATAGGTTGAGTACTTTTCCGGTAAAACGGAATAAAATATGTTTTTTGTTTTCCTGTAGAGGGCGCGCGACAAGCATTAAATTATCAAGAGGTTTCCCATAAAAGCCACACAAAATTCGACTGCTTTTTAATGCATCGTCGTTGCAGAGCCAATTCCATCTGAGTTTGTTTTACTCCCCCGACTCTCTGGTAAAAAGTATTGTTTCACCTTTTTTTTACTGAAGAAGATTACAATTTTTTTTTGTATTTTTAGACAAAGTGTTTTGTCAGAGACAAAAAGCAAACACACTCCGAGAGGGTTGCTTAGGAAAAATGTATGAGCTTATAAAGGGTGATTTTTTAAGAGGTTTAGAACTTTTTTTAACGAAAAAACACAAAAAATTCGAAAAAATGAATGAAATATTTATTTGAATCGATAGTTTGAACCTTGCAATTTAATGTTTAAAGATAATTTCATGCAAATGTTGACCGCGGCTGCGTCTCAGGTAGCCCATCCGCTGAGTCCAATTTTGGCATACTCTTTCACACATATCGGCCGGTATCTCACGAATGAATGCATGGATGTTGGCTTCCAGTGCGTCAATCGAAGCGGGCTTGTCCCTATACACATTAGCCTTGGCATACCCCCACAAAAAATAATCTAATGGTGTCAAATCGCACGATCTAGGCGGCCAATTGACCGGCCCGAAACGTGAAATTAACTGTTCACCAAACTCGCCTCGCAATTGCACCATTGTTTCGCGTGCTGTGTGGCATGTGGCACCGTCTTGTTGAAACCACATATCATGCAAGTCAAGAACTTCCATTTCGGGCAAAAAAAAGTTTGTTATCATCGCTCGGTAGCGTTCACCATTGACAGTAACGCTGCGATTCGCATCATCTTTGAAGAAATATGGCCCAATAATGCCGCCGGCCCATAAACCGCACCAAACAGTGGCTTTTTCGGGATGCATTGGTAGCTGTTGCAATGCTTCTGGCTGATCTTCACTCCAAATGCGGCAATTTTGCTTATTTACGTACCCATTCAACCAAAAATGAGCCTCATCGCTGAACACAATTTTTCGATAAAAAAGCGAAAAAGAACATTTCGAACCGAGCACGAATTTTGATAGTAAAATTCAATAATTTGCAAGCGTTGTTCATTTGTAAGACGATCCATGGTTAAATTGCAAACCAAACTGAAGCTGTTTGACAGTGACACAAGGTACTAAACACACGTCAGCTGTCAAAACCAGTGTTGCCAAAACCAAACCAGCTAAAAAATCACCCTTTACTATCGGCTTTTCGTTTTTATTGTTTTTCTTCGCCCAGTTGACACACATGGGATTTGTATTTTTTGCTTAATTGTATTAAAAATGACTTCTTTTTGTGTAAAATCTCAAAATAGACCCAACGTATGAGGAATATTTTTAAGTTGCATGCTTCTATCACACGCGTATTTTTGTATTTTTCGCTCCATGCATACACACAATTTCCTGATGGGTATTTTTAGAAATTCAATTGAATTGTTTTTTTCCCTGTTGCGTGTAATTACTGTAAGCTTTTTTATTTTCAACTCCAAAAAAAAAAACTACATCTTCTGACATTTTTGACACCTAAGAGAGGGGGAATTCTACTCAAATTGCCTTTGCTTTTATGGGTACAACAAATTTTTGTTGGCTGGTGCGTTTTCGGTTCGGTTGTGTTTGCAATTTATATTCACGCTAGACAAACTAACTGCGAACTGTGGTGATCGACGTTAAACAAACATCGGCAGGGATAGGTGAGTTTTGCTGAGGTTATTGAACAGATTTATTGGAAAATATGCAAAGTGGAATATTTATGCTTGGATGGAAAGTTTTTTCAAGGTGGTGTAAAAAATTGGCCAACGGGAATTGATTGTGTTTCAGGGAAGAGCGCGTGTCTGGGTGAAATGTGTGTGCAAAAAAATACTGCCCGTGTGGATATGGAGTCCACGGAAAGTGCAAGATTTTTAATTACAATCTTAAAATAGAAGCAGTTTTTAAAACCTAACCTAGGACGTGGATATCTATTATCACAAATGCTTGAATATTTCAACTCAATTGTTCGGTTTATTTATCTATCTCGCTCTACCGTAAAAAATTTAGCAAGAGGGCGCAATAGGTATACGACCCTAGGCCCAGCTTCTCACAACATGCATGCTTATTTTGAGATTCGTTTTCTTTCGAAAGTGTGTCGAATTTGACGAATCTGTATTTTGACATTCGAACAGATAGAAAGTTCATTCTATTAATCGAAAGTTAATTTTGAGTATATTTTGACTTTTTAATCGTTCGCAACAAATGTCATTTTTTATTCGTCTACGCTAAACAGTGGTAAATTGTTGTTTTTCCACATTTTCCTAAGGGATTCTTTTTCGGAAATGGATTTGAGGCATCCATTATTATCCTCATGGATGAAATTTTCTCTTTTTTTTTTATTATTCAGAAACAAAACAATCGCCAAGTCTGTTGTTATTTGTCACCGATTATTTACAGAAAAACAACTGTATCAAGAAAAATTTTGTTTTGATTTGAACAGTAACCATATTTGAAAGGTAGTGTGAACAGAATTGAGTTAAATAAATAACAGCAAAATAACATAAATATTCTTCTTTTCTTCTTCTTTTTTGCATTCTTTACTTGAACAATATGGATTCGCAATTTAATAACGAAATTTTAACCTATTTCAGATAAGCTCATATTTAAATTTCAGACTTTACAGTGTCAAAATATTTAATAACACATTCTGATATTCTTACACCGAGTCCCATTTCAGATAAGACTGCTACTTAACATTTTTGTAGATCTTAGCATATATTTCTCAATAAGTAGTTAATATTTTAAATATATATGTATATAGTTTTAATAAAGCAATGAAAAAAGAGACGCCATAAAAAACACTCACACATATTAAATAAAAATGTGAAACAGCTGATTTCGAAAGCTAAATTCATTTTATGACATTCTCGATAGTGAATATTATTCGTTCGAATCTCAAATTACACAAAGTTCATTCGAACGAGACATTTGTTAGAATTGACTATTCGTTCGAATCTCAAAATAAGCATGTTTAGTTTCTGTGAAGTTAAAATTGTAAACCAAATGCAAGAGATCAAATCTAATCCGGCCAGCTGAACTGAAAAGCTTCCTTAGGACAGCCAGTATCTGTGGCCACAAGCAATAACCGCTTAAGTCGATTTAAGACATAAGTCAGTTTTATGCTCCATCATAATCTGCATGTTCTGTTCTGCTATAGAAAAAAATATCCTGGATTTTTAACTTTATTTTTCATTACATTCTTACACTCGTCAGTTTTTTCCAGACTTGAAAAGAAGTTTCAAAGTGCCTTTCTCGAAAATGGAATTTTTGGACATAAGCGGTTTTTTGCTTGTGGCCACAAATTTTGTGATTGGCTTGCGTTGGCGAAAGAATCCTAATTCTGTCAGTTGTCGTTTTATGGCGATTGAACCAAAGACCCCTCGCTCAGTATTGCTGCAAAATAAATACTGAACCAACAGGGTTCACCGCAATCCCTTTGTGACAGTAGGTCCAACGTGAACTTGGGCAACAGATTCGAAATGCTATGAACTGCCTTCAATACTAAGCTTTCCATAGGAATAGACTAATCGTTTTGCACCTTCAAAAAAAACTTTTTTCTTCTATTTCCCTAGTAGGTACTCGTATATATCGTACCCACCGACTTTAAAAGGCATTGTCCTCAATCTCTCAGCTGGTGACAGCAACCTGGGACTGATTCGCGTTATTCGTGAAGAAGCAATTACGTCGGGGAAATTGTTTTTGTTATCTCTGTAAAAATTGCGCTAGGTCCGTAATTTAATATTCGTTCATGACTAGGGTAGGCTATCCAGCTGCGAAGTTTCGTTTTCACCTTTAAATTGAATAGGAAACTATAAATACGAAAGAGAGGAAAGTACTGAATAATTTTTCAGCCTATAAAACAGCTTTCGGAAAGCATAGTCATTAACCGATCATAGTTGTTAGGTTTTGCTTCACGATCAGAAGGCCTTAGGTTTCAGTTTTTGGTGGAAGCCGGTTTATACTTATCCTTCTTACAAGATACAGAGACCTGTTTTTCTGAGTAGAAAGGTTCACTCAAATACACACCGCAGCTACACAGCTCTGCAGAAACCACTTTACCTACAACCCATTGAGCCCAAAAGGTGCTCTCAGACTCAGACCAAACAGAATATGGATCTCTGGGCCTCAGCAAACATATCTTTCAAGGTGATAGTCGTCGAAACGACTCATATTTAAGGGAAGGGTCAGGATTAATGGGTGTTTCCCATCCGCTTTAAGCTTCAGACTGATCCGAAGCAAGTCAGCGAGAATTGTTTCATTGAGCATTTGTCTACCATATACCAAATTTGCTTTTCTGATATATACCTATGTCCAATGATTTTAATGGGGGAATAAACCGCATCAAGGTATAAGCAGGGGGCACTATAGACCTTAAGATCACAGTGCACTAAATCCTCTTTATTTTTAAGCAGAGATCATATTACATGGTTGCCACTATTATTAAAAAAAAAATTTCCTGACTTTCCTTGACCAGTTTTGAAGTTTTCCCTGACCAAATTTTGCAAATATCCAAAAAAAAAAAACAAAAAAAAAAAACGCATTTAAACACTTATTAGTCCTTGAGATTAATAAGTTATATATGTACTAGTAAGGGTTTATTTATTTGTTTGAAACGAAACAAATGGAAGTGTTCAGACGTACACTTCAGAGTTCGACATAAATAAATTGTTAAAATTATATAAAAAAAAAAAAAATACAAAGTGAATTTTCCCTGACTTTCCAGTCCACTGGCAACCATGCATTAGTTTTGAAAACTGTAGGAAGCTTTATTGCCACTTTAAATATGGCTAAGTGCGCAATGGTTCAACACCTGTGATGGAGCCGAAGCTTGTGGCGTGGCTTGCATGGGATATCAACATATCAAAGATATCAACATTCTCGAATAGAAATCAAGTCCAAGTGCCATTCGAACAGTGCCTCATGGGAAACATAACCGCAGAAGCTGAAGTAACAAATATCAAACAAAATATTTTGAATGTTGAATGTTTCGCCACTGTTTTCTTAAATATTTCTGACTCGCCAACGCGATAAAGAGGCACTTCGACCTGAGTAGATCTATTGTGCTATAGGATCAGCAAAGGTTTGTTTAGGCTATTAGAGTTTCTACTTTCCTAATGTAGCTGATGATGATTTCTTCTGGGCTTATAATTTCCCTGAGAAAGAAGTTCCTTCTAATACCACAAAGGGCTGGGCATTCACATAAAATATGCTCAGTTGTTTCGTCTTCTTCAAGACGTAGGCGACGCTCCGAAGAGTCGTCTACATGTATTTTATAAAGGTGATATCGCAAACCATGGAGCCCTGTTAGGTAGCCAACTAGATTTTTGACATCATGCCTACGTAGATTTAGAATCTTTTTGGCATTATTTCTGAAAGGTTTGATTTCTATCTGACTGACAGTAGATAGAAGTCTGCAATATGTGGGCGGGCTTGAATAATGACTTCCCATACAAAAAGCAATTTAAAAGTCGATATCCTGGCACTTATAGCAGCTATAGTAGCCAAATTTGGTGCATCGATGCAGTGTATGCAGTTTGAAAAAAACGGACTTAAAATTTTAACGGGGCGTGCCACATTCAATAAAACAACGTCAGAGTAAACGATATTTGATTATATTTCCCGACCAGCTTAAGGTAAGAAGCTTTATAAATAGATGTAGGTATTGAACAGCCACCAACGAATTCATACATTTTTTGCGGAACTACACAACGAGGCGTATTCCCTTTGATACAGTAAAAACGGTTAAACATCAAAAGGGCATTTCTTTCAAACTATTTTCTCACAAAAATTTTGAAAACGGCCAAGAAAACAGCTCTGTCTACAATAAACCGATTTAACGACTCAACTCTCTAACCATTCAAAGCCTTCCTCTGCAAATGCTATTAAAAAAACAAGGACAAACTCATTCTCGTCGCAAAAACCCATAGAACGTGATTTGGGCAAACGTACAGCAAGAGTTCACAGCACGTCCCATCTCCCAGTTACTCGTACATGACGATTCTTTCGCATTTCTGAGTTTTAATTCTATCAAGTTGCCCTACGGCTTTCCGAACAAAAAAAAAAACAAGTCACGTCCCTACTGTAACATTTTAATCCTCATGCAACCCACTTCACCGCACCACGTTCGCTTGAAACCTGTTCAACATTTCAAAGTATTTACACATAGATAAGGAAAAAATAAACCCTAAGCTCATTTCCGAGTTTGTTTTTTTTCCTTCTCCCTAAAACCATCATCTGCTTAGCATCTCCCGAGACAGAGTTTAGAAACTATCGTTAACAAGAAAAAAGAACGTCCTCCTTTTGTATAATATCCTCTTTGCTAAATACAGATCTAGTTCTCTCCCTCCGTCTGTCATTTTGCTGCCAAAAAGTTAAGCTGACAAATATTTGTATGTGCCAGTTCTACTTTATCTCTATATCCCCGCTCCGCATTTTCGGGTTCCATACCGTGCCGTATAAGAAAATGTGTATACAGACATAAGCACTTGAGCTACAACGGCAAACAACGAATATGGAGGGAAAAAATACATTTAATCCGTTCGGAGAAAACATTTGGCTCTTCTTGGATATGCAGAGGATTTGAAAATGGCTCGGATGTTGAATAAATAATTTTTAATCAATAATAGCCCGCTGAGTGGAGGAACGGTCTGCAAATTTTCATTTTTCTTTGCGACCACCTAAAATTTTAGCAAGGGACACGAAATATGTAAATATCTTATAAGCTTCACAAGTAGATAGAGTAGGTACCTATAGGAACATGTGATACACACGATGGAAAAACCAAACTTTCCTGCGGTCACGCGAATACACACAGGATATTCTCATGGGAGTCCCTAAAACGAGAGATGTGTTCAAAGGCGCTTGTGCGAGAGCGAGAGAAATTCCCTGGGTCAAAACGAATTCAAGGGGAGAACGGTTGCAACGCAGAAGGAAAACTCAACGAAACAAATGAAAAACTGCCGCACAGGAATGTTTTGTGTAATACTAATGTGGCCTGGATTTGTTGGCAAACCCGAAACTGCGCAATATAACTTCCATCGGTTTTACCCCTGAAAATGTGCTCTCTGTTCGGAATTGGGTCGAAGCGGAAGGACACAAGGGGGTTGCTTTTTGATGTATCGCAATGACTCATAATTTGCACCGTTTCTCGATTTTAGTTGTATATCCATACATAGGGAACTGAACGAAGGAGAACTCGTGAATAACTGTTGCCTGTAACCGGGTGAGCGAGAATCTATCTCAAAATTAAATCCATATCCAATATGAAATAAATCTGGGAAAAATCTACACCGAGAGTCGAGCTCCTTGTTAATTTATTGAGAAATTATAGTACATCTCACTCATCTTTGATGATTACCCAAAAAAAAAATATTTTACCATACAGATATATATATATATATAATATTCGCAGGTTCAATGGTAGAAGAAGGAAATTGTAAATTGAAGGTGGGTATAGGTACACGCTATAAGCAGAAGGTTGTCCATTTTTTGGTTTACAAATGGGAACAGGAAATTAAAAATTAAGGGTATCCGAAGTATGCAGGCGTTTACTATAAGAAAGGAATCAGGAAATTGCATAGTTAAGGTGGCTGTACCAATTCCAAAGTAATTTGCGACATGGTCGATGATTTTTTGATGTCGCCATCAAGAACTGGTGGTTTTTCTCATTTGAAATGGGATTGGCGACATCGGATTTAAGTGGGTTCAGCGGTTGTACGATGGGTCTATTCAATTCAACCGATTGTATAAGGAATACACAAGTAAAGTTCACGCAATGGTCGCAGTGTACGCCTCGATAGGTGGTTTTACGAGGGTAGAATTGAGTATAAAAAGCCCCAGTCCACGTCCTACTATATGGGGCTGAATCATGGACATGCGAGGATGATTACCCATTATAGAGCGAAACGTTATTCGGCCACCATTTTCTATCGAAGAGTTTTGTAAGAGAATGTACAAAGAAGAACACACCGATATAGACCTATAGCCAAAAAGATTCCCAATTAACATGAACTTGGCCATAGAGGACGTTTATTGAACATCAATGCTCCGGTCCGAAGAATCTTCAACTCTACTTTAGTTGAACAACGCGGTTAGGGACGACCTTTCTATGGCCCGCAGACTCCCACTCACATAGATCTCTTATGTAAACGTCTATCTAAGACTGCAGATTGTCGAGTGTCGAATCAGCCTCTGAAGGGGTTATCCGCATGAGGTATGTCTTGATGGCTTGAAATCAATCCTCTGATTGCTATCTGCTTCTTTTCGATACGAGACCCGAAACGGCGCTCTAAATTTAAATAAATTTTAGGTACACAAGTGAAAAGTGATCCTTCGCGATGGCCAGTCATTTCTATCTAAAGCTTCCTTTCGAAACGATCGTCAAAATTGATCTGCCGTTCTCATATCGGACGTAGTACTCTGCATACGGAAGGACAGTAAAAATTCAACTTTATGACGGGCTCAAGGATACATTTACAAAACCATCAGCAACTTCACTCGATTAGATATCTAAATTTCATTTCCAACTCCTTGGCACCGCACAACTCTGCCATGTTATTAATTGTCCCCCCAGGGGTACGCCTACTTTTCAAAAATTAAATTCTGCAACGAAAACAATTCCGAGGACACTTTTCCACATACAGAGCTCGTCTCCCTGCAGAGTTCTTCATTAAAACTTTTTAATTTTGTCTTTCCATTTTTTTTTGTATTTGCAATTTACCCCCATCTATGTTAATCCGAGGTTCGTCGTCGTCGTCATCGTCATTGGCAGGTTCATGTCCCATCTCCCACCTCATTTATCTTTCTTTTTTTTTCGATGGAAAATTATTAGCCAAAAGTTTGTCGTCTGCCATCTATAGGTATATCCTTCGAGAAACAAGTATAGGTATAGCTATAGCAATATCCAGTTTCCTGTTCTTTTTTCCAATTAGAAAATGCCGAGCCCTAATTTACTTCCTTCCTGGTATGTTTTTCGTAAAGGGAAAAGCAAACTCCGTCGTCCTTATCATCATTGTCGATGTTTCTAGAATTGGAATACTGTGTATTTGAATTTTCTCGGAAAACAGGGAACGAATGGCAGCTGTGGGATATGAAAACACTGCACGTTTCCTTCTGTGCCGTATATGATGAATATTGATCCTTGGCACGCGACGTGCTTTTTCGTCACCCACTCTGGTAACCGAGGAAAAAATCGATTTCAATCTCATATGCATGTACAAGAGTTGCGGTTGCGGTTGCGGTTTCGGAGGAGGTATCCGTATGGATAAAGGTACATTTGGTAAATTATTATGATTTATTATGTATAAAACTACTCATTCGGGGCTGTGTTCTCTCTGCTTGTTCTCTACAAAATGGGTCGCCAAACAAAAATATGTAAACTAGGTTGTTTTCACTTTTTTTGTTAACCAAATCTGGGTTACTCGGCAGATGGAAAAAGAACCAACCACCCTTGTTTATGTATTCACATTATATTTAATATTTCTTGTTGCATTATTCTGGCTATTACCCCAAAGCAACCCCTGCTACTGGTCCAATGATTTCCATCGCGCACGAACAAGGTATCAGTTTTATTCATGCGTAGGTTTCGTGTAGTGCTACCTTTCTGACAATGTTTTTGGAAATAAAATATTGATATGGACAATCAGTATATTTTGAAAGGAATCGGAAAACAGTTGGGAGATGAATGGATGCGTAATGTCGTTCGTAGGAAGAACACGCTGCAGATGAAAGGAAGGTTGCATATTGAAATTGTTTTGAAAGAATATACGCGACAGGAAATGGAGTGGAAGTGGGTGTTCAAATTGAGTTGATGCATCTTTTTTCTTAAAAGCACTAGATCTCTTTCGTTCGTTTATCAAGGTTTCGAATGAAAAAAGGAAACGCTTCCACGCAAGGAATTTGTACAGAGGAAAATTAATCTATCGAAAGGACTAAAAGACGGACAATGAATACGTTATTAGTTTCCAGAACTAGTCCGAATAGTCTGCCATCTTATTTCTGCATTGCTTTCGATTGAAATGCAATTAGCAGTTAAAAATCTCCTATTGGGGACCAATCACTAGGCCGAACAAATTTGTCTAGGTTAGGTTAGGTAAGCCTTTAAAAAAAAAAACAGAGTTGACAATCTAACTCCCATAAGTAAGGGAGAGGCAGGGTGGCCTAGCACATTAGACCGGAAATACAAATGGGAGCCTTGTTGCTGTGCAAAAACGCTTTCTTTCGGATTTTCTATATTTTACCTTTCCTTAGGCGGACAAGTATATTCGACAAAAGTTGTTTTATTTTATACAATAAAAGCAAAAGCAATATAGCAACGTTTTTGAAAAGAAACAACAACAACCGCTTTACGACAGTTTGAGAAGATAGTTAGGTATCTTCTGTTGGCAAAAGTGTGAACTTAGACCCAAAAACATCAATTTTTCTTCGAACAACAACGTCAGCGTTACAGAGGCATGGTAACAGATTTGTGTTCTTTTCCAGAAATGAAGGAATAATAATTGTACGAGCTCCGGTTCCGCCAAGACAAGCTTTGCCACAATCACTCACTTGGAGGCGAAGTGTCGTAATCGTGTAATCAGCCGTTTTGCTAAAGTCGCGTTAGTAGTCAGCCTCCGCCGAGCTGGGAACTGACGACGTTGCTCTTCTATGTGGGGCGCCGCTGAAGAACAATGTTTTGCCAAAAAACCAGCCAACAATTCAGGCACTTTAGCATTATAATGGTCCAGCGTCCAACCGTCTCTAAAATTGAGCTCTTAACAATTGAACATGTTCGGCAAATTCGGATTGACAGGGGCTTTGTATATTATTCATAAATAATCGGAAGGTTACTTAACCTAATAGTAACAATAGCAACAAACTTTGAAAAATGTAAAAATTTTTAGCAACTTTATGAAGAAATCAGCCGATGAAAGGTCTGTGTAAGACAAAAATCGGTTTTACTGACCACGAAAGTTTGCACTTCCTGATAGCAAGCAACCCTACTCTAGGAAACAGGAGCGTCTCTCACAAGAGTTACGTGGTAGTCCTTCGACATGTACAAGCCCATTGATGCCATGCCAGAAACATAAAAACTCTTCCAAGTCCATCGTCTTCCAAGTGAAAATGTCCTCCTCTTCTCGAGGAAAAAGAAAACCACATTCCATTCGTATTCCATTCACCTAAAGTCTGACACAAATCAGAGGCAATGACATGAAGTAGAAAGGCGCACACGAGGCAAAAGAGAAAAACCCCAACAACGAGTATAACTACAAAAACTATCGTCTCCCATGATGCACTGCACGCATTCTTGTCTAATGAGTATTTTAAAATTCTTCGGCTGTCGTCCCCGGTCGAGTCCCCCATAACCAACAAGAACATTACAATACACGCGAATACGAAGAATCTTCAGCCGTGCCCGCCGCAACAGAATCAAGAAATGATAGCATTTGCTATTTATAAAAATATATATTCTCTCATTCTCTATCATAAAGGAACGATGAAAAAGAAAAAAAAACAACAGTACATACGGATATATCGCGAGCGCAGCAGACCGGCAATCATGGAATGTATCGAGAAAGCTTTTTATACCACCCACCGTCGCCTTCTTTATTCTTTGATACGGTAGCGCAGCAGTCGGTGGTAGTCAACTTTATTTGATTATACTGGAGGTAGGTTTGAAAAACTATCTAAAATGAGCACTTCCGTCTTTTGACGAAATTTTCGCAGACAAAAACCGAACCATGTTCACTGATAGTTTCTATCATCGTTCCCTACCTGGCGGCGGGCCAAGTTAACAAAATATCTTCTAGAAGTGTGTCTCCCAAAAATATATGCACCTACCTACACATACACACACACAGCGGATGGCTACTTTTTGAAAATATTTTCTTCGCTTTACAACTTTTTCGTTTCCTTATGACGATGATGGTGATGAAAATATTATTGTGCATGTGGTTTTTCTTTTGGTTGAACATTTTTAAAATTTAATAATTTTTATGAATGAACGCGAGAGAGACACAATAACCAGTGGTTGTTGCACACACTCTTGCATTTCATCTCGGTCCAATTTTTTGTTGCTATAGTTTTTAGAGATTGTTCTTCTTTTTGTGAGTGGCAGTAGAGTTTGTTGAACTTACCATCGGCATCGACTTCATTTATCATATCCTGAAGTTCGGCCTCTGTTGGATTTTGTCCTAGCGATCGCATAACTGTTCCCAATTCCTTTGTTGTGATGGTGCCATCGCCGTCTTTGTCGAATAGCGAGAATGCCTCTTTGAATTCGGCGATTTGTTCTTCTGTTAGTTGATCGGCCTAAAATGGAAAATAAATAAATTGTTTGTTAGCATAGATGTAAAAAGGATATTTTGCAAGAATGGGAGGTTTCTTTTTGTGTCTGCACACATATCACCAGGAAGTCAGTCCGTTTTGTGAGTAACAGTCGATGGCGTGTTCAAAAAATAAGGCGAAGCACGCACGATATTTCTTCATACCACTTACTTTTTTTTTATCAATCAACAAAAAAGAAACGTCGAGAACCCTGCGACAATATTTTGAAAGACCTTCAGCTACCAACTCTCGTGTAAGGGGTTAATCTTAAAAAAATAGTTATACACGACCTCCGTTTAAAGGTTAAGCAATTGTCACTCCTAGCGAAGCCTTAAAGGCGATGAACGGCAGAGTTCCAACGAGTAGTGTGCGACACAAAATTACAAAAATTTAAAGCGCAATTTCTCCAATAAAACTTTGGGAGAACCTAAAGGAATACCCTCCAAAAATAGTAAAATTACGCGCTGCAGTCCTCGAGGCTAAGCATTTGGTCCTATACTTTCTCTACAGTTTCTCCCAGTAATAAAAGTGACCCTCCCCCAAGGGATATAAGTGACAAAATATTTCGAAAACTAAAAAAATACCCAAAACAGTTAATTGAAGTGCGATGTTCCGCAAGGTTAGGTATTTGGTCCTATACTTTTTTACAGTGACAAAGACGAATCTTCGAACCAAAATTACAGGTTTTTCGAACAATGGACTCTTCGCGTAGGTATTATTAGTGCCTAGGACAACGAGAATCCAACTTGCCAAATGCCAATACATGTGCAAACCGCAGCGCAGTACCTTACAATCCCAGTGAAGGTTGCAAGTTCATCAGCGAATTCGTTTCCGTTGTGCCCAGTAAACCCAAAGCAGAGAAGCGTTGTCCGAACGCGAAATACTTGAGAGAATTTTTTTCGCATTTCACATCGAACTAGTGTTCATTTACGGATAACGCGGCTTGGCAGGTTGGTTCTACTGGGGGTTCTGCCTGTCGAACTCCTCGACTCTCTGTACTGTCAAGTAAGATTTACTTACTTAAAAAAGTAAAATTGGCTATTTCGTGGGAAGAGCTCTAAATATGGGAGCAACATTGAAAACCTGGTCTAAATTACATGTGAGTTACTGCGGTTCGAACAATATCTTTTGAATAGGTTACTAAACTTTAAGGAGACTGATATTGTGATGTATGCTGTTCCCAAAAGAACTGTGATTCTAAGAAAGCTGCACGTTTTCCTTAGAATAAAAGGCTTGGTCGCCCATTGTGAGAAATTGGTGATTTTTCTTATTGCTGTTCCACTACTACAAAGTCAAGTCTCAGCGATTAAGTTATCTTTGGTATTTCAAGCAAAATTCTTTGTTCGGTACTGGTGTTACAAATCTGACTAGGAGGATCCAAGTTCTCGGCTTCATCGTTTGTTTTACAAGTAAACGCACTAACCACGACACCACAGCAAAATTAGACGAAATTCCAGCGGTTTGCATCTCCAAGTCGTTTTAAAATTTACTTGGATCTTTAATGAAAGGGTATAACATTTGAAATGCATTGCATTAGCAACCCAGAGACTGGGGAGTTTTTTTTTAATTTCATACAAAAATTCTTCACTTCATTAAGAGGCACCATAGTGAACATACCTCACTGATAGAGAAGGTGTTGCCAGAACTAACTAAATGTGTTTGGAATTAGTTTCTCCCAGTTGTCATTAAGGAATTTTAAGTCCATCTACAGAGGCCAGCTTCTGAATTTTCATTTAAAAACAGACACCTTCCTTAGCTGGAAAATGTGCACTTTAGTGGCTTCACAGAGACAGCTTACGAGAGGTTTACGTTGATCAAAGGACCCTACTTCTAAACAAGTTCTTTACTAAAATAGAGGAGTTGAAACCTACGGTTATATGACCGAAAATAAAACAGTCTTAAGTCTTTACTTTTTATATAGTATGCATCGCAGCAGCGCTACAAGTTCCTTTTGCAATAGTTCTCAAATTTGTGGCTTCTTCGGACGGTTTTTTAACTCGTTGTAGGTATATCGACTGTGAGTCTCTATTTGGCACAAGAAAATATTTAATTGATCGCAATTGTACATAACTTTTCTTAAAAGTGAAATAAAAAGATAGCGACGAGTGGCATGTGAAAAGTAACGAGAAATCAATAACAAATAGTCCTCCTACTGGCTTCGAAAAGCTTTTAGAATTTCCCTTTGTGCTGATAGACCTGTCAAATGCAAACAGTCCTAAGAGTCTGTCGAAGGATTTTGCACCATTATAGAGCACAGTTTTCATTTCTCCAACGATCTTCCACTCTCGGTAGATCGATCATAAAACTAGCGAACTATATCGTCAGAGTTAAAAAAAAAACACACAAACGATGATTTAACAGCAGCTTTAATTATTATTTTCATCGCATTTGAGGCCAAGGAGGTTCGAATACAAACCTCAGTCCTTGGACGTCAGTTTATGAAAAAAAACACTATAACGAGCGAAGCAAAACGCCCGCAAACATAATACGATCACGATGGCGAATAATGCAAACACTTTAGCACTGTCGCGCTAAGTAAGCTTTTAGATAACACATTTCGTGTAAGCCGCTTGTATCTGAAGAATCACATTTTTAAGCACTCCACACAGCATGAGCTAAGCATCCAAAATAAAAATGCTCGACTTCGCAATGAAGTTATGGGTGCTTGCGTCAGCGCGAGTGACACATACACACGACATCTATGGAAGCACGTAGTCATATCTAGAGATAGGCGGTAACGTAGCAAACACTTAAGGAATTCGTATCTTGTGTGCTGTTGACCTTTCTGTTAAGCCGCAAACGAACCAACCAAGTCCAACTGAAATTTCTATTCAAATTCAAATCAGAATCCGCGACCAGTTCTGGCGTCGTCCATTGGAAACGTCAGACAGTACGATCGGTTCGAAGAGAGGTAGGGCGAGCATTTTCATGCCGGCCGGTAAATTACACACGCGTCAGTGTAAGTTTGAATATTTTGTATGTTCTTCCATTTTATTACATTCATCATCATCGCTGTGGTTGTACGAACAAAAAAGAAGGCTCGCGTTCCAAAAGAGACAAGAAAATAATGAAATTCAAATAAAAACCGTTTTGGTGACGAGCGGTGGTGAATCGGTTCATTTCAAGTGTGTGTTGAGAGTAAGACGGTATTTATATGTTCAAATTGCCGACGCGTTTCTCACGCTCCACTCCCCTAGGTGGCGGCTTTCGCTGCATGTTTGTTCAATAGAATTTTTCTAATTTTTTTTTTACACATATAATAAACTCATCGTGTTGTTGCGGTTCGCGCCACACAAATATATGAGTCTCGCTCGACTTGACAACTGCTGCCGCAGAGAAGCAACCGGCTTCATCTTTGATGGGCAGAGCGGAAGGGGTGCAGGAATCGAGGAAAAGTCAGAGGACCATCGCTTGTGACTTGAGAGTGAAACACGGTACGCGACGTGGCATCAGCACGGTGAGTGTGCGGATAAATTATTGTGTTTAGTATTCCCCACCTCTCCGATGTTCTATTTTATTTATGGCGTAAATAGCCAGCACACTAGGACGATTTTATATGAGTTCTTTTTGGTTGTGTGGCGAAATTTGTTCTTTCTGTACTCGGGGGGATATTTTGGAGTCAGCGTCTTGTTCAAGTGAAATCGGATGCAGAGTTTTTAATTTAATGTGTGGAAAGTTTGGTCATCAAGATCCCCAAGTGGGTGAGTGGTCGTTCACTACCCGTTATAAAACGGAAACTTTAAAATTAGAAAAATGGCAAATTTGTGGGATAAAAACATCCTAAAAAAAATTAAAAAAATTGTTTTCTTATATCCAAGTTGTTCTCATACGCAAACACGTTTCCACATGCGTTTCTTATAAGCGATTTGTTTCTGTATGAGTGTCTCTAATAAATGTCCTTCGTGGACTGTAATTTGTAACGAAAAGTGAAACGCCTGCTGAGAGGGAGGCCGTAACGAATATTGAAACACGCAAACCCCACTCTCGACTCGACTGTAAGATTGATGTGAGGAGTGGGGGCGACCAGTCGCGTTTCACTTTTTGACCATGCGAACTTTACCACAAGTTTCACTTCAGAAAAACAAAAAAGTGTTTAAAAGAGTATTTTAATCGACGTTAACAACAGAAGGACTGTCAGGAATCCATCGGCATTTTTTATTTTTATGAGCTGGATGTTTAAAAGGAGTTGCAGCAATGCAGGAGCAGAACCGATTTCATGTCAATCGAAATACATTTTTAACTGCTTGTCCGCAAATATAATGAACTTGGACGCCTTAAGCTATAAACATGGTTCAAACAATCTTGAATGACGTGGACCTCTGCCTGAAACACATTTGTTTAGTTTTTTAGAAGATTTTGTTGGCCCAAAACTTCTTTGTTGGAAAACTTGTCGAAGTACAGTCTTTTTGGAAAGATGTCGTAACCTTCGCTTTAAAGAATCTGACCCTCGAGCTTTGGGTTTGTTCAAGCTGTTGATGAACATTTGGAGAAGTTTAATAGATAAATGGAAGTTAGAATGTTATTTTATCAGTAAAAATGTCAACTCTTTTTATATATCGACGGATACGAAGTGTCAAACCGCTATGACAGACGACAGTTTGGGAACGTTCGGACGCCAAGTTCATTCAACACGTCATATTATAACGAACGCGTTGACAGCTTGAATTGTTTTCGTATTACTGCGGTTTATTTTGAATTTTGACACTTGGAAATGTCAACTTAGTATGTAGGCAGGATTTTCGGCTAACCTTTCATTTCATTTATTTATTTAATCCATAATAACAATAGATAAACGTCAACTGAAAAAAACTATTCACGTAACCACTCTGGGCCAGTAAAAACTGTCAAGCTACGATTCACATGCCACTTTTCATGTAATCTTTTGACACGAAGTCATTATGACGTAAGCATTTGCCCTTAATTTGTCACTTTGTGCGAACGCCTGTCAAGCATCTGGTCACGCGGCAGCGCACTTCCACGAAAGACACACGAGTGACCACCGAAAGGCCGAATTTTTGTGACGTCGCACGTCAAAATTTGCCACGAAAAATGACACGTGTAATCGTAGCTTCAGACTTACTCAACTAAAAATCCGAACGTCGCCTTTATAGCTAAAGCTTCTCGAACGAGTATCTCGCGAACTAAGCATGTGCTTCAAAAATGTCCACCGACAGATGGACTTAGTTCAAAGGCGCAATGGAAAACACAGTTTCGCTTTATTTTGATGTTGACGGAAGATGTTTTCAGGCAACAGAGGCAAGATCCAAACGATGAGATCCAATAGAATCCCTCAAAACCAATGTTCCAAGACATGCTTCTTCTACTCCTATTGGAATTTCTTACATCCGCCTAATCATCTCGTAGAAAACGAATTTAAACATTGTCCGAGGATATCCCTTCCGGCGGCTTCTAATTCGCACAAACACAATTCATTCATTCATTCGAATCAAACATCCGTTTGATTTCAATTACATCAGCTTCAGCAGCGATGGCTGACTTCATTTTATCTTTTCGCAAACTTATCAAACCGGATTCAATTAAATCTGCGTGAGCACACTTTGCCAACTTGCACATCTCTCCTCAGTCTATTTGTATCTCATATTTAAACATGTTAAGAACACAAAAAAAAAAAAAACGATCCTTCGCCTGGCATGCAAACATTAAAATTTGATGTACACAAATAGAAGATAAAACAGAATCACCAACGGCACATATTGTTAACACAATCTTGCCAAAAGGTGTACAAGAAAAATTATAGATAACGTCGAAATTCATGCTTGCCATGTCACCATACACGAATTGAGAAGACATACGAAGTAAATGTGAAAACATTGAACGTATGTAGATTTCAACGTTTGACCTTTTCACTGATTTCAACCGATTATTGATACAGTTCTCTAAATGATACAACCGAACGTACGGGCACATTAACTAGAGTAACAAGAGCAAACGTATTTCCGCTCGGCTGGAATTACGTCAATTGGAGGAATTGCAACATTTTAATTCCAAAAATCCATACTTGGATGAGTGAGAAACCCCAAATGGACAGCCAGCAGCGGCTAATGAAAAATGACAATGCTAATTGCGAATGCTGTTAAATGGTGTACGCGAGGAATATTGCGAAAAACAAGAAAATTTGCATAAATAATTCAAATGGTGAAGGCGGCGGCTACTATTTTTTTTTATTAGTTGCAATTCGCTTAATTAAAAGACTGGAGCAACAATAAATTAAAATTAATAGCTGGTAATAGACATCAGCACGACGATTATGGCTGATTAATTTATATACTTTAGTTTTGCTGGTTGTGCGGTGTCTATGGCTGGAGAGGGGACACTTTGGATAATTAATTTTTGTTTTTATCGCTATGATGACATGACGTCGCGGATTCATCATGTCGGCGATAAATACCAAGAAACGGAATTAGATATAGAAACAGAAAACATGGGCGAGGACTGAGTGTAGACAAATTTGATGTGCGGGATGATACATATATCCGATCATGAAAAGGTCGCGCTTTTTTACGTACAATGGCTTTTGTGAGAAAGGACACATTTTGGCACTCAAATTGCGAAATATACAATCAGAGAGAGAGCGTCGAATGAATTCTGTATTTTTTGTTGGTGCTGACATTGACAGCAGTGCAGAAAACTTGACGTAACGTATGACATTACCATCCGTTGGACAGTACAGTTTTGTCCTAAAGACAGAACAGCCGTCATGAACGTTTATGTTTCGACAGTTTAAGACTCCGCGAAAGCTGTTAAAAGTGTAGAGAAAATTAGCTACAATCAACAAACCGACGAATTTCAGTATGAAAAGTAATAACACGTTCAGCGAAGGATTCAGTGTTTAAAGTAATTAATCCAATTTTATTTAAAGTATTTTACACTATTAATTGAGCTCTAATTAGAGAATTGCGACCTATTTCAGCTGCATTGGGAGGTTAAGTGAGTTTTATCACGAGGCCGCGAAATAGCAGCTCAGAACCAAAAGCGAGCGATGCTGCCAATTAAAACAGGTATCATGTTCACTGTCAATCAAGCTGAAGCAGGTTGCTTAATTTGACACACACTTTTCGTTATTTTCTCGGCCTCGGCGACTTCTGTTGCAGCAAAACTTTTACTAAAAAAGCCACCATTCGGTAGTTTTCTAATTTTCCAAAAAAAGGACTATTGATAAAGCTGAATGACAGTGAATCGGACACACATTTCGAAAAGGCGACACTTCCATAGCTAAACATGTGAGGTGGTCGAGCTCTTTAAACATGGCGCAGCACGGTTGAGGATGAATCAAAGTTTTAGAGGAAGAAACCCGTCACAAAAGGCAGAAGTAGAACTATGCACGAATCCGATTGGCACAGGCAAACCAATTTTGACAGCTACTCCGCACTTTAAGAAATGTAATGGATTTAAATAGATTGAAACGTTCTGTTGTATGTATAAAAATTGTGTTCATTCCCACACCGTTGTCCATGAAACACTGTAAGCTGACATAGCATTACTACCAGTAATGCCTAAAAAGGACAAAACATTTGGCTTGTCTTAAAACTCTAACAGCATTTTGGCGAAAACCTAATCGTATCAAGCTCTAGTCCCAGCGACAGTGGTTCCGTCGAATCTTCTTTATGATTTGTGTGAAACTTTTGCACAACAATCATGCCAACCCTTCGTCGCTTCCTCTTTCCCCATATTATGGCGTCGGCGTTTCATAATTGCCACTGGCGGGGGTTTAGAGTGCCACAAAGAAATACGAGTATACACCTATTATGTCATTGAAAAATTAATTGGCAGGACTTTTTTCTATCCCGAAGCTGTCTTTATGTTTAATTGATTGACGCAACGCTTTTAGCTGAAATTTGACAGAAACCCATTTTGCAAAATGTCAGATTGTCAAAAATTTCCTTAAATAATTTTATCGTAATTACTTCGCAAAAGAAATGACTAGTTTAGTAAGTTTGACAGGTGACTTGATGTGTGTCAGTTTTGATTGGCCCATATCGATCACATGAATAGTTGACATTTCGTACATGTGGCCGACCAATCTAGTTTTCACGTTCAGGGTACATCTGGTTCAGACCAATCTAGTCGAATCAAGATAACTGGATTTTGAATGTGCCCATTCTCTTCCAAAACCTACGAAATCTCACGAAATTTTACAAAATTCTGTCAGTTTCTGTTCCCGTACAGACAAAAACCGTCAAAAGCGAAAAATATCACCGCCATGAAAAATCTTGCGAGCCTTTCTGTCAAACAAAAGAAAGGAAATAACGTTTACCTGTCTCAAATTTATTAAACGTTTTTGTACTGTTCAGTAGTTTTGCCTGTTTCCCACTTTTAATGTTTTCCGAATTTTATTAAGAAAAGTGCGGGAACAGATCTACTGTACAAAAAAAAATTGTGTCAAATATTTAGCAAATACAAAATCTACCTATGAAATTTGCATAGTTTGCAAATTGAAAGTATCAATTATTTGACGTTTTGTGAAGTGCATATTTTTTTCGATAACTATTCTGACATTTCTGTTGCAATTCACCAGCTAAATTCAGTGTCTTTCTTAGATTGACAAGAGAAAGGGGGCGCGCACAGACAAAAAGTAACCTAGCTCAAGTTGGAGTGCGCCACTAAAGGCCAGTGAGTCCTGTTAGTTAAGACACCTATCGATGAAAAGAAAAAACCTCTGCTGCTAACCTTCGAAAAACCATTCACCAAAAACGATTGCATCACATCAAGACATCTAATCTTAAAAGTACGGTTATCCAGTTATCAGACAGATTCTTATCATTTGTTATGTCAGCAGCACGTTTTAATCACAAATCAAAGAGAGCAGAATTTATTGTCAAGATATGTCACATAAATTCCGCGATAAAATATTACTTTTACTTTGTAATCTAAAAAAGAAATAAAATACATACAGATATGGAATTTTACTAAATAACAAAATGAAATCCACGACGAATATCAATCTTTGTTATCTGCTGGGAAACTGTAAAGATTGACAAATTGTTCGAATACTCCATAACGAACCAATAATATATACCTATATAACAAACGATAAAAATAATTCGGAGAAATTTACGAGTTCAAAGCAAATATGTATTTCGTTTTCGCGCCAGACGAACAAAAAAAAAATATATTTGAGTTTATTGCAGACTATTAAGACTAAAAGTTATTAGGACCGTGCTAATGTTTCCCCGAAACACTTTAAAAAAAGACACTGAAAGTGCTGGCCTTGAATTTTACTTAATTTATGGTTATTAATTTGCTTTGTTACACCTTTATTACAGTTGCGTCTAATTGATTTTATGGATGTTGTCGCACGATGTCTGCGGACAAAAATAATATCTACTGATCCAGTTATATATGTACCGAATTGCTTTGTTTATTCTTGAACGATTTTGCAGAAAAGTTAACACAATACAGTAAGCACATAGGGTCTTACATAATTTGGACATAAGTGCATACTTGGATCCTTATTCGACCCTTTTCGCGTCAACAAGTAAGACAGCTTTGAAATAAAAAGTCTTTCTTTTTTATTTCAAAACTGAAAACACAAACTTGTTTGTCTATAAAGAGAGAAATTGTCAACAAATTAATGCAAAATCTGACGTTTAAAACAATCTCCTGCAAATTGGCGACGTTCAGATGACGTGTTCATGTAAAATGTCAACTAGATTTATGTGAACTAAGTATGTATACGAACGCGTCCACTAGTCAATTTGAATTGTTTTAATATTCTTGCGGTTTACGTTGAATTTTGACACTTGGAAATGTCAACTGGGTACCTATGCTGGCAGGATTTTGTTTACTAATGGCGTTTTCGATTGAAGAAAAGAATTGACCTTTCTATGAAAAGAGCAAATCTAGAAGTGCTCTTTCGATGTATTCTATGTTTCATTGAAAAAATTGAAAAATAAGTGCACTTGCAGGTCAATTCTTAACACGACAGAAGTGTCCGGAATATTTCTACAGAATTGCCCTGAACTCACCAACACATACTAACAAAATGTCAGATTGAAGTGTTTGTTGTGTTATTAGAATCAAATTTTTCGCTATGTGATCCGAAAATATACAATTATGCGTGCAAAATGTAAACTTAAATCGAAATATATTGATATATTGAAATACAGCCAATTTATTACTGCAGAAAACAAAAAAAAGTAGCAACACAAAACCAAATCTCTCATATGGTGTCTACCACTATTACAAAAGTGCTCCAACGAATTTCATTGAAAAGAGCAATTCTGAATTTCGGGGCAATTCTCTCGGATCTTCAATCGAAAACGCCATAAATTTGTCGGCTACCCCTTCATAAATGTCAAGTGAAAGAAATATTCGCGTGACCAGCCGAGGCCAACAAAACCTGAAATATATCGAGTCAGGCAACTGGCAGACTTAGTAAACTATAAATCCGAGCGTCCCCATTGTTTTCCAGTTATTGTGGGGGTTTACGTATATAACGACGTCTCTACAGCTTTATTTTTAAGAAATTAGAAAACGCTGTCAAATAGCCTATTTCAGGAGTGGCGCATTTGCAAATGTCAAAAACAATTTTAACAAATCCAAAAATCTGGCTTCACATGAAACCGTTGCACTTAACCTCTCAACAGCAGAGCGCTGAGGCCGACGCACTTATCGTCATAGTCCTATACGCGAGACTGCAAAAAACAATGAAATTTGTCACGCTGACAGCCAGCCGACAATACCGAAGTGTGGCACCCTGAACCTTTTGGGTTTTGTGTACCTATGTAGACCTGCAGAGCTTCCAAATGTACATACGAATGTATATACCTAGGTACAACTCCTTTTTTTCCGTTGCTTCTTAGAAATGGCGAATTCAATCCTTTTGTAAATTCATTTGATGTCGCTTTTATTTTGCCACATCAACAACGAAATCAACGAGATCAAATTTGGCAAAAAGATTCGCTCACCGTCCACCACAAAAACAACATGAAAAAGCAATATCCTGACAAATACCTAGCTACAAATGTAAAACCAACAAAAAAATCTCTTTATAAAATGGTGGTGCATAGAGATTGCAAAAATCGAAATAGGCATCGGAAAATTGACACCATCGAACTTTGCGTTGACGTTCATTTGACAGCTAAAGCACAAAAGTGATACGTCAGTTTTTTGTCAAACTTAAATCTAGTTATTTGAGCTAGAGCTCTATTCATTTGGACTTATGTACATTTTTTTTTCATATAGATTTCAACAAAAGTTTAATAGGCTTTTCTGTCACCTAGCGATTTAGTCAAACGCAGTCATTGTTGAGGTAGTACGACAGCTGTCAAACATTTTTAGCTCGTATTTCTAGTTTCTCCTTTTATTACTATTGTTAAGTGATTTTTTTTTTATACATATGTACATAAAATAGTTCCGAATTAAAAAAATGGTAAAACTAGGCATAAGATGAGTGACAGTCCAAATGTTTGACACGTCATATTTAATATTAAGCAAACAGTAGGTATGAACTCTCGAGAACTTTACAAACATTTTTAGAAGATTCTACTGTAGGTAGGTAGGTACTGTCGATTTATAAAATGTCGTTGAAGCTTGTGTCAAAATTATAATTTAAATTTTTTTACTTTTCAAATATATTCAAAAGAGTTTCTTCGGTGTGGATTTCACAGGTAATGCAATTGTCAGATTTTTTTTTTGCTTCGATTAACTCGCTTTTCCTAAACATTTTAGAGATGTATTCGACATGTTCCAGTCCTTAAAAAATTATTTAAATTATTTAAATAATGATTCCGGTGCGTACCTATGCAAAACTTAAATTTCTTACAACCTACTTTCCAATAGTAGACGTTTTGCAATGTAAAACAATCTGGTCCACAAAACTTAAAACTAGCAACTTTAAAGCTGTTGGGGCCGTTTGCTCATACGACTCATAGCGAATTAAGTGAAAAATAAACTCGTATGTGACAGTTTATGCCCTAAGAAAAGTAGCCCGTAAGTATTTAAGTAGAACTTAAATCGTTAAGAGTCGTATGAGCAAACGGCCCTTAAACCGATTGCTAGTTGACAGTTTTCGAATAGAGGACGGACTTTGATTTTTCGCACAAAGTTGTCACACCAAAATTGACAGTTCACGTGGTTGTAGCTTGTAATGCATTTGAGGCAAGTCTTTCATTGATAGAACTGAAAATCATGTCTATTCTGACAATCAAATTAACACTTATTCGATTTCATTCTATGGAAATGTAGTTCATTTTTCTGTGTACCTATTTCAAAATTCGTTCCAATTGATTAGTGTCAAACATCATTCGAACAGAAACTTGTACAAATGGTTTCCTACTAAAATTATGAATTTACAATTCAATAAAAATAAACAAAAATAATTTCTACAGAAGAGGATTTCGAAAACTGAATTTATACAGAACTCCAGTATATTTACTTCATAATGAACAGTTTTTCCTTGAACCTGAGAATGTAGACAGCTCATTCGAGTGAATGTTTTGAATTCGAGGAACTTCATTGAAACACAGAATAAGCGTGGCTGTACGATATGACAACCGTCTTAACATAGACTTAGTATTGTTGTGATAGTTTTGAGAAACAATACTCGATTCTTCGAAATTGTACGAAATTCACTAGAAAATATGTGAGAATAGTAGTAGACCCCAAAAACATTGACAAAGGTTAGGTATGGACATAGGTAAAAAAAAACTGGATGCAGAATTCTGCTCCAAATCATCTTGAATCTCACTAAAAGTTGGAATATAAGCTGAGTCAGCCTTTTGCGAAAATTGTCTGGTGTTTAATTCTCAGAAAAAACTGCGTTGGCTTAGTGTTTGCGACCAAGAGGAGCCAGTATGAGCCGGTTCACTTAAACCTACTGCGAAAGTGTGATCTAAACAGTTCATATCGATAAGTCAACTTCAACCAATTATGTGCGACGAGATCTTATTAGAAGTTGCCTTTGAAAATGAAAACTGTTTGTATAAGAACAGACCCAAGTGATGTAAAAGAAACAATTTTTAGGTTAGGAGTTCCAAGTGATTTCTTACAATTAGCTGCAAGTAATCCTTCTAAGAATTTCTTTGGCCAAAGTGCGTATTTGGCTGCACTATTCTTCGACCAAGGAAATTCAATTTGCAACCAAAACCGACTATTCTTATCAGAAGAAGAAAAAGCTACCGACCGGAAATCAGACTCTCTCGTGGGCCGCATGAAAAGTCCCCAAACTCGAAAGAAATTTATCACAATCGCGCCCGAATGGAATTCCAATTCAAACGCCATTGTAATCTATTCGAACAAAAACTCATGAGCTGGCGATAACGGTTAATATTAGTATGTACAGTAATAGTTCAGCATATTTAATAGCTTTTTTCATTTCTCATCGGTTTCCCATGCGCGATTACATACGAATCTCATCGATAAGAAAAAATGTGACCAAAGGTGTGGTTCGCAATCGCAACAAAAGAAATATATGGAAAATTCCACCAAAGGACATGCAACACTTGCACAACATTTTAAAGTCACTATTTGCAAAAAAATTTAGGAAAATGCAATAAAATTAAAAAAAATAATTTAAATTCACCATTTTTGTTAACTGGTAGTGTGTGTGACGTCACCCGTCCAAAATTACACGAGAGCAAAAAACAAAAGTACACAAATTTCTGTGAAAAAACAACAACGGCGACGATGAAACGACAACGTTAACCACAAAACGGAACGATCAAACGGAATGGACGAACAATATAAGGAAAAAAAATATTTTTCCTTTTGTTTTTTGATTTTATTTTTTGCACAGACAAGAGCTCACGGCTGGTAACGGCGACGGCGGCGAAAAAACTACTCAAACAATATTGCGAAAAGCAAAGAAGCTTCTTCAACAAAACCCGAACCGAATCATCAAAAACGGGGAAAACGACGGAGAATGAGATCAAAAACGACGACGAAAACCCGCAGAAAGAGGAGAAATGTGAAATGTCCCTCTCTCGCAGACGTTTCTCATTTGCGAATTTGCAGCGCTACCTCTGTTGAATATGCAGTTTTGTTAATTAAATTAGCTCAAGTTACTTGAACAAATTGGATTAAAATGCAAACCGGTGTAGATTTCTCACGAAATTCCAGCGAATTTAACAAAAATCAGTGGCCGTCGTTGGTTTTGTTTTCCTTCGGATTCGATTTTGACAGTTTGGTTTTCTTCGTTCGAGAGCGAACCGAACCACAACGAAGATGAGGTGTAAACATAATCGGAAAATAACCGCAATGCGGCAAAGTCATCGGGTCGAATCGTGTCACCAGCGAGACCCATATACCCGACATATGGCTGCAGTGCATGTGCGACAGAGACAACCGCATTGTGGCGCACACACACTCTGCGAATGGGGAAATTCTTGAACCGATTCAAAGGCGAAAAAAAGATGGGCCATCCCAAATGAACGGAAGAGAGGATAGATGGGAAACTGATATATGGGGAAATAAATAATAAATACAAGAAATTTTGTCGTTGCCGCCCGTTTGCCGTTTGAGCGAAGGACTTTCCAGCGCCATTTTGAGCAAGTTCCAAGAAATTTGAATAGAAAAAAAAATGAAAATCCACTTCTGTTCTTATTGGACACGCACACACAATTTCCATATTTAGCACACAATTTAACGTGGAAAATTTAATCTGCCTGCAACTTTACACCACCAGCACAGTACATTTTTTTTTCTGCCTGTGAATTCGAAGACTATACACACCAGTTTTGTTAGAAAGAGAAAAGCAGATATGTAGATGTACTTTTTTCTCGGGAGTCAATTTTCAGTCAGTTTCAGTTTTTGGGATTAAATAAAAGTTTAGTTTCGTGTATATTTACCATTTTATCTAATAAATTTGTTTGTTTAGGGGTTTTTTTTGTTTAAAAAATAATCCTTGTATCGATAACGGATATATCGATGTTACTCCGAAGAACACACACACGCTTCTTGATGAGACAACGACGACGAACCTACTGCTCTGGCTGCTGAAGAAAACAGATGGCAAGTGTTTCTTTTCCGCAAACGACGAAACCAACTTTTAAACCGTTTGTTGCTTCGTCAGATTTTTTTTTTTCGATTTACAGAACCGATACCGAAATTTTGTTTGAAGTTTGAAATGTGGGATATTTTTTTTTCTGACGTTTGGGAAAATTTGCAACCCGCTCAAGAAATTTCTTTAAATATTTTCAAGTCCGATACGGTCCGCAGCAAAATTGCAACTGAATTGTGTCGGAAACAACTTCGATGTCTCTATCTGGCGCAAAAGTTTTCCTTTTTATTTTTCGATTTTGTCGTCGTTTTCCTCCGTTTATATTGCGCTGTTTGAAGAACCGTAATTTCCCCAATCCGGATTGGATTCGTTTTCGTCGAATGCGTACGCGGCGTTTCTGTGATGAGCAGTTTTTAGTTTTTTGACGAAGGGGTGATCTTTCGTTAACTTTTCTTTGCAATTTGAAATAAGGGATACAGAGGCGCAGCGTTGTAGCTGTATCAAGGGCTTAGGGGATACGCGATATAATATTGAGTTTCTAGTTTCTTTGTACCGATGTAAGAGGGGAAATCCTTCTAGGGAAGGAATTTGGCTCGGACTCTGGGACTTACTAGCTGGTTGGGAAAATGTTCTTGCTTTTGGCGGGTTATGGACCAGGGTGGCGGTTGTAGAAGGGAATGCATTCCGAATGCGTTTACTGTGGCGGCCTTCGCTAGGGGGTAAAGATCTTCCACTTGGACCAGGCACCTACCCATACCAACGACTCAAAGTTTCTTTGAAGCTATCCATAATCATTGTAGGGTGGGTTGTTGGTTGTTTCGCAAGGCTAGGGTAAATAATGTATGCAATGATGATTTTGTTAGGACTTTGAAGAACAAAGCGTTTGAATGTGGATTCGGTATCTAAGTGGTTGGGGGTAGGTTATGTGGGCAATATGTAAGTAAGGTTCTTTTATGCAACACGTGATTCCGGGAATAACTACAGGAGCAGTTTTCGAAACGTATAATTTGGGTAGACTTAACAATTCAAATGAATCTAGATTGAGATGAGGCTTAAGGGAGAACTATAATAGAATCGAAAGAGTGGCTCGTCTCGAGCGTTTGACTGAATTCCATCGAGTCAATAATTGTTGGCTAGCGACAAACAGAAATGTTATTTAGAAAGCTTGCATAAGCCCTGTGTATGCATGAGCAGTAGCGTCCTTAAGCTGCTCGCAATTTACGTCCATCGCACGACATAATTATGTACAGTCCAGTATTCTATCTTGAATTCGCCGGAGGATCAAATCTTTTTCGGGAAGCTCGAAGCGAACTGAAAAGGTTGCTGGAATACCTATGAACAATAGGTACGTTATTTTTCTCTGTGATAGTAGCCGAAGTATAGTTATGTCTTTTTCAACTACCTAGCACTTAGAACTTCTATTGGGCTTCTATTCAAAAATCTACAAGAATTTTGTTATCTTCAGTGGACTAGATTGTTCTGGACTAGATGTACACTGAAATTGATTGATCGATAACGTAATTTTTCTACGTCATCCACATATACGAACTGTCAACTGAGTCCTCAGGCACGATTCATGACAAGATTCGTCAGCCAATCCTAAATAAACGTCAACTGAAAAAGCTGTTCATGTGACCGTACCGATCTAGGCGAATTGAAACTGAAACCTATCAAGTCAGACAACTGTCAGACTTACTAAACTAGATTCTTAAGCGACCACATTGTTATTTATAGGTGCAATTAAAAATGTCTGTGTTCAGAGACAAATTTGTGGTATTCGAAAAAGACATATTACTTGCTTTTCCTATCTTCGATTCGCAGATGAAAAGATTCCTTCTCAGAGTTGTTCGAGAGTTTGTTTGATTGAGTTTTGCTAACGTTTATGTGAACATTTTCAACTGGAAAGAAACACTTTGCATTGGATGGTTCCATTTTTATGAATTTATAATGTAAATAATATTTATTAACTATTTCGAGAGCACATTTCAAATAATTATATCTAAATTTTAACCAGCGGATAGAAAACACGTTGACAAGTACACGAACACCAACAATAGGCGTGTTATTTTTAGCTTCGATCTCAGCAAAGCAAAGTAAAGTAGGATTTTCAGCACGCGATTATAACAACGACAACTGAGTCTCGAAGTGTCAAGTAGAGCGTAGTTGTTGTAATTGCATGATGAAAATCCTACGCTTTGCTTTGCTGAGATAGAAGCTCAAAAAAACACGGCTAGTAATAAGAACACTTCGGTTTTTTATGTTCGATTGGACATACGAAATCTGAAATATGAGAGCAGAATCTGAGAAGTCCAATTGAATGGACATTGGTAATCTACAGTTTTGATCGTTCCCAATCTGGGGTCAAACCGCTTCGCCCGTGAACGAGCATTAAGTGACGGAATTTGTTTTTGTTTCACATGTAAAATCAACTTAATTCCGTGAACATATAGGTCGTTCACGAAAGTGGCCATTTAACTCCTGAATCTGACAGACAGCGTGCATCTTGGTAAAAATTCAGTGAAAAAACTGTGGACTTTTCAATAAAACAGATGTAAGTAATACCTGCAGTTCATGAAATTGTTTATAAATATTCGAATACATTCGATATTGGGAAGCATTCAGATGGATTTTCCTTAAAAGCTCCTCCCAAGTCCCATCGTTTTTCATTCATCCCATATAACCGTCTTTAGCTTCCCTGTTTGTTTTTTCATTTTCTAGTCGGAACCCCTCCCCCTGTTTGTGTCGTTCGTTAGAGAAATGAATAGAAAATCAGTTAACTGTCCCGTGTTGTGAATGTGGCAAAGCTTTTACAAACCCTCAAGTGTTATGAGTGAGTCGTCCTTTTCGTTTGTCCGATTCCTTTTCCTTCGTCTATTTTTGTTGTTTGCCATCAGCAAAAGGTTATTAACATGCAAATAGGCTGGAAAGAGATTTGTTTTCAACTTGTTCCCCATATAATAGCGTTGGCGTGGTGTGGTGGTCTGCCCTGCCGCAGCCACTGCCTTGCTTTGTCTTAGTTCTGCTTTTGAAACATGTCGGCGCGTTTTTCTTGCCGCAGTTTATGAGCGCAATGCTGCATACATTCGCTTATTGTTTCCCATCATCTTTGGTTAAGGGTTGAATTTATCATGCTCATGGTAGGTATCTTATCTGTGAATTGTATGTGTTGCGCCTTATCATCTTTGGGCAGTCGGCCGCCGCCGCCGCCTCCCGCACCCCCTAATTTCGTCGGTTAACCGCATTTAAATCCTCGATTTAATTTATGGAATAGCCTATTGCCAACCGGGGGGTATGGCATGGGTGCGGTTTTTTGTTTATTCGTACGCTTTTGACTTCTGCTGGGCTATTGCTGTGCACAGCGTCGCGAAGTTCTTCATCGCTCTCGTGTGTAGTGTGATAGTGACAAAATTCATAATCTAGTACACACATCCACAGCTACAACAGTGCGCGATGGTGGTGAGCTTGTCGTATGTTAAATGTTGTTCTGCTCTGTTCTGTATTTGTGTATTCTCTTTCCAATTTGTATGTAACGAAGGAGCAAGAAGAAGAAGAACAAAAATGATTGCCAATAGAGGAGAGTTTGCGCTTTATCGATTCCACGGTACGCACCTGCAATGCGTCAACATTTTAGTGCTTTTTTTCCTTCGTCCACTGTGTGCTGCTGCTGTGTTCTGTGTACTCTGGCGCTCACTGTGTTGTGTTTCTCATTTTGCGATTCTCTTTCTGCCTGCGCTTTCGTCGTCGTTGTGCTTTTCTTCGTAGCAATAAGCGATGGTGTAAATGACGAAACGAAATATTAGAATAGATTAGAGCTAGAAGTTGGAAACGCAGCGAACATAAAGAGGGATTTCCACGAAAAATATTAGCAATAATAATTAACTGATGAAAATAACTAGTATTCGCCACCCCTTCTTCTCTGGGAAGACCGCATTTCGTTTTCCTGTGTGTGGCCTTTTTTTGCGGCGCGTATTTTCTCCAGAACATACACAGGTACTGCGGGTACAGGTTTTAGGTTAGGTATTCAGTTGATGTATGCATGCATCCAGAAGACATGAAAAGCATCGTAATTGCTTTTTCCGCGTTCGCGAGGTTGAAATAAAATCGCATCTGGATGAAGGATGAAGGAGTGTGTATGTGGGTTTGTATAGTTGCTGCCCAGGTGGCAAGGACGATATGTGGGGAAACATAAAAGTTCACGAGTGTTTGTGGAGCGCGCTTTCGTTTTGTTGTTTGTTTGATGGGAAAGTAGGTGGTTCCACGTGATTGGAGGAATGCGATTTGAAATAAATCAGAAGAACGGGTGAAGGACTATTTTTTTTTTTGTTAGAGTTTGAAATGGCATTGATAAGCCTCTAAAGAAACACAGGGTGATCTGTGTTTGCAAATGGAGTGAAATTAAAAAGATGGTTGGATAGACTTTTAGGAAGTTAATGGAGGTTAAGCCTGAGGGCTGGGCATGGTACATCGGTTGGGGTGTTTGTTTGCGATTTGAAGTCAGTGGCCGGACATGTAATAGATTTTCGCGTTGGATACAAAATGGACTCAATTCCGTGAAGGTCGGTTTTCTCTTCCCTGATCCCGGCTACTTTACTCCCAGGTATGTATATAAACCAGCCTCTCTGGCATCAGGGATGACTTGCAATATAACTGTCACTTTTTTCTACACGATTTTCATTGAAAAACTGTTTCCAATCTCTGAATGTAATAGAACGGCTAGTCTGTTTCTGTAATCCGCATGGATTTCTCAGATATAACATAAGACGCAATGGAGCAACATTAAGTTTCTATTTCATCACAATCGAACAACTTATTTAAAAGATTTAGCGAAATTTTTCAGATATTTGAATTTGCAAAGAGAGGAACCTGTCAACCGCTTAAAATTATGAAAATTAGAATGCCTAGAGTCGTAAATGGAGGTGTTGACGTCTGTACCATAAGTAAATGTACTAACAATGAAAAGGCGCCCTCTATGTAGAGTTTGGGTACACCAAGTGTGCCATGGCTTTTATCTTCGATTTTATTCGTCTTAGCGGTTCTTTGCCTATTTTTGTAAAATATTTGAGCTCTTAATCTGGCAGCCTGATGCACTAAAATGGTCAAGTCGAAGTTTGTCCTTCGGAATTTTAGCGCACACTGTCGGACGCCTGTCGTTCCATTGTTTGGGAAAGCTAGAGTCACTAATCAACGTTTTACAAGCTTCTGAAAAACCAAGTAGCCGACAGCCTTGTTCAAAAAACTATTCTTTTTAGGAGGGCAGTATATTTGTTGTAAGAATTGGGTTGAAAAAACAAATATTTAAATAATAGTGAAAGTAGTTGCTGATTTTTCGACAGTCAAAAACGATTCTCCTAAAACGAGAGAGCTCGTAAAATACCTGCGCGCTTATCGGAAATGGCTACTTGGGAGCTTTTGCTTTCAGGTCTTTCGATAAATGCATGGCTCCCGAAAAATACCCTCAAACCTTGGGAGGAAAGGTGAATTCAACTAGAAATGCGCGTCGATTTCAAAGCAGGCTGTCGAAGTACCGCAGACTTTTCTGGCACTCGCGTTTTCAATAAAAAGAAAAACATTCAAAGGTATAAATAAGCGGAATTCTTTACGTCTTCTTCCCTTTTTCACGGACTCTCCCTTGCTCAACTGAAAATACTACATCATCTAGAACAGCGTTTCCCGAATGGTCTTCAGCGGAACCCCAGGGTTCCGTGGGCTTGTCAAAGGGGTTCCGTAGAAAAAACATAATCTTGCCGTCGCATCATCAATTGTTCTCCTTCCATTTGTAAAAACTTACCGATGCGAGGCTGGGTTTTCCGCTTACACTTACACAAAAAGAAACAAATACAGAAAGAAACTGAACGCAGCTCCAGACCTTCGCATTCAGTTGTCGGACATTTTTGTTGTACAATAACAGCCGTATTTATTGGATTCCCTAACGACGCCTCTACGATGTTGTTTAATTAAACATCGCGTAAAAATTTACGCAGCCTCTATGTGGCTTTGCTGAAATTGTTATTTATACAAAAATGTCCACTGACTGTTGGCAAGGTTGGTGTCTAAATAATTACGAAACTATTACAAAAAACCGAAATCTCTTACTTTTTCCGCGCGGAATGATATCAGCTGTTTCTGTGAAATATAACTGATTTATTTTGTTTGTAAACAAAAATGAAGCAACAAAAAATAAAAAGCAAACGCTTGGAAAATTGGATTTCCTCTGACAAGATGATGAATTGAATATTAAATTAAGTCATTCATATCAATGTCGTTAAGAAAATTCACGAAGCTGAATGGCATTTTTAATTCAATTTTTAGTTTCTTTTTCAATTTTCAAATCTACCCCGAAAAAAATGTAAACAAAATGACATTTCAAAAACGAAAAAAAATATGCAAGCTTTAGGCAAATTTTTGCGTTTAAAGTTACGCAGGCTTTACGCAAAGGGCTTTTTGTTTATAAATCACGTTTTCCTGCGTAAGGACATTTTAGAGGGTGCGTAAAGATAAGCAGACGGTGAGTTTATAAATAAGGCTGTAAATGTTTTATAAGACTTAAAATAATTATTTGTATATCATTTATTCTTTCTTTCCATGTCAAACATAAAAATATCCAAACCGGACCTCAAAGAACGATGTTTTCTGTTAATATCAATATGGGGGTCTGCCAAAAAAAGTTTGATAATTTAGGGTTCCGGCCGAAAAAAAAATGGGAACCTCTGATCTAGAATATCCCTGAATCTATATAAATACCTCTACCTCTAAAACCCTCTACCGCATAAATATATAAGTAACTAATAAAATAATTTGCCCAAGCTGTCATCTCACCACGATTGACTTCATAAACCCGTCGAGTAAATTCTATATGACGCTATTTAGCCCGCTGCCGATCACTTAATTATGTCTCAGCATGCGCGCATCAATTCGTCATCCCTGATTCGGGCACGAACAGCAGTAAACCAACCGTAACAATGCCATGATTTTAGTCTCATGATCATGATCATTAATTCCAGCGATGACATGCACTGAGCACTGAATAGAAGGTTTTGCAATCTCAAGCCCTCGCCTCTACCTCGCCTACCCTGAGGTATGACAATGCATACCATATTAGTTAGCACCCACTTATTGTCGGTTTTCAATACCTACAAAAACCTTGACTCACCCAAGAGCTCTAGTACACTCTTCACTCTTCACCTCTTCCTCACACTTTCTTTCGATTTGAATGAATCACCTTGCACACCCTATACGGAGTGGGTCTTTGAAGTGGCCAATAATAAACGATACGCTAACTGAATCCAGCTGAAAGCTCTCTTTCTGAAAAACTCTTCAGTCAAGCTTTTTGTAGCACTTCTAGGACTCCACACAACACAACACACCTGGACTGGGCGTTAGAGTTCACATGTCCTCCGTGGCAAATAAAACAAGGAAAAAATAATTCAAGGGTACACACACAACAGGTACACAATTTTCAACATCATCGGCAGCATGCAACAATAATAATGTCGTCGTCGTCGTCGTCGTCGTCGCTGCATACGATGTCCTGGACGGCTGCTGCTGCCCGGTTAGGGGGTGTTTGTGTTCTAAAGTGATTGCATTCATTCTGCGCCCGACTGTGCAGTGAATGAGAAACACAGTGAAGTGCTGTTTAAGGGTGCTTGTGACCAGCACTTTCTGCTCACCTTGTTCCCATTTCCAGCCAGCAGAACGCACAACTCCATGGACATGTATCCAGTGCCATCTTTCTGACGCAAAAGCCAGCTAGCAGCAGCATATCCAGTAACAGTATATACACCAGGTTTGCCCTCTCTTCAACCACTTGTGGTGTAGTGTACATAACGTACGACGGCTGGCTGATATGTAGGTATGGAAAACTTATTTATAGGCACGAAGGGGGTTGCGATTTGCGAATGCGATGCGACGGCTCCCACCCTGACAAACTGTAGCTTCTGCTTCGTCGCTGCGTTGCAATGCAGTTGTTGGAAATTACGACGGTTGTCGTCGTCTTCTGGTGTCATTCTGACGATTGAGTGATACATATGCCCCTCAGACCGCGCTTGCTTCTGTTGCCGATGTCTGCATGGTACAAGTAATTACCTATTATGTGCAATGTGCAATCGAAGCAGCGAGCTGCCAAAGGGGTGGGCAAGAAAGTGTTTTTCCTTTTTCTGCATGTTTGCTGCCCCAGGTAAACGACGAAAGACGAACATACTGCAGTTGCAGATGCAATGGAGTCGAGTTGAGTTTTTTTTTTTGCACATTTGTTTGCTGCAGGTATTCGCTGTTTTATTTCGTTGAGCAGCCATTGACGTTATCTATTTTGTGTTCTTGTTGGCGTTCTGTAAATGAGATTACCTACATCGGGAAATTAAATATTTCAATTGCACGGCACTGGCGTGGTGGGGGGGAACAAAAAAAAAAAAAAGCTGTAAGCAAGCGTTTTATTACGCGACTGTGTTCTGTTACATTGGTACAGAAATAAAGGGTGTGAAATATTGACAGGTTGCGTCACATCACAATATGTAATAGGCATACCTGTCATGATCGATTACATACTGTTTGAAGGCGATTACATACGCTGCTTGTTGACTTGAGTTGATTGCAAGTTGCAGGTTGCTTGTCATACTATGTAATGTATATGTCACATAGTACTTTGCAGAGAAATGACATAATGGGAGGGATATAAGAGTAACAATCCTATTCCTAACAATCAAACAGCAGCTTGAACTTAAATGTACAGAACAGCGTTAAAGAGGGAGTGAACTCCTAGACAACTTTCTTAGATTCTATTACATTTGCTGTCATTTCGGAATTCAAACTGCATACCTACCTACATTGTTTTTAGTGTAAATCAAGGTCAAATATTATTTTCATAGAGAATAAATGGCTGCGTTCCGCTTTATAATTTGAGGTGGAGCTTTAGCACATTATTGCGTAATTTCCCTTTCAGTAAATTCGTTAATCTTGCGCAAAATAATCTGCTAGTTTGAAAAAAAGTGTGCGATAAATTGAGCTTTCATTCAAATTCAATTGAAATTAAACAAACAAAAGTTTGAGGTGTACCTACCTATTTCGCCAATAAAGTTCAGATAAAAGTAAATTCAGAAGTGAAATACAATAAATTTGTTAATAATATCGCATATTTTCATAGTTAAAAGAAACTTTTACTAAAACAAATGTAATTTTTGTTCCACTGGCGCTAGAGGTCTAGGGGATATTCCTACATTTGGAATATTATGTGCTAGGCGGCCAATGGAACGCGGCCATTTATTCATTATGAAAATAATGCTTGGCCCTGTCTTACACAAAAACAATTAAGGTAGATAGGTATATGCAATTTGAAATTCCGAAGTGACAGCAAATGTAATAGAACCTATTAAAGTTGTTTAAAGTTAGTTTAAAGATGGACGTCCAATGTTTATTGGTAGCACTCATATTATGCTGAATAAACTTTCTAAAAAAGTAACAAGTAGACACAAATTTCAATTGAATTCACCTATCAGATTTTTTTCGAAGGCTATTTAGCAATATACCTACTCCAATTCGGAAGTGTCGAAAATATTACTTGTCAAACTCATACGCAAATCACTTCATCCATACTTTATTAAATACCTACCCACCCGTAGAACAGTTTAGAAGTTTTAGAAATTCGTGAACTATTTGTTCTTTGATGATCCGAAACGAATGACACCTCTCAGATTGACAGCAAATTTCCCTCAAACGTCAGTCCTAACGTTGTCTCATTGAGAAGTTTGCTAATAACGTTTGTGTATATCTTCTATTTGCATTATTAATATTGATAAATAAGAAACACTGTCTTTTCTGTGCTAGAAGTTTTAATGAAATATGATCTTTATGTGAGATGTAATCATTATTCGTCCGAATCTAGCTGTCAACTGTCAAAGGCAAAAGCCGTAGTGACAAGGTCTGCTTTTCCCTAGACCTGTTGTTCAACCTATTTATTTATTTGTTGACATTCCAATAACCGAACCGACGACGACTTCAAGAATATGTTCGATCATTTTACATCGGAGGAACAGGGCAGAGGAAAACGCGAAAAATTCGTCCCCAGCCTATGGAAAAAAATTGAAATGTCGATCTTTTTGAAGGTAGCTTGTCAAAAACGTAACGGTCTAACTTCTATTTCTGATTAAAAACCTCACATTATTGTCAGAAATATTGCGCAATGTTATTTTAAGAAACAAAGACCGGAGTGATCCGGTTTTTGTTTCATATTCTCTGTTCTTCTACACATATTCGGCAGACACCGTGGTAAACCTGCAAATAAACGCTAGCCCTATTTTAGCCAACTACAATCAAAGATAATATACAATCTTATCACTTAACTTAGATTTTCCCTCGTCTTCTCTGAATCAAAGATAAATGTCTCTAGTCTATTAAGTAGCTTTAGTAAATTTAAACTATATTCAGAAAAAATAGAAGCTTGATACAAAAAAAATGCGAACAAACCTGCCTCTACCCTACAGCCCTGGTAAGTAGCTCATTTTGGCATCATTTGTAAATTATTTGGGTAGGTAGGTACATCAATAAAGCTAAATTTCATCCGACTATTAAAACACTTAAGACGATTGCTTATCGTTCATAAAAAAATGTACTAATAATTATTTTTAGTTGTTGACGTTTTCCGCGACGTAGACGGTATACAAAAATTACCAATATATGTACGTGATTTTATCACGTTAACCAAATTACCGAGTACCGATTCATAGGCTTGCTTTTTTATTTAGCTCGCTGCTTCGTAATGATAAGGCGTTTGGGTTTTATTTACCATTCGTTAGCAGAACTGGAAATTCTTTAACCTGAAATGAGGCAAATTACCCTAATTTTTGTTTGGGAGAAAAAAAATAAAACCAAATGAAATGAAATACCGCATTGGGGTAAAAAACAAGAACCTACTTCTTATCGGTGAGTATTAATCGATAAATGGTACTTCACGATGATAGCATTTTTTTTTCTAGGGCCATTAATCGATAAGACTTTTTTTAAATTGTTTACACTGATTAGAGGTAACTATTATGTAATGTTGAAATTTCGTTTGTTGTGTAGATGTATTTCTTTATTTGCTGAAACCACTTGTTGAGGTTTGAATGGCCCAGCGATTGTGTTGCCTGTTTATTTTTTTTTTCTTTGAAAATCTAGTGAAAGATATTCAGGTAGTTGGCTGGGCTTTGCTTCTTACAACCATTCGTTTTGTGTGAATTTTGGGTGGCGAATGGAAGGGACAACATTTTTATGCCGATGTGCGAGTGAATTGACAAGTCTCAGTCAGATCAGTTTTGCCTACGAAGAGCTATCCCTATCTATAAGTTGAAAACAGAAGAGTACTATATTTAAAAACGCTTATTTAAGGATCGTTCACACTTACAATTTTTATTAGAGCACCTATGAAGACGTTCAAGTATCTAGTTTAGAAAGTTTGACAGCTGGCTAAGTTGATGCATTTCAGTTTTTATTGGCCCGTCGTTTTAGTTTTTTCAGTTGACGTTAATGGAGGGAAGCCGACAGATCTAGTCAAGAAAAATCCTTCCTGCATACTCAGTCGACATTTCAAAGAGTCAAATTCAAAACTAACAGGGTGACCACTGCTGAATTTTGAAAAGTCCAAAAAAGGGCCGGTGAGAGAAAATGGTGTCTTTTTGAAGCAACTCTGCAAATTTCGAATTTTCACACCATATTTAACAAGCATTGGCTCGCATAACGCCATAATAGTGGTGTGATAGACAACCTTGTTACATTTTAAACGTAGTTATTTGGAAATTACAAAAAAAGAAAAAATTGCAAAATAGCAAAAAAGTGACAGCCTCTCCAAAAAGTGTCTAATTTCAACTTTAGTCGAACAACGGTAACGCTAACCTCGATTATAGATTAGATTAGATTAGATTTATTTCATAAATATCTATATATAATTCAATAATTCAATATGAACAATAGTTTAAATTAATGTATGAAATTCATTTGACATTCTATATTTAATATACTTTATATAATTCAAATAGCGTTGAATGTCATTACACTTAAAATTTAAAATTAATGCATTTTTAAAAGTTATAGTATGTGGGTGGGTGTGGGTGTGACCCCTAAAAAACAAAAATAAAAACAAAAAACAAATTAACATATTTATTTTATCAAACAAGATTAATCAAACAAACAGAATATAATTGCAAAGCATAAAATCACTTTGGACCAAAAATGTATGTTTTAAGTTACATCAGATAGGTAGTCAGAAATTAAAATTGAAAAGCCATTTTTTTTACAAGTTTGAGAAACAAACCAGGTATAGAGATAGACTTGTACGACTGAGGAAGTTTATTGAAAAGACGAACAGACGATGTATAATAAAAGTTGCGATAAGCAGTGGTATGGAACAGAGACAATACTGAGACCACCAACTTCGGCCGATTTCCCGTTACTTGCCTACAAGCTATATTTTCATGGGGTGGCAAACGCTAAGTGCGTTAGTATTGTTACATAGAAATTCGTATTGACAAATGTCACGTAACTTCAAAAATTCCGGCTCACCAACACGCTCGCACCTTGCACTGCCACTTCCGCTGTGGACAAAGCTGCTGACAGCGTTCATAAAATGTTGTCCGTTAAATTTTAAATTATTTATATACGTGTAGATAGTATTTTTTTTAGGAATAAGTGTACATTTGCTTAAAATATTTATGAAAAATTGTCAATGCAGAATGGTTGCATGAAAATAAATACATTTTGAGTTATTAAAGAAAAATTCGCACAATAAATCGATCTTAATGATATCGAAAAGAGGTAAATACACAACCATATTTGTCCTAATATGTTCTACTATATGAAACATATATTTTAGATAATTTTACTAACCAACCAAATCAAATTATTTGTCTTTTAACAATTTACAATAACTAACCAATGGCATTCAGTAAAGTAAAAATGTGGTATTCGCGAACTCTTTCACATTTTCCCACGGTTGCCGTAGTTGGCAGCATTTATTTTTGTGTGTTTTTGCATGTCACACTGATTCTTTTTTGACATAACACCGATAGGAATACAAAATGGCGAATTTGAAAAAAAAATGAGGGGCCCAGCGGCAAGAGGATTGTGAGTTGGGGGTCTCAGTATGGTTTGTCTATGGTATGGAATTGAGGAACGGATACTGAATATGAAAAGCTTCCACGTAAACTATAGTTAGAGATCAATCGGAAGTTGCGATTACCAGATTTCATAAAGAAAGTCTTCAAAACTTTAAAACAGTACAAATGACGCACAGAAAGAACTTTCAAGTCAGACAACAAAGGGTAAGAAGGATGCCTAACAGGTTTTCGGCATCATTTTCGTTCGATGTATTTTGTTTTTATAAGAACGTCCCAAGCAAGTAATTCCATATTGTAGTTTTGAATGAATATAATACTTATTGTATTATTATGGACTGCTCGTAGCCAACTTCGCGTTGGTTCCAACATTAGCTCTAGCGCTCTTGGTTTAAAGCGGAATAAATTGGAAAAAAATTATAAGAAGCAGAAATAAAGTGGGTTTTATGGGTTCATTATAACTATGCGGGCAGAGCTTGTATGGAACTGACATTTGACTAGCAGTCCATTTATAGTAAGCCATTGACAAAAAAATGCTAGTTGACGTTTGACATAAACTAGTTATCCGAACGTTCCCATAGAGTGTGCCCTATGTACCTACGTACATAAAGAAATGAAAAAAGTTATTACCTGACATAAAATTTTCATTCCAAAACAAATCATAGGTACACCCCAATGTCGTTTAATCCAGAACCGATGGTCACCGTTCCTTACCAATTTACACACAGCTTATGCAAAGTTTCCTAGCACCGATAGCCGACTTATATGTACCAAAAACCAACTGTTCTCGAACAAGAGCTGTTTTTAATCTATACGTAGAGGATATTCAACCAAATTACACGCCACAGGATCCCAATATCAATCAAACGTATGTACGTACTAGCATTGAAGTAATTTCAGTTACCACCCACAGCTGTCGCCAGTTTACCGGCAACGAAACATTTAAAATGTCGTCGAGCAGCTATAAGAACCGTTTTATGAAAATGTCACACAAAGTGTCACCAACCAGAAACGAAAGAAACTCAACAACAGCAAGACAAAGTCAAACAACTGGTATAATACGTACACAAAAGGAGAAGCCAAAACAAATCACCGTTATTTCAGAAAATCCTTCTTGTCCATAACCCAAAAACGTAGTGTAGCATAATGCAGAGGAGAGTTTGCTGGTAGTACCAACTACCACGTAGCCCAATCTTCCCTCCCTATTCTATTTTCATCAGCACACCATTAACAACGAGGATAAAAATAACAATAACCGTAATGCAGTACGTATGTATATACGATATACCCCATAATCGGTCGCGTCAAAATGACAACCAGAATAAGGCGACTAATAAACAAAAATCACAAAAAAAAAAGAAAGAACAAAAAGTTAAAAGCGACTGCAAAGAACGACGAAATAAATGAATTTTATGGTGAAAAACAAGATTTTCTCATTATGAGCAATAATGTTGCGACTATCCGTGTGTGTGTGTTTGTTTGTGTACGATGACTTTTAGTTTGTTGGTGTTTGTACGAGTATAAGTGCAATTATATTAAAAATTCATTAGTAGGTCAAATGTATGGGGTTGTTTGACAGCTGCCTCCCTCCGCGTCCCGGTCCCTCCATGCATACGATGGCAGCAGCTTATATCACAGGTCTAGCATCAGCCCCTGGCGCCGCGCCTCTATACTTAGACGTATACCGTACATGTATATTAGTTTATGAGGGAAACAAGTGAACAGAATACACTGAGCTGCGAACAAAATAGATCCCCATGTCGAGCCAAAATGTCTGCAGCTACCTATTACATCTCAAAGCTTCTTGCTCATTCTTTTTGCAAGCAAGGACAGAGATGATAAAAGAGAAAGCCCGACAGAAGGACATCCGCCAGCAGCATCCTCACACAACACACACACACAAATAGATGGGAGAAAAATCTCTGGATCTGGATTTTCTTGGCTTGTAAAACAAAGGGCCAAGACGAAGTATCCGTCCGAATCCGGCCCGTTTTCCCGATTCACTCTTTCTCTACCTCATGGACAGCGTACCGCACCATCGAGGAGATGGCTGGCGTTGTGTAGTCTCTCATTCTGCTGCGGTAAAACCCTCCTCCTCACACTCTACTCCGGGGCAGACCAGAACCTGACTGGGGAAGTCACCTTCGTTGAGTTCGTCGTTGGGTACATTTGCGCCATTGCCGAAGCATAATGCAGCTATCGTACGCATACTCTACGATTGGCGAAGGATTTTACTTGTTGCTGGGGTTTTCATATGTACGGTGAAGGCAGACCCGGGACGGGACAAAGGGCTAAGCTACACACTGGGAGTTTACTATCAAAAGCTTCGAGAAAGAAACATCTATCCCATCATAATGTGCTGGTGGCTGGTGCTCTCTATACGAAAAGAGAGCGAACGGAGACGGGGAAAAAGTTGGGCCACGTTGTCGTTCTTTTTCGCTTCCAATTGTCTCCTATTTTTCATCGCAGCCTTATCATACCCGTCCTCCTCTGAGGCGCTAATTCCGCTTTGCCCATGCGACACCCATAAATTTCCACAATTTGATGATGACGACGATGGGGTAAGGAAAGAAAATCACAGGAAAGTAGACTGCAGAAGAATTTTCGCACTTGTCAACTAACCCTCTCTCGGTCGTTTATTTCTTCTTCTTTTTTTTTCCAGTCATGTCAGTGGCTTCTTTGTGTGCCATCTACTGTCATTCTATTGCGGAGGCAAGCTCCAAGTACAGCACGAAGTAGAGGAGAAGAAAATCCAATTGAATTATGCTAAATAAAGTCGATGGGGACGGGGAGGCGAATTACTAAAATCGCTGTGCTAAATTTGGAGCAACACACAGTACACAGCACACATGTACGGTTAACTTAATGTTGCCTTGACAGGTGGCGTCGATGTGTGTGTGTTACTGTCTTGCCTGGATCGACATTTCATTTCGCACTCCATTTAGACTTTTAGAGGGACGTGGAGGCAGCGATTGACAATCAATCGAAGATTGTTTACATTGGAAGGAAGGAAAATTAACGGTTGACTGATTAGTATACGGTGATAAGGTATTAAGCGTTAAGGGCGTTATTGATGGATTGACGTGGAATCATTTAATTTGGTAATGAAATGTTGATGATTGGATGGAGTTTTGGGGGAAACGTGTTCGACTAAGTCAAACTGACAATCTGCACCCGAAACTTGGCCGAATGAAATTACAAAAGAGACATTTGGTGACGTTTAAAACTTTAGTAAGTTTGACAGCTGGCTGACTTGATGTATTTCAGTTGTTTTTTCCCCTAGATTGTTCAGGTGAACAGTTATTTCAGTTGACGTTTATGGGTAGCCGACAAATATATCCGTGGCAACAAGGAAGAACAGCATAAGTCGACTTATGTCAAAATTGAGGTTAATGTTACCATCGGATGCACCTTACCCTGTTCTATACGTCATATTTTTTTTATTCAATTTTACGGTTGCAGTGTTATGGATCAGGAAAAAACGCATAAGAAATGGAAGGCATATCTGAGTTCAAACTTTTAACCTTCGCTCCTGAAAAGTGGCTAAAAATGACTTATGATGAGTACTAAGTTGACATGTGGCTGACGTGGCAAAAGTGACATTTCCAACTGATCCAGTTTTAATGTTCAGGTAAATTAGTCTAGATAAATGTACACTGACAGATGGCAAAGAAAGCTAACAGATTCCCGAAAAGGTCAGTGTCAAATGAGAAGAAGAAAATACCAAGTGACAGCTGAAAAACTTGTAGGAGAACGAAGCAGATTTTGTATGGCTTTGGCATGACTTCGTTTAAAATGTTGGTAGGTAGGTAAGTAGTTTATAAAAAAATGCAAAATGGATTAAGCTAATCAATAAATTACAGTAGTGCTTAGGAATTTTAGATTTTGCTAAAACAAGAGAAGCTACATACTTAACACCAAGAGAAACTACAGCTGGTGTTCCACGAGGCAGTGTACTAGATCAAGAGTTGTATTTTCAATTTTTGCAACTATCATTAAAAAAGTACTCGTAATGAATTTAATATCGGGGAAAAAAATGATTGCAGTCGACTTCCCGGAATTTCTACTCCCACAAATGCCAGAAAACAAAAGGATCGATAAAAATGGTGAGGAAACTTTGTAAAATATACGAGTCGACCGGGTTTACAGTGCTAATTGGTTGAACTAAAATCGATTAAGATGGTGGTGCGTATTCAACAATTAAATGCTGTTTATGGTGATAAATGGTTAAACTGTGTGACTGATCTTGTATTCGGTGAATACCCCTTCTCCGATCATCTGTCCTTGAAAGTCTTAGTGAAAATTTATACGCGAAATTAGAATAGAGAGATTAAACGGCAGCTTCTACCAAAACTGAGATGAGGAGAAACTTTGCGCAAATATAAAAAGCGAAATAATAACATAACCTCTCCACCTAGGGAATATAACTCAAGGATTAAGAATTCGAAAACTGGACAAAGCTAACGCAGGAAAATACAAAACTTGGGTACACTCGGGATCTCTTTAAAATAGGTACGAGTACCTACCAAGAAAGCTAAACAACTTCTCGCCCTCAAGTACAATTAAAACCACAAGAGTTGAAGGAGCAATTAAAATCCTGCAGAACCTAACAAGCAGTTCAGGCCCGCACATGTTTGCAGCCCTTCCATAAACGGAACATGATGAGCTATGAATAATATGAATATTTCAAAGGAAAGCTAATGAATCAACGCAACATTAACATCTTTTTGAATACCTTCATCATTTGTTTTATTTGTGTATAAGTCTGTGTAAAATGAAGACCATCCGTTCCTTCGAATGCCAAATTCAGCTTTCTGCCGCTGGCGACGAGGCATGAATTAGTCTACATCTGATTTCCATTTTGAAGATGTGTGTGCCGTCAAAGAGAATTCCCAACTATAAATACGAGTACATACAAAGACACACTATTTGTTCTCCGCAATCAAATTGCAAAACACCAGATTCCTTGGAAAATAAAAGCTGAACGTTTCATCTTGACATGATTTTCGGAGGTTTGTTTAAACAAGCCCCAGACACACTCGTCCCTAACAGCCTGAAACAGTCTGTCTTAAAGAAGTATAAATGTTCCGCCATTAAGTGGAACTCGCAATCAGACTGATTACTGCGAAACAAACACTGTCCGTTCCACACTGCCCATACAAGGAGGAAACAAAAAAGTCTATATTTAGACAATTTATTGTCGTTGACGTTTGCATGACGACTGTCATCATTGTTTGCTCGACTGCTCGAAGGAGATCCTCCAGAGGCAGTAGCACAATCATGTATTTAAGGATATTCCCTGCTCTTCTGATGTTGTTGTTTTTTTTCTCTATTCTATTCCCAAATCATGTCCTTTGGCGGATAACAAAAATAGGTAGGTCAATTGATATGCGAACAGGCTATAGGTAGGTATACCTCTGTATACAATTCTCGGTCGCCAAATATATACTTGACACACGAACAATTGTCACCCCACGTATCCACTCTCTGGAGAAGTTTAAGCTAGTTGACAGGAATATATTGTGCGTCGTTTTCGAGTGTCCAGGGGTGGGGATGGGTGGAGATACTACGTTAACGTTATTTCGAGTGCTAGTGGCGGTGTTCCCAAAGCTACAAAACGCCCCCTTTGGGAGTTGCGTCTTGTGTGCGCGGTATGCTCTGTGTATGATGTGTGCTGGATGGATGTGTCATCAAAAATATTTCGTCGCATTGAAGTGACATAAACATTTAAGGTCGTCGTTGGTGTTATTCGGTTGGACTTGGTAGTGGGAGAGGTGTCAGCGTGGTGAACACAAAACATAATGATAGAAAGGAAACGTGGTAGGAAAGGTAATATCCTGTCAAACAATTGACTTAATGTTCAATGGTTGTTTTATGACGGTAACAGAACCAGAATCCCCTGGGAAATCTTCGGTCTTCTTTATGGCCCTGGGACTATTTCAATCGAAAATGAGGAATGGTATTTAGCAGCTTGAAGTGTATTCGTGTGTGTGTGTTGTTTTTTATGACAAATAAATAGGCGTTCATTTGGTGATAAGTATCCGGAATCGGGATTTTAGAAAGGGTTTTTTTATAGGACCCTTTATGAGAAAAGAGATGGTTGTATCAATTTTGTGCTTAGTTTCATTGAAAGGACGCTTAGAAGTGAACAGTTGGGCCGTGTTAAGAAACGTGGAATATTATGAGGAGAAATATAATAGAAGGTATATCACTTACCATTTTACTGTGAGATCGTTGCTATGATTGTTTGAAATCACTCGATCACTGACTTGAAAAAATATCAGTTTTTTACGTGCAATTGGTTTCTCTTTTAGGTTAAGGTACCGAAAATGTGATCCAAAGTCATGATCTAGAAAAGAGAAAGATTTGAAAACTAAATTGGTATATATGGTTTTCATGTAGACTTCGAAAGCGAATAAAAATAAAATAATGAAAGGAACAATTTACCTTAGCCCTAGGTTCTCCCTTCTCGTAACCATTCAGGGTTCAAAGTTTACTTTTGTCATAAATTCAATGAAACGTAGGTATGTATTAATAAAAGGAACAACAACTTTTTTTTTGTTCCAAAAACACTTAAAGACGGTCTGCAAATGCGCCTCAAGGACGACTTAAAAGAAAACAGATAAAGGCGCCTCAAAAAATTCCTTTCAAAACCACTTAAAAAAAAATGTCCAAAAAATACTCAGAAAAAGCCCTAAAAACGACGCAAAATAAGACACAGAAAAATTCCTCAAGAATCACTTAAAAAAAAACCTAAAAATGAATAAAAACACTGCGACAAAAAGCCCTACTAACGACGTAAAATAAGGCACAAAAAATGCCTAAGCAATCAATTAAAAAATAACCCAAAAATGTCACAAAATACTCTGAAAAAAACCTAAAAAGCAAGTACCTTTGGTTGTAATTATAACTATTTCGAACTGCTACAAAAGCATCACTTATTCATCATCAGATTCCTTAGGGTGATTGCTGAATCATGGACAATCGATTCTTCTTATGTGTTTCTCTTTAAAAAATAGTTTGCTTTTTGGCCCGCCAGAAATTCAATCCGCACTTCGAATCGCTGTCAACCGTCAACTAAGCGAGTAGTACAAGACCACCAATTCTTGAATACATCAACAGCATTTTTTGTGTCTTCTCCTTTTATTGTTTGAGGATGAACGAATCTTTGTAAATAAAAATGTAGCCTGCATATGATTAAGCTCGCTAAATTCGAAAATTAGTCGTTGGATTTACTTGTAATATTGACACAAGACGTTGTATACAAGCACGCGCGTATTTTGGAATATAAAGAATTCAAAGCCTTGCAAACTCTTGAGTGCTATAGTTTTAAGATTTGGAACATTGACGAACAATGGAGGTTCGAACAACCAACTTCCCAAAATATCATCGAGATTGATAAACGGGGAGTGGTACTTCTCACACAACTAAATTGTTGCAAACGCAGGCGTGCGTGCACTAACAATTTTTTTTATTTAGTTAAAAGACCTCAATGTTTGCCGGGTTCGCGTAGAATATAGTTTATCTATACAAATGAATGACAATATTCGTTTGTATGTTGTTACTAAAGACTCAAAAACTACTTGATAGATTTTACTGAAAATTAGACAGTTTGATCATAATTAAAAACGTAAAATCACTTGTTCGAAAATTCGGAATTCGGATTTTTTTCGACTTAGGTAGGTACTACAACAATATCCTGAAAATTTCCATTGTTATAGAGAGATGTTCGAAAATTCGAACAAAAATGTTTTTGTTATTTGTTTCAATATGTGCCACGAACCTAAAGTGACAATGCAAGTGTAATCTATTTATATCTTATAAAACTACGTTGTAAAACAGGCAAACATAAATAATGTTCGAAAATTTTCACAAGGTATATTCGAATTCGAATAATTTGATATTCGCTGATCTATTTAAGTGCCGATCAAATGTAAACAGAAAGGCAAAGGAACAATATAAGAATAATATTCTTTCGGAGTTCCATAGCTATAAAGGGGAAAAAGTGTTCGGAAATTCTGGTAAGACTTTCGAATTTTAAATATTTTGAATTAAGTATGCATGTCAAATAAACAAAACAAAAAAAAAACGGACATCCCAAGGAATAATAATCCAAAAGTATTTAATTGTTAGGGGGCTAAGCTCACATGTTCGAAAATTCGAGAAAGCATCAGATCAGTAAGAATATATAGTTTGTTCTTACAAGTATTGAAATGAAATTTGATTGGTGGCGCTGTTGTTTTTACAGTGTCCACCTTTTAGTGACAGTCTTGAGAACAGCTGCATATCGATTCAGACCCTGTTTTCACTGTTTTTATCAGCATTTGTCGGGAATAAATTTTAAATTCTGCTACATCACTTACAAAAGAAAACAGGTTCAAGTTGTGTCACGTTTTTTATATTTTCTTATTTACTTCGAATAGCCCAGTAAAAATAATTTGAAAATAAAGAAATGTCAGCTACGAGTTTTTCATGAAGAACAGAGGGACTTACAAGAGGGGGAATCTGCTTCCGGAATGAAGACAGTGCTCAATAAAGTAGAGAAAAAAGTCTGCTTTTGTAAAATCCAGACTTGCAGGGGCTTGCAAGCACTAGAAGGATCCATTTAATAAAAGCGTACTCAAAGTTTCCAAAGCTATCCTAAAATATTCACAACCAATTCAAGTAGATAGGCTACAAAACCAAAAATCGTGACAACGACACGCAATCCTACAGAAACTATACAAATGACAACACCCCCAAACGATTTCCATCCTCCAATAAGCAACTTAGTCTACCGATTTAATGCACTAACATGACGAGGGGTCGTAAAAAAGAAACACCTTGAACCAAAAGCCAATTTAATCCCATTTGATACACTAAACTCCGTACGTGTTAAACAGTGCTGCTGCTTGTTTGCAGGCACAATCGCACATGCAACGCGTTTTGAACAGAAAAAAAACATTCACGGACACCCATATAAAGTGCCAGACAATCGTGCGATTTTCCAACTTGTCATTCCCATTGTTTCCCGAAATCCATTACCAAAATGTATGGCACTCGTGCGCTAGCATAAAAACCAATGCGCAGTAATTAATGCAATAAAAATAACTCTAATTGTTGTCCTGTAATGCATCGTTAGGCTCCAGTGCCATTGTGCACATATACAGAAATGATATACGCTGCATGTAGTGCACACAACCGACGCAGGACATCCGTTTCAGCAATTTTTACCATTTGGTAGCGAAAAGCGAAAAGCGGATAGCGACCGACAACCAGCCATGTGGATCGTGGGTATAATTATTCTGCATTCATAACTTAGAATTCTATACGCTGTATCATGAAAAGAGTCCTTTTAGTGTATGTGGTGGGTATGAATGGGGGAGCCAGGGCACATATCTTTTTACGATGATGGATCGCTGTTTCTGTTCATCCCCCTTCTTAAAATTATGCAATTTAGATTGTACTATGGTGGAATAAATTCATTGTGCGTGCTCATAAACAATAGTCCGTCTCGTTAGATTATGGCCAAAACGATGTGGATTTATGGTAGCATTGCATGTGTGCAGCGCACAATGCCACATGCAAGCATTTTGTTCAACACAAAACAAAAAGGTCAAAAGAAACTGCGAACAAGGCAAGCGTAAATCACAATAGTGACCATTTAAATCTGCCTCAAAGAGACATCCTTTCCGCAGCACATCCCACTCAAGTAGCTAATTACGCATCCTTCAACAATAATTGCTGACAACATCTATTCACTGTGACTGCACTATACTACACCGCATTCAAGAGCACGCAGCCATTCAGCATGTAACACTTTGCGCCTGCAATCTGTCTGTCTGCCTGAGTGACTTCTGCACTGTGCAAATAAAAATAAAGGACATCACCACGAGCGGAGAACGTATATATAGAGAAAAAAACCAACTAAGCTTATCCCATTCCATCATACATTTATAATGCAATTACTGTTCGGCAACGCCGTGCCAGTCTCCATTCTCGATATAAAGCCGACGCATAGAAATGACGCATATCGCAATAGAGACGTTTTTGTCGTCCTTTTTATAAAGCAACTAGCTGTACTACACCCAGCGCCGAGTACACTTCTCTGGATACTGTGTGTGGATGTAGTTGGTTTGGTGTTATGCGGCATTAATGCGTTTGTTAGGAGGTTTTTCTTTTTCCATTTGTTGTTGCCGTTGTTGCACATTACTCCTTCTCTAAAGGATTTTTGCCATTTTATTGATTTTTATGAAACGTCTCGCCATGCGGATGTTCTTTTGTTGGTGCACTACGATATGACAGAAATTATAGTTGGGATACTTGTGCGACCGCACCAAACGGATGGGGCGGAGACTGGAGTATGTTGAGTAAAACTTCCGACCGGGTGAGGGAGACTTAATGAAATTAGGAGATGAAATAAAGCGAATTACGTCTCCTGAAATCCGGCGACAAATAAGCGTGCTTTATACTTTACATGAATTCAATTAGTTGGCTTGACGCGGACTATATCGTGCGAGTGTGACGTGCACTCGGTATCTAGTTGGTGTCAAGCTGTTTAATTTAGATGGTGATTATATTAGCTTCAGTAGTGAAGAGCACTTTTTTCAATTAAGAATTAAGAACATAGTACATCGTCACAGCGTAGCTTGTGCGAAATGATTCTGCTAACGACGGGATATACAATGGAATGGAAATTCATGTGAAACGTCTCTAAGGGACAGTTCTTCGAATGTTTTTTTATGAGGAGAATATCCTAAAAATAATTTTCTTAGGTAAACAGGTTAGGGAACATGTTCGAAAATTCGGACTTATGTTCGAATGAAAAAAATTTCGCATTTTGAAGAGAAAACCGCCAAGGGCAAAGCAGGGAGGCAACAGCAATATTCGAAAACGAAGTTGCATAGCTAAAAAGTAGGCAAATGACAAGTGTTCGAAAGATTCGAAATAGATTTTCGCAAATACTTCGACGTTAATAAGTCCAATCAGAAGTTGCTATGTAAGTATAATACCAAGGAACAATATAATAATAATATTTTTGAAGTGAATGTTTCGAACTTACCGGGTAAACCCATATATTCGAAAATTCGAAAAAGATGTATTTCGACCTTAGTAAATGCTACAGCACAATTAAAAAAAAAATTTCTTATAGTGAACCAGGTAGGAAAATTTGTTCGAAAATTCGGCAAAGTATGTTCGAAATCAAAAACGTCAGTAAAATAGGTTGTTTTTTAAAACGCTTCGGATAAACAAGGAGGCAAAGCAACGATATAAGGAAAATATTTTCCAAACAAAGCTCCACCGATAAACATGGAATGAACGGTTTTAAAAAATATCTACGGAAATAACTTTCGGATTTAAAATATCTCGACTTAAAAACATCAACAACAAAAAAAGAGCGACAAAGAAAAAACATTCAGTCCAAAGAATTACAAGCAAGAAGGCAAAGCAACAATATAATGAGAATATTTTCCAAACAAAGCTCCACCGATAAACAGGGAATGACAGACTTTCGAAAATACGGGAATAACTTTCAAATTAAAAATGTCTCGACTTAAGCATGTCAAAAAAAAAGCGACAAAGAAAAAACATTCAATTCCAAATGACTTCCACAGTTAGACAAATAAGCCCGCATGTTCGAAAATTCTGAAAACATATTCAAATTGGAAATGTTTCGAATAAATCTCTCCAGCTGAAAATAAAAGGCAAATTAACAATATAAAAACAACAATTTGAAATAAAGTAACCTTGTAAGACAATTTAAAACCATTTAAAACAAGTGTTCGAAAATTCGAAATTAAATAATCCACTTAATAACAAACAGAGAAGCAAGGTAGGTACACGAAAGTAATGCTCTTAATATGAAATATCATTAGAGTAAAGAAAAACACATGTTCGAAACTTTGAGAAAGAAAGTAGAATACAAAATTTTTACTTTGATTTTAAAAGTTCGAATGAGAAAGGTCCCACGGATTCTCAACAATTCACGTCCTAGAATTTAGATATAGGCCCCCGTCAGTAAGAACACGAAATAAAATTCGAAAATATTCGAAAATTCGAACCATTCGATTTTCTCATGTCTCAAGGTGGATGTTTTTCCACCGGAAGTATAGTTCCTACGATAAATCCTAGAGCGCCAGTTTTTCTACTTACCTGAGCATTAAATTACAGCTTCCTTTTCGCAATAACTTAAACCTACTCCAAGTTCAACTATAACGACTCTATGTTCTCATCTAAAACGGAACTTGCATCTACCCATTGAAACAGCAGTACTATAAATTTCACATCCTCGTACGTACGGACAACAAAGGACATCCTTCAACCTCCCCTGCCTATACATCTACGTACGTATGCGAACCTAATTTTACATTACAAACATAATTTTGCATACTAATCCATGCAAATTGGTACAAAATGGGAAAAGTTTCCTTTCCCGCATTCCATCATACAGGGTGACCTCTTGCTCAGTATATATGCCACCTACCCGCACCTAACCACTCTGCGTGCATGAACACAAAACATTAGCCTCCTCTTAATGGCCAAGACTAAAAATATATATTTTAATACAAAATGTCCGACAGAGCCGTTATCGTCGCATTGTATGGAGTGGACTCCTTCGTCCTTCATCATCTGCGAGCGGAGCGAGGAGAGCTCGCAACATTCCATAGCGGAAATCAATTTGCATATTTTGATAGTTTTTCTTTCCGCTCTGTGTCGGGGATGATTTGAGAATTTATGAACGCGGCGGCGGCTCTTAGAATTTCGCCTTCCTAAAAGTCAGCCTAGAGGCAGAGAAATTCATTTCGTATTATTATATATATGAAACTAAATGTAGTGTTGGGTGTCCTTTTCTACACTGCAAATCGCAATCGGAATGGAATTTGTTTTATAAATGGTTATCGCATGCAATGCGGACGAGAAATTTCTTAGCCTTGTATGTATGCAAGCGAAAGACAAAAAGGTCAAACGACAGGATGACTGAGTAAATACGAGAAGGATAACCTATGCAAATGCAAATTCCATCTCATAAATCAGAGAAATGATATACTTTAACATTGTGGCCGAAATCCTGATCTTTGTTTCGGGAGTTTTTTTTTTTTCTTTTCTTAAAACAAACGACTCGAAGCTCGAAAATTCGAATAATATCGATGGGTTTGGGGCGCTTTTATTCATAAAGATAATGGGGACACATGTCCTGCATGAAGGACTTTCACAATTCAACGAATGTGATTTAATTTGTTTTTCTTTTTTACGGGAATTTGTTTATTTATGAGAAACGAATTTGATTTGGCGTATTTGCTTATTTATGCAAGCAAAACTCAAATCAATTTGTTTGGAAACACTGTGATTGCAACCAAAGTTGTTGGTAACTTATTATTTTTAATATTTCTGTTTAATGGTGGTGGACAAGGTGCAGAGTGATGCAAATCGGTTCACTCGCCGAGTTTGGGTGGCTCAGCGAAGAGGTTATGGTCGCTACGCGTCCCCGGCTCAGTGCGCTGCGCTATGGTTTCAAAACTTTGTTAATTTTGCCTTATATTACTTACGATAAACTTTGGCTAACATTTAAAGAAGATGACGCCCTTACACATGTCTTTGCTAAAGTCGGGAGATACAGCCAACAGCGAGGAAGTGAGTTAAAAGGTTTCCTACTAAAAGCTTGAGCTCTTCTCTACCCCCTCGTCAGCCAACAAAACAATTTTTCTAAATCCTTTTTCGCCTTTACTTTTGCTTCAATCTAAGGCAGCCCAACACCCATGACCCATCCAGCTTCACCTTAACTCCCAAGTTGAGCTGATCCATTCGCATGTCTAACCTTGACCATTCCATCAATGTCGTTGAATTCATTCCACCTACAGCCTCTATCCCTAGTCCCTAACGAAGAATCCATCAAACCAAACCCGCTGGTATCATAAAACTTTTGTGCCACGCCATCCATCCCCCAGGAGGAAACCACACGACTACAAGGTACACATCCTTTTTACTTGGTTCTTGGTTTTTGGCCATATTTCCATGAGTGCCTTTCTATAAACATCCATGCATTCTATTTTTTTTCTCTTGTGCATTTAATTCTTGGCTCACTTCCTTACAGAAAATATATACCGTTAAATACCGAAAATAGCGGTAAAAAAGGGACCATCATCAGCAAACGAAAATATACTTGTGCACAAGACCCCAATTCGTTTTGGCAATGTTTGCCATTTGACATTTTGTGTTCAGAGCCTGCCTGCACACATGCAGTTAGCACGAACAACTCCTTTGGTCTTGGAGGACGACTTGGGCATCACACTGCTATATGCCTTATGCTTATGTGGAAGGAAGCAATGAATTGGGTAAAAGGTCTGGCAGGATGCATAGCGCGGAGCGGCCCGGCAGCACGGTCTCAACAGTGGCGGTGATTTATGTCATTCACCCATGGGCCATGGATACGAAGGAAATATTTCGAGTGTCTTTGGCTTGTAGGACATACAAAAAATACACACATACAGGCATGTTTGAGGCGCACAGAGTTTACACAGTAACTATCGATTCGGAAATTTGTTGGCAGGCACAAGCGGTGATCCAATTCCTTGATGGGTTTCATCGTCCGTACAGTTCTATGCATTTTTTTTTTCTTTTTTTGTTAAGTTGGTTGTATTTTAGTTAGTGTCCTTTTTAGTTTTGTATATGGGTTTGTCCTTAACTGCTTTCGGATATTGGATTTAAAATGTTTTTGGCAAGACCGTGCATGGGAGACGGTTTTTCTGTTGGAAACTTTTCAGGTGACTAACTTTGGGCCGAATATTTGCCTTTGTTTTTAATTAAGAGTTTTAAAAACTTTCGGACGCGTTTTCGGAGCTACATATGGTATGACAGGTGGTGAATTTGAAGATTGGATAGAGGAGACCTGTCTGTTGATGAAACTTTAAACAGGTTTAAGGGGATTGTTTTTTGAGGTATTCCGTTGGACTTGACCAGTTAACATTTGACTTCGATAAATGGTACAACAAGTTTGGGCACACTTAACCTTCAATGAGGTAGATGTTGGGTGTTTCGGTAGGCGCTTGTTTTAGCAGACTTTTGAAGAGACCGGAATTAAATACGCTCCGTAAAAACTTGTGCGAGGTTAGGTGGGTTGACTATCAAAAATGAAAGGTTCGACACATAATTCAATGGATCAAAAGCGTGCTGGCCTTAGCTGCGGTTTGGTCCCTAAGTAACGTTTAAGGAATCACCAAGCTCAGTTGACTTACAAGAACTGCTGGAATAGAACAAATCGTTTTAAGACCAAGTAAGAATCAGCAGAACACATTCTGCGTCACTTCAAGTGCCTAATCAGACTACTTCAACACCATCTAGGTCTACCTTGAGGCGGAGGACATATCCGAAAGCCCACTCAAAAATCTGCTAGGATTCAATAAACCAAGTCCGGCAACATGAGCGAGCTCGAATTGGAGAAGATCACAATAGGCCCACTTGTGGCCGTAACCTGCTTCCACCTCCACCAAACAATCTAATCTGATCTACGACGAAGCCTGGACTAGATCAGTATTTTAGAACCATGTCCTCTTACCTTACTGGGCGGCGGCGACAACACACTTCCAATAAAGATTACGACGTCGGATCAGATGTCACTTCAGCAGAATTTGAAGTCATAAGAACATACTGCCTTCGAAACTTTTCTAAAATTTGTAAAGCAAAAGAGGCTTTAAGCGATTAAGAATGAATCCATTAAACTGGACACTGATTCACAACAGAAATTAATTTTTCTGGGTGCACCAGAACGAAATTCGGTCCTCAGGAGGTTGCAATAATTCCTGCACAGGTATTTAAAGCTGAGCAAAATTGACATGTCTACCAATTTCCTTGTCACAGTTGACTATTTATGAAAATGACTATTTCTGCGGCATTCACCTAGTCCCTCTTAAATGAAAACAGGTTCGTTTTAGAGGTTAAAGGCATTTAAGGGCATAAGTCTAAACAAATGAGTAAATTTTGGACGCAACTGGTAGTACCCTACCCTGGGTCTATCTTCTCACCCCATTCATGGGTGAAAGTTCTATTTTTGGCAGCAGTGGAAGCCGCCTCAAGTGCAATGCCCAACGGTTGGTCTAATAAGCGTTTTGAGGACAGTTACAGTATCCGATTTTCGTCAGACGTTCACCAGAGATGGTGAAATTGGGGAAAACCCTTTGGTGCTATTTTTGAGACCCCTACACAATAAATCAACGCACCGGCCAGTGAGCCACTGCGCCTGAACACATTCGGCCTTACTAATAATCAAACACTTATGTCGACGATTAGTTGGTTGTCAGCCTTAGTAAAAATGTACAGCACTAGTGAAACGGTATCAATAAACAATTATGGACTATTCACATGAGAGCGAGCGAACGAATTGTTGAAATGCGAACAAACCACTTTTGATGCATTTATGAACAGAAAATTGCACATTTTACTATTCCAAGAGGAGGATAATTATTCTTTCCATCACAATGTATTAAAAAAACAAGTTAATAAACAGTTTAAATAACGAAATTAAAAACTCCGAAATTTAACGAATAAGCCCTTGGCGGGAATTGTCAAAGTTTATTCACAATCCACATCATTCAATTCGCGTTCCACAAACTAGCGAATAAAACATTCGTTCGTAAAAAACTTAACCTTAAACTTGAAATATCATTGGCTTTTTTTTTGTACATATTTCATTTTGTAGTGTTGTTTTGTTTTGGTCCGAATGGAATATAAAAGAAATATGAAATATTCCCCTTTTTCTTTTCGTGTCCAGTTAAGCGGATGTACTACATGCATTAATTGCTGTGTTTTAAAATTTTTCCACCACAAATAGGCCAACAACATTCTTTTTTTCCTTAATAGAATGCGGCTACCTCCCATTTTCGAGTTTTTTTTTATTCAGAAAAATAGAGACAAATGACAGCGACTGTCATTGGATTCGCGGGTATCTGCGACAAAATAAAATGTATCATGTGAATGGACTGTCAAAATTTGCGAATATTCGTTCGTTCAGCTTAGTACGCTGCTCGAGCTAAATTTTCGCTCCCACACAAAATTCTCTCCAGAATTTACATGAGCTAAATTTAAGCGAACCCATTTAGTTGAGTGGAACGCAGCTCGAGCTAAATAATCAAACTTTTGCTTCAGAATGTACTTCATGTGTCTGTCAAAATTAAGCGTGCCCATTTAATGGGTCGGCACATTTTCTCAAGCTAAATTGTGACAAATCGTTCTGTATTTGTTGTTCTGTTGCGGAAAAGTATGCAAGGATGAGCTCTTTTAATTATTACATGGACGAGAAGTACCTTGAATCAGACATAGTTGAAATAAGAGAGAATTAAATTTTTAAAGGAAGTTTTTTCAAAGAACAGCTTTTTCTGTGACACTTATCCACGGCGTACTCGATGTCAAAATTGAGCTAGGACTTTAGCTGATGATTGGAGAGAAAAGTTGGAGACCAAATAAAATTTAGTTAAGCTCGAGCAGCGTACTACGCCTAAGCCTAGTATCCTGTTCGCATGCGAAATTCCTAACTTCATATAGATGGGCCGGCAAAAAGTATCCACTCATTTAGTCCGGTCCGGTTTTTGGACATAAAAAACTTAGGAAACAGTTTGTGTTGTGTTTACATTGGATTTTTTTGCAGGAAACCGCTGAAAACATTTGCGAGATAAATAAAAGAAAACGCAAAAACAAAAATTCCTTTTCTTGCGATGAAAAAAAACAAAAAAAAAAAAAAAATTGCGGGGCTTGTGGAGGAACGATCAGCAATATGGAAATTGCAGAAAAATTCCACTGCAAGTGGGGATTTACCCGACACGAAGGAACGTTTCGGCTTCTACTTGCCACTACAGAAATTATTTAAGCTGCTGCAGCTTTGATAATACTTCTCTTGTATCCATTGTTTTGGAGATATTATAATACTCCGATGTATTTCGAGAAGTGTTTGCAGTCTGAATTTCGAAATTCGAATTATGTGTATAATTAAAACTGCGTTTATTGACATCTGCCATATAAAGATATGATTTTTGTTCCATCTGTATCATATTTTATAATATAAGCTACTATTTATCTTTGATGTGGAGAACCGAAGTGGAGACAAGAGACGCTTAAATTTAGCGCGAGCAGAATACTAGGCTTTATTATAAGCAAAAAACAAACCACGAAATAGGAAATGCACAAAATATCAGCTGATCTGGCAAATATCATATGCAAATCAGTAATGCCCTACGTTCGTTCGGACACAACTTTCCGTACTTTTTCTAGTACCGTTTCCTTTGTTTTCTAATTCTTCACGATTGATTTCTGAACGGAACACAGTTCATTAGAAGGCTTTGATTTATTCGTAGACTGATGATGCAAATCAGAGCTTATTGGTAGTCTAAAGATCGCATTGGAATCATTAGCAAGCGGATATTTTTGAAAGAAATAATAGCCTGCCTATTTGCCAAGCAAACAGTAATTGCAAAAGTAAATGGAAGTGCCAAAAAAAAATTAATTTGATCTTTTAAAAATTGAAAGCCGTAGACATTCTTTTACACAAAAGCTGTCATGTGTTCTCCTCTATGAATGCACACCAAATAAAACAGAATTCTGTATATCTTGAACTCGCACATACTACCTGTAGTTTTTAAATTTATTATTTCGCGTGGGTTTTACTGAATGCTGACAATTTTTGTATCTATCAGCCCTATTATGGCTATCAAAAAATATCAACACGACATTTGATAATAATTGATATGTATCAACAAAATGAATGAATCGGTATAATGGTTATCAGCCTATCAACATTTTTGATAAATTGGGAATTGTATTAGATTAAAGAACTATTGTGAATAGTTTTATCGATAAACTTGGTATTACGGTTGTCAAAAAAATTTAATATTCATCAAATATTCTATCAACCACGCATTTTTTATTGATGCGTATCAAATGTTCGGGCGGTTAAAAATTTATGTTATCTAATATCCAATCATAAAATTTATTTCCTTGTTTTTATTGTTAAAAAAAAACGACTTTAGACCGAAATTTCATCGGTAGATGAAAAAAAAACCAAATGTAAATTAGAAACGTCAGACTTCAAAACAGAACCTATTCTCAATGATATTTTGATTAGCATTCACTCACAATACCAAATTATCGATGAATTGATAGATGTTGTCAAGTATCAAATAAATTATATTTGATAGCCATAATAGGGCTGTATACTTTCCGTGAAGCCAAGCTTTTCGCACCAACCATTGATTGATTAGTGATTTTCATTCCCGGGGAACAAACTTCTTTTTCAAAGAGGGTTTAGTTGCAGCCAAATATCTACCCGAGCCGACGAAGGTACTGAGAATTGTACAAAAAAGTAGGTATTCATCAGGTATTAGTTTGAGCTGTCCAATTTTAAGTGAATAGACATTTAGTTCTCTTTGCGACGACTCTTAGGAAAGTATTGGAATATATTTTTTAATTTTTACCAAATTTATTTTTTACTAAGCATTCGTTACTCGCAATCTATTAAAAAAGGAAAACCAATCAAATAGCAAGCACAATTAAAACAAGATAAAGCTAAGAAAAGCATTAACCATTTCATTTAATCAAAATATTCATAATTTATGTACTTCAGTGTTCAGAATTAAACAAAAATGCAATATTTTTCGATTTTGTGCATACATTTGTACAAATTTGTGTTTGAAAGACTTAGAAAGCACTTGCATTGTTGTATTCCAACGAATAAAATCAGAAAACATTTTAAATTCACTAAAATTAGTTTACAATAATTATAAACGCTCAGGCTAAAAAACCGAATATTTAAATTCGCTCCTATTACGAAATTGCATACCGCCATTTCGGGTGGTTGGGCAACACTCCTCTTGAAAATGACATTTAGGGAAGATTTATGCCGCATTTACTCGATCACACATTGGGGACGTTCAAGTATCTAGTTTAGTAAGTCTGACAGCTCTCTCACTAGATGTATCTCGGTTTTGATTGGTCGAAATCGGTCATGTGAGCACCTGTTTCAGTTTGCGTTTATGGAGGGGTAGCCGACGAATCTAGTCAAGAAATTCGTGACTGACTAAATTGACACTTCGCATATGTGGTTGATGTAGAAAAAGTGACGTTCCCGACCAATCTAGTTTTTGCGTTCAGGTTCATCCAGTCCAGACCAATCTAGTCGACTTAAGATAACTACTAGATTGTTCATTGTCCGCATTCCGAACACAGAAGATTAAAGGGATGCTAAATACTAAATAACCGTGAGACTGAAAGGGACGGCATTACTTAGCACGCAACAAAACGCGACACCTTCTTTGGTCGGCCATCTTGTTTACGTGGTTATGGGAAAGCTATGCATGTTGATATTTTTTTAGCGATGGCTTACGAAATTTCGCTTTTCTATAAAACAAAATGGCTTCCGAAAGTGATGAACGGACAAATATTTACAGTCGAATCCCTCTAAGTCGAACCTCCTTTATCTCGAATTTCCCTCTAACTCGAATTTTTCGACCCAATTTTTGCATTCCCTTCAATTTTGCATAGAAAAGTCATCCTCTAACTCGAACATATTCTTTTGATTCTTGACCAATTACAATATTCCTCTAAGTCTGAAGAAAACAAAATCAAAAAAAAAAGATCTCCCTCCCGCAAGTATTGCGTCGCGACAATACGTTGTGTTTCAACATACATACAATATGTATATGCATCTATATATGTCCATACATATTCTACTTAAATGAAATTAAATGCGCAACACTTGTGATGTTGTTCTAGTTAGAGTGATAGGAAAAGAAGTAAAACAAATTGCAGGTGCCCAACATATGTGTTGTTGGTTATTGCCTATTTAAAATAGAATCATTTATTAAACGGGTGAACACTGCTACTTTCACATCCCAATCAAAAATAACTAATGTTTTTAACTAATTTTGTTCAAAATGTACATACTTTCCTATTTTTTACCTTAAATAAATTCGCTTAAAAAAAATATAAAAAAAAACCCTCTAACTCGAATTTTTCCAGAAATCCCTCTAACTCGAACTAATTTTTATCTCCCGTGAAAATTCGACTTCGGGGATTCGTCAGCATTTATTTCGTATAACTGATTGATAAATTGTTGGTTTAATTTACTGGCACTGATTACGACTCTTATTTCACATTTTTTAAATCAGAAATAGAAATGTTTTCAAGTGATTGCGAGAGACGTTGTTCGCCGTAACTTGTGTTTGTTTCCGTTTTACGTGTCTATAAATATAGACAAACCATACTGAGACCCCCAACTTACAATCCTCTTGCCGCTGTCCCCCTCAATTTTTTTTCAAATTCGACATTTTGTTTTCCTATCGGAGTTATGTCAAAAAAGTCCGTGTGACATGCAAAAACATACAAAAAATACAAAAATAAACGCGGCAACCGTTTAGAAATGTGAAAGAGTTCGGGAATTCCACATTTTTTATTACTGAATGCCATTGGTAAGTTATTATAAATTGTTAAAAGGCGAATAATTTGATTTGCTTGGTTAATTAAACTACCTAAAGGAGATGTTCTATATACTAGAAACATATTAGGACAAACATGGTTGTGTATTTTCCGCTTTTGGATATTATTAACTTCGATTTAGTGTGTAAATTTTTCTTAAATAATGAAGAAAATTTGCTAAAATTGTTTTTATATTTCCTCAACTAATCTATATTGTTATTTTTTGATGAATACTTTAGGCAAATGTACACTACTTCCTAAAAAAAAAATATTATTCACACGTAACGAACAATTTCAAATTAAACGGATTAAATTCTATGAACTCTGCCAGCAACTTCGCCCACAGCGGAAGTGTCTCATATCTCCTGGGAGTGTGTTGGTGAGCACAATTTTTGAAGTTTCGTGACATTTGTCAATACGATTTTCTATGTAACAATCCTAGCGCACCAAATCGTGACCACTCTGTAAAAATGTAGCTTGTAGGCTAAGTAACGGGAAATCGGCCGGAGTTGGTGGTCTCAGTATTGTCTCTGTCTATAACTATGGGTAGAATATTCCTGACACTTTAGGCGTCTGATTTGTAATCTCATTCTTACGCTTTTATTAGCATTGACTGCGGACAAGCGGATCTCTCTGTCCCTTTTCGTGCAAAAATGCGCGTGCGTGATGGTGTAAATGAAGTATTATTTTGCTAATGCTTTAGCCCTACAGTACGCGATATTCTGGCAACAATTTTATTTATTTGTTTATTGGTAAAGGAATTTTGGAAAGTGTGGAGTCTTTGCGTAAACTGCCAGACTAAAATTGATTATTGGTAAGGCCGATTGTTTTTAAATTGGATTGGTTGGCTGAAAGCCTGTTGTTATACATCTGGTTGAAAGCTATCTTGCCATGCCTCAAAATCAATTCAATGACAGGACCTTTGCAGTATTTTGCACTTTCACGCCTGTAAAGTAGAAAATCCGCATTTTTTCAAGTGGCTCCCCTCATTAAAATTAACTTTCCCAAAATTGGTTACCCCAAAACTGTTGAGTTTCCCAGTCATTTCATATGGTTTATAAATAAACCAACTATGTACATTCAAAGCGGGCTGTTTGCTCTATCGCTAATTAGCATGCGTACATAACAGTCGCCCAACCTATTCTTTAGAAAAAGAAATAATTCCATTTCCAATTACATTCAAATTTCGCGGTCACAAATCACTTGAATCAAGGTCACACTCACACCATATATATATGCATACATGCACCTCGAACTTTAAGCATTAAGCACTAAAACGCAGACAGCACTCAGGGGATAGCACTCCCTAGCTATATATGAAATGGAAAATAACAAATTATCCCCAAGCGCATTAAATGGATGACGTGCAGTGTATTTTCGTGGCTCACAGAGCGGTCACGTAATTTAATTCTCTTCGCTTCTAACTGACTGACTAATGGTTGAATACCGAGTTGATGGCGCCACTAGAGAATGCGGAAAGATCTTTAGGGGCTGCCCCATAGGATACTAACTAACAGGTTGGTTTGGTGTTGTTTTTAACTGTATTATACGTGTACAAACACATACTCGTAATTAAAAGTAAATTGAGAAAGAAAAAAATTAAAACTAAACCCCAAACTACAGTCTTCTAACTTGAGAGCCAGAAGCCAACGACGACGACTATTAGCTTAAATGAAAATGTTGCATGTCCGCATTGTCTCGTTGTTGTTTTTGTTGTATATAATGAAGTTCCCAACATGGGGCGGCATAATCTCGGGGTGTGTTTTGCTTTTGAGGGGTGGCTTGGCCATTTATTTTCGCTAATGGTGTTTGCAATTTTGGCTTTCAACACACACACGAAGATAGTTTGCAATAAATTTCCATTTTAAATGAATATAATTAGAAATCTAGAGTGTGGTTTGTGCGGACAAATTATATTTTATTGATTTATTGTTGCTACGTACGTAGTACTACCTGGTTGGGTAGTTTTGAATGAGATAAGGGTCTCTTAAGCTGCTTTAAAACAAAGAATAACCAGCTGACGTAGCTACTTTGATGAGTCTTTTAATAGTGTGGTACTCGTGTAGTTGTAGTATGTGGCATGCGGTGAGTAGCATGCAGAATGTAACGTACTACTTCTAGAATTCTGCATGCAGCATGCAGCACATTTCGTGTAGCATAATCCGTGCAGGGTATTTTATGTAGCACAATAAATTGGTACCACCATTTTGGCGTGCGCTTTGTCGCAAACTACATGTAGCACACTAAATGTAGCATCCTGCAAGTAGCATACTACACCATTGGGTATTTCTTGTACAGTGAGGCCAGCAAAGCAACTGAGGATGGTAAAATGATGCGTGTGGCATACTACATTGGTAGCATCCAGGACTAACGACAGAAAACTCGGGCCAGGGACAAAAAAAAGCCGATCCCATGTACGTATAGTGAAGGAATTCAAAAGCGAAATTATTTGTATATATTAAAGAGACTGTCGTTCGTGTGTGCTCGCATGACTCTAGAACTGATCGTTCGATTTTCATGATTTTGGGCTTCATGGACATAGGCTACTATGTCGCGAAAAGGAAACTTAAAAGGGATGAAAAAGGGCATGCAAGTTTGTATGGGAAACAGCACTTTAAAAAAAAAAAAAACTTGATTGAAAAAATTGCACTTCAAAAACAAAAAAATTATTTAAAATTTTAAAATTTTTTTAAATTATATTGTTGATTGATTTCGGCGGTTCCCAGTCTCATTTGGTCGTGCCGCCAGGATTGTATCAGTAAACATGTAGAATCCATTCAAGAGCGAACATGTCGAACAACAATGCAATCGCATTTAGCAGAACAGCGCAGGCTGTTTTTACCAGACTGGACACAGGTAGGGTTATGTGGTTCGCGCGTATCCTATGTACGTTCCTACGGGACGCCCTGTAGCCTAAACGGCTTGACCGATTTTGAAGAGTGAGGTATCATAATATTCGTATTCTTCCCCGGAGTGTCATAGGCTAAAGATATAAAAATAAAAAAAGTTAGTTTTTTTTACAGTCGGGTTTTTTTTTGTTTTTTTTTTTTACTATCTACATTTGTTTGAAAACAAATGACGCTGCACATCGACTTTGACATTTGTTGATGATTCAAAAAAATCGCCAGGTGGCGTGGTTGAAGAGCGAGGTTAACCAACTACATTTGCAATTTGCAACACAATTTAAAATTGAAAGTCGGCTCCAGTTATAATTTTGCTGCTCAAACTCAATCCAACGAGACTTTGTAACGGAAAGCGTTTGATTGTGGAGCAATTCAAATCAAATGTCATTCAAGCGACGGTTTTGAGGGAAGATTCAAAGGCGAAGATGTACTCATTCCGTGGATTCCGGTTAGAAATCGTATCCCAGTGCTGTAAAAAAATGCTTCAAGAAACTCAATAGTGAGAGGTCTGCTTAAAAGTTGACTTCGTATATATATTTCAAATCTTCAGATACGTATGATTTGTTTTTTTTTTTCGACGAAACTTGTAGCCGTATTTCTAATCTCAGTTTTCTTTATTTGTTAAAAATTGCAAAAAAAAGGAAAAATTTACATTCAAATTTTTCATTGCATCGAACCGACGAGGAATTCCAGTAATAATCGAAACAAATATCCCAAAAAACGTATTTCTTTGTCCAATTTTGTTGGTTCGTTGTCTGGATTTTCTTCGAAGTGCCTCCTCAATTCTTCAAATGTCTTCTTCGGTGGTGCGATGGAATCTCTGCTAATGCAGTCGCAACTGTTTGGCATTTTCGTTTAAAATTCGAATCAGCTGCAAATCGGAGATCAAACTCTCAAGATTTTGAGTTTAAACTTCAATAGTGACGTCTCGGCTCCATATTCCACAATTAAAAAAAAATTAAAAATTAGGTACAATAACGCTTTTTGGTTCGAATTTCCATGACCCCTCATGAAAGCCGCACCCGGGGCAATCCCGCACTGACCGCGTTTTTAGAAAGAAGTTGTGACAAAACATATGCGGGATGGAAAATCATCTCTCATTTTGCCATATTTTTATTAAAATCGGTTTTTAAGTTACGCCGCAAATAGTACGACAAAAAACGGACTTCTGTTTAAACCCCTTTTACAGCAAAGAAGGGGCTTGAATGGATCGGACTTGAATTTTTTGATACGATTGACTTTGTGCTTACTAACTAAATAATGACAGAAAATAGCTAGCATTTCCCCCTTTGTTTAAAAAGTTGAGATATATTTATATCAATGTCACATCCTATATCTCCTTGAGAAATCCATACAGATTGGGTGAGCAGTCCTAGCGTGAAGCTTGAACAATCCCAGTTACAAACAGATGAACTGTAGAATATTACAACGTTTTATCTATATATAAAGATTTGCAGTCAGAGCATGATCTATTAAAGCAGTGCCGGATTAAGGCATCGCGGGCCCTGTAGCAAATTCTATCAAGGGACCTTTGGATCGCTTTAGGTTATCAACTTTAGGGCATTAAATAAAACAAAACTGTTGCAAACAAACTTTTCTGGTTGGATGAATTTTTATTTTTAATAATTGTTAAGCCTATGGATCGAACTCAGACGCCGCAGGCCGTCTTCCAACTCCGCCATTCATTTCACGTGAAAAGTCCGACCGTAAATTTAACAAACCACATAAACCCAAACAAATAATTGAACTTAACCGACATGTACAGGTACACACGGCAACGACAGCGATCAACCTGATCTGTTAAAATATTCCAATTCATATTGTATTGCTCACTGTACATTTGTAATATTATAATGTATAACTAAATAACTTACAGAAATTAAATAATAAAAAAAAAGAACAAATTTCGTACAACTTAAAAATAATAAAATACTAATTTGTTTATTTCTCTAAATAACTGTCTAAATACAATAAGCCCGCGTTAGTAGCAGAATGAGGCGATAGTACAAGCTCACAAATTATTTAGTGCTGCACACACAAAAAGTGTATCCAAAATCCAATGAAGTAGCACGTCCAATTCAAAGAAACTGTTGTGCTTTCTTTTTAATATTTTTATAAAGTGGATGAAAAAGATTCCATGAAAGCTGTTTTTCTTTTACCAACTCTACTAGTAAAAGTTAAAGTGCATTGAACTAGCCATGAACAAATATCCGGAAATTATTTCGATTGATTTTGTGACATGTCGCGCAGCAAAAGTTAAAAGTTGGTCAATAAGTAAGCACTTTTCCATGCGAATTTAGAAAGTTGATTTAATTTTTCATGGTTATTTTTTTACGTTTATAACTTTGGCTATATTATCTTCCAAACGGAAATATCATCAATTTCTTATTGATTACCAATCAGTCGGGCTATTACGACTATCTTGATAAAAATATTAGGGAATTCCCATGTTACTTTTCCAGTGTTAACAAATTGCGTTTTGTGCGGGGCAAAACATAATTTGTGGTGTGACCAGCGCGCACTTTTAAAAATGTACTAAAAGTTAAAATTATACTTCTACATTTTGATACAATTATTTAGCGGTAAGTATTCTACCTACATTGATTTGAAAAAATATTTTCACGCTTCGATATATTTAAATACTTTCTTACGGTCAGAAAGCGTTGGTGCGCGGGGCCTGTAGCATTTACTATTCTTGCTACGTGGCTAATCCGCCACTGTGTAAAAGAGAAGTTCGAACGTGGATGTTCGCAGATATTTGCTCAAACTTGTATAATCGCTGCACCATAGAAGTTCAACCAAACATCTGCGATCAGTCTTTTTAAGAAAAATCGATAAGCTCCCGGGTAAGTCGGGAATGCTCCAGCAAAAATGCTCTACAGTCGTGTTCTATTTCAATACATACAACTTAACCCACCTACAATATACCCCTCAGACAGCATTAGCTTAATGGGTTGTCATGTTGCCACGTACATCTTAACACATCTCAATTCGACTTCCACATCAATCAATCAACCTTTCCACACCGTACATTATTTTCAAACCATCAAAAACTAACTTTCGGGCAAAATCAATTAACCAACTGTACAAGTGCAAGGCGCATTTCGGCCTCCACTGCACAAAGTGCTATCGCCAGCAGAAAATCGTACGAAAAAGTGTTAAACTGCAACTTAAAGGAAACTACCACCTATACTCCTCGACTGGGGTGTTCCGAAAATTAATTTGCAAACTTTTTTCCATTAGACAAGCAAGAGTCCATTAGGCAAAGGCAAAACTTTACCGGAAATTGGTTGAGCCGTCGCCCCACCAAACACAGCAGCAGCACACACCTACATACACTCGTATACCTGACACCTTTTTCGTCGGGGGTAGAACATCCTCAAGTAGATGAAAGATCCAACTTTCAATATCCGCACTCATATATCACAAAGGACTCACAAAAAAAAAAAAAAAACAAGAAAAACGTAATAAAACGAAGAAAGTGCAAGTTTATCCATGTCACCTCTGTCAGTTCCCCCGGATTACCCCTTCAGCAACCAACCCTTGGCCATTCTCTTTGGCTTTTATCAATTTTCCGTCTATAGAAGACCCAACTACTGCAGGATACGTGTGTATGGAGCAACTAAACGAAAAAAGAAAACCTATTGAACAACCATACGAACAACAACCGCAAAAAAATGCGCAACACTGACAGCGCAATGCTATCTTGCAGACAACAGGGGTACCCGTATACGTATAGTATGTTGTTGCAGGCAAAATTAGCAGTAAAACCATTGGCATTGGTACAGGCAAGCAGCAGTAACTTAGCGCTATTGCTGCCGCATCCGCAAAACAATACACCCTGGATTGCCGAGTAGATTGTCCAAAAGTCTCTGACAGTGGTCATGACACACAGCACACCACCAGTCGGAGTGAAGTGCTGGCTACAGCACCAGCAGCAGCACAACTTTGACGGAAGAAGGTACAAGTATGCAGAATATTTTGTCATAACTGAGTGACTGCCTTTGTTCGGGTCGAGGCAGGCATTGTACTGCATGCTGAGTTGAATCCTTTTCGTTTTTATTTTCCTTGGGGCTTCCTCTATACATACATTTTTTGGAGGGCAACTAAAGCAAACAGTATTGTGTGGAGGGCTTTTAGGTGCTTGGCGGATCATGGCAAGTGGTGAGAGGTGTCACTGCGGGTAATTCTCTCTGCGGTAGAAAATACATTTCACTGGTGCTATACTATGATGTGTGTGGGGTGGTATTTAAGTTTGGCAACAGGCGGGGAGAATGCAAATTATTAAGAATACGGGGCGAATGCAAACCGCAGTAAGAAGCACAAATCTGAAGGGGGAAGAATTTAAAAATACGAACGAACTGTATAAATTTCCACTCGGTCGTATACGTAACATTTTATGCAGGAAAAAAGAGGAAAAACCACCCCAGGTTAGCTCGTTTGCGATAAAATCACTATTTCAAGTCGAAAGGAATCATCGAATGGCATCCTATTTTGTGATTGAGTTTTCGATTTGAGAAGAGGTCGAGTTCAAATGTGTTCAGTAGATAAAAGTATTGTATGGCAGGTGCTACCAAACCAATCATATTAGCAGCAGAGACGAAATTGAAAATCAATGGCAAACTGGACAGAGATGGTGTGTGTTCTCAAATGTGTGTATGGATGGACACGTAGCTATCAATTGAGCTTTGGTTACACTCAACTTGTCAATATCATTTCATGTGGAAGTGATGTGTCCCTGCTTCAAAGGAATACTTGACAGTGTGAATGACACGAATGTTATTTGTCGGGTGTCGTCGTTCGCAGTTGTACTTGGCTCACAATTCGTTTCAGTTGATGCCAAGCGAGTCGGTGTTTTAAAGAATTTTTCAAATAGGAGACCGGTATCGATTTTTGTAAAAAAATATATTTTAAGTCGGGACATGGAGAATATGTTGCTGTTGAGGTGTAAAAGTGCATCGCCGGTTACAAAACAGATCAACGACAAAGATGAGCAGACCGAAATGCTCATCAATTGTCAAGACTCCATATACTTTGATAGGTTAGGACAGATTCTGTAATAATACAGGGTCATTCATTTCGTGGTTTCAAGTTTCAAGTAGCGGTGGCATTTGACACCTGTCAAACTCAGCAGTCACTTGAATTTGTCATAATATTAGTTAAATATTTGCCATTTACGATAATGGATCGCTTGACAATCGAACGCGTTCAAATTATTAAAACTTACTACAGAAGTGGTGACAACAAGCCACACAACATGAACAATTATGGTCGCGTAATTTCACGGACGTTTAAGCGCCGTCAATTGGCCACCAAGATCATGCGATTTGACATCGTTAAATTTTTTTTCTGTGGGGTTACGCAAAAGACCGTGTTCACGCGAATAATACCCGAACTCTAGACGCATTAAAAACCAACATTACTCATAACTTGAGGCCGAGATTCCGCCCGAAATGTGAGGTTAAAAATCTGGCTGCGAGTCTCCCCGAGGCGGTCAGTAGAATGATATTGTATTTCACACTTAATGGCAAGATCCAAACTTTTTAATGAAATTAAATTTTCATCAAAAATGTATCGCTGTGTGTGTTTTATTTAGCTTTACTTTTGAAGCCGAAAAATTAATGACCCTTTATCAGACAGTCCAAAAAGATATTTATTTATGTAATAAAACATTCATATAATATAAATGTGGGCGGTTTTATTCTTGTTACCGGATGTCGTGAAAAGTAGTAGACAAATTTTAATTAATCTTCTTTTGAAATGTTTCCTGAGACTCCAGGAAGACTATAGGCTATGTCGCTTGTGGCCATGCCTACTGTTTGGGACATATTTTCACCAATATGTAAGCAATACAAATAAAAAAAAAAGAAAACAAAAACATTTTTATAAATATTTTATCTTTGAGCTATACAAACTGAGTGAAACGAACAGGGCCAAAGATTAAGTCTCTCCTAATAGATATATTTGGAAGCGACAGCGCCATCTACGTCGAAAGCCATATACTAAAATGTAGTAGCATAAAGAGTTTTGGGTGCCAGGACGACGCGATATACTTAGCACTTAGAAAGCTGAAAAGCCTTCGGAAGTGAACTAGAATTAGTGAATGTCCCAAGGGACATTATTAGGAAGAGAATTACATAGGAAGCAGATCTGAGGTGGTCAAGCCTTAATGGGTATATAATCTCGAAGACAATTCAATAGCAAAAGATTTGTGGAAATTCTTAAATTAGACAGGGAACACTTTTTTCCGCTGGACGGAATTTTGTCGGTGCACTGTCAAAAGGCTTATGCCCCTCGCCCACTGAGGACCAAACGCATCAATTTCTAATTTAACACATTCAACTCTACTTATGGTCCCGATTCTAATTTAACGTATTTGATTCGATTGGCGAATTTTGCACAACGCATTGCCCAACAAGTGTGCGGTTAATGTACGAGCTCGCTGTTCGTTGAACACGATTGTGCATTGCGTTGCACTATCCATCAATTTGTTGCTCAACTTTTTGCATTTTTTAGTTTTAGAGTTGATTCAACAAATTGAGTGAATGATAGCGCAACGCATTAAACACCTAAATGTTTATTTTTACGTTGCTCGGCATGAACAACACGTAAGTTTGTGCCTGTAGTCCCAGACTGTGAAGACTGTTTTTCCCTTTGTTTATCAGCAAAGGCAATAATTTTACCCTAAATAAATAAATGTTACCCTTTTTTTCCTAAGTGAAATTTTCCTTTATTTTTATTTGAAATTTAAATTCGAACTGATTTTGTTTTCTATTAGACAAAACGTCAAATCGAGTGAATGCATTCTGATACCCAAAAATTCTTACGTAGACGTTCGATGGGCTGTGTTCTTTCATATTGAGTCGGAACACTTCATTCTGAGTAAACTTTGAATTTTTTTTGGAATCGAAATTCGTTTAAGTTTTACTTTTAAGCAATTTAAGTTTCAAAGAGAGTTTTAATTTGTTCCCCTTTTTTTAAACTTTCCCCTCGTTTTCCCCTTTTTCATTGAAAAAGCGCCAAAATTGGGAGAATTTACGCTTTTCCCCTCAATCTGGGACCACTGGTTTGTGCATTAGTTTACGAGCTCTAAGAATCTGTTGAATATACCTACTATTGGACAAAATTGGTTGATGAGCTGGGCAGCAAGTAACCGACGGGCATAAGAGATTAGACCAGTAGACAGAGACACCGGCAGATCCTGTGGTGACCAGTAAGAGAAGGAAAATTATGCACCGAAGGAATGTTGTGGGTAGTTTATTTTTCTAGCATTTAGAGGAGATAGACTGAACTACAAAGGGCAAGGAATTTCTGGGAAAGTGTTTAAGCCCTTTTGCCTTATGAGACCCTACTCTCTCATACCACATTTCAACCTGACCTAATCTAACTCTTGCCAGCAGCTTCGTGGGTGCCCTCTTCGAATTACCAAAATGCTTCTGTGGGAGTTACATGTAGCTCGAAAGTGGATAAACCCACCCTTGGCCGTCTCGTGAGAAAAATTGTGTGCCCCGAAGAAACACTACAGATATACCGAAGCAATTATTAAGACAAATCCAACATTAGCTCCCATAGAGCGGCAACATTACCCATCCCTATTAAAGCGATAAAACAAAAAGGCGTGTATTTACGGGCATCCTTCCTAACCTCTGTCTCTAGTCATTGTCAGCGAAAGGAACTCCTTTTTTCGAGATGTGCTTACAACCGACAATCACAAGTTATAACCCGCCATTGCAGTCATTCCATCCATAATCAAAAAGGATTTCCCGATCCGGTTAAGGCAGTCACACCTTACGGAAAATAACCAACAAAAGGATGTTTTCTCGATATCAAAAGGATATTGCCAACATTCTAGGCGCCCAATCAAGATTTGCAGTGAAATAAATTTTCGATATAAAACTTCAAATATACTGGTAAATTTTTATTGCACTAAAATTCCTCGCAAAAGGATATAAACAGTCTTCTTTTTTATATTCGGCTCCGATAATTAAATCCAAGGAAGCCGCACGCAATCTCACATTAATGACTGCCGCCGTTCGCAACCGTAACTCTTTCCACGACTTGGTGGTTATTTTCATTTCGCCATTAATTCGAAAACTGAGGAATTTGCAAGACACGAAAAGAAAAAAATACAAAAGCAAACGCAAATTACACGAAATTAATGTTTGGTGAAGATTGTTGAACAATGTAACTGGCAAAGAGGAAGATTCAGCCTTTGCACGCTCCATGTGAAAATTTCTATGTTATCCACACGGTGGGAACTTATTTAATCAACGGTATAGTGGTGGAAGGAAGCAAGTCCTACCTCTGCAGGCCCACCACTCACTTCCGGAGAATTATCCTTTAAGTTGATTTTTACTCTTTCCTAACAACGGAAAGAGCGGAGAGATACAGGAGACGGGGACAGAGTAGGGGAATGGGAAAAATTGTATAATTATAAAAGTTGCCTTGCGCAAATTCAGAGAAAATTCAATTGTTTCACTGCAAGGACATGGATTGTCTCAACACAGGGAGGCAATGCTTCCTCCCCATGGAATCTTCCTGCGACTAAGAGTTGAATAACGTTGGTTTTTTTTTCTTTCTTGTAAGTGGATCCGCTATTCATCGCGGAGTTTTTTTTAGCAAGAGTTGTATGGTGGGGCAGAGTGGAATCTGGTAACTGCGAAAAAGGAAGCGAGTTGACGATTCTTGGCCATGAAGGAACGTTTGAATGGGCGAAATTAGTTTTACTTCGCTGGGCTTGGTGAATTTTGAGTAACTTTTTATGGATTTTCGAGCACAAAAGAAGTGCGATGGGATAATTTACAAAGACAGCTTCTGGAGTGGAAATGTTTTATAATGTCTTAAATAGGCAATAAGTTGTCGGGATATAAATTAAAAGTTGTGTGGGGCTTTGTAAAATGTTGTTGAGTGGGCAAGATGCATTTCCGGAACGGTTTTCAAATACCTAATATAATAGTCTAAGAGTGACGAATAAAAGTAAGAAATTAGTGAATTGCATACATTTACTTAGTATCTACTTTTTGACTGTCATGGGGAAATTCGTTACTCTTTACTCGTTACTTTACCAATTTGTTACTGTAGGTTTTGAATGTGTAGTTACCACTGAGCTTGTGACAAATTTTCTGAGCTGTTTAGGGAAATTACTCGCTACTCGGTACTTTGGTAATTTAGCATTTTCCATTACTTTTCATGAAAACATGTAGATTCAAGTACGGAATTGAGTCCTATATCCTTGACAACAAACAGTCATTCTACGAGTTCATGCACGTGCATTTTTAATATTCTTATTGCTTTTAACAGATCAAAGTTTTGGGAAAATGTTTTCTCTTATGTTTATCCGTAAGCGTTTGACATATTTTCTAGCTACTTAGAGCAAAGAGGTAAATTACTCGTTACTCGCTACTTAGCTAATCCTCTCTTTTTCTGTTAATTCAAATGAAACAATTAGGTACGACTATTCGAATCGATCTAATACTGTACCGTTTTACTGAACAACGTTTTGAAAGCCAATATGTTTTTGTTTTATCTATCTGTGAACTAAATGCGTTTAATTATTAATTAACTGAGCTGTTTTAGGGCCAAAAGAGGAATTACTCTCTACTCGTTCTTTTGCTGATTCTTCATTTTCCTGTAACTGGTGATCAAAACGTGGATCTAATATCTTTAGCAATACAAAATCAATGTACAAATTCATCGATGTTCATTTTAATTCCTTATTCCTTTTTGTCGAACAACGTTTTGGAAACACAAATTATGTTCATCAACCTGTCAACTCAATGCATTCGATAAGCTGAGCTTTTTAAGGGGCAAAAAGGAAACTACTCGCTACTCGTTACTTTGATATTTCTTCCTTTTTCTGTCACTGTTAATGAGAACGTGTTGTAGGCAGGAGAAAGGGAATGGATATAGTATCTTTGACAACTGACTGACTCTTTTAATATCCTTTATTCCTTTTTATTGAACAACATTTGGAAACACAATTTATTTGCTCCTGTCTATCAGCTTAAGCCGTTTGATAAAAAATGTCTGAGCTATTTTGGGGTCAAAAGTAAGACTACTCGCTACTCGTTACTTTTCCAATTCTGCCTTTTTCTGCATTTTTTAATGGAAACGTGTTGGTAAAGACTTTCCGCAATTTAAATCGATGGCGAGTTCAATTCCAAAGGATTACGCGAATGCATATAACATCAAAAACTGTCAAACATCCCATCAAGTGTTAATCTGCCTCACATTTTCATCAAAAGTAATTTGTTTTCAAATCAACATTTCACGAAACTTACACAATAAATCCCTCCAACGAACTCATTTCTACACGTTTTTAAAGCTCCGCTGTCACTACTACTCCACTGCGTGAATATCCTTCAAGTTCAAGTTTTCACTTTTCAAAAGCAAATGCATGTCATTTTACTGCTGACCTACAGCGGATGTGTTCACAAACTGCATACCTCGTGATTCATTTCGTCGCTATTGGCGGATGAGTCCTTATTTCCATATCTGTAGCCCACATTTTGTAATTTCCATCAGACATGAATATCATTAATATGTACAAAAACTGAAACAGCCACCCCGACGTTCATCCTTCGCACAATCACGGCAGTGGCGGTTCCTCGACACCCAGTCCACAGTCATGTCGTGGCAAGGTTCTTGTTTTATCGATATCACCCTTATTTGTTTTCTTTTGTTCTTGTTCTTCTTCCTCCTCGCTCCTCGGGGCATTTGTTTGTTCTTTGGGTTGTGTTCGTCGTCCTTCCATACGTCTGCTCTTCTTGGTGCGGTGTTGATGTTTTATTGATAAACATGAACCAATATTAAAGTTATAAAATTCTCCTTGCTTCTCCACTTTGGTATATGTATACGTACATGTACTTTGATTGAGAAGGGCGGGCGGCCTAACTCGCTGACTGCTGTGGAGTGTGTCACGAAAGTTCGAATAATGGATTCGTGTTTGTCTGAATGGATTTGATCGTATCACGACGCTGATGTTTGCCTGTCATGTATGTCGGATAAATTTCTTATTGATCTGTCGTCTTGTCGTGCAATCGTTGTTGATTTTATTTTTAATGCCCGCCAATACATTAAATCGAAGACAAGCGAAATTGAACTGGATTGTAAATTGAGTATCATCTCGTCTTTGAATCCGACTATAAAGACAGCCAGCTTGACAAATCGTTGGAAGTGCCCCCAAAGTAATACATTACATTTGGCCCAATTCCCAGAATGATGACAGAACAAAATTGCCTGACCGCCTTCTCATGCGATATAGTCAACACCATGTACACAGTATGTCGAAGGATACCCACTTATAAAGTGATACAAATTCCCATAATGGTCCCGTGCATAAAAGTGTAGACCACACAAGAGAAGAAAAATGACACAGATAAACAATTTCGCAAGTCGACCCATAAAAATATATTGCTGGGTCCTCTTTTAAATTCACCGCTGAGTACTATGTTCATCCCTTAAAGCCGACCGACCGATGTGGATACACAAATGTCACTTTTGAATGGTCACGCATTAGCCATAAGTGTGTTTGTGTTGTGATCCCCCGAAAACTAGTTGGAAAATTGAATGCCAACGACGAAGAACGAACCCATTGACTTGGAGGCCGGGCGTGTTCGCATGGATATGAGCTTAACCGTTCCACCCGCCCGCTTAAACATTAACAACTATACGTGACTTCTTCGCCAATGTTAACACTTTTACTTGAATGGAGAGCGAATTTATTATTTTTTTTTCTTTGTGGGGGAAACTCCGACTATACCATCATTTGTCACAGCTGGATGGTATCAGGAGGTGTACGGTGGTGGAAAATACTCATTACATGTTGCAGAGGATTACCCCGGGGGTTAAAATGTTTGTACGTCTGGCTATTAGTTGGCTGAGCAGACAGCCAGCCTACTGTATCGCTGTTAAAGTTAATTGCTGTCCTATGTAAACGCGGTATGAAAGTCATTAACTTCAAGTACCCAACAAAACGAACTTGAACGGGGGTATCCAAATGCGATGGCAGTTGAAAAAGGCGGTGAATGGGGTTTCATAATGTTGTGGCGAATGTTATTCACACCTTGAGGCATCTAATGTCTGGCTGTTGAAAGTTTTCTAAGAAATGATCCTTGTTATAGGGATATGGGATATGCTGATGGTCGGCTAGTGGAAGGGTTCTGCCATTAACAGATAATTTCGGTAGCTTAATGAATGCTTCAAGGCTGTTGCAAAATTGTTGGGTTACTTTGTTTATTAGACTGCTTGTAATTATGTTTAGTGGCCTTGGTGCTCTAAATCAGAGAGATATGTTATAAATATAATGGGAGGTCTAAGAGCTTAATTCTATTGCAGCACTGAAGGGTTGTAACTCCTCTCCGCCCAGAATTCAGTTGCTTCCAAGTCACTTTAACACAGGATTAATAATAATAGCAAATTTTAAAAGTGTGAGTAGAGTGCAGTTGATGAAAATACGTTATAGTTTTACTTGGAAAAATGTCTTTTAAAACGGACATTCTTGTAATAGATGCAGAACCAATTTTATTGCTAAATTAGCAGAACGAGTGGTTTCAAAAGCGGCACTTATGGAGAAAAAGGCAGCTTCCAGTACTTAAAGGTCCGGTGGAATTGTGTTCCATGTGTTGGGAGAACCTTGTCTGACTTTTGGTCTTAAACTTATACTTCATCTAAGTTTTCCTTTTAAGAATGTTAAGAAAAGCTTAATTAATTCTACTACATAAATTGCGTACTCTCTTACTTTCTGACAAAGAGATCAGTTCCGTTGACGTTGATTACCATTTGCTAGTTTTTGGAGTAGATTTATATATATAATTATTTATTTTCAAAGACTAGAGCATTCATAATTCACAAAAGAAAAGCGCGCGCTTTTGAACATTTTCCAAACATTTTTTATTGTTTGCAGAATTTTGTAAGGCAGTATTTCGAAAAGCAGAATTTAGACAAGCAGAATTTTGTAAAAAGAATTTTGACCCATCCATAATTGTGACCCCAACCCAACGTCTTGGTTACTAGTTTCGAGACAATGAATAATTTGTCCCCTTTTCTTACCATACACTGATCTTCTCCAATCATATAATAAGGTTTGAGGAAGTATTTTTGGTTCACTCTTTCTTAGCATATTTTGGTTTCGTGTCAAAATTCTGTATGGGGCAACATTTTTTTAACAAATGGGAGCGAACCGAAATTCTGCTCTGCAAAATTCTGCCTTCTCACACGAAAATTCTGCTTATTTATAGTTCTGCTTTTCAAATTTAAAGCAATAAAACTCAGCCTATTCTGTTTTTTCCAACTTATAAATAAACAAAAAAAAAAATAGACATTAAAAACAATTTTAAACCTTCAAAAAATTCAAATTTGGAAGTAAACAAATTTAAATAAAATGTAAATTAAATAGAAACAATAAAAACTAGATGAAATATTGAAAAAATAAAAAAAATTGAAAAACAATATCTATTGAAAAATAAATAATAAATTGAAATAAAAAAAATATGTTAAGAAAAGAGGAGTTAAACTTCAAAAAAACAAAAAGCAAAATCAAATTATAAAAAAAAATCTCTGTTTTATAAAATTCTGCAATCAATATCAGAATTTGGAAAAGAAGAATTTAGAAAATCAGAATTTTTAAAGCAGAATTTTGACCCATCCAGAATTTTAACCCCAACAATTAACAAATTCATAATTTCGAAAAGCAGAATTTTTCTGTAAGAAAACAGAATCTTGCAAAGCAGCATTTCGACGAGCTATAGTACTGGCTGTCCTTTTATACTGTCGAAATGAAGTATAAAAAGAAAACAAATGAAATTATAAGAAACAAAAGTTGTAATTTCTGACTGCTTCATATTTTTTTTAATTAAATTTCACATTATTTTTTTTCAATAGATATTGTTTTTTTTTAATAAAATTTTTCGTCAAAAATCAATCTTTTTTTTGTTCCTTTTTTTTTTATTTGTATTTAAAATAAAAAATTAATAATTTTTAATGTTTTAAAATCGTTTACATTTACTATTTTGAAGCACTTTAGGGACTAGCTGAGTTTTTCCTGCGATAGATAATTGAAAATTATAGTACATACTTAGCATTAAAAATTTTCGTTAAAATGTGCACTTAGTGAGTTTTTCCTGTCAACCGACGATTTGTTAGTTGGAAAAAAGAATAAGACGAATTTTATTGCTTTAAAATTGAAAAGCAGAACTAAACATAAGCAGAATTTTCGTGTGAGAAGGCAGAGCAGAATTTTGAAAGCAGAATTTAGACCCATCCAGGATTATGACACGGAACCAAAAAATATGCCTTAGAAAGAGTGAACCAAAAATACTTGCTCACCCTTATAATATGATTGGAGAAATTCAGTTTATGGTAAGAAACGGGTAAAAATGACCCATTGTCTCGGAACAAGTAACCAAGACGTTCCTAGAAAACTAAATTCTTAAAAAGGCAAAGTTCCAATTTATAATGGAAACCAGATCAAGGCGACTAACAGAATTATATGCGATCGCCTTTAAAAAAAAAGTGCGAAAATCGAGTTTATATGACTACGAAAGTGAACCTTGGGGTACATCCAAGTTCAAAATCATACGATTTGTCCTTATATCATCACCGCGATACTAATGATTGTTTTTAGTGTTTTTCCAAACTCATAATGACCATATTCCATACACAATTGCATATTGTGACCTACAAAATATTTAGTTGTGAAGATTAAAAATGAATATAAGTAAGCCCTCAGTATTCACTCTTTGTGATCTATTTTAAAGGCAAGAACACTAACTAGTCTAGCAAAAGCCAAGATCTCCGTAATAACCTTATGAAGTCAATAATTTAGGTAGCAGTATAAGCTTTTCACGTTGAGGTTTGACAAAACTTTGGCACAAAATTGTAACCACATTGATTTGTGTTTAATAAAATCGACTTCTCTTTAAATAACTCATTAACCTATATAATATAACAAAATTTTCAAAAGATTTTACTCAAAACTGGGAGATATGAGCTGAGGCGACATTTGCACTTTTTTTATAGCAAAATGCTTTTTAAGGTTCCGCGCCCAAAGGGAAAAAACGTAATCTTATTAAATGACAATTTTGTCAAATACAACACATAATTTAACACGAAGAACAGACTTTTTTCACAGACGATTTGATTGAGGCACCGTCAACTATTTCCCATTCGTTTTCAAAACGACCTCTAGCAGAACTGAATTTAGACCGTTTACAATCATACCGATAAATTCCAATTTTCAATTTAAGTTCTTTTTTTCGGTAGACTAACATTTCTACGTTATTAAGTCTGAGCTTGGTTCAATTAGTAGAAGACTTTGGGGTACTCCCATCCCAAGAAAACCAAGGTCTAAGCGTTTTCGGAGAACTCTTAGGAGGTAGTGCGGAAGATCACTTAAATATATGTATATTATATATATACAATCAGTAAACCGTTAAAGTGAAGTAAGCCCATCAGTTAATACACAAATAGAGATCTTCCCAAAAATCATAAGTAGGATTGCATTCGAACTGGATTAAGAATATTTTCAGTAAACTGTAGAGAGATTTAAGAGAGAGAGAGAGAAAGAGAGAGCATAAATCCAGTCATACAGTGATTTGTAATCATTAAATCAGGAATGCATTTCTAAGCTTTTTTGAAGCGCCAAGATTTAAATATCTAAATAAGCCAAGTCATTGATGAAACTTGCTAGGCAATTCGATCCCAAGAAATGTACTCGTATATAGCTCGACAGAATTTTCTTCTTTTCTTAACCGTCAATATTGAAATTTCCAATTATAATGACACTTTTTTATTTGGCGGTTTCTTACAGAGGAAAATCTCCCTAAAGTAGTAGCTTGTAGTCTGAAAGTAAACCGCTATCAAATACTAAGTAGGAAATTTGAAATAAACAGTAGAATCTCAGAAACATGAACAGATACACTGGCGATCACTAGGATGAGGTCATACATTTTGCAATCGATTTTCACTCTTTATACCCGTCAAACATTTTTTCACTCTTGGCCCTTATTTTAGAGGCTGATAGAGTACAAATTGAGGCAAGCCGTAGAGTTGACCGCTTTTCTCGCAATTTTGCTGCTTCTGCCGTGTGTCCTTTTTGATTTTCCCCATAGTGTTGTGGATCCGCAAGATGACTGTTTACAACAGTCTTACTTTTATTAAGCCTCCTTGCAATTTCTCGGCCTAAAAGTCCTAAGTCCTTGAAATCATCTATTTTTTTTTTCCTCTTTCTGTCGCTGTCAAAGTCTTTCCGGAACCCATTTCTTGTTTGACCTAAATTAAAATAGTTCTTTTCAACGCTTTTTTAAATATTCTTAACAAAACTTTGAAAAAAATCGCTGATGTCCACTCCTGCAACGAAATATTCGGAATGGCCTCATCCGAGTGGCGCATCTTTTTATACGCTTTTCAGGTAGTTCATTGTTTGATCTTGGAAAATTCCAGCCGTAGCTTTTTATTTGCCCTTTAATTTTATGACTTACTGTTGGGAAAATATGTACCTGTTCACAGGTAGTAAAAGTTTCCGGGTACAACATTTTCAACGGGTATAAAGAGTGAAAATTGATTGCAAAATGTATGGCCTCATCCTAGTGATCGCCAGTGTATAAGACAAGTCCCGTTCAAAGGTTCGAATTGTTCATCTTTTCAAGCATTCAAATTTCGTTAAAGATTAAATTGAATAGCCATACATGAAAACATTAAATGTATATAACTTTTTATATTAAAAAAAAACATATAAATAAAAACAAAAAAAAAGGAAAACTTAACTATAAAGGGCATAAAAACCGACTTATTTATCTGTTTTTTTTTTTTAAACTGCAACACTTCAATGTCGAAAAATAATTCGTCTATCCGATTTGTTCATCTTATATTATTGTTCATGTTTCCTAGATTTTACTGTATTATAGAAAATTGGAGCGGAAAGGTTTTGTAAGCTCTTTCAGATTTTACTCTACAATAAACTTCCTCATTGATAAAGGTATACATTTTTGGTTCCACAAATATTTTTCTAAAAGTATGCTAATGCTCAACCCAAACAGTTCTAAGTTTTACTATTTTATAAGACTGACTGTCTTCAGGCGTATGCATTCAAGATCCAAATATCAGCTTATCTCACAAACTAGGTATGGAGTAGGCAGTTGAATTTCGAACTGCACTTACCTGAAAAGAAAAGAGAACAAATATTTATCTTCAAAGAATTTTATTTAAAACTAAACAGCATATGAATTTATTTCAGGCTATTATTATTGTTCAGGACATAAATGATTACCCACCCGATTGTCAAATGCTTACTTCAAACGACTTGCCAAGTCATGCCAACTTTTGACAAAAAATTGTTAGCCCTCTGGGAAGGTCAATCTCGCATATGTGCGCCCCAAATCTTTGGCAGAAATTGTAAGAAAATATATTCCCTAGATCAGAGGAACTTTTCAACAAACAAGACACAAAGACACCCCTAACCGTATACACGCATGTATTCAACTTGAAACTATATCCAGCCTGAGGGACGATGATGCCCATAAATATAGTCAAAAACAAAAACAGAAAGAGAGTACTCACTCAATGAAACATAATCCGTATAAATAGTGTCACTGTCATAGACAGAGAATAAATATAAATGTACCAAACGACAATAAACCTCATCTGCCTGACGAGCCTGGTCGGAGAGAAGGGACTCCTTCCATGGATTTTGAAATTCTATTCGAATTGCCATCAATAAATTAGTATGTACAGCCGATGCCTCCACCCTTTAGACCCTCTCAAGATGAAGGAGTCACAACACAAATGATGTCGTTAGTGTCCTGGTGGTTTTTCGGATCCATACATACAAGTATATGGGTCACATCCATGTTACCGCCAGAGCTTAAATCACCACCACCCAACTATTTGTCGGATTGGAAAATCTAAATACGATTCCTCCTCAGTTGACGCTTGCACACATACACGGAAGGCGATCAATCGAAATCAACCATGAGCGGCGGATATTGATTTTGGTGAGCGGTTTTCGAAGGTCTGTTTCTTGTTTTTTAATCGTGCTTTGTACTCCGGTTTGACTTGTTCTGTATGCTGTCTGGTTTTGATGGCTTGCAATTGGGCGTCAATTTATTTGCTTTAAAAGGCGCCTCTACCCTGCAGACGATTGTAGACCACAGAATTTCTCAGAGATTCGTAGAGAATTGCTTTCTGTCAGGCGGGGTAATTCTTTCGCATAAACTGTTGAATGTAACGACTTTCCCGGGGAATATTTGTTGCATCGATTGTGTATCCTGTCGAGAGAAATTCCATCAGTTGCGCAATATTAAATGCACATTCCAACGTCACAGCAGCAACGCGCCCTGAAATGCCGCAAAAACTGTCAATGCTGGTGCTTTAGTGCAGCAGAGTGGTGGGGGGGTGGATACCCTTTTTTTTTATTTCCACCACCATGATGGTGCGGTGGACAAGTTCTCTGCAATGCGATTTTTTTTTCCAATGCACAACAAGCATACCTGATCGATAAGTGGGTTTTTTTTCTTCTGTTGGGTGGCTGGTGGTACAGTGAAACTAGTGGATGTTGGAAGAGTATCGCACGTCGATGTCGATATAAATCGGAATTCTATTCACAGGAAATTTAAATGTTTTTTCACCCTCCAGTGGGAAAAAATCACAGATTCCACACAAATGCATTGGTTGGCGCAGCTGTGTATCTAAAAGGGGTTCAGTGTTATACAGGGTGTTGCAGGAACTTCCCGTCTGACTTTCAAGGTGCGGTTGGAAAGTTGGAAAAATTGATATTTGCGGCATAAATTCAAAATATAAAAATAAGTAGATGGCGGACTAGATCCTTGATCTAGCTTTTCAAAACCATGGGCCTTAGTTTTGAAGCGAATTGACAGATCTTATGCCGTATGGTTGGGACGTTTTTCAGATGCTCGTTAGAGGTGGAACTTAGAAAAATAAACTTGAAGTTGTAATTACAACTTTCCGGGGATTGAACCTGCGACCTCTCACTTAGGAGTCCAGCAAACTAACCACTGCGACTCCTTGAAAATAGTTCAGCAGACAAAAAGAAGTTATTTTTACCACTTCTGAAATAGAAATAAGATAATTGTGTCTTCGAACACCTTCTTCAATAACAAGCTGTGGTTTCTCCGGCAGAACTGCATCACCCTGTTAAAACCATTTGCCCGGCAGACCGCCCTAACGCACTTCTGATAGCAAAAAATCTTTGATCACGACCTGTACCGGGATGGTGACTTTTGTATTTTATAATCCGCATTTTTCCGTCCCATCCTTCGACTTTCCTCGCTCTAAGTGACAATTTTGCCTGTCAAACAAGGCCACGACAGACACAAGTGCGCTTCATCTCTGTACATAACTCAAGGGTTGAAAAATGTTAATTTAAAAAACCAAAAAACCCAACTGACTGTAAAAAAAAGAATTAAAAATATATGAACAATAGGTATATAGTCTAACAAATATATGTTTGAGTATTGAGTACCCTCCGACTGCCAAGGTAGTTATAGGTACTTAAATGCGTCTTGTTCATATATTTTTAATTCTTTTTTTTTACACTCAGTCGGGTTTTTTCGTTTTTTAAATTAAAATTTTTTTATTTTTATGTTTTTAGCCTATGACACTCCGGGGAAGAATACGAAATCGGTCAAGCCGTTTAGGCTACAGAGAGTCGCGCAGGAACGTACATAGGATACGCGCGAAACACATAACCCTCCCTGTGTCCAGTCGGGTAAAAAGTGGATCGCCTTCCAACTGATCAAGCGCCCAATCAATGAAATCAGTCGCCACCGATGACAGCCTGATGATTTACGAAATAATATTGTGAAAAAAAATGGATGTCAATTTTCAGTTTAAAAAGTATAACCTCAACATTTTTTCCTGTTGACACGAATCCATGCGTCCTCTCTCACTCTTGACAAGCCAACCCGTGCAATTCAGCACTCAAAGTTTCCCAATCGCAGTCAATCAACAATTTTTCGCAAAAGTATTTCACAGTTCCATTCACATTGAACGCATTTTTGCTGTGCAAATAAAATGCCTTTGTCATCCATTTGAACATTGACAAGTCACGAAATGTCAGAGACAAAGAAGTCGCCACATTCCTGTTAACAGCGCATAAATCAATTGGCACGGCAACGGACTGAGCTGAGCATTTATTATCCCAATGATGACGACACAGCCACAGAGGACAAAGAGCGCCCCACATCCGGCTAATACACATGCAAATAATGTGGCGGGAATACCATAATTTATTGATGCGCTATTTGCAGAATTCAACAACTGATCCCGCTTACATGGTAACGCATATGTTCGACATCGGATCTCTCAATTTACTGTCATTGGCACATGCGAAGAACGAAGTCTATGGGCCGCACATCGCCCTTGAGCTCAGCCAGCGCCGCACACAGGACACAGCCACACAGCACAGACAACACAATGCAGAGTATTAATTACTCTCGATAGGGATCCCCTCTAATCAGGATTACCCACCGCCACCACTGCTACCCGTTCAGACTTCCTAATGAGTCCGTTTGGCCTGCTCGGTATGGGTTTGTTGAAATTAATTAAATCAGTGAGTAAATACATATAAGGAGCGGGGAGATTTGCAAAATACTACTACCAAATTCTTGAGCATGGTGGTGTGTGCGCCCTTTTAATGAACCATCCTGATTCTCGAAATCCATCGAACGTTTAATTTCAGTTCCCATGGAATCAATATTATATTCATTGCGCACGTAGCAGGTCAGCAGTTCGTATTTAATTTATCCAGGGGATATTCCTGTATTCTAATTAATTAGCCGAAGGACATCGAAGGTGTTGAGAGAATCTAAGTAGCTATATTATTAGTATTAGTTGAGGTGAAGGAGGAGAGCAAATGCAATACTACTCTGAGGTTGGACTTGCAAGGGGAAAATATTGCGTTGGATATTAATGGCTGACATACATTGTCTGACAAGCAAATCAATCGCAACAATCAATCAGATACGGGGACGGGCGCCTATTATTGGAATGCGACAATAAGTGGGAACGTGCTCTGGAGTGGTAGAGGAATCAATTACAATAATGGCGGTTGATATGATTGTCAGGCGAGTTAATAGAATGGAACGGGATTGTCCATTTCGCTTAATGTGTTCGACGAAACGAAGCCAATTTGACGGTCAAGGTGGAAAATTATGCAACTGTGATAAAGCCAATAAATGGCGGCTTTAACGATGGATCTTTTGGGATTGGCATGTTAACTCTGGCTCTGGGCTTTGACGCGTTTTTCGAAGCGTTTTTCGACGCGTTTTTTGAGGCGTTTTTTGAGGCATTTTTCGAGTCGTTTTTGGAAGCGTTTTTCGAGGCGTTTTTTCACGCGCCTGTAGAAGCGTTTTTTGACGCGTTTTTTCACGAGTTTTTTGACGCGTTTTTAGAAGCGTTTTTCGACGCGTTTTTTGAGGCATTTTTCGAGTCGTTTTTGGAAGCGTTTTTCGAGGCGTTTTTCGAGGCGTTTTTTCACCCGCCTGTGGAAGCGTTTTTCGACGCCTTTTTGGAAGAGTTTTTCACGCGTTTTTGGAAGCGTTTTTCGACGCGTTTTTTGAAGCGTTTTTCGAAGCGTTTTTGGAAGCGTTTTTCGACGCGTTTTTCGAAGCGTTTTTGGAAGCGTTTTTTTCACGCGTTTTTCGAAGCGTTTTTCACGCGTTTTTCGAAGCGTTTTTTTTGACGCGTTTTTCGAAGCGTTTTTTCACGAGTTTTTTGACGCGTTTTTAGAAGCGTTTTTCGACGCGTTTTTCGACTCGTTTTTGAGGCGTTTTTTGAGGCATTTTTCGAGTCGAAGCGTTTTTGGAAGCGTTTTTTCACGCGTTTTTGGAAGCGTTTTTCGAGGCGTTTTTTCACCCGCCTGTGGTAACGTTTTTCGACGCCTTTTTGGAAGAGTTTTTCACGCGTTTTTTGAAGCGTTTTTTCACGCGTTTTTGGAAGCGTTTTTTGAAGCGTTTTTGGAAGCGTTTTTGGAAGCTTTTTTCGACGCGTTTTTCGAAGCGTTTTTGGAAGCGTTTTTTCACGCGTTTTTCGAAGCGTTTTTTGAGGCATTTTTCGAGGCGTTTTTGGAAGCGTTTTTCGACGCGTTTTTTGAGGCATTTTTCGAGTCGTTTTTGGAAGCGTTTTTCGAGGCGTTTTTTCACGCGCCTGTGGAAGCGTTTTTTGACGCGTTTTTCGAAGCGTTTTTTCACCCGTTTTTGGAAGCGTTTTTCGACGGTTTTTGCGAAGCGTTTTTTCACGCGTTTTTGAAAGCGTCCCCCGTTTTATAGGTACATGAACTATTTCCAAAATCAAGTCTCCATTTTCAGACTTTGGATTCGAACCCCCATCAATATATATCTAAACTTCTCATCAACTTTCCGGTTGATTAATCTTCTTATGCTCAAAAATCGTTCCAACCAATACCGATCTGTACTCAGATTTCAAATAAACAAAATACGCTGAACCTACGCCTATCCAAATAACAAGGCTCCCAAAATACCTACCCCAATTTACTTCAACTAATAAAATGAAATGATTTATCAGCGCCACTTCCTACCACAGCCCGTTCACCTACACCATCGTAAATACTTCCCTTGTGGCGCGTGAGATAATGAGATGTGGTTGCTAAGTTTGATCCTAGAGCATATACGCGACGCACAACCCAGCACAACCTCATTGGAACCCCATTTTCAATTTGGCCCATTTGCTTGGAGTAATTTACAAAGTAAAACAAAATTCCACATTGTCTTGAAAGCACTCCCTAGCCAGCAAAAATAAAAGTTCATCATCGCCAAGGCTTTTACCAAGCAATTCCAAAACGGTATTCCGTTCCTACTCATCCAGCTCCAGTTCGACTTCGAGTCCCATAAATACAATGAGCTGAAAGAGAAGGAGCAAAATGTGAACTCTTACGCAAATTATGACCTCAACTAGGGAGCAGTTTTGTGCGATGCAAACGCACAGATACACTGGCAAACGCAATGCGGGTTAGATAAGGACAAGATAAAAAAATATATACCCAAATGTGTACGTTGCCTGATGAACGAGACCATCCCTATGTTTGTATACCAGTTGAGGGCTGGGGGAGGTCTGTGAAAATTCCAGAGAATTTCTCTGCACAAACTTTCAATCATTTAATCAAACTTCAAAAGTTTTTCCAAGAGATTTCTTCATGTAAACCTGATAATTGATAGGCGGCTGGGTAGAGGGAAGAAACAACTCGATCTCCTTTCGGCAAACTTTGACTTCAGCAGGGTAGTTTGTGTTTCTTTCTAAGGATACGAATCTGTCTCATTTTACAAACAACATCTATATATATATGTAAGAAATTAGGACACGAAAAACAATGGAAAACTTTTTACCGGGAACACAAAAAAAAAAGGAAACACAACCAGTGAACTTTCATCCCCTTTTAAAGTCCTGTGCTTGTATTTGATGCGCCCGACCACGGCCACCCTTCCTTCTGCTCTATGTATGTACAAAATTAGACAAAAAAAAAGAAAGTCATTCGACGGAAAGCTAAAAACAAAAAGAAGGAAGAAACGGACGGACGAAAAAGAAAACACAGCATTTCATGGGCTTCCTTCCCTTCCTAGCCCGCTTCGGTTGTGTTTCGTTTTGGAGAGCCAGATAGGTTACATTGGGCTTATTTAATCGATAATCCAGGTATAAGTGTATTTGTTATACGCCTGGTTAAATACCAAAGCAGCCGAATAGTGTACGACAGAAAGAGACTGATAATCGTTCTGGTGCGGGTGGTATATAGGGTATAAGTAGTTTTTTTTTTTTTTTTGTTCGTACCAAAAGGGATGGAATTGAGTGAAAAAGCGGAATGGATGGACGGATTTTTTTTTTTTCGTATACCCATGTACGGGAATAGGGACAGAATATACATATAGGTGCGTGTTTGTATGTAGCCAACTTAATTATTGTAACAGCAAGGGTTGCGGTAGCCAGCTGGTAAGCTGAAAGTAGTAGCATCTGTACCACGGATACAAAGGCCAGTGTACTGTGGAACCAATCAGGGGGTGGTAAGTTTGTTTGCTCAAAATGTTAACGCAGAAGTTTCAAAAATGCCTTTGAGGTGGAAGAAACTTGTTAATTTCCTTTTTTGAGGGTTGCACCGAAGAAATTCTGAATGAACCATCAAGTGTTGCCATCGGAATATGTTGCAAGTCGTTAGTATTGTAATCAAAATAGGTAGTCAAAGTATTGACCCACAAAATGTTTCGCTCGTACTTTTTAACACACCATGAGTTGAAAGTCCCCAAGCTCATGGATACATATGTCAAAGATTAAGTGCAGACCTCTGAAGAAATCATCTCTCAAGTAAGAGCTAAATTCTCAAGGTGAATGCAAAATTTGAAGACACGCAAAGATCGCATGCCACTGCTTTACAAAATGCGCTGTATATAGTATACAAAGTGCAGTGTAACAGACCGAGTTCCAGATTGCAATTTATGGCATCCCGAGAAAGGTCTTTTTCGTGTAAAAAAAAATGTACCGCAAATGAAGGTATTGCTCCCAATGTCGAGATTAAAACGCTTGATAATGTGTGTCAATAATATTGCGTTAGTTTATGTTCAAATAGTGAAGCCTTTATGACATCTTTACAGAGACCTATATGATTACCTAACGCCATCCCGTGGCACTCTTATCCAAGTTACACACAGACTCGACACAAATGTTACATATATTTTATCCTATTTTTTCGCGCGATTAGTTCTAAAATCGCATCAGTCATAGGCATATGCAAGACTTGAATACAGCGAATGAAATACCGCCAACTTAGCTTTTATACCAAAGTCGGTCCGATTTCCAAAAAATGTGCGGCAAAAAAGCACTTACCTCATATCTTTGTTAATCCGTGTTACTTCGGACAGTAAACATCTGAAAAGAAACATCATAATTTAAATTTTTGTAAATTTAGCTCAAACAATATTCAACGAAGCATATTCTTTAAGATTTAATTCATATTCGATAGCAAAGCACTGCGAAAGCAAGCGCATAACGGGCCCTTTAAGGATTTTTTTTTAATGAAAACTTTTCATCTCCAAAACAATTTTATTAGTAATAGTAAACATTAATACGTTTTATAATATAAGGAAAAAAAAATAATACAGCGAGTTCGTCAAATAGATCCTTTCAGCTTACACATCCGCGGTTCTCTTGCCTTACATCCGAACGACAGTTTTTTGTTAACTCCATCCGTTTATGGAATTCCTTCCCACGGCATGTTAGAAGGTCAGGCGGCACTGGGCAGTTCCGGACCGAGCTTAAGTCTTTTTTCCAGAATAAATCCTTTCAAATTCTGTCGGACTTATAATGGAGATGTATGATTAAGTTTAATTGTTAAATTCTTTTCTTTTAGGATTAAGTTTAATTGTTGAATTCTTTTCTTTCATTTTCTTTTTTTTCCCCCCTCTCATAAAGATGTTTATTCTGTGGCTTGTTTCATAATTCTTAATTGAAAATTATAATCTTCACTATTTCATAAGACTCTTTTGTCTTATAGTGTAAGTTCTTTCAAGAACAAATAAATAAAATAAATAAATTTGCCCATTGTGCCCCGGTGCTGGTTTTTGCCAAAAAACAGCACACATCCCAGTTCTGATCCAAAAATGGGTTTTTTTCCCAATTGCCTACTTTTCGAGTTTCCACTTTACTCGACAGAGGATCCGCATGCCTATTATGACCCGGGTTATCCTAGATCAAAAGAAGGATTTATATATGCGAAAAATAGAACGGGCCCTAACAGAGAATATTGAGGTACTCGACGACTGAATATCTGGATTTCATATATTACGATTTGAGATATATTTAAGACACCCTACAACCAATCGTGAATGGAGCAACGACGTTCAGCTTTTTCATGTTTTTTTTTAAAAGGCTATATCGTTAATCGTAGCAAATATTATTAAATATCCAAAGTACCAAAAAGTAGCCCAGCCGCAGATCTCGCAAAAGACTTCCAAAAATATTAATTCTTCTTGGTTTTAGCCGCTTGGAGGTGGCATAAAATTGTCGATCCCTTACATGAAATAAAAACTCCCACCAGCGACCTGTTAGGAGAAGCAAGGCTCAAGTCAACTAAGGTCATATAAGGGATACGATTTAAAACTGCATTCCAAAGGCTATCAAAACGACGAGCATTTTCTTCTTAGTATTTTTAGTAAGAAAAGTCTTGTTAAAAGTATTTCGCGCCTATCCTACACTTGCCAAATTTCCCTTCCCCAAAAATATATTTACCTCAAAAGAAGAGGAGCTTCATTTTGAATTGAGAAAATACAATTTTGCTGCTTCTTCTCAGCCAATTTGCTTAAACAGCTAGGAAGAAGTTCGCTTCGACCCCACTGTGCAGTGAAAAACAGCAAACCCACCAGAAGGCACAAATTATTCATTTCGTTTTGGTCGGGTGCGCTGTGTTACGTTGTAAATATTTTATGACCCCTTTGTCTTATAGGAATGGATGAATAGTTCGCAGATTGTTCTGCATGATGCGATGTGGGTGGAAAGGAATATGGGGCATCCATATTTAAAGTTCCATTTATATCCAAGATGATGCGCAAACATTTCGCAGCTAGCTACAGTTTTCCATCGTTCGCAGGTCAAAAACTTAGAGTTACGAGCCACATTGATGTTTGTTGTTTGTTTTCGTTGTTTCCATAATGTTTCAGTGTGGTCATAAGTTTCGCAAAACTTTACACATAAATGAAAAGGAACAGCAAAGAAAAACTCATGGCTTATGGAACCTTTAGTATTTCTTTATATTGTGCCTTGCGGGCAAGGGAGGGTGCCTGCGCCTTTTCAATCGATTTCCACTCCAGCAACAAGTCCCGCAATGGGATTATTATTATAGCACATCGATTGCAAGATGATTGCCAGCAACGATTATGGGCCATTAGTGGGCAATCACGCTTAACAATGCCACACAAACACACAATCGCAATCGATAAGCGATTAAATTGAAATATTATCGGCAAAAAAGCTGGGTAGGTGGACACTGACGAGTGACTGCGGTTTCTGCCGGTGACCTTTGCTGTTATGTATGAAAGTGTGAGAGTATCAATTACGGTTGGAGATTAAAAAGGAATATGGTGCGGGGGGATATTTTATTTTTGCATTCTTTTTGCCAGGTGGAGGGGGTGTTGGATTATGAGATATTGTATACAATGTGGATCACAGCGGAAGTTATTGCTGTGGGTAGAAAAAGATGAAAAAAAAAATTTGAGTTTTAGGGGAAATTTGTGTAGTTTTCGAGGAAATTTTTGTTTTTAAACATTTTTAAAAGGAAAGTACAGCTCAATTAGAAGATACACATTCCAAAATCAAATCAGTTTAATGACACTGTCCATATAACATGATTACCGAGAAAATGGTTAAAATCGGTTGAAGCGTTCTTGAGTTGTCGTGTCCAGTGTTAGCATACAGTGGGAGATTTTCTTTTTCATGTGAATTTCAGTGTTTTAAAATCGAACAAATTTAAATTGTGTGGAGATTTTGCAATAAACAGCGAGAAAGCTTTTATTTAAAAGAAGAAGATCGCCGGAACTAAACTGTACATGTACTTTTAATTTTTAGAAAGTTTATAAGCTGGGTTAATACAAAAGTTGAAGTAAACAGATTGAACAAATAATTTCCCTTATTCAACTGCAAAAGAAAGCAGTGGAAAGAATTTTTAGACTTATTTTTAGATAAAAGAGCGAGAAAAGGGAACAATCCGATGCACTCGAGCGAAAAATGATTGAAGAGACATGGCAACACTGATTTTTTTCCCACAAACTAGATACATTCATCCGAATGACAAAGGAATACAAAATTTGCTGTTAATTTTTAAGATTAACCTGTAAATTTATGTTTATTGGTTAATAAATAATAACAAATAAAAATATTAGTTTTTCCGGCAGGGAGTTCCTAAAAGCTCAAAGAAAATTCGGAGAAGGTAGTGAAATTTGTTTTAAATTATTTTGGCAATCCAATGGAGATGTTGCGACTATTTCTTGAAAAGCCTTGAGAGGGACGCAAGCTATATCGATTTATGTGACTCGACGGACTTTGAAAACATAGAACAAGAACAAAAACCGCTCCCCCATGTCCTATTCTTTAAATTTTCTTTATCGAAAATTCTGAGCAGTGCTCATCACATCCGCTCAGTTTAATTTGATAATTTATACAACAACCAGGCAAATTTTTGGACCTCGTTTTGTCCCAAAGGAAACCCTTTTCTCAGAACATCTACAAACTGCGTGAATCCATGGATCCTTCCCTGGCCCAGCGCTTATTGCCCTCAACTTAAAGCACTTAACACCCCTAAAGCACATCTTTATTGAACGTAGACCCTTTTTCTCCCTCACAGGACAGCCGCAAATTACTCCACAAAACTCGAGAAAAAGAGGAAAAAAAAACAAAAATGATGCGAGGAAAGTCTATGCTTATTTGGATTTCTCGACAAAATCATAAGCCGAAGGAAGGAAGCGCAACCACTCCTCATGTAGAGAAAAGGAATCAAATTGAGTGGTCTTTGTTCGTTCTGGTGGATTAGGGAGAACTGGTGTGAGTCCGTTTGGAGGAACATTTAAATGATGCGAAATGGGGGATTTGTGAATGTGCTTGTTTCGTATTTTTCAATCAATTGCTACCCTTCCGCTTCCGGACCGGAACTGTTTCCAGAGCAAGAAAAATTAGGTGGTATACTCGTATTTTTCCCGCCCCCTTTCGAATTGAATTTCTTAAATATTTTTTCAAACATACATCCGCGAAAGAGTGAGAAAGTATTCGTATACCCTTGGCAAACAATTCCATTAAATCCGAATCAGCGGGAGGGCGGCTGATAGGCGGCAGCGGCACTCAAACAGCAGGTCTCTCACTTTACTTACGAGTAAATAAACAGAAATTCCTTGCGAGCAGAGATTCCTGGAATCGAGATTGACAAGCCAGGCAGCCGCCAGCTACATACACATGTACATATACAAGGATGAATGGTTTTAGCGGCGGTGGTTCCGCTGGCACTAGGTACCGCCATGGGGTGCATATTGGTGCGTCTCTCCAACCCCCATGGGTGTTTATTGATTTTCTACTCTTAATGTATGTTCGTTGTATGTTACACTTTTGCGAGCGAACGGGTGTTGCGTGTTGTTCTTCTGCACAGGATTGTTATTTGCTGGTGCTATTGTGTGACTGTTTCGTCGCGGGGAAAGGGACAAATCTAATGCGTGCCTGTGGTATCAATTAAGGCCGGCTCCTCCTCTTGCCATGGGGGAAGTTACGCAGGAACTGACTGGTATTTTGCAAGATGTAATGGTGCATATTGGAAGGCAGTAAATGAATGTACCTACTTTGTGCTATTATGAAAAACGACGACGATGGAGGAGAAGCGAGTAATTAATTAGGTAGGAACAGGATGCAGTAAGTAAAAATGAATTATCTACCTATGTAGCGCATCAATCTCTTTGTGCTGGTTCAATAAATCTTGTCTCCTTTTCTTTTATTATCTTCTGCCTGCAAGGAAGCTGTATACAACGAAGGTTAATAGGTCGTTAGGTAGTTATTATGAAACACGAGCTTTTAAAACAGAAAACATGTTTCAAGTTTGCGATAAATTGAACTCGGTGCGACGTCAAGGGGGATGTTTGCAGGAAGGGAGTGTCAAGGTCGCTTTGTGGACTCGTGGTGTGGTTCGTTTGCCAATTCAGATGGCTTTTGCCCAGCCATCGGTCTTAATTAATAGCCGATATATACCAAGATGATGAAGGATAACCTTTTCCTGCGATTGCAACATGTTTGTCCGGAATAAATTTAAAAACCACTGCACGAAATTGATCCCGGTTTAAACAATTTCATTGCAAAATGTTACGATTTAAATATAGGACATGTTTTATAATTATCCACTGTTCAGAAGCGAATTCTAAAGCCAATATTTAAGTATTTCACCTTTTAGCCTAATTGAGTTGTGAAATGCCCAGGCCGGCTATTTTTCGAGCAACTTTGGGGTCGGACCTATAAAATAAGCCTACTCACGGTAAGATAGAAGATCAAAATAAGCAAAAGTCACCTTTCAAATTTGCTGTCGCTGGACAACTGCCAATTTAAAAAATAAACCTATTGGAAAAAAAAAAAACTATTTTTAAAAAGCGTCTAAATTTCGATAAGTTTTTCGAGCAGTTCGAGTCTTGTTTCGTGAGTCTATTTATGCTAATTTTGAAATACAATCAAAAGTGAAGAAAACTCAGCATTCAGCAGCTAAAATGCTTGTCATTTGAAAAGGTGTTGCCAATATGAAAAATAAACCTCTAAAAAAATTGACTTTTAAGACAGCTTCTAGTTTTCGATAAGTTTTTCGGGCACCTGTGAATCTATACTCATGATAAAATGGCCAAAATGAGTTCAAATCAGCTGCCGCCTTTTAAATAGTTTATCAGCGGACAAAGTGTTGCCAATATAAAATGGAAATTTCTTAAAAAACACACTTCTTGTATAGTTTCAAATTTTCGATTAGTTTTTCGAGCAGTTCGAGTCTGGTTAATGCAAACAAAAGTGAAGAAAACTCAGCTTTCAGCAGCTAAATTGCTTGTCATTTGAAAAGGTGTTGCCAATATAATAAATAAACCTCTAAAAACAGATTTTTCAGATAGCTTTTAATTTTCGATAAGTTTTTCGAGCACCTTGGTCTCTATACTCATGATAAACTGTCCAACAAACATGAGTTCAAATCAGCTGCCACATTTTGAAGTAAAAAGTGTTGCAAATTCGAAAAGAGACCTCTAAAAAAAACACCCTTTACAATACAATATCAAGAGCACTATGTTTGTTGCCCTTTCTTTACCTAGACAAACCTTTCGTTCAATTGTTGGCTCAACGTATTCATCATAGCCTGACAGCACTTTACATATAAAGCTCATAAATCGGAAAGAAAAATAAAGAATGCACAAAGCACAATACAAAGTACGTGATCCATTCCATTGCCTGTAACTTATGTAAAGTTATCTGCGGAGAAGTTTGCAACGCTGAAGAGCTGTCCATATGGAGGTCGTATTTTACGACCACCACCCCATCACTTTGGCCAGAGAGCAACCCAATATCATAGTACCAACCTAAGTGTTACATAGTTTCGCAACTTTCATGGCCGTAATAAAATGTTCCACTCTTCGAAGAATTGTTTACGACCCAGCTTTTTTCTTTGGCTTTCCTTTTGTACCAAGTTAAAGATTCCTACAAGTATAGTTCAGTCCTCGAAAGTTTGGAGTAACCTGTAAAAATCTCAGACTCCCCAGCCAAGTGCAACTTCTGTTTAGAGTAAGAGTTAGTATTTTTCAAAAGAAGGTGAACCCTCCTTTTCCCGTCAAAAGAGAACAGTCATAAATTTATTATCAAATTCGAACGAATAAATCAAAATAAACGCCGCAAAGGTTGAAGGAAACTTTGATGTTGGGCGACACGAAAAAGTTCTGCGATACGGTTTTCATATTCTTTTATGATTCCATTCTCGTTTGATTGCTTTTTATCTTTGTTTGCTCATGCTGCCGTCATTCACAGATATCCGGTAGGGAGGGACTATTCTTTTTTTTTGTATTTTATTATTAAACATTTAACGATGATCGTAAAATTTGTAATTTTCTTAAGTAATGAGATGCGATTCAAATAAAATTTCCAAGGATGAGATTATTTGGATCTCGGAGGGAATTTCTTTTCGAAAGTAAGGTGGGTATTTTATATCCATTTTGATGTTGATTACGAAGATGGGTGGATAGAGAGAGGGAAATTGGAAATTGGAAATTTAACCAATTGCCTTAATAAAAACTCCTAGCACTTTAAGCACATTAAAAAAAAAAATTAACCCTTTAAAAGCGACACTTAAAAACGTACTCAAACGGAGTAACTTCTCCGACTGTGAGTGGATAATGACTTAATTGTTTGGCAAATGAAAGATTAACTCGGTATACCTGGAAAAGTGTTACCATGCCTTAATGAGATGTATATCTGAATTCCTTGAATATGTTTCGCGTGAATTACGACATTTTTCTCTCATAAAATAGCTCAGAGGCAAACTTCCTAAACACACGAGACACGGCAGAGTGGTGTACTCGACATACACGCAACTGCAATAACTGGGTTATATTATGAATATTAAATTACAACAAAATTACATAAGCACAAGTGTTAATATAGAGCGGAAATAGTATAATACCGAACGTAAATTCCCATGCGGTGTTAGTGACTAATTGGTAGAGGATGGGTTGTAACTTCGAACTATTGCGTTTCGAAATGTTAAAGTAAACAAAAGTGGCTTTAAAAACCAGTTTAAGGATTTGGGGAAGGGCCGAATATTGCGTTAAAATTCGAAAATTAAGTCGAATAGGAAATTTTTAAAGAAGTTTCGGAGTTGTTGCGAAAAATGCTCTATTAAAAAAGGAAGCGCTAACTTTGGTCTTCACATTTTGTGGCACTTTTTAAGTAACTTGTGCAAAATTATAGCTGAGTTTCGCTCCTTATAAGGAACAAAAACAAAGTTCATCAAAAGTTTGGTTGGTTTTTTTCTTATTTTATTAAGCAGGTAGGTACAAATCTGAAGTTGAAGCTGTCAATTGTCCCAAGCTATGGTTAAAGAGTTAAGAGCATCTACATTACTATTTTACATTTAAGATCTTACACTTTACAAGATTTTTGAGTACAAGGCAAAGTGAAGCAGTGGTTTCTGTTTTCTGATCTGCTAATGCATATTTTTATTTTTGACTGGAATATATTAGTAACGCTGGTAGAAGGTGTCATGTTAGACCGATATATTTACATAGATATTTATGTAATTTTTCAGAGATTTGTTTTTGAGTTTGCATTAGCAGTTATAAACCGAACATGCCGATGGACGTGTGTGGGAGTGCAAATGAAGTGGGAGTTTCTGATTGTGCAAGGTTGTGTGGTTGCAATTATTTTAAGGTGCATATTCAACAAGGCTTAAAAAATTGTAATATTTGCTAAAATGAAGTTTTGCGTAGCTGTTATTGCATTTTTATCGGAAGCAGGGAGATTATAACAAAAATATAGCATAGATATGTGAAAATAAATCGGGAAATATAAATAATGAAAAAAACTGATTTTTTCGAATTTTTTGAGAAAAACTAAGCATGGGATATTATTTCGAATATTGATTTTATCTTTCATATGTATTTTGTTTAAAATCGTTAGAGCGGTTTTTGTAAAATTTGCCAGACAAAACAGAACCGAATATTGCAATGTTTAGTTTGAAAAATACTATTGCTTAACTATTTTGCTAAAAAACGAGGACAAGTTCGGGATGTAAGCATTACTTGGTTTTAAAAGTTTAATCGAAATCGAAAATGGGATTTTCGAGATATGAGCAGTTTTTAAAATTTGCGTTTTCGGTGATTCGAATTGAAAATTAGGGACGCAATAATTTTGAAAACATCAATTTTACTCTAAGTTTGCATTTGGGTCAGAATCGTTTTCGTCGTTTTCAGGTAAACTAAAGAAAACTAAATTTTTAACAAAATAACTTTTTTCAAAAATCCATTTTACGATAATACAGAGAAAAAATTAGTTTTCCATTAAGTTAGAAATTACCATATTACCTTAGAAATTAATTTTTGTTGCGAACGTATGGACCGTTTTCGAGATATGTCCAAATTTCAAATGTACCGTTATTAGATTTTTGTTAGCAGAAAACTGAGTATGCAGTTATGTTCACCTCATCTACTTAAGCTTGAATATACATTTTGGTTGAAATCGTTAGAGCCGTTTTCGAACAAATGAAACTGGTATGAGCGTTTTATATGGGAACTACCATTAATATTGAGGTTACCATAAAAAAAAAACAAGGCCCCGAACTGTAAGCCCCAAAACTCCAAATCCGAAGTTTGAACGAAATATAGCCATTTAGGCTGTAGGCCGGGACATACAAACAGACAGACGAACAGGATTTTGCGACCCACTTTTTTTGAGTTGCTCTATCATCGTAGTCATCTCGAGTTCGAAATTTTGTACGAATACAATATCTTTCTCTTACTACGTCATCGAGAAAGTTAAAAAAATTTAAACGAGACAAAAAAATTACTGCTCGTAGGAATGACCAAAAGTTGAGTAAACTTCAATGTCCCAAGGCTTATAAAACCTTTTGGTCTTTTGTTAAGAACAATAAGAATTCGGTCTTTCCATCAATAACACCAATAACACTCCAGCTGTCAGCTCCTTCGATGAAGCATCATCGCCTGTAGCACATTTCCCTGCCAGCTCGATTGGGGTTTTTCTCCACATGTACTTGAGTCTTGACAGCGTCCAATATGCTGTTTTTAAACTCGTGAGAACATTATGATTTCGATATAAATAAAGCCCGCTGGTCCAGTCTATATATGTCCCGCATCGTTTTGGAGGGGTACGCTGGCAAAGCCTTTCCATCTTCTCTTTTCTTCTAAACTCTTGCCGAGACGGTTGAAAAGAAACGACGAGTCTTCTTTCCCCAATAATTAGCGACCCACAGCACTTACGTCCATTATTTCTAAGGTCAATAAATCTCCGTCTTTTAAAATATCTTGAAACGCTGAGAACGATTGGTACGATTTTTGTCGATTTGATGGCTTGTCTCATGGAAAAGTGAACCAATCTCTTCATCAGATCGCCGAAAGAAAGTCGCGCTTGATATTCCCAAAACACTTCAAAAAGTTCGGGATCAAGCTCCTTTGTCGCAAATACGTGATAATACTGGCAACGATGCGTTTCTCATCCAATTGATAAGAAACTTCCTTTCTGGTTGAATCTGAATCTCACCACAAGATGCAGGTATCCCCCAAGGCTCTGTTTTATCGCCGACTCATTTTCTCCAGTGAGCTTCTGCCTGGAAAACTGCTGCAAACCAATGCACAGAAATATCGCAATATCATTGCCACACCCAATCGCATAGCACAAAACGTGCTTCCCCCTCAATACAGCGACCACAAATTCCCCCATCATTCTCCCAATGCTCTTAATTACCAGCAAAGTGTTTTCCAAAAGGATAATTCACCGCACCACACGCACTTTGCACAACAATGAGAGTGCCATTCATCAATCCTTCCGTATCTATCCAACATCCATTGAAATCTTAGCGCTAATTAGCGAGACATGATAATTAAATTGCGCAAATTCAAATACAACACCGAACACCCTCATCACCAGAGACGATAAAGACGACTCGACTTGAATCTCCTGTAGTCGGTCGCAAAGGAAAACCTTCCCCGGAGCCACTAAATCATTTCTGTTTTCTTAAGGCACGTCAAAGTAGAGCAAATCTACTATTACCATCTCGACGGAGCGGGGGATTCGGATTTATGTGCACAAAGTATAAACAGACTGAGTGGAATTAATCCGTTTCGCAATACAGCCGACCGCCCCACACGCACACACAATTGCTCTCTCCCAGCATAGCTGTATCAAAACACAATCTCAATCTATAATGAATATCTCTATGCCCCGTCTAAATGGATGCATAGCCGTGGGTATATCCTTGAAGCATCTATACGAATGTGCCAACCCTCCCGGTCCTCGACCGATATTCTCATCTCAAGGATGTTTCTCAAAGCACTGGTAGTATAGTTGCCACCAGGTACAGGCAAGCTAAAGCCAAGGTCTCGCTTCTACTGCTGTTGCGCTACTGCCATTCATTTGGTGAATCTCTCGTTTGTGCTCTTTGTTTGCGTTCGAGCTGGCTCACGTGGACCGTCGTCATGCAGACCGTGTGATGATGGCGTCTCTCTCTATGCCGTTTGCTATATGCACAGTCGACGTAATTACACACTCATAACTTATTCACGTCTGCGAGACGAACACTGCAAGCCGACATAAGTGGCAATAGCTTTCGCCGAGTACCCTGCAGGCTCCCATTATCCTAGATCACTCCAGCAGAGTTGCAAGCGCGCGCTCTAATATCCAAACGATTCTCAAAGGAAGCATTCTTTATGCGCTGGTTTCTCCTTTTACCTTGACGAATCCAATAACGAGGATAATTGGCCAGAAGCAATGCAACCATCTACATATATAATGTAGCAATCGCAAAAAAATAAAATAAAAAAGAAGATCTAACTGATATTTATCTTCCTGTGTCGTCCTTCGAGTGAGTGGGCAAAAACAAAAGACAGAGCCGACTGTGAATGTGAGCGGTGGTGTGGGTGTGGACCGAAAACATCAAATAACGAGAAAAAGGACTCCTTTGCATAATTGTCCTTATCCTGGAATATCGTAGCTAAAGTATGCATTAGGGATCCCTTTTCCAGAGAAACCTTTTCGGATCAAAATTCTCGCCATGCGGCTACGGTTGTTTGTCATTGTCTCCCCGGACTGTGCTTAGATGCGAGTGTTCGTTCTCGTTCTGTTTACTTCATGAATTTTACACAAGACCAGCAGACGGATGAACCTAACGTAAATTATTATTTGCCACTTCGAGCGGGCACACTGATGCTCATGTGCTGGGAGCGGTAGGGGGTAAAACTAAAACTCTAATTCCAGAACAAAAAAGAGCTGAGTGGGACATTTTGGGAAGCTCCTGTGGACACTCGCTATACTGTCGACACTGAAGGGGTAAAGTAAGTTGTATAGCTTGTGGCTACATCTCTGACAATGCATTCACACATGTATACTCGACCAAATAGCAAGGATGTGTGGGAATAAATTTAATTTGTTTGTTCGCTTCGTTTTGCCGTATAAATCGTCGTGCTGGGGTGGAATTGAAGTAATGTATGGTGTAAGCGAAAATGTACACTCGAAGAAAATGTTGGACGAAATTAAATGGGGCGACGAAGGTGGTCGGCTGCATGGTTGATTTAAAAGGGTATTTTCTGGAGAGATTTGTTGTGATATGGTTGCATAATATGGCGCGGTAAAATTCAGGTATGATTGCTTTTGAGAGATGTAGAAATCAACTCCGAGGACAAAAATTGGTTCATTATAAATAGTGAATAGTGAACAAAAACTTGACGAAAAGGAGTTTTTATTCTTCAGTTGACAAAATTTCGAAGCGAGTTCAAGTCTAAATGATAGAAAGCACAATGTGAGTCAACAAATCAAAGTCACTAAGTCAAAGCGATCACGACAAATTCAACAAATCAAAGTCACTAAGTCAAATTCATCATGACAAAGTCAACAAATCAAAGTCACTAAGTCAAATTCATCATGATAAAGTCAACAACTCAATCTTGGGACCAAAGTTCACCAGAAAACTTTATAAAATCAAAGTCGTAAAGTTAATAACGATCAAGACAAAGTCATACAGTCAAAAGATGGCAAATATGAGTAGTTTAGGGTAAAAAAAGCACTCGGTTTGAATTACATAGACTTAGACAAAAAAAAAAAATAGAAAAATATTTGGCGGGGTAGCCAGAATTCAACTGAATTGTGTGACCTCGAAAGTCAGTTAACATATACTAAAGTCCAAAATCAATAAGAAATATACTTCAAATCAAAGTCATAAAGTCAAATTTATCATGATAATGTCAACAAACTCAATCTTGGGACCAAAGTTCAACTGAAAACTAAACAAAATCAATCGGAATCGGTTTGAATTACATAGGCTTAGACAAAAAAGGGCGACTAGCCCTTTTCTAGAATTCAACTGAATTGTGTGCCCTTGAAAGATAGTCAACTTATACCAAAGTCACAGGCAGCAGTCCAAAGTCAATAAGAAATATACTTCAAATCAAAGTCATAAAGTCAAATTTAACAATTCAAAGTCATGAGGAACATTAAAAAGTATTTCGGCTCAAAGAATGTTGCTTGAAAAACGGTTTCAAAATTTATTTCTAGTGATTTGACGGCTACTCCTGAATTGCGTTCACTTAATAGACAGTCAAATAAAACCAATTATACCTCTCAACTCAAATTTAACAATCAAAGAAAACCATAAATCAAATCAATTCAAAGTCGTTCAGGGAATATAGTCTCAGGCCAATTTATTAAATATTTCTAAATTTGTGGACAAGATTTGGTAGCAAACCATGAATAGAATTTACCTGAATTGTGTGCAAAATGAGAAGTGCTATCGACTGAGATTGTATGAATTTCTAAACAAAATTAAGCGGCTATTCATAACTAGAATTTATCTGCACTGTGTTCTGTTGAATGCTAGTCAGCTTAAGAAATTTAGATTTTTAAACCAGTTCCAGTCAAAATCATCAAGTTAAAGTCAACACTTCAATAAAGAAATTCAAATATAAATCGAAGTCGTAAAGTTGATTTTAATCAAACTGATGTCATCCAGACAAAGTGTACATTAGAAAATCAAATCATCTAAAGTTGAATGGGCTATTGCATGGACGCTGACAAAACTTCCTCGACAGAATTTGACGCGTATTGCTTACGATTACTTAACTGAATTGAAAGCAAGCTATTAGCTTAAGCTTTTTAACTTAAACCGGTTAGACCTTTCAAATAACTCTATTCAAATTCAACAAATAAAAGGTAATGGTCCAAAGTCATCTATAAAACGGATTACGGTCAAAGTCAAAGTAAAGTCAGGTTTCAAAGTCATCAAAAGTCCAAATGTAGACTAAGAAGTGTAATCGATTTAAATTAAGCAGATTTTTGGAAAAGATTGGGCGGCTATCCTTAACTAGATTTTTGCAGAATTGTGCGCACTTGAAAACCAGTCAATTTCAATTTATTATATTTCTGAACCATATTAAACTAAAGTCAACCAATCCATGCCAGTATTCCAAAGTCCAAAAGAATTTTTTTTCCACCCGAAGTTATGAAGCCAATTTTTTAACTAAAGTCAGGGCTAGATATATATATAGAATTTATCTGAATTTCAGACGCTTACTATTTCAATATAATGGATGAATCAGAAAATCAAAGCCAGTCAGTCAGGCATTCAAATTCAAAAACAGAGACATTGAGTCAAAAAATCACATTCATCATTCCAAAGTCATCAGCCAATCACACTATAGAATTTTTGGTTGCTTTTGGTTCGATTGAAATAAAAATAATGCAATGCATTTTTCCAAGTAAAAACATTTTTAACTTTATTATTATAAAACAAACTATTAATCCAATTTGTTTAAAAGTAAAAAGAAAATATAGTAGGTGATAGAAAGTATGAAAGGGTTATTCGTAGTCACCGCCGTTCTGTCCGAGACACGTGTCCAAGCGTTAAAAGGTTCGACGAAAAAGAAAGATTGTCTCCTTGTCGCAGCTAAAGCAACCTCCGAGACGAAAAGAATTTCCGCTGGCTAAATTAGCTGCAAGCCGTCAGAACATGATTCGTTTCGTCGCGTTGCCAATTGTGCAAGTGTTTGGTGAACAGCCACACATTTATTTTTTGTGCATAAAAACAGTGGGTCAGTTGAACGAATTCGCAATACGCATTGCCAAAATAAAAAAAAAATTAAAAAAAAAACCCAAAAAACCCGACTGACCCTACGACTGCCAAATAGTTAGTTATAGGTACTTAAATGCGTCTTGCTCACATCTTTTTAATTCTTTTTTTACAGTATGTCGGGTTTTTTGGTTTTTTTAATTATTTTTTTTTTATTTTTAAATTTTGTAGTCTATGACAATCCGGGGAAGAATACGAATATTTTGACACCACACTCTTCAAAATCGGTCAAGCCGTTTAGGCTACAGGGAGTCCCGTAGGAACGTACATTGGATACGCGAGAAACACATAACCCTCCCTGTGTCCAGTCGGGTAAAAAGCCACTTTCACTCTAAGTTAGGGGCAAAAATATTGTGATTCTATTGACTTAAATTTTATTGTTGTTACAGAGTCAAAAATTGTTTGGCTTAAGTTTTAAAGAAACAAATTCTTAATTTTTGGATGCTAAACAAATGTCCTTATGTCATAACTGATACCTTACCCAGGAGCGCGAAAAATGAGAATTCGTTTCGCAGTTTACGAATTCAATACTGAAAAGATATTGACTTTATGTTAAAGGACAACATACATATATGCCCTAAATCCTAAACTGAGGTAGTTCTTTTGTGGAATAAGTCATTCTCAGGTGAAGAATAATTCCCCGGTGTATTTGAAAAAATGCACACGCATTAAACCGATTTTCTGCTGCCCAATTTGCGATAAGAAACTGTTCGAAAAAGCCTGAAACAAGTAGCTCACATAAAAGGTAATAAATGCAAATCACAATTAATGTCGATTAAACTGTCAAACTTGAAATTTTGGCCTGGTTTTCAAAATTAAAAGTTTTTTGAATTTTTCCATCTAATAAAATAAATTAATAAATAATTGACGCAACGGATTTGTATAGGCATGGGCATCGTTTCTTACGACCACTTTTTTTTTGAAAATTGAAAATTTAATTTATTACGTTTAATATTATATTTGGTTGTTGCCGCCACAATTTACAATCACAGAGATACGATATAAATAATCTTACTACTGAACAATTAATTTAAACGTAGATATATTGAGATATTCATTTTTGGAAAATAAATATTTTATTTTGAGGAAACAACGAAAAAAAACCTCAAATTCACACATAAAAAAAAAGATATATACAATACACATATACACATATACATATACAAAAGATAAAGAGCTTCTTAGAGCTCAAAAAATAAATAACAATGAATTAGTTTAGCACGTGGTGTACCGCATTTAGTTCGTTTATCAGATGATTATCCGGAAGATCACATCTTATTTTGAATGTATAGGTGAGTTTTCGTGTTCTGTCGAAGATCATTTCAACATTTGCCCTAATATGTAGGTCTGAAGTTGAATGATGCCAGGAAAGATTAAGCATCATTTTAAGTTATTTATTTTGCGAAATTTGCAATTTTTTGATATGACATTCAGCACAACTACCCCAGACTTGAGAACCATATAGAAAAATTGATTGGAAGACAACTTTGTAAATAATGATTTTGTTTTCCTTTGATAATAGTGATTTTTCTGTTAATGAAGGGATATAGGATTTTAGTAGCGATATTTGCTTTCTTTAATGTTTTTGTAATGTGTTCCTTAAATGTTAGTTTAGGGTCAAGATGTATGCCAAGATATTTTACAGAGGGTTCCCACGATATTTGACGTCCATTAACCGACTGGTGGGAAGAAAGCAAGGTTTTCTTTTCCTGGTAAAAAAGATAGCTTGCATCTTCTCCATATTAAGCTTTATTTTCCACTTTGTGTAATACTGCTCTAATATTTGCAATGCCCTTTTTAAATTCGCCTCAATATTGAGACCGAATTGATGTGACGAAAAAATTGCAGTATCATCTGCAATTCTGCATATATTGCGGCCTCACACTCCGGTAAATTTGGGAAGTCAGATGTACATAGATTATACAAAATTGGTCCAAGAACAGAACCTTGCGAGACTCCGAAATGGAAACTAATGCTACTCGAAACACTACTATTGACATACACTTTAAAGGAACGATTTGACAAGAAACTTTGGACAATTTGCATAGATATGGGGGAAAACTAAAATTGATCATTTTATAGATGAGACCATTATGCCACACTGAGTCAAACGCTTTCTCAATATCAAGTAGAATCGTTCCCGTTGAATAACCTAGTCTTCTGCGTGTTTTAATATAATTGCATATTCTTAGTACTTGATGAGATGTACCGTGATGGCGCCTAAACCCAAATTGCTCATTTGGAAATATTTTATTTTCTTCAATGAAGAGCATAAATTTTTCCTTAAGGATTCTTTCATAAAGTTTGCTTAAACCGCTGAGTAAGCTTATTGGTCTATAGCTTTCTGGGTTGTCAAGTGGTTTCCCAGCTTTAGGAATCGGCCACTTTTTGAGTTGTTTTATTTTTTGGAACAAAATAAATGGACCTACAATTTTATGCCGATTCCGAACGACTGAATTGAGATCATTTTCCAGGGCTTTCATACTCTCGAATGTGTGTCAGACGTTCCCGAAAGTTGGGGCAGTGAGAAACAAAATCAATATGTAATTTGTGTCATCAATCCTGAGACACCTCGACCTCGCTTAGTATTCCACCATGCTAACAACTGAGCCCCATACTTCATGCTCTAAAAAATGGACAAATACCTCCTTAGAAAGCTGAATTCTTCTTCCACAGTATGTGTTCAGCAAGAGTTAGAGAACCTCTTTATACTTTCCTCCGAACCCTACAATGCTCGTCTTCGGAATCCGATTCATCAATATTTTAAAACCCCAAACCCAGAAAATGAGTTTTCCTCTCCGTGTACAGATTTAGGTCTGCCTCCGGCGGAGCTGGTGTTTCTAGATTATGGGTTTCCACCATTGATTTTCCTGACCCCGGGCTTTTTCTTTGCTTAAAAATGTATGAGCATTAAAGTCCTGTTTCTACAACTTTGCCCCACATTATCCCCACCCTAATCATTACTTGATACAGCGGCAGATGTAACGGCGCGGCGGCACCACCACCACACATACGGGAGAAAAACTCCAGAGTATAATGTCTCTGCCCTAAAGTGCTGAACGAGCATGTTACCACAGGTCCGCAGAAATACGTACTAAGGGATGCGATTTTTTTTGTTTTATCTGCATCCTCGTAAAAGTCCTACCGACAAAATGTTTTATCTGTACAAAATCCATAAAATTCACCACCGCGTCTTCTGGGTTTTTCACTGCGCTCGTGAGGAAGACTTTTCATTGGCAAAGAAAAAGAAAAAGTGAAAGACGCAAACTAAATTGACCTCTTTCCTGGTGTACACCTGATTTCCTAGGATTAAACACACACAAACCCGAACGTGTGGCATTATCCGGCAAACATTTCGATTAGACTTTGCGTGTGACACGTGGTGTGAGTTTGTGTGCAAGCGCCTTAGGTCAGTCCCTTCACACCCAGATTACTGAGCATTGGATAAATTTGCCGCAAAATAGAAAAAAAGAAAACCCAAGTGGAATGGGAAATCGGATTAGCCACGAGTAACGGGTTGGAGGGATGTCTCTGCTACGTGCGACAGTGTTTGTTTTTGGGCTGTCCTGAAAGGGCTGAGGTGAAAGGATGAAAAATTAAGCAGACATATAAGTTGGAGATATGCTGTCCACCCCTGCACATTCGACCTTAATTTGTTTTACTTGTCGTTGTCGTTGTCATTGTCGGTTGTCGTCTCTTCTTATCGGAGCTGCCTCTTGCATGGAGAGGATAAGGCAAATGTGAAGAAAGTCCTCGTGTTGAAAACAGTTTTTTGCTTTATTTACATTCTTCCTTAAGCAGCTTGGGTTTGAGTGGGTATTTACATAAGTTGGTCATTCTTTTCGTCTTTGAATGGGACCATCCATAAAACACGGAGTGGCTTAGTAGGGACACAAACTTTCATCACCTCTAAGAGGGGTATTTTCAATGAAATTAGATACCTCTATCGAAGAAACCGTTTACCAAACTCGGCAAGAGTCACTATAGTCAAGTTTCTAGAGCACTGACAGTGACCCACTCCAGCTGCGAATGAAAAATCCCCTAAAACTCGAAGACTAGATTATTTATTGGATCAACTACTTGAAGCATAATCGCACCCCAAAAAAATTACATCACTCAAAAAGGAATCCATTGAAGACTGCGCACTTGAAAACTTTTTGAAATGCTTATTGATAACCTCGTCAACAACCGTTGGAGAACATTTACTTCCCACACACAATCATTATGGTAACCACTTCCATCCCAGGAATAAATTCTTCATACTCAATTGAAAAGATTGCTACACTTTGTTGTCCTTTGCAAGCAAATCTCGTAATAAAAGATGTGGCACTTCTGCGAACAAAAATTGATTTCATTCAGAGTTTGCCAGCCGTAGCAACACTCTTGCTCACAATTATTCCGAGACGACGACAGCGTCGATTTGCACAAGGACAACGTCAAGTAGAATAAAAATCCATCCTTACATTCATTCCATGTTCGTACGAATACGAAAACGAATACTCACTCGACTCAAGAAGCGCGTTATCGTCTGAGAATGCAATCAATTCCAATTCTGATTCAGTTTATTTTTTTTTCCACATCTCCTTCGACTTAGTTTCAGTTCCTCAGTGAATACACAGAAGGATAGAGCGAGCAAGAACAAAATTGAAAATATCTTTTATTTGCTGAGGGGAAGAATAAGGAAATCCACTCATATTCCGTTGGAAATGTATGCGATTGTGATAAGCACGCAGGATAGTACTATGTCAGTGGGATTATAGTACACAGATTCTATGAATATCCTTTAAATATTAAAGCAAATCCGCATTCGGAGGAGCATTACTCTTGTCGGTCCTTATCCGAGGAGTAAACTTTTAGACACAAAAAAAAAACAAAGGAGGCGAAAAGGGAGCCAAGCCATCAGCCCTTTCCACTTCTTGTGTTGCCATTTTCTCGTGCTGTGATGGTATTTTCCGAAAAAATAATTAAAAAGACAGACGAGAAATTTGATAATCCATTTACGAAGGACAGTTTTGCCAACAGAGAGACGAATGTCTTAGTCTTATTTGGGGGCTATGCAAGAAGTAGGAGTGGGTGTGCGGGATGAAAAATTATTGATTTATATGCCAGGACGTGTTCGGAATTTTTTTTTTTTTTTTGGAGTAATCTAACTTTGTTAACGAAAAGAAAATCGGAAAGACAACTGTAGGTATAAGTCGAGTCCTCTCGAACCTGTTGAATTAGTTTTGCGACACAGCCACGTAGCACGCGTAGGTTATGGATTAAAAGTTGGATTTTTAATTTGCGGCAAACTCAAATGATCTCTGTAGAGGATTTTGTTATTCAGGGCAGGTGGGGGTTCTTTTTCGTCGAGATATAGGTAGGTAGGTGTAGGCATGAATATGCAATTCAAATAAGGAAACCAGAGCCTATTTAAAATCGCATTTAAATTGGTGAACAACTTGATTTAAATAAAAAAAGTTAATTAAAAAAACCTAAAAACCCAACTTACTGTAAAAAAAAATAATTGAGAATATTTAAGTACCTATACCTAACTAATTGACAATCGGAGACTAAATACCTACACAGTCAAACAAATATATGTATGAGTATTGAGTACAATCCGACTGCCAAATAGTTAGTTATAGAAACTTAAATGCGTCTTGTTCACATATTTAAAAAATACAGAAAAACAGACAAAATTTTGAAAATTACTCGGTTTTTGAAGACAATTTTGGGGCATACGGGGCTCGGGGCTCCTTTTACACAGCTCACAATTGCGAAATTTGCATGGAAAATATAGCTACTGTGAACTATTACAATTTAGTGTCGAAGCTAAAAATGTTTTTTGGTAAGGCCCTATATCAAAAGTTCCAACAATGTCAAAAGTAGGTACCAAAGGTGACCAATCTCTTACCAACGTGATTATGATTCTGGTTCAATGAAAGGAACATGCGACATCACTGCAAAATTAGGGGACAAAAACCTAAGATTGACACCACCAGAAGATTGTTCTTTCCCACTTACTTTGGGTCCTTGAAATAACTATAGTATTACTTGCGACAGGCGAATTATTAACGACCATAACCAAACTGCTAGAATACTAATGTTACTTCTCATATAAAATTTTCATACCAGTTTGATTTGTTCGAAAACAGCTCTAACGATTTCAACCAAAATTTATATTTAAACTTATATAGGTGAAGTTAACATAACTGCGTTTTCAGTTTTCCGCTAAAAAATCGAATAACGGTACTTTTGAAATTTGGACATATCTCGAAAACGGTCCGTTTGTACCAAAAAAGTCATTTTTGAAAAAATTAGTTTTCTTTGGTTTACCTGAAAACGGCAATAACGATTTTGACCCAAATGTAAACATAGAGTAAAATTTATGTTTTCAAAACTATTGCGTCCTTAATTTTCAATTCGAATCACCGAAAACGCAAATTTTAAAAACTGCTCATATCTCGAAAACCCCATTTTCTGTTTTGTCTGCCAAATTTTACAAAAACCGCTATCGATTTTGATCAAAATACATATTAAAGATAAAATCAGTATTCGAAATAAGATCCCGTACTTAGTTTTTCTCAAAAAAATCGTAAAAATCATTTTTTTTTAGTTATTTATATTTCACGATCTATATTCATATTATCTACGCTATATTTTTGTATAGTCGCAATGCCCCACTTCCTATAAAAATGCAATAACAGCCACGCAAAACTTCATTTTAGCAAATATGAAATTTTTTAAGCCTTGTTGAATATGAACCTTAAGATAACTGCAACCACACAACCTTACACAATCAGAAACTCCCACTTCATTTGCACCCCCACACACGTCCATCGGCATGTTCCGTTTATAACTGCTAATGCAAACTCAAAAACAAATCTCTGAAAAATTACATAAATATCTCCCTGTTTAAAAAAAAATCAATCAAACTTTTGATGAACGAGAAAGTTTCGTTCGACCCAGTCGTGCACTTTATTTTCTTTTAAATAAATGACGGATTTTGTCCTCTATTTTTAAAACTGTCCTTTGAAACACTGAAAAAAAATTGTTTGCATTTAGGATAGTTAAAAATATTATCTGAAAGTATACCTACAAAAAAAAAAATACCACTGTAAACTAATTGAAAATGTGTTTACAACCTCAGTGCTTCAGTGCATGCTCAGCTTGACTATCACAAGTCGTTGGGTTACAGTAAAACAAGGTGGTATACCTATTATATATTAAGTCCGGCACTAAAAACAATAATAAAACTGTTGAGGTCACTTAAGGCATATTTCTTGGAACAATTTAAATGTCCAACAGGTTTAATAATTTAATAATTTTTTTTACTGATCCTTCTGCTGAAGCTTGGCTATTTTTAGGACACAATGATTCACGTTGCTGTTACACATATTTAGTCTCTATATGTTTTAATGCCGGAAGTATCAATGGTTATAAGGGACTGCTTTTAAAAATAATCGAATGAAAAAATTAAAATTCTAAGAAATATATTTTTTAATACGGAAACGTCGAATGATAAAGGAACAAAACCTTTAAATTTTACGAAACATATCAGCAAGATATATTTGCCAATGGAATTCAGCATTTTTGAAAGTAGAAGTCCTTGATTGGGTCTTACTTCGTGAAACACCGGAGTGGCCAAGTAGTGAGAAAAGTCTACCATTTATTTCTCAGAAAAAAACTGATTCTAAAAATATTGCTTGTACAAATTTATTAATAAATAGTTTGTGCCTACCGGGTTCTAATGCACCAACTGAAAGAGTATTTTTAATTATGAATAACGTTTGGAGCAGTGACAAATCACAATAAATTCAAATACTGCTAAAGTTTTTTTTATAACTAAATGTAATTTAAAAAAAAAAACCTGCTTAGAATTTGGAGATTTTCTTAATAAAAATTAATATGTTTTGAGATTTATTCACTCTTCTCAAAAATACAAGAAGTGAGACTGATTAGTATGCAATTTAAACTACTGTGGTATGTAGCTTTTAAAAAGCTTTTAAAATTAATTACTACCTACCTTTTACACTCTTTATGTGAATTTATCCAATGAAGGAAAAATGTTTATATATATTTTTTTTAAGGAACTACTTAACATATAATGTTAATGTTTTCGCTATCTCTATATATATATTTTTTTTAATAAATACTTACATAATAAAAATAAATGGTTTGGAAGCACAATAAATACTGTCCTTTATTTTCTTTCGACAAATATGATCACCGTAGTTATATGTACCCCTGAAGGCTTAAGTTATCAGAAAATGCGAAATACCTGTAAATAATTCCCGAAAATAAACTGAAAGCAACATAAACTCGTATATGGCATAGGATAGGAATCAGGGAGACGAAGAAAATGTGAGAAAAAAAACAGAACAGGCAGGCTGCCAGGTGGAAGAAAAAACAATGTAAAACGTTGTGCAGAAATATGTACAAAAATCCTAACAAGTCTGCCAAAGAAAAGAAGCAGACACAAACAGAAAACCCACAGCGCAGACGGTACAGAATAAATGGAATGTTCGTGCATAGTGACAAAGGGCTACCACGGCAGATGTTCATATAGAGTGCAACGACACACAATTCCATTTATGACAAGATAGCGCATTCTGCGAACAAACAAACAACCAGCGGTATGCAACAGAGTAATAACAAGCTGTTGACGCTGAGAAGACCGATGAAAATAAACACACAAGCCAGTACAAAAAGGCGAGCGAAAACTACCCCAACCAACACGCGACGACTGAAAATGAAGAAGAAGAAGTTGCCATCCATGGGGCATTTCGTTTATAGTTCTACCCGAGTCAAGACGTGGTTTGGTAAAGGAATACTAATTCAACAATAGCTGTTTTTTATTATCAGCTATGATCCATATAGATCATCGATTTACACACACTTACAACAACAGCACATGATCCTGCTTCTCATTGAGATCACGAATCATGATTTTGTTTTTTCTCGTTCTAAAAAGGTATGTTCAGACCAGCCAAACATTTGATAAACAATTAAATACCTACATGTTTCATAAATATTTCTAAAACATTTATTAAACAAAACAATTTTTGTGAAATGTTTATAAAATGTTTTGCTGTGCTTTCTACGATTATTTGAATTAAATCGCATGTCGCGTATTTCCCGAGACCAAAATTACAAAAATATAAACTTTACTCGCTGATAATAATCCTACCACATTATTTTATTCTAGTCCAAAAAAAGATAAAATTTAAATATTTTATAAGCATTTAATAAATAAATTTCAGAAATCTTTTATAAATGTTTTGATTTGATCCAGAAACATGTGATAAAAATTTTATGAAATGTTTCGCTGGTCTGGGCACACCTTAATATAAGATAAACGGAACTGCTACCAGCAAATTATTGTTCATGTTGCATATTGAAAATAAAATACTAAATTTGTTTCTAAAAAAAAAATATGGAAAAGAAAAATTATGCAAATTTGATTCAAATGGTAAATCTGATTCAAATGTGATCCGGATCAGAAAACCCTGATAATAAAATACGGCTAATAACATATGTCAACATAGCCTGGTCAAGGTATTGGCAACATTAAAAACCTTACAAAGTGACAAAGTTACAAAGAACAACAATGCGAACGACAGAAACCGCAGGACTGAATGCGAATTTCAATCTTCAATGCAATTCACATGCAACGCAGGAATCGGCTGTTGAAAATGCCTTAAGAGTCACTCAGAAAATAATAGCTGGATTCCACGTTACTTTGGGCATTCGCAGGTTTAACCAAAAAATAGAACACGATGGTACACCGACTAAATGTCGCCCTACTTGGATTTTGACAGATTTTTCTCTTGCTTAGGGCTGCCATGAGTCTTCTTTTTGGAGGACATGTCCCCTTTTTTACCCGGCGCCTCTTTTTCCCCCTAACAAGTAATTTTGGAAATCAAAAAAAATCATCGACCTCTGAATTAAAAAGAAGAACAGAGCCTATACAAATCTGATAGAAAACATAAAACGAAACAGATCTTATTATTGAACGCGTCCATTCTTACAGCAGCTCAGCTTCATTAGGTCTGTTCCTTTACTTTTAAATCTTACGAATTTTTACTCAACAAATTTCTCGGTGTAAGAATTGAAAAAGCTGTCAGTCACCTTACAATTAACAGCTGATTTTAAATTTGTTGTCCTATTTGACATATGAGTGCATTTGTTTTGATTTCTTGCGTTTTAAAATGGTATCAAAAGACGGGAAAACAAAATGAAATGTTCTCCTTAGATTCTTTTCTAAGGTAGTGGCTAAATTCTTTCTCGCTGTAAGGAGTAAGAAAGGACAATCTCCGCCATGAATTTTAAATGCCGTGTCGCTTTTTCCTCTTCTCGAATGCTTGTAGTACAATCAGCAGTGATGCCAAGTTACAAGATATATCTTTTTTCAAGATTTTTGAGCTCCAAAATATGTACAAGACTTTTTACTTCGAAATCACCCAATTTCAAGATTTTTGATATCAAGAACTTTTTAAATCTAGAACCTTAATTAAAGAAAAACATTTTCTATTAATTCCATTATTATGTATAATGTGAGTCGAACAGAGCCCATGCACAATTTCTTCACTAATGTTTTCATCAACTCTAAGGAAACGTGAATTTTAATGAATTTGATGAAGTAACTGCTGTAACCTGTTTTAGGAAAAATGGTTTTGTATGTACTGAAACGGTTTTTGAAATTCCTATCTTTACAAAGGATTTGTTGAGCTCAAATGAACCGAAATTCTATGATCTTGATATAAGGTAAGCAATGCAACTCTAAGTCAACTTAATTCAAATATATTCCAAAATTTCAAAAAGCATTAAATTAATTTATGACCAAAGTTGTTTTTATAGATATTAAGGTGATTTATGTATTAGTAGTAAAGTACTTCAAAATTGTATTTTAAATTTCGCTCTTTTTATATTTTCAACAAAATCTTGAAAAAAAGATTTTTTTTTTCGGAAAAACAAGATTTTCAGATTTTCATTTTTTATCTGGCAACACTAGGCCTTTTTTATTATGCTCACATGATCTATATAGATCATTGATTTTCATGGTTTACAACAAAAGTTGGATCTCTTGCTATTGTTGTAAACCGTGGAAATCAGTGATCTCTATAGATCATGTGAGTATAATAAAAGAGGCCTAATGACAATCAGTACAAACTCTTCTATATAGGTACTCGGATTCGGACTAATGAAGAAGAAGTTCGATTAATTCCGAATCACTTTCAAAGCTAGGTAGATAAATGAACTATTTTTTTTGTAAATTAGCAAATTCTTCGAGTTTATTCGATACTTTAACGACTTTTCGAAGCACTTTTTTGAATTTTTATATTACATATCTGTCATTTTTCATAGATTACTACAAAAGCGTTCCCTAACTTTTTCGGGAGTGTGTCTCTCTGTGAGGGAATTTATCCCCACCACTGCCATTTTGACAGTCTTTTCAATTCTTACTACAAAAGTCAAGGAACAGATCTATTGTAATTTGTTTTGTTATTTTCCCCTTTCACCAAGAAAATAATTAAATACTTTATGTGGCGTTCGGTAAGTTGCAAAAAAACCAAACTTTATTTTGTTTGGTGGTTATTATATATAATAATTTTACAGGATTATTTAAATCTTGAAAATAAAATCAACTTGAAGACAAGTTCTAGTATAAAAATACTTAAAAGTATTTAAAACGTGTGCATTGTGCATACTTTATAAAATGTTCCTTTTAACTTTAAATTACTTATTTTTTGTATTTTAATTTATGTATGCTATTTTAAAAATTAAATATGCTTTTGTTTGAGTTCATGGACCTAGTTTTTGTTTTCATTTTGTCCTCTTTTTTAAGGTTGATGATGTCCTCCAAAGTCCGGGATTTTAAAACTTTTGGTGCTAGGTTAGCTTAGACAGCCATCGCAGCCCTACTCTTGCTCCTTGTCAAGCAGGGAAGAATAGGACGTGGTTAAGTAAGCAAACAGACCCAAATACCTTTTTGTTCTTGAGCTTCTTTAAAACTAATTTTTCGTTAACAGCGAGGATGTCCTTCAAGATGAAAATATTGCTTAAATACGCATACCATTTACAGGACTTAAGTGACGGTCTGCACTGCGGCTTTCCTATAAAAAAAAAAACTCGAAAGAGTTTCTACCGATCTTCTTGACCAAGTAGACTTCAGATGGCAAACTTTAAGAATGTAAAGAAAAGTCCTGCGGAATATGCCGCAGCTCAAATTATTTTCCAAATTATACGATTCATGTCTCACACAGAAAATATGAATGTGAAAATCTGTCTACAAGAGACTTCTTATCGTGTTCATGGTGGCTGTTTTCAAACTGAATATCCGGCACAGCTCGGGAGTAATTGAAAGGTTTCCTAACATACCCCTGGTTACAAAATGAAGGTCGAAAAATATATTCTTGCAGTATTTTTCGTAAGACCTGTGTTTCAAATGTCAGCCTTCTCTTTCAGTTATTTCAGGTTATTTCAGGGGATTGTCAACAGAGGACAACTCTGGATCATGCTTCCTTGCTCCGAATGTCATTACATTATCAATATAAATTTTGATGGAATGACCACGGTTTCACTATTCAAAATCAAATCAAAACATTTATAAGTAGTGACACCAAAAGAAATCCCTACCCCACATCGATTTACGTAATACCCATTTTGGCAGTCATAATTTGCCACTCATTCACGTGCCACGTAACCTCAAATTTCATGTTTCCTCATACCCCGCTAAAATGTTTTCCATCTGCTCCATCACAATCGCGATTGCATGAATAATTCAAAATGTCGCTGATATAATCTCAAGCAAGTGACAAATTGCCAATAAAAACAAAAAAAAAAAAAAAAAACACGGACAGACGACAGATACGAGGCTATGACCAGTGAGAACATTGGCATTCAGTTAAATTTGGCGAGTAGCAACCAAGGAAACACGAACAAGTTCCAAATAAATTGACTGTAATTATTCCACACGAGATTTATGTCGCTTCCGTTAAATTCCCACCCCACCGCCGATTTGTCATTCGGATGAATTAGTGTACTTATGCGGCCGTCTGTCGACGACCCTCTTTTTCGCCGAAAAGAAGTTGCATCGAATCACGTGATTCGTTTTTTGTGTGGTAAGGATATAGGCGATAATGTCTGAGATGGATTTTATGGCACAGTGGATCGGCATTAGGAAGATTTATGTCAATAGGCTATCAGAACTGCTCTTAGTAAGGAGTACTTTATAAATCTTTTCGAGAGCATTTACAAAGTGTGCCGAATGAAACATTCTTACTTACTGTTTACTATTAGCTTACTGCCTGATACTGAAAACATATTCCGCACCTTAGCTGATTCAGCCACATATGTGCCGGATGACAACTTGACCTCGCTTTGTAAACTTCCCGAGACGATTAATCAAGTCCCACCGGCAGCGTATATTGATTTGCTTGCAAATGGCATAAATGCAAATGAGGACTGCTTGACCATTAAGGCCGTGAAGGACGCAGAGTTTCGCTTTGATGTCTGACCTATGCTAATAGGATGAGGACAAATAAAGCGGAAAATGTGAAAACGGGCGGTATTTTTAAATATTCAAGGGACTGTTTGCCAATTTAAATTCAAATGAAATTGACATTAAACAAAACAAAAATATTACTCATACGCCAGGGTGACCTGTTTTATGAAACTTGTTAGGCGCATTCAAAGGGAGGTTTTACTTAATTGCAGACAGCTCAGCTGCTAACTAAATATGTAGGACGAGCTAGTATTGATGAGGGACAGGCACGCATTCGAAATTAATTGTTTAAAAATACAACAGAGGCCAGCGACACGTTGTGGAGTGGCAATTTATGGGGTGGGGTGTTTGCTTATCCTCACCCAATAGATTGTTCAGTGTTTTAGTGGCAGTTATAGTTGGCAGCTCTTTTGTGGCAGTAGTTTAATGACTTTTTAGCAACTGTTTCCGTCCGATAAGTGGCCTTTTAGACTTGTAATCGCGTAGACAGTTGTTCTAAAAGTGTGATTTAGATGTCCAAGTTGATGGTGTGTCAAAAGTTTCTGACATTTTGTTGAAAAGTTGGATGACGACTTGACACCTCCTTGTACTGCAGACTATCATCGTTTAAAATGGCGGCAAGACCGCGGACGAAGGGATGTTAACTGGTGGATAAGCCTAAGAAGAAACTTAGATACTGACATGACTGTTTCAAACGACTGCAATGACTTTGAAAATTACATGAGACACTACAACCGGTGGCTTAAAGAAGAGGTTCGATGGCGACTTCGTTTTTGTAGCCTTGATATCCCAAACTTAAGTGGAAGGACAGAACTCGGCGATGACTGAGATTAGGAAAATTATAACCAAGCAGGGTTGTCAGATGTGGCGATTTATCGCCAAATGGGCTATTTCAAGACTAATTTGGCGACACAAAAATCAGTTTGGCGACATACTCAAAAACGTGCGATTTTTGGCGATTTTTCTTTTTCGAATTAAAATCTTAATATATTTCGATTTCCCACTTATTACAAAAAAAAAAAACAAAACCGAAAAGGTATCGGCTTCGCAAAGAATTTATCAATTTCGGATTTTCAAATTGGAAATTGAATTAATCGAAGTAAGTTGCACATCCCTAACCCGAATAGCACACTTGGGTTTTAATATGCTACATACAACTCTAATAATAAAGGGTTTTTCAACAGGGACGCTACAAAAGTAGAGCGACAGGGACAGCAAACGACGCCGAATTTCTTGCCGCTCTTTTGACATTTCTCTTCAGTAAGGTTTGCCATTTCATGATGGAAAGATATACGAGCCAACAACGAGTCGAAATTATTAAAATTTACTACCGAAATTCGGAGTCAGTGGCCTCAACGTTAAGAGCGCTACGTCCAATTTATGGTCGTCATAATCGTCCTAGCAGATCAACAATTGAGCGTCTAGTGGAAAAATTTGAATCCACAGGCACAGTACAAAATGTTCCCGTGCCAGTGAGACAAAGAAGTGCCCGTAGTGTCTAGAATATTGCTGCCGCTGAGGCTTCAGTTGAAGAAAGCCCAAATGTGTCTCTCACACGTCGTTCTCAAGCATTGGGCATCTCTGTGACGTCGTTTTGGCGAATTTTGCGAAAAGATCTTGGCCTAAATCCTTACAAGATGAAATTGACGCAAGAACTGAAGCCGCTTGACCACCAGAAGCGTCGTATGTTCGTGAATTGGGCTGAGCAACAACTTGAAAATGATTCGGATTTTCATCGAAAAATCATCTTCAGCGATGAGGCTCATTTCTGGCTGAATGGCTTCGTCAATAAACAAAATATGCGGTATTGGTCAGGCAGAAATCCACACGTACTCCATGAGTTATCATTGCATCCCGAAAAAATTACGGTTTGGTGTGGTATATGGGCCGGCGGCGTCATTGGGCCGTACTTCTTCCGTGATGATCAAGACCGGCCTGTTACTGTGAATGGGAATCGCTACCGTTCAATGATAACCGAATATTTTTGGCCCCAATTGGATGATATGGACCTGGAGGACATGTGGTTCCAACAAGACGGCGCCACAAGCCACACAGCGAATGTCACAATCAATTTATTAGAAACCAAGTTTGGAGAACGTGCTATCTCACGAAATGGTCCAGTCGCTTGGCCGCTTCGGTCGTGCGATTTGACGCCGTTAGACTATTTCCAAGTGTATGGTCTATGCCAACAAGCCAGCGACGATTGATGAACTTCGTACGAATATCGAACGTGAAATTGCAGCAGTATCGGCCGATTTATGCTTGAAAACCGTCGAAAATTGGGTTCAGCGTCTGGACTTCTGCAAGCGTGCCCGTGGTGGCCATGCAAAAGAAATCGAGTTCCATACATAATGGCATCGAACGTACGTACAGGAATAAAGAATTTCATTGATATCCAAAACCGTTTTTGTTTTATTTAAAAAAACTTTTGTAGCGCTCTTATTGAAAAACCGTTTATTATGATTTCACTAATCAGCAGTGATTGACGACGACTGAAGCTAATAATTCCAAATGATGTTAGAATACTTGTCATATAATGAAACATATTTATAATTGTAAAAACTCAATTATAGCATTGCTTCACATTTTAATTTTTCCCTTATTTTTTTTTACTGAATTGCAAAAATATCCCAGATGACTTCTTAATATACGATTCATTGTAAAAACATATAAAAAACTTAGGAATGACTTTCCTTTTTTGTAAGTCTCTTTGTTTATATAAAATTTACTAAACGTAACTTATTACCAACCTTTTTAGTTCTCTAAATAACGAACTTGTATAAAACTATTTTCAAACACCCCCCGCTTTTTGTGAACAAGCTTGAAACTTTAAAAAACGTATTTACAACATTTCGAATGACAAAAGAATATAACTGATATAGAAAGGATTTTGTTACAGATTACTTAAGTATAACAGAATAACAATCGAAGTTTTGTTGCAAATCACAATCTGTGCTATTCGGGAAAATTAAGGTTCAGAAGATGATAAATGCCTTGCGACAACCAGAGTTCGTGGAGCTAGGGGAATTTGAATACATATATGAAGGCGATAAAAATAAAAAGTCGGTCGAGGATGCAAATCGATTCTTTAAATGCAACTTTCATTCAAAAGTTAAAGAAATTTGCTGCAATAATTTTGAGACTTCGGCTGAAATGCTTTTTTAATACCAAGATTTATGAAGATAGTGAGTACAAGTGCAAGTACAAGACTGATCTTTTGATTTTTACGTTGTTTTTGTTTTCCTTTTATTTTTATAATAAAGGGTTTTCCAATAAGAGGTGTTATTGTGAATAACCCGCTATTTCGGTAGCTGTCACTTTTGAAGCTTTTATTTTTTGGCATTTGACAAGTAGAAACTACGCCATTACTAAAAATGGAACGATACACGCATTGAAATTATTAAAATTCACTACAAAAATGGTGAAAATCTTGCAATCACAGTTCGCAAAACTAAAGCATTTTTTCGTCGTCGATGATAAATGACTTTTTATGGTCGGAGTTGGATGGTATTGATCTGGACAACGTTTACTTTCAACAAGACGGCGCTACGTGCCACACAAGCAACGAAACCATTGATCTTTTACGGGAAAAGTTTCCGGACCGTGTTATCTCTCGAAGAGGTGATCACAATTGGCCACCGAGATCTTGTGATTTAACACCTTGCAACTTCTTCCTTTGGGGCCACGTGAAAGATAAGGTCTACGCCAACAGCATAGCGTCGATTCAAGACCTCAAAGATAAAATTCGTGAGGCTATCGAGGACATAGCGATTTGGTTATGGAAAATTTCATGAAAAGGATATGGTCCTGTGTGCGTGCTCGTGGTGGCCATTTGGCTGATGTTGTTTTTCATTATTAACGGCATACCTTCCCCTTTATTATGAAATAAACATCCGATCATTTATCTCAAAAAATGGCATTTTTCTTTGAATACCAAAATAACACCTCCTATTGGAAAACCCTTTATAGCTGAGGTTTGTGTGAAATGAATTGTTTTCCTATTCTTTTTTTTAATAAACGCGTTCTTTTTTGTATTTTAAATAATAATTTTTTTGGGTTTTATTATATTTTACAATACTTTTAATTTGTCCATTTATGGCAACGGAGATTTATTAATTTGGCGATTTTTAATTTAAGATTGGCGATTTCGATTTTAATAACCTGACAACCCTGATTATTCATTATCCATTCACCTACAATAACTAACCACAAATTGACAATTTCCTGAGAGCCACTTTACGAAATGCCAAACTTGCATCTATATAGCCACCTCTTGTCAGGGGGGACGAAGCGACCTCATTCCCTGCCATCAACGGTTGACTGCAAAACATCCTCGATCATCATTCACTATTACAACCAAAATGCATTTCACATTTTATGGTAGCCAGCTGACAACTGCAAATTGCAAATGGGATTTGCACACTTTCGTCGTGCGTGCGATGTCTGGCTGGACCATGCATAATAGATATGCATGTTCGTGCTGCAATAATACACAGCAGTTTGGCACCACAATTTTGTATTAAGGTCCTGCAATCATCTGTCAAATGGGCGTAGTCTCTCTCTCTCTCGCTTACTCTATATTTTGCATGCAAATTGACACATAACCTATGCAAGGATAATTACTCATGTTGGCTTTGCCAGTATAAGATGCATTATTAGTGCTGTACAGCTTCTGGGTGATGCCTGGCTGTAAACGGATAAACTTCATTAAGATATCTTGCAGCTTTATGCTGCGCCGTTCGTGCCATGATTTACTCTCTGACAGTCCCAGAGCTGATAATCATCGGAGGCACCAGAACAAGATACTCATCATCGTCATCCATTTGGTAGCAATTTATTCAAATTAGGTCAAATAGTCTGACGTAATGTTGCATTAATAAAATTGAGTTATGATTTACGTGTGTGAGTGCTCTGCTGTCCTTGCCGTCGTCATCGTCCTCTGTATAATGTAAAACGTGCTCGGCAATCTTCACTCCACATCCACATCCATTTACAATTCAATTCACCGGAAAAGTATGTATACGTGCGACGGCATGAAGCAAATAGGCTGTCAGACTGTGATGCAGCACATACACCACGTCGTTGCGGAAGCCTTGAACTCTGTCGTGCTGGTTGTCGTTAGTGTCGTGGCATCAGAAAAATGCTCGGTCTCACCGTGCCATATTGAATTGCTTCCGCTTTAATATAAAGTAGCTGTACCCGTACAGCCGACCATCGCAACCGACTTGGCTAGGCTGCCACTTTGGTGGGTATAGCACGTCGTGCTCTCCAGGAAGTGATGCAGGCATATTAAGTAGGAGTTAATTTTAGTACAGCTAGGCGGCAGTGGTAAAGCAAAAATGTCTCCTCTTCAGCAACCGGAAGCAATATAAAAGGGCACATAGGTGAGGACAGGCCCACCATTTAGGTTGGGCTGCTGCGTTATTAAATTAAAGTGGCTGCCATATCAGAGTGTCCTGTTGGAGACTTTGTAAATAAATTTATGGATGGATATTTTTGGAACAACTGTGGGGGTACTTTTGCATTTTAAGTTCTTTTGTGGTTTTGCACCGTGCACATTGATGTGACATAAAAGTTGGACATTTAAGGTTAGTGAATAGAAAGTCACAAGGTACCTATCAATAGCTTTGGATATGGACTGTTAATTAAGAGGAGATTCAGAGTAAATCCCAGTAGGCCGCTGTTTCGGAAGGAAATTTTCCAGTGGACAGCGAAACGTCCGCGAAAAGGCAGCGGAAAATAATTTGAAGAGTTCCGTCAGTTGCTGCACAAGTACAAGTGACATTTGACAATAGGCAGAGTTTATATTTCGTAATTGAAAGCGGTTGCTATAGTTAAAGTTGTAGAATTTTATAAAAATGTAAAACGAGGACATTTAAAAACGATATCATTACAACACCAATAAAATATAATATTGTCCACTTCGAGAGCTGCCATTTTTATAAAAACAACTACGAAAATATAAAGAAATGTCAAATTTTCGTACGCAATTAATGTCCCGGACAAATAATTGTATAGTCCACTACAATTACCCACATTTCGCCATAATTTCGCAGCAGCAGCGTTTTGCCAAACGAAAAGGGGAGCGAATTTTTTCGTTCATGTCACTTCTGTGTGGAATTTTTTCGTTTCACAACAGCAGCGTACTAGGCATTAAAGAACAGCTAAATATCTGCATAGAAGAGCAAGAGCGAGCTTAAGAGGAGAAAAGAACTTCCCTTACATCATATTTTAGAAAATTGCGCGAAAGTCGAAATCATCCAACACCAGAAGCACAATTTTTCCAAAAATCTCTGAAAAAACTTGCATGATTGACAGAACTTTGCGAACTGTCACTGGGACGTTTGTAAATATTTGGACAGCAAAGGCAAAAAAATTCGTGACTGAGTACTAAGTTGACAGTTCGCATATGTGGCTGACGTAGAAAGAGTGACGTTCCCGACCAATCTAGTTTTTGCGTTCAGGTTACATCCTATCCAGACCAATCTAGTCGACTTAAGATAACTAGATTCTTGAATGTGCCCAATGTAACTGAGTAGGCCGGCCAGGAATTTTCAGCAACACTATAGAAATATGACTCTTAACGTCTCAGTTCTGCTAACGATCTTTCAATGGTACTGTTTCGAATCAAACCGCGAAATTATTTGCGGACAGAGTCACAACAGCAAGTTCTCCACTACGTCAACCATCTTATTTGCAGCTGTCACATTCATGGTTGCTACTATTTTTTTTTTATTGAAGGTGAAAGTCTCGAAAGACGCAATGGGGCTAGAAACCCAGAGTAGTGTGGGCCTCTAACCGCACTAAAAACACCTCCTTGATCATGACCAATCCAAGAAAGATCGACAAATGATTTTAGTTTCAACGTTCAGTTGCGTTTGAGAAGGTATAACAATTTAAATACGGGTTCTCATATTTTTTAGATTATAAGTTCGTGAGGCTTAGTTCTTCTTAATCTACGAATATTGTTTCGTACATTTAAGACGTCTATTATTTCAGGATTAATATGCATCTGCAGACGGTCATTGTGACGAATTGCGTACTTTTTAATTACTTCCGCTACAAGATCAATTATTTCTAATATACCACGGGGCATTTACTATTCCCCGAAGGACTTTGTTTTGGAATGCTTGTATTATTTGTACATTTGTTTTCTTTGTGCAGCCCCATAATTGGATACCATACGTCCAAACAGGTTTTAGTATCTGATTATATATTAAAATTTTATTCTCAGTGGACATTTCAGAGTTATGTCCTAGCAACCAATACAGTTTTCTATACCTAATATTTAACTCTTCTACTTTCTTTTTCACATGTTCCTTCCATTTCAGTTTAGCATCTAGATTCATACCCAGATACTTAGCTGCGTTAGAATAGGGAACTACTTGGTTATTAATAACCACAGGAGCGTTCGTTATTTTTTTATTTGTAAAATTGATATGAGTGGACTTTGACTCATTAAGTCTAATTCGCCATCGTTGGGCCCAATCACATATCTCGTTAACAGAATTTTGTAGCTTTTCTGTGGATTTAGTCACGCATCCATCAGTTGATAGAAGAGCAGTGTCATCTGCGAATGTAGCTATCATCACATCGTTTGTATGTGGTGTATCACTAGTATACAGTAAGTACAGGGTTGTTCCCAGAACACTTCCCTGTGGAACTCCTGCTTGTAATTCTTTGAGTTCAGAATACGCTGAACCATAGCGAACTCTAAAGAATCTATTTGAAATATAAGATTTAAGTATCTCATAGTATTGTCTTGGTAGATCCCTATGAAGTTTATACTCTAAGCCCTTATGCCAGAAAGAAAATCAAAAGCCTGAGCAACGTCTAAAAATAGTGTAGAGCAAACTTGCTATTCTTCTAATGATTTTTCTATAATATTTGTTATACGATGTACTTGATCTATTGTCGAGTGTTTATTTCTAAACCCAAACTGGTGGGTGGGAATAAGCCTTCTTTGTTCTATTATTCTGTGTAGTCTTTTAAGAAGCAGTTTCTCAAAAAGTTTTGATAATACAGGTAAAAGTGAGATTGGCCTGTTTGAGGTGACTTCTGATGGAGGTTTACCTTGTTTAGGTATAACTTTAATTTCTGCTATCTTCCAATGATATGGAACATATCTTAGCTTAAAACAAGCATTAATTAAAAGCTTAAGTTTAACCAATGCTATGAAGGGTAGTTCCTTCAGAATTTGGGCAGTTATAAGATCATAACCTGGCGATTTTCTATTAGAGAGCTTATGAATGCATGTGCTGATCTCTTTAAGTGAAACGTAAGTGATTACGTCTTCATCTATTATATCAAAGAATTCAAGGCGTTCGTTTGCCACACTAGGTGGAAAAGGTTTAAAAACATTTGTTAAATGTTCCGAAAATAGTTTGACCTTTTCTTTTGGGTCGCCGATCCATTTCCCATCAGATGTTTTTAACGGGGGATCTTGCGTTTGAGGTCTTTTTAAATATTTGGCAGCCTTCCAAAGGGAGTAGTCTTTGACTTTGTCAGCAGTTATATTGCAAAGATATTTAAAAAAAAAAAAAATTCCCTGACTTTCCCTGACCAAATTCTGCAAACATACAAAAAAAAAACAACACATTTAAGCACTTGTCCTTGAGATCAATAAGTTATATATGTATGTAGTAATGGTTTATTTATTTGTTTGAAACAAATGGGAGTGTTCAGGCTCATTGATTCTAATCTTTTTGCGTTAACGTATGGGTAGACTTCTCGACATAAATGATTTTTTAAAATTATATAAAAAAAAATACAGTGAATTTTCCCTGATTGTTTTCAAAATTCCCTGACCAAATTTTCGTTCCCTGACTTTCCAGTCCAGTGGCAACCACGACATAAATGATTTTTTAAAATTATATAAAAAAAAATACAGTGAATTTTCCCTGACTGTTTTCAAAATCCCCTGACCAAATTTTCGTTCCCTGACTTTCCAGTCCAGTGGCAACCATGACATTGACCTTTTCCGGTCTCTTTCATTTCTGACAGCGAAAGCGAGTGGACGTCTTATAATTGTACACGTGTTTATAAAAACGGAATTCTTAATTTCATTAAATAGAATAATCCTTGGAGTTCTAACACTTTCTTCTTTTCATCACAGTACCAACTATATCGAATGTATCTTCATAGAAGAAATACAAAGTACGATAAGTGCGTTGGCCTTTCACTAAACCACTTACTCCGTAAAAGGAAAATACTCGTATATCTGCCTCTGCGCTCGCACCCGTCTTTCCGGTTAAATCTTCTTACCCTAATCCTTATATTTTCGATTTAAGCGCGTCTTGTTTTATCCAAAATAGCCTCCTAACCTACCCAAGCAAACACTCTAAACCGCTCGTTTCTTTCTACGCCATTTTCACAGCAAAACCCTTGAAACACTTTCGACCACCTTCCAGAGCTTGACCCCTGGAAAAACCTTAAAATCTTCTGCTTCTCTTAATGTAAACACCACGCTCCCTAATCGCATCGATGCAGACTACAACTGTCGTCGCATATCATGCCATCAAAATGAACATCATCTGAGAAACTTCATAAAACTTTTATACGAAGACGACATCGGAATAAATAAAAAGCCCAATTTTGTTGGCACAAAATAAGACGACACGCAGCACACTGACAGACTGACACTGAGGACTGAGGGTAGATAGATATAATTTCCGTAGCACACACAGATGTCGATAATCGCAAAGGAAATTTCCGAAAAGAGGACAAACAAAAAAACAACCAGCGAAGGCATGGCAACGGTTAACGGTATCATCTGCGCGGAGAGCAGCTACCATATTGTTACACGTTCTTATAACGTATATGATCTATAAGGATATAGTGTGATGCGTAAATTGAGTTATACAACGCAGAGAAAATTGCAAATTATGTGAAAATATTGAGTTGAGTCAGAGTGGCAGAACGTGTCCTTTATTATGTGTCATAGGTTTCCATAATCATCAAAAAAGCAGCGGCATATTTGATTAAGAGATCATTTTGAACGTGTGAGGAGTGGGAACTTTGTTTGCTAAAGTATTTAGACGCGAGCAAATAATGAGCGTGATTTGTATAAGTGGCGGTGATTATAGGTAGGCATACACCGGAAAGGATTTCCGAAAGTAGCACTCATTTAAACTGTCTTATGGGGCCAACTATCGTTTTATGCCTAAAGCACCGTCTTCCAGTTCTATTTCCGTTTTCATTATTTTTTTTTTAATGTCGTTCTATGTCGTTTTTAATACGATTACATCGCTGTGTTTCAAAAAGCAAAAAGAAACGACATGAGACCTGTCCACTGCCCAAAACTGCAAAACGGCCACCCCTTAACTTCTGTTCTACAACACAACGCACAAGCAGTCACATCGCGATTTTTTGAGCAGTGCAACAATGTCATAACCTACCACCAAACTGCTACTGTAATCAGGGATGCCAGGGCCAACCCGAAATGATGTTTTTCTGTCTAAATCCGAAAAAAAATTATGAGCGAATGGGTAGGTATGTTTTTTAGGCAGTGAAAGTGGTTCTTAACTTCGCCTATTTGTGTATGAAATACTGGGCGGCATGGAAGAATGTACCTACTTTTCAAAAAACTATGCCGAGGAACTGCTGAACAAGTCTGTTCTATAGAGCCCTGTTGGAAGAGCTTGTTTTTGTTACGGAGAATAATCCCAGCCTCAAAAGCACTGTCCAAGTAGACAAGATGAACAAGTTGAAGAGCTTTAGAAATAAACATCCAGTTTGGGAAGACAAATAAGAATTTGGGACATAACGTGTTGACAAAGGACTACCACCTGTTAAATGAAATCAGGTACCCACATCAAGCTACCTAGGTAGGTATTTGGATTTGTTCTATTGCGTATTGATGTGTTTTTCTCCATCTTAGGAGGCAGTGTCCAATCGCTGGTGAACTCAAAGACAATGGTTATAGACAAACCTACTTGATATAGAGATGGCCGCGTAGAAAACTAAAGTACTCTAGTGAAGCCTTGATCTACTCAGACTTCGTAGAGATACAAGAAGGCTTTCACATACGTCAAGACAAGTTTAGAGGAAGACTGGAAACGAATATTGAATGGAAATTCTGAAGACGAAAAGTGCTGCGTAGTTCGATGGAGTGCAACGGTAGTAGCACGCCCCCGAAAACTTACTTACTCAAATATTTAGGTATCTTATATCAAGTATAAATTTATCCAATGGAAATATTTGACCTTTTGGTGGATTTCCCAACCAAGGGCTCACTTTCGGAGACAAACTGCGTCTGTACCTATCGCGAGAAACAAAATCAGAAGCATTCAACAATAAAACAAAACTAGCAAACGATTTTGAGTTACGCTTCAAAAAACAAAAGTTCACATCGCCATTAATAAGTTTTATCCGTTTAGGTTATCATTAACTCGAGTGTTTTGACCTTCAAAGAATAAAAACCTTGATTATGTAGACAAAAATTAAACACCCACCAACAAGTAACCGATATCGACATTCGCAGCAACATCAAGGCCATCACACACTCACAAGTCACAGCCCATCCACAATCACAATTAACAAGAGAAACGTCAATGACTGCTAAAGTGTTTCTCAGGAGGCGTCCTTTCCCATTTACATTGTCACTTTGAGATGTTAATAACTCTTCAAGAGTCGTGCCCCAGAGAGATAAAAAATGGAACATTCATGCAGAAAATTTCCGAAGTACCTACCCAGTACCAACCCAACTAACCTTCAGCTCAAGTCAATGATAAAATTCTCTTTGCTGTCGCTCTAGTCGAATGTCAATTGTCAACTAGGTATGTGTTTCTCTTTTCTCATTTTATAAGCTGTTCTGTAAATCTGCAAATCCCCTCGTGACCACTAGAAAGTGATGCAAAAAAAAAAAAAACGGAAGGACCTTGCAATTCTTGTCCATTTTCCTTTGTGCAGCACTCCCTCCTCCTTCACTTGTATTAACAAACAAGGACCGAAACCGCTAGTTTCAATGTACATAGTTTTGAAAAAAGTTCACAAGTTCTCTTTTTGTTCATCCTTTTCAAGCAAAAAAAAATGAACAATATGAAACATGAAGAGGACACAAAGAGAAGTTCAGAAGTTGATATCTAAAAATAAACGCAGACCGTTGCCAACAAAGACACACGCACACACGTGCAGTGTGAAAACTAGTTCAAACCGCAACAACAAGACGAAACTTTTAATAACACAACACTCGCACACAAGTCCATTTACCAGCTTCCCCAATACCCCCAGTCCAACAGCGGCTGCAGAATAATCCTTCACCCAGCCACCCAAGTCGCTTTGCAGCTGAATGAACGCGTGTGGTAGCCCTTCGACTATATCCGCTTTGGCGAATTAACCGACGCAGTGAGGTGAAGGCGAATCCTGGTAGTTGTGCATCGTCCTTACCAAAACGCATATAACTCGTGCATCTGCGAGAGAAAATTGCAAGAAGAGTATACCTCCCACTCACGCTCCCATGTACGCCTATGTTGTTGCTGACCTTAACCTGTATTTCCGAGCTAAAGAGCGACAGAGAAAGAGGTGCATGCGGTGAATCTCCATTCCATCCCCTACCACACAAACTATCATCATCATGGCACTTGGCTAGCTGCATTTGCGTAGGTTAACTCGGATGGGAAAAAAGAAAACTAAATAGAGTTGCAACCAACGCCCCAATTTGACCTAAATTTCGCGCTCACCATTTCACCAGTGACCATAACCTGGTTTTGCGAAAAGTGAGCATGATTTTCGGAGGCAAACAAATGACGCAGTGACAAGTGAGCCCGGTGGCTGTGCAGCAACTATTTAAGATAAATCAACTGTAGGTATATACTCATGTGTCTTTGAAAATGTTTCAGATTAATGACAAGCATTTGACACATGTTTTAAGGCTGGGAATCCTGAAATATGTTGATATATCTAATAAAATGACTCTCAATGGTTGATAATTTGGGGTGTGTACTCATTCTTGCGAAAGGAAAGTTGCTCGATTCGAACATTATAGCTCCGTTTCAGCACATAAAAGTCAGAGACCGTGAACTGAACGAACAGTATAACGTCGATAGTGGGGACGTTCAAGTATATACTTTATTCTTTATTTAGTCTGACAGCTGTCTGACTAGATGTATGTATCTCGGTTTTGATTGTCTAAAATCGGTCATATGAGCAGCTGTTTCAGTTGAAGTTTATTCAGGGGTAGCCGACGAATCTAGTCAAGAAATTTGTGACTGAGTACTAAGTTGACACTTCGCATATGTGGCTGACGTACAAAAAGTGAAGAAATCTTTTCCCGACCAATCTAGTTTTTGCGTTCAGGTTACATCTCATCCAGACCAATCTAGTCGACTTAAGATAATATTCTTGAATGTGCCCAGTTTCTTTATTATTGGATGAGAGGAAATAATTCATTAAACTCCATAAACGTCACGCGGAAAACCTGTTCATTCAAAACTGAGACACATCAAGTCAGCCAGCTGTCAGACTTACTAAACTAGATAAGAGTACTTGAACGTCCCCAATGTCACCTGCACAAGTTTTTCTGTCATAAATTTTGTTTACAGTGACGGAATATTTTCGCGAACTGTCAATATTGTCAATCCAGAATTAGTTAAGAAGTTGTGCCGAATAGCCGCACCCTTGAACAAGTTATTATAAGTTGATGGAAACATCACGGATGTGACGGTTTCGCCCCAAAAATGTGCACTGAATTTTTTGTTTTTGTGTAGAAAAAACAAAACAACACAAAAATAGTAAACGGTTTGTAAAGTGAGTGCAACATGCAAGGTTAAGCACACATGCGATGCAGCCTGGGGTAGGTATCAGCAGCTTAACTAGATATAACTTTGCTGTTGTCGTATTGTGAATTAGTAAAATGACAGCAGGTTTTTTTTTAATTCAAATGTCGGTTATATAGATGTTGTAGGCTGTAGGGTAACAATGACCTTAACAACGCAATGTTTCCTATGTGATGAGAGCTCGTATGGCATTGTTACATTCATGTTGTTCGAAAAGAGAGACATTTTTAGTTTCTTAATAAATAACTACAAGAAAACACTTCAGTTTGAATTATACCTATTTCGACACTTGAGTGATTGTTTGAAGAGTCAAATTCTGAGAGTCGATTGTCTGTATAGCTCATTTTCCTACATTGTCAATAACTTGCATGAAAATGTGGCATACGTGTGCTTCGAAGAGTAAGCATTGGGTACGTTCAAGTATCTAGTTTAGTAAGTCTGACAGCTCTCTCAATAGATGAAACTCGGCTCTGATTGGGGGAAATCGGTCGTAAGAGCAGATGTTTCAATTGACGTTTGTGGAGGGGTAGCCGACGAATCTAGTCGAGAAATTCGTGACTGAGTACTAAGTTGACACTTCGCATATGTGGCTGACGTAGAAAAAGTGACGTGCCCGACCAATCTAGTTTTTGCGTTCAGGTTACATCTTATCCAGACCAATCTAGTCGACTTAAGATAACTAAATTCCTGAATGTGCCCATTCAAAAAGCTGTCAATTAACAGCTGATTTGAAATTTGTTGTCCTAATTGACATATGAGTACAATTGTTTTGATTTCTTGCGTATTAAAATGGTATCAAAAGACGGGAAAATAAAATTGAATGTTCTCATTAGATTATTTTCGAATGTAGCGACGAAATTCTTCCTTGCTGTCAGGAGTAAGAAAGGACAATCGCCTCCACGTAATTTTTCCTCTTCTCGAATGCTTCTAGTTCAGTCAGAATCAGAACAAACTTTTCCATATACTCGGATTCATGAAGAAGAAGTTCGATTAATTGGAGTTTATACGATATTATAACTTTTCGTAGCATTTTTTTAAATTTTTATACTACATATCTGTCATTTTTCATAGATTACTAATATAGCGTTCCCAACTTCTTCCTAAGTGTCTCTCTTTGTGAGAATATGATATAATGATGCCATTGGTATTTAGAATATAAGAAAACTTTAATGCTTGCTGCCAATAACTCGACTTCAAACATTTCTGTTTGAATTATATTCATTTCGAACAACACCATTTTCGGACTCATTTCAAGTGATTGGTTAAATAGTTCTGAATTATTTCAAGATATTCTTGTTTAAGTTTGACAGTCAAGTACATATTCCTCTTGGAATTTCAGCACTGCAGCCACATTAAACGGATGACCAAATTCGAAGTTCTGGTTTGATAAGTCTAATTCGATTTTTTGGAATTTCATATTCCCCGAATGCTTTGTCTAACTAGATTTGACATGTGTCACACTTTTTTCAATTAAAGCAATTTTGTTTGTAAATTAAAATTCTAGAGTTATTTACCCGTTTCTTTGACTTAAAAATTATTAACCTCACCAACAACTCCATGAATTCACCACACCCCTAATTGCTGAACCCACCTCAACAGTCTCATACAAAACTGGCTGTTGTTTGACAGAACCCATTGCAGAAAGCAAAAACAACACAAAAACGAAAGACGACTCAAAAACAAAATGTCATCAACAGCTGCAGAAGAAATTGGTAAATCTTTCTAAAATAAAACTTGTTTCCAATCAATTACACTCCTAAAATTCATTAAAATCACAACAAATCGCTAACCAAACCTTAACCCTGTCCAGTTCCAAGTTATTCCATCAAAATTCACTTTGAAATGTGACAATTTCATTAATTTCCCCAACATTTATTTTTTGCGACTTCTGTCTGCAATGAATTGCAGAAATTGAAAAATAAAACAATTTCCTATTGTCAAATCATTTTCAATTGCAGAATTGCTAGAACGCGTTTTATTGCGTCTGGGTGTCGCTGATACCGATGAAAAATTGGAAGCTACCGTTGGCCGGTTCCTAACGCCGGTCATCCTGAAGATAACCTCACCGCATGATAATGTTCGAGTGAAGGTAAGTGCATTCGCAATACAAACAAAGGAAATCTAATTTATTCCGTTTCAATGATGATGGGTCGTTTTATTTTAGGTGGTAGAAGTGCTGACGCACATTAAACGGCGTGTGACATCACGACCTCTGGTACAAATACCAGTTGGGGCGCTACTGGATCAGTATAAGTCATCGGGCGACTCACCATTCCTACAGAATTTTGCTATAATTTTTATAACAATGGGCTACCCACGTTTGCCCATTGAAAAACAGACGGAATTGGCCGCCAAGTTGATATCTTGTGAAGAGAAATTGGATAATTATCAGGACAAGTGAGTGGGCGGCGGGCGACGATTCCGGGTGTTGTTGCTCTAGATGTTTGTGTGATTTCAGGCTGTTTATGTTGTTACTGCCATTGTTCAGTGAGATGAAACTGCCCGATGATCCTGCCAAGAGGAAGGAGTTGTTGGCTATCGACGATAAGCCGGCAATAAAGAAGAGTTTCTTGGGGCTATTGCAGGATGTGCTACTCCTGCCTTATGGGTGAGTCGTATCTGCCGTTTAAAGAGACGGAATTTGAAAAAAGCAATCAACCACAGTCAATGACTGATATTGATGGTCTTGCCAGTTTTTTACTTGTCCTCCATATGCCTTCCAAGAGTAACCTACCTCTCGCCGTTTTTCAGCGCAACGCACGACGTCATTCCGGCAGGCTTAAGCCCGCACTCCTTCAAACGCATCAGTGCTAACAACTGGAAGGCGGAAGAACTGGAGAAGATCAAACAAGGAATCGTCCATTTCATATGCGCAGGAATATTTTCCGATCTCGAAATATTCATTCTGCTCGTCATCGCATCGTCCGACACGCGTTTCAGTGTAGCCGCTCCGGCAATCGCTGAACTAAGCAAAGTCTGCACAATGTTGGACTTCAACGATGCACATGTCACCGCTCCGCTGTACAACCTGTTCTCGGGCAACACTTCGCAGAACCCCGATCGTAAGACAACACCCTGTTGTGCCAGAGTTCGCCAGAAACTCCTCCAGTATCTGATCAAGGCACGGGGAAAGGGAATCAACACACCCAAGGGCATACAGGTCATCTTCGAGGGACTCTTTGGAGAGTATACCAATCAGAAGTGCCGCGTCCTGGCTTTGCAGTTCTGTGAGATTCTCATCAAAGAGGGACCCATCGAGATTGTGTCCAAGGTAGCCAAGGTCATCTTGACCGGACTGTCAAAGCTGATTGGGCGGGAGGCAGACGAACCGGTCGATGTACAGAATGCAGCGTACTCTGCTCTGGCTCAGTTGTCTAGAACGTGCCCGAATGTAATCAATCAGGATCTGAAGATCGTCCTTTCGTACTTCAATCACTTGGCTAATGCTGAGCCTGAGTTGCACACATCGATCAGGGAGGCTCTGGTGTCGATGGCTCCAGCGTTTGCTTATAACTCTAGCATGGAAGTGGATGACGAGAAGGAGGAGTACCAATTAGACTCTCAGCAGCATTTGCTGCTGGCCATGCTGGCTGATAACGCAGAGTCCAAGTTGAATATTGTCCAGAATGTCACAAGTGTCTTCCTGACAACCTGCTTCCCCGAACACTTTGCACCGGCGAGATTTCTACTGCTTCTAATCGCTGGAGAGAGGTAAGTGTACAAAGTCTGCTCTTGTGCAAATGCTAACAGGTTTGATGCAGAAACTCCCTGCGAGAGGCGGTGACTTCATATCTCTATGGGGTGTCAAAGAAGGACCAAGTCAACTACAACTACCTATCGTCCATCGATTTCCCTGAGGGCCCTGGTGATGATTTCAACAAGCTCAGCTCCGAGCAGAGGAGGGTCGTTATCCCGGGCTTCAAGCCGATGATTCGTCATGTGACGGAGATCGCAAAGAAGCGGTTGGCCAAGAGCGCGCAGTACGTCGTTGTTGGTCGCACCAAGCTGGCGTTCAATCTAAATGTCTATGAAGAGGTTCGCTGTTGTCTTTTTTTTTCCCCGTTAGCAAAGGCTGAAGCTTCTATTTTTAGATCCTGGACTACCTCAGAGTGTGCCTCTGGTATTCGGCTGGGGTGAAGGGTGGTCCTGGCGACGAGAAGAACACAATGCTGCTCAAGAACTACATTGTGAACAACTTCGAGGAGAGCGAGAACAACGAAATCTTTCAATACCTCACACTAGTGCAGAAATCCGTCGAGGCAAGGAGAAGTATGACACCTGGCCTTGTGTTGGATGGAGGGTTTTAAACACCCTCTTCCCTTTCAGGTGAAGGCAACCTCCTTTGTTTGTATGATCTCTTGAATGCGGCACCGGAAATCCTGTCCAAGCCGCAAATGCATTTAGTCGAATCGCTGGCCAACTCGTTGAAGGACGTCTCAGAGACTACGAGGCTGCACGTGGCCCAGGTTTATGGGATACTCTTGGCATATGGCTGCGACAAGAAAGACTTTGATCGGCAGATCGCGGAAATCCTCGCTTCGCTGCCGCAGAAGTCCCTGGAGAATCGTCACGGTTGGTTGCTGGTGTTGGGTCATGCCTACAGTCGTCGCATTGAATCCATCAATGAGGCCAAGGAGAAGCTGGACTTTAGTCAGTCGACAGAGTTCATTAAAAGCGTCCAGTTGCTTGGTAAGTAGAAAAATCCCTCTCTCGCCCTCTCATGGGTAACAAAGTTGACTTCTTGCAGTGAAAATGCTCTGCGAGACGCAACCGCTGATGGTGTCCGCAGCTATTAAAGGCATTTCCATGATTGGCAGGACCGTGGCCATCCCAGACTTTGAGGTTGAAATTCCCGTACAGAAGAGCGATGACAACGAAGACGCCATGGACGAGGACAAAAGTAAGAGGCCATTAATTTCTTCCCACACAAGAGGATCTCAATTCTGTTCTGTTACAGCTGCTTCCGTTTCCACAAAGGACGTCATCTTCGGCGTTATATTCGGTCTGCTGCGCAGCTCCTCGGTGAGAGCGAAAATCCGAGAGGACGCCTGCAAGTGCTTGGGCAGCTTAGCCATTGGGGACGGCGAACACTTTACGTCCCCGAATTTGGATAAATTCATTTCGTTGGTGAAAGTGCAGAAAGATGCCGCCCTCAACATCGCAATATCCGAGGCGATTGTCTCCACAATCAACGGCTACGATCCGAATTGCGGTCCGCCAAGCGATAAATTTGTCAACCCTCACTGTGACGACAAAACGTTTGACAAGTTTTTGAATTCGCTGATCAAGATCGTCACCGATCCGAATCCTAACTCTAGACAGGTGAGTCGACAGCAGGCGGACATTTTTCCTTTGCTTATCCCATTCCCGTTTTAGGCAACTGCGGTTTGGCTGCTGGCCGTTGTGAAACACTGCAGCAAGCGCCCAAGTGTCCTAGCTAAGAAGCAACTCCTACAGTTCGCCTTCACCGAACTCCTCTCAGATGACAGTGGTAAGTGTGCCCAGCTTCCACCAGTCTATTCAAATATTTGATCGATTCTTTAGAATTTGTCCAGGATGTGTCGTCCCGAGGGCTCGGCCTAGTATACTCTCTGTCTGACAGCGACAGTCAGAACGACTTGGCCAACTCTCTGCTGGATCAGTTGATTGGCGGTAAAAAGAAGGTGAACCAAGTGGCGCCCGAAACCGAACTGTTCGCCGAGGGAATGCTCGGCAAGACGCCGACTGGTGGCAACATAACAACGTACAAGGAACTCTGCAGCTTGGCCTCTGATCTCAACCAGCCAGAGATGATTTACCAGTTCATGCAGCTGGCGAATCACAACGCCACGTGGACAAGCAAACTTGGCGCCGCTTTCGGCCTGAAGTCGATCTCCAAGGATGCCAAAGCCAAGATGCAACCGTATTTGGGGAAGATCATACCTAGGCTGTACCGTTACAAGTATGATCCCACGCCGAAGATACAAAATTCGATGGTTTCAATTTGGGACTCGATTGTGGCCGATTCGAAGTCAGTCGTCGAGGAGTACTACTGGGAGATCTTGAAGGAGATTCTGGCCAATCTGACGTTCAACGAGTGGAGAGTGAGAATAGCCTGCTGTTTGGCTGCGCGGGACCTGCTGCGGCGACCGACCGGCTTGCGGTTGAGGTCCGAGGAGAAGGCGAGAAAAAAGGCTGACGCTATGGACGTTGACAACGAAGTGCCAGAGCCAGAATTAAAGGAGCTGTGGTCGCAGTTGTTCCGTGTGATGGACGACATTCACGAGGGCACACGACTCGCTGCACAGGGTACGGTGAGCGTGCTCAGCAAGATCTGTGTGGTTGCTGCTTCTAGTGAGCATGGGAAATCCGGTTTAGCGGTTGCTTCCTCGATCCTGCCTCTACTCTTGGAGACGGGTGTGGTGCACACTGTCTCCGACATACGAATGATCAGCATAAAGACAATTTCTGAAATGATCGAGTCGTCGGGATCGCTGATCACGCCCCATTTGTCGTCACTAATTCCGTGCCTGCTGAAGGCAACTGGCGAACTGGAGTCCTCGAAGTTGTCGTACTTATCGACGAGGTTGGGAGCCGAGGCAGAGGCCCAGGAAGCTGTGGATTCTATCAGAGCTGAGGCGGCAAAAACGCATCACACCACGGAGACTACAGCGAAGGTAAGCGGCTCTGTCGCCTCTCCCGTCTGCCTCTAAGGATTGCTCTTTCTTTTCAGTGCATTCGTTATGTGGACTTTGAGGCTCTGGAGAAGATGACTCCCGAGGTTTTGGAGCTGATCAAGACCAGCGTGAACATGGGCACCAAGATCGCATGCGCGCATTTCGTTTGTTTGGTAAGTACCCTGAGTTTGACCAAGGCTTTGTTTTCAAGCATGCATCCCTATAGATCAGCATCCGGTTGGGCAACGAGATGACACCCCTTGTTGGCAAGTATTTGGGCGCGTGCTTTACGGGCCTGAAGGACCGCAACGCCACGGTCAGAAAGTACTATGCCAGCGCGATTGGCCACCTCATGGGAATTGCAAAGGTTTGTTGCTTTCCAAGTTCCAAACGTTCCTCTGTAACGCTTTTACTTGTTCTGTTTCCAGGAGCAGTCCGTACGCAATCTCTTTGTCAAGCTCGATGAGCTGTACACCGAAAACCCAGGCAATCGTGCGATTGCACTAACAATTCAGGCGATCAACAAACGCCACCATGAACTCCTCAAAGACTACACAGACAGCGTCATTCCGCTGGTCTTCTTCGCCATGCATGAGGAGGTTAACGAGGAAAACAAATCCAACATTGAGTTGTGGAAAGATCTGTGGAACGAAATAAGTCCAGGAGAAGCCGGCATTCGCCTGAACCTGACCGTGATCACCGCCAAACTCGAGAAGTCCCTAGACGACGCCAGCTGGCTGCGAAAGGCACAAAGTGCCAACGCTATAAGCACAATCGCAAAACGACTCAATACCAGCTTAGAGGAGGCAGACCGTCTGCGGCTGATAAACCTTCTCTTAGTTGCCATCCAAGGGCGCACGTTCCAGGGTAAGGAACGACTGCTTCAAGCTCTAGCTGAGCTCACCAAAGGTTTGGACAAGAACAACGAAGTTTGTGGCAAAATCATCGATGCCGCCCTCAAGGAATGCAAAAAGGAAGAACCGCAGTATAGGACGCTGGTCCTCAGTTCACTGGGAGATATTTTAGAAGAGCTCGAAGCCGATCGCTTTGAGGAGGTGTACAACATGATTTGGTATCTGCTGGACAAGAAGTCGCTCAAGAACGACGACGACGAAGACATGGGCGAGCTGAATGCCGATCAACGCAACAAAAGGGCTCAACAATTTAACAAACTGAAGGAAACCGTTTGCGAGACCCTTGGCAAATCTTGGCCGAAGAACTCCGAAGACACACAGGACAAGTACCAGGTGCAGTTCGCCGAGCGCTGTTCACAATGTTTGAAGGACAACACACGTCCAGTGCAGGTGAGCCTAATGGTTGCGATGACTAAGTTCATCGATAGGTTGAAGATTCTCGAGCCACAGACAGCAGAAAATAAAGAGAAGAAGGCAAAGGTGGACTCGTCAAAGGAGCTGATTGTGGGTAAGATCTGCACCGATGTGTTGACAGCTGTAACATATGCTTCAGGTAAGGCGGATGTGACAGTTTTTTCGGGAATACTTTCTCTGAGATTTTCCTCTTTTGTGCAGGTCTCCCGCACACTGGTCTCAAGAAGGAATCACTGAACATAGTTCTTGTTCTCATCAAGAAGCTCACCGACGCAAGGGATGACGTTCATCTGGCGCTTGTGAGGAAGATTTTTGAAGAGTCTCTGCAGCGTTTCGAGAAGGATTCGGCTCCCGAGGTGCGATGCCGCATCAAGGACATTGAAGAGAAACTGAGTAAGACGAAGGGTGGTGGCCAGTAAACTGGTGTAGACCTCAAGCAGTGGTGATTGTCCGAAGTATGATTATAAATGTTAATAAACTATTCGTGGAAGGAGTATGTATCTACTAACTTCTGTAGTTTTTTTTAAAACTATATACTTTGCAAGGGCGAGGACAGTGGACAGTTGACAATGTAAGTAATAACAACATAGTCATAATGGTTGTTTAATAAAGCGAACGCTTTATGACATTCAACACAACAACGGACACGATTGGAGTTTGGTAAATTGGAAAGATTTTTGAGAGAAGGCTGCGCGAGATGATTGCGCACTTTTAAGTTATACAAATCCTACGTGTATGCAATGCATCTAGGCTTCATAACTGAAATCAAGAGGTTGACCTGCAGCAGAACTCGATTTCAATTGATTTCAAATAGTCCCACAAAGTTGTACGGAGTCGATAGGACTCATCAATTCTAATAGGCATATATTTACTTATTCTAATCAAAAGTAGTTAACTCTCACTTACCTATATAATTCTGTTTGGTGACTGCCAATAAATGAGCTCACACAATTACAGTCGCAAAATTCGAACCCGACTGCGACCGTACAAGGTACACTGCACCATTTCTAGGTACATAAAAATATAAAGGAAATAGGGGCAAAACGCCTTCAACGCCTTTTATTTTACGTTGCGCACTGTCGCGAGATGCGAGGCTGTCCAATTTTAGGAGTATGCACTTGTTAAAATTAACTAATCCTTATGTATTTATGTTTATTGCGCGAGAGTTTAACATTATTTCGAGAGTATTACGCTTTCTACAACAATAATTTTTACCTGCAATTTGCAAAACCAGAAGTTAGGGACACTAATGTAGATAGTTAGTTAACAGAGTCTAGATTGCAAGTTGAAACATCTTGTTTCTAGGCGGCGGTAATGTAAATTAGGGAGAATTATTTTTTACTTGAATGTTGAGAGCCCTGGTTATGTGACATTAGTATGGGGTGTGTTTGTTGATACTTGTCGTGTTTTTACTTGAAATTGAAATCGATCTCAGAAAACCAAAAAGTAAACAACTAAATAGGGTTTAAAGTAGGTATTATTATTATTAAGAAGAAGTGACTTGTCAACAGCAATTGCATATTGGGAGTTTTTAAGTGATGGTTTTATAAGTTTTAAGTAAAACTTCGAAATAGGAGCAGAGAAAAAATGTCAATAAGGTACCTAAAAGAAATCAAAAACAATTTGAATGACTCAACGTGTTTTTATACCGTAGAGAGTCTGTTCCTTTACTTTTGTAGTAAGAATGGAAAAGACTGTCAAAATGGCAGTGGTGGGGATAAATAAATAGACCCACTTGCGAAAAAGTTAGGGAACGCTTTTGTAGTAATCTACGACAATGACAGATACATAATTCAAAAAAGTTGTACGAAAAGTCGTTAAAATATAGTATAAAGTCGAAGAATTTGCTAATTTACAAACAAAATTAGTTGATAGCGATGAAAGTGACTCGCAATTAATCTAACTTCTTCTTCATGAATCCGAGTAGGTATATGAAAGATGTTGTACTGATTGAACTACAAACATTCGAGAAGAGGAAGAATTTCGTCGCCACTTTCAAAAAGAATTAAATTTTGTAAATTTTATTTTCCCGCATTTTGATACCGTTTTAATACGCAAGAAATCAAAACAAATGCACTCATATGTCAATTGTTAGGTGACTGACAGCTTTTTCAATTCTTACACCAAGAAATTTGTTGAGTAAAAATTCGTAAGATTCTCAGTGGAGGGGTAACATCTTGCTCTCTCGATGACGCTCTCTTTTACGAATTTTTCGAGTTAAGCAACGGCATTGAGTAAAAATTCGTAAAAATTCGTAAGTTTTAAAAGTAAAGGAACAGACCTAAAATGAATGGAATTGTTTTGACAGATGATAACATTTTTCTGTGACACCAAGACAACATTTTTTCGGTTCTTTGCTCTGCTTAAAACAACGAATTTGAATTGAGATAAGATAAGCTGCGAAGTGGCCAAAATCTACACCTAGTCCAGATCAATCTAGTCAAATTAAGATAAACAGTTTTTCTGATGTACCCACTATCGGTGTGGCAGTATGACCGTAATACATACTGGCACAGCTACTTAATTAAAAAGCATTGCCGAACCAAAATATTAACATTTTGCTATTTCAATTGAACTGAAAGTACAATTATAACGACTTTCAATTAGCAGATGATAAGCGCAAATCTCGTAAAACGCAAAAACTAGAGACTGGTCGGGAACGTCACGTTTTCTACGTCAGACACATATGCGAAGTGTCAACTTAGTACTCAGTCACGAATTTATTGACTAGATTCTTCGGCTACCCCTCCATAAACGTCAATTAAAACAGCTTCTCATATGACCGATTTCCCCTAATCAAAACCGAGATACATCTAGTGAGAGAGCTGTCTTACTAAACTAGATACATAGATACTTGAACGTCGCCATTTCCAACTCAGAAAATTCAAAATAAGCTGCGATAAAATAACAAAAATTTAAGATGACAACTCAACGCGTTCGTATACAGTTCAGACAAGTCCCTAACGTAAAACATGAACTAGGTATCCGAACGTCCCCAGTTAGTATAGTAAAGCTGTCTCATCAAGCTTGAAGTTTCCAGACTGTTTAGAAAAGATTCAATACCAAAAAAGGAAAACTGTTGCGTATACTCTACTACTCAACGTTTGTGCATTGGAGAACTGGGTGATCAAAAATGTATGATGTGCGGTAGACATTTAGAACGATATCTCATTCTAAACTTAACTTCTTCATCCAAGCTTCAAAATAAAACGAAAACTCAATTCATATGTTAACACGTTGTCAAGTAAGCCTTAATTCAACCACTAATTTCAATTTAGTTATAACCTAACGAAAATCCATAAATTGCTGTCTTTCGGGCAGAGTCTACAAAGAACACTTTTATTAGAACAATATTTCTGCAACTCTATTAAGCATGCAGCCAAATGCATTCTTGCCGAAATGCATCCACGAACAGTCCCCCTCCCACAACTCAAACTGCAACTGTCACTTGTGCATTATACCAGTCAGTGTAGTGTGGTTCCTCCGGTTCCGGTGTCGGTAAATTCTTAGAAAATATTTCTTTATAAATTAATTGTGTTTCGCATTTGAAAATCTTATCAAATTGTTTAAATTTGTTTACCTAATTAAGTTAGTTGTGCAGTGTTTTCTTATGAATTGTCTGCCAGATTGATTGTATTTAGTGAGTAAACTCCGTCTGAAAAGTGTTCTTCTTTTTTCGGTCGACATCGAAACTTCCGTTATTCATGTTCGGCAGCCATCATTGATCGGTGAGTGGATTTTGCAAGTGCATTCAATTTTTCTTTTTGCTTTCTGAGTGAATTTATACATATGTTTGGAATTGTATGTGCATTTTGTGATGAGGAATAATATTTTACTCTAGTTATGTATTTTTATTATTCTTTGTCTTCTTTAACAAGGTACGATGGCATATTGTTATAATTTTAAAATTATGTCTGATGCATTTTTTTGCAGTTTCATTTCTCTCTTTCCGTTTCCAAGTCTCCAACAAAAGTCTACGTAGGTTTGAGTTGTCGTTGGTTCTGATCTATGATAATTTGTCGTTCGTACTGTTTCGATGGGTTTACATTATTTGTAGGTTGCAGCAGTCATATCTTGCAAATAGGAATTTAGAACTCGCAGAAAATAAATTGCATTTAAAGAGTGTTTATACTATATTTAGGTACACTTTGTCGTTTGTTTGGCACGTTTTGTCGTTTGTTTTGGTATTTTTCAGTTCGTTTTGTAGAGCTTTTTCCGAATGGATTGAAATCAGTATTAGCAATTGGCAATTGGCAATTCCCATATGAAATGCTAAAAAGGACTGTGTAGTGTAGATCAAATAATTGAGAATGGTTTGATACTTTCGATACCTTTTATGACAGCTGAACTTTATTGGTCTTCCGGAACACACCATTCTTGCTGTTGCAGATTCAAGATCAAATGTCATAAATTCACCTTTCTCTCATGAAATAATTTATAGCAGTAGTCCTCGTCAAAAACGAACGTCTATACACATCTTATCTGTTTTTTTTGTAATTTGCACGCTTAAAAGGTTATCTGTTCACATTACACAGCGCTGGCATTTGGGAAATGTTGACAGACTAGACAGGAGATACCGATGCACATTGATTTCAAATGCCTGCAAATTGCAACACGGAATATAAACACATTTGTGTTGTATGGCTTATGACAAAACCGTCTGAATTGGATGAAAAATATTTAAAACGTCCAGTTCAGTTTTATTGCTTAGTAATTTAAATTAGCGGATCTCGAACAAGATTTAGATAGATTCGATCACATGATTGTAGAGTTACCGACTTGTGCTCGAAGACAATTTTGGGAATACTCCTAGGACTAGTGGTAATGGAATGATTGCGTAGATAGCTAATCAAACCCACACGTGTCTGGATGTGTCCCAGACGTTCTCCAATACAATTGTGTGGTCCAGTACCGAACGGCATATACGTATAAGGATTGATATTGGATTTGTTTTCAGTCGAGAACCGTTCAGGATCAAACTTCTCTGGATCCGGGAAGTACTAAAAAAAAGCAAACTTATTATCTGAACTAATTTAAGAGATGTAAAATATTTTTGCCTGTGGATCTCTTTGCAGAGCGAAGTTGGAAATATATGTCGGCATACCATGGGGTATTTTGTAGTCGCTGAACGGCTCCAATGAGTACGGTTCCTCTCCTGCGTTCAGTGTACACTTCCTCTCTAGCCAAGGTACTATTGGATACAAACGCAGAGTCTCCGATATGACCTTACTTAACAGTGGCATTTCATGAACTATTTCGTAGGTAATTATTCCGCCGGTTTTTTTGAGAGCTTCCCTAATCTCTTCGCGCAATTCCCTTTGAATTTCAGGCTGCTTCGAAAGCTCATACAGGGCAAACGTAATTGTGGACGAGGAAGTCTCAAATCCAGCTGTGAAGAAAACAGCAGCCTGTGCGACCATAAAGTCGTTAGTTGCGAATTTTTTCTTCTCCGGGTCGATCTCGGCTTCCTTTTGGAAAGCAATCATGACGTCAATTAGATCGTTTCTGACCTTGCCTGACTTTGTGCGCTCTGTCAGTATGTACGACATGCTTTCTTTGAGGAAATCGGATGACTTCTTGGAGAATACCTTGCATCCCAAAAGTCTGACCAAACTGGGCATGAAGAATATGACGAAAAACTCAAACGCCCGACTTGCAGAATTCTCAAATATCCTCCTGCCGCCGACACGGAAGTCGTTTTGAGGATTCTTAAAACTGTTGACATCTATCCCGAAGCCTACTGTGGCGATCACGTCATTGGTGAATGCACCACTGATTTCTTTAATCTCTAGCTCGACCGACTTTGTTTTCTGATCAACCGTATTCGACAGAATGAAAGAGTCCAATTTCTTACCGATCTAAAAGTAGTCATTATAGCTATGAGATTGTCGGCTTCTCTGTTGTCAAACATGTATACAAACCTCTGCAATCAGGGGAAACATTTGCTTCATTTTGCCACTAGTGAAGACTGGCGTCAGCTTAGCGCGAACCTCCTTCCACTTGGGATTCCTCACAAAGAACAGATTCTGATCACCTAGGACGTCGCCATGTGAATCGGCTGTGAGATACCTGTCAGAGAACTTTGAAAAATCCTTAACCAATATACGTTTGATAAGTTCGGGCTCACGGACTACTAGCCCTGGCTTGTGGAAGATTTGAATCCCAACAATCGGCTGATCTTTTGCGATTTTACTGTTGTAACATGAACTAATGTTCTCAAACCAGCTCTCTTTCATTAGAAGAACTTTCTTCAGAGTTCCTATGAACGGAGTTCCCGGCATATAAGGAATGTTGTTGCGCTTCCAGTACGAATAGGTGTATTTTAGCCAGAAATGGACGGCTGTTAGAATGCCAACAAAGGCGATTAAAAGTGTCGTGCCCCCAAGCATGTTCTGAAATAAATAGGAGGGGAAAGTTATTTATAACACGTTATATTTTGTACACATTGAAATGGAAAGTAACCATCTAACGATTAAAGGAACCAGTTGGTATGAGTCAGGTTGCTTAAAGCTCACCCCAACGATAACCCACATTCAGAAACAAAATCCATTGCACTTATTTAAAAAAAAAGAAAACCTATACGGTCTTGACCGTTTCTAACCGCACTTCTTGCACTTCTTTATCTACAACGATCTTGTAACAACTTCACAATCGTTTTCTTCATTAGATTGCTTAAAACCAGTCAACGCCCTCAACGTTGCATCTCAAACTTACTTCGATATTTACGGACTCCGCTCGAAAAAAAGTCTACCACTCTAATCTAATATCCCGTACAAATGAGGAACAGCCCGATACTGAATAAAATTCAATAACGAAGAACTTTATATTCGTTTAGCTACCAAAGGGGAAATAAAAAGCTTTTTCCCAAAATTTTGAAAGTCATGGTCTTTATCAGCAGACTTATTCAAAATCATTCCTGATGAATATATTACACGGTAGAGGTTTCTGTTGTCTCATCTAAGGCTATCTCTATTCAATTGGTACGTGTTTATAGGCAATGACTTGTATAAACTACCTTCAGATCTACTGATCAATTAGGAATATTCGAAGCAGTTTTTTGTGAGAGCCGAAGGTTCTCTTGGCATTTTTACTTTCTGAACTGTTTTCATTACCATGTGCGAACTGGAAGCTGAACATTTATATAAACAATAAACAAATAAGCTTTCAACTTGAGGGTAACGAAGACTTTCGCGGAAAACCGGCTGATAGAGCGTGGTCTAGTTTAGTTTATTTATATTTACTTGTGTGCCCACGTGGTTAGTAGAGTAACCGGTTTTGTTTTCATTTTTTTTTTTGTATATTTACGTTTAACTAAATATAACTGTTCTATGAGTGACTTTGCTCTGATGTAGGTATTGTATATCCGTATTGGGAGTTTGGTTCCGAAACGTACGGGCATAAATTTGGGCGGAGATTTTTTATAAGTAAGAGACTGCAGTTAAAAGAATTAGGCCCTTACCAATAAACATTTTTAGTTTTGACTCCAAATTTAAGTAGTTCACAGTGGCTATATTTTCCGTACAAATTTCGCAATTGTGAGCTTCCGTAAATTTAAGTCGAGACTGAAATTTGTTTTTCGTATGGCGCTTAAACTTTCGACGCGTTAAATGACCTTATGCCAATCTTCGTCTAGGGTAAATTCGCTTTACGAGCTCCTTGACAAAATATATGAACAATGTCCTAAGAACGAAGGCAAAATTGTTCTTTGTAAAAAGGCAGGCAGGACATTTTTCGTAGTTCAATTGGAGAGCATAGCCCACGAAGCCACTTCCGGAAACCGACTCCTACTCATAAAATAACATGGCTGTCAGCAGGCCATCAAACCGACAGCCAAATTGATCTTGTTACGGTCGGCATAAAGCACCCCTCAAGCATTCTTGATTTCCCGAGGACCTAACATTAAATTTAAAGCAGATACCCTAGACAGCTGTACAAAGGACAACTACGGCCAGAATCCTTGCCGATCTTGTATACCCTTAAACTAATCGAGGCCCTTTTCAGCCATAGTAAACTAAACCAGTTGACCTCGACGCTGAGTGGCAAGATTTCCATTCACCCCGACCAAAATAAAGTAAGGAAAATTTACCTAGATAAACTAACGTCCAAGAAGTCTAATGGACCATCAGGTTCAAGTTCGGAAGCAGTTCGCAAAATACTGCGCTATCTGCAAAGGCTGATGAGATTAGAGCGCCATCTATGCAAGTGTGAGCAAGATTCGACCATCACCTTCGCAGTTTTTATGAACAAAAGTTATGCACTTGGTCATTGTGCCTTGCAGCTACATATTTTTTCGGCGTAGCTCACAGTAGCTATACATCTCGCAGTTGTGAGCTTCCAATAATTTAAAATCGAAACTTGAGAAGCTACGATTAAACGTGTCTGTTTTCGTGGCAAACTTTGACATGCTGACGCCACAAAAATTCGGCTAATCGGTGGTCACGCGAATGACCAGACGCTTGACAGTCGACCACACGTAGTGACAAATTTATGACAAATTTAGGACAAATTTTTACGTCATAATGACGTCGGCATGTCAAACTTTGACATTAAAAGTGGAATGTGTAATCTAAACTAGACTGTTACGATAGTAAGTTGCAATTGGTTTCCAGCTATCACATCTCGCTTGTTTAATATCTTTATTTTAAGTTACATCTAAATAATATTAGATATGCGCTGCGCTCCGCTATCAGTCATCAGTCCTCAAAATCTTATCTTTGCTAATTTTAGAATAATACCGAAAGTAACATTTCATTTTTTTTTCGAATCCTCCGACATATTAGAACTTCACTTTAATAGGTTAGAATACGGTATCGGATTATCTCGGGTAGTTTTATGAGCACGATAAGGTGGTACGTTGTTCAAAGCTGTGGGTTTACCCTTAAAATTAAGACAGCCATGAAACACTTGTTAAAATATTACCGATATGAACCCGTCGATTTTGGTGATATCTTTTGTTTTTGCAAACCAAAGTCTTACAAAAATTGGGAAAAGTAAAAATACCAGCTACACTTGCAACAAACAAAGTCTGACGAATATATTTAAACGATTACTTCATAAGCTTTATGGCCAGAAGGAGGAGTAAGCCGATCTCCACTTTTTGTCTCTACAAGCCCGCATCATAAATGCAAAAAAAAATACCGAATCAAGCTGAATATACTATACTTAGACGTTTAAATTTGAATTTGTTCAACGGGAAGAAGGACATTACATTTTTTCACAGAAGACTTGTCGTTGACCTACTTATTCAGATATTCCGAGAAACTCAACAACATTATTTTCAATAATACAATACAGGGTAGCGGGTATGAAAGCCCTAGAAGACAAACAATCAACACCTTGACAGGCGCGAAGGTATTACTTTTCCGCAACTCACGCATAACTACAGTTTAATCACATTTTGGAACTCGCTCTCTGGAGACATTATGCACTTACATCGTTTTAAGCGCATTTTTAAAACAAAATTGAAGTTAGTTCTAAATTAGAAAATTCATTTATTTTTTATCTAACTTTCTACAGAGAATATAATTTTCCTAAGACCCTATTCCCACAGAGCATTCTGTATGCACCCAAATGCAACTACGAACAGTCCCCTCCCTCAGCTCAAACTGCAACTGTCACTTGTGCATTATACCAGTCAGTGTAGTGCAGTTCGTCCGGTTCCGCTGTCGGTAAAATCTTAGAAAATATTTCTTTAATTAATTAATTGTGTTTCGCATTTGAAAATCTTATCAAATTGTTTAAATTTGTTTAATTAAGTTAGTTATGCAGTGTTTTCTTATGAATTGTCTGCCAGATTGATTGTATTTTGTGAGTAAACTCCGTCTGAAAAGTGTTCTTCTTTTTTCGGTCGACATCGAAACTTCCGTTATTCATGTTCGGCAGCCATCATATCGGTGAGTGGATTTTTCAAGTGCATTCAATTTTTCTTTTTGCTGTCCGAGTGAATTTATACATAATGTTTGGAATTGTATGTGCATTTTGTGATGAGGAATAATATTTTACTCTAGTTATGTTATTCCTGGTCTTCTTTAACAAGGTACGATGAGCTTTATTAGAATTTTAAAATTATGTCCGATGCATTTTATTGCAGTTTCATTTCTCTTTCCGTTTCGAAAAGTCTCAAAAAAAAAAAGTCAACCACCAATTTCAATTTAGATATAACCTAACGAAAATCCATAAATTGCTGTCTTTCGGGCAGAGTCTACAAAGAACACTTTTATTAGAACAATATTTCTGCAACTCTATTAAGCATGCAGCCAAATGCATTCTTGCCGAAATGCATCCACGAACAGTCCCCCTCCCACAACTCAAACTGCAACTGTCACTTGTGCATTATACCAGTCAGTGTAGTGTGGTTCCTCCGGTTCCGGTGTCGGTAAATTCTTAGAAAATATTTCTTTATAAATTAATTGTGTTTCGCATTTGAAAATCTTATCAAATTGTTTAAATTTGTTTAATTAAGTTAATTGTGAAGTGTTTTCTTATGAATTGTCTGCCAGATTGATTGTATTTAGTGAGTAAACTCCGTCTGAAAAGTGTTCTTCTTTTTTCGGTCGACATCGAAACTTCCGTTATTCATGTTCGGCAGCCATCATTGATCGGTGAGTGGATTTTTCAAGTGCTTTTCACAACTATAATTGGAAATGCAATTGGGAATTGTGTGCAATTTACTGTAAGGGGCAGTTATTCATTTCTTTGTTTCATTTATTCTTTGTCATTATTAAGGCTGTGTGATGTGCATACTATAAATTTCATATGGTGCATTTTTTATTGGCGACCGTTTTTCTGTTTCGTTCCTCCCTTTCCGTTTTCACAAGTCTCCAACAAAAGTCTACGCAGATAGTGAGTAGTTGTTGGGTTTGCATATATGATTATGTAGTAGGTTTTTATTCGTCCGGTTCCGGTGCGTTTGAATTTATAACAGTCATATCTAGCTGCGAAAAAAATTCTATAAAGTACCTACATAGCAAGAGTCATTGGTACTGCTAGCTACCAATTTCACGATACAGATTTATACTTGACGTTTATGTTATTGTTTGTGTTGTTTAAACTAAATTTTGTCTCTTAGAGATTTGTTTTATCCGTAATGGATTGCAAAAAAATGTATAGAAGATGTGCGGTATCCGGAAGCTATATAGAATTTGAATTCATAACAAAAATGGAAGAAAAAGGTCTGGTGCTTCTTATCTGTTTATAAATTAAGTAAATATTTGACAATCGAATTTGTAAAAAGCAGAAGAACTGCTAAATCAATAAATTATTAATTATTTACGTACATCAGAGTTTTGAAAGGTCGGCATTCCGATAAGATTACAGACTCACTCTCTCTCTCTTTTTCATTTCCTTGCTACCGTGCAGTGCATTCGTTGTTGCACAAATTGTTTTGCTCTAGAATATTTCTTTCTTTCTGTTTTCCATTCATCTCCACCAAAAGTCTCCACAGCTACTACTTGTGGTTGATGTATGTGATATTCATTTGGTTGGTGTGGCGCGACACCTTGTGGAAATTTTAATGCGCAATTTGTTTTGAATTTCAACACGTACGTTATCAATAATTTTTGTTGAGTTTATCCTACAATACAATGATAATTTTATAATTTATAATCCCATAGATAATTTTCTATTTTGGAGTTAAGATCGCCTCATACGATTTTGCTTTGGGCGAAGGGGTCATCTTTTTGTCTATGGGGCATATCAGCCTGATTTTTGGCGGTTTACAAGGATTTTATTTATAGTATCATAGGCAGGAAAAAGCAGCTCCCCTTCCTATACGTACACGTACAAATTCTGTCACATTAAGTAGAATTGTTTCCAGACAAGCGCTTGTGGAGGATCGATTGTTACTTTTAGCCTTTAGGGAATAGTTGGCTTTTAACTCGCGTTTCACTTCTCGTTACACTTATTTTGCCTAATATTTATATTAACACCACAGCAATATAAGTGGCATTCGAATACTAGAAGAAGAATATGGAGGCCAATAGGCGTAGACAAAACCGGGAGCGCCAAACACATCAAGCCGAAATTAGCTTGATGGACGGATATATTTTTATCAGCTACACACGACTTTTAAGTCTACTCTAGATTTTTCTCACCGCATTCCGTTTTCTCCCTTCAATGGTCTCAATTTGTACAGTTAGCAAATCAAAGCCAACATTCCAATAATAGTTAAAGCTTTCATAAAAAAGGTATATTAGTTCAAAATAAATCTAAAGTCCAACAGTAACAACCATAACCTATATCAGCGGATCGCGCACAAGTGTGCAGAAAATTCCCCCCTCCGACTGGATAATCAAAGCCTTCCGGTTGAGTACCATTTCCTTGTGGGATCTCTCACAAGTAGTCAAATAGTGATTCCTTAAAAAGTTGATAAGCCCAATCTTCACTTGAACAATACCAAATCGCTCTCCAATACAATTGTGAGGTCCTATACCGAAAGGCATGTAAGTGCCAGCCAGCACATTGGACTTATTTTCTGGCGAGAACCTCTCCGGATCGAATTCATTTGGATTTGGGAAATACTGCAACGAAACAAAACAATTTATTGGACCGAAAGATTAATGGTTTCCAGACTTACCTTGGGATCCCTTTGAATGGCATACATCGGCACGTAGATTGGCATTTTATGGGGAACGCCAAAGTCAGCAAAAGGCTTCAACGAGTACTCTGTCTGACCCTTTGGCAGTGTGCATTCTCTGTCCAAGAACGGCAGTGGCGGGTACAATCTCAAGACCTCCTGAACCACCATATTCAAGTACTCCATCTCGCTGATTGTATCGTAAGTGAGTTTGCCGTTGTCCTTCAACAGTGCTTCCTTAATTTCAGCACGCAGGCGTTTCTGTAGTTCGGGCTTTTTAGCAAGCTCATACATTGCAAACGACATTGTCGCCGACGAGGTTTCGAAGCCGGCGATGAAGAAGATAGCTGCTTGCGCCACAATCGCGTCATCGTTAAAGTGGAACTCCTTCTTATCCTTGTTAATTTCGGCTGCCTTTTTAAATGCCACTAAAATATCAATCAAGTCATTTCGTGTGGCACCGGTCTTAATCCTCTCTGCCATAACATAAGTGATTGTATCGCGAATGAATTTGGTAGCTGCCGCCGGGAACAACTTACACCTAAGCAGTTTAACGAACTGCGGCAAGAAGAAAACAGCCGAAAACTCAATACCCCTAAAATATGTGAAGGTGAATAGGGATCTTCCGTTCCTGCGGAAGTCGCAGTTGGGATCTTTAATGCTGTTCGCTTGGATACCATATGCCACTGACGCGATCACATCTGTTGTATAAAGGGCGCTGATCTCCTTGAGCTCCCTCACGCAGCTATTTGTTTTTGGGTCCAATGGCAGATCGCAAAGGTAATTATCCAACTGGCTGCCAATCTATAAAAAAAAAAACTTTCCTTTTCCTATTCGATCTTGAACAATGAGCATTTAGGACTCTTACCTCTTCGACTAAGGAAAACATCTGCTTAATTTTTCCACTCGTAAAGACTGGCGACAATTTCGTTCGCATCTCCTTCCAGTGTGGATTCTTGATGAAAAACAGATTGTTGTGTCCCAGAACATCGCCATGGGGATCACACGCCGCAAATCGATTCGAGAACTTATTGAAATCCTTTATTAGAAGTAATTTGATCACCTCTGGATCACGTATCAGCAGCGCCGGCTTATTTACTACGTATATGCCTACAACGGGCTGATCTTTAGCGTTCTTATCATTGTAGAGTTTGTCCATGTGAGTTGCAGGGCTGGATTTCATTAAAATCATTTCGCTGAGATTGCCAAAGATCGAGGTGGCTTTGATGTGCGGAACATTTGTTCTGTTCCAAAACGAGTAGTGATGCTTGATCCAGAAGTAGAGAACTGTTAAGGCGCCTGATAGCACGAGAAGCCATTCCGAGAGACCCATGATTGTGATGAGCTATTGCGACAAGAGGTTTAGATTTTTATTGTTAATTTGTTTCAAGATGTTAAGGAATACTCATTTCTGTCTCAAAAAAAAATACGAAAGCTTAGGGTGCAATTATTGACTTTGAGTAGGTATCTTCTTTGTGGCATCGGACTTTTATCAGGAAAGAAAAAAATTGCACAGCACTCGTACACTTGCTTAATATGTTACTACGTGTGTATACCATACCCACGGTTGCCAACTTTAAACATAGCTTCGGACAAGTACCTATATACCGAAAGAATTGAACGGAGAAATCAACATTGGGAACAAGACTTAATTTTCCAACTGACACATTATTCGGTTTAAAACAATTTTTTTATGAACAAAAAAAAATGTATAAATTGAAAACCCAATTCGTATTTTAGTACACCTCAAAAAACTACCGGAAAATAACTTCGCATAAATATTTTCTCGCATAAGCAAGGTTAGTTGTACAAGGTGGCGCAAAAGTAATCCTCCTATCAGAAAATGCTATAAATTTTAGCGATTGGCCCCTAATGTCAGTTCTGTTTTGACATTTGTGTAGTAAACACATGCGAAATACACGTTAATAAGCAATGTTACGCTACACTGCTCCAGAACGCGGAATATTGGTGACTATTTATTTGAGCAATAATCGGTCGGTGACTTTGGCCTAGCCGTCCAACGCCTACTAGTGAAACACTGCGACGTTTAGCCGCTCGCCTCGAAGAGACTGGGCACAACACGAGATGCTGCCAGGCGTGGCAGACCCCGGAGTAGCCGTTCTGCAGAGAATATTGCTATTGAGTCATCGGACCTTTTTTCTTCGAAGACGTCGCGGGCCAAACGGTTACTGTGAATGGTGAGCGCTACAGAGCAATGATCAACGAGTTCTTTTTGCCGCAACTTGATGAATTGGGATTGGAAAACATGTGGTTCCAACAGGACGGTGCAACGGCACACACTGCACGTGCCACAACCGATATGCTGAAGGATGCATTTCCCGGGCGCCTAATCTCCCGTTTTGGCGATTTGCACTGGCCAGCAAGATCGCCTGATTTGATCGCTCCAGACTTCTTTTTGTGGGGCTTTTGAAGTCGCGGGTTTATGTCAACAAGCCTCAGACTCTTGCAGCTCTTAAAGACAATATCCGTCAAGAATGTGAGGACCTATCGCCGGAAGTTTTGGCCAAAGTGATGGAAAATGCCATAAAAAGGGCTCAAATGACAATCAACTGTGGCGGCGGCCATTTACATGACATCATATTCTCGACTTGATGTAAAAAAAATTAAAAGACCTAATAAAAATAATCCACAAGAAGAATCAAAGTTTTTCATTTTTTTTTTAAATTACAGCCAAAAAACATCGGAAGGTTATTTTTGCGCCACCTTGTATATGTTCGCATTTTGTAGTTTTTTGTTGAATTAATTTTCTTTTTTATAAGTTAAAGTTTGTGACTGAGAAATCGTCGGGAGGGACAAAGAGCAAAGAAACATTGAAATCCGTGGTGGCAACCGTGCATACCGTACCATACCATAAAGTTTGAGAGCTATTCCACTTTCCACATAACCGACAAAAATTATCAGTTGCATTTCCCTTTTCAGTATAGTTTTGACTGTATCCAACAAGCATAGCAACATAGGCGTGTTTTTTTTAGCTTCGATCTCAGCAAAGCAACTGCGTCTCGAAGTGTCAAGTAGAGCGTAGTTGTTGTAATTGAATGATGAAAATCCCACTTTACTTTGCTTTTCTGAGATCGAAGTTCAAAAAAACACGGCTTATATCGGCTTCGCTAGAGTTTTGTCGATGTTCACTACGCGCCACCTATCGTTTACTTTTCGAAGCGTCATATAAAACTTTGTCGTCACTCTTTTATATAAAGTTAAGAATAATTTAATTCCAAATTACCTAGGGAAATACGTGCAATATATATAAGAGATGTTCAGCCTTATGCATTAAGAAATAGTAATGATTTTAAGCTGCCTAATTATGTTAAATGTATGTTCACAAAATTCGTTTATTTATAAAGGCTTTTTAATTATTTAACGACCTTCCGAGTGCCACAAAGAACGAAACAAACTTATTGTTAAATTTCAAGAGAAAATGTGTCGATTTCGCTAAGATTAAGTACTAAATGAATATTGTAATCGTGTTATGTTTGAATTTCAATGGGTCGTATGAATAAAAACTAGCATTTGCTTTAAGTAAAAGGTTTTAGCAAAGTAAAAGCAAATGCTTTGAATCGGTATGAATAAAAACCTATTTTGCTAAAGTAAGTTCGAAAATTCGAACATAGCATTTACTTCGCTTGCCTTGCAATTTCTGTCATACTTTACAAGTGACAACTGTCCGGTGGTTTGTTTATTTTGAATTTATTTTCAATCTTTTGTGGGAAAATTATCAAAAGCAATCTATAGCTCCAATTGCACCTGGAAACATACATTTTATTTTCCAAATCACTTGGTGATGTTTGATTTCTTCCTCCAATCCAATCATCGGCTTGTTGAACTATTTTTTGACACACATACCAATTAGTTAACGAAACGGTTGACTGATGAACACAAAGATCTTCTCCAACACCAACCTAAACACATACATTTTGCACTTGTTGCCATGAATTTTAAAATGTTTACCCGAAAGCTCGGATCTCCTAAATACCTTACGAAAGATTTAATTTTCTGGATATTTGAAACAGCCCCACCACGCGTTTCAAAATTATCATTTAAAAAAATATTAGCCAAAATGTCCACATTTTCACGAAACAATTGTTAGAAGTTATTCTTCTTTGTCTATACTCTTTTTTATTAACACGAACGTTAACAACAAGAGGTAAAACAGGTATATGGTGTGAAAACTTATCGCATCCATGTTTTGTTTGGTTTTCCTGCACGAACAAAGCTTAATTTAACTATTTATAAACAAAACATCGAAAATTCACAATGCTCAGATTGTTTTATGTAAAAAATGTGAGTACAAAACATTTAGCAAAAGGGTTGAGTCAACTAAATAGCATTTGCTTTGCCTGATAAGTTTTATTCATACCGATCTGAGTAAAAGGTCAGTGCCGCCGCTTTTCGAACATGTCAAAAGTTGGAACTAACTCAAATTGGTTTTTATTTTTATTTATTCATACGCAAATGCTTCGATTTTGACATTTCTCTTGAGTAAAAGCAATTGCTACGTTTTATTCATACGACCCAATAGCTCAAAAGGTGCTAGTAATAAATACTACAACTTCATCTCAATCTCCTCAATGAGACTCCTCAATGTTTTCAGAAAAATAAAAAATCCTACATGACAAATAAAGGCAGATCCACATTAGAATTGCATGAGCGTAATCCATATTAAGCCAATTGTGATTCCGTCTTGTTTTCATGTTGTTGTGAATAGCAACACAGTCCGAATAACAACACTAGTGATTACATTATTAATTGTCCATTAAAGTTGCCTGAACTTAATTTGATTTTCCGCAGTATTTGACACTAGTTTAATCCAGCTTAATTATGCTATGTTTGACAGCAATTTAGCGAGACTTTAAAAAAAATCTACTACTCATTTCTATTAATTAATATTTAATGCGTATGACAATGCAATTTAGGGACGCTATTTAATCTCATCATTTGTCAAGTCACAAAATAACTAAGGGCTGTCACAGTTGATTGGATTTTTTCCTCATTGTACGGCAGCTGTATTCACGCGTGTATTTTAATATGTATTTAAATTAAAAACAAAAATAAAAAATTAATAGTTGGCGCAAAAGGCCCGTAAGGACCCTAGGCGCAGCTTCTCACAACCATTTATTTTGTCTGAGGTTTTCATTTTAGGACGAATGTAAGGGATCCACAAACAGCTCATTGAGAAGCTCTTTCATCACAGTTATACTCTCGGATGTTTGTCAGACGTTCGCGGGAGGTGGCGCCATGAAAAGAAACCTCAAGATGTAATATCTGAATTACAAATTAAATATTATTCGAATGAATCAGTATTGCAATGTACTGGTCCTCGTTTGATATTTAGTTTGGGCGTAATCCAGCTTAAGCCAGTGGGCAAAAACACTTTATTTATTCACTTTGTTCGCAAGAACTCGTTATACAACTAGTAACGTTCTTAAAAATTATATTGCACCAGCATAAAATGCACTTAAAATCACACAAATAGACTTTCGTTTATGTATGACACTAGCTAAGTCCAACTTAATTCAGCTTTCGACGGCACATCCTCGTATTTCCTATTAATTCACAAGCCAACCCCTAAACCGATTAACAAAACCATTATTTTCCTGTCTCAAAAATTCAATAACAACGTTATCTTGCCGAATGAGCACCTGCGACTTAACACAGATCGACATAAACACCATTGTCTGCGATTATAAGCTTTCCGACCTTGGGCACTAGTTTATTCTATTTAAATCACCACCGAAAACGCTTAAAATTTCCTTAGGATGCACTTTCGTAGAAATACTTACTTAACAACTATTCCGATTGTAGACTCTGTTAATTTTCGACTGATTCGCAATAATTGCAGAGTGCTACTTTTATAGCCTCTAGCCACAGGTCATATAACTTAATCGTTTCTTTTGCTTATTTACTCGTTTGTAGTATCGCTGTGCCAATGTTATCTGCCCAATTTTGATTGATAATTAGATCTTAAATAAATTGTACATAGGTTAACTCTTATCAGTATCAACAAAAAAATTTTTTTTTAGCCTGCGTCATCTTGTTGTTGCGAGAACTAGGTGGACTCCTAAGGTAACACACATAAAGATGGTGTCTAAACAATGTGATAGAGTTGACAAAATAATCTATTTAGAATGGGAACTACTGTTGACTCCAATCTACAAATGACGCATAGCTTGTAATGTAGTCAGCTTTCTGTCTACCAAGTCAAGGTCAAGTCTTGTTTTCATTCGCATGTTATCTTTATAGTCAAACTGGTTCAATTCGGACTGTAGCGTTATTTTTGGGAGTAAATTTGACTCACTGCTACACCCACTTTTGACACAAAATACTATTACTGCGAAAGCAAAAAAAAAAACTTCTGTAATAATGCGAAATATGTTGGTGCACGCCCACTTTTTGGGGGCGTTTTTCTTTTAAAGCGCTCCACTTTTTTGAAATGTGTTGTGAATGTGAGTTTATCTTCACAACATACCGAGCTACGATAACTTTTTCAACGCGATTTCTTATTACAAGGACCTTTTTTAGGATTCGTACGATTCCATCTATGTGGTAAAATAGCTTTGAGCTAAACACGTGTTTTTTGGTAGGGTTTTAAAACAAACTTTTACATTCGGCACGATTCTTTAGTACCAGACAAGAGTCAGTCATAATAGGAAAAGTGTATCAGACGATTAGCTCAATGTAGATCATTTTGTTTTCAAAGATTACTATAGAGTACTCAGCAATTATCACGCTTAATCAGCATCTGTCACTTAGCAAGGCCAACCACCTCGTCAGTGGTTTGTTTTTGAAATGAAAATCTAACAACCGCTGACGTACTTCCTTATTGTGAATCTAATTGATTCAATGAACTTCTCAAGGATGTTCACTGATAGATATTATCCGTTATATCGACTGAATCCACTTGAAGGAACATGACATTCTGAGTCCTTCATTACCTTAGTCTTAACCCGATTATGGTGAATAATCGTGACCGATTCTTATTTGAAAAGGCCGGTCTAATATTTGGCTGAATGAGTTTCAGAGTAGTGCAATGTTTCGGCAGACCGTACAGTGCTGTCAACAAGGACAAAAGTCCAACTAAAAGTGGATTTAATCAGCTACTTACCCAATCTCACATAATTCTTCAAGATAAGTAAATAACAAAACCTAAGATAACATTTGAATGGGTAGATAAATAACCGGCGGCTTATATTGTTCGTGCGACGATACGGCATCAACGACAACAATGTCTAATAAATGTAAGCTGCGATGATAATAAAAGTCGTGCTGTTTGCTTCTGCTTAACACATTCATTTCTATTTGTTAAATATTTGGTTCAAGCGAATAAACAGACTTTTTAAATTTTAAATTTTAATTGTTTTTACTTACCGAACTCAAAGTTTACAAAGAAGGGACAGGTATTTTCACTGCCTTAAACAAGCTTGACTTATTTTTTTGTTGGGAACAGTGTGCAGAGATGCAATGTTGTCTGTATTTGTTTCCCAATTTATTGTGTATAAGCCTGGTTACTATAATGGTAGAATTTAAATCACTTTGCCAACTCCTCATCTCCGAAATGGTAACTTTTCTTAAGATTTACATCTCGAAAATCAATCAAAAGCCAACTTACTTCGTGTGCACAATCGAAGGTCGTGCCATACAGCTATAAAGCCCATTCAAAACTGTTCAATTGTAGAAAAAAATTAATGGAAGCAGAACACTTCCTTGTCCCTTAAGCTAGGAACTCACTGCGCGATAAAAATAATCGTACTTATTGTCTACGACTTATTGTCTACCGAGTCACCATTGCGAAATTTTCCATATAAAATCACCCATTGTGACCTACAAAATATTAGGTGTGAAGGCTAAAACTGGGCATACTTAAAATAATTTTTTACATTGCGCCGTATTAATAACAAATTTTAGTCTCGACTATAAATTTATGGAAGCTCACAATTGTAATTGTATGGAAAATAAAGCAACTGTGAACTACTAAAATTTAGAGTCGAAACAAAAAATGTTTATTGGTATAAGGCCCATTCACACACTAAATTTTATGTAGGTCACAATGGGTGATTTTATGTGGAAAATTTAGATTTTACGAGGTACACTGGCGAAATTTTCCATATAAAGTTACCCACTGTGACCTACAAAATATTTAATGTGAAGGTCTTCATTTTGAGCCTGCACACTAAAATTGTGAAAAATTTTATTTGAGGTTTGGCAGCACTTTTTCTAGCCACCCCAAATTGGACAGTTGATAGCTGATTTATGACCATTTTAGTTTATCTCTTCATTTCATCACGAGAAGAACTACATTTGCCATTTTGTCATGAGTTCAGTCTAGAGCTACGCAGCACCAGCTGGTGGAAAATGTTTCAACTTGCAAATTGCGTTTTATAACGTTCAAATATCTAGTTTAGTAAGTCTGACTATTTGTATCTCGGTTCTGATTGGCTGAAATTGGTCATATGAGCAGCTGTTTCAGTTGACGTGTATATGGAAGGGTAGCCGACGAATCTAGTCCAGAAATTCGTGACTGAGTACTAAGTTGACAGTTCGTGACTGACGTAGGGAAAGTGACGTTCCCGACCAATCTAGTTTTTCCGTTCGGGTAACACCTTATTAAGACCAATTTAATCGATTTAAGATAACTACGTTCTTGAATGTGACCACTGTACCCAATCGCGACGCCTGTATGCCAGAAATAATACTTAAAAAGTAATGGCATAAAATTACGCTGATTTTTATTTGATTTGCTTTTTTTAAAGTTCTGTTGGTACACCAAAAATAAGCCACACTAACAAGCAAAGGTTAGTTAAAAGCCATTGAGTGGGGTACCTAACAACATCGTGTTCCAAAAGAAAACGTTTTTATCTTTCAACTTGAACCCAGCAAATTCAAGGCACTTGACTGAATTTTGTTATCACATTATTTATTATCATTTTAAAACAGTCAATTTTTTTTTACTAATTTTATGTGTCTAGACTTTTGTTTCGGTCATTATAAATGAGTTAAAAAAAAAAGTGCCTCCTTTTAAAGGAGGGTTAGTGTTTATCGAAAATTTGATCTTCAAGTTCAGGAAGATCACTTTTGGTGACATATTGACTTCCTCTATACCGAATCAAAAAAGAAAGTGTCTGCAATTTAGAATTTCGCCTCTAATACAATCAAATTTTGAGAGTGCTTGGTCATGATTGGAGTTCGGGAACTTTTCAATTGCGTATACGCTAAAGATGGGTGATAACCTCATTCCGTGAGACATCACAATTATAATAACATCGTTCGTTCAAAAAAAAAAAATATTGCGCCACTTGGCAGTGACTAGTCAAAACAGACTCACAACTCGGACTCGATTAGGTTTCTACAACTCATGAACTGAGGTCAAATGGTAGTCGCTTAGAATCGGCGCTGATTGAGTCCAATCAATTAAGCTGTTTTCTTATAAATAAATAAATGACTTAAGATAATAATATAATAAGATAAGCGTCGGAACACGCCTACACGTTAGCCACAAAAAAACGTCAGACCACTTCGGGGAATTATCACGGAAAACACATTACCAGACCGAAGCTTAGTAGCCAAAGAAAGGTTGACTTCACCAAAGTGTTGTCGTCGAAGATACATCCGACAATTATGAAACTCAGTTGACTAGGAAACGACGGACTACATGCAAGTGTCGTAGCCGTAGTAACGTCCATACATAGGAATATGTTGTAGCCACAAAAAAAAGCGTTGTAGCCAGTAAAAAAACGTACCACCACAAATGGTAGTAGAAACCACCTGCGAAAGAAGTAACCGAAAAATGTTCAGACCACGCCAAAGAGTAAAAGCCTAGGAATCGTCCAACTATATCAGAGTATTACAGCCGGAGAAATACTGCACACAAGTCCAAGAAAAGCTGAACTACATAAAAGCGTTGTAGCCAATGAAATGTCTGACTAAATGAAATTGTATTAGCTGCAACAATCTCGGGCAAATTAAAGCGATGTTCGGCGTAACTTTTGTCGAAACTGTTTAATTACAAAAAAGCGTAGCATGGCTGGAGAAAAGGTCAATGAAAGTGTTGCATAAAGTAGCCAAAGAAATTTCAGGCCACGTAAAGGAATTGTAGCAGCAAAAGACGAAGGACCACATCAAAGTATTGAAGCTGCAAAAAACGATGGACCACATTAAAGCGAAGTAGCTGAGCAAATCACGGACTCTGTCAAAACGTTTTCGACGAGCCATGAGAAAAAGTAATTGCCTATAAAATGTCAGACCACTTTAAAGCATAGTAATTCAGGAAGAGTCAGAATACATAAAAGTGTAGTATGGCCGGAGACGCGTCTGACCACGAGAAAGTAATGTAGCCGCGATAAAGTTGATTCGCCCAATAGCGTAGAAGCCTAGAAAATGCCAGAGCATGCTGTCCAATAGCCCAAAGCCGGACCGCGTCAACATATTGTAGTTTTGGAATTTTAGCCGTGGAAACGTTGGACCACATTTTACCTTAAAGGGTGGCTTTCTTTGAAGCCACCCGTGCATGGGCCTTGCGAACTGGTTTTGCTCTGTTTTCTACTGATGAAACAGTTTTACTATAAGCCACGATAGAGAGGAAAAAAAAAAGCCACAGCATATTCTCAACTCGAACATTACATACATTATATTAATTGCTTCAAGCTCAACAAGTTTCTACAACAAAACGTCTTTCATGCCCACAAACATTCCATTCCCAACCTATAGCAGCGGGTCCCGCACTAGTCTACAGTGAATGCCTCCTTCCGACTGGATAATCAAAGCCTTCCGGTTGAGCACCATTTCCTTGTGAGACTTCTCACAAGTGGTCAGATAGTGGTTCTTTAAAAAGTTGACTAGTCCAACCTTGACTTGGAGAAAGCCAAATCGTTCTCCGATGCAATTGTGAGGTCCTATTCCGAAAGGCATGTAAGTGCCCGCGATCACATTGGCCTTGTTCTCCGGCGAGAATCTCTCCGGATCGAACTCATTTGGATTTGGGAAGTACTGCAACAAAATAAAATGATTAAGAAAACAGACAGACTAGTCCTTTCAAGACTACTCACCTTGGGATCCCTATGAATGGCAAAGGCGGGTATGTACACTGGCATACTATGTGGCACACCAAAGTCACTGTACGGCTTTAGCGAGTACTCTGTCTGACCCTTTGGCAGTGTGCATTCTCTGTCCAAGAATGGCAGTGGTGGGTACAATCTCAAGACCTCCTGAATCACCATATTCAAGTACTCCATCTCGTTGATTGCATCGTACGTAAGTTTGCCGTTGTCCTTCAACAGTGCTTCCTTAATTTCAGCACGTAGGCGTTTCTGTAGTTCGGGATTTTTGGCAAGCTCGTACATTGCAAATGACATTGTCGACGCTGTGGTTTCGAAGCCGGCGGTGAAGAAATTAGCTGCCTGCGCCACCAACATATCATTGGTGAACACAAACTCCTTCTTATCCTTCTCGGCCTGGGCTACCTTTTGGAACGCCACAAGGATGTCGATTAGATCATTTCGCGATCCGCCGGTTCTTATCCTTTCCTTCATGACATAGTTGATGGTTTCCTTTATGAATTTGGTCGCTTCCTTGGGGAATATCTTGCAACCGAGTAATTTTACCCACTGCGGCAGGAAGAAGATAACCGAGAACTCCAAGGCGCGGTATGATGAAAAATGGAATATAGACTTGCCGTTCCTTCGGAAGTCGCAGTTGGGGTCTTTGATGCTGTTCGCTTGAATGCCATACGCCACTGAAGCAATGACATCGGTCGTAAAGAGGGCGCTGATTTCCTTGACCTCCCTCACACAGCTATTAGTCTTTGGATCAATGGGCAGGTCGCACAGGTATTTATCCAACTGACAGCCAATCTATCGAAAAAAAACCTACTTAACGATCTTCGCAAGGAGCAGACTAAACTCTTACCTCGGCGACTAGGGAAAACATTTGCTTGATTTTACCGCTGGTGAAGACGGGCGTCAGCTTTGTTCGCATTTCCTTCCAATAGGGGTTCTTGATGAAGAACAGTGTATTGTATCCGAGAACGTCGGCATGCGGATCAGACGACGAAAAGCGATCTGAGAACTTGTTGAAATCCTTTATAAGAACTGACTTGACCAATTCCGGGTCACGGATTAGCAGTGCCGGCTTATTTAGTATGTACACGCCGAGGACCGGCTGGTCTTGAGCGATCTTGTCATTGTACAATTTGACCATGAGATCTGCAGCACTGGTCTTCATGAAAAGCATGTCCTTAAGACAGCCGAAAATCGATGTCGGTTTGATGTAGGGGAGACTTGTTCGCTTCCAGAATGTGTATTGATGCTGCAGCCAAAAGTAGAGAACTGTTAGAGCGCCCAACAGCAGGAGAAGGTACACCGACAGACCCATGATTGTGATGAGCTGTTGTGGGGGAGAGAAATTGATATTTTTAGTTGGAGGAAATACACTAGTTCTCAGTGATGAGAGGGAATATGAATAAGTTTAACAAGCGTTTATTAAAAAAAGGTATTTTCGGGATTGTCTGCGGTTCAAAAATTTGTAGAAGGAGAAGTCTATAAGCTCAATGCACAGCTTATGGATTTATAGAGACGTCGACTTTTTTACCAAAAGGGCTAACGAAGTTGAGAAAGACCTGATTGAAAAAAAATCAGTGCGCTAAGCAATACTTAAAGAAGGGTTCCGGTTGAGCCCCCAAGAAAATTACAAAAGGTGCAAAAAATGCCTGAAGCTATTTCCTTGTTTAAGTTGGTTTAAAAATACAGAAACTTTAAAATTTGATTCAAAAAATAGAGCGCAAAACTACTGAAGAGGAGGTTCCGGTTGAGCCCCAAAAAAAATATAAAAAGGTGCAAATAATGCCTGAAGCTATTTCTTTATTTTAGTTTAAAAATGTAAAAAAGGTAAAATTCGATGAAAAAAAAAATCAGTGCGCTAACCAATACTGAATGAGGGGTCGCGGTTGAACCCTCAAGAAAATTATAAAAGGTGCAAAAAATGCCCGGAGCTTTTCTTTATTTAAAAAAATATAAAAAATGTGAAATTCGATTGAAAGTGAGTGTGCAAAACTACTGAAGAGGAAGTTCCGGTTGAACCCCCAAAAAAGTAAAAAAAAAAAAAGATGCAAACAATTGAAATATTTATTTATTTTGGTTGGTTTAAAAATATAAAAATGTAAAATTTGATTTAAAAAAAAATCAGTGCGCTAAACAGTACTGAAAGGGGGGTTCCGGTTGAACCCCCAAGAAAATTATAAAAGGTGCAAAAAATGCCTGAAGCTATTTCCTTGTTTAGTTGCTTTAAAAATACAGAAACTTTAAAATTTGACTAACAAAAAAATATTGCGCTAAACTACTGAAGACGAGGTTCCGGTTGAACCCCAAAAAATATAAAAGTGGTGCAAAAAACACCTGAAGCTATTTCTTTATTATAGTTGGCTTAAAAAATACATTGAAATTGTAAAATTTGATTGAAAAACAAAATCAGTGCGCTAAACACTACTGAACGAGGGGTTGAACCCCAAACATTTTTAAAAAAGGTGAAAATAATGCCTGAAGCTATTTCTTTCCTTAATTTCGCTAACATTTGACAAATATACGAGAGCGTAATAGCCCTCAACTCTGTAGTTTAAGCTGCGGCATAAAATTGTTGACCCGTTTAATTTTTTTTCGAAAGCAAACTTCATCCACAAAGGACTATGATGATCTAGGCAGGCAGTCCTAGGTATATTTATGTTCTGCCCAGATTTTACTTTTACTTTTCTACTTTTTTAAATTAAGAATTTTTTTTAGAAATGTTTACTGCTTTTGTACTTTTTTTAAACTGAACTGTTGTTCCAAAGCGATGCAGGCAACTTCACTCCAACCAGCATATTTCCAATTTTGTTTTATTTCAACTGAACTTCACCATCATTTTTAGTAAGATCACATTTCGGTAAAATAGAATGTTATGGTTTTGGAAAATGGTATAGATACGGATGGAATAATCAGTTGTAAAAGGAACACTTATCCCGTCAGACGTTCACTGAGTGATGCAAATTTCTTGTTAGACACAAGAAGGTAAATGGGTCTTTAAATAAAGCTTTCTCGTCCCGCTATCAGGTAGATTTAACCCGCGTAGATTCATTTAGAAAATGCACACCTTTAATAGCAACACTTACTCGACTACCGGTTGCAGTTACAGCTGAAATATTTTATTTACTAAATGCAATCGAATTCTGTGAGCAGTTTTATAGTCTGTACCTTAAGATGATGCGAAAGAGACAAACAATCTATCTTTGTCTTCTTTATACAACTGATAAAATATTATGTAAATAGTGATATTGTTCTACCGTTGCATTGAAATAATCAGTACACTTACTTGGATCGCAACTTATTATTATAGTGTAATCAGTTTGGATGCACTACATGGTAAACAAAGTGTACTAATCTGATTGCGATTTAACTGCATACGTAACTGGGAAAATATATGTATAAATATAAATATAAACACTTGAGTTAGATAGTGAACTGCGTTGCTTATTTTATAATTTGATTGATTGCCAGTTTGGTATTACGATATGAGAGGTGGGAGACATTTATTAGAATCAGTTTATTCGATCGCTTTAGATGCATGTAGATGCACCTGCAATATTGACGAATACGCATTTTGAATGCAAAATGCGATGTAGAGGGAGTGGTGGTGAAATCGGTCCATTTTTAATTATGCGTAGAGACTCTCCCTGTTTGTAGATCTGAATTGTTGCATCACACTGTCCTGAGTCACTACTCACTAGATTACATCTAATGTAATGCTTGACAAGAAAAAACGGTACGATTTATGTAAGATGAGATTTAATGTCTGCGTCAATCACCCACTTAACCTCAGTTCGCACCTTCTTAACTGGCAACTATTGTATTGTAAGTAATAGGCCCTGTACACTGCGACCAGAAGAGATCTATTGTGTTGGCCTCTAATGTTTAACCCAGGGAGCTGTTGAGGCTCTTTATAAACCTCAGCACCCTTTTTGGTTCCATGTTTTCTATATCGGCAGGACTTAGAAATGCCTTTTGCATATGGACCGTTCTGCCCCTTGCCACTGCAGGGCATTCGCAGAGTATATGTTCCGTTGTCTCTTCCTCCTCTCCGCATAGCCGACAGGAGTCATCGTCGGATAGTCCCATCTTTTTGAGATGGTATCTTAGTGGCCAGTGCCCAGTAAGAAAACCCGTTAGTATCCTTAGGTCTTCTTTGTTTAGCTCGAGTAACTTTTTTGCCTTACTACGAGCTGGTCTTATGAATCTTTTTGCTTGTCTCTGTCCTTTGGATTTCGTCCAGTGTTCGGCAAATTGATCATCTTCCCATTTCCTGAATTTTGAGTATACGTAGCTCAAAGGTAGCCCAAAGTAGGGTTCAGGACCAGTGAGCAGGCGTGATGCGCCTCTTCTCGCCAGGCAATCCGCTCGTTCATTGCCATCAAATCCCTCATGACCTGGTATCCAAGCAACGGTGACCGTATTGTCCTTGGCCAGATCTTCGAGGAGATTAAGACATTCCCAAACCAACTTTGACCTGATCGTGTATGATCTTAGGGCCTTAAGAGCTGCTTGGCTGTCTGATAGGATGTAGATGCGGGCACCTTTAGCGCGCCTTCGTAAGCATTCTCGGACACATATCTCTATGGCGTGAACCTCCGCTTGAAAGATGTCTGGTGATTTTCCCAGTGCTATAGCTCTTTGGAACCTAGGCCCATAGACCCCAGCCCCGGTGGCATCATCTTCCATCTTCGAACCGTCGGTGTACCAGATTTGTGATCCCGATGGTATTACGAATTGGTTTGTTCTCCATGTGTTCCTGTCAGATATGACTATCTTAAATTTTCTGGAGAAGCGCAGCTTTTTAAGCATGGTATCTGATACCTTGATCACAGGATCATTTTGGAGCATTTGTAGTACTCGAAGGTGTCCTGTGAGGTTTCCTGCTTTAAGATTTGATATATCAGGGAGCCTGAGGGCACTGAGGCCAGCTTCCTTCTTTACAGCTAAATGTAAAGGCAGAAGGCTGAGCATTGCCCCTATGGCTGCAGTTGGACAAGTTTTCATTGCCCCCGTTATACCAACGCATGCTAAGCGATATATCTTGTTTAATTTTGTTTGTGCCGTTATTTGTTCGGTTTTTGGCCACCATGATATCGCTGCATAGGTGATCATTGGTTTGATGATCGTGTTGTATGACCAATAGATCATTTTTGGTTTTAAGCCCCAGGTTTTACCGAAAAGACGGTGGCACATAAAAATTGCCTTTGTCGCCTTTTTGGTGACTTGATCAAGGTGTGAATTCCAGGTGAGAGTTTTGTCTAGGATTACTCCTAGATATTTTACCTCTCTTGAAAGGTCAATGACTGCGTTATTCAGCTTGATCGGTTTTAGTTCTAGTTTTCTCTTTCTTGAGAATGGTATCATGACTGTTTTCGATGGATTTATGGTCAATCCTTTGTTCTGACACCATTTGTAGGTTAAGTTTAGGGCCCTTTGCATGATCTCCGATATCGTGGAGTCATGCTTGCCCCTAACAGTGATTACTACATCATCTGCATATCCTTGTATAATGTACCCCGATTGTGTGAGGTGGTCTAGGAGTTCATCTATGACTAAAGTCCATAGTAGAGGAGAAAGTACTCCTCCTTGAGGACAGCCCCTAGTGGCCTTTACAGTCTTTTGTGAGCCTCCATACGCCAGATTGATGATTCTGCTTTCTAACATATTTAGAACCCATTTTATGATTAGTGGGGCAATGCCTTTTCTTATCATAGCTTTTTTTATGGCATCGAAGGAGGTATTGTCAAACGCTCCCTGGATGTCAATGAAGGCACAGAGAGCCGTTTCCTTTTCTGCCAGAGCTTTTTCAATAGTCATTGTAAGGCTATGTATGGCAGTTTCGGTAGACTTGCCGGCTTGGTATGCGAACTGGCTCGCATGAAGTGGGTTACCCGTAAGGAACTGATCCCTTATGTATTGATCCAGGACTTTCTCCATGGTTTTTAGTATAAAAGAGCTAAGGCTGATGGGGCGGTATGATTTCGCTAATTGTTCTGATTTCCCACCTGCCTTTGGTATGAAAACTACCTTGACCTTAGTCCAGCTCAATGGTACGTGGCCTAGAGATAGGCTGGATCTAAAGACCCTAACGAGTTGAGGAGCCAATAGATCCATACCCTGTTGTAATAGACAGGGGTAGATGCCATCAGTTCCTGGCGATTTAAACGGGCTAAAGGACGAGATCGCCCATTTCACCCTGTCTCGTTGAAATATCTTTCCGGATAGACTATAATCCCATTTTGATACCGTGAGATCCTGGTGCCTCATCGGTAAGAGTGGGTTGGCCATGTGGATGCATTCTGGGAAGTGTGTGTCAAGAAGAAGTTGACAGGTTTCCTCAGGGGTATCAGTAAATTCCCCATTTTGCTTTTTCAGAGAGCAAATGCCATTTGAGTGATCGCGAGCGAGGACTTTTTGGAGTCGTGTAGCTGCAGGGAGATTTTCTATGTCCTCGCAGTGTTTTCTCCAAGTCACTCGTTTTGATTTTCTCAGTTCTTTATTGTACTCAGTTAGAGCTGTTCTGTATTGGCACCAATTGCCGTTGTTCTTAGCTCTATTGAAAAGTTTTCTTGCCGTGCTTCTAAGGACGTCAAGTCTTTTATTCCACCATGGAACATCTCTTCGTGTTGTCCTATTTTTGAGGGCACAGCTGCTTTCATAGGCGAAGGTTATGTTTTTTTGGAGCTGTTCGGATTCAATTTCCAGCTCCGGGATGGTTCCCAGTGGAACTAAAGAACGATTTAGTTCTGATTCGAGGACTAACCGATAGGTTTCCCAGTCAGAGGATTTCGGATTCCTGTAAACTGTGTTTCTTATGGAATAAGCCTCCAAGTCGAATCTGATGTGATTATGGTCCGACATGGATACTTCTCCGGAAACATGCCAGTTTGTGATGATATTATATATAAATGGACTTGCCAAAGTGAGATCTAGAACCTCTTGACGAATCGCATTTATGAAGGTTGGTTCTATCCCTCTATTTACCACCACCAAATTTTTAGCACAAATATATTCAAAAAGGGACTCACCTCTTTTGTTTATGTTAGTGCTCCCCCAAACCGTGTGGTGGGCATTGGCGTCACAGCTGAGGATCCACTGTAGTCTCCTTGCTTTGCAGTATCCTACCAAAGCCGCTACCTCCGAGGTTGGTGCGTCGGAGGTGTCTCCAGGGAGGTAAGCAGAGGCGATAACGACCTTCAGATCCCCTCCCTTTTGACCGGCTTTTGGTATTATGATGAGTGCCGCCACCAAATCTCCTTGAATAAATTCTGAAATTGGAAAAGTTGTTTTAATTAAGCTTTTATTTATCATAAGAGCTGCTCTCGGACGGGCATGCTGTTTATCGTAAATTAACTTACAGGTTTCTTCATTTGGGAGCCCTTTTACGGCTCCTGAAAAGGTCCATGGTTCCTGGATCATGGCTAGATCTAGGTCTTCTTTAATAAATCTCCTACTTAGGACACTAGAAGCTGCCTTAGCATGGTGGAGATTTATTTGAAGGCACTTAAGTTGCCTTCCGGTGTTATTTGCGGATGGACGTCGCATATTTTATTTTCTTTGGTGGCCCCTCTGTGCCACCTTTTTGCCCCTGCTGCTGTTTAGAAGCGCTGCCTCTTCAGGGTCTCGTCTCTCGCATTTTCGAGGTCTGCCAGAGACACGCTGCCTCTGCTTTACTCGGCTTGCAGTGGTACCCGTACCTGTTTTTGTCACCTTAGGCATCGGGTGTCTGTACGAGCAGCTGGGGGTATCTTTCGTTTTGGCCTTCGATATATTAGCCACAGTCTTTGAAGAGCATTGAGCAGGTGTCTTTGCTTTAGGATCCTGGGTGGTCCCTGTGCTTTCGACTGCAGTCTCCTTCTTGGCGACTTTTGGTCTCGGCCGTAAGTGTACATCACCGAAACAGTAGCTAATGTTGCCATTTAGGGCCTTGAGAGTATTTGCAGACGTTGGGTCTAGAGCTAACGTGAGCTCCGTCATTTGGGGCCTTTGCACCCGGTTGAGTACTCTCCAGTCGTCTACCCTCAGACCATTGTTTTGACCTTTAACGAGGCTCAAAATTTTGTTGGTGGGGGTTTCTTCCCCAGGGAAGTAGCCGACAAAGATTTGTGGCCGAGGAACTTCTTCCTCGCTCACAGCTTTTAGTTTGGCACCTTCCCATGGTAGCAACGTTGGTATGGTTTTTTCCAACCAGTCGCTTGTCTTTTGGTCCTTGCACGTAAAGGTAAGCCAACCCGGTTTGAATGTGCAACCACGGAACTGGGGCTTGGTAGCATTATCCTGTTGTTTTATTATGCTCTCCAGGACACTATTTTGCACCAATTTTAGTTGGTCTGTGGACCATAGGGTAGCAGGGTAGTCTGTTGGTATCACCCCTATCTTTTTACAGCCAACAACATCCCGGAAGGTGGGTGCCTGTTGAGGTGGTAAGTGTGCAGCCTCAGTAGCCTTCCGTTTTGGAGTGTTGCTCGTTGGAGTTGAGCTGTCCGCTCTTGGTCTTTTGGTGCGGTTGTCCTTGCACTGCACCGGTTCCAAGGCCATTGAACGCGCCTCCTCAATCGGATACCCTGCGTCCAACAATTTCCTTAGGCGTTTTCGTCCAGCACCTGATAGCTTGACTTTGCCAGGATTAACTGACCCAGATGGTCTGTCGATAGCTGTAGATGATTTCGGGGATGCTAGTAAAGCAGCTTCTTCCTCCGCCGATATAACATCCATGGGAATGGTGACGACCGAGTCCTCTCCAATCACCGTGGTGTTATAGTGTTCAGTTTCTGCAGCAGGACCAGGTGCCCTAACTGTAGAAACTGGGAGGTCCAAAGTGACCTCCGGTTGCAATTTGAAAGGTGTGCATTCCTTATTGTTTTCTGTTGTTGTGTTATTGTTTTCCATTTAATTTTTGAAAATTGCGAGAAATATGATCACCCGAGGCAGAGCTCCATACCTCGGGAGGGCTAGTTTAAACCGGAGGTCGCCTGTTATCCGGAGTTCACCGTTATAAGACACACTTACGTAGTGCCATTCATCCCATAGGCACGGTTGTTAGACGCCTGGGATTACGGGTTTTTATAGAGTTTCCGCTCTAGATCCGTCATATTTAGTCGAAAGCAGTGGCATCTCGTGCAGGTTGTGGCTCTACACCACGTATGACGATCCTGGGAACACTGTACCCCTGGTTTCCTTTTGTCCGGAAAGTGATTCACTCAAGGTGAGAGGTGATGGCCTCTCCTCCTTGGTCAGTCGACTTTCCTACTTATGAGAAACCTTGGCCACCAACTGGCAACTAAACCAACTGTAAACGAAATTGACGGAGGGGTCCAATCGCCTCATCCGTGCGTGAGCAATATGTGGCGGTATTTATTTTTGTTTCGTTTGTTTATTCCACACAATACAAATGTGGCGATTCAACGAATGACTTTCATTTTGAATTTGAGCAGGGAGTTTAATTTTATTTTTAATTTCTGATTTGGCAAAGAAAAAGTAAATAAAGTGTCGAGAAATTTTCATCAACACATCTTCTACAACTGTCTACACATCAATTGTGTCGATTTAAATTCCATCGGTTACATAATATTAATACTCGGTTATTAAAACTTCCTGTAGATTGACAGTTTCCTGGTGGAATACTCCGAAAGGAAGCCGGAAAACTTCAACAAAGGTTACTCAGGACAGATTTAGGTCGAGACTGCAACCCTTTCCGGTCCAAACAAATGAAATATATGAACCTAACTCGTCTGTCGAAAAGTGCTTCCTATAAAAAGGCTTTTGTGAAATAATCAAGACTTTGGGTGATGAAACCGGAGTCACTGAGAAAATCTGATGGAAGACTATGAGCCTTCTGAGACATTAATCCAGTGATGCCAACTAAGGCTTTTTCATGCCCTTTAGGCATTATTTCATTAGCTAAGAGGCTTTAAGGCTTTTTTTTCAAAAAGGCAACTTTTTTTTAAATTTTTTTTTAATTTTGTTCTTTGATTCAACATATACTGATTTTATTAATGTATGATTACAAGGACCAAGACGGTCTGATGGACTAAAACTATTTTTTGTTTTGTTCAATACTTTGTACCTACTTATGCAACTAAAAAGTCATGAATTTTGTTCCTATTAAGAATTTATTCTGTGATATATAATTTAAGTTTTTTATTTGAATTAAAAATGTTTTTTAATTTTTTAATTTTTTTATATTTATGTTTAATTTTTAACTTATTGTTCCAGTTTACCTAAAAAAAATATTTTATTGAAAAAGGCAACTTTTTTTCTCAACTTAGGCATTTTTTTGTCTAAATTGGTTGGCAACGCTGCATGAATCGTACTTCTAGACATCTGTCGAAATAGCAGACCAAAATGAGCCTAAATCGGCTGTCAGCTGTCAAAATAGTTGTCGCTGGAAACAGTGTTACCATGTAGAAAAAAGAACCTCTATAAAAAGCATTCATCACCTTGTGGGTTGGATCCTCATTTAGTCGGCTACTCTCTTCTTCTTTCGGGTCCTTTACTTGAAGTTCTTTAAAGCTTTTAAAACCGTCTAGCATTAGCTGATTTTTATTATCAGCTATGATCCATATATAGATACAACAACAGCACATGATCCAGCTTCACATCGAGACCACGAATCATGAAATTATTTCTACTATTTCCGACTAGGTGGCTTGTTTTATTTTTAAATGTTGGTGTGCCTGTAAGCGATAGCCACACAATCACGTTGCCAGACTAAAAAATAGAACACAAAAAATCAATTGAGTTTCTTCGCAAATCGAATGAGCTCCCTGTCCGTATTCCGAGTTATTTTATTTTTTCTCGTTCTATAAAGGTATGTCCAGACCAGCCAAACATTTGATAAACAATTAAATACCTACATGTTCCATATTTATTTCTAAAACACTTATTAAACAAAACTATTTTTATGAAATGTTTAGAAACGGTTTGGATCTGGATACCAAAAAAAACGTTTATGAAATGTTTCACAGTTACCCAATCGTGATAAATAATTTTTGTTTTACAAGTATCCCTGCAGAAAGTGAGCGCTGTTATAAAAATGTCCAGAAGAGCTTTGAATACCTAATGAGAAAGTGATTCATTTAATACGATTATTTGAATTAAATCGCGTGTCGCGTGATTGCCAAGACCAAAATTACAAAAATAAAAACTTTACTCGCTGCTAATAATCCCACCACATTATTTTCCAAAACAGGATAAAGTTGAAACATTTCACAAACATTTACCCCCGTATTAATAAACAAATAAGTATACAAAAATTTGACGTAACTGCTGAGTAACGAGTTGATAACTTTTACGCAGTGTTTATTAATACGCGGCTTAGTAAATAAATTACAGAAATCTTTTATAAATGTTTATAAAATCTGTCCGATTTGCTTCAGACACATATTTCATAACCATTTCTGAAATGTTTCGGTGGTCTGGACACACCTTAATATGCCAAGATAAACTCAAGCAGTAGCAGCAAATATTGTTCATGTGTTGCATATTTGAACATAAAATACTAAATTTGTTTCACAAAAATATATTTGAAAAGAAAAATTATGAAAATTTGGTAAAACACCCCCGACATTTCAAGTGAAATGACATCTGCCTTGTGTGACGTCACGTTGAGAAGAATATTTGCAATATGGCTGGTGGCAATATGAATTTTGAAATACTCTGTATTATCTGTTTTGTTTCTGAAAGCAACTGTTGCCACAATTCCAAAATTAAACTTTTCAATGATCCGTTTTGTTTTATTTTGATCCGAATCAGATCACGCTGATAATAAAAAACAGCTATTATGCACTTATAATGATAAGACATATCAACCATTCATTAATCATCACGTGGCTATAGTGACTCGGCAAAATACTGATTTTTGAACTGCAAATCAATATCAAGACCTGAATGCATAAATAACTTATATGAACTAATCATGTGAGGTTGTAGGTCAAGAATTATAATCAGAGCTTACGCCAAGCGATGAGATTCTTTTTTTTTTGTTTGTGAACATTCAATAACAGTTTGTTGTAAGTGATAAGACAATTACTTACATCAGGGATTTTAGATTTATTATTATTATTATATTGCTTGCGATTTTCAAAAAATTGCCAATCATTGCTAGCTAAAAATATATGAGGGGCGGGGGAAGCGGTCTTAGACGGTAATAGATTTCTGTGATAAGAAATCAGTTTGAAGTCGGACCCAGCTTTGCTTTCCAACTCGAGAGTTGCAATGATACCCGAGTGTGTTTCTAAGCCTGCCTGGCTTAGTCAATTTTGTGGGTGTAAGTTTGGTCTCCAATGTTGCTATTTAGAAGGGACTCTTTTATTCTGTTTACGGTTTACATAATTCTGTATAAAGAGGCTGAGAATCCGCATTATTTGTGATTTAAACGCGTCCATTTTACACCAATCAGAACTCCAATCTTCTGCACCTATATTGCGTAGCCGCGCATTTTTGTTCCTTCTCTTGTAAAGCGTATTAAGCACAGCCAACTTCACTTTTAGTGCTAAATCTGACGGAATTTTCAAACGCAACAAACAGCTTGAAGGTAAAGCTCCAGAATAAGTCAGAAGAGATCAAGTCTTACTTGAGCAAACCTCATTTCCAGCATTTCTTCTTTTTATTGCAGGGGTGTTACATTTCTATCAGGAATAATTTCCCATTAAATAAATAAGATAACTTTTACTGTCAAAGCTCCCCTGACAGCTAAAACTTGTGCCTCCACTAGATAAATTTGAATGCTGAACTGTATTGACGAATGGAGGCTAACCCCTGGCGGTAAATTTTCGCATCGGTAGGTTACTATAGATTTTGACAGCTGGTATGTATTTCTATGAAAAATCAAGAAGTTATTGTGAGAAATTGTGTATTTAATTAAAAATATACATTTAATATAAGAAAAAAAAAATAATTTTACAACAGCAAAATAATATCTTAAAAGTGAGTGCGATAAGTGTTGAAAGTGAATACTAAGTTGGTATTTTTGTAGAAAATGCTGAAAACAATCGGAGTTCAGCATTGTGGCATTCCTCAATGCAATTCATATCGTAAAGAGGGAATTACATTGTACCATCTTCCAAAAGAAGTTCGGAACTCATCTTTTGATTAAATGGGGTATTGTGCTTAAGATGGGGAAAGAATTTCCCAAATTTTCCATTTGCAGTCTTCACTTTAGAGATAAAGACATTTTGCGACCGAATAAACGGGATGGTTTTCAGTATAGACCCAAACTTGTGAAATGAGCCTTTCCCAGCCAAAGTCTTCCGAATTCATCAATTCTTTCAAAGAAACTAGGCATTCCAAGACGGTTACTATGACGTTCAGCTGCTTTAATGAGAAGAAGCTACTACAAGTTGCTACATTTCGTTTCCACTTTTATTTAAAGACATACTTTTAATATATCCTGTACATCTACTCAAGAATATATGACACATCAACCCACAAGTTTGTCGGAGAATCCTACTGATACCCAAGAACCATCCAAGATCCAACAACTGTAGATACTAAGAGTGTTCGTAGCATAGGGGTGCAGGCATGCTTAAGCCCGTTCACTAGCATCACTGCAGTATGGGCTACTGAATAAAAATTAAAAACCATATGACTGGGTTGCATAATTGTCCCACTAAAACAGTCAATTATTTCACAGAGCGATTTTGTGATAACCTTAAAAACTTCTAATCTGGCTGGATCCCCATCATCACAGCAAGCAATTCTGTAAAAATTATAATTAGCACGCTTTTCATAAGATAAAAAGCAAACAAAATATATAAACAAAAGCAATTTTTTTATTTGTTTACATTAAATTCAACACTTCTTTGAACAGACTTTTGTGCTTGTTTTACAAGATGAATTGACTCACACTATACAAATTTCGGACAAGTAGTACCTACTTAGACTTGCAAATTAAGTTTGTTTTCAATTAGTTGGTTAACATTTTAATAGATAAACAATTAATTTTTTTACACGAAAACACACGTATTTCTTATCCAAGTCCTTTGCAAAATAGACGTCAAAATTCTATAGGTCTCTACATATTCCTTTTTTATCCACCAGGTGTCGCAGGAAAACTTTTCCACTCGTCAATATTGTGCTTTTGTGCGCAGTGGCTTAGTGATAGGGCGCAAGTATTCCTTGGAAAACACACAAATTCCACTCCAAGTTTTTTTTTACTATCCCACCTCTTCAGACTGTTTGCCGCATGAATTTGAAGGTCCGTTTGCCCGGAAAGATTGCGAGAAACTACGCGTATATGTTGCGCACACTAATTTTTTTTTATAATAATTTTTCTTAAACCACAATTTAAATCGTCTGAATTTTATTAAAAAATTTAAAAGTCCCTGCATTATATTTAACTAAATCTCACAGCGTCCATATCAGGGCATCGAAACGCACACCTTTTTATAAAATAGAATTTCAGAGATTAGCCTAAAGCCCTGGCAGATAGTGCTATATGTTCTATTGCTTATGTAATTCATTTATGTAACAATAAAGTTGTAAATAAATAAAATAAATAAATTTCAGAGAGTGTGCGCTAACTTAAATCGTGTGCGCACACGTTTGCCCTGACTATATCAGCTATCCAATGTCAAAAAATCATCAGTAGCATGAAAGTGGAAATTTGTCCCCAAAAATCCCTTAGCGCACATAATGTGTGCGATAACAATAAAGTCGTGCATAGTTCGTAGCTGAGCTCGTAATAAGTGTGCGCTCTACCTACCCTGTCCCCATAAATAATATGCTTAAGCTAATGGATCGCGCACGATCTTGCAGAAGATGCCACCCTTCGATTGTATAATCAATGCCTTTGGATCGAGAACCATTGTCTGGTGCGACTTCTCACACGTAGTTACATAGTGGTTGCGCAAAAAGTTAATAAGTCCAATCTTTGTCTGAAGAATGCCAAAACGTTCCCCAATGCAGTTGTGCGGTCCCGTTCCAAACGGCATATATGTAAACGGCTTTATGTGTAACTTGTTCTCTGCAGAGAATCTCTCGGGATCGAACTCTTCAGGATTCGGGAAATACTAAAAGAAATAGAGTTTGAAACACGCCATCAATGGGCTTACTCTAAGAACCTACCTGAGGATCTCTTTGGATACCGTAAATGGGAATGTAGACGGGCATATTGTGGGGCACAGCAAACTCGCTATATGGCTTCAGAGAGAACTCCGTCTCGTCCTTAGGCAGTGTACACTGTCGGTCCAAGAATGGTAATGGTGGATACAGCCTGAGGACCTCCTGAATGACCATATTCAAGTATTCCATTTCGTTGAGCATTTCATAGGACACTTTGCCGTTGTTCTTCTTCAAGGCCTCCGTAATCTCCGCACGCAACCGATTCTGCAGATCTGGTTTTTTCGACAGCTCATAAAGCCCGAAGGACATTGTCGACGAAGAAGTTTCATAGCCAGCGGTGAAGAAGATCGCCGCTTGTGCTACCAGTACATCGTTCTCTATCGGCTTCTTGTCGCCAGCTTCGGATGCCTTCTTAAAGGCTACCAGTATATCTATCAAGTCGTTGCGGGTATTGCCATTCCTTGTCCTCTCTGCCATTACATAGTTGATAGTATCACGAAGGAATTTCGACGACTCGGCGCTGAACATCTTGCAGCGCATAATACGAACTAACTGGGGAAGGAAAAAGATGATCGACCACTCTATGGCCCTCAACGGAGTAAAGTTGAAAATGGATCGACCGTTCCTTCGGAATTCGCCGTTTGGATTTTTGAGGCTGTTTGCCTCAAGACCGAACGCGACCGAAGCTATCACATCGGTCGAATAGAGCGCGTTCATTTCTTTGATCTCCTTTACGCAGCTCTTTGTCTGTGGATCCATTTTAAGGTCGCAGAGGTGTTTGTCCAATTGGCTTCCAATCTAAAAAAAAACAAAAGTCCTGAGAACGACCTAATCCTGAGAAACTTGATCCATTTCCTACCTTTTCGATTAGAGGAAACATTTGCTTCATTTTGCCACTGGTGAAGACGGGTGTTAGTTTTGAACGCAGCTCCTTCCATTCCGGATTCCTAATAAAGAAGAGGTTATTCGATCCCAGGGCATCGCCATGCGGATCACAGGCTGAGAAGCGATCAGAGAACTTGTTAAAGTCCTTAACCAGTATCGACTTGATTACTTCTGGTTCACGCACAAGCAATGCGGGCTTGTTGAAAATATGTATCCCGACTACGGCTTCGTTCTTGGAGCTCTTGTGTTCGTAGAGGTCCTTGAGGTGGTCGGCAGCACTGCTGGACATTGTGACCATTTCCTTGAGATTTCCAAACAGTATATTCGGCTCGATGTAGGCTACATTCTTCCTGCGCCAATACGAAAAGTGGTGCTTGGTCCAAAAGACCAGAGCCACCAGAACCGAAGTGACGAACAGAAGCACTTCGGTGAGAGCAATCATTTTGATAAGCTGTCAGATTGAAGGGAAAAATAAATTATATATAGTGATTTGTGAATGAATTGATATTTAACCGCTGGCTACGAAAACTCTCATAATTAATGAATTGTTGTTCGCTGATAAGAGATGCTCTGGCGAGCATATTAAAGCCGAGCAGCTGCCGATAAGACGTGGTAAAAGTGCAAAGCTATTACATATTGAATTGCTCGATTTGCGGAGCCGGGATCATAACAGAATGAACGAATTCGAAGCGCTTAATCAGGAGATCTGGTTAAAGCTAGTAGCTTGTACTGATCCCAGTAGCTTCTTCGAAAGTAAACCGATCGTGGTTATTAATGGGTTATAAAAATCGTCATGTCATGATAAAAAAAAGAATTTTTTGTTTGTCGAATTTTATTAAAATGTATGTAGTTCTACACCTGTGCCAGATCGATCGGACGATGCCATTAGATGCGATCGCTTACTATGCTACTGCAATGCAATTTAAAAAAAAAATATGTAGAGAGACAACTGATGTACAAGCGTTATAAAATATTACTGCGAAGATCTTCAGTGGTCACCCTCACTCCTTGATTTTAAGACGATCATTGATCGGTCGATGTAGAAAGCAATCGAAGTTTTCGCATTTTGAATAGTTAATTCTATAAGGAACGCTTGGCTAAATGTTTTACTGATTTTACCATCGTCGGGTGTAAACAGCTGGCTTGTTTGAGAGCATTTGCAATTTATTTCCCTATCGATCACATAAATGTATGCCCAACAAATCAATAGGCGAATGCGTTCTTCTAGATGAATATATCGCGAATGTTGTTAAATTTTATTTGAAAATAAGAAAAGACCATTCCGTTTCAAGCTAAAGTCTAACTATTTAAGTTTTTGAACTACACTACCGCATATTTTGACTATTCTCCTCTACCAACGGGAGTTGTTCTTCCCGTAAATTGGCATAGTCGTTGTCAATTGTTCGCATTTTCTTCTTTCGCGAATCGCCGGCGATTCGTCCATCAGCATTAGCTGCGATCGACGTCAATCATTTTAGACGATACTTGAATCGCGCGGTATTTCTAAAAAGAACTCACTGGCAAACGAAATCTTCTTCCGGAGGAGTTGGAAGCGAACGAAATTATTATTATGTCCAAATTTATATTTCCGATCTGACCGATTTAAATGATCACAAATCATATATTGACATTTTTATGAGAGCGACTCTGAGAGTTAATAGCCCCATTGGCGTTTATTCGTTTAAACTAAAATCTAACGTGTGTATGTAACCGGGAGCTCACATCAAAAGAACAACTGTTTCCTAGTTGGAAGAGGTAAAACTGCCGTATGTGAGACAACACTTAAGAACTCCAGAGAAGTTTCAGTAAAATGTTCCCCGTATATTGTGCTTTTTTTTTGTCAAGTTAAAAAGAATGTAAACTTTCGGGAGATTTGCCTGCATGTTCGCTAGGACTTTCAAAATCACAGCTGTAGCCCGGCCTTATCGGTAGTTTTTAATAAACTTAAAAACGAGTGTATCCACAAACTTTAGGGGATCTCACAGGTTCTTAAAAAACTCAAAAAAAAAACCTATGAACTTTCTTGTCTAGTTCGTTAATGCTTTAAAAAAGAAATCACCTACTGCACATTTACCGTGATACTAATAATCATTTTTAGTTTCCAGGCTACATTTTTCGAGCTCACATTGGCGAAATTTTCGCAAAAAAATTTCATATTGTGACCTACAAAATATTTAGTGTGAAGGTTAAAAATGATTATTAAGGCCCTTTATGTACAAAAAAAAGTCGTAGCTCGGCGGGACGCTAATAATTCGACAACTCCGAAATTCACAAACACAGTTCCTTAGAATATAATTCCTTTTAATTGTCAAATGACGACGAAGCATACGTCTTTTTAAATGTGCACGATATTGGAATGAATTTTGGTTCAATTGGATCGATTCTACTTGGTTTGTAGTAGTGAAAGATCAACGGAACATGTTCGCCTTTTCGAAATTTCTCGATCACCAGCAAATCATAACGGAAATTTGTACATCTCGCCAAATGCAATCACTCCCCGTATGTAATATTTACATCAAATCCACTTTCTTCTATTTACTTTCTTTATATATTTTTAAATGACAGTGATCGTAGACCGATCGTTATTTAAAAACGCAGATCGATCACTAAACGATGTGAAAACGACTAAAGACAAATTGATCGTGTAGAGCTCGAGTGGCCTTCATTTAAAATGACGGCAGCCAGCTTCAAATTGAGCACAACTTTCTACGCACTTTTTACGCACTGCGAGCTTCATGTATTTAAAATTAGGCCTTTTTCCAACCTCCCAGACACAAAGGAATCATGTTAAGCACAATACACGATTTCCTATCCCTTCGCGACAAGTCCCGTTTTGGTCAAGAGCCTCCGCATTCCATAAATAAATTAGGTACTTGTAATCCCCACACTCACTTGATTTAGCTTTTTGTTTTAACTTCCGATTTATGTCTCCTTCGCAATGTAAATAAACGTCGACTGTAATGTTCTGGCAATCTGTCGGCTACTTTTATAGCATCACCTAACGAAGGTCCGCCGGCTATCAAGTTTTCCCGTATTCTATGTGATTAGCGTTCAAATTAAAAACAAACAACTATAGCAAGACATCACTTTGTGTTTGATATTTGCGTGTTACTGTCTTAACAAGTTGCACGTTCGGCAATCGCCATCATCGCACTGAAATTTATTTAGTTAAATTATATAACAATAGCGTGTGCTTACTGTTACAGGTTATTTGCAAATTAGTAGCGGAACAAGTTACTACTTTACTGCCTATTATTAGATTCGTATGTGCAAAATGCATATGGGAAACTTGCATTGAGCTGCAACTATTGTTGGTGGCATATGATCCATTTGATCTTTATGTAAACAGAGGCTATTTCTATGACAAGAAGAGAGCAAGGAATTAACAGAAGTTATCTCTTACAGGCGGCTGTGTTCGTAAATATTTACTGATTAGCTACGGCGTCGAATTTGCTTGAGTCGTATTTATGGAAGAAGAAGGGAGTACAGATAGACAATGATCGTCTAGATCGTTTTTGAAATTTAGATGATCAAAATGAGTCATGTTCAGGCGGGTTTCTTTATGATTATAGTAAGATTTTAATACATTTGTGTAGAACGAACGAAGTTCTTAAACTCGTACTTTTTTGCTAGTTTTGGAGGTCTATCGTTTCGACGATAGTCATCTCAAAAGATCAGGGCCCAGTATCATGTTTAAAAATGCTGCATAAAAGCGACGTTTGCTAACTAACCAGAGCAAACATTATTTATTCGTTCCTACAGGGCTTTTTCGCTGCCAACCTCTCTGACTAATATCGTAGATTAGGTACAACTGTCGGTCGTAATTGTATATCGTAAATTATAGATCCCTTTGCCAGTTATCACAACTTCTCTGAAATTTTAAGATACCTTTTTCGCAAAAAGTTCAGTATCTCGTTAAACATTCGTTATTCTTTGGGTGATCAAGTTCTACACTTTTTTAGCCAATAACGCACGTATGAGGGCGCAAAATTTGAAGGCGCAAATTACGCTCGGGCCGGCCTATGACAGAGTGAGCCCTGGGGTCGAATCGCGTCGTCCGTGAATGAGAATTACGTGACGGAACTTGTTGTTGTTTCAGATGTGACATGAACTCAATTCCATGGACGTATAACTCGTTCAATGGCTCCACGATTCGCCCCTGGTTATATGCTAAACGTAAAAGGAAACAATTCAAAGGTCTGACTCATCCCGAATATAAGTTTGCCAATGGAAGCCAATTTTTTAGGTTACAACATGTTTTCAACGAAGATTCTAGTGCAGGAGATTTTTACCTTCAAAGTGCAACAAGTTTTTCCAAAACTTAGAAGGAAAAATATAAAAAAGACTCGGTTGGTTTCTTCACTGATTACTATAGCCTTTCTTAGGCGGAATAATTCGAGATATCTGCCAGAGGTAATAATCGGTCCTAAGATCTAAGTGCGTCGGCTTTTTGTCAACAGTCATTTCCAACCTAACCTAACCTAACCACTAATCTGGAGTCAAATTCTGTAAGGCGAAAACGTTTTCGTGCGCCCTAACTGCAACTTAGGTAAATCCTTCGTGTACACGAAAACGTTTAAACGTTTCGCCTTACAGAATGCCGACCCTGGCTTAAGCCACTGTGCGATTACATTCAAGTTGAATGTCAAGACTTTAATTTGAGTAGCAGTGGGACCAAGTGCATTTTGATGAATGCTTAAGACCACTTAATCCTTTTATGGCGCACAATTGTCTATTGTTTATTTCCATTGACCGATGGTTACGAGAAACTATTCTAAGTATGAATATGAACTGCCCCCTGTGTGTAAGTTGATGATCACTTGTTGTTCTGCTTTTCAAGACAACGCAATCGTTGGCGGTTGAAAGTGGGTAAGCTAGCAAACGGCCTTCATTCGCATATTGTTACTGATGTTTCGATCAATTCAATTATCTAATTAATGCATTTGAATTATGAATATAACGTCAACTGTCAGTTCGGTGTGACGCCATTTAAATTGTAAAAATTAAAATCCCCAACGCATGTCATAAATACATAAAAATTCAGTTGACAAAATAAAACCCTCAGCAAACGGCGGCGCCTGTAGGCGCAGTGGCTTAGTGGTTAGTGTGTTGGACTACTAAGCGAGGGGTCCCAGGTTCGAATCCCGAAAAAACCCAAAATTCCAACTAATGGTTTTTTCCGCTGCGCCACCTCTCGCGAACGTCTGACAAACATCCGAGAGTATAACTGTCATGAAGGAGCTTCTCAATTAGCCGTTTGGACCCGGCATAAAATTGTAGATCCCTTCCATTCGTCCCAAAAATGAAAAACGCACACAAACGAATGGTTGTGAGAAGCTAGGCCCTGGGTCTCTACAGACCTGTTGCGCCAACTATTTATTTTTTTTAAACGGCGGCGCCTGCACTTGTTTGAAATCACTTTAAAATACATTGCACACAAATAGGGGTAAACAAAACGTCAATCAATCAGCCAAGCACACGAGAACGAGTGCATTCGTGTATTATTATCGAAGAATCTTGTCTAAAATGTTACCGAGCTACTACAGCTCTATTATTAACTACTCATCTATTGCACAATACTTTTGTCTGTTTACATTTTTACATAAACATTTGAAAGATTTTCTCACTTAATTATAAAAAATGGCCTATAATTTGAGTAGTTGCTGTATTTAAGAGGAGGCTTGACATAACCGCACTACTAAAGTAGCAAGTGGGAAATGCTGCTGACAACGCTAGAAGGTTCCCTTTGCTAAGACTTCTGGCTTTCGTCAACTTATTCGCAATGACAGTTAAATTTTAATTGACGGTTAGCCTGTGATTTGCCTTTATAATTATGTGATCCAGTCATCTGAGTGCTCAGTAAAAAGGGCGGTTAACTGAAATATTTTCGAAATTATAATTGTTCCAGTTCAAGTCGGAGTTTATCACGTAGGTATTGATGATGCTGCATGACAGTGCACAAGCGCTAATGAGAATGTGAACATGCATGATGTGTATAAACGGAAAAATACTGCATTTTCACCTTAAATGTGATTTGAATATGAAGTGATTATAAATTGATGGTCTGAACAGGTACCTCGAAAGAGACTGTTTATACGACTAAACAAAAACAAACAATTAAACTGTCAAGGTAGGTCGTTGATACCTTGTAGAGCTCTAAGCACGCATGATTTATTGCGCCTTCGTGTTAATATAGTAAATATTTACGGGCTGCTAAATATTTGTAAATAATATTTACGAGCAGAGAGTTGAAATAAGATGAGAGTATTTGGAGCGATTGCTTTGAAGAATTTTATTGCTAGAGCCGATTTAGACCTAAAAAGCAGCTAAGCGATGCATTGTGAGCAGTTTTTACGTTCAATAGCTGTCTGCATTTGTCAGTGGTGTCATCTTTGTTAGGATTCTTATTGTCTTCATTGATATCCGCGGGATTCGTTTTCACTGTCGGTTGGTACTTATGTGGTATTCAAAGTCAGATTTCGTGTGTTCTACTTACTTACTAACGTTCCGGGGCTTACCAGGGCCTCAATACGCCCCTCCAGTTAGCGCGATATTTGGCTAACTACATCCAGTTGGTTGAGGTCCCCTTCCACTTGCGCGCGCCACCGAAGGCGAGGTTGTCCTCTACTGCATTGTCTCTCCGTGTTGGAATCGAAGGCTCTTCAGGCAGAAGTGTTGGTGTCCATTCGCTCTACATATCCCAGCCGTCTCAGGCTGATGCGTACTTTTCTGACCAAGTCGTTGTCGCTGTAGAGTTCGCTGCTAAGACTCCTCCTCCAAGACCCGTCAACAAAGTAACAGCCGCTGGCAAGTGTGATTCTTCGCTTGATATCTGAGGTGGTGTCATTTTCAGAGTTAATAGGGGAGCCGAGGTCGACAAAGTCCCGAACTAGTACCTTATAGCTCAAAGTTATTTCGTGTGTCTTATCGAACATTAAAACGTCATTTGCTCTTTTTTTTGTTGATATTCGTGTGATAAGCGTTTTCCATGGTTGAATTTTGTATTAAAACATTCGAAACGTGAGCCCAAATTGATTTCTAAACATTTTTACATAAATAATTTACAAAAATAGATTCACCCGATCTGTGCAGTAGAAGAACTTAACGGAAACGTAAACGAACTCCGCCAGTTGTCAAGCTCAACTGCACTTGATTCACAGATTCGCAAAAGTGCTCTGAAGTCGGAAAAAGACTGCTTTTTTTTCGTACCAATCAAACGTAAAAGTGGCCTGTAGGAAAAAAAAAAGGTGTCGAATCGAATACCACATTAATTTACTTAGGGCTCCTTCGTCAGTCGCCATTGATCTACATAAGCAACGTCCTATAACTCAGTTATAAATGTCTTGTCGAGAGAAGTCTTCTTTAAAGATGTAGACCTGGCCAGTGTTGTCTGTAAGGTGTTAAGGGGACAACCCGTAGAATCCTTGTCAGAGACTGTCTATATGCACTTACAGCTGAATTAATCTGTATAACAGTCTCAGTTGGACGATCGTTTTCTTGGCGCTTGTCTGATTTCATCACAAGAATATACCTATACTAATGCGCTGTAGTTCGTGTTTGATAGCCTGCTGGTCTTTGCCAAATAAGTGATCCCAAGTACGATATTGAGTACTGATTTGATTCGGTTTCTGCTGTCAGAATGGTCTTCAGAATTTGCGAGAAAAACATCAAAGATCGTATGATTATCTAGGGTTTTTTGTTCAAAACTTGCGTCGCCAACTCTTCCCAGAACTCTTCCAAATACTAGCTCAAAGCTACGTCGCTAAACGCGTCGAAAGTGGAGTCAAAATACGTGCCTTAAACAGAGACAAATAAGACAGGAAAAATCGGCTCAGATCGGACCCTTAAACGTGTAGAAAATCGCGTCTTTTATTAGCTTAAAACGTTCCAAATAAGTCATGTCTTATGGCGTTTTCGATTGAAGATCCGAGAGAATTGCCCCGAAATTCAGAATTGCTCTTTCCAATTAAATTCGTTGCAGCACTTTTGTAGTAGTGGTACACACCATATGAGAGAATTGGTTTTCTGTTGCTACTTTTTTTTTGTTTTCTGCAGTAATAAATACAGCCAAATCAATATACATATTTCAATTTAAGTTTACTTTTTGCACGCATAATTGTATATTTTCGGATCACATAGCGAAAAATTTGTTGCTAATAACACAACAAACACTTCAATCTGACATTTTGTTAGTGTGTGTTGGTAAGTTCAGGGCGATTCTGTAAAAATATTCCGGACACTTCTGTCGTGTTAAGAATTGACCTGGAATATATCGAAAGAGCACTTCTAGATTTGCTCTTTTCATAGAAAGGGCAATTCTTTTCTTCAATCGAAAACGCCATTAAACCGAGACAAATAAGACAGAAAAAATCGGCTTACATCGGCCCCTAAACGTGTAAAAAATCGCGTCTTTTATTCGCTTAAAAAGTTTCAAAGTCATGCCTTAGATGCAGCTTGCGCCCCTGTTGAGTTTACATTTAGTCATCGTAAATTATTCATAAAGTAAACGCCAACACGCATTTTTTTTTTGTCCAGATTTGCATTTATTTTTCTTTTATTACTGAAGTTGAATTTGTAAGGAAATGTAATGTAAGGAAAGAAAATAAAAATTATGTTTTTTTTGGATTGCGCCAAAAACCATTTAAAACCGATTTAAGTCATCGCACATAAAAACAAGCCAAACACAAAAAAGCCCCAAAAAACACTCCGAAAAATGCGTCAGCAAAATTAAAAATATAAACAAAATTATTTCCCCGAATTTTCTTTCGTCTTTTTGTTGCACGGATAATTTGCTCTACTGCGTGGCATTTTGGTCATGTTCTAATTGGCCCTCCGGCTTACTGTTCAAACTAGGAACACTTCCATTCATGCAGAGCAACTCCAAAGCTCCAATTACCAAGCTATAGGTGAAAAAAATGTTTATGGGTCATTAAACCGAACAACTATGGGCGGTGTTCTGTTTGGCTAAGCACAATTGCGTCTTACAAAAACAAACTGTCTGATTCTGATTGCGCTGACTAAAATATAGAAAGAAACCTGTTACGTCGACGTTCGTGACTTCTCTTTTGGACACAACATATTTAATTGTTTATGCCATCGTGAAGACATCTTAACAACTTTGTTATTCTCTTTGACTAGACTAACAAAAAATGCCTTTTAATAGAAAAACAGTTTATTTAAATATTTAAGCCGAGTATCCTGCTTGCGCTAAATTGTATCTCGCATACAAAAAGGTCTACAAAGATAAAATTTAGCTGGGCGATTGGGCGCTCTTAGAGCACTTCTTTTTGCTGTCAGAGCACTTTTTATTTTCGTTTGGTACAAAAAAAAACAATCTTTTTCAGATTTCAGAGGATTTTTTTTCAGATCTGCTTCAGATTTACCAACACAAGTACGTTTGAGTTTGACAACTAGTGGAGTTTATTTACGTTTTCGTGAAATTTTTCAACTGGAAAGAAACGAATTGCATCGGGTTGATCTATTTTTAACATTCTCCATTACGTAGTAAGAGAAATTTATTGTATTCGTACCAAATTTCGAACTCGATGATAGGCGATAGGCAAAAGTGTGTCCGTCTGTCTGTCTGTATGTCCCGAGGCCTACAGCCTAAGCAGCTGCCCGGATTTCGTTAAAACTTCCGATTTATAGTTTGGGGGCTTACAGTTCGGGGCCGTTTTTTTTTTTGCATGGTAACCTCAATATTAATGGTAGTTCCCATATAAAATGTTCATACCAGTTTCATTTGTTCGAAAACGGCTCTAACGTTTTCAACAAAAATTGATATGTAAACTGAAGCAGGTGAGGTAAACATAACTGCATACTCAGTTTTCCGAGTAACGGAACTTTTGAAATTTGGACATATCTCGAAAACGGTCCATACGATTGTAACAAAAATTCATTTCTAAGGTTATAGGGTCATTTCGAACTTAATGAAAAACTCAGTTTTTCTCTGTATTATCGTAAAATGGATTTTTTTAAAAAGTCATTTTTGAAAAATATAGTTTTCCCTAGTTTACCTTTTGACCAAAATACAATAGTATAGCAATAGTATTTTTCAAACTAAACATTGCAATATTTGGTATACTATTTGGTACACAGGCGTAGATAGTAATACATGTAAGCAGACAAGCAGACAGAATTAGCGTCACGGCTGTTAAAAGTTGCCCCAGGCCAGGGTGGTGTTCTATCCCCCTGCTATGGTCCATATGTAGTAAATGAACTGCTAAACATACTCAGAAATGAGGGATATTATGCCCATATGGTAACTCTGATGACATTCCGATTATAGTTTTTTTATTTTAGTGCCTGACTTTCAATAACAATACAATAACAACTACGCAAAGCACTTCTGCTCTCCTTCTAAACATTCGGTGTAAAGCTTTCGGTATTTCACTAACCATACCTCCAACAACAGACACCTTAAACCAGGATCAACAATCTATTCCAGTCATAAACAAGAACTTGCGCCAACAGATCAGAAACTCCTGCTACGCTTGTCCTTGTAGGTAGATACTCAAATACCGTGTAAGCTGTTATGTGTAAGAGCCTGTGAACAGAACTTGCTTTGTACTGAGACCTGAATCCTCACGTTATTATTTGATGGACTGTCATCTGAAATGAATATGTTTAAGCCAAAAGCATATTATATTCCTAGGTTTCCTGTACGGTTTGTTTATCTAGATTGTAGTATCGCTCCTGGGTTTTTACTTGCATACTAATGAAAAGCAATCATCCAAACTGTTGATATGAACGAGAAAGTTTTGTGCGATCCAGTCGTGCCCTTTATTTGTTAATTATTTATGTACAAATGTTTAGAAATCAATCTGGGCGAGCAATTTGAATGTTTTCATATAAAATTTAACCAGTGAATGGAAAACGCTTAGAAAAGTGTCGAAGAGGCTACACATATTCCAATCGCACAAATATCAACACAAAAAAGAGCAAGTGAGGTTTTTATGTTCGATTAGACACACAAAATCTGAGATCTGAGAGCGAATCTGAAGAAGCCCAATCGAATACCACATTAGCAAAGCAGTTTCCTGTTCGCACGCTAAATGCCTAACTTCATATAGATGGGCCGAAGAAAAGTCTCCACTCATTTAGCTCGCGAAATAAATGTCGGGTACCTACATTAAATCGAAGAGAAATTTGGACATAAAAAACTAAGGAAAAAGTTTGTGTTGTGTTTACTATGGACTTTTTTTTTGGATGAAACCGCTGAAAACTTTTGCGTGGCAAATAAAAGAAAAGGCAAAAACATAAATTACTGACATCTGCCATATAAATATATGGTTTTTGTCCCATCTATATCATGTTTCATAATTTAGCGACCATTTATCTTTGGTGTGGAGAAACAAAGTGGAGACTAGAGACGCTAAAATCTAGCGCGAGCAGGATACTAGGCTTTAGTCATTTGTATACAAGCTGCGCAGCGCTCGCGAACGTCTGACAAACATCCGAACAAATTAAATATGTGGGAAGGTTTTCTTTCCATCTTCAATCAAAAGACTCCTCCTTAAACTTCTTGTAAGCCAGGCTTGATCTTTGAAACTAATGTTCGGCCTTTCCGTCTTCAATGATCTCTTCTAAAGTGTTGTTCGTCTCAAAAGAGAGCCAAAAACGCCATAGCAAGCGATCTAAAAACTACCCAAAAACACCAAAGAAACACCTAGAAAACTGACCAAAAAATTCCCCAAAGCACCCGAAAACCGCCCTAAAAAACGACCCAACCATCGGTCAAAAAAAATCTACTGTCTCACAGTTCGGCAAAAAGAGAACCACATCTTTTCGGAAGGCCAAAAACCCTCTCAACTTTTATTGAATAAGCGGCTCTCTGACAATGTTACAAAAAATCCCGCCGTCTGGTTGAGTGATAAGCGCCTTCGGATCCAGCCGCATTACAGGCATTGACCTCGCGCACGTCGTCACATAGTGGTTGCGGAAAAAGTTCACCAAACCAATCTTGGCTTGCAACATAGCGAAGCGTTCGCCAATGCAACTGTGCGGCCCAGACCCAAAGGGAAGATACGTGAACGGCTCAATCTTCGGCTTGTTCTCTCTCGAAAACCTCTCGGGGTCAAACTCATCGGGATTCTCAAAGTACTAAAAAGAGAAAAACATCTTTGAATGCATTCACGCGATTCGAGCCTGCCTTACCTTTGGATCCCTCTGAAGACCATATATCGGGATGTAAATTGGCATTCCTCTGGCAATAGTCAGATTGCTCAACGGGTGGAAGGAGTACTTCTGCCCCACGGGCAGTGTGCACTCGCGATCTAAGAACCCAAGAGGAGGATACAGTCGGAGTACCTCCTGGATAATCATGTGCAGGTATTCCAGAGAGGCTATCATTCGGTAGTTAACTTCACCGCCATTCTCTTCCAGGGCGTCGCGAATTTCATTGCGCAGGCGGGTTTGTAGATCGGGTCTTTTGGCGAGCTCATACAAGGCGAACGACATTGCCGACGAAGAGGTTTCGAAACCGGCTGTGAAGAACAGAGCAGCCTGAGCCACTAAGATATCACCTTCGAGGGCGATTTGGTTCTTGTGCTTATCAGCCTTGGCGGAGCGTTCAAACTCGAGCAGGATATCGATTAGGTCGTTGCGGGCCATGCCAGTCTGCTCGCGAACTCGCATCACATAGCCGATGGTTGATCGCAGGAACTTCTCCGAGTGCACTGGGAAGACCTGAACAGCGAGGAGAGAGAAGTAAATCAAACGGACTGAATGGAATCAATCTGGTCTCACCTTGAATCGGAAAAACGGTACCAACCGCGGCAGAAAGAACACCGTGACAAACTCAATAGCCCTCTTTGTGGTGAAGTCAAAGATAAAGCGTCCATGGCTTCGGAACTCGCCATTGGGATTCCTCAGGCTGTTGGCCTGGACACCATAGGCAACTGTCGCAATCACATCAGTCGTATACAGAGCGCATATCTCCTTTAGCTCAACACAAGCTGAACGAGTGGTTCCATCCACCGGCAGTGACATGAGATACTCGTCTAATTGACGACCAATCTTTGGAAACACTTTTATTAAGGTGATTTTTAAAGCGCTTCCCCTCCACACTCACCTCCTCCACCAATGAGAACATCTGCTTAATCTTTCCGCTTGTGAAGACGGGTGAAATCTTCGAACGAATCTCCTTCCACGCTGGATTCTTGATGAAGAAAAGGTTCTTCGATCCAAGTGAGTCTGCCCGGAGGTCCGATGTTGAATATCTACACAAAAGGCCCAAATCAGACTGACCTACGATTTAATTCCAACTTACCGATCAGAGAACTTGTTGAAATCCTTGACTAGAACTCGTTTTACCAGCTCGGGGTGTCGCAGAAGGACTGCTGCCTTGTGAAAGATGTGCACACCGACAAGTGGTTCCTTGGCGGCTGTAGGATGCATGTACATGGCTTGAAATTGCTCTGCGGGACAGCGCTTTAGTGTCATCATTTCCTTGAAGTTTCCAACCAAAAAACTTGGCCTAATGAAAGGAACTCCGTGTGTTCGCCAAAAGCTGTAGTAGCAGTGCAGCCAAATGTAAATGACGGCTAGTAGGACTAGCAACAGCACTATTGTTGTTCCGCATGCCATGATGTGGTCACTTTGATGCTACGATTGCTACTGGGTTGGGTATGGCGCTCTTCAAGGGTTATGTGAGTGGCAAAACACTGAGATGCTAATTTTGGGAATGCTGGGATGCTATTTGTAGAGTATTGACAGACGTGGGGTCAGAGGGCGTATTCTTGAATACATTTCGAATGGAGGCAACTTATGAATGGGGAACACGACAAAGGGTATTCAAATTTGGGTCTCTTTATGCGCTCATGTGATTGACTCTGTGACCATCGAAACTGTGTATTGATAAAGACGTTTGAGAGGAGAACGAGCCATTGCTCCGTTTGAGTATGGGCCCGTCAACTACACAGGCTGTTTTTATGACCAGAGAGCCACCTTAAACATAAGAAAAGTCATCCGAAAGTTGCTTCGTCTCCGCGTTCCATTGAATCAAAGGTCGTAGTTCTGACCTCCCATTGACCACTACACGTCTAGCGACATATTTCAAATTCTTAAGCCATTCATGATAAAAAAAAAAACTATTTTATGTATTTCAAATCGTAAATCTACTTTATAGCAACAATACAAAAGTGTCTCGGAGATATCACCGGATCGAACAGCGGTATCAGGTAGCTTTGCTCAAGGCCTTGCTCCCGCAAATACAAAAATCGGTCCAGTAGTATGAGGCTCTCCAAAACCGGAGCAAAACACATCCGAATTAGGTAGAACAACTCCAAGTATTTAGCCTGCTCCGAGTACTTCTCTTCCACCTGACGGAGGTAGTCGTCTGACAGCACTTCCAGTCCCAAGTTCGCCTTTTTGTTGCACAACTCAACATACTCCTTGAAGCTGTTGAACTTCTTGATCCTCCCCACTTGGACAGTGTCTTTGAGACTGGGATCCTTCTCCACGATGAGCACCTCTAACAGGGCTCTATAGAACAGCGACTTGTTGGGCAGTTCCTTTGCATGTTGGGTTCTGTGAATTGATTGCGCTGCAAGCATTCTTGCATTTCGTCCAATTTTCACCTTTCGACTCCTGAGGAATTCGCTCATGGGGAAGCCGATCTCCGACTGTTTGTCCATGATCTCCTTGTTGCCGAAGAACTCATCGGTGGAGAACTCCTCCCTGAGTAGGTGGTAGCAGCAGCCGATATTGCAGAGAAGTTGAAAGTCCGATTGGGAGGCAAATACTGTGAGGCAGGTGGGGGCTAGGTTGCCACACGTGTGAAGTCCGGTTATACAGAGGGATGGGGTGGCATCTGGTGACAGCGGGAAGAATTCCTTGACTAGTCCGATGAAGTCGAGTTGGGTGGTTATAAATTTGTTTGTGGTCTGGTAGTTGCTTGGCTTTGTCTCCGCTGTGCGGGTGGTTTTCTGCTTTTTGCCACGCCGTGGTGGAGTGATTTCTTGACTTTGCAGTTCTGCACGCTCGGTGAGCCCATTCCAGGCGCGCTGTAAGGACAATATTCAAAACTTAGAGCATCGTGGTGTGAGAAGTGTCTTACCTGCAACTTCTTGCTTCTCTCCAAGGCATTCTCGGAATTTGACTCGCTAAAGTCGATGCCCAGAACTTTGTGCTCGAACTGCAGTGCCAAGCGAGAGGAGAGGTACCCTTTTCCGTCGCCAGCGTCTATGATATACAGCTCTGTGTCCTGCTTCTTCCTGCGATGAGCTATCAAGTCATGAACGAGTTGCGCAGCTATTTCCACCTCATGTTGTTTCTTCTCAGTCATAAACTCCTTAATCGAGAGTGTTTCTCGGGATTCATCTGTGTCCAACATTGAATTGATCTCCTTAACCGATGTTAGTACCTCGGGCATGTGCTCCAATCGAAATCGCTTGGACTCCTCATAGAATCCGCGGACATTTTTAAATTGTGACGGCTCAGCCGACTTCCAGAAGACCTCCTCAATGCACTCGTCAACATTACGCACTCCGCCGACACATTGCCGCACATTCGGCGGCACAAATCCCTCCCAATGGTTGCTAGTGATGAAATTCACCATGTGACAGTTAACAAACTCCCAATGCGGGCCGAGGTACTTCAGAATTGACTGCAAGCGCGACCTCAGCTCCTTTGTACTCATCTTTCAAAACGACAAATCCTTGTGTTCCACTGGTTCTCCCTCACTGGGCAGCCTAAGCATAGCTTTCAGTTTCTTGTACTGGGTACGAATGTTTTGGATCTCACCGATGATGTCTGCTTCTGGATCGTTGCTTCTGGGAAATAAGTCAATTGCACTCCTCAGAGATTGCAGTGTTTTCTTAATTCGTTCCGAGTGTGCAAGCTGCTGATGTGCTACGATTGTTCCGTAGTACATTCCAAGTTCTTCGCCCAAATCAACACCTTGGGCATAGCCCAATTTGTAACCTTCCAAGTTTCCCTCTTGCACTCCGTCTTTGAAGCCTTCCGCGTAGCTTTGCTTGGAGATTCTCTCTTCAGTGAGGGCGATATCGTCGAAGATATCGTTGATGTCGCGGTCGTCAAGTTCTTTTGTCATCGCATGTCATGGGCCGAAGTTACACTGATCAACACGTGGAAATGATAGCAATCTGCTGGAGTTTATCAATGGCAACTGCTTTTGGTATTTCGTTCTTATTGGAGTATTCAAGGCAAGCAACACAAATTAATGAATTTATGAAAAAACTTAAGTTAATTAATCTTCAAAAGAAATTGCCAGAAACTTGACTACTTTTTGCCGACGTTTTGTTAAGAAATGTCAAGTCAATTTGAGTTTAGACACTTTTGCATGTACCAGGGTTGTGATGTGGTATTCGATTGGGAGAGGCAACATTTTTTGTTTGAAGGTAATAGAATAGAGCAATATTTTTGAATCTCTAGATAAGGCTAGCATGTGGGTACAGGAGGATAACACGGCCTTCATACTTTAGAATACCTAAATTACCTGATAGTTGAGGGTTATGTGAAATACACGTCCTTAATCATTTTTAATGTTGAAACAGAGTGATGATTTTTTTTATGCAACTGCTCATCTATTGCACAATTTGGGCTCTTTTAGCCTAATGCGCACTAAACTAACTATAATTCTTATAATTACATTCATTACATTTTGCTTTGCCAGTATAAATAAATAAATAAACAGTGTTGGCGCAACAGGTCCGTAGGGACCTTCTCACAACCATTCGTTTTGTGTTAGTTTTTAATTTTTGGCGCGAATGGAAGTGATAAATTAGAGCGAGACAATCTATGTACAAATCTATCTTGTTTCTTGGTGTCACACTCTTTTCGGTAATGACAGATGACAGGTTAAGAAAAAAAAACGTTTTCGATTTGGCAAAAAAATCAATTTTTTTGAGAAAAAAATCGATTTTTTTTTGATTGAGATTGCTTTTCATGTTTGATTTGCCAAAAAAAATCAATCTTTTTTTTGATCTGACACTCTTTAGAGAAATCTCGATTTTTTCTCAGATTTCACACATACTTTCACTAATACCAATGTGTATGACACAAAGCTGGCGGCTACGAATTGTTTATCGTTGGAAGGATTGCTTTTTTAACTTTTTCGAGAATTAAAACGATTTTTTATATTAAATTATTCCGAAATGAGTTATTATAAATGTGAACAAATCAATTCAAATGGATTTCCAGTGCAAGTGAAAACAAACATTTTTTGCGACCAACTGAATACACACAAGAACCAATAAAATTCGGATTTTATGTTCGATTTGGCAGCAGAAATCTGAAAATCCAAATCGAAAACGACATAAGTCAAATTCTTTCCATTTTAAACTTTCCTATGCTGCATGGCCTCATTCAGCGACTAAAATCAACATTGGCCAACCGAACCCATAAATGTCAGCGGGTATTTTTGGGCTTTTATTTTTGTTGGACGCTCCGTCTTTTTCCGACTTTAATCCGGTCTTGCTTTTCTCAAATTTGCGGCCAAATTGCGCGTTTCCTGATGAATTCGAGCCTGAGGATTTTTTGGAGATGTTCTCGGCTGAAAAGCCCCCGAATGAACGCAAAGCAAATTTGCACATCCAAGTCTCTAATAATCATTTTTCACTGTATATCATTAGGCGCTTAGGCGTAGTACTACTGGAAGTATACTTTAGTATCTGAAATGACACTATTGTCCAAAAGTAATTCGTATGCTTCTGGTTTTTGAAATAACAATCAAAACTCAGTCAAAAAGTCCATTTTGAATATAAAGGTAAATTTAAAACAAATGTCAATCGAAACTTCATGTTGCCAGAACAATATTGCCAAAAAACATTTTGACATTTCTCATCAGATATGGCGATTTGACACATTGAAGTATATACTCACCTAAAAAAGTCCATTTTGCAAATAGCGGTAAGCTATCATTTTCTGCAAAACAAATGTCAGTTTCCATTATCGCAAGAGTTATATGAAATTTTAATGGAAATGTCAAATTTTACAAAATGACTGACTGCACTGGATGTTCTTTTTGACATTTCTTTGATTTCATATACCCAGAGTACTAATAGTTCTAGTTCTGGATAGTTTATCACTAGTTCCCCTTGCACAATAATTCGAAAAGCTTTCCATTGTTTTTCAAAGAAATTTACGAAATAGTATTTACCAAAGTCATTTACATTTTTTAGATAAAAATACTGGTATTGTCCTAGAAATATATCCATACGACTCTACTACCAAAATTCAATTCGGTGTATAACATATTTCTCCCACTAGAGAACGCACTCTAGCCTCTAGCTTTATTCTGTTATACCATGTAGCAAAAGAAAAGTTCTGTCCTGATTCAGTCGCGATCGGATCGTGGTGGTGGCAAGTGCTCTTACGTGTAATTTAGAATTTTTTTTTCAAGCTTTCTCTTGTTTTCTTGAGAAGTGTTTTTTCTTAGTGTGTATGTGTGCTTCAAGTAAAGTGTCCAACGTTTGTCTAATAAGATGTGTTTAAGAGCACTTTGCAATTTTTTTTTCCCGTAACGGTTGACCATTTTTTGCCTTGCTCGTGTTCGAGACTCGTGTGAGCTGTTGATGGTACCACTTAGGCAACGGATTACTGGTGAGCGATTTTGTTTCTTCTCAAGTCTTTTTTGAACAAAAAAAAGATTTATATTTCAATTCCAATATTCTTTATCGATTTTCAATGTTTTTCATAACCCAAAAGAAACTTTTTCGTACGGCATTTTGCTTTTTTTCTGATTAGGTTATGTAGGTGGTTGCTTTCGTTTTAGACAATTTTTTTTAAGGCACGACGTTGGGTAAGGAAAATGCGATGAACTTAACATTGCTTCCAAAAGGCATTAGGCCCAACTGCACGATTTCAGTCGGTTTTGACAGAAAAGTTGTTTGTTGTGTGTTCGAGACTCGAATCATTCTCCAAGATAATAACCAACGGGATACGGGATACCGGTATGTGAATATATATGAACATTTTGCTTTAATTTACTCCAGATTATAAAGCTTTTCGTAGTAAAAGTCGCAATGCTAAACATTTTCTGCTTCCAATTCATCCACCACGAGTTGAATTTCGTCCCAGGATAACTGATTGCTTCAGCCCAATTCTAATCATGATTACATTAGTTTAGAGCGTTCTTTCAGCAGACTGTTCTCGATGTTGCGCAGTTTTTTTTTTTTAGTTTTTAGTACTAAAAAAATGTTCAAATGTGGAAAGTGCGATTTAGTACTCAGAATTTATACTAGAAAACCTTTTTTTTCCAATCGGTTGTCCATCGGTTGTCCACGTTTTCTTTGTTTCACACTCGAGACTCGGGCGTTTTTGGATCAACAACAGTTTGATAACGGTGTCGTGAAATGACTTGCAAGCACATTCTCGCTTGAAGATTCGAGAACTCGTTCGGACATGCTCAACAATCGATTTTGTACCCGATTGGAATTTTTTTTTGCAGGCTTTTCTACGTTCCTTTGCTCTACGATCGAGACTGAAGCAAACTGATCTTCATATTTAAATGGAGAATGGAGACTTGGTAGAAGTTGACTAGGGAGCACATTCTAATCAGAATTTGTCTTCTTCTTATTTATCTGCTGCGCCTAAACACGAGCATCTTGGCAAATGCGAAAGTGAAAAAGTCTGTTGAAAATCTTTCTCTCGAACCAAGGTTTTCAAGGTTTTCTCGACCGATTTTGTGCTGCGTTCTCGTACTTGTACTCATTATTGGTTCATAAAGATGCCCGCTCTTTTTACGACGGATAGGTGTTCTTCTTCCGCCCTTCATTATGAATGGAACTTATTTCGTAAGCGTTGGATACGAACGACGCTCGCTCTTTTAAGACAGATAGGTGTTCTTCTTCCGCCCTTCATTATGAATGGAACTTGGCGAGCGTGCAACTTGCACATGTTCAGGTACACAGTCTTTAAGCTGCTCGACCTATTCCTGTATGGGCGTATTCTTTAGAATGATACTGAAACTGTATCGGGTGATCTGTGATTATCCCTAAGCCGGTCAAATCTGCATTGTATGTTGGTACTTGCTAGGCCATCCAAACCTCCACCGAAAGTTTGCTATTGGTACTTGCTGGGAGGTCACCATCGTCGGCATAATTCAAGTAGCTTTTCATTGAATGTTTCCAGTTTTCCGGATGGTTCCTTGCACAGTTCCTGTTGTAGATGGGATGGCAATTAGTGTTTCTCATATATTTTCGCCTTACCAAACAATATCAGGAGGTCTGTTTCTATTATTCCAACTCGAGATCGTTGCTATCCAAGCTTCCACTTATATAGTGCGGTAACGAAGAAGGCTCCGTTTGGCGATTCCGCCGCCAATGCTGGCTCTTTAGGTCGCACTGCCTTCGGAGAGTTGTAAGCTAAGTGGCCTTTTCTTTTGGCGACGTGCACTACTTACTTGCTCGATGGACACAACAAAGTCCTTTCTACTTCAAACATCAAGTCTATGTAATGGTAGTGTCGTGGCTCAAAATAACAAATCTTCCTGCAATATTTCCCATCTCCTTCCCTCTCTAAGTTCGATGGATGTGGTACGCCAAACCACAGATAGTTAGCCGCTTAACGTTCGTCTTCTATACAGCACATTCGATCGACACCTTGCTCACGATCCTTTAATGTTCTTTTAGTACTTCATGAAGCTGTCGCCTTGACAAGCTCTCTTTCATTTAGTTTGTGTATTATCTGCGAGTTGAAAACGCCTCTTGGTTGCCCTTCATCCTGATCAGTCAGTCGGGCCATAGCGAGGCGTTGATGTGTTGTTTTCGCCGAGCACCACTTTGATCCGTGTCGTATCGTTTGATGCCTTCATTTGTTTGGAATTATGGCGCACTTTTGTGCTTCAACGATGCGCTTCAACCTTCGCCAGGAGCTCTCTAAGTTGCTGCTCCCTTCAACAAAGGTCTTTCAATTGTAACGACGCCCTACCTTCTTCGACAAACTGCAGGTCCATCTTCTGAAAGAAACAAAGCCGTCAATATCTGTCAAAAAAAAAAACACCCCAAAGTACATACATTAAAGTACAATAGTTATATTATTTCGCAACATTGTAGGTGTACCTTTAAAACGTACTTAAGAATTAATTTTGCATAATTTAACAATTCGAACAACACTGATCTATACTTCGCATATACATCTGACCAGTGCCACATTTGTTTAAATGTAATTAGAATTAAAACTAAAATCTACTACTGCCAGGCCGAATTTTCCACTAGAGACAGAGACAATCACGTTCATTCAAATTTTGTCACATACTCTACTGTCTGACGTTCGGTTTTGGTTTTTGTGTTCTCTGGAATGAAATTCTTTGTTCGAAAGGAAGGGCAGCGCGCGCGCAAACTTTCGTGCAAAGTTTTGTTCCTTTCGCTAAACAAAGAAGTTAAATACACTTTTATAAATCGCAGTCTCGTATTTATCGAGCTGTGAGAGAAATAGCTTTGATAAGTAGGAGTGTATGGCTTAAACTATAATCGAGGCCCGTGCCCTCTGCTGCTTGTTTGTTTGTTTCGCTAATCTTTTACCGGGCCTCAGTTCCTCACCGAAAAGAGCTGGGCCACCTTGCTGGCCTGGCTCTTTACATAGTCGTAGCTGGCCTTGCTGGCTCGCTTGATGGCGTTTGTTTTGCTGCCGGCCTGCTGTGGAGCGGCCGTTGTCTGTGGGGCGAGATGTTCGATTGACTTTGCTGCCTCGACTGTTGCCTGAATTTGGTGGGGGTACATGTTGCGAAGGACATGGTTGAAGCCGAGTGACGCCTTGCCGCAGTTGGACTTGAAGCGCTCAACGCCAAATGCACGAATGGCACGTGAGAGGCCAAACACTTGGGAGCTGATGAATGCAGTGCGAATGGCAATGGTGGTGCCGTCTTTCTGTTCGAAGTATTCAACGCGTTCGTCCACTCGCTGTAAAATAGAGAGAACATTATAATTAGACGAGGTGCTATATTAAGAACAGACCGAGGGCAAGTGTATTTGAAAATTAAATCTAAGAAGAGAGTGCGGCCCAAGGGTAGAACTTTATATGCATGGTAGATGAGTGGTTTTTTTTTTACTGATACTGCTGATAACCTTGACAATAATGAGCAAATGCGGAGGGAAATTGAATTTGATGTATTTTGAGCAAACCTACTTGCAACTGTCATTTTTGATAAACTTGAGGTACATTCTACCACATTCGAATTTTAAAACAATTGTTCGCGGAAGTCCTGTGCTAAATTTAGTACCTGCCCGAGAGATTGTACATCAAATGTTTGCAATTGTGTCTCAAAAACCTTCCTACTGTTAAAATTAGCCAGTTGTAAGCTGCTGTTTCGTTGTGTAATCGTTTCAAAGCGAGTTTTAGTCATATTTTTACTATTTAACGAGCTGCAACAGCAATAAATTTGATGCTCTACTAATGTCGTTTTCAATTGGGACAAAAAATCACTTTTCATGTTCATTTTTTTTCAGATCTACACATACTACCACAAATACCAATTTACTTTGCACAGGTGTTTTACGTCATCTTAAGAAGTTTGCTTTCAAAACAAATGCGCAAAGTTTCGTGTAAAGTAAAATAAAAATAATCGTAGATAGCAATCGATATAACTTTGGAGGAATTATTATCTTCATCGTCTTCCTCATCATCTGAAGACTACGAATCACCGAAACTACTCCATTTATATCTACAACAGGGGGAAACATTTTTCAAGTCGATATCCATAGTTGATTTTTCCAAAAACGAGTGCAATTTGAACAGCTGATATTGCTGTCAAATAACGCGCTAATCCATTTACAAAAGCAGATCAATTTCGTGGCATGTTCCATGAGCCTGAAAAAGATTTTTGGTGGTCCCAATGGAAAACGACATAAAAGTTTAAGAAATCAGAGCGTTTGCTTATGGATAAAGCCAGTTGCATAACTATAACCCAAACTAGACAACTGGGTGGAGATTCTCTAATCAATGCTAGCAAGTTGACAAGTCAGACGCAAAAAGTAGACAAGCAATAACAAACAAATTGGAATTCAATTGGTTTCCGTTTGATTTTGTTAGTTTTTTTCGTGACTAAGAACTTTACCTCGTTTCTTTGATCTACCTCATTATTTCTGGATGTTTTCCGTAAATTTTTGGAAGAAATTTTATGGTTGATGTTGTATGTAGACGTCTTTACCGTTTCGTTTTCTAAAATGACCGCTGGGAGATTTTTTCACTTAAACTCTCAGCACGTCTTTTAGATGTAAAATGTGGGAAAAATAACCACTAATTTTCGGTTCTAAAGTCGGCAGTGGCTGCTAGTTAAAAGAGTTTCGCTTAAGTTGCGATTTAAATATGATTGTCCTTACAGTTTCTTTGGGCGCAGCCACGCATTTTGCGACAAACGACAGAGCGGTTGAGTGACGTCGATCTAAAAATTTAAAGCATATGAAATCGTATGGCGATGGCCACGTAAGCCCTGAGCGATTAGCAAATAGGCAGAGCGACGTTGTTCAATCGCTCACTGCGTGGCAGGCAGCCCCTTTAGCCGGGCATGGTTGAAGCGCTTATAATCGCTTGGACATTTGACTGTGAAGAGAGTCTCTTCTCTCAAATATGCAATAGGACTTCGTCAAACCTTCTTTATGTTGAAACTTTTCAGTTTTCAGTATCTCCTCGCTCGGGCACATTAGAGCGATGCTGGTGTACTGTCCGTTGGTGTGACTTCGCCTCCTTCCATTTCTGTTGGTCGTATCTCTGCAAGCTATCTAGTGCATTCCCAGAATGTGTTCTCAGCGTTGTCTTGATTCGAATCATCATACTGTAGTGACGGACTCGTTGGTATTCACATTCTATGTTTCTTTACTCGAGCGATGCTAGGGGATTTCTTTAGCTTCTGCTGTTGCCGACTTCTGTGCTGTGCTTTTGTTCCTTTCCTAGAAGTTTAATGGGTGATATTCCCTTGAACACGAAAACAGCTGGTTCTGGAGCTGTTCTACAAAATTTCCAAACATCTCCGCTGTAACGCTGTCATTTGCTTTCTATTTTTTTTTTCTTGGTTGAGTGCGTAAGGCCAAATCTTACATCCCTACGCGACTGTCTTAAGAGTTTTTCACAAACTTGCCTATGGTCCTCTCAGCTATCCATTAAATGCTCAATGGTGTATTGATCTGTACAGCTTTCTTCCGACGCAGACTATATCGGCTGCCAATATGTGAGCGTTTTATAAAACATAAAGTAAGTTACCTAAGTAAGTACTAAACTGTCTCATGGGCTACCTGTTCGCTTTTGCCCAAACATCTGTCTATTATTCAGCGAACTACCTCGGTCTGTCTGCTGCTGAGCCAGGAAGTGTTCCACAACTTGGTTCAGTTGTCTTACGGGATCTTCGGCAGTGTGCAGTGATCATTATCGCGATGTCACTTGCGTAACCGATCAGGTACCAAGTACAAGCTATGAGCTGTTTTTTTTAAACCGCATTACCCTAGTTCAAATGACTTACAGATAACGAGTAAGAAAAGAACATTAATTTTTGGAAAAAATTACAATATACTGATGCAAGTGGAGCCTTTAAAACCTGAAGGCTTACATTCACACCTGGAGTTTATCGCATTTACCGTAATGACTACACACTTATCACTAATTTGCTGACAAATAGTTCGCATTTGCGTCGACAACGGGAATAATCTTATCTCATTCTATACTCTCTTGTCAAGAACAAATTCGTTCACTCACCATGATCTTTTTGAATCCAATATTCCTTGTGAATGTCACCAGTGTCTTTTTCTTCGGGTCCAGCACTGAATCCTCAACAATCTTGACCGATTTCGCACCATAGAACCGTTCGCCCCATTTCGGAACTGGATTTGTCTTGGACAAGAGCCGTCTCGAGTACAATTTGCCATCACGAACCTCTCGCTGGATGGTGTCTTCCGTTAGCACATGTGAGCTGCAAAATTTAATCAAACTCAGATCGTCCATTGAAATGACCTTTGATCTCGGCTATTATCTCGTGTGAGCAATGTTATGTATGTACCTCGTTGGGTTTGGGTATCTATTCCAATAGGCTTGCACAACTTGTTTCCAGCTGTAGTTGAACACTGTTTGCGATTCATAGGAAGTGCCCATTGTGTAGGCTTTGTTGCTGTGGTCTCTTCGTTGGCTAAGTTGTGATTATCAACAGCTTTTCACCTGTGTCGAGGGAACCAAAGAACGCAAAGAAAACCGATATATCGACTAAATAATATATATAAATAGCAACACGCGAAAGAAGATTCTGGGACGATTCTGATTTACAACCAATTCGTGTTATACAACCGGTGTGTGGGAAAAAAAACACTTGATTGGAGAAAATTTTAACAGACTTGCGATCGATATTCTCTGCACAGATTCATGCGAGATGATGCGTAACCAAATCGTGCAAACGTGAGCCAAATCATGTATTTAGGAAATATTTCACAAACTACCTTGCGGACGAGACAACGACGGCGAACAAAAAAAAGAGCACAGACAAAACCGGACGAGATGACAGCACGGGAGGGTTTTTCGTTGTGATTTCTGACAGCTTTGAAAAAGTGAAAGCGAGACGTACCTATAGTTGGGTGGATGTAAGGATGTGCATCATCTGTAAAACGTACTAGATTGAATAGAGAGTTTTGATTGAGAGAAATTATTTTTCGGGTAGGTGACACTTCTGTCAAAAATGGCTTAAGCTATCAAATTATCTATTGCAGACATTTTTTTTCTCTAAAATCTGATAAAGTAATGAATATGTTCGAGTTTCTTTTTTAAACTTGTTTGTGGGTTTTTTTATTTTTATTTTGATTGCAGAGTTCTGTCGAAATTTGGAAACCTGCAGCAAACGAATGTACATTGAAAAATCTACTACAATTTTGATGCGTATTTCAATCGGTTATTAAGAGTAGTAGAGGAAATTCATGCAAGCAAAATATTTCTCTGTCGAATACAAGAACCACAACAAGCGATGACATCCACCATTGCACTGATGTGACAGAAGTTCCACTAGTGGAACGTAGATGGCGGTTGACATATTTGAACGTTATTTTTAAATTTGGTTACAAGTTGAAAGACTGTAAAAGGGCAGTATAAAAGATCTAAATTATGAATTCTCGCTAACAATACTGCGTTAGGGACTTGTAGAAAAGAGCTGACACATAAGGTTTTATCAAAAGTGTCATTTCGCCGGTTGTAAAAATGGGAAGTAAATTCTGGATTCCGTTTATTTTTTATTTGAAATGTTGCAACTAACAGGGCACGCTATTAAATGCTATTAATTTACAAACAAAACCCGCAGTCGGATGTAAATCAAAACGCCTTTTCCATGGCGAGTTGTCTGCTCTCTGTATATTTTCTAAAAATTCTAAAGGTTGCCCTCGTGCTCTGTTCCACCACTAAACGAATCCATATAAATAACCCCGTGCTTCTTTTTCAAATGGACCCACAGAGAACGTCCATTGCCAAGCTATGTAGATCTCCACTGATTCACCATTCCGATGGAATTAACTATCAACAGAAATTTATTCACAAAGACCACTCGTTGCACTACTTTTGTGGGGAATTACACTGCGAAGGTTCCTCTTATCTAGATGATGGCTGTATGGCTAATTAAAATACTGAACCTTAATTGGATCTCGCTGCAAGGACACACTCCCAACAAAAAAAAAATCCGTGTGGATCCTACTTTTGCTTTGGTTTTTCTATGCAAATCGAAGAGAAGCATGCACAAAAAAGAACCCAAATCCTTTTCTGTGAAATTTCTTTTTTTTTCTAGTTGCCCATTCGGACTTTGGAATTTTTTCTCCTCCCTCCCATTGGTTGTGATAAAATAAATGAGTTATCCTTGCCACATGGATAATCCTTGGTCCTTTGTAATTTTCGCTTTTCTTTGTTTTATCTACATCCTTTTGGGTATTCATTGAGAGGGAAAACTTTTCTGCTGTCGAAAGGATATCGGGGGTTGGATGGGATTTTCCCTTCGAGGAGTAGTTGAGGACGTGGGCGAGGTAATGTGTCCTTCCCATGTAATTGTAATTCTCAACACCCGTTTCTAATTAAAAAATAAAAAAAAATAAAAGTGCCATCCCCTTTGGGGTAATGGATGGCAGCCGCACAGCATTATCCACTTGATGCTTCAGTCTTGGTTCGTACCGCACTTTTCCTTGGAATCGACCGCAAAGTGTCCAGAGAGCGAACGCAAAAACTTGCTCGCCGGAGAGTAGGAGATTTATTGCGGATGCGGGCATTGCGTTGGAACAACAATTATAACGTGTGCGATTTGGAAATTTATTTTTCCATGGGAGAATATATATCCATCCTCGCTGCCCGTCCATGTTGGAATTTTCATTTTCGGTTGTGTAATCGGGATTTAATGCCTCGCAAGGAATGCGGAAAATCTGCGTTTCTTTTGTTTTCACTTTGTTTCGGGCGGTGCTCTTAGCCTTTGGGGCTATGAGGTTTGCCTCCTCGGTGTCGGTTTGAAGAAGACTTTCTCCCAGGAAGACGGAAAAGTTGTGATTGCAGGACCACTTGGTGGCGCTGATTGCGGGTGGGAAAAATGTAGATTTATGGGAGACTAGATGTGGAATAGTAATTTGGACAAGGAAACTTTATTGAAATGGCTTTGGTCGAGGATAATGGCAGTTTTAAAAGGATTTCGGGTGAGAAATCACTAGGTGAGTAATGAGCTGAGTGCGCGTGCTGTTTCAAGTCACGGCTGGCCTTTTGAGGAGGTTGCTGTAATTGATTTAGTTTGAAATTGAGTGCAGTAATAGCCACAGAATGGTGTGTCGAGAGAGACTTACCTCTTGGCCTTATTAAAATATGCCCAAGCGAGTAGAAGACAATATAGGGAACATGCTGTAAGGAGGGGGTTTTTGACGGAAGAACGAGTCTTCTTCAGGTTCATTTGGAGTCCCCAAAGGTTCATTGTAGTCCATTGGAAAGAGGGAGTCTAGAAAAATATGAAACTAACCAAAAACCATAGACAGAATGGACCCGACTGATGGTCTAAGTGAAGATGTGGCAACTGCCGCAAGAGCACCCTTCTACCTACCTACCAAAAACCATCTACTGGCGGGATGGGGAACTGTGGAAGATCATATCTCGTTAATTTATGCTGGGACTTGCGAGGCACCTGTACCCCAGGGGACGCGGGCCTCGTTCTTGCAAGAAATTGGACTCCATGGGTATACACGTGTCGCTTTTACAGAGCGATAGGCAACCCCACCCAAGGCAGACGTTGGATTGACTTCACCTTTTCCCCATATCCACAGCTTCTTCATTTATCGTTGCACTCTGTCCGGCAACAACAGTGGAACAATTTCCTGTGATTGTGATGCGGATAGATGGTCTATTCAGTGTCAGCAAGCCTTGCTATTTCATTTTTGTCCAATTGGCCTTTAAACTAGGAGAGGTGTCTCAGTCAAGGGTGAGTGGGCCGGTTTCTCTATCTTGTCGTCGATTATGTTTTCACTGCTGTTCATTCACGACCCAGTTCTTGCCAAGGCAACCGCCTTTTCATGCCGAGCCGTGCCTTTCTAGCCGTCTTCCAAGATTCCATTTTATGCTGTGCCTCCGAGTAGAACTCTGCGTCCGTACCTCGCTCTATTGTTGAGCCATCCCTAAGGTCGGAATTAATATCTACAGACCTACAGTTGAACTCCCACTCTGTCCGACTTGCAGAGAGGACCTGGATAGCAAAATCGAAGTTTTTGAAGCGTACTATATAGGCTGCTGTAGCTTTGAAGCTTTCTGAGCTGTATTTTCTACCCACTGTCCATGGATGGTCTGGTTTCCATAGACTGAGAGCTGCTTCTATGATATAGAACCTCAAATGAACAAGCCCGGAGGAGAGATATGAAAAATCATGACCAACCGCTTCTTAAAACTCCTGAAATTGAGTAACCAGACGGGGTTTTTGCTTAAAGACTCAAGCGTCTATGCAGCTTGCCTTCTTTTACACAAGATGGCGCTAATGGGTGGCGATTGGCAGGAAGTTTCTCCATCTGCAATTACTATCCCGCTGTCGAGAATATGTTTCCCAAATTTGTCCCAAAGCGAGAACCATTAGCCTAGGGCTTAACGAAGTAAGTCAGACTAGCAGTTGACATATTTTAAAATTCAGCTGTCGTCTTATTCATCTATGGGCTCGGCAAACCTCTCTTCTGTCCGAAAACTTGTGCTCATTCCCTGCTGACTATTGTAGGTATAGAAGCATTCCCCTGGCGTATCTGGGGATCGAACCTGACACCTCTTGCTCAGTGTAGTGTAGTTCAGCACCCTAACCACTCAGTCATTGTGCCAACTATTTCAGCTTATCGACTTCTTGATTCTCGATAGTTCAACTTCAGTTGAGGATTCGTTCGATTGGTTTAACAGATACCTACCTTCGCATTCCACAGGCTTTAACGGTGCCGACACTTTGAGAAAGCGTCATCAAGCGAAATCCGGAAAGTGACATAAATCCAATTTTTCGAAACAAGTCGATATTTAAATTTATCCGTAACTGTACCGCATATGAACGTATACTTGTACTTGTACTTATTTTTTTTTTATCAACCTGAAGTCATTATATTTAAAATTGGTAGTGTCATGGATAAATTTGGTATGTCCAGATACCAAAACAGCGATCCTTTTTATAGGAGTACAGTACTGGAGGAAATCTTAAGTTACTCCATATTCTTGTCCCCAGCTATTGCGACCGCAATCCAAAATCTACCCGACGCGACGTATCGCAACGAAACTATCTTTTGGATGGTACTTTCAATGTGGTGCGGTTATAATAAGCAATTATTAATTGTACACTTTTCTCACAATGACCATACCTTGTAAATAAAAACAAATGAATTATGTGTCGTGAGAGTTTCTTATCAATTTCCCATAGCTTTACCAGGCTCTGTAATAAAAAAATGTACTTTGTTAATTTACAAGAAAATATATTGTTTTCGAAATCGATTGTGTTTGGGCACATTGTTCCGTAATAAAAAATAAAGTGCACGACTGGGTCGAACGTAACTTTCTCGTTCATCAAAATTGTTGGTGCAAATGAATTGGGAGTTGCCTGATTGTATAAATTTCAAGTTGTTGGATTTATTTTTAGGGTGCATATTCAATACTATTAAATATTAGCTAAAAATATTTTTTGCGTTGCTTTTAGATCGAGATTTGGGTATACCTACTCATATCTGAGAAATACACGCCAATATTCGAATTTTTTGGAAACTAAGTGCGTCTTATTTAGAATACTTATATTAAGGATAATTAATATGTAATTTGATCAAATTCGTTAAAGCGGTTTTTGTAAAATTTGGCAGACACAACAGTACCAAATGTTGCAATGTTTAGTTTCAAAAATACACTGTTGCTTAACTTTTTAGCTGAATGTGAGCATTACTTGGTTTTTAAAGTTTTATCGAAATGGAAAATGGGGTTTTCGAGATATGAGCAGTTTTTAAAATTAGCGTTTCGGTGATTCGAAGTGAAAAATAAGGACGCAATCATTTTGAAAACATCAATTTTACTCTAAGTTTGCATTTTTGTCAAAATCGTTATTGCTGTTTTCAAGTAAACTAATGAGAAGTAAATTTAAAAAAAAAGTATTTTTTTCAAAAAAACATTTTATGATAATACAGAGAAAAACTGAGCTTACCATTTAAGTTAGAAATGACCATATTACCTTAGAAATGAATTTTTGTTTTCGAGATATGTCCAAATTTCAAAAGTACCGTTACTCGACTTTTTAGCGGGAAACTGAGTATGCATATCCGATCTTTAAATCCGAAGTTTGAACGAAATCCGTTCAGCCGCATAGGCTGTAGCCCAGACAGACAGACGGACAGAATTTTGCGACCCACTTTTTTGAGTTCGCCTATCATCGTAATGTCAGAATTGATTAACATCTCGAGTTCGAAATTTTGTACGAATACAATATCATTCTCTTACTACGTAATGGAGAAAGTTAAAAATGTACATTTTATTTTATTACAGAACAAAATGCCCAAACAATCGAGTAGATATATTAAAAAAGTACCTTACACCATTTCTAAAATTGTCACGAGTTTTACGAATGAGTACCCATTGTACAAGGTGGCGCAAAAGTAATCCTCCTATCAGAAAATGCTATACATTTAGCGATTGGCCCCTAATGTCAGTTCTGTTTTGACATTTGTGTAGTAAACACATGCGAAATACACGTTAATAAACAATGTTACGCTACACTGCACCAGAACGCGGAATATTGGTGACTATTTATTTGAGCAATAATCGGTCGGTGACTTTGGCACAACGTGAATTTCATCGCAGATTTCCTAGCCGTCCAACGCCTACTGGTGAAACACTGCGACGTTTAGCCGCTCGCCTCGAAGAGACTGGCGCAACACGAGATGCTGCCAGGCGTGGCAGACCCCGGAGTAGCCGTTCTGCAGAGAATATTGCTATTGAGTCATCGGACCTTTTTTCTTCGAAGACGTCGCGGGCCAAACGGTTACTGTGAATGGTGAGCGCTACAGAGCAATGATCAACGAGTTCTTTTTGCCGCAACTTGATGAATTGGGATTGGAAAACATGTGGTTCCAACAGGACGGTGCAACGGCACACACTGCACGTGCCACAACCGATATGCTGAAGGATGCATTTCCCGGGCGCCTAATCTCCCGTTTTGGCGATTTGCACTGGCCAGCAAGATCGCCTGATTTGACCGCCTCAGACTTCTTTTTGTGGGGCTTTTTGAAGTCGCGGGTTTATGTCAACTAGCCTCAGACTCTTGCAGCTCTTAAAGACAATATCCGTCAAGAATGTGAGGACCTATCGCCGGAAGTTTTGGCCAAAGTGATGGAAAATGCCATAAAAAAGGCTCAAATGACAATCAACAGTGGCGGCGGCCATTTACATGACATCATATTCTCGACTTGATGTAAAAAAAATTAAAAGACCAAATAAAAATAATCCACAAGAAGAATCAAAGTTTTTAATTTTTTTTTAAATTACAGCCAAAAAACATCGGAAGGTTATTTTTGCGCCACCTTGTACTAATGCATGTTAATTTCCGGTTTTTCCGTGCATTTATATATACACTTATGAGTCATAAATTCGAACTAATGTATCGTCATGTATTTCAATACATTGAAGCAAATTTGAGTCAATTCAAAGCAAATTCCTTTCTAACGGATTATGAGAAGGCCATAAGAAACAGCTTGCAAATAGTTTATCCAATGGCAAAGTGTACCACATGTTGGTTTCCAAGCTTTAAGGAAAAAAGCTTCAAAAAGATTACCTTTTGTCAGCTTCCTCCACAAAAGCAATGTAGCGAATTGACAAAACTGTTTATGACGCTTGGCTTTATGTCACGGCACCGCTTTGCTTTAACTCACAGCCGCCTTATCACTGCATTTATAACTTATGCAAAACCATCCCGTTTATAGGGGCTACCGATTTTAACTTATGACCATTTAAGCACAACTTAAAGGCTTGTCCATTGTAAAACACACACACACACACACACACACACACACGAGAGGCACGACTGACCTCGATTTATCAAAAGGCTCACGGCAACATCGGACATCGTCCTGCCAGCCTATCTACATATTATCTGTGCATATATAAATTGAAAAATCTCCCGATAGCCGATTACCTTTTAAACTGTATAAACGCTGATAAAATTTGCATTGCGCCCGCGAAAGGGATTTTCGCACAATAACTATTAATTAGTGCGCTGGACATGCAGCATTTACATTCCTCCCCCTCTTTCCATGTCAGCTCAGCCAGATAGGTATATATGTTATGAGGACACGACACATACAACAACCACTTAAATTAAATTATGCTCAAAGTCTCATAAGCAGGAGTGTAGGCTTGGCCCCTGAGAGAGTTAAATATCCTTGCCCCCCTCACTGACGAACAAAAAAGAGTTCACCATGACACTCGTGTTTACAAGGCCAAATGGAAAGTTTCATGCGGCACCAGGCACCACCGTCACTTTTGGAATGAATTCAATTAAATCCTTTAATCTGCATATTTGCCATGGGGTTTTCCTGCTGCAGGATGATGCGAAGAATACACATCCATGTGTATGTGAATCGTGCCTGCGTGCATGTGGTTTATCCACTCCATTTCCGGAATATCTCATAAATGTTGACATCTGTTACTCAGAACGAGTGAGCAAAGGAGATCTCTCCTCGGTGGCACTCTGTCGTCTGCCTGATGCAAGAAGAGCCTTCTTCCATAAATCCATTTCTGTATATACAACATCTCTCAGATGCTAAAGGAGTTGTTGAGTTTTGGTTTTATTATCCCGGAAGACGAGGTTGTGCAAGCAGTTTTTAGTTTATATCTTTAAGGAATATCCCGTTCCACAGATACTCGCATGCCACATGGGTGCTGTTGCCGATGCGAAGGAGCTTTACATCATCATCCCCTCTCTGGTCGGTTGCTGTTGATTCTGGGTACTCAGACCATTTTGTCATAATTGACAGCAAACAATTAGAAAATTTAATTGAAAAACAACGTTTTCGGGTGCACGGTGCTTTATTGAATTTTATGTAAGCTGTCAATTGGAGGGTCCCTGTTTTTTTTCATAGTTGGTTGGCTCCATGTGAGGTCTATGTCGTCGTTTGTTTGTTTGCCTGATTATGCTTTGAAATTTGAGCAGCTCTTGAGGGTTTTTCAAAATTAGATTGTCTTTAAGTGGTTGGAAAATATATAGAACAGAATTAACGCCCACAAAAAGAGGGCGGGGCGCTGCGAGGTTTCAAAATATGTATGGAAAGCGATTAAGTTTAAATTTTGCTCGCTGTTTATAGGATAAATTATTGTATTTTACGCCCACAAAAAGAGGTCGGGGCAAATGATTCGGTAATAAGGTGACCTAATGGGTGGAAACTGGGCAGGATGGAAGCGTAGCTCTGGACTGTTGGGTGACCAATGAAGGGACTGACTTATAAATCTTACAAAAGCTTAAAAGCTACTGTGGAGTTGGACTTGGAATGGTACACTTTTAATTCAGTGGGCAGTAGCTCAAAAAGGAACTAAAGAGGGTTTTGAGCTAGGGCCAATAAATAAATGAAATAAATAAATAGTTGGCGCAACAGGTCTGTAGGGACCCTAGGCCTAGCTTCTCACAACCATTCGTTTGTGTGAGTTTCTCATTTTTGGGACGAATGGAAGGGAACTACAATTTTGTGCCGGGTCTCATCACTCTCGGATGTTTGTCAGACGTTCGCGAGAGGTGGCGCAGCGGAAAAAAAAACATAAGTTGGAATTTGTTTTTTTTCGGGATTCGAACCTGGGACCCCTCGCTTAGTAGTCCAACTTAGTGGTTAGTGTGTTGTCTGGAGAACCAGCTCTTTCCAGAACTTTAATCTCAACACATGATGCACCCCACCAATACTGCTGTGATAATTGATTAAGATCTTGTTTTTTGGGAGTCGTACGGTCATGGTAGAACTTTTGTCAGAACTCACGGTAACTTTAGAAAAAATGTTTGCTTGGACTTTCACACCTACCTCAAGAATTGTTGAATTTAACTTTACACAATTTTTTAATTTGGAAGTCTTAAATAACTTTTCGATACCTTTCCGAAACCAACTTTTCAGATCATTGTAAGATGAAAACGTGCAATCGTTTTCGTTTAAACTAACGTTTTGCTTTATGTATCTTGGGAAACGAAAGGAAATTTCATTTGCGCGAAAGCAAAAAAGCGAAAGCTATTTCATTGACGTTTTCGTTTTCTGTGGTTTATGTAACTGCAGAAACGAAAGACATTTTCGTTTCATGCGAAAGGAATACAACGAATGTTATTTCTTGTTTAATAAGTGGCTGTGACTAAATTTTTGTTTAAAAAAAATATGCTGGCGAATTATTTATTATTATAAATTCGAATGTTCACCTAAAATATATTTAAACGAAATATTTGTTATATTTGTTAGCCGTTGAAGCAACATATTTGATATATACAGCTGCTCAAACTTTAACTTTTTTGTAACACCGTTTATTATACCCTTGCGAAAGAGATGAAAAAAACGAAAGCAAATTTTAGTTTTCGCGTGATTTCTTTGGTTTTTTGAAATGTGAAGTGGTTTTCGTTTCGTTGTTTTACAGAATCCCACCCCACAACCCAGCAGAACTCTGGAAAATAACTCGTTAAAATAAAATGATGAGAGAAAAGGGAGAAAAATATGTTGTAGGTTTTTAAAGGCTTTATTGGAATTTCCTCATAGCACGCACTAACAGATGGTTTTTTTTTTTGATTAGACTTTAAAGATTTTGAAGCGGTCTTTCGAACATTAGTCAGAGCTTTTGAGAACTTCGCATAAATATATTTTTTGATCTTCATAAGTGCCTACCTTTTGAATTAAGCATTTGAAGATTTTTTTTCATATTTTTTGGCAGAGTTCTGTTGAAACTTTTCAGAACTTGCACGAATTCATAAAAGTTTTGCTAAGTTTGTCATAGCCTTTACGGAACTTTAATCAAAACCTATCAGAACTCCGATTGTGACTTTTCTCTTAGGGTTAGTCTTTGAAGATTTTTGAGCGCTATCTTGGACTTAATCAGAGGACATGGAAACTGCTCAGTTTTATTAATATAAATAAAACATTCGATACATTTTTGGGGTGTTTTATATTGATTTCGAGAGATGTTCGAATCAGGCCACCATTCAAGTCAGGTCTCTTTTCGTTTCTCTACTTTTTGGAGTGTTGATCAAATGCTTTTTTATTTTAAATTTTGATTCCGAATTCGTTTAAACTGGGAACACATTTTGCATAATTTTCGAACCTTTGTCAAGCATCTTAACTTTTGTCAGAAGTTATGAGAACTCTTGAGATATGTTATCAAACTCTTTGTTTTATTTTTGATTGTAGAATATTTCTGTCAAATTTGTGGAACATTTTTAAAAACTCTCCGAACTTAAAACAATATTTTACATTTTGTATTCCTGCCTGACTTTTGTTGCATTTCTTAGTTTAAGAATGTTTTCAAACGAGAATTTTTTGTTGAATTCTTCGATCTATTTTCACAGAACTTCTTATAACATAAAATTGTTTTGGGGTCTTAATAATTTGAAAAGAGGGCCCAATTAAGACAAAGGGAAACATTTTTTGTTTCAGGAACAGAACCTTATCCCGGGTTCAGATTCTGTAAGGCGAAAACGTTAAGACGTTTTCGTGCGCACGAATGACTTGCTCTTAGAAGTAAATTTTTCGCGCACGCGAAAGCGATTGAATGTTTCGCTTTACAGAATGCCGACTCCGTTCTCAAAACTAAAAATGTATCTGAAAATAAGAAAACCATTTTTTTACAAATCTTGTTCTTAAAACTAAAATTGTTCCCTTTGTTTTAATTTGGGAACTTTTCTTGTAAACTATCAAGAACCCCAAAACGATTTTGATTCCAAGCGAAACTTGATGAAAAATCAAAAAATTTTCTTTCGCTAAATCTTCAAACAAATTAGCCAAGTCGAAAAAATTGTATCAGAAACTCTGTTCAGCACTGTAAATAAGATAAAAGTTGTTTAACATAAGTCCTGCTTTCCAGTTTTTCCACTTTATTACAAATCGTTGCATGCATTCAGGCAGATTTTTGACTGACTATTCATTTATAGATTCGGATTGTTTTCTTTTTTAAATAAATGTTTAATGAAAACCCTTGATCCGTTCCATATGTATACATCCAACTAAAAATAACCAGAAATTAAGATTTGCAATTTTCGGTCCCGCAAATTGGACCTGACATTGGCCTGAACCGCTAAATTCAAGCGCCAATTTTCAAATGCCAACGCTATAGATTTGCGAACCAAAGCCGTTTGGTTGGCAATAAATTCAGTCACTGTGTTTATCAACACAACACACAAAATTATTCCTCTTCGCATAATAAATTATAAAAACCTGTCACATGCTCTGGCCCTATACCCCACTTAAGAGAACAGCACATCCTGCGCGTATATACTTGTTCAATGTCCCGACGACTGACTTTGGTTAAACCCTTCCTGCCAAAGGATATGGATAATATTCGTTTTTGGCGCCATATCGGATTTATAAATAATCCCATTTAGCGTGTGTCTGTGTGCGGCGATAATTCATCTTGTTTCCTATACTTTGCAAGGAAAAGCGACAAACGGACGGATAAATTTGGTTGACCCTAGGAAATTTGCCAACATCCTTCCTAGATGCTGCCATCTTCTGATTCTGCTGCCTACACCACCACATATACTCGGTGTACATATGCAGAGTGAAAATGATTTTCCGGCGGACCCATTCCACTATTATTTTTCGTCGTCACATCCTTTTTGGCACATCCTTGCTCTTGTCGCTCTTGGGAGGGAAGTTGAGCGCAGAAAAAAAAAAATATATATAAATTATCCGGTCCCTCGGATGTGACCCATTTTCGTTATCTCACTCTGTCGCATCCGCATCCATGGATTGAAATATAATAATAATTTTCCGTCAACTTTGAAGTGCGTGTTGGAGGATTTCAACAATTTAGCTTTCTTTCTATACTGTCGTCCTTCGTCAACATGAGGAGGATGTAAGACAGTGCGCAGTGGGGGTTGTGGAAAACAAGAAACTGTCATTTACTTCGATCTTCCTGTTGGCAAGCCTTGGCCTAGAGAGCTGCATACTCATCATAAAGAATAATTCCCCAGCCCAACCCCTGCATGCAAAGTGAAAAACTTTTTAATTTGACTACGGAAAAACTTTTGTTACCCGTATGCGCTTATATTTCCGTGCAGGCACACACAATCGTACACCGGGATGTGGGCGAATATTTCCCCCCAGGAATAGAGTTTTTTTGTTTTCGGAGCCGTGCTCTTCCGTCTGTTAATAAGGACAAAGCTTGTAGACACACTCTTGGGATAACTGGTCCGTTATTTTTTTTTGTCTTCTTCTTCTGCATGCTTTTATTGAAAGCAGGTGTTGCTAACGCTGAAAATTACTTTCAGGGCAGAGTTGAAACGGTTAATTTTTTTTCTTGTGCCTGCACACGGTGATGGTTCGGGTCCCTGTCGTTAGGAGGAGGTCGGTCCTGTTCTGTGTGGCGGAAAAAAAATAAACGACAATTTTTTTTTTTTTTTTTGGTTATGGAGGAGGGAAGGGAGTAGAAAACTTTTAGTCGACATAACCGCGAGTTATTTTCACTGGAAAGTTTGTGGTCATAGCGAACGGCGAAGGATCTAATTGAAATTATGATGGCGATTGTTTTTGTTGATTCTTGCGCGTTCTTTATTGTATATCCTATATCCTGTGCGATGGCGGCGCTCCTGTGATGGCCGTGGGTTATCGGGGCTAAAAGTGTTTCGGATTGCATTGGCTGTACGAGTTGGTCCCTGGTGGGTATTTATGGTAATGATATGTCGATAGTGCACAGATGGGGCGGAGGAGAGTATGGTACCTGGCAGTAGGAGCTACTATAGTTGTTTTGAAAGAAATTTCCACCACGTACCTGATTCCATTAGTCTGATTCAGCAATAATTCGAGTTGTGGTGACCAGTAACCTCTCTTGCAGTAGAGAAAATGTGCACACCTTCCTGAAGGACAGCTGTTGGGCAAATGCCTGAAGAATGTATGGTTCCCTGCGGTCTTAGCGACACGCTACAACTGCCATCCTGTCGTAAACATGTCCTTCCAATAATATTGTCGAAATTAATTTGAACCTTATCGCTTTACCGACTCATCTCTATTTATATACGGCACGAAACTAGGATCAGGAAATTTCAGTTAATTTCACCGTTCACCATTGCCCCCGCATATGGAGACATGGAGAAGTAGATTACCGTTTTAGATTGAGGGTTGCCGTCGTTGTAACACGGTATGTGGTGTGCTGCTCTTTTGCGTGACACTCTTCGTCCTGTTTTTTCGTCTGTACGCGAACAGAGAGAGGGTTGCGCTTGTAATTGAATCACGTTTTGTATTAAATAAACTTTTCAAATTATCAAAAGTCTATTAAGTCGGTCTACAGTGTAACCCAGTTACTAGTAGTAGATTAACCCGCATGGGTTAACTCGAACTAGTCTTTGTTTTGGACATTTTGTTGGTCCAAGCTTTGAACGGTGCACGTCTGTGGATGACGGTGGGCGAGGGCATACACGCGCCGAGAAATTGTTGTGTTACGATTCATCCAATCGGTGGATCGAATTTAACCAATTTCGCGTTGGCCTAGGAGAGTAAATTCGGTTCTGCGTGCTCTTCTGCAAATGACATGGATATTGGGTAATTGATGCAGGTTGTTGGCGGGGCATATACAGACACGTTTTTCGCTTTGAAGGCGAATCGAAGCGGTAATTTTTGGCAGCGGTGTTTATAATTTGATTTCTCGCAAAACAATACTGAGGTACTGAGGGTCATATGCAAACGATTGGGATCGAATTTGAATTTTCTTTGTTAGTGGTGGGTATAGAGTGCTATAATTGGATAGACACGGGCAAAACGAAATAGATAAATATATAATTTTTTTTTAACATTGTTTGAAGTGCCAAACTTGGCTATGAAGTCTGGGGTCAGATTCTGTAAGGCAGAAACGTTGAAATGTTTTCGTGCACACTAATGATTTGCTCTAAGTTGCAGAAATAAATCGTTCATGTAGGTACACGAAAACGGTTGAACGTTTCGCCTTACAGAATCTGGCCCCTGGCTTGCATTCCTCCAATGGACTAGTGAAATCTTTCCCAGGTTAGGTCGGGTTGAATTGTTGTCACCAACTTTATTACAAGTGCGAGGTCTAAGATTTTGGACATCATATAGGCGGCAAGTCGAATGCGACTAAAACTCACACAAAACGCAGGGTTGTGAGAAGCTAGGCCTAGGGTTTCGCCAACAATATATTTTTATAGCGTGTTTGTAGAGGTTAATCTCTGGAACTAGTTAAGCGATCCTAAAAATTCTTTCATTAATTGAAAGCTTCCTAATCCCTGAGTGATATGGACTCTGAATTTTATTTTTAATTTATTTAATTTATTGTCTTGAAGCAGGAAAGAGTGCTAAAGTCTATAAGAAAATGACCGTCTTTTGACTTCTATGATGAATGATGAATGTGCTCATCAGTAGGCGATTTATATAGCTTGAATGACTCAGAGATGAGTTTTGTTAATAACTCTGTTTTGTTTGTTATTAAATCTAATAAGCCATTTTAAATTAAGAGTCTCGCAATCTTTTTTAAATAAGGGAATATTTGATATATACCTCTTTCTTAGACCAGTAACTTTAAAACTTTAAAGGTGATAACCAATTTTGAACTCGCGCAAACTTTGTCGAAAAACAAAATGCATATCACAGTGGTGCAATTTGGAAGGTGAGAATCTGGAACCGCAAAAAATTCTCTTTTGAAAGAACCTATTGTTTTTTTGTTTGCACATTTTGGTGACGGTCCAGGATGTGTCTTCAGTTGTAAATATAACAAGCAGTTTCTGACGTTCCACAAGGCTCCGCTTTGTTTCCGACTTTCTTTCTCCTTTTCATAAACGATTCTCTACCTGGAACTTCTAAGAGAATCCATTACTTTGCCAGTGACAATACCTTCAGCCTTCATTCCAGTCCCTGGTCTTCGGAGGTAGGTACCTAAAATTGCCACCACATTTTTGACACTTCACAAGGCTTTTACTATTTTTTGTATCTTTTTTTTTATCATTTATGGATGAGCGCAAAACTTATTACGTTAGGAACGGCCTGCATATTTCCGAAATATAGAGATTCATTCAAAAGCCGAACAAAATACCAAAGTTTGTCATCCTTGTTAAAGTTTGTTGCGCAAACAAAGTGCATCGGTGTCTTCTGTCTGATCTTTTCACATTTTCATCAGTGTTGCTGTATTGGTATAATTGTTTCCTCTGAATTTTGTTAAAAAATTTCCCGCAAGGTTTTTTTCGACCAAAAATTATTTCGACGGGAAATATTTTTTTTCATATAGCTGGAAAATCCTTTATTAGGCCACCGTTTTGTCAAATCGTTGTTGTTAGATAGATGGACTTCAATTTTAATGTAATAGATAATTTGTTTTTAAGTCAATAAATAGATATAAAATAAATAAACCCTTCGATGTCGGCTCTTCCTTTCATTGTGAAGCAAAATTCACCAACCGTTGGATTGTTCAATGTTCACCCATGCGAGGGAACGTGAGCTGAGCTTAGACCGTCCGTCGTGAGGTAGGTTAGCTTTACCCTACTGATGACAGTTGTTGTTGAGACAGCATTCCTGCGTAGTACGAGAGGAACCGCAGGTATTTCAGCCCGTCCTAGGTAAAATAGAGCCCGAAATAGCCGATTGAGCTGACAGGATGGATGAGCTTTGCCAATAAAACAGCTGTAGGCCACTATCCTGAAATTATATTCAACAAACAAAGCCATGAGCTATTCCTACTTTGAAACTAGTCTTTTCTGATTCAAACTCAATTTCTGTCGCTATCATGTTTACAAAGTTCTTTATATATCTTTCTCCTTACGTTGATCAAATTTATTAGGAAATTCGAGCAACCCACAATTTTGTTTCCGTTTTCTTTACGCCACAGTTTTTTTTTACCATAGAAATTCCAAACAAAAGAAATATTTCCGAAGACTTTCAATATTGCACACGCAGTTTCCCACTCCTTCTAAAAATGGTTATATATTTTATTTTATTATTTATTATTATTATCGTTTTATTATTTATGGGAAATATAGCCATTTTGTTATTTATTATTTACATACAGTAATTTAATTTGTCACTAATTTTTCTTTTATTGTTTTCTTTATTTTCAGAGTTTCGCCGCCGTACTCGCCAAAGAAGAACACTTTGCTGTCTGAGCAAATGTATAGTACGACCTGTCCCTCTGTATAGGAAATTTAGTGTACAACAACTATCTTAACAAATACTTCTATCTTTTATTTTGAGGGTGGTAGCGTAGGACCACAGATACTATACTCGATTATTTGTGGTAGGATCCTTTTTCGGCGTAGATGATGATTACCTTCTTCTTTTAATTTCCTATTTTGTAATAGGGTTTTGTATATTCGTCGTCTGATTTTAATTTTCAGTCTTTTGTTTCATTTAGGGGAACATAAGTATTGTTGAGTGTCTCTATAAATTTTGCTCCTTTCAGCATTTTTAAATAACTTGTATTTGTATCTTTTGATGACTTTTCAATGATAAATTCCACTAAATCGATAACCCTCGTTTAACCGCTTTAACTTGCTTAGTATATAAATAGGAACCACCCCTTCTTTACTAGGTTGTAATAGTCACCTGATGTAATTGTTAGTTTATTTCTGAAAGCTTAAATTACGTCTATTGGTAGCGGGAGGCATTTGTTGTTAAGAATAATTGCTCCTATCACTTAAATTTACGCTGGATTTCATTCAGATTTAGTTGAACTCTAAGGTTATCGTATATTTCTTGTAAATTTGTATTTCTATGGTATCACATGACGGAGTTTAGTTGTTGACTTAAATGTTTCGTAGCTGATAAGGAGTGTCGTTTTAAAATGCTGAACGAGTTAGATATGTATTAGATTAATTTTCTTTACAATTGGTATTGAAAATAGTTGCAGTCTGATTTGTATTAGATTTAATTTCTCCACCATTTAATAAGACTAGTTGCAGTCGGACTTGTACTAGGTTTAATTGTTTCGCATAGTTGATAATGGCAGTCGTTTGTATTATGCTGCAGCAGCAAGATTTATACTAAACTTAATATTTCCTCCGTTGAAACGTATAGCTGCAGCTAGATTTGTACTAGATTATTGGTTTCTATAATTGATAACAAGCCTTAAAAATATTTAAAACTTTGATCCCTTAGTGTGAAAAGTTTTCAGAGAGTTTAATTTTTTTTTTTGTTATCACATGACAGTTAGTGTAGTAAATGTTGCCGTAGTTAGATTTGTAGTGAATTTTGTTCTGTCTCAGATATATCACCAAGAGGGTGAGTAGCGGATGGATCTTAGAAGACAGGCGATTTAATTGGGAACGGCTTTTATTTTTTATTCTGTGAAGGCGATGTTTTTTGTTTTTTATATTACAAGATTCTTATTGTTTATGTGCTGCATTTAGATTTGTACTAGATTCCATATTTTTACTCCTGAAAATAGAAAAAGCTTGGAGAGTAAAGGTCATTCATTGTTTTTGTAAACATTTTTGCAGAATTGGTTTGCTATTTGATTGGTTCCACAGGGTAGATGTTGCCACAGTCAGTTTTGTACTAGAATTCGTGCTGCCACATTTGACGTTAAAAGAAGGTGAGAGTTCCCAAAAAGGAGGTGCTTCGATTGAGAGTATATTCTATAGAATCGCTGGATGCATTGCTATTTCATTAGGCAGTTGTAGTAGATTTTTGAGCACCTAACAATTATTGTAATAGAATTTATATTTTTTATCGTTTTTAGTAAAACAATTTTACAAAACTTGCAGATATTTCACCGACAGGGTTCGTTATTTTTTTTTCCGTCACATATTTATCTTAAATTTGTAGTAGATTTCATACTTTTGGGGTTGGTAAAGTTCAATTTTCCCTGCATTTTCGTGTTCAATAAGCTTAAAAAACCAGTCGTCCTACCTTTCTTACCGAAACCAGTTTGTGTAGTTTTATTTTTATTTTCAGCATTATCTGGCGGCTTCTCTTTCCTCAAAAGCCAGCGTTCTTGGTTATTCAGGGTGTTCTGTACTTTTCTTTCTAATTTATTTTTACTCGGTTGTCAGGGTAATGTAATGTAATGACTTCCCTGCGTTTTTTAGGTTTCGTAGCCATTTTTGTAAGTTTTGGCGTCGAAGCCTAGGTCGATTAGCTTAAGGTATATAATTGTTTGGAAATACCAGCTGACCCTAAGGACCTTACCCTGTTATCAACAGCCGCCATGAGGCTGTCTAGACTATTATAAATAATTTGAAACTATCTTGCAAAGCAGCAAGTAGCTGCGTAACTATGATGTGGTATGGAATGTTGTGTGTGGTATGTGGTGGTGTTGCGTATCGTGTTATTTTGAAGAAAGTGATGCGAATTATGTTAGGAAGCCTAAGTATATTGCTGTAGTTATCCCCCCACAAGCGGTAAGGTGGCTACAGTATCGAGCGCAGTGTGGTATGTAGTTGTGGCGTGTGGCGTATGAAGTTTTGGATGTGTAGTTTTGTTGTGTGTAGGCTGTGGTGTTTGATGCGACTGGCGTAGGTAGACCAGGTATATTGCTGTAGTTATCCCCCCACAAGCGGTAAGGTGGCTACAGTATCGAGCGCAGTGTGGTATGTAGTTGTGGCGTGTGGCGTATGAAGTGTGGGATGTGTAGTTTTCTTGTGTGTAGGCTGTGGTGTTTGATGCGACTGGCGTAGGTAGACCAGGTATATTGCTGTAGTTATCCCCCCACAAGCGGTAAGGTGGCTACAGTATCGAGCGCAGTGTGGTATGTAGTTGTGGCGTGTGGCGTATGAAGTTTTGGATGTGTAGTTTTGTTGTGTGTAGGCTGTGGTGTTTGATGCGACTGGCGTAGGTAGACCAGGTATATTGCTGTAGTTATCCCCCCACAAGCGGTAAGGTGGCTACAGTATCGAGCGCAGTGTGGTTTGTAGTTGTGGCGTGTTGCGTATGAAGTGGGGGATGTGTAGTTTTGTTGTGTGTAGGCTGTGGTGTTTGATGCGACTGGCGTAGGTAGATCAGGTATATTGCTGTAGTTATCCCCCCACAAGCGGTAAGGTGGCTACAGTATCGAGCGCAGTGTGGTATGTAGTTGTGGCGTGTGGCGTATGAAGTATTGGATGTGTAGTTTTGTTGTGTGGAATGTGGTGTTTGATGCGACTGGCGTAGGTAGATCAGGTATATTGCTGTAGTTATCCCCCCACAAGCGGTAAGGTGGCTACAGTATCGAGCGCAGTGTGGTTTGTAGTTGTGGCGTGTTGCGTATGAAGTGGGGGATGTGTAGTTTTGTTGTGTGTAGGCTGTGGTGTTTGATGCGACTGGCGTAGGTAGACCAGGTATATTGCTGTAGCTATCCCCCCACCAGCGGTAAGGTGGCTATAAGTAATATGCTTTACATTTTTATGCAACACAGAGGGATAAGGTTGTCTATGTCATAGCTCGATGGTTCGCGTATTCGTCCGTTCGTTCGCTACGTCGTCGGTATATGGTTACTAACGTCGTTCGGTGAAAACGACGCGTCGGTCGGTCGGTTAAGCAAAGCAAAAATGGTGTGCAGTGCGGTTCGGTCATTGAGAAAAAAATGGCTCCAAGCCATCGTTTCCAAAAACGTGTGTGTGAAAAGTGCGGTACGGGCCAAAAAAATGTGAAAAAAGGCATTTAAGCCACCGATGTGCGTCTCAAAGCTTTGCGGTTCGGGGAAAGTAGTGAAAAAAGGCATTTAAGCCACCGATGCGTCTCAAAACTGTCGTGCGGCTCGGGGAAAATAGTGAAAAAAGGCAGCAAAGCCGCCGATGCGTCTAAAAGCTGCTGTGCGGTTCGTGGAAAGTAGTGAAAAAAGGCGTCAAAGCCACCAATGCGTCTCAAAACTGTTGTGCGGCTCGGGGAAAATAGTGAAAAAAGGCAGCAAAGCCACCCATGCGTCTAAAAGCTGCTGTGCGGTTCGTGGAAAGTAGTGAAAAAAGGCGTCAAAGCCACCGATGAGTTTCACAGCTGCTGTGCGGTTCGGGGAAAATAGTGAAAAAAGGCGTCAAAGCCATCCGATTCGAAAATAGTGTGCATAGTGTGTTCCAGCTATCCACTCGACATGGAGTGGATATAAAAGGTTCCTCAAAACATCAATATTTCGACACGGAGTCGAGGAGAACGTAGATACGCTATCTTCTCCAAGAAGACAATACGGGCAAAATATTATAAACAAGGTAAGTCGTCTAATTTTCCTTAAAATAAAACAATGCTGTATATATACTGTATATTTTTGAAACTGGCTTGATACAAGTAGTACCGACAACTAGAAGCCACCACTTTCCTCGCGAACTTTTCAAAAATTATTCTTTTTCTATGGCCGCTTCTGTTTAAACTATAAAGAAGTGACTGCATCAGCACAATAAAGAGTACGTGTAGATAAATTTGAATATGTTGCCCGAATCACTGAGTAGAGTATGGCAAATTGAACTGTGGCGCCACCTCTTGAGTTTTTGTAGAACTGCCAATAAGAATCATTCAATTAGCCACTTTGCTCCCGTCCTCATTGCCCCAACTAACAAAATGGTTTCGTTAAATTGTGTCCAACAAAACGCATATCTACCCTTGCCAAATAGAAGATACTTTTGTGGCGCCACTCGAGTCACAAGTCCTTTCAACAATACTTCCAGCGAAAACCAATTATTACCTGGAACCATCACTGCACACGAGTTCAATACAAAGTCTTGCTCAGGGAACCCTTTGAACAGCCAAGAGAATTGACGCCAAAGGAACAGGATAGTCTTAGGTATACATTGCAGTTTGCAGTCCCTCTTCTGTGGTTTGTGGCGAATAATCGGATGGTTTTGTGTTCACTTCCAGCAGCAGCTGCAACAGGGAAAACGAACGAAAACCGAACAGCACCCCCGAGAAAAGGCAAAGCAAATTTATTTCTGCAAGGAAAACGAATTCCAAAGGATGCAATGAATGGAATTGCATAATTTTTGTTCGCTTTTAATTATGCACCACCCCTGCCTGCACAGAGTCAGTTTTTCCATTTACAAGATGCCAGTGAATCACTATGACAGCTGCTTCCCTTTTCTTCTTATTTTTGTTCTCCATCCCTTGTGAGCGTGGATTTTTTCCCTCGTCAGAGTTCCATTTATTGAAATTATTCTCCTTTTGGTGCAAGCCAGTGAACAGACTGCAAAGTCAAGTGTTTCATTAAATTAAGGGTTAAATGGGTGACCCTTACCTATCGAGCTCGGGACACCCTGGCCAAACGCACACAGTCCGTATGACCGTATGCGGTACGGTAGCTGCTCTAGAGCGGAAGAAGGAGATTTAATTAAATTAAAACGGCAACACCTGTGTTCGGTGGTACAAATCGTGCGTTGTCCCCATTCCTCGGCATGGCTCCTGTTGCTGCTGACTGAACATAACTTTACTATCTAAGAGCATTTGTGAAGGTGGTGGCTGGTGGGACGCGTAAATGCTCTCCAGTTGAGAACAATTTTCTTTTTAATTAAAAAAGAAACAGAACTCGCAATAAATTCAGCCAGTGTGGTGATGTGTAAGACTGTAAGACTGTATAGTATATGTATGCGGTTGAGATACGTTGGCGCGCATAATTTTCAGCGTACCTAGTTGAAAAGCAGTTCCACTGTGTGGCATTTTTGAATTTACGGTAATTATCTAATTGTTTATATAGCACTGGGTCACATGTGCAGTCCTAATTGGAGATACTGAGTGGTGTTGCCTGAAAGTGATTTACTTAGCAAGGGTTCCATGTTGAGCTGTGTATGTGGGAAAAAATCTAGTAGCAGGAGCCTTTAACCTCGTTTATGAAGAGTAGACGAAGAGAAAATTGTTAACAATTTTTTTCTATAATTAGGACGAGAGTTGTTAGGGTCGGAGGGGCTTTGGGTTTGTTGTTTATTGAAGGGAAATGGGTCTGTACTAGGGATGAAACACATAGACTCCCCCAAAATGTCAATTTAATCAAAGGCGCGAGAAGAACTTGTACTTTCGCTATATGAATTAGCACCCTCCTCTTGGACTGGAGGAAACAGAACTGCCGCCATCAATTTTTGGAGAAATAGCAAACGAGAGCTCTTTGGAACCTCTGAGCTTCTGCCTACCTATAGTAGGTAGGTCGCCCTCTCCATACAGCTTTGGGAAGGTTTTCCTTTCGCCCTCTAGAATGTCTCTTCTCACTATGATCATCTCCTCATTCCAACAGAGATTACTAGCGGTCCAAGTATACACTCTTCGCTGACTGTGCCAGCTGTCCTGAAAGTCAAACACCTCCCACCTGATGAAACGCCGCCAGCTTTTTACCTATCCACTAATACCCAACTATATACACAACCCTGTGGCACTCCACTTGAAGTTGGTTCGCGAATTTAGTTTCTGCATACCTACAAAGGAATATCGCTCACGGCCTTGTTGTTTCGCTAATTGCTATTAATTTGGCTGCATCAACCCTTCTGCAGGAATCCACTCTCCTTTGACTGAATTATAATGACTCGCTTAAATTGAATGCAAATACGGTTCAACTCGCCTCAAAGGAAATACGTTTTTCAATCAACAAATATCCACCAATGAAATAATAATCATTAACATCTTCCACTCGAGATGATCGCCCAGAGAGACGCGACAATAGGACGACGAGCGCACGAGAAGGAGAGTCTAGCAAGCGCGCGCAATTGGAAGCCAGTGAAAAAGTAAACACTTTCATCGTCGCACTCATCCTCGATTTATTAGCGCGCACATCACAGCGCCCCATCATGAACTCATCATATCCATCACCATCATCATCATCAGCAGTAGCAGTCAGCAGCCAGCAGCATCAATGTTTGCTTGCACAAGAAACACAGTAAATCATAAATAAATATTTGCTTTCGTCCTTTTTACAGAGTCAGTGTGCTCTGCGTACGCCCACCACCATGCACCACCCCGAAAGCGGCATGAGTATTGGCATGTGAATAAATGAAATTATCCTTCTGACATAATACGCACAAGCAGTTTTAATTATTTCAAAATTATACCACCGCGCGCGGCGACTGTACAGAGACATCAAATGGGAGTACGGTGATTCCAACTGTTTACAATCGCACTGGTGTTGTACAGGTACAGGTACACCAGGTACACTCTGGCTTTGGCTTGTGGCCAAGCAAAAATGATAATATAAAGAGATGGCTCCTGGCAAAAGATACAATATTAAAAGTCAACATGGAAGGCTATGCACACCATGTGCGGGGCAGTTAGGCGAATCGAGGGTGGGCGGGTGTCATAGACTAAAGGACATTCATTTGCGTAAAACGCTATGCATATTTGCGTAATGCGTGCGTTAATGTGGTGAGCTGGGGGGCGGTGTGAAATGTGCCCGCTTGAAAAAACGAGTGGTTGAACTAAAGCGTTTTGTTTAAGGTGAACGGTGTAGTGTGTATGGAGAGGGGTTTGTAAGTCGATGTGTGCATTTGCAACTGTAATCAAAAGGCCAGAGCAGAATGATGCGAATAAGTGAGAGGAATGGGAAACGTAGTAAAAAATCTTTCCAGCCATTTTTATTCTGTTGGACACTTTCCCAATAATTTGCACACTTTTCCATTCTCTTGGTTTTCTTTAATACTTTCCTAGCCATTTGCATTATTCTGCATAATTTTCCAATCATTTCAATTCACCTGCATAGTTTTCCAATTGTTTGTATTTGCTTCCCAATCATTTGATATACTTTTCCCAATAATTTGCATTCTTTTGCATACTCTTCCACCCACTGGCGGTATTTTGCACACTTTTTCTAATCATTTGTATTCCTTTTCATGCATTTCCAATCATTGGAATTTACATAATTTTCCAATTATTTGCATTATTCTCTACACTTTTTCAAATATTTTCATTCTTTTCCATACCTTTCTAATCATTTGCAATCCTCTTCCGTTATTTTAGCAATCATTTGAAATGTTTTTCTAATGATTTGCAGTATTTTACATATACGTTTCCAATCATTTGAATTCTCCTGCATAGTTTTCCAATCATTTGCATTCTTTTACCAATAATTTACACACTTTTCCAATCATTTGCAATCTTTTACAAACTTTTCCAATCATTTGCATTATTTTTCCAACCATTTGCATACGTTTCTAATCATTTTTGTTCTTTTATATAATTTTGCAATCATTTGCATTTTTTAACTTTCTTAACGTACGTAATGTACTAAGAGAAAAATATTGTATTCGTACAATATTTCGAACTCGAGATTTTAATCAATTCTGACATTACGATGATAGGGGAACTCAAAAAATGGTTCTTGCAAGTCTGTCGGTCTGTCTGTCTGTCCGTCTGTTCGTCGGCTCCTGGGTCTACAGCCTAAACGGCTGGACTTATTTGTTTCAAACTTCGGATGTGGAGTTTGTGGGGTTACAGCTCGGGGCCACTTTCTGTTTGCACGTGATCCCCATTATTAACGATACTTTCCATATAAAGGTTAGAGACAAGATTGAACGACTTCAACTAATTTTGATTTTGAGCTTAAGGCGGGGTTTATATTTCCGTATACTCATTTTTTCGCTTAAAAAAAAAAAATATCGAATAGCGGTACTTTTGAAAGTTGGACTTTCTCAAAGAACGGTCCATACGATTTTAACAAAAATGTATTCTTAAGTTAAAATGCACTTGCCTAACTTGATACCAAACTCAGTTTTTCTTTAAATTACCTTTAAATGGACTTTATTTTTGGAAAATTAAATAAATTAAATAAATGCAAGGTTGGAGTAAAATTTATGTTTTCAAAATTGTTGCGTCCTTCATTTTCCATTCGAATACCCGAAAGCGGTACTTTTAAAAACTGCTTATATCTTGAGAAATGTTGATTTGGATAAACCTCTGAACAATACCTATAATCAGTTTTTAGCTGAATAAAAAAAAAACACTAACTTTTTTGATTGAAAGACATACGTGAGAAAAAAAATCAAATAAATTCGTTTTATTTGCTTTTTCTTTTGTAAATAGTACTTGATTTTATTTTCAATAGTAAATAAACTTGCTATTATTTGTGTTTTATTCATTTATTTACTATACTTGAGGAGCAGGCCTACTGGGGATACCTCACTAAAAAACGCGCGTTAATAGTCTACCTCATAGGTTACGTGGAAATGACTAAACAAAAAGGTATCTCAATTACTAAAAAGAGTAAAATTTAACTTTTAAGCTCATGGGGTACTCGCTTATGCAGCCTATTTCACTGCACAAACAGTTGGGAATGCATAAACTGCTGTCTTCAGTTAATGCTTATCTTATTACCTCAAATTTAATTACTTATTCATATAAATATTGTCAAATTGCGTAAAATTGTAAAATTGTATTAGTTTGTTGATGAATTTTAAATTTTATATACACTACGACATTATCTAGTATCCTTAACTAGCACGGGTTAGGTTAGTAAGCCTGATAAGATCTTACGTATGACTTAAAAAAAAGATTTGCTGAAATGTCTCTGAAAGTCGGCCAGACTCGCACCAAATGAGAAAGTTTCGTGCGACCGAGTCGTGCACTTTATTTTCTAACCAAATTTGCATACTTTTGCAATCATTTGCATTCTTTTAAAGCTATTCAAATTATTTACAATCCTTTTCCATTATTTCAGCAATCATTTGCAATGTTTTTCAAATGATTTGCATTATTTTACATACGTTTCCAATTATTTGACTTCTTCTGCATAGTTTTCCAATCATTTTCATTATTTTTCAAACGTTTCCAGTAATTTTTTCGATGTTTTATACATAGAAGCGACTTTGCCAATGCAATATTGGCTTAAATCCTCTAACTGCGTAGGGAGTCTTTAACCATTTGAATGTAATGCAAGCTTTAATCACATGAAATATCGTGGCCCTTTTGTATCCTGAATGTGTTACATCAACACATCCACCAGCAAATTTTTAAGCTGCACCCACTGGAAACTGGAAGGCTACAGTACCCGGCAATGGACGCAGCGATTAATTGTTTATCGTGCGTAAAAATTCACAACATTAAGTACTTTACCGCTTGTAATTCGCGACAAGACCATTCTTAAAATACTTTTAGCCTTAAAACGCTCTTCCTCTCGACGTAAACATTTATCTGTTCGCAAAAAAAAAAAAAAACACAAACACCACCACCCACTGACAACAACTGCACCCCTCTCACCATCTGGCGGGAACTTTGGAATTTCGAATTTTCATTTCGTAATTTCGCAGCAGATAATCGCGCGCGAAAAAACGCTTTTCCCCATTTTCACAACTGAACGCGTCGCAAGAATTTTAAGCGAAAAATGCAATTTTAATGTTCTGTGTCACCAGCTGGATGCAGAGCCGGTCCTACATGTCAGCATAGGGTTGACCCCAACCGAGACCTATGCAACTGTAGCCATGTAGCCAGTCGCTGTTCATTTTGTGTGCGATTTTTACACACAACACCGTTAATGTGCTGAAAATGGAATTTTCGTGAAAGGAATTTTTATTTAATTTGGTCGGAGAGAGCAGCAGCACATTGAGAAATAATGCTCACGTTCCATAGTTTGCGCCATGGCACCTGATTGAAATGTTTGCTAGTGGCCGAGCAAGCGGCGAACATGCGACCTAACTGATTAATAGCTGGCGCCCAACGTTGGCCCACCAATGTGAACTTCAAGTGACCATCGCAATAATTATTTCGGAATTGGAATTAAATTCGTAGCGTTAATGAAATGATGCACCAACACCCGGAAGGTTTTCTGAATTCACGGAATTATTCATGGTGCACTTTGGCAGTTTTGTTTGTTTTTTTTTTTTTTCATTTTGTTGTTTTCCATGTGACGTGTTCATTGGGCCTTTAAGTTGGACCAATTAATAGAAGCACGTATGTCCAGTCCAGTTGTACTGGACATTGGAATTGCTCTTGAGAGGAGCATTGTCGGGAGAAATATACGAATCGAATTGCGAGATAATTGGAATTAAATGAACAATCGGGATATGGCATTGTTGAAGTTCGTTAGGTTGGTAGGTTTTTTTTTTCCCCAATTAAATTGAATTATTGACAAGTTTTTGTGCATCACGGTGATGTGTGCGTTTCAACTGCGTATTGACATTTATTTTGAATTAAAGTCGGTCATGTTGGGCGAGTTGGTTTCTTTCTCAATCCAATGTTCATCACCGACTGAAGGATCAAGCCATCTTCTAATCTCAGTTTGTGCTCTTCTCTACGCAAAAAGTGTCATCATAAGGAGCTTTATTTCTTATATACCTTGATCGTTTTTTTACATGCGTTCTGATGTCCCACATGCATCTCCATGCAATGTCCCACCTGGCTCCATTAGATTGGGACATTGCTTGGTCGACCTCCACTCTGCAACATCCAGCCTGTGCTCACGCAGCACTTAGCATTATCCTCGCAGTGCTCTCTTACAAAATGCCCATGAAAAAGAGTGCAAACTTTAAATGACTTTGGCGAAGCTCATTACCATTTCTTCCCGAGAATAACCAGAGCCGCACACTCAACTGATGAAAGAAGAAAACTCCACCCATAACAAGGATACAAGCGGAAAAAACTTGTTCCAATGGATAATTTCTCCACCAAGTGCAAAAGTCCATTTCCCAGAAAAAATTCCAAGAAATGTCCTTCTCCCGCACCCATGTCACTTTTGGTAATATCAATTTACCCAGACACGATGAGGACATTATCGTATTGAAGTTGAAAAGTTTTTTTTCAAAATGCAAGTAGGTATACGTTTTCTGCTCATGCCCTAACGATGATGGCAATCGGCTTGAGTGGGTGTGTAGGGGGTGCCTCACATGCTCTTGTGATATACATATATATATTTTTTTAATAATATCACACACCGACAGAAGGACGCCACAAAACACATCCCCGTCGGTTAGGATAACAAGAAGAGGGCCGCAACTTTTCCCATTCGATATCCAATTGGTTTGTAATTAAGAAGCGATGTCCTTTACCCGGCAATTGTCCCTTTTCTACATGTAAATACGGCCCATCAATTGAATCTAATTTTATTGTTCAGTTTCCCTCCGCACATGCGGAAGTTGAAGAAAAGTTGCAAAATTTGCAAAAAAAAAAAAAAGGATGAAGAACGCTCCCCCTAGCTGTGCGCCGTATGAGAAGTTTGAAGCACCATCATCGTTGTCGCTGAAGTGTGTATTGTCGTATATGGAAAACATCCTTCAAACAAAGTTTTGTCTGTCTCCATTTGCAACTGTTTTTCATCAGCGTATATTCTTCCGTTTACGTTGGAGCGGCTTCTTCTTTTTCTTTTTACAAGGATTACAGTCATTTCAGTGTCTGGCAAGTAGATAAAAATATATCCGAACTGAAACTACATGTATAGGAAAACTTTGACACAAACAATATCGCAAGGGAATTATTATTATATAAATACACATACACAAAAGTCCTTGTGTTAAGTTTTCTCAAGAAGGATAACGCATGTTGCCAGCGAAATGTAATTATAGGGAAGCTCTTCCTTTATCATATACTCACATTTGAGAAGGACTCGGCATGGAAAATGGGATGGCAAAAGGATTCGCATCCATCAAATGAAAGGTGATTTTTATGAGCTCCCGCTGCATGTGTCTCCTGTTTGTCTAATCTTTGTTTACCTTTGTATCCTTCTTTTCTACAATAGAAAATCTTTTCCTTTTTGCGCTGTCCCGCTCATTTGAGTGATTTTCCGGGATGCGATGGGAAGTTTACATCGATTAGTTTTATTGCGATAAAATATGTGTTGGGTTGGGACTTGGGAGGGAGGGGTTTTGTTTCACTTTCTCCCCGACAAAGGATGTATGTGTGTGTGCGTCTTTAGGCTAATTAAAGGAGTTCGAATGTTTGTTGGGGAAACTTTTGACATTAAGATTATATAGAAGATAGTAGTGTTGGAAGTATGTCGTAAAATTGGTAGATAATTAAGTTTATCCCTTGGGGGCAACGTAACGAGAGAGAGCGAGGGATGTTGTCGGTCGGTTGATTAAAATCCAATTTTATCTGAGGAAGTCGAAGAATGGGGATTGCTAATTCCTTGTGTGGATATTTAGTTACCAATGACTGTTGTGCATCGAAAGGGATGTGGTAGTTGATGCTCTCTGACTCGGGCTTTTGATGTTTTTTTTTTATTCACGGGGATATTTGAAAATTCCTGCAAAACTTTGTCCGAGAGGTGTCGGTTGAACAGTAGGTGCCATTAGTTGAAGATTGTAGATGTCACGCGGAAACAACAAGTAGTTAATCACAGGTGGACTAATTTGCAAGTTGGAGATAGGCGGTAGTGGCAACTGTTACTGGAACTTGAAGTCCCGACTGAAACTCAGTTTTGGCCGCTGTTTTTGCAGATTTTCAATCCAGCCTAATACACTTTCTGGGAATAGTTGGCCCTCTGGAAATGGTCCATGTGGTTCAGTATGGAGGGACTTGTACACATTTCCATACGTTGAGGGCATGCTCTTTTTTCAGTGCCTTAATCAGTTTTTAAGTCTTGAGTCAGTGTAACCTACTACCTCACAAAGTTTCCCTTCAGCATTGGTCGCTATTCCTTGCAACGCTTGCTGAAGTACACAACGTATGCCACGTCTTTTAATAAGGTGATCGTGATCGTGCTCAAGCCTGCCTTGTCTAAAGATAAGTCCCAAATCATTTGAATGGACTTTTTGCAACTGGGTTTAATGAAAATTCAACCAATTCGTCAAGAATTTAAAGTTCACCTTTTATCCAGCAAAGATTGGAAAAACTTTCCTCATACTCTTGTTGCTTCGCAGAAATATCCCTCTAAACTACATCGATTGGAATAAAAAGAACGCATGCAACTTTACCGCGACGACCCTTTGGGCTACAGACGGGTCCTGTTTCCCAGGAAGTATGATGGACTCTCTTCCTGAAAACATGACAAAGATCCCACTTTGCTCGGAATAGTTTCATAAAGTTTGCATTATTGCAGACAATTGCTGCCCACTATACAATGTCACAAAAGGATTTAAATTTTAATTCAAATGTTGAACACAGTCCAATGGGATTATCTGTACCTACTCATAACCAAATAAACGTCCATACGAGTAGTACTGACACAATCGTGCTCCCTATTAAAATGCAATTTCTTGCTGGGCAAACTCGCCAGTCGCCAATAAGATGCCAAAGTCTCCATCAAGCTACCAATTGAGAGCGCAGAGCTGGTATTGGTACTTGTAAAGATTTTTGTTGTACTTTGACTTGACCCGTATGCCTGCAAATGATATTTGCATGAGTGCATTTGTCGTCTTTTTGCCAGACCCACATCAAATACTGTGTAAACATTGTGTAAGCACACAACTCCGAACAGTGGACACACGCATACACAGACATTTGCGCAAGCAGAAGGAATAGCTTAAGCGCTGCCAATTTGAAAAACAATCCTTGAGCTTTTATCGAGTTAACCCAGCATGCAAAGGCGAACCCGAACCCGAACCAATGGAAGAACAAACGCATTCAATGACAATTCTATTGAATATCCATTAAAATTTAGCTGACCGAATGGTATTTTATATTTTGGGGGTTGATGTTGGCGTTGACTTAAAGGATTTCAATCAGTCGTGGCATTGGTAGGCGAAACCACTTAAAAATGGGCTTTGTTTGTGCTTGATGTTAGAAGAGGGTGTCCTTCTTGGGTCGCTAGTCTTTTTTTTTTTAGCTTTGCAACTTTATAAAAACGTTAAATAGATTACTTTTGCTAAATAAAAAATTATTCATTCATTCATTCATACATTGGGGGCTGCCTGAAAACAGAATGCTAAGCTGTCTTTTTACAAGACCAGTGGTCAGAAAGACCACCACCGAAAACTTTGATGTAAAAATACAGTTTCCGATAAGATGACTTAACAATCAAAGCAATTGTACGAAACTCCCAAGCTCACATCAGAGGTACAGAGGCCTTCAACTTTTTGCATAAATGCCAAATGATATTGATCACTTTTTTGGAGGAACATGGCAAGCTGTCAGTTCCCCATTTGCAATTTATAAAAAGGAGGCGGCCACGATGGGTCCCTGACTGTTAACGAGCACATTACGTCATCAAGAAAGGACTATAAGCACTGGCGACTCGGAAAAAATTGTCACTCCACTTCTGGATGAAGCGAAATGATGCCTTGTAATTTTTATAGAAGTCTGTAAAATATTTAAAAAAGTGTTGGCTTGGTTGCCCCTTCTTTTTCTGTTGATCAAATAAAGTAATGCCAAGGATAGTGCGGTTGGAAAAAATTCATATGTTGGTCAAAAACGCCTCCTTAAAGTAGGCGTGGCAATAAACGACATGGCCCTTCTCAGGCCCTTCCGAAACATTTTGAACAAAAATGTCATCTAAATTTTCCCAGTACTCCTACGGAAAAAAAAAAACACGAAACTCCCTGCAGTTTCATAGATTACAAGTCTGAGGGGGGCCATACTTCAAACAAGTGTTTCACCCCGATATGTGGATGCATGGGTGGGCTCATCAATTCACAACTATTACATCTGCTGAAGGCGCACTGCTTGCTCGAAGCCCACTGGGACTTAGATTTTGCAACGAAAAACTGATTTGGAATCATAACCTAAAGAAAAACCTAGAAAGGATTTATTTTGCCCAAATTCTGGCGTTTTCAATCAAATTTCCTTTAGAAGTTTTGACTGGAGCTGTGAATTTCTAAGCCTTACCCTCGAATGTTGTTGTCCAGTATTTTAGACGACCGCACATTCGGATGTGCTTCCATCAACTCGGATCACAATTCAGTAGCAGCCAGGTTAACGTTGGTTTTATAAGGCTCCAGGATATAGATGTTAAGCTGTCAACCTACTTCTGTCTTTAAACTCTTGAGCAGACGAAAAAAGCCCTACAAAAAGAAGGAGTCTGTCTGCTGCAACATAAAAGTGACTCAATGCCGCCTTCCCCCCATTCAAGTCCAATTCAATTAAAGTGTCCAAACACAATCATGTAAACTATTTACATTATTGCCCTCATAATTGGAATATTTTTGCACTGCGCCGTTGCTATTATTGTCTCTCCTCTGACAGCATACGTCAGCTAACAACCCTGCAAAGGTGCAGCCGAGCACCTATGCGGTTCCAGCTAATAAATTGCTTTATGCTTCATGATTAAATTACACAAAATAGTGAACAGAATTTAAATATTTACAAAACTCGTCCTGATGCCCGCTCGCCCATCAAATCCTACATAGTGGTTGCTTACAACAAAGTTCCCGAAAGGTGATGCCAACTCTTGTGGCACCCACAACAACTGTGGCGGCTGTATGCACTGTACCTATACTCTCTCCGGCGACTGTGTATTTTCATACTCACTTTTGAATATTTATGTCCTTGGTAAAGTTTGTTAAGCGCATATAAAACTTTAGCCATTCCGGCCGTTTTATTTATGATTGCTGTGCGAGGTATACGCCACCGCTACACCAACCCGAGGAGCTAGTCCAAAATAGTTTTACGACACTTGGAGCACATAAACAGACGCAAACACTATCACATACACACAGGCATATACCGGACTACTTTGGCATAATTTGCATTAGAGTGTAGAGCCACATGTAAAGAGAGAGTCCTGGAAGGGACACTGCACTAAAAACGGGAAAATGTCTCCAGTTTCTTTGGCCAAATATAGTGTCATACTCATACGTTTGCGAGCGAGCTTAAGTGCTTAATTCTGCAAGACTGTGTGACATGACGGACTCGGATTTGTCCCCTCTCCCAAAAGAGAGTCCCACTGTATGTTTTTGTTGAATATCAATGATGCTGTCGGTAGAGCATGACGGGGGGATGCTTTATGAACAGTTTTTGGTTATATATCCGAGAAAAGTCTTGGGCCACACCCAAGAGGCCAACGACGCACGACAACGATGATAAGTTTGATAGAGGACTCGGACTCTAAACAAACAGACAGTGGACGAAATGAATTGACCACCTCTAGAAGGCGCATCTCCCCCGTTACTCATTTCAATTATCGGACTTTTCGGGCGTAATTGTCAGAAATTGATGTGTTTGCCTTTCTGCCGCCCGTTTCGGTCGTTGTCATTGTCGTAGTCGTCATCGTCACTCGTCGTCGTCATAGTCATTGGCGTGTTATCGTTGCTCTCCAGAGTCCATTCAGCAGATATGTATGTGGGTGAGGCTGAGGGGACAATTAAATTTCCGAGTGCATAATTTTGTTTAATCGAAATCGGATTGGAAATCTTTTCCTAGAGGATGCCGAGGGTCTATCTCTATATACATTGTGCTGCTGGTTGAGTGGTCAACTTTGCTTTAATTGGTGCACGTTGACACAAGGCTACAGTCGAAGGGGCTCGGTTAGTTATTCGTTTGTTTGAGGACCCATCTGGGCATGTGATGCGGCCCGCTGCTAATTGCTGCAAATTAAATTTGAAAAGGGATCTCATTTGAATATTGTAATTGAGCTGGGGGAAATTAGTATAATTTTTGAATTAGTCTCGTCTGTATTCTGCGCGTTTGCGCATAGGGGAGTTTGGGACCAACTTTTTGTTTGCTGACACCTGGCTCGATATTCCATTTTCTTAGTCCTGACCAGAAAAGGGACGGTCGCTCCAATAGTGGTATATTATGCCTCATAGAAACATCCGGAAAAATGTCCTGAAAAGCGCGATATAAAAAAAAACTGAAAAATGGAGAAGGAAACTTAAAAAAAAGAAAAGAAAAAAAATGCCTCAGAATACGTTTTCAAAAGCCAGCAGTAGAGCAAAGATCCTAAAAAACTAAATTTAATTTGAACTTCACGTGGGCTATCGTATATTCAACTTTGGATAGGTCAGTGTGTCTCACCAACATTTAGTCATCCTGGAAATGCATCGAAAATATGTAAGACAACAACGCTTTTTGAAAACAAGTCTTAAAAACATTTATTTACTTTTTAACAAAACATTTTCCAAGGACACATCTTACACTATCGCATATTTGTAGAAAAAGCCTCGCTAACAACTCCTTATTTGCCACTGGAAATCTGTTCGGTGAGTCGAAGTTCCCGGCACCCACGTGAAAACATGCCGCCTATCAACTTTGTACATTTCCTTTGACGCATACAAATATTCGTTGAAATTCGCATTCTTGAGGTAGCAGAAGTCGCCATCTAGCTCGATATACCATGCGCTCTTATCGCCCAAATACCCCCCTCCTATCCACGTGAACACGTAACGGTTGTCCTTGTTGAAAAAATGATTGGCCGCATACAACGACTCATTCGGATGAGCCGTGTTTTTGAAGTAAAACTTATCACCAAACTTCTCGACAAGCCAGTCACCTTGAATGACCGGTTCACCCGGATACCACGTGAGTACAGTCCGCCTGTCCCGATTCCAATTGAACTGGTCGCTGGCAGCGTACAGGTACTCCATTTTATGCCTATTCCAGAAGCATACTGTTTCCGAAAAGAACAGATGTCTGGCACATGTCGGCATCTTTTCGATAACACTTTCGACGGCGAGCTTCTTCGTCTCACTAAGATTGGCGTAGTTCTTCATTTTCTTTAGTCGCTTTAGATAGTCCCCGATGCTTAGGACCGCTTTATTGTTTAGATCATTGGTACTCTCCAACTTTCGGAACAGAGCCACCAATCCCCAGGTTATTTGTGGAATATATTTGTTGCTGTACATATTGTCCGCAATCTTTACAGCCGAAACTGTCGGATAGACGTCGTTAACTACGCGCGCCATAACGTCGTCGGAGACGTCAGACCGAAAGTCATCGATTCCATTGGCCAGTTTCTCCACGTTGACGTTCTTCTCATAGCTGTCCGAATACATGGCCGTTTTGAAAATCTCTGTCGCAACGTCAGTTATATCAGCAACGGCCTGGCTGACGACGTCGCGCGCTTTATCTCTAGTCTCAGCAGCAGTATTTTTTTGATTGATGACTTCCTTCTCCATCGCTGTAACTAGGCTCATCAGTTTGTAGGGATCGCGGTGGTTATTTGCTCGCATTTCGTACCTCAGACTGCTAAGCACATGGTAACTCATCTCGATTTTGGTTAGAGCCGCGGCAAAGTCCAATAGGATCACTGCATTACTTTCCAAGCTCGCGTATACATCATTCACTATCTTGGCGATCTTCGAGTAGTCATTCAGCTTGAGGAGAAGTGTTTCAGCTTTGACAAAGTTTCGGCTTCGTATTTCGTCGGCTATATTGGCAGGCCCACGCCTGTTGGCTTCTGCTTCGATTTGATTTTCCATTGACGTCTGCACCGCTTTCAGTTGTGTACTCAGTGTGTTATAGTAATTGGTCAGCGAGGCTATTGCCGTGTCATACCGGCCATTGGAAGCTGCACTGTCACGACGTTCATCGGCCAGTTGTTGTTTGAGGTTTTCAAATGACCCTTCTAGAGTTGTTAGTCGTGCCTTGATATCAGAGGACTTATCACCCAATGCTATCGATGTGCTGAGACCTAAGATCTCGGTCTGAACTTTGATCAGGTTGTTCTGAATATCGCTAATTCGAGCGTCGGTATTCGTGGAGGGTTTTTGAAATGTTCCCGCGTTAGCGCCAATTGTCGGATGTAAACTACTCGTTATTGCGAGAAAATATATTAGAATGTACTGCCGCGGACAAAATGGCATTTTTTTTTTCTTAACTGGTTGCCTTCACTCGGAAGATGAAATACTGACATTGATAACCGAATGCACGATCTGATTTATATTGCATTTGAGGCGATAGAAAGCCGTGTTCGCATATCAATTGGGAAAAACCTCAAAGCTTCATGCACAGTGGTGGCGAAAAGTACTGCTGCTGTGAAGCGGGGATTTAATTAGGTCTGTGTAATGAGTGCCTTCCTGCCCCGCCGCCGTACCCTAGAGTTGAGCCAAGAGTAACAAAATCAAATTCTAGTCCACTTGAATACATACAGACGAAATTGGCGCCCAAGTGAATGGTTTCACAATGTTTCACAAGAACAATTCGTTCTTGTAAATCTTTTATTTTTCATACGCATTTAGCCTGGACCTGGACACTAGCAATGACTATTGGTGATGTTGATCCTATATCTTAAACTCGGTTTTTTGCAGCTCACTCGATTTTTTCTGTCACCACTGTGCGCTGCATGCCGATCAATCATTTCATTGCAATGACGATGCGCCGAAGCTTGCCAATCAATTTTCTGGAGGCAGAGACCACACCAGGAAGTTGCATCGCGGAAAAACCTTATCGGGGTAGTCATAGGAACTCTTACCTTATGTAGCTGGGAAATATTTTCTCTAATTGGGCGCATAAATTGAAATTGATCGTTGCCCCAGAGCTGACCTTGCTGACGTTGATAGTAGTGATAACATGAAGTGAAGTGCTGAGGTGTTCGTTGTCATCAGTCTGGTATTTCAAAACAACATGAAGCTCCAACTGTGGGAGGTTTGATTGAGAAAGCTGCATTTAGCTCGTTTCAAAGTGTTTTTTGAAGCGGTGGATTTTTGGGGTTTTGGGTTTTCGTGATTTTGGATTTTTAGGGTTTTTGTGTTTTGGAGATTTTGGATTTTCTGGATTTCCAGAAAGGATTTTGGGTTTTCAGGACATTGAATTTTAGGGATTATGTGTTTTCAGGATTTTCGTGATTTTGGATTTTCGGGTTTTTGTGTTTTGGAGATTTTGGATTTTCTGGATTTCCAGAAAGGATTTTGGGTTTTCAGGACATTGAATTTTAGGGATTATGTGTTTTCAGGATTTTCGGAATTTTGGGTTTTTGGGACTTCGGTTTTCGGGATTTTTTCCGAATACTTTCATACAAAGGTGCCCACAAATTATCAAACGAATTAAAAACATTTAACAAAAGTGTGGCAAAGTGGGTGAAAAACCTTAAAAAAATTAAATGGCTTTCAAAACGATTTCAAACTGTTTGAAAAAAATATATTTAAAGTTTTTCACCCATATCAGACAATTTTGTAAAATTTTATTAATTGATTTAATAAGCAAGAACCTGGGTCGGCATTCTGTAGGGCGAAACGATCAAACGTTTTCGTGCGCACGAAGAAATTTGCTTGTGGAACATGGGGCAAATCACCCGACCCTGTTCTTTTAAATTATTTCTTAACCAAGTTATTGCTGTTAATAGTTTTTGAAAAAAATACTTTCAAACTTGAAATGTAAAGAAAAAAAATTGAAAAAAAAAAATGTTGAAGGCTGACTTTTTTTAAAATTGTGAACAAACCACAGAATTTGTATCTAGTATTTACTGCCCTTAGTTATTCTTAATCGAACACTAAAAACAAGATTGATTTATGTCTTCTAGTTTTTGAAAAAATTACTTTTGCATGTTGCTCCGCTTAGAGTATGTTGATAGTCGCCTTGCATGCTGCCTCCCCATACATAACCGGGGGTTGAGTATGCAAAGCTCCTTTAATCTTAATTAGTTTATCCAATTCATTTAAATATTACCTTGACTGTTTTTAACTAACTATACTGACTTACTCACAAACTGACTGACAAGGACATGGAATGCAAAGTAAGACTACCTCCCCGTGGTGCATTCTGGGTAACGCCAAATGTCTTGCAGTACTATATTTATTTAATGTCGTTTTCCATTGGGACAAAAAATCAATCTTTTTTTTGATCTAGATCACTTTTCATGTTCCATTGGGCAAAAAAATCAATATTTTTTTCGATTGGGATCACTTTTTGCAGATCTTAATATTTTTTCAGATCTACACATACTACCACAAATACCAATATACTTTGCACAGCTCTTTTACGTCATCTTAAGAAGTTTGCTTTCAAAACAAATGCGCAAAGTATCGTTAAAAAGTAATATAAAATATAACTTTCGTCTTCCTCATCATCTGAAGAGTACGAATCACTGAAACTACTCCGTTTATATCTGAAACTGGGGAAACATTTTTCAAGTCGATATCCATAGTTGATTTTTCCAAAAACGAGTGCAATTTGAACAGTTCATATTGCTGTGAAATAACGCGCTAATCAATTTACAAAAGCAGATCAATTTCGTGGCATGTTCCATGAGCCGCGTTAAATCTGAGATCTGAAAAAGATTTTTGGTGGTCCCAATGGAAAACGACATAAGATTGTGCACTCATTTTCAAAATCAGGGCTCTAATCGCATAAGCACAAAACGGTCGAACGACATCGACGATGCTTCTACTTCGTGTAACTACCAAAAAGCGATATCGTCGAAACGATTCGATTAAACGATGGCTATTTTGCAATTGTTTCATTGTTTTCGGTGTATTTTTATTCCCTCCACAGAAAGGTATATTCACTTTGTCCTTACATTTGTAACGCCAAGAAGGAGTCACCGGATACCTCATAAAGTATATATGTATATTCTGAATCAGGATCACATTCTGAAGCAAATTAGCCATGTCCGTCTGTCTGTCTGTCTCTCTCTCTGTCTGTCTGTCTGAAAGCACGATAGCACCCAAAGGAATTTACATAGGCGAATGAAACTTGGTGAAAGGACTTATTTTTACCGTCGTCAGGTTGGTATTGAATATGGGCTATGTCGGTCAAGTCGTTCTGGTACCTCCTATACAAAACCAATATTAGAAAACACATGTTGAAAGGCTGATAGCGTCGAAAAGAATCTACCTAGAGGCAAGTGAAATTTTGTGAGACGACTTATTTTTACTGTCGTCAAGTTGGTATTAAAAATGGGCTATGTCGGTCAAGCAGTTCTGATACCTCCCATACAAAATCAATATTAGTCCCATGTGTCTCTCTGTCTGTTGAAAACACGATAGCGTCCGAAGGAATCAACGTAGGCTAATTAAGTTTGGTGAAAGGACTTATTTTTATCGTCGTCAGGTTGGTATCAAAAATGGGATATCTCGGTCAAGTAGTTCTGGTAATTCTGGTTGGTAGACAAAACCAATATTAGATTATAGCGTCTATTCAATTATTCGAATGAAATTTTGTGAACAATTTACGGAAGGGTTATAATAGTCAATAAATAATAAAAAAAATTAAGAAACCCTAAAAAAATTACGTAAGAAGCTATAATGTTACCTTGAACATGTAACAACAGGTAGAATTGTAATAAGATTACTCAAAAGCTGATTTTTATTATTTGTTGACCTCACATGCCTAAGATTTTGCGTGACTTGTATGCAGTGGAGGGTATCAATGATTACACTTTTACTTGTTATTTTTTTTCAGATTTAGTTAGGTTTTAGAGAAGTATTTAAAACAATATTTTACGGAAAACACCAGCGAAATAAAACACAAAAAAATCTTTTTAATGTCCATCAATTTGGCTTTATTGGAAGGATAATTTTATGCCATTAATGTTTAAATATGATTTGGGGCATGTGGCCGCCGCGGCTGATTCGAATAAAGCCAAGTCTAGAGGTCCAATTTTCAACCACTTTTTCCAGCATTTGGGGCTGTATGTCGGCAATAACGCCACGAATGTTGGCTTCCAAGTCCCCTAACGTTTCTGGTTTGTTGGCGTAGGTGAGCGACTTCACATGTCAAATCACACGATCTTGGTGGCCAATTGACAGGTCCATTCCGCGCAATTATGCGCTCATCGAATGTTTCCTTCAAAAAATCGATTGTGACGTGCGCTGTGTGGCATGTAGCGCCATCTTGTTGGAACCACATCTCATCCACATTCATGCCATCTAATTCGGGAACAAAATAGTCGGTTATCATGGCTCTATAACGGTCTCCATTAACGGTAACTGACTGTCCAGCATCCTTTCGGAAGAAGTATGGCCCAATGACTCTACCAGCCCCTAGAGCACACCAAACAGTCAGTTTTTGTGAATGTAATGGCGTCTCAAGGGTCTCATGTGGATTATCTTCACTCCAAATGCGTCAATTTTGCTTGTTGACGTAGCCATTCAACCAAAAATGAGCCTCATCACTGAACAAAATTTTGCGATGAAAATCAGCATCGATATCAATCGCATTTTCGGCCCATACACCAAAATCACGACGAATTCCATGGTCTCGCGGCTTTAATTCTTGCACAAGCTGAATCTTGTAAGGTCGTAAGCTAAGATCTTTGCGCAAAATCTTCCATAAAGTTGATGGACAAAGCTCCAATTGCTGTGCACGGTGGCGAATCGATTCATCCGGGTCCTCTTCAACACTTTGCTCTACAGCGGCAATTTTTTCTTCGGTGCGCACTGTTCGACGTCTCTGCGGATGCGTATTTTCACATAGAGTAAACGTAGTGCGAAAACGATCCATGGTTAACCGAATTAATTGCTCTGATGGACGATTATGTCGACCATAAAATGAACGGAGCTTGCGGTAAACTTCGCGAGCTGAACCATTATTTTCGAAATAAATTTGCACAATTTGCAAGCGTTGTTCATTTGTGAACTTTTTCATGATCAAATGGCAAACCAAACTAAAAATAAATCACTTGACAGCTGACAAAATGGCCGCAATAAAATAGTGTTGCCAACTTAAAGTTCTATACCTCTAAAAAAAAAACACCCTGTACAATCATAAAATAGAATCCCTTGTTACAACTCGAGCCTTAGCAATAAAACTTCTTACAACATTCTTCGGTATCCGTTTAATGTGAACTTTCATAAAACATTCCACCCTTGCGAATGTTGCTTTTTCACACTACTAGCTGCGTAGATAACTGTTTGTATACTTGCATCTTGATATTTGTAGAGGCCATATTCCTTGCTAACTATCCATTTTTGCATTAAGATCCCAATTTCATATCCATCAATGACAACGAAAAAAAATAAACAAATCACAAAAAAAGAAGAAGCAATTTCCATACATTTTTTGATTTTTAAGTTACCTACATGTTCAAACTGTTCAAAACGAGAACGGTAAGTGTTGACATTGTTTTTAATTTTTTTTTTTTAATTCTCCACCCGTCTAAACGGAGCCCCTTCCCCCATAGTAAAAGATGTTTAACTATTGAACCCGTCTCCCAAAAACCGTAATCATTTTTTTGGCGCCAAAGTTATCGTACTCTCCCCTTTAAGAAAAAACGCGATTCATAAATAAATTAAAAACATGCAACGAAAGTGTGTAAAAGTGGGTGAACGTAAAAAATATTTTTTTTTTCAAAATGTTTCAAATTGCTATAAAAACTATTTAGGATAGTTCTTACGTGAACGCGATTACTAAATATATTATAAAAGTTCATCAAAAGTATCTAAAAGTGGGTGAAAAACGTAATAAATATTTTTTTTTTCAAAATGTTCCAAATCGCTGTAAAAACTATTTAGGATAGTTCTAACGTGAACGCAATTACTAAATATATTAGAAACGTTCATCAAAAGTGTCTAAAAGTGGGTGAAAAACGTAAAAAATATTTTTTCTCAAAATGTTCCAAATCGCTATAAAAACTATTTAGGATAGTTCTAACGTGAAGGCGATTACTAAATATATTAGAAAAGTTCATCAAAAGTGTCTAAAAGTGGGTGAAAAACGTAAAAAAAAAAATTTTTCAAACTGTTCCAAATCGCTAGAAAAACTATTTAGGATAGTTCTTACGTGAACGCGATTACTAAATATATGAGAAAAGTTCATCAAAAGTGTCTAAAAGTGGGTGAAAAACGTAAAAAAAAAAAATTTTTCAAACTGTTCCAAATCGCTATAAAAACTATTTAGGAGAGTTCTAACGTGAAGGCGATTACTAAATAAATTAAAAACAATCAACAAAAGTGTCTAAAAGTGGGTGAAAAACATAAAAAAATATTTTTTCTCAAAATGTTCCAAATCGCTACAAAAACTATTTAGGATACCTAGTTCTTACGTGAACGCGATAACTAAATATATTATAAGCGTTCATCAAAAGTGTCTAAAAGTGGGTGAAAAACGTAAAAAATATTTTTTTTTTTCAAAATGTTCCAAATCGCTATAAAAACTATTTAGGAGAGTTCTAACGTGAAGGCGATTACTAAATAAATTAAAAACAATCAACAAAAGTGTCTAAAAGTGGGTGAAAAACGTAAAAAATATTTTTTCTCAAAATGTTCCAAATCGCTATAAAAACTATTTAGGATAGTTCTAACGTGAAGGCGATTACTAAATATATTAGAAAAGTCTATCAAAAGTGTCTAAAAGTGGGTGAAAAACGTAAAAAAAAAATTTTTTCAAACTGTTCCAAATCGCTAGAAAAACTATTTAGGATAGTTCTTACGTGAACGCGATTACTAAATATATGAGAAAAGTTCATCAAAAGTGTCTAAAAGTGGGTGAAAAACGTAAAAAAAAAATTTTTTCAAACTGTTCCAAATCGCTAGAAAAACTATTTAGGATAGTTCTAACGTGAACGCGATTACTAAATATATTAGAAACGTTCATCAAAAGTGTCTAAAATTGGGTGAAAAACGTGAAAAAATATATTTTTTTTCAAAATGTTCCAAATCGCTGTAAAAACTATTTAGGATAGTTCTAACGTGAAGGCGATTACTAAATAAATTAAAAACAATCAACAAAAGTGTCTGAAAGTGGGTGAAAAACGGATAAAAATATTTTTTTTCAAAATGTTCCAAATCGCTATAAAAACTATTTAGGATAGTTCTTACGTGAACGCGATTACTAAATATATTAGAAAAGTTCATCAAAAGTGTCTAAAAGTGGGTGAAAAACGTAAAAAATATTTTTTCTCAAAATGTTCCAAATCGCTATAAAAACTATTTAGGATAGTTCTAACGTGAAGGCGATTACTAAATAAATTAAAAACAATCAACAAAAGTGTCTGAAAGTGGGTGAAAAACGGATAAAAATATTTTTTTTCAAAATGTTCCAAATCGCTATAAAAACTATTTAGGATAGTTCTTACGTGAACGCGATTACTAAATATATTAGAAAAGTTCATCAAAAGTGTCTAAAAGTGGGTGAAAAACGTAAAAAATATTTTTTCTCAAAATGTTCCAAATCGCTATAAAAACTATTTAGGATAGTTCTAACGTGAAGGCGATTACTAAATAAATTAAAAACAATCAACAAAAGTGTCTGAAAGTGGGTGAAAAACGGAAAAAAATATTTTTTTTCAAAATGTTCCAAATCGCTATAAAAACTATTTAGGATAGTTCTAACGTGAACGCGATTACTAAATATATTAGAAAAGTTCATCAAAAGTGTCTAAAAGTGGGTGAAAAACGTAAAAAAAAATTTTTTTCAAACTGTTCCAAATCGCTAGAAAAACTATTTAGGATAGTTCTAACGTGAACGCGATTACTAAATATACTAGAAAAGTTCATCAAAAGTGTCTAAAAGTGGGTGAAAAACGTAAAAAATATTTTTTTTTTTTCAAAATGTTCCAAATCGCTATAAAAACTATTTAGGAGAGTTCTAACGTGAAGGCGATTACTAAATAAATTAAAAACAATCAACAAAAGTGTCTAAAAGTGGGTGAAAAACATAAAAAAATATTTTTTCTCAAAATGTTCCAAATCGCTACAAAAACTATTTAGGATACCTAGTTCTTACGTGAACGCGATAACTAAATATATTATAAGCGTTCATCAAAAGTGTCTAAAAGTGGGTGAAAAACGTAAAAAATATTTTTTTTTTTCAAAATGTTCCAAATCGCTATAAAAACTATTTAGGAGAGTTCTAACGTGAACGCGATTACTAAATATATTAGAAAAGTTCATCAAAAGTGTCTAAAAGTGGGTGAAAAATATAAAAAAATATTTTTTCTCAAAATGTTCCAAATAGCTATAAAAACTATTTAGGATAGTTCTTACGTGAACGCGATTACTAAATATATTATAAAAGTTCATCAAAAGTATCTAAAAGTGGGTGAAAAACGTAATAAATATTTTTTTTTTCAAAATGTTCCAAATCGCTATAAAAACTATTTAGGATAGTTCTAACGTGAACGCGATTACTAAATATATTAGAAAAGTTCATCAAAAGTGTCTAAAAGTGGGTGAAAAACGTAAAAAAAAAATTTTTTCAAACTGTTCCAAATCGCTAGAAAAACTATTTAGGATAGTTCTAACGTGAACGCGATTACTAAATATATTAGAAAAGTTCATCAAAAGTGTCTAAAAGTGGGTGAAAAACGTAAAAAATATTTTTTTTTCAAAATGTTCCAAATCGCTATAAAAACTATTTAGGATAGTTCTTACGTGAACGCGATAACTAAATATATTATAAGCGTTCATCAAAAGTGTCTAAAAGTGGGTGAAAAACGTAAAAAATATTTTTTTTTTTCAAAATGTTCCAAATCGCTATAAAAACTATTTAGGAGAGTTCTAACGTGAAGGCGATTACTAAATAAATTAAAAACAATCATCAAAAGTGTCTAAAAGTGGGTGAAAAATATAAAAAAATATTTTTTCTCAAAATGTTCCAAATCGCTATAAAAACTATTTAGGAGAGTTCTAACGTGAACGCGATTACTAAATATATTAGAAACGTTCATCAAAAGTGTCTAAAATTGGGTGAAAAACGTGAAAAAATATATTTTTTCAAAATGTTCCAAATCGCTGTAAAAACTATTTAGGATAGTTCTAACGTGAAGGCGATTACTAAATAAATTAAAAACAATCAACAAAAGTGTCTGAAAGTGGGTGAAAAACGGAAAAAAATATTTTTTTTCAAAATGTTCCAAATCGCTATAAAAACTATTTAGGATAGTTCTTACGTGAACGCGATTACTAAATATATTAGAAACGTTCATCAAAAGTGTCTAAAATTGGGTGAAAAACGTGAAAAAATATATTTTTTCAAAATGTTCCAAATCGCTGTAAAAACTATTTAGGATAGTTCTAACGTGAAGGCGATTACTAAATAAATTAAAAACAATCAACAAAAGTGTCTAAAGTGGGTGAAAAACATAAAAAAATATTTTTTCTCAAAGTGTTCCAAATCGCTACAAAAACTATTTAGGATTGTTCTTACGTGAACGCGATAACTAAATATATTATAAGCGTTCATCAAAAGTGTCTAAAAGTGGGTGAAAAACGTAAAAAATATTTTTTTTTTCAAAATGTTCCAAATCGCTATAAAAACTATTTAGGAGAGTTCTAACGTGAACGCGATTACTAAATATATTATAAAAAAAATATTTTTTTTCAAAATGTTCCAAATCGCTATAAAAACTATTTAGGATAGTTCTTACGTGAACGCGATTACTAAATATATTAGAAAAGTTCATCAAAAGTGTCTAAAAAGGGGTGAAAAACGTAAAAAATATTTTTTTTTTCAAAATGTTCCAAATCGCTATAAAAACTATTTAGGAGAGTTCTAACGTGAACGCAATTACTAAATATATTAGAAACGTTCATCAAAAGTGTCTAAAAGTGGGTGAAAAACGTAAAAAAAAATTTTTTTTCAAAATGTTCCAAATCGCTATAAAAACTATTTAGGATAGTTCTAACGTGAACGCGATTACTAAATATATTAGAAAAGTTCATCAAAAGTGTCTAAAAGTGGGTGAAAAACGTAAAAAAAAAATTTTTTCAAACTGTTCCAAATCGCTAGAAAAACTATTTAGGATAGTTCTAACGTGAACGCGATTACTAAATATATTAGAAAAGTTCATCAAAAGTGTCTAAAAGTGGGTGAAAAACGTAAAAAATATTTTTTTTTCAAAATGTTCCAAATCGCTATAAAAACTATTTAGGATAGTTCTTACGTGAACGCGATAACTAAATATATTATAAGCGTTCATCAAAAGTGTCTAAAAGTGGGTGAAAAACGTAAAAAATATTTTTTTTTTTCAAAATGTTCCAAATCGCTATAAAAACTATTTAGGAGAGTTCTAACGTGAAGGCGATTACTAAATAAATTAAAAACAATCATCAAAAGTGTCTAAAAGTGGGTGAAAAATATAAAAAAATATTTTTTCTCAAAATGTTCCAAATCGCTATAAAAACTATTTAGGAGAGTTCTAACGTGAACGCGATTACTAAATATATTAGAAACGTTCATCAAAAGTGTCTAAAATTGGGTGAAAAACGTGAAAAAATATATTTTTTCAAAATGTTCCAAATCGCTGTAAAAACTATTTAGGATAGTTCTAACGTGAAGGCGATTACTAAATAAATTAAAAACAATCAACAAAAGTGTCTGAAAGTGGGTGAAAAACGGAAAAAAATATTTTTTTTCAAAATGTTCCAAATCGCTATAAAAACTATTTAGGATAGTTCTTACGTGAACGCGATTACTAAATATATTAGAAACGTTCATCAAAAGTGTCTAAAATTGGGTGAAAAACGTGAAAAAATATATTTTTTCAAAATGTTCCAAATCGCTGTAAAAACTATTTAGGATAGTTCTAACGTGAAGGCGATTACTAAATAAATTAAAAACAATCAACAAAAGTGTCTAAAGTGGGTGAAAAACATAAAAAAATATTTTTTCTCAAAGTGTTCCAAATCGCTACAAAAACTATTTAGGATTGTTCTTACGTGAACGCGATAACTAAATATATTATAAGCGTTCATCAAAAGTGTCTAAAAGTGGGTGAAAAACGTAAAAAATATTTTTTTTTTCAAAATGTTCCAAATCGCTATAAAAACTATTTAGGAGAGTTCTAACGTGAACGCGATTACTAAATATATTATAAAAAAAATATTTTTTTTCAAAATGTTCCAAATCGCTATAAAAACTATTTAGGATAGTTCTTACGTGAACGCGATTACTAAATATATTAGAAAAGTTCATCAAAAGTGTCTAAAAAGGGGTGAAAAACGTAAAAAATATTTTTTTTTCAAAATGTTCCAAATCGCTATAAAAACTATTTAGGATAGTTCTAACGTGAAGGCGATTACTAAATATATTAGAAAAGTTCATCAAAAGTGTCTAAAAGTGGGTGAAAAACGTAAAAAATATTTTTTTTTCAAAATGTTCCAAATCGCTATAAAAACTATTTAGGATAGTTCTTACGTGAACGCGATTACTAAATATATTAGAAAAGTCCATCAAAAGTGTCTAAAAGTGGGTGAAAAACGTAAAAAATATTTTTTTTTCAAAATGTTCCAAATCGCTATAAAAACTATTTAAGATAGTTCTTACGTGAACGCGATTACTAAATATATTAGAAAAGTTCATCAAAAGTCTAAAAGTGGGTGAAAAACGTAAAAAATATTTTTTTTTCAAAATGTTCCAAATCGCTATAAAAACTATTTAGGATAGTTCTAACGTGAAGGCGATTACTAAATATATTAGAAAAGTCCATCAAAAGTGTCTAAAATTGGGTGAAAAACGTGAAAAAATATATTTTTTCAAAATGTTCCAAATCGCTGTAAAAACTATTTAGGATAGTTCTAACGTGAAGGCGATTACTAAATAAATTAAAAACAATCAACAAAAGTGTCTAAAGTGGGTGAAAAACGTAAAAAATATTTTTTTTTTCAAAATGTTCCAAATCGCTATAAAAACTATTTAGGATAGTTCTAACGTGAAGGCGATTACTAAATATATTAGAAAAGTTCATCAAAAGAGTCTAAAAGTGGGTGAAAAACGTAAGAAATATTTTTTTTTTAAAATGTTTCAAATCGCTACAAAAACTATTTAGGATATTTCTTACGTGAACGCGATTACTAAATATATTAGAAACGTTCATCAAAAGTGTCTAAAAGTGGGTGAAAAACGTAAAAAATATTGTTTCTCAAAATGTTCCAAATCGCTATAAAAACTATTTAGGATAGTTCTTACGTGAACGCGATTACTAAATATATTAGAAACGTTCATCAAAAGTGTCTAAAAGTGGGTGAAAAACGTAAAAAATATTTTTTTTTTAAAATGTTCCAAATCGCTACAAAAACTATTTAGGATAGTTCTTACGTGAACGCGATTACTAAATATATTAGAAACGTTCATCAAAAGTGTCTAAAAGTGGGTGAAAAACGTAAAAAAATATTTTTTCTCAAAATGTTCCAAATCGCTATAAAAACTATTTAGGATATTTCTAACGTGAACGCGATTACTAAATATATTAGAAACGTTCATCAAAAGAGTCTAAAAGTGGGTGAAAAACGTAAGAAATATTTTTTTTTTTAAATGTTTCAAATCGCTACAAAAACTATTTAGGATATTTGTTACGTGAACGCGATTACTAAATATATTAGAAAAGTTCATCAAAAGTGTCTAAAAGTGGGTGAAAAACGTAAAAAATATTTTTTTTTCAAAATGTTCCAAATCGCTATAAAAACTATTTAGGATAGTTCTTACGTGAACGCGATTACTAAATATATTAGAAACGTTCATAAAAAGTGTCTAAAAGTGGGTGAAAAACGTAAAAAACATGTTTTTTTTCAAAATGTTCCAAATTGCTATAAAAACTACTTAGGATAGTTCTAACGTGAACGCGATTACTAAATATATTGGAAACGTTCATCAAAAGTGTCTAAAAGTGGGTGAAAAACGTAAAAAATATTTTTTTTTCAAAATGTTCCAAATCGCTATAAAAACTATTAAGGATAGTTCTAACGTGAACGCGATTACTAAATATATTAGAAACGTTCATAAAAAGTGTCTAAAAGTGGGTGAAAAACGTAAAAAACATGTTTTTTTTCAAAATGTTCCAAATTGCTATAAAACCTACTTAGGATAGTTCTAACGTGAACGCGATTACTATCTAAATATATTAGAAACGTTCATCAAAAGTGTCTAAAAGTGGGTGAAAAACGTAAAAAATATTTTTTTTTCAAAATGTTCCAAATCGCTATAAAAACTATTTAGGATAGTTCTAACGTGAACGCGATTACTAAATATATTAGAAAAGTTCATCAAAAGTCTAAAAGTGGGTGAAAAACGTAAAAAATATTTTTTTTTCAAAATGTTCCAAATCGCTATAAAAACTATTTAGGATAGTTCTTACGTGAACGCGATTACTAAATATATTAGAAACGTTCATAAAAAGTGTCTAAAAGTGGGTGAAAAACGTAAAAAACATGTTTTTTTTCAAAATGTTCCAAATTGCTATAAAAACTATTTAGGATAGTTCTTACGTGAACGCGATTACTAAATATATTAGAAAAGTTCATCAAAAGTGTCTAAAAGTGGGTGAAAAACGTAAAAAATATTTTTTTTTCAAAATGTTCCAAATCGCTATAAAAACTATTTAGGATAGTTCTTACGTGAACGCGATTACTAAATATATTAGAAACGTTCATAAAAAGTGTCTAAAAGTGGGTGAAAAACGTAAAAAACATGTTTTTTTTCAAAATGTTCCAAATTGCTATAAAAACTATTTAGGATAGTTCTTACGTGAACGCGATTACTAAATATATTAGAAAAGTTCATCAAAAGTGTCTAAAAGTGGGTGAAAAACGTAAATAACATGTTTTTTTTCAAAATGTTCCAAATTGCTATAAAAACTATTTAGGATAGTTCTTACGTGAACGCGATTACTAAATATATTAGAAAAGTCCATCAAAAGTGTCTAAAAGTGGGTGAAAAACGTAAAAAATATTTTTTTTTCAAAATGTTCCAAATCGCTATAAAAACTATTTAAGATAGTTCTTACGTGAACGCGATTACTAAATATATTAGAAACGTTCATCAAAAGTGTCTTAAAGTGGGTGAAAAACGTAAAAAATATTTTTTTTTCAAAATGTTCCAAATCGCTATAAAAACTATTTAGGATAGCTCTAACGTGAACGCGACTACTAAATATATTAGAAACGTTAATAAAAAGTGTCTAAAATTGGCGATTACTAAATAAATAAAAAACAATCAACAAAAGTGTCTTAAAGTGGGTGAAAAACGGAAAAAAATATTTTTTTTTCTAATAGTTCCAAATCGCCTTCACGTTAGAACTATCCTAAATAGTTTTTATAGCGATTTGGAACATTTAAAAAAAAAATTTTTTTTACGTTTTTCACCCACTTTTAGACACTTTTGATGAACTTTTCTAATATATTTAGTAATCGCGTTCACGTTAGAACTATCCTAAATAGTTTTTATAGCAATTTGGAACATTTTGAAAAAAATCATGTTTTTTACGTTTTTTACCCACTTTAAGACACTTTTGATGAACTTTTCTAATATATTTAGTAATCGCCTTCACGTTAGAAATATCCTAAATAGTTTTTATAGCAATTTGGAACATTTTGAGAAAAAATATTTTTTTACGTTTTTCACCCACTTTTAGACACTTTTGATAAACGTTTCTAATATATTTAGTAGTCGCGTTCACGTTAGAGCTATCCTAAATAGTTTTTATAGCGATTTGGAACATTTTGAAAAAAAAATATTTTTTACGTTTTTCACCCACTTTTAGACACTTTTGATGAACTTTTCTAATATATTTAGTAATCGCGTTCACGTTAGAACTATCCTAAATAGTTTTTATAGCAATTTGGAACATTTTGAAAAAAATCATGTTTTTTACGTTTTTTACCCACTTTAAGACACTTTTGATGAACTTTTCTAATATATTTAGTAATCGCCTTCACGTTAGAAATATCCTAAATAGTTTTTATAGCAATTTGGAACATTTTGAAAAAAAAATATTTTTTACGTTTTTCACCCACTTTTAGACACTTTTGATCAACGTTTCCAATATATTTAGTAATCGCGTTCACGTTAGAAATATCCTAAATAGTTTTTGTAGCGATTTGGAACATTTTGAGAAAAAGTTTTTTTTAGCAATTTGGGACATTTTGAAAAAAAAATATTTTTTACGTTTTTCACCCACTTTTTGACACTTTTGTTGAACGTTTCTAATATATTTAGTAATCGCGCATTCACGTTAGAACTATCCTAAATAGTTTTTATAGCGATTTGGAACATTTTGAAAAAAATAATATTTTTTACGTTTTTCACCCATTTTTAGACACTTTTGATGAACGTTTCTAATATATTTAGTAATCGCGTTCACGTTAGAACTATCCTAAATAGTGTGAACTATCTATTGAACTAACTATCCTAAATTCATTTAAACTCATTGATTAAATACGCAGCAAATATATTTATTTCTTACCAAATATAGATACCAATGATGAATTTTATTTTCCCTAACTTCAGAAATAATTCATCATGTTTTGTTTTCGCTACAAAAAGTAGCCTGTCTTTCTCAGAGGTCCCATATATGTATCTCTATACTCGTTCATTAAACTTGGTTTTGCGGACGTTAAAATAATCTTACTTTCGCATTTATAGTATTAGGATCAAGGCTACCTTGAATTTTCTTTGCAAAAATGACAACTGACAACAAAACCTATGTTTTGAAATAACATAACAGCGCTCCTACCCGATTCCCAGCAAAATTTTGAAAATAGTCTCTTAGATTTCCTATGACTTTAAGTGTAACCGTCGACTCTCTTTTGTGCCGTCGTTTGTACGGGCTACGGCCTACGGCGCTACGGGCATGATGAAAGAATGCAAAGTATTTCCCTGAATCGTAGTTGTACACAACTGCGTAGTAATTGAAATTTAAAGTAGTAAAATTCAGCTTTTTCAATTGTTAATATTTAAAAAAAGTAAAAATGCAAAAATAAGCACCCCGAAAATCTCTTTTTTTTTGACACTTCATTTCTTAAGATTGGTTGAGCGTGTGAACCGCAAGAGGTAGATATACCTACTACTACAGTATTTACAGCAATAATATAGTGGATAACACCACCATCTTCTAGATGACACAGAAAGCTGATTGATGCCGCAAAATAATTATGAAAGTGTTGGCTCTGTTAAGTATTTTGTTTTGCTTGCATTGATTAAGAATTGTTTGAGTAAAACTAATCGCTATAAAAACTATTTAGGATAGTTCTTACGTGAACGCGATTACTAAATATATTAGAAACGTTCATCAAAAGAGTCTAAAAGTGGGTGAAAAACGTAAGAAATATTTTTTTTTCAAAATGTTCCAAATCGCTATAAAAACTATTTAGGATAGTTCTTACGTGAACGCGATTACTAAATATATTAGAAACGTTCATAAAACGTGTCTAAAAGTGGGTGAAAAACGTAAAAAACATGTGTTTTTTCAAAATGTTCCAAATTGCTATAAAAACTATTTAGGATAGTTTTAACGTGAACGCGATTACTAAATATATTAGAAACGTTCATCAAAAGAGTCTAAAAGTGGGTGAAAAACGTAAGAAATATTTTTTTTTTAAAATGTTTCAAATCGCTACAAAAACTATTTAGGATATTTCTTACGTGAACGCGATTACTAAATATATTAGAAAAGTTCATCAAAAGTGTCTAAAAGTGGGTGAAAAACGTAAAAAATATTTTTTTTTCAAAATGTTCCAAATCGCTATAAAAACTATTTAGGATAGTTCTTACGTGAACGCGATTACTAAATATATTAGAAACGTTCATAAAAAGTGTCTAAAAGTGGGTGAAAAACGTAAAAAACATGTTTTTTTTCAAAATGTTCCAAATTGCTATAAAAACTACTTAGGATAGTTCTAACGTGAACGCGATTACTAAATATATTGGAAACGTTCATCAAAAGTGTCTAAAAGTGGGTGAAAAACGTAAAAAATATTTTTTTTTCAAAATGTTCCAAATCGCTATAAAAACTATTAAGGATAGTTCTAACGTGAACGCGATTACTAAATATATTAGAAACGTTCATAAAAAGTGTCTAAAAGTGGGTGAAAAACGTAAAAAACATGTTTTTTTCAAAATGTTCCAAATTGCTATAAAACCTACTTAGGATAGTTCTAACGTGAACGCGATTACTATCTAAATATATTAGAAACGTTCATCAAAAGTGTCTAAAAGTGGGTGAAAAACGTAAAAAATATTTTTTTTTCAAAATGTTCCAAATCGCTATAAAAACTATTTAGGATAGTTCTAACGTGAACGCGATTACTAAATATATTAGAAAAGTTCATCAAAAGTCTAAAAGTGGGTGAAAAACGTAAAAAATATTTTTTTTTCAAAATGTTCCAAATCGCTATAAAAACTATTTAGGATAGTTCTTACGTGAACGCGATTACTAAATATATTAGAAACGTTCATAAAAAGTGTCTAAAAGTGGGTGAAAAACGTAAAAAACATGTTTTTTTTCAAAATGTTCCAAATTGCTATAAAAACTATTTAGGATAGTTCTTACGTGAACGCGATTACTAAATATATTAGAAAAGTTCATCAAAAGTGTCTAAAAGTGGGTGAAAAACGTAAAAAATATTTTTTTTTCAAAATGTTCCAAATCGCTATAAAAACTATTTAGGATAGTTCTTACGTGAACGCGATTACTAAATATATTAGAAACGTTCATAAAAAGTGTCTAAAAGTGGGTGAAAAACGTAAAAAACATGTTTTTTTTCAAAATGTTCCAAATTGCTATAAAAACTATTTAGGATAGTTCTTACGTGAACGCGATTACTAAATATATTAGAAAAGTTCATCAAAAGTGTCTAAAAGTGGGTGAAAAACGTAAATAACATGTTTTTTTTCAAAATGTTCCAAATTGCTATAAAAACTATTTAGGATAGTTCTTACGTGAACGCGATTACTAAATATATTAGAAAAGTTCATCAAAAGTGTATAAAAGTGGGTGAAAAACGTAAAAAATATTTTTTTTTCAAAATGTTCCAAATCGCTATAAAAACTATTTAGGATAGTTCTTACGTGAACGCGATTACTAAATATATTAGAAACGTTCATCAAAAGTGTCTTAAAGTGGGTGAAAAACGTAAAAAATATTTTTTTTTCAAAATGTTCCAAATCGCTATAAAAACTATTTAGGATAGCTCTAACGTGAACGCGACTACTAAATATATTAGAAACGTTAATAAAAAGTGTCTAAAATTGGCGATTACTAAATAAATAAAAAACAATCAACAAAAGTGTCTTAAAGTGGGTGAAAAACGGAAAAAAATATTTTTTTTTCTAATAGTTCCAAATCGCCTTCACGTTAGAACTATCCTAAATAGTTTTTATAGCGATTTGGAACATTTAAAAAAAAATTTTTTTTTACGTTTTTCACCCACTTTTAGACACTTTTGATGAACGTTTCCAATATATTTAGTAATCGCGTTCACGTAAGAACTATCCTAAATAGTTTTTGTAGCGATTTGGAACATTTTGAAAAAAAAATATTTTTTACGTTTTTCACCCACTTTTAGACACTTTTGATCAACGTTTCCAATATATTTAGTAATCGCGTTCACGTAAGAACTATCCTAAATAGTTTTTGTAGCGATTTGGAACATTTTGAGAAAAAATATTTTCTTACGTTTTTCACCCACTCTTAGACACTTTTGATGAACGTTTCTAATATAATTAGTAATCGCGTTCACGTAAGAACTATCCTAAATAGTTTTTATAGCGATTTGATCCATTTAAAAAAAAAATATTTTTTACGTTTTTCACCCACTTTTAGACACTTTTGATAAACGTTTCTAATATATTTAGTAGTCGCGTTCACGTTAGAGCTATCCTAAATAGTTTTTATAGTGATTTGAAACATTTTGAAAAAAAAATATTTTTTACGTTTTTCACCCACTTTTAGACACTTTTGATGAACTTTACTAATATATTTAGTAATCGCGTTCACGTTAGAAATATCCTAAATAGTTTTTATAGCTATTTGGAACATTTTGAGAAAAAATATTTTTTTACGTTTTTCACCCACTTTTTAGACACTTTTGATAAACGTTTCTAATATATTTAGTAATCGCCTTCACGTTAGAAATATCCTAAATAGTTTTTATAGCAATTTGGAACATTTTGAAAAAAAACTTGTTTTTTACGTTTTTCACCCACTTTTAGACACTTTTTATGAACTTTTCTAATATATTTAGTAATCGCGTTCACGTAAGAACTATCCTAAATAGTTTTTGTAGCGATTTGGAACATTTTGAAAAAAAAATATTTTTTACGTTTTTCACCCACTTTTAGACACTTTTGATCAACGTTTCCAATATATTTAGTAATCGCGTTCACGTTAGAAATATCCTAAATAGTTTTTATAGCGATTTGGAACATTTTGAGAAAAAATATTTTTTTACGTTTTTCACCCACTTTTAGACACTTTTGATAAACGTTTCTAATATATTTAGTAGTCGCGTTCACGTTAGAGCTATCCTAAATAGTTTTTATAGCGATTTGGAACATTTTGAGAAAAAATATTTTTTTACGTTTTTCACCCACTTTTAGACACTTTTGATAAACGTTTCTAATATATTTAGTAATCGCGTTCACGTAAGAACTATCCTAAATAGTTTTTGTAGCGATTTGAAACATTTTGAAAAAAAAATATTTTTTACGTTTTTCACCCACTTTTAGGCACTTTTCATGAACTTTTCTAATATATTTAGTAATCGCGTTCACGTAAGAACTATCCTAAATAGTTTTTGTAGCGATTTGGAACATTTTGAGAAAAAATATTTTTTTACGTTTTTCACCCACTTTTAGACACTTTTGATGAACGTTTCCAATATATTTAGTAATCGCGTTCACGTTAGAAATATCCTAAATAGTTTTTATAGCGATTTGGAACATTTTGAGAAAAAATATTTTTTTACGTTTTTCACCCACTTTTAGACACTTTTGATGAACGTTTCCAATATATTTAGTAATCGCGTTCACGTTAGAAATATCCTAAATAGTTTTTATAGCGATTTGGAACATTTTGAGAAAAAATATATTTTTACGTTTTTCACCCACTTTAACACACTTTTGTTGATTGTTTTTTATTTATTTAGTAATCGCCAATTTTAGACACTTTTTATTAACGTTTCTAATATATTTAGTAGTCGCGTTCACGTTAGAGCTATCCTAAATAGTTTTTATAGCGATTTGGAACATTTTGAGAAAAAATATTTTTTTACGTTTTTCACCCACTTTTAGACACTTTTGATAAACGTTTCTAATATATTTAGTAATCGCGTTCACGTAAGAACTATCCTAAATAGTTTTTGTAGCGATTTGAAACATTTTGAAAAAAAAATATTTTTTACGTTTTTCACCCACTTTTAGGCACTTTTCATGAACTTTTCTAATATATTTAGTAATCGCGTTCACGTAAGAACTATCCTAAATAGTTTTTGTAGCGATTTGGAACATTTTGAGAAAAAATATTTTTTTACGTTTTTCACCCACTTTTAGACACTTTTGATGAACGTTTCCAATATATTTAGTAATCGCGTTCACGTTAGAAATATCCTAAATAGTTTTTATAGCGATTTGGAACATTTTGAGAAAAAATATTTTTTTACGTTTTTCACCCACTTTTAGACACTTTTGATAAACGTTTCTAATATATTTAGTAGTCGCGTTCACGTTAGAACTATCCTAAATAGTGTGAACTATCTATTGAACTAACTATCCTAAATTCATTTAAACTCATTGATTAAATACGCAGCAAATATATTTATTTCTTACCAAATATAGATACCAATGATGAATTTTATTTTCCCTAACTTCAGAAATAATTCATCATGTTTTGTTTTCGCTACAAAAAGTAGCCTGTCTTTCTCAGAGGTCCCATATATGTATCTCTATACTCGTTCATTAAACTTGGTTTTGCGGACGTTAAAATAATCTTACTTTCGCATTTATAGTATTAGGATCAAGGCTACCTTGAATTTTCTTTGCAAAAATGACAACTGACAACAAAACCTATGTTTTGAAATAACATAACAGCGCTCCTACCCGATTCCCAGCAAAATTTTGAAAATAGTCTCTTAGATTTCCTATGACTTTAAGTGTAACCGTCGACTCTCTTTTGTGCCGTCGTTTGTACGGGCTACGGCCTACGGCGCTACGGGCATGATGAAAGAATGCAAAGTATTTCCCTGAATCGTAGTTGTACACAACTGCGTAGTAATTGAAATTTAAAGTAGTAAAATTCAGCTTTTTCAATTGTTAATATTTAAAAAAAGTAAAAATGCAAAAATAAGCACCCCGAAAATCTCTTTTTTTTGACACTTCATTTCTTAAGATTGGTTGAGCGTGTGAACCGCAAGAGGTAGATATACCTACTACTACAGTATTTACAGCAATAATATAGTGGATAACACCACCATCTTCTAGATGACACAGAAAGCTGATTGATGCCGCAAAATAATTATGAAAGTGTTGGCTCTGTTAAGTATTTTGTTTTGCTTGCATTGATTAAGAATTGTTTGAGTAAAACTAATCGCTATAAAAACTATTTAGGATAGTTCTTACGTGAACGCGATTACTAAATATATTAGAAACGTATTGGAAATTGAATTGAATGCACTCATTAGCAAAATGACAGATGACAATTTATATTAAATACAAACAATAAAGAAACTCTTCTTGCTTGCTCATCCAATCTCTACGGACGTGTTTTACTTTCTTCCTGAGAAATAGTCAATTTCACTTCGTTTAATCGACAGAAATCTATCAGGTTATGGGCCATCCGCAGCCTATTTCATCAGAAATAAGTATCAATTGGTTAAATTATTTGTAACATTAAATATTTTTCTCGACGATTTTTTTTCTTGAGTAATTTTGTTTCTTTCATGGACTCTATGAAACGTAACCTAGAACATTGAAGTGTGGTATCACATGGTTGGTAAAGTAGAAGCCATCAAATTGAACGAATCGAATATAGAAACCTTGGGCTCATCAGAAGATAGTCTATCCGAAGATTCTACTGAATATTCGATTGAAAAAATGACTTCACAACTACCATTTAACCGGTTGAAAGGCAGAGAAAATTACTCAGAATGGAAAGTTGGGGCAAGGGCTCACATGATTATCAAGAGCTTGTGGGACAGTTGCACAAACGAATTATCGAGCACAGCAGATATCAACCAAAAGAAACACGACCTGAGAGCAATAGGCGAATTGACATTACTGCTCGAGCCATGTAACTACAATCACGTAGAAGGAGCAAGAACATGCAAACAAGCTTGGGATAGCATAGCGGCGGCTTTTGATGATACCGGCACCGGCCGAAAAGTGGCATTGTTGCAACAATTGGTATCACTCAAGCAAAAGGAATGTGCATCAATGGAGGACTACGTTAACAAAATGAGTTCATTGTGGTCGAAAGTGAAGACGGCAGGCTTCAATATAGACGATGAAGTAGCCGGTTCATTGATGTTGGTAGGTTTGCCTGTAGAATATAAACCCATGATACTGGCGGTGGAAAACTCTTCAAAAAAAATTACTTTTGACTACGTGAAAAATTTGTTGTTGCAAGGTTTAGTGTTTGAAAGCGATAAATGTGAGTCCACCGAGGCAGCCTTAGCTGTAAAGAAAAAACCGCAAGCTAAAAGTACAAAGCATTGTTTTGGTTGTGGCTCTAAGCTACATTTCGTCAAAAACTGCCCGAAAACAAAGAACAAAAAAAAGCAACAACAGAAATGTGACAAAAGTGAAGCCATGCTATTCTCATCTTTGTTAGTTCAATCAAGTGAATTGCCATCAGATTGGTATGTTGATAGTGGCTGTACTGCACACATGACAAAACACAAGTCGATTATAGAAAACATACGTGAACCCATACAGAAAGAAGTAGTCGTGGCAAACAATGATAAAATTTCCATTGATTGTGTTGGCAGTGTAAGACAATATGTACTACGGGACGGTAAACCAAACGAGATTTCAATTAACAAAGTCCACTATGTGCCAAATATTTGCGCCAATCTTTTATCGGTAAGTCAAATGGTTAAACATGACAAGGCAGTTTTGTTTACGAAAGATGGCTGTAAAATTTTCGATTCGAATTGGAATATAATCGCCACAGCAAGTCTAGTAAATAATTTGTTTAAACTAGATGTTATCCACGACGTGAAATCTTTCAGTGCTGAGACTCAAAATGAGACGACTATTACTTCGAAACCGAAAGAAAATGCGATTTTGTGGCATCGGCGATTTGGGCATGCTAGTTTTGACTACATGCGATTCCTTATGAGAGAGGTAAATAACATTTCGATTCCGAGAAACAGTATTTGTGATACATGCATCAAGGGCAAACAAAGTCGAGCTCCGTTTAGTGACGAAGGAAATCGCGCCACGAAACTACTTGAATTAATTCATAGTGACGTTTGTCAAGCATCGTCTGTCAAATCAATGAGCGGTTTTTGTCACTTTGTATCATTTATCGATGACTTCTCAAGAAAAGTCTTCATTTACGTAATTAAAAACAAAAGTGAAGTGTTTGATTGCTTTATTAAATTTAGAGCTATGGCTGAAAAACAAACTGGACACAAAATTAAGTGTTTAAGAACCGATAACGGCAGTGAGTACTGCAATAAGAAATTCAATGAATTATTTATGAAAAATGGAATCTTACATCAAAAATCAGCCGTTTACAGTCCACAACAAAATGGATTATCCGAGCGCATGAATAGAACCATAATGGACAAAGTGCGATGTATGTTGATTGATTCTGGTCTCTCTAAATCGTTCTGGGCTGAAGCTGCAATGACAGCAGTTTATATAATAAACCGGATTCCATGTAAAGGCACTGGAGAAAAGTCACCGGAAGAAATTTGGTCAAATCAAAAACCAAATTTGTCTATGCTTAAAGTGTTTGGATGTAGAGCGTTTGCACATGTACCAGCCGTGAGGCGTGAAAAGTTGGATAACAAATCGGTCGAGTGCATTTTCATCGGGTATGCTTCAGACGCCAAGGCATACAGGCTCTACGACACACAGTCGAAGTCGGTCATTATAAGCAGAGACGTAACTTTCTTGGAATCAAATAATATGAATCAGGTAAATGATTTTGAAATAGAAAAATCTAATCGTTTTTTGTTGGAATACTCCGAAGATGAGAAAGGCATTTGTGAATCGGAGGAGGACATGAATGCCGATTTACAATATATATCTGATCCACAAATAACTAGCTCACCGACACGTCGGAGTGATTCGCAAGGTTTTGGTTTATTGAATCAGCAAGCAGGTGCTGACACATTTACTTCAACCAATGATGATAGTACCGGCAGCATGTGGCAACCATGCGATTCAGTTGATGAAATTGAGTTGATCCAGAACATTGAACCTCGCCAGATGTCAACTCGAAATCAAGGAAAGCCAAAGCCAGATTACACCAAGTTTGCATTTGCTTTCTTTCTCAGCGATCCGACAACATACCAAAGGGCCATTGCTAGCGAGAGCGCTGATTCATGGAAGCGTGCAATGAAAGAGGAGTTCAACTCGCTACAACAAAACAATACTTGGAAGTTAGTCGAGTTGCCGCAGGGCAAATCACTAATCAAATGTAAGTGGGTATTTAAGTCAAAACGAGATACCCAAGGAAAAGTCGTACGCTACAAAGCGAGGCTAGTTGCCAAAGGTTTTACTCAAGTCGAAGGCGTCGACTATCATGAAACCTTCTCGCCGGTAGTTCGTTTTACGACCATCCGTTATTTAATGGCAATCGCAGCTAAATTTGCTTTGAATATTCGTCAATTGGATGTCGTAACAGCTTTTCTTCATGGAAGACTAGAGGAAGAAATATATATGTCGCAGCCGGAAGGATTCGACGATGGAACTAAACGTTGTTGCAAGCTGATCAAGGCAATTTACGGACTAAAACAATCGAGTCGGGTTTGGAATTCTACATTGAACCAAGTGCTGTTAGATTTCAGGCTGAAGCGTTCGTCAACAGACCAATGTGTTTATCATCTCATCGAAGGAACTTGCATATTCATCGTGGCCATTTATGTAGATGATATTTTGGTGTTCAGCAATGATACAGCACTGGAACGGAAGCCGACTGATGTACTTTTCAAGCAGTTTCGAATGAAGGACATGGGAGAGATATCATCCGTCTTAGGGGTTCGAGTAACACGTAACAGGAAAACAGGTACCATATCTCTTGATCAAACTCAATATATAAAAGATATTCTTTCTCGTTTTAATATGAGCGACTGTAATCCCACCGTCGCACCAATGGATGCTAATCAAAAATTATCCGCAGAAATGAGTCCGAGCAATGAGCATGAGTCGAAGCAAATGAAGGATGTGCCATACCGTCAGTTAGTTGGTGCATTACAATTTTGCGTGCAAGTGTCAAGGCCTGACATTTGCTTTCCAGTCAATGTATTGAGTCGGTATAATGTTAATCCAGGAAAGGCACACTGGGGTGCTGCAAAGCGTGTCTTACGATACCTCAAAGGCACGATTGACAGGAAGATCACATACAATAATTCGCAAACACAAATTCAAGGCTACTGCGATGCTGACTGGGCCAGTGATGAGGACGAGCGCCGGTCCACAACCGGTTATGTGTTTACCATGCAAGGTGGAGCAATCTCGTGGTGTACTAAGCAACAAAAAACAATCGCACTTTCAACGACGGAGGCAGAGTTCATGTCGATGACCGCAGCAATACAAGAATGCATTTGGTTAAAGATGCTAGAAAGAGAAATTTTCGTGAATTCACCAGAGTCAATTGAACTGTTTTGCGACAATATTGGTGCAGTTAAATTGGCCACCAACAACTCGTATTCTGCACGAACAAAACACATCGACGTCAAGGAAAAGTTTGTGCATCAAAACGTCACAAAAGGTTTGATAAAACTCACACATTTGCCGACAAATGAAATGCCAGCTGACATTCTAACTAAACCAACTTCTGGTCGCAAACTTGAGGCTTTTTCAAGCATTTTTGGTTTTTAACTGAATTTCGTAATTTGGCCTTCTGCTAGTTTCAACTGCACATTTAAAATCCTTATGTATACATTTTTTTTTATATACATATATCTATATCTTGAATTAATTTCTAAATTAAAATAGATGGAGTAAAAATATAACACTGTTAATAGAATTTAAATTAAACAAATAAATTTCAATTCAGGGAGGGTATTGGAAATTGAATTGAATGCACTCATTAGCAAAATGACAGATGACAATTTATATTAAATACAAACAATAAAGAAACTCTTCTTGCTTGCTCATCCAATCTCTACGGACGTGTTTTACTTTCTTCCTGAGAAATAGTCAATTTCACTTCGTTTAATCGACAGAAATCTATCAAAACGTTCATCAAAAGTGTCTAAAATTGGGTGAAAAACGTGAAAAAATATATTTCTTTCAAAATGTTCCAAATCGCTGTAAAAACTATTTAGGATAGTTCTAACGTGAAGGCGATTACTAAATATATTAGAAAAGTTCATCAAAAGTGTCTAAAAGTGGGTGAAAAACGTAAAAAATATTTTTTTTTCAAAATGTTCCAAATCGCTATAAAAACTATTTAGGATAGTTCTTACGTGAACGCGATTACTAAATATATTAGAAACGTTCATAAAACGTGTCTAAAAGTGGGTGAAAAACGTAAAAAACATGTGTTTTTTCAAAATGTTCCAAATTGCTATAAAAACTATTTAGGATAGTTTTAACGTGAACGCGATTACTAAATATATTAGAAACGTTCATCAAAAGAGTCTAAAAGTGGGTGAAAAACGTAAGAAATATTTTTTTTTTAAAATGTTTCAAATCGCTACAAAAACTATTTAGGATATTTCTTACGTGAACGCGATTACTAAATATATTAGAAAAGTTCATCAAAAGTGTCTAAAAGTGGGTGAAAAACGTAAAAAATATTTTTTTTTCAAAATGTTCCAAATCGCTATAAAAACTATTTAGGATAGTTCTTACGTGAACGCGATTACTAAATATATTAGAAACGTTCATAAAAAGTGTCTAAAAGTGGGTGAAAAACGTAAAAAACATGTTTTTTTTCAAAATGTTCCAAATTGCTATAAAAACTACTTAGGATAGTTCTAACGTGAACGCGATTACTAAATATATTGGAAACGTTCATCAAAAGTGTCTAAAAGTGGGTGAAAAACGTAAAAAATATTTTTTTTTCAAAATGTTCCAAATCGCTATAAAAACTATTAAGGATAGTTCTAACGTGAACGCGATTACTAAATATATTAGAAACGTTCATAAAAAGTGTCTAAAAGTGGGTGAAAAACGTAAAAAACATGTTTTTTTCAAAATGTTCCAAATTGCTATAAAACCTACTTAGGATAGTTCTAACGTGAACGCGATTACTATCTAAATATATTAGAAACGTTCATCAAAAGTGTCTAAAAGTGGGTGAAAAACGTAAAAAATATTTTTTTTTCAAAATGTTCCAAATCGCTATAAAAACTATTTAGGATAGTTCTAACGTGAACGCGATTACTAAATATATTAGAAAAGTTCATCAAAAGTCTAAAAGTGGGTGAAAAACGTAAAAAATATTTTTTTTTCAAAATGTTCCAAATCGCTATAAAAACTATTTAGGATAGTTCTTACGTGAACGCGATTACTAAATATATTAGAAACGTTCATAAAAAGTGTCTAAAAGTGGGTGAAAAACGTAAAAAACATGTTTTTTTTCAAAATGTTCCAAATTGCTATAAAAACTATTTAGGATAGTTCTTACGTGAACGCGATTACTAAATATATTAGAAAAGTTCATCAAAAGTGTCTAAAAGTGGGTGAAAAACGTAAAAAATATTTTTTTTTCAAAATGTTCCAAATCGCTATAAAAACTATTTAGGATAGTTCTTACGTGAACGCGATTACTAAATATATTAGAAACGTTCATAAAAAGTGTCTAAAAGTGGGTGAAAAACGTAAAAAACATGTTTTTTTTCAAAATGTTCCAAATTGCTATAAAAACTATTTAGGATAGTTCTTACGTGAACGCGATTACTAAATATATTAGAAAAGTTCATCAAAAGTGTCTAAAAGTGGGTGAAAAACGTAAATAACATGTTTTTTTTCAAAATGTTCCAAATTGCTATAAAAACTATTTAGGATAGTTCTTACGTGAACGCGATTACTAAATATATTAGAAAAGTTCATCAAAAGTGTTTAAAAGTGGGTGAAAAACGTAAAAAATATTTTTTTTTCAAAATGTTCCAAATCGCTATAAAAACTATTTAGGATAGTTCTTACGTGAACGCGATTACTAAATATATTAGAAACGTTCATCAAAAGTGTCTTAAAGTGGGTGAAAAACGTAAAAAATATTTTTTTTTCAAAATGTTCCAAATCGCTATAAAAACTATTTAGGATAGCTCTAACGTGAACGCGACTACTAAATATATTAGAAACGTTAATAAAAAGTGTCTAAAATTGGCGATTACTAAATAAATAAAAAACAATCAACAAAAGTGTCTTAAAGTGGGTGAAAAACGGAAAAAAATATTTTTTTTTCTAATAGTTCCAAATCGCCTTCACGTTAGAACTATCCTAAATAGTTTTTATAGCGATTTGGAACATTTAAAAAAAAAAATTTTTTTACGTTTTTCACCCACTTTTAGACACTTTTGATGAACGTTTCCAATATATTTAGTAATCGCGTTCACGTTAGAAATATCCTAAATAGTTTTTATAGCGATTTGGAACATTTTGAGAAAAAATATTTTTTTACGTTTTTCACCCACTTTTAGACACTTTTGATGAACGTTTCTAATATATTTAGTAATCGCGTTCACGTTAGAGCTATCCTAAATAGTTTTTACAGCGATTTGGAACATTTTGAAAAAAAAATATTTTCTTACGTTTTTCACCCACTCTTAGACACTTTTGATTAACGTTTCTAATATATTTAGTAATCGCCTTCACGTTAGAAATATCCTAAATAGTTTTTATAGCAATTTGGAACATTTTGAAAAAAACATGTTTTTTACGTTTTTCACCCACTTTTAGACACTTTTTATGAACTTTTCTAATATATTTAGTAATCGCGTTCACGTAAGAACTATCCTAAATAGTTTTTGTAGCGATTTGGAACATTTTGAAAAAAAAATATTTTTTACGTTTTTCACCCACTTTTAGACACTTTTGATCAACGTTTCCAATATATTTAGTAATCGCGTTCACGTAAGAACTATCCTAAATAGTTTTTGTAGCGATTTGGAACATTTTGAGAAAAAATATTTTCTTACGTTTTTCACCCACTCTTAGACACTTTTGATGAACGTTTCTAATATAATTAGTAATCGCGTTCACGTAAGAACTATCCTAAATAGTTTTTATAGCGATTTGATCCATTTAAAAAAAAAATATTTTTTACGTTTTTCACCCACTTTTAGACACTTTTGATAAACGTTTCTAATATATTTAGTAGTCGCGTTCACGTTAGAGCTATCCTAAATAGTTTTTATAGTGATTTGAAACATTTTGAAAAAAAAATATTTTTTACGTTTTTCACCCACTTTTAGACACTTTTGATGAACTTTACTAATATATTTAGTAATCGCGTTCACGTTAGAAATATCCTAAATAGTTTTTATAGCTATTTGGAACATTTTGAGAAAAAATATTTTTTTACGTTTTTCACCCACTTTTTAGACACTTTTGATAAACGTTTCTAATATATTTAGTAATCGCCTTCACGTTAGAAATATCCTAAATAGTTTTTATAGCAATTTGGAACATTTTGAAAAAAAACATGTTTTTTACGTTTTTCACCCACTTTTAGACACTTTTTATGAACTTTTCTAATATATTTAGTAATCGCGTTCACGTAAGAACTATCCTAAATAGTTTTTGTAGCGATTTGGAACATTTTGAAAAAAAAATATTTTTTACGTTTTTCACCCACTTTTAGACACTTTTGATCAACGTTTCCAATATATTTAGTAATCGCGTTCACGTTAGAAATATCCTAAATAGTTTTTATAGCGATTTGGAACATTTTGAGAAAAAATATTTTTTTACGTTTTTCACCCACTTTTAGACACTTTTGATAAACGTTTCTAATATATTTAGTAGTCGCGTTCACGTTAGAGCTATCCTAAATAGTTTTTATAGCGATTTGGAACATTTTGAGAAAAAATATTTTTTTACGTTTTTCACCCACTTTTAGACACTTTTGATAAACGTTTCTAATATATTTAGTAATCGCGTTCACGTAAGAACTATCCTAAATAGTTTTTGTAGCGATTTGAAACATTTTGAAAAAAAAATATTTTTTACGTTTTTCACCCACTTTTAGGCACTTTTCATGAACTTTTCTAATATATTTAGTAATCGCGTTCACGTAAGAACTATCCTAAATAGTTTTTGTAGCGATTTGGAACATTTTGAGAAAAAATATTTTTTTACGTTTTTCACCCACTTTTAGACACTTTTGATGAACGTTTCCAATATATTTAGTAATCGCGTTCACGTTAGAAATATCCTAAATAGTTTTTATAGCGATTTGGAACATTTTGAGAAAAAATATTTTTTTACGTTTTTCACCCACTTTTAGACACTTTTGATAAACGTTTCTAATATATTTAGTAGTCGCGTTCACGTTAGAGCTATCCTAAATAGTTTTTATAGCGATTTGGACCATTTTAAAAAAAAATATTTTTTTACGTTTTTCACCCACTTTTAGACACTTTTGATAAACGTTTCTAATATATTTAGTAATCGCGTTCACGTAAGAACTATCCTAAATAGTTTTTGTAGCGATTTGAAACATTTTGAAAAAAAAATATTTTTTACGTTTTTCACCCACTTTTAGGCACTTTTCATGAACTTTCACGTAAGAACTATCCTAAATAGTTTTTGTAGCGATTTGGAACATTTTGAGAAAAAATATTTTTTTACGTTTTTCACCCACTTTTAGACACTTTTGATGAACGTTTCCAATATATTTAGTAATCGCGTTCACGTTAGAAATTTCCTAAATAGTTTTTATAGCGATTTGGAACATTTTGAGAAAAAATATTTTTTTACGTTTTTCACCCACTTTTAGACACTTTTGATGAACGTTTCTAATATATTTAGTAATCGCGTTCACGTAAGAACTATCCTAAATAGTTTTTATAGCGATTTGGAACATTTTGAAAAAAAAATATTTTTTACGTTTTTCACCCACTTTTAGACACTTTTGATGAACGTTTCCAATATATTTAGAAATCGCGTTCACGTTAGAAATATCCTAAATAGTTTTTATAGCGATTTGGAACATTTTGAGAAAAAATATTTTTTTACGTTTTTCACCCAATTTTAGACACTTTTGATGAACGTTTCTAATATATTTAGTAATCGCGTTCACGTAAGAACTATCCTAAATAGTTTTTATAGCGATTTGGAACATTTAAAAAAAAAACATGTTTTTTACGTTTTTTACCCACTTTAAGACACTTTTGATGAACTTTTCTAATATATTTAGTAATCGCGTTCACGTAAGAACTATCCTAAATAGTTTTTATAGCGATTTGGAACATTTTGAGAAAAAATATTTTTTTACGTTTTTCACCCACTTTTAGACACTTTTGATGAACGTTTCTAATATATTTAATAATCGCGTTCACGTTAGAAATATCCTAAATAGTTTTTACAGCGATTTGGAACATTTTGAAAAAAAATATTTTCTTACGTTTTTCACCCACAATATATTTAGTAATCGCGTTCACGTTCCTAAATAGTTTTTATAGCGATTTGGAACATTTTGAAAAAAAAATATTTTTTACGTTTTTCACCCACTTTTAGACACTTTTGATGAACTTTTCTAATATATTTAGTAATCGCGTTCACGTTAGAACTATCCTAAATAGTTTTTATAGCAATTTGGAACATTTTGAAAAAAATCATGTTTTTTACGTTTTTTACCCACTTTAAGACACTTTTGATGAACTTTTCTAATATATTTAGTAATCGCCTTCACGTTAGAAATATCCTAAATAGTTTTTATAGCAATTTGGAACATTTTGAAAAAAAAATATTTTTTACGTTTTTCACCCACTTTTAGACACTTTTGATCAACGTTTCCAATATATTTAGTAATCGCGTTCACGTTAGAAATATCCTAAATAGTTTTTGTAGCGATTTGGAACATTTTGATAAAAAGTTTTTTTTAGCAATTTGGGACATTTTGAAAAAAAAATATTTTTTACGTTTTTCACCCACTTTTTGACACTTTTGATGAACGTTTCTAATATATTTAGTAATCGCATTCACGTTAGAGCTATCCTAAATAGTTTTTATAGCGATTTGGAACATTTTGAAAAAAAAATATTTTTTACGTTTTTCACCCACTTTTAGACACTTTTGATGAACTTTTCTAATATATTTAGTAATCGCGTTCACGTTAGAACTATCCTAAATAGTTTTTATAGCAATTTGGAACATTTTGAAAAAAATCATGTTTTTTACGTTTTTTACCCACTTTAAGACACTTTTGATGAACTTTTCTAATATATTTAGTAATCGCCTTCACGTTAGAAATATCCTAAATAGTTTTTATAGCAATTTGGAACATTTTGAAAAAAAAATATTTTTTACGTTTTTCACCCACTTTTAGGCACTTTTCATGAACTTTCACGTAAGAACTATCCTAAATAGTTTTTGTAGCGATTTGGAACATTTTGAGAAAAAATATTTTTTTACGTTTTTCACCCACTTTTAGACACTTTTGATGAACGTTTCCAATATATTTAGTAATCGCGTTCACGTTAGAAATTTCCTAAATAGTTTTTATAGCGATTTGGAACATTTTGAGAAAAAATATTTTTTTACGTTTTTCACCCACTTTTAGACACTTTTGATAAACGTTTCTAATATATTTAGTAATCGCGTTCACGTAAGAACTATCCTAAATAGTTTTTGTAGCGATTTGAAACATTTTGAAAAAAAAATATTTTTTACGTTTTTCACCCACTTTTAGGCACTTTTCATGAACTTTTCTAATATATTTAGTAATCGCGTTCACGTAAGAACTATCCTAAATAGTTTTTGTAGCGATTTGGAACATTTTGAGAAAAAATATTTTTTTACGTTTTTCACAAAAAAATATTTTTTACGTTTTTCACCCACTTTTAGACACTTTTGATCAACGTTTCCAATATATTTAGTAATCGCGTTCACGTTAGAAATATCCTAAATAGTTTTTGTAGCGATTTGGAACATTTTGAGAAAAAGTTTTTTTTAGCAATTTGGGACATTTTGAAAAAAAAATATTTTTTACGTTTTTCACCCACTTTTTGACACTTTTGATGAACGTTTCTAATATATTTAGTAATCGCATTCACGTTAGAACTATCCTAAATAGTTTTTATAGCGATTTGGAACATTTTGAAAAAAAATAATATTTTTTACGTTTTTCACCCATTTTTAGACACTTTTGATGAACGTTTCTAATATATTTAGTAATCGCGTTCACGTTAGAACTATCCTAAATAGTGTGAACTATCTATTGAACTAACTATCCTAAATTCATTTAAACTCATTGATTAAATACGCAGCAAATATATTTATTTCTTACCAAATATAGATACCAATGATGAATTTTATTTTCCCTAACTTCAGAAATAATTCATCATGTTTTGTTTTCGCTACAAAAAGTAGCCTGTCTTTCTCAGAGGTCCCATATATGTATCTCTATACTCGTTCATTAAACTTGGTTTTGCGGACGTTAAAATAATCTTACTTTCGCATTTATAGTATTAGGATCAAGGCTACCTTGAATTTTCTTTGCAAAAATGACAACTGACAACAAAACCTATGTTTTGAAATAACATAACAGCGCTCCTACCCGATTCCCAGCAAAATTTTGAAAATAGTCTCTTAGATTTCCTATGACTTTAAGTGTAACCGTCGACTCTCTTTTGTGCCGTCGTTTGTACGGGCTACGGCCTACGGCGCTACGGGCATGATGAAAGAATGCAAAGTATTTCCCTGAATCGTAGTTGTACACAACTGCGTAGTAATTGAAATTTAAAGTAGTAAAATTCAGCTTTTTCAATTGTTAATATTTAAAAAAAGTAAAAATGCAAAAATAAGCACCCCGAAAATCTCTTTTTTTTGACACTTCATTTCTTAAGATTGGTTGAGCGTGTGAACCGCAAGAGGTAGATATACCTACTACTACAGTATTTACAGCAATAATATAGTGGATAACACCACCATCTTCTAGATGACACAGAAAGCTGATTGATGCCGCAAAATAATTATGAAAGTGTTGGCTCTGTTAAGTATTTTGTTTTGCTTGCATTGATTAAGAATTGTTTGAGTAAAACTAATCGCTATAAAAACTATTTAGGATAGTTCTTACGTGAACGCGATTACTAAATATATTAGAAACGTTCATCAAAAGTGTCTAAAATTGGGTGAAAAACGTGAAAAAATATATTTCTTTCAAAATGTTCCAAATCGCTGTAAAAACTATTTAGGATAGTTCTAACGTGAAGGCGATTACTAAATATATTAGAAAAGTTCATCAAAAGTGTCTAAAAGTGGGTGAAAAACGTAAAAAATATTTATTTTTCAAAATGTTCCAAATCGCTATAAAAACTATTTAGGATAGTTCTTACGTGAACGCGATTACTAAATATATTAGAAACGTTCATAAAACGTGTCTAAAAGTGGGTGAAAAACGTAAAAAACATGTGTTTTTTCAAAATGTTCCAAATTGCTATAAAAACTATTTAGGATAGTTTTAACGTGAACGCGATTACTAAATATATTAGAAACGTTCATCAAAAGAGTCTAAAAGTGGGTGAAAAACGTAAGAAATATTTTTTTTTTAAAATGTTTCAAATCGCTACAAAAACTATTTAGGATATTTCTTACGTGAACGCGATTACTAAATATATTAGAAACGTTCATCAAAAGTGTCTAAAAGTGGGTGAAAAACGTAAAAAATATTTTTTTTTTAAAATGTTCCAAATCGCTACAAAAACTATTTAGGATAGTTCTTACGTGAACGCGATTACTAAATATATTAGAAACGTTCATCAAAAGTGTCTAAAAGTGGGTGAAAAACGTAAAAAATATTTTTTTTTCAAAATGTTCCAAATCGCTATAAAAACTATTTAGGATAGTTCTTACGTGAACGCGATTACTAAATATATTAGAAACGTTCATCAAAAGTGTCTAAAATTGGGTGAAAAACGTAAAAAAATATTTTTTCTCAAAATGTTCCAAATCGCTATAAAAACTATTTAGGATATTTCTAACGTGAACGCGATTACTAAATATATTAGAAACGTTCATCAAAAGAGTCTAAAAGTGGGTGAAAAACGTAAGAAATATTTTTTTTTTAAAATGTTTCAAATGGCTACAAAAACTATTTAGGATATTTCTTACGTGAACGCGATTACTAAATATATTAGAAAAGTTCATCAAAAGTGTCTAAAAGTGGGTGAAAAACGTAAAAAATATTTTTTTTTCAAAATGTTCCAAATCGCTATAAAAACTATTTAGGATAGTTCTTACGTGAACGCGATTACTAAATATATTAGAAACGTTCATAAAAAGTGTCTAAAAGTGGGTGAAAAACGTAAAAAACATGTTTTTTTTCAAAATGTTCCAAATTGCTATAAAAACTACTTAGGATAGTTCTAACGTGAACGCGATTACTAAATATATTAGAAACGTTCATAAAAAGTGTCTAAAAGTGGGTGAAAAACGTAAAAAACATGTTTTTTTTCAAAATGTTCCAAATTGCTATAAAAACTACTTAGGATAGTTCTAACGTGAACGCGATTACTAAATATATTGGAAACGTTCATCAAAAGTGTCTAAAAGTGGGTGAAAAACGTAAAAAATATTTTTTTTTCAAAATGTTCCAAATCGCTATAAAAACTATTTAGGATAGTTCTAACGTGAACGCGATTACTAAATATATTAGAAACGTTCATAAAAAGTGTCTAAAAGTGGGTGAAAAACGTAAAAAACATGTTTTTTTTCAAAATGTTCCAAATTGCTATAAAACCTACTTAGGATAGTTCTAACGTGAACGCGATTACTATCTAAATATATTAGAAACGTTCATCAAAAGTGTCTAAAAGTGGGTGAAAAACGTAAAAAATATTTTTTTTTCAAAATGTTCCAAATCGCTATAAAAACTATTTAGGATAGTTCTAACGTGAACGCGATTACTAAATATATTAGAAAAGTTCATCAAAAGTCTAAAAGTGGGTGAAAAACGTAAAAAATATTTTTTTTTCAAAATGTTCCAAATCGCTATAAAAACTATTTAGGATAGTTCTTACGTGAACGCGATTACTAAATATATTAGAAACGTTCATAAAAAGTGTCTAAAAGTGGGTGAAAAACGTAAAAAACATGTTTTTTTTCAAAATGTTCCAAATTGCTATAAAAACTATTTAGGATAGTTCTTACGTGAACGCGATTACTAAATATATTAGAAAAGTTCATCAAAAGTGTCTAAAAGTGGGTGAAAAACGTAAAAAATATTTTTTTTTCAAAATGTTCCAAATCGCTATAAAAACTATTTAGGATAGTTCTTACGTGAACGCGATTACTAAATATATTAGAAAAGTTCATCAAAAGTGTCTAAAAGTGGGTGAAAAACGTAAATAACATGTTTTTTTAAAAAAAGATTCCAAATTGCTATAAACACTATTTAGGATAGTTCTTACGTGAACGCGATTACTAAATATATTAGAAAAGTTCATCAAAAGTGTCTAAAAGTGGGTGAAAAACGTAAAAAATATTTTTTTTTCAAAATGTTCCAAATCGCTATAAAAACTATTTAGGATAGTTCTTACGTGAACGCGATTACTAAATATATTAGAAACGTTCATCAAAAGTGTCTTAAAGTGGGTGAAAAACGTAAAAAATATTTTTTTTTCAAAATGTTCCAAATCGCTATAAAAACTATTTAGGATAGCTCTAACGTGAACGCGACTACTAAATATAATAGAAACGTTAATAAAAAGTGTCTAAAATTGGCGATTACTAAATAAATAAAAAACAATCAACAAAAGTGTCTTAAAGTGGGTGAAAAACGGAAAAAAATATTTTTTTTTCTAATACATAGTTCCAAATCGCCTTCACGTTAGAACTATCCTAAATAGTTTTTACAGCGATTTGGAACATTTTGAAAAAAAATATTTTTTTCCGTTTTTCACCCACTTTTAGACACTTTTGATAAAAGTTTCTAATATTATTAGTAGTCGCGTTCACGTTAGAGCTATCCTAAATAGTTTTTATAGCGATTTGGAACATTTTGAAAAAAAAATATTTTTTACGTTTTTCACCCACTTTAAGACACTTTTGATGAACGTTTCTAATATATTTAGTGATCGCGTTCACGTAAGAACTATCCTAAATAGTTTTTATAGCGATTTGGAACATTTAAAAAAAAAATTTTTTTTACGTTTTTCACCCACTTTTAGACACTTTTGATGAACGTTTCCAATATATTTAGTAATCGCGTTCACGTTAGAAATATCCTAAATAGTTTTTATAGCGATTTGGAACATTTTGAGAAAAAATATTTTTTTACGTTTTTCACCCACTTTTAGACACTTTTGATGAACGTTTCTAATATATTTAGTAATCGCGTTCACGTTAGAGCTATCCTAAATAGTTTTTACAGCGATTTGGAACATTTTGAAAAAAAATATTTTCTTACGTTTTTCACCCACTCTTAGACACTTTTGATTAACGTTTCTAATATATTTAGTAATCGCCTTCACGTTAGAAATATCCTAAATAGTTTTTATAGCAATTTGGAACATTTTGAAAAAAAACATGTTTTTTACGTTTTTCACCCACTTTTAGACACTTTTTATGAACTTTTCTAATATATTTAGTAATCGCGTTCACGTAAGAACTATCCTAAATAGTTTTTGTAGCGATTTGGAACATTTTGAAAAAAAAATATTTTTTACGTTTTTCACCCACTTTTAGACACTTTTGATCAACGTTTCCAATATATTTAGTAATCGCGTTCACGTAAGAACTATCCTAAATAGTTTTTGTAGCGATTTGGAACATTTTGAAAAAAAAATATTTTTTACGTTTTTCACCCACTTTTAGACACTTTTGATCAACGTTTCCAATATATTTAGTAATCGCGTTCACGTAAGAACTATCCTAAATAGTTTTTGTAGCGATTTGGAACATTTTGAGAAAAAATATTTTCTTACGTTTTTCACCCACTCTTAGACACTTTTGATGAACGTTTCTAATATATTTAGTAATCGCGTTCACGTAAGAACTATCCTAAATAGTTTTTATAGCGATTTGATCCATTTAAAAAAAAAATATTTTTTACGTTTTTCACCCACTTTTAGACACTTTTGATAAACGTTTCTAATATATTTAGTAGTCGCGTTCACGTTAGAGCTATCCTAAATAGTTTTTATAGTGATTTGAAACATTTTGAAAAAAAAATATTTTTTACGTTTTTCACCCACTTTTAGACACTTTTGATGAACTTTACTAATATATTTAGTAATCGCGTTCACGTTAGAAATATCCTAAATAGTTTTTATAGCGATTTGGAACATTTTGAGAAAAAATATTTTTTTACGTTTTTCACCCACTTTTTAGACACTTTTGATAAACGTTTCTAATATATTTAGTAATCGCCTTCACGTTAGAAATATCCTAAATAGTTTTTATAGCAATTTGGAACATTTTGAAAAAAAACATGTTTTTTACGTTTTTCACCCACTTTTAGACACTTTTTATGAACTTTTCTAATATATTTAGTAATCGCGTTCACGTAAGAACTATCCTAAATAGTTTTTGTAGCGATTTGGAACATTTTGAGAAAAAATATTTTCTTACGTTTTTCACCCACTCTTAGGCACTTTTGATGAACGTTTCTAATATATTTAGTAATCGCGTTCACGTAAGAACTATCCTAAACAGTTTTTATAGCGATTTGATCCATTTAAAAAAAAAATATTTTTTACGTTTTTCACCCACTTTTAGACACTTTTGATAAACGTTTCTAATATATTTAGTAGTCGCGTTCACGTTAGAACTATCCTAAATAGTTTTTGTAGCGATTTGGAACATTTTGAGAAAAAATATTTTTTTACGTTTTTCACCCACTTTTAGACACTTTTGATGAACGTTTCCAATATATTTAGTAATCGCGTTCACGTTAGAAATATCCTAAATAGTTTTTATAGCGATTTGGAACATTTTGAGAAAAAATATTTTTTTACGTTTTTCACCCACTTTTAGACACTTTTGATAAACGTTTCTAATATATTTAGTAGTCGCGTTCACGTTAGAGCTATCCTAAATAGTTTTTATAGCGATTTGGAACATTTTGAGAAAAAATATTTTTTTACGTTTTTCACCCACTTTTAGACACTTTTGATAAACGTTTCTAATATATTTAGTAATCGCGTTCACGTAAGAACTATCCTAAATAGTTTTTGTAGCGATTTGGAACATTTTGAGAAAAAATATTTTTTTACGTTTTTCACCCACTTTTAGACACTTTTGATGAACGTTTCCAATATATTTAGTAATCGCGTTCACGTTAGAAATTTCCTAAATAGTTTTTATAGCGATTTGGAACATTTTGAGAAAAAATATTTTTTTACGTTTTTCACCCACTTTTAGACACTTTTGATGAACGTTTCTAATATATTTAGTAATCGCGTTCACGTAAGAACTATCCTAAATAGTTTTTATAGCGATTTGGAACATTTTGAAAAAAAAATATTTTTTACGTTTTTCACCCACTTTTAGACACTTTTGATGAACGTTTCCAATATATTTAGAAATCGCGTTCACGTTAGAAATATCCTAAATAGTTTTTATAGCGATTTGGAACATTTTGAGAAAAAATATTTTTTTACGTTTTTCACCCACTTTTAGACACTTTTGATGAACGTTTCTAATATATTTAGTAATCGCGTTCACGTAAGAACTATCCTAAATAGTTTTTATAGCGATTTGGAACATTTAAAAAAAAAACATGTTTTTTACGTTTTTCACCCACTTTTAGACACTTTTGATGAACGTTTCCAATATATTTAGTAGTCGCGTTCACGTTAGAGCTATCCTAAATAGTTTTTATAGCGATTTGGAACATTTTGAGAAAAAATATTTTTTTACGTTTTTCACCCACTTTTAGACACTTTTGATAAACGTTTCTAATATATTTAGTAATCGCGTTCACGTAAGAACTATCCTAAATAGTTTTTGTAGCGATTTGAAACATTTTGAAAAAAAAATATTTTTTACGTTTTTCACCCACTTTTAGGCACTTTTCATGAACTTTTCTAATATATTTAGTAATCGCGTTCACGTAAGAACTATCCTAAATAGTTTTTGTAGCGATTTGGAACATTTTGAGAAAAAATATTTTTTTACGTTTTTCACCCACTTTTAGACACTTTTGATGAACGTTTCCAATATATTTAGTAATCGCGTTCACGTTAGAAATATCCTAAATTGTTTTTATAGCGATTTGGAACATTTTGAGAAAAAATATTTTTTTACGTTTTTCACCCACTTTTAGACACTTTTGATAAACGTTTCTAATATATTTAGTAGTCGCGTTCACGTTAGAGCTTTCCTAAATAGTTTTTATAGCGATTTGGAACATTTTGAGAAAAAATATTTTTTTACGTCTTTCACCCACTTTTAGACACTTTTGATAAACGTTTCTAATATATTTAGTAATCGCGTTCACGTAAGAACTATCCTAAATAGTTTTTGTAGCGATTTGGAACATTTTGAGAAAAAATATTTTTTTACGTTTTTCACCCACTTTTAGACACTTTTGATGAACGTTTCCAATATATTTAGTAATCGCGTTCACGTTAGAAATTTCCTAAATAGTTTTTATAGCGATTTGGAACATTTTGAGAAAAAATATTTTTTTACGTTTTTCACCCACTTTTAGACACTTTTGATGAACGTTTCTAATATATTTAGTAATCGCGTTCACGTAAGAACTATCCTAAATAGTTTTTATAGCGATTTGGAACATTTTGAAAAAAAAATATTTTTTACGTTTTTCACCCACTTTTAGACACTTTTGATGAACGTTTCCAATATATTTAGAAATCGCGTTCACGTTAGAAATATCCTAAATAGTTTTTATAGCGATTTGGAACATTTTGAGAAAAAATATTTTTTTACGTTTTTCACCCACTTTTAGACACTTTTGATGAACGTTTCTAATATATTTAGTAATCGCGTTCACGTAAGAACTATCCTAAATAGTTTTTATAGCGATTTGGAACATTTAAAAAAAAAACATGTTTTTTACGTTTTTTACCCACTTTAAGACACTTTTGATGAACTTTTCTAATATATTTAGTAATCGCGTTCACGTAAGAACTATCCTAAATAGTTTTTATAGCGATTTGGAACATTTTGAGAAAAAATATTTTTTTACGTTTTTCACCCACTTTTAGACACTTTTGATGAACGTTTCTAATATATTTAGTAATCGCGTTCACGTTAGAAATATCCTAAATAGTTTTTACAGCGATTTGGAACATTTTGAAAAAAAATATTTTCTTACGTTTTTCACCCACAATATATTTAGTAATCGCGTTCACGTTCCTAAATAGTTTTTATAGCGATTTGGAACATTTTGAGAAAAAATATTTTTTTACGTTTTTCACCCACTTTTAGACACTTTTGATAAACGTTTCTAATATATTTAGTAGTCGCGTTCACGTTAGAGCTATCCTAAATAGTTTTTATAGCGATTTGGAACATTTTGAGAAAAAATATTTTTTTACGTTTTTCACCCACTTTTAGACACTTTTGATAAACGTTTCTAATATATTTAGTAATCGCGTTCACGTAAGAACTATCCTAAATAGTTTTTGTAGCGATTTGAAACATTTTGAAAAAAAAATATTTTTTACGTTTTTCACCCACTTTTAGGCACTTTTCATGAACTTTTCTAATATATTTAGTAATCGCGTTCACGTAAGAACTATCTTAAATAGTTTTTGTAGCGATTTGGAACATTTTGAGAAAAAATATTTTTTTACGTTTTTCACCCACTTTTAGACACTTTTGATGAACGTTTCTAATATATTTAGTAATCGCGTTCACGTAAGAACTATCCTAAATAGTTTTTATAGCGATTTGGAACATTTTGAAAAAAAAATATTTTTTACGTTTTTCACCCACTTAGACACTTTTGATGAACTTTTCTAATATATTTAGTAATCGCGTTCACGTAAGAACTATCCTAAATAGTTTTTGTAGCGATTTGGAACATTTTGAGAAAAAATATTTTTTTACGTTTTTCACCCACTTTTAGACACTTTTGATGAACGTTTCTAATATATTTAGTAATCGCGTTCACGTAAGAACTATCCTAAATAGTTTTTATAGCGATTTGGAAAATTTAAAAAAAAAAATTTTTTAACGTTTTTCACCCACTTTTAGACACTTTTGATGAACGTTTCTAATATATTTAGTAATCGCGTTCACGTTAGAGCTATCCTAAATAGTTTTTGGAGCGATTTGGAACATTTTGAAAAAAAATATTTTCTTACGTTTTTCACCCACTTTTAGACACTTTTGATAAACGTTTCTAATATATTTAGTAGTCGCGTTCACGTTAGAGCTATCCTAAATAGTTTTTATAGCGATTTGGAACATTTTGAGAAAAAATATTTTTTTACGTTTTTCACCCACTTTTAGACACTTTTGATAAACGTTTCTAATATATTTAGTAATCGCGTTCACGTAAGAACTATCCTAAATAGTTTTTGTAGCGATTTGAAACATTTTGAAAAAAAAATATTTTTTACGTTTTTCACCCACTTTTAGGCACTTTTCATGAACTTTTCTAATATATTTAGTAATCGCGTTCACGTAAGAACTATCTTAAATAGTTTTTGTAGCGATTTGGAACATTTTGAGAAAAAATATTTTTTTACGTTTTTCACCCACTTTTAGACACTTTTGATGAACGTTTCCAATATATTTAGTAATCGCGTTCACGTTAGAAATATCCTAAATAGTTTTTATAGCGATTTGGAACATTTTGAGAAAAAATATTTTTTTACGTTTTTCACCCACTTTTAGACACTTTTGATGAACGTTTCTAATATATTTAGTAATCGCGTTCACGTAAGAACTATCCTAAATAGTTTTTATAGCGATTTGGAACATTTTGAAAAAAAAATATTTTTTACGTTTTTCACCCACTTTTAGACACTTTTGATGAACGTTTCCAATATATTTAGAAATCGCGTTCACGTTAGAAATATCCTAAATAGTTTTTATAGCGATTTGGAACATTTTGAGAAAAAATATTTTTTTACGTTTTTCACCCACTTTTAGACACTTTTGATGAACGTTTCTAATATATTTAGTAATCGCGTTCACGTAAGAACTATCCTAAATAGTTTTTATAGCGATTTGGAACATTTAAAAAAAAAACATGTTTTTTACGTTTTTTACCCACTTTAAGACACTTTTGATGAACTTTTCTAATATATTTAGTAATCGCGTTCACGTAAGAACTATCCTAAATAGTTTTTATAGCGATTTGGAACATTTTGAGAAAAAATATTTTTTTACGTTTTTCACCCACTTTTAGACACTTTTGATGAACGTTTCTAATATATTTAGTAATCGCGTTCACGTAAGAACTATCCTAAATAGTTTTTATAGCGATTTGGAAAATTTAAAAAAAAATTTTTTTTAACGTTTTTCACCCACTTTTAGACACTTTTGATGAACGTTTCTAATATATTTAGTAATCGCGTTCACGTTAGAGCTATCCTAAATAGTTTTTGGAGCGATTTGGAACATTTTGAAAAAAAATATTTTCTTACGTTTTTCACCCACTCTTAGACACTTTTGATTAACGTTTCTAATATATTTAGTAATCGCCTTCACGTTAGAAATATCCTAAATAGTTTTTATAGCAATTTGGAACATTTTGAAAAAAACATGTTTTTTACGTTTTTCACCCACTTTTAGACACTTTTTATGAACTTTTCTAATATATTTAGTAATCGCGTTCACGTCAGAACTATCCTAAATAGTTTTTGTAGCGATTTGGAACATTTTGAAAAAAAAATATTTTTTACGTTTTTCACCCACTTTTAGACACTTTTGATAAACGTTTCTAATATATTTAGTAGTCGCGTTCACGTTAGAGCTATCCTAAATAGTTTTTATAGCGATTTGAAACATTTTGAAAAAAAAATATTTTTTACGTTTTTCACCCACTTTTAGACACTTTTGATGAACGTTTCCAATATATTTAGTAATCGCGTTCACGTTAGAAATATCCTAAATAGTTTTTATAGCGGTTTGGAACATTTTGAGAAAAAATATTTTTTTACGTTTTTCACCCACTTTTAGACACTTTTGATGAACGTTTCTAATATATTTAGTAATCGCGTTCACGTAAGAACTATCCTAAATAGTTTTTGTAGCGATTTGAAGCATTTTGAAAAAAAAATATTTTTTACGTTTTTCACCCACTTTTAGACACTTTTCATTAACTTTTCTAATATATTTAGTAATCGCGTTCACGTAAGAACTATCCTTAATAGTTTTTGTAGCGATTTGGAACATTTTGAGAAAAAATATTTTTTTACGTTTTTCACCCACTTTTAGACACTTTTGATGAACGTTTCTAATAAAGGGTGATTTTTTAGCTGGTTTGGTTTTGGCAACACTGGTTTTGACAGCTGACGTGTGTTTAGTACCTTGTGTCACTGTCAAACAGCTTCAGTTTGGTTTGCAATTTAACCATGGATCGTCTTACAAATGAACAACGCTTGCAAATTATTGAATTTTACTATCAAAATTCGTGCTCGGTTCGAAATGTTCATCGCGCGCTGCTTCCATTTTATGATCGGCATTCTCGACCTTCTGAGCAGTCTATTCGGAAGATTGTGACCAAATTTCGCACCAAATTTACTTTGTTGGACATTAAACCACCAACACGTTTACGTACTGTGCGTAGTGAAGAAAATATTGCGGCAGTATCAGCTAGTGTGACAGAAGACCGCGAAATGTCGATTCGGCGCCGTTCCCAGCAGTTAGGCCTTTGTTACAGCACTACGTGGAAAATTTTGCGGAAGGATTTGGGCGTAGCCTTTTAAGATACAGCTGGTGCAAGAACTAAAGCCAGCCGACCTAACACAACGCCGAATTTTTGGTGAATGGGCTCTTGGAAAGCTGGCCGAGGATCCGCTTTTTTATCGAAAAATTGTGTTCAGCGATGAGGCTCATTTTTGGTTGAATGGGTACGTAAATAAGCAAAATTGCCGCATTTGGAGTGAAGATCAGCCAGAAGCATTGCAACAGCTACCAATGCATCCCGAAAAAGCCACTGTTTGGTGCGGTTTATGGGCCGGCGGCATTATTGGGCCATATTTCTTCAAAGATGATGCGAATCGCAGCGTTACTGTCAATGGTGAACGCTACCGAGCGATGATAACAAACTTTTTTTTGCCCGAAATGGAAGTTCTTGACTTGCATGATATGTGGTTTCAACAAGACGGTGCCACATGCCACACAGCACGCGAAACAATGGCGCAATTGCGAGGCGAGTTTGGTGAACAGTTAATTTCACGTTTCGGGCCGGTCAATTGGCCGCCTAGATCGTGCGATTTGACACCATTAGATTATTTTTTGTGGGGGTATGCCAAGGCTAATGTGTATAGGGACAAGCCCGCTTCGATTGACGCACTGGAAGCCAACATCCATGCATTCATTCGTGAGATACCGGCCGATATGTGTGAAAGAGTATGCCAAAATTGGACTCAGCGGATGGGCTACCTGAGACGCAGCCGCGGTCAACATTTGCATGAAATTATCTTTAAACATTAAATTGCACGGTTCAAACTATCGATTCAAATAAATATTTCATTAATTTTTTCGAATTTTTTGTGTTTTTGTTTTAAAAAAAGTTCTAAACCTCTTAAAAAATCACCCTTTATATTTAGTAATCGCGTTCACGTAAGAACTATCCTAAATAGTTTTTGTAGCGATTTGAAACATTTTGAAAAAAAAATATTTTTTACGTTTTTCACCCACTTTTAGACACTTTTCATGAACTTTTCTAATATATTTAGTAATCGCGTTCACGTAAGAACTATCCTTAATAGTTTTTGTAGCGATTTGGAACATTTTGAGAAAAAATATTTTTTTAAGTTTTTCACCCACTTTTAGACTTGATGAACGTTTCTAATATATTTAGTAATCGCGTTCACGTAAGAACTATCCTAAATAGTTTTTGTAGCGATTTGAAACATTTTGAAAAAAAAATATTTTTTACGTTTTTCACCCACTTTTAGACACTTTTGATGAACGTTTCCAATATATTTAGTAATCGCGTTCAAGTTAGAAATATCCTAAATAGTTTTTATAGCGATTTGGAACATTTTGAGAAAAAATATTTTTTTACGTTTTTCACCCACTTTTAGACACTTTTGATGAACGTTTCCAATATATTTAGTAATCGCGTTCACGTTAGAAATATCCTAAATAGTTTTTATAGCGATTTGGAACATTTTGAGAAAAAAATATTTTTTTACGTTTTTCACCCACTTTTAGACACTTTTGATGAACTTTTCTAATATATTTAGTAATCGCGTTCACGTAAGAACTATCCTAAATAGTTTTTGTAGCGATTTGGAACATTTTGAGAAAAAATATTTTTTTACGTTTTTCACCCACTTTTAGACACTTTTGATGAACGTTTCCAATATATTTAGTAATCGCGTTCACGTTAGAAATATCCTAAATAGTTTTTATAGCGATTTGGAACATTTTGAGAAAAAATATTTTTTTACGTTTTTCACCCACTTTTAGACACTTTTGATGAACGTTTCTAATATATTTAGTAATCGCGTTCACGTAAGAACTATCCTAAATAGTTTTTATAGCGATTTGGAACATTTTGAGAAAAAATATTTTTTTACGTTTTTCACCCACTTTTAGACACTTTTGATGAACGTTTCTAATATATTTAGTAATCGCGTTCACGTAAGAACTATCCTAAATAGTTTTTATAGCGATTTGGAACATTTTGAGAAAAAATATTTTTTTACGTTTTTCACCCACTTTTAGACACTTTTGATGAACGTTTCTAATATATTTAGTAATCGCATTCACGTTAGAACTATCCTAAATAGTTTTTATAGCGATTTGGAACATTTTGAAAAAAATAATATTTTTTACGTTTTTCACCCATTTTTAGACACTTTTGATGAACGTTTCTAATATATTTAGTAATCGCGTTCACGTTAGAACTATCCTAAATAGTGTGAACTATCTATTGAACTAACTATCCTAAATTCATTTAAACTCATTGATTAAATACGCAGCAAATATATTTATTTCTTACCAAATATAGATACCAATGATGAATTTTATTTTCCCTAACTTCAGAAATAATTCATCATGTTTTGTTTTCGCTACAAAAAGTAGCCTGTCTTTCTCAGAGGTCCCATATATGTATCTCTATACTCGTTCATTAAACTTGGTTTTGCGGACGTTAAAATAATCTTACTTTCGCATTTATAGTATTAGGATCAAGGCTACCTTGAATTTTCTTTGCAAAAATGACAACTGACAACAAAACCTATGTTTTGAAATAACATAACAGCGCTCCTACCCGATTCCCAGCAAAATTTTGAAAATAGTCTCTTAGATTTCCTATGACTTTAAGTGTAACCGTCGACTCTCTTTTGTGCCGTCGTTTGTACGGGCTACGGCCTACGGCGCTACGGGCATGATGAAAGAATGCAAAGTATTTCCCTGAATCGTAGTTGTACACAACTGCGTAGTAATTGAAATTTAAAGTAGTAAAATTCAGCTTTTTCAATTGTTAATATTTAAAAAAAGTAAAAATGCAAAAATAAGCACCCCGAAAATCTCTTTTTTTTTGACACTTCATTTCTTAAGATTGGTTGAGCGTGTGAACCGCAAGAGGTAGATATACCTACTACTACAGTATTTACAGCAATAATATAGTGGATAACACCACCATCTTCTAGATGACACAGAAAGCTGATTGATGCCGCAAAATAATTATGAAAGTGTTGGCTCTGTTAAGTATTTTGTTTTGCTTGCATTGATTAAGAATTGTTTGAGTAAAACTAATCGCTATAAAAACTATTTAGGATAGTTCTTACGTGAACGCGATTACTAAATATATTAGAAACGTTCATCAAAAGTGTCTAAAATTGGGTGAAAAACGTGAAAAAATATATTTTTTTCAAAATGTTCCAAATCGCTGTAAAAACTATTTAGGATAGTTCTAACGTGAAGGCGATTACTAAATATATTAGAAAAGTTCATCAAAAGTGTCTAAAAGTGGGTGAAAAACGTAAAAAATATTTTTTTTTCAAAATGTTCCAAATCGCTATAAAAACTATTTAGGATAGTTCTTACGTGAACGCGATTACTAAATATATTAGAAACGTTCATAAAACGTGTCTAAAAGTGGGTGAAAAACGTAAAAAACATGTGTTTTTTCAAAATGTTCCAAATTGCTATAAAAACTATTTAGGATAGTTTTAACGTGAACGCGATTACTAAATATATTAGAAACGTTCATCAAAAGAGTCTAAAAGTGGGTGAAAAACGTAAAAAATATTTTTTTTTTAAAATGTTCCAAATCGCTACAAAAACTATTTAGGATAGTTCTTACGTGAACGCGATTACTAAATATATTAGAAACGTTCATCAAAAGTGTCTAAAAGTGGGTGAAAAACGTAAAAAATATTTTTTTTTTAAAATGTTCCAAATCGCTACAAAAACTATTTAGGATAGTTCTTACGTGAACGCGATTACTAAATATATTAGAAACGTTCATCAAAAGTGTCTAAAAGTGGGTGAAAAACGTAAAAAAATATTTTTTCTCAAAATGTTCCAAATCGCTATAAAAACTATTTAGGATATTTCTAACGTGAACGCGATTACTAAATATATTAGAAACGTTCATCAAAAGAGTCTAAAAGTGGGTGAAAAACGTAAGAAATATTTTTTTTTTAAAATGTTCCAAATCGCTACAAAAACTATTTAGGAAACGCGACTACTAAATATATTGGAAACGTTGATCAAAAGTGTCTAAAAGTGGGTGAAAAACGTAAAAAATATTTTTTTTTCAAAATGTTCCAAATCGCTACAAAAACTATTTAGGATAGTTCTTACGTGAACGCGATTACTAAATATATTAGAAAAGTTCATCAAAAGTGTCTAAAAGTGGGTGAAAAACGTAAAAAAATATTTTTTCTCAAAATGTTCCAAATCGCTATAAAAACTATTTAGGATATTTCTAACGTGAACGCGATTACTAAATATATTGGAAACGTTCATCAAAAGTGTCTAAAAGTGGGTGAAAAACGTAAAAAAATATTTTTTCTCAAAATGTTCCAAATCGCTACAAAAACTATTTAGGATAGTTCTTACGTGAACGCGATTACTAAATATATTAGAAACGTTCATCAAAAGTGTCTAAAAGTGGGTGAAAAACGTAAAAAATATTTTTTTTTTCAAAATGTTCCAAATCGCTATAAAAACTATTTAGGATAGCTCTAACGTGAACGCGACTACTAAATATATTAGAAAAGTTCATCGAAAGTGTCTAAAAGTGGGTGAAAAACGTAAAAAATATATTTTTTTCAAAATGTTCCAAATCGCTATAAAAACTATTTAGGATAGTTCTTACGTGAACGCGATTACTAAATATATTAGAAAAGTTCATCGAAAGTGTCTAAAAGTGGGTGAAAAACGTAAAAAATATATTTTTTTCAAAATGTTCCAAATCGCTGTAAAAACTATTTAGGATAGTTCTAAATTGAAGGCGATTACTAAATATATTAGAAAAGTTCATCAAAAGTGTCTAAAAGTGGGTGAAAAACGTAAAAAATATTTTTTTTCCAAAATGTTCCAAATCGCTATAAAAACTATTTAGGATAGTTCTTACGTGAACGCGATTACTAAATATATTAGAAACGTTCATCAAAAGTGTCTAAAAGTGGGTGAAAAACGTAAAAAAATATTTTTTCTCAAAATGTTCCAAATCGCTACAAAAACTATTTAGGATAGTTCTTACGTGAACGCGATTACTAAATATATTAGAAAAGTTCATCAAAAGTGTCTAAAAGTGGGTGAAAAACGTAAAAAATATTTTTTTTTCAAAATGTTCCAAATCGCTACAAAAACTATTTAGGATAGTTCTTACGTGAACGCGATTACTAAATATATTAGAAACGTTCATAAAACGTGTCTAAAAGTGGGTGAAAAACGTAAAAAACATGTGTTTTTTCAAAATGTTCCAAATTGCTATAAAAACTATTTGGGATAGTTTTTACGTGAACGCGATTACTAAATATATTAGAAACGTTCATCAAAAGTGTCTAAAAGTGGGTGAAAAACGTAAAAAAATATTTTTTCTCAAAATGTTCCAAATCGCTATAAAAACTATTTAGGATATTTCTAACGTGAACGCGATTACTAAATATATTGGAAACGTTCATCAAAAGTGTCTAAAAGTGGGTGAAAAACGTAAAAAAATATTTTTTCTCAAAATGTTCCAAATCGCTATAAAAACTATTTAGGATAGTTCTTACGTGAACGCGATTACTAAATATATTAGAAAAGTTCATCAAAAGTGTCTAAAAGTGGGTGAAAAACGTAAAAAAAATTTTTTTTTCAAAATGTTCCAAATCGCTATAAAAACTATTTAGGATAGTTCTTACGTGAACGCGATTACTAAATATATTAGTAAAGTTCATCAAAAGTGTCTAAAAGTGGGTGAAAAACGTAAAAAATATTTTTTTTTCAAAATGTTCCAAATCGCTATAAAAACTATTTAGGATAGTTCTTACGTGAACGCGATTACTAAATATATTAGTAAAGTTCATCAAAAGTGTCTAAAAGTGGGTGAAAAACGTAAAAAATATTTTTTTTTTCAAAATGTTTCAAATCGCTATAAAAAGTATTTAGGATAGTTCTTACGTGAACGCGATTACTAAATATATTAGAAACGTTCATAAAACGTGTCTAAAAGTGGGTGAAAAACGTAAAAAACATGTGTTTTTTCAAAATGTTCCAAATTGCTATAAAAACTATTTAGGATAGTTTTAACGTGAACGCGATTACTAAATATATTAGAAAAGTTCATCAAAAGTGTCTAAAAGTGGGTGAAAAACGTAAAAAATATTTTTTTTTCAAAATGTTTCAAATCGCTACAAAAACTATTTAGGATAGTTCTTACGTGAACGCGATTACTAAATATATTAGAAACGTTCATCAAAAGTGTCTAAAAGTGGGTGAAAAACGTAAAAAAATATTTTTTCTCAAAATGTTCCAAATCGCTATAAAAAATATTTAGGATAGCTCTAACGTGAACGCGACTACTAAATATATTGGAAACGTTCATCAAAAGTGTCTAAAAGTGGGTGAAAAACGTAAAAAAATATTTTTTCTCAAAATGTTCCAAATCGCTATAAAAACTATTTAGGATAGCTCTAACGTGAACGCGACTACTAAATATATTGGAAACGTTCATCAAAAGTGTCTAAAAGTGGGTGAAAAACGTAAAAAAATATTTTTTCTCAAAATGTTCCAAATCGCTATAAAAACTATTTAGGATATTTCTAACGTGAACGCGATTACTAAATATATTGGAAACGTTGATCAAAAGTGTCTAAAAGTGGGTGAAAAACGTAAAAAATATTTTTTTTTCAAAATGTTCCAAATCGCTACAAAAACTATTTAGGATAGTTCTTACGTGAACGCGATTACTAAATATATTAGAAACGTTCATCAAAAGTGTCTAAAAGTGGGTGAAAAACGTAAAAAAATATTTTTTCTCAAAATGTTCCAAATCGCTATAAAAACTATTTAGGATATTTCTAACGTGAACGCGATTACTAAATATATTGGAAACGTTCATCAAAAGTGTCTAAAAGTGGGTGAAAAACGTAAAAAAATATTTTTTCTCAAAATGTTCCAAATCGCTACAAAAACTATTTAGGATAGTTCTTACGTGAACGCGATTACTAAATATATTAGAAACGTTCATCAAAAGTGTCTAAAAGTGGGTGAAAAACGTAAAAAAATATTTTTTCTCAAAATGTTCCAAATCGCTATAAAAACTATTTAGGATATTTCTAACGTGAACGCGATTACTAAATATATTAGAAACGTTCATCAAAAGTGTCTAAAAGTGGGTGAAAAACGTAAAAAAATATTTTGTCTCAAAATGTTCCAAATCGCTACAAAAACTATTTAGGATAGTTCTTACGTGAACGCGATTACTAAATATATTAGAAAAGTTCATCAAAAGTGTCTAAAAGTGGGTGAAAAACGTAAAAAACATGTGTTTTTTCAAAATGTTCCAAATCGCTATAAAAACTATTTAGGATAGCTCTAACGTGAACGCGACTACTAAATATATTGAAAACGTTCATCAAAAGTGTCTAAAAGTGGGTGAAAAACGTAAAAAAATATTTTTTCTCAAAATGTTCCAAATCGCTATAAAAACTATTTAGGATATTTCTAACGTGAACGCGATTACTAAATATATTGGAAACGTTGATCAAAAGTGTCTAAAAGTGGGTGAAAAACGTAAAAAATATTTTTTTTTCAAAATGTTCCAAATCGCTACAAAAACTATTTAGGATAGTTCTTACGTGAACGCGATTACTAAATATATTAGAAACGTTCATCAAAAGTGTCTAAAAGTGGGTGAAAAACGTAAAAAAATATTTTTTCTCAAAATGTTCCAAATCGCTATAAAAACTATTTAGGATATTTCTAACGTGAACGCGATTACTAAATATATTGGAAACGTTCATCAAAAGTGTCTAAAAGTGGGTGAAAAACGTAAAAAAATATTTTTTCTCAAAATGTTCCAAATCGCTACAAAAACTATTTAGGATAGTTCTTACGTGAACGCGATTACTAAATATATTAGAAAAGTTCATCAAAAGTGTCTAAAAGTGGGTGAAAAACGTAAAAAAATATTTTTTCTCAAAATGTTCCAAATCGCTATAAAAACTATTTAGGATATTTCTAACGTGAACGCGATTACTAAATATATTGGAAACGTTCATCAAAAGTGTCTTAAAGTGGGTGAAAAACGTAAAAAAATATTTTTTCTCAAAATGTTCCAAATCGCTACAAAAACTATTTAGGATAGTTCTTACGTGAACGCGATTGCTAAATATATTAGAAAAGTTCATCAAAAGTGTCTAAAAGTGGGTGAAAAACGTAAAAAAATATTTTTTCTCAAAATGTTCCAAATCGCTATAAAAACTATTTAGGATATTTCTAACGTGAACGCGATTACTAAATATATTGGAAACGTTGATCAAAAGTGTCTAAAAGTGGGTGAAAAACGTAAAAAATATTTTTTTTTCAAAATGTTCCAAATCGCTACAAAAACTATTTAGGATAGTTCTTACGTGAACGCGATTACTAAATATATTGGAAACGTTGATCAAAAGTGTCTAAAAGTGGGTGAAAAACGTAAAAAATATTTTTTTTTCAAAATGTTCCAAATCGCTACAAAAACTATTTAGGATAGTTCTTACGTGAACGCGATTACTAAATATATTAGAAAAGTTCATAAAAAGTGTCTAAAAGTGGGTGAAAAACGTAAAAAAATATTTTTTCTCAAAATGTTCCACATCGCTATAAAAACTATTTAGGATAGTTCTTACGTGAACGCGATTACTAAATATATTAGAAAAGTTCATCAAAAGTGTCTTAAAGTGGGTAAAAAACGTAAAAAACATGTTTTTTTTCAAAATGTTCCAAATTGCTATAAAAACTATTTAGGATAGTTCTAACGTGAACGCGATTACTAAATATATTAGAAACGTTCATCAAAAGTGTCTAAAAGTGGGTGAAAAACGTAAAAAAAATTTTTTTTTTAAATGTTCCAAATCGCTATTAAAACTATTTAGGATAGTTCTTACGTGAACGCGATTACTAAATATATTAGAAACGTTCATCAAAAGTGTCTAAAAGTGGGTGAAAAACGTAAAAAAATATATTTTTTTAAAATGTTCCAAATCGCTATAAAAACTATTTAGGATAGTTCTTACGTGAACGCGATTACTAAATATATTAGAAACGTTCATCAAAAGTGTCTAAAAGTGGGTGAAAAACGTAAAAAATATTTTTTTTTTAAAATGTTTCAAATCGCTACAAAAACTATTTAGGATAGTTCTTACGTGAACGCGATTACTAAATATATTAGAAAAGTTCATCAAAAGTGTCTAAAAGTGGGTGAAAAACGTAAAAAATATTTTTTTTTCAAAATGTTCCAAATCGCTATAAAAACTATTTAGGATAGTTCTAACGTGAACGCGATTACTAAATATATTAGAAAAGTTCATCAAAAGTGTCTAAAAGTAGGTGAAAAACGTAAAAAATATTTTTTTTTCAAAATGTATGTAAATATATTAGAAACGTTAATCAAAAGTGTCTAAGAGTGGGTGAAAAACGTAAGAAAATATTTTTTTTTCAAAATGTTACAAATCGCTGTAAAAACTATTTAGGATAGTTCTAACGTGAAGGCGATTACTAAATAAATTAAAAACAATCAACAAAAGTGTCTGAAAGTGAGTAAAAACGGAAAAAAATATTTTTTTCAAAATGTTCCAAATCGCTGTAAAAACTATTTAGGATAGCTCTAACGTGAACGCGACTACTAAATATATTAGAAACGTTCATAAAAACTGTCTAAAAGTTGGTGAAAAACGTAAAAAAATATTTTTTTTCTAATAGTAGTTCCAAATCGTTTTAAAAACTTACTTTTAGACACTTTTGTTGATTGTTGTATGCTTATTTGGTAATCGTGTTCACGTTAGAACTATCCTAAATAGTTTTTATAGCGATTTGGAACATTTTGAGAAAAAATATTTTTTTACGTTTTTCACCCACCTTTAGACACTTTTGATGAACGTTTCTAATATATTTAGTAATCGCGTTCACGTAAGAACTATCCTAAATAGTTTTTTTTAGCAATTTGGGACATTTTGAAAAAAAAATATTTTTAACGTTTTTCACCCACTTTTTGACACTTTTGATGAACTTTTCTAATATATTTAGTAATCACGTTCACGTAAGAACTATCCTAAATAGTTTTTATAGCGATTTGGAACATTTTGAGAAAAAATATTTTTTTACGTTTTTCACCCACCTTTAGACACTTTTGATGAACGTTTCTAATATATTTAGTAATCGCGTTCACGTAAGAACTATCCTAAATAGTTTTTTTTAGCAATTTGGGACATTTTGAAAAAAAAAATATTTTTAACGTTTTTCACCCACTTTTTGACACTTTTGATGAACTTTTCTAATATATTTAGTAATCACGTTCACGTAAGAACTATCCTAAATAGTTTTTATAGCGATTTGATCCATTTAAAAAAAAAATATTTTTTTACGTTTTTCACCCACTTTTAGACACTTTCGATGAACTTTTCTAATATATTTAGTAATCGCGTTCACGTACGAACTATCCTAAATAGTTTTTGTAGCGATTTGAAACATTTTGAAAAAAAAAAAAATTTATTACGTTTTTCACCCACTTTTAGACACTTTTGATGAACGTTGCCAATAATCACGTTCACGTAAGAACTATCCTAAATAGTTTTTATAGCGATTTGGAACATTTTGAAAAAAAAATATTTTTTACGTTTTTCACCCACTTTTAGACACTTTTGATGAACTTTTCTAATATATTTAGTAATCGCGTTCACGTACGAACTATCCTAAATAGTTTTTGTAGCGATTTGAAACATTTTGAAAAAAAAAAAAATTTATTACGTTTTTCACCCACTTTTAGACACTTTTGATGAACGTTGCCAATAATCACGTTCACGTAAGAACTATCCTAAATAGTTTTTATAGCGATTTGATCCATTTAAAAAAAAAATATTTTTTTACGTTTTTCACCCACTTTTAGACACTTTTGATAAACGTTTCTAATATATTTAGTAATCGCGTTCACGTTAGAGCTATCCTAAATAGTTTTTATAGCGATTTGGAACATTTTGAAAAAAAAATATTTTTTACGTTTTTCACCCACTTTTAGACACTTTTGATGAACTTTTCTAATATATTTAGTAATCGCGTTCACGTACGAACTATCCTAAATAGTTTTTGTAGCGATTTGAAACATTTTGAAAAAAAAAAAAATTTATTACGTTTTTCACCCACTTTTAGACACTTTTGATGAACGTTGCCAATAATCACGTTCACGTAAGAACTATCCTAAATAGTTTTTATAGCGATTTGATCCATTTAAAAAAAAAATATTTTTTTACGTTTTTCACCCACTTTTAGACACTTTTGATAAACGTTTCTAATATATTTAGTAATCGCGTTCACGTTAGAGCTATCCTAAATAGTTTTTATAGCGATTTGGAACATTTTGAAAAAAAAATATTTTTTACGTTTTTCACCCACTTTTAGACACTTTTGATGAACTTTTCTAATATATTTAGTAATCGCGTTCACGTACGAACTATCCTAAATAGTTTTTGTAGCGATTTGAAACATTTTGAAAAAAAAAAAAATTTATTACGTTTTTCACCCACTTTTAGACACTTTTGATGAACGTTGCCAATATATTTAGTAATCGCGTTCACGTTAGAAATATCTTAAATAGTTTTTATAGCGATTTGGAACATTTTGAGAAAAAATATTTTTTTACGTTTTTCACCCACTTTTAGACACTTTTGATGAACGTTTCTAATATATTTAGTAATCGCGTTCACGTAAGAACTATCCTAAATAGTTTTTATAGCGATTTGGAACATTTTGAAAAAAAAATATTTTTTACGTTTTTCACCCACTTTTAGACACTTTTGATGAACTTTTCTAATATATTTAGTAATCGCGTTCACGTAAGAACTATCCTAAATAGTTTTTGTAGCGATTTGAAACATTTTGAAAAAAAAAAAAAATGTATTACGTTTTTCACCCACTTTTAGACACTTTTGATGAACGTTGCCAATATATTTAGTAATCGCGTTCACGTTAGAAATATCTTAAATAGTTTTTATAGCGATTTGGAACATTTTGAGAAAAAATATTTTTTTACGTTTTTCACCCACTTAACACTTTTGATGAACGTTTCTAATATATTTAGTAATCGCGTTCACGTAAGAACTATCCTAAATAGTTTTTATAGCGATTTGGAACATTTTGAAAAAAAAATATTTTTTTACGTTTTTCACCCACTTTTAGACACTTTTGATGAACGTTTCTAATATATTTAGTAATCGCGTTCACGTAAGAACTATCCTTAATAGTTTTTTCCGCGATTTGATCCATTTAAAAAAAAAAAATATTTTTTTGCGTTTTTCACCCACTTTTAGACACTTTTGATGAACGTTTCTAGTATATTTAGTAATCGCGTTCACGTAAGAGTTTTCCTAAATAGTTTTTTCAGCGATTTGATCCATTTAAAAAAAAAAAATATTTTTTTGCGTTTTTCACCCACTTTTAGACACTTTTGATGAACGTTTCTAGTATATTTAGTAATCGCGTTCACGTAAGAACTAATTAATAGTTCTTAAAGCGATTTGGAACTTTTTGCATGAAATGATGAAAGCGCGTTTTTTTAAGCGTATGTCTATTAAATTCAAATTTGTAATTCGTTGGGTATTTACAAGAATGGTTTCGGTCAGTCGGCTGTCACTGTCCAACTGATGGATTGTCTTACCGATCCCCCATACGTTGAAACCCCTATATATCTCTCGGTGTCGGCCCTAAATTCACACTCCTGAGTTGCAATAATTTTGCAATTAGATATTGCTCTTGGCGGCTGGCTCGCCTCATCCATCCGGGCAGCAATTGCTATTCTCATGAAATAAATCAACCCAAAAAACGTATAAATAACCTCATCGATTAATTTCCTATTTGAATAAACTGAAAAGGAAAGTCCGCCCGCATTGGCCCCGAGCAACCAGTTCCAAAGCCAGCCCAACTCCAATAAGAAAACACCACGACTCTTGTTGGCATTTATAGGTTTTTGGTCCACTTGCCCAATGATTTACAACCATTGCGGCAAAACTAGCCACATTTATATTTATTGACCAACATAAATCTTTTTCCTCATTCTGCTAAAACACAGAACTTCCCATATCGAGCCTTCAAGGTGAGATTTTTAGTGTATTAGATCGACAAAGTTAGTGCGAAAGAATTTTGCGCCACTAAATCAATATCCAATATAGTAATATCTAGGTGGACGTTCGGTCAGGTTCCCACTAAATGTCCTACTTTACGATTCCAACAGTGGCCGATGCGAGATGAAGAAGAAATACCAAACTGTACAGGTTACATTTTCCGAAGCCATAGCGTCCCAGTTGGGGAGCTTTTGACCGCCAAATCGATGCCCTCGTGGTACTATTACGAGAAATGGAGCAGACATATTTTATGGCCGTTACTCCGTACGATGTATATTGTAAATGTGTTGTACATATATGCACAACGTGTCAGTTGGAACATTTATATTGGTCAAGCTATTGGATATTAATCAAGGAATAAGCTTGAGCAAAACAAATGAGTGGTTGGGTGTTGTATGAATAGGAAAGCCACTGATTGGCATCAACTTGGCGATTCCCAGTTGTTGCAACTGGTACATACACATCGATTGTGCTATTTTACCTCCCCGTGGTAACCACCGGGTACTGGTCTCGTCCCGCCGGACTTGACTTGCTGTATTGTATTAAAATATCTTTAAACCATTTCAACAGACGGTATGTTTCCGAACGTCGACCAAGAGTTCTTGTAATTCCAAACGATATATTGGACAGAGGAACTCTGGTTGAAGCGATGACCGAATGCCAAAGTAGCAATTTAAACGACAAAAAATTCTTAGCTTTAACCGCAAGGGGTTAATGACCGCACTGAACTTGCAGTTTGACGACGAAAGAAAGTTCTATTGGTTGACACTGCAACCGAGTGAAATTACAAGCAGCAGGCGAACGACGAGAAAAACGATTGTGTTACCACTGATAGTTTTAATATACAAATGAGTTAATGTTTATTTTTTGGCAAAATATTTTCACAAAGTTCTTAAGCTGTTAAACAAATAATTCGTTATTTAAACAGCTTTTTTAACAAAAGAATTTAACAGTATGGGCGGATGCAATTTTTGTGCGCCAGATTTGAATTCTGCTCCAACACCATTTCTTGTACACGTCAGCGTTCATGTCCTCGTGGTAGTCTCCGGTTTCTCCCGAAATGAAGCATAAAAGTCCTCCTTCGCCAAACCTGTAGAACTTCCAATATGGGTTGTAATTAATCTCTTTCCTGTTCCAGATGGTGATCGCAGTCCTGTTCACGATCCTTCATTAAACGCCTGTCATGGTGTTGTAATAGTTGCGTCTAAAAGAATGGTTTAACTGAATCTTAATGGATCCTTCAGAAATACAAACAAATTAAAACCGAATGGCAGCACCCCACATAGTAATTCATTCTCAAAAGCACCAAAACCGAATGTTCTTTGACAAAATCCATAGAACCCTTAATGATATGCTTTCATTGTGTACATGGTTACACTCTTCTGATGTACTTCAGTCACACCTGTACTGACAATTTTTGTTGGTCAGAGTATAATCGAGAAAAACTCGTCAAGATGGACAGAGTAATAATTGTCCGATAAATTTGTTTTATTTGTTTATACACAAACAAAAATTTGGGAACGCTGACATTCATTTGGTGTAGCCACAAACACTTGGGACTTGGATATTATGATTTGCGTATTGAATCTTCTGAATTTCCATAAAATGAACGAATTGAAAGAACTGAGGCCTCATGATATTTTTAAGCAGATATAGCACTTTATTTGTGGGTTTTCCGCATCTCAAAAATTGATGTTTCATTTATTGAGGAAGCCCTTGAGGTGGAAATGGGTATTGTCTGATTTAAATATTTTTTCGAAACTTGGGAAGTTGTTGACTTTTATGAATTTTGTGTGGAAAAAAAAATGGAATCTCTATTGCTTAGGTGTATTGAGTTGATGTTGTTTAAAGAATCATCCATTATTTTAAAACGGCATAGCTAACTGGCTCCAAGGAAATCGAATTTAAAGAAATTTGGAAGTACATTTCATCTAAATTTTCAACTCTGAAATTCATCAAATTCCTAAAAACAGATCGTTCTTTGGATTTTTTTCGAATTGGAATAAACTATTCTCTGCTTTTTTGGGTATTATCGTTTTGTTTATAAAATTAAATCCTAAAAAGTAAAAGCCACGATTTTTAGTTATCACATTTAAGTTGTTGAATCCATTTCCAAAGCCTATTACACTAAAAACATGGTTTTTCTTCTTGCAATGAAATGATTCGATTCACAGTCAATTTTATCACTAAGATTATGCAAAGGAACAATAGCTCATCTTAATAGTTTTTACTGTTGTAATTCTGGCAACAGAATCAAATCCACAAAAACTAATCGATGGCGCATGCGGTAATTCGACCTCTGATTTCGAAATGATTATAACACGTTTTTAGGGTTCTTTTCCGCTAACTTGGATTTTCTTTCTTTTCATTTCGTGAAATTTGAGTTGCATACTTCCTATTTTCCGACTGAGGTGTTTTTGAAAGCCATTTAGCACCTACTTTCAGATCATTCTTTGGATCAACATTTTATTGGAATAGCTTCTTTTATAGCCGGATCTAGTTGTGCACTGTTGCTGTTTACTTAAGAAACTACTTATTCTTGACAGGGCCGCACCAACCCAAAATACTGCCCAAAATAACAACATCCATCACACCTGTGCTGAATTATTTCTAGCGCATTAACTCACATCACCTGCAATGTTGCAACTTTAAGGAGAATCTAACTCAAAATATCGCAAAATAACAAATTCCACTAGACCTATGCAAGTTCATTTCTTACCTACCTAGTCTCAAAGTATTCAAAATATGTTAAACAAAAAAATTCATTCCTACGGAGTCGTTTGTGTTTGAAGAACGTGCAGCTTTTTGATTCTGCACATATGTACAGTGTTCCCAGATGAAAAATCTGAAAATCTTGCTTTTCCGAAAAAATATTCTTTTTTCCAAAATTTTTTCGAAAAATAAAAAATTCAGTTTTGAAGTACTTTAAATAAACCTTTAATTTATTTTTTTCGGCAAAATACATAATACACAAATAAGAAAAATTTGGTCATAATTTAATATTACTGTTTTTTTTTTTTAATTTTGAACATATTTGATATGATATGGCTCAGAATTTTATTGATTTTTTAAGATTATAGCAATTCGCTTCATTAAAGAGCAACAAGCAACAATTGTGCTGAATTATTTCTAGCGCATTAACTCACATCACCTGCAATGTTGCAACTTTAAGGAGAATCTAACTCAAAATATTGCAAAATAACAAATTCCACTAGACCTATGAAAGTTCTTTCATACCTACCTAATCTCAAAATAATCGAAATATGTAACAAAAAAAATCATTCCTACGGAATCGTTTATGTTTGAAGAACGTGCAGCTTTTTGGTTCTGCACATGTGTACAGTGTTCCCAGATGAAAAATCTAAAAATCTTGCTTTTCCGAAAAAATATTCTTTTTTCCAAAATTTTTTCGAAAAATAAAAAAATCAGTTTTGAAGTATGTACATTAAATAAACCTTATATTTATTTTTTTCGGTAAAATACATAATACACAAATAAGAAAAATTTGGTCATAATTTAATATTACTGTTTTTTTTAATTTTGAACATATTTGAAATGAAATGGCTCAGAATTTTATTGCTTTTATTAAGATTATTGCAATTCGCTTCATTAAAGAGCAACAAATCCTTTGTAAAGATTGAACTTTCAACTGTTCCAGTGCTTTGTTTTATTTAAATTTACAGCAGAAAATATTCTTTCAACAGTTGCAGATGTGGAATGTGGAAGCGAATATATATTTAAAAATAAAGCAAAGTTTCCATCGGCTGTTTTTACTTCTAAAACAATTTTCCAAAAAACACATTACATCAGTTATTTTATCAAATTCGTTGAAATTCATGTTTCCGTTGATGGAAACGTTAGTAGAACAGAAATTGTAGTACATAAGCTCAGTTGGACTCACATTACACATAGGTAATAATGGAGTTGAAAGAAAACGGTTTTCTTCGACAGAAAAGCTTGTTCTGTTATCTGTTAGATTTAGGAAATTCTTGCTACCAAAAATCTTGAAATTTGATGAATTTGAGGTACGCATAGTGGAATTGTTCTTGCGCAGGTGGTTCTGCGTAAGAAATTCTTTGGCTTTGACTAATTGAACCACTACTATTGTAAAATAATTTCCCTACCTTAACCCTCAGTGAGTGATCACTGTCACTATTAGATATACTCTGGTGCAGATTGAAGTGCAAATGTTTATTTATTTTCTAAATTATGTGTTTCTTTTCCTTCTTCCAATATGGACAACAAAAAGGTTTCGGCGGCAGAATTTATAAAAAAGGCGAAAGCTTGTTGAAGCCGACAATAAAAAACAAAGCAAAATTTCCTCAAATTTTTAAAACGCAGCGAGGAACATGCAGATGCGGTGAATGTAACTAAGAGAGATTGGCAGTTTGGTATAGGCTTATCTATAAGGTCTATAGAAAAGGAGCTTTAAAATCTTAAGACTATGATGATTTTATTGCTGAATTTGCCAAAGCTAAGGTCAGAAAAATTAGTTTCCAACTTTAAACTCTGTACAATTCTGCGTTGCGTTTTAGTTGATGGTTTTACTTCTTTTTCCTTTAAAAAAATTAACTAAAGTTCCTTTAATGAATTCTTTTGTATTTTAATTATTTTGTAAATATCTTCTCATTTCGTTTTGTTTTTAATTTAATTATTTTGTATATAAATGTAAATACACTTATTACAATCATTTAATATATTACGCATACAAACATATATGAAAATATATATTATTTGTTTGTTACTGAGGAATAGGCCTACCGGGGATACCTCAATAAAAAAAAACGAATTGAAAGTCTAGCTCCTGGGTGATGTGGAAAAGACTTATGCATGTGTGCAAATATAGAACCAGGCGCTTTTTGTAAAGCTTGCACAAGGCGCTAGTTTGGCTGCAGCCGGTACTGATTCTTGACTCTGGTCTATCCAGCGGCTGTTGAATAGGCCTCTTAAAATGCCTCATACAATTTAAAAATGCCCGAAGTGCATTAAATTATATATACAAGGTGGGCCAAAATAAGTCATCCGATGTTGTTTGGCTCTCATTTTTTTTCGAAATGAGAAACTTCGATTCTGTTTTTTGATTACGTTTATTTGAACCTTTAGAATTTTATTGGTAAAGTCGAGAAGATGATATCTACCAAATGGGCGCCGTCACAATTGATTGCCATGCGCACTCGTTTTATGGCGTTTTTCATCACTTCGGCGAGAACTTCGGGCGACAGATTCTTGCACTCGTGTCGAATGTTGTCCTTGGGGGCTTTTAGGGTCTCGGGCTTGTTGCGGGCCAGTGCAAATCGGGGAACGCCGCCTTCAGACTATCGGTTGTGGCTCGCGCAGTGTGTGCTGTAGCTCCGTCCTGTTAGAACCACATGTCCTCCAGTCTTAATTCGTCCAATTACGGCAGAAAAAACTCGGTTAACATGGCCCTATAGCGCGCACCATCCACTGTTGTAGTTTGATCAGCGGCGTTCTCGAAAAAAAATGGCCCGATGACTCCTCCAGCGTGAACAGCGCACCATGCAGTAACTTTGAGCGGGTGTAATGGCTCCTCGTGCATTACTCGTGGATTTTCGGTGCCCCAGAAGCGATACGTTTGCTTGTTCACGTACCCGCTGAGGTGGAAATGAGCCTCATCGCTCATTATGATTTTGGTCGAAAAATTGTCCACTTCGTCCTCGAGATTGAGGATGGCTTGGGCGTAGGTTACACGCGTTTGGCGGTCGACAGGCAGCAGCTGATGCACGGACTGGACTTTGCACGGGAACATGCGCGAGTCTTTGACCAAAATTTGCCTTAGGGACGACCGGCTGATGGCTAATTGCGAGGCACGGCGTCTGATCGATGTTTCCGGCGACAGCTCGACATCCTCGTCAACAGCGGCGATATTCTCGGCACAACGGGCGCTCCGGGGCCGGCCACTCTTGGCAACGCATCGTGTGGTCCCATACTCTTCAAGGTAGGTGGCCAAACGGCGCAGTGTTTGCGCAGTCGGTGACGGACGGCCGTGGAATTGGCGACGGAATTCGCGCTGCGCCAACACTACAGACGAATTGTTACGCAAAAAAATAGACACGATTATTTCGCGTTCTTGGGGAGTGTATCGCTCCATGGCCATTTGTGGACTAGACAGATGTTGAATACAAGTCAACATCTGTCTAGTCCACAAATGTGAAAACAGATTTGACATTGGCGGCCATTTGCAAAAATAAGAGCATCTTCCAATAGGGTGATTTCGTTTGGCCCACCTTGTATAAATAAATTAAATTAAATTGAAAGCTCGACTGTATTGAAATACCGTCCTTGACGTTTAAGATGATTCCTCCCCTGTAAACTATTCATGTTGCTACCATATAATTTATTTTTCCACCAAAATATTATACTTATGCCTCTCTGTATTTAAAATTCTGTCCCACTCTGTTACCTATAGTAGAGGACTTTGCAAACAAAAACAAAGTCGAAACTTTTTTGAATTGGAACCCTCTCTCTAACTACCTCTCCCTCAAAAGGCCTCTCCAAACGGCGCCACAAAAATTGCATGTCCATCCCAATCGGAACATGAGTCGATGTAACGTTTGGAAAAACCTCAAAACCGACATAGGTTCATGTATACGAACCACAACGAAAAGTCTCCGTTTTCGTCCTGCAAAAGACATATTTTCGCATAGATTCATGACACTTTCACGAAACCTCGTTTCTCTGGCCGCAGAAACCGCAAGTGCGGCGTTGGCGGCGTCAAATTTGTGAGTCGCACTATTTCGAGGAGGAATCGCAAGAGGACACCACAGCACCGCCGCCATTGTGAGTGATTGAGTGAAACTTGTGGATCTGTTGTCCTGACACCCTGACACCCTGACTGCACAAGTTTTCTGTTTCTGCAGTTTGCCAGTGCTTCTAAAAGGATTTCGTTGTAGCATCGGTTAATGTGTTTTGCAAACTTGTCGTGTCTCTCTGCCGGCCGCCACTGAATAGTGGATGCAATCTGCGTCTGTCCGTCAGATGCAAGTTTGGATTTATTACATACAGTCGCATCTTCTCGGCGGCTGAACTTTGGCGCGGGATTTTTCGGTAATTTTTGGCCTCGCAGGCGTGTTTCTGTTCTAGCTGCTGCTGCTTGAACAATTCAACAAGATGATAGTGAGGACCGTCTTTGGAGGAAGGAAACTCAAAACTTTTCCATAATTTTAAATGTCATCACAGATGACGCTGGTCCTTCCCACCACCACCATCAGTGAAGTGTCCTTTTATTTACTTGAAACTTGCTGAACAGCGCGGTACTCTCTGCAGCAATTGCACTTAAGCCTCCCATGCACCGGAAAAGTTGTGTCAACGCCAGGAACAGGATGCCGTCTCTCCTTAAGCTGCAATCAGACTGGCAACCGAAAATTAAATTCAAGCGTTAAATTAGTAAGCTAACGGACCGATGGGATAAATACCAGAGATGGGAGCGAAATAGAGGTAGATGTGGTGGCCATTAGACGGATTAAAAGAGTACTAAGTAAATTATCGTGTTCCTTGGTCCTTTTGTCGCACTATTGGCTATTGCTCGTCGTCCGTTCTAATTCGCTGTGTGCTGCTGAATCAATTCTTAATCAGATTGAGAATCGGATGGACCGAAAAAAAGGGTCCACTCCTATTCGATTTTGGTATTAGGAGGAATGTGCTTATTTTTTTTTCCGTTGCCGGCTGTCTTTCATCGAAGGAGTATTTATGTAATTATGGGAGTGAAGGGTAAATGCGATGACGTGTACTCAACCGTAAAGTTGAACCTAATACGATAATTGATTTTGAAGTTACAGCTTATTGCGGGCCGAAGTCGGACCGAGGAGTGTGTGAGGGAAGGCAATGAAATGAAATGGATTTGTTGCGATGGCATTTGCCTGTCATTGGTTTGTCGTTGCTGGTGAAGAGGGTCCTGCTGATGTGTATGTACGCCGCATTTATTTTTCTGTAATAGACGTCCTTTGCAATTAATTTGGTGATGGATAAAGGCTTACAGTGGAGTTTTGTGGTCATCCTTTTTGTCAAATAAGTTTCGAAACCAAGACCAGACTGTGGGAAATGTTTTCGACCTTGGAAATGATGATCTGAGCTTCGCTAGATTACTTGCAACATTCCTCAAAGCAGGGGAATCGTATACTTGCTTACCCAAGAGAATACAGCGTTCTAATCTCTGCTTAAATAATCGATTTACTTCCAGCTGGTCAAGACCAAGGGTTTTGGTATCCACAAAACCGAACGTTCGTTTAAAAGATCTCTGGTCTTGATTGTCACTTTAAAGATGGACGCGCACGATAGGAGCGCCCGATGATATGCCGATATCGTACGCATGCCCCGATAGCTATATACGGATCTGTCGATAAAAGCTCTCCTGAACCTCTGCCATTTGCCTTGTATATTTTTAATATTTTTAATATTTTATTAGAGTGCCTCAAGAGCGCAGGGTTAGTAGCTGCCTCATTTGAAAATCACCTGTGTACCTCTGCTGAAGCCATACAAGTTCAGCCGGCATCGAAACGGCTGCATCCTTCCTTCCTGCCTCTTCCTCTCTCTAAAGTTCAAGCTGAACTAATCACCCTCTCGAGTAAGCCCGGTACTTAGGTAGCTGCCTCCTTTTAAGCATCCCTAGTCGATTTCTGGTTCTCTTTTGCTTGTCCTTTGGATTAAAAGGAGGACTCTATGGGCCGAATATCTTATGTCTATGGGCGTAGCCGCATCTTGGACGACTGATCCGCAAATCGTTTAATAAGTTGGTGTTGCTATAGGTATAGGACAGTCCGCCCCGAAAGCACAGATTGTGATTTGCAACAAAACTTCGATTGTATTTCTGTTATATTTAAGTAATCTGTAACAAAATCCGTTCTATATCAGTTATATTTATGTTCACGCGGGACTATTTGTAACTTTGTCATTCGAAATGTTGTAAATACGTTTTTTAAAGTTTCAAGCTTGTTCACAAAAAGGGGGGGATGTTTGAAAATAGTTTTATAAGAGTTCGTAAATTAGAGTTCTAAAAAGATTGGTAATAAGTTACAGATATGTTTAGTAAATTTTAATTTTGGATACTTCTAACACCACATTAAAACGTTTGTATAGCAGAAACTTAACAACGAAGTAACTTAATAACAATCAAAAGTGGTTAAGTTTCTAATATGTACAAAATACGTTTACAGAATGTTATATAAATAAAGAAACTTACAAAAATGGAATGTCATTGCTTAGTTTTTTATATGTTTTTAAAACGAATCGTATATTAACAAGTCATCTGGGATATTTTTGCAATTCAGTTAAAAAAATTAAGGGATACATTAAAATGCGAAGCACTGCTAATAATTGAGTTTTTACAATTAGAATGCATTCTAACGTCATTTGGAATTATTAGCTTCAGTCGTCGTCAATCACTGCTGATTAGTGAAATCATAATATAATGTTGATGAGAAAATCGAAATGTCGGTGTCAAGTTTCATGACGTTATTGTAGCTTCATTATAACTTAAAATCTTCCACATAATCAAGTAGTTGCAGTCAGCGTTGCCAAATTTGTATTTAAGCTTCACGCAATTATTCTGTATTGCAGAAAATGTTACATCAATGCACAAAGAGAAGATATAACCTTGAATGTAATATTATCCCAAGCAGACGATCCGCAATTCAAAAATATGTTGTAAAAGTGAGATCACGATTTTTTTCGCCGAAAAGGAATAATAGCACTGATTTGTAGTTTTATCATTTTAAAAATTAAAATGTAAGTCAGCTTTCAAATGTAAGTTAAAAAGTTTAATGTAACTTCGGATTTTGGGAAGAATATTGCTTACGATCTTCACGAAAAAAGGGAGAATAGGAGAAAAAACCAAATGGCAGCTGAAAACTTGCAAGAATATTTGGTCAGAGCAGTATTTTATTGGAAAGTTGTTGATACAAATATTGTAATGTGCAAATTATAGGACAAAAAAAAACATTGTAGAGTGGAAATTTTGCATTTATCAAAAGTATTTGTAAAAGCTGAAAAGCTTAAGTTGAAGTTATACGGAAAACAAAAACTATAAAAATTACCGATGAACATTTTTAAAACAAGCTTCTAAAAATGTTTGGCAACAGTGACTATAATGTGTTCGACCAAACTCAAGTTAGTTATAAAGAAGTTATAATGCTATTAAAGCTTATTTTCAATTATAATGATGTTATAATAATGTTGATTTACTATTTTGAAGAAAACTAATATGTTAGATAAATACTTATCGGACTTGTTGTTGTTACATCTCATAAATATGGAAACAAACAGTTTGCTAACATTCAGTTGTTACTTTGTTGTAACTTTATTTCAATAGCATTTCAAGGAAAATTTTAGTTATAATATTATGGTTTATGTTTTAGTGATGTTTCATGTAACAACCGCCATATTGCTCACCATTTTATATATCTTTTTAACAGATGTGAAAAATACATTTCAATTTTCCCAATATATTACATAGCTTCTTACAATTCATTTTTATAGAAAGTGATGAATATGGTATATTGAAATTTGTTTCTTCAAGTCTTTTGGGATTTTGAAGCTTAAATACAAATTTTAATATTTTCTGATTTTCAAACTTTTCTTCTATTTAACCCTTTTTTTGGAGGCGCGTGAATTTTCCGGACCCAAAACATTAATGTTCATGACAAAAGTAGTACTCGTTTAAAGATTTTGATCGGAAATCGCAGAAAACTTGAACTGTTTTAGATACTAATACCTTTCAGATCAAATAAAGTTACCTTTCCTTTTATACTTATCCCTTTGTATCGCAAGGTGTTCAAATTTAAAAAAAAAATGATTTTCAGATTTCGTTGGTTGTACATATAATAATCGTATAAATGAAAACGCAATTATTTTGTTTTTTTTTTTGTATTTTATTTATAAAAAACGATTTGTTGCATATCTGCAACATTGTGTTATAGAGGCTTTATTTTACTCTAAATGAAAGTTTCTAAAGCAATTATTAGTTTTGTTGTTGCATAGTCCATAGGTTAGTAAATCACTTTAATTACCACAAACACTATTTTTAGTTGCATAAAAAAAAATTACAAAGTTGCAAACCTCACTCGTTTGTTGGCTGAATGTAATGAACTACACAAAAGGGGAAACCCCCCCTATAAAATAACTTTCTGTCAATCATGAGTACATATTTCATGGAAAGAAGAGTAGAAGATATGCGACAACTCTTAATTTACTCTCTTAAATGATATCTATTAATTTGAGAGATATTTTTGCAGTATGTTGCATTTCTGCAACATGGCGATACTTGTTATACTCAAAAAGTATTATAATAATAACTTATTCAAAACTTCTAGAATGTTTACAGAAATATTTCTCATACTTATTTTATATCCAACATGTTATTCAAACTGATTTGCATAAACATGGTAACATAAACATAATGGTAACATTGCTAAAGCATTAGTTAAGTCAAATACAACATGTTTTCGTTTAAACAACGTAATAAAAACGATCATTTAACAAAAAATAACCTCAGTAAAACACAAATACTACAAAGTTGTTGCAAAATATCAGGGGAAATGCGGATATTTTGGTTACAATGTGGGATGTGACAATGTTACTGCAATACTTAGGAATTTCTTATTTTTGCCGAAGGTAGGTGAAGATCTTCCAACGACACTATGAGAATAGCAAGCGCGTGCTCATAGTAATGTCCGATTTTTACTGACTAAAAACACCACCCTTCGATAAATTGTTAGATACTGCCACTAAGATATAACGAAATAAAAATAACTTTTGATATGTTACTTTCCACTGAAAGATCCTGCATGTTCCGCAATTAAGATGCGGTTAATCCTTATCGTGCCAAGTCGAAAGGTTTCGTTCTTTGTAGTCGGCGCAATAAATTACTCTCATCCGAAATTTGTCGGACTGTATTGTTGATATGACCGATTAGTCGGTTTCTATGCTTTCGCGCGAAGCCTCTAGTTCCAGCTTCGATTGTAGGAATTCCGAGATCCCTGTGGATATCGTCGTTTCTAGTATACCACGGTGCTTGGACTTCTCTAAGCACTTTATTTTGAAAAGTTTATAAAATATAGGAATTTTTTTTCTTGGTACAAAGAAAAAAAGTTGTATACCGTAAGTCCACACCGGCTTTAGGACTTGCTTGTATAGAAGCAGTTTGTTCTCGGTACTGAGCTGGGAATGTTTTCCGAGTGACCAGTATATTTCTCTATATTTGATATCGAGTTCTTTACGTTTCATTTTCACGTGCGAATTCCATTTCAGCTTTGCGTCGAGTGTCATTCCCAGGTATTTGGCCTCGTTTGCAAAGGGTAGAAAATTGGCAAGTCATTAGTTTTCTTATATGGGAAATTCACGTGAACAGATTGAGTTTCGTTGAGGGCGATCCGCCAGTCCCTCGTCCATTCATTTACGTTTGCAGTTTTGCAGTCGTTTCTTGGATTGTATTACCTACTGCAAGGATAGCGGTGTCGTCGGCGAACGTAGCAAAGGTAGCGCAATCTTCTCTTGGTATATCGCAAGTATATAACAGATAGAGAAGCGGCCCAAGGGCGCTTCCTTGCGGTACTCCGGCCGAAATTTCGTTAAGCTCCGAGTATTCGTTTCCATGTCTAACACGGAAGAGTCTATTCCCGAGATATGATTCTAGGATATCATACAGGCTTACGGGGAGAACTTGTCGTAATTTAAATTTTAAGCCGTCGTGCCACACCTTATCAAAGGCTTGTGCGACGTCAAGGAATACGCTTGAGCATATCTTTTTTTCTTCAAATGCTTTCTCGATTACGTCAGTAATTCTATGCACTTGGTCAATCGTCGAATGCTTGGTTCTGAACCCAAACTGGTGGTCAGGGATAAGATTATTATCTTCTATAACCGGTTGTGGACGCCTTAGTAATATCCTCTCGAAAACTTTGGATATGACTGAAAGAAGCGAAATTGGTCTATAAGATTTTACTTCATTTGGCGGTTTTCCTGGTTTTAAAACCATAATGACTTCCGCAACTTTCCATTGGCTCGGCACGTGTTTTAATCTGAGCGCAGCATTTATGATATATAGAAGCTTAATTAATGCTTTTCTAGGTAGAACTTTGAGAACTTCTCCGGTGATCAAATCATAACCAGGAGCTTTCTTAGGTTTAAGAGATTCGATTTCACATTTTAATTCCCTTAGCGTTGCATTTGTGAGTGTAAAATCGTCAGATAGTAATTCCGTCCCACTATTGGTACTGTCGTGAGCCGCTTGACCATCGTACGGTTTAAAGGTTTCTTCTAGATGGGCGGCAAAAACGTCCGCTTTTTCTTTATCTTCCCTTGCCCATTAATTTTGATTTATATTTATTGGCGACGCGGGGATTTTGGGCCTTTTGGTGCCTTTTACACCTTTCCAAAGTGAATAATTGGAATCTTTTTTCGTTGTTAAACTCTCAAGGTAAGAACCTATCGCACGATTTTTAAAATCCTTAATAGCTGTCTTCAACAAATTGCACAAATGTGCTTTATATTGTGGAGCGCGACTCTGTTGCCATTTTTACGCGCCTTCCTTTTTTCGTTGACCAATTGTTTTGTTTCGGGAGGATTTTTTTTTTTTTTTTACGCTGGGAGGTGGTAATCTTCCAAAGACGAAACCGAGCCCGTACTCAGTAACAGTGTGGTGATTTCTACCCACTAACCCCTTCTGCCGTCTTCCCGTTTTCCCTGCGATATAACCTTCTTGGTATTTCATTGTCGCAGGGCGGGGATTAGCCACCTTTTTCCAATTAATGAACCTAGTAGTTAAACCAATCAGCTATTTGTCTTTCATATTTTAAAATTCATATTCTAAGTATTTGTCCATAGAGGATTTAGTACTGTTTTTGTTTTATTTTTCGAGCTATGTAGCTAGTTCAAAAGGTTTTATTCTTCTTAACCTCCTAGTCATATTGCTAGTATTTAATAGTTCCTTCATTTCTGAGCTGACGTGATTTAGAAGCCTAAGTTTATGTCTATTAGCTACTTTTTTGACTTCATCTTCAATCATTTCTATTTCTAGATCTCTATGCAGATCAGCGTTTCTTATGTACCATGGTGCATTTACTATATTCCGTAGAACTTTGTCTTGAAATGTTTGAATTTTCTGTAAATTTGTTTTGCATTTGCATGCCCAGAACTGGAGCCCGTAGGTCCATACTGGTTTTAGAATTAGCTTATAAAGCAGTAATTTATTGTAATTTGACAAACAAGAGTATTTCCCTATAAGCCAATACATTTTACTGTAGCGCATATTTAGTTCTTCTCTTTTTTTCTTTACATGTGCTTTCCGGCGCAGTTTTGCGTCTAGTGTCATGCCTAGATATTTGGCTGTGTTTGCGTAATCTACTTCTTTATCATTTATGAATACTGGTATGTGCTGAACATTTTTATTTGTAAAATTTATATGGACCGATTTTAGGTCATTTAGTTTAATTTGCCAATTTTTTGTCCATTTTGTTATATTGTTCACTGCCTTCTGTATTTTTTTTGTCGCTACTTCGACAATTTCTCCCACAGCAAGTACAGCAGTATCATCTTCGGCAAGTCGCTAGTAAATAAGAAATATAATACAGGACCTAATACACTTCCTTGTGGTACACCAGCTTTTATTTCTCTTAATGTGGAGTAGTCATTTTCTTGTTTAATTCTAAAGAATCTCTCTAATATATAGGAATCTAAAATTTCTGAAAATTGTTTTGGCAGATGCTTTTGCAATTTATAGATCAGTCCTTTGTGCCATACTTTGTCGAAAGCTTGTGCTATATCGAGAAATATAGTAGATCATATCTTTTTTTTCTTCAAATGCTTTTTCGATTTTATCTGTTATTCTAACCCGATCGATCGTGGAGTGTTCATTTCTAAAACCAAATTGATGGTTTGGGATTAGCGATTTTTCTTCGATTATTTTGTTCAGACGTATAATCAACATCTTTTCGAATAAGTTGGACAACATAGGTATTATAGATGTGGGGCGATGGGAGGTGACTTCACTAGGCGGTTTGCCTGGTTTTGGTATCATAATCACCTCGCGACTTTCCACATGCTAGGTACATACCTTATACTGAATGCAGCATTTATGATCTGTGCTAGTTTCTTCCCAAAGCCCTTTTTTGGGAATTGTTTTAGGATTACCCCTGATATTAAATCAAATCCCGGGGCTTTTTTAGTACTGATGCCCTTTTTTGATTTCATTGACAATTTCTTTAGCCGTTACCGGTTGAATGTGTCTTTCCTCTTCGCACAATTCTTCGCTTTCTTGACAGTCTTTATCTTCATATGGTTGAAAGACGCCTTCAAGATATTCAGCAAATAAATTAGCTTTTTCTTGGTTGTTTTTTGCCCAGTTACCTGCACTGTTTTTGACTGGTGGGATGTGAGCAATTGGCCTTTTCATTTTCTTTGTTGCCTTCCAGAGTGAGTACTCGGTACTAGCATCATTTGTAAGATTGGAAAGGTATTTTTTAAGAGACTCATTTTTAAATTCTCTTATCGACCTTTTAAGCTGATTGTTTAGATTATTCAGTATTGTTTTGTCTCTGGGCGCCCTTGCTTGTTGCCAACGTTTTCTAGCTCGTCTCTTTTCCGTAATTATATCACATATTACTTTTGGATACGAGTTTTGATGGATTTTAGGTTTCGTTTTAGGTGTTGCAGCCCATGTAGCTCTTTGGATATTGCCAGTTAATATTTGAACAGCATCTTCAAATTGATCTTCTGTTTCAATTGTTTCTAAGAGCTGAATACTATCCTCTAGATGCTGCCTGAAGTAGCTCCAGTCAGTCAGCTTATTTCCTAGCCTTGCGCTATTTTCTTTAATAGTGATTTTATCGCAAAGTGTTAAAAGTATTGTGGAATGATCTGAGTCAATATCTGGCCCTTCTTCTACCGTCATATTGTTAGACGAGATATTCTTTGTTACGAAGAAGTTTCGGGAGGATATCGTAGACCGTTTTTGGCCGACATTTTCCTTGGGTTAGGCGTATTATTCCAGGAGGCGAGCTGAACGACCTCAACGAAGCGATCAACATCAACCTCAAGTTCATAAGCTGTCGTAAGTGGAACGCTCAGTTCAACATTCTCTTCAATTTCGTTCCTAAAGTCTTCTCAGTTAGTTGTTTTACCAGTTAATCTCGCTGGCTCTAGGTTATTGGCTAGTTTTACGCTCAATGTTAAAATAACCGCGGTGAATGATCAGATGACAGGTCAAAGCTCTCTTCGACTTGAATGTGGTTGGTAGATATTCCTTTCACGACGAAAAAATCAATCAGATCGGGTATTTTTGAAGTATCAGTTGGCCAGTAGGTCGGTTTGCCCGTCGAGTGGAAATCACAACTGTACTCCATACCTGCCCCATAGAGCATTTTACCAGAACCCCAAAATTTGGTTTGAGCGATTTAAGCAGGTTAGTACAAGGTGGCGCAAAAGTAATCCTCCTATCAGAAAATGCTATAACTTTTGCGATTGGCCCCTAATGTCAGTTCTGTTTTGACATTTGTGTAGTAAACACATGCGAAATACACGTTAATAAGCAATGTTACGCTACACTGCTCCAGAACGCGGAATATTGGTGACTATTTATTTGAGCAATAATCGGTCGGTGACTTTGGCACAACGTGAATTTCGTCGCAGATTTCCTAGCCGTCCAACGCCTACTGGTGAAACACTGCGACGTTTAGCCGCTCGCCTCGAAGAGACTGGCACACCACGAGATGCTGCCAGGCGTGGCAGACCCCGGAGTAGCCGGTCTGCAGAGAATATTGCTGCTGTAGCCGAAGATGTCATGGAAGCGCCGTCGACATCGACCAGACGACGTGCCACGCAAATGGGTATCAGTCGACGGTCTTTACAGCGAATTTTGGTACAAAATTTGAAGATGTTTCCGTACAAAGTCCAGACGGTGCATCAGCTGTTAGCTGCTGACCGCCAATCGCGTCTAACATACGCTCAAGCCATCCTTAATCACCACCAAGAGGAAGATGATTTTTCATCAAAAATAATCATGAGTGATGAGGCCCATTTCCATCTTAGCGGGTACGTAAATAAGCAAAATTTACGCTTCTGGGGCACTGAAAATCCGCGTGTAACCCACGAAGAGCCATTACACCCGCTCAAAGTCACTGTATGGTGTGCTGTTTTCGCTGGAGGAGTCATCGGACCTTTTTTCTTCGAAGACGTCGCGGGCCAAACGGTTACTGTGAATGGTGAAGCGCTACAGAGCAATGATCAACGAGTTCTTTTTGCCGCAACTTGATGAATTGGGATTGGAAAACATGTGGTTCCAACAGGACGGTGCAACGGCACACACTGCACGTGCCACAACCGATATGCTGAAGGATGCATTTCCCGGGCGCCTAATCTCCCGTTTTGGCGATTTGCACTGGCCAGCAAGATCGCCTGATTTGACCGCTCCAGACTTCTTTTTGTGGGGCTTTTTGAAGTCGCGGGTTTATGTCAACAAGCCTCAGACTCTTGCAGCTCTTAAAGACAATATCCGTCAAGAATGTGAGGACCTATCGCCGGAAGTTTTGGCCAAAGTGATGAAAAATGCCATAAAAAGGGCTCAAATGACAATAAACTGTGGCGGCGGCCATTTACATGACATCATATTCTCGACTTGATGTAAAAAAAATTAAAAGACCAAATAAAAATAATCCACAAGAAGAATCAAAGTTTTTCATTTTTTTTTTAAATTACAGCCAAAAAACATCGGAAGGTTATTTTTGCGCCACCTTGTATAATCACTTTTTTCAAGCGCGGAGCGTGGTGGGCAGTAGATAGATGAAATAGTAAGAGTACGCTGACTATATTTTACTCGAATCGTGCACAGTTGCATACTTTCAAGCTCTACCTTCAGGTCTTCGTATTGCTCAATGCAGTCTTTAATAAACAAAGATGATCCACCTCTCGCGTTTCCCGCCATTTATTTTTAAAAGTGAACGCTCTTTTACGCGGGTTTCAGAAATCAAGCTTATGTCAATATCCATTTCGCGCATGAATACTTCCAATTCATCGAGTTTTTGCAAAAGTCCGTTTGCATTCCAAGTACATATTTTTAACATTTGTTTTTCGTTCATATTATATTTGAAGTACGCGTTTTTCTGGAATTATTTTCGAGCTTAACCAACCGATCGAGAATAATTTTATTTATTTTGCTTTGTTCTTCAAGTTTCTCGAGAATAACTGAGAAAACATGAAAACTTAGGAAATAACTTGATAGTTATATTAGAGTTGTATGTACCATATTAAAACCCAAGTGTGCTATTCGGAGCGCGTACAGTTGGGCGCTGAATCTCCTCCTCCAACGTAAAGGGGACGGACGATTTTGCGAAAAAATCTTTCACTCGAAAGTGGGAAGATCTTTATCAGCTCTAAACGAGGTCCTAGCTTCAGCGCCGACGTAGACGAAGTCCCTTACCACCTCAAACACCTCAACAGCTATAACCGTCGATTGCGAAGATTCGTACGATTTGTCGATGTTGGGTGTTGAGTATGACCCATTTTTGCAGTTCTCTTTTTTTTACACTGGTTCAATTTTTCCTATAGTTTTCTTAAAACTCCCCATACGATTAGTTGCTATTTAAACCACCAAGCTCTGTTTTACCAATGGGTCCAAGCAGATTTTGTTTTCTTCGACGAAATTAGAACTTGGCATCAAAATAATATTTCTTGAGTACCATCGGCAACCTTCTCAAAAACGGAACGAAAAACACCCCAACTCGCTCCCCCTTTTCCATCAGCAAACTCGGCCATGCGAAATGTCACCGCGCACAGTTGAAAACATAATTGGAATGACAATCAATTTGATTCTTTGGCAATTTAATTCCCTAAACTTTGTCAAGACATTTGACAACGCAACGAGAGCGAGATGGTGAACGGCTTTACGCATAACTTTGCGCAGCCAACCGGCGGTTTGTGGTTGCAAATCGTCGCCTCATCCCCCTCTGCATGAAATTGGTATGCAAATGCCTTTGAAAACGACTCGTTGTACACACCTTGAAGCTAATCTGACGACTGACAGGACTTTTGCCAGCAAGGACTCATCTAATACAATGAAATTGAAAATTGATATTAGATTTTCGATGTTCTCTCTCCCGTCTGATGTGCGGGAATGAGTTTACAACGTGCCGCCGCCGCCACCCACCCCATATGACTGACTTGACTGTGATCCATCCTAGCAATGGGACTGATAGCAAATAAAATAAAAAAATAAAATGAGCAAATCACAAATCGCATCAAGCAAATCAAACTTTGGAATTAGTTTCGAGGAGAGGACTGACACGCTGCGGCGGACGGCTACAAGCAAGTCACCTCATAGGCAGCCATCTGCAGGGGGAATCAAATCAACTCTCGAATAAAGTTGGCGCGCGGTTTTCTGATTCGATTTTGTTTATGGAGTAGTCCTTGCCAAAGGAATTTGATTAGATTTGTGCTGTCAGCAATTTTAACGACCTGTTGTACGAATTCCTTGCAACAATATAAGCAAAATCCGATTTGGAACTTTCTGTTTTTCTCTTTCTTTGTAATCCACATGTGACCGCAGGCTAAAGCGAATTCCTCTTATCCTTGTAAGAATAATATTTGCTGTTTTATCCCGGCAACCGAGAGCATCAACAGCCGGGGGCACTTTCATTAATCATATTAAGTTGGCTGCAAAATTTATATTAAGTCCTTTAAGGTGGCTATATAAAACCATCCCGTGGCCCGCTCATGTGGGGGGGACATACCAATACCCTTTTCTTTATGACTCGACTGCCTCCTGCTTGACGGTAATGATGATGGTGGGACAGTGTAATCCGTATGTGTGTAGCTACCCCTTCCCTTTGTCACAAAACTATGCGAGTCTTGAGAAATTTCAATAAACCACCTCGGGCTGTTTAATATTATTTGCATAGTTGGTCGTGGAGGGGGTGTTTGTATCTGGGGAGCAATTATATGTAATCCATAGTATTTCCGGATCCTTCGATAAAGTATAAAGTATATATAATGTATGCGCGTAAGTTAAACGAATTACCCTTTCGCTGGGGTGTTGGCCCGCGGCTAAGAAGATTTTACGCAAACTTATAACCGAGCTGGGGGATGAGGGAGGTGAACGATGCCAGGCAGTGGTCGAGAAATTAAATTTGCAAAACGCATAAACTGAAGCGGTTTTATGGGCGAATTTGGAACATGGTGTGGAGGTGGTTGAATGAGGGCGCCCATATTGTATGTATAGATGACACGTGTACTTTTTGGATGGAAGTTAAATAGCTTGAATAAATAGGGTAGGTTAGATGGTGAGTAGGTAGATGGGTGGCTTAGTGACTCGGCAACTTCTATGGTCCTAGGCGATAGGATAGGACATCTTGCAAGTCACCACAGTTTACGATATTTCCAATAAAACTAGAGTAACAAATGTGTCTTGAAGAGGCCCAACGCAGCTCAAGTTGGACTTCCAGCCCCTTGGTAGGCTCATACGAGATCTTTCCCTACGAATTGAAATTATTTCCAACGTCTCACAAGGCTGCTAGCGCGACTATTTCCGCTCTCAGTATTGGCTATACCCTGCAAAGCCTCATGGAATATTCCAATGGTAGACTGCCCTCCTCTGCAACCTTTTTGCTTGGCAGAAAAAATGCCCGCTTTTTAGACGGCAGGTTCAACACCCTTTCCAGCAGTTTTCCGGCTAACTCAAGCATTCGATTTTCTTTCCCACAATTGGCGCAATTAATTACCACATCAGTATTCCGTTCGACTTCTCCAAAGAGACCTATTTAAGTAGCAGGCTCATTCTTCCAACGCTTTGCTACATAATTCCACCACAATACACTCGGGAACAACCTCCAGCTCCTCCTACATACTCCTTACATCACAGAAACAAATACCCAGCTCTATATCAGGGATAACTCTTCCAACAAACAGCCGACCAGCCAGTAGCTGATATGGAAACCGAGTAGAGAACCCCCACCCCCCCATCCGTAGGACATACACTGTGATCCTCCTGGGCGGATGCGAAAAGGAGTGAGCGCTCCCGTTGGACGCGTTGCGCGCGATCCTTATCTATCCTTTCAATTATTTTATTTGGTTCAGATGTGGCTGCCGATAAAATTGTTGATATGAGGTACACCGTAATATAATTCCTTGGCCCTTCGTTTCACCACGCTTAATTGACACAATAAAGAGTTGCCGCCGCAAAGGTAACAAAAAAATAAAATAAAAATTCCACCAAGACAATCCCTCTGTATGCGCCGGCCGTGCCACACTAAGTCGATCGACCTTTTCGGCTATATATGCCGATGGAGGAGCATCAGCATCGTCATCACCATCATCATCAACAACATCAGATGCGCTGGAACGAAGTTGGTCCCAGCGATGGGCACACACCGGGCCTGTAGGTACCTCTATATATGAAGGTCGACCGACATATTGACGATGATAAAACGATTCTCAGTCCATAAATAAAGATACTCTCCGAGCGGAGCCGTGGTGCTGATGCAGCTTCCGCTGCCTCATCTTTGAATCCTCTTCTCTGATGGTGATGATGAAAATTCGCGATATGGGGTGCGCGGGGAGGTGCGCTCTGAAATGTCTGTCGATTATTTTCGCGAATCTTGATCCCTTTCCTCCATTTGGATGCTCTCCTTTGTTTTACCAGGGATTCTCGTTTTGGATACACTGTTTATCCGCTTGGAGTTTTTTTCTTCTTCTAAAGAAGCGATAACCAAATACCTGATGGGGTTGCCGATTGGTATGGTGTCCCTTTTAGTTTTGTATTGTGTTTCTAAAATATTTTCCCTGTTGGTTTTATTTTTTGTTTGTGCGCGCGCTTAGTCCATCCGGCGGTTAAGGAGTGCAGAGTACAGATTTCCACCCGTGATAGTGAGAAGTATTTGACATCGCTTGGTCATCGATTAAGCGGATGATGCTCTTTATAGTTGCCCGGGACAGTAACTGATGATGCCACGGAGGGCAACTGGAGATGTTTTGGAAAACGGGGTATTTAAGCGCATTGCCCTGGAAGGATTTGGCACCAGAATAAGAAACAGTTTTTAGACAGCCGAAAAAGTTACCTTTATACTTCGCATCCGATGGGACTGATTTGTAATTTGTTGCACTGCAAAAATACAACCACAAAGCCTCAGTTGGCCAATAACTACATGAGCTAACGAAGTCGGCCCTTTTAAGAAAATCTGGTATGGTGCAAAAACAAAAAAAAAAAAAAACTTGTGACTAAATGAGACCGTGCGTAGTACAAAATGTCGTCAAGCGATGTAGTACTCGACTGCCGACTTCGAGCATCAGTTTGTCGATTATTTTTGTATCGGCCTTTGTCGTTTCCGGTTCCCCCTTAAATTTCACTGTTCAGCATTTTGGCTTCAAATGGTTTGTAGCTTTGTGGTCGAGTTTGCATTTTTTACTTTTAGCTAAAGCTTTTTTGTTTTCAGTATTTTATCGTTAAATGAGAAGTTGCTTTGTAGTCGAGTATGTAGATTCAACTTTTAGTTGCTTTGTGGTTGAGTAGGTAGTCTCGACTTTTATAAGGCGGTGAGCGTATTTGTCCATATTAGGAACCGTATATTCATGATATTCTATTTTTAAATTTATGGTCTTCCGAATGAATGTAGCTGACCTTGAGCAGAATGTTGCGGGTTACAAGCAATATTTTTAAAGTCCTGTTGCAACAACGTTAGCTTTGTAGTTTTTGGAAAATGGTGCCCTGGACGAAATAAAAGTTTTCCAGTTGAAAGTGGGACACGTATTATTAGCTTATGCAGCTGTTGCTATACTCGGGCATCTTTTGTGGCTGCCGTATTCAAAATTTATAATCTTGGTGTATGTTAGGTTTATATATGCTAAACACTGTTGCTTTTGAGTTTTTCAAGTTGTACCAAGCAAATTGTAGCGCTGTAGTAGTAGTAGTAGGGTCGTGTAACAGGTCCTGGCTGTAACTCTACTATTAGGTACATATGCAAAAAGTATTTGAATATTTTCTATGAAACAGCAGCTTTGAAGTTGTAGATTTAAAGTTGTTGATTTGCAGTTATAGCTGAAGTTACAGTTTGAGCTGTAGTTGTAGATAAAATGCTAACATTTAATGAAACTTATGACGAACTAATTGCAAATCATTTGATTGCGAAGCTAGTTGAGTCACAAAAGATGCAGGCTAATGAGTTGTTGCACTGTAGTTGTGGTTGGAAAATTGATGCCTAGCTTATGCTATGTATTTGTAAACGATTTCTTTACATATATTTTAAGCTGAAACTCTGCCTTTAACTGTCAGAATACATCGCATCTTCTAGACGTGCTGTTCTCTATATTTAGCTTTGTGGTTGCAACTGCAGTAAATGCCTTATTTAAGTATACAATTTTGTAGTCTGCGGCAAACGAGTTTTTATTTATTTATTCGCAGATGTAGCTATGCAGGTGCGAATTTGTGCTGTAGGGAACTACGGTTTTAAAAGGGGAGTCTCATTTTTAGGACGAAAGGAAGGGATCCACAATATAATGCCATATTAGAAAGGAACTACACTTTCTTTAGACTAAGCGAAAATGACGATTCTGAGTCTACAATTGGGTTGCCAACCGCCGTTCCATTTCATGCCCAGAAGCGGTGTCTAAAATGTGATTCAATAAAATCACATCAACTCCCCGTCTTAAAAAAAACCTCCTCCATCACATTACAAAGGATCAAAAACTGAACAGTGACAACAAAAGAGACATCCGAAATAGGCCGAAATAAATTAAATAATGCCAACCTGCAGGCGTCAAGGAAAGTTCCGCAAGACATCCCCCCATGGTGTCTACTCTTTTTACAAGCTACACGGTAATTTCCTGGTCCTTGTGAAGCATACTGTAGATACTCCATACAAGGCAGTACCATCACCCAAACAAATAGTCAAGTAGGTTGACACCCAGCTGTTGTGCGCCTGTTGTGTGACTAAACTTGTACCCAACCATACGGAAACCTTGCCTTTGGATGGAATTACTCACTCCATGGCAAGACGACCGACGCGACACGTCGCGTTGCCTTCCTTCTGGCCGCAATATTGCGTTTGTTGATGGTTAACACAGTGTCGGGTACCTAATTATTAGGTGTAGCAACTGTACGGGGCGCGTTTAATATTATTACCTGCGGAGTTTGTACAAGTGGTGAAACATGAGTAAACTTTTCGGGTAGCAGAGAGATTATTATTAATTTCGTACACATTGACACACAACACACAAACAAACCCACTGAACTCGAAACACTGAAGATGCAGGAGGCTGCTGCGCTAGGAATGAGATTGTGCTTCGTGCCATCTTAACGAGTGGTGTGGTGCAGTCGTGTAGGTAGGTTTTGCTGAACCACATTGGCATTTAGATGGGGATGAAGTGTGAATGTTTCGTGGTACTTTATAAATGAACGGTTTGCCCCCATGTCCGTTGTAGTCCAGTGCTTTTTTGAGGCCGTCGAAAAAGTCCACAAAAAAAGACGAAATCGAACTAAACAACTCGTCTAAGCATATCTAAGCCAAAAAAATGTATACATTTGCGAAATTTCGTTGAAAAAGCAAACGCTTCTGAAAATAGGACAAAAACACCAAAAAATCGAGTCAAATATCACTTTGGAAAACGGTTCGAAAACCCATCAAAAAAGCTTGAAAATCGTGCTGAAAAGTTCTACACAAATACGCAAAACAGAGCCAACAAATATGTCTAAAAATTAATTAAAAGTCTCGTCAAAAAGAGTGTTGCAAACGTGTCGAAAAAGAGTCACAATTAGACTCAATTATCTGTCGAAGAGCGCTATAAAAATGCATTAAGATCCGCTTCAAAAATCCTTAAAAATAAGTCGAAAAACTGTCTACAAAAGTAGTCTAAAAACGATCAAAAACTGATTAAGGCAAAATTGAAAATGCGGCAAGAAAAACTTAAAAAAAACCTTCAAAATCCTGTCGACAAAACACTACAAGAAAGCGTAAAAATTAGATTCAGAAATCCCCAAAAAATGGTATAAACAATGGGGCCGAAAAACTGTCTAAAAAATCGTGTCTGAAAGTGATCAAAAATTCGTTTTGAGAGATTAATTGACAAATGAAGCAAAACTTACAAAATCGATCCAAAAAAAACCGTCTATAACTCTCCGAAACGCGTCAGGAAATGCGACAAAAATGCGTCAAAAACCGAGTCAAGAATGGCCTTAAAAAGGCGTCGAAAAACGCCTTAAATCCGTTTTACGAACAAAGGTGTCTTAAAAAGTCGTTTAAAAAACGTGTTAAAAATGATATGATATATGATAAAATATCCGACTCAAGAAATTCTCTGAAAACGCGTCAAAAGTCGTCGAAAACTAACAGAAAGTGGTGTCGAAAATGCCAAAAAAAGTTCCCTAGAACAAACGACGGAAAACGCTTTTAAAGAACGTCTCTGTAAGTTTTCGACGTCAAAAGTCGTCGAAAACTTTGAGAGCTGTGTCGAAAATGCCCAAAAAATTTTGCCAAAAGCCATCAAAAAGTGTCCTTGAACAAACGACGGAAAAAACTTTTTTAGGACGTCTAATAATAAGCCAAAAAGCGTCGCAAAAATCCGAGCAAAAAATTTCATAAAACATATCACAAAAGCGAGTCAAAAAATCTACCAAAAAAACACGTCTTGTAGCGGGTGTTGCAGTTTGGAAGTGGCTAGAGTCTGCTATTTGAACCGTGGTATGCATCAATTCGTCGCTCGTAATATTGACTTGTTTCTTAAAGCATGATGGCAATGCAATCCCACATTTCCTACAAAAAAAAGGAACCTCCCCTGCGTTTTCCCAAATTAAATGTTTCCAAAGTTTTTTATTGTTCATGAATTCAACAGAACATCCCCCAGTAGAATATTTAACGTGCCTCCAGAAAGAAAACACTCTCTCGCCTTGGTGGTAGTATTCCAACATTTGAAGCAATTTGCGATAATTGCTTAAACGATCCCATCAGACGACCGGCTGTGCTGTATTTTCCTTTACAACTGGAACTGCTTCGGGTATGCGTCTGTTTCGAAACAACCAAAACCTACCGCCGCTGCCGCTGCCGCTGCCGCCGACTCAGGCCAGACATCGATGGAAACCTGCCAGGCGTAAAACTCCAAAACGTGACTATAAACTTTTTAGACTATTATTCGATGGCAGGACACCGACCGACACCGACACACTCCTGGCAGACACCACAATGAAAAAACACGAGAAAATCGCTTGGAAAATGTCACATTTCCATGATAACAGCGAAACTTCCGGTGAAACTTTTCCCTCCATATATTGAATATATACCCAACCCAGCCCAAGGATGAGAAGAGTAAGACTACCGATAGACAAGTTTTAAAAGATTACACTCTCTCCCGCCATGGTGAGAGAGATCGGAAGTATGGCACTTCTGCAAGAAGGACGCTTATTCATATTAATTTGTCTGCGGGGCGTAATAATGAATGTTTTCATTACTTCGTCGATTGGTTGCGATAAGGATTTTCCTTTTCATTTTCGTTTTAATTTTTATTTCTATTTGGTTCCTTTTTCGCTACAGATCTATCTTCAGCCGGCCGACATAACATACTACACTTGTCAGTCCCTTGCAAGGATGTGTATTTTTATTTATTTATTTATCTGTGCGCAAGAAAATCAATAAACTTTTTAATTTGCTTTATGGGCTTACGGCTTACACATCGGATCCCATCAGGGATGCGTATGGCTATGGCTGCGGCTACAACTGTGTGTTTGGCATTTCTTTGATTTTCCACTTTTCGGCTATGTAACACTCAAAAAAAAACAACAAAAAACGGCAGAATTCAGTTTCCTTTGTGGCGGGCTCTTTCTTTTTTTGTGTATTATTTTCGTTTATACATATTCCCTTTTGGGTGGTGGTCCTAAACTTAATCGAAACAGATGCTTTTGCGAGGCTTTGCGCCCAAAGAGTATAGCTACCTACCCCGAGTCCGGTTTTTCATTGCCCAAAAGGAATTTGTTGCCTTTGTCTCAGAATAATGACGAAAATTCAATTTCCGCTCAAGGACACGCTGTTAGTTATTTTTCCATTTACAGCAGACAGAGTCCGTGCAAAAGGGTAGATAGGGGCGTCCCCATTTTATATGGATGGCCGTTCGAACCTTCGTCGTCGAAGACGAATGTTGGCAAATGTGTCACTGAATCCAAGGTCACACAAAATAAATTGAATCGCAAAATTAAATTGTAAAGAAAATCGATTGGCACCCTGGAGGGGACATCTAGCTATACCTATAACGTAAGCTTTATAAGACAAAAAACCAGAGAGGCTTGCAATGGAAGTAGTTAGTAGCTTGGTAGGAGGACTAGGACAGTACCTAAGACCCTAGGAAGCTTTTTGACACTGAAAATTAACTGTAACCTTTAGGATGATGCTATTTGTCGTCTTCATAAGGATCCATGGGTGGATTGTAAAGGGTTTTCCAATAAGAGGTGTTATTGTGAATGACCCGCTATTTCGGTAGCTGTCACTTTTGAAGCTTTTATTCTTTAACATTTGACAAGTAGAAACTACGCCATTACTAAAAATGGAACGATACACGCTCCAACAACGCATCGAAATTATTAAAATTCACTACAAAAATGGTGAAAATCTTGCAGTCACAGTTCGCAAAACTAAAGCATTTTTTGATTAATGATTTTTTTATGGTCGGAGTTGGATGGTATTGATCTGGACAACGTTTACTTTCAACAAGACGGCGCTACGTGCCACACAAGCAACGAAACCATTGATCTTTTACGGGAAAAGTTTCCGGACCGTGTTTTCTCTCGAAGAGGTGATCACAATTGGCCACCGAGATCTTCTGATTTAACACCTCGCGACTTCTTCCTTTGGGGCAACGTGAAAGATAAGGTCTACGTCGATTCAAGACCTCAAAGATAAAATTCGTGAGGCTATCGAGGACATTGGGCAGCCACTTTGCGATTTGGTTATGGAAAATTTGGTATACAGTGGTGAGAGTCAAGCCGAGATTTTGAGCAGTATCTTGCCTGATCGGCCAGTATATGACCCTGTTTAAAAGTCTGGCCACAATCGACTGCAGGAACCTTACTCTCTCGAGCCTTGAGGGTAGGTATGACTCTATACGGTTACTTTTAAATATCTTTCTGCTCATGAGTCTTTCTAGGTCCACCTTTATGCGGGATGGGCGCCGTTTGTGCGTCCTTTCAAGACGATAATAAACACTATAGCATCAAACCTATCTGGGCGGAAGCGAACTCCGGAAGTCGACCTTCCACTGAGCTCTTTCCTTTAACCTTTTCGAATCACCTTGTCTATATTTTAGCTTTCCCTCCTACACACAGGAACTCTTCTTCTTACACGAAGTCACTATAATATTTCTAAATCACAGTTAATATTAACGCCCACCACACTCGAAGCTTCGACGTCTATCGAATATTTTTAAACGCCTCTTCCAAAATATAGGCAGGTATACCAAACTTGCGTGTTTGCCAAACACAAACATCCTGTTGAAGAAGCACAGCGAATTATCCTGTTGCCGTTCAAACAACAACATAAGGGCGCACACACATTCACACCCCTGCTCCGCCATCGCAGATCGGTTTTGTTTCCTTTTTTACCGTCGCGTCGTCGTCGTCTTCTTCTGCTACTGCTACGGTATAAAATATTAAAATTGAATTCTGTATTCGCTTCGATGGTTCGATTTGTTCCGCCGTCTATCGTCATCGTCGTGTAGCTTCTGTGCTGCTCCCAGTAGTGTCCTCGTTAAACATGGAGTAGCACCTACACACCACCTACGCCGCCGCCAACTTTAGCAACACCCTGCCAAGGATTCGCTAGAGTAAACATAATAATAATATAATCAAAAGATATTTTCAATGTTATCTCTGGTGAGGGTAGAAGTATATATATGCATGTGAGAGGGCAACGAAGGGAAGGACCTGCGAAAGCAGCACACTATGCTAGTTTAACGAGCCCCATCTGGTGGAGCGGCACTCCAGCGCCCATTGCAGCGCTTTTATCTATAGATACGTTGCCATAATATCTAATTCAAGATTCCAAACAGATTTTCCTCTCCATTGTTGGCATAATGTGTGCACGCTTGTATGGGTCTGTGGGTGGTAGGTTTTTATAGTCTCTGTCTCTCTACCTCAGCAACTGTATATATGGATACAGTGGCAGGGCGCAAAATGGGAAAATTACATTATTTTCACTTCGGAGAGTAGACAAAAGGACACCATAACCATATACCACATGGCATGGGGCTTGGCGGAGGGATGAGATGAAGATGCACACGGCGCAATGTTATAGTGTAAACTGAGCCACTTCATATCCTTGTGGCAATGTGCTGCGCATTATAAAATCAACCAAAGGAGCACCAGGCACAACAATAACAACAAAGATTGTCGTAGCTACATATATATGGAGATGGATACATTGCAGCGTGCCGTTGGGTGGTATTTGGTATATCATATGGGAGGGGCTGGGGTGCAAAAGCCTGCTTACTGTCGCCTTGCATGATTCCGAGCACTATATCCCGGATTCAGAGTGTAATCTCGAAATAAATAAACCAAAGCGGAAGGATTTGATCATGTTAATATGGACTTGAGAGTGTCCTTTTAAATGTGGGGGTTGGCTGGACCTAATAAAAATTTAGTGCCCATTATTTGTTTGACTCTAGTCCTGTGTCGCACTTCTAATATGAGTGGACCTACTTACTACTTAACATTTTGAAATAAAGTTCTATCTGGGAAGCTGCCAATTTAAAAGTGGCCCGTGGTATTGAAAAGAAAACTGTCAAAGCAAATAATTCACGTATTGCATCAGGCATATTGAAGGGAATGCTCCTATTTGATCTGATCTGTGCTACTGGCCAGGCGTCGGGATGACGCTTTTAAAAATGACATTCATGTGACAATTCCCAGAACCCTTTGCATGATTGAAAATCATATTCCTCTGAAAAGGTTTAGTGCAAATTATTTTCCCTGCAGTTTTTCTTCATAACATTGTGAATGGCCATAAGGACGCATGGCTTACAGTAGGGCGGCCAACCGTCCCACATTCTGCGGTACCGTCCCGCATTTGCAGGTGTAAAACCGCATTCTAATATTTTCAAAAATTGTCCCGCAAATTGTGTTATGCGTCCCGCATGTCCCGCATTCAGCAAATTCATTTATAGATTTCCAAGTCTAACCAATACACCACAAAAAACGAACGATGAAGTACTTACCTACTACCACTAACTACTACCTCAGACTCAGATATACGCCATACGGATGTCTCCCAAAGTACATCCACTAATGAATAGGGACACCCTCTCGCCTCTCCGCATATGCATTTCCTACTACCCCAAAGCAAGATACAGAAAAAAACGTGCAATAAGTGGAAGTAGGCCCAAAAATAGCTTTTTACATGAAAATATGACGAAAACTTGAGAAGAAAAGTGACGCAACATATTTTACCTATACTTATAATTACTCTTTCATCTGCTTTGTTTTATTATTACATATATTGTTACACCTACCTAACTGGAACGCATGTCTATGTGTGATTGCTTTGTTTCGTTTCGCTTTTGCAGGCGATAGGAGGGCATAGGCCCATAAAATCATTGCACGCCGTCGTGAAACGTTGTAAATATTTTTATTTGTTCGTTGAGCTTGAAAATCGTAATTGTTGTACTAAATGCCGTCGACCGCAAAAAAACGACACTGTAAATTCAGTGAAGAATTGCAAAAAGAATTTCCTTTTTTGCAAAAGTGTTTAGAACCATCTGAAGTACGTTGCAATTTATGCAATGGAACATTTTCTGTTGCCCACAGTGGCAAACATGATATACAAAGGCATTTAACATCAGACAAGCACGAAAAAACATTAACCGCTGCAAGTACATCGTCGTCCATAACGACTTTCTTCCGTCAACAAAAATACGGTGGCAAGGAAGCAGATCTAGCAAAAGCGGAAGGTTTGTGGGCTTTCCATACGGTATGTCACAACCAAAGCTTTCGAACGATGGAGTGCACTTCGAAGTTAATTCAAAAAGTGTTTGATAAGAAGTTTTGCTGTGGAAAAACTAAGTGCGAAGCGATAGTAAAGAATGTGATTGCGCCGTACTCTGCCGATATTCTCAAAACAGAACTTGACGATGTCCCATTTGTCTGTATATTTACAGATGCTTCGAACCATAACGACATAAAAATATTTCCAACGCTAGTGAGGTACTTTCACCCTACAACCGGCATTAATGTTAAAATATTAGACCTCGTGAATTTACCCGGAGAAACAGCAGCAATTATATACAGTTCCTTGATGGACATTTTTGAAAAGCACAGCTTGAAAGACAAAGTGGTTGGATTTTGTGCCGATAATGCAAATACGAATTTTGGTGGGACTCAACGTGAAGGTAAATGTAACGTTTTCAAAAAACTTCAAGATGGATTGGGAAGACAAATAGTCGGTGTGGGCTGCGCAGCGCATATCGCGCACAACGCTATTCAAACAGCAGCAGATTTATTACCAGTGGATGTTGAACATAGTTACGAAGATTTATTCGTACTTTTATATACCTATACACCGTGCGTGTAGAAAATCTCAAAGATTTTTGCGAAGAAGCAGAGATGCAATACAAAAGAGTGTTGGGATACAGTAAAACAAGATGGCTTGCACTTTTGCTTGCAGTTGAAAGAATCTTGCAAATGTACTCGCCATTAAAATCATACTTCTTATCACAAGAAAAATGCTCTGCTGTATTACACCAATTATTCTCTAATGAATGCTCAGAGCTGTGGTTGAGCTTTATCCATGTGCAAGCATCAATATTTAACGATTCCGTGAAAATGATGGAAGGAGACAAGACGAGCTTTATCGAAGTTTCTCACTTGTTTGTGGATTTAAAAAACAAGAACACCAATCGGTTAGAAAATGATTACATTCCTCTAACCATAACAACAGAACTGCCCAAACTTGTTGAGAGTGGTCAACTCGATAGAAATTATTTGCATCCAGTACTTGCAAAAGTATATTCATCAATACAATGGGTTCAAAACATATACTTGGATTCTACTCAAACAAACACCGAAATGGACTGATGTTCAACAGACATACCAACAGCTATTAGCACTGATGCCTACGGCGGCTAGTCTTTATTGTTAAACGAAGATAGATTGTTCGAGGAAATACATTACGTGTCAAATTACGTGAACCAGGATGTCCTAAAAAGATGGGAAGAGATGGGGAAAAGTACAGAACAACGATGGATGGAGGTGTTCCAACATTTTAAGGAAAACGGGATACCATTCAAAAATTGCGTGGCCATCGTCCAGTACCTTCTTTGTTTGCCAGGAACAAATGCACCTACAGAGGGGGTATTTTCGTTAATGAATGCGTTATGGACATCCGAGAAATCGTCTTTGGAAGTTGACACGTTACGTGCAATGCTGATATTAAAATTCAACATGGGCCGCTGTGAATCGTTTTCCGACATGCTTAACCGAAACCCAGAATTAGTGAAAAAATGTCACCCATATGAAAAGTACGATTTCAAAAAATTAAATAAATAAATAAATAAATGTTAAAAGTCACGCTTTTTAATTTTTAAATTCCTATCGCCTTGGCTTTTTCAAAAGTTGGCCGCCTTAGCTTACAGCTCTATACTTGAAAGACAGGTGTGTGCCTGTCTATCTGGGAAGTGGCGATCACGGCCTCTGTTCAACTGATGGATGCAGCCCATTATAATAATATCAAGACCTCTATCTTTTAGCACAATCTTGACCGAGGGCCTCACTTATAATCATTTGTAGGAACCCACAATGGCGCAATTTTCCACACAGAATTGCATATTGTGACCTAAAAAATAGTTTGAAAAATTTAGCATGGAAAATGATTATTAGTGTCACGGCGAGAGACAATTGGCGTTGTCGAAACTACCTTCAGAATCAGGAGATCAAAGGTTCAAAACAATTCTTTCGCTTTGCATACCGTGAAAAGCATAAATTGTTTTTTTTTTAAGTTTTGTTTGACCTTTCAAAAAGAACCGGGCAAGTATCAACCACTTAGACAGTCAAAATTTTCAGTATGTTTTTTAAGTTTACTTTGTTCGAATAATAAAAAGTAAGAGACCAACGTGACTGCCTTGCGGAACACCATTTTCAGGGCCTAGGTGGTTGTCCTTTAATGGCTTACAAATTGAGCGCAACTTCTTAGAAACCGAGCCTCAATTATGGGGGCATATCCGACCTTTTTTAAGGTTCCGTACCCAAAGGAAAAAAACGGAACCTTATTAGTTTCGGAAAAGTTCATATTTTAAATGATATTTACAAAAAACTGCCAATCACTATATAAAGTACGCTCCTTCATTCGTTATTGGTGTGTTCTCTTAATCGATTCCAATTGGAGTTTTCAATGCATACTCAACTCTACCCATTCACAGACCGACACCACAGTCACAGGACAGACCATACTCCACACCTGCGTCGCCAGACAGTTGAAATATTTCCCCCCAGACAAAACTGGAAAAACCCCAGATTTAGCTATTATCTAAAAAAAAAAAACCCCAATTTTTTTTTTAAATTATGTATGTAAATTTAAGACTAAATACAAAGACACGAATTTAAAGAGTTAAAAAGATTTTTTAATGTACCTATATATATGTATTTAAAAAAAAAAAGAAGTGAATTAAGATTTCAAGATTTAATAAGAAAAACTTAGCTAATAAGTAAAAGTAATCAACTCTCATAAATAAGTCCTAAAATATAGTTCTCGTTGTCTTAATTTTTGTTTTTGTACATCTGCTCGTGAACATTTTGATCATTTGATCGGAAGGGGTAAAATTGATACCTACATCCCGATCCAGGAACAATCACAAATTGGTTTTGGCAAGAGACAAAATACAAAGAAAGTCTCGCTCTATTTATTGCTACCCATATGATTGTGAACTTTTCGCAAATGCAATAGTGTGTGATGTACGTAGCTTTAGATAGGGGTTTATTAATATCCTGGCACCAATCAATATTGGAATGCGTTGGAATGGAATTGGTATAAATGGCACATGAATTTATTTGTTTTGTTGGTGTTGCTTTGAGAAGAAAAAAAATAATTGAACGCAATTCAAAAAAAAAAAAACCCAGATTTCCCCTAAATAATTTCTCCCCCCAGATTTCCCCCCGTCGGTCAAAAAAACCCCCAAACTGGCAACGCTGCTCCACACTAGTGTTTGTGCTCTCGGTCATCTCCATTCTCCAATTCGCCATTCCTTAACTCGTATTCTCTTAGTCGTTTTCCATTGGAACTTTTCCAATGAATACTCTTCCTCATGCACACATGAGACACGAATATGTTTTTAACTGTGAGGGGAGCTACGTTGCCATGAGAAATGTGGAAATGTATCTGGCCTTCTGACTTCTTAACGTTAACAAAATCTTCACAAATTTTGTATTTAGGAATGAACTAAGGCAAACACACACACACATCATAAATTATGTGTTGACTAACTTCCCCCAATTAAGGAATGCTAAACAATGGTTTCCCCGGAAAATGGGAATGGAGGCAGGGGTGGTAGTGGATTAAAGCCCCACAGACAGAATTTCGATGCTTCCCACCTTCTTACAAAAAGAAAATAAACTTCGCAATTTCCAACTCTAGCGAAGTTCGTTACCTTCGGTGCGCGAGTGACACTCGCACTTGGTCGATTTTTTTTTAGTTAATATCGCGGACATTTTTATTTTATTTGATTGAAACGCAATGAATGACAGCGTCAAAATTACAGAGTGAAATTATTCATGCATGCTAACTGACGTGAGGAGCTTTTAGACAGTCACTTTCAAAGTTCCTTTTGACCACTTATTCGATAGAGTTAATTCATACTTTTGCAAATTTTTGGTGGAATTTTAAAGACGGAATCAGCCTAATTATGTTTATAATGTTCTAATGGCTCTTCTTTTATCAGTCAATTTATTTAATTCATTCAAAACTATTGCCTTCTTTTGTAGTAGAGAGTAGAGCCGTATGCGATCATTTTATACCTAACCTATCTTTATGTCTTTTATTATAACCAAACCCGGCGTGCATTCCATCGCTTAAATCCTTTTTTCCCACTTTCCACTAAATGGAAATGCCTAACCCTTGCATTCACTAAATCTATATTCATTCCAATTATTGTCCAGCTTTACGACGGATATGTTTTCTATTTCCCCCCTCCCCACCAGTGTTTGCGAGAGCCCATGATAATTTTATAAACTGTGTTCAGCATATTTTGGGGTTTGTTTTCATTTGTCATAAAATTATGCGTATCAAGTGGAAAATTGTATGCACCGCACACAACACACAAAGGGAATACAAATAAACAAAACATCCCTCGAGTAACACACACGTGTGTGTATCTCCCCAATTGTTGAAACTTGCAAATTACATTATTGGAAGTTGATCCCATAGAAAAGATTGCAGATGGCCCCTAGGATGCTACCAACTATAGGCAAATACCACTATATTGGTAATGATGGCGATGATGTAGGCCAATGATACTAAATTTGTTTCAAATTATCCCCCATTTCCCAAAGGGGGGTAGTTTCAGTGTGTTATGATAAATAAATTAGTTTTTATTTCGACAAAAAATATGATAACCGCATAGGGTGCTGCATTCATATTTAAAGTAAATATATTCATTAGATTGGAATTGGTTTTGTTGAGGCGGACCACCGTTCTCGAGGACGACGCAAACAGAATCGTAAACAGGTAAGTTGAAGAGGTAATTTACCCCGGGGATTACCAGGTAATGAGTGTTAATGGAAAATGCTGCAAATGCTGGTTAAATTCTTAAAAGAAATATGAAATGGGGGTGTGGTTGTTAAGCCGTATACAATGAGGACTTGTGTTCCATTAAAAATGAGTGGTAGGAAAATGGGGCTGTCTACGTGGATAAGGCTTTGCTTCTCAAACCCTCTTGAAGGGCTCTAGAACTTTGTGCCGAATTGGACTGAATGAAGGTTTTGTGCTTGGTACTAAATGGGGCTGTCAACTTGGCTAAGGCTTTGCTTCTCAAAGGCTCACAATGCCGAATTGGACAGAACTTAGGGTATTTTACAGGACTTTCACCGTCTCAAATAAGTGTCAGGCGTTGGTATGAATTGTCGTAGTACAAAAATCCCTCAAGATTTAATTTTGGTTTTTTTCGGGGGTCGATCCGGAGACCCGGAAAGTAGTTTTCTCTCATGACGCCTTTGTTTAGGCGACCCTACACTTCGTAGTGAGATGAGGCCTCAACTTACAAGCTTATCTATAGTTATTCTGGTCCTTTGCCAACTGTTTACAGTTGTGCAGTTCGAGCCAGTTGAAATCTCACTATACCGACTTGTGCGCCCCACCCTATGCGAGGTCTTCCTCTACTCACCTTAAACTGCTCCCATAACTTTAATGTCGCTACGGCCCATGGACCTCAACCCACTAGTGGCCCTACAAAGATCCTCTATGCAATTCTGAAAACATCTGTCAGCCATCCTCCATCCAGTTTGAAGTTGCTGATGGACACACTCCCACAACCGGCTTAAGAGCCCTAAACTCTGTCTGAAACTAAACTCAATTTTCCTATACAATCACTTTGCTCGAGTTGGTTCTGTCTATGCTAGCTCTTGGCTGGCTGGCTGGTGGTAAAAGAATTTCAATAAATCTCCGACACTCTGACCATTATTCAAACTTTTAATCTCGATTACTCTGCACCACATGAATGGATAGAAATTATCCTAATTGTTTTCTTTGCCGTCGTCGTCGACCATCTCCTCCTTTGGAGTACCAAACCAAACCAAACCCAACCATCAGAGGACGCAACCCCCTCGTTAGATTATCCTCAAATGTTATTATCTCTCCCTCTCTCGCCGAGTTGAACAATGGAAACCAATTGACATAGATTTCCTCCTCGGTTGGTCCATCCATCCATCCTCTTCTATGCATCTTGAATATCTCTGCCATGAATTCCATTCCACAGCGCAAAAAAATAAAAATAAATCAGTGATGACCTAAAGCCACATGGCTAAGAACAGATTTCCTTAACTCTGGCAAGAACAAAAAAATGGGAAAAAAAAAATAAAAAATTAAAAAAGCTTTAAAAACAAGAACGACTTCTCTAAAAGTTAGTTTATAAGATACTCGGCTCCGCACCTCCCCAATGGACGTCGGTGGCTCGCTGCTCGCTCTCACACAATTCCTCTTCAGTGTTCCACTTCATGTTCCATAGAGAAGTAATTAACGTAATGGCTTTTGAAGGAACAAACTTTTGTTCTCATAGTTTCGAAGAGTGGCGAGTACGTTTCTGTCTTAATGGGTCACAAGGAAATTGCTTCTCATGCTCGCATTCACATCCAGATCTCGGGAGTCGGGATCGCTCCCTCTCTCTCGACCTTTCTCTCGCCCTCTTCAAAGCAGCATAGCCTTGCAGAGTAAAGCAACTTGAAAGTAATGACCATCATCAGGTAATGGAGACCCCCATTCATGATGACGAGGAGTGGGCGCTTCACAATGTATACAGGATGTGAAGTGGTACTATACAGAGATGGAGGGATGGGATACATGTTTGGGTTCGGAAACATTCAGCGCCAGGAGATGGCGAACAAGACGAACAAAATCAAATCCACATTAAATAAGAAAGTGTTAATTTTTTAATCCAATAGGAGAAGTTTTCTACTTCTTGGAAAAGTTTAGAGGTTAATTGGCAACTTGGGCAGTAGGGCGGCGGCGGGTGAACTCTTTTGGTACTGCAACTTATTTTTTTTAGGTCAAAACAGGTACAAAAGTCACACTGGTACCATAAGGATGTTGACTTGTGTGTTTATTTGCCAAGAGATAACTTAAATAAAGTGAGCATAAGTAGGTGAAGGAGGGTTAAAGGAACGCAATAGGGATTAGGGAAAGGACAGTTGGCACTATAGATGAATACTTTTGATCCTTGGATAGTTATTTGGGGAAAAGTTTGCGAGCGAAGAAGGTGGTATTCAGGTTTAAGGGGTTGTTGTTGTAAAATCACAAGGTTACATGGAACAGGAAGTCGAATGTGTCCAGGATGAAGGAGAAGTTTTTTGAAGATTTAAATTTAATGCAATTTGAACAACCTTGTTGATGTTGATCAATCTTGTTGGCCTTGATAAATTTATTCATACTGATCAGTCCTCGACAAGTTTGATCAAATGTTTTGTTGATGTTGATCAAGCCTCTTCAGATTAGTAAAACCTCTTGATATTGATCAATTTTGTTGATATTAAATAAACCTATTGATATTGATCAAGATTGTAAATATTGGTCTACTCTGTTCATATTGATCCACCATGTTTATGTTGATCAATCATGTTGATTAATATTTTTTATGTTGATCAACTCTCTTGAAATTGATTAGCATTCTTGATATTGTTAAATTTTTCTTATATTGGTCAATCCTGATGATGTCGATCAATCTTGTTGATATTGATAACCCTCATGAAATTGATCAACCTTATTGACATTGATAACCTCTGTTCATATGTATTAATCCTGTTGCGATTAATTAATTAATTTTTACGATTAATATTGATCAACTTTTTTGATATTAAATAAATCTGTTGATATTGATCAACCCTGTTGATATTGATCAACCCTGTTGATATGGATCAACCCTGTTGATATTGATCACCTCTGTTGATATTGATCAACCACGTTGATATTGATCACTTCTGTTGATATTGATCACCTCTGTTGATATTGATCAACCCTGTTGGTATTGATCAACCCTGTTGATATGGATCAACCCTGTTGATATTGATCACCTCTGTTGATCAACCCTGTTGATATTGATCACTTCTGTTGATATTGATCACTTCTGTTGATATTGATCACCTCTGTTGATATTGATCAACCCTGTTGATATTGATCAACCCTGTTGATATTGATCTACCTTGTTGATATTGATCTACCTTGTTAATATTGATCAACTTTGTTGATATTAAATAAATAAATCTGTTCATATTGATCAACCACGTTGATATTGAACACCTCTGTTGATATTGATCACCTCTGTTGATATGGATCATCTCTGTTGATATTGATCAACCACGTTGATATTGATAAACCCTGTTAATATTGATCTGCCTTGTTAATATTGATCATCTTTGTTGATATTAAATAAATAAATCTGTTCATATTGATCAGCCCTGTTAATATTGATCACCTCTGTTGATATTGATCAACCCTGTTGATATTGAACACCTCTGTTGATATTGATCAACCCTGTTGATATTGAACACCTCTGTTGATATTGATCAGCCCTGTTGATATTGATAAACCCTGTTAATATTGATCTACCTTGTTGATATTGATCTACCTTGTTAATATTGATCAACTTTGTTGATATTAAATAAATAAATCTGTTCATATTGATCAGCCCTGTTAATATTGATCACCTCTGTTGATATTGATCAACCTTGTTGATATTGAACACCTCTGTTGATATTGATCAACCCTGTTAATAATGGTCAAACATGTTTTAAAGTGAATCAAATCACGAACTAACTTCTACTGAAAATTAATTTACGGCTTATGAATCTTAGTCACTTTTTGGGTGGAACATTATTATCGCATCCACTTAAGAACTGCTGATTGTAGGGCTTTCAAGTTTCTCACCAAGTATGCCCAACACTCTTCTGGCGCCCTCCAGTCATTTTCCAGTGATGACCATTACCCGCCCAGGTGTTGCGCTTTCCATATTTCCCACTTGGTTCTCTTCAATTTAGCTCATGAGATGTACATATAGTGGGTGCCTCTGCATCGACACCACTTCAACCCACTCGCTGCAGTCCGCAGTTTCATTTATTTTATCAGATGCCCCTTTGAGACTCAATTTAGCCATTTTTGTGAATTATTTTTGCAAGCCATTGCCTGTCCCACACAGTCCATGTTCGTTATGTGTTCCAACAACACTCTACAGAACATCTGCTGCTGCTGATGGCTGTACTCTGTTTCCAGCACTAGTTTCCATGGCAAACCAAGACCCCACACAAAGACTTAACCTCATTGTATATCTAACCTTCTGCAAAATGAACGCCAACCGCTACCGAACAAGACACGTCGTCGCCGTCGTCGCATTTATGGTCATATTGCATTTCCAAATTCGTCCATTTCCACCGATAGTGTAACCAAGTGCGCGCATACATAAACATCGTCCCATCATCTGCAAACTGTAACACGCGAAACAAAAAGAAACCCACACTGACTACCAAACTGAACTGTGCTGCTATCTCAGCCGTTTGTCATTCGGAATTGGTGTCCGTGGTGTATGGCTGTTCGCTGATGGCGTAGTCATCATTTCCAACTTTAAATGCTCCCCTAACCTGCATTCATCAGAAGAGAAAGCCCTATATAGAATGCAGCAAATGTCCTCGGTGCTCGCTGATGACAAACAAAAGGATATGTGACCGATAAGTGCACGCAGTGGAAACTTGTATATCAACAGAACTGTCTATACTTGAGTATACGCCCACGCACCGAAGAGACGGAAACTGTTTTCTGCAAGGATAACACATCCCATCCGCATGCTGATATCAACATAAGACCGGAGGAGGAAGCAATTAGTTTGTGTCCTCGTGCAGCATCGTAGTTCGTAGTTCTTGTTCAACTTGCATCATCGGGATTAGACGATGATGATAGCGGCGCGCTCCGTCCTATATAGTCGATGATAGAAGGTGAATGCTTGACAACAACGCAACGTATGTGGCGGCAGATAGCCTTAAGTGGATGTTTTGTTGTTGCATTGCATTGTTGTTCAAGACTTGGAATTTGCATGCGAGCAGGAAGAGCCTGCCTTCAATATGCACGTGTGAACTGGTGCATGTAGACAGTTTGGTTGATGTGATTACAGGGGACAGCGAAAGTCTCTCCGAATTATGATGACGCAGAAAATGAGTGTCCCGCGATGGTGGCTTGGGTCCAAGCCACACTTGTCACAGTGTCAACCGCGAATTAAATTTTTTTGTATTAAATTCAATCATTGATTTGATGGTAAAGTCAATAAGTTCAGTGTCCACACACAAATAACACTATCGACGACATGATACTTGTAACAGTCACATGATGAACACTGAACAGTCTGTTGGTTAATTTAGTACCGAAAAACAATTGGCTGCATTTTGGGACAATCTGATTAAAAATAGAAGCGATTTCAGTAAATAATCATAAATTAGGTTTAATTTTTTTTTGTATTTCAACTAGCAAACACATCTAATTCGTACGAGGGGTAATTACTCCATTTTACAATGTAAATCTAATTTATATTTATTTAAGCGCTTATAGGAAATCTATTCAGTTGCATTGCATTTAGAGTAATTATGAGATCCATATTTAAATATTTTATTTTTGTGCAAGTACACAAGTACATATATAATATGTATGTTAGCTGTGGGTATCGCAATTTAATCCAAAAATGATTGGCATAAGCTCGTTTATTTATTGAGTGCAGCATCAGCCGTCAGTCCATATTGCAGGGACGAGCAAATTTACCATGCTTTCAACCACTAATTTATTTATTATATCAAGGCGCTTTTTGTCGAACCGATTGAGGGTTTATTTCAAAAGTGATTTCATGAAATATGGACCGATTCCCGCATGCGGTAAAAATTTACAAGAGGTAAAAATTTATAACAGAGTTGTTGATTTCAAGTCCAAAGTTATCAATACTTAATGAAAAATGCAGACGCATTTACGTCATGGCATCTCAGGGTCAAAGCAAATGTACGTACCTCCATCAACGGAGTCTAACCGAAGTAACTGAAAAGCTGTAAAACTTTTCCCGCTAATGCGGGTAGACTTTTTCCCATGGGTCCTCCTTTTTTAGTTTAGAAAGCTTTTGCAGAAAGTCTTCAACGTACCATTTAGAACATGAAAAACTATCGAACGTGGAAGTGCTTCAATTTTTCTAAAATCGTTTAAAAAAATAGTAAGTATCCACCGTGCGTGGCTGAATCTTCTTTGTTGTGTGGAAGTTGCCACGACCCGATTTGGCAAGTTTTAAGGCTAGAACTGGAATAAATGTCAACATTAGTTTGTTGTATGGGAGGTGACTCACTCCCTTTTCCTATTCCTCCTACATTTCGCTAAGTACTTAGCTTGGACCGCGCACATCAATGTTCTGTGTTTTACAACTTAAGCTCTCATTAGTATCCACAAAAGTAAAGTATACAGTGGACGCCCATTACACCGAATATCCGATATAGCTAATTTGCGATATAACTAAATCTTTTTGGATTGACATTAGCATCTCTATATAACGAATGGTGCCCACGATTTTACGATCACTTAAAGTACAAAACTGCCTGATTATTTGCTTGTCTCTCCTGTTTGTCTCTCCGTTGCTTGTTAATATTAGATATTCGGAGGTACCATTTAGTAAGACTTCCTAGCTATTATTTTGAGTTCGAGTACTAATTTACAAAATCTGTTTGAATGGCATTTATGATTCACTACCAAATAACCTGTGAGCCGTCGGGACGACGTGACGCGGTATACTTTCTGTTAAATTTGGTTGGTTGTGGCTGTATTTCCTGTTTCCTGACGAGGGAAAAACACAAATAACGCATTGAGCACCGTTTTGAGACCACAACTGACGGAACCTGAAGATAAAGGGGGAGAAGGACATTAAGGGAGCTCACAACCAGCCTGAGGAGTACATTTTGTAAAAATACCTGCTAGAATTCACCTACGTAAATTTATCTTTCATTCGGTTCATGTTTTATAAAAATCGGTTTGGAAATAACACCGCAATCGGCAGGACAAAGAAATGAGTGCAGCCTATTATTTTCATGATAATGCAAACATTCGGCAAAGGGAAAGAACTTCACAAAACTTTTTAAATATGGTATCTGTTCCAAGTTTTCGCATATCGTAATTTTTATTCGGTTTCCTCATACCGTTTATATAATAAACTTCCTCTGCCAATAAGGATGATATCAAAGCCTGGAATGCCTTTAAGTCATGTAAAATGCTGGCTTTGCAATTTTAATTTTGTTAATTTAGAATGTATACTTTCAAACACTCTGGTTTAAATTTTAGTTCTACGAATTATGGATGTATTTATTATTTTTTGCACTTACGTTTGAATTTCTTTAAAGTAATCTGCTTCTTTTATTCTATTTGAGTTTTAAAGTTCTTACTCCTTTTTTTTAAATTCTGTTTGTGCTAAATTTTTTATTCTATTATATCCTTTTGCTAATGTTTTATAGGGTCACCCCACCCAAAATTAAATTCTTGAAATTTGTAATAGTTCTTCGAAGTGACATTCAGCACTATTTTTTGTACTCAGTGCACAAAATACAGAATGTCTCTATTTTTCTTAAATTTTATACTTAAGGCACTTATAGAAATTGTTCTTATTTCGGAATTTGTATTTTGTATTGAATTTATAGAAATAAATTTCATCTATCTATCTATATCTAAAACAAATTCACCTCGAGTGGGAATTAGTTTCAATTTTTTTTTTTGCGAACGTAATTCCTATTGAAAGTGTGGAATTTATGGTGAAGTTGCTTCCCTCAAGTGGGAAATAAAAGTGAAATTATTTCCCATGTGAAGTCATTGCCCGTGAAGTTTTTCCCTGCACGAGCATTTTGGCCGAACCCCCAGAAATCTGACGTGATTTCTTATGCTTCAGTCCTGAAAAATTCGTTTTTATTTTTATTTGCGAAATTTTCGAGCAGGGAAGTAACTTCACATAGAGGGGGAAATAATTTCACTTTTATTTCCCACTTGAGGGAAACTCGACCACTCAAACCCTGGAGAATATCATGTTTCTGATATAATTTCTAATAAAATAATTTTTGGAGACTGAAGAATTATTGTTTTATTATTTTTTAATAAAGCATTGAAATCGATTACGAACCAGTAATCCATAAGGTTTTTTTGCTAAGCCATGTGTAATGCAAAAATTGTGTTAAATGATAATCATTTAGAACTCGTTGGTTTCCAATTTTATTTTGCTTGTTGCAACAAACGCCTATAAAGACTTTTTTCCGCTTTTTCAATGGTGCATTGAATTTGCTAAGATCCTCACTCGAAACCCCTCTTTAGGCTGCGAGCTGTACAGTGTACAAGGGTCATCCCTTGTAAAATCTCAAGTTTATGCCTTCGTAAGATGAGAAGAACAGCAAAAAAAAAAAACTCTTCACCAATATCCGCTGACAAAGAACTTTTTAATGCTTTGGTAATTTTTTTTAATTAGGCAACAAATTAAACTTTACTGTTTACAAAGAATAAATAATGCTTCGCAAAGGCGATGGGTACACGCAACGAAAATTACTTTGCCCGGAAACTTTTTTATTACGAGTGCAACAGCATCGAGTGCTGTTCGTCTTGTGTCGCCCGCTCTACTTGACTCCTCTCTCGAATCGTTGGAATTATCGAAAAGTTTTACATCATCATCCTTTGACAAAAGTTATCTGAAGAAAGAGGAACTCTCCCCGAAGTGGATAATGATTAGGACGAACTAGGATGGATAGCGTAATTTGCTACCATTTCCATTGGTTTGGGGGTGTTTCTCTTTTTTTTCGCTCTCTCTCTTTCATCTTTGATAACTTTTCTGTTATCCTTGCAGTTTTTACAAAAATTTTCTTGTGATTATTTTGTTTATTTTTTTTTTTTGTAATTACTCGCAATAATTTCATCTCATGTTGCAGCAGATGTTGGGCGGCAGTGGAACAGACCATAAATAGGGAGCAAAAGTTGATCCTTATGCCAAAGAATATTGAAGATGGATAAGGAAAATGTGTAATACTTGCCAAGTTGTGCCAAGTTTGTCAACGTTCAGTCAGACATGTTGTTTCGAGCCAATTAGGGGCTGATTAAAGGTACCTACTTCACTTCAACACGGAAACGAGTAAAAAAAAAAACAAGACAACAATTAAATCCTTAAGCTGCCATCTACCACTTATGCAATCGAACTGAGAGAAATTCGTAAAGGAATTCCCATTTAGTTTTTAGATGATTTTCTAATTTAGTCCCTTTTGTGTGCCTGTGTGAAAGGACACCACAAGTTCTGGTTGGGATGGGATGCATTCCCAGCTCCCCCTCTTCGCCGCACACATCTCTGTGTCTGTGCTGCAGAATTTTGCCATCTACATGTTTCTCAATTTGCAAAACTATTTTCGCAATCGCAGTGCAGTGTGGAATGAAATGAATTTAAATTGCGCGGTTTAATGGTTAAATGGGTGTTGGGGTTGGGGTAGGATATTGGCTGGGCGCACCACTCTTTTTGGGAGGTGGGGGTGTTTAAAATGTTGAACGATTCTATTTGCTGAAAAGTTGAGTGCGAGTATATAATTGGCGAGTGCATGAGTGGCGATCGCTTTTCAATTGTCTGCAACCGCACATTGAATGGGGGGTTGCCGTTTGTGGTGCAAGCTTATCGGACGCTGATGTTGAAGATTGGAAGGATCGGGTGGTTGTGTATGGACGGATGCAGAACGGAAACTCGAGTGGGGTGAAGCGTTTGGTCCCGAAGTGTAAACTGTAGGTCCTTCGTCCGGGCGAACTGTCGTGACTGATGGATGATATACATGTAGGGGATATCACCACTAGCCCATTTTGCAGTCAGCATAAGTTCGATACAATCCGTTTTGAGCTACTAGTTCGATCTTGTGCTTGCCTCAAACGGCAAGAGATTGCTCTTCTTCAACGAATGGATTCTAATTTTTATGAATTTCAGAAAATGGAGTCCTATATGCAGTAGATTGTCTCATAGCTCAAACTGAGCAGCCTTCTTTTGGTCCTTCTATATAATCACCCTCTGCCAGTCAGCCATCTTTACTCCTCCTCCAATCCCGTCCATATCCAATCCATCTTTCCAACTGCAAACAAACAATTAATTAGAGCCTGCAGCTATACCATCCACCCCACTTTCAATTTTAATAATCGTTTGAAACAATTTCGCTTGATTTCATTTTCCACAAACTCAAATATTAATAAATTAGTTTAATATCCTTAATCGTGTAATTTGCTACATAAAATTCCTGCAGCAGTCTCCCCAGTCTATGGCTTTTCCCCGCCAAACATATTTAATTATGAATTCGCAAGAGGGACGCTATAAAAGCACCTCGAGCGTATATACATGTACTTCCACAGAAAGAAAGACGTTCGCCTATATATTACGCTATATACATTCGGAGCTCGTCCTTATTCAACATTGACCTTTTTTGAATGTTTGACTTTCCGATCCATTGGAAAAATTGAAAATTCGTCTGCAAAGAAGATACGCTTGAAGGACATGTTCCACGGGGAAACTTGCGCCAGAAAGTACTCGAGTAACTGCTCACCCTATAATAATAATGCGGAAGCCAGAAGGCACTCAGTTACGGCATACGTATGTACCTTTGATGGTAAGGATTTTTTTCTTTCCTCTTTTTCTATGATGAAAATCGAACCGTTAAGAAAATAAAAACCAAACGAAAGTTCCGAAATGAAATGAAGAAAGGACCTTTTATTCCCAAGCCCGCCTGCCGACGACCGTCGCCTCTGTAATGTGGTCCAATTGCCAAAAGTCGTGGCAAAAATTAAAAAAAAAAAAAAATTCTAGGAATTTTTTTGTGTATGGTTTTTAACAAAAATATAAAGACCTTCAAAAATCGGAGAAAAAATACATTTTTGATTTATTTCAAGATTAGTTCTTTTGTTTTTTGTTAGTCGGTAGGCAGAAGCGAAACGCTCAAATACGACGTTTAACGATACTCCGTGCACCCATTTTGATTGACTCGATGGACAGACAGACAGACGGGCTAAATTTCGAGCTCCTCTCTTTCATCGTAATTTCAGAGCTTAATCAGCTCATTATTACTTCGAGATTGGTACCAATAGAATGTCTTTCTCTTTTAAATGGTGCGACAAAATAGGCATAGTTTGGGCGAAACCGTACAAAGGGGGCATAGCACCCCTGCACCCCCCATACAAAAAGTAGATACAAATTCAAGATAGAAACAGATTAAAACTGCATATGTGACAGTTAAGCCGTGGGTGTAATTTTCCGGATGTGTAATTTCAGGAAGCGAGTGGAAATGCTCCTTTCAAAATGCTGCTTTCCAAAATTCTGTCTTCTCACTTAAAAATGCCGCTTTTTAAAATTCAGTTTTTTTTTTAGTTGTGCTCTACAAAATTCTGTTTTTCAAGCTCAAAGAAATATAATTCAGCATTATTCCGCTTTTTCCCAACTAACGAATATAAACATAAAATACAAAAAAAAGTTTATATAAAAAAAAAACTATTTTAAAGGGATCCAGTCGAAATTGCGCAAAACAACACAAAATTCGGATTTTCAAATTTAAAGCAATAAAGTTTAGCTTATTCTGTTTTTTTCCAACTAACATAAATGTAAACGACGAGAAAAAAAAAAAAACAGATATAAGAAAAACAATTTTAAATTTATAAAACACTAAAAATTATGCACTTTTCATTTTTAAATAAAAATAAAATTAAAATTTAAAACAAAAAAAATTAGATTAAATATTGACACAAAATTTAAATAAGAAAAACAATATCTTTTGAAAAAAAATTAGCAGTCAGAAATTAAAACTTTTATTTATTATAATTTCATTTGTTATTTTGTACTTCATTTCGGCAGTATAAAAGGACAGCTGAGATGTTGCTAAATCAAAATTCCATCGACAAGCGACTCGGTAGGATCTGCAAATACTCTTAGGCCATTTTCCTACGAGGTTCATTGTAATTACTGTTACGCTGCGACTGATGGTTTGTCTCGTATAAAAAAAAAAAACATTAATAACAGTGTCGCTTTTTTTGTTAGCTTTTGAATTTCTATTAGAGAAATGAAATAGAATCGCATTTTTAAAAAAATACCCACAACAACTCTTATTCTCCTCCCTGGAGGAAAGAAATATAAGAAATATAAAAATTAAGAAAAGAGGAGTTAAAACAAAAAGAAAAACAAAAACAAATTAAAAAAATAAAATATTCTCTCTATCTCTTCTTTTTCAAAATTCTGCAAACAATAAAAAAGGTTTGGAAAATAATACAAAGCGCGCTCTTTTGAACATTTTCCAAACCTTTTTTTGTATTGTTTGCAAAATTTTGTTAGCCAGCATTTTGAAAAGCAGAATTTAGAAAAGCTGAATTTTGACCCATCCACAATTTTGACCCCAAACCAATTCTAAATTTAACAAAATTGAAAATTAAAATTTAAAAAAAATAAGTTTAAATTATAAAAAAAAATAATAAAACATAGGATTTAAATATCGAAAAAAAACAAAATTAAGTAAAAAGAAAAACTAAAACTTTTGAAGAGTAGAATTTTGTAAAAAAGAATTTTTTCCATAGCCATATCCTATATAATTTATGTTTAAATTTACAAAAAAAACGAAAATATTAAAAAAAAATAAAAAACCTACTTTGTCAACGCGTTTGTTATCTGTATGGCTCTAAAAACAGTCTAAAAACCTATCAAACGGACCTCCAGTCACTTTCCTAACTCTTATAATTTCTAAGAAGCTTGGGTACTGATTTTAAGCAGATAAAAAACTCGTAGCTACATCTTTATTTGTTTAAGTGTCCTATAATTGGCGCCGAAAAAAGTCACTTTGGCCCATAGTGCGCGAAATGGGGGGGCGGTAAGGGTCGTCATTGGTGTGTGAAAGGACGAGGAAAATTAAATTTCATTCGACTATAAATTGATTAGTGTTTTTTTTTTTTTTTTGTAGGAACAGAAGAGCTCTTTCTTTTTTGTCCTGTTGTGTTGCCTTTCTTGGAAAAAATGTTTATTTGCATTTCATTCTCTTATAGTAGAAGGTTTTTCGTTTGTATTCCTCGTGGACGACCTCTTATCAAAAGTCCTGCATGTAATGGCTTCATTCTCGTGTCGTTTGGATCAAATTTACTCCACCCAATTTGTATTATGTATATAGTTGAACGTTTGACATTGTGGCAGATCCTTTATGGCCGCTATATTCTGACTGCGATGAGGAGACACATTATCCATCCGTCTGCGCAATGATGACGAGGAGGAGGAGGGAGGATATTCATGTACCGTGGTCGAGTGTGAGAGTTTCACGACATCAATTCCTTATACGTCTCGTAGATAGATTATTCCATTACTACATCGTTGTGCTGTCAAATAATGTCCTTTTCGCTGCTGCTGGTCAAATTAAAAAACTTTCTTCTCCCGACAACATAAGTTTCCATTGAAAGCTTGATGGGTGCAACGAACAGGACCTGCAAGGATATTTGTTGTACAGTTGAGCATATCTTTGGAGTTGGCAATTGCGTGATTAAAAATTCCAGTAAGTTGTATGTGTGGACAGTTGACGAACACAGGAAAGGGTGCTGGCTTCTTGGAGACCTATACCTATACCCTACACTTAATGGCGTGCGTTGTGTGAGTTGGCAATGACATGTGTCACTTGTTTGGAGCAGCGGAAAAGCGCACTTATTTTGACTGTTGGGTTGCGTGCCGCAGTCGAGAAGTGCATTCCTATGTGGACGTTTTATGGCACACCGCCACCTTTTTTTGCATGCCATACCTACCTACTGTTGAGGATTCTTTCACACGATTTTTGTATCCAGGTTGAAATGTTGGACGCGATTTTATACCATTTGGCCTCTTTTAGAAGGCGCCCTAACACGACTGAAGGGATAGTCAACTGGTGCATTGTCGTCGACAGATTTCAGTGGCAGACGACACTCACTTCAAGTATATAGGTACGGACTATCCGATCCAATTGGAACCTCCAGGATATAATAGAGTCATTCCCCGAGCCACTTAGGCAACGCTCACAAGGAAAATATATCCATTCGAACGCATCTCTTTACAGAATCGCTTGAGCGTGAGCGATAAATCCATCAACCGGCTCTTCATCATCCAACAATTCGAAAGAGAAACAGAAACCCCTGCCCTTTTGCAATCAACCCCCAACCCTGCAACGCAGGGTAATTGATTTAATCAAAAAATACCGCAGAATGTTTACGATGTTTTCAGGGCTCCGTCAATAAACCACCATCACCGCAAATTTATCCCGAATGTGTGTAGGTATATGACTTGAACAGTAAGTCAGCCGCCCCCAACAACTGGTGCCGGAACCGACCGCCATCCCTTGTATTTTATGTGCCAGTGCCAGGAAATTTAATCAATAAACACCAGTGAGTGCCATATGTGGGCCAATAGTACGAGTAACAGCAGCACCGGCGGCATCTGCCGCTAGCCAAAATACATGTACGGTCGGGGACCATATGCCCCCGAAAGTTGGCTGTGTGCGAAATATTGTTCCTCTGCTTCAGTTTTATTAAACTCAAATTTACGAACCGCTAATATATTCACTCGCGAGCGGCAACATTGTTCCTGCGGCACAACGGCGGCGGTGGCGACGGCAGTCGGTGCGCTTCGAATGTGTACAAATGTGAGTTAGTGTGCCGAACACTGCGCCGCCTACACCGAAATGTGCCGTCATAACCACAACATTTGGGACTCGATAAAAACGGAGTCGTTTCCTTTTGTATATGTGTTTTGGTGCGGTGTTGTATAGAGATGCTTCAAGGAGGCGCCTACTACTCCTCTTTCCATCTCCCATGATTTGTGATTGCCCAGCACAATGCCATGGGAATCTTTTTTTTTATTTGCACGGTGGGAATTTTACAATTCGCTTCGCGGTCCACAAATAGGCGCGCAGCGGTAGTGGTGGTGGTTACATGCAACTAGGCATTAGCAAAGTAAAAGGCCTGCAAATGGCGCTGGCAATTCCTTGCACAGGACGCCTGCTGGGAGTTTGTGGCGCTCTTTCTGTTGTTGCTCGCCGAGTTTTGGAAAAGCAAACAGACGGTGGTTAAATTTTCTACTCTGCTCTAATAAAGTTGTTTATTGGCTGAATATAGCTAAATAAAGAAGGGAAGGGAGTCATTTGCAGGGCTTTCGAAGGAGTTGGGAAAATTAGCTGCGAATTCAACAGCCAATTTGATCTTTGACTTTGTAAACGCTTTTGGTTCGTTTAAAAATTGGGCTGGACTTTGTAAATAAATTGAATTTGAATTGATATTGAAATTGAAATTGAAATTGACTGAGTGAAAGACTACTGAGCGAGGGGTCTCGGGTTCGATCCCCAGAAAAATACAAATCGCATCCCAACGGATTTTTATTTTCAATGTCTAACAAACATCCGAGAGGATGAATGTCCTGAGAAAGCCTATTTATTCAACCGTTTGGACTGGGCATAAAATTGAACTGAATAAAGCGATTATTGTGGGGAACTGAAGGGCAGATTCTTTAAGTCACATCTTTCAGTCACCAGCTGCATTCAACAAGATAAGTGCAGCGTCCGCCGATACACAGGCTCGCCAGTCGCCATTGGTCCAGGTAAGATGTACAAGAAAAGTTTATGTTTGCTATATAATTCACACTAGCTTTTGTAGAGTTACCCTTATGTCAGTGTCATTTGGTTGAACATGTAGGCCGGCTACCGAGCCAAAAGCCTCCCTTTGTCGTTTCTCTTAAATCATTATATTCTGACCCAATACCCAAGTTTTGTTGTAGGGCCCTCGCCTCATGCTTCTTGCGGAGCCACGTTTGTTGCCTTTGACCCTGATCCCGCGTTTTGTCGTAAAACCACGTTAGTTACACACAGGGCTGCTTTTTTGACGCGTTTTTACTTGCTCTTACCTTCTTTTTTTTTTGACCTACCTTTCGTTGACAGTCTTGATAAAAGTTGAGTCACCTGAAAACTGTGCAGTCACATCCCAGCAAACATTTTGTTCAGCAAAAATGAAGAATCACTTTATATTCAGTAAAAATGAAGAGCATTCATTCATTTAACATTCATTTATGTGAACCAATTTGGATTTTCATTCACATAAATGAACAAAAATGATTATGAAATGTGTCGTAAAACTTGAGTACACCACTGTACTTCAACTGTATATCAAAGCAACTGTTGCATTATTTGTCTCTTATGTTTTTTGCTTTTCACCATTTAACTAATAATATGTATCAGTCTCTATTGAACTACCAACGAATAAACTACTCTCTTGTCTTATCTATCGTTTGCGGCTCGTTTTATTTCATACCTGTTTTACTACAAAATGATTTGGGAATTCAAATTTATAACGACATTTAAATTTCCTTCACTTTAATGAATAAAATTGACTGCGCACAAGTAATCGTAAAGAAAAAGAGAAAACATGATTTGCGCAAATGGATAGTGATAACGAGACCTGGAAATGAAACAAAAAAATAAATAAAATTTCGATGCATCAGTTCGATTCATTTTTTGCAACGAACGGTGGTCAGGAATTTTTGTCAGAGAAATTAAAAAGTGAAGTGATAGTGACTGAAAAATAATTCAGCCAACTGGTCAGAATATACAACTTATTCTTCTTAACAGATTGTAGTTTAATTAATTTTTTCAGAAAGCTGATTTTATGCAATTCGGCCGAAACATAGACCCGAAAAAATTTATCACGAACAATTTAAAAGAAGTTTTTGATGATAAAATGGCCAAATAATTTTCCTGGAGGGGAACCCATACCAAGAGATGTGCAGGGGCTCGTACAACCGTAGTTGCCCTACGAAGTAAGTTTAAAAAAAATAAAAATAAAAAGCTCACATTAACTAATTTAATTTTGTTCAAACAGATGCATTTCACGCTAACAACAACCTTCCGGAAGAATTTTTTGACCAAACATCGATGAGACATTTAAAATACGCCAACGAGAGACTAAAACCAAATAAAACATAAAACATATACTTTTATATTGATACAGAAATAAAAATGACTTTTTCTTATGTTTTGAAGCTAATTCCGTTTTTTAAATCATTCAAATGAGTTAAATTATGATTCATTTCAATGAAGGTATATAGACATTTATGTATTCACTTAAGTGAACATTGATTGAATCATTTTTAAATGCATTTATTTATCACTAAAATGAATATAAGTAAGCATGCTCACATTCATGCAGGTGAATGTTTCTCCAATCATTTATCTATCATTTAAAAGATTCATAAATGAAGGCAGGTTTCTCAGGAAATTGGATTCAAATTGAATCATAAATGAATTCATATCTGAAGGTTTTCTTCATTTAAATGAATAATTAATGATTCATTTTTGAAGGCAAATGTTTGCTGAGATTGACTGGGCTGGAAAAAACGCATCAGTAGTCGACAATGTCTATAACTCTGGCCCGAAGTGTTTAAAATTCCAGCCCGCTTTAGACAGATCTCATCTTAAGCCTGCTGGAACTGGAACTTATTTTCGTTTCTCGCCACATAAATGGCTTAATATATGACACTCTCAATGGGAGGCAGTTCACGAAAGACCGCGAAGGCTACCGATAAATGCTTTTGTCTCCTTACAGACGGTGGCGTCATCTATAATATAATCATTGAATGGTGGATTTCAATGCGAATCGTTTTGTTTGGCTTGAAATATGGGCGCTGATTGGATAAACTTGGGCAGAGGTTTGTTTGTAAGGTACTGCCCTTTAAATTCAAAAATTCGTTCAAAAAACTTTGCAAACTGACTCAAAAAAGAGGCTGACAGTCGGACCATTGTATTTGCTTTGCAAAATTGCTAAAAATCACTATAAATACGGTCAAATAAAGGTCTTTCGCAATCTGTTTATGAAGACTCACGAAAAACTTACTTGGGAGTAATCTGGCTTAAGTCGGCGGTATGAGGTCAGCGATCACATTAAAATGGTCTGTGGAACAGCAAAAATGCGAATGTTTGACCGAAATTTTGTAGACTTTTGTGCATTTCTGACTTTAGCCTACAGAGTGAGCTCTATTTTGGTTGACCCTTCAGTCGTTATCCTGAAAGAACCTTTTCCGTTGGGACTTAAATACTCCAATTTGGCATGCACAGGTTTTTCCCACTTACCTAAGTCCAGAAGAGGTTGGATTTACTCAAAAGCGGCTGAGCGCCAGAGTTCCATGTCTCAGAAATCAACTGAAGACCACGGTTTAACCAATTTTCGAATATCATTTAAGACCAACTGTCGCCCCCTCACTTCAACGCACCACGTGTTCCCAACGATGTGGCAGTGGCACTCGTCCAACCCCGCACATCATTAAAAGCCAACCATAAAGTCTGCGGCATCTATTCATTTCTTCGCCCGAATTGAGTTAACCAACAAAACACAATTAAAATAGCTTGGCAGAAAGCACACCCCCATACCTCCCTTCGCTGACTGACTCAGTTGCACGAGCAAAATCTCTGCAAAATTAAATCATCATTAGCATCTTTCGCCAGTCGTTCCGCTCACAATGCGGGGAAATAATCAGATTTCCATCATCTTAATGTCCACCGATACGACTACGAGTACTCGTACACCACCCGCAACATCCTAATATCGTAACGATACGACCGGGCGAACACAATTATAACTCAGAACTCACCCCGCAGATTGAGGGAGTCTGGCACGCGAAAAGAAGCAACTCTCTCTCACTCTCTCTCGGGCACAAATTGAATTACAATTAAATTGATTTGTCTGATTGGCTTGTTGTTTGTTGCAAAACAGAAGTTACCATTACCACGATCCAAGTTTTTGTCAGTTTTTCTCGCGTCTTTCCCGTGTGTTTTCTATCCACTTACACACCCTTGGGCGCATGAAATAATGCAATTCAATTTAGTTTTCAATTTACATCATCGTTGGCTCGGAGCGAGGCGTCGCGCCAAACGAATGCCAAGTCCTTAGCATAATGTAATCAATTCGCAGCTATTTTTCCGTTCGCTCGGTTGGTAGCTACCCTCTGATGGAATGAAGGGGTGCTCGTGCTAGTAACAAACACTACCATCACCCAATCGCGATAAACTCATAAATATTTTTTATGCGCCAATGTTGTACTCGTATTTTCGCAAATTTTCCAAAGGAAAACCATAGATCCTTGAAGACGTCTTGTACATCGCTCGTGTTTTGTTGCTGTGTACAGTGTGCGGAGTATAAGTGTAATGCAATTTATACCCCCCGACAATGAGTCGAAATCTGTTTGGAATTCGAAATAAGGATTCAACGTCGTCGTCGCCTCGCCCTTGGTTTCGGCAGCACCAGATACAACATGAGCTATGGGACTATCCCCACGATGATCTGTGGAGATGTACAGCATAACACATCTCGTTATCCTGTAAGCAAACCATGAATTTCGTGACGATAGAGAGATACATTACACTCATAATATTTCGGGCGGTTGGGCTTCCGCACAACTACACTTTGCGGTGGCGGCGCTTCATCGACAGGCTTTGTCGTCATGGTCGCCGTATACCCGAGTGCAACTGCGGGTTGCGTCTTCAGATCACGTTTGTTTTTCGCCACCATACATAGATATACCGACAATCGTTAGAGAGATGACGCTGCAGGGCTAAGACGGCAAGACGACAGGACGGGTATGCGTGTCGGATATGGTGTGCGGTGCGAATGCTGAAGATGTCGGGTATCCCTGTGACAGAGGGTGCCGAAGCGTGTTTAAGGCAGAATATGTGAAATCCATACAACCAGCGGAAGCGGAATAAATTCGATGAAAGCTCATTTCCGTGAGCAAAATATGTTTTCTTGGCGTGTTTACAACATTTTGCTGAATAATGCATGCCACGAGCTGGGGCATAATGGGCCACCGGCCAAAAACTGGCAAATTGGCGAACGGGAGGCGCACTTTGTAGGTTTTTGGGTTTAAAATTGATGCGGAGCGCCCACCTGGAAGTTTCGTCAAGTTTTCGCTTAGTATAATTATTATGAAATGGTACATACGGTCCGAGGCCCATCTTCTCTTAACCATGACCTGTTTTTGAAGTGAAAACTTCTTAAGGCGCGTTGGGCATTGTTGAGATGGGAAAAAACCATTGAACTCGCGACACCAATGTTCCGACACCAGTGTCCGCGTTGCCAACCGCTTTTGACGAAAAAATGCCTAACTTGAAAAAAAGGATGCCTTTTTCAATAGTAAAGGGTGTTTTTTTTTACAGGTAACACTATTTTAACCGGCGGCCATTTTGTCAGCTGTCAAGTGATTTATTTTTAGTTTGGTTTGCCATTTCAACATGAATAAACTGACGCCTGAACAACGCTTCCAAACTGTGCAAATTTATTTTGAAAATCATGGTTCGGTCCGAAATACGTATCGCGCACTACCTCCATTTTACGGTCAACATAATGAAGCTCACTTTTGGTTAAATGGATACGTCAATAAACAAAACTGCCGTATTTGGAGTGATGATAATCCTCAAGTGTATGTTGAGACACCGTTACATCCACAAAAACTGACTGTTTCGTGTGCTTTATGGGTTGGTGGAATAATTGGTCCGTACTTCTTTAAAAACGATGCTGGCCAGAACGTTACAGTCAATGGTGACCGCTATAGAGCCATGATTACTGACTTTTTCGTTAATCAATTGAATATCAATGTTGTTCAGGAGATGTGGTTTCAACAAGACGGCGCAACATGTCGCACAGCTCGTGCCACAATTGATTTATTGAAGGAAACGTTTGGTAACCGCATAGTGTCACGTTGCGGACCCGTGAATTGGCCTCCAAGATCGTGCGATTTAACGCCGCTTGACTATTTTCTGTGGGGATATGTGATAGTCGCTAGTCTACGCCGATAAGCCTGAAACGGTTGACCACTTGGAGGACAGCATTCGCCGCGTTATTGCCACAAATGTTGAAAAAAGTCACTGAAAATTGGACCTCCAGATTAGACTACGTCCGAGCTAGCCGTGGCGGTCATATGCCAGAAGTCATATTTAAATTATAATGCCAGAAGTTTTATTCCATTTCAAAGTTCTATACCTCTAAAAAAAAACACCCTTTAAAATGCCTAAAATAATTTTTTTGTGGTTAAATGGAACAAAAAATTTAACACAAATATAAAAAAATAAACAAAAACAATTTTTATTTATACAACAAACAGCTTTCAAATTTGTTTTCAATTTCATTCGACTTACTGGAAGTGGAAGCTGGAATTACTTTTAAGGAATGACAGGTAAAGTGTTCGCAAAATGGACAGAGTTCGTAGGTGGAAACACATTCTGTAAGACCGAGGTTACGTGCATATAAATTATTTTGGCAAAGATTTTTTAAGAATGTTTTAAAAATTAAAAAGTCAGTATGTTCAATCGAAAAAAAAATTAGAAACATATTTAAAATAAAAAAAGATGCCTTTTTGAAAAAATCAAGCCTAAGCCTTAACTAATGAAATAATGTCTAAAAGGCATGAAAAAGCCCTAGTGTGTTGTATTGTTTTCAAGTTACGCATTTTTTCGTTAAAAGTGGCTGGCAACGCTGCCGCCAGCTCAGACAACTTAAGAGAATTTGCCTACGAGCTGTTTTCCGTATTACTAAATGGGAAAGTGTGTGTGCCATGTTAAAGCAAATTAGCCGCACGCATACACTTGTACATAATATCCTGATCCTGTCAGTAGTTTATTACACCTCCTGCAATTAAGAATTTATTTTTGCTGCTATACATGCATTCTCAGGTAGGCAATTTAAGAGAGATATTTATTTTCAAAATTTGGGGGCAATCGGGTAGGCGCGCGGGAGCTGATGGTTTTATAAGTTTAATTGGTATTCATTTCAAAGAATACCAATTAATTAAACTTCATATTTCATGTATTTGTAAATTTACGTTTTAAGCAATAGATTGAAATTTTTGTATGTAAAAAAATAGGCATTATTTTTCATGTAAATTAAACGGGAATAAAAATTGTAATATAATTTTTTAGTAGAAGTTTATAATAATGAATGAAAAAACACTTAATTTAAAATTATTTCCTGCACAATAAAATATTTCCTGACGATTCCAAAAATACACACGTAGTTTTTCAAGTTTTCACTTCTGTCGGCACTCCCGGAGTGCAACTGTTTTTTTTTTGGAGTAGAGTGGAAGCGGCCTTCAATTCGATGCCCTATTTGAATGGGGTGAAGTGGATCAGAGATTGGTGTCTCCGGTTGAGCCCCTCAAAAAGGCAAAATTATAAAAAAAAACGTTCAGTCGTCTGACTCCAGCCTTATTCCCCTCCATATGTCCCAAATATGGTCTTGAGAAACGAGGTCTAGGGTCCTATACAAATCCGTTCTCTCGCATGTTTGTCTATTTTTTTTAGTAGGTGGTCCAGCACGCTACCCAAAGATCCTATCCCAATTCAATCGAGGTCTTTTACTGAATGCCTCCAGTTGTGTAGATACCCAATATGAGTGTCCCCAAACCCATGTTTGCCTACGGCGAGGTCTTCTTCTACTTTTACGGTTTAAAGGCTTTTCTTTCCGATTTTGCTAACAAGAATTACCTACTTGCCTATTTAGCCTTTAAATTCCTAGAGGAGGCCCATAAAGTCATTCTTGGAATAGTGTACTTTATCGAGGAGCCCATAAAAACAGTGCTGGGAACCATTTTTTCTCCTCTTTGGGTAGCGCATATCATTCCGATATGAGCAACCACATTTTTGATGCATTTTCACAATTCAGGTGTCAAAGGCGCAATGCTTCGATGCCACTTATAAGAAATTTCCATCCAAATTGAATAAAATCAAACAATGTTTGGAATCACTCCCATTAGACTTTATTCAAAGATTTGAAGCTCACCCTGCCTGAGAGAAGTATTTCAAAACAAGGTTAAAAATGACTTTAAATATGGAATATGTGTTTATTAATCTCAAGTCCATATAGGTACCTACCATGATCGAAGTCCCAACTTCTCCCTTTTTTTTTGCGTATTGGCAAAAACAAAAAACTCTTGCATTTGGACCTTGAAAACTAACAAAATTGCTGATACCCGCCATTGAAGGACTACGTTCTTGTAGGTATTTCATTGTTAAAACTATTCAAAGATAGGCCTACTCTGTCGCACGTCTTCTCACTCTTAAAGTGGGGGAAATAGTTTTTTATATTGAAAAATTGAGATAACGATGCGCCTGCCTGCCGGACCTTACAAATTTAAAATATTTTTTTTCCTATTTCAATTTAATTTGTATTTGTGCCCACTAGCACTACCGCCCTGAGGTATGCTTCTACCTGCCCTTGGGTAATGTTCTCGTTTTTGGTTATGTTGCTATTTCATGATCAACTCAGGGTAGCATATTTTAATTTTTACATCAACTTTTTCTATCGAACAGATTCTTATATAAAATAAAAAATATTTCACCATGATATTGATGATATTTTTTCCTTTTTTTTTCAGGTAAGCAATTGTACCAAGAAAATAATAAGAATATTTTGTGAGCAAGTTTTGTAAGTTTTTAAAATATTTATTTTGCATGTTAAATTTTTAAGAATTTTTATTTAAAGCCGTTTCTAGTATTTATATGGAAAATGTTAGGGTAGGCTTTCTGCTTTGAATTTCGCCTTGGTATTGACATTGACAGGCCGCAACAACTTTGGAAATCTCTCATTTTTGAAGTGAGTTTGGATCTACATATGATTTGGATTCATAATTACCTAACCTCAGAGGCCGCAGTTTATCTTTCTCATAGAAATACTTCTCTACACAAGTCTCTAAGTCTAGTTTCTTGATAACGACGGTGACAGCGACACTTTTCTGTTAAAGCTTGACAAGTTGTTTGTCGATGGAGCATTTCGTGGTCTCTTTTGTCTTTAAGCTAATGTACGTATTTTGGATGATTGCACATTTTTCGAAAATTGTTCATGTGCAAAAATATTACTAGGAGATGGAAAAAATCCCGATGGAGGCACAATTGTCTAGATATTTGTTTGTTATTGCATCTCATTCGCTCACATGAAAGCATTGTAAGAGTTGAACATTATTAGTATCGAACTTTGCGTAACAAAGTCCAGGTTGAGCCCCCATTGTCTATTTTTTTTTGTCATTGCATCCCATTCGCTTACATGAAGGCATTGTAAGTCTTCCACTATTTTTCGTTTCAATTTTTGAGTAAAAGTAACTCGCGGTTGAGCCCCCAAATTTATGTAAGCGAAGGAGTTGCATTTTTCACTTCCCCTTGATTTAAATCAGCAGTTAGATTCAAAATAATTTCCGTTAACCTGCATTTGAAGATATAAGAAAAAGCGGATGAGCCCCTAATATTCTGAAAGGCGATACTGACACTTTGTCATCAAGGTTTGGCTAATCCGTGTTGTGGAACCTAAGATACATAGCTACGAAGTAGCTTTTTATAGATAAATGGTACTTTTTGAACTTGGACTCATAACTAACTTCCCCGAAGAGTATGCAGCAAAAATTAAAAAGTGGAGGCTTAACTTAATAAAGGACATAAATCATAGCTTCAACTGTGAGTTTCACTCTTGAGAGAGATTGGTAGTTCAACTTATTGTCGCATTCTAATGACAGAGTATAGAAACCGGTTTAAGACAGTTTTACATACCACAGACTGCTTGTCAGACGTTTAACAATAGAAGTAGAAAGGGAAGGTACCGTTAAACATCTTTTCGTCACTTAGAAGTCCCATAACCTTAGCAATATTATACAATCCCTACTCAACAGTGAAACCTCTCTCATAGTCACTTCATATCTGCTGTCTCAACTATATCGAATTACTCTCTTTACCTATAGGTATATAAAACATTCCCACAAACTTCAAACTATGTTTGACGACCTCGATACCAATGAGATTGAAATTCTATTTTGTAAAGGATCAGAATGAAAAAGCTTCATCTGCCGTGTAATAGAAATATTCATTCATCTCAGACCTCACCTGTCATCTGCAAGAGGCTACCTCGATTGGCAAAAAGATAACAACTGCCATTGATATCTAGAACATTTATTCTGCCTTTCAGTTGTCCCTCTCAGATCCAGACCCAGGAACCCGCATGCAAATGCGGAATAGAGCAATGTGCCCACTACAGCCACTGCAACCACTACAAACTTGAGCAGAACTGACAGGCTTTCAATTTTAATAAAAAATAAAAAAAAGAAGACCGCGCGCGGATGCACTGAAATAAATTCATTCCCCATTACCCTGCTGCTCCATCGTACATATGGCAGATAAGATTACATGCCAACACCGGCACACCGCACATATCGACGCGACGCAACATATTGGATTTCTGCATCCTTGGATGAATCCTTATTTCATTGCTTGCATTGCATGGATTGGGTTCTACATAATGCCAGTGAAATTTTGAGTTTCATTATCATCTCGTTTCGCGAGAAATGTGCAACTGATATCAAAGGGAAATACTTGCTCGCTATCCCGTATCCTAGCCTCATGGGTCGTTCACAAGTAGTCCCTCCCCCCCTTCTTGTATTCATATACATCGTTGTCTGTATTAATCTGTGTCAATATGGTGTTGTATGGATACTCTGGCAACAAACATCGATTGTTATGACGTGGGGCGTAAAGGGAAATTCTGTGCGACAAGGAGCGTATGCAATCGCATATCCGTGCGGTGGCTCCACATGTGCATTTATATACCGGTCTGCTGCTTGCAACATATTGAGGTTAATCTTCTCTACCGCCTTTCAGATCTCAATGTAATATCCTGCGCGCATATATTTTCTCATTTTATTTCGCGTTCATTCTGACGGTGAAATTTCTTTCCAATATTGCATTTTCTACGTCATGGCGGATCCTTAATGCGCTTGCATTATTTGTTGATCCCTGTCATTCTGTAGTATACCCCGGGTGTATCTTTATTTGTGTGTGCCCGCCAGTTATCCAATCATGTTTCGATACAAAAGGAACGCATCTTTGCGCGGGCATCCTTGCGAGGGCATCTTTGCGAAGCCACCTTTGTGAAGGCAAATTTGTAAAGGGATCTTTGTGAATTCCCCAGCAACGAGATGGAAATGTGTGGATGTCAATGTTTTAGAAGCGGACGGGATATTGGATTACCCTGCACGACAAGAATGTGTGCGCGCATTGTTGTGCCACTATTGGGAATGTTATATTGGTGGAAAACACTGAATTGCAATATTGTTGCGAATGTGGTATTAGATGAGGCACAGGGGATTTGGATACGTTTCACCTAGGAGCTACCTCACGGGGAACTTCTCACAAATTCAATTTGGAAGGTAGTGCCTGAGGCTGGGCGAACATGTCATTTCCTCAGAAGGACTAGTATTTACTTAGGTGGTGCTCCAGTTAGACTTGGGTTGCTTTGGTCTTTGCCTAAAAGTGCTAAGTAGAAGAATGGTTGAGCCCCAAAAATTCTGTGAGTACTTTCTGATTTTTTTTCCGTGGTTTAATCGCGTTGGCTCACATATGGACATAAGAAGTAATCCACTACTTTTCTTTAAAATTATATACAGAAAACGATTGAGCCCCCAAAAATTTGTCTAGGTTGATAGTATTTTCTGATTATTTCTAGTACTTTTGTCGAGTTTCCTAAGAGATGACGGTGTGAAAAGTTGTCCACTACCTTTGAATTTGATTTCTTCAGTAAATTAAACGGTTGAGCCCCCAAAATTTGTCGATGCTGGCAACATTTTGTGATTCTATCGTTATTTTGTCGAATTTCCTAACATATAGGTCTGAGAAGTTGTTCACTCCCCTAAATTTTGATTTCTACATTATACGAAACGGTTGAGACCCCTAATTTTAAGAGCTGAACAGTGGTTTCTGATTATTTCTCGTATTTTTCTTTCACTCGCTAACATGTAGGTAGGCGTTACAAGTAAATGAATTGCCCCCCTTTCTATTTATATATTCAAAAAAAGCGTTTGGGCCCCAAACATACGGGGTGCGGTTTCCGATTACTTCCTGAATTTTTTTAGCACTGCCGGACATGTAGGCCTTACAAGGTGTCCAATACTCCCCATTTCGGTTTCTGAGTATATGTAAGCGGTTGAGCCCCCAAAATTTCATGATGCTAACAATATTTTTTAATTATTTCTCGTTTTTTTCTAACACTCGCTAACATTTTAGGCTTAAAAGTAGTGGACTAGCCCCCTTTCGATTTATTTATTTATTAAGGTTGAGCCCCAAAAAAAAAAAGCTTTGAAATGATTATTTAAAAATTTGGTGTACACACTATTCCACGCTTTTCCTTTTTAGTTTTAACATAAAATATTTCTCGGTTGAGCCCCTAAAGTCCCGAAAGGGTAAGTGGTGTCATTGCTTTTTTTTTATTGAAGGTTGCCAATGGTTTTAAGTTCTTAGTTCGTTCAGATTTCGAATAGCCTTATTTAAGGTTTACACGTTTAAGGAAACTCGGTTGAGCCCCTAAATAGCCGGAAAGGTGAACAGTGCTGTTTTCCTTGGACAAAGTGTCTGGGAAAATTTTTCTTACATTTGTTTTACGTGTAAGAAACTCGGTTGAGACCCCAAATATCTGTGAAGGAGAACAGTGGCACATTTTTTAGATCAAATGTGATGTCCAATTTTGTATAGGTATGTTACTATGTGAGACTGGACAAGACCGCTTAAATTAAAAAAGTGATCAGAAGAATTAGTGTGAGCTTCATAACGAAAGCTGACCTTCTCCTTCACCTTCTCGACTTGTTCTCCAGCGAGAGGACGGAGGATTCTGCAACTTTTGCTGCTGCATTTCGTAAAAATGGCTATGAACCACAATTTCTATACCTACCCATGAGAACTTTCTGCAAAATATCCAGGCACATGAAAGTAAAATGAAATGCAACTCCTACTGCCCCAATGCCGCAGTCGCAGCCGCAGTTATTAGAGCACAATACGCCTCGCCAAATAAATAAGCAAACACCCCAAAGTGGATTACATGCAATATTCACCCCAAAATACATATATTGGTAAATTTCTGAAATAAATTTGCCCCCAAAGCACCAAATTGGTAGATTCCAGTTCCAGCTCATCAGCAATTCAAAGTAACATCACACATTGCAAACAAACTGTTTGAACACCAACCAACCCAAACTGCAGTATCCGTCACCGCTCTCTGTCGCACTCGTTTTGTTCGTCTCTTCGTCTCCACCATTACTGGTAGTTGCAGAAAACTAAAGAAAAGCAAACAAATGTTATCGTCCACGTGATATCCTCCAGGCGGCGAGAAGGACTCTTCAAAACAGCTGCCCCCATTTTTGTTGTTCGCGCGCTCCATGGAACTCTCTGCAACAAAATGCGGTGCATAAAAGTTTAACAACATCATCCGCCAGTTAGTTGCTCTGCGCAGAGCCGGGGCTATGAAATCTTGATTGTGTTTTTCATTTTCTATAACTGTAACCAACCGCCGCTCCCCGATTGCTTCTAATGCATAATAGCGCACAGGCGGGCAGGCAAACCACCTCCACCTCGTGTGCCTCCCTCCACCTTTGGACTTTGGAGAAAATTGAAAAACTTTTCAATACTTAAAAACTCCTTTTGTTTCAATATTCCACTCAGAAAAAAAAAAAAAAACAGAAATAGAAGGAACAATCTGCAGGACACGACAAAGTACCATATAGACCCACGACCGGCCACAACGCCACACCGACCGCCGCCGCCAGCCCAATTTAAAAGTTCTGTCCCATTGAGTTCTGAGTTCTGTTTATTGATTGAAATCAAACGACAAAATCGGTAGTAAATGACCCTTGGGAAAGAGTCACAAGTACATAAGAGAGAGAGAGAGAGAGAGCCTTACTACAGCTGGACTGGTGTACCAGCTACCAGGCTGTGTAACTTTTTGCAGTCTCAGTCGTTCCGAACGATTGTTTGTTGTTGTGTCCTCGCTTTTTCCATTTTATTATTTGAAATTAATTCAAATAAATCGGGCGATATGACTTGAAGTTTCGATGGTGAGCCTTGCAGTCCTTGAGCGAGTTCCATTCCAACTCTATTCCTTTCGACAATCATAAAAACTTTATCCAGCTCAAATGGAATGGGTTTCCATACAAAGTGCATTTCGGCCAGTTTGTTATTGTCCTTGTTGTGTGTGCGTATATTTATATACATGTACTCGGCAGAAGAAGACAAGGCAGTGCTGGATATGTCCATAATAGAACTTTCAAATGACTTAAAGGCCGTTTTTCGAAAGAGTCGGTGGTAACAAACTTTTAAATGACTTTTGAGAGAGAGAGAGAGGGACAGGGGTACATCTCTGATATCCATCCAAACCAGAGTCGTGTTGACCGGATTGCATTTGAGTCCAGCATTTGGATTTGGATCGGAAGGGTGTAACCATCCACATCTGCTATTTAAACTTTTTATTGAAGCGATATTTTCCAGGACGAGGTGGATGTGGAGTTGTTGTGCATTTATGCACATTGCACGCGTTTAAGCTTTTGACGAGTTTTTGCAAATTAAGAAAGTTTCTCTAAGGGAGTTGGTTGCTGAAATGTTTGTTTCTGATTTGATTATGCTACAGTGGAAAGGACTTGTTTAGATTTGCCACATGGAATGTGGACGCTTCCTTTGTTTTTCATTCGAGATTGATTGCGCACAAATTATAGTTGAGAATGTTACAACAATTCCACATGTGGAAAAGATGGTTGAATCCTTGGGTATGGGTAATGGCCAAAAGGGTCCGTTTGTCTGCATTTGTTGGTCGTTAATATGCCAATGAATTTTCTCTTTTATGCTCGGAACATAAAAGCAAACTCGATAATAACGATGGTCCTTCACCTTAGAAACTACTTTTTATAAAAAAAAAATCGAAATGCACCACGAGGTAGCTAAGGAATCAATGAATTTATTTCACATAGTGGGGATTTTGAAGTCATAAATGGGATGAAGTTGGTCACCCTTATGTATTTGCTGCATCTGGAAAGTTTTACACTCTATTTCTCTAAGCTAGTCGATACAACGTGTGATTTCCAGTGCCAGATTGAAGGCCTCTTGGAAAGGAAATTTAACAAAGAACTCTGCGAGCTCCACAGCACCAAAAGCACTGGATCAAAAAAGTGTGAATAAGTCGACTAAATGGCGACTGAAGGGTCATCGATTTCGACTTGGAGAAGCAACACAGAAGAGGAAAATTTCACTAAAGAAACGTCAGCCACTTCGCAGATTGCAGATAGCGCAAGTGCAAAAAATCAGCCAAAGACCGTCCGTAGTTGTTGTGTCCCAGCTGCACCCATGAAAGTAGCGCCACCTATGGAATTTAGTTGGTATGAAACTAATCGGAGGGTGTACTTTTTTCGATTAAGCCTCAAACTTTGTCAGATAAAGGACTAGCTAGCTATTTTAAATTGACATCCGCAGATGGGCCAACTAAATTCGTATACTTGACTTAGTCAGTCAAATGAAGTCAGCGTATAGGCAACGAATTTTTACAAAAGTGCACAATTTGCAACCATATTACACAAGAAAATCGCGCTTTTAGTTATACTAACCGAATCTTATTGAACTGTCTGATTCAAATTGTCTTTTCTGACTCTCATTGAATGGTTTGAATTGCGTTGACTAACCTGACTGTACCCGACGGGGATGATCACTTGATCTGAGCCAAGTCTCTTTCTCCCTTTACTCGAGTTGAATCAGTGTCTATGTGAAATGGCTTTAATGACTTCAGTTGACTGGCCAAAGTTGTGTTGACTTGTCTAACTATATTTTTCTGGAGTTGATTTTTCTAAATTAGTTCCAGTTCTTGGAATTGAATTGACAAATCTGACCGACCGGAATAGTTAGAACCAAGTCCCTCTCTTCCTTTACACGAGTTGACTCCATATCCAATGACTTCAGTTGACTAGTTTTGATCGAGTTGCCTTATTTGACTTGCCTGATCGCTTTGACTTGTCTCTTGCAATTCGGATCACCTCCCTTGAGTTATTTATCTGACTCAAATTGAATGGCTTGAATTGATTTGACTAACCTGACTGCACCCGACTTTTAAAGTCTGATTCAAGTCTCTCAATGACTTCAGTTGACTGTTCTGAATCGAGTTGTCTCCGATGACTTTAGATGACTTGCCCGCGTTGTTTGGTCTGACTATATGTGTGCTTCGGGTTGATTTTCCTGACGAAGGTTGAGTGGAGTTGCCTCAAATGACTTTAATTGATTTTCCTGATCCCTTCCACTTATTTCTATCTAATTGGCTTGCCTGCATTGAATTATTTTTCGGACTTCAGTTGAATGGTTTAATTTTATATGACTCATCTGAATTGAATTGACTCACCTTGCACCTAAATATCGTTGATTTGTCGCACTCGAATTTTCCTCGAGCTAGCTCGATGTCGGATGACTCTAGTTGACTCATCTGTCACACACCATCAACGAATCGAACAGTATGTCAGACTGGGCGGTTAAAAATTTAGTATTAATTCAACTCAAACTTTTTCAAGATATGTTTTTGTCTCTTTTGACTTGACGGGTCTAAGAGCAGTTGAACCTTGAGAGAACATCTCAAAATTAATCCAAAGTGGCAAATCGACAGTAAAATCGTTTCTGCCCGAACTCCACATGACGCAAATTTCAATATTTATGTGGTTTGTCAACTAAACTCCTTTCTTCCTCATGTCAATCATGGTATGGCACTATTGGCAGTTTCTTTTCTGTTTCTGATTATTTGAGGAAGTGGTTGCAATTATTTAAAGGTGCATTATTCAAAAAGGGTTAAAAAAAGGGTTATATTTGCTAAAATTAAGTTTTGCGTAGCTGTTATTACACTTGTATGAAAATAGATCATGAAACATTAAAAAAACAGATTTTTTCGAAATTGTTGAGAAAAACTAAGTACGGGATCTTATTTCGAATGCTGATTTTGTCTCTAATATGTATTTAGATTTTGAATTTGAATTTGGCAGTGTTTTGTCTGCCAAATATTGCAATGTCTAGTTTAAAAAAATACTACTGCCTACCTATTTAGCTGAAAACCGAGTACAAGTTATTGTTCGGAATGTAAGCTCCACTTGGTTTTTAAAGTTTTATCGAAATCGAAAATGGGGTTTTCGAGATATGAGCACTGAGCAGTTTTTAAAATTAGCCTTTTCGGTGATTCGAATTGAAAATTAAAGATGCAACATTTTTTACAACATTAATTTTACTCTAAATTTTCATTTGGGTCAAAATCGTTATTGCCGTTTTCAGGTAAACTAAAGAAAACTGATTTTTTAAAAAAATACTTTTTTCAAAAACCCACTTTACAATACTACAGAGAACAACTGGGCTTGCCTTTAAGTTAGAAATGACCATATTACCTAAGGAATGACTTGTTGTTACAATCGTATGGACTGTTTTCGAGATATGTCGAAATTTCAAAAGTACCGTCATTCGACATCTTAGCGGAAAACTGAGTATGCAGTCATGTGAACCTCACCCACTTAAGCTTATTTATTAATTTTGGTTGAAATCGTTAGAGCCGTTTTCGAACAAATCAAACTGGTATGAAATTTTTATATGGGAAGTACCATTAATATTGAGCTTTCCGTGCAAAAAACTCCAAATCCGAAGTTTTAACGAAATCCGGGCAGCCGTTTAGGCTGTAGGCCTCCGGACATACGGATATACAGACGGACAGAATTTTGCGACTGAGAATTGATTAACATCTCGAGTTCGAGATTTTGTACTAATACAATATCTTTTTCTTGCTAGGTATCGAGAAAGTTAAATATAAATCCTATCGGAGTATGCCAACCTTTTGACAGATGTCCTTCGAATAACCATCCATTGGAATAAAGATTTACGAACAAGTAAGCACTTCAAATCGATCTTCTGATATCAAAACAATTTCAGACTCCTCTTGGGCAGAAGTCCCTCGCAGTTTGGATTCAGTTTTTCCCGATTCATATCGCCCTCATATGCTATGCAAGCAACCCCTTTCAGCCAGAGCGTCATCATCATCAACCATCAACCATCAACCATCATGCAGATGCGCATGCAAAAAAAAAAAAATTAATTAAAACCAGGAAAACACTGCCGCTTCCATCTGCAAAATTGGTTTCAATCGAATGCATCACTCCCATATGGGCTCACACGCCATATATACACTTTGGCAGTTCCCGACATCCGTTCAGGTCATCCGCCCTTATCGTTGACTAAAAGTCGCATTGCAGCAGTCCCCCTTTGTGTTCTTGCTCTAAAGCGTTTTCTGCCACCGCCCGCCTTATTCTTCTTCTTCTTCATCACTATACCTACTTGCATTGTGCCAGTGCCATTTTTACTACCGTGCCCATTGTGTGCAGCAACTGTGTGTCCATATGGCATGATTCCTTTTTCAAAATCCAAATCTCAATCGCTATTCCTATTCCCGACTCTGAGCCAGAGGGGAAAAAAACTCTCCCAAGCAATTATACCATTTGAGTCTTATAACTCTCGTCGACTGTAGATTTGATAAAAGGAGTTCGCAACGCTCGGTGGCAGCACCGTCTCTTACAAAGCGCGCTCCCATTCAATTGGAATGCATATTTGAATAATGACCGTGCTGTACCTACTATACTGCTACTGCTGATATATGGGAATTGACCCAATCTGGCTGGGCCATGTCATAAGCAATCGATGATCGGCCATATAAAGAATTTGAATTTCATTACCATTCCCAGAGAACAGTAGCGCGCAGTAGCTCTTGAACAGTCGGTCCTCCTTAAGTTTTGCCAGGCCGATGCAGATGTGCCTAATAAAGCCACTTTGAGTGGGCTTCCTACCTCGGTTCGCTACATATTGGCTGTGGCATCTCCCGGAAAAGAATATCGAATACAGTTCGCATCTTTTGTCCAGAAGTCATTTTGGTTTATGCAAATCAACCAGAGAGAGAAGCGGTTCGGTTTCGGTTATTTGGATTTTATTTTAGAATAAATAAATGAATTACTGTAACGGCGCGCGTTTTGCGGGGCCAGGAGCAGGAGGTAGCCTATACTATACCTACTGACTGACTAGTGCGACTATATACATGATGGACATGTGGATGTGGTGCGAAACGAACGGAGGAAGTCTGCAATTTTAGTTATGAGTATTTCATGACTTTGTGATGAGTGGATCGGTAGTATTTGCATGCAGTTGTAGCTTTTTATCTCTGCCACCAGAGTGTTTGGAATATTTTGAGATGGTAATGAGCGGGAGCACACTGTGATTGTTATTGCCAGGGGAGTTTGGGATGATGTCCATGGGAATCTAGGGAAGGCTTCTGAATTTCTGAATGAAGCTCAAGAAAGTGGATCCCTGTGGTAATATATTCGAACAGGAGTAGCTCCCCGCGAATATGTGCAAGTTGAGCAGTTTTTTCCTTAAAAAAGAAAAACAAATTTAAGGCCCCCCGTCCACTGAAATAGTTTGCAACTGGATTGAGAGCTTTATTTTGGAAAATCAAGGCAAGGTTGGCAATTTTTCTTAGACTATCTCATTAAAAGGTAAGCAGTTTTTTTATCCTAAAAAATAATTGTAATTAACAAAAATCGAAGGTCCTCCGCTTACTGAAACATTATTTAACTGTTCCGGAACGTCCATTCTGCGTTTTTGGTTATTATGGTTAAGATTGCAAGAGAAATTGTTGTGATGTACATGAAAGTCTAGGGAACTCTGCCAACTATCTATAAATGCCCCAATAAATACGCACTTTGTGAAGTTTTTTCACAAAAAAAATCTAAGGCCCCTCACTCAATAAAGTACATTAAAATGGTTTCAACTGGTCTGAGACTTTCTTTTCAGCAAACCTCTGAAACGCTACCAACTTTCCTCAAAAGCCCTTATGAAGATGAAGTTTGTTTCCACACGATATTGATTTTTGATAAACAACAGTCTAAGGCCCCTCGTTTACCTACTGGAGCACTGTGCAATTGATCAGAGACTTGCATCTTGCATTTCTAATTCATACCTTTTGCCAGAGGAAGTGTGATGATGTCTTTGGACAATTTGTTCTCTTTACAGATGCATCATTGACTTTTTTTTCGCAAAATGTTGATTTTTTACCCTAATGCCCCACGTTCACTACAGTACACTGAGACTAGCCCGATCGTTGTGATGGGCCCATGGGTTGATCTGGTATCCAAAAACAGAAATAGAATATAGGGGATAGTGGGAGTCACTAGCGGTATCACCACTTATTTTTTCAGACCCAATTTTTCCAATTTAGTCCATTTGAAAAAAAAAAAATCTAAGGCTTCACGCACACTGCACTGATGTGGCACGGATAAGAGATTTACATGGAAACTGCTTCTGATCGGTGCACTGAGACTGTTGCTGTTACAAAAAAAGGTGATGCTGCTAATGTCAAATCTGCCAAAATCTGTTCTCGGATCCTGACAAACCTATGTAAACGAGCTAGTAAGGTGCCCTAGCCGTTCATAATAGCAAATGACTATATATGCGTCAAATGCCCACAGTTGGATGCAAGTTTTTCACGTATTGTCCGCAAAATTAGATTTTCGATTCCGATTCCTAAGGCCGCACGCTCACTGGAGGGATATGGCACTGATCGGAGACTGGGAAGTTTCCCTGATTCACATAAAATTGCGCTGGCTGCTCCTGTGATGCGATAAAACAATGATATGTGGAATAAGTTCATGCAGAAGGCAGTTGTCATTTAAACGATATATTTGTCGAGCCAATCGTTTTTATAGGGGGCAAGTCTGTTGAAAATGCCCCAAACCACATGCAAATCAAGGAAGTAACCCAGCCCTTTCTTTTTTTATTCCTTCGATTCCTTCCGTCCCGATATCTAATAATTTCAATTGAAAATCAGTGATTAGGGAACTTCGCCTTGCATTTACGTCATCTCTTGTCAATTGGCAACCCCTTGGCTGCTGGCGACTTCCTTTCGACTCTATGCATCCGCGGCGGCACTTATCAAAGCCGCAAAGCCGACAAAAATTAAACACGTTCTTACCCAAACAACGTTGCTCTAATTTTCCTCTTCACGACTGTTATGTCTTATTAAATTCACTGCACAGTCAATATGGGGAGGGGTACGGCTTTATTAATCGACAACGACAGCTCCAGCCGACATACATCAGAGCAAATCCAACAACCAGCCGTCGCGTCGTAAAGTATGCGATGCACGAGACATTGGTGCGCGCAGGCAGCGGCAGGCGACTGATGTGAATTTCTTTCACTAGGTGGGCCTCGCTGCCATGCCAGCAAATCATTAGCCACCGAAAGCAAACCATCGAACATATGACTTCTGTCCAAAGATCGAGAATTGGAGATTTCTATCCAAACAAAGTTTGTGACTCAAAGCGACACACCATCGGCAGAGAGAGTGAGAGGGAGACCGGCTGCTATACGGCCGACTCGTATCTTAATTGACAATTTGATCTTAATGAGCATGAGTGGAGCACCGAGGAGGAATCAAAGTTGCATTGCATGCATATGTAAAGGAATCTATTACTGCGCGTATTTAAAATTCAGCACAGGGGCACCAGGAGCACCATCATGAGGAGTCGACACAGATGTCGGTCGATGCCTACCCCATGTTGCGCGGATTGATCCAATTTAATTCAAATCCAAATCGAAAATTCGTACCGCAAACGCGAAGGCCGCTGCCATTGCGCTATCACCGTCAAAACAGCCAAATTCGCTGACGATGACGATGGACTGAATGGGCTCCTGAAGGAGGCCTCCGCTGCTGCAGCGTAACGAGCTTATAACACACTGGGCCTGCAAACTGCAAGTATCTGTGTATCTGCAGTGCACAACCACTGACGACGACGACGACGACGACGACGACCTACGAACAATCACAAAATGAAATGTTAGACGTTTGCCTATGCAAATTCTCTAATTGTGCGCGATTTAGTGGCGCGCAATTGGACTGCCCTGGCTATACACTTTTAGTATACCTATACACATCTCATGGACACTGGGTGTGTGTACAAGTATCTGGTTGCATTTGAAATTGAACTGTAACCACGGAACAGCATCAACACAGCGACTTTGATAGAAATTGTCTTCGGCATTGTTTCGCTCGCTCTTTGGGTTCGCGGATCTATCGGAATCTCGCTCGGATATATCGGAAATGTTTTCATTCGAACGTTAATTAGAAGTTGATGGCTTTCTTTGGCATTCCGGGGGGGATATAGCTAGCTGTAGATAGCCTGTCTGTGCACGAGGACGACGACGACGCCAATGACGACTGGCGTACTGATATCGGACGTGTATCAGCAGCAACCCCGAATTCAAACTAATGAAACACACGAAATGTGCACTTGAATCTTGATTGTAGATGTACAATGCACCAGGGAAATGTTTATCTGCTCTAGTATGTTGTCGTTTGATGTGTTTAGCACAGCAGATTGGTGGGGGTACTCTAGTAGGTATGCCCCGCATCCACCGTTGCCTTGGCCAGACATTTGAACATTTAATTTAAATGTGAAACTGTCGTCGCGCAACGAGACAACAAGGATTGTTGTCGGTTGTTATTTTGACTTCTTCCCATCGGAGATATGAAATGATGTTTGAAGGTTTCAGGAAGCGCCTGGCGACGGGCCACCAACTTTGAATTTCTTGACAATTTCCCAACTGATTTATGGCCGACATGCACTGAGTACTTATTTGGGTTGAACTTGTGTTGAGTGATGATGACTATTGCTGTTGTCGATGTTGGGGTTGATAGTGCGGGACAAGACTTGGGTGGTATTTCGCTTTTTGAAATGGTGCTGGTATTGGATTCGTTGTTAAAATTGGGCATTTTCTTTCCATATGGTTACTATTGGAGTATTTATTCAACGATGGTCTTTCGAAAAGTTATCGGAGAGTGAGTTTTTGCAAACGCACATGGAAATTGGGAGTTTTTTGGTTTGCGCACACTTATGTGCGCGATCGAAAAATACTTGCCAACGTAAAAGTGCATTCTAATAGGGCAATTTTTGAAAACCCCAAACAATTTTGTACTTCATGGCAATGCGCACACTCGTATGTGCGGAAGTCTTGATAATTTGCGTATGCAAAAATGATTTCCCCGGCTAGTATTAGTTTTAAAAACCGTCTCATAAAATTTTGAATGATCGAAAAGAGCTCGAATACCTCCTAGCGCACATTGTACTCGCTCAAGAAAATGATGTGCGCTTGGGGAATTTACTCTACAATTAAATAGTACTTCATACTATTTCACTAATTTCGAAGAAAAGCGCAAGCTGTTTTACCTACTGACTAAACGCACACTCGTCTGTGATGCGAACTTAAAACGTATCGTACATTATTAGTACTTCCACAGAAAACGTTGGTAGCTTTCAAAATCTTTCGTTTTGAAATATAATTTCATTGACAGCAGTTCAGCCAAATTCTAGCGCACACTCTAGTACTAGATCTTTAGCAAATCGTGTGCGCTTGATGAATATCGTATACAAAAACACGAAAAACATGAATATTTATGTAAATTTTAGAGAGTCGAGTGCACTTTTGTACCGCATGACATATCGCACACTGTTGAGGGTCGAAAACTTGGAATTTTTGTATAGAGAAAATATTTTCCCACGTAGAGGATTAATTTTTCAACAACATTCCTTGGTTTTAAACGTGTTTCATGGGCAGATACCAAGATACAGACTATTATAAAGTCTAGCGCACACCTTAGTCGCTATAGCTATAAAATGGTGTGCGCTGCGGGAATAATTATCTTGAGCGAGAGTCTTTATATTCTCACTGCACTAAAGTTTCGCTTTTCTCTTTAGATACCGACTGCCTGCACATGACATCATTTTTGCGCTTCTCAACCTAGTCTATTTAAAAAGCTTCTGCTATCTAAAAAAAAAATGATAGCCCTGCTTGTACCTGCTATATTCTCCGTCTGTAAAACCAACTGAACCAAGGACACTGAACTCAAAAGCACCGCATGTAGCGGAATTGAATCAGTAGTCTCTGCGTGATGAGGTAACCAAGATACACGTACCCATTACGACGCATGAGATAAATCCCAGAACGATGTATAGTCACATTTATATCTAGAATCATACACCGTAGCTGGCGGCTCATATTCCTTACCCACTCAAACCGTTAACACCAGCACGGCTCATTCAAATCCATCAGCCTCCAACTGGATTAGGCAGCAATTATATTTTATTTTACAAGAGAGATAATCAATTAAACTGCCGCCGCCGCCACTGCTCGCGCGCACCTCCTTCACACTCGTGTGTATATGAAATGAATGCTCCCAATTCTGGCAACATCTTGGTCAACATGACAGCGCCTACCCGCAGAGCGCCCGGAGAGAATACCTCAACCTAAACAGCACAAGCACACAGTCAGCCAGTTGCTGCTGGTTCTTGGGAGAAGTATCACGAACTAACCACAGCAACAAGAGCAGCTACTTTGACTTCTTGGCATCGTACCGCCATAGTGCACTGCACTCATAGTGCTGCTGCGGCTGATGATGATGATGGCATGGCGGTGTGGGGGCTGCCTGTATACTAACTCTCTAGGAACACGACAACGTCACGAGCGCTCCTCGCCTAACCTTCCCTTAATTAGATTGTTATAATGAACTTCTTGTGGCATTCGGTGCTCTGGCCATAACGCCGGGTGAGCGCGCGGCGCGGCTGCATAAAATGTTACTAAATGGCAAGCGAGCCAACCACCATCAGCCACCATTAAGAGCAACAACATGTTTTTGTTCGACATTATCAGTTCTATTGGGCACCATTACCAAAACTGCACTAACTATCCCCCAGCCCATCCCACACTGTGACTACGACGACAACAACGACCAAGATACAGATTATTATGCGGTGGTCATCATCATCGTCGTCGTAGTCGGTCGGTCGGGGCAAAAACATCGGCCTTATTAATATCCCATCGAGTTGGCAGTCATTTGTTGAGAGCAAGCAGCGGCTCAGGCCCCATATAGTACTGTGCTGCGAAAGATGACCACGTCATCTGTGCTGTGAGCGCCCTGGCCCTCCGCCCAAGAACTCTTCATTAAATGCGAGCTAAAGTGGAGTCGTGATAGGTTGTTGCCAACATATTATTATTGTTATTATTACAAGCGAACCGATAATGTTGTTGGCCATCATATAGTGTGTGATGGAGTGTCCCGGGGGAGGAGGCGGCCGGCCAGTCTTCTATGGTGTCTCTATCCTCTGTCCGCTGCGTTTCGCTTAACAACTTTGTTGGACATTGGCGCGCGCGCACACACTCACACATGCACTTATGGATGAGGATGATCTATGGGGCAGAAATGGGAGATCTGCTCCACAGTCGAGTCGCCATTGTTGTTCGGTGGTACACACGACCGCCGACGCCATAATGTACTAGAGATTAGCGAAATGCGGCAGCACTGTTACGGCGATAAGGTGGATCTTGTGCGGGAGTTGGAGCATCTTGCCTGACAGCGTTACATGCGATGCGAAGCCGCCGTGCTCTCGCTGCATGTGTGTTGTTAATCACCACTAAATCACAGATTCACTGCACATAATTCCCGTGAGATATCCCATTTGTAAGGTTGGTCGTCATCGTCTCCATAGCGCACAAAAACGGGATCCCGGAAATGTTTTCCACCAAGATGGTGGATGGCAGTTGACAAAAAGGGCGACTTTTTGTTGGCAACCTGCGACGGGGCATATATTCTCTGCGCACTATGGTGCTGATGCTGATAGCGCGAGGCTATTGTGCACTCGAGGATGAGTGGTGGATAAATCAGGTGCGCATTGTCGTTTGTGGAATGGTGTGCTTTGGAATGTTGGATGGAGAAATGTGGGAGCCGTTTGTTTAGGGGAGAGATGCACACAAGTTGCGTAGAGTCGCGATTGGGATGGCAATCAGTTGATATACTGGAACTTTGGAAACCCTGAAAGTACGCGAAGGTATTGGAAACTTAGAGCAACCAAGTCGTAGATGATAAACATGCGGTATCGCCAACGTGTACAGAAACAGATTCCGAGGGCAAAAATTGACTCTGAAAATGTTTAACTTTCTCAATTACGTATACCTAGCAAGAGAAAGATATTGAATTCGTGACATCGAACTCGAGACGTTAATCAGTTCTGACATTACGATTATAGAACTCAAAAAAGTGGGTCGCACAATTCTGTCCGTCTGTCCCTATGTCCCGGGGCCTGCAGCCTAAACGGCTGCCCAGATTTCGTTCAAACTTCGGATTTGGAGTTTTTTGCACGGAAACCTCAATATTAATGGTACTTCCCATATAAAAATTTCATACCAGTTTGATTTGTTCGAAAACGGCTCTAACGATTTCAAAAACAATTGATAATTAAGCTCAAGTGGGTGATAACTGCATACTCAGTTTTTCGCTAAAAAGAATCGAATAACGGTACTTTTGAAATTTGAACATATCTCGAAAACGGTCCATACGATTGTAACAAAAATTCGTTCCTTAGGTAATATGGTCATTTTTAACTTAATGGCAAGCTCACTTTTTCTCTGTATTATCGTAAAATGGATTTTTGAAAAAAGTCATTTTTGAAAAATTTAGTTTTCTTTAGTTGACCTGAAAACGGCAATAACGATTTTGACCAAAATGCAAATTTAGAGTAAAATTAATGTTTTAAAAAATGTTGCGTCCTTAATTTTCAATTCGAATCACCGAAAACGCTAGTTTTAAAAACTGTTCATATCTCGAAAACCTCATTTTCGACAAAACTTTAAAAACCAAGTAATACTTACATCCCGAACAATAACTCGTACTCGGTTTTCAGCTAAATACTTAAGCAACAGTAGTTTTCAAAATAAACACTGCAATATTTGGTACTGTTTTGTCTGCCAAATTTTACAAAAACCGCTGTAACGAAATTCATCAAAATATATATAAAATACATCAGTATTCGAAATAAGATCCCGTACTTAATCTTTCTCAAAAAAGTCTAATATAGTAACGTGTTATAAATATTTCTCAAAAATGTGTGTTCACATCTTCACGGTATATTTTTGAAATAATTACAATGGCGTAATTCCAATGAAAGTACAATATCAGCTACACAAGACTTATTTTTAGCTAATATTTCCAACTTTTATTGAATTTATGCACTCTAAAAATAAATCCAACAACTTGAAATCTACACACAATCAGGCAACTCCAAAGAGAAAGTTACGCTCGACCCAGTCGTGCACTTTATTTTAAAAACCGGAAGAAGGTAGTCAACTACCCTTACATTGACCAGTTTTGAACTTTGAGGTTGAATTTCACAGCTTTGTTTATAGATATCCACAACTTTCGACTATCAGATTATGGGGACCTTCGTTCTGTATCATAAAATCAAGGATTTACCAAATTTTGTCGATTCGTTTTTTATATAGGAAAAAGTGGGTGGTCAATGTTAGGGCATCGTACTCCTAATATTGACCAGCGATGACAATGTACCAGGAACAAATATTTTTCAAGTATATTTTTTTCTTAAAGTTTAACTCTACCTCGATTTGGTTTTACTGATTATTTAATATTATTTTTTTTAAATGTACATTTTTTAATACTAAAAATAAATTAAATTAAAATAAATCTAGTTTTTACCTTTTAATTACAAGAATATTGAATTAAAATTAGGTAAATTAAATTACGAGGAATTAATTTTGTGCAGTATTTAGGGTAATTATATTCACTAAAAAATATTGATAATATTGTAAGAAAAAGTTAAAAAGAAGTAGTCAATGTTAGGAAATCTGATAGATTTTCGAATAGCTTTTTCAAAAACCCGATTATTTATAAATGTCTAGTACGTATTTTTATAGACAAACAAAAATATTTTTCATCAGGTATAACAAATGTTGAGCTACTCCCCTTAACTATTATTTACCATTATAGGAAAACTTGAAAAGTTCCCGCTAAAACTTACATAAATTTAATTTTTCCCTTCAACATACATATATATCGTCGGAAGCTCAGTATGTCTATTAATCGATCCCAGATATCAGTACAAGATTTTCAAATTTTATCAACTTCGGTTTTTTAAGTTTTAACGGCTGGAAAAAATTATGAAAACCTGATTATTTGCAGTTGGCTCTAAATGCACTTAGTGAGTTTTACCTGTCAACCGACGATATGTAATATGCCATTTAGTAATAAATAGCTTTAAACAAAAAAAGAAAAATTATATAGAAATTATAAATAAAATACCCACCACGGTGTTTAGAAATATTTTCCTGTTTTTGGTCAATGTTAGGTCAGTGTTGCCATTCTGACCGGATTCCGGTCATTTCTGACCGAAATGTTTTCACTCTGACCGGAGAAAATTTTGAAATCCGGTCTAACCGATTTTTGACCGAAGCGAAAAAATTCTTTAACCGGAAAAACCTTTTTTGACCTGAAAAATAATATTGTTCTAGAACATAGAACTAAAGACATAAAGGATAGATTTCTACAATTTGAATGATACTTGGCCATACTTAACGAACACACTCACAATTTCTTTCAGAAACCAATTTATTGTGAATAATTTTAGAATACAGCGGCTATTCGCGGCAGTCTCATTTGAATGCTCCCGCAAACTGTGACTCGGTCGGTGTGAGCATTCAAACAGACCTGAAGTGAATACGATTTAGCATATTTTGCAATTCCGGTGTTGGTTTTACCAATTTTAAACACCGAAGTGGAGTGGAAAGATCATTTTTCAGCAAATCGTTGTGATGTGATGCAAACCTTTCCAAAGGAATTGTTTGGTTTTTTGTTTTATTCGATTTGAAATAAGTTTAGAAAAATAAAGTCACTACATACATTTTTTAATATAATATATTTTTTTCTTCCTACTTTTAGTTAAAATATTTTAATATTTTCCATTTTTAACCGGACTTTTCTGGTCAAAAATTCTTATTTTATCTGTTGACCGGATTTTCTGACCGAATTAAAAAAAAAAAAAAAAATCGGTCATTCGGTCAGATTTGACCGGATTCATTTATTTTTAGTGGCAACACTGAGGTACCCGGTCATTGTTAGGGCAGTTGACGGTATATAAATATATTTCCCTCTCTCACTGTTGGGAGTTAGTTTACCAATACTGCGAGACAAGCGAGGTGTTGAAATAAATCCCATTTAAAAAATAATTTTTGGCAACTCCAAGAAGTAGGCAACAATTTTGAATCATTTTAAAAGAGTGCCTGACTGTTGGACTTTTCTGCTCTACCGATTGAATTTTTAAAGTTGGCTTATAGTTTCCGACATTCATTTGGTCACCCTTTGGGGGTTTAACCAGTGTTCGCATTGAAAAGTTGAGTTCGTTTTATAGGACAAGCGCAAAATTGTTTAAGAGCTATGAGGGCATTAAAATGTCAGTTTACGGCGCTCCCTGAGTGCTAAGGTCCACCCCTTTGTACACAGACTAAGGTATGGTTTGTAGTATTTTGAAAAATGTTCTCGAACGTATCACAGTAACGCTGCGTTCCATTACTCCGAACCGATGTCAGTTGTTTTCCATTTTGTCTCTATGCCAATTTTGACCCCAGCCCCCTCTACTTCTGCATTCCCTCAACGGTCCTGGTATACGTATGTCATTTACTCATATTTAGTTTTCAATATAACTCTTATCGGCAGCACCTTCTGCGAATCGCTCGCCAAAAAAGAGTACACCGCATCGCGAAAACCCACATACAAAGTTGTTTTTACTGCCATCACACGACGACACAACATTTTTCATGCACCCCTTTGAGGTACGGCCCGCGAGGATCGCGCATCGTGTAATTTAAAACCTCCTCCAGGAAAAAAAGGCGACCACCTACACCATCCACGGTGGGTATAGTCACAGTGCGCTCTGCAAATCACGTACAATAACACTTTGTGCGATCGCGCGTCTTTGATGTTTTTATTTTTGGGTGTCATAATTCTGTCCAGAGTGCGTCCTCCGACAGCGCGCGATTACCTTGCATTGAATCTTTCAGCTCGATACTGGGTATAGCTATATTGCTTAATTACGGATAATGATGGTTGTGGGTGCAGCAGCGCACATTGACGTGGATGTGTCGGATCAACGACCTCTCAACCTAATCTTTGCCCGGGGGGTGGGGCAACACCACAAACGGACGTCGGACTTAATCCACTCAAGTGCGATTCGAAAAATTCCTGGGCCCGCGAATAAAATTAGTCGCCTCATGTCGCAAGCCCAAGATTGCCTCGCATGATTTCTGCGGAATCGCGCTCGCCTCCAGCTGAGATCGACACAGAAACACGGGCTATACCTACTCACCACAAGACAATATCTCACGAGGGAATCGCGCACCATGCACAGGCACACGTGTGTATGAAACAATTTTGCGGAGGACAATGACACACGATGTTTGTGTGTGACATCACGAGGCAGGCTTCCGCTCAGCACACGCAATATTCAATTAAATTGCGATACATCATCGCACAGCAGCAACAAAAAAAAAAATGACAAATGACAAAGGCCAGGAGGTGTGTCGAGTGTCGTCTCTCTGACTGACTGACTGACTGACTGACTGACAATGGGGTAGTTACACACTTCAACACAAGAAAACCAAAGGTAGACATCAGTTACCCACGATGAAATTGCATGTTAATTAGACATGCAACTGGAAGTCGTCGCATATACTACCTATATAATGTTGGCAGTGTCACTGGCCTAAATGTCTGGGCCTATACCTCGCCAGCAGGCACCAGGGCGATAGCATCGCACGACATGCGTCTTCCTTAAACGCTCGATCATGGTCAAGGACCATAAATAAATGCTCGAGTGTCCATAAACAAGCAGACATGCCCTGCTGAGCTCCAGATTTCTTCGTTTATGCCGGCTTCCTCTGCTCTGTGGCATGTCACTGCGTTACATAGTACCAACGTTCCAAAAAGATACACCAGATACCCGGCAGCGATGCTATAGATGCAATCGATGATTCATGAGACGTGTATGTGCATTCACTGTGCGCACACACATTGATTGCGTTTTCGGATTTTCTTCCTCTTCTTTTTTTTCCTTTCTTCAGAGAGAGGTTGCGTGAATTTTCTATACACATCGTATTCGTTTACAGTCGATGGGCCAGACACAAATGTTGTCACTTTAAGTCGTGGCTACAAGTTAATAAAAGTCAAAGGGGGAAATGTAACGAGTGACACTCTTGACACGGCACACGTCACAAAGGCACAAAGCAACGAGCGACATCTTTTGATAGCGGGTCTTGGCCTAATGCTGGATGACCGATGACCATGTTATGTGACACCCACGATAGCAGAGATGTAAGATTACATGCCACCGTGACAAACTGCTGGCTCGATTGTTTGGCGTAGGAGCGAATAGCTAGGGGGGAATCTCTTGAAGACTGCGAGTGGGATAAGAGGTATGCGGTGACCTATATTTGCAGTCAATTGGTTTTTGGATTGAGTGATAGAGAGACGATGAGAAAGAATGACACTCTGTAGATATACTGCCCACAAGCGCTTCTGAAAGACTGACAAAGTTGTGAGACTCTGTCGAAGTGCCGAGTGTATTTATTTTGGACCGCCCGTATTGGTTGTCTATGGGGGGGGAGGTCCACTTTTGTATCGAATTGAGGTCATTCAAGTAATCATTTGCTCAATCTTGCCGCACTCGATGGATAGTTGAAGTCTCTCCTGCAAAATCGGATACCATTGTCAAAACGACTTCTTATTGAACTTATACTTTGGGATAAGTCGCACAATGGATCGGCAGCAGTGCAGATCTGACTTTGGGTCAACCAGGTTTTAGCTGTCAGCTCCAAGATCCATCTGAGTTTTAGGACAGATGCTTGGATTTGCATGAGAAAATGTCCAAAACCCCCTCATCGATAGGTCCATACATGCTCTTGCCTCCACTAATCCAATCAGCTCCATGTTCATCCTATAGTCATTTAATAGAAAAAGATGCAGGTAGAACAAAGGCTGAGAGTAGGCGGCGCTTGATTTTTCTTCCATTTGCATCTAAGTCGACTTACCACAGTTTCCCTTTCATCCCAAATTACCGCCGAATGAGTACAAAATATGAATATACACATCTCTGCCCACTATTTCTTTAATTACAACGTCAGCAGGAAATACAAGGTGCCCAGTGTTCCAAGAAAACCCAAATCCGATTTGCCTTCCCCATATGTATGTAGAATGTAGATACATGCCCTAGGCTCACGCAGCCCAGCGCACAAGCACACAGACCCTCGCCAACTCCCATTCAGCAGTCATATTTCCAATTTATCAATTGTTTCCGGGAACTGATTTTGATTTATTAGCTACCGGTATAGAGGAGGCTTACCTTCTTCTTGGACTCTCTCCGCATTTTGCGCACAGAAACAGAACTCACAAACAGAAGTCATGGACAAGAAGAACTACCACCAAACATCGCACGTAATCGCGATGAATCCTTCTTCGGGCGAATCGATTCGGACAACATGACAAAGCAGCATTTCATCACAGACATGCGATTCTTAACCAGTTTTGCCTAGCCCACATGGAGGAACGCAGTCCACGTATATACGTTTTGCAGGTACTTAGATGGTTTTGCTACTCTACTCTCTGCTTGTAGGATTTACCTGAGAATTTTGTATCACACACGAGCTGTTCGATTGTTTTAGCTTTCCAAAAACTCGTATCTTTTGGGGGTAGGTATGGAATAACTCAAACTTTTGGGAATCGTCGTCTACCATGGCCATTGGTTGGCTTATACGGGACTGTTCCCAATTTGAGTATCTATCCTCCTACTGAGAATCGCCTGTGTATTATATCAAGGCCATAACATCGGAACACTAAACACTGAACCATCGTATACCTGGCACAACACACATCCCACGTGCGAGCTCTTGCCATCCAGAGGAGGTCCATAATCGTTGGAATGGAGTTTTGCATGCAGACCAGTCGGGGTCGGTCTCTGGTCCAAATCCCACACGAGGATATTTTCAACATTTCTGTCAAACAATCAAAAATTTAAACATGCACATCATGCAGTTTTAGTAACTCATGCGAACTTCTTGTGGGTAAATAGTACAATGTTAACACTTGTTCTAGTTTGTCGGACGATGGCGATGGATGTTGTGTGTCAGTGTTGAGGAGTGCTTATGGAATGGAGCGAAAATGGGAGGGTTTGTCACGTGAGTTGCTAAATTGAGCGGAAAGTAGTGAACTAAGAATACCTCTTGCTGGAAGTGTTGGTGAAAAATATAGTTATATTAATTCATATGAAAACTCTTAGAAATCACCCTAAATGCGCTTAAAAAAATCGCCAAAAAAGTTACAAAAACGCCCCGAAAGACAAATTAACAAAGACCTGAAACTCTACCAAGAAACTTTCGGAAAAATGCACTAAAAGCGAGCCGATAAATGTTTCAACAACGACACAAAAAAAAATATCCGGAAAGATTTTTCAAATCTAAGTAAAAAACGCTTTAAAGAATCTCCTTTAAAAGAGCCTTAGGAGAATCAGACTAAAGCCCCGAAGAACGCCCTCTAAATTCAACAGCAATGTCCCAAAAACTTCCTAAAAGCCACCCAAAGACAAACTTCAGGAAACTCTTCAAAAAGTTCTATGAAAAAGCGCAAAAAATGCGCCGAACACGTTTCAAAAATGTGTTAAAAAACGCCTTAAAAACACACAATGAAAAATGCCCTAAAAAACACTCAGAAAACTCATGGAAAAATGATCAAGTTCCTCAAAAAAGTTCCATGAAAACGTTCAAAAAATGCTTCAAAAATGTATTGAAAAACGCCTTAAAAAATATAATAAAAAATGATTTAGTAAACGCCTCAATAAACGGGAGCATTTTCACAAAAACAGCACCAAAAAACTCCACAACACCACTGAAAAGTGTTCCGAAAACTGCCCAATAAATGGATGAACAACGCTCCAAATAGCATCTGGAAGAGCGCCCATTAAATTCTGCAAAAAACGTTACAAAAACTACCCAAATCGCACTAAAAGACCTGCAAAATCATCGATTAAGAACCCTTCATCGATACAGAAGATGGCTAAAAATTTGGCGCAACCATCTGGAAGAAAGCGCAATTAGTTGCGCAAAACTGCTCCAATGAACGCAACAAAAAAACGTCCGAAAAAGTTTTTCGAAACTCTCTTCGAACTCATTAAAACCCTAAAAAAAAAGCTTTGAAAAACTCAATAAAAACGCTTCAAAAACAACCCGAAGAATGTCGCAATAGTCACCAAAAAGCGCTTAAAAAAACTGTCCAGAAAGCGTCTTACAAAAGGCGTTAAGAAACGATCCAAAATTTCCCACTTTAAGAAACCAACAGACGCTTTCAAAATTATACTAAAAAACGCTAAATAAGTTTCTTAAAAAAATTCCAAGATCGATCCAAAAGAAACCCCAATAGCTGCCACAAAAACGCTCTAAAAATCAATACAAAAAATGTCCCAAAAAAATCGGCCGAAGAACACCCAAAAGTTTGCCACAAAACGCTCCAAAAACCAGCAGAAAAATGTCCGGAAAAGCAACCCTAAAAAAATCAGAAAACTCTTAAAGTGTGGGAGAATAAAATACCACAAACAACTTCCCTAAAAGGTTCCAAAAATTGCATTAAAAATGCCCGAAAAGTGCCTGAAAAATCCGTCAAAAAACACCATGGAATGCCTCAAAAAGCTGGGCGAAAAACGTCCAAAAAGGCTCCTATAACGCTCTTTAAGCTGAGCACAATAAAAAACCACAAACAACGCCCTTAAAACGTTTAAAAAAAAACAGAAAGCGGCCCGGAATGTGACTCAAAAATCTGTTAAAAATCGCCATGGAATGCCTTAAAATGCTCTATAGGAAACGTCCGACAAAGCTCCGACAGCGCTATTAGAAAATACCCACGGGAAACCTTAGAAAGCACCCCAAATACGTACTAAAGAATTGCACAAAAACTGCATAAAAAAATGCCCCGAAAAATGCTATCCCTTAAAACACGCCCCAGAAATCTTGACAAAAAAAAAGAGCCACAGGTCAATAGGTGCATATTTTTAACTATATCAACTTCTTAAGCTAGACCCAACCATGCCAGTCAGTCTGCCGACAATCTTCACGCGCTCCCAATCGCTGCAATGCCCACTTGCACTTGGTTAACACCACTGCGCCATCTAGTCAACACTGGCCACGCTGATTTATCCTCCACTCACGATGCAGTTCCTCTGTCGCTTCTTATTATTATTTATTCCCTTTCGGCTGTGTTTTTCCTTCAACTTGGTATTTTTCCAATTTTCCACCCAGTCGATTGTTTGTACGACTTCTATCCCGCCTTGAACATAGCGCATCTGAAAATATATGCAGATGAAGCATATCTTCTGATTGACTGGGAGCAGCTACCTACCAAAACAGCGTTCGGCTTCAGCTTCGCCACCACCAACAATGACCGACCATATAGTTGGGTCGTGGTATCCATTTTTGCCGGACTTTGTGTGGGATAGTGCGATGATGTACCGGGCACCTCCACCTATGCATGTAAGTATGGTGCCCGAGAGTCCATTGTGGGCCACTACTGCCTTCTGCTTATAACAACTGTTGATATCTGTTTTGAAGTGTTTTGTTTCGCTCCCTGTTTCCCCGTCTCGGCAAGGGAGTCAATAAGCATTATGCAGAGTAGAACGATGTCATGGGATGGAGGAAGTGTAATTTTCGATCGATTGGACAAATTTGAATAAAATATGCACAATGCTGCGGATGTTTTAACCGAAACGTATCGAGAGGAGCCGCACAGACGACGGCTTCTGGGAAAGATTTTTTTTTTATTTGTTCTTTTTTGGCGATGTGATTTTTTCGACTGTTTTCTGTTAAACTTGGGGTGAGGTTATTGCAGGATCTTGATGAGCTGGTGAAAGTTCAATGGGAGGGTTATGTCTATCTTATGAACAGGGACACAAAGCATCAAACTAAAAAAAATAAATAAACACATAAAAGACAAAGAAGGGCTGGTACATAAGGTAGATGTCGAGTTTAAGTGGAAATCGGTGGTCTTTCTTTTCTAGGATAGACTTTGGAAGAAAGGTATACCTAGGAAGAGCCCAGAGTAGTTTTAGAGTGGAAAGACAAATAAGACCCTCTACCCACCTATAGCTCGCTCAAGAACTGAATTTCATAATAAAATGATGCCGAAACGGTTGCACTGCAGAACCTAGGTCTTTGTTTTGACAAGTGAACTAGTCGAGCTGACTCTTTAAGTTAATTCACTAAATTCCGTAATTTCATTCTGTTTCACTTTGGATGAGGTGATTAAGAACAGAGACCAGTACAGGGCTTTTTGTAAAGACTAGGGAAGAATGGAGCTTTATAAAGGCTGAAAAGGTTGCCATCGGGCATTGAAGTATAGAGTAGCCGTTTCGAGGACGAGGTTTGCTCAGAACTTCTTTTCCAGTGAGACGAAGGCTAAGAACGGAGGTGAGTGTTCGAGTTTGTGAAGCCCAAAGAAGGAAAGTTTTAGATAGGTAACAGCAGTTTCGAGGCCAGTTTGACTAAAAGATGGTTGAGAACGGAATAAGTTTATAAAAGTCGAAGAAGGAAAGAACCCGATCAGTACTTTTAAGGTCCAAAAGGTATTTTGCAGGAAGACAAAAGCATAAAAATGATGTTTGCGCTTCAAAAAGTTCATAAAGTCCTCGGCTGGACAGTCTTCAAAGCGTTTGTAGCAAGATGTGGAGCTTCTTATATATGGACTTTATGATCTTGTTCAAATGAAAATCCCCTTTTTAACTTCTGGAGGATGACCAGCCCAAAGATAAGTTTTTAAACCCTCTGTGGATCTCCTTCTAGATTTAGTTGGGGGGGCCAAGCTATCCAGAAAAAAAGGTTGCAAATAGAGGGCTTTAACAGATGATTTCCTTCTTCAAAAATCAAAAGACTCGCAAGAGCAGTTTAGAAGATTAAAGACGACTTTAATAGCTCTAAACACACATTTTTAAATTTGTGCCCTTAGAAAGGTGACGGTTTATTCAAGTCAGGCTGTAAATATGTAAGGTTTATCAGGTCCAGTAGGCATTTTAACATTTTTAACATTTTTGAAGACCCTAAAGCTGCAAACGAACATCAAAAGATTGTGTTCTGTTCGATGCAGCGTGCACCCATGAGCTCATCATTTTTGAGAACCCTTGTAACAAGCTGCGTTTATCGTGCTTGCCCTTGGAAGGCATGTTCCGCTATTTGTTACGCTAATCAGATGTGATACTCCTTCCCAGGTAGCTTGTTTTCTGCTTGTTATTATTTAGAGTTAGAGGCTTACAAGGCTCTATATCTGGGCTCTTTTAAGGCTGTTTCAAGCTGTGCGAAAACGTCAACTAAAATGTCGAGTTTCACATCCCAAACTATCACAATTTGTTCCAAGATCCACTCTTTTAAGCTTCAGCATACTTGGGGTCTACCTATAGCTTTACAAGCTTTCAAAATGTCCTTTTTAACACTAAAGGTAGGGTGAAGGCTTGGAAAGACTATAATTCCCAATATCCCAGTCATATTCTAGAACAAAGTCTACCAACGACTATACGAAAGCAGCTCTCCTGATAAGTCCTGAAGTTGCGGACTTATCCATCTACCGCCATCTTGATTGACCAAATGTCGGCTGAAAGTGTCAAAACGGAGAGCTATCACAACAGTCTATGTATACAAAGCTAGCTCCCCGCCAAGTCTGGCTTTAAAGCACCCATCCAAGACTGACAATCTCTCAGCCTCTCTCCTCCGCTTAAAAATCGCTACAAAACTGTCCGATATCCGGAGTAGACACTTGCTCAAACGAATGATTACATGGTGTGAATGTGAGAACAAACGACGACATCGTCAAACGCACTAAATTCAAAAGAGCACCATCAGACACCGCACGGCTGCCTCCCATGATGCCGCCGCCAACCCACATGTATGCGGCAACAATGACCATGCCAGCCAGCTAAGTGCGCGTCGGGGATTGATAGCACTCGGGCTAATCCAAATCTCCTCGTATCGCTGAGAGAATTTCTCGCTCATCCGGTCAATGTTCGGCTGATGTTTATGTGCAACCAAGCACCAACAAGCGCGCAAGCAACTCCTTTCGCAGTTGGATGGAGGATTAATCCGCCGATGCATGCACCGCACCGAAGCGACTCAACCGATGCGATGCACGCTCGGCTCACATATGGGCGAGCATGAGACTAATGCGAGGATTTAATTAAAATATGCAAATCGGTGCTGGCATTGATCAAGTGCTGATTTCTTTTTTTCCCCGTTTTTCGTTGCAGAGTGCGCCCTTCGTCGGCGGATACGGATATAAATGCGACTGCGAAGCGACCCAGAACATCCAACAGATACATTTGGTATCATTGGTTCGTTTTTTTTTTTTTTTGTGAACAAAATTTATAGCGAATTTAATTTCTCTTTCTGTTGGCGACCTTTTCGCGCAGAGTGCGGAATTTTTTTTTCTCTCGTTGAGTATCACCGTCGCGGTCGTTTGGGCGGATTATATGCGAGTCCGGAGCAGCCGGTGTGTGCGGTCTTGAGGCGCACAGGTATCATGAACTTGCAATGTTAGTGTGTGTGTGTGTGTGTGTGTGTGTGTTTGGATATAATGCCTTCGAATTATAATATAATTTTGTGAACCTTATCAAGGCAGCCGACCGAAAGAGTCTGCCGCAAGACAATGAACGATGAACCAGCAATGTTGCTCGTTGTTGGTTGTTGGTGCTTGTCTGTTGGCTGTTGTCTGTTGCCTTTGCTCTTAATTTATCGCTAATTGTTACGTCAGTCTGGATTTTGTTGTGGAGAACGGAAGAGATTTATCTTGGGCGCGGATAAAAATAAAAACTGCAACCCTGAGAAGAAGGTGTGTGCCTTAGCATAGTGTGGAACTTATTGGTGATTCATGGCCTAATAGATAGGTATAGTTGGTTGTGGTTCCTTGGAACTGAGAGTCGGATAAACTGCCGGCTAAACTGCCATATAAATCAGTTTTGGTGATAATTTGTCGGGAGCAGAGCTCTAATTTTTGAGCCACGATTACTGACAGCCGACAAATTGGTACTGGCAGTTAATTTGGGACTTTTTTCCCTGGAAGTCGAAGTGTTTGGGTTGCCTTAAGTTGCTTAATTTGTAAGGGTGAACTGTGGACTAGCAATCGATACTCAAGCACACTGAACCAGTGCATCAATGGACGGACAAATTCTTCCAATTATCGATGAGCGGCTCACTACAGACGCTTGTTCTCAACAATCACACAATGAAGGAGTAGTGATTCTGTGGACGAATTTTTAGAGGGATCGAGAAAAGACTCACCGCACGTTTTGATTGAGCACAAACCACCCAGTCAGTGGAAGGAATTTTTTAATGGTTTCTAGGCTGGATTGGCATGTCTTCCACATGGATTCGCATAGGTCCACCACCTGCCTTGCCAACTTTGATCTGCTTTTGTCACAGCATTGCCTGCCATATACCTACAGCTACATCTACAAAAAACCGACACTTAGTGCGCTCTAAGGACTCCAATCCTTTCAAGTCATAAATCTCCCAAAAAAAAAAAAAAAACCGACCAGCAAATTAACACACACACGCAAAAGTATGTACTGCCGGATTGATAGCACCGCCACTTGGGATGACCAGACCATCGGCTGCGCGGCGCTCTGCCACAATATGTCAACGCCAGGCAAAGTGACACAGCGTCGAGCTGCAGTGCATCATGTTTCTTCTTATCCACTGAGCTACGCTTTGCTCTTTCTCATCCTTTTCCTGATAAATGCCCGCCGATATGTGGCAGACAATATTGACGGATTTATTGCACAGGATGCATGACGATGATGCCCGGATTAAGAAAGAAAACGAGACCCCAGCAGACCCCAACATCCACCATCGCATCACGCTGCAAGCATGAAAATTAGCGACAGGAGCCGCACCACCACAACAAACACACGAACAGCGCGCGAGTGTGTTTCACTGTCGATGACGCTGACGACGACGACGACGATGAGTTCGTGATATTCGTGCGCGCGCTGTTATGTCATTCCGAATTGGAATTGGAATTTAGATGACAGGTGCATATTGAATTACAATTTCGTTTTGATTTGTGTCTTTTCCCCCCTCCCCTGGGTCCCAGTTGGAAGACACAACCGGCAGGAGGTAAATGTTACTCAATATCAACATCACAGCAGCAGCTCACAACATATCATGCAACAAGTTAACATCGGGACGAGTCACCACAGACACTCTGTTCCACTGATGTTGATGATGATGATGATGATGGTGCTGGAGGTAGCGGTGAGCACCATTTGGTAATGGAATTGCTTAGTGCCAGGGGTTATGTGAGGATCACAGTTGTGATTGACATGTGATACTTTTGGAGTCATCATCATAATTTGTGTGTAGGTTTGAAGGTCCATGGGGCACTCTCGGCCACATGGTTGATCATTAACCGAGAAGCAAGGGTAATCGATATCTTCGGCAGCGAGGAAATAAATTAATTTCGCTCAAATTGGGGTGAGTGAGCTCCGCCGTTTAGATGACAAGTTCACCACCCCACTGAGATGGTGGGAGGTGTTGTTTACACACATGATTGAGGAGACTCTGTGGGTAGTAGTTGGAAATGGGGACAAAGAATGGTATGAAGGTCGATGATGGTCCTCTGCATTCTTGATTTCAATTGAGCAGAGGTTGCAGTCTGCACTGAAATTTATTGGTTGGCTCCACTGTCCAGTTGAAGCTATATCGAAGCTCTGGACAGTGATGGCGATAGTAATGTTTTTTTTTTAATTCGCTACTAACTTTCTGGTTAGATCTACAGCCAAGCTAACTAGGGAAAATTGTACCTAGACCACGTTTTATCAGATAGTCAAGTGCTTTAGAGAACCTCTTGACTGGGTTGCATATAGGAATTTTGTGGACTTAAAAATTCCTGATGTAGGAACTTTAAGAGTGTGAAGAGTCCCTCGTGCTAAGGTATCTGGGAGATCTTCTCCACCAACCCTCCTATATCTGACCAACTTCCTCACATCCAATGACGAACTGATGTTTGGCACCATGAGCGGCAATAGATTGCTTCACTTACCTTCAATCCTCCTTATACAGGGTCCGCCAAATAACTTTCTTTTTTTTGAAAATGCTATAAAAAAAAACTACTGAATATTTTCTCAAATTTCTTTTTTTATTTGAAAGTACAAACCTTCCGGTTAATAATGGAAAATAATTTCATTCAATTGGCTGCCTCAGCTGGCCATGCAGTAGTCTACACGATCGGTCCAATTTTTAAGCACATTATCGATTGTGTGCAGCTGTATTTCACCAATGGCTTCACGAATATTGTCCTTTAAAGCGTCAATTGTCTCTGGCTTGTCGGCGTAACACTTATCTTTTACGGCACCCCACAAATAATAGTCCAACGGTGTCAAATCGCAGCTCCGAGGTGGCCAAACGACATCAGCTCTGCGGCTGATAATGCGATCTTCAAAAACAGGGCGCAAAACATCGAGTGTAGCTTCGGCTGTGTGGCACGTAACGCCGTCCTGTTGAAACCAAATGTTGCCAATATCCTCCTCTTCAATTTTTGTGAACAAAAATTCGTTCAACATGGCCCGATGACGATCGCCATTGACTGTAACGGCCACTCCTTGCTCATTTTCGAAGAAAAATGGCCCAATTATGCCTCTGGACCAAATTCCACACCAAACAGTGACTCGTTTTGGGTATATTGGCTTTTCAATGTATGCGTGCGGTTTTCTGTGCCCCAAATGCGACAATTTTGCTTGTTTACACACCCGCCAAGATGAAAATGAGCTTCATCTGAAAAGATGATTTTTTTTGGCAAAATCAGCATCTTCGTGTAGGCTACTGCATGGCCAGCCGAGGCAGCCATTTGAATGAAATTATTTTCCATTATTAACCCGAAGGATTGTACTTTCAAATAAAAAAATAAATTTGAGAAAATATTCAGTAGTTTTTTTTTATAGCATTTTCAAAAAAAAAAAACTATTTGGCGGACCCTTTAGTATGACCGGTCAAGAATTTCCTGATTTCATAAAGAAAGTCTTCAAAACTTTAAAACAGTACAAATGACGCACAGGATGAGTTTTCAAGTCGCAGAACAAAGGGTAAGAAGGATGCCTAACAGGTTTTCGTCATAATTTTCTTGGGATATATTTCTGTATTATCAAGAGCGGCTGTATTTTGTTTTTATAAGAACCTCTCCAGCAAGTAATTCCATATTGTAGTTTTGAATAAACAATGCCATAGTAAATTGTTTTTAATAACGAACTTGAACAAATACTGCTCAGATAAAAAAAATGCCAAAGCATACCCAAGTATTTAAGTTCATTAACTTTCTCTACCAGGAAACATTTATCACTGCAGTTCAGGTTACTATAAAAAGCAGGAGAAGAAGAATCAGACTGACAATTGCAACATGAAAGTTTGAATCTTTGGCACTCAGGTGCGTGAAAATAAATATTCACATTAAAATCAAGTAGAGACGACAAGCTAAAAATCATAAATTTAGTCTTTGAGCTAATAACCAAGTTGTGTTTCGAAAACCAGATTCTTAAAAGGCTGAGATGCTAGTTTATGTCGGAAGCCAGATCGAGGCGACTAGCCGAACCATAAGCGAAACCGACGTCATCTGCAAAAGCAGTCGGAATAAAGTCAAATGTAAAAAGAGAGTCTATGTAGAGAAATCGAGAGAATCGGACCTAGGACAGAACCTTGGGGTACCTCTAAGTTGATAATCATTCTATCACCCTTTATGTCATCAATCTTGACACTTTCTGACCTATTTTTAAGGTAAGATCTAAACCAATTTAACATGAAGCCACGAGTTCTCGCTTTTTCAAGTTTTTCCAGGAGAATGTGATGATCGACCATATCGAACGCTTTGGTAATATGTATCAATAAATAACCCTGCAGAACAATTTTTACCATCAAGGTTTGACATTAAGTTCCTACAAAACTGTAGAAGTGCATCTTCAGTAGATTTAGCCTTTTGAAAACCAAATTGAGTTGCTTTAAAAATTTTTATTTTCGTGAGGTATCTCACTAACCTGTTTTTCACAAGTTTTTCAAAGACTTTACCCATTACTGGGAGAAGTGAGATAGGCCCATAATTACATATATTTGCGGCAGAACCCTTTTTAAACAGTGGAATTACAACTGCACACTTGAGCTTTTCTGGAAAAACTCCTTCAAATATACACTAATTAAACCTAACATAACCACGATCCTATATCCATCAGCTACCTTATGATACTGGATGTGGACTCAAACTTGAAGACAATTGACCTCCTTTAGATTCTCTTTCCTCGTAGGTTTGTCCGGTCCCCAATAAAAATCCACCAGTGGTCACTGATCGTCACCCATGTTCCCAACAAAATTCCACTGGTGGCCACTTGACGGTACACTCAGAGAAAAAAAAAATTTATTTTTAACTATTTTTTTAACTATTTTCATAGTAAAAATAGGGAACACTATTTTAAATAGTTAAAAAATAGTTATCTATGACTATTTTCATTGTCCATAAATAATTTTAATAAAATCAACTGCTTAGCGGGTAATGTTACTAGATAAAATAATTATTTTTAACTATTTATTGTCAGTTGATGTTTTTTTTTTCAAAACTAACTATTCGATAGTCAAAATCATCTATTCAATAGTAAAATCAACAAAATATAGTCAATGTTATTAATAATAATAGTGATTTGGGGCTATTTTGATTGTCAATTGATTTTTTTAGAATCAACTTTTTGATAATCAATTTAACTATTTGAGCAGTAACATTTATAACATTGTTCATAGTTAAATTTGACTTTATCGAAAAGTCGTCGATAGTCAAAATCATCTATTTAATAGTAAAATCAACTATTCAATAGTAAAATCAACTATTCAATACTCAATGTTATTAATAATAATAGTGATTTGGGGCTATTTTGATTGTCAATTGATTTTTTTAGAATCAACTTTTTGATAATCAATTTAACTATTTGAGCAGTAACATTTATAACATTGTTCATAGTTAAATTTGACTTTATCGAAAAGTCGTCGATAGTCAAAATCATCTATTCAATAGTAAAATCAACTATTCAATAGTAAAATCAACTATTCAATAGTAAAATCAACTATTCAATAGTAAAATCAACTATTCAATACTCAATGTTATTAATAATAATAGTGATTTGGGGCTATTTTGATAGAATCAATTTTTTTTTTAGAATCAACTATTTGACCAGTAACATATAACATTGTTCATAGTTAAATTTGACTTTATCGAAAAGTCGTTGAATGATTATTAATATCGGCATCTTCGATACCTGCTTTGTAAATGTTTACTTGGTAGTTCTTTACGTGCCGAGTACACAAAAAGAATAATTACTTTCCTGAAAATTCTCCAAAAAATCAACAACAACAACATTTTTTCTTAAATCATTTCAATTGACATTTTACATTTTACTATATCTTATTAAACAAATAATTAGAAACATTTAAGTCTTATTAATTTTTTGTTCGGTACAAAATGAACGGGAAGTGGTGGGGAACTTAGTTCGTTAGACTTAAAAATTAAAGGTCTTGTGTATTCAGCCCCAAGTTCGTATGCTTCAAAATGTTTGTTTTCCAATTTAAAACAAAGAAAATTAATAACATTGTTTTCATTACAACTAAATTTGTCCTGAGAAAAGTTAAATAGAATACTACTTGTCGTCCTCACTTTGGTTTGTTAAACGTAAGTATTTCGTTTCCTTTACTGATGACAAATTAAAGTTTAACTTTTTCTCCACTGGCACTGGCGTCGAGCACTTCTAGATTTAAAATTTCACCGATATAGTTAGAAACGTTTTCGTTATTTATTTATTTTTATTTTTTTTTTAATTCCTTACCACTTATTTCTGCAAACAACTTTTCTCAAAGAACACTCAGCACAGTTGTTGTTTCATGCATTAAATTAAATAAATACTACTTATTCAAAGTAGGAAGTTATTATAGAATATTCAGAATTGATTGTTAATCACTAAATAAAATGATTGATTTTTAACTATTTTTTAATTATTTTGTAACTATTTTCAATTTATTTCTGTGCAAAAATAGTCATTCGAAAAATTTCATTGAAATTCATAGAATGAATAGTTACAATGGTAAGTATTTTTTTGTCTGAGTGCACTTTTAAGAATATGAACATGTGACGATCAGTGGCATCTGGTGAGTTTTTGTTCAGTATCGAAAAAAACCTACGACGCCGCGGAAGTCCGCAAAGGCAACCCTGTTTTTAAAATTTGCATCTAAAAATATAATTCACTATTATTTCGGGAGCCGATTTTGCAGATCATTGTGAATTGGGTAACCTGCTGAATTGTTGGAAGTCACTTTTATTGCTGATACTGCTCCCTGAAGTGACGTTTTGAGAACGGGAACGTCTTTCCAAAGAGGTCTGAACTGCACTTCTACCTACTACAACCACCCCAGTTATGGCTCTAACTTTGTCAGTACTTTCCGGTGCACCACTCTCCAACAAGGCCTTAACTTCGCCAGTATCGGTCTTCGAAGGGGTCTTAGGTGCTCGCTTTACCGGCTCACAAAAGTGATCTGAGCTGAGCTCTGCCAGAACTGTTTTCCCAGGGCGGCTTGATCTTGGATTGTAAACAATTTCAAAAACTTTTAGAAATGCTGACACCCTAAAAGTGACCAAACTACAAATGAAGTACCGACCATCGACTTGTTATAAGGTCCCAGGTCCGCCAGTTATCCTTTTCGAATAGGTGAAAGCATCTGCTTAGTTCATCTCACCGAAGGGGGGTAAATTCTTTTCTAGGACCGCTTTCTGTAGAGCTCCAATTTTTCAGTAGTTCCCACCTTAGAAATCCTGCATCATTCTAACCACATTTTTATCAAAAAATCCACGATCGATCTTGCGTGAGGTTCAGTTGGGCGCTTGTTTCTGTGTAAAGCCTCGGTAGCCGATGCCGACTTTTGCATAGCGCGCGGTTCCCCACCATTTGTCATCCGTATCATTTCATATTTACAGCTTGAACGATGAGAGATGAACAAAACCCACAACCGCCACACAATCCCACAATGAGTCCATCTGTTCCGACAACGGTCTCTCCAGGTCCGACGCCCACCTAGTTCTCCACAGCCTCAATTGCCCTATAACTTGTGACCCATGCTCCAATACCAAATCCATTCGCAATATAGGAAAATAATTAATTTCGCATCCTTTTGCCACAAGTGGGCGTCACTCGTCGCACAGTCGAGAAGGCCCTACATCTTCATCTGTTTCCGCTCTCTGTCCGTGCCCATGTCCGTCCACCTGGCTATCGCTCGCGACTCAAATGGCCCAGTGCATTCCTGCATAATTTCCAGCATCACACTGCGCGACAGAGAGGCCAACATTTTCATTTGGAATCTCATCGCAGCGAAGCGGTGTTAAACACGTCTAACTACACATGTCGTTGCACACGGAACGCGCTGCCCGCAGCCCCAGAAAGCACTTGCAACAAACCTATTTTTCCCAGGGCGCATTTCACATCATCATCATCGTCGAAGTTGTCCTCCTCATCATCGGCGGCGCAACGTGTAGCGTCGTCCCGTGTCCCTGTCCATTGATGTTGAACGCGGCGCGCTGCCTGGCTGAATGGGGACACATGGGACACACTGCAGGTGAGAGCCGGATACAAAACTATACAACAACGCAGCACGGCCGTAAGGCGGTGCACGCGGAAATCTCATCGCACGGGGAGGCCTGCTCTAACCTGGCTTGGTGCGGCCTGGCCTATGCAGCGATGTTGTGCAGTTCGTGGTTAAGCGTGGGCGCTCGCGCTCATTTCGAAGTGGTGATGGTATGGTGATGGTTACCTCAACCCTGACCATCATCGCTGGCGCACAGTGACGACGTTTTGTCTTTAAGGCTCGACTGTGGTTACACCAATGCACAGATGTGCAATGCAAGCCACATTATGCCCCAAACAAAGTCTCTAATTAAGTTGCAATAATCCACGCGCCACCAACGCGCAAGCAATTTCATTTTGTTTAGTGGTCTCCGCGGACAGACGGATGACTTTTGCAAGTGCGCCCATAAATCGGCCGCCATCAACGTGCGAGGTGCCATTTCGAATGCAAATTGATAGCTTCGACATGGGTTTCTGAAAAGTGCAGAGGACCTACTCCTACTCGTCTGCTTACATGCATGGAAGTTTCTTTTGGCAACCGTACTTGGATGAGGAGGAATTCGGAAATGGGGTTTGAGGGGGAGACGTTTGATCGGAGAGAATCGGGCAATATGTTGATGAGATGAGTGACGCTCTGTGGTTTTTCGATGGCGGTGCGGAGCAACTGAAAAATCTCGCCAACATTTTCAAATTGTATTGGTTACAAGGACGACCCAAATTGAGCATCTGTCCTTTGTATTTCTTAAAACCCACGATCAAATAAAAAAAAACGCTTATATAAAGTACATATCCATGAAAGAAAGAGACAAATATTGAGGGATTTAGATAGGATAGGAAATGGTTTTAACAGTATTCAAATGTAGCACAGAAGGGGATGCATTTAAAACAAAAAGAGGACTGACTTTGTATCTGATCATTCAAGAATTTTCCACAAATTCACTGGCTGAAGCCTCTAGCTTGCATTCACCCAAAAAAAAATTAAACTATACATTTTACAACATGTGGCAGTCAAATTCACAATGATTTCTGTATTTGTGTATTAAAAAAGTAATTGCGTTCAAATTCACAATTAATTGTAATTTTTACAGCGTTTGCTTTCATTTTAGCAGTAAAATTGTAGAAATGATCGCAATTTTTTGTTGTCAATTTGACAGCGCGTTGTCAATTTTTGTTGTTAAATATATACAGATATGAATTTTGTCAAATCTACTGTTGAATGCTGTTGAGATATCTTAAAACTTGTAAAATGCACAACATAAGCATTCAAATCCCCAACCATTTTTAGTTGAAACTACATTAAGTTGTGAATATAGCAGCTGTATTTAGCGTAATCCGTAACCCACTCGTCTAGATAGAACACTTTCATTATTTATAAAGGGTTTTTCAATAAGAGCGCTACAAAAGTTTTTTTAAATAAAACATAAACGGTTTTGGATATCAATGAAATTCTTTATTCCTGTGAGAATTCCTTTATACGTTCGATGCCATTATCTAAGGAACTCGATTTCTTTTGCGTTGCTTGTGGCGCCGTCCTGTTGGAACCACATGTCCTCCAAGTCCATATCATCCAATTGGGGCCAAAAATATTCGGCTATCATTGAACGGTAGCGATTCCCATTCAGAGTAACGGGCCGGTCTTGATCATCACGGAAGAAGTACGGCCCAATGACGCCGCCGGCCCATAAACCACACCAAACCGTAATTTTTCGGGATGCAATGATGACTCATGGAGTACGTGTGGATTGCTGCCTGACCAATACCGCATATTTTGTTTATTGACGAAGCCATTCAGCCAGAAAGTTGTTGCTCAGCCCAATTCACTAACATACGACGCTTCTGGTGGTCAAGCGGCTTCAGTTCTTGCGTCAATTTAATCTTGGAAGGATGTAGGCCAAGATCTTTTCGCAAAATTCGCCAAAACGACGTCACAGAGATGCCCAATGCTTGAGAACGACGTGTGAGAGACACATTTGGGCTTACTTCAACTGAAGCCCCAGCGGCAGCAATATTCTCGACACTACGGGCACTTCTTTGTCTCACTGGCACGGGAACATTTTGTACTGTGCCTGTGGATTCAAATTTTTCCACTAGACGCTCAATTGTTGATCTGCTAGGACGATTATGACGACCATAAATTGGACGTAGCGCTCTTAACGTTGAGGCCACTGACTCCGAATTTCTGTAGTAAATTTTAATAATTTCGACTCGGTGTTGGCTCGTATATCTTTCCATTCTGAAATGGCAAACCTTACCGAAGAGAAATGTCAAAAGAGCGGCAAGAAATTCGGCGTCGTTTGCTGTCCCTGTCGCTCTACTTTGGTAGCGTCGCCGGTAAGTTCATCTACCTTTATCCGAAGATTGGGCACCTTGTCGTGGTGGGGCGGCTTAAGTAGATTAACAGGATGCTAGACCAGGGTAGTGGCCCAACTCCTCTGGTAGAGCTGAATGTGAATTGAAGAACCAAGACTCAATCCGATCAATCGATCAACCCTTAAACTCCAAGATGACTAGTCTGCAATGTCGAGGGAGCTGTGATGAGGTAGGTAAAACTACTTGTTCACAGGGTTCAGGGGTAATTGAACCGCTAATGGAGACTCCTCAGGGGCAGCTCAATCCTCTGTTGTAATTTAGTTGAGTAGGATAGGTATTGGGGATCTCTGCCTATTCGGTCCGTTTAATTCTCCCCTACTCGTGGGTACATATATGGACCTAAATTTAAATAATAAAAATAATATTCCTTCGGAAAACGAGGTGGAAGGCTTAGGAGGGGTCGAGAAGGCGCTGGAAAGTGCTGACATGAACCCGAATAAGCTCGAGGGGTCAGTGGACTCTGATGGGAAACCAAAAGAGTTAGCAGACCAATCGTCAGTGGAGGTGGACAATGCGGGGCAGAAATGCGCCAAGAGGTCAGCCGGAACTGCGGAAGCCGGATTGGAAGAGGAGAGAAGTCCCGACTCCGAGCGGAAGTTGCACCAGCAACTGAAGCAAAGAATGAAGAGGGTCAGAAGGAGGCAAAGATTGGCCTTGGCCAAATCTGTCTCGGCGAAAGGCATAAGTAAGTCGGTTGAGGAGTTGACTGAAATGGTTGCCAACTTGACGTCGACCGAAACCTCTCCAGAAGACGGTGGATCTAGGAAACGGTTCAAATGTTCCGGGACCATGAATCCACCTAAAACTGTGAAGAAGGGGACGGAAGGCGGAAGGGAAGACGGACAGTCTGTACAATATGGGGTCAGTCTACAGGTACCACACTCCAGTGGTTATGTGGATGGACAACATTTACAACGGACTATTAGTCAACCCGGAAAGCAGAAATCGTGCAAGGCCGAGCAACCTGGACCAAGCAAGGTAAAGCGAAAGCTGAGCCAAGCTATGGGAAGGAGAGCAAAGCAAGCATCAGATGCTGCAAAGCCTTACGCTAGGAGTGAGAGAGCCAAAGTTGACAGGGGTGTAAAAACCTTTGCTCAGACAGCGGCGAACGATCTCCAAATGGGTGTTGCCGACATGAGTCGAGAGGGGGGGATAGAAGCTTCACAGTTGAGTATTTTCAAGAATGCTCTGCTGAGGGCTCTTGACTTACTTCCGACAAATGCAGGTGATATCGGTGTAAAGGAGATAACCTTGGAGGAAGGGATTATAGCAATAAAATGCGTAAACCAAGAAACCAAAGGGTGGCTATGTGAGACTGTAGGGAAGATGACCGACCTATGGGAGGGAATCAACCTTAAAATAGACAGGCTTCACATACTAAAGGATGTGGAAAGGTTGATAATCTTCGTTCCCGGTGAACCCGTGAGCAAGGATGTCATCCTTGCCAGACTTTGTCGTCAAAATTCCTGTGTGAAGGACACTTCGAAATGGAGGGTTATTCATGTGGGAAGATATGATGACAAAAAAATTGGTGGAACCAAGCTGACGATCTGGTGTCCGAGGGAGGAAGCGAGGCTGGTTAGACAAGCAGGAGATAGACTCTTTTGCGGGTTGGACATAGCATTCGTGAAGTTCCAAAGATCATCGGAAAAGACTCAACCTGGAAAGCCACCCGGTAGGGCGACGAAGTGATAGACACCATGGAGATGGGATCAACACAAGTCGGGCGGGAGGTGGGCCCGTACCGGGAAAAGCTGAGGGTGATTCAATTGAACCTTCATCACAGCAAAGCAGCATCGGCAATGATGACTAAGTGTTTTGATGAGGATTCGTTTGATATAGCCCTGATACAGGAGCCTTGGATCTTTAGAGGAAAGATTAGAGGACTCCCAAATAGCATGGCTGAGTTGCATTATGCACAAACTAGCGGAAGAATTAGGTCCTGTATCTTGGTGAGGCACGGAGTTCAAGCATATAAATTGCCGGATCTGTGTGCCCCAGACCTTGCAACAGTACGAGTAGGATCAGGTGCGGGAAGTTTTGTCATAGCATCTGCATACCTGCCGTATGATTCTCCAGAACCTCCTCCGACAAGAGAGTTAGAGTCTTTGGTGAATGCATGCAGGAACAGGAACGAGGATCTAATAATTGGTTGTGATGCCAATGCACATAATACAGTGTGGGGCAGCACCAACGATAATTACAGAGGAGAAGCCTTATTCGAATTTGTATCATGCAAGGATCTAGCTATCTTAAACCGGGGAACAGAGCCAACCTTCGTCGATGTGAGACGAATGGAAGTGATCGATGTTACCCTGTGCAGTAGCCAGATAATTGAAAGAATATCAAATTGGAGGGTAATGGATCAGGCTACATTGTCGGATCACAGAGCCATTTCATTTGATGTTCGCTATGGATCTAAAAGGAAAAAAGATCGGAAATACATCAGAATTCCGAAGAACACAGATAGGATAAAATACCTTGAAGTGTTGGAGGAAAAACTGAATGTAATGACATTCGGAATACCGAAAAACACTTGGCATGTAGAATCACAGTTGAAGCATCTGCAATCAGCTGTTGAAGTTGCGTACCGAGTGGCTTGTACACCTACTTTAGTGGAAAAACAAGATCCTGCGCCTTGGTGGTGCCGGGAACTTGAAAAGCTAAAAAAGGCTGCGAGGAAGGCCTTCAATCACGCCATGAGGAGGGGAGAACCCGAAGCATGGGATGAATATAAGGCGAAAAAGAAAGAGCTAAACGTTACTCTGCGACGACGTAAAAGGGAGTCATGGAGGGACTTTTGCTCGAGTATGAGGAGTACATCTGAAGTCAGTAGACTACAAAAGATTGTCTCGAGAGATCCAGTTTCTAAGATCGGACTCATTCGTAATAGAGCGGGGGAGATGGTGGAAACACTGGATCACACAAATGAGGTCCTAATGGAGGTACACTTTCCAGGAAGCTATAAGTCAGCTCAGCCCTGGGCTCCAAGGAAACAAGGAGCGAACAGGATGGATAGGACGGAAGCAGAACGGATCGTGACACCAAAAGCGGTCAAGGGTGCGATAGCAACATTCTCACCCTTCAAAACTGCGGGGCCGGATGGTATATTTCCAGGTCTAATGCAATGGGGTATAGACCTAATTGCACCAAGGCTCAGGAATATATACGTTGCATGCCTAGCAATAGGCTATATCCCGATAACATGGAGGGAAGCAAATGTGGTCTTCCTTCCAAAACCGGGAAAAAAGGACTACACCGAAGCAAAGTCATTCAGACCAGTCAGCCTAACATCCTTCCTGTTAAAAATAATGGAAAGGGTGATGGTGGACTATATGGAGAGTACTGCGCTTAAGATGTATCCTTTAAATAGTAGACAGCATGCATACAGGGTAGGTATGTCTACAGAAACAGCGCTACACCAAGTAGTACGCGTTGCGGAGGAAGAGCTAAATACCGGGGGCATTGCGATGACCACTATAATGGACATTGAAGGTGCCTTCGATAAGATATGCTTTGAAAGTCTGAAACAAGCCTTGGAAAAACGTAGGGTTAACCCACTGGTGGTAAGATGGGTGGACAATATGTTGAATACGAGGGCGATTAATATTCAGACGGGAACCTCAAAACTCAGAGGAAGGGTTAGCAGAGGTTGCCCACAAGGAGGTGTTCTCTCACCTACACTGTGGAATATCACTGTGGACTCTCTTCTCGACAGACTCGAGGCGACGGGCATTCACACAGTGGGATATGCCGACGACATAGCAATAATGGCCAGAGGCAAATTCATGGACGTCACAGCAGATATCATGAGGAATGCACTCAGAGTGGTTGAGCGGTGGTGTCTGGAACAAGGGCTCTCCATTAATGCGGCGAAAACAGATCTAATAGTCTTCACTAGGAAGAGGAAAAATCTGGAATTTCGGCCCTTAACACTTTTCGGATCGGAACTAACAATGACTAAGAAGGTTAAGTATCTGGGAGTCTATCTAGATACTGGACTTACTTGGAATTACCATGTTGAGGAGAAGGTCCGGAAGGCAAAGAGGGTACTACATCAGTGCAAACGTGTATGTGGACAGAGGTGGGGACTCTCGCCTAGGTCAGCATACTGGATGTATACGATGATAACTAGACCCATTATCACGTACGCCTCGGTTGTATGGTGGGCGAAAGCCTCTCAGAAAACTGTGAGGAAGCACCTGGATAGGGTTCAGCGTTTAGCATGTATGGGAATTACAGGTGCAATACGTACAACCCCAACATGCGCATTGGAAGTCATCATGGGGATATTACCGCTAGACTTATTTATTAAGAAAACAGCGGCCCAAACGGCACTTCGCTTGCATCGAGATGCGAAATGGCACCATCGTGGTACGATCTATGGACATAGGAAGATCCTGGAACTTGTTAAAGACGAGATTAGGGAGCTAAACATGCCTATGGATCGAATAACAAGGGTGCGTATTATGGAAAGAAATCATAAAACTCGTATTGAGAACGGATTACTTCCAGAAAAAAGAAATGGTGAAATAGTGATTTTCACGGATGGATCCATGATGGATGGCGGGGCGGGGGCCGGTATCTATTCAGAAGAGCTGGAACTTGCCCGTCACATTAGCCTCGGGAAATACACTTCAGTATACCAGGCTGAGATGATTGCCTTGCTTTATGCGTTGGACTACTTGCTTGAGTGTCAGGTGGAAGGAAGAAATATCCTCATAGCACTGGACAATCAGGCGGTGATCAGATGCATGGAACAAACAAACATCACAACATCACTGGCACTGGAATGCGTACTTAAACTCAATAAGTGTTCATCTAAAAATGAAGTAACACTGACTTGGGTACGAGGACACATAGGGATCGAAGGCAATGAAAAGGCGGACTCCCTTGCAAAACAGGGGTCAACTGAAAAGTTGCTGGGACCAGAACCATTCTCTTCAATTGGCAGAGGAATGGTTGAACAGCTTGTCCACAAATGGATCACGGCAGAACACCTGAGAAGGTGGTCAACCGTGGAACAATGTAGACAAGCTAAAATGGCAATAAAGTGGCCTACCTGCTCCACTCAAAGAAGAGTTCTAAGCATGAGTCGAGGAACATTGAAATGGGTGGTGGCTTTGTCTACAGGACATGGTAATTTCAGGTATCACTTAAGGAAAATGGGCCTTATAGAGGATGATACTTGTAGACTATGCCTGGAGGAATCTGAGACAGCGGCACATATACTGTGTCAATGCCCGGCATTGGCTGGCAGAAGAATGAGGATCTTGGGACATCAATGGGTCGAGACCCAGTCGATGAAACGGATCTCCCATAAACAGATGCTAGCGTTAACACTAGGAATTGAGCCCAGAGAAGAACTGTGGAGAAATCCAGAGAGTCTCTCTGAGTAAGATTTACAGTGGTAGAGAGACGAAAAGAGACCCGACAATGGTGGTCTGATTCGATTATCTCTCGAAATATATATATATATATATACTTTGGTAGCGTCCCTGTTGAAAAACCCTTTACTTGTACGCATTCCTTTTTTACCCGACTGGACACAGGGAGGGTTATCCTAAGTACGTTCCTACGGGACGCTCTGTAGCCTAAACGGCTAGACCGATTTTGAAGAGTGAGGTGTCATAATATTCGTATTCTTCCCCGGAGTGTCATAGGCTAAAAAACTAATTTAAAAAACCAAAAAACCCGTCTTGTTCATTCTTTTTTATTCTTTTTTTTACAGTCAGTCGGGTTTTTTGGTTTCTTAAATAAATTTTTTTATACATGTAGTCTTCAACTCTGCAAATGATAATCCCATTTTCTGTTAGAGTGTAATTTGTGACTTTCCCAAACGGATATTAGAGATTTACTTTTTTTGCTGAAGCTGATGAGATGTTGAGGCCAGCATTTTGAATGGGGAAAATATAGAAAATAGTTCCATTGTATAAAACGCGGCCACAGCAACAAATACATTGCTTTTGGACGTGGAAGTGTTTAAGGTCGTGGGCAATTTTTTGCATTGTCGAAGAGTGTTGCGCCGTTTTTAACACGTAAGCTATAAATAAGTTCGTGCTTCGGGTGTTCGTTCAACTTGAATGCATTTTGCATTATAAACATCTCTTTGAACAAGGTCGAACAAAACAAAGTTTACTTCTGCTGGGTTCGAAGCAGATTTTTGTAAAATATTTCCTGACAGTGAACTTTTGTTTTATTATACATCCGCTATTAGAAAATCAGGACCAGTAAAATACACTTGGACATTTATCCTATAATCCTCAATAGTAAACAATATACACATGTTCGTAAAAGTAGAAGATGTTTATGCCCGTCTCGTTCAACAAAGGCTTACTTGCCATTTTCTAGCTTTTTGTTAAATGATTCAGGTTTTCAGACAGAAAATTGTTCAATTGTTTAATGCTCTAACTAAAAATTATGAAAGCCTCTATCATTTTGCCATGTTAAATGATATGAACTTAAAAAAATTGTTTCAAGTAAACTACTTTCGTATACTAAGGGAACTTACTATAAAATTGAAAACTATAACAATATTATTTGAACTAATAAAAAAAAAGAGCTTTTTAAAAATATTAAAAAATGTAATTGATGAGACTCAATAAGTATTTGGTGTATTCTGCGCATATTTTAATTTTTATTACAGTTGTTATCCAGTGGATTTGATAAAAATACTTAATAATTATATGATTTTAAGTATTAATTGTTTTGCAAGTCCACCAATTCATGTAAATAACTTAAACGATGAAACAAAAGAAATACTCGAAAATGCATTTAATTTCTGTTTGTTCAATAAAGCATTTGTATATAATTATCTTATCTATAGATTCTATTATTTGATGTGTTGATTTTTATTTTAGCGCATAGATTTCACAAAAAAAAAATTGTGAATATTGGGCAAAAGAGCTGTGAAAATGTGACCAAATAGTAAGTATTAGTTTCTACAAATCGAGTTGTAGATTTGACGATGGAAATTGCATTTTGGCTGCAAAATTTTGTGAATAAAACAACCAAAATCTGTAGTTTATAAACATAAATATCGTGTATGTAACAAATTGTGTTGTACATTCAACCATAGACAAACCATACTGAGACCCCCAACTCACAATCCTCTTGCCGCTGGCCCAATTTCTTTTCAAATTCGCCATTTTGTTTTCCTATCGGTGTTATGTCAAAAAAGAATCCGTGTGACATGCAAAAACATACAAAAAAAGCAAAAATAAATACTGCCAACCGCGGCGACCGCGGGGAAATGTGAACGAGTTCGGGAATACCACATTTTTACATAATTGAATGCCATTGGTTAGTTATTATAAATTGTTAAAAGGCGAATAATTTGATTTGTTTGGTTAGTAAAATTATCTAAATATATGTATTATATACTAGAAACATATTATGACAAACATGGCTGTGCATTTTCCGCTTTTAGATAGCATCAACTTCGATTTCGTGCGTAAATTTTTCTTAAATAATGAAGAAAATTTGCTCCAAATGTTTTTATTTTTCCTCAACTAATCTACATTGTCAATTTTGAATGAATATTTCAGGGAAATGAACACTTATTCCTAAAAAAAAATTCTATCCACACAAAACGAACAATTTCAAATTTAACGGATAAAATTCTATGAACTCTGCCAGCAACTTTGCCCACAGCGGAAGTGGCTCATATTTTCTGGGAGTGTGTTGGTGAGCCGGAATTTTTTAAGTTTCGTGACATTTGTCAATACGAGTTTCAATGTAACAATACTAGCGCACCAAATGGTTACCACTCCGTAAAAATATGGCTTGTAGGCTAAGTAACGGGAAATCGGCCGGATCAATTGGTGGTCTTAGTATTGTCTCTGCATTCAACAACGAATGTTGCTTTTTTTAGTCGTTAAATCTACAAAAAATGCTCTAATTTTCATAATTTGGTTGTAGAATGTACAACGACGTCTCTGTTAAATTGGCAGCATTGGATGTCGCGTCGATTATGACAGTTAATGCAGTCGATTTAACAGCGGTTTTCAACATTTCTTTAAAAAATTAGTATGTAGGAGTATGTACTCCTAAGCGTCGTTTGACTACAGCAGATATATGCCAAGCCTTGATTTGAAGGCAATCTTTGGGAGTTCCACACTTTACGCTGTAACCCACAGACCTCTCGTTAGTCATAGATTCGACTTAACATTGCGATGTTATTTCTCACAATAGATTCGAGTGCTATATCGAGTGCTCCCGCATTGTAAAACGAACTTAAAAGTCCCAATTAAATGTACCCCCACATAAAGGTGGCTCTACATTTTCGGACGACGACTCCTGCAATTTCTTGACGATTTCTGCACGCTTTCTAATTCCATCGCCATATATATACATTCCAGCGCAACCTCGCACTGGTCACATAGGAATTATAACAATAAATTCCCCATCTGCACCCTCGCCCCACCCCCCCCCCCCCCCCCCAATCCCTCTTAGCCTGCAATAAATCACAGCGCCCTCGAAAAAATAAAACAGAAAACCAACTCTGATCAACCAGGCTCAAGGTGAAAGGCGCGACACCGTTCCAGCGCTGTTCCGCCGCCATATCGCGCTATTCCGGGAATTGTCCCACAATAGGGAGCAAAAGCAAAATGTCTCTCTGCGAGCGCCCATTAGCGCGGTAAACAAAAGCACAAAACTCTTGTGTGTGCTATTCGATTCTTAAACGAATTTGAATTGAATTCGATTTTTCGCGCGCCATTTGGCACTTTTGGTTTCGCTCCTCCTTTGTTTGTGTGTGAAGAAATCGCTCCACAGACAGATGAGTATCCAGCACTCCATGGGGATCCTTTGCGCCTGGCACAACAGGTCCAAGACGTCTCTTGGCCGATTATAATCACACGGGGATTGTAAATCAAATCGAATTGAACTGACTCTAAAGAGGATCATTATCGCATATGGATTCGTTGCCATTCAGAGAGGGAGTGCGCGCGATCCACAATAGAGTACATCCTGGCCATGGGTCTGGCACGTCCAACCAGAATCGCCATCCACCGCCACTTGGTGTTGATCTTCTCTCGTTCAGTTGGGCGCGCGCAATCACCGTTCCCAGATCGGACTCATAAATAATCTGTCGCGACACATACCTACTCGCATATACGAGGAGTCCCGCTCGGGCTATGAATAGTGAATTCGCGCGCCCATCAACTGAATGGAGGTGGAGGACCACTTGGTGGCTTGGAACTATGGCGGAAAATATTTTAATATCGACAAAAAGGGATGCGCACATGGTCGGTGGTGTGCGGTTGTTTGAATTATGGCTCGGGACAGAATTTTGCCAGCGATTTCTAAACTGCCGAATGGCTGGGGGCCGTCTGTGATAAATCAAATTGTCACTTGGCGAATTGCAGAATTACAGGCTGCATGTGTGTGTGTGAGTGTTGTGCGTGCAGAGATGCAGATGCGCATTGGAGACGAGATGACATTATTATCTTGAGGTGGGCTGCGGAGCAGTGGTGGACCTCCACCGATGCGGCTGATGCCATTCAATCATGTTGAACGGGCGCAGTTATGATACAAAGTGACACATTAATTAGGGATGGTCTGATGAATGGATGTGTGTGGCTTAGACAGGCGAAGGGCCGATGTAATTCAATTTGGCTGGGACATTCTTGGCGGCTCGGTGAGTCACTCGGAGATGGCTGATCTGAATTATTACCAATAAATTTCGCCTTAAAGGTAGAAGTTGCTCGCAGAATGACACATGTGATGGATGCTCAAGTGGTCCTGGTAATGAGGGCATTTGTATGATTTGTGTAGATAGACTGGAAACGTGTTTCTGTCCATTGATCTACGATAGGAGATGTAAAAAGTCGCACAGTCATGCTTCGCACGGAGCCTTCCCACTATTTAGTCTGGGGACATATTTGCCTTCGATTTGTCAACGTCATATCGGGATTTTACTTTCCCCGACGATGTCATGCACAAGTCAGCCGAATTTGCAACTGCAGGTGAATGCACGATCAAGACAGTACAATGGATTTAAGACTTTCGCCGTCGCATCGTCCCGACAGACGTCTGCGGTGACTTGTTGTCAAAACACAGAATCACATCAACGGTTCCCATCGACAGATCAATCGATCAATTGTCACAGCAGCGCTCTTCCATCACACAGACTCTCCCCTTCATTCAGATCGTGCCTTCCGATCGCATCCCATCGATAAAATGAATGACTTCTCGAGGATCCTCGCTTGTTGTATGCATATTATCCCAGCTCTGGACTCGGCGAATCTTTGTCTCAACTCGACGACAATTTAAATATGACCCGAGTTTTATTTTTTCCACTTGGCATCATCGCGCATTCCTGGGTACACACAATAAAAGATGCCCCCCTCTCGGCCAATCAAGTCGGAAAATTATAATTGAATCGAGCGCACAGTCGTAATGATTTTTTTTTCTTTCCTGTTACCGTCTCCTTGCAGTGGAGAGATACGCGGCGCGACATTCTATAGATACTGGTCCACTGTACGACGTACTCAATACAAAGTTTGAGGCGAATAAATAAACCCGACTTGAAATTAAACTCCATTTGATTAATTTGCATAAGACAACAAATTCGTGATCTAAATTATTTGCCTCTTGCCATAGATGCACTGCACAGACATAGACACGGACAGAGTCTAAGAAAAGAAGAGGAAAGGACTGCCACTTAGAGGGCTAAAGATGCAACTGGAATGGGAATGTATTTATTTGGCTGGTGGCCTTCTGTGTGGTAGATGACAATAAATGAACGCGATCCCAAGTTAAATGAAAATAAATTGAAAGTCTTTTGATGGGAAAAGTCGGACAGAGGAGGAGGAGTGTCCTTTTCTGGGAGAGAGAATGGCATTTGTCAATAATTAATAAACCTCTGTAAATGATGGGAAATGGATGTCGAATATTTTTTCAAAAAAATGCAATTGCTCTGTTTGTGGTCTGTTAATTCTCTGTTAGAGAATTGATGTCCTGACAAGCTGTTCTAATGCTGATTTGCAACTACCCTATACCAAGTTTATGTTGTTTATGTCGGCTTATTTTCTCCTGGTAGTTTATTGATTTGTTTTTGCCCTGTTACTTCTCTGTACTACTCTGTTACTTCCAGAATGCTAGGTACTCCTTTCAAGCTGCTCCCTGAGCTCAACTTTTGATGAATGAGCTACCACTGAATATTTGTGATGAAATATTGCCTTACTACGTAAAACTTTGCTTTGACTGTATCCAGATCTACTAGATACGCACCATCTCTGTTACTACTCTGTTACTACTCTGTTAAGCCCCATAGGACTACGCTGATATGGATGAGCAGCTTCTGTGATAGTTTTTCTCTGACGTTGCCTGCCTTTACTGCATACAAATCGATTTTACTATGTTCATCGCCACGCTTAGTCCTGTTAGTGATATGAAAATAATTTCCCCCTACTTTCACTGCTGTTGCAGCTGTTCTGTTATCTTAGTATCCTATTATCGCTTCATTGCTACGATAGTACTTTGAAACAGAGTTCCACTGCTCTTTGCTATGAAGCTCTGCGTTTCCTTTTATCTGTTGGTGGTTTCTAAATTTTCTGCTACTTTTCTGCTACTTCACTGCTACGCTGCCTATACTCTGTTAATATTCTGTTATACTTTGATAAACCACTATTACGTGCTTTGACGTTGCCTTTATTATTATCATAAAAATGGTTGTATTCGCTCTAAAAATCTGCTACTTTTACTGCAGTTTGTCTTCGGCAAGCACTCTCTTACTCTTCTGTTACACCTCTGTTAATTGTTTTTCACTAAGCTGAGAACTCTGTCACTCTTTCTGCTGTTATTGCATTTGTCTACGTAGCTACTTCTGTCATATTGATGAGTTATTTTACTATTTGTTTGTGCCTGTTTTCCAAAACAAAATTATGTAGTTAGACACTGGTAGACATTGGCTACATCATGTACGTTCTTGGTTCTGTTAATGATCCATTTTGTTCCTTTTAAAAAAAACTGGTAGGACCTATTTGCCTCCGCCAACTACACTGTTGCCATTGAGCTGTTGCTGCTCTTTCTCTGCTGCTTTCTGAACTTGGCTATCCATTATTTGGCTGAAACAATTTTCAACAAGTAGTCAACAAATGCTAAAATTCGCTTCAACTATCTTTCAGTTACAGGTCCGTATTTTTTCTACTCTAATGTTGTTTACGCTCTGCTATTTCCTACTTGTAATATTCGCTGATGCTGCTAAACATAGGGGCTCAGGATGGGTACGGGTAGTGTGCTGGACAGCTTGACTACTAGCGAGGGGTCTCAACTCTCAAGTTCAACCTTAGGGTTTTTTCTTCAATTCGTCTTCCCTAATGCGAACCTCTAAGTTGTGAATAAACTTCTCAATGATGGTACATCATTTTTAGGGGTCCGCTCTATTTCTTACAAGAACAAACAACAAAAAAGCAAATAGTTTTGGAAAGGTAGACATTTAGGGTATAGATAACTGCACAGCTAAGATACTGTAATTTTGCTGTTAACTCACTGTTAATCGCCCTGCTACTTCCTGGAGTTGTAATTCTGGTGCTTCTCAGTCCTTCAGTTGCAATAGCATTTAAGACCTATGGTGACGTCTTTTCAAAATATTCTGTCATCGTCTTCATGGGAGTCTTAAATTATGTGAAATATATGTCAACATTTAGGTTTAAACCGAACGAGCCTGGTGCCACTTCAAAAGATAGAATTAAAAACTCTTACAGACCTAGCTTTTCCAGAATGATAAAGATTGAAAAAGTTTGTGGAAATTTGACTGGCAGGCTTGTGGCTTATGGTACTTTAGACTCTTTTGCATAAGTTCAATGCTACTTCCAAACACAGAACGACGAGGTTTAGACCACCAAGTTTTGAGGTCCACACATCTCTTCTCTTTAAAGTTTGATGCAGCTTTTAACAATTTTCATCATCGAAACGACTTTTGCCAGGCAGATGCAGACTGTAGTCAACTACCCATCGCCAGACATTCCAAAGGGTGATCTCGGTGTCCATGTCCATGTCGGTATTTATTTTTTATTTGCATTTGATTCTGTGTTTGTTTGTCTTTTTTTTTGCGTTTCCTGATATCCTTTCTCTAATTAGTCGATTATTTGAAGCGTGAAATTGAGATTTATTTTATATTCCACTTGGAGGAGGACGGACAAGGTAGACGCAACATGGTCGGACGGGTTAATGCGAAAGAATCTCTTAAACAGTTCCACGGTCAGTTGGTGCGATATTATAGATACTCGAGTACCACCCACAACAGGAAAGGAATTTCATTTCCGTGGTGGTGTTTGGTTTTTTTTTTTTTTTTCAGCTTATTTTTAACTACAACCTGTACAAGTGTGCAGTGTGCCTTGTTCCGGTGTGTAACAGCTTGGCCATTAGCTTGGCTTACCTCGGAGAGTTTATCGCTTTAATGTGCTTTAAAAAAAACAACACTGTGCATTTCGTTATGGGTATGGATGGTCAGAAACTATTTGCGGGCAAACCAAGCCAAACCACTGGACTCTTATCGTTGGAATGTACAATTCTAATTAAAATTTACGGATTCAAATTGATAGTTGAGAGGAGAGTGTGATTTTCCTCGTGTACGATATAAATATGTATATACTCTCAGGGGATGTTAAAAGGTGATGCATACCTTTTGGCGGTGTTGTAATGGAAACTCGGTGGAGATTTGATTGGAATTGCATGATTTCTTAATTCCAGTTTCGAAGGAGTCGCTTTCGGGAAATTGAATTTGAAGGGAGCATGAGTTGGGAGTTGGGTAGATGTAGATACCTACTTGTTGCATGATGTGTTTTAAATGGAAATGTAACTACTATCTATTGATGGTGGCTTCATATATTTATGGCTGAGGTTCCTCGTGGTTTGCAAATGCAGAGTTCGGATTAGGGACACTGTTAGGCATTGAAGGACACCTAAAATTCTTACTTGATCGCGATTAATAAATGAATTAATAGCATTTAGAGAAATAGCGATACTAATAATCAATTTTAGTGACCAGGTTAAATTTTTCGAATTCAATATGGCGAAATTTTCCATACAAAATTGCATATTGTGAACTACAAAAAATTGATTGTGGAGGTTAAAAATGATTTTTAGTAAGGTGGGTGAAAATGCAAAAAATAAAATAAAAAAATGTACCCACTTTTAGACACTTTTGTTATTTATGTTATTAATTTATTTAGTTTAATAACCGCGTTCATGTAAGATTTTTTTTTTAAATTGCTTTTAAAGCGATTAAACCCCTATTGAAAAATGAAAAAACTGTTTTGGAGAGTTTTATCCTCCTTTTTTTTTAAATGTTATCAATTTATTTAATAACCGTTTTCACGTACCAATTATTTTAAATAGTTGTTAATCCTAAATCCGTGTTCGGTGCACTGAGAGCCCCAACTAATTTTCAAATTCAAATTTAAAGCGATTTAAAACCCACTTTTAGACACTTGTCATATGCTAATAATATTTTCTTTTATTTTGCTGTCGTTAGAAATGTTTTTTACCCGACTGGACTGGACACAGGGAGGGCTATGTGTTTCGGGCGTATCCTATGTACGTTCCTACGGGACGCCCTAAAAAGATAAAAATAAAAAAAGTTAAATGCGTCTTGTTCATATATATTTGAAATTCTTTTTTTTTTACAGTCAGTCAGGGTTTTTTGGTTTTTTAAATTAACTTTTTTTATGAATACATTTTAAAAGAATTTCAAAATTTTCGAAAAAAAAATAATTTTTTCCCCTGTTTTACCTCTTTTTGCAAATGTTGTTGAGGGAGTTCTGACGGAATCTCGAAAATCGAGCCTGAAAGTCCAAAATCCAGATAATAATGCAAGCCCAAAATCGGGAAAATCCAAGATCCCATTTTATATAAATGTTAATGATAAAATCTACTTTTCCATACAGAGTTTCCTTACTGTGATGGCAGACTTTGAAATGGAGAAAAATTGGGCCAAATGAGGTTATATGCTGTTAGCCGTTCACACAATTTGGCAGTTCACGTTCTCTTTATCTTCTGATAAGTCTTCTTTCTTTCTTCCTAACGCGCCGATGTTCTCTATTGATCGTATAATTACCATACGTGATGTCGTCTCTTTATAGGCTGCACTCGCCAGCTGCCCTTAATCTCATTTTACTAATTTTAACGTCCTATTTCGTATTCGCTTTGAAGAAGCAGTCTTTAGAAGCGTATTTTGTAAAACTATTTCAACAGTAAGAACTGCATTGTCCCACCAAAAATAGAACGGTCATTTAATTCGATTCAAGATTAAAGATGACCTCCTCCATGTTTGGCCCCTTATTTTGGCGAAAGTTAATCAAAACACTTCGACAATTAAACAAATCGATTCTTAATGCATTCCTCAAACTCCTTTCCAACCACTCGATTAGAGCCTTCACCATTATAGCACTATCCACTCAACATCTATTTGAAACATCACCTCTTGACTTTCTCTAATTAATTAATTTTACTCGGAAGTCGCACGATAATCGGTCCGATAACAATGCATATATATATGTTACAGGTTCTGATGACTGACCCATCAAAGGCAGACGCGCGCGCTCTCTCTCCTTTTACGACGTCTCTTAATTAAAAATGCACCACTTTGGCCATACATATAGTAAAAACAATCCCAATCCATTAACAATGTCTCTAGAAACTCTTCACTCTTGTGTTTAACAGTCAAATCAATCAAAGTGGCCAATAAAACCCTCTATCGCTCTTGAAAATCTGATTCGAAACTCGTAAAAATCGAGAAAGTAAGCCACACATGCAACAGCACCCTGCTATGGCGATAATACGGCACCAAATTGGACAGCAAATTGGTTGGCCGACATACACTAGACCTACATTTGTATCGATTTTCAATGTTCCGTGTTTGCGCCGAATTGAGATGTCCCGCTATGATCGACGATGTCGACGAATGGCTCTCCAACCGGCGATGGGTCACTTTTATTTAAACATTCATAGATGTTTCAAAAAAAACAAAAAATGTGAGCGTTTGGCGCCATGCGTTACTTTGTGTACATCGCCAGTGGTATGGTGATGTAGGTTTGGTGTTAAATAAAATTCAATTCGGCTGACAGATCGGATCGGAAGTCTTACAGTTGTGGTGGCTATAAATTTTCCCACTGAATGGAATAATTGTCACCGTCGTAAAATGTAGGTTTGGATTTAGGAAAAAAAAAAAAGTGAAAACCCGATTGAGAGGGTGATCCAGACTGGCCATATACGAACGAGTATGTGTGGACCTCCACAGGTAGTAGGTGATTATGATGGCTGCTGGGAGGGAACATTGAGTGGGTTATACCTATACACGCTACACCCCATTGGGGTGATTTGATTGTTTTTATGGGTTTTATAGGTCTTGTCCCGCTGGGGGTGAGATTTGTGTACACAGTACACATGTGAGAAGTCGGCAGTTGGCTTTTGGGTTGGTTGGTTGGTTTGACTTGTTGTCTCAATTTACGCTATGGTGGAGTAGAGAGTTTGGAGAAGAGTTTTCCAAGTCCGATGACTGTGGTTATACCAACCAAACCATAGACGGAAACTGAGCTGCGTGCCAAGTTAGCCTTTTTTTTTTTACAATATCTACCTACAGTTGCGCTCACTTGAATAGCGTCCCACCATTGTGCATAATGAAACTGAAAATAATTCAAAGCTCTCTGGGCCTTACCAATAAACATTTTTAGTTTCGACTCTAAAATTTTAGTAGTTCACAGTGCCTATATTTTCCATATAAATTTCGCAATTTTGAACTTCCGTAAATTTAAAGTCGAGACTAAAATTTGTTATTAGTACGGCGCAATATGTTTCTGTTTTGTATATCTGTTTAAACAGTCTTTCTGCAAGCGAGTTCATTCATTGGAAATGTTCAATTAATTAGTTTTTGTTATGTTGTTTCAAATTAATTCAAAAAACATCGTTTTCTTTTGGTTCACTTGAATAGACCCCCTCTATTATCAGTTTTTCGTGTGAAAGCCAAAGCAGGTAGTTATGCAAAAATATTGTATGATATTTTTAATCAGTTAAAATGGGTATTGGTAAGACATTGAAGGAGAGCGAGAAAGCTAAAATCAAAGCCTACAGCGAGTGTGGCCTATCGCGAAATAGCTAATAAAACTCAACGAAGCCGCGTCTTATCCAAATTTTTACGGAACGAGTCTAAGTATGGCAAAAATATGAAAGGGTGAACATTTAGTGCCGCTACCTAACCTATGCTGGGAAAAGAGAAATTCTGCAGCTCGCGTCAAATTCACACGACTCGCGGCCAAAATAAGAGAAAAAAGTGGTGTTTAAGCAAGCTTGTCTGCGGTAAGCGGATTATTTCGAAGGCTAAGCACCTGAAGCGGTTGAAATCAAAGAAAAAACCACCTAAGCGGTGGTACCGTAAAGAGAGACGCCTTAGTTTCTGCCGTGCTAACATGACCGTCTAGCAAGGAATGGTTAGTGTGACCAATTCAATATTTGAAATCATGCTAAGTTCAGCAGTTTAGCATGTTTTTTTTTTTTGTATTAAAAAAACTAAAAATCGTGCTAAATATTTTTTTGAAATCGAAACCTTAAAAACTAAAAAAAATAGAAAAAAATAACAAAAAAAACTGTTTTTCAGGAAAAATAAGATATATTTCACAAAAATATCATTAAACAAAATCACTTCTTGACGCTTACTATGCATTACATAAAAAAATAAAAATTAATAATTATTATTAGCTGAATTCGTTGAAAGGCTGTGTTCAGTGTTCAGTCAGGGTTCGGACTTTTGAAATCGTATTTCGAAGTAGATGTAAAGAAAAAGCGAAGTAGAACTACATTTTTTGAAGTAGATTTTTAGATTCATAAATGAATATTTTTTTTATTAAAAACAGAAAAAAAAATTGGACATTTTGACTAGGACAAAAAATTAATATACAATAATTATGTACTTGTACATGTACATTTACATTGGGTTTTTTAATATTTTAAAATTTATTGCATTTCTTAAATAATTTTTTTTATTGCAAAAATGGAGGGTTTCATTGAGCCGATGAATTATTTATCTCAGTCTGTTGTAATAACTTTTGTAATCTAACATAGCCTGAACTTGTGCGGAAAATTGAAACTTCTCGTGGTACCTTTGTCTCTTTCTTTTAACTTAACGAAGGAAAATGTCATTTTAGCTTGAAGATTAAAACACGTTGCCGGCGAGGTTAGCTGGCCAGAAAAGCAGAACCACGTGAAGTTTCAATTGTCGCACGAGTTTGTTCAGATAAGGAAGTGTCAGGATTTGAATAAGTTCTTATTATTTAGTTATTATTCTTTCAGCAAATAAAATCGCATCAAGATATTTATCCTCCTGTTCTTCTCCAAACTACGGCGGCACAACAAAAGGCTTTTTTCATATAATTTTAAGCAAAAGGTGCTTTATTTTTAGCTGCTCGACTACAGCTAACCTCTTTCCAACAGATACTTGTTGTAGACCTCATGTACTTGTCGTCCTATCGAATGAACAGAACATAGGCTCTTAAATTTAAAATTACACACGCTCCTTTTATTACATCGAACTGTAGACGTCAATCACTTGAACCAACTATCACTTCGCATACGTCTTCGTAATTAATACCAGCGATAACTTAAAAATAACCAACTGTTACCAGTTTCCACGAGTCAGCTCCATAGATTTTGAAGACGAATTCGCGAGGAACATCGTACTTTCACCTGACGCGCTTTCACAAATTGTAAATAGATTGGAAAATTCCACACGCCTAATTAAGCGACCCCCCAATTTCCAATCTTGAATTTCAGTCGCAAACCTATACTTTGCGCTAATCTGCTGAAAAGTCCGTCTTTAACTTTCAGCCATTAGGTGTCCAACTGTGGGTAAATAGAAACTCTGTTCCTGCCTCGCAAGCCACCCATTTGGCAATATTCTTTACGACTTTTAAGAGATTTGGCTTTCACGTAACTGACGAATATACGTATACTCCTCCGTATATGGCCACGGCTCTGGCATTTCCTGTCGCCGTATAGACATTTCATTTAATTTTCCCTAACAATTTCACTTGACCATTAATATTAGGTCGTAAAAAAAGTTGCAGTGGGATGTGTCTCTGTGTGTGCCTAGACCTACGGGTGCTTCCAGCTCAACAGTCATGCATACGTACCTCGCAATCAATGTCTGTTTATTGATTTTAGATGCTCAACTAGAATTTTGCTTAGAAGCTTGTTTAAGAGCGAGATGGGAGGATTTTTTTTTTGTCAGAAAACGCTTTGATACATGTTACGGGGTATCCCTGAGGGCTGCCAATTATACGCAATGAACTTGTAAATTCTTTTAATTCAAGTTTGTACTAAAGATGGCAATGTTAGCCTTTGTAAGGCTTTTTCTTAACACCAACTGATTGCCTCTAACCATGTCTAATGTTTGTTGTCTTTCATTTTATCGTTTCAGGTAAGAGGCGGAGTTATACGCTGATTTTTATTGGAGTTTCGTAAGTTTTTTTTTTTTTTTTAAATTGTTGTATTGCAATTTAGGTATTTCCTGAGCATGTTTTTGGGGGAACTACTTTTTTGACTACCTGCCTTATAATAAGAGCTCACATTGAGGTATCGGTTGTATTTTCTAGTCCAAATGTCCTTCTCGTACACGGAAGAAAGAATCCATCGATCGCCACAGAAAACATAATAATCAGGTCACAAGGCCCTACCCGGCTATAGATTCATGATGGCGATGTCTGCCTTCCCGGTTGAACCCCAGAAATGTGTCTCAATTCATTAAAAAACGTATAAACTTCTAAAGAAACGCTCAAAAAGCGTACGAACTTTTCTTACTTATTGTTGAAGCTCAACATTGCGTTCATATCTTAAAATGGAAATGTAATCCTTTCCGGTTGAGCCCCCACGGGTGGTGTCTGATTATATCAAAAGCTGATCAGCTTTCGGGGGGATGAAACCAGATAGCCCACCACAGCTTGGAAGCTATCTATGGAGATATATGCCCACCTGGTTGAACCCCCACATCTTATCTGATGCCATTACAAATTTGGTCAGTTATTGAGGAGAATTACTAGGTAGAAAACGACCTTTTATTACTTCAATATGGTCTTTAATTTGGAATAAAGATATCCGTGTTCCCGGTTCAACCGGACTGTTACCAATTACCTACTAGCATCAAGAAGTTGATCAGTTTTTCACCGGAAATGGAATAGGATAGCCCAAGATAATGTAGTTTGAAAGTCTATGGTCTCTAATGCACAACTGAAGTATCTGGCTTTGGCGGTGGAACCCCTAAAGCTGTCTTACTTTAAGTACAATCACCACTTTGTACTTTCTGGCGAAACGTCTTTATAGCACTTGATATTTGTGTTCTCTATCTAAGATTGATATGCCACTATCGTCAATGATACACAGCGGAAGTGTCTACCTTTCCGGTTGAACCCCCACTTACGTGTGTGGTTTCCAGTATAACCATTAACAAGTAGATTATTTTGCAAGAAGGGGTCAAAACGCACGATATCATGTATTTTAGAAGACTGCTATGGTCTTCAATGCAGAACTGATCTATCTGTCTCCCCGGTTGAGCCCCTCCGGTCGTCAAATTTCAATTCTACTATAAACAAATTTATAAGTTCTTGATATTGCATGATGCACAAAAGCTTAAATAAAGTTTGTGTCCTTCTGGTTGAAGCCCTATGAGTGTCTGATTTTAAATAGTATCATGAAAACAAATAGTTTTATAGTGCACAACAGTTTCTTCTTTGAAAGTTCTTGGAAGGAAACGATATATGGACTACGATGGGCAATGGGGCATCGGCCTTGCTAGTTGAACCCCTACCGGTTTCTGGTTTAAAGTAGTTATGAGAAAGTATTTCTGTTGCTGCGGAAGATATACCATATACAATGTGATATGCGCCTCATCAGTTGAACCCTTTTCGAATGTCCGGTTTTAAAAATGTCAAGTTGCTGCTCAAACTTTCTGCTTATCGTATAGCAAATTTCTGAAAGAGAAAGAACATAACTGTCAGGACGTCGATATATTAAATCTCGTCCGTTGTACTGAAAATTTTAAATTCACAACGTGCCTTAAGAGTGCGAGCGTGAAATCACCGCCTTAGAGAGGAGAAGCACTTCTTTTCAGAAATACCAGGTCTAAGGCTACGGCTAAAAAAAAAGTGGTAAATGCGCACAGTTGAACATAGTATATGGTTTTGTCGGGCGCCAGTTAAGGGAATTTGTATTTCTCAACAGACAGGTCTTCCTTTGAAAGATGCCTAAAGTCGGCTTTCGTTTAAATGCTATCTGTCACAAATTTGATGCGAATACGACTTCCTTCTCGTAGCCATGATCTTACACAATCTATCTCACTATACGACCTGATCTAATAAACTGCATCCGCAACCTAAGCACGTTTGACACATGTCACAATTGCCTCTCATCGTCGTGTGTTATTGGCAAAAAAATCCCAACAATTTGTCGCCTCACTGTACATTCTCCAATCGACAGTGATTTCAATTATGAGATAAAATTCCACCTCGCAGATTCCTCTGACAACTTAGTTGCTTCCTCGAAAGATCGCATCTTCCTTTCGATATATATATCGCCATGACAACTATACCCACTACTATCTGCAGCAATTCATCTCGCGATCGCTGTGCTCTGTCTAAATAAATACTGCATCTGCGCGGGTAGCGCTCAATTTCCACAAGCGCACGATTTCATCACGACGAAAAGGTTTCCCTTACCCAGGGTTGACGATTCATTCCCTTTTCCGTTCGCGCGCATATCCCACTCCTTCAACTCAAAATCCAACTGACCTCTGCCCTCAGCAGATATCCCCCCATCGACTAATAACCATAGAGCAGCGCACGGTGTATGCGGAGCACACAGATCACGCTGCAGCAGGCGGCAGCGCAGCGCAGTCAATTCTGTGTCGTGATGATGGCAAATTGTAAATGGTCTCAGTTATCACACACTAATGACACGAAATTAGGAGAATTTCCCTCCAATTCGCCAATTGGACAGTATACCGCGCTTTCGCGATTTTTCCAATCGATATCGAGCTACAGTTCGTTCCCCGGTACAGATACGACTCACCGAAAGTAGTTGTGGCTTTTATTAAGGCACCATCTACCGTGTTGTCATATTTGGCATTATTTTGCATTGTTTTCGCTGCGCCGGCCGATGGGGTGGGGGCGGGCAGCCCAGGAAGTCAGCGTGCGCGCAGTAGGTAGATCAAAACAACTGCTGGGATCAAGACCTTTTCCTTCTCTCTCACTCGCCGGAACAGATGTACGCGAGTACAATTGCATTTGGAATTTTTATCGAAGGTTTTCGGGGGCGGCACAGTAGTGGCCCATCTGCGGTTCTGTGTCGTTTTGAACTGATTTTGATATTGACACGGTTTGGCCATGGCTAACATAAATGTTTGCTGAATGACAATACCGTGTTATCATTTCGCCGAGATGATTATCGTTCTCCTCGACTTTGAAGATGGAACTCTTGGATCCGAGTGCACCTCTGGTAACAACGATAAACGCTTAACGACGCCGTGGGTCATGAAAATTGTGTTGTTCATGCCGGCGGCGAGGGTATAACAGTTCAACTTGGCTGATGCAGAGATACAGATTCTATTGTGCGATATGGTAACAGTACCCATACAAACAAGTCCTTTTGCATTATTTATTTAAAGCCCTGCAACTTTGTTGCGATCAGCTGTACCCTTGGCATGCATCACACGTTCTGTTTCTTTTGGGGGGGAACACGTAAAAATCAAATTTCCTGATGGTAGTCTGTACAAATTGCGGCCATCCGTGCATATCCTTGAAAGTCGCTCTCAAATCCAATATACAAGGGAAAGAACAAGATATTTCACTTCCGTTGCACAGAAATTCCTGGCTCACATAGGTATGTGCAGGAAAAACCGTCTGCTACCGCAAATGCAATGAAAGTCCATTAAAAAGGAGAGAAGTTGGCAAATAAAAAAAATGAACCAGTCGGGTAAAAAGAAGAGAAAAACCCAAAGAAATCCCTGAATAACAAGTGAGGTGCATCCTGGCTGAACTTATGAAATATTCACACTTTTGGCTAGCCGAATGCTCTTAACTGTGGCGTTTGCACTTTCGCTGAGTACTTTTCGGTTGGCAAGAGTTGTGTGTGTGCGCTTTTCTCGGTAAAATCCAAAAATCTTCTACATGTGTTTATTTTTTTTTTTTTTTTTGGTGAATTGAAAGGATTTCTGCATTTCTGCTTATTGGGGTGCATTTTTAAGAAGCGTGTTCGAACCACCGCGCAGTAAAACACAACGACTTGTGTGATCCGTAAAGAAACATTTTGACTGTGGAGGAGACATGTAAAAGCGGTCAGTCGAAGTCGGCTTGAGGGTGGGACGTAGAGATGCATTTTTAACTCCTAGCTGTAGGTACTCCTAGGAGTGTGTTCATAGTGCCAGTATAGTTACTTTTGCATCTTTGAAACAGTGGAGGAGTCACTTCAGGGATTTGGCGGCTGTGCAAAGTGACCTGTCATATTTTACATAATTCAAAGGACTAATTCGAAAGCTATTTCTGGACTCTTAAGTCGACTGTTGACGACCTTTAACGACGTTTAAACACACGGACAGTCAGAGTAGCACTCAAGCCGCCATGCACCTAATAAACTATCGAACCTCGCAACTTGTTTTCCCACATCAGATCAAACTTCTTATTTCACATGTCAAGCCTCTCAAATTCGTATCCACAAGCGACACTCACATCCCGAACTGCACTATATATAGCTCGTTTGTAATTTATATTGCATCTATCCTGCATTCATCTCTAAGAACCCGATTCATTAATCATCCCGCCAACTATATGCGAGCACCCATCAGTCGTCGTCCTGTTGAACCACAATCCAATTAGAAGGATTATTTAATACCCCCCATGTAATGTCATCTCCTCCGCAATGCACTGGTGCCTGTCACGGTTTCCTCTCCCATACAAGAAAGATGACAGATAATACAAAGACTGCTTGTGTGGTCGATCGTTAGCTAAACTCAGCTTCTCTCTCATTCACTCGCACATCCAACGAAGTGTCAACTGACCAAAAAATTCCGAAAATGATCCCATGTGTAATCACTGATCGGGATGAGCACCACAGCGGCGCGCTGATATCAATATTGCTCATAGAGCCGAATATCATGTCGCGCTGTTTTTATCGCTGTCCCTCGATACATCGTACCTCCGACTATACATACTCGTGGTATCTATGGCATCGAATTTCAAATTCTCGTGATTTAGGACCTCGGCGGAAATTAATAACCTACACGGCGGGCGCTGCGCTATGAGTGCCACCCATGAATCTGGATTGTTTTACGCGCATGCACAGACAAAAACAGCTCGGAATCGAATTAATTTAGTCGGTCAGTTGTTGTCACACCGACCGGTTCGTTAGATACTTGTGACGTTCCTCCAACGCACCATCATAGAAATCTGAATGCAAAGCTTTGGGCATTTCAGATCTATTTGACAGAAGAAGAGGCGTCTGATATAAATTGCTTACAAGTGTGAAACGCATGTTGACCGCGATGGCCAAACAGTGACCCAACAAGATTAATTAGCGCATCGATGGGGTCGGTTTGTCATTTTTTCTCTACGGTATTTCAATTAAATTTCGTTGTTAACAATTGTGTGGTCGTAAAGTTGACCAAGGCATTTTGAACGAGCTTGTTACTGCGCGTTTTAATGGATTTTCTCTTGCGATGCATTAATGGGGCTTCGTGTTCCTTTTGATTGGCAATTGAACGAACGGAAGGTGTGATCACGTTGAGATAATGTGGAAATCATTTTTTCTTCCTCTCTATCGCGAAGGGTTTTATTTCAGACTGGGATCGTAAAAGAGTTGACGACATTATTAAGGAAGCTATTTTTTTTTTTTGAATGACATTTATTAGAGATGATTGGAAGGTCCATCGGAAAATTGTCATAAAACTGGAAGTGCGGTTGGGTTCTGATAAGGAACTCGGGCAGAAATGTAGTCCTAATCGCAAACCGGTAACGGTAGCGAACAAAGGTTTGCGTCTAAAGCAGATAGTGGTCTACTGAAGGAGACCACTCATCGTTAGTGGCGGCTGTTTTTTTTTTTTTTAATGAGGAGATAATTGTAGAAGCTCTTTTTAAAATGCCTCTTTTGATGGACCCCCTGACCACATTACATTTGAAGTGAAGCAGAACCATGACTAACACGACGAAAATCGATTGAAAAATGAGCTGTCGACGCAACAGGTTCAACTGTAGTCCTATATACGAGTAAAGGAGTCCTACAATTTAAAGCCGAGTCTCTCTTCATTATTTGTCAGGCGTTCGCAGTGGAAACCTTCTTAGGACGTTATTTGCGTTTTTCCGGGGGCCGAACCGAAGACACCTCGCTCTTTAGTCCAATATACTAACTTGTGAGCCACCACCCCACGACAATCGATTATGTTTACTTTTTTTACACTTGACATACGAAATGTTCAATTGTTTGTAGATTGTATTGAAGGAGCTGTTTCTAGAGACCCTTAGGTTTGAGTCACACGAGCTTTTTTAATAGTCGCGTCAGTGATTTCTACATTTCGAAACGATTTTTGAACGGATTTCTCTACATTCATCTGTCGGTCTTGTAGCTAAACCATCATGATTAAACTGAAATCACAAAAGTGGTGTGTGTAAGTAAATTTATTGCAAAACAAATAGATACAACGAAGTAACGAAATAACGTAGTGACGAAATAACGCTTTGACTGACGGATCGACTGAAGGACTGGCTGCTAGCCATAAGAGGATAACATTAACGCAATGACGCACGAACGGATTGATTGATTGTTAACGCAGTTTCATAGTGACGACCGACTGAAGTACAGACTGATGGTATCACGGGAGAGCACAAAAGCACTATCGGACTGACGGTTGGCATTGCGGAGCAACCTTTACCATAAAATTGGTAGCTTACAAAAAAGGACTAACGCAATAACGCACTAACGGAGTGTGGCTGATTGGCTGACATTGTTGGACCATCCTACAAAAAAAACACCAACGCACAGACCCTCTGACGGACTAAAGGACACTGAGATGATGACAGTGACAGAGTCTTCATATTTAGGTATTTAAACTTCAACAAACAGAAACAGAAGTGCGTGTGAGTCCAAACCAAGTGGGTGGGATACGACTCAGTATAGCTTTCGACCACACCACACCCAGCATGATACAATAGCCTATAGTCAGCGATTCTAAAAGAACCGAACAGAAGGTCCCCAAAGGAAGTTCAGACCTTAAGGGATATCAGGGTATTTTTACAGAGGGTGTATGGTTTCAATTAGGTCTCTTGCAGGAGTTGGTAAAACATGCGTCTCTTCATTGCTTCTTTAGAGAGCTGAGGCTGTGCTTGTCTGACTCTTGTATATTGACTGTTGGTACCCCAAATTCGCAGTAACAATCAACAACTTGTCAGCGATTTGTGTCCCATTTTCTATAAAAAGTGTACCCAAACGAACTGACTCCTAATTGTCATCATTTTCAAAATGTAATGTCCACACCTTTCGCCTTGCCTATGATGCGAACTGGGTCGCGGCTTAGTCACTTTTTTCGACAACAGGGTGAGACCCGTTACTCCCGCCATTAGCGTAGATTCCCAGCCCGAAAGTGACTGTCAATTGGAGCCCATATCGCCCGCCGCACTGTGGCCCAAAAAGGGAAATCTCGTGGCAAAACTACTAAATTCGATGTTTTATTTTTATTGCTTTGTTTTTTATTTATAATAGAAATGTAAACGGAGCTTCAAAAACACCAAACAAAATAATTTTCTGCTAACTAGTTTGACTCATAGAGCTTTTCAAAATTGGTCAATTTTGTTCTAGAGTAAAAAAAAAACAGAAAAAAACGAACTTCTTTATTTTCTTTTTGTAGTCTTTCTTGAATGTAGGTAGTATAGTTATTTTATATATAGGTAAAGTATAATTTTAATAAAAAAAATAGAATAAAACAAAAAAAGCCTTTTTTAGCACTTTTTTTTTTGGTTTAAGTAGAGCTACAAAAAAATCCCCCGAGTTATCGTAAAAATTGACCACGATAGTTGACCCTTACTATTTTTTTGTTAAACCATTTGCAAAATTGTAGCTGCAACTAAAGGGTCCGCCAAATAACTTTTTTTTTTTTGAAAATGCTATAAAAGAAAACTACTGAATATTTTCTCAAGACGTGATTGTACCTTAGTCCACGGAGTATTGTACCTTGGACCGAAAATATTATTGAAGGTTTTCCTATAGTTTTAAGGCAAAAACTTTAATTTCGTTCAATAAAGAAAGTTAAATGGTACCATTCTTATTTTATTTCAAAAAAAGCAGCAAAAAAACAAACCACCATTTTAAAGCTTTTGTGCTTGATTAACACTTTTTATTTCAAATAATAGTTTCAACAAAAAAAAAAACTCTCTTAAACTAAAAAAAACTTAACAAATGACTTCAAAATTATCAATTATCAATTATTTTTGGCCAAATTGAAAATCCTCCTCGGATTCGCCTGTACCAAGGTACACGCGCTATGATAGGTCCAAGGTACACGAACGCGACTTTAGCCAGAAAAATAAAATTTTATCGTAGTATTTAAAACACATACGTACGACAATCAGTGGTGGAACACGTAGGGAAAAATCCCTACATGTAGGTATTTTCGACTAAAAAATTGCTCCGTAGGGGAAAAAGACAGATTAGATATAGACAGATTTTTAATAATTAAAACCGTTTGCTGTAAACGTAGGTATTTTTTATAATTTATAAAAAATGCCTGATGAACGAGAACGTGTATGTTTTATTTTTAATTTCCCAATTTTTTCGTATTTCTATAGAGAAACTAGATTTGAGATCTTGCTACATACATCTTACCCTGAATTCACAATTCTATTTCCACCTTAACGTTTTTCGCCCAAGTATACTCTTCTTTAAATGTCATTATCAAAAGGCATTCGTTTGCGCCTTTTTGTCTCTTTTAAGTGCAAAGACACTCACATTCACAAAATGAGTTCAAAAGATTTATAGGTATATGATCATCACAAACACGTTATATGATTTTTCAATACCTATATTTTGTATTTATGTATTTACTCTCTTTTAACTTTTAAAGACAATATGGCCGAGCAATTTGAATTATTTAAATAAACTAATTTAATTTAATAAATTTATGCCTACAATTTCTTTTGCGTCTCTATTTTTATTACTTTCTATAAATAACCTACTAATTTATTGTTTTGCCTTCATATTTGTGAACATAACATCCTTTTTTCATAATATTAACACAAACCTATTGTTTCATACTAACTTTATATAAATAACGAACTTTTTTAAATAAAAAAATTAAAATTAAATAAAATAAATACAGCATTTGAACACTTTTCTCTTAATTTTTTCAAATATTATGTAGGCAAGCAGACTTGTAGGGGAAATCTTACGTCGGTAGGGAATTTTTGGACCCGGGGTAGGTTCTTTTTTTTTTTTTTATGTACTATCACTGACGACAATGTGCTCTTAACTAAAGATAATCAATACACTTACCGAAACCGATTAATGTAGAGTAAAAGAGACAGAAAATTAGGCTCTATACAACTTTAGAGAAGAGTTAAAAAAATTACTTTTTTCACTGAAAACTGTATATATAGACTTTTTCCACCGACTTACAGGTACAATACCTTCCCCTGCTGACATTTTGGCCTTAAAACAAATTTCCTTACGTAATATTTCAATTATTTTGTTAATTAAAAGAGCTGAGAGGGTAAAATTTTCTTCTAATATCAATTAAAAATTGTTTTGCTATCGATAAAAAATGTACCCACTTCCACGCCCCTTTTTATTTATATTGGATTTTGTTACCCGCCCCTTTAACGACACTTTTTGAATAAATTCCTCCTAAATCCAAAGGCTTTTAGAAATATGCTGTAACTGAGTTTCTTCGAATTATTTAAATTATTGCAAATCATTATTGTTCTTATTCTTAAAGTATACGCAAACATGGATTACCTTGCCAAAAGAAAGGGATTCATTTATATATTTCCTAAACATTACAAAAAGTTAAATGAAATATTTAATATAGGATATACTGATGCGCAACTTTTTTTTGTATGGGGGTTCGCTGAAAGGGAAAATCATCGAAAGACATTGCAGAGCTAGAACGCGAGGGATCTAAAAAACTTCCCTGGGGGACTGACTTTCGTCATCCCTAATGTGATTGCACCTAGTTGTTCAACTAATCGGCAAATTTATTTTTGAATTGTTTGAGAATTTAAAAGAGAAATCCGCCGGTTGACGGATTTCTGAACCTTTTTGGTAGAAAATGTAACCTAATTTCTATTCTTAGCTAATTTTTATAGATCAAGCGGTTTTATCCGCCCCAATCTCCTGATTAAATGGTCTGTGTTTTATAATTCGGTCATTTCTAAGGTAACGTGGTTGAGAAGCCTACGTCTGTGCATTCGAGCAACTTTTCTAATTTCGTCTTCAAACACTTCAATATTTAGATCTCTATGAAGATCAGCGTTGCGTACGTACCAAGGTTCATTAACTATGTTCCTTAGTACTTTATTTTGGAAGATTTGAATTTGTTGTAAATTTGTTTGGCATGTGCAATGTGCATGCCCACAACTGGAGCCCGTAGGTCCATACTGGTTTTAGAACTTGCTTGTATAGCAATAGCTTATTGTAGTTGGACAGGGATGAGTATCTCCCAAGAAGCCAATACATTTTACATGCGCAACAAAATGAAAAAATACTCGTTAAATAAATAAGTACTTGTGAAAAACATTAAAAATTGGTTCGCTTATTGTATGCTCCCACTGTTGTAAAAAATAATATTTTGGATCACCCTGTGAACAATTAAACAGCCGCAGACCTTTTTTTTACAAGATTCGTAAAATTTTACCTGTTTTTCAATTTTTCTTTAATTCCTTTCTCTGTTAATACATCTTTCAAAGAAAATCTTACTTCAGCCTGTGAAGCAATTTTTTTAAAAATCACTAATTTTATAGGCTTGGAAATTTCTTTTAAGAAGAAGAAAACATTGTAGCGTTTAAAAGTTATGATTTTTGCAACCAAAAAAGTCATTTTGGACCACAGTGCTTCCCATCACCTCAACGATGACGTTTCATCTAATCAATGACCAAATTAACCCAGTACCAATTGACACTAAAAAAAAATCTCTCCTCTTCAAAAACCCCGTTAAATTCTATCCTCAAACAAAAGACTACAAAGCATTATATACCGGAGATTAAGAGAAAAATAAATTACCCTCCCAGCAGAACTCTCTAGCCAGGCATGGCTCCAAAAGTAAAAGTTCAGCTGGTGAGATCATGTGGCTTCTAAGTGCCAGCTCCAATTTATTATTTCTTAATCTGCGTGCGTCGCCTCGAAATGAAAATATTTCAATAAATTAACCAAATAAATACTTGCAACCTCTCTCGCTCGGGCTGGTCTGGTGCAGGCACCTCCGACCGTTAGCCAAAGGGTCTTCCGTTCCAAAAAAAATTCAAGAAAAAAAAGCTTCCACCAATAACAATTATTAAAGTGTCTGCCCCAAAACGAATGCATTAGCAGCATCACATGTGTGAGGCTTCTCTCTCATTTATTTCGGACGCGATAACGAGTGTCATTCGATTTCCGTTTCGGTTGACACTTGAAATTAATTTCGCTCTTTGGACACACGAACTGATAAGGCGAGGTGGAGCGCTGTGACTTCTTGGTCCAGTCATCCGATGAACGAAACAAATCTTAATTATGTCATTTTCAAACGAAATGGAAACAACAACAAATGTTTTGGATTCCATCATGGAAGCAACATCTACGACATGTTGTCGCCTTCTTATCCGGAAGACGTGAGAATGTCGGCCGTATGCCGTTGATAAAATTGCCCCTTCACCTCTTGTGGGATTGGAATAGTGTCAGCCGTCAGCCGTGGTGGATACACGCGATGACAATCTTCCGATCTGCCGTTGGATGGTGTTTGGAGAATGAAATCCAATTTGTTGCAACGACTACTGATAGTGATTATGATTCTTAAGCTTGTTTTGTATTCTTTTTTTCCAAATGACTTAATCCCCAGATTGGTGGATGAGTGGTCGAAAAGGAATTTCGAGCCCAATCCCGCTCGAGAGCTGGGAGTGGCTGTGTAGCTGAATTTCTGTCTAATTTATGACAACCGTCCAGCTGATTGGTGAACAAGGTGTCCAATTTGGGAAAACTAAACGTGTTGGGTCCTCTATATGGTGACTGTCGATTTGCGGCGTTTTTAAGAGCAGGCTTTGAGATAGTGAACTTGGAATTTATTGATTATGGTATATGGGGCTTCAAATGGCTGCATTATACAAATTAGAAAATTTGGCTTGGCGTTGATCAGAAGACTTCGTCAAATCTTTTATGCGGGTTTGGCAAGGATTTTTTAACTGATTGATTTAGAACGCGGTCCCTGTCACAGTTATAGAAAAAGGAATTTCTGCTAGTTTTTCGCTGAAACTTGAATTTTGTCTCCTGGTTTGTCTCTTGCCTCTTTATCTTTTGTCTTTCTGCCTTTTCGTCTTTTTGCATTTTTGTAGTTGTTAGACACAAAAGTCTTCTTCTGTCTTGGGAATTTTTGTCTTTTTGCCTTTTTGCCTTCTAAGCTTTTTGGTTACTGTCTTCTGTATTCTGTCTGCAGTTTTCCGTCTTTTTTCTTTCGGCCTTTTTGTCTCTATGTCTTTTTGTCTTTTGGGGGGTCTCTCTTCTTGTCTTGAAGTTTTTTTCTTTTCTTGTCTTTTGCCTTTTCATTTTTCTGTCTTTTTGTCTTCTGTCTTCTTGTCTCTTAGTCATTTGTCTCTGTATTTTTGACTTTTGGCTTCATTTCTTGAAGTCTTGTTGTTTTCTTGTCTTTTGTCTTTTTATTTTTCTGTCCTTTTGTCTTGTCTTCTGTCATTTGTCTTTTTGTCTTCTGTATTAAGTCTTCCGTCTTCTATCCTTTTGCCTTTTCGTTTTTCTATCTTTTTATCTTTGCTTTCTTTCTTATTGTCTTGTAGTAGGTATTGCTGTCTTTCTGATTCTTGTCGTTTGTCTTTTGCTTTTCTGTCTTTTTGTCTTCTGTCATCTGTCTCCTATTTTCTCTCTTGTTTCTTCTGTCTATTCCCTTCTTTATTCAGTATTCCGACTCCCATCTTTCGGCCTTTTTGTCTTCTGTCTTCTTGTCCTTTTCGCTTCATGTCTTTTTAATTTTGTTTTTTTGTCTTTGGCTTATGGCTTTTGTCTTTAATCTTGTGTCTTGTTGCTTTCTTGTCTCATGTCTTTTTATTTCTCCGTCCTTTTGTCTTCTTGTCTTTTTGTTTTCCGATCTTTTTGTCTTTTGTCTCCTGTCTTCTCTCTTGTTTCTTCTATCTATTTTTGTCTTTATTCTATATTCCATCTTCAATCTTTCTACCTTCTGTCTTCTCGTCTTGTAATTTTGATGTCTTCTTAGCTTCTCGTCTTCTCGTCTTTTGCCTTTCTGCTTTTTGTCTTCTGTCTTCTTGTCCTTTTCTCTTTATGTCTTTGCCTTTGGGTTTTTTTTTGTCTTTTGCCTTCTGTCTTGTGTCTCTCGTGTATATTTAATCTTCCCCAATCTATATTCTACAACAGTCAGTCATTTGTTTGCTTCCATCCATGGTCAGAATACATTTTGAACAATACCATGAGGTCATGAGGTAGCCCAAAGAAAATCCAAAAATCCGCCTGCAATTCCAGCACACTCTGCCCATGTCCATGGCTTACTACAACTTACTTCTAACCCCCTCATCTCGACAAGTGTGCTAGTCATGTTAGTTGGACATATGCCCATGTGTTGTAGATCACATTATTTGTGTCCTCTGCTGCCGCATCCACCTGACGAAAGGCGCGCCAGTGCTACAGTCCTACAGTGGTGATGTCCTCCGCTTAAAAAAACATTGATTCGAACGAAATGCAGAGCGCGAGTTAAGTATCCATAGCAAAACATATTGAGAAAAAAGATAACATTATTTGTATTCAATGATATCTTTAGTCTCTAGTACAGTCTTGCACACAACGCTACAATGATAACATATGTAAAAGAGATAATATCGTTTGTATACAATGTTGGAATATTATCTCTTCTTCATTATCAAGCAAGACGATTGTACGCTTGGGTCTCCTTGTAGATAGATAAGAAAAGTATATAAATACGACTGTATGATGAATTTATCGATAGTCTTATTGTAACTACATAGTAGCCTTAAGCTCCTTTTAGAATTAGTAAAAAGTATTTCAATAATAAAGGACATAGTTCCAAATAAATATTGTTTAATTTTAAAAGTAAGAACCAAGTGTTTTAATTGGCGATCCTGCCAGGAGGTTAAATATACTTTTTAACTTCAATCGAGCGGACCTCGGGAACAAGTAGTGAAATCTAGTATAAACAGAACACTCGCGTTACCGGTTACAAGAATTACCTAGCATAGCAGGTACAAATATAGCTCCTTCGTACGAAGCAGCAAAGCAATTCAGTGAAAGTGTATATGTGGAAAAAAAAAAAAAAAAAAACACACAAATTCGACGACAACAGACACGAGTTCAAAATGGAACAACTCGCAGTATTAATGGCAAGATTGGAAGCTTTAGAAACCAGGTGCAACACAGTAACACAAACCCTAGAGCACACACGCACAGAGAATGCAAGGTTAGCAGCAATAATAACTAACCAAAATCAAATAAACACTAATTTAGAAACAAAACTAAATGAAGTAAAATCTGGATTAGGCATAGTACCAAACATACCTGTGCTAGAGGAAATAAGAACCACATATACAGATGGTAGTGAAATACAGTTAGACGCATTTAAAAGCCTACCTATTTTCAACGGCGATCAATCAAATTATCGGTCGTGGCGCGAAGAAGCATCCAGATTAATGGACAGCATTAAAAACCTCAAAACACACAGTAAGTACGCAGCAGCATTGACTATAGTGAAAAGTAAAATACAGGGTGCAGCCGCGAATGTGTTAACTAATTATAACACAATTTTTAATTTTGAGGCGATACGTAACAGATTAGATTATACGTACTCTAATCAAGAACCTCTATACGTGCTACAAGACATGATGAAAGCCATCACGCAAAAAAGAAGCACACTGTCTGAATACCACGACGAGATAAATAAAAATCTCAATTTAATAATATCAAAAATCACTATGTCAGGTGATCCGCCGAATATAATCGACAGACTAATTAAAAATGCTAACGACGACGCAGTTCGTATATTCATTGATGGTATGAGTGACAACTTTACAAGAGGATCATTATATTCAGCTACAATAAATGATCTAGAACACGCATTCGCAATTGCTCGCAGAATAGAACATGATAATGTGCACAGGCATTTACATCTCACTCAAGATAAGCACCACAAAAATATGCCACATGAACACAGAAACGAAAGAAGACCAAACTATTCGAGCCAAACAACGAATTATCAACCCCAGAAGCAATACGATAATATGCAGCAACACAATCAAGGACCACGCCTAAACCCTTCCAAGAGAAATGACGGACCACAGCCGATGGAGATAAACTCGAGACAAATTGTACATGCACAGCGACAAAATTGGAATCAATACAAACCCGATGTATATAATCCACCAGCGAAACGTGAACACAGCGGGAGTTTCAACACACACAACAGACCGCAACGATCTTATCAGCAGAACTTCAAGCAGCAGAGAGTAAATAACTCCCGACAACAACGCAGAGACGATGTCAGCAGTACATATGCAGAAGCAGATGAAACGGAATGTATGGTAAATAATAACATAAGAATAGATCATTTAAACTAGTAGACGGGTTGCCCTGCTTAAATTTAACTAGTACTATTTCTAAGAAAATTTATAAAATTCTTATTGATACTGGTGCAACCCATAATTACATTAATAGAAAATGCGATTCTAGCGAAAAAATTAAAATTAAACCTATAAAAATAAAAACAATGCATGGTTATTCTATGGTAGATACAAAGAAAGTAGTTAGGATATTAAAGAAAAATATAACATTTTTTGAATTAGAGGATATTCAGTCTTTTGATATGATATTAGGATATGAAGGACTTAAAGTTCTAAACGCGGAAATAAATTTCAGTAATATGACTCTAACTACCATAAGCAGTGTCGAATCTATTCAGAAAATTAATTACATAATTGGGGAAAATAATATTTATAAAGCAGACATAGATAGACTGATGAAGATTAATAACAGCATAGGACCGTTACCCTTTACAGATACTATAGAAGCAAGCATTAGGACGACCAATGATAATCCGGTTTATGTTAAACAATATCCATATCCCATAGCAGATAACGAATTCGTAAACAAAGAAATACAGAAACTCTTACATGACAATATAATAGAAAAAAGCCATAGTCCTTATAACAGTCCCATATGGACAGTACCTAAAAAAGGTTTGGACGAAAAAGGAAAACCAAAACGGCGCATGGTTGTTGATTTCCAAAAACTTAACGCTCACACTGTAACAGACAGATACCCCATTCCGGATGTCAACATGACAATTCAAAATTTAGGTAAAGCCAAGTACTTTACAACGTTAGATTTGGAGTCAGGTTTCCACCAAATTAAAATCAAAACAGATGATAAAGAAAAAACAGCTTTTGCTATAAATGGCGCAAAATATCATTTTAAACGAATGCCTTTCGGGCTCAAAAATGCACCAAGCATATTTCAGAGATGCGTGGACGACATTTTGAGAGACTTTGTAGGTAAATTCGTACACGTTTACATTGATGACGTATTGATATATTCTTCATCTGAGGAAGAACATATACAGCACATAAGTCAAGTATTCGACGTACTCAATAAAGCCACATTAAAAATATCTGATGAGAAAAGTAAGTTTTTTCAAGAAGAAGTAGAATACTTAGGTCACATAATCAGACATGGTAGAATCACTACGAACCCTGAGAAAATAGCAGCTATAGAAAATTTTCCAGTCCCACAAACGGTAAAGGATTTGAGAGGATTTTTAGGTCTTACAGGTTACTATCGTAAGTTTATAAAAGGATACGCAAGCATAGCCAAGCCCCTGACATTATATTTACGAGGAGATAACGGTAAAGTAAACAAAAAACAAAGTAAAAATATTAAGTTAAATCTGAATGATTCAGCATTAGAAGCGATTAGAATTTTAAAAAATTATTTGAAAGAACAAGTCGAACTTTTTCAACCGGATTATAGTAAACCATTCGAGCTTACTACAGATGCATCCAACATAGCTATTGGAGCCGTACTAAGTCAGAATAAGCAACCTATACACTTCTTGTCAAGAACACTGAGTAAGACAGAAGAGAACTATAGCACAAACGAGAAAGAGCTATTAGCGATCATATGGTCCTTACAAAAACTCAGAAACTACATATATGGTATAGCAGACTTAACCATATATACCGATCACCAGAGCCTTATATATTCGGTATCAGAAAAAAATCCCAACACAAAGCTGAAACGTTGGAAGGGAATCATTGAAGACTTTGGAGCAAAATTAGTTTATAAACCAGGAAACCTAAATCTTGTAGCTGACGCATTATCACGTCAACGCATAAATACTTCTACCATAGAAACAGCACATTCAGCTGAAAGTTCTTCTAATGATATAATAAAAACTGTGAATCAGCCTTTTAATGCATACACTGCACAGTTCGAACTTATTGAAGATATAACAAATAATATCGAAACACAAATCTATTTTGGTAACAAAATAAGACTCATAATAAAGTTTAAGGACAAAGACTCTTTACTAAGGCAGATGAAAGAAGTTATACAACCCCAAAAGATTGTAGCTTTGCATACGAAATTTGAAAACATATACAAATATGGTGAAAACATAAAAAAAGAATTCCCACTAGTAAGATTTATATTCACACCAAGAAAACTTCAAGACGTGACAAATTTGGAGGAACAACTAAAACTTGTAAGGGTAACTCACGAAAGAGCACACCGAGGGTTACGTAACAATATACAAGAAATCTCAGAGAAATATTACTGGCCCGATCTAAATAAACAAGCAAAGAGTTTCAACAAAAAATGCATAGCATGTCTATTTGGAAAATATGAAAGAAAACCTATCAGAGAACCCCTGAATAATTCAGAAATACCAACACATGTGGGAACACACATTCATATGGACATATACTTCAACGACAAGTATACTTTCCTTGTAACAGTAGATAAGTATTCTAAATATACAATCCTTCGGGAAATCGAAACTCGAAACAGACTGTACGACGTTATGGAAGAGGTCTTATCTAATTATTTCCCAAAATGTGAACGACTCATGACAGATAACGAGAAGGGATTCAAAACAGAAATGGTGAACCAAATGTGTTTGAAATACAACATAACTAAAGTAGAAACTCCAGTATACAGATCGACAGCGAACGGTCAGGTAGAACGTGTAAACGGTACAATAACTGAACTGTCTAGAATATTCACAATTCAGAATAAAACAAGACTTATCGAAGAAATATTTAGAACAGTGCGTGAATTAAATAATTCCATACACTCAGTTACCGGTTTGAAACCTAGAGACATTTTCTTTAATCAAAATAAATATAGCAATAGTGAAATTATAATAAATAAACTAAACTCAGCATCCAAAAAAGTGATCGAACGTCTAAATAAAGGAACTCGACACAGAGAATATAAAAAAGGAGATAAGATAATGGTAAGAATCACAGGTCTTAGAAAGAAATCTAACGCCAGATACATAACAAGAATAGTAGAAGAAGATAAAGGAGACACTGTAATCTCTAAAGAGGGAATAAAAATTCACAAGGATAACATAAAGAATTATCATTTTTTAGATGACGAAAATATTAATATTCCTAACATTACTAGGAATTGTACAGAGTCAAGAAGGGCAAGGAAACGTTCAAATAACTGAGTTACTAAACAAGAAGTTTATACTTACGCAAACAGATGACGTGTATTTATTCAAAGAACAAACTTATTTGTTACATGCCACCAACCTGACTTCGATATTTCAACCTTACGTAAATATCGTAACTAGTAACTATCAACCTACACAAGAAGAAAAAATTTGGTTAAGTAGAATTAAGAATTTAGCAGACCAATTACAAGAACATACTAGGCATACTAGATCAATTAACTTTTTAGGAACAGCTTTCAAATATGTGTTTGGTAATCCTGACCATTATGACTTAGTTAACATAGAAACGAGTATAAATAATCTCATAGAAAACAATAATAAACAAAAAACTATAAATTCTAGATTCGAACAAATTTTGCAACAATTCGAAGGTCAGAGCCTTAAAGAACATTTAGTAATAGAACAAGTGTACGAACAATTATTATTATTGACCAGAACAATTAATGCAGCAAAAAATAATGAATATTTATCAGAAAGCCTAGACTTAGATGACATTAAAAATATTATTCAACATGAAATAATTCAAGTACCCATAATAAATATACTTGAGTACTCTAAAATATTATTAGCTAGAACTGATGAATTCTTCATCACAATATATAAATATCCAGTTCTAATTAAATCATGTAAATTGTATAAAGTAACACCCTTAAATTCAAAACATGGAAAAATCATTACAGATAAAACAATTGCCTTATGTAACCAAACTTATTTAAGAACAAGAAATTGTCAAAATCATCTAAGTAAAAACATTTGTGAAATTAACTTTGAAGAAGAAAATTGTCTTATTCCACTTTTAAAGAATATAACTTCAAAATGCAACATTAAACAAGAATACGATTACGACTTAGAAATTGAATCCGGTGTTATGTTATTAAGCGGTAAGCATAAGCTAAATAATCAAACAATTAATGGTATAAACTTAGTTACTTATGAAAATACTATAAATCTAGATGATAAAATATACAAAAACATGCATAAGCAAATTAAAGAAGTTATATTAAGAAATCATAATTCAGAGTCTTACATCGACCAAATAATTAAAGAAGATACAATATACAAATTCGATAACATAGATACTTTAAAAAAACTAATTATTCCTTTTGAAGAAAAACCGATATTATCAACTATATACACAATTGTAACACTGATTGTTATTCTAGCATTTACGTACGTAATGATAAAAACTATACAATGTATAACAGATCGTCAAAAACAAAAAAAGATTGACGCATATAACAAAACTTATGAAAGAGAGATGTTAAAAATAGCGTCGAAAAATCGGGACGATTTCGTTTAACAAGGGGGGGAGTTAAGTATCCATAGCAAAACATATTGAGAAAAAAGATAACATTATTTGTATTCAATGATATCTTTAGTCTCTAGTACAGTCTTGCACACAACGCTACAATGATAACATATGTAAAAGAGATAATATCGTTTGTATACAATGTTGGAATATTATCTCTTCTTCATTATCAAGCAAGACGATTGTACGCTTGGGTCTCCTTGTAGATAGATAAGAAAAGTATATAAATACGACTGTATGATGAATTTATCGATAGTCTTATTGTAACTACATAGTAGCCTTAAGCTCCTTTTAGAATTAGTAAAAAGTATTTCAATAATAAAGGACATAGTTCCAAATAAATATTGTTTAATTTTAAAAGTAAGAACCAAGTGTTTTAATTCGCGCACAACAAATGGACACAAAACTGAAACAGAGCAGCAGCGACTACCCAGCGGAATACGATTCCCAAATGGCTGCCGAAGCAAACCTTTAAATCCGCTTAGATCTACGACCAGTGTACGAAAATTCCCAGGCTCTGAGATTTTGCATAAATAAATGTTTGCATCTTCTCGTTGTTGTTGTTTTTTTTTTCCTGGTGTATGGTGATGCTGACTGGTGTTTTTGTGTCATTCTCCGACTTTACGGTGTGTGTCACACATTTGCAGGGATTTTGCATTTCTATCCAACTCGTCGTCCTCTGTTGGTATAGAGCGAGCTCCACTTTATAGTGCGGTGTAGCATAAAGGTGCGGGTTTTTATTTGTTGTAGGCATGTGCACCATCAGAGACGACTCGCTGCGATGAAGATGGCCTCATTGTTGGCACAGACGGGTGGACGGAGGAGCCCCCTCTAAACTGGACGATATGTTGCGACAGGTTGATAATATTCGTTGGATATTTTCCGGCACATGTGGTACCGAAATCCAGGGATTAGGACGTCCGACAACTAGTTGAATGGACAGTGGTTGCTATTTACAAATGCGCCAGCATATAATGCTCCAACAAAATGATGCCGTAAAGCTGTTTTGCATCTGGAACAGATGTCGCTATTTATGAATGAAGTTTCAATGCGGAAACTCTTTTCGGATACCATTTCCTTTCGAATCAACTATGAATGAGAGTATCGCCGTGAATAAATCATACATTAGCCACTTCCCCTCCATTACGTCATCGGTGTGGTCAAAACAAACAAAAGAGACTTCGCAGTCCGTACCAACAAAAGATCCGATTAAGCAATTAGATACATCTTCCGAAAGTCGACTTCACGTGTGGAAATAAATCAAAGCGGACGCTGGTTTCTTTTTTTTCCGCTCATATACTCAACCCGCATATTAACGGCCATAATCTGGTATTGTTGGGCCGAATTTTTTAATGGACTTCTCAGATACAACTCAGTTCAACGGCTTGGCGCGCTGTTTTGTATTCCTTTATTGATATCATTTTTACAACGAAAGATACCACAATTTTAAGCAAAATTGACACTTATCCGGGCCCCGAAAAATGGCCAGCAATAAAATTAAGAAAAAATGAATAAAAATTCCGATAAAGGTTGCGGGACGACAAAATGCGCGCGACAAGTTTTTTCTGCTTCTGTCTCTAAAAGCTCATAAATTGATAACTCGGACAAGGAACAACAATAACCAGCAACAGAGTGACAGAATCAACAACACCACTGATGATGGCCGAGCTGAATAAAAATTTGGTATGGATTAAGAAGCCGCCCATAAATTGGCGTTATTAAAGCGAAAAGATTTATTTGAAATTTATTTATGTACGGTACAGGCTCTGAATGAGGCGCGGTCTTAAGTGGGCTGTTTGTTTTTTTTTTTTCTTTGGCCGAATAATGACAAATGGTGGTGTTTGCGTCGAGAGTTTTAATGGTGTATTGCACGATTAAAGCGTTAGCCAATTTTTATGTAATTTGCCAAGGGATTGGCGATTGGATCGGTAATACAATGAGGCCGGAAGCGTTGTAGTGGAGCAGGGCTGATGGTTGTGGGAGTTCGCAGATGGGTTCTTCTCTCATTTTGTCTTCGTTGTCCCAAATTTGTTTGGACTTAAGGAGTGATGTTGGGCATCATCAGGCTTGCTTAAGGCATTCCGCAGTTCATCCCTAGTGATACTGTCTAGGCTCTAGGGCATGAGAGCAATTAATTGGAAACTTGCCCCGATCGAAGGGAAGGACTAGGACTAAGCCAGGTATTAAAAAAAACACCTCCGAACATCATAAAGGACACTATTATGAACAGAATTATAAAGTAAGCCAACCTAAGGATCTTCAATCTCAATTCAATCACAGAAGCTCTAAGGAAACTCTTAAGCTAGGTGGGGGGAAACTCTGAACAATGCTCGGAACTTAGCCTTGACCCTGTCTCCTTAGAAAATATGCCATGAAGCTTAGACTGGCAGACTCAAGCGCCTGTAAATTTTGCAATGACGTGCAAGTCGAAGTAAAGGTAGCACACCCTAGGGCTTGCTCATGTTTTTAATTTTTGCGACCCGCCTGATGCTGCCTTTATGCCTCAATTTTTGATGATGATAATATGCCTATTATAACCTATCGGTTTTAAGACCGATGGGAGACAAATAACTAAATTTCAAGGCAAGCCGACCAAGAAATAACTTCTTTCCATACCAAAGTTTTAAGGGGGGCAATTGGGATCCAACTTTAATTTTCACATGTCAAAAAAAATGTTCATGTGCAATCGCTGTGCAAAATTGCAAATCCCTTTGGAAAACCATTGTAATAAATCACGGAAAGAATTTTAAGATCAAATCAAGAAAAATAAGCGCAGAATCACGAAAAGTTTGTCTAGTTTTAGAGCTTATCTAAGGATTTACTAATTCACGACTTTTTATTCGCAATTCTAGAAATTGTGCGAAGTGAAGATATTGACCCTCAAAAGTCGTGAATCAGCACTTTTCATTATCAATAATGCGATCAAACAAAACAAGAAAAACATATTGCCATAACCGATCCGATTTGACACAAATAGTTATCAATTTGATATTACATGGATTCTAAATTGCAAAAACAATTCGTAAATTACCACGTTTCTGTTGTAAATTACGATTTCCTCCCTTACCAAATTACAATCATTTAGTCTTGAATTGCAATTCAATAGTGTTGATTTGCGAACTAACAGGGGCAGATTTACTACTTCAGAAGTTGCAATTTACAAATTTTCAATCGTCAATTGCAACTTATTTTTATCATTTTGCAATTCGTATTTTGCAATTTACATTTCTTGAGTAGTGATTTGAGGCATCACCGTATTAAATAGAAAATGTTTTGTCGTGAAATTAGAAAACTTTATTCTTAATTTACAACTTATATCTTGTAATTTACAAGTCAGAATTCATAGTTGTATTATTATACATAATATTTATAGCCGTATTCCTCCTGATGTCTAAGAAAATCATGCGGCGCCATATCGTCCGGAGACAACGGGATTTGTCTGGGGTGGTTTATGCTGAAATTTTAAATACAGACAAAATATTTAGTTGAACTTGACATTGATACGAACCTTTGCAATTCTTTTCGATTACATATTTTACAATCCATTCCAATTTATACTTCCTTCCTAATTGCGAGATGTACATTCTGAAAAAAAATACAGATTTAATATGCATACTTCGTCGTTTTTAAAATTATTCAATAGGTACTTACAATATATATTCCAGAATGCTTTATAATTAGAAGTACACAACCTATAAATACGAATTAGTTACAACTTTAACTTGACTGTTTTAAGGAAAGATTGAATGCCGACTGCCTGTCTCTGCACCGACACGCAATGTGCACAATGAAGATTTGACTTAATAATTGCAGCTGTCTAGCAATACCACATACAAACATTCATCCATAAAAAGAAAGGATTTAAAAAGATTTCGATATGTACAAGTACATGGACTATGGACTGTGCATAAAAAAATTCCACACATTAGGTAATTGATTCCATGGAAATTACAAAAAATATTTTCCAATTTACGACTTCTCTACGTCAATATTAGTTTTAAATTTCAAGTGTGAAATTATTACAAGATTTTTTTGATTCATCATTCAGTGTTGGTAAATCACCAAATATTTTTCGCAATTTGAGATTGTGAAGTGGTGTTTGAGAAATTGACCTATTAGAGTGGAAAATTGCGACAAACAATCTCGCAAATCACTACAAATAAAAGAAGCTCGAATTGATACTTCTAATCGTAAATTTCAACAAACAGAATTTTGTATTTTCCGCCATTTTCAATGTCAAATTACCAATTTCTGTATCAATCTATGAAAACTTCGTCGTGATTTGCGAGAAATATATAATTCGTAGATTGCAACTCAAGATTTTGCAATTGGTGATTTTCAATTCTTTCCGTGTAGCCCCTAGGATAAGAACATTCTTTTAGCACGTAACCCCCCAAAAAAGGGGCAGATAGGTAGTTGTAAACAACTATGTAATTTATTTTCCTCTACGAATGTGAATATTTTCAAATCAAATTGACAACCGGCTTATTAGAAATCAAATTTTAAAAATTTCGAAAAAGCCCCCTTAAAAGGGGGGTCGTATGGAAAACATAATTCTACGAACTTATTTTCCACTACAAATGTGAATAGTTTCAAATAAAATTGACGCCCGGTTTATTAGGAATCGTATTTTTAAAAGTTATGAAAAAGCCCCCTTAAAAGGGGGGTCGTATGGAAAACATAATTCTACTAACTTATTTTCCACTACAAATGTGAATAGTTTTAAATAAAATTGACGGCCGGTTTATTAGGAATCGTATTTTTAAAAATTATGAAAAAGTCCCCTTAAAAGGGGGGTCGTATGGAAAACATAATTCTACTAACTTATTTTCTACTACAAATGTGAATAGTTTCAACTAAAATTGACGGCCGGTTTATTAGGAATCGTATTTTTAAAAATTATGAAAAAGGCCCCTTAAAAGGGGGGTCGTATGGAAAACATCATTCTACTAATTTTTTCCCCTACAAATGTGAATAGTTTCAAATAAAATTGACGGCCGGTTTATTAAGAATCGTATTTTTAAAAATTATGAAAAAGCCCCCTTAAAAATCTCGTATTACAAGAGTCTTATGTGTAGAAACCTCAAGAAGAGTCTCCAATAACCCTATGTCTACCACCACTGACCCTAACCCTAACTCATCAGTAGTAATCATCATAAAGGCTGAGGAGATACTTTGTCGGATTCCAAACTCAACCATCATATCCTGGGCGTACCCAAAGGCACTGGATCCGAAGTTGACCCTGTCAACAGCCTTTCATGCGCTTTTTGATGCCGATAATAAATCTCCTACTAGATGTCCTCCCCTGATACTCTTCTGCTCAGCAAGTCTTCCTTCGATTACGTGGCGTCCACCAGAGTTCATTGCCATCTCCAACTGCTCCACCTGTTTCACATTCACATCGATTTTAGTTTCCCAGGAACTCAATTCGTTGCCCCAGTCAAGTCCTCTAGGCCACAAACACGGCCCAATGTGTATCGCCGGCTCCACTCATAACACAACCGACATGCCCCAACATCCATATGCAAACATACGAGTGCGCGTCCAAGTTCTTGTGACCAACAGCCAAATCAACCGACTGACACAAAAGAATAAAATATCAGACCACCCGACCGCCTGCCTGCCTCTCCAATCTCCATATCTAAAGCCGGTATGGAAATTTCGCCAACAGCATAAACCATTCACTGTGACATTTTGACATCTCGAAGCTCGAAGCCATAGTCTCTGGTCAGAGAACGCAAAAAAAAAAAAAAAACAGAAACAAATGCAAATCACTGTTCATGTGCAAAAAAGGCCTGCACGGCCCACCTCCCACTCCCGTCGTCCTATCACTGATTACAAATTCAAATTTTCAAACTTTTTTTTTCCCCCGAAACGTCAAACAGATACACACAGTTACACATTCAAAAGCCGAGCAAAAAGCATTATTTGCGATTCCTTGCATTTCGTGGGTTTGTTTGGGATCCGCGTGCCTGACGTTTGCAAGGCTCCTTTTGAATCAAAGTTGTTTATGGCCGCCCCGTACGAATAGGAATTCAATCCGATGACCGATTTCAGTTGCTGATGGATTGCTAGCCAACCTGACGCGCAAGAGAGAGAGAGAGTGAACGAGAGCTGAAAGGGACAGTGAACCAAGGACAAAATGGAAATTTAGCAAACGACTCGTCGGACATTGAACCTGGCACTCGGTGGAGATGAATCACATAAAGATATGTCAGCCAGTGAGTGGGGAATTTCAATTGTGGGCCATTGTCATAAGGCCTCACACTAATTGACAGATCAACCTACTTCTGCGAACAGACACATGGATCTTGACCCTCATTAGGCAATCTCAAGTTTCGCTCCAGTTGCTCATTGTAGGCATTGCGACTATAGATTCATGACGACTAAATTCACAACAACTAGATTCACAACGACTGGATTCACAACGACTGGATGTATGCAGATGAAGTGACGCCTCCCCATTGCAGACAGGTAAAGTCACAAAAGTGGGCCTCAGAAGCTGCACGGAAAATTCCGGTCCATTCAACTGGCTGATTTTTGTATTCATATCCACCCACAGATGGCTCTGCATCGTGATCCCCATTCGGGGGAGAAAATTCAATTTCGTCTAAAGATGATCATTATCGACAAGGCAAGATGCAATGACCACAGCACGCCTCCCACTGGCGGATATGTATGCAAGCAGGGATACCTTTGTGGAATGTAAGTGAGCGCCACCCAGTTTATGTGATGCGTCTTGCACACGCATTTAATCAATCTTCCTGCTCGCATTCGACATTTGTTCCAACTGTCTTGCTGTCCATCAATTGGATTTATGGACCCAAAGCTCATCTCTATCTGTTGGTCGATTGTGTGCTGCTGCTGCTACTGTGTGTCACCCTGCGCGCTGTCCTCTGCTACATTCTATTCTCTATTATGGTTTCACAATGCCATTCGAGGGTTGTGTACCTTTTTTTCCTTTTTCTTTTTTCTTGCGCTGATTTCCCAACATGGGTGCACAGTCGAGCTGAAGAAATTGCCGTCACAAGTAAGTTTACTTCCTAAAGCGATAACGACACTGTCGGTTGGGTAGGTACCCACCTTTATGGGGTTATGCGATTACGTGGGAAAGTGCAGGGTGGAGTGGACCATGCCAACGATTATGAAAATGTTGGCAGTTACTTAAGCTGATAAATGTCGTAACTGTGTACGTCACCCTCGTTTCAACGAAAACAAGAGGAGAGACCACCAGTTTACTTAACTACTGACATCATCGGCTGAGATGTCGCGCGCTACCAGTGGGGCCTTAATTGGAATAAAAATAAATAAATAAATAGTTGGCGCAACGGGTCCGTAGGCCTAGCTTCCTTCAACCATTCGTTTTGTGTGATTTTTTCATTTCTGGGACGAATGCCGAGCCCGAGCTCTGTCATGACAGTTATACTCTCGGATTAGACGTTCGCGAGATGGGGTCATAAGTTGGAATTTTTTTTTTTTTGGGACTCGAACCAGGGACCCGTCGCTTAGTAGTCCAACACACGAACCACTAAGCCACTGCGCCTACGACTTCATAGAAACGGAAGCAGTAAAAATGAGCCAAGCTGTTGACAAGTCGAAGAGAGTCTTTGACAAAAGATCTCTTGATATCGGCGACTCTGATAAAATGTCTACGTGAACGTTGTCTACTGCACATAGTGACATCCCCTCAGAGTTCTATCGAAGTCTGACGAGTTTTTCGAGGTGAAGCCCTGAGGAACGATGTCAGAAGAATCTTAGTTGCTACAAAAAACTTCCGAGCTACCTCAACCAACATGATGTGCGTAGATAGAGGAAGAAGTGGTGGCTTTTGGAAGGAGTTTACCTCCCAGGACTGTAGCCGGCATCTTGGGTGACCTTCTAGCACATTAAGCAAGTCATCTATTTATATGTTTTTGGGTTAAAACTTATTTTTTCAAGCTTAACCTTCATGTAAGTATTTGGCATAGCGTCCATTCATCGCAAGGACAATCCTCGTCATTGCTATCGCCGTTCTAGGTCCGAGCACCTTCGCAGTCAAATTCTAAAAATAGGACTTCCTTCTTCCTTCCTTCCAATCGTTTTGGTTGCGTTTCGTAGTCTGGGCCGTTGAATCGAATATTCTCCATCTGCACTGATGCCCCTCAATCCAGTTTCACAATGTGCTCCAAAATGACTTTTTTGGTTGCAAAAATCATAACTTCTAAACGCATGAAGATATCGCTTCAATGTTTTCTTTTTCTTAAAAGAAATTGCCAAGCCTATAAAAATAGTGATTTTAAAGAAAATTGCTTCACTGTGTGTTTCTACGTCTTAGGATGAAGTAAGATTTTCTTTGAAAAATGTATCAACAGAGAAAGGAATTAAAGAAAAACTTAAAAAACGGCAAAAATTTTACGAATCTTGTAAAAAAAGGACTGCAGATTATTAATTGTTCACAGGGTGATCCAAAAAATTTTTTTTACAACAGTGGACGCATACAATTAACGAACCAATTTTTAATGTTTTTAACAAGTATTTATTTAAACAGTTGTTTTTCACTTTGTTGCGCATCAGTATATTCTATAAGCTGTTTCAGTGATATACTTTAAATGTGAAACTGTGTAGGAAAATTAATATTTCTACCTGTTTTATTACATCATAAAATTAGAATCCACAGTTAAATATTTCATTTAACTATTTGTAATGCTTAGGCAATAAATAAATGAATCCCTTTCTTTCGGCAAGTTAGTCCAGGTTTACATATATTTTTAAATTAAGAACAATAATGATTTACAATAATAATAACCAATTCGAAGAAACTCAGTTACAGCATATCTCTAAAACCCTTTTGGTTTAGGAGCAATTTATTCAAAAAGAGTCGTTAAAGTGGACGGCCCTTTTATATAAAAAGGGCCGTGAAAGTGGGTAGATTTTTTAACGAAAGCAAAACTATTATTAATTGATATAAGAAAAAAATTGCACGCTCTCAGCTCTCTTAATTAACAAAATAATTGAAATATTCCTTAAGGAAATTTGCTTTAAGGCCAAAATGTCAGCCCTGGGAACACGACTTTTTTTAAGAATATTCAAATTTCTCCGAACATTGCAAATAGTTGCAGCTACAATTTTGCATAAATGTTTTAACAAATAGTTAGGGTCAACTATCGTGGTCAATTTTCGGCGAGAACTCGCGAGAATTTTTGTTAGCTCTACTCAAACCACAAAAAGTGTTGAAAAAAAGAGCTTTTTGTTTTATTTATATAAAATATTTGGTAATATTTTTTTTTATTAAAATTTTAGTTTACCTATGTATAAAATAACTAGACTACATTCAAGAAAATTTAAATTTTTCGTTTAAATGCCATAATTGCAAAAAAGAAAATAAAGAAGTTCGTTTTTTCTGTTTTTTTTTACTTTAGAACTAAATTGACCAACTTTGAAAAGCTCTATAAGTCAAACGAGTTAATAGAAAATTATTCTGTTTGGTGTTTCTGAAGCTCCGTTTATATTAGAAAAAAAAACCGAACAATAAAAATGAAACATCGAATTTAGTATTTTTGACACGAGATTTGCCTTTTTAGAACGCAGCAGTCGCTCTTTCACGACACAGATGGACATTATCATTGGTTATACCGTCGGAAAACTCTCCATCTCCACTGTCCACACAGTTTCTTGTTAGATCACTTCCGAGCATATTGTCTATCTGTCTTGCTTTCCACCTACGTAAGCGTTCAATGCATCCCATGCCAAACAGGAAAGAGGACAAAGTATCCCTTTCTTGACATGAGAAATTTTCGAAAACATCCTCCCACCCTATATTCAAATTGGTAACCATAACCCCATTCAGTCGAACAATGCAACCTTCTTGAGCATCCTTCGGTGAATGCAAAGATTCTCTCTTTCAAATTGAGCTCTGACCCAATCTGTACGTGGAAGCCCCTTCATCATCGTCGTCAGCATAAATCGAACTCTATGTCACGTATGTCCACTTGAATTTTTGGGGGAGTAAATTCCCGGTCTTCTATACTATACACCATATCCCACCAGCAACTAGGTCAGTTCCGTTCGCTTTTAAGAGGGGATCCTTTTTTTGCGAAATGAAGCCCTTGAAGCGCAACTCACTCGTAGGTGCGCTTCAACTTGAGCACAATGTCATGCCCAGTGACATCATGTTTGAGGTCGTGTATAGGAATTGCATTTAATTGACCGTGGTGGTTGTCGTCTTCCTCGGTCATCGGATGAAAAATGAGATGCAAAGATAAGAGATAGAGCTGGCTCACTGGCTGGGCCAGCATTGATTTATGACTCGGGATTGTTTCCCGGCTAATTAATAATAGAAGAGTTCCCCCAGTCCAAAGAGTGATGCATTGATAGTGCATCTCCGAGAGACATGTAAGGACGTACGATTCAACAAATTAATAGTTTGGTATACTGCGCCCCGTATGTATGAAGTTGATTTATGAAAAGGGTTCGACTTGATGTTGGTGGCTTGTACTGTCAATTTAATGATAATTTTTTTTTATATTTTTTTTTCCTGTTTGATTTGACTATATCTCTCGGGGGACAGTCGCAGGAATTTGAGATGGATCCAGAAGGGGGATTTGACACGCACAGACAGCCAGATGAGATAGGGATGAAGTGATAAGCAGATATGGGTGTAGCTGTGTAGCGGAAGGACGGGTGCGTGTTTATCCACCGAAATCGACTTGGAAGCTGGAAGACCTACCGCTGGAGAAGCTGTGAAAGTGCCCACTGAGACCTACCTCAACGAGAAAGAGTATACTCTTCTATAGGCGGAAACTGCCTTATTTGATGCATTTTGGTATGATGTATGATGACGTCTCGACTATAATCGTTTTCGGCACATGTCCTTGGTAAAAGTTGACATTTTTCGATGGACCAACTACAAAAGTTGCTGCTCGCTTCCAATCAAACTTCGGGCCCTCCGAATACAAATTTAAAGCCGTCTATAAGCCTGTGAAACTTGGAAAGTCTCTATACTCTCATGTCAGAAAGACTCGACTAGAAATCCCTGTAAGGAGGTGATTGGTTTAAAAAGGTCTCTTTGAGGTATAGGGCCTCCCTGTGGTACAAGCAATGTTAAAGTTCCTTCCAATATTCAAGCGATTTGGAAAACCAATCGTTCGGATTCATATTCTTAAAGGATAGTGATCCAAGAGCAAAGCTTTTTTTTATAAACAGAAGACCAGTTGTAATAAAAAAATCTTTAGAAAGCGTAGTGCGGGAAGTTGTAATGCAGTTTTCTAAATGATTACGTTTAACATAAAAAAAACATACAACTTGTCATAAAAAAAAAACATATACCGCCTCAAACACGTCTTGTTTTAACGATATCTTTATTCAGACTGACAGACTTTCTTTCGCAAAATACTTAACAAGCAGATCATAATATATAAAGAAAATAGCTTACGGTTTACAATTAACAAAGTCGATAGTTTACATAAAAACTGTGCTTCACTCGTTCGACATTACAACTATGCATTGTTAGACAGTATTGTCTGTTCTTCATGTAAATATAAAAGCATAAATAATGGATTATGTAAACGAACATTGGCAAATAAGAGCACAGGGTGGCCAAGAGACATTTTAATGAATTGAAAGTTGTTATACATAGTGAAAAGCACATTTAATATTAGAAATGTCTTAAAAAGAATTTTTTAAAACGCATTTTCTTTTGAACGCCATGGAACAAATTCGAACCACAATTTCAACGTCGACGTCGAAATGTTTCAATTTTAACTGAAGTTTGATGTTGCTCTGCAAATGCTTGGAATTTTTTCGCGCAACGCTTTGCAATTGTCCCTATCTTCCAAAGAGTCATTTGATACCATTTGTTGCTGTTGATGTTTTCAATCTGTTTCACAAGACTTGGGTTGTTCATGTTGCTGATGCGTTCTTTCATAAATCAGGCGATTTATATGGGTATAAGAAGTCATTGCTATAGGTGGAGACCCCAAGCGATTAGACGCTTGCTTTTTGAAAGAGGAGTCTTAGATTCAACCGCCAGATGCATCGACATAGTCAGGTTTTCCCTCTGCGCTGCATCTCGCTGACAAAATCTGAGACTATAACTAACTGGTCGCATTAGCGACAGCAGGATTTTTTTTCTGGGGCGTACCATCCACACCTAATTTTATAATGAAATATTTACCAATGGAATCCATCAAAGAATTTTCTACATCTCTATGAGCTGGGCTTGAAGTTTCTGGGGCGAAAGTCGCTGAGCCACCCCTTCCCTGCAAACGCCACTGAACTGTCATAAGAATCCCGTTTAACTTAGGAATTCGAATTCGTAATTAAATTTGAGGTCCCTTCTACTCGTCCCCAAAAACAAAAAACCCGCAAAAACCAAGGGTTTTGATGGTTTCCATATGGACCTGTTTAGCCGACTATTTAGTACTTCAATATGGACAAAACTACAGAAGTTTAGATGGGAGAGCTGGGGTCAGACTACCTTACTATGACCTTTTCATACCCATATGCAGCTCATCTACGATATACCTGAACTACAAGCTGACTCACATTTTCCACACCTACAGTCCCACATCTGCATTCAGTTTCTGTTTTTGGAATTCGTAAGAGTAATAAATAAAATTTACTTTTAAAATAAATAAAAATTCATACATAAATTTACATATAATTTAAATTAATAATAATAAATATTTCAAGCCAAAATAAAACTTTATTTATTTATTTGATAACTTTATGAAAAATTTGTACTCATCCCTGGAAAACCCTCTACCGTCCGTATCAGTGGGAAGACTGCGGAAACTGTTGACAACTTTGAATCGATTTGCGCCGCCAGTACACATTTTTCATTCAAAATCATTTTTCTTTAGTTCGCATATTCCTTGTTAGCTTCTTCCTTAAGTGGAACGTGTGCGACTCCTTCTTATTAATTTAAGTCCATTATCAAGGTACCTACAGCTCAATTTATTTAAATTTAAACCCAGCAACTATATGCACTGCCCAGAATGCATGCCGCCAGCGTAATTTAAATAAATGCTTCCTCGCCGCTGGCAACCTTTTCCGTTTCAAACGCAACCCTTCACCTGCTTTTGCCTGCTCAAATGCATACACCTACAGTCCCACATGGCCTAGCCTAGTTAATCAAATGTCTCAATTTAGCTCGATGCAAAACACGACAACCTATACACTGGCCATCGAGCTCACTACTTTCGCTTCATATACCGTCCGGCATTAAAATGACAATTTCCCTGAAAGGCCATATAATTGCATACATTTACCATTCCACTGGCCGTGCTCCGAAAGCACCCCCAGCCATAGCATTGTGCATAATTGCCACCCCAAGTCCGCCTATAAGTAAATTGTCCCAGCAAAAAGGAAACAAAAAGGAAAACAAATTCCGTCAATCGATTTGCAGGCGGCTTTGACAATGGGCCACCGATAGCAGTTATTTCCAACAACATATTAACCCAGTTTTGAGCAATTCCACACACACACAAGAAGCCAGCAGCCCCTAAGTCAACCGCTGAGTGGTATATAAGTCTGCCACATACCACAAAGTCTATCGCCGCTGATGCCTGCAGCTGCAGCTTTTGTTTTCAACGAGGCTAAAAGAAAGCTAATTGAGGCATTAACTTGTGTGCCGGGTAATCGCCTTTGAGCTTTTAATCCAAAACCGCCTTAGGCTGTTATAGCCGCAACTGCACACAGCCCGTCCGCACACACACACGGCCAGCACACTTTCGATATATCGATTTGGATTTGGACTCAGCAAGATGTGCCATCAGATATCATCAGACATATCGCGAGCGGGCTTCCTGCTGCAATTTATGGCTCCTCAATCATGTAATCGTACATAAAAGCTAAAGAGCCAGCCAGCCAGCCATCTACTCCTGCAAAACTTGACCGACTGAGATAATGGCCAGTAATTTGTGCAGAGCAGGTACGAACGCGAGGTTGGCCGTCAGTTGCAGCGTTTTTCTCCTTCAAATGAAATCAATAATAATTGCTGTTGGCTAACTGCATGCGTTGCTGTTGCTGTGTGTGAATTATGTGTCACAGGCTCACCGGGGCTGCCCTTGTTTCTGGGTGGAGAAATAGGACTATTGTTCAACAAAGACGGACAGTGTACTATTCGCAGACATGGTGCGGTTGCCATTTGACCAAGTGATTGACCAAGTGATTTATCGAAGGCTATTACGGCGAAGCAGTTGCGGGCAATTAACACGAGAGTGAGTGTGAACAGCTGGGGCAATTAGATGGGTCAGTTGTGAAGGGGAGGGCGGTATATTGCGAAGCCTCCAGCTGACTTAGTGTGGTTAATCGGGTCTCAGTCGCCGATTTTTTTTCTTTTTTTTTTCGTGGAAACCTTGTTGTCCTCAAGTGTTGTGTCTACTGGATTTCAGATATCTGGTCAGAATTTGTAGAGTTCCTGAGTTGACTTACTATGTACCTTAGAGTTGGTTAAAAGGATGAAGCGCATCAAAGCCGCAAAGGACCTTACTACTCAATTGAGTTTGCAGGCGAACGAAAAGCAACTGATAAAAATGAGGCCTTATTCAACAATTTTTTTTTGTCAATAAACGTCCAACAAAATGTTTCTATCAAATTGACAAAACTTTTATTATGATTACAAAAAAATTTGTTATGGTAACAAAAATATTTTATTTGTGCGTATGAAAATTGTTTGTTAAATCTACCAAAATGCTGTTGATTTTGCGAAGAAATTTATCAATTTGAAATTTATCTTTTTGTTAAATTAATAAAAAAAATGTTGTTGATACCGTCGAAACTGTTTGTCATTTTATTAAATCAACAGGAAGTATTGTTGATTTTACAGAAATAGTTTATCAGTACTACAGTTGTCTTTTGTTGAATCTATAAAAATATTGTTGGTTATATAAATAGAATTATTCTCTCAGTTCCATAATTTTAATTTGTTGATTCAACAAATAAATTGTTATTTGAATAGCATTAGGTATTAATAAATCATACGCAAAACAAAAAAGTTTTGCAATTAGTTTTATTTTAAAACGGAACTAAAGAAATTAAATTACATTATTATATTTATATTTATAAAATATTAAAATATGCATTTATAAAATAAAAAAATTGCTTTTATTTAACTTGAAAATAAAAAGGTCAATAGCGTCAAATTTGATCTATTTAATTTAAGATAATAAAATGCATATTAAACAACCTTATATTACCAAATTGCATTTCTTACCAATTTATATCTAAGGGGCTGTTTTTAAATGTTTTCCATTTTCCTGTCCTCATTCAAAAACGGATTTATTTACTTTTAAAATGTTGAACTCACTTTTTTAGGGAATTTGTATGAACATTAACAAACTAGCTTACTTCGAGTGTCAAATAACAAAATGGCGCCATGAAAAGCATTGCATTGAAATCAATACCCTGTTTGAATTGTATTTTTTGTCAATTCAACACTTTGTGCTATTAATTGAACAAAATTTATGTCAAATCTGCAAAAAAAAATGTTAATATCAACAGAATGTTTGTATGTAGTATTTACTATCATCTGTATTTTGTTTGGCTAACAAACATTTTGCATAAGTTTTGTCAACTTCACAAAAGTTATTTTTGGTTCTTTTTTAATGGAATTAACAAGAAGCTTGTTAATTCAACAATAAAATTGTTCAATTGATACAGTATTGTTTCATTAAACTGAAAATTGTGTTTTGTTAATCTGACGAAGTAGTTTTGTAGTGAATGTTTTATCCGTTTGACAAAATATCGTTCAAATTGATAAAACTTAAGTTGTATTGATAAATTTAATTTATCATTACAACAATATTTTTTTCAGTTCAACAAAACTATTTTTGTTGAAGTTCTACAAACGAATTTTGTCAATATTGCCTGGTATTTTATTTTCAGTTATATATAAGTTCCTCAAACTTATACCTTGCCTAGTTGGACGTATTGTCAGATTCATGGATGTATCTTGTCCCTAATTGTCATCATTCAACATTTTAGACCGAGCTCTGCCAATCTGAGCCACTGACTATAACACATATGTATATGGGAACATGTACAGCCACCTACCAGTTGCCCACAACCTCAGGGCTCTCCCGACCTCTACAAATCCCAAGTGAAAAACAAAAATAATTAGTTCGCCCTTCAAGCTTTCCCACAGATGATGCTGGCCGACATCAAACCTCCATCAACCCGATAAAGCAGTAGTTCATAGCCGATTGCCGACGATCACTAAATACCATTGGGCAATTATTAATGGCAAATCGATCGGAATGCTTCATCTATCTCGTAGATAAGACCAACGCAACGGATACATTGCGAATTCCAATTGTTTGAGTTTTCATTCGACGAATCCCATCAGCCACCAGCACTCATGCATTCTCGGAGTGGAGGACCCTAATTAAACTCACAAAAGCTAAGCGATGCGCTGCACAGTGATGCACATTCCTCCTGCCGGCCGGCGGCGCGGCGGCGTGGCAGAAGCGCTCTCACAGCTCTCGCTCACTCACTACCTATTTGAAGGTATACCGGTAAAAGGAAACAATGGGTCGTATAATTAAGTCCTTGTAATTATTATATTAAACAACTTTGTGGATGTACCCGTTCGATGTCCATTGTCCTCGGACGACTCCTGTATATATGAAAGTCTGTACGGCTTTCAAGACGACGACGATGGTTGAGCGCCTCTCTTTTGTGTGCGGCCGGTCAGACATTATATCGCGTCTTTAACGTGGGCATCTCTCTTTTCACAAAATGCACCTCGATGGCATGGCGGCGCGGCATCGGTGGTGATGATGATGATGATGACGGTGAATCTGCGCGCGCACATGCCCACCGAATCTCTGCTCTGGAAACAGCAGATTATCTTGGATGACTTAAGGATATTTATTGAACGTTTAATCAGTAAAAATCGAACATTAATCGAGCGCGCACAATGTAGATGTGCACAGGAATTGTATGCGCGATATTTATTGGCATACCATGGGAGCCGCATCTGTGCGGTGGCTAAAAGCGCAAAATCATCTGGAGCTACTGGGGGAGGACTACTTATTGCCCGAGTCGTTGTGCTGGCGAGATTATTAATTGTTCCCTTTTGGATGGGTTTCCTTCGTTTTTTTTTTTGTGTCTTTTCTGTTTTTAATTCATGAGAACAAGACTCAAAAGCGAGCACAGCAGCCGGATGCAGTGGTACTCGCACATGTGACAATCAAAAGGACAGAAAGTCCTCTTTGTTCTGCTGCTGGCGGATCATGTTGGAGTTGAAGAGTGTTTTGGTTTTTCTTTTTTCGTATGTTTGGGTCTTGAGTGTCCAAACACTTCAAAATAATTTGTCATTTAATCGTTGTCCAGCCGCTGGTCGACAATTATTATTATTGTTCCCACATTGGAGTTGAAAGAGGGCTAAACGACAGATGACAGCGAAGGTTGAGGCAGCACATAAGACATGAGGTGGTGGTGGTGGAGATTGGGTTTTTTTTTTTATGAAAGAGGAGTAAGGTTGGACTGAAAATGGACAAAAAATGGGATCCAAGACGACGAGGCTAAACAAGATTTGAAGGAGATTTGGAGGGATACATTTTGGGAGTCATTCGAAGTGGAATTTTCTAATGAATTTAGTTGTTGCTACTGAGTTCATAGGGGCTCTAAATGAAAGCTCAAAAGCCAAAACGAGGCCCCCTTGAAGCTGCAAAGGTACTAGTTAAAATTTTAGGGTCCGATATGAATTTTAAATTTTTTTCCAAACCCCGCATTTTTTTGGTTCATTGAGTTCCATTTCAGTTCGATTAGTTCATTTAGTTCAAAGCAATAAATTGAAAGTATATTTTTTTCTTCGAATGTTTGTGAAAAGTAGTATCTCTGGTAAATTCAGTTAGTTCTAAAAGTTTATGTAGCTATCTAAGTTCCATTGATTGTATAAGTTATTGTAGTTTTATTAATTCATGAAATGTTGTTAGTTCACTTAGTTCCGTCCGTTCGCTGAGTTCCATTAGTTAATTTAGTTTTATTAGTAAATTTTCTGTTGTTAATGTTCTCTCATCACATACACAGAACGTCAATGAAAATACTCAGTAAATTGCATCGAGGATATTTGGCAAGGTCAACCGTGAGATCAATTTAGTGGGCCTTAACTGATCAAGAGCTTCAGTTTGGAGGTAGAGTTATGCAGAAGTAAGCGAGAGGTTTTTTTTTTAAGCTGGCTAAGAATTCAAAGAATATTCATCAAGACGTCGGCAGGGAAGGTGAGAGCGTCACTAGGACGGTTTGATAATTCAGTCCAAAATCCATCATATACCACGACGCGTTAATAATTATACGAGTTCACTTACTGGAACCAAAAGTTCAAAAATTTGAGTATACGAATATTTTTTAAGTATCACGGAAAGAATTTTAGGATCAAATCAAGAAAAATAAGCGGAGAATCACGAAAAGTGTGTCTAGTTTTAGAGCTTAGCTAAGGATTTACTAATTCACGACTTTTTATTCGCAATTCTAGAAATTGTGCGAAGTGAAGATATTGACCCTCAAAAGTCGTGAATCAGCACTTTTCATTATCAATAATGCGATCAAACAAAACAAGAAAAACATATTGCCATAACCGATCCGATTTGACACAAATAGTTATCAATTTGATATTACATGGATTCTAAATTGCAAAAACAATTCGTAAATTACCACGTTTCTGTTGTAAATTACGATTTCCTCCCTTACCAAATTACAATCATTTAGTCTTGAATTGCAATTCAATAGTGTTGATTTGCGAACTAACAGGGGCAGATTTACTACTTCAGAAGTTGCAATTTACAAATTTTCAATCGTCAATTGCAACTTATTTTTATCATTTTGCAATTCGTATTTTGCAATTTACATTTCTTGAGTAGTGATTTGAGGCATCACCGTATTAAATAGAAAATGTTTTGTCGTGAAATTAGAAAACTTTATTCTTAATTTACAACTTATATCTTGTAATTTACAAGTCAGAATTCATAGTTGTATTATTATACATAATATTTATAGCCGTATTCCTCCTGATGTCTAAGAAAATCATGCGGCGCCATATCGTCCGGAGACAACGGGATTTGTCTGGGGTGGTTTATGCTGAAATTTTAAATACAGACAAAATATTTAGTTGAACTTGACATTGATACGAACCTTTGCAATTCTTTTCGATTACATATTTTACAATCCATTCCAATTTATACTTCCTTCCTAATTGCGAGATGTACATTCTGAAAAAAATACAGATTTAATATGCATACTTCGTCGTTTTTAAAATTATTCAATAGGTACTTACAATATATTTATATTCCAGAATGCTTTATAATTCGAAGTACACAACCTATCAATACGAATTAGTTACAACTTTAACTTGACTGTTTTAAGGAAAGATTGAATGCCGACTGCCTGTCTCTGCAACGACGCGCAACGTGCGCAGTGAAGATTTGGCTTCATGATAGCAGCTGTCTATACCACATATATACATTCATCCATAAAAAGAAAGGACTTAAAAGGATTTCGATAGGTACATGGGAATACAAAAATTCCACACATTAGGTAGTTGATTCCATGGAAATTACAAAAAATATTTTGCAATTTACGACTTCTCTACGTCAATATTAGTTTTAAATTTCAAGTGTGAAATTATTACAAGATTTTTTTGATTCATCATTCAGTGTTGGTAAATCACCAAATATTTTTAGCAATTTGAGATTGTGAAGTGGTGTTTAAGAAATTGACCTATAAGAGTGGAAAATTGCGACAAACAATCTCGCAAATCACTACAAATAAAAGAAGCTCGAATTGATACTTCTAATCGTAAATTTCAACAAACAGAATTTTGTATTCTGTGCCGTTTTCAATGTCAAATTACCAATTTTGTATCAATCCATGAAAACTTCGTCGTGATTTGCGAGAAATATATAATTCGTAAATTGCAACCGAAAATTTTGCAATTGCTGATTTTTACTTCTTTCCGTGTATAAATCGAGCTCTTAAACGAATTGGACCTGAATAGGATTTTTTTTCAGTTGCGCTTGCACTTAAATAAATGGAAATAAACCAACCCATGTCTGGTCTTAAAAAAGTACCCTTGACCGAGACACGAGCATGTTTTCACTGTCTGCTGAAGCAAAGTTCAAAGTCTGGGGCCCTACTCTGTATCACGTTCCGAAAGAAAAATTTTTCGAAAACGAACGTTTTGTACTCTAAATTTCGAAAGCAGAATAAAAATTTACTTCTGTCGGATTTAGAATTCCGAAAGTGGAATTATGGCTATTTGATATTAATTTTTGCATTTCGAAGTATTACAAAGTTCCTAAAGCGGAACGAAAAGTAGTTTCGAATAGGATTGAATTTCGGAACGAAATAATTAGGGCCCCTGATTAAGAAGTCCCGTGGCATCCAGTTTCTTTCACGTATTCTGTGTATAAAATATCCCATTTGCGATCCAGCTGAATGAGAATCTATTGTAGAGTAGCTTGGAAGTATTCAAAATTGAAAAAATCCCCACTGTCCCAGTGTAGACTTCAGGTGTTAATCACTGGTCCCTCAAAGCGCACCTATTCAAACGTTCTTTGATTGGCTAAAGAAATAGTTTATAATGTTTGTTAGTGGTGCGTTGGAGTCGTTTTTAAATAAAAACCCAATGCAAACCGGGCCATTTGTTCTAAATACTATAGCCGAAATATGAATGCCTTTGAAAACTATATAGCAGTGGAGTTGACTAAGCCAGTCATTACAGAACGGTTAGAGCAGTGTTTTCAAATTCAAATTTCAACAGTATGTGTCCCATTAAAACTCAGCAATGCGAAGGTAAGTAAGTCTTCAGCAGAAATTTGTTGCACCCAAGCCCACCTACCTCCAACCGAAAAGCAAGGTTAGGTTAGGCTAGGTTTATGGATTGGTAGAGCAGGGTAAACCCTGTAGCACACTAAGGTCCTTGTGGACCCATTGAATAACCGGAAAGCAAAGTACCACATGAAGTAGGAAAAGGCTCAATAAAACCGTTCAGAGGAATTTGCTCAGATTCAGCCTGTAGGTATGCAAGTATTTTTTGATAAAACGCTTATAACTGGTTACTTTGTACTTGTAGTATTTTTCGGTACGTCTGAAAACTTCTTTAACAGGTTTTTATGTGATTTGCAAAAGTGTTGCCAATTTACCCCTTATGCCATACCATTTCAAGAGACTTCTGACCGTTCCGTACCCCGTGGATGCACAAGCCCAAGGAGTGACTGTTCAAGACCTCAGCATTTGCTACTGCAGAGATTGCGAACAAAAATTGTCAAAATTTAAAGACTCTAGTCTTGAACTACATTTAACATCTAAAATGTAGTTCAAGCCACGACACTCTTTGTTAACCCACCACAACATACCCTATAAAATGTAAATAACCCAACACAACACCTTGCAGGAGAATTGCTCAATCTGCCCGTTCAATGGATCTTTTTTTCACTTAAAGGACTGAAATTTTCAGCACTATCGCTGTCACGGTATAGGTATTATCGCATCGCAAAACTTGTCCTTTCCTACCTTTTCCAGGCTATGCAAGGGAACATTTTTATACGTACATCTGCACCATGATATCGTCCGCAGCCGCCCCGCACTATGCTAAAGAGCATTCAATCTCATGCTTGCCTTTGTCCTTTTAAGATTAAGTTGTCCTACCCAGTACTTTTTGCCGCTGTCACCACTGCCAACACTATACTGCCACCAATCTAACCAGCAGCAGCAGTTAGAATCACTATCATTGTCGTCGTCATCGTTGCATTAAATTCCACCAACGATGACATCGATGTCAACAAATTTCTCAAGTTTCACAAAAGGACGAAAATAAAGCGCACAAATACTGTGGCGACATCATTATTATTATCATCGTCGTCTCGAGTTGTCCTTATGGTTTCTGTAAACTACCATCAGAAGGAAAAAAAATAATAAGAGCAGGTATACCGAAGACGGTCCCTTTTGCCCTCTTGAGTGCGTTATGTTTTTGCATCTAATGAGGGCCTGTTGTGGGAGAATTTTCTGTTTTTTTTGTTGTTGTTGCCTGTGCACTATAAATTGCATATCGGTGAGATACTTGATTGAGGATGTCCCCGATTTTGTCCTCTCTGCAGTCCTTTATTTGTGGTCATGGAATTTTAAATTGAGCGTAAAAATGCACAAGCAATGGGAAAATTAATTGCGAGCATACTGATGGCGGTGGGTATTTTTTTTCTTGTTTACTTTTCCTGCAAGTACTAAATCGACCTGTTAGTGTCTGTCGAAAGGCAAAGGACATTTTTAGCGTTTTTTTTTGTGTGCCTTTGCATTGTAATCGAAGACTTTTGGGATGCGATCGAGTTTCGCAATGGGAGTCAAGCTGATGAGAAATAAAAATCAAACTGATTCGCTCTATGACTGTGATTCGTATATCCTTGAGATAGTCGAAGAATTTTTGACATTTTTTGTTCCACAGGTTTTTGTTTTTCTTATGGAATCAGAGTGTGTGTGGGCGGATTGTAATTTTCTCTGGGATCCGCATCAGATGAACTGGGAATTTTTGTAACAGATACCAGATACGGAGGTGCTTTTTATCGATGTGGATTTGAATGGGGTTCCTATTTTTTTTTTTTTGGGACAAAGACGGACAGTGATAGCCACGCCAGATTGTTGTTTTAGATAGATAACCTTGGGTAGATTTTATTGTTGACAGTATAAATTTATAGTTTCAGTAGCTCTGCTCATTTAGGGTGGAGTCATAGGAGGAATACCTTCCGCTGGAAGATCTTTGGTTTGTTGGCTCATATCTAACAGTTTAGGAGGCTATGTTAAATCTTAAAAAGAGATGTACTTCTACAGCTTTATGGCAAAATGATGTCCAACCTCGATGGTAAACAATTTTTCTACTATAACTGATATCGAAGCCTTTGGTCAATCACCGCTGAAATAACTTGAAAGTCAGTAAATTGTGGCTTCCTTGAAGGTACATAGACTGCGGCTAAGATCTAACTAAATAAAGCCACAACAGAGTAAAGATTGATGATGTAAGGATCGATTGTATGATCCGTGACTTTGGGGTACCCCAAGTCAATCAAAAACCTGATTTCAAAGGTTGTAAGGCAGGAATTGACTAGGCAACACTTTCAGAGCAACTACCTATATATTTTTACACAAAGCATCTTTTTAAAATCCAGATAACTAATGTCTTCAATTTTCTATTTAATTGCAGGTAAGAAGATTCAAGTGAACATTTTGTAAGTATCTAAAAAATTGTCTCCAATATTTTACCATGAGGACAACTAAAGATTGAAATTCAAGCTCAAAATTTGTTCAACTAAATTGCCTTCACTTTAATATTATCGAGCGGGTTTCTGAGGGACCGGTTCAAGTGGTTTTCAAATTTAATCAACCATCAGTTGTTTAGTCCTGGAACCATAAATACATTTTTCATTAACGACCCGTGGCCGTGTGATTATCGTTGTTTCTTATTAGTTGCTTAATCCGTTCTTGTATAATTTTTTTTTTCTTAATTTTTTTAATCATCATTAAATCGCCGACAACACCTCCTCTGTCAAAAGAAGGAACGCACCTTCAGACTACCTATTGTACAACTGCCACTGATCGATCCAAAAATCATTATTAATAATAGAAGCGATTGCGCCTCCTTTCACACTTTGGGCCAATCATTGTGTATCTAATCTATTCAATTCGATAAAACAGAAAAGAACAAAAGGATACGATTAAGTCCCGCATAGAATTCCGATAAACAAACTGCTCTCAAGGGGGCTGCTGTATTGCGGCTAAGCCCTTCACGATCGTATTACAAATGATGGCGAAGATGAATGATTTACAGTGCACATTCGGATTGCATGTTGTTCTTTCTGAGTCCTTACTCATGATACTACATGTGTATTCGCTACGCCATATATCCCACTGAGTGCGGCGGACTCCGAGGAGCTAATTTTTCATTTTGCCGCTGCGCGCACACGCACACATCTCTGATTACTAACGATCTTCGTGATGTGTCTGTTGTTGGTGTTTTTTTTTTGGTCTTTTTTTTAACCATGAAATGATCATTCAAATTGTTATCATAAATCATTCATCTCCACATATATCCACGTATAGGTGGATCAAAGGTGAAATTCATCCCGAAAACAGTCGATGCAGGGATACGCCGGCCGACCGCCGCCTCCTCCTTTGGAGGAACCAACACCCAATGGCTTGGTAATTAGCACCCAATTTGAGTTCAACGCTTAACCAGTGGGACGGCATCATTCCCGGCCCGAATTGGAAATATTATTATTGCCAACGGTTTGACAACTAAACGATGCCTAATGACAGACATCATCATCATCATAATCTTGCTGGTTGCGAGTTTGCGAGAGTCTGGTCATTTAGCGAGCAACAAGGATAATTGCTAATACGCTGATGTTTGGTTTGAGTCGGGATTTGAAAAAGCAGGAGGACTGTGCAAAATGACGGCTCACATATGAGGCACGTTATTATAACCTGTTAACGACAGCACGTAATTTCTGTTTACATTATTGCCCGTGTGTGTCTACTCTGCAATAATTGCTGTTGCGCACTTGCGAGGATAATTATTTTAATTGTTTATTGGAAAAGTATTTTTTTTTGTTCTGTTCTTGTGTGTGAGGCTTTGATTTTGATGGGATTTTTGTCTGCGATAGGGCGTAAAGGATTGCTTTTGGTTTTTTATTTCCGGTCCCGATAATGGGATACTGAGAATTAGATAGGGACGAGTCATTTGGTTTGATTGGGTTTCCATCTTTTGGCTGACATTTCTGGAGTTATTCTTAACAAGATTTGATTTGAGGAATCCAATTGAAAGAGATGTGCGGGAGGCGGTTTTCAGTAACCAACTCTCATGACCAGCTTGAACCCTTGAACACACTTTCTCAGTTAAAAAATTATTTATTAAATGAGTGCTAGTTTAGAAAACGTGCTTTGTTTGCCGTACTAGGCAGGGGCATTGTTTGCTCCCCAGACAATAGATATAGATCCTAATTAGGAGTAGCTACCTACACCATCCGAAGTAGACTTTGAGGAGCTTTAAAAAACATCAATAAATAAAATAGTTGGCGAAACAATTTTGCTTCACAGTTAAGTCCCACACATAAGAGTGGAACATACTAAATCCGGATTATGTGTTTTAACAAAAAATTAAAAATCCGGATTATTTAAGAAATGAATGACTGAAACAGCTGGGCCAAGAGTTTCGTTTCGTAATTTAGTTGAGCTATAAAAATGCATTAAATTTCCAGTCCGGACTATTTAAGAAACAATTAAAAATCCGGATTATTTAAGAAATGAATGACTGAAACAGCTGGACCTAGAGTTTCGTTTCGTAATTTAGTTGAGCTATAAAAATGCATTAAATTTCCAATTCGGACCATTTGAAAAACAAGAATTTAGAATCCGGACAATTTAAAAAATGAATAACTAAAATAGATGGCCCAATAATTTTGTTCCAAAATTTAGTCGAACACAAAAATGTAGTAAATTTTATATCTGGACCATTTGAAAAACAGGAATTAAGAATCCGGACTATTTAAAAAATTAATAACTAAAATTGATGGGACCAATGATTTTGCTTCATAATTTAGTCGAACATAAAAATTTCCAATCCGGAACATTTGAAAAAACAACAATTAAGAATCCGAACTATTTTTAAAATTTACAATTCAATTTCATAGTAAATCCGGACTATAAAATAATCCGGAATAGGCCAAACCTTAAACCAACATTCGCTTTATTGTGAGTTATTATTTTCAAAATGAATGAAAGAGCCCTACAAGTTCATGCCGAGGCTAAACCGCAGCCCATCCGGACTATAGACAATACTAAAATACGCGCGAACAAATGCTGCTCTCTTTAAACTCGATAATTGTTCAATTCGGATATTTGATTTTAGCTAAGAAATATTTTTTAAGCGGCCGTTTTATGAGGATTTATGATTTTGATTATGACATCCGGACTAAAAAATTTTAAGTGTACATTGACTTTTGTATTTTACTAATTGCAGCATCTGAATATTCCATATCACTCACACTCATCACCTTTTCGGAGATTTTTCATATTCGGAATAACGTACATCATGTAAATTCGGAATATCCGTATTCTTTTGTATTTTTCCGCTGTCAGCCTTCTTTTATCGGCCAAATGGCAAATACTGATTCAGAAAGTGGAGAGCACCTCTTGAACCAGAGTGTTCCATATTTAAATACCATCCGGATTGTTGTTCCCTTCGGACTATATTTTTTTCTTATTGGCGGCTTCTTAATTTTCTGATTTTGTAACCCCCAAGCAGATTTTAAAACGTAACATTGCAAAAGTTAATGGCATTGGACCCCCAAAGCAAAAGCACCAGCCAGTCTTGGATTTGACCGTTTTAGGTGAAAGATTCAAGCTTCGCTTGTGTGATTCCAACTTCCAAAAGTGTTACTGATCTCCCCCATTCACCTTCTGGTCAAAATAGACTCGCTAACGATGCCATAACTTTCCCTGGACCGACGCGATTAGATACGCTAACTTCAAACCATCACCATCTGCGTTTATAATCAGCCCACAAAATTATAAAAAAGTTCCCTTCCACAACCAAATCACTTATTTTTCAATTAAAAACAAAACAACAAAAAAAAAAAACAAAAAGAAGAAAAATCGATAAAAGTCCAACCACAGGCCTATAATCAAAACAGACCAGCACAAGTTTATCCACAATTTTCATAATTCATTGACCAATTTTGATAGCGGCTACAACGTTTGGCTCTCTGGCGGCTCGGCAGCAGCACTGTAATTATTTTATTTAAAACTCTCCATCCACAACTAACTACTGTGGCGATCCAAGGGGGCAGGGGCGGTCATTTTAAACGGCAAATTGACGGTTTTGATGTCTTAAAGTCATGGTACAACAAGTTGTTTGGGGAAATAGATTTCAAAACGCCCCATTGGCCTGATACCTAATGTGCATTTAAAAATGTCTAACTAGGTCAACATCCGAAATTGACGCTGTTATCAATTTAAGAGGCTGACTGCACTCAGACAACAACTCATCACCACCAGAGTATCTACAGTTCCCCGATAACAATCCCATTTTGTCGGCGCGCATATCTGACATCAGAATGCAATAACCATTTGTGTCACTTGCGCCCTAGATTGGGTGGGGAGCTTTTGTCGTTTGTTCTCGAGGCACCACCACAGTCCACACCCATATGGGCTCACTTTGTCAACAAAACTTGTATCTAAATGTTCATCCCAGCTCGTGATGGCATGTTCAATGACCAAAAGCACTTAGAAGAATTATTAAGTTTTTTAATTTATCACCCAAAAGCACTTATCATCGCGCGCCGCAAACAACATAACGATTGTTTGTTCGGGCATATCGTGTAGTTGGCGCAAATGATGCGTGATTAGGGTGAACAAACGAAATGAGAAATCCAGCGCTGATGGTGCAATGTGGACCATCAAATCGGCGAGAATGCGCTTCTTACATGCGCCTAATGCATCGAGTGTCACGAGAAATGAGTGATTCGTGTGTGGGTTGGGCGGCGACGCGTGTTGTAAACATGGGTCAACGATGGACCATTTCATGTAATCCCTACTGGTTACCACCGCGCGCACTGATAGCCAATCGACTGCCATTAAAATTTTATCTCGGTGAGAGTTGAGAAGACACTTGGTGATGTTTAGTGTTCTTCGAAGGTGTGGAGGTGAAGTTGCATCGGCACAAAGTGGAACTTTATGTGCGGAGAGTTTATGTCGGCATGAAAACAATTGCAGCTTTCCTTCTAGGAAGTGGGAGCGGAAAGTTTAGATGCGACTTGACTTTTCTTTTGGGTATATCTATCAGTTTGGCTGGCCATTTCGTTGATCAGAATTTTGTTCGGTGAAGAGTTATATTTCAAACAAACAACGAGACAAAAATCAAAATCAATTCCTCATAAACCTGTTTTTTTTTTTATTTTCCTTGACTTATGAGTAAATGCTGGCCTTAAGCTGCCATCTTAACACTAATTACTAACGACGACTAATGAGCAACAACTATGAACTAACGAGTACAGCTTTGGACTAACGAATAACAGCTATCGACTAACGAGTAATATCAACCTTCCAACAAGTATATTAATGGGCTTTCGAATAATGAGAAACGGCTTTGGACTAACGAGTGACGGCTATTGACTAGCGAGTACCGAATGACGGCTATCGCCTAATGAGTATGGAGAACTTTAAACTAACGAGTAGCGAATATATTTAAAAGAATATGGACTATAAAAGAACGACTGATCGGCATAAAGTATTTTATACAAACTTTGTTCCAAAAGGTTTGGGCTCAGTGATTAGTATGTCGGACTAATAAGCGATGGGTATCAGGTTCAATCCCTGGATAGACACAAAGCTTTTCTCACTGCACCTGCTCTTACCTACTATCCTGAACAGAGTTCTTAATTCATGGAATAGTAACTTTCTCTCATTTAATACAAAAATATAAAGTCAAAACAGACTTAGCGAAACTTTGGGTTCTATGTGATCCTGTCGCGCGAGGTATTTCTTTTTTATTTATGGTAAATGTTTAAGATATTTTCTCCCATTTCTGTTGACTGATTTTGTAGTAGACGACTCAATATCGAGTTATACGAGGTGTACGCAACGCCTATTCATTTAAAGAAAAGTCTGTTTGAAAATTTGAAATTTGTTCCATTTGTAGACATTCGATTGCGTTTACAAATTTCCAAAATGCTTAATAACCAATGGTGAGCACTAAAATTCCACTATATTTTGATTTCTTCATCGGTTGCCCCCATTCTATCTTGTTTATTTATTCATTGTATCGGTAGCATTTCCCCATTCTCTACTTCCTTTGTTAAGATTTTTAGATGAAATAAAGTTCCGTTCCGGTTGAGCCCCAAACATTTTCGAAAACGGATCAGTGGCATTTTTCTCAGTGATCAATGGTTTGTGCTTATTAAGAGATATTCAACAAACCTCTCTAGTAAAAATAGTTTGGACCCCCAATCTTCTAAAAGGGTACTGTTGTTTTATTTTTCATGGACAAAATGTGGACAATATTAAATATACCTACATCTCATATGACTGTCAGCGCTGATAACTTTTTGTTTCAATTTCTCTATAAAAGTTCTCGCGGTTGAGCCTCCAAAATTCTGGAACTCGTACAGTCACATTTTTCTCTGCTGACATTACTAGTCAATGGTCTTTTTTCATAGGTATGATTAAGTATATTTTTCATTTCGGTTTTCATTTAAATAAAAGACCCCGGTTGATCCCCCAATTTCGTAAGAAGGGATAGCTAAGTTTCTCTAGAATGAAACGCATGATTTAATACAATTTTCATTATTATATAAGAAGAGCGTACTATATAAATATAAGACCCTTTTATGAGGACGTAGTCTTAAAATTCGGATTTATTGTTGTGTTCCATCTGGCAGATTCTGGAACTCGTTGGTCGATCCAGCAAAGCGTCCCAAAAGGCGAATGAGCTAAGGGGCATCAAGGCAATATAATTGTTCATATAAATTATGAAGGCTGACCTCTAAAGCTCGCATCTGTTCAACATTTCAAAAGACTACCAAACTGTTGCATTTAATGTTGATGACCCCTAAACCTTCAAGTCAGCATTTCCGGGCAGACTTTCTTGTTTCTTGTTTGGCCATAAACAACACTGTTGCTGCACTTTATTACAGCCAACAACCTGATCCTTGCAGTGCTATTTTTCTAATGGATGCTCACCTAATCAAAGGCGAAGCTTTATCGCAACTTGTCTCGTGTTAAAGAAAAAAAAAACCGTGTTGATAACCATCGCTCAAAGAAGCCTAAACAATGTTTACTGTCCACGAGCAGTGTTGCACTATCTTGTCCTTTTCGCTACTAATTGCAAACCCAACAACCAACCGGCGCAGTAAATTAGCCGGACCCAAGGTACCTACTACAAACTCCTCCAACGATCGATGCAAGTCGTAAATTTATATACCATCAGCACCGTTGCGCGGCAAACATTTTTGGTCTCCGTCCATCATAAAAATATTGAATCAGCAGTTGTCCCAGCACCTTGACATTTTATGTCCAGGCTGTATTATATGCAAATGCCCACCGTCTCCAGCAATTATGGTGAAGATACAAATCATCGCTTGAAATAGTTCATAAATTTGATGCGGCGAAGGACGACACACAGCTACTCGCCAATTGATCAACAATATGATCCCTTGGAATAATCGCATGTGTATGTAAAATTAATCGATATTTTGTTATATTTTGGCCCGCCGAACGCGAGTGATGTTGCCCTCGGGCGAAGCGACGCTGTAAATGTACTTTGTATATGAGATGGGGGCACTTGGATAGTGGCCCTAAAGGTAGTTCCATCTCCCGCTTTGGCTGTGGCCGGGCGAAATTAATTAAATCATGTCGAAGATCTAAGGCACCGCGCATATGTATCTTGGGCGCAGGTATTTCACAACGGGACAGATACCGCCTCGAGGTCGACAGCGTTAATTACACGATGCTGATGATGTTAATTAAGTGATTTCCACTAAGGTGGCAATATGGGAAAGTTGGAAACAATTACGGTTTGGTGGGCAGAGGAGTTTAAAAAAAATTGCGATCACTTTTTTTTTTTTTTAATTAATAGATTTAAGATATTATGTTTATAATTAAAGTAGTTCATGGGAATCGTATGTTTTCTAAGCGGGAAGCTAAACGATGCGGATAAATTGAATTGCGCAGCTGGTTCCCACGAACTGGTCTTGAAAATCCATTTATGATTAGATAGTCGGAAGATATGTTAGTGAAAGGCAATTAAGATGTTTAATTGGCGGGTTATTATAGATAGTGACCATTAGGTTCAAGGTTCGAGACGGGTGAGCTCCATAAGGCACAGCTCACGTTGCGTTGTGTTTAGATTCTATACAGTGGCTTGTTTATGAAAGGGTTTACCGATCGCTGATCGCTGACTTGGAACCAGTCCTGCGTTAATGTGGAGTTTCACTAGATGAGTGATCGATTGATAGGCATCTCTGCTGTGTTGTGGCGGGGGTAATGCGTCAGAATATCGGCAGATCAGTGGCTCGATCAGAGTCACAAGTGTGCAAAGTAAGTGCGTTTCAATGTGCGTTCCAAATTATTACCAGATCATTGATAGATCAGTGGCTGATCGGCAGATTGTTAGCCGATCCTCGAAGCAGTATGAAGTCGTGGCCAGATGTAGCTCTAGATCATTGTCCATTTGAATGGTTGTTCTACATCAGTATTATATCGAGCTCTGGTAAGGCTATAGATCAGTGGTAGATCAGTGAAGAATCAGTGGAAAATCGGCGGTAGATCAGTGGGAGATCAGTACTTAAAAAAAATATTTGGAATACTACCGCATTGAGGAGGCATTATTGGTGCCAAACTTTGTTAGATCCGTTCTAGATCGGTGGTAATTTTAATTGTTATTGTAGTCAGAATTGGCTCATCCAGCGATCAGTAGATAACAGATCGCGTTGCTAGATCAGTGTCACTTCTAAGACATTTATACACGGGTAAAATCGCTGTGATCAGTTCGACATCGGTGTCTTCAGCTCGTGGCAGATCAGTTGCATCAATGTTCGATCTATGGACTGCCTATGACTAGATCTATGACGAGACAGTCCATAGATCGACCATTGATCACTATGTAAAGGCACAGACTCCTAAAATAACTCGCATGATCAGTGAGAGTTCAATGGGATCAGTTCAATATGGGTTTTACTTCAGCTATTGATGTAGTTTTGTGGCAGATCATTTTCACTCTAGTTGTTCGAGTGATCGCCGCCAGATCAGTGGATATACAGATATTTTTTTGGCATACACCACAAGTCTGCGGTTGTTCGTAAGATCAGTAGTGCCTGATGTGCTATAGAAATGACTTTTAAGGTAATGCTCAACATCACAGGCAGACATCGTCGTCTGATCTATTCTAGATCAAGTGAAAAATCGATGTGATGATGCCAAATTCGGTAGCAACTCATTTAAGGATGTAGTTTTGTGGCAGATCACTGTCACTTTAGTAGGGTAGCGAAGGATGATCGCTGCCAGATCGGTATTCGTTTTTGGAACACTCAACAGTCAGTTGCCAGATCAGTTGTGAGCCGTAATAGTGTCATTTCAGTTGAGGTTTTATTACTGATCACTGAAAATGTACTAACCGCTCCACTCCTTGATCAGCGTTTAGAAAATTCAAGATCAGACCTAGATCAGTGGCAAGGTATAAGCGGAATTCGATAGCCTTTTACCGAGACTTTCAGACTGTTCAAGTTGTGTTAGCCTCAAGGGTTGCCGACGTTTTGTTCGATTGGGTAAGCAATTCCCTTCCACAACCCACTTTCTTCCATTACAAAGCATCCCCCCTTAATTAGTATATCCACTCAGTCCCTCCACCCATAATGCAAATCGTTCGATCAACCCACACACTGACCACACAATAAAATGTAAAATGCATTCCAATGGATCCTGCCACACCAAAGCAAACATGCGCCTTATCCGCATTGCAGACAAAACGAAAACTTACCTCTCCATCAATTCACCTCCACCATGTGGATGGTCCCGCACAGATTCGAAAGATGCACATTCTGCGTCCTGTATACTGACTGCGTACACTCCACAGTCCACACACAGATCCAATTTACGTCACTCTGCGCGCATTCGAATTATTATTGATCACCCAAACTTGGCCACAGATATACTCTCCGAGTCCAAGAAAATTATACGCTCCGATATGCCGTTTTGATAACGCTTCATATTTTTGTTCTTGTTTGCAGCTCCTATTGTGGAGCATGTGTACCTTAAACGGGGAACGTGTGTAGGCACAGCTTTTGTTGGTAATTCGTCGATGCCGTGCATGATGAGGAACCGGATGATGAGGCGCGCATCTATATAGTTAAATAGCCAGACGAAGGATACACGGATGCGACGTAATCTTGTTTGTTTGTTATACTCGAATGAAGAGCTGTGCGCGCATTCTGATAAGGCTACTTGCACTTATTAGGGCTTGGAAAACCCTTGTAGGGCGGCTGTGAGTCGAATGCTGCTGCTGCTGTTGTTGCTCCTGTTTTTGTGCGCTTCAAAGTCGCTCGAGGTGCTCCAGATGCATTCCAGATGATAAAGTATCTCAGTCTCCAGGATGTGTGTGTCTGTGTACACAGCCGTTGCTTATCTCTGGGCTTGGATATAAATAATGCACCTTAAAGAGCAGGTTAACGCCTACATTTTCAGTTTCAAACTCTTAGCTCTGACAGTGCCCGGTACGCGACTTCTAAAATAGACCACTACCGGGCTTGGCCTAACAGCCAAACCGAACCAAAGTGGACGGTGGATCAATGTGCGTATGGTCAGTGTGTGTGCGTTTGAGGCTTGATCAGTTTTTCTGATTAAATGTCGGTGGGAAGCGTTGGGTAAATAAATTTCAACAAATGAGCGGGATGTAGGTCTGGGGCGCGGTTCATTTTGCAAACGAATGCCATTAGTCTGTGCGCGCATGTGGTGCTCTTAGGTCGTTGATTTTTATAACAAAGTTGGCTGCAGACAAAGCGGTGGGCGGCGCGCGGTATGGTTGGCAATTTAAATGTATAGACTCGAACTAGGCAGTTTGAGTTTGTGCAACATTATTTCCAACAAATGTCCTAACAAGAAGAGGCTTTGGTCTTCCGGTTTTGGCATGTGCAGATGTAGCAAATTAGATTGGCAGTTGAATGGCTGTTGGGAAGTGTGATTGCGATAGTTGTTCAATTTTTTTTCTTGCAAAATTAATGGAGGAGTACTTATGAAAGGAATTTATACGTTTTGCCCAAGTGGGCGGTTTGCTGCTTGATGATGGGAATGTAGTCGAGGACGGAGTTTGTATTTTAAAGCGTAAATCGACAAGTTTACGGTAGTTAAGACGTTAGTAGTGAAGCACTTTCCAAAAGGAAGCAGTATCAGATGCCGAACATCCTTTGAAACATATCAATCGTTCTTTGTCTCTTTATCAGTACTCGCTGGTCAGTAATTGCCAAGCGTTCGCCCTGTTTTGGCAGTAGTCGGTAGTCAGTAGTCGGTAGTCAGCAGTCAGTACTCAGTAGTCAGTAGTCGGTAGTCGGTAGTCAGTAGTCGGTAGTCGGTAGTCAGTAGTCAGTAGTCGGTCGTCAGTAGTCGGTAGTCAGTAGTCGGTAGTCGGTATGTATTCAGTAGTCGGTATGTATTCAGTAGTCGGTAGTCGGTATTCAGTAGTCAGTAGTCAGTACTCAGTAGTCAGCAGTCGGTAGTCAGTAGTCGGTAGTCGGTAGCCGGTAGTCAGTAGTCGGTAGTCGGTAGTCAGTAGTCAGCAGTAAGTAGTCAGTAGTCGGTAGTCGGTAGTCGGTATGTATTCAGTAGTCGGTAGTCGGTAGTCGGTATGTATTCAGTAGTCGGTAGTCGGTAGTCGGTAGTCAGCAGTCAGTAGTCAGCAGTCAGTAGTCAGTACTTAGTAGTCAGTAGTCGGTAGTCAGTAGTCAGTAGTCGGTAGTCGGTATTCGGTGGTCGGTAGCCGGTAGTCAGTAGTCGGTAGTCGGTATTCAGCAGTCAGCAGTCAGTAGTCAGCAGTCAGTATTTAGTAGTCAGTAGTCGGTAGTCGGTATTCAGTAGTCAGCAGTCAGTAGTCAGTAGTCTGTAGTCAGTAGTCGGTAGTCAGTAGTCGGTAGTCGGTAGACAGTAGTCGGTAGTTGGTAGCCGGAAGTCAGTAGTCGGTAGTCGGTATTCAGTAGTCAGCAGTCAGTACTCAGTAGTCAGTAGTCAGTAGTCAATAGTCGGTTGTCAGTAATCGGTAGTTGGTGGTCGGTTTTCTGTAGTCTGCGATCGTTAGTCGTTAGTCGGCGGTAGTCAGTACTCGTACTGATCTTCGGCAATTTACTGGCAGTCCCTTTATTTTATTAACGCTTTTACAAATAGACAGCTTGATTTTGCATCAGCGTCCTCATCAACAATAAGACTACACCGCACCTCAGTTTACAGCAGCATATTTCCTTAAACCCCGCCATAATGTAAACGAATTTCTGCATTTTTCTATACATCCAGCACTCTTCTGACTTGCCATGACTCAACGCTACAATTACCTGCCTGGCCTTCGACCAGCAGTCGCCACTTTCCATATCCAACACATCGCTCTAACAAAAGCCCTCCACTCACCAGCGCTGACTTGTTATCTTTCGCCCTAACCCAAACAATTTAGCGAATCAATTGCAACTGTAGGTACACCGAGATCATCCCTAAATTAACACTGCAAATCTGAACTTGTGTTTATTTAGCTGCACAAACCATAACCTCAACCACTGACAGGCACCTATCCGGGTCCTTCATCTTCATCTCCATAAAATGATTCATTAACCATTGATTCCACTTGCACAAAGAAAACGCACGCATTCACATCCATTCTACGCGCAGCACAAGGGAAATATGCAAGAAAAATAAATCATCCTGCAGCAAAAACAGCAGAGCGCACACCAAAATGTTTACAGTAGGGAACTCAACGCACAAATTGTTTATTTACGCCAAGCCACCAGGTTTCCTTCCTCTGCCATGGCCTAAAATAACACGCGCCCATCATAGACGTTTGTATCTATGAATGCGGTCGCTGCTTATAATCCATGCCCGTCCTTTCGCCTCCTAATTTGTCAAACCGGTGCATCTACAGAACAGAGTTGCATTTCCATTTTAGCCACTTGATGATTGGTTCCACTGGCGTATTAGTACTGCTCGCGCGACTGTTACTTCCTTCCATATCGAGGTAGCGGTAGCCGCATAGCAGCAGGCAAACATCAAGCAGCGCACCTACAGACAAAAATAAACAAAAGGTCATTTAAGGAAGAGTGAATGAATGGGGAATCTCAAGAGTAAACATCCTTAAATATAGCTGCGCCGCAGATTGAGAGATTCTCCGTTTGAGCAGGGGAAGATCTGTTTTCGCGCAGCACAGCCTATGGGCGAGATGCACTTTGGTGACATTTTTCCCGCGCCCGGCTAGTCATAATGTTGATTTTCTTCGGATTTATACTGTCGCCAGCATGCCCAAGACAACAACCGGACCGAACAAATAGTCACAAACCTATGGGCTGTCTGTCAGACGCGTCGGCTTAATTGCATTCCTCGGGCGAGTGGGAATGCATGTCAAAAGTACCTGCTGCCAATAGATTTTGCGCTCAAAGTGCAGAAAGGATTCTCTAATTAACGCAGCCAGATAGGGCGGTATGCGCATACATGTGAGATGCAAGTGGCCGATACGCAGTTGCAGTCCGCGAAAATACTCCCGCAGAGAGTAAGAGTGAGTGTGTAACTCTTGTTAGAGAGTGAGTAACTCTTGCTCTCTAGAATGTTATCGGCGGGGATATCTACGCGCTGATATTGCTGAACGATTACCAAACAAGTGGACGTTGATTTATCCTTCAATTAAAGAAATTTTTCGGGTGATCTCGTGGCGGCGATAACGCGAATGGTGATGAAAAGTGCGAGACTTTTTCACCTGCACCAGCAGTCAAAATTCCGCCGCTGGCTCTGGCTGGCTGGTCCTTGATAAGGTGTTGTGTTTGCGTTGTGCAAGGAGGTGTTTTTTTCTGTTTTTAATAAAAATTCCACACATGGTTAACAGGGAGTTTTAATTATACGGCAGAGTGCAGTCGACGAGAGCACTGCCAGATAAGAGAGGGAGAGCTCGGTTTATGCGGATTTCGAATTGGGGAATTCGGCAGAGGAAATTGTTTTTTTTTTTCCAGTTGGGAGATTGAAGTTTGAAGGAAGGAATTGGAATGAAAGATGGACGGCGCGATAAGTTGCAGAGGATGGTGTGCGCCAAAAGTGGAGTCGTCGCCATTGTGTCGATCATTTTGGGTAGTGAAGTGAGAAAGGATTGTTTTTAAGGGCGGAGTTCTTACTTGTGTTATTATAAAAAAAATCGTCGTACCTAACAGCCTCTGTAAATTGTTACCTTCTGACCTTAGTCTGAGTCTTTGGAATGTAGTCTACCCTTACGTGTGCTGTACAGCTCGGCGTCTACTTACTACTTTTGTACTTTTACTTGGGTGACGCAACAGCCCGTGATGGCCCAGGCTCATTTACTGACCTCTAGCGTATAGTTCGCATTTATTTTTCATTTAGTTTTAAATGGCGCAATGAAGGCCTCGATAAGGCGAGAATGGCCAATGTGACATCTACAGAATTGGTCACGAATTTAGCACACATCACTCCCTTTTATGTGTTTCCAAATTGTTTGTAAAGGGTGATTTTTTAAGAGGTTTAGAACTTTTTTTTTAAAAAAAAACACAAAAAATTCGAAAAAATGAATGAAATATTTATTTGAATCGATAGTTTGAACCTTGCAATTTAATGTTTAAAGATAATTTCATGCAAATGTTGACCGCGGCTGCGTCTCAGGTAGCCCATCCGCTGAGTCCAATTTTGGCATACTCTTTCACACATATCGGCCGGTATCTCACGAATGAATGCATGGATGTTGGCTTCCAGTGCGTCAATCGAAGCGGGCTTGTCCCTATACACATTAGCCTTGGCATACCCCCACAAAAAATAATCTAATGGTGTCAAATCGCACGATCTAGGCGGCCAATTGACCGGCCCGAAACGTGAAATTAACTGTTCACCAAACTCGCCTCGCAATTGCGCCATTGTTTCGCGTGCTGTGTGGCATGTGGCACCGTCTTGTTGAAACCACATATCATGTAAGTCAAGAACTTCCATTTCGGGCAAAAAAAAGTTTGTTATCATCGCTCGGTAGCGTTCACCATTGACAGTAACGCTGCGATTCGCATCATCTTTGAAGAAATATGGCCCAATAATGCCGCCGGCCCATAAACCGCACCAAACAGTGGCTTTTTTGGGAATGCATTGGTAGCTGTTGCAATGCTTCTGGCTGATCTTCACTCCAAATGCGGCAATTTTGCTTATTTACGTACCCATTCAACCAAAAATGAGCCTCATCGCTGAACACAATTTTTCGATAAAAAAGCGGATCCTCGGCCAGCTTTCCAAGAGCCCATTCACCAAAAATTCGGCGTTGTGGTAGGTCGGCTGGCTTTAGTTCTTGCACCAGCTGTATCTTAAAAGGCTTTACGCCCAAATCCTTCCGCAAAATTTTCCACGTAGTGCTGTAACAAAGGCCTAACTGCTGGGAACGGCGCCGAATCGACATTTCGCGGTCTTCTGTCACACTAGCTGATACGGCCGCAATATTTTCTTCACTACGCGCACAGTACGTAAACGTGTTGGTGGTTTAATGTCCAACAAAGTAAATTTGGTGCGAAATTTGGTCACAATCTTCCGAATAGACTGCTCAGAAGGTCGAGAATGCCGATCATAAAATGGAAGCAGCGCGCGATGAACATTTCGAACCGAGCACGAATTTTGATAGTAAAATTCAATAATTTGCAAGCGTTGTTCATTTGTAAGACGATCCATGGTTAAATTGCAAACCAAACTGAAGCTGTTTGACAGTGACACAAGGTACTAAACACACGTCAGCTGTCAAAACCAGTGTTGCCAAAACCAAACCAGCTAAAAAATCACCCTTTAGTTCTCTTTTCTCAACAGACTTTAAATTTGTGTTTATCTGTTGATATTAATCACTCAAACTAAGTTCCGTTATTTTACCGATACTATTCTACTTTAGTTTTGTAAAGTGGGTTACTTTCTGACAGTTTTATTCGGGACAAGATTTTAGCACAATCTTAACTCGCTCTTATATTTGTGTTTTTTTTTTCTAATTAATCGGAATAAATTATCAGGTTTTTAAGCTTTTCCTAGTGATAAGTTTCAATTTTATCAAAATAGTGTTATTGGGTACGGCAAAAGGGCGATGGTGTTTAGAGGAAAAAAGAGCTCTTATTTTGCAGAGCTCTTTTGAAAGCTAAAGGCCGGAAGGTTGCAGAAATTTCGGAACTATTGCAGTGGTCTACAATGTTTTGCATCATGTTGAAACGTATGGGGTTACTAAAAATGTGAAGCAAGTTCCTCGAGCACAGAAAGCGAAACCAACGGAAGACCAAATAATTCATCGGACTTCAGCTAAAGATCCCTTTTTAAAAGATCCACCATCATACAAATGGAACTGTTCTCTGAATACTGAATATGATATAATTGTATCGTCAAGGATGTATAGCACAACGAAAACCGCGTGTATAAAAAAAAATGTGAGTGCCTGGCTTGACTTCGCTAAACACCGCCTCGACAATCCGCTAAGATTTTGGAAAAATGTTCTTTGGAGCGATTTATCGAAATTCTGTAGGTTTGGATCAGATGGGAAAAATATGTATGGGTTCATTAGTAGTTGTCCGGGGATGGAATAACAATAATAAAAGTTGATAGCAAAATGGACCATTATTTATTTATAAAAACATCTTTATAAATCACATGATACCATATGCAGATGACAATTTACTGATATTGTGGCGCTTCATGCACTATAATGACCCTAAACACACTTTTAGACTATTGAAAGGTACCTTAGAAAATAATAAGACTAACGTGCTGAAGTATCCTGCGCAATCACCCGATCTGAACCCTTTTGAAAAACCTTGGAACGATGTTGAACACAATGCTACACAAAAAAAACGAACAATTTATCCGATTTGTGGAAGGAAATCCAAAGCGCCTGGTATGCCATTCCAAAGAGAGTTTGCGAGGCTTTGGTAGAAAGCTTGATACAAAATAAAGGACATCCTACAAAGCACTAAATAAAGCAATGTAGAAACTGTAATAAAACAGCGGCAATACTTTTAATTTGTATGTTATCCACTGTAACGTCTTTTATATGAACATTTTATATATACTCTTACTCATTTTCGAGACTTTTACATACGAGCTGTTAGACAGTTCATTGCGCGACATACGAGTCAATTCGATTTAAGCAGAAATCGAGAGAAGTCTTTGGTAAAATAAATGTTGTAAAAAGATTAAATTTGTGTAGTTGCTTTTATTTCTGACCGTCCTTACAAAACAAGGGTAAGTTCTTCAAATTAGTTATCATTTTTGTGTATAATCTAGTCAAATCCGTAAATGTGATAAATTCATGTCCAAGGTATATATTATTTCAATGGGTCGAAATTCTGGATGGGTCAAAATTCTTTTTACAAAATTCAGCTTTCAAAATTCGGCTTTTCAAAATTCTGTTCAAAAGCGCGCGCTTTTTAACATTTTCCAAGCCTTTTGTTATTGCTTGCAGAATTTTGTAAAGCAAAGATGGAGAGAACATTTTTTTTTTCTAATTTTATCTCCACTTCTCTTAATTTTTATATGTAGCCTTTTATTTCCTTCTGGGACGAAAATAAAAAAAAATGTCGTGGGTATTTTTTAAAAAATACGATTTTATTTTATTTTATTATAGAAATACGAAAGTAAACAAAAGAAGCGAAACTGCTATTGATATTTTTTTGGAAGACTGAGGAAAAGTCTTTGTCATTCCATTAAACCATCAATCGCAGCATAACAGTAATTACAACGAACGTCATTGGAAAATGGGCTTAGAGTATTTGCAGATCCTACCGAGTCGCTTGTCGAAGGAATTTTGATTAAGCAACATTTCGGCTGTCCTTTCATACTGCCGAAATGAAGTATAAAAAAAAAAAACAAATGTAATTTAATTATAATAAATAAAAGTTGTAATTTCTGACTGCTTCATATCTTTTTTAAATTTCGCATTATTTTTTTTTTCAATAGATATTCTTTTTTTTTTTTTAATCAAATTTTTTTGTCAATATTTAATCTATTTTTTCTCGTTTCTTTTTAATTTTAATTTTATTGTAATTTAAAAATTAAAAGTAAGTAATTTGTAATGTTTTATAAATTTAAAATTGTTTTTATTATATCTGATTTTTTTTTCGCGTCGTCTACATTTGTTAGTTAGAAAAAAAAACGCTGAATTTTATTACTTTAAATTTGAAAATCAGAATTTTGTAAAGCAAAATTAAAAAAAATCAGAATTTTTGTGTGAGAAGACAGAATTTTGACCGGATCCCTATTCCAGTATATAGGTACAAAATATAATTGTGCTTTATAAATATACGAAGGTTAACTAATTAGTATAGAAAAAGTTTTAAATTTAAAATAAAGCAAGGATAATAGTGTTCGTTTTTTTTTTTTTTTATAAAATGTGCTAAATTCGTGACCACAGCGGTATATCGTCTATTGCTCATATCACTTGCACACTCTCGGACACCCAGTCCTACTGTGATGACTGTTTCAAGACGACATCCAAAGTACTACAGGGCACTCATTCCTTAATTTTACAGACGATTATCGTCGAAACGATAGACCTCCAAGAGTAGCAACTAAGTGCCAAAATTACGAGTTTGAGACCTTCATCCAGTTCAGTTATCAAAGTTTCAAAAACGATATCGTCCCGACGATTAAACATTATGTTCTGTTGAAATTCCGTCTTAGACGACAGACAGGAAAACCTCGAAAACACGGCAGCATCTTGTCCACAAAATTGTATCATCCGACTCTCTGCCTGCTCGATTTTTATTTCGAAGGGATACCTCTACTCCAAAGCGTGCACAAGTCCTTTTCTAAAAAGTCGATATAACTCGCCAATAAAAGACGAGAACGCATATAGCTCTTTTCGCCCTTTTCAAGCTTAAATTTCACACCCCTCAACTCTTGCTCCACCAACTCGCATACACCCGCTACTACTAGTTGCTGCTATCTCGAAGATACACAATTATTTAGTCGCATTGCATGTCACCACCATAGCCCCACCAGCTACCGAAACTGTCATCGCCGGACATGTGTCTGCCGCGTATTACCATATTCCTATACCTATCCTCATAATATCGTTCATCCTTTACCAGTCCCCAAAAAAAAAGAAGAAAACAAGTAAAACCATTCCGCGCAAAATCTTTGCAATCTCCCATATGCGCCGCATCTCTTGCCGAGATTGCAACAAAATTAAAATGAGATCTTCTCCTTCGGGTCAATCCAAGAAGTCATTCCCTCGACGCAGCATACCTCTATCTATAGCGATAGAGTCTTCCGTTTCGTCGCCCCAATATCACTCTCTCTCTGTCTTGAACGTGTGTAGGACATAAAAGATGCTCATTTACCAGACTAATATCAGAATCTCCATGCGACTAATGGAACAATAATCTGTGTAGGCGTTCTATCCGCATATTCCGATCGTGTATGGTACATTCATTTACAAGTGGAGTAACAAGTTCCAGCTCAGCCATATTGCCATTGCCATACCGCATGCGATCACCGTCGTCCTCGTCCTCGGCGCGCACACACAAAGAATACATTTTTCCGTCCCGCGCAAACCGCAAGAGATCGCTGCGCGATGACACTTAATAAATGATCATAAATGGGCAGGCCGTGGCCGTGCTGCGTTGCACAGCAGAGTGGTCCCCTCTATGACTCCTAATAGAGATTTCATGGTGGAAATTGTGCATGGCGAGGAAAAATGCGCAAAAATGAATAGCAAAACGAAAGAAATGGCCACAAATTACAAGAGAAAACCACTCGGAGCGGGGCTGCGAGGGAAGGGGTGATAATGTTTTCGCAAGAAGTATATTTTTATCGTGCGGTGATAATGCCGCAGCGTCTTGGCCGGAGGAATGTGTGCACACTTCTCTATGTCCAGTTGTGACATTGAAACTGAGTTGTTTTCGCAAAATAGCAAATAAATGTTGATATACTTTTGCAGATGGCGATGCGGCTGGGTAGACGTGGATAAAGTTTGGCTACGAGGACAAGAGTAGTGTGGGCGTTGTGTGTATTTATTTTTATTTGACTGTATCTGTTTAGATTGGAGGCTGTAAGAGGCTTTAACGCAGCTGATGTGCTTATAGTTCAATGCGTAAACCATTTTGGATGCATATATGGTCTAATGCGGATGATGAAAAAGATTTTTAAACTGTTGGCTATCTCATCTAAGTTGTTAGCAAGTGAATCACTCGCTCGTTTACTCTGGAACTATTTTATCTATTTTTACCGACATACTAAAGAAGTTTCTAACTCTGCACTTCACTTACTTGGGCAGAAACTCACTAGCAGAGTAAAAAGTTTTATAATATAGAAACACCTAAAAGAGTTCTTGACACGCGCTCCTCATCACTGGCTATACTAAGTCAGTCATCACACCTCACATCCTAGACCATCAGCCTTAATACGATCGTTGTTTTTCGGGTATTTTCTCAATTCCTTAAAATCACTTACTCATAATTATAGGTTTAAGCCATCTAGTGACTAAAAAAAGAAACAAAAGTAAGGCGGTGTGAAATCCACACCTTAAATGCACACAGCAGTGAAATATACACGCACCCAAGTGCATACACATTTTTCCCACAAGCAGTTACAAATTTTAATTTGATATATAATTCCCACTCGCTGTCGTCTAAGTGCCACCACTTCCATATACAATTATATATACCAAATAAAAATAATTTTCATATCGAAATTAATTGATTTGGGTTTTGCTCAGTTGATGTGTGGCATAGACAAACCATACTGAGACCCCCAACTCACAATCCTCTTGCCGCTGGCCCCCTCAGTTTTTTTTTTTCAAATTCGCCATTTTGTTTTCCTATGTTATGTCAAAAAAGAATCTGTGTGACATGCAAAAACATATAAAAAATGCAAAAATAAATGCTGCGAACTCTGCCAGCAACTTTGCCCACAACGGAAGGTCTCATATCTCCTGGGAGTGTGTTGGTGAGCAGAATTTTTGAAGTTTCGTGACATTTGTCAACTAGCGCACCAAACGTGAACACTCCATAAAAATATAGCTTGTAGGCTAAGTAACGGGAAATCGGCCGGAGTTGGTGGTCTCAGTATTGTCTCTGATGTGTGGGGTCCAGTGTTCAGCCAGGGGTCCGGTTCAACCCCTAGAAGTACGCAAATTGCAACTAGCGAATATCTGACATTGTAGAAAGCGCAACGGTCATAAAAACGCTTTTTAATTCAGCCGTTTAGTGTCGACATAAAATTGTAGGCCTCTTTTATCTGTTCCAAAAATAGAAACCGCACTTAAAAATGACTGAGCTGCACGGATCTGCTGGATCAACAATTTATTTATTTTAGTCTTAAGGAATTTATTTTAAATAATTTCCACAGACACCCTGATGTTTTATTTATTTAAAGATCATGCGCCACCCATTTATTTTTTTCTTAAATTACGATAAACATTTGAAAAATACTGAAACACTTGAGAAGGTTCGATACCTTTCTTAAATATGTGTATCGTTTTTAAAAAAAAAACTAGAAGTCTTTTCAAATTTGTAAGTGTTTAACAGTGAGTTGGAGTCGCTGTCAATCTTTTCTTTATTGCTGAAGATACTACTACATAACATATTTAGAAAAACTGCTGTTGATTGGGTTTGAAGCTTTGCTGAAATAGGTATGAGTTTGGTTGTGCAAAATTAAAAGCATTACAAGGTTTTGGACTGAGTGCAGCTAAGTTTTAGGCAGTGAAGCTAATTTGGTACTAAACACTAGGCCTTGACAGTAATTTATAAAAACCCTGAAATTATTTTTGAGGCTCTTCGATTATGTTTTTTTGGTTAAGATTGCCAACCAAATTATGTCGTTTTTGCACCGATATGGGTGTACATTTTTGAGATGACTATAGGTTAGGTTGCGCAGAATTGTGAGATCGTCAAAAATGTCTGTCCACCATCGAAGGCACATCGCCATCCCTAGGCAACCTGTTTACGGTCAAATGTTAAACCAAATCGCTCAGACGCTTAATTTCCCATAGAGCGTAAGTAATATGGTCTCAATTTTTTGAGGGACTAAGACTAACCTCCTCCAAATTTTTGTGGTGCTTCATTCTAATCCGAGCAATTACCTATTGCTTGACATGCACAAAGTAGGTGCACGATATAGTTCCCGATTTGCAGGTTCTAACAGTTCGACTTTCCGACATAATTGCAGCTTCTGATGCGGAGCAGAGGAATTGATGAAAGTCGTTGTCGTTGGGTCTGAACCTCCTTTAATTATTTTTCTTCTTATAGTTTTAGGGACCTTAAGGCAGATGCTTTCGTTTTTGACTGAGAGTGTCAGCCTTAAAACGCATTTTTGTTAAATGCATAAGTTTAAAAAATATATCCCAATATTTGAATTTGATTTTGAATTTTGCGATTTCTTAAACTTTGTTTTAAATTCTTGCCAAAAGAACTGGCCACAGTACTGGCATCAATCAAGTGACGAATTGTTCATACATTGTTGCCGAAAGATTAGCACTTTGTTTAAAATATATTTAAATTTCTTAAAACTAGTTTAAAGTTGCTATAATTCAACCAGCATACATAATTCGAGCTGCTTTTTAAAACAGCTGCGTAATTGAAAACAAACAGTAACAGAGCTTGCAAGGCTTTTGCTAAATTTTTGAAATTTCAACCACAATATATATATTTTGGGCAGCTATTTCATAATTACTATGATCCAACCAAACTACACAGTTCGAACAAATGTTTCAAAATGGCTGTTTCGCTTTATCAAAACTTAATGATTTATATTTTGAAATATGTAACCAAAATTCTAACTAAACTATTCACGCAACTTTAATAATTGGAATTATAAGTTTGGTTGGAATAATTGCAGTTCCAACCAAACTACATAATTCCCACTAAAACTATGCAACTGTTTACAAATAGCAACAATTCCATAAATATTTATTTAAATATATATTTTTTTAATAGACCGTTTTTGAAACTAAGCTGCGCTCCTAGGGAAATATGGAAACATTTTAAGACATCACCTTGACAAACAAAGCCACCAAGGGCCAGTTTAGGGATCAAAGATGATTTTTTATTGCCCATTTGACTGGGTTTTAGGCCAGTTATAAGAGGACGTTTCAAAGGCGATTGCAACTCATTTTCCGAGCTGTTAAAGTGGTTTCTTGAGTCGTTCTTGGATGCTGGTTGGAAAGAATGATCATAGTTTTTTTTTAAGGCGACTTTTATGTCAACTGAAAAAAAACATCTTTAAAATAGCCTTAAGAGGTATTGTGGACCACTTTAAGTAAAGAAGCGGGTTTCACTTTGATTGCATAAGGGTTTCAAAGCATTTTATAGGCGGTAAGATTTTGTTCTTGTGCAAAGAAGCACCTATTAAAATGCCTCTAGTAGTTTTGCTCGATTTTCTCATTTTTTCTAGTTAATCTCTTAAAAACTAAGATAATTTATCAACTACGTTTTTACTAATTGCAGTAGGTGGTTGACAAAATTCAAATGGCATCACAGCGCCTTGCGGTCCACCTAAAGTCATTAAGTTTTGCAATAGATGAACGTGCCATTTTCTTTTATGAGTCTTCTAAGGTTTTAAAACCTCGTCAAACTTTTTTATTGTTGTGTCGATGATCACTTAACCCAGAAGCCATATATCAGCTTTCAGCCATCAATGCTTAGCCGTACTAGGTCTATAAGTCTTCAGACTACAGCTGATCAAAAATGCACAAATGACTTTCCAAAAAAATATAGGTACCATAACTGCCCAGAGGCGATATATTGCCGGAGATATATAGCCACCATCTCTGCACACAATATCAGCTGTCAGTCAACAACTTAATATGCACTTTTCCGGCTATATATAGACTCCAACTGGTACACGAACAACCACCTACAAATGTCAGCGACTGCGTTGCATAATAATAAATTTCACCTCAATCTGCGCTTTAAATTCTCCATTTATTAGGCTTTTAGACGACCATAAATGTCACCCACCATCAGCTACGGCTACAACTCAAGCCTCCACAAACAAACACCACAGTTACCAGCGACGCCGACGCCCCGAACAGAGGTTAACAACACACCGACAAGACAGGACAGCGAAAATATAAAACCGAATCACTTAAATGTCCATTAGCATCCAGCTTTACAATTTCCTTATCTCGTGTGCTTTAGCATTGCGCCCATGCACTCAACATTCGACTATGGCAAGGCCCCAAAGTCACACTTTGCAGTGTGCATCATTAAAAATGGCTCAAAAGTGGTTCAATGCCCAACAAAAGTCGGGTGGTTCTGCGCTCATAACCGGCTAAGGCGCACGAATCGCGATGATGGACAGAGGCACTATGATGACCGTGGTCATCAGCATCGTCGTCGTCGTCGTCGTCGTCGTCGTTCTCCCTAGGAGTAGCTCCGAAGTTGTCTATGGCAGCCAGCGAGACAGGATGGTGGCAAATATCTCGTACACAGTCAGAGTCCGCGAACCTGCTCCAAATCTGACAAAGTCCAGCTCCTCTGTGCTGTGCGCGCACGAAAACAAGTGAAAATCTCTAAATGGTGCGAAGTGTGAGCAGCGGCGGCAATATAAACTGGGAAACCAGTTTCACGCGCAGCAGATAGCCCAAAGTGCCAAAGACAAATGGATTATTTTTCAAGTCCGCTTCTCGCTTTCGTTTATTGCGACTGTGAGCTGCGAGCTCGCGCGGCTCTTTCTGGGCAATGGGTTGCCCATTTGTTGGCCGGCCGGGATTTGTGCGTCGGGAATCTGTGTCGGTGGCTTATTAACATGTGTTAAGTCCTGAAATGGGCGCCATGCTAAATCGTTTGGCTACTCATCGACAACGCTCATCTGCGACTATATTTTGTTTACGCGCACAGTATGACTGTCTGTTTCTGTGTGTGCAAATGAAATGTTGGAATTACGTTTTTTGTTTTCTCCTTCAATCAGGTGCGGCAGAGAGACGAGAATGAGAACAGGAACAAGAACAAGCACTCGGCGATAGCCGCGAGGGAATTTTTCCGAATCAACTTTGGAGATACTACACTTGCGGCGGCGAGGCTTAAGCACAAATGCGTGTGATCCGATAAGAAGCTGCATCCGTATGGGTGTCGGATGGGGTTTTTCTCTCATATAAAGTGTATGAAAATAAACTTGAGCGATTTGTGGTTTTGCTTTTATGATTTTCAATGAAATAAAATCGAAATTTGTTGGTTGGGCAGTTCGGGGCTCATTTGGATGGTTTTTATGGAGCAAGTTTCGGGCTCTTCTGTTTTTTTTTTTCGTTAGTCCGCTTTGTGTGTTTACCGAGAGCGGTTTGTTGCTTTTTTTCTGATGAGATCGGGTATGAAGATTAAGTTGGAAGCTTCTGAGTGAAGTCGACTTTCGGCCGAGAGAGTGGCTGTAGAAGGGGGGTTTCGACATGTTCGGTATGTTGGGATTAAATCTGTTGACTGGCGTTTGAATAGGTTGGGAGGGGTCATCGGCAGGTTGCCAAATCTGTGTAATTCATTTAAAACAGACTCACTTAAGCCAATTGACATCGGAAGCATGAGGGCAGGTGAGGTACTACCTTTATTTCGCTTGATGAGAGTTCTTGTGTCGTCCTACAAGGTCAGAATTAAGTTGCCCCTTTAAAGCACTACAGCACTGGAAGGGACGTGGGCCGCAACCAACAACCTCAGTTGCCATTAGTCGCCTAGGCAGGAGTCAGGAGATATTCAGTGAAACATCCCGCATGTATGTCACTATTCAAAAGTCATGTGCAGCTTATAATGATACCGATCTCAATATAAAGGGCAGTGTTGATCAGTACTTGATATAGGGTAGGCAGCATATCAAGTCAAAAGCCTATGTCCATCGAAACAGCTCTTTCTTTTCTAATAGGATCGTTTAAAGAATGAAAGGCCCCACCCATAGTTGTCTTTCTTCACTCAAAAGGGGCCCTCAAAAAGATTGCCACAAGATTGACCGTCCAAGTCCTGCACAAGTTCAATACTGGCAGACCAATACAAGATACTGTTTACTAGCTCAGTCAAAATGCTTATGAACTGCGGCATACTTCGCCACTGTTTTCGAATATATGTCTCAATACACTTTTTGTTTGCATGGAGCTTTCTAGGCAGCATTTCCGAGTCCATGCGGACGACTAACCCTTACTTGCTTCGGAGAAGTGTTCTTAAACAGTTCATAGTGTAGCGGAATAGAAGGAGAAGCTGGGGAGGGAAAGAGACGGCGACATCACTGGCGCTGAGGGGAGAGGATGAGAAAAGGGATTCATGGTGGGATTCAAGAAAGGAATAAGGAGGAGAACGGACGGACTTACTGATTTAAATAAAAGACGGAATTAGTAATTTTTATAGAAGACGTAATAAATCATAAATCAGCCTCAGTTAAGGAGTCTCTTTCGTAGGGGCCCTATGAGGTATGACGAAAAAGACTGTTGCTACAGTGAAGTCGAATGGCAAAAATTTGAAAGACCCAACAAACGGGAAAAGCTTGTATTCAACCGCAAAACCACGGGCCCTCTGCACACAAACTCGAAATGGGATTTCACTAAAAGGTACCGGGCTAGAACTGATGGGAGCAATGAAATGCCCTCACGGTAAGTTGTCACCAGTCTTCACGAATTGTTGCAAAAAAGGCACTCCCTATAAAGGTCTCCATTTCGACCTTTTGTTCCAGCCCTGACAACTATCCAAATGCAAAACCTCTCAAGCCTGGGTCAGAAATATTTGTGCAGACGCAGCCTGGCTGTCGATTTACACAATATTTTGGATATGGGGTATTCAGAACTGTGGTTTTGTGTAGCCAAAAGTCTTGCTTTGACTTCAGAGTGGATAATTGGAAGCTTTAAAAAAAACTGGGGCCAAGTGCGCTGTTCTTTAACCTTCTGTAAGAGTGGGAACTACCTCAAATGGTATGGTTGAGGTATCTTTCGTTTGTTTTAGAACTTTTCGAAACCCTTTTTTCCAATACCTCCCACTTTTCACTGCCTTTAATGCCGATATAGGCTTTTCAACGAATATGCTGCATGGGTATGGGAAGCGCCAAGCTTCTTAGACCCTCTGATAAATTTTAAGCTGTAGCTAAGAGTCAGGCTGCTGTAGGTGTACCTTTTAATTTATGTTTCCCTTCATTCATTGTTGCATCAGAAACTAATATCCTCGTCTTAATTTCCGTTTTTGGTAATAATAATAAGACCAGTTAAAAATCTTAAACTTATAAGCACTTACGGACCGACCTATGCCTTCGCAAGTAGTTTCTAACAAGTTCCTGCAATAATTCGTTATGCAACGTGTCCCAATCCTCTCAATTACCACTCCACCTACCGCACTGCTTCTACGAAGCTTGTTCACTGCACTCCAATGAAATAAAATATTTCAACACCCACCATCCCATTTGACTGAGAACCCAAGACGGAAACGTCTCAGCTTTCCAAGGAACAGTCCGTCACTGTAATACCTCCCAGACAACAGAGCCAGACACGTGCAACTCTCCGAATTGAATTGAATTTACCGCCCAATTGCACCATCCCATTAATTAGTTGCATAAATCCAATGTCTCGACTGGCAAACCGCACCGGAAACCCTTCCATAAACAACCAGTTCCCATTGCAACTTCCTCAATAGATCTTTTAGGCGGGAGCGCCCTCCCGCTCCCACCGCTCTCCGCATCGATACGCGATGAATTGAAGAAAATCAATTTGCAATGTCATTTGTTTCATCATCATCATCGTCGTCGTCGTCGTCGTTGTCTGCTCCATCGTCACCCGGCCCGCATGCATCATCAATGGCACAGGATGTACAATTGTACAACTTCTGACATCCGATGCCGTTCGATTGCAAAGAACACACACAAAACCACCTCCCCGATGAAATTATGAGAATGAAACCGATCGCACATCAAAAATGGGCAAGAGCGTAGGAAGCGTTTATGATTCTACCAAGTCAACGACGCCCACCAGAGTCCCGCGCGCAAGACGACCGCAACTAATTAAAACAAACACACAACAGAGAGCAGCCCCAGCCCTATACAAGATGAGAACAAAAAGGAACTTTCGCGCCAATTTCAGTTTCAAAAAAAATAAATTCAAGACCCGAACCACAGTGTGCAGACACCGGCGATCGCGCAATGATGCGCACACGAGAAGACGACAAAGACGAAGACGAAGACGAAGGAGATGCATATAATAAAAGTCAAAAAGACGTTCCGTCCCATCAACGTGTGAAATAAATCACTCAAAGTGCTGAAGATCCATTAGGAGGAACGGAATACCGCTCGCCACACACCGCCCGCTCCTCATCGAGGGCGCGGCGGCGGCGGATGCAACCGACACGTCCCCAAGAATCTGGTTCTCCTTCATCGGAATTAAAATTGCGTCCATCTTTCGGTGTAGTGGTGCAATGGCTCGCGAGCGGTGAATGCTGCTTCTAGGCTACCATTAGACGCACTCTCACATGTCATGCAATCTCTCGCACTCGGCTCCAGTCCATCAAAGAGGAACAACCCGTTTGGTAGCAGAAGAGCAAAGAAAAAAAGCTCGCGCGTGAAAGATTCCTATCAATCTTGACTATAACAGAGATCGTCTGGCCGTCAGAGTCTACTATAATAGATCTTACCTGCGCCGCGCCCCGTCCCCAGTCCCAAGTCCCCATCCCAGTCTCAGCCCCAGTCCCCATATCAGTTCCGTGTTGTCCGGTGTTTCTGGAAAATGATTCGCTTTCGGGATTAGGTCCAACCAACTGCACACACAGTCGGTGCGTGCTGCTGCTGATCGACATGCGTTTGTTTTCGTTCGCTTTACGTAAGACTGGTTCCGAGTCAGGGGTCCAATTACGCGGCGGCCGACCGCCTGAATGCCTACTATTCTGGGATTAACGCAACGGCAAGATGTAAAAAGAAGGTCATTGTCCAAGCCGCCATACATATGCCATTGCTGCGCATCCGAATCTTGTCTCTTTCCTGTGGAAATACGGTTGTTGTTTTTTTTTTTTTGTTCATTCTTTCTTTTCGAGTGCTTTTAAGTTTCATGTGCGCTGTGGAGAGGGGGGGCGGCGATGCCATGACTCAAATTGTTCGTATACACACCGCGCTCTAGAGGAGGCAAATTAAATGGAACGCACTACTTAGAGATGCTTACGCAATAGAAAACTCAACTCGGCCGACAACTTTTGTCGTTGGGCTTTGTTTACGACGGAATTTCTTTATTTGGGATGGTGTGGTCTGGCCTTGTTTTTTTTTTCTGGCGGCGGCTGCTGTGGTTAACCACCCGCAAGAAAGTTGGGTATAATTGAAAACTTGGACCAGACCGTTGTAAGTACATGGTACAAGTTGGTTTGTTGTTTTCTTATTTCCAGTAGACATGGGTTCGATTGTGAAATGTGAAACTGTGTTTGATGGAAAAATGCGTTCTGGAGAAACACAGATTTAGTTGTTGACTTTAACACAATTTTCCCTGAATTTAACGAGATGTTGAAAAGTTTTTGGGTGGACCACAACTTTTTGTCAGCTGTGATTACACTACATACACCCAGAGAAAAGCCTGTGTAAACTTTGCCTAAATCGCGGTACAAATCAACTTAGTCCTAAGGCCATTTTGAACTTGGTAAGTTCAAAGGTAACTTACCTTGTGTTCCTGGTGTAAGCGAACTTTTCGAAACATGTTTAAAATCAACCTAGTTTTTGGTCACGGTACGCCAGGCTGTCTAAGGAGTTTTACTTAAACATAGGCTGAATTAATCTCAATCTTTAACCTAAGGAAATGTTCATCTTACAATGCAAAAATTATTGTTCTACCAAAATTGACTAGGTAAACTTACCTTACTTCTTGTTCTAAATGATGCTTTCGGATAACATGAAGGAATTAAAATTTAGGTATTTTTTTCTAGACGCTTGACTTGGCTAATATGCTTAGTTAGTCTATAAACTAAAGTAGCCAAACAAAATTTTACCAATTTTTGGAGATGTACAATGTACATAGACATATGCAGTAGAAATCGGTTATAGCAATGATGAACCGGATATAACAATATATGCCACAAAGTCCCGGCAAAACTCCGCCTAAATCAAGGTAATTTGCAATCGGTTACAACGATGCCGGATATAACGATGAAGTCGGTTATAGCGATGAAAATTTACCATATTTAAGTCTAAAAACTGTTTAGCGATGGTAAGAAACGTGTTCTAACATCCATACAGCCTGAGTTTTTCATTCTGGTTCTAAATATGTATCGATATTATGTATGCACAAGCACATACTATACATATAGACAATTGTTAAATTTCCTGTAGCCACTACAGTGACTGGTCTGTGCATCGAATTTCATAGCATGCCCTGTTCGATTTCCATATCTCTGAAGAGTTCATTAAGTGTTAATATTCTGTCAGATATTCAATTGAATAATGCTGATGACGACGATGACGATAATGCAACTGAAGATGAGAAGACCAAAGAAATACACGTTCCATCTGCAAACGAAGCACTTACTGCAGTGGCAACACTAAACCGCTTCATGGTCCTGAATCTTGTATGGGCCACTTCGAATTCAAATCCAAACGTAGGAATCCAAACATTGGACAACTATCTTCGAAAAATATTTTACTTAACAATAATGTTCTTGAACATTTAAAGTGATTTTTTTATAATGTTTTCTTTTTTTTAATTTTATTTTCATTGTACCGGATATAACGATGAATCGGTTATACCGATGAAATTCTAAGGTCCCTTCGATGTCGTTATAACCGATTTCTACTGTACATAACCATTAATTTAATTTGCAAGCCAGGAAAACTTACCTTAGGTTAGGTTAGGTAAATGGGTGGGCAGAGCAGGGCGAACCCTGCGCTACCCCACTTAGGTCCTTGTGGACCCTTTGTGATGCCCTTGTTGGGGTCGACCGTTGGTGTTGCATCGGTGCTCTTTATCCCTCCTCCTTGTGGTTAATAGACGCTGTCTAGCCATCCCGATGTCCTCAAAAACCTATAAAGATCAGACAGTGAGACATCAGAAAGTTCTTGTAAGTCATGGAAGTAATAGCTTCCAAGTGTTCTGTTCCTCAAGTGACATAGACTCGGGCAATGACAGAGGAAGTGAGGTGTGTCCTGTATGTATATGTCGTCATCATTGAGATTTAGTTTCATTGCGTGGTTTCTTAGGAAGTTATGACCAGTTAGAGCCCCTACTAACTTAGATAGCGATGACCTGTCAAACTGTAATAGATTGTTGGTCCGGCTTCTTTCGTGATATTTCACAGGTAGTGAGTTCTTTCCACCTGTTGTTGGTTTTCATTCGAATTTTGTTTTCCACCCGCTCTCTGAGATTGCAAAGTGGTGGCTTGATCGATTGAAGTGCTCTATCAAGATCCATTGCGGACCCCTTTCTCGCCAGCTCATCCGCCCTCTCATTACCGGTTTTGTCTCTGTGTCCAGAGTCCCAGCAGAGATTCGTGATATGCTGCGAGCAAAGAACCTTGAGCTCGCAGTTTATTTCATTAGCAGAGACTGCCTTTATAGCCGCCTGACTGTCAATTAAGATGGTAATATCGCTGCGGGGTATTGCCAATATTGACGCCTTACGGGCCGCTTCAGCGATAGCCAGAACCTCCGCCTGGAAGACACTACTGCTATCAGGTAGTCTGATGGAGCAATGTATATTTAATTCTTCAGAGAATATGCCGGCACCGGTTCCACAGTCCATCTTTGAACCATCTGTGTAGATGGATATTGATTTCCTTTTTGTGGGTTCATTGGTGTTCCATTCTTCCCTACTCGGAAAGGAGCAGGTGAATGGTCTATCAAAGTCCAGATGGGGAGCCATATAGTCAGAAGCGACAACGTTCCCCACGTATTTACCTAATATCTGTGCATGCCCAAAATTGCAAGGGTTCCAAGTTTTAGTTTGGCTGATCCTTAGGGCACTTTTAGCAGCAGATTCTTCCATGTATAGGTCTAGAGGTGTCAGATTAAGAATAGCCTCTAGTCCAGCTGTAGGCGTTGTTCTTAATGCGCTGGTTGTCCCTATACATGCTATTCTTTGTATTTTAGTCATTGACTTAAGATTGGTTGCTTTGCTGGCGGCTTGCCACCAGACTACACTGCCGTATGTCAGTATTGGTCGCACGATCGCAGTATACATCCAGAGGATAATTTTGGGGTTTGGTCCCCAACTCCTGCCAAAGATGCGGTTGCATGCGTAGAAAGCATTCGCTGCTTTCTTGATCCTTTCATTGACATTCGGCTTCCAATTAAAATTCCTATCAAGGATGATTCCCAAATATCTCGCACTATCCGTTACCCTTAGGGGTACTCCATCCAGAGTTGGTGGCTCGAACTGCGGAATTATTCTTTTGTTCGTGAACAGGACAAGTTCGGTTTTCTGCGGATTGACCCCAAGGCCGCATTGTTTTGTCCACGTACTTAACACCCTAAGTGAGTTTCCTAACAAATCGCTTATGGTAGGTAAAAACTACATCATCTGCATACGCAGTTACTTTGACTCCCAAGTTGTTGAATTTCATAAGTATTTCATTGATGACAAGGACCCAGAGTAAGGGGGAGATGACACCTCCTTGTGGAGTGCCTCTCGAAGCAGTTACTCGGAGGTCAGTGTCACCTAGTTTCGCGTTGATATACCTTTCCCTGAGCAAACTCCAGATCACATTAGTGAGAGATTGATCAACATTCGAGTTCTGAAGTGCTCTCTTCACTGCGCAAATTTTAACATTATTGAAGGCTCCTTCAATGTCAAGGAACGCAGCTAATGTATATTCTTTGTCATTTAATGACTTCTCAATAGTACTAACGACCTCATGCAATGCAGTTTCTCCACCCCTTTGCCTTTAGTATAAGCATGTTGAACCGTGGATATTACATTGTCATCTAGCCGATTACGTATAAAGACGTTTATTAGTTTTTCAAAGGTTTTAAGAATAAACGATGTCAGACTTATAGGCCTGAAGTCTTTGGCAGTAGTGTGGCTTGATTTTCCTGCCTTCGGAATGAAGACAACCTTGACTTCTCGCCAGGCTCTGGGAATATAGCCGCTGTCTAGACTGCGAATAAAAATTCTTTTAAGGACCGGTATAATTGTGGTCTTGGCTTTCTGGGGATTTGAACGGGGAGAATGAATCAATTGCCCAGATTAGTTTTTCCTCAGTTATGAGTTCTACTGGAATTGTCGTTATTACGGTATTATATCTTGGCTGGTAGGTCTGGTTTGTGGTACAACCCGGAAAATGAGTCTGTAGTAACAGACTGAGAGTCTCTTCGCTAGATTGTGTCCAAGTTCCATTATGGTCTTTGAGATAACCTGGGACCGCAGATTCTCTACAAAGGATTTTCCTGAGCCTGGCTGATTCTGTGGTTGATTCAATATCACCACAAAACGAACGCCATGTTGCGCGTTTAGCACTGGTTAAGGCCCTTTTGAATTTCCTCTGACCGACTTAATACGCGTCCCAGTCAGTCTGGGAATTTGTGGCCTTGGCCACGTTAAAAAGAGCTCTGGTTCTCCTTTTGATATCGACGAGATCCCTCGTCCACCATGGTGGGGATTTCCTATTCTTTATTGTCCGTAAGGGACAGGCTTTTTCGTATGCCTTCCTCAGAATCTCGTTCAACATTTTTGATGTTGCCTCGATATCTTCTGGCGTGTCTGTGTTTTGCCGTTTCAATTTCCGGTCAAAACTTACCTTACTCGTATTTCTTAAGCTGATGCTATCATTAATGTTATAAAAATTAAAGAAATGTTTTTTATGTTGAGTAATTTTTATTTTTATTTTTTTCTGCTAATTTGTTTCTTCAAATGGGTGCGATATTTGATATTTATATACATAATATAAAAATTGTTATATTATATTTTTTTTAAATTGACTTAAAGTAGCGTTGAAAATACAATGTTAATATTGTCTGGAAATAGAAAACATACATTTGACTAGGTATACAAAATTTTCTTTGTGAAACATTGCTTACGAACCTATGTCCATTTTGTTGTAAGATTTTTTAGAAAACTTTTTAAAAAAATAGGCTTTAATTCGATTCGAAAACAATATGTTTTTAGAAATACATACATAAAACCAAAGCGATATTTCACTGCACTTACCTTAAACTTCTTCTTCGACAAACTTTTTGTCTAATATTGTGTTTGTTATTTATATTTAACTTTTTGTTTTTAACTTTAAGTTTACACACTGTACTGCACTGTACTATTTTTCATGTTTTTATATTTCAATGAACTTATATAAGTTCAATATCACTGATTATTGTTCGTTTACAAAATTTACGTCCACAAATTACAAATGCCAGTAAAAAACTTTGCACGCACGCAACAAGCGAAGATATCTGGATATATTACCTTTACATATTTACCTTCCCAATTTGATAACAATTTGACTTCGGTAAGGTGCTATCGAAGCTATTTCACCTCCCGCAATATTAACTGCATAAGGTCTAATGGAAACACATTTGGCGCACTTTAATGCCGGTATTTACTTCTTTAAGACTTTCTGAGCAGCTTGGTAAGACCTTACTGAAAACACAACAACTTCTTCGTCTGAAAGGCAATTAACATCCACGGAAGCATCTCACATTTATCAGCAGTAGGTTATTACTTTGGTAGGGCCTTACCGAAACTTTATGCAAACTTTATAGAGGCTCAAATATAAACAAGAAAAATATTTATGGTTTTTATTACATTTTCTTACTTTTTTATTTTTTTTATCCTATAAATAAATATTTTCAAAGACTTTTTGCTATTTTCATGGAGTTTACATTTACGTACTCGTTATAATTTACATTTTACTTACATGCGTCGCACTGAGAATCGAACATGGGTCCTGCTGCTGCGTAGTAGTCCAATACACTACCCCCTAGGCTAATTCGTCATAATGCTGTAGCAGTGGTAAATCTGAACTACTTGATCGTTAAGATTTGCAATAAGCTTGCAGCTTACTCGACCGAAGTTGTAAGCAAGACATTTTTTAGTGTTACCCAATTTCTTTATGGGCGAAAAGTGTTTATTTAGAATCACATTATTGACATAGTTTTCACTGTGCTAAAAGTGTTTTATTTTTTGTGATTTTTTCACCGATTCATTAATTATGGTTTCTTTAGACAGTTTTGATTCATTTCATATGAAATTAATTTTTACCTCTATAAACCTCCATATATGTAAGTTAGGAGGAAGTACGAGTAAGTGCTTCTGTACAGCTTCCAATCGCAAGCGGTTGACTGCATGACAGTTCATTGCTTCTATAATGCCTTCGGTCAGAAGCTCTAAAGAAGCTTCTAGGAAGCGCTTCGAACCACAAGCTTTATAGAAGCAATTCACTTTCCACACATCTCCAGACACATTTTCAGATGTCTAATAGAGATCTTATCGAAGCTTATTTTCATATCCCTCTATAAAGCCTGTGTATATGCTTCGTAAAGGACTTACTGAAGTTATTATCGAAACAATTGCTTCGAAATAGATCAACTTCGTTTAACAAAGACTATAGAAGTTCTATCGAAGCTGTTGCCTACAGAAATTACAAATTTGAACCTTAACGAAGTCAAATTGTTACTCGGCAATTATGCATGGTCGGTAAAAATGTATGCGGAATATCAGCTTAGGCTAAGGTACATTTACCTAGTAGAAATATACGAAAATAAATTTTGATTGGCTGGTTGCAGGCGGCTTCTATCAGTTGGCTCCTATCAATCAATTGTCAGATAAAGTCACCTTAGGTATAAGCAGAGTTACGTATGTCCTTAGGTGGATATAGACTTATCTAGTTTAAAATACCTTAGGCCCTTAGGCAGTTTTATTACCTATGCCGTACATAAACTGTGCCAGTTTTTGGTAATGCTATAACTGTCCAAAACATTCCATAAAAATAGATTTACCTAAGAATTTTACACAGCATTTTTCTCTTGGCGTACATGCTCGAAGTGATGTCAAAAAATGGCTCTTCAAAAGCGCAGGTTAGGTTCCGCCATGTAATTTAGACGGAGAATTTTTTTTTTCAATTCTCAACAGCTGTTAAATCAAGTGCCCGAAAACTTTTAGACTTTGTGAGCTCTTGAGGTACTTAGTTGTATTTTTGTTGACAGTAAGAATGATCGCTTCACTCCCCACGGTGATTAGTGGCTGGAGCTAGTTTTTTTTTGTCCCCAACTGACATGCCTTCCTGTCAGTCATAAGGACTCCAAGAATGTTAAGTAGCCACTCTCTTTCCGTTTGATAAACCCGTTTTAATAAAAGACTCTATTGTGACAGCGCTCATCCTCAGGACAAGCCTCACAAAACGTTCTGCTGCTGTCGGAACTCGGAAGCCATTAAGGGTCGCCACAAAATTAAAAAAAAAAAAAATTAAGTAGGTACATGAACTCGATAAATTTGTCAGTGAGGACCTAGAGCCACAACGAACATTTACTGCTCTACTACCATCCACATCTCTCTTATAAAGTCGCCTTCACAGTCATTACCCTCCGGTCTACACAAATTTCAAGCCTCCTTTTGAAAGCTAAGAAAACTATGTTCTTGCGGTTGGGTTTGTGTTCAAGCCTTTAAGTTAAAGCCTTTTAAAAGTCTTTTTTTAAAGTATTTTATGTACCTCAGTCCATTCTCAAGAAAAAAGTCATAGAAAAAATATGAATAAATATAGTTTAGGGAAGCATCCAGGTGGTCTTTTCAGCTTTTATGCACCTTTTAAACCATTATAATGATTTTGCAATCCTCCATGCTCCAATATCATCTTCCAACTATATAGAAGTATACTTTCTCGTACTTTAAATGGCGCTCCGGTCCGAAGGGACTTGCCGATCGACCAAAATATTTCTACAGCTCTTTCAATAGATTTGCTTCTACTTGGGCATTCGTTTAGTTAGATGAAGTTTCATCAGTTTCATCAGTTTCAGTCCACCTCCCTGATATCCCCGAGTGAATCTAAGGACGATTGTTGCGACTTTTGTTGATTATCCGTGACAATTATTGTCTCGACAAGGTCTGTATATAGTTATCTGTTGATTTGATCCTACTCTTTAGCTGCAGCTTCTTTTTTATAAATAAAATGCGAACTTCCATAGCTCTATCCCCTTCTGCATTTCTGCCCTCTTCACCTGTAGTTCGGTTTCAGTAAAATAGGACCAAATGAAATGTGAACTTCCATAGCTCTAGTCCCGCATGTAACTTGAAGCCCCATTTTGCTTCGTTTTTGTAAAATACAACCAAATAAAATGCGAACTTCCATAGCCCTATTTCCGTCTGCATTTTGAAGCCCCCTTTAGGTGCAGCCTCGTTTTTATAAAATAGGAGCAAATGAAATGCGAGCTTCCACAGCTCTAATACCGCATTTATTTAGAAGCCTTCTTCAGTTTCAGTAAAATAGGACCAAATGAAATGTGAACTTCCATAGCCCTATTCCAGCACGCATTTTGAAGCCCTTATTATTTAGCCTCAGACTCTTGTTGGCACTGAAATCCGCTGCACATATTTGGAATTTTGGGATACTTTTGACTAGATCTACATCATCGTTTGTGTAGTATATATGACTGTCCTATCTGTCGATCTTCCTAAACAGACAGGGCCTATCCGCATGCGGGTAGCGCCGAGCTATCGGACTTGATCCAACCACCTCATGCTGGGCTCACATGGTATCTTATGTCTTCCACCTTCTTTTCGACTTAGATATATATGCTTAATCTTCAACACTGCCAAGAATCTTTTGCCATCGAGCTTCTATTCACCGACTTGTTAGGCAAAAGTTCTCCCAAACCGTGGCCAGCTGTGTGCTTTTTCTACCCCCAGTGATATTCGAGAAGTTTTCGATGCTAATTCAGCCTCCGCACGGGCTGAAGCCAACTCCCATCCCATCACTCGTCTATATACCTAAATTATTCAAGCCTATGTTCAGATTTTTGACATTTAAACGCTAATAACCTTCACACCAGGTATCCAGCTCAGCATATTTATTACAGTCATAAAAATTAACTCGCCAATTATTACTGGCTGTCGAAGGAAATCTATTAGCTACAGGCAAACCGATAGCCGCCCAGATGCGACCGATAAGCTGCCCCCTAAACGAAAAAAACCAAACCAAAGCGTAGGAGTCTACTCTTCAAGCTGCGCGAACGGACAGACGGCATTAATTTTAACCTCTTCGGCTTGAATTAAATTTAAATTATTTCTAAGTTTCTCTATTACCCGGCATTTGTAACAGACGCATTAGCATACTAATTTCCACAACATTCTCATAGTCACTGTGGCGCATATGCATATGCTGAATTAGAAAATGCGTTTTCTCTTGTTCTTCTTTTCCGGGGAAAATTAATTGGAGTCATTTGCGCACTACCCTGCTACCTCAGGAGCCCACTGCATGCTGTTGCGACTCTCTGTGGCACCATTAGTCCTAACAACAACAGCAGGACACACTCTACCTCCAGCAGATAGACAAAGCTGTTGCACTTGGTGTGTCCGGGCCGTAGCGCATGCAGATGAAATTAATAATTCAGACGGCGAGTATCCTTTTGGAACCCATAAAGGATTTACTACTCGTCGACAAGAAGAGTCATCACTTAGCTAGAGTGTGCGTCTAATCCGCCAAACGGCATCCATTAGGACAATAATTAAAGCATTGCACTGAGGGGTCGGCCACCGAACGGTATATATGCAATTGAGTTGCACTTTAAGTGGCCCCGAATGCTTGGGCGTCGCATCACAGAGTCACAGTCGCTATAGGTGCCTGTGCTCGGCTTAATGGAGTTAATTTTTTTTCAGGTTACTGGTAAACGACTGAAATTTTCTATGACAAGGAAGCCAGAAGCAAGTTGTAATAGCGCTGCGTCAACTACTGATCCAAATCCAATTAACCATTCCGATGGTGGAGTTGTTTCCATTTGCCCCGACGCCGACATGGTGAAGTTGCATTTGTCATGCGGCCAGAGATGGAAGGTGCCCCCTTCGCGATGGGAGAAACAAAAATACAACAGATTGGCATAAAGTCGGTAAATGAATAAATAGTAACACCGTTGATGGGATTGAGGTTGTACCGAGCCGACCATGGATGTACTTTCTCATCGAAAAGCTTGTCCGATAAGTTTTGGGAACAACTTCTTTGTAACCATGACGGATCTACTAATCTTTTGTAGATTGGAAAATAATTAACTTTTTAATTGATGCCCGAGTAATGGCTGTATCCGAGGGCGATTTGGGTGGGAGAAGTTCGGCTTTGAATGAGCTCAGAAGGGCAGTATCAGGCGACCAGTAGCTTGAGGAAGTTGTGAGTTTGAATTGATTAAGGAAGAAGTCGAAAATGAAGCTCTGACCAAATTTTGGAACGTTCCATTTGCTGTCAACCAATCGCAGTTGAAAGGGGTAGAGGAATATTAGAAAATTGCAGATTATCCATGAGAAGGCTCAGATACCAATATGAAAGGGTGATCTCTTTTCAGATGAGTCAATTCAAGTCAAACAATTCAAAAACTGTTGGCGAAATGAAATTGAGTCCAAAGATCGATATATCTTGAATTAGAAAACTCAGTCCGATTAGCACAAGTCAACTAGAGCCCAGACAGATCGAATCGAATCAAAGCAGTCAACTAGAGTCATCCGGCGTCAACTCAACTTGTAAATAAAGAACCCATTCAGAGAGTTGAATTCCAGTTATTCACCTCTGAATTGTCAAGCTTGGAGAATTCTAAAGATCAATGAGAGTTGGGGAAGTCAACTAAAGTCAAATAAGTCAACTCTAAATAAATGGATCAATTAAAGTGATCCGGGGCCGATTCAACAAAAGTGAAGAAATAAAAGAAGAGAGGGTATCGCAGGATGTCAACAAACCCCAGACGTTTCAATTTCAATCAGAATATTGGGGTCCGAATTCTAAAAACTCCAAAATTCTGCTTTACAAAATTCTGCAAACAATAAAAAAAAAGTTTTGGAGAATATTCAAAAGTGCGTGTTTTTTAACATTTTCCAAACCCTTTCTTATTATTTGTAGAATTTCGAGAAGCAGAGATGTAGAGAAGATTTTCTTTTTTCCTTTTTATTTTGTAATTTTTTCAAATAATTTTTTATGTAGGTAATTTGCTTTTCTTTAATAATTTTTTTCTGTTCGTAGTTTTCGATTTCTTTTTAGTTAAATATTGCATTTTGTTCAATGTGCGCGTTTTTTTTACATTTTCCAAACAGTACATCGAAATCGATTAAAAAACCAGGGCTAGAATCAAAATTCTAAAATTGTCAAAATTTTGCCTTAGAAATTTTTTTTAACATTTTCCAAACATTGAAATCGATTAAAAAACCAGACTTTGGGTCAAAATTCTGAAATTCCAAAATTCTGCTTTTCTAAATTCTGCAAACAATAAAAAAAAACTTTGGAGTATATTCAAAAGCGCGAGTTTTTTAACATTTTCCAAACAGAGCATTGAGAAATCGATTTAAAAACCAGGGTTAGGATCAAAATTCTAAAAGGGTCAAAATTCCTTTTACAAAATGCTGCTTTCAAAAAACTGCATTCTATATTCTGATTTACTGATTCTGATTATGCAAACAATAGAAAAATGTTTTGGAGAATGTTTAAAAGTGCGCGTTTTTCTTACATTTTCCAAACAGAATATTGAAATCGATTTAAAAACCAGGGCTAGGATAAAAATTCTAAAATTGTCGAAATTATTTTTACAAAATACTGCTTGAAAATTCTGTATTCAAAATTTTGCCTTAGAAATTTTTTTTACATTTTCCAAACATTGAAATCGATTAATAAACCAGACTTTGGGTCAAAATTCTGAAATTCCAAAATTCTGCTTTTCTAAATTCTGCAAACAATAAAAAAAAAACTTTGGAGAATATTCCAAAGCGCGAGTTTTTTAACATTTTCCAAACAGAACATTGAGAAATCGATTTAAAAACCAGGGTTAGGATCAAAATTCTAAAAGGGTCAAAACTCCTTTTACAAAATTCTGCTTTCAAAAAACTGCGTTCTATATTCTGATTTACTGATTCTGCAAACAATAGAAAAATGTTTTGGAGAATGTTCAAAAGTGCGCGTTTTTCTAACATTTTCCAAACAGAACATTGAAATCGATTTAAAAACCAGGGTTGGGGTCAAAATTCTGGAAGGGTTGAAATTATTTTTACAAAATTCTGCTTTCAAAATTCCTTATTCAAAATTTTGCTTTACAAAATTCTGCAAACAATACAAAAAAGTTATGAAAAATGTTCAAAAGTGAGCGGTTTTTAACATTGAAATCGATTTAAAAACAAGTGGAAGGGTCGAAATTATTTCTACAAAATTCTGCTTCCGAAATTCTGTATTCAAAATTTAAAAATAAAAAAAGTTTGGAGAATGATCAAAAGTGCGCGTTTTTTAACATTTTACAAACAGAACATTGAAATCGATTAAAAAACCAGAGTTTGGGTCAAAATTCTGAAATTCCAAATTCCGCTTTTCTAAATTCTGCAAACAATAAAAAAAGTTTTGGAGAATATTCAAAAGTGCGAGTTTTTTAACATTTTCCAACAAAACATTGAAATCGATTTTAAAGCCAGGGTTGGGGTCAAAATTCTGGAAGGGTCGAGATTATTATTACAAAATTCTGTATTCAAAATTTTGTCTTACAAAATTCTGCGAGCAATGAAAAAAAGTTTTGGAGAATGCTCAAACGTGCGGGTTTTTTTTAACATTTTCCAAACCTTTTCTTATTATTTGTAGAATTTCGAGAAGCAGAGATGTAGAGAAGAGTTTCTTCTTTTCCTTTTTAACTTGTAATTTTTTCAAATAATTTTTTATGTAGGTAATTTGCTTTTCTTTAATAAATTTTTTCTATTCTTAGTTTTCGATTTCTTTTTAGTTAAATATTTCATTTTGTTCAATGTGCGCGTTTTTTTACATTTTCCAAGCAGTACATCGGAATCGATTAATAAACCAGGGCTAAGATCAAAATTCTAAAATTGTCGAAATTATTTTTACAAAATACTGCTTGAAAATTCTGTATTCAAAATTTTGCCTTAGAAATTTTTTTTTACATTTTCCAAACATTGAAATCGATTAATAAACCAGACTTTGGGTCAAAATTCTGAAATTCCAAAATTCTGCTTTTCTAAATTCTGCAAACAATAAAAAAAAAACTTTGGAGAATATTCCAAAGCGCGAGTTTTTTAACATTTTCCAAAACAGAACATTGAGAAATCGATTTAAAAACCAGGGTTAGGATCAAAATTCTAAAAGGGTCAAAACTCCTTTTACAAAATTCTGCTTTCAAAAAACTGCATTCTATATTCTGATTTACTGATTCTGCAAACAATAGAAAAATGTTTTGGAGAATGTTCAAAAGTGCGCGTTTTTCTAACATTTTCCAAACAGAACATTGAGAAATCGATTTAAAAACCAGGGTTGGGGTCAAAATTCTGGAAGGGTCGAAATTATTTCTACAAAATTCTGTATTCAAAATTTAAAAATAAAAAAAAGTTTGGAGAATGATCAAAAGTGCGCGTTTTTTAACAATTTCCAAACCTTTTCTTATTATTTGTAGAATAGAGAAGACTTTCTTTTTTTCCTTTTTAACTTGTAATTTTTTCAAATAACTTTTTATGTAGGTAATTTCCTTTTCTTCTATTCTTAGTTTTCGATTTCTTTTTCATTAAATTTTTGCATTTTTTTTCAATATGTACCTATTGTTTTATATTTAATATTTATTATTTTATTGTTTCTTTCCAATTTGAATTTTATTTTTGTTTTAACTTTTAATTTTGTATTTTTACATAAATTTAAGATTGTTTTTAATATCTAATTATTTTTATTTTTTGTCTATATTTGTTGTAAATGGAAAAAGCATAATTTCATTGACTTAAATTTGAAAAGCGAAATTTTTCAAAGCGGCATTTCGATTCGCTCCCAAAAAACCATTCAAACTCAAGAATCACATGAATCAACTTGATTTAGACCATCGAACTTAAATCGCTAGGTCAGCTGGAATATAAAGTAAAAGCGCGACGAGTTACCAAGATTTAGACGGTCTGATTAAAATCAGTACAAGTTAATTCAAACGTTCAACTTGAGTTGGATTTGCAATTAAAAAAGGTTTTATTCACTTTTGAAGTACAATCTGAAAACTGTCAATGTGCTGGCTGCTGAGAAACGCCACACACTTAAGCGATGCGCATCACTTCCGTATCCACACTCGAGCAATGAGCTTCCCATCATTTTGAATTCAATCCATTCTAATTGAAGAGCCCAGCCACCAGGTTGGGCGCATTATCTCACTGTGCCCCCTCAGAAAGAAATATGAAAGCGCAAGAGGTATAGTGCAAGCAACCACAAGCGGGTAAAAAATGCCATATAGCAAAGGAGAAATCATTAAACCAAATGGCTCGGTGAGGTGCTTCTTCTTCTCGTTTGAATTACGCTCCCAACCTGATGGGTATTATATATATATGGGGATGGTGTGCAGCACATCCATCGTCGTGGCGGCGGCTGCATCCACACATTTATAACATTCCGCAACCTGCCAATTCCGACACCTGATTCCTCTTCAAGCCGCACACTTATTCATGCACTTGATGGTGCCTCTCGAGTGTAGCCACGATGTGTGCCCGAAGAGCTTCTTGAGCGCACCAAAACAAGAAAAGTACTAGAGCCTAGTGTACAGCACACCTCTATGTCGGCGGAGAGGAGGCCGTTTTCTTCAATCACACACAAGAATACTCTTGCGCTTCCCTTCCATCTGGCACTTGGTCTGCACTTTCCAAGGAAGATGAGGAATTCCTATATAAAGTTTTCGGTTTGTTGTCATCGTCATTGTGTCGTTGTTGTCAGCGGAACAACGCGCGCAGCTGGGAGTTGGGAGCAGAGATTTGAGTGTTCCGTAATTAGTAGTCGCATTTCCATAAAATAACAAGAGAGCCTCTGTTTGGCTGCAGTAGTTTCTGTTGTTCTTGGGCGAGTTCCAATGGGGACATGAGCGCACAACGTCTAATGACAAGCAGAACCCAGGGGAGAGAAAGCCGCTACAGATTTGTTGACGTTTTGTCGTCGTGCAAGAGGCGAGTTTACGATCGAAATTACTGGAGAGACGACCGCCTGTGTGTGCCTTTGTGAAGCTGAAAATTCATAATTAGATTGAAGCAGGTAAGGCAAATGCACCCAGAGAAATACAATGCTCATGCTCAGCGCAAGTGTGTGGTTAAGTGCTGTAGCAGTGACTATATAGGAGTTTCAATCGTGGGTATAGGAAGAGTCGTTTACGGCTTCTTGAAATTGTAGACTGTGTCGTAATTGAGCGAGCAAGTAGACCATCTGACGCTAGCAAATTGAATTTGGCGCTTTCGCATGGGATACGTGACTTTCCGACACCAAGCGAGGTTCACAGCTGCACTGATGGGCGCTATGACAAATTCCCTTTGGACTAGATTGATCTATTTTGCAAAAATTGGATACTTGGTGGCCAATCAATCGCAAACGGCAAACGTAGCTACTTTAGCGCTAGGCTTAATGCTTCGCTTCCATCTAAAATTCTATGGAAAAATCTACGTGAGCTTGGTATTAATAATGACAACTGTGCTGTTTGTGAGATTGAACCTGATGTGTTAAATGACCACTTTCTCTTTGGTGATGATCAAGTCACCTCACATCGGTTCAAGGAACCACTCGCTAGAGTATCTGACTCTGATGTCATTGGCATCATGGCGATGATTAAGTCTAATGCAATTGGTGAGGATGGGATACCGCTTAAATTCGTTAAATTGATTTTACCACACATAATTGGCCATCTCACACAACTAATAAATTTCTGTTTAATGTCAAGAACATTTCCTTAAGTTTTGAAATCTGCTACGGTAATACCTGTTGCTAAAAAGCGTAACGCCAAATCGGCTGAGGATTTCAGTCCAATTAGCATACTACCTTGCCTATCAAAGGTACTTGAAAAGGTAATCGTGAGGCAAATTTCCCAACACCTTACTTCCTGAACTCCAGTCTGGTTTTAGAGAAGGTCATAACAATGGTTAATATTATGGATGATATCAGGTTAAATATTGATAAGCGCCATGTTACTTTTCTTTGTCTGCTTGACTTTTCCAAGGCATTTGATTCTGTTAATCACAAACTCTTGTGCTGGAAGTTGCGACAGTTTTTCAATTTTAGCCCTAGTGCTACAAAGCTAATCGAGAGTTTTTTAAGTAACATGCAACAAAATGTAATAGTTGGTGGTAAGTCTTCCTCGTTTCACGGAAAGAATTGAAAATCACCAATTGCAAAATTTTGAGTTGCAATCTACGAATTATATATTTCTCGCAAATCACGACGAAGTTTTCATGCATTGATACAAAAATTGGTAATTTGACATTGAAAACGGCAGAGAATACAAAATTCTGTTTGTTGAAATTTACGATTAGAAGTATCAATTCGAGCTTCTTTTATTTGTAGTGATTTGCGAGATTGTTTGTCGCAATTTTCCACTCCAATAGGTCAATTTCTCAAACACCACTTCACAATCTCAAATTGCGAAAAATATTTGGTGATTTACCAACACTGAATGATGAATCAAAAAAATCTTGTAATAATTTCACACTTGAAATTTAAAACTAATATTGACGTAGAGAAGTCGTAAATTGGAAAATATTTTTTGTAATTTCCATGGAATCAACTACCTAATGTGTGGAATTTTGTTATGCACAGTCCATAGTCCATGTACTTGTACATATCGAAATCTTTTTAAATCCTTTCTTTTTATGGATGAATGTTTGTATGTGGTATTGCTAGACAGCTGCAATTATTAAGTCAAATCTTCATTGTGCACATTGCGTGTCGGTGCAGAGACAGGCAGTCGGTATTCAATCTTTGCTTAAAGCAGTCGAGTTTAAGTTGTTTAAGTATAACTGATTCGTATAGGTTGTGTACTCTGTACTTCTAATTATAAAGCATTCTGGAATATATTTTGTAAGTACTTATTGAATAATTCCAAAAAGCCGAAGTATGCATATAAATCTGTATTTTTTAGAATGTAGGTACATCTCGCTTTTAGAAAAGAAGTGTAAATTGGAATGGGTTCTAAAATATGTAATCGAAAGGAATTGTAAAGGTTCGTATCAATGTCAAGTTCATCTAAATATTTTGTTTGCGTTTTAAATTTCAGCATAGACCAAAAAACCACCCGTTGTCTCCGGACGATATGGCGCCGCATGATTTTCTTGGAAATAAATATTATGTATTCGAAAATAATACAACTATGAATTTCGATTTGTAAATTACAAAATATAAGTTGTAAATTAAGAATAAAGTTTTCTAATTTCACGACAAAACATTTTCAATTTAATACGGTGATGCCTCAAATCACTACTCAAGAATCGTAAATTGCAAAATATGAATTGCAAATTGATAAAAACAAGTTTCAATTTACGATTAAGAATTTGTAAATTGCAACTGAAGTAGCAAATCTACCCCTGTTAGTTCGCAAAGCAACACTATTGAGTAGCAAAAAGACTAAATGATTGTAATTTGCTAAGGGAGGAAATCGTAATTTACAACAGAAAAGTGGTAATTTACGAATTGTTTTTGCAATTTACAATCCATGTAATATCAAATTGATAACTATTTGTGTCAAATTGCGATCGGTTATGGCAAAATGTATTTTTGTCGTTTGATCGCATTTTTGATATTGAAAAGTGTTGATTCACGACTTTTGAGGGTCAATATCTTCACATCGCGCAATTTCTAGAATTGCGAATAAAAAGTCGTGAATTAGTAAATCCTTAGCTAAGCTCTAAAACTAGACAAACTTTTCGTGATTCTGCGCTTTTTTTATCTTGATTTGATCCTAAAATTCTTTCCGTGATTAAATCTATTACTAGGGGCGTTCCTCAAGGTTCAATTCTCGGTCCAATTTTGTTTTGTATGTTTATTAATGATCTACCAACTGTCTGTTAGTACGTGACTACCTACCTCTATGCTGATGATGTTCAATTATGCTTATCTCGTTCTTTGTGATGTCCTTGATCTTGGAAGTAAATATAATGAAGACTTGTCTGCGATTTTTAGATGGTCCGTTTGTTAATAGACTTGTTTTGAATCCGGCAAAATCTTAGATTATTGCAATTGCGAATAAGCTTATAGATCCAAACATCTTGCCGAATTTATATCTATCGGTTTCAAACTGAACCGTACCTTGTCTTCTTATGATCGTTAATTTTGCTGTTGGCCGCATTTATGGTTGTCTTAGAAAACTTTGGCTGTCTGCTAGTTTTACTTCTAAAGAAACTCAGCGCAAACTTGTCATTGCTCTGATTTTACCTATCATCACGTATGCCGAGGTAGTATATAGTGACCGAGTCGCTTTTAATGATTCCGTTAGATACATTTATGGACTGAAGAGATTTGATCGAATCTCTCTTCTATCTAGAAATGTCTTAAGTTGTACTCTATACCAATTCTTAAATGCTCGTAATCTCATATTTTTTCACAAACTCCTTCAAAGCAAAACTCCGAGATATCTTTACAATAAATTAACTTTTTCACGATCTCAGAGAACACTTAATATCAACATTCCGTCCTTTGAATATTTCTCCCGTATGTTTTTCGTCCACTCTGCAAGGCTTTGGAACTCTTTGCCTATACATATTAAACTGATTCGCAATTCCAAGAACTTCAAATATAATATTTTTAAATACATTTCAGCGCAGAAATGATGATAATAATAGTAATATATATATTTCTAGATAATTAAAATTTTACCACCCTGAATTTTTGAATTTATGATGATAATCATTCTTTATCTCATTTGTTTGTTACTCTTTTTCTTTTTTTTTTATTAATATTTATTCAATTTACGTAGATGCAATTAATGTTAATAAAAGACCAAGTCTTATTGTACAATTCAAAACGAAAGATGTTAATAAATTGAAATAGAATTTGAAGCAGACTGTAGACAGCTTGACTCTAGCATTTTCTTTCGAAGTTCCAATGTTTTACTGCCAAAACTTGACATACCCACGGAGGTCAGTTTATGCGCGGAGAAAATAATTTACCAGACATTTGACTAAAATGATTTTAGTTATACGAGTTTACAAATTTCAATTTCAAGCCTTTCTAAAAAGACCTGAACCGCTCCTGTATCGCCCCTAGCAGCTCACATAATCCCCAGAAAATATCGGACATTTCAGCGCCCAAACCCCGATGTACTATATTCCTAAAACCAACACCTTTGACAGCCCTACCCGACTGCAATGACAGTTGAAGGTAACCCACATCACTATAGATTGTCTCCTGCAATGCATCGACCGATAAATGATCACGACTCGGTAATAAGACCGCACGAAGGCCATCATCAGAGTGTCATTTGCGCTGCCTCTTGACAGTCTTATCGCCGACACAAATATGCGCTCTTGTTCAAATGTAAACAAATTTGTTTTGCAAATCTGCTCTCCAAATGATTTTCACTTGAAGTCGCATATTGCTTTCACTGGAACCTCATGCGCTAATCCGTTCAACCGAATTGCTGGCGCAATTCGCGAGCATACACCCCACACCACTTCGGATTTGGGTTATGTTCGTACGTAGCATAATCTGCCATAACAAAGCAAACAATGAAATTCCAGGAACCAGAACCTCACCCCAGAATCTGTCACTTTGCCCTGATCTGAATCGCTTATCAGCTATTAGCCTGTTTGCTCTGCATCGATGTTTTGCAGTTTGGTATTGTGTAAACAGCACTTACTCAGCGTGTTGATCTCAACGCGGAGCTCTTATCAAATGCCAATCCCAGAACTCCCCCGACAAAGACAAGTCGCACCTCGACAAGAAGTGGAGAAACAGGAAACTCGACTGTTTGCCAGCAGCAGCGGTGACACATTTCTGACCACTACAGTAAATATCCACGGCTTAGGTGTTAGACAAAGCTCGCTTCGGATATACCTACCTATGGTATATCTAATCTACTTTCCGGTCAAATTAAGATGTTTTCTTTGTTGCTCCCCTTCAAGCGACACCTCTTCAGACGGCTTTGTTCCGGAATAGGAATGTGTTGCGAGTTTTTTCGAAGGGAACCCTTGATCCACAATCCAAATAACAAAAACAAACTAATTGGGATTCATATTGGCGGCAGCCGATGATCGGCGCGCAGCTCTATTTCGAATGGAACAACATTAATTGGTCCAATTGGACGGAGCGATTTGTTGTGTGTTTTGATTGGGAAATGTGAAACAAATTGAAAACGGACGACGACGTCCAGTTGGGTTAGAGTGTAAGCATCGATCGTTTGGAGGATGGGTGCATGGCGAGGAGGTCAAGCGGTTGGTGTGCATGGATCGCTCTGTGCGTTGGCAGTGGAAATAATTAAGAATTTCGGGTTGAAATCTTCAGAGTCATGGTTGTGGGATGCGTCGCCGGTACAGTATGTTGTTGTACACTGATGAAGTTTGTTCTTTGCCGTGGGGTATTGTGCGGAAGCAAGTTGGAGAGATCAGAGATGAGTGTGCGCGGTGTAAAGAACTGGATGGTGTCAGATGGCACGATCGACAGATTTGATTGGGTGACCTAATTAGGCTGAGGAAACACAGAAAAGGTATCCGTTTCAAGGGGGCTAATTAGTGGAAAGTCCAACGAGGTTGTTTGTATAGATGAGAGTGGCAACTGAAATCAGTGATCTAAGGCCGAAAACCCGGACAAATTTGTTCAAAAACTAGCTGCGCCCGCGACTTCATAGGCGTAGACCACTGAACTTATTTTTTTTTTACTGACAGTTGAAGGAAGGAAAACAACGTGACACAGGATTACTATTTGCCAAAAGACCATGCACAGTTCCCAATGAGAAACACCTGTGAGCTGTCATCTAAAATTGTGAATTTTGCTGGGAAACATTACAAGTGCCACCGAGGACGATCATAAATGACAATAAATGCCCCCTTTCAGGGAACTTTACTTTTGAACAAATTGGCCGATTGTGATGAAATAAAATGTGATGTCGCTCCAAGTCCTCCAAGCTCTATTATTTCTGAGAAGACTAAAACTTTACAATTTCAAAAGTTGGCTCTAACCGATTGCGATATTTGCTCAAAAAAAAAGAAGTTGGCGCAACAGGTCCGTCGGGACCATAGCTTTTTACAATATATCGATTTGAGGGCGTTTTTAATTTTTGGGACGAATTGAAGGGATCTACAATTTTATGCCGAGTCCAATCAGCAAATTGTGAAGCACTTTCATTACAATTATACTCTCGGCTGTATGTCAGACGTTCGCGAGAGGTGGCTCAGTGGAAAATAAAATCTCACAATTGATATTTGTTTTGGTTTTCGTAAATTGAACATGAGACACCTCGCTTAGTAGGCCAAGACACTAACCAAAGCCACTGCAGCTGCGCCTACCTTTTTGCTCAGCAACCAGTTGGTAACATTCTACAGAGTTAGTTTGTTATTACCTACGAAAACGAAAATTTGGAGGAAATTGATAAATCGTTTTTTTTTAACTGAGTTTATTTAAACAAGTTGACTCAGCTATTTATAACTCTCTATAGCTCTGCGGGACCTATATTAGTTTTAGTTTTAATTAGTTTTAAGTATTTATTAGTTTGAAAAAAAAAACTCTTTTTAACAATTCATTAACTTAAGTCGGTATATCAAAAATTTACAATGTGCTGCGCAGTTTGGTTTTTAAATATATTAATATTGCTTTAAGTAAGTATATTTGATTTATTTTAAATAATTGATTTTTTTTTTAAATTTTATAAGGTAGGTACCTATTTTTTATTTTTTAAGTTGAAACTTGCGAGATCAATTCGATTTTAACATAGGGCTTAGGAAATAAAAGGCAGTCACCAGTGGTGCACTTTTGGCATTTTCTATGCTAAATGTAGCATATTTTAACTTTAAATTGCATATAAAACAAATACAATATTGCATATAGCATATTTTAAATTTGTAACATAAAAACCCAAAGACTTTATACCCATCATAAGAAACATTTTCGTTGTATATTTTGCTATACAAATAACGAAAGCATCTATCAAATTTGTCTGTATTTGGCATTACTGAAAATTTGTATGACGATTTTTCCATTTGAAGAATCGCTGTCAAAGTGTTAAATCTTGCTGCTCAATTCAATTTAAGTTTCTTCCTTAATGAACAGGCAAATATAGCTGTATATTTATGGCTTATTGTTTTTTTTTTACTTTTTTTCTTGTTAAAGTCGTTGTTTTAAACTTTAGCATATTTGGTTTCATTCGTCCATATAATTTAGCATATTTATTTCTTAATTTATCATATTCCGTTAGAAACTTTCTGGCAATACTGGCAGCCACTGCCTAAATTCTTAATCAAAACTCTATTTCTACGACGCAGCTTAAAAATTTGTCAGTGGAACGGTGCAATCATTATTCGTGATTCAGACGATTTATTTGTTCGTTGACTGTATGCGACTACGATTAAAGAGGTATATCTGTTATGTCCTTTGCAACAAACGAGTGTGAATTATTACCTTGAACGTAAATATTTTCGATCGAATATTGAACGGTGGGGACTGAGAATCCATCGATGGTCAACGCCGCAGTGCTGTGGGTGTAGTTTGACAAGTTCGTTTGTGATAGATGTTAGAAGGAATTGTTTTTTTGATAGTTGCCATATTTAAGTTACGAAGCCCCTAACTCAGTATACTCTAGGGCCCTTAGTACTGAGCCACTGAGTTGACTGAAAGACTGGGACATTTTAGTATCGACCTTGAGGTTGAATCCATTGATTTAGACAGCTCCAGCGGTACCTGTTTTAGATCTACTCCTATACAACTTTTAATGTGAGACTTTACCCTTTGAACCTGTTGCAGGAACATAGATAAAGTCGAGTGAGTTCAGTAATATTCGATAGAAGAACCCGTTTCTTGTAATCTGGTATAGGTCTGACAGTCGTTATGCTCTCTTTTTTGTAAAAGGCAGACGAGGTATCTACCCTAAAGAAATATGAAATCATTAAGGGATTAACACACTCAACAATATTGGAATAGCTTTAAGTGCAGTCCCGGTATACCATCCGTCTAGCAAGATGAAGACAGTACTGCTAGTAGAGTACATATAAAGACCCTCTCAATAAGGAAAGTCTGAAACAAGGGTACAAAACCATCAGACAAAGTGGAATACAGACTCTATCAAGATGTGACATTTACTATCTGTAGTATCCAAAGACCTTTCCAAAGTAGGATGCTAGCATTTAAGTCGAAAAACCAATTTAATTCAGCCTCAAAAAATTTGAGCAATCTTACAGGAGGCTGTTTAAGCATATGAACCACCAACTACTCTCGGGGTACAATTTTCCATCGTAGTCGTTATTTTTTTCTACAAGCCAGTGTGAATTAAAAAAACAATAAATAAATAAATTAACTTAACATGTCCATATAGGAATCCAGACATATCTTCTCACAGCCCTTCTCTGAAGTGATATTTTTATTTTCTTGGGACGAAGACGGTTGGAGGTTACAATTCTTGTCCCAATCTGAACAGTTCTTACAAGCCAGTGTGAATTATAAAAGACTACAAAAATTAAATTAAACAGCAACCCAGTGTTGTTAGCACTCTCTCTTTATTTATCCCACGGAGCGTGGTAATTTTTCACCTTACTGAAATTCCCTTTTAAAATACCACGATACTTTTTTTCGTCAAAATCCAGTTTTTTAAAGTAAAATTTGTATTACACGGAAATAAAATCACGTTAAATTAACCTTTAGTATAAAAACCGCAGTCTGTAACAATGCTATGATTATTTTTTGGTACTAGACAATTTTGATAAAAGACGATTTACATGAGCTGTTTTTTAAGGGCATTCAGTGTGTGTTGAAATACAGGTGTTTTGACCACCAAAAATGTATAGTTTGAATGTTTTTTTGCTAGATTTCTGAAAATCCCACGATTTGGTGCTTTTTTCCTCAATCCCTCGGAAGGCTTTTCGGACATCGAAATTCCCACAAAAAGGGATAAATCCCACGATATAACAACACTGCCCCTACCTACTTACAGCCAACAGTTGTGCACAATTTTTGTAATTTTTTGGGACAGTTGAAAGGGACCTTCAATATTATGTCAAAGAGCTAAGTGAAGCTTAGTACACAGCTTAGAAGACAGTTGTACTTTTGGATGTTTGTCAGATGTTCGCGGGTGGTGGCGCTTTATAGAATAAACATGAAAACGAAATTTGCGTTTTTAGGAGGGGGTGAACCAGATACCTCTTGCCTCTGGCACTCTTCAGTGTGAATTATATGACTCAAAGTAAATTTACCATGAAATGCTATAATAATAAAGAAGGTAGGTGTCAAGCCTGAGTGAATCGTTCGGCGATACCGACTGTGTTAGTTTGATGTGAAGGCACAGCGGGGCTTTCAGTGCTAAAAATTGGTAGGAGTGAACTGGTAAATCGACTGAATACGATTGGGTGGCTTGATTTTTTGTCGAAAAAAAGGACACAGATTATAGCCGATTAGTGGTGGTTAAATTTGAATTATTGGCGATCGAGTTCGATTGCCCAGTTTTAGAACTTAGTAGCAAGGTGGAATAGAACAAGAGAAAAAGTGCAGCGCTTGGTCACACTGCCACTCAGAAAAATCGCCTATTTAAAACCAACCATCTTTTGGTTAAAAACTACCAAGTAATACCTACTTTTTATATAGCTCCTAAATAGTTAGTGGGTTAAAAAAAGCCTGGTAAATTTGATTAAAAATAATCGATCTATCACTTTCCTCCAAATTGTCTCGGTCGTAAATATTAATCCAAAAACTTGGTTGATAGCAACTGACAAAGTGTGTTTTTTCAACTATACACTTAAGCTTTTTTCCCGGTATATTTTAACAACGAATACTCGTTTATTTTTCAACAAATATTTAAATTGAAACCATTTTTTAACTGAGCAAAAAGCGCATTCGGTTGGAGCTAGTTTTTTAAACATTTTTTTTAATGAATTTCGAGCAGCGTTAAGAGCAGCAATAAGTTTCAACTAAGCAAATTTTTATTGTACAAGGTGGCGCAAAAGTAATCCTCCTATCAGAAAATGCTATAAATTTTGCGATTGGCCCCCAATGTCAGTTCTGTTTTGACATTTGTGTAGTAAACACATGCGAAATACACGTTAATAAACAATGTTAAGCTACACTGCTCCAGAACGCGGAATATTGGTGACTATTTATTTGAGCAATAATCGGTCGGTGACTTTGGCACAACGTGAATTTCGTCGCAGATTTCCTAGCCGTCCAACGCCTACTGGTGAAACACTGCGACGTTTAGCCGCTCGCCTCGAAGAGACTGGCACAACACGAGATGCTGCCAGGCGTGGCAGACCCCGGAGTATGTATGGTGTGCTGTTTTCGCTGGAGGAGTCATCGGACCTTTTTTCTTCGAAGACGTCGCGGGCCAAACGGTTACTGTGAATGGTGAGCGCTACAGAGCAATGATCAACGAGTTCTTTTTGCCGCAACTTGATGAATTGGGATTGGAAAACATGTGGTTCCAACAGGACGGTGCAACGGCACACACTGCACGTGCCACAACCGATATGCTGAAGGATGCATTTCCCGGGCGCCTAATCTCCCGTTTTGGCGATTTGCACTGGCCAGCAAGATCGCCTGATTTGACCGCTCCAGACTTCTTTTTGTGGGGCTTTTTGAAGTCGCGGGTTTATGTCAACAAGCCTCAGACTCTTGCAGCTCTTAAAGACAATATCCGTCAAGAATGTGAGGACCTATCGCCGGAAGTTTTGGCCAAAGTGATGGAAAATGCCATAAATGACAATCAACTGTGGCGGCGGCCATTTACATGACATCATATTCTCGACTTGATGTAAAAAAAATTAAAAGACCAAATAAAAATAATCCACAAGAAGAATCAAAGTTTTTCATTTTTTTTTTTTAAATTACAGCCAAAAAACATCGGAAGGTTATTTTTGCGCCACCTTGTATATTGATTGGCTTAATTTGAAGGTAATAGGGCTGCTAAAGTCGAAATGTAAGTCTGTTTCTGTCTCATTTCAATCTGCATTTCAGTTTTGTTTGATGTCACTTATTCACTGCAATGCTAGAAATGGCAGATCTTATAAACAAATATTTATATTTGCTTCCCTCTGTACTACTTGTATGCTTGTATCATCACGACGCTCAATTCTCCATTTCAAAGTTCAATACGCAGAATATGACAATCGGTTCTTCAAAACCTTGTCATAACCAGAAGTACCTACATCTACAGCCAGTCCCTGTATAGGCATTCTCTCCGATTACAATAGAAAAGTCACAGTCTCAAGAGGCAACCCATCAAATAAATTATTTCAAACGACAAATGACTAGACTCCGTATATCTAGCCCCGGAGCCAACAGCCAAAGAAAATACCCCCTTCCTGCATAATATTCCAATAAATTGCAGCGGAATAAAACGAAAAATATCGAATTCATATTACGTTGCTTGCACGTCGATTGGCCAACAAATAAAAATTGCTTTTTACATCATCCACTAGATGGCAACAACCTATATAGATACGGAATATGAATTTTTGTTGAACGTCCGTGCGCGCATATTAACTGAGAAACAGAACATTAATCTCCATCGTGTAATGGGGTTTTTGTCACCAATTTTCCAATTAATTGAATCCATGAACGCTTATTATCAAATTACGCCCACTGTCCGCCTCCGACTAGAGATACGAGCGAGTAAGTGCATTCCGCCCGAATCGTTAAACAGAGTTTTTTTCTTTTTAAATAAACATTTCATTAATGCAACAGGTGGCAGTTTGACTGCGTCTACATGCGGTGCCGACAAGGTGTGGATTAACCCATTTTACTCAAACTTTAGGTATGCGCTCGCTTAGCCAAAGATACTCACGCGGGATGTCACGTTTGGAGCATTACTGGTAGGCTTTCGATTTTTATTCCCCCACTCTGCAGCTAATTAGAAATTATGGGTAGATATTTTCAACGCAGCAATAAAACAATGTGATTATTATTTTTACGTATCCATTTTATTGTGTGTTCATCATTCTACAGGCTGCCCCCTTCCCCATCGGCTATCCCCAGTCAATTAGAATGCAAATGAGCGGGCCGCATTCTAGGACTGTGTCTATGCGCATGCATATGACATTCCTGGTATCTTTACATCTATATTACCGTTTTGTATGAACAATTGTTGTTTGCTTTGATTTGCATTTGTGTAAATTCTCGTTTCGGGAAATGTGGTGACTTGAATTTTAAATTAGATGCCAGTAGTACTTGAAGTACTGTACACCTTATACGGAAACAATTTGGAAGGCATTTTCGAAAAAAATAAACACTTGCCGATGATTGACATGCACGTGCGTTTTGTTCCACCTATCGCCTGCAGTAGATACGCATGTCATCCCCAGCGATAGCGATCATATCCTTAGCTGTTTGCGTAGGTGTTGACCAACAGTGTGGAAACATCTCACAATGCAACGCATTGAAATTCATGCGAGGCGATGTTGACCACGGCGACTGTGTCAATCGAGTATTCTATGATAATCGCATTTCCATTGAACTGGAAAATTAGCACACACCAAACCATGCTGCAGCAGAAATATAATTTGGCGCCAATTAATAAGCCTGCAGTGCACAGCGGCAGTGTGCTCGATGAGCGTGAGAATTGCAATGAATGAGAAACAAATCTATAAGCACTTTTTCGAAATCATGCAAATTTATGGATGAATTTTTCTGTCTTTTTTTGTACATGTCTTCCTGATTTTTATGCTTTTGCTGCGCTATTGTGATTGTGATTGTGGTTCTTGCCGTTTGCATATGAATGGGAGTACGCTTATTGTATCTGATGGCCGTGGGCGTGGAGTGTGAATCCTGTTTGCTAGTGATGCGTTGTTGAGCGGTATATTTATTGCGCGCGAGATTTTATAATGCTAACCTGCCTACAGGTAGCAAAGCAGAATCGTGTAAGTAAATCGAATTGATTTGTTGAGCTGACGCGAACAACATTTGTGATATGACAATGGGAAGACTGGCTCTGAGTCAATGCGAGAGATGATTGTGTAAAAGGTCTTTTCCAGCTTGAAAAACCTATAACTTATTTCAAAAGAAGCTATCGCACTGAGGGGCCTTTTTGACATTTACTGTCAGTATAGCTAGTACGAAACCCAACTTATGCCCACACCAGGGGCACGATTTTTGTTTACCTATTTTTTTTTAAAAATCATGCAACGTTTTTGAGTTTCTAGCGAAGCCTTTGGCTTACCGAAGAAAGCTATATTTTTTTTTTTTTTTTCACATAAACAAAACAAATTTTTTTTTTTTAATAAATTCATAAAACGATTGAGTTTCTTGCTTTCCTCCTTTTTATTGGTTGTTCTGCAGAAAGTTATATAAAGGGTGTCCCATAATTCACGCAAAATTTGAATTTTGCGCCATTCAATAGTTCAGTGATGCCAACGGGAAAAAAAGTTAACAATGTGACAGCTGACAGTTCGAGGTTAGTAAAAATGGAGCGCTATACGAAAGAAGAACCCATTTTCATTGTTAAAAAATATAATAAAGGTTTTTTTTTTCGAACAAAATCGTCTTCAGTGATGAAGCTCATTTTCATCTTGATGGCTTCGCTAATCGTCAGAATGGTCGCATTTTGGGTTCAGAAAACCCACGAGTAAGTGTTGAGAAATAAATGCTTCCACAACGCTCGACTGTTTGGTGCGAATTTTGGCCCGGAGGCATTATCGGATAATTCTTCTTCGAAAATGCGGCTGGTCGGTCGGGAAGTAACAATTAATAGTGTTCGTAATTGGGACATGATAACCGAGTTTTTAGTGCCTAAATTACAAGTTATGGATATGACCAACATGTGGTTTCAACAAGACGGTGCCACAGCCACATGCCATACAGCCTGAGAAAGAATTTAATTACTGCATGAGCCATTTCCCAATCGTATAATCGGCCGTTTTTGCGTTCAGAATTAGTAATCCAGATCTTTCGATTTAACGCCATTGGACTTTTTTCTTTGGGTATTTTTTGGAGTCAAAGGTCTATGCAAAACAAGCCCACAACCACCAACGCCTTGAAAGAGGAAATTGGGAGGTGTAGTTAATTAAATTCAGCCACATTTATCGTTTCTCATAAAAATAGAAAATTTCAATAGAATAGTACAATTGCCAGCAAAGCCGTGGCGGTCATTTACCCGATGTGCTATTCCATACATAACCCCAATCTGTATACTCTACGAATCAATAAAAAAAAATTAAGCTCTCTAATTAAAAATCTGTATTTTATTTAAATTTACATTTTGCGTGAATTATGGGACACCCTTTATTTGTGTATTAATTTTAAATTAATTTCTTTTTGATTTTACATAAACAAAACTGAAAAATGTACTTTAAAAATAAATAAACAAACTCTAACAAAACATTTGGGCATTCAAATCAGAAACTAAAAGGGAATTTTAATTTCAAATTATTATTATTATCATAACTTTATTGTTTCATAAATGAAAAGGGTGTTTTTTTAGAGGTATAGAATTTCGAATTGAAATAAAACACAAGAAAATCGTTTTAATGTCCATCAATTTGGCTTTATTGGAAGGATAATTTTATGCCATTCATGTTTAAATATGATTTCGGGCATGTGGCCGCCGCCGCGGCTGATTCGAATAAAGCCAAGTCTAGAGGTCCAATTTTCAACCACTTTTTCCAGCATTTGGGGCTGTATGTCGGCAATAACGCCACGAATGTTGGCTTCCAAGTCCCCTAAGGTCTCTGGTTTGTTGGCGTAGGCGGGCGACTTCACATATCCCCAAAGAAAATAATCCAATGGTGTCAAATCACACGATCTTGGTGGCCAATTGACAGGTCCATTCCGCGAAATTATGCGCTCATCGAATGTTTCCTTCAAAAAATCGATTGTGACGTGCGCTGTGTGGCATGTAGCGCCATCTTGTTGGAACCACATCTCATCCACATTCATGCCATCCAATTCGGGAACAAAATAGTCGATTATCATGGTATAGAACCGGTCTCCATTGAAGGTAACTGACTCTCCAGCATCATTTCGGAAGAAGTGTGGCCCAATGACTCTACCAGCCCCTAGAGCACACCAAACAGTCAGTTTTTGTGCGGATGTAATGGCGTCTCAAGGGTCTCATGTGGATTCTCTTCACTCCAAATGCGGCAATTTTGCTTGTTGACGTAGCCATTCAACCAAAAATGAGCCTCATCACTGAACAACATTTTGCGAAGAAAATCAGCATCGATATCAATCTCATTTTCGGCCCATACACCAAAATCACGACGCATTGCATGGTCTCGCGGCTTTAATTCTTGCACAAGCTGGATCTTGTAAGGTCGTAAGCTAAGATCTTTGCGCAAAATCTTCCATAAAGTTGATGGACAAAGCTCCAATTGCTGTGCACGGTGGCGAATCGATTCATCCGGGTCCTCTTCAACACTTTGCTCTACAGCGGCAATTTTTTCTTCGGTGCGCACTGTTCGACGTCTCTGCGGATGCGTATTTCCACATAGAGTAAACGTAGTGCGAAAACGATCCATGGTTAACCGAATTAATTGCTCTGATGGACGATTATGTCGACCATAAAATGAACGGAGCTTGCGGTAAACTTCGCGAACTGAACCATTTTCGAAATAAATTTGCACGATTTGCAAGCGTTGTTCATTTGTCAACTTGTTCATGATGAAATGGCAAACCAAACTAAAAATAAATCACTTGACAGCTGACAAAATGGCCGGCAGTTAAAATAGTGTTGCCAACTAAAAGTTATATACCTCTTAAAAAAACACCCTTTATAAACAAAAATAAAATAGCCTAGCTGCCAGAGCCTTAGACTATTTAGAGATAAAGGGGATTTAAATAAATAATTCTTACTTAAGTTTTACAATGATTTCATATACAGACTAAATAAAAAGAAATCTTCTAAGTGTTTTTTTTTCTCGTTTTAAAATTTATAAAGCTTCATAAGTTAGGAGCAGGTTCATTGAAAAATGGCGGTAAGCTGTAAAAGAACTGCCTACTGCAGTAAATATTAATTTTCTTCAGCCTTCGTAGTTTTAAGCAGTCTTTGTCTTTATTGAAGTCGTACCGAGAAAAAGATCCTCATTTTTGGCACAAAGCATGAACTCACGACTGACGGATTTAAAACGGAAATAGTTTGCCTCAGTTATAGACGCTGGCGCACAACAACTTGAACCTCTTTTTGAAGGTGCATGTGTTGCTTTAGAGTTCAAAAAAGTCGCTTGTCCCACAAAAAGTCACTCGCAGAAGCTGCTTCCAGATTTATATTGACAAGCCGCGTGTCACTTAAATGAGGCGTCAACAGTCCCCCCAACTTTGTCGTACATCGTTTTCTCCGAAATATTTATATTTATTGCCAGCGCCTTCTTGGGAATACCCCACACAATCTACTCGTACTCAAAAAGCACTTAATCAAACCAGCACAGACTAAACGTCCCGTGAACTCGCAACTTGCCCCGTCATCCATCCAACAGATTTAACGATGCCGTCCAATTAAATTGACCCAACTGACTTGTCCAGAACGAAAAAAAAAAAAATAATCTCAAATTTGTATCTGCACTAAACTAAAACTATATTCAATCGCAATTTCTTAGGTGTTTTGTGTTCCAAGTCATCGCACGCACCCACTATACATCGCTGCCATCGTAAATCGTTAAGTCCCCATCAGTCCGATTTGGAACACCTAAAACCTGAAATACTGTCGAAGAAAAACTTCGGTTCTGTTGGGATTTGTGGATTTTTAATTAAGTCCAGATCGGTCTGCGATGGTCTTTGATTTTTTTTTATTACCCGCCGCCGCCGCCCGGAAGCTCTAATTACCTCATTTACACATTTATTTGGTGTTATGGCTCGCAATAAAGTGAACTGATTTAAAAATAAATAAAATCGCTAACTGGACCCAAGGAACAAGAAACAGACAAAAAAAAAAAAAACAATCTGTTGGAGCGGGAGGCTAAACATGCTCCAGATTCTCGAGACCCACAAAAGTTGTACCTGCCTGCAGCAGCTGGTAACTGCGGTGGAGAGAAATCTGAAATTCAATTAAGACACCCAGGTGAATGCGCACACGTTTGAGGCTGTTTTTTTTGTTTCTGACATCAAATGATCTCGGAATTTCTTTTTCTGTTGTGGGCGTTCTCCTGTAGGCTTGCAGATACCTACATTCGAAGCTATTTGCCATCTTGGGAGGTGGTTTTGTGCAAACGGGAGACACACACAAATGGGTTCAAATTGAGACCTCAAACTGTCGCCGTGGCGCAGGTGTGTGAACGGCGCAGATTTGCCACCGCAAAAAGCAACACTCGGTGCAGGTATCCACAGGAATTTATTTTTATTTTTCCAATCAATTTCAAATTACCCACTTGAATCGGGCGATGCATACAATATCGGCGTCCATCTGAGGTCGTTTCGTAATGAATTTATGAGCCCCGGCTAAGCAGCCTTGATTCGACACAGACACGTTCGTTGAACCCTTTTGCCCTCTGAAAAGAATGGGGAGAACCTAATTTCTTTCAATAAGAAAAAGAATCCATCTTTCATCTATAGTCTCGCGCAGGTGAGGTCCGCATACCGCACTTTCAATTTGAATCCCATTTGCCAAAGTCTTTGTAAGTCGCTCGCGCATCTACCCCACATAGCTATAGGAGGAGAGTAATTAAAATTCCGAAATGCGAGAGGAGAAAATTAGATCTACTACTGGCTGGGAACACATGAGTACTGGGTCATTTATCACTGTCGCACCGATCTTCTGTGCGGTGGAATAACGAAGACTCTTGCTTAGGGTCTGTTGGGCGCCTTTACCCATAGCCATAGGCGAGCGAGCGAGCGAGCGAGCGATCATCATCGATCTAATTAAAGCTTATCGATGATCTGTCTACGAAGCCATTTGAAAATATGGTTTCGAAGATACTGGCGGGGCCGGGCTGCTGCTGGTTTTCATTATCATTGCGCCTTTGAAGATGCAAATTGATGAAGCCGCCCCTTCTGTCGGATTGGAGAAGTTTCGGAGATGCCTCTGTGGATGGCTTTGGCATTCTATCTAGATCGATTTGTTATGGGAGCTTAATTTGTTTTCTCTGTCATAATAGGGAGGGGACATTTTACGACATGATCAAGACTTGTTAAGGTATAGCGAAAGGGTGTGGCTGGTTGTAACCACTGGATGGGTTTTAGTTTTGTTCTAGTATAGCAGTGACTGGTGTTTGGACAAGTCAAGAATTGGCCTCCGGAGATCAAGAGAGCAGTCGATTCCTATCGTAGTACGTTTCAAAAGCTGCGCTTGGATTAGGGATAGGAAAGTCAAGTACTAATAACAAAGTTTAGTCTGGACTTTAAATTTACAGAAGCTCACAATTGCGATATTTGTATGGGAATACTGTAAACTACTACTAAAATTTAGAGTCGCAACTAAAAATATTTATTGGTAAGGCCGAAGGTTTTGGCGGTTCTCCGGTAAATCTTATGAGTCTGTAGCTACTCCAATTGAAAGGAGTTTACACATCAGCTTAATTAACCCTGATGAACTCGAAGTATGAACGTGTAAATAACAGGCTTCTACAGCTGCAAGATAGGTTTTAAGTGTAGCTACTGTCTAATTGGGCATTGTAAGTCTTAAAACAAATTTTAGGTACTTGCTGTAGTTCAGATTGTTATGCAAATGCTGTTCCAAATTTTTGAAACTTTACTTTTTTGTTATGGGTTGGGACTTTTTTTCATTATAAAGATTTAACCCAACTTTGAAGCTGATTTCATTTATTTTTGGAGCCTTATTTTATTTTATTGTAGCCTATACACCTCCAAATTCACACCCAAAATCGGTTTCGAAATCACACCAAGTAAGGGAACATTTCACGGTAAAGAACGTTAAAAGAGGCTTCCAAATTTCGCCTCTGAACTGAAACCCCATTAAATATTGGAAATAGAATACACTATACAGAAAAAGACCCCGAAATCGATATAAAAAAAACTGAAGTCCAACAGTGTCAGTAAGAGCTTCAAAACAATTCCTAAGCGCAATGGGTTCTTCAATTTTTGAGTAGTTTTCTGAATTTAAGACCTTTTTTGAAAATATAACAATAGTCTTTGGGACTTTCTGGAAATATTATCGACTTCTTTTTTGGCCGTAATTTAATTATTTTTCTATAAATTTAGGTGAGCCTTTAGGATAACTGAAGCAATTGGAACTTGAGACTATTTTTTGACACGACTATCGATGCATCCTTCAATGCTATAGCTCTTCGTGACTTGATCTTATGCAGTTCTTTAGACGAAGTTTTTTGACGATGATTTAAATGACTTATGGAATACCATTTTGGAAGCTCTTCTTTGACATCATTTTCGAAACGATTTTAAAGCCATTTTCGAGCTATTTTTTTTTTTTACTTTTTACAGTGTTCCTTAGGAGTTTTGATGTGCCAATAATGGGTTGGTCTTGAGGTTGATCTTTGTGGTTAATTTAAATTCTTTTTGAATTCAAGCTCTGTGATTGGTGAGATCTTTTAAATGGATTGTAAGGCTATTTTTGACACCTTTCTTATTTGCTTTTAATGCTTTAAGTCTCCAAAAAATCCACTTGACATAAAAAGGTTTTAAAAAAACAAGTTTTAGGATGACGATTTCAAACTTTTAGAATCTATGTTCAACACCCCCATTGAAAGTTTTTAAATTCGTTGTATGACTCCATCTTGGTGCGATTTCTGTGGCGCTATTTTCTACTTTATTTCTAAAATAGGGAGTGCCTCTAACGATCGTTTTTTAAGTGGTTTTTTAATACTTTTTTTTCAGGTGCCTTTGAGGTTATTTTTGACACAATTTCGAGCGCTTTTGTACCCTGTTTTCAGACTTCTTTAGACCTATTTGCCTACGTGATTTTATACGCGTTTTTTTATGTCAAAAACGTATTAAGCGCTCCCTTAGCTGAACCACCGAACAAAAAATGTTCGACTCTTTTTAAAGCGATTTCTGTTTTCGCTGAGGCGACTTGTTTGTGATTAATCCACACGTATCCTCATCTGCTCAAACAATGTTTTTCTTAAAGCGTTATTCTCTAAGCGCTTTAAAACAATATTTTGACAACTTTTCTGGGTCGAATTTGAGGAGTTTTCAAATCGATTGCTTCCATTACGTCTCAAAAATCCTCTTGGATGCGAAAATGTTGGTCGGATATCTGCCTCGTTTTTTGATTTAATTTTAGAAGTGACTTTAGAAGCATTTAAAAAAATATCAAAGAATGTCTACATTGTCTTCGGTGGATTGTTACTCTTGTGGTAACTCTAAATAGCGACTAATATACAAATTCAAAGGCACGGGCTACCGCAAGGTACAGTATTAGTACCTTCTCTTCAAACTAAATAAAGTTAAGACCACAACTAAAATTTATTTCGGGAATTATGACACGGGGACTTATGTCCCTGCGCCCTATTCAGTTTAGCTCGACACTGGGCCTGGACGTGATTTCGTCAAAGAAACTCCGGCAGTCCTCACCAGAGTGGTCGGGATGGAATCAGCTTTCATTCAATACCCAATGCAGTTTGCATGCATACCAGTTGCCCTATCCAACATTTTAGGACGGTACTACGACTGACAAGCTTTTTCCCGGCTGAAGTTCCACCTTGCAAATGCCTGGGAAAAATAGTAGATCCCTTCCATTCGTCTCACACAAAACGAGTGGTTGTGAGAAGCTACGCCTAGGGCCTTGTACGGACTTGTTGCGCCATCTTTTCATTAATTTTTTTATTTTTTTAAATGCCCGCGAACTTTCCCTACAATAGAAATGGCTTTATTTTTGTTCTGCCTCAAGGAGCAAAATTTAGTGCACGACTTTCGACCTGAGATATTGTAAATTTTTGTCTACAGCGACTTCTATTCAACATGTGCTAGTGCTAGTAAATTCAAACAGAAATCGCCGATCCAACACAGGGTGTGATATTTTCTTTAAAGGACCCTGGAATTCCGATTGCTTTGTCAAACTCCCAGTTACAGAAAGACATACCTCCCATTTGACAGTTCAATCGTGAGTATTCCATTACCAATTTAAATGAATCAGCATTTGTGCACATAGTCTGAGTCTGACAAATTAAAACAATCCAGATTTATCACCGCATGTGAGAAACACTTCACCGGGTGTCGAAATTAATTTATAAACCCCTAGCCAGCCAAACACCTTGTCCGACTGACAGCTCGATACCGCAACGCGCTGCATTGCATGTCGCTCAAACTTGACATAACCCCATTAGTAACGAATCACACGGGACCAAAATAATTCCGTTTATTCAAATTTTGAACACCCCACCGGACGGACACGGACATGGACGTCCAACAAGCCCACGGGCATAATTCTCGTTGCACAGCGCAATCATTTGTCGCCGCAGCGAAAAATATTTTCCAGTTGCAACTCAAGGCGTGTTCGGCTTAATTCCAAAACCTGTATGCGAGTATATGCCCCGATTTCGTGCACGAGATTTATTGAACCTATCGACGGATTGGCTCTCGTATCTTTGTGCAGTTGTTTTTTTGTATTCCCTTCCATCAGCAGCTGTGGATCTATCTGTATAGGCGATTGCATGCGCGCGACTTAATTAAATTATGTCACATGGGGTTACAAGTCCTTCGTCCTGGCTATAAATCACCCAATTGGCGCGCGATCTCTCAGCTGCAGACGAATAAATAAATTACCGACACGCTAGGCTGAAATTCCCTGACGGAGTCGACTCTAAAGCTCGACGGTCGCCGGCTGGCTGGCTGGCAAAAGACATCGATTCTAATTAAGCAGAACTTCTTCAATTCACTCCATCATTTTGGGGAACTGTCATCCATAAACATTAAATTATCAATTCACTGCTAGACCACTGAACACTTTGGGGCGGATCACATCGCGATCGAATACGAAATGTAATATTCGGGGTAATTTGTTTGTTAATATCTGGACAGATGTATCTGGTGTCATATTTCATCTCAGGATGGACTCAAATTAAGACGTTAACTTCGATTTTCTGTCTCTGTGAGATTGATCTCTGGAATTGTGTGTGGAAATGTCGCCAGAACCGTGCGCATTTTATGGGGTTATAGGCCAGCGGTTGTAGGTCGTTTTTACAACAAGATCTTGTGCTGTTGATTGGACGGGTTTCGAGTGGACCGTGGAATCTAATCTAATTAGTATCGGACTGATAAATCGGCCATACAGACGTGCATCATAATTGTATAGATGTGGTCTTGGAGCTGTCTTGGCTGCGATTATGTAGAGGCGAACTAACGTAATGTGGTGATTGAAAGCGGAACGGTTTCGACAGGCTCCTATCGAGACGAGATAGTCATAGGCCAGCAGCTGTGTATCTATTTAATGATAGCCCATTGAGCGAAATCCCAACATAAATGTAGCAGTCCGTTCAGGTCAGTTTGGATTGCGTAAGTCGCTGAAATGGGCCTCATATTATGGATATGCTCTTTGGCTGACGGAGTTATTGGCTTTCAAAACGTGTTGGATAATGAAATGTGTGCAGTGGCGGGTGCAATTGGTAGTGGATTTCCGCTAGAATTGTTGTGCTGATTCGGCAGTAATTGCTGACCAATATGGTTCACAAGTTATCACAGGTCGCGTTGAACCTATACGGGGTGGGCCAAATAAAATTTTCTTTTTTAAAAATGCAATAAAATTAACAAAATTAAATTTTGTCCATGTATTATGGCTTTATTTGTAAGAGCAAGCATTCCCATTAATTATGGAACACAACGTCGTTCAAGTGGCTGAAACAGAGGTCGTCGAAATCCATGTCATCAATTTCAGTATAAAAAAAGTCAGTTAACGTGGCTCTGTAACGCCCACCGTTGACCGAAACGTTGGGAACAGCGTCATTTTCAAAGAAAAATGGTCCAATGATGGCCCCAGTCCACAATCCGCACCAAACTGTCACATTCATCCACATTCCCGTCTGTGCGCACCGTACGACGACGGAAACCATGAGTGTTGTCCACTAGCATACCAGTCTCACGAACTTTTTGCACAAACTTGCGTACAACAGTCGCGGTGGGTGCTTCGGCCAAAACTTATTTTCAAAAAACGCACTGTTTGGGGTACACAGCACTCACTTTGGAAATATGTTTCCAATAATTCCCAACACTATCATCAATGAGTTGCTGTTGAACGGATTTCTCCAATATTTCAATATTTCCCAACGTTGTTCAAGCGTTAAGCGACTCATTTCGTTCCGCGGAGGTATGATACTGACTTTCTGTTAAGATTTCAACCAAGAAACAGCTGTCAGTGTCAGAGTAACCTATGATATAAAAAGAAGCCACTAGATGGCCCACCCTTTATTAGAAAACTAGAGATGATCAACATTTATAGCATTCACCACCATATCACCGCAGAGGTCAAATACCGACACATCCTAGAATGAGCTTAACTTTCAGGTAGTTAAGCCGATTTAACACACGAAACAAAAGCAAATTGTTCGTCACTTATACCTCGTTTAAGTACGAGTGACGCGATTCGATCAGTGGACTCACATTAGCCGAGTATAAAAACCAAGCTCTGGCGATCAAGTTCTTAATTCAGAACAAAGGCGGTCTTGCATTATTTCATTCAATATGAAGTAATGAAATGGGTCTACCCCGTGGCCCACCAATCTTTAGCATCTATGATTGTTTTCCTTCTTCTTTTTTTTTTCTTGTGCGGAAACCGATTTTCATTAAATACGGACCTAGTGGGCTAATTTCCGGCATAAAAAAATATAATAAAACAACGAGTTTCGCATTTAGATATCTACGCCTCTGCGCTTTAATTTTGGCAACAATTTCATACTTTTCTCAGTCTTGATGCTTCCTATCGTCTTCAAAATACTCTGATATGAGATTGGCATGTTGGTCAGACCAGGTTTTTTCACGAACTCTTGGGCCTTTCACTCATGGAAAAAATGTAAACTAAAATGTAATATGTTCTATTTGATTTTACGTTGAATAAACTGATAAATAATATTCCTTTTCACGTTAAAACATATTTGATTTAAATACGCAATAAAATTTTAATGTAAGTCAACCTAGATTCAAAGTGAAACGTATTCACTTTTACATTAAGACCGTTTTTTGAAAAATTGCAAATACTCTAAACGTAGCCTTAAAATGTAACTTGATAATATTTTTTTTACAATATTCGGTTTCGAAATGACATCTACGTACATTCAAAGTGTTGCATAGTTAACGCTGTTTTAAATCGCCATCCACTTCAAAACTTTGTTTTAAAGGTAGATGAATTTTATTTAAGCATATTTCACGTCAAATCAATGTACATATGTGGTGGGTTCAAATTAAAAATATATACAGGGTGTCCGCCGGGAAGGTATACCAAAGTACATATCGACAGATGACAGAATCCCATCAATAAGGACGACCGAAGCCCATCAATAAAAGTAGTTGAAGATACCTAGGCGTTCAGGGTACTCATTCCGTAATTTTTCAGACGATTATCGTCGAAACGGTAGACCTCAAAAAGTAGCAACTAAGTGCCAAAACTACGAGTTTGAGACCTGAATCCAGCTCATTTGCCACAAATGTAATGAAAGCTGACGATAGTGAAACAAATTCGAGCAGAGTATGACTTATTTTGCTGAGCAAAGTTTCAAAAACGATATTTGTTTTATGGACTCTGCCTCAGCTCATTATTGAGGAATTTCGCTTTCAACATCACAGCCCTCGAAGATATAGAAACTTAGCTTTCACCAGCACAATGTACACTTTTGCTCGTTCGTCTTTGGATTGTTCCTAAACGCAGTAGTACAATTTTCGCGGTCCTTCTTAAGCCATTTCGCTTTGTCCAACGCTTCTCTTAATTAAATTTCGTAGCCATATTCACACTCTTGATTGAAAAATGCCGAACTCTCGAACTCTCTGCACAAATTTCATTTAATCACATTTGCGATTAACTCACATTTACCTACGTTTGCCTTTGCAGCAACATATACAACATTTTCGCCCACCCTTCGTCGAAACAATTGACACGACTCCTGCAGCTAGCGACCTTCTCTAGTACATACTTCGGTACCTCCACCGATTGCCACCATGCCACGCAGGTACAAAGACTCCGCACCCCGAAATCCCAATCAAATCCACCATTCATTACCTCACTGTGATGGAACGATTAAAAATTCATTTGTGTTCCTGCGCCAGCCCAACACTGTGCATGATAAACATGCTAATACAAGTTAAACCTCCGCGAAGCAACCTATAGGTGGATACTCACTGGCCATACCCGCGCACTTGGGTGCAACGCAAGTACACTTCCAATCGTGACTCTGAATGAATGAATCCAGCGTGTTCTCGATCAAAAGCGTGTTCACACATTTTCGTGACCAAAGTATTAATTTATTAACCTGATATCAACAAAATAAAAAAAAATGGTTCACCGCCATCTGCAACAAGAACAACCTACATCAATGCTGCTCACCGACTCAAATATTTGACCCTTTCATTAGCAAGTACCTGCGTAAGAAACATTTTTGAAAAAAAAAAATAACCCAAGTGTTGTATTTTGAATTTGTTTTCCATAAGAAAATTTATTTTTTATTTTTGTTTTTTTTTAAGGATTTTTTTTAGAACTTTTCTCCTCCCCTTTTCATAACGAATCGAATTTAAATAATCTATGGTTTATCGTATTTAAATAACTTAACAACTAGTTATAGGCGATTTACACATTAAATATAAAATTAAAACAAAAAAGAATTTATTTCTAGCTATTAGAAAAATAATTAAAATAGTTACAACTTATGTACAGCATGCGCGTAGGATTTGTGTGTACATTTTACAAAAATATTAACAGTTTGCATTTTTTATTCGACATTTTTTGTTTATTTTTAGAAATCTATCAGTCGGCTTCAGTTTTATGTCTCGCATGGGAAATATTTACACGACAAAGTAGAAATGACACTATATTGTTAATAATACTAACCCTATAGTCTAGTTAAGCATTTTTCATGTTTTTGTTTTTTTTTTAGAAATTCTTTATACAAACTTTAATACATATATAATATCACATTGAATTTTAATATTTTTTTTTTTTTAATTTTAGTTTAAAATTTAAGAAGATGTTTAGAGGAATTAAACTAGGAACGCCTGGCCGCCGGAGCTGCTGGTGCTCGGCGCTGGGGGCGCTGAGGCGGCAGTCGCCGAGGTTGTGGGTGGCTGTGATTGGGCCTGTGCCTGGGGTGACTGGCTCACGGCCGTCGCCGCAGCCGAGGTGGATTGGGTGGATGTGGAGGCGTTGCTGAGGTTGCTGCCCGTTCGGAGGTGCACGGGAGCCTGTTGGATGGGGCGCCACTGTGCGGAGGAAGACGGGTGGTGGGGGTTCCTAAGGTTCTGCTGGGGTGGGCCGCCGCTGGCGCGGAAGTGGGGCGGCGCTAGGAGCTGCTGCTGCCCACTCGGGATCATGGAGAGGGACTCTTGCTGGTCGTAGGCGCTGTACTCGGACTCTATGCTGGAGTAGATGTGCTCGGAGGGCGGTCGCATCTGCATGCTCTCGCATGGGCGGGCGACATGGCGACTGGGTCGTGGACTGGGAGTAGCGGTGGTGGCCGAGGAGTAGTTGGCCTCCATGTCCTCCTGGTAGTAGGCGGGAGGAGGTGGAGCCTGCCGGAAGATGACCCCCGGGCTGACGGGTTGCTTGAAGCCGCCGTGGTGTTCCAATGTGTAGTTGTTACCGCGTGATGACAGCTCAATTGGAATGGCGTAGCGGAGCTTCTCCCAGAAGTATCGGTCGCAGGTCAGCAGGCGGTTCGACGGCACGGTCTTGAGGTATGGGGCGAGCTCGGGCACCTCTTCGGCTTCGGCGCTGACTGCGGTCTCCTCGATGATGACGAGTTTGGTGGCGAGGCCGCGTAGCGCCTCGTGGAAGGCGTTGCGGAACTCGATGCGGTTCCACTCGGTTTGGATGAGGTTGCGGGTCATGACGAGGATGATTTTGCGCGAGGCGCGTGATGCTTCGACGATTTGGAGGTGGGACGCCTCCGCTGGGAGGTCGCGCTGCTGGATGCAGAGGCGAAGTGGCGGGCGTCCGTGCTCTAGTTCGGCGGCGATGTTGCGGCACACGAATTCGTAGTCCTTGGCGGAGTGCAAGATGATGGCGTCGTACAGCTTGCCGGCGTCTTCGAAGCGCGGCTCGCACACGCGGACGCCGTAGTGGGCGAAGAGCCACATCCGAACGGACTCTCTGAAGACGAAGACAACGATCAGCACGACGATTAGGAAGATCAGCACCAGCACAGCGGCCAGTAGGGGGACATATCCACTGTTCATGTCCTGCGAAGCGAGGTTGCTGCTGTTTTCGAGGAGTTCGCTGCACTCGGCAGTGGCGGTGAGGTCCAGTTCGCGTTTAACTGCTCCATCGACGCAGTATATCTCGGAGGCGTCTTTGATGATCATGGCGTTGTCGGAGACGAACTGGGACAGATCTTGCAGGAAGCGGCAGCGGCAGGACCACGAGTTGCGTCCGATTGTGAGCGCTTCGAGGCCGTTTCTGTACTGCAGGTTCACGAACTGGGGGATGTTGATGGACACCAGGCGGTTGTTGTCGAGTCGGAGGACCTTCAGCGATACGAGTGGCGCAAAGGTGGCGTTTCCAATCAGTGTCAGCATGTTGTTTTGCAGATACAGCTCGCGGAGGAGCGACAGTTGTCCGAACTCATGGCCATCTAGCGATTGGAGTTTGTTGTTCTCGAGGTGGAGCACGCGCAGCATGCCAAGGTCGCTGAAAGTTCTGTTTTCGATAGTCATCACGTTGCTCGAGTTGAGGTAGAGGGCTCGCAGGTTCCTCCGGGCGTCGAAAACTTGTGGATGCAAGAGTGGCAGGTTGTTGCCGTCCAGATAGAGGTCGGTGACATCGAGCGGCAGTTTGTTGGGCAGGCTGTTGCGGTTCTGTTTGCCGCAGTCGACGATGTTGGTGGACCAAGTGGCGTCGTGGAAGCACGAGCAGTTTTGGGGGCACTTCATCTCACACGGGCAGGCTTCGAAGTCGCAGCAGTGACAGGACGTCGGGCAGTGCGATTCGTATTTGCACACAAAGTCCTGACTGCTTAGCGATGACAGCGGGCGGATCGGCGAGTTTCTGCTGTGCGGCATCAGGCACTCGATGTTGGTGAGATCGACGATCTTGGGGTGTTGGCGGGTGGTCAGGTTGTTGATCCTCTGCAGCCACTCCATGGAACAGTCGCATTCGAAGGGGTTGCCGCCGAGGTAGAACTCGGGCATTTGCTTGTCCCCAGCAACCGGAGCAACTCGCAGCGAATTGAGCGCGATCTTGGACAGAACGTTGGCGTAGAGATCGACACGGGCGAGCTTGGTCTTGTCGACGAATGTGTTGGGCTGGATGGCGCTGATGATGTTGTTGTTGATGAAGAGGAGCTCTATTGAGTTCGGCACTGACATGGGGCCGATCTCGGTGATCCGGTTGTGACTGGCGTCGAGGGTGGTGACGCGGATCTCCTCCTGCAGCTTGTAGTAGTTGCCCAGGGCCTCGATGTAGTTGCCGTGGATGTCCAGCCACTTGAGGTTGCTCGGAATGAAGGCGTAGTCGAACCACACGAGGTGGTTCTCGGACAAGTTCAGCCACAGCAGCGACGCCAGCGTGGCGAAGATGCCATTGATGTCGGTGAGGAAGTTCCGGTCGAGCCGGATGGCTTCGATTTCGGTGTTCTTGTCGAGGGCACCCCGTTCGATGGCTTGGATGCGGTTCTTCGCCAGGTTCAGCACACTCAGTCGCGGCAGTTCGGCGAACATGTCCTTGGTGATGTTGCCGATTCGGTTGTCGATCAGCCGCAGGCCGGTCAGCTGGTTCAGATTGCGGAATGTTCCGTTCTTGAAGTCGGAGATTTGGTTTTCGCCCAAGTCGAGGGTCTTTAGCACGGACAGGTCGACAATGGCCTCGGGCACCTCTGCCAGCTGGTTGGAGCTCAAATCGAGCTCCTTCAGGTCGGAGCAGTTGCGGAATGTCTGGCTCTCTATGATGCTGATCAGGTTGTTGTTGAGCGTGAGCTTGGTCAGCACGTAGAGGCCGTTGAATATCTGATTGTCGAGCGTGTGCAGGCGGTTTTCGGCCAGGTTCAGCGTGTGCAGGTTGTACAGCGGAAGGAATGCTCCGTCTTCGATGTGGCCGATCGAGTTGTTGCGCATGTCGAGGATCTGCAGGAAGTACAGCTCCTTGAAAGTCTTGGAGCCGATGCGTGTCAACGCGTTGTGTGCGATGTTCAGCACGATCAGACGGATCAGGCCGGCAAATGTGGTGTTGTCGACATGGTGCGAGGTCAGCTGGTTACTGGAGAGATCCAAGACGAGCAGCTGATCCAGCCGGTGGAAGATGCCCTTTGGCAGATCGTACAGCTCGTTCGATTGCAGATGGACTTCACGCAGCTCCTTGTTGTTGGCGAAGACGTCAGTCGGCAACGTCTCCAGGTGGTTGTAGCTCAAGTTCAACATTCGCAGATTTGTCAGGCCAATGAACGCATCCGCTGCGATCACTGTGATGTTGTTGTGCTGCAAGTTGAGCTGCTGCAAGCGGCGCAGTCGCGACGCACCCCAGTTCTCCGGCAGCGATCGAATCTCATTAAAACTAGCGTCGAGCACTTGCAATTCCGTTCCGGAGCCCTGGGTGCCACCGATCGCGCACAATTTCTCCGAGAAGCCCAAGCTATCCGCCGATCGGATGCGATTCGCCGTCAAGTTCAGCACCTTGAGGTTGTGCAACGGACACCACACACCTTCGGGCAGCTGACGAATATTGTTCTCACTCAACTCCAGGGTCTGGAGGTCGCGCAACCCGGCGAATGTGTTGCTAAGAATGTCTAAACTTTTGCCCGGTCCCCATATCGAGTTGCGCGTGCGCACCGAGAGCTTTTTCAACGACACCAGCCCCTCGAAGGCGCTCTGTTGCAATCGTTGCAATTTACACGAGTCCAACCGCAGTTCGGACAACTTTTGCAGCCGCACAAACGCGTTCACTGGCAATTCGCTCGCGTATAGCAAATCGTCGGCGCACTGTATATCCAAATTGTTGGCCGTTTCGGCTACTTGCAGATCTAATCCGTGTGGCGATGCGTCGATTATTCGTAGATTGCACTTGATATCCATGGTTGTGCGTACGAATTCCCACGAGCACTGCGCAGCGGCGTGCGCCACTAACAACAAACAGGCGAACACTATTTGGGGCGACATTTTCTTTTTTTTTTTGTTTCAGATTTGCCGCTCTTGGAACAAAAAATTTGAAGTTAAACTAAAAATAAAATTTCGGACCGAAAAGTTGGCCCAAAATTGGGGGTTGCACTGGTGGTTTTTTTTTTTGGGGGCTTTCTTTTTTTTACTTGTTAAATTTTGAACTTGGTCAGAAATTCTGACATCTTTTCGAGCACTTTTGCGGGCCAAGCCAGCCTAATTTTAACTAATTTCTTTTTGTCACTTTTACAAAATTGCGAATAATTTTTTCAAGGTGTTTGATTTTTTTTTTTTTGTATTTATTTTTAAGTTGTAAGTCGCGGCGGAATTTATTTTGGAAAAAAAAATTATCTGTGTAATTACACGCTAGTCTAAATGCATGGTAACCGCTCAACGATCAAACTCAAACTGATTATTGGGTTAGCTGCTCTCGAAGCCATCGACTTGGACTCAAAAATTCGAAACTCACCGACAGGCACACACATACGAGTCGTGTAATCGCGTGTAGGTCCAGTTTTATGCTGGAAATGAGGGGAAGAGGCTCACGAACACACTGCAGATAGCACTCGATGTCGATGCCCGGCAGAACGAGGACCGAACTCATAAATTCGATTGTCAATTGTTTGCGTCCAACAGGCACAAAACTCTCGCTGTGTGTGTGTACGAATATGCATTTGCATCCGAGTGTAGAATGTGCGAGCAAATGACCCTTTTGTTTATTACACTTGCCCATAGCCTGTTGTATTCTGTTCGCTCGCTCTCTCTCTAGGGCTGTTGGTTGACTGTGTCAGTGTCGGTGCTGAGTGTCACATGGGAAATGCATTTACACAGAGCCCTGTGTTGCATTGCACATTTGTACACAACACAGTCGCATTATACAGCTCTCTTGCTCACCCCCACCCCCTATCAGCAGCAGCAAGCACCAGCCAGCAGCACTTGTGCAACAGTTGAACACACATTGGAGAGAGAGTTTTGTCGGTTTTCCTGTTTTTTGCCTTTGCCATACTTTTGTTTCTCTTCACCATAATTTCTTTATGCACTTTTGTTTTACTAAAGATACAAGCGATAGATACTGTGCACTTGTGTGTAGAAAATATCTGACATACAAATACTCGTACATGGGGGACTTTTGTTATTTTTCTCCTTCTTTCTACACTTGACAATATTTTTTCCTTTTGCCCATTTTTTGCTGGGCTTGTTCCTCTTTGTTGTGTTCATTCTTTTTTTCTGTTTTTGTTTCCCCCGACTGTGGCTTGTTTTTCTTGTGCAGAATATATTGCAAATTATAGTACAAGTTGTAGTAAAGGGTGATTTTTTAGCTGGTTTGGTTTTGGCAACACTGGTTTTGACAGCTGACGTGTGTTTAGTACCTTGTGTCACTGTCAAACAGCTTCAGTTTGGTTTGCAATTTAACCATGGATCGTCTTACAAATGAACAACGCTTGCAAATTATTGAATTTTACTATCAAAATTCGTGCTCGGTTCGAAATGTTCATCGCGCGCTGCTTCCATTTTATGATCGGCATTCTCGACCTTCTGAGCAGTCTATTCGGAAGATTGTGACCAAATTTCGCACCAAATTTACTTTGTTGGACATTAAACCACCAACACGTTTACGTACTGTGCGTAGTGAAGAAAATATTGCGGCCGTATCAGCCAGTGTGACAGAAGACCGCGAAATGTCGATTCGGCGCCGTTCCCAGCAGTTAGGCCTTTGTTACAGCACTACGTGGAAAATTTTGCGGAAGGATTTGGGCGTAAAGCCTTTTAAGATACAGCTGGTGCAAGAACTAAAGCCAGCCGACCTACCACAACGCCGAATTTTTGGTGAATGGGCTCTTGGAAAGCTGGCCGAGGATCCGCTTTTTTATCGAAAAATTGTGTTCAGCGATGAGGCTCATTTTTGGTTGAATGGGTACGTAAATAAGCAAAATTGCCGCATTTGGAGTGAAGATCAGCCAGAAGCATTGCAACAGCTACCAATGCATCCCGAAAAAGCCACTGTTTGGTGCGGTTTATGGGCCGGCGGCATTATTGGGCCATATTTCTTCAAAGATGATGCGAATCGCACCGTTACTGTCAATGGTGAACGCTACCGAGCGATGATAACAAACTTTTTTTTGCCCGAAATGGAAGTTCTTGACTTGCATGATATGTGGTTTCAACAAGACGGTGCCACATGCCACACAGCACGCGAAACAATGGCGCAATTGCGAGGCGAGTTTGGTGAACAGTTTATTTCACGTTTCGGGCCGGTCAATTGGCCGCCTAGATCGTGCGATTTGACACCATTAGATTATTTTTTGTGGGTGTATGCCAAGGCTAATGTGTATAGGGACAAGCCCGCTTCGATTGACGCACTGGAAGCCAACATCCATGCATTCATTCGTGAGATACCGGCCGATATGTGTGAAAGAGTATGCCAAAATTGGACTCAGCGGATGGGCTACCTGAGACGCAGCCGCGGTCAACATTTGCATGAAATTATCTTTAAACATTAAATTGCAAGGTTCAAACTATCGATTCAAATAAATATTTCATTCATTTTTTCGAATTTTTTGTGTTTTTTTTTTAAAGAAAGTTCTAAACCTCTTAAAAAATCACCCTTTATATTCAGCTGTGAGGGGGCTTTCGCTTTAGTCTTTTAGTACACCACATTCAGATTCGGATACTTTTAGAGCATGTGGGTAGACGAGGGATATCCATATCCATGCCCATATCATCTATAGGCAAGCCAACAGTGAACTTATTATGCGGGCGAAAATAGTTGAAATTATGCTGATTTTATGATTGAGGTGGTTTTCTTTCTGCGAGCTGCTTATTTATTTATGTGGCCAGTGTGGTGGTTAAGTGGATTTTGAAACATTAAAAGACTTATTCTAGTCGGAGAAGGTGTTCCGCGTTCGCTGTGCAAGAGAAAGAGGTCCACGGGCGTGTGGCAAATGACAGGATTACGTATGTTGTCATTTGGTCTGGCCATTTTACCGGCTAACTTGGTTTTCGACTTGTCGTGCATTAAATTGATGCTAGTACCTAGTAGGATGGAGTTTCAAGATCCATTCCTACCTCAAAATGTCGGTATATTTATGAACGATTTTCTACATAGGGTAGGATGGACTTGCGAAGGTATCTATGCCGACTTTTGAAGATCGCAAATGATGTTCGAAACTATGCGCATAGGTCAGTGCTTACTACTTTCTGCGGGAGAGTCGTTCTACCTACATATTGACTAATTTTTGGAAAGCAATCTATACCCTTGGGTAGATAATTGTTCAAAAGCTTGTTAAAAAACTCGACTTATTTTCGAGTTTAGACTCTGGTGAAGTGCTACCTCAAGATCAAGGAACAATTGTGCCATAAAAACCACTCTGAAAAGCCTTCACCTTCAGCATAAAACTCATGGCTACGTTTAGAACAATATTGACTATCGCGACTCACATTTGACCCAATAGGAATCCCCTTTTAAAAAAAAATCACATCCCTATGCTTTATATGAGGTAGGTGTCAATTTAAAAAAAAAAATAATAAGTTGGTAGGACTTTTATTTTTGGAACGAATGGCTGAAATGGGAAGCTCTGGCAGTAAAAATCTCGGATGTGTGTTTGTCAGAAGTTCACGAACGGTCCGCCTGGGGTATGAGCTTATGAGTCTTTCGAGGTTAGTTGTCTGAAACATCTTACTGTGTATTCCACCAGATTTATCATATAGCCACTGTCCTCATTAACTTAGCTTTAGTAACGAATATTGATTTGGGTTAAAATTGACTAGTTCTTCAAGCTCTGCAATTAAGCAACACCAAGTCGGTTGAGATCCTACTTCAATGATATTGCGATGTTGTCGCTCCATTGTGTAGTCAATGTTGATGTCCAGCACAGATTTTGTGAGATCAATGTCAATGTTAACTCACATTCTTTGTTTAAAACTGTTTTCTATAACCATCAGGTTCAAAAACCAAGCTACGGGCTTTCCTTTTTTAAAAGCTAAGGTCCCTTTTCCTCCAAAAATAATTTAGACAGACGTTTGGAAGCATTCCTTCGAGCAGATGATCTGGGATGAGGCATATAATTAATTAGCACTTCTATAAAGCGTGCGGGACTGTCACAAGTAGACCTGGCACATATATATATTTTGTCTTGTGGACTAACTGACTTGAAAGGTTGCATTTCGTTTGATTTATGCTCATCTACAAAATGTACCTGCACTACTGGCCAACTCATCCACGGGCATTTCAGCCTGTTTTGGTTGTGACACAGGGATAGGCATTTAAGGAGCGATTGGGATCATAATCACAGGTACAGTCATAGGTGTTTACCGCGGGCGGAGAGATCTTAGCATCTAACATCTAACACGAATGTAAATGTATTTGGCCTCAAGTTCAGTTGAACGTGCACCGTAAATGAGCTCTATGGAGATGAGATGCCCATTAATGGGTTGAACACTTGCCGGTAGATTTTTCATCATAGGCACGTTTAAAATTCGACAGTCTTATTCAAAATAACCAACCTTAGGAAGGGAGCTAAATATTAATTTAATCCACTATTTGGCAACTATGCGGAACCAGAAAAGTTATATCGGAGAGGAGCTGCAATTGTTGGTATTTTTTAAGTTTCTTATAAACATGTGGCCAATATAGTTGAAAGAAAAACTCCCAACAATGTGCTCCAAAGTCAATCGACAGAATGCACACAGTCGGCCAGACGATCTCGTCAAAAGTGCATTCAGACGACCAAAAGTGTTCAAAACACACTCAGTCTGTCAAAAGTGCAAAAAAGCTCTTAAAATGCATATTTACGCGGATAAATTCCCATTAGACACTCTAAATAAATATTATCCACTACTCCTGTACCTATATAGGTACTATACGACCGCATTTCAATCTGTTGACGTCTGTTGTTTCATCGGCGCAAAATCTGTTGCATACCTAACCCTACCTATACCTCCACTAATCCGAGAACTCAATAAATAAACATGAGCAAGCGATTTGCCATGCTTCTTAAAATATGTTAGCTACCGCGTCATAGGTAGGTTCTTAGGCATTAAATTGAATATTATAATGGAAACACCGGAAGCCAAGTTGTATGCAATTTCATAGAGCAGGAGAAGACGTTCGTGTATGCATCATAAAAGTATCCTCCTGGCTAGGAATATTTATGCTTCCCGGATCTAAAAAAAATAGGTAAAGGTTCTTTGCATGGTTTTGTTCCTGCCTATTTTATATAATCATAAATTATACGTTTTAGATTTTTTCTATATTGAACTGACTTTAATGTGCTGTTTTCTCTTTTTCATTGCAGGTAAGCAACAGTACCTACTCCTTTTTGGATGGATGAATGTCCATGGACACCTATTTTGTAAGTTTGTTTACATCTCTGAGAAAATATGTCCTATAGGATGAATCGAATAGGCGTTATCCAATGGTAAAGTGAACCAAGAAGCTGCGCATAGGTAAAGCGTGAATCTTGACGCATTAAATTCACTTCTTGAAAAATCGCATAACCTTTTATCCGAACAAGTACAATTTCTTCAATATAACCTTAAAAATTATATATCCGGATAAAAAATTCTGACAGTAAGATAATTTTATTTGCCTTAAAATTCGTAAAAATTGTAAAAAAAAGTAACTCCCTACAAAACACATTATCCGGATAAAATTTTTTATAGTAAAAACTCGATATATGTTTTGTTCTAAGTTATCTGGGCACTCATTCCGTAATTTTTCAGACAATTATCGTCGAAACGATAGACCTCCAAAAGTAACAACTAAGTGCCAAAGTTACGAGTTTGAGACCTTAAACCAGTTCATTTTCGACAAATGTAATGAAAGCTGACGATAGTGAAACAAATTCGGGCAGAATATAGCTTCTTATGATTGTCAAAGTTTCAATATCGTCCCGAGGATTATTGTTATACGGAATCTGCACCCTGGCTACAGATGTATGAAACACATTTTCCGGATAAGGGTTTGTGCTTATCCGTGTCATAAAACCCCAACGTACGCATTTTTTTCGTCCATAAGGTTTTCGTATTACTCACTTCACTATTTTGACAGTATAATAAGACTACTCGGATAATTGTTTCCTTTATCCATCATCCAAAACTTTATCCATAATCAGTCAGATACAGAGGGTTGTCAAACATGAGAGTTTGAGAATAAAGCATGAAAGAGAAAACTTTCGAAAGGTACCTAGAAAACTTATTATCCAGATATGAATTTCGTATTTCTCGGTCTTTGAGTTGAATTTTAAAATACTATAATATTTATCCGGGTAACAGCAACTGCCATTGACAAAATCGATAACCGCTTCTAAATCCCTAACTTGAACTTGCCTTTTTTCAAGTGTAACAATATTTTTATTATTCAAAAGCGAATCACTACTGGATACCAATCTGAATTGAGCATGATTGTCAGTGAGACAAGAAATTGTTGGAATGCCTAACACGTAAAAATGCATTATCCTATACCTACTTTATAACTATCTATGTTATCCGGATACCCAAACACTCTGGATAAAGAGTGACTACTTAAAGTTGACCGATTATCATGTTTATTATATTTTAAGTCAATAGACCATTTCTTTTGCAAGTACGGTGATAGGTATAACCATTATCCAGATTCTGAAAGTAAATCGGTTGCTTTTGAACAAATAGGTAACCTCAAGTTGTCCATTTAAATTTGGATGATAAATCCGATCTCCATTCAATTGGCTATCGTGACGTAAGACGGCTTTTCGATCGTCGTACTGTTCTACTCATCTTGTGTAGGGACTTGCAGTCATTTAAAGAAATACGGACACTCCATTGAAAGTTTTCTGTTGGAAAAGGTCATAAAACACGACTGATCCCCGTCATATGTTTAACCCTCAATCCGTGTTTGGTGAAACTCGTGCTTATCGTGTTTGGGTCATTTTGTGCCCCTTGACTATTTATATCAAAAATGTAAGCGAGTACCTACCTATATAACGAGTGCATCAAGCACCCAGCACTGCAATTGAAAATCCAGCGTCAACTATGCACATTCGGATATCTTGAAAAATCTCATCATATCCGAAGACTGCGACGCTTTTTATCATCCCAAGGATCAAAGTGATGTCATTTAAGAAAAAAAAATCATAATAACAATGAAACACCATCAAAAAAAAAAAAAACACACAGGCACCACTCCCAATTGGATTGAAAATAAAATCCGCACCCAGTAACAACTTTTGTACAACAAAATATCAACTAAAATGAAAAAAAAAACTATTCCATCTCTTAGGAACCATTTAATTCCCAGACCAACTCTGTGTTGCGTAAAAGATCATTGAACATCACATCTACCATCGTCGTCATCATCATCATCATCTTCATCGTCGTCGTCAATTCAATTCCCAGCGATCTTCTTCTTGTTCGCCTTCTTCTTCAAGTCCAACCAATTCTCGACTATGAAGCATAACAAATTTTCTATCTATACGTCCGCCGAGTATCTTTTCCCATTCTTGTTCTAAGAGATACAAAGTGAAAAAAAAAAACACACACACAGAATGATATCTTTTCCGTTTAAAAATGTAAGAACTTCTATCCACGTTGTTGTTGGAGAGCGTTTTTTATTTGTCTTCTTTTTTCATAATTCATAAACCCGTTGAACAAAAAACAGCAGGTAGACAACAAGTCGAAGCAGAATAACAAAAAATCAAACCACTTCTACGCACACACGTAACTTTGAGGGGAAATACCACGCACACTGGCATAGGCATTCTCTCGCACTAAACCATCCAAGAGGCGAACCAACACAGCCACAGAGAAGAGCAACTTCTCTCGGAGATTCAGGCAGACCTCTCTGTCGATCTTTCTGATCGTGTATCGTCCGTCGCCGTTTCGCGGCCATTGATGGATTATGCAACTCTCTCAAGTACCTTCTCTCGTTCTGCAAAAATACCGATCCTACCACCGCTAGATGTCGCTAGATGCACCAATCCTGCCCGGAATTCGATCGCATTTAGCCACTCTCACTCATACTTCGGTCGTGTTCGAGTTTGCTTCAGCAATTTGTGGTCACCTTTTGTGGTTTTTCAACTTATGCGAACAAGATCGCTGAGTTTATTACTTTTTTTTTGCTCTGCACATGGAATTCGATCGTGCGGCAATTTGGCAGAGGTGCAGATAGGTAACTGCTGCAAAATGGAACCGATGAAAAAAGATATTTTAATTTGCCGGGTTTTTCGCTTTTTCACACACTTCCTGCTTAATTAAGTTATTGCAGTTCAGGTTTAGTCAGTCAGTCGGCGCAGAGATTTTTTGGATGCTGTGCGGTTTTATCTCAAATTACCATACATTTCCAACAAAAACGGCGCCACAGCTCATTGCATCTCAATTAAGAAGCGACGACGAAGATCTGTCTCAAATATTTGCCAACGGCCAGACGTAAACAAAATATATACGGAAGAGCGCGCCGCCACAAGTGGTGGCGGGCCGGCTCGTCAAATCGAAATTAAGTCGTCTCAGACTCGTTGCATCTTGGGAGTATCTATAAAAACCGCTTTTCTGTGTCTTATCATTAGAAAACCGATAGCGGCTCGGTTCTAAAAACGAATATCTATCGCTGTACCTGTTGTACTCGCTTTATCGACAAACGGTAGCAATAAATGTTACACTATCATGTGAGAAGGAAGACAGGATCCATCCGACTAACACTGTAGGTACCTGCTGTTTTATGATTACTCTTTTATTCCCTTTTCAATCGAACAATAGATATCAGGCACTGCTGTGTAATTTTTTTGTTGAAATTGAATGAACACCTCGCACTACACCTCTTTGTCCTTTATCAGCAACTTTTAGAACCCATAAAACTCTTCTCCGAGATGATAACCTTTATTCGCGGAAAAATCCTTGAGACGTGCGACGAAACGACACAAAGGACAAAAGTCACCTTATTATTCACACTGTGCACGAGTACGAACGGGAACGTCCAACAGGAGAGTAATAAAAACATTTTTCCCCTCGCCATTTCTCATCTTTTTACGATGGATTTGTGCCCCAGCAACATGCCCGTCTTATCTGAATTTTTTAAGGACATAATATCCCGTAGTACCTGTATACATTTTTGGGTACTTGTGGGAAGCTCTCTTGGAAGATATTATTTTTTAAATGCTCCCAAATGCATATTACTAATATGTCCTCATTTTTATTTCGTGAGGCACCGTCACGAAAGGTCATTTCAAAATTAGATCCTTTTCCACTTTTCGGTTCCTTTAAAATGAACGTTTTATTGCCGCTCTGTTGGTCGGTGCCGGTAGCTGCAATACGTGTCGCCGCGAAATAAAATGTCGAACACATCTGCGTGGTGAATGGTGGGCTGAAATGTTTGTTTTATGGGCGCGAGCGATTGAGCCCTGATCCTGGAATTTACAATGAAAACGAATGTTTGTATGAGGATGTTTCGCTGTGGTATACCTACATACACCTCTATTATGTTGACTTTTTCATTTTTGCTTCTGATGGTGGAAGTAATTTTATTGCTTTGCATCTGGCGGTGAATAGTCGAATGCGATTCTAGGCGCACTTCCATAAATCAATATTGGATGTGAGTTTTTGAGAAATACACTTTCAGTAGCTAGGTATAGATAGGCTAGGCATGCTAAACAAAGGCGCCAATTCATGGGAAGTGCGATCGCGATATGTAGATGCATGTGTGCGGGGAAAGACGGCAGGAAATAGTCACATATTGAGGTAGTTTTGGTCGGCGTAATGCGTGGTAACGGGAACGGGAAATTTGTACGAGATTTACAGAGTATATCTATATATAACACAGAAGTGAAGGAAGCTGAACCGTAAAGCCTGAGAAACGTTTGTTATAATAGCTGCCATCAGAGGAGTTTATCAATGACTGGATTTTTCAATGAAAAATCTGCATAAAGGGCATGTACCACGGACATAAGGAAGACCACTAAAATCTAAGCGTGGCCGCTAACATCGCTAATTGTATAAACAAATAATTTTTTAACTGAAAAAAATACAAAGAAAGCATTGTTTCATGCCTATATGAGCAGAAGACTCTATTTTGTGCTTTTCTGCGGTAGAAAGTCAGTGAAGACATCTATCCCACCCGCGGAGAACAACAGAGACCTGTCGGCGATTATAGTCACAGCGTACATCAGTGCAAGAGAAAATGACAGCATTGCTTCTGACACTGACGTTGAATTTTAAAGAAATGACCTTACTATGATTTTTTGGGAGTAATCCAGCTTAAGCCGATGCGTGGTTGCATCGAAATTGTTTAGTGTGGAAGTAAAAGGATTAGCGTCCCATATCACAGTATTTTACTAAACTTAAGTGGCCTTAGGGCTTAAACAACTAATGCGCAGCATACAAAAACTTAAGTCAGATTATGTTAGTGTTAGAAATGGACGATAATTCAGCTTAAGTGTCGTTCATTCCAACTTGGACACGTTTCATGGGTTCAACTGTGAATCATCGTCCATTTTAGACACTATACTCGTAGTTTAAGCTCACAAAAGTAAATGCTGTCATTAGTTTAAGTTTAAGCTAGCTTAAGTTAAATAGACTGATTTGATGTGGGACAGCAGTTATACAATTTCAGTCTAGTCGCACGCTGCAGCCAAGCAATCATTTATTATAATTCTACGGTTATGTGATCTTCGACCATGCACTAGCTTAAGCCAACTTAATGCTTAGGGCTATTATCGATGAATATTCATTATTGTAGGCGGAACTCACTATCACCCAACTAGAGAACAAGTAGATATCTACACTATCAATGGTCCGATGACGAAGGAGTTCTTCAGACCTTTAGATGGAGCTTGGTACGATAGTAGAGATGATCTATGAACTGCAACCACTCTAATAAAAGTTTTTTTTCTAGAATGCGACTGTTCAGTCATTTAAAAAGTGCTTGTCACGGCAGAAGAAGTCTGATATGAAGATAGATGGACATTAATATTTGAACATCCACCACCTTGAAAGTCATCGTCCACGTACACAAGAATATCTATAGGTTCAAGTATTATTAGTTTTGATCTTTATTGCTTACCTAAGCTAGACTAGGACTAGGAGATTTTGACAGTATATTTATTAGCTTCATTTATCCTCCAGCTTTGGACAACACACAGTTCGATCTGCAAAACCCACAAACATTTTCAAGATACGCTGATCATAACCAATTTAAAGCAGAGAACCGATCGGTTCTGCTATTGCCTTGAGTATTTTTCGGAACTTAGCTCTGACCATCAAAACCTATCGACCAACTGGATCGATTGTCATCATAACTGTATGATGACAACCGATCAGTATTAGTGGCGATCGGTACAAGTATTTGCTGCTAACCCCTCAGATCCCTAGATTTCTAACTAACATGGTATGACGATCAATCAAGAACTCGCCACCACTTCCGACTTCGATCGACTGTCATCATCAGCTTATGACAGACTACCGATCGGCTGAAGTATTTTAAACGAAATCCCTCGGCTAAAGTATTTGGGAGCAGTTACTACATTCGGATCATTAAACTCACGCTGAGGGCAAGCGGTGATCAAGGTGATCGAGGTTTTGACGCATTTGTGAGGATGCTTACATGGATTTTATGAAGAAATACAACAAATTGACTTTCTAGAATGGAAGGCGGTTGTCTGGTAAATTTTGTTAAATAGTGGACGGATTTTTAAGAAAATAAATGAGTTTCACCAAGATTTGAATTTGGAAAATAGTTCCTATGCGTTTGAATGATATCCAAGACCAATGGTACCTACACTTCCACTTTTGGCTTTTATAAGACGTGTGGCATGTTGGCTTTCTATCCTCTCATTTCTCTCTTCTAGTCTCCTCTATTGGTCGCGTCAGTCAATTGCCTCCTCAAGTCTGCCGCGTTCTCCTGCATCAGACAATTGTTAAAATATATTTTTTGGTCTCAAAACTTGAGAAATTTATTCAATGCAATTCAATTGAATTAATTCTTTATTTAAATACGTACAAAGTATGAAAAATTACAAAAATACAAAGCAAATTTTAATTATAGCTAGTACATACCGAATAGTTAGTGACATCTGTATTTGAATTTGAATATTCAACTTTGTGGGGTGTACAAAGGTGGATAAAAATTAGAGAATTAGAGAAAAAAGAAGGTAAAAAGAAAAATGAAAGTAAAAAGCAATCTAATAATAAATAAAGGAAAAAAGTAAATAAATAAAAGAGGATAAATTCAAACAATATCTACTACAGCTACTTAATCATTTAAATTTAGCAAATAAGCAATTGTTTTTATTATTATTATTATTATGCAGTATAGGGCAACAGCGTCTTGATTTCATCATGGTTAAATCCAAGGAGCCAAATTTTCGTTAGTTTGGTAAACATGCGGAAATTTCTAACGGACCGAATTTCCAATGTTAATGAGTTAAAAAGTTTGCGAGAAACAATGGTGTAGAAGTTTCTGTAACTTGTAGTGCGAAACGAAGGTAAATTCACAACGACGTTCGAATAGCTTCGTAAGCAGCGAAAGTCAGAAATCAGACTTTCCAGATACCCGCCTCTCATAAAAAAGACCTTAAGAACTTTGAAATAATATAAATGTCGCAAAGGAAGAATTTTCAGCGACCTGAACACGTCCATAGTGTGAGCTAAACAACGAGAGCTACAAACTTTACGTATAGAAGATTTTTGAATAACTGTTAATTGATGGAGCTTATTAAAATATGCGCCACCCCAACTGCAGAGTCCATATTGCAGTTTTGAATGGAATAAGCCATAATAGACCATTTTCATTGTGTCGGAAGAGCAGTTCTTCCTAAGACGAAAAATACAACGAGTAGAGGAAAGAAGATCTTTTTTCAAAACAGAAATGTGCTTGGACCAGTTCAAATTTTGGTCAATAGTAACACCAAGGTACTTAAAACTATCAACGATTTCAATTTTGAAGCAGTTAGGACTGCAATCTGCGTTTCTATTGAAAGATGTACCATTTTGGAAACTTCAGATGTTGTTGGACAGCTTATGACTAGCACAATCATGGGAATGAAAATCTATTTCTGGCGCGGGGAACTCCTGTTCAGTTAAACTCAAATACATCAGTTTAATTTTGCTACTAACAATAAGCCTGTTTTCTGCAAACCAGCATCTTATAGTAAAGATATGTCATGGTTTATGTTAGATATTGAATCTAAAGGACTGACTGAACAATAAGCAATATGACTTTAGATCGCTCTTTTCGACATTGGTTTCAAATTCAATGCCAGACCTCTACCTATCTACTTCATTTCTTATAAATGCGCCTCTATAAACCTCCGTAAATGGGATTGATTCCAACCACGCTGTAAGAGTACAACCATCCACCAGGGCCAATACGTTCAGCTTTGTACATTGCACAGGTACACCCAGGAACACTGTGCCCCTGTGCTTTGTTTACATTCATTTCTTAAAAGTCCATAAAATTAGCCAATTTTTTCCCACCCACGCTGCCAGCAACAAATTTAAACGCGTTGCTCCGTACATAGGTTTGCCCCAGCTAATCTCGCGCAATCAAAATTCAATCACACACGACAAAATTCCTTCCAAGAAAATGTCTCTCTCTCTCGATGGAGGATTATCGCACCACCAGCTAATATGAAGTAACCGCCTCGCGCTATTACAACCGCAGCATTAAAGCCAGGAAGTCAAATAGCTGCAAAAAACCACCTAAAAGCTACTTAGTCAACACGCAAGGAGTCAACTGTGAACATTGCTCCCAAGGTATATATGCCAGGTAGCACCGAGGGACGAGCCGAGGAAACAGAAAAAAAAAAAACAAATCCCAGAAAACTGAAAATTATTTCAACTTTAAACGAAATCCCTGTGAAAAGGCCATAAAAGCCGCGAAGAGAACCTCGACTTGTTAATGGCTGTTAACACGTCATTTGGCAATACACCTGTGTGCAGCTTGTGTGTAGTAGATTACCCACCATCAGCGCATGCAGAACAGCTCATTTGAGCCGTTTTCCAAGGAAGTCTCAGACTCTGCTGGGTAATTGCTGCCTCAGTGCCATGGTGGGTACAGGCAAATTTTTCCCCATCAGCTATACACAACATGCAAATCTTTCCCGGCGATGAAAGATTTCCCATGTTCCCGTCATGTGTGTGCGCGCCCCGAAGTGACCACGACAAGACGGCCATAGAAAGACGAAAAAAATAACAGAACTGCCAACCCATTTGGCGACACAAAGTATATGCGGCCGGACCGTCATTCATTCCACCTAAATGGGCAGCTAACCGACCGAGATATCCAGTTACAGTCTATTAAACTGATTTAGGTTATGCCTTGGCATCGGTGGTATGTGTCCGGAATGGCCGCCTCTGCGCGCTCATCTCCGGGAGATGGAGATTCCCAACTCGATGGACATGCATTCGCCACTTTTGGTCAGGGGACAGGAGCTTGGCTAAAAATGGTACTACCGCATGTAAGTTGCTGTTTTACTGGTGTCTTGTTGGGGGCTCCTGGTGATGATGATCTACATCCTTACACAGGTTCATTGTGTCTATGGCATTGTGTCTCATCGTTGCGACTCACTGATATGTGAAATTGTGGGAATTTTGTTAACTCACACAGGATGCGTAGCAGTAGGTCTCATCCACTCTGTGTTATGTGTGGCCCGACACATGGACGACCACAAAGAAGAAGAAGAACAAGATACGTGATCTAGATTAGACGTGGGTTCAAAGAGTATTGCGAGTGCGGAAGTTCGTGTGAAGTAGAAAATGACTTTGTTTGTGCGCAGCTAATGTGAATTATGAAGACGACGTGGCGCTGCTGATGATGGGTTCACGGCACTGCTGACCTACAAGGGCACTCTCGCAACGATTGTCACCGACTGGAGTTGAGTGAGATGCATCAGTTGTAGGAAAGTTTGAAAGCAAGACCAGGCAAGTTGTAAAGGGTGAGCTATTTCAAACTTTAGGGAAAATACCTTCAGTGTATACCTCGGTCTGGAGGAAACTATTCCAACTGTAGCTACCTTTTCTAAGGCTGTTTTGCCCTTCGAGTAAATTTTGTTCTGATTTTCCCATCTCAGTCCATTTTCTCCCTTTTGTTGGTATGTTGAAAACTCTTCACTTCGAAGGCGATCTTAAGAGCAGCACTTACAGCACAAACGTAGTCCAAAAGGATCTCTTGGACCAAATTGAGACATCGACATCAACAAAACCCACTCATGCACCTTGCGCACTTGAAAATGTTTGCCGTCGCGGACCTTCCGGTTTGTTAGCACAAACGTTTCAGACAAACAACAATAAAAAATCGACTTAAATAAGCAAACATCTTTCCATATTACACGCATTCTTGTTTTCAATTCCGGTGTCAAATATCAGCAACGGGAGCGGCATCTTCAAACGCAAGGAAATGCACTTAAATAATAAAAATCGCCTTCGACCCGCCGGAACTGTCGGTGCATATGCAATTAAAATAGGACGCCGGTCGGTCACGCAGGACGATGACGAACTGAAGTTCTTAAATTGTGCGTACGCATGGGCGTTATACGCTGTGCGACATCAAAAGTGCACTTCCGACAAGGCCACTTAGAAAATGCAGTCCCCTTCATTTATAAGGACTCGCTGTGGATGCTTATGCGCATGTTTGATTGGGAAGAAAACCCAATTTTCAAGTGGTTAAAGGTGTTCGTAATTTGCCGGCAAAATCGTTGTACGGACGACGCCTCTTGTAGGGAAATCAAGCGCATCGTCCAAATTAATTGCTCACTGATTTACGGGCATGTTTGAGTGTGATTGGAGGGCGGACAAAAAAGAGTAACTGACTTGGGCTAGCGGGTGACGATGGAGCGTGATGCATCTTAAGTGTGTCGTGTGTTGGATTTTTTTTTCTTTTTTTGGTTCTAGTATTTAACTGAAACATGTTGAGCGAATGAGACAAAGGCCACTATGGGAAAATTAGATTACGTTGATACTGCTGTTAGTTTTGTGAGACTGATTTGCGCGGAACTCATTTTTATTGGAAGCCTCGAATCATTCACTTGACTTAGCCGGTGGCCTCGAAGCAGCCCCTGCCTGGCAAGACCTGATGGGAATTTTTGTTCATTTGGTGTGCTGTTTGCATAGAACATAAAGTTTGTTTAGAAACACTTCGGTTCGAATTATAACTCCACAGATCAAATAAGAATACGTAAATTTGATAATCAATGGCGTTCAATTATAACCATTGACTTAGAAATGTTTTCCGATTTCATATTGACGAATTTTTTTGGATAGAAAAAAAAGTTTGTTCGGAAACCCCTCGATTCCAATTGTAGCATAGTAAATAAGAAAAAAATCCAAATCATAAACAATTTCTATATGTGCTGCTTAAAGGAACTAAAATGTTTGTTTGGAAACCCTTTGGTTGCAATTATTAATCTTTTTTTCCTTTTTTTTTATTAAGACTGAGGCACGCAATAGGTTTTTACTATCTTTATCGGTGTGAACATTATTGCCAAGTCCTTAAAACGCACATAGTTTGGCAAAATAAAAAAGTTTGTTTGGAAACCCCTTGATGCCAATTATAGCTAAATAAATAATAAAAAAAAATCACAAATCTGATATACAAATCGGGTTTTATTATCATAAACAATTTCTATATGTGCTGCTTAAAGAAACTTAAAAGTTTGTTTGGAAACCCTTTGGTTGGAATTATTGTTTTTTTTATTAATACTATGGCACGCAATAGGTTTTTACTATTATTATCGGTGTGAACATCATTGCCAAGTCCTTTGAGCGCATGTCCCTTGACAAAATAAAAAATATATTTTTAGAAACCCTCTGTTTCCAATTATAGCTCAACAGATAAAACAAAACAAAAATGCAAAACATGTGTTCACTGGGACATTGTGCAGTCAATTATTTTGTTTTTCAAAGTGTCGAACGAGCAGTTTTACGAAATTTATTGTTCTATCGAATGTAAGATCGCCTTACAAATACCGTGGTCAGCAGTCAAATATGCACTCATCTAAGTTGCCAAATGAAAATATAATTCATCGGCTTCTAAAGGACAAGTCGATCGTTCGGTGTCGAATGCAACATTCGGTTTGTAAGGCCCTGCTAATGACAGTATCTATGGTAGGCTATTTCGTACTATTGAACGAAAGGAGTCACTTGGAATGGTAACCAGAATACCAGTTCGTCTTGGCCCTATTGCCATGGGAATATATTTCTGTACATTATTTCCATTTCATTATACCTCTATGACACCGGCTTTCGATGCAACCATAAATCATCAGCATCCCAACCAAACAAATACCAGAAATTCTGTTTACCGTCCCGAAATTCCAACAGGAAACTCCTCCATCAATCTCGTGTTTGTGCGTCTTTTCAAACAAAAGGCCCCATTCATTGAAGAGGGTCCCACCTCTCCCTCTCTGGCTCTGGCTCTGTTTCTCTGGTCCAATGTGCTACAAAATTCAAACACTGTTTCCATATTTGTTTACATTTATTTCACAAAACACCCGACAAGAAAAGATGAAAAAGACATAAAAACAAAACACCAAGCCGTTAGAAAGGTGTACTGCGCACCTATGCGTAGATATACCTGGTCGGATGTGTGCGTGTGTGCGTGACACTAATTTCCAGCTCCAATTGCATACATGAGTGACAACACCGAACACGGAACACCTCATTTGGAGCCCTTCAAGCATACTCAGCATGCTGCGGCTAGTTAACTCCGATGACGACGACAACGCCAACAACGCCCGCCCCATAGACACTTGGTGTGGTGTGGTGGACCCACACTCAGACTCTAGGTAGCCGTGTGCACTTTAGTTATGCAAATATTGAAACAATTCTTCCACGGCGTGTGATGACTGCGCTAGAGGAGTATGCATTTTTTTTTCTCAACTTTTCCTTCTTCAAAGTCAGCCTACTTTCTGGCAACTGGCAGGCTACAGCGGGGTCGGAGGTGCACTCGGCGTCGGCATAGGTGTAGAGTTTATTGCAATCGCCTGATCAACGGCAGCGAGGGGTGGAAATATATGTACTACTCTAACTACCTGGGGGCCAAGTGCAACCGTTCAATTTGGTATTAACGCGATGTAGTAGGCTCGCACGCAATCTAGCAGGGCAATTCCTTTCAATATTTGCTCGGAGCCTCAGTTTACCATGGACTTTGCAGTAGACACACACACGAACAGCACACAGTGTGCGATAAGAGGTCGTTCACTTTCTGAGCAGGAGCTGGAGCTGCAGCAGCGCATGACATGTTGTGTAATTTTAGCGACAATAATGTCGATTTTTGTTTTCGGCTTCTTGGGAATTTGCAATTTGATGCGACAACAGAAGCCGCCTACACACACTACAATGGGAAACAAGTCATATTCTTTGTACAACGCAGATGGATATCAATCCCGGACTTGGGTGAGAAAATGTTAACACGCATCTCTGCGAGCAGCATACACAACATGCACCACATGACCAGGTTTCGTGACAAAATGCATACGAAAAGTGGTATAGGCTCACCTTCAGTGGTGCAGGATTCGATGGGAATCCAGGAAGCATCGAAGACGACTGCGGACTGCATGGCGATTAATTGAGTTCATCGTTTGATGTTGCACCATGACCGGGAAGATCAACTATATGTGGTGTTCAGCACGGCAGCAGGAACAGCGCAATTGCAGATGATCTTGTTGCGTTTTTTCCTTTCATTGTGAGCCATCTGCAGCAGCAATATGCATATAGGTGTTGTGCCAAGGGGTCATGTGGTGGCTGTCAGATGTGTCTAATGGTGTAATGAACATGCAATCGAACGCTGGTTGGAGCATCATGATCACAGTCGCGCAGTCGTGTACATGAGTGGGACTCGGTCCCAAAATGGTTTAATTTGCAGAGCAGCCCAAATGAGGACTGAAGTTTATTTTATCAGCCTAAAGCTGCACATATTTCAATGCAAACGATGTTATATATCGGTCCTTGACCGACCAAGTTTACAGGTCGGCTCTGCGATTCGGCGTAGAGCAGGCAAGACTTTCAGTTTGAAAGACTTTGGCTTCCAGTTGGCTCCTCAATTCGCTATGTAAAAGGCGTATCTGTTGAGCTTTAATTGGAAACAGAGGGTTTCTAAACAAACTATTTTATTTTGTCAAGGGACATGAGTTCAAAGGACTTGGCAATGATGTTCACACCGATAGTGACAGTAAAAACCTTTCACGGGTCTTCGTATATAATAATAAAAAAATATAATTCGAACTAAAGGGTTTCTAAACAAACTTTTTCGTTTATTTTTAAACAACGCGTACCTATTGAAATTATTACCCAAAGTAAAAACCCATTAGTGTTTCAATTTCGCCTGATTTTTGTTTTATCGTTTGAATTATAATTCGAACTGAGGTGTTTCTAAACAAACTTTTTTATTTTGTCAAGATGATGTTCACACGAATGATGATAGTAAAAACCTTTTTCTGGTGTTCATATATAAAAAAAAAAAAAAATATTTCGAGCCAAAGGGTTTCTAAACAAACTTTTTTGGTTTTGTCAAAGTTCATGCGACAAAAGAAGTCGGCAATGATGTTCTCTCCGATTATGTTAGTAAAAACCTATTGCGTGCCTTAGTATTAATAAAAAAAAACAATAATTCCAACCAAAGGTTTCCAAACAAACTTGTTCGTTCCTTTAAGCAGCACATTTATAGAATTTGTTTAAGATTATGAAACCCGATTTGTATATCAGATTTGTGAATTTTTTCATATTTATTAAGCTATAATTGGAACCAAGGGGTTTCCAAACAAACTTTTTTGGTTTTGTTAAAGGATCGTTTATAGTACTTGGCAATGATGTCGATACGGGTGTTCGTATATAAGAGAAAAAAAAAATAATAATTCGAACCAAAGGGTTTCTAAACAAACTTTTTTATTTCTTCATTCAGCGCGTATTTAAATTAGTTATGATAGTAAAAAACAATTTCTGATTTGTGGAATTGCTTTCATTTACTTGGATATAATTGGAATCGAAAAGTTTCCAAACAAACTTATTTTTATTTAAAAAAACACACGTCAATAAGAAATCGACAATCACTTTCAAATTGGTGTTGATAATTGAACCCAATTATGTCTCAATATAACGTGTTCTTCTTAAATAAGTAGAGTAATAATTCGAACCGAAGGGTTTGTAAAAAAATAATAAATTTTTTTGAACAACACACGAGAACTCAACAGCCATTTAAATTTGATGGTGATAGTGAAAATCCGTTTTAGTGCCTGATTGAACTATGTAATTGGAATCCAACCAAACATTATTAAGACCGCTGGGCTACAATTTTTGCAGTTAGGGGCTGCCCGCGATTTTCAGAGAGAAACTTGGCAACTCCTTCCTACGAATTAATGGCACATTCAGCTCGAATTCGCATATCCACTCACATTCTATAATAATTTGTTTCGTAATGGAATTCCTGCTGCCCCATAAACATCGCCTGTCAGCAGCCTCACTCCAGCGAAAAATTACCACAATAATGCATCACATTAACAATAATTCCACAGTAACGACATTACAAGTCACCTCCCCAAAAACTATACACGCACTTAAAACCTCCAAAACGAAATAGAATTCCCCCCACACCAGGCAGCCAAACCTCGGGAAGACAAATCAAATTCCATTCCCAAACACATAACTACTCCTCGGTGCTGTCTAAAATTCAAATCAAGACGAATAAGAATCACATTCACCTATACCTATCCGAAAGACAAAATATCTCAGGAAATTCAAAAGGAAACAACCGTTCAAAAAAAGATTTCTCTCCGCCGCCACTTCACTTGTCGTCTACGTCATTCATTGTGTATGAATTCATGCAATAGGTACACTTCATGAAGCCGACGACAACGATGCCGCCGACGACGACTCCGCATCAGCATCTCTCTTGTCGCTCGTCCAAATGACATGCATTTTACTCTCTAGTTGACAGATTGATAAATCTCTAGAGTTCGTGTTTTTCGAAATCTTTTCGGATTCAATTTTCGCCCTCCCCCCTCAAAAAAAAGAAGAAAAAAAAAAACCAAGAAAAACCCTCACCCTATTCACCTGACGTGAGCTAGTGTCACCCACTCCGCACGGTGTATTATAGTGTGGCGCGCTCCTCCAGAGAACGATGCTAGATGTCGTGTTATGTGTCGTGGAAATGAAAGGCGCAAACTAGATCCCATTCTGTTCTCCCCGTCGAAAAGGTGACATAAATTCCAAATGCATTAACAATTGTTTTGTTACCGCAGATACTCGAAAGATGTTTGGATATTCTCAAAAGACTGATGGATGATGCTGGTGTCGCGGTACTCTGTCAATGTCACATGGGCCCCGTGATAGAATTTCCACACAATTGCACTCGGCGGTGACCTCTCAATTTCTGTCACAAATTGTTGCGGTCCAATTCAAGAGCCCCGCGGCATTCCTTTCATTGCGTATGACTCTTCCAAGTCATAACTTTATCTCGCTCCCGATCGGAGTCACATTTACTCGCCGCCACCGATGACCCATGATTATGATGATGATCAGAGAGGAGTAGCTATGATTCGTGCTACAGATCAATCCAGGTGCTTACCGATGATACCCACTCTCTCCATAGACGCGAGTGTGCAGATATAGACTCTCTGGATCGGGAACGTCTGTTCCCACTAACGAGATTCATATCACCATCGACTAATGTTCGTTCTCTCCGCGCGCTGTATTCTGCTTTCAATGGCTGTATGGTGTATGTGACATGCATAAGAAACTTGCATGTCGGCTCCGGCTTTAACTACGTATCTAACGTGGTTTTTCTTTCTTTTTTATGGTCTGTTGAAGTTTTCAAAGCTAGCGCTAGTCTAGTTCGAGGAGATTCTTATCGCACGGACATTTGGATGTTTTGTTTATTGCTCCAGATACATGGCATAAGCGCGCAACTGAACGTAATAAAACTAAATACATCACAAGGTTGAATCTCCACCAGTTTCCTCGATGTACAGACTCGGCCGTATATGCAGAGTGGAAGATTTTCGGTCGTAAATAATAAACGTGAAGCCATTTGTTGTTGGCTTCCTCCTCCCGGGTTTGACATAAAGCACAAAGAAGTCGCTTGTACATACACTAGAAGACAACTCTAAGAAGAGGTTGTCGAGGTGAAGGAGATGACAATCAGACAGAAAGACAGACAAAAAAAAAAAATTCTAAAACCGCGCTAAACAGATACGACGAATGAAACTGGATTAACCCGCTGCTGGTAATGTACCTACCTTTTGGCGTACAGCTCTACACAAGTTGCATGGTACGAAATGAAAATAATAATGTCACCGCATTTACACCATTACACTGTGGGTACCAGTACGGGTACCCTACTACCACTGGCTAACGATGGTTCTCGGAATATTTGCATTTTCATTGTTCGGCAGTGCTTGGGGATAGTATCTTTAAGATACTACGTGCCTAAAATTGCTATCTACGAGTATTTGGGATTTTCATGACCAAATGACAAAAAAAGCAGCGTCTTACTTGCATGTATGTTGTAATTGTTACAACAGATTTGTCCAATAGAATGGGCCATAAATCATGATGAGCGGCAGCTTTTTGGTAGGTGGCTCTTGTTGCTCTTTTTGTAAAGGGCTTACGTACATGGGAAAGAACTGAACGGATTTGTCAGCAGATGAAGCCTATTGTAAGTTTTGTGGTAGAACAAGGGTTGACAATTGCAATTTTTTGACAGCAACTTGTAAACACAGGAACATTTAAATTGAAAATCAAATTATTTAATGTGAGTTGCTGTATTTGGACGGCTTTAATGATACAATCGGTTTTATTGAAGGGAAGAACTATAGAAAGTGGGCTCGAGGTTTAGGAAAGTCCCACAACATTCATTCATTCGAAAATGTAACAAACATCTTTCTCTGAAAAATTGTAGTACAAATATATTATGAACACCGAATCAATATCTTTTGAAATAAATATTTTTTTTTTTATCGAAAGACATTGCAGAGCTAGAACGCGAGGGATGCTTCTGCAATAGTGAAGGACTTTAACCCATCGAAAAACACCTCCCTGGGGGACTGACTTTCGTCATCCCGAATGTGATTGCACCTAGTTCTTCAACTAATTGGCAAATTTATTTTTGAATTGTTTGAGAATTTAAAAGAGAAATCCGCCGGTTGACGGATTTCTGAACCTTTTTGGTAGAAAATATAACCTAATTTCTATTCTTAGCTACTTTTTTTAGATCAAGCGGTTTTATCCGCCTTAATCTCCTGATTACATGGTCTGTATTTAATGATTCGGTTATTTCTAAGCTAACGTGGTTGAGAAGCCTACGTCTGTGCATTTGAGTAACTTTTTTTAATTTCTTCTTCAAACACTTCAATATTTAGATCTCTATGAAGATCAGCGTTGCGTATGTACCAAGGTGCATTAAATATGTTCCTTAGTACTTTATTTTGGAAGATTTGAATTTTTTGCTGTAAATTTGTTTGGCATGTGCATGCCACAACTGGAGCCCGTAGGTCCATACTGGTTTTAGAACTTGCTTGTATAGCAATAGCTTATTGTTGTTGGACAGGGATGAGTATCTCCCAATAAGCCAATACATTTAACTGTATCGCATGTTCAACTCGTCTTTCTTTTTCTTTACATGCGTTTTCCAAAGCAGTTTAGCGTCTAGAGTCATTTGAGTATTCCACTACAGTGTTGTCTATGTACACTGGAATATGTGGTACGTTTTTATACGTAAAATTAACATGGACAGACTTTAGGTTATTTAATCTAATCTGCCACTTTTTAGTCCATTCTGAGATACGGTTTATTGCTATTTGGAGCTTTTTTGTTGCTATTTCAACAGTTGCTCCCACAGCAAGTACAGCAGTGTCATCTGCAAAAGTTGCTATAGTGGTTTCTCGGCTTTCAGGCAGATCGCTAGTGAATAAAAGATATAGCACTGGCCCAAGCACACTGCCTTGTGGTACACCAGCTTTGATTTCTCTTAATGTTGAGTACTCTGTCTCTTGTTTAATTCTGAAGAATCGATCTGATATATTATATGACTCCAGAATTGTTGAATACTGATTCGGCAGTTGCTTTTGTAACTTGTGAATTAGTCCTTTGTGCCAGACTTTATCGAAAGCCTGTGCTATATCAAGGAATATTGTAGAGCACACATTTTTCTCTTCAAATGCATTTTCGATCTTATCTGTGATTCTATGCACTTGGTCAATTGTAGAGTGCTTATTTCTAAATCCAAATTGGTGATTTGGGACTAGCGATTTTTCATCGATTAATTTTTGCATGCGTTTTACCAGCTTTTTTTGAAATAACTTTTACAATATTGGTAGTACCGATATTGGGCGATATGAGGTTACTTCGCTTGGTGGTTTAGCTCCGCGACCTTCCACATGCTTGGCACATATCTCAACTTAAATGCAGCATTTATAATCTGTGCTAGTTTTTTTTTTAGACCTTTTTGTGGGAATTGTTTTAAGATTTCCCCTGTAATCAAATCTAACCCTGGGGCCTTTTTTATATTTATATTTTCTTTAATTTCTTTGGCAAGTTCTTCAGCTGTTACCGATTGGATTGGTCGATCTTCTTAGCGCCTTTCTTCGATTCCTTGGTAACTTTTATCTTCAAGACGTCCTCAAGATACTCTGCAAAAGTGTTTACTTTCTCTTGGCTGCTTTTTGCCCTGTTATCTTCTTTGGTTTTTACCAAAGAAGATTGGTCGATTCATTTTCTTTGTTGCCTTCCAGTGGCACTCTGCCACTCGCAATGGGTTGATCTCTGACAAGAAAAGTTGGTCGGTCTTCAGCATCATTTTGAATAAAGCGTTGTGAATTGAATTGGAGCACTTTTGTCTGTTCAAACTATGTAGACGTATTTTTGACTGCATCCACATCTTCGGCGACGTGAAATCTAAATATTCTTCGAAGTCGGAAGGGTCATAGACGCTCTAGGTTCCAACTGTTAGTCAAAGGTATCCAGGCAGCTTGCTAGGTATATTCCTGACAGACGAAGGCCAAATCGGCAAGAAGAAACCAGAGTGACATCCTCGAAGTTACAACTCTATATGGGGCTATGCTTTTTTCCTACCGTGCCGTCCAAGGACTCCGAGACAGATTTATAGGGGACAATTGCTTTCCAGCTTATCAGAAAAGACTCAAACCTTATAACAAAACAAGAGACGGTTAAAATCGCTCGCTGAGGGGTCGGTTATGAATCACCTTCATACAACTCATTCATGGCCATTCCAACCTATACAGACAAGTGAACTTCAGACATTTTATCAGACATCATTTTTGAAGGGGGTAGCTCGCTTCGCTCCCGATAAATGCCCATTCTCTACTATTAAAGCACTTCTCTCTCCTTAAAACCTTTCTCTAGGAACAAATAGAATTTGCATCAAATGCCCATGGATGAGTTGTCCCATCATCTGTCTCATGGTACAAAATGGACTGAGAGATGAATTGACGGCAGGAGATGCTTCTAAGCCCTCTGACAGAGTTAGGTTCTGGACGAGCAAGTTAGCCAAGAAGGTCATCTAGTACGTGGAACGTCAAACCGCGTCCCTCAGCCTTAGAAAATGGCAGTGCTGGTCGATGTAAAAGCCAAAAATTTCAGTAAGGCTTCGGTGTACCACAAGGCAGTCATCTAGGACCTCTTCTCTTCACTGTAACTATACTAACTACCTTGAAAGGCTTACTCTTTGAGCTTTCTATCGGTGATGACAGTATCAGCTTTTCAACTGATTTCATAAGGGCTTTTGATAAAGTTTTGGTGTCCCTCAAGGTAGTCATCTAGGTCCCCTTCCCTTTGCGACGCAGAGGAATTTTTCAATCCAATTTTTAAACAGCATGACTATTGCTTCTTACACGACTCCAATGTCCAATCAGGTCGCTAAAAAGTGTTGTTTTATAAGTGGATTTATTTATTGGGCATACCTTCCTCCTATAAAATGTTTGCTGCTTACTCCCGCTCACTGCGTTCCGTCGAGCAGTCTTATTGGACTTGAGCTTATATCTATCTTTTCTGACTTAATTTTAGTCGGCTGGGCAAAAGTTTTGACATTCATTATCCACGTTAAAGGCTTTGTACTAGCTGACAGCGGAATTTCAGTCAAAAGTCGATAGAAGAGGTATACTCAATTTTTCAACACCGACATTGACCCTTCCACAAAATGTTCTCGAGTCTTATTGCATCGACCCGTTTCTCTAAGATTTTCGTAGAACTTCTCAATATTGCTCGACGAACATCGCCTTTCGTCGTCCTCGATCAGGTGCTTTTCCACTATCTTTCTTTATCATATGCCGAAACCGATACGCTTTCCATTTCGAATAGCAAATCAGTCGCTTTCTCTTGTTTTAACAGCGCAGTTTTGTGTGGCTTTTCTGGATCGGTCTAACTGTCCCTACGCACTTTTTACTGGCTACTTCTCTAGTTTTTGAGGGATACAAGAGTTTGAGGTTATAATAGCAAATTTGAGGGGTAGATTTCTTTACTCCGGAATCATGTTAAATAGCAATACCTTTCAACTTTCTTCGTTTGACGTCTGTGACTAACGAGCCCCTTATATGTGATCGCTTGTGATTACTTGTGATCGTGGAATGCAATTCATTCTCCTCTGGTAATCGGAGCCGAGCCGCGCCTCTTCCCCAGCTAAACTGTTACAATTTGTTACCACCTAGCTTTCATACCCGTACCCGTACCCGTACCCATTGCAGTATCGAATATCAATCTAAACCCGATTCCGCACTTAAATAGCGATGTCTCTTGTCCATCTTCCGCATAATGAAAGCAGTTTACCATTCATGCCTAATTTTCGTATGACCCCTTGCCATCCATCACCCATGGCGGTTACTTACATGCGGCAAATCACTCTCCAATAAAATTCAATTCCCAAAACGAACATCAAATTAGTAGAGAATCTTTCTATACAAACCGTCTAATTTTGTAACAAATTGTCAACGCCATTGTCTAACCACATGGATAGGTGTATTTTGAAAAATGAAAAATTAACAAGCCGTATGCAAATCGCCTCCCAATGGGGCCATTAAGATCTTTTCATGTCGTAATTAGTGCTTACGCACTCCTCTTGAGATTGGGTTTCCGAATCTAACGTTTTTCTTCTTTTGATTAATAATAATCAAGATTAATTCAATGAATCGGGGAAAAGTGTACACGCCTGGAAAGTTGGGCGCGCATGCCATGCATACCGCACGAAGCGCTTATTGCTTACGAACCGATGATGAATCGCTGTCCCATCGAGCTTTTGACATCAATTAACCGCGAGATGAGTGTATCTATTGCATTGTGGAGCTCACTTAGGGGCGTAATGAGAACTTTATTAAAAAAATCCAACGGCCTGTTGAGTGATAGATACGTGCCTTTGAATGATGGATGCATGTTGGCGGGTTTGCCTCTTCTATCATTCGAAACGCATCAACTACCTTCAAACTATATTCGTACATCTGGAGTGGCGGAATTGAATTTAACTTTTCGGCTCCCGACAGATGGTCAATTTCAGTCACTTGAAAACAGAAATGATCTTGATGACTCAGCATGCGATTTGCTGACAAATTGGCATGCGATAAAAATATGACTTCATCATTACAACCGCAGCAGACGGCCCGCGCCGAGCGGTGGATCGTCAGTGTGAAGCTTTCCCGTTGTGGCGCTGTGTCGTGCGTTGATGTCTCGCCCAGGATAAAAAGGACTCATTAATTATCAATCACTTGGGTCCGAGAGTGAAGGCGCCCCGGCTTTTGCAGCAGATAAGCGCAACCATAATGCAGAGGGAGCGAGTGTGTGCAGAGTTTCCTTCCTGGTGTCTGACGCTGGACCGCACTGCTAGGATGACATATTCTGGAAGATGATTTATTAGGGCCCCAGTCATCTGAGCAGTTTATGACAAATTTTCATCTTGCGTGTGACTTGAGCTCGGATGCGGGGCCCAAATGGGATCACAAATCTTTCGATCGGAAGATTATTTCATTCAACTACCGGCAGACTGAGTTAATTATTGGTGGCACTTCCCAGGGACTGCAGGGTCTGGTATTGGCCATTAGAAGCGAATGGGATTTTAGGTGCACGTACACACTGTATGAGGGCTATGTTAAGTCATGCGAAATTGCATGTCGTCGGTACGGACATGTCGTGTCGGGACGCGGAACTGGTTCAACGACAAGATTTTGTGTGTTAATGGAGAGTGATGATGGAACATGGTAAAAAAGTTAATCGCGCGGAATGCGAAAGGCAGGATCCCGTTTAAAGGATTAGCTAAATGGTTAATCATCTGCAAATCGGACTTTTGCAGCTCTTTTGGGTAGCTGGAATGTTGGTCGGACAGATGGGATTGTAAGTGTGCTCTGCGAATGGACTTGGGAGTGGAATAGTTGTGAGTAACAGAAGTCAAGTTTGGTTGTTTTTTTTATAGGTTATGGCATGAGGTCACTGGGGAGTATTACTGTCCCAAGAAATGTAAGAAATTCATCACAAAGTTGTAGATTGGGAACATTTGTGCTGAAACTTGAACGCATTCAAACGAGGAGTTGTATAGGTAAAGCTTGACCTATTACTGGTCTAAGTGTGCTGGCCCTTTCAGATCGGTCCCGAAATAGCTGCCTTTGTTACCAACATATACCAAGTTGTCTCCACAGTTTCCACTCTTAAAGTATAATTTTGTTCGTAGTTCCTGTTGGAAGGCCTTAAAGACTCGTTGTTGATCTCCGCTTCATGTACCAAAGATATCGTCAACGACTGACCGCTTTGTATCAATTGATATGTGCCTTGCGAGTTGGGAATACGACTGTTGTTGCAACTGCAAAATGTAAGAGAAGACCTTAGCAGAGCCTATCACAGAAGCATCTTCTTTTAACAGCTGATTCTTAATCTAGCCATGAAAGCAAAGGTACCTACACAGAATGTCTCTGCAAAGCGTTTTTACATTCTTTCGCCCCAATAATAGTGATTTCAGAGGTGCCACAGGGTTGCCAACTGAGACCTGTCATCTTTATTTTTTTTATTTTCACTTTTTCGCCCCCATTAAGAGAGATTTCAGGGGTGCCACAGGGTTACTAACTGAGACCTGTCTTCTGAATCTTTTTATTTTTCGCGGACATGGGATGCCAAATAAGATTTATTCGTTCTATTGAACTCGAAAATGTCACTGTCAGGTGCTCAAAGCTGTTGGTCAGTGTAGAACCTAAGACGTTGCTCCATGAAATTATTCATTTGTTATTGAGGCTTTCCGTCTTTTCTTACATTTCAGACGAATGGACCACAAATTCATGCTTCCAATCGGTTATTATTGAAAAAAAAAAACCGATGTCAAATATAGTATGATGTATGGTAAGTATGAGTCATTCACAATTGATGATGGCCGTAAGTCCGGTCAACCTAATAAACAGAGAGGTAGTGGGTTTTAAGCATTGGGTCGTATGAATAAAAACTAGCATTTGCTTTGAGTAAAAGGTTTTAGCAAAGTAAAAGCCCTTAGCAAATGCTCTGAATCGGTATGAATAAAAACCTAGTTTGCTAAAGTAAGTTCGAAAATTCGAACATAGCATTTACTTCGCTGTATATGTCCTTGCCTTGCAATTTCTGTCAAACTTGACAAGTGACAACTGTCCGGTGGTTTGTTTATTTTGAATTTATTTTGCACTTGTTAAGCCATGAAGTTTGAAATGTCTACCTGAAAGCCCGGATCTCCTAAATACCTTAGGAAAGATTTTATTTTCTGTATATTTGAAAAAGCACCACCACGTGTCTCAAAATTAGCATTTAAAAAAGTATTAGCCAAAATGTCAACATTTTCACGCGTGAAACGAAACAATTGCTTGAATTTATTATCGTCACCAATAATTCTTCTTTGTTTATATTGTTTTTTTTTTTACAACAAGAGGTAAAACAGGTATAGTGTGAAAACTTATCGCTCCCATGTTTTGTTTGGTTTTCCTGCACGAACAAAACTTAATTTAACTATTTATAAACAAAACATCGAAAATTCACAATGCTTAGATTGTTTTATGAAAAAAGGGTGCGAACAAAATATTTAGCAAAAGGTCTGAGTCAACTAAATATCAGACTCAGAATTTGCATAGCATTTGCTTTGTCTGATAAGTTTTATTCATACCCATCTGAGTAAAAGGTCAGTGCCGCCGCTTTTCGAACATGTCAAAAGTTAGAACTAACTCAAATTGGTTTTTATTCATACGAAACGTAGCAAATGCTCCGATTTTGACATTTCTCTTGAATAAAAGCAATTGCTACGTTTTATTCAAACGACCCATTCTGTGGCCACAAGCGATAACCACTTAAGTCGACTTAAGACAAAAACTAGATTTTCGCTTCATTATAATACGCGTGCTCTGTTCTACCATAGAAAAAAATCCTGGCATTTATACTTCAATTTTCGTTGAAATAAACCAAAAAGAAAAAAGCGCTTAACTCATTCTCATAACTAACAGCATATTTCATAATGAAGTTTGAAAGTACTTTTCCCGATAATTATATATTTAGACTTAAGCGGTTTTTGCTTGTGGCCACAGCATTATTGGCGGCAAAAAATCTTCGAACTTGTTAATATGCTTAGTCAAATGTAGACAGGCGGCCTTACTAATAAAATATTTTTTAGGTCACAATAGATAATTGTATGTTACAAATTTCACCATCGTGAGCTTTTTTTTTAATGAGTCAGTTTGTTCCTAATAATAATTTTGAACATTCGTATTAAATATTTTTTAGGTCACAATATACAATTTTATATGCAAAGCTTAGCTACTGTGAGTTTTTGAAATATATCTTGGAAACTAAAAATGATTATTAGTAACTCAATGGTAAATGGGTATTAATAATCATTTTTAGCATTCCCGTTGAATATTTTTTAGGTCACAATGGATAATTTTCTAATTTTATAGAGAGTTTTAGCTATTGTGAATTTTTAAAATTTATCTTGGACACTCAAATTGAGTATAATTCGTTACTTAGGAGTCAATGAGTCACTAATAACCAATTTTAGCATTCGCATTAAATATGTTCGAGGTCACAATGGCTATTTTCGTATTGAAAGTTTAGCTCTTGTGAGTTTGGCGGAATTTAATTGGACACTAAAAATAATTATAACAACTTAGCTAGGTTTGTGCAACTCTGATTTTAATGCCTAATTGAATTGACCGTCTCACTAAGTTAGGAATAAAGTCCACCGTGAACTATTTTTCTTTAATAATTCCTTATATCCGAGGGTGGTATTGCCATTCTTTTCATACCATATCTCCTTTCAATAGCACTCATATTTTAATAAAATTGTTCGTTGAATGGTATTCCAAAGGGTTCCATTGTGTTCCGACTTCAAAAAGACTATCAAGGAATTTGAGGAAACATTTAAAGAATTGGAAATATCTTTTTACTGAAGATTGGGCCCAACATTATGACAACAAGTACATTTAATCTGCAAATACATACCATAGTCACTGTCCACAAACTACTCAAATTGGCATGTGTCTCTGAAGGCGGCGGGATAAAATGCCAATAAAAACCAAATACAGCTAATTAAAAAAAGTGTTTCTTCAATGACATGCGAGCACGACTTTCAAATGAAATTGAAACTAACAATGGTAATAATGACAGCAACAGGTTTGCGGTATAAAGTGGACGTACACTTTGTAATTATTTTGCTTGGCTGACCAAGTGCCAGAGACAAAGCGTTAACCTATATACAATATACCCCCAGAGCTACTACTTCAAGTTTCAACGGTTTGTTTCACTTTTTTTATTAGTACCTACGTAGAAAGTGGATGTAGGTTCCTTCCTATACGTTACTTGATTGTTGCGTCGAGAAATCTTGCTTCCATACCAAAAAAAAATATAGTTCCATGTATCAAAATGTTTCACGTGAACCACAAGAAGAAAATAACCGATGACAATGGCCGTTCTCGGAAAATGCCTGTACAAACTGATCCATGCACTCAAAAATACTGCACCAAAGAGAGAGAGCACCAGATTTCCAATTCCCAATTATTAGTAAGCGACGGACAGTGTTAATTGCCGTGTTCTTTTAGACTTGTTGAGCTACGTAACTGTAACTCACGTATGAAAGCTTTCAATCCAACGCCACAGCGAATACAGAGCTGTAGCCCTCGATATCTTTAAGGTTCTTAATATGGTCTGGCATTGAGCCCTACTGAGCAAATAAGCCTCTTATGGAATACCACAAAATGTCTGCGGAATATAAGCCCAGTTTGGTGAGGCATCCTGTAGGTATGCAATCATTTTTGTGAAAAAGTGCTGTAAAGTTGTTATTTTGGTCAAGATTATCGGTTATTGGTTTTTTTTTATCATTCTTATAGTCGCTGGATTATTGTTTGGTAGGGGTATGACCATTCCCTGATTTTGGCTAAAAAGCGCCAGCCGATTAAATCCAATCGGACATCCCGAATGAGCTTTTGGGAAGGTGCCTTATAATTAACGAGATGTCGTTCCCAGTTTGTGTCAAATTTCAAAATCAAGAAGTTGCCAACAGGACTCAGCCTTCGACATGATTTCCATTTCGAGCCTACAACATCCGCCTACACAAACGACACGCATACCCCCGATAACCTTGCAAGCCTTGTCAAGGCACATACCTACTCATAGTTTCGCCCCGAAATGGGAACACTGATAAGCCGTTTGAAGCTCCCCTCTAATAGCCCAGCCAAGCACCACCATCATGCTTATATAAGGCAATGAGAAATTTGCCAACAACCTCGTTATCGCGCTCAGAATGCGTCACTGTGCACCCCCAACCGCTCGTTCATGGCCATTAAGGCAGCGCAACATGCATTCGCACATATATGGTTATGGTCTGGGCTCTGAAAAGGGTAACCACCATTCGACACCATTACCATGCCATTTGCAGATAATTCCCTTCAACTTGTTTACCATATTTAAATGTTCGTATAATTAAAACGGAATTCAAAGTTCACATTCGGACCACCGCGAATTTTTAATTGTCATACGCTACTAGCTATACAGCAGCAGCAGAGCCCCAGCAATGGTGGCAACTACTATGTACTCCAGATATGTTTGGCCACACTTCCCATCCACATACAGGCACACACGGTAATAATACCTCAACTCTTGAGGCAGAGAGATACACCGATTAACCCAGCAACTGCTCGCAATCGCAACTACTATACGCGGTACGGTGTACCCCTGCTGCTGGTTGCATATTTAATTTTAAAGAACACAAGCGCGGACTAAAACAAAAAAAAAAAAAGCTTCAGTAAGCAGAGTTAATGGTTCGTTGACGATATTATGCACTTTAATTGTTTTACCTTTTGTTTTTGCTCCCGTGCATCTTTTTTTGTTACGCTGCTCCTGTTGGGTTTTATACAGGCTGCGCGCTCCTGTGTTGTGTTACGAAAAGGTTTTTATTTTTTTTTTTCGTATTTAAGCCAACTTTATAATTTCATACTGCGGTTGTGGGGTATGGCATTTCACCGGATTAATTAAGGCAATGGTGTGTGGAAAGAGAGCGGACGAGGAGATGGCAGGCAACCAAGAGGAACCTACTTGCATACTGTTTTATGACGAATAAGTTGGTTGCATTAATTAGCCCCTCGATCCTGGTATAATGGAAATGGTAAGGCACATGCACTTGGGTTTGGGTCTCCCATTCCCGTGACAGAAAGAAACACTTGAGAGATATAATATTGAACCCACTCAACGACGCGACGCTTGCAAATTTCCATCAAGTGGTCGATGGATGTGGATTGGAAGTTGGAACAAAGCCCTGCCCAAGACGGAGTAGCTAGGTACTTGCGGTCTCAAATTTCATATTTGCATAAATTTCCGAGCGCTCGGTGGGGTGACAGCATGAATTTCAATAGTTGCAACGTTGCACAGTGTTTCACATCTTTTATGGTTCACACAGGTAGAAGGCAACACAAACGTAGCCAACACTTGAGAGAGAGTCCCATTTAGTCATGTTGCGTGTTGTTTTTGGGTTCGTTTTTTTTTCTAGAAAAAAAATGCTGATGACGAGAGGTGTGATGAAATCGAGGAGAGGTCCACTAGATTGGATTGCAGCAGCAATTGCTTGAGAGTGCTTGCAGCTGCTCGACTGGCTACTGTTTTGAAATGATTGTGCTTAAGGCATGAAGGAGGGGAACTCTTTGTGTTGTAGGGAGAGCTTAGGGGCCCTTATGCGGTAACAAGGGGTATTTCTGGTGGTGATTTTTATTTGGTATAGCTTATGCACCATTTGAAGAGATTGTTTGCTGTGACATGTAAAATGCGTTTTCAATAAAGTGGTTCATTATCAGAGCTTGGTTATGAAGTTATGATGGTCCTGTTAACAAGGGAGTTTTCGAAAAGTAATGGTTCGGTCTTTTGGGACGCTCGAAAGTCAAATTTTGAGAAGGAATGTAGTTAAGTTCCTCGGAAGAACTGCAATAGAATTTCAATATGCATTGGAATGTTTTTTTATAAAAGTTTTTGTTCACCTTTTTCGTCTTTTCTGTTACGCGTTCTTAGCCTTTTTGTAATGTATTCTAGTGGTCTTTGGGCCATATTTGTTGGCAATTTTTCGGAGAGTTTTTTGGGTGCAGATTTTTAGTTTTGTTCTTTATGTCCTTCGAAACATCTTTTCCTTTTTTTGGGTAGAGTTTTTTTTTTTAACTTTTTGAGACATTTTGAGGACTGCTTTCTTTGTGGCTGTGGATATGAATGTTGATGTGGATATGGATATGGATGGGGATACGGATGTGGATGTGGATGTGGATGTGGATATGGATATCGATATGGATGTGGATATGGATGTGGATATGGATATCGATATGGATGTGGATATGGATATCGATATGGATGTGGATATGGATGTGGATATGGATATGGATATGGAAATGGAAATGGATGTGGATGTGGCTATGGATATCGATATGGATGTGGATATGGATGTGGATATGGATATGGATATGGAAATGGAAATGGATGTGGATGTGGCGAAGTATGGATATGGATATATATATGGATATGGATATGGATGTGGATATGGATATCGATATGGATGTGGATATGGATATCGATATGGATGTGGATATGGATGTGGATATGGATATGGATATGGAAATGGAAATGGATGTGGATGTGGCTATGGATATGGATATGGATGTGGATTGGATATGGATTTGGATATGGATATCGATATGGATGTGGATATGGATATCGATATGGATGTGGATATGGATGTGGATATGGATATGGATATGGAAATGGAAATGGATGTGGATGTGGCGAAGTATGGATATGGATATGGATATGGATATGGATATGGATATGTATATGGATGTGGATATGGATATCGATATGGATGTGGATGTGGATGTGGATGTGGATGTGGATGTGGATGTGGATGTGGATGTGGATGTGGATGTGGATGTGGATGTGGATGTGGCTATGGATATAGATATGGATGTGGATATGGATATGGATGGGGTGTGGAAATCTAAGTGGAAATGAAACGTATAGATTTTCATAAAATAAGGCTTATTTTAAAGACCCAGGAGGTAAGATCAACCATACTAACCCATGTGTTCCCGATGCTTCAAATCTTCTGCTTTTAAACTAGTAGATTGGATGACACAACTCGAAAAGATAACATCAGCCAAGTAGACAAACTTTTGTTCACCTCATCATTGTTGTATGTCCTACAAATAATTGGAAAATATTTGTCTAACTACCCTACTCCGAATACTGCATTTTGCGTTTTCATTAATCGCTCACAAGTCCACCCAGTTGCTATCTTACAACTTGCTACCGTCTCTCAATTGACACGCATAATTAATCTTAATCCATTTTAAAGTGAAACCAACAACAAAACGATTAGCAAATTGCGTACATTTCACAAAACTGCATACAAAACCAGCAGCACTACAGTTCTCTCCGTCATTGACAAATAAACCAAATAAACATTGAAACGTTATATAGAGTAATTTTCAATTTGCATTCCTTGCACTTCCCAGAACCCAAGTGTAAATCACTGCTGCAGAAAAACCACTTTGGTGAAACACCTAAATCATTTGCTAAGCCAATAACGTTGGCTAATTACTCGACATAACTAACCGCAGCTGCCGCCGCGCCACCAGCTACGCTCTGATACACTGATCTTAATCGTCATGAAATGAAACCTCGGCGCGCCAGCCACACTATCACCTGGTACATGTGTTTCTCTAAAAACCGCTCACGCTAACTAGCCAACAAGTGTATAACGCCTTCGTGGATGCATTTCGCAGGTTTTTTCGCCCCCCAAAAACGTTGGACCTGTCAAATGTGTTTTCTATTTCTGTTTTTTCCTTAAGCCTCTCACCACACAAGAAACCTGTATACTCTGACATAACTGGAGCAAATCATGATGCAGTTCGTTGCACATATACTCGGACCAGCTAGCTATAGTTGAATCCATTGATGCAATTGATTGCGAGCATAGTGTAGTATATAGCGAACACGACTTTCACTTGCAGCCCCCCACGAGTTCGGTCCAACGCCACCGATCTGAATTCTTCTCCTCGCGTAGGCCTCTAATTATGTCCACTGATCCAATCTGCCAGTGGACCGAGTTTTTGCGACTGCGCGCAGTCAGTTTCGCATAGCCCCTGGAAATGGAGTATAATTTTAGTGCGATTCCATGTACGACACACGGACGGACATTAGTGCCAACGACCGAGCCAGAGATTTACGTTTCCAGGTAATTTATTGCCGCTGCGATAGATTGCACAACGCGCTCGGTCCTTTGTACTCGTATATGCGGGATGAATGATTGGTATGATTGCGCAAGAGTTGCGTTGACAACGCGCACACAAGTGCTGATGGGAGTTAGTTCCATTCCATCACACAACCGACTTTTGACATTACCCTGCAACAGTTGCAGTAGCTGTCATGCGGTGTGATGTAAATCGCATCAAATATGCGCGCAACACTTTCCCAATATTTTGCATACGCTACGTGCAAATAATTGCCACAGACCGCGAGCGATACGCCAAAGGAAATCAGTCGGCCGTGGAGTGGCTTTACGCTGGCTCATCGCAAACAATGGATGACATAAAAAATCGCCGACACGTATCTCACTCATGAATATGCGCCGGAGAGATGCTAAGTACTATACTGGCAGCACATACGTAGTAGCTGCTGACTGATGTAAGGTCTGACCTGGTTCTCATGTGTTTTGGGGCGACAATTGTTTCATACAGCATGGGATTACAGTGCACCGAGAGAGTGTGAATTCCGCAGAGGAGATTGTTCCCATCATGTAAGGTACGTTGTGTAGTTTACTCCCCCCAATGCAATCCGTTGTGTGTCAGCCTAGGTATACTCAGATACGATGAACAATTTCACGGCAGATTGCATTCCGTAGGTATTAGCTATTTATTCTCACCTGACATTAATACGCGACGGGACGACTTGTTGTGAGGCGGTGTGCGGTCTGGTCCCCAGGTTAGCCCCGTGGAGAATCACAATTGAATTGTTTTGATGGGAATCTAGCAATGCACATGAAATGTTTGTTGAAATGTGCCCACTCAATGTGAGCACTGAGCACCTGGAACTAGCTCATGAAAAGTGTGTTAGACTGTCCGTAGAGACAGGTGATTTTGACAGCAAGCTCTAGATTGTACTAACATCTTAAGGGCCATAAAGAGCGATGCATAGCACGTGATAGTAACCAGGGATAACTTGCCAAACCACCCATGAACTGTTCGAAGAAAGAGAACGCGTTTTAGACTGGAAATGTCTAAATGCGCCTCTCCCCTCTCCATCTAGCCCCATCCTACGTAATATTTTCAAACAGTCACTAAGACCTTTCAGATTGTGCAGCCCTTTACCGTAGCCATATTTGTTTGAAAATAAATTCTACTAAGCCCGGCAAGTTGACGTGCATAACCAAACAGCGCGCATGCATATGTCACACACTCCAGCTCTTCCCACAACAATAATACCCGCACTGCATCATAGATTCAATCGGCTTACGACGAGGGAAACTTTCCTCTAAACGTATATAAACCTTTTCCACTACAGAACTCGCTCAAATCGGATACCACCGCCACAGTGATTCTAATCCAAAATGATTGATGCTGCACCGAGGTAACACTTTCAAAGCGACTTTGTCACGTATCTTCAACATAAAGCCACTAACGCTGCCGCTGATCTAAATAATTCCCAAAACTTGTACACATTAAAGATGTCCACTCACGCGCGATCCATTTAAATGCGCGCAGCCATTTATTCTAATTTCGACTGATTTATCACCGCTAATTGGATTTTAAAGGGGGTATTCGATTCATAAACAATTCATTCGAATCTTGTATCTCGCAATAAAATTGTTCAAGCTTTCGATTGCGATACGTCAGCCAGATACGCGCCCACGCACTCGGTGCAAAAATGCCTCACAACAAATTGGACCGCAGTAAGTACATTATGAAGAAACCTGACACCTCAAACACGGGCAATGACACACCCTGGACTTATCTCCCTCCTTTTGACAGGCATTTTTCTGACAAACATTTGGGCCGTCAAACTGCCGACAAAAATAAAAACAGAAACCCTATCTAAAGTGGTAGCAATTAATCGGCAGTTGATTATGCAAATCCACTGGCCTCCATTAGACAGCCACTCGCTGTATCTGTTATTTAATTGACAACAAAAGACACACATTCACCTGACATTTTATTGCACACCATTTCCGATGGAATAATATAATAATAAACCGGGTGAATAATGTTGTGCCTTTTTGACACTCGAGACTCGAGAGTTTGTTGTTGATGACCGCCAAGCGGCGCAAGACAAAGAGACAGCTTCTTGTGTACTCTTTTGTGGGGTTCAAAGACAATTTCGTTGTGGAATTTCGAAGAAGCTCAATAGAATGGCGTGGGACCGTGAGATACCCTGTGATACCATGTCGTCGGTGTAATTACCGCGCATTGGTAATTGGAAAATTCAAGTGTGAAATGTGAATTCGATTTGGCGCAATGGTTCATTAGCTTCTATGGGTTGCTTGGTGCGGCGACAAACGTTCGACCCCAGTGTATGTTCATTCTGTGTGTGAATTGCTCGTTTCGCACGTTGTAAAAGGGCGGATGAATATTTTTATTTTTATTTTTTATGACAAATTCAGCGAAACAAAGCGAGGACCGGACTAATTTGAAATTAGCATTTAGTTTGCATATAGATGCTAATTTTGCAAATTAGATTGAACGAGGCATGTTGTAGGCAGGTAGATATATATAATATAATCTGACACCGCGCGTTCGCTTATTTTATGAGCCGTAATAATGGGCGGTTGGTTGGTATTTTTATATGAATTTTATAATTGTTTCGACCATCTGTTGGGCTCGTAGAATGGCGTGTAATTTGAGACGACTACGGATCCAGCTGTCGAGAGCTCTTGACATGATTTGATTGCCTATAGTGGCTTTTATTTTTAGTGGCATTGGCCTTGAAATAGCTTGGGAGGGGTACTAGGAAAGGGAGCTTCGCATCACTTGGTTTGCTATGGTCAGGGCTTTTATGGAGTATACAGTGTCAAAAGGTGTCTGGGAGATCACTTTGATGAGCAAATTTATGATCAATATAAATTATGATATATTAGTTCATTAAAGTTCAAATTTAGATAAGAAGATCCATTTTGCGACTGATTTGGTTGACACAATCATTTTATCGTTGTTCAAACGAAATATCAATGCAGGAACTATAAATTGAACAAACGAAAGAGCAATATGGGACTCATAGCCAAAGCTTAAATATTAACAATCGAATCAATTTGGGGTCTGAAATAGCAACAGAGATCACTGGGTCGTTGGTCAAACTAAATATCAATGCAGGAGGTAATAATTACCTTGGCTTTGATCAAAGATGAACGCAGAAGACTTAAACAAAATTAGTTAATGTTGCACAGATCACGTTTGGGACTTAAAGTATTGGAGAGATCACTATGAGGAAAGATCAATATCTTATTTTTACCGAAAGATCAAATTTTAATGAGAAATTCAATTTTGCGACTTTTATAGCTGGTACAATCATTTTATCGTTGATCAAATGAAATATCAATGGAGACACATCGATTGATCAAACGAAAGATCAATATGAGACTCATACGTCATACCCAAAGCTAAAATATTAGCAATTTAATAAATTTCGGGTCTCAAATAGCAACAGAGATCACTGGGTTGTTGGTCAAACCAAATATCAATGCAGGAGGCTGACGCAATAATTACTATGGCTATGATCAACTCCAAGATCAATGCAGAATGCTCACACAAAGTTCAATTATTGGTGTGCTGATCACGTTGGCATATGTAAGCAAAGCTAAAATACGGAAAAAGCAATCATTAGTCTGAAAAGAATACATTGACCACTGTGCCGTTGATCAAACTAAACATCAATAAGGGAATCTGCAAAGACCACTGTGGCGTTGATCAACTGAAAGATCAGTATGGCAATATGGAATATGTATACGCAAAAATTATATTTGAGTCTGAAATATCTACAAAGATCACTGTGCTCGTGATCAACCTAAAGAGGATGCTTATGCTAAATTTAAGCACAAATCAATTTAGCCTCTAAAATGGCTGCAGAGATCACCGAGGCGTTGATCAATTTAAAGGTCAATATGAGGATGCTAAATATAGATTTCTAAGGCGTGCGCAAAAATCATATATGAACATTGAATATACAAATCAAATTAAGGGCTGCTAGAGATTTGTAAAGACCACTGATCGTTGAGCAAATCAAGGGCTGTCTTGTCCTTTCCGTAATGTTTGTTGTTTTTTCTTCCGTAAAATCGGAATAATTCGAGAATAAGGCTATTCAACTCTAGAAGTGCATTAAAAATATTGCCAACGAAAACAGTTTTTTTTTGGCAGCAATGCAAGCAGGGATACCAGATTGAGGGAGTTTTCCCGTTTTTCGGGATTTTTTGACCCTAAAGGGAAAACTAACCAAGAAAACGGGAAAAATAGTCACCCCAAAAACTTTCACGTTTCAATATCAAAACTTATTTTAACAACGTTCAGAAACCAGACTCATCATGATAAATTCAATAAAAAAAAACACTTAATGAACATAGCCCTGAGTCTTGCCGTGCGCTGCCAACTTAATTTTGACACTGGGTGGAAAGAAACCTCCGCTTCTCCACTTGCTTATAAAAAATATTTCCAGTTTCTAGTCTATTTGTCTTTGAGTTTGAAAGATTCGTCATTTGTGGGTGGAAAAAAACTGGTATCAAAAAAGGGAAAAAGAATAATTTTGGTTGAAAAAAAAGGGAATCCACATGCCAAAAGTATGGCAACTGTGAATGCAAGGGCTCTGGATTAAATCTTAATCGACTGCTGTACTCTCGAACGTATATGCTAAATGCTCACTAGATGTGGAACAGAATTTAATTATTCCCCAGTGGGAACCTTAAACCTAAAGCCCTCTATAAGCAGTAAAATGTAATTACCTCTAGGCACTGTCCTATTTAATTTAATAACCTCCTTTCCATCCTTACAAACTTACAAACTTTCAAACTTTCAAATTCAAAGCTAGATAACCTTCATGAGCAAATGGACACGCATCCACCTATAACCACTAAAACCCCCAAGAGATAACCCGACATCCATTTGCCTTCCTCCATCCCGATGACATGGGACACTTCAACCAATTCTCATTTCGAAACAAATAAAGGGAAGACAATTTTTTCCCTCTCTCAATTTAGTTCTTAAAAATAAAAGATGCCATTTTTCAACACTTCATCGTTTTTTATACAAACGACAACGAAACAAATAATTATTATACCACTTGAAGGGGCACCATGCATTAGACATAGACACAGGAATTTAATAGTTTTTTGTTTTTTTTTTGTCTTTCTCAAGATGGAGTTTGATTGAACCCTCTTCTCGAAAATGCCTATCTGTCTGTCTTTCTAGCTGGCAGCATTAACCCATCTACTACGACGACGACGAGTACAAAACGGCCAAAAACTCTCTAGCACTCTTCCAAAGTGTTGAAAATAACAAAGAGATTGTGAAGAGGCCCCCGAAAAAGATGAGGAAAAAAAAAACGAATCACCACCAAAGATACATCGCGCAATATACTCGTAGATGGATACCGACTGCGAGACGAAGAAGGGGCAATTATTACTATTTTGTGCCCCAAAAACCACTTGAACAACAATTCTCAAGCACCATAGATACGACAGAGCATCGGAGAGCGGTGTATGTATGTTTGTCCCATGTGTGCGTTCATTTTGGCATTTTAGTGGTCTGCCAGTGCCTTCTCCATCTCCCCCCCCTCCCCCCCAATCATACAATTAGATTTTCACTTAATCATGTGTCATCGGTGGTGGTGGTGATGGTGAACCAAAAACTGCGTTGGCCGTTTTCGAAACGCGCTGTCGTCGCTTTTTGAAAAGAAATTCCCGCCGCGCCATAATAATGATGATGATGACGACAAAACTGCGCGACCAAGTCCTTCATGTCAAATTAATTGTATGTTACAAGACACTTGACACAGTACACGTATGCTCGTAGTAGGGAATGCCGAGCTACATTTCCACTCACACCAACACATCTGAATAGGTTCAAACGGATTTGTCTCTTGTGCCGAGCGCAAAGACACAGAGGTTCCAGATTTTTTTTTGTTTTTGTAAAAAAAAAATAAGAACTAACTCAGTCTGGGAACGATTGGAACAACGGCCACACACAAGGTGGACAATGGTGCGCTATAATATTGCTGTTAACGCTTAGTATGACATTGATGGAGCCTTTTCGGTCGCTTAGCTCATTTTCATTTACCTCCGACATACGAAAAGGTTGTGTCATTCTATTAAATAACTTTTGTGGAAGCGAAGATGATGCTGGACTTGGATGGTAGAGGTATCTATACAGATGGGGAGGAGTCGTGAGTAATTTGTTTTGGAATCTCTGCTGAAAGTTAACCCCTTGATCGAAACTTAAATGGCAGACAATACAATTGTAGATCGATGGATCGAAATCGCCCTGGGGGTCTTCTTGTGTGGTTATTGTTGGAAAATAATTGCGGCTAACAACTGCGGGCGGAGATTTCGGATTGTGAGTGATGCGATAGGTGTTGTGTAACTAACAAGCGAATTAATCCACAATCGAATCTGGAGTGTGATGGGATACAGATGGCCAGGGTTTGAATGAGGGAATGAGTTTGGCGGAGTTTTAAATACGTGGATATTGTTATCCATTCGGTTGATGGCCTGTCGACTACCTATACTCTTTATGGTTTAGTGCGAATTTAGAAACTTATTTGGACGTATGAAGCCGGTTCAGTGACCCTTTCCGTTTGCCGATGTAAGTAAGCGATCATAAAGTTTGTCTTATAAAATTTGTAGCATTATACGTTTTGGCTATTCGATGCTGTAAGAAATGGTAGGACGACTATTTGGTTGCAGATATTCACAGAGCGACTGTACATCCTGCTCTCAAACTTTATAATGCCCTAAGGTGCTTGATGGAATTTAAAAAAAAATTCTAAAAAAACTTTGGCGGCAATTTAAATGCAAATGGACTTTCTACCGTCCAATATGGCTCACACAAAAAGGTAAATAGCTCTGTAAAAGGGGGCATGTAGAGCAGTTGCGACTTCTCTTCGACGGGCAAAACGCAGTGTTGCCGTTCTAGCGATTTTGTCGCGAGATCTAGTGGATTCTTAAGACTCCCGACGATTTTTAATAAAATGTTGTCGCTAAAATAAAATCTATTGAATTCTAGCGATGATTTTTTACTACCAAACCCTGGCACTACAAACCATGTTAAAAGTGATGAACAAGAGCTGCAATAATTACCATCTACCAGACGACTCTTACGAAAAAGATAGGGAACGCTTTTGTCGTAATCTATGAAAAACGACAGATATATAATTTAAAAATTCAAAAAAGTGGTACGAAAAGTCGTTAAAATATCTGATAAACTTGAAGAATTTGCTAATTTACGAACAACATTAGTCGATTTATCTACCTAGCGATGAACGTGATTCGGAATTAATAGAATTCATGAATCCGAGTATATATGAAAGAGTTTGTACTGATTGAACTACAAGCATTCGAGAAGAGGAAAAAGCGGCACAGCATTAAAAATTACGTGGAGGAGATTGTCCTTTCTTACTCCTTACAGCGAGGGAGAATCTCGTCGCCAAAAGAATCTAAGGAGAACATTCAATTTTATTTTTCCGCCTGTTGATACCATTTTAATATACAAGAAATCAAAACAAATGTCAAATGGGACAACAAATTTCGAATCAGCTGTTAATTGACAACTTTTTCAATTCTTACACCAAGAAATTTGTTGAGTAAAAATTCGTAAGATTCTCAGTGGAGGGGTAATGTCTTGCTCTCTCGATGACGCTCTCCCTTACGAATTTTTCGAGTTAAGGAATGGCATTGAGTAAAAATTCGTAAGATTTAAAAGTAAAGGAACAGACCTAATATGGAAGTGACTGATATTCGCTTTATTATTACAAAATCGATTCGATGGGGTATCAGCCAGCCAGTATGTCGTTTTGCCAGTGTTGCCGCTAAGAGAAAAAAAACCCAAGACCACAACGCAAAATCCGCTAGAAATGTTAGTTTTTGCATCGCAAAATCTGCTAGAATTCGCTAAAATATCAGCTGAAAGTATAAGTTGAAAAAATACACACAAAATATTTAAAAGTAAATTATTATTGAACAAAATAAATAAAAAAAACAAATTCAGAAAACAAAAAATTACAAATGAATTTCCAACTCAAAGACGGATTTATCTATTTCAAAGTTTGAAGTACAGAACTCGGATATAGTTCTTGAATCAGTTTCCGATTTTGTTGGCTTTACGATTTTACTTATATCTGTCGTTTTTCATAGATTACTACAAAAGCGTTCCCTATCTTTTTCGTAAGAGTCTCTCTCTGTGAGAGAATTTATCCACACCACTGCCATTTTGACAGTCTTTACTATTCTTACTACAAAAGTAAAGGAACAGACCTATTGCGAATGTCAAATATCAATACAATTTTACAGTCATCAACACAATTGATCAGTCGGTATTATCGCGATCAGTCATCAGAGATCTTGATCACTTGAGAATTTTATGCCAATTTTAGATCTAACCAACTATTGATAGATTTGGCACTTTTATGGTTGTCAAAAATGTTGACATTTGTCGAATCATCAGTCAACAATGAAGTTTTCTTTGTTTAATAATTTTGAAGTGTGGTAGCTTTCAGTGGATATGCTAATTTTTAAGACTCACGAATTTGCATAGTTGAATTTAGTTAGGAACACTTTTTGAACAACCTTCATATTTTGTTATGATCAATGATCTTTTGCGTAGATCTTTGGCTTTTTAAAAAGAACATGGTAAATATTTATTCCCCTGGTCTCGTGAGTAGACCTAGAGCTCCGAAATGTTGGAAGAACTTTTTACAAACACACAAGAAAAATCAACTCAAAATACGTCAACTTAAATGTCTAAATTGATCAATTTGAAAACTAATTGTTTATTATTGACATAGGAAGTGAAATCCTTTATCAAATCAAACGTTGATAATACCAAACTTTTGGCAAATAAACAACTGATCAATTGATCAATTTTATAATATCCATTTTTGGTTGATCAAGTATTGAGCTAAATTTGTTTGCATTGATATTCAAAAACAGTATTGAGAATCAAAGGTTGCTGAAGTTTTAAGTCGGTTTGCTTAATATTTAAGTCCGAAAATTCTGACAAATGGGGAAAAGCTTTCTAAAACTAAAAGAACCGACGATCCTACCACACAAAACAGCTAATTAGAATGGCTTCGAGGAAGAAGTGAATCCTCTAACTAGGGTCAACTTTTGAATTCACTGCAAAATATCCACTTTCACTTAAGCACGCACACTCCCGAACAAAAACCGCACAAAATTGATTAATAATCCATCGCAAGTGGGTAATTTTCCGCCACAACAAGTAGCATCTCCCTGGGCATTCATCTTTTGACCCGTCCATTCATTCGGTTTGCACACTTCCATCACTCCAATTACACGTGGAGTTGCAGCTCAAGTGTTCGTCGTATTTACTTTGCCGATTTGCCACACATACCAGTCATCTTTTGATTTTCTGCGCGCAATTATAAATCTCAGCTACCCCAGGCTTCGAGAGTTGGTCGGAAAGTCGCTACCACTTAAGGGAACTTTTATTACGCTTAAATTGCTTTCTAATTAATTACCCGGCCATGGTGAACATCGGTTACAAAATATGACGTTGCCCACTTTGTCTTGTTCTGTTCCATCTTTTGACCAGTTTTTGCGCCCCATCTGCTGGTGGTTGGGCCAACTTCCCCATTATGCTTCGCGGTCTGTTAATCCATCGCGTAGTACCAGCCGCGAACAACAACAGTGATCTAGCGATCCTAAATGGTCAATCAAAATCGCTATAAGTTCTCGAAACGATCAATCAATCATGAGTATGCGTGTTCTCTGCCCCAGCATCATGGTCGCACACTCACTCTCTCTCTCTCGCTCACGGGGGCCGTGGGTATACGTACTCATCTCAACGTCGTGATCTTGTGCAATTCATCCTGCCTTGGCTGTATGCTTGCTGCGCCGGTAGTCCGTCATTCAGTCAGAGCGATTTAGTGTTATCTCTGGACAGCGTGCAGCTTGAGATACTCTCGCCGCTGCAATGCCCTTGGAGGCACATCACACAAATTGACAAATTTCCAGAACCGAGTCCGCGTAGCTAGTAGAGACCGAGAGGTAATTGAACACTTTACTGTCGTGCTCCAAAAATACCAGCATACAGTAGCGAGAAAAGGATCTTCCGCGAGGATCAATCGGTATAGAGGTATGCAAATCGAGTCGGCGAGGGTCCATCAGGCAAGTTGGGTGATTTATCGCCAAGTGGAACTGCATCAAGATGAATGAGAGATATGCACAGAAACTGGATACTCCTCGGACATTTGGCAATCCATCAACTGTCTGACTTTAGAGAGCCGCTTCTTTAATTTTTATGAGCATTTTGGGAATCATCAACCTAATCTGTGATTAATGTAGAAGTCGCGATCCACAATCACAACAAAGCGAGAGAAATCTTTTCGAATCCCAAACGCCAATTCCAATTCAAGCTGTCAACACTTCATATGGAAGCCATCAAAATCCCAAAAGTTATGAGCAATTGGTTGGACACCAGAAAGTATCTATAAACGTATAAATGACGACGACCCATTCGCCTTTGTCTCCGACGATCACTTTAATTAAACGAAATTCTCTCGGTTTTATTTGAATTGCTTAATTTTTTGGTTTCATTCAGACGGGCAGAGATGCGCCAGCAACAACAGCAACAACAACATCTGATCTAAACGACGAGTTTAGCTCATAAATTGTCATTAGCCGGTGACACTCTCTTAACCTTTTACTGTTGAAGTCGTTAGGCCCTGTTTGACCGAAGAAGCGCTACAAAGCGCATAATTTGGACTTAAGCTGGGAAAGGTATTTGAGAGGCTTTTAGCTACTTTTTTTTTTTTTTTTGGTATTAGTTAAGGGCTTTGAAGTTTGTAGAATTTATGGTTATTTTTGGGCACATTTCAGATTTTTTTCATCTTTTGAATTCCACAGCAAATGGGTGGAATGCTAAAATTTGGGAAATTTCTGCCGGTTTTGTGGGCTTTGGAAGGCGGTCGAAATTGGGCATATCTGCCGACACAGGGTGCTTCCTGTTCGGCTTATCCCACCTATTCTGTGTTGCAGTTTAACTGCATCTTTGGAACGTCTTAATAGCTTTTTTATAGGCTTAAGTTCAATTTAAAATTACGTGACTAGCAGCTTGTGAACATGTAAGGCTGTTAAGGACCTTGATAACTGCTTAGACTTCAAGCATCTCTCATCCGATTCACACTTCTTTACCGCACCTTTCCTTAAAATAATATGACCTTGTCTAATAATTTTTTTTTATCTTCTTGCAGGTAAGAATGGGAATTGGAATTGGATGATCTAATTCAGACACGAAAAATGTCTTACTTTCAGCTATTGTTTGCCGATTATACTAATCACCTTTTTGATAATTTATTTCAGACACCAAAAATGTCTCTTACTTTAAGAAATTTCACAATTTCAGAAAGTTTCACTGAGCGTGCAGCAGTCATTTTCATAGTGGATTTTGCTTTATTAAGGAGAATCCATTCAAGTTTGATTTGTCTACCTACTCGGAATAGTAGATACATTTTTTGATGATTTATTTCAGACGCCAAAAATGTATTACTTAAAGAAAGTTCAGAGTACACTCATTTCTTCGCTGGTTTCAGTTATTGTCCAATATACTGATCATCTTTTTTTATGACTTTAAGAAAGTTCAGAATTTCAGAAAGTTCAGAGTACGCTAATTTCTCCGCTTGTTTCAGCTATTGATTGTCGATTATATTGATCACATTTTTGATAATTTATTTTAGACATAAAGAAGTATCTTACTTTAAGAAATTTCACAATTTCAACAAGTCCAGGATGCAAACTTCTTTTGCGTCGGTTTCAGCAATTGTTCAACATACTGATCGCCATTTTGATGATTCGTATCAGACACATAAAAGTCTCTTACTTTAAGAAAGTCTAGAATTTCAGAAAGTTCAAAACACCTTCTTTTTCAAATTCTAGCAGCACTGGCTCCAAAAATAAAGACGAGAATCCTGGAATATACTCCAAAGAGTCGAATTTTTCTGCTGCAATTTAGACACATATAAAAAAGGTCTCCAATGTCCTTCTCATCGCGCTGGTCCTGGTTAATCTCGCAACGTATTGCGTAGCACAATACCAGCACCTTCCAAAATCCCAACAATGCTTGGAATTTATTCGTTAAGCAATCACTGTTACCAACTGCCCCAGGTCACTGATTAAACTGCACCGTAAATCACCGCCCCAGTATCACACCGCCATACTAAACCTGTCATAAGGCGTCAACAATAATTCCTCAAAACAAACAATTTCGACTGGATAAACATACGAACCGAGAAATCCATTCCCAAAAATCTCAAATTTCCTTGTCAACCGCTGTAGGAGCCAACAAAACCTCTCTGTCGCCTCACAATATTTATACGACCCACAGCCATGATTTATCGTAATGACGTGTATCTCTCTCTCCGCCGAATGTCACAACTCTTCATTTCATAAAAAACAATTTTATAAAATCTACTGTCCCCATTGGAGCAACGCAAAATTGTTGTACACCTTTTCTCAGGTTACCCCTTCTGATCTTGATTCGGACCACAATAACCAAAGGAAAAATTCCGTTCAAGGGGAGGCTGATAATTAATGCCCAAACAATGATTAGAAACCCCACTGTGATTGTTTTCATAAAAAAAAATAATCAGGAGACACTGCAATTTCCAGCGTGTGTCAGTGTTGAGTCTGTGTATGTATAGCACACACGTTCCGTTGGCTGTGTCTCTCAAATTACGACTTATGAGACATGGCTGATGGGCCTACGTTCAATCTCTGTGAGTACAACAAGCCTCAAGCAAAGACAAAACAGAAAAGAAAAAAAAAATGCTACGCGAGATTAAGATTGCTGGGTGGACCGGGTACCGTTCAGCGAAGAAGTATCCCTTTGTTGTGAGCTGGTGTTGTATACCTATACCGGTCCGGCTGACGATGATGATGCCCAAGTCATGATAAGAGGTGGCTGGGCTTATGGAATTTCTCCCTCATTATAAATTCGGTGGAAGAAAGCACGATGACAGAGTTTTCGTTGTCAGTGGCTATATGAAGTCGGGTCGTCGTCGTTGGCTTCCTCGATAATGGGAAACTGGATAAAACTTGACTAATTAGTTGATGGTCAATAATATCGTTTTGAATAAATTCAATGAGCGCCAAATAGAGTCAATGTCAGATACGGATACCCATATGTCCGCGTGCGATTGTCTATATGGGAAGTTTTAATTAATTGCTATTATGCGCCACAACGCTGCTGCGGCTGGTCGTCAGTTTGTTTTATGTGGTCCTCTAATAGGAAAGATTGGCTTTAGTGTTTTTGTTTTGACTGGTTCGTAAAATTCCCCCGATGAAAAGCACGTTTTTTTTTTTTAAATAAACAAAACATGCCGACAGAGTTGAGGTATTTTATTTAATTTGTTCTCAGAAGATCTCGCCGCGGATAAGCGAATTGTCGCACACCCGTTTGAGGTTGAAACGGCTGTTTTTGCAACACTAAATGTCAAGTGATTCGGTTTTATGACGGTGCTTCTGGTCTGTTTGTGAAATTTTATTCCAAATGTTAACGCGAGCGATGATTTTTTTATTGCAATTTGTTTCGCCCAAAAAAAGAAGAAGAAGAAACAAACTCGCCCATCAGTATGCAAAGCTTTGGCGAGAATTAAGGCATCAATTAGTTTTAAACAATTGAGCCAATTTGTTTGACATTTTTCCAACTGAGTCAGGGTAATTTTTCATTCGCCCGAAATGCGGTTTTTTTCTGAAGCAAAGTTATGTGACAGCAGATGACAGTTGCCTTGGGGGCTTGACAGGCAATTTTATGATGGGCGGTGGAGATAATTTCAAAAGAATCGCTTTTGCTGTTTGCGGAGAAGCTGTCAGAATTCGGTTTGGCCTTCTAAGAAACTTGACCAGTGTGCGATTAAGAGAAATATTTAAACAATGGTAATGTGTAATATCCGGACGGAGGTTGCATTTTTACGAGGTTAGTCGAGGTGCGTATTTGATTTTGTTAACACGAGTGGAAAGGGTAGGTAGATGGTACCTTGTTGTTGGATAGTGGTGAGTCAACAGTTCACCAGCAAGAACTCAGTTGCGGACCACGAACTGTCCCCATTGCAAGGCGTTGCATACGTAATAGTAAAATAAATAATTACTTCGCAGAACAGGTCCATTTATGGCGGAACCCTAAGCTTCTAACAACCATTCATCTTAATTTGTTGGTCAGCTCAATGGCGAGAAAATTAAGTCTATTTCCGTCTCAGTGACACGGCCTTCCCTTGAGCTTAATTTCACGACGATCGGTTGACGCGTTGAGGATGAGATGTATGGGTTGAGGATGAGATGTATGGGTTGAGGTGAATAGGCTAGACAAACATAAAAAAATCGAAGGTTTTAGTTTTCATTAAAGCTGTCAGTTTGATCGCGGCAAAGTAAGTCTAAGTTTATATCCTCATTACAAACTAAGCTCGTGATTAATTTGACGTCCAACGGTTGAGGTGTTGAGATGTAAAGGCGGAAGATTTTCGATTTCACGGAAACTGTCAGTTTGATTGCAGTCAAATAAACCCTAAGTCCATCTTCGTGTCACGAACTAACCTTGAGCCCAATTTCAAGTCGATCGGTGCGTAGGGTGGACAAACAATTGAATAAAAGGTCAGCCTTCTGTTTGATTACACCTAACAGAATCTCAGAACCTTGAGTAAGGCGAGGATGTCGTTTCTTTCCGACCAACAGGCGTAAGTGACGCCTTTAGAGAGAGCTCAGGCGCCAATTTTTCATTCATTTTATTTCAAGTTCCATGAATTTTGAAATTTTATGGTGAAGGAGAAGGATCCACAATTTTCTGGTTATTCCACTAGATAAGTCGACTCTGACCTTGCCGCTCCACTAAAATGTCCCATCCTGAAGCCGGCACCGGTCCCAACTTTGCTGTGGTTGTCTTTTATCGCGTTGAAGATCATGTGGGCCTCGTTATTGGTGTCCATACGCTCTGAGGCAGTGTTGTTAGCACTACCTCCTCATTTATCCCACGAAGCGTGGTCATTTATCCCTTTTTTCCCTTTTCACCGTACTCAAATTCCCTTTTAAAATCCCACGATACTTTTTTGCGTGAAAATCCAGTTTTTAAAAGTAAAATTTGTATTACACGGAAAGAAAATCAGGTTAAATTAACCTTTAGTATAAAAACCGCAGTTTCACTGCTATGATTATTATTTTTTGGTACTAGAAAAGTTTGATAAAAGACGATTTACATGAGCTGTTTTTTATGGACATTCAGTGTGGTGATAAAAATGGTGAAATACAGTTGTTTGGATAGAATTTCAGCAAAAATTCATAGTTTGAATGTTTTTTGTCAGATTTCTGAAATTCCCACGATTTGGTGCTTTATCCCTTTATCCCACGGAAGGCTTTTCGGACATCGAAATTCCCACAAAAAGGGATAAATCCCACTATATAACAACACTGCTCTAAGGGCACTTCAAAAAAATGTTTAGAGCCTTAATCTACATTGAAACGATTCACTACCTCCACCAAGCCTGTGTTTAGGGCAGGGTCTAGTTCATTCCCCCCAAAAGTGATAAAATCTATGACAAGTCATACTCAGTCGTTCTGTTTCTATTCTATTATGACCGCCCAAGCTTGTGAAATGACATCGACATCATACACCTTACTGCGCCTAATCAATCGCTCTCACCTCAGCTCTCGTAAGCCGTTTCTTTCAAAATCTACTGGCTAATTGACACTTGATACCCAAATTACCACCGACCGACGTTATCTGCAGCGCAGTCCCAACTGACATGGGTACACAAAGCTGATTTCAAAACTTCCTCATCGATTTATGAATGTCACATCTCGATCTCAGTCACGCGATCAAGTTGACATCTCGTAATCCCCAGCCGCCCACGAATGGCTTACGAGCCCAACCAGACAGCCGATACCACCCAAAGGTGTGCGCACAGTCGAAATTTCTCCGGTAATCTCTGGTTTCAAGAAATGCATCTCAATCCTTGGAAATTAAAATATATGATTAGTAACCCTAATACCGTTTAATATGCTGTCACATTTGTCAGGTGTTCCATTCATCTGTCAGTGTCACATTCCCGTCGAACAATAGCCCATACAACCGAGCACCGATGCATTGTCTGCGGGTGACGAAAAAGCTCTCCATTCTCTCCCTCAGATAAACGAAAGAAATCGAGGTCGCACTTGGATGTTGGATTGTGTCACATTTTCGGATGACACTCATCAAATATCACCGCACGTTGTATAGATGCCCGGCTAATGAAACCAGATTCACACCTCTTTCAAGTTGCCTTTACAAGCCACACTCGTATAGCATTCCGTTGCGCGAGCGTCATGTAACGATAAATACATCATTTAAGCCTCGTCCCCATGTCACATGTCAGATACCAATTTGATAAATTATCCTCATTTGTCAGAGCGCGGAGGTATGTAGGGAGAAAAAAGCGAACCCACCAATTCCGATTCTTGTGATCCACATTGCGGATAGTGGCCTTTTTTCGGGCTGACAGGTTGGCTGTTGTATATGCAGGGCACTGCATTCGAAGGGCTATCATTAGATTAATGAACGTCATTTACTTTCTTGGTGTGGGACATGACTGCGCAGCAAGTTGTTCCAGGAACTCACCAACAAAAAAAAACAAAAAAAAGCTGCGGCATCTCAGAGCGCTCCAGTTTAACCCACGTGTGTAGATGTATAGAGATGCCAGGAGGTGGAATTTGCTGCCTTCTTCTTTATTTTCGTCGTCCAGAATGAGGAGGTTAATCCTTGCGACATACACGAATAAGTAATTGAGCAGTCAGTACGTTTCGAACTGCACCCATTTAGTACCTGTTTGGTCTGACCGACTTTGGGAAATTGCCGGGGCACATTGTTACAAAGAGGCACCTCTGGGTCATTTCGCAAGATGCCTACGCTAATGGAGAGGTGTGTGCCAGAGCCCAGGGGCTGGCGAAAACCAAAAATTATGCACTGTTGCAACGGAAAAAAACTGTGATTTGTTGGGGTAACCATCAGGAACGCAGGATATAATCGAGTCAGCGATTATTTCGGGGTCCCATTCTATGGGGGGTAATGTGCGATAATTTCTCAAGAAAATTTATTTATTACCCGCGCGGCTTGGCGGACAGATTTTTTAAACAACAATCCGAATTAGGCTTTGCACTACATGTAATAAATTGCAGCAGTGCAGTGGGCTTACCTAAAGCCAAGGGAGGATGGATTTTTTTAAATCCGGATGGTTGCTCATTTTTGTAATAAACAAAGTTTTTGACAAATTCGGACTCCTAATCAGTTAACAAGTCATCTGTCCTGTACCTAATTAGCCATCCGGACCAGGGCATTATTTGTCAATCCGTATAGTAAATAAGTATACCCAATTCGAGATTAAGGGGGTATATGGTATACCAACTCAATTGTTTTCGCTTTCCTGAGCAGGTTAATCTTGATCATTCAAATATTCCCAAATATCCGGATAACTTCTTTTTTAAATATGAACGCCATTCATTTGCAAAATTGTTATCCTACTGGCTGAATTCAGAAGCTGAAGCCATAGATTGTATTTTTCTTGTAGTCCATTACATTAATCACATACCCGCAGTCCGGATAGCGCAACCCATATTCAAACTCTTGGCGCGCACGAGTCTTTATTTGAATGAAATAGAGGAAGCATTTGGAGAACTCTCTTGTCGTCTTTTAAATTTACGTATTATATGGCTGTAATCCGCCTTAGATGTTATTTTTAATTCGGATAGTTCACGGCTAAGTTTCTTTCTAAAGTGGATAAAGACTAATTATATCCTCGGTCGAAACGGGAGAAAGATTTCACTCAATTAATTTTACCTCTTATGCAGTTTCGTTCTAAAAATATTTCCTCAAGTAGAAAATTATTATCCGAACAATTGTCTTACTGCATTTAACATAGTCCGGACGACAAAATGAACTCCAAATCGGACTTCTAATAGAGTCAACCTTCCACCGCGTACCATTTTGAACGGCAACTAATGTTTTAACGAGGCTCCTTCCATAGAGTCTGTGGTTGATGGAATTCCTAATAATCCGGACGTCAAAATAATTATACAACCGGATGCCTGCCCAATACAATCATACTTATACCTACCGCAAGACATTTTACAACTTTTTGAAGTAGTGTCCCTAGAAGGGTAGATTAGTTGCGTTAACGTATTTTTCACAATCCGGACGTCAACATTTTTGTAACAACAGATTTTCTACTGCCAATCAATTTCAGTTGGGACTAATGTTCTGACGAAATTATTTATATGAGGTACAGCTTGTGAAAGTCTGTATTCATTTTAATCCGGATGTTAAATTGAGTATACGAAATCAGATACCAAAAAAAAAAACATATTTGTACCTACCGCATATCATTTTATTTTGTAATTTCTTCTCTCCGAAATAATGTTTATAGAAGTTTAAAGTATTTGGGTTTACGTATTTTTAGTAATCCGGATGTCAAAATTGGTGCAGCAGCGGATACCTTATGCAATCCCAATTTTAGTGAGAATATCGTTCTAACGAAACTATTTCCATGGCAGATGTCTTCATTCCATATAATCCGGACGTCAAAATGGTTAGAAAACCAAGAAACAGAAATACATCCAATATCAAGGAATTTTCCTGCACGTGACTCAGTGGCTAGTATGCTGGACTACTGAACGGATGGTTCCAAACTCAGCCCAGGGGATAATACAACCTTACACCAAAAGACTGTCTGTTTTTTTTTTTTGCTTTTCTTTTCTCATTCTACGCCACCCGCAAACCATCCGATGTCCCATCCGACTTTCAACAAAGTCACCTAGAAACCCACCTCGCCATTCGCATCCATCTTATTACCATGAGTACTCCTTAGCGCGTCGACAAATTGCTGCGGCAGCACCGCATATTTTATCATGTCGCTCTATAACACTTCCCCAGCTTGAACACATAGTAATCGGATTACATCGGCTAAGGCCGATTCATAAATCCCGCAGCCAACCACGCCGCATCTCCTCAGCCGTGTACCCAAAGAGCTTATCGAATAAAATTACAATATAATTTACCTGCTGCTGCAGTCCTTGTCATCTTGGAATATATACGTATCGTATGCCCCGCAGGACACCATGGAAGTCGAAAAGTGACCAACAGAAGAAGTGTGCCACGCTGAAATAAATTCTGAGAATATTTATTCCAAGGATTAAGAAGAATCAGATAGAAGTAGGCGAAGGCGACCGACCAAGCAACAGGTATGGCGGACTTGGTGGCGCGGCTACCGAAATTGCCACCATATAAATATTTGTATACAGTCACGTGTACCGAAACAACAGGATATTGTCCTTCTCATTGATGATCCGTGAAAAACGTCTGGAGAAATACCTTCCACTGCGATTATGATGGCGTGTGTCCTCTTTTTTTTTTATTGATTTTCCCCGAAGAAAGGTCATGTCACATAATAATCATAAATCTGCACAAGGACATCCCTTTCGGTTGGTATACATCTTCTGCTTCTGACTTGTGTCGGGATACGCTTTAATTCGGGATATACTAAACCATTTTCTCGAAGGAAGAAAATGGAATTTAATTGGCTCGAGGATTTTTGTGCTTCGCCCGCGTGCATCCGCTTGAAAGGACTTCCTTCAGGTGAAACATTCCAAATGACTGGAGTTTTTCTTACCGTTTTCTTTTCATCCTTCGCTGTCTTATTCTCGCCGCTTGTGTGTAGGGTGAAATCTTGCTGAATAGGTGGAAGTATTTTAAATGCTTTTGATTGAATCTGCTGCTGCCGCGTATCCTTCGCACCATTTCATCCGATTTCGCTGAGGAAGAATTTCAACTTGCCTCCGTGGCGGAGGTAGTATACTCGTACCTATAATGAAAGGCAAAACCAAATGAAAAGGAAAATGAATCCAACGGGGGCTTCTCGCCGCTGATCTAATCTCGCAGAGTCCTTGAAATTAAATCGAGGATGAATAATGTTATTTGGATAAAGGATTCTACACGGTAAGTTCTGAGGAATTCCTCATCGCCTCTACTGAGCTGATGCCGCCGCATAAGGATATACCGACGCAAAGGTGACAATTTACTTCTAAGGAGCAATTTTCCGTTAAATTTAAGTAATTGGTTGCATGAGGGTGTGTGTGTGGCTCGATTCATTTCATTCATTCGACGGCGCAGTTCTTTGAAGAGAAATCTTTTTAATTAGGCAGAAGGCACGTGCCTAGCTACAGGACGGCGGGTGAGATACCGGTTTCCAAAAGAACCTTGCATCAATTTTCTGCTGATTTTGTGGTTTTAAATTAGACTTGGCTTTGAATCTTGTGCGTGGATTGTAATTACCCGCGGATAATTGTGAGCAAATACAAATTCTGGGTAATGAGGCGAATCTCGTAACTGGGTGGCCATTTACGACTGCTAATAGGGGGGCGAAAAATGTTCGGTCCCGCAATTGCATCCTCCACTGTAGCGAGCTGTTATCTAGATATACGAATGCCAGCCACCAAGGAGGTGGCAAGGACTCTGTGCGGTAATTGTCTTCATTACAAGCCCGCTTATCTCCAACTACACACATTTGGAATGTGTCTGCGGCAGCATATGTGCACGCTGGAATTCGCACGAAAGGATTTTCCTCACCTTGGTCGGCGCTGCGTATCGCTGTGGTGCATCTACTTAACATGTCCGCAGCCAGATGCGACCATGTGATGATGTTCCGACTGATAAGCTGGGATGCGCGCTATGTTGTTGTGCGGGGAAATTATTACCCGCGATAAGCTGATTGTGGGTTGGGTTACCACCATGATCCTTTCGTCGCGCACTAACTAGCCGAAATAGAATAGACTCGCAGTCTCGTGTATAAAATCTCCTGATGGATGCATCGACTTGGTCGTCGTTTTGGATGTTATCGCATGTAGGAGTGTAGTTGGTGCGTGTTGTGGATATTCCACCGCCACGACGACGACGACGCATCGAGTACGCGCGAACGCGACAGAGCGAGAGAGAGATGATTAATTGGCGGAGATTGCCTGGCAAGCGACGGGATGATATCCCGAAAAAGAAATCATCCGCGCGCAGAGTGAATTCTTCGCCAAGGTGTTGAAGAAAAATAAGCCTGCAACAATGAACAGTTAAAAGGTGGTATACTCCATCTTCATCATCATCATCATCAGCTAGAGAAACATTGCAATTACCATTCTCTGGCAACTCGTCGTCGCCGCGCAAATACATGGTGTACCACAAGGAGGAGGAGTAGGTACGGCGCTGGTTTTTTTTTCTTGTTTTTTTCTGCTTCATCGTGTAAACGACCATAATTAATAGTTTATCATAATCTTTAGAGTCTCATAAAAGAGTCTCTGGGCTGCCGTCGCATCGCACACTTAGGCGGAGGGGCTTCGCCGCTCGGAGTCACATATGCGGAAGAGATTCCAGCCAGCCACCTTGGCCGCATCAGGGAACGAATGGATTAGTGGTGTTCTTTCAACGCATGCGCCTACATCTCCATTGAGCTGTACAGTACATGGGTATAGACTGTGGCAATTTATAGGAGAGTGTGCGCACCTTTGGGGAATTTATCAAATGGTTAGATTTTCCGTCATCCGGGACCAAAATACCGGTGAGTGGTGTTTGTTGTTAGGATGACGTGTGTCCTGGGTGGCAGTGGTGCTGGTCATAGGCCTTAATTTGATTTGAGGGCGTGAGATGCCCTCTTGCTTGTTCGATCTTTATTGCATATATAGTGACTTGTGAAACGGGCTGCAAGTGTTACGTGGGTGGAAGGTGTGATCCCAGCCATAGGTCGACGTGTCTTTTGCTAAATTTGTTGAGTGGGAACTGTAAAATTGTCTTGAAGAAGAACCCTGAGCGCAAATTTAATAAGAACCAGGAACATATTTCAACTGTCTGTGGCCGTAGCAGATTGTCCATTCGAAGATCAAACGGCTTCTATGCGAAAAAGGGACGAAAGGCACAGTGCATTTGAATTTGTATCGGATGAAAATTGAGACTCAAGTTGGGCGCCATTCAAATAACGATCGAGCCACAAGCTCAAGGACTTACAAGAGATCTTCGTCGAGTACCATTAAGTAGGTTATACAAATTTTAGTCGATTGGTACAACATACCTCATGTTGGACAACTTTGCTGCGAGTTCTCTACAATTATCCGTAAAAATTTGGCAGCCCAGAAATAGAGCCCGTTAGAATGATAAAACGAGAAAGCATAGGCTCCTACATAGACCGCTGGGAATAAAATTTATATTTTAGTCGGATAGTGGTCTAGCGTTGGGCGCCACTTCTGCAAGTTAGATCACGTGACTCATTTCCCAAAAGAAAGCTGGTTTTTTGATGCTTGCAGTAAGAAGCAGTTTCAAGTGCTGATCAGTAGAACCCATCAGGACCCAGCCAGTTTTTGACACCGACGACGGCTACTAATTATTGACATCGCAGATCATTGCTTACATCAATAAGCCGTTTTAGTAAAAAAATTAAACGAACGAGGTCTTACCTCTGATTGAAGTAAAAAATGCTAACATTTTTGAAATTTGAACTTCGACAACTACTGGGTATACAAATAAATAGGAAAATCAATCAGCAAATGGCCTTACGTTGGGCGCCACTTATTTGAGTTTTATCCCCTCACTCACTTCACTGATGAGAACTGCTTTCCTTGCTACTTGGAAAAGGTACACCTTCTAGGTATTGTCTATAAACAATGTGGGAAGGCAATCGAATATAGACAAGGCTTGGAAAGGATTCGTGCTCAAAATCTTTCAGAAATAGACAAATACTTCGTCGCGGACCTTTATTCATTAAAAACCCGTTTTAATCGAAAGCAAAAATGAACCTAACGTTTGTTGTCTTTGATATGAGTGTAGATTTATACACAGACAACAAGCTCCGAAATAGATCACTGGAAATCATTGGTCATAAAGTGAGAATATTGGTCCAACGTTGGGCGCCACTCTATCAGGTTCTGTCTTACACATACTTGATAAATAAAAAACCGAAACGGGCCACCTAACATCAGTATATAAACAGATGTTGCCAACTAAGGTGTCTAAATTAGGAATCTCAATCGGTAAATGGTCCCATGTCGGGCGCCATTTTTCAAGAATCCCTCGCCTTATTCATACCTGATGAATAAAAATCGAAACGCATAACCTTACTTCAGGATATATGCCTACAGATAAATTTTAGCAGCAAATCTGGTTAAATTAGAGCTTCAATCAGAAAACGGTCTCATTTTGGGCTCCACTTTTGCGAGTTTTTTCGACTTACTCATTCTTTACCAATAGAAGGCTTGTTTTGTTGCCCCTTGGAGCACTGCTTCACAATTTATCTGTGCTGAAACCAGTAACAAAAATAAGACAGTTGGCGGCCGGAAATCGAAAGAAAGTCACCAGACTGTTATGGTAGGAAAATAGTAAATTTCACCGATCAACAAATGGCCCCACTGAGAATGATAAAGTGCTAATGCTTATGATAGACACCACTACAGCATGTTTAGTTGAGTATCACAAGACAATACTGGGCTAGACTATTGTTCAGTGTCACGTTTTAGTTGAAAAATTGTCTATAACACCAAAAACTCCCTGTTGACACTACGCAACCTTGTGGTGCCCATTTTTCTTTCAAACTACAAACGAGAAGCAACAACTCTTCTCACCGCCAACGCCGTTTTTCACTCCCCAGCGCACATCCGAAGCACCACACACTCTAAATCAAGCGGCCATAATTTTTCATAGCACATTTGTCATTTCGATGTCTGCCTCATGTCATGCGTAACATGATCCCCGCTTGTAAACAAAATCATTTCTGTCAAAATCGTTGCACCAAAAATAGTCACATCCACAAATCACAGCAATTAAAGGCGAATCTATTTCAGCCGAACTTGTGTTGTCCTGCGAACAACACGATGTTGAATTAATATAATTTACCTCCTCCACCGGAGAAGAAATAGCACACATCCGACATACTCCTCCTCGTTCTGAATTTAACCTCTCTGCGTCTGACAGAAATGGAAGTTGTCGTCTTCGTTGCATGCATGCATGCAAAAAAGAAGAAGACAAACCCCCGTCCATTCGCTTATCAAGATCGAGAAATTTGATCTTTTAAATGGACTCCACCACCCTGTGATGCCTGATGTGTCGCAGCAGAGTTTTAATTTACCACCAGTCCCGGATGGTCCACATCCACAGTCCACACAGAGTGACCAGTTCCAGTTGCGCTCATCATCAGACAGGATGATGCGATGATGCGGTGCACCCGACCAATGCCAATGCATTCGCCCATGAAACTTGCGCCAAAAGTAATAAATAAAAACAATTTTTCTTGTTAATGAATTATTGAAGGTCTATTGGATATGGTGTTAACCAAAAAGGACGAATACGAGTCTGCCTCGCTCCGACTTTATCCATTTGCAATTAAAATACCGTATATTATCGTTAAATCTTTAAGATAGGCAGATACATTAATTAAGAGGATAGCGACTGGCTGCATGGTGTATAGTCGTGTTATGCTGGAGGTATATTATTAGGTGGCTAGCTTCTGAACATATACAGCCGTTGTCCCTTCATTTATGAAATAGTATGTGACCCTGTAATGGCTGCCGCAGACGGTCACTTGTTTGTTGCATGCAATTTCGAGTTAAAAATCTTTCCACCCCAGGAGGACAGAGGCAGACGTTTTAAACTTCAATATTATGTCCGTGAAGTGACAAGCAAATAGCCAAAAGCAGACGAGGATGGCCAAGCCCGCTTCGACTGCAAATGGAATTTTTTGTTGTTGCTTGCTTGATCAGATATTTTTCTCACAACAAAAAAGTAAGTGAAGAGAAATGTAGCTATAAAAATGGATGGTGGCGTGGAAGAGGACTTTTCAAAATACCATCGAGGAGGGTATCCCTACTACAGTCATGATTCATGAATATGCAGAGTGTCCGTATAGGTTGTCTGTGATGTTGCCTAATAGGTGCAGGCTCATTCAATCAGTTAAGGGAGAGGTTTCGCTGTTTAGTCGGTGGGGTCGTAAAGTTGGCAGTTTTGTTACCAACTTTTCGAGTCTGATCCGTGTCAAGTAGGTTCCACTATAAAAATTTCACTAGAAACATAAATGATGAAAAATCAGTGATAACAGTGAGCAACCTTGAGGTACTCCGTCGTTTTTTTCAAAGTTGGATGAAGCAAGGGGTCACAGACCAAGAAGCCACCTGCCAAAAAACTGTCGGGATGAAAAGATTTGAAGCGTTTAGATGAAGAAGGGTCAAGTGACGTTCTTGAAGTTTCGAGATAAAGTATTTTGAACACAACTTTTTTTGTGATAGTAACTGAAACTTGCTGCTGACGAAAAAAAAAAAAAAAAAAAAACATAACAGCCTTTCAAAATATAAGTAATTTATTTAATAACAATAACTTAAAGACCTTCTTTTTATTAATAATTTCTGAAAAATGTTACTTAACGCCTCCTTCCACTGAATTATTTTTTAATAAGTATAATCATAAAAAAATAAATAGGGATTAAGTGACATTTTTAGTTCTACTTTTTTTTTTTTTTTTTTTTCAGCGTTATGAATCGTTGAAACTGCTTTTTCGTAGAGCCAATGATGATCAATTGCATTTGATCTTTCAAATTCTTAATTTTTTTGTTGAAAGTTCCTTGGTTTTTTTTTCTCTTGGAAAAAAGTCGAGTGTTTTGTCAGGAATTTTGCCTGACTTAGCTATCAGAACTTCATTGAAAGGAGCTTCTTCTTCATAACATTCCTTGTACAAATATGATCCATATTTAAGTACGCGTATCCACTAACACTGTCTCTGAAATTGATTTTGTCCATCAAGACATTTTCTGTAGAGTTAAGAACGTTAAGTTTTGCCTGTAAGTCGGCGAGTGAGCGAAAATGGTTTTCCATGTTAACGACGACAGTACTTGCTTGAGCTTGTTATGATTTCTCTGTACTGATCCGCGGTATATATTGTTTCATGTTTTTGTACACTGTCTAAGTAGGTGTGCCCAACTTCCGGAAATTTTTGATCGATGATATCGAAATAGTCAAGTAATATAAGAACTTGATATGGACATATAAGAAATAAGTTTTTCCAGGCTTTAAGAACCCTTCTGCTCTTGACAAATTCGCACTATTGAAAAAAAGTAAAAAATGCACTCATTACCTCTGTGCTTCCTCGGTCAGCTATATCTTCCGTCTACGTTACCATATAAGACATTTCCACCATAGACAAACCATACTGAGACCCCCAACTCACAATTCTCCTGCCGCTGCGCCCCTCAATTTTTTTTCAAATTCGCCATATTGTATTCCTATCGGTGTTATGTCAAAAAAGAATCAGTGTGACATGCAAAAACACACAAAAACTACAAAAATAAATGCTGCCAACCGCGGCAACCTTGGGGAAATGTAAAAGAGTTCGGGAATACCACATTTTTTCATTACTGAACGCCATTGGTTAGTTATTATAAATTGTTAAAAGGCGAATAATTTGATTTGTTTGGTTAGTAAAACTATCTAAAGTTGATGTTCTATATACTAGAACAAACATGGTTGTGTATTTTCCGCTTTTGGATATCGTTAACTTCGATTTCGTGTGTAAATTTTTCTTAAATAATGAAGAAAATTTGCTCAAAATGTTTTCATTTTCCCTCAACCAATCTACACTGTTAATTTTTCATGAACATTTTAAGTAAATGTGCACTTATTCCTAAAAAAAAATATTATCCACACGTAACGCACAATTTCAAATTAAACGGATAAAATTCTATGAACTCTGCCAGCAACTTTGCCCACAGCGGAAGTGTCTCATATCTGCTGGGAGTGTGTTGGTGAGCCGGAATTTTTGAAGTTTCGTGACATTTGTCAATACGATTTTCTATGTAACAATAGTAGCGCACCAAACGTGAACACTCCATAAAAATATAGCTTGTAGGCTAAGTAACGGGAAATCGGCCGGAGTTGGTGGTCTCAGTATTGTCTCTGATTTCCACATCGGAAGTAATTACATGAATTCCCATGTTGCAGAACCACATCTGTCTCATATAAAAAGCTTTTGATGTTGTTAATTTTGGCAAGGGCATGGTTTGTTGTAGATCAAAGGTTATGTAGCATACATTTAGATCAGATGGAGCTTTTTCGCGATCGATTCTTTGATTTTCAAAGGCGGACGTGTAGCTTATTCGATGTTTTGTAGAGTTTTTACCCGCGTCACAGGTGCTACAAGTGTCGCTTCTAGGATGTCGGAAAGATAAATTGAATTCGTGTTAAAAATGTTTCTAAAATAAGACTTTAACAAAATAGGTGTAATTTTTTTCCTCTTGGCTGCACTTTTCAATGAAGATCTTATACATTTTTTTAATATTAAGTAGAGGTGAAAGGTAAAGCTTATGTGGGTTCTTATGACGTGAATAGTGCGATTCTTCAGCTGGAAATTTATCGATGTGTTCAATAACGAACTCGAGTTTTATTTGGGCGGCTTAAATGCTTTCCACTTTTATCCAAAGATGGTGCAAACTCACACGTTTTTATCTTATTTTGTATAACGTCGATTTGTTTCTTCCCTATTTGATACTGTGAACACATTGCAGCTTTACATACCCTTACACTCCTTCCACTAATGACAACAATATATTCATATGAAAAATTCCTTTCCCTAGAAGCATTTCATTTTTTTAGGCTTATGGACTTTCGTAGGATACTTTTAAAAAGCACGTCATTTTTTCAATTTTTATGTAACATATAAGAACTTGATAAGAGTTCCTTTTTGTTATCGAGACTAATGTTTTGTGAACAGGAGAAACGGCAATTTTCACTCCCACATAAGTTTCCGGAAATTATATTTTTCGCTTCAACGAGTACTCCTTTCATTGTTGTGTACTCCTTGCCTTGTTCTCTCATCAAAGCGTTAGCTCGCCGCTTCCATTTTTGTGGATTTCTAGGTCGTTTATTGACCTTTCTGGTGATTTTTTTTAGGACTGCACTTACTGTTTGTTTTTCCTTGAGTTAAAGTTGCTTCATTTGTTACAAGTATTTGTACTGGAGTCTCATGTAATGTAGCAACTGCTGTTGCTGTGCTTTGTGCTAGTGATGCTGCTTCCGACGGCATTTCTATATTTTTGGAATATATTCCTCGCCATCACTCGCTGAAAAATCCAACTCAGTATCGCTGATTCAAAATTATTTCTTTAAAAAAATTTGACAGTGTAATCAAAGAGCTTAAACTTTAAAAAAACACATGGATATAAATACTACATAAATACAGTAAAATTCTTTGGATTTATAAAATTTCTTATATCCGTCATATAGGCTTATCATAAAGGCTTTAAATAAAAGCATTGAATAAAAACCCAGGGAAAAAGCTACAAGTGAAAGTTTCACAAAGGAGGTAAATCAATCATTTAACTCCTTTATGCCAAAAAAAAAATTTGATTTTGGTTTTGCAATGCATAAAGGATTTAAGTGATTTTAACACCCTCTTCCACTACATCCTTCACTTTTCTATTGCATTTACCACCTTTATACCACATTTAAAAGGGACCATATCAAAAACTATTTAGAGTAGAGACAAGGGGATTGCTCAGAAATTTAAATTGTCATATAAATTTTTCATTTGTGAAAAAAAAAACAAATTTTCAAAAATGTCACTTAACCCCTTCTTCATCTAAATTGTCATGGATCGAATCGCTTGTCAATATTCAAATATAAGACGTGCGTCTACGGAGTGCAAAAATTGAAAAAGTCACCCAATCCGAACTGAAAGTGATGTGGTCTCCCACGAACTAAGAGAAGTTACACGGTTCTGTGGAGAATATGGCGGTTGCAAATTCAAGACGCTTACTACTCTGACACTCAACAATAGACTGTCGGTCAGAAATTCGCTGAAAACAGAAATAGGGAACAGTAGATGAGCCCCGCTGCAGAGAAATAGTGAAAAAAGTATCGGCCCCAGTGTCCAACATTGTGGCACCCCACATAATACCATAATCGAGTGAGAAATTCGCTAAAAAAAACTTTTATAATCATAAGAGATACTGGGATAATTAGAAGGCACCGGCTACAGTGACTCCTTCTGTCAGTCAACTTTCCATAGGACCATAGAAAAAATGCAGTTATGACAATATTTTTTTTAGGACACATTTCTGAGATTGCATCTCCCTTCCAGCTGAAGGTGCCAAGGGTTTCACCTCCCGTCGTCGTCGTTTCATCGAATGCAACTTCTTCATCAGAGGAATGCAATACTCCGAAATGAACTTAAATAAATACTTTTCTGTATATCCACCACGTCGGTGTCGGATATTCGAGAACTGCCTTGGACTGCGGATGCCAGCATGGGGTGGTGCTGAATTAAAATATACTTCGTTATTATTGCGTGGTCCTGCCTTTGTTGGCCGCACTATTACAATACTTATGATGGCCACGTTAAAGATGTCACCAAGTGTTTTGTGGGCCGGTGCATACACAGACCCCCCGCCAGGCGGTGACGATTTGTGTTCACCGGACTGCTTGCCAATAACTTTTAATTATTAAAGGTGGCACGGTGACGGTTTTGGCTTTTGTTTTCCGACTGCTGTCACTGGAATTTACGGATTTATTGTGCGGTAATGCGAGATGAGTTGCGATTCGAGTGCTTGACCGAGGTAGTCTGAGTGTCTGAGATGGGGGTCGGTCCTTCCTTCCAGTCCTTCCTGGTTTGGTTTTGGCTCATGGATGCTCTTTTCTGTACTCGATAAAACACTTTTTCAGAGTGAGTAGCTGTGGATATTCAAACAGAGTCATTGATGACTTGAAAAGGCGAAAGTGAGGTCTATGGTTTGTCACTTAAATTGTAGAGCGACCTCTATTGCGAACCTTTTGCCTCGCTCTCTAAGGAGGTTTGTTGCGATATACCAATTCATCATCAGACTTTGTGTTACTCTTTCATTTTCCTTCAGTTAATTTTGAGATCAAGTAGATACCTTCAGACGGGATTAGTTTTCTGTGTCACCTCAGTAATGGAGCAATCTTGGGTACGACTGGCGCAAGTCAAGTTCCAAATTAAGCTGTCCAATTCTTTTTTGAGAGGGTTGTGAATTATTTAAAATTGAACTTAATCCATAACTAGATAAAATCGTTTGAGAGTAACCTTAGTTTCACAGCTGTCGAGAACCACTGCCACTGTTGAGCTCGCCAAGTTTGTTTATGAGCGGTAGGCTCATGAATTGGAGCCCTTTCCCAATGGAACTCATAATTAGGTGATAATATTGTAATTGGGACAAATTATTATCTCACACAGTTTTCGTTAGCGTTTCGCTTTATGGTGGGAAAATATTAGCTTTTAGTCTGAAGCGAATGAAAATTGAGAAAGTTTATCGATTTCTGAACACAGCACGAGGAATCGTTTAAATATGTCATTTGGTTTGACTCGCATTAGGGAAAGCTTCTCTCGAGATGTTGATGTACGAGTGCTGTGCTGAGCTGTTGGTGATATGGCGTGGTCAGAGTGTGTACGGTGGTCCGCATTTGGCAGACGGTTTAAAGCAGAGACAATACTGAGACCACCAACTTCGGCCGATTTCCCGTTATTTGCCTACAAGCTATATTTTCATGGGGTGGAAAACGCTAAGTGCCTTAGTATTGTTACATAGAAATTCGTATTGACAAATATCACGTAACTTCAAAAATTCCGACACACCAACACGCTCGCACCTTGCATTTATGCCACTTTCGCTGTGGACAAAGCTGCTGACAGCGTTCATAAAATTTTGTCCGTTAAATTTGAAATTATTTATATACGTGTGGATAGTATTTTTTTTAGGAATAAGTGTACATTTGCTTCGAATATTTATGGAAAATTGTCAATGCAGAATGGTTGCATGAAAATAAAAATATTTTGAGCGAGTTTTCTTCAGTTATTAAAGAAAAATTCACACAATAAATCGATCTTAATAATATCGAAAAGAGGTAAATACACAACCATGTTTGTCCTAATATGTTCTAGTATATAAAACATATATTTTAGATAATTTTACTAACCAACCAAATTAAATTATTCGCCTTTTAACAATTTATAATAACTAACCAATGGCATTCAGTAATATAAAAATGTGGAATTCCCGAACTCTTTCACAATTCCCCACGGTTGCCGCGGTTGGCAGCATTTATTTTTGTAGTTTTTGTGTGTTTTTGCATATCACACTGATTCTTTTTTGACATAACACCGATAGGAATACAAAATGGCGAATTTGAAAGAAAATATTGAGGGGCCCAGCGGCAAGAGGATTGTGAGTTGGGGGTCTCAGTATGGTTTGTCTATGGCTTAAAGGGTCGCTCTCATGTATGTCTAGGTCAGATGGATCGTCTATTTTTCTTCAAGTTTAGCAGGCCAAACTGCTGATTGTGGAGTACCAAGGCAATTCTATGGGGTCTTTATAGAATTTTTGAATTGACCGAATCGCTGTGAATTGAGCGCGAGGAACGTTTTTATGAGACTCAAGTGCATAGCATGTGTGCAGCAGCGCTCAGTGTGACAATTTGACTATTTAGCGGGATTTAATTCAAAAATCGCACAAAAATTGCACAAATTTAAATAAAAACCGATTTTTCTTGCAGCTTCATTTTTATGTGAGAAGCATGTACCTACGACAAAAATTATTTCAAAGTTCAAGTTGTGTACAAGTGTCAAGTGTGAGAGCAAGAGTTTCAGTCTTTTTTTTCAAGTCGTTCGCGTGATTTTAATTGAAAGTTCTATTTGATTTTATTCAATACTAGCTGTACCCACCCGGCTTCGCCCGTGTAAAATGTGGTTTCAGAACAGTTCATGGAAACAAAATTAAGAAATTTGCTGTCTTGTTGGGGACAAATTTTTTTGGCTGTTTTGTTTCTATCGACTAAGATAGTGATATTTGCTGCATTACTTACCCTGGAGCACTTTACATATAACTGCCCGTGCTTGAAGCAATTCTTGCTTAAATCAACTCCCGCATTTCTTAAAGTTTGATCCTGTGACTTATGGATTGTCATTTCAAAACAAACATTAATAGGCAATCGAATCGGTTTAAACTGAAATGAATTGTGAATTATTTGTATTCTTGGTATAAACACCGCATCTCCTTTACCACACCCAGTTAAAATTAAAGACTCATGTCAAGCATTATGTTGCTTATGTTATGGGAACTCCAACTTTTAATACCATTTTATGAGCATTGAGGCCATGGGCTGTTAAAAACGCTATTTAAAAACTCTACTCTATAAAAAACGAAATGGGTAATTACCCACGATCTGGTATCACTGAAAGCTATACCTATCTGATATTTCTTTCATAGAATTTTTTTTTTGTAAGCAAAACACAGGTAAACATATTTTTCCTACATATTTGACATTTCTTTTATGGTTTTTTCTTTCTTAGCAAACCAAACAGCATACTGCCCTTGTCTGTCTCCCTCTACGCCACAGGAATGAAATAAAGTTAAAAGAGATGTGAATATATTGCGCGGTTAGTGTGTTTGATTTGAGAATGAAGTGCCTATCCACTCACCCAGGTGAAAATCGTAGAAATGTTTCAAATTTTGCCTATTTATTTAAAAACTTTTTAAGTTATTGAATTCATGGATATCCTAAAATGTAACCGCAGATGTCCTCTATAAGCTGGTGTTTACTATATTTAAATGCTCCCAGTATTTTCGAACGGAAAGCGTGACAAAGAAAAAAGCAAAACGAAACGAAAAAATTAATTACTCTTGTCCAATTTTCTCCGGAATTTGTAAAGATATAGAGTTGAAACAAAGTGGATATTGTAGGCCTATTTATCCTCTATAGGACTGATAAAAATGCATCAGAATATATTCAATAGTTTCTAAGATTTTTGCATTTAAAGACGTGCAGTCAAATTCAATCTTAGTCGAACAGAACTACACCAATTTTATTTATATGATAATCTTATTGAATAGTAAGGTAAGCTGATTTATGATATTGGGAGCTTTGAATTAAATTAAGGAGGACAGGTTACAAAAATTAAAAATAAATTTATACGTTATATGCATTCATTAGAGCAAAAGTACATTTATTCAGTGTTGTTCAAGTTGATGACCCTATTTGTTGTAGAGCCATGTACGTTTGTAAGAAAAAAGTTCATTGTCTTTTTGCGCACAAGTGCGACACCCATACTTAAGTTTTTCGTTTTTAGGATGGCTACCGAAGTTACGAAAAAAAAATTAATGATGTTTGGATTTATACAGTCAAAATTAAGAGCTTTGAGGCCGTTTTTTATTTTGTTATTGGCTGCTTTAGCAATATTACGTTTTCTGACGATGCAATTAATATAATAAAGACAACTTTAAGAAATCTATGCTTGAGAACCGCTTCAAAAGCATGAAAGTTGAATGAAACGCTAACACTACCACAAACAGTTTTAGGTGAAATTCCTGCCAAGAAAAAGCTTTGGTACCTAAATGCTGTGAAAAAAGCAAGAAGAGAAAAGCACAAACCCTTTTAGATTCGTTTAGCGCTAAAGAAATTGCTATTGCGAACGAACTAAACCTTAGAAAAGCAGGAAAAAGAAATACTGCTATCGCAATTAAGCAGTTGGCAATATTTTATAAATTTTTTTTTTCGTAATTTTTTGATCGTTTATAGGGTTCAGCTGTAAGAAAAACACTGGAAACTATTGCTTTTGGCTGTTTGTCATTGTCTGCAGATGATGCGTTAATTGATAATAGACTCACAGCTATCTATCTACTCATCAGAATGAAAAAAATACGATAAAACTGTTCCCAATTTACTGCCCTATTATTACAAAATTAAGGAGGCTAAAACAAAGTGATATCCGGATAGCAAACGAATCCACTGCCGAATGTGGCCTATAAAGCTTAGTAAATCACAGAAGCGTATATGTTTGGCCCAAAAAGATGTGCTAAGTTTTCTTGATGATTCTAAATATTTAAACAATTTCTTATTTCATGGAAGACAAATAATTGACACTTGCATTATTCCAATCGGAGGAAACTCAAGAAGCCAGGAATAAGGAAAATAGAATATTTAGGGAACTTTTTTTCATTTCAAACATACCTGAGATGCATTAAAAATAAATGTTTAATTGAACGTGAAGTCCTGCAACTGTTGGACATACCAAACGAATAAAAAAAAGTGCAGATTATCGGTTCTCTTAAGTTATTTTTTGTCAATATAATTGTTTATTACAATCCTTTCTCTGAACGATTTTCATACAAATAAGTAAACAAAAATTGAGCAAAAACATTTAGTTTTAATTAATTAATTTATTCCCGCTAAATAGGCAAATTGTCACACTGTGCAGCGGCGTTATCAGATCTATTTCTTTAACAAGCTTGTGACTATCAAGCCGCCACTCTGGCAGTGCACAAATTTCACTACAGATATTTTCCGATCCTCGTGACACATTTCGCTAGCTCAAAATATTTCTATACGGACAGTAATTGTAACCACGTATAATTCTAATGACACGTGACTGCCGTTGCTAAAACCCGATACCATCCTTCGTTCATTGCAGTATGAGAAGCCTAAAAATACGACCCTCAAACTCATAGCAGACTTAATTCCAAACTTGTAGCCCAGTACATTAGCCTGGTCCAGCTCCTACAGCTATTGTTTCTCACTCTTCCAATGAACTACTATCCGACACAATTTGCCTATTCAAATCCCTTTCGCGCTACCAAATCGCTACCTTTCCGCAAAACACACACAGCGGGGGACACTCGAAAACCCGCCGTATAAATATTTTGTTTGCTACACACCCCTTGTCAAAACAATGTCATTGTTCATCAACGAAATCTCCGTCATACTGCTACTGCAGCCCACTCCTATTTATGATGGCACCGCGAAATAAAGGTCGCGCAATAAATGCAGCAGGTACGAGCCCAAAATCCACCTCAAAGTAAACAAATTCATATTTCTCAGGATCTGGTGTATCCTGGCGAAGATTTACAACTGTAGGAAATTTTTTGAAAATTATTTACGACCCTGACTATGTGACTATACCTTTACACAAAATTGTCGCGTTCCAAGAGCAAAAGTCAAGACTATAAATCACATCGTCGAGGGCGCATTTCGCTTGGAATCCTTTTCCGCACCTTGGACGCAACTAATTGAGACCTCAGGCCGTCGTTCGTCGTGCGTCGGTCGCCATCGAGCGTTGACAGCTTCAATGAGGAAGAAGAACTCCATAAACACTCACACACACACACAGGCACAGATGTATCCTTGGCTCGCTCTCTACGAGCAATCTGTCGATCTCGACACACAAAATGTGTGTTGTGCAACAATTGAAAAGTAAACTTTTGACTTGAGATACTTTATGTATGTTGCGTGTGTGCACGCTGCTCAGGGGCCTCAAACACTTGACATCTCTCTGAGTGACCAGATAGTCTTCAGCTTGAGTTTTATTCTTTTCGGTATTTCCCTTCATTTTTTTTTTGGATCTTTTTCGCCTGTCCATTTGCTGTCTGGCGTTATGTTTACACAGAAAAGGAACGCGACCCAAACTAAAAAGAGACTCATGCGAGACATAAACAAAATAAACGTCGTCGTCGGACGGGCGGTTTAAGTTGACGTCTTAATTCGACTGCTGCGTGCGATGTCGTCGTCGTCGTCGTCGTTGTCGTCGTTGTCTTTTTGACTGTTTTGAGAACGGGGATGACTGGGCTCGGAAATGTTATTTCATCTCCTGTCCATAAGTGACGAGGAGCGTGGTGCTGCTGTTGTTCTTTCTTGAAGATACACACATCATATTGCATGGGCACTGGGTCCGGGCGATGATTGCTACAAAGTTGAAGAGCTTAAGCAAACACACTTGCGAAATTGACGGCACGCAGGAGATGCCCAAACTGCTTGTATATGCAGCGGAGAATTGATGCTAATTGGTTTGCAAATTATGGCCATAAGAGTAAACAGTTTTAAAACAGAATATCGACTCATGAATGGATGGATGGACTGGACGGCCAGCGATCAATGGATTTGTGGGCGGCAAATGAATTTGTCTTTGTAAACAATATTGGCAGCGAAATTGACACAAATTTGATTGAGGAAAGCGCGAAAGCGTGGTATGGCTGCAAATGAAATGTAAACAAAATTGATGCAGATAGTGAACTCTATCAAGGTCTCGTGGGAACGTGGTCTAAGGCGAAGTCGTTTGGCATTCCTCTCCTATCTTATACACGGTCGGTGGTAGAAAAACAAGGCATCCCAGAGATAAGAGGATTCCTTGTCTGTCCATAAAGTTTTGTATGCTGTTAAGAAGTTCTTTCGATGGATGACGGAGGCAGTGGGACAGACTCTATTTCGGAGCTAAATCGGCGCCTTTCATAACTGTAACATAAGTTTTGATCGTAGCCTCTAGTGAAAGTGGTGCCCAAAAATCAATACAGGACCCGGGGAATATTATTCTCCAACCGAGACTATTTTTTAGTACGAATGGAACTGGGCTACAGTTTTATGCCGCATTCAAGCGGCTGAATTGAAAAACTTTCCCAGACGAATTATGCCCAACGATGTTTGTCAGAGGTTAGGGAAATTTGGAGTAGAGGCGCTTCAGAAGCACCTCAAAATGCCAAGGATAGTCACTGCTCCTCCCAAAATATTTCTCAGCTGCCAGGTAAGTCGCCTTGTATAGCACTTTTTTTTATGCCAAAAATATCGGTGAAGCCGGCTTTGATGCAGAAGCGAGTCTTCCCAATCGTCATCCAACACTGACGGCCGAGTTTTAAGAGACGGGTCGATAAGATCAGAACTTATACTCTCAATAAATGCTGTCATAGTTCGTTTTAAAATCGATGAAAAGATGGTGCATATCGGCTTGAACTTCTTGGGTCAGTTACGCTACCTGTTTAAGTGCGAACAATTGATCAACATGGGACTATCCTGGCTTAAAAACTCACTGATATGGGGATCATTCAGGTTGTTCCACACAGTAGATCAGATATGATCTCGCATTCGACGAAAGCAGGATTTATAGATATCTCTAGCGCAACTGTACAAGGGGACTCCCTTCCTGTAGACTGCGAGAGATTCCATTCATAAGGCATGCATTTCTTTGACCAATGTCTGCAGATCAATCCGTGGTTGCCCTCATCTAAATCATCTCCGCAGCTACTTCAAAAAGTTCGGCGGCTAAGCCATCAGGTTAAGCATTTTTGTTTTGATCAAATGGACGTCTATCTTCAATTTTACGTTCTGTTTACCGACGGAATTCCGATCTTCGTCGCCGTTTTAATCTAGAGTCTGCAGAAATAAATTGTTCAATTTTCCAGCACCGACTGGAGTTCTTCTTTAAGGTTTCCTTCGTCATCTTCACAGGGCTCTGATTTGCTGCTTTGAAAAGTTCACTTTACCTTGTGGTAGAACTTTGGCTATTTGTTCCTGAAAAAGTGTCTCTCAACTTCTTTGATCAAGCTTTCGGCGATGTTTTTTTCTGATGTTTCTCCCGATTCTCACATAACTTATCGTTAGGTCTGAATCGCTAAAAAAATGTCCACTAGTCTACAGGGTATTAGGCGACCATTCAATTAGGGAAAAAGTATGACTTCAAGTCCATTGATAGGCTAAAACTGATCCGAATAAAAGTATTTCCTTCATACTTCATACATCACAAATATAGGCGATCTTTGAGTTAATTTCCTATAGATTCAGATGCATTTGTAATAGGGATAGCGACTGTTTCTGATGTTTCTAGCCTTTCATAGTCCATTTTGGACAGGTAAACGATCTGAAAGTGTATCTTTGATAAAAACACCAAATCTTGTCATCGAATAACAAAGCATGGATCTTTCATGACAAGTGAAGCGTAGAACTTACTTAAGTATTCCTTTGAAAAAAAAAAAAATTAGTTCAACGAACTTGTGTCCGATATTTCAGAAACCTTACATCCTCCAGTTCCATGTAGGACCAAGTATTTCAAAAACATGTGACGCTGGAGTCGTTTCCCTCACATAGAAGCGGTGGTTGAGATTCCATTTGAAAATAAAGTGCACGACTGGGTAGAACGTAACTTTCTCGTTCATCAAAAGTTTTGGTGCAAATGAAGTGAGGGTTGCTGATTGTGTAAGCTCCAAGTTGTTGCAATTGTTTTTAGGGTGCATATTCAATATGGTTGGACGTTTACGTAGCTTTTATTGAACTTTCATTGGAAGTGGGGCATTGTTATTATTATTTCAAAAATATTTGGGTAGTCATTTTTGAGAAATTCTTAAAAAATTGATTTGTTCGAGTTTTCTTTTAAGGAAACTGAGTACGGGATATTATTTGAAATAGGTATTATCTTTAATGTGTATTTTGGTCAAAACCGTTAGAGCGGTTTTTGTAAAATTTAACCGCACAGTACCAAATACTGCAATGTTTAGTTTCAAAAATACTATTGCTTAATTATTTATCTGAAAACGGAGTACAAGTTATTGTTTGGGAAGTAAGCGTAAATTGTTTTTTAAAGTTTTATCGAAATCGAAAATGGGGTTTTCGAGATAGGAGCAGTCTTAAAAACTAGCGTTTTCGGTGATTCGAATTAAAAATTAAGGACGCAATCATTTTGGAAACGTAATTTTTGCTCTTAGTTTGCATTTTGGTCAAAATCATTATTTCCATTTCCAGAAATTTTTCAAAAATGCTTTTTTCAAAAATCCATTTTACTATAATACAGAGAAAAACTGAGCTTTCCATTAAGTTAGAAATGACCATATTACCTTAGAAATGCATTTTTGTTACAATCGTATGGATTGTTTTCGAGATATGCCCAAATTTCAAAAATACCGTTATTCCATTTTGTAACGGAAAGCTGAGTATACAGTCATGTTAACCTCGGCTAATTAAGCTTAAATATCAATTTTGGATGAAATCGTTAGAGCCGTTTTCGAACAAATCAAACTGGTATGAACGTTTTATATGGGAACTACCTTTAATATTGAGTTTATAGTGGAAAAAAAAAACACCCCGAACTGTAAGCCCACAAACTCCAAATCCGAAGTTTGAACGAAATCCGGGCAGCCGTTTAGGCTGTAGGCCTCGGGACATACAGACAGACAGACAGACAGACGGACAGAATTTTGTTACACACCATTTTGAGTTCCTCTATAATCGTAATGTCAGAATTGATTAACATCTGGAATTCGAAATTTTGTACGAATGCACTAAATTTCTCTAACTACGTAATCGAGAAAGTTAAAAAGATGGCAATTCGATGACAACCCTATCCTGGCCATCGAGGCGAAAGGATATTCTTAATGAAAAAGTCGATTAGCTTGCAATAAACGTGGATACAAAATGCTGCCGAGATGGCGCAGTAGAAAAAAATCTCTATATGTAATTTGTGTGTTTTCCGGTGATCGAACGTGGGACCCCTCGCTAAGTAGTCCAACACACTAACCACTAAGGCAGTGACTTAGAGTCCATCTTTTGGCGTTCGTATTGGAACTATTCGTATTCATGTGGTACACATCATTGAGGTCGGTTTTAGGTCGAGATTTTTCCCATTCGGGACAACGGCGAAAGGTGCGATCAAGTCGCGTTCTAAGGTCGGTTTGTGCATTGACATATTTGCATTTTTCGTTCGGGGAAAGTTTCCAATTTGGATCTCTTGCTGACGTAGATTGCTACCAATTTACATATGCCTTTGTCGAAACTTAGTAAGATGCATCCTTTGGTAAAAATTATCGCAAAATAAAGTGTCCTTATCTTCATTCTATAGTTACCCAGCTTTTTCTTGACACATCTTCCAACCATCCAACTCTTTGACCACCTTTATCCAATTCAAGCGCCCATCTCTCAGCCTTGACCTCAACAAAACGTGCCAAACCGCCTCGGAATCTTTTCATTCTCGATCGATGCACATGTTATGAAATCGTAATAGAACAACACTCCACCCTTCCATACAAAAAAAGGACTATAAAAATTAGACGACCTTTTCATGTCGTTTCCTAACCATCTCTCATCTATTTGTTGAACTAAAAACCAAATCCCCTTCCGCACAAATCGTGACCAAACACAAAGCCCAACAGCATCAGCATCCATTTCATTATAAACCACACTCATGACCATAACACATTTTGCCCAACATTATCTCATCCTGCAAGACGTATCTGTATAAATTTAAACAAAATAGGATCTAGCGCACAATGATATGATCCCGTGCGTGGGGTCCATCATCTCTCGGATTAGAATGCCATGCCATAGAGAGATATGCAGCAGGAACAGCCTCAATGCGTGCTTCCATGAGTGTCAATTCGCATTCATGGCCAAGGCTAATGCCAATTTTTCATCATTAACTAAATGGCGGATTAATCAGCATCTGTGTGCTCGTACACAGCCATACGAAGTTTTATATGTGCGCAATAGAAAACAACCGAGTGAACGTGATGTTGCCGGCTTAGAGAGTCTTAGGTCTTAGGTGTGCAAAATGTTTCAATCGGCCTGCAGCACAGCGGTTGTGTTGCATGGCGACACCACCAATAAGGATCAGCGGAACGAAGGAGTTGCTGCTGCTGATTCAAAGGCGCAGGTGATGGAGGTCAACCGAAAGGATTGGACGCCGCATATAGTGACAATATAAATATACGCAGCAGTGTGATGTCTGGGAAGGAAGTGCTTAATAAGAATTAATGGTGGTATTTATTGGACGGCCATAAACAATGTGATAGGCAGAGGATTAAATGGTGAAATTAGCGTTCCGTACCGTGATTATAGGGTGCAGCTAAGTATGACCGATTTTATGTGCAGAATAAAAAAAGAGAACCACTACCAAGGTGCCTTTCTTATTTGGAGTGGGCAACGTTGAAATTGGCTGCGTAAAATGTATTCTTTGTGGAAGCGGAATAGATCAGTCTCATAGGCTTGGGTAGGTGAGTCTTGCTACAGAAGGGCGTTGGGCTTATTAGTTGTCGCTGGGCTCTATCTCATTCATGGAAGGTGTGATCATAGCTAACAGACAGAGTTAGTGAAAGCACGCTTCATCTGTCCAGAATGATGAGTCTTTTTCACCGTAAGATGCTTTCTGTCTTGCGTACAGTGGTTCAAGGCCAACTCAACAGCTCTGCTTGCCAAAATCACACAAAATTTATCATCCAGGTGCACAATTCTATTCCACAATTGAATGATTGAATCAACAAGATGTACCTAGTCCTGCATTTTTGAAAACATCAACAGCCCGATCAGCTTTTGTTTGTTTAGACTCGATCTCCAATCCAATCCAGTTGTGAGCTCCCCCGACGAGGCACCGCCATCAATCGCTCCCCCCAAACCCGAAGAAATAAACCAAATGCAGACTAGGCACTTTGAAATATAATTTACAATTGCACACTACCCACCGCTTGCGCGCTCGCCCATTTGTGTCTTTAAGAAGTAGCAAATGTCTTGCTTACTTCCACCGCAGTCCTGTCATGTTTGGAGTGTCTCTGCGTATGGCGCGTGGGCCCCGCCAGACTAAATGGAACACAATTAGGTGTTGAAATGGTGCATTTCACGAAAACACTCCGATAAATGAGATCTAAAATTGCGGGAGTACATATAAAAACCTTCCCACCGGCGAGCGACGACAACGATGTGACACGTCGCGTAGGCGACACACACACACACAACCGGTGTCCCCTTAAGTTTGATGGAAATCACCTTGACACTTGATAGAATCCTCAATTCCATTCCCATTCCCATTGCCATTGCCATTCCCAATCCCGATTCAAGTGGTACGTGTGCATCGAATCTCTGAAATAATTATCATCCAAGTTGAACATCACTTAAAAGCAGCCCACGTGTCACACTGCGCCGCATATAACGAGTGTAGCCAAATGGAAGATGGAAGACGTCCTCCATTAGAGATGGGGTTAAGACAAACGCGTGACAATCTATACCCACCTTAGTCGAATCGAGCAAAACTCGCAGCGAGAGAAAACGACGATAACATCCAACAGCTCAGCGAATAATTAAGCGTGCACACTGCACACACATGTTATCCTCGTTATCGGTCGGACAAGCTGTTTAACCGGCCTACACAGCCGAGCCACAGAGCCAACCACCGACGGACGGAGGGTCCTATTCCGCTACTCTAATTATTAAATTGTTGAAACACGCTAAATGAATGTCATCAGCCTACGTATAGGGCATTGAAACACCTTTAATCCGTCATCGCGAAACATCATCTATACGTGGTGTAGGACAAGGCACTCTGATGACAACAACAGCTACAGCAATGACGAGGAGGATGTTGATAATGATGATGGCGAGTGAGGATGAAGCCAGCACTCACTCGTCAGCACACACATGAATTATCCATGCGCACAGTATACACAACAACGCCGACTCTATAGAAAAGTGAGTGGGTTAAGATAAAAGGTACGCGCGGACCGCTTGGACTAGGTATTAAGCGGAGGAAATCTCGGCTTCCATATATATATGTAGGTATGTACTCTGCCAAAAGGATTAGCGCGCATGGAATAGTGGACAACATATGGTCGAAGTGGCGACATGAATGTTCCCATGCGCACTTAAAGAGCCATGCTTGCGCGTATCATACAACGTGTCACCGAGTGTAAGCGTGTAAATGGACGGCATTATTTAGATCCTGGTCATTAGTTATAGTTATCTCTTCAACTTGTATAGCACGGTGAAGGTATAGAGAAAAAAATAAATAAACAGTTTGATATGTTAACGTTTGTCGCGTGTGCTGGATGAGAGTGTAATCAGACGAGGAAGTTTTTGTGTTTCTAGTGAGGTGAGGGCAGCTGTCCTGCACAGGGAGAAGTTTGCAAATTTGACAAAATCTCTGCGGTCGTTGGTTGGAGATGGTAGGAAATTAGCAAGAACATGGTATGATGTGGCTGAATATCGGTTGGGAAAATAGGTTTGCAAAGCTTTTCAATAACGAACGATATTTGACAGTAATAACAACAGATCAAAAAGCGGCGACAACAACAGCAACGATAACAACATCATCAAAACCTGACAACAACATCAGAAAACGACAACAACATCAAAAAACAACAGCATCAATAAAAACCACAACGACAACAACAAAGTAGCGGTATTTGCGAAGAAAAGTGCGAACTGAACAAGATCTGTGCTTGCAGATGGGACCGAACATCTTTTCTCTCTAAGGTTACGTTCGCAGGTTTTTCAGTACATCGTTTGACAAATTTGACATTTGACGGGCTTACTTTAACTTTTTGCCCAAGAACTACAGGCTTTTTTAATCGGCGATGTTGTTGCCGAAGGACTTTTAAAAACAACAACAGCAAACACAACGTCATCATCAGAAAACAACAACAAGTAAAAGAGACAGCAACCACAACTTGAAGGTGGAAGTATCTGCCGTGCAAACGTAGAAGGCTGCGAAGTGGACAAAACCTCTGGAAGGATTTTATGGGAAAGTACTTTTCTTTGCAGAGATGTGGAAATGTAGCAGCAAAAATACGTATGCGAACTTCTAGTAGATCACGAAATAGCAATTGAATGGATTTACTTCAACTTATTATTAAAAAATCATAACAACGCCAAAAAAACAACGAACAGCAATATTAACAACACCACCGCCAACAACAACAACAACAACAACAACAACAACAACAACAACAGTTACATCAACAACAACAACTAAAACAACAACAATAGCAACAACAACAACGCCCAGTTTACAATTTGACATCGATGGAAATTAAGGAAGCTGTCGATTCGCGTTTGGCGAGTAGTCTTGATGCAAATCATTCTAAAAAATTCTAGTAAACTGGAGCGTTTTCTGCGAAAATAAACTGCAGGAATGATGCCTCTCAAGGAGCTCCCTACAAATGCGGGAAGTTGAACAGATGTTTTTTGTGTCTGCGAACATTCAGCGTGGTTTTTCAACCTCCGATTCCCAATTCACAAAACTCAACAACAACAGGAACTCTCCCTATTCCCTGCTATTGGCCCTTCCAAGGTCATGTGACACACTTCCAGCAGCAGATATTAGCGGCCCACCATAAAATTCCAAGCCATTGTCAAATATTTCTCAGATTTATGTCGGCAATAAAATTGCTTCCGTCGAATTTATCATAAATACGGCAGCAGCGCTGCTCGCCTTTTACCTTCCATATAGAGAAAACAGAAGTGACACACTTACCTGAAACCTGACAGCCATCCATCCATTCGAACGTGCCAGTTCCACATTAGACCTTTAGTCACGCGACATTATCTCAAAACACCCACCTGGACGCTACGCACATCATTCGAATTATCCTTGACAATTTTTCTTCACAAATTTTTAAATTCAATTCTCGACTAAAATTTGTTCTGCACCAGGACATTGATAATAGTGATGATGATTGCCAACTATATATGTGCCACCATTGCGATCCTTTTCTGTCGTCATTGTCCGGGCGAATTTTCAACGGCCTGGTGCTATCATTTAACGTCTTTAGAAATTCACTTGGGCATAGCAAAGCGGATGCAAATGCAAGCATCCGTGGCAAATTTTCTATCATTCTCCTGCGCAGATGCACTTTGAAAATGGTAAAACGCACATTTCGTAACACTTAACAAAAGTCTGGATGATTGTTGTGCAAGTTCAATTTGCCGTAAAGAGATCTCAAATTTCTGTTTGTTGTCCTTTTTTTTTTAACGAGAGAGAGAGAGGATTACGAGCGGTACCTCGGTCCGTGTGAAATGGTTTTAAAAAAATGCTGAATTGGATCAAACTCACATCAGTGTCGATGTGGATTAAGTGTTTTAATCCCGGCAATTGTACGTAGCTAGCTGAATTTGGAATAGTCCATGAAGTGCGGTTGGGTGTCCTTTCTCTGGCTGTTAACTATGGCGATGAACATTGAACGATATTTGTTTTTTATTGAACATAAATGAGCAGGATTTGGATTAGGATAGGATTACTGACGAGCGAATGGGTTTTTAAAAAAGTTTTTTTTTTCTGTTTTCCTTTTTATATTGTTTGCTGTTTGTTGATGTTGTTTCAAGTGCGTCCTTTGAGTTGTGTTTTCATAGGATGCAGTTTTGTGTTGGATGTGAAATGGCTGTTTTTTCAGTCGGAGGTATAGGTATTTTGATTTTGATGGTATTTATTGAGTAATGGGTGGGCTTTGTTGTCCTTTTTGCTAATTTCTATGAATTTCTACACCAATTGGCATTTGGCAAATGTGCGCAAGTTAATCGCCCCTAAATGTGGGCTTTTAATGGTGAGTTGGACATAAACAGAGAGGTAGAGGTTTTGTATTTGTTTGATAGAAATTTATTGGATGCTACTAAGCATTAGTTTGAACGTTACATAAAGGTGTGCTGTTGTCAGAGCTCATGTGTGAAGCAGCCATTTTGGCATTGAAGAGTGGTTTCAATTATCAATGGAGCTGTTAAGTCAGAAAAAAAATATTCGTTAACGTCAATTGTTTTTTGAAGTAGATATAAATCAAGGATAACTTTGATTTGATGGTGTTCAGCAGTTAGAGGCAATATCGGATCTGTGTGCACCGAGGATAGAATCACATTTTGAACGACCTCCATTGAGTGATTGGGGAGATGTAACATTTGTATGTCCGGTGTAATCTCATGAGAGGGTAAACTGATTTTAAAGATTATTTCGTTAATAGAAAGCCACACTATCCCTGAGTGATATAGGCTATGTTTTTTTTTTACTGATATTTCAAAGAGTTTAAATGGGTTTTTCCGGGGTTACCTGTTGAAGGTCTAAGTTGATTTTAAAAATTCTTAAGTTAGTTGAGAGCTCTGCAGATATATATTGTGACAACAATTACTTTCACTAATTTGCTTCCCGTCTTTAGGATTGTAGCTTTGACATACGAGGGACAACATCTAGTGTTCAAAAAGATAAACATTTGGGAAGCGATTTCAACAATTTGAAGGCGCTGTCCCGGTGTAAAAAAAAATATAGGGCGCTAATCTTGACTCTGATTTACTGTACTGAATATGGATTTCCAACTTGAAGGCGCATAAATGGCCACTTGTTCATCATTGCCATTTCTTAGTTTCAAATTTCAGTGTCTAAAGCCAAATCGATAGTCTTTGGGCAATGTGAATACCTTTGGCCTAAGTGCAGCCAACTTAACTATGTGTTCGAAGATCTACTGCGGTTTTATCGGTATTATTAATTCTTTGCACTTCTATTTTTGTTTTAATTTTTTTGTCAGGCTAGAGAAAGAGTTCTCGGCGAGTTAGTAGGTACTAAGGTCAATGATTCCTGGTTTGTATGGAGACTTACGCAGTTGTGGAGAAAGTAGGCAGTATTTTTAAGAACACCTTCGTGAACGTGCTCGTAGCATAGTTTTTCCTGCCGGCAGGAGCATTTGCCCGTGTTGTATGGCAGAGTATTATAGTCCGTGTGAGGATTGAAAGTTTTCTTCTATATACAGGGTGTCCGCCGGGAAGGTATACTACTTTGTTTGTTTATAATTTTTGATTAAATGAAAGAGAATGGATCTTATATTGATAAATGTTTTATATATAGGTAATGTCGGCAATTATGTATGGAATACAATATCAGATAAATGTCCGCCTCTGTTAGTCTCATAAATGCGAGCCCTTTTGAGCACATTTTTCATTACATTCTCACACATTTCACGCGGTTTTTCATTAATTTCATCACGAATATTTTTTTTGAGTTGCTCAAGCGTTTCTGGCTTGTTTGCATAAACCTTGCTTTTCAGATATCCCCACAAAAAGAAGTCCCGAGCAGTCAAATCAGGCGACCGTGGAGGCCAATCAACATCACCATTTCTTGAAATAACTTGTTGTGGAAAGAGGTCTCGCAGTAATTCCATTGTAATCCTGGCTGTATGCGATGTGGCACCGTCTTGTTGATACCACATGTTAATCAAGCCCAAAGCATGAAGTTGTGGCGTCAAAATGTTTTCAATCATATCACGATATCGCTCCCCATTCACAGTTACCGTTACGCCGTTTTCATTTTCAAAGAAGTAAGGTCCAATGATTCCTCCTGAACAAATTGCACACCAGACTGTAACTTTTAAAGGATGCAAAGGTTACTGATGAATAATTTGAGGGTTTTCCATTGCCCAGAACCGACTATTCTGTTTATTCACATATCCATTCAAATGAAAATGTGCCTCGTCACTCATTATGATTTTTTTGTCATCGTCACAGTAATCGATTATTGATTTTGATAAAATGTTTTAACGATTGTTTATCGAATATTTTTTCATAATAAATTTGCCACTTGTTTACTTTACGACTGCCAAATATGAACTGTCAAGACTAATGTTTACCGAAATGGCGGCAAAACAAAGTAGTATACCTTCCCGGCGGACACCCTGTATTACTACGTATATGACTTTCTTCATCGATTTTGTCAGAGGACCGTCAGACTTCCTGTGGAGCTATTAGTTTTCACAGAAGTCCAACTAATATTCGTTTCTTGTGTGGCTTTTCTTTCCTATTTTAAGCTTGAGGGTGCAAGACGAGAAAGTCACAAATAGACCAGTTAGATAAAAGGCAGTTATCGAACATTTTCTTGGTAATTCGCCCGTTTTTTATTGTCTGGGATGTGTTAATGACCATGGATGCAGAGGTGCGTTTCATGAAACCATTTAAAGAACATTGAATTTGTTTGTCTTATATCTAGGTTATTTCTTTTATAGATATATCTCGTTTTCAATAAAGAAGACGACGGCTTCTGATGTTATTGCCCCAACCGCTGTCTTATTGCACTACTGCTGCCATTGTAAAGATCTCTACTAAAACGAAGCTTCTATTGTCCGGTAGGGTTAAGGATTCCAATATGTCCAGGGATTCGGTGAATGAAACTTCCTCTGGAGGCGTCAACTTGTGACCATGATTTTGAAGTTCAGTCACCTTAAGTTTTACTTGAAGTAAATGTGTTTTTAATTTTTTAAATGCATTAGCCCTTATGTTGCAAACGGATACTCACAATTTTTAGCCTATTAATCTACACATTTGTGTATTTCCTATAAGGCTAAAAAAAATATATGTACCAATGAGTTGGAACCATATTTACCCCACCAATTTATTTATTAACATTAATTATACCTTGCAACATTTTCTAACTTCACTGTATTTTTTTTTTATTTTCAGGTACGTGGAGAGTATTTTCCTTAAATAATAGGTAAGTCCTGATTACTCACTTACCAAAAGATGACACTCACAGTCCAGAGTGGATCTTGGCCTCAACCAACAAACATCAGAAGTCAGATCGGTTCCCTCCAGTTGTTTCAAACAAAAAGTTGATTGGGGTCACTCTCGCCATCTGCCAAGGTAGGATGTTCGTCATTTTCCATAACTAGAACTGAGAGATTGTGCTTCGCTACTCATATATGAGTATGCTGAAGAAGCGTGTTACCATTCCGCTAGAAGCAGACTTCTGTAAAAAGTAAAAGAATTTTACAGCCGCATTTTATGCTTAGTTGGGAAGACATTATTTAGCTCTCTTTTTGCTGCAAATAGCTCAGCCGCTGAAGTTCTGGTCTACAGCTTGGATTGATGGGCCTCATTTTTTACAACAGAAATATTTAAGATATGCAACTTCTGATGTCAGTTAATGCCAAATCTTCTTGAATAATCCGTTCCGTGCTGTACCTTTATGAACTTTCAAAGGCCGCTTATATCGTTTGCATATTCAAGATATTTGAAGCATTTCTGAAGTCGATCGCAATGTTATAAATTTAGAGGGCATGGTCAAGTCCACATATGACTGATTTTTGAAAGTCGTGAACTGGCTGCCTATATTATAAGCCTGGCTACGTTTGTTGAGGCGACGTAGGGCAGGTTGTTCCAACTTGGATGCCCTTGCTCCAAATCAGACCTTAGAATAGCCCAAAACAGTCTTGATGTCGCTATTCTGTGACCTAGCATACGTTTAAAAAGTTTTCTTGGTTGCGTCAACAATTTAATCTGCTTTATCACAGCTCAGCATATGCCCAATATTCAGAGGGCCTAACGTTAGTCTTTTGAGCTCCTATTAGGCAGTCGTTTCAGACAAACTTAGCTGTTTTCTTCCTGCTCATTGCTTATAATTTTAGCACATCTGAACCGTGCTAGATCCGTCCAAAGTGAATAGAACCAAGCTGCCTCTTTTCAATTTCATAGAATTGCCCTACTCCTTTCTTGCAACCCTCCAAACACTATCCCGACTCCTTAGGAAATCCTAATACAATTCACCCAGTTATTCTGTCGGTCGTTTTTGTTTTTCAGAACTCAAATTTTCGATCGACTTTTCAAAAGTTTACAATAAACAGTTTTTTTCTTACTTCTGAAAACAAACATTCAACGGGAACCCTTCTCCGCTTCTATTTATTTTCATTCTCAACAGTTCAACAGTCTTGTTTGGTTAAAATTAAATTTTTCATTTAAAATCAACCGACCGCATCTATGGCTCAAGTGTGTTGCACGCGGGTAAAAACCAAACTCTAACCCCTTGGCCCCAGCAGCGGTAGTAGAAAAATGCTTCCTTTTACACCGACCGACGAAGGCGCGAGTTAAGTATCCATAGCAAAACATATTGAGAAAAAAGATAACATTATTTGTATTCAATGATATCTTTAGTCTCTAGTACAGTCTTGCACACAACGCTACAATGATAACATATGTAAAAGAGATAATATCGTTTGTATACAATGTTGGAATATTATCTCTTCTTCATTATCAAGCAAGACGATTGTACGCTTGGGTCTCCTTGTAGATAGATAAGAAAAGTATATAAATACGACTGTATGATGAATTTATCGATAGTCTTATTGTAACTACATAGTAGCCTTAAGCTCCTTTTAGAATTAGTAAAAAGTATTTCAATAATAAAGGACATAGTTCCAAATAAATATTGTTTAATTTTAAAAGTAAGAACCAAGTGTTTTAATTGGCGATCCTGCCAGGAGGTTAAATATACTTTTTAACTTCAATCGAGCGGACCTCGGGAACAAGTAGTGAAATCTAGTATAAACAGAACACTCGCGTTACCGGTTACAAGAATTACCTAGCATAGCAGGTACAAATATAGCTCCTTCGTACGAAGCAGCAAAGCAATTCAGTGAAAGTGTATATGTGGAAAAAAAAAAAAAAAAAAAAACACACAAATTCGACGACAACAGACACGAGTTCAAAATGGAACAACTCGCAGTATTAATGGCAAGATTGGAAGCTTTAGAAACCAGGTGCAACACAGTAACACAAACCCTAGAGCACACACGCACAGAGAATGCAAGGTTAGCAGCAATAATAACTAACCAAAATCAAATAAACACTAATTTAGAAACAAAACTAAATGAAGTAAAATCTGGATTAGGCATAGTACCAAACATACCTGTGCTAGAGGAAATAAGAACCACATATACAGATGGTAGTGAAATACAGTTAGACGCATTTAAAAGCCTACCTATTTTCAACGGCGATCAATCAAATTATCGGTCGTGGCGCGAAGAAGCATCCAGATTAATGGACAGCATTAAAAACCTCAAAACACACAGTAAGTACGCAGCAGCATTGACTATAGTGAAAAGTAAAATACAGGGAGCAGCCGCGAATGTGTTAACTAATTATAACACAATTTTTAATTTTGAGGCGATACGTAACAGATTAGATTATACGTACTCTAATCAAGAACCTCTATACGTGCTACAAGACATGATGAAAGCCATCACGCAAAAAAGAAGCACACTGTCTGAATACCACGACGAGATAAATAAAAATCTCAATTTAATAATATCAAAAATCACTATGTCAGGTGATCCGCCGAATATAATCGACAGACTAATTAAAAATGCTAACGACGACGCAGTTCGTATATTCATTGATGGTATGAGTGACAACTTTACAAGAGGATCATTATATTCAGCTACAATAAATGATCTAGAACACGCATTCGCAATTGCTCGCAGAATAGAACATGATAATGTGCACAGGCATTTACATCTCACTCAAGATAAGCACCACAAAAATATGCCACATGAACACAGAAACGAAAGAAGACCAAACTATTCGAGCCAAACAACGAATTATCAACCCCAGAAGCAATACGATAATATGCAGCAACACAATCAAGGACCACGCCTAAACCCTTCCAAGAGAAATGACGGACCACAGCCGATGGAGATAAACTCGAGACAAATTGTACATGCACAGCGACAAAATTGGAATCAATACAAACCCGATGTATATAATCCACCAGCGAAACGTGAACACAGCGGGAGTTTCAACACACACAACAGACCGCAACGATCTTATCAGCAGAACTTCAAGCAGCAGAGAGTAAATAACTCCCGACAACAACGCAGAGACGATGTCAGCAGTACATATGCAGAAGCAGATGAAACGGAATGTATGGTAAATAATAACATAAGAATAGATCATTTAAACTAGTAGACGGGTTGCCCTGCTTAAATTTAACTAGTACTATTTCTAAGAAAATTTATAAAATTCTTATTGATACTGGTGCAACCCATAATTACATTAATAGAAAATGCGATTCTAGCGAAAAAATTAAAATTAAACCTATAAAAATAAAAACAATGCATGGTTATTCTATGGTAGATACAAAGAAAGTAGTTAGGATATTAAAGAAAAATATAACATTTTTTGAATTAGAGGATATTCAGTCTTTTGATATGATATTAGGATATGAAGGACTTAAAGTTCTAAACGCGGAAATAAATTTCAGTAATATGACTCTAACTACCATAAGCAGTGTCGAATCTATTCAGAAAATTAATTACATAATTGGGGAAAATAATATTTATAAAGCAGACATAGATAGACTGATGAAGATTAATAACAGCATAGGACCGTTACCCTTTACAGATACTATAGAAGCAAGCATTAGGACGACCAATGATAATCCGGTTTATGTTAAACAATATCCATATCCCATAGCAGATAACGAATTCGTAAACAAAGAAATACAGAAACTCTTACATGACAATATAATAGAAAAAAGCCATAGTCCTTATAACAGTCCCATATGGACAGTACCTAAAAAAGGTTTGGACGAAAAAGGAAAACCAAAACGGCGCATGGTTGTTGATTTCCAAAAACTTAACGCTCACACTGTAACAGACAGATACCCCATTCCGGATGTCAACATGACAATTCAAAATTTAGGTAAAGCCAAGTACTTTACAACGTTAGATTTGGAGTCAGGTTTCCACCAAATTAAAATCAAAACAGATGATAAAGAAAAAACAGCTTTTGCTATAAATGGCGCAAAATATCATTTTAAACGAATGCCTTTCGGGCTCAAAAATGCACCAAGCATATTTCAGAGATGCGTGGACGACATTTTGAGAGACTTTGTAGGTAAATTCGTACACGTTTACATTGATGACGTATTGATATATTCTTCATCTGAGGAAGAACATATACAGCACATAAGTCAAGTATTCGACGTACTCAATAAAGCCACATTAAAAATATCTGATGAGAAAAGTAAGTTTTTTCAAGAAGAAGTAGAATACTTAGGTCACATAATCAGACATGGTAGAATCACTACGAACCCTGAGAAAATAGCAGCTATAGAAAATTTTCCAGTCCCACAAACGGTAAAGGATTTGAGAGGATTTTTAGGTCTTACAGGTTACTATCGTAAGTTTATAAAAGGATACGCAAGCATAGCCAAGCCCCTGACATTATATTTACGAGGAGATAACGGTAAAGTAAACAAAAAACAAAGTAAAAATATTAAGTTAAATCTGAATGATTCAGCATTAGAAGCGATTAGAATTTTAAAAAATTATTTGAAAGAACAAGTCGAACTTTTTCAACCGGATTATAGTAAACCATTCGAGCTTACTACAGATGCATCCAACATAGCTATTGGAGCCGTACTAAGTCAGAATAAGCAACCTATACACTTCTTGTCAAGAACACTGAGTAAGACAGAAGAGAACTATAGCACAAACGAGAAAGAGCTATTAGCGATCATATGGTCCTTACAAAAACTCAGAAACTACATATATGGTATAGCAGACTTAACCATATATACCGATCACCAGAGCCTTATATATTCGGTATCAGAAAAAAATCCCAACACAAAGCTGAAACGTTGGAAGGGAATCATTGAAGACTTTGGAGCAAAATTAGTTTATAAACCAGGAAACCTAAATCTTGTAGCTGACGCATTATCACGTCAACGCATAAATACTTCTACCATAGAAACAGCACATTCAGCTGAAAGTTCTTCTAATGATATAATAAAAACTGTGAATCAGCCTTTTAATGCATACACTGCACAGTTCGAACTTATTGAAGATATAACAAATAATATCGAAACACAAATCTATTTTGGTAACAAAATAAGACTCATAATAAAGTTTAAGGACAAAGACTCTTTACTAAGGCAGATGAAAGAAGTTATACAACCCCAAAAGATTGTAGCTTTGCATACGAAATTTGAAAACATATACAAATATGGTGAAAACATAAAAAAAGAATTCCCACTAGTAAGATTTATATTCACACCAAGAAAACTTCAAGACGTGACAAATTTGGAGGAACAACTAAAACTTGTAAGGGTAACTCACGAAAGAGCACACCGAGGGTTACGTAACAATATACAAGAAATCTCAGAGAAATATTACTGGCCCGATCTAAATAAACAAGCAAAGAGTTTCAACAAAAAATGCATAGCATGTCTATTTGGAAAATATGAAAGAAAACCTATCAGAGAACCCCTGAATAATTCAGAAATACCAACACATGTGGGAACACACATTCATATGGACATATACTTCAACGACAAGTATACTTTCCTTGTAACAGTAGATAAGTATTCTAAATATACAATCCTTCGGGAAATCGAAACTCGAAACAGACTGTACGACGTTATGGAAGAGGTCTTATCTAATTATTTCCCAAAATGTGAACGACTCATGACAGATAACGAGAAGGGATTCAAAACAGAAATGGTGAACCAAATGTGTTTGAAATACAACATAACTAAAGTAGAAACTCCAGTATACAGATCGACAGCGAACGGTCAGGTAGAACGTGTAAACGGTACAATAACTGAACTGTCTAGAATATTCACAATTCAGAATAAAACAAGACTTATCGAAGAAATATTTAGAACAGTGCGTGAATTAAATAATTCCATACACTCAGTTACCGGTTTGAAACCTAGAGACATTTTCTTTAATCAAAATAAATATAGCAATAGTGAAATTATAATAAATAAACTAAACTCAGCATCCAAAAAAGTGATCGAACGTCTAAATAAAGGAACTCGACACAGAGAATATAAAAAAGGAGATAAGATAATGGTAAGAATCACAGGTCTTAGAAAGAAATCTAACGCCAGATACATAACAAGAATAGTAGAAGAAGATAAAGGAGACACTGTAATCTCTAAAGAGGGAATAAAAATTCACAAGGATAACATAAAGAATTATCATTTTTTAGATGACGAAAATATTAATATTCCTAACATTACTAGGAATTGTACAGAGTCAAGAAGGGCAAGGAAACGTTCAAATAACTGAGTTACTAAACAAGAAGTTTATACTTACGCAAACAGATGACGTGTATTTATTCAAAGAACAAACTTATTTGTTACATGCCACCAACCTGACTTCGATATTTCAACCTTACGTAAATATCGTAACTAGTAACTATCAACCTACACAAGAAGAAAAAATTTGGTTAAGTAAAATTAAGAATTTAGCAGACCAATTACAAGAACATACTAGGCATACTAGATCAATTAACTTTTTAGGAACAGCTTTCAAATATGTGTTTGGTAATCCTGACCATTATGACTTAGTTAACATAGAAACGAGTATAAATAATCTCATAGAAAACAATAATAAACAAAAAACTATAAATTCTAGATTCGAACAAATTTTGCAACAATTCGAAGGTCAGAGCCTTAAAGAACATTTAGTAATAGAACAAGTGTACGAACAATTATTATTATTGACCAGAACAATTAATGCAGCAAAAAATAATGAATATTTATCAGAAAGCCTAGACTTAGATGACATTAAAAATATTATTCAACATGAAATAATTCAAGTACCCATAATAAATATACTTGAGTACTCTAAAATATTATTAGCTAGAACTGATGAATTCTTCATCACAATATATAAATATCCAGTTCTAATTAAATCATGTAAATTGTATAAAGTAACACCCTTAAATTCAAAACATGGAAAAATCATTACAGATAAAACAATTGCCTTATGTAACCAAACTTATTTAAGAACAAGAAATTGTCAAAATCATCTAAGTAAAAACATTTGTGAAATTAACTTTGAAGAAGAAAATTGTCTTATTCCACTTTTAAAGAATATAACTTCAAAATGCAACATTAAACAAGAATACGATTACGACTTAGAAATTGAATCCGGTGTTATGTTATTAAGCGGTAAGCATAAGCTAAATAATCAAACAATTAATGGTATAAACTTAGTTACTTATGAAAATACTATAAATCTAGATGATAAAATATACAAAAACATGCATAAGCAAATTAAAGAAGTTATATTAAGAAATCATAATTCAGAGTCTTACATCGACCAAATAATTAAAGAAGATACAATATACAAATTCGATAACATAGATACTTTAAAAAAACTAATTATTCCTTTTGAAGAAAAACCGATATTATCAACTATATACACAATTGTAACACTGATTGTTATTTTAGCATTTACGTACGTAATGATAAAAACTATACAATGTATAACAGATCGTCAAAAACAAAAAAAGATTGACGCATATAACAAAACTTATGAAAGAGAGATGTTAAAAATAGCGTCGAAAAATCGGGACGATTTCGTTTAACAAGGGGGGGAGTTAAGTATCCATAGCAAAACATATTGAGAAAAAAGATAACATTATTTGTATTCAATGATATCTTTAGTCTCTAGTACAGTCTTGCACACAACGCTACAATGATAACATATGTAAAAGAGATAATATCGTTTGTATACAATGTTGGAATATTATCTCTTCTTCATTATCAAGCAAGACGATTGTACGCTTGGGTCTCCTTGTAGATAGATAAGAAAAGTATATAAATACGACTGTATGATGAATTTATCGATAGTCTTATTGTAACTACATAGTAGCCTTAAGCTCCTTTTAGAATTAGTAAAAAGTATTTCAATAATAAAGGACATAGTTCCAAATAAATATTGTTTAATTTTAAAAGTAAGAACCAAGTGTTTTAATTCGCGCACACAGTGCAGGTATATGCGACTTCAAATTCACGATGCGATGCAATGTAATGTAATGCTTATGGCTTTGTTTGCTATTTAATTATTTATAACCCAGTTAATTTGAATAGGGCAGCCCTTCAATTTTGGTTATATTTTTTTTTCCGTGGGTCCTTAACTGCTACTGCACTTTACCTTCTCTCTTGGCCACTTATTCTCTTTGTTTGGATGGGGTTCTATGGTGAAGCGAGATAATTTTGTTTTTTTTTTTTTGTTCGAGGAGTGCATCAAATTTATTCGGAGATAGTAGATCGGTTTTTTTTTTGGCTGGTTGGTAAAATAAATTACACTGCTTGGAGTAGGAGTATACTAGTTCTGTTTGAATAGTTCTATTGAGTGCAGCGATTGGTTAAATAATTGAGATGAGATTGCCATTGTTTTCATCAGTTAATTTGTTCATCCATTGAGGTGTTTGGGTAACCTTAGGAGGGTATAGTGATTCTAATTTAGCTTCCATTGTCCTCAGCTCAACCTGAACCTCTGGAAAAGCTAGCGAAACTCTTTTTTGAAGAGAAGCGCAGCTGAGACTTATTTTAGCTCTGGGACGCAAACTTCTCATTCGTGGACAAGCAATATAAATGTATTTTGAGTCTTAAGTCTTAGATTAGGTGAGTTTAGGGTGGCAGCAAGCGACGACAAGTGCATCCGCACACTTAGACCAACGTAGGCTCAATATGATGCCACAGAATCTATTGATCTCGAAAATTACCCGCTGAGCCAACAGGAGTTTAATACAAAACGCTGAAGGCGGGTGAAGATGCTGCACTACTGGGCGACGGATGTCTGGATAAAAACCCAGAAAAACACAAAGAGCTAGGTAAGCATTTTTTTTTCCTGGGCTTAGAAAGCGAAGGATGCGACACTACCACCATAAAGTTTTAAACATTTAAAAATGTGTTTACTGGTTAATCTCGTTTTTCGCTTTTTTTGAGTAATCAGTTCTATCTGAGCGCGTCTGTGAGTGCATAAAAGGGCGGCTAAGTCAGACTAAGATGGGTTTTAAGCCAGTGTCGTGTCGTACATTCAGTTTACTCTTACACCGAAAAAAAAAACACTGTTCAAGTAGAATGATAGAGATTTATAATCTCTGACATTCTACGGAGGGTTTTACAGAACCCATGACCTTCCTAGCCTTTTCGCTGTTAGAGGAGTACAAATTATTCGTGTTCCAAAACCTGTGTTTCCAAGTTTTTGACATTTATTTCAGAAAATTCCAATTTGAGGCAGAAAAATCGAGTAAAATGTTTTTTTCTTATATTTATTTGGGTACTTGAAACTGGGGAGCTACTCGAGGCGTCATTGGACAGTTCTTGTGGAATTTTTTGTGGAGTTCTTCAGAACGATTTTCGGATAGTAATTTGATACATTCTTTGGGACTTTTTGGAGCCTTTCGAGCCATATTTTTGCGATGCTTTTCGGTGCATATTTTGTATAGTTTTTTGGAGTGTTTTTCAGGGCACATTTTGAAGCTCTTCTAGAAGCGTGTTTTGGGGATTGGGGAGTTCTTTAGGACAATTTTGGTTGTCTTCAAAGCGCATTTTGTATTTTGGGCTTTTGATGCAATTTTTTTTTTGTTGAGTTTTTGGACCCTTTTTTTTTTGGCTTTTTTGATCGATTTTGAGTGTTTTTTGGCAATATTTTAAAGCGTTTTCCGGAGCATTTCGGACATTTATAAGGAAAATTTTAGTGTTTTTTTTCGGGGCTTATTTTGGGGAGTTTTTCATAATTTTCAAGGTATTCTTGTAAATTTCTTAAAAGTATTTTTTTTTTTTTTATATTCTAAACCGTTTTTTGGAGAGCTTCAACGATCGTTTTTGAGCATTTTTAACGAGAATTTGAGAGAGTTTTTTCGGGACTTGTTTTGAACATTTTCTTTTGATCGCTTACAAGGTATTTTTAAAAAATATTTTAATTCGTTTTTTTTGGTAATTTTTTTAAGCGTTTTCCGGAGTATTTCTTTGAGGGCTTTCGGACATTTATAACGAGAATTTTAGGGGGTTTTTCGGTGCTTATTTTAAAGAGTGTTTTTTTATTATCATTTTAATGGAACGATTTTAGGCCATATTTCAAAGCGTTTTCCGGAGCATTTCCGTGAGTGTTTCCGCACTTTTTTAACGAGAATTTTAGGGGGTTCTCGGGGCATATTTTGAAGAATTTTTTGGAGCATTCTTTGGATGTGTCTTTTGGATCGTTTTTAAGGTATTTTTATTAAAAAAAATTCAAGAGCCAAGAGGGTATAGGCAATTTTTGTATATTTTTCAGTGCGCTTAAGTATTCTGAAGAGTTATTGGGGCGATTTTCTAGGTCATTCTATGGGGATTTTTTAAGTAGTCTTGTGGTGCGTTTTCCGAGTGTTTTTAGTGAAGACTTTGGTCGGTTATAAATATGATTTCGTCGCATTTCTCATCGTAAAATGGTGGCAACTTCCTAAAAATAAAAATACAAATTCCCTTTTATGCTAAGAACAACAGTCCTTCCCCTATTCATCTCTAAGTTGTCAATTTTTCTTGCGAAATCTCAAGTTGTCCCACCAAATTTGTTGTAAAACCGACCTACCGCCACAGTCGAAACATATACCCTAATGTCTAACGTCTCAATGCAAAGCGTCTCACATTCAACCTTTCACAAGCCACCGCGATGCCATGACAGCATGTCCTGCCCGTCACTATTTACTAATTAATTGCAAGCAGCCGTTTGGCTTTTTGTCCGCATATCCGCACAAGTCATGTCATTATAAACACCTTATGGCGAAGTAAGCACAATACCTGCCCCCTACCCATACCCACCCAAGTGAATATTGCAATCGCCGCAAACACCCCTTACATCTGTAGGTACTGCTTACAAAATGATTAATTGCCGCAATGTCTTCACCACCGAAACACCAACACACGGCCAACATGTCAGATGTCCTTTGTTTGGCCGCATAGCTCATAAAATATGTTGCAAAACAAGGATGAGTGTCGTCGGTGTGTATGGGAATTTTTGCACTTAATTACACGCGGTCGCCACTAAGTATAGGCACGACTCACCGCGCCAAGGATATAAGTAATGAGAATGGCCAGGGAGGTGGTTGCTATATATACACAGCGATTCCTTATCGAGGATATGATTTATACATCTTGCCATGGAATTCATTTATTAACATCATTACCATGTGTGTTATCTCTGGTGAAGGACATATTTGCTCAGTCTCCTTTGTCCTTTATTAGTTTCTCTCTTGCGGTTGATTTATGTGGCGACACGAAGGCATATATTGGGCGGGGTCTCTCCCTCTCTCGATTGGTCTCTGTTCCACCACTGTTGATCCAATTCATCGCCTAAAACCCAATCAGTGTCATTAATCCAGAGCGCTAGGAAAAAAAAAAGTCCGAACCCCTTTGTCTGCTCGCAGATGCATGCCGAATCGGAGTCGGGACAGCTCCCCGAATTTACATTCATCAAATGCGGAACTAATGCCCCACATAATGGCAACGAATCCCCTCGTCAATCACAAAGAGGAGCAGCAGCCAGTAGTCCCTAGTCCACAAAGGCTGACAGTGGCTCAGACATTGGCCTACATTGTTCGATTTTGAATGTGCATCGTAGCATAAATCCAACCCTGAAGGTCATCACGACTCTGTGTGGGCACAAACAGAGAACTCAGGAGTTTTCGCACCACAAAGTCGGCAGTCAAATCGTTTGATCGCACCTACCTGCGTCAGTGAAGTCGCACATGTCCTGCATAACATAGGACACTCTCTCTCTCTTTCTGTTCGCCCGTAGGGCGTAGCAAATTAGTGTCATATTCTTTGTCACTTGCCGTTTGGGCCGCCAAAGGGATGTCCTTCTGTGTCTGACACTGGAATTCGTTACACTTGTTTCACAGGGTCCTTTGTAGTTCATCCAGCCACCCATATGTGTATCCCAGGACATCTACTAATTCGTTCCGAAAATGTGCACGTTTTGTCGCCTTTTTGTCTCGATTGTTGCACGTTCACCGCAAATTATACCAAGGAGGTCCGTGCTGAGACCTCCTTTGAGAGGTGTTGCACAGCAGCATTCTTGGCGGGGTGTTGTCACTTTGGAATTAATCAGTTGGGCTGGACTAACGAAAGTCTTGCGTGAAATTTTACATATAACTATTTGTTGCGATTAGATATACTTACCATGCATGGCTACAGGGAATGAAAGGACCCTATTGGCCAGTGCGGTACAAGTTGTGTTGTCACTAATTTAATCGAGGGTTTGAGCGCAGCTTTGTATGGCTGTTAATAGGTGGCTGAAGCGGTTTGACGGTTGTTATTGCGTTTAATTTCGAATTAGTGGCGGTTGCGATTGATCAATCGATTTAGAGATGGATGAGCTGCCCATTGTGTTATTATCCATCTTTTTGTTCGGGGAAAACCAGGGACTTAGTAATCCGGCCCCATCTATCTGCAGGCTCGACAGTGGCGCAACAAAAGCTGTTGTGGAATTTCGTTTGTTATAGTGCGGCGGTCGTCCTTTGCCAAAATCCTTCCCATTTTAGACTTACGCCCTCTTTGATGTCCACTATAAAGTGATCTTGCCTGACACGTTTAGAGCTATCCCATTTTTATTCCAGTCCCTTTTCCGAGTATTCTGCGCTATGTCATGTTTGGTTGGTCTGCCGCATCTGTGTTCGAGCTTATACGTTCACGGAATCTCGCCGATTTTACACAAGTCACCAGTTGCTCGTCGATGGTTACAGGTCTTTTGTGGTCTTGGATTGGGCAGTCAATTGAAGCTGTCTCTATTATATTTTTAAGATGAAAAAACACTTACAGGCTTTTAAGCGAACTTCCAGAAAAGCGACCGTAGTCTTGTATACCTACTGTAGCTCCCGCTATCCCATTCTCAAGGCACCCCCTTCCTTGACCTCTTGACTCCCTGTGAACTTTAATATTCTGAGAACCAACTCCTTTTGAAACTGAATACCGATGCTGGACTGCTACAAAAATAAGCTCCCCTCCCCCGCCACCGCAATAATTCAAATTTTTCTGTTTATTTTTTTCGTCGCGGACGCGAACACCTTAAATTCATCTCGATTTATGGGGATTTACCAGCAGTAAAGAAGAACCAACGAAACCCGTCAATGATATCTCCTGAATCCGCTTAAAATATTAAAAACAAAAAATTTAGAATAATTTATTCCCGTACACAGCAGAGGTCGTTACTCGTAAACGAAACAAATGACGCTCGTATTCCAAAACAAAGCTTCGCCGTAGAATAATAACTCACGATCAATTTAAACGGCTTTTTGTCAGTGACATGGCCATGGCTACCTACTACCATACCGACAACCCCACACATCTGTTAGCCATTGGTACAGTCTATAGTGTCCAGGTAATTCCTCAAATGAAGATCCACATTTTCATTGCTCCTCCAAAAGAGATGCATCGTTCCGCAGCGGTGGCGGCGCGGCTCTCATAACTAAGAACAAGAAGTCTTTAATCCGCAGCTCCAAAAATAAAACGCATATCTTCCAACAGGAATTATTCAAATTAGCTTTATTTTTTCTCCGGTTTTTGTCTTTCGTCGATCGCGTCAAAGACGACGACAACGACAACGACAACGACAACGGCAACGATGACGGTGACGACGAAGCCAACGATAAAGAACAGCACAAGTAATCTTTGCGCATAAATAACAAACTTAAGTGTCAAAGGGGAAGAAATCAATTTGTACTCGCACTTATGGGAGTGTGTGAGACGAGGGCCGCCGCGACACGCAGCCAACGAAAAATCTGTCGCATATGTTGTAAATGGGAATTTTTGACACACAGAAGGACGGTTCCGTGATTTATGCGAACTGAAATGTGTAAAGTCAAAGTCGTCACGTTTTCGACGGATCGCCACATATCCACTGGTGCAGTTTGTTCCCATTATAATGTATAAATGTGTGCAGTCAGATGAAATAAATTGCGCAAATTATTGAGAAGAACATTAGTGCCTAAGGAGTTTCGGTGTCGGCAGTTTCGAGACTTTATTGTTTCGCAGAGCTGCAGGGATGAATGCAAATTGTGTGATGTGACCGCGTTAGGGAATTTTATCGAAGGCAATTTGTTTTCCGCTTAAAAGAGGTGAGTGCGCCTTGCGAAATTGGGACGGGTTTTGTTTTATAATTCCAAGCAGGTTGGTGGAACTTCTACCCGGTGAATTATGGATGTCGTTACTCACCATCAGTCGGAGAGATGCAGATATGTTGACCGTTTCTTGGAATTGGCGTCCGAATGCAATTTGTGGGTCAGAGTGGTTTGTTGCAAGGGGGTGTGGCGACATTTTTATTTGGAATGTGCGGTGACCTACACTCTCAGAAAGAGAGAAGAGCATGCAGTAGATCTTGTAACCCCTTTATAAAAAGAACATTCTGCAATTTTGCACGGAATTAGTTCTGTTTCCACAATATTCAACAGAGCTGTTAAATTGTAAAACGTACCCCAGATTTGAAGGCGGTGCAGATGTAAAAAGTTGGTCCAATCGATCACCAAGGAATCACAAAAATCTATCTTCTCACTGTGCATTTGATTTTGTATTTTACCAAGTTGTGGACGCAGTTGTTACTGGTGCTGGACTACTGAGCGAGTATTTTTTAAGTTCGATCCCCAGAAAAACTTGAGTAACATCTTATGGTCTTTTCAGTGAGCCAGCTCTTGCGAATGACTGACAGCCGAGGGTACAACTGCCCTGAGGAAGCTGCTTAGTTAAAGTCCTTTGGACTTGGCAATGAATTTAAGGTCCCTAGGTACCATTCGGACCAAAAGGTATTGTAAAAAGCTGGCCCTGGCCTGATATATGCAGCTTCTGAGCCAACCCTTTCATTTATTTTTTACTAAAGTGGGCTCGTGCACTTTTCGCTTCCCAATTTTAAGACTTAGACCAAGAGGCTTGTTTTCCAATAAGAGGTGTTATTTTGGTATTCAAAGAAAAATGCCATTTTTTGAGATAAATGATCGGATGTTTATTTCATAATAAAGAGGAAGGTATGCCGTTAATAATGAAAAACAACATCAGCCAAATGGCCACCACGAGCACGCATACAGGACCATATCCTTTTCATGAAATTTTCCATTACCAAATCGCAAAGTGGCTGCTTGTTGAAAGTAAACGTTGTCCAGATCAATACCATCCAACTCCGACCATAAAAAATCATTAATCATCGATGACCAAAAAATGCTCTAGTTTTGCGAACTGTGACTGCACCATTTTTGTAGTGAATTTTAATAATTTCAATGCGTTGTTGAAGCGTATATCGTTCCATTTTTATTAATGGCGTAGTTTTAACTTGTCAAATGTCAAAGAATAAAAGCTTCAAAAGTGACAGCTACCGAAATAGCGGGTCATTCACAATTCGCTGCCTTCTGTGTTTAAAATACGGATGAGCCACAACGGAATCTGTTGACTTGTTGTTTATTTGGAGGTCGGCCTTTTATGGCAGGTTATTTATCTGAGCAATTTATTTCGGCAACCAGGAGACAAGTGATTTCTATGAGCAGCAGTGACAAGTGAGATTTTTCTAAAAGATTGCACGAGGCTGGTTAAAAAGCTTGGAGCGTGGTATGGTCTTAACTACTCTATCATCAAATTTTAAGACCTTTCCTTACAATATGAATGAAACTAGGAGTATAGCTCCAGTCGTCTCTAGAGAACATAGCTGATCTTCACAACCGCAACTGCTTGCGATCTCCTTTAACTAGAAGTGAACAAGATAAAATGCGTACGTATGGTCAAAATATAGATCCGGCGATCGTCATAGTTGCTCATGATCCCTTTCAACTAGGATCAGTGGCGAATTGAAAAGCAACAAGTGATCGTCACAATACCTCGAAACAACAACAATGATAGAAACAGTTGATCAGCATTGCACATTGAATTTCTGAGCATGAAAGAAATTAAGCAAAAATCAATAAAGAAGTGAAAGAGGTCACCATGATCGGTATTCGAGCATTCGAGCGATCACATAGATCGTTTTTAGAAGATGCCACCACATGAAAACTCTCTTTATCTAGATTTATGTACAGCGATTATCAGTGATCGGTTGGTGGTCATTGTTTTAATCCATCTAACAAACGGCAATGAGAATCTGATCTCGTCCAAGACACCTGTTCACGATCACTCAGAGTGATATGATATACCCAGTTCAAACGCATGATCTCATGCTAAATAATGTTGATCGGTAAACGCAAAATACTCAGCTGATCAGCTCGTGTTCACTTTCAGATTGGAAAAATACCCATAGCATTGAAATTCAGACAAGTGATCGTAACAATTGCTTCACGATCAGTTTGAATTTATGAGCGAGAAATATATTTTAAGGTCTTGATTAGCGTGTATAAAAAATTGAAAGCGATCTTAGCATTCGATATTTTTTTAAAGTCAGCAGTTGAATAGACTAAACTAAACTTAAGTTTGAAGGCGATCTTCCTCGGTTCAGATGGTCACTGACTTTCAAGACGACTGAAATCATATACGGGAGAAAATCTAGCACCCAAAAGTAACACAAAATGTAGTCCCCTAAGGAACGACCGGCACTGCAATGTTGACAAAAGGTCACACCCTTTTGTTAAGCCCACTCATTCCATTCCATCCAATTGCAGCTGTGTAACTTGTTATCCCAATTGACTTCATTTGATAGCCTGATCGGTGAGATCAAAATAATTATCCGCCTGTCACAACACGATCTTTAATAGCAAAATACAATCAATAACAATACAAGAATCAGGACAACACCACAAAGACGTCTGCCGCCACTCTTTGGTATACCGACAGGAATTTGCCAAATTGCCCAAGGTGTGAGAACATAAAACTCTGTCGGAACAGTTGATCTTCATCCCTGCCAATCGGTTGATATTACCAGCAAATTAAGGGGCGCACCATGTGTGTGGCAAACACGATCGTACAAAGCACATTGTCACCAACGATCACCCTTGACCGTGTGACATTTCATTCATCATTCTCTGGACCCCCACACAAGGCACATCTTTCGTATAATGCAGAGCCGAAATTCAAAGGCCACCGCTGCCACACATTCTCACATATATAACAAAAGGAGTGCGTAACAGGTAACACACTGATCACGTTGAGTGTGGTCTACTGGTCTTTGAAGACGATCTCTCACCGATCGTATAATGTTGCAAAAAAAAAAACAAGTGAGATACGAGGAAAAATTCGTTCCCAGGGAGATCTGAGACTCAAATCATGAGGATCGCCGATGAGTGATGATCGCCCTATAAACGTTGAAGATCATTGCGACGAAAAAAAAGCAACACTTTTCATGATCACCTTGATATGGTAACCGCCAGCGCGGTTATTGATCGATCGCGATCATGCACCGATCTGAATGCGTGCGCCCATTACCACTCGTCGGCGAGTCTCAATTTGAAAGGGTAAAAGCTTGAAATTGCCTTAATTACGTACAGTTTGAGGTGTTAAAGTTCGTGAGGGAGTGGTGTTCCCTTTTCTTTTCTGATCATGCATTGATCTTGATGGGAACTTCAGACAGTCAATATTTTAGTCCCTGATCCATGCTTTGTGCCAAATAAATCATGATTTTATTGTCACAACTCGGACAACAAACTGTGACTCTAGAGGTGTACATTTATCAACGGCAAGTTGAACAAAACCCAAGATTAGAGCTTGGAGAACTCTCACAGAAACACCCAACGAATTCCAGAAGCCAAAAGCTATAAGACGGAGATTACGAGCATTGTTTGGATTCAGTAAACTGGTAAACGATTCAATTTGGCTTTGAGGGTATTTTTCTAAACGAAACCGTTTCCCTCCGCCAATGCGGCGACGAAATTTAAATTCCAAACTCAGCTATGATAAGGTGTCCACGGAAATAGCCCTAAGCCTATAAGCTATCGATGTGCTACTGATTATAGTATTTTATTTTCTTTAACATTTCCGCTTCTGGTGGCACTGATCCGAGCATGATACTCTTGGTGATTGGAAGCGATGTGTTTGCATAAGTGGTTAATAAGGTTATTTCACTTTTAAGCGGTGCTTAGGTTTCCAGCTTTTTCTTCTGAGGTACACCTTGTTACGCAGCTAAATACCGTGCACCGGTTTGAATGGTGCTCCCTCGAGTGGGTATACAGACACATTTTTAATGTTGAGGCTTAGCGAGAGGATTTTGAGTGACAGCATGGAGTTTGTTTAACATTTTGCAATTACACAGTGGCTGTTGGGTATGTCAATTGGATTTCTAGTTATAAGATACGTAGACCTACTTGAGGTCGGCTTATTAATTCGCGCCTAGCCTTGGGCTGATTTTTCAGAGTGCATATTCAGCCGTGGCTGTCATAACTGTTTATTTACTGTTAATAAATACGGAGTAAATATTATTTAGCTAATCAAGCGCGTTAGAAGAATGTTTGTTTTTTTTTTGGCCGGGAGAGTGTCTTTTGTGTTTTGAGACGATCGTGTGGCGATCTTCCTCGCGAGGCCATGAACTCGTGTGTCAATCAAGCCCACTCTGACCATGAATTCAAAGTGATTCTGGACGATGTTCTAATCCTGATAAGATGATTAACTTCTTTTGGAGGGGTTATGAGGGGTTTGAAACCAATATATTTCATGTTCAAGGATTCAAAGTGATCGTGAAAGCAAATGTTACGATCACTTGTTTTATTTGCAACTCAATACTGTTTCGGGTAAAAAGTGAGGTAATGGGCTCAGTATTTGTCCCTCCGGTGGCGTATGACGATCCACATATTGAGTAAGCGATCATGCGTATGAATTTGATAATTCCCTCGCTTGTTTGTGTTATGCGATCTTGAGCAGGTGGCTTAGTAGAGATTCGCTTTTTAGTTCGTCTTTCTTAGAAGGATTGAACGATCCAAGGTTATAAGAAAGACCACCCATCATGCGATCATTGGCATCAGTCCACTAATCATCACTTTATGGTGATTTTGGTGAAGTGTTTTTTTTTATTCTGATAATTTCTTTAATAAGATATGATCCGTTCCAAATTTATATGCTGATCTTGGTAATGTCTCTCAGCTCTTCCTAAGCTAAAAACGAGATCGTTGGAGGCCTTATAATTTCATTTGTTGCCTCTGCGGTCACTAGAATTTATTACCACTGCTCGATCGAGCTTGAAAGTGATCATGAACCTCTTTGTCGATCAGTCGTATGTTAACTTCTTTAATCTTAACATAATTATCTGTGTTCATTCTTTTTCGGTAATAAAGACCTAGTACAGATCAGAACTGGTTGGTGTTTCTTGACGGGATAACAGACGATCGAAAGTAGATAATGACGATCACCGACCACACATTATTACTTTACAATGATTTCTGCTGTTTGCGATCTAATTAAAATATTCTGATCGCGGCGTTATTTCTGCCATGTTCACGAACTCAAAGTGATCGCGACATTTTTATACCCTCCACAGGAAGGTACATTCACTTTGTCATTACATTTGTAACGCCAAGAAGGATTCACCGAAGACCTCATTAAGTATATATATTCTGAATCGATTTAGGCATGTCCGTCTGTCTGTCTGTCTGTCTGTCTGATTGTCTGTCCGTCTGTCTGTCTGAAAGCACGATAGAGCCCAAAGGAATTGACATAGGCGAATGAAATTTGGTGAAAGGACTTCTTTTTATCGTCGTCAGGTTGGTATTGAAAATGGGCTATGTAGGTCAAGTAGTTCTGGTACCTCCCAAACAAAATCAATATTAGACCCATGTGTCTCTCTGTCTGTTGAAAACACGACAGCGTCCAAAGGGATCAACCTAAGCGAATGAAGTTTGGTGAAAGGACTTATTTTTATTGTCGTTAGGTTGGTATTAAAAATGGGCTATGTCGGTCAAGTAGTTCTGGTACCTCCCATATAAAGTCAATATTAGGCCCATGTGTCTCTCTGTCTGTTGTTCAATGAATGTAATTACGTACTACCTCACATGCCTAAAACTTTGCATGACTTTTATGCAGTGGAGGGTATCAAAGCATCGGCCAGGCCGATGATAACACTTTTACTTGTTTTTAGTTCTAATGAATTGTTTGCGTCCTTACCTATAGAAAAAACGACGATCACTTGTTTGTTTTTCCACCTCATACTGAGCGATGTTGAAAGTGATCATGAGTAGCTGAATTAATGTCGATCAGCTGCTTGTAACGTTTTTTGTTTGCGATCTAATATAATTTGACGAGGCCTTCGAATTTAAATATTCTGATCGCGGCGTTAACTCAAAGTGATCGCGACACTTTTTTAGTTCTAATGAGTTGCTCGCATCCTTACCTATAGAAAAAACGACGATCACTTGTTTGTTTTTCCACCTCATACTGAGCGATGTTGAAAGTGATCATGAGTAGCTGAATTAATGTCGATCAGCTGCTTGTAACGTATTATAACGTATTTTATACATTTTAGATGCGGTGATCAGCACACCTAAGATGTATAAAATTTAACATAATTCGATTAGAAATTTATAACGATCGTGATCAGAAATGCTTAAAACGGCTAGACCACATTGAAGGGCTATGTTTATCAAGACCTAGGTCCATCCCAGACATTGGGATGTAACGATGGTGATCACCTCGTTCATGCGATCATGAATATCAGCACCAACTGATCTTCACAATATAGTGGGGGACGTTTTTCTTTATCTTTTTTTTCAGATGTGTTTTAATGAATTAGTAGACCAGTTTCATAACTAATTGGCAACTATAAAAAAGAGTTGTGTTGGCTTATGCTAGTGTCAAAGAGACGAAAATCCATTTAAGGTCGCTTTAAGGGTTGCCCTTCGCCCTCCGGCGTGCAATAGGATAATGTATTTTAAGCCTTTGCTTATGCTAGCTATGGAATCAAATTTTGTTTCTAACCTTTTCTCTGACATTTTCTTGGCTTATACTCATGACTGCCCTCTCCCAAGTTTTTATTCTGATTTTGTTGACATCATTTTCTATTTGCAACATAATTCGATCGGTGAAAGATCATCTTCAAAGACCAGTAGACCACACTCAATGTGATCGGTATTTTCTGCCTCTATAAAGCATTGTTACCCGCACTCGTCTTCTTAAATACACAAGTATCTGACACAAATGAATGCAGCGGAGGTTTTTGAACTATATAATTTCAGTACAATCATAATTTGTACGTCTTCCCAGGAGGGTGTTGTGATCAATGCCGGTCAAGTAAAAAGTGATAAATGAAGCGTGTATTTCGTGATCGTTGGTGACATTGTTACCACACTCATGGCAGTGCCATTAGTGCAGTGAGTGATGGTGATCATTTGGTGTGACTTTGGGAGTACACAACTTATTGTACGCCTTTTGCGAAAATCGTTTGATCTCCTCTATGCAGTGGGTGGGTATATTTGTGATCTTTTACATATATCAGAAAATCATCTCAATGTGGGCTGTCAATTGTTGTCTATTGGAAAACCAGTGATCAATCTGATGATGGAACATTTTGCCAGCAATACAGTCGCAGACAATCTGTGTTCTAAAATGCCCAACAACAAAAACCCTGGGTGGTTTCATAAAACAGAATTCTCCACTTTTTTTTCCCACCAAAGATGAGATCACTTTCATGGCGGCCATTTACTGCATTCGCCGACACCACAACGCATTGACAAATCCCACTCCATCTGCCGCATTCTTAAGAGCCCCGCCACACATTTCAGTCTCCATTCAGCGATCAGTGAGACTCATGTCACGGTAGAAAAAGGCTCTACTCCTCCATCAAAACCGATGGCCCGCTCCCAACAATGTAGACCAATTTTTTATAGTTTATTTGGTATACACATTCTTTAGCACGCTTGAGTAACAAAACGAATCTAAAAGTCAGGCCGTCATAATCCTTTAAGTTATTTCAGTAGAGATCTTCCCTCGTCAGACAGAATGGAATAGGTTTGGTTATAGAATTATTCCTCTCCATTGTTGTCGGGCACATCATCGAACCGATTATTTATTGGCAAGGGAATTGAATACCATTCCCCATCTCCAGGTGATTTCAAATTTTAATAATCCCAATGGACCATCATAATATTTACAATCATAGGGGGAATTATATATAGAAAAACGGACAGCTCCACCTATACTACAAAGGAATTGTCAATTGTTCGAGGAGTGTATGTAGGTTCTCTCCTACAACAGAGGTGGCTTCTCTTAAAGAAAAAACTCGATCATTCAATTTATTTATGAGTTTTTAATGAGGCTAACAATGGGTCTTCGTGCAACATCACCGAATCATGAATTTCCACTTTTGCTCGAACACAAAATTACATCGCAACCAGCGCAAGCACACCAGCGAATGGAAGGAGCAACACCGATCTCGATCCCGCGCTCACTTTAACAGCCGGGGTGTTATTAAGGAGCAATAAAAACGCGATTAGATGGATATGGTGGAAGCTGGAGCGGTGGCAGTGAGAATAAAACGAAAAAGGCGATTGTTTTGGAGGATGGAAGTGTGAATGAATGAATGAATGAATATGTAGCCGAAAGTGGCCTGACCATCTGCACCGCGCAACAAGACACAACACCGGCAACAACCAGCAATAGCAACTACGATGACGGAATCGCCTGAAAAGGGTTGATTTGATGTTCGGTTTTGTTTCATGTTCTCTGGATCTGGTGGAGAGACGTTATCCCTCTCCTGTGTGATAGGTATAATTGGTGGGAGGATACCGAGCACGAGGGGGGTAGGGAGCACCGAATAGATCGTGTCAGTATTACACGGCACCACCACACAGTATTCCCCCAGAGGAATCCACAAACACAGACAGATAGATAGACACCCCGGACAAGGTAGGCACCGCCGCCGCGCAGTTGAGGTAAATTAGACTAAGAGATATTGGTTTCATTTTGTGTAATTTGATCTGAAGTGGAAAATTGCTTGTTGCGCGAAGCAGTTTTCTACGTGAAATTAGATTTTTGACGTGGTAACGATTTTGTTTCAGCTCGCTTACGAGATGGCGAAAGGTCTTGGTAGAGGTTTTTTGTCTGCTGATTTTTTGTTCCGCAACAAACCGTTTAGCATTGGGGAATGGGGAACGTTTAACGGAGGGTATGATCTTGTTAGAGGGCACTCTTGAGGTATTGTCAGTGATTTGGTGGCAGATGATGCAATTTATTTAAAGAGCGCACAAAGGAAGTGGAGCACTGCAAGAAATTGTAGTCTTCATCCTTTCGCGGAGTTGGGCTTTATTTTACTGGGATTGAGGAACTTGGAAATTGTCTTTTACAGAGAAGATAGAAGGACAGAAGACAAAAAACAGAAGACAGGAATCAGAGGACTGAAGACAGACGATAAAAAACAAAAGACAAAAGGCAGACGACAGGCGACAGGAGTTAGAATACAGACGAAAGAGTATAGAGGAAGAAAGAGCAGAAGTCAGAAGAAATAAAACAGAAGACAGAAGACAGAAGATAGAAGATAGAAAACAGAAGACGGGAGACAGAAGACAGAAGACAGAAGACAGAAGACAGAAGACAGAAGATAGAAGATAGAAAACAGAAGACGGGAGACAGAAGACAGGAGACAGGAAACGGAAGACAGAAGACAGAAGACAAAAGACAGAGGACAGAAGACAAAAGACAGGAAACAGAAGACAGAAGACAGAAGAGAGAAGACAAAATACAGAACAAAAGGACAGTAGGCAAAAAAGACAAAGAAGACAGAGAAGTCATCAGGAAAGGCTAAAAGGCCGGAAAAGTCAAAAATGTCAAAAAGACAAAAGACCAAGAACACAGAAAAGATAAAAACACAAGTAAGATAAGAAAGACACAAGAGGCAGAGAAGCCAAAGAAGACAAAAAATACATAGAAAAGACAGAGAAGACAGAAAAACAGAGAAGATAGAAAATCAGAGAGGACAGAAAAGACAGACAATTCTAAAAAGACACAAAAGACAAGAAAGACTTTATGTATTTTGGCTTAAGCCAGATTACGCCAGTGTCATCTTTTTATGCCTACACCTTTTTGAACTACCAAACTTATGGCTCACAGCGATAGCTCTTTTTTTCACCTGGAGACACTTCTGTGATTCAGATTTCTGACAAGCGTCGTAAGGAGCACGCCTGGCAAGCCGATTTTCGTTGCTTTCTGAGACATTCCATTCGAAAAATGTCGTTCATTTCCACGCTCCACAAATGTGATCGGTATCACGAACAACATCCAGGAAGTGAGACCCTAGACCACTCGTCGAAATGTGACGAATCCCGTTCCTCACGCCAAACACATAAATATCTATCACCTACCAAACGCTCTGAGAGAATACACTTAGCGAATAATTAAATCGCAGCACTACAAATAATTATTCCAAGTATATCCTTCCAATGACTGCCAAGTCAATTGCATTAATTTACAAATTTACATTTGAAATCACGCTCATGGCCGGCCATCCTTCTGCGCATGCTAATAGCATGGAATAGCCCTGCGGCTTCGATCACTCACAACTTGTAGAAATTCAATGAGATTCGACACATTATTCCAGCACTTAATCCTTCAGCACATCGGCGTATTTATACGACGAGTTGTTACACCCGTACCCGTAGCACACGATAAATAAGGAATCCTCCTATCAGCGCCACAAATCCTAATCGACTTAGCCGCCGCATGCATCCCATACACAGCCGCTGGTCGCAGGTCCAGCGCAGGAATATGTTCTTTAAGCCTTTCGTGTTCGCATGTGCGCCCCAAAGCAAAAACAAACTTTGCACACGAAAACTAATTCCAATTGCTGCCAGTCTAGTCCCTGGCAAACCTATTGCGTTGTCTAATTAATCATCTTGAAGGTGGAAAACTGCAAACTGCAGGCACGTCGAGTAATTGCGTCCGGTTGGATTGTGGTGGCTGTTTGCTGCTGGCCGCGTGTCTGCCATCATCTTCGCTAATGACAATTACGAATTGACAAATAATTAACTCGTGAGAGGTAACGTTTCACCTGGCCCGGGCAGGGTCTGTACCATAGCAGCTTCCAGTTAGGCAAATGCTCTGCAATTGCAATAGGTACCATAAGACCAGTACCATCTACAAACCTAATGGCCACATGTGGATACCGTGAAATTGGATTGCGCGCATTCTTCGGAAGCATACCTGTCATCTGTCTCCACCGCCGCCGCCCCCTCATCGCTGGCCGTGTAGTATATACCTACATTTTGATTTCCATTAATTTACGATGGAATGATGGAAGAGCTTGTCATCTGTGGGGCTGATAATGATGCTGGGAATTTCTAAAGGTGGCAGCTCAACTGACTTCTGTTTGAGTAATTTCTTAGCGTTCGCCCAATGAAATGGATTATGTTATGGCTGCCGCTGCTGCTGCATAGCGATGGATGAGTAATGGATGTTGTGACATGCTGCCTATATCTGTGCATGAACATATGGTATGCAGACGAGTCTAATTAGAATGCAATCCACTTGGAGGAAGTCGGTTTAACTGGTTTTTCTGCGCTGCGATGAAAATGATATTTTCTGTTTGACTGATTTGACTGGAGATGCTAATGGGATTTGATCTTGGAAAATTGAAAACGCTGCGAGGAAGTAAATGCTAATAATTGGATGGGTGCTATTCTAAGGCGGATGGATACTTCTTATAGAATGTGGGGCGGGTGGACTTCTGGTCTTGAGTGTGAAGTGACATGTTGAGTCCACAGCGGATGTGCGCGTTGGATTGAGAAAATGCACAGAGAGCCAGGCGGTTTGCATTTAATACGCTTCAAGCTCCCGGAAGAAGGTTATGTACGTCCGCAGACGAACACAGCACAGAATTTCTGAGCAATACATTATTCGCGTGGAGCTGTTGACTTCGTAGCGAATGCAATGAAGAGCGAAGAGTATCGCCAAAACACCCGCGGAAGAACAAAATGCGAACATGAAGGGGAAGCGAATGCATACAGAGCTATCGTGTGCGTAAGTGTAAGCAAGGCTGCCTTAGTTTGGCAAGCACGCGCAGACACAATTTGCCGAAACTACTCGCGGAAGATCGAAATGCAAAAATTCAGAAGAATATTGTGCGAATGCTTAGAACGTTTAGTGGGAGCCATCGACTGCGTTTGTGTGAATAACGCCGTGGCGGACATTTGAACGATATCCTGTTAGACAGATACGAGTGGAGAAGGCCCACCAAACTTACTCGCGGAAGAACAAAATGCGAATATCAAGAGGAAGATTATGGGAATTCGTACAAATAATGGAAGGAGCCACCGTGAGCGCTAGAGTAAACAAAGTCGTGGGCATTGGAACCATATCTTATTAAATATTCTACGCGCAAGACGATTTCCCAAAAATACTCGCGGAAGACCGAAATACGAACATCAGGAGGAAGATTATGCGAATGCGTACAGATAATGGAAGGAGCCACCGTGACCGCTAGAGTAAACAAAGTCATGGGCATTGGAATGATATTTTATTGAATATACACTCGCAAAGACGATTTCCCAAAAACACTCGCGGAAGAACAAAATGCGAACATCAGGAGAAAGATTGTGCGAATGCGAACAGATAATGAAATGAGCCATCGTGAGCGCTTCAGTAAACAAAGTCGTGGGCATTGGAACCATATCTTATTAAATATTCTACACGCAAGACGATTTCCCAAAAATACTCGCGGAAGACCGAAATACGAACATCAGGAGGAAGATTATGCGAATGCGTACAGATAATGGAAGGAGCCACCGTGACCGCTAGAGTAAACAAAGTCATGGGCATTGGAATGATATTTTATTGAATATACACGCGCGAAGACGATTTCCCAAAAGAACTCGCGGAAAAACAAAATGAGAACATCAGGACGAAGCTTATGCGAATGCATAGGAATTTTGGTGAAACCATCGGGTGTGTCGGAGTAAACAAAACTGTGGTGGGATTGTTAACTGTATCTTGCAAGGCAAGCACTTCCAGTGAGCATGCATACCTACTGTCTCCGCAGGGACTCGAGCTTAACTTAGGTATCAGGGGACAGCTTACATAGGAAGCTATTCTGTATCAATACCCTTCTACTCTGCATCAAATTGAATTTTTTTCTTGGTCGTTGCAGTTGTACTCCAACTCCAAGTGAACCCCGATTTCTATCTACAACCGCCATCACAGTTTCTCCTAATATTTTCTTAATTGTCTATCGAGCTCGTTTGACAACAACATCACTCACAGCCTTCGTATCTATCATGTGACACTTGCATCTTGTTTATGTGCAGCAGATTGATTTGCGCCTGTAACGCACCCAAACTGCTCCACCCGGCCACATCAAGCCCCCGAGCGCGCCTCCGAAGACAACCATCAACACCCACTACATAAAAATGCACTTTTACAGCCTTCTGGCGATGCATCTGATTTCGAACGCCGGTGTCCCCAGCCACCATTCAATCATTAAAATTCTGAAAAGCCCTTTACGACTTCGACACCTGCCCCCATTACGAAGACCGATTCTAGCCGTCACAAGCCATAATCGAACTTTATCGCCCGCGATGATCGTAAACATGGTGATAACCACGAGTCTTTTTATTTTTTGGGGGTAACTTTCACGACGACGCGACGCTCGCTCGCTTCTCTGATAGCTCTGCACTGATAGCAGCCAATCAATTACAAAACACTTCACCATGTGTCACATTAATGTCGGCCGCACGTCAAGCGATATTCAAATTTCTCCATTTCGTTTCGATATTCTCGTCAGAGATAAACCTCAGTCTCTATAGATCAAAGGACAGGGTGATTGTCTAATCCAATTTGGGTGCGCAGTGCGAACGACCACCTACTCGCAGGTATCCAACTGATTTGTATCGCGCTTCACTTTTGATTAGACGCAAATTGGGTTATCGCCGCTAGACCGATGCTGAACAAATATTTGGCAGAGCCTTGTAACAGCCAATGACGCCGTCTGCGTTCTTAATCGCCCAGACAGAAGTACGGGCCCACCAAAAAGTCAGCTTAATTAATTTTTCGCCATTTTTCGTGTGTGTGTGTGTGTGTGTGTGCTCCGAGACTGTGCAGGTGCAGTGGACGTCGTCGTCACCGTCGTTGATATTAAAACAAAAAATACCGCTTGAGTCTGGTACACTGTTGGGCCGGGAGTACCGCGCGACGCCACCACACGGACCGGTCTCTGTATTTTATTATTTATTTATGAGTCGGAGATTAATTGATTGAATCCATTAAAAATTTGTAACGAAATCGACGTCGAGTCTGACTGCGAACCGCCGGCCGGCCGCCGCACTGCCCCGCCCTGGTTATGTTCTAGTGTTACCTATGAATGTCCCCGTCTGTGTACCTTATTCCGGTGTTATTTGAATAATTAATGGAAATTTTTCCGAATGCAATTTGTAGCAGTAGCCCTGGACGATAGAGGGAGTTACTCTACTTTTTTTTATTTTTTTTATTTTAGTCAGCTATATGGTGTACGCGCTCTGCTGACATTCCTTGATGTTAGCATAGGCATGTCGTCTACGAGCGCAGCAGTGTTCGGTTCAGTGAAAAATGAAGCTGTCCGTTGGTTTTTTGCTAAGCGCACATTGAATCGATTTATTATTTGCCTATCGGGCGTCATGTGCACGCGACGGCGGCGGTGGCGGCGGAGTTACATTGTGGGCTGGTATGGGATGCAGGTGGTGCTGGCTGGTTTGCTGATATCAAATAAAGTGATGAATGGAAGTTTGCGTAACTGGTCTGGTAGTAGGCACTGGGTATACAGTATCGTGTGGCAGCAGCATCCTCCTTGTGTTTGCAATCTGCTTAAGTGCAGGGACAACATAATTATCGTGCGCGCACCAACCGTTGGTCTAGGTAGGAGCTGGATTTTGTGTCAATCGCAAAGCGATAGCAATGTGACACGATGCAATTGATCTAGAATTTGCATGATGGGGTTGCGGGTGAGGCCGGGGAGGGAAGATAAATGACGTTTGTTTGGTGGCGCGGTGAGATTTGTCTTTTGCGACTGATGGCTCCACGATGTCGGATGAATTATAGAGGGAAGTGGTTATGCGATGGAGTGGGGCAAGTCATCAGTCTTTCAAGCATCGCTTTGCGAGATCTCATTTATGGATGAGTTGGGTTATGATGGTGGGCTGGTCGCATGGCCACTGTTTGTCTATCTTTTTGTTTCCGGTACGATTACTCACGAGTAGTGCTTTGCTTCTTAATTTTCATTGTATCTATGACCAGAAGTACAGGGATTGTGTGACGCAATGTTTTTCCTTGCATCCAAAATCCATTATGTTGTAAATTGCTTGTCCGCAAACTGGAATACCCGTCGTTAAAGAAGGAAAAACCGAGTGTGAACTATAAAGAACAACACATTTTCCTTTTCTTTCGGTATACCAAAGTGAGGTGTCAGCGTTGGTGAGGTTATCACTCAGAAAAAAAAAGATTGTTAAGCGAAGAATTTTGAGATTCTTAAAAAATTTTAAGTTAAAAGTTCTTGGTTCAAATATTATTTTTTCTTAACAAAAACTCGTTTTTAAGTTATCAAGAATCAGGTATTCAGCGTAAGAATAATATACTCTCCATAAGAATTTTATTACATATCATCGCCAACAATTTTATTCTTAAATCAAAGATTTTGATATTTGGGCTCATTTTAACCAACAAAAATTGTTGGCATAACAATTTATTTTTCTGTGTGTACGAGTATATGCAGCGACAAAGGAGACGTTTCATTACGCAGTGCTATCTTTTACATCAACATCAACGCAGCAACTCCCATAATTTTGTTCCCCGTAAAGTAGGAACGCAAGTTTCTGTCAATGCCACACGGTTTGGAACTGTCTACCGAGCAATAAGTTAGGGACTTGAAGTTTTTTTAAGAAAAATTAGGCTCTATCCACGCACCTAATGCGGTTCCATGGAGTTTCTGTTTATCCTTTATTTTTTTAATTATTTATGTACATTCTACTGTCGGTACATATTATTAAATTAAAGCTTGCAAATAAAATAAAATAGCAGCTGTAATTTTATTCTTACATTAAACTGTTTTTGTTTTTTCTTAAATCTTGCAGAATAGTTTATAAATAAAATATATATATCGAGGAAGATGAGTACTTAAAATTTAATTAAGAAATTCGTTTTTAAATTAATAAATTCATATTTCAATTATGAAATTCATTTTTAAAATATGAAATTTACTCTATATTAAAAAAAATATTTTTTAGATTAAATTTTGCTTTGAAAAAATTAAAAAAAAAAACTGAAAAGGTTCGATGCAACATATTCATACCGACCCCAGGCCTAGTTATCTATCGAATAAGATAAATTAACTTAAATGCCATCTTATTTCTTATATATATAAAAAATTCTTTCTTATTCTTAAAATTCTTTCTAAAGGGAAAAATGGTTGAGGCAACAGTTCAAGTAGGACCCTGAACCTATTTATTCAGTATATAAGACGTAAAAACTGAAATACTGCGTTTTAAACTAAGAAACTCGTTCTTAAATTACGACATTTATTCCAATTTTTAGAAATCCTCTCATTAAGCAGAAACTTATTTTGTAAGCGATTACAAAAAGAAGGGAACAGAACAAAATTGCAGCAGCAGGTCGATACAGCACCAGGTGCCAGGTGTTAAGTAAAAACCACTTAACTTTTCAGTTTGTTAGCTCATAATATTTTAACAACGAATACCAAACCCAGAACAAAAAATGATTGGTGGTAAAAAAAAAAAAAACATATTGTTATAAGAAAAACAAAAATTAATTTAAGAAATTTTATTCAAGTTTACCATTCAAAGTTTTTTACTTAAATAAAAATTATTGATTCTACAGACGAAATGAGATCCTTTTATAAAATAAAGCAAAAATGTATAGGCGCAGTAATTTGCTTTTGAAAATGCTCTTCATCTGAGCTAGGTGTCCCCGTGCAGTAGTTTTAACTTCTCATATAACAGGGCACAGTCTGAAAGTCAGTTAAATATACATGGCCCATACAGTTTCAGTATGGAAACTTCAACGGCTTTTCAAAGTTTTTCAAATATTTTTCTTAAAATCAGCCTATAAATACCTACACTGAAAATAATTAAATTAGGCTTTATTCAACAATATTTTTGTCAATATACACCAACAAAATGTTTCTATCAAATTGACAAAATATTAATAAGTTTTATCTTGTCTTAAAACTTTTTTTGTGATAACAAAAAAATTGTCATGGTAACAATTTTTTATTTGTGCGTACAAAATTGTTTTTTTAAATTTACCAAAATGCTGTTGATTTTGATGAGAAATTTATCAATTTGACCTTAATCTTTTTGTTAAATTAACAAAACAAGTTATTAATACTCCATCGAAATTGTTTGTCACTTTGTAAAATCAACAGCAAATATTGTTGAAATATAGAAATAATTTGTCAGTACTACAGTTGTCTTTTGTGGAATCTATAAAAGGATTGCTGGCTATATAGAATTATTCTCTCAGCTCTCAGTTGATTCAACAAATAAGTTGTTATGTGGATAGCATTGGGTATTAATAAATGATACACACAATTAGATTTATTAGAGAAGGAATTATAGAAATTATATTACATTATTTTTACTAGGCACCAGAGAAAATATCAAAATATGCATATATAAAATTAAAAAATTAAAAAAAAACGCTATTACTTTTAAGTCATAATGATGCCGAATGCCTTTACCTAACACGAATATAAAAAGATCCCCCATACCTTATTAAAATTTAATATTGAAAAGATTTAAATTTTAAAGTTGCGTCTTTTAGTTTCGGTTGAAGAATCCTGGAAAATAGCGTTGAAGTCAATTTTGATCTATTTAATTTAAGATCATAAAATGCATATTAAACAATCCTATATTGCCAAATTGCAATACTTTTCAATTTATATTCTAAGGGTTGTTTACATGTTTTGCATTTTCCTGTCCTCATTCATAAACGAATTTATTTACTTTTAAAATGTTGAACTCACTGTTTAAGGGAATTTTAATGTACATTAACAAACTGTTTTACTTTGCGTGTCAAATAATAAATGGCGCCATCAAAAGCATTGCATTGAAATATATACCCTGTTTAAATTGTTTTTTTTAATTCAACACTTGTGTTATTAATTGAACAAAATTTATGTCAAATCTGCAATGAAAAATGTTCATTTCAAAAGAATTTTCGTAGGACCTTTTTATAATCTGTATCCTGTTTGGCTAACAAACATTTCGCATAAGTTTTGTCAATTTCACAAAAGTGATTTTTGGTTCTGTTTTAATGAATATAACAAAAAAATTGTCAATTCAACAATAAAATTGTAAATTGTGACAAAGTAGTTTTGTAGTAAATGTTTTTTCCGCTTGACAAAATATCGTTCAAATCGATAAAACTTTAATTTATTATTACAAGAACTTTTTTTTTTCAGTTCATAAAACTGTTTTTGTTGAAGTTTTACAATCGCATTTCGTCAATATTACCTGGGGGCAGATTCCGTATAACAATAATCGTCGGGACGATATCGTTTTTGAAACTTTGATGACCATAAGAAGGTATGTTCTGCCGAATTTCTTTTACTATCGTCAGCTTTCATTACATTTGTGGAAAATGAACAGGATTAAGGTCTCAAACTCGTAATTTGGCAATTAGTTGCTTCTTTTGGAGGTCTATCGTTTCGACGATAATCGTCTGAAAAAATACGGAATGAGGGCCCTGGTACTTTATTTTCAGTGTACCTACATCAAGATAACCCTTTTGCGTCTTCTTACGAAATACTGGATCTGAGTATTCGCTAGGATTATGCTAAACTCTAAGCAGAATGATAGATCATTTGATTTGATTTAAAAAAAAAAAAACAAGCCTTTCCCACCCAATCTCTACCATTCTAAGCCTCATCTCCAACCACCCTCTCAGACCCATCACAAGATCGGACTTATTTCTAATTGCACCCATATTCTGTTTCCAGGTTTCTTTCTAAAAAAATACGCGTGTGCACGCCATGAATCTTTCGACCTTTTAAAAGTAAAGCAAAACAAATCAGCTCCTCAAGTGATCGTATCGGCTTTATTAATGGTCATTAGAGTCGGTTAATAAATTGTGCACATGTACACACATGGCACCAGAATAACACACCTCTATAACCATAAGGTGGAAATGAGGTATCCCTGCATGCAAGTAGAGCTTGTTCCTTGACCGGAATGGTGTTGGTTGTCCACATTGCTAGAGCGCGCGCGCTCGGGAACATCCGCACTATCACACGCTATCTTTCAACCGGCCAGCTACCACCAGCACCAACCCAACTCTGTTCGCATCTTGTTTCGACAAACTGTCGCACCGCTTATAGACTGAATTCCTCCTATGTAGGTATGCATCCAGATAGATGCGACTTTAGCAACCAGCATTCATTGCTGGTGCCGTGTCCAATTCGAAATGACTTACAATCGTTAGTTATTTATATTGCACACATCCATTCTCGCCATCGAATTGGGGATTCAATTGCACCAGGCACCGGGCACCATTAGATGTACGGAGGAGCATTGAACCCCCAGCATGTGTGTTGGCCTCCCCAGCCGGCATTACTTCTTCGGGTGAAAAATGATCAGGTGACGGGACAAGGTGAGCTCTGGTGATTGGTTTGGATTTCGACGCAATGGGGGCGGCAATATTCCCCGAGCCCGAGCCCACAATGATAACTCATTCTTATGACAAAATTCTCCTGCTATGACTCGTGGGTAAGCCGACACTATCTTCCCCGCACTGCAATCGGTCTGAGTGTCGCACCGGTGTGGTAGCATGTTCAAGATGGATGATTTATTGGGGCGGCGTACTCGTTCGACGCGGTTCCAGAGTAATTAAACTATTATTACTGTGATATTGAAATTCCGGAGCGTGAATGATTTTGATTTATGCGAGCGGGTGTACGCGCGGAGTCGGGAGTCCTTTTGCCATAAGAAAACAGTTAAAACTATGCGAGTGCACACCTCTAGTCGAGATGGTGTTGTGATAGCCACAGGTAGTCCGCCAGGACCTGGTCGCCATCCATCGGGATGAAATTAATGATCGACGGCGTGCTGGCCGTAGTGTCAACGACCGTCGTCGTCGATGATAGTCTGATGGTAGGGTGTGTGCAATCGATATACACATTGGACATATGTGTAGCGCGTACCTCCACCCAGCAACAAAGTGTCAAGATTAATTGTTTCGTTCGCACTTCATGGTCATTGTGTGTCGGTTGGTTGTGTTGGTGGTGCTGCTGCTGCGACAGACGTTATGGGGGGATGTAGGCTTTATAGACTCTTGGGTTATTAATGAGTTTCTGCGAGAAGGACAGCTGAATAGATTCCGCCATCAATTTTCGCAATTTAAATTAACTTACGATGGCACCGAACAAGGTCCTACCTCTGCATACGTGTGTGTGTGTGATGGGGAACAGGTCGCTCTGGCCATTTCCCCACACCATGTGCGTCCATTAATTACGATAATTTGCCTCCTTACACTAGACCACTTTATTCACATCCGTTTCGCGATTTTAAATTCCACAAACGATTGATTCGCGGTAATATTTCAGCGCATGTGAAATGCTGTCGCACCTTTGGAGAAGACCTGCTCCAACCGGCTGCTGGTTCGGTGCTCTGATGTGAGACCTTGACAATAAACAATTTCAACAAATGTGGTCAACGCCTCGTTGGTAATGATCTATCCATCTTCGGCAGTGGAACGTGTGTCCCGAGTTAAATGTTCGCACAAATTGCAAAATGTACGTCATAAAAATTAATTTAGCCACCTAAACGAAGGTTGCGCGCAAGTGCACGCGGGAATCGCATATCGTATTGCATTGCTATGTGCCTAGCCTGAGTGAAAACTGTACGAATGCAATCAGTCATAAATGCAAATTATGTACAGACGGATGGACGGTGGACGGTTTTGTATTCTTTCTGTTGAAGGTAATTGTGTGTAAGGTGTACAAGATGGCACCAGCAGACCACAGAGCTATGCATGCATAACCAAGGGGAAGCGACGCGGTGCAGTTCAGAATTTAATTTTTAATTGTGCGAGCTGAGGCAACAGACATTCAAGTTTTCCAAGGAGCACATGATTAAAATATTCTGATTCTAATTTTCAACTGCGACACAGTGGCGGGTGAAAAATTAGCAAATATGTCTGCGGGCATATTGGAGCTCTGTTGAAACGTTTAGGTTGGGTTAATGGTTTTAGTCGCCCCAATGAGGATTGCCAGCTCTGCAAAATGTGAGTGCTGTCTTGAAGCGAAATAAACGGCTCTTTCGCTTTCTCCCACACTCACTTACTAAACTTCTAATACGGCTTAAAGTCCGGGGCGGACCACTGTCTTCACTAACAAGCCCCTCCAGCTACCTGGCCCCAGTTTGGCTTTGGCTACGAGCGACGTCGCTCAATCGCTCAGTTGCTAATCGCTCACTTCGTGGCAGCACCCGAACGTACACCAAGTTGGTAGAGTTCGCCCTCCATCTTCTGTGCGCGCCACCTACGGTGAGGTCTTTCTCTGTTACGTGTTACGTTGTCCCTCAGGGGTGGACTCAAAGAACTGTCGGACTAGTGCGTTGCAGTCCATACGCTCCAAGTGCCCTAGCAATCTTTTAGCTTTTTTACAAGGTCAGCGTCGCTGTATATCCCATAAAGTTCGTCGTTAAATCTTCTCTTCCACACTCCATCGGTACAAACTGGACCGAATATCGCTCGAAGAATCTTTTTCTCAAAATATCCCAGGAGGATTTTATCCGATTTTGGCAGAGTCCACGCTACTGACTCGTACAGGAGGCCTCGAAAGATCCTATATAATATCTTTTTGGTTCTACAAGCGAGGGCTTTCCTTCTTAGACATATTCCTAGCCCGACGAAACAGGGATTATCAAGAGTGATTCTTCGTTTGATCTCTGAGCTGATGACCTTTTTGCGAAGTTAAAATACTTCCAATTTGTATATGTAACGTTTTATCCGAACCGTCGATGCTGAGTGTCCTTTCTCGTTGGCAACATATCCTCCGTTTTGTCCTCATTTACAGCCAGAGGCCCATCTTCGCCTTGGTTTTAATATTTTTTGTTGCAAGTTTTATTCATACAGCTCGAAAGTTCCTTAGCAACTTGTTGCTAACCTAAGTCCACCCTGTTGATGTACGTATATTCAAATGAAATATCTATGTCCGGCAGTGTTTTATATCGTGGCATTTGCCCCTTTTTGTGGGAAGTTCGATGTCCGAAAAGCCTTCCGTGGGAAAAAGAAAAAAAAACTGAAAAATCGTGGGAATTTCCGGAATCTGACAAGAAAACATTCAAGCTATAAATTTTTGCTTAAATTTCATCAAAACATCCACACACCAAATGTCCATTAAAAAAGAGCTCATTTCAATCACCTTTCAACAAAATGTTCTGGTACCAAAAATAATAATACCGTCAAACTTCTTTATAAAGAACCTTCAAGGGAACAAAAAATTACTTCGTTACAAAGAATTTTCATACAAAATTAGTTATATAGAAAATTTTATTATATTTTTTTTAACACTGTTTTCAATGTTTTCAAAGAGAATTGATACATAACAGAACTCATTGCAAAGAAAGTTATATTTTTTGTTTTTTTTTTTCGTTAAAATCATATCCATTTTCGATTGCACATGAACAGTTTTGTTCTTTGTTAGTTTTCATTTTGCTTCGGTTTGAGCTTGCTTCGGCAAACTTTAAAATGTTTACCTCATTCCTTAAAATTGTCGACAATGTACTAAATGAAACACTAAATTTTTCTGCAACATCTTAATTTTTTTCTCCCCTTTTAACTTTTTCAATAATCGACAATTTCTCTGAAAGTGGAATAGCCTTGAGCTTCGACATTTTTGTATAAAGGTTTCACGACCACAAAATGCAAAATCAAACGATCAACCTGTTGTTTGATATGCGTAAAATTTCTACTACACACTGTACACTTGTTCATACATTCATACATCCACACATTCACTTAAAATTCTTTAAAAATTAGGAACAAAAAATCATAAGTTTTGTTTTAAATTTGACATTTTGTTGTAAAAAAAACATTTTTGCTTTTGCGCCAAAAAAGAAATAGTTCCTTGTAAAGAGAATTTCGCTATAGAGAATTTTGCTATAAAGAACCTAATTCATATGGTGTTGCAGCCAATACATGTAAACTAATCTCTATTGGCCGTTAGTCTTCACGCAACCGTCACCGACAGCGGAACTCCATTTTTCGACTCAATTTTGTTTGTTTGTTTTGTTTGTTATTAAATTTCGGAGTCGTTTTTATTATCAAAATTCTTCTTTCGTCGCTAGCACGAACATATGGGATATTTTTGAATTGGAAGGGGAACAAAATGAAATTCGATATAGAAAGACTGTAATGTAATTTTTAATTTGATTTTATTTTCGTACCCATAATAAAAATTTTTAAATTTTAGGTTAGAATAGGTTTTCTCAAAATTTCCAAATTAAAAAATTACAAATTTCCCCTCGTCTTTGTTAGTTCCGTCCAGTGCTGTCGAACGTATTCAAAAACAAAAACAATATTTGTATTCCTTCCGGCGCTGCGTACTGCCGTACTGCTCACTTCTGTTTTGTACCGCATTTTGCTTCTTGTATTGCCGTTTTGTACATTTTTTTGTTATTTGTTGTACATAAATAAATATTTCGAAGAAACATCAACGCTGACACCACTATTCATATTTTTTAAGCCTATAAGTACACTTCCGCGTTTCACAATCAGCATTTCGTTTCAATTTGTATTTTATTTTTTTTATTTTAAATAACACATTTGGCTCTCTCCGTTCTTTATAATTTTTCATGACAGCCGGGGGGGGAAAAATTAAGCTTTTGCAAAGAATTTGGATCCAAGTAAATTTGTTACATCGCGCGCCATATTATTGTTAACAAAAAACCTATTTCAAAATATTTTTAACGATTTTTTGGGCGTACTGCTTTACTAACAAAATTATGCCAACAAATTTTTAATTTACTGATTTGGTTGTTTCTAAAACGACAGCTTTGGTCCCATCATGCAAATTAGTACCGAATTCTACAGCCCAGAAGAACTGCGGTTGCGTTGAGGTATATTCAGGTATATTTCTCTGGATAGAGTTAGAGTCGTTAGAAAGTCCCTTCCGTATTATTAGTCTTCCCCTACTGCTCACCGAGGGTTTTGATAATAAATGCGATATCTTTCCGCACCCACTTCAGAAATATTTTATTTGTTCTAGATTCATCGTTGAACAAAGTCTCTTGGGACTGCCAAAGCCATGAAAAACCGCAACAATTTGCTTCCATATTCAATTTTGAAATTAGTGAGTCTTGCATACGGAACCATTCACCCAGTCTTTTGCAAACCATTTAGAACAGTGCCCCTCGATCCACATAGCGGTCATTACCAGTCCACTTAAAAATCCATTCAAGATGACAGCAGCAATTGCGATGACACATCTGCAGAGAATTATTGCCAACGCTTTAATGTCATATTCATGCTCCCCGTTTGTATTTGTGTGCGCTTTTCTGCGTTATGAATAAAATCGCAATAAATTAAATTGAAAATAATTGCAGTTTAACTGCTCCCATTGACTTATAGGCCGGCCTGACCGCGTGCGCTAAAATCGCATCACATTTACACAGCCCCTCGCGCCAATTAACCCTTTCGTTCGGAATTAGGATTCATCAAAAAATGCGCTTTCTGTTTGCTTTTGAAATTAAGTCAATGATCCTTGGGTTGGAATTGTTGCCGGAATAGAAGGTTTTATTACAAACAAATAGTGTGATCCTCAGTCGTCGTTTGTATAAGGACTGGACCGCATCGCTTTGTTCAAAAAGAACGCCGCCGTCTAATTAGCGAAATGGTGCTAATTGACCAGGCAAAGATTGACTGGCTGAATGTACGCGCTTACCATTAAGATGATGGCCTCCGGAGGTGTTACGACGATATGCAAACTACACCCAAAGGTTCAAATTTGCGCCATGCGAAGCAGTTTTATTGGCCGGGAATTTTTATTGTACGTCGGGCTAGCAATAAACAAATAATAATTGAGGTCTAAAAGAGAAAGGCTTACGGTGAAAGGCGAAAAATATTAAAACACGTTCGAAGGTAAATCGCGGAATTGATGTGTCACTCTGGATGATGACAGTTGCTGTTTGGCAGGGATCATAAACGATGTGCTACTTTGGGAAATATTTTTAAAATTGTCTTTTGGGAGATCGTTCCTTAGATTCCTCCGTTTGATAACTCAAAGATCCAACCGACGGAGAAAAGCCTCAGAGCAAACGTCCTTGTTGCCTTCCATTGTTCTTGCCGATCGGCTAAAATTACGTAACCTCACTTATGCCAATTGCAACCTCCGCATGATCTTCAGTTGTGCCGCATAATAATCTGCCAAAAACCTGCAATTAAGCGCCCAAGTGCACGCGCAGATGTCCTGCGGCGGATATTCCCCTCCCAAAGACAACCGAGCGACAATTTCTCAAATCTTTGCACACCTGGAGCGGTTAATCCAACGAGAATCCTTTCAGTTCTTATCCTTCCAATCGAGATCCAAGCCAAAGAAAAAGATTCCCGCAAAACAGCGGCGCCCTATCAACGGATCAATCTCGCAAATACTCCTCACAACAGTTCACCAGGTGATGACGCATTGTGTTGTCCCCATTCAACAATAGTGCACCTCCGCCTGGCCCTATAATCAGCGAAGACCCGTTCCCGTGTGCCACAATCAGATATGATTATTCAAACCGAAGGATCAATCGATAAGGATCGTCTGTGCCATTGATATACTTATTGTTTGCTGTTGTATGTGTCGCCTCATGTCATATTGTCCTTGCTCACCAAAACGATAGACCACAAAGTGCTGGGAAAAATCTACCAAACACGAACAGATCCTTTACAATTATTCCATCATGTGTTTTCTTGTTTTGTTTTGGGTTCTGTTCACCACCGGTGTTTTGCTGATGTTTATCGGTCAGTTCTGGGATTACTCCTGTACTCATGTGAAATTTATTACCTGTTTGGATGGGGTATGCGTATGGATCTTGCTGCCTTGCGAGAGATATTGATCAATTGCGTCGTTCTATTATGTAAGAATTTGTATGTGAACTAAGGACAGGATCGAGGTTCAATCCATCAAATTAGGGAGTGACAGTGCAGTTGTACGTTTGAACAATAACTTTATTTCGGGTGAGGCGAATTGTTTATGCCCGAATTGTGGGCACGACATTTTTATGTCGTTCTCGTTTGTTGTTTGGACAATTGTCCTGACCGTCTCCCAGGAAAGATGGGTATTTTATAGTTTTCTCTTTTATTAAGTTATACAGTATAACTGCTGGACAAAGAGTTTGATATTTTTATAATTCAATCCAGTGTTGTGAAGGAAGCATGAGCGAAGTTCATTCGAATAGCGGAAGAAGGATCGTGTCCATCAAGTCGCTTGTTTCTGCCTGGTTGAAGGCGGATTGAGTTCTACTCCTTTTGGAAAAAGCCACACAGAAGCTCAGTTGGAATACGAGAAAGTGGAGATAAGCAACTGCTTTAAAAAAAAAAAATGTTTCCTTGTTTCCATTTTGGGAATTTCAAAAAAACGTCCGGAGGGAAAATAAAACCTCTCACTGATAACACTGGTTGATAAGGAACAACAAATTAAAACCTAGTAAGAATAATGTTTTCTTCAACATTTTGCAGACATCCAACCACTCCCATCGATCGTGCTTCAATTTCAAAATAAATCCGAGGATCCACATAAAAAATCAAACAACAACATTCCACCCTGCTGTGGCATGTCGCATGACTTTATTTCCGATTTGCTGTACACAGAATGTGCAAATGAAGATCATAGTGGGCGATATTTGGCTTCTGGTTGGTTGTTCTTCTTCCATGAAATCAACAACAAAAATCCTAGAATCAAGCCTCCCTTCACTGTCACTCGATATAGAGGTGCATACCTTACCCGCAACTGCCATTCGATAAAAAGATCCCCAAAACAATGGAGATCAAAACATTCAAAATGAATTGATAACCACATCCACCGCACATATAATGACTGTATGTATCCTACCAACCTCGACCGTGCCCAAGCGATAAATTAAATGAATAGAATCTTCAAGATGCACCCATAAAAACCCAGTGAAGATGAAAAAAGTTGAGAAAAAAAAGATCGAGAAAATTGTCCCAACTTGACTGTGATAATGATCTTGGTTTTCCTGGGCACCACCACCAGATTCCTTGAACGTGGTCTACCTGTGATTTTGTAGAAGCAGCGTCGTCATCATCATCGTCTTCGTATCACTTTTGCCAACATACAATGGGATCCTGGTTTGGCCTTTATGTGTAACAATAGGAGTGTACTGTACACTATGTCGTTTGCGATGTGGGGAGCACCATAAACACTATACCTCCTTGGGAACATCCCTAGGGATTATAATGCTACACAACACTTGAGGGATTCTTTCCTTCTTTTTGTATTGCTCCATACATGAGTGGATAGTGGAGAGCCCACAACTCGAATTCGTGACATATTTAAACCACACCGATTTCTATGGACGAGACAGTGCCACTGTAATGTGGGAACGGCAGTGTATGGTCATTGCCGACAGTGGGTGTCAAAAGTAAATGGACCAAGTTGGGGAAACCGAGCTTATATAACTTTTCAAAATATGTAGTTCCGAAAGGTTGAGGGGTACCTATCGATCAAATTTTTTGTCGAAGGAATTAGTTTTTTTTTTTTTGAAAAAGTATGGTAGACAGTAGTCAACGTTGTGGTACTCCATGTTTTTGAATGGTTTTTAGACACTTTTCTTCAAAGTGGTCTTACTGTCAGATCGATCGGAAAAATTAATTCTTCAGAAGTAAAGTTTTTAACGAACGTTTAAAAATATGAAGTACCACAGCGTTGAGTGGTGTCTACCATACTTTTTCATAGAAAATTTGTTTTTGCACAATGGTGGTCGGTAGGTAGGCACTACCTCAAATAAATACGCTTTAGAGAAGTCCTTTGATTTAGAGAACGACAAATTCCTGAACTAGCCAACTTTATTTTTAAATACCTTACATCGTACAAAATGAGTTTAGAGCTGTTAAAGCCACTGAGTGAGGCCACATTACAGATACTTTCGAACTAAGTAGGGTATACTCGTTCGGAGTTGTAAATGTCTCTCTGGAAGAAGAGGCCTTAGGGCGAATGACTTTTGAAATTTTGGGATTGGTTCCAGTTTTACTTTATTTTTGAACACGGGTCGGACTAGGTCAACTTACCGCTTGTTCAATGTTAGGTTTGCTGCTTCTATAGTTGCGCTTGGAAAATACTTATAACAACTTCGAATTGACTGGTTTTGTTGCAACCCCGTATCGTGTTGCCTTCTTAAAGTAGAGTCGATGACTTAATTTTTAGTCCTACTAAAAACTCAAACAGCTCAGTAAGAATGTCACTTGAAATGGTATTCAAGCGCTTGACCTTTTAAAGAAATGTTTCACTTCATTTTGAAAACTATAGTCTGGAACGCAAGACTCAAGAATTTTCATACTTCAGCCGAATGGGGTATGTAAATGTCTGCAGTTTTGAAGCATTAAACAAACACAACGAGCCTTTCATTGGGCGCCACTTCAAGGTGATGATCATAAATTGATTGTCCATATAAGTTTGATATATTTATAGGCTGTATGAGCATTCTCCATGGTTAAGTGGACATAAGCTATCTACTTAAGGACGGGACTCTTGTTGGGCGCCATTTTCAGTTGACGTCGGAAAATGTACACTTGCTGCTACTGGAAAGAGAAGCAGTTCAACTAAGGATTTAGGATTTGCTGATTCGGACCCTTTTCCCAGCTGTGCTTAAACTCACCAGAGGGCGTTATTTCAGTTTATTTTAAAAATGCAATCCAAACTTAGGCTTAGGCAAACTTAAGTAAATTTTTCTTTTTTTTCTCTACTATACAGACCTTTCCAGCCGTTTTTATACCCTCCACAGGAAGGTATATTCACTTTGTCATTACATTTGTAACGCCAAGAAAGAGTCACCGGAGACCTCATAAAGTATATATATTCTGGATCAAGATCGCATTCTGAATCGATTTAGCCATGTCCGTCTGTCTATCTGTCTGTCTGTCTGTCTGTCTGTCTGTCTGTCTGTCTGTAATCACGATAGCGCCCAAAGGAATTGACATAGGTGAATGAAATTTGGTGAAAGGACTTCTTTTTATCGTCGTCAGGTTGGTATTGAAAATGGGCTATGTCGGTCAAGTAGTTCTGGTAGCTCCCATACAAAACCAATAATTGAAAACACGATAGCGTCGAAAATAATCTACCTAGGCAAGTGAAATTTTGTGAGAGGACTTAGTTTTACTGTCATCAAGTTGGTATTAAAAATGGGCTACGTCGGTAAAGTAGTTCTGGTACCTCCCATACAAAATCAATATTAGGCCCATGTGTCTCTCTGTCTGTTGAAAGTACGATAGGAATTGACATAGCTCAATGAAATTTGGTGAAAGGACTTATTTTTATCGTCGTTAGGTTGGTATTAAAAATGGACTATGTCGGTCAAGTAGTTCTGGTACCTCCCATACAAAGCCAATATTAGAAAACACATTTTGAAAGTACGATAGCGTCGAAAAGAATCTACCTAGGATAGTGAAATGTTGTGAGAGGCCTTATTTTCATTGTCGTCAAGTGGGTATTAAAAATGGGCTATGTCGGTCAAGTAGTTCTGGTACGTCCCATACAAATTCGGCCAGGCCGATGATAACACTTTTACTTCTTTTGATTTGTCATACCCTTATGTAAAAGGACTTTAATGTGTCATTATCAACTAGAAGCTTCGAGCAGAAGTTTCAGCAAATTGGTAGTCGATAGCTAGCTCCATATAGGGTTATAGTGTTCATTATCAATTTTTCTCAATGCTATAACCGTCTTCTTGATCAGTATGTTGCACTTCCAAGTCACACAATTATATCGCAGTTTACATAAACTTTCTATATAAATTCCATTGGGGACGTCTTAAATTGTTCCCGCCCCACTGTATATGTACAACCATGTAAAGCATTATAACAACACTCGCATCTCCACTAGAGAGGATTTTCTTCTCTCCAGCCACCATCCATTTAGAGTCCTTTTTCAAGAAATACAATTTTTTTTTATTATTATTTTGGCCCTTGAAAATTTCGCATTCGGGCTTCGTATCCTGTTTCGATGTTACGACCTAATGACCATAAATTTCATCATGCAACAAGGATCCTTAGAGTGGGGTCGGGCGGTCGTTTTGCCAAAGAAAGACATCATCTCATTGTCATCGACAACTTCTATAAATGTAGTTGCCTTTGGCCGAGAGTGGAATCCAATATAAACCCACGACGACAAACAACCTGTGCAATAAAACCGAAAAAGGACACACGGGGCATTTTTATTTCATTGTTTGGCTAAGTAATTTCCTCTGATCAGTGTGTGTGTGTCTTTGGTTACCTGTGCTGTTTGCAACTCTATCAGACCAAACTAACCCAAAGTCCTATCTCCTTAATATTTTTTTTTTCTTCTTTTTCTATTATTTATGAGTGGACATGTCATTGGGTAACATTTTTATTATATGGCTCCGCCGGTCAATGGGTATTTTTATATATTTTCCACTGAAATGGTCAGAACCTCGTCTGTATGTGTGTGTGCATTTTTCCCATTCGATGCGGTGGAAAATTATTTATGAACTTTTGAAATGTTATCCAATTAACACAGCGGGATGGTAGCACAATGGTAGTCGTGGTAGACTCCTTTTGTGTTGAAAGAAATTCACTGCTTCTGAACGATGGGGCGGAATCGTATCTATATAGAAGCGGAAAGGTTCATTAGGTGAAAGCCAAGTGGATGTCCTATTTGGTTTAATATTCAATTCATAATTTGTATTTTCCATCGGAGGAGGGGAACATTTTTATCTCATAGTTATGTGTAATGACATCTTTTCTGGAATGGATTTCATTTTTATTCTGGCTGGCTGATTTTATCGTTGGATAAGAGGACGTTCGGAATTGGGATTGCATTTGGCTGGTGAACGCTGAGGAGTTAAGGTGTTGTCACAGTTGTCTCGACACTGTCAGCGAGACAAATTAACGAGCATATCAAATATGGAGGAGGTGGATGGGACATAAATATATGGATTGTCTGGAAAATGAGCAAGCGATTTGAGGTGATTGTTTTGGCTGATTATCTGTGTCTGGGTTTGAGGGAATTTGGTGAGGAATTTTTAAAGTTGATGGACGGACTTGTAGTATGCAGCTCATGTTTGTAAAAATGTTTTGGAACTGTAATTATTGGGCAAATTGCATCTGTAACTCCTGTATACAAGATGGGGACTAGAGTGTGTAGAGTGTTGGGCTTAGCTACTGAGCTTTGAAAGGAAATGTAAGGAGTTTTTTACTAAGTATTTTTCGCGCAAAGCAAGGCATGCGGGAATAAAAAAAAGAAGATAGTTGGCGCAACAGGTCTGTAGGGATCCTAGGCCTAACTTCTCACAACCATTCGTTTCGTGTGAGTTTTACATTTTTGGGACGAATGGAAGGGATCTACAATTTTATGCCGAGTCCAAATGGCTAATGGAGAAGCTCTTTCATGACAGTTACACTCTCGGATGTTTGCCAGACGTTCGCGAGAGGTGGCACAGTGGAAAAAAACCTTCAGATTGAATTAGCCTACGGATTCTTCATATTAAGGAAAGATTGAATACCGACTGCCTGTCTCTGCAATGACACGCAATGTGCACAATGAAGATTTGGCTTCATGATAGCAGCAGGATTTAAAAGGATTTCGATAGGTACATGGACTATGAACTGTGCATAAAAAAAATCCACACATCAGGTAGTTGATTCCATGGAAATTACAAAAAATATTTTGCAATTTACGACTTCTCTACGTCAATATACGTTTTCAGTTTCATGTGTTAAATTATTACAAGATTTTATTGATTCAGTGTTGGTAAATCACCAAATATTTTTCGCAATTAAAGATTGTGAAGTGGTGTTTGAGAAATTGACCTATTGGAGTGGTAAATTGCTCCAAACAATCTCGCAAATAACAAATAAAAGAAGCTCCAATTGATACATACTTCTAATCGTAAATTTCAACAAACAGAATTTGGTATTCTGCGCCGTTTTCAATGTCAAATTACGAATTTTTGTATCAATCCATGAAAACTTCGTCGTGATTTGCGAGAAATATATAATTCGTAAATTGGAACTCAACATTTTGCAATGGGTGATTTGCAATTCTTTCCGTGTGACTATAATGGCGGGAGTTTTTCGGGAGTAGTTGGTCCGAGCTACTTCCCACAGTGTACTTCCATAGTAACAAGCACAACCAGACAATTATAAGTAGGATGAAAGCCGCTTTATCTTAAATTTCGCAGATTCAGTAGCACCTTCTTCTTAATCGTCGAGAGAGGTTATCTTTCTTATTTCTCATGCGTCTCTTTTAACGTGCTAAGGTCAGTGTGCCAAAAGTGCCATTTCTAGAGCAGAATAGTTTATTTTGGATTTTTGAACGCTATTTAGCATGAATTGGTTCGCTGAACTCCATAATAGTGTTTCGATAGGCAACTGCGTTACATTTAGAAGGTTTTTATTGGGAAATTTAAAAAAAATGTTAAGCGCCTTCTTCAACTAAAAAAGGGTCAAAAAAACTCTCGAAAAAAGTGCCAAATTGCAACTTTAGTCGCACAACGGTCACGCTGGTTATGGACCACTGCCTATATTTCCAAAGCGACACAAAAAAGCATAAACTTCGCAACGGCCATCTTTTAAGCAATCGACCTTCGCCTGCTCGTTCGTGGCCTTAAAGACGTATCAAAACCATTTCAAACGACCACCGTGTCTTTATAGCGGAAGTCGCCTTTCAACTCCCATGGGTCGCTTCATAAAATTTACGACAACTTCTACTTTCTGACCTCTTTAACAGCTCAAAGGAAATACAAATTCACTTGCCCCCTTTTATTAAAATGCGCCGCCAAAAACTCCCGTCTCATCTGGGGGTACCCACCTCCATGCATTATCACCAAAACGCAACGTGAACCCATAAAAATGTCGAAGCAATTAAAACGTGCACATCTACGCGAGTGAACCCATTAAAATGTGTATAATGCGAGTGGTCAGACACAATTCTAAATTTTGTGAATATTTGTGTTTTTTTAAATGCAACAAGAACCGCAAATAAACGTGGCTTATGAGACAGAAGCCCATTAAAAGTGTCCACGGAATAAAGGCAATTATGTATATGAGTAGGTTAGGTAGGTAGGTATATTTTGGACGCAACCTACCCTAAGGTCGTTGGGTTGTAGTAGTAGTACAGAAGAGTGGGGAACAAATTTTTGTTTTAATTTTTTTGTTTATGGAACCGTCTGTGTTTCGCCAGAAGTGTTTTTCTTTACGGCCGTAAAAATTGTGTTTTATGGACCATCACACTGAGAGAGCGCGGAGGAGATGCTTTGGATTCATAATGAATGAGTGAAGTTGGACAGCCTATATATACAAAAATCTCTCAACGGAGAGGTGGAGATATGTAATGTTGCGATAGTTTATTGCCAGAAGTGTCTTTCTGCCGAAAGCGACAGTACCGGTTTATGATGTGAGAATATGTATTTTTTTTCAGACTAGAATATGAAGCCAAACATGGCCAGGGGAGGCGACAGGGTGGTCTATTGTGTAGATTTATTTGAAAATAAATTAAGATGCTGCCGATAAGGATCGACTTGATATGGCAATAATTTTATGCAAGGTTTTTTAATGGTGTAGATTAGATCACCTGGCTATATGAATGGGTTTCAAATTAGAGTTGGTATTTTTAATGGGGCCCATTTTGACCAGACAGGCGTGTTTGGCAACGAATCTCAAGCCAAAAATCTGGCTGTCTACTGTCTGTGTGACAGCCAATCATTTGTCGCAATTGAATTTGTGAAGGAGGTTGTTTAAACCACTCAGAATTGTGGAAAATAATTTGACTAGTTCCAGTCGGTGGGAGTGCCGAGTTAACGCTTTATTAAGACGGTCCTAAAGGTTTTCTTTTTTCCTGCCAAACTTCCGGGAGCTCTAGAAAACTGACGAAGCTTCTAGTTTCATCCGTTAAAATACTGCATGGAACTGGATAGACAAAAATGGTAGTAGGCGTTCATTGAAAGGTAGAGGTAGCTCCTCCTGTGGAATGAAAAATTTATTTATTTTTTTACGACAGCGGTTTAAACTCACTCTTAGAGCATTCATCGGATATAGTCTCAGTGAAACTTGCCAGTTCATGCACGGTTGGAAGTAGCTAAATCAGTAAACAAGTGCTCCAGAACTTGAGGTGAAGTTCAAAATATTTGTGTTGCCATTCTTGGCAGGGGCAGGTGCAAATTCACCACATATAACAGGACACCCTACATCAAAGTACCATCCTCCGATGAGGTGTCAAAACTCAAACTTGAAGCGGAAATCCGCATAGCAACCAACAACCTCCCGCTGTGGCCGACTTATTTGACCTACTATATGATGCCAAAGAAAAGGAAAATAATTTGTATCTCATCACCGAATTAATGAGGTCCACTTTGGGCGAGCGCCGAAATACAACCCTACAATTATTACTGTTGCAAGGGTCGTTGCCTGTCGCATCCTCCCTATTGTCCCAGCCAGTGAGCGGATATATAAAACAAAGGAACCCAAAAGATTAGTTGTCATCAATCAATTAGGGTCCTCAAGAGTGGGTGTATATGGAGTCTAGCAAATGTCCGTTGTGACTGTTATTATTTCTGGCGCCTTGGATCTAATTAAATGTGCTGCTGCACCGAATCGTAGTCCTAGGTATATGAAACTGGATTAAGTTGGCGGGATTTTCCATTCAGCTGGCAGTAGGATCGCCATCATTTATCACACTCAAAATCAGGCCGAAGGGATGTGTAATTATGTATCGGGTGAGAGCGCGCCCATTATAGCGAAGAAGACCTTCGCACTAGGCTTCGGTGTACATGTATGCGTGTACAAATTGCTTTCGAAAGCAGTTTTGTCACTGCTGATCACACCTGCTTGCAGTTAATCATAATACGCGTGTACCTACATTATGTGGAAAAGGGCATTTTCTCCATTCTGAGTGGATAATTAGCACCCCAAGGGGATTGACACTGTAGGCTAGATGATGAGTAGTTGGAGTTCGCAATTAGTTGTTGCGGATGGCTTGTGGCCAGGCGTGAGAGTTGCAGTGCGCATCTGCAATTGATTGTATTGGTTCGAGATTGAAAATCGATTATATTGTTAATTTATACTTTTGCATTGCGAAAGAGAGTGATGAAATGAGGGTAATGGACTGAGGAGGGCATGTCGTTAATGTGGGGATGTAAACATGGTTTGGTTTCCTCTAGAGAATGTTCACAGGTTGTAGTTGGATGGAGAGTCGAGCTTGGTGGACAGTATGGGAATGATTGGTCGATTTGGTGTTGTATATTCGGGAGGCGAGGTTGTGCCTAAATGAAGAAATTTACTGCGTAAGGTAATTCAGAGGTTACAAGACCTACTGAATTTTTTTTGCCGCGGTTGCTGATGTTTTTTGACAAAACTGATGTTGTTGTGATTGTTATTCTCGTTGTAATGTTAATGTTAATGTTAATGTTAATGTTAATGTCAATGTTAATGTTAATGTTAATGTTAATGTTAATGTTAATGTTAATGTTAATGTTAATGTTAATGTTAATGTTAATGTTAATGTTAATGTTAATGTTAATGTTAATGTTAATGTTAATGTTAATGTTAATGTTAATGTTAATGTTAATGTTAATGTTAATGTTAATGTTAATGTTAATGTTAATGTTAATGTTAATGTTAATGTTAATGTTAATGTTAATGTTAATGTTATTGTTAATGTTAATGTTAATGTTAATGTTAATGTTAATGTTAATGTTAATGTTAATGTTAATGTTAATGTTAATGTTAATGTTAATGTTAATGTTAATGTTAATGTTAATGTTAATGTTAATGTTATTGTTAATGTTAATGTTAATGTTAATGTTATTGTTAATGTTAATGTTAATGTTAATGTTAATGTTAATGTTAATGTTAATGTTAATGTTAATGTTAATGTTAATGTTAATGTTAATGTTAATGTTAATGTTAATGTTGTTGTTGTTGTTGTTGTTGTTGTTGTTGTTGTTGTTGTTGTTGTTGTTGTTGTTGTTGTTGTTGTTGTTGTTGTTGTTTTGTGATAATGTTAATGCTGTTGCTGCTGCTCTTGTTCTTGTCCAAAGTTTTTCCTAAACTACGCCAGTTTTAGTCTAACGACACTGCTATGAGCAAAGAAAAGTTGCATAGTGTGTATCCTCCGTTGTCCCACAATTTTCTCTTTCTTTGGGCAAGATTGCACCCAACGATCAGCATTTGAAAGGAAAACAAGCGTACATTAAATGAGGTTCCTAGCTTATAATTGTCCAGGGACATTGTAAAATATTCGGCAAATAATTTTTTTTTAAGAAACGAGCATTACAAACAAAGTGACTAAAATTCATCACTCAGCAATTTAGAATTTGGACGCCTTCATCTCAGTTATATCAACAAACTAGAGGGCTGTGCGGCTCCTCAAAATCAAATGAAAAACCCAACGCAATTATCACAACCTATATTTCTTCGTAAGTTTGGAAGCGTTTTTCCACTCATTTATCGCCAACAGGCAGATAATTTTGAAGGTTCCAAAGTCTAAAGCAAATCAATAAATTTGTATTTCCCATGCCAGCTATATACCTCCTTATATTTAAATGCCCTTCCATACGATTTGTCGGAATAAAATTATCCCATTGCGATTTCTTGAATATCCACCATTTAACACATTTTGCTGTGACCCACTTGCGAGGAATGCCTGTCGCTTTATGATTTCTTAATTTCCCAACTTCACTACACACTACAGATCTAATTAGATTATTTATATGTGGAGCAGTGTCCCTATAATCCATTGGAATTAATTCCAAACTTGTCTGTGCCAGTGGGAAATTATTATTCTACGTATGATGACTGAACCTCCCTCAAATTAGGCCGATGGTTGGTGCTTGCAGCCCCATGTATACTCAAATCAATTAAGTTGATTGGGAAAATACACATAAAAACGGTTCGATGTGCGCTAAAATGAGTACAGCGCGTGTAGAACATGCAGTCATTATGGATACTCATATAACGACAAAGGACTGTTTGAAGCAATCACTGGGGGCTATGAATATAGGAACTTGTAGGGCATAAGCTGAGATGTGGTTAATGAATGACTACACAACATTTAAGCCGCGATAAATTGTATTAAACAGGTTTGTGTAACAATGTTATTGATGGACTAATATTTTTGAAGCAAGAAAGACCAACTTGTCTCACCAATTCCAGAAAATGTTGCGTGGCGCAGTTTGGAATGCAAAATTGCGTCACTTAATTTTTTTTTTTCTGACTTACATTGTGCGTCACAACATTTAGAAAGTGTGATCGGGTTACAATCGTAGATAAACAGTGGGACTTGCAATTTGTACATACTTTGAGCACGGATGAAGTTGATGGGATTCGAATAGAATTTGTGTTCATCTTTTTTATGTTTCTATAGAGTTATACTTCTTAAAATATGCAGCCTTACATTCTTTTACATTTTCCTGGTCAAGCAATATCTAATATTTAATTTTTTTACTTTCTTTACAGGTAAGCAACATCTCTAGAGCTTGTAAAACTGGTAAGCTGAAATATTTTGAGACCACAATTTTTTGATACGATTTTCAAAGCGACTTTTAACATACTCGTCGTTTTTGTATTATTCTTAGGCATGTTTTCCGATTCACACTTGATTTTTTGACTCGTTTAGGCGCATTTTTCGTTTTATTCGGCGCATTTTTCATGGATTTTTGAACCATTTCTTAGTTTTAGTTTTTTTTTCTATCATTTCTGTACAAGTAATACCTAAATATACTATACAATACAATACAATACGAACTTTATCCCTGACTCACCCAACCATGATGTATATATCACTTCCAATCAAAGACACCCGACTTCTGAGGTAACCCAACGAATTCCATCTCCCTTAACATATTCCCTATTCAAATTAATTTCATATATTTCATAGTAAAACAAGCCCAAATTGATAAAATCCATTTGAAACGGAAACAAATGACCCCCGTCGCATGTTACACCAAAAACCCAAGCCGACTAATAGAGATCTCGTGGCCGTACTAATCAAATCATTTCTACCACCATTCCATTTCCATTTTCCAACACCAAAAAAAAAACGCAATTACTTTTTAGAAATTTTCAGTCACTTAAACGCTACGTCCAAAGTGTTGCCTACCATTCTTCTAATCCTCTGGCCTAATTTAGTCAAAGACATACAACAAAATTAAGCGATTGTAACCAGAACACAAAGAGAAAGAGAACAGTCATATTATGTTCCCGAGCCAAAAAATAACAAGAACAAAAATAAAAATAAAAAATTAACAATCGGTCGCGTTCTTAGAAGAGACCGCGTTTTGTTTCTGCCGCCGCGCCGACCACAAATTGCCCTCATTAAGTGCACGTTACACTCTAAAGCGCCTTGAGGGGCCCACAAAAAAAAACAAAGGCGAAGACGAAAACCCGCTTCCATGGACCAATTCAACCGCCATTAGACGACCGGTGCTGCCAAGACACACATACAACCATTAATTATGGGGCAATCTATTGTGTTGCTATTTTTTTTTCAAATTCAAAGGTCCTGTTGCTCTTTTGCTCTCCTCAGGCCCTGACACTTGTCAAAATATTAAAAATCCATTTACACTTAAATAATAAACGATAATCGCCTTTTCATTGTCTGATCGGTCGAGAGACGAAGGTCCTTTGTCAATGATACAATAATTCAGAGACGTTTGCCAGCCCAATCGCATTATGTCACGGGGATTAGAGACATTTTGCGAATCGCTGCATCCTTTTCAATAAACATACCTGCGTATCTGATCAGCTTAAAATTTTAGTGCAGAAAGAGCGTTGCCTAGCCCTCTTTGGTTGATAATTAAAAACTTTAAGCGTGTCTGCGGATTAGATGAATGCATCTAATACTGTGGCTGTCTGGTGATCCTTTTTCTTCTTATTTTGTCTTCTCACCGACTGTCGGTCGTCTCTGTGTGATGGCATGATGCGATTAGAAGCAAACCACATTTTTCTTTTGAGCGGATTATATTTCTTAACCCTCTGCGAAGGACGAATGCTCTTTTTTTCGATCATTATGTTATGCATTTCTGTTTTTAAATTTGATGGATTTTTTAGGAAATTTTTATTTCATACATATGTCCATTAGGATGTGATGGAGAAAAATTTGACAAGTTGTCAAGGGTTTTTCGAGCTAATGGCTGTTTTATTGATCATCACTGTCGATAGTGTTTTGAAGGAGTTTTTTTTTTGAATGAAATGATTGAAGGGGGATGTTGTCTAAGCAGGTGGCAGTTAAGAGGGAAAGTTGTCAGAGATTGCCTCGTCATATTTTCAGCTGTCCTTCAGAGGATATTCGATCGTGACAGGCTTTTATAAATATCTCTAAAGTATTTGATAGATGCAATTGAATGTTTAACGAAAGTCATCATGATCACCATAAAAAATGTAAGAAAACAGAATTTTCCATTCGATTGCATAGTTCACACTTACTTGATGGAAAATAACTATTTTCTTTTATTAAAGTGTGACGATTTTTTCTTGGTGAGTAAAAGGGGGCATTTTTTGGCTTCGGCTGTTAGTTTTTTTTTCATATTTTACGTATCTTTGGACTTTGTTTTGGTAAACGGGACAGGGATCATACAATCATACAAGAGCCGGTCTAATATTAATAGGGTTGGAGCTGTTTCGTTGTATCTTGTTTAGATCTTGAGAAGATCTGTTTTTGACCGTCTTGGCAACTATTTCAAACTCAGCGTCGGGAAACCTGACCAAATCTTATAAGTTCGGCTTCGCGCAAAGAACCCACACCTTTCGCGACAGAAACAAGGCTTAATTTGATTTTTATGAAGGAATTATGACTCTTCCTTGAGGTGTACCTGTAGTCACTATACTTTTCCGAAGTTTGGTTCAATAAAAATTGACAAAGTGCTACAATTGCACTCTTAAACTGCTATTATAATTGCACATATCTCAACTTGGAAAATGTTGTTGTAGTCAAGAAGTCTAATTCAATTTGAGAGTCTGAGGACTTTAAAATAAGACTTCGCGTGAAAGGCAGTACCCACCTTAGAGCAATCTGATAGTTCGTATGCAGAATGCTTCCTTATCGTCATTAAAGAAGGGCTGACGGATGGCCAGCTGAGTTGGGGCCATTAGATATAAACTTCTCCATGTATTTAGTGAGGACTGGCCTAGATTCGGGAAATCCTTATCCTCAACATGTAGGCAAAAGTCTACTCTGGCCATTATCTTGTTGCGTCTTGACTTAGAGTTCGATTGTCTACCTAGAAGAAGTTGAAAACTGCCCCGAAGAAGACGTTGACCGCCTTAGCGCCCAGGCTATGTATTCACTACCCAAAGACGCGAACAACTAGTGCTAGACGTGCCAGTATCGTCTCGACATCACCAGCATCATAGGGGTACATGGTTGAAAACATGCGCTACTGCGAACAAGGATACCCAAGGGAAGGGCCATAAATATTAAACGAAAAATTATACGTAGAAAGAAAAGAGCTTCCATATGCAGCCCACCAGTCCGCAGTGTCGCCAGTGTCTTCAGTATCATACGTCCGTACTTAAAGGAAGTCTAAACGAGGATGCCAGGAACTTTGGAAAATTATAAAAAAAAAGGATAGGGTATCAAGCCAAGAAAGAAGGAGAAGAAAGTCCTATGTACAGAGAAGAGTCACAGCTCAAGGAGGGGCAAGAGTTCCTCGATCCGTAAGTTTTCTAAAACAGCTTAGCAACTGGTGACGTGTTTCAAGACAAGGATGCGGGGTCTGCAAGACACCGACGGACAATTAGTCACCAAACCGCAGCGATAACTTCATGAATTTTGCCAGCAATTACAAATAGGCTTCGAGTATCGAGAGAGGACCCACACGAATTAACCGAAGTAACAAATTTGCCACCCAGTATGACAGAGGTTTTCCGGGCTTATGAAAAGAGTATGGGTAACTGGTCAGCTGCTCCTCATAGCTTCACCTATCGTCTATATTTTCACCTTCAAATTCGGAACGCTGACGTTTGGATTTCACAGTCAAAGACCACGGACGTGAATCAATGAACTTATATGAAAAAATTCGGGTGCTATCATCAGCGATTGGAATGTTAAGATCATTAAAAAAGTGTGGGTCATAAAGCAGAGCCCTGAGGAACACCAGCCGTTGTATGGGAATCACAAATATTTTATCCAAAACAATTTGAATCGAATACAAGGAAAGGTAATATCATTGTTCATTGTATAAGGTACACCGCGAACCAATATAAGCACGCCTGGCTCTGTCAAATGCCTTTTAAAATATTAAGAGTTACAGTCTTTGATCAACCGCAGTTTTGGAGAGTTTGGTTCCACATTTCAGTGAGATATGTTATCGAATCACCAGCAGATCTGCTGTCACAAGAATAATATCGAGGGTCATTGAAGAGATTTTGATATCTACAAAACTAGAGGATTAGGGAGTCTTTCGGACTTCTTTAGATACTCTAAAGCGCGAGTGCATCATACATACATTTCTCCCCTTGAGCTATCGACATTCTCTTTACCACAGGTTGAGACGGCGTAGTCTTCCGGAAGAATAGATTTGACTGGGAAGTGCGGAATTTGGTCTTGAGCTGACTGCCAGAATAGGAAAAAATCAGAAGCTGTATTAAATGCACTTCGTGGGATCGAACCTGAGGAGACTCCCCGCTTAGTAGTCCACCACTGATCCACTGCGCCCACTTTTTTATTTCAATATATTTCTTGATGAACTTGATGAACCACCAGTCGACTGTTTTCCCAGCTGCAGCACAGCCTGCCTCTATTTACCTATTCCATACTCAACTCATCTTCTAGAACACAACACAAACATGGCCCCCAATGCAGCCCCGCGCAGCAAACACAAGCCGTCCGCTGTCAACAGACCAAATCATTTGACGTAAAATCTTTGGCATTATGCCGCCTCTTTCGAAGCCCATATATACACGTCCAGTGACAGCCAACTACAAACTAAACGTCTACCCGAGCTGCATCACACAATTAGTCAACATCTCCTAATTATCTCCGACAATAGGCATGATGTTTGTCTCCGGGGCTGCCTCCGTGAGTTTTTGTTGCACCAACAACGAACAACATCAACATCACTGTCAGCGGGGCGATACATATTAAAACAAAAGCAGTGGTAAATAAAAAAAACAACAACAAAAACATTTAACTAATTAGCACACCCATAAATAAGGCAGAGTATACTGCGGCCCGCTGCGTTGCTCCATTTTTAGCAGATGCACTTGATGCGTTCTTTTCTGAACCACCATCCGACCGACGCCGGCGACGAGGCGAACTAAATTGACAATAAAATCACACGCGCCTTGTTCTCTCGGTCATGGTGTATCTATAGAGAATCCCTATATCTAGCGCTTTATACAAACTGGATTAATATACACGATTTTAATAATTGGTATCACAAACAGGTGGATCTTGCGGGCTTCTCGTTTGGACAGTTATAATTAACTCTGCGGTGAGATGCACGATTTTGTTTCCCCCATCCCTGCCAGCGGACTCGGAGTTGGCTGATGTCGGTTTTAAATGATGCTCCTTATTCAGTCATTAGCATCTTCATGCGTGTAGAAGCCAAGTATACCAATTTGTTGGCATTCGGCTTGTCGGTGTTCGATTAATTTTCTCTGACCCATGGCGACCTTAATTGCGAATAATTTGAGGTGAGTCGATAAGAAGCGCTTTTTAATTGTTTAAATTATATTTCACACATCATGGGGGTCATATGTCAAAATTGGGCAGACAGTGGTCGTTGTAACGGCCCGGATCGTTGTTTGAAAATTATAAATGAGTCGAAAAACTGTTTGGGTAGCCCTCTGAGAAGCCGACAGAGAATAGTGCTTCTAAAGCACTTAATTTGGGGAGGCTGCGGGTCATGTGGTGCTAATTGGTGGAGCTGGAGATTAGGCTTGAAAAAGCGGTCAAATTGTAGGTAAGTTGCTTGGGGAAAATCTGATTAAAAAGCTGTTTAAGCTTACTCTTGTGGAGTATGAATTATTCATGCCGCTCTACGACAATCGTTAGGTTTGACGGAAGGGTGCGTCTCCCAAGATGATGGAACATTTGCCATAATTAAACCTGATAATGAGGTTATCTCTTTCACTGAACCAGTCCAACAGTAAGTCACAAGTCTAAAGACGAAAAAGTCGATAAACCAAAACAGGCGGTCCAATTGTCAAGCTTGAAGTTCTAATCACGAAGTGGGGAGCACTTTTCTGGGTAGTAGCGATATTTACAACATGACCTGCTAACTCCAGGTATACATATATCGCCTTGGAAGATGTTCCTTCTGAAAGATAAATCCAAGTCTGATCTAAGTGCATTTTTCAAGACAGCCACCTAACTTAAGCTAACCTATCTTTTAGATAACTCAAACAGACTAAGCCTGTAAGACATGGGGAACGAGTCGCAAAGACGTCCAGACTCTGTCAATGGTTAGACCATCAGATGCTAGAGCTGTCCGAATTCATGGGGTATATCTTACGATGATGAGGCGCCTAGGAAAATTGGTCTAATTTGCCGGACTTGTTCAATATTCTTTCTATTCCTATTAAAGTTCCAATATTTTTTGTCTGTCCGCTTATAATTCGAAAACTACTGATCCAATTTGGTTGGTTGTTTTCTTATTTTATTAAGTAGGAAGGTAAAGATCTGCGAACCGATGATATAGATAAAAGAAACAGGTGCAAATGAAGCGGGAGTTTCTAATTGTGAAAGGAAGTGGCTGCAATTATATTAAGGTTGAAAACAGGGTAATATTTGCTAAAATGAAGTTTTGCGTAGCTGTTATTGCATTTTTATCGGAAGTGGGGGAGATTATAACAAAAATTTAGCATAGATATGTAAAAATAGATTGGGAAGTATAAGTAATGAAAAAAAAAATATTTTTTAATATTTTAATAGAATTTTTTGAGAAAATCTAAGTAGGTACTTATCTTATTTCGAATACTGATTTTATCTTTAATATGTAGATATATGGATCGAAATCGTTAGAGCGGTTTTTGTAAAATTTGGTAGACAAAACAGTACCAAATATTGTCTAGTTTGAAAAATACTATTGCTTAACTATTTAGCTGAAAACCGAGTACAAGTTATTGTTCGGGATATAAGCATTACTTGGTTTGTAGGGTTTTATCGAAATCGAAAATGCGGTTTTCGAGATATGAGCAGTTTTCAAAGTGAGCGTTTTCAGTGATTCGAATTGAAATATGTAATTTTGAAAACAGCAATTTTACTCCAAGTTTGCATTTTGTTCAAAAACGTTATTGCCGTTTTCAGGTAAACTTAAAAAAATTACTTTTTTCAAACAAATTTTTTACGATAATACAGCGAAGAACTGAGTTTTTAGTTAGAAATGACCATGTTACCTTCGAAATGAAAACGGTCTAAACGATTGTAAGTTTGGACCGTTTTCGAGCTATGTATGTCCAAATTTAAAAAGTCCCGTTATTCGATCTTTTAGTTCTTTTAGATCTTTTTGGTTGAAATCGTTGCAGCCGTTTTCGAACAAATTAAACTGGTATGAACATTTTATATGGGAGGTACCATTAATATTGAGGTTACCGTGCAAAAAAAAACCCGGCCCCGAACAGTAAGCACCAAATCCGAAGTTTGAACGAAATCCGGGCAGCGGTTTAGGCTTTAGGCCTAGGGACATACAGACAGACGGACAGAATTTTGCGACCCACTTTTTTGAGTTCCTCTATCATCGTAATGTCAGAATTGATTGACATATCGAGTTCGAAATTTTGTACTAATACAATATCTTTCTCTTACTACGTAACGGAGAAAGTTAAAAATATATATATATATAAAAATATAGCGACTGTGATGTTTTTGGAAACTCGAAAACTACCCAACGGATTTCAATGAAATTTTCACTCAAATTTTGCTTGTGTCCATCTACGATTGTCAATCAAATTGTTACGCTTTTTTTTTTTTTGATATTTTCTTTGTTTGCTCTGTGGGTTCCTGAAATAAAACATGTGGAACACGTGGAAATTCCCGACGATAAAGAAAAAAGAAACGCCAAGACTAACGTTAAGAAATACGATCTTTATTGATCCGCTTCGGACAAAAGAAAAGTGAATACTGGTTTCATAATTATGTAGGAAGGAAATTCAAAGTATGCAAGGTTATTTATATTAATTATGTAGAAGATTTTCAACAGTTCCAATGGTTTGAACAAGGAACCACCGAAAACCCATGAAAGGTTGCACCAATTATTATCTGCATAGGTGGGTAAAAATGGGATTGAATTGCCAGTTTTATAGGTCTTATATCCAATTATTAACGACATCCTATATTCATTGTTACCATAGACCTAGGGTAGCATCGATATTTCGCTCATCCCTCTACTGGGTATAGAACTGAAATGAAAGCCCCTTCTACTACTTTACTTGATATTCACTCGAAACCATTTCCCCCTCCTTGCCTGCATCAGCCCTCATACAAATGCACTTCATTCCACATCATTACGATGAGAATTTGTCGGCTCATTTCCCCCGGAATTTTGCAGCATGTTCTACAAAGTCCCACAACAAATCCATCGAAAATACACTCTCCCGCTCGCGCTCGCGCTCGCGTCCTAACACCGTCGAATATTCGCGCCCAACATCCTTCCTGTTAATTAATTCTTTACATTAAATCCACCGCACTTTGCTTCATAACTAAACACAGAATATTATTTTAATGCTTCCTAAGCACTCTTCTACTGTATCTGAGATGGCAAAGATGAGGGCACGTAGCCTCCCTGGATGGGTTCGTTCGAAAGATCTCCCACAGCTATATAGACACCAGGACTCTGGAACAAAAAGTCTACAGAAACGAACCATAACAATAGCTCATTGCGTCGAGAAGTTCATTAAGCAACAACATGCACCTACACTTGTTGCTCATCGTTGGCTTCTAAGCAGTTGCTGTACGATGGGGCATGGGGGACTCCAACCATATACCAAGGCAACCACCACCACCACCCCACATCGCGTTGGCTGCCAGTGAGACAGCGACAGCCCAGTCGATGAGATTACTCGCAGCATGTTTACATTTGTTGTCTTCCCGGGCAAGATAAATGACTTTGCCTGGTGGAAGTTGCGCTGTGGATCTTCTTTCCCGCATCAGTACCTACTCGTATACAGTTGCACATTCGCGAAGACGTAAACGACGATGGGGACTCGTCGGACTATGATTTACAACCGTCGCCGTCGTCGTCGTCGTCGTTGTGGATGCTGCTCCGGTTTTAGTTTGTTTTATGTTTTCGTTTCAATTTTCTCCTCGTTGGTTTTTTTATTCCATTTTTTTTTTAATCAGCCCCCATGTGGTGTTTATCGGGCACAAATGATGGCTCGCTTACCTTCCGTGGTGGTAGCTTCTTGACCATTTTCAGCCGTCCCAGACAAGTTTTCTACATAGCGAAGACACCCCCCATGCAGCTGCCAAAAGACTTCTCGATGAGTGAAAGTTCATGTAATCGCCAGAGGTTTACAAGAGTGCCGCAGACACCCCCCAATGGATTCTAGAAATTACCTTTTTCGATCCAACAACTGCGGGGAAATTGGGTGTACAAGACGGCTAATAGCTTGAGCGGTTTTAATCGGAGAAGATGCTTCCAGCAGTGGCTGCTATGGCGGCAGAACGGTATACACCTTTGACTTTAATCAATAAATCACTTTTTCTTGTTGTTGGTTTTTTTATCCGTTGATTTCCCTTTTACCTGGATATGGGAACCGCTCTGTGTGCAACTTTGTTATTACCTCATTAAGAGGCGAAGCAATGTTTTTTTTTTGAAAATTATTATAAGAACAATGTATATTGGCGGTTTAATGGGGTTGGTTGCTCCTTGGGTAACAAAGGTCTTTTTACATTGTGGCGGCGGTAATATGGGAAACTGCATGTTGGTATTTTAATGGCGGCTCTCGAAAACAAGTCCAACATTTAGTGCATTTTTGACAAACACTATTTAGAATTGGCTTGGCTTGGCAACCCTGCATGGATTGGTTGGATATGGATAGAGACCCAAGAAATGGGTTAACAGGCTCACAAGTCACAGGTTTATAGAGAACGTCAAGTTTATGAGCAGTCGCTGAAGGGATTGACAGGCGAAAGCTGACATTTGGGTATAGCAACCGACATAGGTCATTGTGTCGGAGTCGCTTTTTACAGTTATAGTCATAGACTAACCAAACTAGACAGTCAACTGAGAGCGGAAACGATATATGTGCGTACAAGCTGCCTGCCCTACATTGGATTGCATAAGTATTCGTGCCTGTACAAATCAAAGGAGCGCTATTGCTGCCGCACGCATACTTATGCAATCTGCTGCTGGGACTTAATGTCAAGTGTGGGCGACTGTGTTCGGCATATTTTGTGCCCATTTGTTACACGGCCTTCACATCACAGTTGAATTTTATGTCGTTTTCGATTTGACTTTTCACATTTTGATCTGAGATTTCAGATTTTTGCTGCCAAATCGAACATTAAATTCGAATTTTATTGGTTCTTGTGTGTATTGATTTGGCCGCAAAAAAATTTGTTTGCACTTGCACGGGAAATCCATTCCAATTCGTTTTAGCCAAAACTTTTAGCCAAATCGAAAACGATATATGAGTTTATAAAGTTTATGAACTTTATAAAATGAACTAACACGTTTTTTGTTTTACTTTTCTTACAAGAGATTTTGTAACTTAAAGCTGTTTTTGAATATTTAAAAAAAAAAAACAATTTTTTTTTGTTGATTTTAATGCTTCAAATTTTTAAATCATACTGAAATATGAAAATATTTTTTAGTTTTAGCATAAATTATAATCTGTAATTAGTACGTAGAATGAACAATAACAAATCAAGTATGCATTTGTTTAATTCGAAAAATGAATTCGATATTTTTATTGCTTATACTTATATATTGCTGTTAAAATTGTATGCATTTGGATCTTTCTGGTAAAGGCCATAATACAAAAATCCTCGTAGATCGCATTATATTTATGTGAAATACTCGGAACAATAAAAAAATGTTTTGTTCAATTTTTTTTATCCCAAAAGCAAAAAGAGTGCACTTTTTTTTGTCAATTAATAATTTATATTGTCTTTTTGTTAGGAGTTTAATCACTTTTTTTGCTGTTCCTTAGTGTCATTATTCAACACTGTTCAGTGTTATTAAACTACAGAATTTCCAATCATATTTTGATTTTGTACAAATATGGGGTTAAATAAACGAATTTGGAAATATTCACCAAGCCTATAATAGAAATGCATTCAATGTTCATGAAAATTTTTTAAATTCACTTATGACCTAGTGGAAGCTGGGTTTAACTTGCATTTTGCTAACTCAGTTTTGGAACAGCCCCCACGGATTTCATTTATGCAGCTGCATGAATTTTGCTGTCAAAAATAGAATTCATACAAAAAAAACTAAAAAACAACTGAAATGTGAATGGATGAACAGTTTTTGGTGCCGAATATGGATAGAGAACAAGTTATCCTATCTAAGAAAACCATAATCAACATTTACTTTTTGTACATTTATTGTTATAAATCCATTTACAAATTGTATGTTATGGTGAAATAGTGCCGGCGGCCATTAATACACGTATTTACAGACAGGAAAAAAAAGAGCGCGCGAGAGGGGGAGGGCTGTCAGTCATTCAAAATTTGCAGGGAAAATCGGGTAGGTGCACGGGAAGTTGGCTGTCTAGTTTGGTTAGTCTTTGGTTGTAGTCTACCTTTGTCGGTAATTTGAATTTGCGATCAATGCCAGTTGGTCCAGCCGCTTGAAACACCACAAGACAGAGGAAGGAAGAAAAATAAGACGGGGGTTCGTTCGGTCTTTATATTTAGCCGGATCGCCCTCCTTCTCAAGATACCTACCGAACAAAAATACGAGCCTTCTTTATAATATCTTTCGGATTCCCAAATGACAGCTACACCAAATTGACAAGACGCTCGAGTTAATGATAAAAACACACCGCGGTGCGGAGCGCGTGTTGTTGATGCGCCAATCAGGTTTCAAAAAACAAAACACTCGCGCACTCCTCACAACAATTCAATTAGCCCCGTGCCATAGAGTCACTGTTGAGTTGCTGTCGACCAGTGACAATTGGCGCAACGACACACATGTTGAGTGGCCATTATGCCTCGTAAATTAGTTCAAAAATAAGCTTTTTCCGAAGGAAAACAACACCCAGCTGGCAGCGACTCGCGCCCCTCCCTTAAGTGAGCCTGAGCGTTTGGTGCCCAAAACCACTTTTCATAGGTCGCCACAGATCAGCTACAACAAAACTGTGCATCTCTGAAAATAAAGTGCCTGGCGAAACGTGTCAGAAAAGCACAAACCCGCTGATGTGGATTTGGAATTTTCCACCTTTGCCGGTTTTATTGTGACAAACGCACCGTGTGCGCGCACTTAAAATGCTATCACTTGTGCGGTGCTTTGATGAGGTTCCGCCCACTTAATTAGTAAGCGAGTGACCTAGATTCTGCGTGACGGGGGGGATGACACTGCTCCTCGTTGCAAATGAAACGTAAACAGAGATAAACCGAAATGAGCGATTCAAATGCAGCCCTCCAGGTGGTTGGGTCACGCTGTCGCTGACTGAATAAATTTGCTCGTTTAATTGGATCTGCGGGGTGCGCGTTTTAGCCCACATCTGAGAGATGGGTGCATTCCGTCACATATCGTATATACCACGAAAAACCTTTTCACATTTATTTTTCTTTTTTTGGAAGAAGAGTACGACATCTCCGAGTTACGAGTACATGCGTGAGAGATGAAGTCATAAATAAGCAAGCAGCCAACACCCTCAATCCCGGAATCCTCACGTACTCACAATAAAGGTGTGCAAGAGATGTTAATAAATAAAGAAGGCAAACAAGTGAGCAACGGAAATTTCTCTTCGTTTTGGGACAATTTCTTTGACAACACATCCCAGGCAGAGTTTCTCTCCACGTGACGTGTGCGTGTGTGCGCCTTACCTGCTGTCTCGGTGACTTAGGAAGCGGACTACTTACCACTCGCTCTCCGATCTGGGGATACTGATAAGAAAATGAAATGCGTGCGGAGAACCATCATCGTAATGCTTGGCACGTTTGTCTTATTGTGGATTCGAAAGGCGCATAGTATCCTTGTTGTGAATCACTGTGTCCTGGCGCGTATTGTTTTCATTGTTACAGTTCTTTTGCTGTGTGGCTGGCTTCGCCTAATTGTTGAGGAATCCATTTCCATTTGGAAAGCGTCTATAACAATTAATCTTAGTGGTTGATGGTTGATGGTTGATGGCTGCTCGGTGTGCGGTGCGGTTTGCTGTTTTCTGGAACACGTCTCCATCTCTGCTATCTGGATTGACATCTATTGTGGGGGCATTGTTGTGGTTCATCCTACTATGCTGCTGTGCACTCTCTGATGGGTACTACAATAAATTGACCCATTGTCTGATGTTGCCTCAGATGATGTCTATGATGCTTCTGCTGATAAAGATGATGAGCGATGGCGATGGCTGTATGCGACTATGTGTGGCGTAAGCAATTCCGGGTAGGAGCGCATTTAGTGACCCTATTTCCCAGGAAGTCTGTATAGCAGAGTAATTGATTTTTATTCTGTTTTTTCTCTCTGGGATGTGACCGTTTTTAGCTTTTGTCTTTGGTAAGGTTGTGAATCGGATGTACGATGGGGGATGAATGTTGATTAGAGGACTTTTGTTAGTGAGTTGTTCGCGCGAATTGTGCTACAGATCTTGGTTTTTAGTGGATCACGAAGTGTGAATGGTCTTGAATGGTATCTGGATCAGGATGGGGGAATCGTTAATCAATCCAATGGATTGGTGGGGTTTTTATATTTTCATCAGTTCTCCGGAATTGAGGAGTAGTTGAGGAATACCCAGAAGGTAATGAAAGGTGTACTTACGTGATGGCTCGACTCAATTGGAATTGAGTTTCTATTTCTTACTGTGGTCAAAAATTGTGTATCAGTGACTTTCTTTGTAACTGGAAACCCAATTCGGACCTGTTTAATTGGCAATGCTCTCGGTAATAAGTCAGCTTAAGCCAAAAAAAATGTTTTTTCTTATTTTATAGGAAATTTATCTAACAATTTGATTTGATAGGAGTTTTACTGTCGATTTTAATTGCAAAAATGTGCCAAAGCGTAAAGTGACTTAAGTGGACTTAAGTCAAGAACTGTTTAACCTTACTTTTTCGGAAACGTATCTAGAATTCTATTTTAATGCTTCTGTTCTTTCGGTTTAAAATGTTAACATATCCAAAAGCCTAATTTTTCATATAAAAACTAGCCAAATGTTTAAGTCGACTTAAGTCAAAAACGTAGGCATGCCCTAATCTGCTTTGGCTTATTTTTGTCGGCTATCAATGCACGCATTCTTCATGCAATTACGTCGAAGTCCAGGGGAAATTTTGACATTTGCTATGTTAATCCTTAATGAGAATTAAAACTGCTTAAGTTAGCTTAAATCATCGAGTTTTTCATGTTGGCATTTAATTTATGGGATACCTTTTATATTCAATTGTTTTCTTATACGGTTTGTTAGAAAAACATCTGAGCTAGCTTAAGTCGACTTAAGTCAAACAAAAAATTATTTAATTTGTGAAGAAAATTTTATAAATTACCAATTTTTTCGAGACGGTTTTCAATGCACACATTTGTATTATATGTTGATACAGAAGTGGATCCAAGGCCCTACTGTTTTATTTCTCGAAAACTGAAAAGGGTTGAGAGTGGACACAGCCAGATGTTGTAATGGTTTGCAGTTTCTTCACTCAACTGACTATTGTTGGTTCAAATACAGGACTACTGCGAGCTGTTGTAGCTCTTATTTGTTCTCCAGCGGTTGCGTCTTACTAATGGAGAATTGCTATTAATTTTATCGATTGCTTATAATTCGCATAAATTTTTTCCATACAGGAAATGTTACTCATTATTTCTTCATTTCTAACATGCGAATCATTTCTTCACATTGGCTTGGATTCTAACACCTTTCAAAGCTTTCACCCAACAATCGAACACCTTACCACTGCACCAGCAGTTATGAACCAAAAATTGCGACCTTTCCATATAAAAAAGAACTTCTTCCGAATGATGACCAACCATACAGGGTTATCTAAAAGCTATTTTCCAATGTAGAGATGTAAATTTTCTTCACGCACCTTCGCAGTTAAAAAAAAATTACAGCTTTTTATTTGCCGCTGCCACGCTTAAGGGTGATTTGATTACCATTACGCCTTGAACAGTGGCGCATGTTTAAATGCCACACTGATTGACCACAAAGCCAACAATAATTATTTAATGATAAAAAAAAAAAAGCCATCTCCCTTAAACAAAATTAAATAATTTCCCATTCCTGACACTCGTTTCAATTATACTATACACCAGAGCGCTACCCGCACCATCAATCAGAAAGACATCTTAAGTTGTTCAACCTCAAAAGCAATTACTCCCAAGTGCCCTCCAGCTGGCCTCGTCTTTTATTTTGTATTTTAGACACCCTTCGTCTATTTGAATTATTTTAGGTGATAGGAAAAAAATTACAGGAAACATCCGCATAGTCACACGTGAACCACAATTTAAACACCGACCGGTAACCACAAAAAAAATTATTATACACTCGCTCGCGACCAGCAGCATGCATGCTGCACGAAAGAAGTGAATCAACACGAGGTCAAAATTGAATGCTTGAAAATTAAGGTCATTAGCACACTCTCTTGCCAGCAGGTGGGGGGATCGTAACAATTTTTTTTTATCAAAAAAAAAAGAAACCCCCCGCTGTAGTTGATGTCATTTTCTGTTGCTGCAAATTAGCAATAACCCACTGACGGGCTAATTAAATTTTTTCATCTGTCACACTTGTAATCCATAAAGATCGGCATGCATCAAAATATTTGTTACTCATGGTCATGATGTTTGGCCCTAAGTAGCTCGACGCGTTGCTCGTGCGCCTTATCTGGGCAATTAAATTTATTAACTTTAATTTCCCTTCGAGTCTGCAGAGGTTGTATCTGAGCTTAAACATGTGTCTTGTACAGCCATCCAGCATAATGTCTTTGGCCTAAATTCTGATCAAATGTACAAGCATGGGAATGGAGTGAGGGCCAATAACCCCGCTCTTGATTACGCGCACAGTAAATTGTTTGAAGTTTCTTAATTTGAATTAATGGCGACATTGTTTTGTCCGCACCGGTTTTCCCTTTTATGATAAATGAGACGGGTTTACCGAGGCGCATACGCATTGATCAGAGCAAGTGGGCGTTGCGCGGTGCAATTGCGTCATTGTTCGAAATCGATAAATATCAATTGGAACTGTCAGATTTGTTTTCGTACACACGAAAGCTGGACTATGTGACAGTTCACATGCGCAGTTGCGATGCTTGTTTGCACTGAGATTATTTATGAGGCTCAAGATTAAGTGAAGATGTGACAGTTGTGTATGCGGCACTGAGGGATGAGCGATGGTGACAAGCGTGAGTAATGCTGTTTTGATGATGTCAGTCGGTTTACAGCCTTCAATTTGTGGTTAATGTCTGGTTGGAAGGTGGTCTATATCCAATTGATTGACTGGGAAGTAAATCGAATTCGAATCTGATCTTATTGGGGAGTAATATCTTTTCTGGTTACTGGGACATGTTGAAAATTGGTATAGGAGACTAGAGCCCATAGGGATAGTAATGCAAGACGTTGTTCCGGTGATGGTTCTTCTGAAGATCTAACTGGTAGATGTCTTCCACACCGGAAAATTGGTCATGAATTTACATTTTTAAATATAAAAAGTATACCTTGTGCAAAAAAAAAGCAGAGTAACAGGTTGTTATCCTGGAAAACAGGCGTAAAAAATGAAAGTTTTTATGACCCTATACCTATCTTCGACGAGCTTCTGGATGGACTGCACTTTGGTTTAAACAGCTCACGAGGAAAGAAATATTTACAATTCATTTTTGACAGTCAAGGGAGGGTTTACCTATTGAAACAACGCTTACATCCAACCAGAGCATCTTAGGTCACCGCCACGGCTGCTTCACCTTCTTCCTGTTGACATCTTTCGAAAACTAGTTGCACCTTCGAGACTCATAGAACTTTAGAAATGGACTAAATTTCAACAAGTTTGTTTGTACTTGCTACGTTTCTAGAATATTTATCCGATTCATTTACATATGACATTGTTCTGAATAAGGGGCGTGGCACCACCCATTGACTAAACACATCTACGACGCTTGTACAGAAAGGAAAACACTTAAAACGCTACATCTTTGCAGCCATAGTTGCAGAATTTTGCACACGGATTTAATTTTTACTTGTGAAGCACTTTGCAAAATATGGGCGGTTATGGAAAACTGGGCGTGGCACTTTTAAGACACCAAAATCATTTGAAACTCTGTATCTTGGCATTAATTGTAGTTTTAAGCGGCAAGTTTGGTAAGCTTGTAGCTTTTCTAGGACATTTTACAAAATGTGGGCGGTAGTGGAAAACAGGGCGTGGCCTTTTTGTGTAGCCAAGTCATTTATAAGGCTGTATTAGGCAACTTGTTTCAGTTTAAGCTGCGCAATTTGGTAAGCAGGTGTACATTGCCTTTCTAAAGCATTTTACAAAATGTGGGCTTAATTAATGGGCGGGGCGTGGCACTTTCTGAAGCCATAGCATTGTTGAAAATGATATATCAAGATGGACACTTCAATCTGCAATCACTCTGAGCTGCAAAATAAAGAAATTCCGCAGAAAATCTCCAGATATAGTAGGTTAAAGTGCTCTGATTATCACCAATGCCTCCCATGTAAATAATACAACAGCCAGATCGATATACCAGGAATCTAATAACTTCCTGTTCATTCAGATACAAAAATACCCCACCCAAACACCATATTCGTTTGGGTATATCTCCCAGGCTCATAAATATGGACGCGCATTGCAAAGTGTAATCCTTGGAGTGTCAGCGGTGTAACGAAAAAAAAAAATGCATCGATGCAGCGCACCCGAACGCTTGCTCATTTCGGAATGCTTAGCCAAGATACAAAACAACCCAAGCAATCCAAATCACGAGACATGCGATAGGATTATCTATCCGCATCGATATATACGGGGGCGACCGACCGACGTGGGAATGCAAGGACATCGCAGCCGCTGTGCGCGAACTTGGAATTAAAATTAAATAAGTATCTATGTGCAGAAAAATCCCTCCATCCATCGATTTTAATCTAATTGGAATTTCAAATTCGCTGTAAGCGATACTACCCGGCCGGCTGGGTGGCAGTAGCAGCGCAGACTTTGGAAGCTCTTTAGAGAACAGATTCTGAGCTAGATTGACACTGGGGATGTAGACTGGTAGACTGTGCCACTGGCTGGTTATTCTTTTGTTAATTGATCGATTCTAATCCAGGCGACAGAGAGCGAAAGAGAGAGGGCGACAGCAGAGATATGCGATTACAATATTGAAAGTGGTATGTGGGGTTGGTTGTGTAAGGAGTCCACGAGCTGTCACGATGGTGGTCTTTGGCTGAAGTGAAATTGATCGGTGGTATTATTGGGCTACACCTTTTATTATTCGGTTTTTGTTGATTCCCATAGAATGGGGGTGATTTGACTGTGGGAAATTTAGTTGACTTATTGGCACCTGCTGTAGTAATTGGGGTGAATGGGGGTACATATGCAAATACCTAGTAGATCGATCGAAATCAAGGGACCCAGCATAATGGAGGAATATTACTGTATTTTTCGTTTTGTGTTCCATCGGTTTATAAAGGAGTGACAGTTGAATATTGATGAGGATTTTCAATGGGGCAGAGTTCACGGAGTTGTGTGGACAAGCTTTCGTGTCGCACCGCAGTTAATTATTTAATTTGTTTTAAATTATCAAATTAAATACGAGGAAAGTGTATTTTATTTGAGGAATATAATATCAATTTGGTGACAGAATTGATATCTCTGTCTAAGGAGCAACAGATGACTTCGCCTCTCCCTAGAAATATATATTTGTCAAAAATAAAATGCAAGCGAATTTGCAACAAACACAAAAGAGTCCTGTCCGCAGTGATAGCCAACGGCTTCATCTAGTTACTAGTGATATATTCTCAATGAAAAAAAGTTTAAAAAACCTATATAACTGCGATGATATATACCTAATGACATCTCTTTTTATTTTTTGTATCTTTACAGGTAAGAGGCTTTACAAGTTACACCTTTAATCGCACTTTCCACTTAAGTAAGTTTTAGACTTTAATGAGGCTTTACAAGTTACATCTTTAGACGCAATACGCGCTTTAGTAAGTTTAGGACTCAAATGAGGCTTTACAAGTTACATCTTTAATCGCATTACGCACTCAACTAAGTTTAAAACTGATTACCGTATGTACAGTGTGTTTTTTTAAGAGGTATAGAACTTTAAGTTGGCAACACTATTTTAACTGCCGGCCATTTTGTCAGCTGTCAAGTGATTTATTTTTAGTTTGGTTTGCCATTTCATCATGAACAAGTTGACAAATGAACAACGCTTGCAAATCGTGCAAATTTATTTCGAAAATGGTTCAGTTCGCGAAGTTTAACGCAAGCTCCGTTCATTTTATGGTCGACATAATCGTCCGTCAGAGCAATTAATTCGGTTAACCATGGATCGTTTTCGCACTACGTTTACTCTATGTGATATTACGCATCTGCAGAGACGTCGAACAGTGCGCACCGAAGAAACAATTGCCGCTGTAGAGCAAAGTGTTGAAGAGGACCCGGATGAATCGATTCGCCACCGTGCACAGCAATTGGAGCTTTGTCCATGAACTTTATGGAAGATTTTGCGCAAAGATAGTTTACGACCTTACAAGATCCAGCTTGTGCAAGAATTAAAGCCGCGAGACCATGCAATGCGTCGTGATTTTGGTGTATGGGCCGAAAATGAGATTGATATCGATGCTGATTTTCATCGCAAAATTTTGTTTAGTGATGAGGCTCATTTTTGGTTGAATGGCTACGTCAACAAGCAAAATTGCCGCATTTGGAGTGAAGAGAATCCACATGAGACCCTTGAGACGCCATTACATCCACAAAAACTGACTGTTTGGTGTGCTCTAGGGGCTGGTAGAGTCATTGGGCCATACTTCTTCCGAAATGATGCTGGAGAGTCAGTTACCGTTAATGGTGACCGGTATAGAGCCATGATAACCGACTATTTTGTTCCCGAATTGGATGGCATGAATGTGGATGAGATGTGGTTCCAACAAGACGGCGCTACATGCCACACAGCGCACGTCACAATCGATTTTTTGAAGGAAACATTCGATGAGCGCATAATTTCGCGGAATGGACCTGTCAATTGGCCACCAAGATCGTGTGATTTGACACCATTGGATTATTTTCTTTGGGGATATGTGAAGTCGCTCGCCTAGGCCAACAAACCAGAAACGTTAGGGGACTTGGAAGCCAACATTCGTGGCGTTATTGCCGACATACAGCCCCAAATGCTCGAAAAAGCGGTTGAAAACTGGACCTCTAGACTTGGCTTTATTCGAAGCAGCCGCGGCGGCCACATGCCCGAAATCATATTTAAACATTAATGGCATAAAATTATCCTTCCAATAAAGCCAAATTGATGGACATTAAAACGATTTTTTTGTGTTTTATTTCAATTCGAAGGGTACATTTAGGTACATTCATTTTGAAAGAAACTATACCATTGCCATCTAAAATCCAGGGCTAACAACGCGAATAGGAGGTTCATATCCGATTCGTTGAGCTTATTTAGAATTTTTCTTTTATCAGTTATAGGGTATTTGGTCTTGTCATTCAGGGTCATTCATTTCGTGGTTTCAAGTTGGTAGCACTGGCATTTAACACCTATCAAGCTCAGCTGTCATTTATAGTGTCATAATATTAGTTGAATGTTTGTCATTCACGATAATGGATCGCTTAACGATCGAGCAACGTGCTAAAATTATTAAAACTTACTACAACAGTTCCAACAAGACGGGGCAACAAGCCACACAGCACGAACAATTATGGCTTTCTTGCATGAGAACTTTCCTGGTCGCGTAATTTCACGATTTGGCGACGTCGATTGGACACCAAGATCATGCGATTTGACACTGTTAGATTTTTTTCTGTTGGGCTACGCTAAAATCCTTGCTTACGCGAATAGTCCTCTAACTCTAGACGCATTAAAAACCAACATTACTCAAGTTATGGCCGAGATACCGCCCGAAATGTGCGAAAAAGTCGTTAAAAATTACCTCAAAAGAATCGCATGCTGCGAATCTTCCCGAGGCGGCCATTTAAATGATATTGTATTTGACACTTAATGGCAAGGTCCAAGCTTTATAATGAAATAAAATTTTCATCAAAAATGTATCGCTGTGTGTGTTTTATTTAGCTTTACTTTCGAAGCCGAAAAATGAATGACCCTTTACTTAACATTGATTTACACTTTTCCGTGTACTTCTGCAGGAAGGAATAATAAAATGCATTCAAGGATTTATAACAAAAACTTCCTTCCGCTAAAGCCCTATTTGAGAAGCAGCTAAGTTTTTAGCTCCATTTATTTCGGACTTTGGAATCGCTTCGTCTCTTTTTCACGTTTTTGTGGTGTGGGAGTTTGCTGCAGGTTAGGCTCTACTCAGGGCCGTCTTTAACCTATTGGAGGCCCTGGGCATATTAGGATAATGGGACCCCTATGACTTTGACAGAACACTATTTTGTTAGAATAGACAAAGCAAGTAGATAAACCAGGTTAAATATTTATTTTTATTAACAATCACATGAAACGAATAGATAAATGTAATATAGTCCACAAAAGTAACTGATTTTTCTTTAAAATGTGTATGTGCTTAGTATACCATTATATATTTACTTTATCTAATGGCGTTTTCGATTGAAGATCCGAGAGAATTGCCCCGAAATTCAGAATTGCGCTTTTCAATGAAATTCGTTGGAGCACTTTTGTAATAGTGGTAGACACCATATGAGAGATTTGGTTTTCTGTTGCTACTTTTTTTTTATTTCCGGCCTTAATAAACACAGCCAAATCAATATATTTCAATTTAAGTTTACATTTTGCACGCATAATTGTATATTTTCGGATCACATAGCTAAAAATTTGTTTCTAATAACACAACAAACACTTCGATCTGACACTTTGTTAGTATGTGTTGGTGAGTTCAGGGCAATTCTCTAAAAATATTCCGGACACTTCTGTCGTGTTAAGAAGTGCACTTTTTTTTTCAATGAAACATAGAATACATCTAAAGAGCACTTCTAGATTTGCTCTTTTCATAGAAAGGGCAATTCTTTTCTTCAATCGAATTTTCTTCATAAGCATGCTGAAGTCGGAAAGCCTAACTTTTGGGCGAGAGTAGAATAGCTTCGCGCATGTAAAAGCTAGTAAGTTGGTATTGCAGTCAGTAATTTAGGTTCGATTTCTTCGAATTATATAAGTTTTTTGGTAATAAATATTGGCTATCGTTTGGTGACCTGACAGGAACTATCGATCGCGGGGCCCTGGGTACTTGCCCAAAGTGCACAATGGGAAAGAGGGGTCTGGCTCTACTTTGACAGATATTGGAAGGTCATTTAAGGGAGATAAATTGGTGCAGGCTGTGTTCGCTTTCTGTGCAAGAAACCCGAATCAATAGTTGAAGTCAGTGGTCCCAGACTGGGGGGAAAAGCGCCAATTTTGGCCAATTTTGGCGCTCTTTCAATGAAAAAGGGGAAAACGAGGGGAAAGCTTAAAACAGGGGAAAAAATCAAAAATCTCTTTGGAACTTAAATTGCTTAAAAGTAAAATTTAAACTCATTTCCATTACAAATAAATTTGAAAGTTTACTCAGAATGAAATGTTCAGACTCAATCGGCCTTACTAACAACCAAATTTAGACTCGACTTTAGGGCAATAGTCGAAATTAAAATAAACTGTGTACCAATAATCAAGTTATCTTTGACTTTAAGATAATCGAGACCTTAACTTTCGATCCGAAGAAAGTCGAGTCTAACCCATTATTAAACTTTAAACGTCAGTCTTTGTAATGAATAAATATGAAATATGAAATGGACAGCAAATAAAGAGAAGCCGCAGCTTAAATTGGACACAGGCAATGCGAGAACTTTTACCTAGTTGACTGTGTCAAACCATTGGCTGATATCATTGATAGCAAAACTAACAATGCTGCAATGATACAGTCAAAAAACCAAGCAACCATCTTTTATATTTCACTCAAAATACGCCCAACTGCCAATTTCAGCAAATTATTTGAAAGCTCAGAAAAAAATTATAACGCTTTTGAGTTATACTGTTATAATGTTGCTATAAAGTCAGATGTAGTTAAAGTTCCGATTACTTTGATTGTTGGTAGGTACCTAGAAATTAAAAGTCGAAACTATAGTTAGTTTCGAAATTAGTTTGGTTGTTGGTAAGGCCCACTATGAAAGAAAACAGAACTAAGTCCCAACTGGAACTAATTCGCATGAACTAACTCCCACGATTTTTATGAACTAATACCCAACTAAAAAGAACAAAGTCCCAATATAAGAATGAATTAAAACACAATAGTGGGACTTACTTCTTTATGAACTAAGTCCCAAATGAACTTACTCCCAAATTATTTAAAATACATATCCCACGGTTTATGTTCACAGTGCAATCTGTTTCTCCTAGACTGCACACGATTTTATTATAACTCCCACTTTCTACAGAATTATTTTTTCTTAATAACAAGTTTAATGAACTAACTGCCACTTTCTCAAATTGGGACTAAATTCATTGGGAATTTGTTCATAATGAACTACGAACTATCTCCCAAACATTATGAACTAAATCCCACTGAAAAATTGGTGGGACTTAGTACATTTGGCTAGTGGGAATTAGTTCCTGCTGGGGCTTAGTTCGTAGGGCCGAATTTTTGTGTATCTCAATGCATTCACTCGATTCGACAATTTGTCTAATAGAAAAGAAAATCATTTCAATTTCAAATTTCATTTAAAAATAAAGCCAAATTTAAAATTTTTACTTCCGGGAAAAAAAGGGGAACTTTTTTCGAATTTAGGGAAAAATTGTTGCCTCCGCAAATAAAAAAAGGGGAAAACAGTCTCTAAAGTCTGGGGTTGGAGTACGCGGCACCCGTTTTAAATCTAAAAGTTCCTTTCTTCAGTCGATCATTTTACACCATAAAATTAGCCGTATGTTCCGTTCCCGTCGGTCTATTTATCTGCTGCGTGTCTCACCTCAGCATGTGCTGTCTACGAAGTAAAATGGAAAAGTTCCCATATGCTAGGCCAACAATTGGAAGTCGATGGGCCTTTAAAGAGATTTTATTCTGGCATTTAATAAGTGCGATTTGAAACATTAGTAGCTTTTCAATGCGATGTATTAAAGCCCACCAATTCGTCCTTTTCTGCTACACAGATACCTGCAAACTGCAAACAGATGCCTCTTTAGAGAATATCCTCCAAAGCAATGTTCGATCGAGCTGCAAACAACACCATCTATCAGGTCTTTTGGTACCTACTTCCCTGGCAGGATAAAATAAATATGCAAACAAATCTATTCGCTGTCAGAACTTTCCATGTTGGGAAATATTTCACAATCCCGCCCCGATACCACAAATCCATTCCGATGTCATATGCAATCACAATCCCATGCAGAAAAACACTTCCTCTACATCAGATGAAAAAAAAGCCAAATGAATCACGGTCCTCTGGACACACACACGAGTTTATAGGACAGGAATGCACCACATGTCCAGTGAGAAACCACCACCTGGACACATCATACTGATACCGATTATCTAATAAACTTAAATTTGATCCAACTGCCTCGTGTTCGTTTGTCAACTGGATAGAGAGAGCCTCGCGATACGACCGCACTGGACCACCCTGTCCGTGTCTCTCGTGGCTCATATATACAGATACACCCTCCCTTTACATCACTTGTACGATATTTATCACTCGTCCGAATAGCGCAATAACGGCGAACAGCAAATCTTGGCCAAAACAAGGCTAAATCATGCTGTGAACCAATATAGGTGCAGTCTATTAAAAAAAAAAAACCAAAGAGAACCTATTGCATGTGCTTGTGCCTTGTGCGCTCCTCTTCACTGCTCCACTCTGTTACATTTAAGTAATTCGAATAAAAATCCAATAAATCCACTGCACAAGAGTTGCAGATTATTTATGTAATTAAAGCATCGAGAGGCGGCCAAATGCTCGTGTTGCAACACCGAGCTGCTACACACCGGGACCGGCCACACCGGCATATTAAGGAGCAGCTACGAACACAACGCTCGACCGACGCGACGACCGCAGACGATCGGGTTGTTGTTGTGTTCCGATCGCGTTTCATAATGTTAATCATGATCGTTCAGGCTGTTTAACATTTATTACGTGTAGGGTAGCGTTTAGGCACACATGCACATCGTCGCGTCGGTCGTCATCATCGTTATACTGCTCCACTCTCTGCATCCAGCAGCGCATATATTTTCCTCACTAATTTATGTTAAATTCTCTGTAAGCTGTTGAATGGTGTCGTTGTTGTTGTTGTACGGTGTCAGTTTGATACGCCTGACGCATCCTTTTACGCTCCGAAATGAATTATTTATTGAAAAACCGTAAACAAAAAAAGCAAAAACACAAATTCAAACTATAAAAACTGATTAGCATTGTTATGGGGCCAAGCTAGGTGGGGGTTCGCGAATATTATACACTTGAGTTGTGAGGGCGCTGGTGATCACTGGTGGCGGTGGTCTAGGGCAGGAATCTACTGCCAGAGTTGATGGGAAAATATTGCAAACACTAGTTGAAAACATGCGGTTTAATTGATTTTTAATTGCGTAGAGTTGGAAATGGAAAAATAATTGCCGGGTGTGGGTTGTGTCCTCTTTGTTATTCAACAGTTTGGTACACAGTCCCTCTCTGTCTCTTAATAAAATTCTGGAGCCCGCTATGTATATAAATGGAAGTATTGATGTCTTTTAAAAACATTTGCCACATGTTGTACTGACATACAACCCGAATAGCACAGATTGTGATTTGCAACAAAACTTCGATTGTATTTCTGTTATATTTAAGTAATCTGTAACAAAATCCGTTCTATATCAGTTGTATTCATGTTCACGCGGGACTTTTTGTAACTTTGTCATTCGAAATGTTGTAAATAGGTTTTATAAAGTTTTAAACTTGTTCACAAAAAGGGGGGATGTTTGAAAATAGTTTTAAAAGAGTTCGTAAGTTAGAGTTCTAAAAGGGTTGGTAATAAGTTACAGATACGTTTAGTAAATTTTCATTTTGGATACTTCTAACTAAAACACATTGAAACGGTTGCATAGCAGAAACTTAACAACGAAGTAACTTAATTACAATCAAAAGTGGTTAAGTTTCAAATATGTACAAATTACGTTTACAGAATTTTATATAAATAAAGAAACTTGCAAAAAAGGAGAGTCATTGCGAAGTTTTTCATATGTTTTTACAATGAATCGTATATTAACAAGTCATATGATATCTGGATATATTTTTGCAATTCAGTTTAAAAAAAAACATTAAAATGTTAAGTAATGTTTTAATAGAGTTTCTACAATTATAAATATGTTACATTATATGACAGCTTCTCTAACGTCAATTGGAGTTTAGCTTCAGTCGTCGTCAATCGCTGCTGATTAGAGGAATAATTTTTAACCAGATATGGAAAATAAAGAAAATAAAAAATTTAAGTTTTTAAATTTGGCTTCATGGAAAAAATTAAAGACAAACGGCAATGAAAGGAGAAAAAGGAGAGAGCTGGTGAAGGCAATAGTCTCGCCTTCTATAGTAAATTCACGAAACAAACACGTGACTCTTTCCAAAAAAATACACAGTGAACAGAATATTTCAAATCTTAGTAGTGTTCAGTTTATCAGTCAACATTTTGAAGAAACGAATCAATACTCTGTCAGACAAGAAATCCAAACCTGTGAAATTGAAGGCGAAAGTGACAACTGGGAAACAGAACTCGACGAAACCAGCTTCCCAGAGTTGAATATAGAAATTAAAGCTGAGGAAAGTAGATCGTTGATCATTCAAGAGCTACGAGAATGGAGTGCCAAATTTTTGATTAAACAAAATGCATTGAATGCTCTCCTTAAATTGATGAACACCAATTTACCAGAGCTTGTATTACCAAAAGACTCAAGGACAGTTTTGGCTACACCTAGAAGTAAATGTCAGATTGTTGAAGATGGATTTGGCGGTTTGTATTGGCACTACGGGTTAGAAAACGCACTTAAAAATTGCCTAGGTAATGTGCAACAAGACACTATAATTCAAATAAATATAAACGTCGATGGATTGCCACTATTCAGGAGTTCAAGATTCGAATTCTGGCCGATTCTAGTGAATATTCACAAACAAAAAGAAATTGCACCGATGGTTGTTGGAATTTATTATGGGAAGGGTAAGATTTTACATAATTTATTCATGAAATAAATATCAACTCATATCTACAAAATTTGACAGGCAAACCCAAGGACATCAATTGGTTTATGGGGCCATTTGTAAGTGAATTCAATTCAATCCATAAAAAAAGTGGCCTCACTATAAATGGAAAGAATGTTGCTGTTCAAATTCGTTGCTTTATATGCGATACACCAGCGCGTCATTACTTAAAAGGTAGAATTGATTTGTATCTTCAAATGTTCAAATGCACAGATTTTACTATAATTTAAGGAGTAATTGGTAGCAATGGATATTTTGGATGCCTAAAGTGTAAAACAAAAGGCAAATACTCCCATAATGCGAGAACAATGATCTATACTGATACTAGAGCTGCCCTGCGAACGGATAATGAATTTCGATCTGGAAAATACACCGATCATTGCAAACTGAGTACGGTTGTAAGAGAACTGCCTATCGATATGGTTGAGGACTTCCCTATTGCAGATAGCCTCCATTTAATAGACTTAGGTATATCTAAAATAAAACCAATATTTAGTACTATTATTAACTTTTTGATTTACAGGCATTACGAAACGTTTTCTAAATGGATGGAGGACAGGAAATTTAAATAACCACAAAGCGCGTTGGAGTATTCATCAATCTAATGAAGTTTCATCGTTCCTTGAGCGATGCAAGTTGCCGAAGGAGTTTGATAGACCAGTTCGTGGCTTAAGTGATTTGGCACATTGGAAGGGGACTGAATATCGAACTTTTCTGTTATATCTGAGCATCGTTGTGGTGAAGAAATTTTTTGATGATCCGAAAATTGGACAACATTTTCTGCTTTTTTACTGCGCAGTTGTCATTTGTATGAGGCATGATCAATGCGAAGACAATTTTAAAGTAGGGGAGGCTATGTTTAACGATTTTTTGATTAATTTTAAAGCTTTGTATGGGACAGATCATTTTTCAAGTAATTTGCATAATCTTTGTCATGTTGTAAATGACGTTCGGAAGTTCGGACCACTTGACACATTTTCTGCATATGCGTTTGAATCGAAATTGTTCTATATAAAAAGATTACTTCGAATTGGTAGAGCACCTTTAAGTCAAGTAGCTCGAAGAATTTCTGAACGTCAAAGTTCGGGTATACTTAACAACGTCTCCTCAAAGAAACATCCTATTTTTGAGGTTAAATATGAATTTGAACACTTTGATCACAATGATGCTACGTTAGTTTCGTTTCTACTCGCACAAAAAGCAACCATCTATAACCAAGTACAATTACCATCATTTAAATTGAATACTAACCAAAATGAAAATAGATGGTTTTTAAGTAAATCGTTCAAAATAGTATGTGTCAAGTATATCATAAAAACTTCTGCTGAAAATTCTGATCTGTATTTGTATGGTTCCACGTTATCAAACATTAGCGATTATTTTGAATATCCACTTCGTTCTTCTGAACTAAATATTTATGAATCTGATTGTCTAATGGAACCACCTAGCTTCTTCTCATTATCTGACGTTTATTGCAAACTTGTAAGAGTCGAATATGATTCAAAAAAATCTGTTTTCATTCCTTTGCTTCACACTATTAAGGAGAAAAAATAGATTGTCTTTTGTTTGACATTATTTATTAAATTGCAAAATTAATTAATTAAATAAACTTCATTTTTAATAAAATAACTTAAACGAATAATAGGTACATTTTTTATTTCAAAAATAGAATGATTTTAAAGGTTTTGCTCTTCGCCCTCATCTTCGTCGATTGTTTCATCTGCTTCCCCTGCATGTTTGTATTGCATTGCTTTTGGTCGGCTGCGTGAAGACGGTTTCTTCGCAGGTTTTGTTCGGGAAATTTCACGAACATTATTGACTTTCTTGAAACGCAGCAAATTCTCAAACATTTTGTCCACATCCGTTTGAACTTTGGTCTGGTCAGCCATGCGTACAATGCGACATATAAATGCGATGAATATTGTATGTTTTCCTTCGAAGCTAATATTTTGAGTGCCTTTGCGATTCAAGCCTTTCCAGGAATATGGAAGAAACAGATTTGGTTCGCTTAAAAGACGAATGACCATTGTGAAGAAGGTTTGACCATTTTCATGTGAGTTCATCCTAAACTTCGTTCTCAGGAAGCGAATGAACCGATCTTGGTAGCATTTATCCCTCAAAAGCTGCTCAAATTCTACCAAGTCTTCCGTTGTTTTCAACTTTTCTTTGGATTCCAAATTAGAGAAATCTTCTTCAGCCAGTTCCTTCGCAGCCACCTCATTGGAAATTCTAGATGTGGACTCCTCAGCCTTTTTCAAGTAGTCCGCTATGTATTTATCAACATTGCTTGCTTTTGATAAAATTTGACTTAGCACTTCACCGAATCCCTTTGTAATAACTTTTAGTTCATTGATTTCGGTACGTATCTGATTTACCGATTCACAAAGTGTAGCGAACGGGTCACTTGACATGGTTGGGAGTTCATCTGGCATATTCTGAATATGTATGAAAGACTCTTTAGTTGGTGATGATAAGTTTTGAGGTGATACCAATACGGAAGTACCATCGGCTTCATTGATTATGGAATATCCTTGTAATCCTTCATCTATATCGTCCTCTATTTCATCATTCAGATTATAAATATTATTGGATGATCCCTAAATATAAAACACATAATAAGGTATAATATTTAACGAACAAACAAAAATAGATGAAAACGCATACCGGTAATGAGTTCGACAATGACAATGAATATTGTGTATTTCTTGGCAATGATCCCATTTGTGGCATAAGTCGTTTTTTTGCTCTCTCCTGTCGAGAAAAGGGTTTTTTTTCCCATTCCGAATCATCTGTTTCTGTTTCTGTTGTTCTGTTGTAGTAATGCTCTGCTAATTGGTCGGCTTCGTCGAAGGTCAGATCCGTGTGCCTTATTTTGATAATGGGTTGTGGAATCCAATTTAATTGGAATGCCGAATTTTCTTCATATTTCCTTTTTGTGATCATTCCTGACTTTGGCCAGTAAACTATTTTATTTACTTGGTCAAGCCAACCATGAGGAGCAAAACTGAACTCCCGTCCGTTTTGTGTACCTTTTTTTTTTGCTTCGAGTACTAAATACGGCATTTTCAATTGTGGAAAACTTTAGCTGATTTGATTGCGTCTAACTTGTTGAGATCAGAACAGCTGTTATAATAATGTTGATCAGAAAATCGAAATGTCAGTGTCAAGTTTCATGACGTTATTGTAACTTCATTACAACTTAACATACTTCACAACATCAAGTAGTTGTAATCAGAGTTGCCAAATCGGTTTCTCGCAATGATTCTATATTGCAGAAAATGTTACTGCAATGCACAAAAAGAAGATATAACCCCGAATGTAATATCGGATATCCATGCAGACGATTCGCGATTAAAAAACATGTTTTAAAGTGAGATCATGATTTGTATCGTCGAAATATACACATAGGAAAAATAGCAGAATAGCACTGATTTTATCATTTTAAAACTCAAAATGTAAGTCAGCAATCAAATGTAAGCTAAAAAGTTTAATGTAACTTCGGTTTTTGGGAAAAATATTGCTTACAATCTTAGACAGTGTAGTCACCTCGATAATGACAGATAACTGACGAGGATAATCATTTATTATAAGTGTCAGAAAGCCGTAAATATTCCCTGGTTATATCTTATATACATTTTTTTGTCTGATGATGTTCCAAAGTTCACAAAAAAAGGAGAAAGGGAAAAAACCAAATGGCAGCTGAAATTTGCAAGCCTATGTGGCCAAAACAGCGCTTTATTGAAAAATTAATGATAAAAATATTGTAATGCTCAAATTATAAGAAAAAAACAGCTCAAATTTTTCATTTATCAAATGTATTTGTAAAAACTGAAAAGCTTTAGTTTAAGTAAAAAACAAAAACAAAAACTATAAAAATCAACGCCGAAAATATTTAAACAAGCTTCTGAAAAGATTTGGCAACAGTGACTATAATAAGTTCCACCAAACAAATGTTAGTTATAAAGAAGTTGTTTTGCTATTGAGGCTTGTTTTCAATTATAATGATATTATAATAATGTTGATTTAATATTTTGAGAAAACTAAAATGTCAGATAAATACTTATGCAGTTTCAACAACTTATTGCAATTATATACCAAGTGTATTGTAACTAACTCCACTGCATCAGCAACTAGAATATTTTATGACATTTACGACGAAAAGAAACGTTAGTTATAAAATTGTTGAAGATCGTTTTCAGTGATAATAGTGTTATGATAGTGTTTATGTAATATTTTTCGGAATATTGAAATAGATAAATTTTTGTTGCTTTCAGGGTTGCCGGTTTAGTGACTTAATTTTAATATATCGAGGAATATGTACTCATCGAATTTTTCAAATATTTTTTAGCATGCTGATTTTAATGAAATGAATTGAAATAAATAGCCGAGATATATTTAAATTCATTTATTTTTCTCTAAAATAAAACAAAAACAAAAAATACAAAATTATTACACTGATTTTGAAATTGCTGAAAATCTCAGATATTATAGCAAAAGATGCGTTCAATAATCAGGATGAAGAACATTTTGTGTAGTTAAGCTATTATAGTAAGTTGCGCTTTTTGATTTCCTTTATCTCATCCAAATTTGCTTTTCAAAATGCACAACACAGGCGCAATAACATAAGATCTAGTTCTTCTCATATATTTTCCATCTTGTTAAGATGGGAAAAGATAGTGAAATGTATATTTTATAATACAAAGAAGCTGTTAAATCAAATAAAATTTTTTTTTTTGGATAAATTTTTTGATTATTTCTGTACAGGCGGCAGCACTGATTATTAATAGCCCAATAACCGAATAAAATATTTGATGGTTTGTTCGCTTACTTGTTTTTGTTACATCCCATAAATGTGGAAACACAAATTTTTTAACATTCTGTTGTTATTTTGTTGTAACTTAATTTCAATAGCAACTCAAATGAAATTTTAGTTGTAATATTATGATTCATGTTTTAATGATGTTTCATGTAACAACCGCCATATTTTTCACCATTTTATATACCTGTTTAGGCATAGGTTTTCAGATGTGAAAAATACATTTCAATTTTTAATATACTTTACATAGCTTCTACAATTCATTTGTATAGAAACTGATGAATATGGTATATTAAAATTTGTTTCTACAAGTCTTTTGGGATTTCGAAGCTTAAATACACATTTTAATATTTTCTGATTTTCAAACTTTTCTTCTATTTAACCCTTTTTTGGAGGCGCGTGAATTTTCCGGACCCAAAACATTAATGTTCATGACAAAAGTAGTATTCGTTTAAGGATTTTGGTCTGAAATCGCAGCAAACTTGAACTGTTTTAGATACTAGTACCTTTTAGATCAAATATATTTACCTTTCCTTTTGTACTTCATAATTTGTTTGTACACATGTAGGAATTCGAAAAGCATTCTAATAATAACTTATTTAAAACTTCTCGAATGTTTACAGAAACATTTTGCATACTTATATTATATCCAACATGTTGTGAAGACTGATTTGCAATAAAATAAAAGCAGTGAATTTTTGTTTGGAAACATTAATATAACTTAACCGCTTCTCCTTATTTTGTTGCAGAATTGTTTAATTCATGTTGACGGTAACATTGAATTGTTACATGAACAACGGAACAACTTTAACAATGGTTAATAGTTATATTACTTAAACATTGGTTAAGTTAAATGAAACATGTTTTCGTTGAAACAACGTAATGAAAACTATCATTCAATAAAAAATAACCTAAGTAAAACACAAATACTACAAACTTGTTGCAAAATATGAGGGGAAATGCGGCTATTTTGGTTACAAATGGGATGTGACAATGTTACCTCAATACCTAGGAAATAACTTGATAGTTATATTAGAGTTGTATGTACCATATTAAAACCCAAGTGTGCTATTCGGGAAGCACCCAATCGGTCTAAGAAACCTCATGAAATACTAGAAGCTTTGAGGGACTCTTCCTGATATAATAGCCTTTTTCATGTTTCATAAAACAGCGATGGTCCTTTGGGTGTAGAAGATATAGGAAAGCTTAGGGAATATCTACTAAGACAACTTTGATGGCCAACCATTTAGAGTGTGAAGCGTCTGAGGTTCGACTTAAAAAACACTTTTTAAGGAAGCATTACTGTCGAGAAAAAGCTTATCAATTCTGCCATCACAAGCTTATAGGTGCCCCATGGTCGTTACAAAATTTACTCAGACAAATGGTTGCGAGAAGGTAGACCAAGAGTCCTATTTAGACGGATTTATGTTTACCCCCAATATCCTAGGGAAACAAATCTACCATTTTAACTGAAAAAGTTACATGTCACGTGATATATACGTTTTTCTTATATTTTTAAGTTTTTATTAATATCTTGAGTTGATCTTACCAGGTTCTCTTAAGCCTTCCAGGGTATTAGGGGTATAAACCGTGTACCTAAAGTATGATCGACTTTAAGGGCCTCCTATACGGTAACCTCTGCGGATACAAAATATACGTAAACCGAGAAAGGTTCCGACTTACTTGTCATGGACTTGCAGTTCCCTCGTGCCCTAAAAGTTATAAAATGGAAAATAAAATGGAAAAATTGCACAACTTTGCTTAGATTTCGTTAAATATCTAGGGCCTTTTCTTGAGCTTAATAATGGAAGTATTGATGTATCATAGCCTTTAATAGACTTAAATATGGAAACGTCTGCGGATACAAAATATAGGTAAACCCCCAGTGCTTAACCGAGGAAGGTTCCGACTTACTTGCAATAGACTTGCAGCTCCCTCATGCCTTTAAAACACTTTTAGAGTAAGACTTCCCAAGCTTTAAAATGGTTTGGAAAAATTGCACAGCTTTTTTAAGGTTTCGTTAAACATTTAGAGCCTTTCTTGGAAACCTCTTCGGATACAAAATATACGTAAGCCCCCAGTGTTTAATCGAGGAAGGTTCCGACTTATTTGCCCTTCACTCATACCTTAATAAACTTTTAGAGTAAAACTTCCCAAGCTTTAAAATGGTTTGGAAAAATTGCAAAGCTTTGTTAAGGTTTCCTTAAACATTCAGAGACTTTCTTTGAAACGTCTTCGGATACAAAATATAGGTAAACCCCCAGTGTTTAACCGAGGATGGTTCCGCCTTACTTGCCATAGACTTGCAGCTCCCTCATGCCATAAAAAAACTTTTAGAGTATAGCTTCCAAAGCTTTTGTTTCGTAAAACATCTAGGGCCTTCTTATGACCTCGAGTATCATAGGCTTTCGAAGACTTCAATATGAAAACATCTGCGGATACAAAATATACGTTTAACCGAGGATGGTTCCGACTTACTTGCCTTGACTGAAGTACTTGACCTCCCTCATGCCTTAATAAACTTTTTGAGTGAAACTGGCCAGGGTTCGAAAGGGTTTTTCAAAAGTGCACAGCTTTGCTTAGGTTTCACAAAACATCTACTTCTACGAAGAGTTTTCTATGAAAATGTTTTTTTTTTATTTTGACTTTAATACTTTCAACTTGCCATTACCAAAAGAATGCTCGAACATTACAAAGGAATACTGACTTTTTCAGCTACTTGTATTGTAAATAATCGGTCTTTTGTAGGTTCCAAGCTTTAGTCTGTGTCTTTCCCGACACCGGATTACAGGCGTTTGCTGCGTAGGTCTAAAAATTCCGTATTCCGTAAGAAGATAATCCTTCTTAATAAACAAAATGTTTCATTGCGCACATGGTATTACATAATCAAAATCAGATCCCGATGATATTTCTCCAACTAACTAGCTGCCATATTCTCAAAGTCCCATCCCTCCCAACATGATTCCGCCACATTTCACATGTGTGCCGAATTAATAGACCCCCGGACCACAGCGTATTCGTATATTCGTATATCTACTCAAATCGCGCTTTCCCAGAAGCGCATTCATGGATTATTTACACAGAAAGGAAATCTGCCAATTCGGCTCTTTCTCAATTGCATACATCCTGCCGCTGTCAACGGGATAAATGCGAAACAAGCGCACGAGTTCACCGGCATTAATTACCTGTTTAACAAATGTTTCAGTTTGAATGCAAACGCCATGGATACAGGAACCTGTACCCCGCCTTTACAAGGACAATTTAATCCCGCCATGCTTAAGGATACTGTTCCCGAGAGCAAATGCTTGCTGGATTATCTACAATTTGCTGTGTTTGGCCGTCATCACTCTCATCACTCTGTGCGCTCCTAAGCCTCGCAATCTGATGAGTTATACGACCTTTTTATTTGCCAACGGCACAGGAAAAAAAAAAGCGCGAGTCCACTCCGAGTGCGATACACAGATACAGAACAGATATTCCAACCGCAGAGGGTTGTGTGGAATTGGTATCTCTGACTGTGACTGCGACTGGTGGGCGAGCGCGCCAGAGCTTTATTTGCATTTTCATAATGAGTGCGCGCTGCTTGAGCTCGACTATATTGCGAGCGTAATTAATATTTTCTGATGAATCGGCGTGTTGTTCCGTTGAAGTTTTGGCTTAGTCAGGGAAAGTCGTTTTTTTTTTTCTTGTCTAATTCCAGGACTTCCACTTACAGGTATATGTTAATCTGAACTAAATTAATTTGTCGTCTCTATCTGGTGCGCGCCAAGTATAAAGGGGTATTTTCTACACTGACTGCGAAGGTAACTATGCATAAGCAAATCAAGTAATTAAAACATGTCGAGGCAGGGGAACATGTCGGCTGCTGTCTATTCAATGTTTTGCTGGCGAAAGATAGACGACCGACATGACACGGCGGACAGATGTAGTTGCAACACCATGGCGAAACGTAAATTAATGGCGGGGCAATAATTATGCAAATTTTGTTCCTTAATTGGCGACGGTGTGTGTGGCTGGTGAGTTGAGATAGTGCAAGCAGATATAGTTAAAAAGGTGATGCAGTGGTTTTGACATTGGAGAGGATGTTTTTTTTTATTATTTTGTTTCTTGAAGTGGGCTTTGGATCATTGTCAACTTTGTCGATGTGTGCTTGAGAGTTTCCGATGGAAGTGCCTTGGATCCGGCTCGAAGGACCAACTTTGACCAAGATGTTTGACCTTTTGTAGGTCAGCGATTAGTGATTTTAAGGCTGAATGGAGAGGTTATTCATATAAAGCTGCAAGGACAATTAGGGACACTCAGAATTTGCTATTCCCGCCGCAGTCGTGGTGCGAGTTCACTGGTACATGATTTTAATGAGACCTTTGATGCCGGAGAGGGAAATATACAAAAGTTGTCAATAAGCTTTTTCGACATAATATACTTAAGAAAATTGTGCGAATAATTACTTAAATACTTGAATACCACTGACACCACTGACAGAGCTTAGCAAGGTGCAGCTGTGGCTTAAAACGAAGTTCAGTCATGAATGAGAGCATACCCAGATATATTTAAATGCTGTAAGAGGTAAGAGGCACCCATAACACCGACGAATCGAATTAATAGACGCTTAACAGAGAGCTAAAACCTTAGGGAAAGTTGCTGACTTGATCTACCTACAACCGGGAACGCTATGAACTCTAAAAATGGCGTCGCAAATCAGGACCTGCCACCTGCCGCCACCTGCTGCAATATTGTCAGCAGAATTTATGTTAGGGTGACCAGCCTAGAATTCTCCTACGTATGATCTTTGTTTCCGATTTTTGATAGGAACGGGACCTTTGACTCACCACATGAAGCTGGTGTGCAGCCTACCAGGCTGAGTAAATGCTTTCTTTCAACCAAACTAAAAATGCTTTACCTCTAGTTCGACCAGTTCTGCTGACCGCGTTATACTGTGTTAAGTTTTGTCGCACCCTTTCATTTCCTCCTTGTCCAAAGTACCTAGGCCCGTACTTTACCATGGTTCTCCTGCAAGATTTGCATAGAACTATCAAAGATAATGGGAGGCGTGGACCTCCAATGTTGAGTGGTTTTTTGTGTTTTAATCCTTTCTGTCAGTTTTTGCTCATAACTTCTGGGAATTTTGGTGTATTCCCTATCCGCGATGCGACAGTTTTGCCCAATGATTCGTCTTATTCGATATATATTTCCTCGGACTGTTTAAGTCTCGATAAATTGATGTCCCTTCTCCAAAAATCTCGCAACTCTATCTGATGTAGACCAATATGGAGAATATAGAAGACCAAGGTTCCTGTGGAGCTATGTAAATAGACATCTATCGACAACCTCGGCCAGTTGAACTCACTATATACATCAGTAGGTAGTTGCACATCTGTCATAGTGGGCCGGGCCACTGCGACCCCTGTCAATAAAAAATGTTGAGAGTAGCAGGCGTGGACAAGCGTTACGGCAGATCACTGCGACCTCTTCCTATGGAAATGGATTCGATTTTGACACATGGCTGTATCGAAACGGAAATCAGGTATGAATTTCCATAGTTGGACTGTTAGAATGTTGTTCACTTGCCCTCGGACACCTATGTGGCCTCTTCATCTCCAGTGACTTTCGATTTCATTAAAACTCCAGAAGTTCCCTCTGATTCATCGTTATCTGCCTTTGACTTTTTATTTTCAACAGAAATCACTGTTTTCGATGAGTATAAATTACCCCAGTAACAAACCAAAGTAATTAAAAAAAAAACAAAAAAGCCAGTGGTCAGTACCCTTGATTCTTGTTCATATCTGGGTGGCGTTTCTTAGTCCATGAGAATACAGAATCTCTATCACCATGACGCCAGCAAATTGATGGCTAAAGTAAGGCTGTCTCCAGAGTTTCCTCTAAACCTGTACGATGACAATCCATTTATGGACAGTGGAGCGCCCTCTAGTGCCAGAAATCAAATAGAGAAATTCCCAAAAACCTTTGACCTCCATTTGGATAGGTCTTTGACTGTAAGAATCACCAATTTTTCCATTGGCATTTCGGTTTCTTCTCATGGTTAGATGGGATTGCGTGCGCAATAATTCGCTCCAATTATATTTGATTCCTACTTCTACATTCTTTCAAATCAAACCCTTTGACAAATTTTTGTTGTGTATTTGCCATTAAAACTTTATTAAAAATAACATATTTTTCCCTAAAAAAAAAGACTATGGTTGGAAACACACCAAATCCAAACAATATTTCAAATCCACCATCGCCTTCTATGTGATTGCTTGGGGACTTTATTTCTGACAATCTGTGCTCAGTATTATGTGCTTTTTGAAGAGATATTTCTGGGTTTTATTGCCCAAGAGCCGACAAAAAAAAGCATTCGATACACTGGCTCCACTTTGCAACCATCGCTTCATTCATTCCGCATTCTCTTGCTATTTTAAGTCTTTCGTTAGCATACGGAAAATACGGCAAACAACCAACTGTCAGCAATGATAATCTCTCTATTCTATACCCCGCTTCCTTGGATTGCAGAAAAACAAATATTCTTCCACAAAACTTGACTCATTTGAATGCCACTTTAACCGCCCAGGAGAACAATGCGAAATATCCCTAAATTCCGGAACACTCCCTTCACAACAATTCACATTAATCATTTGCCATTTGGATGAAAAATTGCATTTCTATATCTATTTGTTCCATCTGACCAATTAGAGTCTGGCATCGGAGCTGCCCCCAGGTTCAACAAGTTCAACAAATTTACCAAGGCGTGCTTCGTTTATAGTTATAGTTATAGTTCGTATATACCGCAGTCATTGTTGTGAAGAAAAAACTCATTTTCCGTTTAGTTCATTAATTGCCTTATTTAAAATCGCATCATCTCGTGATATGCCATAATACAGCGCAACAATAGGCTTAGAGCCAGACTGTGAGTACCGCACCACACCATCATCGGCGAGGAATTCCCACCTTCTATTTAACCCCAATCATCGTCGTCATTATTTTGGTATGATTTCGATTTGAAGTCTGAAAGCGAATGCATGAAGATGATGAGGCTGATGGTGCGCGATGGGATGCAAATTTCCCGATCTCACAGTAGGCTTTAGTACCGACATCTTGTCTGATGCAACTACGTATAGCCATACAGTTGAGTGGAAGACTAAAGGCCTATTGTGTCTGTAGTTGCTATCGAACTCAACTTGTTGGTATTTAAGACGATGGAAGACCTTTTTTGGGCAGACAATAAACTGTGCAACGTTTTGTGGTGAAGGGGACGACGACAGCGACGACAAATTTCGCATGCAAATTAATGAAAGATATCAGCGATTCGAAGAAATAATTTGTCCTTTCGCGAAATCGCCAGTTTTGTTGGTGGTAGCTATATACGCAGCGGATTGTTGTGGTGGTTGTTGTTTACGGGCCACACGATGGGTAGTAAATTTCTGATCGAAGCGGATTGATTTGATAGATCAACATGTTCGTTGGTAGATATGGACGGATGGATGGCTCTTTGAATTCCAGAAGCTTCTGATTGATTTATATTCAGAAGAGACGTTTGACCTTCAACAACTGTAGTGAGTGTACAAGGAGTGGAGTTGGACCTATATAGTTTTTTTTTTTTAATGGAGTTGTGGCAAATTTAGCTTGCGGATTGACATTTTTCAATCGGAAGATGTTTTGACGGCGACCATAAAAAAATAAATAAATTGAGTTTCAATATTGAATGCGTTGACGTTGGTGCTATTTTTGTCTACTTAGCGAGGGGTAGTTGAACAGATCTTTCGATTTCAGCCGCCCTATATATCCGATCCAACTTAAACGACCCACTTGAAGAGTTCAGACTATTTCATATCGGTGCATAGCTAGGGTTGCGCTCGCTGTTAAATATCTCATCTCCAAAGCTCGTCAACGTAAACGGGGGCCAAAAAATATTCGAGGAATTCTACCGTTTTTTAAATAAAAATAAATAGTACGGACCCTATCTTCTCACAACCATTCGTCTTGTGTGAGTTTTTCATTTTTGGGACAAATGGAAGGGTTCTACAATTTTATGCCGAGTCCAAACGGCCTATTTGAGAAGCTCTTTCATGACAGTTACACTCTCGGATGTTTGTCAGACGTTCGCGAGAGGTGGCACAGTGGAAAAATGCCTTAAGTTGGAATTTGTTTTTTTTTTCGGGATTCGAACCTGGAACCCCTCGCTTAGTAGTCTAACCCGCTAACCACTAAGCCGCGTTTTTAGCTAATTTAATTTAATTTAATATAGCTGCTTTGGTGCCATGGAAGGGGACTGAGAAATCGATGGAGTTATTGGATTTTGCTGTAGCTTTGCGTTGTATTGCGTTGCATTGCGTTGCGTTGCTTTGTGTAGTTTATAATATCAAACATCCATTTGCTATTTATTAAGAAAATTAGATGATCCGGATTATCTTAATGTGTTGTCCTGCGATGCATTGCGTTATGTTGCATTGAGTAGTTGATTGTAATGAAACATCCGCACAATATCCATGAAGAACATTCCAGTTTTCAGGTTTTCCTACGGCTTTACTTTTCTTTGCGTTGCTTTGCGTTACACTGCATTGATTTGCATTGCGTCACTTTACTTTGTGTAGTTGATGATATCAACTTAAAAAAAATTCCAAGATCCACATTTTCCTTTGTCTTTCGTTGACTTGCGTTGTGTTGCATTGCATCGCATTCACAAAGAAAATTCCAGTTTTGGCATTTTTCTATTGTATTGCGTTGTATTGCGTTGCATTGCTGAGCATTGCTATACTTTGTGTAGTCTAAATATCAGAAACCCGCAAACTGCCACGAAAAAAATCCATTTTCCGGATTTACCTCGAGCTTTGCGTTGCATTGCGTTGCCTTGCGATGCTATACTTTGTGTAGTTGATAACATTCATACAATAAGAATTTTTAAATTTTTTTTCCCCATTAATCGCTAGTACCAACGGTCTCATCCAAACACCCAATTGATCAACCACCCTCGCCATATACCTACCTCCATTTCGTCAGGACCTTATCATCCTTTCACCTCCTCAATCAATATTGTTGAAGAAAGCTTTCTCCTTAATTACACTCAAGGTGCGCTACTCGCTATCATTTATTTACCACCGCATCTCCCGCAAAAGTGTAAAAAATAAATAAATAAAAATCCAGACAACCCTCTGGTATCATCAAGTTCAAAGTCCATTTTATCCGTCCGCCCGTGGAATCCTTAAGTCGCTTGAATTCCTTTTTTCAGCTCGTTTTTCTTATTTTTCTCAAGAACACCTGATTTTTGCTTTCATCTTGTGTATAAAACGTCCAACGCGTGCTGCTGTCTATGGCTAGACTCGGTTTAATTATGTAACAAGCATTTTCGTCGTCCATATCCGAGTGTGGTGGTAGCCACCTTCCCCCACCACCATTCGGGACAAACAAACGAAGAAAAGAAGGAAATGAAAAGGACTTAAATTAGTTCCACACCCACACACATGGTGTGTGCGGTTAAATCAAGGATTTACCGAGATCCTATTTACCTTTGCCTGCATGCCAGTGCAAAGTGAACGGACAAAGTATTTGCTTTGTGTGTGTAGCTAGTCCTGGTCCATTGGCGCTGCGTTTGCGTTTCCCTTTTCTTGCAATGGCTGTGTCACGTTCTGCTTACATTGGGCCAGTTTCGTTGTCGTTGCTCCCATTCTACCAGTATAGTTGCCATTATCATTTGTACGGGTAATGAGTAAATCATTCGAAAGGATACACGTTTGGTGAATTTTCTATTGTCCGCCTTGAACCAGGAACAGGAGGGCATAAAGGTTGCAAAAACAAAAATAGATTTTTATAGTTGCATAGCAGGACAAAACCCCATTGCATCTTGGTGCGAATTACAAGTTCAACCCTTGTGGAACGCAAATCAAAAATCGACTGCTGTTGTGTGGTGCCTGGGCCGAGGGAGAGCTTGATATGCACTTTTGTGCTGCATGACTGCAGACGGGCTCGAAATGACCCATTTGAAGGTGCATCCACGTGTGGCTTGTGAAATAACCATCATAGTTCGGTGGACGATTTTAATTGAGTTATTTATGGGAAGGCGCTGCTTCCACCTACAGCTAAAGGGACTATGCATGATATTGGCCAAAATTTGGCAAGTAGGTAGCTTGCGACCTAATGATATCAGTAAGCAAAATCATTGATTTATGGTTGCAAGTAGGATCGGCAGGGAATGACCTGACATAGAGGCGGAAATTGTTGACCTATGCAAGCAGATTTTGCTGGTTTGTTAGCGGGGACTAAATACTGGAAACTAGGCAACAATTCAGAGGCTCCAAATCGTATAACCATGGAAGACAATTATTGACATGTCCACTACCCAAATTCGCAGACCTTCGGTCTTAATTTGTTCGTTGCTTCATTTTGTTAAAGCCATTCTCAATATTGTCACCCATCATTTTTCAATGAGAATTGTTTCATAATGGAGTGGCAACGACGTTCATTGAACGCGACCTGCATCAGCTTCGTTTTTGAATTAATAAGAGCTACGAACCGCTCACCCCAGGGATCATTTTTCAAAATTTTATAAGGTCGTTAAGATCTGGTGCGGGGGGTCAGCTCTACCGAAGACGATATACAACAGAGCCGCCCTCTCCATTCTGAACAAAATACCGAGCAATGTAGCGGTCTTTACAGCTCATGAAAGGGGTAAAAAGGACAAACTCAATAACCAGGCGTTGGTGGATGAGCGATACAATCACCAAGCGAAAGTAACAACCACAAAAATGGAGGGCTTGTCCCAAGGTGAGACCCTTTGACGCCATCTTAAATAAAAGAGTTGCAAAAACTGCATCAAGCCACACAGGTAATCCAGGCTCTCATCTGCGTATCGGGAAACTCACCTCTTTTTTTGAGGTCATGAGGTATCACTTGCACTTGCAGGTTGCCATTATAGACGATCTGCCCTAAATTGTGAAATCGGTGAAAAGCTTGTTAACCAATATTGAATCCGAGGTAAGGTTGCTGTTGCTGATCAATGTGATACTCTGACTGGCTTCGACTCCGCTTAAACTGCTGGTTGGTGATCAAATGATCAGTACTCCTTCAAAGAAAGTTGTAGCACTCTTATTCAGCGCCGACTTTAATGTCGTCCAATAAGGGCGATTACCTAGGGCGCCAGGCTCAGAAGGGTACCTTTAAAAAAATCAATAGATCGTGTAACCGGCCGACATAGGCTCCTAGGCCCAGGTTCTTGCAATTGGTAGTTTAGAAAAGTTTTTTAGTATGGGGACGAATAAAGACGTCCTAAATTGGGACGTTCGCGAGAGGTGGCGCATTGTAAGAAGGTTCAGAAGGGTAGACCTCAAACCCCTTGCTCAGTAGTCCATTACACTGCTCCCAGAATGATCGTTGAAGAGTCTTCCAGGCCTGGAAGACATCGATATCAGCGTCATACAGAAGGCCTGGGTATTGTCAACATGCCTGTTAGCATTTTACTCCTTGATTTGCATTCTCTTGGTCCAATCACTGCTTCTTCGGTTCCTCTTTGTTGGGTGGATGTCCTCCTTTATCTAAAATTAGACAATAGACAAGCCATTCTGTCATGACCTCTCGGATGTCGCAATCATAAATTACCATGTCGAAGTTAGACCAACAACAAGATCCATGAAATGCAACCAACTCATCTACAACTTAAACACCACTTCTATTCTTAGGCACATTTGCAAGGCGAAATCCGATGCCAAGCGCCATCGACTGTCAATTCCGAGTCGTGCTTGGGGAACATAACAATCCGAATCGACTTCTACCCGAGTGCCACCACCAACAACAACAACACTATATCCGTCCATACCTCGTTCAGTGTTTCTTTTTTAATTTAAACAAACGACTTCTGCAGGCCCAGGTGAACGTTTTTATTGCGTTAGCGCCCAGCTGGGCCTGCATAGCTGCCATTGGAAAATTACTACACACACACACACACACACACACACACACACCCGTTTTCGCTAAGGTGACTCAATCGGACTCTGTATGCCAGTCCTAGATCCGGTTTGTGAATAGTTTTTCATAAATTCAATTAAAATCTCAATCAAAAAGTAAAGCGTTTCCAGTGAAAGCATTATGCAATCGATATGTTGGCCAACTAAAATAATTGCGCAACCACCCCCGCTGCCACCGATAACGGAGTCATATGCCATTATTCATATGATGTAATCGAATATTGGCAAATCAGCCCGCTGGGGGTTGGAAAGCAGAGGATTGAATAATTTCGTATCAATCGACAATCAGACATTTCAACGAGTGCGTGTGCATTTTGAAAATAAAGCAAAAGTTGTCTCGCGAACGCCAAATGTATTACCGAATCACAATTGACAGTTGACGATGGGGTTTCAAGGTATCTTAAGTGTTTACAATGAGCGCACACATATGGAACGTACTCGTTTTTGGTTTTAGTGTACATGTACATGATGTGCGGGGTTGGTTGGTTGGTTTGCTCGAGATCTGCGAAATGAAACACACATGTGTTTCATTTATGGGAACGTCATAGTGTCAGTCAATTTGGATTTTCCAGTTCGTCTTCGGTGCTGACATACATATTCTTAGAAATAGTCTGACAAGAATTTCGTTTGATTGTGATTGAACGGCGGAAAAAATCAGAAATTTTGTGCTTTATTTGGATTTTCGGCGGTGATGTGTACGGTAGTATGGGTATGCATCTCTAGGGAGTTGTTATTCGATTAAATTGAGGCAAATGCCTGATGGATGTCACGGCAAAGTGGGGCTTGATGGTGCGTTGCTATTGTTCGGGGTCTTAATTGGGGAATTTGAGAAATAACGTTTGTAAGGAGATGGGGCTTGACAAGGACGCAGTCAATATGGGAAATATACTTAAAGGGGTGGTTAGGTAGGCTACCTGTTTTCGGCCGGTTGAAATGTGTCAACTGTTCAATTTAAAAGACAACCGTGTGCTAGTCCTCAACCATCCGGCTTCTAAGACGTGCCAAGATTTTTTGCATCAGATTTTTGCACGCACAATGTTAAGAACGGAATTTTTAGGGCCATTGCTGTCAGTGACGTGCCGTGGTGCTTTCAGTAGGGTGTTCACTATATTTTCCACCGTAGTAAGATAGTGTATTTTCTGTCCTATTCCAGGACCCTATACGAGGACGTGATAGACAACGATATCCTAACTAAGTTTTTTTGTAGGTAAACTTATATTTATTTGTTGCTTTTTCTATTGGGAAAGAATGTGCTTATTTACAGCAATTCTAAAACGATCAGATAATTTAAAAAAGAAGGTAAGGCCAACAGAAAACTTTGCTTATAGAATGGCAACCACGCAACCAAAGCTTGAATTCAAAATTTTGTTCATGAAAGTTCCTAATAAAGATATATTAAAATTTGGAGAAGCTAGTGTTGGAATAACATAATAAATTACATATTTCCAATTTATCAGCCGAACAGCTGTGAAAATGGTTTCGCAAGTAGCTTTTCAATTAAAGCAGTTGCAATTTCCAATATTCATATTTTTTTTCAGTTGTTGCAACCGACCTCTATATTCTATTCCATATTTATACACTCAGCGGACCAGAATGGGAATGAATAATTATATAAAATTCCAGGTTCTGCAAAGCATAGCGCACCACAGGAGAACGAAGCACTAGGATTTGAACTGGACTCCGGCTCTGGCTGTTATAGTCTAGTTATAGTTGTATGTTGTACCTTGCATGATCTTGTGTTTTGCTTGTAGGCACACCGCACAAGTAAAGGGTGATTTTTTAAGAGGTTTAGAACTTTTTTAAAAAAAAAAACACAAAAAATTCGAAAAAATGAATGAAATATTTATTTGAATCGATAGTTTGAACCTTGCAATTTAATGTTTAAAGATAATTTCATGCAAATGTTGACCGCGGCTGCGTCTCAGGTAGCCCATCCGCTGAGTCCAATTTTGGCATACTCTTTCACACATATCGGCCGGTATCTCACGAATGAATGCATGGATGTTGGCTTCCAGTGCGTCAATCGAAGCGGGCTTGTCCCTATACACATTAGCCTTGGCATACCCCCACAAAAAATAATCTAATGGTGTCAAATCGCACGATCTAGGCGGCCAATTGACCGGCCCGAAACGTGAAATTAACTGTTCACCAAACTCGCCTCGCAATTGCGCCATTGTTTCGCGTGCTGTGTGGCATGTGGCACCGTCTTGTTGAAACCACATATCATGCAAGTCAAGAACTTCCATTTCGGGCAAAAAAAAGTTTGTTATCATCGCTCGGTAGCGTTCACCATTGACAGTAACGCTGCGATTCGCATCATCTTTGAAGAAATATGGCCCAATAATTCCGCCGGCCCATAAACCGCACCAAACAGTGGCTTTTTCGGGATGCATTGGTAGCTGTTGCAATGCTTCTGGCTGATCTTCACTCCAAATGCGGCAATTTTGCTTATTTACGTACCCATTCAACCAAAAATGAGCCTCATCGCTGAACACAATTTTTCGATAAAAAAGCGGATCCTCGGCCAGCTTTCCAAGAGCCCATTCACCAAAAATTCGGCGTTGTGGTAGGTCGGCTGGATTTAGTTCTTGCACCAGCTGTATCTTAAAAGGCTTTACGCCCAAATCCTTCCGCAAAATTTTCCACGTAGTGCTGTAACAAAGGCCTAACTGCTGGGAACGGCGCCGAATCGACATTTCGCGGTCTTCTGTCACACTAGCTGATACGGCCGCAATATTTTCTTCACTACGCACAGTACGTAAACGTGTTGGTGGTTTAATGTCCAACAAAGTAAATTTGGTGCGAAATTTGGTCACAATCTTCCGAATAGACTGCTCAGAAGGTCGAGAATGCCGATCATAAAATGGAAGCAGCGCGCGATGAACATTTCGAACCGAGCACGAATTTTGATAGTAAAATTCAATAATTTGCAAGCGTTGTTCATTTGTAAGACGATCCATGGTTAAATTGCAAACCAAACTGAAGCTGTTTGACAGTGACACAAGGTACTAAACACACGTCAGCTGTCAAAACCAGTGTTGCCAAAACCAAACCAGCTAAAAAATCACCCTTTACAACAACTCTATGTTTTTCATGGTGGAACAAAAACGAAAATGAAACACAAGAAGTGCGAAGCAAAATGGAAAGAAGTGCGCTTGATGCAGGAGAACACCAAGCCAGGTAGATTTATGAGGCATAAAGGGTTTTTATTTTTTATTTTGTCTTGTTTTTTGTATGCTATTTTGCCTGTCCACGGTGCTCTTAAGCGAGATGAACACCCCGATGGGTGAGTTTCATTACAACCAAGTCACTTTGACTGTGAATTGGAATTATTGATACAGGGAGATTTGGATTTTGGTTCGATACAATTATTTCAACATGTTGATTTGAGGTATTAATTTACAAATACTGGTTAGTTAATACATAATTTATTGCAAAGAAACAGAAATGAGTTTCATAATGAACTTAAGCTCAGTGCATTATAATAATGAATTTGGTTAGGCTGTGCAGAGAACACCTGCGCACCTTTGAATAAACGTCACTGATTGCTGTTTCTGATTCGAGTCATCGGGTAGACATTCCCTGATTATGCCCATGATGATATAGTTGAATAAAATCTACAATCTCCATTCCGCCTGTTAGGAGATCAGTTTCCATATCTTGTATTTTTTGACCCAAGTCCGATTGGTATGAGGTCCTTTTTTCTCATCCTATATCCTTGATGTGAATAGAAGAGACATTGAAATTCATAATGTTGAACGGTGAAATAAAACAAAAACCTAAACTATTGTGAGTTTAGCGAAGGTTTTTCTTCGTTATGGTTGGAATTGCACTGGTGCCAAACAAAGTATTTTTAAAAAGTCGTTTTTCCCGAATGTATAATTTGTATTTGGTAGTTCTTTCTATAAAATTTAGTATTAGAAGACAATTTCAGGTATATATATGCACCGTGTATTTAAGATGTCTTTTTTTAAATAATTGGGGCGTATAATGCGAATGCAGTGAAACATGTTGGCTTTAAAGATTCATATTTTGTCAGTTTGTCGGTGTAAAATCAACAGTTTATGTCCGTATTTCCACAATTATGGTCCAGTGGTGTTAAGTCGTTGAATTTTGTAACCTTGATTCCCCGAAATATTTTAAGACAAACAAAATATTTTATTTAACAGGGGTTCCGAGAGTAAAAAGGCTTGAAACCGACTGGATGAAGCTAGGTTAAGAAAGGAGAAGATATCAAGTAAGGGGTCACTCGAGGCATTATGCAATATGGCTTTCGTAGTGGCAAATCTACTGAAGATGCCTTGTTGAAGTTGTGCGGTGAAATTTATAGTAGTCTAAATGTTTCTGATATCCCTGCTACCTTATTCATTGACATCACTAGAGCATTCGACATGGTAGACCATAACATATTGCTCAAAAAAACTTTATAACGCGGGCTTCAGAGGTTTTATCCACGACTGGTTCACTTCTTATCTTCATAACCGTAGTCAGAGAGTTAAGATTCAAAATAGTTTAAATGAGAAAAATCTCATTAATATAGGTGTTCCACAAGGATCTGTTTTGGGTCCTATTTTGTTTTTAATTTTTGTAAATTAGCTTTTTCTTCAACCTCTAAGGGGTAAACTCACAGCTTTTGTTGATGACACTGCCTTGTCTTATCATGGTAAATGTTATTTTAATTTATATATGGATGTGAACTTTGATCTAGATGTACTGCGGAGATGGTTTAAATTTCATAAATTGGTCATAAGCGACAAAACGAAGTTCATGATTTTTAACATTAAGGGTAAAATCTGTAATGATATGCCTTTACAATACTATTCGCCAAATTGCAATAGATTCCTTTTTATTAATCCTTGTACACACACTCATAATTCACCCACTTTTGATACACATGCCTATTGCACAGCTGACTGCTTTGTTATTGAACGCGTCGAGAGCTTTAAGTACTTAGGTATTACCTTGGATTATAAGCTCAGTTGGTTGGAGCATACTATGTACTTCTAAAAATATCTAAGCAATGCTGTTAGACAGATTTATAAACTCAGCCAATACTGTGATTTGCCAATTTTAAACTTAGTCTATAATGGTCTTCTCAAGTCTAAACTTCAGAATGGTATAGCTGGTACACATTATAATAAATTAGAGCCTTTGCTAATAAAACAAAAACCCGCTGTTCGTATTATGTGTAAAGTTAACCGTCGTACTCCTAGTTTTGGACTGTTCATAAGTCTTAGATTTCTTCCATTGAGACATTTATAATTCTATAAAGTTTTAAAAATATTTTTTCAAAAATCCGGGTACATCTCTCTCAGGGTTTATAAAACCGTAATTTGCGCGTCGTAATTTGCAATCTCAATGTACCTACAATCAATAAATCACATTTTTCCACCTTCTATAATGTTACTGCTCCGCGTTTGTTCAATAAATTACCTTCAAGTCTGCGATGCGAGCGAGTTAAATCCGTATATATCTTAAAAATGTAAAATGCTGGCTTTTATCGTTAAGCCACGCTGTAATTGGTTATGTACTGAATCCTTTGGTTTGATTTCTTTTAGTGTATTTTTTATTTTATTTTTTTTTTATGGCTGAATTTAAACTTATTTTTTATCGCATCCCCATCGATAAATAAATTTTATTAGTATGTATACTGTACATTCGCCTCTTGTCTAATTTTGACAACAGAATTTAAGTTATTAATGAAATAAAGAAAAAAAAAATAAAAATAAAATTTTTTGGTCGACTTAGGATGTGTCAACGCGGGGGTATGTCAATGTAGGGTAAACTCAATTTTAACTTTAAAAAAAACTGGCAAGCTTCAGTATTTTATTGAGAGTGCCAAGATCCACCGCCCAATCATGTCATCATCAGAGACCCTAATCAAGGCAGTAACAGGTTACGGAATAACGCAGCTTATACACATCTGCAGTAGGTCATTCTAATGTCCTTCTTGGAAACTTTGGCTTTCATTGAGCTGACACAGAGAACATTTTTTTACACTTGGGTATAGCTGTTGACTCTGTCAGTTCTCAACTAAGCATGCAACTCGACTTGTCCATTCATGGGTTATGTATTCTACAGTCCCATCCCTCACATAGCCCCTTGCAGCCTTCTCCTTGTTAAGGACCCCAAGAAAAAAAAAACCGCTAAAACCAATTATCCCTCAAACGCAAATCCCGCAAAATGCTAAACCATCCAGCGACAGACAGAGCCAAGGAGTGGCAAAAAGTCACAAGGAAAAAAGTAAAAAAAAATCACCCTCAACCGCATTACAGAGCGCTCAAAGGAATACATAAAAATGCATTTGTTTTACTGTGCAGCAAACTTTTATCTTAACAACTGCCACAGAACGCAACATCCTTCGCTGCGTCTCATAACAAACGATTGCCAATGCAAAATTTTGTTCTTGTAGTCGTTCCGTTCTTTGTCGTCGTCGTTGTCGTTCTTTCAATTTCATTTCATGTCCTTACAAAATGTGAGGACAGCTAAAGCTTAACAGAGAGAGAAAAAAAAACCTGCATGGCAATTGCGGAACTAAAATGTGCTCCATAAGTACTCGCCTACAGAAGGAGAGCGCGGGCAATATCGAGAGGATATCCTATCCATTTGAAATTTAAAAATGCGGTTGCCTCCTTCACTTCGAAGGAGGAAAAGTCAAGCAACAGGAAAATATCCGGAAACTGGAATTTTCTTCGTGGGGATATTGTGTGGTGCAATGTTTTCAACTGCAGTCTTGCCCCATGTATAGTATATACTTCCTTTGGGCTAAATGCTTTAAAGTTTTGCTTTTTTCCGCTTATCCTGTCGTTTTAGCGATTGTCGTAATGGAATTCTCTTATGGTGCATGTAAATGGCGGACACTAGCGCGGCGGATGTATACCTACAGCACAGTCATGCAATATGTATCGCCCCTGGTCGATACAAGCAACCGGCAATTGGCTCCCTCCAAGGACGTTTTAAAGATGTGATCTATGGACAGCCATTTCGCGAGTAACAGTGCGAACTAGTCGCATTTAGATAATAGAACGCAGTTTATAAACAGACCCCGCCTGTGGTCTTTGAAAAAGGATACCCCATTTGGAAAAATTTGCTTTTATCAGTATTTTTGGCAAATTTTCAATATTTCTTAAAAAATTCCCTGTTTGAATTTACATCGCAACAGGACAACTATGGCAATGGCACTCGAAGGACACTACACAAAACTGGCATTCTTTCATCCCCCCCTGCCTTCTTGGAGAGGGCACTTCCGCAACTCAACCATATACAAATGGAAATTTGTGCCACTGCTCCGGAGCTATCTTGGTAATGTTTTGCTGGTTGTCCTTTGAGTAAGGAGCAAGAAATTTATTCCTTAATAGACGTTGATAAGGAGGAAATAAACGAAACAAACGAAACAGAACGAGAACAGTAAAAAGCAATCGTTTGGTTCACTTGGACAAATGTCAACGGAGGCCAGTTGTTGACAACAATTGCCAGGATAATGAACTTCCATCGCAGTAATAAGGTCAGCGAGGACAAAAAGAAATGCTGACAGTGAATATATAGATATATTTATGTGCAGAAACAAACCATACTAACTTACTTGAGGAGTCGTTTACGAGACATTGATTTACATCTCTTTCGTGCGGACGGAATTTGGCCCTCAGGATGTTTTTGCTGGACTCTAGTCTATGGTGGATGTGCTTTTTTGCAAGACGTGCTGCACACTTATAAATGGGTTGCAATGGAATGTCTTGGGTTATGGAAAAGGGTAAATGGTGGAACGGGGAGGGTGACCAACAGTCAATCGACTGGCTTTTGTCTAACTTAGATGTGAATGGGATATTGGTCTTGAGCAGGTTTGACAAGACAGTTATTGAGAGACTTTGCTATGGGTATCTATATTTCTGTGGCAACAAGGAAGAACAGCATAAGTCGACTTATGTCAAAATTGAGTTAATGTTACTATCGGATGCACCTTACCCTGTTCTATACGTAATATTTTTTTTATTCAAATATCTTTTACGGTTGCAGTGTTATGGATCAGGAAAAAACGCATAAGAAATAGAAGGCATATCTGAGTTCGAACTTTTAACCTTCGATCCTGAAAAGTGGCTAAAAATTACTTATGCTGTTTTTCCTTGTTGCCACAGATTTGTTTTGGGTGCAGAAGGTTAGTGGACTTGTGGTTGTACCGATTCTGGATTTGAAACTTCAAGAAGAAAACGCCTGACGAGTATTACTGCTCTTCCCACGTGAAATCCTGCAGTTTCTGAAACTGCAGTTTCTGAAACCTTTCAATTTGACCTTGATTACAGCTAGTATACAATAAGGTCGAACAAAATTCGAAATGCGGTTTCACTATAGTGTTGTACACCGTTATAGCTGTCATGTAGTCCATTCTTTTCCGAATGCGTTTGAAGAAGCCAACTTTTGTGCCAATTTTCTTGCATATGTAATCTACATGTTCATGCATTTTCAAGTCACTGTCAATGACCATTCCCAAGTATTTGATACTCCTTACATTTTGGATAGGTTTCCCATTTATTTCTATTAGTGTATCACTTTTCAGATTTACATTCATAAGCTTCGTTTTATCTTGGTTAAACTTTGATTTGTTGATTTTTAACCAAACAGTCAGTTGATTAATATCAGATACTAATTTGTATTTGCATTCTTCAGCGTAGATCAATGTATCATCGGCATATAGAAGAATTTTGCAAAACTTTATTACTGCTGGCATATCGTTTATATAAATTATAAATAAAAGTGCACCTAATATTGATCCTTGCCAGATATACAATTGTTAAATTTTGTTCTTTGAGTTCTATTTGTCAGGAATGATCGAAACCACTCAAGCTCTTTATCCTGTACTCCATATTTGTACTTTTTTTTGAGAAATATCTCCGTGTCTATCGTTTCAAAAGCCCGCTTAAAATCAAGAAAAAGAGCCATTGTTTTTTTTCACTTTCCACCATCCTTCCATTCATTTACTATATGGTTCACTGCCGTCTCGCATGATTAGTTTTTTCTGAAGCTTGATTGATATATTGATAAAATGTTGTTCTCTTCTATATACTTTATCAGCTGTAGTTTGACTATCGTTTCAATAACTTTTTCAATTGTTTTTAATGTATTGATTGGTCTGAACTCCTCACTTTTACATGTGTTTGCAACTTTGTCCACTGGTTTCACCATCGAGTTCTTCCATGAACTTGGAAATATTCCTGTCATAAGCGATGTGCTTACTAACTGAAGCACAGTCTTCCCCAAAATATTCCAGCTGTCAATTATCATTTCAGGTTTTATTCTCTCAAAATCAGCCTTGTTTTTTAGAGTTGTACACACTTTATAAACTTCTTGTATATTGTAACTTGACGAATTTCAAATTTGCTCTCTGATTGGTTAATGTAGTTCACGTATCCGACATCTTCAATTGATTGGCCAATCTCCTTTATGCTTTTTTTAAAAAAATATTGATTAAATTAATTTGCAATTTGTGATTCCTTTTCGTATTCCACTCCATCAAACGATATATTCCGTGGTTTCCTGAGAACCTGCCTAAGAACCTTTTTTTTTATTATTTCGGCCCATATTTCCTTCTGTCCATTTGCTTGTTATATTTTCTTATTTACAAATTGATTTTTTGCGTTGTTAATTTTTACTTTGTATCTGTTTCTGATTTCTCTGTATTCCTGCCAGCTACTATTGCCTCTAGACTTTGCTAATTGATATTTTTTGATTTTCTCATCCTTAAGTGTTTTAAGTTCGCTGCTATACCATACTTTCGTGCTGCTGTAGGTTCTTATTTGTTTTTCAGAGATTAATTTACGTACCTACTGTATTTTTTAGACAGATATCAATTTTTATCGCGTTTTGGTTTAGATTGCACCATCTGTCGTACGATATAGGTCTATTTTACTTAATTCTCTTTTAAAAACCGATTTATTGTATTTAAAAAACAAAGTAGGTTTTTTCCTCGCTACGCTGTTATTTACTCCACTGATTATAGGATTTCAGGGTGCAATGAAAGACCTTATTGCACACACCTGCACAGCTTAGGCCGGTCTCACCTCTAATGGGTAATTTGCACCTATTGCACTCCGACATTTTTGGAAATTATCAAAGTATCTTGGAGAAGACACTTTAAGTGTTCTCTACTACCAAAACTTTTAAATAAAATCCATTAATTTTTATAAAAAAATTAAATAAACTTGCACTGAAATATTTCGCTATTGTTCACAATTCTCTCTCTCTCTCTCTCTCTCTCTCTCTCTCTCTCTCTCTCTCTCTCTCTCTCTCTCTCTCTCTCTATAACGCCTCATTCCTTTTCCATTATAGTCCTAGATAGGTTCGGATCTGCTACAATGACGGCCTAATTCTAAGAACCCCTGGGTCATTTTAACGATGGAAGGACGAATACTGAGATTTTCTCTAGGACTGCTCAGGTTGGACTCATTTTTAGACAGCCAGGCTATTACTTTACCACCAGATTGAAACTGGCTGTCCAAACTTATTTCTCGATTCTTAGATCGGTTTTTACTCCAACTCTTCGATGTCTTGTCATGCGGTTTGGGTACTAAGTTAACCACAAAGATCGTGGTTACAAGCTGCCGAAGTGATCTTCAGTCGTTGTACTACCAGAGTGTCTCGAACAGTTTAAATGTCGAGCAGCTTTCCTTGCGGACGGAGCATACCATCCTCGGTGGTTTTATCAGTTTGTCGAATTCGAAGAACTGAGCAAAGCTTGCGTGATATGAAATACGTACCATGGAACAGATTCTAAGAGTTGTTCAAATGTCCAAATACCCATGAGAAAGGCGACATCTAAGTAGGCTTAGCATGAGATGGTTGCACCAATTCTAAAATAACAGATTGCACCTGATGATTTGAGTTAAGTCAAAGGCTCCATGTGCGAGCATTTTATAACATTAAAAATAAATGAATGCCTCTGACTACGACGGTCACAGTTAAAACTGCTGCCATTTTTGAATCCACGTGGCATACAACTCCAAGTTTTGCAGAAGCTTACAGGTCTTTGGGGCCCGCACCTAAATAATGAAATTTTTGAATTGTTTTGGTATCTCTTTAATAAATTAGCGGCAAATAAGGACAGTTTTGGAATTATTTACTCGACCGAATCCAAGGACAATAGCGACGACTGAAAATAGTGGTTTCCCTTGTAAATACTGTATTACAGCTCAGTCACGTGAAAGCCTTTTCAGTCGACACCATTTCCGCCTGGAAGGTCCTACAGTGATTGGGAAGGTGCAAGGAGATCCTGAGAGAAAATAACTCCAAACCAGTGTTGTTATATCGTGGGATTTATCTCTTTTTGTGGGAATTTCGATGTCCGAAAAGCGTTCCATGGGATAAAGGGAAAAAGCACCAAATCATGGGAATTTTAGATATCGGACAAAAAACATTAAAACTATTAATTTTTGGTGAAATTCTATCAAAACCCCTGTATTTCACCATGTTTATCAACACACTGAATGCCCATAAAAAACAGCTCATGTAAATCGTCTTTTATAAACATTTTCTAGAACCAAAATGCGGTTTTAACGTGATTTTCTTTCCGTGTAGTACAAATTTAACTTTTAGAAACTGGATTTTGAAGCAAAAAATGATCGTGGAATTTTAAAAGGGAATCTGAGTGTGGTGAAAAGGGAATAAAGGGAAAAATGACCACGCTTCGTGGGATAAACGAAGAGAGAGTGCTAACAACACTGCTCCAAACACTCCTGTTTCTGTTTTGAACCCGTCTTTGCAGATATTGGTGGATTTCCTGCGAAAGCATTCATCACTTTAGCAGTCAGTCCTCGAGGGAATATAAAGGGTCTTTCATTAAGGACTTGACAACTTATTTTTTAAATAAAATGCAAACTATTTGAGATATCTCAAAAAAACATTTATGAATGGAGTTCGACTTCGTTCATATGTCTACTACGGGAACGTATGAACCCGATTTTCGATAAATTGGTCGCACGTTTCGACCGATACGGCCGCTATTTCTCGTTCAATATTGGCTCTGAGCTCCTCTATAACGTCGTTGACTTGTTGGCATAGACCAATGATGATGAATGGTCTATGCGGCCAATCGACGGGTCCGTTTCTCGAGATAGCACGTTCATCGAACTGAGACTTCAATAACTCGATTGTTGCTCTGTGGCTTGTGGCACCGTCTTGTTAGAACCACGTATCACCGATGTCCAATTCATGGAATAGCTCAAAGAAATAACGTTCCAACGTGTCTTTTAAAGTTGAGACCGCCGATTCGGAATTTCGGTAATAAATTTTAATTTACTGATGAAAATGTCGATTTTACTAAATATTTTGACATTGACAGTTTAAGGGTGCTTTCGAAAGTTAGATGTTGTCAAGTCGCTAATGGAAGACCCTTTACATAGGTTTCAGAAAATTTCTTAAATTAAATTTGAGTGGGTGCAATCAGTTTTGGAATGCAATTAGTTGGTAATCGTTTTGCTGATTGCTCCATCAAAGGATCGCTTCCACGCGAATGCTCCCATTTGTAGCCAAGTTCTCAATACAACGAACCTCCTTGAATCTCATTTTACCCAATACAAAACACTTCCTTTTCTCAATTGCCAATGAAGCGGTGGCGTATGCGCACTATTTTGGGAGATTTACTAATATCCACCCCTGCGAAGGTGTCACTTCGGCGGGGAACCAATTTGGCTAATGTTTTCCTGTTCCCATGTCGATAGTCAATAATTACTTAATGAAAACCATTAAATTATGCAAACACACTTTATAATTAAAAATATTAATACCCCTGTAGAATATTTCCGGCTCTTTAGCAGCAGCCGGAGGTTGCACGATATGTAGGTATATTTTAATTGGAGTGCTTAAATTCCCATCATTCCCGAGTGTCACTCGTACGCAGAGATCAAAGCTGATGCTCAAAAAAAACATGTTCAATATATAAATTAAAGACCCCCGCACCCATCCAACTCTAGCTCCCAAAAAAAAAATTCCAATTCAGCAACCGCAACAAAAAATAAAAACACAACTCCAATTTTAATTAATTACCAAAAACGTGTGAGCGTGTAAACTTGCGACTACACCCCAACACACTCATACTCATGGCAAATATTTGCCCATACTCACCCACGAAAAATCCATCTCAATGGGCAGACACAATAATTGATTGAATGCGCGCATTTTCCTCTCGATACTCGGGTCAATATTGGCTCGATAATAATTTTCTATAATTTTCCGATTAATAAATGTTCCGCCGACCATACTCTGCACATTCGCTCGAAATTGCTAAGCAAATACATATAATAGAGCGTGGCATACACCACCGAGCTGAACTCGACTCGTCTATCTGATAGTTTGCTGACACTAAACTAACAAAGCGATAATATTCGAAAAATACGCACAACCAATCCTAGCCAACTGTGTGGCAGATAACAATGATTTGATTGCTGTTTGCATTGGCCGTCAGTGCGAGTTCATGATTTGGCTGTGATTCGTTTTGACATAATACATATATGGGGGTGGCTGGGTTAGGTGGGTTTGCAAGGAAGAAAAAAAAAAACGTAAATACCATAAAAACGCTACACTTTGATGATGGGCCAGGTCCAAGAGTGGAATTGCGCGGTTGACCAGCATTTTCGGAACAGACACGATTTGGTGTGGTTTGCATTTAATTGATTTTAGTTTTGCGAGGACTTTGTTGGTGGTGGTATTTTTTTTTTTTTTGTTGCAGGTTCTTCTTTTTGTTTGATTTTGATTATAATTTTGAGGGATTAACATTTTTGGATGGTAATTAAATTTGAACGCGAGGGCTTTGCGTTTGGTCGGCTTGGTAATTATAAATTTAATGAGTGTGTGGTTGGAGGCGATTTGCAAATTGAAATAATTACCTATACGTTTGTTGAAGGGGGGCCTGAAAGAGCTAAAGGATAGCCGCAATGTACTCTGGTCTTAAATCCTAATTTAAGTGACTGCATGGTTAGCAAGTAGGTGTGGTTCTCAGTTCGATTGGTAGCTTTTGATGAGGCGGTCCATTCATCTACCGCATGTTGAGTTCACATGGTCCTTGACAACGCACATTGTCAGAGGTTTTCTTGGATAGATACCACTTAAAGTGAGGTCTTTCTCCAAATGGGATTTTCTACCGCATTTAAACAGAACCCTTAAGTCAATTTATTCTAGATCTCGCTAGATCAGTCGATTTTTGCCATGTGTCTGCTGTTAAATATGTTTCTTTTTTAAAATCCGTAATCGCCAACTAATTCATGGAAGAATTTTTGTCATCGATCCAGGATACCTTCATGCTCCTTTGCCAGGGTCCATGGAGCCATACAATTGGACTGGCAAAATGAGGGTCAATTGTGTATGGAAACTTTTAACTATACTCAGTAGGACAAGAAGTGAATACGAAAGGCTCTTAATACCTGAAAGTAAATTCACCACTCTACCCGAACTGTTGATGTTGTCTGCTGGGTCTACCTAAATTCTTGTGATGTCAAAGTTAATAGATGTTAACTACTCAAACATTCATTTGTTTTTTTATCTCATAAAAGGAACAGTGACAGCTAGCTGCGATCTGCCAATCGTGTAAAAATCGTCGAATTATGGTCAATATATAAGAAAATCTTTCTTTGACATAATTTCTTCGCTGCTTAGATTATTTGCGACAGTGATGGAGCAGCAAACCCATTTTAATGGTCGTCCCATACCGCATTTGGTTTGGGTATCAAGGCTAAATATGGCTCTGTATAATTCGTCTTTATAGACGGCATCCACTGGCGGCATTTAAATTGATGAAAGGATTGTGAATATCTAGCTGAACTTCTTCGGTTGTCTTCAGGACCTATGGTAGTATGGTAGAAGTACTGGAGCTTGCAAATATCTGGCTAGACACCGACTAAATATTTCTTAACAAAGGGAAGGGGTTCTAAAATTGAATGACCTTACTAAAAAAATAAAAATAAAAATAACAATATTCCTAGCCTTAAATGTTTAATTTCTTCTCTTTTCTTGTATGCTTAGTCTGAACGGCTGTATATATGAACCGTAGTATTATTTTTTTAGCCAGGGATCGAACATGCGACTCTGTAGCCCGAACGAAGCACTAATAACTACTGAGCCATTGGCCGACGAAGATCTTCAATGACTGCTAATGTCAGTAGCGTGGAGATACTTACAAAGCCTCAGGAGGAAGAATTGTGGCGTGGATAACTTTCAACTTGGCGTGGTCACAGATTTACAAAAAAGGGTTCTTCGCCAAATTTCGTAGTTTAGTCTCAGTATCGGGCAAACAAGGACTGGATGTCCATACCGACTCAAGATTCAGACCTAGTACTCGGTGTCTTTTTAAAGGTATGGTTTTCAAAACACTCTTGGATATCTTTCCGCGGGACACAAGTCACAAAAAAAGTCACACCGAGAAAAAGCAACCTTCTCTCAATAATTTTTTTCTAATTTCATTTGACACAAATATACGCTGAATCATGCCATGAACATGGTTGCAACATGGCGGAAACAAACGAATTAGGAAACATTTTTAGCGCTTTTTCTGTTACACTTATGCTCTTACTTACTACCAAACCAAACTTCGAGTACTGAGAAATAAAGACTCACTATGGTACACCGTTGAAAACTCTTTTACCGACACACTTTATTGTACTGTCCAGCGTTGCCACTTCAAAAGAGGCAAAAAGAGGAGTGCAGTAGATCATTAAAAAAAATGCAGTAGATTGGATCTTTCCGCAGGAGATTTTGTATTATTCAAAAAATTAAGAGCAATTGCTTAGAACTATTTTAATAATCATTTAAATGTTTTTTAAACGTTAATTACCTATATCAAAATTTTGAAATTACTCTAAAAGGCCAGGAAAGTCTGAGGATATCCAGCAATCGTTGCTTACATTATTCATTTTCTTACCACAAATTACATTTTCAAGAGTATTTACGTTGAGTTTGTTTCGTAGTTTATTTTTTACAAAATCAACATAATATACTCACAAAATTCGACACATATTATTTCTCCAGAGCGATTTGTTTTGTATCGAGTAAATTAAAACCAAAATATTGAACTATCTAAAGCATCGCAGTATTTACATAAAAGTTCTTAGTTCCCTGGTAAAGACCTCCACTGACTATTTAAATTTTATTTGTTGCAATCGGTAAAGGGAAAGGAATATAAAATAGTCAATATTGATGGCATAGCACCACCGATCACTAGCTTAGCATCTATAGGGGTATTCACGATCCGATGCAACTCGTCTTGTATCATTGCGAAAGTGCACCTTTTTTTCGCACTACAACAACAAAGTATACTGACTTAAACTTCGCTACACTTTTGCATTTCATCTATATCCTGACTCTATTGTAACCGAAAAACAACAACATAGTAAAGTCTTTACTCAAAAAGTAAAATGGCTTAAGTCGATTTTTCGCATTTTCCAGGAGAGCAATTTTAAACTTAAAAAAAATCGTGAAAAAAAAAACTACTTTGAGTAGAAGGCTGCAATTTACTTCAGAATTAAGACGTTATTCCAAATGCAATGTTTTTACTTTCATTGAGTTAAGTCGTTGTAACAGAAGAGAAAACTGTTTTCCAGGGTAGGTAGACACAAGGTGATAACACCAAACTGTGGCTGAATTTTTTCTCGTTGCAAATATTTAAAAATACAGTTTTTGGCTTAAATCGACTTAAGCCACTTTACCCTTTGAGTAAAGAAGTGTTGCCTTGTCAAGTTGATAGTTCGATAAATTGTTAATCCAGTCAAAAGTTGACAGAAAAAAAAGGGATTCATGGTATCATCTTCGCACGGAAAGAATTGAAAATCACAAATTGCAAAATTTTGAGTTGCAATTTACGAATTAAATATTTCTCGCAAATCACAACGAAGTTTTCATGGATTGATACAGAAATTGGTAATTTGACATTGAAAACGGCGGAGAATATCAAATTCTGTTTGTTGTAATTTACGATTAGAAGTATCAATTCGAGCTTCTTTTATTTCTAGTGATTTGCGAGATTGTTTGGCGCAATTTACCACTCTAATAGGTCAATTTCTCAAACACCACTTCACAATCTCAAATTGCTAAAAATATTTGGTGATTTACCAACACTGAATGATGAATCAATAAAATCTTGTAATAATTTAACACATGAAACTGAAAACGTATATTGACGTAGAGAAGTCGTGAATTGCAAAATATTTTTTTGTAATTTCCATAGAATCAACTACCTGATGTGTGGAATCTTTTTATGCACAGTTCATAGTCCATGTACCTATCGAAAGCATTTTAAATCCTTTCTTTTTATGGATGCATGTATGTATGTGGTATTGCTACGTAGCTGCAATCATGAAGCTAAATCTTCATTGTGCACATTCCGTGTCGGTGCAGACAGGCAGTCGGTATTCAATCTTTGCTTAAAGCAGTCGAGTTAAAGTTGTTTAAGTATAACTAATTCGTATTGATAGGTTGTGTACTTCTTATTATACAACATTCTGGAATATATATTGTAAGTACCTATTGAATAATTCCAAAAACGCCGAAGTATGCATATAGATCTGTATTTTTTTCAGAATGTACATCTCGCAATTAGGAAGGAAGTATAAATTGGAATGGATTGTAAAATATTTAATCGAAAAGAATTGTAAAGATTCGTATCAATGTCAAGTTCATCTAAATATTTTGTTTGTATTTTAAATTTTATCATAGACCGAAAAACCAGCCCAGACGAATCCCGTTGTCTCCGGACGATATGGCGCCGCATGATTTTCTTGGATATCAGGAGGAATACGACTATAAATATTATGTATTCGAAAATAACCTAAATAATACAACTATGAATTCTGATTTGTAAATTACAAGATATAAGTTGTAAATTAAGAATAAAGCTTTCTAATTTCACGACCAAACATTTTCAATTTAATACGGTGATGCCTCAAATCACTACTCAAGAATCGTAAATTGCAAAATATGAATTGCAAATTGATAAAAACAAGTTTCAATTTACGATTAAGAATTTGTAAATTGCAACTGAAGTAGCAAATCTACCCCTGTTAGTTCGCAAAGCAACACTATTGAGTAGCAAAAAGACTAAATGGTTGTAATTTGCTAAGGGAGGAAATCGTAATTTACAACAGAAAAGTGGTAATTTACGAATTGTTTTTGCAATATACAATCCATGTAATATCAAATTGATAACTATTTGTGTCAAATTGCGATCGGTTATGGCAATATGTTTTTCTCGTTTGATCGCATTATTGATAATGAAAAGTGTTGATTCACGACTTTTGAGGGTCAATATCTTCACTTCGTACAATTTCTAGAATTGCGAAAAAAAAGTCGTGAATCAGTAAATCCTTAGCTAAGCTCTAAAACAAGACAAACTTTTCGTGATTCTGCGCTTATTTTTCTTGATTTGATCTTTAAATTCTTTCCGTGCGTCTTTACTCTCTCCATTGTCTAAGATAAAACATGTCAATATTAGTTTTAATCTTTTTCATCGTTCGTTTTTTCATACCATCAATCCACAAAATTTTGTCTGCAGCATCTTTCAATAAACATTGAAATATTTTTTCTTTTTCACTTTTTTCGGCTTTAATAAACAATTAATAAACAATTAAAACCAAATTTTTCAGTTTCAGAAAAGTTTAAAAGATTTTTTTAAAAAATTGGATCAGTCATTTGTTTCAGTTTTACAAGAGATGAGAAAAAGTGTGTTCACGATCTGATAAAAAAAATTTCACAACTTTACTAGGTCTGTTACACCGAATAGTGAATACCCCTCATGCATTTCAGTAGTTTAAGTTTTGTATCATTAAAATCAAATTTTTTTCTTATTTGCTTACAAATTTCGACATAAAAATTTAAGACATCCTTTTTTTATTTTATCGGTTTCTAATTCATCGAAATTGTTTTCATTTATAAAGATATTCTTGAAACTCTATTCCGAAATACATATTTCAAGGAGACTGATGGAGGAAAAATTCGTTTAAATCAATGTTCACATTAACTGCATCAAGATTTATAAAATTCTTAAGAAGATCCATGTAAAGATTGAAAAAATGTGTTGTTCAAAAAGATGTATTTGAGTGTACTCCGATTGGAATATTTTATTTTATTTATATATTAAATTTAAAATTTAAAAAAGTTATTTTGCGAAAAGTGCTATTGCAGCAAAGTAGCACCACTGGTACTGTCTTACTTTATATATCATTCTAATTGTTCTGTACAAATGGTCTTCTTCTCTGAGCTTTTCTTTGCCTTCCAATAACCATCAATATTCTTCAATACCAATTATTTTTGCAACCCCTCTACATGCACTATCCCTCATCAATATAGGAGGCAACTTTCCACTTCACCGTTAATTTTTTTTTGAAGAATTATGGTAGCACTCTTGAAACGCGCATTCACATACAACTGAAATAAAAATCTCATTTAAGTGAAGAAAGATCTTTAATACCTCCACCAACCGATTGCCTCCACGAAATGATCCCGCGCGCAGCTCACCAAGCACGCCCCATAATGAAAGAATGCAAAAGTTGGCCATTTAAAAATCCATTAAAAAACACACACTGAAATTCGGACCCAGTTCGAAATAAGACATTTAAGTGCATTCGGCAATTGCAGATATCTCAATAGATACCAATGATGCAGAAGGTGCTGTATCTTTCGCTTGCTCACCAGATAGTAATTTTTTACGGATTTTATTTTCCGCTGAATTTCCGGTTTGGTTGGGCTCCCTAAAATGCAGACGGGATCATTTTGCTGATGATATTTACTGCAGCGGGTGTTCTCCTTTTTTTTCTCGTTGTTTTTGGACATAAAATGGCAAAAATGTTACACCCACCCTGATTCACACGTCCGCCCATGTCGGACAACACTCGGCGAGCATCAGTGCATTTATTTATTATTATATATTGTTTCCTGTTTTTTTTTTCTGTTGTCGGTCTTGCACTTAAACATTTTTAAAACGTGTACAATTAAGTTTGGAAATACGCAAAGGATGTTCCAGCACCGATATGTGTGTGGCGTATGAAATTGGACGCCTCCAGTCAAGAGCAATTCCGCCCACCTTTAGCATGTGTGTGCTGGTCGTGTTTCGTGTAAACTGTAAATCCGAACGAATTAAATTTTATTTAATTTTGATTTTATTATTTAATTTGATTTTTTTTCCTGTGGAGATCAGTTTCCATGGGCTAAATGGTGGTCGGGTTGTTGCTTCTGTTTCGTGTGTTCGGGGCGATTGTAGCTCTTCAATTCGAGCACTTGAATCGATGAAAGGAGGTGTGAAGTGCCATATTGGATTTGGTTTTGTATTTTATTTTTTTGTGAAGAGATGGATAATAAATTGGAGAAGTTTAATGCTATTTCGGAAATTGAACAGCGATATTGTGCGCGCGAGAAAATTGATACGCTGAAAGTACATACGAATGGGCGATGACAAGGATTCGGTAGAGTCGGGAAATTCAATTTGTGAATTTGCACATGGGACTTGGAGCACGGTGTCGAGTTCGAGTTGTCGTTTATTCGGTTATTTAAACAAAATAAGGGGGGGGGGGGGGGGGGGGGGGGCGCTCGTAACAGCCCATTTGCACAGCATTTTTGGCGACAATTGGAGTCTTACTTGAAGTGAGGAAGTAAGACGTGTTGGGTCGTCAGCAGCGCTAAATAGTTGTTACAACTATCACGATTTTTTAAGTAACCATATAGCTGAGCTATGTAACCATATTACTCAAGAGGCATAGTCGTATTTGATATAAGGTGCTCGTGGGGTCAGTTCAACTTAACCAACCTGTTAGAATATTAAAAAGATGTTTGTTATGTTTCAAGGTTTATTAACGACTGACTCCAAAGAGACAGCTATTGGGCGAAGACACTTTAGAATAGCATCGAAGGCTTATCTCTACAGAGTATATACATATACAAGAACATGGTATGAGAACTTAATGTGTGTGTATACATATGTGTATATAAACATTATACAACATCTCCCTTTATATGTTATTAATGATCTCAAATTAAATTTATCTTCATAGTTATAATATTTCAAAATATTTTAAATTATACAATATATTTAGTATAAGAATTAGTTCACTTTACTTTAACGAATTGGAAAACAGTTATAAACAGATTAGATGGAATTAAAGATTAAAGATTTGTAGATAATAATAATTAACAATAATCGGAATGAGTAAATTTATCAGGAGGTTTTACTTGCCTTCCATAACGAGTTGTAACAAAATTGTTATGTGCGGATGCTTTTGGAGAACACGTAGTTTCCTTTTGAGTACCCGATGTTTCTTCCGATGATTGATTGCTTTGTTTGTTACTGTTAGTTTCTTCAACATCGATAGGAGATTCAAAAATATGCTGACGAGATCGCCTGTAATGAGTACCATCCCCATCACTAACCACATAAGATCGAGGTTCTCGGGATCTAGATACAACTGTACCTACCCGGAAACCATTCCGAACTTAAAGTTTTCTTGTAAAATATACGCTCCCCTTCATTCAATGGTTTTAGTGCTTTTGTGCCTTGGTTATAATACGATGTGACTTTCTTTTGTTTTTCTTTTGCAATCTTTTCATATTTTGTTATGTCAACTAACTGGGCCTTGAAAGTGTCTTGAATAGCCGGAAGTTTTGTTCGTAGTTTTCGCGACATTAATAGCTCAGACGGGGAACTCATATTTCCTTTTTGGGTGGTTCTATAATGCAAAAGTGCGATGTAAGGATCTGAACCTGTTTCCTCAGCTTTTAAAAATAACTTTTTAATGGTTTGGATAGACCTTTCGGCGAGTCCATTAGAACGAGGCAGATATGGACTTGATGTTAAGTGTTCAATGTTCCATTCCAGAGCAAATATTTTAAATTCCTCCGAGTTGAATGGTGGACCATTATCACTTATCATAACCTCTGGTATGCCATGGCGGGCAAAAATGGACTTTAGTTGGGTTATAACGAAGCGACTTGTATAGCCATTATTCAAAAGAGCAATTTCTATATACTTCGAAAAGTAGTCCACTACTAGTAGGTAGATCTTCTTTTTAAATTCAAATAAATCAATGCCGACTTTAAACCAAGGAATCGAGATGACCTCGTGAGGTTTTAGTGGTTCTCTAGGCACTGCATTCCTATGGCGAACACAGGTTTCACAGTTGCTGACGACATTTTCAATATCTTGATTTATGTTTGGCCAGAACATTTAGTCTTTAGCGAGGTTTTTAGAACGCTCCATGCCCATATGGCTTTCGTGTAGAAGTAATAGCATTTCATGACGTATAGACTTTGGTATGACCAGACGGTTACATTTGAAAACTAATTCGTCTATGACTTGAAGATCGTTTCTTATATTGAAGTAGGGCATGGCTAATTGATCAACCGACTTTTTACAGACAGGCCAGCCATCTTTATGGTATTTTTTGACTAGGCAGAGAACTTTATCATTCAAAGTCGCACAGCGAATTTCGTTTATTTTTGACTGGCTTGCGGACAGGGTTTTAGTGAGAAGATTGCAGTGTAGGCGTAGTTCTTGATCAAAATTTGTTAATGTATTTTCAGGAAGAGCTGCTCTTGACAGTGTATCGGCAACAAAAAGATATTTGCCTGGCTTATAGACAACCTCTAAATCGTAGGACTGGAGCCGCAGCATAAACCTCTGTAGTCGCACCGGAATTTTAAACAAGGGACGACTAAATAAAGGGACTAAAGGTTTATGGTCCGTCTCTACAACTACGTGTCGACCAAAGGTGTATTGATGAAATTTTGTGCAACCGAAGAGAATTGCGAGAAGTTCCTTCTTAATTTGAGCGTAGTTTTGTTGACATGACGTCAATGTTGCAGAAGCATACGCGATCGGAGAGGAATCATGAGAAATGACTGCTCCTAGCGCGCTCTTAGATGCGTCTACAGACAAAGTAAGAGGTTTCTTCGGATCATAGTATGTGAGAACTGGTGCTTTAGAAATAAGATTTTTCAGGTTCTGGAATTCATCATCATGCTTAGCGGACCAATGCCATAAAACATCTTTTCTCAGCAGTTGGCGCAGATTTGAAGTTTGCGTGGACAAATTTTTAACAAATGATCCTAAGTAATTGACCATTCCCAAAAATCTTTGGAGATCAGACACATTTTCAGGACGTGGCATTTTGCAAATGGCTTCTAATTTGTTTTCGTCGGGACGCACCCCTTTTGGGCTGAACACATGGCCAATGAATTTAACTTCGTTTTGGAGAAATTTCGACTTAGATAGGTTAAACTTTAGCCCTATTGACCTTGCTCTCTCGAGCACGATATTGAGCGTTTTATTGTGCTCTTCGATAGTTGATCCCAATACTAGAAAATCGTCCATGTATATGAAAATATTTTCAATATCATTAAAGCTTTCTTCCATTTGGGATTGAAAGATTTCGGGTGCTACGTTAATGCCATATGGTAGTCTTAAAAATCGATATCTTCCATAAGGAGTCATAAAAGTGCATAGTTTTGAAGATTCTTCATCAAGAGGTAGAACCCAGAATGCTGAATTAGCATCAAGAATGGAATAGAATTTTGCATTAGAGGCACGAGCTTTGCATTCATCAATGTTTGGGAATTGGAAATGAGACCTTAGCAACGCCTTATTTAAATTTCGAGGATCAAGGCACAATCGCAGTTTACCATTGGATTTTTGAACTAACACAATAGAACTTACCCATTCAGTTGGTTCCTCGACTTTGACAATTACTTCTAGATCTTGCATTCTTTTGAGCTCCTCTTTAAGTGGCTTCATGAGACTGAATGGTATTCGGCGCGGACAATCAATCACTGGTTCGACATCGGGTCTCAACTGTAAATGAATTTTCTTTTTTAAGCAGCCAAGACCATTGAATAAATCTTTAAAATCATTAAGAAATCCTATTTTTTTGTTACTAGGATGAAACAAATTATTTTCACTTTTACCTTCTTCAAAATGTAACTCATTCACGCGTCTAATTAAATTCATGTTGATACACGTTGGTAATCCTAATACTGTATGACAATCAATTTCAGATATATAAAAATTTATAACACTTTCTTCATTCTTATAAACACATTTGATATCAATTTGTCCAATGATTGGAAGAGGTTCTTTAATAAATGTTAGAATACGACTCGATGTAGGTTGAATATTACAATAATTTATTCCAAGTAGGCCAAATGTTTTATTCGACATCACATTGCCTTGTGCGCCGGTATCCAATTGACATTTGAGCTTTGTACCGTTGATATTTAGGTATATATCCCAAGATAATGACGACGGTGACGCTTCAAGAAGACCCATGAACAGCGTTTCGGACTCTGATGATGACGTGTTGGGCTCAGCTTCGACATTGCGAATATATAGATTGGACCGACACATTTTGGCATAGTGGTTTTTTTTTCCGCACTTGTTGCATGTAACTCCTGAAGCAGGGCACCTGTATTTGTGCATTTCACCGCACCTCGGACAAAGATTTGAGTTGTCGGCTTGATAATTGTGACGTGCTGGCTGAGATGGTTGTGGGAGGAATCGAGATGACTGTAATCTTCCGCTGCTTGTTGTGGGCTGTTGGTATGATTGGTGGTGTGCGTGTGACTGCGGCTGCTGGTATATATTGTTTTGTTTAACTTTACCGTATTGTTTATTAAGAGCACCTATGACTGTATTGGGGCTGTTCTGTTGTAGAAGTTGTAGTGAGTGTTCTTTAGTTATTTCCCATGTTCTTGAGATTTCAACGGCTCACTTCTGACACCATGTTAGAATATTAAAAAGATGTTGCTCGCGTAGAAATAAAAGGAAAACTCATTAAAAATAATCTTTGCAAATATGGAGCTTCAGGAGAGCCAGGAAAAGGTCTTGTAAAAGGCCTTAACAAAATATGCTTTAATACACATTAAGAATTCATTAAATATCCATCAAAATACGTATCGAATCAGAACAACTGATGACATCATAAATAAGAAATAAACACCAAAAATGGGTCCAAAATTGAAGAAAAACATATTTCAAGTATTCGCACTCAAAGGAGTACTACAAACCCCATTGAAAGACACCCCATAGGGGCCTAAAGGAAGTACCGAGCTTGGGATCAAAAACTCTTCAAAATACCTGCAAAAAGACGCCATGCAAGATATTGCTAAAAATACGAGCTACAAACTAACTCAAAAACAAAATTGGATCAAAACGCGAGGAGAAACTTTATAAAAAAGGGGCAAAATACGTGCTACTTAAAAATGGAGTCGCAAACCGCTGCAAGATATTTTCAAAAATGTTAACAAAAGCGCGTCTTAAATTCTGCAAGGGCTCTTATCAAAAATTAGTTCAAAATTATTTAAAAACAGTGCTCCTAAAACCTCCCATAATTGGTTATTAAACTCCATGTAGTATTTACACGCCAAACAAACTTATGACCATATAGGTAATGCCTAGGAAATCAAATGACAAGACGCGCCTTAAGAAGCTCGATAGAAAGAATACGGCAATCACAAAACTCCTTTAGTAAATGCACTACGAAGAGAAACTCCACCAATGTTCGTTTTACAAGACAGGAAATTAAATAAAAAACAAATTTTAGAAAATCCCTCAAAATACGCACCAAAAAAGGGCCGTGGCGCAAGACCACTTGTTCAAACACGCCAATCGAAATCTACAAAATCACGTCACAAAATACCTCCACAGTGGCTTCAAAGAGCGACCAATAAATCGTTACAACAATTTTACTAAAGTAAATCGCATTCAATGCGCTTTTCTTCGTTTTTAAGTTTGTTGAAAAAAAAAAATGTTTCTGCTTAGACAGCTAGTTGCTAGAGGTGAAACTTCATGAACCTCGATAAAAATAATCTAAAATAAGAATGGTCACCCTTGATAACAACACGGTCGCTTTAGTTCTGAGTGATCACAGCTCGTTCCGTCCAAATTGATGCTCTCCTCTAGCGTGGGTCCTTTCTGAGCCTATACTAGCGACCCCCACTTTCTTAAAATTGATCGAAATTGCCCCTTTATCAGTTCAAGTAAGATTTTATTTCTTATTGTACGAAAAAGAATGCAAGAAAAGTAAAAAAATTATGCTTTTTCTGCTGCTTTTTAACTTTCTCCATTACGTAAAAAGAGAAAGATATTGTATTCGTACAAATTTTCGAACTCGAGATGTTAATCAATTCTGATATTACGATCATAGGCGAACTCAAAAAAGTGTGTCGCAAAATTCTGTCCGTCTGTCTGTCTGTCTGTATGTCTGTATGTCTGTCTGTCTGTATGTCCCGAGGCCTACAGCCTAAGCGGCTGAACGCATTTCGTTCAAACTTCGGATTTAAAGTTTGGGGGCTTACAGTTCTGGGTAGTTTTTTTTTTGCATGGTAACCTCAATATTATTTGGTACTTCCCATACAAAATGTTCATACCAGTTTGATTTGTTCGAAAACGGCTCTAACGATTTCAACAAAAATTGATATATAAGCTTAAGTGGGTGAGGTAAACATAACTGCATACTCAGTTTTCCGCTAAAAAATTGAGTAACGGTACTTTTGAAATTTGGACATATCTCGAAAACGGTCCATACGATTGTAACAAAAATGAATTTCTAAGGTAATATGGTCATTTCTAACTTAATGGAAAACTCAGTTTTTCTCTGTATTATCATAAAATGGATTTTTGAAACAAGTAATTTTTAAAAAATATATATGACCAAAATGCAAACTTAGAGTAAAATTGATAGTTTGAAAATAATTGCGTCCTTTATTTTCAATTCGAATCACTGGAAACGCTCACTTTAAAAACTGCTCATATATCGAAAACCCCATTTTCTATTTCGATAAAACCCTAAAAACCAAGTAATGCTTACATCCCGAAAAAAAGATTTGCTTAAATGACTTTGAATTTCAGTCAGACTCGCCTAAACGAGAAAGTTTCGTGCGACCCAGTCGTGCACTTTATTTTTTTTTTGCTATGTAAGTATTTTTAAATCTGTCCCCTTTTTTTGTGCTTGGTCAACTTTTTATTCCCCATTTTGAAATTTGTCAGTGGCAACGCTGCCTCTACGATATTAGCGTAACCTCCTCTCTTTGTGAAATCCATTTTAAGTCTGTCGCCTTTTCGTTCCTATGCCTTTTTTCATGTCGCATTCTGCCCGAGTTCCATCAAGAACAACGCTACCCGCTCCCATTTCCTGTCGACTTTTCGTTTCATCTCAGTTTAGAATAACTGCCCTGTGAGCTATAAATTCTCTTTGAGCTCCCTCACAACAATCTCTACTACTGCTTCTATTTCCTGTCGATTTTGCGTTTCAGCGATCTGAACTTCAAACCCTTGTCAACAGCTTTAACATGAGAAAACGCATCGAATTACAGATTTTGTATCGCAAAACTGCATCAATTAGTTCCGGCAATCCCAGCCTGAAAAATTTACACAACAAACGTCTTTCGTATAAAGCCCTCAAGCAGCTCGTCATTAATCGGTACAAAAATCTACCTAAACACGAAATTTCGAGCAGCAGTAGGTACCCACTAAAGCGAACAGAGCTCTAAAAGCTTTTTTCTGCGTGAATTTGTTGGAAAAAATGTAAATCGCTTGCAGAAGTTTGTGATTAGGTACCCTTTTCCTACCTTTTATTTACCTATACACAGGTCTCGTGAGTTGTGGTCAACAAAACGGAAATTAAGCTCTAGTTTGGTAGCCGAAACCATCCACATAATCCAACTGGCTGGATCGGTCTCAATAGACTAATTTTTTCATACAAAAGTTGTCAGCATTGGACCGCTATGAACTGATTGTCGTTTTTTCATTAGGATGCTCATACGCAGTTTAACCTGAACGAACCCTCTCTTCATATACTCATGGAATGTCCGACCCTCAATAGTCTCAGGAAAAATATCCTTGTCGAGGAAATCGTCACATCGGCAAACCTTGCTAAAATTCTTTCAGAGGAGATGATCGCCTCCTGACGGCCTCCGGAGTGAAAATATGGCTCTTGGATCTCTCCGGGAAGGCACAACAAACAGAGCCCCAGGAAGACTCTCCCGCTTGAAGATCTATTTATCTAGAATCAAAATTCGACAGTTCACAGGTGCTTACCTAATCAAGCAATGGTTATCACTGATGTTACCCAACTTCATGTTGATGTTCCACTGTGAATCTGTAAAGCTACATCCCATTGCTACATTTTCCCTTGCATATTTCACTTCAAAGCCGACGTCGGAATTCGCCCCTCCAATACCTAAGGCAGTTCATTCCATTTGCACTCCACGTTGCGATCCCCACTTGCACTGCACTTTCCGTCTAACCCCAACCCATGACCACACAATGATTTCCATCTCTAAGCCTCTGACTCATAAGTCATCGCATTCAACAAGTCATCGCTCCATAACGCGAGAACCTACTTTGCATCTGACCACAGAAAAAGAAATAACCGCCCGAATTGATATTCAAACCATGATACCTCTATTTTCTCCTTTGACATGAATCCCTCTAGCTGACAGATAACAATCCATTGAATTGCTAGAATTTCAATTGATTTGACGAAATGACAAACATTTAATATGTTTGCGGTTCCCATCAATTAGTCTGGTCGTCATCGCTCTCTCTCTTTGTCTCTCTGACTGTCTGTCTAAATCACAAAAAGACCCACCGCCGCCGGCCGACTGTCCGCCGGCCGACTGTCCGCCGGCGGACACACAATTGATCGAGCGCATAGCCTATAATCCGCCCGCAAACTATTTCCCGGCAAACCGCACTTATTACTCATTTGCAGAAGATTAGAGAGAAAAGCACGCTACTTCAAAAGATGAGTCCGCGCTGCTCGCCTTCGTCACAGTCGCACCGCAACGCGAACCCGAACGCGACATCATTAGCCATGCAAAAGGCGTCCGATAAATTTACAGCGAACTGAGGCAGCCTATAATGCGATGGCGATCTTCCCCCACGGAACCCGCACCGGTACACAACAGTAATAATAATTTCCATCCACACAGGTTGGATTCATCATCGTCATCCTCATCTACTACATCATAAAAGATGCAGATAGGTACACAACAATGACAAGATACGAACTGTCTTCTGACATGGGGGAGGGCAGCGAAACGCGCCGAAACAAATGTCTTTTGTCGGGCGGCTGGGGAATGCGAGGAGCTCATCACTCATTCCTGACTCATGGCGAACAGAGCGAGAAGAGCCAACTCCCCCGCATTTGGCGTGCGGATCGCAGCAGTACCCTTTAAGCCATGTCGCGCGCAGATTCCCGCCGAGATCTAGATAAGGTTCACGTCGAGTCGTCCCCGTCCGCGTGACGTGTGTTTATCGAATCGTTGTCGTCGTCTGAGTAGTCTGACGAGTGGGACAATCGGTCAAATGCGGGAGTTCCACAGAACCTGGTCGGTCGTTTGTTTGGCATTTGATTGCAATTTGCTAGAACTGATGGTTCCGGCACTGGAGGTCTTCACGTTGATAGATTTCCATTGCGCGCAGCACAACCCAATTGGACGGCCATTGTCTGTTCTGCTAACAGAATGACCACCTATACATGGCAACAATTGCTTTTTATACAATTTATGCAGTTTATAGTGTTTGTGGAGTTTATGACTCCTTGGGTCGGGTGGTGGCCATTTTGTCCACATGAAGAGCAGTTGTTGCAACATAAACGCTAAATGAACTCTCATTTCAAGTGGCCATAAAACGGAACGTTCAACGTCTCGTTGTGATATGCAAACGGGAGAGCTTGTCGTCCTTTATGTGGAGATTAGAACGTGCTGCGTCCTCTCCCTTGGCTGCAGCAACGAAAATTGGCCAATCAACTGGGAGAGTCTCGGCAATGGCTTAATCCTGCACACAAAGTAGGTACACACACTGCACTGTAGTGGGCACCCATATACCCGGGTTTGATAGCTTCTTATCGGTGCATTTTGAGCGGACGTAGTGCGAGTTTCTTTTCGGTACCTATATCGCTCTATCGTTGCGCTCACGACGATTTCCGGTATCGTTTTTAAGGATGATGAGAGCTTATCCTGTGATTCATACGTGAATAAACGTGAACATAACGATTTTGTTGGCGTCTGCATACAGTCGTCGCATATCGTCTGCATGGATACTTTCGCTCTGAACTAATGTTGCGCAGATAATTTTAGTGCTCAACATGAAGATTTCGTGTAGTGCTACTTGACGACATCCGATAAGTAGATGTGTTCTGTTAGGGAATGCGTTTGGTAATCTGATGATGTGCATTCGTGCTCGCATGGAGGTGGAAAGTTCTTCAAGGAGTATCTCTTCAAGTTTCTCTTTAAAAACCTTTTGAGGGTATCTGTATAAAAATGTGCTATAAAAAAGTTTTTTTTTTTTCAACCGTGTAAGAAAGAATTGGTTGAAAGTTTGGGGTTCAAGTGTTCTCAGAATGACAAATGGAAAAATTCGTAAATCTGACTGAAATGTCGTTATTTTTGACAAATTTGCCACTGATCGCCTCCTCTGTGCTGACCGTTTTAATCCGAAACGGGTGATGAATATTTATGAACACATTACTTTCATTTACTTAACACTGATCGCCGCTACTGTTCAGATCATTGATTTATCCAAGGCTTGTCCAGGTTCTTACTTAAAATCTTAAACAGCTAAAGACCAATCGATTACAATAATTCCTTAACTTAGCTTGGAAATTCACTATTGTTTCCAATTAACTGATCGATCTTCCGGTGGAGCCCCTTTGAGTGTCTGATCTTACATAAGTCTGTAAAAAATGTTTGATCAGTTTCTGGGGTATCAACCTTATAGCCAAAAGCTCCAATGGCCAGTCTATAATTTACGACTTAAGCAGATATTCGCCTTTCCGGTTGAACCCCAAGATTTGTCTAATTTCAAGAAGTATCTTTAAAAACTTTGATCAGTTTCAGAGCGAAGGAACCATATGGCGCACGATTATTTCTTTCCCAATGCAACTACGAAGGCCGTGGTCTTCAGCACACACCCGACTGACTGAGACCCTTTGCGTGCCTTTTAAACAGTATTATTTTCTGAGTGTAATCACGATTACTTGTTCCATAATTGATTTTAAACGTGAACTACTCTCAGCAGCTCATGATGACAGTATCCGTCATTAAAATTGAGCTCCCTCGGTTGTTCAATTTCAAGAAGGGTCTTACTAAAAGTTTATTAGACTAGTTAGGAAGGGCTAAACAGAGAACGACATCTTCATCCTGTCAACATGGTCTACGATGCATGCATTGCCGGTTGAGCCCCATTCCAGTATCTGATTTTAAGAAATTCTACAAAAAAATTTATTTAAAAGCTTAAAGCGCAATGACTTTGTTCCTAAGTGATGACTGGAAGAGCGCCATATTCTCTGTTTCATAGATATATTTGGCATTACGGTTGAACCCCTTTGAGCGTCTGATTGCAGGAAATTTCTTCAAAATATCTAAGTTTCTAAAGGAAGGAACAGCTACCTAACATCTTCTTTCTTAATACAGCTTTGAAGGCCCGTCTCAACAACTATTCACAATGAAGACAGATATTCGCTATCCCATTTGAACACCTGTGTCTGAAGTGTCTTCCAAAAATGTAGCAGCTTCTGAAGGAAGGAAGAAAGACCTGATAGCGAACCATAATATCTTCTTTCATAACTTAGTAGGGAAGTGCACTATTGTCGGCGATTCATCAGGAAAATATCCGATTTCCCGGTTGAATCCCTTTGGTTGTCTAATTTTAAAAAAGCATATTCAAATATTTGCACCGGTTTCTGAGCATCTTGCGTATAGTAAAGGCTGGCTGTGGCAATATAGACAAATATTTAAGTTCTCGGTTGAACCCCTGCTTTTAGCTAATCAAGTAACAATATCAGTTTAATCAGTCTATAGCTCCCTCCTCTAAATGGTTAGAAAGCTCATTGTCTAATTCGCGGTGTATTGGGTATTGGCTTTCCCGGTTGAACCCCTACTGTCATCTGTCTTCAAAGCTTTTGATCAAAAAGGCTGAGCAGTGTAAAAGTAAGGTCCGGGTGAATGATTATGATAATAAAACACGTCTTTTTCTGTCGGAAGCTTTTTTACGAATATTACTCTCGATTTGACCAACTTAGCTGCTTGCGGTTAGGAATCGAGAGTGACATCATTCAGTGCTCAATTATTATTTGTTACATAGATAATCAGATGTTTACAAGTAGTTCTTACCTTCATCAGTTAGAATCCATTACCATACTTAAAATAGCTTTAAAATTGCTTCCCGGTTGAACCCCTTGAAGTGCCTAATCTAACGTGGTACCACATCAATTTTTGTCACACCATCTTTCAGTCCTTCCATTTGACCTCGAATGTCATGCTATCATTTTTTGATGCAGGGCTAAAACCAAGCAATTCTCACATCAAAGTCAAACCGTGCCTCTAACTAAAAGAGAAGGTCATGCATATCATACGCACATCTTAATGTCAATAAAAAGACAATTAACCCACCGATTCAATGCTAACAAACGGCAACCATTAGCCAGATATTATGCACTTCCTTCCTTCAACCATTGTAAGCTTGTAGTTTCCATCCGCAAGCACAATTATTAACAACTAATTGCTATACCATTTGACATCAAGTGCTTTGCCGCACTCTTTCTGCATTGTGAATGTGATACACGAGCATAGAAAAAAGGATGCAAATTACGCAGCCGAAACCCCATCTCACCGAAGCAATTCTTTGGCTAAGACCTCGCCATCCCTCTGTCCACCCAGACCCAGAGCATTTCCTTTCCTCTATACGTATTATGCTCTTTGCATTTCCGCTCAGCATACAGCCAGAGACATATTACGCCGGAAAGAAGCGACCATTCGTTGTGTGTAACCCAGTTTCATATCCCGTTCATGCATGGCTGCCTCTAGATATACGATTTTTGCAAAAGAGACAGCAAAACAAAATCGGAAATAGTCTTGTGGCAAATGCATGCATGTTGTAGGAGGATATACGGACAGGCCAACCCTGTGGGGCTTTAGTGTGTGATTCTGGGCTTGAGCTTTGGCTCTCGTCGAAATGGCAATAAAAATCTAATTTTACATATTTCCCGGTGAAAGCTGCCATCACTCTGACTCGATTGGAGATGAGTGTCTAGAAAGTGCTACAGATTTGATTTGCCTGTGACAGTGTGAATGGGTTTAGTTGCGGGCTGTCATAACACGGGGAAATGTTTTCAGGATATATTTGTGGCAAGTATAGTGAGCATTTTTTAGTCCACATTAGGAAGCGGAAATACTCGGTTGCTTTCATCAAAAGATTATGTCTAGGGGTGGGGATGAAGGTCTTGGCTTGGCAATGGGTTAAGCGATTTGCAGGGTCTTGCTTTCCGTATACCTTCGGCGCAGTGATTAAGTGATTAAGTTAGTGTGTTGCCCGACTGGTCAATGACAATGAGTTCTTGGCTGCTCTACCAAGGTATGAAGAATAGTAAATCTGTGGCTCCTAGTATATTTCGTCTATTGGTTCTTGGAGTCGGAATCACCTGCTCGTTGAATACTCACTTGTTTTCCAGCAACCGTCGGTCGACCTATTGACTTGACATTTAATCGTAGGTACATTGGGATCTCCGGCAGTCGCAAATTCGCAAGTAGTAAGGATGTAGTAAGGATAAGAATCAGCACACTTATTACCATCGAAAATGTACTTCGCACCAAAAGCCAACTCCACAAAAAGGTAGAGATAAACTACCATCTGATTAGGAGTCAGTCGGAATCGCATCGTATTCCCAAAATTAAGGACAGCTACCCATAATAACAAGTCCTACATCAACGTGTCAGCAATTTCTCTCTCATATTCGGGACAAATCTCATTTCGGATTCCCGTCATAATCTACAAACGAAAAGTTGACACTGACGACATGTGCCTGACTTCCTCTCTCAATTCCTCGAACAGTTCTACATCGAAAAAGCTGTCAAAAAGTTGTCGTCTTTGTGTGGAAATAAAAGAAAAGGTGAATAAATCGCTCAACGGCCTCATCATTGACAGTTGAGTGAAAGCCAGCAATTGGCTTCAGAAACAATTTCAGCGTCTTTCCACCAATCACTCCCGGCGGATGCACCGTCAGTGGTGTGATGTGTGTGCCCCCCCCCCACCATCGTACAAAAACAAAGCAAGGTGTCAACCCAAAGTGTGATCCACAACGTATTAGCATAAATGCATCATTGTAACCTTTTTGGGGGGCTGCGCTGTGTTACCCGCAATTACATCGCGCCAACACAATCGCAATCGCAGACACATTACATATTAAATTATGCTGCTTACCATACAATTATTTATGATGGATTTATGTGCGTCGAGCTGGCTGCAGCATTACTGATTAATCACAAAAGCGCACATATGCCACCGACGAGGGCCAGAGCATAAATACCTTTCAGCCTGATGGGCGATTACTCAATTATGATGGCCGTTAATGAATTAAGCATTAGAGGAATCAAATGGCTGGATTCGATTACCAGTATTGCACACAAAAGCTTGGCCGGAGAGGAGACATGTAACCGGCAGCCAGCAGGGATTTGTGATGGGTGTTGCCCCCAAAAGTGGCAGGAAATGCTTCAGTGCTCTGCGGTTTGTCGATTGAAGTCAGGTGCCCTGGTGTCAAAGGACTGCTGCTGGCTGGTTGTAATAATTGGATTGGTGATTGGTTGCAGAGAGTTTTAATAGCTTCTCCAGATTTTGATGGAGGAGATCTATATTTCATGCGGGATTTTGGCAGAGTACTTCACTCTTGTTGACCCGCAACCACTCTAGACCCTTCCAAATACAGAACGAACGACTTACTTCTGGCTAAGCAACCCAATCTGACAGTTACCCAAAATGAATAGCAGACACAGTGACGTGACGACCAACTATAGAAGGAAATGCAAAATTTCAGCCGCAAGTCGCCCTCCATCTGCGTCTGTGACGAATTGTTAATTTGTACGAGCAAATTTTTAATCTCGTTGTCATAAAAAAAAACGTCACTCACAATTCAACGCACACATGTTGCATGTGGGCCGTTTTAAGAATCAGATGAGCAACCTACGCGATACATTGTATTCCGTTCTCGCCCCATATAAAGTAACAGCCGACACCTTTTCGAAATTAACTGTCAGTTTTGGGATGGACGGTGGACAGGTTGCCAAATCTGTCATTATTACCACAGACGAGAGGGATTTGGATTTGTGACTGACCCAAAAACGAGCTAATTCCGCTTCGTTGTCGGCTGCAAGAATTGCGAATGGAAAAATGTGCAAATCGCCAGCATCAGCACTCCTCGGGGGTAAAAAGAAGGAGAACAGGACATGCGAAGAAATTCGTTTGAAATATTTCTCAGCCTTGGGAGGTTATATCTCGACTCTCCCCCGAAAAAACGATTTATGACGTTCTACCAAAAAAAGAATTCCACTTTATACAGTTCATAGGTGGACAAATCTGAAGTGGAGTCACCCCGCCTTACACATATCATAGAGAGGGAGGGGGGGAAAGGATGTCGGTGATAAATGGAACACTGTTCGACAGACATAAATTAAATGCGACCGGCACATTAGGTTCCCTCCATGGCAGGACTGCTGAGGAATCAAATTGAGTTGAATGAGAAATTGTGCGCTTCCCGGAGTATTTCCTTTTCTCCCGCATTCAGGGTAGGTCCCTACTGCCGATATAATGTGAGGTTGAATTATGAATGAATATTAAAAGTCAAGTGCGAGCGTAATTCGGCGAAAACGGACTGTGCAAGTTTTTGTGCCTAATGATGTGAGAAAGATGGCAGTGGGAGGCGATTTTTATAAAATATTGTCACCGTTGAATTATGCCAGAATATAGCGCATTTAGTGTGTCGCCGTTGGAAGATGAAGTGGGAAAAATCCACCAGAATGGGGGTGGTGCAACCGTAATGACTCAGAGTCAGAATGCCGGGGAAGAAAACAAAAGCCACAGGAGCAAATAAGGTTTCTGCCAGTTAAAGCTTTGAAAGGGTCATTAAATATGGGAGATAGCTTTGGTTACAAACTGAGAACACTGCTCGCGTTGTTTACTGCCTTATGGGTAGCTAAAAATTTTGGACATTTGTTTTTAAACTGACAATTTCCACAGCGGCTTACAGATCAATAAGTACGCTGATTATCTAAAGAGGAAAACACATTCGAGAGAAAAAACGTCTTCAGCGGACAATAATACCTTTTAGGAATTGCAAAATGTCAGTCCTTAAAATTGTCAATAATGGGGTTAGGTTGGCTTAAGTTCGTGATTAAAATTGAGAAGATTCCATTTAAGTTACATAAAATATGTGTCTGTCTCTAGAATTACCCAAGCTTGGATTAAGTTGGATTAAGTTGGATAAAGTTAGCTTAAGTTCGTGCTAAGAATGGAGAAACTATATGTCAGTCTTAAAAATTACCCACACTTGGATTAAGTTGGCTTAAGTTCGTGATAAAAATGGAGATTACTCCATTTAGGTTGACCTATTATCTTATCATTTATTCGCCATAATATCCCTTTTCGACTAAATCGCACCCTCGCTTAAGCTGGAACCCTATTTTGGCCTTCATAGTTTTTAAGCTAGAGAAAAGTTATTGAAGAGTTTTTTGTCTGGCAATAGAAAAGGTAGAAACATTTCTATTGGTGAATAAAGGGAGAACTATTAAAAGATTTCATGCAACTAAGCTGGCTTAATCCAGCTCTGTCTAAAGTGGGCACAGTAGCTCAGTGGTAGTTATGGCGGTGGCTAACTACACAGACGTTCGTTCCATGAAAAGATACAAACCAAATTTTCAAATTTTTCAAATTCCACTGCGCGACACTTTGTGCACGCCTGACATGCACTTAAAAAAAGCTTCCTCCGTTCACTTAGGTACTCAAAACAAAAAATTCTCAAAAATTTGGTGGTTGTGAGGAGATCGGCATAGGGCTCTTTGCAGACCTATTGCACCAACTTTTCACTTTTTCTTAATTCAGCTTAAGCCAGTTTGGGATCAAATTTAAATTATCCGCCTCGTACTTCATCACATTCATGCTGATGCATTTGAGTTACTTTAAAAGTTTGAAGTTTGACCTACGATCAGTAGAAAAATTTCAAGATTGCACGGATGTAATCCAGCTTAAGCCAATATACGCTTACTTTGCATTTCGTGAAAATAATATGTGAGTGAGTGGTCCATTTTAGTTAAATGTAACGCGTAGTTTAGGTGTTCGAACATTCATTGGTTTTAGCTTAAGTCCGCTTTAGCCCCCTAAAGCTTAGTACAGTTTGCTTTGAAAACAGCAGCCAAGGTAAAATTTTGACGGCCTACCATTCAAACATTCAGATTTGTTCCCTCAAACTTCTATAATGATTATTACAGTAATCCAGCTTAATCCAATAGGCGGATATACTAAAATTGTATTTCTTTTCGCTCGGTTTAGTAGATTTTCGACCATTCCCTGGCTCTAGCTTAAGTCCACTTAATCCCATCATGGTTGATCTACCGCGGTTACGCTCCAACTTTTCTGAGCCGTAGTTCAAATGGAAATTTGAAGGCCTCCTGTGGATGCTACTTTTATCAATAACAAATATAACTGCAACTCGGAACAACATTTGGACATTAGGACACAACGTCTACAAAAATTACTTAACCCCGCAAAACATTCACATTCGGCTCGAAGGACCATACACCACCCAAGCTCCCAACACGGCCAAGTCTCCAATTCTCCAACTTTTCTGCATCGCAAGATGCAAGAAACCAAAATTATTATCAAGCTTCTTGACTGCACTTCTGAATTCCATAAAACTACGAGTAAATCTCACATCACTCTCGACAAAATCCCTGGTTGTGGTATACAATACCGCTCTCCTAAATTTTTTTTCTACTGCCGCCCACCACAATAAAACCCAGTGACCTGATGTAATACGGCCCAAACAGGAAAGAAAGAATAAAAATCAGGATAATCTACGCGACTATTATGCCCATTTCCGGTTCGATGGTCTTAAGATTCCGCAGAACAATGTGCAACTTTTCTTGCATTTTATATTCCTTCCGGCAAGTGTTCTAGCGCGCTACGCTGCTGTTGGTTGTTGCTTCCATCCAACGGACCGTTAAAAAGTTATGACTGTTTTGTTTATTGCCAGGATTCACTTGAAAGCCGCTGTTCCTTCATTGCCCGCACCCATACCGCACACCGCACACCGGCACACGATCTCATTCATTCTGGGTAACGATAAAAAATTGCTCCGTTTTAAGGATTTACTTTATGACTGCTGCTAGTTGTTAGCGAGCGACAACGACCGTGGTGGCATTTTGGTAAGCGCTTGCAAATGCGCTCGTTTGGCGGCGGCGGCCAAGGAGTAGTTTAAACATGGTTCTCTATTTTTTATTTTCGTTTGTTCAGCCAGGACCAGCACTAGAGAATGCTTCTTGAGATGTTGTAGGAGAGTCCGTGTATTTTTTTTTGTATTACAAGTTGCATTGTGTGCATTGTTGTGCGCTGGGTGTATCTCTGTGTTGTGTTGGCGTCGTATTAAGGATGCACCCTGTCGTCCATAAAACATTAAATATATATTTATTACTCAACAAAATGGTACTTGTGATGTTTTATAGCCATCGCCGCATCAATGAGCGGAATACGAAAGTGGAAGAAGCCCAACTGCATCAGTGAATTCGCCCATCAGAAAACTCAAGGAGTGTAAATGCATGGCTCCGCTCTGATCCTGTGTATCGATTTCTGGTTAATAATATTGAAATAAATCACATTAGCTGTGACAGGGGTGCTCTTCTCTCCGATGGTCGTCGCGAGATGCCGCTCTGTAATTTATTGTCATTTAGTAATGCTTGCAGCGGAATATTTGCGCGCGGATGTTTTTATTAGCGCGCAGGCACTCATACAGGCGCGCAGAAAAGGCGAGAGGAAAAAAATATTAATTTCTTTCATAATGAGATTCGATTTGATTCGCATTAAGGAATCATCGTCAGAAACACTGCAGCTAAAGTCAAGGTTCCCTTTTCGGAGCAGAAAAAGGCTCTCTGTTGTGCACAAGCGATTCGTATCACGAAAGAGACATGTTTGCTAAGTGATTGTAAGCGGAGAATATAGACAGGACGGGGTTCGGACGTTGGGAGGACACTCGGTTGATTTGTCATGTTGAAATGTTGACTCGACGTTGCAGAGTCGACCTCCGCTGCCAAAGACTTGACGTACAAAATGAACAAGATACCTTGTCCTTGTTTGACATAATTCCCCCTGATCATCACAGTGATAAAACACTTTTTCCAAATGCGCGCAGTGCAATCCTTCTGAAGAATGTGACCGAGTGATGTTCGCGAAACGTCAGCAGCGCACAGCGCATGTGCAGAACCGCACAGTTGCCATGGGATTGGCCGTGTCTGCTGTTGCTTGAACAATTCAACTGCGGTGTTGGATATATACACATTATTGTTATTTTTTTTTTTGTTTCTTAGAGTTGCCAGCACAGGCCTTTAGGAAGTGTCTCGTAAAAAATTTCAGAACTTAGAAACTTTCACCAGAATGGACGTCTGCAACAGCAAAATAAAATACGGACTCTTGTTTTGGAAAAATCGGAAAATAAAGACCGAAAAGTATGCTAAAAAACGGTCCAAGGAACACAGAAAAAGAAAGTCCGAAACTATCATGGAAAACTCTGTTTTTTTATGCAGACTATTCAAAGTGGACAACCACAAAAAGCTTTCGAAAACCCTTTAGGAAAATTGAAAAATGACACCAAAAAAGCCTCTCAATACGAACTCCAAAATTCCCACCAAAAGGAAATTTATATCGGCAAAAACGCTGAAAAATTCGTATTAAAAATTAGTTCCCGCCAGAAAAATGGCAACCGAGTAACAAGCTACCTTTCGACAGTCCAATAAAGGCTTCATAAAATTCAGTTGCAAGGGATCCGTATTCGACTGCAACAATTGGCTAGCAGATTTTCAAAAACTTCGCTTAAAAGAGGTGTTGCGACTTTGCATAAATTCTTTGGTGGGCTTCCAAAATTTGCCATTTAAGACCGCAGTTTGTATATTGACGGGGAAAAACATGTTCGGCGGCAAGTCTTATTTGAAATATAACGAAAAAAACTATAATATTTTTTTTTTTGGGTTTTAAAAATGACTCCAACTTGAAGTGTTTTAAATTCCTACAGCTTTGATAACTCACAAACGCAGCTCCGTGGCAACTCTGGATCACCCATAAATCCACATCACCAACAAGCCAACCGCTCACAGAGCAGACAAGTGCTCATTCGATTTTGATAAATTTATTCCACTCGGACATGTCATTAATTGCATCATTTTATCTCGCTGATACAACAAAACATCTTCGCATCGATTGCACTGCTAACTGCACCAGCAACAGTAGCTAAACAAGCTATACACAATCGTACGTAGAGCTCATCTGTTCTGAACAAGCCAGTCGGTAACAACATTCTGCTGGTCGGTTAGTCTGCCTGTTTTAACTAGCTCCTCGCATCAGGTTTCCGCGTATATATCCCTACCTTCCATCAGGAAGTTTTTTTTTTTTTCTGACTTCACACACACAACAAGTTAAATACGTTATAGCTCGTTGTCATCATCATCCAGCAAACGAGTAGAGAAAACGCGACGTCTTCGTGATGATTTTGATGGAATTGGTATTGCAGGTTGCTGGCTTATTTCTACTTCTTTTTTTTTCGTGGAGCCATCCTGCTGCTAACTGATGTCCACGTTTGAGTAGGTACTTAAGTTCTAGGCGCGTTTCATTATTATTTACGGTTGCTGACGAGATAAACGGCCAACCCCATCACGCAAAATGTGTTTAGCTACGAGGTGTACCTGCGTATATGGAGGGGATCTCCTTTTCCGCACAAGTGCTCTTCGTGTGACGTCCCCGCGCACCAAGTCAATTAATAAATTCTGTGCAAAAAGGGTTTTTCCGAGTGCAATGAATTTTCATTACGGTTTAATGATTCTCAAGCGCATCATCACACTTTGTCTTCCCTGGATATTGCCTATAGAGAGAGTCCAGGCATGGATGTCGGAAGCTGTTATCAATAAAAATCGCAACTGCAACAAGATATGAAAAAAAATCTGTATTTTCTTTAACAGTCAGGAGAACAATTCCAATGCTCAATGGGGATCCTGGTTCTGGCTTTTATGACAACTTCGTCCTATTTTGGTCAAATTCATAAATCAATTTTTTTTTATTTGCCCAGTTTACACGCACAAGCAGAGGAGTGCGCGACGATAAATCGTCGCTGCGATGCGAAATATTTGCGGGATTTTCATAAATTTGTGTTATCTCGGTACAGATGCAGGTAGATATTTTGGGAACCCCCTATAAAAGGTTTATTGCTGACTGGTTGTGTGTGTGTGATTTGTTTCCTTTGTTGAATTATTTTTCACTTAATTGACAGATGTGACATTATATACCGGGTCGGTGCGCGCCGATGATGGGCCGTCTGGATTTTCGGAAGCTTTTGCAATTCCTAATTTGTAATTTCGTTGGTCGTGTAAGAGTCCCGCTCCCGCTGTGTTGTTGGCTGAAAATATTGGTGGACATTTTCGATTTTAATATATTTTTTTTGTGTTACGAGCTTATGGTTTATGGTGTAGTGGATCACTGAAAATATATTTGTAATGAGGTGATTTATAAAAATGTACCCCACTTTACGCAATGCAATATTTCATGAGCCTATTAACAAATATTTACTGCCGGTATTGCACTAGTATGTTTTAAACGCTCTTTTTTTAATTTTAGAAAATAATAGTTTCTATTTCAAATATCAGAAAACGACAGTTTATTTTCCAATTGCTTTCTGCGGACGTTTTATTTACAAATTTGGGAAATGATAGTTCTTTTCGCAGATGATTTCTTCAAAAAAATACGATCGAATTAGAAAAATTATAAGTTCGAGTTATCAGCTTAGAACATGAGACCATTTACAATAGTTTTGTTTTACAATTGCTTATCTGTGGACGTTTTATTTCTCACAGGTTTTTTTCATTATTTGAGAAAGTAATAGTTTTCTTTTTCGGCTGTTTTTTTGCAAACGATATATTAAGAACGACTGCTATTTTTCACAAGTTTTGTTCAGTATTGGACGAAATAATAGTTTTAATTTTCAACTGTTATTTTTCAAACGATATATTAAGAACGACTGATATGTTTCACAAGTTTTGTTCAGTAGGTATTTGAGAAAATAATAGTTTTAGTTTTCAATCGTTCTTTTTAAAACGATATATTGAGAGCGACTGCTATTTTACAGAACTTTTGTTCTATATTTGAGAAAATAATAGTTTTAGTTTTCAACTGTTCTTTTTAAAACGATATATTGAGAGCGACTGCTATTTTACACATGTTTGAGAAAGTAATAGTTTTAATTTTCATCTGTTATTTTTTAAACGATACGTTAGGAACGACTGCTATTTTTCACAAGTCTTGTGCAGTACTTGAGAGAATAATCGTTCCCATTTTCAGCTGCTATTTTGCAAACGATATATTGAGAAGGACAGCTTTTTCCACAAGTTTTGTACAGTATTTGTAAAAATAATAGTTCTACTTAACAGGTGTTATTTTTCAAACGATATACTAAGAAGGACTGCTATTTTTCACAAGTTTTGTTCAGTATTTGAGCAAATAATAGACTTCAATTTCAGCTACTATTTATTTACGGATGTTCTTTTCTGAATATTGGAGAACAACAGTTCTTTATCGTTCGCAGATTTCATACCCAAACTCAATATTTAAAAAAAAAAACTACTGCTTTCTGGTATGAATTAATTTAAAATAAATTCATGTTGTAAAATGAAATAAATAAATTAACACGGGTGTTTGGCACCAAAATTTCCCTAAAATTAAATGTGGCCTAACATGGAACATGGAGCTCTTTTTAATTTAAGATTTCTTTAAATTAGATTTGAAATAAATTTCTCCATTATCTACATAGGCAGTGAGTTTGCTGTAAGATTCTCCTTGGCAACTCCTCAGTAGTAGATATCTGATAAAAATCGTATGTTAGTCATTGCGCAATGTCATCTGAAATTAAATCAGAGTTGTACCAAAACCAATCTAATAGATATCCTAGAGACTTCAGTCTGTAATTGCAAACTGAGGTAGGTTAGATTAACATTTAAGGCCATGGGCTTTTAAATCTTAACAAAAGGAGCATAAGCGCTGATAGGAGAGAATATTTCACCAAACGTCAGGTTTTCTAGTGTAGTTGCGTTTCCTTTTTTCTTAATAGAGGTTGCAAGGCTTTTTAGCACCGTTGGTTATGATATGATTCCTACTTAGTTAAAAGGTTACTACGTGGTCTTATCCAGCATTATGCCAGCTCAAAGCCTATACCACTTTAATAATGAAAGCCTGCCTCTTTATGGCAGGCCATGAACTTGATGCGCTTAAACTATTTATGTAACTATTATTAGTGCCTCATACTCATGATATCTATGGCTACCTTTGAGCTATTGCAGCCATAATTAAAAGGGCGTAAGAAATTCAAAGGGGACACTTAAAACAACACTCCCCTGCGGTCAAAATAATCCTATAGCCTATAACTCTGACGATAGTACATATATACGACTTCTGGCAGTGAAAAGAAATACTTCTAATATGAAAACACTTATTAGGCAATCGTTATCCGAACCTACTTAAAAGTGTATCTGCATTTTTAAGATTCGAGTGTGCATTGCATTAGAGAACGCGCGATGAAGTGCGCTTGCAATATGCCCAGTGGGCATATAATGGAACCCACTTCACTCCATCTACCGATGGTACATTAACAGCACGCTTTGGCAAGTTAACAACCATGTTTGCGGCGCTTTGCATGCCTCTGTAAGTGCTCGTTAAGCTGTGCAGTAACAGCTTCTCGTACAACGTCAATGACCTACCTCGCAGTCACAATTAAGCCGTAATAGGAGTTTTTCTCTTTTTTTTTATGGCATATGTATGATTCACAAAATTCCTCCGACTTAACACAGATTTCTCGTAATGAATATCAAGTCGGCCCATTAAAATAATCCTTTTACGCCACCTAAACAAATTCATACCGCAAAACGAATGAATTATTATTTCCAACCATTCACTCGATTCAATCATTTGAACATTTTTGAATAAATCCCAAGGCATAGAAAATATGCAAAAAAAGAAAAAATCGTCCTTATCCTTAGCCACCAGACCAACAATGTGCGCCCACCCATTCACCCATTCACTCATCGTGTCTGTCTGAGTACCATCACCCGTTTCTCTCGGCTGTAAAGTGAGAATCCATAAAAGCAGTCCCACAGCATCTATATCCTGGGATGCGGTGAAATTTGCATATAAATCAAAAGTGTTTATGGTCTGGATGTCCTTTTCACAAACGAAAGACAGAACAGGAAAAAAGAACACAAATAAATATGATAAACAACACAATTGAAAGGATATTCGCTTGGTTTGGGATTGCGGAACAATTTTCAAACTAAACACAATCCATCCATCAGAGTGACTCTGCTCTCCCCATCTACGAGTATAATATACAGTTATGATGGGTGTAAAGTCCTTTTGAGTACTTTCCGTTTGGGAACAAATAGGAAAACGGAAAAACAAGTCTGGAAATATCCTTTAAGCCTTACGGCTATGCACACACAATTGCCAGCTTCGAAGAGAGTGGACCTTTTAAACTGGAAATCACTATCAGCGATGACTGAGATGCTGCTCATGGCGACGATGACATTGTGTTCGACCCGCTGATGTGTGAATTGATTGGATTCCGCATCTAAGACGTTTATGATGACAATGGACTTGGCCGATATCGATAGTGCCACTTCGTATCCTTTGAATCGATGCGACGCGACGTCGTCGCTTTATGAATTCGCAATTCTGCAAGGGGAGTAATAATTTCATGCAATTTTTAATCCGGTACGTGCCTTAATTCCCCGCTTCTTATACAGCTTCGCCCACCTTCATCCATCCCCCTCCGTCGGCAAAAGGGCAAAATCTCATCAGTAGGTGACTTGCTTTGGTCACACCAGTCGTCGTCGCTTGATTGCGGATTCAATTTCCATTTATTGCAGCAGAAGTCACAGTCACAGTCACAGTCGGAGTCAGAGTAGGAGTCCTTTTGTGCGCTGAAGTTAATTTGTAAATGGTCTTCATCGTTGATTGGCCACGTTCCGGTGAGAGCGAGTGGACTCTGCTCTGTCGCAAGTTTGTTGTGGTGGTGGCGCCCGGCAATCGGATTCGTAACTCTTGGCTTTACGTAACCATAGGAAGTCGCCGCTGAAGGATACAGATTGATGCTATAATTCGCACTGGCCAATGTGTGGGGGCATTCATTTCTATAAGCGAGCACGTGCAAGTGTCACGTGGGTGGGTATGTGCAACTGCATATACGAGGCTACTTGACATTTTCCAGCAGCGAATATGTGAAAAATAATTGCACCGAAGCGAAGGATTCGCCGTGGAATTAAATGGTCTTTAAGCGACTTCCCCTTTAAATTCTCAATCGGTGTTGATTCACACGAGGGTAGGTACCACCGGCCTATACCTCGTCTAGACAGATGGAAACCACAACTTTCGTCGGTAGTACATATTTCCAGTTTGAAATTGCTGCACGCGCGATTAGTGCCATCTGCGCGCATCCTTCCTGTTTGCATTCCACTAGGATGACAATGAGCTGAAAATACCCGTGCATGCACTCATCGCAGACATTATCCAAGGAACGTGACAAAACTTCAAAATGGGTAATCCAACGGGTATACGCCAATACCAACTTGTCGCCGCTGCATACAGTGACAAGAGATAGGTTAGAGCGACCCCAACCATCATCATCGGCATCATCATCATTCAGATGGAGTTTCACAATTGCGGACACAATTCTCTAACCACACGATACATTGTTGCAGTTGGCAGATAAAATGTTGTACTGGTGTCGTCCTTCAAATGGAAATTCCATTGTTGGGTATATCGCTTGGCAGTGGACTGATTCAGTAGTCGATTCAGGATCGATGCGAAGTTAATTGGGACAGAAGTGGACGTCTCCTCCGTGTCAGGGCCGAATTTAAAATGGAAATCTGGGTGCTCCTTGATCGGATTGAGTGTAGAAAAGCTAGGGTGGTTCTTGCGCAACAGGCTGCCATCTTTCCCAAGCAACACGAAATCAGACGCCAACTGAATTAAGGATTACTCAGACGATTTAAAAACAAAAAAAAAATCAAATCATGCCATCGCTAAGGACGTACTCATCCTCTTAATATTCCAGATCGTTCGCACAACGATATCGCATGGAACTTATGCAAATGCCCAGCCGAAAAGTGCCAAATCCCGCCGCAGACAATAACTGAAATAAACAACCAAACACGATCTCTTTTGCATGTATAATTTATGGCCCAGTATTCTCGGGAGGACCATCAGCGATAAGACGCGCACTTCTCTTCCAGGAACTCAATCCGAATGCTCGCTCATGTGAATATCTCTGGATCAAACTGAATATCAAATTTAATCGACACACAGAAGCGCGCACGCAGTAGCAAATTCCTGAAAAGCGACAAAACTCTGCATCATCTTGACGCCACGAATCGGCAACGTATTTCTCGAGTGTCATTTGATTAATGAGACCAGCCGCACCAAATCGATCGTCGCCGTCGAACGTAAGCGTAAGCCCACCTTAATCGGGTTAAAACGGCAACGACACTAACATCGAAGACATTTGCTCGTTAATCGCCCTCAACTTGGTTGTGTATAAATGTCTGTCAAGTGCGGTTAATGTGCGATCACGCTCGCGTTCGGGCGACTCAATCCCGTGTGGGCGTTCGCGTAATTTCACACGAAACGCGATTATAAAGCCACCACAAAGAACGCGGATGAATGGACTTTGAAAATCTTACGCTGCGCGCCTGATGGCTCATCAAATCAGGAGACAAGTCTCTAAAGTGGAAAATTAGGTGGCACTGGGTTTGGGATGTCAATGGCACAGCACGATCCTTCTGGCTAACGGGATGCGACTGCAAACGAACGACAGTGTGACGCGGCGATTTATTTTCTCTTCGTCGTTGTCGTCGTCTGGCGGATGAAGGAGGAGTAGGCTGTATAGGCATACCTGGCCTATGCATCACTGGAAAAGTTGCAACCAGCGCCAAAGATGAGAGATGATAGCCATCTCTCGAGAGATGGCAAGGTGTGTTCGATGAGCATGCCTGAGTGGGTGGGTGGGTGGTGCTGTCGATTGGCTGGTATTTTAATTGAAACGTTCGTAGCGGTAATTGTTAGCGTTTTCTGCTAACTCTCTATCTCTCTCTATTGTGTTGATGAGGTGGCGACGGCGACGTCCGACATAGTTCGAGTTGGGCTTGGGATCTTTCTCATCTGGTGTGTGCTGGTGATCAATTGACCCACATTCACGAGGACTGGGACATCTTTGAACTTGCAGAAGACACGCAACACATTTCATGTGTTTGACAAGTTCGATGAGGTTACGAGTTGTAGCAGTTGAGTAGTGGGTTCTCTTTGAGTCCATTAATTGGGTTGGGATGGGATGGGAGTGCAAGTACAGATCTGGGACTGGGGGACAATGAGGATGGAGTGCGGAAGTGTGCGACGTGATATGGCAAGTGAAGGTATTTGATGGCCCAAGAGGGACAGAAGTTCGTGAAAGCTTTTTAAAACCATAATAGGCGCGATTATTGGCTGCAAACGTCTATGCATACGATTGCTGATTAAGAGGAGCAATTCAGAGTTTAGATGACGGCTAAAACTTCATACACTCAACCGCACTCAGGCACTATCGGTATTACCAGTAAGGCAGTGTGAATTTTATGGTCGAATTAAAAAAAAACAATAGGGTAAAAGGACTTGTGGTGTGGAGGTTCAGGGAAATAACTCTACGGGCAATAACTTTACATGGGAAACAACTTCACATCGAGTGGGAAATAATTTCACTTATTTTATGTGAAGTTATTTCCCACTGAAAGTGAGCAATAACTTCACTTTTTCATGGAAAATAATTTCTCCAAACACGCGGCGACATTTATACAAGCTCACAATTCATAAATGGAAAATGTATGCAACCCCCCTGCTTGGGGTCACTGTTTGGGGGAGGGAGTAGGTGCAAGGGTGGGTGTATGCCGTTATAAATAATTCGATTTGGTGTCTGTTTTCTAGTTAGAATCGAAAAATTCGTAAATCGTTGATGGGAAATAATTTCACAAAATTTGTGGTGAAGTTATTGCCTGTGAGTTATTTCCCTCCACCGTACAGGGGCGGCTGTTCGATGCCTGAGTGTGTGTGAGAACATCGCGTGTGTTGTTGTTATTATTGTTGTAGCTGTTGTTATTGTGGTTATTCTTGGTGGTGATGTTGTTTTTGGCATTGTTATTGTTGGTACTGTTATTATAGCGATTGTTGCTGTTGTTATTGCTGCTGTTTTTGTTGTTAGTGTTGTCTTTGTCACTGTATTTGATGTTTAACCTATTCATTGTTGGTGCTGTTGTTGATGTTATTATTGTATATCTCATTTTTGTGGCTGAAGTTGTTGTTACTGTTGTTGTTGTTGTTGTTGTTGTTGTTGTTGTTGTTGTTGTTGTTGTTGTTGTTGTTGTTGTTGTTGTTGTTGTTGTTGTTGTTGCTGTTGTTGTTGTTGTTGTTGTTGTTGTTGTTGTTGTTGTTGTTGTTGTTGTTGTTGTTGTTGTTGTTGTTGTTGTTGTTGTTGTTGTTGATACATACTGCTCTTATTCGTCAACATACTTTCCTATAGTCTCGTCTGTCTGCTTTGTTTACCTATATGTAAAGTGGCGTTAGTATAGAATAATACATTTTTTTTGCGACTCACTGCATCTCTAGTTACGAAATGAGATTTTAGTTCCAATAAGGCTTGCTACACCTTCCATCGATCCACAAATCTTACTCTGGAAAGTGTTCGGGAAAAAGTTTTTTTCAAACGTTGCAAATATGGTTGTTTCTGTTCTTAAAATGATGGCTTTGTGTTTGGTAATTTATTTGGTGGTTTTTATTTTTCTGAACCAAGTTTGCTAGTGTTAAATAGGTACTGTGCCTTAGAGTTTACCAACTACATATACACATCAAATTTCAGTTGCATGCATTCAGGATAGAATAACTTTCTTTCATGGCTGTTCCTTACACAACTCAATTATCAAAGTAAATTAACCAAATTAGCAACTTCTTTATCAGTCATGAATTAGACATTAACTATCTCCAATCAAAGGGCCTGGTGAACAAATTCCATTTCACTGTGACCATGTTCATCTCCCCAAGGTATTAAAAAGACAATCATCCTTCAGAATGATTGCATATATTGTCAGCTTATTGTGATTCCTTGTTGACAAATCTTCAACATAAATCGATGTCCTTTCAACATGGCTCTTCACTGCACTCAACTCATAATCACCTAAGCCGTACACAGAGCCTCCTCCCTCCCTTCAACCGTAAAAAAATGATCATTGCTCTCACAAAGCAAATTCATTTCCTTGACTCGCAATACACAGGGAGGTACATATATCTCAGAATATTCGACGTACAAGCTAAAGATTTATATAGAAAACGAGAATAAAACAGAGCTATACGGCATGCCGAATCAGTCCTTCGCAATTCGAGATTTACCGTAGTTCTCGAGTATGAATGTGAATTTAAATTATTTATTTGCTCTTGTGAATGGAATTGACTGCAACAACCACTCCAAGTGCGCTGGCACCACCACCATTCTGTGTGTGTACATAATATGTACATTGGTCTCCCTGGAGACAGTCCGATAGTCTCGTTTGTCTGCTTTGTTTATATGCTATTCAAAATCCGTCAGATTTGCAAACAGACCCCGCTCAGCAGTGTGAGAAGAGTGAGGTTATGCAACTGCTGCAGCAGCAAATTGTGCATTGGGTCAGCGTGGCTGCTATGGTGAAAGACTCTGGCTGGATCTGGACTCCCTCGCTCTACTAAGTCAACACAAAATATGCATACACACGGCTTGAATGCTGAATCTCCTCTGCTGATGTCTATAATCGCATCAGGTAAGGAATTATTACCGATTTCCCCTTTTTTTCTTGCCTCCCTCTCTCTATATCTGGGATATATCCTGCAAATATATATATATGAGTTTTGGAAATCTGTTCGGATGCGCAAAGGACCCAACAATGGGAAAAACATAGGGCCTGTTGTTTATCGAGATGCTCAAGAGCGAGTGGTGCGGCCCGTACTGCACTGTAATTCATAATCAAAACAGAAATTCCAATTTATCCTGGTTTTTGTTTGCATTAACTGTTATTTGCGCAACCCACTCCCAATGTTGCATGGGGATTATGTTTGCTGTATAGGCACCATCATCATACGGTGCAGGATTTGGCGGTCAGTCAAACCCCCTCGACCGCCATCACTTCATCTAACGTTCGACATGTATAAATGGTGTGCAGTTGTGTAATCAATACGCAGATTCGAAGAGTCAATGGTTTGTTCATGGTCAAGCTTGTGCATGTGGAGACCGAGCAGAATGTGTGGAATGGTGACGTTCACGTATATCATGAATTCATATTTACATTACGTGAACACAAACAGAAATGATACGCATTCATGTATAATTGAGATGATCTGAGGCTTTTTGGAAAAGAGGATGGCTCGCATGGATATCACTGCTGGGGCTATTGGCAAATAGTGGCGTCTGAAATGCGGAGCTCTCTAGTTTTGGCAGACATATACAATACATAATATATCGCAGGTACGAAGTATTGGCGAGCAAGACTGTATAGTTTCGTCAACTGCTCGGTGTAGGTATTTAGGCTCTGTGTCTGGGACAATTTATTGTTCCTCCTTCCACTGGGGGCCAATGGTTTGCGTGTTTTGAATTGGATAGCTGACGGATGGTTTGCTGTTATCGAGTCCTTTGAGTTTTCCGATTTTGCAATCGTAAATTTGACTGAACAATTTGTTTAGGAGAGGTGTACGTGTAAAGTATTCGCATGTTATAGAAGGATCGGAAAAATTACTACCTCAGCGTAAGAAGTTCATCAATCAGTCATTGACCAATCGTCAATTTATTATTTGCCTCTCGAAATAACATCCAATAGCTTTTTTGTCTCGGTTTTCTTACGAGAACGCAATTGATCAATCAACCAATAAATTGATCAAATATTTTCTTATAATTTTTTCTTTCTGGCTACCCAGAAGACTAAAAATTTTAGGAAAATATGTTTTTCTATAACAACGCCTTTATTGATCAATGGTTTCCACACGCCAGTTCGTCGTTCTCCTGTCGAGATCAAATTCGAGGATATTTCAGTTTCAGTACAAGCAACCAGTCTGCTTTATCACTATCCAGATATCAAAGAAACTTGAACAATGCATGTTTCAATGAAAACGCAATTGATCAATCAACAGCTTCATTGATCAATCTCTAAATTTGTCACAATTCCGTCGAAAAGCTTCCAGGCTATCTAGAAGGCTACAAAATTAGCAAAATTAGTATTTTCTTATGACCATAACTTCATTGATCAATTGTCTTACCTGTAAAGTTTTTGCTTTCCCGTTGGGATAGAATTTGAAAGTATTTCATATCCAAATTGATTATTTGTAAAAATTAATACCAGCTTTTCCGCCGCCTAGAAAGTTTAGAAAACATTTGTTTTTTTTAATAAGAATGCAATTGATCAATCAATAAATTCATTGATCACTTCTTTTCCTCTTTAAAACTATAAATATATATTGGAAATCATATTGATTACCCCGAAATCTAAAAGCAAAAATTGTGTTCTCATATGAGAATGCAATTGATCAATCAACCCATTTATTGATCAATCATTATGCTCTCTTAATTTGTTACTATATCTGTCCTGGAAACCCATTATCCGTTTCTTTTGACAATTCATTTATTGACCATATCTTCAATTGATCAATAATTCGTTGTCTTCCTCTCGGGATCAAATTTAAAAACATTTCTTCAACATTAATTCGCCTTCTGGCTATCTAGAAGTCGAAAAATTTGCCAAAATAAGTGTTTCTCATACAACGAAAAATGCATTGATCAATCGTTTTCGACTAGCTGACAAGGGAAAGTGATACAAATATAAATCGACATACATTTGATAGAAAATACATAAATAACTCGTATTACAATTTCGAAGGTACACCAATTGCCTGTACTTTCGCCCAACCAAAATCAACGTTTTGCAATCATTCATCAGAAATCTCGCTTTCTATGAACAAATGCCAAGTCAAAGAAAAATATTCGTTTTTCAAAGACAGCCGCCATTCAACTTCCCACACTCGATCGCCCGTCGAGTCCCAACTAAAAAAAATTTAAATATAACCATTCCCGCAAGTACTATCCACTTGCTCGTGCAAATATCTTACATAACACCTCTACCAGCTAATTAAAATTCCCGCCAGTTAAAAAAGTTCAAGAGTCAATCACCCAGTCCCCCCTCATCTCGAACTAAATCAAAAAAAAAAAACTTACCCCGCACACGTTGCGAATGCGGAGCGCTGCAAAAACCGAAAAGTGGCAAACGATCGTAACGACCGCGATTACGATCAGACACCTGCCGAAAATTTTAACACGTCACTTCGATCATTCGATCAATTAATTTCCCTCGAAAAGCGATCTCTACATCAAGATCCGTTTCATATATGTATGCACACACACACAGTCGATCGCGAATGCAAACGAGATCGCCCAGCAATAACAGCAAACACACATCTCCTTTCACTTTCTGCAAAATCCTCAGTCAAGATGGGTGATCTGTGGCGTTCTCTTGAGCCGCGCGCAAAAGGAATATAACGAAAAACATCCGAACCGCAGATACCGATCGAGGAGTGTCGATCAAGTGTCAATCATTAGATCGCCGACGGATCTGCTGGTGTGGATATCGTTTGGGTATCCTTTACCAGGAAGCGCCGCAAAGATATACATATATACATAGGTGTACACCTCTTTAGTCACGCCCCGGAGTGGATTCAACGAGCAGAGGATCAGTGGAGGCTTTCTTGCCTCTGGAGAGGACGAAAAGCCCTCATTAAGTCAACAAGGTTGCACCGCGCACACAGAACCTGTTGTGCTTCTGTGCAAAAAATACAAAACAAAACCAAAATAAATAAAAAAGAACAGGAATCTTTTCGAATTGAAATTCCACGCGATAACGAATCGCACAGCGCTCATTGATGTCCGTCCGATGTTAGCGTTCTCCGATAGTGTTGTACTACACTCGTTGCGAGAACTATGCGCCGCATTCCAGCAAAGCGTCGCGTCGCGGTCGTCGTCACACGTTCTACACTCGTTGGCTGTATATATATCGCTGCGCTATACGGCCTGCCGGCTTCGATGTCTTAATTAATGGCTTAATGTGTAAAATGCAACAACCTCGATCGATATCTTTCAATTAAATCGCACAGCGGCTAAAAGAGAGAGACGGACCAACACGGTCTGATGGGCGATCGAGCGGCCCAACACAGATCACTCGCGATCTATCGATCGGCGAAAGATCGGTTGATCTTTCTTGCACTGGTCAGCAGCAGCAGCCGTAGCATGGTGGTGGTTATTACTTTAATGACCAGAGGCATTACCCATGATCCGGTTAAAGCGAGTGAACAACAACGAAAAACAACACAAAAAAAACCGTCTAAACCTAGTCATCAGCTAGGCAAGGCACCACCACCGCAGCCACGCATTTGCACATTTGTTTGCCGCTTAATTGGAATTTCCGATCGATTGATCTCCTGATTGGATGTGGATGCGGATTTTAGCACCGCGATTGAATATTACACGCAACCGATCGACAATAGATTTACAGCATAATTGCGGATTGATTCATTGCAGCGTGTTATTTATTTTAATTTTCCTGTTTCTCTTTTTCATTATGCATTTCATTGGAGCTGTGTTATCGGATACTCCACCTAAAGTTTGATTGCACTTCCTTGCGACTATTGTTGCATACACACATTCAAATTGGTCAGTCATGCGGAACTTTAGTTAGGCTGGCCGTTAACGCCACCTTCCGACGCTTGAGGGAGTTCGAAACTTGTGTTCCTGTTTTTTTTTTTTTTCTGCGAAACCGCATTCGCAGTTGATCGAACATTTAATTTAGGACTGAACGTATGGGTAACTCGATATGAGCATAACACAGCACGCAAGTGATTTTCGATTTTGGGCAGAGAATAAATGACATAAACAGTCGCTAATGGGTGGTGCGGTTAGGACATTCGGTTTTTCATTGAAATCATTTTTTGAAAAATGAGCTCGGCCCGCCAGCAGCTGCGGTAAGCTTGAGTGTGCTAAGTCCGTTTCGATAGGGGGAGGGACCGCTAACCGCTTTTGGTTAGGCAGCTGTGTGTCGGGAATTTCAGTTGGGCTTACGAATGGTTTAACGATGTAATAAGTTGATCAACTGGGCGTGTATTCAGAAATTGGATGCGTTTTGCCAGTTTTGCCAGGCTCTTGAACAATTAACTGAGATGATCATTGATTGATTAACTGAAAGCGTTGATCAACTAGTTACGTAAGGCTTTGGAACAATCTTCTAAGTTAAGCATGGCATACAAGGCTATTGAACTATTGGATGCGCTCATCAACTAGGTCTACAATGCTATTCTGCAATTGGACAACTGCTTACGTGAGGCTTTGGAACAATTTTTTGAGTAGATCACGGCGAACGAGGCTGTTGAACAGTTAATGCGTTGATCAACTAGGTCTACATGTGGAATCAATAATGCGTTGATCAACTAGTTTTGAGTCGCTTTTGAACAATCAACTGAGTTGATCATAGTGTACGAGGCCATTGATCAATTGCATGCGTTGATCATCAAGGTCTACGAGGCTATTCAGCAATTGGATGCGTTGATCAACAAGTTTTGCCAGGCTTTTGAACAATTGACTGATCTGATCACGGTGTACGAGGGTATTCAGCAATTGAATCGGTTGTTCAAGATGTACGAACTTATTGATGAGGTTGTCGCCCACTTTTGTGATGTCTTAATAGCTTCATTCCAGAAGGACATCCACAAAATAAAATTGTGCAGGCGTCTTACATTATGCCAAAAGTGTAGTGGCCCTAATACTGAACCTTGTGGCATGCCATATATGAACTTGTACGCCGTCATTCCATAGTCGCTATCATACAAATATTTCTTTAGTCTTGCGTTAATATCTGCTGTAGGTTATTCGGAGCTGTCCTTGAGGAATTTCCTTTCATCGGCATCAGTTCTTTAATTTTTATTACTTCCTCTATGGCGATAAATCGTCCACTCCAAATCAACGCCAGTCTCTAGTTCTCTAACTAAAACAAAAGCCACTCAAGCGAAAGCAATAACTCGGCCATTTCATATCAATTGATCAATTCGTTGACATTTTATCGCCACTTACTGCCTCCTTAACAAAATTGTCCTTCAGAACGCACCCAGTTATCCCATAATTCTTCTCCCATTCTCCCATAATACCGAATGTCATTGGAACAGGTCTGCGTCTTCCCCACCCGCGTCCGCATGTACTCAATCAAGTGCCGATACTAATGGAACACAAAAAAACACCATACCGCGCACCTTTCTCTCTCTCTCCACATGACTGTATCTTTCATTGCTATCTAAGTATCTCACAAATGCAATAATTCTACGCTTGCATCAGGTTAAGGAAGCAAAAACAACAGCGAAAAAAAAAAAACATCCATCCGCACAAACACTAAATCCAATCCAGCATCCATCCGGCCGTGCCCCCCACCCATGGACCGTGGGTATTGAAGAAAATAAATTCACTTCTGAAACAATCCTCCATAAAGAAACATTAGTGAGACAGCAATAAGGTAAAATGGAAAAATATTATGCCATACACCTATCCAAGATCGCTATCGAACTAATAAAACTGGAGCTGGGAGTTGGAGCCGTCCGTCGTCGTTGTCGTCGTGGTGCACTGGTGCTGCGATGCACCCGATATAGTGACTCGGATTCCGAGAGATGCTGACTACGAGATGATATTGCGCTGAAATGAACGGTGTACACAAACAGCCAGCCAGACGAGGTGCTGCTGCGGGTATGTTAGATAGCGAGCCACATCCCTTGACAAAGGCCAACTTGCCAAAGTCGGGCTAACTACAGCAGTCAGCAGCAGCCAGCATGCTGGTTGGTTGTTTCATTCACCGAGAGAAAGAGAGCAAGACGACGGTTCATGCATGCATTCAAATATACCCAGTATACCCCAGGACACCACACTCTGGGAGAGCGACAAAAAAGGCAGCTGAACTTGTGTCCCAGCAAGGACTGACAGCGAAGACGACGACGATGACACGGGGCCTTGGGTTACCTTTGCGAGGGGCATTCGCTTAGGTGTTTGCTGAATGCTGCAAAGAATTTTCCGTCATCATAGGGGACACCGGACACCCATTTGGGGAGGGAATGAAAATTCACACCATCTACGGACGAGACCGTCCGTAGACAAATTCCCCACATGCATGGGGATACACTGAATGGAATTTCGCTCGATCCTAATTGGTGATTCTCTGCACATCCTCGTGGGCGAAAAGTCTACATGCTTGCCCCCGGCTAAGTTGCTTGACCCGCAATAGTCAAACCAATAACCACCTTCCTTCAGTGCGATTCTGTGTCAATTAGATTTCAATCATTCGTTTCGCAAGTCATCGGCATCTCAATCTCATGTTTCAACATCACAATATCTTTGACAACTGTTTCTATCGGCCCAAGTGTAATCCACCATTAAATTCGACCTTTGTTTTGTTTGGGCCAAAACGAAATATTATCTTAACAGCGCCCCAGACAATGGAGGGCAATAAATCAAAAGCAAACCGTGTCATGCCAGCAATTACTAGACCAAAAGGTACCCACGGCGAGAGAGTACCCCTCTCGACATAACCGGGCCACGAGCAATTATTTTTGGGTTACAACATTCCATGGTCGCCATGTCAGGCGCGAGATACACAATGGAATACGAACCTCTCCAAACTAAACAATTGCCAAATCGCAAATTGGCATCTAGAGCTAGACCAGCGTCAGAGCGATCGTCGTGTCAAAAAGAAACAATCGTGCCTAAGTGGTCCGTGGAATATTTTTGTAAGTGCACATGGACACTTGAAGGTCTTGGCAGAGGTTTTTTATTCTCTCTATGACAGCTTGCTTGCGCAATGACAGGTATAATGCCGGAACCGAATGCAGCTCTTGCAACCGCCGAAAACCAGCAGGAGATGGAAATGGCATCATCAGCCGCAACAGAAGCAGCCTTGAACTTGGCTACTCTCTCGCACCCACTTGGTGATTCATGTTCGAGTGTTCATATATGTGAACTATCTATAAAGCGGAACACCACATGTGGAGCGCTGCGATATCGACCATGATCATCATAATCGTGATCGCATGCGTGATCCGTTCTGCGCACAGTATTTCTCCTGCTGAGGGAGGTCGTCCTCGAGTTCGAGTTTGAGTTTCGCTTTTTTTTTTTTGCAGTCGGGGAATTAATGCATTCCTGGGGTCTAGTGCGGCGCGGTGGAGTGCTGTTTGTGCGGGTGGAATGCGACTGTTGCTAGTGATCTGTGATTCCTTTGAAGTTCTGCTCGAGCGAGGGCCGATGGCACTTTGTCACTTGACTCTCGGCTATGAGACGAGGAATTCTTGGTCGTTTGTTGGCTGTGTGATGAGAGATGGCGATGGATATTTAAATTTATGATGCGATCTCTTTGTCTCGCAAATGATTCAATTTGTCGACAGTTGTTGATGTTGCTGCTGTCGGTTTCAGTGGTGACGATGCGGTTGGTGTGGAGCTCTTTTAATTGGGTGCGAAGACAAAATTTATTAGAGAGGTTTTCGCAGCTCGTCGCCGTCGCCGCGGGCCTTTGAAGTTCAAGGTTAACTGATGGTGGACAGGGTCCAATACTCGGAATGCGTTCGCAGACGGGGATGTGACAGAGATGCTTTTGAGTGCAGTCGCGAGTGGTTATAGGAGCGCAACATATGTCAAAAGTTCAGGCAAACATTTTCTTCTTTTAGACCAATATGCCCCTGATCTGTGTGGGGGGGGTTTGCTTCAATTAGCTATTGGAGAGTTTTATGAGGAAATTTCTTTCATGAGAGGGTTGTCTCTAATGTATTAGGAAAGCTCGAAAATTGTCTGATTAACCACAAATAAGTCAAAATAATCAGACAAATGCAAGTTCTTGCTTAAAAGACATTTTAAGCAATCGCTTGTCATTCTCATTAATTCCAGATCAACAGTGGCTAAATTTTTGTGTTCATCTAGCGGATGACATTTCTTGCCCTAAGTGTTTTCTCAGGGCTTCCAGGATGGGCACTCATATTTTGTAAGGGGTAGAGAGATTTCAAGACGCATTCGTTAAACCAATTGTAATTTTATTAATGGACGATGGATGAGGTCGGGAGTGGGTCAACTCGGACTCGGGGGCAAGTAAACTGAGAGTGCTCCAAAGTGAACATTTAATTCCATATTTAAGGACTTAGCTAAGCGGTGTTATATAGCTAGTAAAGGTTGCATTATTTTTGAGCAACAGCAGAAGATATGAATTTGGAAAATTTGGAAACTTTTTGAATGTTTGTATCTGTGGACTTAAAAACACGAAGCACAAAGCTTTCTCATTCACTGCAAGTTTGGAATAGAGGTTATTGTTAGGTTTCTGAAGACTAAGAAGCGATACCCGATAACATAAACCGTGTGTAAAATACAAAAACGCTTTTCTAATAAAGTTCACATTTTGCTTAGTCATTAGATGTTGAAATGGAATAAAAAGAGCTGCGTGTGACGTTTTGAGGAATTTGTTCTTTTTTTTTGGTTAAAAGGTCCATTTATGCCATTATGAATGGAATATAACATCGTTCAAATGTCCGCCGCGGCTTCTGACGATTTCACGGATCCGAGTGGTCTAATTTGGGATCCGGTCGAAATTCAGCTTTGCAAAATTCGGTCTTCTCACACAAAAAATCAGCTTTTTTTTAATTCTGCTTTACAAAATTCTGATTTTCATATTTAATGCAAACAAATATAAAAAACTATTTTAAATTTATAAAACATTAAAAATTATTTACTTTTAATTTTTAAATAAACAAAAAAAAAATAAATTAAAAAGAAACAAGAGAAAAAATAGATTAAATACCGAAATCAATTTTGAATAAGAAAAACCAATATCTATTTAAAAAAAAAAAACAAATATAATACGGTATTTATTTTCTTTTTGTACTTATAAATCGAAATAAACGAACCTAATAAATTTAACTTACATACCTAATACCAACAATGAATTTCAAAATGTAAAAGCTTTTTTTAAACCAAATTTAGAAGCTTCATTTCTGCAGTATAAAAGGAAAGCCGAAATGATTTTTATTCAAAATTCCTTCGACAATCGACAATCGACTCGGTAGGATATTCGATTACTCTAAGGCCATTTTCCTAGTAGGTTTGTTGTAATTACTGTTATTCTGCGATTGATGGTTTGGTGGACAGATGAGGACTTTTCCTCAGTCTTCCTATAAAATGTCAATAACAGTGTCGCCAAGCGCGCTTTCGAATATTTTTCAAATCTTTTTTTATTGTTTGTAGAATTTTTTAAAGAAGAATTTTGAAAGGATCCGATTGGATCTGGCTGAATTTGACCGACAGCGGCAGCATTGGTTATATTCGTTTAAAGGTCGATTGCCGCTTGTTGACAAAGACCTGCGACTTCTGGAAACCCCACAGGAAACAATCTAGCGGACTGAAATCGCACGATCGTGGTGGCCAATTTCCGACAACTCTCGGAGAGATAACCATTAACCATACCCTAAAATCGTTCAGCACCACGATGATACAATGGAAAAATAATGATCGGAAATTCTTCCTAATTAAATCATTTGATTGGTAGAAAGCAAACAACTGGCTGCACCCTCACTTCAGTGACTTAAAAATTAATGAGGGTTGTAACTTTTGTAAGTGATGTCAGAGAATTAAATTCGTTTTTTTTTTCAGCTGTCGTTGAAAGTATTTTTGTTTTTTAATTCAAAAAAGAAACTTCTAAAGAAGACACTCCTAATCTAGGAAGGTATCTTCACCTATTTCGCTAATAAGACTCTTTAACCTAATTATCCGGACCATGAAACTATATTCAACAAGTTGGTATCTGACCGCTTAAGGGATACAGTCGACTCCGGTTAACTAAATCACTAACTTGTCACTTTTATATTTTTTTCCTTTTAACCCAACTTTGTATAATGAAGAAAAAATTCCGTTCCAAATTCTGTGTTTCAGTTAACCGATTTTTTCATTAAACCGTACTTCAGATAAGCGGAGTGGATTGTATTTATTGGTATCGTTGTATGGTGTATTAATGGAACTAAACTCGTCTTCTTTTTTATTTTTCCTTGTGACAAGTTAGGCCAATATTTTTCTATAAATATTATCAGATTGACTTAGAAACCGAACTGCAACCTACAATTTAAGAGAACGTTTGGAAATCCGTAGACATACTTCCATTAAAAAATGTTGTTAAACTTTAACTAAAACCGTTTAAAACTATTTTCTAATTTCATTCTTCTTTTTTTCGTTACAGGTAAGCGACAACTTCATTCGCCAAAAAATAAAAAATTTAAAATCAAGAACGTGAACTTTGATAACCTTATTTTGGGTAAGTCAGCAATTTTGGGCAATTTTCCGCTGAGTTTTCTTTTAGTCACATAGTTACAATAGTCCAGAAATCAGTTTATTAATATTATATGGAATAGTTTATTTTAGATTAGACCCCAGTTTTGCATTTTTGGAACTCGTAAACTGAAACACAAAAAGAATTCATGTACCCCAAAGGGTTTTTGTATGGAGAAATAAGTAAATTCTTTTTTATAGCTCGACTTCTCAATATTTCTTCATAAACTGCTTTTACTATTCATAAGCTGCATTCTGAAATAACGATTTAAAATAGGTACTAGATATTCAGTTTAAGTAGTCCAAAAAAAGCAAAACAATATTTAGTTCGCTTTCACTTTATGTGGCTCTTACTGTGGATAGCTGGCCACTCTCATTAAGTTCATTGAAGGAAAATTATAAAATGGTCTGCTTTCCTTGCTTGATAAGTGTACCGAGCGCTGCTATGAGATCAACCTCATTTGAGTTGCTTCATTTTTGCTTTGGGTCACTTCAACTATGCAACTGTGACTATCTAAATTTCTAAGTGACAAGCAGCTGTATAATTTTTTTCACCAAGAATGATTGTTACCTCCTTACACCATGCATACCTATCAAGCCGATAAAGTAAAAAAAACATTCATATGTTTTTAAAATTTGACATTCAGAGGTAGGTTGTGTTGAACATCTATCTCCGCATCAGCCTGCAGGTATGCAAGTATTTTCCATAAGGTGCTGTAATCTGCTAGTTCCATGGTGTGCGTCCCGACTTTTGGTTTAACTAAGGGTTTCTCAAGTACACGCTCGGTGTAAGTGAATGGCGCTGGAACGTGTTTACGAGCAGTTTAAAATCTTCATTTCCCCATAGCGTTCAGAATTTAGCTGGTTCCGAGTCGATACTACATAAAAAGGATTTCTGTTTTGAATCTTAGAAGTGTCCAAAAGGGTATGTTAATTTTATAATGGCTGATTAAACTTCACTTAGCTGTGCTTAGGAAATTGTTTAAAATGGGACCATTTGTTAGAACGCTTTCTCTTGACCGCGTTTTTTCTCACAAGTATCAGAGCAACATTTCGGTTTTTTATAGGAGTATGGTAGTTTTTGTAAGGCCGCTATGAGTCCACTTAATTTCGAATATCAAGCTCCATTCTCCATGGTCCCACACTCAAAATTGAGTCATATCCTCGACGACTATCGCCCTGGGCGACTATCGTCCATCACTTAGTTTAGATGCAGCGTCTCAGTTTTGGGCACCCTACAAAAAAATCCGTTTGTAACCTAAGACCGCAATAATAAAATCCTCAATTTACGCCAACATTCACAATAATTTCTGGAGAATTTTCACTACCGCCAACTCATGATTCCCCGAACTACGTCGCTATACTGGGCAAGTGGTATAATAAAACCGCCACAACAACGTTGCAGCTGGCAATCTCTCTTCGCTTGAAAACTCCTAAACTAAGCAAAGTGTCACTTAACCCAGAGGCGCGCAGCCGACTTGCAGATAGGGCGCTTGCGCTTGTAATAAAATCAAATCAGCAGGAGATATAGCTCGTCGCGCACACTAGCCATCCGATGGCGCATTTGTCACCCATCGTCGTCGTCGGTCTTTTGTTTGTCGCATTCATCGAACATCTCAGCGGATCGTAAAATTTTTCGCTACGAGTCGTAAAATTGGCAAATAGAAACAAAAACCCTCGACACTTGTCCTCATACTGGTGGTGTTAAAGACCAAAACGGTCCATGTGTGTGAATTTTCGCTAGCAGGCACGCGCGCAGGAATGCTCACAATGGCTTGGAGTTGGAGACCGTTTGAGGACAAACATAATGTGTCAATGACTTTGCTGTCTATGTCGTACACTTTATACCTACATCGCAACAACTTGGTGATAAGATGCATAGCGTGTGGAATGTGTGAGTGGACCTGGGTCAGACAATATAATTGAAGGCGTGTGCGCGCGAGCGGCTAGGAAGTTATTGGAGCACTGAGTCATAAATGGTGGCAATTTGGTCTAAGAGCCGATTGCCTAAGGAGGTCTAATGGTCAATAAAAATGCTAATGGGTTTTAAATAAGCCATAAGTTTCAGGATTGTGGTGTAGATTGGCATTTGGCTTTGGTGGCCAGTTAGGGCGTGGAGTTGAGCATGCCGATGGAATAAAGATGCTTTGGTGGGAGTTGGTATTTTTCGAGACTAGGTGGTAGAAGCTAATTTTATTATCGAGTGGGATGTAGTTACTTTAATGTGCAGCTTTATTTGCTGTTAATATAAGAGAAGCCTTCGCAGTGGCCTCCACATTTATCTCGGACAGTGGTTATATGTAGAAACCTTCCAGAAGCTAGAGATGATAAAAATGAGACAGTGCTGGTCCATTTGCATTAGAAAATATAATTTTTACTTGTATTAAATTAACAGCTGCTTTAATGGGCTTAGTGCAAATTTTAAAACGTCTTCTGGCTTTTAAAAGTTTTTTTTTTTTTCAAATCCACCCATTTCTTCAATGTATATTCTTTTATCGATAAAAAATGATTAGGTTCCTTGCAAATTTAGTACGCCATATATTTCGTGTACCTTCATTTGACACGCCCACTTTTTCAGGGCGTTTTTTACTCAAAACATACATTTTTGATCAAATTTTTGTACAATTTTAAGTCGTGGGAAACTATAACCTTCTTCGCAATTGCTGTTGTGCCATCCGCCAGTACGATTAAAAGTTTTGCAAATTTTAGGAATATAGAGGGCGTTGGCAGTGGAAATATATCGAAAAGCAGATTTATAGGCTCTTTATATTGAGAATGAGGACAAAGGGGGAATGATGGTTCAGTGCGCGTTCTGGATTAAATTACTAAGCTGGTAGGTCGCACGGTGGTGCTGACAAAAGCCCCCGCTATAAACAAATCACAAAGTAAGTTAAATCTCAAACAATTTGTGTTTGTAACGACCTCTGACGGTCTGGGGCCAAATTATTCCGTCTAAGAATGAATTTTAGACAACGAAACATATTTTTACTTCGTCTCCGTTCTCCGTAGTTTATCGGAAGTATATTTTGTCAACTTAAGCGCATATTTGACTCTGGTTTAATTATAGTGCGTCCTGTCTTCCCTGTCTAATTATATATGACAGCCATTTTGTGTTTCCCAAATCGCTTTGTACTTGATCGTTGAGACCATTCGATTCCACCATAGAGTAGACTTATGTTCACAAATTCACCATCTGCTCAGAAAATCAGTCGAAAGTTTGACTTCCAGATGTCGCTTAAACTGGGTCGGCATTCTGTAAGGCGAAACGTTAAAACGTTTCCTTGGGGTCACGGCATCCCATCCCCTGCACCTGGCGACATCTACATCTCACCTCTGCAATTGGACACTTACCTTCTCAGTACTCACCCTTATGGTTTGGGTTGTAGTATATGCTATTTAATGTCAAAAGTAAGTGTTACCATATTAAAAGACAATTTGTGTTCGAAGTTGGTGGTGCTTTTGTTTTTGGAAACCATTTTGTGAAATTGAGTAGGAGCTTCAAAGGCAGGTTATATTCACCTATAAATACGTACACAGATGAATATCTTTGGCGAAATTTGTCTTTTTATTCTCTAGGGTTAAAACAAAAAGTTTTTTTGATAAAATAAATTGACTCTTAGCTTCAGAGAATTTGATAAAATTCGCGCGAATTTTTTACTTTTATTTTCTAAAATTCTCTGAAGCTAAAATTTTGCAAAAACCTTATTGTTTCAGCTTCAGATTTAAAAAAAAATAAATATTTACAGTCTTGAGTCTTATAAATACATTCAGATATAACAAACAACCCACCCTTATAGGGATCTTTCTCCTAGCATTACATAAATTCGGTATCTACCTCCTTCCTTTCCCCATAGAATATTCCGAATTCCACTAATGTGTCTATTTAGACTTTAGAGAAACTTAACCTAACACTCAACATAATACTAGTCTGAGGGTGACACTATCCACTAAGGCTGAGTAATGCGATTATTGGCAGTCAGTTGCGGAGTTAAGACGTAGATGGCGCTGGGGATGAGTTGTCCGGGGATAAGGTGCACCCGACCCAACGTTAAAACGTCGACATTGGCTTACTCATATCTATTCTTCATCCAGTGCCACTGCTGCAAATGTTTCCGCCGCCCGTAGCAGTTACATTTAAGGTCTGATGCAGCTGCCAGTTGCCGAGTGCGTTCAACGCGTTTCAATTCATCAGACGATTGATTAGGTCTACGAGAATATCAACACGCATTTTGTCGAAATCACAGAAGTTTATCAATCAGTTTAAAGCGAGAGTTTCCAAAAATTAAATCCGTACCAAGTTGAACGACTTTTTTTACCTAAAACCCCACCCTGGGGTCCAGCTAAACTTTCGTGGATATTTTTTGCAACTACAAACCACACGATGGCGCTATTTAAGCTAATCCTCTAATGTATCAGTGGGCGTCTTGTCATTAGTCATTTTAATTTGCGCGTGCGGTGTAGTCGTTATTATAACAACTTCCGGGTCCCATAGACCCCATGGTAGGCATACTTGGCCAACTTTACCTGCAAATCTCCAAGTTCTCCTCGGAGATATTTTAAAAAAGAAACGGCTATTAGTAGAGCCACATCCATCTGTAAATGGAAAAAAAAGATGTGCAATATGTCCAAGGGATAAGGACCGCAAGACGAAAATTAGATGCGGCAGTTGCCGAAACCCCCTTTGCGGCTAACATAGCCGGCCTGTGTGCCAAGAATGCCGCGATTCTAAACTTTAAAATATTTTTAATATTAAACTACGTGTGTGATCTTAATAATAAATAATTTCTATTAAAACTTTCTTTTGTTTTTGAAATAAGAACAAAAATATATTAGGGTTTTCTGGACCACATGGATGGGTAGGGTTTAAGGGTTAACAACTGAATGAATGCGTTCAACGCGAACTTGTTCAATTTAATTTCCAGAAATGGGTTAAAAGAGTCTATAGCCGTTTCGCATTATTCTTACGAAGTTTGATGGACAAACTAAACGGAAAAAAAACAATTTCAAAAGAAGACCATTATTGGAAAAACCAATTTCCTAGGAACTCAGTTTTCGAGTGATTTTTTAAATTATACCTCGCGAATCAGTGAGATATTGTTCATGGTTCCGAAAACCCCTGTCATTGTTTCCAAAGTCGTGTCCTCCAGTATACCTACCCTAAAGTTATGCGTCGTAGTATTTTTTCTTCACTTTCTTGCTTTTTGCTGTGCTAGGCATAGGTACATACTTCCTCACGACGTTACATATTGCACGCACTCAATTCGACTATTGTGTCCTCGAAAGCAACATGACGACAACAATCTCAACGAAAACGAGTACGATTCGCCTTTCAAACAAGAAGGCACTTGCATGGCACAACCTTCGCTACCCATGTCTATCAACATCATCAATAATGTACTTTGCATTTAAAGGACACAACACATCCTCCCATATGTGTGTGGTTGGTGCACGTAGGTCTATACACAAAACCAAATCCCATTAAACAAAATCGACATAGTTTACTACCCGACATGTAATGCATGCAAACAATAAATACCCTCCGCTCCGCGGACGCCGCATGCAAATGCATACATATGCCCAGCGCTCTGGCACTGGCACAACTGGGACCTAAATTATTCATAACCCATGTCTACGTCGTGTAATCGACCGAACCACTTGTGCTCCTGCAGCTCCGCCACCAGTGGCAGAGCGATAAAAAGCGCAAAAATTCGCGCACCATTCCACCGCCACCATTCAACAAAATGCATCCATGTGCCACAGATAGTTTCCATTTCGATATTTCCCAATGGGATTGAGGTCCCAGCAAAAAAAAAAAAGTTCCTCCTCACAATAGCTTTTAGTTTTTTTTTTCTGCCCTGCTTTAGTGCGCTCCTCCGCTTTTGTGAGGGTGACGATGAGAGCCAGAGCGCGCGTCCTTGCACCAACCACTCACATATTGTCTAGCGCAAATCGGCGAATCACGTTTTCGCTGTTCTATGCAAATCCAGAAGCCCAGGCCACAGACATTCGTTCAAATTTATTTCCAGCCATCGGCATCGGAGTAGACGATCCAAGGAACGTTGTTAAAACGGCCAAAAACCGCTCTTACACCATGTGTGTGTGATGCGATGTGAGCGAGTGTCGCGTCTCGCTTATTTGTGAGCAATAATCATCATTTAGCGGAGATTAGAACCCAAGACATTGATTTACCTCGCTCACAATCGAAAGTGACTATGCGAGGTATACCTACAGCTGATTGGAGCAATAATTCGTGTTCGACTTAGAGCCGCTCGCTCAGTTGATGTATGTTGCCTGTTCGTTGAGATTTATGAATCGATTTGCAAAATAGTACGAGTTAGCTATTTAAAAACAAAAAAAAAAAACTCTAACAAACTTCAATCAGACTGACAGTTGCATTCATATAAAGCAAGTTGGTATCCATGGTCGCTGGCAATGCTATACTGCGAATGTGTCATGTTGGGAAATTAACGCAACTGGCATAAATCAAATTGCCAAGTTGGCTGGCTCTAGAACCCAGTCGAATGCGAGAATGGCGTTTTCATTGCGCACTTAGCTAATGGCGTATCGCTTATGGCTTGGTGGTAGATGTGGGGCGCACTTGAAAGGAAGCCGGCGATAATACCTACTGGCTGGCGACTGAGACGGACAGAGACCCCCTTGTAATCTTGGCGAGTTGATCGATCTGAGCAATCGAAAGTTATGAACTGAATGAGATTTTATTGATTTCTGTCGGACATCGATTTCGGTTTCGATTCGGTGGGAACTGAGGGGCAGGCACAAGGCACTGGTCGGGTATATTCAAATTAAAATCGGGTCAGTGAGTTGGCGTATAATACGATGTCGAGATGCGGATTTGCATGTGATTCGAGTTGAGTATGTTGAGGGTGGAAATAATGTGATATGGCTATGACTGGGCTAGAGGAATGTGTCTCTGCCGAGCGTGGAAGCGATTTTTCATTCTATTGTATAAGAGATTGTTTAGCGAGGCTTGGTTGGTATTTTTTTATGAAGCGTGTGCAATTTTTCAAATGCCAAAGTGGTCGCTCATGAGTCCTGCGATTGAAAAAAAAAAAATTTGGAGTTGTTCATGAGTCTTTTTCAATCTGTTAGGGTTATGCAGCTCCCAGATTTTGGGCTTCCATTTGCTCCTACTATTAGCTTTAAAATTCAGCTCTCTACAGTATTCACGAACGATAGCTAGCCATAGCCACTCCTTAAACCACTCGGTTGGGGTCCAGATTGCCCGCCGAGGTTCCTTTCTTGCAATCTGCCGCCAGGCCATAACCGCCACAAGCCATAACCGCCTAAGTTTTTTTTTCATACTTTTCAGGAGAGCAAAGTGTCAAATCAGGGATATTTGTTTCTAAGCTTATTTTTTTCGTTGGAAAAACTTTTGTTAAAAAAAAGATTATGGTCATAAAAAATTAAGTGGAAGTAGATTTAAATGCTGAACACGATAGTGACTATAACTTCATTTTGTCCTAACTCGAGTTAAGCGGTTATGGCTTGTGGCCACTGATTTATCACCTTAGGGAAGGAGTCCACTGGAGGTTTTATAAGTCAAAAATAGTAGGTCTTAGCTGGAGTCGCAAACCGTACCAATTTTAATAAATCCCATAAAAAGAGCCACTCATCCGAATATGGCCGCGACGTGCTACTTTGACTCATTTTTTTGATGCATTTTCTGACTTTTTTGTCGTCTTTTTTGAATCGTTTTTGCACGCATTTTTCAAATACCTTTTAACGCGATTTTTGACTCGCTTTTGACACGTTTTTTGGCCTATTTTGAGATGCGTTTTTCGACAAGCTTAGAAGCCTTTTTGCAATTTTTTCCACTTGTCTTTTGACAAGTTTTTGCATGAGTTCTTTAATGCGTTTTCTAACGAGATTTTCGACTCGTTTTTGTACGTATACGACTTGATTTAAACACGTTATGAACGCGGTTTTTGACGCGTTATTGGATCCATCTTTCACGCTTTTCTGATGTTTTGTAATGCTTCTTTTAAAAGCTCTTTTGATGCATATTTGACGCCTTGTTACTCATTTTTTGAAGCAGTTTCCGACGCGGTTGCTTAATTGTTTTTGACCAGGCTTTTGACTTGGTTTTCGACTTGGTTTGTACGCATTTTTGATGTGTTCCTGATTTATTTCTAATATTTTTCTTGGAGCGTTGCTCGAACTATTTTTGAACCCTTTATTGATGCATTTTGAATGTATTTTCGTTAGTGTTTTTAAAACAATTTTTGAGGCTATTTTGAACGCATTCTTACTCGTTTATTGGACACATTTTTGACGATTTTCAAAGCGTTTCGATATCTTAACGTATTATTACTCGTTTTTGATGCGTTTTCCGACCCATTTTATGTTGCGTTTTTAGACGCATTTTCTGACGTTTTTCAAAGTATTTCTATTATTTTCAACATGTTTTTCATTCCATTTTTTAATTCGATTTGGAACGCATTTTTGAAATCATTATTACTCATTTTTTGATGCGCTTTGCGACCAATTTTTTCATTCGTTTTTGAACGCTCTATCTTAAATTGTTTTAACTCAGTTTTTGATGCGGTTTTGAACACATTGTTACTCGTTTTTGGTGCGTTTTTTCGACCCATTTATTTACGCTTGTTCTAAAGTATCTCAATGCGTTTCGATTTTCTTACTCGTTTTTCGACCCATTTTTTTACGTGATTTTGGACACATTTTTGAACCCATAGTGTTACACGTTTTTGGGATGCATTTTCGACCCATATTTTCCTGCGTTTTTTTAACGCTTTTTTTTACGTTTATGTTTTACACATTTTTTTTAAAGAGTTTTTCGAGCTATTTTTTGACGCGTTTTTTTAACGCTTTTTCTGACGTTTTTTAAATGCATGGATACTTGTTTCGATGTGTATTTCAACGCGTTTCTGCACGATTTTTTAGCGCGATTCTGAATTTTCGGACTCAATCTTTTTAATTGGTTTTTGAAAGCATTTTTGGACTCAATTTTTAAAGCGACCTTTTTTCTATTCAAAAATGCAATGCTAGCCATCAATTTTTAAATACACAAAACTACCGCTCTACCAACCTGCACGTCCTCTATAAAAAGACAAGGGAGGCACTTCTGCTAATCCCTCCCACAGAAATTTCATCCAACAAATTCCCGCCAGACTCATCCATCTACCATAAGCGAGTTGATGTCCAGAACTGCCAACATGACTATTATGTGTGACTCCCACCTGACCAAGACTACCTGCATGTGCACCTTGACACATCGTTGCTCGATTAGAATTACCCACTCCCGACTGCAAATTGAATCGGTCCGAAAATTAAGAAAACTATTACACTATCTCCGCCATCCCTTGGCCAGACTTTCTAAATGCACACTATCGTCCCTTCAAAATACCCACACATACGCTCCTCAAGAGTGGGGATAAAAAAAAAAGAAAGGAAAACACACATCCGCCACGTCTGCTCCCAAAGTGGATGCAATAAATTGCTCAGAATAGCCCCGGACTCTAAGTTGTGTTGTCTAGTTGCCAACTAAGACACAACTCACCGGGGTATTGCTTAAATAATTAAGTGGATTTGGTGGTGGTATATGAACATCGGTACATCACACAGGCAGCAGCAACAGCTCCTCGCTCCTCGGTAGTCAGTACAGCACACACAGAAGCTCGCTCTCTCGCTTTGGTTTGGCTAAGAGATGACTACTTCCATATCTCCGAATGGGGTCAATTAAATTGTTTACCAGAGGAGCCAGCTCTCTCAGTCTCCCATATAGTGGTAGTGAATTAGGATGAATTGATACTATTAGTGGGTTAATGTTTAATATGAAGGCTTTTCGCTGCTGCTATGCGATCCGTGTACGTGTTGGCTGGCTGCCGTTGGGCGCCCACGAATCGTGCAACTTTTTTGTGTGTTCTCCCCTTTCTTTCGTTTTTTTTTTTTTTTTTGAGTTTGGTCTGTTGCTCCCGCCCCGCTCCCGGATGGATAGTTTTAATCGAGAAGCAACGCTAACTTGTGATTAGCGTTAAATAACACTTCGTGGCGATTAATGTTGCAAATGTTAAAAGTTGATAGCATACGCTATGACTTGGGTAAATGGGATTTAAGCGAGCGGTAATTTGTTTCCTAGTTAAAGCTGGAGCTGGAGCTGATGTGTAGTTGGAAGTAGGAAGCTGTAGCCAAAGTCTTTTATTCGCTTGTGATAGCCAGATTTTCGCGCAACCGTAATTGAGATTTCATTTGAAACAAATGTCTGGCGGTGAGTGAACTTTGACATAAGGTATCGATTGCCTCGGTATTGGGGGCGTGCATCTTGTTTTCAGATTTGGGCGATGTAATCCTTGGAAATTCTCTCATTGGAGGTGACGGCTTATGCAAGATGTTGGAGTGAAGCTGATGATGTAAGGGCTGCGGTGTTGGCGAAAGGAACGTCGCGTCGTCATGCAGAAACGAGGTCGGCAGCTGGAATTTGTTTGATGCTGTGTAATTACGGTTGTTGTAGAAGCGGCAGTAGGAAGCGTGGCATTTATAGACTTGTTCAGTGTGCGAGGATTATGACATGCTCTGCTCGCAAGTCTATAAACCAAATGCAAGTCTGGAGTTTAACGGGCACTCGCAGCTTTCTAAGAGATTTGAATGAACGGAGTTTGTTGATAAAAGGCATAGCTCCTGACCGTTCAAAGGTCAGTACTTTTTGATACTACTCTGACCGTCTCAGTACAACAAGGTCTGTCAATCGGGGTTATGCTTCTTCTGTTGTGCTTAGAGTGCCAGATCTTTTTACAGGCCTTTACCCATGTTGCACCGACCTAGCTCCAGAATTGGGTTCCAGTTATGCCCGAATTTTTGCTGGACTAAAGCTTGCTCAGAGCTACCTACGATTCTTTTTCCGTTGGTTCACTTCGGTTGGCTTATCCGCAAAGATGAGGCCACAGATTGTTGCTCCAAGACTGGTTCGTTTATGTTTTCAAGAATTTTAGAGGCGGGTTGCGGTCATGTTTCTGTGTCCAGTTGCATACCCCAAGACGGTTGAGGTCGCCTTCCATTTGCCTTCATTTATCTTTCTCTATTGCGGCTCGGATTCCGTCGTTTTCCAGAATATTAAGCTTATGAACGAGCCCGTTTGATTAATATCTCCATGGATGTTTTGGACGGCGTAAGCAGTGATGGTCCCATCAGTTCTTGCGATGACAAATGCGTGTCAGACAAAAGGGTCTCATAGGAAAGTCTCTTCAATTGGCGAACGAGCTAGCCAAGAGCTCAACGGCCTAAACGGCTTACGAACAGTGGGTTGCTGGACAATTTTCTTGTAACACTGCGAAGACGAACCATGATATCCTTGGTTATTTTAAACGCGAAATTAGTCGAGTCTTGGCGGTCTTTTTATTAGGAAACTAAACTCTGAACTCTACGAGTCGTTCAGCAAAAAGTGCTCCTCTTGACTAGGGGAGTGCAAAGCAGTCGCCTAAGATGGTTAGAGGCGCTCCGGTCCCGAACAATCCACGATATCAACCCGAAAGGACTGCTGTCTCTCACCTAATGTGCGGCTCGTAAGCAAAAGGCTGCAAGAACTAACTTGAAGTTTGTTGTTCGCGGTATTTCGCTGAAGATTGCCCAACCAGCACTGTAACTCTCACATCTTCCAGGTCACAACCTAAGATTGACGTCGAACCAAGGGTCATCTGCACCCAGAATAGCAGACTCCCTGAATGTGGTTTTCCAAACTGCTCCCACTTGGTTCCACATCCAGATACAGGACATCTGTTTGACGCCGGTCCAAAGCAAGAGCCCCAATCTATCCAAGCAATCCATTCCGCAAACATACCAAACTGTCAAATCTGCTCTTTGATAAAGTCCAACTGCTTGCTCTGATTCATCATGCTACAATCGCAAATTCGCACCGCCTCCATCAGCATGTGACATATTTAGCTCCATAGATCATATCGCCATGAAAAATCCAATAAAATAGTGGACGACAAATTTCAATTCGCCTTGGAACACTTGGCATTCCATGTGTCGCTTGTAGTAGATGTGTCCACTGATTTCGCCAACTCCCCCCACTCCACCCATTTATGGCCAAAAACGATTAAGACGAATTGGCTGTTGCGAGTGCGACACACCCTTTTCGGATAGACAATCATATATTTGAATTTGGAGTCTTGCAGTTCGATAGAGCCGGCAGGTTTATAAAACTGCATCCTGCATATACCAAGAGTAGTACTGGAGCCGGGCCACTCCATCATCGAAGGTCCGAAAAAGTATGATTAATAACGAGTGCCAGTTGGCGCGCGCGATGCGATACGACAACGACAAAAATGTGATAGCTGAGTGGGCGCCACTCGACTGTGGTGCAGTGCACTGCAGAACTGCAGAGCTCAAGCGGCGGACTGTGTCAATTCAAGACGGTTGTGCTATGGTATCACAATCGGGCTCCTTTTCGAAATGCAACAGAAGCAGCTACGAACGGTGCACCAGCCACCAGCGCCGCAGCAAGAACAGCTGCTGATAGCGATCTGTGTGTGTTGCATTTCTGTTGGCTTACAATGTAATTATTAATGTGGTACCTGAAGTATAGTTGGCATCGCGTGGAGGCGGTTCTGTGTGCACGGGTATGCCAAGCCAAACTGGACACGGACAATAGGATACCGAACGAAATGCAACACCTTGATGGATCACACTGCAGCGGCCCGCAAGAAAATGAGAGATTACGATCGATTTATAATTAAAAAGACTGTTGTGAGTGGATATTGTCACATTAGGGCGCGTATGACTGACAGCGAGCATTAATAAAGTTTGTCCATTGGTTCGACTTTATGGGCTGGCTCTGTGTGTGCTGAATGAAGCGTGAAGATTAATACCGGAAATGTTGAGCCCCAGTTGGAACTTGAAAATGTCTTGACAATGGGACAGTTTCCGGTATGACGGATGGGAAAGTTGTGGGATTGCCTATACCAAAAGGTGAATCTTTCGAGAATGTGACAAACTTTTGACATTTGAGTCTTGTAATAGCAGGGCCGGTTTTTCTAGGTTAGTGCATCTCAAAAATGGTTTTAGCTAAAAATTCTCCACTGAACTATTTCGTTCGGACATAAAGTTCACTTAGTTCCGTTAGTTCCATTAGTTCCAGCATCAGAAAAAATTACTTTCCAAGTTTGTGCATCTCAAAAATGGTTTTAGTTCAAAATTCTCCACTGAACTACTTGATTCGGATATATAGTTCACTTAGTTCCGTTAGTTCCAGCATCAGAAAAACGACTTTTTCGGATTTTTACGAGGGTATCTAGTTTGCCAATGATATTCGATCTCGATGTGTCAACATAAACAGAAAAAGGAGCATGCAGTGGAGTTCTTTTTGGATCAAGTGTATTCATTGGAGCTCACAGTTCAGCACTGATGGATACATCATCCATGTGCTCTGAACGCAGCACGTCAAGATGAATGGATATGAATGTAGCAAGCTCCAACTTAACTGTACTGAACCACATAGGTCACTTAAGCTTAAGTGACCTTCTTATCTACTAGTTTTGATACCGTAGTGCATTTTTGAGCTGCTTCGTTCTAGAACTACACAGTTCACTAAAGAACTACACAAATGTAGGTCTTTTCCAACTTTCAAGTCACTAACTGACCCAACTTACTGCCCTCGTCTTTGGTAATACGGATCTCTATAAATCTTCTACAGCACCGGAGTTGTGTTGCAAGTTCTGAAGTTCACAATTGCGAAATTTGTAGGGAAAGTATAGCCACTGTGAACTACTAAAATTTAGAGTCGAAACTAAAAATGTTTATTGGTGAGGCCTTTTGTCTTTGTAGCTGTCAAAATGTACACTCAAGTGATTTAAATTGGTTGTTCCTCTTTAGCTAAAATTCGAAGGAGTAATTAGTTCTTCAAAACCTCAAGCATTCATGGAGTATAATCGAAGTAGTCTTCTGTGCACCGGCAGCTTAGCATTCGATGTTGGTGCAGGATCTTCTATTATCATCTCTGTATGTTGTCAGGGAAGTTTAGTGAACCTTTTTAGACCAAACCCCATCGTATGTTGGGAACAATATTCAAGTGCCTTCTTTGAAGAGCAAAAGGAGTCGCTACGGGTTGCAGAAGCTCTAGATAGGTATCTCAACATAGAGGACTCTAACCTTGTAAAGTATATTGAGCAATAGTACCTCCGGCTTGACTACAACCTTATGACTTTGAATCTCTTCCAATGTTGGTCCTGAATTGCTATTAGAAACACAGAAGCAGCATTCATGCACACTCCTCTAGAAAAATTTGTAGTTGAGTGTCTGTTTACATTCTTGTTTGAGGCTTTTGCGTTGCCTTTTATTTTATGTACATCCAAGACATTGAATCAAACCACCTTGAAGAAGGGAAACGAGGTTTTGAGTTCAGTTTTGAGTTTCAGTTTTTTAATACTAAAGAAGAAAGCAACCAATATCAGTTCTTACCGCACCTTGCAAAAGAACTTATGGAACGGATTACATATTTTTTGGGGTATAATTTAATATTGAGCCCTAATTCAAGAACAAGCTCTTGACCTAGCTTTTAAGGCCGCAGAAGCCCCTAACAGCGTCACATCAAATTTGTAAGTGTATATGCAGCTACCAGTAGAGATACCTCGAGTAATCTTTTCAGATGAAGATCCTCTTGTGTACCTATGTCAATATTGCAAAAATGGAATTACTTAACAGCGCCATCTGTTAGCCAAAACGGGGACTAAATATGTTCAAAATACTACCTAAGATCGATTTTGGAATATTGAAACACACAGATATTTCGTTTGGGCATACTGCGACACACGACTGCATTTTACTCATCCCATCCCTGGGCATTGCCTTGGAAAATCTCAAACGCTATCGAGGAAATAAGTCGAACTTTTTGACTTGCATTCTTGGGTACATTTAACCTTTCAGTTGAAAAAGAGTACCTTTGAACGGTCAATCAGTTCGCTAATTATTGTTGAAGCTTCTATGATGCATAAGATCGTGGTTTTCTAGATTAATTTTCATGGACTTTTAAAATTGTAGGATCTACCATCAGAAAAGTTTGTCTTCTTTCTGCCTTGTCGCTGACTTTAACTGGCTCTTGTTCGTTTGACAGCTGCTAAGCGTCAAATTATCTGTCTGTTCTAGTGGTAATCCTCAGTTTTTGAAATTGTTGCCACCTTTATTCACTATTTTTTGTCGTACTGTTAACTTCGTTATTCCTAAGCCGATTTTAATAAAGTATACAACAAATGGAAGACTAGCTTCCGTAGGTGAATTCCCGCATGTATTGTTCTGTCAAAACTTTTCCATAGAATTTAATTTGGACCACTCGAAAGTAGTGTGAACTTGTTTCGATTTCGAAAAACGTTAGGCAAAAAGGTCTTAAGTCAAAAAATTGCATTTTGGGTTTTGTATTGGGCTTAACTCAATAAATGTATTAACATATTATAATAAGTCTTCATTTCAAAACTTATTTACCATAATTTTTTTTTCAAACAAATGTAATCCCGATTTGCAAATAATTAAACTATTTTTAATTTGGTTTTACGAAAAACTGCAGTTTCTGACTTAAGACCGTTTTGCCTAACGTCAATAGAACTGATTTCCTATTATTTATTCCTGTCATTTATAAAAGCAAGCTTGATCTATTAAAGGTTATATATATTTCAACAGTGTTCCGTCACATATCGGTCCCGGCTACCTATTTGAAGCGACCGGTCACCGGTGACTGTCACTCATCCAAAGTCATCTGTTTGTGCAAATTAAGGTTCAGACGTCGACATATTGCTTCTTAAAAATTCGGCATTTAAAAAGTTCCGCTCCGACTTCTTTAAAATCAAAAGTGACAATCGCACACCCCACACCCCGATTCAATGGCAACATTAACCGACCTCGACACCACATAGATCTGCGCCAATAAAACTTCCAGCACCAAAACGCTGCTCTCAATGCGACAGACCCCAAAGTGAACCACAAGTTGAATCCTTTAAAACTTAGCGCTGAACTTTATGCACCCAATAAAATGTAACCAAGATAACGAAACACACTCCCCATATAATAGAGCATTTTACCTATCTGTTCGAGATTGCTTAGGGCGACATGGCCCGGCCATGCAGTAACAAGCTCGCGAACAAGAATGAACTACACGGAACTTCGATTGTTTCATTTCATCTGTATAATCGAGATGGAAACTTGAAAATTGTTTTGAAAATTTACCGTTAATCGATGTGGATGTATATTGTCGAATGGATATATGGGGGAAGGAAGACACCTTTGCCTCGCTTAAGCCCCTTGAAATCGGTTTGCATTCGCGTGTCGTTGGGGGGTGGGTTTTACCTTGCAAGGACGACAGATGTTGGGTGTGGGTATTTCCGGTGGGAATGGGATTTTCCGAATGACCGTCAGAATTGTCCAAGTGCAGTAGGGTTTGTACGTAGTATAATTGCTAGTGGATGTGAATAGTTGATGAAGGTCAAGTGGGAAAAACCAGCAGTTGGTTGGTTGGTCATCGGTTGGAAATGGCCAGTAGGTTGGACTACAAGCGTGCGAATTTATATCCTTTTTGCGTGCATTTGGAATGTCTTAGGTAGCTGATCATGCCTAAAAAATGGATTCAATAAAAAGCAGTATCCATTCAAAAGCTACGCCCACTTTGTGTGCATATACGTCACTAAAGAGAGATTGGCGTAGTTTGGCACCAAAATTGCGCCACTTGTGGTTTCGTATTTCTTCCATTCTGCTACAAAAAATGTGAGGACCACTTTATCTACTCGACTGCTTTCTGAGTGGTTACAACTTATGACTGTACAAGTACTCAAAACAGCACCATCTACATCTCCATCTCTTACGCAACACCATTCACAAATTCACAAACTATGTACGTACTTTCTATTGACGAGACCTCACGCGCAGATTGTTAACTCTTTTACTCTGCCAATTCGTAGGAGAATTTCCAAAATTCCATCAATCACTTGGACCACGGACAGTAACACCGTTCGAATGGGTTTCTTGCCTGCGCTTTCGGTTTAAAAACGCCCGTCGGGCACTTTTCATAGCTCACGTGTGAACTAACACGCGCATCTGCAAACACTCAAATTCAAATTAGTATACCCCAGCAGTCCCGTGACTGACATTTCCATACCCGAATCATCAGAAATCACACACCAGACAGCAGACACCACGTAGCGATCTCAACAGAAGTTACGAAACAGCAGAGCCCTCCCCGCTCTCCCTGTCATACCGTGCTGGGGGGGGTCCGAGTTCAAAGCGGCTCCCAAAATTGATTGATTTCGATATTTTGTCGGAATGGATTACCCGCAATCAATTAGGTTTCATTTACCTTTTATAAGCGCAGCCAATGTGGTGCCCACATATACCCAGTGACTGTATATTGACACATTGGCCAGTGGCCAGTGGCCACCACTGTACACGAGAGGAAGTGTAATGAGCCTGATTTTCGGCCGAAAGGCTTCCGCATAATGGCAGCCCGTTGTGTGCTGGTTAATTCGTTTTCACTTTCGATTAGTCCGGGACATACACTGCGCCGACAATAATTAGCCTGTCCATTTACATGTTGTGCACGGTTCGTCGGACTATTGTGACCCACTTGCGAATGGCGTGTTGGCCAAATCAATCAATGGCAATTGGTCGCAGCCAAGTAATGATGTCGCCTCTTGGCCACAGTCTCGCACAGACTCTCCACTGCAGCAGTGCGACGTCCGACGACTGTAATAAATTACTAATACCAAGCATTAGCTCGAAAAATTATGAATTCAATTATTTTCAAAAAAAAAAAAAGTCGGCCCATTAGGTCGGGCTACGTGAAGTAATGTTAATTCTATGGCTCGGGTTGAGTGGTTTTAACCAGGTCCTGAGCATAGTGGTAGAGGCTCTGTTTTTCTGCAATTTTCCGCCGCATTAATGCGGCCAACAAGTAGGTCGGGAAAAACGATTCCGATTTCGATTTCGAGCGAAATTCTTTGGCGGTTGCGGCGATTTTGCAGAGTTCCTTCGGTTGATTGAACGAAAAAGTGAGTGGCTGCTGATGGGAAATAACAATCGGAAGTGAGTTGTTATTTGGGGCGGGGGATGTAACTCTCGCAGCGGATGCTGGGGATGTTGTATTTAAATATAGTTTGGAGGGGGCGGCCTTCTGTGTTTTGAAAACCAGTTTGTAATAATTGCCGGGCTGTTGAACGAAATTGATTTGACTGGCAAGTGGGACGGGATTAGAGGAGCCATTGAGTCAAGTCAGAGAGGATATAAATCAATTTCGGTTGTTTAGTGAAATTAGAAAGCAATATGCTGAGCAATCTATATTTATGAGGTGGGAAGTGCTGTGTGTATATATACTTCGTGATGGTTGGGGTATTGTAGATTTGTTTGCCATTTTTTAAGGCGTCAAGTGGGGCATTGTACTTCTGCGTCTGATTGGAGAAATTTCGTTTACAAGCTTTTGTCGTGCAGATAGAATTTAATGTCAGCCATTACCCACTCCGTTGGTCCTAAATATTTAAAGGTGCTTCACAAATTCGAGGGGCATTCTTCTCCACCTTTTTATAATCGAGCTATAGGCTCAGAGTCATGTAGGGCCTAAACCAAGTAACCGATTGGTTGGTATCTTAAGTCACCAATTGTTGGAGTAAATTAACTCTGAACTATGAATACATATTGAAATTTAAATTATTTATTGTTCAATTTCATTCAATTCAATTAATTGTAATTTTGCCCATGTGAACGCTATTTAAAATAACTTGTCAAAATTTAGTCTACACTTTCTGTCTGTCACTTTAATGACATTTAATTCTGAATTTTGTTGGTTAGAATAAAAACATTTTTTGGTGAGAATAAAAGAGAATTCTGTAAAATTGACAAGGGAGTGGTTTGATTTCATCGAAGTAGTTTGACATCAGAGAAACACCAATTGAGTACGGCAGGTTGGATCAAGATACCCTAGAAATTTATTGTATTCGTACAAAATTTCCAACTCGAGTGGGTCGCAAAATTCTGTCCGTCTGTCCGTCTGTCCGTCTGTCCGTATGTCTGTCTGTTTGTCTGTATGTCCCGATTTCGTTCAAACTTTGGATTTGGAGTTTGGGGGATTTCAGTTCGGAGCCGTTTTTTTTGCACGTTAACCTCAATATTAATGGTCCTTCCCATACAAAATGTTTCTTACCAATTCGATTTGTTCGAAAACGGCTTTAGCAAATTCAAGCAAAATTTGTAGCTTATGTAGATGAGGTTAGCATGAGTGCATGCCTGGTTTACCGCTGAAAAATCGAGTAACGTTACTTTTGAAATTTGGACATATCTCGAAAACGGTCCATACGATTGCAACAAAAATTCATTGCTAATGATAATATGCTCATCTCTAACTTAATGGCAAGCTCAGTTTTTCCCTGTATTATCGTAAAATGGATTTTTGGAAAAAGTCATTTTTGAAAAATTTAGTTTTCTGTTTTCAGAAAACGATTCCTTAGAGTAAAATTTATGTTTTCAAAATGATTGCGTCCATAATTTTCAATTCAAATCACCGGAAACGCAAATTTTAAAAACTGCTCATATCTCGAAAACACCATTTTTAATTTCGATAAAACTTTAAAAAACATCCCGGACAAAAGCTTGTACTCGGTTTTCACCTAAATAGTTAGGCAATAGTATTTTTCAAACTAAGCACTGCAATTTTTGGTACGGTTTTGTCTGCCAAATTTTACAAAAATCGCTCTAAAGATTTTGATCAAAATACATTATTAGATAGATATTCTAAAAAACTTAGTTTTTCCCAAAAAAATCGAATAAATCAATTTTTTTTAAATATTTCTCAAAAATTACTACACAAATCCCGATCTGTGTTCACATAGCTCCTATACCTATATTTTTGAAATAATAAAAATGCACCACTTCCAATGAAAATTCAATAACAGCTACGTAAAACTTCAAACCATTCAATATAATATGCACCCTTAAAATAATTCCAACAACTTGGAGCTTACACAATCAGCAACTCCCACTTCATTTGCACCAATACTTTTGATGAACGAGAAACTTACTTTCGACCCAGTCGTGCACTTTATTTCACTTTCACTTAGGGAAGAAGATAGCGTCACATTCTGTGCGTCGATCCAGGTGTTAAGTTGAAGCATTGATCCACCTTACATGACCTACGGTCATTCTAATCGTTGTGCAGGGTTTGATTCGACTAAGTCCGCGTCGCTGTACAGCTCGTATAATAGCTGACGCAGCAGGTCCGACTCCTCTAAGCTAGTTCTGTACTCTCGATGTGACGTAGGACATCCGATTTGAATATAAATGTCTTAAATAGAAGTTGCCATCTCTGTAAGTTCCGTCTTCCATTTGCAAAGTGTGTACACTTAGAGTGGAAGGGCTAGCTTTTCCAAGGCTTCTGAGATGTTTTCGATTAGCAAAGTGTTTGGAGAAGTTCTCGGCGAACTTGTCTATACCTCGATGGTGGCTTTCAAATTGTATTTTTGGCGTGTTATTCCAACTGTCTTGCCACAATGTTACTCGTACAGGCGCTGTACTTTATCATGCCGTATCACAAAGTGAACTTGTATGATAGTCTAAGCCTGTCAGCTTTTTGCGACAGCCACTTCATCCTAACCTAACTTCCCATTTCTTTCGCTTTTACCCTCCTGTTTACGATAATTTCTCGTGACCTGCGATTCGCCGAAGGTAAGTCTTTGCGGGAAGAATTTCGTTGTGGGTTATAGTTTACAACATAACTAAGAAGCTTCACCCGTTACCTAGTTAACTACCTCCAATAGCGCACTCCAAATTGGTTGATACTGTTTTCTATGCTTGCAAGCCTTCCTCTCTCTGGTATAAAGCCCCCTTCAATACTCGACATGCGGAAAAGAGTTGTTTGCATCTGTAACTGTAGTACCATCTTGCTAGCGTAGGTACCTTCTGAACGGTTATGTTAAAGTGTAGCCTAATGTCGACCCTTACTTCCACAAATTTTAAGACCTCAATCGACCTTCAAATTTGGTTCACCATGTTCGAAAATTTGCACTTTCTATCACCTTTTGGTTGGTTATTAGGACCAAACATGATCTCGCTCTAAGATGACAAACTTTTGTCAATTTTCGGTCGATCAGGTGGATTCTTCATCTCTCTAGCTCGTGGGTTTGTTTAGCCATTGTCAAATTTGCAAATTGTGGTAACCTAAGTCGTACATCTCCCTCACATATTTTAAATTTTACAGGGTGGTTCAACGACCGAAACTTGAGGGACTCCAGCAATTACTTTTACATGATTGACCATCTTTTGATGAATTAGGTAGTTGTTGACTCTACACTTATATGCAACTAGAAGCAAAGGCGGTCCAATTATTAAAAGACATCTTTTCAGAAAACCATGAAAAAAAAAAATCGCCAGCAAAAGAAGGAATGATTAACAAAGTCGCGTCGTGCCTCTAAGCAATGTCAGAGAAGTCAGGTACCAGAGCCAATATAAATTTCTTCAACAGTTCAATGTGTGGTGGGTGCATCCATCCAGGCCACAGGGACCTCCTTATACATGTCCATTCCCGCCAAATTAAAGAACTTAACACCGATCTATCAGAGGCGTAACCAACCAACCCACAGCTTTTGTCCCCAAACGCCACCTCTAACCTTGTTCAGCTTTAGTTGCTGCCTCCAATATCATAAAAGAAAGCTAAATGAACTTCGACAAAATTATATACTGTGCTACCGGTTTAAGACATGGTGAGGTTTATTGCCTAGTTCAGAGCCCCTTTGCTTTCTGCCTTTTTTTAAAAAAATTGTTTCAAAGTGTTTGCTCTGTTTTATCCTTGGTAGAAGCATCCACCTTCAAGCACTTCCACCAGTCCATTTCCTTTTACGAACGTCTGCCAAGCAGTTTGTCTATTTTTGTACAAAATTTCAGGGAACTCCACACGAACTTTTCCCGGTACTAGATTAAAAAAACTGCAACAGTGCAAAGCCCAGTATAAGATCTTTTTTGCTTTTGAAGGCTTTGAAACTTGAAATATTTCTTCCAAAAATCTAAGATCGCGTTTCAAATGTACGACAAGTTTTGACTGGCTACCTGACATCTGCCCTCATACATTTTAAGCTAGATTTCCAGCTTCCGTGAAATTTCAACATAGGTATCCAAGAAAGGCTTTTGAAATTAAAAAAAAATCGTCTCAGAAAGTTCTTGATGACTCTTCCTCCTTTTTGAAAGCTACTGCCTGGTTTAGCCAGCTTTTTTGTTAAATCTCAAAAGTTAGATTGCAAAAATAAGAAGAAAAATATTGGGGGTTTGTCCGGCATATTTTAAAACATCAATCAAATTCAAAAGTCGTTCAGTTTCGAGCTTTTTACATCCCTTGGCATCACGATGGTCACCCTCTGGCCTTAGTTTAGCATACCCGACTACACCAAAAAGCAGTCTCCTTTACACAATCTTGGCAACACTTCATTACATTTAGAAGTAGGCAAGACACTTCTCTGCCTATCGGTATGTTGCCCAATTCCAAACTCACCTTCGCTGAAAAGCAAACTTTTTACATTAAACTTAAAGGGTTCACGAAGCAGAAGCCATTATAAGATGAGCCGACTGAATTTGAAATTCAAACTAAGAGTCTACCCACTGGTAGTAGTTGCGTAGTCCTTGTCGGTGATGACGATTCTAATTAAAATATGCAAATGAATGCAGGGATTAAACGGATTTGTTAAAACGGGGGGGATTTTTTGTCAAAGTCAGAAAGTTATTACAGGGTATGATGAGGTGCAGGGGATGTTGTGTATATGGGGTGTACCTACTCGTGGAACGCGTGATATGCTTGATAAGAAATTAGTTTTTCTGCGTGAGATGGCCACCGCCAGTTAAGGGTTTAATTAAAGAAAATGTTACTTAATTGTGGTCAGAGATAAATATACAAAAAAGAACGATTACATTTGGTGACCGCAATTTCACCAAGGGGCTCAGCTTAGAGTTGGAATGAGGGGGAAGTTGCCTGAAGGTGCGAGTACGTGGTGTACGCACTTGGAGTTCGGGGTGGACGTGGACACCAAATGTAGAGCAAATTGCGAAACGAATTCAATTTATATAGGGACTTCCATGGAAGGCCAGTTACATCCTCGGTCCAGTTTTATATCCCCCATGAGTGTAGGCACCTAACTGCCCAAAGTCGGGTCAGCCATTTTTTACATGTGAGTCAGACTCGTTGCAAAAAAAAAAATCATGTCCAGTTGGCCATCTCTCTCACCTATCACGTCCGCATATAACCCGAAACATACAAAAAAAAAGAAAACCCCAAACGAGACCACAAAAATGTGTCCAACTGTCAGTCGAGCGTAGCTTTTATCTGTCGGAAAAAAAATTATTAAAAAAATTTTTTGCACTTTTTTTAGTTGCTTATCTCCCGGAGATTTGAGGTTTTTTCTTTAATTTTGCAGCCTGTCCTCCTACTTCAACGCCTTGCACTCTCATTCCTGGTAGTGTGGCAGACTTAATGTCATCATCGTTATTAACTCGTGTCAAGCGATATGTCGTCGCAGAACTTTTGCCCCAGCTGTCAGACAACGACAACGACGTCGACGGCGAAGCGCAAAAGTGTGAAATATGTGTGTGACCACCGAGACCGACGAAATTCCATCGCTCATGTGGGGGCATCATCATCTTTCGAGGCTTCCTCGAGAGATGTGTGTGAGATTTCTGGTTTTAAGATTTTTGGCTGTTCCTCGACTTTTTTGGCAGCGAGCGAGATAATTAAATTCGTCAGGATTTGCTGGGTATGGTGCAGAGCACAAGCAGCGATCCATTAAGAACCGAAAATCGTTTGTCCGCCATAAATCACTTGTGGCCCGGATGCTGTCATCTTTTTTTCTGGTTGCGGATTTTATTAATCCCTCTCCTGCAGGAGTACCGACCGTGTATGGTTGTGTGCAATGATGATGAGCCGAGCTGCGAATGAGGTTCTTTGTGGCGGTCGGTGGCCAGCAAGATGAAGAAGAATGCCGTTGATATTGTTTCAAGCCGCCGCCAATGGCACAAGCGTTAAATGCGGTCGTGGCTTATGCCGTGCGGTCGAGGATTTAACGCACAGCCTAGGTAGGAAGGTATACGCTCTGCCGAATACATGAAAGTGTCATGTGGATGTGATTTGTTGTCGCCTAATATCGCGAGAGTGGCTTTTGGGGTCGATCAGAATTATGCTCCGGAGCAGATGGGTATAGGTTTTTTTTTTTTTGCATTTCGCCGAGGCGATGCCAACAGGGATTTTAGCTTATTAACCCCAGAATGCGGTTTGGTGTTCTAGAGGAATGACATTGTTGTTGATGCCTTTCATAAGGCTGGGCATGCTTTGTGTGTGCGAAGCCCTTTCTTTTTATAGCGGGCTGCAGTTAATGGAGCTTGGATTTTTATTAACTCCGCGTAGGCTGGGGCGGATATTGGCTGTGGTTTCGAGATGAACTTTGCGTTCGTTGTTCGAGGTGGTTTTTTCCCAAGCTATAGTAATGGGAATGTGCTGCGGGTAGAATGTGATGCCTTGATGCACCGAGTGAGTAGGTTCAAACGATTTAGGATCGACTGATGGACGGATGGGAGAGATGTGTCCTGGTTAAGGTGCCCAAACTCACCAGTTGTGGTAAATGAGATGTAGCTTCGGTATACCTTTGTACAACTAATCTACCGGCATTTGAAACAACTTATCTATGAGACATTTGAACTGTAGGCTAACTCCTTGTATAGGACATTTCATCCACAGTCATTTTCGGAGTTGGTGGCTTGCTCCGCGCGCTTTGATCCTCGCTTTAGTCCTGCAAAACCTACCCCTACGCAATAATAAAGGGTGTTTTTTTTTAGAGGTATAGAACTTCGAATTGAAATAAAACACAAAAAAATCGTTTTAATGTCCATCAATTTTATTGGAAGAATAATTTTATGCCATTAATGTTTCGGGCATGTGGCCGCCGCGGCTCCTTCGAATAAAGCCAAGTCTAGAGGTCCAATTTTCAACCACTTTTTCGAGCATTTGGGGCGTATGTCGGCAATAACGCCACGAATTTTGGCTTCCAAGTCCCCTAACGTTTCTGGTTTGTTGGCGTAGGTGAGCGACTTCACATGTCAAATCACACGATCTTTGTGGCCAATTGACAGGTCCAAAAAATCGATTGTGACGTGCGCTGTAGCGCCGTCTTGTTGGAACCACATCTCATCCACATTCATGCCATTTAATTCGGGAACAAAATAGTCAGTTATCATGGTATAGAACCAGTCTCCATTGAAGGTAACTGACTCTCCAGCATCATTTCGGAAGAAGTATGGCCCAATGACTCTACCAGCCCCTAGAGCACACCAAACAGTCAGTTTTTGTGGATGTAATGGCGTCACAAGGGTCTCATGTGGATTTCCTTCAATCCAAATGCGGCAATTTTGCTGTTGACGTAGCCATTCAACCAAAAATGAGCCTCATCACTGAACAAAATTTTGCGATGAAAATCAGCATCGATATCAATCTCATTTTCGGCCCATACACCAAAATCACGACGCATTGCATGGTCTCGCGGCTTTAATTAATCTTGTAAGGTCCTAAGCTAAGATCTTTATCGAGTAAACGTAGTGCGAAAACGATCCATGGTTAACCGAATTAATTGCTCTGATGGACGATTATGTCGACCATAAAATGAACGGAGCTTGCGGTAAACTTCGCGAACTGAACCATTTTCGAAATAAATTTGCACGATTTGCAAGCGTTGTTCATTTGTCAACTTGTTCATGATGAAATGGCAAACCAAACTAAAAATAAATCACTTGACAGCTGACAAAATGGTCGGCAGTTAAAATAGTGTTGCCAACTTAAACTTCTATACCTCTAAAAAAAACACCCAGTAGAAGGTGGATCAGATGGATCAGTTATCCTGAATCCTATCAGTTTCCTCATAAATGAGTTGTATGGGTATGTGAATATCCTTTAACACCCAAGAGAGTTTTCGACACGAGACAAACGATTAAGGATGTGATCCCAGTGGATCAATTGTCCTAAGTCTCATAGTTACCTTATATGATAAGTTCTATTGGTATGGAATATCCTTTGATCAGTTGCGATGTCTCCAAAGAAGTCACCGACACGAGCCATCCGTGGTTAGATGGGATGTCCATTTATGAGATATCTTAATCTACAGTTGTCTCATTAATGAGTTGTTTGGGTACGGAATATCCATGAATAAGTTGACTGTGGATGAGTTGCGTTAAGTTATCGACACGAACCAAACGTAAAATTGCGAAAATAATCCGAAGTGATACTCAAACCTCGAAAAATCGTACAAAATGTCACAGAAGACTGTCCTAACCCAGGTGTACAACGCAGTGGAGGTAGTGTCCGCCTTATTTGAAGCACAAAGGCGGTAGTGAACGTCAACCAACTTGCAGTGCGTAACTGCAGGCAGTTAGCTAAGGGCCGCTCCAACTGGAGAGGCGTATTGGTCGAGGTACAGGTTCCAACCGGACTGTGGCGAAACCTAAGTAAGAAAGCAAGCACCTCTAGAAGTTGTAAGGGACTTTCTCTATTGACCCCGTTTAAGTTGACATGTGTTTTGCTTCTAAGCATCGATGGTTCTTAGGTTCAACCCCCGGATAGTCATATCTATGGTTCCTATTCGGCATTTAATTGTAGGTCGCTTTCAGTCGTAGCAAAAATTCAAAACACCCAGAAACGAGTTGTTGCTCAATTTGTCCCTATTGCGCCATATCCTTCCTTCCCAATGGTGTGTAGGATATACCAACCCTTCTATGAATTTTGTACAACTTGTGCCAGCAATTAGTTCCCATCGTCAACTAAAGTCCCCCACAGCGGCCGACAAAAACCCGTTCAAATTAATTTCCTCAAATAAATAAGCCTGATTCAAGGCGACACAATTGCAGACACCAAACCATTTTACACCTGCTGTCGGACAACATAATATACCCACTCGCGTCAGTAAAGGAACAAAATTAAATTTTATTCGCCCCACATGCTGGGCAAAACTGCTGCCCACCCACTGGAGCAGGTTTCCATTAATTTCTTAATCAAAAACTATGCGCAAACAAACCATAACCATAAAGAGTAAAAAAAAAAGGACTCTTAACCGCGTTAACATTAATTACCCACCGGCTTTATAGGCAAAGCAGTCGTTCTCCGATTCCGCAGTCCGGTTGGTTGAAAACTGAAAACTAAAAAGCGACAAAACGGCCTAAAGGAATGCGCGCCATCGCCCCGCCAGCCCGCACTCATTACAATCCGACAGGCGTTGTGTCACCCTGTTTGTAGTGTCAAAATGGCATACCATTTTCACATTGACCATCATCGTCAAAGGACAAAGGCCCAACAGGTTAAGTGAGCGCTCGGAGCTTGGTCCACAAACCAGTACCCAAAATGACCGGTTATAATTATACGAATGTGCTGTGCATTTGAGCGAATGTTTCTGGTCGCGTGCACTCGTATGTGCGCGCTGCTCATCACGCTGAATGGTGAAGGACGAGCGGTTCCTCCATTGCAATTACAACAGTCTCACATTAGTGCTTGTTGTGTAGACGCAACAACATTAATTAAATTGCATTAAAATATGGCCGGGTATATAGACCTGTCCAATGGCTGTACCGTGTAATGGCAACCAGTCAGTGCCCAGTGCCCATGCCCAGTGAGATGCGCTGGCCAAATTAATGCGAAGCGGCGGTGGCGACGCACGAAGTGGTTCGTGTGCAGTTGGGGCGCATTTATTTCGAAGCTGACGAAATTTGCGCGCGTCGGAAGCGTCAAGGCTGAGCGAGATTAAGTGATGAGATCAGTAATGCAAAACGGAAATCACCGATCGTGTTGGTGGAGCGTTGCGCTGCTCCGGTGAATGCTGATGGTGATGGCGAAGGTGGCCGGGGCGATAATTAGCGATTCGCTTGCGTGCTGTAATTAAGTGCGAGGCGATCGTTAATTACGGATAAAGAGGGTGCAAGATGACTTGTTCTTCTTGGAACTTTGCAGCATTGCAGCGACCTGCATAACTTATAACCAAAAGGTGTTGTTTACCTTGTTTTGCTGATGCTGAAGGAGAGCTCGAATGAGGTTTAGCGCGTTCGAAGTGACTTTGTATTTAAGTTTGTTGCTGTGTAGCAGTTCGGTTGGGGAAAGTCAATGACAAGGACGCAGAGACTGAGTATTCACTGAAACTTATAAGGTAGGTTGGTAGGTAGATGGGTGCTGCCTGTCCTGAATAGGATTTCCTAAGTAGTCGTGACTGTACAAATCCAAGGAGCGCCATTGCTGCCGCACACCTACTTAGAAAATCCTATGCAGGAACTTGATGTCCATCGGGCGGCCATTTTTTTGTGGGATTTCAAGTGGGATTTCAAGTGGGACTGCGTTCGGCATTTTTATTTTTATATTTATTCATATTTATTTTGTGCCCATTTGTTACACGGCGTTCACATCACAGTTGAGTTTAAGAGTTTTTAAAGTTTATGAACTTGTTCGTATAATTGGAATTCCTGTTATTTACTCGTAACAATTCCAAGCCCTAATATAATAATCATTTGACAATATCTCAGAAATCTCAGAACTAACACGGTTTTTTGCATTTTTGTTAAAAGAGATTTTGTAATTTCAAGCTTTTTTTGTATATTTTAATGAAAATACCATTTTTTTAATGGTTTTAATTTCGTCATATTGAAACAAAATATTTTAACACGTTTAGGGAAAACTTTTTGTTTTATGTCAGCATAATTTTTAATTTGGAATTAGTACGTAAAATGCATACTTGCAAAATATATAATGCGAATACGAATAATTAACAAAACAATTCTTAAGCCCAGCAACACAGCTGTTGCGGAACGAAATTTTCCTGTGGTCTCCAAATGGACTGCGAAAAGGCAGCGGAAAATAATTTGTGGGGGGTTCCATCAGCTGATACACAAGTAGCAGTGTTACCAGCACTGGCTATTTATATCTGATTTGGCTACTCGAACTTTTCACTGGCTCCTTAAAATTGTCATTTGAGATTTTTCCTAATTAACGCAATGCACTTTAAAGTTTGGCGATTTTAAGGCGCCTTATGAATTAAATGCAAACATCTATTGCGAACGTAATCAGTTGGTATAACTAATGTCTTTTTCGATATGACTTTTAAGATGTTGATCTGAGATATCAGACTTCTGCTGCCAAATTCAACATTAAATCCGAACTTTATTGGTTATTGTTAGTATTGAGTTGGACGCAAAAATTTGTATTTTTCAATTGCACTGGAAGTCCATTTTAATTGATTTTCCCACAGTTAATAAAAACCCATTTTGAAATAGTAATTTAATACAAAAACTCGTTTCCATAGGCGTTTCTTTTTTTTTAACATTTTTAACATTGAAAAATGGAAACTAGAAAAGTCTCTCAACTATAGGAGTATAAGTTGTGTTGTTCTTATTTTCATTTAATATTGTCGTCTTTAAAAAAATGTAATCAAAATAAGTGTGCTTCAAGAACTGAAAAAAATGCGCACTTTTGATCTTTATATTTGAGTTTGTCTATTTTTGGCTCCAAGATTTTTCAAATTTGGCTCCATTAATCTTAGCTGGTAACACTGCAGTACAAAAAATGTAAAATGTAAAAGGTAAAAAAAACAAATAATGCCCCGGATAATAAATGTGTGCGAAAAGAGAGTGACGAATTTTACCAAGCAACCTACTACAATTACCCACTTTTCCGTCAGCATTTCGCGGCAGCTGCCTACTGCAAAACGAAATGGAGAGCTAAATTGTTCGTTCATGATTTCGTTGTGTCAGTTTTGTATGGGATTTTTCGTTCCGGAACAGGTTGCACTAGGCATAACGTTCAATTGAATATTTGAAATCTGAAATCCGAAATCAAATAGCAGATTAAATGCCACATTACATATATTGTCTTTTTCTTAGGAGCTTAATCACGTTTTTTACGATATTAAAAGTTTTTTTTTTTTTAAATATGAGTAGCGTTCGCATTTTTACTGTTCCTAAGTAACATTATTCAACGCTGTTCAGTGTTATTAAACTACAGAATTTCCAATTATATTTTGAATTTGTACAAATATGGTGTCAAATAAACGAATTTGAAAACATCCACAAATTTATTCAATTTTCATGAACATTTTCTAAAATTCACTTGTTTGGGCTTAACTTGCATGTTATTAACTAATTTTTGGAACAACCCCCACGGATTTAATTTATGCAGCTGCATGAATTTTGCTGTCAAAAATATAATTCATATAAATAAAATTAAAAAAAAAATGTGAATGGATGCAGTTTTTGGTGCCGAAGAAAAAAAACCAAACTCAACATTTTTTTTTAAATTTATTGTTATAAATTCATTTACAAATTGTTTGTTATTGAAATAGTGCCACCCGGCGGCCATTAATACACGTATTCACAGACAGGATTTTTCCTGAGCGTACGAGAAAGGTTTTTCGTACAAAATTTGCGTGGAAAATCGGGTTGTTAGTCTATGATTGCGGGAACCATCCGTGAGATACCTGCTGATGTCAAAGGTTAGCCGCTGTTTTCTACAGCACTGAAGTGTTTTTTTTTTTCAGAATTAATTAAGAACTCCTCCTTAAAGATATTTTAAGGCCAAACCTTCTAGTACATTATATGGCTTGCGAGGTGAAGTTCGTTCGATTTGAGATCTTTTAGATCGCGATTTTCTAGATTCTCATTCAGAAGAAGCTTTTCCCTCAACGTCGGCCACTACTAAAAAAAAAAAAAACATATCTTGAAAATTTAGCTTGAAAACTTAAAAATGAGTTCTTGGTATCAAAAATCGAGATCTTTTAGCTCACAACTTTTTAAAAACTCTATACTCTTCGCTTAACATCCAAATTGTTTCCGAGTGTAGGTACCGGGTACTCATTTGGAAGCTAGCGGCTGTAAAAATTGGCTATTTACTCTGTCAAAATACGCTGTGCATGAAGTGTTCCCCCTCATGATCGCAGATATTTTAAATGGCACCCATCACAATATATTTCCTCCCAAAGTGTATCACGTCATGCCGACTCATCCTCCCCAAACTTCGACTTAAACGCGCAGCTCAACAACAAATCAGCACTCTCACTCGTCGATATGACAGCGCCTCTTACCACGTTTCCAAAAGCCATCCCGACCCGCGCCATCAAAGCTTGGCAAAATGCCTCCCATCGACCAACCTAAGCTTTGACTTCGTTAAATGTCAACTCCGCCACACTACCGGAGTGGCTGCGCTAGGACTCGCTCGAAAAAAACCGATTATTTCCAATTCCAAGTTATTTAATAGCAGATCGCGCGATTTATCCGGTAACGAGTATTTCTATTCCGCGCCAGCGAATTCCTCAACCCCAAGTTGACTCGAACTTAGCCAACGATACACACGTATCTAAACAGAGCTATAGCTAGACCAAAGTAAGAGATTTATCGGCGATATGTCAGCCTGTGAAATGTCTGCACCACGGCGCACTGGATATACCTTTACACTGCGAGCACAAAATGCAAAAGGTAATTACACACCGTGCGGAGTGACTTCAATTTCGTGATTATTAAAACTGGGTTAAGACAGCCATTAGACGTGATGGCATGCTTGATCGTTTCACATAGGAAATTGTGCAATTGCCTGCACACTCTGAGACCTGAGAGCGCAGAGCCTCTTTTGCAGCGAGTTCAAGGCGAAATTTAACCCAAAATAGGTCTCGAGACTGACATCATCTTTGAACGAGATGAGTGCGCGCCTCGAGGGACATTGGCGGTCCTATGATTTATTCGCACCGATCGCTGGAAAAGTGTTGTTTCACAGCTGGACAAATCATTACACGTCCAGTCCCGGTGTGCGGCTTTAGGGCACACACTCTCACACCGGCTCTCGCTCTGTCTCCGGTGTATATCGCTGGCGACGTGTACACGACTTCCATGCCCAGCGTGCCACTGTGAGAACCTATTCGCGTAGGCTGTGTTTGAGCCTTGTTCGCGAAAGGAATTAACATCTTAATAACCCTCGGATCGGGGCTGTGGCTGTGAGTGAGCGCGTACAAGCGCGGCAAAGCTGGCTGGACGGCCGACCGGCCGTCTGGACTCTGGACAGTGTTAATTGCCGCAATATATCCGAAAACTTATGTCGACCCACGAAGCTGTGTGTGTGTGCGAGCTTACATTAAACGATCCAAATGGCGATGAGGCTGACGCGATGACGACAACGCAACGTTGACGTTGCTGATTGTGTACTCCCTACTCGAGCGCGAGGTATATACACACTTTCATTAAGACTTAATTAAGATACAACGTCTGTTGTTGTTTCCTTGGGGTCTTGTGTTCTGTGTCTGTTTGTGCTTGCGGTCTTTGCTACCCGCAGAGCTGTGTAGTGATTTCCGTTGAGCTTAAGCGGGGATTAAAACAAGTGGGATACAAACAGCACACACCATCAGCTGTCAATATTGTTTGTGGACCACTGGGGATTCTTCTTGTTGATGTCGGACACAAATATGGCGGCATCACGCTGCGATATGATTGACAATATTGCGTTAACAACTCTGTTTGCAGTGCAATTTGAGAACGAGCGAGCGCCTTGGATTAGCTTTGGCATTTGGAGTTCCCACAGGGAGTTTAGATTGATGTGTGTGACGGAAGGCATTCCATGGGGGATACAAATGTTGTTTGGGGGCTTGATCAGCGGACAGATGGCGCTGTGAGGGATTGGAACTTAGGTGGTAGTCCCTTCAAAAGGAAAACAGCTTTCTTAATCGGCTCCAATGCAGGAAGGGTCGCACTGAATTGGTCCTCTTTGACTGAGGGACGTTTGGGAGCTCCACTTTTATGAAGAATCTTCTCCACCTTCCCAACCTGGTGTCGATACTCTTTTCTGCGCAGCCGCCTTTTTTGCATGTGCATATTTCCTCACCATTTTCGATACCCGATACATTAAAGAAGTTTTCTACTCTAAAAACCCCAATTTGCTGCCGACTAAAGTTTCCCTGTTCTAGACCTTTTACCACAACAACTTCCCCCCTTCCCCCCTTCGATTGAGAACTATTGGCAAAATCCATTCCCATATCCGCTTCTGAGCTAAACCACTCGCAAGTCGCAACTCGAATCGACTTCCAGTCATGGGTTGCATTGTGTGAAGGCGAACGGCACAGCATTGGCGTTCCACGCATTTGCATGCTCTTGCCATTCATCACCACCGTAGGCTGTTGCGAAGCTGCAACGAAACGAACACGTACGGTACACCTTTTGTTTAAGTTCGATTCTGTAATTCTCTTCATGCGACCTGTACTCTATTGGGAGCGGCTGCCCCTTTCAAAGGGAAAAACAACACCAACCGCGTCAATGCAGCTACAAAAAGTGCACTAACTTCGAGAGGGTCTTTTGTTTTACTGCCGTTTGTAACGTGCAGGATCAAAATCCATGTGCACAGGACGATGAATAACTGTTGTGCTCCGCAGCTGCCGTTCGTTTTTACACAATTTTTCTCTCCTTTCCTTCAACGGTACATCAGGAGTGTTTTTCTGCCTTTTTGCAACTGTGCAGCAATTTGTCCTCAAGGACCAAACATGAATATATGCCGGCCTGATGTTGCAACAGAAACACTGTGTTTCGATTCCGAACTGTGTCAATGGGTTTGTCCTTCGAGGAGAGTCACAAGTGGAGGACTCAAGCTGCATGTACTTTTCAAAATAGTCAACCGCCATTCCCCCGCTCAAGCAGAGTTGATAAATTGATCCGAAAAAAAACCCATTTATAGGAAACACATCAACTTGGCTGTCGTGTAATGGTCATCTCTAGCTCGATGAATATTACTCCACGCACAACTCCTGTGCTGTAGATCAACCCGTTCCCTATACCTGAGCTGGGACCTTGTCAAACGCCGCTAATATAACAGCCACACGGGCATAAAACATCCATTTAAATGAATGCCTACAATCGGGCCAATAAAACATGGCCAACGAGCGGATTGGACTTAACCAGCTGACTGGAGTGCGATGTGGAGCGGCACGCATGATCAATGTTAATGGCGTTCCTCCACAGATGCAGCTATCGCTTTCGTTTTCTGCTCATTTCTCCACCTATTTGTGTATCGGTCCGAGATGCATCTTCATGACATAGGAGAGCGCCAACAAAACGATGATTCTCTTTCATTAAATTGCACACTTGTTACATGGTACACACACTAAAGTCCGTTTGTAGGCTGGCCGGTACAATTCCAACCTACACTGCTAAGTGGAAAAGTTTATTAAAGGTGCAGGTCTGCATAGCTACACCTAGATTATCCTTCACGGCTGCAGCCGTATTTTAAATGGATCTAATTTGAGAGGCAATCAATTCATTGGAAGCAATAATTAAACGAAATGATACATTGATGCAATTCCATGGCTGCGGCTGTGTGGAGGCGCAGCTCTATCATACAGGTCCCTCCAATAAATCAATCTAGCTATCCTTGCATCATGCAAATTAGTTTTTGGTGCGGCTACCAACAACCGGTGTGATGCTGGGGCGGTTGTTTTCGATGCGAAGGAGCTACAACTATATCCTGGCGCATCTGATGGGCATTGCGGGCATTAGAAGATGTGCGGTTACTATGGCATTTGAATGATTGTGGTGCTACCAAAGAGCTTCCTTCTCGATTCCTGAGGCGATTACATATTGGAATTGGATCGAAGCAAGTGAATTGTGTTTACGGTTAAATGGTTTATTTTAATCTCTTGCCAGGTGTTCTCTGGCGGGACGCTCTATTAGAGAAGATATGGCAGCGGAGCAGCGGAGCGGGATGAGGATAGAATCGAGCCGGCAGATGCTCTGTTCAATTTGTTATTTCGGTAGCAAGCGGTGCGTGTGTAACTTGGTATGAATTAATTTTGCCTAGTTTATGAGCCTCTTCCGTTTTGGGCATTAGAGAAGTTATTCAACTGAGGATGGGATGGTGCTAGGGTTGGGGGTACCATGATGCCCTTAAGGGAGAACAAGTTCAGTGGGAGTGAAGTTTTATACCAATCAAAGTCGGACATCGTATTTTCGGAGGCAAAATTCACATGGACGGATCAAGATGCATCAGCAATGCGAGTTGGAAGGGGTGAGGGTGAGGGTGAGTTAAGTATATGCAAAGACAGAACTGGCAATTGGTTTTATGAAAGGTCAAGAGCAGCAGTACTCGTATATGTTAAATTTCGTTCGCGGGTCGGAACTTAAATGTTGTGAGCTGTTGAATGGTTTGCCTTTGCAAAAACTGTTTCATACAGGGCACTCTCTGCACAATAATGTATAAATTTCTGGGGTAAAAAGTCACCTTTTAACCTTAACCCAGAATGAATTAAAGTTCCAGCTCTTTTAGACTTGAATCTGGTGGCAAAACAGCTTGACTACCTATAGTTGCTTCATTTTTTTGAGGCTCGTTGCTTTTGGTGCGATCTTCACATTCCAAAAGGCGACTCAGAGAGCTTCTCAAAAACTCGTAGCTCGTAGCACATGTTTTTCGAATTTTGTTTCTCGTCTCGTAAAACAGCTTTAAAAAAACAAATATACATCTGGGAACGGTCCAAGACCATTTGCCTTGTCTTGCCTATCATACACACAGAACCGGTGGTCCGATTTGTTTGTTGAGCTCGTAAGTCCAAAATGTCGAGCCAGTGACGTATTCGAACTGCCTTGCCGACTCAAAAGCGATTACAAAAGCCTCAAGGAGCGAAGGCAAGTGTCCACTAAGATAAATAACCGATTTCGTCAATTGTCACTATATAGCAGATGCCTTGCAGAGCTACTTCGAGAACCTATTTTGAAACTAGTCTTGCGTGAGTAACTTCGAAATAATTTAAACAAAATTTTGAGAAGCTATTTTAAAGCTAGTCAAATATTTTTTTGGGTGGGACCTTCAATTTTATGCCGAGTGTGGAAGACTGAATTGGGAAGCTTTTCCAGCACAGGCCTCATGGAGCAAATGAGACGAAAAACCCTTCAAAAACCGACCTAAAAAGATTGGAAAAAGCGTCAAAAACTAAAAAAAAATTGTTTAAAAATGTCCATGACCCTTTAGCAGAAAATGAAGCTTCCCCTTAAAACGCGTCACAAGAAGACCTGCATACAATAAGTGAATGGATCAAAGTCTTCAGTCATCATCTCAAAATGGGCTGTCATTTTTGTACTACACGAGAATCATTTAAAAAAAAAAAAGAAGGAGATCAGAAAATAGCTACCGAAATTAAGCCTTGAATGCTGTGAGACCCAGTGCCAGACTTTTCGGACTGAATTGCCCATGAAGATTATCAAAAATACCCAAAAATACCCTTTTTGCCCATGCCGACATTAAAAAACAACAAAATTGCCCACCCACAATCTGGCATCACTGGTGAGACCACTTCGACCCACAATTCGAAGGGGTCAGTCTCTAACTTCGTCATGGCGTTGCCGTATTTTATTTGTTCGCCATTAGTTATCGGCTGCAATTTCAGTTCGACCTTAGACAATAATCTTCTGCTTACAATGCGTCGGCTTATAAACTTATAAAAAACAAGCAAAACTGACTAACTGCAAAAACGTAGTTCGTGGGAAAACGCAAAACAAGTTTCTTGTCTCCTGAATTTTTTGTGCATAAAGGCAGATAGTCAAACAACAATTTTAAATGGTTTGAACATTTCTAGGAAAAATATCAGATAGGCAGTTGTGGCAGTTCTACATTATTTTCTATCATACTTACTGTTCAATAATCCTTGGAATATGAATACCTCGTGTGCGTCTATGTAAGCGCAACGAAAAAGATGTCGAAGCGAGACATTGGCTACGCACACAACTTTAAACACTTTTCGGTGTATGAGCAACCGATCGTGCACTACCCTTCAGACCTCTCATCGATGTAATTCCATCAACGGCAGCGGAAGGATACAGACGTGTCCTAGTGAAACAAGTGAAATAAATGTTCATAGGCATAAAATCGTTCTCTTTTTATTTCCATAAGTTACAGTCCACTAGCTAAAACCAAAAAAATTAATTTAACACTTATCATCTATAATACAAAATAGAATTTTTGGCAGTTGGTCAGTTTTGCTTGTAAGCCGACGATATGCATCTCATAACCTTCGGCTATTCCGTCCTACGCTTAAAATAAATAGGTCAGAAGTACTGATGCATCATAGGTACTGTGGTCATGATTTTGGGAGCGAAACCCGCGACAAGAAAGAAATTTTAAATTATTTCTTATGACTAGAAAGATCTAAGAGACATGAAACTTATATTTGGTATCCTTTAGCACTTCGCAGCGCACACCATGCAAGGGCACCAAACACGCTGCTAGCATTTTGTCGTACACATGTCCGAGACAAAAATATTTCTTTACAGCTCTTTTGAAATAAAATCCCCCTACAGTTGGTAACCGTAATCCTTGGTCTCACCAACCCCAACTCCAGAGCTAACCATTTCCCATTTGACAACAATTTCTGCCATTAAACAAAACCGCACACATAAGTCAATCACTGACGATCAAGTATTTTACTGTCGCATCCTACCGTTTGGCTGTATAAATTTACAAGTGCTATGCGATACCTCCAGAAGCAATTTGCAACCAAACCAATATAAATTACCCTGAAACAAATGAACATTTTACGGTACATTAAGGCCATCTAAGCACTGCTTTGCATCTGGAAGCGACGCACCACCGACCGTCCACACTCACTCCTTGAAAGTGCAACAATATCCATTCCGTTTGCAATTAATCCTTCGGACAGTAATTGCACGCAACATTAAAATTAATTTAATTTACGACTCTCAGGGTCATAAACAGAAATTAGCGCCCCAAAATATCGTACGCAGGTATAGGTAGATGTGTGCTTGACCAATCCCGCTCTGATGACCGGTCTCCACCGCCAAGTGGTCAAGTTAATGTCCCCAAACGGAATAATGTTCCATTGGTGGTATCATCACCGCGAACTACTGGCATACCAACGGAAACAAATCACCCCAACCAACAGAGGCCGAGGAGTCAAACGTAAAATCACATTTTATGTGTTCGACTCCGTTTTGGCATAGAATTGGTTTTTAATTGCTCCGTGAATTAGGCGTGAATCGAGCAAAATGAAAGAGTGCGGCGGGAGGGGGAGGGGCACCCCAGACTGATTCGTCTGGCCGGATAATGAATGACGAACATTACGAACTTTATTGCATTCAATGCGAATGATTGAAGGCAGTTTTACATGGTCGGCGTGTTAATGCCGGCGCGCCGCAGCGCACCTACCTACATAGAGATGCGCTCTTTTAAATTTCATTAACGAAGTGATTAATGCGAAAGTGAATTTAATATTTGGCTATAATGTGGGTAATCAGCGGTGATAAATAAAAGCCGGCAATTTGTTACATTGGTGCGGAGGTAATTTATGGCAGCGCAAAACGCCGTTCCACAGATGGACCATGGATCGCCATTAAGAAATATTTTATTCACATAGTTTATAGCGGGAACTAGTACATTGTACACAAATAGACTGTATGCTGCTAGGTGCGAAATATTCGTTTCTCTTTAGAATCTCCGTAGGTTATGCAGATAAAACCGCACGCAATCGTGGTTCGCAAAAACAAAAAAGCAATTAAAAGTGGTTTCGGTTTATTTTATTTTTTAGAGGATTATTTTTCGAAGAATTGGCAACACTTTTTCCATGCGACAAGGCATTTGGCTGATTTCTACTCATTTTTATTTGCCATTTCATCTCGAATTCCGATGACTCACGACATCCGCCACCTGCTGCTCCAAAAACAAGAACAAATTTGGAAACCAAGAAGATTGTTATTTTTATCGGTTAATTTTTCAAAATGGCCACACTTTTCCAGTGACAGCCGCTTGGCAGCTCAGACCTGGGTCGGCATTCTGTAAGGCGAAACGTTCAAACGTTTTCGTGTGCACGAAGAAATTTGCTTGTGCAACATAGGGCAAATCATTCGTGCGCACGAAAACGTTTGATAGTTTCGCCTTACAGAATGCCGACCCTGATTTCTATACTTACTTTCGTTTGGCACTTTACTATGAGTAGAGTTATGATACAAGCCTCCAGCATAAACTAAGTATTAAATAGACTGACAGCTTCAGCCAAATAAGAGGGATTGCCTACAAGTTTAATTTGACCCTGGATGTGGCCCAGTTTAAATTCATGTATTTGCGCCATGTTTATCAAAGGGGGCTCACGCATGATTAAAAAAAAACAGCTTACACTTCCGGTTAAAATCGGATGTCAGGTAGCCCGAGGTGGATTCTCATTTCCGTATCGAGTGTAGGGCTGTGTTGTAAATAATAGTTTTTCTTTGTTCCAGGTTGAACATTTTCGCTACATTTTCAAAGACATAAAAGCAATTAATTGTTAGATTTTATGATTTGGTAGAAAGTGAGACTATAATTATAGATAGCTACATACCATGCAATAAAAATCATTTCTAAACACCGCCACCAATTTCTCGATTCATATTCCCATTTTTTTTAATTATCGATTTGGTTAACCAAAACCAATTAATAACAGCATTGAACAAAACTGACAACTGTACTGTCACTTAAAAAAGTGTACGAAAAATTAAAAAAAAAAAATCAAGTTAAAAAAAAAACTTCAGTTTCCTAGAATAAATTGTGGGAAGAAAAAATAATAAATGTCCAGTCATCATTTTGCAGCTTTATTTTGCTTTTCACGTAAATAATGATATTATTTTCATTCTTAAATGTCTACCAATTGTGTTTTTTTTTTTGTAGCAAAAAAGAAAAAAACCCTTACTGATATAAAATATCTGATTACTAATGATGTGAATTCGTGTGAATTAAAAAAAAACTTTAGGCAGCTAAACTTAAATGGGTGACATAGGGTACAAATCTGTAAGCATGTTTATTTGCTATTATGCTGATATACATTTTGAGTTCCGGTCTTTACCGTACATTGTAAAGAAAATACATTATAGTTCGTTGATTATAATACATATCCCTTATGTATTTTTTTTTATTAAGAACTAGCATTAGGTAGGTATTCATATAATTGGCTGCAGCAATTGTTTTCAAATGTAATTTCATTAATTATGTCAATTATTACTACAGGGTGTTCTTTGTTTTGCCGCCATTTTGGTAAACATTAGTCTTGACAGTTCATATTTGGCAGTCGTGAAGTAGACACGTGGCAAATTTATTATGGAAAAATATTAGATAAACCAACGTGTTTTAATCGTTAAAACATTTTATCAAAATCAATCATCGATTACTGTGACGATGACAAAAAAATCATAATGAGTGACGAGCAGGGCTGTCATTTTAGCGCTTTTGGCGCTAGATCTGGCCCTTTTTTAGTGTATTTAGCACGCTTTAAAGAGTTTTAGCTCCTAGCGGAATTTCTAGCGCTTTTTATTTGCAAATCCCCTCTATTATTTCTGTAGTTTTGCGGTTTTTACACTCAATCAATCTTAACAAATGAAGTGTCAAAAGCAAGAGAGTTGGTTTACACATTTTTACTTTTTGAAAATATTAATAATTAAAAAAAGTTCAATTTTACTACTTTGTACATAGTATTTTGTTTGGTTCCTTTTAAAAATTTCTTAATAATTATTTCACGATTTCTGTTATGGAAGTCGCATCGCAAAAGAAAGTGTATAGGCAACATTACAAAGTGGAGTGGGCTAAATACACAAATCTTCTGAAACCGGTTGCAGGACAAAATACTAGAGTTATGTGCATTTATTGCAGAAATGATTTTTCAGCAAAGCTTTCCGACATTGACAGACATAGCAATTCTGGACAGCAGAAAGATCGTAGTAAGCCCTTTTTAGACAAAAATCAGTTGCAGATTGTTATTCAAAATAAATACTTGATTGCTTATGAAAATAAGAAACAAAAAAATAAACTGAATTGAATATGTTGTGGTTTTACTCTCCTTATAGGAATTTCAGATTTAGCGCTTAATTTAGCTCTTAGTTCAGTTTTTTCCATGAAATACAAAATTTAGCGCGTTCTAGCGCTTTTTGTTTAGTTTTTTGACTACGAGTGGTTAAAGCGGCCTGGCAGCACTGGTGACGAGGCACATTTTCATTTGAATGGATATATGAATAAAAAGAATAGTCGGTTCTGGGCAATGGAAAACCCTCAAATTATTCATCAGTAACCTTTGCATCCTTTAAAAGTTACAGTCTGGTGTGCAATTTGGTCAGGAGGAATCATTGGACCTTACTTCTTTGAAAATGAAAACGGCGTAACGGTAACTGTGAATGGGGAGCGATATCGTGATATGATTGAAAACATTTTGACGCCACAACTTCATGCTTTGGGCTTGATTGTGGTATCAACAAGACGGTGCCACATCGCATACAGCCAGAATTACAATGGAACTACTACGAGACCTCTTTCCACAACAAGTTCAACAAGTTTCAAGAAATGGTGATGTTGATTGGCCTCCACGGTCGCCTGATTTGACTGCTCCGGACTTCTTTTTGTGGGGATATCTGAAAAGCAAGGCTTATGCAAACAAACCAGAAACGCTTGAGCAACTCAAACAAAATATTCGTGATGAAATTAATGAAAAACCGCGTGAAATGTGTGAGAATGTAATGAATAATGTGCTCAAAATGGCTCGCATTTATGAGACTAACAGAGGCGAACATTTATCTGATATTGTATTCCATACATAATTGCCGACATTATATAAAACATTTATCAATATAAGATCCATTCTCTTTCATTTAATCAAAAATTATAAACAAACAAAGTAGTATACCTTCCCGGCGGACACCCTGTCTAAACTTAATTTTTTTTTTGTTTTCCGTTACTAAGCGGAATCTTCGTGAAAAGATTATAACTAAAATATCATATTTAAATTCTTTGCCGTTTTTTGTGGTGTAACAATTTTTCGGAAAAAAAAAAAAAAAACAAACGAAAATAGACACAATAACTATAGGCACAAAAAATATCTTATTTTATTTCAACGAATGAATTTTTCACACTTTATTGGTTTATTTATTTATGTTGATTACCTTCGCTATTATACATTTTGTAGAATATGTTTTCGCGGTGAAACAAAACAACGAATCTGAACTCTCAGAACGCATCCATCTGCTGACAAAAACTCACCAAATACACTAACTCTCAGTCAGTGTTCTTAGCACTCTCTCTTTATTTTTCACACGAAGCGTGATCGTTTTTCCCTTTTCACTAAACTCAAATTTCCTCGATTTTTTTTATGAAAAAAAAACATATTTTTAAATGTAAAATTTGTATTGTTCAGAAAGAAAATATTAAGCTTCAGTATAAAAACCGCAGTTTGCTAACATAAAAAATGATTATTTTTTGGTAATAGAAATTGTTGCTTAAGGCAAATCTCCTTTTTATGTACTGATGAATGCGTTGATATTCATGGTGAAATGTAGTTTGAATGGTTTTCCGCCAGATTATTGATATTCCAACAATTTTGACATATTTTTCTTTTACGCACATAAAGTTTTTAAAAAATTTGAATTCCCACAAAAAGGTAGAGATACCACGATGTATAGGAACACTGCTGAGTGTCAGTAGTTTATTACACCCCCCGCAATTTAGAATTTAATATTTTTGCTGGTTCACACGTATTCACAGACACTACAATTGAGAGTGGGAGGGAGGGGCTGATATTGGAAAAATTGCGGGAGAAGTCAGGGAGACGCAGGAAAGCTGTCAGTCTATTTCATACTTACAGCCCGATTCTGCCGTTGTGAGGCCTCACAAGTCACAAGCTCTTGTGAGGCGGACGTTGATTCCTTGTGAGGTTTGTTGTGAATCGATAACATTTTTCGTATTCTCCGATAAACCTTACAACAAACCTCACAACAAATTCACCTCACAATGGTTAGATTATTATCACTTCAATTTTGTGGGATCTGAAAACGAAAAGTTATATCTACACCATTTATTGGATGAAGAAAAACAATTTATTAAGAAAATATGCGAACTATTGACACTGAAATGTTTTAGAAACGAACAAATTTCCACATTCCCCAGTTTTTTTCATACAAATATCAATTTTCCCCGAAAAGTTAATAAATATAGCGTAAAAGGCCAGGTTTCGGACTTTAAATGCTTGGAAAGAGGGAAACAATGCCATCAAATAGGTACAAATGTTGCCATTTGTGAGCGCTTCTGACTGGTTTTCTATTTTGTGACTTGCTCGATATGAGATCACAATTTCGATTGCTTTTGCGAGCCTCACAAGTTGTGAGTGTGCTGCCACAATACGAAAACCTCCCAAAATCAATTTCACCTCTCCTAGTGAGGGTTTTGTGACTAGGGAGGTATCAGTGAGGTTTTCCAGAATCGGGCTGTTAGTTTATGATCGAAAGACAAGTCGAAAATCAGGGAAATTTTCGAGGAGTTATTTCTTAAGTTGCAAATTTTATGAATTGGCAACCCTTTTCCAAAGTCTTTTTATTAGCTGACACACGGTGTCTTTGGTTCGTCATTTCACCATAAGTCTTGGTATAGACAGACGGTGCTCGGCTTAAGCTGCTCGAAAAATTAGTCGAAAATAACTATCCATAAAAAGATATTTTTTTAGAGGATTTTTTTTCTCCAGCGAAAGCTAAAAATGTGACAGCTGACATCTGATTTCTGCTGACATTTTTTCATCATTTTTGAAGTGATTATAGACTTGTGATACAAGGACCCAGTTTGAACAGGGACAAGCTATTTCAATCTCTGACAAACATCTCTCTTCGTTGCTTCGAAAAGTCTGCGTTTCGGTCCTTAAGGGTTCGGGCTTGACTTTCTTATAAAGCCTCTGGATGGTATTTCCATCGCACAGGCATTGTTTCCCTTTTTTACTCAGCATTTTAGACTCGCTGCAACAGTTTTCCTCTGCCGAGTCTTCTAAAAAACATTTGTCCATCATATCTCTTGGTTCAATGGTTTCGGCAATCTCTTTGATGATGCCCTGATATTAAGCTGTAACTACTCGTTAGTCGTGTCTGTTGTAGATGATTCCACAGCAGAGAGCTTCTTCCTCAGGCTTCTTCTACTGACTCTGACTAGTATTAGTTTGCCAACGCGTTTAAAGTTGAATTCTTTTTTCTGAGCGGTTCACATCTTCTGGTTAGAAGGAACAGCTCTTAATTTGTCCGCAACGATATCGTGGCTACAGGGGACATTTTATCCCTCGGAATGGATGGTAGATCCTCAAGATGCATACATTCCTAGGGATAATGTGTTCCTAGCATCTGAGGGCGGTTTGCGGTTTGATCGTCTATAGACAGCCTGGTTGATAAGTGGATCTTTAGCTTCAGAAACCCCTTCATTCTTATCACTGAAATACAAGCTGTGCCAAATTAATCAGTCCGTAACTGGCAGCTGTTGGCAGCTCGTGGATTCTGTGCTCAGCAAATATCCCGCCGAAGATGTTTCTCCTTTCGATCTAAGAATTGAAGTCAGCGCGCACTTTTTTGGCATTAAGCTTTAGGCAGGCTCAGTCCTCAGTGGAAAGACTACCTTGGGTGATTGGCATTCGGCTTGTACCTATATCAAAGAAAATCAGTATAGGAAAACTCCACACCAACTGCCTATAGTTGATATTAAACCGTGGAGTAGCATGACCCAAAAACCCAAGTTGACATTTATGGACCCAACATTATGGACTGCAACAGCTTCAAGTTTTATAGTAACTTTGCAGACGTTTGCCTTGACTGGGACTGCTTGACAGCGCCATCATACCGTTCCTGACATTTTATCACCAGTTTACCGTTCAAAGAAGTCTCGATTATGTTATTTGCATCGCGCAGTTATTCGCACAACCTTGAAATGTCGTCACCCAGTCAGACTCACTTAATGTTGCACATAGCCTACTTGTGCCACCACGCGATTGCGCAACTTATATGCCGATCCGTTGCAACCGCAACATGATCAATTGAAATCGAACTGAGAGATCTCTTGATCTTTAGATAACAACACTTAGCGGCAATAAATTGAAACGCGATCGCGCGTTAGCAGAGCTCCGGCCAATGCTAAGCGTGCGCACATTCGTGACCAATAAATTTGCAAGTCTAAACTGCGAGATCGCCGACACATGCGCGGTTCTTTCTCACCTGCATATATAAATATAAGATACGAGTTTTGTTGTTTTTACCATTTACATGCAGTGTGTCACCCGCTAAACACAATCAACTGTAGCATTTGTTACTCGCACCAGGCAATTTATGAAAATGTAAAAATTTGTACAAAATATTGGCGGATTCTTTGGCGGAGCACCCTTTAAGCTACCTCCTAAACCAAGATTGGTAGTGATGGTGGTGGTGGTGGTGGTGCGCCGTCGCAACAATAATAAAAGGTTTGACTGGCATATCACGAAAACTGCTGCAGCGGCAGCGAGGCGCGCAAGAATTATTGCCGCGCTATAGACAATGTCTTAGCTGGAATCACTGGTCTCTGGTATGGGCCATTGCAACACTAGAAATGAGCCCTGGTGTGCACCTAGAACCAGTATCTCTCCCCACAGAGACAGACTTAAGCCATTTTGAAGGTTGCGCCTGGTTTTAGTGCCTCAGTGGTGCTGCACGACCACTTAGGCTCAGATATATAAAAGATTGAGTGGAGTGGGTGAACTGTTCGACGGACAGACACAGATTGGCGCGGTGGGACAACGTGTCGTTGTTTTCTCACTTCGCTTCGGGGTATATGGAGTAGAGACCCAAGAGTCCAGAGTGGAACACTTAGGTCCGGCTAATTCTGGCGGCAATTTACGACATGTTCGCCTTGGAATGAGGCGTTTTTTTTATTTCTTGTTTTACTCTATTAATTCACATTCGGAGAGGGTGAGCTGGGGGCACATGTGCCCATGCGCAAACTGTTAAACAGTCGCAGGTACTGTGGGAGGTTTCAATTAGTCGCGAATCCGAAAGTTGTTAGGGGTCTTTCTCGCGCACCCGATCTCTTATCGAAATTAAATGCACAATGCGCGAGCTTGGAGTTTGCTCTTGTTTCGCATACGTCGCGTCGTATGGTCGGATATTCTGCGCTTAATGCTGCGAATGCATGCGACGACACGCCTTTAGAAAGAGTGCACCAGTCCACCATTGCACCAGTACACACTACACAGTCCAACATGGGCACATGGTGTCGGAATGCATGTCGAATGCAATTAAATTATACGAAATTAGGAGTGTTCGGCGGCGAGGCGGTGGTAATTTATGATTGCAGCAAAGCTGATAAGAGGCATTTGGCGTGGCGAGCATACATAGTGGAGACTGCTTCTATTATGTTGGACAAAATTGTTTGGAAACAGTTTTTATTTATTTTTTTGGAATTCATTGCAGCAAACACCACGCTGACAAGAACATAAACGCTGTCCGGCGTTGGACATAAATTGGTTGCCAAGCTGACAGAATTTTTTAATAGTTGCCGATCAGGCAGCGTTGAGGTGCTTGGATAGGGGACTAGAGGCAGGAATCTAGAAGTGGAGCTTGTTGGGCCAGTTGGTTGGGAATATATAATTGGATTCTTTCGTTTCTGTATGAATATTTAGATCGAAGCGGTAATTGGATTGTATGCGGAAGGTTGGTCCCTTGATTGAGGCGGCATTCTCTGGCGACTTTCAAGTTTGTGGACGGGAAGAGGAAGTATGCTTGCTGCCTCTTCTGAGTTGAAGCGTTTTTTGGCGTGTTTTTTCGTGCGTTTTCTTACACGATTTTTGGACGCGTTTTTCATATGTTTTTCTAGGGTTTTTTATTATTTATTTATTTATTTTTTATCGCCTTTTTTTTACGATTTTTTCGAAGCTTTTTTGACGCGTTTTTTCACTTTTTTTTGAGGATTTTTCTTGTGCGTTTTTGGCGCGTTTTCTCACGCGTATCTGGGTTCATTTTAGACGCGTTTTTTCGCGCTTTTTTCCACCCGATCTTGCGCGCGTCTTTTGGCGCATTTTGTGACGCGTTTTTTGCATGTGTTCGGCGTATTTTTTTCACACAATTTTTTGACGCATTTTTTCGTGCGTTTTTTTACACGATTTTTGGACGCGTTTTTTATGGCGTTTTTCATATGTTTTTCTATGGTTTTATTGATGTGTTTTTTTAACCATTTTTTCTCGCCTTTTTTTGACGCGTTTTTTCGCTCATTTTTTGACGCGTTTCCTCACTCGTTTCTGAGTTCGTTTTTTCGCGATTTTGCACTCGTCCTCTGGCGCATTTTGTGACGCGTTCAATGCAAGTGTTTTTTCCGCGGATTTTTATACCTCCGTATTTTTTTCACACAATTTTTTGACACATTTTTTCGTGCGTTTCTTGAGGCGTTTTTTGACCCGTTTTTCCACGCTTTTGTTAACGATTTTTTTACCCGTTTTTTTCGCGTGTAGTGATGAGTTTTTCCACGCGTTTTTTCACTTATTTTTTGTGCGTTTTTTCACGCCATTTTTCAATCTTTTTTTTCGTGTGTTTATTGACGCAGTTTTACACGCGAATTTTGACGCATAAAAAACAGTTTTTCCGCGGATTTTTTGACGGGTTTCTTCAACCGTTTCTGAACGAGTTTCTCCACGGGTTTTTTTGGTACGTTTTCCGCTTTTTTCCACACGTTTTCTCGCTCGTTTTTCCATGCATCTTTTACGCGTTTTCGCACGGGTTTTTTCACACGTTTAAAGCGTTTTTCCCCACCCTTAGCAGATGCCATCTTCATTCTCTTTACTCATTTTAAGAACAAACTAAGGTGCATTTAAATACTGCCTTGCCAAAATAGACTGAAGTAAAATAAATTAAGCTCCAAATTCTGTGATTTGAGCTGGTGGTTGACAAATTTTCCGTTCAACGCTGGATCTTAGGGGCTTACATGAGAATATGTCCCCTGAGAGTTTAATATTTTAAAATTTTTGCCGGACGTCAAGAAATCGAGCTAGCGAGCTAGTAAGAATGATTTTGTACCCATGCCACTTTGCAACTTTAAAGCTCCTTTACTAAGTGGGCACACGTAATTCTGCTAGCTAGTTCTAATAATACGAATACAAGCAGTGCGTCTTATTTGAATCAGTTATTCGCAGAAACATGTTGGCATTAGCACCTCATACCACTCGACATAGTACCTCCCAAGCCATACTAAAAGTCGTTCCAATTACACGCAAACAATTTCTGAAGAACTTCCCCATCAACGGCAGATTTGTAAACAAACTCGCAATCATTTGCATTAATTTATATATCCCCTCCCAGCAGTAGCACTCTTTCCTCTGCCTGGCCCCAGTTTCGACGTCTTATTGTTCGGACCATTAAAATCCGCTCATCATTGGTCGGTGGGTAATAAAATCAGAAAATTAATATGCCCACCATTGATTGGCTTTGGCTGCCATAAAAGACTAAACTTCGACCAGTAAAAGCGGCAGTATAACCAATTTTTTACAAGCCCTCTCAACAAAGTCTCGGTGGCCGGCGACGACGCTGACGCTGACTGGTGAAGCTTAAATTTTTGTTGCGCTGCTCATCATCATCATCATCATCATCGTCGTTGTCAGCAGCAACAGCATAATAGTCATCGTCATCTCGTGGAACTCACATCGAAAGTGAACCAGAACCGGCCGCATACGGTGTCTCGGTTTGGCTTGGTTATGATCGCGCTGTATGTCGTCCCATGATTACCGTCAAATTAAGCCATTCACAGCCAAGTTGGCAGTTAGCGGTGGCAGTTGATGGGTTGCTCGCGGTAAAATGCCGCGATTTGTTGCTAAAGTTTACGACAGTCGATATGTCGCTGACATGGTGTAACCATACTTTGATCGTCGGCCGTATGGTGTGGACGATGATGACGCTGATGAGAGACCGTGCAATCGATTTTGCACCAGTTCAATGAGTTGCATGGTTGTGTCTTGTTTGTCGCTGCGGCGACACTTCAAGGCGGGAGAGTTTGCTGAGCTGCTGAGTATATATGGGGTCACTCATTAAGGCATGAATGGTTACTTTCGTCGACAGCTGAGATTGAGGGTGAACGGGTTTCGAATAAGGCATCCGGTAGTTGGTTTGATGTCAATGATTAGTGGATTTTAAAAGGTAGGTATGGGATTGAAGAAGGACTGTGCTTGTTTGATGAATGGATACTTCTACTACAAAGAAAAGGGTTCCTGGGTAGGCTGACCAGACGCAATCTTTTAAGAGGACATGTCCTCTTTTTATCTAAAGAAAAAACAATGTCCGGTATCTTTTTGAAGAAATATGCAATGTATCCACTTTTGGGATTTCTCAGTTTACGGAATTTTTTGACACCACAAAACTATTTTTTTCAAAACTAATTCAAAAATGTTCTTCATCTTTCTGGTAAAATATATTTGTACCCGAACTCATTCATTTCTGACAACAACGCCATCTTTTTTTCTTTTTTTTTAACAATCGCCTGCACACACCCACTCATTTGACAGCTCAATTTCTGTTCAAAGTAAATAATATATCGGTTTGATTTGTTTAGGTATCATGTGTGTGTTTTTTTTGAAAGTGCAAAGAAGTGAATTAAGAAACAAAATGCAAAAATGTAAATGTAACACGATATTTAAAATAAATTGCACGACTGGGTCGCACGTAACTTTCTCGTTTAGTGCGAATCTGACTGAAATTCAAAGTCATTTAAGAAAATCTTTTGTTCGGGATGTAAGCTTTACTTGGTTTTTAGGGTTTTATCGAAATCGAAAATGGGGTTTTCGAGATACGAGCAGTTTTTAAAGTGAGCGTTTCCAGTGATTCGAATTGAAAATTAAGGGCGCAATCATTTTGAAAACATCAGTTTTACTCTAAGTTTGCATTTTGGTCAAAATCATGCCGCTTTGAGGTAAACTAGGGAAAACTATATTTTTCAAAAATGACTTTTTTCAAAAATCCATTTTACGATAATACAGAGTAAAACGGAGTTTTCCATTAAGTTAGAAATAACTATATTACCTTAGAAATGAATTTTTGTTACAATCGTATGGACCGTTTTCGAGATATGTCCGAATTTCAAAAGTACCGTTACTCGATTTTTTTTTGCGGAAAAGTATGCAGTTATGTTTACCTCAGCTACTTAAGCTTTAATATCAATTTTTGTCGATAGAGCCGTTTTCGAACATATCAAACTGGTATGAAAATTTTGTATGGGAAGTACCAAATAATATTGAGGTTACCATGCAAAAAAAAACTGCCCCGAACTTTAAATCCGAAGTTTGAACGAAATCCGTTCAGCCGCTTAGGCTGTGGGCCTCGGGACATACAGACAAAAAATATGCACAGACAGACAGACAGACAGACAGACAGACAGACAGACAGACAAACAGACAGACAGACAGACAGACGAACAGACGGACAGAATTTTGCGACCCACTTTTTTGAGTTCGCCTATTATCGTAATGTCACTACTGACATTAATATCTCGATTTCGAAATTTTGTACGAATTCAATATCTTTCTCTTACTACGTATTGGACAAAGTTAAAAAATACGGTCAAACTACAAATATAATAAAGTCAATAATTAAATCATAGCCATTATTTTATTTTTATTTTGTATTTATAGTTAGAATTGACATAATTTATTTTTTTATTTATTTTATTGAATTTGTTAAAATTGTTGTTTTTTGTTTGTTTTAATGAATTAAAACAATATATATTTTGTTATTTTGGTTGTTGTTTTTTGTTCTTAAATTTTTCATTTGCGATTTTTGATGGTGTCCTCTTTTTGCTGAGCGTGGATCTGGTCACCCTACTCCTGGTCAGGGGTCACCCTACTCCTGGGTAACAGAATAATATCGATAAACAGGCTGTAGGTATCGATTTGGACTTATTCTTTTTATTTTCCCACTATCTATTGTTCGATTTTGTGGTTTTTACTTGGAAAAGTTCAGCAAACGCCTGGAGAATGGCATCAGCCATGTCATCATAGGTAGGTAGCTTTTTCTTCATCAATTGTTGCTCGATAAAATTTAATTGCGGCTCTAAAATGTTACAACCCAACAAAAATCTATACAAACAGTCGTAATAATAAAATCGCACAAGCAAAAGGACATCGGCCGGGGAGATAACCTAACGACAAAGTTAAAGACCTTTTAATCCGACCAAAGCTATCGCCGGGGGTGATTCGAAAAGCCCTCCCAACTCCAAATAGTCCTTCCCTAAGCATATACACAGACAACGCCTTTTGGAGCCCCTCTATGATATATACATACCTATAACATTTTATTGCCATTTCATACAGTGTCTCCTTTCGATGGTTTCCTGGACTCCTGTCCAAGTGGCATATATACCGCACCCGTATACAACCACAAGGCCGTGTGGTTTCCGCCTCATCTGCAACGTAGCATCTGCGTTTTATTCCTTTGGCTGCAAGAAATTGCGGGAAGAGTCGACGAACAATATAATACCTAGATGACGAGGTGGCTGTTGTTTTTTTTTTTTTTTGTTTAATGGGTATTATTGGCCATTCCGCGCAATCCTTCAGTGTGGCTGTGTTTTATTAAAACCTCCTTCAAACGGAGATGAAATGGTCGAGAGATATAAATTCAAGATGTGGCCACGAACGGTTCAAAATTTGTTTCCCCGCATTGTTGGCTAGTTTCGAATTTAAAAAAAAAAATTGAAATCATCGCCAACAACAAAAACCAGTGCGCCCATTCAAATTTTATTGGTTCAATGAATTTAGCCATCGGGGGGGTGAATGACGACGACGGGGAGAATAGACTGTTCAACATTCAGGTGGCCAATTTCAGCCCACAATAGCGATCTATCTCTAAACACGGTCTGTTGAAAAAGAAAATGTGTTTCACAAATCGTTCGCTGGTGCCAATCCAATTTAAACTGTATACGGTTGGACATACACACAGCGCGTATAGAGTGCATTCGTTCACGAATGCGGACACGAAATGGAAAACAATTTTCTAATAAATTTCCCATGGACATGGCGCGCATTTGTCGCCCTGCCTATATGGACCTCTAAAGACCGACCAGGGCTGTTTTGTGTGTGCTGCGCCACATTTCATGGAAAATACGACTTTGATACCGGAGAGCTCTTAATTTCTTTTCCAGCCAAAGACTGGCGATAATCGTTGGGGCTTATTTTGCAAAAGTATATTGGACAATGTGTGTGACGCGTGAGTGCAGTAGGTTTTGGATTTAAGCCCCCCCAAAGCTACAGCAGACAGGGGGAGACGAGAGACAGGTCGTGTTAGGAGAGACGCTAAGAAATTGCCTGAAACTGGTTCACAATGTTTGATTGGATTTGGATATAAAATAGCAATTGGTCGCGGGGCAAATTAATAGACGGCGCAGCATATAATTGCGGCGGGCAGCTTAATTTTATGGGTCCTTTTCACAGTTGAGTGACGCACGAAATTGGTGCAGCTATTTGAATTTGCTCAGCGAAATTGACGTGGTTCATTGTGATAAGTGGGCGTGGGTGTGGAATCTATTTAATGTAGCAAAGGCACCCTTTAAAAACACCTACATCGACGCAGATGGATGTGTTCTGGTGGAGTATTTTGCGAACATCGCATCTGACGTTTTAATCTGCTTTTGATGGCGGAAAAGTACGGACAAAGTTGGCCTTTAATCAACATGTATCTTCACTCGGTCGCGACCCACTTCTAGCAGCATTTGAAAAGGCCCCTTCAAAATGGAGAAGCCACTATTTGATAAACGTTTTCCCTATACCACCTTGAAATGTATAGATGCGATTCTCTGAGTCAGAACATTGAACTATAGGTACATGCTTTATATATGAATACGTCAAAGCCTTATTGGTCAATTAATTTGCAACGTCTTGAATATGTTTGTACCTATTGCTGTGGGCAGTGGCGGATTTTTTTTTTTTTTTTTTTTATCAAATGAGTACATCTATTGTTCTCGCTAGATTAGATACTTAATACAAAAAATTTATACTTAAAAATGACCACCAAAGCCTAACAAAAGGATTAGTTTAGATACGTAGCAAGAGAAGCAAATGCTACGGGCCCGCTCATTTGGGGGCCCCGCGCAACGTCTTTATCACCTAACTTGAACTTGAATACATATTATATAGAGAAGTCGATATTATTTATAAATTTGCCCAAATTAAATCCAGAAAAATTTGACAGTTTTGTTTTATTTAATACCATAAACTTAATAACCTTAAGCAATCAAAGGGCTCCTTGATAGAACTTGCTGGCTCAATCCGGCACCGGCTGTGGGGCCCATGAGCTATTCAGTCTTTTCACCTGCTACAACACGACACTCGTCTATGGACTCATTTGTATAAAGAGACGATCCCAGTTGGAGAAAACTGATCTACGAACATTTCCTATGATTATCGCAGTCACGGAAAGAATTTTAAGATCAAATCAAGAAAAATAAGCGCAGAATCACGAAAAGTTTGTCTTGTTTTAGAACTTAGCTAAGGATTTACTGATTCACGACTTTTTTTTCGCAATTCTAGAAATTGTACGAAGTGAAGATATTGACCCTCAAAAGTCGTGAATCAACACTTTTCATTATCAATAATGCGATCAAACGAGAAAAACGCAATTTGACACAAATAGTTATCAATTTGATATTACATGGATTGTAAATTGCAAAAACAATTCGTAAATTACCACTTTTCTGTTGTAAATTACGATTTCCTCCCTTACCAAATTACAACCATTTAGTCTTGAATTGCAACTCAATAGTGCTGATTTGCGAACTAACAGGAGTAGATTTACTACTTCAGTAGTTGCAATTTACAAATTCTAAGTCGTAAATTGCAACTTATTTTTATCAATTTGCAATTCATATTTTTCAATTTACGTTTCTTGAGTAGTGATTTGAGGAATCGCCGTATTAAATTGAAAATGTTTTGTCGTGAAATTAGAAAACTTTATTCTCAATTTGCAACTTATATCTTGTGATTTACAAATCAAAATTCATAGTTTTATTAATTAGGTTTTTTTCGTATTCCTCCTGATATCCAAGAAAATCATACGGCGCCATATCGTCCGGAGACAACGGGATTCGTCTGGGGTGGTTTTTCGGTCTATGCTGAAATTTAAAATACAAACAAAATATTTAGATGAACTTGACATTAATACGAACCTTTACAATTCTTTTCGATTACATATTTTAGAATACACTCCAATTGATACTTCTTTTCTAATACAGGATGTAACTTCTGATAAAAATACAGATTTATATGCATAGGTACTTCAGGGCTTTTGGAATTCAATAGGTACTTACAAAATGTATTCCAGAATGTTGTATAATAAGAAGTACACAACCTATCAATACGAATTAGTTATACTTAAACAACTTTAACCCGACTGCTTTAAACAAAGATTGAATACCGACTGCCTGTCTCTGCACCGCAACGCAATGTGCACAATGAAGATTTGGCTTCATGATTGCAGCTGTCTAGCAATACCACATACATACATTCATCCATAAAAAGAAAGGACTTAAAAGGATTTCATTAAATATTTTGCAATTTACGACTTCTTTACGTCAATATACGTTTTCAGTTTTATATGCTAAATTATTACAAGATTTTATTGATTCATCATTCAGTTTTGGTAAATCACCAAATATTTTTCGCAATTTGAGATTGTGAACTGGTGTTTGAGAAATTGACCTATTAGAGTGGTAAATTGCGCCAAACAATCTCGCAAATCACTACAAATAAAAGAAGCTCGAATTGATTCTTCTAATCGTAAATTACAACAAACAGAATTTGGTATTATCCGCCGTTTTCAATGTCAAATTACCAATTTCTGTATCAATCCATGAAAACTTCGTTGTGATTTGCGACAAATATATAAATCGTAAATTGCAACTCAAAATTTTGCAATTGGTGATTTTCAATTCTTTCCGTGTGGACATTTCATCCACCATAAAGTATGAAAAAATCAAAAAGCTGGACTAAAGTTGGGAAAACTCGTAGATGAAATGTTCAATTGCTGAGATGTCTTCAAAATTGTTTCCGCCATACTAATAATCATTTTTAGTGTCCAGGCTAAATCGAACTCACAGTAGCAAAATTTTCCATACAAAATTGCATATTGTGACCTACAAAATATTTAGTATGAAGGTTAAAAATGAATATTAGTAAGGCCCTTTGTCTTTAGATTATTTTAGTTTTTCGTGTTTGGAATCAAAATCTGAAAGGACACCCACTTGCAGAATAGTTTCAATTTAATTAAGCATTGTGATCTGCCTTAAAATGTTTTTGTCAGAAAAGCTGCCACATGGATGTCAATGTCATCACTTTCCGCGAGTTGTCAAACTGTGGTGGAATTTAACTTGATGTCTGGTTTAATTCTTTATTAAATCCGTACACTTTTCGCATAAATATATTATTGGCATAGTGATATTGTTATAGCAGCCATAAGTGCGGTTTTTCCTCCTTTTTGACATAGGTGCCAAGGCTCTTGATTCAAATTCCTTTGAAATACATATCCTTGTGACATTCTCCAAACTCGCACGAAGTAACAAAGGTCGACAATACTAAAATAATGATTATTGGTATGGCGGAACGGATTGGTGGGGGTACCAAAAGACCAATGGCGTCAATTTGACTTGACCGCTCGGGCAACACAAGCAAGTATTGACACACAACGTTCACTGTTCCAATAGCAACGATTTGTTGTGATCTGTAATCGATTTCCATGTTATAATTAAATGCAGCTCGGTAGGGATAAAACGCAATATGTCTATGTTGTTGATTTCGATGCCATCCATTCCGTTCAATTTCATGCAGCGTTTCGCGTTGCTCATCAGTTTGACTTGCTCTTGTATGTCTTTGACTTCTACCATTGCGAGTTCTGCAACTTAAGTTTGTACGTCCAATTGCTGGCATTTTTAAAAAGCAAGAATTAAAATGATTTACACTTTTGTAAATCCCATAAAATTACACTAGAAAAATTTAAGTTTACTATTTTCGTTAAGTTTTCTTAAATTTTCTAATTTTCCGCGCAACTTTCTTAATATTTTTTTATAAGAACAATGACAATGAATAGAAAACACAACAAAAATATAACTAGCGAAATCGGTCGATCCGTTCACACGTGATACCGTGACAAAGGAAAATAACGATTCATTTTTATATATGTAGATAATTCCTGAATGATTTATTTTCTGTGATCCGCCCGAATGCTTGATTTGTATTATAAACTCCACTTTGTTGATACTTGAATACCTTCCTTGTTTCTTCAATAGATGAGTGCTTGCAACTTATATTCCCTAATGAACGACGGACATTTTTTACCATGATTAACTTCTGAACATATTTGTTTGGAAAAAAAAGAGCACATCCCTTGATTTCATTGGACAGTAGCTACTCCTCATTACCAAATTGTCGACAGTATTCTTCCTTACCAATAAAAAGTTCTTAGAAGTCTAAAATTCCTCCAGAAAAACCACGCATCCGCAAAGTCCAAAAGTACCGCCTACTCTTTGTGTAAAACCTAAATCAATTTGAAATATGTGGAAAAATTATGACCGCTTCAAATATCCCATTCCCCTCCAATTCCACCAGCAAAATTTCTGCAATCTCAACTTACCATGCGATAAACGATGCCACGCATACCATCGTATCCAATGCAACTGCTTTCACATCGCTTTTCCAAGGCATTACTCTACTCCTCTTGTCAAAACATCGTCATTATAATAATTAAATTAGCTCCAATTAGGACATGATCTCATTAAAACCTCTACGCATCCTTGCACTCGCTTCCAAAATTAATAATATTCCTCCTTCACTTTCACAACTACGCGTTTCAATTTCAATCTACCCCTAAAAAACAAACACACACAAAACGTCCACTATAGATAATTTTTACTCGTTAGCATAAACACTCATTAAAAAAATTTTATTAAAATCCCCTCCATGCAGGGCATCCTTTTTTCATTATCCTACCGTAAGCAATTCACAATAAGCGTTGTAAGGTAATTTGACTATAAAAATGAAGCGAGTTTTTGCAGCACGCTCTTTGAGGCCAGTTTCCTTGGTAGAGGTATAATCACAATTTCGTCAAAACGTCTGTGCGTTCTTAACACGGCTGCCGTTCTTTGAGGGAACATCAAGCAGTCTACTAATTAGCAGATGTGATGATAAATCTGGCGATACTTTATAAAGAAGAGGCGCCTTGGTTCCCATTAGCTTTAAGGTCCTGTCTTCCGTCAGCAACCATGAAAGGCAGGCAGTAGAAGAAACTTTTGAGCAAGTTCCAAATATTTGCGCACTAAATTGTGAGTTTGTAGATTCGTGGGAGTGACGTTTAGAATGTGGGCACACTTTCATAACTATTTTGTGGGTCATGTGGCGGTGGCCTTTGCTTAAAATTATAAATCCACCTAGGATGTGGAGGTTGTGCAAATCTTACGATTGACGGCTAGGAGTAGGAAACCCAAATGCGTAGTAAATATAGATTTAAGTGATTATGATTATATTGTTAAAGGTGGAGAGACATGAATAGCTAACGCCTTTCTATAGAGAGTTTAAAGAGGACAAAGTTACAAGTGGAATTTGCTTCACTGCTTTGAAAGTTATATTCATTAAAAACGTGACATTTCCAAAGACTTAGAAGACTAAGAAGATGAGATAGTAAGGTCTACCTACATTGGATAACTGACTTCACCCTTAGGGACCCACCATTAGCTACCAGTGATGTCGATTTTGAAGGTTGAGGTACCCCATTTGTGATATAAAATGGATCTCGCCTTCCGTCATAAGTATTTATTTACGACACAGTCCAGCCTTGTCTAAAGACCTAAATACGACCAATATGGCATATGCAACTGGAGGTAGCTAGGCTTTTTCTTGCATTCAAACACCATCTGCAGACAATGGGTGCGTTCAAATTAGAAATCTAATAATTTTATTGATTCCAACCAAAGTGTATGTTTACCACACTTTGGTTGGAATCATATCAGTTCCAAACATCAATGCTTATAATTTGATTTAAAACGGATTAAAGTCTTTGAAAAAGTGGGTGTATGGGGCTTCCTTATCAAAAAAATATCAAAAGAACTTACAAAACATCTAATTTGAATTATACAAATTTTGTTTCTGATAAGCAAACCGTTTGTTTGGAACTATATCTATTTTAAACAACAACGCCGCACAAATCCTTTATATGACTTACAAAAGTGATAACTAGTTGAAGGGAATTTATAGCGATACGATACTCCTGATGAAAAACTTTGTACAACTCTTCCCATTGGAAACAAACACTTTGTTTGGAATTGTATATATTTTATACTTTTAAAAAACAACGCCAACATTTTTTTACAAAACACCCATAAACGATACCACACATACATAAGGTGAAATTAATTTTTAGCACTTTTTCCGATATAATCAACACTTATTAGAACTCCAACGGTAAACAAACTATAGCAATTTCAAAAACATAACTAATTCATCATTAGAGACTTTGTGAAGTAAAGTTATAGCAAATTTAAAGTCATACTTCTTGTCAAAAATTCCGCATGAATCTTCTTCCCAAGGAAAACAAACACTTTGTTTGGAACTGTTCGTGTTTTAAACAACAGCGCCAGCAATTCGTTATTTGACACCGTTTAGCGGCAGTAAATGATTGAAAAGTGAATTTTCTGATCACAAAAGCAGTCAAGAATCAACTACCCTAACATTGACCAGTTTTGAACTTTGACGTTGAATTTTACAGCTCGGATTATAGATATCCCAAATATTCGACAAATAGGTTATGGGGACTATCGTTCTGTATCATTAAAGCAAGGATTTACCAAATTTTGCCGATTCGTTTTTGATTTGTGTGGGAAAAAGTGGGTGGCCAATGTTAGCGCATCGAATTCATAACATTGACCAACGATGAAAATGTGCCAGGAATAAATTTATAGTATAAGTATATTTTTATTTTTCTTAAACGCTAGCTTTAACTCGATTTGCTTTTACTAATTATTTAATAAAAATTTTTTTTTTCAATGTAAATTTTTTAATACTAAAAATAAGTAAAATTAAAAATAAAACCTAATTTTTAACTTTTATTTACAAGAATATTAAATTAAAAATAAATTAAATTACGAAGAACTAGTTTTATGAAGTATTTTGGATGATATATTCAATAAATTATTGATAATTAGTAAAAGTTAAAAAGAAACAGCCCGAATAGGAATAGAAAAGAAATAATAGCACTGATTTGTAGTTTCATCATTTTAAAACTTAAAATGTAAGTCAGCTTTCAAATGAAAGTTAAAAAGTTTAATGTAACTTCGGATTTTGGGAAAAATATTGCTTACGATCTTCACAAAAAAAGGAGAAAAGGAGAAAAGCAGATGAAAACTTGCAAGCCTATTTGGTCAGAGCAGTATTTTATTGGAAAGTTGTTGATACAAATATTGTAATGTGCAAATTATAGGCTAAAAAAAACCTTGTAGAGTTGAGTTGAAGTTATACGGAAAACAAAAACTATAAAAATCACCGATGAACATTTTTAAAACAAGCTTCCAAAAATGTTTGGCAACACTGACTATAATGTCAACAAACAAAAGTTAGTTATAAAGAAGTTATAATGCTATTGCTTATTTTCAATTATAATGAGGTTATATGTAATAATGTTGATTTACTATTTTGAAGAAAACTAAAATGTCAGATAAATCTTACTTGTTGTTGTTACATCTCATAAAAATGGAAACAACAGTTTGCTAACATTCAGTTGTTACTTTGTTGTAACTTAATTTCAATAGAAAATTTTAGTTATAATATTATGGTTCATGTTTTAATGATGTTTCATGTAACAACCGCCATATTGTTCACCATTTTATATACCTGTTTAACCATAGTTCTTAAGATGTGAAAAATACATTTCAATATATTACATAGCTTCTACAATTCATTTGTATAGAAACTGATGAACATGGTATATTAAAATTTGTTTCTACAAGTCTTGGGATTTTGAAGCTTTAATACAAATTTTAATATTTTCTGATTTTCAAACTTTTCTTCTATTTAACCCTTTTTTGGAGGAGCGTGAATTTTCCGGACCCAACACATTAATGTTCATGACAAAAGTAGTATTCGTTTAAGGATTTTGGTCGGAAGTCGCAGCAAACTTGAACTGTTTTAGATACTAATACCTTTCAGATCAAATATGTTTACCTTTCCTTTTATACTTTATAATTTGTTTGTCTATACCTACATGTAGACTCAAAAAGAATTCTAATAATAACTTATTTAAAACGTCTGCAATGTTTACAGAAACATTTCTCATACTTATATTATATCCAACATGTTATTCAAACTGATTTGCATAAACAACAGGACAACTCAACAGTTACTTAATGGTAACATTGCTAAAACACTAGTTAAGTCAAATACAACATGTTTTCGTTGAAACAACGTAATAAAAACTAGATATCATTTAACAAAAAATAACCTCAGTAAAACACAAATACTACAAAGTTGTTGCAAAATATAAGGGGAAATGCGGCTATTTTGGTTACAATGTGGGATGTGACAATGTTACTGCAATACTTAGGAAATAACTTGATAGTTATATTAGAGTTTTAGGTTATTAAAACCCAAGTGTGCTATTCGGGAGTGGTCAATGTTAGGAAATGTGATAAATTTACGAAAGCTTTTTCGAAAACCTGATTATTTATAATTGTCTACTATTTTTATAGACAAACAATTATATTTTTCATTATAATAAATGTTACGCTACACCCCTTAGCAATTATTTCGCTATACAAACGCTACTTTCGGTAGTACAGGCAAAAGTTTTGCACCACTCAAAATCACACCACCTTAGGAGCACTTGAAAAGTTCCCGCTAAAACGCACATATATTTTATATTTCCCTTCAACATGTAATTTGACATCTAGTGACAAATAGCTTCATACAAAAAACCAAAAATTATATAGAAATTATAAATGAAATGTGTTTAGAAATATTTTCCTATTTTTAGTCAATGTTAGGGGCCCGCTCATTGTTAGGGCAGTTGACGGAACTACTTGTGTTTTTAAAAAAAAAACCCACTAGTTCAACAAACGACTCCCTAAATTGATTGCTCAAATAAATTTACAGCAATTATGCCTTTCAGATCACAAAATCTCCCAACAAACCCTGCCCTTGAAAAGTATGAAGAAAGCATGTTCCCAACTCCATTAACGCACAGCACACAATCCCATATCATTTATGTTGAAAACTAAGGACACACCCTCTCCACCATGCATCGCAAAGACCAGCCCATCTCGCGGAATCCATTTTTCAAAGCAACACCTGAACGGAAAATGAAAAAAAAATAAAAAAATGTATACATGTATAAATGTATAAATGTATATATATAAAAAAACATGGTAAACTCCTTGCCGGATATAATAACAACAACCAGCAATGATATCCCTACCAAACAACAATGATTCCTGCACGGTCTCAATTACACTCCGTCCAACTGTCACTCGGCCGCTGCAGGTGGAGTCCACGCGAATACAATTTCGCTCGCGTCGTTCTACCGATTTTCGTTCCTTCATTCATTTGTCCAACCCTAAAAAGAGTGTAATTTAAGATCCCTCGACGTAGCCATGAGGAGAACAAAAAAAAAAACATCACAAAGCAATTGCCTGCCCAATTTTGATATCACTCCTTGTGCCGCGCCAATTCCAAATGATGGCGGAATTAAGATGATTTATATACACCCAAGTCAGGCTTGAGGGCACCACTTCGCAGCACAGTGGACTGCAGTTCGATTTTGCTGTGAAAATGGAGTACCTACTCGTTTGTAATGCAATCCAGGACATTTAAGAGTTTCGGCCCAGAACTCCTACCGATCGATCCACTGTACACACATTCGTAGAAATTCGGCTCTCTGATGATGAATGCACCACTTATCTGTGAATGGGATTCGCAGGTCGTTGGTGTGCGCTTTGACGGGGTAACGAGAACGGCTTGCACAAGAAACAATACGTAAACGTGTTGAATAAATGTCAGCCGTTGGCACTTAATTCGCAGTCCAACGCGCCACCACCGCCGCCATGCTGCGCAATGGATACTCGTATACCTTGTTGACTTTGACGGGTGACCGTCCGACGGACCGACTGCACATGAGCCGAACATCAACCATGACGCGGGCAATTAGCGTTGACGCTGAACTGAGAGACGCGCGCGCTCTCTGTGCGCCTGTTGTGTGTTGAAGGCCTTAATTGCTTGTTAGGCACTTTGACATGAGCGACTGCTATGCGATTAGTAAATGAAGAGCCGCAGCAAAAGAGCAACGATCGCTCATATTTATAAAATGCTCAACGCCTAATCATATCCTTGTGTACGTTCGTATTCCTTTGTGGCGTGGAGAGCGCCTCCTCGCTTTTGGCATTTATAGTGCTGTTATAGGAGAAGTGGCATTGCGTGCCATCGGGCCGTAAATCAGAAAACCATTTGGGGCTAAGCCAATTGAACCACTTTAAGTAATAAATTGAAAAGTTGCCGATTCGGCCCCAGTGGTGATGTTCGATGGGTAAATGGTATATACGGTGGTGGTGTGGACGACGCTGACTCTGCGAGGGAGGGGTTGCTATATAATTTCTGTGCTTCCTCTCTGGAGGATTACTATTTTATGTCCTAGACAAGTTGGTGCATATAATATTCAGGGGGACTCTTGTGGTGGAGAGCGGATATATTGCGCGCTCTGTGTGGCGTGCAGAAGTCGGGTCGGAAAGTTGCATAGTCAGGACGGGAGTTTTTTCTTCTGATATTCAACTTTTGCTGACTGACTGGCCTAGGCGACGCAATGACTTCAATTATGGTGTGGCGCTTTACTTCTCAGGCGAAGTCGAGGAGGCATTTGCTGAAGGTACTTTCAAGATGTAAATATTGAGTGCCAAAAGTTTATAAGGAGAATTTTGACTACATCGGACAAGTTGTGATATTAATCGTATTAAATGCTCTGTAAGCTCAGTTTATCACTACCTATCTTTGTTATAGGGGGGCCATAGCAAGCACATGAACCAAAAATGATGGATAGTTGCTGCAAAACCCAAAAAAAGCAACAATGATTTCAGATGGGTCTTAAATGAATGAAAATTCTGTGAACAATTTAAGTCCAGACGAACGCTATAACGCATGCCAAAGGCTTATATTTACTTCAAAACTCGAATGGAGATAAGTCAGGAAGAATGGGCAAAAACCTACACTTCCAAAAGGGTTTTCTTTGAAGTTTATAATTGAACTTACACACATTAAGGGTTTCTTTGAAATGAACCATAATTCCCGAAAATCTAAAAATCTAAAGACCTATTTAGGCACTTAACTTCCAATCAAATAATTCAACAAAGCCGAACGCTTCTTCTCCATATTTAACCCTGCCCATTTTACTTTCTTGCTCTTTGTGCATTCTTAACTTAGCTTAGGCTAGATAACCTAATCTGAGTGTTTATTTTTAAATCCACCGTTGGTCAAATGGTCAAATTTAGCTTTGTGTTCGAATTTCTGATTCAAAAATCTTCACATAAAAATCAAATTAGACGAGTTTTCTATGCAAGGCTGTAAGACGAACATCGAAATATTACTTGACTTAAAGCGCGGTAAATAAGTAAATACAAATTAACTACTTGAAGTTCTATCAACTACCCAAGTTCTTAGATTTTTTTTTTGCATGACCCCCATTGAGGGGGGTATATTTTTTGAACGACTCATTGACTTGCCATTGCAATAGAGCAGAACACAGTAGAAAAGTTAATGATTAATAACGAAATTAAAGCCATACAAAGAATTAGACGTGCGCCTCAGCATTCACCATTCATTCTAGGTGACCAGAATGAATTCGTCTACAAATGGAGGGTCGTGCTTATGAGTGTATCATCAAACTTTTGAAATAAGGATATTATGGCAAAGGACCCATCCCAGCAGAATATTCAAGGCATCTTCTTTTACATTTATCTACAGGTATATTTGATCGGCAGTAGAGACTCAATTTCTAGATCAATTTCTTTCAAGACATTTAAGCGTTAGGCTTCTCTTACTAGTTTGTGTGACTGAAAAAATCGCTAACTTGAAAAAAAGATGCCTTTTTCAATAAAATAATGCCTAAGATAATTTTTTTTAGTAAAAGTGGAACAATAAATTAAAAAGTAAACACAAATATAAAAAAATAAGTAAAAACAATTTTTATTTATACCTACAATAAACAGCTTTCAAATTTGTTTCCAATTTCATTCCACTTACTCTTACTGGAAGTGGAAGCTGGATTTGTTTTTAAGGAATGACAGATAAAGTGTTCCGAAAATGGACAGAGTTTGAAGGTGGAAACACATTAAGACCAAAATATTTAAAGGATGTTGAAAAAAATAAAAAGTCAGTATGTTGAATCAAACAAAAATTAAAAACATATTTAAAATAAAAAAGATGCCTTTTTGAAAAAAAAAAAAAAAAAAACAAGTCTTAGCCTAAGCTAATGAAATAATGCATAAAAGGCATGGAAAAGCCTTAGTTGGCATGGATGGACTGCCAAAAGTTCAACAGATTTTTTTACTACAGAAGTACAGAACTTCTGAAGCATTCAAAAATGTCCGTAAAAGGTGGCACGTTAACCGAGTCATGTGAATACTTGAGACACAGGGAACATTAAATCGTTTTTTACACCGAATATTCATGGATGAGCCTTGGGTCATTACCTACTTCTTACTGTTTTTATATTCTGGCTGAATAAAAGAACCTGCAATTATACGACTTATTCAAACGGCTGGATTAAGCAGCTTCTTTGGGACAGTTAAGTAATCTCGGATGTCTGTTATCGGGCTTTTGTGAGAGGCAGAGGTGATATCATGGAGAGTACATTCGAGTTTAATTTGTGTTTTTTGTTAAAACTCTTTATCTCTTCTTAAAATACATTTTTCCCTAGTTCTTTAAATCCAAAATTAACGCCATCTTTTGTGCAAATTTCAAAATACATTCCTTTAAGATTCAAAATTCTAATAAGCGTTTTCCCTCTATTTATTTTCAGGTACGTTTCTGCTCTCAATCAAATTTTATTTCCAATGATTTGGTAAGTCTTAAATATAAATTCAACTATAGTTCATCAATAGGAAACGCGGTTTTATATTTTAACAAACGCTCTTCTCAAACTCTCAAACTAACTTCAAACCCATTTTAACTTGCAAAGGAAAGCAAATTAAGATTATCATAGGCTTTTCTTACTCTCAAACTAACTTCAAACCCATTTTAACTTGCAAAGGAAAGCTACATAAATCAAACCAAGCCATCTAGGCCTAGGGTGCATTGGCTGTATACCTATATTATGTTGGCGCAAAAGCGCTTCTTGAAAACACCCTTCTTTTGTCATCGATCACAATAGGTCCAAATAATATGTACCTAGGCCTTGCTTCTGAAAGCCATTCATTTGTGGTAGTTTTAACAATTTCATGTCAAGTCCGAACGTTTGAATTAAGAAGATTTTGCAGGGAAGTGATTGTTGGATGGTTGTCAGACGTTCGTTAGAGTTGGCTAATTGAGCCTGAGACCAAAAACTCAGTAGTCCACCACACTACCCATTGAAAAATTCTTTGAAAAATTTCTGTGCGTAATCGACAATGACGTAAAATCTAGGGAAAGCCAAATTTGTGTCAATTAATTTTTATATAATACCTTATATATAAATAGGCGAAGGATAATTGTTGAGAACGACTTTCGCTATCTTCAGCACACACCCTACAAAATGTAACAAAAAATGCGGATTTTTTTTAGTTCAGTGAACAAAATTAAGGCACTGCACTGCTTTCCGTCCTACGCACGCTTTTCCCAGTTATCCAGTAAGCGATCTGATATCCGCGATGGGTTAGTCTTGAAACGGAGTTCATTGTGACTTATCGTCTAGAGTTTCGGGCTGCCATAAGCACATCTTGGTACGACTCCAGAGAGCTCGCGGTTCTATTAACCCTGACCGCATTCTTTGACCAAAATCAGTTTCCGATTTGTTTTTTTAATTCAAAGCAGCCTAGTATCACCTCTCACTCTTTCCTTCTCGTTCATTATCCAACAGTTAGTCAGCGTCATTAAGTAGATGGGTTCTGATGAGCGTGCATTTTTTACTTCGAGGGTGCGGGACTTTAGTGCTAGAATCCATCTGTCTTTCAAAATTATCTACTTGATTTTAAGTTGAATAAACTTTCATAAAGAATATTCCTTTTCACGTTAAAACATATTTGATTTAAATACGAAGTGTAATTTTAAATTAAGTCAACCTAGATTCAAAGTGAAACGTATTCACTTTTACATAAAGACCGTTTTTTTGAAAAATTCCAACTACTCTCAACGAAGCTTTAAAGTGTAACATGATATTTGTTTCCAATATTAAGTTTCGAAATGACATCTACGTACATTCAAAGTGTTGCATAGTTTTAAATCCCCATCCACTTCAAAACTTTGTTTTAACGGTAGATGAATTTGATTTAAGCATGAAGTACATACGAGGTTAGATCAAATTAATAATATAATACTTCTTAGAGTAGGGAAATGCTTAAGCATTGAATTCTGCAAATAGTATAAGCCTCCCCCATAATTGTCCATAAATCTCTATTTTTTGCGTCATGATACCAATAGCTATTAAATTGTTGAATGTCGTCAACCCATCTTGTTCGCGGTCGTCCGGTTGGTTTTGCTCTTGTGGTGTTCATTTGATCAGAAGTTTTGTCCATCTAAACTGTGTTTTTTTTTTTAGAGGTATAGAACTTTGAAATGGAATAAAACAGAAAATGTTTTTTTTTTAATTGACATGAAATTTACTTTATTCGAAAGATAATCTTCTGGCATTATAATTTAAATATGATTTATGGCATGACCGCCACGGCTGGCTCGGACGTAGTCTAATCTGAAGGTCCGATTTTCGATGACTTTTCCCAACATTTGTGGCCGTAGATCGGCAATAATGCAGCGAATGTAAATCATTTCGGACTTATCGGCGTAGTCTAGCAACTTCACATATCCTCACAGAAAATAGTCAAGCGGCGTTAAATCGCACGATCTTGGAGGCCAATTCACGGGTCCGCAACGTGAAACTATGCGGTTACCAAACGTTTCCTTCAATAAATCAATTGTAGCACGAGCTGTGTGACAGGTTGCGCCGTCTTGTTGAAAACACAGCTCCTGCACATCTTGGTTGTTCAATTGATGAAGGAAAAATTTAGTAATCATGGCTCTATAGCGGTCACCATTGACTGTAACGTTTTGGCCAGCATCGTTTTTAAAGAAGTACGGACCAATTATTCAACCGACCCATAAAGCACACCAAGCAGTCAGTTTTTGTGGATGTAACGGTGTCTCAACATACACTTGAGGATTATAATCACTCCAAATACGGCAGTTTTCTTTATTGATGTAGGTATCCATTCAACCAAAAGTGAGCTTCATCGCTAAACAAAATTTGCTTATGAAAATTTGGGATCGTATTTCGAACAGAACCATGGTTTTCAAAATAAATTTGCACAATTTGGAAGCGTTGTTCAGGCGTCAGTCTATTGATGTTGAAATGCCAAACCAAACTTAAAATAAATCACTTGACAGCTGACAAAATGGCCGCCAGCTAAAATAGTGCTGCCAACTTAAAGTTCTATACCTCTAAAAAAAAAACACCCTTTATTATCTGCAATTCTTGATATGTGTCCTGCTCCATTTAAGTTGTTTCGTCCTTTTTTTTACATCGATGATGTCTGTATTTCCTCTTATTTCTTAGTACCGCACTCTTTGTCTAAGTATAGTCTTATATCGAGAAGTTTCGTCTCCATTTTTGTCTGACAAATTCTTAATTTTACGGTTAGATTTGTTGTTAAGCCCAATGTTTGAAGTCCATGTGTCAAAACTGGTAAACATGCTGAGTCAATTAAATATTTTTTCGTGTCTCTGTTTAGTTTTGCGTTGAGTATCTCCTTCATATTCCAGAATTGTCGCCAGGCGTTTCTTGTTCGTCTATTTATCTCCTTTTCTTCTTGATTTTTAAATGATTTCACTTGTCCCAAATAAATAAAGTCCTCAATATTTACGCCATCGAGAGTAATGTCTTCATGTGTATTGTTTGTCATCACTTTTGTTTTAGACTGATTTATGCATAGTCCGTAGTTTTTACAAATTGAAGCCAGCCGTGTTACCATTGTCCGCTTTTTGTGACAGCACATCTCAAATTGCTCAAATGCTGTCCCCATATATAAATATATTCCAAATCGATTCCAGTCAAGTTGTTTAAATATCTCTCCGAGTACTACAGAGAATAATGGTGGTGATGTTGGATCGTACACCTATTTTTATTTATTTATTTATTCGTACGTCAATTAGAGTTACAAACCCATTTAGACAACTTAAAAAAACTATTATAATATGAACTTAAGACTATTATTATACCTAACATAAAATATTTAATTATTATGGTACAGAACAGACATTATTTGATTCTTAAAAGAATTTCTAGAAAAGTTTTGGAAAACATCAATGCGATCAATATCTTAATTTAATTCTTTGATGCAATTGGTTCATTACTGTCATAATTTGTTTTGTGAAACTGACCACGAAGATGAAATCTCATACGCAACAATCTTTCGGGAAAATAAAAGTTTATCCGCTCTATGGGGGCATTTAATGTGGCAATTTATTACATCTCTTATAAACATGATACTAAAATACTTGCGTCTATTTTCAAGAGTAAGTATATTGAAAAGAAGGCATCTAGTTAAGTAGGGTGGAGTTTCTATATTCCACCTTAGCTTTTTAAAAACATGCCTAGTAGGACATTTTTGCACCCTTTCTATTCTGTAGGACTGATTTTGGTAGTAAGGATTCCAGATTACACTACAATAATCCAAAACCGATCTAACAAATGCAAAATACAGAGTCTTTAGTGCATCTTTCGTATTCCGCCTAATAAAACCAAGCATTTTGAATGCATTACTCACAATGTAGTCAACATGAGGTTTAAAAGTAAAAGATCCAATATGTATATGTATGTATAATTTTATTCATTATTCTCATTTACAAAATTTTATAAACATATTCTAACTGAACATTATTTTTATTAAAGAGAATAGTTTGTAGCATTTGTATTTAAATGAAAAAAATAGAGATAATGCTACATTTTATATAAAATAATAAATTAAAATAATAAATTGTGGGGTGAACAGAAAACATATTTAGCATTACAATCAAGAAAACAATTTTACAGATGTATGAAGAGACAAGTTAAATTATTTTTAATCAACATAAGAGACTAAAAGCAAAGCAAGACTGAAAGAATAAAAGCAAAACAAAGATCAAATCAAAACAAAGATTAAATCAAACCACATAGGGCAACAGAACTTCGATTTCACTAACATCAAAAGCAAGAAGCCACGATTTTATACTTTTTAAGAACATTGGTACAATTCTAATGCTACGTATATCTTCAGGGAGATTATTAAACAACTTACGCGAAACGATAGTGTAGGAGTTTCTAAAATGTGTAGTGCGAAAAGGTAGTGTAGAAACAGAGCGGGAGTTTAATCTTAAGTTATATGTGTCTAGTATAGGACTTTGCATATACCCGCATCTCATAAAAAATATCTTCAATACCTTAAAGTAATAAAGGTGTCTTACTGGTAAAATGCCCATTCTTCGAAATAGTGCAATAGAGTGAGCCAAGCGTGTAGAATTACAGATTTGCCTTACAGCACATTTTTGAAGAACAATCAATTGCTGTAATTTGTTTAGGTATGCACCCCCCCAACAAGATATCCCATATTCTAATTTGGAGTGAAACAATCCGTAGTAAACAGCTTTTAGAATGGTATTCGAAACAAGTTTTCGAAGACGGTAAAAGCAACGAATTATTGAAAGAAAATACTGCTTTAAATTAGTTATGTGTTGGTTCCACCTAAAATGCTGATCAATCGTAACACCCAGATACTTGAACTCCTTTACTATTTCAATACTAAAGCAATTTTCATTACACATTGCATTTTCATCAAAAAGAGGAAAAGAACCAAGACTCGAGCAATTGCTGTTAAATAGTTTGAATCCAATACAATCTGGAGAATGAAACAAAACCTTAATATCAGTCATTTCGTTTGCATCAATACTGAAGAACATTAATTTGGTTTTATTGCTAACAACAAGTTTATGCTCAGCAAACCATGATCTTAACAAATGAACATCATAATTAATGTCAGCAACTAAATTAAGAAGATTTGCTGAATCATATCCAATTGCAAGATCATCAGCAAATGCATTTACTTTTCCCACAAATGGCTGTTCAAATAAAGAATTTATATAAATCAAGAAGAGGATGGGACCCAGAACTGATCCTTGTGGCACACCTAACTTTATCTCCATCAAGTCGCTTAAGACATTATTTATTTTTACTCTTTGTTTTCTGTCATTTAGAAAGGATTTAAACCAGTTATAGATAGAACCACGAAAACCTAAACTATGTAACTTGCTCAACAGAATGCTATGGTTAACCATATCAAAGGCCTTGGTTATATCAACGAAAAGAGCGCCGCAGTATTTTTTGCCATCCATACCTTTCTGTATAAAAGAGCAAAAGTTCAGGAGAGCATCTTCTGTCGATAAACCTGATCGGAACCCAAACTGCAAGGGACTAAAGAATTTTTGATTAGAAAGATATAATAAGATTCTGCTTTTAATGATTTTTTCAAATATTTTTGAAATTGAGGGCAATAAAGAGATTGGTCTGTAGTTTTTAATATCTTTTTTGCTACCCTTTTTAAATAGGGGTACTACAACAGCACATTTTAGTTGATCAGGAAATATTCCGGACAGGACACTCAAATTAAATATATGTGCTAAAACATCTACTATATTAAGCGCGATTTTTCGCAGCATAATGTTCGAGATACCATCATTTCCACAAGAGTGAGTATTTTTAAGGGAATTTATAGTTTTCCATATTTCCAAACCGGAGATAGGTTCAAAATAGAAACTGTTGCTACTGGAGCCACTGTTCGAAAGTCCATAGCTAGTACAACAGAAACAAGGCAAAGATAAATCGCTTGGAAATGAATTTACTCCGACCGTAGTAAAGTAAGTATTGAATAAAGTAGCTACGTCTCTAGGATCAGAAATATCCGTGTTATCGTTTTGAAGCAAAATTGCATTGGATTGGTTTTTAACTTTTCTATTTATAATACTGTTTATTACATTCCATTCTTCTTTAAGGTTACCTCTAGATTTACTTATCTTGTTATGATAATAATTGTCACGACTTAATCGAATTTCTTTATTAACTTTTCGACAAAAATTTTTAAAGCGGCATTTCAAATTTGTGTTAAAAGGATGTTTTTGACATTTTTTTCCTAGTTTATGTTTGAACCTAATTTTCCTAAGCAGAATGCTGTTAATCCAAGGTTTCAATCTTCTTTCAGATTGTTTCTTACAAACAGCGTAGGTTGAACTGCTGATCCGATTTTTTAAAATCTTTAAAAATACGTCGTAAGCACAAGAAGGATTCTGTTTAGCATATACTTCCTCCCATTCATCATAAAGCAATTCGAAATTTAATTTGTTGAAATCAATCTTAGCAATCCCACATTCAGGAATACATTTATTTTGTTCCTTACTTTTTAAAGTACTAAACGCTATACCTGTCATACAGTGATCTGAAATATGCAGATCGAAGACAATACCAGCACAATCAATAAGAGGAATTTTTGAGAGACGTCCAAAAACGTGATCAAGACAGGTTCCTGCGACTAGTCTCGTAGGTTCGTTAACCAACGAAGAAAACCCATGCTCAGAAAAAAGACTATTATATGCGTCCAACAAAGGACAAGAGGTTAAAAGATCAAGGTTAAAATCACCCAAAATGAAAAGATTCGCTGCTCGCTCTCTATTTAAAAAAACAGAAAATTCATCAATAAACACCTTAACAGACTTAGAGTGAAGTCTATACACACAGATGAAAGTAAACACTTCATTACATAAGGGAAAAGATATTTTTATAATATCCGCACTTGACAGACTAAAGGTTTTAAATTTATAGTTATACAAATCACGCACAAAAACTCCCACTCCACCTGCAGAATACGAATCATTAGGATTGGCATGAAAATCATAGTTTGGCAAGCTATAGTCATCGACTTCAGATGAAAATATCCAAATTTCAGAAACAAAAATTAAATCGGGCATATTTACAAAACTATCAATATTACTAGCCAACAAATCAAAGTTACGCCGCAGGCTACGAATATTTTGATGTACAACATAAACAGATTTCAGATCATCAGAGTCAGATTTAAAAATGCTTTCGCAATTGCTACGTATGGTTGGTAAGGTGGGATTGTTGCTTATAAGATCAATATTATTAAATGAGTTTAACATAGCACTTTAATTTTGTATTTTACTTAAGTCTTCAAAAGATCTTATAACAATAACCTCACCCTTATCAACCTTTCTTAATAAAATTTGAGAATTCTTAAACCACAAATACTTAAAATTATTCTCGTTCTTAATCTTTTTAGCTGAATTATATAAAGCTCTAGTGTATTTAGTAAAAGAATCATTAATAAAAATACTATTCCTTTTGTTACCGCCAAATATGGATGCATTTAGATTTGCTTTCTCTGTTTTTTTCTTCAGCATTATCTTCTCCTTGATAGCACGTGAATATAGTTGAACAAAAACAATGTTTCCTTCCACATTCGAACTAGATTTTCTGACTGGTTTAACATAAACATTTTGAAATTCATCGGCGGAGACATTAACATTCAGAGCTGTATCCAGAATTGTTTGTACGCATGTTGCTGCATTGAAGTTGTTTACATTTGGCACACCAACAATCTCAATTGCATTCTCAATTTGCTTCTGATCTCTCCAATTTAATTTGCTCTCTAGACCATTTACCTTACGCCTCAGTTCGACATTTTCCTCTTTTAGGGTTTGTAGTGTAGTGAGAAATATGATCTATCCACTTTTTCAAGCTCTACATTATTAATTTGGTAACTAAAAGATATTGGACTAATGCGTCTCGCACAAGTAAGTCTTTGACATTTAGATACGTTTAAGTCTACGTTGACACCAACTGGCTAGACTGTTTAGATCGTCTTGGAGAAGCAAGCAATCTTCAGCAGTTTGAATACTATGAACGATTTTTAAGTCATCAGCGAATAAAAGGCAGGTGGAATTACGAATATAAGTTGGAATATCATTAACAAAGAGAACAAAAAGAAAGGGCCCAATGTGACTTCCTTGCGGAACACCTGATGTTGCAAAGATAGGCTCTGAAAGAAAACGAGTTGAGTACGGTCTCGTAGGTACGAAGATATCCAATCTAACAGAGGGGAGTCAAACCCAATACATCTTAATTTTTGGATCAGCACTCTATGATTTACTCTGTCAAAAGCCCTAGCAAAATCGGTAAAAATGATATCAGTCTGAAAACCAAGTTCAAAGTTTGTTACAACTTTTTCACATAGAATTGCTAGGTTAGTGGCTGTGAATCTGCCTTGAACAAAGCCGTGTTGAGAATCGGAAATGATTTCTTTGACAAAGAAATTTTATTTATGCTGAACATTCGTCCTGTTTTCATATATATTTCTTACAGTTTGGATGTATAAATCATGAATCCCTTGGTTTTCTAAAGCGTTCCGTATTTTGTCGTGTTCTATTGAGTCAAATGCCTTGCTTAAGTCGACATATGGGAGATATAGGGGTTGTCTGTACTCGTTGCAGTTTTCAATCAGTTGATTTGTAGATGGTCCGCTGTAAGAGAATCCTTCCCTGAATCCTGCTTGTTCCCGTGGCTGTTTGTTATTTAGTTCGGTTTTGATGGTCCGATATAAATAGTCTTTGAGAACAGTTTATATACGGTTGATATTAGGCTGATAGGTCTGTAGTTGTTAATGTCGTCCTTGCTACCTTTTTATGTATCAATGTTATTGTATTGCGTTTCCATTCTTTCGAATTTGTTGTCGAGTCAAAATGGCGTTGAATAAAATGGTCAGTACTGGGGATAGTTTATTTTTTTTTCCATATCTTAACATTTCCGCTGAAATGGCGTCATTTCCAGGACTTTTTTCTGTTTCAAGTTCGTCAATGGATTTCTCTATGTCGTCAAATTCAAATAATGGCACATCATCTCAGATTGTAGTTCTGCTTTGAATGTTTGTTTCGTCAGGTTGATATTGTGTTGAGCTGAACAGTTTTTCGAAGAAGCAGGTTGCTGTTTCATTTATTAAATTTTGGTTGGTTATTTGCCTATATTGTTTTTCCTCATCGAAGTTATCCATTCTTTTTCATTATTTAGGAACTGTTTTGTTTAGTTTTTCTGATTGACTTATGTAGTATTTTGTAGGATGATTAAGAGTTTAGGTCATCACAAACCCCTTTTTGGGTTAATTATATACTTAGACATTTGTTTGACGTGAAAAAATCTTGAGACATATTTTGAGCTTTTCCGTTGATTGAACCTGGTACATGTCGCCCTATATATGCAGACCAGAATTGCGTCAGTATACACACTCTTGTGGATGGTTGTAAAAATCGCCTTTGCATCCGTCACTCTTCTACTTCAGTAATATGAGTCGCCAAATGCTCAATACGTGTTCAAATTTGTGTTTCCCCCCAGCTGGAAACCGGGAAAGCAACCACAAAACAGCAACAGCTTCATCCTTCAAACGGAGTTCACTGCTACTTTAATTTGAAAGCTAAGCAATCCAGTGAACCTCCCGCCGTGGTTCCCCAATAGCTCATCTCTACCCAGATGGCTGTATTTAAGGGGAAATTATGACATCGCCTCGTTTTCTTTTTTCAATAACCCCCATCCGATAAAGGATTCCATTTGCAGTAAAACACTTTGCACATCCCCGTGCATTGAACGGCTTCTGCACCGCCACAACCGCCACACGTCCTCTCAAGCACATGTCTATATATTTTGGCGGACAACTTTCCCAACCTCCAATTTGCCATCTCGGCAAAACGAAGGATACTGACACGAAATTCATGCACAAATTGCCAGAAAAATCGAAAGGAAGGCAGAATGCAGAAAAAAAAAACCGATCCGCCTCCACCTCAATTGGAGCGAAAATCAAAACAAGTATCCAATTATAAAATCCACCCGTTGGAATGACAATTTGAATTATTTTGCGCACAAAATTTATATGCGCGCTCTTCAGGCAATTTATTGAAATGAACGAATTAAATTTCCGCATGTATAGCTGATCTCAAAAGTCGCTATGGCAATGCCACAATGGCAATGGCAACATAACATAATTACCATTTGTTGATTTTTCCTCCATATTCGCAAGCTCGCCGTTCCAAGTGTTGTTTTAAGCTATAGGGAACGGTCCTGCCAGCGTTTATACGCAATGTCAGCTGCAATTTACGCTACGTTTGGTATTTAATTTTTATTTTTTTTTGCCTTTCTTTCGGTTCTCCTGTTTTGCTTTCTGTTTTCTAAATGGACGCGAAACGCTTTCTGACGGAAGAGTGGCTCAATGCCACCCTCTCCTCGGTGTGCCGGCTGTATGTATATTGGTAGTGGCAAATGTCCTGTCAGGCGAATAATATGCAAATTATGAAACAATCTGTTACTATATGTGGTGGGAAGGTGATTCATGACTTATTAATGTCGTGCGGATATCCTCTAAGAATGTTTAAGCGAGGCGGGGCGGTTTTGCAAACAGAGCATAAAATCGCGACCCATCAAAAGTTTCAGCCAAATTGGCTAGGACCAAACATATACAGGGGGTGGGTGCGATAATTGATGGTGTTTTGGTTGAGAGGGGAAAATTGTTTGTTGTTTCATTTGAAACATTTAAATGGGAAGTGTATGATTTTGCACACCTGCTAATTGTTATTCTGGCTACGAGTGCACGGCAGTAGCCGCATCGGGTGGCGTGGGCAAGGAATACGTGGTGTTGATTTGATTTGTGATTGCACATCAGGCAGACAGATGTTGGCGACGCTGCTTGACGAGGTGTAAAAGAGTTTTCATAGTTGTGTTGTGTCTATACCAGGCTTATGGTATCGTAACTCATACTCACGCCATCCGGTCAAGTGGATGGTGTCTGCCGATAGGCTTACTCTACACGCGTACCTATGCGAGTTTGAATTGCGCAATTGTTTCCTCTAGATGAGATATTGTCGCCAAAGTTAAACCGCAACTTGGATTGATTGATTTTTTCCTGCAAAAACTGGCGGCTTCCTGAACTGGTCACACTTGAGGCAGAAGTAGTGAGACACTCAGGTCAAACTGGAGGCTTCCTGACCATTGTGACCATACTGGTCACACTTGAGGCAGAAGTAGTGAGACACTCAGGCCAATAGGACCCCATTCTAAAGGACTTTTTAGCCTTATTTGATGCTATTCCCCTTTGTTGTAATAAGTTACACGCTACACCCAGAGAAAAGCCTGTGTTAACTTTACCTAAATCGCGGTATAATTCAACTTAGTTCTTGGTAAGTTCTCGGGTAACTTACCTTATATTCCTTAGTTTGATATTTTTTTTATTTTTTTTTTTTGTACGTAGACACATTCATATATACATAGATACCTTTTAATTTTATTTACCAGTCAGGCAAACGTACCTTACTCGTATTTCTTAGGCTGATGCCATCAGAAATGTTATAAAAATTAAAGAAATGTTTTTTAAGTTAAGAAAGTTTTATCTTTATTTTTTTTCTGCTAATTTGTTTTTTACAATATATATTTAATATTTATATAATATTATAAGTGTTATACGATATTTTTTATATTATTATTACGACTTGAAGTAGTGTTGAAAATGCGATGTTAATATTATCTGGAAATAGAAAACATACATTTGACTAAGTATACAAAATTTTCTTTGTGAAACATTGTTTAGGAACCGATGTCCATTTTTGTTGTAAATTGCCTTAAGATCTATTAGAAAACTTTTTAAAAAATTGGCTTTAATTCGATTCGAAAACAATGTACAGTAGAATCCGGATATATCGACGGTCAAGGGCCCGGCGACATTAAGCCGTTCTAACCGGACGACGCACAAAACGAACGGTAGTTTTGTTTCATTATTACGATTCTGTCTTTTGCAAATAAATATGTATGTATATGTATTAACATATCCGTAGGTAAAAAAGTAATGTCAATGAGAAACTTTTCTTTTTAACGGAAATCATTTTCACTCACAAAAAACTTACACGTCGAGTAGCTCTGTCGCGTAAAAACTGTCGCCGGTCGCGCCAATTAATACTACAGCACCTACACTATTGCATAGAGAAGAGAAGAACTAAAAGGAGGGGCATACTACTACTGTTTTTTTTAAACAACAACCAATAGTCGCTGTAACTGAACGATTTTTCGGTAAATTACGTCGTTCAAAGCTGTTAGTCGCTTAAACCGGAGTCGCTCTAAATGGATGTTCGTTCATAGCAATTAGTATGCATACCCAACAAGTTGCTGTGCCTACGTCGCTAAAAACGGTTGGTCGTTATAAACGAAGTCGTATTAAACGGAATCCACTGTATTTTTATAAAAACATACATAAAACAAAAGGGATATTCCACTGCACTTACCTTAAACTACTTCTTCGACAAACTCTTTGTCTAATATTTTGTTTTTTTAACTTGAAATTTCCGCACTGTTATTGCACTGTACTGTTTTTAATGTTTTTATATTTCACGAACTTATTAAACTTATATCACTGATTATTTTTCTTTTACAAAATACGTCCAACAAATTACAAAGGTCAGTAAAACACTTTGCATGCAACAAGTGAAAATATTTTTTGGAGGATATATCAGCTTAGATGTTATATAAAGGGTTTTCCAATAAGAGGTGTTATTTTGGTATTCAAAGAAAAATGTCATTTTTTGAGATAAATGATCGGATGTTTATGTCATAATAAAGAGGAAGGTATGCCGTTAATAATGAAAAACAACATCAGCCAAATGGCCACCACGAGCACGCATACAGGACCATATCCTTTTCATGAAATTTTCCATAAGCAAATCGCAAAGTGGCTGCCCTATGTCCTCGATAGCCTCACGAATTTTATCTTTGAGGTCTTGAATCGATGCTGGGCTGTTGGCGTAGACCTTATCTTTCACGTGGCCCCAAAGCAAGAAGTCGCAAGGTGTTAAATCACAAGATCTCGGTGGCCAATTTTGATCACCTCTTCGAGAGATAACACGGTCCGGAAACTTTTCCCGTAAAAGATCAATGGTTTTGTTGCTTGTATGACACGTAGCGCCGTCTTGTTGAAAGTAAACGTTGTCCAGATCAATACCATCCAACTCCGACAATAAAAAAATCATTAATCATCGACGACCAAAATGCTTTTGGTTTTGCGAACTGTGACTGCAAGATTTTCATCATTTTTGTATTGAATTTTAATAATTTCAAAGAATAGCTTCAAAAGTGACAGCTACCGAAATAGCGGGTCATTCACTATAACACCTCTTATTGGAAAACCCTTTATTTACCTCAGAATATCCGATTAGGCCTAAAGTACATCTACCTAGTAACTAAGGTAATTTGTACACTGTTTCTGAACCTAACGGAACATTCCGAAGCAATACACGAAAATTAATTTTGATTGGCTGGTTGCAGGCGGCTTCTATCAGATGGCTTCTATCAATCAATTGTCAGGTAAAGTCACCTTAGGTATAAGCAGAGTTACGTATGTCCTTAGGTGAATATACACTCATTTGTATCTATGTTAAAATACCTTTGGCCCCTAGGCAATTTAGCCTACTTCTCATTACCTATGCCGTACATAAATTGTCCCAGTTCTTGGCAATGCTATACCTGTCCAAAACATTCCATACAAAAATATTTACCTAAGATTTTTAAGGCAATTGCGTAAATTGCCCTATTTATTGGCAGATATATGCCTGTCTAAAAAATTCCACACAAAAATATTTACCTAAGGCGTTTAAGGCAATTTTACACAGCATTTTTTCTGGGTGTATGCTGTTACAAAGCAAACTTGGTTCCTCAGAAGTAGCTCATCACCACAGCCTCTGCAGACTTATTCTTCCGTCGGCTCAAACGAATCTCTATGAAAAATAGGAGAGATCAGGTATTTCGTGACATCTGGTTATACTTTTCCTGCTTCATGAACACAAACTTCACATGTGGACTCAAAAACTTCCCAGCATCGATGGAAAACACCTCCGCAAGAAATCCTTGCTCAGCCACACGCAATTAAATTGGTATTCCTCTACCCACGAACAATCCTTCTTCGACTCCTTTCATTTGAATAGGTACACCATGCCAACTCGAACCAAAAAATGAGTCCCCACCCAGCCGACCATATAAAGCAACCAAAAGATGACGTTGTCACGGCAACCGCACAGCAAAACCAAAACACACGCTAAAGTCAATCCGCCTTCGATGGAAATCGCATATAGAAATGATGCACAAACAAAAATTATCCTCACCAATGTTATGAAGCACAACATACAACTAGGCTCGTCGAGATAATCTCCTTGAAATCCCTTTCAAAAGTCCGCTGACAAAGGCCTAAGGAGACGACATCGTCTCAAAGAAAAACGTTTAAATTAATTAGCGGAACATACAGCAACCACATTCGAGTCGATCCCAGTTGCGCATACCCTAGACCATGTCCAGCCATATCCCCGCCAAAGGTACCAACAATTGACAAAACAATGGGGTGAATGTAATTAATCTTGACATAATCTGGGCAGATAATTTCCCATTTTTGGTGTTCGCCAAGGACCGGTCCGGGTTTCGCTAGCGCATTTTTGTCAAGCACAACAGTGGCAGCGGCTTCTTTTTTAATTGTGCTACCGGGATGGGGCATCAGTGTCCCCACATACAATGCCTGTTGGGAGCCCGCATATGCAACCATAAACAACAGAGCACTAGCGGGACGAATACCCGCGAATAGGTGGACCACTGTCAGTCGGGCGTTAATTAGCCATGCAGAGCAATGTTGACAGTGCCGAGGGCTTATGAGTTCCGCACCAATTAGATATTGGTAGAGCGATTTGATGGTCAGCCACCCATTTGGATTTGGTCCACCTCCGCGGTGGAGCTATCTCGTTCGAATCTGGCGACGTGATCGTCTGTCAAGATGATTATCGCGGCACATTTGTCTCGCGGTACATAGTCCGCTTGTCATGTTGCTTTTAAATTTAGCGCTCGTAAAGGTCATGAGCGGTTTTTTTTTTGTTGTTGTTGCTCCCTCTCAGTCGAGATGTTTACAGCATCTGTTGCATGTGGACGGTGCACCTTGCCGTCAGGCTTTGAATGCGCGCATTCGAGCACGTCGCCACACAGAATGCGATGTAGTTGTCAAATGAAATTAATTTTTTGGTTGTCGGTGATTAATTCCCAGCACTAGCTATAGACTGGCGCAGCCACAAAAGGCTATCTTCGTGCGCTCGCTCGGTTCTAGGCTTAGATCGGCCTCGGCCGGGAATCTGTCGGTGATCTGTTCGTTGGCGTGAATTAATCTGAAAGACGTGCGGGTTGGGAATTTTTTTTCAACCGCGGGACGTTGCCATTCAAAGAGTTATGCGCCGTGTAACAAGCCAATGAACATGACTTCTGGAAGCAGCCACGATCTCCCACCACAGGAATCACTGCGGCAGATGGGTATCTTTGCGGTCTTTGTTTGTATATCTCTTGGATGAGGGGCGACCGACGCGACGGTGGGAGAGGTGAAATTCAGCATTGAAGACAAAGAACGTTTTCAGAACGTTAAGCTTTCTCCCCTGTCAGTTTATCGGCAATCTGGTGTCTATATCGCAACGGACCCTGTGTCCTTTAATTAGGCTTCAGATTCAGAAATGCCTATGCCTGTATAGATGTACCTTTCTCACACCCGGCTCAGACTCCTTCCCTTGCGTTTAATTGTCGGGAAAACTTTGATCATTTCGCAGATAATTGTGAAGCCTCTATATCCATCGTTCCTTGGCCGAGTTAGCGCCCAACATTTTACGATGATTGAATTTGGCCTTTTCTGGTTTTCCTGGCAAATGTTTAACAAATATTTTACTTCGCAGGGGGTGGCACTTTTTTATGGCTGCCGCTTCGTTATATACAGAATGGGGGGTTCTCTGACAAATAAAACGGTAATGACTTTCAAACTCCTCTTTGGGGGTACACAGAATACGAATACTGGCTCTAGGTGCAAGGGTTGGGCAATAAAATGAAGTGATGCTTATCGCTTTGCTTTGTAATTTAGGAATTGTCACAGTTATCGCCTGGCGAAGGACACTTTTTTAATTAATTTTTTTATTACCGAGTATTTTTGTGCTCGTCCCGAGGAAGGGTTGTTTCGATTTTTAATTAGAACATTTTGTAGGAATTTAAAGTAGCGGAGTGGAGTGCCGCCGCAATAAAATGTGGCCAGCTAAATTTGGAATATTTGTTATCCAGTTGGAGTGACTAAAATGGACGCCGGTGAGTGCGGAATGCATTCATTTTGTAAAGGGAACTGAGGGGGTAGTGGTTGTGCCAAAAGATGGAGAGAGTTGCGTGATTGGTATATCTGAAATGTGGGTGATAAAGGAACTGCGGCCAGTGTCTGACACACAGGCGCCATTTACCAGTTGTAGGATAGGACCTGGAGCGACGTCGCTCAATCGCTCACTGCGTGGCTGGACCCCTACACGTGTTCTCCTAGAAAACGCTTTCATTCCTAGGGCCCCATGGATCCTAGCTTTAAATATTAGGCCTTATAGAAGCATGCTCTTCATCTAGTCGAGTTTCAGTACCTGGTAATGGGGCCTCTCCGTCCCCGGAAACCACATTAAGTCGTAGGGCCGCTTTTTTTGTCCTACTGAAACTGTTTTTGTTGGACTTCTCTTTGACATGCAGAAAAGACTTTAGGTCGTGGGACCTCTTTCAACCCCGTGTTAAGTCGTGTAGCCTTATGAAATATGTGCTTGTCGTCAGAATTCAGATCTCAGGACCCAACCTCAGTCATCATCGGGCCTTTTAGGCCTAATTTCCACTGCAGCTGGAAGCGCCACACCCTTTTCAAATCGTAAAATGCTTTTAACATTAATTACATGTCCATTTACAAAATTTTACAGCTACAACAGCTTAAATTTGTCAAGATCTATCAAGTGATGTTGCTGTAGGTACCACGCCTCCTGAAATCTCGCCCACATTTTAGTAGCAACATATCCGTATTCGTCGATATACATTATTTCGGAACTCTACCTGTCAAAAATGCCTTTACATGGTGTTCGATATGTTCCCTTTATGTGGAAGATGCCACGCCCTATTTTCTGAACCCGCCCACATTTTGTAAAATTTCTCCAGAAGCCATTATGCATACATTTACCAAATTTAGAAGTCGAAGCTGGCTCAAATGTCGATAGATATGGGATTTACACAGATTTTTTCGGAAAGGAGGTGCCACGCCCCATTATTCATACCGCCCACAATTTTCAAAATGCTTCGAACGGGCTATAGCTATAGATTTTCAAAACTTTCAACCTTAATAAATGCCGAGATATGGCTTTGTAAATGACTTTGTTGTATGAAAAGTGCCACGCCCCGTTGACCAATCCCGCCCATATTTAACAGATTTTTTTATTCATACTATACGAATCGATGTACCACATCTGAGAGGTATAGCTGCAATAAGTCCCAAGATGTGCGGTCTTAAATTTTGTTGGAACCCTTAGCGCATATTTGTTGACTTTACTCAAGCGCCACCTGTCGTATATTTTAAGAACTACTTTGAAATCATTTTCCGTCACTTGCAAATCAATTTGCTGAAGTTTTATTTGAATCGGTTGAGCGGTTTGTCCTCGTATCGATAGCCTACTTGTCGGTGATGATCCGACCCGACCCGCCATATCGGAGCAAGAGACATTTTTACCTCCTAAATTTTGAATTCCTTGGTTTTATGGAAAGGACACTGAAAACTTCGATCTACTTCCCTCTGAAAAAACATGAATGCAATCAAATGACAAAATTCAGAATCAGAACTCCCTATATGAAGTTTGTTCCTCATGCGAAGTTCAAATGAGTTTCCGTATTCCAAGGACTTATTTTACAGCCGCGCCGAGATATTCAGAACCTCTAGTAAGCGATCTTAAATCACAAAAAAAAAAAACACACCGCCCACCAAGAGATCCTTCTCATCGCAGAGATTGCCACGAATCATCGTTTCGGATTAAAGCCGAATTGCTCATCAATCACATTTCATAATGCACGCGCCTCTTCCGAAGAAATTTACGATCGCTTGTGCGATATAAAATACCAAAAGCTTGCCATAGAACTCCACAATCCACACAATGGGGCTTAGCGCGCATCTTTTTCCATCTTTGACACGTTTCGGTTGCGTTAAGGCTAAAAGCCATCAACGGCTTAAGAAATAAAGACACCATCATCGCCATGCCGCACTTCGACCTTGTAACCTGCAGCGTTCCGAGGGAGGAAATGAATTTAATTTCTCTCAGATACACAGATATAATATTTTTCGTAGATGGATTTTATTTTTAGTATGCACTCTTGGCATACATTTTGACGGGGCCACCGCGCCCGTACCGCGCACCACCTCGCTCTTTTATGACTTAATATCTGCATGCCAAAGAGAACGAGCAATAAGAACTCACTCCGAGTGTCAACGCAGTCCAGATTCGTGGCAACTGCTCCTACAACTCGTAAAACCTGTGATTTACTGCCAGCATAAATGCTGTCAGAATTTTCCGTTTTATTTGTTTCTTTTTTTTATTACTGCAAATTGGCGAGCGGAGGGGGTTGGTGCGTTAAATAAGACCTTCGCATATCATTGTTCGGTTAATTAAAAGCTCAGTATGAACGAACAGGTGAATGGGTAGAACCACTTTACGAGCCATATCTACGATTTTTATTTCACGAAAAAAAATAGCCCCAACTGGAGTTCTTTCATTTAATTGCCAAGGGCAGCAAATTGTAATTTATTACCAAGGGAGAAAATAAATCACCAAACTATAAAGGATGCAACATGGATCGAACGGAGATACACTCCGCATCAAGGTGGAGGACGCTAAAATCAAAATATAACGAAATGGGATTCTTTTTGCGAAACATATATTAATATACTCCAAATTGGTAAGTGAATCGTCGAGGAAATGATGTCCGGTCGTTAGTTATGAGCCGAGGAGGGCTGCGGCCGAGACACGGTGCCCTATAGGTCCGAAAAGGCAATAATTCTCTGCAGGCGGTCTGCTTCGTCATCATTCGAATTATATTGCTTTTTGTAGATCAGATGGTGAAAAAAGCAAACAAAAACGAATATCTTAAACGAATCAACATTTTTCTCTGTCTACCTTTGTACAGTGTTGGCGGAAAAGCAACAGACTGGTAGTTTATGGTGAGGTTAATTTTGCACTTAATTTTGAACCTTTGACGAACCGTTTATTGAATTTTAAAAGTTCCAGACAAAATTTATGAAAATAAAAGTCACATCTTTACCCTTCTACTAAATTTCACCTTTCATCTGGTTCCAATTTCATAAAATTCGGGCTTAAAATAACCAGTTTTCGGAACGCCAAAGAAACCTGCAGCCTATTAATATGAAGACGAATTTTGAAACGGTTTTGGCATAATTTTTCGTCAGGATTTAAATGAAACTTTGAAGAAACTCCGATTTTGCTTCTTTTTATCAAACATATTTGACAAATTTTTAAGTAATTTTCGACGTGATTTTTGAGGTCACTTGGATTGGTAGTAAAGTCAAAGTTACATTCCTCTTGAGAAATAGGTAGATACATATCTATTTGACGTAATTTTTGACACATTTTGAAGGCCTTGCATGTTTTGTTTACGGTTTTTAGCGGTCGCCAGTTCATTGGATAAATGGCTTGCCCATTTTTTGAAAGGCTTTTCAACCAGCGAATCTTAAAAATCACGACGAAAATCGATGTAGGTAAAGCAAGTCTTCTATACGATTTGTTCCTAAACCAATTGCTTTCACATTGTGATTTTTCAAGTTATGTATTTGGATTAGTTGAGCAAAAAAAGTTGATTCTATTTATTTTCAATATTTGACGCGATTTTTGATACTTTTTTCAGCTATTTTCATTTTATTTAAATATACATTTCCTGGAAGACTTCTGTTTGGAAATAGAAATATTTATTAATCTTAATTTTTATTTATCCTTATTTTCTATTTTTCTTAATTAATTGTTATTGTTACATATCTTCTTAAATTGCCTAATATGTAAACTAACATTTTCCTACGATTGTTTCATCCTCTCTATATTCCCGTACATTTGTCGCGATCGCGACTGATAAGCATGATATGTTGTCGTTGCCTATCATGGAATTCCGAGAGAGAATAAAACCGGTTTTCATTGTGTGGATCGTATTGGACTACATATTTTGCATTGATAGCACTTGCGTTCTTCTTTCACTTTGCCAGCAACCATCAACCGCGAAACACAATACTAACCGTATCGAACCGAACTTGTATCATTGGCTTGGTGAATAAATTAATTTATAACGTTACCAATTTATCGTATTAATTTGTACGTTTCTCATCAACTTCTGTGCCGTTCTTTTGACTCGTTTTCAACTGTGTAAGCATTTTTTAGGTTGCTCATATTTGTTTTGCATAATTTTTTGTATTAAGCCTCTACGTTTTCGACAATCCTGTGTGGATTTTGATTGCTTCGATGCGTTTGACAATTTTTGAAATTATTTTTTTAGCAATTTCTTATCCTTTTTTAGTAAGTAAGTCTACCGGTATTTTGAATGGATTTCTAATTTATTCTAAAATTATATTCTTGAATAATATGTTTTTGAGCTATATTTCAGCCTTCTAGTGCTTCATTTCGATCAGCATGTTATTGCTTGGGATCATTTTTTGAAGTGAACAATTGACGCTGTTTTGTTGCACTTTTCTGACTCCATTTTTAAAGTTTTCTTAAACGTCTTTAAGGTGATTTTTGACTTTATAACTTAAGTGACGTTTTTAAGCGCCATTTCCGACGACTTTTAAAAATGCTTTTAAGGCAGTTTCAGCATGATTTATTGGAATGGTTTTGAGATGGTTTTGGTGATACCTTTAAATAATTTATTGGACATTTTTGCGTGGGAGATTTGCGATGTTTAAACATATGAGGCAGTTTTTAGCCCCATTTCCAACGTCTCTTGGAAGCGTTTTTTGACGTTATTGTTGAAATAGTTTATATTTGGTTGTTTTGCATGACTTTTTGTTACCAGACTTCATAATGATACCACTTTTTCTTTTCGGAAATATGAAAACTAATTTTAAATCAACTTCTAGTTGGTAACTCGTTTCTTTTTGAAAATTTCTCAAGTGATTTTAGACAAATGCTTTTGGAAGTAGTTCTAAAAACTAAGACTGCTTCGTAGCTCTAAAATATTGTTAAAGCCATTTTATATGCTCTTTTAAAAGGATTTTTTTTTTTTTTTAAATTATTTCAATATGTCTTTAAGGCGTTCTTCGCTTTTTGTAGCAGTTTTTGACCGATGTTCACTTGGTGGGTTCTGGCATGACTTTGGCTTCTTAAATCTAATTAACATTTGAACTTGGATCTATTTTTGAAGACGGAGAATATGCTGGACGCTGGACCCCTTGAACATTTTTTAAGCGCAATTTTCAATGGAAAATGAAATGAGTTGCTCTGAAGGCGACTTTAGTCTTTCCAAGTGATGTGTTTTTTTAGCATTTGGAAAAAATTACAATTGTGGACTTTTGATCCTCTAAAATATTTTTAATTCCTTCTTTTAAAAAGCTTTTGAAGCTAGTTTTATTAGTTTTTGAAATGATCTTGTACAAGCTCCTTGAAACCTTTTTATAGGCACAATTTTGGAGATATACGTTGAAGTTTTAAATTGTCAACACAATATTTTAGATTTTAGTTTCCGATGTTTTTAGAAATTCCATCAGAGTGATACTTGACATGGTTTGGAGAAATTTGAGCTCTTCCCAAAGGAGGGCAGGCAAATGGGTAGTCTATAGAAAGCAGCCAGGTAGTAGCTCTCTCCATACAGGCCTTGCAAAAATAATAGTTTCGCTTGTCGGTTCTATAGGTTTGAATAGCAATGGCTTCATTTGTTCCGTCTGTGTCTAAAGGAATTAAGCCAACGACTTTTCTACTCACGAAAAATTAGGGATTGCCGGTGATCAAAATTTCCTTTGAATTAAGAAGGTTTTAGCAAAAGATTTAAGTCTAACCTACAATCTGTAGCTTGAAATTGATATAAAAAAAAATAGTTAGCATAACCGCTAGCGCCGAAAGCTATTTATTGGCATAATATGATGCAAATGCTCTTCGAATTATTAGCGGATGTTGAAGGAGTTTGCCTTCAAATCGAGCATTTGTTCAAAAATGTGGGCTAACTCAATTTTTTTTCGTGAGCGATTGAGAGTTTACAAGTGAATAGTGGACTTCAGTAGATATGCCTCAATATTTGCACGTCTTGAGCGGCAAATTTGACCATCATTTAGACATCTGAAAAATGTTTGACTTCTGAATAAGGTGAGGTGGCAGCCGTCGGATTGCTCTTCCAGTTTTTTTTTTTAGTTAGGTACTCAGTGTTTGGATCTACTGTTTTATATCTTTTTGTTTGCAATAGTTTGAAAGCACTGGAGCAATTTGTTGTTTTCTGCAATCCGTTCAAACTTAGCTTTACTACGCCTTCCAATTCAAGGTAACAACTTATTGAGTCCGTTGAGAAAAGCAGACACCAAACCAGTGAAACTACCTGCTAGTTACAGCTTCAACCCTCCATTGTGACTTCAACTTCCACTGCATTAGCATAGTCCCCCGCATGTTATCTACAAGATCTGAGACAACAACTAAGCATAACCGATGCCATTTTCCGCGGCTGATGAAACCCATCAGACGATAACCGAAATGCGTCAAAGCAAGCGATATCTTTGCGAGAAAGAATTTCAAATCTGCCGCCAATATAATAATCCAAACATGCACACGCACACACACCCCGACCAGACCGATAGTCCTTTAGAAACAAAAAAGAAACTACTCGCATTCGGGCGGGAGCATATTTTTCATCAACAAAAATTCCCACTGCCATGCTTGAGTTATGATTTTTCTAAATCGTCCTCCTTCGTGCAGTCGTCTCGTCGCCTGTTCTCCTTGTTGGTCCCCTATTTTCTTATTCAGTCGGTCGGTGTCGTTTGTACTACATCTCTCCCTACAAGTTGTATTTTGTATAGCATAGGTAGCTGTGCTACTGCATACGACTACTTCTTGTCTTAAAACTCGCGCATTGCCAGCCATTGCCAACTCCAGCAACACCACACTAGCGATAGTCCCGTGCGTTGTCCAACAACTGTCTATCTGTCAGAGTGACTCTCTGGCTGGCTGTTCTGTTCTGGTTCTGGTTGCCTTTTGGACTCCGTTTCGTGTGCGCTTTGAATAAATTATTTACGACTTTGCGTTCGTTTTTCTAAGACGAGAACATTGCTTGCGTTCATTATTTATGAGCATCGCTGTTCTTCATATTTTTCGCTATATTTGTTGTGTTCTTTTTTTTTACCCCCTTTTTTTGGAAATTTTGACAGACAAAATATTCGCTCCGTTGTAACAGGTTCGGGGCAACGCGATACGGGACAGCCAAGCGAAAAAAGTGAAAAATTCCAAAAATATGCTTTTGAATGATGAATAATTTTATTACTTTTCGGTTGATATCAAATAGTTTTTTGTGAATTTTTAATACGGAATGCATGGCGGGGAATATGTGATGACATTCAGCTATGCGAGCAGTGACATCTTTGGATGCGAACAAATTTAAATTTCGTATCCCGAATGTGAGCGAGAGCTGTTGCTGTGCAGTGGGGCGGGCAATGCGCGGTTAGATGGATGGATGAGTGACTGCCTGCCTGCTGTGTGTGGCTGGGAGTTGGAGATTGAAATTGTTCCGTTTTTGGGGGCTGGAATTCTTTTCAGAAATTCACCTAATGTCGCATGTGGATCAGAAAATATTGGCCGTGTGTGCGCAGAGGGCTCACCCAGGGGGGCCCATTAGTCTGTCCTCTGTCGCAGCGATCGGCAGACAGTGTGTACGGGAAATTTAGCAACATTTTTTGATATACAATTGGAGTGGAAATTGAGGTATTATACAGAGTGGGGCATGGCTAAGGTGACCATACGTCCCGCTTTCGGCGGGACAGTCCCGCTTTCGAGCTTTGTGTCCCGCTGTCCCCAAAGGACGCAAAATGTCCCGCTTTGAAAAAAGGCCACCCCATATTTTTTTTTTTTTTTTTTATAATTTACTCGCGCTCAAGGGGTTATGAATACCCTTATAGTGGCATTGGCACAGCGCGAGTACAAGGAGGTTGGAAGAGAAAGAGAGATAGGAAAGAGGTTTGTGTGCTGGGATATTTTTTCTCCACGGGTGGCGTCCTAATAACTAGGGGAGAATTGTTATCGAATATTTGTGTTCGCTTATAATTCCCAAAAGTTTTTTCGCAAAGTCAGTGTTACTTATCGCTAAGCTTCCGCTGACCCTATATGGATGTATGTTTCGTTCATTAAACCCATTCTTAATAAATGTGTATTACAAAAATGATATTGCTCAAAGATTGACTTCCAGAGACAGCACAAAAAAAGAAAAACTAAAAACAAAAACAGCAAAATAACGGATTTGAATTTGAAATACATAACTGGGTAGCAGTAGGCTTTTTATACTCTGTCGCTCCGTGTACCGTATCAGTATCTACTATGTGTCTATGGATCTGTAATGTATCGTTTATTTGAGAATGAGAAACTTTTCACAGTTTTATTGTGCAATTAGCTTCATGGCCATGGCACGCGTCGCATCAGTATTGTTTTAATTTGTTTTTATTGTTTACGTGTTTTTTGAAACATTGAAATGGCTAAACGCAAGTGCACTTTTAATACTAATTTACAAACTAAATATCCATTCATAAAACAAAGAAGTGTCCCCACAGATGTCACGTGTGAAAAGTGCCGTACAGATTTCAGTGTTTCGCATGGTGGTGCTAGTGATATCGAGAAACATTTACGATCAGAAAAACATAAACTATCCGATAATGCTGCCGCTTCAAGTTCATCGATGCTCAATTTCTTTAAGAAAACAGATTCACCATCTTCCAAGGATTTTGAAGTTGCTGCAGCGGAGGGTGCCTGGGCCTATCACACTGTACAGGAGAATCAAAGCTTTCGCTCGAACGACTGTGCGTCTAGTTTAATACAGACATGTTTCGAGCAAAAATTTAAGTGTGCCCGTACAAAATCCGAGGCTATTGTTGTGAATGTGCTGGCGCCTATGGCAATAAATGAATTGAAAGAACACCTTTGTAAGGCTAATTGTATAACTTTATTAACGGATGCTTCAAACCATGGCTCTACAAAATTATTTCCTGTCTTAGTACGCTACTTTTTACCATACGAAGGAGTACAAGTAAAAGTTTTGGAGTTCCAAGAGCAACCAGGGGAAACATCAGATATAATAGTTGATTATTTGAAACAAGTGTTGACAACAAATGCGCTTAAATCAAAAATTGTGGCATTTTGTGGAGATAATACCAACTGCAATTTCGGAGGCAAAAATAGAAAAGGAGCTAATAATGTTTACGTGAAATTGAACACGTATCTTGGAAGGACACTCATAGGTATAGGATGTGGAGCTCACATAATCCACAATGCAATCAAAACTGCTGCAGATTGTCTACCTATTGATTTTGAATGCATAATTGTGAAAATTTATTCATTTTTCTACATTTATAGCGTTCGTGTTGAAGCACTTAAAGAATTCTGTCATGCCTCTGACACAGAATATAAGAAACTTCTGGGCTACAGCAAAACTAGGTGGCTTGCGTTGATGCCGGCGCTGGAAAAAGTATTGCAAATGTTTCAGCCTTTGAAAAACTATTTTCTGAGCATTGATAAGTGCCCAATTATTTTAAAAGATTTTTTTTATAATCCGAGCTCAGAATTATGGCTATTTTTTATGCACGCTCAGTCAGCTACGTTTCATCAAGCTGTGTTAAAGATCGAGGGACAGAACGTGTCTGCAACAGAGGCCGCGAATGAAATAAATCAGCTCGTAAACAATTTAAGCCAAAAACAAAATTCACTCTTCCTTCCCCACGCCACCCGTAATATAATGGCGAAGTTACAGGAAACTGGTGCTGTTAATGGGGACAACGTAAAAACTGCAGCAGCTGAATTTTACAAGACGAGTAAGGAATATTTGAAGCAGTGGTGTCAGTTTAACTCTGAAATTGAAATCTTTGATTGGGCGAACCTAACGAAAGTCCCCTCTTGGGAGGAGGTTCAAAAAGTGATGGACTTATTAATTAAACAGGGTTTCCTCAGCAGCACTCAAGATACAGGAGTTTTTGATGAATTTTCACTCATTTTGAATTACAAAACAACTCAAAAAGTGACGGATTGGAACATCGATAAAATAAGTGCTGAAAATCGTTGGGTGGAAGTATTTACCCACTTTCATGCTAAAAATATATCTCACGCGAATTTTTCTACAATTGTAGAGTACATTTTGTGCCTACCAGGTAGCAACGCCCCTGTTGAAAGGGTTTTTTCCCATATGAATAAGATATGGACCAGTGAAAAAAACCAGTTGGGAGTCTCAACTTTGAAATCCATTCTTTTAGTAAAGAGTAATATAAATAAATCGTGTCGACAATTCCATGCATATTTGAAAACAAAACCTGGTATTTTAAAACAAATTTGCTCATCAGAAAAATATATAAAAGCAACCCACCCAACTGCTCAAGATTAAATTTATTTTCGTGGGCTAATTTTTAAAAACCAAATAAATAATAAATATAATAAACATTAGAAATATCTCATAAGTGGTTTATTCTTATACTTTTTAAATGCGAAAAATTAAAAAAAAATGCATTTGTTACTTAATTCTTAATTCCATGAAATAAACATCAAACTTGCAATAAACAAAAATGTCTCATATTTTGTTTATTTATTATATATGTACTTAAACTTTTAAACGCAAAAAAAAATACTTTAATTTTTTTACTAATTCATGTGAAATATATGTACATTACCATTACTTCCCATATTTTGAATAATTGATTTTAAAAAATAAAATAATAAAAAAATGATGTGTTTTTCTGAAAGAAATGTACAGATGTCCCGCTTTGAGAGGAAACATTTATGGTCACGTTAGGCATGGCGGCCTATTTATTTCTTTTTGTGCTTAATTCGTGTGTTTGTAAAGAGCTTTTTGTTTTGAAATCTTGTCCGAGATGTGAAGTTTTCACGAACTTGTTACACGCTTCGGATGATTGTGTAGTGAAATACCGTTGGCATTGGTCTCTTAGAAAAGTGCCCCAGATGTCGAATGACCGCATTACCTATTAAGTGCCTGATTGTCGCATTTGAAAAAGCTTACAACTGAGTGAGCATAGCCGCCCTACAGACTTATTATTCTTGTCTGTGGTCCCAGGTCCGATTTCCACTACTATCAGGTTCCGACATCTGAAGAGTACTTCACAAAGATACTGCAGCTGTGGCGGTCTAATATCTGTTATTCCAGGCTCGAATTCTATCATCTATGATGTCTAGATTTTTCAAATGGAGGTAAGGTCTTCATTGCCCTATCGAACCTGCGGGGACTTGGCTTCCAACATCCTTTTAGGTTCAGCGAAATTGCATATTGGCTCAAGCGAATACAATAGACGCCCGACTTGGACTTTTTGGACCGAATTGACTTGTCAGTGCTCAGCCTTTTGTCTTGTAAAATAAAATATAAATATTTACAGCCACAGTTCATTGGACTCCAAGTTAGCTCCTTGCAACCATTGAAATGAGAAAGTTCTTAAGATGTCCCAAAGTCCCACACACAAATTAAAATTGTAGCCTTGAATTTCTTCCTTGTCGGGAAAAAATAAAGAGGTCGTGGGTATTTTACTCGAATTTTAACGATTTTAATTTTTATTTGAAAAAAAATTATGTATATGGTAGTACAAAGGGATAAAAAACAAAATAAAGAGCGTCGCTGTTATTAATACTTTGGAGGAAGACTGAGGAAATGGCCTTGTCTGTCCACCAAATGATTAATTACAGCGTAAAGGCAATCACTGACAACCTCCTAGGAATGGCCTTAGAGAATTCGGAGTTCTTACCGAGTCGCTGGTCGAAAGGATTATGATCAGGGTTGCCAGAATTTTATTTGCTTTAAGCGCCCAAACCTTAAAAAAATGTAGCCCAAAGTCGTTGCCCAGGAAGAAGCCCAGAAATCGTTGAAAATGTTCCCAATTCCTTAAGCAATTTTTTTTGTATTTTTCCCACTATACCTTCTGCAACTGGCCTTTGTGGTTTGTGTGCTTGTGTCAAAACAAAAGGCCTACAAAATAAATTGGTGTGCCTGCAAGTTCCAACTGTTCGATATCACTTGACTGCAAAAGTGGTGCCAAGTTTTAAAATTTCGGGCTTGTTCGAAAATATATCTTTTTTGTAGTTTTGTGAAGAAATAAAACAAACAAAATTTACACAAAACTTGTTAAACATGAAGCATGAAGCTTTTACATTTAAATTTTTAAAAAAATTAGACGCAGTTTGAATTTTTGCAAGGAAAGTTTGACATTCAAATTTTTCATAGGTAAAGTGAATAAGTTTTTTTAAATTTTCAAAAATTATTAATTAATTTGTTATGTGATTATAAGTAACATAGATAAAATGTTTTTGGAGTAGGTAATGTGTAACTAAAAAAATTATTATATAAAAGTTGTACCGCTACAAAAAAGTTTTTAATTTTTGTATTTTGTGGGTATTAAACCTGCTGACTAGCAAAAATAGGAGACCAGTAGAAAAAAATCTCGTGGCAAAGACTTCATTCCGAGTCCTTCCAGACTGCCTCTGGTGTTTCACAAGGCAGGCATATTGTCGGATTTTCTTGATACTTACTATTAACGTAATTAAGAGGTTGTAAGCCTCTGACTTCTGCCCTCTTCCACTAGATCACTAGATTTGTTTTCACCTTGCTGCACAAAACTAGCTTTTAGCTCAATGTAACCAAGCCGCAAATCAAAGAAATTTACTCCGCAAAATAAATTTACTTTTTCAATGGTCAACCTATAGATGCCAATGTTTAATCTCTTCACGATTTTTGAACATTGCAATGTGACAAGGAGCTCAGTTTCGGTTTGCATGTAGTTGAGACATTTCTTAAAGCCACCCTAATGATTGCCTTCGTTTACAGACGGCCTGAGAAATTTTGCAAAATTTACGAGGTCAGATCTTTTAGACAACACTTTTCCTTGGAACATACACGGAAAGAATTGGAAATCACCAATTGCAAAATTTTGAGTTGCAATTTACGAATTATATATTTCTCGCCAATTACAACGAAGTCTTCATGGATTAATACAAAAATTGGTAATTTGACATTGAAAACGGCGGAGAATACCAAATTCTGTTTGTTGAAATTTACGATTAGAAGTATCAATTCGAGCTTCTTTTATTTGTAGTGATTGCGATGATTTTTTGGCGCAATTTACCACTCCAATAGGTCAATTTCTCAAGCACCACTTCACAATCTCAAATTGCGAAAAATATTTGGTGATTTACCCTCACTGAATGATGAATCAATAAAATCTTGTAATAATTTAACACATGAAACTGAAAACGTATTGTAAATATACTCTCCCTTTTGATCAAGTCAAGTTCAACAAGAGGATAGAATACCAGGCAGGCTCAATGCGCCTTCAAGTGCCATTGAATTGAGAAACAAGTCGTACGAGCAGCGTTGTTATGTGATCGTATTTATCGTAAATGTTACGGTTTTCGAAGGTTAATACGACGCTCCGATTTTTGCCTTTTTCGCCCCAATTTCTACGATTTCGTAAATATTTTTACGATTTTTTCCGATATTATACAAACATTAAATACGATGGCCAAACCGAAATACGACTCGATAAATAAAATACATTTTCAGAAAAAGAACCCACAAAGATTTAGAAATGCAGCACATCCCTTTTGCAATTAGCCGGCATCGATTACCGAGCATACCCATTTTTTTTTTTTTTGCGTGATGGGTTACCACTTGCGATGCTACTGCTATGTTATGTCAAATTTGCAATGGCTATAATTCATTTTGCACATTTGCGTTGTTTCTTGCTTGTGTTTTTAATTTATTGTGTTTGAATTGCAGAAGTTTGGTGTTGACTCTCGGTTTCCTTTATTTTTGTGATTTCCCCTTACCCTCTAATTTTAAACATTGCAGATTCGTTGATAAATCAAAATGGTTAACATTTTAAAAGCAATTACTTTTCTAAAGGGATATGAGTCCTTAACCGCTTACCATGGGGATAGGTACGCAGTTTTATATGGGGTAGAATTACAATATTACCCATATAAAAAAATACATATTTCAATAGACTTCGGAATACCCTTAAGAAGGTATAAGTATTATTGGTATGAAAGTAAATACCAACTTCTGAAGTTAAATTTGTTTGAAATTTATATCGTTTTCAATTTGGAAAAAAGATCAATTTCCTCAAAAAAAAATCTTCTTTTTTTTTGATCGAGATTGATTTTCATAAAAAATAAATCTTTTGTTTTCTTGATCTGAGACACTTTTGAGAAATCTCGAATTTTTCTCAGATTACACATTCACTACCAATACCAATGTGTATGGCACACAGTTGGAGGTTTATCGTTGAAAGGATTGTTTTTTTTAACTGAATTATTCATTTTACGCGTATGGAAACGAAACGAAACTAAACGTGTTACTAAAAACGTGAAAATTAATTTCCAGTAGGTACAAGTGAAAAAAAAAATTCCGGCCAACTCAATAGGTACACACAAGAACCAATAAAATTTGGATTTTATGTTCGATTTGCAAAAATCTGAAATCTCAGATCAAAATCAAAATCTGAAAAGCCAAATCGAAAACGACGTAGAAAATAGTTCAAATACTAATAAAACAAGAAAATATCTTAAAGATCACACTGTCCGATTTCTCGAGCAATACAAAATAACATTCATATTAAGTGCAAAATGACCTCTATGCTCTTATATGCATTTTTTGTACTCGTAAAATTAGAAAATACGATTTTGAAACGAGAAAATATACGATTCTCAAACAATATCCATAACAACACTGCGTACGAGTACAAAAATGAATCTGCTTTATTTTTCCTAAACGTACTACTTATATACTAGTTGAACCACCTTAGCATTCCCAAATCCATTTCGACACCTGACCCGAGCGGAAAGAGTCCGATTACTCCTTCAGCCAATATCTGGCATTTGGGACGCAGTAAGTGAATGAATGACACTTCTTGTGTGTCACACAGTGTTCTGTTTACATAACATCATAACATGAACTCGAGTGAGTCAATGCAATATTATGCAAAGTGCAATGCATGCAGTCATTCGTTCACTCGTTATTTGTTATAGTTATTGTACTTTGATATTCTGTATACACTACAGTATATTGACGTAGAGAAATCGCAAATTACAAAATATTTTTTGTAATTTCCATGGAATCAACTACCTGATGTGTGGAATCTTTTTATGCACAGTTCATAGTCCATGTACCTATTGAAATCCTTTTAAATCCTTTCTTTTTATGGATGAATGCATGTATGTGGTATTGCTAGACAGCTGCAATCATGAAGCCAAATCTTCATTGTGCACATTGCGTTGCGGTGCAGAGAAAGGCAGTCGGTATTCAAACTTTGTTTAAAGCAGTCGGGTTAAAGTTGTTTAAATTTAAATATAACTAATTCGTATGGATAGTGAGTGTCCTACTAATTATAAAGCATTCTGGAATACATTTTGTAAGTACCTATTGAATAATTCCAAAAGCGCCGAAGTATGCATATAGATCTGTATTTTTTTCAGAATGTACATCTCGCAATTGGGAAGGAAGTATAAATTGGAATGGATTCTAAAATATGTAATCGAAAATAATTGTAAAGGTTCGTATCAATGTAAAGTTCATCTAAATATTTTGTTTGCATTTTAAATTTCAGCATAGACCGAAAAACCACCCCAGACGAATCCCGTTGTCTCCGGACGATATGGCGCCGCATGATTTTCTTGGATATCAGGAGGAAACATAATTATAAAATATGACTCTAAATATGTATTCGAAAATAACCAAATTAATAAAACTATGAATTTTGATTTGTTAATCACAAGATTTGAGTTGAAAATTGAGAATAAAGTTTTCTAATTTCACGATAAAACATTTTCAATTTAATACGGTGATGCCTCAAATCACCACTCGAGAATCATAAATTGCTAAATATGAATTGCAAAATGATAAAAATAAGTTACAATTTACGATTGAAAATTTGTAAATTGCAACTTCTGAAGTAGTAAATCTACCCCTGTTAGTTCGCAAATCAACACTATTGAGTTGCAATTCAAGACTAAATGGTTGTAATTTGCTAAGGAAGGAAATCGTAATTTACAACAGAAACGTGGTAATTTACGAATTGTTTTTGCAATTTAGAATCCATGTAATATCAAATTGATAACTATTTGTGTCAAATTGCGATCGGTTATGGCAAAATGTATTTTTGTCGTTTGATCGCATTATTGATATTGAAAACGACGACTTTTGAGGGTCAATATCTTCACTTCGCGCAATTTCTAGAATTGCGAGTAAAAAGTCGTGAATTAGTAAACCCTTAGCTAAGCTCTAAAACTAGACAAACTTTTCGTGATTCTGCGCATATTTTTTTTTGATTTGATCCTTAAATTCTTTCCGTGTACTGTGCTCAGAGTCGAAGGTATTTAACGCTGTTTTTTTTTTTAATTACCCTTCGTGGTCTATCTTGAAACGATCCTCTGATCTTACTTCTATTCAACCTATGGCAATCCGCATACCCAGCTATTAAGTCAAATAAACGAGGTCTTGTAGAACCAATTTCTAAAGAACTTACTTCTGGTACGTACTTAGTCTTATACTTAAAATACTTAAAAACTTCACGATCCGAATACCTATTTATTCTGCTAATCAAACGATTCATCGCTTCTAAACGTTTCATAGAAGAAGTGGTCCAAACACTTAACCCTGTGGTACTCCATCCAAAGTTGAAGTGGTTCGTTTATAAAGCACTCCACTTATTCTCTGGGTTAATAGTTTCGACTAGTGTAGCAAAATCGATCACGATAGATACCTATCAGGTCCACCAAACACCACTCCCAAAAATAGTATAAAGGGAATGGCCCAACAGTTCACCCTTGTGGTACTTCAAATGTATTGAAACGAAATCTTCTTAAAGCACTCGTCTGTATAAGCGACGCAAAATCGATTGCAATTCCCATACCCAATTAATAGACCCACCAATGAAAAAATCGTAAGTTAAGTGGTCAAAGAGCTTACCCCTGTCGTCCATCTTATAAAATAAAGCCACATCTTCTTGGATGAGCGTCTCTTGATAGTCAGCGTAGAATAGATCGCAACCAGAAAACCCACCTATTACTCGTACATCGAACGGTCATCGTTTCTAAAAGTACCGTAAAAGAAGTGGACCAAGCACTTACCCTTGTGGGAATCCATCCATTTTCTAAATAACCCTCTAGAATTAGGTCGCTAAATGGAATCCCAATCAACTACTAGGCCGATCGAACGCCTTTCCACCAACTTTCAAAAAGAAGTAGTCCAACAACCCACCCCTATGGCACTCCATTCAAAATTCAACTACCTACCTGTTTTCCAAAGCACTCCACGCAACATCATCTGCATAAACCGCAAGAAGAGATTTCCGCTCCAATTAAATCAACAAATTTCCGACACACAAAACAACAGAAAAACTGTCTCCCTTACAGCACGTGCCCGATTGTGCTTCGGGTGGGTGGTTGATCAAATTGAGTCCTCTCACGGAAGGAAACAGGTAAACTTTACCAGATTCTCTTCGGCGATCTTGAACCACCACCAACCCGTCGAGTGTGCGTCTTCTTTATACCAAATACCGATGTCTCGACTCTCGACTTATTTAAATAAAATTCCAATGGCGAGGCATTAAAAATCAGATGAAGGATATTTTCCTTTATTTTTTTTTTGGGTTCTTCTTTGTTTTTTCTTTCAGTCTATTTTTTTCCCGGTGTTTTTCCTTTCATGGGAAATGAAAATGAATAACAATTATTCAAATGAGGGAAATGTCTCGTTCCCGCAAAGGAACAAGGATCCACTTTGTTGGAAGACATTAATATTAATTTGCATAAACTTTTACTTGTAGGCAAACAGGACCCTATGCTCCTTGGCAGGGTATATGATGTGAATGTCGTATACTTCATGGAGTGATTCCCATCCATAGGTTTGTTTTCTTTTTTTATTATGATAAATAAACACGCAAAAGGTGCCACTGATGAGAGAGCAGTCGATGGGTTCTCGTTCTCGTGGTTTAGTGCTGGGGCTGGGGTCGGTGATGAGTCGTTTGTGTAGCGTGGGTGCCTATTTAAGGTGACTCCTTGTTCTCAGCTAATGCGCGGTTGCTTGTGTCTAGGTTTGTCGTGACAAAAGTTTTTATCTCTCTCCGTTGTTTGTTTGAAGTTTGTCGGAATTATTTTTGGGGAAGAAGGCGCGCGTCCTCTAATTGGGACAGATGGGAATTTCGAGTGCGGGGGAGGTATGCTCTTGGATAGGGATCAAGTCAAAGGAATTAAGGCAGTCAGGAGAAGTTTTTGAGTGCTCTTAAGTGCACGGTTTGACATTTAAAAATCTTCCGTTTCAAATTTATCTTCCAAGGCTTTTCTGAATGAACTCCTTGAATCTGGGAAGGGCTACCTGACAAAGACTGTCAGTTTTTACACTCGGTGTTGACTTGTAGAGAGTACCTGATGCTCCTGTATTGTTGGGCGCAGGCAGAATACCACGCGCGATATGCACATTCGTCCGCCCAACAGTCCCTCTCCATGTAATCACGCACAGCTTTCCTGCGAAACATCGCAAGACCTTTCCGCACCGGCAGCACGATGAGATCTAACACAGAATCGAAATGGCACGCCGATTGACGCAACACACAATGCAGCAAAAGATTTTCTAATATCCTCCAGCTGATTACAAGTGCGCAGCAGTGCAACTACGAGAGAGATTGCCAACACAAATCATGTGAGACACACCTAAATCGACGAGATAGAATCAAGCTGTGATAGGGTGTGCCAATATGGGCCCTCTTGCAAATATTGTCCTCCTCAACCCACTCACACACAGTCGCATACACAGTATAGACACATACTCTCATTAGGAGTGGCGGAGAGTCGCCAAAATCCAAAAGATGTTCCCTCATCCTAATCTAACGACAGGAATCGCATATGAGTGGCATTCCAACAAAGATTGCCATGCCACTGGTGTGCAGCCGAAAGCCTCTCTCATTCATAATGCGCGCGCGAATTGGAATTCTTGTCATCAACATCATCGTCGTCGTTGTCGTCGTCATCATTGTCATCTGCAAGCCACTGCCATGGTATGCTCCTTAGTGCGCGCAGAATTCTATTTTTCAATGCTAATTTCTGCACAAGAATAGGCCATTCTAGTTGGCCATTCCTTCTCATGGTCATGTTGGCCATTTTTGCTTCGTAATTTCGCTCATCCCCGGCTTATTGTCCAAGCACATCTTCCAGAAGAGGTAGCTGGCTGTCACACGACATCAGGATAGTAAAAGAACATGTTGTTCTCTGGATGAAACACCCCGAGCGGGGTGAGGAGTATACGTCCGCTTATCCTTGGGGGAAACTTGTTTCCCCCGATATACAGGTACAGCTCTTCCTTGATAGTATAATGATAAACGAGCCGTTGGTGTGTCCACAAAGTGTCCAGTTGGTCTCATTTCAGGCACAAAAAAATAAAAATAAAATATAGTAGAAACCACTTTGAATTGAATTTAAGCTGCGAAATGTCCGCCAAGTATGGTCGGCAATGTGTGGCATTTTCAGACGAAGTCAGACTCAGGCCCAGGGTCTACAAAGTGAGAAGTGGAACTTGTCTAAATCCACAAATTGATATTGGCTTGGCTTGGCGAACAATGTGCGCGGGAACAATCGAGAGAGGGGGCAGGGTATATATTGCAATTTGTCTAGGACTAGTATTGTGTATAGATGGTTATAGGTGGTTCAGGAAGCGCTAGGAGCTATCTCCGTGTTTGGGGGGATCTTGACAGTTGGAGTGTATTTGCTGAAGAAATGGCGAAAGTTTGGAACACCATTCCAAATTGAAATTTTGATATGGACGAACGCTTCATTCATATTCGATTGGACATAGGTCGGGGTAGGCATAGAGGTTGCAATGATATTGGGGTCCATTATGGGCACCATATGAGGTGGCCTTTATATAGGAAACGGGTATATTTGGCATCAGGCCGAAGTGATCTTACACGTCAAATGTCCGTCTTCATTTGAATTTATTTGCAAGGTGTTTACGAGAGCGGAAGGTAAACGTGGCTGTAGGATCACCGCAGTATATGGGCATGATCACTGGAAGTTCGCGAAAAGATCAGTGCAGAATCGATGAAGTGTCAGAATTGGATCACCACAAGATCCCTGAAGGATTTCTACAAGAACACACCGATAGCTTCAAACTATTGCCGCAAGATCCGTGCAATTTTATTACAAGATCAGTGCAATTTTGTAACAAGATCAGTGAAAGATCAGGGGGCAGATTAAGTATAACAATAATCGTCGGGACGATATCGTTTTTGAAACTTTGAGGACCATAAGAAGTTATATTCTGCCGGAATTTGTTTCACTGTCGTCAGCTTTCATTACATTTGTGGAAAATGAATTAGATTAAGGTCTCAAACTCGTAATTTTGTACACTGCGAGATCAGTGCATTTTTAGTACAAGATCAGTGAAAGATCAGTACAAGATGATACAGTATCACTGCAAGATCACTGCAATGCCTGTGCAAGATTAGTGCAGCAACAGTGGACGATCAGTGGAAAATCGCTGCAGGTTTGCTTAAAGATCACTGCAACACCAGTATCAGCGCAAGATAAGTTCAAGTTGTCTACAAGATCAGTGAAAGATCAGTCCAATTTTAATGCAGGATTACTGTTGGCAAAGTGAAAGATCAACGAAAGATCAGTCCAAGATCGGTTTGGCTGTCAGAACTGATCTTGCTTAAAAATGGATTCCAATGTCAGATGAGTGCAGACCACTTTGGAAGATATTTTGCTTGGGGTGTTGACCTTCGGAGGGAGTTGTCAGGTATCCACTTTCGTTTGAAGCAATATCATCGACACGAGGGTTCTATGCATTCAATGGTTGATATCCATCATAATCCGAAGATCTTTCTGCCTGAAATAAAAAAAAAAACTCAAATATCTGTGTAAAGGAATTTGTAAAGCTATGAGTTCAGAAAAAGATCACTTCTTTCTCACTAGTGTTACAACCCTCATTTGTTTAACCATGTAACTGGAGCTACTGTCTGCAATTTGGCTATCAATCAGGAAGTCAATTGACCCTACAAGCTAAGCCAGATCAAATAGATCGGCGGTGATCAGTTTAAATTTAATAGACAGTCTCTAGAAACCACAAGATAAGATCTGCGATCGCTCTTTAATATTTATGTAATTGTTTGGTTTGGTTTGGTTAATTACTAGCCCATTTTACTTAAAGAAGCTTTCATGGAATGTCAAAGAAAGCTTAACCCAGATTTGATCGCAGATCAGTGTACACATTTCAACTACTTGAGCCTAACTTGACGGAAGATAGAAATTAAGGTCCGACAAATTAAAACTCTCTCAAATATGCAATGGGTGCAGTGCTGAACTACTGAACGAGGAGGTTCCGGTTCGACCCCCGAAAAAACTCAATTTTCACATTAAGGCTTTTTTAACACTGCCAACTTTAGATGACAAGCCTGACTGTTGAATTTCTCTACTCGAAGTGATAAAAAAAGCTTTTCGTAACCTTGTGTTAGAAAATCAGATATAGGTCCCTGGAAGTGAATATGAATCCGAACTGCTGGCACAGCTGTAGGTCAGTGAAGCTTTCAGCTGCGCACAGTTGGATTTCAATGAACGAACCTATTAGCAGGAGCAAGTTCAAAACTAGTAGGCAGTTCACTGACCCAGAGAGTGGCAATCGATTGATCATATAATTCAAAGCTCTTAAAAATAAATAGTTGGCGCAACAGGTCTGTAGAGACCCAAGGCCTAGCCTCTCACAACCATTCGTTTGTGTGCGTTTTTCATTTTTGGGACGAATGGAAGGGATCTACAATTTTATGCCGGGTCCAAACGGCTAATTGAGAAGCTCTTTCATGACAGTTATAGTCTCGGATGTTTGTCAGACGTTCGCGAGAGGTGGCGCAGTGGAAAAAACCATTAGTTGGAATTTGGGTTTTTTCGGGATTCGAACCTGGGACCCCTCGCTTAAATTTGCATAGATCTTCCAGGGTCGTTTAAATTTCTGATGAAAACTAGTCAGAAAGTAGTTGGAGATGAATCATTGAAGCAGTCAATTTTAAAATAGCCTCTACTCTTCACTTTTAATAAACACAACAAAAGTAACAATTTCTTGCAATATAATCGGCTTATCCAGTCCTGTTTTTCACAAGGCAAGTTGTTATCTTATAGGCTGTATCACAATTGTCCACTCCCTTCAAATCTTTGCAAATATCAATTGACTTGCGAATGGCCTTCTTATTTGGATGATTGTCTATTTGTTGAGACAAAACCTTTGTTTGTAGAACACCGTCCTTCATGGTGCCATCGCTTTCTGATATACACAGCAACACACACTTTTGGTTTTGGGTAACGTCAGCTGGCTTGATGTTGCCTCTCATTACATTAGTAAGGTCTGCTGCGGTAACGTTTTGCCCCTGTGCACATCGGCGTGCTCTTGCTGCCCATTCGGAGTTTCTATCGCACTTTTGGAATATGAAAGAAATAAAAATATTCACCAGGTTTATTGAAAATGTCAAACTTACTATGACTGTGCCGCAAAGAACAGCAGCTGCGATCAGTACTGCGATCGTGATGGACTTCATGACTGGTGGTGATGATTTTTGCTGGAGATTCGTTGCGTTTTATACTGTTAGAAGTGAGAAGTAAATTAATTGTGCGTTACGCTTGATATTGGTAAAAATGTTTGATCTACTGAATTTGGTTGTTCAAATAAACGACTTCTAATTTGAGAGGCAATTCTAATTCAAGTGTTTTGTGCTGCGTCATTAACTGCAATGAATTGTTTGTCATGGGTTTTTTTTTTAGAACCAATGGATATTCATAATTTTGCGGTAAACGTTTTACCAACAAAAAAAATCACCAGACTGGCATATTTTCCACGTCCATTCTCACGCGAGTCGCTCTCAAAACCGCGCCAAAAATACCTGCAACCACACACGCCGGCCGTTTTAGTTCTGTAGATTTGCTTCGGCACAACTGGAAACCCGACTCATCCCATTCATCTCAGTTATACAGTCGTAATTTTTTATCGAAAGCGTTCCCGCACCAAACGTTTTCTACCGCACGAACCCAAATTATGGGTCATCATTTAGAAATGAAATTACTGGTCCCAGTCTCGCAGTCAGTCGCACAACTTTTGGGTTTAGGACCAGGCCAACGCATCGATTGAGTCAATTTGATCGCAGCAGCAGTGGCAGAACCGTTTTTGTGTTGCTTTGGTTTTAACATTTTATTAATTGAACTTAAATGGCTTATAAACGATGTCGATGCAAGTAGACGCGGTCTTTGTTACTTTTTTTTCGTGAAACGTTCGCAATTATCCTATTGAGTGGCCTAAGGCTGGTGCGCTTTTATGTGCATTTTAGGTTTTTTTTTTTTAAGTTTTTGCTTCGAAAATAATGACAGCAAAAGAAAAATGATGTGTGGCGAACTGCAAGTCGAAATGGCAATAATTATGGAATCGAAATTAAGCGGTTCAAATTCAGAGTTAATCTGCGTAGAAGAGATTATGATCCGCCCTATGACTCAGGTGAGGGATTTTAAAATTCCTCATATCATAATAAATGGGGGAGCGTCTTATTTTGAGGTTGAATGGATGATGAAGGGTTATATGTAAATTTTGACTGTCTTTTGTGGCTAAATAAATTTGTTCTTGTGGGTTGAGTAGTTAGCGCGATCGATTACTGAGAGAAGTCTCCGGTTGAACCCCCAAACAACTTAAATTTGCTCTTCGCACTGTGCTACCTTTTGCGAACGTCTGAAAGACATTTGAAGGTTAAATGGATTTGGCTTAAATTTGTAGGTCCGTCCGTTCGTCGGAAAATTAAGAACTGAGAAGAACGTAGGTTGCAAAAGGTATATTGATCTGTTGCGCCAAATATTTATTTTTGGTGAAGGAAAATAACTTCACGGGCAATAACTGCACCTGGGAAATAACTTCACCTTGAGAGGGAAATAATTTCACTTTTTTTATGTACTTCACCACAAATTTTGTGAAATTATTTCCCACCAACGATTTGAGAATTTTTCGATTCTAACTGGAAAACAGAGACCAAATCAAATTATTTATAAGGATTTTAGTATAATTTAACTAACATTATGAATAACAACTTGGCATACACCCACCCTTGCACCTAATACCTCCCCCAAATAGTTTTTGCTCACTTTCAGTGGGAAATAACTTCTCATAAAATAAGTGAAATTATTTCCCACTCGATGTGAAGTTGTTTCCCATGTGAAGTTATTGCCCGTGGAGTTATTTCCCTGCACCTTTCTTTTTTGATACCTACTTCAGATTTTTTGGTAATATTTTTAAAGTCTTATAAATTTAGTCATCTTACACCAGCAATAATTAGTTGGAACATATAAAAATCTATAAACGTCCTCAATGGTTTTTTATGACAATTTTAGGGCAACATTTTGAAACGATTTTAGAGAGCCTTTAGAGCCACTTTTAAAGCGATGGTTGCGGTTGGGAACATTTATTAAGCTAGCTAATTTAAGCACATTTTTTTTTCACGTTTTTTAAGAGCTATTGCTATCATGGTCTGGTCAGCTCCCTAAGTCGGTTAAGCTGGCTGATTTTTTTTCATGTCGTTTTTTTGTGCCAACTAATTTTAAGAATATTTTAGACAGCTTTTTAGAATGTTCTTAAATCAGTTTTTGTGCGTTTTTTGAGGTAATTCTTAAAGCTGCTTCGAATAGATTGGTAGCTGTAACATTTAGGCTATGATTTTTATACAACTTTGGCTCTTTATGCAATTTGTAATAACTTATTGCGGCAATTTTTATGACTCTTTGCAATATTTTTGTGTGTTTTTGAGGTCATTTTTACGAAAGTTTTGTTATTTATCCGAAGAAGAAAAAACTTCAGTTTGGGAATAGATTTCGTGTCCAAATAGAAGAACCTAAAACTGTCGGGTTGGGTTAGGCAAAGAATGGTTGACCCTACATAAGCCGTCATATTTGAGATGAAGTTTCATTCAATGATTTCTTTGAAAGTTACGACCACCGATTTAAAACCATGACAACATCCAGTAGACTGGTTGGGTATTCGCTCTAAAATTATACCAGACCCACTTTGTGTCCAAAAGTTAACTCTCTGGCATTTTATGATGTCACTAATGCACACCCTTTACAATCTCGTACCCGCTTAATCCGCTTCGTTCATTCAGAAGGTTCATCACCCTTAAAGCGCCTTCCAACATTTTATACGACCTCCACCCACTTCTCGGCGCTAAAAATTCCAACATTTTATACTTTCTAAGCCGAGGATCTCGCAATCTCCTTATCGGATTAGCGTGCGCGCTCCCCATACCACCAACCCATACAAATAAAATGCACTTCCCAGCAAACCATTAAACAGCTATTTGGCCACTCGCCCCCAGGCGCATATGTGCACCTACCACCGTGCTAACAAGACGCCCAAATGCATCGGGCAATCAATAACGCTATTAACTCCGCACACACTCACACTCAAGGGTGCCCATTCCTGTAATAGCCCCCGTGTGTGCCTCTACAGTAAATACCTACTTCTTGGCAACTGTATGGCGAGAATCAGTCAAATCGGAATTAATACCGCAGGCTTAAAACAGCACACCACTATCCATTCCCCAGACATAAAACTCATAAATCCCTTGATTTACGATTATTGACTGCGCACCAAACCGAAAGATGATAAACAAAATAAAAACAAAAAAAAAAAAACAGAGGAAAAAAATAATGCAAGTCGGCCGGACAATGCATTCCTGTGGGCCAATTTAATAAAAATCCCAACTCGGCCGGTTGCGCGGTTCCTTCAGAGTTCAGACTGGAGATGGAGACTTTCAGAATTCTACGGCAGCGGCAGTGAACGTATATAGTGCCGCTTAAGCTCGTTTACGAGCGTCATTTCGTTTTGCCACAGCCTGACGGCTGAAGGCCGAACAAAAGAAGTCATCATCACCTCTAAGCCATTGGCTATGGTCATTCTAGCGAGCAGACGGAAATTTATGTGACAGACGCTGGCGATTATTAATGCCAACGGTGGTGAATTGTAGACGCGCACGATGCCAAGTGGTAGTGACAATTAGTCACTGCGTGTAGTGAGATGTTTTTGTCGGTGTCGTGTCCGCTTGAGGAGAAGTACGCCATTAGTCAGGGTCGTTGCTGGGGTAGGTATTTATAAACAACGCTGTTTCTTCATGGCTACTGTTTGGATAGGAAAGCATGTGGATTGACAGTATTGTCACTGATGGCCTTGTTTGAAATTCAAAAGTGTCAGTCTGCTGAAGTGACAAATTGCTAATGAGTTGGTTAAACAGGGCACGAGGTCTTTTGCATAGCATTAGGCACAATAATGGGTCCCATCGCGATCTTTGGTAACGGGATAGTCGATATTTAAAAGGGTTTTTTGTGAAGAGGTTTTGCATAGGAATTTAACTGAGCTGAGAAGAGCGATCATTGTGCAGTATGGCCGGGAGCAGGAACAAATAAACTGTAAGTACCCTGTGAATATTGAAAACTGAAAAGCCATCAGTAGACAGAGATCATTGATGCGCAGTAAGTGGAGAAAGGAATAGTGAAAAAAAAAAGAATCCTGAAATAGCTAGTGAGAAGTAAGCGATCAGTTGGCACTGCGCACTGCTTAGTGATCAGCAAGCAGCGAGCAGACTTTTAGGTGGAGGTTAGCAAGAAGTACTTAGTGAGAAACGACAACTGATTAGTGATAGTAGAATAGCGATCAATACTTTTTCGTTCGATCAGTAAGCATAAGTAGTGATCAATTGACAGCGATCACCGAGAAGTATGGAGAAATAAGTGGAGCAGGGACCCTGAATAGCTGGTCATCAGTAAGAACACAGTGAAATGAGTACTGTAGATGCAGCGATCAGTGACTAGCGATCAGTAAGCAGAGGGATAGTAACGAGTAGTAAGTCGGTCAGGGAGTAGTGAGTAAATATCCGAGAATGCTTAGCGATGGGAACAGAAAGGAAGCAGCTATCAGTGATCATCAGTGACATCATAGCGAGCAGTAAAAGGTCTTTCCACAATAAGGACAGGAAGAAGCTTAAAATGAGTAGTATTTATCAGCGATCATCAGGAATCAGTGAGCAGTGAAGAGCGATCAGTGATCAGTAAACAGTGTTCTAATTGGAGCAAGGATCAGTTATGAATATTCTTTGAATAGTTTGGGAAACAGACCAGCGACCAGTGAAGTAGGGATCGGTACTTACTCGTGCGATCAGTAAGTGCATAGCAGTGGTGATCAGTAGTAAGTCGAGTTATAAATATACCGCAATAAAATACATATCTGAGACTACATAGGTAGCAATGAAGATAAATAACGATGCATTAGGGTGGGACGAACCAAGTAGTGAGCAGGAAGCAACTAAAGGAACCGTCGATCAGTGAGGAGCAATATGTAAAAGTGGAACCAGTGACCAGGAAGCTGTAAACACTTGGAACTCTATGAGTATCGGATTCACTGTAAAAAGAAGTACCTACAGTTAAAAGCGAGCAACGAAGAGTGATCAGTTAACAGAAATTGCGAGAACCGATCAGTGATCAGTAAACAGCGTGGAGTTATGAGTATTTTTGGTCATCAAGTGAGCACTAAACAGCGATCGGGTAGTAACAAACTATATCTGGGCAGCATCAGTAATTTGTGATCAGTTGGTTTGGTTATGAATGATCAGTCACCAATGCAGGGAGCAGCGATCACTGATCCTTGAGCAAGTGCAAGTAGTGACCATTGCATAGCGATTAGTGACTAATAAACTACGATCAGTGTTCGACGATAAAAAATCAGACGATTCGTCAAGAGAAGAGGGTGTAACAGGGCGCATTGTTTCAAAATCCATAAATATAATGGTAATGACTTCTGCGCACTTACCAGCGATCAGTTATCAGCGATCACTAATCAGCGATCAGTGTGCAGCGTTCAGTAAGCAGAATCGGGTAGTAAGCCGTGACTCTTCAAAAGCGATCAGTGATCTGCTAGGAGAAGTAGGTGCAAGGAGCAGTGATTGATAGTCCGTTTTTACCTGATCAGTGAGGTTATGAGTATTAAGTAGCAAACAGCGATCAGTGATCAGTGACCACGAGGAGTTTTTATTTAGCTTGGGATGTGTAACTAACGAACTCCGATGCATCATATAGAGATGTCCAACCTCATGGAGGCCAGAATCTATTTCCTTTGACTTCTTGGTCATACCTAGTGCTTAGTTTGAGCTTCGGTCTGTGTGACTTTGATATTTATGTTTTTATATGTCCCTGGCAGTCATTGTATGTAAGATGTTAAAGTTCTGCCACTGGCATACTCGCAGGACGCCATTAGCCAAAGCTTACATTGATTGTGATCCAGACAGGAAGAATATTCCCCACACAGTTTACATCGAGTAAAACCGTCTTCCATGCAAGCCGAGCACATGCAGATGCTCCCATCAATTTACCCCACTGTGTGCACTTTGTCACATGAAGCAGCCAAATCGCTTCCCTACTCCGTTTTTGCTTTATGCAATTAACACGGGGTGTGCCTGCCAATAATATCTTCATTTTCTTCCTTCCTTCCAATTTTCCGTCCAGCTAGACATTCACCCCCAAAACTGGCAATAAAAGCCCATGGCAATAAACTGTTCCACAACATGTTACAGATGACTTCCCATCCCAGTCGCGTGTGTGTCATCACATAGCAGTCCAAGTGCAACATCCACCATTCCGACAGCGCGTCTTCCTTCTTCGAACAAGGGTTCCATTGTCCACCATTCTACCAAATAAACTCATTCCGTATTGACCAGATGACGCCAGCCTTGCCTGCACTTTCTGCCCTTGTCATCACAACAACCCTTTTGGTATACAAAAAAAAACACATCTCCCCCCAGCAAGGATAATAACATACCTTCAGGTGCAAGGTGTGTATTACGCACAGTAAATTACAATGACAGTGCGTTGATTGCGTACAGAAAAGGGGTGCTGCACTGAACTCACCAGCACCATGATTGGACAACGACAAAGTCACTGCCAATGCACAAAGCAAGGACCAAAAGCCAAGACCAAGCTGTTAAACCAGTTTATGTCGTCTCCAACAGTAGCCCAGGCATTTTATGTCACATTTGTTTCAAATGACGTTTTTTTTTTGTTCTTTTTTTTTTTGCTGTGCTCTCACCCCGCTCGCACACACATATTTGTTCCAGCGAAAGGTTACACATGTGAGATGCTTCTTCCAATTTGCCTTCAAGTCCCATAATTTCGAACAGGGAGCAGCAGTAGCAGCTTCTCGTGTCGTGTGCGCTTTGCCAATAAATTCCAAACATAGACGGCCGAAGAGACTCCTGCGGTAGCAGAATAGTCTCCTCATCTGCTTCGCGAACGTAATTGGTATGAGCATTTAAATGCCAAATTAGAAATGTCGCGCTTTAAGACAATGTCATCGCCAAAGACTGTGCATAGGCGGCTCTCGCTCGCTCCTCCGTATATGTATTCGGTCGTATTCGTCGTCGTCGCTGGCTGCTGCTACCGCTGCTGGACAACAATGACACATAACATAGCAGAGTACGAGGAGCCTATGGTGCTATGCTACGCGAAAGATGACAATGCATATCTACGTTGCAGTCGGAGCCGCCCAGCCCCTTTCCTCGTTTTGCCAATTTCCATTTCCATTCAATTATTTTACAATTCGATTTGCTAAATCGGGAAGTTGGGAGACGCTCTGCGCGTCGTTGTGGTATAGTCGTCGTCGTCGCTCGTCGGTCGTCTAGAATGTCTTAGAATGGCTTGAAGTCGCACCTGGGATGAGGAGCTCCGGTACACTTTAGAATTATTTGCTTTTTTTTTCGCCTCTATTTTCGTGGTCTCTCCTTCATGGATCTGGGAATGGTTGCAATTTGGTCAGGTATAGGTTTTGCTTTGGTTTGTTGGCAGCAGCTCCTTAATGTGTGCCCGAGCGCTTGGGCTTGGGCTGGGGCTGGGGCAATGGGAATGGCAATATCCCGTTTTGATTGCTTCTATTAGAAAGTAATTCCTCTAAAGAGTCACAAGGAAGTCAATTTGAATAGAAATTTGGCGATCGAGGAAATTGCCTTCTTAATATTGAGGAGACTATGACTGCGGCCTGGCCTATGTGGAAGTTTACAACGAGGATGATAATGCTTGGAATGGAATTGCTGTATACCACACGATGTCACCAAAACGGCTTTTATATGTGTAAGGAGATAGGTTTTTTTATTTGAATTGTGCCTTAATTACGTTACGTTCTGACCTCGGGATGTGACCCGCAGCGCCGTCATTGGGAACTGGAATAGCCAAACGAGTTGAATTGGGTTTCGGTTGACAGTGGAAGGGGGTTCCGCTGTATTTATACCTACTAACAAGCAGTTTAGAAATCTGCAGTAGTAGAATGCGCTGCGGAAGAGTTGACAGTCCAGAGAGGTGTAGCCTTTTGAGTTACCTAATTTATTAAATTTGGAAAGGCACAAAGAGGAAAATATTGTAAGCAAGTTGAGAAATCCAAAACGAACCTGAACAGCATTCGCACAAATCAGTCGAAAAATTGTTTCAAAAGTTTGAAAATCGAAACAAAATTTGACAAAAAAATTATAAAAATATCGACAAATGACAACAAAAATCTCTTTTAAAACTACATTCTAAAATTTTACCTAAAAAGTTGATACCGATGTATAGTACCCGATTTCCCTCCACAACCGCCGGCTCTCTGCATTCATTTAGGTTATCCTGGGTGTCAGACGATTCTCATAGAAACGATAGACCTCCAAAAGTAGCGACTTAGTGACCAAATTACAAGTTTAAGGGGCTTTTGCTGATACGACTCATAGAGAGTTAAGTGCCACATATGTAAACTCTTATGTGACAGTCTATGACCTAAAAAAAATAGCTTATAAGTATTTAAGGAGAACTTAAATCGTTAAGAGTCGTATGAGCAAACGGCCCTGAGAGCTTAATCCTCTTCATTTTCCAAAAATATAATAAAAACTGACGTTTGTTAAAAAAATACAAGCAGAATATGACTTATGTTGGTGATCAAAGTTTCAAAACCGATATCTTTTAGACGACCGTTGATATACGGAATCGGCCTATCTCAATGCAAATGTGTGAAGATCAAGTCCATTAACATTAAAGTTGGTCACCATTTACGAACTTCTTCTGGCCCGTCGTAAATGAAACTTCTCCCATGTTAAAGTAGATCTCAGACATGGGAAAAATGGAGTCGAGAAGCTAGCAGTGAAACCTGAAATGTTTAAATACCAGTGAATCTATAGTGAAACCGTTTTCTTATTAAAAACAATGGAGAAGGATCGATGTTGGATCCAAATTTGTAGAAATTTGACAGCCACATCAATATAGCAGCAATGGTTTCCATGAGCAGTCAAGTGTAAGTCGGTCTTCAAAGAAGAAAAACACTTCGACTCTGATGATTTTAGCTGGTGATAGCGAGATGTTGCCACAAAGTAAACTGAAGACAAATACATGCATTTTACAGAAGTTGAAGCTCCACTTTGGTCTGTATCGTGACCGTAAAAAAAAACTAAACAGGAAACTCTGGGGACTATTTTTCAAGCTTGCACGACAACAAATCTATACGCGGAGGAGATTGCAACTCCAATTTCAATGTGTCGAGAAAGATCTCTCAAAGAAACTTCTCACATCTGATGTCTATACAAAAAAAAGGTCCCTGGATGGAGGTCTAAGACTCAATACAACTTACAGTCCCACAACAATTGACAGTAATAGTTGTCCCTCGGCTACTTCCTGCCAAATTTGTTAGCAATCCTCGCAAAGTGCGGACGCCACCTCATCCACAAACCTCTTAACCATTTATAGGACACAACTAGCGCATAAAATATCAACTCCATACACATCCACCAACATACGAGTAATATAACAATAACACGGTACCGCATATTCCAATCATTTACATCCCTTCTCGTTTGTTCCATGCCATTTGCTTGTAACTGGCAACTGAATCTACCAAGACCCACCTGCAGAAAATCGAAGGAATTCCAATCTTATTTCATCCTTACACGCCATCGCTCGCTCGCAGACCATGTAACATCCAATTTCCAAGCACACAATCCAAAACAAAAAAATAAAAGAAAAGAAAAATCCCTACGGCACAACACCGCATACCACCTTTCACAGTTCACATGAATATATGCAAATCCTTTAGCCCTTCACAGTCTCCATGCGAATCAACACAATACTGCCGACAATAGGATTCATTTGCTTTGACTTTGGTTAATTGATTGCAGCAATTTACTAGAAGACAGCCTAAAGGCATGTGCTATGTGCACCTCAGCGCACAGCAACTTCCACGATCTCATCGAAGCACTTGAATTAATTATGTCAGGCAACAGGCGCAACCACTTAGAGTCACTGTAGGTATATAATATGTGCTCACGGAAAGGTGCTCGTCCCGTCAAAAGATCCAACCCGACCGACCGACCGTCTATGAATATACATCAGCCAAGGAAATCAAAGAGAATCTGTAATTAAAGGATATTGCCCACCATTGGCCTGCGATAAATATTTACAACCACCACTCGCACTCGCAGAGCTAAATTAATTCTTCCTCGATGCTGTCTAATCGATGGGACGTATTCGTATCGGAATTTAACGACCTTGTCAACAGCTTTGCTGATGCTGAACAGACCTACACACTATAGGGTGCTGCTACTACAATGGAAACGAAAATCCTCTTACAGAGTCTCACCCACGCCCTCTCCCTCCACTTCACTTAATTATTCAATTAAGCTCGAGTGTTGATTTTAACGCCTTCTTATAGTACCTATACCCTTTGTGTTCTTTATGGAGTAGGAGTTTTGTGAATTTAGTTAAAAGGGACTTTAATGAACCAAGAGAGAGCATTTTTCGTCCTTATTTTTTTTTTTTGTGATTATTTTGTCAAGCAAGACGTCAAGTACATGCGCTACATGCACAGGAACAGTCTTCTAATTTAGTTGTCTGATGCGAACAAGTCTGGGTGACGGAGTTTGGAAAACTGAAAATTTTGCCCCATGAAATCCTTTTTGTCGCCAGGAGTGAATGGAGATTGCAATGGCGAGCATAACCGTTAGTTTTAATTAGTACTATAAATGGACTTGTCGGGATATTCTGCCAGCAGCCATAGTCGGGCTGGGGTGTTGTATATTTCTAGGTATACTTAGCTTCGGACGCAGAGGTATGGTCGTAAAATGTCGTCAAGCAGGCGACATTGTTGGCGAGGAAACAAGACAAGAGGACCAAGTGGGATCGTAAAGTCGTCTGGGTAAAGGGTAATTTTGGAAAGCGTTTCTAAAGAGCTGACGTTGCATCTAAACACCGAAAGGAAGACGTTTAAGGTATATGCTTTTCGACAAGCGGATAAAAGAGTCGATTCGGAGTTGGAACGGTAGGGCCTGGCTGGGTGTCTATTGAAAATTTGTGAGTCGAAAACAAGGAATATGGAATAATTAAGGACACAGAGACAAGGCCGGCAATTAAGTGGCTAACCAAAGGGATTTATAATTTATATCATTGGGAGTCTAAGCGTTCGAGGACACCAGCTTGCAAACTCAGGGAACGAGTGAAAACACGTTTTAAAGAAATTCCCATACAGGTGGAAAACTTTGGCTTCAATGTGACAAAAACCGGACCAAGAAACCTTTTCAACTGAGTAGATCCTTGATACTGAAGTATGTACCGTGCCCAGTGATGCCAACCAAGGCTTTTTCATGCCTTTTGGGCATTATTTCATTAGCCAAGGCTAAGGACACCAGCTTGCAAACTCAGGGAACGAGTGAAAACACGTTTTAAAGAAATTCCCATACAGGTGGAAAACTTTGGCTTCAATGTGACAAAAACCGGACCAAGAAACCTTTTCAACTGAGTAGATCCTTGATACTGAAGCATGTACCGTGCCCAGTGATGCCAACCAAGGCTTTTTCATGCCTTTTGGGCATTATTTCATTAGCCAAGGCCTTGAGGCTTGTTTTTTTTTTCAAAATGGCATCTTTTTTTTTATTTCAAATATTTTTCTAATTGACTTTTCATTTTCTTAATGTATGATTTTAATTACCAAGACGATCTGATGGACTAAAACTATGTTTATTTTGTTCAATACCTTGTTACCTACCTTATGAAACTAAAATGTCATGAATCTTGTTCCTTTTAAGAATTTCTTCTGTAATTTATTATTTAAGTTTTTTTTTTTTGAAATAAAATTAGTTTTTTTGTTAATTTTTTTTATATTTATGTTTAATTTTTGATTTATTGTTCCAGTTTACCTAAACAAATTATTTTAGGCATTATTTTATTGAAAAATGCATCTTTTTTTCAAGTTAGGCTGACCGTACCTTACACTCGTTGACAAAAGTATTTTGACAAAATTAAAAATTAAATTTTATGAATTTTAGAAAGAGGTGAACAAAGTAAATAGAAAGTTTTGTTAACTTAATTATAAGGTATGCAATTATTTAATTTTTATTTTTAAATATATTAAAATTGATTAAAATTAATAAAATTAACTTTTTACTTTGGCATAATTATTTTGTCAAATAAGTTTTACTCAAAAAAACTTTAATTTGAAACTTCAAAAGGAACAAAATTAAATTATTTAATTAAAAAAAAAGTACCTTTTAGCCTCAATAGCTTTCTGTAATTGTCTTGGAATCGTTTCGACGAGTTTTTGCAGCATTTCTGCAGGAACTTCATCCCCGAGCTATGTTATTACAAAAACGATCTCCGCTCTGCTCCGTGTCAGAAAAACAATTATTTTTTATTTAACGCAACCTCGTATATATTTAATAACATTAAATCTTCGCCTCGGGGTGGCCACTTGCGTGTTTTTAGTTCGATATCCCGTAAAAATTAAATCACCATTGGACTTTTGAGACAAAAGAGCGTTATCCTGTTGAAGAATAAATAACTGCCCGATTAGTCTACAGATGGGAACGCGTAATTGTTTGAAGTTTGTGCTGCATCATCGTTCCATCGATTGGAAGCAAATCTGCACAACCTTTGGAGGGTATAAAACCCTAAGACATTACAAGCCCGCCACCATGCTAAATGGTCTGAACGACTGGTGCTGGTGCATATTTTTCACGATATAATTTCGGCATCCGAACAAATCTTCTTTATTGTGATCCATGTGGCTCAAATAAACTCTCTTCCGTTCATAAAACCCGGCTCCAAACTTTATGGATTTATTTCTAAACACTTGGGCGAACTGCAGCCTCTTTATTTTGTTTTCGTAGTTATATACGGTACTTTCTTTCAGAATATGTATCCAAATCGAGTTCAGCCAGATAGCCTTTAGTTAATCGAGTTTGCATGATAATTTTTCCATTTTAGGCTTTCGAATTTTACGAGTTAAACTTGGATTAAGCTTCCCAAATATATATATCTTCCAACCTTCTACCTTCTTCGGTATAACTTTTTCGTTTTGTACCCGAGGTATGTAAATTTTGCACAGAGATGGTTCTTTTGTGGTTATTGATTTCAGTATTTCCAGTTTGCTTCGACAAATTAAATTCTTCCGTTTTTTTTAACAGAAAAACCGCAATCGTATTTTTCGATCTTCCATATTTAACTCTTTCGTTTTCTCCATATTTTAATCAAAATGGACCTGTACACAATAAATCTATCATGTTTAATTTAAATTCAAACGATAACAGTATTTTTCGCCAAACAAACCTTGAAAAATGAGTTTGTCAAAATACTTTTGCCAGTCAACAATCGCCCTTTAACCACAAATAGACCTGAGCTGTCATCCGATGGGTCTCAAATGGTCTCAATTACATACACAATCATAGGTCACAACACAATTATGCAATCAATGAGTGGATTTCGTAGACTATAATTGTTATTATTCGACTTGAAAAGCGACTTGGATTTCTGTCAAAATACTTTGGCCAATTAGTGTATATATATAAATATTACAGCTATGAAGAGACCTACGAGAAAACATCATCAACTCCACAGTCAATCCCCGAGTCTTTATCCCTTGAGGAAAGGACACCTTAAAGGTAATCTCAAAATATTTCCAAGAACTTTTCGACTGCTTGAAATTTCTAGAGTTTCCAAACGCGAATGATGAGGAACCATCTTTGGGGAGCTATTTTTGTAAAATGTCATCTTAGGGTTTTTTACACTGCGCCAATGAGAACCTAGAGCAAGGCTGCCTATAGACTCCAATATTTTTCACTTAAGGTTTTCATAGAACAGGAATTTCTTTGCCAAAGAGCCGAAGCCGTCTTTGGGCCGTTTTCTACAAACTTTGTAAGGCGATCTAGTTCTTAAGACGCGTAGCCTTATTTTGTTGGTCACATCAATAAATGATTTGTTGAAAAAAAAAGTAGGTAGGTACTTCATGTCCAAAAATGTTGTTGCTTTGGTAAGACAATGGATCTGGCCAGTTGCACATAGAAACATCACTCACAGTCGCTACAATTCAACATTTTTTCCTTAATTCTGACTCGCCGTTGCGATAAGAGGCATTCGAACTGAGAAGATCCTACCCTCTACTCAACTAACTCATACTGAACTTGGCGATCAACTCATGCCAACGTTTGACATTTATGGAAGTAGGCTCCTGTAAGCTTCTTTAACCATTTTAGCTCCATGAAATTCCATATCCGAGGGCATAGGTTAGCCCGCAAAAATCCCCTTCGAACCCTGACCTTCCTAAAGAAAAATGTCCGCCTCACCCTATCATAAATTCTTGACCTAGCCTTCACAGTATTTGAAGAACTCCTGCCGCAGTGAAAACTTCCTTCAATCGGCTGTTTTCTTTTAAATTTTTTTATTTTCAATTAACTGCACCAGAAGGCTGCCCCCTCGGCCCTATACCGCATAGTAACCTCATTTATGAAACTTCTTGTAAGACCTCTCTATTTTTGCAAAGAACCAGTGTACGGTCGGGAAAGTTCCTTGCACAAGCTTAATTATTTCCTACCAATTAATTTAACGTTGAAACTTTGCAACGAAATTATTATCCTTACCCCCAGAGGCCGCTATTAGGCAGAGCCCCCTACAAAGAATATAATATCTATCGTCCTTCTTCGCACAAATACATACACCAACCGTAGAGTTCCCTTTCACAGAAATTTTATACTTTTCTCTAACAATTTTATTTTCATGGAACTTTGAAGCATTCCCTGGTTTTGTGCCGCCCGAATTGTAAATAAAAAGATCTCATTAAAAGTTTAGCGACTCTCTCGCTCAACCTCCCTCTCTCTCTAGATTTGTGTATTAACTGGAACCAAACCGAATCAGCACGAGGAACTCCACAAGTTGCACTGCAATGAGTGCCAGGAGTATGCGACCAACACAACTCTCCTCGTCCTTTTGAAGCGGCGCTCATTGGGAAAAGTTTGAACTTAAAATTGAAGCAAGGGGCAAAAGAAGAAAACATTATAAATCTTAATTTGCATCGAGGTCGGCTGGCAAAGTTATCTTATGGAAAATTAATTTCACTCCCCACCGACCGGTTCGCCCTCTTTGCCAGGAAAAGGGAACATGTCAACGAGAATTGCATTCGCATAGTTTGTAAAGAAATGCTGCTGTCCCATGCAGTCGCTCCGAACAGTGAGCACTCCCTCTGAAGGATATGCCATGAAGGAATCCGATTGCATGAAAACATTTCGCCTGTCATTAAATGCTCCTTGTTCCCAGTTTTTATTGGGAACATTTTTGCGCTTGGCAATCCTTTTGTCGAACTGCTACCACTGCTGCAGCTGCACCTATAGGTATCCATAGTCGTGGTCGTTTCGTTGTTCGAAATGAAGTTGAAACTATTTCAAGAATTGAAAAGCGGATGTGATACTTTTCCACAAAGGACGGGGCTTACAACACACATAGGTGTTCGTTATAACATATCACGTTCACGTGTGTATGTATGGAACGTCGTCGTATCCTCTTACCCACTCTCTCTGTGTGATTATGAAGTTTTTTAATTAAAGTAAGTTTAACTAAATGGGGAAATTATTTAAATTCGTTGCCTTGCCATCGTCTGTTTGGTAATATTCAAAGGATTTTCTTCAGCTAGTGCAATTTGTTGAATGCTACGACGAAGACGACGACGACGAAGTGTGAGTGGCACACGACCAGTCAGCCAGGGCTCTATACAGCCAAATGTTATTGCAGTATAGTTCCGCAGTTGGTATGTTAATTACTTGGGAATTTTTAGGAACATATTCATAAAAATTAAACAGAAGACGGGTATATTGCTACACCATGGGGTTATGTTGCGAAACCTCCGCATGGGACCAAGTTTTTGAAATTGAAATTCGGTTACGGAAATTGGTTGTTCTAGGAAGTTTTTGGGTCATAAAAGGAAATGAATTGCACGGTGGAAATTTGTAATCAGGGCGCAGGATTGTACCAGCTGATTGTCTCTCATATGAAAAGAGCGAGGTTCAAGGTTCTGAAAATATTTCAATTTATTTATACGAATGGGGGGACTAAATTCAAAGTGTAGAGCGACGGGCCGAATGTGGAGGTATACCAATTTTTATTTAACCACCCCTTCCAGATCATACATTTCCTAGATCTGCATCAAAAGAAATGAATAAAAGCCATCAGATTAATGCCCCTGCAACTCAGTGGATGCATCCCAATAGAACACAAAAGTGAACCACTTCGGAAACGGCCTACATTCACCGATCGCAATGTATCACATATGGGGATCAGTACAACTTTTGAGACGATAAATATTTTCCAAAGAAGGCACCTTAACTGATCGTGAAAAACTTTTCTGTACGCAATTTGCATCGGGAAAAAATTTATTTAAACCAAACTGTCAAAGAGGAAGCTATCGCATATGTTACAATTTTGTCATCGTGATCACGTTTAAATATCAAAGCCAATATCAAGTAACAAAGTTCTCCTCAAATGGTGTAAGGGCAAATTGGAAGAACACTTTAAATAAAGTGCACGACTGGGTCGAACGTGACTTTCTCGTTCATCAAAAGTTTTGGTGCAAATGACTTGGAAGTCTGATTATGTAAATTTCCAGTTGTTGGATTTATTTTTAGGGTGCATATTCAACATGGTTAAGAAAAAGAAGTTTTACGTAGCTGTTATTGAACTTTCATTGGAAGTTTTGGCATTGTTACTATTTCAACAATTTACCGAAGATATATTTGGGTAGTAATTTTTGAGAAATATTTAAGAAATTGATTTGCTCGAATTTTTTAAGGATAACTAAGTACGGGATCTTATTTAGAATACTTATATTATATTTAATATGTATTTTGATCAAAGTCGTTTGAGTGGTTTTTGTAAAATTTGGCAGACAAAACGGTACCAAATATTGCAATGTTTAGTTCGAAAAATACTATTTAGCTGAAAACCGAGTACTTACAAGTTATTGTTATTACATACTTGGTTTTTAAAGTTTTATCGAAATCCAAAATGGGGATTTCGAGATATGAGCAGTTTTAAAAATTAGCGTTTTCGGTGATTCGAATTGAAAATTAAGTACGCAATAATTTTGAAAACATCAATTGTACTCTAAATTTGCATTTTGGTCAAAATCATTATTGCCGTTTTAAGGTAAACTAAAGAAAACTAAATTTTTCAAAAACGGCTTTTTAAAAGAATCCTTTTTACGATAATACAGAGAAAAATTGAGCTTGCCATTAAGTTAGAGATGAACATATTATTATTAGAAATTCAAAAATACGGTTATTTGATTTTTCATCAGAAAACTGAGTATGCAGTCATGTTAAGCTCAGATGTCAATTTTGGTTGAAATCGTTGGAGGTGTTTTCGAACAAATCAAAGTGGTATGAACAATTTATATGGGAAGTACCATTAATATTGAGGTTACCGTGCAAACAAAAAAACAACCCCGAACTGTAAGCCCCCAAACTCCAAATCCGAAGTTTGAACGAAATCCGGTCAGCCGTTTAGGCTGTTGGACAGACGGACAGAATTTTGCGACCCACTTTTTTGAGTTCCCCTATCATCGTAATGTCAGAATTGATTAACATATCGAGTTCGCAATTTTATACGAATACAATATATTTCTCTTTCTACGTAATCGAGAAAGTTAAAAAGTGAAGGTCTGAAAGTTGACGACTTTGGAATTACAGAAAGTTACGTTACATGAACTAACCGATCGTCGGTCGCAAAGTTCTTATTTACTTACTTAGAAGGCTCTACGTCCACAGTCCGGGGTGGACCTGGGCCACAACTAATACGCTTCTTCAGTTGCGCACTTCAGGTGGGTGGAAGTCCCCTTCCAATTGTCCGAAGCCATGTGTTCCTCTACTACGTTGTACCTGAGGTTCTGAAGCGAAAGCTCGACTTGGTGTCCTTTCGCTCTACATTTATGTGCTACCCATTTTAGACGACTGATGCGTACTTTTCTGACCTAGGTCGATGTTCTTGTACAGCTCGTAGAGTTCCTATTCCAAAGCCCGCCAATGCAAACGTGAACAAAAATCACTAGCTTTGCATTCAAAGTGACCAAGGAGATCTACATCCGCCTTTTCTATCGTCTTTGCTTCTGCGCCATAGAGAAAGACTGAGATGACGATGATCTTATATAGAGTCTTAGAGTTCAGTAGCCCCTGAGTTTCGAACAGCACTTCGTGGTATTGTTCATATAGACCCAGTGCCGGACTAAGCCAGCGCAGGGCCTGTAGCAAATACTTTGTATTAAATAAAAAAAACTGTTACAAACAAACTTTTCTGGATTTAATTTGGACAAATTAATTAATAATACAGTTCGTATCGACTTCAATGTTCATTCAAGTGATGTGTTTTTGGTTGAATAACAATTTTTTTACGGTCAGAAAGTGTTTTAGTGCGGGGCCCCCAAATGCGCGGGGCTCGTAGCATTTACTACTCTTGCTTTGTGGCTAGTCCGCCACTGCATAGACCTGCAGACAGCAGTTCGCTACATTTCGCCTTAAATAGTCATACTTAGGTTTTCCTGTTTGCAAGTTGTGGACCTGTAGATTAGAAACTACCTGATGTCAGCAAAAAAAAGGAACTCCCCTCTGCATCACAGCACTACACAACTACCTATGGAACTACACTGAACTCAATGAACCGAATGAGCGCACCAAGTCCAAAAGTTGATGGTGACTTTTGAAGTACAATCTTTCCAGAAGGTTTCAGTGGACTTTAGGTTCTTACTGCGACATTTCCAGTGCAGTTTCGTCCCTTGTCGGGCCTTTATTTGTTTCACAGTAAAACACTTATATGGACTCGTTGCTAAAAAATGTGTGAAAAGTCAAAGGAACTTACTGAAAAATCAACAAGTTCAGAACCCTCTTCACTAAAGAACTCCACTGTATTAAATTAACGCACTAGTTTAGTACCAAAGACTCGAAAATGAATTTAGCTATCTTTCAAATGAACCGAAAATTAGGGAAACTCAAATTATTCCCCTTAAGTCTGCCTTTTCAAAAATCATGCCTCGTTTCAACTTAAAGTCCTCGATATGGATATGAAATTTAGGTAAAAGCACTTTTCAGTTCCCAAACGAAACCCGTCTAAAAGCCGCAGTCCATATTGGCCCACCAAACGAACACTCACCAGTCACTCGTTCATCGCGGTGGCCCAAATTCAAAACTCGGTCATCACTGAATATCCTCTAGTGTATTCAGCCCTCTTGTGTCCTCACTATTTGTGCAGCACTCGAAGTTCCCGTGTGGATTTTGAAACTTTTGCAATAACCCCACCGCAGGGAATCGCCCACTTTCTGTGTGTGTGTGTCTCTCTCTCTCTCTCTTTTTTCTTCGCTCTGTTGCAAATGAATTCCCCAAATGGGGCCAACAAAAACGGAAAGTAAATAATATTAAAATATATTTTTAATCTCACTCATATTTGGAGAGCATCCCCGCCCCACTTCCATGGTCAATCACAACTTGAAATGTAATGCTTCCGTTCCGTTGTTTTCTTTATGCTTTCCACTTTCTGACCGGGCCACAGCAAATAAAACATGTTATCCTTGCGTATATATATACTGCCCTTTGTTTGAAACTGTCGTTATGGAACTCCACTAAATTTGCAGTCAAAGTTGGAAGGATGTGTGTATGGTGTTTTGTCAGGACACCCCGAATCACTCGTCATCTTGGTATTAAATTTTTAAAATGTTTTCGTCCCCAATGGAGGCGGGGGGTACACATATTCTCCTTTTTGTTGTTCGTTTATTTTTCTTTTGTTCAGCACTTTGTTCCTTCTGGCATTTCCTTCTTCCTTCCTGTGAATGTGTGCGCCTGTTTGTTCTTTTCATCATCCGGCTTTTCCTAGTCGTTCTTTTCTTGGCCGCCCACTTTTCCAAATCCATTGTGCAAGGATGCTACTGCTGCTGCTAATACTGTTGCTGGTTGCTGCTGCTGCTAAAGGCCAACTTCTTGGTCCCGTTTTGCACTGTGCTGTTGTTGCTGTTGCCACTCTCGTCGGGTGGGGGGAGGTTAGAATGTTTTCTTTTGATGGAAAATTATGTTATTTTATGATGTTGCCCGGGTGATGGTATGGGGCACAGCTCGAGTGGCGGGTGTCAGTTTTATTGCAGCTTTTTGAATTAAAGAAGATAACTCACCTTACTCACACACACACCCAGTCCTTATTCTTGCGATGATCCAAATCCAAGGAATACGCTTGTTTGGTATCCGTTTACTTGTAAATTATTTACGGAATTTCGTTTGCATAAGAAATTCATAAATTTTTCATTGTGCTCTCTCGTTGGTTGGGTGGACGGCTTGGGCGTTACACAGTTGGGTTGTTGTTTTTTGAAGGAGAAAAACAATTTTTGTTTGTCGAACAGGAATTGGAAGGTTAGGACCATTGTCATGCATTTGAATTGTAAATTTCAAGTATCTGCGCGCCGCTTTGTTACAATGTGGGGCGTTATTGTTATCGGTATGCTCTGAGGAATATTGTTGAATGTTGATTGAAGTGAAGTCACAGTCATGTCATAGATGGGGCACACTGCAGCCATATGGCAGTTTGTGACTTTTTATTGGATTTATTGTGGATTGTAAGATTCGAGAGATGAAAACTGCCCGCACCGCAGGCTGTCATACTTAGACAGAGATCAAAGTTAGTTAAGGATCGATATTGATGCTACACACTTATTCATATCTTTTGATCCGCTTCTACCTAGAATACAAAGCCTCCATCACATCATTAATCAATATGGTCTTCTCGGAAACGGCCTCCAGCTTCACGCACATGTCCGCCTTTCTTCATAGACCCCTTTCTTCCATTTCTTTCCCATACCGAACAACAAGTTAAACAATGTTCTTCAGATGAAAGAACGAACTTCCCTTCCCCCCGGGCTGCCATACACGATACCATGTCAACCATCAATGACGCACGATTTGTCACCAATAGTAATTTATCCAGAAACGAAGCGTCAGCCAGTCTCTCCCAGCTATTCATTCATTCATCGCTGAGATCCTTTTGTTTTTTGGATTCACTTCCGGGTTCTGTGGACGGTGTTTTTTTTCTGTTCTGCTCTCCATCTGTCTTTCTGTGAAAGGATTTCCGGGCTGAACTTTTATTGAATGGAATATGTGTTGTAGGAGCGAACAATACTTCAGCAGTATAGTTTTTCTCTCTCTCTCCTCTTATTTAGCAAACTATTTTCCTGTACTAAGCTGCTTAGTAGCAGTTTAGCGGTTGCCTTCGCCGGGTGGGAAGCTACAACACAATGGAGGACTCCCCATGTTCCTGGCCACCCAGCTGTAAGTCTTTTGTTTCATAACGTGGTGCCTTGAATACCAATGAAGACGTCGTTGGATTCTGTAGCGCAAAACCAATATCTATCTGTGGGGGAGATAAATGGTGCTCATGTCAAATCGTTGACTGAGGGTGTACACACACAGTCGTCGTATATGCGGTGTAGCAGTTGCATAGGATAATAGAAAATAAATCTTACATTGTTGACGTATACGTGCTCCATGGGTGAGATGAACATCACCTGGTACTATTAAAAGATTATCATCATTACACCGCTCCACCATCGGAGATTCTAATTGTTTCGTTCCATACCAACCGAATATATCTACGTTCGGTGTGTGCCGTGAATTTTAATCATACCATACCGCTGGTGTATATCCTGTGCTCCGGTTGTTCAAATGCACATTATATTCAATTCTCCCCACCGGTACACGAGTGCATTTTAAATTTGGTCAACGCCACACCAATCATTTGGTATTCTAAATGAGGTCCACATCTGATTTATGATCCACACGGTGTCTAACTCTTTTGGCTATTGGACACAGTGTTATGACAACTAATGGGGTTTTTTGACAGTGCGCTGTAACTTATTTCATTTCCTTCGAACGGAGGTCGTAATTAACGCCTTCCGCTGCCGATGGTCAACAAAATAAATGATTCATCAGTTGAGGTGTATAAATCAATTTATTCTGACCAAAAAGACGTGTCGACATTTGCATTATCATATTATTTGAATTGGTTTTGGTGACTATTTTCGGAGGCGTATGGTGTGCCGGACCTCATTAGGCCTTTTAGAAAGCTCGAAAGTGTGTAATTACACAGATTTTATGGGAAAGTGTTGAGACTTCCTGTGCTGTAAAGTTGGAAATTTTACGGCGTTTTTTATTTTGATATTAGCAGTTGTTGGATCGTTACGTTTGCCGTTACAAGTCGCTGAGGATGTACATGAGGTTGGAATCGTAAAATTTGTCCAAAACGATTAGTTTTTGTCATAATAAGAGGTTTGTAAGGCGTTTTGGGTAACTGTTTGCATATGGATGAGGTTCCGCTTTTAATGGGCGGCTGGTTTTTATTGGTTTCGATTAATTTTTGTTTGTAAAATCGATTTATGATTATTAATTTAGCGGCAAGGGGGAATATAATGGAGCAAGTCCGTTTTGAAGATCTTTACCTTTGCCCGGTCGCTTTGGGAGAAATATCCATAGAAAAAGATGTCCTAAATCTCATTTCTGCCTCACAGTCAGCTTTATACTTACATTAAACAATGGAAAATTCAAATCAGTGAAACCGTCTTAGAGTTGGGGAAACAACAAAAAAACTCCCCGAAAAGAATGAAAAGAACGTTCAAATGTACGTGGTAAAATATCCAGAAAAACGTGTCCAAAAACAGCGATAATTGTCTCAAAGAAAGCGTAAAATAACTAAACAAAAATTGTCACGGAAAGCAATTTTTTTTTTATCTTAAAACTGCGCCGAGAAAAACGATAAAAAAGTCTGAGAACCTGTGAGCCAAGACCTTAAAACGCTTAAAAATGTTCCACAGCGTGTCGAGAAAATCGAGTAAAAAATACTGCGAAATTCATAAAAAAAAAAAAACAGTATAATTAAGGTCTGAAATACATGTCAAAGACGGACTCGAAGAAAGCATCCAAAATTATACGGACAAATGATTTAACAAATTAATATCCCGGAAAATTTGTCGCCGCAAGGAACGCTTTAAAAAAAATTGCAAAACAATAATTTTAAATAACGCCCGTAGAAATCGATAAATAGCTCGTCGGAAAATGTCCCTCAAACTACCGCCAAAGTGTTCCAAAAAAAAAACATCAGCGAAACATATTATATAGATAAGCCCATTCTAAAAAGCAATTTAACATTTTGAAAAAAAAAAACACAATTAAACAACAAAAAAAGGTTTGAAAAAACTTCTTTAAAAATGCTCTATCATCACATCAAATACCGCGCCACGAAACTCATCAACAAATTTCCCACGTGGCAGAAAAGAGGAGAGAAAATGAGTCGAAAACACAATTGACAAGCGAAGAAAAAGGGCCCTGAACACTTAGAAAACCTGACAAGTAGTGACCGGAAGAACGCATCAAAAATTATTCCTTACAATTCGACCAAAAACTGCTAAAAAAAGAACCAAAAGTAAGTTGTAAAACTACGCTACTGCGACAACAAAATGCATCAGGAGGCTGGTAAAAAATTATTCTAAAAACACGAAAAAAAAAACTTTAAATCGGGCATAAAAACTACCCAAGATTGGCCTGCAGAGCTAATCAAATTAAGCCTCACAAAACGAAACACACAAGGCGGCGTTGTAAAATTGAAGCCATGACAGTTGTACCTATTAATCTGTCATTCTGAACCAGAACTCGAATCAGTGCCCCAGGATTTATACACACCCCTTAAAAATAAAACAGAAACAAAAAAAGGCTAATGTGACTTCAGAAAATCGTCGAAAAGTCTATAAAAAAAAATCGCGACCTAAAATGCTCTAAAACAATTCGGAAACGAATCGAAGATCCGTCAAAAATATAAATGTCCACAGAAGAACAGAATTTTTGAATTGACGACTTGACTTATACCTGCGTCAAATGACCGGGAAGAATCTCCTCCACTTAACGCTCTTGAGCGCCGTCAGGAGCGAGGTCAAGAAAAACCAGTTTCTTCACTTATAAATCTGAGTCAAAAGTGACGATAAAATTTCTCAAAAACTGATCCAAAAATCCTAAAAGTTGGATATTAAAAAAACTCATTTAAAAAACAACCGACAAAAATCAACCATAAATGCATAAAAAAAATAATAATTGGAAAACACACGTCAAAAACGCTTACAAAACACCTCAAAAACTTTGGAGAACCATCCGAAAAGCGTGTCCAAAACGACAGAAGCAGGCTTTTTCCAATCGTTTTCGGTCTGAATTTAGTTTCAGATCCTTTTAACAAGAAAACATAAAATGATCCGTTTAGATAGCCTAGGCTCTGAGTGAGTTTTTGGGACGAATGGAGCGAACCTACAATTTTGTGCCGAATCCGAACGACGGGAAAAGCCTTTAAATGTAGTTTGGATTTTTCCGTAGATAAGACCTAAGACCCCTCGCCAAGAAGTTCAGCACAGAACCCACTGAGCCATTGGAATGCACTTTTTTCAGACATCCTTCTTGTGTTAGCAGCCCCCCTTTCACAAAACACTTGGCCTTTCGATAATCCACATAAAGCCTGTCGCAACACAACCTGATAACAAATCACAAAACCTTTCCCATTTGAACCTAACAGATCGACAATATCCCTCCGACCATCTGTCTAAATCACCTCCAGTACACAAAGGAAAGACCATTCTCCCACAAAACTGCCCAGCAAAAGCATTTACAAAAAGGTCACCTCGGTTTTTCATTCCTCTGAAGCGAGAGAGCAAACTATTACCATCCACTCATGTTTCATGTGCCAGTGGATCTATCCCCATCTATTTATCTCATCCTTCTGCTCGGTGGAAGGAACTTCGTTCGGACTCCATCGCAGGCGAGAGAAAAACTTTGCATTTTTGTTATTTTTATTTTTTTTTGTTCAGCTGACAAATGTATCTCCATCATGGCATACAGCAAGAGGCCACTAACAGTGGGATCTGTTCTTCCTCCATTTAAATTGGCACGATGATTTAGTGCTCGTGTCAACCTGACACCCAAGTTAGCAACCTGCCTCGCACTGTAAGTACTTACACACTCTGTCTCGTCATATATAATATACAACAGCTCTCCGCAGACTCCCCATCCGATGGCGAACGGGTGAGGAAACACATGTTCGACACCGAAGACAACGACGACGACGACGATGATGACGTGACAGCGCGGCCGGCGGCGGTGGCGGCGAGACGAAACGGCAAAAAGGAAATCTGTTGAATAATTTGCTTTGGGTCGCATGCAATTAAGTGGGTGGCAGTTGTGTAGTGAAACCGATTGCAGCCAAAAAGATGGCACAACTGCCTGAATCTCAGACTAATGGCGCACATTTTAGTTTAGTTAAAGTACCAGGAAATTACACGGTGTACATGCTCTCTGTGAGCGAATTCAGCAAATGGATGAATGAATGAGTGAGCTGTAGTGGGTTAATATCCTCCTTTAGCAAAGTGGAGTGTCATACCTGCGTCCCTCCCTGCTAGGCTTCATGCGCCGTTCTCTGACAAAGCGACCTTAATTAACTTATTTTTCGCAGAATACGCCCGTCGCGCTGCCAGTTTGCACGGTATGAGTATATGCTAAGCTCTGGCAGTTAATTACATTCTTCTGGTATTATGGTGTATATGTTTACAAGTGCACACAAATTTGTATAATTTTTGTAATATCCGCGGGACAGGTTGTGCGGCAAGAGAGGGCGAGAAGGCTTGCAACTCCTGTTTTAAATTCTAAAAGTCGGTCTGAAGACATGGGTGCCAAGAACACAAAAAAGAAGACCTTCCTTCTAATTAAAAAAAATTTTAAATAAATAAATCAATAGATGGCGCAACAGGCACCTAGTCTCTCGAAGTTATTGGTTTTTCCAGAGATTTAATTTTTGTGAGGCATGGGATCTACAATTCTATACCGAGAAGCTTCCTCTGGAAAGTTATAAAGGGTCATTAATTTTCTGTAGTAAGTTTTAATGATTTTAGCGCGTTGTTCGATTGTCAAGCGATCCATTATCGTGAATGGCAAATATTCAACTAATATTATGACACTTCAAATGACAGCTGAGTTTGACAGGTGTGAAATGCCAGAGCTACCAACTTGAAACCACGAAATGAATGACTGTACTTTCGGATTTTTGTCATACTTTCGGCAGAAGTACAGTTGAAAATCATCAATTTTTGTATTTTTCCGGGGATCGAACTTTAAACCCCTCGCTCAGTCTCAACACACTAACAACTGAGCCACCCGCCCTTTTTGATATATATTTTTAAAGCTTAGTGATGGACAACCTTTTTAACGACCAATTTTGTTTTCTTTATAATTCCAGGTAAGCAACATTACAAAACGCATCAGCCAGTTTAAGTAAGTTTATGCAGAACCATTATAATAGTAGGCTACTTATTTTTTGTCGTTCTTCTTTCTGGGTTATTTTAGATCCGATTTTTATGAATAATTGATGTGAAGCAAATGTAAGGAGAATTCCTGTACGTTGACTCCCGCATGCAATTTAAAAATAAAAAAAAAAAAAAATAGTTGGCGCAACAGGTCTGTAGAGACCCAAGGCCTAGCTTCTCACAACCATTCGTTTGTGTGGGTTTTTCATTTTTTAGGACGAATGGAAGGGATCTACAATTTTATGCCGGGTCCAAACGGCTAATTGAGAAGCTCCTTCATGACAGTTATACTCTCGGATGTTTGTCAGACGTTCGCAAGAGGTGGCGCAGCGGAAAAAACCATTAGTTTGCAATTTAAAAATAGCCACCTTTAATACTTCAAGTTCTATACCGCTTTTTTGTTCCAGCGTAGGATGCGTACTTCAGGCTGCGGTTTAAATTTTGATAGTAGGTACCTGAGGATACTCTCTACTCACCATATTATTTGTTATGTCGAGCTTTTTTAACTTTCTCGAACTCGAGACGTTAATCAATTCTGACATTACTCAAAAAAATGGGTCGGAAAATTCTGTCCGGCTGACCGGATTTCGTTCAAACTTCGGAGCTTGGGGGCTTACAGTTCGGGCCGTTTTTTTGTTTGCACGGTAACCTCAATATTAATGGTACTTCCCATATAAATTGTTCATACCAGATTGATTTGTTCGAAAACGGCTCTAACGATTTCAACCAAAATTTATATTTAATCTTAGGTAGATGAGATTAACATGACTGCGTACTCAGTTTTCCGCTGAAAGATCGAATAACCGTACTTTTGAAATTTGGATACACATATCTCGAAAACGATTGTAACAAAAATTAATTTCTATGGTAATATGGTCATTTATAACTTAATGGCAAGCCCAGTTTTTCTCTGTATTATCGTAAAATGGATTTTTGAAAAAAAATCATTTTTGAAAAATTTTGTTCTTTAGTTTACTTGAAAACGGCAATAATGATTTTGACCAAAATGCAAACTTACAGTAAAATTGATGTTTTCAAAATTATTGCGTCCTTAATTTTCAATTCGAACTACCAAAAACGCTAATTTTAAAAACTGCTCATATCTCGAAAGCCCCATTTTCGATTTCGATAAAACTTGAAAAACCAAGTAATGCTAACATCCCGAACAATAGTTTGTACTCAGTTTTCAGCTAAATAGTTAAGCAATAGTATTTTTCAAAAATTGCAATATTTGGTACCGTTTTGTCTGCCAAATTTTACAAAAACCACTCTAACGACTTTGATCAAAATACATATTAAATATAATATACGTAGGTATTCTAAATAAGATCCTGTACATAGATTTCCTAAAAAAATTCTAATAGTGACGACTTATAAATATTTCTCAAAAATGAGTACCCAAATCTCGATCTATGTTTTATTTCTACGGTATATTTTTGAAATAATTACAATGGCCAACTTCCAATGAAAGTACAATAACAGCTACGCAAATCTACGTTTTAGTTAATATTATCAACCTTTTTTTTCAATCATATTGAATATGCACCCTAAAAATAAATCCAACAACTGGAAATTTACATAATCAGGCTACCAATTCATTTGCACCACAAATGTTGATGAACGAGAGAGTTACGTTCGACCCAGTCGTGCACTTTATTTCTTAAGGACTGGCTGTTGTTTACGCCGAACGACAGACCCTAACGATTTTTTTTTTCGAAATCGAGTCAAAGCTCACGCCGTTATCCCATAGTTCTCCGACCCATAAGCCACACAAGCTCCCATTAGTAGGCCAAACTGCAGGAAGATAGAAAATTCAAGATAGATGATAGAAGGTAGGAGACAGAAAATTGAAAATGGAAGATAGTAGATAGAAGTTGGAATACAGAAGATAAAAGATAGAAGATAGGAGAGAGATGTCTCTCTAATGAACTGCGTTCCCAATTTTCCAGTGGAAATGTCATACACCGCACTCTTCTTGCCATTCACACTGTAAGTCTCAACAACTCTGGCTAATTAAGTACTAGGTACTTCACAATTCGACTTTCGCAATGAAATCCCTCGCGTGCTACACATCCTGTGAAATGTCAACGCGAGTGTAAATATAGCCAAACTCTGTTTCAGTTCAATCGGCTACAAGTAACATAGGTAATCTCACGACACTGTCCTCGAGAACCATACCATATGCACCATCCCCTTTGCCCGGAGAGTCCTCCAATTTTTAAGTCAAGATGTAGACATGAAAGAAAACTGTGTTTGTGCCAACATCAATGGAAAGGAAACATTTGTCAATCATTTTAATTAGCAGCATGAGAAATAATCCTATACCCAGCTCGGCGTCGCTTGCGCTCGCTCTTGTTCGCACGCAGCGATGACGGATACCGTATATATACTGTCGCACTTTGCGTTTCGCATTTAATTGGATTTATTTGGGATTTTTATCATCCTCATCATTGGGAGCTAAGAGACATTAGATGCGACAACCGACAGCCATGGTATGGGATGCTAATCAGGTCCCGGCTTTTCGTAGCCACTTTTCGCCCATGGAGGGCAAATTAATTAAAATATCACACGACTTGTGGAATGCCCGAGAGATGCGACTGAATGTGCGCATAATATGTGGAGAGGGGGAGGATGCTGGGCAGAATTTATGAACAAATTTAGAAGAAAGTGTCACCGATGTTATGACGGTTTGTCGAGAGTGTGATGGGCTGGAGGTCCTCTAATTGATTGAGGTGGTACCTACTTTGGAATCGGGATTCCAATTGGTAAAGGAGCGAATAATTAAAATTTCACACCCGACATGACTTGTGGAATGCAAATGGAATGGAATGTCGCATATGGACACAGGGGGAAGTGCACACCTAGGGGTCAGATTCCATACAGGAAAAGCGCCCTTTAGTGGTCAATGATTTGTGCATTCAGCAGGTGGAGGTGTCCTCTGAGTCAGGCTAAATCGTAGACTCTCCAAATTTCTGTGCTGTAGCGCATTCGATATCAATCACGAATAAAGAAGCATATTACAAGCACAAGGCACTAAGTCAAAAAGCATAGTTTTGAATAAATCGAAATTAAAGAAGTGTTTGCTCGTAATAATTCGATAAGTGCTGTTTTTAGTTGTTCGATCCTAATAATATATACCTACTATTGGTATTCTGACATCAGTTTCGTATTTTAAGCATATTTAAGTTTTTGACAAGCTAACAAGAAAATATCAGACTAAAACTGAAAAATATGCTGACTTAGTGCACATTAGCAGAATAGATATTGGCCTTAATGTATGAAGTAACAAATCTGAAAACAAGCAATTAAAGGAAACATACTTTACACTTTTTGAGTTTATTTAAGTTTTATTTCAGTTTAGAGCAGGAAGAGAACATAGAAGAATTGTATAGCAGTTGTAAATTGTAATTATTCGCTATCAGTTTCTTCTAAGGCATCAGGTTCTGGCAAGTAAAATTTTGCGTCGGAATTTGAAGGCAAAGAAAAAAAACCACGAATGAAAAATTTCAGGCACTACTCCTTTTTGGCACATTTCAACCAAATCTTTTTCTTTTTTACAGCGCTGATTTTGAGTTGCTCATCATAAAGGGTGATTTTTTAAGAGGTTTGGGCCGGTTTTATTCACTCGAAGTTGAACACAACTTGGGGATTTTTATTCTCAACTTGAGAATTTGCTTTTATTCACTCAAAGTTGACTCGCTCAACTTTGGATTTTCAGGAGTTGAGAAAACCGAAAGTTGGTCAACTTTGGATTCGCTCAACTCCCCGAAATAGTAGAAGTTAGGAGAGCAAACTTGGGATTTTATGTTTAGACTGATTTTTTTTTGGGGTTTTGACTGTTAGCTCTTCAAATAAAGTGACGAAAGTAATTATTATAAATTAAAATTTCAAATAAAATATTGTTTAAATTATTGTTGCGAGAATTGGCCATAGTCTGATTCGAGCAGTGAAGAGGATAGAGAGGAGGAGAATTTGGTCTGTGAGAGACGGTAATAAAAGATAATACCACGGAGACGGACTTGAAAAATGGGACGACCTTATCTATCGTTTCCGTCTCTCACAGTGGACGACAATGATGGTACTCCATCTTTTGATTAATTCGTTGACGTGCGTCTAGAGAAGGTATTGTGCATGTGCATCGCGAAGAGCTGGAATTTATTGTATATTTATTAAGTTCGCGAGTTTCTTGTTCGATAGATCATGTAAATTAAACCAGTAACAAAGTTGCGCTGGGAACTGCTGCAAACAACACATAACTTTTTCGCGAAAGCAAAATACCCTCGAACCAATTTAATTTTTAAATGGATATCTAGGTACTCTTTAAAGCGAAAACCATAGACAAAGAATAAAATATAATCAAAGTATGCTTTGCCCGTAACGAAAATGACAGGCGAAATCCAAATCCACAGTTGAAACTGACATATTTTGTGTCATCTGCCACAAATATCCCAGGGATATTTCTGAAAGAGAAAGTCAGCCAACTTTTGAATTTCAACTGAGGAGTTGAGAATTAAAGTAGTGAATAAAAGCAATTTTCAACTTGCCGCTCAACTCTCTCTTTCAAATCAACTCCGAAGTTGGTCAACCACGGAGTTATCGGGAAGTTTAACAATAGTGAATAAAACGGCCCTTAGAACTTTTTTAAAAAAAAAAACACAAAAAATTCGAAAAAATGAATGAAATATTTATTTGAATCGATAGTTTGAACCTTGCAATTTAATGTTTAAAGATAATTTCATGCAAATGTTGACCGCGGCTGCGTCTCAGGTAGCCCATCCGCTGAGTCCAATTTTGGCATACTCTTTCACACATATCGGCCGGTATCTCACGAATGAATGCATGGATGTTGGCTTCCAGTGCGTCAATCGAAGCGGGCTTGTCCCTATACACATTAGCCTTGGCATACCCCCACAAAAAATAATCTAATGGTGTCAAATCGCACGATCTAGGCGGCCAATTGACCGGCCCGAAACGTGAAATTAACTGTTCACCAAACTCGCCTCGCAATTGCGCCATTGTTTCGCGTGCTGTGTGGCATGTGGCACCGTCTTGTTGAAACCACATATCATGCAAGTCAAGAACTTCCATTTCGGGCAAAAAAAAGTTTGTTATCATCGCTCGGTAGCGTTCACCATTGACAGTAACGCTGCGATTCGCATCATCTTTGAAGAAATATGGCCCAATAATGCCGCCGGCCCATAAACCGCACCAAACAGTGGCTTTTTCGGGATGCATTGGTAGCTGTTGCAATGCTTCTGGCTGATCTTCACTCCAAATGCGGCAATTTTGCTTATTTATGTACCCATTCAACCAAAAATGAGCCTCATCGCTGAACACAATTTTTCGATAAAAAAGCGGATCCTCGGCCAGCTTTCCAAGAGCCCATTCACCAAAAATTCGGCGTTGTGGTAGGTCGGCTGGCTTTAGTTCTTGCACCATCTGTATCTTAAAAGGCTTTACGCCCAAATCCTTCCGCAAAATTTTTCACGTAGTGCTGTAACAAAGGCCTAACTGCTGGGAACGGCGCCGAATCGACATTTCGCGGTCTTCTGTCACACTAGCTGATACGGCCGCAATATTTTCTTCACTACGCACAGTACGTAAACGTGTTGGTGGTTTAATGTCCAACAAAGTAAATTTGGTGCGAAATTTGGTCACAATCTTCCGAATAGACTGCTCAGAAGGTCGAGAATGCCGATCATAAAATGGAAGCAGCGCGCGATGAACATTTCGAACCGAGCACGAATTTTGATAGTAAAATTCAATAATTTGCAAGCGTTGTTCATTTGTAAGACGATCCATGGTTAAATTTCAAACCAAACTGAAGCTGTTTGACAGTGACACAAGGTTCTAAACACACGTCAGCTGTCAAAACCAGTGTTGCCAAAACCAAACCAGCTAAAAAATCACCCTTTATAATTTAGGCCACTTATCGAGCGTGTTGTTTTGATGACATTGATATTCTTAAAATTGTCTTGCATATTGTATTTGTATTGAAGTATACCAGTACCTATGTTCTGTAATTATCGCATCGATATATCTATCACTAAAACGATATTTTTTTTTTTTTTTGTGTTGGGAATTCGCTGGAAGTAAAAAATCATCGAAATACATTGCAGAGCTATACGCGAGGGATGCTTCTGCAATAGTGATGGACTTTAACTCATCTAAAAAAACTCCCAGGGGACTGACATTCGCCATCCCGAATAGGATTGCACCTAGTCGTACGACTAATCAGCAATTTATTTTTGAATTATTCAATGAATTTAAAGAGATAAATCCGCCGTTTGTCGGATTTTTAAATTTGTTTTGTTTGAAATCAATACCTAATTTCTTAGCCCTAGCCAAATCTTGCAGATCAAGAGGTTTTATCCGTCTCAATCTCCTGATTACATTGTCATTATTTAAAAGTTCTGTTATTTCTGTGTTTACGTGGTTGAGAAGCCGATTTCTATGCCTCCGAGCAACCTTCTTAACCTCATCTTCAACCATTTCAACATTTAGATCTCTATGCAGATCGATATGAAAACGATATGAATTGAAACAAAGTGCCACAATATTACATGAAGCGTTCTGTAACTGTGTGAATCGAGAACTATATCACATTTAACATTTGGATATGAAACCCCTGAAAATTTGTGATATATTCAGGTTCCGTAACTGTCAAGAGCGATAAAATATTCACTTCAACTGCGCTGTTCTAATAGTGCGTCTATTTGTGATGCTTCCCACACATATGCATCATGAGCAGCTCCACCAAACCTTGCAAATCCTTCTGAAATCTTTAGATTGTAATCACATATCTGAAATGTGGGTACGACCATTATTTTCATTGTTAAACTATCATAAATGTCACATTTCAATTCCCAATTGTACATTCGTTGAATGGTAACCCTTACGGTTTAAAGTAGCAATTTTCTACGTCTTGCTTAGGTCTCTTAATTCAAACGTGGGTTCAATCTACTCCTCCAATAATCCCTGGGAATCCAGTCATATCATTATCTAACTGAATTTTGTGAACAATTGATTGATAAAAGATGTAACCCGTGTACTAACTTTTGGTTTATCTCATTGTATACCTGAGGGGTTGGAAACTGGATTTGAATTTGGACATAATTTGGTTTTGCAAAACATCAGCCACTTCCGAAACCACTCGAGAAACTATATAGTCCTACTAATAGCCGCAGAAAAAAATGGAAAGATATACGAGCAACAACTTAAAAATGATTCGGATTTTCATCGAAAAATCATCTTCAGCGATGAGGCTCATTTCTGGCTGAATGGCTTCGTCAATAAACAAAATATGCGGTATTGGTCAGGCAGCAATCCACACGTACTCCATGAGTCATCATTGCATCCCGAAAAAATTACGGTTTGGTGTGGTTTATGGGCCGGCGGCGTCATTGGGCCGTACTTCTTCCGTGATGATCAAGACCGGCACGTTACTGTGAATGGGAATCGCTACCGTTCAATGATAACCGAATATTTTTGGCCCCAAATTGGATGATATGGACTTGGAGGACATGTGGTTCCAAAAGGACGGCGCCACAAGCCACACAGCGAATATCACAATCAATTTATTGGAAACCAAGTTTGGAGAACGTGTTATCTCACGAAATGGTCCAGTCGCTTGGCCGCCTCGGTCGTGCGATTTGACGCCGTTAGACTATTTCCTGTGGGGCTACGTCAAGTCTATGGTCTATGCCAACAAGCCGCAGCGACGATTGATGAATGAATTGAAAATTGCAGCAGTATCGGCTTGATTTATGCTTGAAAACCGTCGAAAATTGGGTTCAGCGTCTGGACTTCTGCAAGCGTGATCGTGGTGGCCATGCAAAAGAAATCGAGTTCCATACATAATTGCATCGAACGTACTTTCACAGGAATAAAGAATTACATTGATAACTTTTGTAGCGCTCTTATTGAAAAACCCTTTACATGCCTGTGAATCCGTAACATGTTACGCCTGGCATACTCTTCACCCAAAATGAGTGAAAAGCTAAACATTTTTAAAAACAACGTTACTGAAAATCCCTATGTGAAATAATTTTCAATTTTTATTTTTTTGTTTTGCAGTATTTTGACATTGGGAAATCTTTCGAAAATTCCCATGAAATTAAAAGTTACTACAGAATAATTTTCGCATAGATTTAGAGAACTCCAATATTTTCCAGATGCGATAAACAGCGGAATGTTTTGTTCCTAAATTTCGAATTTTCGCAGTTATCGCATGAGTTACAGAACATGGGCACGTTTTGGATTTTTCGTACCGGAAGCATTTAATTTTCAGCCAGTTCACTTTTTCCCCATCAGTGTCTACTGTTTTGGTCTTAACGAGGCTATCCACTAAACATTTTAAATTATAGAACTCACCATACTCTAGCAGTCTTAAATATATTGAGCCAGTCATTTACGCAATAAATTGGGAGGAACGTCAGTACTACTAACTTCCACTGTTATATAGATAATTAAAATATACCTATACATTTCTGTAAGGGTAGGCTGTATAGGTAGGATTAGCCTTTAAATTTTTAAATCATTATTTACCTACAGTTTGCAGCCTAGACTAACTACTACAGACTAACTACTAAATAGACTGACAGCTTCCGTGCCCCAACCCGATTTTCCCTGCAAATTTTGAATGACTGACAGCCCTCCCTCTCTCGCGCGCTCTTTTTCTTCCTGTCTGTGAATACGTGTATTAATGGCCGCCGGGTGGCACTCTTTCAATAACAAACAATTTGTAAATGGATTTATAACAATAAATGTAAAAAAGTAAATGTTGATTATGTTTTTTTTAGGTAGCATAACTTGTTCTCTATCCATATTCGGCACCAAAAACTGTTCATCCATTCACATTTCCATTGTTTTTTAGTTTTATTTGCATGAATTCTATTTTTGACAGCAAATTTCATGCAGCTGCATAAATGAAATCCGTGGGGGCTGTTCAAAAAATGAGTTAGCAACATGCAAGTTGAACCCAAGCCTCCACTAGGGCATAAGAGAATCTTAGAAAATTTTCATGAACGTTGAGTAAATTTCTATTAGGGTTGGTGAATGTTTCCAAATTCGTTTATTTAATACCATATTTGTACAGAATTAAAATATGATTGGAAATTCTGTCGTTTAATAACACTGAACAGTGTTGAATAATGTTACTTAGGAACAGTACAAATGCAAATGCTATTCATATTTAAAAAAAAAAAAAGTATTAATATCGGAAAGCAAATAAAAGTGATTAAACTCCTAACAAAAAGACAATATAAATTATAAATTGACCAAAACAAGTGCACTCTTTGTGCTTTTCACATGAATATAATGCGATCTACGAGGATTCTTGTATTATGGCCTTTAGGTACAAGAAAAAGCCAAATGCAGACAAATTTGACAGCAATAGTGTAAGCAATAAAAATATCGAATTCATTTTTAGAATTAAACAAATGCACATTTGATATGTAATTGTTCATTTCACGTACTTATTACAGATTATAATTTATGCTAAAATTAAAAAATATTTTTTCGCCTAGACATAAAAAAATAAATGTTTTCCCTAAACGGCGTTAAAACATTTTTTTTCAGTATGATTTCGAAACGTAAAGCATTAAAGTCAACTAGAAAAAGTGTATTTTCTTTAAAATATACAAAAAAAAAAAAGCTTCAAGTTACAAAATCTCTTTTAACAAAAGTAAAAAAAAAAACGTCTTAGTTCATTTTATAAAGTTCATAAACTTTATAAACTCTTAAGTCCTTTTCCATTTTGCAAAAAGATAAATTCTTTTTTTTGATCGAGATTGCTTTTCATGGTCGATTTGCCAAAAAATCTATTTTTTTTTTTTGATCTGACTCTTTTGAGAAATCTCGATTTTTTCTCTTATTTACACATACTTTCACTAATACCAATGTGTATGACACACAGCTGGCGGTTACGAATTGTTTACCGTTGGAAGGATTGCTTTTTTAACTGAATTATTAATTTTTCGAGAATGGAAACGATTTTTATATCAAATTATTTCGAAATGAGTTATTATAAATGTGTACAAATCAATTCAAATGGATTTCCAGTGGAAGTGGAAACAAATATTTTTTGCTGCCAACTCAATACACATAACAACCAATAAAATTCGGATTTTATGTTCGATTTGGCAGCAGAAATCTGAAAAGCCAAATCGAAAACGACATAAGAACAATTGTTATTTGCCCAACACAGCCGCAACACGACAACGAAATGAAAGCCCACCTTAGGCTACCGACATCCGGTTTAAACCGGAAGAGTGTAGGCTGGTTTTTTTCAAGTATGAGTGAGCCCCTTTGATTAACATAGGCACAAACACATGAATTCAAACTGGGCTACATCCAAGGTCAAATTCAGCTTGTAGGCGATTTCTCTTTTTTGGCTGAAGCTGTCAGTCTATTTAGTAGTTAGTTTATGAGCCTAGAACAGACTATTTTAATGTCAGTAGGCTGTATAAGTACGGTGTCCATATTTGTTGAAAGAAAATAAAGGACAATAGGCGTGTTTTGTTGAGCTTCGGTCTCAGCAACTTTGCTATCAAAATCTACTGTGAGTCTCGAGTTTGCTTTGCTGAGATCGAAGCTCAAAAAAACAGGCCTAATAATTATTATGCTTCCAACCTTTTTTTTGTTTATTATGTAAAATATAAATATAAAAAAAAAAAAACATTAAGATATCAAAAAAAAAGAAATATAAACAGTTTTCTTCATTGGATAAATTGACATAAGAGTGTGAAAGGTAGTAAGTAACTTATTTTAAAAGCTTTTTAAAAACTACGCAAAAACAGTTCCTTGATAACCATTGAAACATCCGGCATTGAAGTATCATGTTGCGACTCAATATGTGCAGCAGCAACGTGAAACATTGTGGCCTGACAATGTGCGAAATATAACCAAGCTTCAGCAGATGGATCAGTAAAAAACTGGACATTTAGTTTCTTCCAAAAACTATGCCTTAAGTGGGCCAAACATTTTAATTATTGATTCTAGTTATGGCATTAAAGAAAACCACCTTGTTTAACTGTAACCCAACGACTTGTAATAGTCCACATTTTCAAGCAATTTACAGTGGATTTTTTTTCGTACGAGAGATGAGATGTGATATTTATACGTATACTTCCACATAATATTTGTAATTGCCCTAAATGCAAACTATTTTTTTCCGTGTTTTAAAGGACAGGTTCAAAAATAGAGGACAAAATCCGTCCTTTATTGAAAAGAAAAAAATGTAGGACAGTGGTGAAAAAGAAAGGACTGTCCTTTTAAATAAATGACGGATGGTCAGCGTATGTATAAGTCATAATATATTTTAAAATATTACTTTGCATGACAGACAAAGGGCATTAAGTTGCTTTCGTGCTTTCATGCTGTTTTATCATAGTATAGTTTTATATCTATGTTGACAGACAAAATGCACTGAGTCAACTTAGTGCGTTTGTCCTATATTATTTCTCACTTTATTGACTTAGTGCAAAGAAGCACTTCAAATACTTCAGTAATGGCCTTGGATACGACACTTGGACTACTTGTAAAGTGAAGATATCATCATCTTAAATCGTTTTGCATTAAAATGTCAAATTCGAAAAAAATGTACTTAGTGCCTTCTGCTTGTAAACGCACGCATTGTCCTCGCGGTAGGAGGACGTGGACTTCATTATAAGTGTCGCGGCTATCCATTGCAAGGACGCAGGCTTGGGATAATCTCTGTAGAACCCAGGGATGTCATATAATCCTACGTCTACCCAGTAGTGATTCCTTGCATTTCTGTTGAGCTTATTGATCCTGATCCTCCTTGCAAGCCAAGCGATACCTAAATCGACCTCCACTTAGTCGTAGAAGCAAATCCGCTTCGATTGTCAGCACGTTAGCCATGCAAATCCTCTTATGCCTTTCCCAAACCGCGCATTTGTTAATAAGGTCCTCAAATCCCAACGAATCTACCGGATAACCCCGTGCAGCGCAGTCATTTGCACATAAGTGAAGCAGCAATAAAAACCGGAATGGACCGTAAAAGAAAAAAGCGCCAGCTTACAGTTTTTAACGATGCAATCGCATCTGCATGACAACGTGCAGGCACTTCCTCAAGGAGCTCAAATCGGTCATAAAAATGTGTGTGTGTTCGCCCGACTTCGTGTCGGTTGTGCGTTTGTCAGTTGCAGGAATTGTCATTTGTCCAACCATAGTTGTTGAGTGTGAGTACGACTGGATCAAGTTTAATGATGGTGGCAACAACCGCACAGCACATCCTCGCATGTGAATCGCATCCTTTCGCTAAAAAGAAGATGTGTCACGAATCACAAGGCATTTCGGTTTATTGGTTTCGTTTAGCATCGATCACACACATCGCCGCCATTGACGAGTGCAATTGATATGGCATATCCTGTGACGTCGGAGAGTATTTCGGGCGGCATCGAGGGATTGGCTTCATTTTTATGACAACAGTGTCAGGATTTACGGAGCAGCGCCTATTCAACGACCGACATTAGTATCGTAGTCAAGCGGCAATCGCCTCTGAAGCAGCCTCATCAGTGTATGTATCTCCACTGAGCTTATTTATGGCTTGATTCTTTTTTTTTCCTGCGCAAAATTATTGCTGCAACGCGTGCAGTAAATTTGTTCCACTCATATGCAGCTTCCAAACGGAAAACCAACGGGTTGAGACAGCGAGCGAGAGAGAGGGCCGTGAAAATGCTGCGCTCCATAAATAATGTAAATATGGACACAAGCCAATGCCTAACGCAGCGCACGGAGGGCAACAACTACCACCAGGTGTATGTGGTGCGGGACTTCCCAAATAGATAAGCGATGTGCATCCATAAAAGGAATCGCGGTAAGCACTCTTGAATCATCGCGCAGCAGTCATTGTCGAACGGGGAACGCAATAACGCGCGCACCCCTTTTTCGGAGGCCAATAAATCGAGTGTATGCGCGCTCGCTCGTAGGCCAAGTCGAGTCGCACAAAGACGTCAAGGATTTGTACTTGCAACATGAGGTGATTCTTCATGTGCACATTTGTGTGACATGTCACCAGCGTTAGGAGTCATAAATTTTGCCCCGTAGTGGACGTAGTGGCGGTGCAGCCGCTCGGAAAGAGAGTTTAATCGATGGCCGATGGACACTTAAATGTGTCGGGATTTTGATTTATCCGCGCCGCCCGGAATGGCCCGCGCTGAACCAGAAAGAAATTGAGGGCAGGTGCAGGTGCGGTGCCGGTGCCATCAAAGTGCGTAGAGCGCGTAAAGTGCTCATTTGGTCAAGGTTCACTAAGCAAGCCAACACAAACACACATATCTCCCGGTTGCACCTGATCGATGGGTTGAGTTTATGGCGAGGGCAAAAAAGGGTTGCAGCGCAAATGAGCCATGCACACATAACCGTTTATAACGTCCATTAAAAGGCACCTTGCTACCCAATATGGAAAGAGCGAAACACACTGGTGCGACTGGACCCCTTTGCGCCCCGTCATCACTGACAGGGCACCGCGCATTCCATTGCAATAAAATGTTGCAATTGCAGCGCTAAAGAGGCGAGCTACGACGACGATGATGACGACAAACGAGGACGCACGAAGGAGGAATTGCATTTTATGCGACGAATGCGCATTTGGCGGCGGCGGCTGGACAGCAGCACCGGTGCGCATCACTAATGAATTTATAATTGGCTCTGGGTAAATGACTGCATTCCATAAGGCATGACACGATGCCTTGTTGTGCGCAGCAGACTTGTGTCTCGTGTGTTGTGTGTATATAAATGGCAGCGAGGATCGCAAAATTTATGAATCCTTTTTATTGAATTAGTGATGTGAACAGCGGTAATGTGAGTGCAGTTGTGCGGTGGTGGTGATGCAGTTCATCGCTGATGTCGTCTCTTAATCAGACCAAGTAACTACAGCTTGATGGGGCAGCGGACCTTGTCATTTATGGAGGCGACCATGTGATGTGATCATGATAATAATGATCTCCTTCGCGTCGTTGAAATTGATGTTTGCTTTTGGTTGGGTGCGAAGAAAAAATTCCACGCAACCGATGGTGGAGGTGCTGCTGATGGGTGGACTTTATTCCTGGAAGGAGGATGCATCGAAATGGGTGTGTTGTCGAAAAGGGTCTGATACTAGGGACGAAAAATAAGTCGAGGGCTTACAAATACTTACAAATTGACCAAGTGACGAAGAGTGTGGGAGAAAGACGACTCTTCAACGAAAAACATTTCCTACCAGTTATGGAGGGAGGGATAGACTTGGTTTGTGAAATGGTGGATAATAGACACAGAGTTAACAATAAACCGAAGAAATTAGCAAACTAGTAGGGCAAGCGTGAGAGGCTTTTATAGAACGTGTGAGGAATTCAAGCGTGCTATCGCTGTGAATTAGCGGACATTTGATTTTGTGAAAGTAGGTGCCGTAAGGTAGGCGCAGATTTATCAAAGAAAAGGACTTCACAGTCGAAAGGAAGGAGCTTCATATGCAGACCTAAGAGGCAAAAGATCAAAGCATGAAGTGCAAGGACCCCTGTGCCTGTTAAGAGCTGTTGGCTAAGTCCTAGAAAGCATGCGGGACCCATCTAAAGAGAAGACAACTTTGCAACGCAGCAATTCGGATCTCAAATAATGGCATTCCACAATTAATAGGACCATTAGAGAAGAAGGTGGTTAAAACCATTAATCAGGCTTAGAGAGGCAGCCTCAAGAAAAACTGCTTCTAAGACGCGAAGAATCGCATTAAATTCTGCAGAGCGGCAATATTGAACGCGTTTGAAGGCACTGTCGGCATACCAACATATTTTCCACAAATTGTGGAAGGTTATTGCAGAGACTTACAGCCTGTTTATTGTAAAAACTACCCGTTATTCTTCTAGTTGCAGAATGGAACACTATGGGAAGCAGATGTGGGGAGGTAAGAAAACATCAATAGAAAACGAGAGCACCAAATGCATATTTGCAAGAACGCTGAAGCTGAGATACGAAAGGGAGATACGAGACCGATTGGGCCGTTTTAAGCTCACAGAGCTTCTGATACGGTCATCTGTTCTTCAATGGCATTCTTTACAGAATCCGCACAGGAGTGAGTCCAGCTTCTCAATGATACCAACAAATCTTTCTAGTTAACCAAATGTGCTACGGAACGACCTAGTTCCGAAATTCAAAGACATAAGACTGCCACAAAAAATTTCGTAACGCCGATGCACAACAGTTAAGGAATAATGAGCCAATTCATTCCAACAGAATGGAGGAATAGTTGCCTGCCAAAGGCACTGAAGAAGAGCACAAATGACAAAGCGAGCCAACATCAGAGTTGAACAAAATAACTCCATCGTTAAGTGAAATTGACGCAGTACCAGAGCTGTGACGCCTGAAGATGGAGTCGTCTTAGGCCGATGGGAGTACGAAACACCGAATTGGAAAGGCCAGTCGCTGATAATGGATGCCTTTTTAAAAATATATCTACCTTCGAATATAAAAGCCTCTAAAAAATAAATAAATATTTGGCGCAACAGGTCTGTAGGGACCCTAGGCCTAGCTTCTCACAACCATTCGTTTCGTGTGAGTTTTTAATTTTTGGGACGAATGGAGGGGATCTACAATTTTATGCCGGGTCCAAACGGCTAATTGAGTAGCTCCTTCATGACAGCCATGGATGTTTATCAAACGTTCGCGAGAGCTGGCGGAAAAAAACCATAAGTTGGAATTTGTTTTTTTTCGGGACCCGAACCTGGGACCCCTCGCTTAGTAGTCCAACACACTAACCACTAAGCAACTGCGCCTAAAAGCCTCTGGTTCTGTATTTAGTCCTCGGTTAGTTCTTTGATTGGGTAATAAAGAAGGCTTAACGGTAAGATTAGAGGCTATATACACCCCATGTTGCTGAAGATGCCCTTTTGTTTAACACACGTCGGAACACACGTTCATTGAATGTTATAAGCTGACGCAATTGAATTTAAAAATAAAAATACAAAACTTTGTTAAAAATTGAAATATAGTCCGAAATAACGACGATGATATTGAAGTTTAACCAGAGCAATTTTCAGACACACTCTCCTTGCGAACATCATCTTTGAAAGAGACTTTTACCCGTGTGCTTGAGGCTTTTATCCATGTACGATGTGTACCTACATCCCTTTCGGCTACCTCTTAAAAGCTACTGTAGCCCCTAGACTTATAGCCCGCGTTTTGCTAAAACTTTGCCAATACCAATTGTCCGTGTTAAAATTTCGACAAACGACTCGAAGATCAAAGTCTATCATGTCCTGGTCAAAATGTTGGATTATTTGAACGTCATGCTGAAAAATCACAATTTTCAATGTCAGGGTCAAAAGATTTGATTTTTCTTCAAAAGCTGGTCGAAATTTAAATTTCTAATGTAAGCGTTCAAAAATTCGACATTAAGATTTTATAGAATCACATTTTTCTACTCTTGATTAAAATGTTTAACATTTCCATTTTCGGTTCAATAGTCAAAATTTTTCCTGTCTGGCTAAAAAATTCTCCTTCTTTTCTGATAAGCAAAGCGCGTTGCTTTGGACCCTTCAAAATTCGACAGTCCGCTTAAGAAGCATAGTTTCCCAAGACCTGATCAAATTTTTATCTTGTTCATATGCGGTTGAAAAATCTAATTATTTCATATTCATGCCAAAATTTGTATTTTTTTTTAACTTAACGGGTCAGAAATTAAGGATTTTCATGAGACCAAGTCAAAATATTTCATTTTTTTATCTGAAATTGATGTATTTTTTCAAACCTAACAGAAAGACCACAACTTTCCATATCCAGGCCAAAATTTAGAACTTTTTTCATTGCCCTTTCGAAAATAGAAATCTTGGTCAGAATTTGTAATTTTTTTTATATAAGGTCAAAAATTTTAAATATTTTTAATCCGCGACACAAACCAATATTTTCAACGCCATACTTCATCATTCGCTTTCCTACAGCTTAGGTGATTTTTAGGCTCAATTTTGAACGGTCTTTATGAAATTTTTCAACTGGTTTCCGAACAAAGTTGAACTGACCTTAAGGCCAATGCTTAAGGTTTATCTTAGGGCTTATCTACCGCAACACTCTTCACCTATAAAGCAGAGTTTTCAAAACTTTTTACCCAACATGCCATGTCCACCTTCATATACTGCCTTGAAGATATAAATGAAAACGTCCATCTGTTGCGTCCCTCGTTATAGCTAGACCAACGAAAAATAGACCACTTACCCCTCATTGCCAGCTGATCTAAAAAGTGAAGCTGCGCACCATCACGTCCATCTCGTGTGCAATTCCATTAATATTTACGCATTCATAAGGTCGGCCATCAAGGTGCCTCTATGGACCATCTTGCCGAGATCCCTCCAACATAATAGCCGACTATAACATTGAAATCGAAATTGAAGCAAAAACCAAAAGCACCAACAAAACGAAACTTAACCACAGAAAGCAATCGAGCGGCGGCTGCCGCCGCCGCCGACGACATCCCGTCGACAATTCACATATTAAATGCACATAATGCGTGCTGTCCGCGCTGTGTGCTATTGCTATCCTCTCTGCGCGCTGGCAAAATATTTCTCCATTTAGACAAATCATTGTTCCCGCATCTCGTTTTCGCATTGTTTTCATTTATATAAATGTGGACGCGCGATTCTCATTACCGCAGTAGAGGTATGGAGAGGAGGCTGCTGTGGCAACCATTTGGGCCGTTCGCACGGGTCCTTAAAAAAAATCCGTCGTTGGCTTTGCTGCTTCCCCCCTCTACACGTTGTTCGTCGGTTGTGTGATTTATTCGATGTGTCAAGTAAAGCGTTCAATTAGATCTTAAACTGTGCGCTGTCGTCCCGCACAGATATTATTGTCCTCTCCGCGGTCGTAGGGGCAAGCAGCAGCGATTGCCTGTAACCTGTGAAGATGCGCAACAGCGACGTAAAGGATCCTGAAACAACAAATCAATGACCAGCATCATCATCGTCAGATGCGAAGCGCACACACATCTTTTCGCTTGGGATTCTCGCGCGCTGCACAGCACAGAGGATGCAGCGAAATTATTTTGTGAAAATTGCTGATGATGAACGCGTTTGCTGCTTAATGGCGATTCACTTTGATCGTAAATATTTTCCGGCACACAAACGTAAATCCACAAGGACTGCGGCGGCTATGCGATGTGTATGCGCAGTGTGTATATATGCAGAGACAGACCTTGGCAGGATGATGGATATGGCCGGTGCTCGGCTGCATCGTCTGGCCAAGTGAATTATTTAATGTGGCTGAATGCGGGCACAAACGGCAAATTCATTGAATCCCAGTCTCTGACATAGTGGATCTCTGTGGATCTGCTGCGTCTGTTCGTTTGTGTCGGTCCTTGGAGGTTTTTTCTTTCTTTTTGCAGTTTATTTAGTTTTTTTTTTTTTTAATGCGGGTGGATTGAATGAGGTGGGAATCGTAATGAGCTAATTTATGGTCAATTGATTATTTACTGGCATTCGGAAACATCAATTACTGGGCCTGGTCAAAACTGCATAGAGGTGCACGTATAGTAAGGGCACTTTGACAGGGGAAGAGAAAGAGCGGATTGGTGGGCATACCTAAGCAGCGTGCGTGTGCAAAATCTGAAGCCAAGAGTTATGGCCTCTTGTGGTGGCAACTGGCAAATGATTGTGTACAAAGATGGACGATGACGATGGCAGATAGACCGAGCTGGAATTATAGGTAGACAGCGGCATCGTAATGGGGCACAAATTGAACAATGTCGATGGGGAATTATATTTATATCGAAACTGTTGGGTTGGTGACCCTTTGACAGTTGTGGCGATGCCGCAGAGAAGACTATTGGAGGTGTTCTATTTCACGGATTACTTGCGATTTATTGAAGGTGAGATAGTGCTTGAGGTGTTGTAGGTGATGAAAGTTGAATAACTCGTTCGAAGATTTGGTTTGAGCAGCCTTCGTCTGGAGGTGAGATCAGCCAACATGCCGGCTGGGACTGGGACTGGGGTGTAACTACTTCAAAATGATGCATCGCTACCTTGTGATGCATCAGTTTGAATGCGAACATTTTTCAATACCAAAACAAATCATATGAACTGCAGGAAGATTCGAAGGAAAAGTTAAAAAAACGATTGAATGTGCTATTCAACTGGTCAGAAGGAAAAATTCCAATCGCACATGGTCAATGCTGTATCGCACACTGCGGAAACTCAAAGCGGTTGATCGAGCCTCCATTAAAACAATTTATACTGAATATTCTTATTCTAATCGTATGTACACTCTTAAGCGCTGCTTCGCTTCGAACGTTCAGATGGTTAAATAATAATCACCATGGCCCAAGTTTGATCGGACACCAGTGTTCAAACCTTGTTCTTTCCTTTGTAATCCCATCTAAGCGTACAAGATGGAAAACGGATGCGATAGTAACGTTCAAATTATAATCGCACACGGTAAAAGCTTTAACGCACACAACCAAAAGGCAGATATAGTCTTCAGACCTATGTGAAAAGCAAAATTCCTGCGGGTAACTACTTTTCACAGACTATGCTATGGGACTCTGTGAATTTAAATTTGAAGTTTCGAAGCTCTTTGAAAATGTTTCCACTTTTCTTATTTTTCATCATGTAAGCGCACACCCTTTTTAGTGTTGAATTCTTATAGCACATCGTTCAACCAAAATTGGATATTCAACCCTCTGTCATAACCGAAGCAATGTTATTTCATTGTCCACGCTGTCTAAACGCACACGGTGAAAACGATGATGTAATGTTTCCACTCGAACTTTCCAATCGCACATGGCTGGAGCTTAACCGAATTCTTTGAATTGCAACTCACATGGTTAAGCCACTATTCAAACGTATATATTGAAGTTTTACCTCTACTAATAATATGAAATTATTAGCGCACACTATCCAAACCTAATCGCACAATACTGTAATGCTACACCACCGGTTAGCCCTTTAATCCAAGATGCTAACATTTTCAATCGCACACTATCCAAGCCCGATCGCACACGGATAAAACGCCACTCCACTGATCAAACTTCTTCTCAAATGTTGGTTTGCTCAGACTTTAAATCGCACACTATTGAATCTCAATCGCACACTAATGAATCTTAAGCGCACACTTTTGAAGCTTAATCGCACACTGCTGGATGCAAAATGCAACTCCGCCGTTTAGAAATTCCCAAAAAAAATCTTCCCGCTGCTAGTTATTGTTTTAAAACATCTAAACGCACACCTTTAAATTCCGATCCAGGGCGACCGGATTTTGTTCCCAATTTTGAGACTCTAAAGAGCTTAAATGGAAATAGAATTCCCATCGCATCTTCGTATACAGCGGAAGTGTGGTCCAATTGCAACCAAATTGCACGGAAAAGCTGGATCTTCTTGGATCGGACTAGGTTCCGCACGCAAGTGCTTTCCGTCGGAAACTATTTTCGGGCAGTCTTCCTAATGCTATAATGAGCCATATAATCTTCGCTTACCTTATTGTATAAAATTAATCCATCTTAATGTGATCATAGCTCACCAGCTTCTTCAATCCTTTTGTAATTTACTGTCTGCTCCGCCTGAGTCTTATTATTTAGACGGTTTTTGCAGCTTTTTTCTCTGAACATTAGGTTTAGGTAGCTCTTTTTTTATAATCAAGTATCTGATGCCAGAATCCACTTTTCCATTTACTCCATAACATTGATAACTCTTTGTGTGACACCATATCCCCACTTACGGCCATAACAGCTCCTCTTTGACTTACCCTAATATTTTCGATCCCAATACCGCACAATATGACAGCAATTCATTCCAAGTAGGTCCAGCATCCTTTGGATGCTCTCTCTCACTGACCTTTCGCTGCCATTCAATTATTTTGCCAAAAATCCCCCAAAGGATGCTTCCCTCTCTCTCTCTCTCTCATTTTCAATCACATTATTGCGTCTTCCTAATAAACTATGTATCAGCCGATTATCGTTTTTATTGACTTAATAAAAACCATATTTCCAAATCTGTAACTTTGCCATCAGCCCTCTATTATTGCAGTCCTGGGACACAAAACAAAACCAAACGAGTTCATAAATCACATGCGAGAAGCCGCCTTAGCTCCGAACGCATTGTATAGTGGCTTTGCCACATAATACTCGCCCTAAACAGAAAAAAAAAGTGCCAGAAGGAAAAGTTTATCGAATATCAGTACATCATGTACGTACGGCAATAACGTGACTGGGATTTAGCCGCCAAAAGGATCCCAAATGCGCTCGCACACGGATCCGCTGCTGTGTGATCTGCTTTGGGGGCACAAAATGGATTTTCACAAGAAATGAAATAAAATTGTTGTGCGCTCTTCTTCGTGTTCTTGATTTCCAATTAGGACCAGGCGTGTACATCGAAGAAAATATGCTCTCATCATGTACTGTTATTGCTGATTTCAAGGACAAGCGTCCCAGTCCCATTCCCATGCTGCTTGCCAAGAGTTGAACTCCCAAATTCATTATCCCGATAATGTAATCGGTGTTTTACGGCCAGCAAATACGTGTGCGAAATGCCTTCGCCAGAATGACTTACGTTACAGTCGTCGGGGGAGCTGTGGGTGGGGTTGTGGGTGTGGGTGTGTAGTGCGCATTTGTTTGGACTTTTTGTCGATTCGAGTGTGCGTAGCCCTTGTATACATTTATTAATTTTAATAATGGCCTATACGTGTCCTTACGTATGGGATCTCGTGACTGATTTAGATTCAAATCAAAGTGCTGACAGATTGAAATCACCGCCACCCTGCTCAGGTGGACACTCTTGTATATGGATACTGGTAAGTGCCTGTAGTTGTAGTGATGTTGACTAAGGGTTTAGGTTTTTTTATTGGGAAGGGGCAGTTGGCGAGTGATGGGGTGTGTCTGTCCCCTAGTCGAAGTTGAAAATAACTATGGTTTCACAATTATGTTGCAATTTGCTACTTCCGTTTCGGTTTTTGCAACAATACTTTTGAGGGGCAACGACGACGACGACGAAAAATGCCTTCATTTGCATGACACTGCGCTAAGTGGAGAGCACTCGGTCGGTGTGCTCCCCTTGTTGTTTGTGGTTTTGCATTTAATTACAGTTATTGTAATTAAACGAAAAGGAAATATTTGATGACAATTTTGAGTATGCTAGTCTCAAGAGGGTGTGCCCTGAAAATGGGGGGGGGGGGGGGGGGGGGGAGCTATCTTTTGTGAAATTGATTACTGAAGTAAAGGTATAATAATAACATAGTAACTGAACTTGGGGGCTCTAAGCGAGAAGCCTATGCCTCTAGAGGAACTCCTCAGGGTTGACTCACCCACTATTGTGGGTCATAGTTATAAACGAGGCACTTATACAGCTTAGTAACAGTGGCATCAGAACAACGGCTTATGCCGACGACGTAGTTTTGTTGGCAACAGGTAAATTCCTTCCAACACTCAGCGAACAAATTGGTGGCGCCCTCAAAACCCTCGATATCTGGACCCGGAACTGCGGTCTAAACTTAAATCCCCAGAAAACCGAACTGGTTATCTTCACAAATAAGAGGAAAATACCACGGTTTGTCGCACCTTCTGTTGGCGGTATAACACTCAGAGTATCTGACAGTGCAAAATATCTGGGTCTTATACTGGACAAAAAACTAAATTGTAAATTAAACACACACGAAAGAATCAAAAAAGCCTCAGTAGCCTTTTACTCATGCAGCAGAATTTTTGGGAAAACCTGGGGACCATCCCCTAAAATCAAACTATGGATGTACACGGCTATAATAAGACCTATACTGACCTATGGCTGTCTCGTATGGTGGCCGGCAACCTGCAAAACCACCTTCCTAAAGGCCATTACGAAAGTACAAAGACTAGCGTGTATTGGCACCACGAGTGCTATGAGGACTGCTCCTACTGCAGGTCTTGAGGCTATTCTCAACCTGCTGCCGCTAGACATCTTTATACAATCTTCAGCCGCAATCAGTGCCTTGAGGATAAGTCAGACAGTAAGCTGGAGAACGAATGCAACGGGTCACTCCTCGATCCTAAAGAAATATTTTGGCTATGTACCCAACACGGACTAGATTACGCCATACCTAGAGTTCACAAGACCTTTCTCGAGCGCCTATCCCAGCAGGGAAGAATGGAGCGAAGGACTCGTACCCAATGCACAATCCGTAGCCGTCTTTACGGACGGTTCCAAAATGGTAACCGGTGTAGGGTCTGGCGTCTTCTCCGAGTCGCTGGGCATATCAAAATCGATTCGACTTCCCGACCATAGCAGTGTCTTCCAAGCAGAGGTCATGGCAGTGACAACAGCAGCCCGTGAGTCTGTGGTAAGGGCAATACCACCTGAAGGTCTGAAGGTATTACCTTTTTTATCGACAGCCAGGAAGCAATAAAAGCATTAACTGCGATAGAAATAAAATCAAAGCTTGTGAAATGCTGTCGCGAAGAACTCAGCATAAGATATTGCTCTGCTGGGTTCCGGGACATGAAGGCATTCCAGGCAACGAGAAAGCTGACGAATTAGCAAGACTAGGTTCGGCAGCTGTATCAGAACAAGCTGACCCCTCTGTGAAAATACCGCCTTGCGCACTCAAGCTTGAAGCAGGAAGAAAAGCCACAAGAGAGGCGAACGCTAGATGGACTGCACTAGAAACTTGTCATACCACAAAAAGGCTATGGCCAACTTTCAATGAAGCCAGAACCGAAAGTCTAATGCGAAAGGATAGAAAATCCCTTTCCACCCTCGTAGGAATTATAACGGGGCACAATACTCTACGGTACCACATGAACAAGCTACGCTTGACTGAAGAAGAACTGTGTAGGGGCTGCGGTGATGAGGAAGCTCTTGAGGACACAACCCACTTCCTATGTCACTGCCCAGGTCTCCAACACTATAGGCACAGATTCCTAGGGAGACACTTCTTCCACGACCTAGACGAGCTTTCCAGCAAAAATATAGACAAGATAATGAGCTTCATCAAATCCACAGGATGGTTTGTATGCAACAGCATAGTGAGTACTTAGTCTCAGGGTTAGTATGGGTAAGGGACAATCTTTTCCCCCAATGGGCATCACAATGGGTCAGTATTGACCTGAGTGTGGCACGGAGCACTCCAAGCCAACCCACGTACCTAACCTAACCTAAAGGTACTTGTCCAAAAGTCATCCGCCATACGCCTCGGACAGTCTTGAAGATGGGCGTTTAAAAAAATGCCCATCTCTGTGCATCACTTTCTAAATTTTTAGTGATTGTTGAAGGCTTCAACATGGTTTTGAGAGTTGTATCCATGCCACGCTAATTCAAAGCTTAAAGTTGCCAAAACCAAAAGAAATATATTCCTGCGGCAGTCTGAATATTTTTCATCTCTAAATAAAGCTGGAAACTACTTCATGTCCGCGTCCACTCTGAGCACTATTTTCATGTCTGGATCAAGTTTGAAAATCCTTCATGTCTGCGTCACCTTTTTCATATTTAAAGGCTGCAGGAAATAAGGCCCCAAAAGATAAAATGAAAGAAAGTCCCAAATTTGGGGTTATGAAATAACATAATGAAATAATACACCAATTTCAAAAATGAAATAACACCCCAATTTTGTTTGTTTTTTTTGTTTTGTATATTTCATTGCTTTTTTATTCAATGTATTGTCTTCTTAGAAATAAATTTGCAATCTATTATAATATGTATATGTTTTAATTAAATACATATTGCAACATTTCTTTGGAACATTTTCTCGTTTTTTTATTCATTAAAATGAAAAAAAACGCAAATACCTAAAAAAAAAATTTTTTAATATTTTTAAATTTGGATTTTAAGTAAAATAAACTATCTATAACATTAAGAAAATTCTGTACAAACAATCGCGCGATTTGAAACAATTTTTTTAATTAAAATACCTAATGTAATTACCTCGTCAAAATATTGAATATAGATGACTAGGAGCTGCTTAAAGCAACCTTTGGGAATTATTTTAAAAGTTTCTTCCATTTAAATATCTTCTATTCGGCGGTGGTATATTTTCCTTAATTTCGCTTGTTATTTTTAATAACAGCATGTTTTTGGTCTTAAAAAATGAAATAAGGCCCCAAAAGTGAGTTTAGGGGTTTTACTTCATTTCTTCTTTTGGGGTCATATTTCATTATGAAATAAGATTTTCATTAGGAAATAAGGCCCCAAAAAAGGAAATAACACCCCAATTTATTTTTTAATCGTTGTTGTTGTTTCCTGTATAATTTTTTGGGGCCTTATTTAATTTTTTTGTTGGGTCCTTATTTCGTAGAGCCATATTTAAGCCCCCACCTAGTGGGGGTCATTTTACATGAGCTTTGAATATGGTTCCTTCTTATACACTGATGGCTGTCGGATGCGATTCTTCCGCTAATGGGTTCGAAAATATTTTATACATATGGGTTACAGTGTTTGAAATTCTAAACATTTTATGGATCTCAGCTAAAAACCCAGTTGCACCCCCAAAACTAATCTTTTAAGGCATTCTTGACAATTTTGTCGGAATTCTGACTTCTTAGCCCCAAAACCAACAGATTTTTCTATTTAAAAGTCGTTATTCAAATTTAAATAATTCATGTCATTGGGGGGTATTTGCTCCCTTTTGGGGGGGTCATTTTCATAAATTCATAAAAACATTTCTTATAGTGAAACATAAGTTTATATAGCACGGATCAATGTTAAGTGTCTGGAAAACCATTCGTTTTGGTATAACTTGTCACATGTATTGCCCCCCTTTGAGGGGTCATTTAACTAGAAACTCTTATTCCCATACGTCGAGTTTCGGGTTAATTGTTTTACGTTTTTCTATGAAGCGCATATGAATGGCATTTCTGGGTGATTACGGATCAAAGCGATAGCTCATTTTTGATTACAAGCCCCTCCCTTAGAGGGTCATTTCAAATAGCGGTATAAGTTCTTCATTATTATCGTTTGTCTGCCGTTCATTTTCAAAATAAAATTCCTTTAATAGACAACAACTTAGAAAACTCCTTTAAAACAAGAAAAAACTCCAACCTGCGATAGGTATACGACCTCAAGTATCACTTAATCCGACTTTAAATCAATAAAACCTTTCTTCAACGTCCCTCCTTGTTCTCCATTAAAAACAATACAGGGTATTCTGCATAAAACTGTCGATAGACTTCGTGCTGAAACCATATTTCGCGCGAGTATGAATGTCCTGCTAAATATCATGTCACTCAATACCTGCTATCTAAAGGGTGATTTTTTAAGAGGTTTAGAACTTTTTTTTAAAAAAAAACACAAAAAATTCGAAAAAATGAATGAAATATTTATTTGAATCGATAGTTTGAACCTTGCAATTTAATGTTTAAAGATAATTTCATGCAAATGTTGACCGCGGCTGCGTCTCAGGTAGCCCATCCGCTGAGTCCAATTTTGGCATACTCTTTCACACATATCGGCCGGTATCTCACGAATGAATGCATGGATGTTGGCTTCCAGTGCGTCAATCGAAGCGGGCTTGTCCCTATACACATTAGCCTTGGCATACCCCCACAAAAAATAATCTAATGGTGTCAAATCGCACGATCTAGGCGGCCAATTGACCGGCCCGAAACGTGAAATTAACTGTTCACCAAACTCGCCTCGCAATTGCGCCATTGTTTCGCGTGCTGTGTGGCATGTGGCACCGTCTTGTTGAAACCACATATCATGCAAGTCAAGAACTTCCATTTCGGGCAAAAAAAAGTTTGTTATCATCGCTCGGTAGCGTTCACCATTGACAGTAACGCTGCGATTCGCATCATCTTTGAAGAAATATGGCCCAATAATGCCGCCGGCCCATAAACCGCACCAAACAGTGGCTTTTTCGGGATGCATTGGTAGCTGTTGCAATGCTTCTGGCTGATCTTCACTCCAAATGCGGCAATTTTGCTTATTTACGTACCCATTCAACCAAAAATGAGCCTCATCGCTGAACACAATTTTTCGATAAAAAAGCGGATCCTCGGCCAGCTTTCCAAGAGCCCATTCACCAAAAATTCGGCGTTGTGGTAGGTCGGCTGGCTTTAGTTCTTGCACCAGCTGTATCTTAAAAGGCTTCACGCCCAAATCCTTCCGCAAAATTTTCCACGTAGTGCTGTAACAAAGGCCTAACTGCTGGGAACGGCGCCGAATCGACATTTCGCGGTCTTCTGTCACACTAGCTGATACGGTCGCAATATTTTCTTCACTACGCACAGTACGTAAACGTGTTGGTGGTTTAATGTCCAACAAAGTAAATTTGGTGCGAAATTTGGTCACAATCTTCCGAATAGACTGCTCAGAAGGTCGAGAATGCCGATCATAAAATGGAAGCAGCGCGCGATGAACATTTCGAACCGAGCACGAATTTTGATAGTAAAATTCAATAATTTGCAAGCGTTGTTCATTTGTAAGACGATCCATGGTTAAATTGCAAACCAAACTGAAGCTATTTGACAGTGACACAAGGTACTAAACACACGTCAGCTGTCAAAACCAGTGTTGCCAAAACCAAACCAGCTAAAAAATCACCCTTTACATAAGTAACGAACTTCTCCCAAAGCTCTCCTTACAAGCAAATGAACACCGTTCCTGTGGTAATTTTCTCCCCACGAACAAGCACTAAAATCCTCCATCCTGTCAGCATAGAGTTTCAATTTTACCCAACATGGAAGTCTGATCACATAGCTTCGCCAAACATACGTAGGGATTTGCTAGTCGGCAACTAAATCATGGTATCCGTGACTATAGCTAGGTGTATACTGTATTATACTCCTCTATGGGAACAAGGACATTTTTTATGAGTGCAAAGTGTTCCGCAAAAGGGTTTTGTGCGATGTAATTTCATTAGCGAAACGCAAAGACTCGGGGTCAGAGTGCGAGTGGAGTTGAGCAACGCGAAATGTTAAAAGTTCACTAGCAGAGAGGCTTACAGGATGCTGACATTGTTTGTAGTTCCGCCGTGTTTTGTATGGTAATCAGTGATGTCTTTGTGGAATTTTTTTGAAGCACATTCTGGGTGTGTTGTCGAATTTTAAAAGGCTTTGAAAGTTTGAAATGGCGGGTAAGAAAAATATCAGTTGGCGGTTTTTTTTCACCTCCAAACTTCTACCAAGTAGGGAAGATGTTTTTTAACGTGACTGTACAGGTAAGTCCATGCACTTTGATGGTTAGTGGAAGATCTACTCTCTGAGTACTGAACTTGGCCAATTTTTCGACCATTTAGTTTGTTTTTCCAGGTCTATGATTGAAAAGTAAGGGCGCTAGGGAAACTGCTTGGCCGTATTGAAACGTTCAATAGTTTTAATGTGGTTCCGCCACCAGGGTAGGTAATCACCGCGCTTAGCTTACTAACGTAGGCGTTGCTTCAGCTAAGTTATTGGTCACTACCATACAAAATATCCGCGGCCACCACTTCCGCCCACAAATTTCTTCTAAGAGGCAATTTTACTCTGCTTATAAATTGTTCCCAAACCAAATGTTTGTCGATCAATAGTCCCGCAGGCTGGCATAAGCTTTCAATGTCAATTACATTACCATTCAAAGACATTTTCCGCCCTCAGAAAATCACATCCACCTTTGACAATCCTCCTCCTACACTTGTCTCTGACTGCTCATTCGTCCCCTCAAATCCAATTGATTTGATGAATTTACATTACAAAGACCCTGCCCTATCCATAGGGACTATGGTCTTTCATTGGAGAACCCTTTCAGCTCCATCATAATAGTTAAACCACTCTTCACATCCGGTTAACTGAAAAGCACACATGTGCACCACCAGTGGGCTCGGTCGGTCGGCTCTGATCGCTCATAAAACGCCTCAATGGAAATCCGAAATGAAGAGGACACCAAACCAACCAGCCATCCGACGGACCGACAGACATCCACACACCAGAGGAAGCACAGATTTTGAAAGAAAATTTGTTATTGGGTTTTTCTCTTTCCGGATATTTTATTTAAAAAAAAAAAAAAATCGGGATACTCTCAACCGCGCCTGGATGACCCGAATTTCACATCGATGGCATGTATCCTCGGGTACTCATAAAATTCATCATTCCGCACGGTCAAGTGAATTTTCAAAGAGCAAAAAGGATATACGACTCACTGCTCCATATTATGGATGGAGAAGGATATAGGTATGCGCTATATATGGTGGAGATACGAGTATGTGGCGGCCAAAAGAGCAGAAAACACTCGGGATATCATATGCAGATGCTGCTGCTGCTGATGGTGATGGAAAGTTATGAATTTTAATCGCTTTTCATCCGCAAATGTGTGGGTAAAGGATGCGAGGATTGAGAGCAGCAATAATATCCATCAGTACGCTGGACTGAAATCCTGAGCAGGGAGAAGTGTTTTTTTTTTTTTTTGTGTTTCCAACTGTTTGGTCCGCCTTAAGGGAAAACCGGAAAAACACCAGGAAAGCGTTTCAAAATTGAATTCTATCTGTGATTCGTTCGCGATTTAAAAAGTCGGTCACTTGACCAAGCTTAACAGTGCAGTGCCATACACACAGCACCCACCTATAACTACTGTTGTGTGCACTGCGGTGCTGGGGTAATAACAATTTAGTTATAAATTGCAATTCTTCCGACGATATTTTGTTAAAAATGCGCTTCGCTGACTTTCGAGTTTCACGGTGTAAAGTGAAAACTGAAAACAGTGGTGGAGAGATTCACTATTGTTTAACTCAATTGACGAGATTTGAAGTGGAAATCTGAAATGGGAATTCCCGAAACAATGGCTTTGAAGGGGACGATTACCTTTACCGTGTTGGAATGGAGAGAAGGTGGGAATATTGATTTCAACTGTCAAGTGATCGGAAGGTGGGATTATCGTCAAATGGGATTGTTTTGAAATTATCACAGCTGAGAGAGAATAGATGAATGGGAGAACACAGAATCCTCAAACATTTAGGTGTGCTTAAATAAGTGGAATAAAGTTTCCCCAAATGTGACTGAAATATTTCAAAATGACTTGTAAATAATGCAGTTGTTATTTAGAATTTGTATGGCCATCTATCGGTGGATGAAAGTAGTTAGAAAATAATTAGATGGTAAAGAGAATTAACTTGGAGCTATCAGCTAACCCAGTTCATAAATTTGAATGGTTAAACTTTTGGAAATTTACTTGCTTCACAAGTATGGGCAGGTACTTCTTGACTGGTATTAACTGAAGTTTTTCGTGCGAACTTTGAAGTCCATCTATTGGACGATGGAAGTAGTTAATAGATAGTCGGTGGCTGAAAACTTTTGAAAAATCGACATGTGACAAGCAGCTATTCAAATACAAAAATTCCAACACTCCTAAGAAAGACAGAAAACATTTATGCCGTAGGCAAAGTAAACTAGATATCTTTTGATGCTTTGCTTAATCTCTTGTAGGAAGATGTGTCAACAAACAGGGGTTCTCCGACCCATTTGAACATTTCCATGATATCTCTTTTATCGCAGACCCACTCTAGTTTTTAGCTCAATCAAAAAAAATAAAAAAACTCACAGCCTTGTTGCACTAGGACAATTATTCTAAAGCGGCGGTTCAGGCAGTTGGCCGAGCCGTGTTTACTGTACAGTGCTGCCAGATAAAAATCTGAAAATCTTATTTTTCCGAAATAAAAACTTTTTTTTTCAAGATTTTGTTCAAAATATAAAAAGAGCGCAATATAAAATACAATTTTGAAGTACTTTACTACTAATACATAAATCACATAAATATCTATAAAAAAAACTTTGGTCATGTTAATGATTTTTGAAATATTGGAACATATTTGAATTAAATTGACTTCGAAATTCATTGCTTATATCAAGATCATAGAAGTTCTGTTCATTAAAGCGCAAAAAATCCTTTGTAAAGACCTAAATTTTAACAACTGTTTCAATACCTACTCAAACGATTGCGAATTTTTGTTTTATTTAAATTTTCACGAGAAAATATTATTTCAATATTTGCAGAGGAATGTGGAAGGGATAAAATATTGAGAATAAAATCTTTTATCTGAATCTGAAATATTTTTCCAAAAACACGTGCCATCTGTTATTTTATCAAATTCAAGTTTCTTTAGAGTTGATGGAAACTTTAGTGAAACAGAAATTGTGCATGGGCTCTGTCGACTCACATTATACATAATAATGGAATTAATAGAAAACGGTTTTCTTCAATAGAGAAGGTTCTTTTAATTTGTTAGATTTAAAAAAGTTCTTAATATCAAATATCTTGAAATTTGATCAATTTGAGGTAAAAAGTCTTGTACATATTTTGGAGCTCAAAAGTCTTTAAAAAAAAGGAAAATATCTTGTGATCTGTTATCACTGACCGTGTATTAAACAAATTCGAAAAACAAGAAAAGAAAAAAAGTCTGTCTAGCTAGTATAGTTTATGGTGAAAACTTGCTTAAGCTTATTAAACGCAATTTCTTGTATCTACGGACAAAGACTTATACATTTTGTCCTAAAGAGTTTAATAGGTATCACCTTCAAAAACCTTGAGTTTGATCGCTGGGACTTTCTATTTTTCCTTAAAAGTTTAATAAGCTAAGAACATTTTTAATAAGACATTTTGGAGTACAGACCGAGATTTTTTACCTGGTCACTAACAAAATAGAATTGCTCTTACCTACGGGGGCCATTTTTTAATAACTTAAAAGAGGACATTTTTTTTGTAAAAATGTAGTCGAAAATTAAAAAAACAAAACATTAAAAAAGTTTGTAGGTTCGACAAAAGTAATTGACTTAAGTGTTTGAAAATAAATACATTACGATCTAATGTATATGTATAAGAATTGAGACACTGTACTTAGATACTTGCGTATTTCTTATCTTAGAAAGAAGGTTTTAATTAGAAAAAGAGGACATTTGGAGGTCAGTTTAGTAAAAAGAGGACAATGAACTGTTTTCTTTTAGTAAAAAATCAGAGAGCACATAACATCGAGAAAGAGGACTGTCATTCTCAAAAAGACGACGAATGGTCACCGTACTCATACTCTTATAACATGAATTCATATGGTAAACGCTTTATTGAAGTTGCACTAAAACAGGCGTAAATAGCTGCTGAAAATAAAATCGTTGGAATCCTTAGAAACTACAAACTGATGTGATGAAAAATATACAACCTTTCTGTATACTCTTTTGAGCACGAAAGTTTGCTGGGTTACATCGGTCCGTCCCTACAAATTGTTTCCCCTTCTCGAATTCAAATTATAACAGATGTACCTACCTTCCACATGTCCGTACTTTTCGTATTTAATAGAATAGCTTGAGAGCTTTGTTTAAAATTTAAAGAGCTTTTTTACATGAAAAGCCGCATGTCACGCTCTAATTTGGTCCTTAACCATTTCTTTTTATCTTTTTATGCTGCATGGAATGGATGACCATTTCATAAGCGACTTTTATTTGCAAAAGCTTTTAAATATGAAAGCTTTTTCTCAAGCTTTTTTTTGCTATAAAAAAATCGGCCTTACCAATAAATATTTTTAGTTTCGACTTTAAATCTAAGTAGTTCACAGTGGCCAATTTTCGAAACAGATTTCGCAGTTGTGAGCTTTCGGAAATTTAAAGTCGACACTAAACTTTGTTATTAGTACAGCGCAATGTCATTTTAATGACGTGGCGATCGGTGGTGACTATACCCGATTGCCATAGGTTCGATAACCAACGGCGAAACAAATAAGATCAGAGGGCCTTAATATGCAATTTTGTATGTCCAATTTCACCTTTGTGAGTTTGAAAAATTTTAGCCTGGACACTAATAGGTAATGATTATTAGTATTGCGGAGAGCCTCAAATGGGTTTATGCTTATAATGGAGGGTGGGTCATTATTTTCCACTATTGGAGGTCTAATTTACATACTTCCCTAAGTGGCTCTACAGTTACAGGTGGACCTGAGCCTCTACAGTTACCTTCTTTTCAATCGGAGGCTGCGATTCTTTCCTTCGTCGACCACAAAGTTCCAAGATATCTATGAGATATCGCAGCAATTTTCGCCCTATTTGGATGAAATTTAATTCTAAATATACCCATTCTTCGAAACCTGCTTTTTGAATAAAATCTCATTTCCAATGTAGTTCCCAGGACGGCTCTTTGTCCACATCAGAAGCTTCCTCGTTGAAGTTAGGCTGTTTTAAAATATTTTCCACTACTCTTATAGAATTTTCTTACTCCTTTCGGCATAGGTCCTCGCCATGCACAGATATCACAGATAGCTACCCAGACTCTTTCTAGAAACTTGGCAAACCAAGTTCTACATATTTTCACAGAAGAGTTAAAACGTGTGTTGGAATAGAATAATACTACCCAAAAAGGCAAATATTTGACGTCGAGCTGCAATTAGTTGGCTAAGCATTCGAAAGGAATCTGGCAAGAAGGCTGCCCTAAAATATTGCTTAAGGAATTTTAAGAAACCGGTAAGATTTTGTATCGCAAGAAATGTACGGAACATGTGAAAAAGAAAGTAGAAGAGCTAAATATTTATTGGTTGCTAGGACATAATTCGGAGATGTCCATTGAGAATAAAATTTTATTATATAACCAGATACTGAAGCCTGTTTGGACATATGGTATATCCAATTATGGGGTTGTACAAAGAAAACAAATGTAAAAATAATACAAACATTCCAAAACAAAGTCCTTCGGGGAATAGTAAATGTCCCATGGTATATTAGAAATAATGACTTGCATCGTGATTGGCAGATTGATCTTGTAACGGAAGTAATTAAAAAGTATGCAATTCGTCACAATGTGCGTCTGCAGATGCATATTAATCCTCAAATAGAAGACGTCTTAAATGTACGAAACAATATTCGTAGATTAAGAAGAATTAAACCTCACGACCTTATAATCTAAAAAAAAATAATGAGAACCCGTATTCAAATTGTAATACCTTCTCTACCACAACTGAACGTTGAAACTAAAATCATTTGTCGATCTTTCTTGGATTGGTCATGATCAAGGAGGTGTTTTTAGTGCGGTTAGAGTCCCACACTACTCTGGGTTTCTAACCCCATTGTGTCTTTCTAGATTTTCACCTTCAATAACAAAAAAAAAAAAAAAAAATATTTTTTGACTTTACTTTTGTATAGAGGTTTGGAAGAGATTTGAATCAGACCTGGGGTGGCTTTTCGTCTCTCTACCACTAGGTATCCATCGTACCAAGAGAGATTCTCTTGATTTATCCACAGTTCTTCCCTGATTTCGATTCGTAGTGGTTGGAAGTCCTGTTTCATACTCTGGTGATGTATCAAGGTCTTCATTCTTCAGTCATCTAGTGCTGGACACTGACCCAGTATATGGGCCGCTATCTTAGCTTCCTCCAAAGCAGCGTGCGCTGCATCGCAGAGGATTGAAGGAAGTCCTGGAGGAAGTCTCAGTTTCCTACAGGTCTCATCCTCCATCAGGCCCATCCAACTTGAATGATACCCGAAATTACCATATCCTGTAGATAACGCTACCGCCTATTTCAACGTTACTCGACTTAGATCCGTTTTCGAGTGGATCAGGTCGGCCACTCAATTGCAGTTTAAGCCTGTGTAGAACTTTCTCCGGTTTATCACATTCACAGGATCCCTTCCGTGACCCATCTGTCGATCAGTTGTTCTATTATTCCCCTATCAATCGAAGAAAATGTTTCCGGTGCCCAGTAAATTTTGGTTAATCCCAGTTTGCAAGGAAGCCCGCTTTTTCGTTGCCTTCAATGTTTGTATATAACTTTCTAGCCTAAGGCTTCTAAACCTAACCTTTCCGACCACTTTTCCCATCATATTTTTCCTTGTTTTAGAACGCACTGAAACACTTCCAATTCCACCAAGGATGCGTTCAAGTACCCCAGACTAGACATCGTCAAAGGTCAACGCACAAACTAACCCTGAGTGCACTTCCATAGAGTGCTCCCCTACTGCCTATATAACACCGATATCAACCCACTTCAATGTCATTTTAATTGGTTTTCCACCAAATTATTGAATAACAATTATGCCCCTTCTGCACTACCTACCGCCCGCGCCAAACAACAACTTTCCGAAACATCAAACAAAAGCAATTGCCATCAACCCGACTCCAATTAAGATCGCAACGACTGAGCGCTCTCTTCGGCACCTACTGAAATATTCATTAACTATTATTTCACAGAGCAAGCACAAACGAAAAAAGAAAGACGGAACAAAAAAAACTTTTTCCTTTTGAAAGAATTTTCCACCTCAAATCATCGCGTGTCGAATAAGCAGTCTCCGAGGGCGCAGGCGATCCTTTTCAGAGCCAATGGAAAAATAACAAAACGCCTTTGCAATAATACATTTTTCGTCAAACTTAATACTGTGTTGTGACCCATGGAATCCTTTACAAGGAAACACACACACATACATACTACGCGCCTAACGACAAAATTCGTCAAGAATGCTACATAACCCGGGGTAGCTACTTTGAATTATTGAGACCCACTTTTGTGTAGAAAATTTTTGTCACAAATTATGGATTTTCAAGCAGGAAGCTTATTTCCGCACCTCTAAACCTTGACAAGTAGTTAATTACTATTGTTCGGTGTAACGTATGCCAGGACGAAACGAGCCTTCTCCTCGCAGTCGTTAAAGGTTAAATTTTGCTGAAAAACTTCTAAAATAAAACACCGCACAAAAAGTGTTGTCGATAGGCAGCAACAAATTGTGGTTTTGGTCCCTTTCTGTGCGCTTCCTTCCAGTTGTTTTGTGTTTTTTTTTTTGTTTTGTTGCTCTCCTTTGTAGGTGATAAACGCGAATTAAAAAGTTTTCCATCATCTCGCCCGATGGTGAAAGTGAAAATTTTTGCAAAGAAGACGCATCGATTTTCACTGTCCTTACTATAATATACTTTCCATTTGGAAGTACAGTTTTGGGATGAAAGCCTCAACCACCCCTGGGGGTAAGTGAACGCTGTGTTTAGTCGGGTGACCCCGTACTTTAAGTCAGGTGCAGATACTCGTAGATTATATAGCTAGGGGTGTACGTTGTCGGATATTTGAAGTGGTAGCAACAAAAAAAGAAGGAAAACCTTCCTTTTCAATTTCTGGATGTCGGGGATAAGCATCTGTCTTGTTGGGAAACTTTTCTTAATTCTAAGGACTTTCATCCTTATTTTATAATATATTTCTTTTCCATTTTTATAAACATTTCCTGTGATGGGTGCGGCGATGAATTTCATGTAGTGTCTGGGCTGTGGTGGGTTTGTTTCGTTCGCACTCACAAAAGATTAAGCAACGGTGAGAGTGTTTGAAAGGGAGTCATCCTGCACTAAGGCTACATAAGTCGTCCATTACACAAATTAACGAGGGCTTAGTGCAGACAGGTCAAAGAGAAGTCGGATTTGGGATTCTATTTTTTTTTTTAATCTCTTAGTGAGCTAAGCAGACATTGAAAGCGAACAGCCGCACTCTAACAATCACAATCTATTGGCGTCTATTAACAAATCAACCGCATATCGAAAGCACCGATGAATGCGTCATGTTCTGGCATAATCATCACTGATTTTCTGATACCGCTTAATGTTTTAATGAATTCCTGGTCAGTGGCCAAACATACGAACGGGGAACCGCATACAAATTGTTCGAACTCACTCTCTGACCAAGTCTCTAATTTGCTGCCGTTTGTTGTACTATACAAAGGGGTGGTAGCCCAATACCAATAAATAAATTCACTCCAGCGCAGCTCCTCTCTGTCACCCTCGGTGGTGGGGCAATGTCTGTGCAAACAAACACCTATTGTGTATATTGTATTGTTGGGTTACTAATGAATTTATGATCCTGATCAGGAGCGGGAGTTTGGCAAAACTTTGCCAGTTCACCCCTATGTTGTTAAACTGTGCCCACAACCGCCAGAGTGTACTGCTGCAAGTACTGTCGAAAAACTCTCTTAATTGAAATTTATTGGAAATCTAATTATGTCGGTTTCACCGGGCGTTTCAGGATACTTTGTTTGTTGTGGGTGGAGGAGGGTGGCTGTTGGCTGTTGGCACCACAGGCCGTGGCATGGAAAGGGATTTTTGCTATACGGCAACTCCACATTTTTGTACAGTAGCAGTTGGGATGCGACTTCGTTCAAGCAGGATTGGTTGACTGACTACTGTCCGCTAAAAGCTGTGTTCAATCAGCGTCAAATTGGTCCTCTTTCCAGAGAATTCAAAAAAAAAATCACCTAATGAAATTGTCACATCGAAACAATTTGTCATAACACACCCCAGAGAATTCAGTCAAGTACTATATTCGTCTAACATGTGTTTGCAATCATGCAACAGCAACCACAACAAGAAGAACAGCAGCAACATCATCAACACAAAACAGGAACGACAATGGTCATGATGAGGCAAGGACTTTCCTCCGTTTCCACTTGGACGTGTTGGCGCACAAAACAGACCCAAACGCGTTGGCTTAACTCTGACGACTACCGACGACGACGACGACGACGACGAGCATCATTCATGTTAAGTGCACAACATTAACAGTGTTTTAGAGTCATCGTTGTCGTCTTCGTCTTTGGCTTACAGATGTTGTCACAGTCATGGCCGATGGGGCTTGGCGATGCTGATGCTCCGGTTGTGTTGGATGGGTACACACCGCTTTGCTTGCGGTTGTCCAATGTCCGCACTGTTGCGAAAGAAAAAAAACACGCGCCGAACGATTGGTATGCATGCGAAAATGCGAAGGATTTCCTACCGAGATACGAGGCAGAGTTGTGCGGGGCCTAGGTGTCGGTCATTAACGCCATTAAACCAGTTTTGACATTTTAATTAAATATCCCATGATACAAGAGTGGCCGATGTGTGTTTACCCGATGAATGCACGCACAAATTCCAAGTGATTAGTCTGTCGGAGGCTAGTTGTTATAGAGTGTAGTCGAAACGAGATTTTTATCAGCCAATTTAAGTGAAATGTGTATGAATCTTTGTGATGGCTGGGGAGTAGTTATGGGTGGAAACAGAAGTTGACATTCATAGTGAAGGTGGATGTGGTTTTTACGGCGATTTTGTTTTTATTCATGGGTAGAAACTGACTGGGAGAAGGACGGCCAGTGAAATGGACGTGAAATAAATACGATTTTTTTCATTGGGCTTATAATTCACAGTCAGTTTTGCAATGCAAGATTTAGAAGAAAGTAAGGGGTCTATGCTGAGGCAAGGAACTCATCTCAAAAATAATAACAGTTGGCGCAACAGGTCTGTAGGGACCCTAGGCCTAGCTTCTCACAACCATTCGTTTGTGTGAGTTTTTCATTTTTGGGACGAATGGAAGGGATCTACAATTTTATACCGGGTCCAAACGGCTACTGGAGAAGCTCCTTCATGACAGTTATACTCTCGGTTGTTTGTCAGACGTTCGCGAGAGGTGGCGCAGCGGAAAAAAAACATAAGTTGGAAATATCATGCCCCATAAATGCGTGCTTATTCTTTTTAAGGTCGTCCAACTAACGGAAAGCGAAAAACAAGCAACGCAACGCAATGCAATGCATCACGAATGTTCAAACCCTATAAAAGTGAAGGAAACACGTTTGTCTGTTCGTCTTTCGTTTCCAGAATCATAATCCGGTCTGTATTCAGGGATCGACGAGTCCGTGGGTCTTTAGAGAGTTTTCTTAGAACGCTAGGGGGCGTGGCACTTCCCATTACAGTCGTTAATCTTGGTACAAAAAATATGTATACCTGCTGGAATATTTGCTGTATTCATGTATGACACTTTTCAAAATGTGGGCGGTATGGATCAAAGGCGCGTGGTACATTTCTTACAAAGAAAAATACTAAACAAGCTATTTCTCGACATTCATGCGTGCTTAGTCTTTAAAATTTCTAAATTTCATTTTTACTTTGCAAAATGTGGGCTGAATTTCATACTGCCCGTGGCGCTTTTCATGCAACAAAACGGTTAAAAAAATAGGAGAAGACTTCTCTGGCCAATCTTCTTGAACAGATGTCACCCTTAAGATGGAAAAATAGTGCATTCACCTGTAAAACTTTTATTAATCCTTGCAACTTTCGATGCTGTCGTCTGCAGTATTAGTTAGACCTCGGACTATGTCACATCCCTTAGAACGTGGAAATAACTACTCGAAACAAGTGAAAAATTGGTTCGAAAATCAGCCTTTAGAGGCGCCGCCTTGAACACCTGGCTTGAAACTTTTGTCCTAGAGCTGTTACAAATATTTTCCAATCTTCGATAAAGACTGGTTTTCATAAGGTTCAATTTGAAGCTATTGTGATTTCCAATTGCGCCTTATTTCAACCATTCTTAAGAAGTAGAAGCAATCACTTAAGGTACATAAAAGGCAAGCGATACTTCACCAATAGAACAGGTATGGTGGTCCACGACGGAAATAAGAAACACTCATATAAAAACAACTCGGATATAAGAAAGAAACTTTTTTGTAGATAGTTTAGAGGTTTCTTTTATCCGTCGTTAACAAGTGGTTACATATAATTTGTTTTGCATCTTTGTATATGAATGTAGCTTTTACATTCGTCGGTAGTGCCGAAGGGCTGGTTACTGACAAAATTCGGAAAGCATTTAAAAAGCAAATAATCTGCTCTGCGAAATAACTGGGTCGGTACCTACAGCAGAGGCTGCCTGTCGGTTGAGTTTGACAAAAAGCACTTATTCATGACTGGGCGATTTTTGTAGTTTCAAGCAAAAACATTCCTACTCATTATTTAGAGAAAGTAAGGCTGGTGTTCCACAAGGCAGTGTACTAGGGCCTGCTTTGTATCATTCTCCTCTTCTAGAAGTGAGCTGTCATAAAGTCAAGGAATAGTGGTGGCTGTACTTGCTGTGAGAAAATCTATCCCAGAAGCTACAAAAAGCCGTAAATACAATTTTCAACGACCTGGAATCCAAGTCAGTAACTATCTACTTCACAAATAGAAAATGTACAAGATGTTCCAGTATTAATTGCAATAATTAGACTTCTCAAACAAAGCTAAGTTAAATGGTTACCTCGTGTCTCGGTTTCTCCATGCAGCAATTAACCCTCCACAAAATTCAAAGTGCGAGGTAAAGACTGTCTCCGTAGGAGAATCTTCAAGACCTAGGCTATAGTTGCTCACGATTCTCTCATTTCCCTCCAAGTTCCTTTAGCCCGAAGCCCTTTAAATAGCTGCCTTGTTTTCTTCTCAGGTACTGTGATGTGTGGGCTCTTGTTATCGCTAACAGTTCATATTTCAGTACAAGTTGCTGACTTAAGATCAACTATTTTACATGCCTCCGGCGGTCGCATAAATAATCTAGAAAGCGGAATTATACTGGGCAACCATATCGGCTAAAATTAGTCACTTTTACGCCGAGTCGGAAGGGCTGAAGTGAGAAGCTTTACCAACCAGCTAAACTCTCAGATCTTTATCAAATGTTCCCTAGAGGTGGCGGACTGAGAAAAACATGAATTACGCGGTTTCTGGGGATCAAATCTGATACCCGTCTCTCAGTAGTGCATCACGCTATCACTGCATATTTAACAACTCTGCTCCTTGTCAATTTTTATCATTTGTGACAAAATAATTTCTAAATGAATACACTCTCAGACGTTTGCCTTTCATTTGGTCCATGTTTCATATAAATCAGTTCTGAAATAACCCCGCAAGCTGTACGACAAAAAAGGTGTAACCTTTTCATATAATGATTGGCAGGTTCATTGAAAAGACACTCGGTCTTAAAATGGAAAGATGCTTTAGTCAATTCAATTGCTAAATCGTGTTCAATGTCCCATTTTTCTACGACATGGTTTGTGGATTGTGGTGTATAAAACGCCTTATTGGAGACTTCACAACTCTTGATTTTCTTTGGGTATGATTAAAAAAAATCGATCGTCTGCCCAGAGCTCGAACAGTGCTGGCTACTGGCTGTTTGTTCTCAGGACTTGATGAGCTATATTTCTTTAAAGGGTCACCAACCTCTGATACATCGAAAACCTCCATCGTAATTAGATCCTTAAATCATGGACCCGTCAAAATGTTCAAACTCTAAGTCTTTATAGCCTTTGTTTCATTTGCCAGCTCCACCTCCACCTCTGTACCGCCGCCTCACCTCTGTACAGCCGCATTAACCCTGTCAAATAAATCACTTTAACTATTTTCTGTTGTCCCCAAAGCTGGAATTACTGTGCTCACAAGTAGGTACCTTCTACCAATTTTACGCTAGGGCTTTTATGTAAAAAACACACCATCGCCGCACCAGTATAACAACCGTTGACGAGAGTGAACGACCATGTCTTCAGCACAGCCATTCACTAAAAAAACAAAAAAAAAATCCACCAAAAGAATCGCTGTCAAAAAATAAAAACCGACAACACTGCAACGGATTCAGTCATCTCGTCCTCCGTCCTGCATCCACTAGGTTCACACTACGTCGGGAGTGGATTTCTGCTGCTAAAGGAGAGGGTAATGAATAATTCACGTGCATGCAGTTAATTAGTTAATTAACAGGTAAAGGGCTACACTGCAGATGAATTTTTGAGTGGTCCACGTCGGTCGGGTTGTCCGACCAAAGCAACACTGCCGGTGTTGTTCGTCCTACCTCTGCAGTAAGGGCCAACATATAGTTGTGAATTTTTGATCTCTCTGTCTCTACATGTGACGTTTCCCTTTTCTCTCTTTTTTTTTTTTTCTCTGCAGGTAGAGTATTGAAGTAATCTGGACAAGCCACCACAGTCGGTCGGTGAAACAATGCATGGCATCATATGAATGCGGTGTAATTAATGGCGCTAAAGGATCTCCATTTTTGGCATACTTTCAAGCGGAATTTCGTTGGGTTCATGAATATGTTGGCATTCAGTCGTTTCCATGACTCAACACAGTTCGCCCGCCAATTGCGTACCCCTAATCACGCCCTCTGACCTGTTGAATAAAGTGAGTCACTTCCGGAATTGTAAACCGTGAAACTGCCACCAGCTTGTGCACTGCCACCCAATCGCACTTTGTCAGCCTCCCTGTATCCATCAGAAGCAATATTGCTTTTCAAAAAGTCTCAATTACCGACCGACCGACCATTCGTGAATTCCACTTTAGGAATTACATTGCCCAACGCCATTCAATGAATAACGTCAGTGCGCACACTTACCCATAGCGCACAGCCACAAATCCATGATATCAACTTGGCCACGTGCATACCTTGCGGCTGTGAAATGTCCACTTTAATTTGGGCCCGAACTGAGAACAGGCATTAGCCGCTGCTTAATTGGACATTGATTGGCGACTGGTTTGACCGAAAAAAAACACCAAAAACAAAGAGCACACTAGCCGCGGCCCCTAGGTCATGACGACTGGAATTTGTCGCACGAATATCAATTAAAAGAAAAAAAACTACTCTAATTAAGCCGAGGGAGGTGATAGGAGAATGAAAATCGGAATTCCTCCGAGATCAAGTTTCAGTTTCCAGTCAGCTGGAAGACAACCGAAAGTTTCGCAAGGAGAACGGTGTTAGGACCTACATGGGTGCGGCGGCGCAATATCACCTGTTACCTTGCAAGTTGATACCCAAAACACCTGTCGCTGTTCAGTAGCCGAGTTGGGGTATTTTTTTCTGCACAAGATCCTGATTTATACAGTGAAAACCATGAGAGCCCCGCTTGGAATTATGATGTCGCCTTTTGAGTTTTAACGGCCAAGGCTTTGACACTTCTTTCACAGCAGCAGCTGGTGCTGTTTTAATCCTTTTTTTTTTTCGTCGGGCTCCCAACATTTTGCGCCACCACACACAGAACTGATTAGAGTTACATCATCACCTGGCTACTGTTTAATATTCGGGATAGCATTCGGATTTATTGGTCATGTTGGATTGGAATCTCCAATCATAATCATAGCTACTCATGCTGGTCGACTATCTCTGTGATAATGAGAGGCAAGGACTGTTCGATGTATGTATAGTTGAGCAGGTGCCATTCTCCAGGGTGATCCCGAGAATTTTGATTAGGTGGAAGGTTCGGGATTTTTCCCATAATTAAAATTCTACCTGGTATCGTGTTCGTGGCTAAGAAATGGTAAATTGCTAATTAATTGTCTGTGCGATGGCCAAGTTGTGTTTTCCTCTGTTGGTCCTGTTGGTTTATCGGAGTTGTTTTTTTTTTTTTTTTTTTAAAGGATTGCTGTAGCAAGGTAACCGTTTAATTTTTTCATAAGAGTTGGTTGGAGCTGTTAGTTTTTAGCAGGTGAAGGAAGAAATTGGAATTTTTGATTTTACAAATGAAAAGTTGGATCTGGGAAATGGTGCGGATGGAATCAAATGTCTAGACAGATGCACTTAGTTAACCCTTTTTTTTTCTGTAAAGGAGTGGCTAAGACGAGAATAAAGATATCTTACTTGGGATCTGGTCTTTTAAGGCCGAAGTTACTATTAGCATGAATAAAAGTCTCCGTCAATTTCAGGGGTCATTGGTTGTGGTAAGCCACGTACGTAGTTTTGAAGACACTGGCCACTGTTTGAAAGATTTTGAGGGTCCGAGTCAATATAATATTGCAGAGTCTGCTAACTTGTGAGATGCGCTTTTTATGTAAAGCTGTGGCATAGCTCGTCGGATGCGGACTGTTCCTATATGAACTTACTAGCAACGACTTAGGACTTTCTTTAGAATATTGTTTTCGACGCTTTTTTCGATGGATTTTTGGAGGCGTTTTTCGACGCGTTTTTTGAAGTTTTTGATGTTTTTTTTATGCCATTTTTCATGGGTCTTAATTATTTCCGACGCATTTTTTGACCCATTTTTGACGAGTTTTTCGAACGCGTGTTTTGATTGGTTTCTTGTCGCATTTTAAGGCGATTCTTGACAATTTTTTGACGCGTTTTTGATGATATACTTTTTGAAGCTTTTTCTGATTCGATTGTTCTAGAGCTTGACTCGTTTTTGGACGCGCTTTTTGATACGATTATGATTGGGTTTGACTCGTTTTAGAACGCATTTGTCTGTCTGGCTTATTTTTCGACGCATTTGTCTGTCTGGCTCATTTTTCGACGCCCTTTTGTCTCCTTGACGCAGCTTAAGCAACCTCCTAGACGAAAAGAGTTTCCGCTGGCAAAATGAGCTGCAAGCCGTCAGAACATGATTCGTTTCGTCGCGTTGCCAACTGTCCAAGTGTGTGGTGAATAGCCACACGATCCTTTAAGCTTTTTTCCACGTGATTCAGCATGGGTTTGACTCGTTTTTGGGTGCGTTTTTCGACAAATTTTTCGAAACCGGTTTTTCAAAGCGATTGTCCATGTACTTCGCTTATTTTTCGATTCTTTTTTGACGCAATTGTGCATAGGTTTGACTCGTTCTTAAGTGCGTTTTAGAGGCGTTTTTCGACGCATTTGTCGACTCGTTTTTTAGCGCGACTATGCATGGATTTGACTCATTTTTATATGCATTTGTCCACCCGATTTTTTTAAGTGAATTTTCATGGACCTGGTTCATTTTTCGACGCTTTTTGCGACACACTTTTTGAGGCATGTTTCGATACGTTTTTTGAATCCTTTTTCGACGCGATTGTGTGTGGGCTTGAGTCGTTTTGGCCTCATTTTTTGACGTGCTTGGTTCGCTCAGGGCTTTCCGCCTGTATTTTTCGCATTTTCTGAATCATTTTTCGGTGCTCTTTTGTACAGTAATTCCTGCAGTCTTTTGTGGTTATCGTTTATGTTGTTGAAGTCTTGGTACTAAAAGTTCTAAAATATTGCTGAGACATGTCTATATCCCCTATTACTAATATGTTCGACAGCTTCAATCTTTTCTTTATAATGCTTGGGAATTTGCGATGAATTTCCTGTTTTTTCCCAAGCTTTTGATTATAAAATGATCACCTCTAAGCTTCAATCACTTAAACCTATGATGATCCAGTATGATGTGAACACATGCTGACCATTGAAATATGAAAAATTATTGTTTCTTCCAAAAATATTCATAACTCACCAAATCAAACGGTTCCACAAAGCTCGGCTCAGTGTATTTTATGATCTTTTGCGAACAATATCTGCATGATCGCCTTGATAATAGGAGCAACGACCCCAAGTCATCACCTCGCAGTAGGTATCAACTCCAAAACTCCCTTTCCTGTAGGAGTTAGTTATATTTGCTACCTACTGTTACATAACAAAATCTATGCCCGACAACAACCTGTTGTTGCCAGTCCCAGTTACATTTGTTGCTGCTACCGTGTCGATCTCATTTCGCTTTCCTTCGGAATAGATATAAAAATTGTACCCCTACTTTTCAAACTGATTGCGGTGACCTATTAAAGCCAGCATCGATTCAACGGCGGCTAAGACTCGATGTTGTGCAACCTTTGCACACTGTCGCCGAAATCCACTTCGATAAAGTGCTTGAGCTTGTTGTAGCCGGTGCCAGAGCGAAAAATGCCAATTGCCAAATGATGTATTAAGGTTTGTGTTACTTGTTCCACCACCACCACCGGTTAGTTGGTGGTACTACTTCCATCACTGCCATTAACTAAAATCACGATTTTTGCAAAACGTTTCTCTGTTAGATTATGCTATGGAAAATGCTAGGACCCCCCTCATTCCAAAAAAAAAAAAAAACCCAACGGAATGTCGTCATTTGAATTCTTCCATGTACCGGGCTTACAATTCGGTTACTCGGTCGAATACATACCTCTGCAAAGTGTTCGCCTGCCAAAGATATTTTACATGCATGCATTCACGATACCGACAGATACATGGAATCAATGCACTGCCAGGCTGCGGGTTGCGATTTATTTTGCGCAGCTTTATTCCCTCCTGTATAGCACGATTTGCTAGATACAAAAAAATAACGCTTTTACTTTTTTTTTCCAGCGGGCCACGCTTTGACAGTCCGTTCGGACATTATTTTGTTGTCGATTTTCTATTTTATTTTATTTTTTACTTAACACAAAAAAAAATAAAAATGCTAGTTTGGCATGGCTTCATATAGAGTTCTCTCTGCTGCCAGTCCATGTTGCATAATCGCAGTTTTTCGTGGTGGACTTCCTTGATTTGCATTTTTGCTGGCTAACAGTATGCATGCAGTTTGATAGGTGCAACATGTTGGACGAATGAAACAATACGTGGTAATGGGAATACGTGGCATTGTTATAGGGATATAGACAAAACGACGTGCAGGATGGGAGAAATATTGATTTGATGTGACTTGGGCACTGAATGGGATGAGAAAAACGAATTCAATTGCAAATGAGACTCTTTTTTTTATTTGGAATAGTTAGTTGGTTGCTGGACTTTATTTTTCGGACGGAGGCAATATTTGAATTTTTAATTAAGTATTGTTGGGTTTGGTATGGTTGAAAGAAAAAAATAAGAAAGGAAATGTCGAGGACAAAATATATTGGACTTAAATAGGTGACTAGGAAATGTCAAGGATCAAAAATATTAGACTTAAATGGCTGCCTAGGATTTATTATCATTAAAAAATCAAGAAAAAATATAAAGAAATGTCGAGGACCAAAAATATTGGACTTAAGTGGCTGCCTAGCATTTTTTTATTATTAAAAAATCAGAAAAAATATGAAGAAATGTCGAGGACCAAAAATATTGGACTTAAGTTGCTGCCTAGGATTTTTTCTCATTAAAAAATGAGAAAAAATATAAAGAAATGTCGAGGACCAAAAATATTGGACTTAAGTGCCTGCCTAGGATTTTTTATCATTAAAACATCAGAAAAAATATAAAGAAATGTCGAGGACCAAAAATATTGGACTTAAATGGCTGCCTAGGATTTTTTTATCATTAAAAATCAAGAAAAAATATAAAGAAATGTCGAGGACCAAAAATATTGGACTTAAGTTGCTGCCTAGGATTTTTTCTCATTAAAAAATGAGAAAAAATATAAAGAAATGTCGAGGACCAAAAATATTGGACTTAAGTGCCTGCCTAGGATTTTTTATCATTAAAACATCAGAAAAAAAATAAAGAAATGTCGACGACCAAAAATATTGGACTTAAATGGCTGCCTAGGATTTTTTTATCATTAAAAATCAAGAAAAAATATAAAGAAATGCCGAGGACCAAAAATATTGGACTTAAGTGGCTGCCTAGGATTTTTTATCATTAAAAAATCAGAAAAAATATGAAGAAATGTCTAGGACCAAAAATATTGGACTTAGATGGCTGCCTAGGATTTTTTATCATTAAAAATCAGAAAAAAATAAAGAAATGTCGAGGACCAAAAATATTGGACTTAAATTGCTGCCTAGGATTTTTTTATCATTAAAAATCAAGAAAAAATATAAAGAAATGTCGAGGACCAAAAATATTAGACTTAAATGGCTGCCTAGGATTTATTATCATTAAAAAATCAAGAAAAAATATAAAGAAATGTCGAGGACCAAAAATATTGGACTTAAGTGGCTGCCTAGGATTTTTTATCATTAAAAAATCAGAAAAAATATAAAGAAATGTCTAGGACCAAAAATATTGGACTTAGATGGCTGCCTAGGATTTGTTCTCATTAAAAAATGAGAAAAAATATAAAGAAATGTCGAGGACCAAAAATATTGGACTTAAGTGCCTGCCTAGGATTTTTTATCATTAAAACATCAGAAAAAATATAAAGAAATGTCGAGGACCAAAAATATTGGACTTAAATGGCTGCCTAGGATTTTTGTATCATTAAAAATCAAGAAAAAATATAAAGAAATGTCGAGGACCAAAAATATTGGACTTAAGTTGCTGCCTAGGATTTTTTCTCATTAAAAAATGAGAAAAAATATAAAGAAATGTTGAGGACCAAAAATATTGGACTTAAGTGCCTGCCTAGGATTTTTTATCATTAAAAATCAGAAAAAAATAAAGAAATGTCGACGACCAAAAATATTGGACTTAAATGGCTGCCTAGGATTTTTTTATCATTAAAAATCAAGAAAAAATATAAAGAAATGTCGAGGACCAAAAATATAGGACTTAAGTGGCTGCCTAGGATTTTTTATCATTAAAACATCAGAAAAAATATAAAGAAATGTCGAGGACCAAAAATATTGGACTTAAATGGCTGCCTAGGATTTTTTTATCATTAAAAAATCAGAAAAAATATAAAGAATGTCTAGGACCAAAAATATTGGACTTAAATGGCTGCCTAGGTTTTTTTTATCATTAAAAATCAAGAAAAAATATAAAGAAATGTCGAGGACCAAAAATATTGGACTTAAGTGGCTGCCTAGGATTTTTTATCATTAAAAAATCAGAAAAAATATAAAGAAATGTCTAGGACCAAAAATATTGGACTTAGATGGCTGCCTAGGATTTTTTATCATTAAAAATCAGAAAAAAATAAAGAAATGTCGAGGACCAAAAATATTGGACTTAAATGGCTGCCTAGGATTTTTTTATTATTAGAAATCAGAAAAAAATATAAATAAATGTCGAGGACCAAAAATATTCTACTTAAGTGCCTGCCTCTTACCATTCAAAAATGAGAAAAAATATAAAGAAATGTCGAGGACCAAAAATATTGGACTTAAATGGCTGCCTAGGATTTTTTTATCATTAAAAATCAAGAAAAAATATAAAGAAATGCCGAGGACCAAAAATATTGGACTTAAGTGGCTGCCTTGGATTTTTTATCATTAAAAAAATCAGAAAAAATATAAAGAAATGTCGAGGACCAAAAATATTGGACTTAAGTGCCTGCCTAGGATTTTTTATCATTAAAACATCAGAAAAAATATAAAGAAATGTCGACGACCAAAAATATTGGACTTAAATGGCTGCCTAGGATTTTTTTATCATTAAAAATCAAGAAAAAATATAAAGAAATGTCGAGGACCAAAAATATTGGACTTAAGTGGCTGCCTAGGATTTTTTCTCATTAAAAAATGAGAAAAAATATAAAGAAATGTCGAGGACCAAAAATATTGGACTTAAGTGCCTGCCTAGGATTTTTTATCATTAAAACATCAGAAAAAATATAAAGAAATGTCGAGGACCAAAAATATTCTACTTAAGTGCCTGCCTAGGATTTCTTACCATTCAAAAATGAGAAAAAATATAAAGAAATGTCGAGGACCAAAAATATTGGACTTAAATGGCTGCCTAGGATTTCTTACCATTCAAAAATGAGAAAAAATATAAAGAAATGTCGAGGACCAAAAATATTGGACTTAAATGGCTGCCTAGGATTTTTTTATCATTAAAAATCAAGAAAAAATATAAAGAAATGTCGACGACCAAAAATATTGGACTTAAGTGGCTGCCTAGGATTTTTTATCATTAAAAAATCAGAAAAAATATAAAGAAATGTCGAGGACCAAAAATATTGGACTTAAGTGCCTGCCTAGGATTTTTTATCATTAAAACATCAGAAAAAATGTAAAGAAATGTCGACGACCAAAAATATTGGACTTAAATTGCTGCCTAGGATTTTTTTATCATTAAAAATCAAGAAAAAATATAAAGAAATGTCGAGGACCAAAAATATTGGACTTAAGTGGCTGCCTAGGATTTTTTCTCATTAAAAAATGAGAAAAAATATAAAGAAATGTCGAGGACCAAAAATATTGGACTTAAGTGCCTGCCTAGGATTTTTTATCATTAAAACATCAGAAAAAATATAAAGAAATGTCGAGGACCAAAAATATTCTACTTAAGTGCCTGCCTAGGATTTCTTACCATTCAAAAATGAGAAAAAATATAAAGAAATGTCGAGGACCAAAAATATTGGACTTAAATGGCTGCCTAGGATTTCTTACCATTCAAAAATGAGAAAAAATATAAAGAAATGTCGAGGACCAAAAATATTGGACTTAAATGGCTGCCTAGGATTTTTTTATCATTAAAAATCAAGAAAAAATATAAAGAAATGTCGACGACCAAAAATATTGGACTTAAGTGGCTGCCTAGGATTTTTTATCATTAAAAAATCAGAAAAAATATAAAGAAATGTCGAGGACCAAAAATATTGGACTTAAGTGCCTGCCTAGGATTTTTTATCATTAAAACATCAGAAAAAATGTAAAGAAATGTCGACGACCAAAAATATTGGACTTAAATTGCTGCCTAGGATTTTTTTATCATTAAAAATCAAGAAAAAATATAAAGAAATGTCGAGGACCAAAAATATTGGACTTAAGTGGCTGCCTAGGATTTTTTCTCATTAAAAAATGAGAAAAAATATAAAGAAATGTCGAGGACCAAAAATATTGGACTTAAGTGCCTGCCTAGGATTTTTTATCATTAAAACATCAGAAAAAATATAAAGAAATGTCGAGGACCAAAAATATTGGACTTAAATGGCTGCCTAGGATTTTTTTATCATTAAAAATCAAGAAAAAATATAAAGAAATGCCGAGGACCAAAAATATTGGACTTAAGTGGCTGCCTAGGATTTTTTATCATTAAAACATCAGAAAAAATATAAAGAATTGTCGAGGACCAAAAATATTGGACTTAAATGGCTGCCTAGGATTTCTTACCATTCAAAAATGAGAAAAAATATAAAGAAATGTGGAGGACCAAAAATATTGGACTTAAATAGCTGCCTAGGATTTTTTATCTTTTAAAAATCAGAAAAAATAGAAAGAAATGGCGAAGACAAAAAATATTGCACTTAAATGGCTGCCTAGGATTGTTTCATTATTAAAAAATGAGAAAAAATATAAAGAAATGACAAGGACCAAAAATATTGGCTGCCTTGGATTTCTTATCATTGAATTTCCAGTCTACTTATTTCTTAACAAACTTTCCTTAAAACAACCTAAGTCCAAAGTTAACTTATTATTTTTTCTTTTCAGGTAAGGACATGATCAATCATTATACTCCTAACATTAATGCATTTGGATTGCGACCAACTTTTGTAAGTTTTTGAGATTTAGATTCCTGATGACTATTTTGTGTTTCTTTTAACTCTCCATTTAACAACAGTTCGAGGGTTCCATATTTAAAAAAGAACACCCGTCTTTCCTTTTATACCTACTATCTATATTTTTCTTCTATTCCCTATCGAAGCTTTTAAGAATTTGGAAAAAAAATACTAATTTTAGGTATTTAATGAAAGCTAGAAAAAAACTAGGCTATGTAGTCCCTTGGAAAATCTGAGGTGACAGCTTCTTATGCTGTTGACCGACGAAACGAATAAAAGCGAATATAATCCTCTTTTGCGTTTTTTAAGGCTACTAAAAAAGCTGTTAAAAGCTCACAAAAAAAGCTTATACTAATTTCTTAAGGTCGCAGTAAAAACGTTTGTAACTGTTATATCATGCATTTTGTTGAGACCTCAAGACATGCGTAAAAGCTTTATGTTTAGAGCTTTTTTTTTAAACGCTTAATTTTTAAAGCTTTATTTCCAAAAATTCATTGTGAAGCCTTATCCTTAGAGCTTTACGAAAAGAGTCATATACACTTTCATTCGTTCTTCTTCTTAAAACACTAATCAGCACTAATGCTTTTCTAAAAAAAAATCACAAAAGCTTTTCCTGATATAATCAAGGGATAATTCACCCTGCAGAACAGATCCATAAAGGTCTCCCTAATGCCAGCTTTTCGGAACCATTCTTTTCTGCGATTATATATATACTGGGAGGGGTCTTAAAACTCTGTACTTGACAAGCTTTTCAGGACATCTGTCCATTTTCGTTAGAATTTAGCGAGTAGCTATTGGCGAAGTGGTGTAACTTGTAATTATTCAAGGGTTGACCTTTCTCTCTGGTCCATCACACTGACTATTGCATCACTGCACCGAATTTTCTCATGGACCTGTGCTTTGGACACCAAGGTCCTGGTCAGTATGTAGCACACTGTTCAACAATGATCCGCACAGTGTAGGTTTGACGTGAAGGGGACCAAGGCCGGAGACCTTCTTATTCAGTGATATTGTGTCCTTAATCGCTTTAAACCGCCCTTAAAATAGACTTTCTATATACTAACGGCAGGGAGAGCGAATATTTTCCTACTTACACATGACTTTTGTACGGACTTTGTGGCTTTTTTTCGTACATATTTCCATTCTGAAATTTAAGTTATTTTTCAAAATAAAATCCGACCCCAAACTTGGGATTATAATTCATACTTGTTTTGGGTCCATTTTTCATATTTCATTTAGCGATCAATCCTTTCATAAGCTCGTCAGGAAGTACATAGCTAAATGTCCCCAGCTCGCATTACAAGTGGGTGAAAGCTCGCGAGAAGTGGGATCATCGCATCGCAACTCATCCACATCCAAGTCACTCGTGGACATTTTATACCCTTACAACTTATCTACGAAACAACATCCATGCAACATCCATCCAACATTTCATCCATAAACTAAGGATATGCTATCAATGGCATAGTTATGCCCTTATTGCGCAGATGTTTGGCCGAAAGCAAAGTAAGTTTCCCACTCTTTGACGAAATATCCAAAAGTTCAGTTTGCCCGATGTTAAGTTGCCGTGTGGATAAGTTGTATATGGGTATCAGACGCCGTGGATGAGCCATACGAAGGGAATACAATCGCAGCCTAGTTACTAGTCGAAGTGGTTTTAAATTCACTGATGAAAGCATTGGTACGTAATGTGTCGTCACTTTGGTTGGACTTGGAACTCAGGTCTTGTATAAATCTTGTTCAACTTTTACTCCTCAAAAATCGAATCACAGTACAATTAGCGAACTTTGCAGCTCACTACCATTACCCCCTCCCAATTTATAAACCACCAAATTGCCTGATATCATGGTCACGATCCGCCTTCATTTATCCTCTTAATTCCCATCCTTGCGCGGTGATAAACTCATTCATAAATCGCATTTCTTCAGTCAGTACCACCATCAAGTGTAGGCACATCTCCAGCGATAACTATACCAATCCACACGCCCCCCGCCATACACCCATTTCAAAAGAAAACTGATTACCACTTGTGAGAGAGAAAAACGTTTTGTACTTGTTGAAGATATGTGTGTGTCTGTTCTGTTGTATATGGCATAACCGCACATCGAGGAGCCTCTGGGAGGAAATCGTGCGCATATTACGTGCAAAACCTCTAAGCGCGGCTATCACTTTCATTTGAGACTTCATTCGCGCGCTGTTCACCGCGCTAACCGCTCGACATTATGATTAACATATCACGTTTATTGAATCCAATTGCGCACACCCCCCCTGACTAAACGCCGCCCGCTCATGAAGCGCAATGATGATGATGATGCTAATAATGCTCTTCACACGCTGCAACTAGGTGTCAATAAGTTAGAGGATCTGTATGCTCTGCATGGCGTGTCGGTATGTGGCTGTCAAAATGATGGCGACAAGGAAAAAGCCGAGCGGGCTTCAAATCGACAAAACGTGGATCATGTCGTGATCATGACCAGAATCTGAGAGACTTGCCTCTAAGGACGTCAAGCAGATATTTTTTTTTCTTTTTCTTTTGGACGAAATAATTGGAAAAATGTTATTGACATGTAAATGCAGTAAAGCAGTCGTGTCCTAGCCGTTACCAATGGATTGAGTCTATGGTGTAATACTCGCTGATGGTATAGCAAGTGGCAGGCTGTGGTGTCTTTCGGGCACCAGCTTCGATTGTTTTTTGGTCGAGCTTAATGGGCTTGTCTGTTGAGTGTTGTTGATGCGGGATGAAAGTGAGTTTGTAATCAGTTTCGTAATGCGAAAGAGGTTGCGGATGGTAGAGGTGTAAAAAAAAAAATTCTCATATTTCTCCTTCCCGTTGTCTTTCGAGATTCACAACTACCCACTTGTTTCTGAAAATTCAATTGATCCACGCGCACCGTTGAAATTTAAAATCCGAAATGCGCATTCAAATTCGCACTCAAATTCGTCCTGTAGCAAAAAATACAACTGAACTGAAAATTATTCCGTCTAGTAAATCCAATAATTGGAAAGGATATCCGATATCAAAAGGAATTTCCATCCCTTAAAGGAAATAAAGAAACCAAAATGCCTTTCATTCGAAACTCAATTACACAAAAATGTATATACCTATTTCCCTTTCTGTTAAATTATCTATATTGAAATGTTAGACGGCTCCCCGCGTCTTATATCAAAGTGAAGAAACGGAAAATACCCGAAAGCTTACATCCTTTGACAAGGATAATAACCTATTTACGGAAATTTCAGTGCTTTTAGCACATTTCCTCCTTGATTTCATTACGCATCTTCTCTCTTTCGGAAGATAAAGGAAGTTCGTAGGGAGCACGACGGTATATATGGTAATAAGGACAACTACGAGGTTCACTTCACTTATTCCGGTGTTCAGTTGTTCAGTGCAAGCAGAGGGCGGCGATGGTATGCGTTGAAAATTGGTTGTTATCCAGGGATGTGGAGTCAGGCGAATAATTGTTGTTAATATGTCTTCCGTTTGATTTGATTTGGTAGGGTCCTTATTTTTGTATACCTAGCTAGAAGTCGAGAGGGGCCTTGGGGTCATTAAATGGTGCATCTAATCCTTCTCTAATCACTTCAAGACGCCGATAACTCGCGGTATGACGCAACACCCTACGCTGTACATAATTGGTATACAACACACCACACCAAACCTGTCCACAAGTGGAACTAATCCCGTCGCATTATAATGCGATATCGACAAATTATCGATCACGCTCCATTTTGCTTCCATTGCGAGATTACTATATGCACCTCGGTGCAATGCGCCAGCGCTATGCCCTCAATCCATGACAATGGGGAGCACAGACAAAGCAGAGAGGATACGTACATACAGAAGGATGGAAAGATACAATCGATTCCGCATGTAAGAGTGCACTCCGGTTCGATATACAGCGCCTCTTAGGTGATGGAAAATCATAACAGTGAACGGGTTGTCTTCATCATAAATGTAGGTGCACCCCCTCATCCGCATAGGACCTTGACTTGATGACACAATTTTCTGCTAGCACTTTTGTGAATGCGAAATGAATTCCGCCAGAGGGTCATGGTTTCGCGCAGGATGTACCATCTTGAGATGGGCTTGCTGCTGCTACACCTGCCTTCGTGTGTCGCAGTTCATTTGGTAGGAAGAACACTTTGTCACGTCAAGATGAAACGGATCAGCCGCGATTTTGAGTGGTTACGCTTCGCCTCATCCACTATTTTTGTTGTTCGACAAACACACGGCTCAGGTAAACAAGGACGTATTTTTGTAGGTACCTCTCTCCAACTCGGGTGTACTATTTTCATTTGGGACATCCTGTTTGCTTGTTTGTCAACCTTCCGAAATCAGTGTTATTGTGTGCGAATGGTGGCGCTAGAGGCAATGTATGGGTGCGTGTGGACCGAAATTCAAGGTCCCTAATAATAAGAAAATAATGCGCACCTTTCCCGGCGTACACAGTACACACTCTCTGATGTTGACACAAATCCAAGATGTTGGTTGGAGGGCATTCTCATGTAGTTGGACCGATGCGGTGATGCGATGGTGTATACGCTTCTGTGGCTGTGGTGACGGCGGTTATACAGTGTGCGTGAGTAATTTCACGGTAAATTTAGTATGACGTGGTGTACAAATCACGGCGCCTCCAGGTGTATAAGCTGTGCACACACAGGAAATCAACCAAACAGCGGTGAAATGATTATGAATTATGGCGGCGCCGCCGCCGATGTGTTCGTTTTGGGAATAATTTTTATATATATTCCGAGAAATCGAGCGGAAAGAATTTCTCGCTGCCATCAGGGATGTTGATTGTGTTGACACAGAGATGTGATGGCGCGCATGTAATGCGAACCAGTTTGTGAGTGCGTGAGTGTCGGTCATTAACTTTGTGGTATAGACGACATAGTTATCCTTCGAAGGAAGGCATGCACTTGACATTTTTGAGGACATCAAACGAGGTTTGGGGGGTAGTTTTTATAGGCATATTGCAGAAGATTAAAACTGAAGTGCTGTCTTCTAGGAGGGCTTAATAACAGATTTAATTTTGAATCTCCCAATTCGAAAACTCCCACAGGATGTGATGAAAAATGAATGTTTGAAAGCATCATGCCCCATAGATATAGAGTCGCATATACCTTCTCACAGCCCACCGTTTGGGTGATTCAAGCTCTCTGTGCCAATAAAAGTTACCTTCAATTGTATGCCCTATCTAAACCGTGAAATTATGAGCTTCTTTCTTAAGACAGTACCTAGTTAGATATAATCTCGAATGTTTCTTAGAGGTGGGACTTATTCTATTTTTCTGGCGATTAAACGTGTGACCCTTCGCTCAGTAGTCCAACGTAGTGACCCGTATTTAAAAATACATGATTCCAAAATGGCTACTGCACGAAGATCCACATGACTGGCAGTTGTTTCTTGACGTCTTTTAGAACGGGGTACCAGACATAAGACCGTGTTAGTCGGTGCGGTTTTGCAAGGCTTTCATCTTTGGTATAGGGGCTGTCGAGATGGGGCTTGAAAGGGCTCTCTTTGGAATGGAAAGCAATTTTTACTTGCATAAAGTGGCCAAGCTCGCGGTGGTACTTTCTCTTCTCGCCGCCACGTTTTTACACGTTGAATACTTTGATCTATATCTGATAATTGTCTTCCACGCTGCCATCAAATCTGTGAACTGTATAATCAAGCGCGATGATAATTGCACCCGTCAGGACCGCAGAATGACTTGGGATCTTTGGGACACAATAGACCATACGACCGAAGGGACGTTTAGTGCCCTAACTCTATTTTCATAGCTCATGTGAAAAGCAGCACTGCGACCTTTGTTTATGTTTCACATGTAAAATCGACATAATTCCATGAACGTATAGCTCGTTCAAGGAGGTCGCGATTCGACCCCTGGTTTGAATTTGTCTAGTTGGAGTTACAATTTAAGAGGCCTTAAAAAACCATGAGAAACAGTCTTCTGCGAGCAACTGAAAATTGTTTTGCATTCATCTGCTATTGAAAATTAACGAAGGGGTCCCCCAGGGTCAGTTCTTGGGCCCAGGCCATTAATTTGAAAGAGTGCTACGAATTATGAGGCTAAGAGGAGTAGACGTAATTCGATGCACTGATGACATCCATGACATCCTTAGTATGGGTGAAACCCTAAATGAGGTGAGGACAAAATGCAGCAACACTCCAGTTAGTAAATATTTGTTTCGCGAGGTCTGCAAATAGCAAAAAATGACGGCTGCCCGATAACAAGCAAAAGGCAGTCGGGAGACTGGGTACGGTTGAAACAATTTTTCTTCTATCGCCCATAGGATAAGCATTAATAAGACTAGCCATAATGGAGTTGGCGAAATGCAAGTTAAATATTTTTTCTATTAATGCACATTGTCTTTTTGAGTTCATGGTGTGCTTTTTAAGCAAATCATCAATTTTTATGAAAAAAGTCAATTTGTTTCAACTGTCCCCATACCAGGGGGGTTGAAACAGTGAGTGGGGTCAAATGAAACACGTTCAAATAAAAAAAAATCTTACGTTCTAACATTTAATTAATTTTTTACACTTAAACAAAAGTTTTTTAATTCAAGGTTTTATATTAATTAATTAAACAGAGATCAACAAAAAATGAATAAAAACTAAAAACTTTCTACATTAAATTAAGATAAAGGAACTTGTTTCAGTCTTGAAAATAAAAATTAGTTCTCACAGTAATCTGAGTCGCAGTTGTGATAGACATTGCCACCTTCGGTGCACTCGTCGTGTGCCCACATTTAGCATGTGATGCATTGCACCCACTTTTCCCTTGATCTGCTCTCAAAATACGGATCCAAACAAATGAGGCAATAGTACTCCTCGTCTTCTGAGCTTGAAGATTCTTGTGGGGTCTTATTTTTTCTAGTGTTCTTTTTGTATTTGGTTCTTCTCCGGGGTGTCAGTGTAGATCGTGGAATTTCTTTTTTTTCGACCTCTATTCGATTTTCTTGCCAGAGTCTTGGGTAGAGGTCGGACAATTTCCGGGGAAAACACATTAGCACCACTTGAAAGTAGTGCTTGTGTACTTGTACCTCCATGATCTTGGCGAGCCCTGCTGTCCATTTATGTTGCGTCTTCCTGGTAGAGTTTTTTCCGGTACCGGAATATCTTCCTGCCGGATCTCTGCTTGAGGTGGTAGTGACAAAGGCTCTTCAGCAGCTTGGGTAGGAGGCAGGCTATGTGGCATTAGAACCTCGGCTCATGTAAACACATTGTTTCAATCAACCGTCCCCATAAAAAATGTTTCAACTGTCCCCAGCTACTTTTCTAACAAAAAAAAGTTACAAAACAACATAAACAATACGGAAACGTTTCTAAATATCACTTAATTATATTCTACATTCTTTTCTGCACACAATAGAAAAACACTCAACACTCTCATTTGAATAGTACTCACACAACAAAGAAAACAAAAAACTTACTTTAGCTTCTCATAAAAATGAAGAGCTTTCAGTCCGCAGCCAAGCAGCACGACGGTAGGAGCAAGGCTTAATATCGTAAATGCACTGATTTCTGCCTCATTTTCTCTCAATACTCATACACATTGCGCGAACGGCTTCTGAGATATTTGTGTTGTTTCAACCGTCCTGTGTTTCAACCGAACCCAGTCTACCCTACAGTGACCCCAAGGAGACTAACGTCATTCACGTTGTCATCCAGGATCTTTGAGTAAAAAACCAAGTAAGACAAAGATCATGATGTTGAAGTTTCCAATTATCAAACGTAGGAGGCAACTATGGACAGTGTTTGGGTGGTGGCGTTTTGCTAGGTAACCAATGCAGAAGACACGGAGTCAGCTATACAACTCGTAGCACCGGCTTAGAGTACCCTTTCCTAGAGATAGAAAAAAACCCAAAGGCAATCGCAATGCGGTTCGGTTGCAGTTGGTCATGGTGCGTATGGACATCTACCTACCTATGGCCTACCCTCAGACCTTAAACTGCATACATGTAAGGCTTTCAAAAGTTGGCATATCCAGACCCAGTTTCCTATTTTTTTGACTACGCGAAAGCGAGTCTAAACCCTCGTGCAGCTGATGTCCTCAATTAAATTTTATTTCCCTATTGAACTTGATCTCGAGAAACTATAAAAACTCTCATGAAATTGATCTAAAAAAATGGGCGCCTGTCTTCGCTAATTCAACTTTTTAAGAGCATGATATGAGTATTCCTCCGACAATGACTTGCAAAGAAGCACAGCGTCTCTTGTAGCTGTCTTATATGATAGTCATCCGCAAGCTGACTCCTAAAAGCCCTTCCCTGCAGGTTTGATAAACCATCGATATCGGTGTCTAGATTCCAAAAAGTTTCCTACAAAAAGCCTGCTGTAACTTTTCACACTTTTCAGCACCTGTAGGTGTGTATATAGATTTCGAGACACATTCGAATCAGACAACCATTTGCCGGGTCTCTTTTCGTCTCACCTGTACCTAGGTGTAGGTTCGGAAGGGGAATTTGAGGTTTGAGGTTTAGGTTGTTTACAGCACCATTGTATTGATTCTGCATAAAGACAAGCGTAGCTCATCTCGTGTGGCAACTCTTCTTAAGACCTTCTTTTCAGAAGTGACGGCTCCTTATTAACCTTTTCTTCCTTTCAAGCCAAAGCCCCAAATTATTGCCAATCATCAACTATAATTCGGCCGGTGGTCTCATATTGAGATCCTTACTCTGTCCTCCACCTAATTAAGCTTCTAGTACAATGGACCTTGGTCTAAGCTCCTCATTGAAGGCCCCCTAAAACCAACCAACACACTTAGAACGCGGCTTCTTCTTTGCATCGTTAAAATCTTCGAACATTTGCACTCTTGTAGATTATGTCAATTGGATCAGTGTCAAAGACTAGACTTCTTTCGACAGTAACAAGGTAGCTAGTGTTACCTTAGTTGTTTATGGGATTGCTATTGGGATGTGCACGTAGGCCGTTTTTTAAAATGTTGCAACAAGATGTCCCCTAACTTTATTTGCTTTATAAGACCACATTTACTTAAAATTGTTTATGTCTGAAACACTACTTAGAACCTGTATTTATTGGCAATAAATTAGCATAGCTTGAAATAGATTTATTTTAATTAAATTTTAAAAATTTTGAAATATCGTCCATCGTACAGCACTAGAAATAGTTTTTTTTTTTGTACTAAAAGGGGCTTGTCCCCAACGCAGTAATTTGAATTTCCCGATTAAATATCAATAGCATCTGGATCAGCTTAACAACGCTGGCACAGCTAATAAACAAGACTTATGTGTTCTTTAATAGTAATACTAAACATTGTTTAAGAATAATATTATCTTGTATTTGCAAGTCATTAGTTTCAAGATGTTTTTTAAATCAAATCATTTAAAATCAGTTTGGAAGTATTTCAGAGGGAAGGAAAAAGTGAACGGCTAGCTATTAAATAAATAATTGTGTATATATATTGTGTTACCAATAAGTTATTACTACGATCAGTTAGGGTTGCTTAAACATCGATAGTTGGCAGTTTCGATAGTATCGATAGTTTCATTAAAAATACTATCGATGTTTTCCAAATTCACACATCAAACACATTTATGCAACGTAACGGAACCAATTTCTATTATATTTAGGAAACACACATTACAAGTCAAAAAATATCCAACCAAATTACATATTTAGGTCTTATTTGTTTAAAACAAGAAAAACCAAGATTCTCAAAAGTTAAAACTCAAAGTCAACGGAATAAAAAGTTTGTTGTAACATCTAAAAAACTTACTACTTAACTGGCATACAAACGATTTTTTCCGAATCACTGACAATAACAGATAAATCTTTCACCAGTAAAACAGTCTTTTTATCTCTGTAAATAAAAGCAATAAAACGTGGCATGTGCATTAGGCTGGGCCGTTTTTACTTTTTTTAACTTTTCCAAGAGGCTTATTGTGGAAAGGGTGCAAAATTACTTCAAATTGGGATATGTAAAATCTTATTACATTCTAAGAAGTCCTTCTGCCTCCGGATCGTTGTCAAAGTTTAAAAAAAAAACAGTTTTTTCACGTTTTATAGGTAAGTTGTTGCATGAAGATTAGGTACTTAAAAGCAGGCAGCTTGTAGGCAGTTCCCCTCAGTTTGCTCTCAATTGACGGTGGAGTTATAGTTTGTTTATGGTTTGGAAAGTGGTTGTATTGTGCGTTTTAACATGGATTGTACTCGCGAAAAGTGGATTTGCCCGTTATTTGGTAACACATGTGAGTTAAAAGACAACATCTTACCCGCATATGAAGACATGATGAAGTTTTGTGAGTGGACCCGTCGAAAAATTAATCTCGAGCAGTGCACATAAAAGGAACCCACGTATGTGTAAATGTGAAGACATTTCTAAGTGTACCTGTCCTAGAGAAAAAAAAGTACCTGCAAGAGAACACAGCTTCCTGATCGACCAACGAACTACAAGAAAAATGTTTATTGGAAGCGTTGATACTATTACAACTAATAAACTACAAAACACGTTTAAGCGAAAATTATTAGGGCAAAACCCAAGATTTCAGGTGGAAAATGAAAGCACACAAGAGCTTAATGTTTCTTTTTCGTCGGAATCTAAGTCAGAATGCACTACATCGGATCAAGATGATGAATTCGAACCACAGCTGAAGCAAGTCAAGCCATCGGTAACTCCTTCCAAAAAACTGTCTTCTGAAAGCTTAGAGTATGAGTTGCTCTCGAAAACTTATGATAGGTTTGGTGTCTCTGACAGAGCCGCGGCTGCAATCACCTCGGCAGTGCTCCATGCTTCCAGCGCAGAAGTTATTGATAAAAATCAGATTCGCCGGAAACGAGATCTAACTAGAAAATGTGCCGTGATGCGAGTCACCGAGATACCTGCTTTATACTTCGACGGAAGGAAAGATATAACTTTGTTTATATCGAAAAAGGATGGAAAAATGTACCAAGAGATTGTTCTTGAAGAGCACATTTCATTAATAAAAGAGCCGGAAACTAAATTCCTGGGTTATATCACACCAGATTTGGGCACTTCAAAGAGTATAGAAAAAGGTATCGTCGACTTCTGTTCAAAAAAAGAAATTTCTATGAACTCTTTAGTAGCGGGTTGGGTGTGACGGAACAAACGTGAACGTTGGTAAGCAAGGAGGCATTATTCGACTGCTCAAAAAACGATTGAACAGGCCCTTACAGTGGATCATCTGTCTTCTCCACATGAACGAATTGCCATTTCGCCACTTATTTCTACACCTTGATGGCAGCACGTCAGGACCCAACACATTCTCAGGCCTCAGGGTCTATTGGAAAATGTCTAGAAAACTGCGAAAAGAGCCCCGTTGTGAAGTATCAGCCCATTCCCGGGGAGTTGCCTCAGGTGTCTTCAAAAGATATTAGCACAGATCAAAAATATCTTTACAGAATAGTACAGGCAGTGATAAGAGGGCAGTTTTCCATTTTGAAAGCTCGTAGCGTTCAAACCAATAGAGTTCGCTTTTTCCAGCTTCCCAAATTAAATCTAAACGCATCATCCTATATCGATCTTGTTGACTGGCAGCTTAACGTTACAGATCCTCCGGTATTAAAATCAATATCTGATGCAGAAATTCAAACGTATGTTGCGCAAAAAGGAGAAGGAAGTTTACCGTTACTACATCTACCATGCCATTCCCAAGCAGTCGAAAGAGCAGTCAAGACTGTAACGGAGGCTTCAACCAAATTAAGCAATAGAAGTGACAGAGAAGGCTTTGTAAAATCCCAAATCGAGTCTCGTAGAGCTATGCCAAAATTTGATAGCAAGAAAGATTTTCGGTCTAATTGAAGTCATAATAACAAATTCAGTAAATCATTTTGTACCATTTATCCTTCTTTTTTAATAAATATAACGCAGTATGTTGTGTTTAATTATATAAATACTCGTTTCTATGTATTTGTACGCATTGTTGAAATCACGTAATTTTATAAGACTTTTCGATATTTTGAAAACCAATCCGGAGGCAGAAGATGATGTTCAATCTACACCATATTTTAGGTATGATTTAACGGTATTATTTGGCACTATTTCTGCAATAAGCAAGAAAGAAATCGACCACTTTTTTTTCGCCATAGAAAGTGGCCCACCCTAATGTGCATGTGCAATGTACTACAGGACGAATCGTAAAAAGATACCTACTAATGTTCGTTTGGTACAAAAAAAGGAATCTTTTTCAGATTTCAGATTTGCGAATCTGGATTTTTTCTCAAGTACGTTTAAGTTTGACAACTACTAGTGGAGTTTGTTTACGTTTTCGTGAAATTTTTCGACTGAAAAGAAACGAATTGCATCGGGTTGATCTATTTTTTGTTAATGTACAAATTGTTATTCATTGTACAAATGTTTAGAAATCAATCTGGGCGAGCATTTTTAATGTTTTCATATAAAATTTAACCGGTGAATGGAAAACGCTTAGAAAAGTGTCAGGCTACGCATTCCAATCGCACAAATATCAGCACAAAACAGAGCAAGTGACGTTTTTATGTTCGATTGGCCTAGACACACGAAATCTGAAATCTGATTTCGATTTTCGAGCGAATCTGAAGAAGCCCAATCGACAACAAAGCTGTTTGATACATCAGCTTGTTCACCAAGGAAAGTTTAGAATCTCCGAAAAATATCGCCTTCCGCACGAACGTGTGTGTATTTGAAAAGCTATAGCTTTAAGTTGATAACGTTTCTAGTCAATAGGGACTGTTGCTTTGATTTATATTTTTTATAACAAGGACTTTAGGTGTGAATAATTTCAAGGAATACTATCGATAGACTATCGATGTTTAAGCAACTCTACGATCGGTGTGAATTGTCATTAGTGTCACAAATCATCAGCGTCACATTTTTAAAGTGAAGGTACGAAAACCTCATATTAAATTGCTAAAAATTAGTTGATTTAATATAAAAATTAAATGAATTCGGATTTTCTATGTTTTTTTTCAAAAATGGACATAGTTGGGACATAAAAAGTCCCTTTTTGAATTTTTTTCGTTTTTGTAATCTTTTCTTAAATGAATTTATATGATTTAAGTTTTTAATGCGAAATAAATTAATTTTGGCAAATATTGTCCACTGCGTCACTTTTTTGTCATTTTCGTCACACTTTGTCCCCAAAAAAAACACACAAAGGATTTAATTTTGCTATAATTTTAATTCATATAATTTTTCTTGAAATCACGATCGACTTGGTGGTGCAATTCTTTTAGGTGGAAATAACGGTAACACATTCTTTAACTAGCGTTTTTTTTTTTTTTCAAAAAATATAATGTTCTAAATTGGTTTTCGTGACGCAAATGACACTGAGATCAGGAAAAAAAATAAAAATTATTTAAACTATTTCCAAATTCAAATAGACTCAAGTTGCATTTTATCTGATAAAGAGAGTATGTAACAAATCACAATAAAAATAGACGTTTATTCGACGTTTTTATTAATTATTAAGTCCGTTACGAAAATGACAGGATTTCACAATTTGGGCGACATTTTAAGTTATATTATCCAAAATATTAGGAGAACTACACGGAATTTACTTGTTAGTTTATTGATAAAAAATAAAAAAATTGTTTTATTGTTGTTTTATTCCAACATTGAGATTTATTAAAAAAAAAAAATACACATTATTGCAACATTTTGAAAACAACCCGCGTACACAACACTAGATAGAAGTGGCCACAGTCGGGATGGACTCTGTCGTCGTGTGACAAACCTTCCATAAGCCAGCTGGTTACAAAGTTATAACCACCTAAGTAGCTATTACAATTTTTTATTTTTTTTTGCGACTAGACAGCGATGTTTGGAAGTCGCAATTCCGCTCGATATCAATGCCTGAAGAAATCCAATTTTATGTAAAGAGCCCTCATCTCCAACGCAAACCCAACCGATGTGCCCAAATCACGTTCCTGCGGTTGCGAACTGTATTATATTCCTTTCAAGAAATTCCCTCTAATTATCATCCAAAGATCGGATACCCGGATCCTGATGTATATACCTACGTAACGTAGACGTATACAGAAGCTCAACTGATGCATCGTTACGACACCGCATCTATAGATACAGTTGATAAAACCTGAGAATCCACTTGAAAATAGACCGAGAGACGCTTCAATGGTTTGTAATAATAGTACTTAAGACATTTTGCTTCGATGAAGGAAAATAGTCGATTTGTTGTTCTTCATCCTCTTTGCGTCCGTGTCAGTTTGCCGCTACTCTATTGTGATGTATTATTCGACTCGCCTCCCATTTTGACAAATCCCATCGACCGTCGGGGTGTTGGTGCAGGAGAAAAACTTGCAATCTTCCTGAAAGCAGCTATAAAATCTCTCCGAAAGGTATATGCGCCCCATCTCCCTCCCTATCTATCTATATAAGCTGAGCTGTTGCTGCTGCATCACTATGGATAGAAAGATGAGGATAAGGACGATAATGATGATGATGACGACGATGATGCAACCAACCAGCAGCAGCAGAGAAGCTTCTATCTATTGCGATGAAGGAATTCCACGAAGCGGATTATCATTGTTATTTCTTTATTGTTGTTGTTGTTCTAGTTGTTGTTGTTTGGCTGATGGGTGTGTGTATATAGTTTCGTGATGTTCCATTGGTGTTATTAGTTTTTATTGAATTCGGTCGAAGCGAGCAGAGTGCACTTTTCCGCTTGTTAGTTGGCTTGGTCCAGTTACATCAGGATAACAAGAAAACCATTTGTGATTTTGGTTCACCTTGGCCCTACTGCACTGTTTGTACCTATATATATATCTGCACTGAATGTGTGAGTTTGCTTGAGCGTAGGTAGAGATGTTTGGTACACATAACAATCGTCGTCATTGCATTGTCATAAAGATGGTATATCTATTGCTATTGTGGAAGTATTTCGATTCAATTCGGCTAGAGGTGTAGATGTATTGTAAAACGAGGGAGCTAAGTAGGTCCGTGCAGTGTTGGAGGCGAATAGGGGTCAAGTTTTCTTAGAGGAATCACTTTTAAGACCAAGCCCAATATGTCTACGCATTTCGTTTAAAGTCAGTCGGTATACTACCACCCCTCTCACTAAATTCGGAATTGGACAAAGGTTGCCACGAACTCCTTCGACTGAATGTGGTTTCTACGATGTTTCCATCGTTTCTACGATGTCCCAAAGCGCCCACCGCGCGTATGACATGGCGAGGGCAAGAGTGGTTCTAGGGCGCCCAAGAAAGTCTTGTTTCTGGGCTTCTTTATAAGGCTCTATAATGAATCAGTAGGTCTGCGCCAATCGCTACTCTGCTAGAAGAGCAGAAAGTTACGTCTACCAATTTTCAGAACTAAACTCCACCGCAAAAATTCAGAATACCCATCGAAGTTATGACTTTTAGTACAGAAAGGTTATCTCTGGGTGTACTTCATATAAAGTCTCGACAAAATGACAGCCAATTCTTCTAGTAGTCATGACATTTCAGCACTCAGCTCAATTAGTACCACGCAACGACAGATGTCTAACCTCCTGATAGAATCTTACACCGGCTTTTGAGAGGCTTAGTATTTATCACGAGAATCTCAGCTGTGTTTCCTGCTCGATGAAGGTCTAAGGTAGCGCTGGAACGATACGCCGACTGATTCGAAGTTGCAAGAGAACTGCATTTGCATCGAAAAAGTGTTAAGCTTCTATTGGAACCCGTCGCACCGATTTGTTGTTATACCTTTAAGAATTTCCTTAAGTAGGAAGCATCAACGACAGTTTAAGCTAATGCTACAACCATCCACAGACTCATGTTAAAACCCGCACTGACTTTTAGAGACAAGGTAGAGTTCAATAATTCCTATCAAGAGTCGGGACTAATAGATCGCAGCCTGGGTAAAGACAGCGGGCTCTGTTGTGTGACAAAGCTCAAAAAGGTTTTTTATTGTAAACTCTCCGTTGAGGTACTCTTCTCTCGAAATCGAGAAAGAACGGTACCTAACGTACAACAAAAGTAAGAGCTCATCGAGTACCACATATCGACGATGGCTTAAACTTTTGCTACACCTGCGTGTCGACTGGTTATATGTTCCTCGCAGTGTTGTTAGCAATCTCTCTTCATTTATCCCACGAAGCCTGGTAATTTTTCCCTTTTCACCATACTCAAATTCCCTTTTAAAATACCACGATCCTTTTTTGCGTCAAAATCCAGTTTTTAATATAAAATTTGTATTACACGGAAAGAAAATCACGTAAAATTAACCTTTAGTAAAGGGTGTTTTTTTAGAGGTATAGAACTTCGAATTGAAATAAAACACAAAAAAATCGTTTTAATGTCCATCAATTTAGCTTTATTGGAAGGATAATTTTATGCCATTAATGTTTAAATATGATTTCGGGCATGTGGCCGCCGCGGCTGCTTCGAAAAAAGCCAAGTCTAGAGGTCCAGTTTTCAACCGCTTTTTCGAGCATTTGGGGCTGTATGTCGGCAATAACGCCGCGAATGTTGGCTTCCAAGCTCCCTAATGTTTCTGGTTTGTTGCCGTAGGCGAGCCATTGGATTATTTTCCCCAAAGAAAATAATCCAATGGTGTCAAATCACACAATCTTGGTGGCCAATTGACAGGTCCATTCCGCGAAATTATGCGCTCATCGAATGTTTCCTTCAATAAACCGATTGTGACCTGCGCTGAGGTGGCATGTTGCGCCGTCTTGTTGGAACCACATCTCATCCACATTCATGCCGTCCAATTCGGGAACAAAATAGTCGGTTATCATGGCTCTATACCGGTCTCCATTAACGGTAACTGACTCTCCAGCATCATTTCGGAAGAAGTATGGCCCAATGACTCTACCAACCCCTATAGCACACCAAACAGTCAGTTTTTGTGGATGTAATGGCGTCTCAAGGGTCTCATGTGGATTCTCTTCACTCCAAATGCGGCAATTTTGCTTCTTGACGTAGCCATTCAACCAAAAATGAGCCTCATCACTGAACAAAATTTTGCGATGAAAATCAGCATCGATATCAATCTCATTTTCGGCCCATACACCAAAATCACGACGCATTGCATGGTCTCGCGGCTTTAATTCTTGCACAAGCTGGATTTTGTAAGGTCGTAAGCTAGGATATTTGCGCAAAATCTTCCATAAAGTTGATGGACAAAGCTCCAATTGCTGTGCACGGTGGCGAATCGATTCATCTGCGTCCTCTTCAACACTTTGCTCTACAGCGGCAATTGTTTCTTCGGTGCGCACTGTTCGACGTCTCTGCGGATGCGTATTATCAGAGCTTGCGGTAAACTTCGCGAACTGGACCATTCTTTTCGAAATAAATTTGCACGAGATGCAAGCGTTGTTCATTTGTCAACTTGTTCATGATGAAATGGCAAACCAAACTAAAAATAAATCACTTGACAGCTGACAAAATGGCCGGCAGTTAAAATAGTGTTGCCAACTTAAAGTTCTATTCCTCTAAAAAAAAACACCCTGTATAAAAACCGCAGTTTGTAACACTTTTTTGGTACCCGAAAATTTTGATAAAAGACGATTCACATGAGCTGTTTTTTTATGGACATTCAATGTGTTGATAATTAGGTGAAGAACAGTTGTTTCGATAGAATTTAACCAAAAATTTATAGTGTCAATGTTTTTTGTCAGATTTCTGACATTCCCACGATTTGGTGCTTTATCCCTTTATCCCACGGAAGGCTTTCTGGACATCGAAATTCCCACAAAAAGGGATAAATCCCTCGATATTGAAACACTGGTTCCTCGAGAACCACACATTGGCGATGGCAGCACCTCTTAGAGTACCAAGCACAAATGAAGGTCTCAACTCCGCCAAAACTATGCATTAACGAGTTTCTAAGACCTGCTGGTACCGCGCTGCATCGTATCCTGTTCCCCAATTAAGATCATGTAATCAATAACCGTCCCAGCTCTCCTCGACCATAGATTTCCCACCCAAGGGCGCAACTAAAACCCACATCTAATTGAAAACTCTTCCTGTCAGAAAGTCGCTTCCATTTGACAAAACCCCCTACCATCTCCAGAGAAAAAAAATTCAATCAAAATCCCAACTGACTTCTAGGGTGGCGCCAACAACTGCAATATCCTACGCTATAATGCTGCGTCCTAACTTACCGCGCTCTGACACTTGAACAAATGCCAAAGGACAACGGCCCCTATACACGTAGGATCACTTACACCAACCATGGTGCCATGTCATACGCGCGACATTGCAAAAATCATCCGCAGCATCAACGCAGCCAACGACCGACCTTATATACACGAGTCAACATGAGCACGACCACCAACCAAATGTCATATCTCCTCACTTATTATTACTTTATGTTTTGAATGGTGGTGGAGCATACACCGGAACCCCGAACGACAACAAAAGGTCCTGCGATTCATTTCATATCAAGAGGCAGCCCCCCCAACACCTGGCTCGGAGCTATCTCCCTCAGTGCAGCAGCAGTATCAGCAGCGGTGGCCTGTACGGCAACGCGATGGCGGCATTGCGCTTGTAACCTGTCAACCACTGTGTGGTGTGCTGTTTGATGCTGGCCCCGGTTGAAAATGTGCATTGCAACCAGCCCCAGACGGGGGACACTGACAATGCCTCTCGAACAAATAATGAATTGCTGAGCCTTCTCTTTAATTCCACTTGTCCTGTGCTGGGATAGATATCGCCTGTGTGTGTGTGTGTGTGGTGAGTGAAAGATGAAATTTTTATTTCAATTCGCGCTACGGCGGCGGCGGCGGCGACGGTCATAGATGAGACAGGAGTACCACCAGGTACGAGAGTATATATCTCGCTGAGAACAAAAGCAAAAATATCGCATTTGGTTCCCGCACAACGATAACACGACACACAACGCTGCAGAGGATGAGGATGTGGACCAGGACCAGCACCACTTTGCCAGCAATTAAAATAAAAAAGCAGATAGGCACACACAGGAGCAGCCAACCACAATCGTCGGTCGGTGTATCTTATATGCGGTGTGGAGCAGCGCATCGCAACTTCGCCATGGTGTATCTCTATACCACCAGTATCTTCTGCTCGATCTTATTAATTAAGAATTATTTTAATTAGTGTAATAAATTTTAATCTGTCATTCAGTCCGGGCAGGGGGTAGCTGGTAGCTGGTAGCTGGTAGCTGGTGACTGCAACTGCAACTGCAACAGCAAAATGCCGTATAGTCAGATTTCATGCCAGGAGTAGGTCATAAACCATGGTGAAGTATGGCTTTGCTTCCTCGTGACGTGTGTGTTTTTTCTCTGCCTTTGGTTCACCTCTTTTCCTATGCGCCATTCATCAGTTTGACCCCCATGCATAGTAGGATTCCATAATTGGGGAATTTAATTGCCGCCCTCGAGTGAATAGATACGAGTACACTGCCACCAACAACGTGCAGGCATTTCTTCCTCAGAATCGGTTTTTGCCAAAATAAGTGATGACCTCGACCATGCAGCAGCAGCAGCAGCAAGATCAAGTTTCTTCCTCAAGATCATGACAAAGGATGCCTCTTAGTTGGTTCCTTACATAACACGATCGTCTCTCTCTCTCTCTCGCTCTATCTGTCTGTGCGCAGTCAAGATAAGCAACCAATTTATTGATTATCTTCGCCTGATGAAGTCTCCTTCGATACGGGGCTGTGCTGCTTTGTTGTGTTGGCAAGTCATGAGAATTTAGTGCGCATTTTAGACCAGCCAACTACCATTCGTTTAATTCTATCGTGGCTTCCTGACAGATACTATGGATCGGCAAACGATAGGAAAGGGCTGCTGGGCAACTGAGTTGCAAACAAGCCACAGATTGAACCTTAATCGAAGAGTGTTTCATTTGGATTTTCGTGTGCAGGCTGGTTTTGGTTTGTTGTCGATTGTTATCGAGATTTTCGGTAGGAATTCTAGTCGGGAGAAGTTGTGGTTGTAGGTAGTTAGTGTCGTCATTGATAACTCAGTAAAATGGATCCTGGGCAGTTATGGGTCTCTGCAGGCATTTTTTGGGATGATACGTATTTGTGGAGCCCGTTAATAGAAAGGTGCTACCTGATAGTCCAACGAACCGCCATCTTGTACGAATTTTTTGGGTCTTGGGGCTATTTTCATCAAACGATGTAGTCCTCACACAAAACACATCAAACTCCCCGTTTTTTCTTGGAATCAGCTGACGCCATCTATGGACTAAAGTGAAAAGTTAAAACACCCTTGCTTCAAACCATTCACAAAATTGAGCTCTTAGGTGCGTCGCGACGGGCAAAAAATGTGCTAACTCGTGTTGCTCACAGGGCGTGTATTTCATTCTACGTTGCGTTGCTAAAGCTTCTTTAAAATGATCAATCTGGCTTGAGTTGTGATAGTTGCGCTGATGAATAATGAGCTAATGATATTGCTCGATCAACGCACTATGGTGGGGTATTTATTTTTTTAATTTCTTTTTTGAATAAAAAAACATTTAAAACAAACAATCGTCCGCTCGAAATCCAATCCTCCATTCCGCATTCATTTGCTCTGTCTTCGCTGTCCAGTAAAAATATCAACGGAGCAGCAACTTATATTTTTTTCTTCCGGTGGCAACCATTTTAAAAATATCTCTAACGAAAGCGCGTTCAACTTATGCTTGATTTTGTCGACTATATTTCGATATCAACGCTTGAATCAACTTTCAGCGCAACGACGGAGTAAATGTAATTGATAAATTTCTCTAACAAACTCAGTTTTCTTGCTAAAATCACACGAATTGATCAACTTGGGATAGATGTGAGGTAGGTGCATAGAAGGCTCTCAGATATTAAATCAATTGATCAACTTGGTGATCAACAACTTAAAGGGCTGATCAATCATTTGATCAACTAAACGTAAACTAAACATATGTTCAGCAGTAAAATGAGTTGATCAATCTGCTTTGTGATCAATCAGTTGATCAACCAGATGTATGAGCACGGTTGCCACTTTGGTAATTTTTTTACCAAATTTGGTAGTTTTTTTTTTTTGCTTTTTGAGTTTTGGTAATTTGGTAATTTTTATCTGGTTTTGGTAACTTTTAGAGCAGGAGCACCAAAAATACGAACTCGATATCAATTCATTTAAATGCTGCCTTACTGTTTCTGAGTGAAAGCATTGCATTTGCATATACAAGGTGGCGCAAAAATAACCTTCCGATGTTTTTTGGCTGTAATTTAAAAAGAAATGAAAAACTTTGATTCTTCTTGTGGATTATTTTTATTTGGTCTTTTAATTTTTTTTACATCAAGTCGAGAATATGATGTCATGTAAATGGCCGCCGCCACAGTTGATTGTCATTTGAGCCCTTTTTATGGCATTTTCCATCACTTTGGCCAAAACTTCCGGCGATAGGTGCTCACATTCTTGACGGATATTGTCTTTAAGAGCTGCAAGAGTCTGGGGCTTGTTGACATAAACCCGCGACTTCAAAAAAGAAGTCTGGAGCGGTCAAATCAGGCGATCTTGCTGGCCAGTGCAAATCGCCAAAACTGGAGATTAGGCGCCCGGGAAATGCATCCTTCAGCATATCGGTTGTGGTACGTGCAGTGTGTGCCATTGCACCGTCCTGTGGAAACCACATGTTTTCCAATCCCAATTCATCAAGTTGCGGCAAAAAGAACTCGTTGATCATTGCTCTGTAGCGCTCACCATTCACATTCGATGTCGACGGCGCTTCCATGACATCTTCGGCTACAGCAGCAATATTCTCTGCAGAACGGCTACTCCGGGGTCTGCCACGCCTGGCAGCATCTCGTGTTGTGCCAGTCTCTTCGAGGCGAGCGGCTAAACGTCGCAGTGTTTCACCAGTATCGACCAGTATTACCAGAATCTGCGACGAAATTCACGTTGTGCCAAAGTCACCGACCGATTATTGCTCAAATAAATAGTCACCAATATTCCGCGTTCTGGAGCAGTGTAGCGTAACATTGTTTATTGACGTGTATTTCGCATGTGTTTACTACACAAATGTGAAAACAGAACTGACATTAGGGGCCAATCGCAAAATTTATAGCATTTTCTGATAGGAGGATTACTTTTGCGCCACCTTGTATTATATGTAAACCTATTTTGTTCAAAAAATTACTGAATGCACTCATTTTCTTCTTTTGACAGATGTTGAACCTCGAAATATTTTCTGTTTATAACTACATTTGCAGACATAAAACTCTGATTTGTTAAAGTTATCAGAAAAAAGGTTCGGAAATGGTAGATGATCCCATGCCTTCTAGCAGCTGTTAATTTTGTGCATAACGTTGTTGACGTTGTTTAATTGCTTGGACTGACAAAGTTCCTACTACGTTCTTTACTGAGTCTTATGCTTTATAAATGATTGTTTTTAAACCAGCAATTTTAAAAATCAAATAAAATAATTAGAGTTTAGAAAATCTTGCTTTTGGTCAGTAAAAGTATTTAAAGTAGGTATTATTATTACATTAGTATTAAGTCTTATTTTTTTTTATTTTATAAAGAAGTCGTTGTTTAACTACTTAAAGACTGACTAAGTTCCCACAAACTTAATGTACAAAATTGAATATTTTAAAAGACAGATGTTTTTTTATGTTTTAAAAATGTTTTATCAACGTCTCCAGATTTTTGGTAAATTTTATGTTGGTTTGGTAACTTTTTTTTCCAATTTTGGTACCTATTTTTTTTTGGAAGTGGCAACCGTGTGCACGGAAAGAATTTTAAGATCAAATCAAGAAAAATAAGCGCAGAATCACGAAAAGTTTGTCTTGTTTTAGAACTTAGCTAAGGATTTACTGATTCACGACTTTTTTTTCGCAATTCTAGAAATTGTACGAAGTGAAGATATTGACCCTCAAAAGTCGTGAATCAACACTATTCATTATCAATAATGCGATCAATCGAGAAAAACATATTGCCATAACCGATCGCAATTTGACACAAATAGTTATCAATTTGATATTACATGGATTGTAAATTGCAAAAACAATTCGTAAATTACCACTTTTCTGTTGTAAATTACGATTTCGTCCCTTAGCAAATTACAACCAATAGTGTTGATTTGCAAACTAACAAGGGAGATTTACTACTTCAGTGGTTGCAATTTACAAATTCTTAGTCGTAAATTGCAACTTATTTTTATCAATTTGCAATTCATATTTTGCAATTTTCGTTTCTTGAGTAGTGATTTGAGGAATCGCCGTATTAAATTGAAAATGTTTTGTCGTGAAATTAGAAAACTTTATTCTCAATTTGCAACTTATATCTTGTGATTTACAAATCAAAATTCATAGTTTTATTAATTAGGTTTTTTTCGTATTCCTCCTGATATCCAAGAAAATCATACGGCGCCATATCGTCCGGAGACAACGGGATTTGTCTGGGGTGGTTTTTTGGTCTTTGCTAAAATTTAAAATACAAGTAAAATATTTAGATGAACTTGACATTGATACGAACCTTTACAATTCTTTTCGATTACATATTTTAGAATACACTCCAATTGATACTTCTTTTCATATAATATACAGATTTATATGCATAGGTACTTCAGGGCTTTTGGAATTCAATAGGTACTTACAAAATGTATTCCAGAATGCTTTATAATTAGTAGGACACTCACTATCCATACGAATTAGTTATATTTAAATTTAAACAACTTTAACCCGACTGCTTTAAACAAAGATTGAATACCGACTGTCTGTCTCTGCACCGCAACGCAATGTGCACAATGAAGATTTGGCTTCATGATTGCAGCTGTCTAGCAATACCACATACATACATTTATCCATAAAAAGAAAGGACTTAAAAGGATTTCGATAGGTACATGGACTATGAACTGTGCATAAAAAAATCCACACGTCAGGTAGTTGATTCCATGGAAATTACAAAAAATATTTTGCAATTTACGACTTCTCTACGTCAATATACGTTTTCAGTTTCATGTGTTAAATTATTACAAGATTTTATTGATTCATCATTCAGTTTTGGTAAATCACCAAATATTTTTCGCAATTTGAGATTGTGAAGTGGTGTTTAAGAGATTGACCTATTAGAGTGGTAAATTGCGCCAAACAATCTCGCAAAGCACTACAAATAAAAGAAGCTCGAATTGATACTTCTAATCGTAAATTACAACAAACAGAATTTCGTATTCTCCGCCGTTTTCAATGTCAAATTACCAATTTCTGTATCAATCCATGAAAACTTCGTTGTGATTTGCGACAAATATGTAAATCGTAAATTGCAACTCAAAATTTTGCAATTGGTGATTTTCAATTCTTTCCGTGTGTATGAGGCTGTTCAACAATTAATCGAGTTGTTCAAGCAGCTCGTTTTGTGAGGCTGTTCCACACTTAAATGAGTTGATCAATCAGTTGATCAATAAACATAAGGTTGATGGGATTTTTTAAAGAATTGAACGCGTTCATCAATTAATTGACCAACCAAGTGTATGGAACTATTAACTATAAGAAGAGTTGATCAGGTAGTTTATCACTTGAACAGTTAGGTGAATAATGCTATTCGACAATTTAAAGCGCCTGTGTTCGTCACAAACATGTGCATTTCTTGGTGGAATTGCTCTACTCAGCTCGGGCAATAGCATTTAATCAGCAGTTGGACGAGGGAAGTTATGTTAAGCTGGCATTAATGTCGGACTACCACTCGGTTGAAAATATGGGGTGTTTTTTAATACATCCGCAGTATAACAGGTCTATGCAATACAAGAAATATTGGTGTTCAATATTTCCATTTTATTAAACTTTTCCTATTTGTAGTCTAATTTAATAATTTTTTTCATTCAAATTCTCATTTTAATACGAATTTTCTGAAATTCAATATCTAAAGATTAAAAGCCAGTATTTTCTAACCCGGTCTATATTAAAATAATATTTCAATCAAGAACTTATAACAATTAAGTTATAGTTGACCGGAAATATAACATCTATTCCGATTGCATTTTAATACCAACTTAACTTATCAATTTCAATACATTTGCACTTGGTTTTAATAAAGGACCTGAACCAAAGTGATTAGATTTAAATATATCGGTATTAGTTTTGAACCCAAATATATTATTTTGTCGCTTGGTTAAGAATTTAGTGTTAGTTTGATCGTCCTAATCAATGGAGTGCATGATTTGGATAGAGTTATTTTAAAAGAAAAATGTTTTAAACATCCAAACGAGTGAAAGTCATGCTGAAAACTGGGCTACATTGATATGCAATGAGAATATTCTTCTTACAAGTAAGTAACTTTAATTCCAAAGTTTTCTTGTAAGAGGTTATAATATTTGCTTTTTTTCTTAAGTTGTGAAGCGCAGAGATGTTCCTAGTGGATTTGCGTTTGAAGATGAGGGCGGTTTAGAGATTCGAGTTCATTGACCCCAAAATGTAGCTATTACATTCCAAAAAGTAAGTAATTGACTGAATAATTAATAAGATAATTCGGGCATACATGAGTTCTATTTCATTTAAATTTCTAGAAAAATAAAAAAGAAACAGCGGCACTCTATAGGATTATTTTCAAAGAGGATAAAAGACCACGGGAATTTGCCTACGATTGACAATTTTCTATATGTATTTTACTGTTTAAAACCAATAAAAATGAATATTAAAGTAAAATATTTTCGGTGGTGACACATATCCCACAAATATTTAAATCAGATCTAATAAGTATGAAAATATAATAAAATTGTATTATATTTTAATATTCCATGGGTCTATAAAAAGCAAAAGTATTGAATTTGACGTGAAAGTATTTATTATATTTTAATCTGCAGATTATTTAATTCGAATACAAATGAATTCAAATTCTTTAATTTTTAAATATAAATAATGGTTTGTTTTAAACACTTTTGCATTGAAACCCATCTTCCTCTATATTAAAATTTAATATTTCAGATATATTTTGTAAAGCAGAAATTATTTAAAATTAATAAGTCTTTTATAAGTTATTTAATTTGAATACATGCAAAATATTAAATTTTAATCTTTTCTCGGCGTTGTCCTATATAGGTAGAACCCCAATAATATTAAATTTAACGCCAGGATTTTTAGCCGTGCAAGTGCATTTTGTTTGTGATCGATCGTGACATGGAGGGCATATAACTGACTTTTGTGTCGTTTCTCGCTGAAAAGTTTTATTAGTCGTTTTGCTCGGAGACTTAATGGTTCCACTGTTAAAAAGACAGTCCAGATTTGTTAAATGGTAAGTCCCACCTGAACTTATTGTTTTGCTAACTTCATCTAGCTTCAGGTTTAATTTTATGGTTGCAAGTGCCACATACATAACTTCCTTCATCAAAAAATGTAACCTGGAATAGTTAAACACACCAAATATTTGCTCGGACACGGTGCTGTTTCAAGATCTCATTTAAAAGCCACATCAGATACTGTCTAGTCTACCCCTTCTGCGTGGACCATTCGTTATCGAATGTAAAGCAGCGCTATCTCTCAGTGATGTTATATAGTGTAATTAACAACTATACGTTTTCAAAATAATTAAAAACGAACCTGAAATCAGAGATCGGAAACTAAATGATGGATACCTTCCATCTATGGTGACTTTGTGCTTTATGAAGTCATTTCGGAACGGAATAAATTCCAATGCTAGAGCCTCTGGCTACATAAAAACTTCTACGTAACCGGAATTCTTTGAGGAAGTGGCGCTTGAGCACATAGGTACTTCTAACATACTCTACACCGAGCACATATACCTGACCTCATAATCTAGAGCTAGACTAACCCATGGTATGCCGATCGTATCGCAGAGCCTTGTCTATAACGCACTATTGCTCTTTGCCAACTACAAACAGTACCACAGCTACGATGCTGTTTGAAATTCGCAGCCTTCACTTCAATTCTTAGAATCGAGTTGATTATCTTCATTATCTAATGACAGGTGTGGTATTTGCCTTGGAGTCAAGCAATTGTTGGTTCTTAGCTCAAACAGAATAAACACACAAAGGCTAAGTTCCATGGAACATACTCTTGCGCTGATAAGAATCTGGTTCGACAACAACATTCATTTTCATACCACAAAACCAGGCGCCCCTTTGTTCCGGTTTTTGGTTAACCATTCTTATCCCGTCAGCTCAATGTCTTATGGAATAAAGTTGTTGATTTTTGATAAGTGAACCGCCAACCAACCAAACTGCCAGTAATGTATGAAATTTCAAGAGCTCTTTGATTACCTACTTACGTGCATGTGTATAGGGGCTGAGAATTTGACCGCAATGTCGTACAGCTGACCATCTGCCAGGATCTGCAGAAGCAATTGTTGTGCCGAAGACATCTCGCACGAAACCCCTTTGCTGGATTTATAATGCACGCGGCGATGTGTGTAAATCGCCGCATCCAGCAAAGGGGCATGCCTCTGGCACAGTGTGCATATTTAAAACCGCATTATCCTCGAAAAGGGAATCATAGCACATTCCCAGAATTGATACCATTATAATATGTTACGCAGGCGTGCTGTGCGTGAGTCTCGTTTTCGGTATAGGTACCTACGAGTATGAGCGGAGAGAGGTCGTGATTAGGGGGACCATGAAAGGATTAAATACATTTATTATTGTGGCCAGTAAGCTTGCACTAATATGCCCTTATATGCGATGATAGTGAAGAAGCCCTTTTGTTTATGGGGAGGCGCGAATTGCTTGATCCCGTATGCTAAGGAATTGAATGCGGGGATTTTGAGTGTCCTTTGTTGTAGTGGAACTGTTTTGTTTTCTTATTTGTCATTTAGTTGTATGCTTGTGTGATCATGAGCTCATGCTGACTTTGGATAATGGATACAGTGGGTATATATCTACTTTGGTTCCTGGAAGGGAAACGAGGTTAAAGTTGGGCTAAGTTCGGTTGGAGTTTATTCATGAATTGCGTTTGGAATGTCTGGAATGGCCAAATGAGAACTTGAGAGAACTTAAAGTTTTAGTGGAGGTACTGAGGTTGTTTGAAGTGATATTTTGTCTTATGAGGGGAATGTGAATAGGACTGATAATTTGTTCAAGCTAAAATGGAGTTAATTTTAAAGTTAGTAGTCGAATTTAAATGGACTGTTGTTGTGAAAGCAATATCCACTATCACAGCAGTTATACCAACAGTAACAACAATAGCAGAAAATTATATAACAACAGCAACGGCAACACGACAAGCAAACACAACAATAACAACAACCAGAAAATTAACAACACTGCATAAATTTTTCTGTTGCTGGAAAAATTTGATTAGCCCGAAAGACCGAACAAAGTTTATAAAGCCGCAAATATACGAATTAAAGCAACAGCAACCACAAAAGAAAAAACAACAGAAAGATTGTTGGAAGAACAACACCAGCTATGACAATAACAACACTTAAAACAACAACTACCATTAAAACAACAGACAACTCAAAACAATAACAATAACAAAAAAGATCTGATCACGAAAGAAAAAAGTCTATAAAGTCACACAGACATGAATTTTAATGGACAATAACCACAACCACAACAGTAATAATGATAATAACAACAACGACAACAATAACAACTATCCATAAAAAATAACAATGCCCCAAAACAATAACAACGGACAGATCTGATGTTCCCGAAAGGTCGACAAAATTGTATAATGCCATAGAAATACGACTTTTAGTTGGCAAAGCAGAAGCAACAACAACATTAACAACAACCACATAAGAAATTATGTTGAGAGAAATAACAACACCCCAAATAATAACAACAACAGAAACGATGTGTTCACCCAAAATACAGCCAGGAACAATATGTGGTTGTGTAGACCGCTATATTCTATTCAACATTTGGTTGGGGCTGTGACTGTGGTGGTAGGGCAAATATGCGAGGCGCCTGAACTGTGAAAAATTGTATCTTACATCCGGTTAAGGATACAAATTCAGAAGAAATAAGATCAATTCTCAGATCAGGCGAATAATCGCTCATGACAAGAGCTCTTTTATGGGCTGAGATTTTAGTAAGCAGCAGACTTGAATCAGACTTGAATCAGCTATTTCCTGCTGCTGGACGCAATTTTCCTACCTAACCATACTAAAATCACAGCGTAACATCATTGCAGCTCAATACACCTAATTAAGGACAGCTACTTTATGCTTCACCCTTTGTGTCGCAAACTTTTCGCCAGTAATCACAAAAAGCAATACAACAGCTTTATACCCAATAAATCCCACTAATCAACTCGATAAAATTTGATAGTGATATTTATCCGAAAGGAAAAATGCCAACACCACGAACGCTGCTGCCGCTGCAATATTACCAACAGAACGACCAATAAAATCCGGCTGAATGGGCCGTTTTCTATTATTAATCAAATTTACGACTCCCATTTCGACGACGATTAGTTTAAACTAAGTGTCTCACATAAGTTTGTTATTTATATGCTCTGCAGGGGGTTTGGAAATATCCCCTATCGCAGTGTTTCCATCACCCTCAAGTTGATTGACGGAATATCATAATTTTTGGGTTATTTTCGCGACCTACAATTGAAAGTTATTGGCGACAGAGGCGACTTCATAAATCGCCATCGTCTGCAACCGACTTTAAATTTACAGCGACAATCCCTTTGACTTGATCCACTCCCTGACATTCTTGAAATTGCAACCCCTTGTGCACCATCGAAAAAGTCCCCTAACACAACACCCATCTCGGTGCATACAAATTCTCCCCCTTAAACTTGAGTAATTCAAGACAACTTTGAACTTTTGGTGCACCCACCCGAGTGGAACTTTTCCCATCTAGAATATCGCCAAAGAAAGCAATATGTCTTCCTAATTAGTACAACACACACATCACTTCTTCCATTTCAAGCTAATCAATTCTAAAAATCTCTTCTCCACCAAAGACGACTACGACTACGACTACGACGACGACGACGACGACGACGACGACGACGACGACGACGACGAGGACGAGGACTAGGACGACTATAGGAGTACACGACTTCTGAGAGAAGCAACTTCCACCTCCGACTAGTCATCTTCATCAACCTCGAACTGAATTTGTAAAGTTAACTTCATCAAAATTTATTACTCAAAGCGTGTGCAGGTATCTATACCATATCTGCGCACCGCATCTCGTGTTTCGCTTCTAGTTGGTGAAAATAAATTCTACAGGTTAACCACATCACATTTCAGCCACGTCGACGAAAAAGTCTCCTTGCAAGAGGAACCCCTGCACCACACACAGAGCCACTCACCGAAAGTCTACCAACAACCAACGTACATCTTTGAAGAGTTTCCTTAAATTCCATTATTGCACTTCTCTCGCACAAATAATTGGAGAGGTGTACACACTAGCACGAGCTCCTGTAATCATCCTGCAAAAAGCTATTCGAGCACTCTTCTCTGGGGGTGGATAAATGTAAAGAGAACCCGACACAATGTCGAGGACGCGTAGGATGATTCTGTGAAAGTTGAGACACTAATCACAGACACACACGCTCGAGGAACTCAGCTATAAGCTATAAGCAGAAGCGTTGCAATAAGAGCATTGTTCCGCAACACAGGTAAGCATATCTATACCTGTGTTCCACATTAAGCCCATTCAGTTGCCGGGATAATTGGAGGAAAAAGTCAACTTTAGTGAAAGTCTCGTAATTCAAGCCACATTTACCGGCAACCCTACCGCTGGTTGTATAATAATTCATTTGGTGGATGGAAAACATAAACACCACCAGTATCCTGAGGGAAGTTTGTTCGTTCCACGGAAGCCCGCACTGTATGACAGCGACGGCGAATAAGACGCACACATCATCGTGACACATGACGCCAAATGTGAGCGCAAAAATTCTATGCTCCGTTTTTTGAAATGTTGAACATCCTTTTGAGAATGTCCCAGACCGAAAAACCGCGTCACTGTATCATGGTCGAGATTGCTAGATGAAATTATAACGATGGGGGGTTGTAACGAGAGACCGCACGGTGATTTTATTGCCGTCATCCCAAAGCCACAAGGATCCTAGCATAAATTTTAACAGGATATTTAATTACAGATGAAATCACTCTTCTGTTGCAGATGAGGTGTTGTAAGCCATAAAAATAAAGTTGCTGGCAAAATATCAAATTCTTGGTAGGAGGTTTTTCGTTGTGCTTCTGCAGCGATGGAACACATTTAAGTGCTATCCTCCTGATGTGCGAGGAAATGTATCTGTAACCGGTGCTGATGGATGATTACTTATGTATGTGCGAGTATCGTTGTGTTAAGAGCTTTTGTGGGATTTTTGCGGTAAATGCAGCACCAGCAGTAGCAGCAATTTCCGACCACCGAAACACTGAAAGATGCTGACGACAAGTTGACTCTATTGTCCTAGGAAACTGAACGTATACGAGGTGTATGATGCTGTGAGGCAAGGCGTTGCAGTAAAGTCGAAATTCGGGCGAGAGGAAATTTTGTAGAAAGTATGTTTTTGATGAAAGTATATTCAAGAGGACAGTCGATGTCAAGTGGACAATGTTGGTGTTAAGCCCTTGAAGGTGTTACAGTTGACACTTGACTTGAAAGAAGTATTGAGCGCAGTGGCAGTCCGTTTATTGAAGTTTGCATGATGAAAGGGTATCGATAATGGGACAATGATGAACTAAAGGGGTGTATAGTTGCGGCGAAGGGTGTGGGACTTATTAAGAGAAGGCGAGCCATTCTCTAGGCTGTACCAGAATTGGTGTATAGCTTTGAGGATGGCTTTCTATTTGTAACAAAAATGCCACAACGTTCCGGTGGGGTTCTGTATTTTTCTGCTCTGAACCAAACGCACTAAACACTGGCACTTTTTAGCCATAAAAAAAGGGATCCATTCAAAATTCTGCTTTCAAAATTCTGATTTACAAAATTCTGATTTTCAAATTTAAAGCAATAAAATTCAGCTTATTCTGCTTTTTCCAACTAACAAATGAAAACGACGAAAATAAAGCAGATATAAAAGAAACAATAATTTCAAATTTATAAAACATTAAAAATTATTTACTTTTTATTTTAAAATAGGAATAAAACTGAAATTAAAAAGAAAAAATAGATTAAATATTGAGCACAAATTTTAATAAAAAAAAACAGTATCTATTGAAAAAAAATAAAAAAATAATATAAATCAGTCAGAAATAACCACTCTTATTTATTTGATTTGGCGTCAAATTTTAAAATATCAAAATTTTTCAGCATTTCTAAATGGGTTCATGTCTAAATTTAAAAAGGTAACTTTTTGTTCTTCTAGGTCAAAAATCAGTTCATACCTGTACTAATCAGGGTCAAAAAATCTCACCCGGGTGAAAAAATTAAACTTGTCATGGTAAAAATAAATAATAAAAAATATTTTTTTTCATAGTATCTGTATAAATAATAAAAAAAATTGTAGGTCAAAAATTTAAACTTTTTCATAAGCATTTTAAACAGCTTGCCAACGATTTCAACCCTTCATGTCCAACGGGTCAGAACTTCTTAGATTTATTTTACAATCGGGTCGTATCTAAATCAAAAGGAAACAAATTTGTTTGTCCGAGTCAAAATTCTGTTAATATAGGTATTCATATTTCATCAAAATTTCAGAGTTTCAATTTAACTATTTTTTCATATCCAAGTTGAAAATTTTAATTTTTTATGTTCTGGTCAAAATTTTAAGATTTTTTCATGCAAAGATCAAAAAATTGATTGTCCGAGTTAAATTTGTTTCAAATTTGGGCCAAAAAATTAAAAAAATTGGGTCTGGTCTAATATATGACTTTTTTTATTTTCTAGAGTTTCCGGAAGTTCCTCCTTCCCTTCCCCGCGACAGAGTTAAGAGCCATTCGGAGGCTTGCGCACATTTTTTTTTTTGGACTAGACAGGCTTCCCTAATTTTTTTGTACGAAGGTACTGCATTTTCGCTTGTACTTTGCTCCTCATTTGATATTTCACATTTTTTTAAACATTCTAAAGACTTTCTCTGATAGTTTCCTCAGGGCTCAGCTGCCTTCTTCGATTTTTATGATCCAGTCAGGTCTCATTCGTATATTAGGGGGAATCTATTTGGTTTGCCGTCTAGCAATGTAAAAATAAAACAGAATTGATGCGCGGTTAATGTACTGGACTACCGAGTGAGGGGTTTTATGGGTTCAATCCCATAAAAAAACATAAAATATTAATACTTTTTAGGCAGAGTCCTTCGTGTCAGATGTTAATTTGAATTTCCATGTATAGCAAGGGCTTGTCGTCACACTAAGGTCTATATAGTTGTATTGTGATGCCCATTTGAATGCGGGGGGGTTTCTTCAGTGGTCTCGGCTTGAAGTGGATCTTTCTTACATTTGAGGATTCCTTTAAGCCATCAAGATGTTTTTTTAAAAACCTGTAAAGATCGTAGAGAGAGGCGCCATATATGTCTTCGAATTAGTAGCTGTCGTGCAGAAGTCTGTTCAACAGATGACAGTGAACTGTGCCCAAGAAAACTGGGTTATTCTCTTGGGTCTCCTCGTCGTCTGCTTAAGTTCCATCGGGTAGTTCCCAAGGCAGGTTGTGGCGGGCTTACAAAAGTAAGGAAAGGAGTCCCCCCTTTCTTTGTAGAACCCTTCCAGTTGCAATTGAATTTTCTACAGAGTTTAGGTGCGGTGGCAGAATGCAAGACGAACTGATTTATAAACTTGTTTATGATTGAACCATGAGCGTGAAACCTTCTATCATTAGCTCCTCATTCTTTTAGTTTTCCAAGTAACCCTGTGACCAGTTACCTAGCAGAGCCTAATGTTGTCCTACGAGCCAAGAATCTTGAGCTCTCCGCGACAGCTCTAGCCATCAGGTTTCGATTTGATTTCAACGTCCAAAATATCCCCAAGTACAAATTTTAGATGAACTACTTAAAGGTTGAAGGCAAAGGCCCCGCCAGTCTACTTTGCCTCTAGTAGAGACTATGAACCTCATCGGGTGGATCATAATCTCGCCTCTTATCACACGCATTTCTGGTTTGACTTAATTCCAGCCCTAGGGGAGCTTCCATCTATTAACTGTGTAAATTTGAGTAAGCACGTCGAAGCTACGCCGTTGGGAGGTTCAAATGTCACTGCGAGCGAGTCCCTCCGAAGACAAATGAATCGATTGTCATCCGATTGTATGTGCCAATCCGCGTCACCTTCGTAACACTCACCCCTGAAAAAAAGGCAGCTTTCTCCACACCTTTTATATGCAAAACCTAAACTAGATCATCGGTATACAATTTCCAGCTACAAATAAAAATCCACATACGGCCCAGCTTATGACACTACATTCGCACCAAGGCTGAGATGCTGATGGATGCCGCCTGCAGTGCTATGTTGCACTGTGTTGCGCGCGTGTAGGCCGTGCATTTGCTTTCGCTTGCATTTTGAGTGATGTCTCCTTAGATATGTGTCAGCCAGCCAAGTACCACCGGCGGCACTCGGTCTATTTCGTTTTCGTTGCTTTCCTTCTTCTCATACGAGTACGTATATATCTTCTCCACCTCGTTGCCGCATCATCATCATCATCGTCGTCGTCGTCGGTCGGTTTGTGTATGCAAACATAAATCGAACATGTGCGGGCACCTGATCTACCCTCCATCTGTAGAATTCCGAGCGAGATGTACTCCACTTGAAGTGCCGACAAAGTCGCTTTGTAAAAATACACATTAAAGGACAGCGCGCACACCGCCTTGGGGAAATGACAAAAGTGAATTTTAGAACGAAAACGACTGCCGACCAAAAAGGGGGCCCCAACACCGACGACGCAACGCAACGACCAAGAGATCATGTCGTTGTTGACATGCAACGTGATTGCACTTAGGATGTGTGTATTGTTGCGCGCGTTTTATGTTATGCGTATCTGTTACAACAAAATGAAGAAAAAAAGGCAGAAAAGTTCAAAAGGGCCCACAAAATGGATGGAAATCCGAATCCCAGAGAGATAGTTGAGGTATCAAGTACACACACTCTTTTTAGGGCAACCCGTCCATGGAGCTACGTGACTATGATGACTGCGCTGACAAACACAAAAAGCAATTCCACGAAGTTCCACGGAACAATTGTTGTCTTGTATATTTGTTTTGTTTTCCAATGAACTAGAATGACATTTATACACTCGTACGTCATCTGAAGCAACGAGTTACATTTGAATGGGCTTCGCGGAGGACGGAGTTCCGTGACTCGGCATTAAGTTCAATCGAAATCGGTCTTTTCCCCGCCGCGTAATGGATATATATCTTGATCTCGATTTAATTGCACTTATGAATGCGGTAGCAGCTGTAGCTTTATACGAACCACTATATGGGCTTTTTCCGAACTTGTTTTCGGGGGAAAGTTACAAACGGAGAAACATGGCGAGCTCCCACCAATGGCGATGTGATGATGATTATCCATTAAGTGCGGTTGGAAATTAAGTCAATAACATGTGTGTGCTTGACGATGGACGTGATAGGCAGAGATAGTGTAAGTCTCACACCTCTTTGTGTAGTATGAAGCTAACGATCTGCTGCAAACTAGTGCGCACGTAAATGGTTTACGGGATTGGCCGCCAGTTGAAAGTCTCCGTTGTCTGTTGTGTGGGAAGGGGCATTTTCTGAACTCAAACCTAGGTTGGACATTTAAAAAATATTTCGCATTTCTCAGTGGATTTAAGGGTTTCTCCTGCTTCGCCGGAGCACTTATACTACATATTATAACCGGTAGGGTGCACAAGTTGGATGGGTGAGGCTCTTCGATCGGTTGAAATATTGACAGTCCTCGGAGCTAGCTTAAAAGTAACAACTTGGGTTCACTTCATCGACGATAGATACGATTTTTACCTAAGGAAAACTGTAATATACCAATAAGCTAGGTATTTTTAGAAAGCCTTGTTAAGCTTAACATGTCCCCCAGCTTATTGAAGTGGTAAGTTCACGATTCATAATGTGATGTTATTCCTCGTGGTCTTAGCTCAAAAAATTCACAGTATTTGCGCTGCCCAAATGATTCCTGTTTTTTTTTTTTGAAGTGGGAAAAAACCATTGAACTCGCGACACCAATGTTCCGACACCAATGTTCGCGTTGCCAGCCACGTTTGACGAAAAATGCCTAACTTGGAAAAATGATGCCTTTTCAATAAAATAGGTAATGCCTAAGATATATTTTTTTTGTAAAGCTGGAATTATTTTTAAGGAATGACAGATAAATTGTTCGGAAAATGGACAGAGTTTGAAGGTGGAAACACATTCTTTAAGACCGAGGTTTAATTTTTTTTTGGCTAAGATTTTTTAAGAATGTTAAAAAAATTAAAAAGTCAGTATGTTGAATAAATAAAAAAATATTTAAAATAAAAAGGGATAACTTTTTGAAATAATGCTTAAAGGCCAGAAAAAGCCTTTGTTGGCATGGCTGCCTCTGTATATAAGTAAGGAAAAGAGAAAGAAGTAGAAAAACTCATCTGAAATTCTGATGATGGAAAGTAGAAGAAGAAAGAAATGGAAAAAAAAAACTGAGAAAAATGCAAGCGGTAATGGTAAAAGGAAAGAAAAAGAATGGATCGCTGCTCTGCTCTAACACACATTTGATTGCGAGAATCGCATTGCAGTTCAACATAGAGCACACAGGAGCTTACTCTTTTTAGTAGTAGTTCGTAAACGAGAGTAAGAAAAAGGGAATGCTTTCAGTAGTACTGCTATCATAAACTAATTATTAAATAGACCGCCATCTAGCCATGCCAAACAAGGTCTTTTTCATACTTTTAAGGCATTATTTCCTTAGCTAAGGCTTTAAGGATGTTTTTTTTTTTTTTTTTTTTTCAAAATGTCATCTTTTTTATATTTCCAAACATTCTTGAAAAAGCTTGGCCAAAAAGAATTTTATAACCTGACAGTTCGCTTGTTTTTTTCTTTTATTACACCTCCTGCCATTAAGAATTTTTTTTTTCTGCTACACATGCATTCACAGATAGGCAATTTAAGAGGGAATTTTATTTTCAAAATTTGCGGGGCCAATCGGGTAGGTGCTGATGGTTTCATAAGTTTCATTGGTATTCATTTCAAAGAATACCAATTAATTAAACTTCATATTTCATGTATTTGTAAATTTACGTTTTAAGCAATTAGAATGCAATTTTTGTATGTAAAATAATATGCATTATTTTTCATGTACAATAGCGCATAAAATGAAAATGGAAATTGTAATATAATTTTTGTAGTAGGTAGTAGTTTATAGTGATGATTAAAAAAACACTTAATTTAAAAGTATTTCCTCCACAATACAATTTTTCCTGACGATTCAAAAAATGCACACGTAATTGTTCAAGTTTTCACTTCTGTAGTCACTCCCGGAGTGCCACTGGTTTTTGTTTTCAATATCTACCTCACAAATTTTTCAGTTGAGCCTTGACTTCTGGGTATACAAAAAGAAAATCTTGGTTCATCTACAGATAAGTCCACTAACAAAATCGAGGTGAAACGCATTCGCAGGACAGACTTCTAAAATATTGATTTTGTCAAATTGTTTGTAAGTTTCTGAGTTGCCACATTCGTTCAGAAAGTCAGGGTCCGACGCATTTTGATGGGACTTCCTGATTTGACCACTTCCTTTTATTGTGCAGTTTAAATACAATCTTCTGTACCGTAACTACATACCCATTCAGACGAAGGTCTATCGACCTCCGAAATTATAAATAAATCAGATTGAGCGTAACTAGCTTAGGCGATGCATCCATTATAGATTCCCTCAAATAGAGTAGAATCTGTCGATGGGATAGTCATGAAAGACTTATTACAGCCGATGAATTTTCGACTGCAAAAAGACAATTATTATTACTGCACGGCACGTACATTCCTTCTCACTTGATTACGAACAGGCAGTTTTTTTTTTTAGTTTTACGATATTTTTCAATAGCTCCGCTAATCTGTGAAGAACCAATTGCACAAGAAATGAAGGATATATTATGTTTATATTGTTTAAAAAATGGGATAAAGTTGATAAATGCAGCTTTTATGTTTACCTGTTTTATTGTCTCACTTGATTAAGAACAGTAGTTTCATCTGCCTGATAGAAGCTTAAAAGGTAAAAAACAACACAAAATTTGTTTGTTTAAATAGATAGATAGATAGATAGATAGATAGATAATTAATTTATTTCTTGAAAATCTATTATGAACATGTACAAAATTAGAACATCAATGGTACAAGGATGATAGCTAAGAAAAATGAGACATTCTATATTTTACAAATTGAATAATAGGAAAATAGTGATGAATGCCACTTAAAAGGGCTTAACAGTACAAGATACAATTATGTGGGTGGGGTGACCCTATAGTGAAAACAATATTGAATATACATAGTTTAAAACAGACAGGAACAAAATTAAAATTAAAGTTACAGTTACTTAAGCTAAATAAGCCATTAAGAAAATAAACAAAAATTTAATAAAGTAAAAATTAGACCAGAATATCAGTAATTAAACCATGAAATCGGCAATAAGTGATTCTAAATCAACATACTGAAAGTTAAAGAGCCAGCGTTTTACATTTTTAATGAACAAACCAGGTATTGATATAGTCCTGATCGACAACGGAAGTTTGTTAAATAAGCGATAAGAAGAAACAGTATAAAAATTACGAAAGGCAGTGGTACGCAAATTGGGTACAGTTAACATATTATTAGAAAAATTTCCACGTAAATTATGCGTTGAAATTAGACGAAAATTAGGATTACCAGACTTCATAAAGAAGGTCTTCAACACTTTGAAACAATATAAATGACGAACGGGAAGAATTCTCAGGTCACAAAACAAGGGATAACTAGGATATCTTGCAGGTTTACGACACATTTTTCTTAAGACATATTTTTGCAAAATTAGTAGATGGTTTTATTCAAAGAGTAGCAATAGTTTTTGGCAATGGGTACTACCTCCTGATCGCTGAATCACTTCAAGCAGACTGCTGTCAAATAATTTTGGACCAGGCTCGTTTCATGGCTTCAATAATCTCTTCCGTTTCATCATTTCGCCTTCCTCCTTAGGCTTTTCCTGAAAGCCAACCCCACATGTTTTCCATGATGTTCAGATCGGGTGAATATGGCGGCCATGGAAGCAGGTTAACATTTTGAATCCAGGCTTTTGTTGTCTGTGCGGTATGTATCGGTGCATTGTCTTGTTGGAAAGTTCATCGCTGACCACCAAATATCTCCGAAAACTCCGAAAAGCAGAAGATTTCTAAGTGATTTCCGTCCTTTTGGAGCTTCGGAAATCCATTGCACCACCTCCTTTGCTGTGCCGCCTTTGAAGGTTCATTTCTCAAATCATGGAAATAGCAGCTCTATCCATCAGCCTCGTCCAAATACATTTTTTTTTTCCTCTGAAAACACGACGGTATACCACTCTCGATTCCACCTGATGTGACTTGTTGCAAAATCGAGCCACCTTCACATTGACACTTTTCCCGAAATAGAGGAGCTCCTGTCTTCCCTCCTGCTTATTTGGAAGAGTTTTCTAAAACGCACTTTCATTTCCCGACAGTCTCATTGTAAACCACCTCGAACCACCCACTTGATTGAGCAACTCTCCAACAAAAATTGATTTCATCTCCCCAATCTGTAGATACACTTGAAAACGGTTTATTTTCAGCACCCGCTTTCAATTATTTTAATAATTGTTTATTGTTTTTGCCTAAGATCGCCAACAATTTTCGCTCAATTTGCTGCAAACTTTCCCCCATCCAACCACTGGCAGCCAAACGAATTATTCGTTCAATATTAAATAAATCACCATCGAGAAGCCTTCGCCATTCCTCCTTGGCAACAATGTAATTAACATTATATCTTACCATACCGCCCATCCATCCGCAAATCGGAACAACATGGCGAAACTTTTCCCTGTGCCGCCACTAGAATCCTGAATCCACCATCAAGTGTTTGAAATTAAAATCAACGAATCCCCCCAAACGACAACGACCATTGAAAATCGAAAATTAAATTCTTCGCTACTCATAGGAGATTCCCATAACGAAATCCTTGAGGCGCAGTAGGCACCTATACCTATACCGTCTTCGTTTAAAGAAACACGTGCGATCCGTTGAAACCATTCAACAGAAAAACGTCTGGTCGTCGCAACACTATACAGTATACAGACTTATACACTCAAATTATGATTCAATTTCATTTTGAAATTACTTTTCGAATAAATAATTTCTTTCGTATATGGTACAGCTACACCTTACACCATGCCCGGCGAGCGTTTGAAGCCTTCACTTGTTTTGTGCGCTTAATTCTTTGTTTGCACTCGAACAACTCCGTTATGAGTTAAGCATCCATAAATACGAGAAAATTTGTCCTTTGCCAAATATGTACTTATCGCCCACCTGCCCAATTACAGATCTTCAACTACAAGGATGTCAACGAACCGTATAGAGAGAGAGAGACCTCTTGAATAAAGAAAATCAATTATCCTTGAAGTTTTCCACTTGAAATTCGGTTGAAAGTGGTCCTCCTATAAGTGCACGAGATTTGTTGTTTCTTATTGGGGGATCTGTGTCTCGAGTGGATGATAAAATGACACACGCTGTGAAAATGGAAAGTCTATAGCCATACCATAATCGAATGTCACGATATTACGTAGCTGGAGCGGGTACTACGTCTACATACATACATTTTCAATTAATTGACGACCTTTTCCAGGGCTTAGGATTGGGAGAGGGTGAAGCTAATTGCTGGGCGGTGCTGCTTTTTTAAAATTAAAAAAAAAAATGGACATTATTAGGTACAATTTCCTAATTTATATACATTATCGTTGCTTCAATTATGAATGGGATTTCCCAACTGGACAGTGGGCCCACTTTCTTCTATTTATATAAATACTGATTGAGGGATTGTAATGAAAATTTCCTTTTTCTGCATGAAAATATATTATGTCGAATTTAATTATCCCTGTCGAACTTGTAAAGAGGATGTCATTAATAGCCTGGGGTTTGATTTCAATAATTGTTATCTCGGGGAAGCCCACAGACAAATTTCGAACTAGTTCACCAACAAAAGTTAAATAAACTTTAAATTTTGTAAAAGTGCCACCATTCTTCACAATTCCACCAATTAAATAATCTGAATAATTACAATGCTACCATTTCCAATCATTTGCATTTTTTAGCATTCGTTTTTAACCATCACCAAACATTTGTGGTATTTATCCAATCATTTGCATTCTTACTTATCAGTTGCAATCATTTGAACACTTTGCTCACATCTCCATTTGATTGCAACCATTTGGATGTTTTTCGCACTACCGCCAATCTTTGGCATTTTTTCTTATGAGTTGCAACCATTCAGTTCATTTCAATTACTAGTGAAGATATCATTTGTCAACTAAGCGTGTGCAAAAACCGAATGTTTGCGAGATCCCTAGCCTTGTTGCAAATGGTTGTACGAAATTCAAATGATTGCAAACGAATGCAAATAATGATTGCGGAGATTTTGAATGACAGTAACTGTCAAAGAAAGAAGTCAAATGATGGCTGATGGTTGGAAAAGAATAAAAAAAAATTTAAATGATTAAAAATGGTTGTATTCTAATCATTTAATATTTGTAATTCAAAATAATTAATGATTGCAATTGAGGTAAATGTGTAAATTTATAAAATATAATTTTTTAGTGAATATTCGACAAATTAATTTCAAAATGGTTGCATACTCTTGCAACTCTGTAACGGCAGGTCCAATTTGGACTGTACGATGACCCAGATAAGTAAGTGGAATATTCAACAACCAATGATTATCTGAGATAGTTTTTGCAGAGCCAAATTCTCTGTATACAGATATACTTCATTGGTCGACAAAGCCTTTTTTGTCCCATATTTGTGGCGTCTAAACTTAAAAGCTTAATACAAAATGTCCTTTTCTATTTTTTGGGTTTAGTATGTTTAATACCGATGTATTTCGAACCATGTCGGATATGTTTTTCGCTTCTCACTTAAGTGCATACAAAAATTTCGTTCGTGCTAAAGCTTAGAATAGTGCTTTTAAGGTTTTAAAACTAAGGTCAAAATGTTCAAAATGTTTCCTCTTTGACTGAAGTAGGACTACGGCCTTTTGCCTCTTAATTGTCATGAAACGTTGTATAAACAATTTCGGTCAAGGAATCGCCCCTAAGGTACTCCATCGTTTCTATATAGACCAAGTTCAGTAAGAAATGTTTTTTTAACGATTTTTTTTTCTATAAAATTTCAGAAACGTTTGTTCAGAAAAAAAAATATTTAGGGACATCTTTTATGATGATCTTTATCAGCTCACTTTGCAACTACAAAATCGGTTGACGAATATTACAAATATTGAAAGGACAGAATGAAAAGTTCTTTCTAGTCGGCACGTTTCTGTTTTTTAACAGTTGAAGATTCTCTCAATTTTCAAAACCTCTCCTTCAGCTTGAAAATTATTCGTCCTTGCAACGTCGTAATGCGTCAAGAAAATTCGTTAAATTCTTTTCAAAATTTAATAAAAAATAAACGTCAATTCTCCCCCAGTGCAAAACAGTACCACCACCATTCATTTTTTTTGCAACCCCAAGGAAGAAGGCGATGTAAACTGGATAACGCAGAACAACAAACAAGAACAACAAAAAAAATCGCTGCAATAATTTCGATTAAATTTTAATTACATTTCCACAGCTAAAGAGTATAAAATCACCCAACTTGGGGCTGTATGCTGTATACACGCATTGATGCAGTCAATCGCTATGGCCATCGCCGCATTAATGAACTTGAATTCGTGACCAACGACGTACCAAGGACGTCGAATGAATGAATTTTTAATATACATCCACCTGAAAATTAGATTTTCATCCACTGTTTCAATGCGGTGGAACGAGGTTGGGTGCAATCGTCAATGGAGAATTAAGGCCAGGTCTAGGTCCTGATCCTGACCCGGCCAGCCGCAACTGCCGCCGCTGCATAAAATGCTTCAATCATGATGGGGACCACACCGTCTGCTGCTAGACGATGATGATGATGATGACAAAAATCACATTGGTGATGGAAAATCTGAAACAAACATTTCATCCTTGCTGTGGGCGGGTTCACAGTTTCACTCTGTGCATATACACAGATATGTACCTATCATGGCAGGGCAATATGCTTTATACTCTTCAAGCTGGTCATGTTTCATGTTCCATGCTCAAGTTCAATAGGATCAATTGAAATTTTGATTAAAATTAAATTTTCATTTTCCACGGTTCTTTCTGGTTGTATACGGACGAGTATATGTGTGGCATTCTTCCCTTTCTACTTTCTTATGTGTGTCCTCTTTTGTAAGCGATTTTAATCGAATTTTCGACTCAAATGGGAACGATGTCCTTCTGCCTGTTTATATAGCGATATACGATTTTTTTCATTTTCATTTTCATTTTCATTTTCACCCATCATATCTACCTCGGTGAGTATTAAATTGTACACACTTTAAGCGAGTGTGGTTGTTGGTTGTAAAGAGTGATTTAGTAGCGGTCGCAGATTTGGAGCATGTTAAGGAAGGACTTTTGGCGGTTTGAACGAAGAAAATGATTACTCGATCGGAAGTTATTTAAATATAACCTTAAGTGACTAGTCATGTGGAAAAGTTTGCTTAGAGAGCTAACATTGTTTCCTTAGAAAATGTTGACACTTGTGTTATGTTAAATAGTTCAATGCATCTCAAGGACTTGCCTTACAGGTAAATTTCTAAAATAAGTTTGGGTGCTATTTCGCGTCAAAAAGGCGACCATCCAACGAGAAATGGGGACAAAAAAAACGATTCTAAGTGCAGTTTTCCAAGATTTCAACGAAAATTAAGTTGCCAGTGTTAATATGCCATTGGGATTTTTTTCCCTCCGCATCTTACTTTCAGTCACATTAATTTCCCACTATACTATTTTGCTGCAGAAAATAAAGAAAAAGTCGGTTTAACGCGCAGTTTTCTAGTATTCCCCGCCTTAGTAGTGTTTATACACATTTGCGATAGTTTTTCCCCTTTGCATGTTGCTAAAAGTCCCATTATTTTTTCATGGCAATGTTTTGAACCAAAAAGCAAGGAAAAAGTTAACTTTTCCTGAATTTCCCCAAAGAAAGTTCATTACCACTGTCAATATGACGAGAAAACAACTTTTTCCCCTGAAAATGTTGTAAAAATTCCCATAAATTCCCATAAATCCTACGAGGTTTTTTTTTTATATAAAAAAAAAACAAGATAACAATTTTTTTACTAGCTGACAACAGCTGGAAATAGATTATAACCATTTTTAATTCATCAGTTTCAACCGGGAGACTCGAAAGATCCATTTTTTGGTCTCAAACTTAAACCTACATCCTATACTGTTTATTTAAAGAACAGAAACTGACTCAAGTTGCATTCCTAACAATTTTAGCTCAACAATAATACACAAAGCCGCTGGTAGAACTAGCCACTTGGTACAACTATGAATTTAGAAGGACTGATTTTTTTACAATCGAAATTTCCATGAAAATGTAAATTATCCACGACTCTACAACACTGGCAAGCAACCAATTACCCTCTCAAAATATAAACGGACGTTCAACAATATATCAGTCGATCTCTGGTAGTAGAGTTCCCCTCATCAAAAAACTTTCTCTCACCTTTAACCGGCATTGACGTAATAAATCCAATATTCCTAACATCTATACCTACCTTTGGTAGAGGTAATGTTAAAAATAGGACACCAGCCGATTGTCAGTAATTATAACTAAATAGTACTTCTGTTCAGTTTGGTCCGTGCAAACTGAAAACCACTAATTAACATTAAATAAGCACTTAGCGTATAGACTCGATGCAATGGGGGGGGCACAACAGCACTCATTTGGAGTACATCCGCATTGGTTTCCTGTTTGGCTGTTCTGTATAGTCCTTTTTATCAGTGCAGCCTTCTACACTACACGGCCGTATTCTACGCTGTTATGTTCCCAGGTTCGTTCAAAATTTAATGAGATTGCGTGGACTACATTACGTGGCGCAAAAGTAGTGTATTTTTTTTTAATTTAGTTTTTTTTGGTTTGCCGTCAAATCGATTGCGTAGAGAGAATCAGGATAGGTTGCTGGAAATAATTGAAAGTTATGACGCAAATGCGAACATGTGACGGGCGCAACCTGGCAGTCGATCAGAGCAGTTTGTTGAAAGCTTTTCGCAGAAAAAGGAGGTATCTCTGGAGCTGAGCACTTGTAAAATACTCTTCTTCTTTAAGTTCGCATAATCAACCCCCGCAAACTTGCATTTTATTCCGCAGGGAGTTTGCATAATCCTCTTTTAGCATTCGTCTATACTTCCTATATGAGTTCGCATTTTTCTAACATTCAACGTTCTAATGACAATCGCCGCATTATGGCACAGAAAATCGCCAGACAAATGTCCAACGCACATTCCCCTATTTGAATGTGTGACGAACATTGTTACATTTTATTTATGAAAAATGAGCGTTATGAAATGTCACTTCTTCGTATTTTCCATTTTTGTATTTTGTGCGATACAATGAAGTACAACGTATGTACATTTCCCCAGCGCACTCGCATAGTCTTCGCCTGCAAGTGTGCCTTTCGTTCCCCCAGGAAGTTTGCATAGCTTTTCGACTTAGATTTGCATTTAAATTGTTCAGAAATTAAAATTTTGTTTTTCCTCATAATTTGTGGCGAAGTGAAAACGGATTCTTTCACCATCACGTCGCCCATTTCACAAGAAACACGCGCCACCTGGGATTCCCAAGCGAATTCACCGGAGAACGAAATTTTCCTTCGTTGTCATATAAAAGCAAAGCAATCGCGAGACACCTAATTTACTCGATGTCCAATGTATTCGAAATATCTATCGTCTTGGATTCTTCGATGAACTCGCCCGCAAACAAAATCTTCTTCCGGGAAACTCGAACCGAACGAACTGGGAATCGCCTGCTTTCTCGTATTGATCACATTGGACCCATTTTCAGATGCAATCGCCAATAGCTCTTCATAAATGACACCTAATGATCTTCCTCTCCGTAATTTATTTTTTTTTTAAATAAATCCCGACCTATATTTACTGCGTTAGTCTTACCTTCTCTGCATCTTATGAATCACTCAAGATTCTATGGGCAAATCACTTGACTTTAGAAAACTAATATAGTTTCAAGCGATTGGGAACGGACCATACCCTTCATTTTCTCTGACTCTATTTTTGTAACAAATACGAATACTTTCCAACTCCAATTAGATCACCACAGTACGAGTATCTAGGTAACTTTACTATACAATAATACCTACCTGAGTGCACTCTTATAAGAAAAACCGAACCCAGCGACACTCACCGCCAGCAGCAAGTCATCTATCGGCCGATCGGTGAAAACACTGAAAACTCTTCCGCATTCTAGTTGACTTTCTTTTCTTACTCGGGCATTTTCCCAGCGCCTAGAAGTATGCTCGTGTAAGGAGAATAAAAAAATCTATTCTTCCGTTCTCCGCTTGGAAAATTTGTGGAATTTTCTGCAATTAATTGTACAAAATGAGACTCTGAGGATTTTGTCAGTAAACAACATCCAAATAAATAAATTCCAGATGTTGACATCGGCGACAAATTTGTTTTTAATACATTTTCCAAATGCCAACATATCCACTCGCAATATGTCATCGAACACAACACAAAAAAGAGAACCCCCCTCCGCCCGGATATTGAATGTTGATACTGGAAAATACAATTTTTTATCATCATTGGGTGGACAAATTACAATGCACCACGAGTAGGAGTACTTGCACATCCAAACCAACAAAAAAAAAAGGGGGAGGAGTGAGTGAAAAATTGAAAATTCATTCGACCGAAATTCCGACACAATTAATCGACGGGATGTCTTGTTTTCCTGGCCGAGATTTATACGCTACGCTGCTTAATCAAATCTGTACGCTGGACATTGCGGACATGACACCATCATGATGCTGGATGTATCAAACTCTTGTCCCGTGTCACGCTCACCAGGAATGTGTGTCAAGGCGAGTTTTAAGCCATCGCTGTCTTTTTTTTGTGTAAACAAATTTTTAAATTATTTTTATTTTTTTTTGTTAAAATCACATTACCATGAAAATGACATGCATCCGCGAGTATATTTACTTTTCAACACCAAGTGTGTCTGTGTGTTTTCGGTTTGGCTAAAAATTTGAACGCGCCTGTTTTTAATTTATTAATAAATTTGTCGGCGTCAAATATTTTGCAATAAATTTCGAGGCACTTTGATCTTTCTGAAAGCTGCAGCGATAAAACTCCGAGCGGGATGTGTTACTAATGAAGTGCAATATTTTCCAGAGGGCATTTTAATACTAATGCAGATGTGGTTCGGAATGAGGGGGAGCATACACCCTATGAATGCTCCCCCTCATTCGCTTTGGTGAAGATGAGCGCCGGCCATATGATGGCATGATCATGGTAATCACGTGCGAAGAGAAGTTCATTAAAATCAGGGGACGGAATTCCGTTTAGCAAATTTGGCGATGATTAATTTACGACTTTGAATGGAGGGTGCGCTCTTGAGATCGGATGGGTGACGCGATATAAATATCTGTTATATCTGATGCGGGGCGGCATTGGGAGTGGTGACTGAGGAAAAGTGCGCGCTTTAGAGTAATTTTGGAGGAAGTTTTCTTTGCAATATGTGGACCTACTTTCACTGATCGTCGTATGTCGTGTTGTACGCTATTTTATGTAAATAAAACCCCTGCTGTAGATCTCAATTTAGGGCACAGAGAAGGTGACGCAAAATTTGTCCCATTTCAGATTGCTGAATATTTATCAAAACCTGACAGGCTATGACACTCAGGACTACAGAATGCGAACTGCGCAATTTCGAAGGTCTAGGTCTCTTTGTTATTATCCGCCCTTCAATATCCCGCTAATATTTATCACAAAGATCACCACCATAGCAAGCCCAAGTGTACCCTCCATCACCCTGCCATCAGTCCTTTGGCACCGATTCAGAATTTTCAGGGCCAATCCAATACGACTTGAACAGATACATCGAACCCAATTCAAAAATATCATCTTAGGACTACAGAAAGGACATAGAGGATGACGCGTATTCAATAGCTCGCTCTGTACCTACACGCATTCAATGAGATCATTTATATCTGCCCAATTCGCCCGTAACAGTCTTTCCATTGAAATGTTCATTGATGAGGTCTGATCTGACCCAAACAACAGCCCTATTAAGTTCTACTAAATGGTGTTTTTTTAGAGGTATAGAACTTCGAATTGAAATAAAACACAAAAAAATCGTTTTAATATCCATCAATTTGGCTTTATTGGAAGGATAATTTTATGCCACTAATGTTTAAATATGATTTCGGGCATGTGGCCGCCGCGGCTGCTTCGAATAAAGCCAAGTCTAGAGGTCCAGTTTTCAACCGCTTTTTCGAGCATTTGGGGCTGTATGTCGGCAATAACGCCACGAATGTTGGCTTCCAAGTCCTCTAACGTTTCTGGTTTGTTGGAGTAGGCGAGGGACTTCACATATCCCCAAAGAAAATAATCCAATGGTGTCAAATCACACAATCTTGGTGGCCAATTGACAGGTCCATTCCGCGAAATTATGCGGAATGTTTCCTTTAATAAATCGATTGTGACGTGCGCTGTATGGCATGTAGCGCCGTCTTGTTGGAACCACATCTCATCCACATTCATGCCGTCCAATTCGGGAACAAAATAGTCGGTTATCATGTCTCTATAACGGTCTCCATTAACGGTAACTGACTCTCCAGCATCATTTCGGAAGAAGTATGGCCCAATGACCCTACCAGCCCCTAGAGCACACCAAACAGTCAGTTTTTGTGGATGTAATGTGGCGTCTCAAGTTTCTCATGTGGATTCTCTTCACTCCAAATGCGGCAATTTTGCTTGTTGACGTAGCCATTCAACCAAAAATGAGCCTCATCACTGAACAAAATTTTGCGATGAAAATCAGCATCGATATCAATCTCATTTTCGGCCCATACACCAAAATCACGACGCATTGCATGGTCTCGCGGCTTTAATTCTTGCACAAGCTGGATCTTGTGAGGTCGTAAGCTAGGATATTTGCGCAAAATCTTCCATAAAGTTGATGGACAAAGCTCCAATTGCTGTGCACGGTGGCGAATCGATTCATCCGGGTCCTCTTCAACACTTTGCTCTACAGCGGCAATTGTTTCTTCGGTGCGCACTGTTCGACGTCTCTGCGGATGCGTACTATCACATAGAGTAAGCGTAGTGCGAAAACGATCCATGGTTAACCGAATTAATTGCTCTGATGGACGATTATGTCGACCATAAAATGAACGGAGCTTGCGGTAAACTTCGCGAACTGAACCATTATTTTCGAAATAAATTTGCACGAGATGCAAGCGTTGTTCATTTGTCAACTTGTTCATGATGAAATGGCAAACCAAACTAAAAATAAATCACTTGACAGCTGACAAAATGGTCGGCAGTTAAAATAGTGTTGCCAACTTAAAGTTCTAGACCTCTAAAAAAAACACCCTGTACTACGAAACGCACCATAACTTCCTGCAATTCAAGGAAATACATTTTTGATGTGCTCGCCCCTTGTGCACAAAGCCCTTCAAGCTCTATGCAAAACCGCAAGTTCATATACCACATTAGTGATAACCCGATTGAGACTCTGTCTCGACCTACAGAGACACACCTTTGAGAAACCGAAAAATGTTGTGCGTCGGAAACTCCTTTCAATAGACTTCCCAGCTTAGTCTTCAATTAATAAATGAAAAGAGAATTCCTACCGCAGCTTAGTTCACTTATATACGTATAGTCGATGGTGCGTTCCACATCCTGATGCAGATGTCATACAACGAGTACCGTGTTCCGGTCTTTCCTCTCTGGAAACTCATAGCACTGCGGTTCACCAATTAAAAGTTAAAACACCTGTTCGCATCATGAATTCAATTTGCTTCCCAAAAAGCGAACCAACAAAAATTAAAAGAAGAAAACACTGTTCCCCTGTATCCACAACTCCACAGAGCCCGCTATAGCTCCCCAGCTTGTCTGTTTGCCAATCGAGAAGTTATGACAAAAAAACTATTTTCGTTTTCGCACACTCCGAGTCCGGTCTGTTGGTGGTCAACCTGCTGCGCTGCACTGCAATTGAATTCTCTCGTTGTCGTCGTCGACGTCTGAGAAACTTTTCAGTTGGCTGCATTGGAAGCATGATGGAAGCTTACCACATTGTCCTTGCTGCCGCCTGTTGCTACAGAAAAACCATCCTTATCGAAAGTTGAGATTTTGCCAGCACACAAGTCTTCGTCCCGAAGACGAAAAAACAAAAAATACGAACCATACTGTAATCAACCCCCGAAAAATTCAAAAGGACCCTCCTGACGACACGTTCTCGTGCCGAATGCATGCATGCCTTCATGCCTTCCATGTGTTTGAGACATATCCTCTCTCTATATGCTGGGTAATGCATTCCAGAGCGTGTGGACGACCTCATTGCACATAGTTTTGCAAAACCAATAAAAGATGGCAGCAGAGGAGGGGCAACTTTCGAAAATTGGAATTAAATTGGAATCGTTTCAAAATTTTGTTTACAAGTTTTCGAATTTTAAATGAGCCAATGCTGTTGCGCTGCTTATAGTCGTCCTCTATGCTTATCTCTGTGTAGATGCCACACTCGGTAGGAAGTGCATGTGCCAGTGCCCGTGCCAAAGGTAAAGGCGGTGCTGTCGTGGTTAGGGACTGTTTGCCAAAGGAAACCGAGTACCTAGTATGTTGCGGCCAACCGATATACATTGTCGAAATTAATTCGAAAATGATATGCGGTCGTTCTATAAAAGTTCTTTCGTACCTATATTGGACGGCGAATCTCGGTCGGTTGTAAAGGATTCCAATTGCAATTCCAATTCCAAGTTGCAGAGATAAATTGGAATTTTTGTGGGTTTGATCGAAGGGCGAGGCAGACTTCCTGGCAGCGGAGCAAATGTTTGTTTATAGCTGTGAAGTTGTTAGGGGATTGGGAACAAGGGTGACAATTTTTGGAACAGTGTTAATAAATACTAAAGATAAAGACTGATTCTGTACCTTTTGACTGAGCAGGGGTACGTCTACGTCGTACGTTTGCAAGCTCTCTCTTTCTAGTCTGAGAGAATACACTCTTGTTAAGTGTTCTTTTGCTTTAATTATATTTCAAAGATGCCGTAGCGTAGCGTTGAATTGGATAGCCTCTGGTCTAGCAGTGATAAGGAGAGGCTACCCAAAAAGTCCACAGAAATGTTTTCTGAGAGATAAACAGTCAGTTTTGATGGAAGTTCCGAAAAGTTTGGTTCATATACTTACTGACCATGCACGACTCTTTGCTATGGATAAACTCACTTGGTTCGTGAATAAGGTGTGGAGCTTTTGAAAGCTTTTTCGCTTTTTCTTCAATTTCTTACTAGACTTCGATGCTTAGGTAGGTATGAAGTAGGTAGCTAACCTACCAACATGAAGTCCGTCCAAATCCTCATTTCGCTCGTTAATACTCCGACCAACTTTAATGATAAGCGGATTTATGCCACTTTCAAGAGCATCCGCCTCTCTTTGTATTGGCTTGATCTTCCATTCTATTTGGCTTACCAAATGTAACGCCTTGATCTCAATTTATCGGAAAGCCTGTTCGCTTTAGACACCAGTTCATTGCCAATAACAAAGCCCGATTAAAAAATACTTGGTTACCTACTAGTGCTTCCTTAGCTGGTCTTAGGTCAGCTTAACCGACCGACACTCCTACTGATCAATTCATTTCGGACAACAGTATCCCGGCGTTCACATATAAATCATATAGACAACGACCGCTAAACTCTGATGAACCACTCACTGTATATACCCGCAACCAATTACCCAGACCATCCGCAGCTATTCCGCCCTATAATCACACTTTTATCAATTTCCTTCGCCTCCATACAATGTTTCAAAGCAACCATCACAGAACCAGTAGAGATCGACTTGGAAAGTGTATTTTATTCCCCGTGTGAGTGTGTGTTTATGCCTCTGAGCCAGATGGCAATTAGCCAGGCATTTGCGCCGCTCAACGATCATTTTTCTTTTACAACAATTTTCCAATAAACATTCACTTTGCGACGACGACGACGACACGGCGTACACGGCGTACACGGTTGCCATTACACAAAGCACACAGAACAGGTACTGTTAACCTTTTTCCATTTAGCGGTGCTATTTCGTTGCTGTGATAGCTTCATTAAGGTTAGCCGCAGCTTAAGATCTTTAAATTGTTATTGTTGCTAATTTGTTCAGTCGTATTTATGATAAAAGTTCAACTGGAGGAAATTGTTTTAGATTTGTAAAAAATAAAAAAAAAGTAATAATAAGAAATACGTTTCACTGAGGTACGAAGGAGTGGGCGCCTAGTTGGAGGTGGAATTTTAATTTTTATGCGAAAAATGTCATGAGGTGGCTTGTGATGTGAGAGCTGGCAGAGTCACGAACGTGCAGAACGGGTTAAGTTGGGAGACACCAAAATGACAAAGCTAGCCAGACTTAGTGGAATGAACTTGTGGTTAAGACTTGAATTTTGTTGATGGGTTCGTGTATTTGCTAAAACAAACAGCTTAGTCTAGTGGAGGAATTCAAACAGTGAATTTCTCAAATCATCATTTGGGATTTCTTGAATTTCTCCATTTACCTTTAGAAAGTGGCAAAGTGGTTTAAGAAAATATCTGTTGTCAGTTTGTTTCTTGTTAAACTGAAGCTTAGTGAGATGGAAGTCGAACCGAAGTTTAAAACTTACCATGTCGGTGCAGAGAGTGGACAAAGAATGCTCGACGTTGGTAAGAATTTTTTGTTAAATAGATTAAAAGAGGAATCACCCCATTAAAAATGCTGCATCTTTGACTGAACTCACGAACAAATGGGGTCCAAACTTTCCAATTACAATTACATAGGGTGACATTCAATGTATTTTTAGGTCTGTCATGGACCAAGAAGCTCTTATATAAAGTTTACAGGGTTGCAGAGGATGGAAGGCTAAGACCAGTGTTACCTCTGAAGTTTTTCAGAAATAGTCCAAAAAAAGAGTCGCGGCTGAAGAAAGAAGTCCCAATTCCAATTTGTTTATTGTAACTTAATACAGCCGTGGGATATACTTTTTTTTTGTACTAAGTCATTGACAGAATGCATACCTACATATTTTCAAAAAGATCTGAAAATTGGCGATCAAAAAGGAGTCAAAGTGAATCTAAAGCCTCCCGCACGGAACACTGGCTAAGACTATTCTCGGATCGGAAGCGATTATGTGATGTACTTTCAGACGAAAGCATTTTCGGCGATTTTTCGCTGTCTGTCATTGTTTTGGTCACGTTTTCGAGAGCATTTTTGACACATTTTATGGTATTTGACTAAAAGTACCTTAAGACTCAATTTTCTCACAATCCTTTACCGGATATTTACATACATTTTTTCAAACTAGTTTATCTGTGCGATTTTTGACAACTTCTTGAGTCTTTTAATTACGTTTTTGGACACGTATTTGATGGTATTCGATCGGATGCATTGCTCACCCGTTCCTTGAACTGTTGAATTAATAATTTTTTACACGTTCTTTGAATGGATCTTAGGCACGTATTAAGCTAAACTCTTAGGCGTTTTTTAACCCGATCTTGGTTGCAAATTTAAAGTTTTTTTTTCTGTTTTTATCTGTTCCTGACCAATCGACTTTTTTAATTACGTTTTCTGACAAAATTTTTAAGTGGTATTTGAAGAATTCTCTTTTTTTTTTTAATTGCGATGTATTTTTAACACATTTTAAAGGACTCTTCGGTTCTAGAACTCTGCAGCGTTTTTGGTGGCCGTTTTAAAATATATTTAACACGATTTTGGACGCTTAGCCCATTTAATATAATTTACTATACCTTTGACTCAAATTTCAGACGATTTTAAATATGCCTTCGAATGCATTTTCGGACTGTTTTTTTTAAAGAGATTTATGACAAATTGTCGTTCAAGGTTATGCTGGCTTTTTTTCAAGTTATAGTCCAACTTATGGTTGTTTTCCACTGCGCCAACTCTCTGACAAACGTCTGACAAACATCCGAGAGTATAACTGTCATGAAAGAGCTTCTAAATTGGCCGTACCTTTGTACTCCGCATAAAATTGTTGGTCCCTTCCATTCGTCCCAAAAATGAAAAACACACAAAACGAATGGTTGTGAGAGGCTAGGCTTAGGGTCCCTACGGACCCGTTGCGGCAACTATTTATTTTTATTTTAGTAGGCCGTTAATTTAAGCGCAGCTTTTTGCGGGATTTAGTGGAATATTAGTTGTGGGATTTTATGAATGGTAGGTAGGTGAATTGGTGCTCTTGTGACGGTTGGCACTGCTTTATTTCGACCATCAGTTTGCCCTTTGTGGCCGATTTGATGTATATTCAGTTGTTTTTCTATTAAATTCGTCTTTAAGTGTTTTTTTTCGACACGGGTATTTAAACTATTAAACTTTTTTAATCGAATATTGAAAATGTTTGAAGAATTTTCGGAATTTGGTCGCGAAGAAGAAATAAACGACATTTGACTCTGCTACAGCTGTATTTTGGACCAAATTAGAAACAGCTCTTTATCGCTATAAGTAACATTAAAGGCCTTTTTAATATCTCCCTTTTTCTGACCCATTTTAGGAAGCGTATTCGAATTATTATTGACTTTTGTGCAAGCACTTTTCATTTAAATTTAAAACATATGTATATTGCAAACCTAATACTGGCGGCATCTAGAAGCCCGGAGAAAAGTCCACGAAACACTATACTTACGCTGGATAATGGGCAGGCATGCATACGCGTTCGAGACGCTCCACCGTAACAATAAATTGCAGTCTCGACTTTAAATTTACGGAAGATCACAATTGCTAAATTTGTATAGATAATATAGCCACTGTGAACTACTTAAAACTAAAAATGTTTATTGGCAAGGCGCGCTGTCCACAACCCTTGTGCTTATCGAGGCATGCAAGATTCGTGTCCATCACGTTTTTGTACTCTATTTTTAACGTCTTCTTGATCTAGTTTTTAGGCGCGTTTTTGGGAGTATATTGAACGTATTTGACGCTATTTTTGGGAACACTTTCTGACGATTTTAATCAATTTTTAACAAAAGGTTTGGCTGTCTTTTTGATCTATTTAAGCTTTTTTTAAAAATATTTCGGGATCCCGTCGAAATTCTGCTTTGCAAAATTCTGTCATCTCACACGAAAATTCTGCTTTTCTTAATTCTGCTTTGCAAAATTCTGATTTTCAAAATTAAAACAATAAAATTCTGCTTATTCTGCTTTTTTCCAACTAACAATTATAAATGACGAGAAAAAAAAAACCGATACAAAAAAAAACAATTTTAAATTTATTAAACATTAAAAATTATTTACTTTTAATTTTTAAATAAAAATAAAATTAAAATTAATAAGACACAAGAAAAAATAGACTAAATATTGACAAGAAAAATTAAGAAAAGAGGAGCTAAAATTATAAAAAAAATGTTCTCTGCGTTTTGAAAAGCAGAATTTTATAGAAAGAATTCCAAATATTTTTACTGATTTTTTTTTTTACGAATTATTATTATTATCATTATCGCACGGATCCATATTGGAGGTATTTGGTATAAATTTTTAGACTAAAAAAGGAGAATGACTCCAATGATTTTCAAGGGGATATCTAATGGGTTATATTTTTTTAAACTAGTCTTAACATTTTGAAAAGCGGTTTGAAATGGAACGCTGGGCTAACACGTTGCTTTCAGTCTAAATGAGATTTTTTTTCCAATTTCTTCATCAGGTTTTTTTCCTGTTTCTTGGGGAGTGTATATTTAGACAATTTGACGCTGAAAGATATTAGAGACCGCCTAAAGTCGTTTTTGAATGATTTTTAATGCGATTTGGAAATAATGTCACAACCCACTCTGAAAACATATCCACTGATTTGTTAGTCTTTTGTAAAACTTAACTATCCATCTTACTTCCAATTTTCAAGACAATATAACTCACACAAAAGTCTGCATTTCCCCAGTCACTCTATTCCGGTCCCCTTATAAAGCTTCATTACTAACTTTGGTACTTTCTCTGCCATTAATTCCGCCACTAAACTCACTCAATTTACACAGCGTTTTAATTTCCCCAAACTAAAACCGAAAACGTTCACCCTTCCTCACCTCCCACTTCAGATCCGGACATTTTAAATCAGTTAAACTTCAATATAATTTCACATTCTCGCCTTTACTGAGTTAGAAAACTAAAACCCGTATTAAAATCTAACCCCAGACTTGGTAGAAAACCACATGTGAAAAGTTGTACACCCCGAAGGTGAAAACTTTTAACATCCATCCGCTATACATGTGCACTTTGGTAATGATTTAGAACAGAGAAGGGAGTGCCGGTACCAGTGCCATATGAAGGACACTGGTGAGGGGGTTAGATGGTTCCACAACAAACTTTTGCCCCTATTGCGGGATATACGCCAGCATGGCCAGAATAGAGATAGATCGATTGGCTACAATGTGTACCTACAATGCCTCCATGTGCGAGCAGTGTCATCAAATATTTAAGCCCATTGTAAGGATGTGCCACACACGATGACATCGATGACAGATATAATAATGATTATGATGATGGTGCATTGTTCTGCCTGTCTGCCTATAAATGGATAACTAATTGCCGCACACATAATTTGAATGCATAGATGCGCACGGTACACCGAATGTAGATGGGTTCCAATTCAAAGCTGTTGATGCATCTACTAATGGATGCGAGCAATTTATGTACCAATGGCAACATACAAAGTGCAAAGTCCCTTGAACTATGAGCAAAGGTATCTAAATCGGGATTTAATTGATTCATCAGATAATGGAGGTTATCCGGCGAAGGACTTGACAGGGCCTATGGAGGATGACTCTTTATTTGAATTGGTCGCATTTATCGTGGGTTTTGATTTGGAAAGCTGTCACGATAGTGCGGAGGTCATTGAAAACTGTGGCTCTACGGCACCATCTGTACCGAATGTCCGACCTAAGGTGGCCTTTCCTAGAAACGATATTCTCAGGGAATTTGATTTTAAAAATAACTTTCTTACCAAGCTCAGTTACAAGAAGGTTTTAAGCCTTCAAACTGAACAATTATATGAGAAAGTGGTAGGCAAATAGGTCAAGAATTGGTGGAGGAACTGGGGTAAGGGTATTCGGACCAATAGCATCCATCGGACTGATCACTGTGCAGTTGACAGATGAGTCTGGACCATCCTTGAGAGGAACAAAGTCAACTTTGCTTTAGATATAGTGTTACATGATAGGTAAGCTGCTATCATGGCACCAACCTACTCCTTTATGATGAAGTCTATAAAAAACTTGGGTGGGAATGTCAGCTGAACTATGGAAAGATGAAACGACAACATCCAAACATCTGAGGACAGAGTGTAATGAAATTACCGATTTCCTGGCAAGAAAGGCAGCTCCAGGAACAGTCGTAGGCCATTCTGCGAAATGGGGATCACACCCTCAACGAAGAATTCAGAAAGCTAGAGAAAGAAAACAAGGCTAGAAGCTTGAACAACACTCGGCAACTTCTACAGTTTTATAGACAAAAATATCTAGCTGCCGCAGCAGGTCCCTATACCAAAGTACCGACAGCGTAGCTCCTTAGAACTATTCCTTTGTGGAAGTTTTTATTCTTGGTCCTACAATTCCATGACGAGTTCAAACGGCGTAATCTAAAATCTTTCTCAAGATATTTTCTCGGATGCTTGCAGAAAGTTCACATAAAGTGGCGCAGTAAAAAAACTGACCATTTGTTTTTTTCCGGGGACTTTAACTGACACCCTTCGCTCAGTAGTCCAGCACACTAACCACTGAGCCACTGTGGTTACAGTCTGTAAGGCAACATTTCCGAAAAAGACTCAATTAACGAATCAGCAAGGGATATAAAGTGCACGACTGGGTCGAACAAAACTTTCTCATTCGTCAAAAGTTTCAACAAAAGCATTCAACAAGGCTGAAAAAAACTAAAATATTTGCTTAAATGAAGTTTTGCGTAGCTGTTATCGCATCGAGATGATAATCAATTCTGACATTACGATGATAGAGGAACTCAAAAAAGTGGGTCGCAAAATTCTGTCCGTCTGTCCGTATGTCCGTGTGTCTGTCTGTCTGTCAGTCTATCCGTCCGTCTCTATGTCCCGAGGCCTGCAACCTAAATCGGCTGAACGGATTTCGTTCAAACTTCGGATTTAAAGTTTGGGGGCTTACAGTTCGGGGACGTTTTATTTTTTGCATGGTAACCTCAATATTAATGGTACTTCCCATACAAAATTTTCATACCAGTTTGATTTGTTCGAAAACGGCTCTAACGATTTCAACAAAAATTGATATTTAAGCTTAAGTAGTTGAGGTAAACATAACTGCGTACTCAGTTTTGAGCTAAAAAATCGAGTAACGGTACTTTTGAAATTTCGACATATCTCGAAAACGGTCCATACGATTGTAACAAAAATTAATTTCTAAGGTAATATGGTCATTTCTAACTTAATGAAAAACTCAATTTTTCTCTGTATTATCGCAAAATGGGTTTTTGACTTTTTTCTCATTTTTGAAAAATATAGTTTTTTGATGTTTTCAAAATTATTGCGTGATTAATTTTCAATTCGAATCACTGGAAACGCTCACTTTAACAACTCTTATCGGAAACAAAAATATAGCATAGATTCTGGAAAATAAATCGGGATTTGTGCAATCATTTTTGAGAAATAATTAATAATCTAATTTATTCGAATTTGTTGAAAAAAACTAAGTACGGTATCTCAAATACTGATTTTATCTTTTTTTTTATATGTATTTTGATCAAAATCTTTAGAGCGGTTTTTGTAAAATTTGGCAGACAAAAAAGAACCAAATACTGCAATGTTTAATTTGAAAAATACTATTGCTTAACTATGAAACTGAAAACCGAGTACATGCTATTGTCGATTATCGAAATCGTAAATGGGGTTTTCGAGATATGAGCAGTTTTTAAAGTGAGCGTTTCCAGTGATTCGAATTGAAAATTAATCACGCAATAATTTTGAAAACATCAAATTTACTCTATGTTTGCATTTTAGTCAAAATCATGCCGTATTGAGGTAAACTAGGGAAAACAACATTTTTGAAAAATGACTTTTTTCAAAAATCCATTTTACGATAATACAGAGAAAAACTGAGTTTTCCATTAAGTATGAAATGACCATATTACCTTAGAAATTAATTTTTGTTACAATCGTATGGACCGTTTTCGAGATATGTCCAAATTTCAAAAGTACCGTTACTCGATATTTTAGCGGAAAACTGAGTATGCAGTTATGTTTACCTCACCTACTTAAGCTTATATATCAATTTTTGTTGAAATCGTTAGAGCCGTTTTCGAAAAAATCAAACTGGTATGAAAATTTTGTATGGGAAGTACCATTAATATTGAGGTTACCATGCAAAAAATAAAACGTCCCCGAACTGTAAGCCCCAAAACTTTAAATCCGAAGTTTGAACGAAAGACAGACAGACAGACAAACAGACAGACAGACAGACGGACAGAATTTTGCGACCCACTTTTTTGAGTTCACCTATGATCGTAATGTCAAAATTGATTAACATCTCGAGTTCGAAATTTTGTACGAATACAATAAATCTTTCTCTTACTACGTAATGAAGAAAGTTAAAAATAACCTGATGGATATCCGAAACGGAGAATTTCAGGAAACTTGGTATATCTTAAGAAGGCCTCTGTAGATTTAGGTAAGAAAATTTTCCGGGATCTTCTCGGACGTTGACCTACATAAAACTTTAAAAAAATGTTGAGCGAATAAGAATTTGTCAGACGAGGAAATGCAGTCACTGAATCCAGCTCCCATCCTTGCACCCAAAAAAAAAATTCGTTATATTCACGAAATAGTTGTTACATTTTACGAAACCGTTTGTAATTTTCAGCAGACAAATGCCTTTGTACAAATTACATGTAGCTGTTTGTACAATGTACGAACGAAAAAAATCGTTCGTGAAATATTTACGAATCCATTTATTTATTGGACAAATATGAAAGGCTGTATGTTCGTATTTCTACGAATATATTATTTGCGTTGTTAAAGTTACCATCTTACCAATTTTGACATCATTCGTAAATTTACGAACATCATTCGTACTATTTAACTAGGCTTAGTACAGTCTACGAACGATGTTCGTACCTTCAAAAATTGCGGCTTTGTAAAATATTACAAAGGTGAATTCGTTGAATCTACAAAGTCTACCAATCCAGTAATTCTTAGAGTTTTGCCAAAACCACGAATATTTGTATTATGTACCAAACATTTGTGCATTCTACAAATTCTCTCTGTTCGTATTTTTACAAAGATTTCATTTGTATTTTTATACTAACTATTGTTTGAGTGTGGATTCTTAAAGGAAACTGCTTTCGGAGAGGCTGCCATAAGGAGGCTGCCATAGGGAGGACTTTTTCCGCCAAGATATAGGTATAGACAGGACCCTCAAAAATGATTCCAAAATCAGTTTTTATGCAAAGAAAACCTCTTATGGGGGAGCCTACCTCTATAAGGTCTAAGTAGGGGGTACAGTAGACCAAAGGGTCGAAGTATAGAATATCTATTTCTTTAAGAAAAACTAGGAGGATAGGTACTTACTTCATACTGATCCTTCATTCAGCCGCTTGAGTGCTTAACTAAGCCATAGATCCCTCTCATATTCATACCGAAGGAAACTGTCAATGCCTGTCGAATAAACATCTTTTGTAAAACACTGTCCCATAGCCAATATCAGCAGTATGATTGCAATCTTTCCCATACCAGCAGCCTGTCCCAGAGAATGAAAGGTCTATTTCTAAAGAACCCACGTTTTTTTAAACATCTTCGCCCAGTATCGATTACGGAGCACCTCCGTCTCGATCCAGCCACTCCACATCTTTCGGTTGACTGCTGGCGGGCTTTCTTCTATAAATACCGCACTTGAAACAGGAGTTCTCCTCAATAATGCATGCATCCCAGCATCTGATAAGGACTCAAACTCCCTTCTATTATGTGAAAACAAAATTCAATCGTCCGGAAGAAACGTAGGTAGGTAGGTACTTCTTTGGGTGACTTCCTTCCCAGCTCCATGACAAAGACTCTAAACCAAGATCATGTGACAAAAATCTGCAAATCCCAAAAATCCATGCATGCGTTGTTGTTCACCTTCTCTCCCTCCTTGTTTCCGGTTCAGTAATCGATTAGCATCAATTCGCGGTACTCAACTCGAACTCAACCCAACCCAGCACTTAATGAATCTTATCTAAGGACACTTTTCTCTATTGTGCACCATCCTGGGAATTGTGCTATAAACTAGCTCTATCCGAGTCGGCAGTGCACATATATTCATATACCTCAATCGTTTATGGTTGACAATAAATAATTATAGTCCTGCCGATAAAGGGAACACCGAATAAAATATCATGCGGAAAAAAAATCGAGACAAGGAGCGAACAAGGTTGATCGCATTCTTACGCGTCTATAGATAGGTACGACTGCCTCGTCTTGTATTCAATCCTCACGATGAAATGCTAATCTATGGAGTATCGCGCGAGCGTTCTCCTTTGAAAATCGAAACCGTAAATTTTCAGGTTTTTCATCAAGTTGACATGACTACGAGAAAATAATAGGGCAACGAAATGAAGGAAGGAAAGGACTGGTGTATGTATGCATATTCTAGGAGGAAATCCTTTGACGGAATGGAAATAGCTATACCGCATCGAGGGCTGTTTACCTATAAGACTATGATGACAATTTGTTTCTCCCTTTCGGGTTTTTCGGTGTGCGAAAGGATTTTGGCGCGTACGGCAATGGCAATTGATACCTCTGTGTCGTCGGTACATAGGAGAGTCAAAGGATTTATACTTTTGTGCTAAATTGATCGAAGGATATTGGATTACGCAGCAGCAGCAACTACGTCAAGGAAAGACGACTTAAGCCTCCGATTACAAGGTGCACAATTATCGTCGAATGAGGTAATGGTGCGCGGTGATTTGCGAATCCAGGGGGGGTCTTTATGTCTGTATTCTATTTCTTGTCTCCAAGCAGGCGTTTTTTTTTGCTTATTGGGAGATTTGAAATGTGCTTCGCTACTTCAGATGCATCCTCAAAATGACAAAAATGGTTTGGTGGAAATTCGTTCAAAAGAGGGCACTCTTGTTTTTTTTTTTTGAGCTACTTAGGTGGCGCTGCAGTGCACATGATTAGCATGCACCTAATACCATCCGTCGAACAATACAGGCTTTGACTAACTGCGGCTGCGCACTCAAGAAAGAAACTGCCTTCCAATTAGAGGAAAGCCTGATTTACGATTTCTTGACAAAGCAAAGCAGAGGCTGTCGAAAGATCAACCTCTACCTAAGTCGAAATGATCTTTTATAATGTCCTCCGTTGTTTTGTGGCCGTCCTTGTTAAGATCACATACTTCACTCCCATTTTTGCAGCTTCCGTTCCAATATTTTCAAATGTGCCAGTGACAGTCCGCAGTCCAGACTTGTCCCAATTTATGCCGCTTAATGGGTCGTATGAATAAAAACTAGCATTTGCTTTGAGTAAAAGGTTTTAGCAAAGTAAAAGCCCCTAGCAAATGCTTTGAATCGGTATGAATAAAAACCTAGTTTGCTAAAGTAAGTTCGAAAATTCGAACATAGCATTTACATCGCTGTACATGTCCTTGCCTTGCAATTTCTGTCAAAATTGACAAGTGACAACTGCCCGGAGTTTTGTTTAGTTGGAATTTATTTTCAAATTTTTGTGGGAAAAAAATTAATCAAAAGCAGTCTATAGCTCCAATTGCACCTGGAAACATAAATTTTATTGGCCAATTCGCTTGGTGATGTTTGATTTCTTCCCCAGTTGTCGGAAAATGTATCTAATCATCAGCTTGTTGAACTATTTTTTGACACACATACCAATTAGTTGACTGATGAACACCAAGATCTTCTCCAACACCAACCTGAGCACATAATTATTTTACCTAAAAGCCCTGATCTCCTAAATACCTTACCAAAGATCTATTTTTCTGGATATTTGAAAGAGCACCACCACGCGTCACAAAATTATCAGCCAAAATGTCCACATTTTCACGCGTGAAACGAAACAATTGTTAGAAGTTATTATCGTCACCAATTCTTCTTTGTTTAATGTACTTTTTTTTATTAGCACGTGCACGAACGTTAACAACAAGATGTAAAACAGGTATATATGTAATGTGAAAACTTATCGCTCCCATGTTTTGTTTGGTTTTCCTGCACGAACAAAACTTAATTTTATTATTTATAAATAAAACGTCGAAAATTGTTGTTTTATGTAAAAAAGTTGCATACAAAATATTTAGCAAAAGGTCTGAGTCAACTAAATAGCAGATTCAGAATTTGCATAGCATTTGCTTTGTCTGATAAGTTTGATTCATACCGATCTGAAGAAAAGGTCAGTGCCGCCGCATTTCGAACATGTCAAAAGTTGGAACTAACTCAAATTGGTTTTTATGCATACGAAATATAGCAAATGCTTCGATTTTGACATTTCTCTTGAGTAAAAGCCATTGCTACGTTTTATTCATACGACCCAATGTTGGCTTTCGAGGTGCGCACAATTTTCTAAAGTATGATTTTTTAAAAATAACTTGACAGAGCATCACAAACTTTTTTTCGACCTTAAAGGGGCAAACGTTCTTGGTAGACATGAATAGAATGTCCAGAACTTTACTGGGCTTTATACAATTAGTCTCCATATAAGGCACCTTATGAGGCCTACAATCCCATAAGCGGATGGTGGCGGTATCAATCACGACTTTTGGGCTGTAGAAAAAATTTACCTTGACATAATGTCGATTGAATCTGCCTCTAGACTTAGTTTCGGCGTAAAAAGAAGCAGCTTTTCTCAAGTCCGAGAATCATTGACAGCCATTGAAAAATTTTCGGAGTCTGTCTACCTCATATATTCGGAACTTCGACCGGTCGCAATCGCCTGAAGATATCGTCGGACGCGGGATATTTTTATAAAACAACTGGTACAAAGACCCCATAAACCTGTGGTCCAAGGTGGTGCCGGGACTTTGAAAATATATTGTTATATCCGGTTCATCGCTATATCAGGTATTGTTATAACCGATTTCTACTGTATACGTTCAAAAGCTGACAGCTTCACCCCAATCAGCAGCACTCTTAAACGGAAGGCCATTGAAGTCGCACACATAACCCCTTAACTGTCACCAAACTTACGTGACGTTGTCGGCTGAGATCGGCTTAACGCCATTTCATTAGCCATGCGACCCTGTGGCTTACTAATAAACTAAGCTCCGTGCAATTGAAAGTCATACAGCGGAAGGCAACTCACTTCCGCAGCTTCCACTGGCTTTTTTTGACATTCAAGGGCCAGATGACAAAAGCCTTGCTTAAGTAAGCTGTCACCACTTTGACACACCTGCCATGGTGCTAAGCTCAAGCCTGTGAGTGATGAAGAAGTTCGTCGGTCACGACATAAACAAAATTTGATATCTATACCCAAAGAAAAAAGTTGTTTGCTCTGAAAAGGCCAGAAAAATGACGAATTTGACGAAAGTCTAAAGAAATTCGAACGAATCAATTGACGACTGAGGATACTCAATAGGGTATAAATTAAAAAAAACTTAATTCGTTTTATTTAAAAAAAATATTTTTTTGAGGTGAAGCCTCTTTATTCATTCAATACAAAATTACAACTGATTTACAAGCTAACATCTAGTTACCTTATTACCTATCCTACGTGCTGGACTGTGGGAATGGAATGTTGGGAAGGTGGAGGTGTCATGTTGACTCCAGACTCGTCAGCGTTATGTCGTTCGGATGTACTGCGCGTGGAGGTGTCGGATGTTGTGCTGAGGGAGATGAGAATGTTCGGATGTACTGCGCGTGGAGGTGTCGGATGCCGTTAGTGGAATGTTGAATTTGTTTGGTGTTAACTCCTCCCTTCTTAGAATCAAACGTCCTCGTTTGACCTTAAAAGAGCGGTATTTGGCTTATTCGTGTAGGCTTTTGTGTTAACACTTTTTCTTGAGCCTCGCTGGTTTCTTGGCGGAGAGTTGTTAAATGTTTATTTTCCTTGATCTCGATTTGAATTTCTGGATCAGGGCTGTTGTTGACGTTGATATGGATTGGGTTCTTTTTCCATACTGTTTTTGCTATGAAGGCTAGGGCGATAGTTGCTATGGCTATAATGAGTATGATATTTGTTGTTTTTATTGTATTGTGTTTGGATTCCAATGTCTTTATCTCTTCAGTGTTACTAGAATGGAGTTCTTTTATCATTTCCAATGATAATATTTCTTCTGTGTCTTCTACCATAGAAAATTGAGCGATTGCAGGTAATGGCTTTAGTGTGGATATCACGCTGTCTGATGAGTAGGTTTTGTTTTCGATGGTAATTGTTGAGTTTTGAAACTTAACTATGAATGTGCCAGTCAGTGGTAATACATTTTCGTTGTCTTGTTGCATTGTGCCGTTGAACCGATTGAGAAAAATGATTCCTGGTGAGATTTCATCTATTGTGGGAATGTGTTGGTTGTTTATGCGCGTGCAATTGGCTTTTATATTAAGGAGTAGGTTAGGGATACAGGATGTGCTACTAAGATCTAATATATTACGATAAGGACATATTGATAAGTTGTTATATGACTTACAATCTATTTTTAACCCAAATATTTTTTTCTGACATTTCAAAATTTCTTCGTATTCTAATTTGTTAACAAAATTAGCTTTTTTTACAGATTTAAGTAAGAGTTTACTACAAGTATTTAATTCTAGGCTTGGTATACTTATAATATAAACTATCGAATTTGTGTCTGTGGCAACTTTTACCTCAGCGAAATTTAGTGCTTCGTCGATATTGCCGTAAGGGATATTTTCCTTTTTTATTATTTGTTCGGCTATATTAATTTCTTTAATTGATAATATGTAGGAATTAATGATTCCTTTATTTGCCCAAAGTATGGCGTATTCTATGTTAACTAATTCTTCTTTAAGTAATTTAATTTTTTGTTGAGTAACAGATATAATAGTATTCATGAATGGGTCATTGTTTTTCATTTTCGTTAGAATTTCGTTTGTTTTTTTTGTTATTTCGTTAATGTTATTGATTACATTTCTGTTAATAAGAACCTGTTTGTTGTTATTCCTTAATACATTATTTATTTTATTCCTAATTATTCGGAAATCGTCGTGGTCAGGGCTTCCGGCTACCCATTTCCAAGCGCTTCCTAGGAAGTTGAGTGATCTTTTATTTTTATTTTTTGGTTTAAGTCTACTTAGTATGTGTTCTATTTCCAGAAGTTCGTGAGTAAGGAAAGGATGGGAGGGGTGATTCGCATTTATGCCGTGCTCTATTGTATTTCGGATGTTGGTTATAATGTTTTCGCATGGTCCCAAATCTATGATATGGATCATTTTAAAACTGCCATTTTGGATCATTGCTGTTCCGGTTTCTAGCGCCACTAGTTCGCTGGATGAATAGTCCAGGATCTGGATATCGGCCATGGACATAGTTAGCATTAATCTGTTGGAAAGAATTTTGTCAGTTTCTTATACGATGTTTGTATATAATTTTGCCGCTTTCTGTAAGAACTGTAGTATTTCTATTTTCTTTGACTATTTCCTTTTTGTACCTACTGGAAAGTTTCGTTCCTAACCTTTTGTTTTGTTTTACGTAAATTGTTTGTCCTGTTGTATATTGTTTTGGTTCTTGCTTTTTCCTATTATGGTATGCTAAATCAGCTTCTTGTTTTTGTCGTAGCCTCTCTAGGTTTGACCGTCGCGTCTTCTCGTAATCTTCGGGGCCAAAGGTAACATTACGTCCAAAGAAAAGGTCAACTGGTTTTTTGTGTGTGGTGGAATGAATGCTGTGGTTGTATTCATTCACGGATCTTTCGATCAATTCCTCAAAATTACGATGCAAGTCATCTTTTTTGAGGCATCTCATTAGCTCAGCTAGGGTCGAATGGAAGCGTTCTACTTGCCCATTAGCTTCGCTTCGGTATGGTGGTGTCGTGTAGACATTAATTTTTAGCTCATCCTTCATCAAGAATATAATTGTGGATGAATTAAGGGAAGGTTCGTTATCAATAACGACTGACTTAGGTATCCCAAAGAAAAATAGTATCTCTCTTAGAGGTTTCCTAATGTCTTCTATAGATCTGCTTTTAAGTATTCTGGCTTGCGCGAACTTGGTAAATTTGTCTATTGCGGTAAGTACTGATTTCTTTTCTGTGATAAAAATGTCGAGGTGAATTGTGTGTCCTGGGTAATTTGGTAACGGTGTTTCGTTTAACTTTGGTTGGTTAGGATGTCTTTCATATTTATTCTGTTTGCATACAGAGCAAATGTTGGTAATCCGTTTTATCTTTCTCATCATGGAAGGGAAATAATAATTTTCGAGAATTTGAAGTCTGTTTTCGACGGCGTTTCTATGAGCTCTATTATGAGTGTCTATTATGATAGTTTCTTGATCATGCTCGTTTAAAATATCCTGTACTTGTTTTTGTGTGAATCTAATTTTGAATGTTGTAAAGTGGAGGGGATATAGTTCCTGTATCAGGCCCATTACTGACTCTTGTGTCTTGATACAGTTTATTACTGATGGATTTAAAATTTTCTTTAAGATTTGCAGAAGGTTGTCTTTATTGTAGTTCGTTTCGGTTATGTTGTGCCGGTGATATCCGGGAAACACGATTTTAAATTCTTGATTTTTTCTTTCTCCTGTGTAAAGAAATATTTGGCTTTTAAAGACGTTGATGGGTGCTTCAACGCTGAAAATGAGTTCTTGTGAAGAGCTCTCATCGCTATGTACCGTAGGGGTTAATGAATTGGCATAACTCTCTTGTGGAGGTCTGGAGAGTGCATCTGCAACAACGTTGCTTTTTCCAGGTTTGTATTGGAGTTCATAGTTGTATTCCTCCAGAATGGCCTTCCAACGTTTCATTTTTGCATTGTTGTTCTTGTTGCTCAATGCATAGGTGAGCGGTTGGTGATCCGTATATATTTTGACTTTTGCGGAACCGTACAGGTAATTTCTGAGGGCATTCAGGGCCCAAATTATGGCCAACATCTCCTTTTCATTGGTAGCGTAATGTTCCTCGCTTTTATCCAATGTTCGTGAGATGAAAGTTATTGGTCGATCTTTCTGTGACAACACGGCACCAATAGCATAGTTTGATGCATCGGTTGTCAGCTGGAAATCTTCGTTGAAATCGGGATACGTTAGGATGATTTCTCTAGAAACAAGGACGTGCTTTATTTTATTGAAAGCTTCGATGGCTTCCTCGTCAAGGGTTACCCTTTGTTTGCTGGAGGCGGTTTTTGAGACGCGTCCTTTTTCACCTCTCAAAAGGCTTGTGAGCGGTTTTGCGATTTTTGCGTAATCTCGCACAAAACGTCGATAGTAGCCTGATAATCCTAGAAAGGATCGAAGATCTTTGAGGGTTTTTGGACATGGGAATTTTAAAATTGTTTCGACCTTCGCGGGGTTTGTCTTTATTCCGGTCGGGGATACCATGAAGCCCAGGAATTCTACTTCGGTTTTGTAGAACTCGCACTTGTCCAATTGGACTTTCATATTGGCTTCTTCTAATGTTCTAAAAACTGTCCCAATGTTTTTAGCATGTGTCTCTTCATCTTGTCCAACTATAATTATGTCATCTATGTAGATGTAACAGATTTTCCCTATGTGTTCACGTAGTATGTCATCGAGGGCTCTTTGAAATATTGAAGGGGCATTTTTCAGCCCGAAGGGGAGCCGGGTAAATTCGTATTTACCGTTGTTGACGGAGAAGGCGGTCTTCTCAATATCTGACTCCTTTAAGGGGATTTGGTGAAATCCACTTTTTAAGTCCAAAACTGTGAACCATTTGTTTTTTCCCAGTTGTGACAGTACTTCGTTAATCTCTGGTATAGGGTAACGATCGGCAATAGTCACTGTGTTAAGTTTCCTATAATCAATGACTAGGCGATATTTTTTCTCACCGGAAGCGTCGGATTTTTTAGGGACGATCCAAACGGGTGAGTTGTATGGAGACCGTGAAGGTCTTATTATATCGTTATTTAATAATTCTTGTATCTGTTTTTCAACCTCGAATTTCAAGGCCATGGGGTAGGGGTAATATTTGGAATAAACTGGACCGTCATTGTTCGTACGAATTTCGCCTACTACCTTAGTCGTGTAGGTAAGTTTTTCATTAGGTTCGTCAAAAAGTCGAGGGTGACTTGCTATTAGAGAATTAATTGTATTTTGCTGTTTTCGGTTCATGTGGTCTGTTCTGATGTTAATGGAATTAACATCTTGAGTGACTTGATATCTAATGCGGACGTTGACTCTGTTCTGAATCGTCATAAAATCTTGATTTGTATGTATTACGGCTGACAATTCCTTTAGACTGTCATGACCGAGAATACCGTGAAAAGACTTGAGAGTAGGTAGTAAAAAGAATTTAATTTTTGTTTCTAAGCCAAAGAGAGAAAGATAGGTATGGTGCGTGACTTCAATGCTTCCCGCAACGGAGTTTGCGTAAAAACATTGGTCATTTGCTATTGATTTGCTAACGATGCAGTTCTGTATGTAGTTCTTGTTAGAACCGGTGTCTATTAAGAATTTTAGTATTTCTCCGCTCTTCGTGCGACACTCGAAGTACGGCAGCGAAGAGCTTGTCACTCTAAAAAATGGGCGTCTGTACAATCGGTGTTTTCTACAGTATAATTTGTTTCAGGGAAGTTTTGAGAAAATTCTTCGAGGTTTTGTTCATAGGAGTTATCCTCTGAAATCATGGCCCCGGTGTATTCATTCATTTCTTCTGCGGCTGGTTCAATATGAAAATTTCTTTGAGGAGGATAGGGTTGGTGATAGTTTTGTTGTGGGTAGAATCTTGTCCTTTGGTTTTCATTGTATTGTTGCCTGTTGTGGTAATTTATCTGCCCAGCTTGTGCAGATGGTCCTTGAGTTGTATTCTCTGCTTTGATCTGTGGTCTTGAAGGAACCTGATTAGGATGACGACTTAAGTTCTGCATGTGCTGGTTATTTCCGTAATTTTGTTGCATTGGCCTAGGGTTATTGTAGACTGGTCTTGGTTGTGCTTGCTGCACAAAATTACTATAGTTTGGTCTTGGTTGTGCAACAGGTACAGGACCTGCCAAAGGATAGTGCACTAGTCTATTCATCTGGTTCTGCATAGGAGGTGCACCCTGTCTTAGTTGTGCAGATGAAAAGGATGGATAGTGTGGTTTCCTTTGATTATTAGACGCATAATTCGCGCGGAAATTCTGATTTTCTAATTTCAGACAAAGATGAAGTGCCTGCGGAAGATCTACTGGCTCTCGTATACCGAGAAGTCTCGGCAGATCACCTTTTAGACCTCTGATAAAGGTGTCTAGGGCCTTGTCTCTATAAGTTTGAGTCAATAGATTCAATGACTCAGCGCCTATATCTATGCATGATAACTTGTTAAGGATTGCTGATAGGTGTGAATAAACTGATTGATAGTACTCTTGTATGGTTTTGTTACCTTGGACGAGCGATGTCATTTGGTATTCTAAGGTCGTTATATCGCGTTTATCTGCATAGTGCATTGATAAACACTGGCAGATACTTTCCCAATTTAAGGGGGTATTATAGGACTCTAGAGCGGCATCCGCTTGTCCAATTATTTTGTTCCTAATTACATTGAGAATCCCATAGTATTTGGGTGTTCCCTTTATATGCTCGTAGATGTGTAGGACACGATCTACACTTTTTTTCCAGGAAGAAAAATCATTTTCTTCTCCCGAGAAATTTCTAAGACATCTGACGACGTCCGGCACTTTGTCCAGGTCTTCTAATCTATGCCTATGTTCGGGTTCTATTGTCTGGTCAATGCCAGGAAAACGTTGTGCATTGGGATTCAGGACGCTTTGAACTAGGTTTCGACCTTGCTGGTCGAGGATTCGGCAGACTATTGTGGAGATAAGTGAGTCTAGAGCTGGCGTTGTGGCTACTTCTGGTTGCATTTCTGCCTGCGAAGCACTTGACAAAAATGAACTGTTCGCATTTTGTGTGTTTCTTGGTGGGTCGGTAACTAACATTTGAGGGTTTCTGTTTACAGGATTCGGAGGGTTTGTTGGATTACTTTCAAAAAGGTTTGCACTCGCAGCGCTATTTGACGTAGAAGCGCCTGATCGTAGATCCGGCATTTTGGTTATTTAAGATTTTAGATTCCGAATAATTTGGATATTGTTAAAATAAGTTATACTTAATGGTTAGATGGTATTGATGTAATTAATTCTAAAATTAATAATTCAAATTTCTTACTCAAGTAATTCTTAAATATGTATTCTTATTTGGTATAATTTTTCTTGGTATTTAATATGATTTACTTTAATATGATTTACTTCTTATTCTCCCTTTATGTTTAGGACTTATTTTTAAATATATTTAAAGCATAAAATCTATCTTACGTTAGTATTATTACTGGCATCTGGGCGGCTGACCATTTCATTATGTCTCCCGTTTGTCCCACGTCGGAGGCTACTAGGGGGCCTCGTTTCCTCAGAATAACCAATGTGTGATGTGTTTGTCCAAAATTCGATGGCTGACTTTCGTCTAGAGTTCAATGTCACTGATCGCGATAGCACTGGCACTGCTTGAGGGCGCTGGCTGTTGAGATATTTGGCGGTCACTGAATTTTATCTAGAGTTCAATGTCACTGAACGCGATGGCACGGGCACTGCTTGAGGGCACTGGCTGTTTAGATGTTTTGCGGTCACTGAATTTTGTCTAGGGGTTCTATGTCACTGGACAGGTATCTCTTTTGTGCGTCAGCACTGGCACTACTTAAGGGCACTGGCTGTACTTAGATATTGCACGGTCACTACTTGAGGGTACTGGCAATGATTTTACGCTGTAGCACTGTAACTTTTTAGGGCACTGGCTATTTGGATTTTGCACGGTCACTTCTTGAGGGCACTGGCAATTAAATTAAATCCCGCAACTAATACGCACTTAGATTACACCTGTCCCTGCTCGGGCGCCAATTAAAAAAAACTTAATTCGTTTTATTTAAAAAAAATATTTTTTTGAGGTGAAGCCTCTTTATTCATTCAATACAAAATTACAACTGATTTACAAGCTAACATCTAGTTACCTTATTACCTATCCTACGTGCTGGACTGTGGGAATGGAATGTTGGGAAGGTGGAGGTGTCATGTTGACTCCAGACTCGTCAGCGTTATGTCGTTCGGATGTACTGCGCGTGGAGGTGTCGGATGTTGTGCTGAGGGAGATGAGAATGTTCGGATGTACTGCGCGTGGAGGTGTCGGATGCCGTTAGTGGAATGTTGAATTTGTTTGGTGTTAACTTATATACAGAAATCTCCTACCTGATGGAGCTCAACGTACCCTTGGACCCAGGGTTGGTAAATCACTTAAAATCTTGGAATGTCGCTATTAGATTTAGATGGATGCACCTTTACGACCAAGACAAAAAATCTGAAAAATTGACACTGCAGTTGTAGTTGAAGAGCCACTTTTCCCCTTCGTCCTAGGCTGCCCAAAAACTGCGTCTGAGCAAATCCAAAGCCACAAAAAAACGCTTCCTCAAGTTGCTCGGAACAGGTGCCCTACTAGCAAACTTCCTCCTTGCATCGCAAGGTGTTTAACCCCAACCTGGTAGTTCAAGCTGTGACCTTAAATAACACAGCAGGCCCACCTCAGCCTAACGCCATTCCTCATTCCGAGCTAATGTCACAACTGGAAATTGTGTTGTTCAAACTCTCATCTATTTACAAGAAATTCCCCGTTCCCATTCAAGCGGAACACTCTCATGTCCAGAACGAATCAATTGAAACATTACCACAGATTAGAGACGAAATAATCTGCTCCCCAGTTCAGAGACCCACATCTGTTGGTCGTAGCTATGTACAGGTAGGTACACCCCACCTAATTCTTCATCTTTTCGTAAAACCTCATATCAATTCCGCCATCATCCGGGCGAAAATTGCCCTCTAATCGTCCTGACCTACCTAACGAACATCGCAACACCAGGCAAACATACCAAAACATCTAATCAATGTCAATCACAGCGTTTCATGCATGACTCCGCAGGGTATTATTTTCCGAAAACCGAATAGATACCACCACCACCACCGCATACGGCATACCGCATAGTCACCGGTGCGCACCACAAGTAATATGCTAAATCGAAGGAGCAAAAATCGGGCGCAAAGCAGCACAGAACAAAAAAAAATGCCAATCCCAAATGGCGCAAACTGGAAGAGATATTCACCGTGGCTCCAAATCAAATCAGGCGCGAACAACCAAATCGATAGAGGGAACCTGTAAATGGCACAATTACACCTAGAGCAGCAGCAGCAGCCAATACGATTTCTGGAGCGCGCAGGCATTGCTTACCCAGTTTTCCGCCACCATCACCATCGCACACACATAAAGCTCCTCACAATGGGATCTCTAGCCCGCTGGTGTTCGCGGGTAAGAAACACTAGCAGCCCAGCTCCAATTTATGCACCAGATCTAATTTTTCGCGTAGTTTAACTCTACACTGGCGGGGAATTGCAACAGCGACGGTACTGCACTCGAGGAGGACTGGCGAGAAAAAAAAATATATAAAACACATTTCACACCTGATTGCATTTTTCTTGGGCTCCATCTTGTGGCTATCACAACGTAATATCAGCGAGAGGCGCTCGAAGGAACAGTGCAAAGTGTATCTATACTCGTAAGGAGGCGAGCAGTGCAATTTGAATTTTTGCCTTTTGTCGCCGCTCTGATGCCAGTGGATTTTCGGAGCAAAAGAGGATCCAACAATTGGATGGAATGGTTTGTCATTTTGCTGGTGTATGGTATGAAAGAGCCTTTGTTGGACTTAACGGAGAAGCGCAAATGGAAATATCGAGAGAAACCAAGTATAATGAAATGGAGGAGACAGAGAATGCTGCATTTCACAGCAAAGTGCCCGGAAGGTAGATATACCCGGCCAAGGTGGTGATAGTTGAAAGAAATCCTATTGTGCCTGATGATTGAACTCGATTTGGTCTCTGTGGACGTGCTTATTTTTGAGGCCATATGGCTGTGTAAACGGTTTTCGGCTGTAGAGTTGCCATGCCGCATTGTGAGTGGTGGGCGGGGAAATATTTTATACCGACATGGGATGGTTCAAAGAAATTTGTAAAGTAACCACCTTTTCATAAAGACGGCCTATATCACTCATTGATCCTGTAGCTTTCTGCAAGTGAAAGAATTTTTGGAGTCGCGTGAATAGTTTCAGAGATTAGCCCGGACAAACGGCTTTCACAGTATCTATGATAAGGAGCAGATAACGAAAATGATCAGTCTATGTCACTCAGTGGTTGGCTAGCTTTCTATTAGTGAAAGAATTTCTTGAATCTGTTCAATAGGTCGAGACATTAGCCTGGACATCTGAATTTACCTCTCTATGATATAGAGCCGATAACAAAAATTTATAGCCTATATCACTCCGAGATCCTCTAGCTATCTATTACTGAAATAATTTTTGGTATCAGCTCAATTGTTTCAGAGATTACCTCCTACAACCAAGTTTTACCATTTTATTCCTACTGTAATTTTGATAAAAAACGAAATTAGCTACACATACGTAATTCTTCCACTAATCCGAACAAATTTTCTTTTCTTTTCAGGTAAGAGTTGGCACTCAAAAGAAGAACTCTCATAAGAAGCTTAGAATCCCCAATAATTGATGCGGGTACCTTCAAAATAAAATCGATTGTATTAAGAAATGTATTTCTTTGTGCTTATTGTTTTTTATTGAAGTTTTAGAGAAAAATATATCTATTCGCGAAATGAATCTCCATATGAACAATATCCGCCTCGGGTAGGCATTAAAATACACGAGTTCCTAATAGATCTACTCTGCCTTATCGACCTATCAGAAAATATTGACGGAAATAGAATTGTTGATGATCCCGTCAGCAAAAGACTTTCTAATTTTATCACTGAACAGTTGTTTCTCAGAGAAGATCTTCTACATAGTTCCTTAAAGACCTGTGCCTTCATCACGAAACTTTGCACACGATTATCGTCCGTCGAAACGATAGGCCTATGTCCCCACCTATTCTATGCTTAGAGATTTTTTAGGGCGACACACTTTTAAGTCAATAAATCGAAACGAAGGTTCCTATAGATACATTAGGCCTAGCTTTTTATTTTTTGCGATCAATTGTATGTCCTGTCCAAGCGATTAAATTAAAGATTTTTCAGCCGTTTGCGACAGGTGGGGCTGTTTCAAAGACCTTAAAATGTAAATTTGTGCTTTTTCGGGGGTCGTACCTCATACCGACCGCTCAATTAGTCGTCTAAATGGGTTTGAAGATCTAATTGAAGAAGCAAATAAATAAATAAATTTTAAAATATTCCAACCGGAGCCACTGCACCCACTCTGTCTTTCTAAATGTCATAATGAGGATGACGATTGCCATAGACCATAGCTGATATGCTGACTGGCCATTTGCTGTTTTTGGTTTCTTCTAAGGAACTGTGGATTCACCTACGATCCGTGCAAGCTGTATTAATGAAGCGACTTGGTCAAAAGATCTCTTTATAACGATTGGGATAGTAGGTGCTGGCGATCTCATAAACTTTAATGCTAGAGCCTTAATATTTGTTGTCTACATACCTCTGAAGGTTTTCGCAGAAGGCGACGATCTCATCTCATATCCGATGGCGTGCGCAAGTAAAGAACCACCTCAAACGAGTTGTAGTATCTACTGCCTCATGATAGAGTGCAGGCTGCAGAGGCTTGTGGGTTGAAGCACTGACTCACAAATTGTCCCCAAAATGCGCCAGGGTGTATTTACGCGCTAACCTAGAACAGCAACGAACGGATTTTGACTGCTGTAATCTGCATGCCCAGGAATGCCTCTGTCAGCGTAGTGTCGAGTTATAAATTCCTGGGGGCTGAACATGGCAACAACGGGCATTGTAAAATAGTACACAGTATAACAGTCGATGGCATTTGTTGAATTTGAAGCATCAAAAATCAATTATGACTTGAAAATGCATCAAAATCACTGATTTAGCTTCTCAAACTTGTAATGAGTTTGTTACATCGATTTTTCCAAAGACAAAGGCAGTTGCCCCCAAAGACCGAACTCTCTCTTGGTCTTGATTCTCTGTGCAGCCTTTTTATAAGTCGTCGTACTAAATAATTACATCTCAACTTGATGGCATAAAAAACCAATTTACAAACCACTCGGCAACTCTTTGCTAACAACATGCAGATTGGTCGCATCCCGCAAAACTCATCAAGAATGGTAGAACGAAAAAAAGAAACCCGTCCAACTTGCAACCAAATTAAACTCCATAAACGAACGAGAGGAATTATTCCAATTTGCAGCACACATATCCCTTCCCAGTAGCCTCGCTCGCGCACATTACCACAGCACATTCCCTTTTGAAGTATTTGGCAATTCAAATTCGGTCTTCAACTGTTAACATCTCGGGCAGTGAAAAGATACTTTGCATATCCGACAGGTGTTCCACTTTGCAAGCAAGAAAAAAAAATTAAATAAAAAAGCAAACGAAGACAACCCATAACAAGATGGAGAAGACTCCACTTACCCTCGCGTCCATGCGGCAATTTCCCTAATTCCTTCAAAATCTTAACAAAGATGTGCGCAACGAATTCAGACAGATGGATCTGGCTGGTTATATATTTTATTTGGTCGCTGTTGTTGGCAATTTATTTCGATCGATTCTTACACCTCTGGCTGATTATACGCGCGGCAACCAATCAACGCACACTCTGTGTGTCGAGAGGTGTCTCAGCCGCATGTTGTCCAGGCAATTTTAGGTATTCGAATTATTAATCCAGTTTGGAGGGACTGTTTGTGTCCTCTTCAAAGTCTGTCACTGGCAGCGGGGGAAATATTTTTGGACAGCTTTTGTCGAGGGTGGTATCTGGGAATGGGGCCCATGCTGGGTCGAGAAAAAGTCAATTATCGCGAGAAATTGGATACAGAGATGTGTGTCAAAAAAATGCAACTGTTTATGCAAATGACAGGCAAGAGTTTTCTTTGGAGCTGTTTTTCATTATAAAAGTAGCTGATGTGCATCTGAAACTCAACGGACTATTTGATGTCCTTTGTGTGAACTCACATTGCCCTTGGACCGGAATGAATCTTATTTCAGCATATCAAAGGTTCAAACCTGTGTCCCTTCCGAATACCGCGAGAGCTGGTGTTGGGAAATTGCTCACTTATTTCTCTGCTTTGGGCCTTTGATATCTATCTGCCGACTATATGCACTTAGCCTTCACCTTACCAATTGGCTACAATTACTAATCCCTTAATTGAATATCAACATATCACCCCGCAGCAAGCGAATCAACTTCTCACTCACTCTCCGCCAACAGGTGCTTCCATAATATCTCAGCAACTGCGTGATAAGCCCCCGTCTCCAAAGTCAATCAGTCCCAATTTGGTAGGAGCTCTACCACACGCTCACGGTGGGGTCCGATGGCCGGGATTGGCATGACAGTGGAAATTCCATCAAAACGCAACTAAATATGATTACGAATTGGAATTCGCCTCATTTCGCACGCCAGCGAGTTGTGTGCGCTTTAAAGGCACAGATTGCCCCGGGATTCCTATTCGCTTTCTATGGCTAGACAATAATCGAACAAGTAGCAGAGCGGCAAAAACTAGCATCTGTGCACAGGTTGACCACATTGTGCTGGAGGTGCATAAATTTCCACAAACCAACCTTTTTTTTTTGTGCTGCTGTGTTGCTGTTGCTGTTGGGTTTGCTTCTAACTCGCGCTGGCAAGACACATTGGGTGCACAGTGCACAGCACATCCTTGCCATATCACGCAAGCACACACACACACCATGGTATGAGTTAAAAGATTTACTCCAGCCGATGGTAGGTGCTGGGACAATTGTACTGTATAGAGAAGCAGAGACTAACTACAACAAAAACGATATTCAATCTGAGATTCTCATCTCGATTTAATTTATTACGTTTCGGATGCGAGTGAATGAGATGGTCTTTGCACTTTTTATGGGGCAGCGCTATTTGAGCTCTCATTTGGCGAGATGCTGGATAGGGAGTTGGGGGCGATTCGATCGAACGTTTTAAATTGAAGGGCTTTTAGAGTGGCTTTGATCTATGAATGGAATTTGTTTAGTCTTTAGTGCTAAGTGTGCTGAACTACTGAGCGAGGGGTCTTAAGTTCGATCCCCGAAAAAACCAGCGGAATAAACATTTAAAGGCTTTTTTCAGCCCGCTTCCTCTAACGAACGTCTGACAAACATCCGAGAGTAGAACTCTTTGGACGAGCTTCTTAAGGGCGTTCGTAATTGAAATAAAATTGTAGGTCCCTTGTTATGCATTCGAAAAAGAAATACTCAGAGATGGATGTCCTATACAGACCCGTTGCGCGAAATTTATTTTCACTACAGGTGACTAAGTTGTTGTGCTTTTTGACTGTAAGGAGTTTGTCCGGATTACATTTAAAAACTACTGCACGAAATTGACTGCGGTACTCACTTCTGCTTTACAAAATGGTGCAGTTGTGACATAGGATATGTTTTATCTTTATTCGTTTGCCAGAAGTGGAGATTTTAGCTGGTAGGTTAGGTTGGAGTGTTTCACGAATACCTTGCAGGTCCTGTAAGCAGGTTTTATTATATATATTTTTCTTTTAAATACTCGGTTTATTTTGTACCTCTCGGGACGGATTAATTTTATATAAATATTGGCGTACCTCAAGGATCGGTCACTGGGCCCACCTTGTATTTGATGGACATAAAACTGGGCCCACCATGTTTTTGATGTACATAAACTCTGGTGATGCACAGGAACTTCATCACTGTGTTTGAGAGCTCTCTTTTCGCTAGAGCCCCATATATTCCGCAATAGGTCAGTATTGACATGAGTGTAGTAGAGTGCAGCACCCATCCTCCCTCGGTCATAGATTCTTAGATTCACGTCACAACTGCAGTCATCGGTATAAACATCATTGACTCTAGAGGTATCTACCACTGGTTTTCCATGAATTTCTCAATAGGGTCTTTTTAAATGCCGATTCGACCACCTTTGTTGAGCTTACTGTCTTGTTGTGTTCCTAGATGAACGATACTTTTTTTATTGGTACCAGGGTCGTGCTAGAAATCGGACTTCTTTTACTCTTTCAAAATTTTGTTCCTTCCTGTGAATGGTAATGGGATGAAGTGGGTTTCAACTAGCGTCGAAAATGGTCCAAATGCAAAAAAGTTTAATCAAAATTTTCTTAGTGTTTTTTTTTTAATATACAAGTTTATTATAAACGCATGTTGACTTAAGTCGATTACGTATACAATTATTGTTCTGCATTAGAGATAGGTAACTAAATTCTGTCAATCTCTCGTGATAGAATATTCTCCACTTGAGTCGCTATCACTGGTCATATAATTTTAGGCGCTACGTATGATTCCAATATAATTGTAAGTTGGCTTAAGCTGGATTAGAGACCGAAAAAGTCGTAAATGCGCATAAATTCAACAGAACTGTTCTTAGTCATTTTCAATTATTTATCTAAGTTTTAAGCCTTTAAGACAGACAATAAAAGGCTTTCAATCGCTTCCTATATGGATTTTTCACTTATTTTCCAAATAAGTCGCTAGTCATATTCTGGGCGCGACACATGACTGCAATCTGGTGGTAGGTTGCCTTAAGTTGGATTACTCACATTTTTCCATAATTTACCAAATGGATTACAAATCATAATCGAGATAGAACTGATATCGTAAGGTGACTTAAGTTGACTTAAGTTGGATTACGGTAATTTGTTTTCATTAATTCTGCAAATTGGTCACTAAAATGCTTAATACTAACCTCCAATGTCTTTTGAAAAATACAAAAAATAAATATACCACCAGCATCCACTCCATCGAAAAATGTGCTTCACAAGAATGGTACCACTAACTGCAGCAACAAAAAAAAGGATCGATTTAGCAAAGTGGCATTCAATCAGATATACAACTTTCATATCGAAGCAAGACATAAGTACTGCCGATATAGCTGATCCACAACAACAACAACAGCAGGAGTACCACACAACACAGCCAACTCATGCTGGATAGTCTCATTAGGTTTGCGCGCTGATCGCCTATCCTGGCAGCATTTAGCCATGCAGTTTGCTACTGATGATCGATACTATGAATACTGGACCGTCGAAAAAAGAAACAGAAGAAGTAGCCACCTTGTCACCCTGTAGTCACTAGTCACATGCAATGCATCTCAGAGAACGTACCTCTGTCCACCAGACAGAGAGAAAGAGCCCAACACACACCGATGATCGATGATGATCCAAATGTCATGCATTACAATTATTCGATTGCCTTGGCAATTCGAACGCTGCCAACATTCGCGCAAGGGGGGGGGCCGCACTGGCTGCTGGGACGGATTGGATGTATGTACCTATATAGACTGTGCGATTCCAGCACGAATAGGTGATAGTGATCAGCATCGCATGGTGGAGAGTGTTGGGTGTGTTTTGCTGTTTTTTTTTCGCCCTAGGTTCAGGAGTTGTCATGGAGATATGATGATCTTGAACTGCAGCGTGATTTGTAAGGTCATCTCGTTGTTGTTGTCGTCGTTTGCGTCGTCCTCGGTCCAAGTGAATCGTGTTATTTTATTTTTTTTTCTATTTCGGTTATTGTTATTCATTGGTCCATGTCTGGAGTTGGTCTTATCTGATTTTGTTGTTGAATCCACGGACAAGGGAAAGAAGTCAATTTTGTTTTGATTTTTTTTTGTAGGAGTTCTTGGAATTTTTCGTTTAAAGTTAAGTGCAGTAGAAACTAAAGGGAGACACAGTTGGCGTTGCAAGGGAAAAGGCGGGCAGGGTTGCGATTATCCAGTGATCTCATACAATTCATCTATGAAGCAACGAATTTTAAGGATTTCTTTTCCAGCTATCACATCTTAAAATTAGGACCCAAAAAGTAATTTTTTTCCGAAATTTCATAAGTCAAACTTGCATGAAATGTCCGTGGATGAGTTGTCTTCCAGTTGAGATGTTGTAACAGAAAGAGTATCGGCATCCTGCTTTTTGAAAATTCCGTTTAAAAAGTTTTAAAACACCGTCTTTTAAGATCCTGTTTTTTTTTTAAATACTGCCTCTGAAAATCCCGCTTATTGTAAACCCGATCTATTATATTCCCGCTTTTTAAAATGGCGTTTAATCCCGCTTTGCCCGTTTCTCAGAATCCCACTTGAATTTTAACAACGTCATTGTTCAAAATTCATTTTTGCTAATTTGCAAATCAAATACGAAGACTAACAAAGATTCGGAATCGGTTTCTTTAAGCCCATCGGAAATTATACGTGAGAGTGTAGTGGAAATTTAACCAACAATCAGATCATGCTTACCAGCTTCTTTTGCCCAAAAACAAGAGATTTCTCGTGTTCGAGCTTCATCGGTAAAAGAACCTCAAAACATAGACGACATCAATATACCAACCCAAAGATTTGAAGCAACTTGAGGGTGAATTCTTTGTTTTATCCGAAAAGGAATAGGAAGGAAACAGAATTATTATGTTGGGAACAATGTCTAATCTTGTGCACCTATAAATAGCAAGTGTTATGCGTCAGTTATTTAAGTATTCTTGTCAAAATTGAGAACAGTGTTGTCCCACTAATTTTTTGAACTATTTTTTTCTGAGTTGATAAGAATTGCAAATGAGTTGAATATTGTGTTACAACCGGATAGAATATTATAACTAATTTTGAAAAGGCAACAGTTTCGGCCGCGAAATCGTGTTTTCCCCTTTCTAATTTCAAGGGTTATTTATTTAATTTCGGCCAGATTATTTGGCGACGAGTGAAAGAAAAAGGGTTTTCCAACCAAAATTGGAAACTGCCTCAAGTTTTCACTAAAAATTCGCATGATTAATGTTTTGGCCACCCGAAGAAGTCTCTTGCTATTATGACTCGGTGCCAAATATCTTTAAAGATGATGAAGAAGCGCTTAGTTTGCAGAGTGGTTTCAAATAGGGTGTCCCTGTCCATATACCTCAAACGAAAACGAGGTCATACTTTACCACAGGTCCACAGGTGACAGCTACAGGTGTGGGTGTGGTTGACAAAACAGAGAAGAAATAAAATGCATCGGAAAAGTTCTACCACTGTTAGTTTTTCAGGGCGTACTTAAAAGTATTAAAATAAAGGAATCGCTTAATATTTAAATTGATTAAAAAAGAGAACAAAATGAGGACAGAAAAAATAAAGAGGACAAAAAAAAAGAGCCAAAAAGAAAGTGTAATATAGATCGCTGACAAATAAGAGGACTTGTTCCCTAAAAGAGATGTTCTGGAAAACGTAGTTAAAAATCAATTATGTTCGCAATGTCAGCAGGCAGGTGCAATATTCTCCCGGCTTTTGATCTGTCTCCGACACTGCAGTAAAGCAATTCCCTCGAACTCAGAACAATGTTGAAGCTTGGCATCGCAGACTTAAAGTTTTAGTTGGACGAAAAAGTTGTGGCTTATACAAAATAATTGCGAATTCAGCAAAAGAAATAATTTTAGTTCGAACAGAAATAGAAAAACTTAAAAATGGACAAGAAGAATTATATAAAAACTTTAATGTTGTAAGCTCATGTGCTATACAGAAAACTATGAAAAAATGAGCAATTCAGGTTTTTTGCGTCGTATTGCTTACAATATACAATTGAGCTAATTGTAGAAAATAAATTCGTTTGTTTCATTAATATTTCAAAGCACATAGTTAGGTACCTATATAGAATTTTGGAGATTTATTTCATTTAATTTTTTTAGTATCTGAATGAGCATTATTAATTTATTTATATTTATTTGTTGAATTGTTAAGCCCATGTTCATGTTTTTATTTAATAATTTATGTACAGGGTGTCTGCTGGGAAGGTATACTACTTTGTTTTTGATTAAATGAAAGAGAATGGATCTTATATTGATAAATGTTTTATATAATGTCGGCAATTATGTATGGAATACAATATCAGGTAAATGTCCCGAGCCCTTTTGAGCGCATTTTTCATTACATTCTCACACATTTCACGCGGTATTTCATTAATTTCATCACGAATATTTTGTCTGAGTTGCTCAAGCGTTTCTGGTTTGTTTCCATAAACCTTGCTTTTCAGATATCCCCACAAAAATAAGTCCGGAGCAGTCAAATCAGGCGACCGTGGAGGCCAATCAACATCACCATTTCTTGAAATAACTTGTTGTGGAAAGAGGTCTCGCAGTAATTCCATTGTAATCCTGGCTGTATGCGATGTGGCACCGTCTTGTTGATACCACATGTTAATCAAGCCCAAAGCATGAAGTTGTGGCGTCAAAATGTTTTCAATCATATCACGATATCGTTCCCCATTCACAGTTACAGTTACGCCGTTTTTATTTTCAAAGAAGTAAGGTCCAATGATACATCCTGACCAAATTGCACACCAGACTGTAACTTTTAAAGGATGCAAAGGTGACTGATGAATAATTTGAGGGTTTTCCATTACCCAAAACCGACTATTCTGTTTATTCACATATCCATTCAAATGGAAATGTGCATCGTCACTCGTTATGATTTTTTTGTCATCGTCACCGTTATCGATGATTAATTTTGATAAAATGTTTTAACGATTAAAACACGTTGGTTTATCGAATATCCATAATAAATTTGCCACGTGTCTACTTCACGACTGCCAAATATGATTAATGTCAAGATTAATGTTTACCGAAATGGCGGCAAAACGAAGTAGTATACCTTCCCGACGGACAAATTAAATCATGGCAAAGCTTTACTCAACTTATTTCAATTTGTTTTTATTTATAAGCCCGTTTCTTTTATTCCCGCTTTTTTTAATAATCTAGCTTTTTCAATTGAAACTAGATGTTTTATTTAAAAAAAAAAACGAGCCGTTTTGAAAAGCAGGAAATCGTACCCAGCCCGTTGTACCAGACATTGCGCCGATTAACTTAAGTCGTAGTATATCATTTCCAGCCATCATTTTCTCCAATTAGGATTCAAAAGCACATGCCTATGAGAAGATTAATTGTAGTGTCCATGGACGAATTGTCTTGTACTTGAGGTACTCGATGGATGAGTCACACAACATCCCAAGCAAAAGGATATACAAACCGCATTATTCGAATCGAATAAATTGGAATTATTGATTCCATTTAATTTCCTTAATACAACCTCTCTTCGTCCTTTCTCTCTTTCTCACCACCTCGCTCTATTTAATTTTAAATGCCGGAAAAATGTACACGAAACGTACAACAAAAGTCTAGCCCATTGTAAAGGACGATTTTTCGATCACAACATGTCACAACAAAAAAAAAAAATACCACAATGCTCCTTGTCTTGTCTGTATCGTGTGGCATGGTGGTTGTTATTGTTTAGTTTGATAAATGAACGGATGTCCTACAATTTAGCACCTTTAGCTTAATCACTTTTCTTCGTCTCCCTTTTTCTCGATAGGGTGTCCTTTCCTCTATCGCGCCCCAAAGTCAAGTCAAGAGAGCGAGCACCTGGAAAGGCAATCAACAATGGAAATAAATTGAAAATGCTTGACCGCAAACGATGCAAAGACGCAACACACATACCAACGCACACATACCACCAACCAACACGGACCGAGAGGTGCTGACTCTTTGATTGCAAAAGAAAGGCATGAGGCTAGGAGCTAGCAAGGAAATTGTTTTGGTCTTCTTTTGTCGTCGTTTAAGAAAATAAAAAATGCTACTCCTGCTGGCGACACAGTGCTCAGTGTGGTCTGTATGGATTGCCAAATCCAGGTGTGATTTTCAAGTTAACGATGTGATGCTACTGCCGCACTGTGACTGTGTGTACCGAACTCTAGCTGTAGATGGGACTATGGGAGTGAACAAGGATAATGTGGAGAATTAGTTGCCGTTTGCGCTGTGTTAAATAAAAGGACAATACAGACCTCTGCTGGGAATGCAATTGGATGGGTGGTTCTTTTTTTTTCTGCAAGTGCTTGTTGACGAAGGAGAATTATTGCGGTTCTAAGGAACCGGAGAACGAGACAGAGAGGAATCGCCTGTATCTTGCTGGTTTTGGCTGCCAAATGACAAGACACATTGTTTGCAAAGGACGATTGCTTCAAGGGATTTCTATTCTGTTTGGTTTGGAATTTCTTTTCTTCGCTAAAGAGGAGACAATGTCCTTTTGCTAATTTTGTTGGTTTTACGCTTTTGTTGCGCCTAGACACATAATTGAGACCACCAAAGTGGATTGGAATTGTGGACATTACTTGTGGGCTGCCCCTTTTTTTCTCCTGAAGTGGCACTGATATAGAGACTGCCTAATTGCGATAAAACATTGATCACTGCTTACCAACTCCAGCTGACAACAGCCTTACAATTTCGTGGAAATACCTTATCGCACATGCACGGCGTCTTTTATCCCATTCATTCGACAGAATAAGGACCTGCCTCACTGTGTGGTTGTGTGAATGCATTTTACAACCCAATTTCCAGCGCCTTGTATTTAATGTGCCAAACCCTAGTTACCCCATTCATTATAGCCGACAACTTGCATTATCCTCTGTGCACTCTTTAGCATAGCTAATTCAAGCTAAAAGTCCTTTTCATATGCAAAAACGAAGTCTCGGGTAAAATGCAACAGTAGCACTAAAAGACCTGCCCGCCCCACACAATGCACATACTCGTCCTTTCTGCTGCGACTCAAAGGAACCACATACCACCTCGTTCGTATATATACAGTCTATTGCTGCTTGTGCGACAACCGCATAGATAGATCCCTTTTACCATATTACACAGAAGACAGAGGCGCAAAAAAAGGACTCACAGCTACAATAATGTCTAGATGTATGCCGTATGCGCCAAGTGCTACTGTACAGTGTACAGTGCTCCGGGGGTGCTAATGAAAATCGTGCATGCAAAGGGATGTGCGCAACCAAACAGAAACAACAATCCATCTAATCTCCCAGTTGCTGGAGACCAATTTAAAATTGAAAGAAGGATAATGAAAAGCCGGCTTGTCGTTGTGGGGATGGGGGAAACTTTGTGCGGGTGGCTTGCGAGCAATGACACAATGTAGGCATTATATGCAGTTGCAGTTTTGCATCCTGCTGGGAGGCAATTTGAGTTCTTACATGGGCGGCTGATGGTGGTAAAGACATTATGAGGATTTAGAAGATGCTAAAAGGATATGCCTCGCACAGGCTCTGACTATATATGGGTATAGCGAAAGAGAAAAAGAACTTTCCCAAGCCGCACTATATAATGCAGTCGTGGGTGGGTGGGTGTTTGTTTGCTTGTTTGTGTGTGTGTCTGTTTGCATCCAGAGAAGAAGACGATTTATGGATATGCTGGGGATACTTTTGTTCGACAAAAGCCGCCCCGTTTAATTGCATTTGCGATTATATTTCATGAGGATTAAACGTTGCTTGTTGGCTGGCTGGCAGAGGACCCAGCAATTTGGGTTGCGCAATGAGATGGAAAGCGAATTTCTTTTAGATGGGCTCTAGATAACGCAAGAAGCTGGCGAAACTGGGTCACTAGCTGCAAGGACATTCATAAAACCAGTGGGACATGGCGCAAAAGTGAATTCTAATTGAAAAGCAGCAGGATGCCGTTGTCGCGTACTTGAGCGTGCGGTAAAAGTGCCCAGGCAGGGACGTGCGACGACGACCGAAGACAGTGTGTTGGTCCACCGGAAAAATAGGGGGGAAAGTGTGTTTTTTAAAGGTACCTAGCTGGGGAGAAGTTAAATTGGAATAGGGAGCAAAATGGCAGTGCGAGTGGTGTTGATGTACGATTTTTTTTTAAAAATTGTTGCCGACGGAATGTGCACATGAGTGGTGGGAAAAATTGTATTTTTCTACTTTGATCCAGTGAATAAAAATGGGACTCGTACTCGTACGCGGGGCCCCTTCTCTTGCTTCAAATATTTAGTGTATGCAGGTAAGTCTGTTTGTGTCATGTTAATTCTTTTGTACCCAGCGGTGAATTTTTTGTAGGTAAGTCTTCATTCAGTTTACAGAACAAAGAAGATAGGAGCCAGAACTGAGCCCTGGGGTGCTCCACAACGAACTGAAAGTATACTTGTACTGACGTCTTCCTGTAGGGACGAAAGAAATACTTTTGAAGCGGTTGACCATATGATAAGAAAGTGTAGATACTTTTAAGTCTTCAGTGGAGTATCAAGTGGTCAACTGTGTCGAAAAATGAGGAAAGATTAAAGATTAAGATTTCTACCTTCAGTCTTTTGTATTTCATCCACTATGTTCAAAGGAACAAAGGAAAGGAATTCCAAATCGATACCCACCACCTGTTCATCGATTTTAAAGTTGCATACGATAGCGTGTTTAGAGAAGAGCTATATAGAGCCATGTCTAGTTTTGACATCCCTTCCAAGCCCGTCCGGCTGTGCAGGATGACTATGGAGAACTCTCGCTGCTCTATAAATATCGGTAAGAACGTCACCGAAGCTTTTGATGTCAAAAAAGGTCTTAGACAGGGTGACTCGCTATCGTGTGACTTCTTTAACATCATACTCGAAAGAATTGTACGTAACTCTCAAGCCAACACTTGTGGTACAATCTTTCATAAGTCTGTGCAACTACTCGCGTATGCCGATGACATTGACATTATCGGAAGAAACCAGCGGGCCGTCAGTGGTGCATTTGCGAGTATTGAGACAGATGGGTCTAGCGGTCGATGAAAGCAAAACGAAATATATGCTGTCTACAAAAAAGGACACGCAACACCGGCGACTTGTTCAATACGCCACAATAGACGCATATAATTTGAGGTAGTAAAGGAGTTTGTCTACCTGGGCTCCCTGGTGAACTCCTAGAACGACATCAGCGCGGAGATCAAACGAAGAATTTCCCTTGCCAATCACTGCTTCTTTGGGCTTGGGAGGCAATTGAGAAGCAAAGTCCTCTCACGAGCAACTAAGGAGACGTTATATAAGAGCCTCATCATCGCAGTCCTGCTATATGGTGCAGAAGCATGGACTCTTTCCAGAGCGGATGAATACTCGCTTGGTTGCTTTGAGCGAAAGGTTCTTCGTGTGATCTTCGGTCCCATTTGTGCCGAAGGTGTATGGAGGAGAAGGTTTAACGATGAGCTGTACAGCGATAAAGACCTAGTCAAAAAAGCACGAGTCCGTCGGCTTAGATGGCTGGGTCATATTGAGCGCATGGACACCAGCGCCCCCGCCCGGAAAACATTCGACACCATATTGACAACGCGGTAGAGGAAGGCCATACCTACGGTGGCGTGCGCAGTTGGAAGCGGCGGCAGCTACCTGGAGAGGAATGTTGGTTGAGGCCCTGGTCCACCCCGGACTGTAGCGCCATCAAAAAAAAAAAATAAAAAAATGTTCAAAAGAACAGTGTCACATCTTCGGTTCTATCTACGCCCGACGTGAACAGCGCTAAGGAAATTATTACTGCCTTAAAACTGATTTCTTGTATACTTTTGAGACACTAGAATCTGTTCAAGGTAGTAAGCAGTCCGAACCGATTGAGCCTATGTTGCGACGAACGACTAGTAATATAGAAGAGGGAAACGCTTGTACATTAGACCACCTCCAACCATCATAAAGGGTACTGTAAGGCACAACATTTTAAAGAGGGCCTGGACATAGTCAGGCTTTAGTTAGCCTCAATTCGATTACAGAGATTTAAGAATATTTTTTAAGAATGGGAGCAACTCAGGACACTGGACGAAATCTTGTCAGGGCACTTGTCAGGTCTGTTCTGTTGGACTTTCCTTTATAACTCTGGTGTCCCACAAGGTGCAGGTCCACATCTCTTCATCGTTACTATAAACTTGATCTTGAAAGGGCAATCAAACACTCCATCCATTTTCTGTATCTCGTACAACATGACTCCAGTCTCCTTTCATCTCACTTTTTTGGGAACTCCACAGTTTCAAGCCTCCACTAACAAGCATCTGCGCTGTCCTTAGCTGGCTGTTTCTATTTGAGCACTCCAAGACGCCTTCTTCTTATGCATGCCATTTAAGACGAGGTCTTTCTCTACTCCATTGTTGCTCCTTCTTAGACTGGAAAACTCTGTACGGTCTTGAGCTTTTCTGCTCATTCGCATGTCCTACCCATCCTAGGCGACCGACTTTTTTTTTGTCATTAGGTCGATGTCGTTGTTTAGCTTATTTAGTTCGTTGTTTAGAGCAAACATTTAACAAAGAATCTTTCTCTAAAAGCGCCCGAATATAGCTTCATCTCCTTTAGAAAAAGTCTGGGAAGATTGAGGCCTTTTAAATAATTTCCCTAGTTGCTCGAGATAGGCCTCTACTTCCCATTTACTTCCGTAGTCCAAGGACGCAGCGACTGGCAGAATTTGTTCAAGACACAACACCTGGTGTTGCAAACATTTTTTCGAAATTTATGTTATCAAATGCCAATCTACTACCTTTTCAAGTCGGCTTCAAAAATCTACACTCAGAAAAAAAAATTGTAATATCAAGAATTTTATGCTTTGGCCCAACAATTTTTGTACTGTAAAATGAACCCAAGTACTTAAAAATTTTAATTTGGGAATGCAAGTGTAAGTCGTGAAGCAAGAACTTTTATTCTAGATTTAAAGATATGAAAATGTCAAAATTCTAAGGATGTAAACGGTTGTCTCAAGAACGAGTTGTCAAATACGAAAATATTTAAAATTTTAAGAGAGAATATTCTTGGTTCAAGAACAATAAATGTTAAACTTCTTAAAATAGGTATAAATTGTTGACACAAGAACAAATTGTCAAACAAAAAATAAGAATTAAATTGCGTTGGTTAAAATATTAGAATTGTCAGATTTCCAAAAAATCTGAAAAAACTTAAATTGTTCCAGTAAGAACCTACTTAAAAAATAATAGTTTTTAAATTTAAACTCACCTTGAAAACATCCCTTTGTTTTGAGTAATCGAAAAAAACTATTCCTTCTTCTTCTCGTATAAATAAATTTTTAAAGAAACAGTTTTTTTCTTGGCTTAAGAAATAATTATGTAAAGGGTCCGCCATCTACCTTTTTTTTTCAACTAGTGCTTATTTCGCGAATGGTAACACTTAGCTCATGTCTGATTTGACAGATAATTAGTTGTATCCTTCCGCTGAACGAAAATGGTTGTGTATACGCTTGAACAACGCTGGGAAATATTGCGACATTACTTTGAAAATCATGGTCATCTTCGAAAATGAGCAAGGAGTGGCCGTTACAATCAATGGCGATCGTTATCGGGCCATGTTGAACGAATTTTTGTTCACAAAAATTGAAGAGGAGGATATTGGCAACATTTGGTTTCAAAAGGACGGCGCTACGTGCCACACAGCCGAAGCTACACTCGATGTTTTACGCCCTGTTTTTGAAGATCGCATTATCAGCCGCAGAGCTGATGTCGTTTGGCCACCTCGGAGCAGCAATTTGACACCGTTGGACTATTATATGTGGGGTGCCGTAAAAGATAAGTGTTACGCCGACAAGCCAGAGACAATTGACGCTTTAAAGGACAATATTCGTGAAGCCATTGGTGAAATACAGCTGCACACAATCGATAATGTGCTTAAAAATTGGACCGATCGTGTTGGCTACTGCATGGCCAGCCGAGGCAGCCATTTGAATGAAATTATTTTCCATTATTAACCGGAAGGATTGTACTTTCGAATAAAAAAAGAAATTTGAGAAAATATTCAGTAGTTTTTTTTTATAGCATTTTCAAAAAAAAAAGAAGTTATTTGGCGGACCCGTAGATAAATCAGATTAGGGATACGAAATAGTTAACCTTTTTCATTGAACGAATTGTTGAGTTAACAATTTGATTTTTGAAACGATAGTTTGTCTCAAGAAATATTCGACACAAACATTTTCTTGTTGGGCTGATAATTTTTCGTTTTTAAGGTTCCATACCCAAAGAGAAAAATCGGAACCTTATTAGTTTCACTTTTGCCCGTCCGAACCCACTAGACCAATTTTGTTCCTAGGTCTATCTCAGAAACTAATTGACGTAGAAGGCTGAAATTAGCACACAGCATCCGGTATAACCTCTAGTTAAACAAATACCAATGGTAGCGATACATCGACTGGTTTTAGAGTAATTAGTAATTTGGTTTTACAACAAAATGTAAATATACCTTTTTTGTAGATCATACTCGTAGCTATATATGTGCCGAAGACTGTTTTGCGGAAAAGCTAATATTTTAAAAGATATTTACAAAAAACTGTCAATCACTATCAGCGTTACCACTTGTACTACACATGTAGTACTGTGCTACATATTTGCTGCATTTTTTAACGCCGTACTACATACTACATCTTTACCCTAATGTACTACATTTCTTAAGATCCGTTAACCATTTAACTTTTTTACGAACAACAGTTCGAATTTTGCCCCTTTTGCTTTTATGACTAAATAAATAGATTTAAAAACTTGGCATCACTCTAAAGTAAGTGCAAATCTTCAACTCGCACACAAAGATATCGCAAGGAATGGAAAAACCAATTTTCGTGGGTCGAATGTAGGTCTGGCAAACGCTTTTGTCGCGCTTGTCAGAAGTCATTTGTTTGCAATATGACTTTGCTTGTCAGACAACAATTCTTACCCATACACATTTCCAATTATAATAGTGCAAAGCAACTCCAAGTGTGTCCGACTGTTTTAGAAACATAACATATTTTATATTATATTATACTACTTAATTTAAATTTCAATAGAAAAAAAAAAACAGGTACAACATTTTTTTTGAAAATGCTACATTTTGTTGGCTAACGTACTACATTTGCTAAAGATTTTAGTGGCAACGCTGATCACTATATAAGTACGCTCCTTTTGACCATTTTTCATTCGTTATTAGCTGTTTTTTATTATCAGCTATGATCCATATAGATCATCGATTTACATGCACTTACAACAACAGCACATGATCCTGCTTCTCATCGAGATCACGAATCATGATCTGAAAATGTATTCCACTATTTCCGGCTGCGTTGTTTCTTTTATTCTTGAATGATGGTGTACCTGTAACACAATTAATGTACACACAACCGCATTGCCAGACTAAAAAATGGAACACTAAATGATTTTTTTTCGCATTCGAATAAAGTCCCTGTCCGTATTCCGAGTTATTTTGTTTTTTTTCTTTCTATAAAGGTATGTCCAGACCAGCCAATCATTTGATAAACAATTAAATTCCATTCATGTTCCATATTTATTTGTAAAACACTTATTAAACAAAACAATTCTTATAAAATGCTTAGAAATGTTTTGCTGGTTTGGATCTGGACACCAGAAAAACGTTTATGAAATGTTTCACAGTTACCCAATCGTGATAGGAAATCATTTTTGTTTTACAAGTATCCCTGCAGAAAGTGAGCGCTGTTTTTCGATTATTATTTGTTAAATAAAATAAAAATACCCAGAAAAGCTTTGAATACCTAATGAGAAAGTGATTCATTTTATACAATTAATTGAATTAAATCGCGTGTTGCGTGATTGCCGAGACCAAAATTAAAAAGATAAAAACTTTACTCGCTGCTAATAATCCCACCACATCATTTTCTTCTCGTCCAAAACAGGAGAAAGGTGAAACATTAAATAAACATTTACCTTTACATTTAATAAATAAATTTCAGAAGTCTTTTATAAATTTTTATAAAATCTGTCCGATTTGGTTCAGAAACATTTCATAAACATTTCTGAAATATTTTATATGCCAAGATAAACTCAAGCGTTAGCACCAAAATATTGTACATGTGGTTCATATTTGAACATAAAATACTAAATTTGTTTCACAAAGAAATATATTTGAAAAGAAAAGTTATGCAAATTTGATTCAAATATGGTAACACCCCCGACTTTGCAAGTGAAATGACATGTGCCTTCTGTGACGTCACGCTGAGAAGAATATTTGCAAGATGGCTGGCAGCAATATGAAGTTTGAAATACCCTGTATTATCTGTTTTGCTTTTGAAAGCAACTGTTGCCACAATTCCAAAATTAAACTTTTCAATGATCCGTTGTGTTTTATTTTCATGATCTGATCCGAATCAGATCACGCTGATAATAAAAAACAGCTATTGGTGTGTTCTCTTAATCGATTCCAATTGGAATTTTCAATGCATACTGAACTCTATCACTTTCAAATCAATAATGAGTTGTTGATAAAAGAACGTCCTTTTGAGCCAAACATTTTTCACTCACATTCTAAAAAGAACTGAAAATTCTTCGGATATCAAGGTTTTTTTTCTGAGTGTACTTTTTCCATGGTACACGCGATACAGTTTGCGACTTTAGCGTATTATGCGACAGGGAATAGGTTTGCATTTACTAATTGATGGGATATGTCTAAAAACAAGATCTTCTCTGGGTTTCGTTAAGAAATGGTCCAAGGATCCAGATCTCTCAACATCAGTTTTTTTTCACCGCAGCCAAGCTTGACTTTCCTTTCACCAAGTTCATGTTTGAAAGAGAATCAAGGCTATCCAACGAATTTGCCTTCGATTTGCTCCTCGGAAATGATGGTATAATCCTAGCTCACTATCCATGCCATCTCAAGCTCATTACGCTGAATACTCGAGGGAGCAAATCGTTGCCGCAGAAATTCTCCTCATTGACCGCCTCTTCTCAGGTTCCGTCGATGTCACTTTTCCTAAAAACTCCATCTTTTTTAAGACTTCCCTTTGTAAACTACATGAGCCGTGTTTTTTCTATAGACCTATAAACTCCACCTCAAACCAATCTTCCCTCTGCCGCTGAAGGCTAGCTCAAAGCTCACTATTTTCGACATCAACCGCAGCTTTCCCTCCCTTAAATTCGATCTCCTCCATTATCCTTAACATTCAGCCCAAAATAAGCTCAAGATTTAAGTTTTCAACAGGTCATTGTTATAACTTTTGTTCAGTCAAAAAATGGGGATTTTGCCCCACTAAACAAAAGGATCTACTGATGCAATAGGTTTCATTGGAATCGCCAAGGTCCCGTTTTTGTTTGAGAGCTTACTCTTCCATGAGTGCGAGTAGACTTTCGTTTGAAATGCGCAATTACAAGTACTTGGCTAAGGAACAGTCTAACTAGAGAGGCTTGTAAGTTGCGGCTCTATTTCCTCACTTTCAACTGTAGAGTGGCCTTAGTAGGCTTTTCAAAACTTTACACTTTTATAGACCTCACTTAATAGGCCATTGCCCCTATAGCCGTCATTTGATGCACGTCTGCACATTTGCCACTTCCTTCGCCGTACCACCAACCACCGCCATCCGTTAATTAGCCCAAAACTCAGTCTTAAACAATAAAACAATAAAAACACTTTGGATTTGCATAATTTTCACCCATAACACCACCTCCGGATGTTGGGCTTCTTTATTTATTCTTTCAAAAAATGTACATGCTTCCACGCTAATTTTTATTAACCATTGTGTGCCATACACAGTTCTCACATTTTTCATATCTGTACCCGTAGATAGGTGCCTCAAGTCAGTGACCGACCATCTCAGCCCTCGTTCAAGTCGTCACAAACGTCACGGCGACCCTTAGCATCAATCATTCGGGGAAATCATAAATTTTGCCGCCTCATTTGCATTCTCCCGAAAATGCGTGTTAATGAGTGATAAACGCTTTCCAACTCCAAAGGGTGGCTGAAGGCTGAAAAATTTACTAAATTAAAAATAATGACTCCTTACCCTTTCTTGACTGGCGTTGTTCACCTTTTCCGTTCGTACACATGCCAATTAGTGAAAGGGGGAAATGGAACACACACAAGGTGTGTACATATACCCGAAAATCATAACGTTCTACTTGGACGAATTTCCGTCAAAATGGTTAATAATAATTGTCAAAAAGTAATGAACTCAAACTCATGGCCATGGCGAAGGAGAACTCAAATTTACAAGGCCATTAGAGTTGGTCATGCATGCGACGGCTATACACCGAAGACAAATGTCCGCCCCCGAGAAGTCAAATTGTTCTTGTTCCAGTCTGTGAGGTCTCACAAGTCGGACCCATACGTATATGCAAATGCTCTGCTTTATGAATATGAAAATTGTTTTTCGGCGGTACAGCGATACGTGTCTGCGCTGAGCTCTGAGGTCTCAAACTGACGGTAAATTTAAATAATTAAGACATTATAAACAAGAAAGTGTTGATTGCCAATGTTATGATAGTTTGGTCGATGATTTTTCTGGTGCAGGTATCTGTGAGTTGTATCTACGCGGAAGCAAAACAGTTCATAAATCTTTCAATGCGAAGGCTGTGTGTGTACACAGAAATTAATTGCCCATGCAGCAGCAGCAACAGCGTCGCCGAGTGAGGACCTCTGCTAAGACAAAGCCACAGCCCGGTGAGTGGAGAGCTCTGCATTGTTCTTTGTTTGGACATGTAAAATTTATGAATATTCTCGAATCGGCAGCGGGGCGATGTTATGAGATACGAGTATCTTTGATGAGAGATATACCCAGGTGTTCGGGTGGGTGATGTTGAAGCTCACCTTTGGTGTTTTAACGTTAGATAGTCGTCGTTCGTCGTCCTCGGGGATGAGTCAGTCTGTGTGCATTGGGGTAGATGTTGTCGGGGCTTTGTTGTATTTTTTTTTTTTTTTGTTTTTCTCGATCAATTGGGAGATAAAGAGACAGGCGCTCAGTGTTGTGGAAAGGAAAGACAACTGCCTGACGAAAGGAGTGTCTGGCGCATGTTAGTTGTAATGTATTATGGACTTGGCGAAGAAATTTCCAAATGAAATGCAAATGAGACGGTTGTACCCCTTGCTTAATTATTTATCGAATTTTTGGGAAAATTTTGATGTTGGATTCACCTTGACGATGGGTTGGGTTGATAGAGGTTTAAGTTATCCATCATTAATAGTCAAGTTGAAACTAGACAAGCATAGGTGACAGGTTCGGTACGACGAGCTTTGAGCTTGAGAATGGCAGCATCTCTGGCGAATATGTCCGCTGGTTTCTGGAGACTTACCGCCGCCGTTGGCTAACTACAAATCTCCCAATTTATTTTAGATACCCTTCCGATTGTGAGACCCACGTAAGGCGTTGTTATTCTTCTCCACATTGTTACTCCGGTCGGGAATTGAAGACTTTAAGGGCCTCAGCCCGCAGCATTGGTGTGAAATCTCTCTAACCCTTCTTGGGCGATTTGTCCAATTTCCAACAAGTCATATCAATTATTTCAGGCCCAAACTTTACAACATATTTCCACTTACATCCCACGAAACTCTACCAATTTATAAGACGAAATACCCAGCTAAACGATTCAACCGTCAAAGGCAGCCGGAGCTGCCCTAAAACTGTTTCGTTAACAGTGATAAATCGCTGATTCTAATGTGATCTTTAGGTCTTCTCCCATCATCGTCATGATGGGCCGAAAAATTTGCTTCTTTCTATTCCACCGTCCGGCTCTGATCACACGACAGCTCTCCGCTTACTTTGTTGTGCGGCTCTCTTGCGTCTTCTACGCGCATCTATAATCAGATGGTAGGGACATTTAAATTCACATTCGAAGACTAATGAGAGCAATTATCTGTTTGCGCGCCCTAACGAGATGGATTCTTGAAATGAATCATGTACCCACCTCTGCACTGTTAAAGGTCGACCAACTTCACAGGAAAAACAACAAGAAAATAAAAATAAAAGCAAAATACTCCATACAGAAGATTGGTACACTAACCAGCGGTAATCGTGTGGAACACTTGTTGAAGAGTTGAACTCCATCTAAGGGCATTCCATGAGCCAAACTAAAGTCATTATCATTATCAGGGAAATTGCCTCGTCGGAGTTGTCGGACAGCGCGCCACAGAGAGCCGGAGAGCATCAAGAAGACAAGAACAATTGAGCAAAAGCGATCTACCATGAGGCTTCGGGCGCACACAGTCCGAGTTCAGCTTCAATTCAACTGCGGCCAAGTCGCACTGGATGCGCGCGCTCCCTGCCTAACAAGGAGGTGATATAAGTGGATCTAAAGTTGCCAAATTATACGCGCACAAGGAGTCACACACAGCATTGGGGTATATATCTGTGTATATATGAAGGAGAGATCCTCTTTCTTGACTGCGCAAGATCACTTTACTGAAGGTGTAATTTTAATTCCAAAGCACGGCGTATGGATGTTGGCCTTCGTGATACGCTTCGTGGTGTATCTGTATAGATAGGTACGCAGGGTCGTGGAGCAGTGGAGATGAATTGTGCTGCTTCCCTTTAACACTTTGTGGCATGCAATTTGTTGAAATTAAGCCGCGAATCGGTATTTTATCGTGTGCGGCTGTACTTGTTGATTTTGCCGGCGGAATTTTGTATGAAAGGGAGGAGGTAGTATTAAACCTACCTACAGACCAAAGGTGCAGTACAGGCAGATATAGAGGACCGTTTTGTGATAAATTTCAACATTGGCCATATAAAACAGTCTGCCAGTACAGATGCCCATGAAAGTCTTTGCCATTGAGCCAGTGCTGTCCTTTATCCTCTCAAGTCCTGGACACAGGTACTTGAGGTTTTACAAAATAACTTTCGCACACCTATTATTCAGACACGGCACCGTCCTCACTATTTTATAGAACCAAATTTAATATACCTTATTCAAATCATGCCGATTGACATAGGAGCTCAAAGCTTCTCAAAAAAAAATTGCCAATTTTATTTCAACAGTGTAAAGTTCAACGTTTTCGACTTACAACACATAGCTCCTTACAACATACGACTCAAAACATTTCTCAGCCGTAGAACAAGGCAAATACCTCTGTAAACTGACTTTTATAGTTCCCTGGAGTTATCCCCTTTAAAGAGCTCCAAGGGGCACTGAACAAACAACGCAAAAAGCGTCTCATATCGCACAAGCCAAGACAAATCATTCCTACAAACATAGGACGGGAAAATAAAATGACTTTATATCAGGCAAAAGTTGTTCGAAAAGCTCCCTTTAAGGGAGTCAAAACGAAGACTAAAACATAGGTACGAACTGACTTTTTTATCAATAGAACAAAGCATACTGTAACTCAAGCCCACAAACTTGTTGGCATGATTTTTGGGTCAGCTAAGGAAATTTAAAATAACTAGGCTAATTTTTTAAATTTTTTCAATGACCCCCCTCATGGGGGCACCATATTTCTCTTGAAGTTTAACGCACTGTTACTCATCAGCTCACAAGCTTGTTGACATGATTCTTGGTGCAGAAAAAAGAATAATTGAAAATACTTAGAGGTATTTTTGAAATTTTGTATATGACCCCCCTCATGGGGGGCAACATATTTCTATTTAAGTTTAACGTACGAACCAGCGAACTTTTTGATTTAAAGTATCAAATCAAAAAGTTCACTGGGTCGTACGTTAAACTTCAATAGAAATATGTTGCCCCCTATGAGGGGGGTCATATACAAATGCACAAAAAATGGGTGCAAAAAATACATAGAGAGATATAAAGAATTTTTTTAAAAGACCCCCCGAAAGGGGTTGAACGAATTTCTAAGCAAAGAGTTAGACAAACAGTTGGGGGTCATTTATAACACAGTTTCCCCTTTTTATAAAATCGCATTAAAACCTTGCGGATGCTACTTTTGAGCTTCAAATTTGTCACAGCTGAAAAACAGTTCATTTAGTTAAGTCAGACTTTTCAGGCTTTTGAAAAATATTAAAAGTGGCTCATTAATATCATATGTTACACAGGGTGTCAGCCGAACTCTTGGTGTCCTCAATTTACATATGAAAATGATGTTATTGCCGCAAGCTCACTATAAAAGATCTATTGGATATTAGCCTTGCAAGTCTTAGTAAGGCGATGGAGCTGTTGTATTTAGCTTTAGGCCTTGAAGATGTCGATTGAAATTGGGTCTTACTTTAGAGAAGCAATACTGCGTGTATAAGTAATTAAAAGGATGCGTCTTTTATCCTGTTCTCTGTATGAAAAGGTAAAACTTTTGTTGAATTATTTGAAATGTGTCTCAAAACTTATTGATTACCCTGACCTTTTTTATGGACTCTAGGTCAACACCGCAGCGTTGTTTTTTCTACTACAATACAATACGGTGATCAACGCTGCTCCTTGTGGCAATCCATGATCCGACTTGTAATGACCGACGACCGATCGCGAATTTATGGGACTATCTAAAGGGGAGATGCTGTCACAGTATGAAAAGGTTCTTAGAACAGTCGTTGGGAGGGTATACTCATTTAGGTGGATGTAAAGTAGTCCCTGCGCTCAACCTTGTGGTGGTCCAACATTTAACAGGTGAAGGCCGTTCCGCACTTTCGAAATGAACCACTTTTTTTTAAGGGTTGAGATGCGAAAGTAATGCCATCCTAGAGCTATAAGGTGCTTGATTCGATCGGTGATAGGTTGTAAACACTGAACCCTGTGGTAGCCCGCGATCTTAATCGTGGAGCTTGCGAGGCTCGTGTTCTAATTTGAGGTACTAAGCGTTGCACTTGTCGTTTAAAAATCGTTGTTTAAAAATCCAGTCGAGGTTGTTAGAGTTAGGTTAAAGAGAAGTGGTGCTAACACCGAACCTTGTGGTACCCATGATTTTACTGTGAGACCCTGTGCTCTATTCCGATTTTTTGTTTTTATCTAGCCACGTAAACAATGTTTTGCAAAACTTTTTGAGGAGCTAAGGCTCGGGCGACAATCGTTTTATGCATCTCTGCCAATCACAGTGTAACGTATCTGAATTCAATCACAACCCCTAAGGAGCCGCAATGGAATATCTTCGATTTACGCGCATCGATGCCTTAACCTTCGCTTCCTGTCCACTTTATCTGCCACCAATATTCCACACCCTAATTGCGGTAGCAATGCCTTCCAAACCAGCCCCATTCACATTATACGCCGTAGCAACCATTAGCCGCACCGTACAACCGCCGCTATTGTTTTGCAGTTTGGCGGTTTTGAGGCAAAACGATAACGCCGACTGGTTCAGTTCTAGTGCCATATCCTCACTATACCATCGTCAGTCAGCGGGCTAATTCATAGTTACAACTTTAAAAGCAATCATTTGGAAGTACTTCCAAGATAATGCCACAAACTATAGAATATTACAAGGTGCACAACATAACCAGACCGCTTCTTCATTTCCATCGCAGAGAGTCATCTCGCATCGGCGATCTTCGGGTAGCGCTTGAAGGCGCGAGCAAGCCGCACCACCGCCACAATAGAGCGCACTAACCGACGTGCCCCAGTACATCATAATCATCATCATCATCGTCGTCGTCATCGTCATCGTCGTCTACGGTGCTAAGCAATGGTAGATGCGATGCTCTTTTACCGGCCAACGGAATGGTATATATCGAGGAGGTGCAATGAGGAATGCAGCGGTGGCGGCGCTGTAATTGTGGGTTCCACAACACTCCATTTTACACCGTGCATACCGATATACGAGAGTACACACCAGCAGAGGCCGTCTTGCATACCAAAGACTGACTTCGGACTTGGCTGCCTGTCTGACGGACTGGATGCCTGCCTGGCTGTCTGACTGACTGACTGCTTTGGATAATGATTACCCTTGATAGTAATTCGTTATTTCTTCCAAGGTAATGAATGTGCATCCGCATGATGATGATGACGACGACGAACCAAAGTCGTCCTCTCCGCACTGCCTATACTGATATGCAGTCTGGAAGTCCCTAATAAAAAGGAATTCCGAAAGATTAAGTATTGCAATTGCAGCGGCCTGCGTTAGGATGGGTTCCTTTTGCCGGTGCGTCTACCCCGTGGGGGTATAATCTCCATTTTAGTCAGTATTCGTGTGCGTGGAATGGAATCAGGGCGTCTCACTAAAGCGAACAGTTTTGCGCATTTGCGCAACGTGCTCCTGCCGTGTATACTGGCTGCGCTGTCTTGTATGTCAATTTTAGTTACAGCGCAAAAAAGGTAGCAATTACCTAGGATATACGCGCAAGCCTACCTACACACACCCCTCTCTCTCTCTCTCTCTCTCTCTCTCTCTCTCTCTCTATATCTCTCTCTCTCTTTCTATATCTGTGTATAACCACAGTGTGATGCGGCAGTTTATTCACCTGAAGCCGATAGGAAGCGCATCATCAGAAGCCGAGGCAATTTTCGGCAACTGTCACTCCCTTATGACGGCTAGCCTCAAGGCGCCGAAAAAAGGCCATTGTCATCTGCGAAATGCAGCGTAATAAGATTTTGCGTTTCTTTTTCGGCAACAATAATGCAAATTAAATGTTCCATCTGTCCTCGGGTGCGCTCAGGCGCTCATCTGTCCACATGGTCGCTGCTGGATGTGCATACTGAATAGTCCAATTATTTTTGCCTCAGTTGCATGTTGACGATCTGCGTCCATTTTTTCCTGTGATGGAATTTCATTTAAATCTTGACTCACCGATAACGAGATTATCCAAGAGATTTGTTGGCGTTTTTGTTCGTTTCATGGTCTTGTTGAGCATAATGTTTTATATAACAGAGAGAGGTCAGTAGTTGTCCGTTTGGTATCAGGGATAGTTAAGTGCGAAGTGCTTTTGATCTGTAAGCGTTTTCGGTGGCGCTGAAACTGAGTTATTGTGTAGAAAGTCTGAGTTCGGTGGGAGAAAATTGGGCAAGGCCCAGGACGGTTGGGGTCAAAATTATTTTTACAAAATTCAGCTTTCAAAATTCTGTTTTCAAAATGCTGCTTTCCTAAATAATGATTTTCAAAATTCTGCTTCAGAAAATTCTGCAAACAATCAAAAAAGGTTCGGAAAATGTTAAAAAGCGCGCGCTTTTGAACGCTTTTGAGATGGAGAACATTTTTTTTTTTCTAATTTTAGTTCATCTTTTCTTAATTTTTATTTGTAGCCTTTTATTTCCTCCTGGGAGGAAAACAAAAAAATATGTGTATTTTTTAAAAACACTATTTTATTTTATTTTTATTGTAGAAATACGAAAGTAAACGAAAGAAGCGACACTGCTATTGATATTTTTTTAGGAAGACTGAGGACAAGTCTTTGTCAGTCCACTAAACCATCAATCGCAGCGTAACAGTAATTACAACGAACCTCCTAGGAAAATGGTCTTAGAGTATTCGAAGATCCTACCGAGTCGATTCTCCAAGGAATTTTGAATAAACATCGTTTTGAAAGTATAAAAAAAAAAACAAATGAAATTATAATAAATAAAAGTTCTTATTTCTGACTGCTTTATATCTTTTTTTAATTAAATTTCGCCCTTTTTTTTATTGAAAGTTGTTGTTGAATATTTAATCTTTTTTTTCTTTTTCTTAATTTTAATTTTATATTTATTTAAAAATTAAAAGTAAACAATTTTTTATGTTTTATAAATTTAAATAAGTTTTTTTTTATATCTGCTTTGTCTTCTCGTCTACATTTGTTAGTTGGAAAAAAGCTGAATTTTATTGCTTTAAATTTGAAAATCGGAATTTTGTAAAGCAGCATTAAAAAAGGAGAATTTTTGTGTGGGAAGACAGAATTTTGCTAAACAGAATTTTTAAAGCAGAATTTCGACCGGATCCCGTCCAGGCCAGCACAGAACCTTTTAAGTATCAGCATGCACAATTCATCCAAACTTTTTAACACTTTGTTTGCAATTGGTATGTTTCCAACCAAAGTGTTTACAAATTTGTGTTTTTTTGGGTTCTGCGCACCACAAAGTCTTTCGAGTATTAGTAAGCCTCCGCGAATGGAAAACCTCCAAGCTTCCTGACACTTTGTTTGAAACTGGTATCTTTCCAACCAATGTGTTCACAAATTAATGTTTTTTTTTTTGTTTTTATAGTAGGTACAGTCCATTTGATGGATTTTTGAATTATCACCACACATCTGCGTATAAAATACACCCGAACTTACTGACACTTTGTTTGGAATCGGTATGATTCCAACTATAGTGTTTACATTTTTTTTTCTTTTTAGGGTTCAGCCCCTCTTAAAGTCTTTTGAGTAGTAGTAAGCATCCGCGTATGAAAAACCTCCAAACTAAATGATACTTTGTTTGGAGTTAGTAGGAATCCAACCAAACATTTTTTGTTGTATTTTCTTTCACAAATCGTCTGTCGCATGCTTTAATGTATTCAACTCTTGTTGAGAGAGAAAGATATCTTTCCGTTGCTGAAATGCTAGATCTTGTAAAATTAAATAGAAGGTACTTAAATTCCACCGACGGAAATAATATAACTCAGCCAAAAACGATTGAAAACACCCTGCGGAACTACTCTCCCTCGAACCTGTAAACAAACAAAACCCAGCTCTCTCTCTCTGTATTCAAATTTGTTCCCTGGATTCCCTTTTATTTGCACAACAAAGCCGCACACACATTCGCATTCCTCTAATTCACTTTGAATTGTTCAAAGAACAAAAACCAAAAAGTTGTCCACATGTCCTTTTTTGTCAACTACACGAGAAAATTGAGCCCAACTAAGTCGCTCTACCTGGTGGGCATGCTACACACAGAGAAAAAAAAAACAAACCAACCTCAGATTTAGTACCCGAAAAAATACATGTCACCGTGTAATTACAGACCTGATTGCCAAAGGACAAGCATACACACAAAAAGGACATTCAATACGCTTTTCTATTTATTTTCAATTTCTCATTATTCGGTTTGCCAAAGAAACGATCACACAAATAATAGAAAAGATTTGGTTTCCTCCATCACAGGATATCAGTTGAGCCGAATATAAGAAAATCAGGAAAAAAAGGTGTTCCCTGCGATTAGGTTACGACATTTAGACGAAACTTCTTACGGTGACATTCTCTGTGTAATGTACGTCTACCTACAATAAAATCTCATATGGATCAAACGAAGACCGAAACCAAATCCTTTTACGCTTCATTGGCGGTTTCCTTGCAGAAAATAATTTGACTGGCAGTTCTCCGTCATCTGGATTCCATCGAGCCATTGCTGTCCATCTTCACTAATCTTGTAGGGTATCCATAGTTAAGGTTGGGTCATCGGCATCCTTCGCTCTAATCTGTGGTAATTTATATCATGACCTCCCCCTGAACGGAATGGAAATCCTTGCCTATAGGACGTAATATCTCATTCGTTAACGATTAGTGGCTCAAAAGGATCACTGTTGGACCCAAACCGCACAGTACAATTAATTTCACTCAATCCGAGGTAAGAGTGAGTGAGCTTCCAGAAGATGTGTGTGACTGGACTGATTGCCTCCGGTTGTTGTGAAAGGAGGTGTCAATCGGTGCATGTGTTGCTATGATTAATGTGACTCTGGAGATGCAGTCGTTATGGAATTTCCTCATTAACCACACAAACACCCCAGAGTTAGAGTGGATGCTGTCAGAGGGACATTCCCATCCTCGGCAAAAGTGACACCACAGTCACCCGTCCGTATGTATTCATTTTGTGTAACTCAAAAGAGTGCCTAACTGTAAATGGGCATTCTCCATCCGGGTGAAATTAGCTTTGGCATTCTCCACTCTTCGCTTTATTAGTGGCCGGGGCTGCCTTCGAATCGAGTCGATAGAGTCTGTATATCTGCGAGGCGAGTCCAGGTCAAGTGGGTGTTAAACCATTCACACAGCCGTCATCATCATCATCGTCAGCATCGACGTCGGCGTCGTCGTCGTCGTTGTTGGTTTCAGAAGTACCTCTACTGGCAATAAGGTTAAGTTCCATTCTCCGTCTATCGCCAAATTGGCCCGAAAGAGTGCATTGTGCAGTTCTTTTCATATTTTTTTTTTTCTGCAGTGAGAAGATCCAATCGACAAGACCTCCGCCACTTCTGAAGAGTTCTCCAAATCGAATGGAAGAATTATATACGAGTACCTACATCTGACTTCATGCATCTACATTGTTTGTTGGCGGGGGCATTGTTGGCCCCGAAGATATGGCGATGGCACAAGTGCAGGAAAGAAGAAAACAACTCGATTCATCTTTCTTTTCCGGACCACAGTTTGGTGATTTATATATTATATGAGTGTGGTGGATATAATCTCGATAGAGACGTCCGTCCTTTTATTGCAATAAAAAAGGAAAAACAAAAAACGAACGCCCCCCTCGGTCGAACTTAACCTTTTATATTTGTAAAATTCCACAGAGCGAAACCTCATCTCTGACATTTGGCCAAATGATTGACAAATTTCCAATAAACAGCTGCGAGAAAAGAAATTAATAATTTTGTTCGAGTCCATTCTGTTGGATAAATCAACTGACAGCTCAACTGACAAAGACATGGGAGTATTTCAAACAAGTACAAGCGCGCACACTGTGCAATTACTCGCGACTGGATGATCTCTGTTCGTCGTCTAATTATCTTCGTTTCGTGTAACATTTGTTGCGCTTTTCGCTTTGACAGCTAAACTGGGGAACTTTTCAATTTTCTTCACGCCAGACAGCTTTCAGATAGTTGGCGGCTGGAGAGGGTGCTGCTCCTGCTATATGGTCCTGCTCATGCCCTGTCATTGCAATGTCAAAAGTGGTTCGAAAGGTTAAACGAAAATTCGACTTGTGTTTAGCGGATGTAAGGTACCACTGCTGTCAATTCATCTTTGAAGCATTGCAAGGCAGTCAATTTGGACTTCACTCGGGAAATAACTACGAGAAGGTCAATGTACAAGGTACAAGCGTCTAGAAGGAAAAAGAAAAATTAAGGGAGATATATTTAAGGTTATAATAAGTAACCGCACTTTGGGTACATTTTTCAAGGCATTTGGAAAAATGTCTTTCAGTGTTTCCGGCAGTGGAGCTGGGGTTTTTAAGTTCCGCAACCCTAGGGCTCTAGATATATAAGTACTGTCGCGTGTACTACTTGATTTTGTAAGGCAAGTAGTACTTATGAAAATCTCTTTTTATTAATAGTAAATTTGTTATTATTATTTAGGAAACTGTTTATTTAAGAGCTAAATTCTTAAATTTCAATGACGCTTCTAGTTGTGAACCTTAAAATGGCAGAAACGTGGTTTGAAGCGAATCCGACTATGCATTTAGCCTACAGCGGCGAGAGGGTACAGCTCTTGCTAATGTCTAGCACTTTGTTGATTATCCACCCTGCCCTATGGACGCAGTTCTTAGTATTTTGGACTTGTGAGCAAGTAGTTTGAGTTCGAAGAGGAAGTGGTACAAATCCAACAGCAAAATCTAAGGAATTGTAGAAACAAAAAATAATCAAAAATGTTTGCAACCGCTGTGCTTCCAGTTACAGTAGGTAATTTTTAATTTGTTATAATTTAAATCATAGTAGATATCTGTTCTGAAAGTAAGTATTGCTCGGAAACTGATGTTTTTCCTGCAATGCAAATATGTATACTTTGTTTCGAAACAATGCAATTGGAATTATTGTTATATTGAAATGGCAAAACTGCTTTCATTACAAAATCATACTGAGACCCCCAAACCGCAATCCTCTTGCCGCTGGCCCCCTCAATTTTTTTTCGAATTCGCCATTTTGTTTTCCTATCGGTGTTATGTCAATTAAAAATCCTTGTGACGTGCAAAAACATACAAAGAATACAAAAATAAATGCTGCCAACAGCGGCAACCGTGGGGAAATGTGAAGGAGTTCGGGAATACCACATTTTTATAGGTATTAGATACTGAATGCCATAGGTTAGTTATTATAAATTGTTAAAGGGCGAATAATTTGATTTTGTTAATAAAATTACCTAATGGAGATGTTCTGAAGGGTGTTTTTTGTAGAGGTATATAACTTTAAGTTGGCAACACTATTTTAACTGGCGGCCATTTTTTCAGCTGTCAAGTGATTTATTTTTAGTTTGGTTTGGCATTTCAACATGAATAGACTGACGCCTGAACAACGCTTCCAAATTGTGCAAATTTAGTTTGAAAGTCATGATTCTGTTCGAAATGCGTATCTCCATAAGCGAATTTTGTTTAGCGATGAAGCTCACTTTTGGTTGAATGGACACGTCAATAAACAAAACTGCCGTATTTGGAGTGATAATAATCCTTATGTGTATGTTGAGACACCGTTACATCCACAAAAACTGACTGTGTTGGTGTGCTTTATGGGTCGGTTGAATAATTGGTCCGTACTTCTTTAAAAACGATGCTGGCCAGAACGTTAGTCAATGGTGACCGCTATAGAGCCATGATTACTGACTTTTTCGTTCATCAATTGAACAACCATGATATGCAGAAGCTGTGGTTTCAACAAGACGCACACTGGGGCAAGATACCCCTAAAACTGGCATCAATTCAATTGAAGGATTAGTTATGTTAAAATTTATTTTATTGTGTAAAGATTAGTTGAAAATATATATTTGAACCAAAATTTTAATATTTAGGGTCATAATTGCTAAATTAACACTTTACTTACATAAATTTCAAATTTAACTCGTGGCCACATACATTTTATTTCAATTTTTATTTTATTTTTATTTAGGATATAAGAAATAGTTTACATTTGTTTATTGATTGTTATTGATATGAAATACTATATAAAGTTTAAAAACAAAATCTCATAATTGCATATACAGTATTAAGACTGAAACTCAGATGTATCCGATGAGCTTTCATCATCACTTTCTCCATTGGAACTCTCATTGTGAGATATAACTGGTGACACAATTAAGTCAAAGACTTCTTTTGGAAAATGTTTAAGCTTCTTTTTCGGAAGTTGTCGGTAGCTAGTTATTAGTGGGTCTGATGTTATCAGCATTAAATTGAACACATCCTCGTTACATTTTTCACGAGAAATTTTTCTGGAATAGTTTTCCCGATATTTCTTAAAATCTTTGTTCCGTGCCTCTTGAGCTTCCTCTGACAGTTGACCAATTGGAAGCAATGCAGCTGAAATCACATCTGGCCCATGAATCAGTAACTTGTGCATAGTTGGGGGTATGTAAAACCAGGCATATAGGTTTACAAAATGTCTTGCAGTATCAAGTGTGAACGCTTTAAATTTGTCGATATTAATGTCGTAGGCGTAGCCACTTGAAATAGCCACCAATACTGTATGAAGTTTTTCGATTAAATTTTGATCAACACCCAAGATTTCGGATGCCACGTTTGCGTTGCCGAAAAATCGCCTCGCAGTGTTACCATCATTTGAGTTTCCGAAACCAGGTTTCGGTTGATCAACTATTAGTCCCATTCGTTCTTTGAACTCCTTTTGTATGCGTGCTTTGTTCGATGCTACTATTTTTTTATCTTCTTTTCGTGTTTGCCATATACTTATTGGAAGCTTATAACCCACATGTAAAAGGCACTCAAAAGTTCGAATCCAGCAATGTAGTACCGACAAACCAAAAGACAATGTACATGCATTGAATGGTATAGACAACATTTTGTCGATGCAATTGAAATCCTTGGAACTAGCACCGCAGATGTAACAACGCTGAGTAGAGGCGGTATCAGTCAAAGCGTTACAAACTTTTCCGTCCACCATTGTCAAAATGAATTTATGTGACACTTGTAGAACGTGTTCTCCAATATTAACAGCAGAAGGGTATAATTTTTCTTCTCGGATACTGAGATTTGTGTTGATTCCTTGGTAAAGCTTATTTTTATAGGACGACAATATCTGGTGGATGAAGGCCGAGGATTTTGCCAAACTATGTCCTTTTTGTCGGAGTTTCCACAAAATAATTGAAGAGGTACAACTGAGGTTATAAACACGCTGGAATCATCAGCAGCCATTCCAACCGATTTTTGTTTGTAGGAACTGTGGCCTGAACTGCCATCAAATCCCCACTTTGATATCAAGTGCAAATTGTTCAATTGATAATTTTTCAATGTGCTAATGACTTTTTTTTGTGATAGTATCAAACGTTCAGCAGTATGGTTCATTAGAGCTTGAACATTTACTTCCACTGAAGTAGGAGTAAGATTAATGTCGTTTCTATTTGTATAACATTTTTTGTGCAGCTTGTACAACCTTATAGGAAGGAAATCTTTCAGGAGCCTTCGCCCTTATCACATTATATTGATGTCTTGTAAGCTGGGATTCCACAATAACTGAAAGAGCTTCTTCGCCTGGCATCTGCTCAATGTGTTTTTCTTAATAATAATTCTGATACGCTCTTTTATATTCAGTTGCACTTTGAGGTGAACGTATTATGTTCTCCACTAATTTGGATGCAACTATATGTCCTGAAGCTCGTAAATTCATCTTTGCCGTGAATCCAAGTTGTGAAGTATGTAGACAGGTTTCTTCTTATGTTTTCCGTTTTAAAACGTTTGGTTCGTTCCGAAGTCTCCTCAAATGATGTCTCCGGGCGGCCTCGCTTTTTTTTTTAGAGTACTTTCATATAATTCAAAGACTATGGATGTCTCAAGCCATTCCTGATTTTTTTCTTTGAACCGAGATTCTTTTCGATTAGCTTGTGACCATTTCTCTTTGAATCTAGCTGAACACATTGCAATTGTACGGTTAAGTTCATTTAGCTTAATGTCAGGGCAATTGGTTCGGTCTCGAAGATGGTCCTTTAAAAATTTAATTTTGTCATCCAATTTTTGATATCCAGATGTCTTCATTATATCAAATAACTCCATTATTGTAAGAAACAAATCATTTGAATGCGAACCTACAGCAAATTAGACAGATTTAGATTTATGAACGAATATCCTAAGCAAAAAAATAAAAATAAAAAAAAGGCGCAAAAATGCGCACAGTTTTTATTTATAAACATGTACTACATGAGTCAAGGTATAACATAATGTTAAAATCTCGGTGTAAAAGCATGTAAAAATATACTTTAACCTTAATGGCGTATAATGGAGCTTTACGTTTTCTTGAAATAAATATGCATATTTGGCAATCATTATACGAAATACCTGACTTTAATAACAAATATAACAACACTTGAAATATTAAGCACATACACGAAGCTGTCGATTCCATGTTATATAAAAATGTTTCCGTTATTTACACACGAATTATGACTATACAAATAATCGACTATTTACATCACTTGTTAAAACACACGTGAAAGCTAGAACCGCAGTCTAGAGTCAACTAAACGTCAGAGAGTGGGTGGGCATGTAACAAAGTTAATTATTGCCGCGCATCATGCACTTGAATGTAATGTAACGGAATTACAACAGTATTTGTTTATTTTGGTAATTTATTTTTTTGATTTTTTGCCAACATTGGTATATGGACTGCCCCACTGTGAGACGGTGGAACATGTCACACAGCTCGTACCACAATTAATTTATTAAAGGAAACGTTTGGTAACCGCATGGTTTCACGTAGCGGAACCGTGAATTGGCCTCCAAAATCGTGCGATTTAACGCCGCATGACTATTTTCTGTATCCCGAAACGATTGACCCCTTGGAGGAAAACATTCGCCGCGTTATTGCCGATCTACGGCCACAAATGTTGGAAAAAGTCAACGAAAATTGGTCCTCCAGATTAGACTACGTCCGAGCCAGCCGTCATATGCCACAAATCATATTTAAATTATAATGCCAGAAGATTATCTTTCGAATAAAGTAAATTTCATGTCAATTTAAAAAAAAAACTTATCTTTGTTTTATTCCATTTTAAAGTTATATACCTCTAAAAAAAACATAGAAAAACATATTAGGACAAACATTTTCCGCTTTTGGATATCATTAACTTCGATTTCGTGTGTAAATTTTTCTTAAATAATGAAGAAAATCTGCTCAAAATGTTTTTATTTTTCCTCAACTAATCTACATTGTTAATTTTTAATGAATTTTTTAAGCAAATGTACACTTATTTCTAAAAAAAAATTCTATCCACATGTAACGAATAATTTCAAATTTAACGGATAAAATTCTATGAACTCTGCCAGCAACTTTGCCCACAGCTGAAGTGTCTCATATTTCCTGGGAGTGTGTTGGTGAGCCGAATTTTTTTAAGTTTCGTGACATTTGTCAATACGAATTTCTATGTAACAATACTAGGGCTAGCGCACCAAATCGTCACCACTCCGTAAAAATATAGCTTCTAGGCAAGTAACGGGAAATCGGCCGCAGTTGGTGATCTCAGTATGGTCTCTGGTTAAAACTTCTGCTGAGAAACTCTTCCCGAACCATTGTTGTGTTCCTGAGCAGATAAGTTTTTATAGTTTGTTTAGAAACAGTACGGATGGAATAATTATGGTATTCCGAATTCCCATAACTTTCAAGTTCTGGTGCGAAATTACAGTCAAACTTTTGTTGATTTGCTGTTGAAGAGGGCAACACTATTTTTTTTCTCATTGTCTTATCCCTATTTTGGTTGAAACTGAATTAGGGGTCGTTATCCAGTGCATTTCCAGCATTACAGCCATCCTCGCTCAAGTAACACGTAGACGTAGAAGAGTAGAAGTTTTGCCGGTACTTTGTGCTGTACTGTACTGAAATTTTTGACTTTTGAAGCAGAAACTTTGGTAAATAAATAGCCATTAACTAGCTCTGCGCTTTGTCTGTACAAGATATTAAACCACGCCTGACGTTTTTTTTTTTTATTAGAAATAGGAGAATGTCTTTTCTCATGAAAACGAATAGCCACATGTTTTCAAAAAACTTCTAACAAACTGTCTCACAAACAGCCCTTTAAATATTTCATACCGACACGTTCAGTTTTTGGGGGCGTTTTTCATAAAAGTCAATATATTGGATTTCTTTCCAGCACCCAACCTTTGTGCCCAAAGGTCTTCTCACTACACAATTGGAATTTTTGAAGTTCATTGCTATTTTGTGAGTGATTGGCATATTCTTTCTGTGATATAGGCATTTGTTTTCCAACAATTACTTGTAATTTGAATGACACATTTGAATCGACTTTAGATTTCTGCAGAGCTATCCAATCTGCAGCTATTTAAAAAAAATATAAAAAAGCTCTGTAGCTCCCCTTAAAAAAACTGGCGGATAATGTGATACACTACCTTCGGATAAAGTGATATACCAAACCAAATCACACTGCAAGCATGGAACACATCTTCTTGGTCTACTTATCCATCATTGTTACAAAAGACACATACTGTCGTTGTTAGGTGGAGTCTCGGCCCAAGGATCGTCGTCTGAGCTCGGTAAATGCAGACTTTCACCTAAAACACTCGAGGAACTTTGTTTTGCTTGTTCTACTTGGGTCTTTTCGGCTTTTTCTTGCGTTTTTCAATGTTTTTATACTCTCTTCCAAAAAATTTGTGTGTGGTGATATCGTTAGTACAGTGATATAGTATATCACTTTACCCAATTATAGCCATATCACATTAGCCGCATTTAGCTTTTGAAACAATCAGGAGATTTTTTTAAAATATGCTTCATCATATTAAAAACTCACTCAATATATTGTAAGCTCTATTCACACATAAACAACATTTCATACATAAGTTTTGAATTTTGACCCAATTTTGGCTAAACTATCAAAGAAAACTCACACAAAAAAAATTAGTAAACTTTAGCGCTGAAACAATTCCGATACATTGACATCGCACACAGGCAATGGGAGCCCTCTTAAACCTGCAGCACATGTCCTCTTCCATCATTGTTATGTGGACAAGAAAATTCCTGCCGGGAATTGATTATTTCGGAAAATATGCTGGTATATCACATTACCAGACCATATCACAATATCCGAAGTTACTCTAATTCTAAAAAATTAAAAGAACATTTTAATGATTCTGTTCATCTTCTAAAAACATGAAAAGAACATTCTGTTCATATTCTGCATTATAGAAAGTTAAAGCAACTTAAAATTTTCGACAATTCCTAAGAGAAACAACACCCTGATCTTCAGAAACTCATTTTAACAATCCAAATTCGACTCACTTGAGTATGACGTTCTCTCGACACTTGTGACCGATTATACATAAAATCCTTTTTTACAAAATTTAAACACAACAACTACCTACCAGTGTTGTTATATCGTGGGATTTATCCCTTTTTGTGGGAATTTCGATGTCCGAAAAGCCTTCCGTGGGATAAAGGGAAAAAGCACAAAATCGTGGGAATTTCAGCAATCTGACAAAAAACATTCAAACTATAAATTTTTGGTGAAATTTTATCAACACGTAAATCGAATGTAAATCAAATGTAAATCGTCTTTTCTAGTACCAAAAAATAATTATAGCAGTGTTACAAACTGCGGTTTTTATACTAAAGGTTAATTTAACGTGATTTTCTTTCCGTGTAATACAAATTTTATATTAAAAACCGGATTTTGACGCAAAAAAGTATCGTGGGATTTTAAAAGGGAATTTGAGTATGGTGAAAAGGGAAGAAAGGGAAAAATGACCAAGCTTCGTGGGATAAATGAAGAGAGATTGCTAACAACACTGCTCCCTACACATTTTTTTTTTGCATATAAAGTTTGGTGCCACGCCTATTTTTTTGAAGGCGTTTTTATTTTAAATCTGCGTATTTTAAAATTTATTTTCAAAGGGGTTTCAAAAGACAGATTGCGGTATATTTTTGCGGTGTTCCTCTTTGAATATTTGTGTATAATAGCAACGCCCATATTTTTAGGGCTTTTTCATAAGCACAATATTCAAACACACTTGCAATGTCGAACCCTGTGCACCATTGTACTACATAAATTCGAAAGCAAACCAAAGGATATTGCATTCAGCAATTTATATATCCATTAAATTGATGTCCTTTGAACAGTCTTCCTGTTCCGTTCCTTCAATTCCACCATACCCACACAGTATACCTCTCTACCAAATAACGAAATTATTCTCAACTGCAAACCACACAGCCCCATGAATTTTCAAATTGGAATCCTGCATAAAAATTTCCGTCTTGATTGGCAACTTCAATTGGGTTTCGTGCATTCATCCACTTCAATCATCCGTAACCGAAGTTCATCTCATCTAAATCAAGACTTGCATTTGCATCCAAAATGGGATGAAGGTAAACATCCTTTACCATCGTCCTCCCCATGTCCAGAGTGGATCATTAAATTCACTTCACTTCATTTGGTTTTCCTCTCCGCAAAATTTGATTTGCTTCTACATCTACATGCTCTGTCAAGTCAGAGACTCGTTGCTACTGGACAATAGGCCACTCATCATGAAAGTCGTATGTTTTATGGGCATCATCATTAAAACGATTTGAAAGGATTCTGTGTATAGCCGAATATATGCACTCAGGGCCCAAAAATATTGCAGTTCATCTGAACAGAATCCAAAGTCCTGTCCATCCAGATTGTGCTCAACAATTGATTTGCGGAAATGCTTTCAGGATTTTCTCCTTTACCACTGCGATTTGTATCGAAAGGATGCGATGATTGGAATCTACACACACACACACATGATGACTGCTTCTGGTTGTCGTCCTTGACCCAGATGATAAATTATCTCAGATGTGAATGTCCGAAAACTCATTCAAGGATGGGATAGGTTATTTTTGTCTCTTCTTCCTTTCGAGGAGTCTTTATCGCTAGACTGGGCAGCATCATCAAAGCAGATGTTTGGGATTAGGATTTCTATCGGAACTTCCCACACACGTGATGGTAGGTACATCGGACAGGTTCCAGTTGTCAAAATATATTTGATTGATATCGATTCAGTTTATGGTGTAAAACTCTTTCAGTGGATGTCCCTCTGGGGTGTATAAGCCTTTCATTGTTGGGGATGGCCAACACCTCACAATGGAAAAGGTGAGGCTCGAGTCCAAACACGAAAAGATTAATCACAGGCGGATCTCAATCGAACAAAGGGTCTCGTGAGAAAAGGGGTTTCCATGGACTTTGTCACCGTGCGTGTGGCCACAATCGCATTCTAATTGAAAAGATGCTCGTTGCCGTCTGAACATCGTCATCATTGAGACGTCCTAAGTCCATCTGAAGTTCAATTGTTTCTCCTCGAGACTTTCTCGCCGAGTCGATTGGGCAATCGGCTCTGTCAAGAGAGGGCCTGTTGACTAATCCTGAGAAATGGTCTATACTTCGGTCGTCGCTCAGCTGAGTTAATCCTTTCTGTTGCTCGAATGGGTGGGAGTAGGTGCCCTTCTGCCAAGGGCTATCATTAACAAAATAGTCCTTTGGTTGTGCACCACTCAAGTGTGCATGTGAATAGTCGTAGCATTTTTTTTTTAACCATTAATTGCATCCGTACGTATCCAGCTCCAGCATCCTGCTACTGTCTGTCTACTTGGCAGTTTATTTCTTTTTTCTCTGCTCGCCTCATAATTCTCACATGCAAACAGAGCGTTCACCTTGTATACGTGTGTACATGGATTTTTTGTTAAGTCCTGCGCCAACTATTTTCCCTTATAATCTCCCTGCAGCAGCATATCATTTCGTCGTGTCGTGTCCTTAAGTCCTGACTACACGTTATGTCGTTACGCCAGTGCAACGTAATGAAAACTAATGTACGATGTACAAATTGCATGTCCTTGATGTCGGGCTCGGTTCGGGGTCTTCTTTTCATGTGCATTTGTGTGTTTTTCGTGTTTGGGCAGAGGCGAGACCGAGACAGAGATGAAAATTAAGTCAGAATAAGGATGTTGTTGCGATGAAGTTGATGATGTTGCGACAACGTTCAAGTGCAATCAAATTTAACATTTTAAATTGACATTAGAGGAACTTAGGGAAGGTTCTGCCGAAAGGATATACCTACACTGAAATGCGAGAGATCTCACCGTAAGTGCGCTGTCATCTGTAATATAGACGGGATGATGATGATGATGATGATGTTGTTGTTGTGCCGTCGTGGAGAGTGCTGGCTTGCACTGGCGTTGCATAGACGTCTAAAGGAAGTTGTTCCCACTGCACTTTGATGGTGCGTTCACTTGGAAGAGATGTCATTTCAATTAAACGTCATTATGCGCTTCGTTGAGAGCTGAAGGGCATGTGTTTGGTTGCATTGTTGGGTCTTATTGAGATTCTTACTGAGGGTGTTCAAGGCTGAAAGGTTGTGATATTGACATCGCCGTTAAAGGTGAGCTTATTACAAAGTGACATTCACTTGACACAACTCACAACCCGCATATGGGTATACCAACGACTATAAGGTAAAAATTGGCAATTAAGTGGACAACATATCCCATCACTAGGGTTCTCAAGCTCGGGCAACATCCTAACAGCCCTTGCACTAAGATCTAAGAATGTTTTAACCAACTCGCCGACCTAAACGAAACCAGAAATGTCGATGGTCAGTTGTCTTCGTTATGGATTTGCATGAAGGAAACTTGACAACCATTTTCGGTGGCAGTTGCAAAGGGAAGACTGCCTAAAGTATGAAACCTTAAGCCCGGCCTAGGTAATACTTGAGTTCACGAAGACTTCGGACTTAATTTTGGGTTACGGAAAGAATTGGCATAGCACATCTATGGTCTTCGGGTCCTCTTTTTCGAATGTATTCACTTTTCCAAGGAATGCTAAATAGCTTCTCAGTGTTGATTTCGGTGCAGGGAAATAAGTCCACGGGCAATACTTACTTACTTCACACGGGAAACAACTACACATCGAGTGGGAAATAACTTTACTTATTTTATGTGAAGTTATTTCCCACTAAAAGTGAGTAATAACTTCACTTTTTTGTGGGAAATAATTTCTCTTAACACGCGACGACATTATGCAAGCTCACAAATCATAAACAGTGGAAAATGTATGCAACCCCCCCTGCTTGGGGTCACTGGGGGAGGGTGGGTGTATACCAAGTTGTTATTCATAATGCAAGTTAAATTATTACTAAAATCCTTATAAATAAATCGATTTGGTTTCTGTTTTCCAGTAAGAATCGAAAAATTCTCAAATCGTTGGTGGGATATAATTTCACAAAATTTTTAGTGAAGTAATTGCCCACTTTTAGTGGGAATTAACTTCACATAAAAAAAGTGAAATTATTTCCCACTCGATGTGAAGTTGTTTTGCATGTGAAGTTATTGCCCGTGGAGTTATTTCCCTCCACCGTTGATTTCCCAATCACTCTTTTTTTTTTTAACACAGCAGATCTTCTTCGAGACATCTGAGCCACAGCGAAACTCATCATTAGGACGTATCATCTACGAACTCCTTGTACAACCCTTTGAAAATTCGGTCTTGGATTGTTTGAAGATAGAAGTTTGTGGTTCGTGTTGTTCATATGGAAATATTTGTAAAGGGTCTTTCATTAAGGACTTGACAACTTCTTTAGGTACCGTACCCAAAGGGAAAAAACGTAACCTTATTAGTCTCGCTTTTGCCCGCCCGAACCCACTAGACCAATTTTTTTTAAAAGAAATGCAGACTACTTGAGATATCTCAAAAAAAAAGTTATTTTCTGGAATTATTATCAAAGCATTTATAAATGGAATTCGTCTTCGTTCATGTGTCCACCACCGGAACGAATGCAGCGGTCGATACGTTGAACCCAATTTTCGATGACTCGGCCGCACATTTCGACCGCTATTTCTTGTTCAATATTGGCTCTGAGCTCCTCCATAACGTCGCCGACTTGTTGGCATAAACCATTAATTGAATGTAGACCCTAAACAAATCACACGATCTCGGCGGCCAATAGACGGGTGCGTTTCTCGAGATAACACGTTCATCGCAACTGAGACTTCAATAACTCGATTATTGCACCCGCTGTGTGGCTTGTTGGAACCACATATCACTGATATCCAATTCATGCAATTGCTCAAAGAAATAACGTTCCAACATGTCTCTGTAGTGAATTCAATCTACCCCAATGTGACAGTCATTTTCATTGACGAAAAAAAATGGCCCAATGACGCGACGCCACCAGCATGAAAACCACGCCTAAAGTGACTTTTTGCGGATGAAGTGCTGTTTCATGAAGCATATTAACGAAGCCGTTTAACTAAAAATGTGCTGCCTGTCGACCGCCAAACGCGTGTAACCTACGCCCAAGCCATCCTGAATCTCGAGGACGAAGTGGACGATTTTTCGACCAAAATCATAATGAGCGATGAGGATCATTTCCACCTCAGCGGGTACGTGAACAAGCAAAACTATCGCTTCTGGGGCACCGAAAATCCACGAGTAGTGCACGAGGAGCCATTACACCCGCTCAAAGTTACTGCATGGTGCGCTCTTTACGCTGGAGGAGTCATCGGGCCATTTTTTTTCGAGAACGCCACTGGTCAAACGACAACAGTGGACGGTGCGCGCTATAGGGCCATGTGAACCGAGTTTTTTCTGCCGCAATTGGACGAATTGGGACTGGAGGACATGTGGTTTCAACAGGACGGAGCTACGGCACACACTGCGTGAGCCACAACCGATATTCTGAAGGCGGCGTTTCCGGGTCGCCTCATCTCTCGTTTTGGCGATTTGCACTGGCCCGCAAGATCGCCCGATTTAACCGTTCCAGACTTTTTTTGTGGGGTTTTTTGAAGTCCCATGTTTACGTGAACAAGCCCGAGACCCTAGAAGCCCAACATTCGACACGAGTGCGAGAATCCGTCGCCCGAAGTTCTCGCCGAAGGGATGAAAAATATCATAAAACGAGCCCTTATGGCAATCAATTGTGACAGCGCCCATTTGGCCGATATCATCTTCTCGACTTGACCAATAAAATTCTACAGGTTGAAATAAACATAATCAAAAAACAGAATCGAAGTTTTTCATTTAGAAAAAAATGAGAGCCAAACAACATCGGATGATTTCTTTTGGCCCACCTTGTACTTCACTATGGTGAAAGTGTTGATTTTAATGAACATTTTGACATTGACAGTTCGGTAATCGGTTTAAGGCTGCGTTTACACTGAACGTTTGAAGTTGTCAAGTCGCTAATGAAAAACCCTTTAGAACACTTGTCCTCTCCTTAGGTGGCGCGCAAGTGGAACGGGCCCTCAACCAACTTGAAGTGCGCATCTGGAGGCAGTTAGTCAAAGATCGCGCTGGTTATAGAGCCGTATTGGTTGAGGTCCAGGTCCACCCCGGACTGTAGCGCAACCTATGTAAGTGGAACCGTTGTCCATGAATTCAACTGTAGTTAAGTTGTCCCACTTTGTAAGCTGTAAGAAACCTTAGAAGATTGCCAATATCTCACGGTAGACCTCTAAAAATGTGTTTAGGATGACTGTGGATGAATTGTCTGCGGATGAAAATATACCTACCCTTCGCTGTGGTCTTTATTTTTACAGTATTGCCGCAACCGCATTCGCAACATTAATGTTCTAATGGGCTTTGAAAAAACCCTTAGCGTTTGTATTGAAAATACTTAAAAAATATAAAAATAAGTTGCATTGTGTTTGAAATTGATGTTCTCTGTAATATGTGAACTTATTTTATTTCTGGAAATTTCAGATGAAATGTGACGTCAATAGCAAGATTTTTATATATAGACGGTCTTTGTATGTGCATTGGTTCATGAGTTATAGGCACTTTAGTGAATATACGTGTATTTGTGCGTATACACTGAACCAAATCGCGTTGTCATATTGACGGAAATATTTTGTTAATCATTGAAGAATCAATTATTCAGATAGACAATTTTTCATAATATTTTTCGTGTTATTGAAGATTTAATATTCAAATTAAATAACATTTCTTTAACTGCTGTCTGATTTCGTATTGTATTAGAACCAATGAAATTTTGTCATATTAACAAACTGAAGTAGTTAACAAAACGGTATCCTGTACGTGATATTGACGAAAATATGTTGATAATTTTTAGACGAATCAATTATTCAAATTAACACTTTTCCATAAAATATGTCTTCATATTGAAGATTAAATATTCAAAATCAGTAAAGTTTCTTCAAATGCTGCCAATTTATTATATTATTCAAGCGGATGAATTTATTTTCAAATTGACAAAACCGACAAAAATAGTTTAGATATTTTTAAAGAATCAGTTATTCAAATTCACAATTGTTAATCAAATCTCTTCAATTTGAATAAATTTCTTTAAATGGAGGAAAACGTTTTCTTCAAAATGAAAAAAGTTAATAAAAGTTAATAATTTGAAGAAGTTTCATTAAAATGTAAAAGTTTATTGTTGTGTTCGAAGTGAAAACTTTTATTCTTGTAAGTGAAGTGGTGCGGTGCGGATTAATAGTATCGTGTTTGTGTCAAGCTAAACAAATAAATAGCTAGGTAAATAAAAAATGTTTGTCCAAAAACACAGTCGAATAATTATAATTTTATAATGGCAACACCGGCCATTCGAGTGCTTTGCAAATTGTATTGTAAAAGAGAGTCTGGCTTCAACTGCGAAGCAGGCGAGACGTTCTTGTCTCGACGGAAACAGGAGGTTAATAAATGTGGGGTTTTTTATATAATTTTCCCCACAGAAAAAAGCCGTACTTGTTTTATTTAAAGTCGTGACGGAACAATAATACCTAATGATTTTCTTTTATTTCAGATGGTCGCTGCTTTGTAATTAATGATTATAAATCTATTAAAAACTTTAAATTATAAATTATTTATTATTATCTTAATTACTCTTTTATTATTATAAGTTGTTTGTAACCTTCAAATTTATTAATTATTTATTTTTATTACAATTACCTTATTATTCTTATAAATTCATTAAATACTATAATAGTATTACATCATAAATATAAATAAAGAAACATATTTTTAACTTAAACATATTTATTTGTTTCAATGGGCCTTGATGATTTTATTTGAAGCAAAAAAAAATGAAATTTAAGAATATTTCATCAATTTCAACAAAAACTTATTTGTGGAATAAAAAAATATTTGTCTAAAAAAAAAGTAAAACGTTAAACCAAAGAAAAATCGTTAATTTAAAGAAAACGATGCATCATATTGAAGAAATAGACGTAGAATTGCTGAAAAATAATTCAGCTTGAATAAAGTAAGGAGTTGAAATGAATATTTGTTCTTCAATTTGAAAAAAATACGTTATATTGAAAAAGCTTTCATTAAACTAAACGTCGAATTGGAGAATTTTTCTTCATTTTGAAAAAATATTTTTTTCAAAATGAAGAACATTTTATGTTAAATTTAAGAATCAGTATCCACTGATATTTACGAAAGAATAATTAGTATTATTCAATGTGAACAATTTTTGTGGAATTAACACCACAATGGAAAATTTTATGCATTTCATCAAAATGACAATATTTCTTAAATCGAACAAAATTTTCATTAAAACAACGGACAGAGTTGTTGACCTTATATTGATCACCGTTTCTTCAAATCTACATGCTTTTTTATCAATATGACTACCAAATTTGGTTCAGTGTAGGGTGTATTATGGTGTTGTCGATCTCTTACACCAATCAACAGTTTTCTATAAAATTTTGTGGGTCTGTGTGTGGTTGGTTGCAGCTTAAAGGATGGGATAGTTTTGGACCTGATAGGTGGCGCTGTTCTCAATATCTGAAGCCAGTCAACCGAATTCAATGAAATTTTGTGGATATGTGTATGGTTGGTTGCAGATAAAGAGATAGGATAGTTTTTGCTGTCGAAGCAAAAACTTTCTTTCAATTCCTTCAACTTGATTTTTGAAATAAATACTTCTATGGGAACGGTGGAGCTGGGTGGTGAACTAGTGAATGTGTTGCGAAAATTGTGATCTTGCGAGGCAGAGCCAGTTTGTTTGTCTTCTTTTATGGCGCCATTATGTTTTAGAGCTCAACCGAAGTCGTACGAGAAATGGTATCTTTGACAATTGTGACTGTCGTTTAAAGTCGCGCACTTGAGTTTTGCAATTAAATTTTTGAGAATAACAAACAAAAAAATGGGAATTCTCTCGAAGTTTAATATGTTAAATTAAAAAAACTTCAGTTTCAAACAGGAATTTAACCTGAGACTGTGAAATTCATAAGCTAGTTGATTAGATTAAATCTAAGTCGTAACCCTATGAAAAGAACATGAAAAAAAAAAACGTTCGTTTGGATTGCGTAATGAAATTTTTTTAAATGAATAAATGCACTCATCTACTGATCTGTATTATTTATAATACACCAAAACTTCGCTTGGCGTCGTTCCAAAGGTCGTCGTTTCGAACTTGCGTCATTTAAAAATTATAGTTGTTTCGAAGTTGCGTCGCTATTATTTCAGTTTGCGTTTTTGTTATTCCTATTTTTTTACAATTTTTTTTGTAAAACGGGGATTCCCCAAGATAAGCTTATTAGTTTACACTTTACGTGAAGTCAATCAGTATGGAGAAATACATTTTAATTATATTTAAGGTTAAGAATCATTATTTCGATTTGGTCCCAATTAACGACGCAAACAGGGTTTTCAAACTAAATTTCTTTATATAATCCAAATGCAACAATTAAATTTAACGTGTGTGGTCACAGTCTCTATTCTGTTATAGATACACCGTACATATTTATGTGGGAAAAAATCACAACTACCGCTTTTTTTTTGTTCCTCCAAAAGCGATAGTCTTAATATTCACTTCATTGATCAACAATCATTGATATTCAACAACTTTCTGGAATATATGGTTAGGTTAGATACAAGGATGATTTTTATTACTATTATTATTATTTATTAACTACGTAGGCGCAGTGGCTTAGTGGTTAGTGTGTTGGACTACTAAGCGCGGGGTCCCAGGTTCGAATCCCGAAAAAACCCAAATTCCAACTTATGGTTTTTTTCCGCTGCGCCACCTCTCGCGAACGTCTGACAAACATCCGAGAGTATAACTTGTCATGAAGGAGCTTCTCAATTAGCCGTTTGGACTCGGCATAAAATTGTAGATCCCTTCCATTCGTCCCAAAAATGAAAAACTCACACAAACGAATGGTTGTGAGAAGCTAGGCATAGGGTCCCTACAGACCTGTTGCGCCAACTATTTATTTATTTATTTATTAACTACTTAAACATAAATGTTCAGGTTAATCTTAAAACTAACAGCACTAGCTCCAAGGCTTACGGCTGGGAGATACAAGGATGAAAATGGTTACTGCTTTTGAATAAGAAATCCGTATCAAATGCCACGAAGATTTATCGAAGCTCCTCGAATCACCGAAGCAAAATGTTTAGTTGTAAATACTTAAAAAAAAAGAACATAAATTTCGACCTCATGCCTTTGATGTTAAATCATCGTGCGTCTCTCGGTAAAACGTATCGCGATCACTTGAAATGGGTCCTATTCAGACTTGTATCGCTTAAAATGTAGCATTTTGTTCTTATAAGTCTCGTGGGTGTCTAGAGGGTGCTTGGAATAAAATCCTATAGGTGGCGTTTTTAGTGCGTCTTTATTACTGCACTAGTCCAAAGATCCACTGAAAAGCAGGTTATCACAGCCAGTAAAAAGCTTTTATAAACAATTAACGTAGCCTCTAGGCCTAGGGTCTCAAATTTGTATTATTTGCTGGATAAATGACAGCCACCCAACTCAAGCAACTGCCACATTGACATTCAGCTATCGATCTTCGAAATGGAATAACCGCGACATCGCCATCTGGTCAACTGTATACCGCACATACCCACAACCCACAGCCACTTATAGACCAAGGGCAATTACAGTAAAACACCAGCTGATCTACTTGTGCCACCAACTGACAGCCATCCTCCACAGATACCTACTCTCGACCATTAAAGAAAAAAAAAATCAAATTCACAGCGCTCGTCGCCTACCCACTCTCCGATGCAGATCATCATCATGATCATTCGTTGATCTCTGTGTCAGTGCGGTGATCCGTAAATTGGAACTTTTTGCTCCTTAACAATCTGCGATTGTTCCATGCGTTAGCGTAACGTTTCCTTTTTGTCAAAGACATCCTCCTCGTTGTCGTTGTCATCGGTCCGACGTCCGAGTCTCATGAATACCGTCGCGCAGTGGGTCGCAATTTAGACTTTCACCGTAATAACGTACACAGTTCTTGGATTTGCATCACGAGCTGCGCATCCAGGATCGTTGCATGCGGTGAGCTCTAGTCGAATAGGCTACTTCTCCTTGGCCATGGGCCACAAATGGTCAACGGCTTTGGCGGATTTCTTTCGGTTTGTGGAGAAGATTTGCGCTTTTTGTACTCGTCGTACCGGCGCGCGCAATTAAATATCGCCGAGTCCGTTTTCTATGCAAATTTTGCTGTTTCCTTGGCCGCCGCTTTTGGAATTTAGTTCGAGGTTTATTCAAATTGGACTTGGATACACATATCCCGTCTCGACCGAAGCAAATTTCATTGTTTTTGTGTGTTCCATTTGGCCAGATGAATTAATAGGAGCGATTAGCATTTTTGTGAGATTTCTTAAAAACCCACAAGAAGTTGGGATGGGAATCTTCGCAAGTGCGGGACGCCAACTGCGAGCAGCACAGATTAAAATAAGTCTATGGACCTGGGAGCGGGATTAAGTGGAATTTGGTGCGCGAGCTCAATGCATTTGACCTCTTGGTCATGAGTTGGTGATTGCACGCATGCATAGGTACTTTTGATGTAAATTTCAAAATCAAATGTGGAAGAGTCCCAAAGTCCAAATGGGGGACATTTCTCCAGGTGATTTAATTATATTCCACGTATGTGTACACAAAAATGAAAGGAATTTCCATCGAAACCTCGAACATAATCCTCTCATCCCCAAACATCGTCAATCCCATCAGCGTCACCTCAATCATAACCAGCCGATCGGCGAGCTACTTTTCCATTAAGCAAATTGTGATAGGATTTCAATTCGCAATGATGTTTTCATTTCATTTTTATTATCCTTTCTTGCTCTATACAAGTCCTCTTTGCAGCGAATTCTTGGAAAAGTTCCATTGTTGTGAAAGTTTGTTTATCCCTCTTGCGTTGTGCAGCCACGATTGCTTGGAAATTCTTTTCAAACAATTCTCCACCGCTTTTCCCGGTATAAGAAGTTCCAAATCTCTTGCGCTAAGAAAACACAATTCATCGGGTAGGCGGTGGGTTTGTGTTTGTGCGTATGTCTGCCAAGTTTAACCTGTTTTCGTTGCGTAAATCCTTTGCCTCCCTTGAACCGCCGTCAATTCGTGGAGGGAAAATGTAATGCGGCGTGTGTTTGTTCAGCCGCGTTCCAGGACTCACTGAAATAATATCAATCAACTTTCTGCAAGGACCCAAAAGCAACCAAAAGAAGAACTTCGCATATAGAGGATCAGGGATAATAAAAACATCTCTTACACATCTTTGCGAAAATTCGGTGTGATGCTTTTCCAAAGGCTAATCCTCCATTAAGGACAACATGTATACACACAATCAAACCTTATATATAGTTGTAGAACTCCTTTCATGAGACCTGATGAATTTGTGCGAAGAAAGGATAAAAGGAGACACACGGACCCGTGTGTTGATGTTCATTTCGGGGCGAAGAAACTTCTTAAAACTGCAGAACCCTTGTCGGTCGGGCCCTAATGAAAATATCCAGTTAAAAGGATACAACGCAGCGATGGAAATTGCTATTTTTTAAGAAGGGATAATAACGGTATGGAGAGTGAATTTAAATTGCCAACCTCACACACTATTCAAAAATCGAGAGGAGTTTTTTTTTTATTAGCAAAGGATTATCCTGATACGCAGTGCATTTGAGCGAAACAAAAACAGTTTTAGATGGGATATCCCATATCCCATTTGGATTGTTGTCCTTTTCGCCGGCCTTTGTGTTGTGTCATAAATTGCACTCATCACATATTTGCACATCCCGGTGAAGGGATAACAAACCTCAAACCGGTTATCTGTTTACAAAGGACACCGCACCGCCCCGAATTTTTCGCCCAACTTTTGTTTTACTGTGCAGTGTCGAATATTTGCTGAGGTAATCATCAACGACACACAGGAGTGCCATATTATCCCTGAGCCCTGACACTTTCATCCACAACATCCATGATTCAGGACACACTCTCCTTTGGTGTCTCCCTCTTCGTTCAACCTCCATTATTACTGACGGCGATGATGTCCGTCTCATCGTCAGTCAATGATGCGATTAACGATGTTCGCAAATATTTGGCGAATCCATAACACCCAACCCCGGAGAGTTGAGTTACTTCGTGTATACCTATATATGACGTGTGCCGTGTGAAGGATGTTCGAAAAGTTGTGTATGCTGAAACGCTTCAAGTGTTTCTTGTTATGATATGATATTACGCTTGAAAGTCCTCTTTGAAGCAGCATTTTGCAGTGAAGTGTGCATAGGTGGGCACTTGGAGGGGTGGCCCCGTCGATGATGACTTTCGTCCTTGAGCTAAAAGCATTCAAGTGCAAATGTATTGCTACTCTTGTGTGGCGGAGCCTTAGCTTTGTGCTGCTCGCTCCTCCGGTTGTTTGTCTTTGATGGAATTTATCTTTTCTAATTCCCGGACATTGTGTTGAGAGGATGGATAGCTATGCGCATCAAGGATATGATTCTATTGTAGTGGTTCTTTTGCCTTAATTGCCGGACAATAGCTTTGGATGAGTGATAAAACGTACGGTTTTCATTCTATTGTCGATAGTTCCCAGAATGGAAGACAACCGATGTAATGCTTGGCTTTCATTCGGCTCTGGATGGGGTTTTATTTAGGAGGAAATAAACTTGATGCAGGACAAGGAAGTGGGTTTAGCTTGAACGAGTTTTGACAGTTTTAAAAAGGTGTTGATCGTCTTATGAAGCTACGACTGTAAAAGAAAAATGTTTAGAAAGCTGGTGGCGTAACAGGTCCTGGGGAAGCTTCTCAAAACGGACTTGGCATACAATAGTTGATCCCTTTCTTTCGTCCAAGTAGATAAGAACTCACACTAACGAATGGCAGCGAGCAACTAGGTCTAAGGTACCTAAGCGATTTTACATTTTCATTCCCACGAATTCTTTAAAGTGACCTGCGGGGCATCTAAAACTAATTGGCCCGTTTCCAGGTTATCATGCGATTTACGAATGTTATTCCGTTCGAGTCCAAAGTGTTCGTGCACTCGAACTGTAATGGGTTTGGCAACTCGACTTGAAGTGTTCCATCTCAAGGCATCAAGACTGATTTCATCGCAATCGGCCAACCCATTTTCATGCATGCTGACTTCAGGCTTTCGGATGTCCGCTTCCTAGCTATCTCCTATAGGCAATGCGACCAATTTAGAATATTTCCTGCTAAATTTAGATGGATTTTTTTTATTTTTAACACGTTTTTTTTCGAATCATGCACGCATTTTTTTTAGCATGACAATTTCACCAACTAACGACGTCATTTGAAAACAATCGTTGTACATCTGGGTGTATTGCAAGAAATGGTTCGAATTAGGATATTCACGTTGCCGCTCGCGCAACGCAATCTAGGCGGTTCTCTCCCAAATTTAACTGCTGCATTGCGATGCTGACAGACAACCGACGTCTGACCGAATTGAACTGATGAGTGCGCGTTGTTTTCAATGGTTGGCTCATATCGAAAGGCTGCACGTTCAATGTTCACCGGAAGAATTTGTTGATGTCGACGTTGTCGTTCAATAGTCGGACGTTGTGATCTTGCTTCATCACTTTGCCGAGCACAAACATCTCTCCTTCTCAATCGTTTTTGCTCATTGTAAGCTTTGGTGATATCTTCTCTTCAATCATTCTGATTCGAAATGATTTCCATTCAATATCAAGTTCCTCTTCCGTTTGACGTTCTGCGACATTTCGGTTTCGCGTTGCATTCTCAGAACGCCGATCAATAAAAGAAATGTCGAACTATATAAATGATCATCACTTTGTACTAATCGCACATAAAGTTGTCAATAATTTACCTGTGAAACAGCCAAAGTGAAGAAAGCAAACGAACGACAAATATGAAATTAGAATTTGTTAATCAACTTGAAGAACAAGACAAATCGATTACCGATCTATTCCAATTGAGATGGGTTTTGGTTTTCGCCGATAAACAAAAGAAGTTACATAACTCACTTTTTTGTGATGGAAATATTAATAGTATCACTCAGAAATTGATAAGATTCTCAATGATATATTTCGTAAATGTAAACTATTTCACTCGAAAAATCAATAAAATTATTATCAGAAAGAACAAGCTGTTGAGAATTTGCCAACTTTTCTCTTTTCCTAAACCTTCGCGAAGCAAATACGAACAAATCCTCAGAAGAAAGTATTCTAGTTGGTTCAGGGGTTTTCAAGTTTTAAAAATCTGAACACACCACGATCCATTCTTATATAGGTATATAGATATATAGATATATTTGTGAAATACCTATATCATAATATATTTCTTGAAAAACAGCTTCCTTGTTATTATTTTGGGTTTTTAGCAGGTTTTGATTAAAAAAAATTAAATATTTAGCATGATTTTTAGCACTTTTTTATCATCTTCATACCTTCATACCCTCCACTGCATACAACTCATGCAAAGTTTTAGGCATGTGAGGGTAGTACGTAATTACATTGAACAACAGACAGAGAGACACATGGGCCTAATATTGATTTTGTATGGGAGGTACCAGAACTACCTGACCCTCATAGCCCATTTTTAATACCAACTTGACGACAATAAAAATAAGTCCTCTCACAAAATTTCACTAACCTATAGGTAGATTCTTTTCGACGCTATCGTACTTTAAACATGTGTTTTCTAATATTGGTTTTGTATGGGAGGTACCAGAACTACTTGACCGACATAGCCAATTTTTAATAAAGGGTGATTTTTTAGCTGGTTTGGTTTTGGCAACACTGGTTTTGACAGCTGACGTGTGTTTAGTACCTTGTGTCACTGTCAAACAGCTTCAGTTTGGTTTGCAATTTAACCATGGATCGTCTTACAAATGAACAACGCTTGCAAATTATTGAATTTTACTATCATAATTCGTGCTCGGTTCGAAATGTTCATCGCGCGCTGCTTCCATTTTATGATCGGCATTCTCGACCTTCTGAGCAGTCTATTCGGAAGATTGTGACCAAATTTCGCACCAAATTTACTTTGTTGGACATTAAACCACCAACACGTTTACGTACTGTGCGTAGTGAAGAAAATATTGCGGCCGTATCAGCTAGTGTGACAGAAGACCGCGAAATGTCGATTCGGCGCCGTTCCCAGCAGTTAGGCCTTTGTTACAGCACTACGTGGAAAATTTTGCGGAAGGATTTGGGCGTAAAGCCTTTTAAGATACAGCTGGTGCAAGAACTAAAGCCAGCCGACCTACCACAACGCCGAATTTTTGGTGAATGGGCTCTTGGAAAGCTGGCCGAGGATCCGCTTTTTTATCGAAAAATTGTGTTCAGCGATGAGGCTCATTTTTGGTTGAATGGGTACGTAAATAAGCAAAATTGCCGCATTTGGAGTGAAGTTCAGCCAGAAGCATTGCAACAGCTACCAATGCATCCCGAAAAAGCCACTGTTTGGTGCGGTTTATGGGCCGGCGGCATTATTGGGCCATATTTCTTCAAAGATGATGCGAATCGCAGCGTTACTGTCAATGGTGAACGCTACCGAGCGATGATAACAAACTTTTTTTGCCCGAAATGGAAGTTCTTGACTTGCATGATATGTGGTTTCAACAAGACGGTGCCACATGCCACACAGCACGCGAAACAATGCCGCAATTGCGAGGCGAGTTTGGTGAACAGTTAATTTCACGTTTCGGGCCGGTCAATTGGCCGCCTAGATCGTGCGATTTGACACCATTAGATTATTTTTTGTGGGGGTATGCCAAGGCTAATGTATATAGGGACAAGCCCGCTTCGATTGACGCACTGGAAGCCAACATCCATGCATTCATTCGTGAGATACCGGCCGATATGTGTGAAAGAGTATGCCAAAATTGGACTCAGCGGATGGGCTACCTGAGACGCAGCCGCGGTCAACATTTGCATGAAATTATCTTTAAACATTAAATTGCAAGGTTCAAACTATCGATTCGATTTTTTTTTAAAAAAAGTTCTAAACCTCTTAAAAAATCACCCTTTACAAACTTGACGACAATAAAAATAAGTCCTTTCACCAAATTTCATTCGCCTATGTCAATTCCTTTGGGCGCTATCGTACTTTCAGACAGACAGACGGACAGACAGACGGACAGACAGACAGACAGACAGACGGACATGGCTAAATCGATTCAGAATGTGATCCTGATTCAAAATATATATACTTTATGAGGTATCCGGTGACTCCTTCTTGGCGTTACAAATGTAATGACAAAGTGAAACCTTCCTGTACTTACTTAACGGGCTCCCGACCCGTGAAGAGTCTCTGCCTGAGACACTGTAGCCTTCCATCCTCTGCGATCCCGGGCACGCTGCTTCCAGGTATCCAGACCGCGATGGCTTGGTCTTTGAAGCAGAGGTTCGGTCTTTCTTGTCGTCTCCAACCTGGCGGATGGGATTCGAAGATCCTCTTAGCTGGAGCATTATTGTCCATTCGCTCGATGTGGCCGAACCAATGTAGTCGACGTATTTTGGCCTTTTGGACTACGTCCACATCTTGGTACAGCTCATAGAGTTCGCGGTTGTATCTTCTCCTCCATTCGCCCTCCTCGCACACAGGACCAAAAATCCGCCGAAGAATTTTTCTTTCGAAGGAGCCCAGTATCAGCTGTCCGTTCCTGCTTATCGTCCACCACTCGGCGCCATAAAGCAGAACTGGCAGGATAAGGGTTCTGTAAAGCATACATTTTGTCCTTCGAGTTAGGAGTTTTGAACCCAATTGTTTTGCCAAACCGAAGTAGCAGCGGTTTCCTAGGGTATTTCTTCGCCGGATCTCCACTACGATGTCATTTGTGGAGTTCATGTTTACACCGAGGTAGAAACCTTCCTGTGGAGGGTATAAAAAAAAAGTCTTTCTAGCTATCTCCTAAAGGGGATTCTGTGATTTGTGGTAAGCGTTTCACACGTCGTTTTCATGCATTCTCCGCTTCTTCATCATCGACGTTTGAGGTGGTTTAGATGGTGCACATTTTAGTGCATATATACGAGGTCTCCCAGTATAGCTTGTCAGTCGTACCATAATTGCTGCCGCTTTCTTGCCCTTTTTTCGTCCATCAACTCGGTGCCTATTTCATATCCCATTAATATAAATAAGATGTACCAACGGACAACCTGCCATTTGTATCCCCAACAAGATATGAACTCACTACAACCGCATCCAATCGCAAGTGAATTAAACCTCAAAGCGACGCGCTTATCAGCATGCAGCCGATTAATTATCACACTCCAACTTAATAAATATCAATCGGCAGCGCTAATAGAATCTGCGTTCCCACAGAATTCCGGAATTCAGTTCACGCTTCCCGTTTGAAAAGCCGTTGCCTTCTTCACGCTTATCAAAAAAAAAATCCCAACTGTACGCTTCAACCAGCATGTGGCCAGCCTGATGCTGCTGCAATCATTAAATTTCTTGACAAATCATCTCAGACAATAAAATAATGTTCGGTATACACCTCGTCATGCTTCGATCCATCTGGTCGCATGGACGGGGCCAGTTTACACGTGCCCAATATCCAACTGTCCCGCCAAATTAGCAAAAGTTCTCAACAAACCTTGACTAAACAAGGACTCATGTTAACATGTCCATCGCCTCCTCAATGGTCCAGCTATATGATTTCGTAATTGTTACGAGGATGACCAACGTGCGGCCGCAATCGTCCCATTAATCATAGAAACGATAGACGATTGAACGTAATTGCCTTCATTGGCTACGCCTATCTTCGCTCTATTCAATGGAAGCGTTTTTATATAGTAGATGGATCTGTGATCAGGAAACGATTTGGAATAATAAAAAGTATTTTTCTCACAGCGATTTTTCGGACAGTAACACGATTTCGTTTTGTGGGAAATAAAATACGCACATCGGCGCCCCCCCTAAGGGTTGGTTTTTCTATTTAACGCAAATTCCGAACGCTACCCTCGAAAAGTGGTTTTGTGAAATTCCTGTGAAACTGGTGGAAAAATGTTTTATTGTCACTGTGGAACGAATTTGATTTGATATGACACATTTACAGTGCAAGTCGTGCAATAGGTATTCGGGGGATATTTCTGTTAAATTCGTTACAGGACTTTTGACATTTAGCCAACCCCTAGTGCAATGGCAGAGAAAGTATTTAATTTTGCGTCTGTACCAGCAGCACCCGGTCGATCCTTGACAGGAGGGTTGGAGATGGTGAACAAAATTGATGGGCATAGGTACGTTTTGGAATTGCGTTTAAAAATAGAGATTAAAGAGGGTTCGACAGGGGAGTCGGACACGCCTCCTAATGGAATTCCATCAATGGTCACCGCGGAGGTTGGCAAATTGCGATTGCTCAGAAATGTGAATGCGAACGGGGATGACCTGTAATTATGGCGGTAGTGCGCCATGAGTCTTGTGTGGTGGTCATCGTCATAGACAGATGGAATTTGAGCCACGAGTTCAGTTTGCTGGCACAGTTCTCGAGCACTGAAGTCTTTTTGATTAGAAATCCTGTCAAGACTTGGAAGGGGGTTTTCTTGCTTTTTTGTTTTTAAACACTCAGAAAAATATCGCAAGCTAAATTCTAGTCCGATCAGGCTTATTCTTAATTTTCTTCATTCTTACGTGCTCAATCTCAAAAAAAAAAAATAAACCGAATGATTCTTAAGACAATAACAAAAATTTAAAATCAAGGATCGAACAAGAATTATACTCTCCAATCAAGCACAAATTTGCATGATGGATTAATGTTCATACCAATTAAGATCTAAACGATCATAATATACGAATTTATATTCTCCAATCAAGCCGCACAAAGTAAAACTTGCATGATGGATAAAAAAGTTCATTCAATCCGATTGATATTTCCAACAGTTTGCGTGTTTCCGTATTTAAATGTTCTTTCAAAAAATGAAACAGTGGAAAATTGTAATAAAGTGGAATTAATAATATTAATTTAATATTTACATACAATTGTAATAAAAAAAATGTCTGATTTCAATTGATTACATTTGTATCAATTAAATAATGGAAAGACATATTTTAGATTTAGGCCATTTAAGCATTTTTCATTCAATAAATAAATATGATTTTAAATTGGTTTATTTTCTTAAACTGTGCAATCTTAAATTGGGATATGACATTCTTGAATCATTCCGAAAAAAATTAATATAAGGATAACTGGTTCTAATTTTAAGTTTTGCAAGTTTATTTCAAGAGTTATTATTGTGGGTTTTAGGGAGCATTATTCTTACTGCTGACAGGTAGGTGAAAAATAAGGCGATTTTGAGTTTAATTTAAGCTCACACATTCTTCATTGCGTTATATTTAAGAATACATGGGCTCAATTAAAGGTTTAAAAATCAAGTTGTTGCATTCTTAGAATGAAATTAACTTTCGGCTTAATTTAAGCTTACACGTTCTTAATACTGTTACAGAACAATCTTAAAATAAGAATTAAAGGTTAACCAGAAAGCATACTCAATGTAACATTTTTGTAGTTGGATTAAGAATTTCCAATCTTAACAGACTTTCGTCAACGGATAGACTTAATCTGACATTGATTATCTTGACTTTATCTCGTTTTTTCCCTGAGTGTATACAGCTCGTGTTGATGTTATTGCTTATGAATGAAAAAAAGCAGCATTTAGACTCCTGGACCTCTCCATCCGTAACAGTTCCGCATACAACGGGCGGCATGGTATTGAATGTTTTTTCTGGGGTCGTGGAAAGTCACCTGCCATTAGGAAAGACCATGAATTTGGCAGGAGTCCACAGAAAAAAAAAGAACAAAGACATCAATTCACACGAAAGAATATTCTATTTCTGGACATGATTCAAAATTGTTTGGGCGGCTATATTTGTGGTCCTTAGCACTGACTGATTGAAACCCTGGTTCGAATTTATATCAAAAGTTGTAGTCAAAGGTTCGGTAGTTTGATGCAGACTTAAATTCACTTCATTCTGTAGATCTTTCAAAAAATAATGCTTTTTCAAAAGAGAAATTTTCACAATTCTCCCCCATGAGACATGCGCTTGCAAACCTTCTTTTGCTGCAAGGGTTCACAATGGGCGGCCATGACAGATGCGTCAAATATTTCCCATGAAACTGAAGTTAACAGTGACTGGCTTTCAAAGACTTCTCCTGCTTTAAGTCACTAAAAAATACAATTTTCGGGTATAGGGATATTTCTTGAACAGCCTCATGGATCTCTGATTGGCCCCACTGGCTTACAACGACTTCTACTGCTTTAAGTCACTAAAAAATACAATTTTCGGGTATAGGAATATTTCTTGAACAGCCTCTTGGATCTCTGATTGGCCCCACTATCACAATTTTGGGTTAAACCAGAATGGGCTGCGGGCTGCATGAATGACTCGGGTTTGGCTCCTAAAGAACAGATTGTCCATCACTCAGAAAAAAAAAGATTGTTAAGCGAAGAATTTTGAGATTTTCAAAAAATTGTAAGTTAAAAGTTCTCGATTGAAATATTAGTTTTCTTAACAAGATCTCGTTTTTAAGTTTTCAAGAATCAGGTATTCAGTGTAAGAATAATATACTCTCCATCAGTATTTTATTACATCATTGGCAACAATTTCATTCTTAAATCAAAGATTTTGATATTTGGGTTCACATTAACCAGCGAAAATTGTTGGCATTACAATTTTTTTTTCTGAGTGTTCGGTTTCAGTTCTTTAATCAAAATGATGCAGACTGGTTGCATTCAGAGGCGATAACACGTTTCACGGCCTCAAGGTCACCGCAAAAATCAACTCAAATTCTAACATTGGAGGTCACGATAAACAAGTCTTAAAATGTTTGATAAATGTGTGTGACTCTGCTGAATAACGAACGGAATTTTGCACTCCCCTCTGCTCATTGTGATTGCAGTTCGGTAAAGTTGGACAGCGAACCGCAGGCGTTCAAAGCCAGCCAAAATTCATTTATGTATAGGTAGTTCTATTAAAACTATTCAAAAGCCAGTTCGGTCTCTATGTACATAGCTGGTTCTAGTTTGTCACACCAAATTTGGTTTAGATCGGTCGCTATACGGCGCGCTATACGTTGTGGTTTAGAGTTGGACTTAAGGGTTGCTACATCGTTATTCATATACCGCCAACGTGTCCTAGGTATCTGAGCTATTATCTTTTAAGGTGCCTTGATATGGTCGACAACGCTGCATAGCCCCCAAGTTCGTGATTGATTTTTTTCCAAATTTGAATCTGTATACAAATTTTACCGGTTGCCAGCCCTTTGAATTTTTCTTTCAGCACGTCCTAAGAGGTATCACCCCTTTCAATCATATTCATGCTATTCCACCATGCAATAGAACCGGCAAGGTTAGGTTCTTATTCTTCCACTGTGTCTCCTTATTTCTATAAAGAAATCCCGAAGAGGCAGCTATTGGAAACAGTCATTATTTGTCAATTTTTCATTTCGAAGAGTCCATTTAAACCAATAAGATTCCTGAAACATACCGCTGTCCTTTTAGAGTTGGAAGAGGAGTTCTAGAAAGACTCTCAGAAGAAACGAATTCTAGAAAAATTGTTCAAATACATAGTCTGCGGGATATTCAAGTCATATTCGTCTATTCCATGCAAGTATAGTTATAATAAAAACAAGCTACACGGTTACTGCCGCACCGATTAGGGTGTTATTTGCAAACTAAATAAAGGGTGATTTTTTAGCTGGTTTGGTTTTGGCAACACTGGTTTTGACAGCTGACGTGTGTTTAGTACCTTGTGTCACTGTCAAACAGCTTCAGTTTGGTTTGCAATTTAACCATGGATCGTCTTACAAATGAACAACGCTTGCAAATTATTGAATTTTACTATCAAAATTCGTGCTCGGTTCGAAATGTTCATCGCGCGCTGCTTCCATTTTATGATCGGCATTCTCGACCTTCTGAGCAGTCTATTCGGAAGATTGTGACCAAATTTCGCACCAAATTTACTTTGTTGGACATTAAACCACCAACACGTTTACGTACTGTGCGTAGTGAAGAAAATATTGCGGCCGTATCAGCTAGTGTGACAGAAGACCGCGAAATGTCGATTCGGCGCCGTTCCCAGCAGTTAGGCCTTTGTTACAGCACTACGTGGAAAATTTTGCGGAAGGATTTGGGCGTAAAGCCTTTTAAGATACAGCTGGTGCAAGAACTAAAGCCAGCCGACCTACCACAACGCCGAATTTTTGGTGAATGGGCTCTTGGAAAGCTGGCCGAGGATCCGCTTTTTTATCGAAAAATTGTGTTCAGCGATGAGGCTCATTTTTGGTTGAATGGGTACGTAAATAAGCAAAATTGCCGCATTTGGAGTGAAGATCAGCCAGAAGCATTGCAACAGCTACCAATGCATCCCGAAAAAGCCACTGTTTGGTGCGGTTTATGGGCCGGCGGCATTATTGGGCCATATTTCTTCAAAGATGATGCGAATCGCAGCGTTACTGTCAATGGTGAACGCTACCGAGCGATGATAACAAACTTTTTTTTGCCCGAAATGGAAGTTCTTGACTTGCATGATATGTGGTTTCAACAAGACGGTGCCACATGCCACACAGTACGCGAAACAATGGCGCAATTGCGAGGCGAGTTTGGTGAACAGTTAATTTCACGTTTCGGGCCGGTCAATTGGCCGCCTAGATCGTGCGATTTGACACCATTAGATTATTTTTTGTGGGGGTATGCCAAGGCTAATGTGTATAGGGACAAGCCCGCTTCGATTGACGCACTGGAAGCCAACATCCATGCATTCATTCGTGAGATACCGGCCGATATGTGTGAAAGAGTATGCCAAAATTGGACTCAGCGAATGGGCTACCTGAAACGCAGCCGCGGTCAACATTTGCATGAAATTATCTTTAAACATTAAATTGCAAGGTTCAAACTATCGATTCAAATAAATATTTCATTCATTTTTTCGAATTTTTTGTGTTTTTTTTTTAAAAAAAGTTCTAAACCTCTTAAAAAATCACCCTTTATTATATGAAGTATGTGCCAAATGAAAGGTGACATTTCGTAGAAGGAAAGACTCATGAATTTTGGCTTGTAGCGTTGACGTCTGGCAGTGTTTGGTCCGTAGAGCAGATGAGGCGTGTGGTCGGCCGATTTGTCCCAGCGGAACAGGTTACACCTCTCTTGGTGCAATGAAAAAATGTTGGTCTCTGGTATTTAACGTTAACGTTTTATTTATTCTTGACTCTTATAGTTAAATTAATTTTAATAAGTATATTTGTATTTTATTTTCCACCCACAAGTAGTATGCTGTCCGAAGACTGCAGTACTTGCTGCAGCTTCAAAAAATAAAACAAACGGCAAAAGTTCAGCCAAAGGGGCGATAAAATTAAAAAAAAAAGATTTCAATTGAGTGATTTCCAAAAGGCAGCTGTTGTGAACTTTCGAACTGGTGCTCAGAATCACATCAAATTTGAGAACGAAAAAAAATTATAATGTGGCGTGTTTCCCAAAGTTGAAAACATTCGAATTGGTCTCCACATAAAACTTCTGACTGATAAGAGTGACTAGAAGCGATCGGTGCCGGCCTTTTATACCCATTTTGGTTGAGCTTTTAAAATAGTTCCAGCTGGAGGGGCTTCTACGGCTTTTTAATATGAAAGTTAGCTAGAGGAGCTTTAACGTATTTTTGTGTACACTAATGTAAGAATGTTTTTTTTATACAAAACATAATAAATTGATAAAGCGTAGTACGCTGCTCGGGCTAAACAAAATTTTATCTGGTCTCCAACTTTTCTCTCCAAACATCAGCTAAAATCCTGGCTAAATTTTGACATAGAGTACGCCATGGATAAGTGTCACAGAAAACAGCTGTTCTTAGAAAAAAATTCCTTCAAAAATTTAAATCTTTCTCATTTCAATATGTTTGATTCTGGGAACTTCTCTTCCCCGTAATAATTAAAAGAGCTCATCCTTGCATGCTTTTCCCTAACAGAACAACAAATACACAACGATCTGTCACAATTTAGCTTGAAAATGTGCCGACTCATTAAATGGGCACGCTAAATTTTGACAGACACATGAAGTACATTCTGAAACAAAAGTTTGATTATTTAGCTCGAGCTGCGTACCACACAGCTAAATGGGTTCGCTTAAATTTAGCTCAGCTAAATTTTGGAGATAATTTTGTATGAAAGCGAAAATTTAGGTCAAGCAGCGTACTAAGCTTAACAAAATAAAAAGAAAAAGGAAAAAAATAATACTAATGAATAAAATCTAACAAATTGTTAACCGGTCCTATTTCTTTTTTTATAAATAAATAGACGGCGCAACAGCTCCGTAAAGGAACCTATTTTTGGGACGATTGAAAATTACATCATTGGGGGGTATTTTGATTGACGAAGGTGAAAAACGTGTTCGAAGTTTAACTTATGCTTTTTTTATATGATATAACTTGCAACTTAAAATTGGGACCGAAGTAGCTCATAAAAACCTGGTTTGTGAACGTCATTAGTTCTCTTGTCCTACATCCTTTCAAACGATCGTTAATGAGAATAAATTGTGATCACCATTTTTGCAGGTGCAGCTTCTGTGATTACAAAGTGTGTTTGGCTGGGAGATAGTTTCTGTCAAACCCTGAGGCAAGCTTCCAAGCTCAAAATTGATTCATTCGTTAGAGTCTAAATTATGAACACCCTTGCTCTATCCAACTTGACTTTATATTTGAGTAAATAAACTAAACATCCACCACGCCCCCCAACGATGCCTCCCTCTTCCAACAGACCGACATTATTTGCGACGCAAAGAAACATCCTTTCGATCATAATCCCCATCATAGATAACTCCACACAAACAGCCTAAGGGCCGGCTTTGAATTCAATCAACCTCCAGTTCCTCCTGTCATTTTAGCCGATTCTATCGCAAATTTTATCATTTCGACTGCATTATGCGCCAACAAAACTCCGCCTTGGTGGTATGGAATTCCACTGTCAATTCGTAGATACCACTTCAATGTAATCGCCTTTTGTTCTCTACCAGAGGATCAAAGAAATTCGCACAACACCACAAGGTGATTCGGTGTTTTCTATACTCTTTTTTAGCCAAAAGGGCACGACATACCTACTCCGAACCATTCATGGAGATTCTGGGTTGCGTACACGCTTCGATGCGATAAGAGCTAGGAAAATGCGTGAATCAGAGATGGGCACCGTATATAACCATGACCCACACGATGAACTCTATTCAAATGCGGAAATGGTTGGAGTCTTCTTCTTTTTTCTTTTTTTTTGAGGATTGGCTATGTTATGTAGTTTATGCGCCAAGGTAGAAGAGGACTGCACCTCTAGCTGAAAGGAAAAGATCATCATCCGACATCATCGTCGTCGTTGGGTATCAATTGTTATTTGTTGTTGTATGGATGGATGTGTACCTGTATAGTTTCAAAGGTTGGGAAAGATTGGTAAATCGGATTGAAATGTTGCACACAGCGAGCGAGAGAAGAAACTCTTTGTGCGGCGGACTGGGAGGAAAAGGTCAACTCTTTCATCAGGTTTTTAATTACAAAAACTAGGGTTGTGCTAGAGCTGCTGACCCATGTGGGGGCTTCACACTTGATGGCCACCCAAGGTGAAGGTTTGTGTCAAACTAATTAATTCCGTGGCGATTTATGTAAGCCAATCAAGGTGGTTTCGATGGTTTGTTGTGGGTAATTGATTGGTAGAGGATGGAGGATTTTCGTTAGACTGGGGATTGGCATGGTATTCAGTCGGGGCATCATGAATGAAGTTCAACAAAATTAGCTGTCGCGCTTTATGTCTTATCTTGTTCATTGTGTATATTTGACATGAAATGCAGATTCACGAACAGTATATTTTTTTTTTGATAGCAAATATACCACTGTGCGAAAATTACTTTTCAAAAATATGGTTCAAGATGCACTGGTTCCAATTATAAATTTATTTTTGAGCATTTATGAAGACTTTCTTCAGTACTTTGGTTCAGAATACACTGGTTCCAATTATTAACTAATTTTTAGGCAGCTATGCAGTTTCTTTTCTGTATTATGGTTCCGAATGCACTAGTCCCAATTAAAAATTAGTTTTTGAGCAGCTATGAAGACTTTCTTCAGTACTTTGGTTCGGAATACACTGGTTCCAATTATTAACTAATTTTTAAGCAGCTATGCAGTTTCTTTTCTGTATTATGGTTCCGAATACACTGGTCCCAATTATAAATTTGTTTTTAAGCAGCTTTGCAATTTCTTTCCTGAACTATGGTTCCGAAAACACTGGTCCCAATAATAAATTTATTCGTGAGCAGCTATTCAGACTCTCTTCAATACTGTGGCTCGGATTACGCTGGTTCCAATTATACATTTTTATGAATACTCGATACCACCTATTTCAGGCGTGATGTTACTCAGCTAGAGTCTTCTTTCAGCACTGTGGTTCGAAATGTACTGATTCGAATTAAATATTTCTATAAGCGCTTGATAGCTGTTAATTTGTTTTTGAATTCACGCGCTTTTTAGGGTCTCTTTTTAGTATTGTGGTTCGGAATACATCTATTCAAACTATAAATTTCCTTAAAAGTCCGATAGCCGCTAGTTCCTGCTTGAATTTAACACACTTCAGGATTTCTTTTCAGTATCGGGTTCAGAATATACTGGTTCCAATTATTAACTAATTTGTAAGCAGCTATGCAGTTTCTTTGCTGTACTATGATTCCGAATACACTGATCTCAATTATAAATTTATTTTTGAGCAGCTATGAAGTCGTTCTCCAGTATCTAAATACTTTGGTTCGGAATAGAGTGTTTCCAATTATAAATTAATTTTTGAGCAGCAAGGCAATTTCTTTCCTGTATTATGGCTCCGAATACACCGGTCCTAACTGTAAATTTATTTTTGAGTAGCTATGCAGTCTTTCTTCAATACAATGGTTAAAATTATAAATTTATATTAACGGCTGAATGCTGATCAACCATTTGCACATGCGTTCTGAAAGTGAGTTTATCTGTTCCGGTTCTTTTGTAAGATTCCCAAAAAATGACGTGATTTGTCATTTAGTCTGTGCCTTTGAAACCTATCTCCTTACAGATCATCAAGTGGAAAAACATTCTCGTCTGGTCAATTTGTCGGCTCTCTGTGTCAATGTTTTTGCAGATATACCAACAATAAGTTAACAACTTACCACAATTTAATGCCCATTGTGTTCTTAAATGACTCGATTGGACTGAATCGCAGACATGACATGACCGATCGAATTCCCGCCGAGGGCCGATTTACTCCTAAACAGCAAGTACTACTCTCGTTCTTCATATAGCCAAACACCCTGCTTTCTCTCTGCGAATTTAGCACATCGTCGTGTCGCCCTCCACACCCCATTAACTGGCCAGCCCTACTGACTTTCTTTTCCAAAACACTTCTCCTAATTGACTTCTCCAGTGACGCTCCAAGATTAATGACCACAAATGATGGATGACACTATGACCGGGGTAAGAAAAAAAAAATTAAATAAACAACATAAGCCCAAATTCATACTGGCAACTCATTTCCCATTTCTACATGAAGCCACCGCCAGTATATGTTGTATGTGGAATCTCCTCTGGCACATATAACTCGTCGAACTTGAGATGTCGCCCTCTTCAGGAATCACTCCGATACAGCCAATTACCACAAAACAACTACCAATACCGGACGAGCAGAAGAGCAAACATTTTTCAAAAGTGCCCCTCAAGTGGTTGAACACACTTGACGCGCCACGGCTTTCCATTGGAATGGGGTAAACAGTTTCGTTTTCTTTATTCTTCCTCATTTTTTATTTTTATTATTTTGTTGTCGATCTTCTTTGAAAAATATTTATGCGTGCACACCAGCAATTATCGATGACACCATCTTTCCAAACAAACCCCAACCCAAGGACCTCTGCCGCTGTGACTTGTGACATGCACTTGGTCATTAGTAAGCCGCCCACTCACAGATCTCTCATGAATATGCGTGTTGTATATGTACACAAAGATGAGGTTTTCGTTTTTCACACGACGACGACGACGGCGGCCGTGCGCCGTTGGCCTTTGGATTTTGGCCAAAGTGGACGACAAATTAATTTCGGATGCCTAATGTGGTTGACGCGCGATGGTAGGTACGGGTATAGTTGTAGTGGTAATGTGGTGGCACTGGCAGCCATCCGCAGAGGCGATGGTAATTTCGGAGCTAATTTCAATGGAAATTTATGCAAATCGCAGTAAACACCAATTAATTTGTTAACCACCGGTATAGTCGTTGTCTGAGAAGTGTCACCCATTATATGGAGGGCCGAGGAATTGACGGGCCAACTACTACTCCCTAAACCAAGAGGGAGAGAGGGACGAACGCCTACGGGTCGTTTTATGCGAAATTTATTAGATAGGCCGGACAACGATGGGTATTTTGTGTAAACAAGGAAGGTGGACTCTTCAATAGCAAATGGTTTATGCGCGGGATATGTTTGCCACAGGATGGGGATGAGATAGTGTTTCGTGTTGTTTTTGTTTTAGGTTACGTTTTGCCAATTAATATGCTGTACCTGAAGGCGTAATTTATTTCCGGATTTTGGTCAACATGTTTATGAGGTCACAGGGACTGTCGAGAGAAGTTGCTGTGGATCTGTTATAGGCGTAAGATAGGTATTCAAGTTACCAGGAAGGCCTAAGGTACGCCGAGAAATATCCTATGAAATATATGAATCCCAACTGTGCCGTAAGTCGGGCGCCAGTTAAGGGTAAAGTGCAGGACTGCAGCTTTAAGCAGCGAATAGATTGGACGAAGAAATTTGAGTTGCGGAAGAGGAAATTCTCGTTTTCTCCAGAAAGTTCGAACCCATCTGTGCTGTAAGCTGAATTATTGGGATTGTGGGTGAGTGTAGTCGACTCACACGCCGATCTTCTGGTGAACCGGGCAAATAATTCAAGCACAACGGGCTCTCCAACGTCGACTGTAACGAAACAGATTTCAAAGCCGACCCAGAGATACCGTGGACGGGGACATGAAGCCCGAGGTATTATATCGCTAACACAAGTACAACTTACGACCGTATTGGTACATAAAAGAACGAGCCGTATGTCTATGGAATAAAATCGGTCACAAATTTGGTCACAACCGGTCATACCGGCCCCTGACAGATCTCATATTCCACAGCCCCAATGAGATCAATATGCACACGAAATTTTGCTGCTGTAACATTCCCAAGATCGGTTTTTGACAGCCAGATCTATAAACCACTAAATCGATCGTTTTTCTCGTGATCGGAAGATCATCTACAACTCGGACCACTGCTCTGTTGCAGGTATATTTGTCTTAAAATATCCTGAAGTTGAGCGAGCAAATCCGAAGCTGACCGCTGTTTCCAGCGATCGACAACCTTCGAGCACCATAGATAAATGGGATCATATGGATTTACATAAATCAAGAGACAGGCTTAGAAAATCGGTTACAGCAAGACTTAGCTCTCGAATAGCTTTCATTCCCACGCGCCCCATACTTGAGTATCGAAGACCTTAGGCAGCAATAAGGCATCAGGACCTTAGTGTAGTATATACCTACCTAAAGCGTCACCCAAATAAATATATTTATGGTATATCCTGGATCTATCCAGCAAGTAGTGAGCCGATCAGTTCGGATCCTACGTAGGGCGCCACTTTTGTGAAACTTAAGATACAGCCTGCGGTTTTTGAATAAACGGTCTGTTCGGGCTATGGGTTGCTTTAAGCGGGCAATAATTTTGGAATTTTGTGGCTTGCGCTCCGCGAACTCACCTTGATAGGCCCCATGTTGGGCGCCACTTTTGTAGCAGTACTTTAGTGATCTCTAACTATCTAAGTCAAAACTATTTAGTAAAAACGCCGTCACCATCAAATATCTCCTAAAATTCACATCGTAGCTCTCTTCACCAATATCCCATCTGTTTGACTTTCCATCAACAAAGTAAAAAAAATAAAATTTCTCAAGAAATCTATGGAAAAAACTTCTCCATCTAGAAGGACACATATCGTGCCGCTCGTACTCGGCGAATGTTTTGATAAACAACATGTCACATTGTCCGACATGAGCCATAATCAACTCCTCCATATACAACATGCACTGGCGTTTGTCATCATCCACCATCTGAAGCGATGTCACGCAATGTGAAAAACAATTGAAAATTTCTACAACATGCCGTCGCAAAATCGTACATACATATAATGCCATCATCATGAACCCTTAACATCCAGACAAACACCAGACGCTACTCCAACTGACAGATGGGAACATTCTCTCCAAGAAAGCAGGAAAAATAAGAAACATCCCAAACAATGCTCTCTGCTAGCAGACTTACAATTGCACCACCAGAGCGAGGCGCCGCGACATGATCATGTAACTAATTTGTTCCACACAAATACAAGGCACCCCAGCTCTATCCATCTCCCAAGGCATTAATTACTCGCGCAACGCACATAAATCCCCGAAACGTCAATTTGTCAGTGCTTCTTTTTTTTTTTGTACTCTTTGTCGCCGCGAATATCTCTGGCCGCAAAACCGCAGATAATTTTAGATGCTCTTTTTTTTGCGCTCGTATGTGCATCAGTAACGCATACATGAACACGTGGAATGCGACGCATTCATTGGGGACATTTTGGCAGGATTCCTGCAAATTTTAGGAATTCCCCATCCAGCTGCCGCCGAAATCGGTTCCCAGGGCCAGGTTTCGCATATTGGGTCATTTTTCAATCGTATTTCTCAGGAATTCCCGACAATTAACCCGCGCGCGTTTTCAATTGAAAACAATCGCCCAACACAGGCAGTCGAACTTTTTTCTGCGGCCACCCCACCAGAGACCAAAGGCTCACCGCTAATCCATTTGCGATTATGGTAATAAATTTTAAATCATCATCATCAGCATCGTTATAATTTTTAGCCGTTTGAATGTGTGTTAGAGAGGAGGATAATTACAGCTCGCTGGAACTGGAAGCAAGCGCGTTGTGGCCTGGAACACATCAGAACGGAAAGTAATAACAGTTCTGAGGTTTTTTCGCTAATCTCCGAGAGGCTGGTATGGGAATTAAAAATCACCACATATGCATGGTGCCCCCGAATGGCAAATGACTAATTTATTGTATTTTTCGGTGGCCATTTATAATTGGCCGACCGATGCGAGTCGGCACTTTGAAAAGGGGAAGGTGTTTGCACCGTTGATTTTTAGTGCGGGTTGGAGAACGGTTGCATCATTGGGAATTAAAATGTTGAAGCTACTATAAGGAAAAAAGAATCCCCAACCTGAAAGTAGGTGGTGCCAGAAGGCTACAATTTTTCCCGACGGGATACTGCCAGCTTCGAGAGGTCACATTTAAGAGACGGAATCGCGTCTCTGCATGGACGAAGGCGAAACCACGGAAAGAGATATGGATTCTCTGAAAATGACTGGCTCTATGAGATAAGGACGAGACCACACATCAACCAAGCTCCCTGAAGAACTTCATAATATTTCTGGCAGAAAACATTCGTAAAGAATGGATCAACAAACATGGCACAAGTCTTTCTGGTGGCAGCGTCCTCCTCAACAGTCTGGTCTGATTTTAAAAAAAAATGTGCACAACTGGATCGCACGCTACTTGCAAATATATCTTTTTTTTTAGGTTACAGTGCTTTCAAATTGGAGAAAACGCATACAAAGAATGGTTATGAACCATAGGCTTTATTGGAAAATTTATTTTATGTCATTATCACCTCAGTACGACTTTTAGCATATTAGCCGCCAAGGCTGGGTTTGTACAATTTGGAATTTTTGACAAATTTTGGAATTTTGAGCAGCTATTTTCATGTAAAGAAAGTTAATAATCATGGAGGAATAACAAAAGTAAGTCTACTCATGATGAACTTGAATAAGACCAGATCTGAATGGTTGTTGCTAAAAAAAAGTGTTGCCGCAATTTTAAAAACAAACCTCTTAAAAAACAGTGAAAGGTGTTAGGTTAGGTTTTTACACGGCAAGTTCTACTAAAATCTTTTTGAAGCTACCTCGGCATGCAAACTTATGGCAGCTAGTTGCGAACAAAGTTTCATTAAAATCCGCCAACCCTTTAAGGCTATAGGTAAGTGTAAAGAAACAAACAAAAATGACCAAAAAGGTTTTGAAACCTGTGTATGGGAGGTATTGACAATTTTGAAGTTTAATTAAAAATTTTACAACCGCCCTGTGGCTTGAACCCAATGTTGACAGAAACGGAGTTTAAAGCAAATCGGCTCAGTCGTTTAGGCTGCAGTTAAGTGTAGATAAGGGTTAAAGGAACCAAAAAAAGCTACCAAAACGTCTTTTAACCCCTATATGGGAAGTATCGGCCCTTGTAGTTGTAAATTAACGATTTTAATACCGCATCGAGGGGTCAGACTTAGGTTGTGAGAAATAAATTTTGGTCGAAGTCGGAGGCTCCAACTGAGTAGACATACGAGCTAGAGAAACCATTAAAAACGACCAAAACCGCAAACATATACCATAATATGGGAAGTATCGTCAATTTTAGAGCGAAATTGAAAATTCCTATTTGGCGTCAGAGCGGGAACCTAAGGTCATCAGAGACGAAGTTTGAGGCGAATCCGATCAGTATTATAGGCTGCAGCTGAGGTGATATCGGAGCTAAGACCTTACAACAAGAATGTGTGGAAACTGAAGGTGTGCGATAAATAAAATCAGCTTTAAGAGATTTTGAAATCTTTGCACTGTTTCCATCTAAAGATCTTTAGGGCTCTAGAGTTGATTTCAACTGCGACTACGAACTGAAGACTGAACATCTCCTTTGGGCTTCTGTGCGGAGTTTGTCCAATTCGTCGGTGATGGGAAACTTGATTTCCTTTGACTTTCTTATGAAGCATTCAAAAACCTCAGAAATCAGGACCAATACCACCTCAAAAGCCTTAGTAAAAAATCGCCTCCTTGCAGTCTACGAGCGACTGTGCCTTTTACGATTGACAACAAAATCCCAAATACATCTTGGCACTTATGTTCGACTATAACGCACTTAAAACCCCCTTCCACACTGTCACTTTCAAAAACTCATCAATCGACACTTCTAGTGCACATTGCGTGTATTTTTAATTTCACATAACGACTATTTATGTCATCACAAGCAATTTGAATATTCCAAGATCCAAAATTAGATGTTTTCCCCGTTCCGAGCAAATAGCTCGATGCATTCACCATAGCAAGTGTCTTTCGTCACTTTGCCAGCAGCAAGCAGCCTCCTGCAAGTGTATATCCTTCACTGCAATATACATACACGACTTGTATGCGCAACCAACCCAGGGAGACAATTTTGTGATTTATATGAATGTGAATTGTGGACCCACAGCCATATGAGTTTCATCTTGCACGCTATTTGAAATCAGAGCAATCCTAGCGAAACAACAATCCGTATATACAGCTCCGTACTGCACAGCTCACATCTGCTTCCTCGCGAGGAGTGACATTTTCTTCGTTTCTTTCTCCACTTTTGTGTGTCCTCAAGTGGTATACGCCACTTATACGCGAGAAGGGCATAATAATAATTTGGAAGAAGACAGACCATATCCAGACCGAAAGGAAGAAGCAAAAAAAAAAAAAAATGTTTAGGACCAAAATGACAAATTTACAACGACTCAGCCTTTGGAGAGCGGTGCGCTTCTTGAGTTGATCATTATTATCATTATCATCGCCATTATAGTCATCGTTATCATCAACATCTCAGGATTTCTTGTCTTTTTTTTCTTTAGTACTCTTCTGAAGTGCCATATGGATGAGTGAATCAGGAATAGGGATGGATGGGATTCGGTTCGGATTTTGTAAATAAAAACAACAAACTCGTCGGTTTCTCATTTCTGGACGGGAGCTCCGCTCGAGCGAAAGCATTGTTGATGAATATTGTGGAATAGTCCTTTTCAAAGTTGATGTTGTTTTTAGATAGAAAAAACTGCGCAGTACCTATACAAAATACAAAAAATAAAAAAAAAATACACGCATCCTCGTTCGTCGCTTTGTTCGCCGCAAAACTATTGTTTGACAATCGGTTGACAATGTTTGAGGTTGTGAAAACATTGACGGGGAGAAACTATGGCTGGTTTTGTCATTATTGTTGAAGGCCTGCGATTGAGCTGAGATAATATTGACATGTGTGCTGTATAAGCTCGGTGGAATGGATCTAAGTCTATTGAATGAGAGGGTGAGAGTGGTATTGAGTCCAAAATCTGGCCATAATTTTTTTATACAAATTAAGCATTTGTTCACAGCGGTGTTTCGAAGTCTTTTTCTGACTTTTAGCAGTTTGTTCCCTTTTTCGAAGTTTACATAAGATGTATACGTGCCAAGTATAGGCATCTGTAAGTGCGAGTCACCAATTTATTGCAGTAATTTGGCTTTAATCTTCGAAAAGTTCCCCTAGGGTTCAAAAAGATAATTTTCACTTTATTTCAGATGCGTTGTGACTCACCATTTGATCAGAAAATAGTTGATTTAGAACTTTATACAACTACAGAATTTTTACAATACGAAAGATGAGATTTCGAACTCACATATTTGACAGAATATAATCACAACTTGGCTTTTATTGAACTACAGAAATTTTACAACACGAAAGATGAGATTTCGAACTCGCATTTTGACAGAATATAATCACAACTTGGCTTTTATTGAGCTACAATAATTTTACAATACGAAAGATGAGATTTCGAACTCACATATTTGACAGAATATAATCACAACTTGGCTTTTATTGAACTACAGAAATTTTGCAATACGAAAGATGAGATTTCGAACTCACATATTTGACAGAATATAATCACAACTTGGCTTTTATTGAGCTACAATAATTTTACAATATGAAAGATGAGATTTCGAACTCACATATTTGACAGAATATAATCACAACTTGGTTTTTATTAATCTACAGAAATTTTACATTACGAAAGATGAGATTTCGAACTCACATATTTGACAGAATATAATCACAACTTGGTTTTTATTAATCTACAGAAATTTTACATTACGAAAGATGAGATTTCGAACTCACATATTTGACAGAATATAATCACAACTTGGCTTTTATTGAACTACAGAAATTTTGCAATACGAAAGATGAGATTTCGAAATCACATATTTGACAGAATATAATTGCAACTTGGTTTTTATTAATCTACAGAAGTCTTACAATATGAAAGATGAGATTTCGAACTCACATATTTGACAGAATATAATCATAACTTGGCTTTTATTGAACTACAGACATTTTGCAATACGAAAGATGAGATTTCGAACTCACATATTTGACAGAATATAATCACAACTTGGTTTTTATTAATCTACAGAAATTTTACATTACGAAAGATGAGATTTCGAACTCACATATTTGACAGAATATAATCACAACTTGGCTTTTATTGAACTACAGAAATTTTACAACACGAAAGATGAGATTTCGAACTCACATATTTGACAGAATATAATCACAACTTGGCTTTTATTGAACTACAAACATTTTACAACACGAAAGATGTGATTTCGAACTCACATATTTGACAGAATATAATCACAACTTGGCTTTTATTGAACTACAGAAATTTTGCAATACGAAAGATGAGATTTCGAACTCACATATTTGACAGAATATAATTGCAACTTGGTTTTTATTGAACTACAGAAATTTTACAACACGAAAGATGAGATTTCGAACTCGCATTTTGACAGAATATAATCACAACTTGGCTTTTATTGAGCTACAATAATTTTACAATATGAAAGATGAGATTTCGAACTCACATATTTGACAGAATATAATCACAACTTGGCTTTTATTGAACTACAAACATTTTACAACACGAAAGATAAGATTTCGAACTCACATATTTGACAGAATATAATCACAACTTGGTTTTTATTAATCTACAGAAATTTTACAATACGAAAGATGAGATTTCGAACTCACATATTTGACAGAATATAATCACAACTTGGCTTTAATTGAACTACAGAAATTTTGCAATACGAAAGATGAGATTTCGAACTCACATATTTGACAGAATATAATTGCAACTTGGTTTTTATTAATCTACAGAATTTTTACAATACGAAAGATGAGATTTCGAACTCACATATTTGACAGAATATAATTGCAACTTGGTTTTTATTAATCTACAGAAGTCTTACAATATGAAAGATGAGATTTCGAACTCACATATTTGACAGAATATAATCACAACTTGGCTTTTATTGAACTACAAACATTTTACAACACGAAAGATGAGATTTCGAACTCACATATTTGACAGAATATAATCACAACTTGGCTTTTATTGAACTACAGAAATTTTACAACACGAAAGATGAGATTTCGAACTCGCATTTTGACGGAATATAATCACAACTTGGCTTTTATTGAGTTACAATAATTTTGCAATACGAAAGATGAGATTTCGAACTCACATATTTGACAGAATATAATTGCAACTTGGTTTTTATTAATCGACAGAAATTTTACAATACGAAAGATGAGATTTCGAACTCACATATTTGACAGAATATAATCACAACTTGGCTTTTATTGAACTACAGAAATATTTACAGCACAAACCCACAGCTGCCGAATATACATTCATCAGAAAGCTTCGAAAATCATTTTTCGAACTCACATACATTTAATTGATTGCTGGTAAGTTGGTTGCCTGCATTTCCACTTAACGATCAGTCAGACGACGATAGAAAGTCTCCGTTACCTAGTTCTTATGATTAGATTTTGAGGCTTGAAAAGTGATAGATTGATTTTCGAACTCACTAATATTTCATTGACTACTGGTGACTTCCAAACTCGCACTTACCAAACTACATACTACTAGTTTCGATTTCTGAATACGTACTCACTGATCGACTTTCGAACTCACCTATTTCATTAATTTAGTGATTTGGTGGCTCATACTTAACGTAACGTTGCGATTTCAAAAAAATAAAAATATTCACATTTGCTGTGAGGCTTTCAATGAGAAAAAATCATCTTTCGAAGTTCGAACTCACTTATTTGATTGATCAATGGTGTTGGCTATCACTCGCCTATTCGGGAATGGATTATGTGCCTCTTCTGTACATCGCTGCACAGCTTCCGTCCGTTGTGAACTCATCGTCTCTTTGGTACACACCTCTTTTTCGAATCCCCAGCAGGTATATAAACGGAGATTATAAATTTGTAGTGCGAATTAGTCCACCTATGCAACTATCTTCCGCCCCATCGTTTGCTCAAATATTATCATCCGCCAAATTAAAAACCAAACGTCTGCGACGAACAACTATATTTAGGGCTAAAGACAAAACAATAACCCAGCTCAAATCCCCCGAAATGCTTCCGACTTATTAACTTACCTCATGAATCTCCATTAGAGAGTGCAAAACTTTTCCCATCCCCGGAACGACGAAAACTTTTCCCAGCCATACAACTCCACAACAAAAGCAGCCAACAAAAAAAAAAAAACCCACCTCCTTCCAAAGAAGTTCAAATCCATTGTGTCCCGAGTCTCGATGTGTACCATGCAACGCATCCACATCACTCGGGCCTCTCTGGAGCATTAAAGTGCAACGAAAGGCTACCAATTTGTCATTTGGAAATGAAGGCCGCCACTGGTACGCGCTGCCTGCCGCCCTCGCTCCGATGATGGATGATCGCTGCGATTTATCTTGCTCTCCACTCTCCACTAAAGCGACAGACACATACAGAAAAGTTCACCAAAAAGCTGTTCCAAGTGTCCAGCTGAAAGTAGACAAATGGCCTCCCCAGAGTAAGGAGAAATAACTCAACAATATAACCAGATACCAGCAAGCCAGGTCAACAGAGGATGACTTTGTAGGAACGGGTCGAAAAAAAAAAAGTGGTAGCACATCAAATGATACAAAACGTGCCAAATGACTTGACTCTGGGGCTGGTTAATAACACAACGCACCGACCGACGCAGGGTGGTTGCTGATGATGGTCCATTAAAATTCTTTTCTTCCATTGAAATGGTGGCCAGTGAAAGTTTTGATGTAATGACGTGGTTTGGCCTAAACACCTGCCAATGCCATATATGGAAATCACGCACATATCTGTCCGTAGTCCGTAGGCTATTCTCGGGAATAATTACGGGAATTGACAAAAGTTTTCCTCAGCGTACATACGAAACCCCTGGGCAGATTTGGGCTGGGTCGTGATTGATGGCCGATGATCATGCGAAGGCTTCTCGAAAAGTTTTTCAGCTTTTAGGCCATTCACTTGATCGGAAGGTTCGAAAGGTCGCCTATTGATTTGGAATGGGAAAGAGTTTATATCGTCGGCTGCTTGGGGGCCCTCGTCTGGAAGAGGCCAATTCATTTCAATGTTTTATTGGATTCCGATGAAGTGGAAATGTGCCGATGATGAGATATTAATCGGTGGGGCGTGATGCGGACTTAAATTCAACCATAAAGTTGCTGAAATCTGTTGGCTGGGTTTTAATTAGTGTTTTCCATATTATGGTTCTGACGAAGGGCTGGATCAGTAGCGCGGGCGTACTGGGCGATCTGAACTTCGTGACTGGCTTGTGGAGTAGCTGGATGTGAGAATTTGATGGGTTTTGTCGTGCGTATAGGTCGAGCGAGAATGGGTTTTATTGCTCTAGCTGCACGTAAATGAGGAGCAGTTGTGGAGAGGCTGTTTGGAATGCAATCAAATTGAATTTTAATAGCTCGTTTCGACGAGTGAAGTTGTAACTGCAGTGTTTATGGTGTGAACTGCACTTACTCGTCGTACAGCACATCAGTTTTGGAAGGAGTTTCGTGAGATGTCGTTTGCATATATCTCTGGGTCTTGATATGTATAGCATGGAGGCGGGGGAAAATCTTTAAGCATTTAATTCTCCGATAGATATTTGATCCTAGACTTTTGTGAGTTGGGCAATTTTGTGAAAAGCTTAGACAGGAGTGTAGTTCGTTCATCCAAAAAGATTTACACTGTATATTTCCAACATGTCTAATTCACAATGATTTCTGTTTTTGTATATTAAACGGCAATTGCGGTCATATTCACAATTAATTATATAAGTTTTACAGCGTTTGCTTTCGATTTAGCGGTAAAATTGTAGAAATGATCGCATTTTCTTGTTGTGAAAAAGACAGCAAAAACAAGACTAAATTGATAAATTTCTTTGTAAAAGCAACAGTTTATGGTTGATTTGACACAACAGCAACGGTAGAATTGGCAAATCGCTTTTGTAAAATTAACTACGTTATGATTAATTTAACAAATTATTTTCATACGCACAAGCAAACGATTTTTGTTCACAACAATTTTTTTATCATCGCAACCAAAGTTTTAAGACAAGATAAAACTTATTAAAATTTTGTCAGTTTGATAGAAACATTTTGTTGGACGTATATTGACAAAAAAATTGTTGACTGAAGCCTCGATTTTTATGAAATATACCAGGGTTTTATTTTCAGTGCATTATAAGGATGCACAAATGACGGGCAAATTCCCAATTAATAAAGGTGTCTATTATAGGTACGCCCGACGAATTGCCGTCAAATGAAAGTTTGAGAAGTCCAATCAAGCCTTTACAACCCACTGAATGAGGTCACATAAGTTCTATCTAAATAGTGTGGCAGCACCCACAGGTTAACTGACTTAGTTTGAAACTTAATCGACCGTAAAGAGGGACATATGACAAGCGATCATCGCCAAGTAGTGTTTCTCCTGGAAAGTGCTTTCTTTGGATCCAAACCTGTGTGCCTTAGGACAGTTGCACCTCTAGTACAGTAGCTTGTTGTTAACCGAGTTATTCAAAAGAATATAAAATACAGAAGAAAGCGCTTCAACCTCAACAGACTGACCGTTGCCACTCGAAACTTCGTTCTATTTTGGGTATTGCACTTGTAAATATATGTCCATATCCTTTTCGAGACTGGTCATGTGTCTGATGCGGCTTATTTCGCATTGGTAGCCAGAGACTGATGCACGCTCTCAGACCAAAAGTGGAATGTAGCTGCAAATATTTTGGAGCCGCCGCCGTTGAGACTTTGTAACAACTGAGTAACTGCAGCTCACAACTGGTATCCAAGGTGCTACTTCTTAAAATTACTATCAAAAGGTGAACTCACCAAATATAAAAATAAAATACAAGGCTCTGCCATGTTCCAAGTCACTATTGAGAAATCCTAGTTCCTTTCGGGCAAAAATGTCAATTCTGGCCATTCCAAAGAACTTGATGCACCCCTCTACTCAAAATGCAATCAATATTGAGCCGGCTATTTGTTTAATAATACCAAACTCTGACATCAAAAAACACACAAAGCGCCACTTAATAAATTATAAAAAAAAAAACTGCACATGCCAGAAGAATTGCGCGTTGTCATTTTTTGTTGTTAAATTATGAATTTGTTAAATCTACAACCAAAATGCATCAAGTACGTATACAAAATGCAGTTGAAAGATCTTAAAGCTTGTAAAATGCATAACTTAAGCATTCAAATCCCCACCATTTTTAGTTGAAACTATACATTGAGTTGTGAATATAGCAGGTGCATTCAGGCGTAATCCGTAACCCACTCATCTAGATAGAACACTTTCATTATTTATACTTGCACGCATTCCTTTTTTACCCGACTGGACACAGCGAGGGTTTTGTTTTTCGCGCGTATCCTATGAACGTTTCTACGGGACGCCCTGTAGCCTAAACGGCTTGACCAATTTTGAAGAGTGAGGTGTCATAATATTCGTATTCTTCCCCGGAGTGTCATAGGCTAAAAAATAAAAAATAAAAAAAATTAAATAAAATAAAAATAAGCTATGAACAAGACGCATTTTAAGTCGATTTTTCCCATTTTTCAGGAGAGCAATTTTAAACTTAAAAAAATTCGTGTAAAAGAACTACTTTGAGTAGAAGGCTGCAATTTGCAATTTACTTCAGAACTAAGACGTTATTCCAAATGCAATGTTTTTACTTTCATTGAGTTAAGTCGTTGTAACAGAAGAAAAACCTGTTTTCCAGGGTAGGTAGACACAAGTTGATTACACCAAACTGTAGCTAAATTTGTTCTCTTTTCAAATATTTAAAAATACTGTTTTTTGCTTAAATCGATTTAAGCCACTTTACCTTTTGAGTAAAGACCTATAACTACCTATTTGCCTGCCGGAGGGTACTCAATACTCATACATATATTTGTTAGACTGTGTAGGTATTAGTTTTCGAGTGTCAATTAGTTAGGTACTTAAATGCGTCTTGTTCAAGAGAAAGAATGATATTGTATTCGTACAAAATTTCGAACTCGAGATGTTAATCAATTCTGACATTACGATGATAGGCGAACTCAAAAAAGTGGGGCGCAAAATTATGTCCGTCTGTCTGTCTGTCTGTATGTCCCGAGGCCTGGAGACCAAGCGGCTGAACGGATTTCGTTCAAACTTCGGATGTAAAGTTTGGGGGCTTACAGTTCGGGGCTGTTTTTTTTTTGCATGGTAACCGCAATATTACTGGTACTTCCCATACGAAATTTTCATAACAGTTTGATTTGTTCGAAAACGGCTCAAACGATTTCAACAAAAATTGATATGTAAGCTTAAGTAGGTGAGGTAAACATAACTGCATACTCAGTTTTCCGCTAAAAAATCGAGTAACGGTACTTTTGAAATTTGGACATATCTCGAAAACGGTTCATACGATTGTAACAAAAATTAATTTCTTATGGTCATTTCTAACTTAATGGAAAACTCATTTTTCCTCTGTATTATCGTAAGATGAATTTTTGAAAAATGTCATTTTTGAAAAATATAGTTTTCCCTAGTTTACCTCAAAACGGCATAATTTTGACCAAAATGCAAACATAGAGTAAAATTGATGTTTTCAAAATTATTGCGTCCTTAATTTTCAATTCGAATCACTGGAAACGCTCACATTAAAAACTGCTCATATCTCGAAAACCCCATTTTCGATTTCGATAAAACCCTAAAAACCAAGTAATGCTTACATCCCGAAAAAAGATTTGCTTAAATGACTTTGAATTTCAGTCAGACTCGCATTAAATGAGAAAGTTTCGTGCGACCCAGTCGTGCACTTTATTTTTTTTACAGTCAGTCGGGTTTTTTGAATTTAATTTTTTTTATACATTAAGTCTTCAACTCTGCAAATGATAATACCATTTTCTGTTAAAGTGGAATTTGTGACTTTCCCAAATGAATAGTAGTGATTTACTTTTTTTGCCTGAAGCTGATGAGGATATGTTGAGGCCAGTATTTTGAATAGGGAAAATATAGAAAATAATTCCGTTGTAGGAAACGTTGTATTACTTTTGGATGGGGAAGTGTTTAATGTCGTGGGCAATTTTTTACATTGTCGAAGAGTGTTGTGCCGTTTTTAACAAGTAAGCTATAAATAAGTTCGTGCTCCGGGTGTTCTTTCAACTTAAATGCATTGTGCATTATATAACATACCCTCTTTGAACAAGGTCGTGGGCTCAAAAAACGGAGTTTACTTCTGCTGAGACCGAAGCACATCTCTAAAATATAATAAACTTTAAATTCTATTATGGAAGCCTACCTTATTTCGCCATGTTAAATGATATGAGTAGGCGCAGTGGCTTAGTGGTTAGTGTGTTGGACTACTAAGCGAGGGGTCGCAGGTTCGAATCCCGAAAAAAAAAAAACCAAATTCCAACTTATGTTTTTTTTTCGTTGCGCCACCTCTCGCGAATGTCTGACAAACATCCGAGAGTATAACTGTTATGAAGGAGCTTCTCAATTAGCCGTTTGGGCCCGGCATAAAATTGTAAATCCCTTCCATTCGTCCCAAAAATGAAAAACTCACACAAACGAATGGTTGTGAGAAGCTGCGCCTAGGGTCCCACAGACCTGTTGCGCCAACTATTTATTTATATTTATATATATTTAAATAATATGAACGTAAAGAAATTGTTTCATCTAAATTACTTTCATATAAATACTAAGGGAACTTACTATAAAATTTAAAACTTTATCAATATTATTAAAACTACAAATGAAAAGTGCCTTTTTAAAATATTACAAATTTTAACTGATAAAAACTCAATAAGTATTTTGTGTATTCTGCGAGTCTAAAATTTTATATAATAATTTTCATTACAGTTGTTATCTAGTGGATTTGATAAAAAATACTTAATGATTATATAATTTTAGATATTAATAGTTTTGCAAGTCCACCTATTCACGTAAATAGCTTAACCGATGGAACAAAAGAAATAGGTTCTCGTAAATGCAATTCATTTTTTTTTGTTTAATAAAGCATGTATAGTAAATAATTATCTAATCTATGGATAATTTATATAGATTACTTAAAGAAACAGCAATTCAAATTATTTGGTGTGTTGTTTTTTATTTTAGTATTAGTTTCTTCAAATCGAGTTGTAGATTTGACGATGGAAATTGCATTTTGGCTGCAAAGTTTTGTGAACGATAATTTGTGTTGTACATTCAACAACGAATGCTACTGCATTCACATTTTTAGTCGTAAAATCTACAACCAATGCTCTAATTTTCATAATTTGATTTTAGAATGTACGATCATGTCTCTGTTAAATTGACAGCATTGGATGTCGGGTCGATTTAACAGCAGTTTTCAACATTTCTACAACAAATTTGTTTGGGTGTTGGTTAGTGGATGTATAAATGTCGGTGAGCAAAAGTAATAAAAATGGCCAGCAAAGATGTTTATTATTAATAAAGAGATCGCCTTTAGTCTTCAAACTGATATCCAAGAGCAAATATACATTGAGAAAATTAATTTTAAATTTCTGGGCACCAAACCCAAAAATTTCTTTGCTATATACTTACAGTATCGAGCAAGCTCAACCTTGTCTTGACGCATATATCAAGGTTATTGCAAATTACAGGTAAAAAATGCGGTTGCCAACTGAGATTCAGGTGTGAAAATCGCACTCTCACGTTAGGTTACCTGCTAAGCTTGTCGGCTCTGTAAAACAACTGCCATTCTACTAAGAAAGATCTGTTGGTGTGCTACAGTTCCGCTTAGGGCTAGGTTGCTCTGACTTATGCAGCATATCGCATACGAAAATTACTTGTCAGACTAAATTTTTCGATTCTGGTCCAAGAAGTTGTAAGCTAGAACTAGAAGTGATTCTACAAGCTAAGTAGGCTTGTAAGCTTCTAAGATTCTGTGTAAAAGCCTCCAAGGTGGACTTTTTCGAACTATGAAAAGGTATTTACAGCCCTATACTTGGGCTTTGCATATCTTTCCAGCTCTTTTGTACATTCGAACCTGTCATCTTTTAAGAGGCTATGATAGCTTCCACTGTGGTCTCAATAGCTCTCTGAATAGGTTCTTACAGCTCTGTATAAGGGTGACGTCCGAAGACGATATTATTTGTATTTCTCAGTCTTTTGTGAACTGACCGCAAAGTGTCAACATCCCGTTGGAAATTCTACGACTATATAGGTTAGTTGAGTGTCAAGTATGTTGCGTTCGTTTCCCTGAAATGCATGTCCAGCGTTAACTTACAGTCTGTCACCCAGACTCTACTACTTTGAATGACAAAAGGCCTCGCTCTTTCTCCCTGGCCAACATGACGTCTTTAAACAGTTGATCTTGTTACGGAGGAAAAACTCTTGTACACCGCAAATCAATCTCCGATTGTCAGCATAAACTATACACAACAATTCCAATCCTTTTGTTGTCGCCCCTAGAGCTACAGCTCCATCTATACAAACTATTTACTCAGTCCATTCCATCGTGGTTTCTCTCGCATTTAACATTCACTAAACTTTTTATTGATTGTTGTGTTTCCATGTTTCTGCCGCCCACCATCGCTCAGTCAGTCAACTCGTGTGCCCCAGCTCTCGCACGGCCAAAGAGAAAGGTGAATCCTATGGAGGTGACTATTGTTGAACCTATCAGCGAATCCCTGAGATTTGAATTAATCTTCGGTTCGCTGGTTCGTGTTGTGTCCACTCCTAGCTGGGGCTCTCGTTTTGGCTGTCTCATTGATTTGTCGTCCCGAACCGGCAAACATATGCAACCTTTTGTCCCGTCCGGTCCCGACTATGGTGTGACACCAACAAAAAAAAAAAAACCTCCGACTAAACTGGGCCAAAGTGTGCCACTGGCACATTGAAGAACTATACATCAGACCTGGAACCAAACCGAACCGACTTGATTTGTGACGGTTCGCCTTTTTTCTGTTCCATTCGCCAGTCTGCTCTATTTATTATTTCTCTTTTCTTTTTTTTTTTCTGTTTTCATTCTCGGTTTTGTTTAGACAAAGTTTGACGACACAGAAATATTTAGTAAAATAAAATCACAATGTGAACGTGTGTGTTCTCCCCGCCGATGATGATGATGGTGGAGGACAACATTGTCCGCTGTTGGACACACTCTCGGTGTTTACACGTAATAAAATTTGATAATTTATTTGACACCCGTTGGGTATGCTATACCTCGGGGCAATGTGTGCGAGTGACATTTCCATTCCAATTTGATTGGAATTAGAGTTACGATGACAGCGAATTGGCGAAGCGGAATGCTCGGCAAAGTTTCCGAGGATCAGAGTAAATTTTTCATTTTTAATTTTTTTTTTACACAATATTTTGATGATTATTTTAGTTTTGTTTATAGAGCTGGGGAAAATGACAAATGTGCATGATTAGGAGGGTGATTATGCATTGTGGGCATAATGTGTCTGTGGGGAATTTTTCGGATATGAATTATGATTTGTTTAAGAGCTTTTTTTATCTACATTGGCAGGCAATTAAAAGGAACATCTAATGGGTAGTAAATTTCGTCAAATGCATTTATAAATTCTATTTCTGTTTTACTGGATTTTTCCTGTCACTTATATTATTTCGAAGGAATGTCAAAGGGAAACATTGTTCGGTAAATTTACGACAAAACTCTAGTTTTAATGAAAAAGCAACCTTTTAGTCCTTTTGGGGCAAAGTTTCGTCGAATAAAGTAGTAAAATTGGTGAGCATCATCTGCCGGTTCCAAAAAGTGTCTCCAAACTATTAAGTACCTGACCGATTTTCCAAGCGAATTCCTGCAATTGATTTTACCGCAGATTTTTCTTCGGAGCTCTCTTTTTGTTACATCGCCCCCAACAAGCCCTCCTCTCGTAAATTTCTGCGAATTGTAAAACCCGCAAACCCCCTTTGCCCATGACCCAACTGCTCCAAACAAAAGCCATTCTCCCACAGTTTGCATTCCGTTTACGAAAACACAACAACATGCCCAAAAAAATCAACAAACCCCCAAAAAACTGCAGCATGTCGAACTTATGAAAATAAACCTCTTCCGACCATCGGAGTTATATGCACATACTCATCGTAACTGCACAGCAAGTGCACAATTTCCCAGCAACATTATAATACATGCAATGTTCGGACAATATGCCCGTTCAATCTTTGGGCTTACATACTGTGTGTGTACCTATATCGCATTTTGGGTTTTTAGTAAAATCAACCCTAGGGGTATTTCAAAAACCAAAAAACATGAAACTTTTCCTTGTATCTACACTCTCTTTTCTAACAACACACACACACGATATTTGATTTTGTAAAGAAGAGCATTTTGTCCGCCCTCGGTGCGGATCCGTATCAGACACAACTGACAGGAGAAATAACAACGTCGTCCACAAAAACCTCCGTGGTTTGGGGTAAAATAAGAGCAAAAGTTAAAAAAGAAATATCGTATGACATGTTGACACAGTTTGTAAAATGCGTTGTGTATTCGAATTACAAGAAACCAACAAACAAAAATCAGCGATTGTGTGCATATTCCCCTTTGTATTTTTTTTTTATTTATTTATCTATCTTCTCTTTTCGGGGAAGGGAGTGAAAGCAGGAATTTCTTCGAGTGCAGTTGCTCATGATTAGCTTTGGATTTTAGGCCTAATTTTTAGAAATAAACCATTGATAAGCTACAATTATAATGTTTCTGGGGATAATTGGGTTTATTTTGGACTTGAATCGGGCTAAGTTCTGCTCAAAAGTTGTGGGTTTTTCTGGATTTGTTTTGAACTAAAGTTGGCTTAATCCTGTTCAAAATGTGTTGTTTAAGATCATGTTGATCATGTTATGTGACGCCTAATAGAACATAGTAAACTCAGAGCAAATAGGGCTAGTTGTACTCTTTTGAGGATAGTTTGGGTTTAAGTCCGGTTTAATCGAGGTATGATTTTGGCTTAAGTCAATGGACTTGAAGTTGAAGTTATCGCATTTTGTTAAGTAATTTAAATTCTTAGTGCGTAGCAAACATTCCGTCAATTTAGAGAACATTATAAATCGCAGCAAAGTTGTAGTCAAAAAACAAGAAAATATGAAACAAATTTCCTATTTAATTTTTGTATACTTAGTTAAATCTTAGCTAAGGGTTGATTGTGGTACAGAAATTTCAAGTGCTTGAATAGAAAGACTCATACAAAATCATTGGCGTGGTATCTCAAAGTGATACAACAACTTTTGCATTTAATTTCGTCTTAAGTCGGTCTTAATTCTGCTTTAACTCAGTCTAAGTTACGTTTCCAAATGTCTGCGTTTTTTTTGGAAAAATTGTTTTTCAAACATTTCTATGGGAATTATGCTTGAAATTAAATTGAAATGAACTGAATATGTGCCCAAATGCCACTAATAACGGATTAAGTCGAGCTTAAATAAGGTTCAATTGCAAATCTAAGCCTATGAAATATGAATACTCAAGCTTCGTTTTGAATATCACCTGAAAATTGTACACGCAATTTGAATATAAATTCGTTTTGAGTTCGGTTTAAAATGATTACAAGTCTGGCTTAGTTTTGGGTGGGAAACTTTGCTCAGGTCAACAAAAATACGAACTAAAACAAGGTCCATGTCTAAATGCTAAAAATGTGCCACAAGCTCTAAAGTAAATTTTTGCTTAACTCGGGCTTAATTTGAAGTTACCGGGCTTTGAAGTTGATTATAATTTAGTTCAGGCTTGAACTAGGCTTGCTTTCAGTATTCAAATTCTACCTCCTCAAACACAAAGACTATCCCCCAAGAAAATATCAAGCTGAAGCAACATCTTTTCAATTCCATAAATAAAATTCCGATTTAGTTTTGGTTGAACTTCGTCTTTGCTACCTCTGAGCAAAATCAATCAGAATCAGAATCAGAACAGAATCCCTTTTAAAACACTGAAAATGTGGCAAGGCTTTATAGCTAAATATGCTTTGATTCAAGCGTAACTTGGGTTTAATTATGGGACAAAAATATCAGCTTCTTTTTCGTTTCATAATGTCGACTTAAGCCAATCTAGTTTTAAAGTAAATTTCTGTTTAAGCTCGGTTTAAATGTAGTTTAACTCGAGCCTTGTTTCGTGTTCAAGTAGCCTCTTTTTGGGGATGGCGATGGGACCGCTATGACGACTGGTCTTTTAAGACGATCTCACAACCCTACTCAACCTAGGCTTAAGAAATGTATAACGACTCAAAATAAATGCCAAAAAAACTGAAAATGTGACAAAAACTATGAAGATAAATATAGTCTAAGTCGAGCTTAGTCTAGATTGCATTGTTATATAGGGATAGGGATGTTACCTCGCTAAGTTTAAATTGAACACGGATGAATTCAGGTCTGATTTTGGGAAGCAATTTGAATGTTGGGAGGAATAAACACTCACACAGAATTTATCTGCCAGTGACACGTTAATTTCGGTTTAAGTCGGGTTCGAAATTGATTTAATTTGAGCTTAGTTTTGTGTGCAAAATCAAAATCCATAACCAAACTTTAAAGTACGTCTTAGTCCGATCCGGGCTTAGTTTTGGTTTGTGGACTGACGGGGAGTATATTTTATTTTTGAATTTTAGGTGTGAATTTTCCCACAACTTTCTCAGTTATTTTCTGCCGGCCTTCATTATTATGGGTTAACTCTTTCTTTTTCTTGTAGGTATTCAAAATCCCCCTTCTTATAACTGAATTTTAATTCCAACAACTAAAATTTTGTAAAAATCTGAAGTTTAATTTACGACTAGTCTTAGTTAAAATGGTGATGTACAGATTCAACCAAAATTACTCTTGAGGAGGTGGTGGACCAAATTTTTGTTTGAGTCGTTCTTCAATCAGCTATAGCCTCGGCTGAGTTCTGGTATTAAAATATTACTGTAGAAATGCTTCTGTGATTTGCAAATTACAATAAAAGCAACCCTCACCCCTAACCCTCTAAAAAGTAAAAAAAAACCATCAGTCACAAAAAGTACTGTCTCCCTAATTCCCGATTGTACAACAAACCAGATAGAGCACAGCACAGACCAAACTACACAAGATAATGGATACTTCGATCTTTTTGAAGCATCAGTTTCCGATGTTTACATTACTCGTTTTGAAATACACTCTCGAGTGCATTAGCGGGTGAGTGCTTGCTATATGGTTGCTGTGCACACCATGTATAATTGCGGTCCCAAAATAGGGGATATCGAGATGCTGTGCAGTTGAACAAATATAGATTGACAACTTGTTGTTTGTGGTTTTGCTTGCTTTTTTTTTTCTCTTGAAATCAACAAAAAAATTCGTTCAAACAGAATAATTAATTTGTGGTGTTCGATTGCATGTCATTTTAGTCGTTTGTTTTGCGAGAGTTTGTATATGTAATCAATAGGGGCTGTTGTACTGTTTGACTGGGTTTGAAATGGAAGCAGCTGTTGGGTGACATTTTTGGAAATTGTTTTTAAGCAAACAAAATTGATACCTACCACAAACCAAATAAATTGTATCAAGGTATATATACGCGATTTGACAGTGGGCCTTACTAATATTAAATTTTAATCTTCACTAAATATTTTGTAGGTCACAATGGATAATTTTGTATTTTAGTATCAATAATAAAACGGAATGGAAATCAATGATCTTCTATATATATCATGTGGCTAAAATAAAGAGCGCTAAAGTTAACCTGCCTTTGGCACTAGAAAGACCACCACCACACGCTCTGCTAGCAGCAAGTCCCATATTGTTTAGTGGTTAGGATACCTGGCTCTCACCCAGGAGGCCCGGGTTCGATTCCCGGTATGGGAAGTTTTTTTTTATTTTTTAATTCAAATGAAACAACTGCCTTTCATGGCAACTTAAACACGAAATTGACCATAAAAGTCACTGGAGCAATGGATTTTCAAATGATGACATCTCGACAGCTCGAGGTCAGTCTAAATTTATTATTAGAAATATTTGCTACTTTCCCGAGAGCGACTTTGAACTAGAACTGAACTGAACTCTGAAACTTGGACCGACCTGCCAACTTAAGTGCCGATGTGTCATAGAACAAAATTAGCGGGTTCAACGATATTTCTCCACTGGCACACAGTTACATATAACTATACCTACTGGGTTTCACATTTCGCTGAATTTTTTTTCTACTTCTGTATTTTTGAGTCAATTTCTTTGAGATTTCCAACGATCCGCATCTGTATAACGACTGGTCTTGTCAGTTGTTTTGCTACTGGGCGATGATTAATGACTTTTCCACTCTCTTTTCCACAAAATGCCTTAATTTGTTTTCAAGATCTGAAAGATTGTGAAACGTAATTAAAAAATTTCGACTGAAATTAAGAAAATTTATTACATCCGCACAATTTGGAAAATAGCTTGGCGAAATTTGAATTTGAAAAAACGAAATTAAATTGTGTGAAAATGTCTATACACTTGCTGTAAGAAGTTTGACGACGGCTTTGTTTTTGTTTAAATGCCTAAAAAGAAATGCAATACGAGTTGAGTTGAAAACAAATTTAAAAAAAGGGAAATCATTTAAAAAGTTTGGAGTTTGGACTTAGGAAAACTTCTTATTTCCGCAGACAGCTTAAGTAAACAAAGGAACACTGAACTCTTTCCTAGAAGAAAAATACAACTTTAAATCGGCGAAGTAACACTGTGGTCAGAAGTGGGGTACTGAGCAAGACGTGTCCGATTCAACTCCATTAAAAAAAAAACTTCTCATTTGGCACCAAATACAGGGTGTCCGCCGGGAAGGTATACTACTTTGTTTTGCCGCCATTTTGGTAAACATTAGTCTTGACAGTTCATATTTGGCAGTCGTGAAGTAGACACGTGACAAATTTATTATGGAAAAATATTCGATAAACCAACGTGTTTTAAACGTTAAAACATTTTATCAAAATCAATCATCAAATTACTGTGACGATGACAAAGTTACGTGAAATTTTTGGGAGGCACATTTTCATTTGAATGGATATGTGAATAAACAGAATAGTCGATTTTGGGCAATGGAAAACCCTCAAATTATTCATCAGTCACCTTTGCATCCTTTAAAAGTTACAGTCTGGTGTGCAATTTGGTCAGGAGGAATCATTTGACCTTACTTCTTTGAAAATGAAAACGGCGTAACGTAACTGTGAATGGGGAGCGATATCGTGATATGTTTGAAATCTTTTTAACGCCACAACTTCATGCTTTGGGCTTGAAAAACATGTGGTATCAACAAGACGGTGCCACATCGCATACAGCCAGGATTACAATGGAATTACTGCGAGACCTCTTTCCACAGCAAGTTATTTCAAGAAATGGTGATGTTGATTGGCCTCCACGGTCGCCTGATTTGACTGCTCCGGACTTCTTTTTGTGGGGATATCTGAAAAGCAAGGTTTATGGAAACAAACCAGAAACGCTTGAGCAACTCAGACAAAAGATTCATGATGAAATTAATGAAATACCGCGTGAAATGTGTGAGAATGTAATGAAAAATGTGCTCAAAAGGGCTCGGGACATTTACCTGATATTGTATTCCATGCATAATTGCCGACATTAAATAAAACATTTATCAATATAAGATCCATTCTCTTTCATTTAATCAAAAATTATAAACAAACAAAGTAGTATACCTTCCCGGCTCAGGTATACACAAAATAATATAAAATAAAATAACACACAGCATTGCATTTATGCACAACCTTCCCAACAAAAAAAATCAAGTGATAGTGGTTCTTAGCTATATCCCTTCGCATATTTATTTATAGGATTAGATATTTTCAAATCCATAGATGTCTGAATTAATTAGGTGTTTCTCTCATAAAGAAGCTCGATTTAAAAGTCACGTGTGCTTAAAACTTACATTATTTCAATGATATACAAACGCGAAAGCCAAACCCTGAAGATCCTATAGATGTGTGGTATAGAAACTGTTAGAACTCAAAGCTGGAAAGTGCGCCCAAAAAAACATTGTATCTTACAAACGCGTCTGGTCGATTCGTTCAAGCTAAAACCTTCCTTGTCGTCTAAATCTAAAAGTCAGTCTGTATTGTTTTTCTATTAGAAATGCGACACTATTTGCATTTGCATTTCCAATATACCGAGGTAGTTACTATAACTAAAAAAAAAACGCTGCAAACGCAAGCTAAATAAAACGTCAAGTGTCTCAAATTGACTGAGAAATGACGCCACTCCAATGTTTGACGTCACTATTGCATTTTTGTTTTGTAAAATGTACATGAAATTCAATTCCCTTAATAAGATCAACCCTAACTGCCTATTCAAAAGCCTCACTAAAATACAGCAGCAACGAATCATCGAAAAAAAAAAAAAAGCAACCGCCCCAAACTCCTATCAACCACTGTACCACTATATGAAGAAAACTCTAAAACTGATGTCCCCCCATAAATCCAGCGCTTGTAAAATCTAATTGGAGCAGATTAGAATATCATTCCGAAGTGGGTAACCGCAAAAATTATAAAAAAAATATAAAACATCCTCCACCATTAGAATTCACTTTGTTCGAACATATCTCTTGGTTTTTACGACTATTCCGTTCATCTGTCTAATTGTCATCTGTCTGCCATTTTTATCCGCAACTCTGATCATAATTCATTTTCAGATTAATTGATGGCTCTCCAGTGAATACTGAATAGCCGCATATGTTTGTTGAGAGCAGATTTATACGAAAGTCTTGTGCACAGCGAATAGTTTTATTATTGAGGAAAAAAAAATGTTTTTATATTCCTGGCGGTAGTTTGTAGAAATTTATACGCTATAGTGTATATTTTAGTTGTTTCTGGCACTTTCGCTTTCTGATGACATCTATTAATCAGCTTGGAATAGAAATGAGAAAAGAACGAATTTCATCCATCGCACCAGATGGGTATTTTTAGATGCGAACGGTCCACTCCCTTAGAGGTGATATATTGCGGACATAATAATGTCATTGTGATAAGTAGTAGAGTGGTTTTGTTGTGATTTGTAAGGCGGGGAGAATGAGTTGTTTTATTTTCTTTTTTAACATACTTGTTCTGTTCGGTTGGAGAAGTAGCTAAATTAATGTTGGGGTCAGTTGGTGGGTTAAGAAAAATAGAATGAAGAAGAAATGTTCTTTTGGTGGAAGTTGATGGGAAGTATTAAAGTTGTATACAAATTTGAAAGTGGTTCTGTGGCGCGCACGGTACATGAGATTCAATTGAAAATCAAAAATTTTCAAATGTGTTTCTGTAATTTCAGACATTTGATCTAGGGCAAGCATGTAAAACTCGCTCGAGTTTTACTCGATCTTAATTCGGTGAAGTTGTAATACTTGAATTTTACAATTATTCACCAGTTCTGTTTGAGAAAACTCGAAACTTGGCATATGAAATCATTTGCATGTTTGGAAGTACCTATCGGTGCGAGCAGTTATTTTCAGTCATGAAGGGGAATAAGTCTCCAGTTAGATTCCGAATTACGGATATAGGTACAGGTACACTTTGGGTCTGTTTTGAAATCAATCACTGCTGACAAGATTTCTGCCCAAGTAGAAAAATTGGTAGCAGAAAAGATATGCCCATTATCAGGCAGAAAACAAGTGTTAGCATTATTCTAGTTCTTTTTTTGTTTTTTTTTTTTTAAAATGAATCTGTTTTGTAAAAATTATATTTTTTTTTCTTGCGGCCCATACAAATCTACATCCTGCTGGGTTGGCCCGTAGTAGCCATTGAGTTTAGGGCTTCGAAAACGTAGTGGAAATAAAGGGCAAATCGACGAATCTAACAGCCAAAAAACAGGAGAAAACCTTTACCCCTCCTGGGGGTCAATTCTGGTTCTGTGAAAGAGTGAATCGAATAAATCGCTTTCACATTCTCTTTCATACGCTGCTTTCATTTCTTCGATTCACTCAGTACTAAAAAGCGATTCTCGTTCAATAAGTGAAAATATCGTGGTGAATTTAATATCGCACACTGTGTTGAACGACATCAGGCTCTCAATTTTCAATCTCTCACTAAAAACATTCATTTGAAAATGAGTACGTGGAAAAAAATGATTCATATGAAAAATGTTTGATGATTGGTTTCACATTTTCGTAGAACGAGAATCGAAAACATTTTCATTTCACTTTTTCACTGAACCAGAATTGAGCTATACACTTCTCTAGATTTTCAGTACAACTTCATCCAGAAAACAACTTCGATACTGAGTACCTACATATCAGACGATCCACTAGAAAAACCCGCACTTGTCTTATGTGGTAGGCATCTTTAAATAACCAGCCTCCTAAGCTCGAAAAGTTTGAGACGGCACTTCGATTAAGTATAGGGGACTTACAGATGGTATTGTACCTTAGTATATTTTTTACGCTACGTCTGCCTACTTCCAATACAAAATATAACTCGGTTACTTCACAACCAGGGGGCAGATTCCGTATAACAAAATTCTTCGGGACGATATCGTTTTTGAAACTTTGATGACCATAAGAAGTTATATTCTACCCGAATTTGTTTCACTATCGTCAGCTTTCATTACATTTGTGAAAAATGAACAGGATTAAGGTCTCAAACTCGTAATTTTGGCACTGAGTTGCTACTTTTGGATGTCTAGCGTTTCGACGATAAACGTTTGAAAAATTACGGAATGAGTGCCTGCCATTTTGTCAGCTGTCAAGTGATTTATTTTTAGTTTGGTTTGCCATTTCACCATAAACAAGTTGACAACGGTTACTCTATGTGATAATACGCATCCGCAGAGACGTCGAACAGTGCGCACCGAAGAAACAATTGCCGCTGTAGAGCAAAGTGTTGAAGAGGACCCGGATGAATCGATTCGCCACCGTGCACAGCAATTGGAGCTTTGTCCATCAACTTTATGGAAGATTTTGCGCAAATATCCTAGCTTACGACCTTACAAGATCCAGCTTGTGCAAGAATTAAAGCCGCGAGACCATGCAATGCGTCGTGATTTTGGTGTATGGGCCGAAAATGAGATTGATATCGATGCTGATTTTCATCGCAAAATTTTGTTCAGTGATTGGTTGAATGGCTACGTCAGGAAGCAAAATTGCCGCATTTGGAGTAAAGAGAATCCACATGAGACCCTTGAGACGCCATTACATCCACAAAAACTGACTGTTTGGTGTGCTCTAGGGGCTGGTAGAGTCATTGGGCCATACTTCTTCCGAAATGATGCTGGAGAGTCAGTTACCGTTAATGGAGACCGTTATAGAGCCATGATAACCGACTATTTTGTTCCCGAATTGGATGGCATGAATGTGGATGAGATGTGGTTCCAACAAGACGGCGCTACATGCCATATAGCGCACGTCACAATCGATTTATTAAAGGAAACATTCCGCATAATTTCGCGGAATGGACCTGTCAATTGGCGATATGTGAAGTCGCTCGCCTACGCCAACAAACCAGAAACGTTAGGGGACTTGGAAGCCAACATTCGTGGCGTTATTGCCGACATACAGCCCCAAACGCTCGAAAAAGTGGTTGAAAATTGGACCTCTAGACTTGGCCTTATTCGAAGCAGCCGCGGCGGCCACATGCCCGATATCATATTTAAATATTAATGGCATAAAATTATCCTTCCAATAAAGCCAAATTGACGGACATTAAATTATTTATTTCAATTCGAAGTTCTATACCTCAAAAAAAAAAACAAGAGCTAGAGGAGTACTGTGAATTTAAGAAAGCTATCAGAGTCGTATTTAGTCTTGGACATGCTAAGTATACCATATTTTTCTTATTTATGGATGCGTTCAGTGGGAGCGTAATCTTAGAATTAACCATCTTTCAGACTTCACGTCAGTTGAAAATAGCGTAGAAAAGTGGACCACGCAATACTAAAATCCAAAGTGGCGCATTTCTCATACAAAATCACGACAATTTCAATTAGTTTTGATTTTATGTAGATTTAAAAAGGTAGGGCACAACTTGAAAAGATTGAAGTATTCTAATGCAAGGCATGCATAATTCTTGCAGCTGTAATTTGATCGCCTCTGTATATAAGCTCTTAGAAGTTATAGGAACGAGGTTTGAGGCAGATCTGTAGAACTCCCTACCGAACTTATAACGAGATAGGAGCGCTTCCATTCAAGACTTGGACCAGTGCGTCGATCGAAGCTATGATCTGACATTTCCAAACTGCAAACGTAAAGCTTCATGGTGGAACACAAAAAAACCTGTGTAGGCCTTAGGAAAGATACCGCAAAGCTCACCAGGTCTGCGGCAACCAATTTTCACATACAACATCTCTTAAGAAAATGACAAACCCTGCAGCTCCCGTGTACCCACTCTGTTCTAGGAATTCTTGGCCAAACTCCCTATCCTGCAGATTCAATTTCCCAATGCCACTACCCAGTCACACAACGGCTTTTAATTTCCATCTAAACGGTTACACCCTACAAAATGGGCCGTAAAATAACCATAAAGGCTCGTGTGCGACCATACACCTATACCGCATCCATCATCCAGCATATCTCTGACAATATACGATCATTTTTAACGCAGCTCAGCTACCCCGGTTGACATTCGATTAAGCAAACATTCTCCTGTGCGCGTCCTCTCGCCGCATGGGAGCCCACAACGTTCCAGCCGATTCTATTAGCTACTACGATTATGACAAATGCCCAAGAACACATCTGTATCTGTAGGAAAATTGTCAGAAAAACAAATTTTTCCCACCGAACGCTGGTTGGTTTTGTTCTATCCCTTCGCGGCTCCAAGTCATTTTGCTCCGCATGAGGTCCCTCATTAACCACTGTCACTGCTTGTCTCTGTCTCGCTTGCTCTACTACTTGTCTTTGTTTTTTTTTTTTTGTGGATGTGCAGTTCAAGTTCATCCGCATTGCCACCAACCTAGCTAGACCGCATCCATTATCCTTGTCATACCGTCGTCGCGTCGCGTCCGCTCGCAGAGGGAGGATCACGCTCGCGCGATTGATTCAGAGATTCCGAGATTCCAAAATGATCGCGTCACATTAATGTGTACACGGCGCGTTTGACATGAGACCCTGTACACAGACTGCCGCTGGAATACCATCCGTCATATTCAATAAGTGTCACTCGCCCGATGCGAACATGCGTGAAATGTCAGACGAGTGTGCAAGAGCAAGTTGCGCCCATCGCCCGCAGTAGATATGACGAGCATAACAAAGATGCAAGTTATGATATGGTCCACTGTTACAGAAGCCAGCGCTGCTGGTCACTCAAGTGTCGCACAACGGAGAGGATCCTGCTCCTCCCGAATGGTTAGGGGCCCCATCTGCTACTCAGTCAAATCAGTGAGCTGTCAGTTTTCGGGCTATTCATCTTTACCTCCACCTTGAGTGCGCGATCATCTTCCACGGGGCGGTATTTATGCCTCTTCTGTATGGATGATGATGATGAAGACGACCATCATGACGATGATGATGACGAAGTTTAGTGATGTAGAAGTAGTTGCAGTTCGTCGATGCGGGACGGACCTTAACGAGATCTCACGGGCGTAATTACAAAGTTATTAAACCTGAGATCTCCCTTCGGTGTTAATTTGAATCGTGCCCGATGATACTGTCTGCGATGTAAGTACGAGTACGAGTATTTTTATGCAAGCGCTAGCAGTAGTTGGAACCCGTAAGACAGAAGTTCAAGTCGAAAGGGGGAATTGATGAGATGTTTTTCTGCTTTTTGAACTTTCTAATTGGATTTGGACTTGGGAGATTCCTTAGCGGTCCGGTGGCTAAAATGATGGTTGGCTTCCCCTGCGGCCAGGGTAATAGTTTAATTAAACAGCGGACGCAGCGTTTCATGATCTGGAAAAGGCGCTGTGCCAGAGTGATTGATATGATGTACTTAGGAAACATTTTTGATGGTTCTGCTAGGCATGAGATATCAATACATGTGGATGGGCATGAGGCGGAGAGGTCAATGTGGTGTTTATGTGGGGAAATTTCAAATGGCTATGAATGGAATCGAGGTTAATCAGGGGGCTAAGCACGGAGATCATATTTAGGTGGGAACGCATTAATAAGAGCGGGCAGTTGTTTTTGAAGAACGGACAAACAACTGGTGGCAAACAAGATGTGGATAGTACTAATCGCCATTGGAAAAGACTGTGGGAAATGCGGTGAACTCTCACGCTTCTGAACAGAAACGCCTTTCGGTGTGCACTTACGTGAACTGGAAGCTGTAGATACTCTTACTAATGGAGATTGAATTCTCCCAATACAGTGGGGAACAAAAGCGGTTACTTTCCTTTGGTTGTATTTAAATAGAGCGCGCGCTCGAAGCCCCAACAAATTGATCAATTCCTTGAATTGTTAAATAGCCTTGCTTACATCGGTGATCAACTAATTCAACTGCTAATAAATCTTGCCAGACTACTTGGCAAACATGACTGATTTTTGCAATCGAATTATGTGGAACTAGTTGATCAACTTATGGAAGTGTTAAAGACTCAAACATTTAGTTGATCAACTCATAAATCTCATAGACTCGAACATCTCTAATAAAATGCTGGTCAGCCTCTTACATCTACATAGTTAATCAACTCATTGAATTGTTGGACAGTGGATAGCCTCGTGGATCCAGTTGATCAACTTTCGGAACTTTTAAAAGACTCGTACATCGAGTTGATCAAATCTCTGAATTGTTTGCTAGGCTAGTACACTTAGCTGATCAACTCATTGAAGGGTTGAATAGACTCTTAAATTTAGTTGATCAACTCATTAAATTGTTGAACAGTGGACAGCCTCGTGGATCTAGTTGATCAACTTCCAGAATTTTTAATAGCCTCGTACATCCAGTTGATCAACTCTCTGAATTGTTTGCTAGGCTAGTACACTTAGTTGATCGACTCATTGAAGGGTTGAATAGACTCTTAAATTTAGTTGATCAACTCATTAAATTGTTGGACAGTGGATAGCCTCGTAGATCCAGTTGATCAACTTTCGGGCTTTCGGAACTTTTAAAAGCCTCGTACATCTAGTTGATCAACTCTCTGAATTGTTTGCTAGGCTAGTACACTTAGTTCATCACCTCATTGAAGAGTTGAATAGACTCTTAAATTTAGTTGATCAACTCATTAAATTGTTGGACAGTGGATAGCCTCGTAGATCCAGTTGATCAACTTTCGGGCTTTCGGAACTTTTAAAAGCCTCGTACATCTAGTTGATCAACTCTCTGAATTGTTTGCTAGGCTAGTACACTTAGTTGATCGACTCATTGAAGGGTTGAATAGACTCTTAAATTTAGTTGATCAACTCATTAAATTGTTGGACAGTGGATAGCCTCGTAGATCCAGTTGATCAACTTTCGGGCTTTCGGAACTTTTAAAAGCCTCGTACATCTAGTTGATCAACTCTCTGAATTGCTTGCTGGGCTAGTACACTTAGTTGATCGACTCATTGAAGGGTTGAATAGACTCTTAAATTTAGTTGATCAACTCATTAAATTGTTGGACAGTGGATAGCCTCGTAGATCCAGTTGATCAACTTTCGGGCTTTCGGAACTTTTAAAAGCCTCGTACATCTAGTTGATCAACTCTCTGAATTGTTTGCTAGGCTAGTACACTTAGTTCATCACCTCATTGAAGAGTTTAATAGACTCTTAAATTTAGTTGATCAACTCATTAAATTTTTCGACAGTGGACAGCCTCGTAGATCCAGTTGATCAACTTTCGGAACTTTTAAATAGCCTCGTAGATCCAGTTGATCAACTTTCGGACTTTTGGAACTTTTAAAAGCCTCGTACATCTAGTTGATCAACTCTCTGAATTGTTTGCTAGGCTAGTACACTTAGTTGATCGACTCATTGAAGGGTTGAATAGACTCTTAAATTTAGTTGATCAACTCATTAAATTGTTGGACAGTGGATAGCCTCGTAGATCCAGTTGATCAACTTTCGGGCTTTCGGAACTTTTAAAAGCCTCGTACATCTAGTTGATCAACTCTCTGAATTGTTTGCTAGGCTAGTACACTTAGTTGATCGACTCATTGAAGGGTTGAATAGACTCTTAAATTTAGTTGATCAACTCTTTTAAATTGTTGGACAGTAGATAGCCTCGTGGATCCAGTTGATCAACTTTCGGACTTTCGCAACTTTTAAAAGCCTCGTACATCGAGTTGATCAACTCTCTGAATTGTTTGCTAGGCTAGTACACTTAGCTGATCAACTCATTGAAGGGTTGAATAGACTCTTAAATTTAGTTGATCAACTCATTAAATTGTTGAACAGTGGACAGCCTCGTGGATCTAGTTGATCAACTTCCATTATTTTTAATAGCCTCGTACATCTAGTTGATCAACTCTCTGAATTGTTTGCTAGGCTAGTACACTTAGTTGATCAACTCATTGAAGAGTTGAATAGACTCTTAAATTTAGTTGATCAACTCTTTTAAATTGTTGGACAGTGAACAGTCTCGTAGATCCAGTTGAGCAACTTTCGGACTTTCGGAACTTTTAAAAGCCTCGTACATCTAGTTGATCAACTCTCTGAATTGCTTGTTGGGCTAGTACACTTAGTTGATCGACTCATTGAAGGGTTGAATAGACTCTTAAATTTAGTTGATCAACTCATTAAATTGTTGGACAGTGGATAGCCTCGTAGATCCAGTTGATCAACTTTCGGGCTTTCGGAACTTTTAAAAGCCTCGTACATCTAGTTGATCAACTCTCTGAATTGTTTGCTAGGCTAGTACACTTAGTTCATCACCTCATTGAAGAGTTGAATAGACTCTTAAATTTAGTTGATCAACTCATTAAATTGTTGGACAGTGGATAGCCTCGTAGATCCAGTTGATCAACTTTCGGGCTTTCGGAACTTTTAAAAGCCTCGTACATCTAGTTGATCAACTCTCTGAATTGTTTGCTAGGCTAGTACACTTAGTTGATCGACTCATTGAAGGGTTGAATAGACTCTTAAATTTAGTTGATCAACTCATTAAATTTTTCGACAGTGGACAGCCTCGTAGATCCAGTTGATCAACTTTCGGCACTTTTAAATAGCCTCGTAGATCCAGTTGATCAACTCATTAAATTGTTGGACAGTGGATAGCCTCGTAGATCCAGTTGATCAACTTTCGGGCTTTCGGAACTTTTAAAAGCTTCGTACATCTAGTTGATCAACTCTCTGAATTGTTTGCTAGGCTAGTACACTTAGTTGATCGACTCATTGAAGGGTTGAATAGACTCTTAAATTTAGTTGATCAACTCATTAAATTGTTGGACAGTGGATAGCCTCGTAGATCCAGTTGATCAACTTTCGGGCTTTCGGAACTTTTAAAAGCCTCGTACATCTAGTTGATCAACACTCTGAATTGTTTGCTAGGCTAGTACACTTAGTTCATCACCTCATTGAAGAGTTGAATAGACTCTTAAATTTAGTTGATCAACTCATTAAATTGTTGGACAGTGGATAGCCTCGTAGATCCAGTTGATCAACTTTCGGGCTTTCGGAACTTTTAAAAGCCTCGTACATCTAGTTGATCAACTCTCTGAATTGTTTGCTAGGCTAGTACACTTAGTTGATCGACTCATTGAAGGGTTGAATAGACTCTTAAATTTAGTTGATCAACTCATTAAATTTTTCGACAGTGGACAGCCTCGTAGATCCAGTTGATCAACTTTCGGAACTTTTAAATAGCCTCGTAGATCCAGTTGATCAACTTTCGGACTTTTGGAACTTTTAAAAGCCTCGTACATCTAGTTGATCAACTCTCTGAATTGTTTGCTAGGCTAGTTTACTTAGTTGATCAACTCATTAAATTTTTCGACAGTGGACAGCCTCGTAGATCCAGTTGATCAACTTTCGGACTTTCGGAACTTTTAAATAGCCTCGTACATCTAGTTGATCAACTCTCTGAATTGTTTGCTAGGCTAGTACACTTAGTTGATCAACTCATTGAAGGGTTGAATAGACTCTTAAATTTAGTTGATCAACTCATTAAATTGTTGGACAGTGGATAGCCTCGTGGATCCAGTTGATCAACTTTCGGAACTTTTAAATATCCTCGTACATCTAGTTGATCAGCTCTCTGAATTGTTTGCTAGGCTAGTACACTTAGTTGATCAACTCATTGAAGGGTTGAATAGACTCTTAAATTTAGTTGATCAACTCATTAAATTGTTGGACAGTGGACAGCCTCGTAGATCCAGTTGATCAACTTTCGGACTTTCGGAACTTTTAAATAGCCTCGTACCTACATCTAGTGTCAGTGGAGGAGTACATGTGTTGATCAATTCCGTTCTTCAACCCACAAATGAAGGAAATTTCAATATCGTTTAGAGCAACGCATTGAAAGGGCAATGTATTTGGTATTCCAAGTTTTGCAATCGTTGTTGAACGGAATGCTTGAGGGAAACCTCCGGCCTTCTCCATCACTGAGACTTGAAAGCCTCAAAGTAAAGTACGAGCACCTGACTTCCCAATCAAACGTCACTCACCCGAGGAGCAAAACTTCCGCCCATCAAATGCGCATAAACAGCAAGAACAACAAAAAACTGCAAAATCACTCAATACACATAATTGCTCAATCACCGACATCCTACTTTAGTTTTTCTCATCTTCGCGCATGTATACAATCTTTGTGCGGCCCAAGCCTTCCTCAATCTAACGCACAGTCTCACCCACTGCGTACCTCTCGCCACACCCGTCATCGAGATGCCGGAAAACGCATGTTTCTTGCATTAGAATCCATCATTTTATCATTTGGATACATCATCGGGCGCATATCTCTGTATCATTGGGCCTGTCATCACGATCATCATCATGTGCACATCTGTGCGCCTATACCGTCCATCATCCGGCTAACTCAATTATTTGTGCAACTCGCCGATGATTTGGCGCTGAGTGCGCAAGATAGGGGACTCATTCGAATTTAGATGCTCTTATGCTTTTAGAGTGCAAGTGATGACTCGCCCCCATGGGACCCCCACATTCCCATTCGGTAGTATAAATCTCCCATCGATTGACGACAGAAGACGACCGATTTACACACTCCCCTAAATGCGCAGTCCACCCCAAAATGCAGTCCGACTATTTTTGGAAATCAGAATCGTCGGATCTTCCCCCTATAGTCGCACGCACACATCTTCGGCTCCACTGTAAATTGGAATGAATTGCTCGCTCATATCTGGCCAATGGTCCGTGAATGATGACTTTATTCGCTCGGCATAGTGCCCCCACAGTTGATCTTATCCACATGCATATGTATGGTATATTTATCGGCAGCCCGCCACAGTCCAAGGGTATGTTTGGTATTTTAATTAAAAAAATTCAGAAACAGACGTCTTGTTCTTGTATGCGAATCAAAAGGAATCAATGCGAGTTCTGGGAATTTGTGTATAGCTCTCCGAAATGTAAATAAGGTATACGAATGCGACCAGTGGAAATAATATTTTTCCCATCGATTTCCAGATGCCAGTCGAGATCGAGAGAGACCGAAGGCCACTTCAGCATCGTGAGTTATTTTTAACAGTTTAAATTGGCCGAATTAAAAGCTTCTTTCCATTTGTTTGAATTTTTTTCTCCCATCTTCTGGGTCTGACTGTGCTCAATTCATTCGAGCGTCTGATCTGATTTGTTTGTATACGCAGACGATGATGATTCAATATCTAATTTTGAAAAAATTTCGGATATGCGAGGGGCTTCCTCTTCCGCGCGCATACGAGTATTGCTCAAAATTTATGGGTCTTCCCAATTTGTTGGAAAGATTAGAATGAAAGCACATTAGCGCGCGCTGTTTGGTTCAAGTGCCAAGAACCATTAAATGTTTACAAGGATGCTTTGATTCGGTTTGGCAATCTTCTGGTGATTGAGTGTGGTGTTCCACTTGCAATATGTGGTAAGAGAGGAGTGCGTTGAATGGTGGTACGCTAGGAAACTTTTGAAATATTAAGTTGCAATTGATATCCTTATCAGAAATACACCATTCTTCGATTTGACAGTGCATATAGCGCTTTTCCTTGAGAGAAATCGCCTTCAAAAACAACGGTCAGTTGACAAAGGGTACCTACACTCAAAAAATAGTTAGTATAAAAATACGAATGAAATATTTGTAGGATTACGAACAGCGAATATTCGTAGCATGCACAAATTATTTGTAAATAATAAGAACCTTCGTTGTTTTTGTCGTATTCTAAAAATTATTGGATTTGTAATTTTGTACGAATACTTTCTGCAGCCGCACTGGATGAGGGTACGAACATTTACAAATGATTCGTATATAGTACGAATGCCGTTCGTACATACACAAATGGCGGCAAAATTTAAACAGTTATATAGGTAAATCTACAAATGATGCCTTTGAGCATAGACAAACCATACTGAGACCCCCAACTCACAATCCTCTTGCCGCTGGGCCCCTCAATTTTTTTTCAAATTCGCCATTTTGTATTCCTATCGGTGTTATGTGAAAAAAGAATCAGTGTGACATGCAAAAACACACAAAAAATGAAAAAATAAATGCTGCCAACCTCGGCAACCGTGGGGAAATGTGAAAGAGTTCGGGAATTCCACATTTTTATATTACTGAATGCCATTGGTTAGTTATTATAAATTGTTAACAGGCGAATAATTTGATTTGGTTGGTTAGTAAAATTATCTAAAATATATGTTTTATATACTAGAACATATTAGGATAAACATGGTTGTGTATTTACCTCTTTTCGATATCATTAAGACCGATTTATTGTGTGAATTTTTCTTTAATAACTGAAGAAAACGTGCTCAAAATGTTTTTATTTTCATGCAACCATTCTGCATTGACAATTTTCCATAAATATTCGAAGCAAATGTACACTTATTCCTAAAAAAAATACTATCCACACGTATATAAATAATTTCAAATTTAACGGACAAAATTTGATGAACGCTGTCAGCAGCTTTGCCCACAGCGGAAGTGGCATATGCAAGGTGCGAGCGTGTTGGTGAGCCGGAATTTTTGAAGTTACGTGACATTTGTCAATACGAATTTCTATGTAACAATACTAACGCACTTAGCGTTTGCCACCCCATGAAAATATAGCTTGTAAGCAAGTAACGGGTAATCGGCCGAAGTTGGTGGTCTCAGTATTGTCTCTGCTATATAGTACGAGTGCCATTCGTAAACAAAATGGCGGCTGAAATATAAACGAAGTATTCGTAGAATGTACAAATGTTTAGTGCATAGTAAAGGGTTTTTCAACAGGGACGCTACAAAAGTAGAGCGACAGGGACAGCAAACGACGCCGAATTTCTTGCCGCTCTTTTGACATTTCTCTTCAGTAAGGTTTGCCATTTCATGATGGAAAGATATACGAGCCAACAACGAGTCGAAATTATTAAAATTTACTACCGAAATTCGGAGTCAGTGGCCTCAACGTTAAGAGCGCTACGTCCAATTTATAGTCGTCATAATCGTCCTAGCAGATAAACAATTGAGAGTCTAGTGAAAAAATTTGAATCCACAGGCACAGTAGAAAATGTTCCCGTGTCAGTGAGACAAAGAAGTGCCCGTAGTGTCGAGAATATTGCTGCCGCTGAGGCTTCAGTTGAAGAAAGCCCAAATGTGTCTCTCACACGTCGTTCTCAAGCGTTGGGCATCTCTGTGACGTCGTTGTGGCGAATTTTGCGAAAAGATCTTGGCCTTCATCCTTACGAGATTAAATTGACGCAAGAACTGAAGCCGCTTGACCACCAGAAGCGTCGTTTGTTCGTGAATTGGGCTGAGCAACAACTTGAAAATGATTCGGATTTTCATCGAAAAATCATCTTCAGCGATGAGGCTCATTTCTGGCTGAATGGCTTCGTCAATAAACAAAATATGCGGTATTAGTCAGGCAGCAATCCACACGTACTCCATGAGTCATCATTGCATCCCGAAAAAATTACGGTTTGGTGTGGTTTATGGGCCGGCGGCGTCATTGGGCCGTACTTCTTCCGTGATGATCAAGACCGGCACGTTACTGTGAATGGGAATTCGCTACAGTTCAATGGTAACCGAATATTTTTGGCCCCAATTGGATGATATGGACTTGGAGGACATGTGGTTCCAACAGGACGGCGCCACAAGCCACACAGCGAAAGTCACAATCAATTTATTGGAAACCAAGTTTGAAGAACGTGTTATCTCACGAATTGGTCCAGTCGCTTGGCCGCCTCGGTCGTGCGATTTGACGTCGTTAGACTATTTCCTGTGGGGCTACGTCATGTCTATGGTCTATGCCAACAAGCCAGCGACGATTGATGAACTTCGTACAAATATCGAACGTGAAATTGCAGCAGTATCGGCCGATTTATGCTTGAAAACCGTCGAAAATTGGGTTCAGCGTCTGGACTTCTGCAAGCGTGTTCCATACATAATGGCATCGAACGTACTTTCACAGAAATAAAGAACTTCATTGATATCCAAAACCGTTTTTTTTGTTTTATTTAATTTATTTTATTGTAGCGCTCTTATTGAAAAACCCTTTACAAACGTGGCTTATGATTCACAACATGTTGTCGAAATATGTACATGAACGTTCTTTTAAAACTTCAATCAAGTGTAGATTGTTCTGCTTCAGTTCGATCAAATATTTCAGACGAAAAATAATAAAAAAAAATTATTTGGAATTCAAATGGAATTGTAGGTCGATTCCGCAGCTAAGCGTTTTCATTTATTATTTAATATCGTATGTGCGAAGTGATATAGAATTTTTCTTAACGTTTTGTGTGAGGAAAACTGTGTTTTCATTTACAAACGACATTCGTATTAAAAAAGAAATTGTGAAAAAATACGAGGTTTGGTTATTGGTTTGGAGCCTTGCAAAACGTTTTGCTCGCATTGTAGGTAGTCATTTAATATTTGTTTTTGCGTGAAATTCATTCAGCTGTAATTCATTTCGGTGATTCGGTACTCATAAATTGGCGCCGAATAACATTATACCTTAATGGTTGCCGGTAAGCCGAGGTCAGATATCTGACTGGTGAGGTACGAAGGCTTATAGCATGAATTTATTTACAGCGCATCCATAGCAAAACTGTAGCATTTCCGTAATAATAAACAAACGAACAAATTTGTTAAAAAAAACTGCACCTACATTCTGCTACATAAACTTCTCATCCACAAAATGTTCGTTCGTATAACTTATTATTACATTCTACAAAATCGTTTTTACTTTCAGCCGACGTATGCCGGATTGAACCATTTGTACATTGCACGAACAAACAAATTATGTATTATAATATTATACCAAAACATAATTCTTACGTTCTATAAAATCTCTTTTACTTTTAGCCACATTTGTAGAATAAAAATAAATGTTTTACCTAAACATTTGTCTATACAAAATATTCGAATTATGTATAAAACAATAAATTATTCCACTAAATATTTTTTTTTTCTTTTCAGCATACGAACACCTTTGTACAAGTTTCATGTATTATTCGAATGAAAAATCGTAATGTTTTATAATTTAATTTGTTCGTAAAAAATTCACGAACGAATTTTTACATTTAACGAATGCATTCGTAATATTTACAAATATTTATTCGTACATAGTACAAAAAATATGTTGGTCCAATTAATAAATAGATTCGTAAATATTTCACGAACGAATTTTTACAATTTACGAATGCATTCGTTGTATTTAATAATGTTTGTAGAATGTGTTTTTAAAAGATACTTTTGTTCGTTCGTACATTGTACAAACAGTACCTACATGTAATTTGTACAAAGGCGTTCGTCTGCTGAAAATTACAAACGGTTTCGTATAATGTACCAACTATTTCGTGCATATAACGGTTTTTTTTTTGTGTGTACCTACTTGGACCATTTTAGTGAAATTATGAGACTAGGCCAGTCCTTCAGGGACGGGAATCAAAGACTTCCCATTAATGACAAGTACAGGGTCCGCCAAATAACTTCTTTTTTTTTTTGAAAATGCTATAAAAAAAACTACTGAATATTTTCTCAAATTTCTTTTTTTATTTGAAAGTACAATCCTTCCCGTTAATAATGGAAAATAATTTCATTCAAATGGCTGCCTCGGCTGGCCATGCAGTAGCCTACACGATCGGTCCAATTTTTAAGCACATTATCGATTGTGTGCAGCTGTATTTCACCAATGGCTTCCCGAATATTGTCCTTTAAAGCGTCAATTGTCTCTGGCTTGTCGGCGTAACACTTATCTTTTACGGCACCCCACAAATAATAGTCACGGTGTCAAATCGCAGCTCCGAGGTGGCCAAACGACATCAGCAAAATCGCCATCTTCTCTAAGTCGATCGCAGGCCCACTTAGCGAAGCGAAAACGCATTGGATGGTCATTTGGCTTCAACTCCTGAACCAATTGGACTTTGTATGGCGTCATACCAAGGTCTTTATGCAAAATTCGTCTCAATGATGTCTCCGAAATGTTCAATTATTGTTGAGAACGACGGTGAACTGATGTTGATGGCGCTTCACGCACACTTTCTGCCACAGCAGCTGTACGCACTGTTTTTGGCTTTTCACGCTATGGTTTATCGATGAGGATGCCAGTTTCTTTCACTTTTTTCACAAGATAACGAACATACGGAGCTGACGGTGCTTCTCTTCTTCCAAATTCCGTACGCAATTTTCGCACACATTCTGCAACATTACCATGATTTTCAAAGTAATGTCGCAATATTTCCCAGCGTTGTTCAAGCGTATACACAACCATATTCGTTCAGCGGAAGGATAAAACTAATTATCTGTCAAATCAGACATGAGCTAAGTGTTACCATTCGCGAAATAAGCACTAGTTGAAAAAAAAAAGTTAGATGGCGGACCCTTTATTTAACATACTTTGATGATAGATCAGGGGTTGAACTTCCACATCCAAAAATTTTCTCGGAATTCAGTCATTTTGCATACGAAATCAAAAAAAAATCCGTAGCATATTGCTCGTTCACGGATGACCCGATTAGACCTTAGACCACACTGTTGGGTTCCTTTTCGCCTCTTTACGAGTTCCGTCTAAGTTGCTAGAGACTCCTTTTGAATCTATTCAGAGTTCGTTCCATCATCGAGTCCCCGCCTTAACGTTCGTGCTGTTCGAGGGTTACGCAGCTCATTAACTGACATTCCAAACTTTCTGAGGCCTTTCAGTTGGAAAGTGCTGGGCTGAGTGTAAGTGACGTAAGGTCATGGAAGAAAATACCAATTCACCTTCAATTCATGTTTTTAACTTCTCGTTTTAAAGAGGACGCATTCAGTTTATAAGTCATTTTGGCGACCTTTTTCGAGGTTCAGCTGTGACCTTATTTTCGACCAAGCCGATGACCATTCACTCACAAAGTGCAGTGATTACTTTGGACGAATGCCTTCCCACACCAGACTTTCCTGTTCGTATAAATTCCAACGAAATACTTAGCTGGATGCGTTAAAAAAGCCGACCATGTGGGTCTTAAGGGTGACCAGCCAGCAATGATCCTTTTTCATTTGTCATTTTTCAGTAGCTGCTTAAGTCACCCACCAATGACATCCAGGTTGTCAAAATATTCAGTAAGATTTGCCATTTCATCGTGCATCGTTTCACGCTTGTCGAACTTGCTGAAATTATTTAAATATTTTTTTTTGAAATTCCGGCTCAGTTGTGAATACTCGTACACAACGTGATTTCGTCTTAAGGTCGGTTGTCATCATGGCTTCAGATTGCAGGCAATTCGTCTTGGAAAAGTTTGAGCGTGAGTACACTCTTTTGGATGTTAAAATGATAACCAGACTGAGATCGGTCCGAAACTAAGAAAATATAGGAGCCAGTGTCAAAAAAGACCCAAAAATATCGATCAGCTGAAATGGACATCACCAGAGAGTCGACCCGGCTTATTTTGCTGTTGTCTTTGGGCCAACATGCATATAAAATTGAGCAGATGCAAGAAATGAACCACAACGAGCATAGACAATGGAAATATTGACCGGAGATACGCATTTTATGGCCAATAAATGGCAACATTTTTGGCTGACAACAGGCAAAATTCCCACCACTGGAGCGAGCACAATCCACAAGTATTCGAAAAAGATTGTGACTGTTTGATAGGAGTAACACGGAATGCATTGGACCGATCCCTACGAGCACTGCCAGCTAAGCCGAGGCGACCATTTAAATGATGAGCTATTCCACACATGGGGATGTAGCCTCAAAATAAACCCAGAATCAATTTTGTTGCTCACACAACCGAAAAGGGTGAGCCATCTAGTGTTTTTTTTTTTTAATCATATATCATTTTGACACTGACAGCGGTTTTCCGCACGAAATCTTGACGGAAAGTCAGTATCATACCTCCGCGGAACGAAATGAGTCGCTTTGCGCTTGAACAACGATGGGAAATACTGAAAACTTATTTCCAAAGTGAGTGCTGTGTAGCCCAAACAGTGCGCTTTCTGAAAAAAAGGAAAACATCAACTCGACATCGAAAATGAGGATGGGAACAACGGTTCGGTCAACGGTGGGCGTTACAGCGCCATGTTAACTGACTTTTTTTTTAACGAAATTGAAGACATGGATTTGGACGACCTCTGGTTCAAGCAGGATGGCACGCCATGCCACAATCGATCTTTTGCGCACCAAATTCCCAAATCGTATTATCAGCCGTCTTGGCGATACCAATTGGCCGCGTCGAAGCTGCGATTTGACCCCTTTGGAGTATTTTTTTTTGTGGGAACAGCGAAGGACCGATGTTATGCCAACAATCCGGAAACGATTCAAGCACTTAAGGCCAATATCATCCAAACATTCCGTGAGCTACAGCCGGAAACCATCAACATGGTCTTGGAAAATTGGAGTGACAGAATGCGCTACTGCGAAGCCAGCCGAGGCAGACGCTTGAACGACGTTGTGTTCCATAATTAATGGAAATGTTTGCTCTTACTAATAAAGCCATAATACATGGACAAAAATTTAATGTTGTTCATTCTATTGCATTTTTAAAAAGAAGCTTGTATTTGGCCCACCCTGTAGGTTTATTTAAATATTATTCCATATCACTCTTATCTGGTCACCCTTTTTGTAATCTATCATCCATCATTGACAGCTTGTATGTGGGGTACGACCTTGGCCAAACCGGAATGTTATGTTCATTTGTTGCAATGCCAATAGCTGATTGCAGTCATCAAAGACCTACCTACTCCATATTTGTCTTTAAATAAATAAGTAAATAATAAATAAAACTCTTACCCCTTTGAGGAGCTGGGCCTATATAGACTTGAACCAGTGGCGCCAAATTCTTATTTATTTAAAATTTACAATAATTATTAGAGACACATCACTTACACGGTCTTTTTTCTTTTCATTGCAGGTAAGCGGCTTTCAACACTATTTTCTTACTAAAATCCAAGGGTAAGCTTAAGTTTAGACTTTGTGCTCCGAATTACAGAAAAGAAAAACTCTTGCGATAGTTGACTGCGGTTAAAAAATTCTGTGGGTCGTAAGGTTAGCAGTAGGAGTTTGAAAATACCTCACACTCCCATCTGAATATTTCCCTAATTTTATTTAACTACTCAAAAGTCTCGAACTAGGCCGGATCCGCTTCACATCTCTAAAGCCAATAAATATATACTGTTCCACTGATTGTGTGGCACCACAATCCTCAGAAGACGTCTCGTCTTCAACACCCATAAGCTCTATCGAAAAATAATCTCGAATCGAATCCAAAATAGCCATAACAGAGTCTAGTCGACGGTCCATAAGCTGTCCGAATGTTCTCCATCCCAAAGCGAACCACAGCTAGTTTCCTGATTATGACGATCGCTTGTTCTGGTCGTAAAACTTTAAATCGCTTCTCAGTGCCAGTAACCGGAACGGTATATCGCCATTCCCTATGTAATCCTACCAAGCTCACAACAAAGTGTCAACTTTAATGCATCGCATCAGTGAAACCCTTATCCAAACATATCGATTTTTTTTTTCTGTTCCCCACCGTACCACTCATACTCAATAAAATCTCCCTCATGATGGTGGTCTGGATCTAGCTCGATCTCAATCCACCTACAATAACACCCATATGGCGAGAAGCACACAAAAATCTGGTCCACCCCAAGGGACAACAGTTTCTTCGAGTCAAAACTTATCAAAGTCGTAAAAAATCGATAGGTGTGAACGACTGATGAAGTACATAAACGCATCGTAATCGAGACCGTTTCGGTCACGGATAATAAAAAAAAAATATTAACTTCTTTAACATGCTCCGCTGAGAGTATATGTAAATCGCCTACGTACCGCTGGAAAGGAGTGGGCTCTCCGCTGGACACTACCAACCTGATATTATGAGACTATGCAGAGGCAGATCCCGGAGTGTAGTGCCGGTCGGATGTCGGATTCGGTTTCGGTTCAGTGCTATGCACTTTCTCTCTGCGATGGTAATGGCGACTTAAATTGATTAGATTGAGTGATCCGCTCGCGCCCGCTTACATTCCACCGGCGGAGGTGATTCCCGTTCATTGACGGAATCGACGATAGCAAATTATGCTGATGAGGCGATGGGTGACCGCGTCGAACATGGCGATCGTCGGCCGGCTTGTGTTGAAGGTGTCAGCGGATGACATGGAAAAGATTTTGTTTCGATTAAACCATCAGAATGAGCTTTATCGTTGTGGATCATGTTCTAAGTGGACGGGTCGGGTCGGCCGCTGATGATGTTTTCGGTGCGTGCCTGTACGAAGGGTGTCGTGACATAAGGCCAAGCGTCATAAGGTCAAATCTCGAAATTTGGCCTTATGTCGCTCTGTGAAAGTGACATAAAGCCAAATTCTAGCATTTGGTGTTATGACACTTTGAGGAAGCGTCATAAGGCCAATTTGGCTTTATGACACTTTCGATTGCATATTAGATTTTGCTTACCTGATACGCGTATACCACTCAGTAACAGTTCTGAGAGTTTTAAATTATTAAAAAGTTTTGTCAATTCGCTTCCTTGCTTTTGTAGAGGAAGCTGACAAAAGATAACATTTTTGAAGCGTTTCTCCTTAAAGCTTGGCAATAATGAAACCAACATGCAGTGCTGGCTCCAGCCAAACTAGCGCCCTGTGCAAGATTTACAGAAAGCGCCCTTTTTTCATATTTACACACATGCATAAGTCTTGTCCACATCACTCAGAAGGGAGGCTTTCAGTGCGTTTTTTTTTTTATTGAGGTATTTTTGGACTAGATTCTTTTGTAAAATGTAAGTTTATGTGCATGAAATATACCTAGACGAACAGGCTGTTGAAGTTGTTGTTATTTTGGGCTTATTCGAACAAGTTTTTTGTTTAAAATGTAAACGGCAGTATTCGTTTGCGCAAGATAAAATTATTTTTTCTTTCCTAACAATGCGCCCCCAGAAGTTGGCGCCCTGTGCATTTGCACATCTTGCACATGTGGTTGGTCCGGCCCTGCCAACATGTGTGGTACACTTTACCTTTGGATAAACTACTTGCAAGCTGTTTCTTATGGCATTCTCATAGCCCGTGACAATAGAATTTGCTTTGAATTGAAACAAATTTGCTTCAATGTATTGAAATACATGACGATTCGAGTTCGGATTTATAACTCATAAGTATATAAATGAACGGAAAAGCCTGAAATTAACATGGATTAGTACAATGGGTAGTCATTCGTAAAACTCGTGGGACTTTTAGAAATGGTGTAAGGTACTTCTTTAAGTTATAAGAAAATATATCCACTCGATTGTTTGGGCATTTTGTTCTGTAATAAAAAAAAATGTACTCTTATTTTCTCAAAGAAAAAGTCAACATATTTGAGAAAATAAATTCGCGCCAAATTTCGAGATTTGGCCTTGCTTGGCTTTATGTCATGGCACCTGTACGAAGTGCGTGGACGTTCACGGAAAGAATTGAAAATCATTAATTGCGAAATTTTGAGTTTGAGGAAGTTTTCATGGATTGATACAAAAATTCATAGTTTGACATTGAAAACGGCGGAGAATACCAAATTCTGTTTGTTGAAATCTACGATTAGAAGTATCAATTCGAGCTTCTTTTATTTGTAGTGATTTGCGAGATTTTTTGGCGCAATTGGCCACTCCAAAAGGTCAATTTCTCAAACACCACTTCACAATCTCAAATTGCGAAAAATATTTGGTGATTTACCAACACTGAATGGTGAATCAATAAAATCTTGTAATAATTTAACACATGTGAATTGAAAACGTAAATTGACGTAGAGAAGTCGTAAATTGCAAAATATTTTTTGTAATTTCCGTGGAATCAACTACCTAATGTGTCGAATTTTTTTATGAGCAGTCCATAGTCCATTGTCCATGTACCCAATTTGGACGAAAAAATGCCTTACTTGAGAAAAAAAGATGCCTTTTTCAATAAAATAATGCCTAAAATTTTTTTTTTAGGTAAACTGGAAAAATGAATCAAAAAAAAACATAAACAAAAACAATTTTTATCTCCAAAAAAAAACTAAAACTATGAATCACAGAAGAAATTCTTAATAGGTAGGTACAGAGTATTGAACAAAATAAACATAGTTTTAGCCCAGCAGATAGTCATGGTCCTTGAAATCATACATTAAAATAATAAAAAGTCAGTAGGTATGTTGAATCAAAAATAGATAAATTAGAAAAATATTTAAAATAAAAATAAAAATCTTTTTGGAAAAAAACAAGCCTTAGTTATTGAGATAATGCCTAAAAGGCATGAAAAAACCTAAGTTGGCATCACTGCATGTACCTATCGAAATCCTTTTAAATCTTTTCTTTTTATGGATGAATGTTTGTATGTGGTATTGCTAGACAGCTGCAATCATGAAGCCAAATCTTCATTGTGCACATTGAATGTCGGTGCAGACTGCAGAGCAGCGTTACCACTTGTACTACATATTTGCTGGATTTTTTAACGCCGTACTACATACTACATCGTTACCCTAATGTACTACATTTCTTAAGATCCGTTAACCATTTAACTTTTTTACGAACAACAGTTCGAATTTTGCCCCTTTTGCTTTTATGACTAAATAAATAGATTTAAAAACTTGGCATCACTCTAAAGTAAGTGCAAATCTTCAGCTCGCCCACAAAGATTTCGCAAGGAATGGAAAAACCAATTTTCGTGGGTCGAATGTAGGTCTGGAAAACGCTTTTGTCGCGCTTGTCAGAAGTCATTTGTTTGTAATATGACTTTGCTTGTCAGACAACAACACACATTTCCAATTATAATAGTGCAAAACAACTCCAAGTGTGTCCGACTGTTTTAGAAACATAATATATTTTGTTTGTTATACTACTTAATTTAAATTTCAATAGAAAAAAAAAAAAAACAGGTACTACATTTTTTTGAAAATGCTACATTTTGTTGGCTAACGTACTACATTTGCTAAAGATTTTAGTGGCAACGCTGCTGCAGAGACAGGCAGTCGGTATTCAATATTTGCTTAAAGCAGTCGGGTTAAAGTTGTTAAACTAATTCGTATGGATAGTGAGTGTACTACTAATTATAAAGCATTCTAGAATATATTTTGTAAGTACACCTATTGAATAATTCCAAAAATGCTAAAGTATTCATATAAATCAGTTTTTCAGAATTAACATCTTGCTATAAGAAAATACGTATAAATTGGAATGGATTCTAAAATATGTAATCGAAAAGGATTGTAAAGGTTCGTATCAATGTCAAGTTCATCTTAATAGTTTGTTTGTGTTTTAAATTTTTTCATCGTAGACCGAAAAACCACCGCGTTGTCTATGGTGACGTATGACTCTCATGGATAACAGGAGGAAAAGGGTTATAAAATATAAATAATAACAACAATAAGATATAAATTGTAAATTAAGAATAAAATTTCCTAACTTCACGACAAAACATTTTCAATTTAATACGGTGATGCCTCAAATAACTACTCAAGAATCGTAAATTGAAAAGTATGCATTGCATAATGATAAAAATAAGTTGCAATTTCCGATTGAAAATTTGTAAATTGCAACTTCTGAAGTAGTAAATCTACCCCTGTTAGTTCGCAACTGAACACTATTGAGTTGCAATTCAAGACTAAATGGTTGTAATTTGTAATTTTAAGGGAGGAAATCGTAATTTACAACAGAAAAGTGATGATTTACGAATCGTTTTTGCAATTCACAATCCATGCAATATCAAGTTGATAACTAAATATTTGTGTCAAATTGCGATCGGTTTGAACGCAATATTGATAATGAAAAGTGTTGATTCACGACTTTTGAGGGGCAATATCTATCTTCATTGCGAATAAAAAGCCGTGAATTAGTAAATCCTTAGCTAAGCTCTAAAACTAGACGACCTTTGCGTGATTCTGCGCTTATTTTACTTCATTTGATCTTAAAATTCTTTCCGTATGGGGTGGATTTTTTGTTGTGCGCATGCTTGAAGAAAAAGTGCTCCTGTTGGACTATAAAAGGGGGCTCTCCAGCTGGACATAGTTCCTACTATTTGATGTCACGCGATAAGTTCATGTAACCTACCTACAGCTCAAAAGGAAACATTACCATTCCTAAAGGAGGCCATCACAACTCTCCTTTGGTAAGTCGCCATCGCTTGGTCATAAAAACAAATGACAGCCATTTGCGCGTTTAAAAGCATTCAGCAATTATCTTGCCGCATTCGTTTTGATTACCCGGCTGTCAGCGGGAATTTGCTGCAAACTACTTATCCCCGGGCACAGCGCCAACGGCGGCGCAGTCTTTTAATCCGCATAGACCTTCAGTGAGTCTCATCTCGATCCCGGAAAGTGCATATTACCCGCTACAAGTTCCATCATTTTTCATACAAACCAAAGCCGGCATTGTCAACCTCTGAACATGGTATACATTTGCCACATCAAAGGTCTGGAAGTGCACAATTGGCACACACGCCCCTCTCTCGCAATCAAACTCCAAGTGTATATATCGAAAATAACGAGGAGCGGCGGCGACGCATTTTGCGCGCTCCTTTGATATTTTTTCGGCTAATTATCTCATTTGCTGAGAAAATCAAACAAATTTTGCATTCGACTGTCGCCGCCTGAAATAGCCCCCTGGCATTAGGGGCACCGCCCCAAAATATATATATATACAGTAGTTGCAGACGACAAGCGACAACTAAAGTCATGTTTGCTGAGGCAGAGCGCGCGCGCTCTCTGATGAAGGCCGATCACGATGATCGTCATATGGACCGGGGAGGGGGTGGCGAACGCACTTAAGTGGTTTCTGTGGCCGGGGGGAAGTGGTGTACGCAGAGTCCATTAGGCCGCTTTGAATGCTCCGAATTAAGTGCTTCGATGATGTATGTGCCAAATGCGGCGGCGGCGACCGACGGCGGGGGACAATATGAATTCTGAATCCGACCTACGCGTAGAGCGAGAGCGAGCAGAGATGAAGTAGAACTCGCTGTCAACAAAAGCCGCAAAATATTCCTTTGCAATGTGACGGGCGACAAAAGTGCCCCAGCTCTGTGTGGAGAGATTTATTTTTAGGGATTAATAATGCAATAGATAGATACATCATTAATAATTGTTCGAGGGTTCGGTTTTGCGGAGCGGTTTCGTTGTGCGCGCGGCGGTGATTATGACAACTGTCGGGCAGTGTCTCGAGAGACATTCCACTTTCTTTGATATTCGAGTGGCCTATGAAAGTGCGTGTCCGGATTCTAAACAGATGTCGAACAGATGAAGTGGGAAGTGTCTTCTTTTGGGGTGGCCTGGTCGATGTTTTCTCGATGACAAATTGAGTAGCGAGATGAGTTTTAATTAAGATTCCATACATGGCGATGGTTTGTGATCTATTTGCTTGGGAGGAATTCTTTTTTTTTTTCTTTGTTTACAGCTTGAAGTTTGAAAAGTTGTGGTTATGTTTGGTTTAGCATTTTCCTTCTGTTGCTGCTAGTTGGAGCAATTTATCTCGGTGAATGGGAGGTTATAATCGCAGAAAGCTGTTGTCAGAAGGTCTAGAGAAAGGAATGTTATATCTTCGAATAATTTCAACAATTAGTTGCGATTTTTCACCACTGAGTGATATGCGTCCTTGTTCTACTATAAACCAACCCTTTAGCACTTTAAGAATTCATTGCAAATGAATTGCCCCCTCACCCCGTTTTAGGTCAGCCTCGAAAGTGCACCTCCAGTTTTAAAAGACTTTTTGCGTGAATTCTGTAGATGGTATTTGAAGCTTAGACTTCCACTTCATCATGGCAGCTTCTCTCAATGTCATCAGGGCCGTCTTTAACCTATTGGAGGCCCTGGGCATATTAGGATAATGGGGCCCCTATGACTTTGACAGAACACTATTTTGTTAGAATAGACAAAGAAAGTAGATAAACAAGGTTAAATATTTATTTTTATTAACAATCACATGAAACGAATAGGTAAATGTAATATAGTCCACAAAAGTAACTGATTTTTCTTTAAAATAGTATTATATATTTAAGTTTATCTAAGCATGCTGAAGTCGGAAAGCCTAACTTTTGGGCGAGAGTAGAATAGCTTCACGCATGTAAAAGGTAGTAAGTTGGTATTGTAGTCAGTAATTTAGATCTGACAGGAACTAGGGACTTTGTATTTGCCCCTATCGATCGCGGGGCCCTGGGCACTTGCCCAAAGTGCCCAATGGGAAAGAGGGGTCTGAATGTCATCCCAAACTTTCCCACTCGTAGCAACCAAACTGCTTTCGTATAAGCCGATGCTAGCTTGTTACACTTTTCCGGGTATAAGAAAACGATTCTACGTTTGCGTAAAAGAAAACAAAACACGAGAGAAAATGTAGCCGCCGCTGCGCCGATGGGTTGAAAGTCGCTAATGGGTATGGTAGAGGTGGTATATGGTAGGGCACAAGTGCATCAGGTAGCCGGTTGGATGCTACTACCTCGGTCGCTCAGCTGGGTGGGTTCAGGGCTTTAACAATTATATTAAAATTATGTATTCTGAAACGTAATTAGTGCTTAACCTTTTTTATTTTTTTTGGAGTGGGCGCCACACAATCTTTTTATAAGGAATTGTGAAACCTTACCGAACAACTTCCCGATGACGAAATTAAGACCGAATTTTGGATGAGTGGAAAAATTAAAAGAATCGGTCTTCCCTTCGTTATAAAACTCCGTGAGGAGAAATAGCGTTTTATTTAGCGAATTGGTTGGGTGGTAAGACAAAAAAATGATCGCCGATGAAACGACTCACTATCGCTACTTCCCGAATTTTTACAGTTGGATGAACGGGTCGCGCGTCCCTCTTTTCAGGGATTTTTACCGAAACGAAAACCAACGTAATAAAATTAACACTTTACTGTCCTAACTATAACACGGTTCTTTTGAAACTTCTCGAAAAAAGTTCGCTATACGGATGTTGCTCGAGCTATGTCTAGCCGATCTCGCAGTTAACCTAAAAGTGACCTTTTTTTTCTTTTCCTTTTACCTCAAACATACTGTTCTTATACACTCAGCAAAACGGGACTATATTCTTGTCCGCGACTGCAACACTCCGTTTTCTTTGGCGGAGGTTCGTGCGGACTCCCGTTCTTGCTCTCAGTCATGCTGGTTACGCTCTTTGGTGAATTCGCCCGAGTATTAGGGATATTCCCTAATCTCCGACTTTTCACTGAACGCACTCACACACACTCTTCACACATTACATTCAGTGCATAAATTATTTTTTTGACGCTGTTAATCAATTGAGCAACTTTAAAATATTTTGGCGCTTGAATAACATCCGTGTTAGAACTCGTTCGCGACATTATTCCCCTAGCGGTTCTATCTTGTTCAATCTACCAAACAAAAAGGCTCTTTAGCAGGCGAGCTATTGGGACTTACATTGCTTAGGGATCATGAGACCTTGTTCCTATTTATGGAAAGCAGCATCTTGGTGACAGAGGTTGCAAGTGAAAACCCTAGTTCGTACTTTTTCTTTTCTTTCCCTCTTTCCCTCTGTTGTGTTTCGTATATTTGAGGGCGACTTTGTTGAGTTTGTATGTGACTCGCCCGGGATTTTGTCTTCGACGTTATGTTATCATCGACCCAGATGATCTAGTTGGTTTTGATTATTGGACGTTTCCGTTGACCATTTGGTATTCTAATGATTGGTTCTTTAGGGCACCCGTGATGCGCTCTGTCTAGTGTCTTTCAATAAAGCTCTCTCTCTTAGGACCGTCCGTCCCTGCCCATCCGATTGCGCTGTTGGGGTACCTGCTTTTGCTATCCTCCCGAGGGACATGGCGAGCACGATCGGTGGGTATTTAAATATACCCAGCAAGATCGGCCATGCCACTTCCTTAAAAGAATAGCGGAAGGACGAAAGGGTCAAAAGAAAGGATGGGTCGGAAAGTGGGAAGGTGGGAGACGACCACACTTTTATGTTTTTGGAGCGTTTTAAACGCGACAAGCTAACTATCTACAAAATTTGTAGCTGTCCTGTTGCAGTCTAATTCGAAATTTTCTTTCATTTTTGCCAGTACTTCAAATCCGATATTAGAAGCTTCTCTTGATCTATGCTTTCGAGTGGACGATAAGTAATTGGAGGTATGCCACAAGGTTCGGTCTTTTGCCCCTTGCTGTAAAATATTACGTATAACAATCAGGGTGGCCGCTGCAGGACTCTAAAAAGTTGCAAGAAAAAGAGCCAATGAGAAAAAAAAGTGAAATTTCGAAAGTTTTTTTGCAAATTCAGAATTTTTGAATGACATTTAACAAGCATTGGAACATTTTTGAACGCCTTCTCCAACGGTCACGAAAAGTACTTAAGCATAACAGCAAGGGACCTTGCCTCCAACCATGTGGCACACCACCAGTCACTCGTTCTATCGGAGCCATAAAAGGCGAACTCTATTCGAAAAGATGCTTGGTGTCATATTAAGGACCTGTAAGGTCTGGGCTAGAACAGCATAGGACCCGTTCTACAACGCATCCACTCTAAAACGTCTTGGGCCTTCGTTTTAACAGCGTCCACGGTTGATCTTCTCTTTCCGAAAGGGCCAGGAAGGTGGTTAAAACTTTTTTTAGGAGACATCCGCTCGACGATTTTACCAATCGTGTCGGGTAAGGTTATTGAATGTTGAGGCAGAATGGTTATTTGTGGATCCACCTTTCTTGGCGACAGTGAGACAAGTTTTTCGCATTTCTAAAGCTCAGGAAATATGGCCTCCTTAATATTTCATAGAATAAGTCGGGTCCGGCTTTATTTGCAATTTCCAGGACTCTTTTTGGAACGTGGGTAGTGCCTGAACTCACCAACTACCCAAAGACCATCGCAAATGTGGTGGAAGAAGGGCTTGGAGTAGTCTTTCGCCTTTCAAGGCTAAACAAAAAATCCCTCCATAATATTTCATTAAGAAAGTCAAGTCGTACTTTATTTACAATTTTCGGGACTCTTTTTGGAACGTGTGTAGTGGCTTAGCCAACTAGCTAGAAGAGGTACTTGCGGATATATTTGTCACCTTCTATGCGACTTTTTATGTGCCTTGAACAGTAGCAGATTGAAGACCTTCCAATCGATACTTATCTGACGAACTAGAAGCTGTTGCTTATAACTCCCAGTTGGCCAACAAGTAGCTACGAATGATCTTCAATCTACTGCTTTTGTATGGGGACAGGAAAACTGCATAGAAAGTTAGCAAGTAGAGCTTAAAAATCTAGAATCGCAGAATCGATGGACCCAAGTCGCGGATTTAATTTTTTTTTATTTCCTATTGAGGTGTTTTCTCAGTCCTTAGTGGAATCCTCGCCATATATGCTCTTTAGAAAGTTCATAGATCCACACAGACTGTAAAAGATATCCACGTCCCAGTTTTTTGCTGAAGCAAGCCCTCTTCAAATGTAGGAATACTCAACAAAAATTGTGTAGCCCCAGGTACTCCTTTTACCACAAGTCCACTCGCCATGCCGTGACAACGCTGACCACTTCGTGCCGCCAAGAACCTTTAGGGCCTGAAATTATACACCATCCAAACAAATAATCACCGTCCAAAGCTATATACAAAACATTCAAATAAGACCAATTATACGAGCACACCAGCACGTCCGTCGTCGGTCCTGGCCACGGCAAAATCTCGTTTTGAATTAATAATCGACACGATTGGCAGCTCGCTCGCTCTTAATCCTCTCTAATTCAATTAATCCCAACACTGGAACACTTGTGTGTACTTGTGTTCCCCGCGACTTATACGTCCGTCTCCATATATACCACAGCACCAATTGAATCCAATTTTTATCGCGCCTCAATCATCGGCACCATCATCATCGTCGTCGTCGTATAGAATGTTGAATTCGCAACGGTGCTGGAGCTATCTCAATCTGTTTTGCTGCGCACCTACGCACATTGTTCCCTGAGCTAGAAGACGCATATCTACGCTCGCGTTCATCATAAATATAATCGCAGTGAAACCGACCGCGGATGACCAGAGATACACCAGGCTGACGTGCCCCGAACTGATGATGATATGCAGAGAGCGACTAGATATCCAGTTGCCGAAGCAGAAAATCAATTTGCCTGGCCGCATCTAGGCATCTCCATAAGTGGCGGATAGAGTGTGCAGTGGTACGAGCGAACGAGCGAACGAGATCACTTCCTGAGATCATGTAAATTAATCATGTCATGTGTTGTATTATGAACGCCTAATGTGGCTGGAAGGCTCCCTGGCATATACCAATGCCGCTTTCGCGGGCATATGCATCTCCTTAATCTGGCGTGCGTGCGGACGAGCTCCTGCTGCAGGGAGAATTACTCCATTCGATGTGACATAAATCTAATTACGTTATGTCCGAGGGCTGCGGCATAAGAACCCAACGAAGAAGGACGATCTCCGCCAGTTGGGCTTTGAAGACGATGAGCTCTGGCAGTTGGTGTCAGCGCCAAGATGTTAAACTGGTTGTCGCGACGTAACGCTTGTGTGAGATGACACTCTTCCCAGTGGATTATGAGTGTGCAAGTTGACTGCGACCGTGCGAGTAGCTGCGGCCATTATCCGGTGCGGGTTGGAGTCTTGGGCGTTGGTCAATTCAGCAGATGTTGTGCTGGACTGAGGATTAATGAGAGGCTGCCAATTGAGATGCGGAATTGGTTGGGAACTATTGTGAGGTGTTACTCGGAAGCTGGGATTCGTAATTGGGATAGGTGGTGCAGATGTTGACCGATCTTGTTAAGAAAATTCCTCAGATTGACTGAGTTTCCCTTGAAGACCGATGACTATAGTTCACAGCAGGGATGGAAAAGTCGATGCAATTGTATCCAATTCGATAGAAATGAATTTGCTCGAGAACAAAAGTACAATTTGCTTTAATTCGATACAATTTATCCATCTGTATCTTTCAAATTCTCTTGCAATTTGTAAAGCTTTTCCTAAGAAAACAATTAAAATAATCCAGATGACGATGTTTTTATGTCTTTTTGGAAGACATAAACAAGAAAATTAATATTCAAAATCCCTTTCTAAATTTTGTGGAGTATCTTACATCAGAAGCAGTTGTATCAGGAAAATCTAATTCAAATTTTATATTGAATTTGTTCCCTAATGAAGAAAAGAATATTCAACAAATTAACAATAAATATAGAGCCGACTGCTAAATAATTCAGCAATTTAAATATTATTCAATTTCAGAATTTTGGGCTGTAGTAAATTCAATTAAAAACGAGTGTAATGAGCTGATGTTTGAAAATATTTACAAAATTGCTCCAGCCGTTCTCGCTATCCCTCACTCATCAGCAAATGTCGAAAGGATTTTTCCTTGCCAGACATTAATTAAGTCCAAATGTCGAAACCGACTTCAAGTCGACACTTGCTGGGCTTTGATTGAAACAAAAAAAAATTATTAGGAACTCATCCTGTTCTGAGTTTCAAGTTCAGGGCGACATTTTGAAGATGATTGTGCAAATTGAGAGTATAAAGCCTGAAGAGCTCATAGATTAAAAATATAAACAATTTTTTGGAGGTTTGTATAGTTTTTCTAGGAAGTCATTAATGTTTTGTTAATTTATTTTTGTTTATGTTTTTGAAAATAAAATATTTTGAATTCAATTCTGTATACGAAAAAAAACTTTCACTACAACTGGCTCCATTTCAGTACGATCTTAGAACAGTTTTCAGTACAAATCGATAATGGCATTTTCCATACCTGGTTCACAGCTGGTGGTAGCAGTGGTGCTAAAGACGAATTGTTTTTGATGCGTGAGGTCTAAATAAAAGGAGAGGACCAACTGTAGCTATGGCTACGACTGCTACCGCACCAGCAAACTCTGTCAAAGTTCTGTACCCACTGACTCATCTCGAAAGCCTCCAACCTCCACAGCCAATTTCACAGAATGTCCACCTGAGTAAGAGCCTTCGCCTGATTAGTCATCCTCGGTGACTAAGACTACTCTGCGCAAAAGAGTCTCCATCCAAATGGAAATTGAAAAGTAAAATGGAAACCCTCGAACTTTTATCAGAATCCTCGCGGCCATTTTTGCATTCACATCACAACAGTCGCATGTGAGTATGTGCCGTCGTATTTTCGTTTTTGTTTTGTTGTATGACAAAATTTATGTGACACATTACCGCGATTGGTGTTCCTCATAATTTTATGCGCCCGTTTTGTCTGAATGTCGCGCACATCCGATGTGGCCGTGCAAATTGTCAAACTATAAATTCAAATAAAGGGACAACGACGACTAACGAAACCCGAAAAAAGAGAGAGAATTTGTGGAACCAAACAAAAGTCAAAATGGGATTTATGTCTACAAGCTACGAGCATGTAAAGTCGGTATCCGGGCGCACTGCCCTCGTCCTCAATGGCATCAGCATAAAAATCGTGATTAAATTCTATTGCCGCCTGCGCCCTTGAATAGGCTGGCACACAACAACTGTGCGACTGGTCTTTGAATTATCATCCTTTATATACAGATGCGGATTTAGAGTTCTTTACTTTTTTTTTTTTTCGTTTACCCTTCAAAGGAGGATGGGTGATGGTGTCCAAGGCTTTTTAAGGTTCATCACGAGGATAACCAAAATGAAATGATACCCTAAGCGCTTTTTCAAGGCATATAACTACGAGTATACCGTGATGCTGGTGGTGGTGGTGGTGGTGATGGTGGTCTGGTGTTCTGTGATGGCGGTGACAATGGTGGTTGGAGCTGGTAGCAATAGCGTGTACAGTGCGGCGGCAATTTGAGGAAAGTTAGCCCAGGGCTGCTGCAGCATGACACTGTTTATGAATTTCGTTCATGTTCCACAGATGCTTTTTATTATGTTCCATCGTAGTTGTAGCGTTGTTTCTGCCGCCGTCACTGCTGCCGCAAAAAAGTCGTGAATTATAAAATCAGAATAGGATTTCAATACGGACTTGTTGTCCGTCCGTTTATATAGCGAACAGTCTGTGTTGCTGTCGCTGTCTGGGGAGCACATTTTCGAACAATGTCATGGGGCGTGAGCTACCTCTTTGAATTGTGGCAAATTCACAAGTTCGTTCGCCAGAATTAAACTAGCGAAAGAAAAACGACTACCCCCAGAGGTCAAACACTTTGTGTCGATATAGGTATGCGCATACATTCAGGTGAGATGGTGGCTGCGACGGAAGCCAGGTTCCATTCGTTTGCTTGGGTGGCGATCTGATGAAATCATGCAGAACACTATCGCGTACTATTCGGATGAGACGTGAACTGGAGTACAACAGGGCTGGCATTCGGTTGTGATCTGTCATTAAACTTTGCATTGCCATCTATATGGAACGAGGAAATTTCCCTCGCCTGGCCCAGAAGAGAAGCAGTAGGTCTGGGTATATTAAGATGGAACCTTGTGGAACATGGTATTCGCTTGTAAGCTGATGTTGTTCGGCTGTGAGACGTGAATCGAATTTTTACCATTGTTCCGGGGCGAAAGATACATTGCACTTTGGCCGGGCAAATGTGCGGATTTTTCTCAGTGAATGGAAGGAGGTTATATAAAGTGATGGTTTGGGAGGAAAAGTCGCAGTTGTTATTGAATTCTTGGATTAAAGAGAGAGAGTACGGAATATGTCCGCACTCGTTTGAGTTTGGGCGCTTTAAGTTGGGCGCACGAGTCGCGCATATACATACATTGGATGGCTTCTTGAATCAGAAGCTCGCGGTAAAATTGCTTCACTAAAACGCGATTGAGGCGACTACTACCCTGCATGTCAAGAACACCGATTGTCGAGTGGGCTACACAGCTTTTAGCGAAGGTATGGGTTTTTTTTCGAAGAAGCACCCATTCTTCTGAGACACGACTTCTTCACAAGTTGTCCATTCAATTGGCAACACACTTTGGTTCCAATGGGAGCACCCGAGAAGTCTATTTATAAGATAGCAGCTGAAGACATGGAAAAGAAATATCTTTGACAAAACACGAACATTATAAGCGATTAGCTTTGATATAAGGTCAGAATGAGTTGGTTCCGTTAATGCCGTAGCAGACCTCATACTCCCTTACACCCCTTTGAAGCACCTCTAAACTGATGAATGGACCCAGAAAGAAGTCTCATCCTCTACTGTCTTCCAACTGAGACTAATTAAATGGTGGAAAGAACTCACTACCTGCGAAATATCAAGGAAGCTTTGGCCAGAATATAACAGTAGCCGGACCAACAAGCTATAACAGTTTGACAGGTCATCGCTATCAAAGTTAGTAGGGGCTCTAACTGGTCATAACTTCCTAAGAAAACACGCAATGAAACTAAATCTCAAAGATGACGACATATGTAGAGGCTGCGGAGACGAGGAGGTCTACGAGAACACACCTCACTTCCTCTGTCATTGCCCGAGTCTGTGTCACTTGAGGAACAGAACACTTGGAAGCTATTACTTCCATGACTTACAAGAACTTTCTGATGTCTCACTGTCTGATCTTTATAGGTTTTTGAGGACATCGGGATGGCTAGACAGCGTCTATTAACCACAAGGAGGAGGGATGAAGAGCACCGATGCAACACCAACGGTCGACCCCAACAAGGGCATCACAAAGGGTCCACAAGGACCTAAGTGGGGTAGCGCAGGGTTATCCCTGCTCTGCCCACCCATTTACCTAACCTAACCTAAAGCGTTGTAAATAGAGCAAGTTATTTTCAACCAACAAGCGAGCTTTTACATATTTTTTCTCAATTACGTAGTAAGAGAAAGATATTGAATTCGTACAAAATTTCGAACTCGAAATCAATTCAATTCTGACATTACGATGAGAAAAGAACTCAAAAAGTGGGTCGCAAGACTCTGTCCGTCCGTTTTTATGTCTGTCTGTCTGTATGTCCCTAGTCCTACCCCCTAAGCGGCTGCCCGGGTTTCGTTCAAAATTCGGATTTGGAGTTCGGGGCCTTTTTTTTGCATGGTAACCTCAATATTAAAAGTACATCCCATACAAAATGTTCATACCAATTTGATTTGTTCGAAAACGGCTCTAACGATTTCAACCAAAATTGATATTTAAGCTTAAGTAGGTGAGGTTAACATGACTACATACTCAGTTTTCATCTGAAAAATCGAATAACGGTACTTTAGAAAATTTGGATAGGTATTTATATGTATCTCGAAAACGGTCCATAAGATTGTAATAAAAATTCGTCCCTAAGGTAAAATGGTCATTTCTAGCTTTGGACAGCTCAGTTTTACTCTGTATTATCGTAAAATGGATTTTTGAAAAAAGCCATTTTTGAAATATGTAGTTTCCTTTAGTTTACCTGAAAACGGCAATAACGATTTTGACCAAAATGCAAGGTTAGAGTAAAAATTATATTTTCAAAATTATTGCGTCCTTAATTTTCAATTCGAATAACCGAAAACGCTGATTTTGAAAACTGCTCATATCTCGAAAACTCTATTTTCGATTTCGACAAAACTCTAAAAACCAAGAACAATAAGTTATATTTAGTTTTCAGCTAATAAGTATTTTTCAAACTAAACATTGCTGTATTTGGTGCTGTTTTGTCTGCCAAATTTTACACAAACCGCTCGAACGATTTTGACCAAAATACATATAAAAGACAAAATCAGTATTCGAAATAAGATCCCGTACTTAGTTTTCCTCAAAAAAAATCGAAAAAATATGTTTTTTTAATTATTTATTTTCCCGATCTATTTCCACATTCTCATATTTCTCCCCCACTTCCGATAAAAATGCAATAACAATAACGCAAAACTTCATTTAAGCAAATATTTCCCTTTTTTTTAACCTTGTTGAATATGCACCTTAAAATAATCGCAACCACTTCCTTACACAATCAGAAACTACCACTTCATTTTCAACCCCACACGCATATTCGGTTTATAAATGCTAATGCAAACTCAAAAACAATTCTCTGAAAACTTGCATATTCTGTGGTCACAAGGAAAAACTGCTAAAGTCTGTTTTACTCATTTTTCAGGAGAGCAGTTTAAAGTTTTTGACAAACGCGTGAAATAACATGTGACTCTATTGACTCTAGTGACTTAAGCTGTTATGTTTTTTTTTTTTTTTAATTTACAAAATAGATTTGAGTACCTACGCTCAATCTAATGGCATCAAAATCTCAATTTCGTCTAAAGTCGACTTTAGCGTTTATGGTTTTGTGGCCACAGAACGCTACCTCCAATCATAGACGCCTTCCCCAGCGTTACTAATATATTCCAGACAAAAATAAAAATATGCATTATCAGATCAGAAACAAAAACCTTGTAAAATGTAGGAACTTATACTGTAGACGCTTCTAATCCTTTAACGATAACTTGCGACATTTGCCTGCTACTGACAGGTTCAACTTATAAAAACTCACATTTTTAATTATAATACTGTACTGCCTATCAGATGAATAACCCAAAAGTGAATTTTATTTAAGACTTCCTATTCCTTTTCCTATATTCTTTTCACTGTTTATCTTATCTAGCATCGGTTCTCAAATCTTTACCTACCTACTTAATAAAATAAGAAAACAACCAACCAAACTTTTGATGAAAGAGAAAGTTTCGTGCGACCCAGTCGTGCACTTTATTTTTATAATGAGCACGCGTACTAAAGAGCTTATATGACTACTCTTATAATAAGGTGTGAAATTCACAGCTCGGGCATTAGGGAAATTTGCGCAGATAAGCTGATTGGACAGGATATAAGACCGAAAGCGTTACATAGTATTTCGGAGCAGGTATATCAAAATGAGACCTGATTCCCTATGAAACAGTAAGAGTAGGTACCCTAACACATCTGTCCTCGCCTGGATTTAGTTTTCTCCCACACTAACGGCTAAACGATTTTGCTTTGTCAGAGTGACCCACCCCAGCTCCGAATCAGTCACAAACAACATCAAACTTCGTTCCATAGACTGGTCATGCCGAAAGCAGGAAAAAACCGAACAGTGCCTCTTAAATTCATCGAAATCACAAGCAAGAAAGTTACCCATCATCTATCTAAATGAAACCAAAAGTCCTCCCAGTTAATCCCAAACAGCAATTACCCAAACCTCCGATTGAATACAAACTACCCAATTGACGACATCCCAAACAAATTTCATCTCCCCACTAGTTATATACACACAGAACACACAGCAGGACTAGAGTTTTCAATAATTGTCCTGGCACTTATCGCAACTGAAAATTTAATGACCACGATGGCGTCTTCAGAAGTTCCACGTCATCGCCAGCATAAGGACACACTCAAATGACTAAGATTGTTCGGAAGAGGGAGGTTTCACTTAGGCACACCAACCCATCCCAACCGACCAAGTCGGATATCTTGTGCCTGGTCCACCTCTCCCATTGATAAGGACATTATGCCAACTCATCGCATTGATTGCCATATCGTTCTTGTGCGCGCCAGCATTAAAAGGACATAAACACAAGTTTGTCTGGCGGAAATGATTGGCGAGAAGATATTCATGATACCAATGACGACGACGACGACGACGACGTCGCAGGACATCCGAAATAAAAATCAAACCATTTTAACGGTTTTTTAATGTCGCCCACCCTCCAAAACAGCGACTCAAAAACAAGTGAAAAACTTTTCGCATCAATTTCGTGGACAATTATTCGGGAGGGAATTAAAAAATTTGGAAGCTCCGTCCTCCCCAATAAATGCGGTACTTAACATATACCGTATAGAAATTATCCGTAATCTTCCTCCTTATGGAGCTGTTTTCCTGTTTGGTCTTTCCTGCGTGTGAGTATGGCTTTTGTTTTTAATGGGGACTTGTGCCGGTCATCCTTGGTAGCCGGTATAAATAACCACCTAGGATAGGGTAAAAAAATAAAATAAAACTATCCCATCCTATGCGTTTGCGGCGGTAAAATACGACCGCATTTTGTCGATTTGTCTTCAAGGATTAAAAGTAAATTACCAGCTTCTTTGTGCATCTCCGTCTGCCACCCACCCTTTAGCAAAAAAACAAAACTCCTTCTATTTAGCCAAGCGTAATGGCATTCATGTTCAGTCCCATGCACCCGTATGTACGGTTCTGCCGTACCCAATTTAATTTCGTCCCTTTTGTTTGAAAGGCAACACACACACACTGCACAAGGGGGGAGGTATACAAAGCTAATACCCACCCGGATGTAGGTATGTCTACTATTACTGGCGTAGGCGGGCTTGGGTGCCTTTTTAATTGCTGTGGGAAATCCACATGTGAATGGGAAAACGAATCCAAAGGTATGTACTCGTACTACAAGGTACGGGACACCTTGGGGTGGGTATAGATTTAATCCCTAAAAAGCGCGACACACAACGTAAAGGGACGAAATTAATTGCATAACCTTTGCTAGGTAGAGTTGTAAGGCTGTTGTCTGCTGTTGTCCGTTTTATGTTGGAAACAGTCGAAATGGCGTGGGGCGCCTTTTTGTCAAGTCTCTTTTGTTGTGGGATTTCTTTTATATGTAAAGGGACAATGGAAAGCATAATTCTGATTGTGCCTGATACAAAACATGAAACTATACGAGACCAGATCTTTCTTTTTATCGTGGAGTGTCTACCTTTGCACATATGGGTTTCGTATTCGTATTTTGTGGATAGCACTGGTGTGAAGTGAGCATTCGGCAATTTGTCTGGCAATTGGATTTATTTTTAGACGTCTTTCTGTGAGGTTGAGACATGAGCGGTTTAAGGCGATGATGGGTTTGTTAGCTCTGCTTTGAATGATGTATGGATTTTAAAAAGACCTTTGAAAGTCATCCAGTGGCAGTTTCGGGGACAGTTGTGAAGCTTTGTGTAGGCGGAGTCATTAAAACCTACGATAAATGTATGTAAAGCTATCTGAAAGGGGTTGTCTGCTGTGGCTTTTATGTTTTTGAAATTTGTGCCGCAACTGTGTTTGATTTTTTTTTTAAAGCAAGAGACTTCATGTCCCGCGATGACTCTTTCAATTCAAGGATTACTAAAATACTAGCAGTATATAAGGGGAATTCACCTCCGAAAATACGGCTTTCATTTGGCCTTATTTCATAAAAATGGAGATTGAAATAACCAGTACGACAAAAAAGGTGTACCCTCACGGTTTAAAATATTTGGGTGTTTTTTAATACATCCGCAGTATTGGAGGTGTATAGGTATACAATACAATACAAGAAAAAAATTCAATATTTCCAATTTGTTAATCTTTTTCTTTAATACATTTATATTAAAATTAAATAATTGTTTTATTAAAATGCTCATTTTAATACGAATTTTCTGAAATTTAACCTATAAAGATTAAAATCCAGTATTTTTATTCTACAGTCTAAACCGGTCTATATTAAAATAATATTTCAATCAAGAACTTATAACAATTAAGTTTTAGTTGAACTGAAATATAACGTCTACTCTGATTTCATTTTAATACCAACTTATTTAAGCCATCAATTTCAATACATTTGCACTTGGTTTATAATTCAGGACCTGAACCAAAGTGATTAGATTTAAATATATCGGTATTAGTTTTGAACCCAAATATATTATTTTGTCGCTTGGATAAGAAATTAGAATTAGTTTGAGCGGTTTGCTCAATGGAGTGGATACTTTGGTTAAAGTTATTTTAAAAGAAAAGTGTTTTAAAAATACAAAGAAGTGAAAGTCATGCTGAAAACGGGGCTACATTGATATACAAATAGGAATATTCTTCTTACAAGTAAGTAACTTTAATTCCTAAGTACAGTCAACTCTCGATTATCCGGCATTCTATTAACCGGCAACTCTATTAACCGGGACATTTTTTTTCAAAAATTTATTAATTTAGAAATCGATTTTCCGGGATTCACTCTATTATCCGTGATCATTTTTTATAAATACTACGTATTTTTTCTATCCACACGTGTAGAAACGTATCTGTAGGTGTTGTCTTTCTTATTATGTTTTTTAGTTTGTTGACTGTTTCAAAGTACAAAATCTTATTACAAATAAATGGAAAAATATTGTAAAAAGTTGGTTTATTCGTTGATAATATAATTTTCGATTATCCGGGAATTTCGATTTTCCGGTACGGGCACCCCGGTTAATCGAGAGTATTCTTGTACGAGGTTAAAATATTTGCGTTTTTTCTTAAGTTGTGAAGCGCAGAGATGTTCCTAGTGGATTTGCGTTTAAAGATAAGGGCGGTCTAGAAATTTGAGTTCATTGCCCCAGAAATGTCGCTATTAAATTCCAAAAGGTGAGTAACTGACTGAATAATTAATAAGATAATTCGGGCATACATGAGTTCTGCTTCATTTCAATTTCTAGGAAAATATAGGAGTACCTACTAAAGGAAGCACAGCGGCACTCTATAGGATTATTTTCAAAGGGGATAAAAGACCACGGGAAATTGCCTACGCTTGGCAATTTTCTATATGTATTGTTGTATTTAAAACCAATAAAAAATTGTATTAAAATAAAATATTTTTGGTGTTGAAACATATCCCACAGATATTTCAATCAAATCTAAAGAAGTACTAAAATATAATAAGATTCTATTACATTTTAATATCCCATGGGTTTTTAAAAAGCAAAAGAAGTACTGAATTTGAGGTGAAAGTATTATATTTTAATCTGCAAGTTATTTAATTCAAACAGAAATTTATTAAAATTCTCTAATTTTTCAATATAAATAATGGTTTGTTTTAAATACTTTTGCATTGAAACCCATCTTCCTTAATCTTAAAATTTAATATTTCAGACATATTTTGTAAGAGCAGAAATTATTTAAAATGAATAAGTATTTTATTAGTTGTTTAATTTGAATACATGTAAAATATTAAATTTCAATATTTTCTCGGCGTTGTCCTATATACGACCCCAAAAAAATTAAATTTAGCGCCAGGATTTTTAACCGTGCTATAATGGTCCATCCTCTGCTATATAGAGAATAAGGAGCTTCTGCGGGTTGACTTAGCTCTTTGCTCTAAATAGGTAACTGAACTCTGTAGACGCTGATGTTGCAATTTTGAGAAGTAGTTTAGCGATGATTATTACGGATTTGACTCAGGGTTGCCAGAATTTTGTTTGCTTTAAGCGCCCAAACCTTGAAAAAATTTAGCTTTACTTTTGTATATTTCCCACTTACCCTTCTCACTATCTTCTGCAATTTGCCTTTGTGCCCTGTGTACTTGTGTCACATCAAATGGCCTGCAAGATAAATTGGTGTACCTGTATGTTGAACGACTGTTCGATGTCACCTGACTGCAAAAGTGTTGCCAAGTTTTAAAATTGCGGGTTTGTTTGAAAATATATATTTTTTTAAGTTTTGTGAAGAAATAAAATGAACAAAATTTGCACAAAATTTGTTAAACAATTTATAGCCCAAAATTGTGTTAAGAAAAAAGATAGCCCAAAATACGAGAAAGCGCCCAATCTGGCAACACTGATTTGACTGTGACTCCACGAACGTGCATATGGATTCCTTGAGATGGATGGGTTCATCCTACATTTTAATTTGGGTTACGGTCGACGTATTTATCTTTGTAAAAATGGTGTGCAAATTTTTCTTTCCAGACCTTTGTTGAAAGAACTTTACTGCTCGCTTCTTTGACTGCACGTTGTAGTAACCAGTCACAGTCACACTGTTCGAGAGGGAAAATGCAAGGGTACTATAAATATTCTTATTCGTCGGCCCAAATAGGTCATTGAAGAGGAAAATAAATAGAGTGGTAGAAAGTATAGCACCTTGTGGCACTCTGTTTATACCTTACGACATTGTATTCCTAAGGTAAAGAGTGCCACAAGGTCTTTTACTTATATACCCCCTACTAGCATCTACCAGAAGAAAGCCTTGCAACCAACGGCCCTGTTGTGCTAATCCGTAAGAGACTTATTTACTTAGTACACGCCTATGGCAAACCCGATGAAAAGTCCTTTAGATGTCCAATGCTACCGGCTATTGATTTGTTGATTGGCTTGTTGTTCGATTGCCTGCGTCCATAAGTGGGTAGCGCAGCTCAAGAAGTGTCCTTGGTTCTGTCGTTTGCCAAAACCTTCCACAAAGTTGATTGAACGCAGCTGTTTGGCCCTTTAGTTTAACGAAGTGAATCACGATTTTTGGTATTTATTTGCAAATTCGCAAGCGTTGTGCAGACGTAAGTCATTCCATTGAGAAATGGTTAAGTATCCTGAGCACAAGTCATCTGTAAGGTGTCAAAGTGACTGTTAAAAAGTGTCGACAATTAAAGAACCAAACCTCCATAAGAAACACAACCAGCGAGCTCGGTGCCTATCTAGCTGCCTGGATTACTTCATAAAATTGATTGAGGTCGCTTTGCTCCAACTCGCTGAATATCGAGAGACCTTCTTCGACGACAGCATAAGTTTTTTATTTTGTTCAGTAATAATCAGTCCAAACATTGAAGCCAGTAACAGTTGGCGCATCAAAATCTTCAGCTCATGGATGCAGGACTTTTAAAGACTCGTACCTCTAGGGTATTGAATTTCGTACTTAAAGAGCTATGTCACCTTGTCTTACATCTTTTTCGCCATACCACTGTGTGGAGTTCTTTCCGAGTTTGATTCTGCCCTAAACTTAGAAGTTTGGTCTTAGCCGACTTCTTACATGACTTTGTATGTTGCTCGTCCCTTTTTCGTGCTTCAATTCCTGCGTCTTTTTCTAGTTCTCTTTTGAGTCTGAAGACAAGTTCAATCGCTGTTATTTTTGGCCTGAAGATGCTCCAATCAGGCTATTTGCGAAAGAACGCATATGAATTTAAGTCTGGCTCATAATCAGGAGACTCATTTCTCTGCTCGGTATATCTTCTTTCTTTTGGAAGTGACGTACGATGCCGGTGACTTATTCCTCTGTTGATGGCGCAGATCAAAGTTTCCCTTTTGCGATGATGTCACAAGGTGCTGTCCATTCATCCGACCTAATTCTACAAATAAGATGGTACATGCTCCTTACGAAAGCTCTTCCACTCTTGCAGAGTTGTTCGGCGTTGGTTTGATATCGCCGTTGCAACTGTGTGTCGGTCGGTCGGCTTTAGGATTGGATTGCTCAAGTTGAAATAAATCATTCGCCGAAGCGTTCTTTCCAAATACTCAACACTGACTAAGGATCTCAGAAATGTTTGGATCCTGTACGCTTGGAAGATCGCATTACCCTGTAGTAGAACTTTCGAAGATAATTTCTGAACTTTCGAGCAGTCGACGTGACTCCTTTCATTTTTAGCTTGTAGAGCTTACAGGTATCTCTCTCAGCAGCTCTGGTTTTCGTGCTCCAGACTTCAGTATACAAAATCACTGAATAGTTTAACCCGGATATGACTCTAAACCGAATAATAATCATGAATCGTGATCTTGCTGATTATACCCTTTCGAGTTGATGCTACCTGACGCATATCCTTTTAAATATGTTAATCTGCAATTCCTCTCACACGGCGCCACCCATGACACCCACCTCCATTAGGGGCGATTCTAAACCTCCATACCATGCGACGAATTACCCTATCCAAACAAGCTGCCAACTTTGAAAACTCTCCCAACGCCTCGCACTATAATAAATCATGGTTCGCTCCACTATATACCATCAGACGGGAGTCATACACTCGGACGTTGTGGCAACAACAAATTGGATCACTTAGCGAATTGCATTAATTGTGGAATCACATCAGCGCATACATCATCATGCGATCAGATTCCTCACACTCGTGTTATTAGATTCCATGCTCGGCATCCTATCGCCATGCCGCAAACGACGTTAACGACAACTAGGAGTGGGTACCTAACGCCGGCCGGCCGCCACCGTCGACAACTTCGACGACTATATTCAAAACACAGCAACAACAACAACGACGACGACAACAATTTAGTTAAGTTAGACATAGTTAGACGCAGACACAATCTGCGAACGATGCGTCCATATTTTAACCCGGAATTACACTGGGAAAAAAAGTATCTATGCAGCATGGATGGTATTCGTTCAGTGAAAGCATCCAGCTTTTGTGCAGGAGCACCTCTCCAGAGCATGGTAATGCATGTAGTCTAGGGCCAAGTATAATATTGTGTATGCAGAGCAAACAAACCAACGGCGGGGCCTCTCTGACAAATAAATTATATTCCCAACTGCTTGGAGGAGAGCTGGTGAAATGCGCCGACCATCCCCATGCTATGATCATTGCCACCAGCAACCACCTCCTTTAAACGCGACACGACATAGGGCCGAGCAAGCGAGTGCGGCGGCGGCGAAGGCGACTACGATGCGATTACTTCTCATAATTTGTCATATTACTATCGCACTATTATTACATTCGCATTTCAACTGATTATGCTGAGTGCTGAAAATGTAATTTAGTATCCAGACTATCAGACGTGTATCTGCGGATGGGATGTGTGATCTGTGTGTGAGTGTATCTCTGCTGGATGGAGGGTTGTGTACAAGTCACACCGAACAGCTATAGAGCAGTGGACTTTCGAGAGCAGTATAGCACTTGTCGACAGATGGAATAATGGATTCAGATTGAAGATGAAAGGGATTTTTTATTCTCGTCTGTCTGTGTTGTGTTTATTGTAGGAGATCTGTAGAAGGGCATACCCTTTGTGGGCTGAGTTGGATACTGTCGGACAGCAGTATGGCTTCAGTTTGAAATGCTACGTAATCGGTTTTGACTTTTATCTGTAGTATGGTAGAATTCTCACAGACGGAAATGGAGTTTTCATATATGTATGTATTAAAACGAAACGAATTTTCGTTTCCGCGGAAGGAAGACAACAAGAAAGCTTTGTTATGGACATTTTCGGTTTTTTTTCTTTGGCGGCACATACCTAACAGCGAAAACGAAAAACATTTTCGTTTCGTGCGAGATTAAAAAAAAAACCAAAGTTATGTCATTGAAGTTTTGATATTTTTTTATTCTGATTCATATACCTAACTCCAAAAACGGATAACATTTTCGTTTTGTGCGAGACGTATTCTTCATATTTTCGTTTTTTTCCCTAGAAAAGAAGTTGACGTTTTTCATTATCGTTGATTATTTCGACGGAAAAGATCCATTTTATATCGGTTTGTCAAACCCTTGCTAGTACGATGCAGAAAACGAAAGAAATTTTATGAAGTAAATTTTCGTTTTTAGGTGAGTTCTTTCATTTTTTTTTGTGCTTAACAGAACTCGACCCAGTTTATTTCTAGGAAGCTCCAGCATTGTTCAGAGTGCAGGCTTTTCAAGCAAGCTACGCTATAGTGAACAAATTTGAGAAGATATTGCTGGTGATTCAGCTTTGCTTATAGGGATGACTATCAATTACCAAAGGAGCTTATAAATTTAAAACTTTTTCTTTCAACTTTCTAGTAAGAGTATGACTTATAATTTATTTAAAGGCCATCCAGCTGATAAAGATGCTGAGTCTGAGACACTGTAGCCTGCTATCCTCTGTGATATGAAGCACTTTGCTTCATATCACAGAGGTCCAGGCTTGCTCGTTATTTCGCATATCTAACATTTTTGGTGAGATCCCCTTTCAGCAATATTTTTCAAACAAAGTTACCTGCTAACCCAATGAAAAAATCCTATCTTGTCGGTTAAAGCTTTATCATAAACTTTGACAGACAGGCGCGCTATAGAGTGCACGAAGTCTATTGTTGTGAAACTATTCAGGTTATAATTTCATTTGTGCCCGTTGTGGGCCTTCTGGGTGGTTCTAAAAATGAAAAGCAGCTTCAGCGCACTTCTGATCTGTGACGACCATCATTCCATGAGACATCTACAATTCATATGCCTTACAACGATTCTGTCTCAAAAAAGCAGAGTAAAGCAGGCAAATGCTTTTAAAATCAACTCAGAGTGACTTGCTTCAAATCAGCCTGCAAGTATGCAATCATTTTTGAATAAAGTGCTCTAAATAGGCCCTTGTGGTGTATAACCCCATTTTTTATTTAATTCCACAATCTCGTAGTATTTCCTTACTGAAAATAAATGTCCCTTAAAGGATATCAACAAGATCTTGCAATTTATTGCAAACAATATGACCGCTCATGTGTGTATTCTAAGTTGCGAAAAAGGTCGTTTTATCCATTGAGAGGGGAATGAATAAAACGACCTCACTCTTTCACATTTGACAGCTTCAAATCTCCAGCCTACAGCCCTCTTATCTACTCACACAGACCACTATTTCCATGGCCCAACTGATCGATATCTATATGTCCATCCAGTATCCAGATAAACAATCACCACCACATCAGCGCTGCAAACCCTGATAAGTGTATGCAACATTCCACAGAGTGGGCTGCGCCATGATTTAGATTCATTCGCATATGACAGCCATAAATCGACGATGCACTTGGCCAAAGCGATGGTCGTCGTCCAGATGTATGGTACCCCCATTTGTGTCCCATTCCTTTGTTCATGTGATAACCCCCAAACAAAAAAGCGGAATATCTGGAAGAGATTAAAAACCGCTCACATCGAGTCCATAAATAATAGCCTTTTAGTCCACAGAAAAAAAAGATGGACAAAACCGCCAGAAGTAGACACAGAATGCATGGGACAAACAACAACAACAACAACAACAACAACACCAACATCGTTCATAGTTCAGCAAAACGGACGCAGAGAGGATGTCGGATTTGGTTCCAAGTCAGCTCCGTTCGTCGCGTCGGTCGCTCTCGCAGTGTCCGGATTTATTATGTGGAATATTTCTCAGTTTCTGGATGCACACTGGAATGACTCGGGGTATCCCTATCATCAGCTAAAATTTATGCATGCACAAATACAATACCTGAAGGTAGTATATTCAAACAGGATGGCCAAGATCCCAATGTCATAGGAATGCGCTGCCGCCGCTTCTGCTGGTGGTGTCCCTGCTGCTGCTGGCGGAGTTCCTACTGCTGGTGCTCTGGTTGCAACGCAGTCATATCTTCAAATCGGGTGGCTGGTCAGAAGATACGTGCAGCTAGCGCTATCCAGGCGATGGGGGTAAAAGTGTCCAGGTCAGGTAGATGGGTTCCGTAGATTAGCTTTAGATGGGATGTGTGTTTGTATCGCTTCGTATTTACTTTTGCAATTTCCTTTGCAGTTTGTTTTGAAGTGTTATAGTCATGTTTCTACTTTGGTATTACTTTGGTCATTGCCATGGCCATGGCGAGGCCCGCAGAGCACTCTATTCTGTCATTGTGTGGGGGAATTGTTCGTTGTCCATCTGTTTCCTTGTTTCAAATGTAAATTGACTCAGTCAAGTGCACTTTTATTTGGAATCAAGTATTTTACCATTTGAAAGTAGATCGGGCAAAGGGGGTGTGAGTTGAGATTTATTTGAGCTGGGAGAATCCAGCGGCCAACATTTTACTCCATTTTATAGGGAGAAGTTCAGAATTGGTGGGACTTATGTATGAAATCCATTCTTTCGTTTTTAGAGTTCTGTACCCAAAGGGAACAGGTTTCACTACGACGACTGTCCGAACCCACTAGACCAATTTTGTTCCAAGGTCTATTTCAGAAACTAATTGACGTAGAAGGCTGGAATTTGCACACAACATCCGGTATAACCTCTAGTTAAATGACAAATACCAATGGTAGCAATACTATTTTAGAGTAATTAGTAATTCGGTGAACGAAATTTCCATCCGCATAAAAAACTGTTTATTTCTTGATTTACAAAAAAATTCACATATACCTTTTTTGAAGACCATGCTTTTAGCTATATATGTGCCGAAGACTGTTTTAGCGAAAAGTTTGTATTTTAAAAGATATTTACAAAAAACTGTCAATCACTTTATAAAATACGCTACTTTTCTCTACTCATACTCTTAAAAAAAAAATCTTCGCAATTTCCGCAAAAGTACGGAACTTTCGGTGCTTGAGTGACACTCGCACTTGGCCAATTTTTTTTATGTATAGATATGGAAATTAACATCTATGTCTTGTTTTCGTTTGTGCCAAAGCAGTACATGCTGGAATTAACTTAAGAAAACTTTTATAGTGGTTCAAATTTCGAATAATTCGCTTTTAAAATGACGCCACGGAAATTTACCTACGAAAATTCACTTTTAACGTGGTGCATATTTTATAAAAAATCGTTTTTAAATAACGCCGCAATTTGTACGACACAAAAAGTGTCCCAAACTTGTTTTCCTACAGTGTGATGGTGGTTTCTCCATCTCAACGTTTGAATAAAGCATTTGTAAAACTTTATTTCAACAGGATACAGTTGTCGTAAATGCCACAAAAGCCTACCAACCTCCCATACATAGTTCAGCCGGCTAAATTGATACCAAAAACTTCAGACACATCCACTTAAAGTCAAGTCCGACACTCATATCAACGGTTGGCTGATAAAACCAGACAACAACAAGAGACCCGAAACAAAAAAAGGAACTCGCTGGCAAACTCCTATCAAGCTTCCGTCAACAAAAGCCCAATCGTAAACCACCGTATATGCCTTATCGTCGAATAACTCAATCCAACTTCGAGATACCTCAACCTGATTTATTGAACCATGCACCGTTCGCCCTAAAACCGATCCAAATAGACGCCCAATTGACAAAGAATCGCCATTATCAGCGATAAGCTGACGCGTCTCAAAATCTATTTTCAACATGCAGCTTATACTGGCATTGCAATAGTCCGCCGCGCCGCTCGCACAATTTACCCTCGACGTCACCCAAATTGATATTAGTGTTAATTGAGTTATGTAAATGTATCCACGAATGGTCGGATCTTATTTTTTTAAGATTTATTGTAATCACTTCCACATGGAAATCAAAATTGACTTTTAAGGCCCGATCTAATGGCTCTTAACACTTCGCATACGTTTGGCCCTCATTCGGGTAAAGGATGACATGGGCAGCAGCATTTTGGGAAAGGGGTAACCCTAACGTAATTATTGTCGATTATTTTTTTTTTTTGTGTTCCCTTAAAAGAAACAGTGACAGCGACATAGATACAAGCATACGAGTATTTAAAATTGAAAATTAAGTGGCGGAAAAGAGGAGACCTATATAAATATTTCTTTGAAAACAGAGTATCCACTTGCTCCAGATGCAGTGACCATAAATCACAGAGATAAGGACCACTAACTGTCTGCCAGCCATTCATACACAGATACACGACGCTGTATATTGAATTTCATAATTAGACACATTGCTATGGGTGTTGCGCTGCAGTGACCCGAAAGTTGGATTCAATTTTGAACGGGAGAAAAAATATCGCATTCTCATTGAAAGCAGCAGCAGTAGAAGCAGCAGTGCATCGGGCCGATAAGGACAGTTTATAGAAATCGGGGTGGTCGTCGCTGAAAAATGCACTTGGGGACCGTATATATAGTCGCTTGCTCCATTGCAAATGGAATAATCGAATTTTAAGTGGAACCACTTCCGAGTTTGCTTCTGTGGGAATGGGAATGGCACTGACACTAGCGGCGCTATCGGATTCATAATTTAATAATAAATGGGAATCAATTGACGAAAACGGTAAAAAAAAGATCGAACTTGGACTTAACCAGATTCAGTTTGAGGAAGTTTTATCATTTCTAAATTGAATGGTGTAAATTATTGGCCATTGGTGATTGGTTTTAAATGGTCATGGTAGGTATAGGTCGTTCATTTGGGTGTGGGAAATGCACTGGAAGTCGTTGGGATAGACTAATCGATTGGGATTGGGAGGGGGTCTTCTGTGAGAGGTATAGTGGACTTGCATTAATTTTTGGGTCTTAGATTTTTTCCTGATAACCTTAAGAAGCTTAAAAAGCTGCTGCAAAGGGTTTTTCTTATGCGAATGTCCAAAAATCTGTCACCAAAGACGACCAAAGCAATAAGAAAGACCGAACCTCGATTTAAAGGTCCGCTTCATCTTCCATCGCGGGCGACAACACTTGGTATGATAGGCTGGAGTTGCTCTTAAAAGGGCTGCAAAGGTCGGATTAAAAGTGTAACTTTCATAATATAATAAAACCGTTTTTGTTGCTTCTGTCCTAATCATAACAGTCCACGACGGATATAAGAAACAGAAAAATAAATTGTAATGCCAACAATTTTCGTTGGTTAAAATGAACCCAAATATCAAAATCTTTGATTTAAGAATGAAATTGTTGGCAATGATGTAATAAAATTCTTCAACTTAAAAAGGAGTTTTTGTTAAGAAAGATAATATTTGAACCAAGAACTTCACTTCGTCGCTTAACAATCTTTTTGTTTCTGAGTGTAGAAGAACAATTTGGATAAGAAAAAACTATTTTTTTTTTTTTGGATTTTAGTGGTTTCTTATATCCATCGGGGACTGTATATAATTGGGCTACTCTTTATTTTTTGTCGTACCAATTACTACGTTATTTCAAAACAGAAATTTATAAAATAAGAACCAAATGAAAGTTGATTTTGCGTATATGAATTCCCGCATGCAGTGTTTAGTTACAAACAATACCACAAAGTTGTCAAAGGACAATGAAAATGTGCTCCATTAACATCTTCTTAATCAAATTTGTCTGCTCATATCCTTAAAAAGTCCCACATCAATCCTTAGATAAGTACTAACTTTTAAGATACCTAGCCCATCGAAATACCAAGTCCACTTGAACTTGTTCCCAGGTTGTAATAGCCATTTCGATAAATTTTATTCACAATATTGTTGAACGTATTTCTGAACATGCATCATCCATTTTAATCAATGAATCACCATATGACCACCAGTCATGCCAATATCAGCAATTAAGATGTCCTCAATCCATCCTTCGTATACCCAAAAACCAATTTCTAACAGCTGCCAAAACAATTCGACAAACAAATCCGTAAGAGGAGATATGTTCGCCAATCTCTTCTGCACCATCATAACTCATTCGAATACACAGACACACACAAAAACAGAGACAGAGGACATGGGACTACTCCAAGTCCGATGCAGGCATAACCCCCGTGTAGAGGTCAAAAATTGCATTGATATCCCATTTTATTGCAAAACAATAAAATTATTTTGATAAGGACTGCATATCTCAGAGCAGAGAACACACAAAAACTCAAAAGTGAAAATTTATTGTCCTTGCACCGATCGGGCGAGCTGTGGCTCGACTTGGCTCGGGCATTCGCCAAAAAGGACAGTCAGACGTTGTGTAGGGTACCTATATGACTCGTAGCTCCTCCAAAGTGCTGTGTGCGGTTAACTATGATGGTTGACCTTTTGTTGTGGTCATTTCGAGCTCGAATCGATTTGGCCAGCAGTATACCGCCGCACTGATGGGAGAGGATATGGATCTATGGTGCTGTGCTGGTTGGCATGTCCAGGTGGCGATGATTCTTTTCGTTCACATAATTCAGCAAGACCTTCTGTGACACAAACACAAGAGGATATGTGAAACCGCACAGAGTCCTTTGGCAATCATCTTTTGGGCGATTCCCCTATCGTTTATGTCCTCTGTCGCATACAAAAGAAATTAAATCTCAAATTAGAGGGGGCCCGGACCTCTATTCCATTCTCGTTCTTACATAAATCCCTGGCGAAATTGAGGCACAAGAATAACAGAACAGACATTACATCACATACATATTTATAAATAGTCACAGGCACACAGGGGATATGCAGAGAGGCAGACGCCGTTAAAGGGAACGCATATACAAACTTCATATGCCTCCATTATAAAGCCAGACGACGATTTTTCTGGCGACAATAAAGGACGGACAAAAAGGACACTCAGCACTGAGGACTGAGCCCACAAAAATCAGATAAATTCACTTCCTCTATTGTCCTTTTTTTATACCACTCCGAGCTGGGAGTATGTGTGCTTATTTAAAATTTTTGTGTGTTTACTTTTCATTTGGCCTTCGTCCCGTTGTGTCGTCGTTATATTTTGCAGGACAATGCGGATGTCTTTTTTTGTTGTTGTAGTTGTTGGAAAACTCCCCTCCATGTATGTGAAGAAAATCTCCGGGCACACAACGTCGCCGGTGATGCATCGAGCGAACGAGAATTTATTCAGAATTAAATGGAGGAATTAGCAAAGGATTTTGCAGGATATCATTGCGAGGCAAGAACGGACAGTGTACCTACGATGGTGATCATTTTTCATGGACGAACGTGTACACATGATTTTCAATTAGCACCAGATAAAGCATAAAGGCGGGTGGATTAATGGATTTGCATTGAACAAAGAGATGAAACCATGGCGACTGATGCTCCAGCAGCGAGTGGGCTGGGATGGTCCAGTGGCCCTTGCATACGGTCGAGCAGTGGCACAACGTATGCGATCAAGCGACATGGCGATTGCTAAAAATTGTAATTGCTATGCGATATAATTCAAAGTGGTAATACGTTACGTGTAGTATTCATTCCCGAGGAGGAGGACTAGGCGGTAGCCGGCATCATCTCTCTACTCTCTACTCTCTAGTGTTGTCTACATGAGACGTAACCGGCAAACCACTTTTCGATGAATCACTGTCACATGTCAGGGGCACGTCAAACTTGGATTGTACATATGGGCAGTACTGTTGGTTGGTACGGTACTAGGCACGACCACCTTTCTATTGCCAAATACACGATGTGGACGTAGAGATACTGCAAGTGGGGTGTGACCGAGTGCAGTGGTGCCGAAAAGGGGATTTGATTTTCCCTTTGAAAGTGAGTTGGAGCTTAAAAGACTCAGTGAAATAAAGCTGAGGGAGTCTTGAAGAAAACTGTCTCAAGAAGTGTGTATTTTGATGGGCTTCGAAAGCGGCTAGGGAAGTACGATGAGCAGTTGAGCAACGCAGTTGGTGAAAAATGGACGGGCGCGATATTCCTCTCCGTTTTTGTATCTTTAGACGAGGTGACAAGACCGAGAACCAGGTGGCCAAGAACACGCCAATTATGATTTGTTTGTGGAACTTAAAAAGAAGGGAAAAGGTGGAATTTGCTGCTTGCCCTTCTGTTCGTAGTTTATTTGTACCTTTTATTTTATTTTATTTTTACCTTTTTCCATATAGATAAAGAGCTACTTTTGTTCTGACACATTTGCTCAGTTCCTCTGTACCCAATACACAAACCAGAACCTACCCACTTCCGCTAATAGATGACGTTGTATACAAATAGGCTTTTAGGGCTAGAAGGCGACTAAACGTTTGAACTCCGTAGAACGCTAATGCTAAGGGAAAACTTCATAAAGGAAGACCTTTACCTCGAGGATACCAATTCAGTTTGAGACAGTAAATTAAGGATCTAGTTGGCTGGAGAGGTGTCCTGAAAATGACGGGACTGTAGCGCAATTAAAAGTGGACTTAGTGATTGATATTCGAAAAGGTATCTCCAACAGCTTTGTCAGGCAGCTAGATTAAAAATCGAACGCACTGGATATGCATGCAGGAAGTTGTAGTATAGACTGCATCGCCACCATTAGCTAGGTGTTCGATTGTTTTACAAATGACGTCGAACAACTTCGCAGGGACTTTAATAGAGACTCAGTTGGTTGAAGAGGTTCGCGTTTAGTCCGAGCTGAACCCACATCTAGTCCCATCACATGTACTAGAGTTGGTGTACTATTCTGTCTTTTGCTATCTACCCAAAGTTTGAACAACATATTTTTCACTAGGTCCGCATAAGAGCAAGAGTTGCGGTACTTCTTGGTTTCGTATAACATATTTTGCACTAGGTTCGTTTAAGAACAAGAACTTCTCGACTTCGTTGCATAGTTTCTGAAGGCATTTGACTTAGATGGACGCCCGTACTAAAACTTGAAGTTAAACTGTTTTTTCTACTCAACCCTTATGATTCGCATCCACTTCTTTCATTTGGAGGAAAAGTTAGAATTTGTTATCGAAAAGTGCTAGAAATAAGGACCGCAGGTTAACTCTGCAAATGTGCGACTTGACGAACCAAGGCTTAAAAAGTTTATTTATATCTTAGATCCCTGGACAGCTCATCCAATTTACCAGTATAAACCTTAAAAATCCCTGGTTGAGGGGGTAGATTGCAGCTGGCCAGCTGCAAAAAAGCGGCTCAAATTTTCGTCGAACTGCTATCAGATGCGCTTTGAAAAGAGCTATCAGCCAGAGGCGCCGGTACAATCTTGCTGATTATTCAGGTCATAACTGCAGGCGGATTTTCTCGCTTGTAAATATTTTCTAAATGTCCCATGTCTTGTGAAATATTTATATACCCAACCACCTACCGGCCGCACTGTGCCAAACCGCGCAGACAACATCAGAAGCATTAATTACATTACATCAGCTGACCCCTGGACAGCGGCAACTCCCAAGTGACAATCTGTGACTTTGGGAATTTTCCATTGCCATCCAATAGAATGTGTAGCGACATCGGTATGCTATGCAAGTATGCTAAGCCAATCCGTCTGGTCTTTTGCGCCATTCCCCTCAAACATAACCGAATTATTTCGTTTGTAATTTACATCTCTCATACATTGGTTTCTCATACTCACTCGCTATGTGCGAGGATTTTGTACCACGTTGACCATAGAATGACATTCGTCTCTCCCTCATGAACGATATGATGCATTTTTGGGACTCAAATCCCCCTTTCGCAAAAATGTCATCTGATGACATCCCGGCAACGAAAATGTCCATTTACACCGCTTGCGTTTGTCCTGTTGGACATGGTGGTAAATATACACTTCAAGAGAACCCTCGCGTCTGATGGATGAGCGTAATTTTGTGGCACTAAGTTTGCCATCGATTTTCTAATTGTTACACTCCTGCGGTTGCAGGAATGCCGACATCGGCGATCGGTCCATGCCACACACACACGTGGAGGAGAGAATTTCATTAGAAGCCACATCAGCCACACCAACTGTGATTAGCTTCTTTTCTTTCCCCAAATGACTTTTTCGCGGCCTTTCTTTCTGAACGGTATGCCACCGGCCGTGGCGCGGCGGCGAATTGAATGATGAGCCGAGGAGAATTAAAAGTGATCGTCTTCATTGTTGGGAGGGTATTGCTTTTAACCCGACTCTTCAATTGGACGAGACGTTCGTAAATTGAAGAACAGCAATTGAAAAGAGTCATTGTTTGGGGCCCAGGAAGTGAACCGACCGCAGAGGAGTGCGTGTGTGGCTTCATTATGGTGGGATGTAGGTACAACTATGAAGTGTGAGAATTGACCTTAGTTTTTGGAACCGCGCCGCAATTATCTAACAAAAAAGAGGTTGCTGAGAGAAAAAGGTGTTAAAATGATTCGTGTGGTGTGGTCTGGTGGTGAGTGTAGCTTTGAAGTATTCAATCTGTCATGTGATGGCTATGAAAAATGTTGATTGAGGTAGAACTGTTTCTAGAGAAAGTTTCAATATTTGGCCGGACTTCATCGCACAAACTGAAAGTTGACAGCAAGTGAGTTTGGGCTCTGAAGAAGAAGAAATAGAGGCAGTGATGGAGATAGAGATGGGGATAGAGATAGAGATGGAGATGGAGATAGGGATAGAGATAGAGATAAAGATAGAGACAGAGATAGAGATAGATATAGAGATAGAGATAGAGATAGAGATAGAGATAGAGATAGAGATAGAGATAGAGATAGAGATAGAGATAGAGATGGAGATGGAGATGGAGATGGAGATGGGGATAGAGATAGATATAGAGATAGAGATAGAGATAGAGATTGAGATAGAGATAGAGATAGAGATAGAGATAGAGATGGGGATAGAAATAGCGATAGAGATAGAGATAGAGATGGGGATAGAGATAGCGATAGAGATAGAGATATAGATAGAGATAGAGAGAGAGATTTAGATGGAGATGGAGATAAATATAGAGATTGAGGTTGGGATAGGGATAGGGATAGGGATAGGGATAGGGATAGGGGTAGGGATAGGGATAGAGATGGAGATGGAGATGGAGATGGAGATGGAGATGGAGATGGAGATAGAGATAGGGATAGGGATAGAGATAGAGATAGAGATAGAGATAGAGACAGAGATAGAGATTAATATAGAGATAGAGATCAATATAAAGATAAAGATAGAGATAAAGATAGGAATAAAAATAAATACAGAGCTATCACGCAGGTTGAATTCTTTAATTAGATAGACCATAGAAATATTTCTAAAATCACATTGGCAACTGAAAAAACTTGTTATCCACCCTGCAGCCTAACCATTTTTCGCCATTAGCTGTATGCAGTGACTTTACAACCTTCCCATTCACTATACCTACACTACAATCACAATCCATCTCACAGCCTTCATGATATGAGCTCCTTTCACTGCAATAAAACTCCGATCGTAACTCCACCAGTAGGTATACGGAAAATAATTAGAACCCCAAGACGAACGCGACGAGAAACCATCAGAAGAATCCCATAAATCTCCAGTAGTAACCCCGTAAATCTCCAATTTCCCTAGAATCCATGACGCGAGTATACAGCAAACGAACCAAAAAAACCAACCTCATGGGGTCAATTGTGAGACGTCTCCACAGAAGATGGATTGTCGTCAGCTCTTCATATCACAAGAATTATTATTGCGACTCTCTTCAAGGGCTGGGTCATAAAATGTGTCATCGTTCGGCCCTATAGGGGGGCCTATTCAGCTCCTTTTTAATGTTCCGCATAAGCCCATAAAGACAAACAAACAGACGTCCACTTGGACAAACGCGTTACAACCTAAAGACCTTACGACTTGCATATGCCTTCGTTTATGCGTTTTAATGTCGACTAAGAGTTACATGTTCAACACGCAATGAAAAATGAGAAGAAAACTGCTCTGGATTTTTAACGACTCCACGCACAAAAACCGACTGTGCAGTGCAGTTGTTGTTGTTGTTGTCTGGGCATACAAATTCATTATGAATTTTCGGACAATAAAAATAAATTAAATTTCCACACAATGAACCCCAGCAAATGGGGTGCGGGGGGGAAATAAATTATTTGTCGAGACGTTTATTACACGAGTCCCAGTCGGATTGATGGGAACCGCCAGTTCAACACGAGAGTTCTCCTCGGTATATACCTATTTAGAGGAATCCATCATAGTGTATGCAGGGTCGCACCTTGAAGGGACACCACTATCAATTTTTCAATGATTTTTATAGCTCAATATCGGAGGAGTTGTAAAAATGTGTTCTCAATCGAATTTGTAGAGTTTTCCTTCACAGCTGGACGTGGAATGTGATTTTTGGTGAAAACAGGGAGTTTGACACTCTTGTCGGAGGGGCTTCAAAATTTAATTTTTATGGGGAATTTTTCAAACAGTTTGGTGAATTTTATTGAGCGCTAGGTATGCCATGGAATCGATTTGACACAGTGAATGGAGATGTTATTAGAGGCGGCTGTTTTGTTGTGGGTCACAGAATATAGTATAGTCTCGGATTGGGAGATATGTGTCCACCAGGGGATCGGGTTAATGTCTAAATCAATTCTCAAGAGATTCGGTTTACTGCCGCTTGTTAAAAGTGAATTGTGTCGGTGGACCTATTTTTAGTTTGCACGACAATATAGACATCAACCCACTGTAAGTGAGGTTATGCCATCTGGGTTGGGTTTTTGTTCCTATTTTGTTGGCCGGAAAGTCTTTCATTCGGGTCATAAAATATTTTGTAACTCATAGGTGTCTTTTGTTTTGAAAGGTAAGAGTATGTAGGTGAAGGCAAAACGTCGTTCTACAGAGCAGAGGTCGTTGAAGAATAGACTTGACAATGAGAGCACATTTTATAGCTTGGCTTTAGGTAGGTTTTGTCAGGGAAATTTTGGAAGTTAAGGCGAAACTCGAAGTGCAATCGAGGACTTCCCTGAATCACATTTAGGTGCAACTTTCTCACACTCAAGAAACTCTCCATGCACTAGAGAAATAGAAGACAGTTGGCCTTCTCAAATTAATCCTACAGCCTGAATTGGGGGTACCCTAAAAACGTTACCGTTAACAGACTCTGTACGAAAAGGCTAATGCACACTGTCTAAAAATTATATAGCCGCTCTCTCTCGCTTGACATTCACAGAGAATGTGGGTGATATCCTCCGCTACTTAACCCAAAGAGTACTCCTAGCTTGGCTTTACTGAATTTGTTAAATTCTCCAAAAAATTTAGGTCAGCGAGTCCTCACAAACCTTCTAACCCTTCTAAGTCAGACCGTCTTGAGATTGTCGTATTGCGGGTTTTATCGAGAATAATTCTTCTAGCCACCCCGTTGGTGGATTTGTGTCTTTAATCAAAGCAGGTCACACTTGATAAACTTTACTTTGGTTGGGGTCGGACCTGAACCAAAGCCTAAATGTCACTCGAGCTTGAAGTTGGATACACCATTTTGGTTCATTTTTCTGCACCGTACTGTCGATCAGAGGGAGATTGAAGGTTTAGACCAAGAGTGACGTGTCGATAAATTTCTATTACCAGCGGGCACTTCTTGCCTATATCTAAATCGGGTGTGTAGACATCCAAATTCAGCCTCAAAAGCCTTAAACCTACTTATAGGGCACCTCAATCGCTTATCTTCGGATTGAGCGATCATTTCTTTTTGTGGGACGACCAGAACCGCCATAACTTCAGCTCCAAAAAAAAAAAATAAGGCCACCGACGATCGCTATAGTGACAGCTCCACAAACTAGAGATGACAAATCACCAGCAACTGCAAGCATCTTTACCAAAGTCGCCGCTAAGTACAATTCAGACAAACTGTTACCAAATTGCACACTACGTGCTCTCCACTACAACGCGGCACGTTCACAAAGTCGGATAGGATCTTGTACAATACGCAATCTCAACACAAAATACGAAGAACTCCGTTTTGTTCTTCGCTTTGGGTATATCAGCTCAAACTGACTGATTTAAGCGAATAAACGCGCAGCATGAATACTCAATGAGTTCAGATGCTCGCATATGTATTAAGAGATGTGCTTGCAATATTTCCATAAGCACTACCTACCTACACCGATAAATTGTACATACCCTCATTAACAGAGGCTTGTTGCGTAAATCCAAAGTGCACACTCCTTGCGAGTTCCCTCAGTTGGCTATATCAAAACACCGCAAAGGGAGGCGCACATTTCAAGGTCTGCGCGCGCACATGCAATCTGCATATCAATGGACGCATTTTATTATGTTCATGTTCTTAGAAAAGTGTTTTACTATTCTGCCCCCGCGCACCCATTCCACTCGTGAATATTAAAGTGAGCGACCAATTGCACCGCAGCTGCTCAACTGCAAGTGGCCGTACTATGTGCATCCAGAGAAATGTTAACCGCTGACCCTCGTGTCTGGTGCTTGTTCGGATCGTTTGCATGCCAAAACGTTGCGACTGGCGCTAGGCTTCCGATCTGTGTATAGGAACCCAACTCGTATATCTGTGCAGAGCCCATGGCAGGAGACAGCGTTTCAACTGCCAATAGCAATAAGTCCGGCGGGGTAATTACTGGGCGCCTTCTGTGATTTCCTATTGCTAGAATGATACTGGGCAGAGACTATCGACGCGCCATCATTTTGTCGATGTGGCGCGACAATTCTCCCGGAAGAGGAGTGATTCTATGGGACTCCTCAGCAAATATGGCACGTGTCAGAAGTTCCAGAGAGTTTGCTGCCTCCACACAGTTGGTGGCGCGCTTTTAAAATGTTATAATTTCGCTGCCACTGTCCATGGTGAGTTTAACCTTCACCGGATTCCCTTCGCCTTCCCCGAACCTACACACAAACAACAAAATGTATATCCAAAGCTCTTAGCCTTGCTATTGTCAGGTTCACTTAAAGTCGACTGCGCATGCGCACCCATCGCATCGAATCGAACATAATCATTGGTGCAATGTGCGCGCCCGTCTCAACGTTACTTAACCGCCCATTTGGCAGCTTAAATGACGTGCGGCGGGGGGCAGGGCGCTGCTATACAGGGGTACACTGTGTTGTCGTCTTGGTCTTGGCCAGTGATGCGTTAAGAGGTCAGTGTGGAACAGCTAACACCAACTGACCAGCAGAAGCCGACGAAGAGGAAGAAGACGTTTTGCTAAAACCATGACCATGTGCGCGTCAAGGAATGAAAACATTTTGCAGCGACGATCAACCGGTCCGGGGCGTTAATGACCCTCTTCGCAATTGGAAATTACGTCGTTTTTTGTTTCGTGGTCGAGGTCTGGTGGTACCGACTCCGGCTGGACTTTGTATTGTGTCGCGCTAAAGCAAAATTGTTGAAATTGTTTTTCGCATGGATTTTGTTTCGTTTTGTGATTTCTCATGATCAGCTTGGACGGTGAGTCGGGAATGCTTTGGACAATTAGTTAAACATGATGGAATTTGGCACTGAACCGGAGAGCTCTATGGGATGGTGGTGGACTGGCGGTCTTTGGGTGGGTTACCAAGAAAGTGCGTCTCAGCAAGGGAATGTACCATATTTGGGAGGGTAGACAATACTTCCTTGTTGCCATTGAAAACAATGCGAGGAATTCTTTGGGGGCTCTTTTGATGTTTCGCCTTGGGACACAGATACCTAATTAACAGGTGGCTGGGGTATTTTGGAAAGGTGCCTACTCAATTTTTGTTGGGTGTGCCTGCTGGAGGTCATGGGGATGTTTGGGAAAATCTTCTACCGATATGGGATACATGAGCGAGTGGCAGAGGTTTCCAAGCAATAAAAAAACATGCAAAAAAAAATGCAAAATACATCTTAAGGTACTTTTCCACTGTGCCACCTCTAGCGAACATCTGCTAAACATCGGAGAGGTTCGGTATACATTTGTAGGTCCCTTCCATTCACCGTCAAGAAATTAAAAAACTCACACGAAACTCACACCTTAAACCTACACGGATCTGTTGCACTAACTCTAACATATTTTTTTTTTACGGAAAGTAGAGGAGAAGTAAGGTCTCAAAGCCTTATCAAATAATTACAAAAAGAGAATTCTTAGTTCGTGCGTACACTGTAGTCAAAAATGTCTCCGAATATATTTTGCGGAGGCAATCCATAAACGTAGGGATCTTTGCAGCCTTCAATCTTCTTCTACAAGGTCTATTCAGCTCAGACTTGATATACCCTCAACGGCACCTCAGTTTGACTAGGACACTCGTCTTTTTTAACAGATTCCTTATTTTCTGCCTACGCCAGGAAATTTACTACCGGTAAGACATTAACTTTCTTAGATAAAGCAAGTGTGAATTGTAAAAAGGTATACCTACTCTACTAAGGCGGTTGGATAGCTCTATGCTCGAGTTTTCAAACTCTCTTTCACTTCAAGTGTACACCCAACCTTAAGCCATCTCTCAACACATCTCCAAGAACCTGTCAAAAAATGACTGCACCACTGCGTCGCCGACTTGAAACTAATTCCATGGAACTAATTGCCTCCCTGTCCTTATTTCACAAGTCAGTCCATCGGCTAAAGGCTTCCATAAGATTTGGATTATTCGCGTCGCGTTAGCCAATTGACATCAATCCAACGCCACCCTTTCCAAGTGGATGGCCAACGATCGCGAGCGACCATCGTCGATTGTCATAAATGCCAATTCTGTTGGAAAGTGGTTGACAGACTCGTACGGTACCACGCAGCTGCTGTTGTATCCACGGATACATTTCCCTAGACCAATGCACACGCACGCACATACTTGCTGGAGTGAGTTAAGCAAAACTTACGACACGCTCGTGAGAAATGCGAACAGTACGCACAGCTAGACTGGTGAAATCGTTTGATGGTAATAACTGTGGAAATAGCTTTAGGGCTGAGAGTCAGATGGAATTGAATTATAATCACCGGCTGAGGAAGGGATTATGGTCGACGATGACGACAATGATATTCGTGATGGATTTAGGTAGAGAAACCTGGTGTTGATCGGGAGGGAATGCATGGCGTTCGTAATGGTGACCGGTGAGTCATAGGTGTGGGGATTGGTTTGGAACTGAGACTCATCTGTATATGCCTGTGGAACTGTCTATCAATTGAGATAAATTGAGACTCACAGGGTCTTAGTCTTAGTCATGTCCAGACAGAATTCTGAAACTGGCGGGGCTCCGCTTCAATGGCTTCTGCATAGATAGAGCATTGGGCTAAATCTTCTAACTGGGGATAAACACAGAGGACGAAGTGGCTCCGTTCGTTATTGTGCTGTAAAGAATGCTGTGGGGTTCGATGTCCGGAAGAACACAAGATTACTTCTAAAGGTTTTTTTTTTTCCACTGGTTCACTTCCCTCAAATGTCTGACAAACATCCAAAAGAGTCAGTTTCGCTTTCATTCGTCAAAAAAATAAAAAGTCCCACAAAACAAAGGATTATGAGGAGCTAGGTCTAGAGTACGGGCGGAACTCGTGCGCCCTCTATAATTAAACTTATTAACACAGTAGATAGACTTTTAAAATAGTACTCGAGATGTATACTATGGAGATGCGAGTTTGTTGAGACCCTGCTTCATCCAAAGCTGTAGAAGGTATAGCAAGTTAGAAGCCTGATTAAAACCCCTGAATGCATCAAATAGATCAGGTAAAACCCCAAAGATGTACCTCGCGATCTATTTCCACACAAATTTCACAATAATTGTGAGCTTTCGTTAATTTAAAGTGGAGACTATATTTTTTTATTAGTACGGGGCATTGAGCTTCAGCCAGTCGGGAAGAGGGTAAATCCAAGTCTTTTCTCAGAACTGCATCCACACAAAAGTCTGCGTTTGAATCAAGAAATCGATTGGTATCAAAATGACGCTCATTGACGCCTTTCTTTCGAATGTCTTTTGCCCTCAAACCCCATTAAACTGTAATAGATTACATGCACCATTACCTCCTCGGTCTCACAATCTGTCCTCTAATATCTCAATTAAAAGCCACACCATCCAACGTCCGCCAGGCCAGTGGATTCCCATTTAGGCGACTTTAAATTTCTCGGCGTGAGACTGATGACGACTACGACACATAGCTACTCCGATTCCAGCCAAGTGTCACAAAAGGCATTTATACTGCTCCTTCCCTTGATGCAACAGACCAAAAGAGCAACAGAGCAAGAGTGGCTTCGCTCAGCCCAGCAAAAGCAGTCTAAACGCCAGCATATGACTGTCGGAAACACCCAAGCACGTGTGACAATTTTATAATTCCTTTGCTACAACTACAACCGCATGGAAAATGTGAACTGTGAAATGTGAATATGTGGGCCTTGGTGCTCTCTAATCATTTGACATCGACAAGAAGACAACTTGACATGACCGACAACGGTGATGCTGATGATGACTACAACGACTCCAATGATGATGAGCAACAGTAGAACAAGAGAGCAACTATCATCATCATCAATTATTGTCGTTCTGTCATTCCGGCTGCAGAAGCAGCAACAAACAATTAACCAAACAATAAAAGTTAATTGCTGCTGAAGCTTTTCGGATAGATGGCGCGACTCCGGGGACACACTTACTTCTCCTCGCAGTCTCGAATGGGTTGGCTATATATGGCTGGGCATAACACTGTCACACTGCCGGGGGGTGCCCGAGTGACAAATGTGATGGCGACGCCGATTATAATTGAGGCTGCAATTAGACATTAGCCCAATTGGGCCGCTGAAGTTGTTGTAAACATTTCCTACACTCGTCTATCACTTGGTTGTTTAATTTTTTATTTTGGCTGCTCGCTGTGAGGTTAATCAAAGAAATTGCTTTCTCTTGGACAGTTCTTCTTTTGTCATTTACCATCGGAGACGGGAGACTGTCATTTTAATTAGGTCTAATGAAAAGATGACGTCGGTGCTTGGTTTTAAAAGTGGGTGGGGGCTTAAACAATGGGTTGCGCCGACTGCAACAAGCGCTCTCATAACATAACATAGATTGGTCGTGTGCACTATGTGTGGGCTTGACTGACTCGTGTAATATTTCGACATGGTTGCGGGGTGCTTATGTCGCGATCACGATCGCGCAATGTTGTAGGTGTGCTACGTGAATTTGTTACTATTTTTATGCATCGTTAAAGTCGCATAAGTCATTCTTCTAATATGACTGAGTACGGTGTACGGTGCACTGGAAAGCGATGGTGTTCAGGGTCAGACGACAGGAGCGGCTCGTAAATCACCATCGCACGTAAGGAAATGTCGCGCGATCTTGCTCTTGATTTTATGAAATTTATATGGTGCTTTGTTGAGTTATTGAATAAATTGATTAACATTTTTCCGAGGCATTAGTTTGCGTGGACTTGTTTTTTTCAATGAATAATATTGCAGCACATGTTCAGGTGACCTCGACTTTACTTGCCTATTATGCACATCGTCTCTTTAAATACCTACTGTCATTTGCTGGGTGTTATAATCTGGGCTTCTTGGGTTTTCGGTTGTGGACATAAGCCGTGCAGGCAGGGGCCAATTCTTTACAAATGGCTTCAGACTTTCATTCAAGAAGACAGAATGCATCAATATTAAAGTTCAAAAGTTCAAAAGCTTAGATCTTAAAAAATTAAAAAGTTCAAAGGTTGAAAAGTTAAAAGGTTCAAAAGGTCAAAAGTTCAAAAGTTCAAGAGTTCAAGAGTTCAAGAGTTCAAGAGTTCAAGAGTTTAAGAGTTCAAGAGTTCAAGAGTTCAAGAGTACAAGAGTTCAAGAGTTCAAGAGTTCAAGAGTTCAAAAGTTCAAGAGTTCAAAGGTTCAAAAGTTCAAAGGTTCAAAAGTTCAAGAGTTCATGAGTTCAAGAGTTCAAAAGTTCAAGGGTTCAAGAGTTCAAGAGTTCAAGAGTTCAAAAGCTCAAAAGTTCAAGAGTTCAAGAGTTCAACAGTTCAAAGGTTAAAAGGTTTTAAATTGCAATTTTTGTAATGCGATTTCTAGCTAAATGGCTTGAGCTCCGGCTCAACACAGAAAAGAATACATAAATCAGGCATAGCTGGATTATTTTGGTACCCGTATATCCCCCTCAAATTTAGAAAAAAAAAACCGATTGTAGCCACCTCATCATGCGAATCAACAATTATCATCCACCCACATCCAAAAACATTCCCCTCAATTAACAAACAACCTCCGCCAACAATCCTACATGCGTATACCTCCATCGACACCACCTGATGCGAGTGTCACGTCCTTTTCCGGTAAGTCGAACATCGCACACATTCCTCCTTAAAATACTCCATCAGTCAGCTCGAAGACAGCCGCCGTAATTAGCGCAATTTCCAGAACACACATCACTTAATCAAAAGCCTTTACCATTTCATCTCCCGGTTGTCGTATCCTTGGAAGCTTGCAAAAAGAATCTCAACCAGCCTATACTCCTAACGGGCTCTCATAAATCCTACGCTACTCCAGAAACACACACACAAGATGATTATGATCCAGCGACGCGGATCATCACCTGACAATCGAATTTATTTCCGGTCCGTAGAAGCCCGGTCTTGTTGTTCGTTCCCCCGTCCGCACATAACGAGTAGGTGCGCAAAAGTCACCCCAAGGCAGGAGACACCAAAGACGAACTACAGTAGCAAACGAACAAAAATAATAGCAAAAGGATTCTCCTCAACTCACAATCACAATTTACTTTGTTCACAGGTATGTTGACAAATTTATTGCCGTCACATGTCGCCTTGGCAGGATTCCACTCCAGTGTGCGTGTGTGTGTATATTTGTTTGTGTCTATCGGTGTAAATGAGTCCTGTGAGCTACATTTGTCTCCTATATGAACTGGATTATTGCCCGTTATAAATAATTTTTGATGCAAAGTGATGTGTCGGAGGATGGGCAATGTGCAGAAGATGAAAAGGATCTCATAAAAACAATGCGAATCCTTTTTTGTTTACACCATCCCGCCCTACGTATAGAAAGGATTCGTACACACGTTTCTGTATCTACGGGTGATTTATAACGCTTTATTGCTGGCAATTTTCAACTTCAGGTAGCAATCTGTTTGTGCTTCTGTGTCCTATTTTAGTCGCTTCTCACCTCATACCTATAGTGAAGGATGTGCTCTCACATACGCTACTGTTATGGGCCATAAATTAACCGAAACAACAGCGCGCGTATGTTTGACATTTGCATTGAATGCCGGTTTGACAATATACCCATACCCAGTACCGACCGAGTGGAAATTGTATTTTATTATCCTTGCAAGAAGCAATAAACATTTATTTATTTGACTCCTGGGCGGATGGTTTGCCATAGTTCTTAGAAGGATACACACGAACGAAGTCATTCAGTCATTCGTTGGTCTTTTCTTGACTGACTGACTGACATGCATTTGACGCTGCGTTGCGTCTGCAGGACATTGCACTTAATCCACTTTGCGTGACTGCATGCCCGCCTTAATAATATTTCTTGTATGTGCCTGTGTGTGTGCTGGCAAATCCTGACTTTTCAGTTCCTCCTTCAGTGTATAATTTTCCCCATTTATGGCAGTTTATATACACAGGGAATGGAAATAAAAGTCATAATTGACGAGACCGTTACAAGGATATAAAATAATTGAAATGCTTTACAGTCTGATTCCCCAAGGAATTGCTATGCCCTGGCATGTCCGCCTCAACCCCGAATGGTGGTTGTATGGCTGCGCTATAGCCGTGCACTAATAAACGCTCTCTGTCTCTGTGAGTTTTTCACTATATTCGCATGGGATTTCATGCGGCATGCGAACCGCTTGAGGATTGTGTGAGGCAGGACAAAGTTCAATCTTCGCGCTCAAGCTGAGGACGGGGGGAGGCAGTTGAAAAACCAGAATGGAAACGTAGAAAACCTCATAAAATTCGTTATATAATTCATGTTAAAGCAGATAGAATACAACGGTAATGCTACCGCAAAGGATATCGCGTCCTAGGAATATCGAATTAAGTAATTGCATAATTGCTCCACACCGCCGCGCCGTAGGGCATCGGGAATAGGTATATATACCAGAGGACACGGCCGTTGGTGTAATTGTTTTGTTATAGCTTTTGTGTGCGGTTTTTCGTGTAGTATACCTTTGGTGGATGTAGCGCAGGTCCTGGGAGTCATTTTGCTGCAATACGGTTGTGGGTGTTTTTTTTTTGTTTTTTTGTTTCCATTTGTTGTTACCTTTAGATGAAATTTTATAATTGTTTCCGAGGAACACCACCATATGTGTGTGGACTGTTGAGTTGGCTCTGTTCAATTGGACGTCACGAGGAGTTTGATGTTGGGAAGAAGGACACTTAATCAGTTTGCATTAAAAATGCATAGCGAAGCAATGCAGTGGAACTTTGTTTTTTTTTTTTCAAATTTAATTAAAAGGTCATGGACGACTGTCCGCTGGGGGTTGGTATAGGGCCATAGGGGAGATAATCTCCCTGATTATAGACCTGTTTGATGTTTGGGGCGGAAAGGCGGAATCTGTCTACGTAATTCGATTGTCCGTATGCATATTTAATCTTCGAAAATTTTGACAGCAATATTTGTGTTCGAGCTATGTAGTATAGTGGGCTGGGAGAGAGATTTTATAATGAACGGCTATTAGAAAACGATTAGGGGTTTCAATTTGGCGGCGGGTGCTTTTCCGAGTAGAGAGACTTTTCTTGTTGGTGAAAAATGCCAGTGCGCCGAGATCGGAGACTATGGAACAGGAAATGCCGTATAATGAAGGGCTATTAGAAAACGATTAAGGTTAGGTAATCAATTAAAAGCGGGTGACATTGATGTATGTGGATGTACTGTGTAAACAGGTGTCGGCGGATTGGTAGTCTTAATTTGGTCACGTGTCACCTAAATGTGAGGTATCAGCCTCAACCCATCGACGGTGTAGGGCAAGCGAGTTATTTACGGAAACGGTATTTAAGGCCAATGTTTTGTCAAAAGTACCATGGAATAGGCAGCGCTTTTTATACTTTTGGCTCGTTATCCGTCGAGACGCAGCTGTCTGTCAAACGAGATATTTAACACCGGCTAGCATATGAGATGGTGACACCCTTTAGCAATAGCTCCATCAGACTGATCAGCTTTATCCACCTTCCGTCTGGAGATTATTTACTGAAAGCCCGCCTTCAAAATGCACCATTTTTTGATAACTTCCACAGCTGTCAGCGGTAGAAACGCGTGGACCACCAGACATCGTGGGTAGAACATCTGCATATACCTACGAATGACCGTAGATAGCAAAAGAATTTAATGCGTTAAGCAAGGAACACATTAAAAAATTATTATAACTGGGGAGACAAAATATCTGCCTTGCGTACAGCCACTGTTTACAACCGTCACTGATGAAAAAAGGCTTACTTACAGTACTATTGACTTTCCCGAAGTACGCAAGTACCACTTCTCAATTTTCAGTACTATTTGTACTATTTTTAATTTTTCAAAAAGTTAACTCTTTCATTCATAACTTTCAAATCAAATAGGCTGCGATTGACCGCATTCTTGAGCAATGGGACCCTCTGTGTTATTATTTCGAACTTGGCGATTTTGAAACCAATTACGAAAAACAAAACATTAATTTCAATTCTTCCAGCCTTAAAGACAATAGGTAAATACTATTAAGTTATATTTAATTTTTTTATCGTATGCTCTTAAAATAATTTACGACGTTAATGTCGAAATGCAATCAGAAGAGGTTAGAGTCCACATTTTAGTTCCTAAAATGAAATTTATTTTCAAACAATTTTGTAGAAATTTCTTGGTCAAAGAAGCATTCGACGAAAAACCAATATCGTCAATTAACTTATTAGAAAACCATCTTCCCGTAAATGAAATATGTTGCGGAACTGAATGTGTAATCTTTTACACTTCGAAATATTTAAGTCAAAACGAGATTCATTGTTTCAAAGGTCATGTACAAATGTTCTATGTAGCATTTCTTGAAGATGTAAAAAAAAGGTTTGATTTCGAAGACATTTTTTTGAACTCTTTGCAACATTTTTCACAAACTGCTATTTTGGACGGTCAAGTTAACTCTATCGTACGATTTGTGCTTAAGTTTTTTCCCGGCGAAAAAAAAAATATTGAACTTATCAATAATGAGTATAGGGCTCTAGCTGACTGTGAATATATAAAAAAATTTAGAAATGGCTCTTTTTCTAAATTTTGGGCTGAAATTGGCCTTGTGAAAAATGAATGCAACGAGTTAATGTTTCCAAATATATACCGAATTATCCAGGGGGCTCATTCCTCATTCTTCCGCAAACGTCGAACGATTTTTTTTCTTATCAAAATATTATAAAAACAAAGCTTAGACATCGAATGCAGGTGCAAACATGTTTCGCACTAATAGCAACCAAAAACCTTATTAAAAATGAATGCTGTCACAGCTATATTGTTAATAAAACAATGTTGAAGAACTATTTACCAAGCAATCCACTTAAAAAAGAAGAACTTTTAGAGTAAGATGATTTCGCAATCTTACTCTAAAAGTTATTCTTTTTATAGTGATTTATTTACGTTCCTCTATTTGAATTTGAATGTGATATTAGGATTAGCTTTAGCTTATGAAGAAGCACTTGTGCTGAATGTGTGCTGATGTGCTGAAGTTCCATTTTTTTAATAAAATATTTGTTTCTGATGTTTCCGGTTTGTTAGATTATGCATTTAAAAAAGTTGAGTACTATTTTGTCTGTTTCAGTACTATTTTTTTCCAGTTTACAGTACAATCGAAAAAAGTCGATTTTCATCACTGACAACCGTCATGACAGATTTATTGAAATGCGTTCCTGCATGCAATTCTCTGTTTTTAATTGAGCAAATTAATAACCTAGCTGGGTTCAGAGACAAAGAGTTCCACTATCATCATGCTCTATAAAGGAGTTCCCAATGCTGTCAAAAGCAGTGTTGCCGAATGCGACCCCTAAGTGGACGTAGTGGAATAATTTCTGTCAAGCACATCATTGATTATACACTTGAGGCATAGTCTCGCAGGACAAGTAGCTTCCACTCCACAGAGAGGGTGGCTTCGTAGAAGGTTAAACTGATTGGCCATGGCCGGGCTTAAAAATAAAAATATTAACATCTGGGTCTAATTTTGATTTCTCTTACGTTCGGTTTAAATAAAATGGTTGCATTGTGCAATATTCGACTTTTTGTACACCCGCGAGTCAAAATTATTTTTTTTTTATGTACGGGTCGAATATTCAACATTTGACAATGGTGTCAAAAATTTGAGCACCTTTTATTTCCAAAAATTAAACATTTTGCTCATTGGTTTCAAAATATTGGATTTGTCTCTCTAACTGGATCAGAGATGCAAATTTTTCTTACTGTGATCAAAATTGAAAATATTTCCAATTTGTTCAGAAAATAAATTTATTTTTCAACCGGGCTTAAAATTGAATATTTATTCACATCACTGGGTTAAAAGTCTGTTGCAGTCTCTTTCATGTCAGGGTCCGAAATTAAAATATTTCACAAACAGGTCATGTTTCTACATTTTTGACATCAGCTTGCAAAATCTAATGATTTCATCCTACCCATCAAAAATAATTTTATGAAATTCGTATCAGAAATACGAAAATGTTCAATTATTGTTCAGACGATACCTAACTATTTAGATCAAATTTTAAAAATAGGCTCATTTGTCAAAATATTTTCTGTCCAAACTTTTGAACTTTTTTATACTCCTGGGTCAAAATAGAAAATATTTTATAGTCCCATTCAAATATTATAACAATTCCTATTCCGGTTTAAAATTTAAATTTTCATATATGTATTAGCAAAAAAAATGTAAATTTTTTATCCGCGAGTCAAGTAACGAATTTCAAATCTGTTCGGACTGCAGAGGTTCCAAGTAGTCTTCACAGGCCTACTTACAAGCATTCTGATATCTTATACACAAGGTCTGCGTGTAGATTCTCTGCCCAGTGTTCTTAGCACTCTCTCTTCATTTATCCCACGAAGCGTGGTCATTTTTCCCTTTTCACCGTACTCAAATTCCCTTTTAAAATCCCACGATACTTTTCTTCGTCAAAATTCAGTTTTTTAAAGTAAAATTTGTACTACACCGAAAGAAAATCACGTTAAATTAACCTTTAGTATAAAAACCACAGTTTGTAACACTGCTATGATTATTTTTTGGTACTAGAACATTTTGACAAAAGAGCTGTTTTTATGGACATTCAGTGTGTTGATAATCGTGGTGAAATACAGTTGTTTTGATATAATTTCACCAAAAATTTATAGTTTGAATGATTTTTCGCTAGATTTCTGAAAATCCCACGATTTGGACATCGAAATTCCCACAAAGAGGGATAAATCCCACGATATAATAACACTGGCTCCGCCGCATGGGACAAATCACTAATAATAATAAATACAAAGTAATAAACACCGACCTGCACTTTTCTCCTTTTCATAAGTTCAGTGAAGAGTTCACCGTGATCTACCGATTTCCACGCTAAACCTTTTCCACTTTCCAAGCCTTTTTATGACTTCTCCTCTCTTGCAAAGTAATCCCCTGCCCTTACAATCGATATGAAGTTCTTACTTACCTGTGACCTGTCAACGATACCTCGAGCCACTCTGTGGGATAGATCTTAACCAATTAGCATCCTGCTTCCTAACCTTATCATGTTGATTAACAACCAAATGACCAATTTCTTAAAGCTTAAGGTTCAGCCAGAAATGATGGCACCCTTACTGTACTCCATTGGGATTGTTAGTTCGACACAAGGATTACAGTATCATTTCCTCGACGCATAATACCATTCCAACTTAGGTTACGCTGCATTAAAACAATAGTTCAAGCACGCTTTGTTCTTGCAGAACAATGCACCAGCAAACTACGTCATCACACTTAATTATCCTTTTTCCTATTTTCCATTAACTCAATGCAAATATCGACACCTACTTCCACACGCCCGGCACACGCTTCAATTCCTTCAAGTGAAATTGTAAATTTTCTGCATCCTCTATGGGTCCATGCTGATCCTAAGGTTTTCTTTTCCATTTTTTCTTCTTCCTATCTCTGCTCGTGTCAATTTGTTACGCCATCCCATGGATACAACATCCTTATACTAACGAAAATGCGATTTTAGTTGTAAAATACATTTTTTTTTTTTATGCCCAAGTCCTTTGTTCTTCCATGCTAGGATAGTTGACATAGGTATGTATAGTAGTGGATAAGAGATACTCCTATCTGTATCCTTTACATGGAATCCAATTTGTCGCGTGGCAATTTCTAGCTATATCCTTCTCAGTACTTTGACTCTCAAGTCAAAGTGATAACCATTTTCATGGATCATAAAAGTCCTATAACAAGGATGACGACGACGACGACGATGGCAACAACAACAACAAAAAAAAAATTAAAAGGCATAGTTCAGCACGTTACAGTCGAAGGCTAGCTATATATGTATGCGTCTGGCAAGTGGATTCTTATTCCATGAATCTTAACAATGTCCTTTTCTGCTGCTGGCTTTTTCCGGTTCATAATATAGAGGCGTGAAGGTCCTTCTTGATTGTTGGTGTCCCTTTGTCTTAAGTGAACATGTAATTGGTTATGCGACACTGCCTGTGTGCAGATGATAAATAAACAAACGAAATAGAGATGACGGAAGGACGGTACCGGACGATTTACTGCTTCACGGATGAATTTGAGCAAGACGCGTGTGAGGTGGCTGCTGTCTTGTAAGATTTCTAATGAAATGTGCGATGGTTGCGACGGATTTTGTGCAGCCTCGGAGGAAGTTACGCGGAAACGGCTACTTATAATTGCTGCCTTCCTGTGGAGAGTGCGTTTCTCTGGTGATTTATGGATGCCATTCCATTTCAATGAATCTGTATGTGCAGACATATACACAAAGCCATGTCAGCTGGAGATGTTTCTCTGTTTTAGAATGGTAGGCCGGGTCGGGTGTCAAACTTCCACGAGTTGCAATCGTGTCCTTTCAAAATCAAGGGATATTTTATTTCACATCGCCTTCGCTGTCTGCCAAAGTGCCTCTTGCTATTGGCACACGCCCGGGTTTTCTTACTTCGAGCGGCTTTATTACCTTCTTGAAACAATGTCGTGTTGTTGTTCGAGGCAAGCGTGGAATCACGCAGAGTTCCCATTAAAAATGCTGATGGTGTATAAGTCGGTTATGCTGTTAGACTTCGAAAGACGAGGCTATGACGAGGCTGTTTGTTAAGGACTGTCGGTAGTGTCGGTATCTAGTATCAGTATTCATATCAATCCAATTTTCAATGTCCCACCAATCTATTCCTAAATCCGCTGGCTAGTGGACCGCCATATGTGGATCTTCTTTAATCGACTGTAAATTATAGAGGCAACCTTCTTCCGCCTATTCGAGTATGAGTCGGAATTTTCTTCACCTAGGTCTACCTGATGTAACGAAGTCACGTATTGGAAGCCGGTAGTCTTCACAGAAAAAATCCAGCTGCAACAAGCTGTATGGGCCCTTCTTCCGGACTCATATTTTGGCGGTTGGTACGCTTTAGAGACGCCGTCTGTCTTTCCATGTATAAGCAAAGTGTGAAAGCCTTTTGGGAGACCCTTGGAATTTCAAACTTATACTTTCTTTGTGGCTGCCACCAGTTGAAAGTACCATTGAATTCCGCATACCGAAAAATGTACGGCCTACAGTGACGTCGACTTGTTGTGACTAAAGCGGTTAGGGCGTAGACCGTCTCAGTTATCAATCTGCTGGAGTGGCATCAGGTTCGATCTCTACAAATAGAAAAACATGCACTTCAAAAATTTGTTTGCACTGGTGCAGGGAAATAACTCCACGGGCAATAACTTCACATGGGAAACAACTTCACATCGAGTGGGAAAAAATAAATAATTTCCCACTGAAAGTGAGCAATAACTTCCACTTTTTTGTGGGAAATAATATCTGTTAACTCTTATGTTAGCTGCCCCCCTGCAATCCCCTGCTTGGGGTCACTGTTTGGGGGAGGGTTGGGTGTATGCCAAGTTTTCATAATGTTAGTTAAATTATATCTACTAAAATCCTTATAAATAATTCGATTTGGTTTCTGTTTTCCAGATAGAATCGAAAGATTCTCGAATCGTTGGTGGGAAATAATTTCACAAAATTTGTGGTGATTGATTGACCACTTTTAATGGGAAATAACTTCACATAAAAAAAGGGAAATTATTTCCCTCTCAAGGTGTAGTTATTTCCCATGTGAAGTTATTGCCCGTGGAGTTATTTCCTTGCACCGTTTGCACTTGCGTCACCTCTCGTAAACGTCTGACAAACATCCAAGAGTAGATACAACTCACTGACTCATTCTGCATTAAGTTGTAGCTGTATTTCATTCGTCAACAAAAAAAAGGAATAGTTGTCAGAATTAAGACCTAAAGTGCCATAAGGACTTGTTGCACCAAATTTTGTGTTGTAAGATATCTAGGTCATCTACTGCGTCTGAAAACAAATTCTATAGCACCCGATGGGTGATGCAAACCATTGGTTGAGGCCCTATCTCTTTTTCTTTTTCTTTTGCACTTAAACTCAGATACACCATTTCTCTTCAAGTAAGCCTTAGATGTAAATCCTGAAAAATGCCAGGGACCACAAACTTCTTCTCCATAAAAAGAGAAATAATTCCCACTGAAACTCCCTTATACTGACAGCTTAATCGCGTATAAATGTCCGGCACAAACTAAATCCTTTTTTTTCTAAATAATTCCAAGCCCCGAACAATGAATCAGCAGCGATAAAAAATAAAAAAAAAAAACTCTTTCCTCTGTGCACAGTATTTTAATAATCCTCTCGGATTAAGAACATCAATTCTGGTACCGAAATTCCATTTACAACTTTTCCATAAATCCTTCAGTGCAGGCGAAAAAATAAAAAAAATACCCTCGCCACAAACATAATCGAAAAGCTCGCACTAAAAACATAACCGCACTCTTCGAAGAACAACTACAGCTTTGCACGGACAATGGAAATTTTCGAATGGAAATTAAAATTTTCGAATGAAAATTAAATGCAATGTGATATTCGTGTGAAGGATATGTGTATGGAAACCCCGTAAGAGTGCTTGAGGGAGTTACCCCCACAAAACTGAGGCCGCATTCACTCACGTCCAAGTTCGTCCGACACAAATTGCAGCCGTTTCAATTTTCAGTGGAGAATATTATCCGCTTCTGGTATTTATATCTCTTTACTGCCATCAACCGAGCTTAGTTGTATACAGGAAATCTGAATTTTATTCCACATGTGTGTATGCGCGCACAGAAAAGCTATCTACCTCCACTATGATCCGACTAAAATTCTATACACACTATCCCGTGGTGATTGCTGGTGGAAATTAAATCCACCTGCAATTAAGCTGTCAGGTTCTACAACAGAAGTTTTTCAAAGTTTTCCCTTAAATTCTATTCCTTAAATGTTTTTGCACATATTATACGTGTGTTGGTTGGTGTGTACGGGTAGAGGCGGGGAGGGGTAACCTACTCGAAATGAAGAGTTTTATGTGGCCGAAGCAACAAATTGTTTGTTATCGTAGACCTTTTTAACTCAATATCCTGCAGACGGACCTTGACTTGATGGTGCCTCTGGGGAGCGGAGCAGACATTCGAGTTCTCCTGTGAGTTGTTGCGAATAGTTCTTAAGTAATTGGATTGGGCTTGGTATATAGAGTGCATGGTATCCGAGACGGAGATGCAATATCCGGAACTTCTAATTGGATAAATTATGAATGCAAAATAAAATGCACAACATTTTGATTGAGTCAATAACCCTGCATATTTATATTAAAAAGTATTGAGTTGGAAATGAAGAAAGTTTCGGTTTGAAGATGGGATGGGTGGCAGGTCCTTGAATTCACATGGTAGCCAAAAGAAAATGGGGAGGACATGTCGACTGTGGGATCCAAAACGGTCGACGAAAGTGTGAAAAGGGTGGACGTGCTAGACTGGGTCGCCCAAGACTTGCTTATAACTACCATAACCTTGAAATGGCATGCATGCAGGTACTGTCAACTTTGAGGTCTAAATGGCAAGTCGTACCGGAAGAGTATGCACTACTGGGTCGAACAAAACTTACGCCTCAATGCAATATTCGTTAAGCGGCATGTATGAAGCGATTTGGGATACAAAAAGTGAATATTTTGAAAAGGGTGTCCCTAGCTTCTTAAAGAAAAAACTTGCAGGACTGGATCACACGAAGCTTCTAATTACTCCTTGAAATGCGTCTTCACAAACAATAGGCACAAAGCGTGAAGGAAATCCATTAAGACATGGTTACGCTTAGCTTTGTGTACATATCGTCGGTGTGCTGCAAAAAGAGCTCAAGTCCACATTTTTGTAAAATGGACTTAATAATGCAAAAATGTCCCAAAAGTCATAATCTATTCCCTGCAAAAATATCCCATGTCCATTTAAAGTTGTTTTGTAGTGTTATTGTATCAAAACAGTTCCTTCTATGTCCAAAACACCCAAATGTGTGGGGCAAGAAAGACCCAAGTGGACCTGAATCTTTTTTGCACAAATCTTTTTGGCTACTTTCTCTATTTTTGCTGCAAAAAAAGCTCAAGTCCTAAAATTCAATTAAAATACAGAAACCAGAAAAAAAATTATTTCATAGCCTACTCAAAAAATTGTTATAAGGGGAATTCCCTATTCCTTTGCTATGATTTGTTTTGAATGTACGTTAGATAAATGATCATTATTGAGAGTTGTTAATGTGAATAGGTTGTGCTTTTAACTTATCTTTAAAAAAATGAATTCCTCAAGCCGAAGTGCTGTTCTTCTACAACTTGCATTAGAAAAAGGTAATCATTTTGTTTCAGTATAGCTTGACCCAAAATGTTTTTTTAACTTAATTCATTTAGGACATAAGAATACAAATTGTGATATAGATGTGTGCAATCCCAGTACTTCAACAGCTTCAAAAGCAAATTCCACGGAATCAAATGGTACTTCCTTACTTTTACAAATCATTTTATGATGTAGGTCTTAAATTTATGTTTAGATATTCAAGAATCAATTGCTAAAATAAGTAAACAACACTTGGAAAGAGAATGGGATGAATCAAGCCTTGAACAAGATTTTTCAGGCGACGACGATGACCTTGATTATGTTCCCCAAAAAAACAACGAATTAAGCGATAATGATGATGAAGAAACGGCCATTATTATGGAAGCACCCCAAAAATTTACCCCAGAAACACTCACTGAAAAGAAAAATAGAAGGTGGAGAAAAGCGAATCCAGAACTATGGAAGAGAAATATAAAGCATGACGATGTTATACGAGGCAAGAATCCCAAGCATTCAAAGTGCGAAAAATGTCGTTTCAAATGTAATGACAAATTTACGGAAGAACAACGAATGAAAATATGCAAGGATTTTTGGAAGTTGTCATATCAACAACAAAAAGATATCGTTTTAAAGGCAGTCATTGATTTAAAAATACAAAGGTCTCGAGTAAAATCTTCGACCAAAAAAGTCAACCGAAATGTACCGAGGTCATACTTTTTTGAAAATGAATGAATGCGATTTTTTTTGTGGAACGCTAAGCATTTCTTATAGTGCAGTTAAAACAGCATTTAAACATAAAGGACCAACTGGAGTTTTTTCTAAAGAAGACGAAAGAGGCAGAACAAATGCTGCAAATAAAACATCGGATGAAAATATAACACGCATTAAGGACCACATCGAAAGCTTCCCAACTGTAGAATCTCACTACTGCCGCAAAATTTCGAAGAGGATGTATTTAGATGCTAATCTGAGTATATCAAAAATGTATTCCTTATTCGTAGAAAAATACAAGAGTGACACGTCAGCAAAGCTACCTTCATCGACCACCAACAGGAAAGTTTTCGGTGAGTGCTACAATTTATCGTTCTTCCATCCAAAAAAAGACCAGTGTCAAGCATGCGAAAAAGGTAAAGTAACCCAAAATGAAGATAATCTGGCCCATTTAAAGAGAAAAGACGAATGTTCAGCTGCAAAATCCTTGGACAAAGAAAGAGCCATCAGGGAGCCTAATTTCATGGCATGCACATTTGACTTACAATCTGTGTTACAAATTCCATCAAGTGATGTAAGTCCAATGTACTACAGCCGAAAATTATGTGCATACAATTTAACCATCTACAACGCTGCTCCACCAAACGATGCTTTCTCCTATTTTTGGACAGAAACTGATGGCAAAAGAGGGAGTAATGAAATTGGTTCGTTCTTGTATAAGTACTTGCATCAACTTTCACCGGAAATAACGGAAGCATATTTTTTTTCTGATACTTGCAGTGGCCAAAATAGAAACAAAAATATTTCAATATTACTTCTCCATTTGGTTAAAATTTTAAATTTGGATAAAATTGAACATAAATTTCTAGAAAGCGGACACAGTTACATGGAAGTTGATAGCATGCACAGAATTTTCCAGTATATAATACTATACAAGACTGGCTAACTATATTCAGACTCGCACGTTCCAAAAGACTAAAAAGCAAAGGAAATCCTTATAACATAACTCAAATGCGGTATACTGATTTTCTGGATTTATCAAAATTATCGGAGATTATAAAACCAAAAGTTTAGACGAAAACGGAGATAAAGTGAACTGGTTGAAAGTTAAATCTTTTAGGTACCAAAAAATTAAACCTGGTGTGATGGAGTACAAATACAACCACAATGAAACCTATAAGGAAATACGTGTTTTTGGTAAAGGTCGGCCCATAGATTTGAAAGAAGTTCACATCAAAAAGGTGTATAAAAGCAGCCTTCCTATCAGTTTTGAAAAGAAAAAAGATTTACTTAATCTTTGCAAGTCAGGAGCCATCCCGGAAGAGTTTCATCTCTGGTACAAAGGCTTGAAAACAAGCAAAACCACCAGAAATAAGGCCCCAGAACCTGATATAAATGATGATTCAAAATCAAATCAAGATTTATAAATTAAAAATAAAATTTTCATAAAAAAACTCATGTCTATAAACAAATATTTTTTAAAGCAAAAAAGGTCTATGTCCAAATTTCATTTTATTTTTGTTTAAAAAAAGTTGAATAAATTACATTGAATTAAATTTGTTAGTTTCGTCTCAATAATAAATGCTTTCACTAACAGATTTTAAAATCGATTTTCAAATCGAAACAACTTAATGATTTTTTCAGGGTCCATAAACTTTAAATCTTCAATAACTCAGAAACACAATTATGTGATTTGATCTCTTTTTGCAGCCTACCGACGATATACAATTGGAGGGATGGATTTTACAGACCTATGGCCATACAAATGTCTAATAAATTTAGAACTTCAGACTCAATATTTTGATGGTCCATAGTTATGAGAGTAGGCAATTTTTTTATTACAAATGTTGGCATTGAACTAAGATCTCGCTGCGGAATATAATAGGTTTTGTTCCTTTAAAATCAAATACAAAATAGTACCTCCTCTAAGGGCTGTTGTTATATTTTGAGACCTGTGGCTCAACATGAGGAGATTATTCGGAAAACCCCCTCGTTAACATACTACAACAACGACAACCTACGATGTCAACCGTAAAGTGGTGTTTAGTTTCAAAATCGGCCGTTCGAATCACTTGCTTTATCTGTCGCTCTATTCTTCAGTCTTCGAAATACGAACCATACAGATGCCTTAGCTCACTAGTGAAAGAACACAAACCCTGTCCTTGATCCGCAAAAAAAAAGCTGCGATGCTTCTTGAATCGAAAATCTGTTCATTGCAACCCTCGACCGCTGGTCAAAATGTAGTTCGAAATGCCTCAAAATAAATGCTTTGGAGACCTAAGCGACATGGAATAACATTTGGGGTATACTCATAAGGCTTGCCATTGAAGCCTGTGCATAGTTCTTCGCATTTGGTTTTAAAACCTATTATGCTCCGTAAGAAATTCTATAAGAAGATGGAAAGCGGTCGCACTTTTATGATAGTCCTGGCTTTGTCGAAGGATGGTCATGGCATACCAACAGTATGCTGTATTTCATCGAAATACAATCCGTGTTGGCCTCTTTAATGGACTTTTTTCTGCCTCAAGCTTTAGAGTGCAAGCCGGGATACTCACAGCTTGTTATTTTTTTCCGACATGTCTGGAATGCCTTTAAGTCGGTGGACAAGCTGAGCGATTCTTTGTGCAGTATTTCAAGAAGACTAGAGGCTTCTAACGACAGCCATTTATTTATTTAGATTAGATTTTTTTCTGTTGCAATTATAGCTTTTGTAACTATGGCGGGCAGTCGATAAAGAAGGTCATAGCCATAGACTAATCTAGACTAGACAGCCAACTTCCCGTGCACCTACCCGATTTTCCCCGCAAATTTTGAATGACAGCCCTCTCTCGCGCGCTCTTTTTTTTCCTGTCTGTGAATACGTGTATTATTGGTCGCCGGGTGGCACTTTTTCTCAATTACAAACAATTTGTAAATGTAATAACAATAAATGTACAAAAAGTAAATGTTGATTATGGTTTGTTTAGATAACAAAACTTGTTCTCTATTCATATTCGGCACCAAAAACTATTCATCCATTCACATTTCAGTTGTTTTTAGGTTTTATTTGTATGAATTCTATTTTTGACAGCAAAATTCATGCAGCTGCATAAATGAAAGGGGGTTGTTCCAAAAATGAGTTAGCAACATAAAGTTGCAAGTAAAGCCCATCTTCCACTAGGGCATAAGTGAATTTTTAGAAAATTTTCATGAACATTGAATAAATTTCTATTAGGCTTGGTGAATGTTGCCAAATTCATTTATTTAACACCATATTTGTACAAAATCAAAATATGATTGGAAACTCTGTCGTTTAATAACACTGAGTATTGAATAATGTTACTTAGGAACAGTACAAATGCAAATGCTATTCATATTTAAAAAAAAAAGTATTAGTATCAAAGCAAAAAAAGTGATTAAACTCCTAACAAAAAGACAATATAAATTATTAATTGAAAAAAACAAGTGCACTCATTGTGCTTTGGGAATACAAAAACTGATCAAAACATTTTTTTTTTTGTTCCGAGTATTTCACATAAATATAAGGCGATCTACGAGGATTTTTGGATTATGGCCTTTACCAGAAAAAGCCAAATGCATACAAATTTGACAGCAATACTATAAGCAGTAAAAATATCGAATTCATTTTTAGAATAAAACAAATGCATACTTGATATGTTATTGTTAATTTTACGTACTAGATACAGATTATAATTTATAGTAAAACTAAAAAATATTTTTCGCCACGACATAAAAAAAAAATTATTCCCTAAACGGCGTTAACATTTTGTTTCAGTATGATTTCGAAACTTAAAGCATTAAAATCAACAAGAAGAAGTGTATTTCCTTTAAAATATACAAAAAAAACTTCAAGTTAGAAAATCGCTTTTAACAAAAGTAAAAAAAAAACCGTGTTAATTCATTTTATAGAGTTCATAAACTTGGCAAAAAGATAAATTTATTTGAGAAAAGATCAATTTTTTTTTTATCGAGATTGCTTTTTATGGTCGATTTGGCAAAAAAATCAATCTTTTTTTTTGATCTGACACTCTTTTGAGAAATCTCGATTTTTTCTCAGATTTCACACATAGGTACTTTCACTTATACCAAAGTGTATGACACACAGATGCCGGTTACGAAATTTTTTATCGTTGAAAGGATTGCATTTTTAACTGAATTATTCATTTTTCGCGTATGAAAACGATTTTTTATATCAAATTATTTCGAATGTAAATGTGTAAAAACCAATTGGAATGGATTTCCAGTGCAAGTGAAAAGAAATATTTTTGCGGTTAACTCAATACACACAAGAACCAATAAATTTCGAATTTAATGTTCGATTTGGCAGCAAAAATCTGAAATCTCAGATCAAAATCTGAAAAGTCAAATCGAAAACGACATTAAATTCAACTGTGATGTGAACGCCGTGTAACTAATGGGCACAACATATGTCGAAAACAGTCGGCCAGAAAATGGCCGATTGTATAAGTATTCGTGTGGCAGCAATGGCTCTCCTTTGATTTGTACAGGCACGAATACTTATGCAATCTAATGTATGGCAGACACGCTTGTAGGCAAATATACCGTTTCTGCTCTCAGTTGGCTGTCTAGTTTGGTTAGTCTATGGTCATAGCTACCTCGACGGCAGATTTAGTCTTTCCCAAGGTCTCTGTTTGAAGGACACTCCTTCCATGAGGGGTAGGTACAAATTATTAAATGGCCTAGGCAAGGCCATAACTGCATAGTCAGAAACTCGTTTTATAAAGCAGTCATAAGTTGACATATAGTGTATCGGGACCATATACGTGAGCTCTTAAGTCAACCTTCCATTAGCAGTTCGCTTGTGTGGGGTTTTTTTCCCCCCCTTATGAAAGTCCTGAAGATTATAGATTTAATAAACTAATTACTTGGTTACATTTTCGTGCCTAATTTCATATTTTCGTTCGTTTTCCAGCCCAACCTATACCTAGCCTAGCTTGACAGAGTTCTAATTTTGTCACCACTTCACTGCAGCTCAGATTTTAATGAAAAACATTTTACCTGCACCACCGGAGTGGATTCCATGCCATCTGCTGATGGTGCTGTGAATCCCCTCGCTCCACATTTTCGTGTTGAAAACATATGTCTGCTGTCTCGACAGCTTTGCGTGTCTCAAACTTTAAATCATATCCCAACGAACCTCCAAAGCACCAATCTCAGCAACCATTAATATAATCTTCCTTTCTGCTGCTTAATAAAATAGCGTGCCACGCAGCAATTTTTCAAGCGTTTCACCTCTAATATGACATTTGGTTTAAAAACAACTTCACCAAATCCAAATCTGGCGCGATCCCTTTACACAGCTTTTATCCTAAAACGACTTTGTCTCACTAATTTGCTCAAATTATTACGAATCGCGTGCATCTGCGCTTCTGTGCTAACCAATTACCACACAACAACACAATTCGTTGTTAAATATTCCTTTCGATTTCAGCATCCGCGTGTAAGCTGGGCACAAAATTAGCCACCATTTGGGCATGCGCCCCAGACTTAACGAAGTCCCATTGAGGTCTGCCTCAAATCAGAAGTGTGACCGATTCGTTTGTATTTTTTGCATTTCCTCAGCCCTGTGTCTTTCTGATTAATGGCGAATTAAATTAATCAACTCTTTGTGGTCGCTCGCAGTCTGACAAAAGGCTTATACATTCTGCACGGTGCACGCTCGATGACTAATGAGTCGGTGGCGGTGGTAAATTCATACAAATCGCCTGCAAATGCCAGAAATTTATTAAACGATTTTGCGTGGGATGATGCGCAGAAAAAAAAATGTGGAACGACAAATCAGAGATACACGGAAAAGGTGCGGATACATCAAAATTTCGATGTTGGTGGATGCCACCGTAAAGGTAGCACTGACCTAATGGCGAATAACAAATTGTCCAGTCTGATTGACAGGGCGCGCGGTTTTTTTTTCTTGATTAATTATTCGTGTTTGTTTTTTGAGAACTTAATTATTCAACATCAACAAAAAAAAAGAGTCTGTTTTGAATGCTGTTCGATGGAGTTTAATGTCTTTTGATATATTGATGGGATGTCACTTTAAGTGAACCAATGGAGTTGCCGGACTCGTGTGTCCAGAGTGCGGTTGTTGTGTGCGCCATTGTGTATGACTGGCGGGCAAATTTGCATAATTTCTTTTTTGAATGGTGATTTATTTGTGGGTGACATTAATAAGGCTCTGTTTGGTTGGTTTTAATTTTTTTTTTTGAAAATGTTTTTCGAGTTGCCACGATGTGAAATGTGTCAAGTTGTCAGATGCAACACAAATTCGCACGTGTCTATAGTTATGGCTTGAGTGAAATTTTTTTTGCTTAATTACTTGAACTCTTCACAGATAATATATACTGAATATAAGCTTAATTTCAGTTAGAATAATTAAGAAGCGGGCAATTTTGACCCATTTCTAGAAAAAAATTAAATCGTCTATCATTTGTGAGGTTTTTGACTTTGATTTAGTTAACGGAGCTCATCTGTTTTTGCCATTTTTGTGATTCCATTTTTTTGAATTATATCAAATTTGTTTTATCTCTTAATAAAAGTCAATCACCCGATTCAAATTCAATATACAAGGTGGCGCAAAAGTAATCCTATCAGAAAATGCTATAAATTTTGCAATTGGCCCCTAATGTCAGTTCTGTTTTGACATTTGTGTAGTAAACACATGCGAAATACACGTTAATAAACAATGTTACGCTACACTGCTCCAGAACGCGGAAAATTGGTGACTATTTATTTGAGCAATAATCGGTCGGTGACTTTGGCACAACGTGAATTTCGTCGCAGATTTCCTAGCCGTCCAACGCCTACTGGTGAAAGACTGCGACGTTTAGCCGGTCGCCTCGAAGAGACTGGCACAACACGAGATGCTGCCAGACGTGGCAGTCCCCGGAGTAGCCGTTCTGCAGAGAATATTGCTATTGAGTCATCGGACCTTTTTTCTTCGAAGACGTCGCGGGCCAAACGGTTACTGTGAATGGTGAGCGCTACGGAGCAATGATCAACGAGTTCTTTTTGCCGCAACTTGATGAATTGGGATTGGAAAACATGTGGTTCCAACAGGACGGTGCAACGCGCACACTGCACGTGCCACAACCGATATGCTGAAGGATGCATTTCCCGGGCGCCTAATCTCCCGTTTTGGCGATTTGCACGGGCCAGCAAGATCGCCTGATTTGACCGCTCCAGACTTCTTTTTGTGGGGCTTTTTGAAGTCGCGGGTTTATGTCAACAAGCCTCAGACTGTTGCAGCTCTTAAAGACAATATCCGTCAAGAATGTGAGGACCTATCGCCGGAAGTTTTGGCCAAAGTGATGGAAAATGCCATAAAAAGGGCTCAAATGACAATCAACTGTGGCGGCGGCCATTTACATGACATCATACTCTCGACTTGATGTAAAAAAAATTAAAAGACCAAATAAAAATAATCCACAAGAAGAATCAAAGTTTTTAATTTTTTTTTTTTAAATTACAGCCAAAAAACATCGGAAGGTTATTTTTTCGCCACCTTGTATTTCGTGCTACGCGCTTGACTGCCAAACCACAAGTAAAGTGTATATTTCAACTCGTGTTACACAATGCCTATGTATATTACATTATAATATTCAATAGATACATAATTCAAAGTAAGTGTAAGTGTTGCCATTACATACCAAAATTGGTTCTAAATTACGACCGCAACTTCTCCCTCTCCAAATAGTCGCATGTTTATCGTTTCTGAAAAAAAAAAACTATAAATGCGGAAATAAACCTTTTAAAATCCAGTTTCATACAATTTCCAAAATTCATAAAAATTGGTTTTGAAACAACGTAGCCTTTGACTGTAGTGATGATTCTTAGATTTTGGAAATAAGCTAGGACCGTCATAGTTCTTATTCATGTATGTTGATCAATTTTCAACAAATTCTCTAATAATGAAAATAAACAAGAAGTTCATAATTCTTGATCCCACAAATAGTTGTTCCAACGCATTAATGGGCGTTGGGAAATGTTTCCATCAAGAAGGTCTTTCTTAAATCAAGCAACATTTTTCCTAATTTAAGAACCCATTTTTTAGAGACAGTCTGGAAATGTTTTCCTATATTCACAATATTTTTTCTTAGCTTAAGAATATTTTAGTGAATTAAAATATTGTTTGTAATTCATTGATTGTTTCAATAAAGTTGCAAACATGCAAAAGAACAACTGACAATTTGCAAGACCCAAACGATTTTGGCATCATGAACTTTGTCTGAAACCATGCAGAAAAAAAGTTTTACTGGAAAACAGCTCCTTGAGCATAAATTTGAATTTGAAATAGGTATTTCCCTAAATCAAGTTTCTCTCTTAGAATGTGTAGATTTATATCCGATTGAAGGACCAGCTTTCTGAAAAAATAGAGGCGTTGAAAAATAAACTCTAAACTCAAGAAATTATTTTCTGAACTTCTTAATTTTTTTACTTCCATACATAAAGGTACAAATTTTTCTGAGTTTCTGCCACTATTCCTTCAAATGAATGGTAGTAAATTACATATGTAACGAATGGCTAAATAAATAAGTAAAATAAAAAGCTGATGCAACAAGTCCGTGTAGGTTCTTACAAACAATCGTTTTGTCTTAGTTTTTTTTTTTTTTTTTTGAGAGGGACCTACATTTTTATCCCAATTCCGAATGGCTGAATTGAGAAGTCCTTTCTGGGCAATTATTCATTTAAATTTTAGTCAGACGTTCGCGAAAGGTGGCGTAGTAAAAAAAAAACAAAAAACTAGCTGTGGCTTTGTCAGGACTCAACCTGAGATTCCTCTTCAAAATTCTAGCTCACGAATCACTGAGCCACTGCGCCAATAACGAACGGCTGCATAAATGTGCAATCTAGAGAAGGGCATATCAAAATATCTAAAGAGTTGGAATAAGCAAAACAAACTTTCTTAATTTCACCCTTAGTTCCTTAATTGTAGAACTTACAGAAAAACCGAATAATTGGTTCAATAAGGAGGCCGTAAAATATTGTTGGAGCTAAAATATCGGCAAGAGGGGATTGAAGTGGTCTCCAAGCGCAGAGCTAAAACTCCTCTTTTCATTCGCGCACTATTTATAAAATATCTACTTGCAAATTTCTTACCCAAAAATGTTCTTAAAAACAGCAGCAAACCAATAAAATGCTATTTTCTTTGGAAAACGTTTAAAATCCACCCCAAACGACTTAAACACAGAAGACTTGTCCCTCCAAGACATCGGTTAGTCTTAGAAAATAATCTTACCGCAGTTTCCACTACAAAGATTTTATATAGATTTCGCATACAAAATGTGTTTCCTAAAATATGAAAAAAATATAAATTAAACGGATTTTTTTTTACTTTTATGCGCCTTCTCAAGAAATAATATTCAGGGATGCCAACGCTTCCACAAAATGCTTCCTGTTCTGCGTACCTTCCTTAAATTGTGATAAGTATTAGTAATGAAACTATTTAATCACATCTAAAGGTAGATATAATCGTTCACCACAGAATGTCGCTGCAATTTCCGATCCCTTCTCCAAGTTCAATTACCTCCATCAAGTCGCAGCCCCATTTGAGTCCCCCATATCACCAATTTGATGAAGAAAAAAACTCGTCCCTTTCCACTTATCTCACTTGTGCTAAACTGAAATTTATGTGTAAAGTGTCATCCAACCCAACATTTAGTTCAATCAACAATGTCACCCTTCGATGAATGGATCCAAATCCTATTAAAGATCCCACCATTGGGACGGAGTGTCCCTTATCTTCTTTTCATTGCTCCTTCCCAATGTCGCGCCACGACTCAATTGTTTCGTCTTCATCGATTAAATAATTAATCCAATTTAATTTCAATTTCTTTGTCCGCAAAAAGAGAAGTAAGTCCCCAACGAACACAATCGACAGCAGGTCATTGGGTCCTATGCGCTAAAATAAACTGCGGATTTAAAACAAAAAAAAGTGGGTAACTACTGAACCTGACTGTACCTGCAATGGTGACAAGAGCTCATCAAGCAGCTTTTGGTAGACACTTTCGCAATCCTCCTTTAATCATGGACATTCAACTTTATAATACCTGTATACTTACTTTCACTTCAATTGGCAGCTCACCGATAAGGGATGGAAACAGTTTGCTGATGTCAGCAAAAGTATTTTACGAATGAAGTTACTTTCCTTCCCAAGAGCGCACTGTCTCTCACTCTGAACGGTAATCTCATTACAATAATGGGAACAATTGATTTTTGAATAGCTAAGACATTGGTGGACACCAGAACACTTCCTGTTTCCATCCATCCTCCTCCTAAGTGACAGAGAATTAAGCTTGTTTTTATTCTGAAGAGGGGGCGAAGGGGATTCTTAAAGAGAAAGGAACTTCAGCCGTAATCCAGTCAATAATAATGAAATGCCGCTCTGGTTGACAAGCTTCTTTCAGGTGAACATTTTTTTCTTTTTAATTTGGGTAATGCGAGCGACTTTATTTTTTATTTCTTGTTTTATCTTCTTTTTAGCTGTTCAAATGGACTCGAAGCCTAAGAGGAGCTGAATGAATAGAATAGACTAGGACAAGGACAAACGAATTGAGTGCTTGCGTACTCTTTGTTTGCGGTTGCCATATAGATAAATGTAGGCAACTGGGACATAAGCACTTAAAGGTGGTTTCATTTCACAAAAAGTGAAAGGTGCAGGCAGGCATTTTTTGGTCGCACGGAAACCTTGAGTTGGGATGACGATTTCAATTAAAATTTAATCCATTCTGAGGATTATGGGACCAAAGCTATACTTGTCCGGCAACTTAAGTGTTGACGGACGTGAGCTAACAGGATTAGGAAGCCATTAACGATCACATCTGTTTCGGAAAGAGAATCATTCGATACTCCGTATCGTACTTACGTCTTTCACTTGATAGTCTCCCACTTAGGCAAAAGGACTTCCACTTCCAACACCAATCGGATCATTTGTTTTAAACGTCAAAGCCATTTCCTCGCCTTTTGATTCTTCCCACGATAGAGATACAAACCTGCTCACTTATTCCTTGAATTTTCAGCCGGACGCAAATGGTCTTCTTCGAAATGGTCATACACAAATGAAATGTCCAACTGTGACAGCCCAACAAACAGCAACAGGTACATTTCCTCAAAAATACAAACCACCCGAATGCAGAACCTGTTTATGCAATTTCACTTGTCCGTGTCCCATTGCACTCTCCACGGGCAGTCTTTTCCGCTTATCACTTGCTCTTCTAATCCCTGGACAAGGTTTCCTTCTTATTTTTTGCATTCATCCTGCGCAGAGATATACGAGTATCGCTTATCTTTGTTAATTGCATTCTTTTCTCGTTTGTACGTTTTTCGGTACAAAACATCACATTAACGGACTTAACCCAAGGCGGCTTATCTCTCGTACCACCACTCCGCCGGACGCCTGAGTGCTGTTTATAATACTGCCTGTGTATTCCGTAATCCTTTGCATGGTCTGAGATTACGCATGAAAACTTAAGCCCGTCAATTGCCTCCCGCCCTATCTCTGGGGAAGTGCGGGATTAACATGACAATCGGCCAGCAAGGATATATCCATGTGCCTATATACAGAGCGCCACAGTGCAGCGTTGGTGGTCGCCTGCAATAATTAGCGAAAGTAATAATTAAAACAGAAATATTACTTAAACCGCATAATGCAACTGATTTGTGAGATTTACGCGCGCTAATAATTCCATTTTAGCATGTGCGACGACAAGCCTCCACAGTGCATTGTGTGTGTGTCGCTGGTGTAATCCTTTTAAGTGGCGTAATGAACGAATGAATGTGGGATTAGCCGGTGACGTTTGATTTTATGAAGGACGGGATTTTGCAAATGTTTCCTTATGTTTATGAAGTTTCTTGGGTGCACACATGGTTTATACTTTATTGCAGGCAATTAACTGGTGGGATATAGAAACAGTTTTCGTCGAAGATTTTATATATTGGGACCACAATCGAAAACTGAAAATATTAAAATTTTGGACAAAGATTTGAAAAGATTTCGAAATTTTGATCAGCATGCAATAGATATTTATTTTGTTTGACAAGAATTTGGAAAGATGTCAAAATTGTGTCCAGGACGTGACCAGAATTTGAAAGGAAGAGTGTTGAGAACGTGAAATATTCTCAATTTTTGACCCGAATTTGGAAGGAACTCCAAATTGTGTCCAGGAGGTAAAATATTCTGCATTTTAGACCAGAATTCGAAAGGAGCTCAAACCAGTTTTGAGAACATTCTACATTTTTGGCCAGAATTTGGAATGAATTTAAAATTGTGTCCAGAACGTGAAATATTCTACATTTTTGACCAGAATTTGGAAAGAACTCAAAATTGTGTCCAGGATGTAAAACATTCTGCATTTTAGACCATAATTTGCAAGGAACTGAAAATTGCGCTCAGAACGTGAAATATTCTACATTTTTGACCAGAATTCGAAAGGAGCTGAAAACAGTTTTGAGAACATTCTACATTTTTGATCCGAACTTGGAAAGAACTCATCATTGTGTCCAGGAGGTAAAACATTCTACATTTTTGACCAGAATTTGGAAAGAACTCAAAATTCTGACCAGAAAATGAAATATTCTACATTTTTGCCCAGAATTTGGAAAGAACTCAAAATTGTGTCCAGAACGTGAAATATTCTACATTTTTGACCAGAATTTGGAAAGAACTCAAAATTGTGTCCAGGATGTAAAACATTCTGCATTTTAGACCATAATTTGCAAGAAACTGAAAATTGCGCTCAGAACGTGAAATATTCTACATTTTTGACCAGAATTCGAAAGGAGCTCAAAACAGTTTTGAGAACATTCTACATTTTTGATCCGAACTTGGAAAGAACTCATCATTGTGTCCAGGAGGTAAAACATTCTACATTTTTGACCAGAATTTGGAAAGAACTCAAAATTGTGTCCATAACATAAAATATTCCACATTTTTGACAACTCAAAAAAAATGTTGAGAACGTAAATATTCTACATTTTTGACCAGAATTCGAAAGGAGCTCAAAACAGTTTTGAGAACATTCTACATTTTTGGCCAGAATTTGGAATGAATTAAAATATTGTGTCCAGAACGTGAAATATTCTACATCTTCGACCAGCATTTAGAAGGAACTCAAAATTCTGACCAGAACATGAAATATTCTACATTTTTGACCAGAATTTGGTAAGAACTGAAAATTGTGTCCAGGAGGTAAAAAATTCTACATTTTAGACCACAATTTGAAAGGAACTCAAAACAGTGTTGAGAACGTGAAATATTCTACCTTTTTGATCAGAATTCGAAAGGAGCTCAAACCAGTTTTGAGAACATTCTACATTTTTGGCCAGAATTTGGAATGAATTTAAAATTGTGTCCAGAACGTGAAATATTCTACATTTTTGACCAGAATTTGGAAAGAACTCAAAATTGTGTCCATAACATAAAATATTCTACATTTTTGACAACTCAAAAAAAATGTTGAGAACGTAAAATATTCTACATTTTTGACCAGAATTCGAAAGGAGCTTAAAACAGTTTTGAGAACATTCTACTTTTTTGATCCGAACTTGGAAAGAACTCATCATTGTGTCCAGGAGGTAAAACATTCTACATTTTTGACCAGAATTTGGAAAGAACTCAAAATTGTGTCCATAACATAAAATATTCTACATTTTTGACAACTTAAAAAAAATGTTGAGAACGTAAATATTCTACATTTTTGACCAGAATTCGAAAGGAGCTCAAAACAGTTTTGAGAACATTCTACATTTTTGGCCAGAATTTGGAATGAATTAAAAAATTGTGTCCAGAACGTGAAATATTCTACATCTTCGACCATCATTTAGAAGGAACTCAAAATTCTGACCAGAACATGAAATATTCTACATTTTTGACCAGAATTTGGTAAGAACTGAAAATTGTGTCCAGGAGGTAAAAAATTCTACATTTTTGACCAGAATTCGAAAGGAGCTGAAAACAGTTTTGAGAACATTCTACATTTTTGATCCGAACTTGGAAAGAACTCATCATTGTGTCCAGGAGGTAAAACATTCTACATTTTTGACCAGAGTTTGGAAAGAACTCAAAATTCTGACCAGAAAATGAAATAATCTACATTTTTCATCAGAATATGTAAGGAACTGAAAATTGTGTCCAGCAGGTAAAATATTCTACATTTTAAGCCAGAATTTGGAAGGAATTCAAAACAGTGTTGGGAACGTGAAATATTCTACCTTTTTGATCAGAATTCGAAAGGAGCTCAAAACAGTTTTGAGAACATTCTACATTTTTGACCACAATTTGGAAGGAATTTGAAATTGTGTCCAGAACGTGAAATATTCTACATTTTGGTTCAAAATTTGTAAGGAACTCAAAATTGTGTCCAGGATGTAAAACATTCTGCATTTTAGACCAGAATTTGCAAGGAACTGAAAATTGCGTTCAGAACGTGAAATATTCTACATTTTTGACCAGAATTTGGAAAGAACTCAAAATTCTGACCAGAACATGAAATATTCTACATTTTTGACCAGAATTTGGTAAGAACTGAAAATTGTGTCCAGGAGGTAAAAAATTTTACATTTTAGACCACAATTTGAAAGGAACTCAAAACAGTGTTGAGAACGTGAAATATTCTACCTTTTTGATCAGAATTCGAAAGGAGCTCAAACCAGTTTTGAGAACATTCTACATTTTTGGCCAGAATTTGGAATGAATTTAAAATTGTGTCCAGAACGTGAAATATTCTACATTTTTGACCAGAATTCGGAAAGAACTCAAAATTGTGTCCATAACATAAAATATTCTACATTTTTGACAACTCAAAAAAATGTTGAGAACGTACAATATTCTACATTTTTGACCAGAATTTGGAAGGAACTCCAAATTGTGTCCAGGAGGTAAAATATTCTGCATTTTAGACCAGAATTCGAAAGGAGCTCAAACCAGTTTTGAGAACATTCTACATTTTTGACCAGAATTTGGAAAGAACTCAAAATTGTGTCCAGGATGTAAAACATTCTGCATTTTAGGCCATAATTTGCAAGGAACTGAAAATTGCGCTCAGAACGTGAAATATTCTACATTTTTGACCAGAATTCGAAAGGAGCTCAAAACAGTTTTGAGAACATTCTACATTTTTGATCCGAACTTGGAAAGAACTCATCATTGTGTCCAGGAGGTAAAACATTCTACATTTTTGACCAGAATTTGGAAAGAACTCAAAATTCTGACCAGAACATGAAATAATCTACATTTTTCATCAGAATATGTAAGGAACTGAAAATTGTGTCCAGCAGGTAAAATATTCTACATTTTAAGCCAGAATTTGGAAGGAATTCAAAACAGTGTTGGGAACGTGAAATATTCTACCTTTTTGATCAGAATTCGAAAGGAGCTCAAAACAGTTTTGAGAACATTCTACATTTTTGATCAGAATTTGGAGAGAACTTTAAATTGTGTTGAGAACCTGACATATTCTACATTTTTGACCACAATTTGGAAGGAATTTGAAATTGTGTCCAGAACGTGAAATATTCTACATTTTGGTTCAAAATTTGTAAGGAACTCAAAATTGTGTCCAGGATGTAAAACATTCTGCATTTTAGACCAGAATTTGCAAGGAACTGAAAATTGCGTTCAGAACGTGAAATATTCTACATTTTTGACCAGAATTTGGAAAGAACTCAAAATTCTGACCAGAACATGAAATATTCTACATTTTTCATCAGGACTTTGAAGAAACTTAAATTTATGCCCGGAACAATTCATATGTAAATGTCAGTGCTGCAACCAAAGTACCTAATCCTTTTCTTTTCAGTTCCATTGCTAGGGTTACACTTTTATTACATTAATAAATAACTAACCCTAATTGAAAAGGAAATTGTCTTCCAACAACCAACTTAACATAAAGCATAAGTTTTGCTCCTTATCGCTGGGCATTTGTCCTAGAAACCATATCTCTGCTCCCTCGCATAGTCTTGTAAATAATTCAGCATCTATACCTAGTCCTGCTTTACACCGATATCTCTATGGCAACAAAACGACTTCATAATCCCTGACATCCCTGAATTGTCTGTCCTCTGCATCGTCCTGAAGAAGACATTAATTAAACATACCAAACGCTACTGCCATCCCCGTCCATTGCACATCCCATTTCCATTCAACAATCTATCTTTTCGATCATCCCTTTTAATCGCAGCGCTAGCCGAAAACGACGCTCAAACAATTCGGTTCATAAGAAAACCGTAAATTGTTATAGAAATCCTTTTTCGTCATTGCCCACCCCACCCCACTGAGCTGTTATCCTTGTTAATTCGCAATAAAACCGATTATAACCACAGAAATCATTCTAAAATCATCCTTTTGCTCAACTAGTCGAATGGAAAAAAAAGAAAACGAAACGAACGGAAGGACATCGTCCCGTTGGCGATTTATCAGAGAACAGCAAAAGGAATGTATTTAACTCGTTTAATTACCTGGATAAGTCCGGGCAATATTTTTCGACCCCTTACAGCCGACTGGTGTAAAAGTGTATATTGTATAACCCTCCTCGAGCATCGGCGATTGTACAATTATTTGCGGACAGATATCTCAATTAGGGGGGAAGAACTCTTTAATGGAGTGAACATTTTTTCACATTTTTTTTTCGTGTATATCCTGGTGTCGCTTTGTATACGTAAGCCTGTATGCAAATGTAATTATTTTGCGCGCGCGATAAGAAAACGTTAATTGCGACCACTTTGCATGTCATGAGTGCCCATGTATGCGAGCACTAAGGTCCTTTTCGTGAATTATCTATGAAATTTATTGAGCCTCGTATGATGGGTGTTTTTTTTTCAACAAGAGAAACGACCCCCTCTGTGCTGGGATTAAGCCATTTGCGGTAAATAGTCCTACTTGGGCGGGCGAGGCCGGGTGTAGAGGACATTTAATTAAATAGCCAGCAATTATATGCGAATTCATAATTGCCCACAGAGGGTACGTATAAAACGGATACAATTGTCCTTTCGCAGATACTCATTATACCCTTACGTGTGTATCCTCTGCGTAGGAATGACGTGGGTTTTAAGTTTGCTTTAAAATAGTACAGCACAACAATCTTCGTCCTTGTCATATTTGCATGTCGATTCCCATCGCTTTGAGGGAATATGGACTTACGTGGCCTTACGTCGAGGTTTCTTGGAAACAATCAGGAAGCGAATGACGTGGCCTTAAGGTGTTTTCCCGTTAAACTTCCTGCTAGTCCTGCATGCAATCATAGAACCTTTCAATTGGCGTCATTCTTCTGCCTTTAGGGATTATCCATTGGATGGGATGTTAGCCAAGTGATGGCGTGGGTATTTAGGATGGTGCCTGTTAGTGGCTGGGCTCGTCGACGGCAATCGGATTTACTTTCAGGTCGTATAGAGTGTAGAAGGGTGTAATTAACGCATCTGCAGGTCTGGAAGTTAGTGTTTTCCTTTTAACTCTGTCGATCGTTGCGAAGTTTTATTTTTTGCGGGTGTGGCTGGCTTGTCCCGCTGGCCTTGTTACGGATATATAACCGCCAAACAGAAGGTTGCATTGCCGTAGTAAGATTCCGGTAAATTTTTAGTGAGTTGCTCCATATGTGAGTTGGTAGTGGGCACTAATAACACGAACAAGTGGATAAGTTGAGCTATACAGGGGAAAGCTTTGTCGTGTTTAAAAATCTAGTATGGCGCAGTGATGCTTGTGGTTCTTGTGGGTGTGGTTGATCGAATTTATTTCATTTTTTTCTACGTCAAGGATGGCTTTACGTTTGTTAAGAACTAGGGCAATGGGGTAGAAGTTGTAAGTGGCTAATCATACCGTCGTTAGACCTTTTTTTAGACTTCCTTCTTCTGTGGTGGTAAATGGCTGTATCGTTGGCCCCTTAACCTAAAACCTATAGTTGGACAGTATAGGATCTTTTGACAAAAAATACGACTGGTGCATAGGTTGCGATTTTATTGCAATATGAGCTGCAACCTGAAAGCAACTAAACTCGTTTAAGCTCGTGCAACTTGCAGCGAGGTCAAATGAAGTTGACAGCACAGACGTTTCGCCCATCAGTCTTAATGATGATATAATGATTGCGGAGCGACTCTTCTGTCATTAAGGACTTGTAAGTAATCCGCTATACTATCGGCATGTGAAATGCTCTTTTAAATTACCTTCAAGAATGTACCTGGACAATTTTTATAAAATAAATGTACTCCTAAGGCGGATGATTTCCGCAGATAAAGCTCCGTTGAAATTTACATTCGAAGCAACTGTGGCTTTTCTTTGAAGGCACATCTGTCGCACTATATAAAAACTCTCAGACAAATGTCTTATAACGTTGCAAGTGTTTAGTAAACATTTCAAATGCAAACACATATTCCTGCCTATAACTGCTTTTAACAGAAATTACTAAATCTCCCATCAGCCCTCAATCACCCCCCAACCAACAACATCCCAATAGCCTGTCAAATGTTCCTCATAGTCAAACTTCACATCGATATAATTTGGATAGGACAAGTCCTCATTTCTCGACACAGTTCTCCTCGACTATAGGGTATGGTACAATGTATACCCCATAAAATACGACTTCATTTGCATAACCGAAATCGAAATCCATCTGCTGTCAAAATGTAGCGCAAAAAAAAATGTACTGCTCCTCCTGCTCTCATCTACTTAACTTAGGCTAATGGCTTAATTTGAAAAGACCCAATTCCTTGTGCCACAATAGCCATCCTCTCCACCCTATCCTGGCACACTGCTATTCATGACTTTAACATTCGCTTGGCAAAGTAATCATCGGTGGCTGTTTGCCCATTGTTGTGATGTACCCCCCACCCGGCCGCTGGGCCCAACCGTCATCAAGAGCCAGTTGTTGTCGTCATCGTTATTGCCTCATCCATTGTTCTAATCAACAACATTTCTTGTGTCCAAAGGAAAAACAAAAATGTACGAGAACGAAGAAACAAGGGGGAAATCACACAATTTTGGGCCTCCCCTCCCCGTATACTTTCATGCTGACAGCTGTCATAATTAATTTTGACATTTCAACATCCGCTGTCCATACATAATTACGATTTTTTTTCAGTTGTTTTCGTCCGTCCATCTAATTTTTGTTGACTGAAACATTAATAGGAAAATTTTGTTGGTCATCTGTATTATAGTAGCCAAGGCCGGCCCCCATTCTGTTCGTCGTAATCATCAACGTCTTCTGTTCTACCTTACCTACCCCTTCTTGGTGAGTTTTTTTTTTTTTTTTTGTTCATTAAATTTGAATGAATCCATGTGGCTCGAGTCTGGTGGTCTGGTATCTGGTCCCGTCCACCCAGCACACTCTGATGGGCGTAACCGCATCTCTACAGTCGCGTTTTGCCGAAGAAGGCCATGAAAATGCCAGAAATGCCAAAAGTCGTTAGTTAATTAAAAATTTGTCTATGGAATGGAATGACCAAAAACAGAGAGAGAGAGAGATGAAGATTTACCAAAATAAAAAAAACAGAAAAGTTGAAATGGAAACTCTCGCTCATTGCCTTGGATGCGCAGCAGAACTAAACTAGCTGCGGGGCTATAAACACCAGTCAGTCACAGTCACAGTTTGCTCGGAGAGAAGATCATTCTGCTGTGTATGGTAGTGTTGTAGGGCCGCAATGGTTATTAATTAGGCTAATAATCCAGGCGGGATAGGACGATCTTAAATTATACTTTTTTGGGGTATAATTAAATTATTTGAGGTTCGGTCGATACTTTCGGGAGCCTCGACATAGACGAGATGAAAATTCCGAATAGGCCTGTCATCTGGCATTTTAGATTACGAAAAGTGGATTTGGTATTTTTATTTTGTTTGGGTCTGTGGTGCTGTGTTGCTGTTACTTTCGGCGACAGCAAAATATGGAAGAAAATTGAATTTTTAATTCAATTAAAAGCTGTTGTTAAGTAATTTGTATTAATAACAATTTTGTTTCTGCTATAGAGGAATTTCAAGTTATTTTGTAAGGGTGAGGGTGTAGAGCTTGGAGGTGCGGCCTGTAAAATGGCAAAATTTGCGTTTATTTTTTATAAAAAAATGGATGCGATTCCTGAGGATTCCTCCGTTGTTATACCAGATAAGTGAGGGTACCGGACCTACCAGTGGGAGCCTTGTTGCTACTTGCCTTGATATATTTATAAGATGCCGACATTCGTACGTAACAAAAGACATATTCAAAAGAGAAGAACATTCATGACGTTATCTGGTATTAAAAATTCCGCCACAAGCACTTTGCATTACCCCTTACCCCGTGTAGATACGTCACACGAACCCAACGAATTAAAGCTTGCCATTTCGTTGTTACTTTACTTACTGATGGTGGGCCAACAAGCCCCTCTAGCTCCAGTCAGTATCTACAGGTGGTTATATTTTCCAATTTGATTTAAAGCTCTGATTGGAGAGATTTGAAAGCCTGAGTCTTAATATTCTCGCAATACACCCAGGCTGGAGCTTCCTCTGTCATCTGAAAAACGTTATAATATTCAAAAAGGCTGTTTAAGATACTGACAAGAAGAAGTCGGAACGATCGAAGGGGACCTTTCTTAATTTATGATGATTTACTAAGCACGGGCAACTCGAAACTTTGGACGCTGATACAAATATAAAAAATATTTGATGTGTGTTTTACCGTGACCCCTCTATAACCCCCTTTTCGAGGGGAAGATTTTTTCAAAATTTGTAGGTACCTACCTACTTTTCTTATGGGCTCTAACTTTCTAAATACCTCAGCGATTTGCAATTTTAAACGGTGGAAGGTAATGGAAGCCAATTATTCTTTTTTTCAAAAGATTTTTGATTTTAGCAGAATAGCCCCCGTAGGCAACAATTTTCTTTGTTCCGAAAACCTATAAATCACACCCCAGCCTACACCTTTGGACACAGGAGCTTAAAATTTGGATTGGAAGTGCGTTGTAAGCTTCATATGCTCGGAAAAGAAGGATTTTACGAAATTGAAAAGAGAGTAGGTACCTACTGATTTTTAATTAGGTATTTTTTTTTTTTGTTGACTTAACTTGGATGAATCAAGTTTTTATATATATAAATCTAAATCAATACGAAAAGCTTATTTTTATTTAAAGGGTTTTCCAATTAGATGTGTTATTGTGAATGACCCGCTATTTCGGTAGCTGTCACTTTTGAAGCTTTTATTCTTTGACATTTGACAAGTAGAAACTACGCCATTACTTAAAATGGAACGATACACGCTTCAACAACGCATTGAAATTATTAAAATTCACTACAAAAATGGTGAAAATCTTGCAGTCACAGTTCGCAAAACTAAAGCATTTTTTGGTCGTCGAAGATTAATGACTTTTTATGGTCGGAGTTGGATGGTATTGATCTGGACAACGTTTACTTTCAACAAGACGGCGCTACGTGCCACACAAGCAACGAAACCATTGATCTTTTACGGGAAAAGTTTCCGGACCGTGCTATCTCTCGAAGAGGTGATCACAATTGGCCACCGAGATCTTGTGATTTAACACCTTGCGACTTCTTCCTTTGGGGCCACGTGAAAGATAAGGTCTAAGCCAACAGCCCAGCGTCGATTCAAGACCTCAAAGATAAAATTCGTGAGGCTATCGAGGACATAGGGCAGCCACTTTGCGATTTGGTTATGGAAAATTTCATGAAAAGGATATGGTCCTGTATGCGAGCTCGTGGTGGCCATTTGGCTGATGTTGTTTTTCATTATTAACGGCAAACCTTCCTCTTTATTATGAAATAAACATCCGAACATTTATCTCAAAAAATGGCATTTTTCTTTGAATACCAAAATAGCACCTCTTATTGGAAAGCCCTTTATAATACTTCCCCGTGTATTTTGAGCTACCACTCATCTTTCTGCCCCATCCAGTAGCTGAGCTTCAGCCGATTCAAAGCAGATTTTAATGTAAATTACTACAACAAAGCAACTTTCTAGGAAAGGTTACGAACTAAGAGCTGAAAACTGTTGCTTCGAATTTAAAAATCCTCTCAATCATCCAAAATAGAGGCCACAGCTATGGACCCACAGGTTTTTCACTTCCAAAGCTTGACGCCAGTCCAACAGCCCTTGATTGTTGTATAAAAAACTTTGCCTCCCCCTCTTTTAGAAACCTGTCCAATCAACCCTCAAAAAACAAATGAGACAAAAGGCCCATTAAAAACCATTCAAAACACAACTTCCCATCATTTTTAAAAAGAATCCATTCTAACCTCTGTTCAAGCCGACGGAGGCCTCAATTTCTATTTCAACTTGAAAAGTATACCAACATCCTTTATCCATCTGTATGGCCACACAATCTCCCAAATCAATGCCTCAAAGTGAATCACTTTAAATCCGCAATGTCGAACAATCCAATCACAAAAATATATTCCCTTTCACTTGTCATACGGCAATTGTAAGTGAAAATCCACTTGCGTTGAAATCAAATGACTCGCCAGCATTGAGTCTAACAACGCCCAACCCGCAACCCTTTTCGATCTAAACAACAGCCGTATAAAGACCGAAAAAAGACCCTTTCCCCAATGCGCTGCGTATAACCAAATGCACAATCGGAAAACCATCCGCTGGCTGTCACTTAACATCATGCTCCAGTTCAGTTTGCAAAAACATGGCCACCTCCACCATACCTACATTTATAGTCACTCTGTAGACCCCATCGCTCGATGGAGATTTTCCTTTAGGAACTTACCACATCCCTACAACCGAACTCTGTGTGTGTCAGTTCGTCCGTCCGTCGTTCTCCGACTTTTCACTACAGTATACTCGCACCTATGCCTTGTTTGAAGCACATATACACACGCTGGCAACTGGCAATCACATCCTCTTAACGTCTCCCATTGATAGCTATTTGCGGTTATCTTTCGAGCGCACAATGAAATCGATGCATTTTGGCGGGAAAACGCTGAAGTTTTCCGCGGTAGATGCTCACTCAAAGAGCAACACACGACGCGACGACCGACGCCGTCGAGCAGCAGATATGAAAAACGCAGTCATTCGTAAATGAAAACCCTGTCAGACATTAATGTGAGCTTCAGTGAGCGCGCGCAAGCAAACGAAAGAGTTTTTTTTTTTCCTCCAACCGGGGAAGAGGTGAATGAAATCATCACCTACCGCCGGCCGTGCCACCCTCGCGCTCGGCTCTTTCAAAATCAATTGCATAAAGGTAGCACCAGTCAGGGGGGCTATGGGGTGGGGTGGGGTAGTGTGTACTGCCAAAAACATTGAAGCGGCACTCATCACTTCCACTCCTCCCGCACACTGACGCAGCTGGTTCGACGAAGTGGAAAACCTGGAAAACAAAAACACTGAGGAAGGTGGTTCGTTCGGACGCTGTTTTGATGTTTGCCAATTGTATTCGAGTAGACAGCGCCGGCAAGCTGATAATATTCAAATTAGCTTCATTCAGAGGTTTTCAAAGCCGATTGTGTTGCGAGGAGAACTGATGTGAAGACATGATGTACTCGTATCCTTCTGTCAAATACTTCTGCACTAGACCGTGCTATGAATTCGTAAGCACTTTGAGCAGTCTGCTCTGGAACTTCTGCCCGGATTCTCAGCAGCACGCAATTAATGTTTAATACTCGAGAGCAAAGAACACATATCCTGATGCTCATCCCCAGTGTCATTAGACACTGCTGCAATTGTTTCTCCCGCAGTTTCCTTCGAATCGAAATACTCCATTAGCTGCGGGTAGCTGAAATACCCAATCTCAAGAGGAAGCCCATAATGCGACCCAAAAGTAGTAGCTACCACCTCCCCACATGATGATTAATCACTCGCATTTTCACCGCCGCATCATAAAATTCATCGTGCAGATCCTTTCGATAAATCACTACAAAAGCACACACACAGAGTCAGTGGAAGTGATGCTTTCAAGCCAGCGAGTATCAATTTCCCTTCTTTGGCTTGTTTGCGATGCCAAACAAGACGCCGAAGAAGCCGAGTGTAGGTATTCCCAAGATGACGAGCGAGCGTTCGAGTACCCATTACCCAGTATTCCTACCCATACCCACTCTTCTTCATTAAAAATTAATATTTCAATCAAAGTTCAGTGAACCAACCCCCCGACCATGCAAGCATACCCACATAACGCTCTCTGGGGGGGGAGGGCACATGAAATGAGACTCTGATGAGCTTTGGTGGTCTCCATGGATGTATACATTTGTGTTTGCACATATGGAAAACAGAAGGAACAACCAGGCGAGCGTCCTTTAAGAAAAGCCAACCGAAACGACCCAGCAACCTTGGGGGACGGAAGAAGCCCAGTAGCGCAAGTGTGTATCTACAGCATCAATAGTAGCAAACACTTTTCCGTCCGCAAATATTTGCCAATTTGCTGGGCGGATGCAAGGAGCAGCATCTTCGGATGCCACCTGTATGTGAACCGATGCAGTGAGTCAGTACGTGTGCACAGTCCACCCACAACTTGCTAAATGACTGATGATGCTTGCTTTTCTGCTCGAAGAAATGGGAGGCACGCTATACAAGAAAGAATGTTTTTTTGTTTTTCTTCCATGTGTAGTTGAAGTGGAGTGGAATTTTCAATTTTCCATTTGGGGGACAACGATGGCGATGACGACGACGAGGGCAATGATGCTGATGTGCGGCGATGTGGTGGCAGTTTTTCTTTCGGCGAAACTAGGTGCAAAGTGAAAAGAACAATTTTCTGCGGAAAAACTTTGGCGATTTCGTGTCGCGTTGGAGTGATAATTTATAGCAAACTTTTAGCCGAACAACAGGTGGAGAGGTGTGTCTGTGTGTGTGTGTGTTAGGTGGATGATACTAAAAAGAATTTTCTTAGAAAATATCTGGCAGTCATTGGGAAAAGTGTCGGGGAGTGTGATACATCCACTTAGGCGAGAAATCCTCTGTCTGGTGGAAAATAACTAGGCGTGGACAAAAATAGTTTGTGCAACAGGTCCCTAGGCATAGGTTTTATGGATAATTTGTGCAGGAATATATTTTGGGCTCGTCACACAAATCGAACGGTTGTGAGAAGCTGGGCTAGGACCTGTAGCGCCAATTATTAAATTAAATTCAATTTTAGTTTTACATCCCAGAGTACATAATATACCTTGCAAGAGCTTTAAGTGTCCACCCTGCAAAGTGCGTCCTAAATGTATCAAAAGTTGTCCTGTAACACGAGTCAAAAATTGAACATCAGAAACACAAAAAAAAAACCCGAACCACTGTCAAAAATCATTTCAAAAACACTTCAAAAATGTTCCCAAATTACGTTTCGAAAACGTACCAAAACAAGCGTCGAAGAATGCCCCAGAAACAGCCTTAAATAAATTTGCCAAGTAACAAAATAAAATTGTTTTAAACAGTAGAAAAAATGCAAAACACGCACTAAAAAAAGCCCAGAACTACGATTTGAAAAAATTAGCAAAAAAATGAGTAAAAAAGCTTTTAAAAGCCATTCAAAATACAAGTTAAAGCAATGCGTCTAAAAAAGCGTCCGAAAACGCCCCCAACAAAGTCGGAAAAGACTAAAAAATGGGCCAAAATTTCATCAGCTTAAAAACGCACACAAGAAACCATCGAAAATATTCCGAAAACTAGGGAATATCTCGCAAAAAAATAGTTAAAAAAATGCCAACAAATTCAACATAGAATAAAAAAAATCCGGCAAAAAACTTGTCAAAAAAGAAGACTCAAAAACGACGGAAAAGGCTCCAGGAAACCCACCGAAAGAGTAAAAAAAAATGCTACCAAAAATCACCTCAAACACGTCCCAAAAATCCGCACACAGTTCCGTCAGAAAGCGCCACAAAAAAGCCGTTGCAAAGAGAAGAAAAATGTCTGAGAAAGATTGTGTCAAAACCAACACAAAAAAACATAAAAACGCCACAAAAAAAACACCCAAACAAATTTCAAAAATCACTCAAAACCAAATCGAAAAATCTTCAAAAGCTCCTTCGAGTTTAAAACGCCACAAAAAAAACACCCAAACAAGTTTCAAAAATCACCCAAAAAGCAAATTAAACCAAGTCAAAAACGCCCAAATGAAAAAAAATTTCTAAAATACCTTAAGGAAACGCGCCGGAAAACGTGATGGATAACTCACCCAAACAAGTTTCAAAAATGCCTCAAGAAACGCACGAAAAACAGCAAAAAAAAAATGTGTCAAAAATGCACCAAAAATTGCGTCAGAACAGTCAGAAGACGCGCTCAAAAAGTTGTCAGAAATAAAGTTTTAGAAATTCAGGATTTCATATACCTACAGCAGTTAAGTCAATTGAGAATTTCAGCCACAGCCCTCCTAAAATCAGTCCAAGAAAATTTTCCATTCAGAGTTTGATTGAAAAAACCTCAATGGAAACAGTTTTTCACCCACAAATTTAAAGAGATATTCTGTTTGTAGAGCCTACATCGAATCTCTCCAACTTTAGTCCTGGTCGAAGAAGAAGCCCCATTTTCTGGGGATGCAACTTCTGAAACTTCACTGATGAAACTTCTGATTGGAAAAGAGCTTTTCAGTGCTTTTGCTAGGTCTACAAAGGGACACTATAACAGCGACATGGGCAACGCTAGATTCATTTGCAGCAGACTTTTAACAATGTCTCAAAAGAGGCGAACAACTCGGACGGACACTGTTAGATGAAAGCAGTCGTAGGACCCTCAAAAAACTTCTCCCACCATTGAAAGACTCAACACCTTTGCTTCAATTTGACAGAAAAATGTAAACGCCCTCATTAAAACGAGGCCCCCCACCTCATTACAAAAAGAGGGTTAACTGCCAGCGATTCTCTGCGTTACGCAACTAAATCCGTTTAATTGTGCGTCCCACGTGTGCGTGCGCTCCAAGGAAATTAAAATTAATCATCTTACTGTGTACCATATATGCAGAGCCCGGATCCCCACCATCATAATCAGCCAGCTCAACCAAGTTCGCCCACATTTGCTTGAGCGTCTTAGTAGGTTAATAGGTTACACCTAAAACCCATTCCGCCTCATTATTCGTCCTACCTGCTCCGAAAGGACCTTGAAACGTATATACACACAAAACCGCCCCAAACAAATGACACGCCATTTTAATGTCAGAGTTACAAACTTGGAGTTACGAGCATCCGTGGAGCGAATGCCTAAAACCTTATCTCGCACCGAAAATCCTTGGCCCAATTAAAGCGTATTATTGCGTAGGATTAAACTGCGCATCAGTCCCGCAGCCAAACACTCGCCAAATTGGTATCAGCGTTGCCAGCGTCTTCCCGCCCGTTATGATTATTGCAATAATTAAAGATAAATACAAAGTTTATGTAGGAGATACCGCCGCGTTCCCCAACACAAACACAACTCAACCGCCATCAATCTATCTTTCTATTTATATCCAGAAAGTGGCGCAGCGGCAGAGTAGTAGGTATATATACGTCGACGATGCTGACGGTCTGCTTTGTGAGGAATTCTCGTCGCAAATATTCACCGCAATACCGCCACCGCCCATTGGAGCCAGCCATTAACCCAAATCTTAGCTGCCGGCTGCATTTTAGATACATAATCTAAGAGAATCTTGTTCGGGATTAATAATTTCGACTCCACATCCTTTTGCGCTTCTGTTTATTTGGGTATGCGAGCATCATATCTCTGTGCGGGAGATTCCACTCCGCCACCCAGAGCCATCCATCTGACGAGGCTGTGTTCGCATCCTTCGCTCGCGCAACTTTCTTGATAGCCGTGTTGATGATGATGATGGCGAGGGCGATACCAGCACACCCTTCTTCCTCCTGCCCCGGTCCCGGAACCTTTCGCATAGATAAACTGCTTAACTTCTGATAAATTAACTTCATAAGATTTCTAGATGATCGGATTTAATCTCCCTTACTCGGGTGTGGCGGGGAAGAGAGCCCCCCCCCCCCCATTCCCCTGGATATTAAGATGAATGACGCTAAATTAATTGACATGGAACGAGGCGGAGGAGGAAACCATGACCTGGTTGTGTAACGCTCACACTTGGACAGCAGACGGTTTTCTGTTTTTCGTTTGTTGTTCTTCTCCTTCTTCGTCGTCGTCCTTTGTAGTTCTATAGAGTTGAATTGGTTTTTCTTTTTGCGGAACTCATATTCAAAAGAAGCTTTCAGACAGCCTCCACAACTATTGTCGGTTCGAGTTCATTGTATCCTGCAGAGTTTTTTTTTTTCTGCCAAAGGACTGCCGCTCTTCACACACAGCGATAACGAAGTTCCCGCATTTTGAAAAGAGGTCCCGAGATATAGTGGGCCTGTATACGTACAGAAGGAGTGCATAACAACGCCGCAGACAATGAATGAATCGACTTGAACTCGCTGCTTGTATACGCAGAGTGATGGAAACAAGAGCAGTATCATCATCGTCGCATCAAAGACGTATCCTTAGCCAAAAACAAAGAGCCGGCAAAATGCAGTGCCTTAGAGTGTGTTGTTGGTGCGACGATGCATGTGCTGGGACTACTTCTATACTGGTGGCGCGGCTCTGTTCACGGAACAGCATAACAAATAAATGGCGATGCGAAATTGGAACAAATATTAACCAGAAAAACACTGGAGGCTGGCAGCGGAGGGCGTTAATGTTTCCCATAGCTAAGTTCGTCGAGTCCTTTGTCTCTCGCTGTTGAAAAGATGTTGATTTGAAGATTTGTATACCATGAAGCGTTTGTGCCAGTGTTTGCTGCGAGAAGAACGAAAGATGAGTTATGAATGAAAAGGATTGCGAATTTTTGTTGGTTCTGCTTTGTGCGAGAAGTTTCCTTGTGGGTTATTGGGTGCGCAGTTGAGTTTTTTGTCCGGAGAAACCGAAAATTAGGGACAATGTTGTGGGCATGAAATCGATAGAAGATGACCTGGATCATGAAGGATGGCGAATGGAATTACAAGGAGTCGCAAGTTGAAGGTCAGTCGTTTTGCTTCTCATATTTAGACGGGCGGTTTTGATCCCTTCCGTTCGTGCAGGAGCCGAAAAATTATATATACATTTTGTTTTCAACAGCGAGGACGTACAAACAGAACATACTGCCAGAAGACCGCCATTTGTTTCTATCAAGTAGATAAAAGCTTTTCTGAAACAAGACTACCATTCCGGCACAGATGCAATTTTCTACAAAAAACGAGTGTGAACTATAAAGCGAATGGAAATAATTTTCCATTCTCCTCATAGACCCGAGCCAGTGCTGTCATGATGAGTGCATCGAAAATCCTTCAGAAACGTGATCCTACTGCGAAGTCGTACTGAGGTTTGGCCGTTGTCTTCCCAAACTGTAAAAACACCCCAAGGTTGAGCATGTTTTTTTGTGGATCATGAACAACATCTTGAAAATCTAGGCACAGCTTTTCCCGTCGTCTAAAAACGTTCACCAATTGACAAAAGAACTCAACCAACGAATCAAAGACTTGACTGTTATTTTGCAGTGAAAATCTTCATTGTTTTTCCAAAAATCAAAATATACCTCCGTTATCACTGACAGTTCATCGCTTGATCTTTAACATGGCAAATCCATGTTCGATCGTTTTTGACGTGTCAAACTGACACCAACAAACTGCTTGTCTCTATGAGAAGAGTGTTTTTTTTTAAGAGGTTTGTTTTTTTTAAATTGGCAGCACTTCTTCCAAAGACAACCCATATGACAGCTGACAGTTGATTTGGTTCACTCCTATTTGTCATTTTAAGCCTCAGTTGCTCGAAAAATTGGCAGAATAATAGAAATCGCAAAAACGGTTGTCTTTACAGGGGATTGCTTTACAAATTGGCAGCACTTTTCTACCTACAACCAATGTGACAACTAACAGGTTAAATATAGCCGGTCCGAACGCAACTGCTCGAAAAAAACTAGTCTAAAGCTAAAACAAATTTTTTCAGAAACTTTTTTTGAATTGGCATCTCTTTTTCTACCGACAACCAATTGAAAAACTGGCAGTTTTACTGGGTTTACTAAAGTTTGCAATTTCACAATAAGTAGGCTGAAAGTAACCGGTACGAACGCAACTCCTTGAAAGAAACTCATCAAAAGCTAGAAACCGATTTTTCTTAGAAGCTTTTTTTGAATTGGCATCACTTTTTCTACCGACAATCAATTGGAAAGCTGACAGTTTTATTGGGTTCACTAAAGTTTGGAATTTTAAATAAGCAGGCTGAAAAAAGCAGTGCAAGCGCAACTGCTCGCAAAAACTCGTCGGAAGCTAGAAACCGATTATTTTTACAAGCTTTTTTGTTTTGGCATCACTTTTTTTATCGACAACCAATTGAAAAACTGGCAGTTTTATTGGGTTCACTAAAGTTTGCAATTTCACAATAAGTAGGCTGAAAGTAACCGGTACGAACGCAACTCCTTGAAAGAAACTCATCAAAAGCTAGAAACCGATTTTTCTTAGAAGCTTTTTTTGAATTGGCATCACTTTTTCTACCGACAATCAATTGGAAAGCTGACAGTTTTATTGGGTTCACTAAAGTTTGGAATTTCAAATAAGCAGGCTGAAAAAAGCAGTCCAAACGCAACTGCTCGCAAAAACTCGTCGGAAGCTAGAAACCGATTTTTCTTAGAAGCTTTTTTTGAATTGGCATCAATTTTTCTACCGAAAAACAATTGAAAAACTGACAGTTTTATTGGGTTTGCTAAAGTTTCCAATTTCAAATAAGTAGGCTGAAAAAAGCAGTCCAAACGCAACTGCTCAAAAAACTCATAGCAAATGTGACACAAGTGAAAATTAGAAAGAGTGTTCTGTTTATAGTTTTTTTTTTAAATTGGCTAAAACCATTTTGGCAGCTGATAGCTGACTTATTCTCACCTTCTCTCACCAATATCACCGAGATTTGTTGTTCCAATTGACAGTCAAAGTTCCTTGAAAGATGATTAAAAATATACCTACCCACCAAAGTTATAGATTTAATTCCCCAAAACCCTCTCTCTAAGAACCCAGTATTAAGTATTCCATTGATAGGCGTCAAAAGTAATTAAGACATTCACCACTCGCACACAATAGTGACATATGCAAGAGGCGGCTAAATACCATCTTGACATCCTTTGAGCACGTTTGACAGTAATTTGATATTTCCAAGTACAACAGGCGTATCGTATATTCAAAATTGACCCATTAACCTCGCCGAAATCTCCCAAGAAAAAGGTCTACACAGAGCCGCAAAGACCCGCGCGCACTTGAGGGGCAGTCATTCAGAATTCAGTGTTGCTTTCTCTTCACCGGAGTGACAACCACTTGAGGTCATATACCGCCAAGTTATTTGTAAATTCATAGGAAAAAATGTTGGTGAACCAAGCCAACATCACTATCTCCCTCTGAAGTGAACCTGTAGTATCGGCCGAGGAAACACCATTATCCACTTGAAAGGTGAAATTCCTTGGAATTCCCTCCGCTGATGCGGACAGTCGAAAAAATTAATCTGACGGGAACTACGACGAAACGAATGCAAGTCACTGTGTATTTTTTTTGTCTGACCCATGAGACAGACTATATCGGGATCCATCGCACAAAAGGCGAAAAGTATTCAAATAGCTGTCAGAGATATAGCAGTCGAAAGAATGATGTGGGCACCGGCCGGCGTGCGAGTGTGTGTGGCTTTATAGTTCTTCCAACACCTGAACTCTTATGGTCACCATTATAGTTTTTGGGTCTGACAATAGCCCAAAAGAGACTGACAGGTTTGGTTTTGCTATTATTTTCAATCGCTTTGCCTCCTCTTGACCCTTGTCTTAGCCAGTCCCCAGTCCGTGTGTGTGTCGTCCCGAGGAAGACAACAGACAACAGACAAGACAAACATCAAGAGAACGCCTCGCCGGCCAGAGCCAGCTTTTCACATGGATTGATACATGGACAGCAGTTAATTCCCGCTGACACCATGATTTGTCCATTTTTGCGCCGGTTCCTTGTTTATGTTGGGGCTTTGTGGAGCACAAATACATGTAAGGCTCACGCTCGCGTACTCCGCAGCTAATCAATGCGAGGAAATGAAGATTGGATGGAGGTGTGTGCTGTTTGTCTTTTTTTTTTCTGGATCTGGGTGGAAGCATTTATCTCTGTCACTTTAAACGGATTAACAAAGTATAGAAGCTGGGGCTGCGCACACAATGGCGGTGTGCAAATTCATTGTGACAGATTAGCATATAATGAGTTATAACCACCTTGAAGGCATTCGGTGGGATCGCTGTTTAAATTGTTGCAGAGGATCTTTTAAGTTCGTATAGTTCGGCTGAGCTGTCAGGTGAAGTGATTGGCGATACGATCGGGATGTGGGATGGTGCAAATGAGCGAGCAAATTTTCAACATGTCACAGTGATTGTTGATGGGGGTTTTTACTAAGAATATTTCGATTGCGAAAGATGACCATTGACCACCTGTGCAGGCCAACTTTGTATGTTTCCAGTTAGAGGTGGTAGCGACGGTAACTAAATCGTTCAGTGCGGTTCTCGAGAACTTTATTCAAAGTGCTCTCTAAAAACATGTTGATACAAATAAGCAAGCACAAACTGTCGAATTTTCAGCGAAATTGGTCGAATGGGTTTTGAGTTCATACGCTCGAAGATTTCCTTCTATATTTGTAAAGGAGAATAGGTACCTCATTTTTCAGGCCCTGTCCCGTTTTCCTGCATCCTGAATGAATCAAAATTTTTGACGAAGAGATAGTACCAAAAGTGTGAAGGACTTTCAGTACTCAGTTAGCTTGAAAAAAAAAATACGAAGCCGGCAATCAAGCAGTTTATTTACGAAGAACGGTAAGTCCAACCATAGGACCCATCGACTGGCATACGCAAATCAGTTGCAATTGCAATCATTTTAAGGAACTCTGCCGCCATTCTTATCATAGTCCCATCTATCCGTGGACTTTGCCTCGGCAAACACAACAACCTCACCATACCAACTCAACCTCAACTTAATTAAAGAAATTGTTGGCCTCACTTTGATTTGTGCATTTGAAACATTGCACGATTATTTCCACTACATCAAACCTGTCAACAGTGTCCGCTGCAAGTTGAGACGAGGCCACACAATGCTATATAGATACCATGCCCAAAATGCTACTGCAGGGCGAGCGCAACACAACCCTGGCCCGTACACAATGATGAATTGTTTTGTTTCTTGGGCCTGTTTATTGTCACAAAAGGAATTGTGAGAGTCCTGCAAGTGACAGCTACCTACTACGACTGCATGCATGGCTAGAACTCACGTTATCAAACACGTTGACAGAAGCACCATGCAGCATAATTCACTTTATGGTCTCGGACCATGCGTAGGGCGTTTTTTTTTTTTTTTAATATTTTTCCTTTCGGGACTCATGTCACATATCACGTAATCATGTCATTAGATCGGTCTCATTCGATAGTAGCTCTGAAACGTATTTTCCAGCCGAGTGAATCGATTGCTGAGGGTAGATAGAGATATACGAATACGAGTATACCTTCTCAAAGACCCGCTCCCGGATAATATTGTCATTTCACTTTCGCAATTACCCATTATACGTGCGTGTGTAACTCGCCATCGAGGAAATATGTCCAAAGCCGCAGTCAACTGCTGGGCATCTTCTCATCGAACAGGAAGTGTCAACACCGTTCGCTCGACGCTGGGCAGCACTGCGGGTAATTAAACTGTCATTAGACATTATGGCCAAAGTTTTGTATTTTATTTCCATTTAATTCGTTTAATAAGCAAAGCGAGGTGTTTGGGTGCTGAAATGGTGAAATATAATGCAGGTGCCACCACCAGGCTACTGTCAGAGTGCGCCGGAGAATATGGTGTGCGAAAAGATCGTAAATTTTGATTGGTACAGTATGCTGGGGGACAACAACGACGACGATGACGGTGACAACAAATCGTGATAATTGTCCTGCTGCGGTGGGAAAAACTTTGTGTGTGTGGAGAACAATTGCTCCTTAATGGTGGTTTGGGAAAATTTTAAATTTTCTGCTTTCGAAGCGTTTTGGGGAAATGTCATCGGGGGCTGTCAAACGGAAGTGGTTATAATTGAAGTTTTAAGTGGCTTGTGCTGGTGTATATGGGCGGTTGTTTGGGTTTTAAGGGGCAAATTCACTTACGGGATGTTGGCTGGCAGATGCGTGCGTGGTCAGAATGGAGATATTCGAATCCGAATCTACTTTGAGGCTAGTGGCAGTTGTTTGTTGTCGCGGGAAAGTGAATTGAGACAGTCTAATGAATGTTACGACTTGTCCGATGGGATACATTTTAAGACAGTCCAATTTCATCCCGAAGACTGTTTTAAGAGCCGGACTACGACTTGTCCGACGGGATACATTTTTGAGACAGTCCAATGCCATCCCGAAGACTGTTTTAAGAGTCGGACTACATATTGTCCGGTGGAATCTATTTTTGAGATAGTCCAATGCCATCACGAAGGCTGTTTCAGGAGCCGGACTACGACTTGTCCGGTGGAATACATTTTGAGACAGTCCAATGTCATCCCGAAGACTGTTTTAAGAGCCGGACTACGACTTGTCCGACGGGATACATTTTTGAGACAGTCCAATGCCATCCCGAAGACTGTTTTAAGAGCCGGACTATGACTTTGAGACAGTCCAATGTCTGGACTGCAAATTGTCCGGTGGAATACATTTTTTGCGACAGCCCAATGGTATCTCGAAGACTGTTTCAAGAGCCTGTTGTGCGTCTATTTAAGATATTGCCTCCCATGTCGACAACGATAGCTGTCTGTCCAAGGGCTAGATGGAAGATGTCACTTTACAGAGCAGCTTCTTGTCGAGATCTGCTGCATGTTAGAAACTTGTTGTTAATAAAGCCATGGGTATAGGGAGAATAGTAAGGCAGGCGGTGTTGGAAAATTGCCCAAAATGCGGACTGCTCTCATAGTTGTCTCATCTGCCCCGCCTTGCTATAAGAAATCGTACCTTAGCTCTTCAATTTCAAATGTCTGTGCGATGTCAGTCTTCGATTGAACATTCGGGAGTCAAATCCCCTCGGATATTGGAAACATATTCTTCAAGATAATCAAACTGAAGCTGCCCAAGTTATTTTCCATCGTAAAAACGTTTGCTGGTGCCTGGTCAATAGGTCGGAGAAAGCTGGTCCACCTCTATACACATTCCTGCATTTTCAGCATTTCCAAACACACACACATACGTCTCCAAGTCCATTTGCCATTGCAGAACGTTCACTTACCTGCTAAGCTATCAAATCGTTTATGGAATTTCTTCTATCAGTTCCATTCGTTTGGCTATTGGCATTTCGAAGCGTGCCTCACATTAAAGGACCGCACCTTCTTTTCCCATACAACGACAACAGCTCCATTTATTCAACTAAACCTACATGCGCTGATGCCATACATCATCTAGTAGTAGCTGCAAACTGGATCTCGAAGTTGAAAGAGTATAGGTATACAGCCACCATTCCTAAGTGCTGCCGGTTCCTTGGTCCTTTTTATGGATTTGTATTTTTTTTTTCCTGTTGCCTGTTGTCGTCTGTTCGTTCTTTCGAAATGAATGAAAGTCTTCTTGTCGAACGTGACATTTATACGAAATGTGCGTTGTTGTATAGGTAGCTGGGACATACCCCCCAAAAACCGTATACTTATGACTGACACCACCCCCAAGCCATAACATACCAACACAGGATATCAATGGAAAGCATTTTTGTTCAATTTCACTTTTTATCCTTTATGGTTCGTTTCTTCGTATATATACCCGCTGGAGTACTCGAATGTGTGACACACGAGCTGAAGTATCCCGAGTGAGCATCGGGGGAGGGAGTTTGGCTATAACGAAATTGAATATACACACACATAAAGCCCGCCGTTTCGCAATGACACAAACAAACTCATAAAATTACAAAATATTTTTCTGTTATCGCATCCAGCATTATATTCCCACCATGTAATGATGTACGGCGGGCGGGAGGAGTAGAAATGTGCGCTCCTGCCGCAGAGAAACGACACCATTAAGGATGCTTGAAGTGTGATATTGTGATGAAATTACCATAGAATGTAGGTGAATGGATGGAATGTATGTTCGCAAAAAATATATATAAATGATGCAGGAGGTGCTTTAAGAAATAATTCTGACAAGTCTGGCGGGGATTGTATGACAGGAGGTATACCTACATAGGTGCTGCTTATAGAGGAATTAATTGCCGACGAAGGCATTAAAAGACGGGCTTCACTAAGAGGCCTATATGAGGATGTATGTGAGATTGGGGGTTTGCTCTGTTTTTACATTTCATACTTTTTGTATTCCTGCTCCGTCTGGAAGAGAAGTCCTCAAATGGTGTGCGACAGTCTATTTGAGAGTGTGGTTAATTTGCTTACTGAACTCAGTGGCGTGGGTTGGGGCCGCCCGGGGCAGACTCAATCTATGCCGCCCCTAGTTATTTTTTTTTTCACACACTGAAAAAAAAACTTTCGTCAAGGTTTCCACCAGTTATACCTACAGATATGTGTGTCAATAAACTTGGTAAAATGTCTCCTCAAAATTTTGTCAACTGCTGTACTTTCTAGCAAGTGAAACAAAAATTAAGAAGTAAATTTTCAATTTTCCCATGATATCAAACAAACAACGCTAATTCCCATTAAGCATTCACTTTTTTCTTTAGCTTTTGAAAGTTTCTAATTTAATTACAATAAATTATATTGCATTAAATATTCTTTTTAAATTAATAACATTAAATTATTTATTTATATTACTAATTAAATAAAGTCATTAATAAATAAATAAATAATTTGATAACTAAAATTATAATTTAATTAAAAGATTTTTAAATGAAAGGATGAAAGCCTTTAATTTAGTTTTAAGTAAAAGGAAAAAAAGTTATTAGATAGGTAGATACATAATGAAGGTACTAAAGGGTCCGCCATCTAACTTCTTTTTTTTTCAACTAGTGCTTATTTCGCGAATGGTAACACTTAGCTCATGTCTGATTTGACAGATAATTAGTTGTATCCTTCCGCTGAACGAAAATGATTGTGTATACGCTTGAACAACGCTGGGAAATATTGCGACATTACTTTGAAAATCATGGTAATGATTGCGAAAAAAAAATCATCTTTTCAGATGAAGCTCATTTTCATCTTGGCGGGTATGTAAACAAGCAAAATTGTCGCATTTGGGGCACAGAAAATCCGCACGCATACATTGAAAAGCCGATATACCCAAAACGAGTCACTGTTTGGTGCGGAATTTGGTCCAGAGGCATAATTGGGCCATTTTTCTTCGAAAATGAGCAAGGAGTGGCCGTTACAGTCAATGGCGATCGTTATCGGGCCATGTTGAACGAATTTTTGTTCACAAAAATTGAAGAGGAGGATATTGGCAACATTTGGTTTCAACAGGACGGCGCTCTACGTGCCACACAGCCGAAGCTACACTCGATGTTTTGCGCCCTGTTTTTGAAGATCGCATTATCAGCCGCAGAGCTGATGTCGTTTGGCCACCTCGGAGCTGCGATTTGACACCGTTGGACTATTATTTGTGGGGTGCCGTAAAAGATAAGTGTTACGCCGATAATCCAGAGACAATTGACGCTTTAAAGGACAATATTCGTGAAGCCATTGGTGAAATACAGCTGCACACAATCGATAATGTGCTTAAAAATTGGACCGATCGTGTAGGCTACTGCATGGCCAGCCGAGGCAGCCATTTGAATGAAATTATTTTCCATTATTAACCGGAAGGATTGTACTTTCAAAAAAAAAAAGAAATTTGAGAAAATATTCAGTAGTTTTTATGTAATTAATTTTTTTTTATTTACAAGAAACTTTTTTATTTATTCTTTAAAATGTTGTTTTCCTACCTTTCATCAATCAGGGCAAAATCTCTTATTATTCTTTCAGTATCTTTATGATTTGCTGCTCTATAGCTAGATACCCAGATTAGATAGCCTTAGTTAAAGTGCTCATTGTGGACTTTAAATAATTTTTAATAAGCTTTAATTTTGAGAAACTACTCTCACACACTACACACGCAACTTCTAGCAAGAAAAAGAGTAAGTATTTTCGAATGCAGATGTTGTGTAGGGTTGTCATTTTTTGATTAAAATGAACTGCATACTAGGGAGCAGCGTTCATTGAATTTTGTTGTTAAGGAATGTTAGCTTTGTAAACAAATTTGTAAATAAATTCGTTGGTAGTTGCCGCCCCTAGCAAAATGCTGCCCGGGGCATGTGACCCCCCCCCCCCCTCGCTACGCCACTGACTTAACTATTGAGTTCACTTAGTTCAAGCAGCGTTTACTATAACTTCCCCGAAGCCCCTGGAGCTGTCTTGATATTGTCTCGTCTTAGAGTCCATTTTAGAGAAAGCTCAGTTTGAATCAAAGAACTAAGGCGAACTCACTAATTCATGTAGTAGTTCCTTTAGTCACAGGTTATACGAGAAATTCAATCCCGGCTAAGGGCTGGTTCTGGCGACAGCATATTACCATTAATTAAAAATCGAAAAATGAGCAAATTTGCAACAGTATCTAAGAATAAATCTAGAGGTATCTTTGGCCATAGGGATTCTTCTTCTTCTTTACTTTTATTTGTTTATCTTAATGTTTATCAGTAGATGGAGTTTTGAAAAGTATGCCCTTTTTTCGAGATCAATTGTTGATTCAGGAAAAATCTGTTTGAGTATAAGAAAAACGGTCACAAAAAAAAAAAAAAACTCACTTAAAATGTCTTTTGGTAAAATACCACTCTATTCTATATTATAGCCAAAGCGTGAAGGAGGAATTCGGATATATATATATATATATATTTTTTTAAATACCTATTGTAAACTTTTGTAAGATATATACCTATTGTTAATCTGTGCTTTCAACCTAAAAACGTATTAAGGTGTTTGTCAGAGGCACCCATTGATGACACCAACTACACCAACTTCTACTGGGTAATGATCGAAAAATGATTGTTTTGTGGGACGCACATGGTAAACGTTTTAAGAGGAAAAAAGAATAAATTTAACCCGATGAAATCCTCATTAATAGTTAAAATAAATTAACTTTAAACTATTAAATATTTTCCGATATGTCTCCTTTTCAATCAATAGTATTATTCGAACGACAAATAATTTTCATGATGTCTTTATTTTTATTGACAAAAAATTAAACCAACTAGTTCCTACTAATTTTGCTATAGTATAGAATTAGCAAAGTTGTTGAAAACAAGAAACATGTTAATCGTTACACACTTTGGGGTGTCAAACTCCAGCTTTCAGTGTAGTTCAAACTTAAATGAGTTCTTAAATAACAAGGCCCAAAATTTCGTAACGTTCCTACTTCGACTTCTTGTCAGTCGTCGCTTATGCTTCTAACTTTTGCGACATCTCAGTCTTAAGAAAAAAGCACTCGGTACTTTTGAACCTGTTCATTTAAATCACTTGCTTGACCGATTTTTTGAACTAGTTCATTTAAGAAACCCATTTCAAGCGTTGGCGTTCGAAGCCAAATTTGCTAGTTCCAAGCTTCCTGTCCTATTTACCTCTACGTTCCAATAACCGGAAAACGAGAGGTGCTCGCCGAGCTCAGATGTAATCGTAGTTGACACAAAAGCCTTAATTATGGCCTGATTGTCTAGGCAGATATTTTTTTTTGTTGACTCGGAGATTTATAAGTATTTTTTAGCAGTTGGTTCTAGGTGCCTTTGATATGACATTTTCCTTCGGCAGTATTTTCCCCTTAAACTGATAAGCATGCGGTCCCTTTATCGGATTCGAAATTTGCGATCTCTACTTACCCATTTGATGCCACTTTTTCCTCCGAGCATATCGGAAATATTGTAGATGGATGACCAAAGAGCTCGCAAACAATGAGATCAGAGGATGAAGCTCTTCGCGGCCTACCTTCACCCTTTTTGGATCAGGAAATGAAAACGGAAAAGAAACAACAACTGATGACGAAATTATATATAATAATTATTTATATCTTTCTTTGAATTCTTTCTTCAAAACAAATTTCTTCATCAAGCCACAAGGCAACTGAATCTATAGTGAAATTCAATTATCGACGAATAAATTTAAATAATCAAAATTTAAAATGTCATTTTTGACAAAAAGCAGCTCGAGTCTCGGAACATTTATTCGAAAGTTGCCAAGTTTTCTTTACAACATTTCCTATCGATTCGAAAGCTATACAGAGTAACATTTGAAATTAGAATCGGAAACAACTTTCGAACAGTTTTTACTTTCGAATCGAATAACAGGTACTCTACGTCCATTTTGTATAAAAGTTACCCAACGTGACTTATTTTGACTAATTTTATTCGCTGAAATTGTCGGTGGAGATTTTATTTTCGACTTAGCTTAATGGCGGCTTCAGGAAGAAGTCGAAAATGAAATTTTCACCGACAATTTCAGCGAATAAAATTCGTTTCACAATAGCAGCTATCAAGCTGTGCTTGACATTCCCTACCTTACCTACTCGGTGATTTTCGAACGGAAGTCAAAAGCAAGGTTATGGTTTTCTTGAAGAAAAAATAAAAATGAAAGTAACTACTCACAGGTTGGGTTCATAAATGCCCAACTCGCACTCGGGGGCCTATAAATATATTTTGAGTAAATCACCATTAAACATCGGCTAAGATAGTACCCACCTCCGTTGAACTCATTGCCAAACCAGTATCCCACCAACTGTATAAAAATCGTAACAATCATTAGATAAAACAAACAAAAAACCCATTTAGACAGACAGGCCGACAGACCTTGATCGCCTTCTCTCGCACATTTCAAAAGCCAAACGCAATTAAACCCATTTGGCATTTGGAACAAAAACACTCATTACATAAACAGCGTTTTGTTCGCTTGGCCTAATCTACAAACTAATCTCGTCTCAATCAAAACACTGCTTAAATGCCACTTGGACCACCAGCCGGACACAACTATACCACTTGCATAGGAAGTCGGACTGTCAACTATACACAATCGTAGATACATTCCAACCAGTCCCAGATACACATTATAAAATGTACGTACAATTAACCCTGAAACCATAATCTATTGCACCTTTCACTTTGGACTCGGCTCACGCCCAACAGCCGATTCTCGCAGCCAGCCCCAGATCTCATTTCAGTTCAGCAGAGACTGCAATTAGCCGAGCACAATATGCGCGTTCTCTCTCGCGTACACTCCCCGAAACAACATGAGGTACACTGAAGACAGTAGACAGAACAAATCCACTTAATCCGGCCGAGAAAATTACCAAACAAATTCAATTACACGAAATATGATCACTTGGCCACTTAGCCGAGTCACAGTCGCGCTCTCAATTACAAGTCTTAACAAACACCAGCTCTTACTGTTGACTTCATATTTACATTTTGTTTTCCTTCGATAATTACACGTGGGGTAGGTATATGTGGTGCGGCGGCTGCACACGCGTATGGAGATGCAGATGGGGAGCGGTCCAAAGCGTCTGCGGTGTGGTCCACCTGCGGGTTTTTTTTCTCTCAGCCTCGTTGAGGTATTATATACATTTTCCAATTAGATCGGAAATTATGTCAAATTTACCTCCCGCTGACACTCCTTCACGGCCGGTTGTGAGTTGGTGCGTCCGATGGCCGTTAATGGGCCAATAGATCACTTTCGCTTGTTAGCCAAAGCGAAAGGAGAAAAGACAACAAGCGCAAACAAAACAGCCAAATAAAATGAAATGAAACAGTTTCGCTTTTGATTGATGGTTACACAGGGGATGTGACATGTGTGTCATGGGCTGTGACAAAAGTTGTCGAGACCCATTAATCGGGCTTGAGTTACAAGAGTGTTTTTTCTTTTCGTCCGATTCTGGGTGGCAATGGGAACGGTTTTTGTTTTGTCTTGGCCTTTGATTGATCAGCTGGTAAATGAAATTTGTGTTTACAGACAAAAGGAAAGTTGCTTACATAGGAAGCTGCAGTGGAGTGTGGAATGGGAGCAAGATCAGTTGGATGTTCAATGGAATGCACAGTGCTCCAGGGTTTAGGGGCTTGGCGAGAGTAGTCCTTTTCAAATTTGAAATAACATGATGGCGATGCAATAGGATGTCATGTAGGTGGATGTTGTGTCAGCTAATGGAGTTCAGATACACTATCGGTGGCAAGAAACTAGACCTGGGGCTACACACGTGCAAACAGTTTTTCCTTATAAGCTAGAGGTCCACTTTTTTCCCGCCATGTATATACGATCGACCGATAAAAGATAAGAGTGTCTCTATACAGAAAGTTCTGAGTAAGTAAGGTTTAATGACATTTTAAAACCGCCGATCACCAGTTGTGGTGTAAGTTTTCTGAAGAAGTTGGAGAATTGTTGCAGCCAAGTCGGGATTATAAGCTGACTAAAACAGGAGCAAGAAAGTCATGGAGACTTCAGAAATAACAATCGGCAGTTAGTCCGTGGATTTCAAGTCAGTGATACATATTTTTGAGAAGGGAAAACTCCTTAACAAAGGTACCTTAGTCAGGAACAGGTAAAGCGAATATTGGTGCATTCTAGGAAACGCAAAATTGTTCTTTTTTTAAGTTATTTGACTAAGGCTTAATTAATGCAGGCACATTTACTTTTCCCTTATGATAACGTAACGTAACGTTAGTGACAAAATCAGGGTATGCGGGAATTAACCTATGGAAATTTTCCATTTCCATTTGGTGTAAATTTCATAAAAATCGGCTTCGAAATAACCCCCCAATCGGTACGACAAAAAAATATGTAGCCTATTAGTATTTCTTTTTCTTGAGCTCTAAGTTTTGACAGACATGTCAGTTGAACTCGCTTGTTGTTGGCTTTGATGATAGAATCGTCATGCAGGGTGTTCTCTCTAGGGGAGTTCTAACGACTTTGAAATAGACTTCAAAGACTTCAAGACTACAAATACGGGATAGAAATGAATAGTTGGTGAGACAGGTTCAAATAGGCCGCTCATTTAATTTTTTGGACGCATGGAATGCCCTTCGATTTTGTATTGAATCCGAACGCCTAAATTGAGAAGCTTTCATATTTCAAAAGCCAAAGAATATCCTCCAAAAAAGATCAGTTTTCAACTTCACGGACGGCTCACCTAAAGCAATTTGTGGAGTTGTCTGTTTAAATGACTAAAATGTTGGTCTCGTCGTCCGCCTTTTAAAGTTTAACCACTGGTATTCGTCAATCCCAAGCTTAGGTGTCCATTATCAGAAAAAGTCAAGCGGCAACAAGTCCCAAGCATCCAGGGAATTAAAATCGAAGTCCCTCCACACCGTTTATAATTTGTATTGGGTCATATAATTCGCACTGCCTTGTTTTAATGGATACCACCTGTGCTGATGAATAAATGTCGAGTAGGCACAAACCTAGCGCAGTTAAGTGAGCCTATTTTTTGGTAGATATTGATCCTAATATTCTATATATTGACCTTCTGGACTTATTAGATTAGATTATATTGCTCCCATATATGGAGCTTGATTTACCGAGCTCCAATTCCTTCCAACTCGACAGCATATAATAGACAGATATAGAGGAGGAGTTCGACTATTAAAATTCCTACACAATCATCAAATCTACAACTGCTGGCGCACTGAAGACAAGAAACGCTGACCCATGCTTCTGCACTATATGGAAGCCTTTGCCTTTGCCGAGGCAAGTAGTTCATAAGAAAAGGTAAAATCTTAAGCATATTCGAAGCATAGTTAGGTTAACCTAGTTAGGTACCTATGTCCTAGCTTCATGTCTAAAAATTTTGAAATATTTCCTCATACTCATCTACACTTTACTATAAAGAAGTAAACTTTGATTGTAGGGAGTAATCTCTGGAACTACTGAACTTATTCTAAAAATTCGTTCTTAAGGAGGAAGCTGCACTATTCCCGAGTGCTAAAGTCGATAGTCAAAGCTAGGTGCTGGGATTAATCGCACATCTGGCTATCCACCCAGCGTTAAAAAAAAAATTGAATCTAAGAAAATTTTTACAAACAAAAATCAGCTTCTGCTTAACTTTGTAATTGTTTTTTCATGAAGTTCATTTCCTAATAATCATTAGTGAGGAGCTACGAACAGAGCAAGCTAAGTCCTACCAAAAACAGAAGGTGGCCACACAATCACGCTGCCAGACTAAAAAATGGAACACAAAAAATCAATTAATTTTCTTTGCGTTCGAATAAACTCCCTGTCCGTATTCCGAGTTATTTTGTTTTTCTTGCTCTATAAAAGCATGTCCAGACCAGCCGAACATTTGATAAACAATTAAATACCTACATGTCCCATATTTATTTCTAAAACACTTATTAAAAAAAACAATTTTTATGAAATGTTTAGAAATGTTTTGCTGGTTTGGATCTGGACACCAAAAAAAAAACATTTATGAAATGTTTCACAGTTATCCAATCGAGATGGGAAATAATTTTTGTTTTACAAGTATCCCTGCAGAAAGTGAGCGCTGTTTTTCGATTATTATTTGTTAAATAAAATAAAAATATCCAGAAAATCTTTGAATACCTAATGAGAAAATGATTCATTTAATACAATTAATTGAATTAAATCGCGTGTTGCGTGATTGCCGAGACCAAAATTAAAAAGATAAAAACTTCCCACCACATTATTTTCTTCTAGTCCGGAACAGGATAAAGTTGAAACATTTCACAAACATTTACCCCGTATTAATAAACAAATAAGTAGGTACATATACAAAAATTTTATGTAACTGCTGAGTAACGAGTTGATAACTTTTACGCAGTGTTTATTAATACGGGGGTTAGTAAATAAATTTCAGAAATCTTTTATAAATGTTTATAAAATCTGTCCGATTTGCTTCAGACACATTTCATAACCATTTCTGAAATGTTTCGGTGGTCTGGACACACCTTAATATGTCGAGATAAACTCAAGCGGTAGCAGCAAATATTGTTCATGTGTTGCATATTTGAACATAAATTACTAAATCTGTTTCACAAAAATTATGCAAATTTGATTCAAATATGGTAACGCCCCCGACTTTGCAAGTGAAATGACATGAGCCTTGTGTGACGTCACGTTGAGAAGAATATTTGCAATATGGCTGGTGGCAATATGAAGTTTGAAATACCCTTTATTATCTGTTTTGTTTTTGAAAGCAACTGTTGCGACAATTCCAATATTAAACTTTTCAATGACCGGTTTTGTTTTATTTTCGTGATCTAATCCGGATCAGATCACGATGATAATAAAAAACAGCTATTCATTCGTTCGCTGGAAATTCAATGTCCATCTGGTAGGAATAGGACCGTGGCATAAGTATTCGATGGAGCAAGAGCTAGTTTAGTTTATAGTCAGAATAGAACAAAAGTATACGAACCATAATGCTCCACCCCGAAGAGTCTTCGATTCAAACACCGCACTAGAGGAAGACCTCGCCCTAGGTGGCACGAGCAAGTGGAAGGGGAACTCAACCAACTTGGAGTCTTCAACTGGAGGCAGATTGCCAAAGATCGTGCTAGCTGGAGGGGGCCCAGGTTCACCCCGAACTATATCGCCCCCAAAAAAAGAAGGCACAGCCACTCAATTTTTTTTTTTTAAATCGTGCACGCATTTTGGATGCCAAATGTTGACTCCTATCAGCTACAGCGACTGTAAGATGCCTCGATCTGAATAACTAGAAGTAAAATCCCAGGTCTGAGTGATGCGCAGTCTTTGCCATTAAGTTTGAAGAAGCAACTCCCTTTCTTGAATATTCTACCTAATTTCACTTGGCATCATGCACATGGCACATCCCATAAAGCGGAACTAAGCTCATCTCATTTAGCTAGCTCCACCATCAAACTATTTTTATTTAAATAAATGAATACAAATTCTCACTTAACCGCCAACAACTGACACAGCGACTACACAACCAATTGACCCCCCACAATCACTCAAAAATCTACGCCGCATCTCCGGTCTAACATTCATTTATTTTCTTTTTAATTTTGAGGAAAAGAAACTCATTTGTCATTATTTATTCGACAGCCACCAGAATGACACACATATACATATACACCAACTGCGACTGTGGTGCATTAACTGACTGATTCCACAGCTAATGTGATGCTAGATACTGATCCCATGACCCAGTTTGTGCTCCTAATAAAAGTGACACTTTGCTCGTTAGCCGCACTGGGTGATCACTTTCGTCTGGAATGAAAAATGCAAAGAACACGCTGCATCTGACACTTCACGTGGGGAGGGCATCGGACCTCATACCTACAGAGATGAATCTAAATATTCATAATGAGATCGAGTTTCATTGCAACGCAGCGTGGGTGGCAGCTTCCTATAGAAGTACTCGCACATGAGTGGGAAAAGAAATCAATAAATTAAATATAAATGAACAGTGATTCCGTTTGCATCCGAAATTGCTTATTCAAATTTGACTTGCCCACCCTGCCGCCGACTGACAAACCAGCCCCATTCCGAATGAGTGAGTAAATATTTTCCTTGTATTATTGTTGTGTCACACTTTCATATACAGCCAGCCCCCCGATCAGACAATGACATACCCTAAACAAACACTCGTAAGGACTACAGGCGAAGAGAAAATGAAAAAACAACCCCCCCAGAACAAAGTTCTCCAATCCAACTCTCGCCGACTGAACACAATTGTAAAGCGTAAATGATTACCACTTAAAGCGTACTCGGGCTGCCACCTAAAACCGATTCCGAACGGAACATATGTTTTTTGCGCAGTTCCACCAACCCCCATCTATAGAGTGATCCATGTGCAAAACCTCATTCATCTCGTCGACATCCACCAAGCATCAGCCCAGGAGGTGTCGCTCATACATATGAATGAGCAAGACTAGAACCAAGTTCGAACAAATGGGTGAACCACCCCCAACGGTTCGCAGCCCTTTCGGTCGTCTATTTTTGTTTTTTTTTTTGTTTTTTTGGTTTGTGTATATTTTTAGCCCTTTTCTTGTTCTCCTCATCGTGTCTGTTGAAACCAGGATAAAAGCGAGACTTTCATTGTTTTGTTTTCCTTTCAATTTGTATTTTTCTCGCCCAGTTATGGTGTACTCGTATTTGGTTCCCCTCCTCTGGACGTTGTGCTTTTGCGGGTTTTAAAATATGCAACCGAATTTCGAACAGAAACCGAATTATCCAAGCCCTTTTCGGTGGTTTTCCAACACGGGGGTGGGGCAATACCTTATAAGGCATCTTGGGAGTCCTTGGGGTGTGTGGATGATAGTTTTCAAAAGTCCCCTTGCATTATACGCCAGCTGGACGATATTATGGCGAATGGTCACTGGTCACTGGTCAGTGTGCTCTTCTTCTGATGAAGGAGAACTCTAATGCGGTTAAGCAATTTTGAGGAACATGTGCGGGATTCTTCGGGTCGTCGGCAGAAATCAATAGAATTAAATCTAGAGGATTAAACTGACACAGAGTGGGTTGACAACGACACACATCTTGAGAGAGCTGTAACCGCACAGAGAAATGGGGTCAGTTGGTGATTTTTGAAATCCTTATTATTATTTTAAATGACTTCATTGTGGATGCGGCATGGAGGCGGGGGGTGGTATGGTTAAATGTCAGTTTTGGTGTGAAAATAAACGAGTGCGTAGCTCATGAAACTTGAAACGGGTCAAGTGTGAATTTAAAGAGTTTTTGGTGAATTTTTCTCAAACAGTACAAAATTATTGGACGTAGTTTTTGAACCAAGTTTTATCAAATCGCAACCTTCAAGGTCTAAAGTGATCAATGGATCTAAAAGTGTGTTTAGAAGAGGTCTATTTTAGATAGAAACTTGAGCTGAAAAAAAAAACCAACATCGTGGTCAAGACAGCTTCCACGGCTCTGTCCTTGTAAAGGGTTTTCCAATAAGAGGTGTTATTTTGGTATTCAAAGAAAAATGCCATTTTTTGAGATAAATTATCGGATGTTTATTTCATAATAAAGAGGAAGGTTTGCCGTTAATAATGAAAAACAACATCAGCCAAATGGCCACCACGAGCTCGCATACAGGACCATATCCTTTTCATGAAATTTTCCATAACCAAATCGCAAAGTGGCTGCCCTATGTCCTCGATAGCCTCACGAATTTTATCTTTGAGGTCTTGAATCGACGCAGGGCTGTTGGCGTAGACCTTATCTTTCACGTGGCCCCAAAGGAAGAAGTCGCAAGGTGTTAAATCACAAGATCTCGGTGGCCAATTGTGATCACCTCTTCGAGAGATAACACGGTCCGGAAACTTTTCCCGTAAAAGATCAATGGTTTCGTTGCTTGTGTGGCACGTAGCGCTGTCTTGTTGAAAGTAAACGTTGTCCAGATCAATACCATCCAACTCCCACCATAAAAAGTCATTAATCATCGACGACCAAAAAATGCTTTAGTTTTGCGAACTGTGACTGCAAGATTTTCACCATTTTTGTAGTGAATTTTAATAGTTTCAATGCGTTCTTGAAGCGTGTATCGTTCCATTTTGAGTAATGGCGTAGTTTCTACTTGTCAAATATCAAAGAATAAAAGCTTCAAAAGTGACAGCTACCGAAATAGCGGGTCATTCATTATTGGAATTATTGGAAAACCCTTTATTACAAAAGCTACAGTAGCCAAACTGGTCAATTGTCTAGCAACTTCCCTCAGTTTAGATCTCATTTCTCCAAACGGATATTTCCTAGAAACCTGGACAGCTTAAATTCTCTCCATTTATTACATCGGCACCGTGGTCTTATTTGAGAGAAGAAATAATCGTTTCCTCCATGCCCAGAAGGTTGAGGGTGCTTCAGGATCCTCTATCAGCTGAATGATTAATCTTGCTTCACTAAAGAAATATCATATGAAGACCGGAGCCGCCCGACTATACAAGCAACGCATGTACGCCCATCGAATTCGGTAGCAACTTAAAGGTGGTTGTACACTAATAGCGCAATTTACTTGACAGAATGGCAACGATTTCTCATTTAAGCTCGGTCACAAATTTATAATTTTCTTGTACAGCAATTCGATAGCAAAATTTTGCTTAATTGATCAGTTCGTTGTTGGTCAATTAAAGGTTGATCAACCCCTCACACCCACCTTGTTAATCAACTCAATTCACTGTTTAATTCGCGCACATAACTGAATAACTGATCAACTCGTTCAATTGTAGGACTGCCTCGTTCGAACATAAATTGATCAATTTTAGTTGATCAACGGATTTCTTTGTTGAATAACCTCGTTTACAAAGTTATTTAACCAATGCAACTGCTGACTGACATCGTATACCTATTTGATCAATTTCTTAATTCTTACACAATCTCGAACACCTCGATCAGCAACTGATTGCGGGAGCGACGACTGCCGGAGCAACTATCGGATCAACGCCAACATCAGTCCTAGTGGATTGATCAATTCCATATTTAACTCGCGACGGAGCTCAAATCAACCAAACAAATTTAAGAAATTCTTTTAAATTCTAGCTCAATGTAAAGCTCAACTCGAAGTCGTAGATTGCACGTTCATTAGTTATTAGCAACTTCACATCTCCGACATGTTGGTATATTACTGAGTTGCGAACTGCTTGCACCAAAGGTTGGTTAGCTGAAAGTGCCTTGCACTTAGAAAAAATCGAATTCCTCGAGCTGCACGGTTAAATTCGAAATGAATCGCGAAATTTATGTGCACGAAGTGTGCAACCGGCCTTATGCTAGTTCGGTTTCGTGTGTACTGTAATCAGCATTGCCTGGTACCTAGAAAAATAACAGAGATTGCTTACATACCAGTAAACTAGGAACCCTATCTGCTCCATGCTCCATCCTCCTCCAAAACACCTGGATGATGCTCCATTAATAGGTATGAGGTGCATCCACTCAAACTACCATCGAACCTTTAAAAAAACCTCCACTCAAAATTTCATTGCAACATTATCGACAGCCAACGTTGCCACTGACAGCTGTTAGATCTTTCCCGATAACAAACAAAATTTGGTATCCACTTAAAACTTTACGAAAATACCTCCGAGCGATTTATCCACCTCATAAACAGCAGTTCCATTGCGATTGTGCGCCTTCTGCTGCAGCTTCCAACTACGCTAATTATTTACTCAAACTCCCAGCTTAATTGGCGTCATGACATTGTGCCAGCCAGTCCGCCGTTGAATCTTCAGCACGTCATTATCAATCGGATATCAGATTTCCAGACGCTACATCTCTCCGAAAATCAAAAGCGATCCGTTTTCATTGCGTTGTATTTGCCTTTGCGTTTGTGTGGCTCTTCTGTGATCATTAATCACACGACAGACGTTTCAAGATTTAATTAGTCGAAATCGTTATTAATAATTTCCCATTTATATCTTCCTGGTTTGGAGCTTGAAGGGATTTTTTTTTTGAATTTTTTGTTTTTTTTCTCTGGTCTGTTGTTGACCCGCTTTTCGGGATCCATCATTGCGATTTGTATTTATACGATTGTCATAAGAAATTTAGAAGGACCGCCCCCAAATTTGGTGCTGGAGCGCAGGAGACATGGCATAGACAGTAACGAAGTGCAGTGTCTGAGTGCGGGGGGAACGTCATTAATTTTGATGTTTGTTTCTGTCATTGGATGAGAGATGAATTTATTAATTGGAAAGAAAATCCTAAGAGCTATGAGGACACATTTTCGTTGGATTAATCAAAGTTACATAGTTGCAGTGGTATAGCTGCGTTCAATTTGTCATGTTGGCAGGTCAAGGTTGATACTCATAGTTCTGGGCATTCCATTTGTAATTTAATTTTGGATGGTGCAATACTCAATGAAGACATTTACATAGTCAATAAGTAGAATGTAGAGAGAGAGAGCACATTAGTGGCACAAGCATGAGTGGTAATGGTAATCAACAGATCATTTTTCATGTTGTTGACCTCGTAATACCCGACTCCCGTGAGCAATGGTTAGATGTGATTTTGAAGTGGGAAAGCTTCTGAAGAGTTTTATTCGAACTAATTCGGTTTGAAAAAGAGACTGGCTCAAGAGAGAAGAGTCTACCCGAATGGACAAACATCTTCAGACCCGCCGACATTGATTTTAGTTGACCGTCTGAAATAGTTTGCAAGCGGATTTTGATTCCTAGGACAAGTTTTTCCCTGTATGACTTCGAATTCTCTATATAAAAGAGATTCACTCTTAAACACATTTCATGGAAAATCAAAAATTGTTCTGAGCAGATTATGGGTTTTATGAAGATTGACAAAAATAATTTTTACTTACAAGGTTGCGAGTCACAATAAATCAAGTTTTTCTCAGCCAAAGAAAAATACTTAAAAACACTTTGCACTTAATTTGAATTTATATCAAAACGTCAGCCATCTGCACATTTGCTTAGAGAAACACTTTCGCTATTGTTTAAATCACATATAGCATTCCGTTCACATAGAGGAAACGACGCACAGTGCAAAGAAACCGCGACCAAGAACAGTCGTTGCTGATGCTTTTCGATTGAAAAATAAAAAAACATAGCCACCTTAAATTTTGATCTGCAGATCAGGTTCGGGATGAAGCAGAGAGCTGATTTATACCTCAAAATACTAAAAAAGGGAAGTTTGCCTTCTCTACAGTATTTTTCTTAATTTTTTTTCTGTACTGACTAAGAATTATTTGACTAATGCCAACTTAAAGATAGTAAAGTCAGAAAAAAAATACGTGTTGTTCAGAAACTCCTCAAGTAGGCGTGGCAAAGAACGACATACGCTACAATATTCATGGAGTCTTATTGAAAATTTAACATTTTTTGACTTATCACAATGGACCTTATAATGGTCTAAGTGTGTCGGCTAGCCAAAATTGGTCCAGTAGTTTTCAATTCAAGCATCATCATACATAGAGCGTCCAACAGTTTTACTAAAGGGTGTGCCACAAATTTACGCAAGATTTGGCTTTTTGAGAACTCTTTGCCTAAAGTAGGTACTGCTGAATTTCGTTGATGCAGCGTTGGGTCTCCTCTCTCAATGCATTGGTGAATGTGGGCTTGTTGACATAGACCTTTGACATCAAATAACCCCTTAGAAAGAATTTTTGATGATTAACAAAGCCATCAAGATGAAAATATGCTTCATCGCTTGGGATGCCTTTGGTCGAAAAATCACCATCAACGTTTTGATATTCAAAAGTTTATTTGAAATTTATATTATTATATTATTTTTTAATGTGCAAAATGAAGTTCTTATACACATTTTTCACTTTGTTTACAAAAATATTATTGACAAGTTTGACAATATTTTGACACAATTTCCCTTTGGGAAATTTCTGTGTGAGTGGGTGCGTTAGGTGCACATGCACTTGTTTACACAGGTTATCGTCAACAGCTTCTTTAAATTTGACAATTTTTGTACACGATGGTAAATCGAAGATGTTGGACTCTCAATAACACTATCAGGTACTGCTTGGCATCTTTGGCATCTCCTATCGATCCAATCTTCCTGTATTTATTATGTCATGTCAGTTATTGACAAAAGTAAATCAATATTTCTTCGAAGTTTGCGAACTCATACTCAACACACATTTTACAATCACTCAATGTTTGGAGTTAGATTCCCCTTGAATTTGCAACATTGCAAGTGATGTGAGTTAATGTTGAAGAAATAATTCAGCACAGGTGTGGTGGATGTTGTTATTTTGGGCTTATTTGAACAAGCTTTTTTTAAAATGCTAACGGCAGGTCGCCCCCAGAATTTGGCGCCCTGTGCATTTGCACATCTTGCACATATGGTTGGTCCGGCCCTGTTTGTATCGAAATTGGGGCGAATGAACCAAAAATCACATGCCATTGGAACCGCAGTGTTTTTGCCTAATGGTGTCAGCGATGAGTCTCAATAGCTCAATGGATCAATAAGCAAAACTGTCGCATTTGGAGTGAATATAGTCCAAGTAATATTTTCGAAAATAATGCACAAGTATGGCGCTGTCCATGGACTGGCGGAATCATCTTTTTTCAAAAGATCTCGTGATTTAATGCTTATTTTAATTGTTTTCATTGGAAAAACGTTAAGACGTAGGCAGGGATGCCAGATTGAGGGATTTTTCCCGTTTTTTGGGACCAAGGGAAAACTAACCCAGAAAACGGGAAAATAAGTCACCCCAACAAATTTCACGTTTCAATACCAAAACTTATTTTTACAACGTTCAGAAACCAGACAAATCATGATAAATTCAATAAAAAAACACTTGATGAACATAGATAGCCCTTAGTCTTGACATACGCTACCAACTTAATTTTTGCACTGGGTGGAAACCTCTACCCCTGGTTACAATTTTTTTTTTTTCAGTTTCCAGTCTTTTTGCCTTTGAGTTCAACAGATTTGTCATTTGTGGGTGGAAAAAAGTCGAAAGTCGAAATCTTGTCTCTTGTTTGTGGTTCTAAATATTTTTGATATTTTTCAAAATTAATTAATTAAGTAAATGGGCAAGTATACATGGATTTTAAAGTTGTATGTATTTATGCGTATCATAAAAATTGGTTTACTTTTTCATTTCTGAGAACAAAAAAAAATTGAATAAAAACGGGAAAAACAGGTATCAGAAAAGTGAAAAAGAATAATTTGGATGAAAAAAAAGGGAATCCACATGCCAAAAGTCTGGCCCACGCTGACAAACCAACAACAATCGATGCATTGAAAGCCAAACTTATTCGTCTCATTGTCACAAACGTCGAAAAAGTGGTCAAAAACGTCTTGTTTCTCGTATGACATTTATCAGATCCAGCTGTTCATATGCCAAAAATTGTGCTTAAAAACTAATTTCAGAACGTATTCTCTCGATAAACAACAATTGAATTAAATTGCATTTGTTTTGTTCAAAATCAAATCAAACTGGCTTTCAAAAAAAAAAAAAACTCTTTTAGATCTTGGATAAAAAATGCTGATACGGGATCACTTCTTTTAATGCTACATTCTCGCTTGCGTTGAATATCCACCTACTCGTGCTTAGAAGTCTGATATCCCCATGAAATTTCAAAACATTTAGAGAAGTGGCTTAGGCCTATATCCCCCTTGGACTTATTTTATAAATAATTTTGAAAAATATAAGCCTTGGACTTTTTTATAAATTTTGAAAAAAAATAGAAATTACACTTTTTCGCTTTATGCCTTCAAACTCTCAAACAGAAATTTCTAAATAATCAATACTTCGCTTCCAAAGTTGTATTTTTCAAATAGTTGTTGGTGATTTTATTTCTTTAACTTAAAGAATCGTTTTCTTACTAAAAATGTATACATGTCTATAGAATATTTAGCATTATAAAAATTGTATTTGAAACCCTATCTAATTATAGAATTTTCTCCTTTCGTTGCAGGTAACAAAAACATCTCTAAAGTAGTAGGTTCTAAAAGATTGTTTGCCCAAGTTGTATTCAAATAATTAGTTGCTCTGTTATTTCTATCACGATCTTAAGAATAGCTCTTAACAAGGTTATTTCGTTAGAAAAGCCTCAGTTAAGTCTTTTTGTCCTCATCGTAAAGCCCTCTATCTCAGTGAATGTCCAAAGTTTAATTTTATTGCGCGGCAGTTACCAAAACCCTATAGAAATGAAAACCTGACTTCCACTCCCATCGCTCCATGGGTGTTGAAAAGACCTCTTACCAGTCAGCATCTCCTACTGACTACCCATATACCGGGCACCATGCTGTCAATGAGCAGCACTTAAACGATTCCTGAATTCGTCTCTGCTGCTCGTCAACATTAAAATAAAAAAATAAGAAGAAGAAGTAACAGTTCCATCTTCAGCTATAAAGAAAAATTCGAAATGAATAAAAAAAAAACACACACACACAAAAACAACTCAGTTAATTAAAGTCTTCATGATGTACCACTACCAGTACCAGCACCATTGACCTCCATTTCCCAATTCAATTTACCACATCGCTTCGAAGGCAAAATAACCCCATCCGCTGCTTAAAAGAGCCAACCAAATGTCTCGTAATCAATCCCTTTTATCTGCAAACGATAAAAAAAAAAACGAACAAGTATTAAAAAACAGTCGACCAAAAAGAAATTGAACTCCCGAAACGAGTTCCATATAAATGTACCTCTACTTATATAGCAAGCTTCACATGACTCCCGGTTCGATTGGAGTAACAGCATTGGAAGGCAATTACCGCCTTCACAATAATATACCTACTTTGAGTCTGGATACAACTCTTATCACTGTGCAATCGATACAAATCCGGATTTCGTTGTGTTCTCCTTGTGTCGTCTTCTTTCGAATTCGTCGTCGTCGTCGTCGTCGGTGTGTCGTTGGAAGATACAATTTCTTTGTCTACCAGCAAGTATAGGTACAATCTGCATCCGTATTATATTGGAGCATCATCAGGTGGCATGACAATTAAAATCGAACGAAGATCACACGAGAACTGCCGCACCTTTGATCCGAACCGCCATCGGCGATATCGAGTGTAAGGTCAATGCTACTGCTGGTTTATGTTTCGAGCATTCCTTGCCCGTTGCGATGGGAATCTCTTCCAGCGATTGGTACAGTGGTCCTGCGTCAGCAGCAGTTACTTTGCCTAACTCAAATTTGGTGTTTTATTATATATTTTTTTATTTTATTGGCCCGAGTCCGATGGTTTGCCCCATCCGATGGTAATTAGTTGAAAAATTAATTAAGCAATAGATGGACAGCGCGTCGGCCTATCAATTCGGGTTCGTTTGGTATAGGACGAGATATTGAAAGGTGAGATTCTTCACGAATCAAAGTGGAACGAATCGCCATGAAAGGAAGGAACCCTTGAAGGGGTTTTCCATTACCTTGTAGGCTGCCTCTACCTGACTTGGTTCTGGGGTGGTGATAAACAATTTGGAGTACGGGTTGGTTCTGATTTCGAAATTATCTACCACGATGGCGATTAGTCATGCAAATTTCAAGGCGGCGCTTAATTTGGGAGTCCGTTTTTGATATCTTTGGACGTAATCCTTGTTTATGGGCAATATTGTCTGAAAAGTGGGCGCACAGGAAGTCGTATAAATGAAAGGGTTAGATTATTTTTTTAATTAGGTTGTATATGCGTTTGACAGGAGAAGCCGTGTGAAGTCCGCAAGTGGGAGTTTCTGAGAGACTACTGGGTGTTCGGGGGTCATTGTCCGGTACTCGTACTTGTCCCTTGAGAAATAACTTTTTACAAAATCCCTTAAGTTCTAAGTGTTATGATTTTCATTTTCTCTAGAATTTCGCTTAGGTAAGGTGTATAACCTCATCTTAGGGCTAAGCAGTTGTATCTGTTTCAAGTCTCCCGGTTCAGGCATTATAAATATATTTTCCATAGAGTGTCGCTTAGATAAGTTGTATATCCTCTTCTCATTGACCACTTCGAAACGAGGGTAGTCGAATTCTATGCCGCTTGGTTCAGATTTTACTGACTTTAAATGAACGAAAATGCAAGCTGGCCTTAGCTTTGCTTTTAACCCCACAACAAACCCTCATCAGAGCGATTACAGTGTCAAAATTGTAAGTACATCTTTTAGCTGGAGTAATTTACCATTTCTCTTAAAACGCATTCCTCCTAGACCCTCATTCGAGGGGCTTTTGAAACTAACATCCAGCGCAAGCCATCGACAGTCCGAAAAGTGAGCTACCTCTATTAACACATCAAGTGCGAAGCCTGTCGAACCAACCATTATTTTATTAATTACTCTTGAGTGAAGTTTCAACTTGCAAAGTTTACGACTTTTATCAATTATCGTTAGCGTTATAATTAATGATCATCAGTGTCCTCCAGCCAAACCCCAGCCTTACACGTTAAAGCCAATTTATCACTAAATATACCCAAGAAAAAGAAATCAATTTGCACGAACCGAACGTCACCACACGTGTTAATTTCTTTATCGATTCCGTTATACGTACGAGTATACTTTTATTTAACAGCTCAATCCATTTTGTGACATTTTTTGGTACCGAAATATCGACTGTCTCCGAAATGGTTCAGTTTGTCAAGGTGAAACCGAATTAAATTAAATTTTCCCATCAGTGTACAGGATAACCTTTGTGTTTTCCATCCCCCCCTTTTACAAAGCTTCACCAGGTTAATTATCAAGCTGTCATTTTAGGGACCAATTCAAGTCAATTTCGTCCAATTAGCCGTGGAACCTTCGACAAAAATGTTTGTTACTTTTGCAAGCTCTAAAAGCTGTCCCTCCCCGTTAGTCATTCATGTTTGACCGTTTAATAAAATCCTTTAAAAAAAAAAGAAGAAAACAGAAAATCTAGTTAAAATGTGTGACAACAATTTCTAGCTCGTGGGTTGGAAATACTCACAGTATGTATGTACGAGTGCCTCGCAGATGAAAACTAAACAAAAGGACGATGACAGGACAATTAAATGACGGCCATGCTGTTTTACTGCTTGCTGATGTTAGTGCTGGCACCTGCTGCAGGCGTGTTAAGCTTTGTTATTATAAAATTAGCTGCTAGCAGTTACAAATTCCATGTGTGTGCATTTTGTTGCGTTCGGGTAAAGTAACAGTGTTAGGAGGCGAGAGAATAAGGAAAAAGAGGGTGTCCTCTAGTAAGCTAGGTTTTTAAGGGATGTGCAAAAAAGTGTGAGGAGCTTTAGAAGTGAGTTGGCATTGTAGGTCAAATATAGGATTTTTGAGCAATCAGTTGGTGAATATTACTAATTATGACAGCAGTTTTGGAAGTGTAGGGATATTTTAAAGAGCCGAAGTGTAGAGAATTCCAAAGACGGACCGAATTTTTTAAGTCGTGCCGGTCCCAATGAACTGCTGCTTTTTGCCTTCAATTTTAAATAGAGTGGCAACAGTTTTGGAAGCGTAGGGATGTTCACTAGGTTCAGAGTATGGAGAATTTTATCGACTGACTTCTTACTTTGAGCTGATTCCTTCCTTTTCAAGTCGTCGATCGCCCTGATTTTCCGCATTCGATCTATGAAAATCTTTCAATGTCCAAAGACGTCCAAAATCGTTGAAAATTCACTCTCACAACAGTTTTGGAACTGTAGGGATATTCTATAGATTCGAAGTATGTATAGAGAATTCTAACGACTGACCCCCTTTTTTAAGCCTTCGGATCCAATGAACTTCGAGTTTCCACATTCGATTGATTACAAATTTTTCTTAAATTGCATGGCAACAGTTTTGGGGGCGTAGTATTCACGGAGCTATCTAAAGAAGTTTTGTATGGTATAAGTTTGAAGACGACAGACCTTTTGTATGCCTTTGGCGTTCTTAAACCGTGTGTGCAAGAATTCATTTGATTTGCAAAAATCGTAAAAAGTATTGTGTTTTAAATTTAATTTCAGTTTGGGAAGGGCAGTAGTCTCCTTTCTTTCGAAGTTGTCATTGGAAATGAGTTTATCGGAATTCCTGACTCGTGTGTGGTCGGACGAGGTGTGGTTTTCCGGAATTTAAATCATAAAAGTGTGGTATTTAAATTTGATCACAGTTTGAGAAGCTTAGTCGCTACCAAAACCTTTAAGATTTAGATTAGGAGTATGAAGATTCTTAAGAGAGATTTTTATTTTGTTTATGAATTCACATCTTGAAGTCGTTTCCATCTGAAGAGTACCACTTTCTGCTGGAGCCGACAGTTTGGGAAGTACAGTATTGTTACAGATTGTTTCAAATGTTTTTAGAGCCAAAGTATAAAGTATTCGATATTTAGGAAGTGACTTTGCTTGTGTTCGATTTAAGAACATCATATAAAATACTGGTGTAAAACTATAACACAGTTTAAGAAGCATAGGTATTGATAAAAAGCTGGGATTTTAAGAATGGTTTCTTACTTTATTGTGTTTGCATTTTCTTCTCTTGATGGAATCCGATTTTCTCCTGTCAATTGGTTGAAACCCTTGGCATTTAATAAGGTCGTGAATTCACAACAGTTTTGGAAGTGTAGTATAGCTTATTAGGGATGAACTATAGGAACAGAGTATATAAATATATTGCATTTAAGAAGTGACTTTCTGCAGGCTCAATCGTAAGTGGTTTTTGGATCGGTGGAAATTGTATAAAATGCTGTTGCGAAATTTGACCACGGTTTAGGAAGTGCAGGTATAAACAATAGAACCAGAGTACAAATGATCTTAAAAGTGATTATGAATTTTAATGTGGTCCTATAATTGTTCAAGTCGTTTACCCTAATGAGAAGCGTTTTCTGCTTTTAGTTTGGGAATATTCTAACGACAGTTTTGGAAGTGTAGTATTTATAAGGAAAATCACGACTAAAACACGCAGCGTCGTGAATATTCTGAAGAAACGTATAGCTTAGATAACCCTCCGTTAAAAAATAATAAAAATATTTTTAGGCAGTAAGCTGATATAGGGAGAAGTAGTTAAATCCAAAAGTTCTCAAACTTTAAAATGCAGGCTTTTATTTAAAATAATGGTTGTCCAGTTGTTTACTGGAATATAAAAATGAAGACTTTCTAAAATGAGTCAGAAAATGCAGTCCTTCCTATTTTTTGTACAAAACTGGTGAAAAGATAAAAAACTCTACATCACAATCATCGCAATTGAACTAAAAACGAAATGCTACATGAACTCATCCTAAAAAATCGCACTTGTTCTACATTTTACCAAACACTACAAAATAACAGATATCTACAACTGACGCTTCTTTAGTCCTAATGCATACTACTAGACATGCCTGCATATTTCGACTAAGAAACATGAAACACAACTTAATAATCATCATGGCAAGTAAATACTTTGCATCTGTATCAGGTTGGCATTGAGGAACAGAGCCAAGTCCTTGATGTGTTAACACTTCTTTCTCTCTCATATTGCTTATTGATTGAAATTTTAATTAAATGTGACGATGATATGAGAAGCTGATGCAAGTTATGTTGTAGTGCATATGTAAATATATGGCGATCGAAATACCTATACTCATTTCCTTCTTCTTGTTTTTATACCTTATGTAGGTTATCTCTGATGAAAGTAAGAGAGGTAATCAGTGCAGTAGCTCAGACAGTTGCCATGGATTGCATTTACAGGAACAGTAATTAACATCTGTTCAATAGTGCAGGGAAACAATCGCATGCCTGCAGTAGGTACATAGCTTATCGTTTAAGGAAGAAGTCTGGAACATTGAGTGTACCAATTTAGGTTTACCTCGAAATACTAAATTCCCTCGAATGGATGGAAATACTGACTTGGTTTAGAGTCAGTAGTTGCAGGTATGTATTTAATAATTTTGTAGTCGGTTTCAAGTTTAGAGCTATAGGCAGTCTATTAAGGTCTCAAAAGGCATATTGGCAGTGGATTGGGTTTAAGTAGCTTTCTAAAGCCTTAGTAGTCGGCTTTTTGACGCAGTGTCTTAGGTGTCTTAGTGGTTAGTGGGTTGGACTTCTAAGCGAGGGGTCTCAGGTTCGAGTCCCGAAAAAACCCAAATTCCAACTTAAGGTTTTTTTTCACTGCGCCACCTCTCGCGAACGTCTGACAAACTTCCGAGGGTATAACTGTCTGAAAGAGCATCTTAATTAGCCGTTTGGACACGGCATAAAATTGTAGATCCCTTCCCGAAAATGAAAAACGCACAAAAACCGAATGGTTTTGAGAAGCTAGGCCTAGGGTCCCTACGGACCTGTTGCGCCAACTATTTATTTATTTATTTAGTAGAGGGCTTTGGGTCAGGGAGGAGATTTTGTCAGTTCACTTCAGATCTACCCCAAATTGGCCTGGACTCTGAACATCTAACCTCGTTTTTAAAAAAATTTCGGGCTATCTGTCTACGACTCGCAATTTTTAATTTTAAACTCTTTAAAGCTTCAAGCGACGATTCGTGATTAGTTTCTTGCTCTTCCATCTACCATGGTAATCGACTGCCCCTTTAATTTTAATGAGGATCCATTTGCTCGTTCAGTCCAGCGTTGAATTAGAAATTTATTGGGTTGAGCTTGGATCTGGCTGTTTGCATACGGGTGTTGTGGTCTTCATTCTCAGACGAGAACTATGTTACCAGCCTTAGCTTAGAGCTATCAATGCCCCATACTAGAGGTCTATGTCGTTCTACAGCGTACCTTGGCATTCATTAGTCCCTAAAGTTTTAAGTAGGTATAAGGTATATATCTGCATTTGGGCTCTTGGAGTTCATCATTTTAAGAGCCTTATGTCTCTTTAGCTCTTTCATATGGCGTTCGGAGGTCTTTATGCATAGCCAGAAGCTATATAAATCCGTTTAAATCGTACTCTTAGAAGTCTGTGCCTCTCTCTCTTAGTGTCTATTTTTAGGTCATGGCTAGAAAAATGTCGGCGTTAAGCACTTTATTACTCGAAGAGAGTTGAGGCTTGAGTTGATCCATTTTCCGGTGAGATTCTGAAGCATTACTAATTAAAGCCGGCCAATTGAATCTTTTCATGGTCCAAAGATGAATACACTTTTTCGGCGCCCAACTATCCTCCTTCAGTATTTTATTTTGGACTACCAAAGTGAAGCTCAATATATAACAGAAGATCTCGCGTTCAAAAGGCTGAACTGAAGTCATTCACTCTCAATCAGTGACACAGAGTGTAAGTGCAACAGGGAGCCATCATCATGTGCCCATTCCTTATCCGTGGTGAAGTAGGTAACGTCCACGTTTGGGGCAGCACCCCTCTGGGTATGATTCCGCCCTTCACCCTCCAGTTCTGCAGAAACCATTACCACACCCGCAAGAATAGGTAACTTAGCATTGCACTACATTTATCCGTGGCTAATTCAAATTCAATCCACAAAAATGAGCAGCTACCCTAGGGCACAGTCCCACACCTAACATATACATTCACATACTCAGCTTCTAGCATAATGATAGGTTCCACGTTCGTTCAACAGCAGTTTACCCTCTCTCGCTTGCAAATAATTGAAACGTCAATGTCTCCGCCCATGAATTGTTAAACAACATTTGATTTCCAGTCCATTGACCCTTCTCTCATACTCCCCCGTATTTATATACCTAGGACAAGCACCCGCATTATAATTTGACAATAGTCGCCAGCATAACTTACCCCCGACTGTCGCACTCGCTGTCACCTCGGCACAAACGTAATCGACACCGTCCCTGATTTCCTGGCCACATTAGGGAAATCTATGAAAATCCCATCGAAAAGTAGAAAGTCACGTCCAGCACTGCGAGGTGATGGGGGTCAGCCAGACACAATACCCATTCGCCCTCTCCCCCATTGTGCCGTCGCTGACATTGAAATTGTCAATCGCTTCCGTTTTATGCTGACGAATATCGAAATTTGGTTATTTATGCAGCAGCTCTGTCCCCCTCTTTGCCGTCCAAAGGTGCATTCAAATGAGCTTGAAGATTGAACTCCCCGGCCAAGTCGTCAAGGGTCAACGAAACGAAAATAATTAGATTCGCGCATGACCCAAACTGCTGGCAAGCAGAAGTCCGCCCCGGGCAGACAGCCGACTGGTTTTCTGTTCAGTTTTCTTGGCTACTGCCACGAACAGATCAGGTGCGAACAAGTGATCACTACTACGCGATCAGCACCAGCAGCAGCAATGATCCGCTCGTGCGGGTTCAGCAGAGCGATCGCAAACTCCCAGAGGAGCCATGGCGGCAGCGGGTACACTATCTCTGATGATGGCCGATGGTTCTTGGAATGAAAAGAAGTTATACACTGTCTATCGCCAGATCATGATCAATTCATTACTTTTTGGGTTGAATGTAACCACTACCGCTGGCTGACTGTTTATTGCGCTACTCCAAGAAACTATATTGTTATGTCGGCGATCTGTCGAGTGTTGTGTGTGTCGGCTGCGATTCAATGACCTTTGCGGCAGATTGGCTGCTTTCAATTAGCTCATCTCGCTGGCTTTGGCGTTTCGCTTTAATTTATGCAGTGCAAATAATAGACTCGTTCAATTGGCATGAGAGTCATTATACATATGACCACTCGGTGTATGGTTGTGTTCAGTTGTAGTCAGCGGAGATGGCCATGGAGATGGCGATGGAGATTTCTGCGTAGAAATTGCCTGTGTAGGGGTGCGTTACGCATGAAGTGCGTTGCGATTTGAATTGATTTCAATTGGCGGTATGCGTTGGCTTCGGCAAAATGGAGAAATTAAGGTTTGGCCATCTAATATTTTATGTCGATGTGATGTGGGCCAAGTGGTCTTTAATCAGCGACCAGTGATACAGATTGTACGGCCCCCCCCCGGGGGAGCAATCAAATGCAATTGAAGTGTGTATCTATAGATGTTTGAATTAGGAATGAAAGGGGCTAGCTTAAGGTGGAAGAAGACTTTGAGACAAAACGAACGCAGCAGAAATCCAATGGGTTCCACAAGGGGAAGGGGTAGGGAGACAGAGGGAGATGGAGAGGAAGACCAAAGTATGAGTTCCACTTTTGATATAGGGTTTTCCAATAAGAGGTGTTGTTTTGGTATTCAAAGAAAAATTCCATTTTTTGAGATAAATGTTCGGATGTTTATTTCATAATAAAGAGGAAGGTATGCCGTTGATAATGAAAAACCATATCAGCCAAATGGCCACCACGAGCTCGCATACAGGACCATATCCTTTTCATGAAATTTTCCATAACCAAATCGCAAAGTGGCTGCCCTATGTCCTCGATAGCCTCACGAATTTTATCTTTGAGGTCTTGAATCGACGCTGGGCTGTTGGCGTAGATCTTATCTTTCACGTGGCCCCAAAGGAAGAAGTCGCAAGGTGTTAAATCACAAGATCTCGGTGGCCAATTGTGATCACCTGTTCGAGAGATAACACGGTCCGGAAACTCTGCAAAATCAAATCAAAAAATCAGCAAAGACACGACGTTGTTGATGATCGGCCGGCTTGAGTTCTTGTGTTAACTGAACTTAATAAGCCTTAATATGCAAAATACGGTGTAATGACGTTTGTGGAATGCCCAATTCCAAAGAACGACGAGGAATGGACAAACCTGGGTTTTCTTCAACACTTTGGGCTACAGCAGCAATATTCTCAGTTGCTCTTGAGCGACGTGCACGGGTTTTATTCTTCACATCACTAACTTGTCCCAACAGCTCGAATTTTTCCACCAATTTCTGTATTGCGGTCCGACAAGGTGCTTCACGACGACCAAAAAATCCTTTAGATTTGCGAACTGTGACTGCAAGACTTTCACCATTTCTGTAGTGAATTTTAATAATTTCAATGCGTTGTTGAAGCGTGTATTTAGTTTCTACTTGTCAAATGTCAAAGAATAAAAGCTTCAGAAGTGACAGCTACCGAAATAGCGGGTCATTCACAATAACACCTCTTATTGGAAAACCCTTTACTACCTGAAATTTATTACCGAGTGCATGTATTACGAGTATAAAAAGTAAAGTGGGCAGTAGTAGGATATTTTTACAAACACCTATACAGGTTGGGCCAATTACAAGTTTCTTTTTAAAAATACAATAAAATAAGCAAAATTAAAATTTTTCCATTTAATATGGCTTCATTAGTGAGAGCAAACATTCCCATTAATTATGGAACACAACGTCGTTCAAGCGGCTGCCTCGGCTTGGCTTCGCAGTAGCGCATTCTGTCACTCCAATTTTCCAAGACCTTGTTGATGGTTTCGGGCTGTAGCTCACGGGTTGCTTGGATGATATTGGCCTTAAATCTTGTTTGAATCGCTTCCGAATTGTTGACATAACATCGGTCCTTCACTGTTCCCCACAAAAAAAAGTCCAAAGGGGTCAAATCGCAGCTCCAACCAATTGACATCGACAAGACGGCTGATAGCACGATTTAGGAATTTTATGAGGATAAGATCGATTGTGGCATGGCACAGAGGTTGTCCAAATCCATGTCTTCAATTTTACTAAAAAAAAAAAAAATCGGTTAACATGGCTCTGTAACGCCCACCGTTGACCGAATCGTTGTTCCCAGCCTCATTTTCGGAGAAAAATGGTCCAATAACTGTTACTCTCCAAAAACAGCATCGTAAATTTTAATAGAATCGCACTTATATCTACGTTCCATTTTTGATAAAACGTATTGGAATTTAACTAGAATCACTTTTATTTAAGTAGAAAAATGAGTAGAGCAAGCATATTAATGCGAAAGTTGTTTGAATCAATGAATTAAAAAATATAAAAAATCAAATGATCTAAAAACAACCTTATTTTAAATACGAATCCATTTTAATATAGAGATATCTAATATTTTTGATTCATGTTTCAAAGGTTGATTCAAATCATAAAAACAATAAATACTCTTTTAAATCAAAGTGGCAAGAGTTTTTAATTATTTACTTAAACACTTAATCAAAGTTGAACCAGCTGAAATCAAATTAAAAACCGATTTGAATTAATCCGTAGACGCGCTCCTTTGAAATAACCTCCGATTGAATTATACATACATATTTGTTTAACTTTCATTACAGGTATCGATTGAAAACATTACAAATTAATTGTGAAAATATAAAGAAACATCATAATCGTATTTGGAACTACTATTATTTAGTATAAAATTGTTCCAAGGCACTGATTTCAATTCAATATGGATTGTGTTTTCAATAAATGTGCTTTCACTTAATTTAATGGCGAAACTCCACTCCAACACAATCAAAGGACAATTGAAATAAATTTTGATATGGGATATATTAAAAATAATACACGAAATCAAATTAAATGTGTTACTTTAATTTCAATACATATTGTATTTAGTTCCAAATGCCTTCTGATTACAATTAATGTTCAAAGGCATTTGATTTAAACTGTAACAACATTTAAACTAAATGCTTATTCTTTTTGAAAAATAATGTAAAACGTGTTAACAATAAAGAATTAACTACCTTAATTTTACGTTGAAAACGTAATTAAATGTCTCAGTATTTGTACTTTCAAATATACATGATATTTAATTCTAAATGCCTTCTATATCCATTTAATGTGGAGTTATATTTGATTTGAATGCTTACGACATTAAAACTAAAGGCAGATACATTTTAAAACTAATTTGTACAATGTTCGAAAATAATATTTACTACTTTAATTCAACGTTGGTCAGTATTTAACGTAAATTGTGGTTTAAGTTGAAATAATGCTGATAATGATGAATATAATGAAAAGGTTATGGAAAATATTTTTGAATATATTATGTTACCAAAATTAGAAGTTTGTAGTTGAGCTACTTAATTTAAAGTGACATGACTTTGATTTGACGATTTTCGACATTAGAGCCAAATCATATTGATTTTACTTTGATTTCAATGATTTTACGTGCTTTTTTCTCTGAGTGTGTTCGCACCGTACGACGACGGCGACCATGAGTTTTGTCCACTAGCATACCAGTCTCATGAACTTTTTGCACAAACTTGTGTACAGCAGGCGCGGTGGGTGTTTCATTTCAGCCAAAACTTATTTTAAAACGAGTAAAAGTGTTATCATCGGCCTGGCCGATGCCTTTTGATACCCTCCACTGCATACAAGTCATGCAACGTTTTAGTCATGTGAGGTAGTACGTAATTAGATTGAACAACAGACAGAGAGACACATCGGCCTTATATTGATTTTGTATGGTAGGTACCAGAACTACTTGACCGACATAGCCCATTTTTAATACCAACTTGACGACAGGAAAACTAAGTCCTCTCACAAAATTTCACTTGCCTAGGTAGATTCTTTTCGACGCTATCCTGCTTTCAACATGTGTTTTCTAATATTGGTTTTGTATGGGAGGTACCAGAACTACTTGACCGACATAGCCCATTTTTAATACCAACCCAACGACGATAAGAAGAAGTCCTTTCACCAAACTTCATTCGCCTAGGCTGATTCTTTTGGACGCTGTCGAGTTTTCAACAGACAGAGAGACACATGGGTCTAATATTGATTTTGTATGGGAGGTACAAGAACTACCTGACCGACATAGCCCATTTTCAATACCAACCTGACGACGATAAAAATAAGTCGTTTCACCAAATTTCGTTCGCCTATGTCAATTCCTTTGGGCGCTATCGTGCTTTCAGACAGACAGACAGACAGACAGACAGACGGACATGGCTAAATCAATTCAGAATGTGATCCTGATTCAGAATATATATACTTTATGAGGTCTCCGGTGACTCCTTCTTGGCGTTACAAATGTAATGACAAAGTGAATATACCTTCCTGTGGAGGGTATAAAAACGCACTGTTTGGGCTACACAGCACTCACTTTGGAAATAAGTTTTTAATATTTTTCAACGTTGTTCAAGCGTAAATCGACTCATTTCGTTCCGCGGAGGTATGATATACTGACTTTTTGTCCATATTTTGAGCGGTAAACAGCTGTCAGTGTCAAAATAAGCTATGATTTAAAAAGAAACCACTAGATGGCCCACCCTTTGGCTGTGAGCCCGCTGGAATACGAACAACCAACCCCATGCCTCCTGAGAGAGCTTTCAGTCACAACTTGGGGCCTTAACGTGGAGCTTCTTAAAGGCGGCAACAAGGCAGCAAGGCTCTTATCAGTATGTCTGGCTTAGAATTCTCTAAAGTCATCACCATTTCCCCTCGCACTCGTCACAGAATAGTCTCGTAAAAAAGTAAATCTACTACCAAGTGCGTCTACCTAAAACAGCCACCTAACCTAGTTTACCAATATTTTTTCTTTGAAAACAGCTCTACAGAAAGTCCACCTTCGAGTTGAGCAACCGAAATATTTGCCTCTCTTAGCAAAGCATCAAATTGTCGACCTAATTACCCAAAACAGTCGTGGAATTTTAAATATACACTCAACTATAACCATCACCCAAAAAGGTGGACGAACTCCGGGCCGGTCCTCCCTCCCTCCAGCATCAGGTGGTGCTTCGAATTTATTAAACATTCATGCGTATTCGAGAAACAAATTTTTAAATACCCAACAACACCCCATTAAACTTCATCGATGCCAGCGACGATATATACCGTCAAATGATTTCGATGACTGCTACCCATCAGCACTGCCTCCCTATAACCCCTTTGCATCAACAAAAAGAAAAATTCGTTTGACAAAATCATCGAACAACTTTTTACGACCCATACACAGAGCCCCCCATGTGTACAATAACTGTCAATGATAATTTGAAAATTTGAGGATCACTCTCCATAAAATTAACTTTAAATATTTGTTTTCATTCAACGATACACTGTTTCCCGTTGGTTTCTTTAGAAGTGTAGATGTTCCTCCTTGTTCCTTTCGGAACATTTATTTGATGGCAAAATTAGTTTTACGATCTTCGATGCGGTGGCGGTGTATGGTGATATTTTATGAGCGTTTTGTTTTTTGTTCTCTTTTATCGCTTTTTATCGCCATAAAACTCTAAAACTCCATCCGTGTGGATCGGAAAATGCGCCACCATATTTGGGGGCACTAAGCTAAAAAAAAAAAAAAAACACTGAAAAGCATTTTCTTTAGCACAGCAGTCGTAAAAAGTGAACTGGAAATTAAAAGCGGGCGCACAAACAGAAACCGTGGACCCACCCACGACGGAGTAGCTCGTCGTTGGTCACAAATTAGGTCATAATTTCGAATAATTTCCACGAGTCGGGAAATCAAATCAATATGGGCAAAAGGATTATTTCGCTTCCCCAAATTATTCGATAAAGAGAAAGAGGAGGGCTCCACTCCGGCCTGTGGTGTAGCGAAAAAGTTTTCTAATTAAGTTCAGCTTAGCTTGTATACTGGCCCGGGCTACCTACCCCAGCCACACTCTACTAGAGCAACAGAAATGGAGCGTGTTTTTTTTTTTTTTTGACAAAGATGATGATACTCTTGCCAGGATATTCGATCAAAATAAAAGTTGAGCAGATAGAGGGGGGCAAACTTTTTTTTTCGATTTTCCCTTGATTTGTATCCTTCTGTCGAACTTGAGAAATGCAAAAAGGAAAAGCAGAGGAACTTCCTAGTAGTAGTTGTTGACTGTTTGTCTCTTCACAGCCTCGAGGGTGGTGGATTCTTTTTTTCGCAGCTGCTGAAAACTTTACTCTTCGAGGACGACGATGCTCGCAAGGAAAAGTAGAGGTAGAAAAAATGAAATAAAGTTGAGGGAAATCACTTGATGAAATTTTCTGCATTAAATCAATTGAAGTGAATTATATGCTCTGCAGCAGTTGAAACTACTTATTAGTTCCGATGAGATGATGATGATCACGATTATAAAGTGACTGGGCGGGGTATGACGATGTGGTGGGCAAATGAACAGCTGGGGAGCTGTGGAAAGTTGAAGTTGATTTGAATTTTTAAGATTCTATCGATTTGGGTTATTTTAAAGTGTGGTCGCAGTTTGGGCTGCCAAACTGGGAGGGTTCTTTTTGGGATTGGAAGAGGTGCTAGCAGTGACTGACACTAATTGCGAAAATAGCGCTTCACAAAATGATGATGAGAAGGCAGGCCTAGGTTTATATACGGACCTGTTGCGCAGAGTATTTCATTATTTAATTTATCAGTGACTTGTTTGAGTAATTTGTTCTACTGGAAGCGGTCCAGCTGGAATTACAGCAACACCTGTAAGCAATCTTAAGGAAGACTTATTTTTAACAACATGCCTCCGCTACGCTCAGAAGCGGCTGCTGTAAATCTCTGATGGCTGTTGGGGTCACAACAGTTTGTTTTTTGCCTTGAAGCTCCTTTAACCTTCATCAACAGACCACTATCAGAAGCCATTGAGTAATTTTGTAAGCGCTCCATCAATCAATTCTACCCACATTAGACTCCCCTCGAAAGGGGTCTTGTGCTAGGAAATGAACCTTGTTGCAGCTCATACTTAAAGCCATCGTCCACTAGATACACAGTGTATTCATTTTAAATTCAATACATTCAGCTCTTATGTAAGATGCTTTCAATTCTATGCAACCAACGCATTTAATCCGGGAGTTCGTTGCGTTGCTCAGATACTGTACAAATTCACGCTGCTCATTGAACACTGCTGAGCGTCGAGTTGAGAAATAATTTCTGCATAGTTTGCTGCCAATTTACCGCCTAACCCGTTGCTTAACTTAGTGTACGATCTTAAAACATTTGTGTTCAGTTAAGGAGTTGAATACAGTGTAGAACAAAATTGGTTGATGAGTTGCGCACGTCGCACTGTGGTTCAAAATTACTTTTTTCGTTGCAAAAATCATAACGCATGAAGATATTGCTACAATTTTTTTTTTTAATTTCCAAGCCTATAAAAGAAGTGATTTTTAAGAAAATTGCCTCACAGGGTGTTTCTAAATCTTAGGCTGCAGTAATATTTTCTTTGAATTAACAGAGAAATAAATTAAAGAAAAGCTTAAAAACAGGTAACATTTTACGAATCTGGTTAAATAAGGTCAGAGGCTATTTACTTGTTCACAGGGTGATCTAATATATATTTTTTTTACAACAGTGGAGGCATAAAATTAAAGAACCAATTTTTAATGTTTTTAGCAAGTATTTAAAGAATATCTTTTCATTTTGTGGCGCATCAGTATATCCTGTAAACTATTTGAGTGATTTATTTTATATGAAACAGTGTGGGGAAAAAGTTATTAAAAATAATAAAATAAAATCATCAAATTGTATTTTTCCTTAGAAAGTCGCATATCCAAGAACAATGCTAGCACAGTGAGACCGTCGTATTTTGTTGAATCACTTTGAGGTGGGCTTGCATTAAAAACTGATTTTGTGATGTCCGCTTTTGTCCTTTCGTGATCCTTATTATATTTTATACTCAGAGCAGTGGAAACACTTTCAGTCGAAATATTGCCCGTAGTTTCCAATAGTTTCCTCCTTTTGGTGTATTTTGAACATGCCCCTATAAGGATTTTGAAGGCCTTCCTCTTGATGTACTACTGGGCACGTCCTGGTCACTGTCTAAAATTTCATCACTTTTGATTGTAAATGTTCCATTCAAAAATTCTTGATGTTTTGAAAGAAATCTTATATTTAGTCTAAAACAGTCAATCCATTTTTTTTAAAACGACAGTATAATCCTTGGAGTTTTTTTTATCGTTTCATCGTTGTCACTTTTATCAAAGTTAAAAATTCTTGAGAATTCGTAACATTGATAAAATGTTCCAAAATGGTTCTGTTTGTAGCATTCATGATATTTAATTTGCTATGCTCCGTTCTTCAGTAAAAACTTTTTAAAACTAACATCATTTATCCATTGTCATGGCTTATATACCTGCATAGTACATGCTCCAGGATAGTTTTACTTCCCAATTTGGGGTAACAGATGAAAATGAATATTTCTACCTGTGTTATTTATTAGATCATAAAATAATAATCCATAATTGAATAGTTCTTTCAACTTTTTGTAATGTTTAGGCAATACATAAATTAATCCCTTTCTTTGGGCAAGTTAATCCATGTTTACGTATACCTACTTTAAGAATAAGAATAATAATGATTTACAATAGTTTAAGTAATTCGAAGAAACTCAGTCACAGCATACTTCAAAACCCCTTTTCGTTTAGGAGGAATGTATTCAAAAAGAGTCGTTAAAGTGGGCGAGTTGCAAAAACCAATTGGCATTTATATAAAATGGGGCGTGGAAGTGGGTAGACTTGTTAAGGATAATAAAATAAATACAAAACTATTTTTAATATAAATATATAAGAAGAAAATTTCACATTCTCAGCTGTTTTTTTTTTACTCTAGAACAAAATTGACCAATTTTGAAAAGCTCTATGACTTATAGAACTTCCTTCCGGTAAAGTTTGCTATGGGCGACCGATTTTCATAGGCGAATGATGTAAATGTATCGTCGTCCTGACCGCGATTAGGGCCTTCAAAGCAATCACGACTATGTGCAAGCTTGTTGAGAACTAAAAAATACTTTTCATCTGTGAAAAATCATCTTTAACGACATATCGGACATCTAAGGTCATAAGTAGGACCATAGACTTTGTCAACTTCGCACATGTTGGTTAAGGCTCGACATTCATTTGCTTCAGTCTTTTTAAAGGTCGCGTGAGCTTGCGGCCCATTGGTGCTTATTAATTGTAGGTAAATTGGACAGCATCGAAAACCAGTCACCAGTCACATTAATGTCCGTCCCGATCCTGATCCGAACTCTCATAGAGCTTCGTTTAATAAATACTCGATTACGGCAGAAAATGCATTCGTTCGCTCACTGCGTGGCTTTATCCTTATTCGAATCGACTGTAGCTATAGTGCGGCAATTTTGGTAAGAATGTCATTTCTTTAAACTGGTATTACTGTGGCGCTATTGCCAAAACAGTTGCGTATAGCCACATTGGGCTGATTGAAGAGTTCTACTTAAGCACTCACTTCAAAGACAAATAAGCGTCTAAATTGAGCACCGCCATCGAAGCCTTTTGAGATATTCAGTCCAATAACCCATCTGAATACCCTACCGACAGGAAAGCGGCCTCGAACTGTTATTCACATGTTAAGCTTTGCATTCCAATGGCCATTAAAATATTTAATGAAACACTACTGCGAACTAGCCCACACCTAATGAGTGCTTAGCTTGTAATATTGTAATCTTCTTTAACAACCAATTTAATAGTAATTATGGACCGTTACACAGTTTTGCTTCTAGATGCGCCCCACGCGCATCGGCTCTCCCTCTCTCTCTCTCTAACGAAGAATAATCGTTTTCTGCCGTCATCGCCATTCATTTTGCAATTCAAATGCAACCATCCAAACCTCTATAGAGAAGAAGACAAGCTTGAGAATCATAGCCATGTTCCTGCCTTGCAACCCATTAATGAATCTGACCATTAAATTCTCACACATTCGATCAACCTAACAGTTCAATCTTTCAAATAGAAGAGCACGGAACTCGTTGGGCCCATATTCGTAAATTAGTAAAACAAAAGCGCCCCTCCTCTACTCGACCAAAGATATCTACGGTTCATCTGCGAATGTCTCTCTCACTCGCTTAATTGCTTTCACACTGAAATTTTTCGTTTTCGACTGAGAGGGAGACGGAACTACCTCATCTGTATACCTATGCCTATCCCACATCATCATCGTTGAGAACAAATTGATATTTATTGGGAGTTTTGTTGTGCCAGAGCTCCTTTGCATTTTTATCTCACCCCAACCCAGGCACACTCATATAGTTCTAGAGTTTTTTTTGTTTTTGTTATTGTTTTCGAGGGGGAAATTTACATTTCAGTTGGTTTGGAGGAGCGCGATTTCCATCGTGATAGTCCAGCCAAGGGCTTAATTTACATTACGGACCAGTTGATGAACTATGCGACTGTTTTTTCTACAAACCGTCCAAAAGACGCTCCGAAAGTCTGTTCTCTGTTGCCTGAGGTCTGTTCAGAAGCCCAAAGTGGCGACATATGCTCTACGTTGTTGGGTAAATTAAATATCCCATTGTGTCCAACCAGCCCACTCATCGGAGAGTAATCGATCTTTAAATGTATTATGATGATGACGATGAGACGGAGTTGAAAAATTTGGTTTCCAGAAATTATGATTTTTTAAGTAAAATAAATTTATTCACTGCAGATACAAATCTCTTTGGAATGAGAATGACAACTGAGAACGAGAACGAGAATGGGCATGGGACATGGGAGTGAATCTGGTAAGATAAGTTTTTTGGTTTGACTCTCATGTTATTATAGAGATATTGTTTTGCGATAAAAGATACTAATTTATTGAGATACTTTTAGCTGGGCAAAGAGATAGAGGAAGAGAGAGGTCTATCGATGGTCTAATGGGTACAAAAAATATAAAGTAGGTATTTCTGGGTTGAATTATGAAACATAAATTCGATTTCGATGACAATAGCGGTGTTGGGTTGCATATTGGGGAATGAGTGTCCGCGTGGCCAGTAGTCCGGGGCGTGGTGATCAGTTTTTGGTTACATGCAAGAATGCCATTTGTTTTGAATTGTCAAGGGACTCACTGGTTCAGGATGGGATGGTCGATGGTAAGATAAGAAAAACAGTGGCCGGGTTGCAGAGAGAAATATTTACGTTGTCCTCTATAAATGCCTCAGAATTTTCTAAAAAAACAAAAACAACCAAAAAGTGAGCAGCAGTGTTGTAAATGGTTAAGTGTCGCTTTTTGCCTTGTAAAATGTGACACTTCCCAAGCTAACAGTGTTTTAGGTACCTATACTGAGCAAATTTTTGGATCCGCTGAATGATTTTCTGTAACTCAAGACCTCCAATGGGTGTCAAGAATTTCCTGGTTCATATTGTATAGGTAGACAAGCAAAAAATCGGTTCGGACCTATTTAAGTTGAATGTACGGCCCGTTATCGTGAGTGACTTCTTGACGATATTTTCTATCGCCGCGGCGTCCTCTTGCAGCCAACAAGTGCTCCATCAGTGCTTGTGCTTATCATGTAAACCTGAACACTTGGTTTGGCTTATAACAAACAACGAGCCCGGAATCATTGACAATCGAATGCTACATTACTTTAGCTAAACATAGGTCGGCAGTAACTTCACAAGAATTTTGTTTTTCCTTGATTTGTCTTTTTGACATTGGCAAATACGAATCGGCAGCATGTCTAGTAACTAGATAAGAACTCTATGTTTCTCCTTGATTCGTTTTCTTGCCGTACCGGTCTTCCCAAAAAGATGCGACTTTATTTGGCAAGATTACACTTCGTTTTGCGAATGTGCTCCTTCGGCCTATTTCTTCGTCCTGTTTCACTGTCGCTTTAAATTGGTAAACGTGAATAAATGTGCGAGGTAGTCAGTAGATTTTGCAATCAATAGATTTAATATAAATCAACCCACAAATATGCGAGTTTTAAAAATCTCGTGCTGTGGCTTTTTGCCTCAAAAAATACGACAATGCAAGATAGCTTTCTTGATTTGGTATAGTGTCGAATTTTTTGAGAAGAAAAACGAGAGTAAATCCGATTTACTATTCACCTTAGATTTACAAATTGAGCAGGCAATTTTGAAGACGGTGTCAAAAACCACGTATGAAATAAATCTCAACTAAACTAATGCAGAAGTTTTAACAAAGGCTTCAAGTGGGAGAAAGCAAGTAACAACTTGGCTGATGAGTTTTCTGATTTTTCTATGGTTTTCTTCTTTCCCATGATCTATTTTATCTCTGTTCCATTTAAGAACATTTTTGACGTAGAACGATCTTAGTCCGCTAAAACAGGGCGACCGAGTGGTGTCAAAAACACGCAACAGTATTGAAGAAGAACTATAGCTTCAAAATCAGGTTGGACTCTTTTTGTCAGCATATAAGTTGGACTTCCTCAAGTCTCACAATTCGGATTCTTGCCCTCAGCATCAAAAATATGAAAATGAAACCCTTGCGAGATCTCTTCGCAGCTCACCGAAAATTTCTTGCGAGCTGTGCTCAAGCTTGATGATGATATGGCCCAGTTCAATTAGTGGCTTTAGTCCCTAGCAGACTATCTTCAGTTTTGCTTACCTGTGTGATTGAGGTCCATATTTGATTTAATAGGTTCCATGCCTAAGGTATTCCCAGCCCTCCTTTAAGAAGCTACTGTGTCAATTCAGTAGCGTCTACTAAAAACATTCAACAACAATTTTCTGCACCCATTTCTATCTAGCTCCTGGCATTCCAAATATACCCAATTTTACCAACTTTAACACACTTGACAAGACACTAATATGTACCTCAAACGCACCATATAACATATATAACTGGGTCACACCGAAAGACCCATCCCAGCGTACAGCCAAACCATCATGACACCGCACTAACCAGCCATCATCAACTGATAGTCTAATTACGTTCTCAATTAGTTTACTCTAGAAACCACTCAGTACGGTGTTTGCTTTGTTTGTTGTTTGCGTTTCCATAGAATGCACTCACTTTTAGGGTCGCAAATACACCAGTCAAAGTCACACACGAGTTATTATACGACGAGTCCTCAACAGTTTGCTTAAATAATTAGCATATGCTTGACAATTTCATATTACATGTTGCTGCCTTACACTGAGTCACATTGGCCGAGGAGCACTGAGCACACCCAAAAAGCCACTCATCATCATCAGACATTAGGCAACAAATTATGGAAATCAATATGCCACCACGATGACAACGAAGACACAGTTGACAACTCACTTTGCTAGGCTCCGCTGACAAAATGATCTGATTACTTGTGCCCACAATATGAATAATGTATTCGAGAATCAATAATGTATCTAGATGCAATTTCGATGAGCGGAACGAACGGAACACAGGAAGAGCGCAGAGACTTTGTACAACGACCGACAAGACGGTGTGAATGTCTCACTGTATATGCAATATGCCGGTAGAGTCGAGCTCTATGGAGGAGTTAATTTTCACCTGTTCATTGTACAAATAATATTTACTCGGGGTAAATAGCATTATACCAGTGGAGTCGCGTATCAACCTACATAAAGAGTGGAGTGTTGCATTTTTCACGTAGGTATGGTGGGAAAGTCAGTTGCTTTTCGAAAAACCGCGAATTGAATTCAATTTGTGAGCTTTCAAGTTGAAATTATGACATTTAGGTTGCCTTTGTAAGGGGAGGCTGTGCGGGGGTTGCACTTAAGAGTGGTAATAGTTAAGAGGGCTTTGGGGACAGTGGGATCAGATGTGATGACAAAACTCGGCAATTGCTTAATGAAATTCGACAGAATGAGAGAGATCCTTGTTGCAGGTAATAGGTCACACGTTGGGCGCCAATTTGTTGGCAGTGCTGTTTTTCTTTTATATGAAGGGACTTATCAGCTAGATTTAAATCGATGAGTTCGAAAGTTTGTCATATACTTTCAAGGTACTTATAAGTTCCCAAATGTGGCTACATAGAGGCACTTAGGTAAAATAAATCTATACAAAAGGGGACGAGAAATAATATTGTCTCTACAACAAGTCCCTACAGTCTTACTTTCTGATAACCATCCGTCTGTGCAGCAATTAATTTTGAGATGCATTTAAACAAATCTACGATTATATGCAGTACTTTGAAAATCAATTCCACAGAACTTTTGCAACGACATTTGAAGTGATCTACCACAGATCTTGCACTGGTGCCGCACGATCGTACTTTGTAGCGCCTAAAAATTTTCATTTCACAATTTGAAAATCATGGAAGACGAAAGACTTTCCCTGAAACTCCACTTATGCGACTTGTAAGTATAACCGATCTTGCAGAGAGGTAAAGGTGACACGATCGTCAAATGAATTTAAATTTCACCACCATGGTCAAGTGCTTGTGCAGAGCTCTATACGTTCACATATCTTGCCAGCTGATTTTATTGATTCCATAAGATCAAATTTGACATTTGTAGTGAGATCAGTACCTCGTTATGCCAAAATTATAAGAATAGATTCTGCAGATGATCAGTCGCTAGATCAGGCAGTGATAACGCAGCGAATTGGCTCGTGTACAGTCTAAGGAAACAGTAGCTTTAATTATGATTTGCTAGGAATTTAGCTCCTGATCTTTACCTCTAATATGAAGTTCAGAGTATTTACTGATCGCTGAATTTGCAATGTCAAATATGGCGCAGGTCCTCGGAATAGTGCCTCATAGGATATAGTATAGAATGTTAGCAAACTCCATATGTGACCCTCATATCATTCATGCTCTATGGCACAGAAGTACATGCGTTAACAGAGACAGATGAATGTATTTCCGATCATCTAGAAGGAAAAGTTCTATGAGTAACCAGTTCATGATAGATTGTAAATTACATCATCTATAATGACAATCGGATGTCAAGATCACCCCTCAGATGAATCGTTTTTCTCTACAAGAATATTATCTTTTTTGAAATAAATCTCGCTTACATATACGACTTGTGAGATCAGCAGTCAAGATCGTCTTAGACTTCACACTGATCCGGTTCCCATTTTGTTTGGTTTGCTTCGAATGTGACTAAAATCAATTTCTGTGCATATAACTTGTAAGATCAACACGCAAGATCACTTGCAAGATCATCTGTCTAAATTTGGCTTTGATCTGTGGATCTGCACTTATTTTGTTTGCTTCGAAGGTCACTAAAGTCCGATACTATTGTGTCAAACGAGTCGTGGTTAGAAATTAAGTCAAGATCGTCTTCCAAATCTTGACACAGATCGGGCTCTGATCTTCACGTATTCGCTTCAGAGATCGTAAGGGGCAGTTGGTAAAATCAGTTGCAAGATCCTCTGTTTTAATTTGACATTAAATCCGGCTTTCATTTTATTTCCCGCAGAGGCACTAAAACCAATTGCTATTTTATGCTGATCGTGCTAGTGACTTACAAGATCAGTAATGTAGATAGTCAATGAAACACTGATCACTCTCAGATTTGTTCTGTTCTGTTCGCTTCAGAGGTGGCTAAGGGCGTTGCTATATCACACGAATCTACCTCATAGCCAGTCAAGATCAGGCTTGTGGCTTGCGAGATCAGTATAGAGTAGCGAACATCTTTCACAACAACATGGCACTGATCTGGCTCTCCAGAGGCCACTAAAGTCACTCAATATTGTCATCAAGTAAGGACTTGCCTTATTTACTGCCAACTCAGTCTCAAAACAATTTGGACTTTGGAATTCCCCAGCAATAAACTGCAACTCCTCCAAAACTCTCACTATAATCGATCCCATGCCTCCACTCACCTCACGTGGTCCCAAGTGCGCCATCACAAAAACGTGGCAGGTCAATTAGCCTGAAACGGCGATGCATACTTAATCAACAGCCATCATAATTTGGCAAGGAAATCCAAATAACCCATCGCACACAAAAACACATTCAATTAGGAATACTTTCGGAAACCAGCCCCCAAAAACAATATTTCTTATTAATTCAAGACAACAACAAAAAAAAAGTATTGTAATGAATAATCGATTGCGGGTAATGAACACAAAAAAAGAAACGATGACAACACCACACATAAACGCATAACAAATCACCGAGTTTGACCAACATGTAAAGCTTTTAATCCTTTTGCATCGGAATAATCTGTGTGGGCCAGTCTCGGCCCATGAAAGAGGAGCTCTCTCTCCCTTTCGATGGTCAGGAGCACACTTCCTCTGCATGCATATGGACTTTGTGGTCGGAATCGTATAACATTAATTACAACGAATCGAATTTGTTACTCACCTGGTCGACGTACAGGATGCTATATATAGGCAGGTATATGGGTTTGGGTGCGCGCTGAGGTTTTCCTGCAAGTGGTGAATATTTATGACTATACGATCGCCATCGCAGCAGCTGTAGTAATATATTAGTCCGAAGTGAAGTAATCAGAAATTTATTAAATAAAATTGAATTCAAATGGAATGACAAGGACGAGTGGGCAAGTGCGGTATGGCGGCAAATGAAAATCGATATGGAAAGTGGTTTGCATGCGGAAAAAACAAGTAAATACATTTATGTGTGCGGATGGTTTTGTTTTATATATATTTTTTTTTTCTTTTTATGAATACAAATATTAATAAAATATTTGATGGTAATCGCATGTCTCAGTTGAATGGTTCATGTCGGACCATGGACTATGGACTGCGGACTATTTAAAAGCCATGAGCGACACAAATGCGGTTTCTATTTGAAAATAAATATTTAACACAAATATTTGCACAATTGGATATGGGAATTTGAATTCCATACCAATTTGTTGATTGCAATGGCGAATTTAAAGGGAATCATCAGTGCGAACATTGTTTTAGGGTGTCACTTAAGCGCGGGGCTTCGAAAAGAAATTCAACTCGGAAAACATTCTCCGCGATACTAATAATCATGTTTATATGTGCAGGTTCGATTTTTCGAACAGAATATTCAGCGTGAAGGTTAAAAATGATTATTAGTAAGGCCCTCTAACAGAAGAGTTGTAGATGCTAGGAAAACTAAAACCTTTCTTTTGGGTTTGTGAGACAACATTCGACATTCTTTGTCCTTTTTGTCATTTCCACTCATAGGTCAGTGCATTTCAAAGTACAAAAGTCCATGGGCGGTTTGGCCACTTCCACTCAATTCGAAGAAGGAGACCAGTCTAGTTTTTGGTTGATTAACAACTGCAGCTTCCTCAGATCTCACTCTGCACTCAAAAAAAAAATGTAATTTCAAATTGATATTTTTGTCATATCAACTTCAATTTCATGCGGAAATTTCAAAAATTTAATAAAAACGTGTTTTTTTAGTATTAAAAATATCAGATTAATAATTTTCATGTCAGATTTACGTTGAAAGCTTACATTTTTTGAAATTACGATTTACATTCCCATATCAATAAGCAATATCAAATTTTGTATGATGTTCTGTAATATAATGTTTACAAGATTTAATGTTAATTCTACATTACGCATATAGTTTTGATGTTGAAAATGTAAAATTGATAAGCTTTCATTTTAATATACTTTACAAATCAAAAACTAATAAGATTTAATGTATTTTTGATATTGAATAAATGTACTGTCTATATGAGTCATGTAAAAATAAGCCGTAGCCCCAAAATACCGTTACCCAAACGTGCAATTTTGATATTATACCAACATATTTGATATGAATAATGTAAAAAGGCAGTTGCTAGCGAAATAAGTCTGAAACTGCAAATGCACTTGCAGTGGTTTACTCGTAGTGATCGGTTCGTTTGTAGAGTGTTTTCCGTGTTAACTTTTAATTTTATGTGCAATTTTGAAATTTGTGTAATAATTAGTGTTAACAAAATATCTGTAAAAAAAACAGTGATAATAAACTTCAATCAGTTCGTGTATTTTCGTGAATTTGTGCTAAAAAAAAAAAGCTAATGGATGAAAATCAAGCCCAGTATATTTTTGAAGACATTAGCGTAATAATAGGGGATGATGATCTCGGAAACCCTCAAAGTTTTCCGGATTCTTTGGAGGTTGAATCCGTGGAATCCCTTCCGGAAGAATCGTGCAAATTATTGGAGCTGTTAAGGGAATTTCAATTGGAAACAGCTTTTACTGCTCTTTTGGGTAAGTTTTTATTACGAATTTTGGTAAACTTTGTAACTTGCACTTAAACCTAAATTTCATTTTTTAACCCATTATTTAACCGTAATAAGGCAGTCTGGACCTCTGAGATACTTATGGAGCTATCGATATGAATCGAAACATAGAGAAGCGAAAAGTTATGCCAGAAATATAACTTCACGAAAAAATATTTCATATACTCTTAGTATGAAATCATCATTAAAATTTACAAACTTTTTAAACGATCATCAAAATGGTTTACCGAGTAAAACTAGTTATGAAAATTCTTTCTATTTTACTTTAGAAAGCTGTGACTATATAAATTTAATCGTAAATTTTTCAACTTTTAAATCAGACTTCTCAAATAATTTGGCAACAAAAACGATCAATTTTAAGGGGTCGGTTTACAAAAAAGGATATTTTTTAACTAAAACAAATAATGAATTCGTTGAACTTTTTGAAATAAAAGAAATATTAATAAGTAAATAAGTAAAACAAATCAGCCCTATATAATTGGAACAAAATATCAAATAATTAAATTTATAGATCACTATCAGTCATACTGTGTAGGTTCCAAAAGTATCTCTTTGAAAATAATAGCTATTGCTGACTTTACAAGTCCTCCAATTCATGTTTACTACCTATATTCCAGATGGAACATGTTTAATAAGAAATAAAATATTTTACAATAAATCGAAATTATTAATTGTTTTATTACTGAATACGTACAAAGTATCGTCTAAAACTATTTTAGGATTATCAAAAAAAAAAAAGATGAAAAATACAAAACCTTATTGCAAATTAAGTCAACTTAAGAATAAGGGTTTGAAATACACCGCTTGGACAAAATTAAAGAATCGATGTTTAAAATAAGTAAGTAAAAATGAATATTAATTTTACATTTCCAATATAAAATTGATAACATTTTTTTCATATATAAATTACAAATTTTTAATATTAAAACTTAAATTATTCTTATCAAAAATACCTAAATGAAATTAATATTAATTTTACGTTGATATCATATCGATTACACAATTTTAATATCAAAAATCGATGTTGTCAATATCAAATGTAAATGCGTATCGTATCAATTTCACATTTTTAATATTAAAATATTATAAAATTCTAATATCAATTCCACATGAATTCATTGTTAAAATTACATTCGAAACGTATGAAATTAATATTGGAGTAATATCAAAATTGATATTTTCAACATCAGCTGGATTTTGTCAATGAAAAATATCAATATTACGGCTGTTTTTTACATTTTTTTTTTTCGGTGTGATATACACATTTTTACGTTGAGGTTAGAGAAGATCTACTACTCGAACTACAGTGTGCCATGGATAAAGCTTTAGTTGGACCTACATACTGCCCACCGTCCATTTAAGCATTCTGTTTGTTTTGGGATCCGGTCGAAATTCTGCTTTCAAAATTCTATCTTCTCGCACAAAAATTATGCTTTTTTTAAATCTGCTTTACAAAATTCTGATTTCAAAATTTAAAGCAATAAAATTCAGCTTATTCTGCTTTTTTCCAACTAACAAATAATGTAAACGACGAGAAAAAAAAGCAGATAAAAAAAAACTATTTTATATTTATAAAACATTAAAAATGATTTACTTTGAATTTTAAAATAAAAATAAAATTAAAATTAAAACGAGACAAGAAAAAAAAGATTTAATTTTGACAACAAATTTGAATAAAAAATAATAATATCTATTGAAAAAAAAAATAATGCGAAATTTAATTAAAAAAACAGTCAGAAATAACAATTTTCATTTATTATAACTTCATTTGTTTTCTTTTTATACTTCATTTCGGCAGTATAAAAGGACAGCCGAAATGATGTTTAATCAAAATTCCTTTGACAATCGACTCGATAGGATCTTCGAATATCTACTCTAAGACCATTTTCCTAGGAGGTTCGTTGTAATTACTGTTACGCTGCGATTGGTGGTCTTATTAAAAAATATCAATCAAAAGTATCGCTTCTTTCGTTTACTTTCGTATTTCTATAATAAAAATAAAATAAAATCGTATTTTTTTAAAATTCCCACGATAGTTTTTATTTTCCCAGGAGGAAATAAAAGGCTACTAATAAAAATTTAGAAAAGAGGAGTTACAATTAGAAAAAAGAAAATGTTCTCTTTATCTCTGCTTTCAAAAGCGCGCGCTTTTTAACATTTTCCAAACCTTAATTTATTGTTTGCAGAATATTGAAAAGCAGAATTTTGCTAAAAGAATTTTGACCCATCCAGAATTTTGACCCCATCCCGTTTATTTTTTATCATCTGTCATGAAGTTTATAAAAATAAAATGCCATTATTCGCTTCCAAAAAACATCGCCTTGCATTTGGTTCATATTTCGCAAAATTAGTTAGTTAGTTAAATATTTATTTAGCATTATATTTAAAGCTATTTGAACAATTTTTGTGTAATGTGAAACAATTACCCTTCTTAAGTTCAACACTTTTGTATTATTTTATATTTTAAAGTTCGTTATCATTGTATATCTCACTTTGAGTTTTCATTCTGCCAGTCCGTCAATGCAAATTGAGCCGAAAATCACTCGAACAGTTTTGCTTCCAAAACTACCAACGATAGCTTCTTCCGCTGTATAGCTTCTTCCATGCTTTTGCGCCATTTAACAGGTCTTGGATGACGAGGGTCTTATATAGAGATTTTTTAGTCTCTCCCCACAAGGTCTTGCTTCACAATTGCATTCTTGGGTCAAAGAAACAGCGATTGGCAATCGTAAGTCTTCGCTTGATATATGACTTCTGTTGTGATTTCATTTTCAATGCTTATAATGGAGCCAAGCCCCTAACGCCCTAACTACCTCAAAGTTATAGCTGTTTACTATAAACCTCCATTTAAATCATCGATTTTTGGTTCATTAACAGTATGAACTTGGTTCACTCTGAGCCCGTTTTTGTTGCTTGGATCCCAATTTTCACAAACACCCCATATCCCAGTGACAGCTTGCTTAGGTCTGCTAATCATTTCAATATCAGCTGTTTTTTATTATCAGCCTCATCTGATCCGGATCAGATCACGAAAATAAAACAGAACGGATCATTGAAAAGTTCGATTTTGGAATTGTGGCAACAGTTGCTTTCAAAAACAAAACAGATAATACAGGGTATTTCAAACTTCATATTGCAAATATTCTTCTCAATGTGATGTCACACATTGTTAACATGTGGGTGTTAACATATTTGAATCAAATTTGCATAATTTTTCTTTTGAAATATATTTTTGTGAAACAAATTTTGTATTTTATGTTCAAATATACAACACATGAACAATATTTATAAAAGATTTCTCAAATTTATTTATTAACCCCCGTATTAATAAGCACTGCGTAAAAGTTATCAACTCGTTACTCAGCAGTTACGTACAAATTGTGTATGCTATCTGACGTCTACTAGCTAACTTACATTACTGCATATTTGTTTATTAATACGGGGGTAAATGTTTATGAGATGTTTCAACTTTATCCTGTTTTGGACTAGAAGAAAATAATGTGGTGGGATTATTAGCAGCGAAAAACGTGTTATTTTTGTAATAATTTTGGTCTCGGCAATGACCCACGATTTAATTCAAATAATCGTATTAAATGAATCACTTTCTCATAAGGTAGGTATTCAAAGCTTTTCTGGATATTTTTATTTTATTTAAAAACAAATAATAATCGAAAAACAGCGCTCACTTTCTGCAGGGATACTTGTAAAACAAAAATTATTTCCCATCACGATTGGGTAACTGTGAAACATTTCATAAATGTTTTTTTTTGGTGTCCAGATCCAAACCAGCAAAACATTTCTAAACATTTCATAAAAATTGTTTTGTTTAATAAGTGTTTTAGAAATTTAATTGTTCATCAAATGTTTGGCTGGTCTGGACTACCTTTATAGAACGAGAAAAAATAAAATAACTCGGAATACGGACAGGGAGTTTATTTGAACGCAAAGAAAATCAATTGATTTTTTGTGTTCCATTTTTTAGTCTGGCAACGTGATTGTGTGGCTATCGTTTACAGGCACGCCAACATTTAAACATATAGCAAATAGCCACCTAGTCGGAAATAGTAGAAATAATTTTCAGATCATGATTCGTGATCTCGATGAGAAGCAGGATCATGTGCTGTTGTTGTAAGTGCATGTAAATCGATGATCTATATGGATCATAGCTGACAATAAAAAACAGCTATCGTCTGCTTATGATTCCAATATCGCCCAAGTGAAAAACTACCTACTGAACGTAATTGTCATAAATACTACTCAGTAGGTACCATAAATGTAAAACCAATCAAAAGATGCCTCACCCTCCATCCACTGCCTATAGGGCCTATGAATATCCAAGCCCCCTCGCCCCATTAATCGTGAGAAAGTAAATAACTGCCGTCAGCTCGATGACTTTACGGCAAATTAACCATATGCCCACTTGAACGTCATTGACTATGGCGCCCCGTAAAATGGCGCATTACCTGCTGCCATTAATATTCATACCCAAATACCCGTATGTCGTATGTGCACCTACTTTGCCTGCGCTCGCAGATTAATTTGGTCTTCTACGAGTATACACACAACACACATGTTCTCTGTCATAATTTCCCAGGTGACAAAATCAAAAGTCACCGGCTCTAGAAGTCCACTCAAGCGCCGACAGAAACAGAAAACCATATTTTACCATAAGTCATAAACACTGAAATAAAAAATTAATAATAAAAAACAATTAAATTTTAATTACCATCTAATTGATTAACCCCAGAGTCCCCCGCTAAATTTTACCCCATAACCGCACCTTTGGCTATGGTAGGCTCTGGGACACAGTCGCCTCCAACGCTAGTAGTAAATTCAATTTTATTACTCATCAACGACTGAAGAAAAAAAAAAATAAAAATAATTTCTGATCGTAAAAGCAATCCATTGGATTGGTAAAAGGAAAAAAAATTGCATTCCTCGACTTTACTTCGAGTGTTTGAAAGCGGGAACCCTAAAAATACTCGCACTCACTACACTGTGGAGGAAACGGACATAAACCTAATTAAGTTGGTTTTCTCTATTTTTTTTTTTTTTTATTTTATTTACTTATTTTTAAATTTGAGCTTATCTATGCCATCGATCGATCTGGTGCGCGACATTATACGACGTATACCTTAACCTTAAGTCCAAGTTCGAGTGGTTTGGTGGTTGTGGGCCGGGCTGGGACTAACGCTAACCTGGCCATGCTGGTTTTGTTTGTTTTTTCTTTAATGGGTTTTGTTTTATGTACATGTGTTTGGCTGTGTTTCCTTTGTATGTTTTATTGGTTTTTATTATTAATTTAACCACCTTCGCATTTATGGTCGTTTTTTTTTCTTCTTGTCGTTCCTTCAGCGTCGTCGTCGTCGTTCAGCGTCCCATTCTTTCGGCTAATTTGATGATGGCGGTCGTCGTCGGTTGTTGGTTGGTTTTATTTCTTTCTTCCTTCTTTTTTTGTGGGCATTTTTTTTTTTATTACAACGTAAAGTCGTAAAAGGTATGTTCTCCTCGGATACCACTATCGTTGCTCTGTATCTATATTCGAGAAGTGGCCCATCTCCGATTTGAAATGGATAAAGCATTTTGTTTTGAATGTCGTCGTTTATTTTGTGTTTGTTTGTTTTTTTTTTTTATTAATTTGATTGAATTTTCTGTATAGATTTAATCGACACGCATCCACAAGAACTAATTGGATGCGACAGCATTTTCAGTGTCTTTAGCTGAAAGTTGTGACTGAAAATCCTCGGTAGATGTCATTTTCTCAATCCCTGTCACAGGTGTTAAACTCTTCAGAGTGACTTATTAATATTGCAGAATAAATTTCAGCCACACACACAAGCGTTTGGTATAACAAATTGTCGAGTGTTTACAAGTTGTCAATGGGCGATGTATACATGAAAATATTTCCAAATAATTGGCTAATTTGAATAAATTTAATTTATACGATTTTATTTTTATGACTATTGAAAAATTATGCAAATCTTCAGTTTATTTGGATTTATGCGTTGCGGTTCATCATGTTTTTGGGGGAATTTATTAAAACATCAACATGTGTGGCTTTGATTGAAAGATTGAGTGACCGGTGGAACAAGTTTCGGATAGGCATTTGAAATGACAGTTCCAAGAGCTGTACGAGTCTTGAATATTAGAAAAATCCACTCGACTGTGCTAAGCTATTAACGTAGTCTAAAGGGAGCTTTTATATAGTACTTAAGTCACAGTACTTGATCAGTAACTGCAGGTAAAAGGGATAACACCAGCTAAAGTAAGAATCCGCTTCGTCTTTGCTGAGAAAAAGTCATCCACTGTCTTGGACTTCTGTATACAACAGTCATTCCCTCAGCTTAGAGTTCCTCAGAAAAACAGTGTCGCTCTTCATAACATTAAATATTTCTGTACAATTCCGTTCCAACAGAGAAAACCACACAAAGTGCTTCAATTTGCGCTCACCGACCCAATGAAGGATCACAATCAAGAACAGTGGTTGATCATATGATTCGATTTGACCAAATAAATTAAAAATGCTCGTGTTAAATTTTGGACTGTAGCTTCTAAATGAAGCAAGAAACTGATGGCTTAAAATATTCAAAGAAGTTTCGGCCTCTTAGGTATTCTTTTCTATTTTTACTGAAAAAATAAAAAATAAAATTAGAGTAAAATTTAATATCAGAAGAGAGATTATTTTGCCCCCAAAAGTAGGCGTGGCAAAGAACGACATAGCCTATAGCCTTCTCGTATTCTAAAGATACGTTTCAAAAGAACTTTCATCGAAATTTGTGCAGTCGTTTTGACGTCAACCGCGGACAAACAATATAAATCCTCCTACAGCTGGACATGTCACTTCGGTTAAACCTTGAGTGCCATAGAGTTACCAAATTTTTGTGGGCTCAAGATATGGACTTGGACGATCTTTGGCTTCGGCAAAATGGCGCGCCATGCCACACAACCCATCAAACAATCGATCGTTTGCCTGCTCAGTTGAATAATCGTATTTTCATCCGTATTGATGGTGTCAATTGTCAGTTTGATCTGTTAGCAATTTTTTTGTGTGCTGGGCCTTAAAAATCGATGGTACGCGCTCAATTTAGAAAATATTGCAGTCTTTAGGGCGATTATCGTCCAAGCAATTTGTGGGATATCGCTAAAGGCGGTCAAGAAAACTTAAAACTTATTCAAATTTTATGTACACTATGGTTTAAACGGTATTTTGCAACAGCAAATTGAGGTAACATCTCTCTTACATAGAGGCTAGTGCATCGGTTGTTATTCAATTTCGTCGAGTGAATATTTCTCTGGGGAAAATATGTCTTCTTAACCAACGAAGTGCCAGCCATATGCAGTAACACAACCACAGCGGCCTCCGATATAGTTCTACACAATACCCGGACAGAAGATCTCTCTAGAGGAGGATCAAGCCTTTGAACATCAAAGGGTAATTTATAAAATGATATCTGAGACCGGAGTGGTCTTTGAAAAAGATACTTTTAGTGATATCCTCGCTTAGGCAGTTTAGGTAGGTGCGGATGTTTTCAAAAACTCAAGTAACACTATATGCTGCCTTTGGTTACCGCAACTCATTTGACAGCGAGTTGTTTAAGGATCTGGATCCAACCTACGCGGAGCTCAAAAAGGTTACTAGTTTTTAAAAACTTTTCTTTGAGACTTTTTAAAGGCAGTCGTAGAGCTATCTGCCTGAATAAGAGTGCCAACAAACGGCAGTTTCTACTACGACTGAGGTGCTACACAGGGATGCAAAATGCCATTCTGGATTTGTATTGAAAACTGTTGTAAGATCGTACTGAAATGGAGCCAGTTGTATTGAAAACCTTTTTTTCGTAAACAGAATTGAATTCAAAATATTTTATTTTAAAAAACATAAACAAAAATAAATTAACAAAACATTAATGACTTCCTAGAAAAACTATACAAACCTACAAAAAAATTGTTTATATTTTTAATCTATATATTGCCCTGAACTTGAAACTCAGAACAGGATGAGTTTCTAATATTTTTGTTTGTTTCAATCAAAGCCCAGCAAGTCTCGACTTGAAGTTTCGACATTTGCATTTTATGAATGTCTGGTAAGAAAAAATCCTTTCGACATTTGCCGATTTGCAATTTTATAAATATTTTCAAAAATCAGCTCATTAGACTCGTTTTTAATTAAATTTACTTCAGCCCAAAATTCTGAAATTGAATAATATTTAAATTGCTGAATCTTTTAGCATTGTTAATTTGTTGAATATTCTTTTTTTCATTAGGAACAAATTCAAAAACAAATTTCAGTATAGGATTAGATTTTCTTGATACAACTGATTCTGATGTAAAATACTCTAGCAAATTTAGGAAGGGATTTTGAATATTAATTTTCTTGTTTATGTCTTTCAACATGACATAAAAACATCATCATCTGGATTATTTTAATTGTTTTGTTAGGAAAAGCTTTAAAAATTATTGCAAGAGAATTCGAAAGATGCAGATGGATAAATTATATCGAATTAAGGCAAATTGTACTTTTGTACTGTATCGAATTCGATACAATTGTATCGACTTTTCCATCCCTGGTGCCATATCCCACCGCCAGTCAGAGTGCATATTCTCATGGTCTAATGTGGTGATCGCTGTTACTCTGTCCATATCTTTTAACGTTTTGCATAGACGGAAGGCTGTTTTTCACTTCGCTGTTATTTTGCCACATGCTTCTAGATATGACGCAGTTTGTCAGCCATTTCACTCTGTGGATGGCCTTGAGTAAATGAATTTTGAGAAGCATTTGCCTTCTAAAAGTGAACCGAGTCTGCAAGTGAATAATGGAAAGCTGAGCATAGTCTATTCAGCTTCTTATATCTGGTTATGGTAACTTTTTGAGCAGGAGCACCAAAAATACGAACTCGATATCACCTCATTTATAAATGTTCTTTAAAAATGTTTGTTTTTAAACAATAAATATTTTTTTTGCAAGTGGCAACAGTGGTTACGAGTGTATAGTCTTGTTGGAATAAAAATAATAATAAAAGACTCTTTTATATTCCTCGTAAAAATGTTTGTTTTTAAACAATAAATATTTTTTTTGCAAGTGGCAACAGTGGTTACGAGTGTATAGTCTTGTTGGAATAAAAATAATAATAAAAGACTCTTTTATATTCCTCGTTCTCGTACTAATTATGGTAGATCCTCCTCTTTAAATAGTTTAATGTTATATTGTATAATGATTGTGCGTCTTTAATTGACATTAATATGACGATACCATTACTAAAATCCATCTTGTTAAATTATTTCCAGTTGCAATTGTATTGCTCCGTGGTTGGATGTTTTATGAATAGGGTAGACACTGATTGGCATCAACTTGGCTCAAATTTTAATTAGTTTTGTACTTGAATTTTTTTTTCTCTGTACTATCTTTATTTACATAATTTTTTCTCAATTTTTGTCTCTTTTTTCATTTGTACTATATAATGCTACTAATTTCAAATTCAAATTTCCCGAGTCTAAAAAAGGCCTAGCAAAAAAAATCCCTTCAATGTTTTAATGGCGCCTCCACTTCCTAATTAAATCTCCCTCAACCGAAAAAGGCTCATCCACTCTTTGCTCTAATTCCACTTCATTAGACGCCGTTTCAACTAAGCCCCATGGACTACCCAAGCATCACGTGACATTTGCTGCTCACCAAAACATAATTGTTATTTGTACTATATTATTCAGCCAAACAAATAAATAATAATAACTTGTATGTGTCTAAGCGCACGCGATACCCAATCACGCAACATATGCGTTTACACCGTATCCTGTGTCATCAAATAGCCTCGAAAGCAATCAAAATTCATCCATCACCTCCCACCCTCCAATCAGTTCAAATCAATTCACCACTCTGTCGAGGAAGGAAAAAATTCAACTTCCCAAAATTGTCCCTAAACAAAAAGTACAATTAACCAACATTCGATTATTTTATAGATACAATCCAATTGTTTAACTCGCAATCTCTTTAATATTCACAAACGTGATATGGCCTAAAGTTTCGCCCCACACCGATGATGGTCCGATGGGATATGAAATGTCAAAACGTAATTCCGAATTCAATCAATGATTCCTGAACCGAACAGGTAACAGTGTATGTATCTGATTCCCCCCTCAAACATCAGGAGTCCATGCCACATAAATTATTTTGTATTAAACTTTTCACTTTTTATCTGTTTTCTGCTCACAAAATGCAGCACAGCGATAGATAGAGAGATATATGAGATGGAAAAATAAACGGATTTTTTTCGGACATGCTGACAAATAAATTCTGAAAAAGGAGAATCCAAATTTGTTTCGATATACATATACAAAAAAGTGGGAACAAATTTATGAGAAGTTATGACCCATCTACAGTTTCCAGTGAGTTATGGGACGCGTTGATAGGCTTAGGGCATATTTTTTTTTTTCCTTATTTCCGAGAGGAAAAACTTTATTAATCGATTAGTATTTTTCTTTGGGCTTTTTTTTTAAATTCTGTATCAATTTTGAAAAGATTATCCACAGATGTCGGAGCTGCAATTAAAGTTATGATTAAAAATCTGCTGCAGAATGACATGTTAAAATATTATTGTATCTCAAACCGAAAGAAATGGTAAGCAGATGTGAATTGGACATGGGAAATTGGGTCAAACTATTTTATCGAAAACAGGATGGGGGCTAGTTTTTGAGAGAAAAATACGAATGCTTTTCCGCACTATGGGGTTCGCATAAATGGTGTTGATTTATCGTTGCCGATGCATGAGCATGAGCATGAGCATGTGTTGTCTGGCTTTGTTTAGGAATGGAAATGTGTGTTGAAATCAGAATGCAGTTGGGATAAGAAATTCAAATATATATACCCTGTGTTTGTGGGCTGCAACGAAGGTCAATTTGGAATGCGTTGTGGGTTTTGCGTGATAAAGTTTTATCGCCAGTTGGAGGAGGACCAACAAGCTCAGATTTGTGTCAAGAGTGTGGGTTTGGTCCAATTTTAGTAAGAAAATAATACCTCGATGTGTTTTTGAGGTTCCAAGTTTGTCCAAGATTGAAGTAGGACAACCTGCAAGAGAGGCCTCCATAATTTAGGGAAAGTCACTAAAGGCTATGATAGTTGGAGTAGAGGTGCTGCAATAATAACATCAAGATCATGGACACGGATAGCTATTTCAGCTATCTTAAGGCGAACTTAAAAAAAAAATAGTTGGCGCAACAGGTCTGTAGGGACCCTAGGCCTAGCTTCTCACAACCATTCGTTTGTGTGAGTTTTTCATTTTTGGGACGAATATGGAAGGGATCTACAATTTTATGCCGGGTCCAAACGGCTAATTGAGAAGCTCCTTCATGACAGTTATACTCTCGGATGTTTGTCAGACGTTCGCGAGAGGTGGCGCACCAGGTTTTGGGGACTCGAACCTGGGACCCCTCGCTTTTAAGGCGAAGTTAGTAAATTGTATATTCGGCTCTTGGGGAATAAAGGTAACAAAGCCAATGAACCTAGATGAAGGTCTTTCGCCCGTTTATTGAAAACTATGCAGCACTTGGTTATATATTATTTAGAGGAAAGAGACCAGGACCACTCGGATATCTCCTTATAAACACCTTCTGAATCAGAAAAGGAAACTTCAAGAGGTTATTATTTACGAGAGTTGCCTTTAGCGCTAGAAGAAGAGAACAAGCTACATTAGACGACCATAAAACGCTAGTAAATGCCTTCAGGGCGATAAATGGCACCACAGCCGATGTGTTGCAGGTAAAAAAATGCTCATTCGACACCAAAAACAACACTGCGCGGACACGAGTATCACGAGATATGATAAACGCTTTGAATTCAGCAGACTTTGTGGTCATTTGTACCATCCAGAGAACAAAATAGTCCAGATGGGTACACCATAGAGATAGACCTCGGTATCTCGGATGTAGCTTATAGGAATTGTGTTTAAATTTTATTGTAGAATCAAAAGGACCCCTTCAGCTGCGCCAGCTACGGAGCTGTCAGTCTTCTTCGCATCGCATCAAATCCACCTATTTGGCATATTTTGTGATCGCCTTAGCCCGCCGTAGACAACCAGATTGGACCCTTTTAGTATATGTAGTTTTAGGTTCCACGCTTTGACAGATCCCGTATAAATACCCAAGGAATCCAAGTCGCTGTAGATTGGACTTGATTGAAAACCGATGAAGCTATCCAAGGTTGCTTCAAGAGAAAGATTTTGCGTCAAATTTTACGTCCCATTTGCGTAGACGGGCTTTGAGACGAGACATGTGACGAGATTCAATGACAAACTACACGAACTGTCGAGTGGAAAAGACTTGGTTAATATGTCGATTTGTCTGAGAGTCTATAGTGCTGATGGTTAAAGTTGTTACAGCCCGTAGAGGCTTCGACACAAGACCAGAGCTAAAACGCAGTAGGGGCTGACCTTGCGCACAAATGGAAGGGAACCTCAACCATAGCTGGGACTGTGTCACTGGAGGCCGATCTGTAGGTGGCTTTGACTTCACTTTTGGTGGCGCCTGCAGTACGCGATGGACCACGGTCTCAACCAACAAGCCACTCCAGCCGGCTTGGTCCCTATATAGCTACATGACTCCAGTTACACACACCAAGTTGGTTAAGGTCGCCTCCAATTGTGCGCGCCACCTAAAGTGATCAGTCTTCCTCTGCTACGTTCTCCCTCAGGGGTGGATACAAAGACTCAAAGACACGTCGGGCTGGTGTGTTGCTGTCCATGTGCTCCTCATGCCGCAGCCATCTTATATGAAGGAGTAGGAGTCGTCTAAGCAACAAAGTGAGTACAAGACAGCCTTTAGCAGGTGTTCCACTTCCACTTGGATCAGGGGACGAGTTAATGCATTCGTGATCAGTCAAATGTGTCTATTTTACACAAAAACAAGTTCATTCACTTTATTTTTTTATTTATTTGTTTTATTGCAATTTAGTTTGGACTCGGCATAAAATTGTAGGTCCTTTAAAATTCGTCCCAAAAGTAGAAACTCGCACAAAACGAATGGTTGTAGCTAGACCCACGGTACCGTACCCCCACGGCGTTGCTCCTGTCTTCATAAACATCTGCTTTGAAAATAGCGCCATAGTCGGTGTGGCAAAAACGAAACCCTTTGCCTTTTATTAAAAGGTTTCTAAGCTGTGACCAAGCCACTGTCCCATCAACTAAGATCTAAATCACTCTGCCCTTGATAATTGACGCAATGGGGCTCTCACAGGTACATATTTCATTTGCGAAGAACATCAAAGTTGCCGATTCATAAAACATCACGTCAAGTGCCCGAGGGCCGTTCTAGATACACCCACTAAATGTGACTGAAAATGCAAATTATTTATTCAAAAGTGTCAATTCCCCATCCAACTTAAGGACTAATACAGAAGCATCCTAAAATATGAGCAACCTCACCCCGAAAAACATGTAAACAAAACTCAAAACACTAAAATTTAAAGACGCGCTGATAAAAATAGGAGTCGGTGCCTATCTGCCTACCTTTCTATATATTATGCGACATTTCCACAGCATCATAAATGCTGACAAGCAATTCGCATTAAAAATTACTCAAATTTTTCGAATACCATTTACAGATACATTAGAAGTTTTTTTTTAGAAACACATTCCAAGTGAGCTCTCTAATTATATCTACGCACATGTACAAGTACATGTGCCTTCAGAGATGCGAGTATTATACAACATAACACGGGAACGGGAAATGAAACAAATAGAAATCAAATCCAAAAGAAATAACACACAGAATAAGAGCCAGCATCAGAAATTGTAAGAGAAAAGAAAGGCGAAAAATAAAATAAAATGCCCTGGCACTTTCAATTGAGAATTTGATTAACATGAAAAGTGACAAGCACTTCACTTGTAATCTCAACTTGGGTGTTTGAATTGTTTTTTTGTTTTTTTTTTTTTCAACACGAATTTCGTATATGCAGGGATATTGTTGGTTGCTTTTTGAGTGACGGACGGGTTTTGTAAGAAGGATACGAAGAATATTTATGCCTTTGGTTAAAGTATACCTACACAAATCGAAGAGGTACCAGGTAGGAAGTGTACTAACGATATTCGAAATGTCAGTCAAAAATGTTCACTATGGCGGCGCGCGTAATATTGGTTACCTTCATTATAATGTTGGCAAATTATGTCAAAATTTACTGGTGTGTATTGGTACGTGGGTGCGCACAGTGGGTCTTCCTTTGTAGGGATGGTCAAAGTTAACTCAGATGTACTCGGAATTTTAAAATGCATCGTTAGCCAGGAGGATTCATGCAAATTATGTAAAGGTCGTCTTGAAGTGTGTCGTCTTGGAAATAGGTAGGCAGTTCTTGAAAGGCACAATTTGGGACTTTACTTCGAGTGAAGTAGGGACCAAGCAATTTCAATTGAAACAAATTGAAAAGAATTTAAATAGTCCAATTACAAAAATTCTTTCAGAAGAATTTGACTCGTTTCGTGATGTTGAATAGACTCGATTGGAAAAAACTTTATTTGTATAAAAAAAATGCAGGTTTACATCAATTTTTGTTTGGCGAGTCTTTTATGAACTGGGGTCGAATCGCCACTTTCGTGAACGAGCTATACGTTCAGGGAATTAACTTGATTTTACATGTGAAACAAAAACACATATGCTCGTTCACGGACGACGCGATTCGACCCCTGGTTTAAAAACCGTCGGTCAGGAGGTGTATTTTCAAATCACAGTGATGGCAAGCAACGAGCAGCTATTACACATCTCAGAGAACACCTCAATAGGTGGTTTCGACTCGATGGGATTCGACCTCTGGTTTAAAAACCGTCGGTCAGGAGGTGTGTTTTCAATAGGTTGTTTTTGCATCAACAACGCAAATAAAATAGATACATAATATGCCCAATTAAACAATCGACAATGATCAGCCTGTAGTTATACAAGCATTTCTGACAAAGTGTCGTAAACTGTTTATTTTGGTCTATACGTCTTGATTTGAGTTTAGTCCGCCGTTCTCCTAGTACCCGCTCGCTGTCAGTGAATGGCCTTGCAAGTCGTGTACTACCACTTCAACATTTTCCTAAGGGTTCTCAATTTTTAGCTGCTATCGCAAGTCACTTCTTTGAAAAAAAACCGAAATTGCATCTTAAGGTTTTTCCACTGTCTCACCTCTTGCTAGTCTTTTCAGCCGTAATCGGCTTCGGCATAAAATTGCGGGTCCCTTTCATTCCATTAAAAAAAAAGTAAGACTTTAATTAGGCCTATGCTGCCCATGCGAACGATTGTGCCAACCGTTTCTATATTTTTTTAAGTCATTTCCACTTATGGGATAAACTGGATAAATGCGCCGTCTTCTGCAAGTAATAGGAACTTTTCCCCCTTCATATTTCAATGGCTCGAGTTTGAAATTTTCTAATGGAGCCAAATATTTCTGGGTATCATAGGGACACATTACGTATATTGTGCACTGCTTCGGATTAAGATCCTTCGAAGATAGTTTGTTTTTGCATCAATAGAACACTTCGGACTTCTCCTTCTGTTGTATGTTACCAACCAATTTGGACGGAAAAATGCCTTACTTGAGAAAAAAGTTGCCTTTTTCAATAAAATAATGCCTAAATTAAATTTTTTAGGTAAACTGGAACAATAAATCAAAAATTAAACACAAATATGAAAATATAAACAAAACCAATTTTTATTTCCAAAAAAAAAAAACTAAAATTATGAATCACAGAAGAAATTCTTAATAGGTAGGCACAAAGTATTGAACAAAACAAGCATAGTTTTAGTCCAGCGATAGTCTTGGTCCTTGAAATCATACATTAAAAAAATAAGAAGTCAGTTGAATCAAAAAAATAAATAAATTAGAAAAATATTTGAAATAAAAAAAAGATGCCTTTTTGGCCTTAGCTATTGAAATAATTGAAATAATGCCTAAAAGGCATGAAAAAGCCTTTAAGCTTGTATTTTTTTTAAATTGAAATAAAGAATTATTACAAAAAAAAAAAAAAAAAAAAAATTCTGTTTGACACCGATTGACATTTTTAGCAGGCAAATGACACCCTCTGTTCAGAGAATAACCAGTAAAATAACAGGCAACTTCGCTTCTTTTAGTGCTTTTTTTTTCCAGCCTACCATGTACCACCCGCAGTTTGAAGAAACCCATCAAGTCTTCTTTAATGATTGATAAAAAACTATTTACATGGTACCTTCAGACCAAGTGTTAAGCCATTCTTCTGCCTACTACGTAACTGGGCTCCAAAAGAAGTCGCGTCATTTCTGCAGGAAACCGTTCTATCTGCTAAAGAAAATTGCAACTTGTCGGACAGCCAACCAAGTAGTAGGGATTGGGATCAGTATTTTTAAACTCTGCGCGATACCAATAACAAATTTTAGTCTTTAGACTTTATATTTACGGAAGCTCACAATTGCAAAATTTGTATGGAAAAAATAGCCACTGTGAACTACCAAAATTTAGAGTCGAAACTAAAAATATTTATTGGTCAGGTCCTTTGTATGTGGAGCTAGAGCTTCGGAAGATGGCTTAGAAGTTGAATATTCAGCTTTTGCTGGTTGCCGGGACATTGAGACGTTTTAGGAAAATGTTGAAGTGGCCGAATATGGAACTAAACCATCATTTTGCACTAACGAGAAATCCAGACACTATCTTAAGAACAAACCCTCATAGGTGGACAAGTGGTACCTGCAACATGTCTATGGACAAAGCAGCTTGGGTCACAGCTTGATCTGAATGATCTAGGAGTTTGATCTATACATGCGTAGATATTTCAACGGTCTGTGTATTATCAGGAACAGGAATCACTTCTTTTTTGTAGACAAGCATGCAACAAGACTCGACATAATATACTCCAACGATGGTTTACAACTTGGAACAAAGTGCCAGTCTGTTGATACTTCACTGTTCACTCCAACACAGTTCAGTATAGGCAAATTTATTGATTTTTCAAATATTAAGTAAGTACGAGGCTCGTATGCCTGTTAAAAAAATATCCATAAACTGGTTAAGTCTCCCAAATTTATCTCTACGCAGTCAAGATGTATGTTAAGAAATATACCTTCAATTAGAACCGGAAGTATTTATCACAAATGAAGCTGATAAAAACACAGCATGGAATCGTCCCCCGAGGAGCGATAAACACTCTCTCAGCAAAAGATGCGGCACCCCGCCATTGGACAAATTTTGCGAGCATTACTTTCATTCTGTTCCAATGCACTTGATAATGACGGCTATCGGGATTTCATAGAAAAATATTCAAGAAAACGCACTTTTGTTTACACAGGCATAGAAAATTGATACGTTCTGTTGGAAATGTGTTTAGCAAAGATAGCATTGAGTCCTAAAATAGGCAATTGTTGCATTTATTTGTCAACTACTACTATATATGTGTTTTTTTTGTAAACTACAAGCTAAAGGGTCCGCCAAATAACTTTTTTTTTTTGAAAATGCTATAAAAAAAACTATTGAATATTTTCTCAAATTTCTTTTTTTACAAGGCATTCTGTCGATATAACTCTTGTATTGGTACGATTTGCCTCGTTATTGGTAAGAGTTTGGTTCTCCATGCATTTTTTGTTTTTGTGAATCTGTGGTTGAATCACCGAGCTATACGTTCACGGAATCAGGTTGATTTTACACGTTAAACAAAAACAAAATCCGTCACGTAATGCTCGTTCACGGAAGATGCGGTTCGACTCCTGATTGTTTTAAATGGGCTTGCCCCTTCCCTAGGATGATTTTCTGTCATTTATGTTTATGAAAAGGTCTACCTAATAGATTTTTCTGATTTGTGGCCATTCAGCGGAATGCGTTTTTCAGAGGTACATCTTCATAAGAACTCTGTTTCTTAGGCTAAACTTGCTAGATTCCAATTTCTGTGACATGTTTTTAAAGGGAAATTAACTTCTTACTTGGTTTATGCTTTGTAAAAATCGGCTTCGAGAAAATATCGCCATAATTGGCTTTTGATTCATCCTATTGGATAGATTCGTTAGTCAGAAACTCAGTTATTAACTTTCTCCATTACGTAGTAAGAGAAAGATATTGTATTCGTACAAAATTTCGAACTCGAGATGTTAATCAATTCTGACATTACGATGATAGAGGAACTCAAAAAGTGGGCCGCAAAACTCTGTCCGTCTGTCCGTCTGTCTGTCTATCTGTATATCCCGAGGCCTATTTGGACATATCTCGAAAACGGTCCATACGATTGTAACAAAAATGTATTTCTAAGGTTATATAGTCATTTCTAACTTAATGGAAAACTCATTTTTTCTCTGTATTATCGTAAAATGGATTTTTGAAAAAAAAATCATGTTTGAAAAATATGATTTATATATATAAATGCAAACTTAGAGTAAAATTTATGTTTTCAAAATTATTGCGTCCTTACTGCTCACTTTAAAAACTGCTCATATCTCGAAAACCCCATTTTCGATTTCGATAAAACCCTAAAAACCAAATAATGCTTACATCCCGAACAATAACTTGTACTCGGTTTACAAAAACCACTTAAACGATTTTGACCGAAATATTTATTTATTTTTTTTTTTTATTTTATTTATTGCTTTCCAAAAACTAAACTAAGGGTTACAATGATTCTTTTGTTTTTTACTTACATACTTTAAGAAGACCATTTTGGTTTTTAGCAAGTACGTTCTGTTGTCAAAATGACAAGAGGCGAAAGATAATATAAGTATTCTAAATAAGATGCCGTACTTAGTTTTTCTCAAAAAATTCAAACAAATCAAATTCTTAAACATTTATCAAAAATTACTACCCAAATTCCGATCTGTATTCACATATTTTCGGTATAATTTTGAAATAATAACAATGCCCCAACTTCGAATAACAGCTACGTAAAACTTCTTTTTAGCAAATATTACCAACTTGAAATTTTTTTTCAACCATATTGAATGTGCACCCTAAAAATATTTCCAACAACTTGAAGCTTACACAATCAGCAACTCCCACTTAATTTACATTAAAACTTTTGATGAACGAGAAAGCTACGTTCGACCCAGTCGAGCACTTTATTTTTTTTTTATCGTTTGTGACAAAGTAATACGTACACGTGCGGGAATTTGCTTACTTAAATCCACCTTTCATCCCGACAGAAAAAGCATAAATTAATGTACTGATAATACTCACGCTGTTGACAGACAAAATCCACCTTTAATCCACTCATAATATGGAACTATTTATGGGCTTAACTCCGTCCGTCCTTTTAAAAAAGAAATCCACTTCCCACCTAAAGCAAAACGAAACGTCAACAACTCCTTCAAAATTCAAGTGCAAACACAAGGAATTATTATTTTGTAATTATTTTGAAATAATTTTAATTTATTTCCAGTTTTTTTAAGTATATCGGATTTTTCTTCATCGTTACTTCTTTTATAATTAATATTAATAATAATTTTAATAATAGTAAACATATTATAATAGCATTTTTTTTTTTGTTTTACTTAGTAGTTTTTTTTGTGTGTGTGTGTGTGTTTTTTTTTTATTATATTACAATTTATTTAATACCTACACTATAATACATATCACAAATATATTTTTTTTTATTCTCTTTCCCATACATATATATGCACATGTGTTTTTATTTTTTTAATTTTTAGTTTATTTATAAAGTACATACATACATCCATCCCTATTTTTGTTTCTTATTTAATTTTTATTTGTTTAGTTTAAGTTTAATAAATTATATACTTTTTACATTCTTTAGTTTTCTATAAATATTCAAAATGGCTGCAGTTGTTTCTTATTTTTCTTTCTTTATAATTGCGTTTTGCTACTTTTCTTTTTATGAATAATTATACATAGTTTTATGCTGTACTAATTTTGACAAAAATACTTTTTTTACTTTTACTTAGTTTTGATGTTTTTCTTTTTTTTTTTTGTGGAATAAATGCATTCGTGTAAATGTGAGAAGTGTATGTTTTTGTGTAGTTTTTCTTCAGTTATTTTTATTCTATCTTGTTTCGAAAGTGTGTATAAATATTTGGAAATACATATACATATATATTTTAATATATAACTATGTAGGTATTACTTTAGTTTAGCATTATATATATATTTCTTTTCTCATATATTTTTGTCAGTTATATTTAACTGTTTGTTTTATTAATAATAGAGAATCAGGTTACCAGTGTGTCCTGCATTGCATTGAAAGTTTTACAAGTATAATTGTATTATTAAATATTTTTTTTGTTTTTTATGAAAAAAGGTAGCTATTTTCTGTAGTTTTTTGATTTTGTTTTTAATTTCTCTGCGCTAAATCATGAGTTCGATGCGGGGTTGGGTTGATTGGCAGAGGTTTTTCATGGTGCATTGGAGGAAGAGGACTTTGTTTTTGTTGTAAATTTAGAAAAATAGTTGAAATTTTTTTTATAATATACGACTGTTTTGAGTGCGACCAACATTAGGTGGTAAAATATTTTAAAACGCTCAAGTGCAACTGCATGTAATGGTTACCACTGCTATTCGATTTTGCATTTGTTGATATGGACAACTGGCAGTGTTTATATCGACCGACTCCTCTATATTAAAAAAATGTGAGTAGAGCTACCCTCTCCATGGAGGGATTTTCTTTTTTAAATTAAAAATACAACCATTCCCCCAATCATCCCCCCATCTGCATAATTCGTACGTACAAAATGATAATTATTATTTAAAACAATAATAAATATGGTAATAGTTTACAAATGGAAATTGTGTTTATAATGCATTATACAAAGGAAAACATGTGTATCATTTTAATTTTTTTTATTTAAATCTATATGTACAATTTCTCACTCAGTCTATATTTTGATAATAAATTTTTAGTTGGTATTATTATATTTTTGTTTTTATTTAATTAAGTAGGCATTTTTATTTTTATTTTTTACTTAGTAGCACGGAACTTTGAATATTTCTCTTATACGATTTTTGTTTTTGTTTCGTTTTCTTCACAAGAAAAGTGAAAGAATAAATTACAAAAGAAATTACAGGAAAGATAAGAAAAAAGTGTAGGAAAACAACAGTACAAAAAAGGACACAGCAAATCCAAAGCGGAGAGTATAATTTTTAGAGTTTAATGAGCGAAAATAAAAGGAAGCAATTTATTCACCCTTTTTTTTCCCCGCTGCACATTGCTACACTCTTGAGGATTCCTTTGAATATTATGTATAGACCCTTGCTACAAAAAATACAAAAAAAAAAATATAACAAACTTGAGGATTATCGATTTTCAATAAGGATTTGGGACAAAATACCGATACTACTTCCTGTATAAGCTGTTGGGTATGGGAATGAGAAAAATGTCGACGGAGAAAAGGGAATTACAAAAAAAAACTGGTTATGGCTCATTAAATTGTTTAGAGGGTGAAGTGCACTTAAGTAAAATATGACCTTTCATAATTTCCCCGGTGTACTTGGTTACTGTTTCTTCTTGTTTTTTTTTTTTTTTTGTTTCTTGTCGAGTCTCAGCCAGGTAGCAATTCCCTTATTTGTCTTTGCTTTAAACTTGAACTTATTAGCTTTCATTGTGGACAATGACAGTGGAGTTGAAAAAAAAAAATGTGCAAGGGACTTAAAAGGATTGCTTGTAAAATGGATACTTTGTCGAAGGGGTTGGCGACACCGACCGGTCGTAGTTTTGCGGATTTGTGTGAGTTATGATTTTCTGTGTGCATTATTTTTGGGAATTTGATAGCTCGACTCGATTTGTGGTAGAATTGGTGTATCCTTTGCACTTAAAAATTGAATATGAAACAGTCTTCTACAGCTGAACGTTTCTGAGAAGAGGAGAGTGCAAATGTTTTTCACATCCAAAGCCTCTGAATGAAATTATAAACATTTTGCAATTTTGTTTGGAAATTATCGTTTTCATGCGAAAATGCGCCTCGTTTTGTTTATTTGTTGGTGGACCAAGGAATTTAAAACGTAAGGCAGTTCTTTGGAAAAGTTGTTTCTATAATAAAGCACCTGGTGGGATTTCATAAATACTGCCCATGTTCCAGGAAGTCTTGAAAAAATTCCTGGATTTTACAGGGGGTAGTTTACACGAATAGAAAACGTTATTAAACAGATGCCAATGGAACAGGAGTTTGTTGATGATTTTCCTCGAATGCCAGGGCCGGGAATTTATACAGAAATAGAAATTCAAACTGACTAGGGAGGTGGATGTGAGAATTATATTCGTCTGTACTATTGGTGAAGTTATATAAGCTATGGAGAACACTTGACAATCGATGAAATAGATGATAGAAGAAGGTAAGCCGAAGTCAGAAAAAATCTACTGAAATATTTTTGACTACACAATCAAATAAGAAGCGTACTTAAGCAGGTTTTTCTTCTTAGACAACAATTTTTTAAAACTTTTAGTATACCACTCACGTTGTGCCACAGTTTTTCTTTGTCAGTAGCACTTAACTCCGATTTACTTCGTTTCGTAAATATAAGCAGGCAAATTTGGATGACCAAATAGTTGAATAAAATATTTTTTAACGAATTAGCCATATAACGCCACAAAAATATGGTCAGCGACAAAAAAAAACTTGTGTTTCATACTCAATTTAGTTCCCATGAGGCAAACATGCCTATTATTTAAGCAATTTTTTCACAATTTGGGTCGCTACATTAAAAGTAAGCAAAGTTATATTTTAACCTGGAACGCAGAAGACAGACCTAAACTGAGCTCAATACTGGAACCTCAAAGGCAATGGAATTTTACGCCTGAAAGCAAGAATCTATCCAGCAACATTTATTAAATAATATACCCGGAGATTTATTGTAGAAATATCTGTCTTGGAAGTTCTCCTTTTATATGACACCTGTGACGTACGATTCGTTTTGCCATACAAGTGGCGCCATAATATACCTTTTTGTATGCCACAAGCTGTCAATATTTAGCTGTATAATATCGTAGTACAGTTTTGCGCAAGAGAAGTTTATGAACACTTTTTGTTACGTCAATTCGCAATTAATTGCCACGCAAAAGAAATGAAAGCACTTAGGGTTCGAAACGTGTCATTCGTAAACGAGGATAAGTGACGGAATTTATTTTAGTTTCGTGTGTAAAATCTACATAATTCTGCGACCGTATAGCTCGTTCTTAAAAGTCGACCTTGCCAAGAGAAATTTTATTAAATTTCAAGAGAAGTTTCAGTAAATTTAAATTTAAGTCTAATGAAGTGACATTTTTGCACGCCTTTTGAGAAACGTGCCCACATCATCGCTTCTAGTTTCAGTGTAGAGCTGTTGTTTTTCAACTGAATTAACCAACGGCTAAACATTTTTACTTCTTCTCTGACACCGTGTAGCAGACTAGACTACAATAGCTTTCCAACTCTGAATTGGGCGACACATTTTAAAGTCTACGTATCTTTGCTGTTTTCAGTAAAATTACCTGCAAATAAATGAGGGCCCATACAAGTCGTATGTCAGATTTTTAAAATCGACCATTTGACAAGATACATAACCTTCAACAAACAGCTTATACTCTCCAAGTTGATTTCTCAAAAGGTGAAGTAAGTTCCCCGCTAACATTTAATTGATTTTAAAGCATCTATCAAAGACAGCAACCATTTAAAAAATTATTGTTCCTATGTATGACTCCTAGATGGCGTTACTGCGTTGAACTTATCTTTTTGGCTTGGTGGAGAAAGGGTCGTCCTTGTGGACCCATTGTGATGCCCTTAATGAACTTAAAGTTTCACTAAAATGTCGCTTCCTTTGTTCTAGTTAGCTGAATATGTTTGGTCTTCAAGATTCGTATACCAGTAGGTTACTCTCAAAAATGATCTCAAAAATAGAATTACCATGACGAAATACGAAGTATCAAGCGCCCTTTATATTAGACCGCCTTCCACTTGAATTCACTATTAAAAACAGATGCATTTTATCCCAAAGATATTCAAAGAAAAATTCCGCCAACGCTGAGGTACATTCTACCAAACTTGACATAGATTTCAAACAAAGTAAGGTGCATTTCACAACCCTCTTCGAAAACACCATGCCATCCATCCCCAACCCAAACAATTGCTTAACCATCAAAGCACTCTTCACAACTACTCACAGGTAATTTGTCAGGAATCGATTGAATGTTTCCCCCTTTCCGGGGAAAAAACACATCCAATTCGATAGACTAAACAACATTTAATTGCCGTCGTTCATTAGCGAAAACGAACATTTCTCTCAAAATTCGATACGTACCCGAGTGTCTTTGTTCAAGCATAACCACTTTGTAGGTACGTGCTTCAGTTAGAGGAATTAGAGCAAATTGTGCAACCACGGGAACATTTACAATCGCTGCATTGTGAGTGTGTATCTTTTTGGTGTTTCCCTATGACGAACAACGAGTAGTCCCTTATCACTGGAACAATGTTGAACATTTCTAATTAAAGTGCAACGAAAATATTTATATTTACAGCTGTTTTCTGATTTGGGTCACAATTTTTTTTTCAATCTTCTAGCACACACCTCTGTGCTCTGTCTGATTTTTTTGTGAAAGAATTTATTATTTTAAAAGAAATCTCACACATAAATGCGAGAAGGTGATCTCTTCTATAGCGAATAGCTATTCCACATTTCTAGATGCTGGCTCTTTGTTTCAGGCCTCTAGAGAGCGGGTATATAGGTATCTATAGAAATGAAATTCTTTGTCTCTCTAATTTTAAATGTGTATGGAGACGAAGAGGTTTTTATTTTTACGATTGTGTTGTGTTTGGCAATTTAGCGCCATTGGCTGAAAATATTTCGAACTCATTTTATTTTCTGTTGTTGTATTTTTTGTTTTTTTTTGTTTTTAGAGAGAGAACAATAAAAGAATTGTTTAGGCATACGTGCGAGAATAAAGAAGTGGGCAAGGCAGTTCTGAGTTCATAAACTATAGGTTTATGGGTCTACGTTTAGGGATAACTATTTAAAATTCGTGAAGGGATGTCAAAAAGGATTTTGATTGGTCGTTAAAAATACGACGGTTGGTTAGGGAATGATTGATTGTGGTTGAAGTTGTTAAATGAACGTGTTTACAATGAGCGAAGGGGGGGATAGTACTTGAACACTTTATGGGTGCACTATACATGAATGGGAAGCTGGGGTGACTAGTGAAATTTACATTTCGAGGTATGGATGACAGAAGGTGAGCGAAGCATTGCTTAACCTAAACTTGTGTGGAGATGTAGGGTTGTATAGTAGAAAATTGTAGCTGGGAAATAGGTGAGTGGATCCCTTTTAAATTGTGCATTTGTTGCCCCATTTTCAACTCTTGCTACAGCTTACGAGTTTTAACAGAAGTAGTAGATATTTTTCTCATAAATATTTTGAGTTTATACAGAGTATAAAATAATTGTACAGGCCAAATACAATTTTATTTTTTAAACGCAATAAAATGAAATGAATGCAGGCGCGATGGGTGCTTTCATTTCGGCCAAAGCTTCTTTTAAAAAAACGCACTGTTTGGGCTACACAGCACTCACTTTGGAACTAAGTTTTCAATATTTCCCAACGTTGCTCAAGCGTAAGGCGACTCATTTCGTTCCGCGGATACTGACTTTCTGTCAAGATTTCGAGCGGAAACAGCCGTTTCAAAAAATAAGTCAAAATAACCTATGATTTAAAAAGAAGCCACTAGATGGCCCGCCCTTTGTAGCTATCACTGAAAAGGAAATTTCTGTTTCGATTCTTCTGCAACTGGGTACAATATTGAAAGACAATTGATTCAGAGTTCGTTGAGTCTCGAAAGGCGGAGATGGTCATGAAAATTAGAGAGAGATTCTTTTTTTTTCTGTATAACAGAGGGGTAACCTTTGCACGCAAGTTCTGTCGCTAAGTTGCATATCTACTTATTTTCAATTGAAAAGTCTGTCAGAAAATGTTATAGAGACTGAAAAACGACGGTTGATATTCGAAAAACAAAGACGAGTTGATAAATTTGTTAGATTAAACGAAATCTTTTGTTGGGTATTTTTACGGCCCGGTAATTTGAATGTGCACCCAAGGGCCCATTGAAGTGTCAGACAAAATTAAATGTCTGGCTGATATCCGAACATCAGAAACGAGTGTTAGTTCGTTACATTTTTTGATCCACTTTTTGTTGCATATTTCTTAATCTTTTATGGCGTAGGAGTATGTTGAAAGCTTTCTACCCAGTTTCCCATTGAAAAGTCTGACAGAGAAATAAGTTCTAGGACACAGGATTTGATTGATTTTGTAACATTTTCCGCAACACTTTCGAGTCTTTATGACGGCTAATAAGGTACCTAATCAGTAGGTACTCCAAAAAAGGTTTCAAGGACTGCTACCACACTTAAAAAAATTCAAAATTGGAGATGCTCCCTCCTCCTCAACCACTCATCCTAATCACTGGACACTTCAATTTAAATGGAATTAATGCGTAGCCCTGCTGACCATCTTAAGACCTATAGAGACCCGTAACCTGTTTCAATTGCGAACGCGTACTCTTCAACATTTTGTTCCTCCCTTCCAAATTGGAGTACCTGTCGCTACGAATCTTCAAGTTGAGTGTTGTGCATCTACCTACTATCCTGCTCGCACTTTGGATTTGCTGTCCAATTTGCTGTCGAAAATTATAGGAAATAAAAGCAAAATCGTTTGCGGAAAACCACCTTAGAGCCTAAGCCATCCTTAACACATATACACAGTTTTACATTGAATAGAAAAAGCTATTTACATACTTGTCTTGCAGCGTTTCGAGATAGCGTGCGTTGTGCACTACATATGGGGTGGCTAATACTACTTTTAGCTGTATAGCTTAGAATTGAATGCCATGCGTCCAGCGCTGGTTTGTCGCTTACCCAAAGCCTATACCAAGTACGCCTGCACATGCTGACCCTGTTGTTGTCCTTGAGGCGGTTGCTGTTGCTGCTGCTGTTGTTGAGTCATTGACGCGGAACTACTGTTAGACGACTGTTTATGATGATGGTGCTGCGGCTGCTGCTGCTGTGGTCGCCATGTTTGTGCCTGTGGTGGATGATGGAGTTGCTGCTGCTGCTGTGCGGGACCCTGTTGCATCACTCGGTGGAGACTATTGCCAGTTGGATGTGGCGGCGATGGTGGCGGCATCATCATCATATTCTCGTTGTCGAGCGTACTATAATCGGAATCGATGCTCGAGTAGATGTGCTCCGATGGTGGACGACCACTGTAGGCCTGATTTTGATGCTGCTGATAGTGGGCGTGTGGATGGTGAAGGGTGTTGGCGTGGGGTGGTAGTTCGCCGGGCGCACCGCGACGACTTGGCCGTGGACTAGGTGTTGCTGTTGTGGCGGACGAGTAATTGGGATCCTCGCCATCTGGGCAGTAGGCTGGTGGTGGCGCCTGTCGATAGAGAATGCCGGGGCTGGCGGGTTGCTTGATTCGTTCGTGGTTGTGGTCGAGGGTGTAGTTGTTGCCGCGGTAGGGGAACTCGACTGGCAGCGCGTAGCGGAGTTTTTCCCAGAAATGACGATCACTTCGCCGGATTCGATGGACTGCTGTTGTCTTCAGATACGGCAGGAGTTCGATGTCGGACTCGGCTTCGAAGAGGACTTCTGGTTCTTCGATGATGACAAGTTTGTGCGGACGTCCACGCAGGCCGTCATGGATGGCGCGTCGCAGCTCGCAGCGCGACCATTCTGTTTGGAGGAAGTTTCTCGAGAGCAGAATAATCACTCGCCTCGACACCCGCGCTGCCTCGAGTAGCTGGTAGTGTGTGGCGTCGTGGGTGAGGTCTCTGTGCTGCAGGCAGACCCTCAGCGGTGGGCGACCAGTTTCCAGCTCAGACACCAAGTGCTGGGCAACAAATTCAGAGTCCTTCGCCGAGTGCAGTAAAACGGCATCGTACAGCTTCTCAGACTCCTCGCAGCGCGGGCCGAACACCCGGACTCCGTAGTGGGCAAAGAGCCAGATCCTCAGTGATTCTCTGAATACGAAAATCACAACCACCACCACCAGGAGGAAGATTAGAGCGAGAGCAGCGGCCAGCAAGGGGATGTACGGCTTGGGGATACCGTTCTGCAACATGGAGCCGCCTGCGAAGTAGTCAGTGCACGCTGAAGTGGCATTCAGATCCAAATCTCGCTTGATTCCGCCCTCTGCGGCGACACAGAAAATGTCCTGCGAGTCCTGGACAATGACGGCGTTGTCGGCCACGTAGGCGGTCATCTCTTGGAGGAACTTACACCGACAGGTCCACTGGTTTCGGCCCAGTGAGAGCGCTCTCATTCGCTTGAACTGGGGTAGTTGCAGCTGCCAGATTGGCATGGTCACGAGGCGATTTCCGTCGATCCGCAGCACCTGGAGCGAGGTTAGTGGAGCCAGTGTGGCGTTCTCGATGTGCGTCAACAGGTTGTTCTGCAGATAGAGCTCCTTCAGCTTGCTCAGCGGCTCGAACTCGTAGCCCACGAGCACCTCTAGTTTGTTGTCCTCCAAGTGGAGGATTTGCAGATTGAAGAGCCCCTCGAAGGTTTGGTTTTGGACAACGGTCACCTGACTGCCGTTCACGAAGAGCTGCTTGAGGTTGCGCCGCCCAACGAAGGCGTGCGACTCTAGGACGGGGAAGTTGTTGCCGTCAAAGTACACGATGCTCGAGTCCATGGGCACTCGTCGTGGCAGCTCGACACTATGCAGACCGCCACAGTCGACGACATTCTGCGCCCAGATTTGGTCGTGATAGCAGGTACAGTTGCTCGGGCAGGTCATCTCGCAGTCGCACGCGTCAAAATCGCAACAGTGGCACAGGGCAAAGCAATGGGATTCGTACTTACACAGAAAGTCGGTCTGGTCGAGGGTGGCCAGCGGACGAACGGGCGCCCCACGGGCATGCGGCATGATGCACTCGATGTTGGGCAGATCCATTACCCTCGGGTGCTGGCGGGTGGTCAGATTGTTGATTCGTTGCAGCCAGTCCATGGAACAGTCACACTCGAATGGGTTGCCGCCGAGGTAGAACTCGGGCAGCGGCTTCGTTGGCGGTACCGGTGCGACTCGCAGTGTTTGCAGCTGCAGCTTATTTAGGGCGTTGGCGTAGAGATCCACACGGGCCAGGTTGGCTTTGTCGACAAACGTGTTCGGCTGGACATTGCTAATCAGGTTGTTGTTGATGAAGAGCAGCTCGATGGTGTTCGGCACCGACATGGGGCCGATCTCGGTGATTCTGTTGTGACTAGCGTCGAGCGTTTTCACCCGAATCTCCTCCTGCAGCTTGTAGTAGTTGCCCAGAGCTTCGATGTAGTTGCCATGCACGTCCAACCACTTGAGGTTGCTCGGTATGAAGGCGTAGTCGAACCAGACCAAGTGGTTCTCGGATAGGTTCAGCCAGAGCAGACTCACCAGCGTCGCGAACACGCCGTTAATGTCCGAGAGGAAGTTCCTGTCCAGGCGGATGGCTTCCAGTTCGAAGTTATTGTCGAAGGATCCCCTCTCGATGCTCTGGATGCGGTTCTTGGCCAAATTGAGCACACTCAGGCGTGGCAGATCGCCAAACATGCCCACGGTGATGTTCCCGATTTGATTGTCAATCAGCCTCAGGCCGGTCAGCTGGTGAAGGTTCTTAAAGCTGTTGTTGTCGAAGGTGCGGATTTGGTTCTCGCCCAGGTCCAGTGTTCGCAACATTGCCAGGTCTTGCAGCGCGCTGGGCACTTCGTTCAGCTGGTTCGAACTCAAATCGAGCTCCTTGAGGTCGGAGCAGTTCTTGAAGACGCTCGGCTCAATGACACTAATCAGGTTGTTGTTCAGAGTGAGCTTCGACAGCACGTACAGTCCGTTGAAGAGCTTGTCGTCCAAGGTGTGCAGGCGGTTCTCGGCCAAATTCAGTGTGTGCAGGTTGTACAGTGGCAGGAACGCATTGTCCTCGATGTGGCCGATGGAATTGTTGCGCAGATTCAGGATCTGCAGGAAATACAGCTCTTTGAATGTTCTATAGTCGATCCGGGTGAGCGCGTTGTGCGCCAGGTTCAGCACAATCAACCGAATCAAGCCAGCGAAGGTGGTGTTGTCCACGTGATTGCTCGTCAACTGGTTGCCTGACAGGTCCACCACCAGAAGCTGTTCCAGCCGATGGAACAGACCCTTGGGTAGTTCGTAGAGCTCGTTGTTCTGCAGATGGATTTCTCGCAGCTCCTTCGAGCCGGCAAACAGACCCTCTGGCAGGGTCTCCAAGTGGTTGTTGCTCAGGTTGACGATTCGCAGCGAGCTCAAGCCGGTCAGCGACTCGCCGGACAGCTCGGATATATTGTTGTGCTGCAGATTTAGGTGCTGCAGGCGTCGTAGCCGCGAAATGCCCCAGCTCTCCGAAATCGATCGGAGTTCGTTGAAGCTGGCATCGAGAATCTGCAGCTCGCTGCCGCCGTTGCAGTTCATCTCGGATATGCCCAAATTCTCAGCCGATCGGATGCGGTTCTTGGTCAAGTTAAGCACCTGTAGATTGCCAACTGGACAGAGGAACCCTGCCGGCAGGGCGCGAATATTATTCTCGCTCAGGTCCAACTCAGTCAGCTGCTTCAGGCCGATCAGCGAGTCGGGGAACAGTTCAAGTGTCTTGCCCGGACCCCAGTCGGCATTCTTCGTATTCACCGCCAACGTCTTTATCGCGCTCAGACCTTCGAACGCATTGTTGGGCAGTTGCAGCAGCTTGCATGCGTCCAGTCGCAGCTCGTCCAATGTCTGCAACCTGGCGAAGGAGTTCTGCGGCAACTGACTCTCAAAGAGGTACAACTCACTACACTTGATGAGCAGCTGATTCGCCCCATCGGCGCCCTGCAGGTCCAGGCCGGTGCGCTCGATCGTTCGCAACTCGCAGGTCACCGACGTGGTTCCGTTGTACTCCCAGGAACAGTGATTGCCCGAGAGAATCGGCGAGCCTGTGCCCGATGGATACATTCCCCCATCGCTGGCCCTAACAGCCGCGATTCGCAGTCCAACAAGGACCACCAGTATCGCGGATAGATGGATTACTGACATTTTATTTAATTTAATTTTTTCGCTCGTATTTGTCACTTGTAGAAATTTTCACTTTGGTATTTTATATTCCAAAAAAACTTTCACTTCCACTGTATTTTTTATTTATTTCTATTTTCTATTCAAGGATAAGGCTTGGAACTCATTTTTCATACACCCTCTTCATTTTCGGTGCACACTGTATCTTTCATCCGTTGTGGGGCTATTTTCTTGTATTTTTTCTCAACTACAATTTATTTGAGCATATTTGCGAGGAAAACACAAAAACACTGCCCACATCCTTGGCACAGAAATTCACTTTGATTTGCAGTTACTTTTGCTCACTCACGACGATAAAGGAAAAAATGATGAAAAGAAAAAGAAAAATATCTATCACTCCCTAAAATTCTTAGTAGATACAAAAAATTACAACTCCAGATACTAAACCCGTTTTGTTTCTTTTTTTTTTTTTATTTTTTGTTCTAAATAACCGAACGTGCAGAGACAACACACGTCCTTTACGATCAACGCTCGAACTCGAACTGATGTGATAGGGAAAATTCGCCATGAGTTTGTATGGTTCTTTTTCAAGAGGAAGGGGGCTGGTTGGGCGATTGAGTGGGATGGGAGATGGTTTGAGAGAGATTTTCTTTCTCTTGAGTTACATTCACACGAACGTGTGGAAAATCGCTTTCAATTGGGTTGGTTTGTAGTACGAATACCTGCCGCTATTGGGGTTTTCTGGCGCTGAGTGTCGCTGACATGCGCTCTCTTGAGATGTTTGTCGAACAACTCGAAAAATGTCAAAAGTATCTATGGAATTTGGAATGAGTTGAGTATTTGTGGTGGGGTGGGTGTTTTCTTTACTTCTTTTCTTTTTCAATGGATGGTGGAATGGAGAGAGGTATTTTGTTTTGAGAGAGACTTTTGGTCCGAGTCCGATACGAATTTGTATCACTCTGTCTCTGACTCTGACTGAGTGAGATGTGCATTTTTGTCCCAACGCCGCCTAAGGAGACATTTTAAAAGTCGCCCTCGTCAGATGCAGTTCAGTCGTTGTATGGTTGATGTTATGTGCTTGGAGGCGGTTTTTCAGACTTTGCTACGAAGTTTTGGGACTTTGCCCTGAGGGTATATTTTTTCAGAAAATCTTTGCAGCCAGATGAGTTCTTTTATTTCTCTATTTGTAGGTAGATATTATCACCTGTGTTCCCAACTACTGACTTTGCTTTTTAAAGGGATTTTATTTACCAAAAGAAGCTGCAATAATCCGAATGGGATAGCTTTTTGGCGATGCGTAGGTGTTTTTTCGCACCTTCGAACAATATCCTCTCTCGTCGTTCTAGGTATTTTCAATATTGAAAATAATTTTGTCCGTGTCCACGTTTAGACTAATCCATTGAGTTCAATCTGGAGAAAAATAAACCTGGTTTTATTCAATACAAAATATAGCCTTTGTAATCTTGAATTTTAAAGTCTTAGTCAGCTTTGTCGACGTCTTACAATCATCCGAGAGTTTATCAAACTGTCATGAAGAGCTTCTTAATTGGACTCGGTATAAAATTGCAGATCCCTTTCGTCCCAGAAATGAGAAACTCTCAAAAAACGAATGGTTGTGAGAAGCTGGGCCTAGAGTGCTACGGACCTTTTGCGCCAACTATTTATTATTATTTATTTAGTCAGCTTTGCTAGCGCATTGACCGATCGCATCGCATAACCATAGTATGCTTTATTTACTACCAACTCACTGGCAGCTGTCTTTTTTTTAAAAAAACTAATAAACCCTCAGCTGGAAACCCACATTTAAAACTAAATTGTTAGGGCAACTAATCTGTATAAGCAAAAAATGGGACGGGGATCGAACGCTCAGTAGTTAAGCACACGAACCACTGATACCTGTGCACCAACAAAAGGCGCCTTAAAGGCTTTCCTATCAAGTGCTTAACAATAAAACAGAGTGGGGAGTCTACGATACTGACAACTCTTTCGAAACTTCAACGCGTCTACTTGGTTTTTAAAACTCCTAATGTTTGAGAAAGAAATAATAATTTTCTTAGCAATTTTTTTTTACAGTCCGCGAAATTTTTGATCGCTTTGTGCTAAAGAATTGTGATTCCCTCCCGTGCTGGCGAAGCAATTTTTTAAAATAACTACTGAAAGGCAATGGAAGCCGTAGCCTCACTTAGAAGTAATAACCAAGAGCCACAATAGGATAACATTGGAAACCTCCGCGTTCAGTCACCGTACTCGACGTCATAGACGTGCTAGTCGACATATTTCGAACTTTCGACAGGTACTAGATATGGCGGACTTAACCTGGTTTTATGATAGCGCAGGAAACTTACTTTTGCCTTTTCTCTAAGATTCGTCTAGTCGGTCCAAGACACAAGACTTGTCATTTTTCGAAAATCTCTGTTGCAAGTTGCTAAATTCGCCAACAAAATATGATCCCCTAAGCATAATCGTAGGAAATCAAAATGTCTGCTGGTATAAGCATTTTAAAACTTTTCAGCTTATAAAACCGCCTTCCAAGCATGCAGTGGTACATAAAGGCGTTTTCAAAGCCAAATTGTAAAAAGAACTCGCTCATATACCCATACATAAATAGAAATAAATAAATAGATGTCGTTTCTGCTTTTCAAAATTAAGTTTACAGGCCCCCTAGATGAGGTTAAAGATCCCTTTCCAACTTGTTTATAAGCAACTTATGTTTGGGAACCCTTCATTAGGTTGTGCCTTGTTTCTGGAGCTAAAAGTGTTGAGTAGAAAATCGAATCGGTTTACTTAAAGCAATTTGAAGAATAATTAAGTGATTTACTAAAATTATCTAAACAAAGGAATGCCAGTGCGATTTAAGAACAGGCGCCGTCGTTCAGAATCTCCCATAAGACCCAAAAGAAAATATGTACGAATTGAAACAATTTTCATATCCAACTCTATAGATTTGCACTTGAATCCATTTTAATGCGAGTGTCACGCCGCTTTCAAATAACTCACCAGCGTGTTCTACTTTCGTCTGTCTATCTACTCAAGAATACCAAACCTCCAAATGCAATAAATTGCCAATAACATATTCCATTCTCTCGAAAGCCCATAAATATTTTGTCATTCTAAACGGATAACTTAGCCCAATACACATTTTATTTCCCCTTACCGAATCGACCAGACCAGACCAGACCAGAGACCTCAGTGATATAAAGTAAATATTTTGATTTCAAAGTTGCAACACCCAAAATAGCCCTAATTAGAATTTTTCAAATTTTACGACCATCAATCCAAAAATAAAACCAACAAATCCCAAAGAAAAATCTCCAAATCAATGGATGCTGCACGCTGCACCGATGGGAATTATAACAAAGGAAATTTTTTCTGGGGACAGCTTTGCCAGTAAATTCGATGGCGTTGCTGCAAGTTTAAAAATATAAACGCGGAACTTCTAATTTCTATGAAAATGAATAGTATCTGTAAACGGTGACAGTAAAGTAGGTTTCTGCAGTAGAAGTCCCACACAATGTCAGTCCCATTCAGCTGGGAGTTTGATTGAATGCATTTCTGGAAGTACACTCATAATCTAGTACAATTCTGTGTTGAGTTCCACTCAACAATCGAAAGAGATTCGACTGCATGTTCTCTTTAGGTGGATTACTGCTTGCGCTCTTTTGGAAATCGATTAAACTGGTTTCCGTCGCGTATTATGTACAAATACAAAATGTATCTAATAAATACTTGTTTTGTATTTTGTTCGCTTATGTTCTGTTTTGTGTTTTGTGTACCTACCTACAGTTTTTTTTTTCGTCTTGCTTCCTTTTTCGTAATTGAGTAAACTCGAGTGTTTGAATGTAAACAAAATGTTTATGAGGTAGGGAGCAAGTTATTAAAAGGGGAGCTATAAGCTAGTACGCCACCGAAACGAATTACAATTCGCTTTCGTTTTTGTTATTGAGGGATATGTGTGTTTTTAATCGGCTATATCGGGAGAAGTACTATTGCTGTTTTAGCACGTTCCGCGGGAGCTAGCTATTTCTCTTTTTTTATTTATTTAGCAACAGACTTTTGATTTATTTTCCATCGGACTCACTGTAGATACCTCGTATCCCTTTGCCCAAAATGCCACATAATTAATTTGAACTAAAGCGTTCCAAAAATATATATCGTACCTACCTACTTACCTTGTAGAAGATGTCACTTTAAGGCGTGTGTGTAGGAAGCTAGAAAAAAAATTAAAACACATGTCATTGCCTCGAAAACGTCAATAATTTATAAGCTTTCGTTCTAAGAATAAAATGTCTGGAGAAGTATCTTATCCTATCCCATCCTATCCACTCTACTCATACCCACTCTTTTATAGGTAAATTTTTTTTTTTTAGTTTATCTTTGGGAAGCTGCGTACCAAGCAAGAATCGTTATAGAGGCTATTGGAGGCTATTTGTGGAACAGTGTCCGTGTCACCTACTAAAAGAAGGGGACTATATTGGGGCTATTTACGGCTGCAATCTATTATGTGGTTGTCAATGAGCCAATTTGTCTTAACAAAGTATGTAGGTACCTACAACTGAGTTGTGTGTTTAGTGTAGAAAAGTGCCCATAAAAAATGAATGACCTAACTAGGTAATCTGATAAAGACTCACAAAGAATAGATACCTACCTAGTTTTAAGAAGTTAGGTTAAGGGTGCGCCCACTACACGTATTTATTTTATTTTTGAGTAAACATGCACTAAGCTACATCTTACCTGTACTTATTTAAAGCCGAGTTTGGTTAAGTTTTTTTTATATAAAAAGGTACTGTGGGAGAAAGGCGACCTTCAACTGGGCCCCGAGAAGCTTGCAGATAGGTGCTACTTATGTTGAATACTATTTATTAGACGAATTTTTAAGACACTTGATTCAAATACGTTAACCTTAAAACTAAGCGGTTCACAAAGCCATAGTTTTAAATAGAAGTAAAAGTAGCTTAAATTGTGTCATAACTTAACTCAGTCCCAAGACAACTATAATCTTGTCAAGTCCTAAGCTAACTTGCCTTAAATTTGTTAGGAAGGTACCTATATCTATCTGATTTATTGCAGCTGGTGTTAAATCCACTTAGGACCCAGGGCAACAAAAAAAAATTGTTCTGTTGAAAGTTAGGGTATCCCTTTAATGCAGAGCTTAACCTCTTTTTTATAAGTTTGGAGAGTTTAGGAACGGAACTGCTGCATTAACAAATTTCATCGATCTTGAAAGTAAAATTAAATTTAGTACCTATATAAAGTTCAAGTAGGACCCAGCACTCAAGGCTAAAGTTTACAGAATCATCCGTGTGTTGTGTGAGTTAGTTATACTGTCAATATAAATTACAATGACTGAAAGTTTTCGACTGAATTCAGTTGGTTTCCCTTGGCTGTTTATCTTCGTAAAAGAAAGTTCATAGCTATTTTCGCTTTCCGGGCATTTAACTTGGAATCACTGAACCGCGGCTTTGATGAAGTTCAAGTCTGAGATATATGAAAACGTTCTATCTGGATTTCTTAAGCAAACTATGAGATTTTTCCAACTTCACCTGTCGATCTGCTATTTTTACGAGGGTACAGCTCATCGAAAGGTCTGCCGCCCTGCTTATTATCTAGTGCTATGGGCGTAGGCATTTAAGACAGAGCCGATTACACTGAGGAGCTTGGTTAGGGTATCTACCTATATACCTAATTTCCTTTTTTCGAATCTTTAAAGAGCTAGCTCCGGCACACATTGCCTCTCGTAGAGATGGTGGTTCTACACTGAAATTGGTCTAGCTTTTAACTTCTAGTGCACTCAAATTGTGTGGCCGGGAAATGAAATCCGATTTCGAAGTCTTCTTGGTCTGTGACAAACGAGTTTTAAGAACTAGTCGGCCTTGTAGTAATCAGCAAAATGATTTCACTTATAAAAAACCGTAGACCAGCGACTATTCTTGTACAGATGTTACGTTTTCAAGTACCTAACGCAGGTTCTAAGGCCGATTTCCATTTAAGTAAAAAGAGCTTAAGACTTGCTCCAAACAGAGTTTCATAGAGAGGAAAGTGTAGTTCCGAGCTGAAGTCTCCCTCTAAGTGGATAGGTATAGATAGTACAAGATCCAACTGTTGCTGTAGACCATGTGAATCGATCAATTATGCATAAAGATCATGTTGATGAAATAAAAAACGCTTTATGTGGTAGTAGGGATGCGATACGTCCCCCTTTAGGGAGGGGCAGTCCTCCTTTTTCATACAAAAATGCTGTTTGTCCCCCCTAATACAAACCACTGTCCCCCTTATTAAGTCAAAATTCAATAAAAGAAATGAATCAATTGAAAATTTTGAAAATATTTATATACATATATATAAATTTATTTTTATTTTATTTATTTTTTTATACTTAATTTATTTTAGTTGAATACCTTCTTATTTATTTACTTTTTAATTTTTTCTTTCTTTTAAATAAAGTTTGTAGAAAATTAATTTTGATGCTTTTTTCCTAATATCTATGTAGAAATGAAATAAAATATGTACCTAAATATGTGTATCTAATGAAACTTATTTTTATTTCACTTTTTTTTTGACTCTGGTGTTAAAAAAAATAATATGTTGTCTCCCTTTTTGAACACTTGTCCCCTCTAGAAAACTCACGATGTCCCCCTTTTCGTATTTTTTAATCTGGCAGGCCTATGTGGTAGGCTACTCCGAACTAGGTTAATGGAGTGTTTCGCGAAGCCCATCCTTTCACAAATGGGCTATCTTTTTTGTTCAAACGTCAAAAAAACTTGTAGGATAACAAAGTCGTTTTGTAATGGCCAGAGTAGTGTTTTGTTCAAATATTGCCAAAAAGCGCGCAATTCTCATTACGTTAACCTCTCTTCTTTTACCTAATATATGTGATAAACATCAGTTTTTAATTCTAAAATGTTTTTATTCTGTTTTTTGGACTTTAGTCCTTTACCTTTCAGTAATTTTTTAACAAAATTATGCTACAGCCATATAAATTCTGTTTTGTTTTCCTACAAGTTTTTTAGCTGTCACTTGTTTTTTTCTTCTTCATATTTGACACTGACGTTGTCGCGAGCTACCCTATTGAGAACGTGAGAATAACCGTCACAAGACTCAAGGAACCTTCGTGCGCCCGTCGCGATACAGGTATCTACTTAAGTATAAATGTTAAAAAAAAACGAACAAATTCCGCTTTAATGTCCACTATTGGATCAATTGAATGCGAGCATACCTACATTTTTTTAGAGAATGTAGTCTATTTATAGTCTACCTCGCAAGTAAAAAACCATCAACCTGTCTACTAACAAAAAAAATAAAGCGCAACTCACACACATGTTGTTTTGAACTCTTAAACTCACCACAAAGTCGGTAGTAAAAAGATACAAATTAAAAAACTAGTTTACGTCCGATACGATAATCAAAACAAACCTATAATAAACGATAAGTCCATTCAAAAGAAAACCGAAACAAAAACCAGAAACCAGTATCTCTCTCTGTTCACTCTTGAGCAGCATACATATTTTATTTCCACTCAACTGCCAAAGGAATATTTTCGTATATTTGTGTCTTGTTGAGTTGTTGGCTGGCTCTTGTTCTTGTGTGCAGCTGCAGCATGCCAGCATGATGAACGCCGCGCTTACGGCAACTCATACTCAACTCAAGCGAAGAGTGAGTAGAGTATGAAATTCAGAGTCAGAGTGGGCTTTGGTTTTTCTAAGGTGTCGACAGTCGAGTCGACTGTTGACGTTGAGTTGAAATTGAGTTTACGATATAAGAAAAACGATAAACTCATTTTTGAGTGAGAGAGAATTATTATATCTTTACTTGGTAGACCAGGGCTACCATAGTTTCTAAAATAAAAAATCCCAAATAATAAAACTTGTATTTTCAAAACCAGTTCCTATGTTCTGTAATTATCGCATCGATATATCTATCACTAAAACGATATGAATTGAAACAAAATGCCATAATATCACATGACGCGTTCTGTAACTGTGTGAATCGAAAACTATATCAACTGGAACATTTCGATATGAAACCCCTGGAAATTTGTGATTTATTCAGGTTTCGTATCTATCAAGAGCGATAAAATATTCACTTCAACTGTCGAATTCTATCACGAAACTCAAAGCTTGCGGTTATAGAGTATTAAAACAAAAAAATCATTTCATAGCGCTGTTCTAATAGTGCGTCTATTTGTGATGCTTCCCACACGTATATGCATCATGAGCAGCTCCACTAAACCTTGCGAATCCTCCTAAAATCTTTAGATTGTAATCACATATCTGAAATGTGGGTACGAACATAATTTTCATTGTTAAATTATCAGAAATGTCACATTACAACTACCCATTGTACATTTTTTGAATGGTAACCCTTACGGTTTAAAGTAGCAATTTTCTACGTCTTGCTTAGGTCTTGTAAGCCGCGTACTAACTTTTGGTTTATCTCATAGTATTCCTGAGGGGTTGGAAACTTGATGTATTTGGACATCATTTTGTTTTGCAAAACATCAGCCACTTCCGAAACCACTCGAGAAACCATAGTCCTACTAATAGCAGCAGAAAAATAATGGCCCGCATCTCTCTGAAAGGACCCAATAGGAAAAAAATTGAATGCAGCACAGACCCGAATCGGGTCTTTGCCCTTTGCACAAATGTGGGACTAGCTCGTCAACAAGTATCCGAGCTGAACCACGGGAAAAACGATACAACTCCCGAAATCTTGCTTCCGGCATTTCAAAAGGGTTTGTGCTATCTCTCAGTACACGCCTTTCAATCCGTAACATGTTAAGCCGATCGTATTTTTCATCCAAAATTAGTGTAAAGCTAAACTTTTTTTTAAAAACAACGATACTGAAAATACCTGTGAGATAATTTTCAGTTCTTATTGTTTTATTTGCAGTATTTGTACAGCTTTGGGAACTCTTTCCAAAATTCCCATGAAATTGAAAGTAACTACAGAATATTTTTCGCATAAAGTTAGAGAACTCCAATATTTTCCAGATGCGATAAACAGCGGAATGTTTTGTTCCTAAGTTTTCGATGCGAAAATTTATCGCATGAGTTACAGAACATGGGCACAGGCTCTCAGTCTTGAAATAATTAAATTTAAAATATGGGAAGTCACACAATTTTTAGAAGGGAATTCGTTTGTTTTGTTAACAAAAAATTAAAATGGGAAGTGAGTGATTTTAAAACTAATTTGCTTGGTGCAGATGGAGACAGTTCCTCGCTGGAAAAATGTGCAAACTCATTATTAGGTAGATATCAGGGTGGAACAGCCCAAACGGTTGCAGTATAAAATCACCCTTTCTCAATATTTTGTAGTATTAGGAATAGGACAAAATATTTCGGTAAATATTCAGACCTACCTACAAAATTATAGTAAAATATCCTTCCTTCTAGATAGACCCAGATGCTCTCTTCTAGATATTGGTGTCGCGATGGTTGGCGCTAGTCACTTATAACTGCGACTCACATCAAATTCATCAGGCCTGACCCTGAAATTGAACTAGCTAGTCAGTTTTTCAAAACTTCTGTGTAAAGGTGAGGTCTCCAGTTGTCTACCATCACAAATTTATTTTAGGTCGCGTATTCTCCTTAAGACGTCCTATTTTTTAAGCTAAGAAATATTCTCGTCTGACCACAATGACCATCATGATCCGGTCCCTACGTGGCTTCGCGTCTCTCTTATGGTGTAGTGGCAGAGTATTTATGCTGTCCACCGTAGTCCAAACCTGCGTCCTTCGGGTAACACGCAGTTATGCCCTTACTGACTGCATTATGGACACCACCTTTAATGATTTTAAAGGTCTTAAGTTCCTCAATTTTTTCCGATAACTACTTTAGATAGTCAGCTATCAGGTGGGTGTTTGGCTTCAACACTAAGACTCTGCTGTCGAAGCCTTATAGGCTCGCCTTCCCCGAAAGGTGTTTTAAGAGTTTAAAAGAAAAGTATATTTCATACGAAGGTCGATGGAGGATACATCCAAAGAGATGGTTGGGTTCTCTACTCCAAGTGCCGTTCACGTTCGAGCAACAATCAAAGATGGAAGTTCTGAAGTAGTTCTAAAATAGTGGCCCCACGAGTAGCTAGTAAAAGGGAGGTTCATTGGCAACAGAGTCCCGCATTTAACCATAGGAGATGTTAAAATAGAAGGCGCAAGGATACTTTAATTCAATTTAGACAAGGTGCACTCTATTATGAGTCGACAGATAGATGGAATATTCCTCAAGATCAATATTTGTAACCCTTCCATGCAATTAAAAAAAAATACCGCTGACAAACTGATTCTGGATCAGAACTGAATAAAATAAAATTCCTACTTACTGAAACCGAACTGCCCTGCTACGGTCAGTGGTGACTAATAAAACCGCTCATACAAAACGCCGCCATAAAGATAACAACAGTCCGCTATTTAGTTTTCCAGTTTACTTTTTATACATTTTGCGCCTTCAATGGCGTTAATTACAAGTTTAGTATTTTTTTTTTTACACTTGCGCCACTCATTAAACTACGTAATTAAAGTCGAAAGTACTGCTCTGATAAGTTACGCTATATATAAATACGAGAGTACAAAGGTTATCGCAACAAGTTAACTGAACTCGCAATGGTATCTGGGTGTCTGCTTCGAACCATTATTATCAGCTTGACAGATACTTCTGCATCTTGCAGCAGCGGCAGAGATTTATTCATTCGTTCCAAAAGGAATTTGTTGGCTTTACGGTTTTTTATTTAATTTTTTATGTTTTGTTGATTCGATTTCTCTAATCTCGCGCCGTATGAGGTCGTCTGCTGCCGTCTGTTAGTTTTTCTGTTTTATACGAGCAAAACTGATAAATGTTGGAAATGCGCCATTAAAAGTGCATCGACGAACTAAACTGAAATAGTTTTGACTGAATAAAAATCACTTAGAATCGATTTGTCCCCGATTTGTATTGCGGATGTTTAGCAGCGATAACTTGTTCTCTTATTGGAGACTTTTAACGATTTTCGTCTCTCGATATAGAGACATTCACAATCAGCGGCCGATGAATATTCATGCCAAGGGTGTAAGTAAGCTATATCGATTACAGTCTGTTTGTGGGTTTTATGTGCATGTCAATGTCTATCAAATGAAATGACTTATCAACATGATTAATCTTTATTTCCACCAAGGCGCGGTAGTCAGTCGAACTTAAGGAACAAATGTTTTCGATTGATTGTGATTGTCGGGAAGAGTATAGGACGGGAGGCACCAAGTCTATAAAGATGGCGTAGGAGGTTTATTAATTTGGGACAGATTGATCGATTTGGTGTTGATTTTGAGGAGACATCGGATCGGTAGACCGTTATGGAAGACATGTTCCTTTTTGAGGGGAGTTCGGCTGTGGTTTTGAATTTTTCTGGGCTATAATCAGCAACAAGTGGAAGTGCCAGCTGGGAAATAATTCTTCAAGGGTCAGTTATTTGTGGGTCAGTTTTGCTAGTACAGCTGCCATCGCTTGAGATATTATTTAATTGACATATTTCCCAAAAAGTATCACACAAAATGTAAGACTTTTCGGTAGAAATACTGACATCCTGCTGCATGTTTTTCGCTCCTTTGTGCTGGTAGTTCCATCATCGAAATTACCACTTCCATCCCTAGAGTGACTTATCTTGGTTTTAACAGGCCCAGCATATCCCTAATTCAGAAGGGGAGAGCGGGGCTAGAAGTAAAAGTTTCGACTAAATTTGATGCTGCTTCTAAGATTTTGCAAATGAGTCCGCCAAAACCCTTTTAAAACAAACAACAATATTTAAGCCACAAAATTTACAAAAAAAGTCCAATAAAACCTCTTTAAATGATCTCAAAATGTTGATCTTTAAAAAAAGAAGTAGAGGGGTTATTACAACTGACAACTGTTACGTGGTTTGCTTTGGAGAAGACCGACTTTTTCTCTTTCATGTGACTCTTAATTTTTGTGGGGAACCCTGAACTTTTTAAGCGTTACAACTAAGTGCCCCTGTTATTCTTTTCCCCGTCTTGCTTTGGTGAAAATGTATTTTTTTTTTTCCCCGAGGGTAGGTGAAAATGTTCCAAAGACACTATGAGAATAGCAAGCGCGTGCTCATAGTAGTGTCAGATTTTTACTGACAAAAAACACCACCCTTCGATAGATTGTTAGATATTGCAACTAAGATAAAACTTATCAAGCAATTTTTCTATCACGAAATAAAAATAACTTTTGACAGGTTACTTTCCACTGAAAGATCCTGCATGTTCCGCAATTAAGAATCGTTAATCCTTATCTTTCCAAGTCGAAAGGTTTCGTTCTTTGTAGTCGGCGCAATAAATTACACTCATCCAAAATTTGTCGGACTGTATTGTTGATATGAGCGATAAGTCGGTTTCTATGCTTTTGCGGGAAGCTTCTAGTTTCAGCTTCGATTGTAGGAATTCCGAGATCCCTGTGGATATCGTCGTTTCTAGTATACCACTGTACATTATTTTGAAAAGTTTGTAAAATATTCGCATTTGTTTTCTTGGTACAGCCCCAAAGTTGTATACCGTAGGTCCACACCGGCTTTAGCACTTGCTTGTATAAAAGCAGTTTGTTCTCTGTACTGAGCTGGGAATGTTTTCCGAGTAACCAGTATCTACATTTCTCTACATTTGATATCGAGTTCTTTACGTTTCCTTTTCACGTGCGAATTCCATTTCAGCTTTGCGTCGAGTGTCATTCCCAGGTATTTGGCCTCGTTTGCAAAGGGTATTGGGGCCAAGTTTAGATGAAAATATGAAGAGTTGGGTGGGAAAGGAGAGTGCTTCTTCTTTATTTCTGAATTAATTTATCAAGAGACTATAGGTATTTGAATTTTTAAGAGTGTCAATTTTTCTTTGGAATGGGTTTTCCGATTGCGCTAAAACAAAAACCTCGTGTTGCCCCATTAAGTCCTGCGTTACGCCTGGAAAAATCAGATTGACAGATTGAGTCAGTAGCTTTTGCGTGATCCCATCGGTAACAAATCAAAAAATGTTGCAGAATTATGCACCCAGTCTTCTGAATGAAGGCTGTGAGCATTTTAATACGTCTGAGGGAGACTCTCAAAAATTTATAATTTTATTTGACATCTGATTCCTAATACCCACACCGAAATTGTATGACTAACTACATTTTAAATCAAAGAAGATCCTCCCATGCTATGACAATCAATTTGTCCCACACTTTCGATTACGATCTCCTACCGATTACCATCGCCATGCAGCTGCGAGTCCTTGTCCCCCTCCCTGGCATTGCAATCACACACAACCCTCCCACTAGCACACGCCCACGATAAAAATCGACCGCCACCACTCGCTGAGAAAATGTGCAAAAATTTCACCAAATTTTGCGACCGAAATCGAAAACACCATCCCATCTGAAATAAAAACAGCATCACTGCGTCGTGTCCCGCCCCCGGCCATACAACTGAATACGTATACTACATCCCATTCAACGATAATATCACAAACGCAAACAGCTCGAACCAACGTTCGCCGCACGTGTACTTTACATTCACATGCTGACAACAAAATTTCGGGCAAAACTTCGTCCTTATTAGTTCCGTCGCCGTCGAGCCTGCGGCCCAGACAGGGCAACTTAATCGAAAAGTCTCGTTCGTCCCAGGACCACAATCGCAATATTTTAATTTCCCAAAATACAAGCGTCCAAAAATAAAATCCGCCATCCAATTGATCGGCGAATCTCAAATTCAAACAGCCAACAACAACAAGAAGAACACAATTCGTCTTCCTTGCCAGGGCAACTCAAATATCCTGAGGACGAAATTGATACCGAAGCTGTCGCGCGCATCGCACTTTGTATCATACAATCGTGCCGCCATCGGGGCTCTTCTGTCTTCTGTGTAAGTGGTGAGTACGTTGCGTATGCGGTGCGGATGTCAGGAGCATTTACGTCACTTTGGGATATTCTTTTTTTTTTTTCACTTTTTAATGTGCGCGCCATTAGCCCAAATCAATGTCAAAAGGGATAAAAGTGCAGCACGCAAAAACCCGGACAGAAATGTGCAATTTTTTTACCCGTCGTTGTTGTTATTGCCTATCTTGTTCTGTCCTTATTCCGGCGGATGATTCTCGGGGCTGAATTGACAAACTCTCGTCGCATTTGATTGGAAATTCGATTCCAAATAAAAAATGGTCCACAAAAAAAAAAAGAGACGAACTCCGTCAAGAAGGAATGAATTTGCTGTTTTGCCTTGGAGGGGTGAGTTCATCAGATATACTCTCGACACGATAGGATCAAATGTGCGTACAGCACATATAAGCAGAAAAGGACACGAATTTCAATTAATTCAGCAAATGCTTTTTGTATTCTGTGTCGCTTTTTATGCACATTTTCCACAGTTTTTTGCTGGACTTTCCTCGTGCCAAAGAGGGTGTGCAGCGGTTGGAGTTCTATTTCCTCTCCGACAATATTGGCAGGCGTGTCAAATTTGTTTCAGCTGCATCATGAGCCGAGCGATTAACATGCATTCAGTTTCAGTGTGTCTTTGTGTCTTGTATTGCTGGGGGTTTGTATGAGTTTTTTTTTTTTGGTCGAATAAGGCCGATGGTGCAGTGTGTCTGTGCACCTATTGTTCGCATTGAGGTAATCATGTGGAAAATATTGAAATTTTTACCATTCTCCTTTGGTCTGTGTTTTTAATTTAATTTGTAGAAAAGATCTGATCACCTTTGGTCATAGTTGATTTAGTTTGAAAAAGGAAAGGAAGACCTTTGACGATTCTGACACGAGGGTGATGTGCGTAACACAAGTTCAAATGTGACAGGAGTGACAGAATTTTGCTACGCATAGCACAATTTGGAGTGCATTTGGGGTGTCGGTCTATCAGTGACTTTGCAAGGGAAATGCGACTTTGCACGAAGAGTTTCAGCGTCGAAATATTGGCCTAGTGTTACATATCCGGATCACTAAGCATGCCCTTAGGCTAGTCGGAGAGCCTGCCGATGCCATTAACTATTGGCTGTCCTAACTACTCATATAAATACTTTCATCGGGCTGCATGGCTTAGAGGCGACGCCGCAGTAGTCATTCGAAAAATTTCCTGTTGGGTTAGTCGCCGAACTTCTCAGACTAAGTAATAAATAATAAATAGTTGGCGCAATAGGTCCGTAGGGAGTACAGGGTTACAAATCCTGGCGTTAAATTTAATATTTTTTGTGGTTGTATATAAAACAACGCCGAGAAAATATTGAAATTTAATATTTTGCATGTATTTAAATTCAACAACTAATACAAGATTTATTAATTTAAAATAATGTCTGCTATTACAAAATATATCTGAAATATTAATTTGAATATTAAGGTTTCCAATATAAAAGTATTAAGACTAAACCCTTATTTATATTGAAAAATTAAAGAATTTTAATACATTTGTATTCGAATTAAATAAACTGAAAATTAAAATATATTACTTTTACCTCAAATTCAATACTTCTTTTACTTTTTATAAATCCATGGAATATTAAAATATAATACAATCTTATTACATATATTATTATAAAGAAGTATTTTCTTTATCTGTGGGATATGTTTGGCCACCGAAAATATTTCATTTTAATAGGTACTAATTTTTATTGGTTTTAAATATTACAATACATATAGAAAATTGTCAATCGTGGGCAAATTCCCGTGGTCTTTTATCTCCTTTGAAAATAATCCTATAGAGTGCCGCTGTGCTTCCTTTAGTAGGTATATTTTTCTAAACATTTAAATGAAGGGAGAAATCATGTATGCCCGAATTATCTTAAATAAAAAAAAAACAAATACTATAACCTCTACTTGTTAGTTTCTTGTAAGAAGAATATTCATATTGGTTTTCAGAATGATTTTCATTCGCTTGTATTTTTAAAACATTCTTCTTTTAAAATAATTTTATCCAAATCATGCATTGAGAAGAACGCTCAAACTAACTCTAATTTCTTAACCAAGCGACAAAATAATATATTTGGGTTCAAAAGTAATACCGATATATTTAAATCTAATCACTTTGGTTCAGTCAGATTCTGTCTTAAAACCAAATGTTAATGTGCTGAAATTGATGGCTTAAATAAGTTGGTATTAAAATGCAATCAGAGTAGATTTTATATTTCAGTTCAACTAAAACTTAATTATAATAAGTTCTTGATTGAAATATTATTTTAAAATAGACCGGGTTAGACTGTAGAATAAAAATACTGGATTTTAATCTTTGGAGGTTAAATTTCTGAAAATTCGTATTAAAATGAGCATTTTAATGAAACAAATATTAAATTTGAATACAAATATATTAAAGAAAAAGGTTAAAAAATTGGAAATATTGAGAACCAATTTGTCTTGTTTGCATACACCTGTAATAAGCATTCGTTTTGTGCGAGTTTTTCATTTTCGCGACGAAACGATCTACAACTTTATGCCGAGTCCAAACTCCTAATTGAGAAGCTCTTTCAAGCCAGTTATACCCTCGGATGTTTGTCAGACGTTCGCTTGCAGCGCCGCCTTGAAAAAAAAACCTTAAGATGGAATTTTCTTTTTTTTCGGGAATCGAACCTGGGACCACTGCACCGAAGCCACTAAGTACGAACCATAAAAACCGTGAAGACACGGCTGCAGAAGCGTACTTACAGAACCGTAACGTTCAGGATACAGGTTCAAATACAGGATCTAACAAGAATTATACTCTCCAATCAAGCATGATGGATTAATGTGCAATTGTGCATACCAATTAAGATCATGATATACGAATTTATATTCTCGAAACAAACGCAACCAATAGGCGTTTTTTATTTTACCCACATGATCTATATAGATCATCGATATCCATGGTTTACAACAACAGTTGGATCTGGTATTATTGTTGTAAATCATGGAAATCAATGATCTATAATAGGCCTTTTTTTATTATGCTCAAATGATCTATATAGATCATGGATTTCAATGGTTTACAACAACAGTTGGATCACGTACTGTTGTTGTAAACGATGGAAATCAATGGTCTATATAGATCATTTGAGCATAATAAAAAACGCCTAATAGATCACTTGTGCAAAATAAAAAATGCATAATGTAAAACTAAGATCGAAACTTTGCAGAATACAGATACAGAAATTCTATTCTCCAACGAAGCCGCAGAATGTAAAATTTGTTCTTTCAAAAAATAAAAAGTAATAACGAAAATGGTGGAATTAATAGTAATAATTTAATACAAATACTTTTGTAATAGAAAATATGTCTGATTTTAGTAGTCCATCCTTATATTTGTATCCATTTAATAATGGAAAGACATGTTTTAGATTTAAGTCCATGTAAGAATTTTTGTTTCAATAAATAAATAAAAAATAATAATTTCTTTTATTTTATTTTAGATTCGACAAATGTGCAATCTTAAATTGGGTTATGACATTCTTTAAGCAATCCGGAAAAATTTAATGTAAGGTAGCTTATTCTTATTTCAATTTTTGTAGGTATATTACAAGACTAGTTATTCTGGGTTTTGGGAGCCTTATTCTTACTGCTGATAAATAGGTGAAAAATGAGGTTGATGTTGAGCTAAATTTAAGCTCACACATTCATCATTGCGCTATGTTTAAGAATACATAAGCTTAATTTAAGTTTACAGTGATCTAATATCAAGCTGTTGCATTCTTCGATAATGAAATGACTTAGGGCCTAGCTTACACGTTCTTAATACTATTATAGAACAATCTTCAAGTAAGAATTTAAGGTTAATCGAGAAACATACACTGGTAGGGATTTTTGTAACTGGGTTAAGAATTTCCTAGCTTAACAGACTTTCGTCAACGGATAGGCTCGATCTGACACTGATTATCTTGATTTTATCTCGTTTTTTCCCTGAGTGTAAACCAATATTCGGACTGAAGAGGCGATTTATAATTTTATGAACCAACGGAACTGCTGATATCGTTGAAAATACCTACAGCTCCAACCAAAGTGTTTGTTTGCACTGGAATTTGTCTCTTTTGTTGCCTTTGTATGTTGAGCTGAGTATGAGTTATCCAAAGATGATCCTGGAAAATAATTAGCAATTTAATAAACGCATGATAAGTAAATAGTGTTGTTTGAAATGGGACCATTTCCAACCATTATGTTTGTTTGGAGTGTCACTGATTCCTTCAGTGCTACTGTGCTTTGTTTCATATGAATTGATTTTTTCATAAGTTATAGATGTCCCAAACCTGGCTGCTTCAATGTTTCCGCTATAATTCCAACCAAGATGTTTGTTTGGAAAAAACATTTTTTTTTTTGATTTATAATAATTTTGGTTGTCGGTTTTTATTTTATTTTTGAATACAAGTGTATTTGCTGTCCTGGCCATTTAACGCCTTAATAACTACTGACAAGGAATTTAAATTTCATAGCTTTACTCCTAATAGTACCTACAGCTTCATTTTAAACACATTCCCAGTCATTCGTAGATACTCCTTATTGACTAATGACTACCCAAATCCATCCCCTGCGTCAATTTCACTTGATCAATATGAACCGTTGTTATAAATTTGTTATTGTTAGTTGTAGCTACATAATCTTTTGATTGAGACAACTACTTACACTCTTGAAATCAATCAGAGTTGACATTTCCTCTCTTGAGGACAACAAACTAATTGGTTGTGCCAGTATTAATTCAATTAGCACGTGGTCTTCAAGTTCAATATCTATCTCTCTCTCTGAAGAAACACATTTCCATGACAGCATTACTAATGCCGCATCGTTGCACTCCAGGAAACCACAACCGAATATATAAAAAAAAAAGAGAACTTCTAATTCTTCCCCCAAACAACCGGAAGTATCAACAATTTTCCTTCGAAAAATGCTGCTTTTCCATTTAACACAAAAAAAGAAAAAAAACTCCTAGACAAAAACATTTTTCGTCTGTCTGCCTTTACGGCTGCACGCTGCACCTGAATTCTTTCTCTAAAGACACACACTCAAGAGAGTCCACATGCGGGACAAAGTGACATGCAGTCGTCGAGGAGGAAGCACATCATCAAACTACAAACTCCCCAGCTAGATATGGAAAACCGAAAACACACTCGTCGTCTCCCATAATAATAAAGAAGAAGAAAGATGGAATTAAACAAAAAAAGAGAACAACCATCAATCCAGTCGGACGGATGAAGAATAATGCGGGCCAATATTGAATATTCCCTTTCGTTGTATTTTGTATAGATATATTCCTTGTTCGTGGAGTGGAGCTGGCACTGGCAGCCTTCTTGCCAGAATGTGGGGAAGCCCACCGCCACAGACTCACAAAGTTGAACCTCATCGAATCGAATTAAGCTCACCGAAGAGTGCCAAGCAGCAGGTAGATGCGGATGACCACCATACCACAGGAGACTGTGTCGTTGTTGTCGCCGTCATCATCGTCGTTGTGTCGTTGCATAGCATAGGCCAGGAAGAAGGGGAGCCTATGCGATTTCATACATGAAGCCCCTATGCCCTGCCCAGACCATTCCTTTCCGTTTGCAGGGTCTTGCGCTTCGGCAAAAATCGCTCGATATGGAAATTTGTGTTCTGTGGTGTAAATTCTTTAGATGGCCAAACTGGATATACTATATGTATCTACGACTGACTGCCGGCGCGATACAAATGTGCACACATTGCTATTTTGTTTCGTGGTTAACAAGGAACACCGTACTCAACACAACAGCCGAGAGCAATGGTTCGACTTGGCTCACGCTGTTGTTGTGCAGTTGATGATATAAATTGCACACCTGAACGAGCATAATAATCGTATGCAATTATGCTTAACACAATCACAAACAACTCAACTCACCTGGAAATTCTCATCCCGATTGCGACTCCCAGTCCCAGTACCCACTACCCAGTACCCAGTACCCAGTCCCAAGTTGGGCGATGCGACTGTGCGATGGGACGAAGACAATCAGTCAGTCAGTCAGACAAGCGGACTGGTAGTCATTGAGGCACACACAGTCAAGTCGAAGTCGCAGCCATCAGCTACAGTGCACCGGGCACAGAGGCACAGTTTAAAATCAGGAGTCAGAGCTGAAATAAGTGGCATTAGGGAGGGATTCCTCCATTCGCTCGGTGGCAGCAATCATATATAAGATGTGTTGAAGGTTCTTCCCAGTGCTGGCGCGCGGAACCTGTTACAATTTGCAATGTTTTGCTGCAGTTATGTGTCGTTATGTAGCTCGGTGTGTTCACCGAGGTTGTTGTTATTCGAATTAGGTGTATACCTACCGGTGTGTGTGTGATAGTTTGCTTGACTTGCATTAACTAGTGGTAAGGACATTTTTGGAATTTTTATCGACTACCGCACAGTGTTGGGTCTGGTAGCGTGCGTGCATAGCTTTTTTTGACATTTTTATTCGCATTCGGATGTATTCACGTAGATTGGTTAATTAAGGGGACATTTTGAAGCGGAGATGTGTACTTCGTTTAGGGATTTTTAGTACCCCTATATGATTTTTGTCAAGTGCCAGCGGAACCCATTTAGCTTGAAAGTGGTTTTGCGGTAAAACTCGATGGCTTCACTATAAACTTGCCAACTTTGAAGTCTACATCGTTATGAAGAGTCGTTTGCAATTGAATTTTAAGGCAATTCACAAGACTTCTTTTGGCCTATTATGGTCGGAAAAGGGCAGAGACAAATTAGTTTAGTTTTCCATAAAAGAGCTCCTGGAAACGCTTTGTAAACAGACGAATTATTTCGACCACAATTTTGTTTAGCATCGGCTAGACCTTCAAATATTTGCTATGTGCTTGTGCATAGCGGCTGAAGTTGATGTTTCACATTGATTTTAAACGAATATCCAAACTCGGACTGGAAGTTTCCAGCTATAAAGAGAACGCAACTAAAAATGACGCCTCAGCACACTTACCTACTGTATCAAGGTCCATAACGGAAAGAACGAGATGATGGTGTTATGCTTATGAGTTTTTTGTTGTCATTTTTGTTCACTCAGAAGAAAACATTGTAATGCCAACAATTTTCGCTGGTTAAAATGAACCCAAGTATCAAAATCTTTGATTTGAGAATGAAATTGTTGGCAATGATGTAATAAAATACCTATGGAGAGTATATTATACCTACGCTGAATACCTGATTCTTGAAAACTTAAAAACTAGTTTTTGTTAACAAAAATAATATTTGAATCAAGAACTTTTAACTTACAATTTTTTAAAAATCTCAAAATTCTTCGCTTAACATCCTTTTTTTCTTCTGAGTGTTGCTGTAATGGCTGGCATTCGAATGTCCAGATTAGGTGTGACTCAGATGTGACGTCATAATATGTTTTTTGCCAAAGTGGCGCAATCTTAAGTACAAAATGCGCCATTCACATTATTTGCCATGCGATTGTGTCTCTTAGTTCTTGGACAGATTCAAATCACAAGCAAATTTTGTATTTATGACAAGATTTTTGCAAACCTTGTATTTATGATAATATTTACCGACAGGAGTCTACAGAGATTGCCCCATAAAAACTAGAAAGGGCTACCACCTCAACCGCCTTAGAGTGGAATGCACGTAACGACTAAGCAGGCAGAAAAAGTGATTAAAGAGAATTTTCCGGGCAATAATTAGGGTACAAAATATCCTCATACATTCCCGCCTTGTTTTTCAACTGTTAAGGTAGTTAATATTTTTAAAATTTTCATTTTGTAAATTCTAACAAAAATTATACATTTTTCAGATTTAATTGAAAAACCGTCAAAATTAGATCACAAAGTCGCCCAAAATATTGTCCGTATTATTTTACATATATACCCAGAAAGTAGATCAAATTATAATTTATTTTAAATAACATTATTAAGTATTTTAATAATTTATATATACCAAACAGAGAAACTGCATGAAGCCTCCTACTACAGGAAAGATTGTTCTTGCAATGCTCTTATATTATAGTCATACGTTCACTTGAGACTCCAAATCTATCCCAATTGCGATAAAAATCGGAAAATTCCTTAACCTGTAGCGAAGAATTAGCCAAATAAAACAGTTCTTGTTAAAGTAAAATAAAAAAAATAAAGTACACGACTGGGTCGAACGAAATTTTGTCGTTCATCAAAAGTTTGGTTGATTGTTTTCTTATTTTATTAGGTAGGTAGGTAAAAATCTATGAAAACGTGCATATAATATAGGAAAAGGAAAAGTGTTAGATGAAATTCACTTTTAAGTTATTCATCTGATAATGTAAGTTTTTATAAGTTTAAGCTCTCAGAAAAGAGTTTTTTTTATTGTGAAAGCTCTAAGTAGTTGGAATTTTTGTAAGATGCATGTTTAATATGATTGAAAAAAATTAAAAGCGAAAAATATTTGCTAAAAATAAGTTTTTTGTAGTTGTAATTGCATTTTTATTGGCAGTACGGTATTGAGATTTACAAAATTATGCGAAGACGGTCGGGATTCGGGTAGCCATTTTTGAGAAATAATTTAAAAACGGATTTATTAATTTTTTTTTGAGAAAAACTAAGTACGGGATCTTAATGAGAATTATTTCTTTATCCTAAATATGTGTTTTGATCAAAATCGTTTGAGCGGCTTTTGTAAAATTTGGCAGACAAAACAGTACCAAATAATGCAATGTTTAGTTTGAAAAATACTATTTCTTAACTATTTAGCTCCAAAGCGAGTACAGGTTATTGTTCGGGATGAAAGCATTACTTGGTTCTTTAAGTTTCAATCCAAATCGAAAAAGGGGTTTTCGAGATGTGTGCAGTTTTTAAAATTAGCGTTTTTGGCGATTCGAATTAAAAATTAATGACGCAATAATTTTGAAAACATCAATTTTACTCTAAGTTTGCATTTTGGTCAAAATCGTTATTGCCGTTTTCAGGTAAAGAAAGACTAAAGAAAACAAAATTTTTCAAAAATTACTTTTTTCAAAAATCTATTTTACGATAAAATAGAGAAAAACTGAGCTTGCCATTAAGTTAGAAATGACCATATTGCCTTAGAAATTAATTTTTGTTACAATCGTATGGACCGTTTCGAGATATGTCCAAATTTCAAAACTACTGTTATTCGATTTTTAGCACAAAAACTGGGTATGCAGTCATGTTACCCTCACCTACTTAAGCTTTAATATCAATTTTGGTTGAAATCGTTAAAGCTGTTTTCGAACAAATCAAGCTGGTATGAACATTTTATATGGGAAGTACCATTAATATTGAGGTTGCCGAGCAAAAAAATTGGCCCGAACTGTAAGCCCCCAAACTCCAAATCCGAAGTTTCAACGAAATCCGGACAGCCGCTTAGGCTGTAGGCCTCGGGATATACAGACGGACAGAATTTTGCGACCCACTTCTTTGAGTTCCTCTATCATCGTAACGTCAGAATTGAATTGATTAATATCTCGAGTTCGAAATTTTGTACGAATACAATATCTTTCTCTTATACTACGTAATGGAGAAAGTTAATAAAATAATTTTAAGTTTTTAAAACTCGTCTTCAACTCAAATTTACAAAAAGACCGTAGATAAGAATTTTTAGAAAATTTTCTAAATTATTTTAGTTCAGACATTTCCTGATTAAATGCTTAAATAATCGCTGCAATTTGTGAACATTCCTGAGGCACTGTTAGTTCTTTGATTCGTTAGTCGGGAAGAGGTCTAGCTATTTTGATTTTTCATGTCAACATGAGTAGGAGCTAACAACGCGAACCTAGAAATATATCCTTGAATTCGTTTTGTTGTACATAATACGAGCGCAAACTTATTGAAAAATGTATGTCGAATTTTTCGACAACGTGCGAAGGAGTAGAATGGCAAAAGTAACTCATGAATGCAGTGGGTTACAAATATTTAATTTCACTAAACCAACCGCAAAGCTCATTTCTTCCCAATTTTGGTCCATAAATAAACACCACCTTCTGCAGTCGAAATCTAAATATTTCTATCCTCCTTTGCAAGGACTCGCTTTCTCTGTGAATGAAAAAGAAAATGAATTCATTTGTCTCTCTGTTGAGTAAAAACCAACACAAACAGAAAATATCTGTCTCTAATAAACAACAATTCCTCTGCAATGACATAATCGGTATTTGTTATCCGGATACTCGGCATCGGAGCGCCCTCCTCTGCCTCCTGGCCCCAAAACGTTAACAAACTATTACGCAAGCATAATGATGGACTATGGGCACAGTAGCCAGAGCAACACAATAACTCGTCTGCCTTCAGTCTCTTAATTGTCCAATGTTCGGCACAAAACAAAGTCATAACAAAAGGATAATAATTAATTAACCGAGCAGAAGCTACCTTTTGCCCAATAAATTGTCTCCTTATACCTATACACATTGGAATGTCTATTCCTTGTTGGAAGTCCATGTACCTACCTACGTAACGAAAAGGATAAACAATCGTGTCCTTATTCTGCTTGTTTCACAGTCAAGTAAATCGATCAATTGTTGGGTGTTGTTGTTTCGGATGTAAGAGTTGTCATGGCAGGTCCTACAACCTGTATACCTGTATACATAGAACCGAGAGTGAATTTCGGGAGTTTTTTTTTTTTTAAATAATTCACTATGTGGCCATTGTCCTAGATCTGTCATTCGGTGTAGCAGCAGTAGGTAGTGGCAGTCGTAGTGGTAGTCCGTTTTGTGGACTCCTTTGTTCGGCTTTTCTTGGTTCGCTTGGTTCGCTTACAAAGAATGCTGTGAATGTGGGGACGCCATGCCAATTCACAGCAAAATAAACTAAGGCAAACAGTTAACTAATTATGTTTACCTTTTTACTTATGCTGATGGAGGAAGAAATGAGTCCTCCGAGATGATCCTTTCCAATTGTTGTAGAGGTGGGTATTCTCTGACGACCGGCTTTGTGCTGGATATTTGTCCATGGCCTGGCTGGCCCTTTTAAATGATTGCTCGAATGGATCCTTTTGGCATTCTTTGAGTATTTTAATTATTTAATCGGATTTCGCAGAGTCCTTCATTGGTAACAATAGATGGTTTGTTTAGCCGGCGGTGGTGGTGATGATGATGGACAGAACTCCGGAAAGTAAATATTTTTGCAAGCGCTTTCAAATTGCAATTAATCTAGGATTTACTGATGAATAAGGATCGGGTGGCCGATGATCTGTCTGTGTACGTTGATGGATAGTTTTTAACTCTTTGTATTGAGGTCACCTTAGGGATTCTATGGCCACGGGCAGCAAAAGGGCTGTAACAATAAAATTGTGAGCTGTCACTGCAGCTGATGTGCGTGCGGATGGGTTTGCCACAATAGGAGGTTCTGAGTATAGGGACAGATGTTGTGATAGAGAAATTGTTAGATGACACGTTTCGATGGTGACTATGTGGTATGAGGGTATACCTACTGTGTTGAATTTTGCCAAGTCAGTGCAACTGGATTTTTGAGTGGGAGAGGGTGTTTTGTGGAACATACGAAGGAGCTGTACCCGCTTTGTTTCATCTCGCTATTGCGACAATGATTTTCTTGCAGATCGCTCTAATTGGCCTGCTTTTTCTAACAAATAATCATTTTATCAAAGAAATTCTATTTAAGATTTACTTTGGCTCAGTTTTTAGATGGAGCAGATGAGTCTTTCGTAGATCAAATGAGTCTGGGGGAACCCCTTCTAAGGCTTTCCTTTTCCACTTACGAATGACTTTAGTTGAAAGACCACAGTCAGCTTTACTGATACCAATGGTCTTGGTTTTGAAAGAAAATAATTCATAAGCTTCTCCATGCATTCATCCACGCTTCTCAAAATCAGTGCCGCACCTAGGAGGGCTGTCACATGCCTACCGCCCATTTTCAAAGTCATCGTTTTCTGGACTGGGTTTTGGTCGGACATGAAAATGTTGTATAAGGATTTCGTAAAGAATTGTCCACTTCATAAAACTGCGTCGTTAGAAAAAATCACGCGAATAATATAGGGGACTAAGCTGGTGTCAAAAATGGAACGAAGTCAAGTCAACATCTTGAAATGCGGCACCAAATCCATTTTTTCCATTTTCGTACGTTGGCTTACACCCATTGGAAACTTTCGCAACTCAATTAATCTTCTGAACTACAGAGCATTGAGAAGTGGTCCCGTAGACACTGTCTAGTGTTGTGAAAGATCCTACATCCTTGTCCTACATCCATCGATTTTGTGGAATATTTTGCCAAAGCATCTCGGTTTACAAACTCACAAAACTGAACTGGCGCAAGAACTGAAGCCAAATTTTGTGACCACTTACGAAAGGGATATGCGCACCTTACTCCCTAGAGGCCTGGTAGCTGCACCGACTTCGCTGAAAGAGGTCTCAAACGATTCTCGCTAATCACAGGAAAGTCGCCATATAAATCCCTCCATCCAAAAGGAATATTCTCAACCAGTAGATACTCAAATCAGTGTCCGTTAAAATAGCCCTCTTCCCAGCAATCTCCGATCTTCCATGCAATTGCGCTCATATCTCTAGTCCCCATCTTCGTCATGGCTGTTGGCTCCTTTCGGTTTACCTCATCTTTTCGCCCGTCCTCCGACAGGAATTGAATTATTTGCAATACTTTGCGCACCTCTAATTCGATTCGAATGAATACCAAAACGCAATCCCCTGCCACCATCATCATCACCGTCATCATCGTCCATCCCATCATCAAACGAGCCTCGTTCTAGCTTCAAAATCCAAACTCACCCGACCTGATGACGGTGATGAGGTAAAGAATCGAAGTGACGCCGAAGCCGACGCCGACGACTCTGCTCAGCCATAAGAAGCCTGCAAATTGTATCGATCTACGATTAACCGGCCATTCATTCTAGAGTCTCACCTCGGCCGCACATACCTCCAACCGATGATGATATGACCCACCGCACACTGTGTAACAGCTCGCAGGCAACTCCTTCACACCATTTATATTTTATATATCCAGCCATTCAATCTTTTCCTCTTCGACTTTGTTTTTGCATCTAAATTTGGATTTTGCCAGGCAGACACACTCACAGAACGAGCTGCAGGAGGCTGATCAGTGCGCAAAACGACCCAAAACTATACATACCTACCTGCTTATGGCCGCTTAATGTGGTGTGAAGTGTTGAATCCTTTTTGCTAACTCCCGCAAAACTGTGCGATTTTCATCATTAGACAGACGACCGACGCGACGGCCATGGCATTCAAAGTCGAGGTATTCGCCTTTCGTCCACGACCAGAGTGGTCTGTTTTAAATCCCCAGATGATATGTCGTCGCTGGATCTCCCTGGGGAAATTTATCGCCTCGCCATGAGAGATGGTATCTCCGCTTAACCAGAACCAGAACAGACCCCAAAATGCATAAAGGCTTTAAACATTTTTACGTACGCATTTTTCGGAAGAGCAATTACACAACTGAAGAAATATATCTGCCGACGTCCGCGCATGTGCATTACTAGAACAGCGCACTGTTTTTAATAGTTTCCAACGAAGCCTGTGATGAGGGGCGCGATCTACTCTTTTAAAGGTCAAATTATGAAATTCCTTTAGACATTTTTTTAAATGCAACGCATGCGACGCCTTGTGTTTTACGGATTGACGAACATGCTTTATGCGTTTTCCGGCGAAGGTAATTATTTTTTCGTCGTTTTCTGTCAGTCTATACAGGTGAGGTGTGCGAGAGTTTTTTTTTCTTTTTTCTTTGGGTAATTCTTGGGAACGTTTCATTTAATTAGGTGGAAAACGTTTTCTTTTTTTCTGTGTTGCTTCCATATTTTTTCCAATTTGACATGGAAAACCGCAGGAGGTGATCTCTTTTGGTGACGTGTTTGACGGATAGAATGCGACCCTTCGAAGTGAGTTTGTGCGGGGACTAGATGTGATGATTGACAGTAGAACTAGAACTGTTGATACTTTTACTGGGACTGCAGGCTTGTATTTAAGTGCGTACGAACTATTATGCGATCGGGTTCAGCTTTTAAAAATGTCCTTTGATTGAAACTCGAAAAGTCTGGTCGTCCAAAATGTTATATGCAGGCGCGTGAGTCAGCAGCTCTGTGTCAATTGTTATCGTTTGTGACAAAGAAATTCATGCTGGCAGCTCATCTACGGAGGTCCACCTTTCATTTGCTCCTTAATTCATAAAAATCGGTTTGAAAAGAACGAAGTAATCAGTTCGACAAAAAGTAGTCGTCCATTCAGTCGATCTTTGCAGCAGTGCGAAAGTGTCTTGTTTTTTTTCTGTCACAAATTTTACGTTCTATAGCTGTTCTTTTGAAAGGAGAGGACGATATCAGGCGCAAAAAAAATGTCTTCCCCACAAGGAATATCTACAGAGATTTGTTTTAGCACACAGAGATTGGTGTCGCCCAAAGTTTCTATAATTTCAACCGAGTAGACTAATGACTACCTCAAGTCTTAAATCTCTAACAATCTTCGGTGAGTTGGTTGGACTGAGCTAAGAGCGTTCATATTGTTGAAATTGAGTTTAGTACCTTGCGATTGTAGCGTGCGACAGGCATACGACTGCCGAATAAGAGCTAAACCAGTCGGTCCTTTCCACTATATCATTCGAGTTTTTGTTTTTAGGACGAATGTAAGAGACTTCTAATTGTATGCTAAGTCCCTAGTTAAAGCTCTTTCATTACAATTGTCCCTTCGGATGTTTGTCAGAATTCACGAGAGGTGGAGCAGCCTTAGGAAGTAATTTGTGTTTTTTTCTGGGGGTCGAATCTAAGATGCCTTGCCCAGTAGTCCAACCTAATAGCCAAACAAATAAACTACTGCGCCATTTAATTAATAAAACTAGGAAAATAAAAATGCCCCAAGGAAAATGAACACTGATAACTAGGGTTCGGATTTTCATGCACTAAATATCTCAAAATATGCACTTAAAAATGCAAAATATGCATTTAAAATATGCAATTAAAATAAGTTGAACTTAATTTCGGTTCAATTTAAAAACCCATTTTCTTCAGTCTATAAGAATACGTTAATTTTTTTATTTTTATTATTTAATAAAATAATAACTTAAAACGAGATCAACATTTAATAATAAAAAAAAAACAATTAACGTAAACATAAACATCTTCCTTTGTTTAATAAAAATAAATAATTCAAAATAAATTCCTTAATTCCTTAATTCATTTTGAAAAGTTTTATTTGCATCGATCATAATATTTAAATTTCGATCTCATTCATACAGTCCCAGGCAAACAGCCTTTTTTTTCATTTCAATGTTTTGCCGCCACAATCTAGTCAAGCTCATACATGCAGCTTTGTTTATATAGTGCATTATAATGTGGGGTTGGAATATCGTTCAAGATTGTGAAATGAACAATAGAAAAAGATAATAGTTTTAAGCTTCGTTTGCACCGACATAAAGGGGATATATTTTTACTGTCTAGCTAGTTAAATTTGTGAACAATATGCTCCAAAAATATGAATTAATATTATAAAAAATATTCAAAATATGCAAATATAGTAATATATGCACAAAAATTGCAAAATATGCATTTATAGTAAAATATGCAAAAATATGCACTAAAATTTCATGATACTTATAAAGGGTGATTTTTTAGCTGGTTTGGTTTTGGCAGCACTGGTTTTGACAGCTGACGTGTGTTTAGTACCTTGTGTCACTGTCAAACAGCTTCAGTTTGGTTTGCAATTTAACCATGGATCGTCTTACAAATGAACAACGCTTGCAAATTATTGAATTTTACTATCAAAATTCGTGCTCGGTTCGAAATGTTCTTTTTCGCTTTTTTATCGAAAAATTGTGTTCAGCGATGAGGCTCATTTTTGGTTGAATGGGTACGTAAATAAGCAAAATTGCCGCATTTGGAGTGAAGATCAGCCAGAAGCATTGCAACAGCTACCAATGCATCCCGAAAAAGCCACTGTTTGGTGCGAGGCGAGTTTGGTGAACAGTTAATTTCACGTTTCGGGCCGGTCAGTTGGCCGCCTAGATCGTGCGATTTGACACCATTAGATTATTTTTTGTGGGGGTATGCCAAGGCTAATGTGTATAGGGACAAGCCCGCTTCGATTGACGCACTGGAAGCCAACATCCATGCATTCATTCGTGAGATACCGGCCGATATGTGTGAAAGAGTATGCCAAAATTGGACTCAGCGGATGGGCTACCTGAGACGCAGCCGCGGTCAACATTTGCATGAAATTATCTTTAAACATTAAATTGCAAGGTTCAAACTATCGATCCAAATAAATATTTCATTCATTTTTTCGAATTTTTTGTGTTTTTTCGTTAAAAAAAGTTCTAAACCTCTTAAAAAATCACCCTTTACATAATAAGTTGCCTTGCATCCAAGGTGTTCATAAAAAAACATGCATTTGCATTTAAATCCGATCCCTACTGATAACTAAATGACGACATTCAATTTCGATAAAAAAAAATCTGTGAATTTTAAACGATAATTAAAATCCATTAAAATTTGCCAAAGCCACCAGTGGATAAGGAACAAATTACGGCGTCAACTTCGTACTATCTTTCTTCTCTGTCCGAGACTTGATTTTGAACCAATTGGGAAGACGAACAGCGAAATCTCTTTAAATAGTAGCCCAACCTTGGGGGCTCGAAAAAAATGAGACGCATCGCCTTTTGCGGATGTTTATAACCTCTTGAGTGCCCCCGATTGACCAATTGGCGCCAGTTTTCAAAGCGGTTCAAAAATAATTTGGGTATAAAAAAATATAAGAAATTTCAGAGGGGTTTCAAGACCCATGGACCTCTTTTACTCGGCGCCAGTGGCATTCCATAAAAGTGGTATCTTCTACCAAACATTATCCATGTCCAATCATCTTAAAAAGGTTGGTCGAGCGCTATTGCTGCTCGAGGACTTTTTCAAATTTTGTGCTGTTTCCAACCGAAGTATGGGGGCACCCGGGTGGCTGTCATCTTGTGTGAAATATCTGTGGTAAAAAGGAAAAACAGCTAAAGTCTTTTTTACTCATTTTTCAGGAGAGCACCTCAAATTTTTTGACAAACGCGTGAAATTACACGTGACTCTATTGACTCTAGTGACTTAATCTGTTATGTTTTTTTTTTGAAATTGCGACTATTTTTTTAAGATATAAAGCTGAAAAAAATTTACAAAATAGATTTGAGTACGCTGAATCTAATGGCATTAAAATCTCTATTTTGTCGAAAGTCGATATAGCGGTTACGGTTTGTGGACACAGATATATCAAGTGTAGTATCTGTAAGGCATCACGGTTAAAAATATCGGGGCGTTTTTAATATATCCGCAGTATTACATGTCTATGCAAATTGGTTTTATTGGTTTTCAATATTTCCAATTTGTTTACCTTTTTATTTAATACATTTATACTCAAATTTAATAATTGTTTCATTAAAATGCTCATTTTAATACGAATTTTCTGAACTTTAACCTCTAAAGATTAAAATCCAGTATTTTTATTCTACAGTCTAACCCGGTCTATTTTAAAATACAATTTCACTCAAGAACTTATAACAATTAAGTTATAGTTGACCGGAAATATAACATCTATTCCGATTGCATTTTAATACCAACGTAACTTATCAATTTCAATACATTTGCACTTGGTTTTAATAAAGGACCTGAACCAAAGTGATTAGATTTAAATATATCTGTATTAGTTTTGAACCCAAATATATTATTTTGTCGCTTGGATAAGAAATTAGAATTAGTTTGAGCGGTTTGCTCAATGGAGTGGATGATTTGGTTAAAGTTGTTTTAAAAGAAAAGTGTTTCAAAAATACAAAGAAGTGAAAGTCATGCTGAAAATGGGCCTACATTGATATGCAATGAGAATATTCTTCTTACAAGTAAGTAACTTTAATTCCTAAGTATTCTTGTACGAGGTTAAAATATTTGCTTTTTTTTCTTATGTTTTGAAGCGCAGAGATGTTCCTAGTGGATTTGCGCTTAAAGATAAGGGCGGTCTAGAAATTTGAGTTCATTGCCCCAGAAATGTCGCTTTTAAATTCCAAAAGGTGAGTAACTGACTGAATAATTAATAAGATAATTCGGGCGTACATGAGTTCTGCTTCATTTCAATTTCTAGAAAAATATAGGAGTACCTACTAAAGGAAGCACAGCGGCACTCTATAGGATTATTTTCAAAGGGGATAGAAGACCACGGGAATTAGCCTACGCTTGACTATTTTCTATATGTATTTTAATATTTAAAACCAATAAAAATTAGTACCTATTAAAATAAAATATTTTCAGTGTTGAAATATATCCCACAAATACTTAAATCAAATCTAAAGAAGTATTAAAATATAATAAGATTGTATTATATTTTTATATCCCATGGGTTTATAAAAAGCAAAAGAAGTATTGAATTTGAGGGGAAAGTATTATATTTTAATTTGCAGTTTATTTAATTCGAATACAAATGTATTAAAATTCTTTAATTTTTCAATATAAATAAGGGTTTGTTTTAAATACTTTTGCATTGAAACCAATCTTCCTCTATATTAAAATTTAATATTTCAGACATATTTTGTCATTTTTTACAATTGCATTTTTAATTTTTTTAAATTAATAAATTTTTTATTAGTTGTTTAATTTGAATACATGCAAAATATTAAATTTTAATATTTTCTCGGCGTTGTCCTATATACCCCAAAAATTTAAATTTAACGCCAGGAATTTTGACAGGATGGTAAGAAATGGGACTAATCTCAACAGAAAATCCCAATAAATCCGCAAGATTACCTCAACTTAAGTTGGCTCAAGTGGTTGCACTGTTTTTACTTATTCATCGTTTTTGACAATCGATTAAGTGTGCAGTGTCCCTTAGACTAGAAGTAGCTCCTACTCAGCCAGGGTTTGACCTGCAGATGCCTGGTTTCTTCGAATTTCCTACTTCAGGCCGTCCGTTTTTTTGAACCAAAGGTGCCTTACATTCACAAAAATCATTTGACAGCTCTTCTTTTCGAAAATTCAAGGAAATTTCGACTTTGGTTAAGAGGAAGTTCTTCTAAAAGTAAATAAGCAACTCCGATTCAGTAGCCGAAGACTTCATTCACAACAAATTGTTAAATCTGAGCATATGCTGCCTGGCCTGCCAATTGACATTGGCATACCGTTTTGACAGCTGTGCATAATGGAAATTCCGCCCAGACCATATACCAATAGCAAAACCCCCTTCCTCTGTCTGGCACTAAACTGACATTGACATTTCTATTTGGCAAGTTCCCTCTCCCAGCTATATGCGTACATATAAGGGGCCCATGTTGACACATGTATCTATGCATTTAAAGCTCCCCATTGGCTGGGCGCCCTTCAAAGGGCCTCCAATGAAGGTCTCGAATCGATATTATCCAACTGTGCGGTGCGCTCTGTGATTCATTTAGTTTACACACAGACAGCACAGACTGTCCAGACAACTGTGGAATGGGCCCAACTCCGTCTTAAATTCGAGCCTCTTTCAACTTTTGCAACACCACCCGCCCCTAGTCGAATTAGCATAGGAAAAACGCCACAAAAGAACAATGCACAGAAAAATTGCTGTATTTGTCCATTTCATTTGTATATCCTGCTCTCTCCGTAGTTTGGTCCATTGCTTCCGGTTGCGTTGTTGTCGGCCTGACCATGATATGATGGTAACATTTGTCCCCGATAGGTTGAACCTTTTGTACTGTGGGTATGGTCCATCTGCGTTTGAATGTCGGTTTCAGTCTACCCCTTCCCACCCCCCTGCAGTGAGAGACCATATTTGCTTGCCATTGAACATTTATCGGGGCGAGCGATTAGACGAACGATGACTATAAACGGATCGATATGCAAATTGGGAATCATTGCCAGCAGAGGTTCAGAGGTTAAATTGGTTCAAATTGTGCGACCGCATCAAAACTGCGGGTGGTGTGCGACCAATGATGCCTCGAAATATATTTGTTGCTGATGCTTTCTTTAGACAGCATGCTGTTTCCCTTTGGAAGGTGCCTGTCCTCCCCTAAAGAGTTCGTCACTTTGGAGTTATTACCGAGAAGATTGCCCCAACTATGTTCGACGCTGATGATGGATGTCCTCGCATTCCATTCCCATATGGTCAGATGACTTGCCTGCTAAATAGTCGATGCACTCGTCGAAAACGTGACACTCAAAGCTGACAAAAATCTCCTCGATGCCGGTTTGGTTTGTGTTTCGCAGAAGTTTTCCTTGCGCGCCGACAAAAAGCGAGGAAGAACCTATCATCGGCACGTATACGTAGTTCGTTCTTTTCTGGGGGTCAACTGATTCCATACCGTGGCCTGGGATGGGGAGATACGGCCTTTTATTGCCGTACACGTTGCCGCCGACCGTGCTTTGGAGGTGAATTCTAGAGATTATGTGATTAACACACACACAGCGCGATGAAAGGCAGAAGAAATGGCCGAACGTACATTATATATGGATGCGCGAATATGACGGATTATTGGATGTGGCAGAGGGCCAGTGTTGAAGAGAACACCACTATCACGAAGAGCGGATCAATCAAAGTATAGCCCGGCTGGGCTGAATGTGCAGAGGTGAGATGGTGTCCTCCGTCATATGGAGACAGCAACTATATGGGAGATGATGGGGCTAGAGGCAAATGACCCGTAATGTATTGTTGCATAATTTGTGCAGTTTTCATGGTGATTAGAGGTCATTAGAGATGAGCGGGGATTATTATTAAAGATAGATACGTACAGCACTGGGGAGCTAAGGAGTTTTAATGAAGCGATTTAGCAGTGCGATTGTGAATGATGTGCGCGTGGAGGATTTTTAGAGGTGGAGCTTCTTTTTCAGACGAAGTCTTCGAACACGGTCTGATTAGGGACCATTCGTGTGGGTTTGGGTGCGTGAAACGCGTGTCTTGGGTCTGTCTGTGATCTATGAGGGATCTCAAGAGTTTGGCCATGTCCGTATGTACAGGGTGTTTTTTTTAGAGGTAAAGAACTTTAAGTTGGCAACACTATTTTAACTGCCGGCCATTTTGTCAGCTGTCAAGTGATTTATTTTTAGTTTGGTTTGCCATTTCATCATGAACAAGTTGACAAATGAACAACGCTTGCAAATCGTGCAAATTTATTTCCAAAATAATGGTTCAATTCGCGAAGTTTACCGCAAGCTCCGTTCATTTTATGGTCGACATAATCGTCCATCAGAGCAATTAATTCGGTTAACCATGGATCGTTTTCGCACTACGCTTACTCTATGTGATAATACGCATCCGCAGAGACGTCGAACAGTGCGCACCGAAGAAACAATTGCCGCTGTAGAGCAAAGTGTTGAAGAGGACCCGGATGAATCGATTCGCCACCGTGCACAGCAATTGGAGCTTTGTCCAACAACTTTATGGAAGATTTTGCGCAAAGATCTTAGCTTACGACCTTACAAGATCCAGCTTGTGCAAGAATTAAAGCCGCGAGACCATGCAATGCGTCGTGATTTTGGTGTATGGGCCGAAAATGAGATTGATATCGATGCTGATTTTCATCGCAAAATTTTGTTCAGTGATGAGGCTCATTTTTGGTTGAATGGCTACGTCAACAAGCAAAATTGCCGCATTTGGAGTGAAGAGAATCCACATGAGACCCTTGAGACGCCATTACATCCACAAAAACTGACTGTTTGGTGTGCTCTAGGGGCTGGTAGGGTCATTCCCAAGTAACAATTTTACTTCGGTAAGGTTCAAATTTGTAATTTCTGTAGGCAACAGCTTCGATAGAGCTTCTATAGTCTTTGTTAAACGAAGTTGATCTATTTCGAAGCAATTGTTTCGATAATAACTTCAGTAAGTCCTTTACGAAGCATATACATAGGCTTTATAGAGGGATATGGAATTAAGCTTCGATAAGATCTTTATTAGACATCTGAAAATGTGTCTGGAGATGTGTGGAAACTGAATTGCTTCGATAAAGCTTGTAGTTCGAAGCGCTTCCTAGAAGCTTCTTTAGAGCTTCTGACCGAAGGCATTATAGAAGAAATGAACTGTCATGCAGTCAACCGCTTGCGATTGGAAGCTGTACAGAAGCACTTACTCGTACTTCCTCCTAACTTACATATATGGAGGCTTTGTAGAGGTAAAAATTAATTTCATATGAAATGAATCAAAGCTGTCTAAAGAAACCATAATTAATGAATCGGGGAAAAATTACAAGAAATAAAATACTTCTAGCACATTGAAAAATATGTCAGTAATGTGATTTTAAATAAACACTTTTCGCCCATGAATAAATAAGGGTAACACTAAATGTCTTGCTTACAACTTCGGTCGGGTAAGCTGCAAGTTTATTGCAAATTTTAACGAAACTCTAAAATGTACCAAGTAGTTCAGATTTAGCACTGCTACAGCATTATGACGAATTAGCCTAGGGGGTAGTGTATTGGACTACTACGCAGCAGCAGGACCCATGTTCGATTCTCAGTGCGGCGCATGTAAGTAAAATATAAATTATAAAGAGTACGTAAATGGTAAACTCCATGAAAATTGCAAAAAGTCTTTGGAAATGTTTATTAAGAAGATAAAAAAAAATAAGAAAATGGAAAATTGAAAAATGTAATAAAAAAAATAAATATTTTTCTTCTTCATTTTGGAGCCTCTATAAAGCTTCCATAAAGTTTCGGTAAGGTCTATCCAAGCTGTTCAGGAAGTCTTAAATAAGTAAATACTTGCATTAAAGTGCGCCAAATGCGTTTCCTTTAGACCTTATGCAGTTAATATTGCGGGAGGTGAAGTAGCTTCGATAGCGCCTTACCGAAGTCAAATTGTTACTTGGGTGGGCCATACTTCTTCCGAAATGATGAAATTGGATTATTTTCTTTGGGGATATGTGAAGTCCCTCGCCTACTCCAACAAACCAGAAACGTTAGAGGACTTGGAAGCCAACATTCGTGGCGTTATTGCCGACTTACAGCCCCAAATGCTCGAAAAAGTGGTTGAAAATTGGACCTCTAGACTTGGCTTTATTCGAAGCAGCCGCGGCGGCCACATGCCCGAAATCATATTTAAACATGAATGGCATAAGATTAGCCTTCCAATAAAGCCAAATTGATGGACATTAAAACGATTTTTTTGTGTTTTATTTCAATTTGAAGTTCTATACCTCTAAAAAAAAAACACCCTTTATATAGAGCGATCCCCAGTGTAGTCAAATCTATAGTATAGGTAGGTGACGGAGGACCTAACCAAAGGTGGACTGATCATTTAGATGGGGGCTTTGTGACACTCATTGAACTGCATCAATATGGGCATATCCCTGCAGTGCGATCTCTGCTATACTTCACTTGGGCCCTATGGATCTTGAGGGTCAGCAATTGACTTCTGCGCTGAAATGGCTTCACACTCCCTTCCTACTGATGACTTGATGCTCTCCACCCATCAGGATACATCCTCAAAAATCTGTAAAATCATGGAAGTTGCATTCTCCAAGTGTTCTGAAGAAGATTTACTTCTAAATCGCAGTAATAGAATTTTTCTCGAATTTGTTATAAAATTGGACCGCTTGTTTTCACTGAAGTGTATGGAATTTCCTACTGTGACGTACTACGCACAGTAAGAGAAACTGCAAAGTGATGGTGGCGGAATTCCTTATACAGTGCAACGTCATGCATATTTTTTTTGTCGCTTCTGACTCTGTCTCTTGGAAAAGGAACATGAGCAAAGTGAAACCGAATGTTTTAATTTTATATTTCATTTCTTTATGCATTAGTTCCGTCAATGACACCAATAGTAAACGTAGGACCTTTGAGCAACTTCTCTCAACAAATACCTCCAAATCTAGAAGTTATTCGATTTCAAGTTTTTTTTTATGATGAGCACGCCATGGGCCTGAGGCACCTTTGAGCCGAGAACGATCGAGCTATTTCAATATACCGACCATGCTTCTTATATCGCTTCCTTGCCGTCCGAAGAAGACGGCTCTCAGGCTTTGAAGAGCGGTTCACAGTCCAACTTTCTTGCAAAATAAGGCAGCGAGATAGTTGAACTTTTGCACCAAACTTTCGGTTGGTTTCAAAGAGGGAAATTTACCTTCGAAACTAGGACAAAAATTCGCACATTTTTATAAATTTAGAGTCGTTGGACCTCTGATTGAGAGGTCTTCGGCGAGTGAAATTATTCGGAATGCTACCTCTTTCGCAAATGTTATACCCTAGTGATCGAAGAGAGTTGTATATCACTTTAGCTCATCGAGTTAAATAAGTTAGTGGCCTAAGCCGATCTATGCTTCTTTTTACGATATGCTTTGAGTAGTAAGTAAGTAAGTTATTCATTTACACACCGAGTACAAGATATAAATTTAAGAGCTATGGTTAAGCCGCCAGCCTGGTTGGCATATTTATTTATTTATTTATTTATTTATTCATCTACAAGTCAAGCTTACAGACTACAATATTACATATATAAGTACAAAAAAAAATAAAAAAAATTCTGTATTATAAATAATATACCTACAAAATAATTATTATAATTTAAATTTCATTATATAGCAGCCAGAATATGATACTTTTAAAGCGGTCTCTTGGAATATGAAAATCAATATGTCTATTAATTTCATTAAACGATCTTAAGGATCTAGAGATTGGCTCATTGCGACCATAGTTTGTTCGATGCCTCGCCTGAAAAAAGAATAGATGATCTCTTAATACCCTCTCTGGAGCATAAATAGGTATCATAGATAAAATAATGGGACTATTATTTATACGTGAGGATAAAACGTCCCTTATAAACATAATATCATGTAGACGCCTTCTCGCTTTAAGAGTCATAATACCCAAAAGTTTAAGTCGGGCTCCATAGGACGGTTCAAAAGTCCAACGCATTTTGAAAAAGATATATTTTGTAAAGCGCCTTTGTACTTTTTCAATGCGATCCGAATGGATAGAATATTATGGATTCCAAACAGCATCTGCATACTCAAGAGCGGATCTCACCAAAGCGATAAAAAGAGATAAAAAAGTATGGGGATCAGAAAAATCGTTAGAGTTTCGTTTAATAAAGCCAACCAGCGAATTAGCCTTAGTCACTATGTACTCAATATGGGAAACAAAGGTAAGATTGGAATCGATGATTACCCCAAGATCTTTAATTTTATCAACTCTTTTTAAAGTACTGTTATTAATATCGTAATTATCTAAGAACGGCAATTGAGATCTATAAAACGATATACAAGAGCATTTACTAACATTTAACATTAAACAATTATTAACACACCAATTGGATAAATTGTTAAGATCAAATTGAATCTTAGAGCAGTCATCGAGTCTTTTAACCTTTAGGAAAATTTTAAGATCGTCCGCATACATATAAGGTAATGACAATATTCAAGGTGTTGGCTAATATCATCAATAAAAATAATAAACAGGAGCGGTCCAAGATGACTACCTTGTGGGACTCCAGAAGTGCAACAAATAGATCTTGAGTAATGATTATCTAAGCATACTCGCTGAGACCTACCGGTTAAATATGATGAAAACCATTTTAACATAGCAGAGTGAAATCCGAATATCTCAAGCTTTTTAGTAAGCAAACTATGATTAACAAAGTCAAAGGCCTTGCTAAAGTCGGTATAAACAGCATATTTATAAATGTATATTTTATTAATAGATTCAATTTTCGATAAATAACGAAATGTAAAGATAGGGATAAAGATTTAAACGTATTTTGTTATTAATAACATTCTATACTTGTAAACTGTTTGTAAAAAGTCACTTAAAGTCTTCCAGTCACACTCATTTAGAAGTTGGATAGTTTCCTTCATAATGATTGCTTACCAAAAAAAATTAGCCTCTGTGGTCTGAGGAGGTCACACTTTGCTTTGAACATCGCGGATATGTCATCATAGCTTAGTGAGCCTTGGCAGTAGTTTTTGGGGATTAGATTCAAGTTAAGCTGTCTGTATAATAACCTACTTTCGGACTCCCTAGCCTTTATGCTGAACGCATCTCGATTAAAGTCTTAATTTTTCTGAATAGTGCGGTAGAGTTGGTGTTTTAAATTATGTATATGGTTCGTATTAACATGTAAACTTTCACCACAATTGCTGCCAATAGTTTGCCATCTTTCATACCAGCAATTTCTTTGATAGTCTAGATTTTTCATAGTTACTGCATATCTTACATAATTATGAAGTCAGTCTGTGACTTGAGTGTGTTCGACAGAAGTCTAGCAAGTCCGGCTTCCAAGTATACAACATAACTAGGCGTATTTAAAGGCAGATTGAGCCGTTTTTTTTTCTTATAAAGTTCCTACGGAATTTTTCGATTACCTCGTACTCATAACACCCCCAAACTTGAGAAATATATAGCAAAGAGTTGATTTAACAACTGAATTAAATACCTTTTATTCTGCAGATAAAATAATTCTTTTTTTTTTGAGAACACATTTTTCCATTTAAAAGTTTTGAGAGCTATTGGCTTCTTCGGTTAAGTGTTTTTTGAGATATGAAGTTGAATTCAGTGTGACTCCCAAATATTTAACCTCTGTAGCTGTTTCTAGAAGATCACCATCATATTTCCATTGCCTTTCATTGCGCGCTCTTGGGGATCGTGCGAAGACCATCATTTTTGACTTTTCTGTATTAACAGACATTCCCCCCCAAGTAACAATTTGACTTCGGTAAGATTCAAATTTGTAATTTCTGTAGGCAACAGCTTCGATAGAGCTTCTATAGTCTTTGTTAACCGAATTTGATCCATTTCGAAGTAATTGTATCGATAATAACTTCAGTCAGTAATTAACTGACACAGGCTTTATAGAGGGATATGAAATTAAGTTTCGATAAGATCTCTATTAGACTTCTGAAAATGTGTCTGGAGATGTGTGGAAAGTGAATTGCTTCGATAAAGCTTGTGGTTTGAAGCGCTTCCTAGAAGCTTCTTTAGAGCTTCTGACCGAAGGCATTATAGAAGCAATGAACTGTCAAGCAGTCAACCGCTTGCGATTGGAAGCTGTACAGAAGCACTTACTCGTACTTCCTCCTAACTTATACGAGTATATGGAGGCTTTATAGAGGTAAAAATTAATTTCATATAAAATGAATAAGCTGTCTAAAGAAACATCAATTAATTAATCGGGGAAAATGACAAAAAATAAAACACTTTTAGCACATTGAAAAATATGTCAGTAATTCGATTTTAAATAAACACTTTTCGCCCATATATAAATTGGGTAACACTAAATGTCTTGCTTACAACTTCGGTCCAGTAAGCTGCAAGTTTATTGCCATCAATCTTAAAGAAACTCTAAAATGTACCAAGTAGTTCAGATTTACCACTGCTACAGCATTATGACGAATTAGCGTAGGGGGTAGTGTATTGGACTACTACACAGCAGCAGGACCCATGTTCGATTCTCAGTGCGACGCATGTAAGCAAAATGTAAATTATAACGAGAACTCTATGAAAATTGCAAAAAGTCATTGGATAGTATTTATTAGTAGGTAAAAAAAAAATAAAATAACCCACCAGTGTCCAGTCGGGCAAAAATAAGAAAATGGAAAATGTAATAAAAAACATTAATATTTTTCTTGTTTATATTTGAGCCTCTATAAAGCTTCCACAAAGTTTCGGTAAGGCCCTACCAAACTAATAACCTACTGCTGATACATGTGAGACGCTTCTTTTGTGAAGCAATAGCCTACCGTGGATGTTAATTCCCTTTCAGACGAAGAAGTTGTGTTTTCAGTAAGGCCTTACTAAGCTGTTCAGAAGGTCTTAAACAAGTAAATACCTGCATTAAAGTGCGCCAAATGTGTTTCCATTAGGCCTTATGCAGTTTATATTGCGGGAGGTGAAATAGCTTCGATAGCACCGTGCCGAAGTCAAATTGTTACTTGGGCCATCTCCTGCAGTAACACGATAAGCGGTTAATCATTAAGTACATATGTTCCGGTGATTCAGAAATTAAAACGAGGTCATCTGCATACTACCAAACATTTTGATGGTAGAACTAGCAATTCTTACTCCTCCGGGAAGATCTTCTACTACGTCGATATGCTTTGATATGAGGGCGTAGCTATTCCTATGTACAAAGTTCGAAGTAAACTCCAAAACAACTGAACGAATTTCGATGAGACCTTGACGCTTAAGAATCGAACAACGCGTTCAAATTATTAAAACTTACTTAGAAAGTTATGACAACAAGCCCCACAACAAGACCAATTATGGCTTTATTGCGTGAGAAGTTTCCTGGGTCGCGTTATTTCACGTTTAGGCGACGTCAATTGGCCACCATTAATCATTTGAAACCGAAAAACTAATGACCCCTTATGTTTAAGCACCGGCAAATCTTTGCAATTGCACCTCTAATTTAAAATTAAAATTCAGAGCCACATTGACGGATGCCTATTTCTAAAGCACCTCACAAATTCACTGCAACAGCTCTAAGGTACAAGCCCCCAAGACAGCTTATCCCTTAAAAATCCCCTGCCCAATGCAATCCCCCCTTCACATGACAACAAACCAAATTCCGAAAAACAATCTCTCCCATTTCCGATCCATTAGCAACTTGTTGCCCCTTTCCTGTCGCGTAATTATCTCAAAAATGAAAAGCATCCCTTCCATATAGTCACATACCTACCCAACTTCCTTACATTGCTTTATCGCGGTTTTATAACAAAATTAAAACAGCTTAAGCCCGTTCAACTGTACATACAAGCTGTAGGTAGGCGCAACATCAATGAAATTACACAATTACCCTTAACTCAATGTCAACACTAATAGCACTGTGTCCGGACACCTTTTTTCCGCATGTGACAGGCTTTGCGCCAGAGCACAGAAAAACCTTATTTAAAGCAACTATATAGCCGCGGGCCTCCTCATGCTGTCATGCTCGAACCGACAGCAAGCTCTATTGACCAGTTTCCCCAGCCGTTCCCTCGATTTCCACGGCCTGCCATCAACTGTCATTATTCCCTAACCATGTGCAAAATCCCAATGTAATTATTTTCAATCAAAAACTAAGTGCGTGTAATTACATGTCAGTGGGCAATAATCGATTAACATAACCCGCACTCTGGGCTCTCTGCTTTCTGCTGTGTTAAATGCTGGCGTTGTTTTCTATGCCACTGGTTTTGAATTTTGAGTAGGAGTTTGTGCTTAAAAAAAAAATAAATAGGTGGAGGCGACACATGCCAATGGTGGCCATATCCCAGAAGCTACAGCATAATAATTGTGACCGGTAGGAGTTTCAATTTTGGCTTAACTTTGAAGCGATTTACCTATAAATGGTATAGTGAGGTCAAACGGGCTGGATGTTAGGGATGGCATTCGCCCGTCAAGTGAACTTTTGCTGCAATAGATACCTGCGATGTGGTGGGTGTACCTGCTGGCAAGTGCGGTAAATAGAGGTGCCTTTGTATGAAGTTTGGATACATTTGCTGGTATTTTTAGTTGCCCGCATCAAAGGCGGGAAGTATGTGACGAGTGGCTTAGCGAATTCGTTTGATATTCTATATCAGGTCGGTTTGTGTTCCTGCTAAGTGTGTGCGGAAATTCGATAAGCCGGTTCGCACATCAGACAGTGGGGTTCGACAAAGGAAAAGCCACTTGATCTGGCAGCTGAGTTTGTCAATTTTTGATATCCTTTACAGATGTCGTTCAGGAGTCCCGGCTTTTCGAATTGATTGTGGTATTTTGTTAGATTTCTTTGAGTTTGTATACAAATTTTACCTACAAACCTTTGAATCCCGGGGTGATTAGCGTTCCTGTAGCTTCCGTAGTACAATTGGAATTGGAAACAGATATAACATTTGTGTGTCCTGACTGAGAGTGATGTGCATACTTCTCAATTGCCAATGCATCCGAATTAATGAGAGCTCGTAAATGACAGTATCGCATCCAGCGCTGCCGCAATGATACAAGTGTAACAAAAGTGTTACACTTTTTAATTATTTTATAATTTTGTTACAATGTTACTTTTTTCGCTTTGTTGAACTTTTTCCCATTAAAATCTTTTTTTGTTTTTCTTGTTAAAAAGTATTGAAAAGTTGAACTGGCAGCACGTTTTTCTTTCGAACAAACTTCTACCAATTTCTGTCAATGTATTTGTTTGTTTACACAGAGCATAAGTTGTGCAAAACCTCAAACTGCGAGTGGGAATGGGAATGGGAGGAACGAGAAAATACAACAATATTTCTCTGTCTCGCCGCTTCGCCGTTGACAATGTTCTACACCTCGTGGTAAACAAAGTTTGTGAAATAGAAATTTAAATTTACTTAGTTACTCAATAATTTTTTTTTTTTTTGTATTTGTTAAACACAAAATGGATAGGTAGATCCATAAAGAGCTTTGTTTTTTGTAAAATTATAAAATTTAAAATGTTTTTTCAGTTTGTTACATTTTTTCCATTTGTTACACTTTAAAAAAAAAACTGCGGCAACATTGATCGCATCTTCATATGGATTGACCCATAGGTTAGGATAGGCAAGGTTGAAGCAGCTGTCGGCTAGACCCTTAAAAGAGATAAAAGCAACCACCTTCTATTTCATAAGATGTACCAAACAACCTTTTTAACGATAGTTCTCTCTGTTCCAAACTTGCTCCCTGTGTTTTTTTTATATTTTGGCGCCTAAATATCCTCCAACGTAATGCACAATAATATAGACCCACTGTCCCCTTAACACAAGGAGGTGCTGAGGCCACGGTTGCCACTTGCAAAAAAAATTAGCTACCAAAATTGGGAACAAAAGTTACCAAACCAAGATAAAATTTACCAAAAATCTGGAGACGTTGATAAAACGTTTTTAAAACATAAAAAAAACATATGTCTTTTAAAATATTCAATTTGGTACATTTGGTTTGTAGGAACTTAGTCAGTCTTTAAGTAGGTAGTTAAACAATGATAGAAAAAAAAAACTAAAGCTAAGAAATGGTTGAAAAATCCATGAAAAATGCGCCGAATAAAACGAAAAATGCGCTTAGACGAGTCGAGTGTGAATCGGAAAACATGCCTAAAAATGATTACAAAAACGAAGAATCTGTTAAAAATCACTTTGAAAAAAAGGCAGCATTTAAATGAATTGATATCGAGTTCGTATTTTTGGTGCTCCTGCCCAAAAAGTTACCAAAACCAGATAAAAGTTACCAAAACTAAAAAAGCAGAAAAAAAATTACCAAAGTGGCAACCGTGGCTGAGGCGCTTTTTAAACCTCAATACTCTCTTGGGTTCAATGTTCAATACATGACCCCAGAGCTCTTTGCATATGGAGAACTCTCCCTAGGGGTTCGCACAGTAGGTTCGCTGTCATCTTCTTCCTCAGGCCCGTAGAATCGACAGGAGTTAGTCAACCGATAGTCCCATTTCGTGAGGAGTGTGTAGGATTGTAAATTACGCTGGTCTTTTGTGACGATCTCACAAGCCACAAGCCCAACTCAACCTAACCTAATTAGGTCTTCTTTATAAAGATCATCCGTAAGTCTTTGCTACTTGAAGGGCTTGTGAATTCGTTAGCCGTCCTGTGGATGTGGCCAGGAGATAAGTTTAGCATCCAGCAAGGTTATCATGTTTCGATTTTCTGATAGGCGAGAGGCACGTCTTCTTTCTAATTCCTAAAGATCTCATGGCCTGGCATTTATGACTATTATCAGATACTAGAAGAGAAAAGAGTACCGAGCCAGCTTTTACCCGATCGCCTTCGACCCTAAAGCCTTGAGAACGGTTTGACAGCCCGAAAGGAAGTAGATTCAAGCACCCCTCGAGCGTCTTTTATCGAGTACAGAGCTTTTTAATGCGCGAACCTCCCCTTGCAAGGTGGTGGATGACTTTTCCGGCGTTAGAGCTCTTTGGAACCTAGGTCCTAGCTCCGTTGGCAACATTTTCCATGTGAAAACCATCGGTCTACCAAACTTGTGGAACTTCGTTGGTCGACAGGTGACTGTCATTGCTTTTTTAAGGAAGATAATTTTTCCCCATTTACAGGATGATCGTGGAAAATTAGCGAGATCTTCAGAAGTTGCCCACTTTTGAGTTTGAATTTTCTACCATGAACATAGGTCTCACAGTCCGGCATTTTTCGAACTTATCTCTGATCAATCAGAACTATGCAGACTCACAGGTCTCCCATGCATTCTATGCCCTCCTATAATGGTTAGTAAAATCTCCCATGCAATTCCCGATCTTACTCATACCTATCCCATTACTACAATATCGGCACACATAAGTTGGCAACATCTTGTCTGGCATCCATTAACCAATTACAGCTCATTTGGGTGTCCTTCAGCCGTCACGTCCCAACCATGAACACTCGCTGCCCTTGCCGCGTTCGAACTTTGGTCCATCGTAATCATGGTCATAATGAAATTTTGATTCTACCCCCAGTATCACCCTCTAACACTAATTCCACTCGCAGCCAGCAAAATAATCCACACCTGTATGGGGAAACAAGCCGTTCATTTCACGAGAAATAGCAGAAGCGGCCAAATCTGATAAAAATGAACTCCACGCAACGACGTGATGATGGGTATTCCACTCACAATCTAGCTATACCCCCCCTCTTTGTGCTTGGTGTCCTTCCTGCATAGTACACCATATCCATTTGGTTGTAGAGAAAAAAGGAAAAACTGAAATCACGACGAAAAATGATGAAGTACCTCTGCGTGATGCAAACGCATGGCCAAACCGAAGGTACCATGGGACGGGCGACAACATGTTACAAGAACGAAGGTGTTTTCACCAAGTCGTCGTCATCGAAAGGATAGATACAGAAACAACTGGAAGAGAACAACAAAATAATTAACTCTCAATCAAATCAACGTCACGTCCATCTACGTGAGAATCATTTTCTTCACCTTTTTTGAACCAAAAACAAAATCAAAAGAAGCAAGAATAATCTCTAAACCAGAAGATCGAGGAGGACCAATTATATATGTGTACGATGTGAGGATGGACAAGTGGTTATTGGAATGTGCGATAATATTAAACAAAAATCGAGAAATCATACTTGCACACGGGAAACAGTGCTGAGATATACTAATGAACATCTCGCGCAATCAAGTGTGTGCACTCTCAGATTCAGATTCACACTTGCATGGTATCTGCACCGAAAAGGTATGAAGAAATATTCGGAGTACTCTTGAGATGGCGATGATGTGGCATGCTGGTGGCAATAATCATCTTCATCATCAAGGGCGCAAGAAAGTCCGCTTCGAAGCTCATATAAACAATGTTGAGACTTGAGAGACTACACAATCGATATGCTGGCGTGGTGGTGGTAGTTCTGTGGGTTTCGGGGAGGGAAGTCGGTGGCGATCTGAGGGGAACCTCTAAGTGGAGGACGAAATTTTCTGTCGGGGCGCATTGAAAGTTGTATGTAATGGAATTTCTCCAAAATTTTCTTAAAAAGAAGAATTAAAACTTTACTCTCATAGTAGGTTAGTTAAAACTGTTGAAAAGAGTCTTCTGTTGGAAAATTTTGAATGAAGATTTTTTAGACAAACAAAAACAAACAAAATTCTAGCACTTCAACAGTGAGCGGTGTGTGCTCCCCCATTAAACTCTTGCTGGTTTCACTCCTCTTAAAACGCGTCTCTCAAAATGTACTTCCCAAAATTGCTTGCCATAAACCAGGCCCCACTTCCCTCAACTCCACCACTGTCCTCACTTCCTGCTATCTTTGCAAATCATTTTGCGCGAACGCACAACAAAAAAGTAAAACCAGCCAAACTGGCTGCCAGCTTATCTCGATGGTTACCTGACTGACTGACTAGCCTGACCCAGGCAGATCGTATAATAGGGCAACACACCAAAACCATCATCAACTCTTAATGGGCGGGCTACAATGTTTACGAGTTTTCTTACACCTGGACATGGTTAGCGTCGTCGTCGCGAGCATGCTGATTCCAGAAGGATTCACATTCTCTGTGCACATTTCTCACTCTCTTTGGAATATGATGATGGACTGTTGAAACTGTAATTAGATTCATAATTAGTGATGAACGCCAGTTGATGTGTGTGATTAATAAATTTTTCATTTCTTTTGCACTTGCATGACTTGTTTTTGTCCCTATTTAACGCCTGGCGCTGGCTGCATCCTGGGTACGCGCACATCCCATTGGAGTTTGAGTGGCTGCGATTGTAATCGCTAATTAAAAAGGTAATACGTTTTCTCATTAAATTGGCGCGTCTCTTGGGTGTGAGGTGTCGTGCTTGGACCTCAATCTAAATTTAGGGGACATGTCCTTTTTGTTATCGAAACCCTGCCGTACTGTGTGCAACTGTGTGGTGTGAACTTGTGTGGTTAGGAGTCCTACTTTGCCGATAAAAACGACCTGGAAAACGATGCAGGAAACGTACCAAAAGATTACCCAAAAAACAGAACGGGAACGACCTAAAAAAACAGAAAAACACACAACGCTTCAATAAACCTCCCATAAAAAGGCTGGGAAAATTCTTCACAACCACTAAAAACCGAATAAAAACACCTCGAAAAACTCCCGGACCGGTAACAACCTAAAAAAAGAAAAAAAGTCACAAAAACTATTCGATTAACCGCCCATAAAAAATCTGCGAAAAGTCTTGAGAACCACTTAAAAACTAACTAAAAACACCTCGAAAACCCACCAAAAAAACACTGAAAAACGCCTAGGAAATGCCACAACAAATGCCATGAAAATAATACCCAAAGGCACGAATCAAGAAAACCTCCATAGTCAAACAAAAACACCATCAAAGCGCTCTGATAAACGGCTCATAGAACGACCCAGGGAATGCACCAAAAATAGCCAGAAAAAGTCACAAAAAAATACTTTGAAAAACACTCCAAGAACGCCTCATAAAACGATCAGAAAAATCTACCAAGAACGCACAGAAATGCGAATCGAAAAATTCACCAAAAAACGCCCTGAAAAACAATTTCAAAAACGGTTAAAAAAGGACCAAAAAAAGCCAAAAAAACGTTCTGAGAAATGCACACTACAAGAACAGTTTAACAGACCCGGAAGAGCCACCAAAAACGCCATTAAAAATAGACCGAAATATTTACCAGAAACCGCCCGAACAACATCTGAAAAACGACTAAAAACGACCAAAAATCTTACAAAACTGCTTCGAAAATCAGCGTAAAAAATACTCTGGAAAAAATAGCTCAAGAAACGAAAAGGAGAACGCATAGAAAATCCATCAAAAACGGCCCGAAAAGCTACCTGAAAAAAATACCCAAAAGAAGTCACAAAAAAACCTTAAAGATACCCCAAAAAGTCTCGAAAAAATAAATTCACCCAAAAGTGGCCGGATAAAAGCGCCAAAAATCGCTCTAAGAAACGAATTAAAAATCGCCCGGGAAATGACACAAGGAACTCCACAAAATCGGTCCGAAAGTGACCCAAACAAATACACCAAGAACTACTTGAAAAGCGCACAGAAAAAGCTACAGAAACGACTCAAAGAACACCTCAATAACCGCTCCGAAAAGCGGCATAAAAACCGATGTACAAAACGCCAAAAAAAACTCTCAAAACGCCTAAAAGGGTCGAGGTATCAGTCATTTCAAAGAAATTTAAAGCCTTGAGATTGACGATCGGCAACACGTTCGAGTACAGTATAGTGCAGGTGATCATTTGAAGTCCGACTCCACACCTACTCAAATATGAGTAAAAACTCTCTTTGGTCTACATTTCTGTCATTCTTTTTACTTTTGGTTGCTTTCTTGGACGAAATATCTGTTTGAAATCTGTTTAAAAGAGGATCACCTGGAAGATACCAAATCCGAAAAGGAAACTGTCTCACTGTTCACAGTTCACACACACACACCCATTCCCTACGTGCACGCAACGTTAGGTACGCTTTGGAATATTCAATTACCTCAGTGCGTGATCTATTAATCAAAAATACGTGAAAAAAAAAACAATAAACACTACCATTGAAAGATTCCAAAGCCAAGATAGCCGATATGCAGTAGTACTGTTTGAGTAGATAATCAAATCTGATTTAAGCTGAGGAGGGGGCGAAAATGCTTTAATGTGGTTTGGGCGTTATCCCCCGGCCGTTCCAGATTTAATTGATTGTTTGAATCTGTTTCTAAATCTCTTTCAACATTGCATCCAGTGCCAGTCTAATGACTGTTACATTTGTGATTGTAATCGCTTCGAAAGCTTCTCATTTTTCTGGAATTCAAAAGACTGATTTTGATTGATTAGCAACGATGAGGTTGGAAGTTTTTTGTGGAAAAGTTTTGGTCCAATTCTTATTGCTTGCGGTTAGAGGGAACTTTCACTTTTTCGCCATGGAGGGAATTTCACTTGTTTCCATTGATAGCAGTTCTGGGATTTGATTTCATGGCAGCTTCGATTAATCAATCTCTATCCGAATTTTGATTCCTTTGTTCGAGTGGGTTAGTTGTTGGTTTACAAAAAAAAAAAAATTTTATGCGATCATCCGCGAGATCTCTGGGTGTGTTTTCTGCAAATGCAAATTGTTTGTGTATCGCCTTAAGGCAGGAAACAGAATCGGCAGTCAGAGTTCATAAACCGTGCGCTTATATTGATTTAAATTTTAAAATGTTGGCTACATATTTGATTCAAACCATTCCTCTACTTTGTGATTTATGCTGGTGAGACGTGGACATAGGTTGAGGCCAAGGTCCACCCCGGACTGAAGTGCCATCAAAGGGAATATTTGATCTGAATCAGAACGTTGTCCAAGATCTAATCTTGGAATGTTTAAATTTCTGTCCTCCTTATTCAAGTCGAAAATCTGCCCAATTAAGCTTCTTTCTGGATAAAATCAAGAGCGACGTCATCTCTCGCACATCGATGGCTAAAGATATCCGAGGTATCTCAGTATGTTTTTTTTGCGACGATTACGGCTTTCAACGAATGAAAATCTGTTTTTAAAATGGCCCACGTGAAGGTTTATTTTTTACATTTTTTGCCAAAATGAAGATTTGTGACTAAAACGTCACAAAAACCACTCAAAGTGCTCAGATCTAGCACTTACTTAGGTGGCGGGTTGGACCTGGGCCTGGTTCAGAGCTAAAAGCCTCCTACAAATTTCAATGAAAGAACCGCCAGCGATTCGCCAGAGTCAACGCGGAAGAACAAAATCCGAATACCTGAGAAAGTTTATGCTAATTTAGAAACGAAATGCTTATTTAATTTATGTGGCCGGTTCTGCTTCTTTTGCCAATATTGATCTGCATATTTTATTTTTTTCTTAAAATATTGGATATAATTTCATTGATTTACAATAATTGAAATGATAAAATCCATTTTCATAAGTACAGCCCAGGTCCGCCCCTGACTGTAGCGCCACTCAAGAAAAGGATGAAGCACGCTTGAGCATATGTATTTATTTTAGCATTTCTTACTAAACTTTGCCATTTTGCTACACAAGAAGAAGTAGTGTTAGAGAAGGGTGGACAAGGGACATTCAGTCCTTTATCTTTCTTGGTGACTCATTCATTTGAAACATTCACGTAGTTGAGTTCGGTACATATATGGTACGATAAAAGACGCATCGACAAAGGTTCAAAAGACGCCCAAAGAAGAACTTTCAAAGTCTTATAAAACGGCCTAATAAATCCCTCGAAAAACGACCTGGAAAGCCACAAAAATGCCTCGAAAAACCGGTCTAAGTCAGTTAAGAAAAAACATTCAAATCAAGCGACAAAAAGCGCCTCAATAACGCTTCGAAAAATAGAAAGAAATCAAACAAAATTTTCCTTGAAAAGTACCTGAAAAAGATACCGAAAAACGTCAAGAAAAATCTACGAAAAACCGCTCGAAAAATTACCCAAAAAATCGCACCAAAAACACCCAGCAAAATACACAAAAACCCTTAAAAAACATTTAGAAAAACTGACTACAATAAGATTCAAAAAAAAAAAAATGGATCAATCATTATAAATTATCAGACTACACATTTTTGTCGTACCGATTACGGTGTCATTTCCAAACCGATTTAAGTAAAATATTTACCAAATGAAAGGTGAATTCCCAGCATGTGCTTTTTTGTCACAAACGACACAAATTGACAGAACATGAAGCAAATATTTCGAATCATCAGCTACTTCTTAAGGCACACGTGCATTTACTTTATTAATTTTTAATGACTGGTTTAACTTTAAAAAAAAAATGTTTTACTTTGTTGTGGACTGCTGTAAAATATTTTCCTGTACTACCATTAAATACAAAACGCACTGACTGAGAGCACACCCCCTCCACTTGCAATTTGTACGTCAAAATGTATCCCAATCCCAACACCGCACATTTATGCCCCTGCATGCACGCATCAAACGCTCTCGAAATCCCCTAGCCTCATTTTATGAATTATTATCACAGCGTAAATGTAAATAACATAGGTAGGTACAAAAAGCTACAAGGGTTTGACGATCACACAATATATATTCGTCTCTAATTTCCAGCGACTATGCCACCGTCCATGCGATGGTCGCATCTAATTACACTCGGTCTCCCTGTCTTGGACGCACCACATACACCCTGCGCAATTTGTGTCCATCAGGCCGAGAGTGCAATGATATGCTAATCACCTTGATCCACGAAGCATGCCGCCTGAATATGTGATACACTCTGATGGACAATTATGACAAATTGCAAGTGCCACGTATTACTTCACCAGCTGATATACGACGGAATGGGACACGCTGCTTAATTGCGAAGCCTCCACCTCCGCTATAAATACTCGTACTGTGCGGAAAAACTCAACCTGAATGACAGATTTGAAATTTATTTCGTATGCACGCGCGTTATTTGCGCCTCAAGCGGGCTGCGAGTTAAGAGTTACACTCTCTGTTTTGCTAAAAGCCAAACACGGTCTTTGATTTGTTTATTGAAGTCGGACGATAGGTCACGCCAATGCGGATCAACAACGCACAATATAGATGAGGGTGCCCCCAGTTGTTGTTAATTCCTATCGCCTATAGATGTTGCATGTTGATGACTGTACGCGCTCGATGGTGATGATGTACACGCCGCATTTATGATTTATTAAATCGATACAAGTTGCTTTTCAGTTTGAAAGACTATCCACACAGACAGGGGTATCGTATATATCGAGTGTTGAGTGTAATTTCCTAAAGCCCGGAAGTGGTGTTGGTCTGGAAGAGTCCACAGTTCGCTGGCACACTCACCCTGGCTCTCGTCGCACCCTTATCAAGAGACAGAGAGCTCGATTGGTATCGGATCATTGTTTGGTGTAAATGTTATTCTTCGGAGCGTATGCAGAGCGTAGGGTCACACCCGACCAGCCGTGGGTTATCGGCGCTAGTTGATTAGAGCATGGGCCTCACTACAATATTTTCAAACGTGCAATGGAATAATATTTAAGAATAAGTCGAATGCTTAATCTTAGTTTTGGTGGGTTTGGAGGTGACGGAAACAAAAACACTCGACGGCTTGTCAGAGCCGGCTGATGAGGGTTCCTTTCGGCTCGTTGTAATTATTGGATTTCGTATTAATTGTAATGGGTCTTGGTATTGGGATTTAAGCGACGTCAGTGGAGGGCCTTGTGACGATAAACATTGTTTAAGTTGATTGGTGTAGACTGTGGACTACGGTATTAGCTGCCACTATGGTGGGCTGTAATCTTGCATCTGTAGAGGGGGGAAAACTAGAGCTCTTCTAATCATATTTTGGGTACACTTTTTGAGAAGTTTTCATTTGAAAACTGACAGCCAATTTAAACCTCATATTTGGACTTCGTTTTATCCTCAATGGGCTGGCAAATTAAGTTTCATTGAATACATAACAGAGAGAATGACAGCCACAACGACTTTTTTTTCGTTTACTCGAAGGTTTGCCAGGGTTACAAGTCTGCCTCTACTCCTTTTAAACTCAGTGACTTACTAATAATAAGCCCAGGTCCACCCCGGACTGAAGGGCCACCTAAGTAAGATTTACCTTACAGTAAGATTTACGTTACAGATTTATACAAGCGAGAGACTCATTTTTGGTTCCTGTCCCGAATATATTTTACGATTGTTGTCTGTGCTGAGTTTCAAATCTCTAGATGTAATAAGCCCCTATTGAAGTATTTCAGTCTACTTTGAACGACTGGGTAGCACAAAAGTATGTGTACTGTAGTTTTCCCCATTGGCAAGCCACAAAAAGGTCCTAGGACACTAAGCGGAGTTGCTGAGTCTTTCAGAGTAAGCTCATCAAGCTTTTTGTTGCCTTCGAACCTCCAGCCCTGGAGCCCAAAAGTGAGTTACTTGAATAGTTTATATCTATACGATGGAAGTTGACTTTTGGGGCATTGAGATAGTTTCCTGAGTCGAGGGGTTCGAGAAGGTATTTTTAGACCGCCGGATCTATGGTTTGCATTTTTGTATGACGCAACGTTTTACCAGCTGCCCCTTTCTTCTTAAGACCTAAAAGTATACTGGATTAAGTTTGAGTAGTTCTTATAAGGCTATAGTTGGACAGGACCGCTAAGCTCCAGCGATACCAACGCACTCCAGTCTTTGTACTTTTTGAAGTGCATAAGGTATTTTTCAAAAGACTCGATAGAATTGTTTCAAAACTTCCTCCGATTTTTATAACTAGGCGCACCTCACCTCTGATTGTAGAGGTGGACATCGTTTGTTTATTTCGTCAATAAGGGGATACTGGATAGTTTATAAAAGAGGTGAAAGTACAAGATTTTAAGGGAATCCTCTAAAAGCTTTGATTTCTGTAGATGCAAGTCTGAGTTTGGCAGATATGCTTCCACTGCATAGCATCAAAAATTTGATCGTAAGGTAGTCCAGTCAATTTGCATAGGCGGTTTTTTATTTTAATAAATAGGCTAATACGACAGAATGATTAGAAAAACCGGGTTTTAGCTGCCACGTGGTGTTTTTTTGTTTTTTTTCTCTATTATTGAATGGAGATAAACGAGTCGTATCCACATTTTTCTGCAGATTTGTTTACTGATCGCCAATATGACTCAATATTGTCTAATTGTCTAGCGCTGCTCGTAAGCAAGTCAGAAGTCGAACAGCTCCATCTGTGAACTAGCAAATCGTGCATAGGAATTATGTCCATTTTAAGAAAAATTATTGAAAAGATGTCAATGCCATCAGACCTATGCAAAATTGAGTAACTCTTCGGTTCCTTGTTATACATTCTGACGAAACCAACAATTCAAGTCAGTTTCGATCGCTAGAACCTCTCCAAACGCCCCACTGGTCTCTGCACCACCAACCTACCAACAGACTCTATTTAAGTCTGGTCGAACTCCCAAATGTCACATGAACAACTCAATCAATTTTTCAAAAATCCCACACCCATTCTCCGTGTTACATGTTAATTTGACCATCAGCAGCCCCTCCCAGCAGTTGCATTTGCGCGACAGCGTAAAATCTGACAACAGATAGCGCACGAAAATTCCGCAAATAAATTTCCTAAAATATTTATGAAATGTTTTCCCATATCATCTCGCGAATTAGCATTACCTCAGCGCGACGATCCTTGCATATTAACTATGTGAGCTGTTGTTCGTTCCTTGTGATCACTGGCGTTGATTTCGTGAGAATATAGCGCAAAAAAATGAAAAATAAAACCCTCTCCCAGATAAGGAGGATAAAGACGACCATTTGTTTGCATAGGTATGTGTGCAAAGATGGAATAATAACAACAATACACACTGTCACTATAAAAACACAGCAGCACATTGTAAGGCAATAAATTAAAAATGAAACAAACTCATCACCTGTACGCGCTGCGAATTTCAATTGTGCAAAAAGTACCTACTCGCCAAGGTCTTGTTGAATTTTTCATTTATCATCGAGCTGTCGCGCGGTATATATTCCATAAGCGACTTATTCATATCTGTGTGTGAATGAACTAACAAAGTGGATTTCATGCTTTGTATTTTTTTTTCCTTTTTTTTGACAATAAGCTGGATGCATGTCGCAAGAATAGCATTTAGAGAGAGACCGGAGATGGGATTTTTTTTTTTTTATTTTATTTGTGTAGGATAGTTGTGAGTTGCTCAATGTTTCTTTTGTAGAGATGGCGCTTCGGTCGTGAGTTTTTGATTGCACACAACTGTTGATAACTTTTCTTTACACAACTGCGTTGGATTTTATTTAAAGCCAAGCTGTAAAAAAAAATCTGTCAAACTCCAAAAATTGAGAGAAATTCTGTCAGAGAGCTGAAAATATACCCCAAAGCACGTGCATGGACTTGGAGCTAATTTGAACCACTTCCATAGTTGACATGTAATCCATATCACAAAAAAAAATAATATAAAACTTATCTTTTTGCAACCTAAAATGAAACATTCTGGGAGAACATTCGACCATCCTTTTTTTAAGATTCCGTACCGAAAGGGAAAAAACGGAACCTTATTAGTGTCGCTTTTGTCCGTCCGAACCCACTAGACCAATTTTGTTCCTAGGTCTATCTCAGAAGCTAATTGACTTAGAAGGCTGAGATTTCCACACAACATTCGGTATATCTAGCGTCTAGTTTAAAGTTTCCTTTTTTGTGCGCAATAGATTTTTAAGGCGAATTTTGAATTTGTTTCTTGTCAACTTTGTGGATTTGACACATTTATCTGTACTTGCCGGTTGAACTTCTCTGAGCTGTTGCGACTCAAAGGCAGGGTTGCCATAATTAAGTCTGCTTTAACCGCCTACACCTTAAAAAAATTAAGCCCAAAATTGGTTCCCAGAAAGAAGCTCAAAAATCGTTGAAAATATTCCCAACTCCTTAAGTCCTTTTTTTTGTATTTTTCCTATACTTACCCATCTCACATATGAGCGCCGCGAATTTTATTTGACTTCTGTCTTTGTGGCTTGCTGTGTCAAATCAAAAGACTCGCAAAATAAATTGGTGTGCCTGCAAGTTGAACGACTATTCGATGTCACTTGACTGCAAGAGTGCTGCCAAGTTTTAAAAGTGCGGGTCTGTTCGAAAATAATTTTTTTGTAGTTTTGTAAAGGAATAAAAAAAACAATGTTTGAATTAAATTTATCAATCGATAAATGGTCCAAAATTGTGTTGGTCGCTCATGGATGAATTTTTTATCGTTATTTTTTAAAAAAGGTTGCGCAAAAGGAAGGAACTGCTCGTTACTCGTCATTTTTATAATTTTCTGTCATTTCTGGTGAGACTAGACTTTGTATACCTATACTTTGTGCGATTGCAATCGATTGAATGAACAGTTTGTGGGGCCCCTTTGAACTGTAATGGGCAGTCAACTGTCAGATAGGTATCACTGTCTTAATATTCTTTGTCTTGAGGAAAGTCAGAGATTCCCCGTGAAAGGCCTCCTATTTTCGATTTGCTTAAAAATTCAGAAATTGAAGTGTCTGAACAAATCAATTCAAAAAATGTAGGGCGCTAAGAAAACAAGGCGTGGCACATCCCATAAAACAAAAAATTATTTCAAACACTCTATTTAGACATTTATGACAGTGACAACTAAGCCTGGGAAGTTGGGGCGTGTGCCTGTTGGAGGCATTTAACCTAATGTACCTACAAATGGGCGTGGTATTGTATATTACAACGCTTTTTCTTACTACTTGTTTGAAGTAAAGTGTTTTTCTTCTATAATCGAATTTGGTAGTTTTAGTAGAATTTTTTCAAAGAAGTTATTTTAAAATGACAGCAATGGAATTAGACGATATGAGGTAACTTCATTAAGCAATTTGGAACATTGATGGGCTTTTGTCCATGGGCCCAACAACTTACGTCGGGATGTTTGTTTATTAAAGATACCGCTGCTCAAGTTTAGCAATAGCAAACCAAAGGCAGGTCCGCTTGAAAAATATAAATATCAAACCTTTTAAAATAAATAAATAGTTGGCGCAACAGGTCTGTAGAGACCCAAGGCCTAGCTTCTCACAACCATTCGTTTGTGTGAGTTTTTCATTTTTGGGACGAATATGGAAGGGATCTACAATTTTATGCCGGGTCCAAACGGCTAATTGAGAAGCTCCTTCATGACAGTTATACTCTCGGATGTTTGTCAGACGTACGCGAGAGGTGGCGCAGCGGAAAAAACCATTAGTTGGAATTTGGGTTTTTTCGGGATTCGAACCTGGGACCCCTCGCTTAGTAGTCCAACACACTAACCACTAAGCCACTGCGCCTAACCTTTTACCTTTTTTTATTGACTATCTGTTTACGGTTTTCGAGCATATTCCCTTTTATCCCAGCTCTGGTAGCCGTAAGATGGTCGGACACATGTGAAGCTGCGTCTATGGCTTCAACTGCGACTGCGGTATTTAAAAGGGATAGGATAGACGGTTATGCTTAAATTAATTTTGCAAGCCTCTATTATATTCCTTACATTTTAAGGGCAATTGACAACCGTGCCGTCAAATTACTAGCCACAGTCGACTGTTGGTCTTAGAACTATATCAATATCTAGCGGCGCCGAGCGAAAGCACTATAAGGGGCTAGTCATAAGATGACCGTGAATTCTACGCAGTCTTTCCGTACATATAGTCCTTAGGAAGCACTATTTGACGAAGTTCGAAGGTTTGAGTAGCATCACCGAATTATTTATCGACTTCCACCGAATGGGAGCGATTGGCCCCACAGAACTATTTAAATACTCTCTTTGTTTGCTGTACCTCCTCGAAGAATAATACTCTTAATGATGTTGGTGTCTAATCAACCATACTAGCTTCACGCTACTTGACTGAAAATTGTCTCTTTAGTTGAAAAATATTTTTGACTTCAACATTTTTTTTTATTTACTTTCGATCTTCTTGCATCTTTTTGAGGAAGAACTCATGTGCGTGGTTTTTCTATGGCTTGTCATAAAACAATCACGAATTCTACGCCTTGAAAACGAATTTTTGTACGAACTGTTTTTTTTTTAATTCAGAGACGCCACAGTGAGCGGAGATACGTGAAGCCATATTGCCTAGTTTCAAGATAACCACAAGTTCGACAACTTCTCTTGGACGATTCAGTCTTTTTTAGAAAAGCATTTTTGACTTCAGTGGCGATGTTCAATAGGGCCACATAAGTATTTACCGCCTTCTACTGATTTTTTTGTAATTTTTAGAAGATCTAATCACTTGACGCTGTAAGGAGTTAGTAACAAGATAACCGGAAGTTAAGTTAGGAGGTGTTCCTATTCGAAAATTCAGTCTTTGGAAGAAAGTATTTTTGACTTCAGTCGCGAACTTGAGTGGCACCACCGCCTTTTTTCATCAACTTTTAATGACTTTTTGTATCATCCCAAAGAATGCGACAAGAAAAGCTGGAAAATTTCATGGAACTCATAATAAAAATGGCTGCAGCGTCATATCTTGAGGTCGCTCGTAATGTTGAGCGTTTTACTTTCTATATGTGGAGTGGATAGTTTCTAAATTTTGTTCAGTTAGAACTTTCGAGTGCGTAGTAAGTAGTTCGACAACTTCCGAATTAGCTTCTCTCTCTGGACTCGTCCTATAACGTTTTATTTTTGTTATCCTTATGTATATTTTTGGGACGTTCCTACACGGTTTTTACAAAAGCAAGAACAGCAGCTTCGTGCGCACAGTAGCTTCGTCATTTAGTGGTAGGCCTTTCGTGTATAGGCCAAATAGCACGAGACCTAACACACTACCCTGCGGTACTTCAGCTTGTACCTATTTTAATTCGAAGTACCTATTCAACTTCTTGCGTATTCTTCCGAAAATTGGTTGGATTATTTATGACACTAGTTACTCTGAGTATTGTTCCGGAGGACATTTTTGCAGCTTATGGACAAATTCTTTATGCCAGATTTTTTCAGAAGACCGTGTTACACATCAAGATAGATGGTATCGCGCTTGTTTCTTCTGTTAAGGCCTTTTCTGTTCTATCAGTGATCCTGTGGATCGGAATCAGTGTTTTTCTTCTATAATCGAATTTGGTAGTTTTAGTAGATTTTTTTCAAAGAGGTTATTTAAAAATGACAGCAATGGAATCAGACGATATGAGGTAACTTCATTAAGCAATTTGCCCGGCTTCGAAACAGGCATGAAACATATAAAAGGTGTTTTTTTTTAGAGCTATAGAACTTTAAGTTGGCAACACTATTTTAACTGGCGGCCATTTTGTCAGCTGTGAAGTGATCTATTTTTAGTTTGGTTTGGCATTTCAACATGAATAGACTGACGTCTGAACAACGCTTCCAAATTGTGCAGATTTATTTTGGAAATCATGGTTCTGTTCGAAATATTTACGATCCCAAATTTTCATAAGCGAATTTTGTTTAGCGATGAAGCTCACTTTTGGTTGAATGGATAAGTCAATAAACTGCCATATTTGGAGTGATGATAATCCTCAAGTGCATGTTGAGACCCCGTTACATCCACAAAAACTGACTGTTTGGTGTGCTTTATGGGTTGGTGGACTAATTGGTCCGTACTTCTTTAAAAACGATGCTGGCCAGAACGTTACAGTCAATGGTGACCGCTATAGAGCCATAATTACTGACTTTTTCGTTCATCAATTGAACAACCATGATGTGCAGGAGCTGTGGTTTCAACAAGACGGGGGAACATGTCACACAGCTCGTGGCACAATTGATTTATTGAAGGAAACGTTTGGTAACCGCATAGTTTCACGTTGCGAACCCGTGAATTGGCCTCCAAGATCGTGCGATTTAACGCCGCTTGACTATTTTCTGTGGGGATATGTGAAGGCGGTAGCCTACGCCGATAAGCCCGAAACGATTGTCCACTTGGAGGACAACATTCGCCGCGTTATTGACGGTCTACGGCCACGAATGTTTTAAAAAGTCATCAAAAATCGGACCTCCAGATTAGACTATGCCATATTTAAATTATAATGCCAGAAGATTATCTTTCGAATAAAGTAAATTTCATGTCAATTTAAAAAAATCATCTTTTGTTTTATTCCACTTCAAAGTTGTATACCTCTAAAAAAACACCCTTTACCTCTTCAATTCTGTGATCATTTTCGGAGCTCATAATTAACGTTTAGTTTGTTCACTTGGCGCTCTCCACAGTTGTCAGCGTTGCCAAGCTCTCCTTGGAATATAAAGGGTGATTTTTTAAGAGGTTTAGAACTTTTTAAAAAAAAAAACACAAAAAATTCGAAAAAATGAATGAAATATTTATTTGAATCGATAGTTTGAACCTTGAAATTTAATGTTTAAAGATAATTTCATGCAAATGTTGACCGCGGCTGCGTCTCAGGTAGCCCATCCGCTGAGTCCAATTTTGGCATACTCTTTCACACTTATCGGCCGGTATCTCACGAATGAATGCATGGATGTTGGCTTCCAGTGCGTCAATCGAAGCGGGCTTGTCCCTATACACATTAGCCTTGGCATACCCCCACAAAAAATAATCTAATGGTGTCAAATCGCACGATCTAGGCGGCCAATTGACCGGCCCGAAACGTGAAATTAACTGTTCACCAAACTCGCCTCGCAATTGCGCCATTGTTTCGCGTGCTGTGTGGCATGTGGCACCGTCTTGTTGAAACCACATATCATGCAAGTCAAGAACTTCCATTTCGGGCAAAAAAAAGTTTGTTATCATCGCTCGGTAGCGTTCACCATTGACAGTAACGCTGCGATTCGCATCATCTTTGAAGAAATATGGCCCAATAATGCCGCCGGCCCATAAACCGCACCAAACAGTGGCTTTTTCGGGATGCATTGGTAGCTGTTGCAATGCTTCTGGCTGATCTTCACTCCAAATGCGGCAATTTTGCTTATTTACGTACCCATTCAACCAAAAATGAGCCTCATCGCTGAACACAATTTTTCGATAAAAAAGCGGATCCTCGGCCAGCTTTCCAAGAGCCCATTCACCAAAAATTCGGCGTTGTGGTAGGTCGGCTGGCTTTAGTTCTTGCACCAGCTGTATCTTAAAAGGCTTTACGCCCAAATCCTTCCGCAAAATTTTCCACGTAGTGCTGTAACAAAGGCCTAACTGCTGGGAACGGCGCCGAATCGACATTTCGCGGTCTTCTGTCACACTAGCTGATACGGCCGCAATATTTTCTTCACTACGCACAGTACGTAAACGTGTTGGTGGTTTAATGTCCAACAAAGTAAATTTGGTGCGAAATTTGGTCACAATCTTCCGAATAGACTGCTCAGAAGGTCGAGAATGCCGATCATAAAATGGATGCAGCGCGCGATGAACATTTCGAACCGAGCACGAATTTTGAGAGTAAAATTCAATAATTTGCAAGCGTTGTTCATTTGTAAGACGATCCATGGTTAAATTGCAAACCAAACTGAAGCTGTTTGACAGTGACACAAGGTACTAAACACACGTCAGCTGTCAAAACCAGTGTTGCCAAAACCAAACCAGCTAAAAAATCACCCTTTACATAATACGTGTCTTTTTCCTATTCTTTTTGATTCAGACGTTTTTTTTTAACTGTGAGATTTTGGCTTCAAGTTTAAATCTCTATCACATAAACAAAGGTATCACAAGATAAATGAGACAAGGGACGCTCTAAAATTTATTAGATCTGAAAGCATAAATAACTACGACGTTAATAAGCACATGTTCGTTTGGAAATAACATTTTCTCACTTGGAATGGGGCCACACAATCAGTGACGTCTTCAACAAAGATACAGGACAGTTCTACAGATTTGTTTTGTAAGTCCTTAAACTAAATCTTTTGCACGGAAAGAATTGAAAATCACCAATTGCAAAATTTTGAGTTGCAATTTACGATTTATATATTTCTCGCAAATCACAACGAAGTTTTCATGAATTGATACAGAAATTGGTAATTTGACATTGAAAACGGCGGAGAATACCAAATTCTGTTTGTTGTAATTTACGATTAGAAGTATCAATTCGAGCTTCTTTCATTTGTAATTTGTAGTGATTTGCGAGATTGTTTGGCGCAATTTACCACTCTAATAGGTCAATTTTTCAAACACCACTTCACAATCTCAAATTGCGAAAAATATTTGGTGATTTACCAAAACTGAATGATGAATCAAAAAAATCTTGTAATAATTTAACACATGAAACTGAAAACGTATATTGACGTAGAGAAGTCGTAAATTGCAAAATATTTTTTGTAATTTCCATGGAATCAATTACCTGATGTGTGGATTTTTTTTATGCACAGTTCATAGTCCATGTACCTATCGAAATCCCTTTAAGTCCTTTCTTTTCATGGATGAATGTATGTATGTGGTAGAGACAGCTGCTACCATGAAGCCAAATCTTCATTGTGCACATTGCGTTGCGGTGCAGAGGCAGGCAGTCGGTATTCAATCTTTGTTTAAAGCAGTCGGGGTAAAGTTGTTTAAATTTAAATATAACTAATTCGTATGGATAGTGAGTGTCCTACTAATTATAAAGCATTCTGGAATACATTTTGTAAGTACCTATTGAATTCCAAAAACCCTGAAGTACCTATGCATATAAATCTGTATTTTTTTTCAGAAGTTACATCTTGCTATTAGAAAAGAAGTATCAATTGGAATGTATTCATATGTAATCGAAAAGAATTGTAAAGGTTCGTATTAATGTCAAGTTCATCTAAATATTTTTTTTGTATTTTAAATTTCATCATAGACCGAAAAACCACCCCAGACAAATCCCGTTGTTTCCGGACGATATGGCGCCGCAGGATTTTCTTGGATATTAGGAGGAATACAAAAATAACCTAATTAATAAAACTATGAATTTTGATTTGTAAATCACAAGATATAAGTTGCAAATTGAGAATAAAGTTTTCTAATTTCACGACAAAACATTTTCAATTTAATACGGCGATGCCTCAAATCACTACTCAAGAAACGTAAATTGCAAAATATGAATTGCAAATTGATAAAAATAAGTTGCAATTTACGACTAAGAATTTGTAAATTGCAACTACTGAAGTAGTAAATCTACTCATAGTAGTTCGCAAATCAACACTATTGAGTTGCAATTGAAGACTAAATGGTTGTAATTTGGTAAGGGAGGAAATCGTAATTTACAACAGAAAAGTGGTAATTTACGAATTGTTTTTGCAATTTACAATCCATGTAATATCAAATTGATAACTATTTGTGTCAAATTGCGATCGGTTATGGCAATATGTTTTTCTCGTTTGATCGTATTATTGATAATGAAAAGTGTTGATTCATGACTTTTGAGGGTCAATATCTTCACTTCGTACAATTTCTAGAATTGCGAATAAAAAGTCGTGAATTAGTAAGTCCTTAGCTAAGCTCTAAAACTAGACAAACTTTTCGTGATTCTGCGCTTGTTTTTCTTGATTTGATCTTAAAATTCTTTCCGTGTGGTGGTTTAAATGGTAAGCCAACTTGTACTTATTTTTGAGATGCTTCTTTGAACTGTTCCGAGAAATCAAATCCTTCGCATAGCTCATTAACAAAAAGTATGTAGGTACCTACAGCTCCAACTCTTCCCCCAAGCCACTGTTTCCAATTGCAGATGTTAAGCCCAGCCACCACATGAAGCTCCCATTCAATGTCACATAAATTCAAAGTGATGATGCACAGTATTTCAAATTTCGAATTTTCACTCGTATTTTTTCGGTCTTGATTCGGAATACTGATGAAGATCACAGAACGACACACGAGTCCCAGTCTCACATATACGCGTATGTGCATCATTGGCGCGTCTATATGGACAAAACCTTCAAATGGAATTCACCTTAATTGTTGAGTTGATTATTGTTATTAATAATGGGATGCCATTGTTGCACGTCGTTGTCGCCGGTCGTTGCGAACAAAAAAAAAAAAAAAAACAGAAACCTCCGCGGGCAGAGGGAAATTTTCTCGTCTTCTCCACCATGTCCTTCTGAGAAATGCACATATGTGTACGAACGTATTGGTTCCATTGAAAACCAATTCACTGTCCGTTGATTCGACCATCGGCCATAACAAGTTCAAGTAACACGAATACGACAATGGGCCATGGTTATGATATGGATATCAACGACCAGCATATGATTGGGACGCGCAGCGCATTACATGGATTACTTTACTCAAAAGCGTGCATTTTGCTCGCTCCTTCATGAGAAGAATGGTGGCTGGTATTGGAAGGTATCAAACGCGCGCGGTACGTGTCAAGATATGTGACGATAATTTGATGCCTGATCTGAATGGGTTGGGTATTTCGTATTTTTTTTTCTTGCTGTTGCCCTCTTATTCCCGTTCGTTCATTTTTGGACTGGTCAGAGGAGCTACTTTGGAAATGAAGCCGAGAATAATGCTTTAACGGAGGGAGGACCCATATCATTCCACGAATTGTTGTTATGATTATAGCCTGACGGTTATTACCCGATTTAGATTTGATTGTCGACGGTGGCGAGAGGTGGTGGTGGTGGTAGTGGGATGGCTGGCGGTGATACGTGCAGGATTTTGCATTATTGATGAGGCCTGAGTGCATTCAAAGGTTGATAGATGGGCAGGTGTTTTTTGTTTAATTGTTCACAGGGTTTTGAAGGTTCCAAAGGGCTGAGTGAAGGCGCATAATTGCAGAGTTTTTTTTACTGAAGAAATGAAAGATACTTAGGTAAAGAAATAGCTGAATTTCAAGCTTCTGGATCCACTCTAAGTCTTTCAAACAGCGCTAGCTACTTGGGTATGAAATTGGATGAAGCTCGCTCCTTCATGAGACACTGGAGGGAGATGGTTAAGGAAGGTGCCAAGATAGCTATGGTTGCCCTATGAGACTCTCATGATGCAAAAACCAAAGACGGATCCGGCGCAGGGTTTTTTTGGGAAAAGCTTTATATCGATCTCTCCTTCAGAGTCTTTCAGGCATAAGGCACCGCCATTTGACAAGCATTTAACTGGTTGCCAGTAAGTGCGGCATTACATAAAGCTATACGGGACCTCTAAGTCAAACTATGCAATCGGTAGGCTGAAGCCAACTTCAGCAACATTTCAAACTATTTAGATAGCATGAATTGGTTAGATTTATTTAATAATTGCAATTTAGATAATTCTTATAATTTATTTGGGGTAAAACTATACAATACGCCCCACTTTTTTCGAATCTTCAATAAAAAAAAAAAAAAACAAAGATGATAGTTCTTTTATTAAATAGAAAATTAACAGTCTTTTTTCATAGGCTTGGAAATTTAATTTGTAGAAATATGTGTTGGCATATATTATTTATATATTTTTAAAAAAAAGTTTAAGTGGGGCGTTTTGGAACTTAATCGTTGGGTAAAAAGCCCCGCGTTAGTGACAAAATGCCCCCAAGGAAAAAGTACGAACAAATATTATAAAGTAATGAAAATTGCGGCCGAAGCTGTTGCAATTGGGTATGTAGTACATAAAGGGCCCGCCAAATAACTTTTTTTTTTTTGAAAATGCTATAAAAAAAAACTACTGAATATTTTCTCAAATTTCTTTTTCTATTTGAAAGTACAATTCTTCCGGTTAATAATGGAAAATAATTTCATTCAAATGGCTGCCTCGGCTGGCCATGCAGTAGCCTACACGAAGATGCCGATTTTGCCAAAAAAATCATCTTTTCAGATGAAGCTCATTTTCATCTTGGCGGGTATGTAAACAAGCAAAATTGTTGCATTTGGGGCACAGAAAACCCGCACACATACATTGAAAAGCCGATATACCCAAAACGAGTCACTGTTTGGTGCGGAATTTGGTCCAGAGGCATTGATTGGGCATAATTGGGCCATTTTGCTTCGAAAATGAGCAAGGAGTGGCCGTTACAGTCAATGGCGATCGTTATCGGGCCATGTTAAACGAATTTTTGTTCACAAAAATTGAAGAGGAGGATATTGGCAACATTTGGTTTCAACAGGACGGCGCTACGTGCCACACAGCCGAAGCTACACTCGATGTTTTGCGCCCTGTTTTTGAAGATCGCATTATCAGCCGCAGAGCTGATGTCGTTTGGCCACCTCGGAGCTGCGATTTGACACCGTTGGACTATTATTTGTGGGGTGCCGTAAAAGATAAGTGTCACGCCGACAAGCCAGAGACAATTGACGCTTTAAAAGACAATATTCGTGAAGCCATTGGTGAAATATAGCTGCACACAATCGATAATGTGCTTAAAAATTGGACCGATCGTGTAGGCTACTACATGGCCAGCCGAGGCAGCCATTTGAATGAAATTATTTTCCATTATTAACCGTAAGGTTTGTACTTTCAAATAAAAAAAGAAATTTGAGAAAATATTCAGTAGTTTTTTTATAGCATTTTCAAAAAAAAAAAAGTTTTTTGGCGGACCCTGTAGTATAAAACTTTTTTTTTTTTGTGTTGGGAATTCGCTGGAAGTAAAAAATCATCGAAATACATTGCAGAGCTATTCGCGAGGGATGCTTCTGCAATAGTGATGGACTTTAATTCATCTAAAAAAACTCCCGGGGGACTGTCATTCGCCATCCCGAATAGGATTGCACCTAGTCGTACGACTAATCAGCAATTTATTTTTGAATTATTCAATGAATTTAAAGAGATAAATCCGCCGTTTGTCGGATTTTTAAATTTGTTTTGTTTGAAATCAATACCTAATTTCTTAGCCCTAGCCAAATCTTACAGATCAAGAGGTTTTATCCGTCTCAACCTCCTGATTACATTATCATTATTCAAAAGTTCTGTTATTTCTGTGTTTACGTGGTTGAGAAGCCGATTTCTATGCCCTGAGCAACCTTCTTAACCTCATCTTCAACCATTTCAACATTTAGATCTCTATGCAGATCGGCGTTGCGTATGTACCAAGGTGCATTAACTATGTTCCTTAGTACTTTATTTTGGAAAACCTGAATTTTTTGTAAGTTTGTTTGGCATGTGCATGGCCACAATTGGAGCCCGTGGGTCCATACTGGTTTTAGAACTTGCTTGTATAGCAATAACTTATTGTAGTTGGACAGGGATGAGTATCTTCCAATAAGCCAATACATTTGACTGTATCGCATGTTCAACTCATCTTTTTTTTTCTTAACGTGCGCTTTCCAACGCAGTTTAGCGTCTAGAGGCATGCCTAGATATTTAGCTGTGTTAGAAAATTCTACTACATTGTTGTTAATGTAGACTGGAATGTGTGGTACGTTTTTATACGTAAAATTAATATGGACTGACTTAAGGTCATTTAATCTAATCTGCCATTTCTTAGTCCATTCTGAAATATTGTTTATTGCCGTCTGAAGCTTTTTTGTTGCTATTTCGACAGTTGCTCCCACAGCAAGGACGGCTGTGTCATCTGCAAAAGTAGCTATGGTGGTTTCTTCACTTTCAGGCAAATCGCTAGTGAAGAGTAGGTATAAAACTGGACCTAGCACACTGCCTTGCGGTACACCAGCTTTAAGCTCTCTTAATGTTGAGCACTCTGTATCTTGCTTAATTCTGAAGAATCGATCTGATATATAAGACTCCAGAATGGTTGAATACTGCTTCGGCAGTTGCTTTTGTAGTTTGTGTATCAGTCCTTTGTGCCAGACTTTATCGAAAGCTTGTGCTATATCAACTGTAGAGCACACATTTTTCTCTTCAAATGCGTTTTCGATTTTATCTGTGATTCTATGCACCTGATCAATTGTGGAGTGCTTGTTTCTAAACCCAAATTGATGATTTGGAAGTAGCGATTTTTCATCAATAATTTTTTGCAGACGTTTTGCCAGCATTTTTTCGAATACCTTGGACAACATTGGTAGTATCGATATTGGGCGATATGAGGTTACTTCGCTAGGTGGTTTACCTGGTTTTGGTATCATTATTACCTCCGCGACCTTCCACATGCTTGGCACATATCTTAATTTAAATGCAGCATTTATAATTTGCACTGGTTTTTTTAAACCTTTCCGAGGAAATTGTTTTAAAATTTCCCCTGTGATTAAATCAAACCCTGGTGCTTTTTTTATGTTTATGCCTTCTTTGATTTCTTTGGCAAGTTCTTTAGCTGTTACCGGCCGAATAGGTCTGTCTTCTCCGCACGTTTCTTCGTTTCCTTGATAATCTTTATCTTCATAAGGTTTGAAAACGTTCTCAAGATACTCTGCAAAAATATTTGCTTTTTCTTCTATGCTTTTTGCCCAGTTACCTTCTCTGGTTTTTACTGGCGGAATGTGAGCTATTGGCCTGTTCATTTTCTTTGTTGCCTTCCAGAGCGAGTAGTCGGTACTAGCATCATTTGTAAGACTGGTAAGATACGTTTTTAAAGACTCGTTATTAAATTCTCTTATAGATTTTCTGAGCTTATTATTTAAGTTTTTCAGTGTGGTTTTGTCGTTTGGCGCCCTTGTCTGTTGCCAGCGTTTTCTAGCTTTCCTCTTTTCTGTAATAATTTCACATATTTCACGAGGATAAGAGTTTTGTTTAATCTTGTTTGTTCTTTGGGGAGTTGCAACCAACCCTGACAAGATATACACTGAATGCAGTCTTCTGTAGAAACGCTCTTGTGGTAATTCTCAGTACTTTTCGTTTTCTTTATTTTTTTTCTGTTCAACAATTTATTTTCGTTTTTGCATGTTTTCTGATGAGTGTTATATGTCAATACATTACTGGGGCGTTTTGTAAATTTCTGAGCGCAAAACGCCCCAGCGAAAGTAAAGCAACCCAACCTGATTTAAAAAAAAATTAACAAACACGAACTAAAAAGCCAATTTTATGCACTTTCTAAATATATATATAATTTTAATATAATGTACATAGTTTCTGAAAAAATCAAGTTTTTACTGTACTCGTCGCAATATGTTTTGGCGCCAACATTTTTTTTTGTAATTTTTTTCTTGACAGAGCACACAGAAAACTACCACTCAATAACACAGTTGGCGAATGATTGAAACTTGTTTGAACAGGTTTGGTCGTTATTGCATAACAACTGGGGCGTTTTGTATAGTTTTACCCTATGAATACTGTAAAAATGACAATTGATCTGTTCACACCTAAAGTAAAGTCTGTCAGTGGTAATAAACCCATCTGGTTTAATGATAAAATCATAAATTTAAACAATAGGAAAAATAAGGCTTATAAGCGATTTTCTAATAGTAATAACGACCCGGAACTTTTGAAAATTTATCGGACGCTCCAAAAAAAATTTGATGTTTGAAATAAGTTTCTATACAGACAGTATGTTCTCTCTGTCGAATCAAATTTAAAGACAAATAGTAAACGCTGTTGTAGCTTTATTAGTAGCAAAAAACAATCTAATGGTATTTCTAACTGTATGCGTCTAAATAACGTATCTTCATCTGATCTCTCAACCATCTGTAATATGTTCGCTAAACACTTTCAATCTGTATATTCTTGTGGTACTACCACATCTATAGTCTCTAGTAATAGCTCAATGTCCTGTGATCTCTTTAATATCGGCTTAGAGTGTTCAATCCCGGAAGTTCAAATTGCTCTTTCTTTACTAAATTTAGATAAAAATCCTGGTATGGGTGGCATCCCGCCAATTTTACTTCAAAAGTGCTCCTTCGCGTTTTCTGTACCTCTGTGTTTAGTCTTTAATTTGTCTCTCCGGTCCGGAGATTTTTTGAAAAATTGGAAGAGCTCATTTTTAACGCCCATGATAACTATAGTCCAATCTGTAAGATTTCAACTGTTCCTAAGTTGTTTGAAAAACTAGTTTGTGACAAACTTACACCTCTCTTAAAGCGATTTATCTCTCCGTTTCAACATGGCTTCGTCGCAGGCAGATCTACTACCACAAATCTCACAATTTTTTGTAATTCCGTCTTGAATTACCTTGAGAAGGGCTTGCAATGTGATGTCATATATACTGATTTTGCGAAAGCGTTTGATCGCGTTAACCACAATATATTGATTTCTAAAGTAACTGGCTTAGGACTTCACTCTAACTTTTTTAATGTGGATTCATTCCTACTTAACGGATCGTATCCAGTATGTTCGCATAAATGACACTTTCTCGTCACCAGTTTATGTTACCTATGGAGTACCTCAAGGTAGTCATTTAGGCCCTCTGCTCTTCCTTTTTATTATTAATGACATTCCTGGCTTGTTTTTGAGTTCCCAGTGCCTTATATTTGCCGACGATTTGAAGGTTTTCCGGCCTAATGTTCAGTTCACGATTGTATTCTTTTTCAAGAGGATCTTAAACGACTGTCCATATGGTGCCACCGTAATGACCTTCATCTCAATGTCTCTAAATGTCAAAGCCTTTCTTTTTATCGTAACCTCTCCCCAATTCACTTTACGTACGTAATCGATAATACCCTCTGTCCTTTATTTCATCCAAAAAAGATCTTGGAGTTATCTCTGACGTAAAACTTAGCTTTTGCAAGCAGATTGAGTCTTTGGTTGCCAAAGGTAATCAGATGTTAGGTTTCGTATTGCGGAATTCGAAAGACTTTAAAGAGCCACATACTCTTAAATGTTTATTTTTTGCATTTGTCCGATCTCACCTTGAGTACTGCAGTATAATATGGAATCCGTTTTATGAAGTACATTCTATTAGAATAGAGAGGATCCAAAAGCGTCTTACTAGAGTAGCCGTTCGTAGACTGCGATGGAATATTGAAATGCCATCTTGCGATACGAGATGCAAATTACTTGGTATCTTACCTCTCTTTAAACGGAGGCAGTATTTTTCTATTATGTTTATTCGAGATTTAATAAATGATCATATCGATTGCCCTTTTCTATTATCATTAATTGGATTTCATGCTCCTTCGAGAGCTCTTAGAAATCGTCTTTTATTTTATGTACCTTATCATAGAGTTAATTATGGATAAAATGAACCAATTTTTAGATGCCTTAGGGAATCCAATAAATACAGTAGTTTACTCGATTTTCATCTTAGTAGGGATACATTTAATAATAAATTAATTCTGTTGTTAAGTTGGTGGTCGTTTCTAAGAATACTTTTGTATTTAGTAATCTAGCGAGAACAGTAAATGAATTTGATTGAAAATAAAAAAAAAAAAAAAAAAGAAAGAGTTGGCCGGTCAGTAGTACTTTCGTTCGATATCTGTTGTGTTTTTTTCCAGCATCAAAAAGCCCTCCAAGAACTGCAAAATCGCTTAAAAATCCCTGCCCAAAGGGAAGTTTTTCTTTGCAAAAAGGTAACATCCTGTTTATCTGAGAGGTTGTCGAAAAACCCCATTTCGTCACTCTACAACTGCTAACCTTACCCAGGGGCCGGGGGGTCAGCGACACTCTCTTGATCTCTGTTAATAGGTCTCCCCACAGCTCTACCCTGCATTCGATTTCTAGAATGTCACATCTGTTAATAGGATCAAACGATCGCCATGTTCTGCCATCTAGTGCTGGACATTGGTAGCAGTAAATACGCCGCTTTCTATTATTTTTTTCCAGGCAAAGTTGACGGATATCAACCGCTTGCACCATTTTTTCCCAGTTACTTCAGTACCTAGACACACCCCCAGACATTCAGCTTTCTTTGTAGTTGTCTATTCTGATCCAAGCAGTCTTAAGTACCGAAATCCCAAAGGTTCAACCTCTTCCTAGTGAAGACTTAGATCTACCTCCTTCGCTTTCATGGGGAGCACTTCTTGTAGAGAGATTAAACTAACTTTATGAGATCCACTTAACCCTTCTCCTCTCTAAATAAAACAAAGCCTCCAAACTGGATACAGGAAACCTCAACTTAAATCCGCAGCACTTTTCCATTTGCGTATCGAATTCCAGCTAAAATTATGCGAGTTTCGTAAACAAATGCAAGAGCTTAATGGATCCACCGCACCAACAAACACGCCTCCCATCCGACCCAAATCGAACCCTACACGCATTAATGCTAACAAAAGTTTAGAGCAAATTTTTGCGCCTCATAAATTTGTCGGCGGAATGGAATGGAATCCATTCCACCCCCCCAGTGATATTAATTTGCAGTAAAACACCGAGAGCCTTGAGGCGAAATATTCGAAATGATGCTGGGAAAAAATCCAAGAGAACCCAAGAGTCACGTGTAACCACAATCGTTTCGAATTTTCGGTCGGTTGTTTCAGTAAGCTCCTCGAGGGTGGTATAGCGCCAGGAAGGGGTGAACGAATGCAAGCCCTCACCTCCCTCTGCAGTCGGAATTAGAATATGCCAGGGAAATGGGCTTCGGAACAGATTCGTTGATAATTCCGGGAATGTTGCTAGGATTTTGGTGGCTTTACAAATGGCAACGCAAAAAATGTCCCACATCCTGTGTGCGCATTAGAGGGGTGTGGCGGCGGCGTCGGCTGACTGCCAGGATTTTCCTCATTAATTTTATGGCCCACAACAACCGACTGTCCAATTTTGTATTTATTTTTTTTTCTGTTCTCTCTCGTGCGCTTATTATTATTTTCCAAATCGCTTCCACCCCATCCGGGGTGTATTCTTTAAAATTAGCATTCAGCAGCTAGTCCTGCAGTTTTTATATAGTACGCACACCCCCCTTGCGCGCACAGAAACAATGCGCGCCAAAGAATATTGTTCCAATATCACAAGTTGCGACGAAATATGCTGTTTTCAGATTTGATGCGCTTCATCTTTTATATTCTGTCACACAAAGTAGACATTCACACATAAATAACAACGAGAAGGAGGACAAAAAAAAAAAAAAAAATAACAGAGATTTGAGTTTCATTTTTGGCTGGGGTGATATGAATCTTTATTCTTCAATGGAAATTGGAAAACGTGCACCGTGCGTCAGAGGCGCTGATGCCCACTTTTTGGCATCGACTCCTTATAGTAGATGACACACAGCCGCCACACCACGGTTTAAAGATTCCTTATCCTGATAATTCTGGAAATTGGTTTTTCATACACATAACAACCGGGAGGAGGAGGAGGATTTGGAGGACACCCCTCCCCACACACAATGAGCGAGTCTCTTTCGTTTCTTATCAGTGTGGTGAAATTTCGATTTTGATTTTATGGTCCAATGTGGCAAAGTCTAGACGAGGTACTAACTGTGGTCGTCGTTCCTTTTAAGCATCAGAAGCCGGGTCCTCTGCTGCGCGAGCGGAGAGATAAAAGATGTTATGGTAAATTGAACGGCTGTTTCGGTATCGCTATCAAGATGCTGGAGGTAATTTTAAAGGAATCATTCGAGTCTGTTATTCTTTTTACGGAGCTGGGTTGTTTTTTTTTTTTTTTGTTGCTCTCTCTTCCTGGTTTGGCAAGGATATTTCGGGGTAATTTTTGTATAAAATAATAATTTGCTGTTGAAAGAGAGGAAATTCCATTTGGATGCGGGTTGTTGTGAAATTTGTGGCAGTAAAAGGGGGAACAATTTTAGTGGGTACTTGCGGCCAAAGATCCTATATTTTGTAGGTGGGTATTAGAAATTACTGGCATGATCGTTGGATTTTATATTTTATGGATTTTAAATTGAAGCATAAAATTTGAAAGTCGCCTTCTAATGAAACACAAGTGACATGAATGGGGTTCAATATGGCTGCGATTGGCATATGCGAAGCCACACAGCAGATAAAATGGCATTAAATTTAGCATTCGATTTGGAAGTCAACTGTATACGTATAGGGATGTTCAAGATAGAGCCGAGTAAGCATCTGTCGTCGTGCTAAGTAGGATGAATATTGAATGGCGCGATAGGGATCTTTGGAATCTTCTGCACAGTTATTAAAGAATTGAGATGAGGTCAAGCAGCGGATATAACTGGGTCGGATTTGGGTTGGATTCGGTGGTGTAAACTTCAGCGAGCACAAAGTGGCCAAAGTCAAGTGCCAAAGTTGCCGGACTACCTAAATGAATTTTTAAGTGGACTTACCAATGTGTCGCTGTCATATATCTGCCATATAGTCTATGTGGGTTACCAGGAAAATAAAATGGACGTATGCAGTATTTTTATTTTTATGATACCAAACACTCTCCGTCTCTTGAAAGCCTTGAAGACCTGAAGATTGATTTTCCAATGGATGTGGGTTAGGTAAGAGCTCTTCCATCATCGCAGCATCTGAAAAGTTTTTCTGCAGTCCGTCGGAGAGTATACTGTGTCCTGTCAAGGTTCCAATCAATGCAGAAAGGAATTTCCTCTTATTTTACACAAACCTTTAGCAGAAGGATGTTTATAGCCTTCTTGTGGTAATACACGTATCCATGGCGGTCCATCTTATGTCTGCCCCTCTTGCGACTCTTTTTCCCGCTTCGAGAGAAAGCGTATTGGGCGAAATATTCAGAAACTTGTTCTAAGACATTAGCCAAACCTGGTCTTGTTCGTTTTTCCCGGTTTCTTATTGCCTGGCTGTGACTTTTTGTTTTTGTCCAAGGACCCAGCAGACCAATACCTCGAGCTGTTTTCCAAGACCCTTGGTTTCTCGCGACAGATCTTCACAAGCCTTAATTTTTTTCGGGGCGGTTAAATCTTTTGTATAGCTGATTGTCGTTAAATAAGGTGAATGAGTTCATGATCAGAACCGAAGACATAGTTATGGTCCGGGATCGAAGTTGAAGTGCGAAGCCATTCAGTGAAAACGTCCAACCCAACTCCGTTAAAATGTCCACAGGAAAAATAAAATAAAATTTGCACACACAAATCGTCACCTTGATGACAACAGTTTACTTTTGAAAATAAACATTTTTTTTTTAACAACAAAAATCCGCACTTAACCAAACTTGTTGACAGTCAAGCAACTTAAAATCTTGTAGGCTGAATCACACGCATCCGTTCCCTTCACATCCTTACAATCAGCAATCGCCTTAATAATAATATCCTTATTCGGAGCATTGGCTACTATTTCACTCAACGAGTTGACCAACAGAACACCATCCTTTGTAAGGCCCTCCTTTTCGGTCATGCAAAGAGCCATGCACTTGAAGTTCGAATCGATGTTAGATGACACACTTTCACCCAGCATCATCTTTTGGATATCTGCAATGGGGATATTGTGCTTTTCAGAGCACTCCTTTGCGTGCTCATGGAATTCGGAGACTCTGTCACACTAGAAATAAAATACACAAAAGTATTGAGCTGTTGCAAAAGAAGAGGACTTACCATGGCAGTGGCACAGACGGCGGCCAATAAAAAGGGTAAGAGGAAGCTCATGGCGGTTGAAAGACTGAAATGATTGTTGGAGTTGTAATTTTGACGGCTTTTATACTCTGTACCTGAGGCGATAATTGTGGGTAATCATTATCAGTTCCGTCATTTTAATGACCTTCATATTAAATATGCAATATAACGATAATAGCTGGGAATTTGTAAAGCTGCTCAACAATTTTGCGACACCTAATTTTGATAATTGGTTTGTTGATTGAACATTCATTTTGACATGAGTCAGCGACGAGAACTTCAGTGTTTTTGGGGATTGCTCGAAGTATAATTGCGTTCTTTCTGCATGTAAAAAAAAGTCGGCTAATAGATGTTCAAGAGAGAGGTGCAACTATTTAGAAAAAAAGGGAAATTTAGACCTCAACTTGGAGTTTTTCTCATCAGAAATCTAGCAGCATTGGGATGTGCATATTTTTTTTTTTTTTTTTTGTTATTGAAGGTGAAAATCTCGAAAGACACAATGGGGTTAGAAACCCAGAGTAGTGTGGGACTCTAACCGCACTAAAAACACCTCCTTGATCATGACCAATCCAAGAAAGATCGACAAATGATTTTAGTTTCAACGGTCAGTTGTGTTAGAGAAGGTATTACAATTTGAATACGGGTTCTCATTATTTTTTTTTAGATTATAAGGTCGTGAGGTTTAATTCTTCTTAATCTACGAATATTGTTTCGTACATTTAAGACGTCTTCTATTTCAGGATTAATATGCATCTGCAGACGCACATTGTGACGAATTGCATACTTTTTAATTACTTCCGTTACAAGATCAATCTGCAAATCACGATGCAAGTCATTATTTCTAATATACCACGGGGCATTTACTATTCCCCGAAGGACTTTGTTTTGGAATGTTTGTATTATTTGTACATTTGTTTTCTTTGTGCAACCCCATAATTGGATACCATACGTCCAAACTGGTTTTAGTATCTGATTATAATATTAAAATTTGTATTCTCAGTGGACATTTCAGAGTTATGGCCTAGCAACCAATACCGTTTACTATACCTAATATTTAGCTCTTCTACTTTCTTTTTCACATGTTCCTTCCATTTGAGCTAAGCATCTAGATTCATACCCAGGGACTAAGCTGTGTTAGAATAAGGAACTACTTGGTTATTAATAACTACGGGAAGATTCGTTATTTTTTTATTAATAAAATTGATATGGGTGGACTTTGACGCGTTAAGTTTAATTCGCCATCGTTGCGCCCAATCACATATCTCATTAACTGCATTTTGCAGATTTTCTGTTGCCTTAGCCACGCATCTATCAGTTGGTAGAAGAGCAGTGTCGTCTGCGAATGTAGCTATCATCGTATCAGTCGTATTTGGTATATCACTGGTATACAGTAAGTACAGGGTTGGCCCAACACACTTCCATGTGGAACTCCTGCTTATAGTTCTCTGAGTTCAGAATACGCTGAGCCATAGCGAACTCTAAAGAATCTATTTGAAATATAAGATTTAAGTAGCTCATAGTATTGTCGTGGTAGATCCATATGAAGTTTATACTCTAAGCCCTTATGCCAGACTTTATCAAAAGCCTGTGCAACGTCTAAGAATAATGTAGAACAAACTTGTTTCTCTTCTATTATATTAGTTATACGATGTACTTGGTCTATTGTCGAATGCTTATTTCTAAGCCCGAACTGGTGGGTGGGAATGAACATTCTTTGCTCAATGATTCTATCCAGCCTTTTAAGAAGAAGTTTCTCAAAGAGTTTTGATAGTACTGGTAAAAGTGAGATTGGCCTGTATGAGGCGACTTCTGATAGAGGTTTACCTTGTTTAGGTATAACTATAATTCTGCTATCTTCCAGTGATGGGGAACATATCTTAGTTTAAAGCAAGCATTTATTTATTAAAAGCTTAAGTTTTACCAATGCTATGAAGGGTAGTTCCTTCAAGATTTGAGCAGTTATGAGATCATAACCTGGTGATTTTCTATTAGATAGGCTATGAATAGACATTCTGATCTCTTGAAGCGAAACATAAGTGATTACGTCTTCATCTATTCTCTCAAGGAATTCAAACGGTTCGTCTGCCACGCTAGGTGGAAAAGGTTTAAAAACATTTGTCAGATGTTCCGAAAAAAGTTTGACCTTTTCTTTTGGGTCGCCGATCCATTTCCCGTCGGATGTTCTTAACGGGTGATCTTGCGCTTGAGGTCTCTTTAAATATTTGGCAGCCTTCCAAAAGCAGTAGTCTGTGCCTTAGTCAGCTGTTAAGTTGCAAAGGTAGTTAGATAGAGATCTATTTTTAAATTCACCGATTAATTTTTTAAGTTTGTTACTTAGTCTATTAAATATAGTTCTATCGCCGGGATATCTTGTCATTTGCCATTTTCTGCGAGCTCTTCTCTTTTCTATTATTAGTTCCCTAATATCTGTGGGATATTTTACCGATGCTTGTTTATGTTGTTGATAAGTTGGTGTACTATCTTCTGCTGCCTGTTGTATATCGGCAATGAATTGTTCAACTTCGATGTCAATATGCCTTGTTGTGACCAGTGAAGATCTAAGGTTAATAAATCGTTCGAGTAATTCTTTAAATTTGCACCAGTTCGTTCTTTTATTCGTAAGTAAAGATGTGCATATGAAATTATTCTCCGATGCTTAGCTTTTCCAAATAAAATCCTCTGACTCCGGTTAATACCAAGCAACATTATAGATTCAATGTTGAGCATCTTAGACCTTAAATAAAAGCAAACGCCGACTGGGAAGTGCATCGAAAGTTGGCTCTTAATGAGCCGAAACGTAGAAGGTGATCACCAATGAATCTAATAATAATAAACCACCATTTCTGATCATTAATGAGGTATCCTTATTACATTTTCAAGACCTCCGTTGTCTGATCCAACTCTGCACCCAAAAAAATTTCCGCTGTAAATTTTACAACATGTGGCAGTCAAATTTACAATAAGTTGCATATCTGTGTATTTGACAGCAAATGCGTTCATATTCACAATTAATTGTAACTTTTACAGCGTTTGCTTTCATTTCAGCAATAAAATTGTTAAATTGATCGCAATTTCTTGTTGTAAAATTGACAGCACGTTGTCAATTTTTGTTGTTAAATGTACATGTATGAATTGGTCAAATCTACAACAAAAATGTAAAATGCACTTAGAAAATGCTGTAGAAAGTAAGTACAACTTGTAAAATGCACAGCATATGCATTCAAATCTACAACCATTTTCAGTTGATACTACCTACATTGAGTTGTGAATATGACAGCTGTATTTACCGTAACCCACTCGCCCAACCAGAACATTTTCATGGTTTATGTACATTCCTTTGTTCACTTAATCATCCAGTCTAGAACCAACAAGACGATTTATTGGAGTGCAAAGTTGCAAATGATTTCTGATTTCTTCTTTTTTTTGTCTGAAAATGCTGAGGATCGCCAGCAATTTAAATTAGGGTACAGTTCAGAAGAGGGATGAAAAATTAACTGCGTGGACTGTAAGCAAATCTCAGTTCCGATTGTATTTTTTCGGGCTCAATTGTATTTTTAACTTTCGTATACGAATACGTACAAAATTTCAAATGATTTCGAGATGTTTCCGATTCCAATTCCGTCTGGGTCATTTTTTATTTTGCACTGCAATTTTAAAATTTGGATTTCTTAAACTGTTTTCTTAAAGAAATCAAATTGTAAGTTCACTAAAAGCCCTGAATTTGCCTTTCAACTTGTTTTTCTGTATAATAATGAACTTTCACGATCTCCAAATCAATTCCAATTTCATACTTTAAAAACATTTCCGAAAGGATCGAAAGGATTAACAATTTCACTCAACAATCTTGAAAGATGCAAAAGCTAAAAGAAATTGTATATCGTTATCATTATATATACACAGAACCTGTAAAACATTCTTACCGAAACTTCCGAATAATGGATAAAAAAAATGGATAAAAAGCACCAATTATGGATACACAAATAAAGAAAAGACCTTAGAAATAAAAAAACAATTTAATTCGACTCTTAAGTCCTCTTTTGGTAGGTATTAAACTCGAAATCCCACCTAGAATTGCATAGAAATGAAATAAATTTAACAAAAGTCAACTTCTGCTAGCTATTGTGACTCAATTTTGGTGTTCCACCAGAGACGAACTTCAATCTTCAAGTGAACCAAATGAGAGATTTAAAAAAGTAAAATTTGTGTAACTTTTAGCTGTTAATACCAACAACCGCACCAATATTCGACTGCCCTAATAAATGAACACGCCAGACTTTCTACATTCAGGAAAAATTCATATCTTTGCAAGCAAGCCCTAAGTTTCCGAAGGAAAACTTACTTTACTTTAGTAAATTATCTAACAATAAGCTATTGGGAACTCGCCCCAGTGTGAACTGTGAATTTCATTCAACTATTATTGGATTTGACAGATGTCACTTTAGATTTGACTTGTATGGATTTCGAGTTGGTATTTCAGATTTTGCTGTTTTCCGTATCTAATTTTTTTGCTAAGCCAATGAGTATAAATATACATTTTTTCAAAATAAAAAAAATACTCTATTATTGTATTGTGTATTTTTTCAAAGTCCATTGTAACTTAAAAGTTACGATTGTAACACGTTTTTCAACCCTGGTTCAGAATAATCCCGTCCTAGGAAACGTGACTACCGAAAAACATTACTATTAGACGTGGAAGTTTTTGAAGTGGTGGGCAATTTCACATTGTCAAAAAGTGCTGTGCCGTTTGAATATAAAATTTTGTATTTTAATTTTCATTATAGTTGCTATGTGGTTGATTTAACAAAAATACTTACTGACTATATTATTTTAAACGTTAATAAGTTTACAAGTCCACCTATTCACTTGAATAAATTAATGGATGGGACAAAAGTTTTTCGCAATAAGTGTATTTAAATTTATTTATTTTTTTTTTGTATAACCAAACATAATGTAGCTATGACATTTATGGATTCATTAATATTATTTACTTTAATAAAAAGAATTTCAAATTATTTGGTGTTTATGTTTTTTTATTTTGGAGCATAGATATTACAGAAAAAAATTGTGTATATGAGGCCAAAGCGCTGTAAAAATGAAAGCAAAGGGTAATCGTTTCTAGAAATCGAGTTGTAGATTTTACGACAGAAATTGCATTTTGACCGCAAGGTGTTGTGAATAATACAACCAAAATCCGTAGTTTATACACATAAGTATAGTGTATTTTACAAAATTTGCTGTACATTCAACAACAAATGCTGTTTTATTTACAATTTTATTAGTTGTAAAATCTACAACAAATGCTATCATTGTCATAATTTGGTTTTGGAAAGCACAACCATGTCTCTGTTAAATTGAAAGCATTGGATGTCGGGTCGATTATGACAATGAATGCAGTCGATTTAACAGCAGTTTTCAACATTTCTACGACAAATGTTTTTGGGTATGGGATTTAAGTCACCCATGCTGATGCGATGCCACCCCTTGGAGCGCTACTACACTCCGATTTGGGTATTAAAAACCAATTCTTCTTCCGCTGCCGCCTCATACCCAGCGGCGTCTCTGCTTGGCTAGATATTGGATCCCAAGTGTGGGGTCCTAAAATCAAGTGCATTTCTTAGTTTCCACTCAACTACTTTGTCACATTTTTGGTCATAGATTGAAAGCTCCCGCAACCAAACCTAACTCACGATGATGAGATAAAAGTATGACTGTTCACATAATTTTGGTCGGGACTTACTCTCCGTCCCGATAGGTATTACATGAATAACTTTGAATCAGTCCTGCCGCCGCCCGCTCAAATTCAAATCATTTCTAGTGTCAATCCACTCATAGCACAACTGGATCTGAAGAGTGCTTCTGAATCATGTTACTTCTGAGAAATTTACTCCCATCCCTAAGTAGACATTAAGTCTTCAATTGATCAGGAAATTACTCACTAATCACATCGTGATTTGACAGGGATTTAGCTTACCTACATCACACTTGCCATGTGAGTCACATATATGTTGGGACGTTTCCATATAATAAAAACAATGCGAGGCCAACTCTTCTCAAATTTCTCCATCCCAAATTGACATTCGATCCCATGTGACAGCTGAACAAAAACTGACATTTCCTGCCTTCAATCAAAAAAAATATAAAGAGACAACAACCTGTTGGGTTGGCCTGTCTCTAATCGCACCTCCAGAGGTTGCACAAATAGCCCTCGTAAATCACCCAATTCGCTGTCAACTCAACACCAACTCCATATCAGTCTGCGGGACCCTAACGTGTCAAAGAAAATCCCGTCACCTATTCATCGCGCAGGTCAACAACCTAGATTTTCCCGATCACACACTACTCACACTCGGAGTCAGAGTGGAGAATCAACAGGTCGAGGTCCCACAAGAATGACAGAAGCCTCTCAATTCGATCATCGTTCAGGTGTCACAAGTTAGTGACAAACGAAATTTTTCCACCTCGCTGCCTGAATCTGACTCCGCGCTCGCTGCGACCTCACTTAGGCCAGAGATCGCATTCTAAACCGTCGTCGTGGCCTTTGTCTTCCTCCAAAACGCAGGCCCAATTTCTCATTTTCACTTCTTCGACATGGAACATCTTTTCTCCTCTCGCATGCCTTTTGTTCTTCTTCGTTGCCTCCGCATATGCAGTGGGTCGGGGTCTATTTGCTGAAAACAAAATGTCTTTTTGTTCGACTTTAGGAGATGAAATTGTTCTTGCCCTCTCGTCGCGTATCTTTTTGTATACAAAGTGTATCTTTTGGGATGCAAAGTGACACTTGCCCACTCTTTTAAGCTGACAGTGACAAAACGACCTCAAAGATACACTTGTAACACACTCTGGTCGCACAATCGTCGGTCGCCTGTTTCGGTGCGCATCTAACACAATGCGATGGGAGAAACAACTCTAATTTGGTTTTTATTGCCGCATTTGTTCCTCATTTGGTACCGATTGGAATTTCCATTCCCACTTAAAGGTGGAGATAGAACTATTGATCACCAGAAGAATACCCACTCTTTGTGTTGGTCTTCTTCATCTGCGTTGCTGTTGAAGAGGAGAAAATGAAGTTGGCGGTGGTGTGTCCACTTAATGATGACCTAAAAGATATAGGTAGACAAAGATTTTTCTGTATCTCTATTTCAGTTTGAATAGGGGGTCATCTATCTGTCTGGTGGCGAGTGTAACCCATTTTTAAGAGTCCATCTCCATCCGCATATGCAGCGCCGTTTCAAGTTCATTATTGAAAGTTTTTATGTTGCATTTGCCCACGGCGATCGATGGCGCAGGAAATTATTATCGCAGTTCTCTGCATTATGGCGAGACAGAGAGAAAATAAAGGACAGCCAATTTCATGGCAGTTTAAGGACGTCCACAGAAGCAGCATCAGCAGCAACAACAGCCAAACACGGCATTCAAGTACCAGGGTCAGATGCGCAGCATTCATTTTCTATCTTTAGTTCGGAACATGGTATCTGGTTGGGTAAGTGAGACGAGGTCATGGCTGGCATCCTTTTATAGATGCACTCGGTCCATATATCGGCAAGTGTGGCTATTTTTAGGCTGCAACATGCAACAGTGTACTGTTCGGATTAGCATTGGAAAAATCGCGTTCGATGCATGTAATTTGTACGGCAACGGCAGCGACGAGAACATGTGGAATTCTCCTCCTCGCGATGGTAGTTCACACTGTGTCACTAATTGTCTTGGGAATTTCGGTGTAAGGATATTGTATACGTTTGCCGGTGAAGGAAACATGCGAGAGTTTCTCATATACGAGTAGTGTCGAAGGTATAAGGTCTATTCCGGAGTTGGCAGTAGGTTTTTTTTTGCTCTCCAGTTTGTGGTGAGAGATTAGAATGGCGTTACAAAGATGCCGAAAGTCGACTGTGTGGTATCTTTTGTTACAGTATTTGTCGTGTGACTAATTTAGAGTGACGCTTACATTGTTGTGCTTGAGTCGTTGCATGTTTTTTGTAATGTAAGCGGATATAGCCATATGTGCGAAGAATGAATTTGAGATGGGAATATCTTCAGCAGGGTCTGTTGTTGCGAATGTAAGCAGAAAAACGTCCTAAGAATATTTGGCAGTCATTGCAAAATAACATGTGGTTTTGTAAAAGATGTCAATCCTTATGTCTGTCTACCTCCCAGCTTCTCAAAACTGAAGTCACTATACCTACTAAGTTTGCAGAAACAATAGATTGTTCCCCCACACAGAAGAGACATCAGCAATCATTCAGAGAAGCAAACAGGATCTAGAGTCCGGAAGGAGTTGGTATCTTCCCTTATGCAGTTGGATATCTCGCATGGAGCTTAAAAAGCCAGAAAAGTAGCCATAGCGACTAAAAAAACACCGCTGGAAGTGTAGATAAACTAAAAAAATCGCATGAGAGTTCTCGCACGTCTAATATATCTGTACGTCGATTTACATATTTCTGCTGGTACACTAAATATCTATCGATGGTATAGCGGCTGCTGTTTGAACAGGATAAGAATTTCCTGAAGCTCCCAATAACTTCACACTTGGATTGGATTTATTAAAAAAAATCACATGAGAGTTCTCGCATGGGTCGACTTATATAAATAGCTTCACTTCTATGAGTCTCTGCCGATATCGCACCCAATCAATTTAAACAAATTATGACAAGAGTCAAAAGAAGGAATATTTTCTAGAAAAAAAACGCACGAGAGTTTTTGCATGGGAACATCTGATAAGTGAAGAGTCTTTCTATGAAAGCGATCTGACACCCTTTGCCGACATCGCACCAAGCCAATTTAAATAAATTGTGACAAGAGTCAAAAGAAGGAACATTTTCCGTGGGCTGTAAATATTGGCAACTTGCTACAAAAAACGCACGAGAGTTCTTGCATGGGAACATCTGATAAGTGAAGAGTATAACGATGAAACATTTCGGTGTTTTCAACTGAAAAAAAAAATTCTAGGACTGCACACAAAAATATTCTCCATCTGCTTTTAAGAAAAAAAAAAAAAAACAATAACAAAACTAAAATATCGCATGAGAGTGCGAGGAGGATGGTATAATTAGCTCTTCTTCCTCTAGAGTTCGATTCAATTTACTCTCGAATTATATTATTATCTTAACAATTGAGCTGCCGAAAGAAAGAAGATTTCCTTACGGAACGAAGTATCACCATCTATAAATATTAGGTATGCTAGAGTTCTCGCATGAAAAATTTGCAAAAATTAGATCATCAAAAATTAGAGCCTGAAATTCAGGGCAAGAAAACTAAAAATTGGAAAACTTATACAGATCAAAACAGAACGGAAAATCGGGACCAGGAATGTATTTTTGGACTCATAAGCTTTTAACCGAGAGCATTTTACAAAGGCCTGCAGTTTTTTCCTTTTCAACATGTGACCTGAAAGTATGCAATCGTTTTATGAGTTTTGATGCCCGGTTTGGACGTTTTTGAAGGCGTTTTTGATGCATTTCCTATGAATATTTGTTATATTATTTTCAGGGCGTTTTTGGAATGCGATTCGTGTATTTTTCGAAACAAAATTTGTTGATTTTTCTGGTTCTTTTTCGGGGCGCTTCTTGAGAATTTTTCGTGATTTTATTTGGTTCCCTTCCTTGGGCGATTTTTGGAGCGTTCTTCTGCATTCTTCAAAATGTACCTACTCCTATCTTTCTTGAGCATTTTTTGAAGCGTTTTACTGCATTCTTCAAATCGCTATTTGGGACGATGTTCCAATCTTTTCTTGGGCGATTTTCGGAGCGTTTTTCTGCATTCTTCAAAATGTACTCCTAAATTTCTGGAGCAATTTTTGAAGCGTTTTGCTGCATTCTTCAAATCGCTATTTGGGACCACATTCCAAACTTTCCTGGGAATTTTTTCTGCAATCTTCAAATCTCTATTTGGGACGACATTCCATTCTTTCCTTGGGCGGTGTTCGGAGCGTTTTTCTGCGTTCTTCAAAATGTACTCCTAAATTTCTGGAGCAATTTTTGAAGCGTTTTTCTGCATTCTTCAAATGTCTATTTGGGACGACATTCCAAACTTTTCTTGGGCGATTTTCGGAGCGTTTTTCTGCGTTCTTCAAAATGTACTCCTAAATTTCTGGAGCAATTTTTGAAGCGTTTTGGTGCATTCTTCAGATGTCTATTTGGGACGACATTCCAAACTTTTCTTGGGCGATTTTCGGAGCGTTTTTCTGCGTTCTTCAAAATGTACTCCTAAATTTCTGGAGCAATTTTTGAAGCGTTTTGCTGCATTCTTCAAATCGCTATTTGGGACCACATTCCAAACTTTCCTGGGGATTTTTTCTGCAATCTTCAAATCTCTATTTGGGACCACATTCCAATCTTTTCTTGGGCGATTTTCGGAGCGTTTTTCTGCGTTCTTCAAAATGTACTCCTAAATTTCTGGAGCAATTTTTGAAGCGTTTTGCTGCATTCTTCAAATCGCTATTTGGGACCACATTCCAAACTTTCCTGGGGATTTTTTCTGCAATCTTCAAATCTCTATTTGGGACGATACTCCATTCTTTCCTTGGGAGATTTTCGTAGCGTTTTTCTGCATTCTTCAAAATGTACTCCTATCTTTCTTAAGCAATTTTTGAAGCTTTTTTCTGCATTCTTCAAATGTCTATTTGGGACGACATTCCAAACTTTTCTTGGGCGATTTTCGGAGCGTTTTTCTGCATTCTTCAAAATGTACTCCTAAATTTCTGGAGCAATTTTTGAAGCGTTTTGCTGCATTCTTCAAATCGCTATTTGGGACCACATTCCAAACTTTCCTGGGGATTTTTTCTGCAATCTTCAAATCTCTATTTGGGACGACATTCCATTCTTTCCTTGGGCGATTTTCGGAGCGTTTTTCTGCATCTTCCAAAATTTTATTTGAGACAGTATTTCAATCATTCCTTGGGCAATTTTTTGGGCGTTTTCCCTGTATTTTTCCAAACACTATTTAAGCATATTCTTAATTTTGCGAGGCGGTTTTTAGGAGTCTTTTGGGACAATTTTCGGGCTGTTTTCGTAGGCATTTTATACCTCACAAGATGACCATTTGCAAGCCATACCGATCCCCCAAGTTATTCTCCACCACCAACAATGCATCAACCATCCCAAGTTGAGGCGGCTTTAAAGTTAAATTTCTCACTATAGCCTTGACCTATTCGCTGGCGCATTCACCACATTAACCCGCCCCCTTTCAACTGAATCAAAATACGAATGGACTCGATGATGCGGCAGAGCTATTTTAAAGCGTTTCACAATTGACCAATTAATTGCCATATCCGTTATCAGTTATGACTTCCAATAACCATTGTGCCGCATTCACCAAGTATATGTACGACTTTATCCTTTGCATACAACAAAACACTATACGAATTGCATTTCATGGCTGTATGCTGTATTCGTGCCAATAAAAGCGTATTTTTTTCGATTTAAACATAATTAATTGATCTTTAGTTGCCGCTGCTATGTGGAGTATACTCGCATCCCTCCCCTACCCCATATCGATGACCGTTTGTATTGAGCTCAACAATGCCTATGCCTGCCTATATACGAAATGAATCGAATCTGCACATTCGATTCCTTGTATAAAATTGGATTCGAAATGTAAAATGAATAAAAGTAATGCAAAATATGAGAAAATAATGCCCCGCAGTGGTGCTATAATTAATATCATCATTATTAATCATGTGGCATGATATAATGGATATAATATGCCGTTTGCGAATCGATCTCATTTCTGTATGGCTTATGACGACGACCAAGTTCGGCGGTTGGCTGCCCGCGGAGTTTGGGAATATTATCGTAATTACAGGTGCAGGATGGAATAGGAACATCATATGTACGCACACGCTCTCGCAATGAGTCGAAATAAATCCGAAAACAACTTGAGGGCATTCGCTTGCGAGTTGCTTCACACTTAAGTTAGGGTTTGTGCCCCCTCCCAATGTCTGACGAATGTGCGTATAAAACGTAATATAGACAATCATTCTAAATTTACCATATGAGATACGATGTAACTTTTTTTTTTTTTTGGTGTGTTTTATTATTCAAATAATGAAGCAGCGAATGTTCCTTGACAGCAATCATAATTGAGATGTCGAGTTGAATCCGTAAGTGGCGAAGGCGGTAAAAATTTGAATTTTTTTTGATACGATTTTCGCTTATGGTTTTTGAAGCATGACGGTTTATGACAAGCCGTAAAAAGTACTCTGACCAAATGAATAATTCAATTGGCAACGGACTTGAGTATGAAAAGCGTTCTACAAAGGCATAATTGTGCTCAGATTATGTGTGAACTATTGTGAGCATTTAAAGTGTTTTTTGCTTTCTAAGCGAACATTTGGAATACCCCAAGGGAGTGGTGTGCGGCCATAACCGTTTGAATTTGGCTAATAAATGGTCTTGTTTGTTTTGTTTATTATCAATTTGTGCGGTAAATATGCTGCGTATATGTTATTTGTTTGATGAAATGCCACCTTTGTGCCGCTGCTAACTCAGTTCATCGAGAAAAAAATCGATTGGAGTCATGACTGTGGCTCAGTGGTTAGTGTGGTGGTTACACATGCATCGTCCACCGAACCCAGTTATACCAGTTCTAAGACTTATGCCTCCAACTTGGTTATGGCTGGTCCTGTATGTCGTACGCTGCATGAAAGTCTTATTTTGTCATTTTTGGCTGCATCAAAGTCTTTTTTTGGAACAGCAGTTGTACATTTTGAGCAAAAAAAAAAACGTTTTCAACTTTTTGCAAATTTCTTGTAAATTCAAAAACAAAGCACATCATAGATGTAGATTGATTTAAGATCGAAAAGCAATAATTTCAAGAATGTTGTTATGTTCAGAGTGCTCGCTAAGAGCCAGTAAGCTTCCCAAGCGTGGTTTAATAGGAGTTTATCTAGATTGAAGAACTATACGTATAAGATGTGTAAACAAAGTAAAAACGATCCATCTTTGCGTCAGGAATTTTTGCGTTTGAAAAAAGAATGCGATTTTTTAAAGAAGTTCGTACAAGAACTATTTTACAACCATTGAAACTAATATAAAACGTGATTCTAAAGCTTTCTGGTCGTTTCTTAACACTAAAAGGAAATCTTTAGGAATACCTTCTTGCATGTCACTGAACGGAATTTCTAGTAGTAATGTAAACGATTTGTAACATGTTTGCAAAATTTTTCCAGTCGAATTTTGTTAGTGAGCATATTAATTGCAGTTTCTCGGGTCAATCTGAGCATATAACTGACCTTGGTCATATTTCCTTAACAAATGATGAAATCCTCTCTGAATTGTCATTACTAGATTCGAGTGTCAGTGTAGCACCCGATAACTATCCACCATTGTTATTTAAAAATTGCAAATTTAGTTGATCCACTAAGGATTATATTTAATTTATCCTTATCTACTGGCAAGTTTCTTGATTGTTGGAAATTTTCGCTCATAGCTCCAATTTTTAAATCGGGCTCTAAGAGATGTATCGAGAATTATAGACCTATAGCAAAGCTGCAACTGTTTCCTAAAGTATTCGAGGCGGCTGTTAAAAAAAGGTTGTACTCAGTTGCTCGCAACTTTATTTCTGAATTTCAGCACGGGTTTGTAAGTGGTAGGTCAACCGCTACAAACTTGGTTATTCTTACCAAGTACTGTCTAGAAAATATTGAAAAACGTCTCCAAGTAGATTGCGTATGAACTGATTTTTCAAAAGCCCTTTGATCGTGTGCAGCGCAATGTTCTTAAAAATAAACTTAAACTTTTTGGAATTCATTCTAGTATTTCAAAATGGACTGGCAATTATTTGACCAATCGCAAACAATTTGTTAAAATTGGTTCCGCGTTTTCCAATGAAATTCGAAATCGGGTGTTCCCCAAGGAAGTCATATTGGTCCTCTTCTATTTCTGCTTTTTATCAATGACTTACCCTCTTTCGTATCAAGCTCAAAATGTCTTTTGTACGCAATTTTAATTATAAAATACAAAACACAACACTGTGTAGAGTTTCAAACCAAAAAGACTTGGGGGTCATTTTTGACACTCAACTAAACTTTTCTTTGCATACACCTCCCTCCCGCAATATCAACTGCATAAGGCCTAATGGAAACACATTGGCGCACTTTAATCGATCTTATTTCTTCTTCTGAAAGGCAATTCTCATCCACGGTAGGCTATTGCTTGCCAAAAGAAGCATCTCACACTTATCAGCAGTAGGTTATTACTTTGGTAGGGCCTTACCGAAACTTTATGGAAACTTTATAGAGGCTCAAATATAAACAAGAAAAATATTTATGTTTTTTATTACATTTTTCAATTTTACATTTTCTTATTTTTACCCGACTTGGACACTGGAGGGTTATTTTATTTTTTTTATCCTATTAATAGATATTATCAAATGACTTTTTGCAATTTTCATGGAGTGGTAAATCTGAGCTACTTGATACATTTTTGAGTTTCGTTATGATTTGCAATAAACTTGCAGGTTGCTCGACCGAAGTTGTAACCAAGGCATTTAGTGTTACCCAATTTATTTATGGGCGAAAAATGTTTATTTAAAATCACATTACTGACATATTTTTCACTGTGCTAAAAGTGTTTTATTTTTTGTCATTTTCCCCCGATTAATTAATTGATGTTTCTTTAGACAGCTTATTCATTTCATATGAAATAAATTTTCACCTCTATTAAGCCTCCATAATGTAAGTTAGGAGGAAGTACGAGTAAGTGCTTCTGCTTCCAATCGCAAGCGGTTGAGTGCATGACAGTTCATTGCTTCTATAATGCCTTCGGTTAGAAGCTCTAAAGAAGCTTCTAGGAAGCGCTTCGAAAGGTCTTACTGAAGTTATTTTCGAAACAATTGCTTCGAAATGTATCAAATTCGGTTAACAAAGACTATAGAAGCTCTATCGAAGCTGTTGCCCACAGAAATTACAAATTTGAGCCTTACCGAAGTCAAATTTTTACTTGGGTAGTGTTAAGTTAAATGTGGTTTTACGACGACTTCAAAGTTCAAAGATGTCTGCAGTGACAACATCTCCAGCTGGTTCAGTACCTTTGTATTTTTGAAAGAGCTAGCAGCGATCTTTCTTAGTTGTGACTAAAAATTATATGAGTATTTTTATAAATTTCTAGTCGAGGCGCACGCCTTAAGTAAATTCAACATTCAATCCAGCTCGAAGGTCCAAACACTTTTAGATTCAAGTCAGATTGTAAATATTACTTTCGAATCGGAGAAAAACAACGATGTTCTCTCAAATCTCAAATGAAAAAAACATAATTTTTTCTAGAACTTCTTCCTCTATTCATTGTCAATATTTCCCTATAAACTAATCTCAGAGATGGGTGTTAAAGGCATTTCTCTCTGTTGGTCAAGTGAAGCGAATTGTCCTTGTAAGTAAAATCTTAGGCATGTAATTACAAGATCTACACTATATCCAAAATAGAAGTGACTCGGGTCGATTTGTATCTCTAGGGAAAAGGTTTAGTTCATAAATTAAAAACACTGTTCATGGCTTAACTACTGGGACCAGAATAAACAGCTTTCAACGCCGTTCTCTTTCTAAAAGCGGGCAGTGAAAGAACGCTTAATGAATTCACATTTCGAGTCTATGGTTGACTAAGGTGGTGCTACAGTCCGGGGTTGACCTATAGGTCTCAACCAATAGGTACGTGGTACGTCTGTGCTGTTAGCATTTGGGTAAGGTCATATTTCACTTATGCGCTGCACCCAAGCCGAAGTCACTTTCTACTGCGATGCACTTATTTTCATTCGTTCTAGATATAAAGTCTCTTACTTACAATGCTATAGCTCTCAATGCGAAATACTGACTGATTCTGTGTTGTTATGGATGCTCCTTCTTGTTGGGAGTATATATCTACTCGATTTCGAGTCATACACCAGAATCTGGCATAGTTCATATCAGATTACCATAGATGATTCAGGCTTCGAAACAAGTCGCTCTTTTTCATGGGACGTTTGTTAACTTTTTACTTACTTTGCCGGAGGTGAACCCATCAATAAAACAGATCTTATGTCGGCAGTCACGTTGAAATGGCTAGATTGTTTTAGTTTGAGCTTGTAACCTGAGAGGTGTAGTTTTAAAACGCGCTGGGAGCAGAAAAACGCTTAGCAATCGACGATAAATTAACCCTCCACCCAAAGATTGTGCTTGGTAGTACTCACGATTTCTTGTTTTTCTGAAAGATTCCAACCAAAAAATGCAAGAAAAAAGCGTCAAAATATGAACAAGAATGCTTAAGTCCTTTGGTGGTGAATAGGGATTTCAAAACTGACCTCTTCGTATTCCTGTCACTGCCTTTATTTTGGTACACTAATAGGTAGCCCGCATGCCAAACTTTAGGTCTCTGAATATCAATGTCCTATAGCATTTTAAGCAAATTTCAAAGTAGGTATACCCATTCGTTGGTACAATGTACAATCCTTATTGTTGCTTTGCCAAGTTTTTGGCAAAATTGTTGAAATAACTTGCCCAGTTTCACTTGCACAACTCACAGTACCTACCTACTTAATTCACTTTATTCTTAGTGTTTATATGATTGCTATATTATGACAGGTTGAGAAGTGGCTGTGAAATGAAAAATCCGGTTGTGCAAAGTCAATGCGAGGGTGCCTACGAGCACAAATGAAATCCTACCCAAGGTGCGGGTTTCCCGCTGGGGATCCCCGGACATCATATTGAACAAATTTCCCTAGATTAAATTTCACAAATTGATTTACGGCCCAGCATTGAAAAACACGCCACACAAACCCTCATCGCGAATGCAGTTCCTATAGTTACAGCTGCCTATATGGTGAGTGTTTATATGGTACTCCCCCGCAAAGTCGTCTGCGAAAATATACACAAAATCCGAACCCTTCACAAGGTATGAGTTTTATCGAAAATCTTTCAATACCACCGCCACCATGAAACAATTTCAAAATAAACGATGGAACAGCAACAGTGAGGGTGAGAAATGAAAATGACTGACTGCGTGTGTAACTCAAGACCCGATTTGAAAGTTCTTTCTTTTTTTTTTGGCAATATAAAAAGTTACTTAGTTATTTCGATGTCAAATGAGAAAATGGGGTGCTGCAAATGGATCTAGGGTTGATATGAGCGAATGTGTGTAGCGGTAGTGTCAGAGTAACCAAATCCGTTTATATGAACAAAAAAATTTGTTTTAACATACAACACACAAAGGAGGGAACATAACACAGAATAAAAAAAAAAAGTAGGCGGACAAGGACAATGTTCAAAAGTGAAAAATGCATCCCTTGGAATATTTTTGTAGTTTTATTTTTTAAGGGTTGATGGTACACGGTAACTTTAGTCGATCGTAAATTTTGTTTAAACTCCCCCCGGGACTCGATTATGAGAGAGCGTGTGTTATCCTTTTACTGTGGCTGTGTTCTTTTTTTTTTTTTTTTTAATATTTACCAATATTGACAGCACTTGAGGACTGAGGAGTAGTAGTTTTTTTTAAGACAGAACTCGGGTTCGGTTTAATAAATATTTTGTCCATAATATTGGGGCACTATGCCACTAAAGAAGTTCCAATTACGGAATATACTAAGGGGGTTTGGTTTCGGTTTATTTTTTATATACGAGGGTGGGTTTGAACATTTTTTTTTTGATGGAAAAGGTATGTAAATTGGGCAATTATTTCTAATTTGGACGCATATTGGAATGAGTGGAGAAATTCCCTGTTTGATGTTTTAGAATTTTGTTAGCTTGAGGAATTTTGATGATTTAAAGATGATGTGAATATTTATTAGTAGTATGAGGAGGGAGACTGTGATTTGTTGGCGCCAGCGGCATTGAGAGATTGTAGGGACTGACGACGGATATGGGACATATTTTAGGCAGAGGGAGTACTCAAGTGAAAAGCTTCTAAGTTTGTGTCTCCTATGAGAGCTTTAATATATTTTCTGGACGCTCTTAGACGGATTATTGACCAACTTTGTCATCTTTGTGTTTGCTGTTAGCGTTTTTGCTAGAAGGTTTATGATACAAAGTGGAACTTCATTCCGCAGGCGTGCCTATTCCATTTGCAAAGAGAATATAAATACATTTCTCATGAATTAAATTTTTCTCCGAGGAGAAAAACGACTAGACGTACAGCGCTTGTGTGTAGACCATATCTGCATAATTGTATATCCATCTATATCCGTATACACCTCCCCAAAACAGGGTTGCTATCTTACTAATGATAATAATAATGACAATCATTTCTGAGAACATTTTTACACTTGATCAACTACGACCGGTGTAAGTTTTACCGGTTCTTAATAGAAAAAAATCAGCTTTGGAATAATTGGGAGAAGTTGGCTAAAAACCGTTTACAACCTTTGGACATAAGCTCAACCTATGACTGCAATTAAGTTTCGATGGATGTTAAGTTGGCAACAATATCTACACCCACTTTTTCCTCGAAATTTGTAAGGTTCTTATGAAATATGCAGCAGTTTTAGGAATATTAAACTTGACTTGTAAAACTTTCTGACTCACACAAAGGTTAGAAAAAATATATACCAAAGACAGCTCCAGAAGCCCCTTCGAAAAGTTGTCGAAAACCACTCCAAATTTTTTATAACTAAAAAAATGGTCAATTAAAAATTACAAATTTGGTAAAATATTTGAAGGTTTTCCTACAAAAAAATACAAATAAAAAATAAATGAATAAATAGTTGAATAGAAATAGCAACAAATCCGTGGGAGACAAAGGCCTAGCTTCTCAAAATCATTCTTTTTGTGCGTGAGTTCTTCATTTTTTGAGCGAAGATTCTAAAAAAAATATGCCAAAGACAGCTCCAGAAACCCCTTCGGAAAGTTGTGGAAAGCCACTATAAGATTTACATAACTAAAAAAATTGTCCATTAAAAATTAAAAATTTGGTAAAATATTTAAAGCTACAGAAAAAACACCAATAAAAAATAAATCAATAAATAGTTGAATAGAAATAGCAACAGATCCGTAGGATACCCTTCTCAAAACCATTCTTTTGTGCGTGAGTTCTTTATTTTTTGAACGAAAAATTTAGATCCCCCGAAATTTTATGCCGAGTACAAACTTCTTATTAAGAAGCTCTTTCGTGACAGGTATACTCTCGGATGTTTGTCAAACGTTCGCTAGTGGTGGCAGACCTTAGGACGTAGTTCGTGTATTTCCGGGTATCGAACCTGGGAATCCTCCCTTAAAAGTCCAACACACTAACAACTAAGCTACTGCGCCGACCCAATATAACCCAAAAATGGTATGATAATTAAAATACCTAAGCAGAACTTCAGCAAACAGATTCACAGCATAAAGCTATAGAAGACTTATCTCAGCTTTTGTCTCGAAACGACTGGGAATAAAAGGTGATCACAACTGACCATGGTCCCTTGGCTTTATCTCTTGGGTGAGCTGAACTTTATTAATATGCTGTGTCAGATCTTTATGCAAAATGCTGTATAAATTACTTGGAAAATTTAATATTCGCATTTTTCGAAGAATCGACCAAAAAGCCTAAAAAAGACATACACAAAATTATATTTGGTCAACAAAATAATCCTATTATACTTGGAAAATGCTTTGATGCTGCACAAATCCTGGAATTTTAGCGACACTTTTAGTCCAATGAGTTAAAGCCAAGTCTTCAGAAGAGTATACCCAGGAGACGTAGTTTTTGAATATAACCTATCTTAGTTGACCACTCTCATCAGGGTTCCCTCCAATAGACGTATTCACAGAATTCTTACAAAACTTTGTGTTTTATTCATTTTTCTCAATGGTTGCAAACTTTATACACAAAAAAATGCCCTCTTCTAAGAAACTTTACCTTCTATATTTGGTACATAATTTCATCAAAATCGGTTTTGAAATAACTCTGCAATGGGTATGTCAAAAAAAAGACGTTGAGCCTATTGATGTTATTATGATTTGACAAGTTACTCAGGAGTACAAATCTGTCAAAAATGCAATTTAAAAAAATATTTACAGTCAAAAGTGAATTTGAAAACTTTTAATGGAAGTTCATAAGCAACTACTGGTCAGTTCTCCTTAAAAATAGACGGACCAACAGATACAGCTGTACTTACAAGGTTCGTTCGCGTATAAATCGATATAAATCGATCGCAATCGCACAAATTCTAAACACGTACTCATCAAAAATTACAGAAAAAGAGAAAATTAGCAAAATAACGAGTAACGAGCAGTTCCTCTCTTGGCTCGAAACAGCTCAGAGAATGTCAGCCGGCAAGCACTGATAAAAATGTCAAATGCGCAAAATTGACGAAACAAATTCAAAATCCGTTTAAAAAATCAATTGAACACAAAAATAAAATATCTGAAAATAAAGAAAATTCGGTGGTGGTCGAATATTCTCCTAGAACGTTTCATATGTTGCAAAAAGGTAAGTAAAAAATTTATTTGTGATATGGATTAGATTTCAAAGACATAAGTGGCTCAAAGTAGCTCGAAATGTATCCCCGTACTTTGGAGTATATTTTCAGCTTTCTGAGAGACTTTCGCTCAATTTTTCAAGTTTGACAGATTTTTAGTGCTTGGCTCGTAAAAGTAAGCAAATAGACCTACAGTGGTATTCGAAATAAATCTCTGAGGACGGTATTTCCATTAAATCTATTCACTGCCTAGGTTGCTGTCAAAATACATCAACTATCTGGAAGAGCCCGACAGTTGGTACACTGTAAACAAAACAGTAATTAGGGAACCCCCAGCTAACCGCACAATATTCCACCAAGAACCAAGTCCCACTCAAACTCATATGCAAATGCGCAGCAATAACTTTGCAACGTCTGAAACGCAGTAACAAAAAAAGAAAACCTCCTATTGCACTTAAACAATCAGGGAGACACTCCGGCCCTGTTCTCACACTCTCTTCCTCGCACTCGATTACATCTAGGTCTAGTGCGAGGCGAGCTAATCCCAAACAAAGGAACACTGAAAATCTACAAAAATTATGAACAAACGGCATAAGGCACGTCCTTATGACAGCTCATTAAAAATTCACCGAAATAACAATAACACAGCGCAATACGGACACACAATAGAGCTAATGAAATGTAAGCGAAGGGGTACGCTGCGTATACCAATCGGCGTACTTCATATTAAGGATAATAACTGGAATTGGAAACCGAATAAATTCATACTGCGGTGTGCCCACTGTTGCTACTGTGCTGAGTCAAAAAACAAAAAAACAATTTCTCTCACTCTATCTGCTTGAACAGCCTCATCAGGATCATCCGCAGCGATGGAATCATAATTCTCACACTTTAAAGAAAGGATAATAGAATTTTTAAACAAACAGTAGCCGTCCGCCCTGGGGGTAGGAGAACGGATTTAAGCGCAGATCCTTTTTATAGGCTACCGCACGGTTTAGACTTTGAATGGATTTCACGAACGGTCGCATTGTACTATCGAACGGCTGATTACTCGTGTGCATTGCGCCGTGGTGCGATGCGATGTTGTAAATCATGCCGGTGAAGTTTGTTTTCTTTTTCGTTCACGCCTTTTATGCGACAGACAAGGCACATGATACTCGTTTCTTGGTCTTACAAAAAACTGCAATTTACCGAAAGGACGTCAATACGGATAGGGCGGCTTGATTTATACATTTGACAAGGATTACACTCAAAACACACACCCGCCTCAAGGGTGTGATTCTTGCGGAAATTATTATCATTTCGCACTCTCATTTGCGCTCTATGCGCCATTTATAACTATTATCCTTGTGGCAAAGGCGAACTAATAGTCGCCCGAATGTGCACTAAAGAATCTCCCATTGGGATTTGCGAAGAATTCTTGTGGTAATTTTTTCTTTTGATGAAAACGAATGATACTTTGTAAATCTGTTTAATGTCCTTTTGTGTTGGACCTACACACATTCATCTAATCAGAGACGCAGTCAAAACAGCCGCACATGGCAGACAGCCACAATGGACAAAGGGTGCGAGCATATGTAACATCTGCTGATTATCCTTTTGAACTGGTTTTTAATTTCATGCATTTTAGAGAGGAAATCTGTTTCAAAATTAATTGAATTTGCGTCCTTTTCTTAAACAATGTGAACGAGGGATACTACACACTACCTTCACCGATGAGAGGAAGTTAGAAAAAACTTTACAGCGTTTAACCGCAGATTTCCTGTTTTCGAAACAGCGGCGCGGTGATTGTTTGGAATTTATTTTCGAATTCGCTTTGAAAAGCTGTAAAGGATTCAATATATAAAGTTTCGTCTAGAATTTGCTTTTTGTTACGCTTTGGTGTGGTTTGCATTAATAAATCCACTTGGTTGGAAATAAATAACACACATTCATTGATGCTTGAAATTCCGTTGCTAGTTTTTTTTTCTAGGAATTTTTTATTTGTTTGACGTCCATGTAAAAATAGTTTGAATGCGAATTTAATTGATTGAAGTTTCAAAGGCCATTGGGACTTAAATTGGCCGGCGAAATGAGTCAAAGAACCGATTTATTATGATTAAACAATATTTTCGTCAAGTTCAACAAAACCTCGATCTCTTAGGAATTTTTTAAGGTATTTTCATATCGCCACCACAATTTTTAATTTTTCGGAAAAAGCATTTGATGAATGAGTGTGGAATTTTGTATAGAGAAGTCCAAGACCAAGACCTTCTTTGAGCCCCCCTTTGGGGGGGGGGGGGGGTGGGGTCACTTAAAAATACGTATGTTTCGGTCGTCAAATTATTGTGTACGAAATTGGTTAAGTTTTTGTTTTGTTTTTCTAACGTTCCTATAACAATTTCCTAATTTGAAGGGAATTTTTAATTTGTAAATTTGTTGCCCCTTCCTTGTGGGGTGATTTTTTAATTAAAATTTGTTTCCTTCTACTGGTGTTCATATTATTTTTTTGCTAAATAAGTTCTTTGGTTTGTTTGCTATAGAGATTTTATGTAGAACTGTACATTCTAAGCCCTCTCATCGATGTCACATCGAGTCTCATTGATTGCACAGTGCTTTATAAATTTTTTATCTAAAATACATAAATAAATAAATAAATTATTGGCGCGCCATTTACCGTAGATCAAGCTTCTTACAGCCATTCGTTTTTGAGAGTTAACATTTTTTTAGGCGATTCAATCAGTTGAAACAGCAAAACTTAGAAGCTCCTTAAAGACAGTCCGCTTCTCAAATGGTTGTCGGAAGTTCGAGAGACTTGTAGCAGTCGCTGGTCTCTACCAGCGGAAAAGAGCTTCTAGCAAGACCTTTTGTTATGTGGCAGTAAACGGTCTTATGGATCTACAATTCCCTAAATACACACTTCATTGATGCTTTTGCAAAACTCATAAAACTATAGCGTAGGGGCCTTGCTCAATATGACCCCGTTCAGCTCAAGATCAAGATAAAGTTATTATTATATGATATCGGCGGCACTGTGGTTTCGTGGTTAATGTGCTTGACCACATCATCGTCCAGGTTCGATGTCCGGAACAATACCTTCCAATACGTCCCAAATGTAAGAACTTACATGAAACGAGTAATTGTGAAAAGCTAGACCTAGGGTACCTGTATCATCACTTTTAATGTCCTGCCTTGATGTGCATTACAAGGATGCTGAAGTCAACCCTCCATTACTCTTCATCTTCACCCATCATTACCAAATCACCAACAACCTTCCTCATGTGGGAATAACAAATTTCAGACTTGATTCGCCCACCTTCTCCGAGGTCTAAAGCTTCAGGAAGCCTACCGCATCCCACAACTTCTATTCCTCAAAATACGAGCTGGAAAACCATGACCGAAGGTATTGAAGTATTCTGGTCGTGTTCCTTATACGACCTCTACTAGTCATATTTTGGCAGCTATATCCGCGATATAATTTTTTCGGTCATTACGCAAGCCTTATGACCATCATTTTATAAGAACCAAAAGTTTACCTCCACTTTGAAGGCTGTTTTCTCACTAAAAAGGAGCTCCAGACCTATTCGGTCGCCCCTCTAAGAAAGTTTATAAGGACGAAGATACAAAATCTGGAAACTCGTAGCCAGTTCTTCGGACTGCCCATCAATAAGTTCCACTTTACAAAATCTTTGTATGGACTTATGGAATTTTGAGAGAGCTCAGAATTGAGTTCTCCTTTTTAAACTAGTTCGTTCATGTAGTTCTGTTAGTGGAGGCTTCAGTGAGCTGTATGCAAAGTGGTATATTAAAATCGAACCATAGCAGTAGTACCAAATTAATATTGTCTGCATGAGCGACTTATTGATGGCACACTAACAGGTGCCTAACATCTCGTCGCTGTTTAAGAAAATCGGCATACCTAGAAAAATGTAGTTTTTCAGGGGAGCAGTTTAAAGATTCCGAACCAGAACATTTTTTTATTACTTCAATTTTTTCAAATGCTTGGCATTATTTTATTCAAAAGTCGCATTTTATTTGGCTATTTCGATTGTTGAATGAAAAATAAAAATTTAAATAGCGAAAATGTATGGTAAGCCTGCAAATTTTATTAATTTTGCTACCCCTTCTAACTTGTGTCACTTTTCCGAAAAAAAATTCACGATGAAAAGTTAATCTTTTTTTATAATTTCATCATAGAGCAATGAAAAACCAAAAGTGAATAAACAGCGTTTTCGGTAAACAAAATTGATTTATTAACACGAACTTCATTATTATATTTTTTTTTGTGTGGTTATACATGTTTGCTTTTTTTAATAGTTAATTCATATTTCGTTTTATTTTTTGTAGTTATCAGTTGAAAGTTATATAAAACCTTAAGATCTAATTTTAAATTTACGAGTAGCAAAGATTAATAAAAAAGATTTAACTTTGAGAAACTTAAAAGTCAAACAGTTCTTAGAACTTTTTATTCAAAGTACTTATTTTATTTACTTAAAAATAGTTGGCGCAACAGGTCCGTAGGGGCCCTAGGCCTAGCTTCTCACAACCATTCGTTTGTGTGAGTTTTTCATTTTTGGGACGAATGGAAGGGATCTACAATTTTATGCCGGGTCCAAACGGCTAATTGAGAAGCTTCTTCATGACAGTTATACTCTTGGATGTTTGTCAGACGTTCGCGAGAGGTGTCGCGGCGGAAAAAAACCATAAGTTGTAAATTTGTTTTTTTCGGGATTCGAACCTCGGACCCCTCGCTTAGTAGTCCAACACACTAACCACTAAGCCACTGCGCCTATTTTATTTACTTAGAGAGGATATATTATTGTAAATAAGTCTTATTTTTTGTACTTTTTGGAACAAAAAGCTCAGTTGCTCAGTTATTTTTCACAGTCTTTTTAAGAATAGATTTTTTTAATAATTATATTTAGATATTTTTTATGTAAGCTATAAAAATAAACGTTTTCTCTCTTCCTCCGCAATTTTTTTGGAACATTGTAGTCTACAATTTTCGCCACAGACTGGCCCAATTTGTTTTTCGGGAACAGTTTTTTTTTTTGACTTTGAAACCGATGTATAAGACTTAGCAGAATTTCTCTGATTTGTTTCCACGGTTTTTACCCATCGGCTGGGATCAGCTTTACGCATCGGTTTTTTTTGAAGAAAAACCGCTAATAATAGAATTGCTAGTACTTGAGTGCTTCTTCCCTTTGTCAACATAGTCGGGTTCAGCTTCAGATTCATCATCGAAAAAGTCTTCATATGAACCCGACGATATCTCAAAGTCCAACTCGGCAGCTCGAGAGGTAGGCGCGACAGACACATCTTTGTTTGGCGGAGTTTCCGATGTTAAAAGAAGTGTAGGAACCTAGGAACTTTTGCCAAAACCACATCATCGGCTAGTCCAGTGCTAAAACTAAAACGTTTATATTATGCGGTTAAAAAAAATGTAAACAAACCTGTATAAGTACCTGTGGTTTTGCTTCCATAAGGAATTGTAAACCAATTTTCACCTAGATTTCTGTTTTCATGATTTACATCATTGGAGCTGTTCTTAGCTCCGGCCAACTTTAGTAATAACTGTGTACGCTGCGACATTATTTATGTATCTTCTTAAAAGAAGCACCAAAGTGTATTGATGTACCAAAAAAGCTTGATGAATACTTAGTAGATTTCTACCAAAATATTTTATAGAAAAATGGCGTAATTTGCTTAAAACACGTTGCAAATATAATTTGTTTAAGATATGTGATAAAGTATTTTAAAGAAAAATGGCATAAGTCGTTAAAATGTCAATGAAAAAAACAAAAATTTTAAATTTATCAAGAAGAGCGGCATAATTCGTTTTACTACAAGACAAAATGTATGAAAGGGCACTAACCTTTTAAAGAAAACGGACCCAACTACAAATAATACTTTTTTCAGCAAACTTTGGCATAACCAAAAATAAGTCACTTTTACACACAAAAATTGTAGTCCCTTCCCTTTGAACATCTGGCAGCTACTAAGAGTTATGCCTATGTTCCAAATAAAGGAACAACGAAATGAAACGGAGTGAAAATTGGCACATTATCCATCTAGCGCGATTCTGAAGCATTAGCTGTTTTTTATTATCAGCGTGATCTGATCCGAATCAGATCACGAAAATAAAACAAAACGGATCATTGAAAAGTTTAATTTTGGAATTGTCGAAACAGTTGCTTTCAAAAACAAAACAGATAATATTGCCATATTGCAAATATTCTTCTCAACGTGACGTCACACAAGGCAGATGTCATTTCACTTGAAATGTCGGGGGTGTTACCATATTTGAATCAAATTTTCATAATTTTTCTTTTCAAATATATTTTTGTGAAACAATTTTAGTATTTTATGTTCAAATATGCAACAGATGTGCAATATTTTGCTACTAACGCTTGAGTTTATCTTGGCATATTAAGGTGTGTCCAGACCACCGAAAGATTTCAGAAATGTTTATGAAATGTTTCTTTCTGAAGCAAATCGGACAGATTTTATAAACATTTATAAAAGAGTTCTGAAAAAAAATAATGTGGTGGGATTATTAGCAGCGAGTGATGTTTTTATTTTTGTAATTTTGGTCTCGGCAATCACGCGACACGCGATTTAATTCAAATAATCGTATTAAATGAATCGCTTTCCAATTACGTATTCCAAGCTTTTCTGGACATTTTTCTTTTATTAAAACACAAATAATAATCGAAGAACAGGGCTCACTTTCTGCGGGGATACTTGTAAAACAAAAATTATTTCCCGTCACGATTGGGTAACTGTGAAACATTTCATAAGCGTTTTTTTGGTGTCCAGATCCATGCCAGCAAAACATTTCTAAACATTTCATAAAAATTGTTTTGTTTAATAAGTGTTTTAGAAATAAATATGGCCCATGTAGGTATTTAATTGTGTATCAAATGTTTGGCTGGTCTGGACATACCTTTATAGTACGAGAAAAAACAAAATAACTCGGAATACGGACAGGGAGTTTATTCGAATACGAAAAAAAAAAACAATTGATTTTTTGTGCTCCATTTTTTAGTATGGCAACGTGATTGTGTGGCTAACGTTTACAGGCACACCAACATTTAAAAATAAAACAAGCTACCTAGTCGGAAACAGTAGAAATAATTTTCAGATCATGATTCGTGATCTCGATGAGAAGCAGGATCATGTGCTGTTGTTGTAAGTGCATGTAAATCGATGATCTATATGGATCATAGCTGATAATAAAAAACAGCTATTATAGTTATATGCCGATTTTACAGAAATGTAGAGAATTTTTTTTTTGAGTTTGCTGGTATAATAAACTAAAAAATCAAGTTTTTCGAGTTATGTCGGTTTTCTTAAACAGCGATGATCTGTACCAATATCTTTTGATGTACACTAAGATTAAAATAAAACCCTACTGTGCTAATAAATCGAAGCAAAGACCAAATCACTTCTCCTTAGAACTATCTGGTGCATTTATACAGTTCACGGTGTTCAAAATGTTGATGGGAAATGCTGCAGAAAAACAACCCTCAAAAGAACACTATATGAACTGCAGTTAAAGCCCTATAGAACTACAAGTAGTTCACTTGTCAGAGATCCTTTTAAAACTGCTGCATTCATGAACTACAAAAATTTCGACCGAAGCTCTGCTATAAAAAAAACCTACCTCCTGCAGGATGCATTTCGCATAAATATCTGTGATAAGAAAGACTAAAGTTGGGACGCCCCTTGTGATCCCAATAAACAACTCCATCGTCTTTTCAAAGTACAAGCAGTTCACCTTCCAAGTCTGAATACTATTGCACACACCTGTAAAGCCGCACAGCGCAGCCACCACACTTCGAGGTGTTAATTGAATATCAACATGCATCCTTATCTCCTACCCCGCCTGCCACATTCTTCTACTCTTCTGCATCGTATTACTTTTCCATTCACTCGCGCGCAAATGAAATTGCTTTCTTTCATCCTTCATATCCTCTTTATAACGGCACGTGAACGCACTTCCCCACATAAGTATAAAGCGAGCGTATATATAAAGTGACAAAGGAATCTATTGTCAAGGAGTAGAAAATCTCTCTCCGCCAACTCTTTTTCGCACAAAAAAAAAAAAAAGCAAAACCCCTATCGCGTGCAAAATTTTGCAGATGATTGCCCATCCACCCACTTCCGCCTCAGCGTGATAATAACCAGCCGCGCTACTCTCGGAATTGCATGCGGCGCAGCCTATTGTTTGAATCAAGTCCCACTGGGGGTGTGTGTGCGAAATGATGTCCTGTCAGAAAGGCATTTTGATGTCTCTGACAATGACGAATCGCTGATGCAAAAAATAACGCAAAATTATTACACTGCCGTGGACTCGTTTGCGGTTCTCTCTCTTAAATATTTCGTCCTCGAAACTCGAAAGCACTCAAGTGTATTACATGTTGCAATTTTCTTTCGGTTGATTGAATAATTCGAACTCGCGCTTGACACATAATTGCTTTAGTGGATAAAAGCCGACCAATTTGACGTCCATTTGCGTAAATGCATTCTAATTGTTGTCACCAGTCGCAGGGGTCTCCACTTATTCCTTCGTTCAGTCTCTATCACACATGGTTGCCATTTGGTTTTGTATACCTACAGAAATGAATTTTCTATCTGTCTATTTTTAGGGAAGACGGTGTCAAATCACTTGTACAGTAAAAAAAAATCGAAAATGCTGTCCTAAGGACCTACAACATCCGTCGGACTTTTTTGTTTCATGGAAAAGATCTCGTCACTAATTGGTCGTGCAGGGGATAAGTGGCCGTATGCAGGTTGTCCCGAACACCGAAATTTATGACATTCCTCTGCATATGGACTCTATTTGTGTATGAAACGTTTAAGGGTACCCATACTTGATAATTAGTATGGGAAATGCAAGTCCTTATGCGGATCGCTTTGTAGGTCGAAAATCTGTTTTGAATATTTCTCATTAGAGGGTGAGTGGTTTTTTTTTTCTTGGGTGTGACTGTAGGATACAAGATCAATATGGTCCTTCATCGGGTATTGTATATTTGATAGTAGGAAGAGCTCTGTCTGGAGGCGCAAACGACGGAAAATGTAGCTAAACTCGCAACTGAGTTGGCCAACGTCTAAAGCAAAATCTGCAGCAATTCACCGTCCTCATCTGGTCTCAGTTCAAAATCCGCAGCGCTTCTCTAAAATAGAAATCAAATCACCTCCGTCGCACGGCATCATTCCACTCTGCGTCTAACGACGCGTGCATTATGGGAAATTTATTTTAAGATCCTGCCTTCACTCGGCGAGCCCACTTCTCATCATCTCTAACAATCGCGTGAATGCATCTATTAAATTGAAAGATATGCCTCATATTCCACTGCGACTATATACATTTTGATGAGTCTGCCAAAGAGTATCTCCGCTTGATGAGGAGCATGAGGTTGACAAAATTACTTTTGTATTCGGTCCCATTTGACACCGTCCCCATGCAAAAATGCCCCCAATTGTAGACAGTATCATAGACTCTCGGGGTCCATAAAAACGAGTGCGCTATCATTATAACACTGGCATGCTACGTATGTATTCCAAAAGGAGCCTCTGCATCGTGTCTTCCTTTTTATTCATATTTTGTACATACATCTCCTTTTTTTCTCTATGCAATTTGTCTCTTGTTATGAACTTTACAGAAGGCGTGTGATGATGGCAAAAGGGCTGGTGCGAGCGAAGGCAGTTAAGTTGTCTCTGCAATATGCGGACACAAAGAGCGCTCACCATATCAGAGTCCTTGCGAGGAGGGGGAGCGGGAGCTGGCGGTAGATGACAGTCTAGAAACTAATCTAAAAGAAAAGATAACTTTTCCTCTGTCAAAACAGCCGGTAAATTAAATTCCTGGGGCATAATTTATGAGGCCAAACAGGTGTTTCATTCAGCATATATAGTGAACCAGGGATTCCCTTTTAGTGTGGAGGAGACTGAGGGGTACCTACCACGTAGTCTTGAGGACTGAGGGTGTTTGCCGAGAACGACATCCACCGAAGAGGTGTTTAGTTGAGGCAGTTGTCGTGTTGTTTTATGAAATGAAGTTTTGGTATTTACTCCTTTTCCTGGTTAGGGAAGGGAAAAAAGGCGACGATAAGGTGAATATAATTTTGGCAGCGAAAGTAGTGTCTTCGGGCGAGAATGCGACAGTTTCGGAAAATAGTCGGCGAGTAGGTATTAAATCTCGTGAGGTTCAACGTCAAAAGCGATTCTTTAATGGAGTCGTGAAAAAGATCTTATGGTAGGTGGGACATTTTTTTAAGTTTGAGAAAAAGTAGCAAGCGGAATTTTGAGGTACCTAAAGTTTCTAAAATAAATACAGATGAGCTTAGGTGAATGAGCATTAATAACCTTTAATGGAGTAGCCGTAGGGTTATGTTATGTTGAAGATTGAGGGCAGAAATCTTTGCTTTTTCTTGCTCGTTTAGTGGCAGTAAAAAAAGAGCCACCACATCTTAAGAGCATGCTAGCAAAAAATAAGCTACAGATATCCGATAGCGTATGGTATAGAAAGGACGGATGAAAGGAGAAGAAGTCCAAGGAAACTCTGTTACCATCAAAAATTGCCTTTCGCGGTTGTCATCCTTCCTGTTCTGTTTAAATTTTGGCAGCTTGTATGGTGATCGCTCACTTAGGGCAAGATAGTTGCCTAAAATAAATAAATAAATAAATAGTTGTCGCAACAGGATCGTAGGGACCCCAGGCCTAGCTTCTCGCAACTATTCGTTTTGTGTCAGTTTCTCATTTTTGGGACGAATGGAAGCGATCTAAAAATGTATGCTGAGGCCAAGCTGCTAATTGAGAAGCTCTTTCATGGCAGTTATGCTCTCGGATATTTGTCAGACGTTCGCGAGAGGTGGAGCAGTGGAAAAGAATTATAAGTTAGAATTTGGGTTTTTTCGGAATTCAAAACTGGGAACCGCTTACTAGTCCAACACACTAACCACTAAGCCACTGCGCCACTATCGCAGTCGGCTACGCCTTGTAAAAGCTGAGTGCAGGGCTTACTACCTCACAAGCGAGAAGTATACGTGTGCTGTCAATGGTGAGAGGCAAATTTGATTCAGTTTTTAATTCAACACTCGGCTAAGTGAGGCCAGACAGCAGTTCTAGAGAATTTGGAAAGCAGGGGATAAAATACACGATCAGACTTAAGCGCCGCGTACTGAATGGAACCCTAAAAAGCAAATGTGCGACAGATTTCCATGCAGACTGAATTGGTAAACTGCACCACGATTGCTGCAAAAGCTGTTTAAAGCGTTGAGAAGACAGTCCAACCTACTGTGCAACTCACTGAGGGAAAATATACGACCCGAATTTAAGTACTTTTAAGATTCAAATTAGAAAACACACATTATTAACCAAAGTTCTTCCAATTTAAACTGATTTTTCTTACTTCAATCAAAAACATTTTAATTTAAAAACGTGAGACGTAAAAGTAACGTTGTGATTCTAACTCAAAAAAACATAAAGGTTTAAAGTAAGAAATAAAGTGTTACAACCATATCAACTTTTCGTCATATATGGTATACCTTGATTTAAGGGTTTTTAGAGTACCTAAATATTACTCCTACTCTCTTTGTATTTTACTCGGTTTTGTAGGCTATTACAGTTCGTCGATTCTCAATCTAAGAATGCGAAGATTAAACAAATCTCCTGAAGTACGTACGTATTCACATTTAGAAAACGTGGATTCAGTATAAGACATTAATTTCTTGCCCCTAAATTGGAGTAGTTGTAACCCTTCTTTACGCATTGTCTTATGAGCAGATGCAGAGTAAATATGAGCCACGCTATTATGTTATGAATGTTAAGAGTAAAAGTAATATTTTGTGCTCTCAAATTTACTCCGCTTAAGAGCAAACTAAGAGTGTGTTGAATGAATTCAAGTATGCAATTTGAGCAATTAAGGATAGAACGTGTTAGTAGTTAAATTTGAATTGTCTTCGATCTCTTCAGCTCTTTCTGCGTTAAAAAAGTGTTCGTGTCGCGTCGTGTTCGTCCCAGTCCCAATTGATAATAATAATTTTGGTGAGTCTAAAATAAAATATACTTGAGGATTGCGACAAAAATAATAACAAAGATGATAATGAAAGACTTTTGAATGTTGTAAAAGAGTTCGATGTTTTAGATATATGTACCTATATAATAACATTTATTGGTTAAGAGTACTTTTATCATTGACCTGCAGCTCTAATTTGCAATTAAAATATATTTGTTTTAACTTTAGCTGGAAATATCACATATAAAAGTCTTCCGTATCTTTGCAAATACGATCTATTGGTTATTTTATTACACATGTAGGATTGGGGGCGGAGTTTCGGCAAAAGTTATTTATGTGGAAGAAGTGAGTATCTATACCAAATTTTTTGGAATACAAAAATTATTTTTTCATGTTGTTCCTGTTTAGCACAATATCGACAATGAAACAATTTCAGCAAGCTCAAAGGTGAGTGTGTGGCTTGTTAAGGAGTTTACAAGCAGGAATAATACTCAATCCTCTTCAAAAAAAATTAAAGAAGTTGCCTTCTTCTACCAGAACGTAAGAGGCCTACGCACAAAGTTTACAAAGTTCCTGGTAAATGCTTATAGTTGCCCATATGACATAATTGTGATTACGGAAACTGGCTTAAACGATGAGTTCAATAACTCCCTTATTTTTCCCTCCTACTTCGATGTAAACCGTTGTGATAGATCATCGGAAAATAGTGTTCACAAGCGGCTTGGTGGTGCGCTTATAGCAATTCTTCAGGACTTTAAGGCAATAGAAGTTGATCTCAGTGATTACAATGACATCGAAATTTGCTGCAGCCATTTGACCTGAAACTCACCGCTAAAATTTACATCGTCTGTATCTATATTCCACCTAGTGCGAAATTAGGTATTGTTACTAGGTACATTGACGCTATTCGCTTCATTATGAACCTATTATCTTCAACGGATACAATTTACAAATGCTAATTATAGTGATATTTGTGTAGAGCTTAATAATTATGACTGGGGTCCTTATCTGTCTTTTGATATTAATGAAATTTGCTCCAAATTATATGACGTTATTAATCATGTTATTTTCAAAAAAGTGCCTGTAGTTCGCATAAAAAATAAGGTTAGTTCATGTCCCTGGGACAACGAAATCACTCGTAACCTAAAAACGTTAAAAGATCGGGCTTATAGAAAATGGCGTTGTAGTCTGGCTGAAGAGGACTACTTTGTATTTAGAAGGCTTAAGTCTGAGTTGAAAACATCTCTCTACCATGCGTACCTTATTTATGTAAATGAAATACAGAATAGTATTAGTTCTAGGCCCGATAAATTTTGGAAATTTATCAATTCCAAAAACAAAAGTGATGGTTTTCCAGCCTCACTCTCTTTTGAAGGACAACTTACTGATTCTTCCCATACTATTTGTAATAACTGTGCATGTTTTTTCCAATCAGTTTATTCTAACCATGATTCCTTGATAGATGAACAATTTTTTGATTATCTTGATGGTTCCTATACTACTCTTTTTAATAAAATGGAATTTTCTGAAGACATTGTTTTTAAAACTTTAGCGTCTTTGGATTCTAGCCTTTAGCCTGGTCCAGATGGGGTTCCTTCTATGTTTCTTAAGAACTGTGCGTTTCCTTTACATAAAACTTTATGCCATATCTTAAATTTATCTTAACGTACTAGCACATTCCCATCTGTTTGGAAAACTTCTTTTATAGTTCCCATTTTCAAATCTGCTAGGAGAAATTAAGTTGAAAACTATAGAGGTATAAGTTACGTTTGTTTGTATTAAAACATTGAAAAAAAAATATTTAAATTAGGTAAATTAGGAATACAACTCAACTCTAAATCTATTTGTTACAAATATTTATAAGATAAAACAAACAACGTTGTCGCAAGTGGTCGCAGACGCTGAGTTGGTGATTTCTGCGGAATCCGGTTGTCGACTTGTTGTTTGTGGGGTTTGATGACATGTGCAACCTGTGGGAATTGATGGCTTGTGTGGAAATGAAGTGCAATTCGATCCCGCATGTGCACGAGTTTTATGACTGTGGCGGAAGTTGATTGACTTTTGTCTCAGTCAATCTTTTAGGTGTTAACTTATATGCAAGCAATCTTCTATTCCAAAATTTTTTGACTCACTAGTTACCGAAAGATTACATTTTTACTGTAATTCCCTTGTTTGTAGTAATCAGCATGGCTTTGTTAAAAAGAGGTCAACTGTAACCAATCTTTTGGTATTCACGAATTTCGTTATTTCTGAAATTAGTAAAGGTAACCAGGTTGATGTCATCTATACGGATTTTAACAAAGCGTTTGATAGAGTTAACCATAAACTTTTGTTATATAAACTTATAAGACTCGGTTTTCCAGTCTTCTTTTTAAATTGGCTTTCCTCCTTCCTCTCGGATAGACTCCAAAATGTTAAGTTTCGTGGTCATATTTCGAAAAATATATCGGTAACCTCTGGCGTCCCCCAAGGAAGTCATATTGGACCACTACTCTTTATATTATTTGTGAATGATATCGTTAAATTTATACCTGAATGCTTTTTGTTGATGTTTGCGGATGACTTTAAGATTTATATGCCGGGAAATGATAATCGCCCTTTCCACCTGTTAAATTCACACCTTCAGAAATTACATCTGTGGTGCTCTAAAAGCAGTCTCTCTAAACATTTCTAAGTGTTCTGTCATAACTTTTTCTCGTTGTAAGTCCCCAGTCATGTATACGTATTCCTTTGATGGTATAGTTATTCCCCGTGTTTATCTAGTCAAAGATTTGGGCGTTTTCAAACAGAACATGGGGAATGTTAAGGCGATATGCTTGTGAGTTTTCGGATGTTTATGTTCTCAAGACCCTGTATAGCGCTTTTGTGTGGTCTATATTAGAATATGCCTCTATTGTGTGGTGTCCGTATTATAGAGTTCATATAAAGAGAATTGAATCTATACAAAAAAGATTTTTAAGATTCGCTCTTAGAGGACTTACTTGGATCGATCTTAGCAACTTACCCCCTTATTTATCTAGACTAAAATTAATTAAATTAGAAGCATTGGAGGTACGGAGAACGGTGGCCAGATTGATATTAATTTATTCATAGGGTTCTAATAGGAGAAATTGATTCAACGGACATCCTAAGTCTTCTCAATATTAATGTTCCTTCATTTGACCTACGTAACTCGCGATTTTTTTGTGTAGGCCATTCTCGTACAAAATACGGTCTTTCTTCCTCAATTAATGGTTTAATGTCAGTATAAAATGCAAATGTCGTTTTAATCGATTTTAATTTACCAGTTTCCTCAATAAAAAGAAAATTACTTGAGAATGTACAGTCATATTTGTTTGCTTTACGTTTACTTTGTATCACATTTTTGTAACTTTAAGTACTAATATTGTGGCCTGATGTCTATGAAAGATTTTTGTTCTTTGGTGACAAATAAATAAAAATAAATAAATAAATAAAAATACGGAAGCCAAAGAGAAAAGGCATAGTTAAACCAGCCAATTTATATCAAGCATCGCTTCTTGTTGTTTGCTAAGAGAAAACCTTTATTCGATATATTTTTTTTTTTTTTGAAAATCTTATGTTATTGTGTCCACGTAATTTGATTACTTTAAAAAAGTGTTTCCCTTTCTAAGGATCTAAACAATTTATTAAGGCGTTCCATGGAAAATTGGTGGTCGATATTTCGGAAAAGTGATGTTCGTCACGTCAGAGTGATCTACTTTGTATGAGCAATGCGTATTTTTTGAAAAAAAAAATGGCCAAAATTGATTGACCTTAGAGCCAGTGACCTGGTTAGTACAGTTTGTATGTACATTGTACACTCAACATTATCCGAATGTATTATGTTTCTGTTTTTTTTTTTCAATGAATATTAAATGAATAAAAAATACAATTATTTATGAAATGAATTTATTTTTTTTTTCTAATTTACATAGCAGGTCCATTTATGAAAGGCAAGTATTAAGAACGTGATTTAAGAAATCAGTAAAGCTCCATAATAGCATAAAAAAATATATTTACTTCCTTGAAAACATCAGATCAATGTAGCATCGATTGTTTTTCCTTAAACTAAGAAATAGCATTCTAAAATCAATATAGCAGGCGGTCAGAATAATAATCAAAATCGTTATCTTAATCTATTCTTAAATTAAACATGCGAAATCTATAAGTAAGAATGCCGTATGACCAGTCTCAAACCGAAGTGCTTGATTTAAGCACATTTCGGATAGCGATGAATATGACTAGAAAATTGATTAATTTAAGTGTGCTTTTGCTTATTATCACTTTATTTTTCTCTCGGTGATACATTTCAGCCGTCATGAACAGCAAACTGAAGAACGTTTGGTAGCTGCTATAAGATGAGATTTTTGCAAAAATATCAGTGACCTACCGCTCTGATTCGTAAACCTGCTATATATAGGATCAAGATAGTGATAATGAGTATACTCAGAAAAGGCATAGATCAGCTCTACATCAGTGGCTTACATAATGGGCCTTAGAACTTATGTACCTCTTGCACCTTATATCAAGACTCCTATTGAACCGTATCTACTCATTTTTCGAATTGCAGTTTCATAGATATTTTAAGTGATCACACTACACCCAATTTCCTGATCTAAGAGAATTTTGACAAACGTCACTAGCGCAGCCAACCTACCTACTCAACAAACTAGTAAAAGTGTGTTTACCTAGAGCTTGGTTTTTCGAGTTCTCAACTCTTTTTAAACTTTCTCCATTACGTAGTAAGTATTGTATTCGTACAAAATTTCGAACTCGAGATGTTAATCAATTCTGACATTACGATGATAGTCGAACCCAAAAAAGTGGGTCGCGAAATTCTCTCCGTCTGTCTGTCTGTCTGTATGTCCCGAGGCTCACAGCCTAAGCGGATGAACGGATTTCGTTCAAACTTCGGATTTAAAGTTTGGGGGCTTACAGTTCGGGGCCTTTTTTTTTTTTGCATGGTAACCTCAATATTAATGGTACTTCCCATACAAAATGTTCATACTAGTTTGATTTGTTCGAAAACGGCTCTAACGATTTCAACAAAAAATGATATTTAAGTAGGTTAGGTAAACATTACTGCATGCTCAGTATTACGCTAAAAAAATCAAAAAAGGGTACTTTTGAAATTTGGACATATCTCGAAAACGGTCCATAGGATTGTAACAAAAATTAATTTCTAAGGTAATATCGTCATTTCTAACTTAATGGAAAACTCAGTTTTTCTCTGTATTATCGTAAAATGGATTTTTAAAAAAGTCATTTTTGAAAACTATAGTTTTCCCTTGTTTTTTTTTTCAACCATATTGAATATGCACCCTAAAAATATATGTCCAACAACTCGGAGCTTACACAATACTCCCACTCCATTTATATTAATACTTTTGATGAACGAGAAAGTTACGTTCGACCCAGGTGTGGACTTTGTTTATTTGACAGCTGACAGCTGAGTTGTGCATGGTTTTTTTTTGCCATTTGATTTTTACCAAAGCCTAACGAGCTTTGAGAGCTTGGCATCGGATAATGTGATCGAAGAGACGGTCCGAGATCTGGAAAAATAATGTCTTCATTATTAGGATGTTCAATTGGTCCCATAGTACCTATGCATGCATAATCAGTCATTATCACAGCTCCTGTATAGCAACTTCAACGGCCGAATTAATGTTGAGTATAGAAGCTCACTAAAAAGAACTCAGATCTTGTTACTTAATTACTGTCAGGATACCCTGGCTCCTGGCACGATGTGTGTATTCATCTCTGTGCGCGCACCCTTTCATTTAAGAAAATTAAAATAAATTATATAGTTTAACTATCTACACAAGCGTATATGTGTGTGTGGAAATATCCATTCAAGATTTAACATCCAGTCCAACTCGTATCGTCTATCTCCACAATCCACATATTATATGTATGAATGAATCCTTTGCCATTATATTATGGGGAGGCTATAGCCTCAATCACTTTATCGCGTATATGCGAGTATTACAAACGCAAAAGGGTTGAATTACTCTCTCCGGAGGTACTTGATATGTTTGCCTTTCATTATAAAGGCAGTCAGTGCCTTGCCTACTGCTACTGCCTGCCTGCCTATACCGAGGAATTCTTGTGCCGGATATATCGCGTGAATGTTGATATATGCACGAATGTCTCTGTATAATTTTTCGCACATACAAAAACACACTTGAGATGGCAGAGAAACCGGGACGCCGGATCCTACAAGAGTTTTCAAGAATAAACGGATGTTTGTGTGCCTGGGGAATTTGCTTGTTATTATTATTATTATTATTATTTATTTTAGTCACAATTTTGTAATAATCGTAATTATATGAAGTGAACGAATGTGTGCGAGCGACAAATATTTTTCATTCAGGGTACACTGTACAGTGGTGATGGGAAGTTTTGCGACAAGAATTTGCGAGTAAATTTGAAAGTGTGTTGGGCGCTCTTTTGTGGAAGGGCTTTCAATGTTTTTGAGCGCTCGGATTTTCACTGAGGAGATATTTGTAATTCTCTTTCTATCGTGTGGCATTAAAGCATGAAGCTATTTCTGGAAATTTTTTAGTGTTTCCGCAGAAAAACTTACAAGTGAGCGACGAAAATATGAAAAATTCCCCAAACTTTGTTTTCTAACTTAAGGTCCTTAGCATTACTCCCAATGAGTATGGTCTATGAAAAATTTAGCAACTGACATCTTGGAAACGACCCTGATCTTTGAATGAATGGTCAACTTGTTCCATAAACGTTGCATACCAACGGGAGATCGAATGAACAGGAGCTGTGATAGTGACTGATTATGCATTGGATCCGGTCCAAATTCTGCTTTGCAAAATTCTGTCTTCTCACACAAAAGATCTGCTAAGCGAAATTATATTTTATAATTAATTATTAAAAAATTCTGATTTTCGAATTTAAAGGAGTAAAATTCTGTTTTTTCCAACTAACAAATGTAAACAACGAGAAAAAAAAAACGGATATAAAAAAAATTATTTTAAATTTATAAAACATTAAAAATTATTTAGGTACTTTAAGTTCTTAAATAAAAATAAAATTAAAATTAAAAAGAAACAAGAAAAAATAGATTAAATATTTTGAACAAAATTTGAATAAAAAAAAACAATAGATATCTACTGAAAAACAAAATAAAAAAATAATGCGAAATTTAATTTCAAAAAATATGAAGCTGTCAGAATTTCAATTTCTTAAAATTTCATTTGTTTTCTTTTTATACTTATACTTATAAATCATGAATACCTACCTGATACCTACAAAGAATTTCGAACGTTTAAAAATGAGTGCTTTTTGAAATTCCTTATCACTTTGAATATGACAAAATTTATATGCATACAAACTTTCCTTGCAAAACTTTAACAATATATAACATATTTTATTTTAAACCAAATGTAAAAGCTTCATTTCGGCAGTATAAAAGGACAGCCCAAATGTTGTTTAATCAAAATTCCTGCGACAAGCGACGCGGTAGGATCTTTGAATACTCTAAGGCCATTTTCATAGGATGTTCGTTGTAATATCTGTTACGCTGCGATTGATGGTTTGGTGGACAGACAACGACTTTTGCTCAGTCTTCCTAAAAAATACCGATAGCAGTGTCGCTTCTCTTATTTACTTTCGTATTTCTATAATAAAAATAAAATAAAATCGTATTTCTGAAAAGTAATCACTAAATATTTTATTTTTCTCCCAGGAGGAAATATAAGGCTTCAAATAGACACTTAGAAAAACAAATTAAAAAAAGAGAATGTTCTCTCCATTTTTGCTTTACAAAATTCTGCAAACAATAAAAAAAGGGTTGGAAAATGTTAAAAAGCGCGCGCGATATTGCCAAGCCTTTTTTATTGTTTGCAGAATTTTGTAAAGCAGAATTTTGAAAAGCAGAAATTTGATAACAGAGTTTTGTTAGCGGAATTTTGAAAGCAGAATTTTGTAAAAAGAATTTAGACTCACCCAGATTTTTGACCCCAACCCGCATCCATACAATGCAAATACAAATGATTTGTACAATTTATAGTCAGCTATTTCCCTGTCTGGACGTGCAAAGGAATACGCAAAGATTTTCCCTTCAAACTAAATGGCGGACATTTTTTTTTCCAATCCCGAGCCTAACGTCTCCTTCCGTATTGATGACGACATCCAACTCCGGCTAGAAGGGCATAAATGCAAAACAAAATAACGAAATTCCTTCAGGGTATGAAAATAAGGACGAAAGTCGAGTTACTGTGAATGAACGCCCGCCAAATGGAAATGGAAACGTAGGTATACCTAGCGATGAATAAGTCTCCTTCACATAGGTTAACAGCACAACACAAAATAGTCGAACAGGAGTGAGAATGAATTTCCTTTTGCGCCGTCATTATGTCCTCCTGTTTCTCCCACCGCTGCAAAACAATTGAGAATATTTTTTCCACCTCCGTTTGCATTACTATTTGTTTATCATTTTTTTTTCTTGGTTGCCTGTATTTTTTGTTGCTTTTGTGTTACTTTTCGTTTGGTTCATTTGAAAGGATAAACATAGTCTAACCAAGCTGTGAGAGCCTACTATAGAGAGCAGGATCAGGATCAGGATTGAGCGAAAAAGGATATTCCAATGCATTTTTATTTTACTTTCGTTCTGCGCCTTTTGTAGGTAGGTATATATCCTTGCAACGAATTGCTTTCTGAACTTTTTTTGTTTCTTCTTTTTCGCAATCAAACATCCCGAGGGTAGGAAATATTTATGATAAATCCGCACAATAAAGCAGGACCCCTTGGAATTTATTTTAAAGGTAAAAATAGTACGGATCAAGGGGGTAAGAGTGTTTGTTATTTAAAAAGAAATATCACACGATTGGGTGTCCCTCTGTTTGTCCTTTACGCGTTTCTAGAAATTTTATCTGATCATGCATCGAAACGTCTTTGGTAACGAGTGAATCTAAAAGAAGTGGTTTTCGTTTCTGATGCGTTTTTCTCGAGTTTTTGTTGCGTTTTTCTACGTGTTTATTCTCGCTTCTTTCCTCGCGTTTTTTGATGCGTATTTTCACGCATTTTATAATGGGTTTTTTGTCGGCAGTGGATTTTTTCTTTGATGCGTTTTTGTACGTGTTTTTGATGCGTGGTTTTGCGAGATTTTTGACGCGTTTATTCTCGCGTTTTTTTATGCGTTTTCTTTTTACTTTAATAATGAAACTTTGTATACATAGATGATTTTTGTCAGTACAAAGGACTTTAAAATATTTTGGAGGTTTTGCATAAATGGGCGTGGAGCCTACCTTACAAGAAACAGTTCACGTTTTTAAAGGAGTATCTAAATATATATCTTAATGACCCAAAGAGTGCCTAGCACTCCAAATCCCAACAAAGACTGTAATGAGTTTGACTCGTTTGAGGTTGAAGTTGAAAAAACTCAGAGATTCTTGTCTTATTCTTGCTCCTTTGCCAAGAAGCTCATTCATGCAAATAGCACAATTTTTGACAATACCTGGATCACAGCTGACGCACATCTTCATCATAACAAAGAGAGGAATAATGATGGTTGAAATTTTGTCGTCACATATCGAAAACGCGAAGAATATAGGACCGAGTACAGAACCCTGTGAAACACCACTACTGCTTGGAATAAAGTTTGCTAGCCTACCACCTATTTTAACTTCTATTTGGTACATAAATAAGCTGGGATTAGGTATACAGAGTTAAACGATTAGTTGTTAGACCGACGGTGTTTATTTGCAAGCTTGTAATAGACACGTCCCTGTGACAAATGCTTTTGATTTAAATATCAATTTAAGTTGAAATTGTCAACTTTGTCCCCGTCGAGTGATTTATATGAATAAAATTTAATGATCAAAGCAGTCTTTAACTTCTTTGAGTCAAGGCAAGTCGTTCCTCATTCTACAGATTTGTGGAAGCACTGCCCAGAAAGTAGACCTTGTGAAAATTAAATTTAGAGACGTAAGTTGTCCGTGGCTATACCTATTTTAGATACGTCAAAATAAAATGGGCTCTCTGCAATAAATAGTATAGAAACGCCCCCAAAATGTAGGCGTGGAGCATAAGGCCGGCCGCACAGTGGATACGTTTTCGTACGAGTTTGACGAGTGAAACTCGTATCCACTGTGCGGTCGGCCTAACTTTTAACGAACGATATATTTTGAATTGGGCTGTCTTATTTTTTTAGCAATCTTCCCTAAAAAGAATTATATATATATAAGTAAAATGCTTCAATGCAAAGACGAACTGTCTTTAAATTAAATCGAGACGAGCAAGTTTTGCCTCTTCAAATTAAATTATGAAAGCGCCCCCAAGAAGTGAGCGTGGGTTAAAACAATTATTGTTAGTTTATATTTTGGTATGAATTGTTATTTATTTTAAAAGTAAATACTTTTATTTGTTTCCAGTAGTTAATATTATAAATTAAATAAATTTAGAAATAGAAAGTCTACTAACTAAGACAGCTTGTTCCTGAACTTAAAGTGTGCGTCTAATTAAAATTAATTCAAATATCGAAACAAGTCGAAAAACCTTCTTCCATTTTTAACAACAAAATTTGACTGGCCCGATCCAAATTTCACTCCCCAATGCAGCACATTTGCTTTTTAGAAATTCTCAAAATATGCTCATCCACCGCACAATCAGCTTCAAAATGCATTCTACTGTTCATAGGGTCCTCATACTTAGCGGACACGTTATCCTTCTTGTTGCAAACGATATCCTTCATCCATCAGAAATTCCTTTGCTTGTGCAATTTATTCTTCTTCTTAATCTGCCCTCTACCTTAACCTCTTTTCAATTTTTAATTTCAATTCAAAAGCAAGCCTGCAGATTTACTCGCATATACTCGCAATATCGCAACACAATGTAACAGGTACTGGAGTGAGAGGCATTCCTACATTTTGTGTGCATACTCCTGAAGGATAACCCCTTTCAGTGACTTGACTTCTGGCCCCGCCCCACAAATTCAATGGTTTACCTTCAAAGAGCAAACACACAGAATAACTTCACCGCAAGAGTGTATGATGGAATGCATAGCAGTAGCAGGGTTTTGCTGTTGCTGCTGTGGATTTTTTACAATTTTCCTTATTTTCACGTATTTAAAGGTATTTAATTCGAGTCCCCTAAGGATATCGTGCAGGAGGGTCTTGTTTGTTTGCCCTGAATGGTGGCTGGAAATATATAGAAAATACGTCTACTTCGAGTAGAGTTCATTTTTTGGATAAGGACAACACCCTACTACGTCAAGCTACACAAATAAATTTAAGCTCGTCCCTCAGGCCTTGCAACTGTGCACTCGTCTAAGTATTTCCGAATTTTATCTGCAATTTGAACCACACTGGCCGCCCTTTATGCAGCCTCGAGCGACCATCAAGCTGTATATGACACATTTTCGTCTTTCATCTTTTTACTGTTCGAGGCACTGGCTGCAATGTCCCTCATAGACACTGTGGAATTATTGTGAACACTCTCTGAGTCATTGGCGAACTTGTGTGTGGAACAACAGGTGGGTTTCTGGGTGCCCCAAATGGTGATGGTGCCCCAGCGGAAGGATTCGCAATTCTCATATTTCAAATGAGGTTGTAGGTAACTTTTATAGCAATGGTGCGGTCGAATTCAATTAGCACGCGAATATAATATAATCTAGTGGACATTGGACAATATGGGTGCCACTGGCACCGGTACTTTCAATTCGCAATTAGTCCCACCATACGATGGCTGATGCTGATAACTGAATTTGGCTGCGAATGGGATTTTATTTGATTGTGATAAATGCTGATTGTCAGATTGACGCAAGTGGCGCGCTAATTTCATGCTTGTTAAGTGTTTTAAAATGCTTTTTGGTTAATTCTATTGGGATAAAGCATTTAAGTTGTATGTGGTGTAGGTAAAAGTACGAAAAAAAGCAAGTGTTGGATGCTCCCCAGTGCATCCAGTGTTTGGTTTGCAGTTGGTTGGGCGCATGCAAGTGGACTCTAAGCTGTGTAAATTATGGTGAGCGATTTATTTGTCTGGTTCGAACTTCGAACAGTCCCATCCTAAAATAGGAAAATGCATTGATGAGCAGCAGTGATCGGTCTTCTACCACTTTTAACACTTTCGGAAATTCTACCAACCTCAACTCGAAATCTACCACCTTTTACTCATCGCTATTCGCTAATAATATTTCAAATAACGTTGCCTACTACCTATACCTACTCGCCTTACTTTTACCCATACATAGGTACTCAGCTATCAGTATTTTTTTTTTCTGAGAGTTGTATCAGCAAAAACTTGCAGTCCAGTACACCATTTACTGCGCTAATATTTCATTATTTGACTGTATTTGTGGGAGGGTGTTTTGCTATGGCTAGACTTTTTGTGTTTAGTGATGAGTTGAATCTACGGCGTCTTTTCTGTAGTTCTTTTTTATATTTATGCGTTTAACTCAAAAACATTTTTTTTTAATTAAAATCAAGAGCTATAAAAATTGAAAATGCGTAAATTCTTGGATCTTAGCTGCCAAGGAACTTCTGGGGAACGGGGAAGATTTTAAACCCCCGGAATTATTGGTAAGATATGCTTCAAAATTCACAGACAGTTGCCATACGAAGTAATAATTTTGTTTGTGTCATTTTTAAAGATTATTTAAATTAATAATAAGAAATGACTGATTTATGTTTATTTTATTTCCCTGTTTTTGTTTTACTATTCAATTAGTATAAATAAATGAATTACTTACTATGGACTTTTTTTCTACCACTTTTTTTTTAAGGCTATCTACCAGCGCTTCGCTTTTCTCAAGTCCCACCACTGATGAGCAGTAACAAAGTCTGAATAAGCTGTGCGTTTCCGACTTCGAGTTTGATAAAAGAGGAAGAACAGCACGCTTTGTCTGATCTCTAGTCGAAGGAGTTATGTAGTTTGTTTTAAAGTATTTCCTCTCTTATTTTAGTTTTTGATAAGACAAAATAATAATAATGCCGTGTTTTGCTCTACGTTATGTTGCGTTGGTCTGAATACTCTTGCGTTGCATTTTTGTTTAATTTGTTTGTGTGTCTTTGCGTTGCTTTGCGCTGAGTTGCATTGCGTTGTGTTGCATTGCATTGCGTAGAGTTGCGTTGTGGAGCGTTGCGTTGCGTTTCGTCGAGCTGTGTTGCATTGCGTTGTGTTGCGTTGCATGTGCGTTGTAAAGCGTTGCGTTGGGCTGGGTTGCGTAGCACTGCATTCTCTTGCGTTTTAAATGCGTTACATTCTGATGTGTTGCCTTCCGATATGTTGTGTTGCGCTGCCTACGGTTTTGCATCCGCCGTGCTGTGGGTTACCGAACTCTACAAAAAGTGAAAGTGTATAGACCAACGACTGCTGTAAAATTTATTGCGACGGATGCTTCATTAACGAATTTTTTTGAGACTAACTGACACAGTATCTACCAAGAAGGGACCTCCAATTTTATGCCGAATCCGAACAACTGAACAGAGAAGCTTTCCAGGGATAGTTATAGTCGAAAATGTTTATCAGGCGTTTTGCGGAAAAACCCTCAGTAGTCCGGCACAGTAACCACTAGGCCCCTGCAACTGTTTGAAGGTACCTACCCGTAATGTTACAAAGTCAAGATCATTTTGTAGCACAATCAAACTTACTGTGCGCTAATGCTTGGGAAAAATGATGACCGGTGAACCACTTAACCGATGGCCAATGCCTCAAACTGCAAACTTTGTCATAAGGCGCGAACTTTGTTCTAAAGCGCCCCATACACGACACAACTAAGTGAGGTGTTGTAAAAATTCTGAGGTTTTAGAAAACTTTCAAGTGTTGGATACTTAGGAAAGCGGGATCTAATGTAAACCAAGCTTTACTATTCATTTTCAGGAATTTGGAATGAAGCACCAGACACTGAAAACTTTTTGTTTCCGATGAAAATTTGTCGATGAAAATTGATCCACTGTATCGTATGATAGTCAGTCACAGATTGACCAACTGATCAACTTCAGTCTTCATTCTTAATAATAGGAACGACTTGATTTCCTTCCTTCTTTATTAGCTTAAGGTATACAAAGACAATGCTGACCAGTCTTAAAAAACCCCCGTGTATGGGACCCTTAAGGGTATCTCTTCAGTAAAGGGCCAAAGCATCCACCAACCTTCACAAAAATGCAAATGCAATATGATTGCGGAGTACCTACCTAAAAATTTCGACAAAATTCTTCTCCTCGTATAGACAACCCACCAGCACACACCCTTTGACGCTTCATGCTTTCATTTCATGCCATCCGAATCTAATTAAACTGCGGGTACTATTTCATTCCCCCACTTTGGGAAGTGCTCAAAAATTCCACCTCCTCGGCTCAGAACTTTGCTTTGATGTTCTTTTCATTTTTTTATTTCTAAAGTCATTACCTCACTTCAGTACTGCATCATAGCAATTTTCGAAAGGGATTTCCAATCCCTATTAGTTAACTATTCCAATTTATTTGACACACATTCATCCGCTCGTGTGGAATCAAGGACGAACGTTCGCCGGCATCATCATGGAATTTCTCACTTAAAACTCGACAAAATCGTGTCACTGATAAGCAAGAGATGCAGACATCCCCGTGTGTCGAATTGTGTCAAATTGGAAATCCTTGTGACAGAACTACCCCCCTACTACCAATTAGCAGTAGCTTTGCTGATGCCTTGTAAGTAATCACATAGTTGGATTGTGTCCCCTTTTGTAAGAGTACGAGTGTATGGATGACTGGGAGTATTAATTTCCGCAAGGGCATTACATTTTAACGAAAGACCAAAAATTCACTCGCACGGAAAAGCACGAGGGTGGTGGACTCAACCCTCAGCTATATGTATGGAAAATTTAATAAATCGAAACATGGTTTAAGGATTTTCTCATTTTTTGTTGCTAACTTTTCTCTTAGTTCCTTTTGTGTGTGCAGCTGCACTTGTCCTTCGAATTTAGAATAAAAAATAAAAAGACTGGGTAGGACTGTAAGTGTCAGCATTTTTGTTCCTTCTGTCATTATAATGTGTGCCTGGAGAGGGTGATTTATGTTTCCATATAACTGACTTGCATGGCGAACTAGCGACCCGTAAGGCTCTCTCTTGGTTATTGCAAGCATGGCTTATTGTATCGCATATATCACACATGCAACGCATATATGGTACATTTTGTGCGATATGAGTAACCCCTTGGATCTGCCATGTACGACGATATGAATCCTTTTCAAGGTTTTATTGGAACGTTTGGGTTTCTTGTTCCGGTAAAGGAAGCGAACGTGAAATGAAGACGTCTTGGTTTCGTGTTTCCCTTGTTGACTTAACGGTGTGACATTCGGAAAAGAAATATGGACTACTATAATAGGGTTATGTCTGCAGAGCGGTAGGTATACGATATTTGATTTCAGGCACGATGTGTGCGGCGAAAATTTATAGGTCGAGTTTTATTCGGTCATTAAAATCAATCTGAAGATAGACGGGCCGAGGAGTACTTCGGCAATTTGAAGTAGGTAAGGTTCAACTATGACCCGTAAAGGCAATAGGAAAATTAGTCATTTAGGTTTAAGTCCGCGGACATTTGCTGCAGTCCTTCTAACTTATCCCACCTAAACCAAGATGGCGTCTGGACTACGGCCACAAGTAAAAAGCCTACCCAGTCAGATCGGACCCATGCTAGCTTAATTTCACATCAAGCTTTTTGAGGTTGCGTGTCGAATATAGGAGCTTCAAAGATCCGAGGAAACCTCAATTGGAATTGCCATGTTAAAATGTGACTTGGAAGGCTTATGACCCCTCTTAATGAAAAACGGATTACGGTTAAGATTTTAACCAAAGTGCAAAACTATACAAATTGCAAAAGTGTGATTTACCTTTTAAATCAGATCACTGACATGTTGTCTTCAGTGTGCGGGCAGCCTTAGGCTTCGGCTACGCAGTGAGCGACGAGCGACAAAGCTATTGAGCGACTTCGCTCTACTTATAAAAAAATCGGCACCACACAATTTCATATGTTTAACATTTTAAGAGCGACGTCGCTCAACCGCTTGTCGCTCACTGCGCGGCTGCACACTAACACTTCAATTGGTAAAATCGAATCAATCGATGAATAAGCCTGATTGGTTGGAGGTTCTCGGATAGGCTTGTCTTTTGAAGAAAGTTTCAATGCCAGCTGTTCGGTATAAGCTGATAGATATCTCTTAAAAAATGCCACGTTGTCGTTAGTGGGCGGGCAGCCTTAGACTTCAATTATTGATATGTCCAAAATGAGGTATCGCTCGATTTTAATTAATATTTTGGAAGACAAAATCGATGCCACCTCTTTAGTTTTATGCTGACATATTTCGCATGACTAAATGTTCGTTTGTCGTTAGTGGGTGGGCAGCCTAAGATATATTGAGTCAAATAATCAGTGTCTTGACAAAAAATAGTCATTTAAAGAAAGCACTAGGTCTTTATTAGGAGTATGCGCACAGATTTTTGAAAATAAATTGTCATGTGGTCGTTAGTGTGCGGTTAGCCTAAGATTTTAAGTGATAAAAGCGAAGCAATCGATGGATATAACCAATATTTTCAGGATTTTGAGATGGGCCAGTCTTTTTAAGACAGCGTCTAGGCTTCCAATCTTTTAAGTATAGAACTATAGAGTGTTTCTACTTCTTTACCTTTTAAAAAACGATACTACCCACCGTAGGAGATGTTCTCTTAGCTATAAACAACCGGATTAAGGTCCAAACAAAAAAAAGCAGAAATCAATAAAAAATTTAAGCTCAGCTAATAAGCAATAAAACACCAACTCCTCCCAAATATCATAGCTTTATTTAAACCCTGATTGAACAAACCTACACCAGCTTACCCTGCTGCATGCAAGCACTAATTTTGTACGCAGCATCACAATTGTTCGTGCCCTTCAAGTCCTTGCATAGAGCCGTCATCTTACCGATGACATCTTTTTCCGTCGAATTCAAGATTTTCTCGGCCATGATTTGTATTTGGAATACTCCATCTTTGGCCGTTCCACCCCTCTCCGAAATACACAGGAACGCACACTTTGTGTTTGGGTTAACATCTGCTGGTTTAGTTTTGCCTGTCATTGCTTTCTTCAGTGCGTCTGCGGTTACGTTAAGCTTCTGCGTGCACTCTATGATGCTCTCCATTTTGAACTCTCCACTGCACTTGAAAATTAAATAAGTGGTAGTGAGAATTTTTTTTTTTTAAATATATCCAATTTACAGTGTTGACAGCACAGAAGGCTAGTATAATAATGACCGCAAAATGCCTCATGACTGTTCCGGACTTGCGGTTTTGCGTTGATTTTGCTGGCTTTTATACGCGTCAATTAGTTATTACATTAATTTGTCATAATTTGACTCAATTTTATAAATCGGACAATGCTTAGTTAATATCTGAAAAAAAAAATTTGGCTTATTTTGATAGGTGATTGGCATAGCAGATGGCTGTTGATGTAAATAATTGTAACTTGAATAAAATTGGTGCCAAATTAGACTAGGTTCGGGTTTGACTTCAGCATTTTTTTTCTAAAGTGCCCTTTCTTTCCCTTCTAGCTGGCACAGTGTATGGGTGTATGAAGGCATGGCCGCCTTCCATTTGTTTCTTAAATTGTTCCGAATTGTCGTTTAACCTAATTTGTTACGAGGTTGGTTTATACGTCTCCGCGATCTTCCACGGCTCACGGTCTACAGAGGCGAGAATTGTTGTGTTCTTCGCTTAAAAGGTTCTGATACTCGGTGTATTGAGTCACTGGTTGGATCTTTTGCTTTACGGTTGTTGCCCTCGCTAGTTTGCGCTTTTTATTTGGAATTTAATGTTGTTACTACTTGAAAAGGGCGACATAAATGCTGAAACACTGAATACAAACGAGGGCACACTTTGCGGACCCGGTCGAAATTCTGCTTTCAAAATTCTGAATTTTGTAAAAGAATTTTGACCCATCCAGAATTTTGGCCCCAACCCTAAACATTGAAGTGAAAATTTATTCAGTTTTGAGGGTGCTGGCCTTTGGTTCAAGTAATTACGAACTACGAGGAGGCATGGTTTCAATGAGGAACTTGTCGTCCGCATAGTGCCCACTATGAAGTTTTTTTCTGATCCGCTGTAAATCTCAAAACTTACATACCTCCTACTCTCGGTTGAAAGTGCGCCTGATTTTGCTTTATATTTCTTGCAGTCATTTTACTTTTCTGTTAGCCAATTTAGCTATGCCTGTCAATCGAACTATCCAAGCTCATTCTGTAAATCGTGTAGGGGATGTTCGGAGTGTGTACAAATGAAAAGTGTACTCTCGCTGCACTGAATCTTAAAACACAATAGCAGAAATCTTGGATGTTCGTATTAAGAACAACTGATCCATAAAAGTGATCTTTGTAACCTCAAATTGAGATCCTATTCTCCAACCGAACATTTTGCTTCTAAAAATCTCACCAATGGCCATTTCAGTCACAAAAACAGTCTGCCGACTCTTTTTCTGCTTGTGTCTATCTTGCATCTTATCCAAGCGGATTTTTTTACAAATCTTTGCACCACTTAAGATTGATGAAAGGCACGTTCCCTGAAAAGCCCCGAAGTAGGAGTGGATGCAGCTCAGCGCTGTCCCTAATGAGATGCTTCTGTGTGGCCAATGACATGCTTGTAGATCAGTTGTCCTCGTAGACGAATAAGCCTGGAAGCTGGACTTTCCAGCATAGTCTTGATTTTTTTATAATGCTTTCAGCTACGAATTAAGACCCGGTAGCATGAATTGAATTCACACAGACAAATAAATTCAAAGTACGTATTGGTCACTTTTAAAACCACTGACTACACAAATCACTAATCCTATTTCAACAGTCTTAGAAACTGACTTCTCTCTTAAATATGTCACAAGTTTGAGAGTTGTAAGCCTTTCTCCATCTAGATATAAAGAAGTCAATCTAAGGGCACAAGTGCCACCCATTTATCGGGAGAATAAGAAACATTCCCTTTTCCTATGAGTCGCACTTATTGCCTAACAACTGCGAATGGAAAAACCATTCCCCCCTCGAGCTAAATTCAATTCCATTCGAGTCCTACTCCGCCCGTGAGCATAAAATTCATTTAATAATGTGATCCAATATTTTTGTTTAGAAAAGCTCAAAAGGTATAACAACACAATCAAAAGGTCAACATGACAACTCCAAGGATTTCGAAGTTAAATAACCAAATATACTTGAGTGTAAGTGGGATAAACATCAACGACAATCTCCCCCCAAAAGCCAGTAACAATTTCGATTCACCAGCGACCGTAGGTTGGAGGATGACAATTTCATACTCCGAGGATAATGTCCTGCTACCTGTTATCAAGGCAACGCACTGTAGTCATCGTCCCACTCAAATTGAAAGACACAAAACGAGGGTGCTTGGTACCTGCCCTGCAGTTATATACAAATGTATAAGCACAAGACAATGTATTTCTTGGCAAACAGTCTGCCTTACAAAAGGATAACGCAGGAAAATTTTAAAAAAGACCAGGGAAAAATAGTAAAACTGCAGCTCATGTGTGTCTCTATAATTCCGATGGTTGACGGTTAAAGACACATCGCATTAGAGTTGCGAAATATTTCATGTCCTTTTCGCCCACGGATGATTTTGAATTGTTTTCTCCACATGTATGTTAGCTTAGGTGCTTAGGGGAACACAAGTCATTTCAGTGTCCCCTTTATAAGATTCTTGTAACAGCAACCCCCGCATGGATATCACTTTGTTCCTTTTTTTGTATGTCCATTGGGAGCTACTGGAAATCATTTCCATACGCGCATCCATTAAGAACATTACTTAGCACTTTGGGATCATATACAATCTCTCGAGGAGCAACAAGGAAACTAATTTAAGAAACAATGGCACAACAGAAGGACGAGACCCCGAAACGAAAGAAGAAGAAAAAACGGAGACGACGAAATGGGGATGAATTGATGTGATTCGAAGGGAATATACTTACTAAATCCCCTGCTGTCGTTATCGTTACTTTTTTTCTTTTGGCTTTAACGCGCGCGAATCTTACGAACATTCCTGTGGAAATGGCATTCAGTCAGAAAGTGAGTGTGAGGATTGGGGTGGGCAGGAGCACGGAGCACTTGTCGCATGGAAGGAACCTTAAATGTAAAACACATCGCAATGCGCCGACTATGGTGTATCCCTGTGGGGTACTTAGTCGCTATGGGGGGGGGGGGGGGGGATAGGTAGGACTATTTTTTGTAATTTGTGCGCCGCACGTCCCATGTGTGTACTTTTTTCGTTACTGTGGTAATATGTCATCATGTTTTGGCTTTAGAAGGTTTAGCCCACGAGCTTGTTTTCTTAATGCATTCTTCTTCATTTGTGTTATGACTTTGTGTTGAGTAGAGGTTGGGGGAAGCGTTATTGCATCCTACACTACACCTAATCTTACCTACATTGAAGGGAACTTTAGAAGATGTTGACTGGGTTCTTCTTATTCGAAGGAATATCTGAGAGATAACAAAAGCTGTTCGCTGATTAAATTTCAATGAGACAAAGATGATGCTTTGTAAGAATGTGCAAAGCCCTGGCAACAAAATGCATTTTTGACGTTGTGTTGCCCTAACTACGGGTTACTTCTTGTTCGTAGGAATATCTGAGAGATGAGAGTTATTTACTGGATTCTACCTATTCGAAGGAATATCTGAGAGATGAGAGATATTCACTGGATTGTACTTATTCGATGGAATATCCGAGGGATAAGAGTTAATCGCGGGATCAATTTCAAGCAAACAAAGAAGCTACTCATTCAGAATATTCCATGACCTTGAAATGCATGAGGGATGAGAGTTATTCGATGGATAAATTTAACAGAGATATGTAGGATCCATTCAGAATATTCCATGACCTTGAAATGGATGAGGGATGAGAGTTATTCGATGGATAAATTTTACAGAGATATGTAGGATATCGTATTTATCTAATAACTTCAATGCAATCATAGATTTTTACCTACGTTCTCATTTTCCGAAGGGGTTCGCGAGTCACAAATTTGAGAAAATGAGCATATCATTGTTATCTGGATAACTTTCTTATTTGTTAGTTAAAAATTTGGCTTACTGTCGTATTGATAAATAGAAAGTTTTCATAACTTATTGGATAATTATTAGTCACAAATACTTACTCGCTATCCACCGAATAAAGTTGTAAGTGACTTAAAACGTAATGTAAAATCGCAATCAAATCGTAATCAAAACTTCGTAGAAATTTGCCTTTATATTTTTTGCCTACAAAAGAATGAATTTGTTTATCAGATCTATCTGCTGGATAACTGATCTGGCAAAGAGCTTACCCGTGAGTTAGCCTATAGTAAGTTTTGTGCTTATTCGATGAAAAACACATGCGCTTGGTCTTTATCTATAGAAAAAGTAATCAAATGATCACCCAAAGTTTTTCTATAAATACCAATAATTTCCCAGTTTTTAGATTTATCTGCTGAATAAGTCTAGTGTTTCCATCAAAAACTCATTACTGTGTGACGCAGATAAACCTAAGCCTAAATTGACAGCTGGTCTTATATACTATCTGGAAGATAAATACTCAAAGTTGCACTCAAAGTCAGAGATAAAATTGTCTTTCGGATAAGTACCGAATATATTTGATCATAACTTTATCTTTAATGATCTGGACTGCATTTTTCTATATACACCAATAATTTCCGAGCTTACAGAGTTATCTGCTGGATAAGTCTAGTCTCATCAAAAAAATCCTGGGTGTGGGACGCAGATAAGTCTAAATTGACAGCTGTTTTTATTCAACACACTATCTGAAAGATAAGTACTCAAAGTCGAAGTCAAAGTAAGATTTAAGGATATCTTTTGGATAAGTCTCGAATATATTTGATCATAACTTTATCTTGAATGTTCTGGTCTGAATTTTTCTTTAAATGCCAGAAATTTCCGAGCTTACAGAGTTATCTGCTGGATAAGTCTAGTCTCATCAAAAAAATCCTGGGTGTGGGACGCAGATAAGTCTAAATTGACAGCTGTTTTTATTCAACACACTATCTAAAAGATAAGTACTCAAACTCGAAGTCAAAGTAAGATTTAAGGATATCTTTTGGATAAATCTCGATTATATTTGTTTATAATTTTATCTTGAATGATCTGGCCCGCATTTTTATATAAATAACAATAATTTTCGAACTTGCAGAGCTATCTGCTGGATAAGTCTAGTCTCATCAAAAAAATCCTGGGTGTAGGACGCAGTTATGTCTAAATCGACAGCTATTCTTATTTAACACACTATCTGGAAGGTAACTACTCAAAGTCGAAGTCAAAGTTAGAGATAAAGATATCTTTTGGATAAGTCTCGAATATATTTGATCATAACTTTATCTTGAATGTTCTGGTCTGAATTTTTCTTTAAATGCCAGAAATTTCCGAGCTTGCAGAGTTATCTGCTGGATAAGTCTAGTCTCATCATCCTGGGTGTAGGACGCAGAAAAGTCTTAATTGAAAGTTGGTCCTATTTCACACACTATCTGGAAGAAAAGTAGTCAAAGCTGCACTGAAAGTATTAGGTAAAGTTATCTTTTTTCGAATTTATTCGTTCCCAAAATGTATTATCTTGAATGACGCGTACTGGATTTTTCTGCCTATACTGCCGAACTTGAAAGGTTATCTGTCAGATAAGTCATATATATCCAAAGTGCATGCAAAGAAGTCTGGTTTGGCTAGTGGCTAAATAAAACTCCGTTTAATGCCCGCTCGACTGACCCACCCATTTCCCACCTTTAGATCATTTCTAGCCAACTCGAGCACAGGCAAAACACCCCCTACCGCACCATTGTCAATCCGCCAACTATCGCATTCCATATGAACAAAGTGCGCACTCCTAAATTATGCACGCTCTAAATTCACACCAAATCGCACTTGCGCGAATACCCCAGTTGAATCTTCATCACGGTTAAAGGTCCATGTCCATGTGTCCATGCCGCTTCCAGGCACAATTCACTCATACAATTCTAACAAAAAAAAAAAATTCCTCAAAAAGTTTTACCCACTTATCATTATCCCACTTAAACGACCATGACCGTCGTGGTAGCGATGTGCCAACTTCTGGCGTCCAATTTTTGCGCGTTCCTCCCAATTCGCGCAGCGCGCATATCACCTCATAACGGTGGTTTGGTGCAACTCTCCACATCCATGGTGGTGGCTCCTGCAGCTCTGCCAGCTGCCGCCGGCACAAATAACTCACTCCCAATGGTCCAATCATCATTTCAAGTTCGTTGGTGGTTCTGCAGTTCTGCTGGTTATTGTCCAACAATATACGCGATCTCAACTTCCGATATATATACGGCTGACGATGGATGAATGCGGCGCGCGGCCACCGACGCGACGTAGGCGCGAAATTCTTTTGTTTCTTCCCGCCTTTACTCCGATGATATGCATCTCTCCCAGTGCGTTCATATATCCATCAAGTGGATATACTCGAATGCGGAACCAAAGCGGGACGCGACTTACGAGTGTGCGCGATGGTGATTTGTACCTCGTTAAGCGCACTGATGCTCCCCGACGGATGGACGGATGGACAGACGAGGAAGAGATGATGATTGCCGAGTCTCCCCGGCTACATGCGCAGAGGCGAGATCCTGGCCCCGGCATTCTGTCGGCGCGGCGGTAATAAGCCGATGATATAATGATGTCGACTACGCGGTACGGTTTGCATGTGCCCGATCGTTGGACGCCGATTGTCAAACTGGTAAATCACAACGTGGCCAGGGAGCAACAACGAACGGTCAGCTTCAGTTGTGGAGGTGCTAATTTTCCGACGGAAATTTTCCCATATAAATAGCTCGGCTCACATGTGCGGCTAAATGCGGATGGGTGTGTGGGAACTGTTGGGTAGATCAGTAATCAGTTGCTCTCGGGAAGATAATTGAATAATATGGGGAGGATGATTATACTATAGACGACGGAGGAAAGGGATTCAAGTTCACCTTGGAATTTATGTAAGTGTCCTTGTGGAGCTGCCGCAAAGGGCTTTGCTGGGTTAAGCACTTTCCACAGCATGTTGTTGTAACTTTGCGCAGGTTTATTCAAAAGTTGGACACTTCTTATTTGGAAAAATATATTAATATTAATAATAAAAATATTATCAAATGATTCAGTGTTCAAAGTTCCAAAATTGGGGTCTTCAGAAAAAATATCTGCGCTTACTATTTTAAGCCTTTCTTGAATATTGAGAGCGATTAGAGGCGATTCAGTTCAGTTCAGATCCTGTAAAGTGGTTCATACTCGTAATTGATGTCGTAACATGGTGATCAGTGATAGGTCAGTGGGTTGGGTCTATTCGCCACTTAGCTTACCTATTGCTGAACCAGTGTGATGCCAAGTGGTTCTTAAAGAGGAGCATGTCAGGAAAAGGATGTTTGAGGGTGAGGGTGGGTCTCTTCAGCGTTTGCCTTCGCTGAGGACAATTGTTGCGGAGCTGGAAGTTTCTTCCACTGAAGAACTTAAGACGGAGAAGGCTGAGAAGGGGCGGCTTCTCTGATGCACTTAAATTGAGGTTTCTTCCAAGCACCACAGACAGATATAAAAAGCCGACCGGTTTTTTCATGAGTTTAAAGCCAATCGGAACTTCCTTATCTAAAATTGACAATATCATCAAAAATAAGAAGCTTTCTATGTTACCTCAGTTTTAAATATAGTACCCTCTACGACCTCAGTCGTCCAACGTAGAATGACAAGCTTGCACTCTCGCGACTTATGCAGGCTTTAGTTGTAGACCTGGAGTGTATTTTGGGTTGGGACAACGTGCGTGTAGAATGGTAGGCCTTGCTTGCTTGTAGATCTCTTTCACCCATTTTCGCCAGATGATTCAACTGTCTAGGTTGGGCTTGTACCTTCATGCTTCATGCCTACTTGACTGCATATTGCGCTTCTTATAATCGGATTCGATGCTTTCTCTTTCCTCTAGTTGCAATGTGGTATTGTACGGCCCAGCAATATGGCACCTTTCTTTTAAGTCTGAGCAACCTCTGCTTGATGTCACCGAAGGTTTTCCATTGTCAATTAATACTGCGTTACCGACACATACCTACGAGTTGATGCTAAGGCTGGGTAGTTCGTCCACAGCTAGACTTCACATTACAGCTGATAGTAACCTACCTTCTGTTAGATGTGGTTTCCGGAAAGGTCCCTGCCCCTGCACCTGTGCTCTGATGCTAACTCATCAACCAGCACGCTGCCTTGTCCACTTTTTTTCTTACCATTTATCATTTGATAGCCTCGTGTCAAAAGCCCCGTCAAAGCCAAGGGAACCGCTCTGTACTGCCTCTTTTGTCTGTGCGAGATTTTATTTTTTTTTATGTCTGAGACGAATAAAAGAGATCTACAATTTTATTCCGAGTCCAAACGGCCGAATTTAGAAGCTTTCTGCGAAGTCGGGACGCTTTTGGCGCTTTTTCAATGAAAAAGGGAAGCTTAAAAAAAGGGGAAAAAATTAAAAATCTCTTTGAAACTTAAATTGCTTAGAAGTTAAATTTAAGCGAATTTCCATTATAAATAAATTTCAAAGTTTACTCAGAACGAAATATTCACACCAAATATGAAAGAAAAAAGCCCATCGAACTTCTACGTAAGAATTTTTGTGTATCTGAATGCATTCACTCAATTTGACGTTTTGTCTAATAGAAAAGGAAATCATTTCAATTTAAAATTGTATGTATGTAAAAATAAAGGCAAATTGCACTTAGGAGAAAAAAAGGGGAACTTTTTTCGAATTTAGGGGAAAATTATTGCCTTTGCTGATAAAAAAGTGAAGAAAACAGTTTTCACAGTCTGGGACCACTGGGCTGCGGTGCTGAGTGGATAAATGTTCATCAGAAATTTAAATGATATTTAAATTTATGACTAAATAGTACTAAAAAATGTATTTACGCAACTTAAAACAATAAAATTACAAATATTTTATTTTACTATTCCATTGCTAATTTATTTATTTTATTATTTTTTTTCATTGCAGGTAAACAATTTTACGCTTTAATTGAAATTTCGTAAGTTACACTATATTATCAACAACTTTTATATTCATCCTCAATTAAAACCTCTCCAGGTCTTTCATAGCCGTTTGGTTTGACTTCACGGTGTAGTTAAAAGTCTTCACCTCAATCCGCGTGTGGGTCAAACTTGAGTTGACTATGCTTAAGCTTACAACTAAAATTATCACAATCATTAGCCAAGTATAGAGTTGCATGGTTGAATAGGGTAGTGGATACAGAACTACGTACAGAAATGGAACAAGGTTTTAAGCTTTTATAGCTGGGTCGGATACGTGGTTAATTTTGGTGAAAAATCTTGTTAAATAATTTTGAATTTTTGTGGTATTATTATTATTATTCAATTAAAACAAACAAACAAAAAAATGTTGATCTAATGAATTTGATTCCACTTTTGTCCTGCTTAATTCGATTTAAATCGCACAGTAATTTAGTAAAAAAAATCAAATGAGTTCCAGTTCCAGTTGAGTAAATTAAATTTAAGTAGCTGCAAACTTTACAATTGCAAATTGAGCTGTTTACTAGTTCTTTTGAAGCAGTTTAAAATCAAAAATTAATGTTTTCTTTGTTACAAGTGGGTGCTGCTTAAGCTAAGGTTAGACTAGGTTTGATGGCTGTCATGAAAGGCGTAAATACTTAGATCAGAATTGTAGGTGCATTGTAATACAAATGAGTATAAAGGTGAGGAAAGGACGACCAGAGAGGTTAGGTAGTTTAGCTCGTATGTTATTCCATTCATAAATTTCGCAATTGCCTGACGCCCAACAAAAGTTGACAACAAGCTGTTTGGGTTTTAAAGACCAAAGTGACAGAAATTCACTGTCTCGGAGCTTACTACGCATGCTGGTTTGTATGAGGTATGAGAATATTTTTAGCGGCCTGACTATCGCTGAATATGATGATACAATATCAGTGGCATCGTAAAAACTGCCAGCCCGGCTTGTAACCTTGGCTTAAAGACAGTTGAATAGTCTGCTACTTATTGGGGACGTCAAATTTTTCTTTTTGCCTCGAAAACTAAAAGCTCAAACGTTCGGAGGGCTTTGAGAAACTGGACCTTGGTAACCGTCATCCTATGACATGTCATAATGACAAACTTTTTATTTATTTATTGCGGATCTTCCTAGAAGACGTCTTTAACGGTTGCCACTTTGGTAATTTTTTACCAAATTTGGTAATTTTTTTTTGCTTTTTGAGTTTTGGTAATTTGGTAATTTTTATCTGGTTTTGGTAACTTTTTGGGCAGGAGCACTAAAAATACGAACTCGATATCAATTCATTTAAATGCTGCCTTACTGTTTCTGAGTGAAAGCATTGCATTTACATAAATGCGTCAGCACCACCCATGTAAACCTATTTTGTTCAAAAAATTACTGAATGCACTCATTTTCTTCTTTTGACAGATAGTGAACTTCGAAATATTTTCTGTTTTGGTTTATAACTACATTGAGATATGGATAGGTTAGTTAAGCATATTATTTATTTGCAGACATAAAACTTAAATTTGTTAAAGCTCGGAAATGGTAGATGATTTCATGCCTTCTAGCAAATGGTGATTTTGTGCACAACGTTGTTGACGTTGTTTAATTGTTTAAAGACTGACTAAGTTCCTACTACGTTCCTCATTGAATTGAAAAGTCTTATGTTTTATAAATTTTATTTTATTTTTAATAAGCAATTATTTTAAAAAGCAAATAATATAATTTGAGTTTAGGAAATCATGCTTTTGGTCAGCAAAAGTATTTAAAATAAATAAGTCTTATTTATTTTATTTTATAAAGTAGTCGGTGTTTGACTACTTAAAGACTGACTAAGTTTTTTTTATATTATGTTCGTAAATCAGAGAAAAGTCTTAGGATAGTGATTGATAAGGCAATTTGACATTGGCTCAATACTTCATAAATGTATGCTATTTTTTCTCTTTGTGTTTAATCAACGTCTCCAGATTTTTGGTAAATTTTATCTTGGTTTGGTAACTTTTTTTCCCAATTTTGGTATCTAATTTTGTTTGTAAGTGGCAACCGTGGCTCGTTACTACTAATTTCGTCATGAAATTTGGACCCTTTGATGAATATTGACAGCGGACATTTTTCTTTCTCTCCTAATTCAGATTTCTTGGGTACTCTGAGGACGGCTGCTTCCTACTCTTTTCGATTGGAGCTCCCTATTTTTGTAGTTCCTCTTCACGAAACCGCTTTGCTTTTTATAATTTTATATTCTTGTTGTTGAATTGCATCGGCCTGGATCTCACATCCGCATGTCTACAGAAGGGTAAATTTCGTGATTGGTGAAAGAAGTTATCCCCTATCAACGTACGACGCTTTTAAGGGTCGCATTAGTTTTTTCCTTATTTTGAGTATGACTTGCCACCAAATGTCGGATATAGTTCTCAGTTTCGGGAAGCATTTCACCAGATTAAAGGCTTGGCGCATATTTTCTACCATACCAACAGAAAAACTGCTGTAAATTTGCATTTCGCTTAAAAATCTAATTTGTATGCTCCCTAAATAATTATTTAGAAGTTTAGTAGGGAAAACCCATTCGAGATATGATAAGTTCGGAACTGACAAACAGACATTTAAATTTTTGGTTGCCGCGATACGTTCAGGAGAGAGATGTGGTCACGCAGGTGTCGACGGATAAGTTTCAAACAGTCCTTTTAAGTATAATCTTGGAAAAATCACATAACAGCACGCCTGAGTCTTTTTTTTTGAAATCAGGGGACTAGGTGAGGTCATAAACGTCGGTTTCCCAATTGCACAGGAGAACGAGTTTACTAGTGATACCAAAGGTTGACAAGGCTCTGTATAGCTCGTCTCTAAAAGTTATTTTATATGCGGCCTTGAAATCGATAAAGAGGTATTGAGTACCGATTTGGACTTTTTGGGCTTTTTGCAAGATCTGTATGAAAATTTGATCGACTCCTTGGTTGATCGGGGTTTTGACGGAGGTTGGCTATTTCTGTATTTTCTTGTTAATTTGGCAAACGAAAATGAGGCTTCATTCGAGATGACTTGGTATGCTCTGTACCAAGGGATCTTCAACTGCTTTGCTCAGCCTATCGGCCATCAATCTGTCAGTCCAGCAGCCCTTTTTTATTTATCTTGGACATCAATTTCCCTACTGTGCTCTGCTGCGACTTGAATAGTTCCCAAGACCTCTATAAATAAAACTAATGTTTTAATAGGGCTATCGCAGCTCCGTACTTTTCTGAGTGTACACACACTGCAACCTACTGTAAATAACTCTACTTTGCAGGCTATAAGGAGTCTTACAAACTGCAGTCTTCAGTCGATCTGGGGAACCTCTATTAACGCTGCCGTATTTCCATTTTTTGTTGCCTTTTCCCCATGCCAACTCGAAAAAGAAACCCCAAACAGAAACCTCAATGAATAATTTGCGGCCATGTAAACGCCATTTATTTTTAGTACCTCTTAGCTGCCCAAAGGCTAGCACCATCCCAATTTGAGTACACTTTTTGCTAGATCCCCATGACAGGACACATTTTTGGTGGCGTCTCCGCAGTCCGCACCCGCGCTCGAAACACAATTAACTAATTCAAGTACAATTAAGTTTTATAGTCGTCACCTCATTATATCACATTGCCATCACAAAATGATGACAGAAAAAATTAACAAACCCAATGTCACTCCAAGGATAATTGACTTGGTCACGAGACACAAAAGAGAACCCTGCACAAGGCAACTCTCTTCATTTACAAATGGGGTATAATTTTTATAAAATATTTAGCACGAGTTGATTGTCCTTGCGAGGCAAGATGGACTCAGAGTCTGTTTCATCGATACATCATCATTAATCCAACTGTCATCCATTGGATATCGACATGCTAAACATCATTAGCCAAACACCACCAGACTGATACTGTGTACCTATGGATGAGTGTGCCTGTTTGGGAGAACGAGTGTAGCAGGGACAAATTGATTACGCGAAGGCTGATTAAATATCTGCCAAAAACTTGTCACCAAGTTTTTCCTTTTTTTTTTGTTGTTTCCTGTCGCCCGTTTGGCTGTATATTTTTGGCGCGCCAAGCGAAAGTGTCTTGTCAGTCAAGAAATGATATTGACATGACACGAAAGCCAAGCGGGATGGGCGTAGTACATATACATCGTCTCTCATCATCATCGATCAATCGGGCGGGTTTTTTGTCCCCCCCGAAGAAATCCAAGATAGTCCTTAAAGACTTTGAAAGCGGCTGAGGGTTTCTCTAAGTCCCCCACGTTCTTATACTTCTTATCCTTCCGCCAAAAGTGAAAAACCCCAAAACTAATGATCCAGACTGGATACAGTATACTCCAATGCGGTTCCTGTAGGACCATATCGTCATCGCTTGTTTACCGTCACATTATCCGCACAATTTGATCATCTATACAGACAATAAATCATTCCACAGTGGGTGACCTAGCCAGCGCCGAAAGAAAAAAAACGCATATTCGGTCGGTACTTGCTAAAAGCTTCTCTGGGTTGGTTGCCTGGCTGTATAAGCATCAATCCATTCGTCAAAAAGGAAAGAAAAAGATTGAGTGTTTTTTTATTAATATTCTGCAAGGATTTGTGCCAAACTACCAGCATACTCGTAGGCGTGTACAGCTGTGTGTGTTTCTAAAGCTAAGACTCTGCCACTTATTTATGGGTGGCTTCCAGTTGGCATCATACATCATTCAGAGGACGAGCAGTAACAAAAGGACATCAAACATTGAATATTGCCATACACTCGCAATGGAGACAAATCTGTAAAGTGGATGTCGGAAGGTGGTCAGACGCATCTGACAGGACAAAGAGCGCGTTGCCACTCAAATGGAGAGATGTTGTCCCCAGATTCTGGGAGCTGGGATATGGGAGGCCATCAGCAGCAGCAGTTTCTGATGAGTTAGTTGCCGATTCTGTATGGACATGTGTGAATGGTGGGATAGTAAAGTTTCGTGTCTGGGAAGTTTTTAGTGATAAATCTTTAATCAGCGATAAGGGGCAGAGGCAGAGGGGTGGTATATAGAGCCACAGAGTTCGCCTTGGACTTTCTTTTAAATGCTTGAAACTGAGGAAACAGTTCGTCAGACTTAATGTATAATAAATGTAGCATTCATCTCACAAAACTATATTCTGAACCCTCCTGCTACGTTGTATTTTCAAATTACCTCAGTGCGAATTTGAATGTCCTCTTACTACAGAAAGGCACTTCGCCCTGAAACCTGCAACATAAAACTACAAACATTTTTGTTATCCCCGAGTTTCTAGTGTAACATATTTCTTTAACATCAGCGATTATCAGTCCAAATGACGATCTTAACAAAATTCTTGTAGACAATATCAACAGGGACTTGTTAGCCTTGTGGGGATATGTTGGGTGGGCTCACCACCCAAAGATAGACGAACAAGATTTTATTCTCCATGCTAACGTACCCGCATCGGGAACGCAACTGGTGCTTGATAAGCCTTACAATTTACAAAGTTCTGACCTCTGTTGTGCGTCTTTTTGACTTTAGCGTAACGCAAAATGTAACACTATAGCTTGTGTGGCTTTACTTACTAATACCTGCCTTAAAATGAATCCTAAAAATTAGGAACGCACGCTAAATTCGATCTTGATCACGCCGGAGTGGGGCGTTTGATTGTGTTTCACTTTTCGTTATGCGCTCCGCTTGACTTAAGATTGTGTGAGATTGGAAAAGTAACTATCCAATATTTCCACATGCATAAAATACTCCACGTCTACGTAGTTAAATGCTGAGCTAAAAGTGGGCGATGGGGCACTCAATACCGTTTCAATTTTCGTTACGCTCGACTTAGCTTAAGCTTAGTAAATATACTTTACGTTTCCTTTAGTTAAACACTGAGCTGTAAATGGGGCTTGACGTTATTCAATAGCGTTTCACTTTTCGTTACGCTCCGCTTCACTAAGGCTTGGGAACTTATAACAGTCTTGGGATGTTAAACGTTGAATCAGGAGCGATGCTTGGGAAGTTTGGCCGTTTTTTATTTTTCGGTACGCTTCCTTTTACTCTTGCTTAAGTCCAAGAGCAAAACAAATATTCATAGATGCTAAGCCTATTCCATTCTTAAGCTGTTGGATACTCTGTGAGTAGTCTGTTTTGATTTGTTTCACTTTTCGTTACGCTCTGTTTCTGTTCTCTGTTTTTCAACATGCCCACTTCCATCACTACCACTTTTGGCTAAGAATCTGAGCTTGGAATGGGTCTGTCGGCACTTAAAATCGTTTCACTTTTGGTTACGCTTGCGCCTTCAATTGACTAAGTGTGAAGGCTTAAAGAATATTTGAATACGGCAGATTTAAGTCGGCTTTACTTTTGAATGCATTCAGTGAGGAGTGCATTTTGGGGCGGAAAATCTCGTTTCACTTTTCGTTACGCTTCTATTTCCGTATGTATGACATCGGAATGAAGTGGTGCACTCATCGCAGTTTACATTAAACAGATTTCGTTTAAGCCTACTGCACAAAAATAAAAAAATTAGATTGATATTAACATGCCAACCCTTTTGCTAAGGGTTCTTCTGCCTTACATTTTCACCATGCAACATAATTTCCACAAAATTGAGCCTTAAATAGTGGGTCCATTTTCAACATAAAATTCTATTTAACACCACCCAATCGGCATTTTACTCGCACCCCGCATAAACCTAAGTAAATTCTTCTTCTTAAACAGAGGAATTTAAGAAACGCGCAGACGCCATCGTTGAATGTCCGCTCCACAGCATTTCTTACAAAACAACAACTGTTTTAGTTCTCTTCGGAATAGTTACATAAACAAGAGGACACCAATTATTACGTCTGACTAATCGTCGGCATACAAGGCCGCAGGGCAAGTCCCTATATCCCTTCGCCATGTCATGCTGTATCGGAGTACATTTAAATACGATCTCAATAAATTAATTTAAATAAGTCGCCTGTGTTTGAATTCTGTCGAGCAGAAATATTAGCCCAATCATTGTCAATGTAAATTATTGCCCGCCAGCGCGTCAGTATGACATACCCATACAGGGCTGGCCAGGATCAATGCATCCACAGTTAGGGTTTAAAAATTAACATAAAGTGATGGACGTTGGTAAGTAACATCGATGGCTACCAGCAGGATTTTTGACATCTTGATGTGTTCTCATGGTCGTACAAGCATCTTGACTGCTATATAGTCCAGTGTCAGAGAGGGTGGGATGATGCTAAGGGTAAGGGTAGGCCGTGGCATACTCGTACATGTGGTTTTAGTTAAACTAAGATCGGTTTGTTGAGATAAGGAGCTTAAATTGAAGTCAGGCATGGATTGATTGTGGAGTGGTGATTGAAAAAATTCGGTTGAAATTTTGTGGGAAAATTATTTTTAATAAAGGAGGCTGATGTTGAAGTCGTAGGTAGGTAACCCACGAGAAACAACAGAGAAATTATTATTTATTGAGATTAAGGGGACGATTCTTCTGTAATTGTCGCTCGGAAAAATGTTGCCTTGAATCGGTCAAAGGCAGCCCTCATACTATGCTGTGTTTTTGGCTCCGGAATATGCGTCCCGTTTGGTCAAATGGGCTGTAGAAAGGCGAGTACTTATGTTTAGTGCTGCTAAATTGTTTTAAGCGGAGACCTGGACAAGAGTTTAGAAGTTGTCGTCTACGAAAGTCTTATTATAACCTGCCTCAAGGCTTTATAGAAGAAACGGAAGACGCTGTCATCTCTGCAACGCACGACCAATTTCTTAAATATGTCGTCTACATTTTATCGGGCGCCAAAAAAATAAAAACTGCAGGCATCTCTGATAGAACAATTGGAAAGTAAAGCAACCAGATCAACACCTCTTTATCCACTTTAAAGTTCCCTGTGATAGTTCGCTTTCATAGCGACAAATTTTACGAAACTATTTCAATTTGGGATATCCCTGCCAAGGCCGAGCGTTTCTCCGAGTCAATGTTGGCCTCTTAAACCGATTTGGTGCCCAATGAAGACGTTTCTTTCGTGAATGTGACAAATTTTGCCGACGTTTTGTTGATTGGGAGACTGTGAAAAACCAGGGTACGACTTGACACTTCCATAAACGAAATGAAGTCGATTTAGCATACGAAACAAAAACAAACTTAACCACGTATTGCTCAAAGTCATTTCCCAGAGTGGTGTCGTACGTCTCTTTCTCTACCCTTTCGCGTCCAAATCACCATCGGTTGTGGCATCTCACAAGCACTGTAACTAAATATAACCACTTTACACCATTACCATCGTCTTACAAATGGATTTAGCATTCGCCTCTAGAGCTTCGGAAGTTCCGGCCTAACTTGCTGGTCTCTTAAAACGTTTGGGAAGTACGCAGATTTTTTGTTTTGCATTTCAATAATTTCTGCATCCATCTTTTTTCAACCCCCACAACAAATAATTGTTAAATCCAACTCTGCATCCCCATGCGCAATGCCAGGGCCACAGTGACCTCATTCCACCCATCGCCGATAGGAATAACCTTAGCAAATGCCAGAAGTCAATAGCTTTCACCTTTATCATCGAGCTCTTCTGTGCACCCACTTCCATCACCTGAACTTGGGAGTGGAAAAAATACCCAACAGACTGCGAACAAAGTAGAGAACATCACTTTGCAATATGCGTATCCACTGAGTTTTTTTTTTTTTTATGATGCACGCACAATGAAGTATTCAACCGGGGGTATTATTATCCTCTAAGTCACCCTCGCCCCCCTATATCCCACAACCACCATTCTGTCCAAATGAATCGCTGAGGAAAAAGAAAGCACACGCATTGTAGTCCTTGCGTCGATTCGCCCCCCATTCACCATTGAGTTCAGGACAGGACTCTTTCGTGTTTTTGTGCTCTTCCTGGAAATCGTGAATCAAACCAAACGGAACGAAAGTAAATATTATATTTTGTCATTCTGTATGGATACTGGGTATACGAATTTTGTATGTGTATCTGTCTGTCAGCTGCGTGCGAGGGTAGGTATAGCGAAAGGCGTTGGATTCACGATTTGATGGCATCATCATCCAAATACCCGTTGTGTTGTATATATAGTGGAAGACACACATTCCCACTATACCAACGGTGTGTACCCGATGCCATTGCGAATGAAACATGATTTTTATTAGAGCACCCATAAATTATGTTGCGGGTTGGATGTCTTCTTTGGGTATACACGGTCCATGTCGTTCGTCTTCCGTTTCGTCAACCCTGGCTCGCAACTTGAAGGGGAATCTCTGTTCCTGATGGTAGTTGTTTCTTTCTCGTTTGGGGTTTGCTTTTGGGGATGAATTCTCAGCTTGCACTGGAAACTATACTATCCGTTTGCTTGGTTTAACATTTAGCTTTTTCAGGGGGGTTGTTCGAGGATACATGAAGCGGAACTTGTTGTTCTCGGATATTGGACGGTGTGTTTTTCAAAAGGAAAAAAGGGATTCACTTGACATTGGAGTTTGAGCGGTCTACTCTGCTTGTCAAAATAAAGACCCGCGGGCTGACAAAATTTGGCTGGCATGTTTGGAGAAATGTTGCTGGATTTGAGTGGAATTGAAGGAGGTTGTTTTAAAAGCCTTATACCAAAGCACGCATGATATAATAGTTGCTAATGCTAAAATACTACGTTCAGGTGGCGTTGGTGATGAAAAAGTCGGTACGACAACACTCTGGGAAACGGACTACGGTTGTTTGAGGCTTGTTGAGGGTGGAGATCTATGCTACTTGGAAGGTACAAGGTTGCGGCTGTCGACAGTACAGTTTTTGTTTCATTTTTAAGCTTGCCCAAGGCAGTTATGTTCAGATCAATAAATAAGTCCACCACGGCTTTGGTTACAGTGACGCACCCGAATGCTCCAATTTTTGAGGACCAATTCGCAGTTGTCAGACAATGGAACCAGTGTTGAGATAAAACGTTCAATTACTCTTGCCAATCGCGGTTTTATTGGGCTTGGAATGGAATTGAGTTAGCAAAGCCCTCTCTGGGAATAACTTAAGTGACCCAAATCGTCCCAGTCCTGCTCTATGGCGCAGAGGAATGGACTCTATCAAAAGCAGATCAGGTTATTCTTGTGGTTATTTGGAGAGAAAAATTATTTTTTAGTACTTATGACCCTGTCTGCATATAGACGGTTAATGGAGGAGGAGATACCAAGACGAACTGTACGGGCTGTACAGCGACATCAACAGAGCCAGAAGAGTGAAGGTCTAACTAACTAAGGTGGCTGGGTCAGGTAGAGCGAATGGACGGGAATGCCTCGGCTAGAAAGATCTTCAAATGAAGACGGACGGCGCAATAGAGGAAGACAGCGACTCAGGTGAAAACTGACCTTATACAATTATCGCGTGAAACTTAAGAGACAGCTGGCTAACGACCGTGCTCGACGGAGACGCCTATTGGTTGAGGTCCAGCTCCGCACCTCGGACTGAAGCGGCACCTTGAGTAAGAAAGTTTAATTCCCAGTTCAATATCAACAGCAACAAGCCTACCACGTTTAAGGGACACACTTTCAGACTACCACTTCAAATCGAATGGCAGCGTCGTACCTCAATAGAACTTCCTATTCAAATACCGAGTACAAGTCACTGTCCCCACACAATATAGGCAAGCCGCACCACCTTACCAAAGCACTTACGAACTTAACACCATCCATCGATGTCACAAATCCACTTGAAACCAATTAACAAAATTCAATTAATTAAACTGGAACAACAAAACTCCATTTGCACTCGTCCTCACACGTTAGTGTCATAAAACTAATATATATACTACATGTAGGCATACACATAGTCCCTCAGCAAATTACTACATCCTGGAACCTGTGCCTCCAACCCTAACCAAACAGCGGCTCATGCATGTATAGTTTGCTGTCTATCTCTGAACTGATAATTACTGCTCCAGAAGTTCAATAAATAAATCTCCTCATAAAGTTTCTGTTTATTAGTGAATTGGAACATAAAATGAATGTTAAACACAAGCACTTACGCACTTTATACTAAACAAAGCGAGAAGGAGAGGCGGCAATGACACAACGGCCCTAGTTCTAGTCCTGCTCCTATAGTGCATATGAATTTTTATCGGCTCATTTAGCAAGGCATTGGCAGTAGTTGTACTGTGCCACTGGTTCACCATTATGGTAATTCCCTTCTCCATCAGTGTTCAGACACACACACACACACAGACAGATGAAAATCCGAAATAAACGTCAAATAGTTGACAATTAATTTTGTGAGACCCACAACAGCCCCTTCGGAGTTACCATTGCCATGCCAACCTCCGACATAGTGTTTGGCTTTTGGATACATCATCAACTGTATGTGGAGGAGGGCGGTCCATATATCGGTGTGTGGTGCTTGTCTAGCCTCTGTATGCTGCTGACTGCAATTGTCTATTGTCAGTTGTTGTGTATAAATTGTGTAAGCTTAGGGAGAGACGACTGCCGAAAATCTGTGCTGTGCATCGTTTGCCCCTTCTCTATGCCTCGTATTGGTGAAAGCGCATTTGCATTGAGCATCATTTCCTCGTCTACTTTACAATTTGCATTTAATATCCTTGAGAATAATTTACAAATGCAATAAAGGCTAAATGCGTTTGTGCTACGGAGGAGCGCAGCAACCATCGGTGACTATATGGGTCTGGGTTTGTCTGTGTACGCATTTATATGCATGTTTTTGGGGTGCGCAGTCCTCGGTCGGTTGGGTTGGCTGCACTTTGGGGAATTTTGCATTTCATCTCCGACAATATAAACAACAACAGGATAGATCGACTGGCAGCAGACAGTCAGACAAGTAGACAAACAAATAAATATCATTGTCGAGTGTTAGGGTGATGCTGATGCTGGTATATCCTGGATGCATTCCATCAGGGAATTCAATTTGGTTACACTAACTTCGCAGAGTGACGATTTGAGAGGAGGGGCAAAGCAGACCCGCACACTATATATAGACAGAAAAGGGCAAAGGACATTCGGTGGAAGGATGTGCAACTTTTCTTCAAAAATCGCAATGATGCGATGCGGCGAGATGTAGGGACTCCGCACTGAATAATTTAGTTGATTCATTCGGTTTTAGAGTGATAATGGCATGATGTTTGAAAAGTTAGTTCAACATTGTTTCCAAGTGGATATGTGTGTTATACTGAAAGAATGCGGAACTCATTTGGCGGCTTAGATGATAGATGGGAGCATTTTTCATTGAAGCGATTTAATGGATGGAATGTGGTTGACTTTGCGGTTAATAAAATAAGGGATCAGGCGTGAGCGAGCAATTTGTTACGAAAAAAAAAACACCCGTTCACGGATGCGGTAACGTTGTTACCAGTTTCAACGGCTTAGGACTGCTTAGGACTGTGTGAATGCTGAGTAGATAGTGGTGGACTATTGAGCGAAGGGATCTTAGGTTGAACAGCGTGAAAAACGTTATTTTACCTTCTCCCTAAGGTTTGTTTCAATGCACCGGCCTATAGTGAGCGGCAGACATATATCCTTAAATCAGTATCATTCACGTGCCAACTGTTCTCAGCCTTGGAAGCCGAATGTCTAACAATTCATAAACAATTCATGGCGATGGCACTTACGGGTGTTAATACAGTGTGATATCTGCCCAGTGTCTGATATAAAAGTGGAAAAAATATTGGAATTCACCGAACTGATTGAAACTTAATTCGTTCATATTTGCAGAATATTTAAAGCTTCAGCAAATACACTCCAGATCGCCTCTTGGTTATACGAGAAGAGAGAAAGTTCCACTTTGATTGAAAATATATTGCTGCTACTGTATGCCAGGACATCTTGCCTGGAAAGGCGTTGAAACTAATGAACCAATTGAATATCCGGGCTAGTCAACGAATAGACAAAAAATAATTTTAGCAAATTCTAGGGGTATCTATAAAATGGCTTTGCTCCGGAAGGCTGCATCATAAAAAGATGGAGCTTCAATCGTCAATCGTAATACTTCTATAAATAGATTCGACGTATTTTAAGCATTGAACTGCTCAAACTGTTAAAAAAAGGAGAAATATATAGAACACTTCCTCTCTCAATGTCCAGCTAAAGCAATTCTGCAAAACAAAAATCTGGGAGCAAATTTCATAAATAACAGTACAGAACTCGGCGACATAGTGGGGCACGTCAAAAGAACGAACATATTTTCCGACAGCTCAAATCAAGTAGCACCGCTTCTTCCTAATAGAAGCATAGAACATTGAAAAACAGCGGGTCCATCGGAGGTCTAAGGAGCTAAAACATACCAACCAACCAGCCAATGTTGGGTTCGACTCGAAACTGCTCTAAATTAGTTATACCTTTTGAGCATTATCAAATTTTGGTGCTCTTTGTAATTTTTGCTCATCTGTAGTAGCTACGATCAGATCTAGATATATATAACTAGCTTAAGTCTTACGGGTGGAATGCATAGAAAAGCGATAGCAAAATTTAACATTTCTGATTGTTATAGCCAACACAATCTTCTCGCTATTAATCCAGCACCAGGCAGGCAGCAAGTTATCAACGTCACGAAGCTGTGCGGCCATGAACTTCTGCAGCAAGTCTCGGCTAGGTAGGGTATTCGGTGTGAGGTATGCCGTATGCTTGATGCAAGGTGTCACTCATTTTAGAAAAATATATAGCAGAGCTAGATTCCATATTCAGGTTTAAAATTGTGGCCTTCTTTTATTAAATAAATCGAAACCCAATTCCCACTATCACCAATTCAACTTAAAAAGTTAGCATGAACTTTTGCGCTTTCAGTTGCCCCTAAAACTATGTTTCTAATTACTTAGCTCTTTTCTTATGATCCATTGCATACGCATAACAGTTTTCAGTTTGGTCCACAAGTTGTTTTTGTTTGTCAGGTCAAAATAAATTTCAATGCAAATTGATAGAGATAAATAATACGTGGAGACATATTCTTTAAATCATTCTCAGCTAAAATTATTAATTTGCTCGACCAAAATATTCGTAGAATTATTAAATATTCTTTAATAAAAAAACAAAAAAAATTTACTTTATATCTCCCCGACGGGGAATTGAACCCCGGTCTCCCGCGTGACAGGCGGGGATACTGACCACTATACTATCGAGGATGTTGGAAATTACCCTCCAAATGGTCGATTTATGATTTATTAGTGATTTGTTATTGAAACTAATCCCATGTTTTGATCTTTGATCTTCAACTTATTTTCTAAGTGAGCCCTTTTATTTTTCGTCTGTAAATATGAATACATAATACATTTAACGTGTTATATGGTCAGTGATACCAACCAAGTCTTTTTCATGCCTTTTAGACATTATTTCATTAGTTTAGGTTTTAAGACTTGTTTTTCTTCAAAAAGGCATATTTTTTTATTTAAAATTTTTTTATAATTTTGTTTTTTGATTCAACGTACTAACTTTTTATTTTTTTTAATTTATGATTTCAAGGACCACGACGATCTGATGGACTAAAATTATGTTTGTTTTGTTCAATACTTTGTACCTAATTATGAAACTAAAAAGTCATGAATCTTGTTCCTATTAAGAATTTGTTGAAGAATGTTGTGATTTATAACTTATAAGTTTTTTTTAGAAATAGAAATGGTTTTTGTTTATTTTTTTTATATTTGTGTTTAATTTTTGATTTATTGTTCCAAAAATTATTTTAGGCATTATTTTATCGAAAAATTCATTATTTTTTTTCGTTAAAATTGGTTGGCAACGCTGCATATGGTACAGTCCAACCCGCTTAACTGAAACCCGCTTATTTAAACTTTATAATTAATCCCCTTGTATTTTTCAAACAATTTCATACAAATAACTCCGCTTTATTGAAACCCGCGTGAAAAGCTCGGATACCTGAAACACAATTCCTTTAAAACTATAACTTTTCTTAGAAAAAACTCCGCTTAAATGAAACAAAGTAAAATGTAAACACACCTACATAAATCGAAAAAAGGCAAAAAGTAACGCGCAGGCGTTGAATGCATCCATTTTTTGTTCACCTTCCACATTCCACTTTACCTCTGACCAGGCTTGCCAAATTCTGAGATATATCGCAAAACGCGCGGTAATTTTTTCTATTTTGCGGTGTAAAATTAGAATTTGCGATATCTCTTATTTTTTGCGATGTTTGCGATATATTGTTTTACTAATCATTAAAACAAAATTAAAATACTATTTTCAACAAAATTCTTTCTATTTTAAAATAACTGAGTTACTTATCTTGATCTTTCTGCAATACTAATACTAATTTGTTCCTTTTTGTTTGTTATTGTTTTCTGTTACCTAACCAAAAATATTAAAAATCAAATGAAAATCAAGTTTGATGTGTTATTTTTTTATTTTTAAGCATTTTGCGATAACTTTTTTGTAATTTTGCGGTTTTTTGCGAAAAAAAATAACTAAAATTTGCGATATAGGCTTATAAAAATCTGGCAAGCCTGCCTCTGACAATGACAGATGTAAATTCTGGCGAAATATGCATGCTATTTTTTGTTTATTTGAATAGGGTTGTTTTCCTTTTAAGTTCAGCTCCTCATAAATTGTTAGTCTTCAAATTTTATTAATAAATACTGAAATGTGATTATTTTCAATGCCTTCTTTTTGGCGCGGAACGTCCTCCAACGTTTTAAGAAATTGCCCTCTTTTTTCCCCTAACATAAGTAATTTTGAAAATACAAAAAATCATCGAACTCTAAAATAAAAAGAAAAACAGAACCAAGTCCGAGATTTAAAAACTTTTTGTCCTAGGTTTACACAGCCAGACATGGCAACCCTATCCTAAATACTATGCCAAATTTTTCTCATTGAAATATATCTTCTGGTTTCTATGTTATGGATCAGGAAAAATCGCATACCTAAGTCGTCTTCCCACATCTGAATTCAAACTTATCCTGCCCTCCTGAAAAGTGGCTAGAAAAATGAAATATTCAGTTTTTTTCTTGTTTCCACAGTTTTAATAATATTTCATAAGAATTCAGAAATTTCAATAAGACTAATTTTATGAATGCTGATTGTCTACCTATACTTGTTAAGAAAAGCAAGTCTGCTTATTAATAGGAACGAAACTTTTGAGATGACATGAATTGCTTTATTCAAGCCTAAGTTCAACAGAAAGTCTATTGGAGCAGGTGGGCCCGTCAGCCAGAGCTTCCCAAAAAATCAGGAGATGACTTGGTAGGGTGCATGCACCTACTTATCTTACGTGTACGGAATCTCAGAATCTTTTGCATCACCTCTTTATCTGCTTTAAAGTCGCCCATGAAAGTGCATGTTAAAAAATCATTGTTAAGCCAACTCACGGCTGTGGTTTTTTTAAGTATTCTCTTGCCATCTAGATCATCAGTATGTATTCTGCTTGCGGTTGTCTTAATCCACATGTTGGCCCCATTTTAATTTGCACGATCTTATATATCATATCAATGCTAAGCAACTAGACGTGTTTATTTCGTCTCCCGATTAAACTCTTTTTACTCAAGTTAAATCACGGTTCAAGTGCACAAAAAGCATATCTGTCAGCTCGCATCTTACCATCAAGCCATCGTCATTATTTAGTGTGTGTAATTGTTCTCTTTTCGGCATTTTGTGAATTATTCGTATAAAGTTTCTTTGCAATGCCTGCTAATACTCGAGGTTGCCGTCTACAACAACAGACCAGTGTAAGCTCTCCGAGAGATGCTGGTGCACCACACAATCTAACTGATATAGCTGACAAACTGTGGATCCGCATTGAAGAGAAACTGGACAAATGGATGGAGTCGCTGGATGTTAAACTCTCTGCCCTAGAGGATCGTTTAAATGCACAGGTTAGAGAAAATAAAATGTTTTTCGAACAACAACTGCAGAAAGTGTCTCAAGATATCAAAAGGCTTGAGCTCGCCGTCGATAAATCTGAGCGAGAGAGAATCAGTTGTGATGCTGTTGTTGTTGGTGTGCCTGAGTCTCATGGAGAAAATTTGGAGACTTTCTACAACAAATTGTGCGCTACAGTAAATATTCAGCCACCTCGCATACACAACATCTTTCGCGCCAAAAAGAACTCTCGCAATGATCGTTCCCCTGCCGATGCCAGCATTATTCTAAAGTTTTCCGACAAGCATGGTAAACAAAATCTTATGCGGGCGATTGCGAGCTTTTGCAAAAATAAAAAAGCTCCCCTAAGACTTTGTGATGTCGGCATCGATTCACCGAAAAGCTTTTTCATCAATGACAGTCTGACGAAAACAAATTACCAGCTGCAGCGACACGCATTAAGGCTTAAGCGAAAATCTCTTTTGTCTTCAGTGCGCACATTCAAAGGGCAAATTTACATTCGCACCGCAAACAACCAGACTTCGTTCATCATCCACAACATTGGAGATCTGAGGAATGCAATCGGACCTGACGTCAACAATGATCTGCATATCAATGAAAATCAAAGCTGATTATGTTTTCTTTTTTATTTCATCGTTTTTCTTAAATTTTGTTTCTTTACCGCACCAAGTTTTCTCTTTTTCTTTATTTTTAATTACCTCCTTACTTTATGTTCAAGTTATCTCAGTTCACATTGGTTTTATATGTTCTTCGTCGTTTTTCTTGTTAGCATCTAAAAGAAATGCTACCTACTTAATTGCGTTCGATTTTAACTTCACTGAGGACTTGTTTTTTCACCATGACCAGCAGCAATGATGCTGGCTTCGACAGCATACATGAAAAAAACAAATTTCTATTAAATACAATTTGTAAAAGTAGTAATGGTCTGCATATTTGTCACATAAATGCACAGAGTCTTGTGAATAAGTTTGATGAGTTCAGAATGATATTTGAGAACAGTTTAGTTGATATTGTGTGCGTCTCCGAAACTTGGTTTCACTCTAATTTAAAGAGTAGCTTATTTTCTTTAAAAGGATTTAAAAAGCCTTACCGAGCTGATCGTTCTCACGCAACTGGAGGAGGCGTTGCTATTTATGTTAGGGACTATATCAGGTCTAGTCGGGTTACGCATTCGGACGGCTTCCAGCCTTGTGACTATTATTTTATCGATATCCTCAATGGCGAAAACAAATGCATCGTTGGTGTTTTTTATATACCACCACACATCGCAAACTCTACTGTCATTTCCCCAGTTCTAGAAGAAATATCTCATCTTGCACCTAAATTCATTCTTTGTGGAGATTTAAACATAAATCTTTTGCATTCCTCATCCAACTCTTTCAAAACTTCTATGAACTCTTTTGGCCTTTCTTTCGTGAACTATAATGAGCCAACGCACTTCAAACCTAACTTTGTTCCGTCTCTGTTACACCGAAAAAAATATTTTGATAAGACAACTGTAAAATTAACATTTTTCGGTGATAAAAGTGATCCAACATTAAGAATATCACTTTTGATATACTGATCATATCACTATTACATTCACGATATGGATTTACTATGTAAATTGATATATTGAAAATTAAAATGTTAAAATGATAAAATTGTTTTAACATTTTTTAATTAAAATTTAACATTTTAATTGCCAAACTGATATGAAAAAACTGATATTGCTGATGCTAATTGAAAATTAAAAATATCAAAATAATATGATATAATTGATGTTTTTGATATTTTTATATGTAAATTTAACATTCTAAATGCCAAACTAATATGCGAAAACTGATATTTCCGATATAATAATTGAAAATATTACATATTTAACTGATATTTACTATTATTAGTTTAGCATTATACTTACCAATATTTTTATCTTTTTCGTTTGTAAATAAAACCCCATTTTTTCGATTTTCACATATATGTAAGAACATACGTTTTATTTATTAATTTTTTTTTTTAGATTTTATAGGTACATGGTTTTAAAAAATTTTGTTTCTTAAAATATAGAAAAATATGAATATAGAATTATCAGTAACGGTATCCTATTAACGCCTTATGAAAAAAATTAACTTACTGTATCACACACTGAAAAATATGAGCTGGTTGATGTTGCAGCTGAACGGCTGGATTGTGGAGTACTGGGGTTAGAATTTTCAAGCCAATTGCAAATTGAATTGCAAGTTATAATGCTTGCCGTCGGTACATCTTCTGGGAACTAATATTTCGTAAGAAAATAATTTTTAAATTATTTTTAAAAAATTAAAGACGTGTGTACACTTCTGTAATTACAGGACAATAAGTAGTTAACACGTAGAATGACGTTGGCTACCAAGAAATTGGAGCACGCAATTAGAGAACGCAATCATGCTGATATTTTAAGATATCAAAATAATCTTAATTCACAGTCTTTTGTGCATCAATTTAATATTATAATAACGTTAATATTACAGAAATATGGTTAAATACAAAACAAATTTTGATATTTTTAATTGATATTACAATACAAAAAATTATTTTAAGGTTTTTATATTTTAATATCAACCTTACCTTATAATTATCGATCTAATAATTTTACTCTCATAAATACATTCTTTCGTATCATTTTTTGAGAAATTGATATGATATGCTATTTGATATTAATAAAATATTAAAATGATATGTCGTTTTTTTTTCGGTGTAGATGTGTTCCTAGCTAGTGATCAAAGTCTTGTTAAATATTTTAGTCAATTATCCGTTCCAGTGTTTTCGTATCATGATCTCATTTTTCATTTTCATTTTTCTTACTTCTGACGTTAATAAACAAACCGTATTCATGACCTCTGCTATCGATTACCTGTTTAACAAGTATGTTCCTATTAGGACACGTCGTATTAAATCACAGAGCTGTCCCTGGCTCTCAAACGACATTCTTAACGCCATTAGAAGGAGAGATATGTCATATCGTCGTTGGAAACGCTTTGGCTGTGCAGAAATGCTTAAAAATTTCAAAACATCACGTAATCTCGTTACCAAACTCATAAGATCCGCCAAGCTTAATTATTATAGTAATAGATTTAATTCAGATCACACTTCTAGGTTTCTGTGGAATGAAGTTCGTAATTTTGGATTGGGTAAGGATATAATATCAGTTTCAGACGACAACATTGACTTAGATGAGTTGAACCTTAGGTTCTCTACACCCATTACGTCACAATCCACAGACCGCATGATTGCTCAGCATGATAATGAAAATGTATTCTCTTTCGCTGCGCTGCACAATATGGAAAACGAATTTTCACTGGCTGCAGTTGATGAATACAACGTAGGGAACGCAGTGTTCTCTATTAAATGTAAGTCTGTTGGACTAGATAATGTGCATCCTGACTTTATAAAAATCCTTCTTCCGTTTTTACTTCCATACATTACCCATTTATTCAACACCATTATCATGACTTCTACGTACCCAATTGCATGGAAAAAATCTAAGATCATCCCAATTCCTAAAAAAGGCACAAACTCAGAATATAGACCCATAGCCATACTTCCCTTCTTATCTAAAGTTTTTGAATCTATCATCAGCAAACAAATAAAAAAATTCTTAGAAGATAAACAGCTTCTTAACCCTCTGCAGTCAGGCTTTCGGTCTGGACACAGCTGCACATCTGCATTATTAAAAGTTTCTGACGATATAAGACAGGCAATTGATGCAAATTATACTTCTGTGATAACATTACTTGACTTTTCCAAAGCATTTGACTGTGTTAATCCTAATATTCTCTGTGATAAACTTCTAACTTTTTTCAACTTTTCGGACACTTCTAGCAAATTAATTTATTCGTATATGACTAATCGTCTACAAGCTGTTTCATGTAATAGTAAATTGTCTTCGTTTCTTCCTATTAATAATGGTGTCCCTCAAGGATCTATTCTTGGTCCATTACTGTTCTCTCTGTTCATCAATGACCTACCTTCCGTTTTGACTCACTGTCGATTTCATATTTATGCTGATGATGTCCAACTTTACCTTAGCTTTCCTATTGGCATGGTTGAGGATGCTATAGCAAAAGTAAACGACGATCTACGCTCTATTTTCGAGTGGTCCACACGCAATGGGCTTAAACTCAATCCTGACAAAACGAAAGCCATGCCAATCTCCAAACGTCAACCAAATTTCTCCGACTTTCCTCCTATCTTTTTAAACTCCTGTCAGGTCGAATATGTCAGCTACGCAAAAATTCTGGGGATTATCTTCAATAACAAATTAACATGGGATGCCCATATTAATTCCATTATAAGTAAAGTCTACGCATCGCTAAGAGGATTATCGATTACAAGAACAGTTTTACCCACACAAGTTAAACTAAAACTGGTTAAAGCATTAATAATCCCTATAATGTCATATGGCTGCGAGCTGTTTGCGGATCTTGATTCCGTCTCCTTTCAAAAACTTAAGGTCGCTTTCAATTCTATTGCACGATTTGTATTCAATCTTCGTCGGTTTGATCATATTTCGTCTGAAGCTCGTCAACTTCTTGGGTGTAGCCTGGATGTTTTTTTCAAGTATCGGTGCTGTTCTTTACTTTTTAAACTTATACACAAGAAAGAGCCAAACTATTTATTTAATAAAATTAATTTATGCTCGTCTAATCGATACATTGTATTGCGACCCGCCACATACACCTGCTTAACATCACGCAGGCAATTTTTCATTTATGCTGTCAAACTGTGGAACAATCTACCCAATCATGTGAAGTCTACAATCGAACGCAGAAAATTCCTCACTGTCTGCTTTGAACATCTCTCCAACTTGAACTGATTTACCTGTTTTTCTCTTGTTTTTCTTCTCTTTTTTATTTTTTTTTTTATTAACTTCTTACTTGTCCTTGGTTGCGTTTAACTTAAATTTTGTTTTAATTTTAAATTTAATTTTCTTCTATTGTTTAATGTTTAATTTATTTACCTTTCTTTGCACATTGTTTTCTAATATCCTGTACTAATTATAAGTTTATCTTGATGTACAGCGTTTCATGTATCAATAAATATCAAATATCAAATAAATATCAAATATCTTATTATCTACTCTGATGGTAAAGGGTCTTTCATTAAGGACTTGACAACTTATTTTTAAAAAAAAATCCTAATTACTTGAGATATCTCAAAAAAAAAGTTTATTGGCTTGAATTGCTATCAAAACATTTACGAATGGAATTCCACTCCGTTCATATGCCCACCACGGGAATGTATGCAGCGGTCCATACGTTGAACCGAATTTTCGATTGCTCGGCCCCACATTTCGACCGATACGGCCGCTATTTCTCGTTCAATATTGGCTCTGAGTCCTCTGAGCTCCTCTACCGTCGCGTGCTTGTTGGCATAGACCAATGATTTAATGTAGCCCCATAAAAAAATGTTTAGAGGCAGTCAGTAACACATAACCAAAAATGCTGAAAAAAATTGAAAATTTGGGTTAACGCTCTCAAATTTGCCACCAACGACTCGGAATTTCGGTTGTAAATTTTAATTTTGTAAACCTTGTTCCTTTGTGTACTTCACCATGGTGAAAATGTTGATTTTACTGAATACTTTGACTTTGACAGTTCGGTAATCGGTTTAAGGGCGTTCACACTGAAATTTTGAAGTTGTCATGCCGCCAATGAAAGACTCTTTATTTGGTTTTGCCGATTGTGTAATATGTTTCCAGTCAGCTCATGAAAGCATATTTAAGCTTCATAGAAAAATAAATCATAGCTATGACACGGCTCCTAAGCAAGAGGAGTCTGCTGTCTCCAGATCACAAGACTGTCGAGTTAACAACAGGCTCAAATGTGAGGAGCAATGACCTTTCAGAGAGACTAAGCAGGATTTAGATTGAAAAGTCTCACTGCGTCATCAACATCTCCAAGAATGCCTTCCACCAAACCCTTTGATGTCAAGAAAGATTTGAAATAAGACAAAAAAGACTAAGGCGCCATCTATGAGGGACAACGCAGCTGAGAATTATACCACCTTAGGAGCGTTCACAACTTGCAAGTGACCTACCCCAACATTGTGAGAGAAACCGAAGGCATATATCTAGAAACCGAATTGACTTGTGAGGCTTGTTAAAGTTAACGCTGCGGTTCACACTTGCTTGAAATATCCGTCTAGTGTAAAAATTTAAATTGAAGAACCTAAGACGTGAACGGAACCATTTTTGTTTAATTACAGCTTTATTTTGAATATGTGCTTACATCTTTGCATCTTTTTAATGAATTAGTTTTCAGAATTAGCTGTGATTTCATGTATTCTGTATTCCATATGTTTGCCCTCATAAATTGTCTTTCTCTGCACCCATCACAATTAGAAATCCAAACAAATACGCTTCAACAGATAACTTATACCAGGTAATCCCCACGTGACTCGCTAATCGCGATCTAAACCACCCCCAATACTGACCATACCCGCTGCCAATAAACAAAAGCGTACCGCACATAAATGCAAAATGTAAAACAAAGGAAATCCCCTCCCTGCCGAATACGCGTGCCTTAATTGTGATAAATGCACTCCCTCGAAAGACAGTCAATATTTACCCCTATCTCAGTTGTTAATATAGGTTTTTATTTTGATTAACGGCTTAACCCCGTGACACTCTTAGAGAAGCACTCGTTTTTCGCTTCATTTTTATTATCTCCGACTACAACCGCAGCGAGAACAACATGTTTGACAAAATTCCCAACTGATATTGGCAGCGTGAGTGCGATGTAATCAAACCGCACCACATTCATCATGGTAATTTGAGCAACCCTTGCCCGGATTAATTTCCATAAATTCCAAATTTTTGTTGTTTTTCGTTTCGAAACCAATTTTCATAAAATGTTTGCCCAGAATACGTGTGTGCACACATAAACCGTATGCGGGCTGAGTTATTTCTCCATTAAAACTGTATTTTGCTTGGTGAAACTGTCAAAAACTGACAACTGCCGTTTATGACGACCCTACCCTGCCGAGCCGTGGAATATTAATGACCTCAATGAATGTGCATTTGACTTTCACTTAACTGTACAAATGCAACTTATTAATCACCGATACAATCAGCCGTCAGCCTGACTCTCGCTCACACATATGCATGTAAATTGAACCCCTCAGGGAGCTATGGAAGAGGATAGTCTGATGTCTAGTGCCTCTAACCCCGTGGTATACACTCGGCCAAAACTTACTGACAGACAATAAATATTTTGAGAAATGAAAACTATTTGTGGAAAACAAAGAACGGACCCCTTACCCCCATCGGCGAGTTGACAATGGGAATTTAATTCGTTTAGTCACGCAGGTAATTCATAGACCAAAAATGTAACCATTGCCAGAGAGTGAGAGAGAGTTGCCCTTGTCAATTCGAATGCGACCGCTAAGGTTACCAATGTCTGTTGGATTTAGGGGATGCACTGCTCATGCACTCAGTTAATAAACCGAACAAAGTGTGTGGCGCGACGGTTTGGTTATTGTGCGCGCAGCGGAATCAGTGACATTTCATTTGGGACAAATCGCATGTGAAAATCCTTGAACCCCTGGGGATTGATTGTGAAATGAAATCGAAAGGAACCAATAAATTCTAATTGTGTCCAAAAGTCGTAGGAATCGACTGGTTTTTTGTTGTAAAAAGGTCATATCAATCGAGGGGTTCACGCCAGAAACGAGCACTTTTTTCTTCTTAGAGCTAGGACCAGAACGGGCTCATTTTAACCCTAGGAGAAGATGGAGCAGCACCGGCAGTCCCCACTTTGGATGGATGTATTCATCACCCTGTTCAGTTAAGGCATGGTTTGACCAGTCATGTAGGACTCACCTATCAAAGACCGTAAAAGAAGATGTTTACCGAACAAACAAGTTTTTCGATTCATTTTCCAAGCTAAATATCCCTCTCAGGCGAATTTTCGTATAGAACTGAGGAGCCTATACGTTTTACATGACTGTCGAAACTCCCATGTCAACCATTGCAAGCTTCTGTTAAGACCATTTAGTTATATCCAGGGTTAAATCGCTCTTAGATCTTCTGACCTTTGGCTCCGTACATTTCAAAAGATTCGACCACTTCCTTAATCGCTTCTAGTCCTTTGCATATTCTCTCTAAAAGGTCGTTGATCCTCTCCATTTGAAGCTGTTTAGTGAGCAGTTCTGGCTTTGGTCTGCTTGGGTCATAGCTTTGGGCCATGCGGCAGTCCATATGGAACTAGGGGATCCGTATGGTCATCTATTCAGTAGGTACATCGATGGCGGTACGTCTAATGGGTAATGGAAGCTTTCGGCACTAGTCCTCGATACACTTAACGCTGATGCTAATGAGCATTACTGAAAATGTTAAGGGAGTCGTCGAAGGAAACAGTTTTAACGGACTCTTGTGGTCTTTTTTAATAGTGACCTTGCGGCGTAAAAACTTCTTCATCGTCCGTTAGTTTTTGTGGCTTGCATATACGTACTTTGGCTACTAACGGTGATCCAATCTTATGTAAGCCGCTGACAACTTTCTTATCCTAGAGTCATGGAACAAAAACCCTTGAGCACAAGTGAAGTATAAAATAAAATGCCTAGACCCAATCTGGAGACCATAACCGCGATAATGTTTACTAACATTGCGAATCAGACGTAGTGATGAACCCAAAAGTGTCCTTTTTTGCCGAGCATACCGATGTTAAAATTCAACAAAATACACTATTTTATTTTTTTTTGTTCTGAGAGATAAAAAATGCTCTTTTTCGCCCTCTTAGCTTATTTTGAAAGGCAAAATTCCCGCGAAATTGGTAATTACCACGATCTGGCATCACTGTAGTTTCACCCATGTTGTTTGCTTCGCAAGTACATTCAAATTTGTAGTTGATTACCCATAAATTCTTCATCGTGATTCAATTTAGTGACGTAATAAAAACAATTATCTCTGTGGCGCACTTTTCCATACAAAACTGCGACATCTTTCAAGTTTGGCGTTTATTTGCCATTCGACTGACTTGTTCATACTCCATGTACTCACAATTTTAATTAAAACTGTCCATCCTTTAGCCATTACCCATAATTACCGCGAAAACAAAAACAAAAACAAGGTGCTGCTTGCCATTCACAGCACATAACACATAGTATAGAGCCTCACTATCTTGGTTAAACATCTCAACAGCTGGGTGTGATGTTTTTTTACAGGAAAAATAAATTATTTGCTCACCATTGGATAGTATACCTGTCCCCGTGACTAGTTAAAAAAAAGGACAGTTAACAAAACGACTTGTTGTCACCAGTACAACTGGAAAATTTATATTCAACGTAATCACCTGAAACATCATTTCAGTCGGTCACTCTTATATAGCCTCTTCCATAAATGTTCTCGCAAATCATTTGTCCCTTTATTAAGGACATTAAACAGGCTTTATAACCTGCCTTTTCAATGTGCCCACCAAAAGCAAATCTTCGCCCATTTACAGGTTTACGGTTATTGCTTCAAAGTTCACAAGCAAATCCTCCCGACAATCAAAGGAAAAAAAAAAACCTCATGACGTGTCAATGTCACATGACTAATTACCAACTCGGCAGTTATTCAAATTTGAATTTTATAGTAGACACTAAAGCACTAAAATACATTTCAGCGGCCAATAAACAAATTGTAACTAACTAACGAAAATTATTTCTGTCCATTTCCCCACTTTGGCCGTTAAACGTTAATTTCCATGTCCAATTGGCGCGACTCTTCTTCTCCCACCCAAATCGTCACACAATGTCCATCGTAAAATGCGCGACATTTGACAGTGCTTTTTGTATAGTGTACGGTACTGGCTGTCAAAATTGCAATGAATAAATTTTGAGATACGCACCAGGAGCGCGGGCTCATCACTAAAACTGAAATCCGTTTCCGCATAGTTTAAGACCATAATGACAGCAATAATTCTCAGTTTTACAGCTGCTGTGCGCCGGGCAAATATCATCATAAACAAAAGTCCGTAAAAGCGTTTACGCAATTGTGACGGCAGTCGGTAGCAGCGGCACGGCATGGTGGCAGTGTGAGTGTCACAAAAAGTGACAAACGACAGAGGGCAGTAAAATCACTCGAGGCGGAATGAATGGCAATGAATTGAACGAACGGCGCGAACAAGGAACGAAACAGTATAAAAGTGCCATAAATACTCGCGCGTCGTGCCACCACGACACTGGGGGGAAGTAAAATCGCAACATTAAACATTGTTGTGTAATTTTTTTATTTCTTGGTATTATTATTATTTTTGTTTCTATTATAACTTTATTTGTTGATAAGTTTAATTGAATTACAATCTGTGCGTATAAAAGAGAGCAATTAGGCGGCAGTTATGACATGGTCGGTCTGGGTGCGGAGAAGCAGTAAAGGGCGACTTATACTGGAGTGGGGGGCTGAGCCAATAAAACGGGAATTATATGACAAATTGGCGAAAAGTTTAGCGCGCCAGCTATAATCTTTATTAGGGCTTTGAATGGGCGGAAGGATTTCGGGTTAAGTGGTGTATATTAGTTTGAGTTTGAGATTGGGGTGTCACGGTGCGGAGTATAAATTCTTTTGTATTGCCGGTTTGGAGTCGGCTTTTGATGGGGACTTAGTTTTTAAAGAGTGTTCTTGTGTGAGTGGGACATCTTTTAGGGGGAAATCAACTTGAAATTCTTGCCTTCAGTTGTTTTTGGCTTGATCTGTCAGCATGTGAGTGTTCTTTGCCAGATTGAACGGGCTTAGACAAATTTCCCTTTTCAACTGCCTGCTCACTTATTCCCAACAAAATTTCCGATTGGCATCACTGCCGAGTTGCCTATAAAGGCGTTATGCTCACCTTTATCGATTTCACTTCGAAGAATATTCAGTTGCTCTTCCCTAATAAGCAGGAGCCGAAAATACAGCACGATTAGTTGAAAAGTCTTATAAATAGTTGGAAGCAGGGATGGAAAAGTCGATACAATTGTATCGAATTCGATAAAATAAGTTTGCTCGAGTACAAAAGTACAATTTGCTTTAATTCTATACAATTTATCCATCTGTATCTTTCGAATTCTCTTGTAATTTGTAAAGCTTTTCCTAAGAAAACAATTAAAATAATCCAGATGATGTTTTTATGTCATTTTGAAAGCCATAAACAAGAAAATTAATATTCAAAATCCCTTTCTAAATTTTCTGGAGTATTTTACATCAGAAGCAGTTGTATCAGGAAAATCTAATTTTGTATTGAATTTTGTTTTTGAATATGTTCCTAGTGAAAAAAAGAATATTCAACAAATTAATAATGCTAAAAAATTCAGCAATTTAAATATTATTCAATTTCAGAATTTTGGGCTGAAGTAAATTCAATTAAAAACGAGTCTAGTGAGCTGATTTTTGAAAATATTTATAAAATTGCAAATCGGCAAATGTCGAAAGGATTTTTTCTTACCAGACATTTATAAAATCCAAAAAATGTCGAAGCCGACTTCAAGTCGACACTTGCCTGGCTTTGATTGAAACAAAAAAAAATTATTAGAAATTCATCCTGTTCTGAGTTTCAATTTCAGGGCAATATTTTCAAGATGAATGAGCAAATTGAGAGTGTAAAGCCTGAAGAGCTCATAGATTAACAATATAAACTATTTTTTTGTAGGTTTGTATAGTTTTTCTAGGAAGTCTGTTTTTGAAAATAAAATATTTTGAATTCACTTCTGTATACGAAAAAACGTTTTCAATACAACTGGCTCCATTTCCGTACGATCATGTAACAGTTTTCAATACAAATCGAAAATGTCATTTTCCATCCCTGGTTGGAGGCCCTCGTTCACCTAGTTGATCAACTAGTGTAACCGTTGGAAAGCATTTTTCACATAGTTGATCAACTCCTTCGATGGTTTGAAATGACTCTTCCACTTGGTAGATCAACTCATTCAACTCATTGAATAGCATCTTCCACTTAGTTGATCAGCTCTAAACAGCTATTAAATACCATCAAGTTCGCATCTATTTTTGATCAGTTCACACAAGGCTCTAACAGCCTTGAGAAAAACTAATTGATCAATGCATTCACCTGTTAAATAGCCTCTTCCACCCAGTTGATCAACTTGCTCAATTGTTGAAATGCCTCTTCTCTCTAGTAGATCAATCGATTCAATCATCTTGCATACACACAGTTGATCAACTCATTGCAGGATTTTTGATTATGCTCTTACACAGCCTTGTGCCCACTTAGTTGATCAACTCAATGAGTTGGTGGTAAGCCCGTCCAATCACAGTTAATCAGCTAATGTGACGCTCGGTAAACTGCGTTTTCAGTAGTTGTTGCTCAACGATACCTATAGACGCACTCTACCATTCGTTGGATATTGAGCAACGTCTTGAGCACTCGCGATACCATGAAAAAACTTTGATATCAGAGGACGAGATCTCGGCTATTGCAGTGGTGGTCACATTAATTGATCAACACAACTTGCAAAACGAAAAATTCCACAAAAATTCCAGCGAATTGAAAAGAAGTTTTTCACTACATTACTTATAAACAGTGGCCCAACTCGGTGCTCAACGAATTTCTACACCCTTTTCGGACTCCAATGCTGTGAAAACTAATCTCACGTTCTCCAACAATTTATAACTCGTTGCTTGAATAGAAATAAAGCCCTTCCACGAAGAGGTGAGTGTTTAGGATTGAAGGTAGTGTGCAACCGGCTTTAGTCACCTTTCGCGTTTCTTACAAAATATTCTTTTTTTTTAGCAGGGAGGTCGATTGGTACCAAGTTATCCACTACGAAAACCCTCTTCATTGATCCTTGCATTGATTCTGTAATAAGCAGAAAGCTGGGATCTACGGTCAGGAAAATGTATGAGCTTTTTGGTCGCTGACGTCTTGAGTTCCCTGTTCGCAGCGTTGCCAACCAATTTGGACGAAAAAATGCCTTACTTGAGAAAAAAAGATGTCTTTTTCAATAAAATAATGCCTTAAATATTTTTTTTAGGTAAACTGGAACAATAAATCAAAATTTTAACAGAAATATAAAAAAAAAATACACAAAAAAAATTTGTATTTCCAAAAAAAAAACTTAAATTATGTGTCACAGAAGAAATTCTTAATAGGAAGGTACAAAGTATTGAACAAAACAAACATAGTTTTAAGTCCAGCAGATAGTTTTGGTCCTTGATATCATACACTAAAAAAATAAGAAGTCAGATGTTGAATCAAAAAAAAAAAAAATTAGAATAATATTTGAATTAAAAAAAAGATGCCTTTTTGGAAAAAAACAAGCCAAGCCTTAGCTAATGAAATAATGCCTAAAAATAATGCATGAAAAAGCCTTAGTTGGCATCACTGCCTTCGGCCAAAATCTGAGAGCCTTCGCCATGCATGCATCTGCAGCTCACAAAAATTTAGAGCACATTTTTTACGGTTCTGATGAATCGCAGTAGTTTCTACATCCCCTATAAGAGCACAGACTCACTAAGCGACTATATTTTCTATATTCGTCCAACCAACTGCCAAGCTCATTCCATTTCACTCCGAGTGCTCCTCAGTTGGCATTCACAAAGCGCATACATTTTTTTTGCAATGTTCGTACATCATTTAGCATCCACTCAAATTTGAAATTAAAAATAAAACCCACCGTCAGTGTACACTGTACACATTCGAACTTGAAAAATTGCATTCGAACTTGAAATCCTTTAAATGGAAAATAATTTCCGTCTAGCAATAGTCTGCCCGATGCCGTTGTATTTATATACGTGAACGTTGCATTCAGTTCCACTATCAGAGGCTGATGCCCTTGACTCTCGTATCGTCCTCTCGACTACATTTGGGTATACGTTCTAAATGCCTTTTTGAAAGCGTACGGGACAGGATAACAATTCAACAGAGAAAAATGAATAAAATAATTTTTTTTTACCTTTCCCTCCCACACATAAAATGTGGGCTGTATTTTGTGTACACCAGTCAACCCATTCCCGGCGAAAAAAAAAAATAGCAGCAGTTTGAAATGAAATGAGAACTTTTCAGAGAGACTACTACTCTAGCCTTCCGGGTATCTGGATAATATGTTATTTGGCTACCGATAAAGCGTGCGGACCCTTTTCCAATTATTCCAGTTGAATGTGCTTCGAGTACTTTTTGTATTTTTGTTGTTGCGCGCACACAATTTTTCGGACTTGCCAATTCACAAAAACTCAGATGCGAGTTGAAAAAGGAAGCCGGCCAGAGATGCAAGGATGTGAATGATGATGTCCGACATTTTCGACGAATTTTCATTTGATGATTGCTGCTCACAAACACTTTAATAACCAGATTCCACTTCGTGTAGTTGGACGGTGGTGGCGCGCGCTTTTGATTTGTGATGGACACGTTGCTGTATGTGGGGCTGTTGTTTTATTGCACCCAATTTCACGAAAGGTCCTTTGTACCAATGAAAAGGTACGAATAGAAAAAGAGACTTTTCTGCTTTCGAGAGTTCGATGTGTGCGGATGGCTTTTGTCGGGACGTGGATATTTTTTTTCTTGTTATCCTGCGCGCCCTTTAAACGAGTATAGTACCTACTATTGCTGAGTAGACGTTCGGCTCGTTTAGCAAAGTGGATGTTAAGTGTAATGCGATTTTTATGTAAATTGGTTGCCAACGGTCGATATGGCCAGTTTTTTCTTCTGTTGTTGGCATAAATGTGTAGTGTACCACGAATGGGTGAAATAGGCATATCACTTGGAAATGAATCCGAACGTCAGCTGGGGTTTATGTTTAAGGCGGATATGGTTTGTCGAATTTTATATTGACGCGTGCAGTCAAAAAGGGCAATTACCGGAAATTCAAAGTGGGAACATGGTGTTGGTTTTTTTTTCTCCGGCCTTTTATTTGGTTCAATGAGTTTGTCGATTTGCAATGAGTATAGGGGGGGGGGGGGTTAAATTTAATTATTTGAGCAAACGAGTGGTGGAGGGGTATAAGCGTCGGCTACACGTATATTTCAAATCTGTTTAACGAAGACTGTTAGGCATATGATTTAAATTTGTTCGATTGCCTTTGCTTACTTTAAGCAGCTTCTTTCCATCTTGGAAATGCCGGCTACACCTCTTCAGAGGGACTATGAGAAACTGTACGAATTATTTTCGGCATATACCTACTAAATGGTTGCATCCTCTGGAAAAGCAACCATTTTAACTTAATAACCTTACTAAGTGCTGAATATTGGCACAATATTCACTGCGCCGTTTCTATGAATGCCTTTTCTGACAAACTTAGAGTGCAACTATTCCAACCCACTAACTAGCAGTATTGACGTCCCAGCTCAATGGTTGAAACCTTTGGTATAGTAAACATTTCAACCCAGAAACGTTACCAAGTGCGAGACAACGACACATTAAATGCGCAACCGTCTCTACGGATGCATTTTCTGATCTATAATATTGCCCCAAAAACTATGGTCGCATTCACTGTTATTGCAACCATTCCAACCAAATAACATAGAAAACTTCACAGTATGGCACGGTATAGGCCGCCGTCTCTATGGATGAACTTTTTCGTCTCTCGAACTATTTTATTTGGCAGTTTCAGGGCCGCTTACGTAGAGACTATGGTTGCATTCCCTAGGATTGCAACCATTTCAAGCGAATAAACAAACAAGTTGCTGGTCATAGACGCTGTTAATGCGCCGGCAACCCCCGATTACAGTTTACATGCGTCATCTTGTAGCGGATACATCTTCTTAAGTTAGGACTTACAGGACAACTCACTCTTGGGACTAAGTAACGTGCGCTGCCATACTTGAAACCGTTTCGTCGACTATGAGAAACTTTGACGCAGTAGTACTTTTAACTCAGTGAAGCGACAACTCCTAACTGAATATAAATCTACGTCATCTGTACCGTAGCTGCCATGCAAGTCCGCTCACTTTTTAAGCATTTTTTGTTGAAAATCGTCAAAAGGTCGCCCTCACTGATGGTGACTGCTTCATGTCGTTGCTTTTGAAGTGGAGTGTCTACCAGTAGATGCCAATGCCATGTCTCCGATTTTACGCATTTTTCGGTGTCTTTGTTCCTCAATTTGTTTGGTGTAACTGCGCACAAATTCAATCGATTTCAGCCCGAGAGTGTACAACCTTTGATCGTCTAGTGGTGGCTTCCTTGTCCACCTACACCAAGGACTACTTGCCTTCAGAATGTGCGAAACACCCCCTAAAGCCTCGTTTTGCAACCTCCTCCACCAGTTTGCAGCTTGCACAGCCGGTCTTTTGCAAATACTGCAGAAAATTCCACCGCCATAAATAAGCAACTTTAACGGCGCGTGCAATTAATTGGGTGTGCCCATTTGTTTAGTACACTCGCTGTATTCCGCGCCACCATTACAGATGCCATCGGCAAGCTAAAACAAAGCTCCCTATATTCCTTCGCAAATTCCAACAAAGCTTGCCACCATAAAAACCAAATCAGTGTCATCGGCCGGTGCTGCTTTGAATGGAGTTTAGATTGGAATGTAATTGCGGGGTGAATAGTTTCACATAAAACCCGTGTCCCCTCGAGCTGAAAGCTGACACTATCCACAAGGATATACGTATATCCACAACACACGCACACAGCCCATCCGATCTGACCATGTGACCAGACCAGACCTATATCGGATCGCCTGCCATCGTCCGCCACCGTCGATGCAATCCATAAAGAAACTTTAATTAAATTTTACTGTACCTATTCTGTCGCTGGGTCTCCTGCTCGCCGCATACTTCTCGTCAATTGCAACACCCTACACCACTCAACTCCATTCGTTCTCCCGGCAGGGTTATACGAGGAAACAGTACCAAACCAACCAAACATAACACAGAACATCGGGAGGCGTACCCAATTCTCTTGTTGTCCGCCGTCGTCGCTGTCCGGAAATTATGCAGAAAAGTTTGTCCCGCCACTGGATAATATGGTGTCTATGTGCGGAGTCGTTTCCCCTATCCCCCCCCCCCTTCTAACAACAGAACAATAGCTAGCAACGGATATATTTTTGTTTTGCAGATGTTTTTTGTTTCCCCGTGTTTTTTTGTTCTGCAATATTACGAGGATGAGGAATTTAGCGAGAGACTTCACAGTCACAGGACAGGATGTTAGAAACAAAAACACGCACCTAATTAGGACCTTTTGTGGACTTGTTGCGGATGTTGCAATGACACAAAGAGAAATACAGCCCTCTCTTGTTGGGTGGATACAAATAAAAATGAAGAGTTTAAGGGAGCGTTTGCTGGATGTGTGCTTACCTACATAAGTGAACTGTCAAGGAGGAGGATATTACACAGGGTCTTTAGGAGCAGCCAATTGAATGTCCCAGGGACAAGGCAAGTGTGTATATTTGTCGAACATTTGATCACCAAGTTTGTGCAACTACTCTACCGCAGTTAATACAAAAATGGGTACCAGATTTGCCATCAAACTAGACATGGTAAGCTCCCCCACTTTTAGACAACAAAGGCTCTTAATGACTCTTTGTGCTACCGTCATTTACCATAAAATCTACGGTTGAACTCAGAACTAGTCCAGGGGTCCATTTTTTATTCCTTAAAAAAGATGGCCGCCAAAATGTTGACGATCACGAAATTTTTCATTTGCAAGGTTCTAACCTGATAGTTGATATTAAGATCAGAGCAAGCTTAGGGGTCTATAAGACACTCGTCAACCGAAAACTGGGTAAGTTTTACAAGTTAGTATACCTCGTGAACTTTTCCATAAACAGACTTGGGAACCTATAGATAAAACAGTGTTACAGAAGTTTAAGTTTAAGCTTAGAAATATTTAGTACTTGTTGTTTCAAGCACTTGTTGGGTGTAGGATGAGAGGCCCTAAAAGATGTCATTTCATGAAATTTAAGAAGTGGTATAGCCTATTTAACTTCAAACTCGTCCAACGCCATTTATTTATTTAATTAACTTTGATTTTAGTTAATTTTAATTTGTTATTTAACAGTTTTTAAAGCGACCAAAGGAATCGGAATCGTTCGACATTCTTCACTGAAAAATTAAATGTGAGGTTCATTCCGAAAATCCTATAACGAAGAGGTCCAACCGGTCCTGGGACTTGGCAACCAACTGCTGTTTATTAACACAAGGTTTTGGTGCACAATTTTCGACTTGCAGATATTTGCGACTATAAATTCCCATTCTAGAGATGTCTCTAAATTCCTTGAAATCCCGTGAAAAATTCTAACGGTATGGTCTAGTGGCTAGGATATCTGGCTTTCACCCAGAAGGCCCGGGTTCGATTCCCGGTATGGGAAATATTTTGATTTTTTTTCGGGCTTTCTGTGCCCGAGGACTGAAGTTTCAGAATTGACTAAGTAGTTGTTATTTTGTTTTTTTGATGATACCTATTTTAATAGGTATCTCTATCTCTATTGTGTTTTTGTCGTATCGATTACCGACTTATTTCGATAATAGTTTCTATGATACACCAAATGAAAGGTTTATGGCGAAGTTGGATTGTGGGTTCCCTAATGTATTTAAAATTGCACTGAACTTAGTTCCGCGTGGTTTAATTTTGGTTCCATGAGCTTTTTTTAAATATAAATAAATAAATAAATATTTCGAGTCAGAAGTAACTTATTTCACATAGCACCTGTTGTTATAATCGATGGTTAAACGTGCAGTGGCAGCAAAGATGTTGAACCTAATTGCACTTGTCAAACAAGTGTGGCTCCAAATGGTCCTATAAACTCCCTTTCAGACGTCAAAATGCTGGAAAAATAGGCGCCTGGCAAAGCACTCTTTCGAAATCGCTCTATCAAAGTCGTTGTAGAGGTATTCCGGAGGCTTATACATGGTTCTACCATTCCTTTCAGATCTAAAGAAGATAACTTTCTTGCATAAGACGGTATGGCCCCATTAGCGTCTCGCGGGGGTCTTTCTCCACGTCTGATTTGGAAACGTGCTATCACACCGCAATCGTCGTTGTCGAAAATCATCTGGAGGTATTCCGGAGATCGATGGGACATTGAAGGTTAGAGAATAACATCGATTGCGCCAAAAGGCATTTAAGAACGATCCCTGCAAATCCAGCTGTGACTTCAATTCAGTGATCGTTGGAGGAACTTATATCGTTATCTCAAAGGCCATTAGCATTACACAACATCTCAACGTTCATCGATCGTCTCAAAAGTTTTTTAGTGCAGTTCTTAAAAACCAACTCGTAACTGCTGTGAATATTGACAGGAATGATGGCGATGACGCGATCTCTCCTTAAAGTTTGCAAGTAATCGAGAAGAAGCTTTCGTGTAGCTTCGTTATAGCATCATGAGAAAAAGCCCTATACTGGGCACTCATTCCGTAATTTTTCAGACGAATATCGTCGCAACGATAGACCTCCAAAAGTAGCAACTAAGTGACAAAATTACCAGTTTGAGACCTTAATGCAGTTCATTTTCCACAAATGTAATGCGAAAGCTGACGATAGTTAAACAATTTTGGGCGTCAAAGTTTCTAAAACGATATCGTCCCGACGATTATTGTTATACGGAAAATACCCCCTGGTTGTCTGTTTGGCCAGTAAGAAAAGTGGCTAGTCTGCGGCTCTGAATAAATACTCAGGAACTATCAAGAAACATAGACTTCACAAAGCTTCCAAGTCACCATTCGATAAGATGATGCATCCTCGTTTTAACTGATGGATCAAAAACACTGTAAGACGGTTTTGGTGTCTTCTCCGACAGACTAAATCTGAGACTCTCTCGGATATTTCATAGAACTTATGAACTCACGAATCTCGGAACTATACACTTAATCGAGTTTACAAGAGATAAAGTTACCTAAGGTATTTCGTATTCCGATGATTGTAGGCTACATGGATGCTGCCGAAAAAGCAAACCTGGACTAGTGGAAAGTCATGCCTGGAGACAAAACAGACTTGGACAGAGCTGGGTTTTAAACTCAATGACATTACCAATATCCACAAGAAGCCTTTCAATTCAAATATTTGTGAAGCCTCCAAATTTGTCTCTATCTTAACTACGGAAGTTGACTGATGACTCAAAATGCTCGGCAAAATTGTCACTTAAGCCCATGGTAAGCTTTATTAAACCGAGCACGGTTATAGACGAGGTAGTTGTTCTCCATTCCGAGGAGGAACTTTACAAAACATGCGCTAATCTGAAGTCTAATGCGGAATTCAGACCTTTGTAAATGTTTCAGTCGAGGGTTTACGTTGTTGGCTTTTGATTTCAATTTGGTAGTCATTGGTGGGAATGGATTTTTTTTGGGCAGGCTTTCATTTTTAGTTAAGGCCTTGGTTCAACCCCAACTGAAGAGGCGCCGAAAAGTTTTTGTTTACAGTCTACCTTCAAGTTGTTGGGTATATTTTCGCCAAAATCAAACTTTATATGCACCACTCTAATGTAGTGTGACACTTACTTTATAATAACAGTTTTCCTCCCCTCTGTAGCCCCTTGGGGTGGGTAATATTTTACAATACTTCACGCTGCCATAATAAAAGTGTGCCACCGCACACAAACCCTTCCACTCGCTAACTCACCGCATACGAGTAGGTATGGTCCGCAATCCAGCTGCTTATGCATTTAATCAAACATTTGTTACACAACATCCCTTTAGCCAACGCGCACAAAAAATCAAAGGATAACCAACAAATAAGTGTAACCATGGGCACCGGGTACGTCATAGTAGGTGTGCGACATCTGGCGACATATTAAAATAAGCGATACTCCGCCACCACCCCTCTCATAATTTAATAACAAAAAATAAAATAAAACTTCTTCGTATCCATTTGTAGATATGCGTGTCCTTGTATGCATTAGGTACATATTACCATTATTAAATCGAATGAGAGAAATATGATTACACTTGAGTGGATTAACAGGCTTGGCACCCTCTTCTATCTCACGTGGGGGTGGTGAATGTGACCATGCCGAACAATTCGTTTGCTGAATAATAAGATTTCGCAACAAAACCCTGCAACATCAGTCAGAAAGCCAATTTGCTTGATGAATCATCATGCGGGGGTATGGTACAGGTTATGCATTGCAAAATAGGGCAGTACTTTGTATCAATATTTTACTTTAGAGAAGTTGGGAGCGGGTGATGCCGTTCTATATGATTATGATTATAACGAGGGTTGAAACACTTGATTCTCCAAGGGGCATGGTATTTATTTTATATTTTCCACCCCATCTTCATTATGGAAAATCCAAATGCACAAATGACATGATGTGCGCTTTGGCATAAACGACGAGCGCGACATTATCAACTGGCAGTAAAAATCCTGTCATATGTTCGGATGGATATTGGCGCGCGTAAAAAATCTATCAGCTCTTTGTTTGGTTACATTTTGTGACGAAATCGATGCCGGTACCACAACATTGCCATCAGGAACCAGCGAACCAACCACCCCGCATTGCAAGGGGTTGATGAGGGTTACCTCTACAAACCGCAAAACAACGATTTCTGCTAATTTGCTCTGCTAGACTACTGCTGCTTGTGGTAAAGTTTTCCCGATGCGCCTGGGCTGTCTTTCCTGTCTGGTGACTGTCTCATTTGGCGACTATTTATGAGCAGTCCCGCGCAAATCCCGAGGGGATGTTTAATGGACAGTTCCGAACAACAATGACTAAACAGAGGATTATCCTTTAGAAACGACGCTACAGGAGTGGGTTGGATTGCGTTAATTTCTTTGCGCTTTTGTGGGTTTTCCCGCTTATTTTCAAAGACCGATGCGACGAAACAATTGCCATTGATTTGCCATATGACATGGGTTTTTGTGCGGTAAATAGACGGTTTTTTTTGTCGGTTTAAAGGATGACCCAGGACCTAGGTATTAGGAAAATTCGATTGATAATTTATGGTTGTGTAAATATTTGTTTGAGATTACATGCATCTGTTGGGGGTTGATGATGGAATGGTGGACGATCGAGAGCACCCTACCGCCTTCAGTACGATGGCTTTGAGCCAATACGTTTAGACAACCAAAATATTGGAAGATCTGTTGCACGGAAATTAAAGGTCTAGAAGGGACATCTCAAAAATAAAAACGCAAACAAAAGGGTAGCGGGGAGCTGGTCCCAAATGTTGGGAGGACCTGGCCCCAAGCTTTTAAGAACCAGTTGTTCTAGCAACTGATCAAGCGAGTGGAAAAGTAGCAGAAAAGAAGACTACTGATCGAGTTCGAGAGGCGAAAAAGATGTGTATTTACGAAAGGTTTGCAGAACTTTCAAGGAGACATCTAGTACTCATTTCTCAACACTGGACAGTATACTGGACAACCACGAGGACATTACTTCTTCAAAACGTTAGGAAAATCACCAGAGGAGAGATTATGTGAAGGAGTTTACAAGAAAAGAGACAGTTGGATTGCGACTTAAGAGGTTAATCTCAAATATCAGCAGAGATAATTTAACCTTTAGCTTCAGACAGGGCTTCGCCATCTGTCCTTTAAGACCTTCGAGTATTACGTAGAGACAACCTATAGACAGCTCCTTTCAAGAAAATATTTCTCGTAGGTTTTCTAAGAAGGAGTCCAAAGGAAATAAATATCAAAATGGAGATAGAATTACAGCATCATTAACCTTTTTTCTCTTCATACTGTTGTAAAAGCAGTGATGCCAAGTAAGACTTTTCAGGCCTTTTAGGCATTATTTCATTAGCTAAGGTTTTAAGGCTTTTTTTTCAAACAGGCATATATTTTTTTTTTGATTCAACATACCGCCTTTTTTTTTTAAACATTCTTCAAAAATCTTGGCCAAAAAGAAATGAAACCTCGGTGTGCATTCTTCGGCAACTGTTGAAAGGATTTTTTCATCAATAAATTTAAATAAGACGAAGCTCAGAAAAAGGCTTAAACAGAACTCTTAAAGTGGAATTCTGCACACAAAGTCGCTTTTTAAAGATAAAAATTGCTATGATCTGCAATACAAAAAAACACAATATCCTTGTTTCAAAAATCAATGTATGATTTCAAGGACCAAGACGATCTGATGGACTAAAACTATGTTTGTTTTGTTCAATACTTTGTACCTACTTATGAAACTAAAAAGTCATGAATTTTGTTCCTAATAAGAATTTTTTCTGTGATTTGTAATTTAAGTTAATTTAATTGTTTTTCTTTATTTTTTTTTATATTTGTGTTTAATTTTTGATTTATTGTTCCAGTTTACCTAAAAAAATTATTTTACGCATTATTTTATTGAAAAATGCATCTTTTTTTCTCAAGTTAGGCATTTTTTCGTCAAAATTGGTTGGCAACGCTGGTTGTAAGAGCTATTTCTTCCAAAAGCAAACACTCGTCATACCATAGGCCGGTCCCGATTTTCTGCTTTTTTTTTTTTTTCAACTTTTGTTCCATATTTTTGTAGCCGGGTCATTATATATACAACTCTAAAGGAGAAAAAAAAAGAATGATTTACCGAAAGGAATTTAGATTAAGGACAAATATACAACGGATAACAAAATTTCGTTGACATTGCTTAGATATAGCCCCTGCAAGTTTGTTAAGTGCGACGCTACGGCCGGAACCCAAAAGTCTTCGGCTGAGCCTCGAATTATTTTATAATACAGAGAGGATGACAGTCACAACGCTTTTTTTTTTTGCTGATACAAAGTTTTGTAGGTATGTGTCTCTGTATGTTTCTCATGTCAGGTTAGGACCTCTACCAAAAATATCCCTCTTGCCGAGCACATTCGACCGGTAAAGAGACTACGAACCTTCCATCCTCTGCGATCTTGAATAGATTGCTTTCAGCTAAACACCATCAGACTAAGTGCTCTGCCACCCGCTATGGCAAGATCTTTGAAACTGTTGTTCGGGGTTAATTGTCGGCTTCAGTCTAAATAAGGAGAGGGATTTGACGATTCTCTCGACTAGTAATTGCATAATTGTCCATTTGGTCGTTGTACCTGGAATTTTTAGACTTGTTCTCTATCCTTATAAATAGGTAGATACAGCTTGTAGGGTTCGCGTTTGTACTCGTATCTTCTCTCCAACCGAGTTTTCCGGCTATTTAACCGCCACGAATGCGTCTTAAAGGTGTACGGGCGATGACGTCGGATATCGTCTGCTAACTCCATTAGAAGGATCTGTTGAAAATAGAGCCTTCCGTATTGGCATTTTGGAATTTGAACATATCACATGATAGCAAATGTTCTCATCGAAAGCCGGTATGGGAATTAATGGTAGTTCTGCAGAGCGAAATTTAAAGCAGTTCTGCAAAAAGTGAACCGCACATGTTTCCCAGCGTCGCATAGGTGGTTGGATGAGACCTACTGGCGATGATTTTTTTTTTATATAGGGTTTGAGGCCGACAGTCGATAAGTGATAGATTGAAGAGCCCTGACTTGAATTTCGTCAGGATTTTGACAGTTGATCCGAGGGTCTTGAATAGTATGTAGCAAAGCTGTTTAAAATATCAAATATCAGACCTAGTCTCAATGTTAAGTTTAGAAAATGCCAGTAATCTATTTATTGTGGGTGACTGTAATATGGATCTTCTACATGATTCTCCTGACGTAGTAAACTACTTAAGTTTAATGTCTGCAAATGGTCTGGAGTCTTGTTTATATGTAGCAACTAGAATCACTGCTTCTTCCGCTACTTGCATTGACCACATTTTTGCTCGACTTGACCGCAGTACTAATTTGTCTCTGATTAGCTCTGTATCTGATTTTAGAATAACCGATCATTGTATGACGTGCCTTTTTTTCCAGAAAATTGGGAAAAAACTGCCTAACCGGCATATTCCCTTCCAACGTAATGAGCGAATAAATTTTAATAGCCTAAATGCTCGTTTACTTCTCGAAAATTGGTCTAGTGTTTTTAATGAACCTAATCCCTCGTTATCTTTTGATTTTTTCTTTAGTATCTTAAATAGTCATGTTGTGATGTGTACCGAAACTAGTGATACTAGAAGACCTATATTAAAAAGGCTTAAACCTTGGATGACCTTCAATTTGCTTAAAAAAATTGATTTTAAAAATAAACTACGTATTAAGTGTGTTGTGATCAAGAATTTCTAATATTAAATATTAATCAATGCAACTCCCCCATTATACCATTAATTGTTTGTTATTGCTATCATTTATTGTAATCTGTCAAGAACACGTCAATCCAGTATAAATGTCAAACAGAGCAAATTTTCATGTAATCATTAACACAATTCATCAGACATCCCAATAAAGAAGTCCTAATTTTTATAACGTCCTAAACTAAGAGTTGTAATTTTCACCATCCACCATTTGGTCGCTTCGAGCCGGATTTATATTTTCTACATAAACCAACGCTATATTGCATTTTGCTGCTGTAAGACTGTCCCGTTGATGTCCAAGTAGAGTTTCATCCAAGTGGAGTCTGAGTTCCTGCTAATAAGGCTAAAATAATTAAACAAGTTCATGTGAGTACGCCGTTAATGTTCAATGCATACGTAATAATCGTCCAAATATCTACGTTTTACTGTGCTGCGTTATATTTACGTCGTTGGAATATCGTCCCGTTGGATTGAAGCACCGTTCATCATCTTCGTTGGAGTCTTGTGCCGTTGAAATCTGTGCCGTTGGAGAATTGTGCCGTTGAAGTCTGTGCCGTTGGAGTCTTGTGCCGTTGAAGTCTGTGCCGTTGGAGTTTGAACCGTTGAAGTCTGTGCCGTTGTCTGGCACCGTTGATGTGAATATAATCCCAGTCTACAACAGTTTTGAGTGTTCGTCATCTGTTCCATTGGAGTCTGCAGTACTTGGATACAAGAAATCAACAGTTCATTAAAGGAAATTCAAAGTGAGTGCGATTTTAATAACTTTTATTATTCGTCCATACAAAGTGAATAATTTGATTGAAAATGAGTGAGATTTCTATAAGAATATTTAAGAAGTTGTGCAAGTCAATTGGCAAGGATAGTTTGAGTTTCGAAAAAGTGAATGCTGATTTTAAAACCAAGAACTATTTGATAAGTAGATTAAACGTTTTAGAGGATAATTTGCGGAAGATTTGTGATCATTATGATGACATGAATACGGAGGATAACGAAGATATTTCGAGAGAAAGTGAGGAATTATACGATGAAGTTATGGAAACTTATTTCATGTACAAAACAGTGCTTCTAAATGAACTAGATACTTTAGAGGGTCTTCATGAAAATTCGCGAGTAGCAAAAAATAATGAATCTAATTTAAGCAATGCCGCTAAAACAGGTTCGCGTGAGATACGACTTCCATCCATTACTCCTCCAATTTTCTCTGGGGATTATAATAACTGGCGTCCATTTCATGATCTTTTCGTCTCATTGATTCACAACAATTCGTCTTTGTCTAAAATTGAGAAGTTAACTTATTTAAAATCGTGTTTGAAAGGTGATGCTGCTTCTTTATTAGATTACCTCGAGATTAACAACGACAATTATGATCAAGCATGGTCAATATTAACTACTCGTTACGATCACAAGCGCAAGGGTCAACACTCACTTCGCTCCTGCTATGCTTTCTTAAAATTGGATGTCAGTGCTAGGGTCAGTATGGTACAACGGCTGGGTGTTTGTGAAAACTGCTTGGCTTACAACCATGAAACACAACAATGTCCGAGTCAAAATCGATGTTATCACTGCAAACAAAAACATCATTCACTCCTACACTACACCAATAAACAAATTTCTGCCACACACAGTCAAAACACTAAGCCTATTCACATGTCAGAAACAAAATCACATTCTGCATCCACCCAATCGCACTCTGATTTTAATCAACAATCTTGCGTACCCAATTCATCTAACCAGTCATATCAAGTCTCAACCCAAGTGAATCCAAACGCACCACCATTTAACCCATCATATGACCAAGCTAGTACAAGTTCGTCTGCTTGCAATTACCACATTTCAGACTACAGGAACACCCAAATACTACTAGCTACAGCCATCGTGATGATAAAATCTGCTACAGGAGAATACATAAAATTCAGGGCGTTAATAGATCCAGGGTCAGAGGCTACATTTGTCACCGAAGCAGCTGCACAACAACTAAGGCTACAAAAATGTCGCACGTATACTGAAGTGACCGGGTTAGGCAACACTAAAAACGGGTCATGTCAAAACTATGTGCACTTGACTCTGAAATCAGCACAAACCGATTTTGTCACCGAAGTAAGAGCGCTAATTTTCAAAACTTTGACAGGTTTGCTACCGAACAAAGAATTGATTCCCAACAAATGGAATCACATTCAGGGGTTGAAGTTAGCTGACCCTTTGTTTTATAAACCTGGCCATGTTGATTTGCTCCTAGGTAACGATGTCTTTTGCGATGTAGTTTTACCCGAAATCGTTAGGGGAAGCGAACCTGTAGCTCCCATTGCTCAAAATACTAGACTTGGGTGGATTGTTCTAGGTAGGGCCCCGGTTGAAACCTGTCGAGTTCATCTGCAAACGTTTGATGTGGACACTCAGATACGCAAATTTTGGGAAATCGAGGAGTCCCCATTTAAGGAACCTGACACGGAGGAAAACGAGGCGTGTGAACAACACTTCCAGTTACACACTAGACGTCTGCCAGGAGGACGTTTTGAGGTATCCCTACCATTTAAGGACGGTATTCACCCGGCACTAGGAGCAAGTCAGCAGGGAGCGTTACGAAGATTTTACCAACTAGAAAGACGATTTGCAAACAACCCAACGCTACATAGGGATTATAAAAAGTGCATGTCAGAATACTTACAGCTGGGTCAGATGATTGAAGTAGATGTCAGCCGAGATGAAGTTCTTAAGTCACCATTCCATTACGTTGTGCCACATCATGCTGTACTTAAGGAGTCCAGTACGACAACAAAACTGCGGGTGGTTTTCGATGCTGCTTTTAAAACCACGGATGGGTCATCCTTAAACGAACATCTAATGGTCGGACCTAAAACGCAAGCAAACATAATGGACATCATCTTAAAATGGAGGAGGTACAAGATTACCTTAACAGCTGACATTGAAAAAATGTATCGGCAAATCAAGATCAGTCAAGCAGATTCTTACTATCAGCTAATTTTTTGGCGTGAGAGTAAGATGGACCCCATAAAGATGTATCGGCTAAAGACGGTGACTTTCGGGACAGCTTCTGCTCCGTATTTGGCAACTCGCACACTGAAGAAGTTGGCTGACGATGAAAGGGAGACTCATCCATCTGCGGCACAGATGATACGCGAGGATATGTATGTCGACGATTTGGTCAGTGGAGCAGACACAATACTGGAGGCCCAACAGAAGTTGACTGAGATCAGCAACCTACTTTCATCAGCCGGTTTCAACTTACGCAAATGGGGAAGCAACTGCGAAGAAGTTTTGAGTCTCGTCCCACCCCAAGAACGTGAAGTTGAATTTTCGCTGCCGTTTGAATCTTCCAAACATATTAAAACTTTAGGCATAAAATGGCTTCCTTCCAGCGACTCATTTTCCTTTCAGTGGATTCAGACCGAGTCTTTGGATGTCACAAAGCGTACTATCCTTTCAACGATTGCCAAACTCTTTGATCCTCTAGGTTGGATATCTCCTTGCGTGATTTCGACAAAAATTTTCATGCAGAAATTGTGGTTAAAGGGTTTGACATGGGATGCACCAGTTCCAGTTGAGCTCCAGGAGGAGTGGCTCTCGTTGCAATCACAGTTACCATCGTTGGAAAAAATCAGCATACCACGCTGGATTTTCACTGAAAGGGGAAACAAGGCATTACAGCTACATGGGTTTAGTGATGCATCTATGAAGGCATATGGCGCTGCGGTGTACCTGAGGGTTTTGGATAGTCGAAATATAATTCACACGCATCTCTTAATGTCGAAGACTAGGGTCGCGCCTTTGAACACCGTCTCACTACCTCGGCTTGAGCTCTGTGGTGCTGTTATGCTTGCTCGACTTTTGAATTACGTTGTTGAGGTTTTGCAGTTAGGCGACATCGAAACATTCGCGTGGACTGATTCCGCTATCACGCTGTGTTGGATAACAGCGCCACCATCTAAATGGAAAACTTTCATCAGCAATAGAGTCGCAGAAGTTCAGAGGTTGACCAATCTCAACATTTGGAAGCACGTTCCTACCCAACACAATCCAGCGGATTTGGCTTCTCGAGGAGCATCACCATCTGACTTGCTAACAAACAATCTTTGGTGGAAGGGACCGGAATACCTACAGACAACTTGGACATTTTCCATTCCAAATCAACCATCTACATTGGAAACGGAAGAAGAGAAACGCGCCGTCGAAACACACACACACTGCATAGCTGAAAATAAGAACGAGTTAGTTGAACAAATCCACAAGCATTCAAATCTACAGAAATTACTTCGAATTATTGCATACTGTCGTCGAATCGCATTAATGTGTCTCAAAAGGTTTCCCCAAAATCAATTCGCATTACCACTTTCTCCTTCAGACTTACAGGCTTCAATTCTGATTTGTATTAGGCTTGTTCAAGGGGAGATGTTTTCCAAGGAAATTACAGATTTAGCTAAACGACCATCGTTGACAAAACACTTTAGTTCGCTTAATCCATTCATCGACAATCAGGGCATTTTAAGAGTTGGAGGCAGATTGCAAAATTCTAGTCTACAATATGATCAACAACACCCGATTATCCTCAAGTCGGACCATCATTTTTCCCAATTGCTTATCCAAGATGCTCATGATAAGACTTTCCACGGAGGCATCCAGCAAATGGTTGTATATCTGCGCATGAAATACTGGATTTTCAACATCAAGAGAAGTATTAAAAAATACATCCATCATTGCATCATCTGCTATCGGTATAAGGCGAAACCCATGCAACAACTGATGGGCAATTTACCCGCACCTCGCGTAAGAATATCGAGACCGTTTACGCACACCGGAGTAGATTACGCTGGACCGATTGAAGTCAAAGCTTGGAAGGGACGCGGAGGCAAAATATACAAGGGATATTTTGCGATATTTGTATGCTTGGCGACAAAGGCCATTCACTTAGAAGCTGTTAGTGACATGACCACTAAGGCCTTCTTAGCAGCTTTCCGGAGATTCACGGCACGTCGAGGAGTTTGTTTGGAGATCTACAGCGACTGCGGAAAAAACTTTGTGGGAGCGAACACCGAGCTGCAGAAGATGCTTAAGGCCGCAAACATCGATTGGACTGAGATAGCCACAACAACAACAAGTATCGGAACGAAATGGAATTTTATTCCTCCTGCTTCTCCTCACTTTGGAGGATTATGGGAAGCAGGAGTGAAGTCCGTTAAATTCCATTTGAAAAGAACCGTCAACAACGAAACGCTGACTTTCGAGGAGCTCAGCACTCTTCTAGCTCAGATAGAAGCGTGTCTCAATTCGAGACCTCTATGTCCGCTTACCGATAACTTCGATGACTTTTCAGCCCTAACACCAGCACACTTTTTAATAGGTACTTCAGCTCAACTCATACCGCAAGCAGATCAATCAATGGACAACGCATCACACATAGACAGATGGAAACGAATTCAAACTGCTGTTCATATTTTTTGGAAGCAGTGGAGCGGAGAATATTTGGCTCGACTGCAACAACGACCGAAATGGTTAAAAACTGAGTCACAGCCCAAGATCGGTGACTTAGTCCTGCTAAAGGATGAACGATTACCACCCTCGAAATGGATACTCGGCCGTATCACGGTATTATATCCAGGAACGGATAACCTTATTCGCGTGGTCAAACTTAGAACACAAACAGGAGAATTTAAGAGACCCATCACCAAAATATGTCGCTTACCATCTAACACCAGTACGGTAGAACACTCAACTATCTAACAATTACCTACCTGAAATCTAGCATTCATTTAAAAAAAAAAAAAAAAAAAAAAAAAAAAAAAAAAAAACATACTTACAAAGATAAATCAACGCACTCATTCCTACACAAGATCATATCATTCAAATATCCAATCACTCAGCATTCTAACACAATTAATCCTTACAATGACTATAGACACTCATTACTCAAATGCACTTAACTCACTTAAAGATATCACATAACACTTATCACAACGCTCACTCAAGCATTCAAATGATATCTAACTCAAAAATATTCACTTGGCATCATACTCACAATTTACAACAATATCACATTTACTCAAATGCATTCAACACTGCAATCAAAATTATATTATATCCCACTATAAATGTAAGCAAATCACACTCGCACTCATAACAAGGCACATTACCAAGCGATCACTCACATGAACATCTAACATTAATTCAACATTTAATCCTACGATTCAACAAAAACATTAATTACAAAAAACTCAGTGCCAATGATCAAGTACAGCACTTACTCACCAAACAACAATGTTGCTTAGCAACATCTAATTACCTGGCAACATGCATCATCAACAATTTCTGGCAATTATAAAAAAAAAAAATAAAAAATTATATAATAACACTACCAATACAGTCCGCTAATAAAAATATCGAAAACAAACAACTCACCGTAAAATGCATATTGCACACACAACACAACGTAGAATCACCCCGCTGCCCGCACAACACACTACGTTCAATCAACGAGAAAACAAAAGCGAAACAAGGGAAACAACAAAAGGGAAAATCTCATTGATGAATGGACACACACACAAACTAATGTAAACAAATGGGAGAATTTTTCTCGAAACAGAAACACCATATTTTCATATAAAAACTTGTCTAAATGATAAAAACTCACCTGAATCCATTTACACACACACCAAATACTGATTTTAATAATTAAAAACGATTTTACGCGCATTTATACCAAAATAAAAATTTCGCATTTGCCACCAACGCGACTATAATTGGCAATCATTCTACTACCACTCGAGTTACAGCAAGTGCAAGCAGCTTGCACTTTTGTCAGCGATGGTGCGCTATGGGAAGGAAAAGGATAAACATATTGTTTTTTGTTATCGTTGACCTAGTCTCCATGTTCAGTTGTTGTCATTATACATGTTTCAATTTCCTCGTTATAATATTCTCTCTATTTACATGTGAGTTGGTGCGAACATACAGATGCTATAAGCCGAAAAAACATGCTGAAGATAATCACCAGGACTGGCAAAGAGGCGAACTATGTAACGTCATGGCTGCAGAATAAGATTATTGTGAACATATCGTTCACGGGAGGGGAGAATGTTGTGATCAAGAATTTCTAATATTAAATATTAATCAATGCAACTCCCCCATTATACCATTAATTGTTTGTTATTGCTATCATTTATTGTAATCTGTCAAGAACACGTCAATCCAGTATAAATGTCAAATAGAGCAAATTTTCATGTAATCATTAACACAATTCATCAGACATCCCAATAAAGAAGTCCTAATTTTTATAACGTCCTAAACTAAGAGTTGTAATTTTCACCATCAACAATTTGCTAACGATGTCCGTCTTAAGTCCAACTGTCTGAAGATTTGTAAGCAAATTAGTATCGAAGTTCCTATATATAAGGAACTTTTTTACATCAATAAATTATCTGCAGCGAAAGGTAATTTGAAAAAGGAGTGGGGTTAAGTTAATGAGCTTTTTAATAAAAAGGTTTCTTCTGGACCACCTACGTGTATCATAGTTAATGACATAGAGGTAACCAATTATGACTCTATTGCAACTAGCTTTAATGAGTTTTTCATTAACGCGCCCTCTGACGTCCTTAACAAAGCAGGATTTAATAACAACATGGATTGCGATGATATTTGCCTTAGCAGTATCGGATTACTAGCTAATAGTTTCTTCTTTGAGCCGATTAGTTCCTTTGAACTTTATAAGGTAATTATGCACCTGAACAAATCTAGCTCCTGTCCTCTGAATAGCTACTCTAATGCCTTTATTAAGAATATATCATTTAATATTGTCGATGTCTTAGCTCACATCTTTAATAAAAGTATTTTTAGAGGTATTTTTCCATCAAGTCTAAAATTGGCTGAGGTTATACCCATTTTTAAAAAAGGTGATCGGAAAGATTTAAATAATTACAGACCCATCTCTCTCCTTTCGTTATTTTCAAAAATCTTTGAAAAGGTTACTAAAAGAATGGTTATTAAATTCCTTGAGAGAAACTCGTTTTTGAGCTCCAACCAATATGGTTTTAGAGAATCCAAATCAACGGAAGATGCACTCTTAAACTTTTGTACCAAGGTATATGATAGTCTGAACCTCAAGAAACTAACTGCTTCCCTCTTTATTGATATTACAAAAGCATTTGATACTGTGGATCATTATAAATTCTCTTGTCTAAGTTGGGAAAAGCTGGTTTCAGGGGTTCTATTTTTGATTGGGTCGCGTCATATCTTAAAGATCGAAAGCAAATGGTACAAATTGGTGGAACTTTCAGTGAATGCCGTGTTATTCGCACTGGCGTACCCCAAGGCTCCGTTCTTGGGCCAGTGCTATTTCTCATATTTATAAGTTCTATTTTCGATCTACCACTGAGGGGCAGACAAACTGGTTTTGCAGATAATATAGCAATTGTGTATTCCAATTCGTCCATTTTAGACCTGATCGCTGATATAAACTATGATCTTGAAATCCTACGACACTGGTTCTCGATTCACAAGCTTGTGATTAGTGATAAAACCAAGTTAATGTTTTTCAATCTTCCGTTTTTTGATCTTTATTCTCCAGATTTTGTCTTCCACAGTCGCGACTGCGAAAATACCAGATTAAGCTCTGTAACCTGCCGTTCTTCCAATAATGTGTGCACATTTAACGTTGACGTGCCTTGCTCAACAAAGTGTTTCAATATTGGTAAGGACCAGCATTTTAAATACCTTGGCCTTCTCATTGACAACAAATTGAACTGGAATATGCACACTGCGTTGCTTAAAACATACCTATCAACGGCTTCTTATATGTTGTATCATCTGAGACGCTTCTGCTCCAGAAATCTGCTCTAAACAGTCTACTATGCTCTAGTTCAATCTAAGATGCAATACGGTTTAGTTTGTTGGGGTGGCACCTTCAACTATAATTTGCAACCTCTGATTGTGGCACAAAAGCATATTCTACGAACTATGTGGAGAAAAAGAAGTCGAGAGCATAGTTTTCCACTCTTTATTAAATCCGGCATTCTCCCTTTGAAACATCTCTACTTTTACAAAGTTCTTAAAGTATTCTTTTTTAGGAGCGGTAATCTCTTAAACCAATCGTCTACTGTATATGAATTACGAAGTAGTGAGAGAAGGCTTGCTGTAGTTCCTAGCCATTTTACTCATCAGTTCCTAAATTTTTATTCTTCGGTAGCACCTAGGCTTTTCAATAAATTGCCTCCTGAATGAAAAGGAGTATTTGTAGTCCCTCCTCATTCAATAAAAGGGTTAAATTGTGGCTGTTTAATTTTGATTTTGAACAGATCAATAACTTAATAATTTTGGTTCCTTAATTAGATAATTTACTAGATGTTTCCTCTCTTTGTTTTTTTTGCTCTTTTCCTTTCCATTTGGTTTCTCTATTTATAACCCTACAACCTTTATTTTTTTGAATTTCGTATTAGATTGTCATACATTCGCCACTAGTTATTTTTTAACTAAAGAATGTATTTAAATTATTTTTCAACAAATTTATTGTATTGTGAACAACATTAGAATGTTATTGTCCATGGAATGTAAATACTTCGAAAATGTTGAATTCATGTAACTGAATGTATGTAATACCACTTGTTTGAAAAGTAATAAAATAATTGAATTGAATTGAATATCCTCACAGTATCTTCGTTGGGCAAGATCACTCAATTTCGACCATGTGACTCGATATACTTTTTCGAAGACATACATAGTGTCAACGTCTGCCGCCATCAAGCATGAATCCTTCAAGAAAAAAAAACGACGTTAATAAGACGACTTATTAATCTAAGGACATAAGAGTGTTTCACGTGATTTTTTACTATTTTTTTTTTGTTAACTGTTTTCATAAAGTGCGGCATCTTTCCCTTAACCCAGGCAGATTGTTTTTAGCGACTTTAAGACTATAAAATGCCGCAGAAAAATATATACGCACAAGACCTCCTGAGGAAGGTGAACCAGTTAAGCTTTACAAGAAGCAAGAAAAGGCGTTGAAGGTGGAATGTTGTAACGGATGTTGACCTTACCTTACAAATAGCGATGGTATTGCAGTCCCACCGATTTCCAGGAATACAGGATCTCCTTCAGAAACCGATGGGTTGTAAGGTAAGTTGTCCTAACAGCAAAATGTGAGCAGACATGCTTGCATACGCGCTACGCTAGCTCGACGGAGGCGTGGGTTCTTACACTCGCTGCCGAACGACCGCACCTTTATTTCATGCCTTTACAAAATTTATTTCCTTAATAGGAGCCACGAAACTGAAATGCTGAACTAATTGAACCCCCTTCATTAATTAGAGCTTGAATCCAAGCCGTAACTGAAATAAACGATAATCTGAAGCAAATCTTTGGGAAACCTGAAGATGGAAATGGTTCCCGTAGCGTGACCCTCCCGCAATCTATCACCCTTTTTGGAACGTAGATTATCCTTGACTAACGCGCCGCTAAATTTTGCGCTAGTCCCTAACTCACAGACGAGTAATTCCTTATGAATCACTCATTGCATCACTGATACACCAAACACAAATCACTTCCCAAAAGCACTTCGAATACACTTAACGAATCATTTTACAAAAGGAAACTCAGTTTATATGGGAACTATAATTACCAAAAAAATGTATTTATCCACAGGTTCTAACTTGATTTAAAATCACGTGGATCACAAATCCTTAAATCATGCAACATAGCATTCGATATCTAAATCTAAAAATTATCTTAAAAGTTATGTTTACTTCTTCATTATGTTATCGAAAAAAAATCGCAAATCGGTGATAATTATATCAAGGTTAGCTTCAAGTTTCATTTAATTTTTTTAATATTTATTTTTAAACTGCCTGAGTAATTTAACATTTGTTTATTTTCATTACTGTCACCGCAGAATTAACAATTAATCCTCACATATCTGAACAGCCCTCTATGATTACTAGGTGGTGAATCTAAAAGTCTAGTATCGCTCTTTACCCAATAAAAAAAACTATTGTAATTCGAAGAACTACCTCCAATTGTCAAAACAGTTCGTTCAATAAGAAGGAAATTATTGAAATGCACTCACCGATCAATGGTACTCTTTAGCGTACCTGTACTCGAACAGTATCCACTATGATTTCGACGACTTCTATGGATGGTGTGCACAGCATTCATCGAAGCGTATCGTTGTTGTTACCTAAATGGGCATGTAGAAACGAAAGATGTGTATATTGAACGAACTTTACAATATAAAACTGATAATATTTAGAACAAATACTTAGCTTTTGAAACCTTGAGTACCTACAAAAAAAACTAACCAAAATTGCGGCAGACCAACGTTCGCTGGGAACTTATAAAGGGCACCAATGCTACGAGTGCACTTGCTGTGCTGCTGATGTTTGATTGTTCAGTTTTCCTGCATATGTTATCAACTTCATCTTTCGTCGATGAATGTGGTATACATACGTTTTTTTTTATTTTTGTTTTTTTTTTTTCTGCAGGCACTTTCAAGGCCGATGATCGTCACTGATATGATTGCAATGAACGCAATCGACTCAGTGGATTGATGTTCACGTAAAGAGGTGTTGTTTTGTCGGGTGGAGGAACTATGCACTCGCTGCAATCATACCGAATGCTTAAAAGTGCTTTTTCCGGTGGATCGTAGGTTTGAATCGACAAGTGAGAGTATGTGAGAGATAATTTGCTGGATGGAGGTGTATGGGGGGCAGGTTTGCGCCCTTCGTGATGATGATTCGTCTCTCGTACCGAGCTTGGAAGTGAGGGGATTGTCAGATTACTCAGCTTTCTTGTTAAATCGGCAAAGTCTGATATGGTGCGTCTGTGCTGGCATAGACAATTGCTGCTGCAGGTTACAAACCTGACTTTGCCGTCACTGGTGGACGCTTTTGACCTGTTGAATAACTATTTACTCAGAGAGAATTCGCAAAAAAAGGCGTGCTGACTTACACGTGATGGTTAAAAATTTCAGTCACCTGACACTGGATAGCAAATTTATGCCTTTCAAATATCGCTCCGGGCGGGGAATTGTTCTGGACGTGAGGTGGATAGTAAAGGGGACCTAATTAGACAAGAATTATGTATTGGGGCTGAACTATGTGCCACGTTTCGCAACTATAGTTGCAGAGATGTGTTAATGTTGAGACGTACCTTTTTTTTTTTTTTCACTTTGCTCAGATTCTGTTGGGCTTCTTGAGCTTGAATTATGGAAGCAGGTGGACACACGTGTACTAATTACGGATTAGTTATTGCACAATTGTACATCACTTTAAATTAGCGCGATATTTTGAGTGAGGAAGCGATTCGCGATTCCGTCAAGTCACAAAAAGATTGCTTGGTTTTCCGCCTAAGCTTTCGCGCGCAAAGTACTACTCTCGTCGGTGTCAAGTAAGAAAAAGAGCATTTCGTAATACAGGAAATTGTCGCTAGCTAATTATCGAAAATAGTTAACCAGAAAGGCGTCGCTTCCGCTCACAAAGTTAACGAAGGGACACAGCTGATTTAAGGTGGAATTCAGCTTGGTTCTGGTGTTATCTAATATATTGTTTCCTTTTTTTTTTTTTTAAACAGGGTGTTCGTTTGACTGCGGTTTCTCTCTTTTTTTTTTATTTTTTGAGGTCCCCTACAATGTCTCTTAGAAAAGCTGAGAAAATGTATGGTGTTTCAGCTAGAACCCTTAGAAGACGCCTAAAGGAAGGAAACTTTGAAAAGAAATCTTTTGGACCGATGTGTAATAATCAGCTATACTACTGACGACATTATGCTATTATTTCTTATAACTGTTAACAGGGGTACTGGTAGTAGAAGGCGAAAGAAAACTATCTGACCACATCAAAAAGTTACCATCCGTAGGTTTCGCTGTAGATAAAGATGGTATTCGAAGTGTGGCTTTCGAAAATTACATAATCGTCCGATCAACAATCGAGCGTCTAGTGGAAAAATTTGAATCTACAGGCACAGTAGAAAATGTTCCCGTGCCAGTGAGACAAAGAAGTGCCCGTAGTGTCGAGAATATTGCTGCCGCTGAGGCTTCAGTTGAAGAAAGCCCAAATGTGCCTCTCACACGTCGTTCTCAAGCGTTGGGCATCTCTGTGACGTCGTTGTGGCGAATTTTGCGAAAAGATCTTGGCCTACATCCTTACAAGATTAAATTGACGCAAGAACTAAAGCTGCTTGACCAACAGAAGCGTCGTATGTTAGTGAATTGGGCTGAGCAACAACTTGAAAATGATTCGGATTTTCATCGAAAAATCATCTTCAGCGATGAGGCTCATTTCTGGCTGAATGGCTTCGTCAATAAACAAAATATGCGGTATTGGTCAGGCAGCAATCCACACGTACTCCATGAGTCATCATTGCATCCCGAAAAAATTACGGTTTGGTGTGGCTTATGGGCCGGCGGCGTCATTGGGCCGTACTTCTTCCGTGATGATCAAGACCGGCACGTTACTGTGAATGGGAATGGCTACCGTTCAATGATAACCGAATATTTTTGGCTCCAATTGGATGATATGGACTTGGAGGACATGTGGCTCCAACAGGACGGCGCCACAAGCCACACAGCGAATGTCACAATCAATTTATTGGAAACCAAGTTTGGAGAACGTGTTATCTCACGATATGGTCCAGTCGCTTGGCCGCCTCGGTCGTGATTTGACGCAGTTAGACTATTTCCTGTGGGGCTACGTCAAGTCTATGGTCTATGCCAACAAGCCAGCGACGATTGATGAACTTCGTACGAATATCGAACGTGAAATTGCAGCAGTATCGGCCGATTTATGCTTGAAAACCGTCGAAAATTGGGTTCAGCGTCTGGACTTCTGCAAGCGTGCGATGCACCGCACCCTGTTCTATACGTCATATTTTTTTCATTCAAATATCTTTTACGGTTGCAGTGTTATGGATCAGGAAAAAACACATAAGATATGGGAAGGCATCTGAGTTCAAACTTTGAACCTTCGCTAAAAATGACTTATGCTGTTTTTCCTTGTTGCCACAGATATAATAATGTAATTAATAGAAAACGTTTTGCTTCAATAGAAAAGATTCTTTTAATGTGCTAGATTTAAAAAGTACTTGGTATCAAAAATCTCGAAGTTTGATGATTTCGAGGTAAAAAGTCTTGTACATGTTTTGGAGCTCAAAAATCTTGAACAAAAAGATATATCTTGTAATCTGGCATCACTGTGCGCCTGTCCCAATACAATACAAATACCATCATTTTTAAAGTAAGCAACCCACCTGTTCCTCCAACATCACCAACAGTCCAGTGAAAAGGAATATCAATTCCGGGCCAAAAAAAAGCCAAACGCGCCATTCAGCGTCAGTGCTTTCTGTTCAATTTCATTAAGCAATTTTTTTTTCCTCCCGACTTCTGATGCCTTTTCAGAATTTTTCGCAATCACCTTTTGGTCAATTGTAGCTATATAGGTACACATGGGGCACATGGGCATTTCTGTTCAATGGTATCTAATCTCTCCTTTTGGATAGGTATCCCATTTCCATTCGCATCCAATTACTACATGAAAACCCAATTCAATAGTTGATATACAATTTTTTGAGTGGAAAAAAAAATCCCACACAATATCCCTGAATATACGTTAACGTAATTTTGTTAATATCTATAAAATATCCCATCGATGCCGCACTTTAACTAAAAAACCGGAAGCGCAATATCCGAAATCCCTTTATTCGGAGTCTGCATTCTATAGAGTCCATTTACCCAACCGCACACAGCCGCATGTAACGCAGATATGTACGAGTATATCCCCCCACAAACATTTACATTATCGTAAAATCAGTGTTTAAAGTAACTCTCTATCCGACTGCGAGTCCGCCCCTCTTCGATATCGTTCGTTTACACTTTTGCGATTTCTATTAACGAAATTGGAAAATTCTTTTATATGAGTGCTTTGCATTCAAATAAAATGTTTCCCTCCCCAACGGCCGTGTGTGGGTGTGCGAATGAATACACCACACAAGCGTCCATTACGCTACAATTTGTCTGGATTTCTGAAGTGAATAGCAGATTATATGTGCTCAATCTCAGGATGGTTCTTGAGAAGGAACCTTCTCTTCTGGCAAAATTTGCATCTATATTGCGAGTTGCATTTTGTGGTTCTGAATGTCTTCCAATCAGAGGGGAACGTAAAGCGAATGCAGAAAGTCCAAAAATTACTGCAAATCGACTTGAAACGACCGAAATACTTCGATTTTAATACAGATTTTGACAGCTGTCAAGGGGCGTGGAAGATAGGTCCAGGTTCGATTCGCGGTGGGGTGTGTTTTATTTGTTTTTATTTCCTAACAGATTTACATCAATTAATACGGACTTAAGGATGAATCCACATGGCAGGCGGGCAAAAATCGATTATCCGTGATCTGCTGGCCAATTTGTTTGACCTGATGTATAGAAGACTATCTACAGCAACCGAAGGTAATTTGTTATCCTATCGTGAGTCGCTTTATTGCCACTTTATTGCAATCCCCGTAAATTTGCACGGAGAGGACAGACAAACACACAAAAAAAAGGAAGGAATTTCCATGAGCCAAGAGGACACTATTTTGTGTACAGAGGATACAAATTAAAAGTGTCCTCGGTTTCTTTGGGTATATATGTCTCCACTTGTTTGGCCCAGTGGCCTGTAAATCACGGTTAGGTATAGCGAAAATTATGTGCGTCAAGTATTTGTGTTATTGTTACTCGTAAATCAGGATAACGATACTTCCTTGCACGAGCAGTTGGTTTTTTTTCGCCATTCTGTTGTTTTAGTGGACGTTTGCTTTTTTATGGGCTCCATTTAGGGGCTCATTTGTGGGCAATTAGGGGAGCGATTGTTTGCCTGGTCGCCCTGGGGATTAAGTTTGATTAATTCTTTGGAAAATGTCACTTTGTCCACGTGTATCCAGCACACACACACACAGACGTGTATATAAATTATTGTTTGTGCCATTTCTGGCACAAATGATGCAACTTGCACTGTAACTGTAGTTGTAATTAAGAAAATTGGTAATTAGATTCAAGTTGAGTTGTGACAAAGGCGCACCCAGGACCAGGATGTCATCACATCGCTGTGTGGCCCGGGGTGAAGGATCCAGCAGGAAGTTCTGCACAGTTTAATTAAAACATGATTATGATGCATGCATGCATGAACGACCGCACAGTCAACATCAGCATACAGTGGCAAGTGTTTTTTTTTTTTTTTAGAAATTAGAAGAAAGAACCCAGACAGAGAGACAGACAGACAAATGCATGCAGACGACATACCGATGTAAATCCTCTGGCAGCATTATGCACATGAGAGGATCACATTATGTGAGGTTGGTATAGGTGGGTGCTTCTGTTTCAAATGTGGAAAACGGTATCGGGAGTAATTGTGGATGCATCTACTTGAAAAGCAAACAATTCCCACAGGTGCCCCTCGTGCAGTTGACTCTGTAAGTGCGTGGTGTGGAGTCACTTTGTTTGTCGTTTGTGCGTCTGTCTTTAACAAGAAATTTAATTTCCTGGATATAGGTTTAGGCTGCAAAATTTAGTTTTGTTAGGTACTGGGCTTGGGCTTGCATATTCAGCGGAGGAATATATGATCCACTCTTTTGGCTCAGTATAGTTTAGATATAGATTATTTCCATCTTCAAAAGGCGTATGAAAACAAGACGTGCAACATAAAAAATGTAGAAAGTAGAAACCAATGTCCTTGAAAATTGAAGAAAAGGCAAGCGCTTTTCGCAAGTAGTTTGTGTAAAGGCTGCGGGTTTAATTTGATGCACAAACACGAACTAGGTGCTTCTCTTGTCCAGCAGAGACAGAAAATACACGATAGTTTTAAAAACCTTTAAATGGGGGCTCAGCTTCAAGCTTAGTACCCAAAATCTCAGTTAATCCTTAAACGCGTTAGAATTATTTTTAGCCAGCTGTTCCCCACGGTTCTACCCGTGAATATTAAAACTACGTTTCTACAGACAGAACAGCTCTTTTAGAGCGATGAGCTTACCAAATAACTTTTTACTCACCGACTTCGTTTGATCATTTCATTTCACATATTTCAATCGCTCACTAAGTGCCTGAGCCCATGGCAGCTTTTCTAGAAGATATGTCACGTGTAGATAAAGGAAGTGTGACCAATTCAATATTCAGTAGAGTGTTTTTTTTTTTTGTATAAAAAAGTGTTAAAAATAATGCTAAATATTTTTTTGAAATCAAAACCTGCTAAAAACCAAAAAATTAACAAAAAAGCTGTTTTTCAGGAAAAATATGATATATTTTACAAAAATATCTAATATATAAAAATCTCGTCTATATATATATATAAAAATGGATCGTGGTGTGGTCGGATGCTTAGAACTTAAAAACGACTGGACCAAATACGATACTTCCTTCTGGGGGTTTGTTCGTATTTGCTTCGCGATGGTTTAGAAAAAGAGAAAAGGTGTTTTATTGTTTGTTTATATTTACGAAATATATCATTGAGAGTAAGGTGAAATTGCTAGAGCTACTTCCATCACCAGAACCATTGCGCATTTGTCATTTAACCATTTTTGACCAATGAAAGGTGACCCGCCCCGTATAAAATACCGTCCACAATCTGTGAAGTGGTTCCAATTTATTATTATTATTATTTATTTACAGGTAATTACAAAATTACAAGGTGATATAGTTAAAGTGCCTATAGCTGCGGAGACTTCGTGTTTTGAATTTCGGCAACTTTACCTCGTCTATACAGCGCTTGAAAAATGTTTGTTGTGTAGGGGTCGCCACTCTCTATTGTCAAAAAACGTCGTAAATTTGACAAATTCTTTTGACGGACAACATACGTCTATTAATTTATTATAATTATTTTACATGGACATTGGACATGTGAGGTACCACGCCTCTTTCATCAATGCCGCCCACATTTTACAAAGCGACTCGGACAGTTAATATATCTACCTACATCCTTGTTGGTGGGTGTACATTTTAACTGCTGTCTGTGTCTGCAACAGGTCTTAACGTCCTTTGCGTGCCAATTACTTCACACAAGAAAACTTTTGCTAAGAGATGGATGGATAATGAAAAGCAAGATCAAATTTAAAATACCAGTTTGCCTTCAAAGGGACTGTAGTAGCTGGTTACACTTCTGTTAAATGTGGCCACCCACTATCGTCTTATGCAGCACTTGGACAAGTGTGTCATCTCATAACAAGCGAATTTTATTTTTTGACCTCTTTCAATTGAAAACAGCTTCTAATGGTCATAGAAGCATTTTGACACAAAAAGCACAGTTATCCCATATGGTCTAGTGGCTAGGATATCTGGCTTTCACCCAGAAGGCCCGGGTTCGATTCCCGGTATGGGAAGATTTTTCTTTTTCTTTTTAATTAATTTAGCTCTACCGGTCCAAAGTGGGACACTGCAGCGGGCCTCCATCGCCAGCAATACCAGGCAAGCTGCTTCCAGCTATCCAGACCAATCGTTCTGGTTTGGTCTTTGATATGGAGGTCAGATTTTCCTTGTAAAGGGTCCGCCAAATAACTTTTTTTTTTTTTGAAAATGCTATAAAAAAAAACTACTGAATATTTTCTCAAATTTCTTTTTTTATTTGAAAGTACAATCCTTCCGGCTAATATTGGAAAATAATTTCATTCAAATGGCTGCCTCTGCTGGCCATGCAGTAGCCTACACGAAGATGCCGATTTTGCCAAAAAAATCATCTTTTCAGATGAAGCTCATTTTCATCTTGGCGGTTATGTAAACAAGCAGAATTGTCGCATTTGGGGCACAGAAAACCCGCACGCATACATTGAAAAGCCGATATACCCAAAACGAGTCACTGTTTGGTGCGGAATTTGGTCCAGAGGTATAATTGGGCCATTTTTCTTCGAAAATGAGCAAGGAGTGGCCGTTACAGTCAATGGCGATCGTTATCGGGCCATGTTGAACGAATTTTTGTTCACAAAAATTGAAGAGGAGGATATTGGCAACATTTGGTTTCAACAGGACGGCGCTACGTGCCACACAGCCGAAGCTACACTCGATGTTTTGCGCCCTGTTTTTGAAGATCGCATTATCAGCCGCAGAGCTGATGTCGTTTGGCCACCTCGGAGCTGCGATTTGACACCGTTGGACTATTATTTGTGGGGTGCCGTAAAAGATAAGTGTTACGCCGACAAGCCAGAGACAATTGACGCTTTAAAGGACAATATTCGTGAAGCCATTGGTGAAATATAGCTGCACACAATCGATAATGTGCTTAAAAATTGGACCGATCGTGTAGGCCACTGCATGGCCAGCCGAGGCAGCCATTTGAATGAAATTATTTTCCATTATTAACCGGAAGGATTGTACTTTCAAATAAAAAAAGAAATTTGAGAAAATATTCAGTAGTTTTTTTTATAGCATTTTCAAAAAAAAAAAAGTTATTTGGCGGACCCTGTACTTAGTTATCGAACCTGGAGCTGGGATTCGAAATCGAGTATTCTCTTATCTGGAGAATTGTTGTATCTATGTTTAGCGACGTATTTTGGTTTTTTTTGATTACCTACATCCACATCTTGGTACAGCTGATAAAATTCGTTGTTGAATGTCCTCCTCGCGCTCTTATATACTAGAAACATATTAGGACAAACATGGTTGTGTATTTTCCGCTTTTGGATATCATTAACTTCGATTTCGTGTGTAAATTTTTCTTCAATAATTAAGAAAATTTGCTCAAAATGTTTTTATTTTTCCTCAGCTAATCTACATTGTTCATTTTTCATGAATATTTTAAGCAAATGTACACTTATTTAAATTTAATTTCAAATTTAACGGATAAAATTCTATGAAGTCTGCCAGCAACTTTGCCCACAGAGGAAGTGCCTCATATTTTTTGGGAGTGTGTTGGTGAGCCGGGATTTTTGAAGTTTCGTGACATTTGACAATACGAATTTCTATGTAACAATACTAGCGCACTTAGCATTTGTCACCCCATAAAAATATAGCTTGTAGGCAAGTAACGGGAAATCGGCCGAAGTTGGTGGTCTCAGTATTGTCTCTGACGTGTTTTGTTGTCTTTCTGATTACGGCGCTATTTGAAAACAGAATTAAATGAAAACTGGCCTGAATAAAAGGTAAATCTATTTAGGTGAATTTTCGAAAGAACTACATATTTTATTTAGGCTTTAGTTGCAGCGAAAATAATTAAGAAAATAAGAAGTTCTTGGTTTACATTATAAATTTATTTGAAACGAAAGAAAGAATCCGTTTTCACAAACTAAAAGAAAGGACTTTCATTTGTAGAGATAATGAAAATGAGAGAATTTGTCATATGGTGACCATTCGTCCTCTTTTTGAAAGGACAGTCCTCTTTTTCGCTTCTATGTCCTCTCTGATTTATTACTAAAATAAAACAATACATTGTCCTCATTTTCTTAAATTTCGTCTTCTTCCCCTAAAGACCATCTTTACCATAGGAAATATGCGAGATTGCGAGTAGGTACCTTCTCAAGTCGTACAAAGCTGGAGTAAGATGAAAATCGTGTGTTGATTTTCAAAGATCAATTCTTTTTATCAAACCTACAAATTTTGATAGTTTAAATTTGCTTTAACCATTGTTGACTGTATAGGCACTTTTACTTAAAAAAAAGTAATCTTTTAGGTGATTGAAAAAATGCTGACCGTAGATATAGCATAATTATAGCACATCATTGGGGGAAACTTTGAAGCGCTAATGAAAGTTCATTCACAAAACAAACTCAGTGGAAATATTTTGCGAAAAAAATATTTTGTAGGCTCTAATGGATTCAGTGTTACCGAAAGTACTCCCATAGGAGTATTGTACTACTTTCAACACCTCCGTGCTCCCTCCTTTCACATTTGTATTCCTTTTTTTTAAATACGTAAAATATTTTACACTTGCAGCAAAGTGTAATTTCAACCTTAATAAATTTAGTTTTAATTCGCTTTATATTTAATGCAAATTTGGAAGCACTTTTATGTTCCAAACTATCGTCAAAAAGAGCATTAACCTCTTTCTAGTTTGGTTTTGTTTTTCGTTGGCTTCATGCAGTTTTCATCTGTAAGTGTAATAATTTTATTGTTATCTGAGATTTTCGTTTGGTGCATAGACAAATCATACTGAGACCTCTAACTTCGACCGATTTTCTGTATATATATAATATAGCCGAAAAGCTATATTCTTAGGTATTTCTGAAGCTGTTGAAGTTGATATAAATCGCACGCAAATCTTCCGTCAAGGATGATTGAGTGATTTTGCGTTTCTTAAGGAAATCGACAAAAATACATCTATTCGTCTTGTAAAAAACAAACAGCATATAGAAAGCCATACAAAATCAAAATTTTATAATTGTAAATATATTTACTTATACATAGGTACTTTTGTTAACTATTATAATTAATAATTGATTTATTTATGCTTTGTTTTTTTTCAACCGAATTTTTTTTTTCTTAAATAAAGCTAAAAAAAAAATGTCTGCTCACATTTATTTTTTAAGATTTAAAAATGTCTGTACTACTTTTTTTTTCAAAATACTCCCCATTTTTGGCTGCAGTACTATCTTATAATATTTCTCTCCGGCAACACTGAATGGATTACAACTCTATGGGCTGGCTCTTGAGAGTGTTGCTGCAATGGATCAAATAGCATTTTATGCATTGCTTTAGGTACATTTGCTTTTATTGAACATTTATATACAGCTTGGCTTAAGGCTAGGTAACAAATGGTGGTGAATAATTAATATTTAAATGTATTGATTCAACAACAGGGTTTCAACGATATACAAAGTTTGCTTTCTGAAATCTATTTTACATAAATTGTAGCTGCCTTCTTGGATTCATATTCATACTTGTACTGCATCGTTGTCTGGGTTGACCTCAGGGTGTTCAAGTCCGGGTGCTGATGGTTGTGGTATTATGTAGGTAGGTATGTGGTCGCAAATTTGCACTACCGTACGAACCCTACTAGTGGCAAATGCGTTAGTAAATTTTAGCAATTTAATTGATCGGTTATAACATCGCCGAGAAATGTGGAATTTATCAAAACCTGCTATATACACTTTCGATGGGTCCAGACTACACACAACACGATGCAGGTATCTGTAGGGCAAGGGCGGCCAAGTCAAGAGCAACCAGCGTTGCCACGTTATTTAAAGTTTGAGCAGTATGTTTTCGAAAATGTGAGTTAATGTCGACCTGTACATAGAATAGGTTACAATGATCCAACTATAGTGTCTCCGAAATTTTAAACGGCTATAATGAGCTATTTTCTTAATGACCATTTTTATTGCACTAGTGGGGACAGAAATAAATGCTCCTATATTACATTCGTTACCCTATCACTAGTTTGGGGATCTATCATCTCTACGATGATAAATCTGACAATATACCTAATACAACGCTGATTAAAAACTCTGAAAAAATGTATCTTTGGGCAGAACTCATCCTTTACTTATATGCACTCAGCTCAGACATACTTCTTCAAAGATGGCTTCAGTGGACACTTGAGTACCCAAGACATCTTCAAAGAGGAATATCACGTGATTGAACATTTAATGTGACAGACTTTTGAAAATTTAAAATTTTTGAAACAAAATAACAATTGCTCATGAAAGCTCTTCAATAACCTCATTGATTTTATCTTTCTTGCTATAAATCTCGGGCGATCTTTGACTGCCTCCTAATATTTGTAATGTCTACTCTTCCAAGTTTAGTTTCAATGGACTTTTTCTTACCTAAAATTATTTTGCAGATATATTATTATTATGGCAAGAGCATTCACTTGGCAACGCTGCATACAGTTCTTAATTGCTTGGGCGCAAAGTGCAAGAAGAAGACAAACACAGAAAGTTAGAAGTTATTATTGCTCTTTCACTTTTAAACCATAGCGATGGGTTTGTTGTTTGTTCTACCTGCATGCGTTATCCTTCATTTTAATTTTGGTTTGGGATGACTGCGACATTTAGAAACGGGACAGCTCGCACGTCGAACAACGCACTATGCCTTGCTTACTTTAGGTTTACACACACACGTATGTTTTCTCGTGGGATTTAAGTGCATCACCGGTCTCTTTCGATGTTCTTGAGGATTGTTCTTTTTGCAAACATTTCTTTACAATCATCATTCATCGACACGTTTCTCAGTTTATCACAGATCTTTGTTTTAGATAACTACGAGAACATAGTACACAAATTATGGAATTTTAATTTTGCCATAACCGCAAATATAACAGCTGTTTATTGTTGTATTGTGTCTTCAAAAGCCCAGTAGGTGGATGTTAAGTTATGGTGGCAAGCAAATACCACTTGTGTTTGAATAGTTTGTTTTTAAACCTCAAGCTGTTGAAATTTCAACAGACTTATGTTTGCCTTTTGATTTGAAGACAGATTGACTGAAAATTATTTAAAAAAATATTATTATTGCAAACGCAAAGGCAGAGAGAGGCGGAAGATATTCTGTTCCTCCAATCTTTCCCCCTTTAGTACCTATTGAGTCTTTTTGTTTGTTGAAGACTTTTATTATGTAAAAAAGACTTATTTGGAGAGTATTTCATTGTATCACCATAATAATAGTCATGGTCGAAGAGCCCCTGTAAATTCTATTTCTATTCAAATATAAAATAGGTAAGTGACGCATCACATTATAAAGGGTGATTTTTTAGCTGGTTTGGTTTTGGCAACACTGGTTTTGACAGCTGACGTGTGTTTAGTACCTTGTGTCACTGTCAAACAGCTTCAGTTTGGTTTGCAATTTAACCATGGATCGTCTTACAAATGAACAACGCTTGCAAATTATTGAATTTTACTATCAAAATTCGTGCTCGGTTCGAAATGTTCATCGCGCGCTGCTTCCATTTTATGATCGGCATTCTCGACCTTCTGAGCAGTCTATTCGGAAGATTGTGACCAAATTTCGCAACAAATTTACTTTGTTGGACATTAAACCACCAACACGTTTACGTACTGTGCGTAGTGAAGAAAATATTGCGGCCGTATCAGCTAGCGTGACAGAAGACCGCGAAATGTCGATTCGGCGCCGTTCCCAGCAGTTAGGCCTTTGTTACAGCACTACGTGGAAAATTTTGCGGAAGGATTTGGGGGTAAAGCCTTTTAAGATACAGCTGGTGCAAGAACTAAAGCCAGCCGACCTACCACAACGCAGAATTTTTGGTGAATGGGCTTTTGGAAAGCTGGCCGAGGATCCGCTTTTTTATCGAAAAATTGTGTTCAGCGATGAGGCTCATTTTTGGTTGAATGGGTACGTAAATAAGCAAAATTGCCGCATTCGGAGTGAAGATCAGCCAGAAGCATTGCAACAGCTACCAATGCATCCCGAAAAAGCCACTGTTTGGTGCGGTTTATGGGCCGGCGGCATTATTGGGCCATATTTCTTCAAAGATGATGCGAATCGCAGCGTTACTGTCAATGGTGAACGCTACCGAGCGATGATAACAAACTTTTTTTTGCCCGAAATGGAAGTTCTTGACTTGCATGATATGTGGTTTCAACAAGACGGTGCCACATGCCACACAGCACGCGAAACAATGGCGCAATTGCGAGGCGAGTTTGGTGAACAGTTAATTTCACGTTTCGGGCCGGTCAATTGGCCGCCTAGATCGTGCGATTTGACACCATTAGATTATTTTTTGTGGGGGTATGCCAAGGCTAATGTGTATAGGGACAAGCCCGCTTCGATTGACGCACTGGAAGCCAACATCCATGCATTCATTCGTGAGATACCGGCCGATATGTGTGAAAGAGTATGCCAAAATTGGACGCAGCGGATGGGCTACCTGAGACGCAGCCGCGGTCAACATTTGCATGAAATTATCTTTAAACATTAAATTGCAAGGTTCAAACTATCGATTCAAATAAATATTTCATTCATTTTTTCGAATTTTTTGTGTTTTTTTTTTAAAAAAAGTTCTAAACCTCTTAAAAAATCACCCTTTATTTAAACAACAATTAATTAAAAGTACTTCCAGACTAGTTTAAAATTTGTCATCAAGTTTTCAACGTCCTCGATAGTATAGTGGTCAGTATCCCCGCCTGTCACGCGGGAGACCGGGGTTCAATTCCCCGTCGGGGAGATGCTTAAATTTTTTTTTCTTTTCTGAATTAAGTCTAATGTGATAACAAATCAAGAACCCACCTATAACGCTGCCACAAATAGGGATTTCTACACATTTTCTATGCGAAAGGCAAAGTATTCCTTTTTTGTGTCAGTATTCAGTTACGTTTTTTATCTGGTTTGGAAATATTATTCATCATTCATGGTGGTCTCCAAAGATGATTCATTGGCATAGTCCTTGGCTCGCATACCTATCTATGCAGAAACGGCTCCAGTGCTATTATAGGTGAACAACCTTGGGGAAAATTGTCAATTTTGGACAATATCGCTAAATCCGACTAAAGTAGGTTGTAAAACTTAGTTTTTCACACGCTTTCCATATTCCATAAAATAATCAAAATATAGGGCAAGTTAAAGTAAAGTAATTGATAATGTTTGTAGGTAGGTATTTGTTGGTTAAAACTGTATTAAAAATAAATAGTGTTGTCGATCGAAAAAGCAAAAGAATTGTCCGCTTCTGCTTTTTCATTTCCACAGCGAGACTGGTCGCCATTTGTCACGCATGCTTTTTCATTAGAACATCGGACGGAAGTCCCTTTAACTATTTTGAATACTTTACTATCATCAGCAGCTTTAATTTTCCTTTTTGGAAACGATCTAGGTATAGGTACATTCGCAGAGCGTAGCTTACTGTGTGATTCCTTTGCCATATTTTCGTCTGTGCAAATATTCATTTTGTTAAGACATTGTGCGGTTTGGAAAAGACTTCTCTCGTTAAGAATATTTTGCGGTTCATAATATAATCTCCCATCAGGCTATCACCACGCTTAAATAGCGCTGTCACTGCAGATAAATTTAATTTTTGCGCTTTTTGAATGAAAAAGAGGACAAGCTCAAAAAAGGGGAAATTTAAAAATCCTATCTGAAAAGTAAACTGTTTAAAAATAAAATTAAAACGTATTTTCATTACGAACAAATTTCAAAGAATGAATTGTTCATATTTAACATGAATGAAAACAGCCCATCGAACGTCTACGTACGACTTTTTGTGCTGAATGCATTCACTCGTTTTGATATTACGTATACGTATTTAGTAGAAAAGCAAATTATTGTATACTTAGTATGCATTATTTTTATGTGATATGATTATTTTAAGCCTGTCAATGAAAACAGTTACAGTTTTTAAGTTTTTCTTATAAAAGCAAGTGCAAATTTCACTTAGGGGAGAAGAAGATTTATTCTTTTGGAAGTTAGGGGAAAACTAAAGCTTTTCCTGATAAAAGTCTGTAAACACTAGGTAGGGGCTAGGCTAGGGTATTATGTGTTATCCAATCCTCAAAAGAAAAAAAGAGAAAAAAGAGAACAAAATTTACAACCAACCTGATTTTATTTATATATATAATTGTCATATCAAGGCATTGCACTTTGTACATTGTACGAGCTATAAAATAAGAAAGCGAGATACGGACTAATCCGTCCGACAAAAGCTCGATCGACCATTATTTTTATTTAATTTACATCTTTCCTTTCTCCTATTCGATCGGACCGATCGGCAACGTGACCGTTGTGCGACAAAAGTTGCAATCTAGCACTTTTTTCGATAGCCTGCCACAATTTCATTTTAGTTGGAAAATACGCTTTGCAAAATTTTCAAATGCTGTTATTTCCAAATACAAAACCTTTAAAATATAACGCAGTTTCCTGTCATATACTCATAATACTTATATAAAAATGTCTTCAAAGGACAGGTACAAAACAACAATCGCAAGGAGATGTAGAAATGGAAAACAGAGAGGATTCAGATGATGGAAATGAGTTTAGCTTGGTAGTTAATTTGCTATCTTTGTCGATTTTAATTTATGATAAAATGTACATTATACTGCGCAAAATGTTGTTGTTGTTCTTTATTTTGTGAATATTTATTTTTTAAAGTACCTATTTATTATAATAGGAAATATGAAAGGCTTCAAATCTAAAAATTTCTTAGCATAGCCTCGTTGCAATTTTTTTCGTCTTTTTACACATATTCTTCCATTTCAAAGTGTAATAGGTACAAATATATTGAAATAACAAGCGCTAGAAAATTCGCTAGTAGCTAGAATTTTTTAATGCGCACTGAAACTGTTATAAAAGCAACATGCAACAGATCTGGCTCCGAACCGAAAGCGCTAAACTGACAGCCAGCCATGTCTAGTTCAACTAAGGCTATTTCATGCCTTTTAGGCATTATTTCAGTAGCTAAGGCATTAGGCTTGTTTTTTTTTTCAAAATGGCATCTTTTTTTTTTTCCAAATAGATATTTTTAAAATTTTTTTTTGATTCAACATAATACTGACTTTTTATTTTTTTAAACATTCTTAAAAAAATAAATTTGGATCTTGCTACTGATATTATAAATATTTCTGCTGTAAAATAATGTTTTCTTTTCTTAAAAAAATACTAGGTATGTAGGTATACCTACGCTATACCATATTTTATGCTTACCGAATTCTTCGGCAACTGTTGAAAGGATTTTTTCATCCATCAATTTAAATACGACGAAGCTCAGAAATAGCCTTAAGACAGAAGCTTTAAAAAAAAGTTAATTTAAAAAACCAAAAAACCCGACTGACAAGACGCATTTAAGTACCTATACCTAAAGAATTGACAATCGGAGACTATTTGATAAATTCATGTATGAGGAGGTACCCTCCGACGGCCAAATAGTTAGTTACAGGTACTTAAATCCGTCTTGTCAGTCGGGTTTTTTTGTTTTTTAAATTAACTTTTTTTATTTTTATCTTTTTAGCCTATGACACTTCGGGGAAGAATACGAATATTATGATACCTCACACTTCAAAATCGGCCAAGCCGTTTAGGCTACAGGGAGTCACGTATGCACGCAGTCGGGTAAAAAGGAATTCTGCACACAAAGTCGCTTTTTAAAGATAAACACTGCTATGATCTGCAATTCAAACAAACACAAGTATCCTGTTTCAAAAATGAATGTATGATTTCGAGGACCAAGATAATCTGATGGACTTTTAGTTCTATATGTTTGTTATGTATTCAATACTTTGCATCTACTTATGAAACTAAAGTCATGAATTTTGCTCCTATTAAGAATTCCTTCTGTGATTTGTAATTTAAGTTAATTTAATTGTTTTTGTTTATTTTTTTTATATTTTTGATTTATTGTTCCATTTTACCTAAAAAAAATTATAAGGGCTATTTTATTTTACTGCAAAATATTTTTTTTTTTCTTTAAAAGAGATTGGCAACGCTGCAGTAGTGACACCGCTGTAGGCTGTGCTGGACGTGGACCACAACCACAATTGAATCAGTCCGTTAAAGCCATGATAAACAATACAAAACGTTCTCCACTTGTCGATTGTCCATGTCCACCAAGATCCCAATAGTAAACTCTTACAGCAAAAATATACCACCGCCACAACAGCTCTACAACTACAACAGCACAGCGCCCCAATAACACAAATAAAAAAAACCGTAATTTTTTTGGTTGCATAAGGCGCTAAAATATGCTGGGCTGGTGTAATTGTTTTCAAAAATAATCTTCCAATGACCGGCTGTCAGGGTCAGCAACTTTAAACCAAACAACACACGCAGCATAGTATTTTGCCTGTTCTCCTAATAATAAAAAAGTTGTGGAAATTTTAAATTGACAGCAAAACAATCCCATGCGGAGATGCAACTGTCAATCGTTCAAAAGTTTTTTTTGGTCACGTAACCATCAGTAAATCTACTAACACTAGATAGGAGCAACCCCATCAGCGCCGCAGGAGTGATTTGAATCAAGAAAATTCATAATCTGTGTTACATCATATGGTTTAGTATTAAGTAAAAACCGTCAGTTATTACTTCTACTGTGACAATTTGTTCGTCGAAAAACACTTTGTCTTGTATAATCTCCGGCAGAAAGACGATGTGAAGCGAAACGCCGTGGAAAATAAAAATACGAAAATTGTTGTTGCTTTTCACATCGCATCTGACAATGAATACTGCTTCGCTTGCGTGTCGTTGGGTTTTGTATACGTAACGTACGTAGCTCTGGCATAGCAACTGATGGTAATGGGTGACTCATAGAATGTTGCTTGAAGGTGAACATGAACTATGATAAGAAGCGCACGTGGGCTGGTGTATTTATATTTATGTATTACTCATTTTTGACTTGGTATAAAAATAGACATTAGAAATGGAATTTTCGTTTTAGCACATGGTTTGGAATAACTTCAAATTAAATAGTTTGGGTGGAAAAATATAAAAAGAATTTCCCATACCGGGAATCGAACCCGGGCCTTCTGGGTGAAAGCCAGATATCCTAGCCACTAGACCATATGGGATATAAAAATCTCTGTGTCAAATTCCTCATATGACTGCCAGTAACTGACGATAGGAAAATTATTTTGGAAATTGGTTACGTTGAATATTTTGTCCGACCTGAAATTGGCTTGATCAGTTCATTGAAACTGAAAGTGATTTACAGGGTAAGAGATGTTTTGAAAATTATTACTTGCATTTTTTGTAGGGCTGGAATTGGGTTTGATCAGTTGAACTAAAATTGATTTAAATAAGCTAAATCGCCGTCAAGTGGTTGGGAATGGTCTATATGTACGGTGAGGGTGACCATTCTTACATTATAATAATGAACAGTTCTGTATTTGAAGACGATGTTCATTATAAATTATTTTTTACTCAAAAACATAAAAAATATTCTGTATTTTACAAGTTGTTCATTATTTGTTCTGTATTTCAATCAAGTTTTTAAGAACAATTATGAAAAAATTAAGAAAACAAAAATTTAATGAACAAGATGATAATGCTAACGTGCCCTAACTTTCGATAAAAACAATAAATCTTGTACAAGATGTGTTCTTTTTCTTAATTTTAGTATAAAGTAGCTGTTTATGTAACAAATAAAATAAAGACTTGAGTAACTGAAAATTGATTCATTTTCTAATGCTAGAAATTCTAAAATATGGTCACCGTCAGTGTTAGTAACTCGTGGGAAATTTACCTTTTCGTGGGAAAAAGGAAAAAAATAAGATTTCGGTAAGATTTTGTGGGAAATTTGGTCAACTTAAAAAAAAAAAATGTCCATCAAACTTCAATATATTTAATATCATATTTCTACTACCTTATTCTGTGTTCACAAGCAAGCCTATCTAAATGACTTGTTATGAAATAAATCTCCTACTACAAATTACAAAACACGTAAGAGGCTGAGTATCACATTTTTGGTTTCGCTTTCATACACATTTTGAAATACTCCATCTAACTTCCAGCGGTATTTTCATTGCTTATGTTTTCAACTGAGTTCCTGTTTTTATTCATTATCGAAAACTTTCTTATTATAGAGATTATTTGCGCTATACACCAACAATATGATATTATAATGAATTATTATGTTTTTTTTTTCATGAATAGTATCAATGTGATTTTTTTTTGTGTGTATATCTAGTAATGAAATGACTGTTTATTTTATTTATCCAATTAAATTCCTTAATATAGTAGAATATTTTTTTACCCTCTTTTTTTTTTTGATAAAAATATTGAAAATAAACTGTTTTTTCTTAAATTAACCAAGTGGGAAATTTGTGGGAATTTTGACTAGGTCTAAAAGGGAAAAATGGGGAAAAAATTAGCTTTCCGTGGGAAAAACCATCTCAATGGCATATCAACACTGGTTACCGTACCTGTAGGTAGCATCGCTAACACTCCGTCAACGCTGAAATTATAAGTTTTTTTACGTCCTCAATGCCTTTTCGTACCAAAAGTCTATAGCGATCATTTTTAACCATCAACTTTAATATTTTATAGGTCACAATAGATATTTTTGTATGGAAAAACTCGCCATTGTGAGTTTGTGAAACTTAACTGGGCATTAAAAATGATTATAATTAGCGCGCGTTCTGGTCAAATGAGAAAACATTTGCATGACGTTCCGCTCCAAAATTGCTTTGTGTTCACTTTTAACTTCCGCAGATACCTCACAATATAGGAAATAACTACGTTTCAATATAAAGTCTTATAAGTTGGTAGGTAGGTAGGTACATTTTGGCTTCGATAATCTGTCAAAATTTACAAAAGTTAGAACTAACCATTTCAACGTCGGTCGTAAGAGTTCTTCTTTGACTCATTCTGCCCAATTGTCAGACGATAGAATTCATTCTTTGGAGAATCGAAAGGCGTTGATTTTTTATTATTAAAATTAAGGTACCCCCAGCCCCAGGTTTATTAAACAAATTTACTTGAGCTAAGTTGCTAAGTTGTTAGGTAAGGGCTATCGTCAAATAGCATATAAATATTTGCAAAAAATGTTGAGAAATGTTGTGAAAAAAATTCCAATTCCAATGGGCCAATACCTAATCTTCGTTGAATATGACCGACAGGGCACGAAACGTGGCGTAAATAGGTCTAAACTCGGTCGTGGGAGATGAGCTGCAAGTTGGCTTACATTTTTCCACAAGATATCTTCAGAATTTTCAGAATTTTATTATTTTCAAAGTAGGTACTCTATAAAAGTAGTTCTTCTACTTCTTTTTTGTGAGTCCAATAATGGCGTCCAAGATGTCACTTCTATCATTGATCAAAGAAAATGTATCTCTGCCCAAATGGCACGCGTCGCTTTCCGTGTCTCTTCTTTTTGTTTGTTTTCGTTTTTCTGATGTCAGCGACGTTGTCAGTAGCTGCCACTTGCCAACCGCAAACTGTTTGTGTTGCTGACACTAGCTGTAGCTGGAGCTAGAATGTAAAGCTGCGGTTCAACTTGGAAGCAATCTTTGCACTGCAAGTCTGGCTGCACTATATAAAATGCCGAGATGGACCAAAGTTCCAGTCAGAGTTAAGTCAGCTATTCTAAATTGAGGAACTACTCAACTGAGAAGTTAATTATACCTCGGCTAAGGTGAAAGTGACGCGCGCAAGGTAGAAGGAAACCTCAGCCAAATCGGTGTGCGCCCAGTCCTTAGCTCAGCGTTTCCGTTTAGCCCAATTATTTTGTGTGGAGGCCTCTATTTTCGGCTCGTGCCCCTTTTTGAAATTTTTCAGCGGCAATGCTGCCCTAGCTAGTCTCCAGTTGCGTACTTCAAGTCGGTTGAGGTCTTCTTAGGCGAGGTCTTCCTCTACTGAATTGTCCCTCCGGGTTAGACTCTGCAGGCGGAGGTTTTGCGTTCATTCGCTCTACAAAAACTAGCCCTTAAAACGATTGATGCGAAATTCTTTTGTTAAGGTTTTAGCTTGCTAAGTTGGTTGTTAAATCTTCTTCTCTGTAAACGCAAAATGCACCAATAATTTTACGAAAAACCTTTCTTAAAGCGACCGGTTATTAATAAAGTCCAAGCTTCAGCGCCATAAAGCGGGACAAGGTCTTACACAAAATCTCCTTAGTTGTTCGTGATAGAATAGGATAGGATATGACTCTACTACTTAGTTGCCTTCTAGAGCCCTAAAAATCAGAGCTTTGCAGGAGTTATTCTCCGCCTTTAGATGTTATTGTCAGAATTTATAGAAAAGTTGAGGTAGACAAAGGACCTTATTATCTAAAAGTTGTATATCTGTCCATGGTGCTGTTCTGTCCGATTCGACGGTGTTGGGAATACCTTCTTGTGGACAGCGTATGGTTGAGCCCCCATCAACCGCGAGTCCCATTTTGAACTCTTCTGTTTCATAGCTACCTACTAGTTGCAAATGCGGAAGTGACAAAATTACTGTATTCTACCAATTTTGTCGTTTATGTCGATAACATTGGCGAATAGAAGTAATTAAACCGAATTTTGGATGCCAAAACTAGAAATATGGCTCTTTATGCTGTCATATGCGGCTTTGAAATCAATGAAAAGATGGATGGACCAATCGAAGTGGGAACATTTTATCAATTTCATGGACTTTCCTAGCCTAAAACCGCACGAATAGTGGTCAGTCAGGTTGCCTACGAATACCGATAGTGGAACTTATATATGTGATGTCAAGGACCCTGGTGACCTTGTAATTAGCGCAGCTTAAGGGGTCTCCGTTTAAGACCAGGTTCCATTCATCAGACATCATGTGCAAATCTTGGAAATAAGTTAGTGCATGCTAGGAAGTCATCTCCAGCTGCTACAAAGGTTTACAGAGTAAACCGTCAGGGCCAGCAGATTTTTGGTCTTTTGCTTCGATATTCTTGGATGCTTTCATCGTTTTGATGAGGTGCGCGGAGGTTTTATCTATTGTCGTCTAAACCTAACAGAGGGCTTCTGGTCTTTGTTGCCGAAAAATATTTTTTGTACATTTCCGGCACCGACTGTTATTGAACTATACAAGGTATATATATAGTCATTTTTCACGCCTGGCGTGTTCTGTTTACCTTCCAAACCAATTTAATTTCCTTAGTATCTATCAATGTTTTCGATCCATAGCTCCTAAACCGATATAGCCTCCCTTTTCTTTTGCTTGTAGAGCTCGCGATCACTTCTAGTCCACTTGAATTTGAAGTGCTACTCCGACTCTCAAATTCTAAGGGGAACTCCGGGTCGGCATTCTGTAAGGCGAAACGTTAAAACGTTTTCGTGCGCACGAATGATTTGCCCTATTGTTGCTACTCAATAGCAACTGACAATAAAAATCGTTTTCCTTTTTTCCAAAAATTTGAGCCTTTTATTACCTCAATAAACTAGGCTAAATTTTCCTACATAAAAATTCATTATAAAACATTTTTCTTATTTTATGAAAGTAAATGTAATCTTACGTTTAATTCTGGATAAGTTTTTTTTATAGTTTTTTCTTCCTGTCCTCGCTGTGGCTTGCCTCCGGAAACTCTGGAGTTAGGCTCGGCCATTAAAACAAATCTGACTTTATCTTATAAAGAAAAGGACAACACTAGTCACTCAATATTATTATATATAGGTATATATATACACGAAGTGCTGCCAAGTCTGGCCACACTCCCCCCGGTAAACAGGATGTCTACTACTGTTTACCCCTTGTCGTTATACTTCAGCACATCTAATATCGCAAGTTTAACTACCGGTCTGGTATAAATCCCCGTCTGCGTCTGCACTACCGCACTTCTAGCGACACCGTCTCTTCCCTTAATGGCCTTTATTACTCTCCCCTTTGGCCAGCTGCTTCTTGGATTTGCGGAGTCGACTATAATGACGATATCCCCTTCTGATATCGACTTTGTTGTAGAAAACCACTTCGTTCTTCTGGTCAGATCAGGTAGATACTCGTTTATCCACCTACGCCAGAATCTGTTAGCATACTGCTCAGTCAACCGCCAGTTTCTACGGAGAGCCGGTCCGTCATCTTCCAATTCGCCAAACAGTTTTTTCCCATTTGATGACCCAAGAATAAGGTGGTTTGGAGTTAAAGCCTCGGAATTTTCGCTGTCTATTGGAACATAAGATAAAGGTCGGGTATTAATTACGCTTTCTACCTCCGCCATCATGCTTAAAAGTGATTCATCACTTGGGTTTCTACTGACAGAGATTGCTGCCAACGTAACCTTCACCGATCGTACCAACCGCTCCCAACTCCCCCCCATGTGGGGTGACAATGGCGGTATAAAATGCCATTTCGTTTCAATTTCGAATTTTTTTGCGATTGTCCTTTTGTCCAACTCTTTTAATGCCTCTTTCAGCTCCTCGCTCGCCCCGCGGAAGTTAGTGCCATTGTCCGAGTATATCTCGATCGGAGTACCTCTCCTGGAAATGAATCGCTGAAGCCCCAAGATGCAGGAGTCGCTTGACAAACTATGTGCTATTTCAATATGGATAGCACGTATTGTTAGACAAGTAATTAGCATACCCCATCTTTTTTCCGTGCGTCGTCCCACAGTTACATACATCGGCCCAAAATAGTCTATACCTACGTACGAAAACGGCCTGGTGAATGCTTGTAAACGTGCCGCTGGTAAATTTGCCATGATTGGTGGTATTGGAGATGCTTTCATGTTTCTGCAAAATTGACAAGATTGCTGCACCTTTCTGACCAATACACGCAAGTGACTTATGAAGTATCGTTGACGAATTTCGTTCACTACAGTCTCACTAAACATGTGATGAAAACGGTCGTGGTAGTGGCGAACAATTAGAAAGGTCAAGTAGTGGTGCCTATCCAGTATTATCGGCCGTTTTGTCTTAGCCGTTACGTGCTGCGCTGCGTCGATACGACCCTTAATGCGTAGAACTCCATGTTCATCCATATATGGTGATAATTTGCTTAGAGCACTTGAGTTGTTCAGTGCAACCTCCGATGAATTTTGTTTCGCCCTTCGCACCAGCTCGTACTCCTCCGGAAAACTTTCGGATTGGCATCGACGATGTAGATAGTTCTCCACCCTATCTAATTCCACAGGTGAAACTAAAGCTTCGTGTTTCTTTAATTTCTTTTTTGACATTTCTATAAATCGGAACACGTATACCATAGTCCTTACTAACACCTTCCACTTTGAGAAACGAGAAAAGTCTATGATCGAGGTCTCGTTATGCTCCACTATATTCATATGGATGTAGCATTGTTTAACTTCCCTTAACTCTTCTTCGTCCTCCGCCTTTTCCCTACTGAATTCTATGTTCGGCCATTGGTCAGACTGGCTGTAAAGAAACTCCGGTCCCCGGTACCACCGGCTATTTGAGCTATACTCCATTCCAGGTTTGTGTTTTGTAGCATCATCGGCCACATTCTCTTTAGTGGGTACCCACCTCCAATTTCTTTCTTCGGTCTTTTCCAGAATTTCTCCCACTCTGAAGGCTACGAATGTTTTGTACTTTCTATGCTCCGACTTTATCCAGCAGAGCACTACTTTAGAATCTGACCAAAAGATAACCTCATCGACTTTCACTGAATGAGTGCTTAAAATTGATTTTGCTAGCCGGGTGCCCAGTACTGCTGCTTCTAGTTCCATACGCGGTATCGAGATGGATTTTATTGGCCCGACTTTGGTTTTAGCACTAACCAGCCCACATTCTACGGTTGATCCACATGACACTCTAAAGTATGCTACTGCCGCATAGGCACAGTCACTGGCATCAACAAATACATGGAGTTGTACGTTGCAGTCTTCACGAAAGGTAAGATCGGCGAGATATGACCTTCTAATCGTTAGGCCTTTTATTGCGGGAATCAATCCGAGCCATGTCAACCATTTTTTGAATTGAATCTCCTTTATTTGTTCATCCCACTCTATTGATGACCGCCATATCTCCTGTAGCACGATTTTTAAAATGATGGTGAAGTTAGCGATGAGCCCAAGAGGATCGAATATACTCATTAATGCTTTCAGGACTTCTCTCTTAGTTGGCCTTCGAGTTCCTAAAATGATATCTTGACTAATTTTGTTTGTCTTAAAAGAGTACACAAATGTATCGGCACTTGGTGACCACCACATCCCCAACAGCTTTTCCATATTATCCGTAGCGTTTAATTTGTTCAAACCTTTATCGCTGACTGCCGTCGACTTCAGATTTTGCAAAACCTTTGTTGAGTTCGACATAAAATTTCGGATCTCGAATCCAGCTTGGGCATGAATGAACGTCACTTCATTAGCCAGCTTGATGGCCTCTTCTTCCGTATCAACGCTGTCAAGTAGATCATCCACATAGTGGTTTTCAATTATCGCCTTGGTTGCTCTAGGGAATTGAGAAGAGAATTGCATCGCATTTTTATTTTTTATATACTGTGCACAACACGGGGAGCATGTTGCACCAAACGTCATGACCATCATCTTGTACGTATCTATTTGTCCGTTCCTATTACGCCAAAGAAACCTTAATGCATCTTGATCATCTTCCAGTATTTTTATCTGATGGAACATCTCCCGTATATCCCCTGCAAGTGCAATTCTTCTTTCTCGAAAACGGTATAAAACCCCCGTTAACGCTGGTACCAGGTCGGGTCCGGCTAACAATGCTGAGTTCAGCGAGATTCCATTCACTTCAGCTGCGGCATCCCATACCAGTCGAATTTTGTTTGGTTTATTTGGGTTCAGCACCGGAAATATCGGGAGATACCATACATGTGATTTGTTGGATGCGATTTCGCTTTCGCATAACTTTCTGGCGTAACCATTTTGTACATAACCATTTATAAGTTGTTCTAGCCTGGAAGCCATGAGAGGTTCCTTCTTCAGTCTTCTAGATAGACATGTGAGGCGTTTCTCTGCCATTGGCCTGCTATTCGGCAGAACAATGTTGTTGTATTTCCACAGAAGGGGAACCGAGTATCTGATTCCATCAAATACACACTTTGCATCTAGCATCTTAACCGCTTGCTCATCATTTGAACCCAGAAGCCTTTTCACCGGTTTCGTATCAACATTTTCTATAGCGAAATGATTTTTGATCATAGTGTGCATGTCAATATCAATTTTTTGACACTCGCAGATGTGAAAATTAAAATTGTATTTTTCATTCGGCGTTGTTTTATACTTCTGTGAAAGTGCCCCAAAAGCTGTCCAACCTAAGCGCGTTTTAATTGCAACCGGTTTGTTTTCTCCGTTTTCTATTGTTCTTTGCGGTATTCCCAGATGCCAATGTTGAAGACCAATCAGGATCCTCGGTTTCGCATCCTTGTACGATCTAATGGGAATTTGCTTCAGATGTTCATACTCGGCTGCCAACTTTTTTGCATTAATGGTCTGCATAGGAAGATTCAAAGAGCGAACGGTGTTAACGTTTGTCAACGCGTATTTCTTTCTACTTCCAACCTCAGATATTTTAAGATTTATCTTTATAGATGATTCTTCACTGCGCTGCATATCTCCGGTCCAGCTAAGACAAAGAGGATCGTCTGCACCCTTGGCATTCAATGCTCGAGCTACTTCCTCATCGATAAGTGTTACGGAAGACCCGTCATCCAGAAAGGCGAATGTGTTGAATTCATTTTCGTCGTAGTACAGCGTTATTGGGAGGATTTTGAACAGCGTAGTCCTTCTTTCTTTGCGATGAATAGTGAAACTACCAGCGGCATTCCCGACGTCCTCATAATTGCTCGGTGGACTGATGTATTTATGAAGAAGGCTGTTATGACGATAGCTACATCCATCAACGCCACATAAATGCCTAGATGTGCACCTATTTTTTCCATGCTGCCGTAGACAGGTGCGACAGAATCCACCTTGTTTTACCGCAGACCACTTTCCTTGCAAATCTAGTCCCTTGAAAGTATCGCAATTAACAAGAGATCTACAATTACCCTGACATACAACACAGCTGGGCGGTGACTTGCTGGTACTTCCTCCGGTTTTGTGAATGTTAACAAACCCCTTTGCCCTTTTTTCGGATTTACGTTCTGTGACTGGTGATGCAAACGTTACCTCCGATGCTGCTTGTGCCACCTGTGAAAGCCAACTATTAAATGTGGAAAGATCAATGGTTGAGAAAGATTGTTTATGAATACCCCAATTCAACTTTATTTGGTTTGGTAATTTTTCTACCAATTCATTCAAAAGACATGGATTATTTAAATGTGAATGTAGTCCGGTTGCTTCCATAGTACTACACAAATTTTCTACCGCGAGTGAAAAACTAATGACAGTGTCCAATCGGTCGGTCTTGGGAGCTGGTTCACTTCTAATTTTGTGCAGAAGCGATTGGATGATCGTCTCAGGACGGCCGAACAACATCTTTAGTGTCGCTATTATTCCGTCGACCTGCTCCGGTGACAGCAACCTACACCTAACTGCTTCTAGCGCTCTACCTTTCAAACAACGTTGTAGTCTTAGTAGATTTTCTTGCCTATTATAGCCGCAAGCACTCGTGGAGTTGTTCCACCAGCTAATAAACATTGGCCATTCTTCGGGTTGCCCGCTGAAAATTATTTGCTCCTTAGACATAACATGACGCGCTGCCATTTGTGTTCGGCTTAGGTTGGATGAAGTCTCAGTTAATGATTCACCAGTAACAGGTTGACGTTGTGAAAACTCGCGAGATGGTTCGCCTTGTGTATCGTTACGAAAGGTTATATTCTGTGGTGCAATATTCGCTTCACTCGCGCAATGCTTTTGTGCCAGTCCAGGTTTTTTGTTTGTACCAATCAATTCATTATTTGATTTCGCAGCAAACCGTGTGGTGTTGTTTTTATTCACGTTTTGTGGGGCCACCCCTTTGACTACCCAATCTTGTACCCGTTCTCTGGAAACAGATGATGTGTGTGATGTCTCCGATCCGCTGTCGTCGTCTTCCGAAGAAAATTGCTCGAGAATTGCATATTTTTTATTTAAATATTCGGTATCTCGCTGCTCTCGTAACTTCCTTTCTTCTTCCAATCGACGAAGCTGTAGCGCGACTTGGCGCTCCGAAGATGTTGCCGATTTTTTGCTTGTGGCTCGTGTGGATTTCTTCTGCATTTCAGCGTTTACGGCGGCTGCATGTGCATTGGCGTGGAATTCACTGATACTCTGGTCCGACGTGGAGGGTACTGGATGACATGTCGATTCGGTGGGTGCTGTTTGTGTAGTAAATGGCTGGTTGTTGATTTGGAGTGGAGCGGTTGTATTTACGGGAGATTGCGACTGAGCTTCGCATGTTTGACAGAACCATTCTTCTGCCTCATTGATGTCATCTGTAACATTAGCGCACGAGTAGTGGTACCACTGTTTGCACCTATCGCACCCTACTAAATTGTCGTGATCATCGGGGAGTGAGCACTTTCTGCAGTTTTGTGCAATTGATTGCGGAGGAAGCGTATTTTTCTTTTTTCTACCCTTAGATTTACCCATGTTTGACATATTTCTCTTACCTTAACCTTATGTTCCGTCCAGACGATTTGCACGTGGAGTGACTCCGCTCGACGAGTGCCGGTGCCCTTGGATCCTGTGAGGAATTGTATTCCTGTGTGTATTTGCCGTTGAAGTGTAGAAGGACTAAACGAAAATTTAGAGTGTTGCTACTCAATAGCAACTGACAATAAAAATCGTTTTCCTTTTTTCCAAAAATTTGAGCCTTTTATTACCTCAATAAACTAGGCTAAATTTTCCTACATAAAAATTCATTATAAAACATTTTTCTTATTTTATGAAAGTAAATGTAATCTTACGTTTAATTCTGGATAAGTTTTTTTTATAGTTTTTTCTTCCTGTCCTCGCTGTGGCTTGCCTCCGGAAACTCTGGAGTTAGGCTCGGCCATTAAAACAAATCTGACTTTATCTTATAAAGAAAAGGACAACACTAGTCACTCAATATTATTATATATAGGTATATATATACACGAAGTGCTGCCAAGTCTGGCCACACCTATGTTACACAAGCAAATTTCTTCGTGCACACGAAAACGTTTTAACGTTTCGCCTTACAGAATGTCGACCGTTTTAAAATTAGTATTCTCTGAAAATATGTTCTCTTAAAAAGTAAGAGAAACCGTGAATATTAAGACGCTTCAGAGTTCACATGAAAGACAAGTCCCAACTGTTGGTAAAGTGACTTTAGTTGATTAAATTTGCTCAAAGAGTCTTTATTCACATTTTGAACCCCCTTTGGTAAGAACTTCTAACGCCCATGTTGATTAAAAACGTCTCCCCCACCCCCCACAAGTGTTTCTAAAACAGTTTTAATTCACCACAGCCCAACCACTGAATTTTCCCCCACCACTTCTTGACTTAAACTTGCCTCTGCCCATTGGCCGTCTCTTTCACTTCGACTGAAAGTAATCGGCATTTTCAATTTTCTCCCTCGGCGATGCAATCTTCGTCCAATAGCCCCCAAGGAGCCCTAAACCTAAACCCCCCACCTCCGGCCAGACTGATGCGCAAAGATAAAATGCATAGTGTGGTACAAATGGCGTTATGCCCGCGGCAACGCAATGGTGGACCCATTCTAATGAAAAAAGGGTCACCGCGTTAACACGACATAAAAATTCTGCTGCAGGTACATGGACGCAGCTTCACTGTCAGCCCAGTTCCACCCCGCATCCTTGACTCTGGCCTGGCCCTGTGCAGTGCAACACCCTCGGGAATCATTTTTTCTCTCATTTTTCGTTTTTATACCACAATTTTGCTGTTTTCGCCTCAAGGGTAAACAATATGAAATGCAAGTAGAATGGCAAGAAAAAAAAAACCAAACATAAACACAGGATTAGGTGTATCTATGCGGTCGCTAGATGTCCGCCTTCATCTGTTTTTACTTTTTTGTTCATGTCTTATTTCTGTCTGTATTTTTATTAAATGTTCTTTGAAGAGCTCCCCAAAGGACACTAAAAACGGAAGAAAAAAAAACCGTCTAACCCCTGCAGATGAATGTTTGTCTTTTCGCCCTGCTCCGTCTTACAAGCAGCGTGTACCGTGTACACATTCCAGTGGCAAATTCGTATCCCCCTATTCCTGGTTTATTAGATTTGAAATGGATCCATGTTTGGGGTGTGTTTTTTTTTTTGTTGTTTTGTGTTTGCTACTCCAAGGGATGCCGCTGCTCCCTTTTGTTGAGTGGGCTGCAGTGCGTGGCTCCTTCCAATGACTTTGAACAAAATATCGATCAGCAGAGTTCTTGTTCCTATGCTGTTGAACCCCTCCAACATATATGCAGCATGCACGACTTGGAAGTGGGAAATGAAGTTACCAAGGAATGACATGACTTCATTTGTGTCGGGCCTCCGGGCCTCCAGCGCGCGAACAGAGGGAACTTGTTGTATTTTTTTTTCAGCAACAGTATCAAGCATCGTGAGCAGCATCATTATCAATGACCTCTTTGTATTCCTGTCAGCTAATGCAAACATATTGTCAGATGAGTTGGAAACATCAGTTGCGATATATGCATGGTTGGTGGATGGTGGGGTTCAGGAATAGGACATTCAGTTAGGAAGTGCGTGCGTGCGTTTGTGCGTTTGTGCGTTTGTACGTAGTTGTGGGACGGAATATAAACACATATGATGAACAATTTATTAAATGAGAATGACAGATTCTCCGCCAGCGACAACACCGCTGGCGCCACCATCAGCCTGGCGTGGTTATATTGAAATCGTTGGGCGAATATTTATAAAGTCGTGCGGCGCAACTTTTATTGACATGTGCCAATTATGAGCAGCTGTGTGTGTTTTTTATGATGTCAAACCACTTCGGTGCAATCAAAACCACTCCCTTGACAATTTTACCGATTTCTTTATTTTCACCAAATACAATGTTTTTTTTTCTAACCAACAAAAAAAAATTAAATGTCATTAAAGTGACAGACAGAAAGTGTAGACTAAATTTTGACATGTTATTTTAAATAGCGTTCACATGGGCAAAATTACAATTAATTGAATTGAACCAAATTGAACAACAAATAATTTAAATTTCAATAAATATTCATAAATCAGAAATAATTTACTCCAACATTCTCCCCCCGGTGAACTGCGTTCGCAACAAGCACCATCATCATCATTGAATAATCCCCAGGGAGGTAATATGATAGACATCCCTGCACATTGAATCTCTTCTTTTTTCGCCGCAATCGCCAATTTTCTATTTCGTTCGTTCAGCTTAAATGTTAAATCATTATCTTCTTCTTTTCTGCGAATATAAATTGCATTGATTAGTAAAGAAGACAATACACACATAACAAATTGCAAGCGTAGGTAAACACAACAAGAGAACAGTGAACATTATTACTATCTCTTTCGCTCTAACGTGGATAATGGTTCTGCTATGACAGAAGCTCCATTCATCGTGAGTGATCGTTATCAGTGTTTGTTGGCGTCGGTCGGTTTTTTTTTTATTTTTGCTGATTTCGGTTTGTTTTTCCGTGTACTGCAGTCGGGATTCGAGTGTTAGTATTAAATTAAATTGTTTATTTTATATTGTGTAGTGTAATTCAGGTGAGTAATATGAATTCATAATGTATAATATATAGGCATAAATAGAATTTAATTCAGTGTTGATCATTCCATTTTCATTCCGTTTCAAAACGTAAACATTGTTATCATTAGTGTGTGTGATTATGTGTTGTGTGGGGCTTGGGATATTATGAATGGAAATCATAAACAATGACGTCATGCAAGTGTTGAGTGTAATTTAATTGTATTAGTGATGGGACTTTGTGCATTTAGTCTTGTGTACATATATTTTTTTTTTTTTTTTTTTTTTGAAGAATAATATTAATTAGTAGTATTATTTTTAATATGTTGGATTTTTAATAAGTGTGGTGATGTGATGTGGGTTTTATTATTTCATGTTATCCGTATTATGTTTATATGTGTATATGTGTTTGTTTAAATAATCGTACTTTCTGTGTTGAATGAATTTGAAGGTAATCGGCATAATTTATTGATAGGTCGTTTTAATTCGCCATTTTGGGTCTTTAGCGTTACGACACGTACCAAATTATCAGCTCCGGGATGTAATGTTGTGACTCGTGCTAACATCCATTTCGAAGGCGGTAACCTTTCGTCCTTTATTAAAACCAGGTCCCCATTGGCAATTGCATGCGAATCCTCGTTAAGCCATTTCGGCCTGTGTTGTAAACGGGTGAGATACTCGCTGCTCCAACGCTTCCAAAAGGATTGCATAATTGCTTGCACCCTCTTCCATCGATCCAAATGAGCAATTTTGTCGACTGCATACTCCGGTTGTGGTGCGGTGATGATGGCTTCTCCTATCAAGAAGTGTCCTGGTGTTAACGCGTTTAGGTCCTCCACGTCTTCCGATAAAGGACATAAGGGCCTCGAATTGAGGCATGCCTCTATCTGCGAAAGTAGGGTTTGCAGCTCCTCGTACGTCAGCATTTGGTTTCCAGCAAGTCGTTTGAGATGGAATTTTATGGATTTTACTCCTGCTTCCCATAATCCTCCAAAATTGGGAGAAGCCGGTGGAATAAAATGCCATTGCGTTCCTTCCTTGCCAAGTGACTCGACTACTTGGTCCCAGTCGAATTTTGCAGCTTCCAAGAGTTTTTTAAGCTCCTTATTCGCGCCGATGAAGTTCGTACCGCAGTCGCTGTACATTTGACTACAGAGTCCCCTTCGAGAAGTGAAGCGCCTAAATGCAGCTAAAAATGACTGAGTCGTCATGTCGCTGACGACTTCGATGTGAATCGCCTTGGTCGCCATGCAAATGAAAACTGCAAAGTATCCTTTGAAACTCTTAGCGTTTCGTCCTCTCCAGGTCTTAACGTCGATAGGGCCTGCGTAATCCACTCCTGAGTGACTAAAAGGTCTTGACATCCGTACTCGAGAAGCGGGTAAGTTTCCCATCAGCTGTGTCATCGGTCGAGGTTTATATCGAAAGCAAGTGTTGCAGTTATGGATGCATTTCTTTACTGCATTCTTCATGCTGAAAATCCAGTATTTGCTTCGCAAGTATGACATCATCAACTGAACTCCACCGTGTAGGGTCCGTACATGCGCTTCAGTTATAACCTTACGCGAAAAATGATGGTTGGGCCTAAGTAGAATTGGGTGCTGCTGGTCGTAATTGAGTGCGGAGTTTTGTAGCCTGCCACCTACTCGCAAAATGTTGTCTTTGTCCAAAAACGGTTTTAAAGATTTGAATCCCTTAATTTTTGCGCTTTTTAGTCGAATATCTGTTACCTCCAGTGAAAACATTTCCTGTTGCACGACGTAAACTGCTGTCAACAATGCTGAATTAAGCTCCTTCAACAGTAGTGGGCCAAACTTTCTCTCGTTTCTGGGTCTTTTGGCATTAAAGATGAAGCGGTTGCAGCGTGCAATGATTCTTACAATCGTAGCCAAATCCGACTTCCTGTTAATTAGAGAGCTAAACTGATTTTCATCCTGTGTTATGCAGTGTACCCTCGTAGATCGCATCCCTTCGTTAGTCTCCAACGAAGAGGGTTGAGTGGGAAAAGGAATTTCCCAAGAATGGTGAAGGAATTCTGGCCCGTTCCACCAAAAATTGTTTTGGACCAGTGATGAAGGAAGAATGCCACGAGAAGCAAGATCTGCTGGGTTGTGTTGGGATGGAATGTGTCTCCATATATCGCATTTAGTTAGTCTTTGAATTTCCGCAACTCGGTTGGACACGAACGTCTCCCATCTCGAAGGAATAGCTGTAATCCAGCATAATGTGATCAGCGAATCCGTCCATGCGAACATCCTGCAATTTTGTAAACTTAATGCCTTATACGTCTCGTTTAAGAGTTTGGCTAAAAGCACGGCGCCGCAAAGTTCCAGGCGTGGTAAAGTGATCCTTTTTAGTGGCGCAACCTTAGTCTTAGAAATCAATAGATTCATGTGGATATTGTTCTTTTCATCCAGAACACGCAGGTAAATCACCGCTGCATAAGCTTTCTCGGAAGCGTCACAAAATCCATGTAATTCCAGGTTTCTGCTCCTGCTGTGTGTCTGGATCCACCGAGGAATTCGAATCTGCTCCACAACTGGAAGATCTTCTCGAAATGCAAGCCATTCCTGCTTCAGCTCTGGGGTAATGGGCTTATCCCAATCCAAACCTCGTGACCAAAGTTCCTGCATCATCAGCTTTGCCTTCACGATGCACGGAGAAATCCACCCAAGTGGATCAAAAAGCCTGGCAATCGCGGAGAGCATTGTGCGCTTGGTGACTTCTGCCTCTCCCAACTCGATGTTCTGGAACGAGAATGAGTCGCTCAACGGTTGCCACTTTATGCCTAGGGTTTTGACGTGTGTGTTGGCTGAGTCAAACGGCACTGAAAAGTCGACTTCGCAGTCTGAAGGTGGAAGCTGTTGCAGAAGGTCCAAGGAGTTACTGGTCCATTTCCGTAAGTTAAAACCTGCTGATGATAACATAGATCTTAACTCATCTCTCTTTTGTAGGGCTTCCTCAACAGTGTCGGCTCCAGTGATAACATCATCAACGTACGTGTCCTCACGTAAAACAATAGCAGCTTTTGGAAAATTTGCTTCCTCATCGTTCGCCAGCTTGTGAAGAGTCCGAATCGCCAAATATGGAGCAGATGCAGTACCAAAGGTAACTGTGTCCAGTCGGTAAAGCTTCACGGGCTGCTGTGGATCATCTCTCCAATATACCAGCTGATAGTAAGCATCCTGCCGGTCAACGAAGATTTGCCGATACATCTTTTCCATATCTGCCGTAAACGTATATCGATATTTTCTCCAACGCTGAATGATATTTAAAACATCGTTTTGTATTTTAGGGCCTACTAACAGATGATCGTTCAGCGAAGTACCATCGGAAGTTTTGGCAGCAGCATCGAAGACAACACGCAACTTTGTAGTCGAACTCGCTTCCTTAAATACAGCGTGGTGCGGCACAGCGTAATGGTAAGGAGTTGAAATGATTGTTTTGTCCTCATCTTCAAGTAGCCTCATGTGATCCAGTTGGATATACTCCTTGATACATTTCGTGTAATCCTCTCTGAGTGTAGGGTTGTGCAGAAACCTTCTCTCCAACTGGCAAAACCTCCTTAAAGCAATGTCCAACGATGTTCCCATTGCCGGGTAACGCATCTCCTTAAAAGGCAGCTTAACCTTATACCTTCCACTAGGCATCCGTTTGGTGTTTTTCACAAAAAATTCTTCGCATATCCGATCTTCTTGCGTTTCGAAATCCTGGAATGGTGATTCTTCAATCTCCCAAAATCGTTGCATTTGAGAATCCAAATCGGAAACTTGTATAAAGCTTCGAACAGTTGCCGGTTTCAATGGAAGTTTACCTACAAGAATCCATCCTAGAAGAGTGTTTTGGGCTATCGGTGATACATTTTGTTTGTTTCGGATGATTTCTGGAAGAATGATTTCCGAATATACGTCACTTCCCAGAAGTATATCCACGGTGGCGGGTTTGAAGAAGCATGGATCAGCTAATTGTAGACCATCGATGTGATCCCACTTCTTAATTGTCAGTTCCTTGGCCGGAAGAAGCCCAGTCAGTGATTTGAAAATATATGCTCGTGTCCTGGTCACGAAGTTCGAGTGGTTTGACCCGAATGTTATGTCAACCGAACTGTGACATGTACCACTGCTGACCTTCCCCAGCCCTGACACATTCAAAAAAGTACGACGACGTTTAAGTCGTAACGCCTGAACGGCAGCCTCAGTGATAAAAGTGGCTTCTGAGCCTGAATCAATTAAGGCACGAAGATTTAAAAATGTTCCTCTTGAGTCCCTAACCTTGATTACAGCAGTGGCTAAAAGGACCTGAGTATCCTCATACTGTATAGAGTGACAAGATCTAAATGCAGCTGATGTTGTCGGCTGCTCAGACTCAGAGGGTTGAAAACACGGTGCAGATGGGTTGATTGTACTGACTTGGTATGAATTTGTGTGAGTGTTTGTGTGTGGGATTTGATTAATGGACTGTATTGGATTGCTATTGTGTGGTGTGTGGTTTGAGTTTAAAATTTGACATTGTGTGGAGTTTGGTATATTGTAGGGAGTGGTGTGTTGTGTAGGGTATGAGTGAGAGTGTGAAGTGGGGTGCTGATTGTGTAGATTGGTTGGATTATTGCTGAAATGGAGTAAAGAATTGTGCTTTTGTTGGCAGTAATAGCAACGCATTTGACTAGGGCATTGGTGGGTAGTATGGCTATAAGCCAGACAATTTTCGCAGACGTTGATTTTTTTTACGATGCTGTACCGCTCCGAGATGTCCATTTTCAAAAATTTGTTGCATTTCCGCAATGAGTGTTGGCCCTTGCTGCACACTTTGCAACTAAATTGCTCCTTTTGCCGATTTTTAACGTGAAACGCTGCTTTTGATGTGGCATTCTTACTCGTTGACTTCGGCTTCTGCTGCTCCAGAACCTCCAGTGTCCGGAATCTGGTTTCCAAGAAATCCGAAAATTCGGAGAATGTCGGCAACTCCTTGCTTGAACCCAGTTTCTCCTCCCATAATTGTTGCGTTGAGCCTGGAACCTTTTGCAACATAATGTAAATCAAAATTGAATCCCAGTGCTCCACTGGGAGTCCTAAGTTATGAAGAGAGTGTCGACACTCGGTGGAAATATCTAGCAAACTTTTTAACCCTAATGCACTTTCATTATGCAAAACTGCCTGACCAAAGAAAACCTTAAATTGCGCATTAACCAATACGCGCTTATGATCATAGCGTGATGTTAGAATTGTCCACGCCATCTCATAATTCCCCTTCTCGATCGTTAAATGTTGAAGTAGGCGATCAGCTTCACCTGTCAGACAAGATTTGAGGTGGTGAAATTTCTCAATCTCAGTCAACGATTCATTGCTGTGAACTAGTGATGAAAACGTATTATAAAAAGACCTCCAATTCTCGTAACTCCCGGCGAATGTTGGCAAGGCGATGTTCTGCAACCGGAATTCTGAACGTGAAGATGCATTGACAGTTGGTTTCTTGTTCACTTCCTCCTTGTCCATTTCGTCCAAAAGTTCCGTTTTGTACTGTATGTACACTTCTCTGGCCATATCATAACGCTCGTCGATCTCCATCACCGTCTCTTCATCGTCCATAGAATCAGCGAACTCTTCACAACGCTTGGTTATCCTTGTAAAAGTTTCTTCTAACAAAGTTAAGCGGATGGAAACAAAATTTTTCACACTTCGTGTCTTGGAAGAAGCTTCTTTTTTGGCCTTAAAACTATTAAAATCCTTTTCCATTTGAAGTATTGCCTTTTTGATGGCCTTTTCACTCATATTGTAGAATTTCTTTTGTTCTTTTATATATTTGCAGGTATATAGAGTAAGTATATAAAGTAAGTAGTGGTACTTACGGTTTTTCCAGACAAAAGAACCTCGGCCGGCAAATGGATTCCAATTGATGAGATGACTTCTTCGGCAATTTCAGCTTCCTCGGCCGGCAAATGGATTCCAATTGATGAAACGACTTCTTCGGCAATTTCAGCTTCCAAAATTTGAAAAAGGCTCGATGGACCAATGTTTTTTATGATGTCAAACCACTTCGGTGCAATCAAAACCACTCCCTTGACAATTTTACCGATTTCTTTATTTTCACCAAATACAATGTTTTTTTTTCTAACCAACAAAAAAAAATTAAATGTCATTAAAGTGACAGACAGAAAGTGTAGACTAAATTTTGACATGTTATTTTAAATAGCGTTCACATGGGCAAAATTACAATTAATTGAATTGAACCAAATTGAACAACAAATAATTTAAATTTCAATAAATATTCATAAATCAGAAATAATTTACTCCAACAGTGTGTTGGTTTGAAAATATATACAGCAACTTGTTACAAGTTTAATCTATAGATAAACTATCGGGTTTTGCTTGGCGGCTTTGTGACAGAGATATCAGTTTTACATCTATTTATTAGTCCAATGAGGCTGTTATTCCAGAAAACATCAAAAAAGTCCACAAATCGGCTATGAACGATCGCAAATTGAAGGTGCACGAGCTAGCTGGCAAAGTGGGTCCCGCGTGAGCTCACAGTCGACCAAAAACAACAACAACAAATCGATGAAAACGATGAAAAAATTGAATAAATTGGGCTTCGAATTGCTTACCCACCCACCGTATATTCTCCAGATTTAGCCCCCAGCGACTTTTTCCCGTTTTCAGATCTCAAGAGAATGCTTGCTGGAAAGAAATTTAAGTCCAATAATGAAGCAATTGCTGAAACTGAGGCCTATTTTGACGAGAAAGAGAAATCGTCTTTAAAAGTGGTATCGAAGGCAACTATGTTGAATAATTAAATCTAGTTTTGTCAAAATTTTGTTTTTTTCTTACTTATCCTACGGACTTATTGAATGACCTGTTATAGCTGTAGGTTCATATAACCAGTTGCAGCTTCTTTTCAGCCATCGATCTGACAACGAGTGAAATAAAATGAAAAAAACGGCGATAGCAGTGACAACTGAACGGAAAATGTTTACTGTCAACAAGAAAAGCAAAAAAAATGCATTTCCCATACCGGGAATCGAACCCGGGCCTCCTGGGTGAGAGCCAGGTATCCTAACCACTAGACAATATGGGATGTTGAAAACTGCTGGCCAAATGATACTCATAAATATGAGTCGGCGAATTAATCAATTTTTCTTTTCAAATTTAAAGCAATAAAATTCTGCTTATTCAGATTTTTTTCCAACTGTAAAGGACGAGGAAAAAAAGCAGATAGCTATTCAAAAAATAATTTTAAAATTTATAAAACATTAAAAATTATTTACTTTTAATTTTTAAATAAAAGTAAAATTAAAAAGAAACAAGAAAAAATCAATTAAATATTGACAACAAATTTGAATAAAAAAAACAATATCTATTAAAAAAAAAAAATGCGAAATTTAATTTAAAAAAATATGAAGCAGTCAGAATTCAAATTTCTTAAAATTTCATTTGTTTTCTTTTTATACTTATACATATACATACATACTTATAAATCATAAATATATTTTTACGTAGGTACCTTATAAATTTAACTTAACATACCTGATACCTAGAAAGAGTTTCTAATGTTTAAAAATTAGTGCTTTTTGAAATTCTAATTCACTAATCACTTTGAATATGACAAAATGTATATACATATAGGTACAAACTTTCCTTGCAAAACTCAAACAACATATAATTTTTTTTATTTTAAACCAAATGTTAAAGCTTCATTTCGGCAGTATAAAAGAACAGCCCAAATGCTATTTAATCAAAATTCCTTCGACAATCGACTCGGTAGGATCTTCGAATACTCTAAGACCATTTTCCTAGGAGGTTTGTTTTATTTACTGCTACGCTGCGATTGATGGTTTAGTGGACTGGAAAAGACTTTTCCTCAGTCTTACTAAAAAATATCAATAGCAGTGTCGCTTCTTTTGTTTACTTTGGTATTTCTATAATAAAAATAAAATAAAATCCTATTTTTCCCACGACATTTTTTCATTGTCCTCCCAGGAGGAAACAAAAGGCTACATATAAATATTAAGAAAAGAGGAGTTAAAATTAGGAAAAAAATTTTCTCTCCATCTCTGCTTTACAATGTTCTGGCAAACAATAAAATAAGGTTTGGAAAATGTTAAAAAGCGCGCGCTTTTGATCATTTTCCAATCCGGTTTTTATGGTTTACAGAATTTTGTAAAGCTGAATCTTGAAAAGCAGATTTAAGAAAAGCTGAATTTTGAAAACAGAATTTTGAAAGCAAAATTTTGTAAAAAGAATTTTGACCCATCCAGAATTTTGACCCCAACCCAAAAAAAAAATGTTCACTTTAAAAGAAGGAAGTTTTCGAGGCATATTTTCACTTGGGTCCTCTAAACCGGTTAACGAAGGACTGAAGAACTTCCGAATTGGGGGTTAAAGTAGAACAATATAGGATAAAGTTCGGCGGCAAGTTCGACCGCGATCACCAGACCCGCAAGCGAGGTTTTCTGGTAGACTATCCGCCGTCTTAATGGAATATGATTAAACGCTTAAAGTGATACCAGATCGTGGGTAATTACCCATTTCGTGGGCATTTTGCCTTTCAAAATGAGCTAAAAGGGCGTTTTTTTTTATCTATTAAAACAAGAAAAAATAGTGTATTTTGTTGCTTTTTAACGTCGGCATGGGCAAAAAGGGCGTATCGTGGACAATTCAGTCAGAAAAGTCTGGCATCACTGCTCTCGAGTAGACAGGTCAAACTTTAAGGTCGTCATCTACATTGAGCAGCTCAGAGAAGTGTGACAAATGAATCACTTTAAGCAGGTCGAAGCACTCCCACTCCCACGGTACAAGAGGACACTTTTACGATAATTTCTTGAAGCTGAAATGACACAATAAACGTGAATAGTTCTGAAAAGGTGCGATAGTCACTAGAAAGCCCGTTTAATTCTGTCTGCTCTTGTTAGTGGAGTCCCCTCGAAACAAGCGGAGAATCAGGACTCTAATGATTTTAGACAATTACCTTCTACAAATCGGTTCGGCAAACCACCACTTTAGAGCAAGAAACTGAAGAACGGTTGAAGACCCCTTCGCTGCGGTTCATTATTTGAGACTATGTCACTTGCAGGAAAATAGTTGGCATGCAAAATTTCCTGCTGTGCCTGGCTCATTCATCCGTTTCGGTGGAAGAAGAGTCAACCTTCTCATACGCACTTCCACGTCTTTTCCAAAGCAACTTACGACCCTGTCTATAGGTAGATGTAAACTTCCCCATGTGTAATCACTTTCAATAAGTCGCCACACTTTAGGAAACGACAAAAGGAGCAAAGGACCGCAAAAAAGACTCCCCGCCACAATGGCACTTCCGCCCAAACATGTACAGAGTATAGTTGTTCGTACATACTTCAGCCATTCATGTGTAATCATCTGCAAATGTGTCAAAATCCGGCGCGACTTTTACCCCGAAAATAAAGCCATCAGTTGCATGCATGCATGCTCGTCCGGCCAACACCCACAATATTCCTTTTGTTGCAAGCGACAACAACGAAAGTGGTAGTCCAAATAAAAAAGCCGACTTGTGTGTCGCGTCACGTGCAGATCTTCCATTAGCTATTCTTCGGCTGGGATTCGCTTCGGAAAGGAGATGGGCTAGCGCGACTCCTGGCAACGTCCATTAATAATTATTTCTCCTTGTGCAGCATTAATTTATTTATCGCAGACACACAGCCGTGCAACAAAGGTCGGTTGGTCTTCTGTGCAGGAGGGGGCTCGTCGTAAGTTTTGAGTATGCGGTCCGAGAGTACTACGCGGGGTAATAGAAAAATCAAACTGACGATTGCATGCACATCCGCCATTAAATGGCGACTGCCACACCCTCCCGCAACCGTACATACATCATCAACCCATTGACCTACTGTCGGGTGGTGGCGATTTTCCACTCGACCGAGAATAATTGGGGTGGGGGTTGCAAAAGCGCACAGGTGAAGCACACGTGTGTATATGAGCACATTCGACAGGCACCCGACAGAGTGTCTAACGCGCGACTCCGATTAAGATCCTTTCAGTTTGCTTTTCCGTGTTTGTTTTTATTTTATTTTTTCATTGGAAGGAATTTCCCAGCGAAAAATTCCGTGCTGTGGAAATTACACTGCCGCCCCATAGGGAGTCGACTGCAGGGTGTATTGGGTGGCGTGCACGTTCACATAATGCACTCAACTTATTTTGTGATAAGTCGAAAAATCAACATGGGAAAGCACTTCAGCCGGGCGAAAGTGATTGGTTTGAGTTGTCGAGAAGGAACAGCGCGCGTCAGAGAAACAGTTCCTCATTATAAATTGTATACGGCGCGGCAGGACTCGATGCGGTTCCGATGTCCCTATATGTTGCTCACGGTCCTGCACAACTATATAGGTGGCAGCACGGATGTGTAGGCTGAGCAGAAGTGAGGGAGAGCGATTGGGTGCCACTAAAGAATGATGTAATAGTAATGCACATTGATTGCACTTTAAGTGGGTGCGGGTGCATGTACACGCCATGCTGCTTGGTCTGATTATTATTTTTATCTGGAAGGTTTTTTGCTTAACTAAATGACGATCTGAGGGCGCGATGTTTTTTTTTTTCCCCTCTGATTTGGTGACACAATGAAAAGCTTTTAACTCATAATGAACTGTGAGTAATGGATTAAGGGCGGTGGTGGGCGCAGAGCCCGACTGCGTTTAAGTTGTATCGGTTGGTCTTGGGGTAGCCGCACCTTTAATTGAACGAGAGTCTGAATTGCCACCGGATAGGAAGGGTTCTCCTGGCCACAGATGAAATGACATTTGTATCAAGATTGAGAAATGTATTAATGACCGAGACTTGTCTGGCAGGTAGATCAGGAAGTGTATCAATATTTTTGCAGCTCACATCTGACAGCACAATTTTGACACTTTACACATCGCCCTCAAGGAAAAATAATAAACAAAAGGCCAGTGAGATCTTCCTTAGGCGGACAGTGCCCACAATTGTGTCCGCCTCAAGACGCCAATCCATAGAGTCAGTTGCACACCTATCGGGATCACTGAAAAGCCGATGACAGCTCAATTCGAAGAGATTATGTGACGGAGATTAGGCGACTGTTTAGTCCATTCAGTATGTGAACTTTGACGGTTTAATTTGTCGACGGAACGAACACGATGCACATTCATCTTCAAAATATTGCCAACATGAAACCCCGAACTGGATGAGTTTCTAATCAAATTTTTTGTTGCAATCAAAGCCCGTCAAGTGTCGACTTGAAGTCGGTTTCGACATTTGGACTTTATTAATGTCTGGCAAGAAAAAAATCCTTTCGACATTTGCTGATGAGGAATAGCGAGAACGGCTTGAGCAATTTTGTAAATATTTTCAAACATCATCAGCTCATTATACATTCGTTTTTAATTGAATTTACTTCAGTCCAAAATTCTGAAATGAAATAATATTCAAATTGCTGAATTGCAGTCGGGAAGTGCTCTATATTCATTGTTAATTTGTTGAATATTCCATTCTTCATTAGGAAAAAATTCAAAAACAAAATTTAATATAAAATTAGATTTTCCTGGATCCAACTGCTTCTGATGTAAAATACTCTAGCAAATTTAGAAAAGGATTTAAATATTAATTTTCTTGTTTATGTCTTCCAAAATGACATAAAGATATCATCATCTCGATTATTTTAATTGTTTTTTTTTAGGAAAAGCTTTACAAATTGCAAGAGAATTAAGGCAAATTGTACTTTTGTACTCGAGCACACTCATTTGTATCGAATTCGATACAATTGAATTGACTTTTGCATCCCTGGCCATACCTAGTAATAATAATTTTTAATATTCACGCCAAATATATTTTGTAGGTCACAACAGTGGTCCCAGACTGTAAAGACTGTATTCCCCTTGTATTCCCTGCTGATAAAGCAAAGGCAATAATTTTCCCCTTAATTCGAATAAAGTTCCCCTATTTTTTCAACTTAGTGAAATTTGCATTTATTTTTTATAAAATTTTAATTTGAAATGATTTTCTTTTCTTTTTTCGAGTGAATACATTTAGATACACAAAAATTCTTACGTATACGTTCGATGGGCTGTTTCCTTCCATATTTAGTGTGAACATTTCATTCTGAGTAAACTTTCAAATTTATTTGTAATGGAAATGAGTTTAAATTTTACTTTTGAGCAATTTAAGTTTCAAAGAGTTTTTTTTATGTTTTCCCCTTTTCTAAGCTTTCCCCCTCGTTTTCCATTTTTCAATGGAAAAAGCGCAAGAATTGGCGCTTTTCCCCTCAAAATTTCGCGAAAATTTATGAGTTCGTAAAAAAAAACTTGAACAGACTCTAAATATGGATAAATTTAAATAAAATTTCATAACTCGAATATACCCACCTATTATGGCAAAAACTATTTTTGTTTTGTATATTTTTTGTTATATAACAACCGATTTTACAGTATATTTTAAATCGTAACCTTTAAGGAGTAGATCCGAAAACAGTTTACGAGGAACCTTTAGAATAAACGCAAATAAAATGCAGCAGTCGCAATCGGCGTTACCTTCGGGAAGGTTTAGAGTAATTTTGACTCCTTTTTGAACACCTGGACTCTGGACTCATCTTTTTGAAAATCAGTGAATTCGGACTCCCTTTAAAAATGTAAAACTAAAATTAAAAAATGTTTAGCCCATTTAGTTGGTTCGAAAGAATTTGTTTTAACCTGAATTTTATTTACAATTATATCGGTAATAAATAACAGTGTGTTTCAGAGTGAACTATTTTTTTCATCCGGGACTACTGTTTTTGGACTCTTTCTGAACATTTTCAGAGGTAACACTGGTCGCAATGCTTGTAAATGTTGAAAGATGTTTGTTGTACTGCTGGAAAGTCAGCCTAGACTAAGTGATGTCAAGTGAAAAAGGTTTACTCAATTCCTAGCCGCTTCCGGTCGATGGAGTGTGCTTCTAAGAGAACTTGTAAACTATATTTAAGAAAAATCTTAAAAAAATTGTTTGTGAGAGTTGTGAGACATACAGACATGTATTTTAACATTTTTAAAGGCAAAGGAACAAGTATAATGAAATCTCCATTTATACAGGCATCTTCCTTGGGCGGACAGGATAGCTCCTTAAGACGATTACATTAAATTTCTTAGCCAAAGAGTACATATTTGATTTCATATATCTAACCTTCTCTTGGGTAGACACTTCGTTGAACGAACGCGGACAAGTAAATTTGTAACAAATTTAACTAGTTTAATTCCTAAAGTCTTTTGTTATATTCTTTTTGCTTGAGACAAAGAAATGCATAAGGGAACTTACCTACGAAAACTCAACTTTAAATTGGCATTTAATTTATAAAAATCGGCTCGGAAATACCGCCGTAATCGGTTCGACAAAGAGGCCTAAAGCTAAAATCTAAAAGAGAGCCTTCACTGTACTAGGCAGCGATATCTGATTCTCCTTAGACGCATAGACATGCAGATATAACTTTACTAATTTGCACTGAAGAACTGGTCACGACATATCGCTTAAGTCGGCTTCAGGAAGAACCATACCACAATTTCATGAGGTTAATCCAGCTCAAGGGAATGTTTAATTGGAATGAATTTCTCTGTCTCGGCAATTATCCTACCAGTGAATTAGTTTCTCATTTAAAGTGGATTTCTACACAGTTAGGGGACATTCGTTCATTTTTGACACTAGCTGAAGTTCATACAAGTCAGCACAAGTTGGTTGGTATTCCGAAAGTATGCATTAACTTGAGGACAATTTGCAAAAACCGCAATAATTCTGAATTATTTTTTCTTTGATTTTATTTAAGCCGCAAGTACAGCTTATTTTATTTGTTTCTTATCTTTGTGTATATTGCATTTCGATTCAGTATCTTTGGTTTACAGTAAATTATTTATTTTCTAAGTCCTAAATTCATTTAAGTTTTCTGCGAAAGTTTTTCTTAATGGGTCACCCCACCCAAAAAAAATTATTTGGATTGTATACGCCAATTGAAGTGGCAGTTAACTCTTTATTCTGTATATAAAAATAGAAATGTCACTAATTTTTCTTATAGTTTTTTCTAAGAATTAAAAAAAAGAGAAAGCCTTTGTATTTTATAATAATTATAAGAAATAAGTCATATCTATCTCTATTGCTTAAATGATTTGTTTGCGTTACTTATAATTTTTTAAACTTCTGATCATCCTGTTCGATGGAGGACCGTCGGTCGGTCGGCCTGAAATATCTACACTGTCAAAAGGCATATGAACATTTTTATACTAGAAACAGAAACTCTGCGTTTTTGATTAAATTTTGTTAGTCCTACCATTTTTAACAATTTTTCCTTGAATACCATCATTCTAACACCACAATGAGCTTCAGTCGTTTTCACTAGGTATACTCATTCAGCACTCTGGTGCACTCTTAGTTCGTTCAGTTAAGGGTTTTATAGAAAGCTACGTTTTTTAATGCCTATTTAAATATAAAGATTGGTTGACGTCTGTTTCGTAAAGGTTGGATGGTTCTATTGGCATTTCTTAAAGGTCTGGGATATTTTTCAAAAAATTGCGTTGTCAGCAACGCAATATTATCCGCCGGACACTTAACTCCTATGGGGACAATAATGTACCTACGTCGATGCTTTTATAGCTTATCAATAATTTGCCTAAGAAATAGCGCGCTCAAACTCTGTGAACCAACAGCCAAGCTCGATGTATGATCCACGTCTCAGTAAGAAACCTTTTTCCGAACTTGAAACAGGCTCAAAAGTTTGTATAAGGACTTTGAAGATTGTAGATAATTCAGCTCATGGAACAGGCTTCTTCCAAGTTAAGCCCGACACCAAAGTCGGTCCTGCAGGGACCTCTCTTCCTATTGACACCTAAGATTTGTTGTCGACTTCTGACGATGAATATCTAGGAACGCCTAAAAACACTTACTGTGTGTTAAATCACCCGTCATAATTGTGCCTTCGCCTTAAAACTTCTTCCAACGATAGGTAGGTACCTACCTGACACCGCAAACTTCTAAATTGAACACTGAAGTATTTAAAACAAGGAAAAAAAAGAAACATTTTCATCCTAACTGCTCGGTCGACACAAGTATCCATAAACTTTTTCCATTCAATGGTAATCAACATTTTATTGTCCTCCATCATCCCTGCTGTTATTAAACATCCCCCCACAGGAAAGAGAAAACTCCACTTCGATCCAAAGCCGCTGCTTATTCAATATTTGCAGCCACCATCAATGAACGCCATCAAAGTCGGACAGTAGAAAATATATTTTTTTAATTAAATCCCTTGAAGACGCCGACCGTCGTCGTCCTTCTGAAGGAAAGCCGCTCCCAATGCACAGCCAGAAAAAAAAAAATTCCTCAACCTCTATTACTGTGTGTTCTTTCGGGGCATGGATATTAGTGCAAGCCAGAGCCATTGAGACGTCTGGGAAGTTGAGACGACAACACAGACGGTGACGACCGGCATACCATAATGCTTGCTTCAGGTGCTGGACCGGATGGCAGGGCAATCCTTCCGGGTGAATTATGGGTGATTTTGGAATTTTTTTGCTGTTCTTGCTCTCGTTACCTCCTCTTTGTATCGATTTCCGTTCCATGCGGCATTTGTATCATCAATATGCGATGGAATCTGAAATTCAATGAAAGTTAAAGCCTCACACTGCTGCCGCATTCATGAATATTTCCAGACGGAATGAGGCACTCGTAAGATGCATCAGCAAACAGTGACTGTGGAGTAGGTGTATCCCGCCGGCCGGGTGTGGGAGAGATTGCAACGATTTGGCCCCCAACTATGCCGTATGTATGGAATCCAATTTTCCACTGATTGATCTTACACGACCGCATATCAAGTTGGTGGCTTTTTTGTGGCCGGTAGGTAATGGTAAAGTGATTGGATGGCCTTGCCAGCAGAACTATGTACTCGTATACCTAGGCCAAGGATACGGAAGGAATCACACGGCAATACGTTACGGAAAGCGTATGTGTGCGCTGCACATCGATCCAGTCATGCTGATGCCCTTCTCGGTGTACAGGTTGGCTTGGCTTGGCAGTCAGTCAATCTTTTGAATGGAGTTGGATGGGTGAATATGAAATGAGTGTACCAGCAAGGCAAAGTCCATTCATGCAGTCAAATAAACACAAACATTCCAGACAGAGGCTCGTACAACATCCATACCTAATTGACTTTGAGAGTTCAATGTCGGGGGCAAAGTGAATAAAGTCCAGGAAATATAACGGTGAGTTTCACTCAATATTTACCTACGAGTTAATTTCAATTCAAAGAGAGAGCTGGGCTGAGGCTCCCTCATGTTGTAGGGGTTTGAAATATGTGCATGTGTCCCTATTGAGTTCACCCCCCATGGGAATGCACAGAAAGAACACAAAATATCCCCAGCCGGGCCCCTGATGTTGGTTTAATTCATTAACAATAATTGAGGGCTTCTGGTTGTGAGAGGTATTCTCTGTTTTTGTATTTGATTCGGATTCAGGCGAGCAGGGGAGGAGGAAGGACAGTTGGTCTGGAGGGAAACGAAATGTTTGCAATTAAAATTGTTCGGTTTAATTCACAGCTATAAGCACCGGACGAGGAACAGCCGCCGTGGGGAGGGTCAAAGAACTTCGAATGACAGAGTTTGTACAAAAAAAATTATATTCCCATACCGGGAATCGAACCCGGGCCTTCTGGGTGAAAGCCAGATATCCTAGCCACTAGACCATATGGGATATGTCGAATCAGTTGTCGTAAGGTAAGCAGTTTCTTTGTCTGGTACGATCTGCATCGATCTTCAGTTCTCGTATCTCTTGGATGAGGCTACCAAGGAGTTGTACCTTTTACCAGAAAGATCGCCGCTGTAGTCTTTAAAAATTTGGTGTCGATATTGGGCTATTGAGTTGCAAGCAGTGATCAGTGATCGATTTTTCGAGTAATCAGTGGAATATTGAAGCAGAGATCAGTGGACGTTATGCGGAGCCATATACGCAGTATGTATTGAAAGCATTAATGTAGTAAGCAGTGTTGTAGTGGAGTAGTCGGGCGGTGGGCGGTGAAGTAGTAGAGTAGTAAACGAGCATACAATAAAATATTGAAGCAGGAAGCAGGAATTCTGTGAAAATTTTAGTTGTAGCCTACGTGGTATGTATGTAGTGAACGAAAATGTGGTCAACAGTGTTGTAGCGAAGCAGTAGTCTAGTGAGCATTAAAGCACAGAAAATTGGATGAGCAAACAATTGAATACTGTAGCAGGGATCAGTAGATTAAGCAGTGAGAAGTGGAGTAGTAAGGCCCAAAAAAGTAAGCAAGTAAGAAACAAAATATGTTGTCAACAGTGGTGTAGCGAAGAAGTCGTGGAATGGGCGGTGTAGCAGTAGAGTTGTGGATGAGAAAACAATTACATATATAAGCAGGAAGCAGAAATTCAGTGAAAGTCATAGATATAGCCTACGCAGTGTGTAGTGAAATAAAAAATGTGGCCATTAGAGCTGTTAAGCGGGAGTGCAGTATGTTGAAAGATACAAATGTAGTGAACTGTTACCTAATAATAACAACGAGTGATGAGTAGCAAATAAGGAGAGTAGTTGACAAGCAAGAGTAGTTATATATTTGAGCAAAAAGTATTAGCTCAGTGAAAAGGGAGGTAGTAACTTCATGTAGTGAATGGAAATGTAGTCAATAGTGTTGTAGTAAATCAGTAGAGTAGTGCATGAGCAAACGATTAAATATTGAAGTAGGAGGCAGCAGTTTAGCATAAAGTTGGCAGCCAAAGGTATATGTAGTCAACAAAAATGTTTGCCAAGCGATGGAGTAGTATGTAGTGAACGTAAATGTTGTCAACAGTGCTGTAGAGAAACAGTCTAGTGGTAAACGGTGAGGTACAAGAGTAGCAAACGGGAGAATAGTTAAATATAGACGCAGGCATTACTAGTTCAGTGAAAAGTGAAGTGTAGCAAGTCTAAGTTGTATGTAGTGCATAATAACGTTGTCAACAGTGATGTAGTGGATGAGGAAGTAGTAGAGCAGTGCGACTTTATTATTCAGGTAGCAGTAAGTTGTAGTAGCACTCACCTTAGCATGACGTTGATTGTCGTTTGTAATGTGTGCCTCCACAAATTGTAAGTGCAAAATTTTGTCTGTAAAATTCCATCACCTGAAACGGCTTATCTTCGCCCCGTTTGAGTTAATGTGATCTCCAACAAGACCACCGTAGCCCGTAAAAGCGTTTCAAAGTCAATGAAAACCCCAGAATATTCCTCAAAAGTACGTAGCCCTTTCAAAGTGTAAGTCCCTTCTCTCATTTTATTCCACTTACCATCGACCGCGTCTTAACGAAAATGTGTAAAACATAAATAAAACCAAAACTACAGATAAAATCCTTTCACGTGCGAATAATTTCAACTCAAAGCTTCCAACAAAAATTATGAAAAAAAAATAAGAAAAAAAAAAAAAACATAAAACCAGCGAATCGAATAAGAGACGAAACCCCAAATGAAAATCACTTCCTTTGGTAAATCCTTCCACTCAATGATGAATGTAAGACAGAGGATCCTCTTCTGCCTTGTCCCATCATCATTCACATAGAATTAACTATGAAAAGCAAATGAGTTGCCATTGCGAATTTATTGACGTAGAAAAGCCTATCCTCGTTCAAGGATTTTTGTGTTTGCAAAATAAATTCCTCTCCTTGCACCTAAAAGAGAAGAAGGGCCAGTGCTGTATAGTTGAGAGCGCTGTATAAAAAGAAAGTCAGAATTATAAGCCAAAAAGGACATTTAATTAGGCGTGCGGAATAATTTCATCCGGGCTCTTGAGAAAACCCACAGATATGACCTGACTCTTTATTCTCGTGTCACATCAATTGCATCGAAGATGCAGTTCTCGTCGGAAAAATTGTTTCTTGCACACACCAGGAAATTCCATTACGATTGTAATCTCTTGCAAGGAAACTTGCAACCAAACTAGGTTATAGCCTGACTGAGAAAATCCTTCGGACACATTGGAAAGTTTTGTTTTTTCTTCTCATTTTTCTAAATTCTTTGTCTCCACTCTCACTGGCGGAGAGTTGAATTGTTTCAACACTTTTAGATAGTTTCTTAAGCGAAACGAGATCTGCAAATACTTAAGGACTTTGTTCGTCTGACCATCGTAATGGTTGGTGTCACAGCCTGTTGTAGGTGCGGCCTCGTCTGGTTGGAAGCTTCATGTTGAATTGGGTAGTTCTTTTGTGGATATTGTTGTCGTTATGTGGGGTCTTTCTTTTCTCTTGTTTTTTTTTTGGGTGAAAAGATGTTTCACTCAGTTCGGGGTGGTGCTATGTCCTTTTGCGTGCATTAAGCCTGGCAGGTGAAGGAAGCAGAACAAAGAAGTTAACTTTTCTAATTTCTGCTCAAAGCGGCCCAGAGAAAATGCCACTGAAGGGGCTTTGTCTCGTGTCTCCTCTGTCATGTGTTTTATACTTATTAAGGAAGCCGCTCTTGCGTCTGAAGTGAGATGCTGCTTCTGTGAGTACCTAACTTGTTTTCGTGCCCACGTCAGGAGGGTATTTTTATATTAATGTGGCGACAATAACTCAAATTGTTATATAAAGATATCAAGACCAACAGAACAAACCACTACAAGATAAGACATCAACATACAATTACCTATAGTGAAGTTACGTGTTGGATATAAATGGTAGCCCAGAATAATTTTTTTTACATCGAAAAAGCCTGGATACATTTCCGCCAACTAAGCATGTTTAACTTGCTCGATGATGCACTATACCTCTGGGCGATTTTTGGACCCGTGAAACATTCATAGAAGATGGTGTGACAATTATTATTGTTAGGGGCCACTAGTTTGGAAATAAGTTGTTGATCATTTGACAATGAGCGCGCAATTTGTTGTTATTCGCATCGAGGCAGAAGAGCGCAAACAAAAACTGTATGCAGTGGCGCCATAAGGCTATTCAGCTGTTGAATGCTTAGTCGCCCATACATTTTTAACTTTCTCCATTACGTAGTAAGAGAAATTTATTGTACTCGTACAAAATTTCGAACTCGAGATCTTAATCAATTCTGACATTACGATGATAGGCGAACTCAAAAAAGTGGGTCGCAAAATTTTGTCTGTCTGTCTGTCTGTCTGTCTGTATGTCCCGAGGCCTACAGCCTAAGCGGCAGAACGGGTTACGTTTAAATTTCGGACTTAAAGTTTGGGGGTTTACAGTTCGGGACCGTTTTTCTTTTTTGCACGGTAACCTCAATATTAATGGTACTTCCCATACAAAATGTTCATACCAGTTCGATTTGTTCGAAAACGGCGATAACGATTTCAACAAAAATTGATAAAGCTTAAGTAGGTGAGGTAAACATGACTGCATGCTCAGTTTTCTGCTAAAAAATCGAGTAACGGTACTTTTGAAATTTGGACATATCTCGAAAACGGTCCATACGATTGTAACAAAAATTCATTTCTAAGGTAATATGGTCATTTCTAACTTAATGGAATAATCCTCTGTATTATCGTAAAATGGATTTTTGAAAAAAGTCGGCAATGATTTTGACCAAAATGCAAACTTAGAGTAAAATTGATGTTTCCAAAATTATTGTATCCTTAATTTTCAGTTCGAAAGAAATTAAGGATTGGAAACGCTCACTTTAAAAACTGCTCATATCTCGAAAACCCCATTTTCGATTTCGATAAAACCCTAAAAACCAAGTAATGCTTACATCACGAACAATAACTTGTACCCGGTTTTCAGATAGTTAAACAATAGTATTTTTCAAACTAAACCTTGCAATATTTGGTACTGCTCTGTCTGCAAAATTTTACAAAAACCGCTCTAACGATTTTGATCCAAATACATATTAAAGATAAAATAAGTATTCGAATAAAGATACGTTCTTAGTTTTTCTCAAAAAAATTTTAATTACTTGTACTTCCCAATCTATTTTCACATATCTATGCTAAATTTTTGTTATAATCTCCCCCACTTCCGATAAAAATGCAATAACAGCTACGCAAAACTTCATTTTAGCAAATATTACCCTGTTTTCAACCTTGTTGAATATGCATCTTAAAATAATTGCAGCCACTTTCTTTCACAATTAGAAACTCCTACTTCATTTGCACCCATTTCTTTTATCTAGCATCTGTTCTCAGATCTTTACCTACCTACTTAATTAAATAAGAAAACAACCAACCAAACTTTTGATGAACGGGAAAGTTACGTTCGACCCAGTCGTGCACTTTATTTAATTTCCTCACAAGCAAGCTTAGTTTGCTAACATTCGAAACTCTAATAATAAAATAAATTGGAAGGTCAAAAGTCCCCAATGCTGAATGACTTTCCTAAATCAATAATACTTGGGATGAAGAGAAGGGGACCTAGATGGCAGCCTTATGGTAAACCACAGTTCCAATAGCTCAACTTTCATATATATTCCCCAAATCCCTCAAAAGCAGCTTTAAGCTTCCAGTGCAAGTCTTTTATCTCCCACAACCCGCACGACCTTCTTAAAGGTAGATCAACGACCACTAACTGTCGAATTCCTGTCCTCTGAACTGTCAGACTTAGCAGTAAAGAAGTCGACGTTATTGCAACTGATTTCAGTAAGGCTTTTGATAAAATATCCCATAAATGAATCATTTTAAAATGGTCTGTCCTCGGCCTCGGCTTTAAATCCATTTCGCTAAAATAGATATTTTCTTGCCTAAAAAATCGTTATAAAAATGATCGCTAAAGGTGCGTGCCTCTTTTTCGGGCAGCTTTGATGTTACTCAAGGCGGTCATCTAGGGCCGCATCTCTTATTTCTATGCATTAGAGATCTTGGAAGACCTTTAAGTACTTTCTTTCCATGCTTTCAATACCAACATTTTCAAAAGCCATTGTACTATTCAACATGACAACATTCTTCTTCAAATAGATCTATATCGCTGTCACAAGTGATGCTCCAAGAATTCCTAAGAGTTCAATCAACAAGTCTCCTAAATAAATTTTATAATCTCCACGGTCAAGGTATATCTCTCGTTCAATTTATTCGGGACGTACTCGTGGGCGTAATATGCGACATGGAGCTTAGTTTCCTTTCGCATCTTGACGAGATAATTCTTAAAGCGAACTCATCACTTGGATTGGCTAGAGGATGGTCCAAAGAATTCTTAAAATCCACATGTGACCAGATCAATATTTATATCACTTTTGTTCGTCCCCTCCGCGAGCACGCTAGCCCACCGTGATATGTCCCTTTCTATGAGTTTATGTATCCAGAACGGAGACCATTTATCGTCGCTTTCTCCGATTTGATCTTCGGAGTCTATCTTGAAACGATCCTCAATTCATACCTCCCTAATCCCTATCATATTCTGTTACATTAATACGCTGAACAAAGGTTCACAAGACTTCATTTATCGACTTCTTGTAGGCTCCATCGATGCCAGGCCTCTTTCCAATTCTATACCTTCTTTAAGGCTAAACGATGTCGCTTTTTCTATATTTTTCATATAGCAACTTTGGCTTCCTTTTCCCTTTCCATTCAAATAAATAGCCAGAGCAAGAGGTTCGTATAGGTAGGTACCCTACGCCTACCATTCGTTTGAGTGACTTTCTATTTTTTGGGAAGAATGAAGACGACCTACAATAGCTAAATTAAAAACCTCAATCTCTCGGATGTTTACCAGACATTTTGCGCCGTGAAAAAAAAACCTTCCGAATGCTAGGCTCCACCTGTTTTTGTCGAAAAAAATGTTGTCGGTAGTCAAAAACCTCCCGGCTCCACAGGTCTTCTATTAACTCCATATAGCTCTCCAAAACTGAGGTATTCATTTGCCCCAACCACAAATGTGTTTCCCCATCGCAATAAGTTGCTGTCACAAATAAAACGATAAAAACATCTCCAAAAGTCAAATTAAAGACAGCATCTCCTTTGGGACCATCGTCTTCTCAGTGCAACCCTTCCTTCAACTCGAAAAATCCACCTTCATTTATATATAATTCCTTTGTCTGTCGGTGGCGGCTAATTGCGTCAAACGGACAGAACACAACAGTTGACAAATAAGCCCCCTTTTATATTCTGTCCCCACATAAACACATAGACTTCCCTCTGAGCGAGTTACCTACCTCCGAATTTGACATCGACTGTCAAACACCATTTCCAACCAACAACTCCTCCACGCACGTATCGTGTCTGGGTACAGTTTCGAGTTGAGTTGCCTCCGTTATTAGCGAGGTGGAAAAAAATTGAACTTACACATTTTCGGGCCTAAGAATAGCACACCTGTTGGCCATATACATACATATGTTACATGAGTTAACCTTTGCCAGAAAAACCCAATACAGAGCGCGAGTTAAGTATCCATAGCAAAACATATTGAGAAAAAAGATAACATTATTTGTATTCAATGATATCTTTAGTCTCTAGTACAGTCTTGCACACAACGCTACAATGATAACATATGTAAAAGAGATAATATCGTTTGTATACAATGTTGGAATATTATCTCTTCTTCATTATCAAGCAAGACGATTGTACGCTTGGGTCTCCTTGTAGATAGATAAGAAAAGTATATAAATACGACTGTATGATGAATTTATCGATAGTCTTATTGTAACTACATAGTAGCCTTAAGCTCCTTTTAGAATTAGTAAAAAGTATTTCAATAATAAAGGACATAGTTCCAAATAAATATTGTTTAATTTTAAAAGTAAGAACCAAGTGTTTTAATTGGCGATCCTGCCAGGAGGTTAAATATACTTTTTAACTTCAATCGAGCGGACCTCGGGAACAAGTAGTGAAATCTAGTATAAACAGAACACTCGCGTTACCGGTTACAAGAATTACCTAGCATAGCAGGTACAAATATAGCTCCTTCGTACGAAGCAGCAAAGCAATTCAGTGAAAGTGTATATGTGGAAAAAAAAAAAAAAACACACAAATTCGACGACAACAGACACGAGTTCAAAATGGAACAACTCGCAGTATTAATGGCAAGATTAGAAGCTTTAGAAACCAGGTGCAACACAGTAACACAAACCCTAGAGCACACACGCACAGAGAATGCAAGGTTAGCAGCAATAATAACTAACCAAAATCAAATAAACACTAATTTAGAAACAAAACTAAATGAAGTAAAATCTGGATTAGGCATAGTACCAAACATACCTGTGCTAGAGGAAATAAGAACCACATATACAGATGGTAGTGAAATACAGTTAGACGCATTTAAAAGCCTACCTATTTTCAACGGCGATCAATCAAATTATCGGTCGTGGCGCGAAGAAGCATCCAGATTAATGGACAGCATTAAAAACCTCAAAACACACAGTAAGTACGCAGCAGCATTGACTATAGTGAAAAGTAAAATACAGGGAGCAGCCGCGAATGTGTTAACTAATTATAACACAATTTTTAATTTTGAGGCGATACGTAACAGATTAGATTATACGTACTCTAATCAAGAACCTCTATACGTGCTACAAGACATGATGAAAGCCATCACGCAAAAAAGAAGCACACTGTCTGAATACCACGACGAGATAAATAAAAATCTCAATTTAATAATATCAAAAATCACTATGTCAGGTGATCCGCCGAATATAATCGACAGACTAATTAAAAATGCTAACGACGACGCAGTTCGTATATTCATTGATGGTATGAGTGACAACTTTACAAGAGGATCATTATATTCAGCTACAATAAATGATCTAGAACACGCATTCGCAATTGCTCGCAGAATAGAACATGATAATGTGCACAGGCATTTACATCTCACTCAAGATAAGCACCACAAAAATATGCCACATGAACACAGAAACGAAAGAAGACCAAACTATTCGAGCCAAACAACGAATTATCAACCCCAGAAGCAATACGATAATATGCAGCAACACAATCAAGGACCACGCCTAAACCCTTCCAAGAGAAATGACGGACCACAGCCGATGGAGATAAACTCGAGACAAATTGTACATGCACAGCGACAAAATTGGAATCAATACAAACCCGATGTATATAATCCACCAGCGAAACGTGAACACAGCGGGAGTTTCAACACACACAACAGACCGCAACGATCTTATCAGCAGAACTTCAAGCAGCAGAGAGTAAATAACTCCCGACAACAACGCAGAGACGATGTCAGCAGTACATATGCAGAAGCAGATGAAACGGAATGTATGGTAAATAATAACATAAGAATAGATCATTTAAACTAGTAGACGGGTTGCCCTGCTTAAATTTAACTAGTACTATTTCTAAGAAAATTTATAAAATTCTTATTGATACTGGTGCAACCCATAATTACATTAATAGAAAATGCGATTCTAGCGAAAAAATTAAAATTAAACCTATAAAAATAAAAACAATGCATGGTTATTCTATGGTAGATACAAAGAAAGTAGTTAGGATATTAAAGAAAAATATAACATTTTTTGAATTAGAGGATATTCAGTCTTTTGATATGATATTAGGATATGAAGGACTTAAAGTTCTAAACGCGGAAATAAATTTCAGTAATATGACTCTAACTACCATAAGCAGTGTCGAATCTATTCAGAAAATTAATTACATAATTGGGGAAAATAATATTTATAAAGCAGACATAGATAGACTGATGAAGATTAATAACAGCATAGGACCGTTACCCTTTACAGATACTATAGAAGCAAGCATTAGGACGACCAATGATAATCCGGTTTATGTTAAACAATATCCATATCCCATAGCAGATAACGAATTCGTAAACAAAGAAATACAGAAACTCTTACATGACAATATAATAGAAAAAAGCCATAGTCCTTATAACAGTCCCATATGGACAGTACCTAAAAAAGGTTTGGACGAAAAAGGAAAACCAAAACGGCGCATGGTTGTTGATTTCCAAAAACTTAACGCTCACACTGTAACAGACAGATACCCCATTCCGGATGTCAACATGACAATTCAAAATTTAGGTAAAGCCAAGTACTTTACAACGTTAGATTTGGAGTCAGGTTTCCACCAAATTAAAATCAAAACAGATGATAAAGAAAAAACAGCTTTTGCTATAAATGGCGCAAAATATCATTTTAAACGAATGCCTTTCGGGCTCAAAAATGCACCAAGCATATTTCAGAGATGCGTGGACGACATTTTGAGAGACTTTGTAGGTAAATTCGTACACGTTTACATTGATGACGTATTGATATATTCTTCATCTGAGGAAGAACATATACAGCACATAAGTCAAGTATTCGACGTACTCAATAAAGCCACATTAAAAATATCTGATGAGAAAAGTAAGTTTTTTCAAGAAGAAGTAGAATACTTAGGTCACATAATCAGACATGGTAGAATCACTACGAACCCTGAGAAAATAGCAGCTATAGAAAATTTTCCAGTCCCACAAACGGTAAAGGATTTGAGAGGATTTTTAGGTCTTACAGGTTACTATCGTAAGTTTATAAAAGGATACGCAAGCATAGCCAAGCCCCTGACATTATATTTACGAGGAGATAACGGTAAAGTAAACAAAAAACAAAGTAAAAATATTAAGTTAAATCTGAATGATTCAGCATTAGAAGCGATTAGAATTTTAAAAAATTATTTGAAAGAACAAGTCGAACTTTTTCAACCGGATTATAGTAAACCATTCGAGCTTACTACAGATGCATCCAACATAGCTATTGGAGCCGTACTAAGTCAGAATAAGCAACCTATACACTTCTTGTCAAGAACACTGAGTAAGACAGAAGAGAACTATAGCACAAACGAGAAAGAGCTATTAGCGATCATATGGTCCTTACAAAAACTCAGAAACTACATATATGGTATAGCAGACTTAACCATATATACCGATCACCAGAGCCTTATATATTCGGTATCAGAAAAAAATCCCAACACAAAGCTGAAACGTTGGAAGGGAATCATTGAAGACTTTGGAGCAAAATTAGTTTATAAACCAGGAAACCTAAATCTTGTAGCTGACGCATTATCACGTCAACGCATAAATACTTCTACCATAGAAACAGCACATTCAGCTGAAAGTTCTTCTAATGATATAATAAAAACTGTGAATCAGCCTTTTAATGCATACACTGCACAGTTCGAACTTATTGAAGATATAACAAATAATATCGAAACACAAATCTATTTTGGTAACAAAATAAGACTCATAATAAAGTTTAAGGACAAAGACTCTTTACTAAGGCAGATGAAAGAAGTTATACAACCCCAAAAGATTGTAGCTTTGCATACGAAATTTGAAAACATATACAAATATGGTGAAAACATAAAAAAAGAATTCCCACTAGTAAGATTTATATTCACACCAAGAAAACTTCAAGACGTGACAAATTTGGAGGAACAACTAAAACTTGTAAGGGTAACTCACGAAAGAGCACACCGAGGGTTACGTAACAATATACAAGAAATCTCAGAGAAATATTACTGGCCCGATCTAAATAAACAAGCAAAGAGTTTCAACAAAAAATGCATAGCATGTCTATTTGGAAAATATGAAAGAAAACCTATCAGAGAACCCCTGAATAATTCAGAAATACCAACACATGTGGGAACACACATTCATATGGACATATACTTCAACGACAAGTATACTTTCCTTGTAACAGTAGATAAGTATTCTAAATATACAATCCTTCGGGAAATCGAAACTCGAAACAGACTGTACGACGTTATGGAAGAGGTCTTATCTAATTATTTCCCAAAATGTGAACGACTCATGACAGATAACGAGAAGGGATTCAAAACAGAAATGGTGAACCAAATGTGTTTGAAATACAACATAACTAAAGTAGAAACTCCAGTATACAGATCGACAGCGAACGGTCAGGTAGAACGTGTAAACGGTACAATAACTGAACTGTCTAGAATATTCACAATTCAGAATAAAACAAGACTTATCGAAGAAATATTTAGAACAGTGCGTGAATTAAATAATTCCATACACTCAGTTACCGGTTTGAAACCTAGAGACATTTTCTTTAATCAAAATAAATATAGCAATAGTGAAATTATAATAAATAAACTAAACTCAGCATCCAAAAAAGTGATCGAACGTCTAAATAAAGGAACTCGACACAGAGAATATAAAAAAGGAGATAAGATAATGGTAAGAATCACAGGTCTTAGAAAGAAATCTAACGCCAGATACATAACAAGAATAGTAGAAGAAGATAAAGGAGACACTGTAATCTCTAAAGAGGGAATAAAAATTCACAAGGATAACATAAAGAATTATCATTTTTTAGATGACGAAAATATTAATATTCCTAACATTACTAGGAATTGTACAGAGTCAAGAAGGGCAAGGAAACGTTCAAATAACTGAGTTACTAAACAAGAAGTTTATACTTACGCAAACAGATGACGTGTATTTATTCAAAGAACAAACTTATTTGTTACATGCCACCAACCTGACTTCGATATTTCAACCTTACGTAAATATCGTAACTAGTAACTATCAACCTACACAAGAAGAAAAAATTTGGTTAAGTAAAATTAAGAATTTAGCAGACCAATTACAAGAACATACTAGGCATACTAGATCAATTAACTTTTTAGGAACAGCTTTCAAATATGTGTTTGGTAATCCTGACCATTATGACTTAGTTAACATAGAAACGAGTATAAATAATCTCATAGAAAACAATAATAAACAAAAAACTATAAATTCTAGATTCGAACAAATTTTGCAACAATTCGAAGGTCAGAGCCTTAAAGAACATTTAGTAATAGAACAAGTGTACGAACAATTATTATTATTGACCAGAACAATTAATGCAGCAAAAAATAATGAATATTTATCAGAAAGCCTAGACTTAGATGACATTAAAAATATTATTCAACATGAAATAATTCAAGTACCCATAATAAATATACTTGAGTACTCTAAAATATTATTAGCTAGAACTGATGAATTCTTCATCACAATATATAAATATCCAGTTCTAATTAAATCATGTAAATTGTATAAAGTAACACCCTTAAATTCAAAACATGGAAAAATCATTACAGATAAAACAATTGCCTTATGTAACCAAACTTATTTAAGAACAAGAAATTGTCAAAATCATCTAAGTAAAAACATTTGTGAAATTAACTTTGAAGAAGAAAATTGTCTTATTCCACTTTTAAAGAATATAACTTCAAAATGCAACATTAAACAAGAATACGATTACGACTTAGAAATTGAATCCGGTGTTATGTTATTAAGCGGTAAGCATAAGCTAAATAATCAAACAATTAATGGTATAAACTTAGTTACTTATGAAAATACTATAAATCTAGATGATAAAATATACAAAAACATGCATAAGCAAATTAAAGAAGTTATATTAAGAAATCATAATTCAGAGTCTTACATCGACCAAATAATTAAAGAAGATACAATATACAAATTCGATAACATAGATACTTTAAAAAAACTAATTATTCCTTTTGAAGAAAAACCGATATTATCAACTATATACACAATTGTAACACTGATTGTTATTTTAGCATTTACGTACGTAATGATAAAAACTATACAATGTATAACAGATCGTCAAAAACAAAAAAAGATTGACGCATATAACAAAACTTATGAAAGAGAGATGTTAAAAATAGCGTCGAAAAATCGGGACGATTTCGTTTAACAAGGGGGGGAGTTAAGTATCCATAGCAAAACATATTGAGAAAAAAGATAACATTATTTGTATTCAATGATATCTTTAGTCTCTAGTACAGTCTTGCACACAACGCTACAATGATAACATATGTAAAAGAGATAATATCGTTTGTATACAATGTTGGAATATTATCTCTTCTTCATTATCAAGCAAGACGATTGTACGCTTGGGTCTCCTTGTAGATAGATAAGAAAAGTATATAAATACGACTGTATGATGAATTTATCGATAGTCTTATTGTAACTACATAGTAGCCTTAAGCTCCTTTTAGAATTAGTAAAAAGTATTTCAATAATAAAGGACATAGTTCCAAATAAATATTGTTTAATTTTAAAAGTAAGAACCAAGTGTTTTAATTCGCGCGTCGCTCTCCCCAGAGACATGGAGAGATAGAGAGAGGGTGCGTTCGCCCAGAAAACATGATGTGAATCCAATGTTAACGATTGTAATATGTCACGATGGCTAGATGTCAAATTCATTGACTTAAGGTAATCCACTAATTTTGTTGTAATGTAATTATGGGCCTCGACGGAGAGATCTGCCGAGAGAAGCACAGCCACCCCCTCTAACTTTTCGATGTCTATTTTTGGACACTTGAATATTAATTTCTGTCACCTTTTATTTGTGTCCCTCTAGGCCGCGGCGGAGCGCGTTAGGGTGGCTGCAAGGAACCAAGACTACTTAATTTGTTGATGTATCCAATGAGGGGTATAGAGCGACCGGAGACAGAAAATTCATTAGGGCCGACATCAGTGCCTGGAATCAGTGCCCCGCCAGTTCAACACCTCAGCTTCATTTATCATCACAGCTGGTAATTAATCATGAAGCACTACACAGCAGTCTGATGGTTAATAACGTCCACCAGAACAAGCAGATTTAGGCGGAGATGAGTCGAAAATATGATTTTTCTCGGCGAAAGTTGACAGCGGGGGGTGAATCTGGAAAGTCCCTAAAAGAAAAAGATTTCAATTATTTTTTCTGCTCCTCTTCGAGTTGATAATGTGGAGCAGAGTTCTGTTGGAGATGTCAAATTAATGTTAATTTTGATGAAATTCAGTTGTTTTGCGAAGTGTGTAATGAATTATTCAAATGAATGTTTTGTTGTGATCATTCGTCTTAATGTAACCATTAGAGCTTTTGGGGGGCTTTTATTTAGTTGGTGTTGTTTAAGCCGCCGACTTAGTGTACTGGTGTCAATTTCTTACCTCGAAGTGGTCCACCAATGAGAGTCATGAGAGAAGTCTTCTATTTTGCCCTCTGATGTCAGAGTTGGTCTCGGTTGGTGCTTGGAAACCGCGAATCCCAAAACTTATAAGAAGTGACAACTATCCTTTTGTTGGCCATATTGAGGTATGCCCTGGTGAGTTCCACCTTTGAACAAATAGTCCTTACCTATATACCCATCAAACCTTGGCAATGACACGGAGATGCAGTTGCAACTTGCTCTCGCCCTTTATACGTTGGTCTACTGTTAAGTCAGATGTTACTAACAGACTGTAAAGGCGGTAATCCATTTTTCCATAAATCATGTTTCAAGGCGGCTGTCGATTGAATGAATAAATGAGACAAATTTTAACTAATAATACAAGTAACTGAGGAAAAGAGAGACTCTTCGAATAAGCAAGTTAAACCCTGGGCAATGACTGGCAGGCTTGCCAGATTGGGCTATTTATCAGAAATCGGGCCTAAATTCCCGAAAGCAAATTTAGTATGATAGCTCAATTCTATATTTATATATAAAATTGGCTATTGCGCATTTTTTATCTTGGATGTTTTTTTGTAGCAATTTTCGACATAAAAATACCCTTAACGAGTTCATCAATTTGCACCCAAGACTTAGCTTTTCAAATTATTTTTTTTATAAGAATGAGTTTATTTTTTTATTCAAGTATACAAAAAATTTTTTTAATTGGGCTATCTCTTGGGTTCCCCTTTTGGGCCATATTGATGTATTTTAAGAGCTGCAACCCTGCTGACTGGGATAATCAAAGCCAGCATTATATCAATTTTAAATTAAACTGCGAGGACAGCTCGGTTTGGTTAGGTTAGGTAAGGTGGCTGTCTAGAAAGACAAACTTACCCCTTAGCGGAAACAGCTAACAAACTGGTACCACGTTGAACGTTATTTTTAACCAAGGGTTGAATTAACGCATCCATTCTACGTGACTGAATTTGTTATTATTTGACTTGTAAAATCCACAAAATTTTATGACAGATGCGGTAATTCAACTCCTTGGTTTTGATATTTAAAACAGATAAAAAATCTGAAAATCTTGTTTTTCCGAAATAAAAAATTGTTTCTCATTTTGTTCAAAATATAAAGAGTGCGAAATTTAAAATACAATTTTGAAGTACTTTACTACTAATACTACGTTTCCACCGGCGATTAACATCGAGATTGAGAAAAATTTCTGTAAATCCCGCATAAATCTCGGGATTTATCATACAAAAGTTAATCTCATGAAATGGGAGACTAGAAATAAATCTCGATTATCAACCAGGTTTGCATGTCGAGATGTCAAAAATACAAAGCAAACAGAGCTGTATGTGGCATTGTGTCATAAAAAAACACGAATTTATTTCTGAGAGACTTCTCCTAGCCAATGCAACCATCAAAACTTTCATTTTATTTTGTAGAATTAAATTTTAAGCCAATAATATCTTAAGATTTCTGAAACTCATGTTTTATTACTTTAAACTTTTGAATTTATTATTTTTTTTTCAATATTCGATTTGACAGTAGTTGACAACATCTGATGAAACGTCAAATTAATCTTGTTTTTTTTTTGGTGGAAACTCCTCCTATAATTTCTTGCCCTAAATCCCGGGATTACTGTCCAGTGGAAACGTAGTATAATACATAAATCACCCAAATATCTATAAAAAAAACTTTGTTCATATATTGATATATTGGTTGAAATTTTGGAACATATTTGAATTAAATTGGTTTAGAATTGCATAGAATTATAGAATTTTGGTTCATTAAAGCTCAACAAATCTTTTGTAAAGATTAAAATTTCAACGTTAGTGAGACAGAAATTGTTCATATTCAAATAATTTAATAAAACACGTTTTTCTTCAAAAAAAAGGTTCTTTTTATTTGCCGGATTTATGATGATTATGACGCAAAAAGTCTTGTACATATTTTGGAGCTCAAAAATCTTGAAAAGAAAAGAAGATATATCATGTAACCTGGCATCACTGCGTCTGACCCCGTATATGGACATCCAAGCTAAAGTTCAGACCCAAAAAAATCTCCACTGTGAATTGTAAGCATGTAACATTAAAATTTACAATAAATTGTTTATGTATCTAATAAGAAATTGTGAGTCGTCACGGGACGCCTGGCAGATGTGAAACACAAAAATTATATTGTGCAAGTCATAGACAAACCATACTGAGACCCCCAACTCACAATCCTCTTGCCGCTGGCCACCTCAGTTTTTTTTCAAATTCGCCATTTTGTTTTCCTATCGGTGTTATGTCAATTAAGAATCCGTGTGACATGCAAAAACATACAAAAAATACAAAATAAAATTGCTGCCAACCTCGGCAACCGTGGGGAAATGTGAAAGAGTTCGGGAATACCACATTTTTTTCATTACTGAACGCCATTGGTTAGTTATTATAAATTGTTAAAAGGCGAATAATTTGATTTGTTTGGTTAGTAAAACTATCTAAAGTTAATGTTCTATATACTAGAAACATATAAGGACAAAGATGGCTGCGTATTTTTCGCTTTTGGATAGCATTAACTTCGATTTCGTGTGTAAATTTTTCTTAAATAATGAAGAAAATTTGTTCAAAATGTTTTCATTTTCCCTCAACCAATCTACATTGTTAATTTTTCATGAAAATTTTAAGCAAATGTGCACTAATTCCTAAAAAAAATATTATCCACACGTAACGAACAATTTCAAATTAAACGGATAAGATTCTATAAACTCTGCCAGCAACTTTGCCCACAGCGGAAGTGTCTCATATCTCCAGGAAGTGTGTTGGTGAGCAGAATTTTGTGACATTTGTCAATACGATTTTCTATGTAAGAATACTAGCGCACCAAACGTGAACACTCCATAAAAATATAGCTTGTAGGCTAAAGCTAAGATTAGACTGTATGCCCATTATGCATATGAATGCCAACAGGCAAACGACCAGATAAGCTGTCAAATGACCAAAATGTCAGGGTTATCAAAACTGTAGATTAGACTATATGACCAAAATTACCAATATGGTCATATTTGCCTTGATGGTCATTTAAGGCATTTGTTATTTATATATATCATATAAATATATATATCAGATAAATCAAAATTCTACGAACTCAAACACCGATGACAACAAAATAAATCTTGTTCCATCAAAAATGCCAGCAATGCCTTAACGAAATTTCAATAAAGTGCATATGGGCATATAGTACTTTATGATGGCATTCGTGCTTACTGTCCGATTACACTATATGCTATTTAGGCATTTTTATCTGTCAAAATCAGCCTGGTCATATGTGGCATTTAGGTCATTAGAGCATATGAGATATGCCCATACATTGTATGACCATATTTTGACAGGAGCACTGTCAGAAATTGGCATTTTATGACCACTTGGCATACAGTCTAATCTTAGCTTAAGTAACGGGAAATCGGCCGGAGTTGGTGGTCTCAGTATTGTCTCTGGTGCAAGTAATATGCATAAAAGAACAGATAACGACAGGAACTAAATATGGCATAATGAAAAAATAAAATATTACGATTTTTTCCAGAAAATGATGACTGTTTATTTAATAAAATTTTTTTTTTTCATTAAATACGAAAATTAAAAATACAAAAATGTATTTCCAATTGCGACAACTCAATTCTTTTAATCAGTGACTTTGACTTCGGTAATAGTTATATTCTGTGACAATTGGTCGATGATAACTGAAGTATGTTACAAAAGTATTGGACATAACATTATCAAGATATCTTATAAATACAGCATCTATTGTTGTTCCATATCTGGTAGTAAAGGGTGATTTTTTAGATGGTTTGGTTTTGGCAACACTGGTTTTGACAGCTGACGTGTGTTTAGTACCTTGTGTCACTGTCAAACAGCTTCAGTTTGGTTTGCAATTTAACCATGGATCGTCTTACAAATGAACAACGCTTGCAAATTATTGAATTTTACTATCAAAATTCGTGCTCGGTTCGAAATGTTCTTTTTCGCTTTTTTATCGAAAAATTGTGTTCAGCGATGAGGCTCATTTTTGGTTGAATGGGTACGTAAATAAGCAAAATTGCCGCATTTGGAGTGAAGATCAGCCAGAAGCATTGCAACAGCTACCAATGCATCCCGAAAAAGCCACTGTTTAGTGCGGTTTATGGGCCGGCGGCATTATTGGGCCATATTTCTTCAAAGATGATGCGAATCGCAGCGTTACTGTCAATGGTGAACGCTACCGAGCTATCATCGCAACTTTTTTTTGCCCGAAATGGAAGTTCTTGACTTGCATGATATGTGGTTTCAACAAGACGGTGCCACATGCCACACAGCACGCGAAACAATGGCGCAATTGCGAGGCGAGTTTGGTGAACAGTTAATTTCACGTTTCGGGCCGGTCAATTGGCCGCCTAGATCGTGCGATTGGACACCATTAGATTATTTTTTGTGGGGGTATGCCAAGGCTAATGTGTATAGGGACAAGCCCGCTTCGATTGACGCACTGGAAGCCAACATCCATGCATTCATTCGTGAGATACCGGCCGATATGTGTGAAAGAGTATGCCAAAATTGGACTCAGCGGATGGGCTACCTGAGACGCAGCCGCGGTCAACATTTGCATGAAATTATCTTTAAACATTAAATTGCAAGGTTCGAACTATCGATTCAAATAAATATTTCATTAATTTTTTCGAATTTTTTGTGTTTTTTTTTTTAAAAAAGTTCTAAACCTCTTAAAAAATCACCCTTTACGTTCTCTTGGATTGTTGTTAATTTGCATTTGAAATTCTTTTTGGAGGAACGTAATTAATGGCATTGATTGCGCATTTACATTGAAATCTCCAGCTAAAATCAATGGTAGTTTATCTTTATTGGTTTTAAAAATTATTGAACCTCTGTGACTGTACGGAAATAATATCTCATGTAAAAATGAGATGAAATCACTCATTTTTTTATTAGGTGAAATGTACACAACAATCATAGTTAATTCACTTCGAGATGACGTGACGCCGAACCGAGTGGGAAGAGAAACGCACAGTCGCCTGCACATGGTGACGCGTCGCCGCACCGTACACTATACCACATATAGACTATAAAAATATACCATCATATAGCATGCGTCGCCACGCCAGCAATAGGATTTACCCGCGGCTATAGATGTTTCACATCAAAAAGCAAATGCGTTCATATTTACAATTAATTGTAAGTTTTACAGAGTTGTAAAAGAGATCGATATATATTATTGTAAGATTGACGCTGGCGCGTTGGCAATGTATTTTGTTAAATGTGCAGATACTGATTTGTGAAAATTTACAATCAAAATGCTGTAGAAAGTTCTTAAAACTTGTAAAATGCACAACATGGGCATTTAAATCTGCAACCATTTCGGTTGGAACTCAATTGAGTTGTGACGTTCGTCATTATGAAATATCATTTGCGAAGGTCTTAGAGTGGATGAAAGTTCGCTTGGTTAATGGAGCCTAAAAAAAAATAGGTCCTCACAACTCACAGCCATTCGTTTTGTGTGTTTTTTTATTTTTGGGGCGAATGGAAGGGATCTACAATTTGGTGGCGAGTCCAAACGACTAATTGAGAAGCTCTTTCATGACAGTTACACTCTCGGATGTTTGTCAGACGTTCAAAAGAGGTGGCGCTGTGGACAAAAAACCCTAAGTTGGAGCCTTAACATCGATTATTCTATCCCCAAGAAAGGGTAGGTATATGTTCTTCGAACTGAGCTATTTTGAGGGAAATACGTCTCCTTAACAATTTTAGCAAACAAAATCTTGTCCTCCATACTGTGAAAATGCCTTAAAGCTTTCGCCAATATATATATATATAAATAGGAGTTGTAAGGCAGATCTTGAGAATAACTCAAGAGTTGTAGAGTGATGAACATCAGCTCTTTATCGAGGTTCAAGGGACAAGAACTTTGGCATACCTACCAAACTGCACTTTGATTCGCTGTTTTTCGTCCAAGCGACCATTCGCCATATGAGCGATGAGCACTAGTTGGCCACAAATTTATTGAGCACAACAGAGGGGATGACATCCATATTGCATTTCTGTTGCCGCGTACAGAATTCCAAGTCGATGGTCGTATACTTAAAAATGTCCTGTCTATACCCATTACGAAGCTCTTGAGTCTCGAGTGTCCAATTTATTTATTGCTAGAATAAAATGCTTTTGGTGATAGAAGCTGTGGTCGAAAGAGGTCAAGTTGTACTTTTGGCGACTTAAACTGGACCAGAAACCACTCAGTCGACTCGGATGGCAATGTCTTGCCCGAATTTACCATCGCATCCGTCGAAATAATGATCCCAAGAATGTGGTTGGGATCTCACGCAGTTGTGCAGCCCTAATCGAGATTTCACCGAAACTTTGTTCCACATCTCTCTATAATGCCAGTGGATAGGTTTCGCAACGTCTTACGGAAGATATTTTCGGAATAATAACTTCAAAATTTCTCTCTTTTGGCTAAAAAACATTACAGAAGCTCTTGGCAAAAAAAAAAAAAAATACAAAAATTGTAACCTTACCTTAGTCAAATTTTTACTTGGGCTGTAAATATAAAAATCAAGATCGATCCGGTAAGGTGCGATTTTGGGTCGTCAACAGATCCCTCTCTGAAAGAAGTACCTCTCCATTGTATGTATAGGTGCGGCTTTGACAAGACAGGTAGACAGCTCATCGGGAATATTTAAGGGAGGTCATTGCAAAATAACAAACTGGACAAACTCACAGCTACAAGCAAACGCCAATTAAGGTACCCTTTGCCTGTTTGCACTCTTTCTATGAGGATCCATTAAAGTAAATCTGTTCCGTCGATCCTTGCATTGAACGACAGTCATCCCCTGCAAACTGTTTTCCATGCTGTCAGTTTGATGTTCACGTCATCTTGAGCCCACTTAGTTGAAGCATCACCCACTCTAGGTAACAGCCCTACACAAAAGACAAACAAATCTCGCCGAGAAATCCCCCCGGAAGGACCCTATCAATTTATTTGTTTCTCTAAACTAAAGGTTTTACAAACACATCCATCCCAGGTCGTCCACCTTGTGCCTTCCTCCCTGCGCTAATAACTTAAGTGCTAAATCTCATAATGGTCCCTCTTCCATCTGGAGAAGAGTGCGCCATTTCTTAAGATTTGTTTTCCCTCCATCCTACACGGTGTTTTCTCTTCACAATTCCATCAGATTCGCATGCACACACCGTCGTGGCACATGCACATTTATACCGAGACGAAGAAAAATCATCACAAATCCGCTCAATTTGCCCTGAAATTGGAATTAAAGGAACTTAATTCACCCGAAAGGACAAAAAGAAGAAAAAGCAATTTCCCTCCTACAACGGTAAGTGGAAATGGAAATCCTTATTAATGGATATGAAGGAAGGCGAAAAGCAGAAACAGGGGGACGACGCAATTGTCCTGCACATCTCGGACTGTACTCGGTATTAGTTCCACCTTTTAAGGACTGTACTTGGCTTGTCGGCCCGGCACTGTGAGTAATGTCAACTCGCTGTAATGGGGCAAAAACAAAAAAAAAATAACGAGGAAATCCCTGTAACACTCGAATGGGTTTTTGTCTACCCAACCCGAGAGTGGCATTGTGTTGCACCCTCTGCAGGACATTTTTATGACACGAAGCGAATAAATATGAAAAATAAAATGCACCATAATAATCCAAAAAAATAGACGTGTTCACTGAAAAAATATAAAATAAAATAAAACGTGTGTGGCACTTGTGTCCCGGATGAAGGGGACCGACGACCAACGACAACGACCAACGACCAAAATAACATCACTTCACACAACACTGATAACAGGAGAGCACCATAAATTACCCCGTCTGCTGCTGTAGTTATGTTATTGCAACAAACACCAATAATCATGGTTCGGCATGAGAGATAAGGACCCTTTCGGGCGGAATGCGAATGTGTAAGCGCATTCGTTCGGGATAACGGGCACTGTACCTGGGGTGGGGGGCGACCTAACCTCTAACCAGGGGGTGAACCTTTCATTCGAATGCAACTCACATTTCGCAATTTGTCATTATGTACCATAAAATATATCCTTTTTCATCCTTATACTCGTAACTATTATTACCCCCCCTGAAAGGGACACTCACACATCTCGAACATAGTTTGGCATCTCAGCCAAACAGGCGAGAGCAGGGGGCGTGATTGCCTTCTCGAGTCTTTGTCAACTTTAAATACATTTTCGGGTGTCGTCTTCAGCCGTTAAAACGGGATGGTACACCACATCACACGCAAAAGTGTATACATTTCCCTTTTTAGGTTGTCCCGCCCTGTGTACCGTTGGCTATGTACAAAGAAGTGCAAACTAATGTAGCTAATTTACGTTTTTCATATACCAATGACTTTGTTACTTATCCCAGCTCGATTGTTGGCAGCAGACTCTCTGTTTTGCGGGCGGCAGCGGTAACTGGTGGGGTGGTGTTTTGTTTTCTTTTTGGGGTTATTAGTGCTCTTTTGTGGTTAATTAGGACTTTCTCTAGGAGCGTAGCTAATAATTATGGCTCCCATAGACGACGTGCGACAAGTTAATTTGCAGCCAATGTTTGGGTTTGGTTTCTGGATTTTGTTTTAGTTGATTTTGGTTTTAGAAGGCTGGGGGCGACTGGTGCGTCTTAATTGGCATTTTTTGGTCATTAACTTGGCGGGGAATCGCTACACTGGGTATTGTGTACGAGTGTGGATTGAAATACAACACTTGAGTGAGAAACCGATGGGGCGGGAGAATGGCAAAGCTATTGGGCGGTCTTAGGGGCATCTGGTAGGTATATCCTTTTTGGGAATATTTGAGGCAATTTTTTTTACTTCAGGTTTTTAATAGTCTCATTTTGATTGAGTTTAGAAACACTTTTAGTTGCATATGGAAAGAAGGAGCAGAGAGGGGTGGTGATTGAGGGTGTTTCCGAGTCGTCTGCTATCTGATTAGGTTCGTTTTTAAGCCAAGTACGATTGGAGCTATATAGTTAAGTCTTATTGGATTGTTTTCAGTCGCCATCTGTTTAATTGGAACATCGAATTCATGTTGAGATAACTAAGGTCGCCTTGAATAATAAAAAACCTCTGCAGTCGGACTCTATATAGTCCTTTCGGTCTTTGTTGTTGTTGAAGTGCCTCTCTGTGAGAGAAACACTTAGGGCGTTGATCGGCCCATTGTGCATACCACTGGTGTTATGGGGTTCCTTTACTTGTTACTCATTGTGAACCATTTACTACCATTGATAAAGCCATGAATGTTGGCAGCGCTGATATTGCATAGATCACTAAGATCATTGAGGAAGTAGTTTCCTAAGTGCGCCATCCTCAGGTTGGACAGAGCAGGGCAGCTACAGATGAGATGGGTGACGGATTCGTCCTCCTCCTCATCCCTACAGCTTCTGCAAAAGTCATTATGTGTCAGTCCAAGTTTTTCCGCGTGTCTGCCCAGAACACAATGACCGGTGATGACGTTAGCAACCAGTGAAATACTACGTCTATTGAGATGCAGAAGCTCTTTGGATCTTTTAGTATCCAGTGTCGGCCAAGTAAGCCTGGCAACATCACAATATCCTAGATGTTTCCATCTATGATTTGCTAAGACTGTTGCGTTCGCATTGATAATTTGTTTAGCGTAAGACAGCGGTGCCTGCACGCTGTGCAGACTAACACTATCAACGCCGGAGGAGCCTAATCTAGCAAGTTCGTCAGCTGCACAGTTCCCTGGGATATCACAGTGTCCCGGAACCCAGCAAAGGGTAAGGTTGTACTGTCCAGCTATCTCGTTAAGAGATACGCTGCAATCTTCCACCATCTTATTTCGCTGGATACTAAGGATCTGATGGCAGCCTGACTGTCAATATATATAACAATATCCCTGTGTTTTTTTTTTTTTTGTGTTGGGAATTCGCTGGAAGTAAAAAATCATCGAAAGACATTGCAGAGCTATACGCGAGAGATGCTTCTGCAATAGTGATGGACTTTAACTCATCTAAAAAAACTCCCGGGGGACTGACATTCGCCATCCCGAAGGTCGTACGACCAATCAGCAATTTATTTTTGAATTATTCAATGAATTTAAAGAGATAAATCCGCCGTTTGTCGGATTTTTAAATTTGTTTTGTTTGAAATCAATACCTAATTTCTTAGCCCTAGCCAAATCTTACAGATCAAGAGGTTTTATCCGTCTCAATCTCCTGATTACATTGTCATTATTTAAAAGTTCTGTTATTTCTGTGTTTACGTGGTTGAGAAGCCGATTTCTATGCCTCCGAGCAACCTTCTTAACCACATCTTCAACCATTTCAACATTTAGATCTCTATGCAGATCGGCGTTGCGTATGTACCAAGGTGCATTAACTATGTTCCTTAGTACTTTATTTTGGAAAACCTGAATTTTTTGTAAGTTTGTTTGGCATGTGCATGGCCACAATTGGAGCCCGTGGGTCCATACTGGTTTTAGAACTTGCTTGTATAGCAATAACTTATTGTAGTTGGACAGGGATGAGTATCTCCCAATAAGCCAATACATTTTACTGTATCGCATGTTCAACTCATCTTTTTTTTTCTTAACGTGCGCTTTCCAACGCAGTTTAGCGTCTAGAGTCATGCCTAGATATTTAGCTGTGTTAGAAAATTCTACTACATTGTTGTTAATGTAGACTGGAATGTGTGGTACGTTTTTATACGTAAAATTAATATGGACTGACTTAAGGTCATTTAATCTAATCTGCCATTTCTTAGTCCATTCTGAAATATTGTTTATTGCCGTCTGAAGTTTTTTTGTTGCTATTTCGACAGTTGCTCCCACAGCAAGGACGGCTGTGTCATCTGCAAAAGTAGCTATGGTGGTTTCTTCACTTTCAGGCAAATCACTAGTGAAGAGTAGGTATAAAACTGGACCTAGCACACTGCCTTGCGGTACACCAGCTTTAATCTCTCTTAATGTTGAGCACTCCCTGTGTGATATTTCATTAATCAACAGCCACGCTCTGGCTTGACGAATAGCTGTGATTTCGGCTTGGAAGACACTACAGTGTCCCGGGAGAGAGAAGGAGAGGCCCAGGCTCAGTTCTTCTGAGAATAACCCTGCTCCGACTCCCTCAAATGTTTTGGAACCGTCCGTAAAAATTGACAGTGCTCCTTCGTGTAGGACATTTCGTGAGTCCCATCGGGATCTGTTCGGTATTTCGCATTTGAAGCACTTTTCGAAGTCGATTTTCGTAAGGCAGATAGTCAGTAATAGAGGGTAGGGGGCATGTCTGTAGGAGGATGCTGGCATGTCCAGTACGTTGTCCTCTCCAGTGCTTACCCTCTCTGAGTCTGATAGCCGCGTTAGCATTACTTGTAGGGCGGCGGTAGGAGATGTCCTCAGTGCACCCGTAATGCTGATGCATGCCAGGCGTTGAGTCTTCTCAAGGGCTTCTTTATGCCGTAAAGAAGGATCGGTCTGATCACCGCGGTATAAAGCTAATGCATTATATTTGGTTGGAGGCCCCATCTCGAGCCGACAGCCCTCCTACAGGAGTAGAGAGCCACTAGGGATTTCCTAGAACGTTCGGCAATGCTTTCCCTCCATAAGAGTTTGCTGTCTAATATGAGCCCCAAGTACTTGGCACTTTTGACAAACTCGAGTGGAGTACCATTGAGATTAGGGGGGTGATAAGAGGAGTCTTAACTCTTCTAGTGAATAGAACTAGCTCCGTTTTTGTCGGATTGACGCTTAGACCGCAGCTTTTGGTCCAGGCGACTAGTTTACGTAGCGCAAGTTGCAGAATATCGGAAAGAGTCTGTGGATACTTTCATGAAGTGAGTAAGGCGACGTCATCCGCGTAGGCCACGACTTTGCAGCCGGAAAGCTCCATAGAAATCAATAATTCGTTGAGAACTAGATTCCACAGTAGTGGAGATAGCACTCCCCCTTGGGGGGTACCACGGTGGCTGTCGCCCTTCTGCGGGTAAAATCTGCCAATATTTAGCTTGTTTAAAGCTTGAATAATCGAACGAGTCTCTATGTTGTTGAAGGCCCCCTCTATGTCCAGGAAAACTGCCATAGTATATTCCTTGAATGAAAGGGACCTTTCGATCGAGCCGACGATTGAATGAAGGGCGGTCTCAGTGGATTTGCCCTTTTGATAGGCATGTTGAGAGCTAGAAATTAGCGTCTGGTCAACAGTACTTTTGATGTGAAGATCGATGATCCTCTCAAGTGTTTTCAATAGAAAGGACGAAAGACTGATTGGTCTGAAGTCCTTTGGAAGTGTATGTGAGGTCTTACCTGCTTTGGGAATGAAAACAACTTTAACCAAGGTCCAGGATGAGGGAATGCGGCCCAGGGCTATGCAGCCTGACAGAATCAACCCAAGACTGTCCTTGACAATGTCAAAGGCGTTCTGTAGTTGCGCCGGGAAGATGCCATCAGGTCCTGGAGACTTTTGCGGTTCAAAGCTGTTGACGGCCCACTTCAGGTTTTCCTCGCAAATGGTGATTGCATTTGGAAGGGTACCCAAAGGGGCATCCCTACTGAAGTCAGGATTACCAGTGACAGGCGTGCAGCTAGGGAAATGGGCATCCATGAGCAGATTCAACGATTGTTCTTCTGATTCTGTCCATTGGCCATTGAGGTCTTTTAGTACGCAGGGTACAGGGGTGGACGTAAAAAGGACTTTTCGCAACCTGGAGCTACGTTGTGCCTTTTTAAAGATTCGTAGGCTGTCTTTGTAAGCTTCCCATTCCGAGTCTAGCTTCGTTGTTTTGGCTCTGTTAAAGGCCTTCCTGCTCTTGCAGCGAAGCGCAATAAGTTGCTTGCACCACCACGGGGGTTTCCCACCATCTCTCACTATGGTGGGAGGACAGGAGCCCGTGAAAGCCTTATCCAGGGCTGAGGTGAGTACGTTGTTTAGCAAACCTAGTTCGGCCTGATCGCTAGGTGGCGAGGGTCTATGGCTAGCTAGATTCACAGACAGGATTGTATTGTGTTTGACCCAGTTTGTTTTCCTTCGGTTGCGGTAAAAACATTTTTTGGGGATGAAGCTACAGTCTAGAGTGAAGTAAATGTACCGGTGGTCCGAGAAAGATGGACTGTCCCATACTGTCCACTTTGAAATAGCCAAGGAAATATTAAGAGAGGCTAAGGTAACATCTATTACCTCTTGCCTGTTTTTGACAATGAAGGTTGGACTATCCCCTCTATTGCAAATTACTTTCGGTCTTTATAACCTGTTGGTGCTGGCGTATACCACAAAGGTTTATAAATAAAACATTGAAAGACGATCCCGTTGTGCTGCATCTCAAATTTCCTCTCACGCGCCAGATTTTTTCTGACTGTCCAGACAAATGCCAATATTTAATCTAAAATATCTAAAAAAAAAAGGGGACACGTTCGTTTCAAAGCAGTTAGAATATGTGAAGTTCGGGGATGCATTTATTTGATAATATCTGTAATGATTAGGAAGCTTTGATAATACGCACATATAAATACAGGGTCCGCCAAATAACTTTTTTTTTTTTGAAAAAGATATAAAAAAAAACTACTGAATATTTTCTCAAATTTATTTTTTTATTTCAAAATACAATCCTTCCGGTTAATAATGGAAAATAATTTCATTCAAATGGCTGCCTCGGCTTGCCATGCAGTAGCCTACACCATCGGTCCAATTTTTAAGCACATTATCGATTGTGTGCAGCTGTATTTCACCAATGGCTTCACGAATATTGTCCTTTAAAGCGTCAATTGTCTCTGGTTTGTCGGCGTAACACTTATCTTTTCCGGCACCCCACAAATAATAGTCCAACGGTGTCAAATCGCAGCTCCGAGGTGGCCAAACGACATCAGCTCTGCGGCTGATAATGCGATCTTCAAAAACATGGCGCAAAACATCGAGTGTGGCTTCGGCTGTGTGGCACGTAGCGCCGTCCTGTTGAAACCAAATGTTGCCAATATCCTCCTCTTCAATTTTTGTGAACAAAAATTCGTTCAACATGGCCCGATAACGATCGCCATTGACTGTAACGGCCACTCCTTGCTCATTTTCGAAGATGACCATGATTTTCAAAGTAATGTCGCAATATTTCCCAGCGTTGTTCAAGCGTATACACAACCATATTCGTTCAGCGGAAGGATAAAACAAATTATCTGTCAAATCAGACATGAGCTAAGTGTTACCATTCGCGAAATAAGCACTAGTTGAAAAAAAAAGTTGACTGGCGGACCCTTTACCTGAAAAATCAGGTTTCCTTCATATTATACGGTGAAAACCAAGTCCAAGTAGACCTACTGGAACTACAACAGCGCCGCCTACCGCTTTTTATTCGAACTACACTCAGAAAGAAAATAATTGTAATGCCAACAATATTCGTTGGTTAAAATGAACCCGAACTAAAATAACGTGGGAACTGGGAACCCTCTGTAAATTATCTTGGCATACATCTTGACCCTAAACTAACATTTAAGGGACACATTACAAAAACATTAAAGAAAGCAAACATCGCTACTAAAATCCTATATCCCTTCATTAACAGAAAATCACTATTATCAAAGGAAAACAAAATCATTATTTACAAAGTTGTCTTCCAATAAATTTTTCTATATGGTTGTAAAGTCCGGAGTAGTTGTGCTGAATGTCATATCAAAAAATTGCAAATTTCGCAAAATAAATTACTAAAATGATACTTAATCTTTCCTGGCATCATTCAACTTCAGACCTACATATTAGGGTAAATGTTGAAATGATCTTCGACAGAATACGAAAACTCACCTATATATTCAAAATAAGATGTGATCTTCCGGATAATCATCTGATAAATGAACTAAATGCGGTATACCATGTGCTAAACTAATTCATTGTTATTTATTTTTTGATCTTTAAGTCGATCTTTATCTTTTATATATATGTATATATCTTTTCTTTTTTTTTTGTGAGTTTGAGGTTTTTTGTTCGTGTTTCCTCAAAATAAAATATTTATTTTCCAAAAATTAATATCTCAATATACGCCTAAATTAATTGTTCAGTAGTAAGATTATTTATATCGTATCTCTGTGATTGTAAATTGTGGCGGCAACAACCAAATGTAATATTAAACGTAATAAATTAAACTTCAACTTAAACTTAAATGAACCCAAATATGAAAATCTTTGACTTAAGAATGAAATTGTTGGCAATGATGTAATAAAATACTTATGGTGAGTATATACTCTTCTTACGCTGAATACCTGATTCTTGAAAACAGAAAAACGAGTTCTTGTTAACAAAAACTTTTAACTTTTAAACTTTTTAAAAATCTCAAAACTCTTCGCTTAACAATCTTTAATTTCATTTTCTAAGTGTACTCTCTTAACAATGCTAGTCTTAGGGAACCAATTTCAATATTTACAGTGAAGTCGCTCGAGTGGTTTTAAGGTCTACAACCACGCACAGGTCCACACATTCCTTTTTATTTATGTAGGTTTTTATGTGCTCATGACTATTTGCTCCCTCCAAGCAGGCAGTGCCGTAGCCAGGATTTTGTTTCCATGGGGGCTTGCTTCCAAATCCTACGACGGATTCTTTATACAAAAAAATGTATATATTCCAATTCATTTACTTTTATTAGTTTTTAAATCGTATGTACTTAAACGAACATACTTAAATTTTTTTTTTTACACACATTTTGTATAAGCAGATGTCTTGGTTTTTTCTTGACATGAGATTAATCACCTTATCTAGATCCACATTAATATCCGAATGAACAGATATCATAGTAAGTGAGGATAGACTGACATTCCCCATAACGGTTCGGGACACTGTTTTAATCCTTTTCATAGTTGAAAAGGTTCTTTCAACACTAGCTGTGGTCACTGGAAGCGTGGCCAAAACCGCAAGCAAGAAGTTTATACCTCTAAAGTAAGTCTTGTCACATATATCAAGCAATTTCAAAACTTCGGTAGAAGGATCACTCGACGATATTTTGTCGCGTCAAAGAATGTATACTCAGCTTTCACAGCTGACAACGAAACTGCATTATCAAAGCTCTTGCATAATTTTGTTAGCTTTTTCCATTCGTTCACTCGCTCAACTTCAGGTAAACCTGGGAGAAGAGCTTGAAACGATGGTAGAACGTCTTCGTTGACCATGAATCTGTCCGTACGATTTCAATCAGTATAGACACTCTAAAATAGGCTTCAGTAGAAGAGGCTTCTGGATTTTAACGCGTTGTTTGTTTCAATGAAGTTCTTGGAGGTCTTAATTCAACCTGAAATAAGTAATAAGGATGCGCATTGAAAAGCCTCTCTGAAAAAATCGTCGGCATTCTCTCCGATGTTCTTAAGAGAATTCAGAACTTGTTTTGTGCGGTCGATTGCAGAAACGAAATCTAAGGATCTGTTCTGTAGGAAAACTGATAAGGGCAGCGTTAAACTCAATAGTTTTTCGCGCACAATGCGGCTTACTAGGAAATCACTTGATGCTTTCATTCTGCTCGTTATTTCTTCAAGACTTATTGAGATGCATTTGAAGAGCTCTACGAAGAAAATAATACTGTCATGCCTTTCAATGAATCTTGTTTCACAGAGGCGAAGAAGACGAGTTTTTCCGCTCTCTAGTGCGTTCGGGGGGGCTTCAGCGTCTTCACGTACGTGAAAAATACGTACATCGTACAGGTTACTTTTTGCTCTATAAAGTGTTTCGCCATGCTGATTCTGATCGTCAAATTAGCTTGAAAATCAGCCTGAAAAAGGCCTTTCCTGTTCGACGGAACTCTCCAGCTTATCGCATAGAACTTGAGAGAAAGGTTTTCTTAGCGAGATTTTTTTAAGCTTTCGTAAATAAAAATTCTAGGTATGTACTCTCCTTTTTTAATTGCGCATATCTATGCAGAAGGTCTTCAAAATCAATTTCGGATATTTTTGGAATGCAAAAGAACGCCTTGTACTTTTCCACTTTCAATTTATCGGTGAGTCGATCGATGTCATTCATAAATAAAACAATTTGTCGTGGGGACATGCAAATTGTCGGATAAAATTGGGGTAATCTCATTCCCCATCTCAGTCCACATTGTGACGATTTTCGATTCGTTAAGATGTTGGCCTTATAAAATCATTAATATGGCGTTAGTGGCAGATTTATGCCAATAACCTTTGAAGAACTCAGGCGCAATTTTAAACGGGAGATTAAAGCCAATGTTCCCGGCTAATATGTGTGGAAAAATATTGAGAAATTTGGCCCAAAAATTCATGAACGAGATCAATTTCCATACTTAAATTCAACATGTGTATATGAAAATATTTACTTTTAGTGGTGATTACAGTACAAGCCAATCAAGCCAGCTCGTACCCTAGCAAACTGCCTCCAGTTGTGCACTCCAAGTTGATTGAGGTCGGTTTCTACTTGTGAGGTCTTCCTCTACTGCGTCCGAAGTCTGGCTGGGAATCGAAGACTCGGCAAATTGGAGTATTGGTGTCCATTCGTTCTAAATGTCCCATCCATCTTAAACGTCCAATGCGGGGCCATGTCGCTGTACAGCTCGTATAGTTCTTGGTTAAATCTTTGTCTCCATAGCCCGTCAACGCAAACGGAACCGAAGATTTTTCGAAGAACTTTTTTCTCTCAAAACGTCCAAGGATACGGTCCATGCTTCAGAGCCGTAGAGCAGGACTGGCATGATCGGGGTCTTATATAGGATCTCCTTAGTAGTTCTTTACTATACTGAATTGCCTTCTTAGCCCGAAGAAACAGCGGTTTTCAAGAGCAATTCTTCGTTTAATTTCTGACGAGATGTTGTTGTCAGAGTTAATAGCGGAGCCGAGGTACACAAAGTCTTGTACTACCGCAAAGTTATGTCTGTCAATGGTGACGTTCTGTCCAATTCGTCAAATGTCAAATGTTGTGTGTCCTTTCGTGTTGACAGCATATACTTAATCTTATACAGCATTTACTGCTAAACCCATTTTTGCCGCTTCCTTCTCTATACTAGCAAAGGTGGTTATGACATCACGTTGAGTCCCACCAAGGATGTACCAAGGATGTCAATATCGTCGGCGTATGCTAGTAGTTGCACCCATCCCATTCGTTGTATATTTTTACTTTACCTATCTGTAATAAATTTCAGCCCGATATCTCAATTATTCCTTGGTTTTAAATAAGTCCAAAAATGCTGTCTCCTTTTTGAAAATAAGAAGACGACGTTTGTTTTACATTACTTCTGCAGATGTGGATGACGCTTTATTGTACTGATAATTGTGCCACTTGTGCCTTGATTTGTGTCGTACGCTTATACGCAGCTACGTCACTTAATAACAAATAACTATACACCGCAGTATAAGTTCCCTGCAGACAAGCCGACAAATTTTTCATTGCTTTAGAGATTGCAGTGGCTTAGTGATTAGTTGGACTACTAAGCGAGGGGTCCCAGGTTCGATCCCCGGAAACAAATAACATCTCAAGCTTTTTTCCACTGCGCTACGCCTGACAAACATCCGACAGTATATAACTGCCATGAAAGAGCTTCTCAATAAGCAGTCAAATTGTAGATCCCTTCCATTCGTCTCAAAAATCAAAAACCCACACCCACACCAAACGAATGCTTGTGAGGAGCCAGCCCTATGGGCAACAATTTATTTATTTTTTTAGAGATCCTTCTATAGATTATGAACAATTCCCCAAAAAAGCTTTAGAGTCTCTGTACATTCACAATCTACTAGAATTGGCTACCTACTCTGCTAAAATATTTCTCGAACACCTCCTAATTTTAATTAAAAATATTGAGTCAATACATTCATATTTTTACACATTTCCCCATAAATCCACTTGACGAGACTCATAATCAAACGAGAACCATAATCCTTGTACGATTCAAATACATTTACGGGCGTCTTTTTATTTTTCCTTTCTTTTCTGTTTTTTAAATTTTTTTTTAAACATAAAAACCTCCAAACAAATCAGATGCTTTCCGTATGCAATGCAACTGATAAAAAAAACCAGCAAATTTTACAACATTAATAAAACGAACAATCCGCCGCTCTAATCCCATTATTTCGCCGAAAATTCGAAACCACCACGCAAATTATATAAACATCCATATTTTAATGGCGAACCATAAAAAAGGATTTTTAACCGAAAACGAAGTTAATTCGAAAAAAAAACCACACAAAAGGACGTGTTGCGGAACCAGAAGAAAATTGCATTACGTTTATATGACAAACCCACTCACTCACTCACTCACTTGGAATACGAACAATACCCCCTCGTACACACATTAATACTACATAACAAAATATGTCCTTAAAAAAAGAGTAGAGTATACCATCAAAGTCACTGCATGTGACATGAATATTTCATCAATTTATCAACAAAAGGATGCGAAATGGATTTCGAAGAATACATACGTTGGCTGCTCCGCCAAAGATGAACGCACACACCCGCTGACATGTACAGCGATTTGTTTCCAACGAAAATGCATAATAACAATATACAATAGATGGGAGAATTGACGCACATATCGTCCTTGTAAATATGGCGAGGAATGCTCTGTGGGGGTGGGTGGACCCTATTTGTGCTGGTTTTTTACTATTATTGTTTAATAGCTAGCAATTTTGGGCCAAACGAATTTTCTACCCATTGAACTGGGGCCGAAAACAATTCCGAATCCCAGCACATCATCCCGACTGAGTAAATACACAGATGGATATCAGCAGCAGCAATTGCAAATGGAATGTATGCATGCTTGCGCTCATGCAGTTGCCAATGGAAATTCTCCACACATCAGAGATCCTCTGATTTGGCGCGCAGGGGTGCTCTATGCTCTGTGATGGTTTTTGGGGGGTACATTGAATCGAATTCCATTCCGAAAGTGCTCTGGTTTTGTGTTTAAATGCTGATGGAACGCGCCCATTTCCTCTGGACCATTGGAATTTTCTGTAATTTGCAGTTATATTTTAAAACACATTCCTTGTTGTAGGTGGTGGGTATGTGTTGGTGTTGTGTGTTATTTCAGTCGAATTTAAGCTTCAAAAAAAAGGCCCCACATACACTACAATTATGCGTGAGTGCGTCCAGAGCAGGCCTAATAAGTCAATGTTGATCATTATGATGTGCGCTCATGAAGAGACCTCATTTGTGTTAAATTTCGCGTTGTTTAGCCAGGGAGTTGGGTTGCAGTCGGCATTGTAATTTATTCGATTTCAAATGAACATCTCAATTAATAAACGCTACGCGATTACGAATGGAAACGTATCGCTTGGTTACCTGGTTACGTGGCTGCGGCATGGTGGCGTCCACCTGGTGCGGATACGTGCTTCTCGGTGCAATTGATATTCCGCTGATGGAGTTTGATAAATGTGAGTTTGTGGTGTTGGTGTCCCACCTTGAACACTGGCAGCGGTGCATTCATTAGCATTTGCACCACTGGTCGTATGTTTTGGTTTGGAGTTTTGTTCACTTTTTCGCTGTCACTGGTTGAATCCTTTTGTTGGGGGACGCACGCGTGCACTATGATCAGTTTTGAATTTTTGCATGATTAGGATGACTGTTGATGGAGTATTTTTAGGCTGTCTGGCTGAATGGCATATTTAGACGGTGGTATTTTATGCAAAGGGCAGTCTGACGCCTGGCGCTGACGAATGATGACTGGTTTCTGAATGCGGATAAAAATATGATATGATTGATTTTGGATTATCTATAGATGGGATTGAGTGATTGTCTTCACTTCTAGCTTGGTTTGTAAATGGGCCTGCCCACGCTGCACTAAAAAAGTATACTAGGTAAATGCGGGTCTGTTTGCTGTAGGTACCATCGTCGTTTGCTCTTCCAAATGTAGTCTGGTAGGTACACAAAAAAATGTGTTCTTTCTCAGAAATAGGAAAGTCGTATTTGGGAGTTGAAGGAACTATCAGCTATATAGGCACGGCTGCCACCAACATAAAATTTACCAATAATCTGGAGACGTTTATAAAACACAAAGAGAGCATTAATCTATTGTCTTGAGCCAATATGAAATTGCCTATCCTAAGACTTTTCTCTAATTTACGAACATTATATAAAATAAAGTGCACGACTGGGTCGAACGTAACTTTCTCGTTCATCAAAATTTTCGGTTCAAATGAATTGGGAGATTGTATAAATTGCAAGTTGTTGGATTTATTTTTAGGGTGCCTATTCAATACTATTAAATATTAGCGAAAAATAAGTTTTGAATAGCTTTTATTTTACTTTCTTTGCAAGTGGGCCATTGTAATTATTTCAAAAATATACCGTGAACACAGGTCGAGATTTGGGTGCTCATTTTTGAGAAATATTTCAATATTAGAATTTTTTGGGAAAAACTACGTATGGGATCTTATTAAGAATACTTACATTATCTTTAATATGTATTTTGATCAAAATTGTTAGAGCGGTTTTGTAAAATATGGCAGACAAAACGGTACCAAATATTGCAATGTTTAGTTTGGAAAATACTATTGCTTAACTATTTACCTGAAAACCGAGTACAAGTTATTGTTCGGGATGTAAGCATTACTTGGTTTTTAGGGTTTTATGGAAATCGATAATGGGCTTTTTCGAGATATGAGCAGTTTTTAAGAATTAAGGTTTTCGGGGATTCGAATCGAAAATTAAGGACGCAATAACTTTGAAAACATTATTTTCACTCTAAGTTTGCATTTTGGTCAAAATCGTTACTGCCTTTTTCAAGCAAACTAAAGAAAACTAAATTTTTAAAAAATGATTTTTTCCAAAAATCCATTTTACGATAATACAGAGAAAAACTGAGCTTGCCATTAAGCTAAAAATGACCATATTAGCTTAGAAATACATTTTTGTTACAATCATATGGACTGTTTTCGAGATATGTCCAAATTTCAAAAGTACCGTTACTCGATTTCTTAGCGGAAAACTGTATGCAGTTATGTTTACCTCACCTACTAAAGCTTAAATATCAATTATTGGTGAAATCGTTAGAGCCGTTTTCGAACAAATCAAACTGGTATGAAAACTTTGTATGGGAAGTACCATTAATATTGAGGTTACCATGCAACAAAAAAAAAACGGCCCTGAACTGTAAGACCCCAAACTTTAAATCCGAAGTTTGAACGGAATCCGTTCAGCCGCTTAGGCTGTAGGCCTCGGGACATACAGACAGACAGACAGAATTTTGCGACCCACTTTTTTGAGTTCGCCTATCATCGTAATGTCAGAATTGACTAACATCTCCAGTTCGAAGATTTGTACGAATACAATATCTTTCTCTTACTATGTAATGGAGAAAGTTAAAAAAACGGCATGGCAGTGTAAAAACGTCCATTTGTTTAGCCTTCAGAGAAACTAAAAGAAAAGTATAAAATTCCTAGCAATTTATTTTTATTTATTATGGCACACAATCTTAAAACATAAGTCTTTTAAAATATTCAATTAGGTACGTTAGGCTTAAAGGAACTTAGTCAGTCTTTAAGTAGTTAAACAACGGCTTCTTTATATAAAATGAAATAAATAAGACTTAACCTAGGTAGGTACTAATGTAATAGTAATATCTACTTTAAGTACTTTTGCTGACCAAAAGCATGATTTTCTAGGCTCAATTACTTTATTTTGATTTTTAAATTGAAGGGGCTATTTGCACGTAATTTTTGTACTGACTGACGTTTGTCTGGCTTCGTCATTTCGTTACGTAGCCGTGTTGAACGACGTGCGAATAACAACAGCCTTTTAAAATTGCTTGTTTTAAAACAAACATTTATAAAACATAAGACTTTTTAATTCAACTTTGTCAGTCTTTAAGCAATTAAACAACGTCAACAACGTTGTGCACAAAATTACTGCTAGGCATGGAATCATCTACCATTTCCAAGCTTTTTTATTATACAAGAAACCTTTAACAAATTAGAGTTTTATGTCTGCAAATAAATAATATGATTAACTAACCTATCTATGTCTCAATGTATTTATAAACCGAAACAGAAAATATTTGGAAGGTCACTATCTGTCAAAGGAAGAAAATGAGTGCATTCAGTAATTTTTTGAACAAACTATGTTTCCATGGGTGGTGCTGACGCATATGCAAATGCAATGCGTTCACTCAGAAACAGTAAGGCAGCTTTTAAATGAGGTAATATCGAGTTCGTATTTTTGGTGCTAAAAAAGTTACCATAACTAGATAAAAATTACCAAATTATGGTTAAAAGTCGCCAATACCGCCAACTATTTATTATTCGAGAGAGTCCATACCTTGTCGGTTGCCCATCGATGTCATTCCCGAGGGTGATGGGGTCTTCAGCTTCAAATAGGTTCAGATTTTCAATTCCATTTGAATCAGTTATACAGAGATAAACTCGAGGCTTCGCCAAGGACAGAGGAAAAAGACACCAGATGGACATACAATCTTGTCTACTGTACTATATGAAGGCTTTATAACTTTCGCCAATTGCCAGTTCGATGCATACCTACCTTTATGTGGTCTTATTCAAGGAAAGAATGAGCCATCGGCTAAGTTTGTAGTCGAAACGACTCAGCTGGAAAGTCACCACTCAGGAAAAGTCATCGTCCTGGCAGCATTAGATGTTAGTAATGCATTTAACTCAGTCAGGTGGAATGTTGTGCTGAAAATCCATGCGGGTGATGAAATACTATCTCAAGTTCTAGAAAGGACTATCTCAATAGGATTTATACGGTACGGAGGAGCGCAGGGCTCCATTCTAGTTCCTAACCTGTAACAAATTCCTATAATTCAGAATCATACTCACGGAAATACTTGAAGACACCTTTAGGGTACGCTGATGACCAATTTGGTGGAGACAGTGAGACAGGGACCGAGCTGTAGCTAAATGGAGGGAATTGTTAGCTGATGCGGTGGTTCATTTCGGTCGCTGATTGTGGTGACTTCACTTTATACCGAAGTATCTACTCCTTCTCAATATAAAGCACAGTCTAGAGCGGGTTTCGAATATCGCTCCAATAAAAAAACTTTCACTGAAGCTAATTTGACAGTGTCTCCAATGGCGAGTAATCCGACTAAGAGGAGATCTATTCCTGAACTAGGTATATGACTATTCTAAAGGTTCCTGTTACCATGTCACATATTCCGAGGTATACACACCAACTCCTATCAGTTCACAGATAGCAGGCGCATCACTTTATTAAATCCCATTTCGGTATAGGTCAAGCAATCTTTGCTATATCTTTTCGGAGGACTACTACAACTCCTAACAATTTGACTTCAGTGGTACCACATTTGGGGGCTCTACTGAAGAGTTTTAAGTCCGCCTTTCTTGAGAGAAGTTTTAAGAAATAGGTAATATGTGTCCCATAAATCAATGACGGACTGAGAGACACACCCCTTAGGAGTTAGCTATCTGTATATCAGCAAAATCCGCAGTCACAGTAATTTGCTGAATTTAGAGTAAAATTGGGCGAGGGGTACAGGGTGGGCCAGATACAAGTTTCCTTTTAAAAATGCAATAAAGTGACCAAAATTAAGAGCATTAATTATGGAGCACATTGGCTGTCTCGGATGGCTTCGCAGTAGCGCATTCGTCACTCCAATTTTCTAAGACCTTGTTGATGTTTTCGGGTCTAAAAGATCAAAAGACGGCTGATAGCACGATTTGGGAATTTGGTGCGAAAAAGATCGCTGTGTGGCATGGCACGTCATCCTGCACGAACCAGAGGTTGTCCAAGTCCATGTCTTCAATTTAAGTAAAAAAAAAGTCGGTTAACATGGCTCTGTAACGCCGGATAATTTTTGTAGTTTAAGCGTAGGCAGCAGAAAGATACCACCCCACCGTCGAGCTGAATACGAGCATCCCCAAGCGTGCCGCTGCTGCTGCTATGTCTGTTCAGTTCCACCAAACAGACCCGCCCAAGCACGACATAGTAGGTATATGATGTACCACAGGATGGAGCATTAGGGCCCATTCTCTTTTTGTTATTTTATTTGTACCTCAATACGGTTGCCGGGCAAACTTCGTACATTCACTGGGACTGTTCTCACTATTTAATTATAGTCCTACTACTATCCCCAATTTTTCCAAAATGGCAATGAGCTCAAAAACAATTAGGTTCAAACATGAAGATTCACCAAGGCGACTTCTAAAAATTACAGAACTGCAGAGGATCTAGAAAAGAATAGGCCAAAAGTCGTGAAAAACATTTGACAGCTGAACGCAACTACAAAAAATCCCAACCAGTCCTATGAATGAAATCCTTAAGGCGGAAGGCCGTCTAAAAGACCAAAAACAAAGTGAAAAATATAAGCAGACCAACTGACCTCTGCTTCGTTACAACTGTTGAAATATCTAGCAGACCGGGGAAGGTGGAAGGTTGAAGACTTAAAACTCATGCTGACAATGATAATAATAATAAAAAGACTGACAAAAAGTTTCTTCTCTTTCGCTCCTTAAACGACATAGTACCTATACCGATGGCCACCAAACATTGACGTTAAAGTCTACCACCCACCACAAAGCAAATAATTGACGACTCCACCAGCACCATCTTCAATAATAAAAAAAAGATAACCATAACTACATTATAATTGAAATTAGAACCTGAAACCCAATTAACGAACGTTCATTTATTTATTCATTCAATCCTTCCACCCGCCGGCGGAGTTTCCGTGCGTGCATGTAACTTACTCGTACAACGCATAATAAAAGCGAATGTAGCTTAAAATTTAATTTATTTCCATTTACAGTACGAAGCCAGCTAATTATTCTCTTTGAATATCCTCCTCCCAAAAGCTGTACGATAGAAGAGCCTACACACATTGGGAGGAGCCAGAGCAACATGTGTGTACGTTAACGTAATTTCATTTAGCCCTCATGTGTAATTAGAATTACCGAAAGTTTCGGTCAGTTCATTAAAACGGAATTATCCTTTTCACCCCGGAACCTGTATCCCCAATAACAGCTCAAGACGTAGAGGAAGTTCTCTCTAGCCATAGTGTTCGCATTCACATCTGTGTGTGTGTGGTGGATCCAAATAAATTCAAGGTGATGTCGAAATAATGATCACCGCACACAGCCTCACTTAAGGAAGGACATGTGAGCTGGTTGCTGGTTTACTTTGACTTTCTCTATGTGATGTCATTACCTTGAATCCTTTTTTTTAATTTATCTGTCTTTTCGCTAAAGTGGGTGACTCCTCTCTGACTGCGATTGTTGACAGGATAACGCGCCTCACATGTACGAGCTACGAGTACGATGTGGCAGACAGTATAATAATAATAAATAATTGCAATGTTGTTCTTTCCTTTTCCTTTGGTTGCCATTATATATCCTCTTACACAGTGTGAGCATATATGTATGTGGGTCTTTCTTTTTTAATATCCTTAACTGATAGCGAAAAAGGGGAGTCCTTAAGTAACCTTTGATGACTTTTCTTCTTTGCTGAAAGAAGATTTTTTGTCGTGGATAATGATGCGAAATGTTTGGCTCTTTGTGTGCCATACACTTCTTTATGCAAAAAAAAAGAAAAGAAAAGCAAAATCTTCTCAAAATATTGTTAACCCTTGAGAAGGAGTCGGTTTCATGATTTCGAACGCACACACTTTCTACGTGTATCGGTGGAGAGCAGATATTTTTTTTTTGCGTTTGCCTTTGGGGAGCAAAGGATTTCTAAAACGAATGTCTTTTGAGGATTAGATTGGCTGTGGGGAGACTTCACGCACACACACACAGTTGATAATTGTAAGGATAATTCATACAGGAGTACACTCATACGAGTACACCCCGAAAGCACTCACATATGACATGCTTATGAAATACGATGCGAATGTGTGAAAGCTAGAAAAGGGAGCCCTGTGCGGGTATGATGTCTTTATAGTCTGCGTTGCGGATGCCGAGTTTCGCGTGGCTGTTTGCTATTATTATATGAATTGTGCGCTGTGTGCGTGGTTTTCGCTTTTCTATCGTGAGTGAGCACAATCAATTTGGGTCTATTTAAATTCCTACAAGTGTATTTCACAATAGGCAAAATTGACAATGCTTGAGGATGACATGCAATGAGTCTCGAGGAGGACGACATTTTTTAAGGAACTGCTATTTGTGTGAGAGCTCATTCAGCTAGGTATTACGATGCGCGCAACGTACGTGCACCTACTTATATAGTGTGTGCAGGGGGGAATTGTTGTTGAAACGATGATGATGAATGATGCGTGATGGAATTCTTTTCTTAAAAGAGGAATAAATATTTTGCATCCAATTTGGCATTCGTTCGATATTTTGTGAGAAGGACTATTTCGTCGGTATTTCTCTGTAGCCAACAAATAAAATTCAGTTAAATCAAAGTTTCCCACACTTCAGAAAATGTCTACTTCGAAAGCCTTTTACAACTGGTGGTTTATGCATCCAACGTTTGGGCGTTCTCACTAGAAAAAACCGTGCAAGAGTTGGCTGAATGGGTATACAAACCCAGAGAACTCAGAGGAAAACATTTTTATTTTTAACTATTTTTTAACTATTTTCGCATAGTAAAAAACGGGAACACTATTTTAAATAGTTGAAAAATAATTATTTATGACTATTTTGATTGTCAATTAATAATTTTCGTAAAATTTACTGCTTCATGGTCAATATTACGAGATAAAAAAAGTATTTCTAACTATTTTATTGTCTGTTGATGTTTTTTTTCAAAACTAACTATTCGATAGTCAAAATCATTTGTTCAATAGTAAAATCAACTATTTAATATTCAAATTTATTAATAATAATACTGTTTTGTGACCATTTTGATTGTCAATTAATAACTTTCGTAAAATTTACTGCTTCATGGTCAATATTACGAGATAAAAAATGTATTTCTAACTATTTTATTGTCTGTTGAAGTTTTTTTCAAAACTAACTATTCGATAGTCAAAATCATTTATTCAATAGTAAAATCAACTATTTAATATTCAAATTTATTAATAATAATACTGTTTTGTGCCTATTTCGATTGTCAATTAATAACTTTCGTAAAATTTACTGCTTCATGGTCAATATTACGAGATAAAAAAGTATTTCTAACTATTTTATTGTCTGTTGATGTTTTTTTCAAAACTAACTATTCGATAGTCAAAATCATTTATTCAATAGTAAAATCAACTATTTAATATTCAAATTTATTAATAATAATACTGTTTTGTGACCATTTTGATTGTCAATTAATAACTTTCGTAAAATTTACTGCTTCATGGTCAATATTACGAGATAAAAAATGTATTTCTAACTATTTTATTGTCTGTTGAAGTTTTTTTCAAAACTAACTATTCGATAGTCAAAATCATTTATTCAATAGTAAAATCAACTATTTAATATTCAAATTTATTAATAATAATACTGTTTTGTGACCATTTTGATTGTCAATTAATAACTTTCGTAAAATTTACTGCTTCATGGTCAATATTACGAGATAAAAAAAGTATTTCTAACTATTTTATTGTCTGTTGATGTTTTTTTCAAAACTAACTATTCGATAGTCAAAATCATTTATTCAATAGTAAAATCAACTATTTAATATTCAAATTTATTAATAATAATACTGTTTTGTGACCATTTTGATTGTCAATTAATAACTTTCGTAAAATTTACTGCTTCATGGTCAATATTACGAGATAAAAAATGTATTTCTAACTATTTTATTGTCTGTTGAAGTTTTTTTCAAAACTAACTATTCGATAGTCAAAATCATTTATTCAATAGTAAAATCAACTATTTAATATTCAAATTTATTAATAATAATACTGTTTTGTGCCTATTTCGATTGTCAATTAATAACTTTCGTAAAATTTACTGCTTCATGGTCAATATTACGAGATAAAAAAGTATTTCTAACTATTTTATTGTCTGTTGATGTTTTTTTCAAAACTAACTATTCGATAGTCAAAATCATTTATTCAATAGTAAAATCAACTATTTAATATTCAAATTTATTAATAATAATACTGTTTTGTGACCATTTTGATTGTCAATTAATAACTTTCGTAAAATTTACTGCTTCGTGGTCAATATTACGAGATAAAAAAGTATTTCTAACTATTTTATTGTCTGTTGATGTTTTTTTCAAAACTAACTATTCGATAGTCAAAATCATTTATTCAATAGTAAAATCAACTATTTAATATTCAAATTTAATAATAATAATACTGTTTTGTGCCTACTTTGATTGTCAATTGATTTTTTGGAATCAACTTTTCGATAATCAATTTAACTATTTAAGTAGTAACATATATAACATTGTTCATAGTTAAATTTGACTTTATCGAATAGTCGTTGAATTACTATTAATATCGTCATCTTCGATACCTGTTTTTGGAAATGCTTAACTGATAGTTTTTTACTTGCCGCGTATACAAGAAGAATAATTAGTTCCCTGAAAATTCCCCAAAAAATTAACAACAACAACATTTTTCTCAAATCATTTCAATTGACATTTTACATTTTATTATAACATAGATATTGCGCCGTACTAATAACAAATTTTAGTCTCGACTTTAAATTTACGGAAGCTCACAATTGCGAAATTTGTATGGAAAATATAGCCACTGTGAACTACTAAAATTTAGAGTCGAAACTAAAAATGGTGATTGTTAAGGCCCATTATGTATTAGAACTAAAAAAAAAAAAACAATTAATATACAAAGAATTAGAAATATTTAAGTCTTATTTTTTTACAGATTGTCGTCCTCGATTAGCTCACAGGCATCAGTTGTCTGGAGCATATTTTCACTTTGGTTTGTTAAACGTATTTCATGTCCTTTACTGTTGACAAATTGAAGTTGAACTTTTTGTCCACTGGCGTCGAGCACTTCTAAATTTAAAATTTCACCGATATAATTAGAATCGTTTTCGTTATTTATTTTTATTCGTAGTAGGAAGCTATTATAGAATAGTCAAAATTGATTGGTACTCTTCTTATTTTGAAGAAACTGTTTCATAACTATCTTTAATATCAAAATAGTCACATTTAACTAATTTGTATTGTCACTAAATTAATTGATTGATTTTAACTATTTTCAATTTATTGTTGTGCAAAAATAGTCATTCGATAAATTTCATTGGAATACATAAAATGACTATGACAATAATTACAAAAGTAACTATTTTTTTCTCTGAGTGTAAGACTGCCTTTTCTGAAACGATATAGTAGAGTTTGTAAACCCACCTCGATTAAGTCGCTCGATCTTTGGAATATATTGAAAAGAGCTACAGGACGTTATTTCATATGTGTTTTTTGGAATATTGTGCAAACAAAATAATGTGTCAAGTGGCATCCACTGTTAAGTTTGAAGGCCGTCATACCCAGCGTTGCCACAATGATACAAGTTTAACAAAAGTGTTACACTTTTTAATTATTTTATAATTTTGTTACAATGTTACTTTTTTCGCTTTGTTCACTTTTTCGCATTAAAATCTTTTTTTTTTGTTTTTCTCGGTCAAAAATATTGAAAAGTTGAACTGGCAGCACTTTTCTCTTTCGAACAATCTTCTACCAATTTCTGTCAATGTATTTGTTTGTTTACACAGAGCACAAGTTGTGCAAAACGTCAAAGTGCGAGTGGTAATGGTAATGGGAGGGAATGAGAAAATACAACAATATTTTTCTGTATCGCCTCGTCGCCGTTGACAATGTTCTACATCTCGTGGTAAATAAAGTGTGTATGAACTAGAAATTGAAATTTACTTAGTTTGTCAATAATTTTGTTTTTTTTTATTTGTTAAACACAAATTGGACAGTTACGTCCATAAAGAGCTTCTTTTTTTTTTGTAAAATTAAAAAATTTAAAATGTTTTTTTCAGTTCGTTAAATTTTTTTTCCATTTGATACACTTTTTGAAAAAACTGCGGCGACATTGGTCATATCATTTTATTCTTACAAGCCTCTGGAGGGTGCTCTTAAGATTATTTTCGCCAAAAATGTTGGTTACGTGGTTCTAAGTAAGTTAAAATCGGATTAGTATAGAGAAACCGAAAGAAATTTCTCCAGATTCTCAGTTGTAAGTGTGCTGAACTACTGAGCGAGGGGCTCAAGTTCGGTTCACAGAAAAACATATATTGTAGGTACATCTTGAGGTATTTCCTGCTGGGCCACGTTTGACCGTTTCTATTCAGTTTTTGTTTCTGTTCTCTGCCCGATCTGTTTCAGATAAATGCCGACTTATTTTGCTTCTATGGTGACATCCACCAAACCTAACCCACATTCATGAACCACTTGTAAAATGCCTTCTGACACAAGAAACCTTTTCTAACAATAAATTTAAGTCGCCGTCCATGCACTGTAAACTGTAATGTAAACTGCATGTCCTCACTCCACCCCAACTCAAGTCCAAATAGAAATGGCATTGCCAACTATGCTCGTCTGGGAAGTTGTAATGAATTTCATCGACAAAATGGGTATATACTACACCCAACAAGTCCCGTTAACATCTCGATAAATATCCTCGTTCATCATTAACACCATTAGTGTATTACCAACAATTTCTCAGTCTCCTATTCGAAGTGCAGCTCCTCCTCGTAGTATAGTATTTGCAAATTCGACGTTCTGACTTATTAAGAAGGTCCTTACAAGTTCCTTCAAAATCTGCATATACACCAGAAGCCGATTGTGTCTTCGCACTTTAGCTCTTACTGCACAATGTACACCGACACACATAGTGCAGACGACAAAACATCCTTTCAATTGCATTCTATGGATGGACACACAACGCACAAGGCACAACACACAACACAAATGTTGGCCATATAATAAATCTATTTAGTTTGTTAAATGCTAACATGGTGACTTGTAAATTAAGGTTTTGCATTTCGGATTAATAACGATTTATGCCTCGGCTAAGACTTAATTGTATACATCTGCAGACTGCTGCGAAACCACCAGCATGGATATAGCGGGTGGTTAGCGGGGGTGTGAAGTCATTCCAAGCCACAATGCAAAACCAGCAGCCAACATGCATAACATCCTGTCAAATAGTGTTCAATTATTTATTACACGAGTGTGGACATGGTAGGCATTAATATTGTACGCGGAGGTATGTGCGTGTGCGTACGCCTGGATAATTGGACTGTATATCTATTTGAGTTTGACATTATACCTGAGTATTACGAGCTTCGGAAGGAGTTATGCTTTTCACATTATCCTTCCTCAAAATGTTCCTTTTTTTATGAATCCCTGACAGTGTTAGCACCGTATAACCATATCCTGCGGTTAATTTTATACCACCTGATAAGAGGGAGAGAGAGGGGGGAGAAAAAAAATCCACCACCGTGTTGATGCTAGGTGTCTTTGCCTTGTAAACTGAAAGGATTTGCACTCATGGTGTATATTTTTTTTTTGGGGTATTCGACAAATTAACTGCGGGCTGTATTTAACAAAACTGATTAATTGGAGGAGCAAGGAGGTTGCAATTTCGCGTGGCTGACACGATGGCGGGTTAATTATGTTTTGTAATCAAACCCGCAGCTGGATTAATTTTAATATTTAATAATAAAAAAAAGAAGCGCAAAAATTCCTATTAAGTGTAGGTACCTATGTGAAGAGAGGATTATATGATCTGGGTTAATGGCGCATTATTTTTTGTTGCGTGTTTTTGCGATATTAATTTCGCACAGAGTGGAGCCTACTTTGGATATACATTTATGAATTTGTTAGCGCCCGATGGAATATTTACTTTATGCAGGGTAATTTTCGTTTGGAATTAGGCAGAGTTCTGAAATAACAACACGAGCATTTGCAGCTTTAAAAGTAATGGACTTATGAATGGAAATGAGTGGCATTCAATTTAAATTTTGCGCAGTACTCAGTTATACGTTAGATGGGACATAATGCTGGGTGTACACTGTACATGTTTCCTTAAACGAATTAAAAATAAAGAAGACTTACAATCTAATGAGATGAAGCTTTCCAGCAGAGTAGGTATTTCGATTTGAGAACTTTGAGAATTTGCGAAGAGAAAAGCCCCCTAAAATCAAACGGCCAGCCGTTGTATTTTCATTTAATTTCATTTCATTTCATTTATTTATTTAGCAGATTCTGCTATTCATATTTCTTTAAAAACTCATTGAGAAAAAAAAAACAAATATGCATACTATGTATATAAAATTTGGAATTACATTGGTTGACTATTTTTAATTTTCCGTACCCAAAGCCAAAATACGGTACCTTAATAATTTCGCTTTTGTCCGTCCGAATATACTAGACCAATTTTGTTCCTAGGTCTATCTCAGAAACTAATAAACCACTGAGTAGAAAAAGGTACACATTCCACATATATGAGAAATTAAACTAAGAATGCCAAAATGTGTGTATTTCTATAGCGCACATTTTCCAATAGAAGTAGGCGCAAAAAATGATTCGAAAAAATTTCGTTTAGTGGAAAAAAGAAAACATTCCAGGAATATTTTCCTTTTTCAAATCAACTTTTGAAATAAGTAATCCGTTAGAATTTGAAATTTGAAATGAAAAATGTCTGTTATTTCGTAACTTTATGGGGAAGTCCCGCATAGGACTGTTGGTTTTATGGAGGTTAGCAATTTTCTGCCTCTTATTCAACGATTGTTAGCCAACGCAAGTGGTCACATCTTTGTTTGAATAAATTCGAACTGCAAAGAAGCGTACCCCTACATATGAAGTGAAGTCATTACAAAATGACGAAGTTCTAAACTTCAAAGACTGGTGGCCCAATTTTTTCAAAAAAAACGGCCAGGGACATGGCCAAAAATGATCAGAGCTTTACAATAGAACCACTGAGTAGAAAAAGGTACACATTCCAGAAATCACAGTTTTTGGGAAATCAAAAAAAAACTGTTTATCGTAGAAACTAAAAGTTATATTCCAAAACTTCATAAGAAACACATCTAGTGCTACTAGTAAGAAGTATCATCCCAAAGTTTAAAAAAAAAATTCCAAGTGATAAGGCTAATAATGGTAGTTAAAGAGGCTGGAATGTTTTCCTTTTTCTGCTATTTTAAATAAAAATCGGAAGCAAATACTTTGTATCAGTAACTTTATTATAAAAATATAGAAAAATACAATTTATTCATCATTGTCATCGCTATCTGCATTATTAGAAGTTGGCCATTGTAGAATTTCATCGTAAAATGTTCTATATTCTTCGGGGATATAGTGTGTGACCTTTGATATGTCCATCAATTTCTTGGCGTTGATCGCAACTTTTAATTGGTATGCTTTTACGACAGGAAGCAGCACTGTATTTACCTTTTTGAGTCGAAAAGCTTCTTGGATAAGGCCATCTATGTATATGGATGCCTTTACAATCCCTTTAAGCTCAGAGTTGTAAACTAAGTGCCTATACTTGCTTATCATTGACGTACAAGGCTGAAATTTACACTCAACATCTGGGATAACCTCTAGTTAAACCATTAAAATACCAATGGTATCGACACATCGATTGGTTTTAGAATAATTAGTTATTTGGTGAAACAAATATTTTCATTCGCACAAAAAGCTGTTGATTTCTTGATTTACAAAAAAATGGATAAATATCTTTTTTGTAGATCATGCACGTAGCTGTATATGTGCCGAAGACTGTTTTGAGGAAAAGTTGATATTTTAAAAGATATTTACAAGAAACTGTCAATCACTATATAAAGTACGCTCCTTTTAACAATTTTTCGTTCGTTATTGGTGTGTTCTCTTAATCGATTCCAATTGGAATTTTCAATGCATACTGAACTCTACTCTACACAGTCACAGCACAGACCAAACTCCACACTAGTGTTTGTGCTCTCGGTAATTTCCATTTTCCAATTCTCCATTTCCTAAATCGTATTCTCTAAATCGCTTTCCATTGGAACTTTTCCAATGAATACAGGAGTATTCATGCACACATGAGACTTGAATGTATTTTGAACTGGGAGGGGAGGTACCTTCCCATGAGAAATGTGGAAATGATTCTGGCCTTCTGACTTCTGAGTTATATGTTTCATTTTAGTATTCCTTGGCTGCTAATGAAAACTTCACAATTTTTTTTATTTAGTTATCATGATCCTATATGGTTCCAGGCTTTAAAAGGAATGAAGTAAGGCAAACAAACGCACGTTATTAAATATGTGTCGGCTAACATCACCCAATTAAGGAATGCTAAACAATGGTTCCGCCGGAAAATGGGAATGGAGGCAGAGGTAATTTTAGTGGATTGAAGACCCACACATAGGCTTTCGATGCTTTTTACAAAAAGAAAAGAATCTTCGCAGTTTCCAACTCTAGCGAAGTACGGAACCTTCGGCGCGCGAGTGACACTCGCACTTGGCCGGTTTTTTTTTTATAAAATTGATGGCTTTTCTTTTAAATATAACAATGTTAGTTTCAAGCTTAAATTCATGTGGAAACGTATTAAAAGGCCCTTACAAGATTTACAAGATATTTGGTAATCTAAAATCCTCTCTAGGGCTCAGTAGTGCCATTTTTGCATTTTTTATCCTTTAAATTGCATATAAGTATGAATAAAATATGCTATAATCTAGCATATTTTAAATTTTTAACATAAGAACCCATCATAAGAAATATTTTCGTGGTATATTTTTTTGTACAAATAACGAACGCATCCATTAAAATTTTCTGCATTTGGCATTACTGAAGATTTATACGACACCTTGTCAGTTTGAAGTATCAGCGGTGAAAGTGTTAAACCTTAAAAACAAAAATCAAATCCAAAGTCAACTGCCCGAGCCGTGAATTGCTGCTCCATTAAATTTAAGCCTCTTTCTAAATGGAAAGGTAAATATATGCGTATATTTATGGCTTATTGTTTTTTTAAACTTTTTTTTTGATAAAGTCGTTGTTTTATTCCTCCATATAATTTAGCATATTTATTTCTTAATTAAGCATATTTCGGTAGAAATTTTCTGGCAACACTGGTTGTGCTTCGCTTACATATCTTAAATATTTTTTTAGGTAACTAGGTAGCGGGTTGTATTTAATTTTAAATATGAAACATAGAACATTTAACAAAATTCTTTGCTTAATACTCGACCACTTTAACATATTTAACATTAACGATTATTAACTTTAACTTAACTTTAGGATTATTCTCATAGCTTTGTTTTGAAGTTTTTGTAACTTAGATAACATATAAAAATAAATACAACACTGAAGAACAGTACTCAAAATGATGTTTCATCATCACATTATAATATATTAATTGCACAAATTATTGAAACTTTCTTTCGTATTCTCTTAAAAAATATAAACTCAGAAAAATATCGCAAGCTAAATTCTAGTCCGATCAGGCTTATTCTAAACTCAAAATAAATCGAATGATTCTTAAAACAATAACAAAAATATAAAATCAAGCTTTTAGTATTAGAATCTGAATTATATCATTGAATTATTTTTTTTGCACACAAATACAGGATCGAACAAGAATTGTATTCTCCAATCAAGCCGCACAATGTACAACTTGCATGATGAATAAAGAAAGTTCAATCATTCCGTTTGATATCTCGTTCAGATTACTCGTTTCCGTAGTTAAGTGTTCTTTCAAAAAATAAAAGAGCGGAAAATTGTAATAAAGTGCAAGTGACAACAAAAATGGTGGAATTAATAATAATAATTCAATATAAATACTATTGTATAAAAAAGAAAATGTCTGATTTGTATCCATTAAATAATGAAAAGACATATTTTAGCTTTAAGTACCTACATTTAAGCATTTTTGTTTCAATAAATAAATATGATTCTTAAAAAAATAATTCCTTTTATTTTCTAGAACAGTTGCTTGTTGTTCTTATTTAAATTTTTGTTAGTTTATTTCAAGAGTAATTATTCTGGTCTTTAGGGAGCAATAATCTTACTGCTGATAAATAGGTGAAAAATAAGATGATTTCGAGCTTAATTTAAGCTCACACATTCTTCATAGCGTAATGTTTAAGAATCCGTAAGCTTAATTTAGGTTTACAATGATTTAAATCAAGTTGTTGCATTCTTAGAAAGAAATGACTTTCGGCTTAATTTAAGCTTACACGTTCTTAATACTGTTATAGAACAATCTTAAAATAAGAATTAAAGGTTAATCAAAAAACATACTCAAAGTAAGACTTTTGTATTTGGATTGAGAGTTTCCGAGCTTAACAGACTTTCGTCAACGATTTTATCTCGTTTTTTTCCTGAGTGACCTTTTTCGAAATTTTCTTTACGATAAAGTTCAAATGAATGTTAAATTTACGTTTAGCGTCAATTACAACACCCAAGTATTTAATTTCGTGAACTTGTTTAATTATTGAGTTATCTATAGGTACACAAGTTGACTAACGTATTATTTTTGGAGACGATGAATTTAGACTTATTAGCGTTTATTTTAAGCTTGTTTGACATTAACCATCTACTTATCGTGAGCAGGTCCTCCTGGAGGTTTGCTCGCATTCATCGATGTTTTTTCCGCATAATGTAAATGAGTGTATCATCAGCAAAAAGGCCGAGTAGGGAGTGCCTTATTACATCCTTTATATCATTGGTATACCTATATAATGAACACAAATTAATGTTTGGATACTATTCGATAATACACCATTTACTTTTGTTATCTGAGTTCTTCTGACTGAAACCACTTTATTTCCTTATTTCTAATGCCATATTTTTGTAGCTTGAGGGTTAAAATGTTTCCATCGATAGTCTCAAAAGCTCGCTTGACATCAAGAAAAACTACTATAAAATTGCTTTTACTCGCGAGTTCTTCTTTCCAAGATAATAATAAATTATTCAATGCTGATTCACACGAGTGATTTTTTCTAAAACCTCGAAATATTCTTCCACTTGGGTTTTCACAATTTTTTATAGAACTTTTTCGTACCGAGGGAGCGCGTTCAAAGCTCTATATAGTCTTCACACTTTACAGAATTCTTAATTTACCCAATAGAGGTTATCACAATGCTTGAAATATTCCACTCGAAATTGCTGCATTGATATCAGTTATACTCTTAACAAAAAACGAATTAAATTGTTCAACAATTATTTTATCTTCAGTTATTTCCACACCGTTAAAACATATTCAATATTCAATTGGCCAATTGAAGCGGCTGAAGGTGCTTGCGGGAGTGTGTTGCGTGGGTGTGTAGAGCTGTTTAAGTGGAACTGAAGAGCGGCAAATAAACGGCGACCAAGACGAGCAGGGAGCAGAGCCAGGCGACCGATTTCTTGTTCAGCCTGTCTTCTGTTCTAAAGCAAAATAGTCTGCGGAAGCAATTAGAAGAAGAAAAAGACTCCAACTAGGTTGTATGTTCACTTTGTCTTTATTCAACAGACTGCATTACTGCAACTATGTAGACTAAACTCGCGCCGCCCTTTTATACCCAAAATAGTAGCGGTTAATTTCATGTGCTTTCCGTTTATTGACTATTTTGTGTAAAAAAGAAGTACACGTTAGAATTTAACTTACAAATACGTTGACAGAGTTAAATAATGAGCATTTTTCGCGATGTATTTTTTTTAATTCGCCACAAGATAAAGAAAAGTAAGCTAAATTATTTGAATTTAAAAATAAATGAATGAGAACAAATTATGAATGTTGACACATGTTGGCCTTAAAAATTCAATGTCACTTGAAATCGTTTACTCGGTACCTTGCTACTAAATTAAATTAATCGTGCCTTCCTTAGTCTTTCAGACCCCCTGATCGGGATTTTTCTTCAGCGGCCTTTACTTATTTTGTGAATATATATACAGGGTGTTTTTTTTTAGAGGTATAAAACTTTAAGTTGGCAACACTATTTTAACTGCCGGCCATTTTGTCAGCTGTCAAGTGATTTATTTTTAGTTTGGTTTGCCATTTCATCATGAACAAGTTGACAGATGAACAACGCTTGCAAATTGTGCAAATTTATTTCGAAAATAATGGTTCAGTTCGCGAAGTTTACCGCAAGCTCCGTTCATTTTATGGTCGACATAATCGTCCATCAGAGCAATTAAATCGGTTAGCCGTGGATCGTTTTCGCACTACGTTTACTCTATGTGATAATACGCATCCGCAGAGACGTCGAACAGTGCGCACCGAAGAAACAATTGCCGCTGTAGAGCAAAGTGTTGAAGAGGACCCGGATGAATCGATTCGCCACCGTGCACAGCAATTGGAGCTTTGTCCATCAACTTTATGGAAGATTTTGCGCAAAGATGTTAGCTTGCGACCTTACAAGATCCAGCTTGTGCAAGAATTAAAGCCGCGAGACCATGCAATGCGTCGTGATTTTGGTGTATGGGCCGAAAATGAGATTGATATCGATGCTGATTTTCATCGCAAAATGTTGTTCAGTGATGAGGCTCATTTTTGGTTGAATGGCTACGTCAACAAGCAAAATTGCCGCATTTGGAGTGAAGAGAATCCACATCAGACCCTTGAGACGCCATTACATCCACAAAAACTGACTGTTTGGTGTGCTCTAGGGGCTGGTAGAGTCATTGGGCCATACTTCTTCCGAAATGATGCTGGAAAGTCAGTTACCGTTAATGGAGACCGGTATAGAACCATGATAATTTACTATTTTGCTCCCGAATTGGATGGCATGAATGTGGATGAGATGTGGTTCCAACAAGACGGCGCTACATGCCACACAGCGCACGTCACAATCGATTTATTGAAGGAAACATTCGATGAGCGCATAATTTCGCGGAAAGGACCCCTCATTTGGCCACCAAGAACGTGTGATTTGACACCATTGGATTATTTTCTTTGGGGATATGTGAAGTCGCTCGCCTACGCCAACAAACCAGAAACGTTAGGGGACTTGGAAGCCAACATTCGTGGCGTTATTGCCGACATACAGCCCCAAATGCTCGAAAAAGTGGTTGAAAATTGGACCTCTAGACTTGGCTTTATTTGAAGCAGCCGCGGCGGCCACATGCCCGAAATCATATTTAAACATTAATGGCATAAAATTATCCTTCCAGTAAAGCCAAATTGATGGACATTAAAACGATTTTTTTGTGTTTTATTTCAATTCGAAGTTCTATACCTCTAAAAAAAACACCCTTTATATATACCTACTTCTTAGTGTTCCGAGTCCAGAAAAGAACACTATTTCGATGGAACTCATACGCATACAGACCACATCTAAAGTTCAGCTTCAAACATTTTAAAATGTCTTACGAGCGACTCCAATCAAACCTAGTTTTTAATTACCCGACAGTCAGACAGAGGTGCTTAAACAGGACAACCAGACACACAAACAACAAATTGAACTCCTCATTTAAGTACAGAGACAAACAAAGGTTCGAATATTTGAATATTTTTTATAGGCCGCATTCATCGTAAAATCATTTCCATTTCACATCCAACGTATATAAGACTGCTTCTGAAAATTCAGCAACCTCCTTCCCTCCCCCAGTCATATCGATTTCTCGTTTGCAACCCTCAAAGTCATCACCAACATCGATTGGAATAACTACACCCCATCTCTTCGACACTTGTTCGACAGGCCCCCTTGAAAGCCTTGATACTGAAACTAAGCGGGTGGGGAGAAAAACTTCAAAACTCACGTACGCACATACATCAGCCAGGAGTCATGCCTTTCAGGGAGAAATAAATGAATTTGCCGCATATACGAGTAGCTTCCTGGCTCAGCTGCCATTTGACCCTCAAAAACTTCCCCGGCCCAGACGCGCGTATAACCGTCTGAACGCGAAAGAATGACTGTCTAATATAACGGCGAATAACCGCACACGCGAATGACTCATCAATCAAATATGCAACACAAGTCGTCTTCGTCGTCGTCGTCGTTGTCGGAAGAAAAACACCCCCGCTGCAAACGCCCTCTCTACCTTTAGAAAAACAGAAAAGTCCTTCAAACTATCGCGGAAAGCATAAAATATTCCAGACAAGTCGCTCGCCGGCAGCGTATGATATGCCCCGAAAGGGTTGAAAAATGGCGGTGCGCGCGTGCAGTCTCGGCGCGAACGTCACTGCGCTATCCATACGTGGCCGTCGTGCTGGCTGAAGGATTTGCCAACACGATGATGTATCGGGGCAACTCGCCCCGATTCATACCGTCATTCAATCATGCGGATGTCAATCAAACGCTTTTGCATTAATTTTCTTCGGCATAGTTACAGAATACAATTTTACATCATGATGATGGACGCGAGCGGAAATCCGAGAAACAAAGAATACAATGGCCGGAAAATATTCCACCAAAGCGACGAAGGGTGACATGGCTTCGGTTTGGGTGATAAGGACACAGTTCCAATCCACCATGCCCCCCGTCAGTATGACATACAAAAGTAATCTGCTGAAGATTTAATTTAGATACTAGAACAGAAACCAATTCATTATTCTCTCGGGGAAAAGCCGAACCAGAGCTCTTAGATCACCCCGACCAGAACTCCATTAGTTGGGAGCTTGCATCTCCCTCCATCGCTATAGTGATTCGTATCATAGCTCTCGGGTTAGTGTAGGGTGGAGGCTGTATGCGGCTGTATTCGGCTGAGGTTATAATGCGATTAAGGAAGGCAATCTAAATCCTGGCCACAATGTTTGATTTCATTATTTTAATTATTTTTTTGTTGAAGAAGTTTTGCGGTTTGCCGCGCAGCAACGAGGACGAAACAAATTTTGACAATTCACTTGGGAAATTGATGGGGTTCCGATTTTGTGTGCGTCATTGAAATGACATCACTGGAACTGGCTTAAACATTTCCATTCGGCAAACATCGATGACTTGTGTGGCTGTGTGTAGCAGAGTGACAAGCCGGCATGATTAATGACTTCGATTTCAGTTCCGAGACTCAACTTCTCGGGCTCGCATCTTATTGAATTAAATAGCTTTCGAATATTCTTACACCCATCTAGCTGAATGTTAACAAACTGCATCACTAATAGAGCAAAAGTTTGCCATTCCATCGAGTAGGGCAAAGGGATATCCGACACGACGACAAGGCACACATTCATCATAACTTTCCCCCGCCCCAGTCTGGAGCGGTAATTTGCTTTCAAGGAAGTCTCGTGTCCATCCGTCATCTATGGCAAATGGATGTTTTTAGTTAAGCACAGCGCAGTATCCATCCTTGGGAGGAGTTGTTTTCGTCTTTTTGCCAAATCATACTCATCACTCGAGTGATGAGCATCATCATTATCATCATTATTTTGCTTGCTCTATTGGCATTTTTGGTTTGCGGAGCTTCTTGGCTTAGCTTCGTGTTTACCATTTATTAACCGGAACGTTTATATAGAGAGATAGACCGAAGGAGATGATTCTTGGCTGGCAGACTAGGGATACACTGTGAGAAAGATGTGTGAGGGAAAATGAATCGGAGGTGTGGACTTAGTTGTGTCGGTCGAGACTTTTCTACATATGCTTAATTAAATTATTTTTACCACCACCTAAATGCGATTCTTTTCCATGACTCTCTTTTTAATACACTCGTTTACTACTCGTCAGTTTGTTCCTTCCTGTCTCTATCAAATGCAGTAATATTGCATTTCCTATAAAGACTTCCTATCCACTTTAAGCCTGATCAATGCCCAAAGTAAATATATATATATATAATTAATATTATTAGAAAAAAAAGTTTGGCACTCGTTAGTTTGTTCCTTTCTGTTTGATTTGTATCGAAAATATTGCATGTCTAGGTCAAATCTTTGTATCAACTCAAGGTTGGATTTTAGACAAGAAAATAAATGCTTCCTCAATGGATTGATTCGAAAATATTTTACCACTCGTTAGTTTGCCCGGATAAAATCTCACAATATTCAGTATTAAGTCTTTCTCGGCGGATCCTTGGTTACAATAAATGTTTCTTCAGCCATTGCATTCATTGACAAAATCGCTTGCTACTCGCTACTCGCCTGTTCTTTACTCTCCGGATCAATTCTGAAAATATTAAATGTCCATACATCTATGTATCAACCCAAAGCCGAATCTCCGCCAAGAATATATATTTTTTTCTGACCAATGAGTAAACTTAAAAAAAAAATTGTTGCTACTCGTTAGTTTTTTCTTTTCTTTCCGGATCAACTCTGAATGTTTGTATCAACTTAAGGCTCGCTTCGGGGATCACCAGAAGTAGGAGAGTTGCGTAAGATATGCATTCCTTATGACAACGAATTATTTATTTGAGGAATTGTTTGCTCCTCGTTAGTTTTTTGCCGTGCAGTCTGAATTCTTTTATGTCCGATCAGGTCTTTTTATCAACCCAAAGATGGAACCCTGGTTACAGTATATGTCTCTTTAGCTAATGCATCAATTAGAAAATTACTTGCTACTCGTTAGTTTTTTGACGTCCGGATAAAACCTAAATTCTTTTATGTTCTCTGGTTACAGGTTATGTGCCTTCAGCTAATGCATTAACTAGAAAATCGTTTGCTACTCGTTACTTTTTTCTCTGATTTGTGGAACATTCTTACAATATTTCGTGGCCGTGTGGTTTACTAGAAGCCGGAAAGTTGTGTTTCCTGCCGCAATACTTATTTAACGAATCGTTTCCTACTCGTTAGTTATTCTTCCTTCTTGACAAAAACAAAGACGCGAAGGCAGTCATCTCGAAGGCTTTCAATAAGGGGTTTTAATATATTTGTTAGAAATTTGAACACGACCGTTGGCATCTTCGATCTGCTTCTAAGGTATATTTAAACGGAACTCTTCAAGTCTATGAATTTTGGAGGAGAAGACTGCTCATGTTCTTATTAGGTCAAGTTTGTTGGCAAGGAGTAGATACTCCGTGATGCTCGCATGTTTCTATTACTCATAAACAGCTTAATTAACTTCTTTACAACAACATTGACACAGAATTTTTGTCTTTTTTCCAGATAAACCCCGAAACAGAAAACTGCGCTTCGGTTCCATCAGGTATGTACTCCATTTCCACAAACCGTCACATTACAAATCTAAATTTATTACAAACAATCCCACATGAACGCTATTTCTCTCGGTGTATAAGAGTTGCTACTTCAAGACATTGCAGTGTCATCATAGCTGAAAATGTACTTATCATTCTCCTCGAATTAGTCAACATTACCATTCGATGTTCAAAGGCTTCCCTTCCGGGCTACTGGACTTGCTCCCCATTCCCCATCCAACAGACCTACTTCATTCGCTGATGGCTCAATTAAGCACTTGTTTACCCAGTGATGCCTAAGATTTGCGCACGCTGTTCCTCCCATCAATCCCATTCGCTTTGCGAAGCCGTTATCGTTTTTATCGCCAGCGCATTGGGGAATTTTTATTAATGGAATTTTAAGCATTCGTGAAATGCTGATTTAACGATTTTTATTATTTCCATTGCTCACCCCATGAGCCAGTGTCTATGGCCACCCCCAAAACGCCCATCCCCCATCAGCAATGTTTCAAGATAACAGAGCGTGGCGCTCTAAGGTGAAAAGTCGTCGGGATTTTCAACATTCCAGGTGATGAAAGCAACTGTTTGTCGAAATACAAGAAAGTTACCAGCGCGTAAGTCGAGGTGCGGATGAGTTTAGGGCCGGGCGGGGTGGGCTTTCATCTAGAATAATAATAAGCACACAACAATATTGCCTGGTGGTTGAATTCATTTTTCTTTTGCCGAGAGCAGAAAATCCAGCAAATTTTGTAATTTTATTTTCTACCATTATTCTCAATTTTTTTGCTCGTTCTTTTGCTTTGTATCTTTATCTTTGCTGCGATGTTTCGCTTGTTTATTCTGCTGCTAGCTGCTACTGCTACTGCTGTTGCGTAAATTTTATGCAAAGTCAGCAAAGATTACTTATGCAAATTTAATAAGGCGAAATTATAGGTTAAATAGGTTCGTTGGTGGAGCCAGTCCGGACGCAGGCGGCATAGGTGGCGTACTAGAAAGGCACTTGTTTGGCGCGATGCTCAACGAACAATCATGCTTCACCATGTGATGCGATGATAAATTATGTATTCAATTATTTAATTATATTCCGGCGGATTGTTGCGATTCTATAAACAAAATCTGCTGCGAATAATAAGAGAATAAAATTCGCTGGAAAAAATGAGAGTTTTTTTGATTAAAATTAAAAAAAGGAAAGAAAAAAACAAACACACGACATGAAACGAAAGAAATAACAATCGAGAGGAAAAACAGATGCCTGACATTTAAGACGCCTTATATTTGCACACAAATTGTGTTTATTGTGAGGAAGTGGATACATATAGGATAGAGGTACTGAACAATTTCGGACCAACGAATTGATACAGCCTGAGCTACTTTCAGCGATGGGATGAATGGAGTGCGAGGGAAGTGGCTTCGAAAAACGGTATATGAGTGGAGGAGGTTTTTCGGGCTTAAGGTTGATGGCGTAGTCATTGTTTACTTGCGGGCAATTTGGCAGATGCAAAGTTATCGCGAATAAAAATATTTGAAGTATAACACCACCGGAAGGGATTTCTGGTTAAGACTGGTGTGGTCCACGAGATACACTAGGAAGGCAGCCATCGCATCATCACAAGTCCCTGGCTATAAGCCTTATTCAATTATTGTTGGTTAAAGTGGCTCTCTAATTTTGCACACCGTCAAAAGTGAGGTTTTCCTCTACTCTACTGGATTGTTTTGGGCCCGCTTTGGCTAAGAACTTGGCTTTGTATTTTTTAATTTTTCCAGCCATCCTACTAATAGTCAGAATCAGCGTTGCCACAATGATACAAGTGTAACAAAAGTGTAACACTTTTTAATTATTTTATAATTTTGTTACAATGTTACTTTTTTTCGCTTTGCTACACTTTTTCCCATTAAAATTTTTTTTTTGTTTTTCTCGGTCAAAAATATTGAAATGTTGAAATATTGGCAGCACTTTTTTCTTTCGAACAAACTTCTACCAATTTCTGTCAATGTATTTGTTTGTTTACACAGAGCACAAGTTGTGCAAGACTTCAAACTGCAAATGGGAATGGGAATGGGAGGGAACTAGAAAATACAACAATATTTTTCTGTATCGCCGCGTCGCCTCTGACAATGTTCTACATCTCGTGGTAAATAAAATTTGTGAAATAGAAATTTAAATCTACTTCGATGGTCAATAATTCTGTTTCTTTTTTTGTTTTTTATTTTTATTTGTAAAACAGAAAGGTAGGTCAATAAAGAGCTTTTTTTTTGTAAAATTATAAAATTTGTTCAGTTTGCTACATTTTATCCATTTGTTACTTTTTGAAAAAAGTTGTTACACTTTTAAAAAAAAACTGCGGCAACATTGGTCAGAATGCTAGTTGTGGTCTCACGATTTCTCTGAGCTACGCGACATGTGGTCTACCTTTGTTGAGCATTAAAACAGCTGTGGCCTGTTGTTTTACCAGCCAAGCACCACAACAGTTTTGGTTTCGCGTTTTTTCTGGAGTACACCATTTGTCGTTGTGGTCCATGTTTTTTTTAGCACTACACCAGTTGTTGCCTGACAGATTTCTTTATTCACTAAACTACTACTACTTGTTGTTTTCAGTTGCTTTTACAGCGCTAGGTACCACTTGTGATCCAACTTTTTTTAGCACTACACCAGTTGTTGCCTGACATTTTTTTTGTATCACTAAACTACACTACTCGTTTTCGGTTGTTTTTCCAGCGCTACAATAGCTGTAGCTTGTGGTCCAACTTTTTTTAGCACTACAGCAGTTGAGTTGTTACCTTACAGTTTTTTTTTATAACTAAACTATACAAGTTGTAGTCTGTTATTTTTATAGCGCTAAACTTCTTTTGAGTATGTTCTCATGCTTTATTTGGCGTTACAGCACTAGTGGTAAATACGAGGAACAAATGATTGCGAAGGGAGTATTAAGGATACAAATGCCACTGCATTGAACTCACAGCTGCACTCACGTGTGTGTAGCCAGCAGGAGTTTTCTGGTTCTTCGGCCACCATTTGGAATCTTGAGAGCGCCATTCGCCGATTTATTTACTCCAAGTGCCTTCCAAAGAGTTCTGCCTGTCGTTTATTTAATATACCTAACGAGGAATTTAATACACCTTCTGGAGTGTGCCTATCATTCGACATTCAACCTCAACTTTGACAGACTTTCTTATTCTGTGACTGCCCATAAACAGTCTCAAAGATATCCTATTCCAACAATAAAGCCATTGAAATAAATTTCCTAACAATTCGTCGGACCTTTCTTGTTGGCCGCTTAGCTTAACCCGCCTCGTTAGCAACTCTATGACTTTTATCAATCGAATTACTTACATAACCACCCCCTCCCCCTTCAATAATTGTCTTTATTTACTTAATACATTTCACAATGAACGCATTAACCGAGCATCACTGCATTCCACGTCGCTGCACACTCCCTCACCCAAAACTGGCTCCATCTTTTGCTGTACACAAAGCAAAGCAATCACAGAATCTGTCATCATCAAAATTGTATGACAGAAGTAGTACATACACCCGTACACCATACACATGCAATCAGCATATTTACTGTGTTCAATGACTTAGAAACGTTCCTCAAATCCATAAACGAAATTAATTTCTCTCGGTCGTCGCAACTTCCGCCTCGCATCACAACCGAACCCAATTTGACTCAGCCAACTGAACAGAGAACCGCTTGCCGTCCACCCTGTGTCATGAAATCTAGCGCACAAGTGTCCTATCCATGGCGAATCTCAGTCTATGAAGAAAAAAAAGGCACCGAGAACTAGGAAACGAAATGGCTTGTCCTTTGACCATAAATTAGTTACTGGTCAGCCATTCAATTAATTAATTAGCTCGCCCATATGTCCTCTGGCTGTCGCCTGTGTCGTCTTCGCCAAAGCGTATGGGCGCACATATACCTACTGGATAGAAAAACAAAACAAAAACATTTTTGCGCAAGTGTATGTGGGGCCTGCTTCCCCGGTCCCTGTAATAGCATATTGCATGGTGGTGGGTTACAACATGGACGGTCCTTTTCCTTCCCTCCAACGTGCACAAGTGGTCATACGAGACTGCTTAATGTCCTGAAAAATTGCATACGTTTGACTGATTAGGTGTACAGAGGGACAGTATTCACAGGACCCCACACCGAAAATTAGCGTGAGGGTGAAGTTTTGTATCGCTTTTTGTATGATCCATTCGATATCCTTCGACGGTGTAAAGTCACAAGTGGTACATCGACTCGACACTGACAAAGGATTTCCAATCACAAATTTCACTTCGTCCATATTAACACCATCATCCGCATGGCTCCGTTTAGAGCAGGTGGGGCTGGGTAAAGGATAACAAAGTGGCCCATCGTTGCAAACCAGCAGCCACACCGCCGCCTGCTCACACATTTAATTAATTTAATTACGTACGTGATTCGATTTGATTGAATTTTCAAGTATTTAACGTTCCACCGATGATGACGATGATGATGATGACGATGTCGATGGCAGGACATACCTCGGCAATCCTTTTGCCACTTCAAAGTCCTCGTTCGCGTAATGGGTGGGGAGGGTGTGTGCGATGCCTGAAATTGGACGTTTTTAAAGTGTCTCCCACCGAACGACGACCGACGGCGTCCTGCTCAAATGAAATCAACCGCAATCTACACATCGAACACATCCGCCCACACGCAAGCGAAAACCCCTTGAGGGAGTCCTTGGCGAGTGTTCCACTTGACTGTTACTGCCGAATCGGTTGAGCGGCAGTACCCGGCCTGCAGCGAGATACTCCAATCGAATATTTGGCAGGGAATTTGTGCGAACCAGTTTCATTTCGCAGAGGATTTCCAGCAGCTCTCACGGATCAGTTGTTGAAGTGGTCAGTGCTCACTGCTCACTGCTTAGTGCTCAGTGCTCCTGCTCAGTGCTCGGTCTTCAGTGTTGCACTTGCAGTGTTCTATTGCCTTGGAGCTTCGAGTTGCTGCGATGCTCCACGGATGGATGGTTCCGGTTTACAATGTGCAAGACAATGTGTTTACCAAATGGAGTATTCCGGAGGAAATTCCAGAAGCATAAAGTGTTCTAATGTGGTCATGCTGACGCGTACTTTACAACGTGCGTGCGTATACGAAATTCCACGGCTGCGGTTGTGTGGACGATCGAAGTGATTGTATTGGATTTTGAATATTGGCAACCTGGCACTCCAGGTGGTAGATACAGCGCAGGAGGCTTTGTAAATCGAAATGCGAGAAACAATTTGTAGCGTTTGCCAAGTCATATGCTCGAGGAATACCATAACCCCTTAGCCGTACGGCATACTCGACATAGATGCAAAGATGGGCCAGAACCTACAGGGATGCGGACTGCAAAGGCAGAAACCACCTTTAGAGGACTACGTAATAGCCTGTGCAGGGTCTGCTGTGGTTTACATGTTACGTGGATATCGATTGTGCGTTTGTAAAACAGCCTCGTGGCGTGAGAGGGGTATAGTTGGGGTAAGGGATTGACGGTTTTTGGTGCAAAATGATTGGCGATTTAAGATTAAAGCTGTAGCTGAAAAAGTCTTTTGAACTTTTTCTCCCTGGAACTTTGCTGTTCGGCGCTGTGGACATAAATGCGGCTTTGCCCGTTCACTATATGTGTGAGGATTTTTCTTAAGGATCATGGCTTTAAGACGTACCAAACGCAGACGGGCACAAGAACTTACTAAGCCTAGGGAAGCCCACAAAAATGATGACGGCACTTATTTCTTCAAAACTGATGTTTCAGTTGTATTACAGTCGATGTAGCATATTTAAATCGCACATCGACTCAATCATGTAACCACTTGAAACAGCATGAGTCCCCAACAATAAAGTACCTCCTTCAATTTACTTCCTATGAACAGCCAAGTTGCTGGCCTCATTTCCAACTCCACTTGCAGTCCAATTATTGACTATCGTCCGAAAATTTCTTCGACATCAATCGAGCATTCAATGGGCAACCGCCTTTTGTCTTGTACCACATCCTGATGTGTATTATACGATCTTACACAATCACCGCTTGGATGGAATCCATTCATATCCTGCAACAATACAAATTATCTGACAAGTCAATCATGCCCTTCGACATTGCTTCCGATAGAAGTGCCAATTCTCTTTGAAATAATTGGTCCGGATCGGTTCTAATTGTGTGCACTGGACTCTGGACAGTTACAGCCCTCAATCGTCTTATCTGCCATACAGTCATTAACGTCAATCGAAGTTGCGTGCAAGGACAATTACAAAAAAGAAACTTCAGTCCAAGCCATCATCTGGGAAGGGGATTATCTTATTCGCAAGAAGCTGTCACACAGCAAGTGAGAATCCAACACCAAGAGCTGCTCCAATTAACAGGTCACCCCATATCACTTACAGGATTTTCGGGGGACGAAAGGATATCGCCAGACGGTCAACCAATCGATGTGATATAGTACAAAAAGTTTCCGTGTGGGTGGTGTAGGCTGGGGTGCGATTTCATTAAACGCAATACAACTTTTGCCTGTCTGTCTGTCCATTCGGTGTTTGGTTTCAAATTTAATATCACAGTCGGAACACATTGCACAGAGTCGGAGCGGCTAAGACGGACGTCACATGCAGAAGACTGACGCCATCGGTCTTAAGTAATTTTAGTTGTACTTGTTGTGTTTGGGTGGAGAGTTGAAACCCTCGTCACTCGTTGTGTAACAGAGCAAGTTTCTTCAAGCCACATTCAGCCCTTCGGGTATAATTTAAGCAAGAAAAAAAATAATAAAACACGGGAAAGAAAATGTGCCACAAAAAACCATCTTCTGCATTGTAACCGATAAGGGTATCGCATGCTGACGGTGCCCAGGGGGTGATGAGCTTAATCATACTTTAGCCACCCTGAGGTGGAATTTGTTCATGCGTTTAAGACGTTGTGCCTGCCGCACACGCAGCGGCAATTGCAATGCATTACATTTTTTACTCCTCCACTTTGTTGTTATGGCGAATCTTATCCGTATCCATATGTCGATTATCCTTGGTGTTTTATTTATTTTCCGTTTGCATGGCGGGGGGCACTTTGCACATTCATGGGGATATGGTTAATTTAAAACCTCGATTTATCATCTTCGAATATTTAATGAATAAATTGATGCAGTTGTGCCAGCGCCAGGGGCGAATAGCTACTGATAAATGCATTGAAAATAAAATACGGGCTCTATTCCACAAAACATGTTATCAACTTTTCACTTTGCAGTTTTCAAATTCCATTTTTTGGCAAAGTGATAAGTGTTTTTGTTCCACAATATTCTTTGAAAATCTCACTTTGCACTAGCAAATTTTTGCAAAGTCTTTGCGCTCTCCTGCAAAGTGACTGTTCAAAGTATTCCACAAAGCATTTAATCATCTTTGCATTTCTGTCATATCACTTTTCACTTTGCATTGCTTAATAGAAGTTGTTAAAATGAACCGCAAAATAAAAATTGAAAAACAACTTGCAGTGTTACATTTGATCAAAGAATAAAAAAATATTTTATTTGCTAGTTTTCAAATAAAGGAAGTATTTTTTTATAAAATTATTGTAAATATTTGGAACATTTATTTAAGTTTACATTTCATTTTGAAGGTTAATAAATTAGATAATAGAGTGTATTGTGATCCAATTTTTGTCCAATTTTATCTAAAGGGAAATCAACTTAAATTTGATTTAATTTAAACGAAAGCACTCTTCAAAATTAAAGGTTTGTTGTCCCGAATGAATTCGGTCTCTATAATTTGTTGTTATAACTGCGTCGAACAGAAACACACGTCTTAACATTTTGAAAGCTTCACTAGTTATAACAATATGCATTCGTAAGGCGATCGTTTACCTTGCAAACTTTTGACAAACTTATCAAAATTTGCTCTGCAAAAATAGAGTTTACTGGTTTTGTGGAACGAAAGAGCATAAATCTTTGCAATTACACTTTTCAATATTAACTTTGCACAAGGGAACGTACGTGGAACAGAAATTGCAAAGAGAATATACAAATTGCAAAGACTTTGCAAATTAAACTTTCAATTTCAACTTATCACTTATTAAATTTTATAGTTCTGAGGAACATAAAGTTTTGCAAATTGACGAACAGTTTGATAAGTGCAAAATGAATAGCTGACAACTTGTTTTGTGAAATAGCGCCCGGTAATATTGACAAAATTCGATTGTAAATTTCAACAAAAATGGTTTCGTTGAACTGAAAAAAAATTTATGTAATGATAAATGAATTTTATCAATACAACTTCAGTTTTATCAATTTAAAGGATATTTTGTCAAATGGATAAAACATTTACTACAAAATTATTTTGTCAGATTAACAAAATACAATTTTCTGTTACATAAAGCAATATTGTTTCAATTGAACAATTTTATTGTTGAATTAACAAAGTTTTTATCATATCAATACAAACATAACCAAAAATCACTTTTGTAAATGTTTGACAAAACTTACGCAAAATGTTTGTTAGCCAAACAAAATACAGATTTTCAATAGCAAATATTTTTTTGAATGTTTGAATGTTTGTTGATGGCATTCATTTTGTAGAATTAATAACACACGTGTTGAATAAATAAAAAAGCATTTTATGCATTGTAACCCTTTGAAGGACAACTGCAAGTGAGTGTTAATCATATCGACAAAATGGTTTATTTAAATCAACAGAACAATTAATAACGAATTGACAGATTATTTCTATTCACTTCTGCTGATGAATCGACAAATTAAAGTGCTGGAGCTGACAAAATGCAACCAACAATCTGTTTAAAGATTCAACAAAGCACAACTGCAACTGAGAAATTATTTCTGTACAATCAACAATATTTGCTGTTGATTTAACAAAATACAATAGTTGACAAACTAATTAGATATAATTAAAAATTCTTTTTTGTTAATTTTACAAAAACACAAATTTCTTTGTAAAAGCAACAGTTTATGGTTGATTTGACACAACAGCAACGGTAGAATTGGCAAATCTCTTTTGTAAAATTAACAACGTTATGATTAATTTAACAAATTATTTTCATATGCACAAACAAACGATTTTTGTTCACAACAATTTTTATATCATCACAACAAAAGTTTTAAGACAAGATTCAACTTATTAAAATGTTGTCAATTTAATAGAAATATTTTTTTGGACGTAAATTGACAAAAAAATGTCGTTGAATGAAGCCTCATTTTTTATCAAATATACCAGGGTTTTATTTTCAGTGCATATAAGGATGCACAAATGACGGGCAAATTCCCAATTGATAAAGGTGTCTATTATAGGTACGCCCGACGAATTGCCGTCAAATGAAAGTTTGAGAAATCCAATCAAGCCTTTAAAACCCACTGAATGAGGTCACATAAGTTCTATCTAAATAGTGTGGCAGAACCCACAGGTAAACTGACTTAGTTTAAAACTCAATCGACCGTAAAGAGGGACATATGACAAGCGATCATCGCCAAGTAGTGTTTCTCCTGGAAAGTGTTTTCTTTGGGTCCAAACCTCATCTCTCTCAGACCAAAAGTGGAATGTAGCTGCAAATATTTTGGAGCCGCCGCCGTTGAGACTTTGTAACAACTGAGTAACTGCAGCTCACAACTGGTATCCAAGGTGCTACTTCTTAAAATTACTATCAAAAGGTGGACCGTGAACTCACCAAATATAAAAATAAAATACAAGGCTCTGCCATGTTCCAAGTCACTATTCAGAAATCCTAGTTCCTTTCGGGCAAAAATGTCAATTCTGGCCATTCCAAAGAACTTGATGCACCCCTCTACTCAAAATGCAATCAATATTGTGCCGGCTATTTGTTTAATAATACCAAACCTGACATCGAAAAAACACACAAAGCGCCACTTAATAAATTATAAAAAAAAAAACTGCACATGCCAGCCATAAGGTCAAAGGGATACATCTCTGTGCAATGCAAACACACAGATAGTATAGAAAAATATATCATCTCATCTCAACTATGGGTTTTCAAAAATGAATTCCAAAATAAAGGTCATAAAGGCAAACGAAAATAAACACAGTGACACACGAGCGAATGCAATCGCAAAACGCAGGGACACATTTCGTCCTTCGATTGTCTCTAATTTTCCCCCAATGCATGGGTATAGACAGAATGCGCGCATTTCTCTTTCTGCGGAGTATTTAACAATGTTTACTGGAATTATTTAACAGGATAATAAAAACTGCAGCACATCATACCGTATAGGGGTGGGCAATTATTGTCATTTTGACAGAGAGTCACTGGCTGGCTTTGGTTGTTTGCTCAATATCCGAGGACGCTCGAAATCGAACATTTGTGCAAACACTAAGTTCACTGAAAATGAGTGGGCCTTTGTTGTTTGTACTTTTGTGACAATGCATATATTGTGGAGGATTTCAATTTGAATCTCATACTTTTTTGTTAACAGATGCGAAAAGGGACGACAATAGGCAGCCCTTGCAATTTTGGTTGCGACGAGTGTCCCTGTGTTTGAGGTGTGTAAATCAGGGTTTTCGGGCGACAAATGGTCCGGGATTAGGACAATAGTGGGTGTTCGATTTTTGGGATTTGTACAGTAATTGACTTCAACAAAAACCCACAGGAGGTCATTCGGGAGATGAATGAAATTCTAAATGCACTGTGGGGGTATTAGTTTGGCATAGTCGAAGTAGTACTCGTAAAGTTTATAATGCTCATTTTGGAATATGTCGTTGTCAGTCTGGTATAGGAATACTGTTTGCTGCATCTGATATGACGTTGAGGTTTATAGTGGAATAGCATTGATTTTGTAAAAAATGGCCAAATGCTAAACATGTCAAATATTTCCGATGTGATAATCATTTTTAAGGTAGGTACGGTTATTGTGGAAAAAAATTAGTGCCCCTGATCACCATGGAAGATATCATTCAACCACTGACAAGACCACCGGCAGATTGCTATTTACGGCCGACTTTTGTTCAATTTAAGACAGATTTGGTTTTTTGTTTTGTGTTTAGAGAGAAACACTGAGATGCTAGTTTTGGAGGTCAATCCTTTCGACGAGTATCGCCTGGAAATTTACGTGATTAGAGCCTGGGGGGGCTACTCCCAAATGATACGATCAAAAGCGATACCTTAATTTCGACCGTGTTCGCTTTGTCTTATTCTCAAATGAGAACGAGGCGAAAATTGTCTTTCCCAGCGCTTTCCATTCGGACTTCCAATTTTTCAGTATTCGGATATTGTTTTTAAAGCTCCGTACCCAAAGAGAAAAAACGGAACCTTATTACTTTCGCTTTTGTCCGTCCGAACCCATTAGACCAATTTTGTATATGGTATTTGAAATATTTCCATACCTAGAGTGCAAAAAAAAATATTGGCTTAGTAGAAACACAGCAAAATTTAAGAACCAAAATACATTTTGTTCACTTTTTTCCAACCGTCACGTGTTTTAATCGGATGCCAAAGACCATTCAACATACATTTGTAATGCTCTCAAAGCTCTACAGATTGGGTTCTATATTCTGGAGCATTAAAAATGCCCTTAGCTAGTTCACTGTTCTCTTTTAAAAATTCAACAAGTGCAACAAATTGTTGTACGGAATTGACTCCTAAATAATTCACATGTTTTTATTGAATATTTACATCTTTATTAGGTCCGCAAATAATCCGCCAGCAATCCTTCACCTATCGCTTTCAATGCAATGATAAAAATGACGTTGGAAAGTGCTTTGGCTTTCTATATGGTCGAATTGAAAGCGAATCGCTTTTGGAAATACTAAAATTCAAATCCGCCATCAAAAGCGATCCGCCGCGCATTTGGGCATAACCCCCCTAGCTATACAAAGAATCAAAGATTTTATTGGAAAAGTTTAAAATATGTATAGTGGTCTACATATTTATAGCTACCTCGAGAATGGACTCCTTCATGCGAACAAGTACCCACTTTAAATTTTGAGAAATTTCAGCTGGCCTATCGCAGGGAAGCGTTCTTGGGCAGATTCTCTTTTCTCTATTTAGCGCAAGAGCTATTCTCTGTTGTAACTTTTGCTGACAACACTGCTTTTCATAACAGTTAGCCTCTGAACCTTAATGTGATATTCAACGCTTTTTGTTGAAGTAGGTGACAAAAGTGCTGAAGGAACTCGGAAGAAAACGTTTTTTATAGAGAAGAAGTTGTTTTAACAGTGTCCTGAGACACTTACAGATGGGTATTATTTCTGTACTAAAATTCTTCTAAGTTGTAGCCCTCTAAAAATAAAGAAAGTTTTTTTTGTTCTATAGAGCCAACGGAGTTTTTGAGAAGACATGCTATCGCTGTTCCAAAGTATACTGAGAGTTGATGTTCATTGGATTCCTGTCGTATTAGCCACTAGCATGTCATATGGAAAATTTTGTAAAGTTCCTTAGAATATCTGCCACTAAATTTCGAGCACGTATAAATGCTGGTGACGATAAAAATAAAGTGCACGACTGGGTCGAACGTAACTTTCTCGTTCATCAAAATTGTTGGTGCAAATGTTTTGGGAGTTGCCTGGTTGTCTAGATTTTAAGTTGTTGGATTTATTTTTAGGGTGCATATTCAATACTATTAAATATTTGATAAAAATAAGTTTTGCATAGCTTTTATTTTTATGTGGGCCTTTGTAGTTATTTCAAAAATATACCGTAAAAATGTGAACACAGATCGAGATTTGGGTATTAATTTTTGAGAAATATTTATAAGACGTCAATGCTAGAATTTTTTGAAAAAAACTAATTACGGCATCTTCTTAAGAATACTTATATATGTCTCTAAAATGTATTTTGAGGAAAATCGTTAGAGCGGTTTTTATAAAATTTTGCAGTCAGAACAGTACCATATATTGCAAGGTTTGGTTTGAAAAATACTATTAATTAACTATTTAGCTGAAAACTGAGTACAAGTTATTGTTCGGGATGTAAGCATTATTTGGTTTTTAGGGTTTTATCGAAATCGAAATTGGGGTTTTCAAGGTATGAGCAGTTTTTAAAAATTTGCGTTTTCGGTGATTCGAATTGAAAATTAAGGACGCAATCATTTAGAAAACATCAATTTTACTCTTAGTTCGCAATTTGGTCAAAATATTTATTCCAGTTTTCAGGTTAACTAAAGAAAACTAAATTTTAAAAAAATTACTTTTTTCAAAAATTTATTTTGAAAAACTGAGGTTGTCATTAAGTTACAATTGACCATGACCATATCACCTTAAAAATGAGTTTTTGTTACAATCGTATGGACCGTTTTCGAAATAAATACATGCCAAAATTTAAAAAAATACCATTCGATTTTTTAGCGGAAAACTGAGTATGCAGTCACGTTAGCCTCACCTACATAGGCTTAAATATAAATTTTGGTTTAAATCGTTAGAGGTGTTTTTCGAACAAATCAAACTGGTATGTACATTTTGTACGGGAAGTACCATTAATATTGAGGTTACCATGCAAAAAAAAAACGGCCCCTGTACAACTGGCCTGTAAGCCCCCAAACTCCAAATCCGAAGTTTGAACGAAATCCGGTCAGCCGTTTAGGCTGTAGGCATCGGGACATACAGACAGACGGACAGAATTTTGCGACACACTTTTTTGAATTCCTCTAACGATGATAGATGTCAGAATTCATTAACATCTCGAGTTCGAAATTTTGTACGAATACAATGTCTTTCTCTTACTACGTAATGGAGAAAATTGAAAATACCGCAGTGAAATCCACTCAGTGGTTCTCGAAATTCGATTTTTTTCAGAGGTAAACATTTTATTATCAACAACGCCATCTATAGGACTTTATTCCAACCACCTCATCTCTGGAAACTATACCTTAATTCTATCTTAAGACTGCCGAAACCAGTGGGAATAAACTGTTAAATCCTCAGCGAAATTGGTCGATTAAAATCTGCGTTCACTCTTATTATTAGATCCCTTTCAGTATTCGATTCGTCGGCTAAAATTTGTGCCTTGAAATCGGTCATAAGTTTAACTTGATTGTAGGTCTCTTACCCACTTTTTGTCTTCAAATTGGCCTAGCTAAGTTTTGTAAATAAATTTCGATTGATGGGATTTATTTGAATAGTTTGTGAATTTTTAAATTCCTCTCAGGAACATTTCTAACTTTCATGTCTGGATGTACAGGAATTCAAAAGCAGGCTGCAGGTGGGGTCGTATTTTCTTTGTACTGAGTCTAAGTTAGATAGATAGATAGATAGATAGATAGATAAGATAGATAGATAATAATTTTATTTCTTATAAATTTATAATAATTAACAACAGTTTTAGAACTTAAATCAAATTATTACTTTAAGTATATCTTGAACGCCACATTTTAATATCTTCAAAGACAATATTCGCCATAGGTAAGTCATCAAGACTGCCCCTTTTAATTTACAATTTTTAACAACTGTTCTACTTTGCATAAACGAACAAAAACATATCCTATATACCTATCGATCAGTCCTAGAAGTGGAATTTTTGGAAAATAGTATTTGTTAACAAAAAGTAGGCCGACATTCTCAGTTTTATTATCGGTTGCAATCCTGCTACCTGATGAAACCCAGTACACGGTAGGTCGTAAATGCATGCCATATATTGAAACACTGTAGGTCCTTGTACCAACATCGTAAAATGTTCATCGAAGGAGTTCTAGTAGTTTCTCATTCTATACAAACATTGGCGCCCCGAATATGTTGATGTTCCTTCCTATAAAACTCTTATCTTCACCAAAACAGAAGGCATCCCTGCTGATCCATACAAAAAAAAAAAACAGCCCTAAAAGGATCTTAAGGCCACCTCATCCGTGTGAACCTAAATTTCAAAGGAAACGCAACCGCCTGTCTGTCAAAGATAACCACCACCTGTTTGAGTGCACCTCCAGCTACCTGTTGTCAAATAATAAAAAGCAAGTCTGCCTCAAAAATTCGTTTGACCGAAAAAGAAGGATTTCCATTTAATTTGGAGCGATTTGTTGGATTCCGTCCGGAATGTCCTTTGACTTTGGTTTCGTCGACAAAAGGACACGATATTAGTCATCAGATGTTCATCATACTGTCAAAGATGTCAAATTATTGAACAGAAAGGATAATGGGGGCACAAGGAAAGGATGCAATAAATTAATTGATTTTCATCCTTTTCTTGTTGCCTGACAACTGCTATAATACGGAAGATTTCGCTGTGCACATGTGATGTGTCCTTTTAAATCAATTGTCATAATCAGATTATCAACTGAGTGGTTTCAGTGTTCGCTTGCCTGTGTGAGGTTCAGTTTCGGCATTGATGTGTTGCGGTCATAATAAGGTATTGTCAGGGTTGAGAAATCAAACCAGATGTAGGCGGACCCTAAATATATTTGCCGCACTCTGACAAAAAAGGATTGATCCGGTGATGCCCATGTAATTTGATTGAATTAGGCTTGAGATAGATGTGTCTTGTGGTAATTTAGTTGGTAAGGATTAAAGGGTTTGTATTGTATTGTATCTTGCTCGATTGTTAGAAGTCGTCCTGAAGGTACGTTTGGAATTGATTCATTTTATAATATTTGTCTGTAAGAAAGAAGCGTCTATAATCAGGTGTTGCGAGGGTCCGAGGGTATTTTATTTTTGCCATTTTTAGGTACTTATAATCACTTTGAGTGTCTGCCTACGCAAACTTCGCTTTCCAAAGGCCTTCCGAAAGTATTTTTTCTTAACAATAAGTGTGTTACTTGCAACAGTTTCTTATTTTTTATGAAATATTTTTCAGTTGCTTATTCGTAGAACTTAAGTTGGTTCCCCCAATGAATCCTTTCCTTGAAATTTAAAAAAGGCCCTAACTGAATTTGAATTTCTTCTAAAAAACACAAGGAACCGCTACCGAGTTCCACTCCGTTTACATTTATTATTTTTATTTTATAAGAAATAAAATATTTATCATTTCGTTAGAAAACCATTTTCGATGTTAAATAAATCGCATATTAATTTTTGGCCCGCTCGAACAGAGACCCCGACACAAAGTGCTAGGAACTTCGAAAGTACCTTCGATCATGAACAATCGTTGCTAATTTTTTTGGTTGTTATGATATAAATTTTATTTGATCACCTTCTGGTTCTGTATCTCTACCTTCTAGAATCTACCTAGATGAATCAGAAAGGTCATTGAGAGCATAAAATACTTAAGGAAGTGTTGGCCTTCTCGAGTCTCTTTAATTTTTAGTTTGATTTAGAATTTTTAAAGATATCGCAAAGGGAAGACGATGAATTCAGAAAAAAAATACATTTTGAATAAAAACGCCCCAAAAAAGAAGGCGTGGCGATGAGCGACGAAAGTTTCAACGACATCCGTTCAGGAGGTTTCACGTCAATCGGTAACAGATGAAGACTAGTTTCAAAAAAAATCTTTAAAAATATTCTGTTTGTGTAACTGGCTCTATTTTCGTTTATTTTTATTTCTCTTAAACGATAGTTCTATTGGAAAAAGCTATTCTATGTCTTTTATGCTTCAGAAATGCCCAAGATGCTTGCAGACGAAAGTTAGTTCTGCACTAAAATTTTTGTAAGTTGTTTGTCCATTTTGTGCAGTCGATTTTAAAGGTTTTTTTTTCGATATGAGAGGATCTTAAGGTCCATACGAACTTGGCAAGAACCAGCGCGAAAAAGTATCACCTTATGGAAATTTTTTTCATGACCATCAAACTTTCGCCTATATCACTTTACAGGATTCCCCTCCCGTATAGAAGTGTTTTCTATCAATCTTAATGTTTTATGAGAAAGTTGTGAATAGGTATTGAAAGTGGGAACGGCTGGACATCTACGAGTTTACTGCTGATTCGTGCGCATTTACCCTAAATGCACCTAGTACAGTGTAGGGGAGACCGGGGCTAGTTGACAAAAACTAGTTTGTTATTCTTTGCTTTTGCTTAAAGTTTAATATCAAAACAATTACAACTTAAAAACGAGAGCATATTTTTCCCTTTTGAAATTAAGTCATGCAACTAAAATAAAGTGTACGACTGGGTCGCACGAAACTTTATCGTTTAGTGCGAGTCTGACTGAAATTCAAAGACATTTAAGCAAATATTTTTTTCGGGATGTAAGAATTACTTGGTTTTTAGGGTTTTATCGAAATCGAAAATGGGGTTTTCGAGATATGAGCAGTTTTTAAAGTGACCGCTTCTAGTGATTCGAATTGCAAATTAAGAACGCAATAATTTTGAAAACATCAATTTTACTCTAAGTTAGCATTTTGGTCAAAATCATGCCGTTTTGAGATAAACTAGGGAAAACTATATTTTTCAAAAATGACTTTTTTCAAAAATCCAATATCCAATATCCAATCCAATGCCTATAATTTTGATCGGTTTACGTTCACTCAGAAAAAAACACTCTTATCCCTCGTCGCATACTTGATATCAAAAATAATAGTCAAAGCAAGATCTTTTTTTCTGAGTGTTCAAATGTCAAATATCCTGCAACCTGCCACCATGAGCCAGTTCACCAGGAACATAAATCCCCTCTTAGCACTATCCAATGGCACTTGCCCCAACCGAACAAAACCCTCCCCCAATGGCATCAACCCTGCTTCCTATAAAGAAGTGTTTAATAAGCTCTTCGCAGCTTCCAGTCCCACACCCAGCGACCCAAATACCTTATCTCTTCGACAAATTTCCTCCATATCTGCTCAATTGCTCAAAAACAATCGCAAAACTACACATAATACGTCTCAAGAGCGTGATGAAATCCTTCTATCCTTCACGTCGCATCATCGGGAGCATCCCCAACCCCTCTAAGATTCCGAGCCAAAATCTCAAACTACTCAGTATTCAGATGTAATCAGACGATAAATGGAAATAAATTTATCAGCGCCTACTCTTGTTGTTCGCGTGTGCTGTAAGCTATAACGAAGAACAAGACGAGCACATCGTCTCGAGATGCACTTAGCCTGTTAATTAGTGGCACAGAGTGTCATTAAAACGCGAATTCGTGGCTGATGGAAGGTGTGAGCGAGCGCCATTTACTCCTTTCACTTCAAACTGTATGCGAGTATGTGGGATAGTTCTTTTGAGATAAACCTAATAGCACCCGCTTTATTAATGATTAATCACCCTTGAGACGCGTGTGTATATAGTAGCTTCAGCTTGGCAGACAAAACTCGTCGAATATAATGTACCGTTTACAGCAACGTCGCGTCGGTTGCCTCCTTGCATATGCAAATGAGCTTTGACGGAGGCGTTCAGCGGGTTATTACGATATATCAGAGTCCTTGCAGCCACACACAGAACAGACTTCCTATTCCTTAATGAACGTGTAAAATGTGCAAACCAGCGAATCGCATCGATGCTAAGAACCTCTCTAGCCGTCTTTCATGTGGCATGTATAGGACCAGGAGCTGCTGCTGTGTGATGCCAATGCTAATGTTGTCATTAATTTTCATAACTATTTTTCATCAGCTTCACAGGATAATGCCGCATCTACGAGTATTTCTCGCACTCTCTGCGGTGTATATTCGTTCGCGTAGTTGCTAGTGGCGTTAATGGGTGTTGGCTTATTCATATCCTTGCATTAGTGATTCCTTGTGTGTGATTCTTTGATGATTATGATGGGATTGAGCATTGAGTGAGTGATCTGGAAGGTGTTAGCTGAATTCGTTTTGGGGGGATAATGTCTTCGTTTTGATTGCTAGCTGAGGAGGCTCTTTTTTAGATTGAATGGCAAATAGAGCAGTGTGACTGGAATACAAGTTATATAGTTTGTGCCGACTCTAAAAGTGGCGATGAAACTAATTCTTTTAAATACAGGACTAAGAGATCTGCGCTTTGAAGAGCTTTCACAGCCTCTGTGAAAGGCGATTAAGAGGCTAATTTTATACTGGTCAACTGTGGATGCATTCGGAATGCGACTCAATCATTTCCCTTGTCAGTTGACTACCTACAACCTCACGTCACAAAATTGCCAGTCAAATCGCGTTGCAATGTCCCGCACCTATATAAAAGATTTTTGCAAAATTCCCCCTGATGAAAAAATCTCGTTACAATTCACCCAATTTCAAACAGAAAAATTTGTCAAATATCCCCTCTGATCCCAAGTGACTTAAATCGCCTTCACACACTCGTGACCCTTATACTCCCTACCCCTCCCTTTTCAATCTTGTACCAATTTATCGCAAAACTCCAACTTCGTTAAACGCCACGTCCCCGCCAATAAGTTGGCATGCGAGTGACATTTGAAGAAGTCCTACTGTTTGCCAAACTTCTTTCACACACACGTCCAACCCATCATGTGAAGGAGTCTGCTGATCCTTCATTTTGCATTCAGTGACAGCTCTGCAAATGGCATTTTAATAAAAATATGATTTCGATGTTTTCTCTGTGCCGTCGTCAGCCTTTCGAGACCAAAACAAATAGTCCTGGCCAAAAATAAACAAGAAAAACAAAATCAAGTCCATTCCAGTTGATGGGGCGACACTTAGCCCTGTGTTCTCTCTCCAATTTGAGGACTCAACAAATATGAAATCGGACTTCGTCTTTGGTATGGCTTAATGTGACCGAATCACAATCAAACAAAATCAAATGGCAATTTTGCCGGCCGGCCGCCGCGACATTATCTCATTCGGCTGGTAGTCATTTTTTGCGCCAACTCACCCGCAATCGAAAAACGTACAGTCGGACGGAAGCGGATCTGAAAAGGGCAGCAGTGCAGGAGCGAAAGACCAGCAAGCTAGTGTTTGCTTAACGTGTTTTGACAAATTATTATGGCCGTGCCATTTGGGGATTTCTGCGGGAAGGGGGTTGGTGTGGGCGGAACCCTTAAATAAAGAAAAATTGTGCAGGGATAACGTAAATTTTTGGCCGGACTCTTGGCGTGGTGTTTGGTCTCATATGTGTGCATATGAGTGGTCTGTTGCTCTCCCTTCGATGAGGCGGGGTGGATGGAGTTCGATCCCATTATAAAAACACGAGGTTGTTATGATAGGGATTTTTTTTTTGCTCTCCCATCTCACTGATACCACCACTTTTGAAGGGGGTGGTTGGGGCGCACCATACATAATCAACTTTTATTCAGGAGCTTTGTGGAAAAAGTCGAATTGTGCAAAAAAAGGAAGGTATTAAATTACACACTCTCAAATGTAAGCGGGGTATTTTTTTTTTGTTAGGTATAATGCAGGACTTTAGCTGTGTTGGTTGGTGAGGTCTTTGTCCTTTTCGATGGTCGGTGGCGGCGTGCAAATAAATCTTAATTGGTCGCTGCAATGCTGGGCAATAATGGCGGTTATGTATGGAAGCGTGTTCTGGGCATCAAAATTGAAAATAATAAATAAAAGAAATTGCGTTGGGGAATTTGGATGTGACCGTATATTTTCTATGACACTCGAGTTGTCAGCAGACTAATTAGAGGCCTTTTGAAGTCATTTGGGTATCGGATAATGACAGCTTGCTGCAACTGTGTGAGAGACGATGGAAAAAGTTGTCTACTTCAGGAATTGGTCTGACAGCTCTCTGATTTTGGTACAAGCGACAATTTATAACTTACTTAAGTTCATTTAACTACGAATATAAGAAAATTTGGCTCAAAAATGTCAGCTCTAGTCCCCAAGCTCAAATAGAGGACTTTCGTCCTATCACCCAAAAAAATTCGTTGTAGAAATGTTGAAAACCGCTTTTAATTCGACTGCATTAATTGTCATAACGACCCGACATCCAATGCTGTCAATTTAACAGAGACATGGTTGTTCATTAGGGTGGTTCGATTATTTTTTTTTCAAGTTGAGTTTTCGGGCTCTACCCAAAAGTTGTCTTTATATGTCATGTCAGGTAAATTAAAAATTTGGAAAAAATTGTGATCTTCTACTGCCCCAAGGTCATAGAAACTCCCATAAAACCTAGAAAAAATTGAAAAAAGATAAATTTTCAACACAAAATAAAATTTTTTTTAGTCCAGTGGTATTAATTTTTATTATTAATGATAATTAAGAACATTTAAAGCAAAAAACAATGAAATATTAAAAATGAAAAGTTAAAACAAAAATAATTAAAAAAAGGAAAAGTCGAAGGTTAAAAAAATAACTGACCCTCTTGCCCCCTTTTGGGGGAGCCTTTAATTAAGCCTTTTGATTTTTAAATGAAATTTTCTGTTTAACTTATGAAACATGAGCCATTTTGATAGCGATTTTATATATTTTTTTTTTCTTTAAATTTGTAATATTTTGAAAATCTTTTAGGTCCGTGGGGCAGTATTAAGAACTGGAATTTTTAATATATATATTATTAAAATATTTTGGATTCCTATTGAGAGACTCCTATGACATCTTTTCTAAACCGCCCGAACACGTTCAAACAAAAAAATTCAAATTGTTAATCAATCGAGCCACCCTATTGTACAATGTACATTCTACAACCAAATTATGAAAATTAGAGCATTTTTTTGTAAATTTTACAACTAGAAAATGTTAAATAAAACAACATTCGTTGTTGAATGTACAGCAAGCTTTGTAACACAACTACAGATTTTGGCTGCATTATTCACAAGACTTTGCAGCCAAAATGCACTTCCCATCGTCAAATCTACAACTCGATTTGTAGAAACTCATACTATTTGCTTTCGCTTTCACAGCTCTTTGGCCTCATATTCACAATTTTTTTTTTGTGAAATCTATGCACGAAAATAAAAAACAGTGCACCAAATAATTTGAAAATCTTTTTATTTAAGTAATTAATATAGAGAATATATAGCAGGGATTGCGAAGCTTAGTGCCATTTTAAAAAAAATAAATAATTTGAAGTGCCTTTGGCACTAGTGACTACAAGGAACAAAAATAAATAATTTCAATAGTGCAATCGGATTTCTAAATTAGTGACGTGCCAATAAAATTTCGTCGCGTGCCATGGGTTCGCCATCGCTGATCTATAGATCAGGGGCCCTACTATGAAACTCGTTTCTAAAGTGAAACGGTTCGAGTTCGCAAAATCGCAAACTATGTAATTTTATAAGTAAGTTATGAAAGCTAAATTCGAACAGCTCTAGTACTGCCAACTCTTTTTTGTTTTCTTGGGACAAAATTGGTACTACCTTTTCCGAAAGTTAATGTCAAATAATTCTACATCAAATGTGCTTGCGGAGAAGGTCGATTTAAGAAGTTTTTTTTCTCAGAATGTAAGTAAATAAATTTTATAAATTAATAATTCATGAATATTTCATAAGCATAGTAATATGTATAATGTTTGTTTTTTTGTTTGTCCCAGGGAATCATCTAAAAGTCGAAACACAAAAGTGACACAGTTTGAAAAGGTGCAATATATGACCCGGCATCCAGATTTGTCCAAGGGGTATTCAAAAACAAAAAAACAAATATAATGCGAGACTCGTTTGGGTCATGACAAACATATTGCGAGAATCATTCGAAAATCGCAAATTTATTGGAAAATAGTTTGGCATTACCGGCATTCGATTCTACTTTCATAGAGAGTGCCATTTGAAAGAGGAATCGCAAATATCTTTCGAATAGAATCAATAGTAGAATCGAGTTTCATAGTAGGACCCCAGATAATGCTTTGTTGAACAAAAAAAAATTAAATACATTTACGAGTATTTCTTTTGTGCCATCGCTTATGTTATTTACATGAATAGGTGGACTTGCAAAAGTATTAATATTTAAAGTTATATATTCATTAAGTATTTTTTGTGAAATCCACTAGATAACAACTGTAATAAAAATTAAAATATGAAATTTTATAATCGCAGCTACGCAAAATACTTAGGTATTGAGTTTCATTAATTAAATTTTTAAATATTTTAAAAGGTGCTTTTCATTTTTAGTTTTAATAATATTAATAACGGTTTAAATTTTATAGTAAGTTCCCTTAGTATATGAAAGTAATTTACATGAAACAATTTTTTTAAGTTCATATCAAGTAACATGGCGAAATAAGGTTGGCTTTAAACAATTTTCTGTCGAAAAACCTGAAGCATTTAACAATAACTAGAAAATGGCAATCAAGCTTTTCTATTTTTACTAACATGTGTAGGTTTTTTGTTTACTACTATTGATGATTATAGAATAAATGTCCAAGTGTATTTTACTGGTCCTGATTTTCTAATAGCTGATGGATGAAGTAGAAAAAGCTATGATGACCCGGGCTGGGTCAGGGAATATTTTAGAGATATGCTTCGATCTCAGCAGATGTAAACTCCGTTTTGTGAGCCCACGACCTTGTTCAAAGAGAATATGCAATAATGCCCAATGCATTCAAGTTGAACGAAAACCCGAAGCACGAACTTTTTTTATAGCTTACTTGTTAAAAATGGTACAACACTCTCCAACAACGTAAAATTGCCGACGACTTCAAACACTTCCATATTTTTCCTATTCAAAATGCTGGCTTCAACATCCTCACGAGTTTCAGGCAAAAAATGTAAATCACTACTATCCGATTGGGAAAGTCACAAATTTCACTCTAACAGAAAATGGTTGGGGATTTTAATGCTTATGTTGTACATTTTACAATTTCTAAGATCTTTCAACGGCATTTTGCATGTACTTGTTGCATTTTGGTTATAGATTTGACAAATTCATTTCTGTACTGTATTTAACAACAAAAAATGACAACGCTCTGTCAATTTCACAACAAGATATTGCGATCATTTCTACAATTTCACTGCTAAAATGAAAGCAAACGCTGTAAAACTTATATAAATAATTGTGAATATGACCGCAATTGCTGTTTAAACGATTTTTCAATATAAATTGTCAGGGACAGCTGCCTAGTTTCAGCTCAAGTTACGTTTCTTTCTCTATTCGATTTGTGACATTATGGCCAACATTTTCAATACCCTTACCCTATACACAGGTTTAGCAAACCGACTTAAATGAGCTTACAATATGAGGTTGCGTGAAGAGCTGCCGCCTGGTGATACGCTTAATTAGGGAATCATATCGATCAACGATGACTGGCAGAATTCTCCAGACGCCATTGGCACCAAAACGTTGGTCTGATCGGTGCGCAATAATCGTCAGCAGGCTTTCCGTTATAACTTTTCTTAAAAAAAATAGGAAGGAGAGCTCACTCAGGAAAAAAAGTAGTAATGCTAACAATTTTCGTTGGTTAAAATGAACCCAAATATGAAAATCTTTGATTTAAGAATGAAATTGTTGGCAATGATTTAATAAAATACTTATGGTGAGTATATTATTCTTACGCTGAAAACCTGATTCTTGAAAACATAAAAGCGAGTTCTTGTTAACAAAAATAATGTTTGAACCAAGAAATTTTAACTTAAAATTTTTTAAGAATCTCAAAATTCTTCGCTTAACAATCCTTTTTTTTTCTGAGTGTATGATTGTCTATGGCGGCAAGGCTATGAGGCGAAATTCAGCTAGGCAAGTTTTACAAATAAATATGGCAAAAAATTAAAAGCAATTTTCTCCAACAAGGGACCGTACGTGCCGGTGATAGTCACCTCAAATTTACCCCAATAAATTGCCAGTCGTAATGAAAGAAGATCGCCCAGGGTTCGGACTTTTGAAATCGTATTTCGAAGTAGATGTTAAGAAAAAGCAAAGTAGAACTACATTTTTTGAAGTAGATTTTTAGATTTATAAATAAAAACTTTTTAATTTAAAAAAAAATAATTGTACTTCAACTGAAAAAAAATTAAGTGGAACAAAAATTGCACATATCTTACTAAGACAAAAAATAAATAATATATGTACATTTACATTGGGTTTTTTAATATTTTAAAATCCATTGTAGTTCTTAAATAAATTTTTTTATGTAGCGAAAACATGTAGCTTGCTTTATGATTTAAATAAACGTTAAAAATTATGTATTTAAAACAAATTTACTGTCAACAAATTTATATTGCTTTAAGAAATTTAATAAATTAAGCGGTGGAATATATAACGATTTTCCGAAAAAATCAGAAAGTTCGATTTTCAACTGTTTTTACATTTAATCTTTTTCGGAATTTCGAAATTCATTTCGGAGAATTTTCTTTCGGCCGTGCAGAGGCTGTGCTGTAAAAAAGCTAAGGTTAACATATAGGTACTCTGTTAAATTCTTAAACATGAATTCTTCGACAGTATTTTTATGCTCCGTTAAGGAAACGCACAACTTTACTACTTTGAAAATAAAAACAAACTTTAAAGTTTTATTTGCATATTGCATGTGCTGTGGACGGATTTGATTCGCTTTTGCCAATTTAGAGTCGATTGCAAAACATCCTGCCATCCTTTTTCTTTGCTAATATTTTTACTCGTCGGCAAACCAAATAAGAAAAAACAACACAAGAGGAAGACGAACTTTTGTTGGGTAGCGTGATAGAGATAACAAGCGAGTTTTAAGTTTATTTTAAATATCAAATCTTCGATTATCAGCGCTGCCACATAATTATTCTCTGATTGATCTACAGAAAAAAATCTAAGTAGGAGAGACGAAGTAGATTTAAGAGAAGTTGCGAAAAGGGAAGTAGATCTACTTCAATGGGAGTAAAGTCCGATCCCTGATCCATCTGATCAATTTTAGCATTGCTTAGAAGAGAGACAGCTTTCTCACTATTTAATTGTGCAACTGTCTTACTAGCTGAGACCAAGTCACATTCTGTCGGCAATTTCTACAGTCGATAGGTCTTATATTCCATCACTTATCTCCGCTCTGTCAAGACAGGCATCTAACCTTATTTAGACTTACTCCAAATCCGAGATTAGCACGTTAAAGCCCCACGATAACCACAGTGCCATTTAAAAGCTCGCTTGCTATCCCAAAATGTTACAAGCACGCAGCTGAAAAAAACTCCTCGCTGCAATCCTTCATCGACTCATTTTCGCGGAGGCGATGCTCTTCATATTTCAAATATTTTCGTAGTCAAACTATTTCCAACTTCATCTCACCCCACCTTCACAGTCGCAGGAATATCTACGTCCACAAATCCACATCTTCCAGTGTGCACAAAAAAGACACGTTAAAACGCAAAAAAACTCCTTGAGACCGCTGTAATCCAATGTGGAATATAAGCCCCCTCTTTATAGGGACAGGCCAAAAGAGTGATGAAACCACGGCGTAATCTTGCCCGAACACATGTCTACAAACGGATCATCATGGAGAGTGTATACACACCCATTCGAAATCTGTTTCGTGTCCTTCTAATGTGTCTCATCGGAGTAATATGAGGCTCACAAAAACAAATGTCCTGCCCATCAATCTCACTCTATCTCTACAGCGTTCGATGGAATAAATCCTCGCCGAACAAAAGCATCGAGGAGAATAAAATTGAAAGTGAAATTTTTGCCGTCCACTCAATCAGGCGCCGGGGCTCGTCGTCGTTATGGCGGTGACCCTTTCAATCCTTTTTATTTTGCCTTATCAATCAGTAAATGACCACACATTTGGGGGTGAGGGTGGCATGGTTCATTATGCTTTCAAATTCAAGGGATTTCCCCGACAATAAAAATGAAAAATAAAAGCCACACACAATGGATGGTGATGGAAATACAGTTGCGATTGCGATGTGTGTAGACTCTCGCTCTGACAATAAAGGTTAACCAGCAGAATACAGAAGTGACAACTTATCGCGCAGTTGAAAAACTCCCTACTGAAGTAATCCATCAAATTTACCCCGGCACGAACAGTCGGTTTCTGGCTTTTTGAAAAGGGTTAATGGATTGTGTACGCGCAATAAGAACCGAACCGTGCGCCCTCTAGCACTCGCTTTAAAAACGTTTTAATCCATCTACAGTGTACACTCTCATATTTCGGCTGTTGGCCGGCTCATCCGTGCTGAATTATCGGTATCAAATCGTTTTTGTATTGCCGGAGTTGGGGTTCGAGGTCTGTCTACGAAATGCGGTTGAATGATTGCCAAAAGTAGAGCTGGATTTGACAAATTCGCACACACATCTACAACTTGTGTTACTCAGTTAGACCCAACCGGACACGTGACTACTTGGTAATTGCAGTTTGAGGGAGAGTCCCCCTATCCACGGAATCAGAGAGAAACAAAATGTGCTTACACTAATGAGACCGCCCGCATATGCGACATCCCAACGCAACCCTAAGCCCGCCCGTGTGTTGCATTCCGAGAGTGTTCAAAAACTTTTGCAGCCACCGCCAGAAAATCAAGCCAACAAAATTTCATAAATCTCAGAAATGCTACCGAGTCGAGGGTATACCTATACCTATACCATAGTACCTATGCCCACCTACAAACAAAGTCGTGTTGCAGTTTCCGAAATGCTTTGGGGGTGTGAAGCAAGAGTGTTTTATCTCGTGTCCTAGTTTTCCAGCCAGAGATTCTGTAGTTTTTTTTGGTGGCCAGCCAGGTGTGGGATGTGCTCTTGCGAGGAAATCTCTGTGGAAGGTAGATTAAAGTTTTTTGCCAAATGGTGACAGCATTATGCACTCGCATGCGAGAATATGGGGAACATTTTCGTAAATTTTACAAACGAAGAGGACTTTGTTGGGAACTTTTCGAAATGGATTCATTAGGATTTTAAATGAGGTGGTCATAGTTGACCATACCCAGACTGTAGTGCGGGGCTGGCACACATTCTATTGTGTGTTTCGTTTTTGTTGAATTAATTCAGAGCAATTTAGAAAGTTTAATTAGATTAAATCAAAAAGTTGTTTAGAATTAAACAAATTTATTAGTTGCCAAAGTGAGCTTTGAAGGATAATAAAATTAGAATGGTAGAGTAATTGATGGGTGTCTCTTGGAATTGGAGTTGTATGCTTTGGAAACGTTTTTGCTGAAGGTGGGTGGTGCAGTGTGCCTATATAAATCGTTTAGGGAGGGCGACTGGCTTTCATGGAGCTTCTTCAAAATTGTATTCTGAGAGACAGGATACACAGTTGTCACATCAACACTGGCGTTACAGTCTTGCAATGGTGTGCGGTAACTGAATGTGAGCGGTTCAAATTAGTCGGTCCGATTTAGTTCCAACTAGGTTAGGTTAGGTGAGGTTTAGCAATCATCACAAGGGACTAGTCAACTTCACGGTCAAAAAGCAAGCCAATTCGCCCATAACCTCAATTTCAAAACTGAATCTGAGTATGGGCTAAATTTTGTTTGAGAAACCAACCAAACCAAGTGAGAGTTCGGTTTCTTTTTTGGCCAGAACGTCGGTCAATTTGTTGCCCTTAATGTCACAGTTCCCCAGGTACCCAATACGCTCCACAACGGTTCTACTGGCCTATGGTTCTGGCTCTACGGTTCCTGGCCAATTCAGATTTGGTAACAGCTGAAGCTATGCGTTAGAAGATTAATTAATCAGAAGTATTTTTAAACCGATTTTTCATTTCATCGTCGCTACACGATAAAAATATGGGGGTGTTTTTTAATACATCCGCAGTTTTGCGGGTCTATGCAATACAAGAGAAACTGGTTTTCAATATTTCCAATTTATTAAACTGTTTCTGTAATATATTGTATTCAAATTTAATAATTGTTTCATTAAAATGCTCATTTTAATACGAATTTTCTGAACTTTTAACCTCGAAAGATTAAAATCCAGTATTTTTATTCTACAGTCTATTTTAAAATAATATTTCAATCAAGAACTTATAACAATTAAGCTATAGTTGACCTGAAATATAACGTCTACTCTAATTACATTTTAATACCAACTTATTTAAGCCATCAATTTCAATACATTTGCATTTGGTTTTAATACAGGATCTGAACCAAAGTGATTAGATTTGAATATACATATAGGTATTAGTTTTCAGCCCAAATATATTATTTTCTCGCTTGGTTAAGTATTTAGAGTTAGTTTGAGCGTTCTTCGTAATGGAGTGCATGATTTGGATAAAGTTATTTTAAAAGAAGAATTTTCTATATGTATTGTTTTACTTAAAACCAATAAAAATTAGTATTAAAATAAAATATTTTCTGTGTTGAAATATCCCATAGATATTTAAATCAAATCTAAAGAAGTATTAAAATATAGTAAGACTGTATTATATTTTAATATTCCATGGGCTTATAAAAAGCAAACGAAGTATTGGATTTGAGGTGAAAGTAAATATTATATTTTAGTCTGCAGTTTATTTAATTCGAATACAAATGTATTAAAATTCTTTAGTTTTTCAATATAAATAAGGGTTTAGTTTTAATATTTTTGCATTGAATCCCATCTGCATTAATATTAAAATTTATTATTGCAGACATATTTTGTAATAGCAGACATTTTTTTTATCAATAAATCTTTTATTACTTGTTTAATTTAAAAAAAATGGAATGTATTAAATTTTAATTAAATTTTCATATTTTCTCGGCGTTGTCCTATATACAAACCCAAAAATATTAAATTTAACGCCAGGATTTTTAACCGTGTAGGAGCCCTACGAGCCATAGCATTCGGAAGGCGAACCTTTTTCCTGTGGCTATTTCGTTTCATCGAATTTCTGCCAAAGAGTCAGACATTCTGCCCGCGGTGGCTTATTGCATGCAATACCTCTTCCTGTCTCCTGTCGCTTTTTCGTTTCATCATAACTCAGAATAAGGTCAGGAGACATTTCAAATCAACCTGTCGTTTCATCGTAGCTAAGAAAATGTCCCATGAGCGTTGATGGCAATTTTGTTCGGCAAGCAAAAATATAAAAAAAACTTCACAATAACAAACAAAACGCCTTTAACAAAAATATACAAAACAGATTTATAACTGCAAAAAGAGCATGCAGATGTCATTCAAAGCGTTTGATGCATTTCGATTTAAAAAAGGCTTCGCCGGTCGTAAAATATTTCGTATTTGACCTTTGAGACGTTAAAATTATTTCCTTAACTCCAAATCCTTCTCCCTATGCAAAAACTACAGCCACTCATTAAAAATCCAAATTTATAGGTTGATACCCTACCACCATTACTTTGCAAATTGTTCTCACAAATCATTCCACATCTTGATTTTAATCACATTTCCTATGATCTATACTCGGTGAGGAATTGCCCCCAAAGCTCTGGCAATCAATCTTGGCCGCCCAGCCTTATTCAATTTCATTTTATCAAAAAGTGCACACACACACTGCCATTTTAACCATAAATCTACCGAAAAAGCCTCTCCAACTAACTGAATAAATAATTAAAACAACTTACCTGCCAAATAACTGATAAATTTGTAGCTTGACTGGCCTTCAATTCCCCAATGCACATACATTTTTATATATATATATTTACCCGCTCACTCACAACCACCCCAGAGGTATAGGGTGAGCGAAAATATTTTTCGCCAACAACCACCACTCACCGCCCATAAATCACCTTGATGAGTCTATAAAATAATTTTTATTACTTTAACCGGACGTAAGTCTTCATTAAAGTTGGTCCAATTGGAAAATAACAAACCCTTCCATTTTGAAGAGAGAGTGCGAAAGACTCTACACTCGTATTTCGTATACCTGTCTGACCACAATAAACCCCTAAAAGATGAACTTATAAGAGGAGAACCGGAACCAAACACCACGACCACATCCAATTACCCAGCGGTCCACGAAATGGAAAAGCAATAAAAATGGTCTCTCTCTCTTGGGCGTGGTGGACTTACTTCATAGTAAGTCCTTTGCTCACCGACACATTCGATTTTGATTTAATTTGCTGGACGGACCATTAAGTAGGTTCGATGATATAGGGAGCGGGTCGTAAAAAATGACTTTTTCTGCGCTGGTTGGGCGATGTTTAAGGACGACTCTCATGGTGAAGTTGGTCCCAATTCTATTTGCGAGAAGGCTATAGAATATCCTGGTTACCTCATTAGAAATTTATTGCAAACGGTCATCAGTAAAGTAGACGTATAGAGGTAGGTACGAGGTGAGTTTATTGAGGAACTTTTTTAATGAATCGGTATTAAGGGTCGATGAGATAATTTTGCCATGCGGTCCCGTTTGGCAATAAAATGTATAGATTGACGTGGAAGTTTTCAAATATAATCCCGAATGCGTCAATATACGAATGAGGTTCTTCAAAGTACTGGCAATCTTTTATCGCAAAAAAACTAAATGCTGGTGTAAGAGAGGGCCAGGGGAATTGGTCAAAGTTATGTTTGCTAAATGAACAAAAGGTACGACTATCCACTCCTAATGCAAAATTGAATTTTGTATATGTTTCTGGAATACAACCCCACGAGTCTGTCTAAACATTACACACTCTTGGTTGATCCGGTAACTAAAGGGTTAACCATAAGTCCACAACAGCTTAAGGGCTGAACTGAAGCTGGTGTCAAATGTGATTAAAAATGCGGCTTAATTTTATTGTATCTACCCATTGGAAGATCGAAGAATGACAGCTACAAAGCTGTTTTTTTTTTTGATATCCGTCGAGTTAATTTACATATTTTCAATGAACCTGTCAAAGTAATTGAAAATCTATACAGCCTCGTTATTTACTTCAGGGGGTGGGGTTAAAATTCTGGATGGGTCAAAATTCCTTTTACTAAATTATTCTTCTCATAATTCTGCTCTTCAAAATTCTGCAAACAATAAAAAAGGTTTCAAAAATGTTGAAAGGCGAATGCTTTCGGAAAATGTTAAAAAGCGCTCGATTTTTTATTGTTTGCAAAACTATTTCTTTTGAATTTCGTCCTTTCGAGTATTGGATTCCTACTTTCTCAATTTTTGCTTTTTTGTAACTCAATTCTTTATTTTTTCTGAAGATATTGTTTTTTAATTAAATTTTTTCTTCAATATTTAAATTAGTTTTAATTGTTTCCTTAGCTATTTTTAAAGATTTTTTTTAAAAGTTTTTGTAAATAATTTAAAATATTTTTTTAATATCTGTTGTTTATAATTTATTTAATTTTTTTTTAAATGCAAGATTTGCTTGATTATTCCACGTATTTCAATGACTTGTTTAGCTTTTCGAGTCTATTTGGAGGTTAACTGAAGGTCTAAAACTGAGGTCAAAATTAACCAAAGATCACTCAAAAAAAAAATTGTAATGCCAACAATTTTCGTTGGTTAAAATGAACCCAAATATGAAAATCTTTGATTTAAGAATGAAATTGTTGGCAATGATTTTATAAAATAAATAAAATACTTATGGAGAGTTCTTGAAAACTTAAAAACGAGGTCTTGTTAACAAAAATAATATTTGAACCAAGGACTTTTAACTTACAAGTTTTTAAAATTCTCAAAATTCCTCTTTTTTTTCTAAATGATTTTATAAGTACATTTCAATTCGTACGGGATGGTTTGAGCTTTGCTGCGAATTTATAAAACAGGAAGCTAATGATCGTTTCGCCTTTTATCCTCTGTTCTTTCTGATGTATTGCTCTTGTTCAGACAGTGGCTTCCTTTTCTCTGACGTCTAATCAAAGAGAATAATAGAAACTTATTACCAGATACTGAATTCGATGGTCCTTCCCTATATAGATTCCTTTAAAATTTATTAAAAAAAATATAAACCAAAAAAACTTGCAAACACCAACTTCTACTGCCAATTGATCTGTTGCAACGTTTTATAGGCCATAGCCTTCCCTCCACCGTCGAACTACAACGAACCGCCTTCAACAAGACACAAATTCCTTTATTGTAGTCCCAATCTTTGAGAATTTTTTTTTTTCTGAATCGAAACCTCCCAGTCTCCTTTGCCTCAGTATCACCTGTGTGTAGGTACTTTACTGCCATTTTTTATATTCAGCTTATCTACTTTTATGGACTTTTTCTTATCGCTGCGCTTAGCTATAAAAATAAGGTATATAAAATCCACCCACTTACTTAGCCGCGTGTAATCAATCTCCGGTCAGAAAATACCCACACTTTATCAACAATTTGCGTAGCCTGCGACTCTCTCGGCGACTACGACTACACCGAAAAAGGCTGGCCGTGGCCTCCTAAATCACATCCACCTAATTCCATCAGTCATCGAGCCCATAAAAAGAGTATGATTTCACTTTTCAGTCAAAGCCAGCCGTCATCATATCATGGTCGTTGTCGTAGCGAACCCCACTCCCAACACTTAAATCTACTAAAGGGCGCCATTTAACGCGGCTTAGCGCGCTATTTCACTTCCCTTCCCGTACGACTATAAGCATGTATATTTCTATAGGGACTATGCTTGTTTGATGAAGGCGACAACGGCCGGCGGTAGGGAAGAGAGAGCAGTCCACGGCTCACCTTTTGTTTTCGGCCATTTAAAAGAGAATATAAAGTGGGGAACGTTAAAACGTTTTCCATAATTTTGCACGTAACCCAAACCGCACACACACATTCCAACACGCATACATCCTGTACACGAGTTGAGGGAGGGGAAACATTGATATTGAATGTGGGTCGCCGACAACGACGCCGGAGACGGAGCCTAAGCCGAAGCCGATAGTACCAACTACCAACTACCAACGTTGTAAAACAATGGAAGCGTAAGGAAGTAAAGCGAAATGAAAAGGAATAAAACCAAAGCCAACCTCAAAAGCTTAATAAAACAATGGAAAACTGTGAGTGGTTCTTAGGCACCTAATACAATGTGGGATTAACTTTGTTTTCCCTTGGCAAAGCAACTTTTTAAAGCGCGCTCCTACGGCCGCACGTTCCCTTTCACACTCGCACTCATACCGAAATGGATTTCCGAAATCCATCGTTCATTTTAGCGCGTCATCTACATACGAGTGTACCTGCACCTACCACCAAGAGACCCAACTCTCCCCGGGCACATGTGTGTCAGTGGAATGGCTGGCGGTGCTTTTGGTTTATGTTTGGGTGAAAATTAATTTTCTTCCTTTTTATGATTTGTCTGAGAGCATAACTGAGGCACAAAGCAGCTCCAGCCGCAGCACAAAGTCGTCCTTCGATGTCGTTTTTATTGTATACGCCGACCCACACACACACGTTAGGTGGGTACTCGTAGGAGTCTACAGTCGAAACACTGGCCAGGGACCAGGGAGGTCTCGCATGTCAATTGCTCATAAAGCATATTTCCCAACAAGGACATTTGACGGTTTTGTATACAACGTATAGGTATATGAGAGATGTTTTGCGGATGCGGATGGTGGAGTTTGCCCAGCCAACTACAGTGGCGATTTGAAATGCATTTAGGATTATTTACTTTTTACGTCCTTTAGGGAATTAAGTGGGCGGAGCACAAGTGCTTGATGGAATGAGTGGCGTGGTGACTTTTGATAGAGATTTTCCAGCTAAGCACCTCAAACACGGTAAACTGGTGAACTATAGGAGTGGGCACCAGAGGTAGTCAAATGTGATGAAGTACTTTGGGATTGTACACACGGAAGATAAGTGGCAGGCTTGGATTTGTGTGCCGCGACTCTTTTCCATCAGATAATGGGTTTTACTTATTCCTACTCAGTTTTGATTGTTATGTAGAACATTTTGTCGCCCAAAGTCCTATCCTATCCTGTTCGTGATGCATCTTTTCTGTCCCGTTCTACTTATATCAGAGCCGCTTACTGTTTTCATTTTTTTTTGTCGATTGTCTTAACCAAAAAAGGCAAACCTCGTTTTTGGCTCCGCCACATCAAGCGCATGAACAATAAAGCTCCACCCAGAGGACCTTCGAAAACCAGTCACCATGTTCGATATGACTAGTAGGATCCAGTCTTTTCTTTAAAGATGAAGTCATCAGATGGATGTCAGAGCTCTATGTTTAAACAGCGGAAAACAACGTTCTCTGGATTGCAGAGGATGCAAGGCGGCAGCATCTCAGGCAGCTAGATGTTCCTCACGTGTCGGAAAAATTAAAAAAAAAAAAACTATGTGCCTGCGGAAGTAGATAGTTTGTATTGAATAGTTTTCTCCGGCATTTCTACTCATTGAAGGTCTATAACAGAAGTTGTCTGCCATCGCTAGCGTGGTCTGCATTTTGCCACCCGTAACTCATCAACAAACGAAGCAGTACCGGTGAGAGTTATCAGCCTTGTGGGACTCCATCCTTCTTCGTGTTGAAAATTTCTACCAAATTATCAGAGATACCTACTCCTTTATGAGCAGCGTCTGCCGTCTTCACAATCGTGTCCGTCTGTCAGTCATAACGGAAGTTTAGTCTTGATGATGCAAGGGATTTGTATGTCACTAACAGTACACAGCGAACCGATCCTCTCGCCCTTAATCTAGTGTCTGAAACAAGGAGATATCTCTAGGCTAGGTTTAATCTTAAATATAGATAGGCGAAGGCAAATAGTTAAGAACGACTTTCACTGTCTTAAACAAAATATATTCGGTTAATTTTTTGTTTGTTGGGAAGATTGTACAGAGGGTTCCAAACTTAAATTTTATTTAAAAAATTAAAAATTAAAAACTAAGAAGGATCGCGCAGCAGAGAGCTAGCAGAAGTATTGAAAGTGATTGAAAGTGAATCAACACCGGAATTTATTCTTTTCAACCCGTTTTTCCAGAATATTCGACAGGTAGCTCAGAGAGCAGGCGACCTATCAGCTTACTCAACTGTAGAAGCAGTAGAGCAAGTGGCTTAGACTTTCTACAAGGCTCTACGAGGTCAATCAAGAGAAATCGTCATTCTGGCAAATTTAGACATTAAAAACGCTTTTAACCCCGCCAGGTAGGTGGAGTGATATGGTGAACGGCAACAATTCCAACTCAAGGTTTTTTTCCCACTGCGCCACATCTCGCGAAAGTCTGACAAACATCCGAGAGTATGACTGTCATGAAAGAACTTCTCAATTAGCTTTTTGGACTCGGCATATAATTGTAGATCCCTTCCGTTCGTCCCAAAAATGAAAAGCACACATAGAAAACGGATGGTTGTGAGAAGCTAGGCCTAGGGTCCCTGCGGACCTGTTGCGCCAACTATTTATTTACTTATTTTTTTATTTCCAATGAATGGTTAGACAGAGTTGTAATCTGAGACACCACAGATGAGGTTCGAAAAAAGGAACTTACCGCTGCTAATAACTCCGTAATCGGTATGACAAGAAAAACGTGTCCCCTTTTAATACCCCTAACCCGTATTATGCCATCCTCTCATCATCGATAAACAGTTTCGGTAGAGATCTTAATTCACAGTGGCTTTCTGGTTGACTAAACACAACTGCAAGCAGGCACATAGCCAGGGGGGGAGAGTGGGGGCTTCAGCCCCTCTGAGCAAAAAAACTAAAAACTTAAACTTTCTTATAGATCTCTTAACTTTTATCGACCGCACAAAAGAAGTTCGGAATTCTCTTAAGAACATCAGAGAAAATGCCTGACGATTTTTTCTGAGAGGCTTCTCAATACGCATCCGAACTTGCCGACAACTTATTTGAAGTTGAATTAAGAGCTCCAAGAACTTCATTGAAACAGACAATGCTTTCCAATCTAGAAACCTCTTCTAACGAAGCCTTTTTTAGAGTTTCTATACTGATTCCGTGCATAGATTCATTAATATAAAATCTTACCGACAGATTCATGGTCAACAAAGACGTTCTACCATCGTCTCAAGCCCTTTTCCCAGGTTTTGCTACAGTTCAGCGAGTGAACGAAATCGAAAAGCTAACATGCTACTTTGATAATGCAATTTATTTGCCAGCTGTGAAAGCTGAGAACATTCTTTGGTGCGAAAAAATATCGTCGAGTGATCCTCTACTGAAGTTTTGAAATTGCTTGATACTTGTATGTGACAAGACTTACTTTATTGGTATAAACTTCTTGCTTACGGTTTTGGCCACTCTTCCAGTGACCACAACTAGTGTTGAAAGAACCTTTTCAATGAAATTAATTAAAACAGTGTCCTAAAGCGTTATGGGCAGGATTAAGCTCACTTGCTACGATATCTGTTCATTCGGATTTTAATGTGGATCCAGATAAGGTGATTGATCTCATGTCAAAAAAAACCAAGACGTTTGCTTTTAAAAAAGGCGTGTAAAAAAATAAAATAAGTATGTTCGTTTAAGTACAAACGATTTAAAAACTAATAAGAATCAATAAATTGGAATATACAAGGTGGCGCAAAAGTAATCCTCCTATCAGAAAATGCTATAAATTTTGCGATTGGCCCCTAATGTCAGTTCTGTTTTGACATTTGTGTAGTAAACACATGCGAAATACACGTTAATAAACAATGTTACGCTACACTGCTCCAGAACGCTCAAGGCCCATTTCCATCTTAGCGGGTACGTAAATAAGCAAAATTTACGCTTCTGGGGCACTGAAAATCCGCGTGTAACCCACGAAGAGCCATTACACCCGCTCAAAGTCACTGTATGGTGTGCTGTTTTCGCTGGAGGAGTCATCGGACCTTTTTTCTTCGAAGACGTCGCGGGCCAAACGGTTACTGTGAATGGTGAGCGCTACAGCGGAATGATCAACGAGTTCTTTTTGCCGCAACTTGATGAATTGGTATTGGAAAACATGTGGTTCCAACAGGACGGTACAACGCCACACACTGCACGTGCCACAACCGATATGCTGAAGGATGCATTTCCCGGGCGCCTAATCTCCCGTTTTGGCGATTTGCACTGGCCAGCAAGATCGCCTGATTGGACCGCTCCAGACTTATTTTTGTGGGGCTTTTTGAAGTCGCGGGTTTATGTCAACAAGCCTCAGACTCTTGCAGCTCTTAAAGACAATATCCGTCAAGAATGTGAGGACCTATCGCCGGAAGTTTTGGCCAAAGTGATGGAAAATGCCATAAAAAGGGCTCAAATGACAATCAACTGTGGCGGCGGCCATTTACATGACATCATATTCTCGACTTGATGTAAAAAAAATTAAAAGACCAAATAAAAATAATCCACAAGAAGAATCAAAGTTTTTTCATTTTTTTTTTAAATTACAGCCAAAAAACATCGGAAGGTTATTTTTGCGCCACCTTGTATATAAGGAGATCACGATCCGATGCAACTGGCAGCGAAAGTGCGAAGGTGCAACTTTTGTTCGAACTCCAAAAAAAAAACATACCGACTAAAATTTCGCTACACTATTGCACTTTATCTATACCCTGACCCTATTGTAATCGAAAAATATAACAGAGTAAAGTGTAGCCTTGCCAAGTTGACAGATCGGTAAATTGTTAATTTCTGTGTCTAGCTATCGGAAAAAAATAAGAAGATAATGCAAAATAACGTAAGCGCGACCGAAGGAAAAATCCAGTCAAAAAATTAACAGAAAAATAAGTTCAATTTAATAATTCATGATAAATATCTTCTTCGTCTTTACTCTCTCCATTATCTAAAATATTTTTTCGTTTTTGCTTTTTTCATAATAAACAATTAAAAGCAAATTTTTCAGTTTAAGAAAAAATTCAAAGTTTTTCAGAATATAATGTCAATTGTCAAACTGGATCTGTCATTTGTTTCAGTTCTACTAGAGATGAGAAAAAGTGTGTTCACGATCTGACAAAAATAAATAAATAAAAGTTCGCAATTTTACTACGTCTGTTACACCGAATCGCGAATACTCCTATAATTTTTTTTGTTTAGAGAATTCCTCGTAAGATTTGGGAGCAAGCCCCCCCCGGAAACAAAATCCTGGCTACGGCACTGACTGCAAGCCACTTATGATCGTAAATCATTTCAATAGTCAAAAGCACTCTGCCAAGTTCCAAGACACCATTCAGCTCAAACAAAGGAAATTATTTTAATCAAACCCTACGCCGGTCTTAATCAGAATTGGCATAATAAATCCCACCATCTGGCATTAAAAACATCCTTCTCCCCAACAAGATGCTGCTTCACTTTAATTGGTTCTCCTCACTGTCATTTAATAAAGAAGACGAGCAAAAAAAATAACTGAAAACCCCTTCTTAATCGCAGTAGTTCATTAGGAAATTTCTAATTCAGTTCAAATTAATAAACTCCCACATAGATATCCACTGAACTGACACACATGGATGGAACGTGTATGATAGTTCAAAGGACGGTGCTGTGAAAAAAATGCCTACTTAGTCAAGATTTCCAACGAACACGAGGGAATGCAACGTATGTAGGGAGAAATGACACCGGCACACTGTCACGTTCGCCGACTAGATGTGACACACTTGTATAGTTTCCTAATTAAAGTTTAATTATCCTTCCATTGCGCTAGGATACATATGAATAAAACGAGAGTCCTTTGCTCTTTCAAACACCCTCTCAGTCATCCATATATTCGTTGACAGGATAAATAATGAGTTCCCGGAAAATTTATGCGATTCTCTCGCAAAACCCCCGCCGGCCGTGAGCTAAGTGGGAGTTGGGCTTGGGATATGTATGGCGGGAGCCAGGTTTATGTCAGATATAGGGACGAATACAAATGGAACACTAGGCAGATGGGACGACGTTACTTGCTGCAGGCAATGCGACCCATATATTCTGTTCTTCATACATGGTGCTGTTATAGTTGGACAGAAAGGCGATGCGCGATGGAGACAAGGTGCACTTACCTCTTCCTGATGCTATATGATGTGTAGGAAGGACTGAAGGTGTTCGTACGAATTGATTGAAATTTATTGAAATTGCTATGTGGAGTCATCCAAGGAAACTGATATAAATGAGTTCATTAAAGTGTGATGTACCGAGGAGTTGCATTGTCGGTTGTGTAATTGAAGTGCGTTCGGAATCTGCTTTCGATTGTAGGTCACACACAATTAGGACGACTTGTTCCAACACTAATTGGTCTGGTTGAATAAACAGTACGTTGTACTGAAAGATGGCTTTCTAATTAAACAGGCTATGGATGTAGCCCGAGGAAGGATACTGCAGACATCGCTGAATCTGCTATCCTGGGAACGCTGCTTTCAGCTGTTGGTAATAGGTTTTCTTCCTAGAGTGGTGGCTTCGTTTGGTGTCGTGTGTATAGCTGTATAGTATTTTGGCTCTTAAATAAGACAGTTTTCGACAGATGTTGTCTGTTTTCCTTATTTGTGTATGCTTAGGGCTGTGGTAGCCATGGGGACAGCAAATTCGTCACCAGAACATCGCCCAACCTTTTATTTTACAATGGAGGTCCAAGTGCCGACTCTTGTGGCACATCAGCGGAAGTGTCCGGTTATACCCCAATCCTGTTGCTAAGGTACAGTTCCTTATACATTTCTCGTTTAAGGAGCTAAAGGCTTTTAAAAAAATAAAGACTCAATTTTTGTTGTGGTGGATGGAAAGAGCGTTCTTTGAGCATCTTACTTCTTCAACCTAGGAGTAGATAGGAGGTATATTGAAAATTGTGATGACGTTGCAAGTACTTGTCATCTGACAAGGCTCATTGGTGAACATTAATCGCTTGCCAAGTATGGTTAGTCTAGACTCTAGACTCTAGAGGATCTTCCTCATTGTATGTAGCACACATGTCTGCGTTTTTTTTAACGGCGACCTCGATTGACATTCTTTGGTCAATCTTCCTCCATGATTTCATGTGCCATATCCAAGTTTTTTTAAGACCATTGCCTTGCTCTACTTGAGGGCCATTTCAACTCCGCAACGACTAAAGGCTGAGGGTAGCCATCCGTTCCTTCAAATCTGCACTGTTTGGAGGGTGGGTCTGTTTAGGTTCTCTTCCTTAAAATTTGCATCGTTTGGATCTACGTGAAGCTTCCAGATTGTTTGCCCTGTTGCACAACTTCCTATAAAGTTCGCCCTTCAGTGAACCAAATTTAGTGATCAATATAAGGTCAATAACTCCTGTCCGTTGTTTTAATGAAAATTTTGTTCTATATAAGAAATATTGTCATTTTGATGAAATGCATACAATTTTTCATTGTGGTGTTAATTCAACAAAAAAATTTCACATTGAGTAAGACAAATCATTCTTTCGTAAACTTCAGTGGATACTGATTCTTCAATCTTAAAATATTTTTCAAAATGAAGAAAATTTCTTCAATTCGACGTTTAGTTTAATGAACGCTTTTTCAATGTAACGTATTTTTTTCAAATTGAAGAACAATTATTCATTTCAACTCAATTCAATTCAATTCAATTCAATTTATTATTATTATACAATATTAAGGTACATTGAGATAAGTATCTTTTATAGTACATAGAGTTAAGACAATTAGAAAATAATTTCAATAATACAATATTTCAATAATACAATATGTTAATCTTACAATTACAATTAAGTTTACAATATGATAAGATAAAGGATAAGAAAAAGAAGAAAGGAGAGAATAAGAAAATAGACTAAATATAAGCAGATAGAATAGATAAGATGACAGTTCAAGTTAGGAGGGAAGTTAAAATAGATAGTAGGATACTATCCTTACTTTATTCAAGCTGAATAATTTTTTAGCAATTCTACGTCTATTTCTTCAATATGATGCATCGTTTTCTTTAAATTAATGATTTTTCTTTTACACTTTTTTTTTTGTCAATCTGACAAATAAGTTTTTGTTGAAATTGATGAAATATTCTTATATTTCATGTTTTTTTTTTGCTTCAAATAAAATCTTCAATACCCATTGAAACAAATAAATATGCTTAAGTTAAAAATATGTTTTTTTTTATTTATATTTATGATGTAATAATATTATAGTATTTAACGGATTTATAAGAATAATAAATAATTAATAAATTTAAAGTTTTTAATCGATTTATAATTATTAATTACATATTGGAATGTGTTTATGGACAAACATTTTTTATTTACCTAGCTATTTATTTGTTTAGCTTGACACGAACACGATACTATTAATCCGCACCGCACCACTTCACTTACAAGAATAAAAGTTTTCACTTCAAACACAACAATAAACTTTTACATTTTAATGAAACTTCTTCAAATTGATTAACTTTTATTAACTTTTTTCAATTTGATGAAAACGTTTTCCTCCATTTAAAGAAATTTATTCAAATTGAAGAGATTTGATTAACAATTGTTAATTTGAATAACTGATTCTTCAAAAATACCTAAACTATTTTTTCCAGTATAACCTTAAAAATGTCGGTTTTGTCAATTTGAAAATAAATTCATCCGCTTGAATAATATAATAAATTGGCAGCATTTGAAGAAACTTTATTGATTTTGGATATTTAATCTTCAATATGAAGACATATTTTATGGAAAAGTGTTAATTTGAATAACTGATTCGTCTAAAAATTATCAACATATTTTCGTCAATGTCTCGTACATAGGGATGCCAGACGTCCCCCTTTAGGGGGGACAGTCCCCCTTTTTCATACAAAAATGCTGTTTGTCCCCCCTAATACAAACCACTGTCCCCCTTATTAAGTCAAAATTCAATAAAAGAAAACATTCAATTGAAAACTTTGAAAATACTTCCTTTTAATATTTTTAACAAGATTCTCTGTGAACACATCCATTTGAAGTGCAAGAAAACTTTCAAAGCTGAATGCATCCACTCATGAACTACATCTCACTTCACGTGCTAAAGTTTTTCTCCCGTACGTTTTTGTTTTGTACTGTTATCTGTCTCGCTGTCAGTTTTTGTTTCTCATTAATTTTTTTTAGTTGAATACTTATTTATTTACTTTTGTTTCTCTTAAATAAAGTACATATGTACATAAATAATTTTGATGCATTTTTCCTAATATGTAGAAATAAAGTAAAATTATGTACCTACGTATATGTAGGCAAGTATGTACACCTTCCATTCTTCCCAAAAATAGAAACTCACATAAACGAGTGGTTGCGAGAAGCTAGGCCTAGGGCGTCTACCGCCTGTTGCGCCACCTATTTATCTTATGAAACTTATTTTTATTTCACATTTTTTTTGACTCTGGTGTTCAAAAATAAAAAAAATATTGTCCCCCTTATTGAACACTTGTCCCCCTAGAAAACTCACGATGTCCCCCTTTTCGTATTTTTTAATCTGGCAACCCTACTCGTACAGGAACCGTTTTGTTTACTACTTCAGTTTCTTAATATGACAAAATTTCATTGGTTTGAATACCATACGAAATTAACGGCAGTTAAAGAAATGTTATTTAATTTGAATATTAAATCTTCAATAACACGAAAAATATTATGAAAAATTGTCGATCTGAATAATTGATTCTTCAATGATTAACAAAATATTTCCGTCAATATTACAACGAGATTTGGTTTAGAGTTGGTATACAGCTAATCTAACTGGGAGTATATTTTTCGCTGGAATTGACTGATTTTTCCAGCTGCTATTAAATGTTGTGTCCATGAACACCCCGTAGCCTGGTTTGACAGCAAATTTTACGGCCATCTTCTGGACCTTGTCTTTCCAGAAAAAAACACGTTACTATAGGCTACGAACACGAAGCAGGCCAAACTATCATCAGCGTAATAGTTCAGAGGTAATATCCTCCCAAGAAATGGGGGACTTAGGTGGCGACAAACATTAGCGAATAGACGCCACTGGATTATTTGTAAGTCAGACGATTGTGGAACTATTTTCGTCATTGCGTCATACATGAGGGGATATGGTAAGCTACTGGTCTGTGAGGGCAAAACAAACAAAGATTGGCGCTCTGAAAGTCAATTTTATTAAGCTGGTTCGTATGTGTTTGGGGGTTAAACCGGGAGTAGTTTAACACACTAGACACAGTGCAACTGAGCTCAAGAAGTAAATGAATACTTTTCGCTTTATTGCTCGCTATATATTTATTTCCTCCATTAGTCAAAAAATTAACTGAAATTTGGCCCTTCCGAATGCACTCAGTATGAGGTAGGCCCAGTTCCCAGTGGCCGAATAATTCCTTCAGATACTAAATGCCACAAAATTTCCTTTAAAATAATTTTTTATTTTCGTATTTAACTGCTCTGACGCTCTCTCTGAAAATCTGAAAACCATTCGTCATCGTCAGACCGAATGGAGCCTATATTCAGTGGAAGAATTTTGGATTGCGAACCCCTATTAACATTTTTTCAGAGTTTTGTTTTTGGAATTGGCAGCGCTTTTTCTAGCGACAGCTATTTTTACAGCTGAAAGTTGATTTGTGCTCATTTTGTTTTAACATTTCACAGTGGATATAGACTTATGACAGTCGACCTCAGCTGCTTGTGAAACTAGTCAAAAATGAGACAATCAGCCTCGGCCCTATTATCAGATTTGAGTTATAAAATGACCTCTTTAAAGTAATTTTCTTTTGAAATTTGCAGTTGTGCTCCTCTAAAAAATCTGTCTTTATTTGGATGAAAATGTCGCCATCTATCTGTCATAAACTTGAATAAACTGTACCGTTTCTGTTTCCACAGTCAACTTCTTCCTAATTCACTGGGTTACTTTTGTTGACTTACTCACAAAGAAGCCACCTTTTCGCGGCTCTGTAAGGTCTTCACAGTGCTTCCCAAAAACAAATCCTATGGTGAAAAACTTACTTTGTGCCCTCTACGACTTTAAAGGAAACCTCACTATACTCTGCACTTAGTCAACCATATCTCGTTCTGAGAAATCCCAGCATGAAGTCTTTCTCAATTGACCTCTAGTATAGAAAATCCATAAATCAGACCTCACCCTATATTACCGCATCAATCAATAGGTATCAACTTTTTAATAAAAATCCCCCTACCATCAATTATTACTGCACTCATCTCTAATCGGAAGTCGTTGCGTGTGTTACCAATCCTTGGACATCCTCTAAACAAGAATAACGAGCGCATTTGCCATCCGGAAAGTCAAATTGCCCAAGACCATATAAACATCCACCTACCGCATGCAGTTGAGTCGGGTACGGGGATTTTTGTTCATTTCATTGTCCTCAAGGGACACTAAACCGTTGGACACAAGAAATCCCAATAAATACCCTCATTACCTCGATGACACCACGAACAAAGCCGAACGCAGTTTGAATCTATCGCAGGCTTAGGTCATTTTTGGGCTACAATTCGGTACACCGTTCGCTCTCTATTGATGATAATAAAATTAATGAGATGCATTACCATGATTGCTACAAACGTCGGGGCTATTTGTTAGTCCGTTGATTTACCGAAAATAGTTGAACAAAGTCACCCTACAGCGGTACAGTCGCAGAGGGGTTGCACACGTGTCACGGACTTGTCAACGACATAAGGTGCACTACGTGGCAGGGAAAAAAAGAGAAGAGGAAGACACGACTTGATGCGGTCCCGCTAATGGACTCATTAACCAAATGCTTGATGGGTCTTCTGCTTTCTCGAATTTTTCATATTTTAATTTTTTTATTAAAATTTATGATTTTGAGATAGAGAACGGGACCCGCTTCAGTGCATTTGCCATTTGCAATGGCAATAATTTCCGCTTCTGGGTTTGCAGCGCCATCATGGTGCCGCCGCCGCCGCGCAGACTATTGGTGCGGCTCAACTCTAATTAATGACTCTATTAGCCGGGCTGGCCATTGGCTTCTCGGAAGCCGTTAAGTGGTCTTAATTAATGACAAAACAGTCGGATCGTATCCCCGTCATGTCACCAATTAAAACAATGCCCTGGGAGCTGTATATGCAATAAACCAGGTTACGGTTTTATGACTTAATTAGGTTTGCTCTCATATTTTTCGAGAATTTGAATAATATCCACACATACGTATGTAAGCTGCGACTGCGATGAGAGGAGGGTGTATGCAAAATACTGATAAGAAGCTCGGTATAACTTTTGAGCGCGTCAAGGAGGGGTGTGCTCGTGGACTATTATGCTCGGTTGGAACGTTTTATGGGCGATTTGATGGCTGATGTCTTCATTAAGGCTGATCTTGATGTGCCACCGAGAATTGTTGTTTTATGGAAATTTTGACAGTCCGTAGATGTGCTGGCTACACTTAACTTTCCTCGAGGAATTTTTAATTTGTAAACTAGATAGGCGTATGGTTTAATGGGCCAGCAAAACAGTTGGATGGGAGGACTAGATGCTACGGGGGTAGATATGGCACGATGATTGCCACATGCCATGGTATTGTGTAGTTTGAGTGAAAATTCGTCACATAAACAGAGAATGGGTGCGACCGCTTTATTGTATAATTGTGGGGGTCAGCTTTAGGTACGGTTTGGATATAAAAATGCGAATTGGAGAAGAGAAGGTGATCCCCTCTCAAACTAAAATTCTCTAAAGTCTCTAAACTATTAAGACCCTGTTGAAGAAATGTGGCTAGAAAACAGTGATTCTAACTACCTTAGTAAACATTTTAATTCGAAAAATCTGTTGAACTTATACTCTCAACTTAGTACACTATGCATTTAGCAAGACTTTGAGCGATTTAATCTCTGTTAAAAGTTGACGTGAAAATTACTTTCAGATAAAAAAAAAATGTATAAAAATGTTTTTCAACAGCTTCTACCTTTCGGCAGCGTTTTTAAACAAATAGTATTTTTTTGCGACTTTCAATCTGGAACTCAAATTTGAACGAAGGCGCAACGATGACTGCAACGCATCGATTTGGGAGTCCCTCTGTCGAAACGCTTTAAATGTACTTTTTCCCGGGGTTTTGTTTTTCTTTGTCAACTTTATTAATCTAGTCCCAAGTTTTATGTTAAAAAAATGTTAAACCTTTGAGTACTTCTTTTTTGATGCAAGGTTAAACTTTTTTTTTGTTTTTTTATTACGGAGGCTATAGTACTAAAAACGTTGGAACTTTATTTTTGTTCAGTTTTTGTTCTAAAGGGGTTTTTGGGAATGTTGCCATATGGCATAATTTGTGTCAAATATGGCAACAAAGTAAATGACAAAATAAATTTTTTTTTTTTATTTATTTTACAAAAATTGGAAGGACGAAAAATTAATAAATTTGCTAGTTACAAATATGCAGTAAAAAAAATAATTAACTATGCAAATGTTAAAAACCACTTATTTTTACACAGATAAAAATTAAAAAAAAATGCAAAACAGATATAACCTGTTGCCACTCGGTTTTCTTCAATTTACTTCAAACTTGAAGTAATACGACTAGGTGAATAAAAAAATATATATACCTACCCAAATAATTATATATCTGTGGTCACAAGTAAAGTCTGTTTTACTGTTTTTTTTTTTTTCAGGAGATCAATTTAAAGTTTTTGACAGACGCGTGAAATTACAAATGACTCTATTGACTCTTGTGACTTAAGCTGTTTTTTTTTTTTTTTTAATTGTAGCCACTTTTTTTAAGATATATCTAAAGCTGAAAAAATTTACAAAATAGATTTGAGTACGCTGAATCTAATGGCATCAAAATCTCTATTTCGTATAAAGTCGACTTTAGCGGTTATGGTTTTTGGCCATGATATATACAATTAAGTTAATATTTTGTTCGTTTCCGTATAACTCACGTAATTTTCAACCAATTACTTGGTTTTTCTTTAAAACTATTCAGAAAAACAATGGGAAGGACATAGGCCTTTTTTCAAAAAAATTGACAGTTTCATTCAAGAAAATGCAAAATTTATACCTACGGACACATACAATTAAAGACAAATGGCATAAATTCTGTTAACAAAACATCGAAATACAAAACATACGACGTTAAGTTTAGTCCTGAATTCATTATTTATTTAAAGTTTACAGTGAATTGCTTTGCTATGAAATCCATGTTTTGTTGACGCTATGAGACCATGTTTACATTCAAAATCTACGAACGGCACTTTAAAAAAGAATCGAAAAACGGGGAGCACCACTTCAAATTCAACAAAAATTATTTAAATTGTTTAAAATTATGTTATTGATCGATTTTGGCGGTTCCCAGTCTTATTCGATCACGCTGCCAGTGAGAAGGCCAAACCTTTCACGTTGCAGTCGTAATGCACGACGTATGGCGACTGTCAGTGAAAACGAAAATCCAATCGAATGTGGTAAATAATCGAAAGAATATGTCGCAATTCGGAGAAAGATTGTCACAAGAACATCGTGCGGTCGTACAAATAGGAGACCGAGTTAGACGACAACGTAATCGGAATCTGGTTTTTAGTATCTACATTTGTTGGAAAACAGATGACGCTGCACATCAACTTGACATTCGTTGATGATTCGAAAAACGGCCAGGTTGATCCTATTGCCATTGCGCAATATGACAGCTGTCTTTTTCGTTCCGTCATTCCAATTGAATTGGACGGACTTGCTATTGCGTGACGTCAGTTAACCAACTGAATTTGATTTCGTTCCGGTACAATTGGATTTGGGTAATTTGCCACACAATTTTAAATTGAATATTGGCTCAGTTAAAATTTTGTTGCGCAACCTCAATGCACAGAAACTTTTTTATGGAACGCGTTGATTGTGAAGAATCTCAAATAAAATTCAAGCGACGATCTTGAGGGGAAAATTAAAAAGGCGAAGGCGTTCTCATTCCGCGGATTCCGCTTATTCCGTACAATTTGACTAAGGTATTTATCCATCTTAAATTTCCTGTGCACCTCGCTTCAAATAATAAGTCGCAAGGACAATCGCTGTTTGTTAGTGGCATCAGCCTTAAATCCCATTCTCCTCACATGGTCAATTCTCCATTGTTCCGCGCCCGAGAATAGAACGATGAAAGTACCATAAAGCAACGTCAATCACTGCGGTTTGATTGAAGCACATCGTCAAAGTTATACTTCAGTTTGACTTTTGAAAAAAAAAAAAAATTGAATCGACAGAATTACATGAAGCAGCATATGCATGCTCGGAATAATTACTTGCGTTGCATTAACGGGCGGAACCCAGCAGTTCGCTGGGTCTGCTAGTATAATATAATAAAAATAAAAATCTAATATATCTGATTCTTCGAAATTGTTCAAAATGTTCTGAATTTCAAGTTTTTCTTTTAAGTTTTTGAAGTAAAACTTCTTTACGCACATAAAGATGGAGCTAAAGAAGTTTTACTTCAGTCGTTTGGTCTGTCTGGCACACTGTTTTTTATTGATATTTTAACAGCTAAATAAGGTAAAAAATGCACGAAAAACTGAAGTAAAATAAGAAATTAGAGAAATTAAATAACTTTATTTTTTTATTTGAGAGCCTGTTATTTATCATTCAAATAAATTCGAAATTAACAATGTAATTGACAACTGTCGATGTAAAAAATAAATCATAAAAATAGTCTTTCGATGAAAAAATTCGAATTCTTCTGCAGACCTTTCTTGCACGAGAGCGGAGAGCAAAAGACGTCTACCAACAACAGGTATATTTTCCTCTAGTGATTTAACAGATACTTTAGAAAGTTAATTAGAAAAAAAAAATTGAGCAAAAATTTCTCTGAGACAGAGAATGGCCCACGTGGCATCAAAATACAGAAAGGGTTTTTGTTAAGCTTCCCTTTTTAGATGAATTTTCATTGCATTAATCCATCTGCCAATTATATGACCTTCTCGATTGTCTTTCGACGAAGGTCATACCTTCGTTTCATTGTAGAGCCATTCGTTCGAAATTTAGGCGCTAAATCTATCCTATAACGCAGGCTTGTTTTTGATACGTAGCCCTGACGCTGATGGTTTTTCACATTTTCACAAAAAATAGTAGGTAGCATTTTAAACAATTGTAGAACAAAAGAGGGAATTATTTTTAAACATCCTAGTGAGTTTAAAACATATCTACATAGCAGTTATTTAAACAATATATATTTGTATCAAAAATAGCATTGATAAAAGATTTGTGGGAATTTTAAAAATATTCTGAGGGAAAAAGTCCCAATGTAACCAACAATAGCTCTGGGAAATGCAGGAAGTAGACGAGGCTAGGTTAGGTTAGGTACGTGGGTTGGCTTGGAGTGCTCCGTGCCACACTCAGGTCAATACTGACCCATTGTGATGCCCATTGGGGGAAGCGGTTGTCCCTTACCCATACTAACCATGAGACTAAGTACTCACTGTGCTGTTGCATACAAACCATCCTGTGGATTTGATGAAGCTCATTATCTTGTCTATATGTTTGCTGGAAAGCTCGTCTAGGTCGTGGAAGAAGTGTCTCCCTAGGAATCTGTGCCTATAGTGTTGGAGACCCGGGCAGTGACATACGAAGTGGGTTGTGTCCTCAAGAGCTTCCTCATCACCGCAGCCCCTACACAGTCCTTCTTCAGTCAAGCGTAGTTTGTTCATGTGATACCGTAGAGTATTGTGCCCCGTTATAATTCCTACGAGGGTGGAAAGAGATTTTCTATCCTTTCGCATGAGACTCTCGGTTCTGGCTTCATTGAAAGTTGGCCATAGCATTCTTGTGGTATGACAAGTTTCTAGTGCAGTCCATCTAGCGTTCGCCTCTCGTGTGGCTTTTCTTCCTGCTTCAAGCTCGAGTGCGCAAGGCGGGATTTTCACAGAGCGATCAGCTTGTTCTGATACAGCTGCCGAACCTAGTCTTTCGTCAGCTTTCTCGTTGCCTGGAATGCCTTCATGTCCCGGAACCCAGCAGAGCAATATCTTATGCTGAGTGCGAAGAACCCTGAGTTCTTCGCGACAGCATTTCACAAGCTTTGACTTTATTTCTATCGCCGTTAATGCTTTTATTGCTGCCTGGCTGTCGATAGAAAAGGTAATACCTTCAGGTGGTATTGCCCTTACCACAGACTCACGGGCTACTGTTGTCACTGCCAGGACCTCTGCTTGGAAGACACTGCTGTGGTTCCAAAAATTCTGCTGCATGAGTAGAAGGCTACTGATATTAGACAGACTCGCAATTTTTTAAAAAATTCAAAATATTTACAAAGTGGTCAACATAACAACGCTTTTGGTAAGGAAACAAAATCATCCACATAACCTAACTTCTTCTTCTTCCTCCGTAAGAGCACAAGCGTTTAAAGTAGCACAAGCCACGTTTCATCAAAGACAATTCTTTTATTCCACCATTAGAACACCCAAAATGTGTCCTCTACATTCGAAAATTTTAAGGAACTGCTCTTCCATGAGCTTGTCTCCAACTTAGTTAGTAGTTACCCCGTATTTTATGCGCCACCAATCGTTCCACTTCATTTCGAATAAAATTTGATCGCCTCCCAGTCGACGATACGCTCATAACACGAAAAGTTCACAACATCCTTATTATTCTCAGTTGCCGCCCATATATCTTCGAAACCATCGTCCACTTCATCTTCCTCTGACACGTCCGTTCCGTCGTTGACGACGAGGATGCATTTCTTTTGAAAACGAAACTATTTATAGTTCTTATTCCGATAAGAAGAGTCCGCAATAAATTAGATCGATGCATGCTGATTTCGCTGGTACACATTTACAGTTCTCCCTACTCCACCGACCGCCTTAATGAAGATATCATCGAGTTGGAAGGACTTGCCAGAATGCCAGTCCTTGCTACCGTTTGGTCGTCGTAAATCCATCCAAGTGCAACAACGATGGAAGATGTTTTATTACTTGTTTACGTAGTAAAAATGCACATGCATGTGCAGCAGACAGAAGGTCGTGTACGTATATGGTGCCTGTCGTGGAAAATTTGCTCTCATTAAAAAGGACACTTGTACCGTGCACACGCTGGGTTTGCCGAAGCACTCTGTGTCTGTCCCATAAATGTCAACATTTTGATAAGATCATTAGTTTCTAAAACACGCATTATGCGTCAATGGGCACCTGCAAGGATCCAGGATAAAAGTACGTTGCGCTTCATTTTAATTATTTTGTTTGTTTTTCATTAATGGTAGTGCAGACTGCAGAGTCGAATGCATTCAGTGTTCCATTGAAAGGAAGGAGTTTACGAGTAGTGCCGAGGACCAATGTGAACACATGCGACTGTTAATTGCATGTCTTCGCTGTAGTACACCAAAGTGATTGCATTCGAAAATAAATATATATATTCAAACAAAAGGACATTGTTTTGTGTTTTGTGTGCATATGCATCTGCGGGTGGGTGGCAAATCAAAAGAAGGGAACAACCGTTTTCTAAAGGATTTTCAAGATTAATTTTCTAGAGTATCGAGTGTGGCGTGCTGTAAAAATGGAATGCATGCACTTTAGTGCGTGCTAGCTCCAGATGTGCGTGCAGTTTTGAGAGCAATTATACGCATTTTTGAATATGGTATTTCCCGCTTCGGATTATTGGCGGGGGGACTGGGTGAATATGGCCACCAGTCAAATGAGTCTTTCAATGGGAATTGGAGACAAAAGGACGGGGATTTTGGGAGGGATTGGAAAGGCTGAGCCACTTACGGCGTGGGGGAGGATTTTCTATTTTATTTTATAGATTGAGGAAAATCGTGCGAGGAGGAGCTTTCTGTTAGATGGGGTTCACACTCATATAAAGTGATTGCGGTGATATAGGCGCCTTAAAGGCTCAGGATATACCTCCAGTAGTTGGCCAACTTTTTATCAGTACTGCAGACATGCTCTTTCTTACCGCAACAGTTTCTAAAATATTTAAGATCTAGTTAAAATACAGCCTTTTTTTATATTTGTCTTTTTTTTTTCTTTTTTTTTTTCTACATCCTCTTCTCACTAAATAATACAAACTTTAAAATTAATTTTGAATTATAAATGTATAAAAAGTATTGCGCTATTTTTTTTTGTTCATATTTCTTGCCATTTTGTTGAAATCCCAAGTATCAATTTGACTTCGGTAAGGCGCTATCGAAGCTTTTTTATTATTCCATAAGGTCTGAAGGAAACGCATTTGGCGCACTTTAATGCAAGTATTTACTTATTTAAGACTTCCTGAACAGCTTGGATAGACCTTACCGAAACTTTATAGAGGCTCCAAAATGAACAAGAAAAATATTTATTTTTTTTATTACATTTTTCAATTTTCTATTTTCTTATTTTTTTTATTTTTTTTTATCTTCTTAATAAACATTTTCAAAGACTTTTTGCAATTTTCATGGAGTTTACATTTACGTACTGGTTATAATTCTGTGCCTAAAAGGCAAAACATCTTATGTCAATTTGGTCCACTTTTCAGGAGAGCAATTTTAAACTTATGCAAGGCACTACTGTTGATGACTTAATCCATTTAAAAACAGTTATAACTTCCTCATTATTTGACATTTTTTCAACTGCTTTGGCTTAAGAAATAGAGTAAGGAGGACACAATTCAAATAACGTTAAACAGCTAAAACAACTTAAGTCGACTTAAGATGTTTTAACTTTTAGGCACAGAATTTACATTTTACTTACATGCGCCGCACTGTGAATCGAACATGGGTCCTGTTGCGTAGTAGTCCAATACACTACCCCCTACGCTAATTCGTCATAATGCTGTAGCAGTGGTAAATCTGAACTACTTGGTACATTTTAGAGTTTCTTTAAGATTGATGGCAATAAACTTGCAGCTTACTCGACCGAAGTTCTAAGCAAGGCATTTATGTCGTTTTCCATTGGGCAAAAAGAAGCGTCCGGAAGAGTCCGGAATCGAAAAAGTCACTCCTGAAACCGTTCCATTGGCACAAAAAATACTCTTCTAGTGATTCTGAGGAGAGAATTTCGCTTATCGATTTGAAGTCAGAATCCACTCAAGAAGCACTCACACAAGTGTAATTTATGTATTTTATACAAGTCAGCTGACAGCAGCCGTAGATTATTTTTTGGCATTTCACCAATACTTTTGTGGATTCTTTCAGAAGCAGTTTTGTTGTTCCATTGGATTTCAGAATGAGTGGATCCCCGAGTGAAACCAATGGAAAACGACATTAGTGTTACCCTTATTTATTCATGGGCGAAAAGTGTTTATTTAAAATCACATTACTGACATATTTTTCAATGTGCTAGAAGTATTTTATTTCTTGTAATTTTTCCCCGATTCATTAATTATGGTTTCTTTAGACAGCTTTGATTCATTTCATATGAAATTAATTTTTACCTCTATAAAGCCTCCTTATGTAAGTTAGGAGGAAGTACGAGTAAGTGCTTCTGTACAGCTTCCAATCGCAAGCGGTTGACTGCAAGACTGTTCATTGCTTCTATAATGCCTTCGGTCAGAAGCTCTAAAGAAGCTTTTATGAAGCGCCTCGGACCACAAACTTTACCGAAGCAATTCACTTTCCACACATTTTCACAAGTCTAATAGATATCTTATCGAAGCTTATTTTCATATCCCTCTATAAAGCCTATGTATATGCTTCGTAAAGGACTTACTGAAGTTATTAGCGAAACAATTGCTTGGAAATGGATTAACTTCGGTTAACAAAGACTATAGAAGCTCTATCGAAGCTGTTGCCTACAGAAATTAAAAATTTGAACCTTACCGAAGTAAAATTGTTACTTGGGATGTCTAATCCGGCAGACGACTTAAAATGTCATGTCTATGTAAATTCTACACAATTGTAATTAAAATTAGAATAATAAAGAATCTATAATAATAATAATAATAATATTAATAATATACCTCATTCTCTGTGTGAAGAGCATCTCAATGAAGAGCTCCTCCGTAAGGGCGTAATCTTATAACAGAAGTGTATTGGGTATAAGAATAGCCCTAGAGTTGCCAGGTGATGGATCACTCATCCCTAAGCGAATTATATGAACTATGTGAAGAAATGCCTAACAATTCTATGAAGAAGCGACTGAAAGGAAACCTTGCTTCTGTCGAAGACGAGAGAGACCTTAGTTCCTCCATGCTGCTTCATGGAGTTTGAAAGATTCAAAATCAGGGTCGACGGAAAAACAGAACAATCTAAGGGACATCCTTTGACTTTGAACATTGCACATTTCCAGATAACAACTTGTCGTAGCTAATGTGCATAAGTAACACCTAGAGTCTCCGGGGCTGTAGATGCGTCATAGTTTCGATCTGCATCTGAAAGAAGTATCGATAAAAAAAATTCTGATGCGGCTATGATGACCTATCACGAGAATTCTAGGATGTGCGCTTATATAGTTTCGTGAGACCCGCAAGGGTCACGCCAATTTTCCATTGAATACAATTTTGGACGACTGAGCATATTGGTTTATGCTAAACTCGTTCCATAGCAACTATGCGTTCAATTTTAGAGCTCTATTGAAAATTCGGATTTGGTCTTAAGGTCTGAGTCTAGGAGCAAGAAAAAAATAAAAATAGCCAGCTCAATACGACCAAATGGGAGCGTGCGGGTAGCCTCTATTGGCGTGGAAAGAATTGTGGAACTTTGTAGGCGAAGTTTTATAGCGTAGTAACCCAAACTTGGTTATGTTTGTGGTTAGGGAGCTGGACAACAGAGGGAAAGGTCCCAGGCTTGATTCTCTTAAGACACAAGTTTTTTTTTGAACTGCGCCATCTCTTAAAACGTCTGACCAACACCCAAGCTATCTAGAGAAAGGGGGAGTAGCACATCTTCCAGATGAAGACATCAGCGGATGACATTCCCACACGGAATCAACGATCTTCTACAGTCCCTGATGTTAGGGTGTTTGGTGGTATAGAAACGGAAGCGTCTAAAATTGGACTTAGTGGGTAACGAAGGCAAAACCAAGTGGACGCTCTCAACATGAAAGGGACACCTAAAGTCGAATTGGACAGAACGACACAATAAAAAAATAAACAGTTGGCGCAACAGGTCTGTAGGGACCCTAGGCCTAGCAAACCATTCGTTTGTGTGAGTTTTTCATTTTTGGGACAAATGGAAGGGATCTACAATTTTATGCCGGGTCCAAGCGGCTAATTGAGAAGCTCCTTCATGACAGTTATACTCTCGGATGTTTGTCAGACGTTCGCGAGAGGTGGCGCAGCGGAAAAAAACCATAAGTTCGAATTTGGGTTGTTTCGGGATTCGAACCTGGGACCCCTCGCTTAGTAGTCCAACACACTAATCACTAAGCCACAGAACGACACAATGGACAGCTTTAACTTTGGAGGGACCTTTAAGAAACTTCCTTTACCTTGGCTTCTGCTTTAAATTCTGAAAATGACATCTCATCGAAGAACAACTCTTGCCAATCGCTATCTCGCTGGACTTAGAATAGTAGAGTCCCATCCGGAATAACTAAGGAGTTCTATGGCGCTGAAGCTATGTCTGTATGTTCGGCCCCAATTCTGTAGGCAAGGATAGATTCAACGACCAACTTATCGAGCTGTACAGCGACTAAGTTAAAAAAATGTTCATCTATCGTCCAAAATCTTTAGACACAAATCTCCCAGCCCCCGTAGAGTCTTCGAGTCTCACCAAGACTCAACCTCAAACGACTTGGAGTGCGCAACTGGAGGCAGTTAGGTAAGTAGCGGGCTAACTGCAGAGGCTTGTTATAGTTGATCCCCACGGTTCACCCCGAACTGCAGAGCCGCCTGAGTAAGGCCCGTATGACACTAAATTTTGTTTGCATTTTTTCTTCTTTTAAAATGAAACTAGAACAGTACGAAATATTAGAACGAAAATTCCCTATAGGAGTGAGTGCGTACACACCAACTTTATTTATGCATAAACATAAAAAGAAATGCATTAAAAATGTATTCAAATCACATTTTTCAACTCCTGGCAGCTTATTTTGACATTTTAAGATTATTTGAAGGGGCCAGGGGTTTAAGATTCAGATTCTGATTCCTTGGCCAGAAATATGATACAATCTGTAAATGTGACTTATCGAGATTCAGAGTCTTAACTGTAACTTTTTATGGTCCTAAAAATTTCAGAAACAATTTCGGTCCACATAACTTCGGCAATTTTAATAGCAACACAGAGGTCTTAATTTTTTTATTTGAACGGCTAAGAGCTGGACAGTTTTAGGGATGAAGATGTAGAGCTCATTTAAAACTAATTTGATTACCTTTTAGACACCATCTTCACAACCGAAGAAGGGACTTTCGGCTCCCCAGACAGGTTGCCAGTTATGCAAGAGCGTATCTGCAAATCTGCTATGGTTTGCGGCGCAGTCACTTCAGATTGACCTCCGGTTTTATATGGTGGCGTCCATAAGAGATTCACAACTCTGAAAACGCCTTTTGTTGCATTGCATCTTGATGGGCTTCTCCGATGATCCGTGACATTAAAGTTCGTATCCCTGAGGTGGCGTTGCAGTTCTAAAGGTTATTTCCGGTATTTCCGACTGTTTCACAAAGAGAAGTATACTTTGATCTCGCTTCTCAGCAGAGCAGGGTGTATGTCACATATCTTACTGTCCAACTTTTCATTTCTGACAAAATCCGTCAGAGTGGACTCCAATTCCAGTGCCATTTCGAACTCAACCCTGCCCCTAAATCACCAATCACTCTTTAAAAAGCATTCATACTCATCCGTGAGCCTGCGCCTTAGTCCGAAGCACTTCACTCGCAATCCCTTCTATTCCATTGATACAACAATTACACCATACATGCATTTTTACAATGCACACTCACCATTTCTGGCAAAAAACCGACACGTGGCCTTTTGCGCGAATCCATATAATGCATTGCTGGGAATTACTAAAATATTAAAAAAAAAAATCCTTTGTCTTGTGTTGTGAGTTCTGACTTCTATCCTGAGCCGCTGCATGCTTTATTTTAATTACAAGAATTCTCTCGCTTTGTGGTGCATCTGACAAAAATCGATTGGTGCGCCAGTGCAAAAACTGTGTCTTTAGGGTAAGCGTGTATCTTTTGTGTGTGTTCACCCCATTTGTGTAAAAATTGCGCGGCACAGCTGAATGTCCTTGTTGACGCAAGTGCACCAATTCACGCGCATATCATCATTCACCCGTGAGTAATGTAATTCAGCCACGGCTCTTACACAACTGAATCTGATTTCAGTTTGGTGTGTATAGAAGCCCCCGGGGGTTGCAAATGCACTATAGATGTGGGAATGCATAAATGAGTTTCCACCCTTACCCTCGGACAAGTGCGTATATCAGGGGTACATATTTGTAAGTGCACGCATTTCTTTGAGTACAAACTCACATAAGGCGGGCAGAATTAATTAGTGCAGAGTCCTTTTTGATTTCCATTCAGATATAGTTCGTCAAAGGATTTGCTTCTAACTTCTCTCGGATCGAACCTGTTGTTCGGTGTTGGAATCCCCGTCCGCACTTTTTGTCGTACCTCATTAAAAATCACTTCTCTTACACAGAACGTTGTTAGAATTTATTAAATAGAAAAAGTTTCTTGAACTCCTTTACAAGTGCGTCTAGCTGTTATCCTGTCGGTGTTTTGAAAAACTTTTTTTTTTTTTTCTGAAAATTAAGGAACCACTTCTCACGGTTTGAAATGAGAATGAACTATTTTATATGCGCCGCTGGAATGAACGCAGAATTCCTTTTAAAACAGAATCACGTACTCTAATTATTAACAGGATCAAAGGGAATTTTTCTTATTCACCCTCGCGTTGGGTATTTATTTATTTATTTATTTTTGTTTGTAAATACGTCCGTGCTCCTTTATGAAGGTCAATGTTCTGGCACAAAGCCGCAATAACTTCAAATTATCGCAGCTATGCTAAGGTAATATTTTTATTTCCGTAGGGTAAATTTTCAAATATTTCCTTCCCCCCCCCCCCCCAAAAAAGTCCATTTGGGGTTTATTCAGTCGTCCTCTGGAGTCGTTTCTAATGTATTAATTTAATTTTTCATTTTTCAAATGCTGTGTGGCATTTGTTTTAATTTGCTGGAGGGGTGGTGCGGTGGGCTCCTCAAATCGGGAGAACATTTTCAGTTGATTTGCAAATGGACTTGGGGGTAGCAAGTACAAACAAAAATGTCTGGTGTGGACGAAAGTTGTCGGACAAATTTTTTGAATAATTTCTCATTTTTCTAAGTTAGAGGACAGAGATGTGGAAGATCTGGCAAATTTTTAAGACAAAAAAGTGATTGCCACTGGTTCTCGTCATAAATTTTAAACTGAAAGACTTTTGGAGACAAAATGTCAAACGCAGTTTGATCGAAATAGAAATCAGAACGAAAGCCCAGACTTTTGATCTGGGAATAGTCACAGTGGAAAGGATTGAATGACAGTTCCTGTAGTAAATGTGCCTTATCTCGCGCGTTTCGTGCTATAGCGAATGTTACTAATAACCCAAATGTCGCGCTCTTGAACCCGCCCGCTGCATTCCGCACATGTTGCTAATATCGCGTACATCGCACGCTTCTACGAACACTATATCAGTGTAGATCGGAGTATCGCAAGTTCGCGATAGGAAATTTTGAAAAAAGCAACAATTGGACTGAATTTGTACGGGGATCGAACCTGCGATCCATCGCTCAGTGGACCAGGGCACTAACTGAATCCTTGCGCCTATTATGGTCACTTTTACTCGAGTATAATCGACCAGTAGGCAACATTTTGTGGCCGATTTCTTCCTTAAAATTTGTTGCGCCACCCTATTAGACCGTCTTAAAGACTACAAAGGGATCCCATAACTCTATATCCACGATACTTGTAGTTTACACAAATAGTACCAACTTCGCTTAAAGCAATTTTTAGATGGAACCCACAAACCCCATCGATGCCACCCCCTCAAAGCTGCAGAGCAAAAGGAGTAGAGAGTAAAAAAAAAATGATTGCACCAACATACGTTGGCAAAATCAAACAGACGGTAGACGATGGGCTTATAATTAAACCATGCATATTACATGATGTTTGCCTTTCATTAACGTGGCAGGACGGCATAAGGACACGTAATGTTACCACTTCTGCACACCCTCATTGCAAGTGGGGTCTTAAAATCCACCACCACCACAATTTCTTAGCCGCAATGGATGCCATTTGTGGGGGAGAAACTATATACAGGATTTCTTAAATTTTAGCCGCGGCATCTTACACAGTTGCAGCCCTTTTGTAAAGCCAGACCTCCGGTAATACAAAATTGAAACCGACAAACGACTCCGCATGCCAACTCTCAAAGGTAAACAATTTCTGTCTTTGGCTATTCCCATGACGTACATTCCGTTCATACAAGCCCACTGCAATTAACGGTTTTTCCTCCGTCAAAATAAAAACCGAGAGAAAATATTCGACAAGAATTATTCACCATTTTTATATATTTTTGACGGAGGGAGATGGGTTTAGTCTTTCTTTCCATGACATGGGTATGCCATCTTTTTTTTTAAACCTTTTTTCCCCCCGTCAGTCTCCATATTCCCGCTTAATATATAACAACAAAGGGACATTTAAAAATTTATGAAAAAGCTGTTTGTGTTTGCTCCTGTTTCATTGAAGTTTCCTTTATCGTTCTTTTTTTTCTGTGCTTTTTGTTCGCCTTTTCACTTTTTATTGTATTCCCCCCGAGTTGACAGGTTGAAGTGAATAAAAGCAGAGACGGGGCGAATGTCCTAGTTTAAGGACACAAATGCTGGCCTTATTAATAATGCAAGAGTGCGTGTAATGCTTGTGTAATGTTTTTTTTTTTTTTTATTGTTGAATACTGCAGTATTTTTTGTAAAAAAAAGGAAACAGCTTATTTCACAGGGGAACTCGAGACACGGATCTGGGTTATACATTGCTTGGCCCCAATTTCGATTGAGTGCTTCGCGTATGACATATTTTTCGCGCGGCTATACCTGGAAATATAGGCGTAGTGTCGCGACATAGTCATTGCGGGTCCCTGGGGTTGAATTTATTTTTAATGCATGCGATGCGGGAGCGTGTAATGTATGTACAGTTTTGGATTCAGTTAAGAAAGTCGGACTTTGTATTTCAAGTGTTGGGCCTTATTAAGTCTTTACTATATTTTCCTTTATTTGTAGAACTTTTAACTAAATGGCGCAACGAATATACATCTTTAAATATTTTTAAACTGTGGTCCGATCAGAGGATATTTCTAAGGTAATTGGAGAGCTTGGAAGCAGCATACTTCGAGGCCCACATATCTTTTAAAAATACAGTGAATTTGATGTCGCTCATTACAATTCAATATTGTTCGAAGAAGTTCTTAGATTTGAGGTTCAGTCAGAAAGTGAAATATTCAGGGTGGCAAGTTAGTAATTAGTGTGCTGGACTACTCAACGAGGGGTCTTAGGTTCAATCCCCGGAAAAATATAAATTAAATCTTAAGATTTGCTCCACTGCTCACCTCCCGCGAACGTCTGACAAACATCCGAGAGTATTATCGGTCATGAAAGAGCCTCTCAATTCAGTCCTTCGGACTCGACGTTAAATTCGTCCCAGAAATAAAAAAAACCCGCACACAAAACGAATGTTGAGTAGCGGGACTATGTTTCCTATAGGAACTTTTTGGCATCAACTATTTATTTTTAAAGTTTAAACGTTTTGCTACCACCTTTGGGGAAGAATATATTCCATTCAGTTCTAAGCGTAATTTATTTAAAAATATGTTTTCGGGCGTACAAATAAAACTGCACTTTTTTGTCAGAAAGAAGAAGGTTTGAAGAAAAAATTCGGTAAGTTTGATAACACCCCCGGAAGATTGCATACAAGAAAGTTCTATGTGTGCACATTTCTTTTAAAAAAATTAATTTGTTCACTGTAGATCAGTTTCCCCTGGTAATATGCTTCAAATATTCATCTTTTCAAAATAATTTTCAACAGAATCTCCTATAGTTCGGCATGCTTTAAATGACTTTTCGATGACAAAGTATATGACCAAGCAGACGCGCCTCTCGAACCCAGGATATCCAATTGAACAGAGCCATGAAACAAATTGATCGTGTGAATTTCTTGGTCTGTTTCAAGTCCTTGTGAGAACATACGTACTTCGAGAAACCTCATAAGTGGTAAGATGTTGACAATAAGCCTCCTTGAAAGCTTGACAACATCTTCAATCCAGCTAAGGTTAAATTGCGAAACACCCCCTAAATGCTAACGATTATAGTAAGCTTATGATTTGATAAAGAGGACACATTGTGGAGCACTAATAGGAAAGCCTTTTATCATTTGTGACAGAAGAATATACTCGGGATTTCACCTACGGAAATCCACCTTTAATTTGGTATACGTTGCATTAAAATCAATTTTGAAATACCGCTGCAATCGGTACGACAAAAAGCCTATGACCTGTTAAGATGGTGACGACCTTTGACCAGCTCCTGAGTCTGAATGCTTCAAAAGTTACACATAAGTCTTCCAGCCACTGACGTTTAAGTAAATAATTAAGAAAAGAATTCAGCCTCATTTTGAAAATAACTCGCATTTTTCTTTATATGACTTCCAGCTTCATGCAAAACCACCAAATACTTAAAAGCCCTCACCCTGCTCTAAACGCATTATTTATAACAACTTGTTTACAGTCGACTAGGTCAACAAATTTAATTCCATCACATAAAATCTCCCACAATCGCCCACACATTAGATGTGGATACACAGGACACCATCAGGAACCCCCTTTTGATGTAGATGTCAAAGTCTTTTGTTGAAATTCATATAAAATTTCATTCAGTGTTTATTTAGGCTACCGTGTCCCCCTGTCTGTCCCGAACAATTTCAATCAAAATTCCATTATTCGCCGGCGCAAGTAATAATTTCGCCGTCTATTGTCCTATTTTTAAATAAAAATATCCCTACACGATAATAAAATAGAAAAAGTTCATTTCAATGTTATCTGATGCATTCGTGCCCGGCCAAATAGGCTTTTCAACCTTTTTATATGTCCCGGTCTCACGAATTCAATTTCATCGTCAAATAACTTTCATATACACACAATTTTATTGGTGGTGATATCCTTAGTTGTCCTCAATAGAATCATATATTCTTTTTTGTTCTCCTCGTCACATTCTAAAAAAAATCCTATATCATCCTTACATGGGTGTTAAAATTTGCATTTAATGCTCATGTGTCCATGCGAAGCTGAGCAGAAAAAAAAAGGATCCAGGATAACAATAATAATAATAATAATAATAATAAGAACGCTCTCAATTTTTTGCAATATATTTTCAAACGGCCCACCACCAGTTCATATACAGACCGCCACCCTCTGCAATGTCGTTCAACCATCATTTTTCGCCGGAGATGGCACAATAACTGTGAATCGTTTTGTAAGCACGCAATACGATTATCCTTAAATTTATGACCACCAGAGAGAGAGAGTGAAAATTTGCATTTTTATCAGAACTTCGCGTATGTGAGATATCTTTTTCGGTTTTTTTTTTTTTTTCTATAAATCCTTCTTGCAGTGGAATTTGCTTTTTTTGCAATTTTTAACCTATATTGATGCCCGATGATTACGGTCACTGTCAGCAGAGAGCTGGGGGACGCTATACCACTGCTAAGTCAAGTTTGGGTGGGATGTGTGTGCTGCCCCCCTTTGCATATCAGGCAAAGTATTAAATATTTTTATAGCCATCGGGCAAACAAAAAATAAACATCCTTTTCAGCCACATACACAAAATCCCATTCAGAGTGGAAAAACCAAGAATTTTTCCCATCAAATGGGGAATTTGAACATGTCAACCCTGACCAGCTTGTTCAATCAAACAAAAGTCCGTTTATAAATACGTAGAAAAAAAATCTCATTTTAAATATTTATATATGTGGAGTGTCCTGGGAAAATTAAAAAGAAAATTCCTGTCTCCCTGGAATTTGCGCTCTATATAGAAATTTATTCATGACATAAGTTTGCTTATAGGTTGTGATATAAAACAAAATTAAAAATGTTAAAAAGGGACCCATGCATAAAATGACCACGCCATGTGAATGTCCTCGGTTGTGACCCTCCCTCACTGGGATTCCCTTTCAAAGCGGCCAGCGTTCGTTCATCATCAGCACTGCAGGGTTCAACAGGAAAATTATCCTTTTTATTAATTGTTATTTAACAGGTCTTGCACACATTCGCTCACAAGTTTATCCGCCTTCGTTGGAGTGTTGTGGCCCATGGCTAGGAAAATGTGCCTTTGAACACCAGCACAATATGAGAAATTGCCTCCAATTTGTGACCAACAAATGCATTTGGATATTTTCCAAGCAATTTCCTCCTGCGAACACATACCCAAGACGATACAACGAATGGTAGAAGTCCTGCGGGGAAGTCACCCCAACCGAGTCTTTGATCGTGGTTATATGGATAGTTTTGCAGTCTCTTTGCGCTGGGAATTTGTAATAAGCATGTTCATTTCCTGTAGCTGTGCCCCATTTGCAAATACACTTATTAAGTGGGAGCGGATAAGGGACGTTGAGGAATGGCATTGGCATTGCATGGGGGAATTTCTGAGGAAACCAATATCTCTTTGAGTGATTTGAATGATTTTTTTTAATGGTTGCAAACCAACATGACAGCAGACAGTTTTTTTTATGGTTTCTGGCGGTAGAAGACTTTCGAAGCGTGTGACGGAAGTATTTTCATGAACGTTGCAAAGATGAGTGTCCTTACGACTGTCCTACAATTGGTGCGGATGTGCATTCCCAATTATAATAAATAATCCAAACTATAAATCGTCCTCCTCCACAGCGGTCTTTGTACCCGGATCGACCCCCAAATTGCATGCAATGATCGCCCTCCGTTCCGATTATCATAAGTTCAAGTTCATCTGGACTGCATAGCGAGGTTATTTCATCTCAATCAGTAATCCTAAATCGTACTATTTATGGACTAATTTTTTAAATTCGTCTAGTAATATAATTCACACTGTTTTCTACCATACAAAATTAAATAAAAATAGAACCATCGGAAGAGCTTACAAAAATCACAAAAGAATGTTTCAGTCTAACCTATTTCCTGCTGAAAAGTTTTGCGAGGACTTGTGCAGTTGTAGACAGTTGCTTAAAACGCATCGTTGTTCAGAAATTAAGGGATGTACACCTCAATCGATTCCTTTTCTACCATGGGCAGCTTCGGTTCGGTGTTGAGTTCCATCAGATTAAGGCCCACAGATTGTAGCCAACATTTAACAATCTTCACTTGTTTGCTCTATTTTGACAGCAAAGTACTTCCTGTGGTTTAGGACCTTAGGTATTGAAAAAGTGTCATCATGTTCACCATGCTGGACCAAAGACTGATTTTCATTTCTGCGACACAACTTCTATGGCCGTCGATGGAGCTTGTAAGCTTAACGATTCCAGCGTCCTATGATACGGGTATCAATTGCAAAAATAGACATCAACAGTAGTGGACCAAAGACTCAACCCTGTGGTACTCCACTTTTCAAATACAGTGGGACGAACTGCAGTACATGCCGATGTAGCCTCCGGATTTTAGGTTCCTAAATTCTTGTGGCATATTCCTGTATTCGGAGTACACCTATCAAAATCTGTGTACTAAATATTGAACCCTGTGGCTTCCCTGACCCAGCAGAGGCGAAACTATCATATATACCTATCATAGTATCTTAGCTCGCTTTTTGTGTTCTTTAATTGTTTTTTGTTTTAAATAAAAAAAAAACTTTGACAAATAATGTGTGATAGGACTCTGTTGTACAAAATATCTCTGTCCGTCTGTCCGTTTGTCCGATTATAGCTCGAGAGCTCCCGATCCAATTTATTCAGTTTTTGTGACAGTTTAAAAATGTATGCTCTGGCGAGTAAATATTTTACCGCGGTCTAAGGATATATTCGTCCAAAATTGCAAAGGATTAATGAGAGTCAGATGTAGCCAGAAAAGTCTATTGTTTGGGTTTTTTTTTTTTTTCAAAAAATAAGGCCGCATCACACATTTAACTTTCTGGACGATGGGAAGTGATTATTTCTTTAAAAGTTTGGACGATATGTACGGTGACCATTCGTCCTCTTTTTGAGAGGACAGTCCTCTTTTTTCTACATAAAATGTCGTCTTTATTCCCTAAAGACCATCTTCCATCCTTCCATTGCGAGTAGGTACAAAGCTGTCTTGTATTAATTCTTAAGGACCAACTCAATTCCTTTTATCAAACCTACAAAAACCTAGAAATTTTGATAGTTAAAATGTGCTTTAACCATTTTCCACTGTACAGGTATTTATACTTAAAAAAAACTGTCCTCTGTTATGTGATTGAAAAAATGGTCAACGTACCTATACGCAATCACTTTTGTAGATTATTCACGACATCCAAATCGTGTTCAGCTTAGTTGCTCCTCGTTCCTTTTACTTTGTAGCAACGCTTTTCCTTATAAAAAAAAATAATATCAGGAGGTGGGTCCTTGACAGCGAAAAAATGCGAACATAATAGCATAATCCTGTCGAATTAATCAGAAGAAAACAAAAATCCTTGCAATATCTTTACGATGTATCCTTCAACACAAATATTTCTTCGCCTTTTCCACGCCAGAAGCCTGCCCAAGCCCGTCCATTCTCCCTATAAGAGTTTACAACAAATGCATATTTGAAGTCAACCACTCCTCGCCACAACCACCCCTTCGGGCGATGACTAATGCACGCACCATGAAAAACAGCCTTAACAAAATAAAAAAACTTCCCAACTTTCGATCCTGTTGTTCCTGGTCTTTGAGAAATGGTCTCCAATTTAGATAGCACCAAGAGAAAAGGCAAAACATTTGTAAGGTACCACTCCTCGTTATGCACCACAAAACAAACCAACAAAAGTAAGTCGTCCTTCAAGAGCGTTAGGGCAGAAAACCGCGATAAAACGGGCCTACTGAAACTGAAACTGAAACTGAAACATATACCGCGAGCAACCGTAATGAGCGATGATGAATAAATGCAAATTTATAATCATATACGACACATAAGCCCGAGGTGTATTATATGATTGTGTTTGTGCGGTGATACGTTTTATTGCATACTTTATGGGGCTAAGGCAATCCCAGTTAAAATGGGAACCATTTGTATATAGTGAGAGGAAGCGAAAGCTTTTCGACTAATAAAGATTACAACTTTGTTTTTATTTTTTTTGTGTTTTATTTTTTTATAATATCAACTTTAAGCGAAAGTGCGGTTTATCTTTATGATTTGCCATAAACCCGGGAAAGGATTTGTGTGTTTCGCTGGCGGATTTCGAGGGCATAATGACGCTTAACTCAGAACTAGGCCATAAACTATGCAAGGTGTTTGGTTAAGGGGCTTCTAGTGGATGGAAAGTAAAAACGACGGAAAAGATAAATTAATTTGATGGTTTCTTATAACACTTGGCTAAGTTAATGGGGCCTTAAAGTTCGAATTTCCGTGAAATAAATTGGCTTTTGGCTGTGTAGTCAGAATGTGGTTGACATTGATAAGAGTGGCTTTTATGTCTCTAATAATAGGTTATTTTGTTATGGTTTTTTATTTGAAGTTGGCAGCAGTTTTTCTAGTGACAACCAATTCGACAACTCGGAGATGAATATTGTGCTTGATTTTTTTGCTATTTCACAATCAATAGAGCTTCCAAACATGCCCTCAACTGCTCGAAACTATAATAGCTAAAAATTCGAAAACATTTAAAGGGTGTTTTTGTTTTTTGAATTGCCAACACTCTGACTGGGGGAGTGACATTAACATTAACAACCGATTCGAAAGCTGATTTGTTCTCATTTTAGTTTGCCATTTTACTGGGAGTAAACTTATGTTGGCATTTCACTTTGGGAGTACACGGAATACATCGCTCCAACTGCTCGAAAACCTTGTCGAAAATTTTAAAATATTTCAATGTTTTTTTTCGTAAGTGTCTATTTTTTGATTTGGCAGCACTTTGGCAACTGACAGCCAATTTCACGTCTGATAGCTGACTTGTGCTCGGTTTGGTCCGGCGTTTCAAGTTGAGTAGACTTTTGCGCGTTGTCGTGTCCTTATGGATAGCCTCAGGTATTGAAAAAACCTGTCCTAAAATTAAACAGCAATAGTATCTCCGAAAACGCAATAACCCCACCCCACTTTCTATGCCAACAGCAATCTAATAATAGTCACAGTAAATTTGGCGTCCACCTGAACTATTTCCTTATACTCACAGCAAATAAAAATCCACTCTTCATCCATCACAACCCGAGGACACAATTCCAAACAAAAGACAGACTTTTCTGATTGCTACCTCGCAACTTATTCAATGGTTAATAACTTTCCGTTTAAGGGTTGTTTTATGCTCGGACATCATTCATTTCGTTTCCATTATCAGGCAAATTAAACTTCAATGCACCCCTGAAATGTAATATTCCTTGGCGAAAGCCATCGGCCTCGGCACGCATAATCCCTGCGACACGTGCTTCACATCACATGGCAGTCTATAAGTCGATGTTGTGTACCTTTGCTATCGGGGATCGGTCGATGATGGATTTTCGTTGGCGAATTTTCAAAGAATTGACACAGGACAACGATGAAAAAAATATATATATACACGCGAATGGGTGTTCTTTTTTAGCATATGGAAATCATGTAATCCGTTCCCAGATTAAACTTGGGACTAAATTGAATCGATGACAGGCATCGCTCCGAGAACTGCGAGTGGAAGTTGATTGGAAGTTGAACGTTGTGAGGGTTGAACACCTGCAGGTTTGTCGAGGGGACAATTTCGACAGAGAATTTATAATACCTTCGATGTGTATAACAAGTTTTGACAATTTGTTTGAATAAGGAAAAATAATTACAAGGTGCACGGGGTATTAATTGAGACACACAGTCGCCGCAGCTGGGTTGGATTGGTGCCTTTAAAATATTTATATTGAAAAATCATCTCAATAGAGAATTTAAAAAGAAAAGAAAATCGGTTTTCCAGAACCAGCAATCACCCTGAAAGTCTACAAGAATTTCTGATCAAAGTTTATAAGCAAGAAAGTTTGGTGTGTGTCTCGGATATTTGGTTGCTGCTTGAGATTATGAAGGCGTTTTTCTAGAACGGTGGCTTTCACCAAAATTCGTGATGGGAAGATTTACGGTGGCTTTCTATGGGCAAAAAGCTGAGTCTCCTCATCAAAGACAGAGAGTTTGCATAAAACAGCTTCTTCTTCCGAAGCCAGAAGGCTAGAAATGGCATCAGCCCGTTGCAGTTTTGATCGTATTAAAAACATCATTTTTAGTGTCCAGGCTAAATTTTCCAGAAGGTTAATAATGATTATTAATAAGGCCCACTGTGTGACTGATTCAGAGATTCCGATTGGGTGGATCCAGAAAGACGCTCAAAGCATACGTTCGAAGTCAACACACGGAAATACGTCGACTTTGTCGAGAATTGGAGGCAGAGGTATACAGAGTCCAGAAAATCTCCAGGCCTCACCGTCCATATGGTTCACGAAATAATGCTTTGATATAGGCTCGTCGAAAAGACAAAAAGAGACCCGCAATGTTGGTCTGATTCGTATATCTCTCGAAATCTGGGCTCGTCTGGCTGCGTCGCTTAAAGGTGATCAAACCAGCTCAAGCAATACCAGAACCAGCGTTAACCTTCATAGAAGTTTTGCAAGAACTTGAATCTTAACACCACGGCCAAGGGTATTTTGCAGACCAACTTAAACCGATTGATGTCGTCGTTGTTATATTGACTTAGTGAAACCACGAATTGCTTGAAGGATGGCAATTTAAAAAAAAAACACACAGGTTAATGGCAACACTGGAGGTACGTTGCTGCAATGGCGTAAGAACTCGGAGATCTAAGTTTGCATTGCTAGGCGAATACGTTTAATCCCGTTAAAACTATAGTTTTATAAATTATAAAGTTTTGATGTTTCCACAGCAGATGTCCTTCTCATTGACTTAGAATAGCTAAGAATGATTTATAATGTCATTTTCTGACGTCACTTTGTCGGGGATATCTTCTGTTTGATAGTGGGTCGTGTGAATAAAAACTAGCATTTTGCTTTGAGTAAAAGGTTTTTGCAAAGTAAAAGATCTTAGCAAGTGCTTTGAATCGGTATGAATAAAAACCTAGTTTGCTAAAGTAAGTTCGAAAATTCGAACATAGCATTTACATCGCTGTACAGTGTACATGTCCTTGCCTTGCAATTTCTGTCAAACTTGACAAGAGTGACAACTGTCCGGTGGTTCGTTTGTTTCGAATTTATTTTCAAATTTTTGTGGGAAAAGCAATCTATTGACGAGTGGAAAAGTTTTCCTTCGAAAACGTGTGTTTCATGAAAGAAAATTAATTATTTATAAAAGTTAACCAACTAATTTAAAACAAACTTAATCTACAAGTCCTAAGTACTACTTTTCCGAAATTTGTATAGTGTGATTCAATTCTTCTGGTAAAACTAGCACAAAAGTCTGTTCAAAGTAGTTGGATGCGATGTAAACAAATAATAAATTTACTTTTGTTTGCATATTTTGGTTGCTTTTTATCTTATAAAAAGTGTGTTAATTATGATTTTTAGTGATTTGGTTGCTTTAATGATGGAGGATCCAGCCAGCTTAGAAGCTTCTAAGGTTGTCAGAATATCGCTCTGTGAAGTAATTGACTATTTCAGTGGTGTTAAAAGGTCTATCCGGGAAGGCGAAGAAATAGTGAAAGCTTGCTGGATATATAAGATTGGCCTCTCCCCACCTCCATCCGTAGATTAAGTTACTGAGCTGATGGTAGTTGCATCATCAATTTCATAAAAGTTTCTGCAATTTTCATTGCTGAATTCGGAAGGTTTAGGCTTGGAAAGGCTCCTTTCACAAGTTTGGTTCTACACTGAAAATCATCCTGTGTATTCGGGAAATTGGGAATTGGGAAGCACAATACCCCATTTAATGAAAAGAACTTTAGAGAAGATGGTATACAATGTATTTCCCTCTTTACGATATAAATTGTCTTATGCATTTTTTATATCAATACTTATCGCACTCACTTTTAAGATATTATTTTTCTGTTATAAAATGAGTTTTTTCTTATATTAAATGTATATTTTGAATTTAGTACACAATTTCTCACAATAACTTCTCGATTTTTCATAGAAGTACATACCAGCTGACAAAATCTATAGCAACCTACCGATGCGAAAATTTACCGCCAGGGGTTAGCCTCCATTCGTCAATAGCCCATTTGCACCTGGAAACATAAATTTTATTTGCGAAATCGCTTGGTGATGTTTGAGTTCTTCCTCAGTTGTCGGAAAACGTATCCAATCGTCGGCTTGTTGAACTATTTTTTTTGGCACGCATACCAGATATGTAGTTAACGAGACGGTTGACTGATGAACACAAAGATCTTCTCCAACACCAACCTAAACACATACATTTTTCACTTGTTAAGCCATGAATTTTGAAATGTTTACCTGAAAGCCCGGATCTCCTAAATAGATACCTTAGGAACCACGCGTCTCAAAATTATCATTCAAAAAAGTATTAGCGAAAATGTCCTGATTTTCACGCGTGAAACGAAACAATTGTCACCAATTCTTCTATGCTTATACTGTTTTTTACTAGCACGAACGTTAACAAGAAGAGGTAAAACGGGTATAATGTGGAAACTTATCGCATTCATGTTTTGTTTGGAAACAATGCTTAGATTGTTTTACGTAAAAAATGTGCGTACAAAATATTTACCAAAAGGTCTGAGTCAACTAAATAGCAGACTCAGAACTTGCATAGCATTTGCTTTGTCTGATAAGTTTTATTCATACCGATCTGAGTAAAAGGTCAGTGCCGCCGCATTTCGAACATGTCAAAAGTTGGAACTCTCTCAAATTGGTTTTTATTCATACGAAATGTAGCAAATGCTTAGATTTTGACATTTCTCTTGAGTATAAGCAATTGCTACGTTTTATTCATACGAGTCAGTGTTGTAAAAATGGCCCTCATATTGCTGGTTGGCTCTATTAGGACGTCGGCTATAAGATTCAAAGTAAATCAACCTCCTCACAGTTTTTCCTGATTGGTATGTAGTGATCAGGCCAACACCGTCCACAGTTTTCGAACCATCTGTGAAGAAATGGATCGATTCATCATCCAGGAAAGCTTTCCCCTCCCAGAATGATCTAGAGGGGATGGAGACCTGGAAGTTATTATCAAATTGTAGTTCCGGTGTAGTGTAATCGATGTTTCCTGGGATGTTTTTAAAATTGTTCAAAATAGCGGCATGGCCAGTTGTTTTCCTGGTCCATTGTGAGGTAGCTTTGAGGCGAACGGCTGCAGAAGCTGTCATTTGCCTGCTGAAGATGTCAATTGGTGTCAGATGAAGCAGGATGTCGAGGGCAGCGGAAGGGGTAGTACGAAGAGCCCCGCCGATGCACAAGCAAGCTGTTCTTTGGACTTTGCTTAACTTATTGCGATAAGTCGCTTTGTCCAAAGCAGTCCACCAGACAACAACACCGTACGTAAGTATCGGTCTTATGACAGAGATGTATAGCCAGTAAGTGATACGAGGTTGTAAACCCCACTTGTTTCCTATGGCTTTTTTTGCAAGAGAAAAGTGCCACAGTGGCCTTTTTAATTCTTTCTTGGATGTTAGGTTTCCATGTTAACTTCCTATCAAAAATGAGACCCAAGTATTTAGCTTCATTTGAGAATTTCAAACTAGTGCCATTTATAGATGGAGGGTCAATGTGTGGGATCTTGTATTTCCTAGAGAAGAGGACAAGTTTAGTTTTGTGAGGGCTTACTCCCAGCCCACATTTATTTGCCCATTTTGTTAGCTTATTAAGAGCGTGTTGTAGGAGTTCTTTTAAAGTGTTTAGGTACTTTCCTGACACAGCAATGGCAACGTCATCCGCATAGGCAATCACATTGTAACCTCCCGCTTCCAGGCATATCAGCAGTTCATTCACCACTAAGTTCCAGAGAAGGGGAGATAGGACGCCACCTTGTGGGGTTCCTCTACTGACAGATCTTCTGATAGATTTCTCAGCGATCGCAGATGAGTCGACGTTGTTGAAAGCGCCTTCTATGTCTGGGAATGCAACCATTGTATACTCCTTATGACGAAGCGAATCTTCTATGGAACGCGTTAGCGTGTGTAGGGCCGTTTCTACTGATTTACCCTTAGAGTAAGCGTGTTGCGCCGTTGACAGAAGTCTTTTGTCAATGCTTATGCGTAAATGGATTTCAATCAGTCGTTCTAAAGTTTTTAGGAGGAATGATGAAAGACTAATAGGTCTGAGATCTTTTGGACTCACGTGAGAGCATTTACCTGCTTTGGGTATGAAAACCACTTTAACTTCTCTCCATAACAATGGGATGTATACCAGATCTAAACAGCTTCTTAGGATTATCATCAGCACTGGCAGGTTGATATCCGAGGTGTTTTGTAGCTCGGCTGGTATTATGCCGTCTGGTCCCGGGGATTTGTATGGTTTGAAGCTATGTAGCGCCCAAAGCACTTTGTCTCTAGTGATCAGACCTTGTAAGTTGGTAGATTGCAAATTTCATCTGTTTCGATCTGTATGGGCAACACCCTTTGAGCTGCCTGGGAAGTGGGTGTTGAGCAGCAGATTAAGCGATTCTTCGCTAGAAGTCGTCCAAGAGCCATCTGTCTTTTTCAGACAACTTGGCATTGTTGGGTTAGTCGAGAGTATCTTTCTTAGCCTTGATGCTTCGGAGGTTTCTTCTATCTTACCACAGAAGAGTCTCCAAGATGCTCGTTTGGCTTTTCTTAGTTCTTTCTTGTACATTTTTCTGTACAATCCCAGTCAGTCGCTTTTCTTGTGTCTTTAGCACGATTGAAAAGTTTTCTGCACTTTGACTTCCTCAGTCCCAAGTCCGAAGTCCACCAATGTGGCTTCTTCTTTCCCCTGGGTATAATAAGAGGACAGGAGGAGGACATCGCATTGTTTAAAGCCAACGTAAGATTCTTGACTTTCAGATCAAGCTCGTTGGCGTTACAGGAGGGACTGAAAAGCTCTGAGTTAATTGATTGTTTCAGAGTATCCCTGTATTTGAGCCAATTTGTTTTCCTAGTATTTCTGAACGGAAGTTGGCAGGGAGGGTCATCGGCTACGTTAAATTGAATATACCGATGATCTGAAAAGGAATGCTCAGTTGATACTTTCCAATTGGTAATCAACTGACTAACAGTATCGGAGACAAGAGTGATATCTAAAACTTCCTGTCGGTTTTTTGTTATGAAAGTAGGTTCGTTTCCTACATTACTTATTATGAGGTTTGTACTTAAAATGTAATCAAAAAGTGACTCACCTCTATCATTAATGTCCGTGCTTCCCCATACCGAGTGGTGAGCATTTGCATCACACCCGATTATGAGGTTGGTTTTGGTCCTTTGCCCTCCGCGATCACTCTCTCTAGTTTGTCCCCAGGGAGAGGGCCCGTGTATGGCGGATATTGAGTACCATTTTCTTGGAAACCCCTTAGAGAGAAACATTTTCGTCGAAATTTCTTATTCTCTGCTCACCAACAAACAAAAGACACAACATCCATTAAGGCAACCCCATCCTATCATCCATCCACACACGTGTTCCGCCGTCAATTTCACAGAAATCAAGTCCTCCCTCTCCCCCACAGCTGTACAATTTAATCCTTTTAAAACAAATCGCATGTAAATCACCTTAACATCCCCAACTTCCTCTCAAAGCCATCACCCGTCGCATGACTCTTTTAAAAGGCAACAACACAAACAAAAAAATCGCTTATTCGAAAAATAACCGAAACCGCTTTTGACAGAACAAACTGTCACTCAGAGAGTAGATTAGCGATCTCCCAGCAAACACAAACAGTTGAGTCATTTTTAAATGTCAGCACGGTATTCATTTTCTCTACAAAACACCGCCGCGCTGTCTACCCTTATTATTCATCCTGGCACCCCCATTCAAAAACAAAAAAAAAATAGAAAGAAGAAGAAAAATGCCCAAACAAATGGTCGCACTAAGTGGCGTTTGTTTCATTGCCTTACCAGTTTAATTTAGACTTTAAATAGGTACAAACCAAACCCTCGCCGTAATTTTTTTGTAAATCGGTGGTAGAATATGTCAGGATGCGTCCTACGGTACATCTTTCTTTGTACAATATATATCTATCTTAAGAAAGAACAACCTGGGGCGGGCGAGTATTCACGATTGGAATGAGTTACACAATGATGAACCCGGTGTACAGATATACACACAGGACACAGAGCGACCGCCTGTTTTGAAATCCCTCGGGCATGGAAAACTAATTAAAGTTTCTGCTTTAATGATTTTATATTATCAAACCTATTAAAGGACTTTAAGTGGTTGCTAAACGTGTCTCTTTGTGTGCTGTTCGGTTGTAATTTCATTTGGAATGTGCTTTGTGCATTGTTTTGTCATTTTCGAGGATGAATGCATTTGAGGGGCGAACGCACATAATTGGGGAATTGTATTTGACATTTTGGTTTAAGGTTTATTCTCAATTCATTGCACTTTAAAAGGGGATGACCATCAGTGATGACCAGCTATGGATGTTGAATGCGTTAGAATGAGGCACCAGGATGTTTTAGTTTCTCCAATCCTTTCAGTGGAACTTCGAATAACATGCTGAGTGGACGTTGGAACATTGAACAGGCGTTTTGGAGACGACCTACCTGACTAAATACAGGGTGCGGCAACATAACTTGCTTTTTTAAAACATTTTATAGTTCAGTTTTTCTTTTTAATTATTTTTTTTTTTATAATAAAGGTACAAATTACGAAGGTAATTTTCACATAGTTCTGAAAATCATATCAGATAGATGACGACCTGCACTAAATAAGCAGATCTCTGCCGTTTGTCTGAGCCCCCGCCAGCAGTCAACACATCTTCCCGCAAGTAGGCAGAACCGTCTTTTAAAGGTTGACGTGTTCCTGTTCGCCGAAATTAAATAAAGTGCACGACTGGGTCGAACGTAACTTTCTGGTTCATTTAAAGTTTGGTTGGTTGTTTTCTTATTTTATTAAGTAGGTAGGTAAAGATCTGAGAACAGATGCTAGATAAAAGAAATGGGTGCAAATGAAGTAGGAGTTTCTAATTGTGAAAGAAAGTGGCAGGGTAATATTTGCTAAAATAAAGTTTTGCGTAGCTGTTATTGCATTTCTATCGGTAGTGGGGGAGATTTTAACAAAAATTGGGAAGTATAAGTAATTAAAAATAAATTATTTTTCCGAATTTTTTGAGAAAAACTAAGTATTACTTATTTCGAATACTGATTTTATCTTTATATATGGATCGAAATCGTTAGAATAGTTTTTGTAAAACTTCGCACACAAAATAGTATGTTCCAAATATTGCAATGTCTAGTTTGAAAAATACTATTGCTTAACTATTTAGCTGAAAACCGAGTACAAGTTATTGTTCGGGATGTACCTAAGCATTACTTGGTTTTTAGGGTTTTATCGGAATCGAAAATGGGGTTTTCGAGATATGAGCAGTTTTTAAAGTGAGCGTTTCCAGTGATTCGAATTGTAAATTAAGGACGCAATAATTTTGAAAACATCAATTTTACTCTAAGTTAGCATTTTGGTCAAAATCATGCCGTTTTGAGGTAAACTAAAAATGACTTTTTTCAAAAATCCATTTTACGATAATACAGAGAAAAACTGAGCTTGCCATTAAGCTAAAAATGACCATATTAGATTAGAAATTAATTTTTGTTACAATCATATGGACCGTTTTCGAGATATGTCCCAATTACAAAAGTACCGTTACTCGATTTCTTAGCGGAAAACTGTATGCAGTTATGTTTACCTCACCTACTTAAGCTTAAAAATCAATTTTTGTTGAAATCGTTAGAGCCGTTTTCGAACAAATCAAACTGGTATGAACATTTTATATGGGAAGTACCATTAATATTTAGGTTACCATGCAAAAAAATAAAAATTTTGCGACCCACTCTTTTGAGTTCGCCTATCATCGTAATTTCAGAATTGATTAACATCTCGAGTTTGAAATTTTGTACGAATACAATATCTTTCTCGTACTACGTAATGGAGAAAGTTAAAAAACCACACATGGGAAGCGAGCTGGCCTCTGCAAATCGCCCTTTATTGAGATGAAGACCTCCGGGAAGTGCAAAACAGCCATCGATGCACATGAAGTATGAGCCGTTGATCCGTAATGTTTAAACCAAATGTCCCCTAAGTCGAATTCATAAAATCGTGAAAAAAATATTTTGACACATGAAATGGGGATTACAAGATTGAAGCCCTCACTGCCTCAATGTTCTCAGGTGATCCGATGGGCCGAGGGACTCTTTGTTTAGTCACACTCGAGGTTCGCTCAACGAAGTGACCCATGTAAGAATTAATTTCCGGCCCGGAACAGGGTTCGAAAGGAAATCGATTGCAAAAAGCGCACTGGGTTGCGATCACAAAACAATCCTTCGAAAAGTAGTCCTCGACGCTAACGAGAGCTACTCACTATTCCAATGCATGATAGTGAGTGATGTGACCTAGAAAGAAACAAAACCGAATGAGACCGCTTTTGGCCCGTTATAGGTGGGTAAAATATTTTCACGAAAAAACCGAACTTGAGGTGCCCGTGATCCGTGAATATAAATTTCCCTGCACCATAATTTCTTGGGAGAGATTCTGTGTTCAGCTGTTGATGTTCAATATAAAATAATATATAATCAAAAATTATTGCAGACTTTTAGGTTAGCTGCCATTGGTTTCAAACAAAATAACTTGAGAGGATTTTATTGAGCGTTTGTCTATTGACTTTCAACACAGCGCCGCATCTACGTCGAACAAATTTAGGTGGGAATTGTGATTTTTGACTAGTTTTTTGAGCAGCTCAGTCTTTCCATGATGAAATGGCGGAATAAACCGAACGCAAATCAACTATCAGCTGTCAAACTGACCATCAGTTGACAAAGTCTTGCCAAATCGAAAAACAGACTTTTAAGAAATTTAATTTCAATATTTTTTTGGAATTTTTTACTACTTTTTTGAGCAGTAGGAGCTGCCAGGCAAAGCAAGTTTACTCTCAGTAAAATGTTAAACCAAAATGTGCACAAACCAGCTGTCTGCTTTTAAATTCGTTGTCTGCTTTCAAAGTACTGCCAACTTAAAAACACTTTTTAAATATTTTTCAACTAGTTTTTCAATGAGCTTGAACCTTGAATTAATTACTTGCAACGAGAAAAAGTGTCGCTAGTGAACTCTCAGTAAAATGGCAAACCAAAGTGAGCACCCACCAAAAGCAGATATATCATCTTCCACATTGGTTTTCCATGTCAGTTGTTGTCAAAGTGCTGTCAACTGGATACAGACCTTTAGAAAATTATTTTTTTTTTTTGTCATTTTACATGGGTAATAATAGTAGATATACTCGCATTATAAGGTCATTTACCAATTTGTAGATAAAAAATGATTCCATTTGGTAAAACAATCGACTCTATATTATTTCTGTACTAGAGATCCCTGTTCCGGTTCTCAAACTCGACCAATCTTAACACGTTCACAGTCCAATGTATCATAAATATGACAGCGTTTCCCAAATGGCTCAAAAGAGTTCCGTAAAAAAAACATAATCGTGCCGTCGCCTCGCACCGAAATTCATCATCAATGGTTCTCCTTCCATTTGTAACAACTTACCGATGCGAGGCTGGGTTTTCGGCTTACACTTACACAAAAAGCAATTACGGAAACAGACTGGACGTAGCTCCAGACCTTCCCATTCAATTGTCAGACATTAAGCCTAATTTTAAGGACATTTTAAGTAAATATGTGAACAAATTTCATTCTTCACATTAAAAAGTTACAACGTATTTTTTGTTGTACAATAAATGTTTTATAAAACTTAAAATAATTATTTTTATATAATTTATTCTTTCTTTTCTCGTCAAACATAAAAATATCCAAGCCGCACTTCAAGGAACGATATTTTCTGTCAATATCAATATGGGGGTCCGCCAAAAAAAAATTTTATCATTTAGGGTTCTGTGGCCGAAAAAATTGGGAACCTCTGATTATGATACACGGTATATCTGACTTTACCTCCGAATATAAAATCGAGCGAACGACACTGAAATAAAGAAATTGGCTTGGGCGTATGGGAAGAAGCTTCTAGATTATAATGAACCAAAAAAATACAGTGATTGAATATTTATTATGGGCAAAAAAAAAAAGTTTTTATATTTGATAAAATGGTAAATAGAAGCGGGGGGAAATCCTAGATGACCAGAAATCTTAGGCGACAGACGAAAGCGAGAAAAGAAACACAACGCTTGAGTTTAAACCACGAACTGAACTTTTTATTGTATAAAGACTACGTTTTATATATGCGAATGAGTTTATAAAGGGTGATTTTTTAGCTGGTTTGGTTTTGGCAACACTGGTTTTGACAGCTGACGTGTGTTTAGTACCTTGTGTCACTGTCAAACAGCTTCAGTTTGGTTTGCAATTTAACCATGGATCGTCTTACAAATGAACAACGCTTGCAAATTATTGAATTTTACTATCAAAATTCGTGCTCGGTTCGAAATGTTCATCGCGCGGTGCTTCCATTTTATGATCGGCATTCTCGACCTTCTGAGCAGTCTATTCGGAAGATTGTGACCAAATTTCGCACCAAATTTACGTTGTTGGACATTAAACCACCAACACGTTTACGTACTGTGCGTAGTGAAGAAAATATTGCGGCCGTATCAGCTAGTGTGACAGAAGACCGCGAAATGTCGATTCGGCGCCGTTCCCAGCAGTTAGGCCTTTGTTACAGCACTACGTGGAAAATTTTGCGGAAGGATTTGGGCGTAAAGCCTTTTAAGATACAGCTGGTGCAAGAACTAAAGCCAGCCGACCTACCACAACGCCGAATTTTTGGTGAATGGGCTCTTGGAAAGCTGGCCGAGGATCCGCTTTTTTATCGAAAAATTGTGTTCAGCGATGAGGCTCATTTTTGGTTGAATGGGTACGTAAATAAGCAAAATTGCCGCATTTGGAGTGAAGATCAGCCAGAAGCATTGCAACAGCTACCTATGCATCCCGAAAAAGCCACTGTTTGGTGCGGTTTATGGGCCGGCGGCATTATTGGGCCATATTTCTTCAAAGATGATGCGAATCGCAGCGTTACTGTCAATGGTGAACGCTACCGAGCGATGATAACAAACTTTTTTTTGCCCGAAATGGAAGTTCTTGACTTGCATGATATGTGGTTTCAACAAGACGGTGCCACATGCCACACAGCACGCGAAACAATGGCGCAATTGCGAGGCGAGTTTGGTGAACAGTTAATTTCACGTTTCGGGCCGGTCAATTGGCCGCCTAGATCGTGCGATTTGACACCATTAGATTATTTTTTGTGGGGGTATGCCAAGGCTAATGTGTATAGGGACAAGCCCGCTTCGATTGACGCACTGGAAGCCAACATCCATGCATTCATTCGTGAGATACCGGCCGATATGTGTGAAAGAGTATGCCAAAATTGGACTCAGCGGATGGGCTACCTGAGACGCAGCCGCGGTCAACATTTGCATGAAATTATCTTTAAACATTAAATTGCAAGGTTCAAACTATCGATTCAAATAAATATTTCATTCATTTTTTCGAATTTTTTGTGTTTTTTTTTTAAAAAAAGTTCTAAACCTCTTAAAAAATCACCCTTTATACATGAGTGACAGTTTATATGTAAATGAGCAAAGTATAAGAACAACTCTGAGCCTTATTTTAACAATTTTTTTACATAATATGCAGTGTCCATTGTGCGAATAATGGCACTTTTACTTATAGAAAAAAAATTAATTCAACTACGTAGGGGGGTACATTGATACGATTTTCATTCAATAACGAAAAAACATGTTTTTCAATTGATTTGACTTTAACTTAATAGATTCATGTTAAAGGTTACATTATTTTCTCTTTTTTTTCAATTGAATTTTTTGTTAAAGTATGTCAAATACTATTCTGCACTTCTTTTTTAAAAGGAAGAATTTTGTATCAATGTGCCCCTGAGGCGGGGCTCGTTGATTCGAAAAATACTTGCCATCATCATTATAATAGATAACAAATTTAGTCTTAAAACAAATTGTTTTTTTACTTTATCGCATTTATTTGATATACAAATTTAGTAGAAAAAAACAAAATCAAGCCTTTTTATGGTTTTAAGTATTAATAAATAATATGTTTTCAAAGTAACAAAAAAATAATAATAAATTAGGTAATTAAATAAAGTAGGAACATAAATATTGACTAAAATAATTCAAATATCACGATAACGATAAGAACACTAACAAACCTTCAACAGAACCTTCAACAGAACCTGAAATATATATCGACAGGTGCAAAATCTTCTTCAGAAAAGGCAAGTTTATTAAATGGGTAAATACCTGGTTTGGAAAAACCGCTAGTAATATTTTTGCCTTAAATGACTCAAAATAAGCAACCTTTGCTAGTGCTGGAATGTCGTATATGGTTATAGATCGTCCTGGGTGATTAATATGCCAGTCGTTAAAAGCTACCTTCAGTTTTGATTTAAACGGACCATATACTGCCACATCAAGTGGTTGCAACCTGTGCGATGTATGAGGCGGAAAAGACAAATAAACAATTCCATTTTCCCGCGCGTAATTGACTGCCTCAATACTGATATGAGACTCGTGGTTATCGCACATCAGCAGGATCGGCATCTGTTTTGAACAATTCATGTACCTTTGAATGTGTTTTAGAACTTCCAAGAAAAGTTCACTATTTATCCAGCCAGTTCTCGATGATAGACCCAGGCTTCCTTCTGGTGCACCAGACAGAAAATAGTCCTTATACTTAACTCGCGGAAAGACAAAGACAGGTGGAACAGTATTTCCAATTGGAGTTATCATCCCACCAAAAGTTATCAGTTCTCCTCTCTCTGCCGACACAATTTGGCCTACCTGTCGCTGTGTTTTGTCAGCCAATACTTTTGGTGTGCAAAGAACGGTGGTGATTCCAGTTTCGTCGAAGCTTAATATCCTGTCAGGTGTGAAATTATACCGTTTCAAAAGATCTTCAAGATTTTCGTAGAATACACTAACTGCTGTCTTGTTATATGAAAATGACCGAGCAATGCTTGTGTTTTCCGGTTTTCGCAAGCTAATATTTGTGTTTATTTTACGGAATCCTTTTGTCCACTCAATTCCAGCGCATTTTGCATCATCCCAAGATGTAGGGTACCGACAACCTAATTTTTTGGCAAATTCATAGGCCAGATTTTGCACTTGGATTAATGACAACCCATAATGCATTTTACTGCATTTTATTATGTAATCATTAAGCATCTTTTCTTGGTTCACATTGAACACTTGTTGCGAGCAATATTTAGAGGAAAAATGTTTCACTTCTACTTTATTTTTTTGTTTTTCGATTCTGTGCTGCAAAGTGGCTGGTTTTAAATTGAAGCGTTCAGCTGATTTTCTGATGGAAAGCTTTCCCTCTAAAACCTCGGAAATTGCTAAGCCTATGTCGATTTCATTTATATTAGCTCTTTCAGTTTTTTTTACGTAGGTTCTAACCATTTTGTTCCTAAAACAGCATGAAAAGATGTTTCCTTATAAAACTTAACATAAAGATTTTCTCATGGACGGTATGGGGCAGATCCATTCACCAAGTGTGAGGCACATTGATACACATCGATGTGTCCCACACTTGGTGAATGAATCTGCCCCATCGCGTCACTTTTAATAAAAACTAGTCTTATAAAAAAAACCACTAACCACTAGTTTACTATTTATAACAAATCATAAACTAAACATATTTAACTTACCTTTAAGACAGATATAGCTGAAAATGTTCATAAAAGTAACACGAAAAATTTACTCAAAAAAAAACAAAATTTCACTTAACAGATGCCAAAACACGTGCAAACACTTTACTGGTGAATTTGCAACTGAATTGGCTGGAAAAATAGTTTGTGTCTCTCCGTATTTTGCTATGTGTAGGTGTAAGTAAGAATATGTTAAATACTTCCAGTGGAAAGCTACAAGCACTGTATCAATGATCCCAATGTATCAATGTGCCCCCTCTCCCCCTAACCTTCAATACTGCTCCGGCTTCAATTTTCTACCTCACTTGAAACAACATCGTCTCTCCCTTTTGAGAGCCGAATTGGTTTTATTTTTGCCCTCTATTTTTCACCGCCATTTCAATTAAGAAACGCTCCGCAAATTTATAAATCACTTAACCCACTTGTTGTAGTGCGGTGTATAACTAAATTAATAGCAATCCTTCTGCATGCGGCGCAGCAATTTATTTCAACCTAATTCGCTGCGAAAAAGCGTTCAATAAATCTCTTTATTATGATTCCATTAAAATTTTAATATTTTTAACTTCATTTCAGATTCAGACTGCGGCCACACACATATGATTGGGGCGCAGACACCCTGTAAGTACATATACCTATACCTATACCCACTAGTGGTTTAGTTTTCTCTCTCGAACCACATAATTGGAAGTGGAACTGCTACTGTAAGCATTTACGAAATATTTTTGGTGTTGCCATTAATGTGGCCGGATTATGTTTTCATTTATTTATTTTTTTTTGTGGAAAATTGTCAATTTTTGAATTATAATCCCTTTGCTAATGCTAACACCCTATGGGCATGGAAATTACGCAGCAGTTTTGTATACTTTCTCTCACTGCAGTAATTGCTGGCGTTGTTTATAAATTGGTTTTGAAGTTTTCATTGTTGTTATTGAGTACCAATTACTAACGAGCTGGACATTGGTCCCACTTAACTCGTTGCAGTTATGAAGTAGATTCGAACCCGAGTATTCCCCTATTTCGCAAAAAGGCGAACGCGAACCGCCAGTAACCGCAGGACAGTGGTGCTCCTTTCGGTATTGTGACCACATTCACTTCTGTCATCGTATCAAGTTAACAACTGAAATAACGTAACAATACCATAGTAGAGAAACATTTTATTTATTTGTTTGTTTTGTCTGTTTACCCACACGCACTCACCGAAGGATCCATCAATTATTTGTAATCCACGAATGTTTTGCCGACCTTCCAACGGAATTCAATGGCCAAGTTCAGGTACGTTTTCGTTCTGTGAAATGTTACACGTCCTAAAGGATATAAAAAATGACACAGCAATTTGGGGGTGGGGATGGGTGTTTGTATGGGAGCAATTTCGCAGACAATGTATAGGGAAACGCTTGTAAATGATATCCCCTAAGAAAATGCGGTAACCTCTAGGTCTCTGAATCTATTTTAGCCACATATACCTTCTTGGATTCGCAAAGCAACCACTGCCAGCCAATGTGGCATGTAGTGTCCTTATTCCAGTCGATATATTTCATTCGTGTTTGCCCTATTTCCTTTTTTTTTCCTCTGCTGCTGCTGCTTCGGTCTTTACTATACGATGGGTGTAATGGTACTCTCTAACCTATGGGCTGGTAGTCACGAAGACATTGTATTCTCTTTGTGTAAATGTTACGGTGACTGAAATGGCAGAGATGGAGTACAGTTGTGTAACAAGGAATCAATGCGCGTATATAGAGTGTGTATGAAGCTGACAGGAGGAACCGTCCGTGGGGATATTTTAATGAAGTTTTCCAAACTATTAAACTGGCACATATATGTAGATGGATGTTGGCATTCACACCTTTGGGGGATATCGGTTCGCTTGTGCTGGGTCAATGTGTATGACATTTATAGGCAGCAATTCATAAAGTGGAATTCCACATTGCCAACAGAAATAAATCTAAATAAGGTGCGTCTTGCAGTGCATAAGTGTCGGAGTTCTAAGTTGACTATTGACTCTAATTGGGGGCGATCTTTTTGCAGAGGATGTGCGGCGTATGGCTTTCGGAATTGAGTCTTGAAATGTTGGAATATCTTGTGATGCATTTCGAAAATTCGACATTCGGACAGTAGCTCCATTGATCCCGTGCAGGAACTACAGACAGAAAAAAATAAATACGTCAATAGGCCCAGCTTCGAACAACCGCTTATTTGTGGGAGTTTTTGTTTCCGGATGAATAGAACATTCAATTTTACGGCGGTTCCGATCGTTCGAATAAAAATCGTCTCACAAGATAGTTCCTTAGATGGTCGTGAGGGATAGCGCAGTGGATCGTGAAAGACTGGGGGCTCTATTCTCTGTTTAGCTCCGAAAGTCAATCCAATTCCGCTTTTAAGACTCTGAAATACTTTCGAAATGCAAAAAACTATATAAAATAATTAAATTTCACTTTCGAAATTCTAAATTCAACAGAAGTGCATTTGATTTCGCATTAGAAAAAGAAATGCCCGCTTTCGGAACGAGATACATAGTAGGGCACCGGCGATAAGAGGGCACCGCAGAATTTCTTTATAATTTAGAAATAAAGGTTTTTGTGGTAGTTTTTTGTTTTCTTATTTCACAGAAGACTTAGAAACTTATAACAAATCAGAATCAACGTCACAATAGACAACCACAACTTTGAGGTGGATTGGGGTCAAAATTATTTTTAACAAAATTCTGCTTTTAAAATTCTGTTTTGCAAAATTCTGCTTTACAAAAAAGCGCGTGCTTTTTAACATTTTCCAAATTATTATTTATTTTTTGCAGAATTTTATGAAGGAGGGATGGAAAGAGCCTTTGTGGACTTCAGCTCATCAAAAGCAAACGAAATACCCATACCCAATTTTGATTACATATTTTTAGGGCTCTTTACCGCTCTTTCTCATAGGAGACTAAGTCAGTATATATGTAAAGGGTGATTTTTTAGCTGGTTTGGTTTTGGCAACACTGGTTTTGACAGCTGACGTGTGTTTAGTACCTTGTGTCACTGTCAAACAGCTTCAGTTTGGTTTGCAATTTAACCATGGATCGTCTTACAAATGAACAACGCTTGCAAATTATTGAATTTTACTATCAAAATTCGTGCTCGGTTCGAAATGTTCTTTTTCGCTTTTTTATCGAAAAATTGTGTTCAGCGATGAGGCTCATTTTTGGTTGAATGGGTACGTAAATAAGCAAAATTGCCGCATTTGGAGTGAAGATCAGCCAGAAGCATTGCAACAGCTACCAATGCATCCCGAAAAAGCCACTGTTTGGTGCGGTTTATGGGCCGGCGGCATTATTGGGCCATATTTCTTCAAAGATGATGCGAATCGCAGCGTTACTGTCAATGGTGAACGCTACCGAGCGATGATAACAAACTTTTTTTTGCCCGAAATGAAAGTTCTTGACTTGCATGATATGTGGTTTCAACAAGACGGTGCCACATGCCACACAGCACGCGAAACAATGGCGCAATTGCGAGGCGAGTTTGGTGAACAGTTAATTTCACGTTTCGGGCCGGTCAATTGGCCGCCTAGATCGTGCGATTTGACACCATTAGATTATTTTTTGTGGGGGTATGCCAAGGCTAATGTGTATAGGGACAAGCCCGCTTCGATTGACGCACTGGAAGCCAACATCCATGCATTCATTCGTGAGATACCGGCCGATATGTGTGAAAGAGTATGCCAAAATTGGACTCAGCGGATGGGCTACCTGAGACGCAGCCGCGGTCAACATTTGCATGAAATTATCTTTAAACATTAAATTGCAAGGTTCAAACTATCGATTCAAATAAATATTTCATTCATTTTTTCGAATTTTTTGTGTTTTTTCGTTAAAAAAAGTTCTAAACCTCTTAAAAAATCACCCTTTATAAGACCGCACCGCAATCCTTTACGGATCTGAATCGTGAACAGTTGGGAAAATGTTTGATGTCGTTTTGAGAGAAAAATTCTTCATTTGCAGCGACTAGTTTATTACACCAAAAAATCCAAAAGCTCGTAAATCGTACATTAAGACGATCGAAAAGAACGCGGAACTAGCGTCAATATTTTAACTATTCTAATACAAAGATTTGAAGGGGACTCTTATATGAATGTGACTCTCCCATTCAACTATCGAATTGGCCTTTATTGCTTTGTGGAACTTGGCTTCGTTGTCGTCGTTTTTAACTGCCGCTTTTTGGGAGCAAAATCTGATAATTCCACAATAATCAAACCTTCAGCAAGTCTATCATCATCGTCAGTCCCTACTACCGCTAATTGGTGGCGACCGCCGATGGTTGAAAGTGTCCCAGCTGCCACGGTCAGCCTTTGTATATCGGTATTTCATACAGCGCAGCTCGTGCTCGTTGTCGGTCGCAACTACCGCTACTTGGGAGCGACCGTGAATGATGGATATTGTGCCACTGCAAGGGTGCCCAGAAATCGAAGAAAATCAAATACATAATTGTAAAGTATCCGATCTGGGGTTTCAGACTCCTTTTTAAGAAGTCTTACTTCTATTTCGACGTGTACGGTGCTGCACTCGTCCCCAATACGTTTCTCTTCATGGTTGCTGGCAATAAATTGCTGTCATACGATCCTTCTCGAATCACTTGTAGACCATTGCTACACCCTACAACCCTGCCTCGACTTCCGCTTATCGGCTTGAACTGATTTTTTAATCTTCCCGAAGAAGGAGGCGAATGACGCTCTACACGCTCAAAAATTGGCTCTAACCGAGTGCAATTTTTGCTCGGTTTAAAATTTTTTTTAAAATGAACTAAGTCTCTATTGGGAAAAAACGAGTGTTCGTTGTTAAAAACTACCGAGATGAAAAGGTTAAAAAACTCACTTTATTAGTTGTTATCAATCAAGTTTCTTGATTAATATCAACCAGTTGGTTAAAAGCTAAAGAGCTAGTTTGTTATTAACGAACGAGAAAATTTGGAGGAAATTGAAAAATCGGTTATTTTCAACCCAGTTTCCTTAAACAAGTTGAATCGGTTATTTGTATATATATATATATATATTACATATATTGCTTCGTAGTTTTTAACCGAAAGTTGGTTAATTTTAAATAAGTGATTTTTGTGCGTGTATGTCTCTAGCCACAACCTCACGAGGGCAACATCTTCCATCCGAAAATCTCTCTTGGCGGAAAGTACATTTCAGTGGCGATGTGTAAGAACTACTTATCGACTCCTCTTCTTTGTAAGAAAGAACCTACTCGTATACTTGACTTTAGTGGCGAGCAGAACTACTTATCGACTTCTGCCTATTTGTTTGTAGTGTTTCTAGAAAAGTGCGAACAATTGACAAGCTTCGTGTTTGACATCTATACCATCCGAAGACTTAAAGATTCTTCTTCAATTCGGATTATAGCTTTTCCGAGCTACACCAGTGGCATTTCATCAGCAGACTCCTTTATTTATTTATTTATTATTTATTTATTATTTATTTATTATTTATTTATTATTTATTTATTATTTATTTATTATTTATTTATTATTTATTTATTATTTATTTATTATTTATTTATTATTTATTTATTATTTATTTATTATTTATTTATTATTTATTTATTATTTATTTATTATTTATTTATTATTTATTTATTATTTATTTATTATTTATTTATTATTTATTTATTATTTATTTATTATTTATTTATTATTTATTTATTTATTATTTATTTATTATTTATTTATTATTTATTTATTATTTATTTATTATTTATTTATTATTTATTTATTATTTATTTATTATTTATTTATTATTTATTTATTATTTATTTATTATTTATTTATTATTTATTTATTATTTATTTATTATTTATTTATTATTTATTTATTATTTATTTATTATTTATTTATTATTTATTTATTATTTATTTATTATTTATTTATTATTTATTTATTATTTATTTATTATTTATTTATTATTTATTTATTATTTATTTATTATTTATTTATTATTTATTTATTATTTATTTATTATTTATTTATTATTTATTTATTATTTATTTATTATTCATTTATTATTTATTTATTATTTATTTATTATTTATTATTTATTTATTATTTATTATTTATTTATTATTTATTTATTATTTATTTATTATTTATTTATTATTTATTTATTATTTATTTATTATTTATTTATTATTTATTTATTATTTATTTATTATTTATTTATTATTTATTTATTATTTATTTATTATTTATTTATTATTTATTTATTATTTATTTATTATTTATTTATTATTTATTTATTATTTATTTATTATTTATTTATTATTTATTTATTATTTATTTATTATTTATTTATTATTTATTTATTATTTATTTATTATTTATTTATTATTTATTTATTATTTATTTATTATTTATTTATTATTTATTTATTATTTATTTATTATTTATTTATTATTTATTTATTATTTATTTATTATTTATTTATTATTTATTTATTATTTATTTATTATTTATTTATTATTTATTTATTATTTATTTATTATTTATTTATTATTTATTTATTATTTATTTATTATTTATTTATTATTTATTTATTATTTATTTATTATTTATTTATTATTTATTTATTATTTATTTATTATTTATTTATTATTTATTTATTATTTATTTATTATTTATTTATTATTTATTTATTATTTATTATTTATTTATTTATTATTTATTTATTATTTATTTATTATTTATTATTTATTTATTATTTATTTATTATTTATTTATTATTTATTTATTATTTATTTATTATTTATTTATTATTTATTTATTATTTATTTATTATTTATTTATTATTTATTATTTATTTATTATTTATTTATTATTTATTTATTATTTATTTATTATTTATTTATTATTTATTTATTATTTATTTATTATTTATTTATTATTTATTTATTATTTATTTATTATTTATTTATTTATTATTTATTTATTATTTATTTATTATTTATTTATTATTTATTTATTATTTATTTATTATTTATTTATTATTTATTTATTTATTATTTATTTATTTATTATTTATTTATTATTTATTTATTATTTATTTATTATTTATTTATTATTTATTTATTATTTATTTATTATTTATTTATTATTTATTATTTATTTATTATTTATTTATTATTTATTTATTATTTATTTATTATTTATTTATTATTTATTTATTATTTATTTATTATTTATTTATTATTTATTTATTATTTATTTATTATTTATTTATTATTTATTTATTATTTATTTATTATTTATTTATTATTTATTTATTATTTATTTATTATTTATTTATTATTTATTTATTATTTATTTATTATTTATTTATTATTTATTTATTATTTATTTATTATTTATTTATTATTTATTTATTATTTATTTATTATTTATTTATTATTTATTTATTATTTATTTATTATTTATTTATTATTTATTTATTATTTATTTATTATTTATTTATTATTTATTTATTATTTATTTATTATTTATTTATTATTTATTTATTATTTATTTATTATTTATTTATTATTTATTTATTATTTATTTATTATTTATTTATTATTTATTTATTATTTATTTATTATTTATTTATTATTTATTTATTATTTATTTATTATTTATTTATTATTTATTTATTATTTATTTATTATTTATTTATTATTTATTTATTATTTATTTATTATTTATTTATTATTTATTTATTATTTATTTATTATTTATTTATTATTTATTTATTTTTTATTTATTATTTATTTATTATTTATTATTTATTATTTATTATTTATTATTTATTATTTATTATTTGTTTATTATTTATTTATTATTTATTATTTATTTATTATTTATTTATTATTTATTTATTTATTATTTATTTATTATTTATTATTTATTTATTATTTATTTATTATTTATTTATTTATTATTTATTTATTTATTATTTATTTATTATTTATTTATTATTTATTTATTATTTATTTATTATTTATTTATTATTTATTTATTATTTATTTATTATTTATTTATTATTTATTTATTATTTATTTATTATTTATTTATTATTTATTTATTATTTATTTATTATTTATTTATTATTTATTTATTATTTATTTATTATTTATTTATTATTTATTTATTATTTATTTATTATTTATTTATTATTTATTTATTTATTATTTATTTATTATTTATTTATTATTTATTTATTATTTATTTATTATTTATTTATTATTTATTATTTATTTATTATTTATTTATTATTTATTTATTATTTATTTATTATTTATTTATTATTTATTTATTATTTATTTATTATTTATTTATTATTTATTTATTATTTATTTATTATTTATTTATTATTTATTTATTATTTATTTATTATTTATTTATTATTTATTTATTATTTATTTATTATTTATTTATTATTTATTTATTATTTATTTATTATTTATTTATTATTTATTTATTATTTATTTATTATTTATTTATTATTTATTTATTATTTATTTATTATTTATTTATTATTTATTTATTATTTATTTATTATTTATTTATTATTTATTTATTATTTATTTATTATTTATTTATTATTTATTTATTATTTATTTATTATTTATTTATTATTTATTTATTATTTATTTATTATTTATTTATTATTTATTTATTATTTATTTATTATTTATTTATTATTTATTTATTATTTATTTATAATTTATTTATTATTTATTTATTTTTTATTTATTATTTATTTATTATTTATTATTTATTATTTATTATTTATTATTTGTTTATTATTTATTTATTATTTATTATTTATTATTTATTATTTGTTTATTATTTATTTATTATTTATTTATTATTTATTTATTTGACAGTCAAGTAATCGTAGGTATGCCACCTGTCAGAAAGGGAACCTCTACTATTTTTGAATAGCTGCTTACAAAATTTTGTTGTCCGTCTCTCGAGACTTCCTCTCCCTGTTCTGATTTTATTTTTGAAGTAGTTACTTTCGAGTTCAAACAGATCGTGTATGACCCTCCAGAGTTAGCGTTTTTTCTTGGCGACAACGAGTCTTACCTCAGCATTCGATTTATAAGCCTGTACAAGCTTAACAGACAAAAGTCGTTATGCCTATCTTTCCTAAAGTACACAATTGAATGTAATTTTTGTTCACAGCATTTTCATAACTTAAACTCTTTATCAACGATCTCCAAACTTGATAGGGAATAAAGTAAAGTGTGATTTTTTAAGAGGTTTAGAACTTTGTTTAAAAAAAAAACACAAAAAATTCGAAAAATTGAATGAAATATTTATTTGAATCGATAGTTTGAACCTTGCAATTTAATGTTTAAAGATAATTTCATGCAAATGTTGACCGCGGCTGCGTCTCAGGTAGCCCATCCGCTGAGTCCAATTTTGGCATACTCTTTCACACATATCGGCCGGTATCTCACGAATGAATGCATGGATGTTGGCTTCCAGTGCGTCAATCGAAGCGGGCTTGTCCCTATACACATTAGCCTTGGCATACCCCCACAAAAAATAATCTAATGGTGTCAAATCGCACGATCTAGGCGGCCAATTGACCGGCCCGAAACGTGAAATTAACTGTTCACCAAACTCGCCTCGCAATTGCGCCATTGTTTCGCGTGCTGTGTGGCATGTGGCACCGTCTTGTTGAAACCACATATCATGCAAGTCAAGAACTTCCATTTCGGGCAAAAAAAAGTTTGTTATCATCGCTCGGTAGCGTTCACCATTGACAGTAACGCTGCGATTCGCATCATCTTTGAAGAAATATGGCCCAATAATGCCGCCGGCCCATAAACCGCACCAAACAGTGGCTTTTTCGGGATGCATAGGTAGCTGTTGCAATGCTTCTGGCTGATCTTCACTCCAAATGCGGCAATTTTGCTTATTTACGTACCCATTCAACCAAAAATGAGCCTCATCGCTGAACACAATTTTTCGATAAAAAAGCGGATCCTCGGCCAGCTTTCCAAGAGCCCATTCACCAAAAATTCGGCGTTGTGGTAGGTCGGCTGGCTTTAGTTCTTGCACCAGCTGTATCTTAAAAGGCTTTACGCCCAAATCCTTCCGCAAAATTTTCCACGTAGTGCTGTAACAAAGGCCTAACTGCTGGGAACGGCGCCGAATCGACATTTCGCGGTCTTCTGTCACACTAGCTGATACGGCCGCAATATTTTCTTCACTACGCACAGTACGTAAACGTGTTGGTGGTTTAATGTCCAACAACGTAAATTTGGTGCGAAATTTGGTCACAATCTTCCGAATAGACTGCTCAGAAGGTCGAGAATGCCGATCATAAAATGGAAGCACCGCGCGATGAACATTTCGAACCGAGCACGAATTTTGATAGTAAAATTCAATAATTTGCAAGCGTTGTTCATTTGTAAGACGATCCATGGTTAAATTGCAAACCAAACTGAAGCTGTTTGACAGTGACACAAGGTACTAAACACACGTCAGCTGTCAAAACCAGTGTTGCCAAAATCAAACCAGCTAAAAAATCACCCTTTATATGTATACATCCATTGATCTCGTATTGTAAATCAGCCGGCTTAAACAGTCTCTGCAACCTTTACTTAAAGTTACCACCGGTGCAGACGATTTTTTTTCCCGTTTAATTCACCTCCCATCTCCGACCACTATTAGTCTGCATTCTTAAACTTTCTCACAGGAAATCTTCATTCTATGGCGCATTAAAAGCGAAAAGCACACAACACGATACCTCCGAGCCCCACAACCATCAGCCCAATCTGTACATGTAACAGCGTACCCGTTTCTATTTCTATATCGCAATTCTCAAGGTAGTAAACTAAAATGGCATGCAATTTGATTGACATGGTTCTCTTTTGCTCTCGTGATTCAGTTTTTTCCTCACTTCCTTTCATCGAGGCCTTTATCCAATGGAAGAAACCAAGAAAATACGATTTCATCGAGAAAAAACAAAAATGCCAGAAACGGAAAACATGAATTTTCCCTCTGCTCACGGAATTTTCCCTACATACATATAGAACCTGCTACTCTTGGCTAGATCCCCATGTGACCCTATCGTGTGCTTCATAATCCGGCAAATGTAAGCAACGGGCGAGGAGCCCCAGCAGCAGGAGATATCCTCCAACAAACAGCCGAATAAACAAATCTCTTGCGCAAAAAAAATGAAATTGAACAAAAAAAAAAATGAAATGATGGAAAATGGCATAATACCTGTGTGTGCGCGTTCTGCCATCGTCGTCCTTTCGCCGGATTGCTCCTCATTAAAAGTCAATTCGGAGGCGCATTAAACGTCCGGACTTCGAATTAAAACCGTTGGCCTGGGCTGATGTGTATTCCTGGAGTTTTTAACCCTTTCTCTGGATTCTGTTCGTTTTTGTTTCGCCTGCTGACGTTTCACCGTTTCAGCGAATTATCATTACGCTACAATACCCTACTGCATAAGGACTCAAGTGGGTACTCATTGTTTTTTGTGTGTGTTTTATTTTTTTTTCGTTCGTTCTTTCTTTCATTTATTTGCCAAGGACTTTGCTTCTTGGAACAAAAAACAAAAGTAATTTGGTCGTTTCATCAAAAAATCACGAATTGGCATTAGTACCCAGACCCGGAGTAGCAGATGCATACTACCCGCACTGACTATGAGCAAAACTGCTCGTATGTGGACCAAAACCCTTCGAATAAAGCCCATGGCTTCATTTTTTTTTTTTTGTGTGTTTGATCAAAGCGAAAAGGGTTGTGTGCGCAATATGCAATCTATCCGCTTTGCACCGCACACACAAAAAGGGGGTGGCATGCAGCACGATCCGCTTTTGTACCTGTTAAGTATTTCATTTAAATTACCATAGCGTATGGCTCTTCGGGCATGTGCCCGTCGCAGTTGTTGGCAATAGTTGCTGGCTTACTGTAGTCTCTGTGGTGTGTTTGTGCACCCCACCAAGGACGTCGACGATACACACATCCCTTTGTGAGTCACGCTGTACTCTCTTTTGGGTAAAAACTAATTAATTAGTGTTTTAAATTTTGTCGAATGCATGCGGCAGCGCCTGTCTGTATGTATGTGCGAGTGGTCGACTTCAAATAAACTGCGCGACGCGAGGGTAACGGTGGAATAGTAGCGATAACCAACACCAACGCTGGGTGAGTGAAATTGAAGAGCTCCTTGGGACTTTTAGAAATTATGATAAAGGGGGTTATTACGGGTAATGAATTGAGCGGGTTTCCTATGTAGCTGTTTATGTGCTGAAATGAAGCCAGAGCGAAGTGTTTATGTTTTAGATAAATAAGGGATGGGGTTGGAGAACCTGTTTTGATCCGTGCCGCAGAGGTATAACCTTGCTGGATATATGAAATCTGTCTTCTATAGAAGGGAAATAGGTCTAGGCTAAAGCAAACAAAAGAGGAAAGCTTTTACAGATGGGCAAGATATAGGCCCAAATAATTTTACGAAAAGTTTTGTTTAATGCGGACGCGTGTTTAGTGAGTTTTTTGTGTGTTTTTCAAAGCTATTGTGGGAGCGTTTTTAGCCAAGTTTTGGAAGATTTTTTGGAAAAAATTACAGACGCATTTTGGACTGAAATTTTTGATGCATTTCGGCCAAGTTACTGACGCGTTTTTCTTCACGTTCTTGTGTTCATTTTATACGAGTTTCTTGACACATTTTGGACCCATTTGACTCGTTTAAAGTCGATTTTTCGATGTATTGCTAGACCCGTTTTCCATAGCAATTTTGAACACATTTTTCCATGAGTTTTTGAAACCGTTGTCCAACGTTTTTTAGGGAACGCAATTTGGAAGGGTTTACTGACGCATTTCTGATGAGTTGACGCATTTTCGACTGAGATTTAAGCGCGTTTTTCGAACAATTTTTATCAAGCTACTGACGCGTTTTTCGACACGTTTTTAGACGAGTTTCCTGACACATTTTGGACCCATTTTGGAGTCGTTTAAATGGCGTTTTTTCGATGTATTACTGGCCCCGCTTTTGAAAGCAATTTTGAACACATTTTTCCATGAGTTTTTGAACTCGTTGTCCGACGGTTTTAGGGAACGTTTTTCAAGGCGCTTTTGGATTCGTTCTAAGGCTTTTTGGATACATTTTTGTATGAGTTTTTGAACGCTATTTAGAAGAGTTTAGCTAGATTCCAACGCGCTTCGGACGGGTTTTTGGAGACCATGAACACGTTTTCTGATGCATTTCAGAGGAGTTACTAATGTGCTTTTCGAAACGATTTTGGACGCATTTTGGATGAGTTTTGAATCCATTTCTGCACGGGTTTTGGGACGTGTTTTATTAAAAGTTTTAAACGCAATTTTGCACGTTTTTTTTGTAAATCGTTTTGAGGCGCTTTCCAAACCGTTTTTTTGACATATTTTTCGAAAAAATGTTGAAGACACTTTAGGACGCATTTTTAAAATCATTTTCAAGAGCTTTTCTACGCGTTTTGGTGCAACTTTACTGACGCATTTCTGACGAGTTTTTGGACGCTTTTCGGAAGAGACTGCTAAAGCGTTTTTGATTGAAATTTTGAAGCATTTTTTCAACGATTTTAATCAAGTTACTGAAGCGTTTTTCCACATGTTTTTAAACGAGTTCACTTACGTGTTTTAGACTGAATTTTGGATGCCTTTTCGAAGGATTGAAGTTTGAACGCGTTTTTGGACCCAGTTTGAACGAGTTTCTGAAGCTATTTTGAAGGCATTTTAGGCGCTGTCTTAAACACATTAAAACACATTCTAGCCTTCTACATGACAAAATCTTTGCATCCAAATTAGACACTGGTACAACATAACCTCAATAGCTATTTCCCATTAACAATTCGCTGGCCATAAAAACCCCATCAGCTCCCAAGTTCCAACCGCAACCACATTGAGAAAGTGTTTCATTTGCAAAATTTTAATTAACTAACTCTCTAGTTGAATTTGAGTGCCATTACCCCTTAAGCCAGCTCCAACTCCCATATAACTCGTAAACAAACATCAGTTAAGCTAGTCACCCGGAGCCATTCTCTAAGAAAAGTAACCATACACACGATCTAAAGTAACCCTCGCGACAATACGACGACCAAAGTGTTATATGACGTTGGATCCCTTTGAAATGTGTTATTGCGGTTCTTATCGCATAAACCTTCCCCAGGGAGGTTTTTACCATTTTCGGGACACCATCATCACACTCCTCAATCACCTTCCATATAAACAGCAATATACTACCTACCACCAGTAGTAGCTGAAACACACAACTAAACCTAATGAAAAGTGAAGAACATGGAAAACCACTTGAACTAATGTCCCAATAAAATGTTGGAGGAAAAAAATGAGTTGAAATATGTGGCAGAACTCGAAATGAGTCATGCCGCACGAAATGAAACCAAAGCTCGGTTGACTTTCAGGTGTGAATTGCATATCCCTGCATGGTCATAGTGTAAACCACAACAAAGATGGCGTGAGTTCTAATTGAAAATCTTAATCATAATTTCCATCCGTTTGGTGGAGAGTCAGTGCGCCCCAGAGTCCACTTAGGTTTTTGAATTGTTATGGCTATATGGGTGGCAATGTGGCAGTTGTTGCACTGCACGCATTGAAAATGGATTTTTTATTTAATTTTCATAAATTCCAAGGACAGTCTGTTGGCGGAGTGCAACATTGTTGCTGAATGAGTAACAGTTTCTTCAAGTAATAAGAAAACTGCCAGAAGCAGTAGCAGATTCGAGGAAAGTAAGATGAGTCCATTTCGACGAAGGAGACAGCTTTTGATTCATGTATTTAGAAAGTGGGGAAGCAAACAGATATCGAAAGGTCATCGGTTATCGAGGGAAGTTTTTGATTGATCATTTTGAATGCCAATCCTAATTGTTACTGCGACAAGTTTGATCAGAGGTCTGATGATAATCGGTACTAATTTTTCGCATTTAAGGTTTGAAAAATGTCAACAAAGGTGGAAATTATTTTGAAGTTTTCGACTGAAGAGTCTCTTTGCCAGAAGGTCCTCTTCAGTCGAAAACTTAAAAATGATTTCCACCTTTGTTGACATCTTTCAAACCTTAAATGCGACCGTTTCGGTGATTTGCAAAAGAAAAACTTTATTTGGAAGGGAGATACCTGCGTAGTTTATTCATGACTATGGAGTCAGGTGTGGCAAAATAACTTTAGGCGACCTTTATAATAATTTTTACACAGCTATACCCATGATGAGTATATATATAAAGCAGTCCGGCGGGAAGCTTAGTTCGTGGTGAGGCCCTAGGACAATGATGAAGTGCAGCTTTCAATTTTCCACAAAGAAGTTGGAATATTTAAAAAAATCCATTTCTGGGAGGTTGTCAATTGTTAGATGCAAGAACCTACTACACTCTCCAAAGAATTTTATTTCCAACCATACCTAATAATTTTAACATTTTTTCAATAAGTCAAAAAGCGGTTTCAGAGAAAATTCTGTGGCCACAAGCCATAACCGCCTTTTTTTGCATACTTTTCAGGAGAGCAGATTAAAGTTTCAAATCAGGAATATTTGTTTGTAAGCTTATTTTTTTCGTTGGAAAAACTTCTGTTAAAAAAAAGATTATGGTCATAAAAAATTAAGTGGAAGTAGATTTAAATGCTGAACACGATAGTGACTACAACTTCATTTTGTCCTAACTCGAGTTAAGCGGTTATGGCTTGTGGCCACTGAATTATTTCTTGTATGTAGTCAAGCAAAATGGTAGCGTAACGAAAAGTGAAACGGGATTCAGTGCCCTCTCTAAGTTGAAATCAACCCAACTGTGGGGTGAGTTCAATACTCGTTACAATCTCATTCGACCGATTGACCATTTTAAATAGTTCCTTTGAACCGCTTTTCCCTGTAATTTTTGTCAAGAGATCGCGGTAAATTGAAACAAAGATTTTATTTATATTTGGTTGCAGGTTTACAGTACTCCTCGGGTAATAGAAAATGTACATGCATAAAATTATAGTGCATATAGCCGGGTTATCAATTAAATTCCTACTAAGCGGAGACCCTTGTAATGCATAGGATGACGTTTGTGAATCCCAACACTAAATAATGAATGATTTGCCCTATGTTATACATACAACAAATTTCTTCGTGCACATCGAATACGTCGATAGTCCTTACAAAACTATCGATAGTATTCCTTGAAATTTATTCGCACCTGAAGCCCTTGTTATTAGAACTATAAATGAAAAGCAACAGTCCCTATTGACTAGAAATGTTATCAACTTTAAACGAGAGCTTTTCAAATACACACGTTCATGCAAGAGGAGATTTTTTTTTCCTTGTTGAACAAGCTAATGTATCAAACAATTCTCGATTTGTGAAGAAGTATGTGTAAAAAACTCATGTTTGGTAAATGAGTGTGCGCGCAATTTAGGTTGTTTTTTGGTTGGTTTAGTATCTTTTTACGATTCGTTTCTGGATTGTGCAGTTTGGATGGAGTAATACGTGCCACTTTTCAAGACACATGATTATTAGAATTATTTATTATTTCTTGTTTTATTAGTGGAAGATTTATCTGTTTTTGTGTTACATCAGTGATTCGAAAAAAAATATTTAGTTTGGCAGTTAAATAGTTGTTTGATGTTAGAACAAACTTTTTGTTCCGTTGACTTTGAGTTTTACCCTTTGAGAATTTTTGCTTTTGTTGTTTTAAATAAATAACACCTAGAAATGTAATTTAGTTGGATTTTTATTGAATTGTAATGTAATGTAATAAGTTTACTAAATATAAATAAAATAGAAACTGGTTCCGTTTCGTTGCCTAACTGTGTTTGATGTGCGAATTTGATAAACATCGATAGTATCGATACCAGAGACAATACTGAGACCACCAACTCCGGCCGATTCCCGTTACTTAGCCTACCAGCTATATTCTTACGGAGTGGTCAAGATTTGGTGCGCTAGTGTTATTACATAGAAATTCGTATTGACAAATGTCACGAAACTTCAAAAATTCCGGGTCACCAACACACTCCCAGAAAATATGAGCCACTTTCGCTATGGGCAAAGTTGCTGGCAGAGTTCATAGAATTTTATCCGTTTAATTTTAAATTGTCCGTTACGTGTGAATAATATTTTTTTTTAGGAATAAGTACACATTTGCTTAAAATGTTCATGAAAAATTAACAATGTAGATTAGTTGAGGAAATATAAAAACATTTTGAGCAAATTTCCTTCATTATTTAAGAAAAATTTACACACAAAATCGAAGTTAATGATATCCAAAAGCGGAAAATATACGACCATGTTTGTCCTATATGTTTCTAGTATATAGAACATCAACTTTAGATAGTTTTACTAACCAAACAAATCAAATTATTCGCCTTTTAACAATTTATAATAACTAATCAATGGCATTCAGTTATGTAAAAATGTGGTATTCCCGAACTCTTTCACATTTCCCCACGGTTGCCGCTGTTGGCAGCATTTATTTTTGTATTTTGTGTATGTTTTTGCATGTCACACGGATCCTTTTTGACATAACACCGATAGGAAACTGATGGGGCCAGCGGCAAGAGGATTGTTAGTTGGGGGTCTCAGTATGATTCCTCTATGATCGATACTATAGATATTTTCTTAATGAAACTATAGAAACTGCCAACTATCGATGTTGAAGCAGTACTACCAGTCGCCCAGCTACTGCCCCCAACTTGAGAAAACAATGTTTGTGACATTTAAAAGAAAAAAAAAAAATGAACTGATCTTGTGCAGAAGGATATGTTTTAAATAGATGTAAAATAAGATGAAGAATATATAATCCTTTTTTGTGCGTTCTTGTAATTTGCTAGAAAAATATGGAACTGTGACGCAAATTCACTTTTCGTTTACGAACTTCCTAAAAATTCGCATGTCATTCCATAGAAATTTAAAAATATTTGTTAAACACATCCCACAACACTCGCATAAACTTCCTCTTTATGTTCGCAATTGATTCTTCCGCGTCGATATTGGTAGATTGATGCCTTTTTCCCATTGGCCTCTGCTCCACGAGAAACGTTTCACACAAAAGCCGAATCGCCTGGGATTCTCGGCAGAACTCGCTGGCGAAGAAAATGCGAATCGCCTGATTTGTTAAAATTTTGTCCACCTTTTTCATTAATGCATCTGACTTCGAGATCGAACACTTGCGAAATAACTCCTTTTCTAGATAAATTATTATAAAATGGAGTAAATTACAGAAAAATTCAAGTTTTGGATGACAGTCGGGGAAATTTTTTTTAAAATTCTGTTTAAAGCAACAAAATAATTATTACCATGGCCATATAAAAAAAAAACATTGGAGATTTGTAGAAACAATATTTCCCACAGCAATTACAGTGATTATAGGCGCAGTGGCTTAGTGGTTATTGTGTTGGACTACTAAGCGAAAACTAATTTTTTTTTTCCGCTGCGCCACCTCTCGCGAGCTTCTGACAAACATCCGAGAGTATAACCTGTCATGAAGGAGCTTCTCAAGTAGCCGTTTGGACTCGGCATAAAATTGTAGATCCCTTCCATTCGTCCCAAAAATGAAAAACTCACACAAACGAATGGTTGTGAGAAGCTAGGCCTAGGGTCCCTACAGACCTGTTGCGCCAACTATTTATTTATTTATTTAATAACAGTGATTCACAACTCGGTTCGAGGAAATTCCTTACTACGTATCAATAATATTTCTGACTGGGGAGGAAATTCATCTTATAGCTACGGTGACCATCCGTTCATTATTATAATGAACTGTTCATTATTTGAAGTAGATGTTCATTATGAATTATTTTGTGTTCAAAAACATAAAAATGTTCATTATTTCAAAAGCTGTTCATTATTTGTTCAGTATTTTATTCAATTTTGTTGAAACAAAAACGAAAAACTAACCAAACCAAAATTCTTTCAACAAAATGATAATGCGAACGTGCCCTAATTTACTGAATGTGCAAAAATGGTAATGTAGTGCAAAACTTAAATTTCGGAACACTCCCTACATAATTCTCGGAACTCACCTTATGTCAAAACGTCAAAATCGAGCATTCAGATAATAATCAATTCAAAAAGTTTTCCAAATTCGAAGACAAATTATTGTTCCGTTGTGGTAAACATTAAAATTGGTAAATGAAATTTTATATTATTAGTTCAAAAATACCTACTTAAACATTAATAATTATCTTTAAGTTCACTGATGCCACCCAGAAGAAAATGTCTTTTTAATGAAGAACTACAAAAAAAATATATAAATTCTTAAAAAAAACAACAGAAGGCGATGTGAGATGCAACAAGTGCATGGCCACATTTTCTATCGCCAATAATGGAAAACTCGACATAGAACAACATTTGAAAACATCTAAACACAAAAGCGCAACGTAGCTGCTGCTTCAAGTAAAAATCTAACTTCATACTTCGGAAAGAAAACAATTGATGAATCAGGAAAAATAACCAGCGTGAACGAAGGTACGTGGGCTTTTCACACCATAAAACATAATCATTCGTTTCGTTCAAACGATTGCACATCAAAATTAATAAAAAAATGTTACGACGAAAAATATTCATGCGCGAGAACCAAGTGCGAATCAATCGTTTGCAATGTGCTGTCGCCACATTCGATTGAAGAAATCCAAACTGATTTAGATGCTGTTACTTTTTTAACAACATATTCCGATTGCTCAAATCATGGAAGTACAAAAATATGCCCAGTACTTGTCCGCTACTTTATACCAATAAAAGGTATTCAAGTAAAAATATTGGAAGTCGATAGTCGGCCAGGAGAATCTTCCGATATATTAACAAAATATATCTCGGATCTTTTGCGAAAATTTGAAATTGACACTAAAGTGGTTGCCATCTGCGCAGACAACACTAATTGTAACTTTGGCGGAGCGGCTAGGAGAGGGAAGAACAATTTGTTTACTAAGCTTCAACTATCAACTGGAACGAATCTCATTGGTGTAAACTGTGCAGCTCACATTTTAAATAATTGTGTTCAATCTTCAATGGAGTGTTTACCAATAGATGTAGAAGTCATTGTTGTAAAAATTTATTCATACTTTTATATAAATATATACAATTAGGGTTGAACAATTAAAAGAAATATGCGATGAGGTAGATACTGAATATAGAAAACTAATGGAATTTAGTAAAACTAGATGGCTTACCCTTAAACCATCAATAGAAAGAATTTTGAAGCTTTTTAAACCGTGAAGCTTTATTTTTTGTCGCAACCAAAGTGCCCAACTATATTAAGGGATTTTTTCAACAATCCTTGCTCTGAACTCTGGTTTTTTTTTGCACATTGTCAGGCTAATCTTTTTCATAATAGCATTTTACGGATTGAGTCCCAGGAAATATGCATGATGGAAGTATCCCTGGTCATTAAAGATCTTAAATCAAAAATAAAGCAAAGAAAAGATGAATGCTTTTTGCCAATAATAATTAAAAAAATGATAAAAGATTTAGAGCAAGAAGATCCTACAGTTTTAGATAATATAAAAACACACGCAAATGACTTCTACACTAGTTGTGTAGACTATTTAAATCAGTGGGACGGTGCATTTGTTGAAATTGAAATTTTAGAATGGGTACTTCTACATGCAGTTCCGTCCTGGAACCAGGTCGAGGCAAGTTTAATGTATATTATTAAAAAGAGAAGCGATTTTAATCTTGATGACTCTGAAGCTTTTGACGAATTTTCGTGTGTTAAAAATTATGTTTCTCTGGAGAAAATTGTAACATGGGAAGATAGTCAGAAGACTGCAGGAGAAAGATGGATGGAAATTTTTCAACATTTTATAGAAAAAGACATAAATTTCAAAAACATTTTAAAAATTGTAGAATTTGGCTTGTGTCTTCCGGGGTCGAATGCTCCAACAGAAAGAGTTTTCTCAGTCTTAAATAATGTTTGGACAAATGAAAAAAACCAAATGAAAGTCTATGAAATCAATTTTAATTACAAAATTTAACTATGAAATGACCTGTTTAGAGTTCAGAGAATATTTAAAACAAAAACCAGATTTAATTAAACAAATATATACTTCAGGAAAGTATTCAAATATGTAAACAATTAAATGTTACCAGCATTAGGTCCTTATTTTAAATAATGAGGATACTTATTTAGTTTTTAAACGTTCATTTTACAACATTTAGTTAAATAAAAGACTGCATTTTATTTATTTATTTATTTTGCCTAACAAAGGTACAAATTAAGAGTTCCTTCTGTAATATTAATTTTAATTAACTAAAGCAAAGACTGAATCCTTGTGTTATATTTTTTTATTGAGTTATTTTTTAAAATAAAAAATAATAATTAAGAACTGGATTTAATTTTTTTTTGTTCATTATTTGGAATTCAAACAGATGGTCACCGTACTTATAGCTCACATATTGCGGTGCTATCCCCGTCTTATAGGAAGCTGTTACCAAAAGGCAATTGGAAAATTGTATTTACATAAGAAATATTTCGGGAATAGCATACGCCATTGCGTCTTTACTTCATTAATATTGTAGATCTCTACAGTAGGTATTTGAAGGAGATTTCAATTGTCTTCTATAGATTTTATTGTTCCTCCTCAGTAATGCAAAGTCAGCATTGCATCATCACATCACAGCTGCAAAAGTTTGTGGAAATTAAACAAATGCAGCATAACCTTTGAATAGATACTCGTACTTAAATTTTTACTACTTTTTTCTGGAGACTTGAATCTCAAGCTTTTAAGAAATCAATTTACGTTTAGTTGATACTTACACTAGAATTAATTTCATGCAAGGCAATAATAATTATCGTCCTTATTTCCCAAACAAATTCCTTCTAATTTTTGTTTCAACAATTTTGGGAAAAATCGCAACTACTTAAAGTAAATATTGTCAAATGGTTAAGTCTATACAAATTGAATTGCCACTCTCTCAATTCTTAAATGATATCTATCGATCTGACTAACTTTCCTCTATAATCGACAACTTCCATCAACGACCTACTTCAACGCAGTTTTTAATTTACTAAAACATATCCTAATAACCGTGATCAACATTATGAACACAGCCATTAAGTCAATTAAATAAATAATTCAGTTGTAGCCACAATATTCCCTACCTCAACCAAATCCATCGATAAAAATTAAACGCCCGCTTGTTTTCGATCGGCCAAGTTTAACCAACAGCAAGAAAAACATGTTACGGTGTGTGTGCCTTTAAAAGCCACCACAGCAGCACGCATTGCCATTTGCCACCACCTGAACACAGCCAGCGAGTGTAGCAAACTCCGAAAAGTATGCTAATTACAACCAGAAACCGAACCCATTTCCACAGCCAATTACTTCGTCAATACATAATTATTACAAAACACCAGCCAATCACTTAAGTGCACACGAAATGAATTTTATCAATAAATTATTTAATTGCTGCAAAACACCAATAGCACTCCCAGCCGGCCATTTGGCTGCCTCCCCTGAGCGTTCTGTTAATTTTCTAATTACACCCCGCGCAGATAGTGATGGATAAATATTTTTTTCCCTTGTATCCCAAAAATATGCCACACAATTTGAGATTAACGCTCAAAAGTGTGCAACGTGAAAATTAATATTTTGATCTCCCTGCATGGGGGGTGATCGCACAATAAATCATAGAAACACAATAAGTTTTAGTTCAAAAGTTGCGCCGGACCAAATGAAAAAGGAAAAGGACATTAATATTAAAGAGGTTGTGTTGCTATTGCCATCGTCTTTAATGGAGCCAAAGGGACACATTCTCCTGTTCTTTCGGTAGTATCTTATATGAGATTGTAACTGTACGGTACCTAGGTACATGTCACAGGGTTTCTTCCTTGAAAGGAAACTCACAAAAGTCTGTCCATCCGCTCTTGGATACACCTCACATAACAATAACTACGCAAAATAATATGGAAACAAAAAAAAAAAAAAAACAACAACAGGAAGGCAGGAAAATTCACGTCAGGATCTCTCCGGCTGCATTCCAAGTTCAAGTCAAAATTTAAACTCAATAATTCATGTCATATCAAGGAGTGTTCGCAATCTCCGACCAAAGAGGGTGGGTTTGGGTTATGGGCATGGCATGGGCTTGGACTTTGGAGTGGAAGTACACTCTGTCCGAAAAGGAGAGGAATCCCCAACAACGCATGTCTGTCGCTTCGCTCTTTTCCGAGAGCCGAGTGAAATTGCTACCACAACGCCACTTTTTCCAGCTGTGTCGAGTTTTCGAACTAAATGGAAGAGCGGAGCGGGTGCCAATTTCCCAGAGCAGTGTGTGAAAATTCGATTTGGGAAAACTGCTGACTCAATGAACCTCTCAGTCGTTTGCCTGCCCTTAGCAAGGACATTTCACTCGGTCATTGGAACCCGAACCCGAACCAACATCTCTACTTAGATATGACGCAATTACACTGCATTAGGGTTAAATTAATTATCCGCTATTTTTTCTGGCTCCTTTTCTGTTTACTGTTTGTCCCTTGCCATTCAAGTGTATAGGGGCCGACAATAAGTGCCTTTAGTAGAAGACACACGCCTAAAAGGATCCTACTGTCAAGGAAGGACGACGAAAGAAAAAATAAAACCAGATTGGTTCCATTAATCATGCACAGATGACCAGAAAAATGGATTTTTTTCACTTCGTCCTTGTGCGGTGTGTTTTTTTTTCTGTTGTTTGCTTTCGTTGTTGCCTCTTTTTGTATTGATTTTCGTCCTTTTCCGGTATTTTCCTTTTTGTAGCATATTTTTTTTTCTTCACTCGTAGCCATCTATGCTAAGCGGAGCGCGGTGCGGAGTTTTAGGAGGCGCGTCGTAATTTATTAATTCAACTTTTCCCCACATACCCATACTGCTGGGCTATGTGTGTGCGCTAGTGAGTGTGTATGAGGGAAAGGACATTATTTGCTTTGGCCGAATTAATTGACGGACTATAGAGGAAATCACTGTTTGAATGGATAATTTGTGGTTAGGTGTAAAAGGACTTGTGTCTTCTTGATAATCGTTGGGTGGGCTTGCGTGGGTGGAATAGTTCCTGCAGTGTGTGTGGTGAATTGGTCTCTCCAGTCATAGTTGATAGTAATTATAGTGCCATTAAGGGGCAATGATGGTTTCATTGAACTGTTTTTTTTTTGGGTTTGGTTAGAGGTGGCGTTTTCGTTTTTTTTTTTTTTATCAAGGCTCCTGTCAATGGTGACATATGTATTACAGTTTAACGGGTTTGTTTAACCCGCACTCACATTGGGTTTTTTTTTTTTTTTTTGCTGTTCACATAGGTCTATTTCAGGCGTAGTAATATTTTGTAAGCTGGTGTAATGAGATTCATAATCGTGAAACAGTGGTTACCTACTTATATAGTAGACAAACTCCTGTCTGCTAACGACGATCGTATTTACTTAGTGGAAGTGGAAGTTTTTGATTTGTGGGTTGAAGTTATTGGGTTTAATTATTTTTTGCGCGTTAGTGGAATATAGACGATCCACGAAAAAGGTCAAGTCCGGGATTCAACAATTGCTCGATGCTATAGACGGAAAACGTAAAAGACGTTGCTCCAGATGTAGGTAGGTTTAGGGTGTCTTTTCAGAGGCTGACAAATAAAGATTGGACTTAATTTTGAATATAAATATATACCAATGTATATAGTGAACAAGTTAACTGTTTAGGAGTGATTTTGGACAAATTGCACCAGCCGCAGCTAAGTCCAATCAAGAAGTTTAATTTTCGACAAGTTTTTCCAAAAGTTTTCGACCGCCCTAAGCATAGTTTTTTGAGCGACTGGACGCCGTGAATTCTGGATCTATACCTACTCAAGGTGAAATGGCAAACAAAAATTAGTACCAATCAGCTATTAGCTGCCAAATTAATTGTCGCGGGAAAAGAGCGTTAAAATTTCCAAAATCTGACCTACAAAAAAATATATGAAAATATCTACAACTGGCTTGTTCTCAGAAAGAAAAAAAAATTCACAGAGCAGACAGGAACGGACCTAGTGGGCATCAAACCAGCTGCGCGTGGGAAATGGCTTTTTTAATAAGTTCGCCTACAAAAGGCTTGAACACAGGGGATCTAAACACTTTTGCCAGATTTTGACAGCAAAATATTTAGGCAAATTTAGTAACCAATCTGTTATCGACTTTGAATACAAGTGCAAGGTTTTCGAGAGACTGTTCCAGGTAAGCGTCCCAAGACTCAGACTGGCATACATGGATATATTCAGATGTTTTCGTGACCTACAAGCTGATGTTCCTTTGAGCCTTTAAAGAAGGGACCGGTAGGTAGTTAAATCGGTGCTCTTGTGGCGGTTGCCACAGCTTCCATTAGACCATCAGTTGGGCCCATTGTGTCCATCAGGGACGATCCCCTCAAGCCAGCTCGATCCCTAGCCAACTGTCTCCAGTCACATACACCAAATTCGTTCAGGTCGCTCTCTGATGTGTGCGTCCAAAATCGCTCTAATATGGGCCGATCATAGGTACATGCGATATTTAGGAAACAAATTCCTCTATAGTAAGCGCCGTTCATATTATCTTCCTTCTTGCGGATGAACCACAGGATGTTGAGGTTCCCTTCGTCTAGCATGCTCTCATCCGCCTAAATTGTGAATGCTCCTTACCAAGCCATCTCCCGCTGCTTAAAATAGCTCGCGCGATAGGCTACCATATCTTTAGATATCGCTTTCCTTACTTGGTGAAGGCCGGATCGATGGAAATGTTGGCTATCGTCGTTAGGCTGAAGAGACCGTTCTACCTGACAGCGTGTTGTAAGTTGTATATGACGTTTAACAGTCAACAGAAGTGTTCTTCCAAATTTGAAGCACCGATTGTGAATCTGCTGTTGTGCTGATATGCTCATTTCTTCTTCTACTTCTATCCGGGCCTTTGAATCTCGGATAGAACCGTAACCTTGGATAGAACCTTAACCTGAAGTAAAACTTTCGAACATTTTTTCAGCAGTAGAACACATCTACAACTATTAGCCTAAGCGAGCAATCGAAATTAAGGCCGATTCAAATTTTCTAGCCCCCCCGAATAGCACACTTGGGTTTTAATATGGTACCTACAACTCTAATATAACTATCAAGTTATTTCCTAAGTATTGCAGTAACATTGCCACATCACGCATTGTAACCAAAATAGCCGCATTTCCCCTTATATTTTGCAACAACTTTGTAGTATTTGTATTTTACTGAGGCTGTTTTTTGTTAAATGATAGGTTTTAATACGTTGTTTCAACGAAAACATGTTGCATTTGACTTAACTAATGTTTTAGCAATGTAATCATTAAGTAACTGTTGTTGTCCTGTTGTTTATGCAACTCAGTTTGAATAACATGTTGGATATAATATAAGTATGAGAAATGTTTCTGTAAACATTCCAGAAGTTTTAAATAAGATATTATTAGAATGCTTTTTGAGTCTATATGTATAGACAAACAAATTATGAAGTATAAAAGGAAAGGTAAACATATTTGCTGAACGTGTGCTGAACCATTTCAAAGCAATAGCTTTGTTTATAAACCTATAACATCTCTTGAAATGTTTAAAGCTATTCGTAGCTTAAAAAATACTAACTCAAGTGGCCCAGATGGTATCTCAAGTCTGATTTTAAAAAAAATTGCTTGGTCCATTGTGGATGTCTTAACGGACATCTTCAATGGCTGCGTGTATTCAGGGGTTTTTCCTGAAGAACTTAAGTGTGCTGATGTTATACCTATTTTCAAAAAAGGTTCTGCTGTAGAGTTGGGTAACTACAGACCTATTTCGCTCCTCCCTGTGCTAAGTAAGATCTTTGAAAAACTTATGAAAGACAGAATTTTAAACTTTTTATACATCAACAATTACTTTAGTCCTAATCAGTTTGGCTTTCGAAAAGGCAAATCTACTGAAGATGCTCTACTGCAGTTTTGTACCCAAACAATGTCTAATCTTGATGGTAAAATGTGTACAGCTGGCTTGTTCATTGACATTACCAAAGCCTTTGACATGGTCAATCACATTATTTTGGTTGGAAAACTGGAAAGAGCTGGATTTCGTGGTTTTATGCTTGATTGGTTCAAGGCTTACCTAAAAAATAGGTCACAAAGTGTGAAAATTTATGAGACACGAAGCGAAAAAAAATTGTTTAGCTTGGGTGTACCCCAAGGCTCTGTCTTGGGTCCAATCCTATTTCTCATCTACATTAACTCGCTCTTTGCACTTGACTTCAAAGGAATTCCAACCGCTTTTGCGGATGACATAGGTTTTTCATATGGTCAGAATAGTCCTTTGGAACTTGTTGCCGACATAAATTGGGATTTGAATTTGTTGAGGATCTGGTTTGAAAATCATAAGTTGCTTATTAGCTCCAAGACAAAAATAATGTATTTTACCTTGTCATCGGTACACAGTTTAGGGGCAAATGTCCACTTTCATGCACCTGAGTGTCAAAAATTCAAATTTTCCAATTGCAATTGTACGCATATATCTACTACTCCTTTTTGTAGTACTCTTAGTTGTAATGATAACTGTTTTCTTATCAAGGAAGTAGATGAATATAAATATCTAGGGCTTATTATCGATTCCCATATGAGCTTTTCAAACCACACGGAAACTTTGAAGACGTATTTACGTTCCACTCTGAGATATTTCTATTATTTGCGAAATGTCTGCTCCCCAATGCTTCTAAAGAAAATCTACTACAGTATTTTTCATTCCAAGCTGCAATATGGAATTTCTTGTTGGGGAGGTGCTTATCTTAACAAAATACGACCGCTATTAGTTTTACAGAAGCATATAATAAGAAATTTATGTCAAAAACCTGTTAGATATCCTAGTTTTCCTTTGTTCTGTGACCTAAAAATCCTTCCTGTTCGTCATCTGTATTGTTTTAAATTATTGAAGTCATTCTTTATGAAATCTGTTAATCGGAATTTTCGATTAATTTCTAATCACAATTTACGTGGAAATTATTCGTACTTGGTATCTGTTCCTTTTGCTCGTACTACTGCATACCGTAATTTTTATTCTGTTTTGTCTCTTCGCCTATTCAATAGGCTTCCACAATCTATCAGAGCAATGACATCACCTGGAATGTTTTTAAAATGTGTGAAAAATTGGCTTTTCAACCTACACTACGCTAGTTTAGAATCTGTTACTTTCGACATTCTGATTTAACTCTTACTTAAGTTTCTTTGTTTTTTTTCCTTGATTTTTATTTTTGATTTTTATTTTTGAATTTAATTGAATTTTTTTTCTTCATCCTGCTTTTCTTTTTTGTTTTTGTTTGTTAATTGAATTTTTACATAGAATTACCTTTGTTGTTTATGGCCACCCCATCATCAACCTTAATTTAAATTTCAATAACTGTTTGAAGTGGCATTCAAAACTATTTTAACTACATACTTATGTTAGTAAAATACAGAATGTCTCAACTTTTCATATAATTAAACTTGTAATAGATCATTTTATTGAATTGTACTTGAATTATAAAGGGTGATTTTTTAAGAGGTTTAGAACTTTTAAAAAAAAAAAACACAGAAAATTCGAAAAAATGAATGAAATATTTATTTGAATCGATAGTTTGAACCTTGCAATTTAATGTTTAAAGATAATTTCATGCAAATGTTGACCGCGGCTGCGTCTCAGGTAGCCCATCCGCTGAGTCCAATTTTGGCATACTCTTTCACACATATCGGCCGGTATCTCACGAATGAATGCATGGATGTTGGCTTCCAGTGCGTCAATCGAAGCGGGCTTGTCCCTATACACATTAGCCTTGGCATACCCCCACAAAAAATAATCTAATGGTGTCAAATCGCACGATCTAGGCGGCCAATTGACCGGCCCGAAACGTGAAATTAACTGTTCACCAAACTCGCCTCGCAATTGCGTCATTGTTTCGCGTGCTGTGTGGCATGTGGCACCGTCTTGTTGAAACCACATATCATGCAAGTCAAGAGCTTCCATTTCGGGCAAAAAAAAGTTTGTTATCATCGCTCGGTAGCGTTCACCATTGACAGTAACGCTGCGATTCGCATCATCTTTGAAGAAATATGGCCCAATAATGCCGCCGGCCCATAAACCGCACCAAACAGTGGCTTTTTCGGGATGCATTGGTAGCTGTTGCATTGCTTCTGGCTGATCTTCACTCCAAATGCGGCAATTTTGCTTATTTACGTACCCATTCAACCAAAAATGAGCCTCATCGCTGAACACAATTTTTCGATAAAAAAGCGGATCCTCGGCCAGCTTTCCAAGAGCACATTCACCAAAAATTCGGCGTTGTGGTAGGTCGGCTGGCTTTAGTTCTTGCACCAGCTGTATCTTAAAAGGCTTTACGCCCAAATCCTTCCGCAAAATTTTCCACGTAGTGCTGTAACAAAGGCCTAACTGCTGGGAACGGCGCCGAATCGACATTTCGCGGTCTTCTGTCACACTAGCTGATACGGCCGCAATATTTTCTTCACTACGCACAGTACGTAAACGTGTTGGTGGTTTAATGTCCAACAAAGTAAATTTGGTGCGAAATTTGGTCACAATCTTCCGAATAGACTGCTCAGAAGGTCGAGAATGCCGATCATAAAATGGAAGCAGCGCGCGATGAACATTTCGAACGGAGCACGAATTTTGATAGTAAAATTCAATAATTTGCAAGCGTTGTTCATTTGTAAGACGATCCATGGTTAAATTGCAAACCAAACTGAAGCTGTTTGACAGTGACACAAGGTACTAAACACACGTCAGCTGTCAAAACCAGTGTTGCCAAAACCAAACCAGCTAAAAAATCACCCTTTATATTGGGAAAATTGAAATGTATTTTTCACATCTTAAGACCTATGGTTAACAGGTATATAAAATGGTGAACAATATGGCGGCTGTTACATGAACCATCATTAAAACATGAACCATAATATTATAACTAAAATGTTGCTTGAAATGCTATTGAAATGAGGTTACAACAAAGTAACAACTGAATGTTAGCAAACTGTTGTTTCCATATCTATGAGATGTAACAACAACAAGTATGTAAGATAAGTATATATCTGACATTGTAGTTTTCTTCAAAATAGTAAATCAACATCATTATAATTGAAAATAAGCAATAGCATTATAACTCCTTTGTAACTAACTTTTGTTTGTTGACATTATAGTCACTGTTGCCAAACATTTTTAGAAGCTAGTTTTAAAAATGTTCATCGGTGATTTTTGTAGTTTTTGTTTTTCGTATAACTTCAACTTAAGCTTTTCAGCTTTTACAAACACTTTTGATAAATGTAAAATTTCAACTCTACAATGTTTTTTTTGTCCTATAATTTGCACATTACAATATTTGTATCAACAACATTCCAATAAAATACTGCTCTGACCAAATAGGCTTGCAAGTTTTCAGCTGACTTTTGATTTTTTTCTCCTTTTTTCCTTTTTTCGTAAGCAATATTTTTCCCAAAATCCGAACTACAAATCAGTGCTATTATTCCTTTTCGGCGAAAAAAATCATGATCTCACGGATCGTCTGCGTGGAACAATATTACATTCGAGGTTATATCTTCTTTTTGTGCATTGATGTAACATTTTCTGCAATACAGAATAATTGCGGGAAGCTGATTTGGCAACGCTGAGTACATCTACTTGATTATGTGGAAGATGTTAAGTTATAATGAAGCTACAATAACGCCACGAAACTTGACATCAACATCATCAACATTATATCATTATGATTTCACTAATCAGCAGTGATTGACGACGACTGAAGCTAATAATTCAAAATGATGTACTTGTCATATAATGAAACATATTTATAATTGTAAAAACTCAATTATAGCATTTCTTTACATTTTAATGTTTCCCTTATTATTTTTTTACTGAATTGCAAAAATATCCCAGATGACTTGTTAATATACATACGATTCGTTTTAAAAACATATAAAAAACTTAGCAATGACTTTCCATTTTTGTAAGTTTCTTCATTTATATAACATTCTGTAAACGTAATTTGTACATATTAGAGACTTAACCACTTTTGATTGTAATTAAGTTAATTCGTTGTTAAGTTTCTGCTATGCAAACGTTTCAATGTGTTTAAGTTAGAAGTATCCAAAATGAAAATTTACTTAACGTATCTGTAACTTATTACCAACCTTTTTAGAACTCTAACTTACGAACTCTTATAAAACTATTTACAAACATCCCCCCCCCCCCTTTTTGTGAACAAGTTTAAAACTTAAAAAAACGTATTTACAACATTTCGAATGCCAATGTTACAAATAGTCCCGCGGGAACATGAATACAACTGATATAGAACGGATTTTGTTACAGATTACTTAAATATAACAGAAATACAATCGAAGTTTGGTTGCAAATCACAATCTGTGCTATTCGGGGGCCGTTCGACTGGGAAAAATGTAAGTGGTTCTATCTTTTGTCATTTTTTGATTGTGAGCTGTAATTTTTATACATTTTATGAACTTATTTTTGCCGATGCATAACTGCAGCAAGTGTTTCTGTTCATAAATGAACTCAAAAAAAATTTATTCGTGCATATTTTTAGGGGGCAACTTAGAAGTTATATTTTATCGCTTTAAGTTGAATACCCGGCATACCTAGCTTGAAAGCAAAATTTAAAAACTATTCTCCCCTAAAGGTACTTAGACCAATATTTCATATTTCACCTGCTCTTAATGAGAAATTCATTGTAAATTCATTAAAAGTAAAAGCGAAAGAAGACGGATCGCCGGCAGCTAATATTTGCTTCTATGTTTTCGGAGAACTTAGGAGAAAGGGTTTCCCTTGGCTTAGCATTCATTTCTGTGAAAAAATCGTACGATCTTGTGATTTTCCGGGAATTCAACCTGAGATCCCTCGCTCAGTAGTTCAGCACACAAACCACTGAGCCACTGCGCATTTTATACATTTTCTGAATTCCATTTAAAGGATATAACGCTGCATAGCAGTTTCGAATTGCGATTTGCCTCAACTGAGAATTAAATAAATAAGCTTTTAATACCTTCTGCTAATGACAGTTCCTACGTATTGCGATGGGAGGTTTGGACGGACCAAATGCCGTATGAGACCTCACACCCCTTTCTAAACCCAACCTAACCTACTAATGTCAGTCAACATAATTAAATATTTGAACGGTGAGTTTACTGATGGCTTCACCTCATATCTCCATATCGTTCTCCTCATGTTGGATGAAACGCGATTAAAAATCCATTTCGCTGCCCCTCCACTAAGCCAGCCGACTCAATCCTTTCGAAATTTGCACGCAGATGTCACCGCCGCAACCGATTAGTAAAAAATTGAATCTTCTCGTTTTTTTTTCTTCAGTATATGTACTTCCTTTAACTCTATCACTGTTTGCAGGATAACGGATAATCGCGCGAATCCAAAACCACAAATGACGCACACAGGAGACTCAGACACAGCGCACTATACCACAGCATCCAGTGCTCTTACATAAGGGTGCGGCTATAAATTTAAATATTTCGTCGTCGTCGTCGTCGTCTTCAATGTGTGTACTTTTTCAATTGTGCGAGGTCTCTAAAGGACAGCACACATTTTAATGTCGTCGCAGCGATGCCAAAAAAAAATATTATACCGGGGAACCGTTCCGTTCAGAGTGTATAAGGATGAAAGTTATTTATCATTCCCAAAGGATGTCCTCTCTCTATGTCTCACTCTACTATTTCGCATACATTTGTTTCGATTTTTCTCAACTGTGTCGCCACCACCAACGGCACCGGTTGGCTAACGAGAATTTGATGATGCCGCGAGGACTTTCGCTTCTTCCCGAAAGCATATAATGGTGCACCACATTTGTGGCCAGGCAAGGGAATCATATTTGCCGAGTGTCGTCTGTGCGCGCATTCAACCGAAAAAAGATTCAATGTTGCAATATTGTGCCTCTTAAAAATCCTTTTTATCTCCATCCACCCCCTCCCCCCACCTCCCTTTGGGACAAAAATATGGGATACAAACGAAAAAAGTAGTCTTATCCCTTTGTTGCATATGGTGTTCAGCACGATATAGAATTTATACCTCCCCCAAAGGACACGGAAATAGTGGCAATATTGTGCGAATAAGATTAATCTAACTCTAATACGTTTTTATAATTTATTGCCAATGAGGCGCCGGACAGAGGTCGGCCTGGTGTATCTCTTCTTATTTTTATATACCATGGGAATTATTTCAAGTCATTTAGCATCGATTGTTTTTGCTGCCACATAAATTCGCCAGATAGGGGGGGATTGCGGACACAATTTCCAGATAGAAATTCCACGAAAAAGTGAAAACTGAACATGAAATCAGTTTCTCTCTAATTTTAATTGATGGCATGTCAAGTGCTGTCAAACGTTAAAAGGGTGCTGGAAAATCGAAAATCTCGTCCAAGGCAATCTTGATCGTAGAGTCACGCAGGCCGTCTAGACATTTCACGTCAGGATTACCTTGTCAATTATATTTTTTATTTTTTTTGTACAGCGAAGCTTTACCTAGTCAAGGTCATTGAGTCAGTATTTCGTGGACAAAATACTAGGAATAACATTTTTATTTCTGATTGTCATCGGGCAATTAAAAGGCTTATGTAGCAGACAAAAGCTTGACGGGGACAAGACAGAAGACACTTGGACGGGACAGCCACATACTTACCGATGGTTAAGTGACCCTCTGTAAAGAAATGATAGAGTAATGATTGATATCTCCAAGGACTTTTGTAATAACAAATAATTAGTCTAGGAGGTAGGTGTATGGGCTTTCGGACTTAGGTTACAGTTCTGTCACTGTTTAATGCTTTTTGTGAAAAATATGCGATAGGTTTATACAGTGGCGCCCCAGTAAAGGGGGAACAAGGGCTTTCTCCACTCTTTAACCCTAGAGTTTACAATCCCATTGAAATGCCAAACGTCCTAATGAAATAGAAAATTTTTCCTTCACTCATAAAATCATTGTAGTAAAAGCTATTTATTTTTGAAATAATATTTAGTCAAAAGCGTTATTTTCGATCTTTCTTGCACCTATTTAAATCAGCAACTGTACACATGGTTAAATTAAAAATATAAATTTTGCGGAAATCAGCCTACTGAATCTCACTATTCATTTGGCCCATATTTCATAAAAATCGGTTCGGAAACAACGCCGTAATCGGTACCTACGACAAAAATTATTATTAGAAAATCGTATTGACAAATGTCACGAAACTTCAAAAATTCCGGCTCACCAACACACTCCCAGGAGATATGAGACACTTCCGCTGTGGGCAAAGTTGCTGGCAGAGTTCATAGAATTTTATCCGTTTAATTTGAAATTGTTCGTTACGTGTGGATAATATTTTTTTTTAGGAATAAGTGCAAGTAAGTAAGTTTGCTTAAAATGTTCATGAAAAATTAACAATGTAGATTGGTTGAGGGAAAATGAAAACATTTTGAGCAAATTTTCTTCATTATTTAAGAAAAATTTACACACAAAATCGAAGTTAATGATATCCAAAAGCGGAAAATATACAACCATGTTTGTCCTATATGTTTCTAGTATATAGAACATCAACTTTAGATAGTTTTACTAACCAAACAAATCAAATTATTCGCCTTTTAACAATTAATAATAACTAACCAATGGCATTCAGTTATGTAAAAATGTGGAATTCCCGAACTCTTTCACATTTCTCCACGGTTGCCGCGGTTGGCAGCATTTATTTTTGTAGTTTTTGTGTGTTTTTGCATGTCACACTGATTCTTTTTTGACATAACACCGATAGGAATACAAAATGGCGAATTTGAAAAAAAATTGAGGGGCCCAGCGGCAAGAGGATTGTGAGTTGGGGTTCTCAGTATGGTTTGTCTATGGTTAAAAGCTACGGATAGAGCTGGTTAGAGAAGCACATTTAAGGCGAGAACTGAAGCGCCATCTATAGTGAGCAATTTTTATATATAGGGTAAAGGCGGGAGATATGGTATACCTTTTTTTTTCTTTAATTATTATTATTTTTCAACGAAACTCAAACTGAAATGCTGTTTATTAAATTGATAACATAAATATTAAGAAACTAAGTAACACACACAATAATTCTTGAATCATCAAAACAAATAATACAAAAAAACATTACAAGTGATATGGTATACCCTATCGGGTAATATGGCCCATTATAGTTTTTTTAAGTTTTTATTGCCACATTTGTTACAAGTAGGTATTTTTTATTATGTGCATGTACCTATCATGCGGGACCACTTTTGACAAATCCAGCACTGTAACCAGTCATCTTTTTTTGTGGTAACATTATAATCTTCGCCACACCTGCACAGAGTCCTTCCTCAAAATCCTCTGGATCATCATCACCAGATTCGTCATGATACGGAACATTCAGGCTTTCCTCAGAGGATGACGAGAGAGTATCAGTATGGAATTTTTCTTCGGAATTTTATATTTCTTCAGAGTTTTTGGTAGGTTTTTACTTATTTTCAGGTATGGTACACGTGCCATATCACCCTCGCAAAAATGCGCCATATCCCCCTTTTCGACTAAAACTCGACCATACCCGTATAAACAAAACTAACGTGTTTGTATATTGCTCTTTATACATGCACGTCGTGAAATATTATTTCCAACGGTAACCAACAAAACTTGCCGTAAAACTAAAGCACGAAGTAGGCTGGAACATTTTTTCAACGTAAAAAAGCGGTACTTTTTTTATTTTATTTTTCTGTACGAACAATACTAAACTCAGCATGACAAGGCGTTCACTCTTCAAGTTCGGGCGATAAACTGAAAATAAAATTGAATAATGTGTATCGAAGGACTAGTTGGCGTGGGAGAAATTAAAGGCGCGCCATATCACCCGCCTTTATCCTATCTCACATCTCTGTGCTACATTGTTACACAGGAAGACGTGACAGTAATGCTAGTTGACAAGCAGAACATTTTTAAAAAACCAAACACCAGTTCAAAAGACCATTAAAAGCTAATATTTTCAAGAAAATATTGGCAAACTTCAGGCACCTTCTTCGATGTGCCAGTTAGTCAGTCGTCCTGTTCCCGAAGGGGTCTCATCCCATTACCTTTCAATTGCAGCTCGATTTGGTAGCCATCCACTGTAAACGGGACCAGAAAATGCGCTCACTGCTCACATCGAAATGAATTATTTAAAAAAGATTAATAAAATCATAAATAAGGACAAAAGAAAAAAAAAAGTCAAACCCAACCCAAGACTCAACGGAAACACAAATTCAAAAAGACGAACAGGACTCACGAAAATAATTTTATTTATAGGGAATTAAAAGCAATCCCGCCATTGAATGCAAAATAACAGCACACTCAGCGGAATCCTTTTTATTACAACATCCGCCATGAATATTACACACGGAATCTGACTTCCCCGGCTCCAAGTGCCGGGCTGCATAACACCATATACATCACAGCCAGACTGGTAGGGAACCCACTCACACACAAACACTTGTACTATGCCAAGTGCGGGAGATTATACTAGTACGTTTATGTGTGTGCCAATGCCAATTCGTCGGACTTCCACTTTTGTTATTGTGCCCAAGTCGAATTCGCCCGCTTGGCTTTCCATTTTTCTCACACACGTTTAGGTGCCACTCCAACATCATACTGCGTTTGGAATTTTCTCAATGTCCCTCCTGCTGCTACTGGTGATGGTGGCTCGGCACGGCACTCACTTCAATGAATCGTTTTCAATAAAATGAAAATTCTTGAAATTTATTTGTCTGAAATGCGCCGGGTGAGAAATAAAAATAAAGAATGACACAGCAAAAATTCATATATATATATATAGATATGCCCAGGCCCACCCCTTCACTTCTGGTGGGGAAATGGCGCCCAACAGAGAGAAAAAAACCCCCCCCCTGAGGCTGTTCTACATGGCAGCCAACAAACGAGAACGACGACGCCAAACTCAAATAAGTGAAATAAGAAAAACTCAATTGATATCCTTTTATAAGTTATCGATAACCGATTGAAAATAAAATGGATAGCACAAGGCTGCCAGCATCCCCCATGTCGGTCGTCCTGTCTGCTGTATACGGTGGATATTTGGATCGAAGTGCGAACAAATTCACTTTAAACTCTGCCAAGTCGAGTGGGGGTAAAAGGATCTAACGCATGAAGGCAACTTAAATGCAATCAAAACTAAGAAGACGGCGGGAAAAAAAATAAAGATTTGTGACTGGGTGTGGTGGGGAGGACCCCTATTCGACAGCTTTCGTGTTTAAATCGTGGAATTATTGCGTTTAAACGATTTTTGGAATTTTTATCCTATATGTAGGAGGATGTGTTTTCCTGCGGCCATTTGAATAATTTTCTCAGGCAGTAATAAATAAAAGAAAAATGTGTGTGTTTGTGTACCGTTCCCAGGTTGAATAGTTGTTTAGGAAGAGGTGAGTGGGAAGATTTTCGATAAATTATCCCACCGAGTGATGAGGGTTGCGTGCATACGGTGTTTGCAAATTGGATAGTAATGTGAGTTTTATGCGCGTTTCTCCCTATTCGAAATAGCAGTGATTTATGCACCTCAACAAAGTGGTTTGTAGAGATAAGCTCAATAGGGACATGGAAACTCCTCGTTATAGGTGGGTGAATAATGTCCGAAGGCTTAGTGTCCCAGTCTTGGACAACCTTCACATTAGTTTTGATTTTTCAATAATATTTCACTCTACTTTTATTTAGATATTAAAACATTCGGCACAAATGTTGATAGATTTTCCAAGAGTTTCTTCACAGACATTTTCAGTTCTTGTAACTCAATCTTCTATTACCCTTTGCAGGCATTTAGCAAATGAATATCCACAACTACATGGGTCATCATTATATTCCGTATTGGATCCACATCTGGAAGAAATTGTTTCAATGGTATCCTCAGATAAACCATTGATCGGTGTCAGACCACCTTTGATATACAGTGAAGAAAATTTTATTTTGCAGGATTGCAACAGAGCAGTCTCCTCCATAACACATCCGATGTAACACTGAAGTTTGTAGTCATCGATGGCGGCGTCAATATTTTTAGTGAATAAATCAACCTGTTCACGCGAAACATTATACGTTCTCATGCAGTAGTAAAACGGATCGCCGTTGGTTTTAGCTATGCTGTACATCTGAAAAGGAACTTTTGTTTAACTTTTAGAAAATAAGTAGGAGAAGGTTGTGCTTTTCATTCATTCAGCTTCGGGCAGAATGGAAGCCATATAAGGATGAGAAATTCAGTCGACGGAACCAGGAAATTGGAAATTGGAACACAAAATCTCTACCGTCGACAATTCGTAAGTGGCTTTTCCACAACCTCTCTGACCAATTTAATTTCGCGATAGTTTCGAATTTTCCGTGTCTTTAACTTGCACATATACACTTTTGAAATTTTGAATTTCCTTGTTATAAAAACAAAAAAAAAATATAATTGTTACCGTAATAGGTCCGTAAGACCCTAGGCCTAGATTTCCACTTCTTTCGTATAAGAAATTTTTTATAGAAGTGATGTTTCGATCCCAGTCAGAATTGATCACAGAGGGGTTTTTTACATGTCGAAAATTTTAAGACTCACCTGGATGAGAGGTATAGCTAGATATATCAAAAAGCAAGCTCGCAACATCACTACCACTTGTTCAATACTGCTCAGACGATATACCCTCTCAGACTTAGTTTTCAAATATTTTTGGTCTAGGACAATTTTATTGAGAGACATACAGTGGATCCGCTCACCTCGGAGGCTATATTTTTATTAAATTGTTGCTGCTAAAAGTGTCCCCTTTCTTTATGTGTACTTTAGTAATAGGTGCACAACTTTATATCGAGACTTTTACTGCATAAAAAGTTGGATTTAGCTGATATCGATTTTCTTTGTCCACCACACAAACACGCTACAATGGCGATGACAATACCCAGTACTTATCTATGAAATTGCATGGAAGTGGCAAAAACAGCTAAATACAAACAGACTGCTAATTTTGTGGTCATAAAAAGAAACAAAACGCGCAATTCAAAAACTCTTTTTTTCTCAAAGTTAGAGATATTTGATCTTGATCAGAACATGAACAAAAACACATTTTAAATGTCCTTAAAGCTGCTTCAAAAGTCCGACAAGTAAAACGAAGCAAAGCTCTTTTGCACTAAAGGTGGCTTTTTTGTGTTCTCCGGTCTAAAACTCGAGCTTCAGACTATTCAAAGGTTGGGTCCGAGGCTGACACGCATTTCATACAAACTAAGTCTTTAGATTTATGTCCCGTATTTCCACGAAAAGGAAGATGTGGTCATCGATGCATGTCAAAGTCTGATGTCAATCTACGCTTGTCAAAGTCTGATGTCAATCCCAAACTTATTGGATATCATGCTCGGACTGCTCTTAGTACGAGACGTCGGGCCACTGCAAAGCAACAACTATAACCACTACACCGGTGATTGGAGCTTGAAGTTGGATGCAAACTTAGTGGACAGCTCTCTCGTATGCATAAGCTCTGTTGAAATATTCGTTTCAGGACGAATCTAGTATATTCGTGAACCAAGGCTCTATTCAATGTAACCAAGAATGGCAGTACATATTTCTGGGGCCACTGTAGATCAGGGGATATAAAATAAAACCACAAGTTTGTACAAAGTACGAAAGACCATGTGTTTGTTTGTGCGTATAAAAATAATTTGTTAAATTAATCATAATGTTGTTAATTCTACTAAAAAGATTTGCCAATTCTACCGTTTTGTCAAATCAACAATTAAATGTTTCTTTTACAAAGAATTTATCAATTTCGTCTTTGTCTATTTGTCAAACTAACAAAAACAATTTTAATAATATCGAATTAGTTTCTCAATTCAGCTAACATTTTTGTCGATATGATTAATATCTATGTACTACTTACCCTTGTAAAATAAATTAGGTATTAATAAAAGATACGCAAATCAAATACATAGGTTTAATAATTAGATTTATTAAAAAATTAAATTATACAGGTTACATTAAATTCATTTTACTTATTATTTGAGTTAAAAAAAAACTTCACTCCGAATGATATTTCCTTATATACATAGGGAAAAATGTAGCCAAATGTTTTGGCGTTGTATAAGCCAGAGCTTCCCAATCGATTTCACAATCTAAAAAAATATTCACAATTTTTATTTGGTACGTAGAAAAGTAAAACGACCGCACTCTCAGTTAAGATATTTATATGTAATGTATAGGTAGGTATATGAAACTTCAATACACAGTAGGTATTTACCTGCTAAAAATTCAATAAATTTTCCGAAGGACTAACAACTTAACAATTAAAATTTCTTGTGTGTAGGGAATAGCTGCACTTACAGATAAGAAAAAGAATGTCCAGAGTAAGTTCAGCTGTTTTGTCGTCAATATACATATACCTACATATCATCCCACTAAATTCTTTCACTTACCTTTTAAATATTGCCATAATTTCCATATAAGGATTAGTTCATTTATTATGACCTAATTCATTTTCTTAATTTTAAAATGTTGCTTTTTGTACTCACTTTTACCGGTTACATTATTTATGCGCACTGGCAAACTCGCGTGTAAAATATAAATGACGCCATCAATAGCATTGCATTCAAAGGTTTACAATGTTTAAAATGTATTTTTATTGATTCAACACGTGTGTTATCAAGTCCACAAAATGTTTGTCATTTCTACAAACGTTTTTTTTTTCATTTCAACAAATTGTTTGTAATATTGATAATCTGTGTTTTGTTTGGCTAACAAACATTTTGCATAAGTTGTGTCAATTTCATGTCCCTGCTCTTCGGCCGTAGAACTGGAACGGCAACGTATGCTAAGCTCATTAAATTCCGACCTTGACAGCATTATAAAATGGGGTTCAGCTAATAGAGTGGAATATAATACTTCCAAAACACAATGCTGTCTGCTGTCTCTAAAGCGAAATCTGAATCTACAGCCATTATCCATGAATGGCACTTGCATTACCGAAACTGAAAGACTCTCCATTCTCGGTATGTGTGTTCATAACAACCTTCGTTGGAATGACCACATACATCAAGTCGCTAAAAACGCTGCGAAGTGCCTAGGTTTCCTCAATCGGTGCAAGAAATATTTTACCCCTTCTGATCTGGCTACAATATATAAAACATACATCCGCCCAAAACTTGAGTATAATTCCCATATCCGGTCTGGTGCGCCAAAGACCACATTGCACTTACTAGATAGAGTTCAAAATCGTGCGATTAAACTAATCGGAGATACGAATAATGGACTTTCTATAAATTCGCTCTATCGTTATTTTAACAAACAGTGCTCAAATGAAATTGCCAGCTGCATTCCTCCACCTCAACAATTCAACCGCAATACTCGTCATGCTAGGAATGCACATCTGTTCACCCTTAAGCCTATTTTCGGTCGTACTACGAAATATAAGACTCATTCATAAGCCGTTCAACACGAATGTGGAATGCTTTACCAAGCTCTGTTTTTCCTTCTTGTTACAGTTTGCAGGCATTTAAGACCAATGTGCATCGGTATCTCCTGTCTAATCTGTCCCCATTTCCCTAATGCCTTAACGCTACCACCATTTTTTAGAAAAAACAAAAAAGGTCCTGTGGTTCCTATATTCAAAAACAATATATCCTTGAAATTTTTTTTTATTTTTTTTTTATGTACTGGAAATTGTGTATTTTGTACATAAGAAAACTAGATTAAATATTTATATTTCATTTAGAGAAAGTAAATATTAAAATATTTATATGTTGTGAGAAAATAAATTTCGTGTTCACCATCAAAATCAATTCCCTGAAAATGAAAGTTTATTAAAATCGTATTATTAGCAGAAAGGCTGCATTTATCTTACATATTTGTTTATAAAATTATATTCAAGCAAGCTCCATCTGTGGGCGTTGGTTCAAGGACAACATTCTCATTCTAGAACTACCAATTTATCAAGTAACTAACTATTTTATTTAAAATAATAGATTACCAATAGAACTTACGAAATGTTTCATTTTTTGAGGGTCTTAATGAATTCTTTCTTTGTTTCAAGACGAGATCCTAGCTTTGATAAATCCATCTCTTGATTCTCCACCACACACTGAAGCAGAAGCTTCTGTCACCAGTTTTACACACCTTTCGACTGCTTGAGTGTGACAGGGATATTTTGAAAGATCTTTGTCTATAGCTGATTCAATATTATCAGGGACATTTTCAACCATTTCTCGTAGGTCCTCGTCTGATATATCTTGCGTTAAAGGAGGTTCAGTGACGTCCATCGTAGCCCATTTTATCAGATAAATATAATCATCGGCTTCGAAATTTATTTTTGGGATAATAAAACGGCGGATTCCATTCGTCTTCTTATTTTTCATCTCCGTTCTGCATTTTAGAATCCTCCTCAAACCTAATTCCCGAACATTTCTTCGGCTATCAGCTAGCATCGCAATTAAAATGTTTTCTGGATGGCCAAAAAAACGAGTTGCGCTCTATAACCGGATGAACTACTGCCTTAAGTTTTTTTGGTAGGTATTTGCAAGCCTTTATAATCTCTACAACATGCTTTGGTCCATCCAAACAAGAGGGTTTAGTTTTAATTTGAAACCAGGCAAACGCATATACTTTTATTGTATACGTAGTCAGAATCACTAATTCCGTTGAAGGTTTCGCAGTTGCTACATAAAGTCTTAGAATCCTGTTAGCTGTTGTAAGCCACATTGAATGAGACATTTTACCTGGTTGTCGTTGTGCCAAACCTAAAGATATTTTGCCATGAGAAACTGCCACACACATTTCATAAAGATATTTCTGATCCGTGCTTAAATTTCCGATACTTATTTCAGGCAGCTCCACTGGTATCTTTTTAAATGTCTTGTATGGCAAATTATCACAACTCTCAAGAGCCTTTCCCAGGACTCCAGTTCCATCGCATCCAACTGTCTTAATTTTGTGCGTGTCGATACATAAGCTGTTTTTTATGAAGTCAACTATGCTGGATGATATTGTTTTGGCATTTCCACAAGTTGGAGCGACATGACCAAGATATTGTCCTCCTGGCTCAGAAACAAGTACAACATGTTCTTCAATTGAAATCTTCCGAGATGATCTTAAGCCATTTTTTTCCAAAACCATCGTTTTGTCTTTTCTTCCATCAAAATATAGGCCGGTTATATTGTCACTTTGACATTGACGATTTTGACGTAAATTTTTTCCTTTCTCGTCTTATTTTGCTCCTGTCAATTATTTTTGAAGAATCTGGCTTGGAAACGATGCCAATGTCTTGTAGAACAGAACTTATCAGGATTGATGCTGACCTGTCGGACACTCCTGTTCTCTCACAGGCTGAAGCTAAATTTATCCTAGCCTGTAATTTTTTAATCGACGGACTGGGTAAAATTTGGATGTTGTCCTCATCATCACTCGAAATAGCACTGCCATCCTCAGTTTCTTCAGATATTTGAAGGTTTTGTTTGAGTTTTTTTAGATTGTTTCGCGTCTTCATGATTTTTTCGTTTAAGATCCTCCTGAATTTTGCGATCGCTTCTTTTTTAAAGTTTTTTTGTCAATTCAGAGTCAACGTTACCAATCGCCATTCTCCTAAATTGTCTCTGATCAAGTAAGAAACTGCGTTCAGCATGTGGTACTTTTGTGACACAAGTACAAATTGAAAAATCTTTACATTTGCAAGTTGATAAGTCAAAGAGTTGATTGCTATTCGATTTGAATAAATTAAGTTTTTGAACAAATGAGCTTCGCTTTGATTTTATATTTTTTTTTATAGCTTTATACTTTTCGTTGTGCGTTTTAATTTTATCCAAAATCAGCTGATCTGACACAATAGGGAGTGATGATTTTACCCACACACTTTTTAAATCCATCACTAATTTTGAACAAACTTCGGAAACACTTGGGTCATATCCTTTCATTTTTTCCTTCAATGAAATTCTTATAAACATAAACGCTTTCATTACATCACAATAAGTTGGAAGAACATTGCTCTGAAGTTCGGAAGGTGCTCCAAAAACTTCACACTCGGTTTCACTACGCGTTTTTGGCATTTTCACAATCAAAGGACAAAGTAACAGACACTTACAAACAAGAATGCAAATAGAAAACAATTAAGTCAGGGCCTTTTGCCTATAAACAATCTGAATTCGGTTTTTTAGATCAAATTAGGCCCGTGCGTTAGATTACAAATGAAAATACATATAACGACAACTTCATCCATTATATTTAAATCGATGTTGTTTTAGTGTAGTTTCAATATTTTTGTTACAAAATATTATAATGTAATACAAAAATTAGCAATTTTTTTTTTTAATGTACACATCATATATATAAAAAAAGTTCCATAACTGACAGGTGACGCACAAACCAAACCGCTGGACCTAAAGATCTCAAATTTTTACAGTGCATTCCTATAATGACATGAATAGCAGCTAGGATAGTTCTTTTTTAAAATTCCTTCCTTCAGGGTACCAAGCGCGGCAAAAACGGTTGAACTATTTAAATTATACAAAAAAATAAAACTTCGACGTCATACAGGAACCTTAAGATAACGTCGCAAATAAGCCAAATTTTTCAGACATCTTTTGGGTTCCCAAATTCTACTTTTAAAAGATTTTTAAAAATAAAAATTTCGCTCCACCCTAATGTACAGCTTCAGTTGAACCCACCCGCCCACTGAGGATCTTTTGAATGTCTTCAATACCGAAATGGAAATTATAAACAATACACAAATGTGTCTCTGGTTTCATTACTGCACTTTATTTCAGTTTTACAACGTTTCATATGCTACAAAGGTTGGAAAAAAACTTATTTTCCTCTTACTCAATCTTCCATTACCCCCTGCAGGCATTTAGCAAATGTATATCCACACGTACATGGATCTTTGGTAAAAAAATCGATTGAGTAGCATGCATCAATAATTGCATCAGTTGTCTTCGTTTCTAAACCGTGGATCGGCTCCAGTTCACCTTTTTTATACAGTGCTGATGGTATAAACTGACACTGATACACCAGACCAGTCACCTCCAGAACACATCCGATGTAACACTGAAGCTTGTGGTCATCGATGGCGGCGTCAATGTTTTCAGTGAATACATCAACCCGTTCACGCGAAACATTATACGTTCTCATGCAGTAGTAAAACGGATCGGCGTTGGTTTTAGCTATGTTGTACATCTGTAAAGAAAGTTTTGTTTAACTCTTTGAAAATAAGTTGGCGAAGGTTGTGCTTTTTTCAGCTTCGGGTAGAAAAGAAGCCACATTTTCAGACAAAAATACTCGAATGTGTAGATTGGTACCTGGTAAAGGATAAGAAATTCAGTCGACGGAACCAGGAAATTGGAACACAAAATCTCTACCGTCGACAATTCGTAAGTGGCTTTTCCACAACCTCTCCGACCAATTTAATTTCGCGATAGTTTCGAATTTTCCGTGTCTTTAACTTGCACATATACACTTTTGAAATTTTGAACTTCCTTGTTATAAAAACAAAAAAAAATATAATTGTTTTCCACTTATTTGGCATACGATTTTTTTATAGAAGTGATGTTTCGATCCCAGTCAGAATTGATCACAGAGGGGTTTTTTACATGTCGAAAATTTTAAGACTCACCTGGATGAGAGGTATAGCTAGATATATCAAAAAGCAAGCTCGCAACATCACTACCACTTGTTCAATACTGCTCAGACGATATACCCTCTCAGACTTAGTTTTCAAATATTTTTGGTCTAGGACAATTTTATTGAGAGACATACAGTGGATCCGCTCAGCTCGGAGGCTATATTTTTATTAAATTGTTGCTGCTGAAAGTGTCCCCTTTCTTTATGTGTACTTTAGTAATAGGTGCACAACTTTATATCGAGACTTTTACTGCATAAAAAGTTGGATTTAGCTGATATCGATTTTCTTTGTCCACCAAACAAACACGCTACAATGGCGATGACAATACCCAGTACTTATCTATGAAATTGCATGGAAGTGGCAAAAACAGCTAAATACAAACAGACTGCTAATTTTGTGGTCATAAAAAGAAACAAAACGCGCAATTCAAAAACTCTTTTTTTCTCAAAGTTAGAGATATTTGATCTTGATCAGAACATGAACAAAAACACATTTTAAATGTCCTTAAAGCTGCTTCAAAAGTCCGACAAGTAAAACGAAGCAAAGCTCTTTTGCACTAAAGGTGGCTTTTTTGTGTTCTCCGGTCTAAAACTCGAGCTTCAGACTATTCAAAGGTTGGGTCCGAGGTTGACACGCATTTCATATATATCTATCTTGCTCGGACTGCTCTTAGTACGAGACGTCGGGCCACTGCAAAGCAACAACTATAACCACTACACCGGTGATTGGAGCTTGAAGTTGGATGCAAACTTAGTGGACAGCTCTCTCGTATGCATAAGCTCTGTTGAAACATTCGTTCCATGACGAATCCAGTATATTTATTAACAAAGGTTCTATTTAATGTAACCAAGAATGGCAGTACAGAATTCTGGGGCCAGATCAGGGGAAATAAAATATAGCCACAGTTTGTACAAAGTACAAAAGTCCATGCGCTGTTTGACCACCTCTCTTGAATTTGAAGTAGGATACAAATTTGTATAATGGTGGACCAGCAACGGCCGCTTGCTCAGATTCCTCTGTACAATTTATATTTTGCCGCTGAGGCAAGTGAGGATAAAGTCGACCCACAGGAATTGTGCTATGGATAATGTACAGCTTCAGTTGAGCCTACCCACCGTCCACTGAGGATATTTTGAATGTCTTCAATACCAATACTGAAATCGAAATTATAAACAAATAACAAATGTGTCTCTGGTTTCATTACTGCACTTTATTTCAGTTTTACAACGTTACATATGCTACAAAGGTTGGAAAAAAACTTATTTTTCTCTTACTCAACCTTCCATTACCCCCTGCAGGCATTTAGCAAATGGATATCCACACGTACATGGATCTTCGCTTTTTAAATCGAGTGAATAACATTCTTCTATAATTTCATTAGTTTTATTCCTTGTCAAACCGTGGATCGGTTCCCGTCCACCTTTGATATACAGTGACGATGGTTTAAGGTTGCAGCCTTCCACCAGACCAGTAACATCCAGAACACATCCGATGTAACACTGAAGTTTGTAGTCATCGACGGCGGCGTCAATATTTTCAGTGAACAAATCGACCTGTTCACGCGAAACATTATACGTTCTCATGCAGTAGTAAAACGGATCGGCGTTGGTTTTAGCCATGTTGTACATCTGTAAAGAAATTTTTGTTTAACTCTTAGAAAATAAGTTGGAGAAGGTTGTGCTTTTTTCAGCTTCGGTCTGAATAAAATATCACTCAAGTGTTGTCTCGGTTTGGGTCATAGTCACCAGGAAATTGAAACATACAGTCTCTAAATGACATTTTCACAACCCGTCTGACTAATTTAAATTCGCGATGATTGTCTTGAACTAGCACACATTCACTTTCGTTATTTTGAACTTCTGTAGCAATTCGAATAGCAAATTCGTTGGCCTCACCTTTATCAGAGGTATGGATAGGTATAACAAAAACCAAGCTCGCAGCATGACGACCACTTGTACACTAATGTTAACACGATATAGGATCACAACATTTATTTAAAAATATTTCTTACACAAGGCGTTTAATGTATACACATCGACTCTATCCGATCTCGATTTTCTTTGTCGACCAAATAAAAAAAAAAACACGCAACAATGGGTATGATGCAGTACTTATCAATAAAATCGGATGGAAACAATAGCAAACAACAGAGAGACTGATAATTTTCTCGCCAAAAAAAGTCAAATCGTGCTTTGATTGTTATAACTTTTTCCTTATGTCAAACTCAAACTCTAAACACTTCAGATCTGTTTTTCCGATTAGGTCCTAAATCGATGAAAATTAATTTCAAAAAAGAAATGTCCCCACTCCCAACAGTATAAAGTGAATCCGCTAATTCTCAGTTTCCGTTGAGATGATGCCTAGTTTCACTGACAGTCCATTGGCCCCTGCACTCTTAAGCCATATTCATCCACCCACCAAACACAGTCCCAGATGATAAATTGCGTTGACTTATCCACCCAAAAGTCAATGCAACTCTCCCCCGGGACTGCCACTGCGAAAGTAAATTTTGCATTTTCTGACAAATGAGGTAAAAATCCATCCACGTCCTGTTGCTGTTGCTGTAGAGTCGCCGGCCGCCTAATGAACACTTCCAAATGGTAACAATAACTCCGTCAAACAAATTACACTCCACCCAAAAATAAACATTGCACGGATCACTACACTATATATATATATACAGATTGGCAAATTACTCGTAATGAAAAATTACTTATGCAACTCTCAGCACTTAATCATTTCATTTGCGCTTGCCAGTATAGTTGCCGCAGATCCACCCCTTCGTGCCATCATTATCACCCGACAACAGTGCTTACTCGCTGCTACATCATCATCGTTCTCCTCGTCGTCGTCGGTCGTCCGTCTGTGTGGAATGATTTTTCGTAAACATGTATATAGAAAACAACAAAACAACAAAAGACTTTAAAATGGCGTATGATTAAAAATGGCACACAGAATTAACTTGCTCGGCAATGCAATTAATCATAGCCACCCCCGCAGCCAAGTCGCCCTGAATAATCATCCGCGCACACCCGCCCTCGGCAAACGAAAAACACGGAAAAGCTTCTCTCATCATTAATCAAACCTCGAAAACCGAGAAACTGGGGCGAGCGCGATGCTGCCGCCCCTAGGTACCTATACACTGGTTGCTGCAACAATAAAGTTCTTATGTCCTGATTTTCACGGCCGCTTAACTTTGTGGAGGGTTTCATTTTTTTTTCTGCATTTGGGGATTCAAGGAAATCCTTTCAAACGAAAAAGCCTCGTTTAACCCTTTTTTTGTTGTTGCTGCTGCTCGTGATGTTTGTAAAAGCTGTCTCTTGGCTTATGTCACGATATGTACCGTTGGCTGGCACATTCATGTTTCTTACCTTGTGACACATGGGTGACAGTTATTTATGGACTTGGTAGCGCGAGCCAAACCCTCTGTTTAAATCACTACACAGGGATCAGGAAAAAAAAAAGAAGAAAGAAAAGCGGAATAGTAACACAAGGATAACAAAGCCGAATACGGTATCAGTCACGTGATGGCTAACATACTGCACTAAGTACAAGACGATGTTGGACTTCCTGTTGACATGTGTGCTGGGTAGTCTGCGACATGAGCTGGCCGGCCGACCCCCCTTCGAGTAAATCAACTTAAAGGATTATAAATTCAACAAATGTTGAAATAAATAATCCCCAGGCGATAGATGACATGGTGTGTCCTTCCGGGCGAGTGTGTGTATGTCTGGCTTTGTCGCGTCGCCCGTCTTCCGGTTGGGGGGGAAATTCTCCTGTCTATGTCACACACATTCCAGTGCGCCCCGCAACCATATCTTATCGTGATACATTGATTTGGAATTTTTCCATGAAGTCTCTCAGCCGATAAAAGTGTGTGCAACTGAAATAAATCGAAGTCGTACTATGGGCCGATGAGCCGGACGTGGATTTGAAACTCTGAATATTACTTTCATCTGCATAAGAGCAGCATAAATTATGTTCGACTCGGTATGGTGTCCTTTGACTGCTTCCATTTGAATATAATTCAAGTGTGTGCACTTTGAACTGAATGAACTTCTGGATAGCAGTCTTTCCTTACACCCGCAGATGCAGATGATCTGAGGAGCTGTAGTTGGGCTTATATGGAAGGTAAGTCGTAGCTTACACTTCAGGGTGGACCAAGGGCTCAATCAGTGCACCTCTGAAGTCTCTGTGATCTTTGGCAAATGGGTTCCAGTTGACTCCACTTGTGAGTGCCACCTAAGACTATACTACGAAGTCTATCTGTGTTACAACCAAAAACTCTTCAACTCGAATCATCGGTTCTTATTCGCTCTACCCCACCCAGTCCCCTTAGGTGACTAGGTCGCTTTTTGAAGACCTGTTTCTGTACAGCTGGAAGAGTTCTCTGTTAAGGCTCCTTCGAAGATGTTTCAACCCAAGTAACAATTGGACTTCGGTAAGGTTCAAATTTGTAATTTCTGTAGGCAACAGCTTCGATAGAGCTTCTTTAGTCTTTGTTAACCGAAGTTAATCCATTTCCAAGCAATTGTTTCGCTAATAACTTCAGTAAGTCCTTTACGAAGCATATACACAGGCTTTATAGAGGGATATGAAATTAAGCTTCGATAAGATCTCTATTAGACATCTGAAAATGTGTCTGGAGATGTGTGGAAAGTGAATTGCTTCGATAAAGCTTGTGGTTCGAAGCGCTTCCTAGAAGCTTCTTTAGAGCTTCTGACCGAAGGCATTATAGAAGCAAACCGCTTGCGATTGGAAGCTGTACAGAAGCACTTACTCGTACTTCCTCCTAACCTACATATGGAGGCTTTATAGAGGTAAAAATTAATTTCATATGAAATGAATCAAAGCTGTCTAAAGAAAGCATAATTAATGAATCGGGGAAAAATGACAAAAAATAAAACACTTGATGAATTAGCCTAGGGGGTAGTGTATTGGACTACTACGCAGCAGGACCCATGTTCGATTCTCAGGGCGAACGAGTACGTAAATGGTAAACTCCATGAAAATTGCAAAAAGTCCTTGAAAATATTTATCAATAAGATAAAAAAAATAAAAAAAAATAAGAAAATGTAATACAAAACATAAATATTTTTCTTGTTTATATTTGAGCCTCTATAAAGCTTGCATAAAGTTTCGGTAAGGCCCTACCAAAGTAATACCTACTGCTGATAAATGTGAGACGCTTATTTTGTACAGCAATAGCCTACCGTGGATGTTAATTGCCTTTCAGACGAAGAAGTTGTGTTTTCAGTAAGGTCTTGAAAGTCTTAAACAAGGAAATTCCTGCATATAGCTTCGACAGCAACTTACCGAAGTCAAATTTTTACTTGGGAAACCAACCAAGACCATGTTCAAGAGCCTTCGGTAATGTTTATGCTTCTCCTCCATATAGCATAATTTAGATGATGAGGGTCTTTAGGGTTACTGTGCAACTCTATTGCATTTTTAGGTCAAATAACCATCGATAAGTAAACCTATTTCCTCACTCCATTTCTGATGTCATGTCCTTAATATGGAGTTTATAGCCGAACCTACTTGAGAAAGTCTGTAACCGCCTCTAAGTTGAACTTTTTAGTATGACACATTCTTTTCGATTCATCGATGTTGCGTCTCGTTTTCTCTGTTGGAGCGAAACGAAGGAAAAGTTTTGCAATGTGAATGCGGTTGTTATATCAAATCAGCATCGTTGGCTGATGAGACAGACACCTGGAGTTCCTGACCTCGAGGTAAGATGGTCTTAACTTAAATTGGGTGCAAACTTTTCCCCAGCGTCTTGGACGAAACCCTGTCCACAAGAGAATAGGTTCGGAAGATTTTGTCTCACATCACCACCAGAATTTTTTATTTTAAATACAAGGAAATTATTCTATGACTGACTCATTTTTGTATAGAGAACAAGCTGTAGACTCCGTTGCTCTTAAGATATTGTACCAACAGTTGAGGAGGATTTTTTGAAAGCACTTATCAGATAGAGCTTGGTGTTTCGAAAATTGATATAACTTAAAATCTACCTGCATATTGATAGAAGTGATCAGAGATTCAGGGTGCTAAGGATAAAAATGTCCCTTTAAAGGGACAAAATACATAGCATAGCAAAAATATGAGGCTTATTCCATTTGACTAGACCCTTCTGGAGAGAAAGCTTTCACTCCCTAATAAAACGAGCAAGCTGTCATAAACATTGAGAAATATTTGTAACTGCCCTCGGACAAATCTTTCCTGAGAAGGGACAATATCTTATGCTTAGTACTTGTACGTTTTACACCAGTCACTCGCAAGGTTTCGCAATGGACTTACAACTCCGTCTAAGAGTTTCTAGACAACCACCTAACCCAACCTAAAGACAGCCAGTGCTCTGCCTAATACTGCAGACCGAATCCTGGTAAGCTGATATTTTTCCCCCTAATCAGAGCAATATCCACCTCCGTTCTTGTCAGAAGTGCCACGCCTCATACACATTACCGCCCACAATTTGTAAAGTACTTGGTCTTTAAATTGAGTCACCTTTCACTGCCATTTATGGCGCTCTTAACATGATTTTTATGAGTTTTGTGTGCCACGCCCCTTAAAACAACACCGCCCACATTTTCAATAGTGCCTCGCGCGACCAATACACATCGATGTATAGCTAATTTTGCAGTTTAGCTGCAAAACGAGTTTATATAAGTGTCTGTTGTGTGGGTGGTGCCACGCCCCCTCATCGATATAAAACCCTTCGTATAGTGTAAAAAATAGTACAGAATTCTAAGAAACTGTATTATGAAGCACGCTTTTTGCTAATCTTCATAGTAGATTTTTGTAAAGGAAATGAAACTTCAGGTCCTCGAAAGGTTATAAACAAAGTCCCCAAAATATGTATTTCTTCATCCGTTTATAACCCACCTTTATTCGAAATCTCAGTTTCCTATATCCTGTGAGGAGTCACTTAAACTTTAGCAAACAAACCCTTGAAATACAGAGGGCGTGGATTTTTTTTAATTATAAGGGCGACTAAAATTCGTCTGTCGGTGAATCGCACCCACATTATACCTATGGACATCACCAATTAACTTACGCAATTAACAAATTAATAAAACGTTGTTATGGGCGCTTATTGTGCTTTTAATGTCGGCTGAACTTAATTTTAATCACCGCTCTGCATTGTTTTATAAAATAAATTCACGTGCGTTCTGTTTGAAGCCTCTGAACACGTTTCCTGCATCGGGGTGGGTAAAATTAACAGAAAAAAAAATGAGTGATGACTTTTTATCGTGGGGCGATGGCAATAAGTGTCTTACTCATTGTTGTCACACATTCTGCACTTGGCAGTGGACATATTTTTACCAAGGCAATGCTTTTGTTTTATCGTGCTATCGCTAGCGAGGAGAGGTGTCCAGGACACGTAGCAACGTTGGCCGTAATGACTGTTAATCGCTATTGACGGAATCTGTGATGAGTTTTTTTTTTCATACTGGAAATGGTCAGGCTTTCAATTTTGCAGAGCACCGTTGTAATTATGATGGGTGGATTGACATTTCAAAAAATTAAGTGGACGTAGTAGATAAAATTGAAAATTAACGCACTGCAATCGAGGGTGAAAACAGATCCTACTTCAGTCCAAGCTCCAATGCAGCCTTGATTAACTTCTGATGAGATGCTTGCTGAGGCAAAGGAAAATATACCCAGAATGGTTGTCCGTTTGGGTAGTGGAAAAAATTAAAATTGCTGAGGATAACCTCTTTTCATGATTTTTGTCGTACCAATTGCGGCGATGTTTCAAACCGATTTTCTTTTAATATGAACCAAAGGAAAACCGATTTTCATGAAATATGAACCGAACGAAAATGGAATCTACGAACGTAAATTCGCCCGTGTATACTTAGGGCCGATTTTTCAATAGTCAGATAGCCAATCAGATAGGGGTTAACTGTCAAATAAGACAGCAGCTATTCGAAGAATATAACAGCTAACTGTCTCATAAAGTTATCTGCCCGTTTCTGAGACTGATAAAATAGAAATCTCTAGTTAAATTAGGCTAACTGTCAAATTTGAAAATTTTATTTTACAAAGTTTCTATTTGCGGAGATAATGCTCATATTGTAGAAATAGAAATGTTTGACATTATTGACGATATTATTATTGAAGAAGAGGAATTCGCAAACAATTACTTCAACCGAACAAGGAAACAATGAGTAGCAGCGTTGCCAAGTCATTCAGGTGTTTGAGCACCGTTTTTAAAATTGTCAGCTTTAATTTTGACCTCTTGGGCACCAAAACTGTAATTTTTTGTTTAAACAGCTCGAAAGTAGCTAAAAAACAAATAAAAGTAATAAAAAAAACAAAAACAAAAGTCTATTCATATTTTGTCATATGGCGATTGCACAGTAAAATAAAAATAAATAAAAATGAATACTTCCATGAAAATTATAAAATAATAGGTACATATTTAATTTGTTTTTTAAATCGCCCCTGTGGTATATGGAAATTACATTTTGGAATGGTGTAAGTGCTACAATATTGTTTGTTTCTCTGCAATCCAGAACGAATTGATATACATAATTGCATAGGGTTGATATGCTCTCATTTTATTACTTCGTTTATTTTTGATTAAACTCAACCCCTTCCACATCTCCATTTGACTGTGGCAAACATAGCAATTGTAAGGTGAGTAAATACAATAATTAAATTAGCAAAAAAGGCAAACAGAAGGTGCATTCAAAGAAAGAGAAAAAAAGCGGTGTGCAGCGGCAGCGTTAAAAAAGCACTAAAATACTTTTTTAAGCTTTAAAAAAACGCCCAAGCGGTAAATCTACTTTTTCGGCACTAAAAAGAAATGTCGGGCACTAAAATTAACGCTGAAAGCACTCACTTGGTAACGCTGATGAGTAGTGAGAAAGAGACCTCACCATTATCTACAATGGGAAAATGCAGATTTCAAACGAAGATTCTAAAAAGATACTTGCCAGTAGGTACGTACTTTCAATGATAAGTACCAAAATCGTACACAAAACCGAAAGGTTTGCTATAAAGAGTTGAATTATTTTGATTCTTATGAAGTCCACGCCTTTATTTATTTTATAGAAACCAATGTGTTCCACCTATGATACAGTTTTTGATTGCTCTGAGGTTTTATGGTACAGGAAGCTTTTATATTACTAAAGGGGACTTTTCGGGTTTAATACTTCAACAACATGCAGAATCGTGAATCCGTAAGACCGAAATTTGTGAGATTGCCGAGAAACCAAGAGGAAATACTACAAATTCAACAAGATTTTTATAAGATAGCCTGATTTCCACGAGTAGTAGCTGCTATAGATTTGTACTCATGTGCGAATAATTTCACCAGGTTTGTTGTCCTTGTTATGTGCATAAGAATCGAAATAAACAAGTCTGATTTAAATAAAACGGGAATACTTCATTTCAGGTGGTGAATGGTAATACCGCTGAAGACTTTAGAAATCGAAAAGGCAACTTTTCCATTAATGTTCAAGCTATGTGCACATCAAATTTAAAATTCATCGATGCTCGATGGCCAGGTTCGACTCATGACAGTCTTATATTTCATAATTCTGTGGCAAAATTTCATTAAATAATTCGGCAATTTTATTCCATGCAGCATCTTTGTCCTTGTTTGAGACGGAATCAGTTTTTGTTTTTTGTTTTTTTCTATAGTCTTTTGAAACTTCAACGCGTTTCTGAAGAGGTAAAATTAACAGACCTTACCCGCTTTTTAGCAAATATAATATTAGCGTTTTCAATAGCAAATTTAAAATTGTTGCCACTGAAACTAAAACGGTTAATAATAAACGTCAAGCTTTGAACAGGACTATCTTTTATGCTTTAACACGTAATATTGTCAATCAATCTGTCTCACTCACACCACTTTACCTTCGAATAGTTATCTAGCTCTTATTTTATGATTGAAAAACTTAAAGCTAAGCTTATATCCAGCAGATAAAGAGTGAAATAAATTTAGTCGTTAGTCAGCAACCTGGCGATTTATCTGACTATTGAAAAATCGGCCTTCGGGATTTCAATTCATATAGTTGATACAACAAATCTCTTAGGTCGCAGTGTCAGCCATTGGCCAGGGATTTAAAAAAAAATTTGGCATAGTTACGGTTCCATAAATTGGATAACTGAGTGGTAGACGCAGAGCGAGTAGACGCAGGTTCAATCCCCGCAAAAACACCACGAATTCCGTCTAAAGGTAGCTTGCCACTGTTCCATTTCTTTTGTTCGTCTGAAAAAGCATCCGAGAGAGTGCTTGCCTTGATAAAGCTTTTGAATACAGCCCTTCGGACTAGGTATAAAATGTTACCTCCCCCATTTTTCGCAACAATAATACATCTGGCTGTCATATATGGGCCAGTCACGTCTTCATTTTGTTTTGTACGCAACCCAGACCTTTGTATATACATCGCTCTAACTGAAGCTGGCACCAAAGTCTATAAGTGGTTACTACCAAGCCAAAGCATTCTGCGAATAGTGTTTCGCCCTTGTGTTAATCACGGATCGATCTCGTCTACGTAAGGCTTATGACCTAGCAGGAGCTGGGCCTTGGATCAACATCTTAGCAGAGCTCAAGTCTATCAATGTCAATTTGTCAGGGTCGAAACCTCTTGGTCGTTCTCGATTAAGTTATGAATTTCCTAAGTTTCAGAGAAGCCGAAAGCCCATACCTGCGTTGTCTTCTCGCTTTAGTTTCGACTTAGCTCTGTACAAAGTTCTCGGTGAGCCGATAACTTCGTTGATGCGATGCTACTGACCAGGGCCAGACCAACCATATGTGCAAGATGTGCAAATGCACGGGGCTCCAAGTTTTGGGGGCGCATTGCTAGAAAATAAAAATAAAATTTATCTTGCGCGAACAAATACTGCCATTTGCATTTTAAACAAAAAGCTTGTTCAATCAAGCCCAAAATAACAACATCCATTACACCTGTGCTGAATTATTGCTTGCACATTAACTTATATCACTTGCAATGTTGCAACTTCAAAAAGAATCTAACTAAAAATATCGCAACATAAAAAATTCCACTAGACCTATGCAAGTTCACTTCTTACATAAGCTCAAAATATTCCACCCTGTTCATGTAGGTACATTTCTTGCACATCCACTTACATTTTACAAAAGAATCTAGTTCAAAAATTTCAAAACAAAAAATACCTCAATAAAAAAACGCATTGAAAGTCTACCTCCTGAGTGATGTTGAAAAGACTTATGAATGTGTGCAAATATGAAAAAAGGGCGCTTTCTGTAAATCTTGCACAGGGCGCTAGTTTGGCGGGATCCGGCACTGCTACTGACACCTTCGTCTATATAAATGTTCCCTTCTCTCTTTAGATTTTTGCAAAGCCCACGCGATTTTAACCGCAACTCTTCAAAAGTAGCAATCAGACTCTGTATATCCAGAAGCAACCCAATCGCAGACATAAGAAGCGTTAATTACCCTTTATTCCTATTCTCACCCAACTTGGGTACGTACATCTCTAATAAACACTTCCATTTAAATATCCACAAAATCAACTTGGCTAGCCATCGCCGAGGACAGAAACCTCCCCAAAAATCGGTAGCTCGACCGAGTGATGCTGCCGAGAATTTTCATCGTTATGACTCCGACGTTAGTCGGTATGCGGCAACGACGATGATGATGATGACAGTGACAACTCTCCGACAACAAGGACACGAAAGACCAAAGACCAAGATACATTTGCATAAATTGAGGAAGTAGCAACACCGAAAGATAAAAGCACCAGTCACACAAGACACAACTAGTAGACAACTGGGAACTGGAATAATTCGCCAGAGCGTTTTTGAAGAATGTCCCTTCATTGAGTTGAGATGGTCAAGCAGAGACCGTCCGTGAGAGAGAAAAACTTTCCAACAACAAAAGTAATTTCCAAGTTTGTCATGACGGTGTTCTTGGGGGGTTTTTTTTTTTTGCTTCGCCTGTGTCACAGTTTGTCCATATGTTTTTTCGGGCAGTGTTGTCATTGAGTTTCCTGTTTCCTTGTTTGGGGTATCCTCTACTTCAACCAGTAGAACACTACTCGGAGTGAAAAAGTCGATAAAAATGCTGAAACTTGAAAGTTTTGACTGCTCTTTGGGAAGTCGAACAACGAGGTTGGCAATGGACGGCGTGAAGAGCCAGATGTATTCATTGACCGAGATAAGGAGGGACGTGTACGTCGTCCAGCAAGTGCTTGGTAGGTAGATATGAATATTGTTCCTATAGAGTCCGTGCCGTCAGACAGGCGTCCTCTAGGTCGAACCACGATAAGGTGGTTAGATCAAGTCCGAACTGTCCCCTCTACCCGTATGGGGGGAATTATCTATTGTTGATTTAGAGTCATTGGCTAAAGATCGAGTCATACCACTTAAGCGGCAAATCTGAAACAAATGGATCTATGTTTTCGCCCCATATTTCCTTGGATTTTTTGCTACAAAAGTGTCCCCTTGCGAAGGACACTAAACCGTAAACTAACTTTCAATTTGCCTCGTAAAATCAAACGCTCGGAAAGACGTCGCTATTGCGCCACCATGCCGAGCATATAGCATAACTCACGGCGAGATACGAGCAGTTCTTCCGAATGAGACTGCTTCTGCAGTTTTTTTTGCACACCACGAATCCACTAGCCCATTCGACATAAAGCGGAAAGTTCAAATCATAAAACATAACGAGCTCTTGCGATAAAAATCATTCCCACTCAGCCCGAAATGGGGATTTCCGTTCCGGAAATGCAACAAAAAAGGGCTAACACCTCCCACATCCACATCCATGCATGTAGTATGTGAAAAGGATAAGACGCTTGCCATGATTGATAGTTGAAGTAATTTTAGCCGGCACATACAAATGAACTCCAATTTGTAACTTTTCATTAAAATTGAAGAATGCCCGCATGTGGACACTCTGGATGGAAGTTACCCACACATGGGAAAGTGCAAAAATCCAATACATCTGTTGATGCGGCAGGACATGGGCGAGTTTCCTTTATAAATCGAACGGAATGTTCCTACACAAAACCTCTCGACGAGTGTAGATCATCAGAATGATGTAGCACACGTAGAGCTCTGTCAGGACCTTCACATATAAATTTAACCGAGCGCAACCCCTTTTGCCGCTTAAGGCCGTGCGAACTGCATACAATGACTACGGTGAGGAAAAAGACTCTCTGTAGCAGTCCATTTTCATTTTTACATTTTTACAGTTGCCAGCAGGATGTTGAAAGCCAACTGGAGTTGTTCTTTTATTTCTACGAAAGGTCGTTGTACATTGTCCTAGAGTTGCTACTGGCTGCAGAGCGAGAGAGTGGAGGAAGTGAAATCCTGTCAGGAAATCAATTCAATTTTAATAATAAAACGCCCCCATGTGAGTTGTGGAAATCTTTATGTTTTACAATCAGAATTTCGACTTTTCATCGAAGGCCAAGGGATGCAGCATGAAGGATGTACAAAGTACAAGCACAAGTGCTACCAGTTTGAAAGGAGGAATTGATGGAATTTTTTCCATCCATTCGTAGATGGGAATCTAATCAGGAGGAGAATGTAACCAAAGATGAAAGAATTGTTAATAAGTGTGTGCCGGCGGCAAGGGCGGAGGGCAGTCGATAAAGAATGGTGCTTCTCTAAAATGCAGGCTAATTTAGACGTTGTGTGGATGTTATTAACAAATAGGAGCTTGTGGCTTTGGTGGAAATCAATTTTTTAAAAATTAAAAAAGGAAAGGAACAATCAGCTTTCATTTGAGCTATTTGTGGGTACAGTTTGGCAATTTCCAAGTATCACTCTGTCAGTGGTGCTGTTTTTGACTTGGCCTTCGAATGCCGCTTGTCAAAGAACTTAGCATATAATTTAAGGCTCATTCCTGGTTTAAGAGGTATAAAAGGGGAAAATGCCATGGTTGTCCATTACAAGGGTCGCGGTTGTAGTATGCTCAAATGGAGCGTCCGTAACTCTCGATTTTAGCATCACTACAGAGTTCCGGGTATTCATTTTACTACTATTTTCTCGAGAAGACATACCTATGAGCAATTTCCTAAACAAGACCTTTAAATTGTTTTGGGCCTTATTAAAGCCCAAATAAGAAAGAGAACAGCTTTAGTGAGGTTGTTGATGAGCAGAGACTACCACGTCTAGCCAGCTTCGTAGCGGGCACAAAGTTTTCTCGTAAGAATATGCCCAAGGGCGCATGGCAATGGATCTGTTCGGATTAAAAAAAAATTGTGATCTAACTCGACATCAAGGATTCCCTTTAATATTCTGAAGTCCAAAACTATTGAGCTGTCAGAGAGGGGGAATTGGACCACTTGATCCGAGTCAGCCTGTAGGTATGCAAACATTTTTTGAATGGTGCTTTATGTCTGATTATTTTGGTGAATGTTTTGACTGAGGGTTGAATTTAGCGACCTCCTGTCCTAGTACCGAATGTCTGAAAACAATTGGCGCAGTTATTAAGTCGTTGCCCAGAGAGAACTAAGAATTTTTAGCTTGCGCCCAATTTTAGGCAGCGGTCTATGGTAAACATTTGAGAAGGAATATTCATTTCAGCGTTCGTTTATAATTCACAGTTTTTTTTTTAACATCGTCAATGTGCCACCTAGCGACAAGCTTCATCTAAGACTTTTAATTTATTTTCATCAAAAAAATTGTTTTGCGGGCAGGCAGTTTAACTCCACACCCACGACTCGCGATTTTTATTTGTTTAGGAGAGAGCATGTTTTTTATTTGCGGAAAATTGTTCAACCCTTAAAATTGTCACGGTCAAAGAAATGGTAAACTGTATAGTGAATGCAATCCTATTCTTAAATCGACTACTAAATGACTCTCCATTGGGTAGCCACACCTTAAGGCACTATATCCGCAGTGAACGATTTGGGTAGGCAGATAGCGTCATAAGCTGGGCTTGGAGCCTCCCGCTTCCATTGACTAAAACCTACCCTGAGTAACCGTACTTCCTGAATGGTGTTTTAGTTTTCCAACAATTGATTAGAATGCAAAGTGGTTTTTGCTGAGCTGTTGGAAGAAGGTTACTCACTTTAAAAGGCGCTTCTTAAACTATTTAATTGGGCTCTAAGAAGGCTTAAGGTTATGTCATTCATTGCCACACCTCCTTTTGCAAGCGTTTTTGACAAAAATGCATTCTTTTTTCTAAATTAATTTACCTTAAAGCATTAAATTTTTTCTCAATGCAGAAAAGGAGCACACACCTCCCTAAATAATTTAAACGGCCGATAAGTAAATCAGTCTGCTTTATGTGAAAGCTGAACTACAGTTCAAGAACCAACTCGATCAAATTTATATCGTTAATTCCAGTTGTACACTGAAAATAAAACCTTGGTATGTTTGATAAAAATGATTCTAAATTCAACAATTTTTTTTGTCAATATAAGTACAACAAAATGTTTCTATCAAATTGAAAACAAATTTAATAAGTTTTATCTTGCCTTAGAACTGTTGTGATGACAAAAAAATTGTTATGGTAACAAAATTTGTTTATTTGTGCGTATGAAATTTGTTTTGTTAAATTTACCAAAATGCTGTTGATTTTCCGAAGAGACTCATCAATTTGACCTTTATCTTTTTGATAAATTATAAAAAGAAGTTGTTAATACCATCGAAATTATTTGTAATTTTGTTAAATAAACAGTAGGTACTACAGTTAACTTTTGTTGAATCTATAAGGATATTGCTGGGTATATAGAATTATTATCTCAGTTCCATAATTTAAATTTGTTGATTCAACAAATAAATTGTTAAGTACATAGCATAAAAATATTAATAAATGATACGTAAAATAAATAAGTTTAGCAGTTAGATTTATTAAAAAAAGATATTTTTACTGGGCACAAAAAAATACCAAAATATGCTTATATAAAATTAAAAAACCAAAAAAGGCTATTACTTTTAAGACATAATGATACCGAACGCCATTATCTAATTTGAAAATAAAAAGATCCGCTATACGCTATAAAGTTGCGTCTTTTAGTTTCGGTTAAAGAATCCGGGAACACAGCGTTGAAATCAAACAACTCTATATTACCAAAATGCAATTCTTACCAATTTATATATTGCTAACATGTTTCCATTTTTCCTGTACTCATCCATAAACGGATTTATTTACTTTTGAAATGTTGAACTCACTTTTATAAGGAAATTTGTATGCACATTAACAAACAACTTGACTTTGCGTGTCAAATAATAAATGACACCATTAAAAATATCGCATTGAAATAATTACCCTGTTCAAATTGGGGACGTTCAAGTATCTAGTTTAGTAAGTCTGACAGCTCTCTCACTAGATGAAACTCGGCTCTGATTGGGGGAAATCGGTCGTGAGAGCAGATGTTTCAGTTGACGTTTATGGAGGGGTAGCCGACGAATCTAGTCGAGAAATTCATGACTGAGTACTAAGTTGACAGTTCTGATATGTGGCTGACGTAGAAAAAGTGACGTTCCCGACCAATCTAGTTTTTGCGTTCAGGTTACATCTCATCCAGACGAAACTAGATTCTTGAAAGTCCTCATTGTATTTTTTTCAATTGAACACAATTCAAAAAAATTTTTGTCAAATCTACAAACAAAAATGTTTATTTTAACAGAATGTTTGTAGTATTTATAATCTATATTTTGTTTGGCTAACAAACATTTACAAAAGCGATTTTTGGTCCCGTTTTTATGGATATAACAATACTTTTGTTAATTCAACAATAAAATTGTTCAATTGATAGAATATCGACTTATTAAACTGGAAATGTGTTTGATATGTTAATCTGACAAAGTAGTTTGGTAGAAAATGTGTTATCCGCCTGAAAAAATCGTTCAATTTGTCATATTGATTGATAATTTCATTTATCATTACAACTATTTTTTTTTAGTTCCACAAAACTATTTTTGTTGAAATTATACGATCGAATTTTGACAATATTACCTGGTATTTTATTTTCACTGTTGGTACACTTCCAAAGCTCTAAGTGTCGTTTTCTCTGTTGGATCATAACGAAAGGAAAAGTATATGTACTTTTACAGTGTTGCCAGATAAAAAATCTGAAAATCTTGTTTCTCCGAAACAAAAAATATTTTTTTTCAAGATTTTGTTCAAAATATAAAAAGAGCGAAATTTAAAATACAATTTTGAAGTAATTTACTACTAATGCATAGATCACCTAAATATCTATAAAAAAAACGTTGGTCATAAATTGTTAATGCTGTTCGAAATTTCGGAACATATTTTAATTAAATTGACCTAGAATTGCATTGCTTACCCATATCCAGATCATAGAATTTCGGTTCAATGAAGCTCAACAAATCCTTTGTGAGGATTAAAATTTCAACAACTGTTTACATACTACACCATTTTTCGAAAACCACGTTACATCTGTTATTTTATCAAATTCGTTAAGATTCATGTTTCCTGAGAGTTGATGGAAACGTTAGTGAGACAAAACTAGTGCAGGGGCTCTGTTCGACTCAAATTATATTATATAATATTGGGATTAATAGAAAACGTTTTTCTTCAATAGATAAGATTATTTTAATGTGCTAAAGTTAAAAAAGTCTTGATATCAAAAATCTTGAAATTTGATGATTTTGAGGTAAAAAGTCTTGTTCATATTTTGTAGCTCAAAAATCTTGAAAAAAAGAAGATATATCTTGTAATCTGGCATCACTGAGTTGAGTATGTATGCCTGCGGGTTAAATAAACAGGGATAGTGTGTTACCGACAAAAGATACCCAAATGCCAGATGAGACCATCGATTGGATGTGTTGTGGCTTGTTGTGTGTTAAATTGAGTGCAAGTGTTGGGAGAGTGTATGGTGTCAAACGCTCCTTTAGTATTTCGTCAAAAAATTGAATTGAGACAATTAAGACTCAGCTAAAAAATAATGCATTTTATTTTTTGTTTTTATTTTGATCATATCGCTACCGGTGTGACTAGAGCAAATGTTTCGCAATATAGACTCAGGCGTATAATATATCCACCTCCACTTCAAGCATTAAATAAAATGTAAACAAGCCTGTCAATCACTAAGCCGTTTGTTGGCCACTCGAAATATATAGCCCAAAGCCAAACGGATTGTATTTACCGATTTACGACAATAGCACCAGCAATTTGCAATGTTTGTTCTCACTCCTTCCGTATATATATACGCGCATAAAATCAATTGAATAATTATTAATTTACTCAATGTACTCATGTACAACCGTCCATCCGCATTAACTTAAAACAAAGGCTTCAGCAACGTAAAATTTAATATGAATTTGAAAATAAAACGTTCCTGCAGCTATCTATCATACGTTTGCCTTACCACATATGCTTCAAAAGTTCAACACTTTTTGTCGGGGATCAATTGTCATTTGAATCGTTGCCATGCAAACCATAACAATTAAATTGAACAATACAATTGTCAATTAACGGTAGAGGTAGGAATTTCAATAAAATATTAAAAATCAACAAAAGACTGGGTTCGTGTGTGTCCCTTGACGGGGTGGGTGCTGACATTTGAAGTATTCTTAAAGCACAGTAGCTGGTAACGTTGACCAATATGATTTAATTGTTAATTGAATTTATTTACTATTTAATTTATATATGAAATTTAAATAACACATGCAGGACACCAAAATGCCATCGAAATATGAATAGATGCAAATTAATGTTGTGAATTTATTCTTCAATGGTTTTTATGTGTATTTATGGTTCATATTCTGATCAAGATCAATTATCTGTCTCTAACTTTGAGAAAGAAGGAGTTTTTAAAATGCGCGATTTGTTTGATTTTATTACCAGAAAATTAGCAGTCTCTTTGTATTTAGCTATTGTTGCCACTTCCATGCAATTTCATAGATAAGTTCTGAGTATTGTTGTAGCTATTGTCGTATGTTTTGTTTGGTGGACAAAGAAAATTAAGATAAAACCGATTGCGTAGAGGTACAAAGTACACTTGTGCACCTATTATCAAATTACACATAAAGTGGGGGAACATTTCCAGAGCAACAATTTACAAAAGTTATTGCATCCGAGCGAAGCGGATCCGCTGGAGCAAATATTTTGAAGTAATTTTCGAGATCCTATATCGTCTTAACCGTTGTGAACAAGTGGCAGTGATGTTGCTGGCTTGCTTTTTGGTATACCTATCTCTACCTTTGATCAAAGTGAGTCCTTAATATTTCGAAATGTATAAACCCCTCTGTGACAAATTCCTACTGTATTCTAAACTTCGCTTCTATAAGAAAATTCTTCAGAGGGGTTGTGGAAAAGCCCCTTAAAGACTGTCCGCCATACTAATAATCATTTTTAGTGTCCAGGCAAAATTTTTATTATGTATGTTTCAATTTCCTGGTCCGAAGATACTCGTACCAATCTACACAGATGACTTTCGAGTGGCATTTTTGTCTGAAAATATGGCTTCCATTCTGACCATTTAGTCAGACCAAAGCTGAAAAAAGCAAAATCTTCTAAGAGTTTAACGAAACTTCCTTTTCAGATGTACAACATAGCTAAAACCAACGCCGATCCGTTTTATTACTGCATGAGAAAATATAATGTTTCGCGTGAACAGGTCGATTTGTTCACTGAAAATATTGACGCCGCCGTCGATGACTACAAGCTTCAGTGTTACATCGGATGTGTTCTGGATGTTACTGGTCTGGTGAAAGACTGCAACCTTAAACCATCGTCACTGTATATCAAAGGTGGAGGGGAACCGATCCACGATTTGCCATGGAATAAAACTAATGAAATTATAAAAGAATGTTATTCACTCGATTTAAATAGCGAAGATCCATGTACGTGTGGATATCCGTTTGCTAAATGCCTGCAGGGGGTAATGGAAGGTTGAGTAAGAGAAAAATAAGTTTTTTTCCAACCTTTGTAGCATATGCAACGTTGTAAAACTGAAATAAAGTGCAGTAATGAAACCAGAGACTCATTTGTTATTTGTTTATAATTTCCATTTCGGTATTGGTATTGAAGACATTCAAAATATCCTCAGTGGACGGTGGGTAGGCTCAACTGAAGCTGTACATTATCCATAGCACAATTCCTTTTGGTCGACTTTATCCTCACTTGCCTCAGCGGCAAAATATATATTGTACAGAGGAATCTGAGCAAGCGGCCGTTGCTGGTCCACCATTATAAAGGGTGATTTTTTAAGAGGTTTAGAACTTTTAAAAAAAAAAAAACACAAAAAATTCGAAAAAATGAATGAAATATTTATTTGAATCGATAGTTTGAACCTTGCAATTTAATGTTTAAAGATAATTTCATGCAAATGTTGACCGCGGCTGCGTCTCAGGAAGCCCATCCGCTGAGTCCAATTTTGGCATACTCTTTCACACATATCGGCCGGTATCTCACGAATGAATGCATGGATGTTGGCTTCCAGTGCGTCAATCGAAGCGGGCTTGTCCCTATACACATTAGCCTTGGCATACCCCCACAAAAAATAATCTAATGGTGTCAAATCGCACGATCTAGGCGGCCAATTGACCGGCCCGAAACGTGAAATTAACTGTTCACCAAACTCGCCTCGCAATTGCCCCATTGTTTCGCGTGCTGTGTGGCATGTGGCACCGTCTTGTTGAAACCACATATCATGCAAGTCAAGAACTTCCATTTCGGGCAAAAAAAAGTTTGTTATCATCGCTCGGTAGCGTTCACCATTGACAGTAACGCTGCGATTCGCATCATCTTTGAAGAAATATGGCCCAATAATGCCGCCGGCCCATAAACCGCAAGAAACAGTGGCTTTTTCGGGATGCATTGGTAGCTGTTGCAATGCTTCTGACTGATCTTCACTCCAAATGCGGCAATTTTGCTTATTTACGTACCCATTCAACCAAAAATGAGCCTCATCGCTGAACACAATTTTTCGATAAAAAAGCGGATCCTCGGCCAGCTTTCCAAGAGCCCATTCACCAAAAATTCGGCGTTGTGGTAGGTCGGCTGGCTTTAGTTCTTGCACCAGCTGTATCTTAAAAGGCTTTACGCCCAAATCCTTCCGCAAAATTTTCCACGTAGTGCTGTAACAAAGGCCTAACTGCTGGGAACGGCGCCGAATCGACATTTCGCGGTCTTCTGTCACACTAGCTGATACGGCCGCAATATTTTCTTCACTACGCACAGTACGTAAACGTGTTGGTGGTTTAATGTCCAACAAAGTAAATTTGGTGCGAAATTTGGTCACAATCTTCCGAATAGACTGCTCAGAAGGTCGAGAATGCCGATCATAAAATGGAAGCAGCGCGCGATGAACATTTCGAACCGAGCACGAATTTTGATAGTAAAATTCAATAATTTGCAAGCGTTGTTCATTTGTAAGACGATCCATGGTTAAATTGCAAACCAAACTGAAGCTGTTTGACAGTGACACAAGGTACTAAACACACGTCAGCTGTCAAAACCAGTGTTGCCAAAACCAAACCAGCTAAAAAATCACCCTTTACAAATTTGTATCCTACTTCAAATTCAAGAGAGGTGGTCAAACAGCGCATGGACTTTTGTACTTTGTACAAACTGTGGCTATATTTTATTTCCCCTGATCTGGCCCCAGAATTCTGTACTCCCATTCTTGGTTACATTAAATAGAACCTTTGTTAATAAATATACGGAATTCGTCATGGAACGAATATTTCAACAGAGCTTATGCATACGAGAGAGCTGTCCACTAAGTTTGCATCCAAATTCAAGCTCCAATCACCGGTGTAGTGGTTATAGTTGTAGCTTTGCAGTGGCCCGACGTCTCGTACTGAGAGCAGTCCGAGCATGATATCCAATAAGTTTGGGATTGACATCAGACTTTGACATGCATTGATGACCACATCTTCTTTTTCGTGGAAATACGGGACATAACTCTGAAGACTTAGTTTGTATGAAATGCGTGTCAGCCTCGGACCCAACCTTTGAATAGTCTGAAGCTCGAGTTTTAGACCGGAGAACACAAAAAAGCCACCTTTAGTGCAAAAGATCTTTGCTTCGTTTTACTTGTCGGACTTTTGAAGCAGCTTTAAGGACATTTAAAATGTGTTTTTGTTCATGTTCTGATCAAGATCAAATATCTCTAACTTTGAGAAAAAAAGAGTTTTTGAATTGCGCGTTTTGTTTCTTTTTATGACCACAAAATTAGCAGTCTGTTTGTATTTAGCTGTTTTTGCCACTTCCATGCAATTTCATAGATAAGTACTGGGTATTGTCATCGCCATTGTAGCGTGTTTGTGTGGTGGACAAAGAAAATCGATATCAGCTAAATCCAACTCTTTATGCAGTAAAAGCCTCGATATAAAGTTGTGCACCTATTACTAAAGTACACCAAAAATATTTGAAAACTAAGTCTGAGAGGGTATATCGTCTGAGCAGTATTGAACAAGTGGTAGTGATGTTGCGAGCTTGCTTTTTGATATATCTAGCTATACCTCTCATCCAGGTGAGTCTTAAAATTTTCGACATGTAAAAAACCCCTCTGTGATCAATTCTGACTGGGATCGAAACATCACTTCTATAAAAAAAATCGTATGCCAAATAAGTGGAAAACAATTATATTTTTTTTTTTCGTTTTTATAACAAGGAATTTTAAAATTTCAAAAGTGTATATGTGCAAGTTAAAGACACGGAAAATTCGAAACTATCGCGAAATTAAATTGGTCGGAGAGGTTGTGGAAAAGCCACTTACGAATTGTCGACGGTAGAGATTTTGTGTTCCAATTTCCTGGTTCCGTCGACTGAATTTCTTATCCTTTACCAGGTACCAATCTACACATTCGAGTATTTTTGACTGAAAATGTGGCTTCCATTCTGACTGAAGCACAGTCTTCTCGAACTTATTTTCTAAGAGTTAAACAAAAATTCCTTTTCAGATGTACGACATAGCAAAAGCCAACGGCGATCCGTTTTACTACTGCATGAGAACGTATAATGTTTCGCGTGAACGGGTTGATGTATTCACTGAAAATATTGACGCCGCCATCGATGACTATAAACTTCAGTGTTACGTCGGATGTGTAATGGAGGTGACTGGTCTGATGCTAAACTGCGAGCTTAAAGCATCGTCACTGTATATCAAAGGTGGACAGGAACCGATCCACGGTTTGAAATGGAATACAACTCTAGCAATTATTGAAGAATGTTATTCAAGCGGCTACAATAAAGATCCATGTACGTGTGGATATCCATTTGCTAAATGCCTGCAGGGGATAATAGAAGGTTGAGTTACAAAAAAGAAGAGGTCCTTTGCGGCACAAGCGACATTGTAAATCTAAATTAAAGTTCAGTGGAGTATTTTTCATCACCAATGAAAAATTGTCCTTTTGTAGAAATTGTAGCTGAATTTAATGTCCACTGGTTTCCAGTGTTTCCAGGAGATTCTGTGATGTAGAAATGCTTTTCGAGAGCATTTTTGCTGTAGGATTTCTCTCAGACGTTTGGTAAATGACGCTGTGATTCGTTTTTTATTTTTTTATTCTTTTAGTTTGTATTGTGCCCACGCATATCAACTTCATAAATATTTTCACTATTTTGCTTACAAAATCTGATTCTGTCCAGCTTCCGTCGTCAGACTGACTGTAGCTAAAAAAAAAATGATCCTCAATAAAAAAAATGTCCATAAATCAACGCGCAAAAGAAAATAAAACATTCGCCCCTCTACCGGATTCATGTGTCAGCGTCAAATTTGTTTACACAACTTTACAAAAGGAACGCTCTAACAAAAGAATCCCTTGCCCGGATTTAAAATTCAATTAATAACAAACAACTGGCCCTGGTTCTGCGTAATTTCATTGCAACAATGGATCAACCGTATTGGCAGACGAGAAAGCGTATGCCCCGACCCGCATAGCAAACAAGCGCAATTCGAACACCGAAGGCCCATTAATTAATAATCCGCGGAGGAATTTGGTTCGCTATTGCGAAAAAGAGAACAAAATAGCCCAAACCAAATTTGAAGCGCACAAAAGTCAAACGCAACAGCAATGCGAATCCACTTAACCCGCATGTGGTTGTCGTCCTCAAGCTAGCTCACAACACACAGTAAAAAATAAACGGGTGAACTGCGCCATTTGACTCACGTCCTTGCAGCTCAAACGATGACAATTGAAACATCTACCCGCCCCCACCCACGCACACATGCCGCCCTGCAAGCGGAGCGGCTATAATCCTTGCTGCGTGCGGTGTTGTGGTACTGTCGCTGCTGGAGACTTTACTTGCCGCCTAATGAATGTTTAATGATTTGTTAATTGGATTTTCGGTTTTAACCGTTTATAAAAGTTCCACCGTCTTTTGTACCCTCATACAAACGCACACGCAAATTTATATGTTTATTTCCAACGAATGGACCTTTCGTGCCAATTGGGAATCGCTTTTGAAAACTTTAACAAGGACTTTTGAGCGTGTTTGTTTGCGCGCGGGAGATCTCATTAGAGACGTTTGTAATACACTGTACAAACAAGCATAAGGGGGGGAGCTGACAATTCAAAGTCCTTTCCAATTTGGTTGGTTTCACGTTTGATTTTTGAATGGTCTACTGATTGTTTTCATGGATAATTGTAGATGGCGATGAAGTTGGGGAGAGGGGTAATGTTAGGCTCAGGTAAGATTCCGTGGTAATAAAGTCCCCAATGAAATGAGGGTGAATTGGGGTTCGTTTTACCAGCTAAGTAGGCTCGATTTGTGGTGGCAAAGTTTGTTTCTTCGTTCGTCTCCCTGTACCACCGTCCATCTTACCCGGAGATACTCTAAGTGTTGCTCCACAATTCATTGGTATGGTGTGGATTTCTGACAGTGTGACTGCTTTAATCCATGATCTTCAGTCTTTTACCAGCTAGTGCTAGCTGGGAACCTTGCGCTATCCCACTTAGGTCCTCGTGGACCCATATTGAGATGCCCTTGTTGGGGTCGACCGTTGGTGTTACATCGGTGTTCTTCCTCCCCTCTTCTTGTGGTTAATGGACACTGTCTAGCCATCCTGACGGCCTCAAAAACCTATAAAATTCAGACAGTGAGAAAGCAGAAAGTTCTTTTAAGTCATGGAAGTAATGACTTCCAAGTGCTCTATTCCTCAAGCGACACAGACTCGGGCAATGACAAAGGAAGTCTGGTGTTTGTCTCGTGGGCCTCCTCTGCCTCTGGTCTCCACTGCCTTTTACATACATCGTCATCTTTGAGATTTATAGCTTCATTGCGTGGTTTCTTAGAAAGTTATGCCCCGTTCGAACCCCTACAAACTTATATAGCGATGACCTGTCAAACTTTAGAAGTTTGTTGGTCCGGCTCCTGTAGTATTCTGGCCAAAGCTTCTGTGATATTTCACAGGGAGTGAGCTCTCACCACCTGTTGCTGGTTTTCATTCGAAATTTGTTCTCGCTCTCTGAGAGAGCAAAGTGGTGGCTTGATCGACTGAAGTGCTTGATCACGATCCATTACGGACCCCTCTCTCGTCAGTTGATTGTCTAGGTTCAGATTTTTCCTCTTCCTTTCTTTTCCTTGTGATTACTAGATCTGTTTCCTCGGCATTGTAGGCGAGAGTCCTTATTCAGAACACCTCCGCTTAACTATACTCTCATTCCTCTTGATATCTGAGGTGACATCTTGATAGTCGGCGCAAAATTTCCTTTAGGTTCCGTTTAGGCCTGTTTTTCTGGGGACCGAACATATGACCCTCGTTCGCACACTAACCGCTGAGCCAATGCGCTCAAGGCTCTTTGACTGTGAATTTGCCTCATGCCAAAATTGATATTTTGCCGGCAGATCCTACTGTGTGAATGCCAGTCTCCTCAAGTCTGTCAAGGAGAGAGTCCACAGTAATATTCCAAACTTTAGGTCAAAGTAAACCACCTTCTGGCCAACCTCTGCCTACTCTTCCTCTGAGTTTGGAGATTCCCAACTAAATATCTATCTCACTTATATTCGGCATGTTGTCCACCCATCTTTCCACCAGTGGGATAACTCTACGCTCTTCCAAAACTTGATTCAAACTTACAAAACCATGACTTATCGAAGGCGCCTTCAATGTCTTTGTATTAGTTCTGATATTTAGCACTTCCTCTTGTTAAACTTACAGAATAAACTCTCTCAATCTCGTCGTTTGATGCAGTTCTCTTTCTGTGGAAATATCTGCCGTGTCTTATATCCAGAGGATACGTCCCACTGAAACTGAATACGGAACTGCAACTGCATATGTACACGAGTCCTGCAAATTGGAATATTTTTTTCGCTCTTGTGCTTTAAAATGCTTATCTCACAGGGCTTCCATAGTAAATAATTTATATTCACAGTGGGAAAATTACCGTGCGAGAATATCATGAGATATTGTTAGACTGTGGTTCCTTTTTTTGCGTTGTCGTCCTTTTGCTCTCACACCATACAGAAAATAATCAGATGAAATACGGCCCACGAGGTCGTGTGCAGCATTACTGTGCCTTAATGGCATTTAGTTGCTGGAGCTTTTGCTCTGGCTTACACTGGGCATACCCATTCAGATTGGATTATATATGAACGGGACGAGTGCATTATCCTTGGCGAATTGCGCCAATTAAACGCAATAAAAAGTGGAATTTCTCGGTGATTGTGTGGTTTATCTCAGCTGCAGTGCAACAAAATAAAATAAAAAGAAATGTACATTCTCCGAGACTGCATACAACACAATGCAAGGATAACAAACAATTATTATGACAACAACGTGTGTGCATAATCAGTTTTCTGTTTTCACATTTTCGTTGAGTGCTTCGAAATATTGCAATTAAATGGAAAATGAGAGAATGTTGCCAGGATTTTCAGTTTTTTTTTTTCCAGTAGAGAGAGAGATTGGTGGATGGGTGCTTTGTAAGAAAATTAAAAAGTGAGTCGATAAAAGGAACGGAGTAGAGTGTCGTTATGACAATACCTAAACACGCCATGCAGTGGATCAACAACTTGAGAGGATTTTGCAAATTCTGTCACAGGAAATCGTGTGCATTTGCTGACGGGAGTACCTGTAGCCCTGTAGGAACTCATAATCCACGGATTCTGTTAAAACATAGCAGGTCCAAAACACAAATGTACTTTGGGGGTATATTTACATCGTCATCGCTGGAATGATGTTTGAGTTGCGTTTTTAGAAGCGATCGATAGTTAGAAGCAGTTTTCACCAAAGACCTAAGACCAAATTGGCGTTAAATTTAATATGTTTGGTCTTGTATATAGGACAACGCCGAGAAAATTAACATTTTGCATGTATTCAACTTAAACAACTAATAAAAGATTTACTTATTTTAAATAATAGGCGTATTTTATTATGCTCAAATGATCTATACAGATCATGGATTTCCATGGTTTACAACAACAGTTGGATCTCGTACTGTTGTTGTAAACCGTGGAAATCAATGATGTTTACAACAACAGTACGTGATCCAACTGTTGTTGTAAACCATGGAAATCCATGATCTATATAGATCATGTGGGTAAAATAAAAAACGCCTAATGTCTGCTATTACAAAATATGTCTGAAATATAAAAATTTAATATAGAGGAAGATGGGTTTTAAGTATTTAAATTAAACCCTTATTTATATTGAAGGGTTGTGATGCGTTTTATGAGAACACAAGCGTTCTCACTTAGCCTCTCACAATCAACTCCTACTCTCACCTCCACGTTGGTGACTGGTGGGTGCCTAGTACCTCGACTGGAGATTGGGTAACCAACCCCTGTGGAAGGTTGTTGGTGGCAGCAGACGAGAGAGGGGGGGGGGGAGGGAGTGTTTTCTCACTAAGGCACTCCCTCTTTTTCCAGACGGCAGCGGAGGAATTCTCTAGATGGAATCAACGGTGGCGTCTACAGTTCCAGTCAGGCCGAACTATTTAGTGTAACCCCTATATGGGCTGCTTCGACATATTCGAATACCAGGTCTATAGGGATTTCCAATACTGAGCCAGGGTGTTGGAGAAGAGTTGGTGGCGGATGAACCCTTAATGGGCCAACGGCAGCGCTCACATCCCAAAGTGGGTTACTGGCACCGGAATAACCGGCCTGCTGTCCTAGGGTCAAAACAAGGGCCTGGCCCTCCAGGTTGGGGGTTGTGCCGTCGGGGTAACTTCCCGACCACGGAAAAAAGTGTTAGTTATGAGAGAGACACGAGGAGCCTCGGATATTGAATTCCCTCAAACGGCAACTAGACCCGGAACGTCAACGGACAACGAGATGAGAGTATGCACCTGGAACGTGCGGACGCTGTATACCCCAGGTGCTACTCAAAAACTTGAGTCTGTCCTCACGCGGTACAAGGCAGACATTACCGCGATCCAGGAGATACGATGGATAGGATCAGGTATGATGAAAAGAAAAAATTGCGACATTTATTACAGCTGCCATAAAAGATTGCATGTATTAGGATGCGGATTCGCCGTGGGAAATCGGCTTAGGACAAAAGTTATTGACTTTAAGCCGATTAATGATCGCCTGGCTGTGATCCGCATCAAAGCTACTTTCCAAAACATAAGCCTAATATGTGCACACGCCCCTACCGACGAGGCTGAAGACCCCATCAAGGAGGAGTTTTATGACCTCCTGGATGGAGCCTACGGAGCCTGTCCGGAGTACGATGTAAAAGTTGTACTCGGGGACTTCAATGCTAAAATCGGAAAGGAGAACATCTTTGGCGGGTTAGTTGGTAAGCACAGAATCCACGAAACGACAACAGACAACGGCTACCGACTAATCGATTTTGCAGCAGCTCGTAATACGGTGATAAGTAGCACTAGGTTTCCAAGGCTAAGGATCCACACAGCAACCTGGCGCTCTCCAGACGGTCGAACCGCCAACCAAATCGACCATGTGCTAATCGATGCGAGGCACGTATCCAACATCCTCAACGTGCACACATATCGAGGGGCAAATGTCGACTCTGACCATTTTCTTGTCGCGGCAAAATTCAGAGCTCGACTGTCCAACGAGAAGAAGCTGCGAACCGCCCAGAAGAAGAAATTCGACGTTGGACGCCTTAGCACACTTGGAGTAGCCAGAGCCTACAGAGAGCGCCTGAGTGAGAGACTCTCCATTGTGCATTCACCCACCACAGACGCCAACAACCAGTGGTCCCAGTATCGCGACATCATCAAGGAGGTAGCCGAAACTACTATAGGGTACCAGCCACCCCAGAGAAAAAGCCCGTGGTATGATGATGAGTGCGTTCGTCGGAAAAAGGTGACAGAAGATGCACATATGAAGACGCTGCAGCGCAAAACAAGGGCAGCGAGGGAAGAGTATCGAACCAGGAGGAGGGAGGAGAAGAAAATCCTGCGTCTAAAGAAGAGGGCTTACGCAGTCTCCCAGCTCAAGGAGATCGAAGAGTCTCGCGATCGAAACAACATCCGGAGGTTTTACAAGAAAGCCAAGCAACTGGCTGCTGGCTTCAAGACCGGAACGCAGGCTCTTCGAAACAGCGAAGGAAATCTAGTCACCGAAGCGCAGGGAATAGTAGATGTGTTTAAGCAGCACTTCCAGGAGCTGCTAAATGGGCATCATGTAGAGAGAGTGATAGGGCAAGAAGAGAACCCACGTCCAGTCAATGAAGAACCAGTTCCACCACCCAGTATAGAAGAAGTTGGCTTAGCTATAAAAAAGCTTAAGAACAACAAGGCCGCAGGCTCTGATGGTCTACCAGCGGAGCTCTTCAAATACGGTGGTGATGTCTTGGTAGGGCGCATGTACCAAATCATCAACCAAGTATGGGTGGAAGAAAGCATGCCCGATGACTGGACTATCAGCTCCATATGCCCCATCTACAAAAAAGGCGATCATATGTCTTGCAAGAATTATCGAGGCATATCCCTGCTTAATGTCGCATACAAGATCCTATCCAACGTACTGTGTGAACGTCTTAAACCGTTCTGCAACACACTAATCGGCACGTACCAGTGTGGCTTCCGGCCCGGCAGATCGACCATAGACCAAATTTTCACACTGAGACAAATCCTGGAGAAGACCAATGAATTTCAAGTCGAGACTCACCACCTATTTATCGACTTCAAAGCCGCATATGATAGCATTCATCGTCAGGAGCTCTATATGGCGATGGCCGAATTCGGGATCCCGGCAAAACTGATCCAGCTGTGTCGCGTTACGCTGGAAAACACGCGCTGCTATGTGCAATTTGGAAGTAGCTCCTCCGAATTATTTCAAACTTGCACCGGATTTCGGCAAGGAGATGCGCTATCATGTGACTTCTTCAATCTCGTGCTGGAGCAGATAGTGCGCAGGGCAGGTGTCAACACGGAAGGCACTATCTTCAACAGATCCGTACAGCTACTGGGGTATGCGGACGATATCGACATCATCGGTCGCTCCCAGCGTGCCGTGATAGAGGCTTTCACGGCGATTGAAGAACAGGCGAAATTTGTTGGCCTTGAAGTAAACGAGGACAAGACCAAGTACATGCTATCAACAAACAAACAAGCATCTGTCCACCGCCTAGGACAAAACGTCACTGTTGATAGTAAAAATTTCGAGGTAGTTAGGGAGTTTACCTACCTCGGAATAAACATAAACTCCACGAATGACACCATAGTGGAGATCCGGCGAAGAATTACCCTAGGAAACCGCTGCTACTTCGGTTTGGCAAAGCAATTGGGTTCAAAACTCCTAACTCGAAGGACGAAATGTACGCTTTACAAAACACTCATCCTGCCAGTCCTGCTTTATGGCGCCGAGTGCTGGACGATAAGCAGGAAGGGAGAACTGATACTGGGCTCCTTCGAAAGAAAAATTCTTCGACGGATTTTCGGTCCTGTGTGCGAGGAGGGCGAATGGAGGAGAAGATACAACCGCGAACTCTATGAGCTGTACCAAGATGTGGATGTAGTCCAAAAAGCCAAAATACGTCGACTACATTGGCTCGGCCACATCGAGCGAATGGATAATAATGCTCCAGCTAAGAGGATCTTCGAATCCCAGCCCCCAGGTTCGAGGCGACAAGGAAGACCGAACCTCCGTTTCAAAGACCAAGCCATCGCGGATGCCAGAGCGCTTGGTCTGGAAAATTGGAAGCAGCGTGCCCGGGATCGTAGAGGATGGAAGGCTGCAGTGTCTCAGGCAGAGACTCTCCACGGGTCGGGAGCCCGTTAAGTAAGTAACTTATTTATATTGAAAAATTAGGGAAGTTTTATACATTTGCATTCGAATTAAATAAACTGCAGATTAAAATATAATACTTTCACCCCAAATTCAATACTTCTTTTGCTTTTTTTAAACCCATGGAATATTAAAGTTTAATACAATCTTAGAATATATTCATTTCTTTAGATTTGATTTAAATATCTGTGGTATATATTTCAACACTGAAAATATTTTATTTTAATATAAATTTTTATTTGTTTTAAACATTTAAATACATATAGAAAATTGTCAAGCGTAGGCAAATTCCCGTGGTCTTTTATCCCATTTGAAAAAATCCTATAGAGTACCGCTGTGCTTCTTTTAGTATATTTTTCGATAAATTTAAATGAAGAATTATCTTATTAATTATTTAGTCAAATTATTACTTTTTTGATATGTAAAGGGTGATTTTTTAAGAGGTTTAGAACACAAAAAATTCGAAAAAATGAATGAAATATTTATTTGAATCGATAGTTTGAACCTTGCAATTTAATGTTTAAAGATAATTTCATGCAAATGTTGACCGCGGCTGCGTCTCAGGTAGCCCATCCGCTGAGTCCAATTTTGGCATACTCTTTCACACATATCGGCCGGTATCTCACGAATGAATGCATGGATGTTGGCTTCCAGTGCGTCAATCAAAGCGGGCTTGTCCCTATACACATTAGCCTTGGCATACCCCCACAAAAAATAATCTAATGGTGTCAAATCGCACGATCTAGGCGGCCAATTGACCGGCCCGAAACGTGAAATTAACTGTTCACCAAACTCGCCTCGCAATTGCGCCATTGTTTCGCGTGCTGTGTGGCATGTGGCACCGTCTTGTTGAAACCACATATCATGCAAGTCAAGAACTTCCATTTCGGGCAAAAAAAAGTTTGTTATCATCGCTCGGTAGCGTTCACCATTGACAGTAACGCTGCGATTCGCATCATCTTTGAAGAAATATGGCCCAATAATGCCGCCGGCCCATAAACCGCACCAAACAGTGGCTTTTTCGGGATGCATTGGTAGCTGTTGCAATGCTTCTGGCTGATCTTCACTCCAAATGCGGCAATTTTGCTTATTTACGTACCCATTCAACCAAAAATGAGCCTCATCGCTGAACACAATTTTTCGATAAAAAAGCGGATCCTCGGCCAGCTTTCCAAGAGCCCATTCACCAAAAATTCGGCGTTGTGGTAGGTCGGCTGGCTTTAGTTCTTGCACCAGCTGTATCTTAAAAAGGCTTTACGCCCAAATCCTTCCGCAAAATTTTCCACGTAGTGCTGTAACAAAGGCCTAACTGCTGGGAACGGCGCCGAATCGACATTTCGCGGTCTTCTGTCACACTAGCTGATACGGCCGCAATATTTTCTTCACTACGCACAGTACGTAAACGTGTTGGTGGTTTAATGTCCAACAAAGTAAATTTGGTGCGAAATTTGGTCACAATCTTCCGAATAGACTGCTCAGAAGGTCGAGAATGCCGATCATAAAATGGAAGCAGCGCGCGATGAACATTTCGAACCGAGCACGAATTTTGATAGTAAAATTCAATAATTTGCAAGCGTTGTTCATTTGTAAGACGATCCATGGTTAAATTGCAAACCAAACTGAAGCTGTTTGACAGTGACACAAGGTACTAAACACACGTCAGCTGTCAAAACCAGTGTTGCCAAAACCAAACCAGCTAAAAAATCACCCTTTAATAGCTTTATTTCGGAGGCAATGAACTCAGATCTATAGACCGCCCTTATCTTCAAAAGCGAATCCACTAGGAGCATCTCTGCGCTTCACAACTTAAGAAAAAAAGCAAATATTATAACCTCTAACAAGAATACTTTGGAATGAAAGTTACTTACTTGTAAAAAGAATATTCTTATTTTCATCAATTTAGCCTGTTTAACTTGTTTGTATTTTAAAAACATTTTTCTTTTAAGAATAACTTTCTCCAAATCATGCACTCGATTGAGAAGAACGCTCAAACTATTTCTAAATTCTTGACCAACCGACGAAATAATATATTTGGGTTCAAAAGTAATACCGATTTATTTAAATCTAATCACTTTGGTTCAGTTCCTGTATTAAAACCAAATGCAAATGTATTGAAATTGATGGCTTAAATAAGTTGGCACTAAAATCTAATTAGATAAGATGTTATATTTCAGGTCAACTATAGCTTAATTGTTATAAGTTCTTGATTGAAATATTATTTTAAAATAGACCGGGCTAGACTGTAGAATAAAAATACTGGATTTTAATCCTTAGAGATTAAAGTTCAGAAAATTCGTATTTAAATGAGCATTTTAATGAAAAAATTATTAAATTTGAATATAAATATATTACAAAAAAAATTTAATAAATTGGAAATATTGAAAACCAATATTTCTTGCATTGTATAGACCTGTAATACTGTGAAGTGTGGATGTATTAAAAAACACCCCCATATTTTTAACCGTGTCCTTGTCGAACTTTTTTGCAGATTTTCATTACTAGGGTTCGGATTTTCATGCACTAAAGATCTCAAAATATGCGCTTAAAAATGCAAAATATGCATTTAAACATACATTGAAACCGCTAGCCTGCTGTACATGTAAACAGTAAACGTATTACTATGCCTGCACACAATGGTTTAATTGCAGCAGTAGTATGAAGCGTGAGTGTGAGCTGCTTTTTTGACATTTACTTTGACAGTGCTACGTACTACTGCTGCAGCTACACCATTGTGCGCAGACAATTTAGCTTTAAGCTTTAGCACGATATTCTTACACACTTTCATTTTGCTTAGCTTTGTGTCGTCGGAAGCTTTTTGTAGCCATTAAATACAGTCAAAATCGCTTACAACGACATCGGTTATAACGACCAAATTCTTAGGTCCCGGCTGAGCTCCATTATAAACCCATTCATTAACAAATCGTTTACAACGACACCGCTTACAACGACCGATTTTTTCCTTGTTTTGAAATAAAATATTGGTTATAACGACTAAGATCGACGCAGCTGTTGGTGCGACTGCATTTTTTCTGAAACGGTAAACTATTTATGGGTCTGTACATGCGATGTATCTGTCTAGACACATGTTACAGCTCACCCGTTTGTTGAGATATTATTATTCTTTATGTTTTGCGCTTATTATTGGTTTTGAGTTTGTTCAATAGTAGGTGGGGAAATTAATTAGTGTAAATTTTTCTGTGTGACGAGTGGTCGAAGAGTTTTGATGTTATTCGGTTTGCATAAATTTAATTGGAAAATGAGTCAGAAACGAAAAATCTACTTTTTTTAATAAATAATAAATGTATGTACTTTGTAAATAATTTTAGTATGTATGTACAGGTACATATATATGTCCGGTACAAATAAAAACTATAAAAATTAATAAAAAAATTGAAAACAGATTAATTTACCTATGCACCTTGATATCGGTTACAGCGACCTATCGCTTATAACGACCAAAATCGTCAGTCCCTTGAAGGTCGTTATAACCGATTTTGACTGTATAGTAAAATATGCACAAAAATTGCAAAATATGCACTAACGGTTAAATGCCATTTTAAAGGAAATTTCATGATACGTATACATAATAAGTTGCCTTGCATCCAAGGTGTTCATAAAAAAACATGCATTTGCATGGAAATCCTAGATTACCTAGATTAATCCATTTTTGTATTCTTTCTATTATTTCATTGGATATACTTCTTTTGACCAAACTTACTCCACAGGTTGGCACTAATGCAAATAATTTTTGCATAGTTGCATAATTTTTATAGTCGATTTGATGGACTATCTACCTGGTAGAATAGAATATGCCGGAATCTTGTTCAAAGCTCTTCTCCTCGCAAACTATGTTGCCTCTTTGCATATTCACCTGAAACTCTGCAATGTATGATAAATAGGCTTGAAGGGTACTGCAGATTGTGGAATTTATCAGTGAATTCGAGTATGTCGAAAGTGATGATCGTCAAGAAGGGGTCTTGTACTTCAATAGGGAACCGATTGAGATAGTGAGAGCGAATAAGTATCTGGGTGTTATAACCAGCAACATGGTTGTGGAAAGCCACCTTAAAGAAAAACTTTTTAATGCCAAAAACAAGATATGTGCAACTTGGAGAAAGTGTTTTTCTAATAAACTTTTATCTCACAGTGTAAAATCTAAAGTTTTTGTAGCGGTGGCTGATTCTGTGGCGATGTATGCTGCTAACGCTTGTGAATATCAAAAGTATGCGACCGTAGAAAAACTGCTTAGGTACTTTGTAAAAATATGTTTCTACCTCCCTAAAACGACACCGAACTACATAATTACAATCGAAACAGGATTAAGCTACATTTGGAATATTTACTCAAAATATTCAAAATGTCAGATATAAAAGACTGCCAACAATTGCAGCGTTTTATGCTATGGAGAGTAAGAGTCTATTGTTTAGGAAATTGAAGGAGCTGGCAGAATTTTGTGACCTTAATCGGCAGAATATTACCAATGGGTATGCTAGAGAAATGCTCTATAATCTTGTCTCAAAATTATGTGAGGTGTATTGAATAGATTGCTGAAACGAAGCTAAGTCCTCTGCAATTTATAGACAGCTGCAACATAATTTATATGATCGAAACTATTTCCATAATGAAAATAGTCAAAATTTAATTTCTCATATTCAAAATGAGAGGAGAACTGCTAGGACTTAACTTTATTCCACATCGAGCGGATTTACTAATTTATTGCAGTCTTTGTAACTTTTCTGAAAGGGAAGATGTCTTGCATTTTATCGGGAAATGCCCGACCCTGAAGGAGATAAGAAGAACATTTCTCGGCAGTGATTGGAAGTCGGAGGCGTACATTTTGGAGATCCTTAATTGTGAGAGAGATTTACACCAGTTGTATAATTTCTATAGTGCTGCGATATCTTATAGAACTCAAATCTTGAACGAAGACTTCTAATACTGTTTATAGAGTAACCTTTTTATTTATTTAACTACCACTTTTTAACTTTCTCCATTACTTAGTGAGAGAAGGATATTGTATTCGTACAAAATTTCGAACTCGAGATGTTATTCAATTCTGACATTTCGATGATAGGGGAACTCAAAAAAGTGGGTCGCAAAATTCTGTTCGTCTGTCTGTCTCTTTGTATGTCCCGAGGCCTACAGACTAAGCGGCTGCCCGAATTTCGTTCAAACTTCGAATCTTGAGTTTGGGGGCTTACAGTTCGGCACCGTTTTCCTTTTGCGTATTTGGTACTTCCCATACAAAATGTTCATACCAGTTTGATTTGTCCGAAAACGGCTCAAATGATTTCAACCAAAATTGATATTTAGGCTTAAGTAGGTGAGGTTAACATAGCAGTTTTCCGCTAGAAAATCGAAAATTTTGAAATTTGGACATACATTTCTCGAAAACGTTCCATACGATTGTAACAAAAATTAATTTCTAAGGTAATATGTTCATTTCTAACTTAATGGCAAACTCATTTTTTCTCTGTATTACAGTAAAATAAATTTTTGAAAAAAATAATTTTTTAAAAATGTAGTTTTCTTTAGTTCACTAGAAAACGGCATTAACCATTTTGACCAAATTACAACCTTAGAGTAAATTTTATGTTTTCAAAATTATTGTGTCCTTAATTTTCAATTCGAATCACCGAAAACGTTAATCTTAAAAACTGCTCATATCTCTAAAACCCCATTTTCGATTTCGATTAAACTTTAAAGCCAAGTAATGCTAACATCCCGAATAATAATTTGTACTCCGTTTCGAGCTAAATAGTTAAGCAATAGTATTTTTCAAACTAAACATTGCAATATTTGGTACTGTTTTGTCTGCCAAATTTTACACAAAACGCTCTAACGATTTTGATCAAAATACATATTAAAGATAAAATCAGTATTCGAAATAAGATCTCGTACTTATTTTTTCTCAAAAAGTTCGAAAAAATCTGTTTTTTTAATTATTTATATTTCCCGATCTATTTTTACATAATATCTACCTATAGGTATACAATATTTTTGTTATAATCTCTCCACTTCCGATAAAAATGAAATAACAGCTACGCAAAACTTAATTTTAGCAAATATTACCCTTTTTCAACCTTGATGAACATGTAGAGTCTACATTCAACCGACTGTTATTTTAAAATTCAAATATTAAAACTCAAAAATAACATCAACTTCCCGAATCGACCACAAGAGTGCGACACAAAAACCAACCTATCATTTTGTATCTTATGTCAGTCATACATTCATTCGCGTTTTGACCTTCAATAAATCGACGAGTCATTCCTTTTTGTCAAGCATTTTCGTTAAGAATTTTCTTTCCAAAATTTTCATTTTTTCTTCTTTTGGCTTTCAAAATTAGTTGGGGTAAATAAATAAAGAATATTTCTTGAGTTTTTTTATAACGCTTTTTAATTCGTCGACACGCTCCTACAAATAGTTATCTTAAAACAATTGCAACCACTGCCTTACACAATCAGAAACTCCCACTTCATTTGCACCCCCACACGGCACACACGTCCATCGGCATATTCAGCTTATAACTGCTAATGCAAACCCAAAAACAAATCTCTGAAAACTTACAAAAATATCTATGTCAAGATATCGGTCTAACACGAACCCTACTTCCAATCATAGACACCTCAAACCAGCGTTACTAATACATTGCATTCAAAAATAAAAATATGCATTAGCAGATCGGAAAACAGAAACCACAGCCAAACTTTGCCTTGTAAAGTGTAGGAACTTATAAAATAGTACTGTTGACGCTTTTAACTCTTTCACCATAGCTTGGGACAATTGCATGCTTCTGACAGCTTCAACTTCAACAGATGAATAACCCAAAAGTCATTTAAAATTTAAAAAGTTTTATTTAAAATTTTATTTAACACTACATATTCCTTTTCCTACATCCTATTCACCGTTTCCTTTATCTAGCATCGGTTCTCAGATCTTTACCTACCTACTTAATAAAATAAGAAAACACCCAACCAAACTTTTGATGAACGAGAAAGTTTCGTTCGACCCAGGCGTGCACTTAATTTTTTATGAGTACGATCGGATTTTAAACTAAAATGAAAAAAATATGTAACAAAACTGTCAATCTGTCAGAAATATATTTTTACTACTTTTTAAAAGTTAAGTTCAATTCGAAGATTCAAAAAAAAAATAAATAAATCAGAAGCACATCATAATTTTTCCCATTCTTCCTTAAGCGTGTCTTGCCCAGTGTTTTCCGTGGTATACTACTGATCAATGGATCTCAGGTTCGGATTCGCGGAAAATCCCAAAGTCGATCTTGAGGTACTTTCCACTGCGCCACATCTCGCCACATTATCATATTTTGACGCCCCGTTTATTAAAGATCGATGATGGAGGACCCACTTATTCGGGTGTACTTTCGAGACATTCCTTCAATCGGTCATAAAAAAACTTCATCTTTTTTCTTAGAAGGACCATTCACATCCCACTTCAATTCTTGCAGTCATCAAGACCTCTATTTTGGGTATAGTATGACAATAACTCCCTTTTTACACCCGTGAAAAAAATAATCTGTCCCAAGCTGTTTCTACAAGTGAATGTTGGAGCTGTGCTTATGTGTCTTACGCAAACGTTCGGCTGGTGATCTCATCTGTACTGGTATCGGTATTTTGATATGTATTTTGATCAGAAATTCCAAAGCCTCACTTGCAAAAACCAATTAAAGCCTCTAATACAGCAAAGTAGACAAGACATCGTTCAAGATGCCAAGTGCTCCGGCAATTGCTTCCTGGAAAAGGCAGGCTGAAAGATGGAGTGCTTTAAAAATCGGTCATCTTGGGGAAATTCACTCAAAGTGTTGGCGAGGAGAAGGCCAAGCAAATTCTTGCAGCGTGTCGCGGCGAAATGGGACCCAACAACTGCGAAATTGCAGACCAGATGCTAACCTGTTTGAACAAACAAAAGGCCCCTATCCTTGAATGAGGCTACTCTCTTGTGTTTTATGCGGAATTGTGCTCTCTAAATAAAGCAACAAAATATTTGAAACTGTTACCCAGTGGGGTCTCTTTTAATGTTCTTTCAGGTGTAAACCTTCTTTGAAGCAGCTCCTTTGAATCGAGTTCCAGTTTTTTTTTACCTCATTCTGAACCACCTTGTCGTCCAAATCACCACACGCCTCGAGGGCATTTACTAAATTAGCACAACATTTCGGTATAACAAACAGACCATCTCCCATCCATATCCACACAAACACAAAGGAAAATATCAATCAGGATATAATATAATTTCCTTGCGCTCACACAAAGGAAGAGACATACACAACACACATCACACATTCCTTTCATCGAAACAAAATGCAATCCCCATTCGGCATCAACAGGGCGGTGGTATATCAAAACAAAAACGAAATCAAAGAAAAATAAACCACGCGTCGTCCTCGCAAAGGAAGAAATCCATTTACGATAATTAAAGTAATGTGTCGGGTATATTTGCCAATGTCCTTTTATATGGTTTGTCTCTTGTCTCACTCTCATCAGGCGTCACACAGAATCTAGCCGCAACTAAACGAGATGAGATGAGATATGCGCCACCGGAGCATGCGGCCGGAAGGCGAATTGAAAGGAAAACTCTATTCGAACCAAGACGCCGGTGTATAGTCTACTGATCCTGATGATATATATGCCCACCAAGCAAAGAAAAAACAGCCAGCAAATAGCGGAAGTGACAAAATGAATTATTTCATTTCAGCAGCTCCCCCAGGCTTTTTCCATCAGCAGTATAGCAGTTGGTGGCGGCGGCGGTCGTCTTCTTTAGGGCTGCTGTGTGTGCTTTTGTCTGTCAATTGTCTCCACGACGACGACGAGGAAGAGGACGACATTAGGGGGGGGTTGCACTAAAACAGCAGTCTTGTCCATGAAATCGATTTTTTTCGACTTCCATAGTCGGTCGGAGTGGGGAGATTTTGCCAATTATTCGACGCGTATGCTGCAGACATACGGAGACGGACCCAGCAGGATAGGACTGCTGGGAGGATGGGGAATTAGGTGCGTGAATAGTTGTCACTCAGTTGAAATTTTCTTCTTTTTTATTTCGATGGTGAAAAGTAAATCCCGTAGCGGATTTACAGCGACAAAAGAGCCGAATCCCAAACGCTCGTCGCCCTCTCGCACAAATTGAAAACATGTCAATGGCTTTTGCCGTGGTGTCAGAGTCAGAGCGCTCGGCGGCGCCTACCCTTAGCATTTGTACCAAGTCGTCGGCTGTCAGTTGATCATCTGTCAAAAAGTTAATTCATTATTATGTCGAACGTATAAGCAGAGAGCGAACAAAAAAAACCAAAACAAACCGCCCCAAAGCTGGGATGTCGTCTGGCAAAGAAAATGGATGATTGCCTGGGGCTGCTTGCAGGATACACTGCAGTCCTCACGGGCAAGCCATCGCCTCGCCACTCAATCAGTCTTCGTAGAGTCGCCTTAAAGTTTTAATTTTCGTGGTACTACGAATATTCGAAGTTCACTTGTGCAGTTCCGTTGTTGGGAGCGTTTTGCTTACAGTTTTTGCGCCCTTTAAAGTGCGATTAATTTCCGCCCTTTGACACGATGGAGTTGGGTTGGGAGTTCACAGTTCTTTTTTCTATGCCATGAATTTTGCCGTCAGGTTAAGTGACTAACACTGAACTTTTAATTAAATTTTCAACAGAGCACAAACACACGCACAGCTCTATAAAACCTCCGAAACACACAGTGAGTTTGTTCAACTACTTCCTTTTGGTCCTTGAAATTTATGGCAAATTAATTGACTGAAGGTTTGTTTTTAGTTTATCATACGGGGGCTGACACACAGAGGCAAAATCTGGAGGAGGACCTGAAGTTGAATTGAATTATTAGTGCGGGGATGACAAACTCTCTTGCTTGCTCAGCTCTGCTGTGTGACATCGATATAGGGAGGGCCATTGAGTTTGGCTAATTTGCCGACATGCATAGAATTTATTATGGAAAAGTTAGCTAACAACAACAACACCAGAGTGCTCTGGGGGGGAATTATGCGGTGAAAAGTAGTTTTTAAGCTTCGCAAAAGCTGCCTCGAGCAGCCAGCGCTGAGATGCGGTACTTTATTAGGTCACTTGGTTTTGAAAGGTATTTCCATGCTCGCAATTACCTCTGACGACATGATGGCACAGCAAATGCAACACTTAACAGCTTAACAGCTTACGGTTGTGGTTGATCGGAGTTCAAGTTGACAATTTGGCTGGAGAAATGCAGTGGAGGTAATTAAGGGATGTTGATACCTTAGGTCTTTGGAGTTTTAAAAGGAAAAATTCGAAGCAATGCAGTCGGAGTCAGTGGTGGAAGACTGGCCTATTATGATTCCCTTATACTCATTGTAGCCGTTTTCACTTACTCTTGCATCGTCCTGTGGACATGAAGAAGTTCATTAGCTTGCCGTGCTGGAAAACTTGTCAAGATTCTTTGAGAAGTAGGTGCCTCCCGCGGAATTTGTTACTGATATGTGGGCGCAGTGACTTTCTGCTTGACTACTGAGCGAGTGGACTTAAGTTTGACGACCGGAAGAAGACAAATTGCATCGTCAAGTTCCATTCCACTGTTATAACTGTCCTAGGAAAGCTTGGCAATACAGTTGTTTGGAACATAAACTAACTACTAAATAGACTGACAGCTTCAGCCAAAAAAGAGAAATCGCCTACAAGCTGAATATGACCTTGGATGTAGCCCAGTTTGAATTCATGTATTTGTGACCATGTTAATCAAAGGGGCTCACTCATACTTGAAAAAACCATCCTATACTCTTCCGGTTTTAACCGCATGTCGGTAGCGTGAGGTGGGCTTTCATTTCGTTATCGAGTGTTGCGGCTGTGTTGGGCAAATAACAATTGTTCTTATGTCGTTTTCGATTTGGTTTTTAAGATTTCTGCTGCCAAATCGAGCATAAAATCCGAATTTTAACGATTCTTGTGTGTATTGAGTTGGAACAGTTTTTGGTGCAGAATATGGATAGAGAACAAATTATGCTACGTAAAAAAACCATAATCAACATGAACTTCTTAACATTTATTGTTATAAATCCATTTACAAATTGTTTGTTATTGAAAGAGTGCCACCCGGCGGCCATTAATACACGTATTCACAGACAGGAAAGATAAGAGAGCGCAAGAGAGGGCTCTCATTCGAAATTTGCGGGGAAAATCGGGTAGGCGCACGAAAGCTGTCAGTCTTTTTACATTATTACATTTACATTGTATTCGTCCTGAATATTATGAGAAAGGTTGGCCTAAGGTCCCATACAGACCTCTGCGGACAACGATCTCTTTGTTTAGTATGTCGGCGACACAGGTGCAATTATTTATTGTTTTGTGTCCTCAAAGATTCCCTCGTCGCAGAGATTCGCCTACGAGTATGGCAAGGAATCGTCTATTTCTTGTATTAGTCTCTCGACCCTGGCTTCCATAGGCTCTTACCGATAAATATAACCTTCAATGGAGGTCCATCTGGCTTTAAATTCTTGTGTGACCTTTTTCCCTGCTTCAAGCCTTGAAGCGTAGTAGAACCCTCCGCTCTTTCGTTACCTGGAATGCCGTCACTTGTGCTGTGTTGAAGACCCTTATGTGGTCCGGGAGGCGCGTAGAAATTGAATTATGCCCACAGATTCGGAAAAGATGCCTGACCGTTCACTAGCGACAGTCGTTGGTTTGTGTGTTGGGTGTCCACTTTGGAAAGGCACTTGAAAAAGTGGATAAAGTGTCCAAATAGAAAGTGATGTGTCTTGTGATAGGTAAAAAATATTAGTGGAAACCAGGAATGACCTTCTTCGTACTTGTCGTAGTTATCCATACCCAGCCCAAGATGGAGTGTCCAATAATGACATAACGACCTTTGAGATTTTGGGGCTTTTAAGTCACAGGAGTTGATTGGATATTTATTTATCCAACGGCATGTCGAAGCATCCAATATCCTTTCTACTGCGTCGGCGAGTGGTATGTTTAAATAGCGAACAGTTGATAATGTTCTACCACTGCTCCTTTTGGGAAGCATTTTCTGCGTTCCGGTGTTCTACTGTATGTGAAATGTTAAGCGTTCTCCACTAGTAGCTCGAATTGGTCTGTTCTGGCGCAGGATATTAAAAGCGATGCCATCAGGGTCTCAAAACCAACTTATCGAGGTGACAAATAGACGACTGCCTTCAAAAGTCAATGCTGTCCGACCAACATCCGGAATTGCTGTGACAGTGGAAGATGAACGTCGAAAAAGAAGCCTAATCTAGAACACTCCCACTTCTCTGCTTGTGTGGTATACCCTTTTGATGGTATAACGTAAAAACGAGACTACTTCAATGTTCTCGCTGACGACTTCACTTAAATCGGTTTTTCAAATGGAATACAAAATTCAACTAATGAAAAATAGCTTCCTACCTCTTTTAACTCATTTTAGAAAAAACCTACTAAAACTTTTTGTCTAGCTATTTATAATCCGCGGCCTACGACTCAAGTGGATTACCTATTGCAAATTAAAAAACTTAACAAAAACCATTTCAGGTTCTTCTCGACAAAACACCCGCGCTTAATGCATAAGCTTTCCAACCCCCATACATACATAGATTTAAACCACTTAACGGAAATCTAAAAATATCCTTTTCTACTTAAATCCAACACAATTCAAACGATGACAGATGTTTCCTAACCCGTGTACTCATCTCTCAAACTCCAATAGCAAACAGTATAAATGCGAAATCCTTTCGTGTGAAACAAGAACGATGCCAAAAGATAAAAAAGGGAACAGACGCACACAAGACACGACACGAAATCAATTTGAAAAACTTTCCAAGAATAGCACGAATTAACCAGGCAAATCCGAATTGAAAAGTGATTACCGATGACGAATATAGCAGAACATCAACTTCGAAACGCAGATGTCTGTATATACCTTTGGCTACTGAACTGGCTAGCGAGTGGTGACCGATACTCAGCTCGATAGCAATAACTGCAGGCCAGGGTGGTCAATTATCGTCTTCGACCATCTAAGGGGGGATATCGCGGATGACATCCGAAAAATGTTCGTCGAAAGGGATTTGCAGCAGTGAACAGATAGAATACCGGAAACCTTTTTCTAAAAAGTATCTTTGGTGCTCTGGTAAATCCTAGTAAGTGGTTATTTGTCGGATTTTACTGGCAAAGAACTGTGGGGTAGGCAGGGGACATATTGAGATGCACTTACTTCAGATCTAGTCGATGTAAACAATTTGCAAGGGAGTAACGTTACTTCTTCAAAAGGATCACAAGCAATGTTGCCGCAGTGTTTTTTAAAAGTGTAACAAAGTTTTTCAAAAAGTGTAACAAATGGAAAAAATGGCAAAAATGTAACAAGCTGAAAACAAATTTTAAATTTTATAATTTTACAAAAAAAAACAACTCTTTATTGACCTACCTGTACATTTTGTGTTTAACAAATAAAAAAAAACTAAAAATGAAACAAAATTATTGACCACCGAAGTAGATTTCAATTTCTATTTCACAAACTTTATTTATCACGAGATGTAGAACATTCTCAACAGCGACGCGTGCTCTGTGTAAACAAACAAATTACATTGACAGAAATTGGTAGAAGTGTGTTCGAAAGAAAAAAGTGCTGCCAGTTCAACTTTTCAATATTTTTTAAGGAGAAAAACAAAAAAAGATTTTAATGGGAAAAAGTGTATCAAAGCGAAAAAAAATTAACATTGTAACAAAATTATAAAATAATTAAAAAGTGTAGCACTTTTGTTACACTTGTATCATTGTGGCAAAGCTGATCACAAGTAAAGAGATCCTTAGGCGAACTGTTTTCTAGTTCGTTTTCCAACGTCCTTGGGCACTCGTCTTCTTCTTTTATTTCTGTTTTATTTCAGGAACTATTCGATGATGCGAACATAATTTTAAACGTACATCTAAAATTAGGCTCTATATTTCATCAGTTTGTATGTCCAATCGTGGTTTAGACACTGGCTAAGGAAAGGTGAAAATACAGGGTAGTTGGAAATTGGAACAGTGGATAATTTATTCGCTATTTGATTTTTACCCAGTTCTAAAGAAACTCCTCCGCTGGATTTTTACTCATATTTTTGGGTTCGGACTCACTCTGTCGTATTGGCTTCGATTGGTCACGTAACCCACCACCCTTAAGAGAGGCACACGTACATTTGAGACCGTCTTAAGAATACCAGCCCTCGAAGATAGTTGATTTGATGATCATTTTCCACCGTCCTTATATTTACGTCGCCCAATAATCGTTCCTCTCCAGTAGTTCAAGTCGGTCTGTTCTTCCACAGAAAGTTAAACCTCACGCGCGATATTAATACTTAAGATGCTAGGATTCTTCCCAATAAACATGTGAAATTCCCCCTAAAATCCAAAACCACTCCACTGTCTCCGTGGACGTCATTCCAAATAGAGCTTTGGTATTTGCACAATGAAGTTCTGGGTCGGGGCCATGGCGGTATTAATAAAACAGACATTCCCCAGCACAAGGACACCCTCACAAATACACATCTGCACCCCCTACTCACATGTGACATCGAGTATACGAAAAGAAGTTGGAAAATGACTTTCTGCTGTCATTCTAAGGATAAAAAGATTACAACTAGAAAGGAATAATAGGATTTTTATGCCATTTTCCCGAGTGAGAGAGAAGGAGAGTGCCTAAACCAAAGGCCAATGCCAAATCAAAGAAAGAAAGATAATAAAAGGAAGAACCTTTCCCGACAAAGTTGACAATCAAAACGAAATTAAGTTTCACTCCTCGAGAAGCGTCCCGAAAAGTTTTTTTTTTTTCCTACTTTTTTTTCTCTATCTCGTTCTTTTCGTCCTTTATCCATTTCGATGGATGGCGTTTGGTTTATGTTGAGTCTTGAGTTTTATTTGTAGCATGCTATAGACAGGGGGGAATAAAAACGGGAGACCATAGATCGTCCTTAATATGTGTGTTGTAATGATAATGATATGGACCCCAAATTTGACACTTGTCCTTTTGGTCTGAGATGGCGGGGAACTCCCCTCAGCCATGTGGTATGTGTTGATAGTTGGATGAGTGGGAAACAAATCTTGGAATTTCATTAGCCCATAAATAGTTGGGATTGGGACACACGGGATTGGGATAGGGGAAAGAGAAGGTTTTGCCTTTTAGGATTAAAGAGGGAACAGGAAAAAATAGAAGTGGAAAAAGGCGTTCATTAATTAGACAGTTGGAGGATGTTCAGCTGACCAATGTGTGGCATTTCTGGTTACTCGGCTGTCGGAGATGTTAGTTTTATTGCGCAGGAAAAATGGAGAGATCCTTTTGGGGTTGTTATTAGCGTTTTATTATGAGATTAAGTGATCACTTTCACTTTGGCTGGGGATTTTTTGATGAATCCAAGGCGGATCATGGAAGTTGTCACCGACAACTCTCTCATATACTTTGATTGGTATTGCCTTTGATAATTTGAGTAGATGGCGGTTCACTTTAGCCCAAACAGTGTTTTTATTATGAAGTTCAAGCTTCAGTTAAGAACCGACGTTTTGCATGAGCTTTTATTACATTTTTAGTCGAAATTTTGGATGAGCCATCATTTTTATACAGATTTTATTCCTTTCCCACATCCTGGGACCAAAATTTGACTTTGTTTTGTGCAGACCTGAGTTATCTATCCTTTTTTTCTTACTCTATACTTCGCACTAGATTATAAGAGATGATAATCATACCGTATTTAGGATGTGTTCATTATATAAAAAAAAGTCAGTGCTCTCAGACCCTTCGAATAAAAATTCCTATTATAAGAGCTAAAATGCCCCTTTTTTTCTAACGTTCTATTTGATTTATTCCACCTACGAAAAACAACAATCAAACATTGAATTATTCAATTTCTGTTGCTTCTAAAAGTAACCAAGTGTTGTGTTTCAAAGTTAGAAGTAAATTGTGACTCCCCCAAGCAAGCACCCTATTTATGACGGGCATATTAAAATAAGCAACAGAAATTCAGATTTATTTATTCGGCAAACATTTCCTTGTTTCAATTTTATTTCATTTAAAGACCAACATTTAAAAATAAATAAAAAATTGCCCACGATCTGTTGACACTGCCTCTGGATAAAACTCAAAACGTTCTGTTTGCGATTTGGCAATCTTTGTCAAAGTAGTCTATTTGTGTTGACATGAATAGGTAGTGCTTCAGACCTTCCGAATTAAAATTCCCACGTCGAGAAGTAAAATGTCCTCTTTTGCCAAGAACTATGTATTTCTATTTCCTTAAATAATAGCTTTTCTCTCACTCACCAAAATCAAAGAAATGCAATTTTGGTACTAAAAATTTCTTAAAAATTACTACCAATGTTGTTTTTCAAAGTTTAAGGGAAAAGTATAAATTCCCTTTTTCAACATTTCTGCCTAAGTGCGGAACTATTAAGAAAACAAATAGAAGTCCACATTTAATCAACTTCGTTCCATTTGAAATCGCTTCAAAACGCAAATTTCCCCTAAAAAATACCCCCACCTGTTAACACTGCTTTGTGTAAAAATCAATAATCAATACACCACGTGGGCAGTTGGCACTCTCCGCCAACGTAATCGATTTGTGTATACACCAATATGCCAAAACCAAAAAGGTTTGACATTCAATCTTCAGCTCCTTCCCTCGCAGTTCTGTCCCTCCAACCAGAAGCAATCGGCGAAACATGTGGGAGACAGTTTTTTCGACAAACCCAACTTCCATGTTCGCGACTTATAGGAACATGGATTTCCAACACAGCCACAACTAAGCGAAGCCAACTCAGCCGAAAGTAAACACACTCCTTTTGCACTTGCTGTATACCTTCTCATCCCAAAACAGCCAGTAAACCTAGGCCTACTATGAAATTCTATCTCTCCAACTCGACACGTGTCCTTAACGAAATTAATTTAAAACTCAATTAAAGCGAAGCGAGAATTCAAACAACAAATCGCTTGGCAGTAAACAAGGGCTGCCAACATCAAATAGCACCTCATCCTTGGACTCGTGTAAAAAACTTTCAGCATGGGTATGTAAACCGGCAAAAAAAGCTCAGAGGACATATACGAGTATATGCGCCCGAATCTTTGGCATCAGGCTCTGCAACCTTCTGCTAGATGTTTTAATTAAACATTAATAAAGTGGATTCTGATTTGATGGATGGCTGATAGCCTCAATGCGATGTCCTTACAATCCAAACCGACAACAACCAGGACGACACAACCAGCATCGAAAATCACCATGCTCCATATCCAGCTGCTGCTGTTGGCTGTTCTGTCCGTGTTCTCTCGAAGAGCATCTCACAATGAGGGTTTCTCTGTTCCAGGATAATGTATACCATTGGAAGGAGGTAAGCGACTCGTATTTGTTTTTAATTTATTTTTCCTCAATATTTGTTTAGCCGGTGTGTTTGTTCGCTCTCATCTTGAAAATCCATTTCAATTGTTTTACTCTCGCTCCAGTGTTTCATGGTGTAGTACACGACTCGATCCAACCCACATGGTTACCTGACAAGTTGTCTGGGCGACGACGGCGTCCAGCACATACTCGTAGTGTTAGTCACTACTCTCCGAATGTAGATGCAGATGAAGCTCGAATTTGCTTTCCGACTGCATCTACCTCGGGAAGGAGGTGGATTTTTTTCCGGTTCTGCTTCGCCAAGCAAACTGTTGGATATTTTAGAATCAACAGAAAAGCAAATCTCACGTTTGTCAATGAGAAACATGTGTCCTTCGGAGTCCCCCCCCTTTTTTTTGTCCATCTACCACTCAATAAAGTTTGTTTACCTTCAAGGTACCGAAAACCAAACCAACAGAGTTGATCGCCACTTGGACTTCCATTTCGATTTGTACCAGTTTTTTTTTTCTCATTTTAAGAAGACGAAGAGCGAGTAAGGAAGGTATGTGTCCTATTGTGCTACTGGTGGTGGCGATGATGGTGACAGGTTACAAGTGCGATATTTGACGGAGAGAACTGCACTCTTCATTACGTGGAGGAGGATTCAGTTACTGGTAGTTGACAGATAGCGATAAGTGTTTGGTACTCGAAGACTTAAGTGGTATAGTGTGCAAGGAGTTGTCCGGAAATTAAACAAATCTCTCAGTGGTGCGGTATTTGATCGCACACTGCATGGGATTGGTGTGGAAACAGTGAATTTGGAAATTGAATGCAGTGGAGTTTGGACAAGCAGGAATCCATTTACAAGTTGAAAGTATCTGTTGACATTATGTAAGGTGGGCGAGTTGAACAGTGTAACTGGGTTTTTTTAATTGAAAATGTTTTTAGTGAAGGTAGGATTGGGGTGGACATCAGCAGCAAAGCCTTCAACTCGAAAATATACTTTGTGAACCAAGTTCTTTGCTTAGTTTGGCTTGTGTATAAACCCAATCATAGATGGCAGCACTTTGAAAAAAAAAAAAGATTCTACTCTTAGGAGCAGGCTAAAAATGACTCCTCACGATCAAGTCATCATTTGTAACCCCCGAACCCCGTGCGGCAAAGTATAAGCTCAAGTCGAGACCTCGGGCAAGTTCATAATTGCAACATTGTTGCACATGCCATGCAAAAAATATTGATTCAATGCAATTATGAACAGAAACACTGCTGCAAGTTTGCAGTAGTTTTGCATTTCCAAAAAAGAGTTCATATATGCAGTAGGCAGTAAAAAAAATGACAGAAATTTTTAATTTATCTTTCTTCTTTCAGTGACAGATGGCCGTTATTTATAAAAACTTTAATAATGTCAATTAGAAGAATCATTTTAGGACTGATTCTTAATCACTTAAATGGATCTAATTTTGAAAGTGTTCAGGCAAAAATTTCTGAAAGATACATATAGAAGCAAAATTCAAAGAAAAAGGAAAATTCTTTTGATAAAAATTAACAGGATTTCAAGAAACATTCCAAAAACTAAGAGTTTTGTTAAAACCGTAGGACAATTTCCATATGATGTTTTCAGATACCATTTTCGTATGAAAAAGGCCACATTTCAGGTACATTTTCTATTTCTACAATGCTTTCTTATTAAAACCTTAAATTTTATATAAATTTCTTAACAGTTTATTGAAAAGGACATTTCGTCGCTGTTCAAGAAAACCGGCATAACTCAAAAAACTTGATTTTTCAGGAGAGCTGTTTAAAGTTTCTGAGTTGCAGAAATTTGCACACTTTTTTCAATTTTCACAATTTTTTCAAATGACTATCAATATCCATCTAGCGAGCTACAGTTATGCCGATTTTACAGAAAGATAGAGAATTTTTTTCTCATTCGAGTGGCATTATTAACTCAAAATTCGTATTTTTTGAGTTATGCCGGTTTTCTTAAACAGCGACGTTTGTCCACTTTGGATAATGTCTAATTTTGGTCGACCCAAAACCTCTCTGAGGCTGGCACTTTTGCTAACTATTTGGAAGCTCGCTAACAATTGTTCCTTTAGAGAGATCAGAAATTTATTTAACGTTGCTAAGGGGCTGGCTTTTAAGTACTTCTTTGAAATCACAAAACTCAAGAATAGGTAAAAGTATATAAAATGGCCAGATTCAATTGAAGAACAGATAATAATAATGGACAAATTTGCAAGTTTAAGGAGTAATCCTTTTCCAAACGTTCTTGGATGTGTGGACGGAACTCAAATGCCTATAATAGCACCCAAAATAGATCCATCAAGCTATTTTAATCGAAAGGGTACGTTTTCAATTAATATGCAGGTTAGTCAGGTTTTAATGTCGATTATTGTCTTATATTTGATAAATGATTTTCATTCCTATAAACACACAAATAATATATTTTAACTTTTTAATAAAAAAAACCTTCATTTATTTTGGATATATCTATTTAATTTTCATTTATTTTACTTACATATTTGTTCCTGCCATCGTCCTGCAACTCGGCAACAAAATAAAAATTGTCTTATATTTGATAAATGATTTTCATTCCTATAAAACACAAATAATATATTTTAACTTTTTAATAAAAAAAACCTTCATTTATTTTGGATATATCTATTTAATTTTCATTTATTTTACTTACATATTTGTTCCTGCCATCTTCCTGCAACTCGGCAACAAAATAAAATTCAATGCAGAGTTGATCGCAATTTGACTGTCATTTTACTTATATGAACGCAAATAAAACGACCGTCATGCAAAGATAATGCTTACATTAATGAACGCGAAAATTTCAGTACTGCCGCATTTTTACTTTTAGGAACTCAGCCCTCCTCTCTGTCAAGTAATCACCTTGCACACGTACTAGCTCTTATGATAGAAGAAATGAAGTAAGACCCCAAATCTAATTTTTATGGCCTTATTTCATTTTTGAAGACCAAAAACATGCTTTTTGTATATTTTCGTCTTTAAAAATAATAAACGAAATAAAAGAAAATATGCCACCGCCGAATAGAATATATTTAATGGACGGAACTTTTAAAATAGTTCCTAAAGGTTGCTTAAACCAGCTCCTAGTCATCTATATTCAATATTTTGACGAGGTAATTATTTTAATTAAAAAAATTAAAAATCATTGCGCGATTTTTTGTAACAAATTTTCTTTATTCCTAAATGTTATAGAAAGTTTATCTTACTAAAATTCATAATTTAAAAATATTTACAAATTTGTGTCTTAGGTATTTCCATTATTTTTCATTTTAATGAATTTAAAAACCAGAAAATGTTACGAAGAAATGTTGCAATATTTAATAAAAAATACATATATAATGGATTGTAAATTTATTTCATATATATTAGACAATATATTGAATAAAAAAGCAATGAAATATAAAATAAGCAACAACAAAATTTGGGGTGTAATTTTATTTCTGAAATTGGGGTTTTATTTCATTATATTTATAAAAAAACCCCAAATTTGGGGCCTTATTTTTTTTTTGGGGCCTTATTTCATTATGAGAAAAGTACAAGACAACTGGCGGTGTGCCACAAGGCTCGGTCATAGTAGGTAACATGCTGCTAAATGTTATGTATGGCGAAATTCTGTCTCTATACCAATATCAAGAGAATCATCAACAACCAGGAGGTATTTACAAAAATTCATCAAAAACTGATGATGGAATAACGAGGCCGATGAGTAACATTGGAGGCATGAAACAGGGAAAGATCATCGGAACCTGAAAACTGCAATGGAACGAATCGAAAGATGCTGCAGAAGCTCAAGCCAGTGATTGATGTTTGGATTAAACAAAAAAAGACGAAACCGACATCTTGCTTTCCTAGAGGCATTTCCCCATATCCATACAACTAGACATTGTGCTGAGTTCAGCCAAATAACACGCCTCCTGCAGAGAAGCTATACGAGGACGAGAACGTAGTTAGTTTTGCGCTGCTATAAGATCGACATTGTGGTAACAGTCAGACTACTAGAAGAGGTAGAGGTCAGGTTTTCATGAGACTTTGCATCAATGGTTTACATTGGCCGACTTCAATGGAGTGGGCGCTACATGCCGCAGCTCTAGCACTAAGCTTTCCTTAAACATTATCTTACTAGGGTTCTTCTTTTTGGCAAGTAGAAGCGACCCACAATTTACTACTGCATCCCATCGATTATTCCACAGAGCTGCACTGTAGGAGATACAAAACCCATGCAGGTATGGTTGTATATTACGTCAGACTTCAAAAGTTGTAACACAATTTAAACTTAAAAATCTAGACCTAGACCTAGAGACCTACTGCAAACGAGGTGAGAACTTAATGCTTATTTTTAAAGCGATTTTCGCCTGATGAAAGCTGAGTGAATCTGAATGGAATCCAATAGTCCAGCCCGAAGCGTCTTAAATATCAATACCCAAGCGTACCACGCCTTAAGTGGCACCAACAAGAAGATCGGAACAATCAACTTAAGGTCTGCTGGACCGTCTATACGTGACTCCCGTCGGTCGACAATTTTCGCAAGCGATCTGACCTAAACTCCGCCTATGGATGATTTCCCCGTACCCAGGAAAGCATTCTTGCAGTAAGACCAATGCTATACAGAACTTGGGACATCAAATCTTCAAACTATATAAATCACGTGGCCCGCTCTAAGGGTCTACTGTCGGATATATTTCCTAAAAAGCCAGTGTGTCGAAATAAAATAATTCCATGCGGAGAAATCTCTTACAGTCTGAAAAGGGAATTCCGTGTCAAGTTGTGGCAGGGTTATACGGAATCGACTTGGACACATGTTGGCAGGACCGGACCAACCACATGTGAAAGATGTGCAAATGCACAGGGCGCCAACTTCTGGGGGCGCAATGCTAGGAAAGAAACATTCATTTTATCTTGCGCGAATAATTATTGCAATTTGCATTTCAAACAAAAAGCTTGTTCAAATAATCCCGAATTAACAACATTCATCATACCTGTGCTGGGCTATTTCTTGCACATTAACTCACATCACTTGCAATGTTGCAACTTCAAGGGGAATTTAACTCCAAATATCGCAAAATAAAAAATCCCACTAGATCTATGCAAGTGCACTTCTTACCTATATATTCTCAAAATATTCCACTCTGTTCATGTAGGTATATTCCCTGCACATCCGCTTACATTTTGCAAAAGAACCTAGTTCAAAGATCTCAAAGCAAAAAATACCGCAATAAAAAAAACGCATTGAAAGTCTACCTCCTGAGTGATGTGGAAAAGACTCATGAATGTGTGCAAATATGAAAAAAGGGCGCCTTCTGTAAATCTTCCATAGGGCGCTAGTTTTTCTGGAGCCGGCACTGCATGTTGGGTCTAAGATCCCACAACCACAAAATAGAACCAGAATACCGAATGCTCGGTGGGGTTGCCCAGTGCTTTTGCCTACACCCGAATTGGATTATCTGCTGACGAACAACAACGGCTCTGCTTACGCAAACCATCAGCAAAGCAAAGTGCAAGAAGAGCGCTGCAATAAAAACAAATGAACGCGTGGCTCATGAAGTCCATATGAGACCTGGTTCGGCATTCTGTAAGGCGAAACGTTAAAACGTTTTCGTGCGCACCAAAACGTTTGATCGTTTCGCCTTACAAAATCTGACCCCTGGTTCCTATTTTCTTAAAATTATTCGTTTTCCATTTTTTTTATTATTTATGTTTGAAACTTATGGGCGGAAACATCTGAGCGGACAAGCTTTCTCAAGAAAGTTCAACTCTCGAATATGTGTCAGATGGAAAAGAAATCCCAAGAGCTGTGCAAACAATCTGACAAAACCAAATGGACATTTCGACCTATACCGCATTTATCACGCACAGATCAAACACTCGCCACCAAAACTACAAAAAAAAAAAAAAAACCAGCACAGTTTCGACTTGAAACTTGCACCCAATCACTTATCACAATCTGTAGCCAAAATCTAATTTGCAAGTCCTTGTGCACACAATTTACTTTACCAAATTGCATTCCAATATTGCACCACACACTATCGTAAACAAGCCATCTCTAGCTCTGTATATATGCGAAACTCAAACTGAGAAACAACACACATCCTCGTGCAAACATCACCCGAATCCTTTGCAACTTCTTTATGAACTCAACTCAATTAATTTCAAATCAAAAAAATTGAAATCTCACATGAGTGTAGTGTGTCGTCGTCGTCGTTGACTCGTTTGTTTGTGCCGAAAACTTTCCTCCTCTTTGCCATCCAGCATACACGCACAGAGGGAGAGAGAGAGATGAGAATGGGAAAAGTGTCCTGCAGCCGCACAGAGATGGTCGTCAACGAAGACTGCATATATCGCCACCACCTCACCCAAAAGATTAGCAAATGGACTTTTTGCCAAAGTATTTCCGACTTCGCATCCGGGCCACCGCACGCATACATATCCGGCGACAGATTTTCAATTTAACACGTGTGATAGTTGCATTTGTGCCAGGACTAAACTTTTAATGGATTTCACATTAGCCGAATAGTTTCATGTTAACACCCACTCGACGGGGGTGAGCGGATGTGGGTGCGCGCCAAAAGAAAACCCAACTGTCAAACTAGAAGCAAAGGAATACGAATCGGAGTGGCAACGTTCTCTCCTCTTATACTGTTTTTTTGTTTTCTCGCAAGTTGCACTTTGAGCTGTCGAACTCGCAGAGTGGCAAAAAGTTGCTCGCAACACAAAAAGACAAAAATGCCTCATATACGGTATCCAAATCCCGATTTAGAGGTCGGTTCTTATCTCAGTGAAGCTGCAGCTGGGAATGCATTCCTACAGCATCCCCCTTTGGTGGAACTCAACGAGACGCTTTGTCAATTTGTAGCGCAGCAGCATTCGCCTGCTCTGTAAGTTCTTATCTCTTGTGATGTTGTCGTTGAAGTTGCATAGCAGTTGTTGCCGAAAGGGCCCTAAAACAGCGCGGCGCTCCCTCCTCCAGGGACAAACTGTGAGAACTGCTCTGCACTCATCCGCCCTTAGTCCAGCCAACAGTCTACTTATAAAAACTGTTTAAGGAAAATTAGATAAACTGTTTGCTGCGAGATGTCATGATGAGCGGAGAAGGGACATCGCGCATTGAGTATTCAACTGAAAAGTTTCACTTCAAACGAAACTTGGATACATTCGGTTTATGAGTGTGTGTGTGTGTAGTATACTTTATGTCTTTTAAGTGCTACGTGCGGTAAGGAGCAGAAGCAGTTTTCTTTTTATTCGCTCAGTCCTGAGTTGATGCTTCTTTCGCTGCGACGAAATCAACTTGTTTGAAAAGTGGCAACTTTTACCCGTCTCTGACTTTTATGACGTCCAAAAAACTTTCCAAAAGCGAGCAGCTATAAATGGATGTGTGTGTGTTTTATTTTTAAGTATTTTTGACAGTTTTTTTGTTATTTAATTTTTACTTTTGCATTTTTTGAGATGTTTTCTTGGAACTGCTGAGCGGGAGATAAGAAGATCTTCCATGGGAACAGTTTAAACACTTGAGAGTTGAGACGTTTGCGCTGCAAGTTGCCGAATGTCCGCTAGACGGTGAAAATTAGTTTTGTGATGAAAGTTTGCGGCAAGGATATCTTGAGCGATTGGAAGTTGTGTGAACGCAGTTTGAAATGAATGCGGGAACTGGTTGTGTTTGGTGGGGGTATAGGAAGACAGACTAAGACGATAGTTGAAGGTCTTCTTTAGGTTAGACACGAGAAAACGTTCCGAATATTGATCCATATCCAAAAGTCTGGCAAACTCCTGCTGAACGTCTTTAAGATATGTAGCAATGACTTATTGGGATCATACGCAACTCGTGTCGACATCTGGAATATCAAGGAGAGGACGTACGCATTGAAAGTCGTTTGGGTTGGAGGTCTGTACTGCCCGCTGTTCTCCTCCACCAAACCCTTTGACGCTAGCCGATCCGAAAATATTACGATGGATTTTCCTCTCGAAACGATCGAGGATATCTCTTTATACACTCATAAAAAAAAAATGGTTAGGCGAAGAATTTTGAGATTTTAAAAAAATTTTTAAGTTAAAAGTTCTTGGCTCAAATATTAATTTTGTGAACATGAACTCGTTTTTAAGTTTTCAATAATCAGGTTTTCAGCGTAAGAATAATATACTCTCCATAAGTATTTTATTACATCATTGCCAACAATTTCATTTTTAAATCAAAGATTTTGATATTTGGGCTCATTTTAACCAACGAAAATTGTTGGCATTACAATTTTTTTTTAAATAGATTCTGGATAATAAAATCTTGCAAGCCTCTATACAGAGCTGACTTAGGCGCTGTTCAGAGAGGTTTTAAATTCAAAAGGATATTAGTCTTAGCCTATTCAAAGTCTTGTAAAACCTACCCACGCAGCTGTAAGAACCTCTTCAGACTTAAAGAGAGCCCACATTCGGGGCTATCATAGCTTCTTGAAGTTTCGTACGGCCCTTATACTTGGCTTGAAGAATCAGTTTAGAGAACTAGGGACCTCACACTAAATCTGAACGCAGCCTCTTATAACCTGGTAAACAGCTCCTCCTAAGTCGTTGAAGTATCTTCACCAACCTGGGAGGCGCCAAATTTTTTTTTAAGTGAAACACTTTCTGAAATTCGGAAGCTAAAAGTCATAAAGTTTGAAACGCAATATCAATTTTTGTTTTAACTTTAACTGATTTCTAGCTGCAGAAAAATAGAGCTCCTTTGCATACAAGATAATATCCACCATCGTTCTAGCTTTTTCGCAGCAAGTTTAACGAAGAGTTTCAATTTGATGCCGTTGGCTATTTTTTTGTCCACTTGTTAGTAAGTTGGAAATTTAACAAATGGTTTGGGACTCCGTATAAAATTGTAGATCTTTTCCATTCGTCCCACAAATGAAAAACTCACACAAAACGAATGGATGTAAGGAGCTAGGGGTCCAACCCTAGGAACTGTTGAGCCAACAACCCCGTCAAAGACACTGGAGTCTTGTATGCTCTGCGACTTAAGGCCAGCTACACGATTCATTATTGCAACCAACTGTCCTCTTTCGTGTCCGGTTTTCGAAAGGAAGGTCCATTCTTAATAATTCATTTGGCCCCACGGATAGATCTGGACATGGACAGTATAGGACTGTCGGACCTGGATCTATCCAGCGGCCTCGGCAGCCCATCCGTGACTGATGTGTCACTAGAGTCGGATACGGATGAGGCTAACAACACCGTGGTGGAGGTTTCTGGTGGTAATTGTAGCAATGATGCTGCGGTTACTTCAGATTAACCTACATCACTCAATAACGGCTTCGGCCTCTCTTCTTCTGCGGCTATCCAAAAGCGCGGAAGACATTGTCCTGATTCAAGAACCCTGGGTCATTAATGATCGGGTGCACGGACTCAGGACTCCCAACTATAAACTTTTCTACGTGAGGAATGAAGGTACACCGAGAGCCTGCATCCTTACGAAGAGCACACTAAATAGTTTCCTTCTCCCTAATTACAGCGATCGTGATACCGTGACAGTGAGCGTGGAAGTCGGACTGCGGAAATTCTGGTTGACTTCGGCGTATCTGGCGTTTGACCTTCCCCTCCCTGCGGCACTACTGGGGAAAACGATTGCTGATGTGGAGAAGTCCAAAGCTGCGCTGATCCTGGGATGTGATGCCAATGCACATCACACAGTATGGGGCAGCTCCGATATCAATAAAAGAGGTGAGCTACTTTTTGATTACTTAATTAGTACTAAACTAAGCATATGCAACACTGGGTGCGAACCCACCTTTGTCACTTGTAATAGACAAGAGGTCCTGGACATCACACTAGTCTCCGATACCATATACTATGATATCAGAGAGTGGACAGTGTCTAACGAACACTCCTTCTCAGACCACAGGTACATTCAATTTGGCATAAACTGCCTCCCTCATGTCCAACCCGTCTTTAGAAATTTCAGGAGAACGGATTGGAGCAAATATAAGAACAGTGTGGAATCCTCTGTTATCAACAGAATTCCTGTTCCCCCCACTAGCACAAATGAACTAGATAGCATGGTTGAAGAACTCACTAAGGCTCTCAACCGGGCTATGTCTTTCTCCTGTCCCATAAGCAAACCTCGGGGCAAGCCTAGACCACCTTGGTGGAATCAGGAGATTGTATCTCTGCGTCAAGAATGTAGGCAGCTCTTCAATCAGGCCAAGCGATTCCGCGAAGCCTCAGACTGGATCTTGTATAAGAAAGCCCTCAAATCCTATAAAACCTTAGTCAGGAAAGCCCAACGGAACTCCTGGAGACTCTTCTGCGGAAAGATAGAAGAAATCTCTGAGGCCTCCAGGCTCAGGAAAATTCTCGCATCCACCCCTAAAGTAGCGAGCTACCTTAAGAGGACTGATGGATCGTGGACCACCACCAGTGAGGAATCTCTGGACCTTCTACTGGACTCTCACTTCCCTAATAGTTGCACTGCTGCCTCGATACCAACTAGGTCCTCTGGAAGGCCAATAACAAGCAGCTCTTCAAGTCTTATTACCAAGACCAAAATTCTTTGGGCCATAAAAAGCTTTAAGCCATTTAAGTCTCCTGGACCAGATGGTATAATACCGGCCGAACTTCAGAGGAACGCTGACCTAATCCTTCCTTGGGTGACTGTAATTTTCAAAAGTTGCCTGGATTTGGCTCATATTCCCAAGTTATGGACAGAAGTTAATGTGGTTTTTATACCCAAGGCTGGTAAAAGCACACATGTAAACCCCAAAGATCTCAGACCCATTACTTTGTCTTCATTTCTACTAAAAACCTTAGAGAAACTGATTGACATACACATACGTTGCAGTGTCAACTCAAATCTTCTGTCAACTTCTCAACACGCGTATAGTAAAGGGAAATCAGTTGAAACGGCCCTTCACTCACTTGTATCTTCCATTGAAAAATCACTCGATTACAAGGAACTCACATTGGTTGCTTTCCTGGACATTGAAGGAGCGTTCAACAACGTCGAAGCAGGGGCAATACTCGGCGCACTGGCGGGCCTTGGAATTGAGAAATCGATTGGCGAGTTGGTGGGCCAGTTGCTCACTAACAGGTTCATCAACTCAAAGCTGGGCGAGGCCTCGGCTCGGAGGTTCGTCAGTAGGGGTACGCCTCAAGGTGGCGTAATCTCACCTCTTCTTTGGAACCTAGTGGTGAATGAACTACTACTAATACTGGAAGGGGAAGGTTGCAAGGTAATTGCCTATGCAGACGACGTTGCTATCGCTGTCTCAGGAAAGCACCTCAATACACTCAGGGATCTCTTGCAGAATGCCCTCTCTAAGCTCTCTAAATGGACCAATAAATGTGGTCTGGCGGTCAATCCTCAGAAAACTGAGTTAGTCCTCTTTACAAGGAAATACAAAATCCCAACATTTGTACCCCCTAAACTAAACGGCACCCCTCTGGTGCTCACTAACACGGCTAGTTACTTGGGCCTCGTTTTAGACAGCAAACTGAGCTGGAAACCCAATATTCTGCGGAGAGTTCAGAAAGCCACCACGGCCCTGTACTGCTGTAAAAAAGCCATTGGAAGCAGATGGGGGCTTCAGCCTCGAATTACACATTGGATATATGTGTCCATTATCAGACCTATACTTACGTATGGCGTTCTCGTGTGGTGGACTGCCCTTGAGAAGGCCGTCTACTACAATCACCTTAGCCGTGTTCAAAGAACGGCATGCGTATTCATTAGTGGAGCCCTTAGGACCACTCCAACAGCGGCAATGGAAGTAATGTTCCACCTGCTACCGCTAGACATCTATTGCAAACAAGTGGCAGCAAACGCAGCCACTCGGATAAACGCAATTCGTTTGTGGACCAACCGGCAAACTGGTCACTCATCTATTCTAGATACATTAGAATGCATTCCAAAAGAAACTGACTACACCCTTCCTCAGTTTCAATTCGTTAAGAATTTCGAAACCTACATTCCCTCCCGGAGTGACTGGGAGAATGACGTAGCGCCTCGTAAGGAATCAGTCTGCTTCTATACAGACGGATCCAAAACCGAAACAGGAGTTGGGGGGGGTGTTTTCTCTTTTGAACTAGATTGCAAAATCTCATTCAGCCTTCCTAATCACTGTAGTGTATTCCAGGCGGAAATCATGGCGATTAAAGAGGCCTTGTCGTGGCTTAGGTATAATGTAATATCTGTAAAGGATATCACCATCTTTACCGACAGTCAAGCCGCGATTAAATCCCTGGAGTCTGTCATCTTCAATTCCACAACTGCCCTCAATTGCCGTTTATCTCTTAACGAGATGGCGAAACAATTCAACATTCACCTTATATGGGTGCCGGGTCATAGTGACATTCCAGGGAATTGTATGGCCGACGAACTCGCCAGACAAGGCACTACTATGTCGATTCTACCGGAAAAGGAGAATCTCTACATACCCCTTGCTACATGTAAGCTCCTAATTAAGCAAAACGCGATTAGCGCTACGAATCGCAGGTGGTCTAATTGTACAACGTGCCACACCTCGAAACAGATCTGGCCTCAGCTGGATCTCAAGCGCTCAAAAAATCTTACTTCACTGAATAGACCCGTGGTAAACACTTTAGTAGGTGTCATCACGGGACACTGCATCATAGGGAGACATGCTCTCAGGTTGGGTCTTCCCTCAAATGACTTCTGTAGAACCTGTATGGACGAGGAGGAGGAGGAGACTATTCTTCACCTTCTCTGCACGTGTCCAGCACTGTCCTTCCGCAGAAAACTACACCTCGGAGAATACTTCTTCGACAATCTCAGCGAACTCGCGAACGTAGGAATCAACTGCCTCCAACGCTTCATTCTAAGCTCCGGCTGGTTCAACGGGTAGTTTTTTGAGAGCACCGATCCTGTGGTATCACAATGGGCCTACTCTGGCCTAAGTGAGGTTGCACTTGAGGCGGCCTGCCACTCTAACCTAACCTAACCTAATAATTCATTTTAAGTAAGTTCGCCAATAAAGGGACAACCCAATTAACATTTCTTTGAACTCACTTTTAAAACAATTTAATCGCTTTCGGGCATCCGTCTTTAAAGAGCTAAACGTGATTTATACCTCACCATGCCTCCCGTCCTATTCCTATTTGACATATACGAGTACACAAAGGTAATTATATTTATGACTTTCTCAATTGCTCTCCTTTGTCTCCATTCATAAGTATATATTTACAACAGCACGACAAATGTAATCCCTTGCCACAGTCACAGCTCCACTGAAAGCCCCACGCTTTCCGAAAACAAAGCGGGACAAAATGAAAATTAACGAGAATTTAATTATCCTTCTTATTGGTGAACGACGAGCACAAGTTCGCAAAGCAAATGGAAATTATCTTACAACTAAATTACACTCGTTCACATATGCAGGCAAATCAGAGTGAGGACTTAGGAGATATCATGTGTACTTTTGGTGATGCTCGTGCTTTGTTGCACAACGAGAGTGGCACACAACAGCAGGCAGTACCCTATACTCGTGTGCTGTATGTGAGGCGTCGGAAACTCTGAATCGGAATCCTTTTTCTTTTCTTGACTTTTACATGATTCCCCAAGAGGGGGGAGGTGTGCATAATGTGTGTGTTGGGTATACGCGTGATATGCGATGCTCATTATTCGCCATTAGTCAACTATATATGGCGGGAGTACTTTTGTGTAATTTATGAGATGTAAACCGATATGACAGATCCTTGTTGCTGCGTAACATACAAACTGGAATGAGCTCCAAACTGGGTAATTGATTTATAATTTTCAAGAGTGTGCGGCGGACACAATAAGGCCATCACTGCCAGAACAAAGGGGGGTGTAGGTAAGCTGTGGGAGAGATTTGTGTGACTGAAATTTATTTGTTTGAGTAAATTTGAGCTTTAAATTTGTGAGGCTTTAAGGAATGGGGGGACGTCGTTGATACTGGTGGGAGGGATGTCAAATGGAAGCTCTTCGTTAGACAACGAGGGGAGTAGAAGCACCAACTAAGGGTACTACTGAGCGACTTCGAATATAGTTTTCAAGGTATTCCTACTTGGAATTTAAGAAGTTGTCCTAACAAGACACAAATTGTCGAAGGGTGACTCTGACTATAGGGCTTAAATTTCATTGACCAAATACCCCCATAACCCCAGAAGACCGACTTATCCTTGAGGTTAAGAAAGAAATTTGTACAGCAAGTCGACTTAAACCAAAAAAAGACATAAAAAGGATAATTTGTACTTGATTGAAACAGTATTTTTAGACTAAAGTAGAGCGTGGCTGTTTGTCGGCGCAGTGGCTTAGTGGTTAGTGGTCCCTGGTTCAAGTACCGAAAAAAGAAAAACAAATTCCAACTTGAGGTTTTTTCCACTGCCCCAACTCTCGCGAACGTCTGACAAACATCCAAGTGTATCAAGCTGACATAAAAGAGCTTCTCAATTAACCGTTTGGACTCGGCATAAAATATTACAGAGCCCTTCCATTTGTCCCAAAGGTAAAATCACACACAAAGCGAATGGTTGTGAGAAGCTAGGCCTAGGGTGCCTGCGGATCTGTTGCGCCAACAATATTTTTGTTGGCTTGGATGTAACCATTTGAAAACAGAATATCTGTTCTTGAAGAAAACATGCTCAATACATGACCAAAACATGTTTAAAACATAACCAAAACATGTTTAAAACATGTTCAAAACATGATTTTCTTCAAAATACGACACGTAGATGGTTTCGCTTTATAAAACAGCATTTTTAGTATTTTATCCTACTCAACAAAAATCTCTAAATTCAATTCCGGGGATATCCTACCTCTATAACTGTCCGACAAACCGATAGATCCGTTGAATTTTTGAAAAAAATATAACTTCAATGTTTTTAAGAGCTGGGTCTATAAGACACATTTTATGGTCGCAGTCATTTTTTATTTAAATTAATTAAAACAACTTTTCGTACAGAAAACCAAGACACAACATTTTTATACAAATTTTCAGTTTTTTACTCTCTAAGGCTGAAAACACACCGGATCAAACAAAACGTTTTTGATTCGATAGTCAAAGTTTTTTTAGTTGAACACACACCAAGCGAAACAGTTACATTCAAAACAAAAGGTTTAGTTTTCTTGTTTCGTTTGGTGTGCGTTGAAATAAAACAAAATGGAATTTTCGACTTGCTTTTAGTATTGTTCAACATGTTTTGCAAAAAACAACAGGTCAGCTAACGACAACGAAACATGTTTTTCTGTTTTGCTTTGGTTTTTATGTTTCGTTTCATTTGGTGTGTGTTGCGCCATAAGAAAGTAGGCAATTATCGTCAACGACGCTGGTTCGAAACAGTTTTGCTGCATTCGGTGTGTGTTGCTCTTATACAATGGCATATATTTTCGACAACCACCACCAAAACACTTCAAAACAAAAACGTGTGTTTTGTTTCGTTTGCATTGGTGTGTGTTGTTTCATAAGAAACAATGTTCTCTTGTTTCACGAAACAAAAAAACACGTTTTGCTTTATCCGATGTGTTTTCAGCCTAAAGGAGCCCTCAAGCTCAGAGCACAAAAGGCAGCCCTGGTTATAGTCTTATGTACCTACGAAAACAGCCAGTAATACCTTTTATAAAATAGAATTGGCCAATAATGTAAAATAAAAAATAGGATAACCCCCAGTAACAAAGAATTGTTGTTCATGAATTCCCTTTGTTTCGACAATTCCGTGTTTTGTTAACACTTACCGTTTGTAAAAAAACATTTCATGCGGGAATTCACCTACGGAAATGCACCTTTTATTTGGTCCTTATTTCAAAAAATCGATGTGCAAATGACGCCGTAATCGGTACGACAAGGAAAATGTTACTTTAAAGGCGGGAAAACTCCGGCATTAACATTAACATTAAAAACCCATATGCAACAGAGGAAAGATTTGCTGCAGTGTTATTATATCGTGGGACTTATCCCTTTTTGTGGGATTTTGTGTCGATGTCCGAAAAGCTTTCCGTGGGATAAAGGGAAAAAGAACCAAATCGTGGGAATTTCAGAAATCTAACAAGAAAAACATTCAAACTTTAAATTTCTGGTGAAATTCTATCAAAACACCTGTATTTCAACACACTGAATGTTCGTAAAAAAACAGCTCATGTAAATCGTCTCTTTTCAAAATGTTCCAGGACCAAAAAATAATCATAACAGTGTTACAAACTGATGCGGTTTTTATTATAAAGGTTAATTTAACGTGATTTTCTTTCCGTGCATTGGACTGGATTTTGACGCAAGAAAGTATCGTGGGATCTTAAAAAGGAATTTCAGTATGGTGAAAAGGGAAAAAGGGTAAATTGACTGATAGAGATTGATAGAGTGCTAACAACACTGAATTTTGCTGTCTTGTTTGTGCGATCACAATACCACCAGCTACTCTAACAAAATTTAACGTTTAATGCTGATTGCTGATCGTTGTTGTGAACACAAAAAATCCAACATAAGCTTCTAACAGAGGATGTAAGTCATCTGACCGTGACAAAAAAACGTCCAAAAAATGCCAGAATGGACATTTTTATTATATAGAGCTTTTTTGATGAAAACGAGAACTGTAATATAAGTGACACCCTCAAAATCGAGGCTCTGTTCTTCAACTAGTTTGACAAACTGGAGACCTCTTGTAAACAGTTTTATGAGGAAAATAATTTAAAGCTGTATAATTTTATTTTTACTGTCCAATAGGTGTGTTTTATATTAAATCACAAAACGCTCTTAAACAATTTATATGACAATTTCAACTACACACTTCCAAACACTAAAACCGCACTCACAACGCTCACCGCCCGTTGCACTGTCTTTACAGGTTTCTGCGGCCGCTCCTACTTTATACGCGTCCCCATCGCTATATAAGTTCCCAAGGGCTTCATGATTAAAAGTGCAATTGTCAAGTGCCCCAGCTTGCTCCAAAAAACAAGCAGTAAGGCACTTCAGCTTGGGATTTATGTCAGCTGAAGTTAGATCCATTCTGTCAAATTCGAGCTCATCTTCTGGAGTAATTCCTTCAGCGCTTAGGCATGACGTATATTCGGCCTCCTCAGTGATCGATCTGTTGAACTGGAATTCAGGAAATTATGTCAAAGAATTCTACTTGATATTTTCCTACTGACCTGGTTTACAAGTAAAATGAGCAGCAGTGTCACCGTTTTTGCATCCATGGTGCTGTAAGTTAGACTAATTGCACGTCGCATCGGGTCCGATGTGATGCTGTAGCAGTTTATATACCTATATAGGGGGTGGGCCGCAGAATGCAATTAGTTTGAATCAGCTTTTGTACGACTCATGAGCTCTTTTTCTCGATCTGTGTGTTTTTGCTTTGTTTCGAAATTAATAGTTTTGCAAATGCTGATTATTTTAACGAGTGATTCAGATAAAGTGGATTTAAGGTGTCCCATACACGTTGCGCTTGGTGATCTCACAACTTTTCGGAGAGCTATTTGAAAAGCAGTTTTCTTTTCAGAACTAATTTTGGCAGACTTCAAAGCATCTACAGGTCAACCCAGTGGTCCCACAATTCATTTGAATAAAAAAGGGGAAAACGCGAGGGACAGGCTTGAAAAAGGGGAAAAAATCAAAACTCTCTGTGCACGCAATTTTTTTAATAATAATCTAAGAATTTCAAAGAATGAATTGTTCATATCAACCATGAAAGAAAACAGCCCATCAAACGTCTTCGTAAGAATTTTTGCGTATCTGAATGCATTCAGTCGTTTTTTTTTATAGTTTATGCTTATGTTAAGCTTGTTAATGAAAACGACTACATTTTCACTTATTTCATGAGAAAACAGGTGCAACATTTAACTTAGGGGGTAAAAAGGGGAAACTAATGCTTTTGCTGATAAATATAAAGGGGAAAACAATCGTTAAAGTCTGGGAAAACTGGGTCAACTTAACTGTCTTCAAATGTGTCAAACGCCACAGTTTAGGCATCATCTATAAAATTTTGTAAACCCGACTCATATTGTAGACCAAAAACACCTCAAGACTGCAATCAATTTCTGGTTCAAAAACTAGAAACACTTTCCTACATCTCAACTACAACTTAGGACCACCTAAAGTCTCTAACAGACTCAAGTACCTTCAATTGTTTAAGGTACCTGCATACAGCTTCTTAATTCAAGACAACGAAAAGTAAATTAAAGAACAGCAAAAAGGAGAAATTCAAATCCTTCCACTCAACGCAAATGTCGTACTTCATTATCCTGCTGCTTATTAAAAAAAAATCCTAGTGTTCAAAAAAAAAAGGATTACATGCAGATGTGCCGGGAGCGAAATGAATATGAAGGGAGGCGAACGAAAAAAACGAAAAAAATGTAAAACCACAGCAATTAAGAATCCTTAACGCCACATTATAAATCCTGCTTAAGAGTGTTTGCTTGATAGTTAACTCTGGTTTTCTTTTTTCTATCGTGCATATGTATGTGTAGCTAAACTCGTTATCCTCTCGCCTATGGAGTACTAAGGATGTGAAAAATTACGTCTAGACGCTTCAAATGGTACACGAGGTAATATTACTAAGGCTCGGTGTTATGTTTTCAGATTACCACCAGAGGCAGAAAAAAGAATTTTGTTTCAAAAATGCCACTTCTAGGATAGGTAGAGGAAATGAGTAATAACAATGGGACATATGGGACTTAATTGTTCCAGAGAAAGTGGTATGAATGGGAGGCATTTAAAAGGGGATTCATTTTTTTTTAAATTCGCCGTCTTATTTTATTTGTTTTAATAAACAAGCTGTTAAAAAACGAAGTTCGATGTAAAAATCATTCTTAGAGCTCGGGTTACATTTTACGAACTCAAAATGGCGGACAAAATATTTAATGTGGAGGTTAAAAATGGATATCAATTAGGTAGAAGCACGCTACTGATAAAATCAAGTCAAGAGGAACTTGCGGGACTTTTAAGGCTGCAAGAAATGAACTCAGAATTTTAAGCACGTCGTGCGGCTTTAACAGCTTTCGGTTGCAAATTTATCAACTTATACAGTGCAGCTTCTGCAATCATGGTCATATTTCGAAAAATATATCGGTAACCTCGGGCGTTCCCCAAGGAAGTGATATTGGACCACTACTCTTTATATTACTTGTGAATGACATCGTTAAACTTATACCTGAATTCTTTTTGTTGATGTTAAATTAGAATATGCCTCTATTGTGTTCTGTCCTATTTATAGATTGTAGATTTCCTATAACTAGAATTGAATTTATACAAACAAGATTTTTAGGATTCGCTCTTAGAGGACTCCCTTGGCTCGATCTTAGGAACTCACCCCCTTATTACTAAAATTAATTAAATTAGAATCATCGGAAATTAGGAGAACGGTGTCCAGAGTGATATTTATTCATAGGGTTCTAATCAGTTCTGTCGTTGTACTGCAAAAGCACTGTTTGTACTGCTTTCTGTATCTATGTACTGCTGTGCTGCACAGCTGCCTTAAATACTGCTTATTTTAAATACGCGCTTTTTGTTCTTAAAATGTTGCAAGACATTATTATGAAATTCAAGCAACTGAAATACAGACACACCCTTACAGTATATTCTCGCATTTGCTTTACAAACATTCCCAGAGAAAGTGACATTCGAGATAACAGGAACAAACGGAAATGAAATAAGAGTTATGTCTTACGTCGTCTTATGTGAGTATTCTTACGCTTGTCGCACACGGCACACTTCATTTGTTTTTGTTTCGTGGCATATTACGAAAAAGTTTCACCTTAAAGACAAAGTTTTGTTGGAAGTAGCAACTATTAATTGAACTCATCTCTTTATTTGCCAATCTTATTAGAGATGTTAATATTGAAGAGCTTGATAGTGAGTAAATTTGAATTTGACAAATGTTTCTATATCTACAGACCTCGAAAGTTTTTGAAGTGAAGTGTTCCTCCTTAAAAATGGGAGCAAATATTCATCGGATCATTAATTGCTCTACCTTTTTAAATGTATCAACAGTAAGTGGCATCCTTTGCGCCAAATCTATGCTCGATAACTACAAAAGCCAAGAAATTAAGGCATCACCAAATTTATTAGAAAAATATCGTAAAACGTAATATTTTTAATTAATTATAAATAACGCATTTTGAAATACCCACTGAAGTGGGATATAAGTCCATAATTTATTTTTCGAAGATGGGACATAATTCCAACCAGAAGAAGATATCAGAAAACAAAGTCCAAAACGCACAATTGTTTTTATAAAATATCTATGAAATAAAATACAAATTTTTAACACATTAGCGTCTCTATAACAATTAAACGTTTATTTCAACGAAAACAAAAAAACAAAAATTTTTTAATTCTCATAAACAAAATCTTATTTTGTTTCTATTTAAATTTGAAAAGAAATATTAAGTAAAATTTGAGAAAAAGAAGAGTTAAGAAAAATAAGATTTTGTTTATGAGAATTAAAGAAAATAAAAGTAAAAATTCATAAACAAAATCTTATTTTACTTATCGTTTCTATTTAAATTTGAAAAGAAACATTAAGTAAAATTTGAGAAAAAGAAGAGTTAAATAAAATAAGATTTTGTTTTACTAACATTTGGCTTTTCTAAACCATATAACAGGGGGTTGCATGTTAAGGAGTCTGGCAGCCTCTGCAAATTATTTAAACTAACTTAAGAAAAATACGTAAAACCGTTTGTACATATTTTTTTAAAATAGTGTCTTCAATTTTGCAACAGAGTTAAGAGAAGTTTATGCGTGCAGCAGGTACAGCATTTCTTTAAAAACAAAACATGTCAGATGGGACATTAATAAAATTGGATTTATGTCCCCTGGACTTATGTCCCTGCGCCTAATATCACGACTTCCTCTTTTACTACTTTATTTTTATTTTACTTTTTACTTTTTAACGACTTTGTGCAATTGAATTTTTGAATAAAATAAAGAATATACGCAATTTACATAAGTGTGTCAAGGGCTTTATTTTTAACGTTGATTAGTAGCTACTTACATAGCTATATCGTATACGCTGTAGGTACTGCTTTGTACTGCTTTTTGTCGACTGGTAGTACTGCTGCTTTTTGTCTTGAAACGACAGCCCTGGTTCTTATATGTGAAATCGATTCAACGGACATCCTAAGTCTTCTCAATATTAATGTTCCTTCATTCGACCTACGTAGCTCTCGATTATTTATTGTAGGCCATTCTCGTACTAAATATGGTCTTTCTTCCTCAATTAATGGTTTAATGCCAGCATATAATGCAAACGTCGTTTTAATCGATTTTAATTTTCCAGTTTCCTCAATAAAAAGAAAATTACTTGAGAATGTACAGTCATAGTTGTTTGCTTTACGTTTACTTTGTATTTTTGTATTTTTTTTTATTTTGTAACTTTAAGTAATAATATTGTGGCATTATGTCTATGAAAGTTTTTGTTCTTTGGTGACAAACAAATAAATAAATAAATTAAAACGTATCCCGCATATTCTCCAGTTCCTGTGGATCGTCACATCAAACCACGCACTCATGAACCTACTCAAATAAGGGCTTTTCGCAATCAGTGGAAGCAGTTTTAGTTCCAAGTAAGTTCTGTTTCCATGGGAGTAAAGTGTGAGATAAAGTTGAAATGGCGCATCGTACAACATTACGACTGTTTAAATGAACATTTTTCTCATTAAAGAAAAAGTACAATCTTCAGCAGATACACTCTTCTTGAGACTTGAGACAGGTTCACACTAGGTATAGTCATACCAAGTTGAAGTGACTTGGAAGTTTGTGAATCGAAAGCACTGCCAGAGCGAGAGCGCAATCCTGCCGAATCGGGCGGTTGTACTGTATCGCACAGACAGCGGATTCATTCGTTTGTTAGAAACAAAATATTTTACTACATAAAAGAAGGTAATTTTATTTAATATTTGCTAACATTTTTAGAGCTTTAAAAATTATTTTTTTATGTTGACACCCTTTTGGTTGGGGAATGTGTATGTACCACAATTATCTGCAATTGGTAGGAGTACACCAGTCCGGCTTATACCACTTTATCACAAACGATTGCATACATTCAGGCTGAGTAGGTACAAGTCGTGGTAAATAAATTTTGCGAGCATTTATCTACCAATTTACTTTGAAATGTGTACCCAACAAATCGAAGGGAGTGTAGTTGTAATGATGATTAACCCAAATGATGATTAACAGCAAATCACCAAAACATGATTCATTAAAACAACCTAATGGTAGCTTTTATGGTTCAAACTTATCAAACTGCTGATCTTCTTGTTTGAGCTTATTTTCCCGGAAATCAGATGGCGGTTTATTTTTCAAATCATACTTCCTCTATGAAAGTGAATCGAGCCAACTGATGAAGGCAACAAATAAAATTCTAGTACATATTTTGGTTGAGAAAGAAGTCGCCATTGACAAAGTATATCCAAGTCAAAAGAGAGTCTTCACTGCTGGCAACTTGTATACAGTTCTGGCAAATGTGATCCCCTTTAGGCGACTGGTGATAGTAGTATCTCATACGAAAGGTAGTTGGCGAAAATTGCAGGTCCCTCACTCAAGAATTTCTGCCGATTAGTCTATTCTTCCATGCTAACAGGTCACGGAAAGACTGGTAGGCGAATCCTATAGGTTAACCCTTTCTGTGACAAGAGTAGTAGGTGTAGTAATTTCTGGAAGACTTCCCTTAAAATCATATAATAACTCACATGAAAGGAAGTATTGCTGGAGGTATCTTTATCGACAAGAAAGCCATTAGTTGGTGCAACTGGGGCCTTAAAAAATAAAGAAAAATTCACAAGACTTACATGTGCCTGTTGAGTTTGTTAGCTCATTACTGAACTTGTTGCCTTTTCTATAGGGTATATAATGAGGTAAACTTTGCATGAAAGGGTAATCCTCGAACTACTGAATCGACTCCTAAAAAAGTGATTTAGGCTTTATTTTTGGCAGGTGATGAAAAATAGAAACAGTTTACAGAGAAATGAATTTAAGGCAAGACCCAGGCTCCCCGTTCCGATTGGCTGAAGCTGAACCTAGTTATTAATCAGTATGATAAGCAGAATGGGCAAGAAGCACAAAAGGCCAACAATGGTAGTATACAAATGGCCGCGACGCAATTGTGGATGGTCCTTAAGGAAAAAGTGGAAGAAAATTAGTTCAACGATGAGTCGAATCCCACTTATTTAATCAAATTTATGTGGTATTCGATTGGGCTTCTTCAGATTCGCTCTCAGATTTCAGATTTTGTGTGTTTAATCGAACATAAAAGCCGCACTTGCTTTTTTTTGTGTTGATTTTTGTGCGATTGGAATATGTGCAGCATTCGACACTTTTCTAAGCGTTTTCTATTCACCGGTTAAATTTTATATGAAAACATTTAAAATGCTCGCCCAGATTGATTTCTAAACATTTGTACATAAATAATTAACAAAAAATAGATCAACCTCTCGGGAACGAATATGAAGGAGCTTCGCAATTAGCCTTCCCTTCGTCCCAAAAATGAAAAACTCACACGAAACGAATGGTTGTGAGAAGATAGGCCTATGGTCCCTACAGACCTGTTGCGCCAACCATTTATTTATTTATAGATCAACCCGATGCAATTCGTTTCTTTTCAGTTGAAACATTTCACGAAAATGTAAAAAAAAAACTCCACTAGTTGTCAAACTCAAACGTATTTGTATTGGTAAATCTGAATTAAATCTGAGAAAAAATCCAGATTCGCAAAAGTGCTCTGGAATCTGAAAAAGATTGTTTTTTTTGTACCAAACGAACATAAAAAGTGCTCTGAGAGCAAAAAAGTGCTCTGAGAGATCAACCGATTTCTGTGTAGTAACTTGAATGTTTTCCAACATAAACTAAGTATTAAATAGACCGTCAGCTCTTACAACTTAAGAGAATTTGCCTACAAGCTGTTTTCCGTGTTTCTATGTGGCAAAGTATGAGTGCCATGTTAAAGTAGATTAGCCGCACGCATACACTCGCACATAGGAACCTGACAGTTGCCTGGCAGTTCATTCTGTGGTTACATTGAAATAAATTCAAATAATTCAAATAACTGCCCGTTATCGGGACGTGTTAAGAAAACGGTGGGTATGGTGTGGTGAATTTAGTACCAAATTCTATTAAAACGCATAGGTTAGGTAGGTATACGTATTAAGATTTCTTTCATTTTACCTAGATAATCTATATAGTACGGGATGTTTTCATCTTTGTTGTAAAAAATCGAAATCGATAAACTATATGAATCATTGACAAAAAAAAAAAGAAAGAAAAAAACGCTTATTAATATAAAAAAATATTTGATTACTAATGATTATGAATCGTATATATTAAAAGCAAATAAATTGTAAGCAGCAAAACTTAAATGCGTGAGACATATAAAGGTACAAATCAGTAAACATGTTTATTTCCAATTTTGCTTAAATACATTGAGTTTCGTTCTTTCCCGTAAATTTTAAAGAAAATAAATTTTCGTTGATTGTGTCTACTAGACTTTTTATTTTTATTATAAATGAACATTATTCATATTCTCGGCTGACGCAATTGATTTCAAATGTAATTTCATTAATTGTGTCAATTGTTCCAAATTTTCTAATAAATTTTTTTTTTTTTTTAATGAACGGAATCTTCATGAAAAGATTATAACTAAAAACTCATACTATTTCAAATCTTAATAGTCGTAATCAATTCTTCTCTTTAAATTCTTTGCCGTTTTTCTGTGGACATTCACGGTGAAATAATTTTCCTCCAAAAACAGACACAATAATTATAGGAACAAAAATATCTTCACACATAATTCATTTGTTTATGTATGTTGATTACATTCGCTATTATATATTTTGTAGAATTTCTACTTGTTTTCGTGGTGAAATAAAACAACGAACTTAAACGCTCAGAACGCATCCATCAGCTGACAAAAACTCACCAAACACACTAACTCTCAGTCAGTGCTCTCAGCACTCTCTCTTTATTTTTCACACGAAGCGTGTTAATTTTTCCCTTTTCACTAAACTCAAATTCTCTTAGTTTTGTTTATGGAAAAAACATACTTTTAAAAGTAAAATTTGTATTGTTCGGAGAGAAAATCATATTAAATTAATCTTCAGCATAAAAATCGCAGTTTGCTAACATTATAATGATAATTTTTTGATAATAGAAATTTTTGCTTAAGGCAGATCTCTTTTTTATGTACATTTAGTGCGTTGATATTCATAGTGAAATGTAGTTCGACTGTTTTTCTGCCAGATTATTGATAGTCCAACAATTAAGACATTTTTTCCTCTTACGCAGGAAAGTTTTTCAAAAATTTAAATTCCCACAAAAAGGTAGAGATACCACAATGCAGGAACACTGCTGAGTGTCAGAATTTTATTACTCCTCCCACCTTTTAGAAATTCTTTTTTTGCTGCTTCACACGTATTCACAGATAGGAAATTTAAGAGAGAATTTTCTTTTCAAAATTTGCGGGGGGAATCGGGTAGATGCGCGGGAGCTGACGGTCTATTTAATACTTAGTTTATGGTTTTCCAACAGAGTTGGAGGTTAGCTGACTACGTTGTATTGTTCGATAAATCTTCCTTCGCATTGCAATACCTAAACAAGAAGCAAAAGAAATTTACTCTAAACATGTAAATTGTCACATCGTCCGCAAAAAGGTGCAGGAAACCCCTAGAGCACACCCTTTTGGGAGATCAGTACAGACAAAAGAGAAATGGCCCGAGTATTGACTCTTGCGATAAACTTGCCTGCAGGTTCTTAGTCGTTGCGCGTTGATTTAAATTCAACAGGGAAGATCCAGTTGTCGAAATTTGACCACATGCAGGAATTCACCTACGGAAGTCATCTTTCATTTGGTTGATTCTTTATCCAAATCGGTTTCGAAAAATCTGTTTCGTAATCGGTTCGACGAAAAATCGTGCATACGGTCTGTTTTCGAATTTTTAAGTACCCACCGAGGAGGCTCACCGATCTTCCACTATACTATACTTATTTGAAATATTTGAACCATTACAAATAGACTTGGGAATGGATCAATTCTTGGACCAATTTTAATTTTATTGTATAGAAATGATTTGAAAAATGTTCTAAAATATTGTGCTGATGATGGTCTTTTGTATGTTAGTGATGATAATTTATGTAGCTGTAAAAGAAAACTAATCGAAGATTTAAAAAAATATCAAAATATATATTAATATAAATAAGCTAAAATTAATTGCAGAAAAAACGAAAGTAATGTTTTTTAACGAACATAATGCGGCCCTACTATGAAAATCGATTCTAAAGTGAAACTGTTCGAATTCGCAAAATCGCAACTCTGTAATTCTATAAGTAAGCTATGAAAGCGAAATTCGAACAGCTCTAGTACTGCCAACTATTTTTTGTTTTCTTGGTACAAAATTGGTACTACCTTGTCCGAAAGTTGATGTCAAATTCGTTTGAATTCGCAAATAATCATTCTACATCAAATGTGCTTGCGGAGAAGGTCGATTTAAGAAGTTTTTTTCTCAGAATGTAAGTAAATAAATTTTAAAAAATTAATAATTCATGAATATTTCATAAACAGAGTTATGTTTGTTTTTTTTTTGTCCCAGGGAATCATCTCAAAGTCCAAACACAAAAGTGTCACAGTTTGGAAAGGTGTAATATATGACCCGGCATCCAGATTTGTCCAAGGGGTATTTAAAAACATCCTTTATAATGTTGGGAAAAAAAGTTTGTTTTTTTGCGAACACTTGGTTCTGTTGAAATATTGTTCAACAAGTACATAAAGGCATCTTTCGAACGGCGGTAGTTTTTAAAAAAGCTGAATAAAGTTATTTTAGTTTATTTTATTTGTGAATTAATAATGCATTTAAATAAATACTGAATACAAAAACTTTTTCTTGCCCAGCTCCATTATGTTAGATTTATCTCTAATCCGCCTTCGTTCAACTTGTTGAAATTGTTCCGGATCCTTCAGACTCCAACCTAATTGCGACACAGTCCATGTTTATTTATTATTGTTTAATTGTTTCACGATCAATTTTTTGGGAAAATGCCAAATATAATGCGAGACTCGTTTGGGTTATGTCAAACATATTGCGAGAATCGTTCGAAAATTGCAAATTTTTTTGGCAAATTGTTTGGCATTACCGGCATTCGATTCTTCTTTCATAGAGAGTGCCATTTGAAAGTAGAATCGCAAATATCTTTCGAATAGAATCAATAGTAGAATCGAGTTTCATAGTAGGGACCCAGGCTTTACATTTGAAGAATTTGAAGTTTGAAAACCATTTTAATTATCTAATTAAAAAATTAGCTACTAAAATCGGTTTCTTTCGAAGGAATAACAGTAATTTTAATCTTAAGTTGTTTAAGAATAAAAAAACTCAAAACATGTTTTTTTTATAAAAATGAGCGCAACTTTGTACAATTTAAAAGAGAAATAACAATGCATATTAAAACGAATTATCAAGGAACATTCTGTACTACAAAACGGTTAAACTTAAGAAAGGTAATGTGAACCACAAAAACTGTTCAAATAATTATAATGCTAAATAAATATTTAACTAAGGTGCAACCAAGGACAGTCATCAATAATTTGCATCACTGGTGTCTGTGAGCAACTAAGACCCTCGCTAAATATAGCGTAAGCTGGAGTTGACAGTTAGGAATCCCGTGATTTGAAAATTCTTTATTTGATGATTGATGTTTCGGAAGTATTTTTTCGAGCACTTTGGAAGGAAGTATTCTTTTATGAGACAAAAAAATCACCATCGCAATTTTTCCAAATCCCACCCTATCTCGAGCGTGAATCTCACAAGTTGATGTTGCTTCCCATCACAAGATTGATGTATCTATTGTAAAAATCCGCGAGGTAGCAAACTGCCCACGCAATACCTTACAAAAACAAACGCAATATCGAAAAACCCATCCGACCGAGTAATGTTCTTCGTTTTGAAAGATTAGTTTTGATTCGATTGGCTAATGGCCACTCAACTCCCAAATAGCTCTGTAATTTCATCCTTATCACCCGAAAAAGATCACCAAATGTAGCCCATATATAAATCGCCCCCAACCGGAACTCAATTCATTCAGTCTATCAATATTTTCAAGTGTCGACCAGCAACGAAACAGAAGAAAACCAAAAAAAAAAAAAAATGTCCATCCGAGGTGCCTTAACTGTCGTCGTCCTGTTGTGCGCCCAACAGGCATTCGTAAGTGCAGTTTTTATATAGAAAAAAAAAAAAAACAAAGCTACTACAACACTTTCCAGACCCGCTATGCCCAACTCAACATGAGCTTCAACTTGTCGGCCTCGCTGTCCGACGAGAACAGTCACCTCACCGAGGAAGTCGTCCGCATCTGCATGAAGGAGACCCAACTATCGATGGCCGAGCTGGAGAAGTTAAAGACCAACGAGATTGCCGACAGCGATGTCGACGAATCGACACAATGCTTTGTCCATTGCCTGTACGAGCATATGGGTGTGATGAGGAATGGCCTCTTCGTTGACAACGACGACACCCAGAAACTGGTCACGGAGGGTGAAAGTGCAGACTTTGCAGTTTGTCGATCGATCCTTGGCAACAACAAGTGTGAGACAGCATACAAAATTCATCAATGCGTCCAGAAAGTGAGGAATAATAGCGCCTCTCCTCGTGACCAAGCCCAGGCCATGCTGGCCGATGCAAATACCATTAATCGAAGTGATGACGATGACGACGAGTCGACGGACAATCAAAATAGCCAGTAAAATGATGAGAATTCAACAAATGAGCAATTCTCGTGATGACTTCAAAAAATAACATATAAATACAGATTTGTAATCAACAAAATGATTGCCGCTTTAATTATGTGGGGTTTTGTTTTTTTTTGTTTTAGTCGGTGGGTAGGTACTGAAAATTAAACCAATTACCGGGGTAATGTGAGTGCGATCGGGGGTTTTTGCGAGTTCATTTGAATGGACGTGCTTAATTGGACTTTGTTGTTTTGTGAGAACTCGTTCGTGACTTGAATGGGCTAGGTGTTGTATGAATGTCACGCAGCTAGACGTGATCAAAGATCAAAGAGAGTTCTGGGTATGAACTTTAGTCAGCACTCCCCAACTAGTTTGGGAGTTAAGGCAGCTAGAGGCTTCCTTTTATCAATTTTTTTAACTAACTTTTGTTATAATCGAGTCTTTTTAAGGCGAAAGTAGCTTGATCTGTAAATGAAAATGTTTTTAAAAAAAATGATTTTACTGCTCAGTTTCTGGCATTCACCTGATGTACAAAAGTTTATTGTCCAGCAGGGCGATCTACATTTACATTGACATATCGTCGGAGTTGGCCGATTGTGCTTAAATAAATTCAATATGCTGCTCCCTCTTAAGCTCCATGTTCTCCTACGAAAAACATTTTTTCATTTCATTATACCCTCCACAGGAAGGTATATTCGCTTTGTCATTACATTTGTAACGCCAAGAAGGAGTCACCGGAGACCTCATAAAGTATATATATTTATATTCCGAATCAGGATCACATTCTGAATCGATTTAGCCATGTCCGTCTGTCTGTCTGAAAGCACGATAGCGCCCAAAGGAATTGACATAGGCCAATGAAATTTGGTGAAAGGACTTCTTTCTATCGTCGTCAGGTTGGTATTGAAAATGGGCTATGTCGGTCAAGTAGTTCTGGTACCTCCCATACAAAACCAATATAAGGCCGATGTGTCTCTCTGTCTGTTGAAAACACGATAACGTCCAAAGGAATCAACCTAGGCAAATTAAGTTTGGTGACAGGACTTCTTCTTATCGTCGTTAGGTTGGTATTAAAAATGGGCAATGTCGGTCAAGTAGTTCTGGTACCTCCCATACAAAACCAATATTAGAAAACACATGTTGAAAGTACGATAGCGTCGAAAATAATCTACCTAGGTTAGTGAAATTTGGTGATACGACTTCCTTCTATCGTCTTCAGGTTGGTATTGAAAATGGGCTATGTCGGTCAAGTAGTTCGGGTACCTCCCATGCAAAATCAATATTAGAAAACATATGTTGAAAGTACGATAGCGTCGAAAATAATCTACCTAGGTTGGTGAAATTTTTTGAGAGGACTTATTTTTATTGTCGTCAAGTTGGTATTAAAAATGGGCAATGTCGGTCAAGTAGTTCTGGTACCTCCCATACAAAACCAATATTAGAAAACACATGTTGAAAGTACGATAGCGTCTAAAATAATCTACCTAGGTTAGTGAAAGTTTGTTAGAGGACTTATTTTTATTGTCGTCAAGTTGGTATTAAAAATGGGCAATGTCGGTCAAGTAGTTCTGGTACCTCCCATACAAAACCAATATTAGAAAACACATGTTGAAAGTACGATAGCGTCGAAAATAATCTACCTAGGTTGGTGAAATTTTTTGAGAGGACTTATTTTTATTGTCGTCAAGTTGATATTAAAAATGGGCTACGTCGGTCAAGTAGTTCTGGTACCTCCCATACAAAATCAATATTAGGCCCATGTGTCTCTCTGTCTGTTGTTCAATGTATTTACGTACTACCTCACATGCCTTAAACTTTGCATGACTTGTATACAGTGGAGGGTATCAAAGCATCGGCCAGGCCGATGAAAACACTTTTACTTGTTTTTTCATTTCATTTATTTGAATAAATTTGTACAATTTTGTAAATTTGTATAATTTGTCTGTACATTAAGATATAATCTTTTATAGTACTTAGTTTGTTTGCTTCGGGAAAATTGAAGATTCTTAAATCTAATTACAAAATAGATCTTAATCTAAGAGGTGAGAAATGGAGGGAGAGGTTGAGTTTATGAAGGAAGGTCATAATAAAGGTTCAGATTTGGTGTAATGGGTTGAAAAAATGTTGTAGGATTGCACTTTTAAAATATGAGGGATTTGAAATATTTTTAATTTGAGAGGGTAAAGAGTTCCAAAGTCTGACAGTATGTATGAAAAATAAGCGTGAAGAATTGAGGTAGTTACAACGGGAGGGAATAACACTGATAGTTCTTGAGGAGCGAGTGAAATGAAATCTGTTATACAAGTAAGACGGACATTGTGTATTTATAATTTTATGTAAAAAGATACAATTCCTGGCGTTGATATATTCTTGCAGGGTGCAACCAATTAAGTCCCTAGCAAACACAGAGATGGTCATATCTACGAACGCCGTAAACACAACGCACTGCGTCGTTGAAGGCAACTTGAAGTTTACGTTGTAGACCACCTCAGCATATGCTATGAGTGGTATGATTAATGCCAGCTTTTGTCGCGTTTCCTGTGGAGTAAAATAAGCACTAATCCACAATTTGCGTAGAAATCCGTAGATACGCCCAATGATCACGTTGGTATTATTATAACCGGACAAGTTTTGGTTAACTAATTCAACAGCTTTAATTTTATTGTTATTCAGATATATATCAGGTAAAAGACACAAATTAAAACCCATTAACTATTGTCGTGTGAATACGTTTTGCTAGGCGTAATTGGACATCATCTGCATATAAATGGACAGAAGCATATTTACATACTGATGGGATGTCATTTATGAACATGCAGACGGGTATCGGTCCTAATATTGAACCTTGAGGCACTCCCTGCTTAATGTCTTTTGAAAATGGAAGACGTAGACCAGAGAAAACAATTTGCCATCATCTGCTAGAAAGAAAACTATTTATCAATTTTAATGCTCTTTCACTGAAACCAAAGTTTTTCTTAAGCTTCCAACACAGGATTTTATGATTTGCATTATCAAAGGCCTTCGAGAAGTCTAACAAGCAAAGCAACGAAACATAACCCCTGTCGTAGTCTTGTCTTACTCTTCAAATAAATTAACCATAGCAGCTGTGGTTAGCCCTGAAACCGGATGGATCTGTTAAATAAGGCCACAACAAAAATTAAAATAAGGCCCCAAAAAATTATACAGGAAACAACAACAGCGATTTTTAATAAAATTTGGGGTTTTATTCCTTTTTTGGGGCCTTATTTCCTGATGAAAATTGGGGTATTATTTCATTATGAAATAACACCTCAAATTTGGGGCCTTTTTTCATTTTCTATTTTGGGGTCTTATGTCATCGGGGCCTTATTTCCTGCAGCCAACCGGATTGCTGAGCATGCAGCTTTACCATAATTTTCTCAAATGACTTTGACAGACATGGAAGAATACTGACCGGTCTAAAGTCAGCAGGAGAAGATGGGTTAGTTTTCTTTGCAATTGGCAGCACTCCTTCAATTTTCCAGAAAAGTTGATGTTGTTATGCGCCACTTAATCACATGGGTGAGATGAGATATAATTTGAGTAAAATAACTTTAATGAAACGTATTGGAAGGCCATCCTCACCTATGGAATTGGACTTTATAGCTGCTACGCATTCAGCAATTTCGACTTCAGTGCAGCTACTACAAAATCCTCAAGTATTGGCACAGAGCTAATAAAGTATACCGAGTGATTAGAAGCGAAACAAGTAGCAGTGGGATAATTGCCTAGAAAAAAGCTATTTAGTACATCCGGATCAAGATTACATTTAGAGTCATTGCTTCCACTGGAGATACCAACTTTTTCGCAAGTTACTCCAAAGTTTCTTCGCAAGAAGCGAAGAATTAAATTTAGAGTCATAATAGTTTTTCTTAGATGTGCGCAGGATGGAAGTTGAGGAATTACGCGCTGCTTTGTATGCAGGCCAATTCACATCAGACGGTCTACGCTTCCATTTGCTGTATAGTTTGTTCCTAGTTTTTATATAGAGCTAATAACCACAGACATAAACCACGGACATGATTTGTTCTGAATTTTAACTGTTTTAGTCGGAACACATTCGTCATGCAATTCTACTAATATTGATTGAAACAGTCTTACTTTTTCATTTGGATCGGCAGTTAATCGAAACTGTTCCCAGGGAGCCGAAAAAGTTGCGATTTGAAGGCCATTGAGATCGGTGGAATTGAAATCTTTAAATGAGAAAGTGTCAGAGATGGCAGTTTTCGACAAATTGATGTCATAAGTACAGCAAAGTGAAAAATGATTATTGATCAAACAGAAGAACAAGCGATGGACACGAAACAACAGTGAGATCAAGAAGACTAGGTAACTTATTTGGCTCAAAACGTGTAGGGTAATTATTATTAACTATTTCCATTCCTACTGTAGAAACTGAATCCTTCATCTGAAAGGAAAGTAAATCGTTTTTCAGTAAATTTGGTGTTGAAATGACCACAAATAATAATGTTTTCATACAGTGCACAATATTCTGAAATTACTGAGAAGAAGGGCATGAAAGAGCTACTTCTTTAATTATTATAAACAATATATTTGGTACTATCTGGTACCCGCGATTTCGTCTGCGTAGAACTTCGAGTAGGTAACTCAATTTAAATATTTATATCAACAACAGCGCCACTTATCGGGTCCAAAACTTTCAAAATCTTTCAATCCAACCAATTTAACCAATGAATTTAAAAGTGTAGGGCTATACACTTATAAATTCATTGGTAAAATAAATTTAGGGCTATACACTTTAAAATTCATTGGTAAAATACGCAGAAAATATATTTATTTCTTACCAAATATAGAAATGAATGATGAATTTTATTATCCCTAACTTGAGAAATAATTGGTTCGTCATTTAAACTTGGATCCCCTACTTCATCCCCTTCACGTTTTGTTTTCGCGATAAAAAGTAGCCTATGTCATTCTCAGAGGTCCCATCTATCCCTGTACCAAAATCCATAAAAATTGGTTTTGCGTTCGTTAAAATAATCTTACTTTCGCATTTTTAATATTAGGGTTATATCAAGGTTATGAATTTTATGTGCAAATATGGCAACTGACAACGAAACCTATGCTTTGAAATTACATAACAGCGCTCCTACCCGATTCCCCGCAAATTTTGAAAATTCTCTCTTAGATTTCCTTCCTATGACCAGGGTTGCCATAATTTTGTTTGCTTTAAGCGCCCAAACCTTAAAACAAATTTAGCCCAAAGTCGTTGCCCAGGAAGAAGCCCAAAAATCGTTGAAAATCTTCCCAATTCCTAAAGTACTTTTTTATTTGTATTTTTTCCACAACCTTCTGCAACTGGCCTTTGTGGTTGTGTGCTTGTGTCAAATCAAAGGGCCTGCAAAATAAATTGGTGTGCCTGCAAATTAAACGAATGTTCGATGTCACTTGAATGCAAAAGTGCTGCAAGTTTTAAAATTGCGGGCTTGTTCGAAAATATTTTTTTTTTGTAGTTTTGCGAAGAAATAAAACAAACAAAATTTACACAAAACTTAAACGATATATAGCCCGAATTTGTGTTGGGCGCTCATTGAAGAAATTTCCATCATTTTTTAAGAAAAAAGATAGCCCAAAATACGACAAAGCGCCCAATCTGGCAACACTGCCTATGACTGTAACTCTCTTCGGCCGTCGACTCTCTTTCATGGCGTGGTTTGTACGGGCTACGCCTAGGCATGATGAATGAAATAAAAGTATTTCCCTGAATCATAGTTGTACACAACTGCGCAGTTGAAATTTAATGTAGTAAAATTCAACTTTTTCAATTGTTAATTTTTTAAAAAAGTAAAAACGCAAAAATAAGCACCCTGAAAATCTCTTTTTTTGACACTTCATTTGTTAAGATTGTTTGAGCGTGTGAAGGTGAACCATAAACTAAGTATTAAATAGACCGTCAGCTCTTACAACTTAAGAGAATTTGCCTACAAGCTGTTTTCCGTGTTGCTATGTGGCAAAGTATGTGTGCCATGTTAAAGTAGATTAGCCGCACGCATACACTCGCACATAGGAACCTGACAGATGCCTGACAGTTCATTCTGTGGTAACATTGGAATAAATTCAAATAATTCAAATAACTGCCCGTTTTCGGGACGTGTTAAGAAAACGGTGGGTATAGTGTGGTGAATTTAGTACCAAATTATATTAAAACACATATTAGGATTTCTTTCATTTTACCTAGATAATTGTACGGCATGTTTACATTTTTGTTGTAAACAATGGAAATAGATAAACTATATGAATCATTGACAAAAATAAAAAAAACGCTTATTAATATAAAAAATATCTGATTACTAATGATTATGAATCGTATGAATTAAAAGAAAATTGTAAGCATCAAAACGTAAATGCGTGAGACATATCAGGGTACAAATCAGTTAACATGTTTATTTCCAATTTTGCTTGTATACATTTTGAGTTTCGCTTTTTTTCCCGTACATTTTAAAGAAAATAAATTTTCGTTGATTGTGTTTATTAGACTTTTTCTTTTTGTTATAAATGAACATTATTCATATTCTCGGCTGACGCAATTGATTTCAAATGTAATTTCATTAACTGTGTCAATTGTTCCAAATTTTCTAATACATTTTTTTTTTTTTTTTTAATGAACGGAATCTTCATGAAAAGATTATAACTAAAAACTCATATTAATTCGAATCTTAATATTCGTAATCAATTCTTCTCTTTAAATTCTTTGCCGTTTTTCTGTGGACATTCACGGTGAAATCATTTTTTGCCAAAAACAGCAAACGAAAACAGACCACAATAATTATAGGAACAAAAATATCTTATTTTATTTCACACATCATTCATTTGTTTATTTATTTTGATTACATTCGCTATTATAAATTTCGTAGAATATCTAAACGAGCTTAAACTCTCAGAACGCATCCATCAGCTGACAAAAACTCACCAAACACACTAACTCTCAGTCAGTTCTCTCAGCACTCTCTCTTTATTTTTCACACGAAGCGTGTTAATTTTTCCCTTTTCACTAAACTCAAATTCTCTTAGTTTTGTTTATGGAAAAAACATACTTCTAAAAGTAAAATTTGTATTTTTCGGAGAGAAAATCATATTAAATTAATCTTCAGTATAAAAATCGCAGTTTGCTAACATTATAATGATTATTTTTTGGTAATAGAAATTGTTGCTTAAGTCAAATTTCCTTTTTATGTGCATTTAGTGCGTTGATATTCATAGTGAAATGTAGTTCGACTGTTTTTCTGCCAGATTATTGATAGTCCAACAATTAAGACATGTTTTCCTCTTACGCAGGAAAGTTTTTCAAAAATTTAAATTCCCACAAAAAGGTAGAGATACCACAATGCAGGAACACTGCTGAGTGTCAGAATTTTATTACTCCTCCCACGTTTTAGAAATTCTTTTTTTGCTGCTTCACACGTATTCACAGATAGGAAATTTAAGAGAGAATTTTATTTTCAAAATTTGCGGTGGAAATCGGGTAGGTGCGCGGGAGCTGACGGTCTATTTAATACTTAGTTTATGGTACGGGTTACGCCTAGGCATGATGAATGAAATAAAAGTATTTCCCTGAATCATACATAGTTGTACACAACTGCGCAGTTGAAATTTAATGTAGTAAAATTCAACTTTTTCAATTGTTAATATGTATTTTAAAAAAGTAAAAACGCAAAAATAAGCACCCTGAAAATCTCTTTTTTTGACACTTCATTTGTTAAGACTGTTTGAGCGTGTGAACCGCAAGAGGTAAATATACTACTACAGTAAGTACAGAAATAAAAGTATAGTGGATATGAACGCCCATCATTCATCAACCATCTGCGCATTCACCTCGCATACTTCTCTTTCGTTTCCTTAATCGGAGAAAACTTCACGCAGTTTTTGTTGAAATGTATGTGCTTGTGCGATGTGTGCCAGCCAACCATCCCAAAGCAGAACAACGATCAAGAACAACGTTTGCTGATAATTTTCGATTTGAGAAAATAAATTTAGTTTTTTCATATTAGATTTTGGATTGTAGCTCTGCTTCTAGATGACACAGAAAGCTGATTGAAGGCTTTAAATTATTATGGAAGTGTTGGCTCTGTTAAGTATTTCGTTTTGTTTGCATTGATTAAGAATTGTTTGAGTAATGGCGAATGAAAGGCAGTAAAGTCAGAAAAAAACAACATTTTGGTCAAAAACGCTCCCAAAAAAGGCATGCCAATGAAGGGAATAGCCTATGTCGTTCTCAGGATCTTAAGGGACATTTCAAAAAAAGTTTCACCGAAATCTGTGCAGTAGTTTTCACGCCAACCGTTAACACATGAGAGCGGCTACAGTTTTATTATATGTATAGGTTACTGTGCCGTTATTCAACTAGAATGTATTCAGTTCAACTACCACAAGACTTAGTAATAATGTCACATTTTATATTTGATTTGCAATAAATTGCTACGCATGTGCATTTGTTGATTAGTTTTAACTTCATTCCTTAAAAAAATCACTTAACAATTTTGTTCAATTTACAGATTATATATTATATTTTTCGGATATAGTTTGATTGAGAACCCTCTTAAAGTAAAAGTGTTCTGAGACCGCTCAATAGTGATCAGCCTACACCCTATACCCACTCGTATTATAGGTTGAGTATATTCCAAATGGTCGAATTTCATAGCTTGTTTCATCAGTAGTTGGTCAGATCGTAGCCAATTAATTATGCACAAACAGCTAATGTAGTCAAAGGGGTGGCTATCATTATAACCAATTAACTCAGTCAAGCAAAAACAGCCCTCCGAAACAGCGTCATATTAATCTTGTTTTGAAATAAAAGTTTAAACAAATGTAACAAAGGGTATAGTAATCTCCGAACGTAGATCGCATAACCCGAAGGGTCATTTGTTATTTCGCCAATCAAACCTGTGTATATAAACGGTTTTCAAAGTGAGCTGCTTTCAAACACCAACAACAAGTGCAATGGACAAGGCACGAGTAGCTGCTCTATTAGTTGCTCTGTTCACTATTCAGGTAAAAACAAAAACCTTTGATATACAAACAGCATTTTTCAAAGTATGTTTTCACACAGTTCGGGTACCTTGAGGCTATCTCAGTAAATGACTACATTACCTTCTTTGATGCAAGTCAATGCACGGAAAAGCTCAACATCACACTGGACGAATTGTTCAACGGCCCTTCAAACCCGTCCGATATCAGCCCTAAGCTTAAGTGTCTTTCTGGTTGTATGATGGAATATGCGGGACTTATGAGCGGCTGTTTAGTGGAAGACGATGACAGTAAATATAATTTTATCGAGGGAATCCCAAGGGAGTGGGTGCTGGAGAGTATACAGGAATGCAGAGGGAATATCGCCGACTTGGATGACCCATGTGAGTGTGCATTCGAAATGGGCAAGTGCATTGGGAGCAGGCTTCCAGAAGAGTTTATCCCTAATTAGTTGGTAGCTTCATTTGTTGGATAGGTCAGTCGAATAATGAATCTATATATATAAAAATTAATCCTTAAAATTGTGTTCGTTTGTCGCGGATTCACGCCTTAACGCATTTACCGATTTTAACCAAATTTTCGCACATCTTTGGAATTGGTCTACATACGGTTTTTGTGAAGTTTGGTTGAAATCGGAAAACGTATGTGTGTGTTGTGCGTGTGCGAAAAAACACACGAATTTCAGTACATTTTGGGTTTTTCCACACATTATAACCTATATATTTTTCATTTTGTTTGTCTTGAATCAGGGATGTTCTCTTAATGCGTGAACTGATTTTGTTTCTGGAAACACCAAATGAAAGGTGACGTCAATACCAAGGTTTGTATGTATATACGGTCTTTGTATGTGTATTGGTTATACGAGTTGTTGGCATTTTAGTGAACATACATGTGTTGTCGAACTCAGAAAGCCCCCAAACACATCAAATTAAATTTTGTGGATATGTATGGTTGGTTGCAGCTTAAAAGAAATAATAGTTTTTTGGCCACCCGACATTTGGCGCTGTAGTCAATCTTCGAAACTACTCGACCGATTTCAAGGAAATTTTGTGGATGAGTATGGATAACCTGATAGCTCCGTTCTTGCTCTGCTTTGGGGTGGTGGGCGCTAATGCATTGAACTAAATTCAATTCAAAGGGAGTTTCATTCAACAGAGATTTTCAACTATCAAAATGGATGTTAAAATTTAATAAATTTTAGTCGGTACGAAGTTTGCCGGGTCCGCTAGTAAATAAATAAATTTGGACGACTTTTATACTTCAAGGCGCAGATAGTCAAGTTGAAAACTGGATAAAAAATGGATGCTCTTCAGAAAAGGGAAGCCATTTGGATATCGCGGTTGATATATGCAAACAAGGCTACCCCTTTTATTTCAATTTATTTTCTGTAGGTATGACGTATGACTTTAAGATCGTTTTCGAACCCTCCAAAGCTCTAAAATCAGTTCCCACAACAGCCAGGTGCGCCACGATTCGCCTAATTTCATTAATTTGTTGCACAATTTAGAGCGCTTAATTCGGCAAATATACTTATACCATCACTTATCTAATTAAAGAGCCTTTTTAACTCTGATCTAAAGTACAAAATTGCTCTAATAATGTAATTGCAAAGGTCACACGCAAACAACTGGAAGAACAGCAAGTCCCATACATAATGCGGTTTTGTTTACAAAAAAAAAATCGCTTGTCACCATACCAGTAATAATTGTGAAACGGTTTTGTGGTTTTATTCATTGAAACCGTCCATTGGCAACAAATGATTTGTTTACATAATAGAACGAAAAAAGAATGTGTGCTGGAACTATGAACAGAATAATGATTATTGTTCGTAATTTGTTTAATTTGTTAAATTATTCAACTTTTACTTTTTACGGAGCTATGTGAAACCATCATTTTATTGTGTATCTGTGAATTCTATGTGTTTGCATTGTCAACCTTTTTGTTGGTTGGCAGCAAAAATCTCCACAAAAAGAGATATCTCAACCATAACATTTGAATTGATGAAAATGAAACAGAAATCAAAATTTTAAAATGATGTGTGCTTGGAAGAAAGAAAACGCCCACAAAATATGGGCGTGGACCAATAATCAATGTTGTCTCTTGTCGACCGAATCGAAAAGATGTACGGCCATTGATTGAATATACTCAGAGGGCATTGATGACATCTGACATCGCATCAATGAGCATTGTTACCTATTTGTCCTTCTGAGATAATTAAGTCGGATGAAGAAAAGTTTATACTCATGCAGGATGGGCAGTGAAAATCTGCTACATATGACTTTGAGTGTGAATTATTAAATAGCTTGGCATTGATTTCTTGCCGAACACTCACAAAAAAAAAATTGTAATGCCAGCAATTTTCGTTGGTTAAAATGAACCCAAATACGAAAATCTTTTATTTATGAAATTGTTAGTAATAAAATATTTATGGAGAGTATATTATTCTTACGCTGAATACCTGATTCTTGAAAACTTAAAAACGAGTTCTTGTTAACAGAAATAATATTTGAACCAAGAACTTTTAACTTACAATTTTTTAATAATCTCACAATTCTTCGCTTAACTATCTTTTTTTTTCTGATTGAACCGATAATAGCTTTGAGTGCTTAAGAAAGCACTTTTGCATTCGCTAAACTAAATTAACTAACTCTTCCACAGCAAAGTCAACCATGGCCATTTTATACCCTTACAGAAAGTCATTTATGACCATTTTATACCCTTACAGAACTTATCTATGTGACAACTGAACATTGGGACTGAAAAAAGTGACGCCCCATTTAATAACAGAAACACTTGGAAAACACTACTTTTACAGAAAAAAAAACTGCTAAGATACAAATTCCTTTCTGACATTTATTCTAGACCAACATTATTCTGTCCAAAGCAAGTGTGCAACTCATAAGCGGTACAGCAATATGTAAACTCCCTTTCTCGCGGAGTACAAGTCACGAAATTGCTTGGCATTCTCTTTGCCATTAACACGCCATGGAACACGCCATCCTTAATAACACCGAGCTTCTCTAGGAAACTGTTGGCGGCACACTTGGCATCTTAACTGCCATCGGTATGCTCACCCGCCCTCAATTGGACATACTCCAGGTCAGAGTTGTCGATCTAACCGCTGCGTTGGTCGCTGTAAGTCTTACTCACTGCCTTTTGCTGTTCGTTCAGAATTGAAGCCTTAAATGGGAACAGGGAAAAGGCTGTTAAAAAGTACATGCAAGGACTTTGCAGCTTACAGCTTGAACAGCAACAATGACGCCAACAAATGCGACAGCAACTGGGAATTTAATATCGAAGTTGGTAGTTTCCATGACAGTATCAGCAGATAGTCCCCCAAGTTTAAGAAAAAGACTGATGAGCTCTGGGGCGTCCCATTTGATATCGGGCTTGATAGTAAAAACAAACAAAAACTGGATTTTAAGCCGGGAGTGGATGAAACTGCAGAAAATTTCGCCAATCACGCAGACGCTCAACTGATTGATTGTAATCGTGGGTCTTCGAATTTGGACTTGTCGCTAGTTTTTGAATTTCTTTGATTATTTGTGTTGGTGTTATAGTTGCATGAGGTTGCTCGAATTTCCTGTTTCTCAGCGGCAGAGGTCAAACATAAATCCAAATCTTGCATCTCTGTCAAGTACACTTATAGAGATTTCCGTTGAAGTCTCATCAAACCAACCATCTCTGCACAACAAGAGTGGTAATGTTTAGTAAAATGTGCCACACCCTTTGATGTGGATTTACACAAGTCATCTACAAGAGCTTAAGACGAGTATGGGTCCTCTTTTTTGTGGGGTATAATTTAACGTTTTTAATGCCAAGCTTCGTGTGGGTGTGTCTTTTACGAGATTTTTTAAGTCTGACTGCCTTACATAAATAACTGCCTAATTAAGCATTTCTAGGTCTAAAACGGAGTCAGAGTTTAAATTTGTCACCGTTTCCGGTATTCATAGCTGGAATTGGTCAGTTTTCTCCTACAAAAAATTATCTCAACTTGGTGTACTCAATTTTGACTTAAGTCAACGTAAGCGGCGACTAGATTAAGGTAACAAAAAAAAATATCTTTGAACGGCAAGCACTCCTTAGGAACATCCAAAAATGATACCGCTTACTCTTGCAAAACTTATTATAATCATTTAATTTAGAAACATGTTGTGCTAGGTAACTATCCATAACAATTATTAGACATGCATGGACACTGGACACTGGACAGACTTCGCAATTAGAAACCCGTTTCGTTAGAAACCATCAAACAGGTGAAGCACGTGATTGACTATATTTTTTAATAATCATTTTACCGGTTTCTCTAGTGGAAATAAAGTTTTTTTTTTAATTTATTTCTGCTTCCGAAAAGGTTTAAGAGATCACGATCACGATCATGATTTGTATAAAGCATGGGTAATGCGTTCAGATGATGACACTGAGGGTAGCTAAAGTGTTTATCTATGTCTATCTAATGTATTTGGTGCTGTCGACGGCCTTAGGAAAAGGAATGTATCAACAAACGAACACACTCCCATTACACCGCACTGTCATCAGAAAATACTGCAAGTTAAAGCGAACTTTGTATGGAAAGCTTTCTTTTTTCAAAGGAATAATTTTAGCCTGCAAGACACCCACCAAATTTGTCTTTCCATCCCTCCTAAAAACAACCAGCAGATTGATGGACAGCCTGACGTGCAGCGGTTGTCAACTCCCCTCTGCCACAAACTATGTGTCAAACTTGTAGTTAGTACCCCCAGAGTCTGCAAGTTCGCCGCTACCTGGCAACACAACGCGATGCAACATTTTGTTTGCATTTCCACAATAACTACATTCTATTTCGGTCACGTGATCAAAACTTGCGGACACAAAACTGAAATAAATGTCTCGTTGCACCAACGACCAAGCCCAACTCTGGAGACAATAAATCCACCAAATGACAGTTCCTGGGTATAGTCCTGTCATAAGACGAACAAGCCACACACACGCCCCCGACTACCATCAGAATTCGAACAGACTTAGGTAGGTACTTACATATAGATAGACCGCGAAGAAAATAAAGTGGAACTTCCGGGACAACTCACAGAGTTCCGCATAGCACAAGTAGTTATAAACAGATAAACAATTTTACGGACCAAGTAATAAAATGAGGTAAAGTTTATTTACTTCGTTTATATCGTCTCTGTCTCCGTCTTGCTTGCTGTAGTCTCGCGCATATTTTATCGAAACTTTGTCAAAAGTTTTCCTTTCTCGATTTTCGTTCGTTTCCTCCGATAGTTCATGACGGTCGTTATATTTTATTATTTAAACTTTTCGCCGTTCCTATATGTGTGGGTTGATTTTTTTTTCCCCAGTTTTTCTATGTTTTCTTGTTGCATACGTTGTATAGGGATGCGTGATCATTATTTCTGCTATAACGGTTATTGTTTTTCCCTTCAGAGATCCTCTCAGTATGGTGAACTGGTTCTCGTTTATATCATTCGGTGGTTGGGTTTTTATCGTAAATTTCAAATGAAGTCAATGAGCCTTGAAAGCTGCAATTTCCGTCGACCCCAAAACTTGTGCCATGGAATTTTTGTCGCTGTCCCTTTCCGTGCTGTGGAAACTATGAGCACAGTCACAGACGATAATGGGGGAGCAATGGGGGCAAATGGTGAATGACTGCCCTCTGATTGGGGGTCGAATGAATTGCGTTTAGTTTTTTATTGGTTGGTTTGCTGCTGCTGGTAAGGGAAGACAATCGGTTTTTTTCTGCTACACTTGCAGTATTTCTTCGGCTCCTTGAGTCGTAGTTGTCGGTGATAAGGGAATTTTCTATTAAATTCGGAACTGGTCGGTGGGAAGCATATGGACGACAGTTGGTTCATATTACAACAGTTTTTCTGGAGATCAATTTTCAGTTTCCATTTTGTTTACCTACAGGTACGTAATTGAAGGAAGAGCTTCGGACTCAGTGGCAGAAATCTCTGCTAGTCGATTACATTTTTAGTCAAACTAAAGGCCTTCCAGCCGTAGTCATTCTGACGTAAATTGCGTCAAAATAAACTCAGCTTTAATTAATTTCAAAAGGCAAACTGAACTCGCAGCAAAAAGCTGCTGATTTTGTCGTATTTCAAGAGTCTCCTTCATGTAAGAATCAGGTGTAAAAAATCGTGTTTTAGACAGAACAGTATGGGTTCTCATGAAACAAAAAGTGCAAAAGTTTCAGGCATAGAAAATTCAAGGAACACGGAACTCTGTATTTTTGGCTTTTTTTCTTCAACTGATTTAGACTCACTTTTAGCTTCGACTTTAAATTTTATTAATTCAAAATGGTTATACTTTCGATCCAAATTTTGCAATTGTGAGCTTCCGTAAATTAAAAGTCGAGACTAAAATTTCTTATTCGTCTAGCGCATTATGTCGCTATCGCCGGGCTGAGTCCACAATGATTTAAAATAATTGTTCGTACAACTGGTCCTTAAATCGAGCTCTAAAAACGACATTGAAAACTACAAGCAAGCATTCAGATTTCCAAGAGTTTTTTGAGTTTCAAAATGCGTATGATTATTGTAAATTGAATTTTAAAAATGTTGAGTATGCAAATGAATACACAAAAAAATTATACAGTGGCCTCCAAATCGACGGGTACGGTTACGAAATCATAGTAAAAAATATTGTGAAAGGTCAACTTAAAAAAACAAAAATTCTTGGAGGACAAATTGTCAAGGCAGAAATGTGGGTTTTTTTTATGCTATTTTATTTGTATTTCGTTATAATATCCTTTTTGGTAGCCTTAAAATGTGTGTGTTTTTTTAAAACGCTGTTAAGTAATCGATCGATCAAAGCAAAGCTATATTAGTTGTTTTTATATCTTTGGCCATTTTTTGTTAACAAAACAAGTCGTTGAAAAAAAAAGGATAATGCCAGTTTCCTTAGGAGAAAGTTAAATTTTTTGTAGTAAAGGGTTTTTCAATAAGAGCGCTACAAAAGTTTAATTTTAAATTAAACAAAAACGGTTTTAGATATCAATAAAATTCTTTATTTCTGTGAAAGTACGTTCGATGCCATTATGTATGGAACTCGATTTCTTTTGCACGGCCACCACGGGCACGCTTGGAGAAGTCCAGACGCTGAACCCAATTTTCGACGGTTTTCAAGCATAAATCGGCCGATACTGCTGCAATTTCACCTTCGATATTCGTACGAAGTTCATCAATCGTCGCCAAGCCCCACAGGAAATAGTCTAACGGCGTCAAATCGCATGACCGAGGCGGCCAAGCGACTGGACCATTTCGTGAGATAACACGTTCTCCAAACTTGGTTTCCAATAAATTGATTGTGACATTCGCTGTGTGGCTTGTGGCGCCGTCCTGTTGGAACCACATGTCCTCCATGTCCATATCATCCAATTGGGGCCAAAAATATTCGGTTATCATTGAACGGTAGCGATTCCCATTCAATGTAACGTGCCGGTCTTGATCATCACGGAAGAAGTACGGCCCAATGACGCCGCCGGCCCATAAACCACACCAAACCGTAATTTTTTCGGAATGCAATGATGACTCATTGAGTACGTGTGGATTGCTGCCTGACCAATACCGCATATTTTGTTTATTGACGAAGCCATTCAGACAGAAATGAGCCTCATCGCTGAAGATGATTTTTCGATGAAAATCCGAATCATTTTCAAGTTGTTGCTCAGCCCAATTCACGAACATACGACGCTTCTGGTAGTCAAACGGCTTCAGTTCTTGCGTCAATTTAATCTTGTAAGGATGTAGGCCAAGATCATCAAGTCACAGAGATGCTCAACGCTTGAGAACGACGTGTGAGAGACACATTTGGGCTTTCTTCAACTGAAGCCTCAGCGGCAGCAATATTCTCGACATTACGGGCACTTCGTTGTCTCACTGGCACGGGAACATTTTGTAATGTGCCTGTGGATTCAAATTTGTCCACTAGACGCTCAATTGTTGATCTGCTAGGACGATTATGACGACCATAAATTGGACGTAGCGCTCTTAACGTTGAGGCCACTGACTCTTTTCTTACTGAAAAGAAATGTCAAAAGAGCGGCAAGAAATTCGACGTCGTTTGCTGTCCCTGTCGCTCTACTTTTGTAGCGTCCCTGTTGAAAAACCCTTTAGTTCCTTAAATATTTTTGACCGTATGGCAACGCTGACTTCACTGAAGCCTTTATCTTTGTCTACCACGCATTGCTGACTAAGAAGCTAATTCAATAAATATCTCAATCAGTTGAGGTCATCGCGACTCAACTCAACAGCAAAGTCATTTCCTACCCAGACAACTGAACTTTTGGGACGATTCATCCATAAAAATGGCATAAAAATTCATATACCTACAGATTTAATGGAAATATTAAAGGCTTAGAAGTTGCCACGAACGATTCGTGTCAACCACCCCTGGGGCTTTATTTCGCGGAGCCCTTTCTGAGACCTAAAATATGTCATCCATTTAAATTTAAGCTAGATGAGGTCGGGAATATGCCAACAACTCACTTACGAGCAACTGAACTCATCTATCGGACTTTTCATCCACCATTCGGGGTGGTTGACTCGATTCGCCTTAAAGTATAGTTTATCGAAGCATACACTCAAAAAAAAAAAGATTGTTAAGCGAAGAATTTTGAGATTTTTAAAAAATTGTAAGTTAAAAGTTCTTGCTTCAAATATTATTTTCGTTAACAAAAACTCGTTTTTAAGTTTTCAAGAATCAGGTATTCAGCGTAAGAATAATATACTCTCCATAAGTATTTTATTACATCATTGCCAACAATTTCATTCTTAAATCAAAGATTCTGATATTTGGGTTCATTTTAACCAACGAAAATTGTTGGCATTACAATTTTTTTTCTGAGCGTATCATTTTTAAAAACTCCCATTTAATGATAATTATTCAATATTAATAAACTAAACTTCTGGTGTTCCACTATAGATGGTCCTGGTCATCTATGGCCGCCTCTATTTGTAGTTGGTATTCATGCATTCGATTTTACAAAAGTTCAAAGACTGCGATTGCTTAACGCTGCTGTCGAGAAGTATTTTTAAAAATTTAATGCTAATTTTCTTAATTCAATCAGTGAACTTATTTAAATCGTTTTACTATTTTTTTTTAAAACCAAGGGGATTTTTTTAGGCCCAATCTGACTTAAAGTAAGAAATGCATTCACATGACCAAATTTTTTTGACAGACGTCTAGTATTCTCGTATCTAATGTGTTTTAGTTTCATCCATGTTTTCGATTTATGTTGCGATAATGATTTTATGTGACCATCATTTCTTTTGCCAATTTGGAAGTATAGAACGAATTGTAAGTGAGTGTAATTTAAACAAGTGTAATTTGAATCGCTTACTTAAAGGGGGCTGCTCTATTTTTTCTGAGTTTTTAAGCCGCGAATCCTCGTTTAAAAACAAGACATGCTCTAATGTTTGTTAAAAGACAGTATACACTCAGGGAAAAAACGAGATAAAATCATGATAATCAGTGTCAGATTAAGCCTATCCGTTGACGAAAGTCTGTTAAGCTCGGAAATTCTCAATCCAAATACAAAAATCTTACTTTGAGTATGCTTTTAGTTAGCCTTTAATTCTTTTTTTAAGGTTGTTCTATAACAGCATTAAGAACGTGTAAGCTTAAATTAAGCTCAAAATCATTTCAATCGAAGAATGCGACAATTTGATTTTAAATCTTTGTAAACTTAAATTAAGCCTATGGATTGTTAATGAAGAATGTGTGAGCTTAAATTAAGCTCAAAATCACCTTATTTTTCACCAATTTATCAGCAGTAAGAATAATGCTCTCTAAAACCCAGAAAAATGGCTCTTGAAATAAACTTACAAAGTTTAAAATAAATTTTTTTAAAAATGATATTAATTTATTGAATACAAAATGTTTAAATGGACTTAAATCTAAAATATGTCTTTCCATTATTTAATGGATACACATGTAATGGTGGACTATTGAAATCAGACATATTTTTTATTACAATTATGTAGGTATGTATATTAAATTAATATTTATTATTAATTGAACCATTTTTGTTATCACATGCACTTATTACGATTTTTTCATTTTTTGAAAAAAAAAAAAAACACTTAAATAAGGAAACACGCAAAATGTACGAAATATCAATCGGAATGAATGAACTTTTCATTCATTCATTGAAGAATATAAATTGGTATATCCTGATCGTTTAGATCTTGATTGGTATGCGCATTTATCCATCATGCAAGTTTAGGATTATTTGGACATGATTGAAGAGTATAATTCGTGTTCGATCCTGTATTTGTGTGCAAACAAATTTATTCAGGTGATATGATTCAAATTTTAATATTGCATAGGCTTGATTTTCGATTTTTGTTATTGTTTTAAGAATCAATCGGTTTATTTTGAGATTGAGCACGTAAGAATGAAAAAAATTAAGAATAAGCCTGATCGGACTAGAATTGAGCTTGCTATATTTTTCTGAGATAATACCTAAGCATATATGGCATTCTTCAAGCTAATCTGTATTGCACGGGACAGTCTTTATAAAACACACTCCAGGTCAAAACGCAACTGCTTAAAAGTCCAGCAAAGAGCTGTTAATGTAAAATGTAAAATCCGTATAATCCCCAAAATAAGGTTGGCCTTTCTTTTCCTCTCGAAAAGGTTTAACCGATCAATTCATGACCAACCCATCTCAACAACTTAGTCCATCATCTGCATGATGGATGAATGAGTCTGCAAGGCGAACGACAACTATTCGTTTTTTGCTAGCGGAATGCTCTCCGAATGAAATTTGACAGTCAAACGAATTAATGCGAAAAACCTGATATAGTCCATCGCAGAAACCAGTTTACGTGGTCTACTTCACGCGGAAACCCGTTCTTCGTTAGGTCAATAATCTGTTATCTGGCTGACGCTGGAAAATTTCCAATAAACGATGCTGTACGCGGGTCACACCTACCTACCTCTTCCATCTCTAGTTAAACAAGTTATTGTTACTTAATTTCGCTCGCCTCAAACTCAAACTCCAACTGAAATTTAATTACTTACCCCAAGCGAGCACAGATGGAGGCAAGCAATGACTCAGCGGGTACTACACCTTGGCATTGATTTCGCTTGAGTAGCCGGCCGGCTTTTGTGTTCATGCTAAGTGCCGCGCGGCAAACCGCAAATGATCATCCGCCGAAAACTATATTGTGTTGTTTGGAGATTACGTTTAATTGTTATTATATCTCACATCAGTTTAAAATGTATGCAATCTGGAAATGCAAAATTAACATCACTATACCTGCTGACTATATTGATGCCTTGGAGAGTTGGCATGTTTCATGGCTGGCTGAGAACGCTGTCAGCGTTGTTAGCCGTAGTTAATCAAGTTCAAGTTTAAACAGTCATATGGCTTTAATTGTTTGCAATTAAGCGCGATACGGCAACGGATTTGAGGTGGCGCATACAATTTAGTTGACATGTGTCAAATGGATGTAATATAGGAAATGCGAAGTATGAGGTTATTGCGACCATTGACTCAGGGAAGTTGCTCCTTTAGTGTCAACAATGGTGTCGGGTATAGGTCTGAGAACTGAGCTTCAGCCAAACTTTAAGGTTGCTTGCCGAATGGCTATAGGTTGATTATTTTAAAGGGACTCTGTTATTTGTTGGGCAGTATTTTAGAGAATGACCATTTCCAGTGAAAGTCTTGTTCACAGACGGAGGTAGGTAGATTTCCATAGTCAATAAGTCCTCCCACAAAATTTCACCAACCTAGGTAGATTCTTTTCGACGCTATCGTACTTTCAACATGTGTTTTCTAATATTGGTTTTGTATGGGAGGTACCAGAACTACTTGACCGACATTGCCCATTTTTACTACCAACCTAACGACGATAAGAAGAAGTCCTGTCACCAAACTTCATTTGCCTAGGTTGATTCCTTTGGACGTTATCGTGTTTTCAACAGACAGAGAGACACATCGGCCTTATATTGATTTTGTATGGTAGGTACCAGAACTACTTGACCGACATAGCCCATTTGTAATACCAACTTGACGACAATAAAAATAAGTCCTCCCACTAAATTTCACTAACCTAGGTAGATTCTTTTCGACGCTATTGTACTTTCAACATGTGTTTTCAAATATTGGTTTTGTATGGGAGGTACCAGAACTACTTAACCGACATAGCCCATTTTCAATACCAACCTGACGACGATAAAAAGAAGTCCTTTCACCAAATTTCATTCGCCTATGTCAATTCCTTTGAGCGCTATCGTGCTTTCAGACAGACAGACAGACAGACGGACATGGCTAAATCGATTCAGAATGTGATCCTGATTCGGAATTTATATGTATACTTTATGAGGTCTCCGGTGACTCCTTCTTGTCGTTACAAATGTAATGACAAAGTGAATATACCTTCCTGTGGAGGGTATAAAAATAAGTCTCGCATGGGCATAACTTAAATATTCTTAAGATTTCTTGAAGGTTGTCATATCCGAAGGTCGCTGTTCTTGTTGTATCTGCATTTCGCTGTAGAAAGCTATTCAAACAAAATATTCTTCAGTAGGATTGTTGTCTACCATACACCATCTGACAAATTGGTTGTCGCTGGAAAAAGTGGTGCAAAGCAATCCTCTAAAAAAAATCCCTTTATCTATAAATCCTTTTATAGAGCAGCTACTACCGAATTCACAAGTTATTCATTCACACGTGCAGCCCTTGGTACATACGACATACTTTCCATGGTACTAATCACCACGGGCAACTCCCACCCACTACATCAAGGAGTCATTCAATTAAATGGCTTTTTAAAAATGGCTCTTTGTCTAGGTTCCTTCTAGCCGAAAACCCCATGTTCTCGGTTTTTTTTTCCCAGGAGCATCCTTTTCACCGACAAAATTCCACATTATTCATCTGTCCGCCCGCAGATCCAGTAGCAGGCAAAAGAAAAAGCCAACCACCTCGCCACCACTCACCGCGAATTTGTTTGATGTTAATTGTTGCAAATCGAAAAGCAAACAAATTGCTAAACACGGATGGTGCTGGTGTACCCTCAGTGAGAATGGAAGGAAATGGGCGCCTCCCCCAGATCCCCCTCCATCTGAATTCAAAATTAATTTGCAGATGAGAATTTTTCACTTTGAATCCACAGGCAACCCCTTCGCGAACGCATCACAAGATCACGTTTGAGCTAACCCAACCTAACCAAACTCCACCCATACCCGGGAGGGTGGAAAACAAAAAAAACTGCAAAGAGAAACACGATTTAAAATGTGCTTCTAAGGGTGTGGTGAATTTAAAACAATTTATTTGCCCCGAACGTGTCTGGACTCGCAGATTGGAAGGATAACACACCTTCCCCTCAGAGGGATTGACCTCTGCCCCAAAAACCAAATGCGTCGCGGCGGACGTCCTCATCATTCGAATCATTTAGCAATGTGGACCAGAAAGCGTTGCCGCAATTATCTCTAATTTTCTGCGGATTTGGAAATTGTTGGTCTTAAAAGCATCCGCGCGCCGAAAGACTCTGCGGAATTTTCGCCTTTAGTTGGAGGAAATAAAGTGAAATCGTGAAATGATGGGACCAGGAGATACATAAATCGAAAGGGTTGTGCGCGTATAGTGAATATGCGACATCTTGGTGGTGGGGCCATACTCATTCGTTATGGAGGACACGAACTCAAAATTGATAGCCAGAGATAAATATCGTCGAACCTTTTTCTTGCGTCTTGATGTTTTTTTTTTTTTTTTTTTATATCTCCCCTTGTACAGTTTTAGTGTGAGGTTTAGGGGCGGATGATATTTTATTAGGTCAAGGCGACACATTTGTGCGGTGTTATAAATTGTCTTGAAGTTTTTATGGGGGGCTTTTGTTACTTTTTTGCGCTGCCACCATCTCGTAACCTGGTTAATGGTCTAGAAAATGTCTTTTGGGGGGTTCCTCACAGTCCAGGCGGACCGAGTAGAGTGTCTGTTGCTAGCTATATAATCTTAACCTTTACCTTGTTGCAGCGAAACAGTATGTGGTGAAAGTTTGATTATCATCTTTGGAGATTTTCCTAAAGATTCTCAAGGACTGGTCGACATAACATTCGACTTAATGCACAGTGAAATCTACTGATGTGTCGTCGAGGGTCTGGGTTTCGTTTACCTGATATCGGCATGCGTTCGTCTTAATTTTTTTCACACAGGCATGAAAGATTTATGATTTGTCTGTCAAGTTTTCATTACAATAGAGGCTGTTGCTTGAAGCTTGTCAACAGATGCATACCCTGCATTGTATAAATGTCGTTCTAAAAGTGTACGATTTGCTTTTCATTGCATATTGTACGGTGCAGCATCTTGTGTAAATTGCAGAAGGGCTCCGCCCTACTTACAAACATTTTCAGATACTTGGTAACAAAACTGAAATGCTCAATTTTCATTGATTTTTACTCACATGATTTATATAGAGCATTGATTTCCATGGTTTACAACAACAGTTGGATCTCGTAATATTTTTTGTAAGCCATGGATATGTGGGCAATATAAAAAACGCCTAATGTAAGCTTCGTTCTCAGAATAAGTAAGGTCCCTAGCACAGTACCTTGAGGGATGCCATCAGTTATTTTGTACTACTTACCATCTTTGGTATCTTATAGCAACACTCTATCTTTCAAGAAGTCCTTTCCATTCATTTGTACATAGTTTGCTAACCTTTTGCATGCGAATGCACTTAAAACGTTTCCCCAAGCTCGCAACATTAAAAGGGTTTTGCTTCTGGATCTCGAAATTTTTCCTCAAAATCAGAAGAAATACACTGCGATTTTCTTGGAAGGTCTAGGCACAACCCACTTTTAAATGATAGGACATTAGTCCAAATGTGTTAAGTGCTTAACTTGTTATTTAATTTCTCTGTGAACAAAACTCACTGAATGGTTTACATACCCATGTTTTATACAAATCATGATCGACGTGATCTCTTAAACCTTTTCGGAAGCAGAAATAAATTTAAAAAAAAACTTTATTTCCACTAGAGAAACCGGTAAAATGATTATTAAAAAATATAGTCAATCACGTGCTTCACCTGTTTGATGGTTTCTAACGAAACGGGTTTCTAATTGCGAAGTCTGTCCAGTGTCCAGTGTCCATGCATGTCTAATAATTGTTATGGATAGTTACCTAGCACAACATGTTTCTAAATTAAATGATTATAATAAGTTTTGCAAGGTTAAGCGGTATCATTTTTGGATGTTCCTAAGGAGTGCTTGCCGTTCAAAGATATTTATTTTTTGTTGCCTTAATCTAGTCGCCGCTTACGTTGACTTAAGTCAAAATTGAGTACACCAAGTTGAGATAATTTTTTGTAGGAGAAAACTGACCAATTCCAGCTATGAATACCGGAAACGGTGACAAATTTAAACTCTGACTCCGTTGTAGACCTAGAAATGCTTTATTAGGCAGTTATTTATGTAAAGCAGTCAGACTTAAAAAATCTCGTAAAAGACATACCCACCTGAAGATTGGCATCAAAAAGGAAAAATGTATCCCACAAAAAAGAGGACCCATACTCGTCTTAAGCTCTTGTAGATGACTTGTGTAAATCCACATCAAAGGGTGTGGCACATTTTACTAAACATTACCACTCTTGTTGTGCAGAGATGCTTGGTTTGATGAGACTTCAACGGAAATCTCTATAAGTGTACTTGACAGAGATGCACGATTTGGATTTATGTTTGACCTCTGCCGCTGCTAAACAGAAAATTCGAGCAACCTCATGCAAATATAGCACCAACACAAATAATCACAGAAATTCAAAAACTAGCGACAAGTCCAAATTCGAAGACCCACGATTACAATCAATCAGTTGAGCATCTGCGTGACTGGCGAAATTTTCTGCAGTTTCATCCACTCCCGGCTTAAAATCCAGTTCTTGTTTGTTTTTACTATCAAGCCCGGTATCAAATGGGACGCCCCAAGGCTCATCAGTCTTTTTCTTAAACTTGGTTGACTATCTGCTGATACTTTCATGGAAACTACCCAACTTCGATATCAAATTCCCAGTTGCTGTCGCATTTGTTGGCGCCATTGTTGCTGTTCAAGCTGTAAGCTGCAAAGTCCTTGCATGTACTTTTTAACAGCCTTTTCCCTGTTCCCATTTAAGGCTTCAATTCTGAACGAACAGCAAAAGGCAGAGAGTAAGACTTACAGCGACCAACGCAGCGGTTAGATCGACAACTCTGACCTGGAGTATGTCCAATTGAGGGCGGGTGAGCATACCGATGGCAGTTAAGATGCCAAGCGTGCCGCCAACAGTTTCCTAGAGAAGCTCGGTGTTATTAAGGACGGCGCGTTCCAGGAAGCAGCCGCCTTTGAGAGACTCAGCCTCAGCCCGATTAATGGCAAAGAGAATGCCAAGCAATTTCGTGACTTGTACTCCGCGAGAAAGGGAGTTTACATATTGCTGTACCGCTTATGAGTTGCACACTTGCTTTGGACAAAATAATGTTGGTCTAGAATAAATGTCAAAAGAAAGTTGTATTTTGTTCTTTACAGATTTGATATAAGTTGTTTGTGACAAGTGTTTCTGTTATAGTGGACTACGCAGATGCTTTTCTAAATTTCCGTGCAGCCAAAAAGCGTTTTGAGCTCAAAGTAGCCCTGAGGTAAAGGGTGATTTTTTAGCTGGTTTGGTTTTGGCAACACTGGTTTTGACAGCTGACGTGTGTTTAGTACCTTGTGTCACTGTCAAACAGCTTCAGTTTGGTTTGCAATTTAACCATGGATCGTCTTACAAATGAACAACGCTTGCAAATTATTGAATTTTACTATCAAAATTCGTGCTCGGTTCGAAATGTTCATCGCGCGCTGCTTCCATTTTATGATCGGCATTCTCGACCTTCTGAGCAGTCTATTCGGAAGATTGTGACCAAATTTCGCACCAAATTTACTTTGTTGGACATTAAACCACCAACACGTTTACGTACTGTGCGTAGTGAAGAAAATATTGCGGCCGTATCAGCTAGTGTGACAGAAGACCGCGAAATGTCGATTCGGCGCCGTTCCCAGCAGTTAGGCCTTTGTTACAGCACTACGTGGAAAATTTTGCGGAAGGATTTGGGCGTAAAGCCTTTTAAGATACAGCTGGTGCAAGAACTAAAGCCAGCCGACCTACCACAACGCCGATTTTTTGGTGAATGGGCTCTTGGAAAGCTGGCCGAGGATCCGCTTTTTTATCGAAAAATTGTGTTCAGCGATGAGGCTCATTTTTGGTTGAATGGGTACGTAAATAAGCAAAATTGCCGCATTTGGAGTGAAGATCAGCCAGAAGCATTGCAACAGCTACCAATGCATCCCGAAAAAGCCACTGTTTGGTGCGGTTTATGGGCCGGCGGCATTATTGGGCCATATTTCTTCAAAGATGATGCGAATCGCAGCGTTACTGTCAATGGTGAACGCTACCGAGCGATGATAACAAACTTTTTTTTGCCCGAAATGGAAGTTCTTGACTTGCATGATATGTGGTTTCAACAAGACGGTGCCACATGCCACACAGCACGCGAAACAATGGCGCAATTGCGAGGCGAGTTTGGTGAACAGTTAATTTCACGTTTCGGGCCGGTCAATTGGCCGCCTAGATCGTGCGATTTGACACCATTAGATTATTTTTGTGGGGGTATGCCAAGGCTAATGTGTATAGGGACAAGCCCGCTTCGATTGACGCACTGGAAGCCAACATCCATGCATTCATTCGTGAGATACCGGCCGATATGTGTGAAAGAGTATGCCAAAATTGGACTCAGCGGATGGGCTACCTGAGACGCAGCCGCGGTCAACATTTGCATGAAATTATCTTTAAACATTAAATTGCAAGGTTCAAACTATCGATTCAAATAAATATTTCATTCATTTTTTCGAATTTTTTGTGTTTTTTTTTTTAAAAAAGTTCTAAACCTCTTAAAAAATCACCCTTTATTTATATGGATCTTGGATCGTTATGAGTAGGATAAGCAAACCGACCTTACCAGTAAATTGAGTAACTTACTAAAAGGTTAGGATAGGAGAATTTTTTCCTGCACAGCATCATGTTCATGCATTGTATTAGAAAAATAATGGAAACTTCCATTCCACTACAACCTTTTTAGGTCTTCAAGCTGCCTGAAGCCACACCTATGAAAAAATAAGACCCTTGTCTTCTTATTTTTATCAAAAGAAAAAACACCCAAAACTAATTCCATTGAACTCGTTACAGCGCACATTTTCAATATTAGCATTCAGTAACAAAAAAAACACACCTAACCGGTGCTGGTGGAACTCCCTCGTCCCAATCCTAGTCCCATCGCCGTGAAATTCATGCCAAAAGAAGTTGAACGTTGTACCGACAGCAAACGATCACATAAAAGACACAAGTACCCTTGTATCGTTTGCGGCAGTAAATTGTCAAAAACCAGATTATTCTTCGAGTTGGTCCAGTCAGCTGCGTATTCGTCTGCCGTCTTTCAATTGACTTTTTCGTTTCACCTACAAGTACCAACCTAGCAATTTTTTTCAACCCGCATACATCAATTATTGCGGTAACTATCTTCGTATCTCTACATTTAATGACTATCTCACCCGAAATTGCCTATTATTGTCCGATTAAAATTTCAACTTTTGTTTTCATCATGTGACATGAGAGTCTTTGGGACTGGGTATAAAAGCAGCGACAACTGCCTAAGAACTCATCAGTATTATTTCGCGGTTCGTCGAAGTATCTTCTAAAAAAAAAACCCACTACAATATGAAATTCTTAATTGTTTTTGCATTTGTTGCCTCCATTGCTGCAGTAAACGCGGTAAGTTCAGGAGACTGTATTCATAATTCGTTCTATAATTTGACACCCTTCCCATTAAAGGCGTCCCATCTAAACGAGGAACAGAAGGCACAGGCCAAAAAATACCTTGACCAGTGCATGCAAGAGATCAAGATCACTGATGACGAGTTTACCAAATTGAGGACCGCCGAATTCGAGACTGCCAGTCAAGATGTTATGTGTTTCGCCCACTGTTTCCTAGAGAAGGCCGGTGTTGTTAATAAGGATGGTGCTTTGCAGGAGGCATACACCTTGGAGAAATTCAGTCCCATCATCGGCGAGGAGAAGGCTAAGGAGGCTATTTCTGCGTGCGCTGGTGAAAAGGGAGCTGACAAATGCGAAACTACCTACAAACTGCACGCATGCTTCGTCAAAAATAAGGCTGTGCTAGAATAAGGGACGCAAGTTGTTGTTTTTTATGCACCTCATCGTGGACGATCAAACCAACCATTTCCAAAAAGGTGGTATACTCTGAATAAAGTGAATGTTAACAGTTAATTGAGATGTTCGTTTGAAATATTTATATTTATCATAGTCGGTTACATTGAAGGCTTGTTTGAAACTATGAGGAAGTTCTTTCAGACAGCAGGCTTACTCTAAATCTTCATTTTGTCATTTCACTCCATCTGCGTCGAAATCATTGAATAAATCATAAGCTGATACTGACAGTTGGTTGTTATAGGATCCTAGGTCTAGCTCTTCATAACCAATCGTTTGCTTTAGTCTTTATGCTTGCAAGCTTTGCCTACCAAATTGAAAAAAAAAATCAAAACATTTTTGCCGCCTGTCTTATAGATAGAGGACCGAATGTCATTTTTGATGCACTTAAAGTTAGCCCCATGAATTAGGGCTTCGTGTCCCTACTCCTTGTGGTCACTCGACGCTGTGCAGATAAAATTCAGACATCAGAAAGCTTTTTAAGGTCTCGAAAGTTGTAGCTTCCAAGTGTGCTATTTTTCGGGCTATGGTGCACTGATAGAGAAAGTTGTCAACGCAAACACTTTTTCCTCCACGCTCCATCGATACGAATTTGATCCTGTTTTATTAGGATGTTTTAACAGATAGTTTTCGGGCTGTTTTCTGAAACAATGTTCTGGTTATAATGATATAATATATTGGGCCGATTTATAAAGCGTTTTTGAGGCGATTTTGTGGAGAGTTTGTTTTTCAATTTTACAGCTGTTTTCGGGGCAGTTTTGGAGCGAATTTTGTTGGTTTTTTTTTTGAACGTTTTTGAATTGTTTTTGTGGAAAATTTTGTGAGGCGTTTCTTGGGGTGATTTTTTCTAAGCATTTTTCGGGTAAATTTTTGATGCCTTTTCTGGGGAGTCTTTTTGGGCAATATTTGGTGCACTATTTGCAACGTTTTTAAGTAGATCTTTTTGCCACGTTTGGGATGATTTTATTATGCAGTTTTCGGGTCAATTTTTAAGCAGTTTTCTGAAGACTTTTTAGGCGCTTTTTGGTAACTTTTAAGGAATTCCTGGGGGGGATTTTTTTATGCAGTTTTCGGGTAAATTTTTAAGCAGTTTTTTAGGGACTTTGTCGGGGTCATTTTTAGGCGCTTTTTGGTAACTTTTAAAGCATTCCTTAGGGTGATTTTTAAATCGCTGTTCTGTTTATTTTTTTGTTAATTTTTCGGACGTTTTAGAAAAGCTTTTTTTTTGCTATTAATGAGGGAGTTGAGTCTGTTTCAAGGGGTACTCCAATCGACTTTTGATCTTTTGTGTGATTTTGAGGTGCTTTTCGGGGCGTTTTCGGAAGTCTGTTTGTGGTAATTTTTTACGCATTCCTTGGCCGGTTTTTGGATGTTTTGATATTTTTTTAGAATCATTTTCTAAATCATATTTAAATCAACTATTGATGCGGTTTTCAAATCGTTTTCTGAAACATTTTCAGTGTGTTTTTCGAGTCACTTTGAGGGATGATTTTCCACCCGTTTTGCAGATCGTTTTTCGAAATTTTTTTTTTTGACTATTGTCAAGCCTGTTTTCGGTCGTTTTAAGTGAGTTTTTGGGGAGATTTTTCAGGCAGTTCGTTATCTGAATCATTTTTCTGGTGTTTTTTTTAAGATAGTGCCGATTTTTAAAACATTTTGTGAGTGATTTGCTAAGGATTTCTTGGGTCGTTTTTTTAAGCATTTATCTGGTGATTTCTCAAGCTGTAAAAATTTAACAGTCTCAAAAATCGATTTTTGAGACATTTTTTCGCACGTTTTCGAAGAGTTTTTCTGACATTTTTTTGGGCCTGATTTCTAAACGTTTTTTGATGCGATCTTTAGGACAATTTTTTCGTCTTTTTTGAAGGCGATTTTCGGAGATTTTGGTTTTCGAGGCATTTTCTGAGGTTCTTCTTCTGCCATTTTTGGAGCGTTTTCGAAGCGTTTTTGGGGTTTTTTTATGTGATTTTCGAAGTTGTTTTGGAATGATCCTTAAGGCGGTTTTGGGGCGATTTTGGGGGACGTTTGTTCCTAAGATTTTTGTTTTTAATGACTCAGTGGTAGATCCAGGTTTGCAACCTCTTCTGTGATTTAATAAACAATAACTGAAGCGAGAAGTTCTCAATTAAAATTGGCATTTAGAAATGTAAGCCCCATCGATCTCTCTGTACGAGTTCTGTCTAGGACAATGCCTCAAAATGAATACTTTTCCATGTATAATTTTCAGACAAAGCATTTGAATTTATCGGTGGTGCTTTTTGTTTCCTTTTTCATACGTTACATGTACTGGAAGCTATATAGGGTAGCCGCGGAAAGGGACGTTTCAATTTAAGAATAGACTTAAGAATAGTCCTTTTGATCTCCGCTCATTATGATCTATTTATTCTCCTAGAACGCCTAGTTAAATGCAAACCGGATGCTGGGATAAAGGTGGATATTAAACGAACTACCTGGAACGAAGAGTCAAGCCTTCATCAGAAAAAACAAAAACTTATAAATATTGATGAAAACTACATCGCAATTTGTTACACAGTAAGACACTTTAAGAGCAGCAAGGGTCCAAAATGCGCCAGTTTCTGCCCCTTACCTCTAATTTATTTTTAAGCAAACAAGATGTGCCAAAAAGAACACCGAAATGAACAACCATTTGACCTGAACACCCGCTGAAGTCACTGAATTATTTTTTTTTGTCACTGTTTTATTACTAGCCCTTGTATTTCATTGCGCTAATGACGAGATTAAGAGTGCTCAGTTCCCATAAAAGCTTAATTCGAATTTCGCTCCAAACATGACTTACTGATTGTAATTAGGTGCCAGCAGTTGCAAAGATTTCGAGGTAGATGTGATAAATGAAAACAATGACAGTCCCATCCATCATCTGTCAGAAGTTTCGAACAAAGATTCGTGTTCGGGCCAGAAATTGTTCACTGACATGGCATAGAGATACAAATGGATGGCCGAAGGCTACCTCTATTCTTTTCACTCTATCTTCTATTCCCTATATACATACATATAATGATCAAGTGTCTGATTATTTGTTTTCATTTCTAATCTCTTTTGTTTGATTTACTCTTTCTTTTTGTAAATTCGCACAACAGTATAGGTCTACCAAGAAACTCGCAGGTATATAAGCACCGGCAAACTGATCAGAATTCATCAGTTCCATTCTAAGGCTCATCGCAACCAAAAGTTCCAATATGAAGTTCCTAATTGTTGTCGCATTTGTTGCCACACTCGCTGTAGTCAATGTAGGTGCCAAAGTCTAACCCAAGTACAATACGAAAAATTTATTTTCTTCTGATTTTAGGCGGCCAGCCTGAATGCAGAACAAAAAGCGGAAAAGCAAAAATTTATCGACCACTGCAAGGGAGAGATCGCAGTCAGCGACGAGGAGATCGCCGAGTTGAAGACCGGCGAATCGACTGATCCCAGTCAAGATGTTAAGTGCTTCGTCAATTGTGTCCTGGAGAAGTTTGGCGTCCAAAAGGATGGAGCCGCACAAGAGTCAGCAATTCTGGAGAAATTAAAGCCTGTCCTTGGCGAGGAAAAGGCCAAGACCATTGCCAAACTGTGCAGTGTCGAGAAGGGAACCGACAACTGCGCCACTGCATACAAAACGCACATTTGCTTTGCCAAAAACGGTGGACTTGTTGAATAAGTATTCTCTATCTATTTGAAATAAAGGGGTTCTAATTACAAACTGATGGTTTTCTCCACATAATTTATACCAATTCCCTTCACGTACCTCAGCATGTCCTTGCTGGAGTACAGTACCATTTCACATTCAATGGCCACCTCATTAGCTGTTCCAAATTTGTCATTTCATTGTAACCACGCCACCCGTCTATGGTCTATATGCAATTGAAAAACTACTAATTAGCTGGAAATGTTCAACTCGTCTTAAAAACGCTGCTCCCAGCAGTCCATCAGCCCCATTCATTTGCGCATCATCTACCTATCTCTCTAAAGAGCGCGCTGCAGCATCAATTACCCCCGTCCGGGGTAGGGTTTTAATGGTCATCATGACATTTGCTGTGTATAGGCAGCTGCCGATGTACGTGACCCAATTACCGGTACTTTCAATTCCCCCCGTAAATTACAAATTAATTAATTAAATAATTAGAAGTACGACCGCTTATTTCGTTGGCCGCTCTTACTCTGGCTCTGCCGTCCACCGTGTGCGGGAACAATACGCCGACAATAGCATTGGCAATTAATGCTGGTGGTTATTGACGGAACAGCTTTTAAAGTCTCATTATTTACATTTGAACAGGTGCAGTGGGGCTTAAATGCAATCGCATCTAATTAAGGGAGGTATTTTTTTCACTTTTCTTTGGGTCTTTGTTCGCGGGGCATATTTGAATGGCTTCCCATTGAATTCGCATTTGAAAGCAATTTACGCCTTTTATCTTTTGTGCATAATATCCTTACTAGGGACTGTATGGTATTTACAGGAGGCATTGGAATTTCTATGCTCAATTTCCCGATTTTACATTCCAAATATAAAAAGGACCATTTGATTGTATTTTAGATGGACTATCGAATATTTTCTGCGCTTGTTCTCATTTCTTGGAACGAAACATATTTACAATTCATACAAGTTCTTTATTAAGTATACTGTTCTGCTTCAAGTACTTGAGCTCCTTGAATGAGGATTCCCACTTGGAAACACCAGCCCTCAATTTATCGATCTGTTCATCGGTGATTTTTTCTTGCTTCCTGCACAGGGCTACGCATTTTGTGCGTCATTTAAAAGACCGGCCTAAGACTGGAAAATAAGGCACATAAAAATTGTTGGCACAACAGGTCGTGGGGACCCTAGACCTCCGTTTTGTGTGAGTTTTTAATTTTTTGGACAAATGGAAGGGATCTACAATTTTATGCCAAGTTTGGAACCGGCTAATTGAGAAGCTCTTTCATGAATATAAGACGTACAAAATTTATCAAAATGAAGCCAACTTACATAACCGGCGCCGACGATAGCAACAAATGCGACAACAATTAGGAATTTGATCTTTGTTACTGTCTGCTTACAAGAACGTGCATCGATGAGCTATAAAATGTATGTATCTGCTAAAATTGCAGTAGCTGGGGCGTTGCTTATATACCGGTTGGGCGTATACACTAAGAAAAAAAATATTAATGACACAATTTCATTATGTGTACGAATGGCACAAGAGTTACCGCAAATGCTAATCTATCAACAGCAACCAGGTGAAAGAGGAAAAAAAAAAGAAGAGTAAACAAGATTAGTTTCTCATATTATTGCAAACCCGGTTTTCGGCTAGTCCAGCGGAGGGTACTAAAGTCCAATATTCAATGTCCAATTAATTTGTCAAGTTGTGTGACATGCAAAATTTGTGTACTTAAATTACATTACATTAAATTTATATCTTAAATGGACATTATTTCAAATAGATTTCAATAGAAGAATTTTTTTTACTGGAATATTAAAAGGTCCAAAGGCTAAGGAGAACTAGACAGGTCATCGAAGAAAATGAGAAGTTGTGTGACGGTAATTGTTATACGTTTCTGCAAAGTGGCGTTAACCCTTCTTCAGAAATAGCTTAACTTTTGCTTTATATGGAATGGGATTGTTAATGAGGTTTGGGACACAGAACAGCGAAAGCGCGTGACTGCGATTTGTCAACAGAATGCTTTAGATAGGAGCAGTGTTATAATATCGTGGGATTTATCCCTTTTTGTGGGAATTTCGATGTCCGAAAAGCCTTCCGTGGGATAAGGGAAAAAGCACCAAATCGTGGGAATTTCAGCAATCTGACAAAAAACATTCAAACTACCTATACATTTTTGGTGAAATTCTATCAACACACTGAATGACCATAAAAAACAGCTCATGTAAATCGTCTTTTCTAGTAACAAAAAATAATCATAGCAGTGTTACAAACTGCGGTTTTTATACTAAACGTTAATTTAACGTGATTTTATTTCCGTGTAATATGTACAAATTTTACTTTTAAAAACTGAATTTTGACGCAAAAAAGTATCGTGGGATTTTAAAAGGGAAAAGGGAACAATTACCACGGCTCGTGGGATAAATGAAGAGAGAGTGCTAACGACAGTGGGCGATATGCTTTGCCATGAAAGGACAAAGGCAAAAGTTGCCTGATTCATCTGAGGTTTGTAATTAGGTACCGCCCAGGAAATTGCGTCTACTTGTCAGCAGAGCTGTTTACAGAAGTTGCTTTTGCTTCTAAGCTATAGCTCCATTTATAGAACCTGTCGGAAATCAGACGCCTAGATCGCTGGAATAATCTCCGCGGCTCTAAAGAGACTAAAGAGCTAAAAGAGACTGAAAGTGTAATACGTAACTGGTAGCAATTGTTTGCAAAGCAACCACAATTTTTCAAACGAATTTGTTCTCAAATAATCTTGAAATGTCAAAAAAAAAATGTTGGTCGTTCTTTGTGTTAGACATAATATGCTGCCACTTTACCTAGAGTCAATGTGGATCTTAAATCGCTAGGAGTCGTATAAGCAAGCGCTCTTAAGCCGGTTGTATTTAGATCTTCATGGTGCCCAGGTTGTCGTTAGCTTCTGACAGAAAACATTACTAAATAATAGCCTACAATTCTTCCAGCAGTAGGAAACTATTTGCAAAATTAATCGCGGCAAAGTGTCAAATTCACGTAGACAACAACGCGCTACTTCTCACTTTGTACATAAAATAAACCTGAAACTACCTCCACGCCTACACTTTCTATCACATTTTAGGAGACATTGCCTAGAGTCGTACTTGATATATTCATCCCCAAACATAATATGACTGTCACTTCCATGGAATCATAAACTAATTCTATCAAAACAATTTGTTTTATGCAAAAGTAAGCAAACATCGTCTGAATCTATAAAAAAAAATTGGCGTATAAACAACAACTAATTGCTTCAGTCCAGTCCATATATTTTTTTTTCTCACTCTATTTGATGGTGACTTGCAATTTTAAGTGCTCACTGAGGTTGCTATTGTCCCTAAAGCTTTAATAGCTGTCAATTACGAAATTTTCCCAGGGGTGGCTCTCTTTTTGTGCAGGACTATAAGGGAATGTATTTTTAATTGTTCTACTCCATCTATGGAAGCTTTGATAGTTTCTATGTGGATTTACAGACATCAAGTTAAAACTACGGCCCTAATATATGAGCCAACTTTACAATTCTATTATAGGAGTTTTTATTTTTTAGTTCAGAGCAGAACCTGAACTGTTATGCAAAAAGTTAGTGTTTCTTTTTTAGCTCAGACACATCAGAGCTCAGAATTTGTGTTCCTTTTTTCGTTCAGAGCATGATTAGAGCGCGTTCTATGCGCTCAGAATAAATTGACTTAGCAGGCTGAGTGAAAAAAACGTATTACACACATCCAGTCACATTTGACAGAAAAAAAACAGGATAAACAAAATAGTTGAAATGGCGGACGAACCTTGTTGTTCTCGAACTGAAGTGCTCAGCTCTGAACTAAAAAAGAGACACGCCTTATGTTAGCGCAATCGCATGTTGTCGCTTCATTTACCTCCAGGTTTGAAATAGTTAACAGGTACAAATGGCGTTGATGAATATATCAGTCTTCTGCGCTTTCGAAGTCACCCATTTAGGGTCGACGGGACATAGGCCCAATTTTTACTTTCAGGACTTACGTCCCACTTGAGTGAGACTTGGGACTTAAGTCCCACACTAGGCATTTAGGTGGCTAGAGTTGCGCTCATTGACTCACTGGTTAAACTACTAAACTAGCAAGAGCTGTCAGGTTCGATAACCGGGAAAAAGAATTAAAATCAAATCTAAAGGTCGTTTCCACTCAGCCACCTCTAGCGAACGTCTGACAAACCTACGGAGGTACAACTGTCCTAAATAAGCTTCTCTATTCGGACGAGTCTGAGTCGGCATAAATTTTCATGATGATTTTTAGATTTTAGATTTTATTTTACAATCCTTTTAAGTTTAATGGCATCACCGAAAGGGATTTATTTTTATTACTAAATCAACTCAAAGAAAGCATGCTACAATCGAAGCCCCAAAAAGTCCCATCACTTAATACCACAAATCATTCAGGGTCACAGTGATGTTCAGACAGCTTCAGTAAATTAATACTCATATAAAATAACCTATTGTGACCTAAAAAATATTGAAGGTGAAGGATACAAATTTCAATTAGTGGGGCCAGTTTTTCCTGGCGACTTTTCTTCTATCGGGGGGATGTGGCACTACCTACATAGATTTTACAACTTAACAATAATTGCCAAAAAAATTCACTTAAAAATAATGTTAACCAAAAACTTCTTCTATTTCAGGCGCCTCTGCATCGACGTACAACTTGGTAAGTACTGCACTGTTTTACATAATTTCTTTTAAACCAACATAATGCACACTTCCAGCCTACGTACCTTTTACGAGCTACTCAACTCCCTCTAACTGTAAAGCGTCGTTGTAAAAAACATGTTTCAAGTAACAAAAGGGCGACAATTGTGCTCTTAGCCCTCGGGCGGAATAAATTGCAAATCCGCCCGTGGGCATTTTTTTTTATTTTCTTATAATGAGTTCTGGTGGTCATTGTTTACAAGTTAAATTCGTATCGCTATCGGTGTTGCTTATGATCAAAGAGCAGATACACATAACCGGTATCTGCTATAGTTGTGCTACCTATATAAGTACCGCCGAGTACTCGAACATATCATCAGTTCAATTCTAAAGCTCAACGAAGCATACCGCAGATAGAAATCGAAACTTCAAGATGAAATTCTTAATTGTTGTTGCATTCGTTGCTACCATCGCAGCTGCAGTTCAAGTAAGTTTTATTTGTTGTTTAGTTTCCGAAACACTCTGTGATGAAGGTATTTTTTTGAAAGGCTGTAAGCTTAACCGAAGAACAGAAGCAAAAGGTGATTGAACATATTGGCGTGTGCAAGGCACAAGAAAAAATCACCGATGAGCAGATTGTCAAATTGAGGGCCGGCGATTACAGTGGCATTGGTGATGATGTCAAGTGCTTTGCAAACTGCTTCCTGGAGCGCGCTGGTCTCATTAAGGATGGAGTCTTGCAAGAGCCCGTGGCCTTACAGAAGCTCGGCTCCACTATTGGCGAGGAGAAGGCCAAGCAAGCGCTTGAGTTGTGCCGTGGCGAGGTAGGAGCCAGCAAATGCGATACCTCATTCATGCTGCTCGCCTGTTTGAAGAGAAACAAGGCTGTACTTGTTGATTAGGTTTTAGGTGCAGTGACTTGGATTTTGTTAACCATGTGCACTCTGAATGTGAATAAAGTGAATTGATTGAGTTGGAATTTTATATTGAGGATATTTTTCGGACTTAGGCTGTTGAAAGGTGCGGGCGCTGTTGATCGGTGGTTACTGAGGTAGAGGTTCTAGGTTCAATCTCAGGAAAGAATTAAGAGCCCCCCAAAAAAAATGAAATAAGGCCCCAAATTTCAAAAATGAAATAACTCCCCAATTTTTTTTTTGTATATTTCATTGCTTTTTTATTCAATATATTGACCCTTAGAAATAAACATTTTTAGTCTCGACTCTAAATTTTCGTAGTTCACTGTGGCTATATTTTTCATACAAATTTTGCAATTGTGAGCTTTTGTTTAGCAATTGCTAAGCCCCATTGTCATCTTAGAAATAAATTTACAATTTATAATATATGTATTTTTAATTAAATATTAGAACATTTCTTCGTAGCATTTTCTCGTTTTTATATTCATTAAAATGAAAAATAACTGAAACAAATTTGTAAATATTTTTAAATTATGATTTTTAGTAAGAGAAACTTTCTATAACATTTAGAAATAATGAAAATTTGTTACAAAAAATCATTCAAACAATTTTTTTAATTAAATTAATGTATTTAATTACCTCGTCAAAATATTGAATATAGATGGCTAGGAGCTGGTTTAAACAACAGATTTTTAATATCACAGACAAATCATACTGAGAACCCCAACTCACAACCCTCTTGCCGCTGGACCCTCAGTTTTTTTTTCAAATTCGCCATTTTGTTTTCCTATCGGTGTTATGTCAAAAAAGAATCCGTATGACATGCAAAAACATACAAAAAATAGAAAAATAAATGCTGCCAACCGCGGCAACCGTGGGGAAATGTGAAAGAGTTCGGGAATTCCACATTTTTATGTTACTGAATGCCATTGGTTATTTGTTATAAATTGTTAAAAGACGAATAATTTGATTTGTTTGGTTAGTAAAACTATCTAAAGTTGATTTTCTATATACAAGAAACATATTAGGACAATTTTCCGCTTTTGGATATCATTAACTTGGATTTGGTGTGTAAATCTTTCCTAAATAATGAAGAAAATTTGCTCAAAATGTTTTTATTTTCCCTCAACCAATCTACATTGTTAATTTTTCATGAACATTTTAAGCAAATGTGCACTCTTTCCTAAAAAAATATTACCCACACGTAATTTCAAATTAAACGGATAAAATTCTATGAACGCTGGCAGCAACTTTGCCCAAAGCGGAAGTGGCTCATATTTTTTGGGAGTGTGTTGGTGAGCCGGAAATTTTGAAGTTTCGTGACATTTGTGAATACGAATTTCTATGTTACAATACTAGTGCACCAAATCGTGACCACTCCGTAAGAATATAGCTGGTAGGCTAAGTAACGGGAATCGGCCGGAGTTGGTGGTCTCAGATTGTCTCTGCTTTATATCTTCTATTCGGCGAGGGTATATTTTCCTTTATTTAGCTTTAGACGGAAATATACAAAAAGAATGTTTTTGGTCTTCAAAAATGACATAAGGCCCCAATTTTCATTAGGTATAATTTTTTGGGGCCTTATTTTCTTTTCTTTTTTTTTCGGCCTTATTTCATTGGGGCCTTATTTCGCAGAGCCCTAAAAAACTTGATTAAGTGGGTGTACTTGACTATAAAACAATTGAATAACTTGACCAACTTGGTGTACGCGATTTTTCACCAATTAAATGGATTGATCAATTAAGTTATCGAGATTTCAACAATTAATGGACTTGATCAACCAGATGTACAAATAAATTGGTTGATCAACTATCGCCTGCATTGATCAAGTATGTGAACGAAGTTTTTCAACAACTGATCAACTTGATCAACTGGATGCTTGATTGACTTTGTTGATTAACTACATTATGCGAAGCTATTCAACAATCGTATGCATTGAACAATGTTTTTAATCATTTAAAAGAGTTAATTAACTGAGTGGTTCGTCTTTATCAATTAATTTGATCAACTTCATAGATGCGCAATGATCGCAACTCAGTGTACAAAACGAGAGTGTTAACTTTGACAAAAATTAAATGAATTCGTTAGCGGAAAGGAAAATCCAGAGCTGAACTTAATTTTTAAGAGTCCAAGCTTGGCCAAGAAATTAGCTCACATTTCAATATTTGGTGGACAGCTTTTGAAACTGTTGTTGTTGCACTCAAAATTTCACTACAGACTGTAGTGGACTTTCGGCAAACTTCAGTACAATCAACAGGTTACTTTCTGTTGCTAAAATTTTTGTAAAGAAATTGAACAGAAGGAGTCAAAAATGATATTTTCTGAGATCATCAAAGCAGATTTTCAATTTCGTAGCTGTTTTTTTTTTCCATAGGCAGAAAATGAGTGGGTTCATGTAATTGCTGATCAAACCAAACAGTTAAGAATGACAAATAAAATTGGTTGCTGAATTAGATAAATGTAGTGCTTATGAATGGTTTTCGAAGAAGATTTTCCTTCTCATTTCTACGGGATTTTTGGAAGCACAAACAAAAATAATGAATGTAGATAATGGCAGAATATAAGGCTCATTTAACATTTCTTCCTCCAGGGGTTGTCAACGCAAATGGGATAAAAAAAAACACGCGAAAAATTCTTTTCTCGAGGATGTCTTCTGACATAGATAGGGACGACCAAATCAATGCGGGGATGATGACCGCGTTATCTTTAATCAGACAGAGGGCTCGGATAAACCGTGCTTGTGGCATTTAGTTCACACACAAAACATGATCTGATAGTTGCAATGCTTTAACTAAATAAACTCCTTGCCCAGGCAGTCAAAACTCTTTAAACCCATCTCAAGCGCATCACCTTCACCGTCAGCACTACAGCTCTTATAAATGTGCGCACATTTCTGCGGTGCTTCATGCTCTGAACACTTCTTAATGAAATCGTCCTTGAAAACACCATCACTCGCAACACCGAATAGCTCCAACAGGCATGCTGTAAAACGCATGATCTCGTTGCTGGCGCCATCATCGAAGTCACCCTCCCAAAGTCTAGTCAGGTCTTCATCCGGTATATGTTCCTTAGTTAGGCATTCCTGTACGACTGCTTCCATTTCAGCCTCTGTTGGTGCACCCAAGCAGCACTAGGATGGAATGCAATTAGATTTTAAATCGCTTGGGGGCTATGGAAAATACACACCTGAACTGCGGCGTAGATGACTACACTTGTTATGGCGAGCTTCATTTTGAGCATTCAACCCCTCAGCTTCGGATAATAAATGCTGCGAGCTTGGATGCGATTCTTTTACATATACTTTACCCTGTTGCATGCCGGTTGCCCAACTTTTTGCGGACAGTACGCGGAAAATGCTAATTAGCCAGTTCCAGATGTAGATTGGAGTTTTTCTATTGTTCCGGCCCTCGTTCACAGGCGTAATTAGGCACGAAGGGGTTTTTGTCACACTTCAAATCACTTCAAATCACTTCAAATTCGTTAATTGCTAACAGCTCATCAGTAGTTGTTTGTCAGGGATACATTTGGCCCACAAAAAACTGCAATGGGTTTGACAATCGATTCATATTCATTAATGACTAACCTATCATGTTAATCATGAGCAAGTGCTATTTATGTACATTTGCCCCTAAGAAGAGGAAAGATTTAATCAATATCTGCCCATTTGGGGAATCATTCCAACACCACCTGGATACTCCATACTTAACATAAACGTAACCACGCAGGGATTTCTCACCATGGATACCATTCCAAGATGGCCTCTTCTCCCATCATATGATTATTATTATTCAGCTCTTCACAGTCCAAGTGTACGCACACACCCGTCCGATAAAAACGAACCGTCGTAACAGCAGTAGTGCTCTCCATATAAATGTACACCGAAAATCTGCCCACAGGATTAAATACGTCGATTGTACTTGGAGTTGGCAAATTATTTACCGCTTACAATTGCGTCTCAGTTCGAGGACTTTTCAAGAACACCGAGACTTAGAAGAGGTCCCAAAGAGGACTGCCTGACTTCACATGGCCGCCGATATTGGTTAACCATCAAATAATGAAGTAATTACACTATCCCAGTATGGCACTCGTGGATGGGAGTATATACTCGTTGTTATGCTAATGACAAGTGCCACTCTGGCAAAAAGGATCAGTGATGCTTTTCATAATTATTTCATTCAATGGGAGTGCCTGATTTGATTACAAACAATGGCCCGGTATAATCGCTGACCATCCCCAACCCCACCTGAGCGAGGCACTTGACAGTGCTGTTGATTACAGTAATCGGATTAAATAAATTGCGAATCGCACTCTAAAATGCGAATATCCTTGACGGTGTGTGTGTGTGCGGTCCTGTCATTACGCGAGTAATGGACATTAACCTCATGAGATTCACGAAAATTTAATCTCTTAATTGTTCTTTTCCTTTATTGTTAACTGTTATGTGAATATCCATGCAACTGTTATCTTGGGAATGTTTTATTTTGTATTTTAATTTTTGTTGTTGCTTGTGTTTGCTGGTACGTGAATTCTCACATGTGAGACGCAAGGAATTTATGGAAAAAAGGATATCGCATGACTGTGGCAATAACTACTGTAGGGGACTGGATGGCTGACTCGACACCGCACCTCTTGAAAGTATAATATGCAAACAATACGAACGGTGAAAGGAGTCACAATGGCGACGGTGGTCATGTAGTGGTTGGTTGGCTGGCTGGCTGGCTGGGTGGCTGGCTGGCTGGCTGTCAATGGGGACTTCAAAGGACGTCTTCTCGCTCTCTCGTTTAACACACCGTGCAGTAGGTAGTTATGTGTGCCAGCTGCCAGGTTAAACCGTTTTTGTAGTGTACTTCCATTTATTTTATTTCGGTTTTTGTTTTGTTTGTTTATACGATGTGCCTTATCGTTGGCTTTTGCAGTTGTACGGTTTAAGCGAATAATAAATTTAAATGCCAAATGGAGCTGTGGGTGTGCTTTCAACTTTGCTGCCGGAAATTGAAACGGCGTAGATGGAGTAGCGGTCAATAACTGGGCACGAACTGTCGCAGGTGACTATTATACATCTGTTCGTACAGTTGGACGACGCACTTTGGAGATCTAAAACACACTCTGGTGCTTCTCGAGGACTATACCTGCCTACCAGGAAGCTAAGGAGAGACTGGAATAATAGGAGAAGTGTATGACTCTTTATCAAGGACCTGGCAATGGATATATTTTTAGGAAACAGCTGGCAATTTGGTATAACTCGGAGGATGAAATGTATACTCTGGTGCCCCTCTTCTGACAGTCCTGCTTTATATCCCCCGAATGCCGATCGATTGGAAGTGAAGATAAAAACGCGAACTTAGTGACCAAGATGTAGATACTGTCGAGGGCTACACTGACCCGGTCATTTCCAATGACGGGATTACATTTGTTCATTCAAGAGCCCGAAAGGAAACCTCTTTTTCAAAGACTTAGTCAAAAGTGTGTGCCATCACAACGCTTGGGGCTTGGACAAATATAATCAAAGATGTGCATATTTTGCACAACAACAAGTCCAACAAGTGCTGGTTGAAGATGTTAACAAGTGACTAAAATCTACTTAATAGTCGTACTTCTCAGTTTTACATGATTTCAGACAGTTGTTGAAATTTACCGCTGCAACAAGTACTTGTTGTGTTTTATCAGAGACATTTGGTTTGGCTACAAAAGTGGCTCAGCCGCCAAATAGAAGTCGTATTCTAGTTTTAAGAAGGAAAATTTCATTTGTCACAACCGCCAGGTAAAGAAAGTCATAAAGTTGTAAGAAGTTGAAAATACTAACTACTGGCAATAATCTCAGAATTGCACATTTTGATTTATTTTATTTATTTATTTGTTTGTTTGTTTGTCAACAAAGTACTTGGCCTTCCTTAGACATGAGAAAATATGAATTTAATTAGTAACATAGTAAATAATGAAGAAAGAGACAAAATTGAGGAAAAAATTATGTTAATAAAGATAATACAGAAAAAAAAATGCAAGTACAAAACTTATTCAAAATTAATGTCAATTTGTAAATATTAATGTCAATTAAAGACGCACAATCATTATACAATAACATTAAACCATTTAAAGAGGAGGATCTACCGTAATTAGTACGAGAACGAGGAATATAAAAGAATCTGTTAATCATTAAGACCCAAAAGACTTAAAATATCAGGAAAGTGAATCTCCCCAATAAGTATTCTGTGGAGAAAAACAACTCTTGACACCTTTCTCCTAACCTCTAACCTCAAGGGACTCGAGTCCAATAAGTTGTAGTCGGGCTGAGTAAGGGGGTAAGTTATTAAAATCGAACCAAGGAAGACGTCTAAGGGGAAAACCTAAGGAATCTCTTTTGTATTGCTTCGATTCTTACAACATGAGTGTTGTAGTATGGACACCAAACAATGAACGCATATTCCAACAACAATCGAACAAACGACAAATATAAGATTTTTAGCGCGTAGGGGTCGGTGAACACCCTAGCATGACGTTTAAGCATTCCCCATGCTCTATTGGCTTTATTTGATATAGGTATATTCATAGTGATAAATTTAGTATAGTTTACTATCTAACATAGCCCCTAAATCTTTTATCAAAGATACACGCGGAATAACATTACTGTCGAAGGAATAAGCATGAATGTAAGGCGAGGTACGACGGGAAAAAGTAATATCTAAGCTATTATATTTTAAAATCATCGGCAAACATCAGGATATTGCAATGTGGAACAAATTTGACAACATAATTAACGAATGAAATAAATAAGAGTGGACCTATGTGACTTCCTTGAGGGACACCGGATGTTACCATGATTTCTTTGGATAAGTGTCCTCGAAACTTTACAAATTGGTATCTGTTTCCTAAATGGGATGATAGCCATCTAAGAAAGACTGTGGGAAACCCTAAACGTTCAAGTTTGTAAAGAAGAAGATTGTGGTCAACTCGGTCGAACGCTTTACTGAAATCAGTGTAAATGGCATCGACCTGATTACCTCTAGATATCTCACTAACAACAAAATTTGTAAAAAGGAGAAGATTAGTAACAGTGGATCTGTTTTTTTACAAAACCATGTTGGTTATTGCATATTAAATTTTTACAAAAAAAATTCAACTTGTCTGTCACCAACTCATCAAACAGTTTAGGAATGGACGATTGTTTACAGATCCTTCTATAATTTTCAATATTATTTTTCCAACCGGATTTAAATATTGGGACAATAAGAGAATTTTTCCATAGGAAAGGAAAGATACCAGTCTTCAACGATACATTGAATAAGTGGCAAAGTATGGAATTAAAAGGCAGGGCACACATTTTTAAAAAGCCTGCTGGAATACCATCAGGTCCGAGATTGAAATTTAGAGCCAAATTTCCAAGCTTACTCAGCATCATATCTTCGGGAAAAGCAATGTGACTAAAAATAGAGGTGCACCTAAATAAGAAAAAAAGTGTTCATCTATAACTGAACCGGGATTTGAATAGACTGATTGGAAAAATGTTGCAAAACTATTGCAGATAATGCGGGGATCATCTATTGACTGATCATCATGCAGCAAGTGCAAGTGCTTCTCTTTTCCTCATCCGCCCAGTATGACATAATTGCTTTCTCAGAGACTTGGCTAAATGATGATCACCACGATGGTGAGATGTTTAATAAAGAGCAATATGCTGTTTTCCGCAAAGATCGTAATTATGAATTGCTGGATTGTGAAAGAGGAGGTGGAGTGATAGCAGCTGTGCGTACATCACTTCGTTGCACTCAGGTTAAATTATCATCACTGGCTGGCGCTCTCGCTCCCGTAGTCGATCAATTAGTGCTGCACATCAAATTTGATTGTATTAATGAAGTTTTTCTTATTCTTTCATACATTCCACCAAGTAGCTCTTTTGAATTGTATAAAGCTCATGTTGATAATTATAGTTCAATACTTAAAAATCTGAAAGATAATCAACGAGTAATTGTTATAGGTGATTTTAATTTGCCTAATGTTAAATGGATATATGATCCCGATGATAAAATCTTAGTTCCTTTTAATGTAGTATTTAATCATGACTGTGAAGTTGTTGATACTCTTGCACAATTTGATTTAAAACAAATTAATTTTTTTCAGAATTCCTTTAATAATGTGCTTGATTTAGTTTTCATTGATGCTGAATTGAATGTTGATATCAGCAACTCAATTATTCCTCTTTTCCCCAATACATCTCATCATGTTGCATTCAGTTTGCATTTAGAATTTTATAACTTTTTTTCACCTTCAATTTCGACCTCAGACTCCAATGTTATTTATAATTTTGCAAAATCGAATTTCAACTCAATTTCAGATTTTCTGAATGCTACTAATTGGCAGGCTTTATTTGATTGCTCTAATTTAAAAGGGTTCTATGTCTCATTCTTAAAAGTTGTTTTAACGGCGATTGATTTGTATACTCCCGAAGTAAAATCAATTGGTGGTTCGAAGCCTGTGTGGTTTAATAAAAGAATTATTAATCTAAATAACATAAAAAACAAGGTTTACAAGCAATTTCGCAAATCCAATAATGATATAGCTCTATAAACAGTATCGAGTGTTACAAAGACAATTTGATACATTAAATAAATTTCTTTATAATCAATATGTGTTTTCTGTTGAGTGTAACTTAAAGGCAAATAGTAAGTGTTTTTGGAAAGAAGCAATCGAATGGCATACCAAATCGTATGCATCTTGATGGCATTACATCTTCTGATCTGGCAGTTATATGTAATTTATTTGCTAAACATTTCCAGTCCGTTTACTTAAATTGTAGTTTTATTATACCTCAAGCTGCTGACAAAAATTCTCCATTTAATCTTTTGAATATTGGAAGTTTAAGCCTATCTAACGCAGAGACAGAATTAGCTTTGTCTAAGCTTAAGGCAGATAAACGACCAGATAACGATGGAATTCCCCCTATTATTTTACAAATGTGTGCGAAAGCATTCACTGCACCTTTACATCTGATTTTTAATCGTTCATTGGAATTTGGCGGATTTCTTAATACATGGAAGTGTTCAACAATCACACCAATTTACAAATCGGGAAGCAAGCAAGAGGTTTCTAATTACCGTCCAATTTGTAAACTTTCTACCTACTGGTAGATCTACTAGCACTAACCTAACTATTTTTTGTAACTCTGTTTTAAATGGGCTTGAGAAGGGGTCGCAATATGATGTTGTGTACACTGACTTCTCCAAAGCATTTGACCGAGTCAATCACGAAGTTTTACATTCATTCAAATTTCCTAAAGTGGCATACTTACGGGATCATATACAGTACGTACGTATCAATAATAATCTTTCTTCGCCAGTATATGTTACATCGGGGGTCCCTCAGGGTCCACTACTCTTTCTATTATTTGTCAAGGACATTCCCGACATAATTTTAAATTCTAAATGTTTGATGTATGCTGACGACTTAAAAGTTTTTCGTTGCATAAACTCTGAGCAGGATTGCATTCTATTGCAAGAAGATCTTGATAGATTATCAAATCGGTGTAGGATTAATTCCTTACATCTGTATATTTCCAAATGTCAAAGTTTAACTTTTTGTCGCAAACGTTCATCAGTTAATTTTATATATAAAATTAACCATAAGGCATTATCCGTCATAACCTTTAAAAAAGATCTTGGCGTCATTTTTGACCAAAAACTAAACTTTTTGAAGCATATCGATTCTTTAGTCGCTAAAGGCAATTCAATGCTAGGTTTTATCTTGCGTAATTCCAAAGACTTTTCGGATCCTCACACTCTGAAATGTTTATTTTTTGCGTTTGTTAGGTCTACCTTAGAGTACTGCAGCACGATATGGAATCCTTCTCATGCAATTCAATCTTTTAGATTAGAGAAAATCCAAAAACGATTTACTAGAGTTGTAATGAAAAGACTCCGCTGGAACATAGTTATTCCTTCTTATGAAACGAGGTGTAAATTACTTGGAATTTTGCCTCTACACATTCGAAGGAAATATTCCGCGGTTATGTTTATTAGGGACATATTAGAGAATCAAATTGATTGCCCCTCTATCTTATCTATAATTGGGTTCAATGTTCCTGCGAGAATGCTTAGAAACCGATTATTTTTTAATATTCCGTATTATAGAACTGTTTATGCCGCCAACGAAGCAATATCCAGGTGTTAACGAGAAACAAATACTGTTTGCGATATGATAGATTTCAGTCATAGTAGGTATATATTTAAAACAAATCTATTATTAATTTTAAGTAACTTTAATGGTGGTGATGTTTAATATTTTGTTTATATTTAATATTGTATCAAGTAATCACTAAAGTATAATTGTAACTTTGTTTGATGAAATAAACTAAACTAAACTAAACTAAATCATAGAAGAAAGAAGCTGGAAAACCATCACTATTCTTTTGTAAATTAACAAAATTCCAAAATAATTTAGGCGATGATTTGATTTTTGATTCGACACAATTGATATAAGCTGAATAGGCATGGTGTATAGAAGTTTTAAATTCGGTTCTGAGCTGACGATATAAAGTACAATCGTCATTCGACATACTCGAGCGCCACTTCTATAGGCTCTATTTTTAAGAATTTTACGGAATTACTCCTCTCTTGTTGAAATCCACTTGTACAACAAGTACTTGTGGTGCTATATTATGTGCCTCTGATATAATTCGAAATAGAAATTGTATAGGTTGCAACTAACTAACACCAAACTACAAGTCAACTAGAGCAACAAGTAGTATTTTTTTTTTGTACGACAAGAGTAATTTTAGGCCACTTTACCATTTTCTACAATTTCAAACTAGTCCACTGGCACAACCGCCAAGTAAATGCCATCCCACAGGCTTAAAAAGCTAAACAGAACACAGCTACCCATATCTTAACCCCACCCACATCCGCTGGCGATTGAAATACATCGCCCCCAGACCACACACAAAATGAACTTTCAATTCCGTTCACAATTTCGCGTAATTCTTCGACGCCAACCACAATTTCAGTTCATTTGCATTTTTGAAAGAAAATCCGCCGCACTTTCTTTTCACTGCCATTACTCTCTCAGTCAACACCCTTTGGCCGACCACACTGCCATGAGTGTTGAAAGCCGCTAATAAAATAAAACATTTGTCGTAGATAAATTATGGCAATAAACCCAGGCCAAACAAGGCGGCACACAAATATCGCACCAGCAATGTCAACAAGGTCATAACGGGAACAATCGTGGAAAAATTGCGCCTAGACCCGATTTCTGCCGACAGATGGCGTGACATCGCACAATTGCCAATGGTCTCACAACAGAAAAACCATAGTCATCAAAGTTACGAGCCAAACAGGAAAAAAAAAAAATGTCAAAATAACTATTCACTCTCCCCACCCTTTTATGGAAATTAATTGACCGTGCGACGTTTTTGTCCGAATGCTCTACCTTCGTCTGACCGAGGTGATGTTTCTTTTTTTTTCGAATTCTAATCACGATTTTCGATTCCTCAGCGTGATGTTGAATGGAAAACCATTTCTTTTACCCAATTGTCAATTGTTTTTCTTTTTGTTTCCATTGTCGCTGAAGCTGTGGTGTTGAGTGAGAATATTGTATACCATCTCTGGGCTGCCACTTGGCATAGGTACCTATATATCAAACACAACCACCTGGGCAACTCATAAACACAGTGTAGGGGTTAATTATGACCAACTGACACGAATGCTCACGTGAATCGTGAGCGTTCATTTTTCGAGTGGTTAAGTTTCAAAAGCTTAACTACTTTGGGGCATATAAAATTCCATATAGACATTAAGGAATCCTTTTTTAAGGTGTGAATATTTTTATAATTTTTTAATTACACGGCAAGTTAAAGAGGGACTGGTATAGGTTTGTTTTTACGGCCGGAAGTGTCATATGGGGGAGGACTATATTAATTTGAGGACTAACCGTCATTTAGTGTAGCGCGTGAAAATGTTGGTTCTCTTCATTTCAACCCATTTACCTTAAATTATAGCGTATATGAATGTGACACACTTGGATTGGCTTAAGCTGGATTGCGGATGCAATTCTATTATGGCCGAGATTTCTTGCTAGCGCGGGGCGTGTGAAAATGTTGGTTCTCTTCATTTCAACCCATTTACCCTAAATTATAGCGTATATGAATGTGACACACTTGGATTGGCTTAAGCTGGATTACAGATGAAATTCTATTATGGTTCCCTTTTGAAGGCAGCCGAATTTTCTTACTGTCGCCCTAATAATCATGGTTTCCACTATTATTTGACTCCGAATTATTTATTCTCTCATAGGTAACGAGTAAGTGTTTTGTGCTCCAAGTTTTAGGAGAAGAATGTGCGCTTGAAAACCGCTCCATTGATGTTTATAGTGCGACACTTTCAGAGTCACTTTATCAGCCCCGCTTCTCTGTCAAAACATTGCTACAGAAAGAACTGTTTGTTCATCTATTTCGGTTTTTTAAAACGCACAGCATCCAACCTTCGACCACCAGAGCGGCGAAAAAATCGTAAAAATTAGCATACATAAAACAATCTCCTTCCAGGGGTCTTGCGTTCAGCTCCATAAACCCTGGCAATACCCCAGTCCATCGCGTCACGCCCTCTAATACGAAATAAGCTCGAGTATTTAAAAAGCAAGGCGAGCGCTAGCTAACAACTGCGATTCAGCAGGATTTACCAGGTCAACACTGCAAAAGCTGCCGACCATAAAAATGAATTTCCATCCATTCTGCTGAGGTTCACTACAGAAGGGACTACACCCACCACTCTTCGTTCGTTGTCGTCGGTCGTGTAGGATTAATTGGGCATGGCACAGGCAATTGCACAAGGACATGCCGCGTATCACTATCGTTCGACTATGAATCCATAATCCAATTAAAAATGTTTTCTAGTTCCGAGAGTGTGGACAAAAATCACGTCGATTTTCACTGTTTGCCTTTTTTGCATAAATGGTTTCCAAGGGTATTAAAGGATAATCGGCAAGACCTCCAGAGATAAAAAAAAGCACACCAACCTCTTAGATATGGTTTCGTTTGTAAAGTTTTGCGTTAACAGGACAAGAAAGTTTGTCTGCGTGATCCATTGTTTTGTCCTAGACAGCAGGACTTCCGGATTCCGGACTCCGGACTGCAAACATTTCTCTAAAGTACAAATCTGTCTGTCATCTCTAAGGTAACACACATTGGCATTGCAGCGTCGTCGGATCAAAGGAAACTATAACTCCATGGCTTCTTTGGCGAAATGTTAACAACTTAATTCAATAAACTTGGATGGCTCTTCTGCGTCGCATCTCACACCCCCGCCGGCTCAGCACAGTGTGCATTGATTCATTCAATGAAATTGTTGATGTGTACACGGTTAGATGACAAAAACCGAAAGATATCCTTTTGTACGTTTGTAGTTGATTTTCGCATCCGAATTTTCGGGTGACATTTTGTTGGGTTTTGTGCAGAAACACATGCAGACGCAGCCAGTGTTGACAATGCCGTCTTCCGTATGAAGGAGTTGTGGAAGTTTAGCGGAAGTTCTCTGAGGTTGCGCCACCTTGAACGAGGAAACTCTCTTTATGGTAGAGGTGTTTCCATGTTTCTCGGATTCTTTGTTTGAGAACATAGATCTCTATGTAGGCAAAGGTAGGAAGAGGAAATTTGCAAACACAAAGGCAGACGTCTTGGAAGCGGATGTTAGAAACTTTGCGGCAACTGTTCCACGTGAACAAGGTGCTGTAAAGACGGCGAGTGTTAACGAGTTCCTTGGTGATGGAACAGCTATTTGAAAGTGCGTCTCCATGGATGCGAATGAAATAACGCAGACGGCTGGGTATTGACCGCACTTTCACTTGGAGTACTGCTAGTTGTAACGCATAAGAGGGAAAAGGATTAAATTTTGAAAATTATTTAATTTTATTTGAAGGAAGTGTTTCGGATCTGTAAACGAGTGTAAATGGACCTTGAGCGGGATGATTATGTGTATGGAAAAGCTGGCCCAAGGGTGTACCATCGTAACCAATAAAAAACGGTTAAAGTGCAGAACCTCGTAAGTCGTTCTTGCATGTTTGTCAGAAATCAAAAAAAAAACGTTTAAATAAATTATTAGAAATGAAAAAAATAAGAATGAAATTGATTTGAGCTATTTATTAATCAATCTCTATATATATAAAACAAAGTGGCAAAAAGTGTATGCTTCCCTCTATCGCCCGAAATTTTCAACCAATTTAGTTGATTTTATTTTGAAAATGTCGGTAATTATGGTGATCAATTGAAAAAATAAAAATTTAAAAAAGCAAAAAAAGAAACCACTTAATTTCTAACAGTTTCACAACAAAAAGCTCTTTCTTACATTTCACAATATGGTTAGATTGTTTCTGGAAATTTGAAAAATAACAAAAAAGCTCCGAGCTTTCCTCGCTACACTTTTTACTTATATAAGCGTTTGTTTTCCATGAGTTTCTATCTATATATATAAAAATAACTTGCATCGTGTTTGAAATTGACGTTCTCTGTAATGCGTGAACCGATTTTGATTCTAGAAATTTCTAATGAGGTGACGTCAATACCAAGGTTGTATATAGGGTCTTTGTATGTGTTTTGGGTATTTTAGTGAGCATACCTGCTCTGTGCGTATATGGAGATTATTTATATGGTGTCGTCCTCCGGTACCCTAAACCGATTTGAATGAAATTTTGTGGATGGGTATGTGGAGACAGGATAGGTTTGGACACGTAAGGTGGCGCTGTTATTGAGATACAAACATTTTTTAATTCCTTCCTAACTTATGGGCACGCTGGACCTGGGGAGTGAACTGGTGAATGTTTTACGAAAAATTGTATCTGCTGAGGCGACGGAAGTGAATTATCGCAAATCTTAACTCATAAAATTGGAATTGAACCTGAGACTGTGAAACTTATAGGGTGGGTCTTACACAGACACTAGACTACTGAATCAATTGATAATATTAAATATGAAAACAAAATGGAAACAAAAACTCTAAAAAGAGAAAACGGTGGATTGGATTGCGTTATGAAATCTTTTTAATCGAATAATACACATCTACTACGCTGTTTTATATATATTTAATATAAAGATACAATGCAATTTCAACACAACTCAATTAAACATACATTTATCCACATATAGCGAGAGATATTTCATTAATGTTGTGTGGCCACAAGGTCACTCTCTTTTTTGTGTTATACCGTACGTGCATACGTGAAATTGATATTTGTCATAAAATTATTCCTATAGCTTTCTGGAATATGGTTAGATACAACATACATACACGATTTTTAACTTTCTCGATTACATAGTAAAATATCTTTCATTGTATTCGTACAAAATTGCGAACTCAAGATGTTAATCAATTCTGACATTACGATGATAGAGGAACTCAAAAAAGTGTGTCGCCAAATTCTGTCCGCCTGTCCGTCGTCGGTATGCTCCTGAGGACTACAGCCTAAGCGGTTGCCCCGATTTGGTGGGTTTTTTTTTTGCAACGTAACCTCAATATTAATGGTAGTTTCTATATAAAATGTTCATACCAGTTTGATTTGTTCGAAAACGGCTGACGGCTCTAACGATTTCAACCAAATTGATTTTTGAGCTTAAATAGGTGAGGTGAACATGACTGCATACTCAGTTTTTCGCCAAAAATCGAACAACGGTACTATTGAAATTTGGACATATCTTGAAAACGGTCCATACGATTGTAAAAAAACTCATTCCTTGGGTAATATGGTAATTTTTAACTTAATAGCAAACTCTGTTTTAAAAAAAAACAATGGTCTTATTAAGATTACCAGAAAACGGCACGCAAACTTAGAGTAAACCTTTTTTTTTTTTTTAATTATTGCATCTTTTATTTTCTATTCGAATCACTGAAAACGCTGATTTCTTTTTGATTCAAATTTATCAAGTGATCACAAAGATGAAAATGATTATGTTTTTATATAAGAAATCTGTATTAAATACCAATGACATTTATCGAAGCTACTCAACTCACCGAAGCAAAATGTGTAGGTAGTTGTAAATAATTAAAATTTTAACGCCAAGCAAAGCAGGCGGAACCCCCGCTAGTTAATTATATTTATTTCTTAAAATGTATGCTGAAATAATACGTCGCTTTTAGTTTTGCGGGCACTTACGAGCTATTGCATTAATATTTACCAATACTTACGAGGTATTGCAGCTATTTCCTTCCTTTAGTAAACCATATTTTTTGGATTTTAAAATCGAAACAGAAGTATTTTAAGCTCATATTTTTATAAGCATATTAAAAATAAATAAATAGTTGGCGCAACAGGTCTGTAGGGACCCTAGGCCTTTCTAACTTTCTATTGAAAAAAAACAGGCCCTAGTTCACTTTAAAACACAAGAAACTTAACCCGACGTGAACACTAATCAATTTACTTTGACAGTAGGATACTTACGAGGTACTGCCACATTTTGTATTCGATCTATAATACGAGGTATTGAATTCTGCCTTTCCTGTAAAATGTTCAGAACAACATTGTTACCCTGAAAATGACAAAAGATGGCTCTGATTTTCATAATTTTTTTACACCAATAATATATTTGTTGAATTTTACAACTTACGAGGTTCTGCACTTTAACCGCCACATTTTGGATTTAAGGAAACATCAAGCCACATCACTTCATCATAAATTTAATGACATTTAAATTTATTTCTGTAGAATTATCTTATTTTTCTCTCCCTCTTTGTATACATAATTATTCAATTCTAAAAACGGCTTCAAATGGTCTCGATGCCCTGAAGCCTTAATTATAAATAATTTATAAATTGATTTTTGTAAATTATTTATAAAATAAATAAGTAAATTAATGTTGGATCAGATGTATACAAGGCAAAACCTTGCTGACTATTTTCGCGATTTGGTGAGGTAGGTACTACTCCAGCTCCAGCTTTTAGGGGGTGAAATTGGGAAAGGAATTTGCATGCTCCCTCAAATCTTGAAATGCACTCTGTGTCTTAGGAGGTGCTTAGGTTTCTATGCCCGCGATGAACCCATGATTGTGAGCACCTAGTCCTAGGATCCTACACGAACCTGCTGTGTAAAAGTATTTTTTTGTATTCTTCGTTGACTTCAAAGCAGCTTTTGATTCGGTGGATCGCAATGCCCTATTCTATAAGCTATACAAGATGGGAATGTCTTTGAAGTTCGGAAGAGTTGTACAAAACTTATACGAAGACATCAGGGCTGCTGTATGGAATGGGGAGGTGCTATCGGAATGGTGTCAGTCGCGGTCAGGATTAAGACAAGGATGTTCTCTGAGCCCAAGTTTATTTACCCCGTTCATCGAGGATATAGTGGACAATTTACCGGAAGGTGTGGAGTACGCAGGACAGCTGATCAAAGCTCTTCTGTTTGCCGACGACATTGTACTGCTGGCGAACTCACCCGAATCATTGCAGCTCATGATAAATCGACTGTTTGAGCACTGTAAAATGTGGAATCTAACGGTCAACCTAGAGAAGTCACAAGTTATTGTTTTTAAAAAAGGTGGAGGTAGATATTGCTCCAACGAAAGATGGTACTTCAAAGGGGAAACTATTGAGGTGGTGAAAGAATATAAGTACCTCGGAGTATATCTTACGAGAAATCTAAAAATTGTAGAAATCAAAATTGGCCATCAACGTTATTTGGAAAAATTGCTTCATTAACAAATGTATGGCACATAGTGCTAAGTTTAAAGTATTCGAAGCGGTTTCGGAGTCTACTATGTGCTACGCTGCGCAAGTATGGGGAGGAAAATGCTATGACATCGTGGAGAAATTACTAAGGTATTATCTAAAAAGGACTTTTCATCTTCCACCGAACACTCCAAATTATATGATCATGTTAGAGACAGGTTTATCACCTGGAACTAGCTAGAGGGTGTGGAGTGGATCTAAATCTAGATGGTGTTTTCTGAGTACCAACTGAAGTAATCACTTACAAGTTTGTTTTTTGTTTTGCCAATCAGACAGACGGCAATGCCATGTTAATCGATTTGTTTTTTAACGCATTTACTAAATTGTAAATATTTTACTTTATTTCCTGCTTAAAAATAAAAATCTATCTTCCTATTTTTTTTTTTTAATTTTTGTACTGCGGCGTATACGTAACATTTTTATTCCAAAATGGTCTGCCTTCCTCCACGCCATTTTTTGCCAGAGGCACCTTACTCTGTATGACTCGTCCCGATAAATTGTGATTAATTTGATCAGCGCTATTCTCAAGGTCGCGAATTGTGTGCATATTGGTTAAAAAGTTACATTCATGACGGAGGGAAACAAGAAGGCACTTAATTTCCCATTTTATTTGCTTTGTTGAACTTTTTCAACCGAAAGCGATGGACTAAAGGAAACTCAATCATTTCGACTATCTTATGTGCTTTGCTTACTCCTTCATGGAGTTATGGACCTTAACCAATCCAGACGTAGGTTGTGGATATTGAGCCCAAAGTCGTATCATCAGCCGCGGTTGTATTTATTTCAATGACTCATTCTAGAATCGGTTTAACCTCTTCAGACCCAGACGAGTAAAAGAAGCGAAATGTTGGATTTTAGTTGATTTTTAAACTTATGTAAGATCAAATAAGAGATTTGTATTTAAAAAAAAAATAGTTTTATGAACTTAATGGTGAAAATCCTGGTGCACATATGTGTACCTCAGGTCTATCATAGCATAAAAAGCTGTTTTTTTAAATGCACAGATAAACCTGGCGCTTTGTGCAGATGGTACGGCTAAGAAATATGCTTCCAGGAAACCTGCATTTCGATGAAAATTTATCATTAAATAAATAGAACAAGTATATAGTCCTGAAGTACACATATGTGTAATTCCAAAGTATATAGCTCAGTTTCGGTAGAAAAAACATGAAAAGCTATACCTTCGAACTTGGAAACAAAAATTCAATTCAGTAGCACATCACTACAATAAAAATAATACTGCGAAACAACAATTTAACATTTTTACCTGAATAATTACTTTTTCACTCTGCGGAAACCTGAAAACCTAGGAAACTGGCCAACTATAAAATTCAAATAATGAAAGTTACTGAACGCCTAGCGCCATCTAAAAATTTATTCTGCAAAAGGATTATATACACTTGATATTTAACTGCAGCTATTTGCCAAAAGATGGATGTAGTGTGTCAAAGAAATGTTTAAACAAAGGTGCACATATGTGCACCTACGGTCTGAAGAGGATAGAGAGTAGAGTGCTTCCAATATCTAGGAACTATTACCTCCAACGAGGAGTGGAACCTATGATGATGGAGGCAGCAGAAACGTCAAGACACACTCTGCGCTGGGAATATTGTCGATGTTCCGGCGAAGATGTGCAATTTACTGGTCGCAATGCTTCTCTCTGTTCCGGGCAGTTTCTGTTCGAAAATATTTGCCAAACTTATTTCATTTTGACGTCGACTTCATGTCGAAACGGTAGTGGGTAGTCAAACTCGGATTTATCAGCTTAGTCGCTTATGTATCTCCCAGCTCGGCAAAAGAAGAAATCGGAGACCAACAGACATAACCATCGGAGGACGAAAATGATCGTAGCTCGGACACATAAAGGGTCCGCCATCTAACTTTTTTTTTTTTCAACTAGTGCTTATTTCGCGAATGGTAACACTTAGCTCATGTTTGATTTGACATATAATTAGTTTTATCCATCCGCTGAACGAATATGGTTGTGTATACGCTTGAACAACGCTGGGAAATATTGCGACATTACTTTGAAAATCATGGTAATGTTGCAGAATGTGTGCGAAAATTGCGTACGGAATTTGGAAGAAGAGAAGTCAATGGCGATCGTTATCGGGCCATGTTGAACGAATTTTTGTTCACAAAAATTGAAGAGGAGGATATTGGCAACATTTGCTTTCAACAGGACGGCGCTACGTGCCACACAGCCGAAGCTACACTCGATGTTTTGCGCCCTGTTTTTGAAGATCGCATTATCATTATCGGAGCTGCGCTTTGACACCGTTGGACTATTATTTGTGGGGTGCCGTAAAAGATAAGTGTTACGCCGACAAACCAGAGGCAATTGAGGCTTTAAAGGACAATATTCGTGAAGCCATTGGTGAAATACAGCTGCACACAATCGATAATGTGCTTAAAAATTGGACCGTTCGTGTAGGCTACTGCATGGCCAGCCGAGGCAGCCATTTGAATGAAATTATTTTCCATTATTAACCGGAAGGATTGTACTTTCAAATAAAAAAAGAAATTTGAGAAAATATTCAGTAGTTTTTTTTTATAGGATTTAAAAAAAAAAAAAAAGTTATTTGGCGGACCCTATATTTCCGGAAAAGTGACAGGGAGTGGAACCCATTAACCCAAGATGCCAGAAGAGCGGGTCGATCGAGAAATACATTTTATAAAACAGTTGAAAAAGTCACACCAAATGGAGACAATTTGGTTGGAAATATGCGGCATAGGGAAAAAGGGGCCCACTTAGGGAAAACTACAAACATTCGACAAAATTGTATCCATCCAACTACAGTAAATAAAAATTCTTCCTATTCCTGTGTCTATTTGCATCCTCCTACCTGTCACAGTCAATTTATGCGCAAGGATGTTCCATCTGTGACGAATGAAATTGCTCAGTTTCTTTAACCGCCGTCTTCACCTCAAATGACCTCGCATCCGAATTCATATGCTTCCCTCCTTTCACATTTTTGATACATACACTCAAGGGCATTTTGTTCTCCGTCCGTTATTGCAATTGAATTTGTTTGTTGCCGTTCGCTATACAACTCTGTGCATAGAGCTTATTCGACTTTGTTCTTCGTCATCCGTACTGATACTGAGATCTATATAACTGCAGTTGTTTCTTGACTTGAATGTGCTCCCACAATTGGACAGATACAAAATCGCATAGTTGAAACTGTAATTCCCCGTGATAAGCTTGTGCGCTATACGGGGAATGGGATTGCCTGGGTGAAATTGAAAAGCGAAACAAGTATCCTTTCAAATATTCGTTTTAAATTTCTCTGGCGCACAAAGCTCTATGTACGTCTTCTGCTTCGACTTCTGTGTGCAACTTCCAGTGCACTGGGTCATATTAAGGGTCCTTCGTGGCCAAAAAAAAAAAAAACTCGGGCATGACGGCACAGATTTAATACCCACTCCCGGGAGTTGATTTCAGCGATTCCTTCTGGTTCAGCGGAAATTTAAATTTGAATTTTTTTCAAGTGCCACTACAGTCCCTGCTCGCCTGTCGTCACTTGTGCCATTTTTAATTATTCCAACCGGAGAAAGAGAGAGAGATGAATGCTTCAAGGATGACTGATCGTTTATGAAATTTAAGCTCTTTGACCCATCGGTATTGGAAAGTCGCTGCAACTAAATAAACGAGTGAGTTGCACTCGGTTCGTTGATCTTTGTTCGCGGTGCATTTGCGAATTTATTATCACTGCATATTTCATTCGGGGGTTGGCGTATTGCTGAATCATTAAGCCAATGTGTGTATCCGCAAAACGGACCTGACCCGAATACCAAACGTGTCCAACTGAAAAGCTTTTTACGGTTTAAATATTTGATCTACCTGAAAGAGAGGATATGTTTTTTCGATATTCCTTCGTGTCGTTCGTCGTACGGTTTTATATGTCATGTCCAAGTTAACTGTATAAGAGGGGGTAAGAAAATACCGACCAGCTCCTTGAAGGAGTGGATTTGTTTATTTGGTTGCACCGCCAGAGACATGGAGCGAGAGAGAGGCGAAAAAGGGCTAAGTGCAAAGTGATTTTAAATTGTATCACGTCACATGCTTTGAATACAGGACGCGTGTTTTATTTTTGCACCTACCATGAGAGAGTGGAGAATCTGCTGTGGGTATGGGTTGTGTTTCGCACGTGTTCGCATGCATAATGTAAGTACGGTGGGGATTGGAATGGAATCGAGTTCTCCAAAAGTGAGTTTAAATAAACAAATGCCAATGAATCGGATAAGCAAATGAATCTTTAATGGGGTACGCTTTGGTTCGGTCAATATGGGAATAAAGGGCGATTGTACTAAACAGGGAGAGGAATGGGACCGACTGGGTTGAGTTTGAGAGTCATTGTGCATGCGAAATGGCTGCCCCTAGAGGAAGGCAGGACAGAGTAGAGGACTGACAAATGTAAACCATAATCTAGCAAGAAATCTATAGAAGAGCCACCAAGCCGTCCTTAGAAGTCTACAAACTGAAATGCGAACTGCTGTTCTTTTGTATACATATGAGGGAGCTTACCAAGCGTTCACGCAGTACAGCCGAAAGGGTTTCTGAATCCTCATCACCAGTCCTGCATTCACTACCGTATTCCCATGCAATCTGTAAAAGCTTCTTTTTTGGCCTCTTAAGTCCGTGCGGATAGGTTCTTGCACCGTCTGATTTAACTGTCGAAAATTGTCCCGGTAGGACTCCTCTATAGATTCGACCACCCCACTTCTTGTGTCTTCTCAAAAGACTGGCGCAACTTCCTCATTTTCGCCCTAAGAGCTCACGACTACGACTACCTTCCTAAGCAGCTCTACATTTGGTCTGTAAGATTGACTTGTTCCAGCCGGAAATCTTATCCGAACCCAGAGTCTTCGTTGTGATTGCAGCTTCTGGTAGCAAGTTACAGTCTTCCAACTGGTGAAGAGAGGCGAAGGTCGAGGCGTTTGTCGAAAGTTCTGCCAAGTAGGCTACGGGGGCATAATTCTGCTTTGGGGTATTGATCTGAAGACCCCCAAGTTCCCATTTGTAAGTATGAGAAACAGTTGCTAGCTACTATGAAAATGATTCTGTTCGTGACAAAGTCCATTAGTCAGAGACTTTTCCAAAAGTTGATACCTAGGACTTAAATCGTGGCAAAAATCGAGCTTGGCCTTGACAGCACTTTGGCCTTGTTCAACTGCCTTTCGACAATTTTTTTAAATTGTTATGTACCCCTCGTCCTAGGCACCGAGGTATAAGCATCGACTTCCATATCAAGTTGGGTTTGCGAGTTACCCCCTGACAGTCGAAATACCTCTTCCACAGCCTAATATTAGTTTCAAAATGCATACCCGCTTAGTGACGGCAATACCAACGCGTTTAGCGCCACCACACCAGAAGCAAAACTTCTTCCTCGCATTGAAAGTCACAAACACAGCATTCGATAATATTTCCATCACAACCCTGTCCAAGAGCAACCCCACCTCCTCTTATCATCTTCGAGTTAATTTTTGCTCCCACATTGTCTTCCCGGAATATCAATTCAGCAGAAAAACTGCGGCGCCAACACCCGTGACGTATACCGAAACAAGAAACCAACTGATGGCAACAGCTGACTCCATTCCCGACTTGTATCGAAGTTCGCTTACCCCCACCCATGAACGAACCGTTTATTCACCAAACCTCGTCAACAGCATCGTTAGCGTGTGAAGAGTCAGTCTTTTGTGTGCGGAATGAGACTGTTACCAAAAATCTCATCCCCCAACTCTAGATAGACAACGACGATCTGAGTGAGAGATAAAAAAACAAAAAAAAAAAAAAAAAACGATAACCTCCCAAAAACACGATAAACGCTGGCTGGGAAAACTTTTCTCCTCCCAAGGTATTAGCAAATTTTTGAGTATGCTATGGCAGAAAAGTTTTCGGTTTCACATCTTTCGCCTCGCATTGATAAGCATTGTTAAACTTTTCAGGAGTTTTTCGCCGAGCAACATAAATTTATGGCACATCTTGGCAGAGGGGTGTAGTAGGGCTCCTGTCACTTCTATATTTTGATTGGATCACTTGTTCTTTTCGAGTGTGCCTGCTACGCTTAGGCTTTTTTTTTTTCTTTGCTTGCTAGCTTAAAAAGTTGTTCGGCAACAACTAAGTACAAGAAGCGGTCCGGGAGCGGCTTTCTTAAATATCGTAAATTATTATTGAATGAGAAAGCAAATTGGTCGGCCATTCAGGCTGAAGAGTGTACGCCTCTCACACGGCTCTTGTGTCCACTTTGGGTGGCGAAAGTTTTGCCGCTCCTCGACAAAAGCTGGCCTTCTAATGGCAAAGTTGATTATGGCGGCAGGGTTTGGTTCGGCGAAATAACTGCTTGTAACTGCAGAAACTAAGGGCGAGTTAAACTAAAAGTTTTCTTTTTTCTCTGCCGTTTATGGGCGCCTTTGTCTGCGTGTATGTCGAAACAAATTGGTAACAGGCAGATGGGTAGGGGGCTTCTTTTGGGAGCGTAATTAAGTGAGCATAAGCAATAGATTTCGTTTTGCTTGCCTAGTTGGTTTGGCCTACTTTAGGTGGGGGTTGGGGTACGCGAAGTTGCTTAAACGTCATTTGTCGATGATTTGAATTCAAAATAAGCAATCAAACATGTTGAAAATAAACAGTCAGAAATATGCGGAATATACAACTTGTGAGAAAGATAATCAGCGGAAATTCAAGTAGCTACAGTTCACAAGAAACGAGCTTAATTTGCCGTTAAAAGATGAGTGCTACCAGATGCGAAGCCACCAAGAAGATTTACACAAAAAAGTTTAAGAGCATAATGAAGGCGCTGGGAGGGCACAAATTATGGAAACACCTTCAGTTATTCCTCAAACGTGTATACACGGAAAAATTCGCATATTCTTTTACGCATATTCCCGAGGAAGGTAGCTTCCGCATACGGCTCCCTTGGATGTTCGCATTGTGTTCTTCAGCGAAAGTTTTGGCAAGTTGGCAATGTTTCCAACGGCATTCGCCGGACGATTTCGACCAACTCACTTGAAACCCAAAGCAACTGGGATCTCAAATGGAATTGAATTGAAACCGAACGAAATAGGAACTGCCCGGCTTGGTATCTGCATCCTGGATTGTCTTATTAATAGGTTTTTTCTGTGATGCGATAGATCTTTAACGTCGATGTTTTTTCTATCTTAAAAAAATATGAAAATAAATTAAAGTCGTTGGCGCAAGAGGTCCATATGGACCCTAGGCCTAGCTTCTTATAAATATTCGATTTGTGTGAATTTTTAATTTAATTAATTAATTTTTAAAATTATGTTTTTTGACGAATGTAAGGGATCTACATTTTTATGACGAGCCCAAACGGATAATTGAGTTATTTTCTCGGATGTTTGCCAGAAGTTCGGGAGAGGTGGCGCAGTGGAAAAAACCTTAAGACGCAACTTGTGTTTTTTCCAGGGATCGAACCTGGAACTTCTCGTCCAACGCATTAACTACTAAGCAACTGACACTAGGGATTTAAAAAAAAAATGACTTTTCGTTGGGGTATCATCCGAGAATGCTGAAGGCGGATAGGGATAGGGATCTTCTTAGGCTTGGCAAAACTGCTAGTACCGTTTTAATTCGCAGGCTCTTCTTCACCTTTCTTCTTCGGGCTATCGATACTCTTTGTTGGGTGACCTTGTTTTTTACTGCAATGGTTTCCCATGTCCATTTGATGTCACATTTTTTTTTTATAAAAAAATGTTCCATCACGAAATTTTGTCTGGGGTGACAAGGTACTTTTGACTACCACTTTGACGTTGTAAATCAAGAACCCATTTATAAAAGCTTACAACAAGAACTTCGATACATATTTAGCAGGTGCATTCGCATAAGTTTCCTCTAAACGTTCAAATTTTGTTCTTTGGCGAAGGTTTTGGCGAGCTATCGATTTTTCCACTGTCATTCACCGCACGATATTAACAAATTTACTCAAAACATTTTTATCATTTGGTTTTCTTCAATAAACTCTCGATTGAATCAAAAGCGAAGCAAATGCGAATCGCCTTTGACTTCTTCTGGTATAATAAGATGTGCAAGATTGAATTTTTTTCCTGTTATTCTGGTCGGTCGTTGAGCAGCTTTTTCTTGTTGGGAAGTAGAGCTCAGTAAGGATTTGCAGCAGAAAACGCACGGAGTAGTCGCGAAAGCCCCTCAAATGTATGTCCACTTTGAGGATGTTCATATCTTAGCAGCGTCGCCGCTGAAACATTTTAAAAAGGGAATATAAAGGTGCCCCGCATAAAAGAATTATATGGCAAAAAAAAAACAGTTGCCTATAAGAAGAGAAGAAGACAAGAAACAAAAATATATTCCTTACAAAAAACTTATTTTTCTCATCTTTTTGAAAAAGAATAATATTTTAATTGAACGGAAAAAGGGTCCCATTTCAATCGTTTTTAAAAATGTGGGGTCTACGGGTCTTAAGGCTCAAAAAGGAACTATTTGGCTAAACTGCAGGGGTGGCTATAAGTACTTGGCATCGATTAGTTGGCAGTTCCACAACAGAGTGCCTCGCAGATCATTAAAGAGCCAAAATGGCGAGGTCTGTCCAATTCGCAGCGACAGCTTGTTTCGTTTGTACCTCTGTTGAATCGACTCTTTGTGCCATCCTTTTAGCTGCCTTTAGTGTCTTTAACTTTCATTTAATTACCTACAGCCATGTCCTTGTCCATACACTCTGTATCCCTTAAGACCACCAGCTCGCTGGTAACAAATCCACCCCCCAACCTAAACGTAGTATAAAAGGGAAAAAGCTTTTCAATATCCGATTAGCCATCCCCAAATACATCAGACTAAACCGTTCTTTGTTCATTGATACGAAATTAATTACAATTGACAGGATTCTCTACACACACATCTGATGTCTCGATGAAACTGCTAGTTCTTTCACATAGTAACAATTGTCCGTCCAAGCAACCGAACTAAGGGTTGCGAAACGTATCCCGATAATTGAAAATAATCCGTGTATTTCCACGCAAACAATTGCGGTGACTGCACATCCAAATGGTGTACATGATTCAAATGTTTGCATCAATTTGTGTCACAGCAACAATCTAAAAAGAAGCGGGAAATCCCTCCAAAGCGAAATAATTATCAGATTACGAACGGAAAAAGGACAACACAATAAATTTTCAACGAACAATTAAAGCTTTTTTTTTTCGTTTTTTCGTCCCTCGACTTTATCCTGTTCATTAGTGCGGCATTAGAAGGCGGAGCAGGGTTTCTTTTTCTCAATGGATGTCACTGTTTGAGTCCCGCTGTGCCAAAATCTTCGGCATTCCCTTTTGGCTCTCGCACTGTTTCTGTTTATCTCTCGGCGGGATATATTCTTAATCTATTTTGGAAAGCATTCGTGTCTTATTAACAGCCAAACCGGAAACAAATACAACAAAAACTCCAAGAAGTCCTTTTTCTTGTAAGCCAGGCAAAAAAATTAAGAGGAGAAAAAATTATAATTTAAACAGTCCTGATCCGATACCATTATTTGTCTTGTCGCGGGTCTTAATCTCTTCGTGGTGATTTTTTTTATTTTTTTTTCTCCTGGCTGCGATTTATAAGGATGAGACCGAGATGTTTGGCTTCTGTTTTGGGAGCTGAATTTTTGTTTAAGCTACTTAAGTTGAAAAATTAGTGCCGCTCGCAAGAAGAAGAACTAAATGAGTATACATACAGCTAATGAAGATGTATGTGGTTGTACATAGTGCTATATCACGTTTAATTAAGGGTCCTTCTTCATGGATCTGCCGCACTGCCGTCAGCGATGAATATACACAATTTGCGCAACCCCTTGCCTGACGGCTCAAGTGGCTCTGCATAGAGACTAATGGACTAATCCTGCCGTCCGCCCAGTCATCGTGATGTCGACAAAGTTTCAACTATACTATTCGCTTTCCTCGAATAATTACCGCTATCATTGTGGCTTCTTAACATTCCCAATTCCCCAGAGAGTATGGCACACATGACCACGGCATCCTTATTATTATTTTTGACGTCTTCCAGGAAGTCGACAATCATCCATTTCAAACGGAATATACTGCACTACACCCAAGGCAGAGTGTGTGTGCTCGAATGAGAAGGATATGCGGAGGATGCTCGACTGCGTTGTGAGATGACCAGAAATTGCACACACAATGAAGGACGAATTTACGATATCTGGTGGCTTGTTGGTCTATGCCATAGATGCTATGAGCATCTCTAACGGTAATATGAGATTATGACTTAATGATTATTGATGCCCACACAAACCGCACCAACATGAGCATCATGCTGAGGAGCGCACGCGATGGCAACGCTTCAAGGAGGCGCCCTTATGCGATTACTACATTACACTGATGGTGAGTTATGATTGAGGGGGAGTCGTACAGTTTTGTAATTGCATTTTAACCCCCCCTATCTCGCTCCAATTACAATGATTACGAGAGATTTCATTTTCGATACAAAGCATCATAAGAGAGTTGTGCGTCGTTAAAGTCACTCTCACTCCTATGTGACTATGAGTACTGTATGAGTGCGGGAAGGGGGCCGGCGCTCGTGTTCCACAAATTTTCTATTTCCACTTTGTGTGTCTGTATTGGGGCAGGATTTAGGTCTATGGCAGATAACAAATTTTTGGGAATCGTTACAGTTTCATTGCTAGGAAAATCCCCTAATTACAACAGCATAGGGATTAAGCGCAAAGCTCAAGTCAACTTCTTTTGCTGTCTACGGTACTTGGTGCGATCTGCCGCCGGCAAAGGGGTGCTTAAACGGATAACGCAGAGGTTTTACATTTGTTTTCGTTGTAAGTGTAGGGGAGGAGTGTGTGCTGCATGCGTGCGTATTTTCGTTTGGCAAATTGCCGTCAACTAAAGAGGATTTCCGGTTTTTGGGATGCCTTCTTTTTCGGTTGTTTGAGTCGTCGCGATAAAGTTAATCCTAGGTCTAGTAGGGGGCTGATGGGTGGGTAAAGGCGAAGGAAGTGGAGCTTAGTTATATATATACAACTAATTCGGGGTAATGGTTGCACGAGTTTATTAGTCCCGAAGCAAGTGAAATTCAGCTGGCGATGGGTGAAACGTACACGACGTCGGTTTGTATTCGATGAGTTCAAGTTTCACTAGCTCATATTAAGAGATCAATGCTCAAAGACTCAGGATCTGCTTTTCTATTTGATTGGGTGAGTAGGCTGATGCGAGGGAAAACCGGATCATTTGGCAAATAACTTGGTCGACAGATCCTTAAGATCATATTTATCGCCAAAGGACATTTCCATCAGTCACCAAAGAGATGTTCAGCTTCTCATCTCATATTCCAAGTCGTTGTCAAGTCCTGAAACTATAAGTCCACTTATGGGTTATTTGGTCCCAGTGTGCAAAGTTCATTCTTATAATGATACGAGAAACGAGACTTTTGTGAGTTGGCAACTGAGACAAGCCACTCACCAGATGCTCGCAAACTGCCACCCTTCAGCCCTGACTACAAAGGATGTCTTAATTTGACTAAATACGATGGAAGCTTATTTGGCTTCACATCTCTAGTTCTGCGCTACTTGAAAGTTGGAACCCATGGCATACGAAACTCAATACAACTCCAGAAAACGCAATGCAATGCAATGAAACACAATTCAATGAAACTCAATGCAATGCAACAACGCAACGCAATGCAGAGTAAAGCAATACGACAAAAAGTAGCGCAATGCATCGCAACGCAGGAAAATGCAACACAAGGCAACGCCGCGCAATTTAGAGTAGCAGGGGTTCGGATTATTGAAATCGTATTTCGAAGTAGATGTACATTTTTTGAAGTAGATTTTTAGATTTTTAAATAAACATTTTTCTATTTTCCAAAAAAAAAAAATCTACTTCAACAGAAAATAAAGTGCACGACAGGGTCGCACGAAACTTGCTCGTTTAGTGCGAGTCTGACTGAAATTCAAAGTCATTTGAGTAATTATGTTTTTCGGGATGTAAGCATTACTTGGTTTTTAGGGTTTTATCGAAAATGGGGTTTTCGAGATATGAGCAGTTTTTAAAGTGAGCGTTTCCAGCGATTCGAATTGAAAATTAAGGACGCAATAATTTTGAAAACATCAATTTTACTCTATGTTTGCATTTTGGTCAAAATCATGCCGTTTTGAGGTAAATTAGGGAAAAACTATATACTTATTTCAAAAATTACTTTTTTCAAAAATCCATTTTACGATAATACAGAGAAAAACTGAGTTTTCTATTAAGTTAGAAATGACCATATTATTCAGAAATGAATTTTTGTTACAATCGTATGGACCGTTTTCGAGATATGTATGTCCAAATTTCAAAAGTACCGTTACTCGATTTTTTAGCGGAAAACTGAGTATGCAGTTATGTTTACCTCACCTACTTAAGCTTACATATCAATTTTTGTTGAAATCGTTAGAGCCGTTTTCGAACAAATCAAACTGGTATGAACATTTTGTATGGGAAGTACCATTAATATTGAGGTTACCATGCAAAAACAAAAAACGGCCCCGAACTGTAAGCCCCCAAACTTTAAATCCGAAGTTTGAACGAAATCCGTTCAGCCGCTTAGGCTGTAGGCCTCGGTTCATACAGACAGACGGACAGACGGACAGAATTTTGCGACCCACTTTTTTGAGTTCGCCTATCATCGTAATGTCAGAATTGATTAACATCTCGAGTTCGAAATTTTGTACGAATACAATATCTTTCTCTTACTACGTAATGGAGAAAGTTAAAAAAATTGAGTGGAACAAAGATTGCACATTTATTACCAAGACAAAAAATAAGTATATATGTACATTTACATTGGGGTTTTAAATATTTTAAAATCCATTGCATTTCTTAAATAACTTTTTTTATGTAGCGAAAACATTTAGATTTATGATTTGAATAAACGTTAAAAGTTATGTATTTAAAACAAATTAACATTGCTTCAACAATTTTATTAAATTAAGCGGTGGAACATAAACATCAACAACAACATTTTCAACTGTTTTTACATTTAATCTATTTCGGAATTTGTTTTTTACTAAATTCATTTCGGGAAATTTTCTTTCTTACTCTGTTAAATTCTTAAACACGAATTCTTCGACATATTTTTATGCTCCGTTAAGGAAACCCAACATTTTACTATTAAAATAAAAATAACGTTTAAGTTTTAATAACTATTTGCATATTGCATGTGCTGTGGACGGATTTGATTCGCTTTTGCCAATTTAAAGTCAGTTGCAAAACACCCTGCCATCCTTTTTTTTTGCTAATATTTTTACTCGTCGGCAAACAAAATAAGAAAAAAACAACACAAGAGAAAGACGAACTTTTGTTGGGTAGCGTGAAAGAGATAACCTGCGAGTTTTAAGTTTATTTCAAAAATCAAATCTTCGATAATCAGCGCTGCCACATTTATTCTCTGATTGATCTATAGGGAAAAAATCGAAGTAGTTTGTTAACCAAGCGGAGTGATGAAGTAAAGGGTGATTTTTTAAGAGGTTTAGAACTTTTTTTAAAAAAAAAACACAAAAAATTCGAAAAAATGAATGAAATATTTATTTGAATCGATAGTTTGAACCTTGCAATTTAATGTTTAAAGATAATTTCATGCAAATGTTGACCGCGGCTGCGTCTCAGGTAGCCCATCCGCTGAGTCCAATTTTGGCATACTCTTTCACACATATCGGCCGGTATCTCACGAATGAATGCATGGATGTTGGCTTCCAGTGCGTCAATCGAAGCGGGCTTGTCCCTATACACATTAGCCTTGGCATACCCCCACAAAAAATAATCTAATGGTGTCAAATCGCACGATCTAGGCGGCCAATTGACCGGCCCGAAACGTGAAATTAACTGTTCACCAAACTCGCCTCGCAATTGCGCCATTGTTTCGCGTGCTGTGTGGCATGTGGCACCGTCTTGTTGAAACCACATATCATGCAAGAAAAGAACTTCCATTTCGGGCAAAAAAAAGTTTGTTATCATCGCTCGGTAGCGTTCACCATTGACAGTAACGCTGCGATTCGCATCATCTTTGAAGAAATATGGCCCAATAATGCCGCCGGCCCATAAACCGCACCAAACAGTGGCTTTTTCGGGATGCATTGGTAGCTGTTGCAATGCTTCTGGATGATCTTCACTCCAAATGCGGCAATTTTGCTTATTTACGTACCCATTCAACCAAAAATGAGCCTCATCGCTGAACACAATTTTTCGATAAAAAAGCGGATCCTCGGCCAGCTTTCCAAGAGCCCATTCACCAAAAATTCGGCGTTGTGGTAGGTCGGCTGGCTTTAGTTCTTGCATCAGCTGTATCTTAAAAGGCTTTACGCCCAAATCCTTCCGCAAAATTTTCCACGTAGTGCTGTAACAAAGGCCTAACTGCTGGGAACGGCGCCGAATCGACATTTCGCGGTCTTCTGTCACGCTAGCTGATACGGCCGCAATATTTTCTTCACTACGCACAGTACGTAAACGTGTTGGTGGTTTAATGTCCAACAAAGTAAATTTGGTGCGAAATTTGGTCACAATCTTCCGAATAGACTGCTCAGAAGGTCGAGAATGCCGATCATAAAATGGAAGCAGCGCGCGATGAACATTTCGAACCGAGCACGAATTTTGATAGTAAAATTCAATAATTTGCAAGCGTTGTTCATTTGTAAGACGATCCATGGTTAAATTGCAAACCAAACTGAAGCTGTTTGACAGTGACACAAGGTACTAAACACACGTCAGCTGTCAAAACCAGTGTTGCCAAAACCAAACCAGCTAAAAAATCACCCTTTAGATTTAAGAGATGTTGCGAAAAGCGAAGTAGATCGCTACTCCAATAGGAGTAAAGTCCGAACAGCTCATTGTAGCGCAATGCAACGCAAAGAAACCCAACTCAAAGCGACGTAAAGCATCGTAACTCCAGCGAGGCGTTTTTGGACTCATTTTTCTACAAGAAAATTTACCGTCTATCTCCAACTCGTATTTCAAGGAGTAGAATATCCAGCAGGAATGCCCAGAGCGAAATGTTCAAATCCAATCAGACATTTCTGATCTTCCCATCTTATGTGCATTGTCCCAGATGATATAGACTCGGTGGGGATAAGATCAATCCTTAAAAAAGCTCCAGAGGGTCCTCTGTCCTCGCTGTCCTCTTCCACAGAAGCCTACAAATAAAAGTGTCATTCACGAGAGCTCCGACTGTCCGTTGATCTCCAAAAAAGAAACCCCATATGTACCGACTGAGATTATTCGTCAAATATGGTTCTACCCTCCTCGGTGGCTATTCCTTGATATTTTTCGCAGTCGTCCTTAGCAAAAACTCAAATCACTAGACCATGACTTCTGAAGATAGTTTATTCACTCGATGTCGTAGAGTGTCAGATGGACACACTTGCGTTGTCTCACAAAGGCGGACCATGTGATGAATTTTTTACCTATAGCCCTCTGCAAAAACACAATAAATGAGCTGCGAGGTCTCCTTAAACCGCTGTGTGCAAAAACGTCTAATTATATATTTTTTTCTTAAATTGTTGTCACAACAAGAAGTCAACAAGTCCACCGTGGCGCCCTAAATACGTAATTTATTCGAATCCTTTACACGCCTGAGTGAATTAGTGACGCAAATGCGTGTTTTCTATACCCTCGTGTGAAATCAGCATAAATGTCCACGGCTGAAGGCCACCTGAAAGTTTGAGAGAATATTTTGTGTAACCATTTAATTCGCTCGGCAAAAAAAAATGTGGCCCCAAAAACCTGTTGCCAGCAGACCCCCAAAAGACCGCCAATCACTCAAAAACGGATCAAGGACACACTTAAAAATATAAAAATAAAAAGCTTCATTCGAACTCAAATTGAATTGAAAAAGAAATTACCACGTCATGTCTAATGAAAAATGACATTTCTTATCTTTTGGCATGTCAAGCTGAACTGACAGCTACCGTAGATTGATTCGAGCCGTGCGGCATATTTTCTGCAGAGCAAACAGCGACATGAGTGTCGTACTTGGTTTTTCGTTTTTGCGGCGCAAAAAAGGGTTGTGAATGTGAAATCACCTGCCACATGTTTGCATGAGGCTGTGAATGTTGCCAAATTGATGTTTACAATTTCCTCCGCCGCGCATCAGGAAAATGCTTCCAATTTATATCGCACAGCTTGAACGTTATCTATGGTTTTGTGCCGCACTGGAGTGAGTGTCATTTCCGCCCTTATGCTAAGGAAAAAAAAACTCAAACACACATCTTTGGAGACATATCGTGTGCATAATGTCACCATGAACAGTGATTTGGAAACTTTTTCCCTCCTTTTTTTTTTTTTGCTGGATATATTGAGCTGTCATAACCAGTAATGTCATATTTGCTATGGCGCGGCGGCGGTGAACACCCCGTTTAAATGGATAACTAGTATCCAGGGTTGGTTCCCCTTTATCAATTGCTTTTGATGATATGTTGTGATTTTCTTTCTCTGTTTGTTTGGGTGTACGTGATTCGGTGCGGGGGGAAACTTCGATAATTTGATTACACAGGACAAGTGATTGAATTTAAAATTTTATACCGAGGGGTTTACAACTGAGTTTGGCCTACAAAAGTTTTAAATTGTTTATCGATTTATTTTTAAGTTGTCTAAGTTGCTTACGATTTTTTTTCTTTATTTTTGTTGCTCCTTTGTTGTGGGGGAGTATCAGACCATTAAATTGGATGGCAGTTTATATTTTTTCCTCAAGCAATCAATAAATAAACAGAAATATGACTGCGCACAGTCTGGTGGGTAAAAAAAAGTTGGCACTACGAACAAAATTGGAGCAGCTAAATATAGTAGCAGTGTAATAATTTATTTAAGCTGAATGTACAGTATAACGTTTTCTTCAGCGGCAACCACGGATCACCCTTTCCCAAACAACTGCATCCAAATAACTCTCTTCGAAAGTGCGAACCGAAGCTGTAACCGTGCCAGAGATTCCTGTAGGTAGAAGATACAAGTTTGTTCTGCACCAACAGTTTTAAATTTTTGTAAGCTGCACTTGCACTCCTTTAAGTTTTTCTTTTTTTTTATAAAGCTAGTTTCAATCGGATATTAATAATCAAACACTAATGTCGACGATTAGCTGGTTGCCAGCTTAAGTTAAAATATACAGCATTAAAAACAAAAACCGGACAAGTGCGAGTGTCACTCGCGCACCAAAGGTTCCGTACTTCGCTAGAGTTGGAAACTGCGAAGTTTCTTTTCTTTTTGTAAGAATGTGGGAAGCATCCACTACCACCTCTGCCTACATTCCCATTTTCCGGCGGAACCATTGTTTAGCATTCCTTAATTGGGGGATGTTAGCCGACACATATTTTACATATTCATGTCTCATGTGTGCATGAGGAAGAGTATTCATTGGAAAAGTTGCAAATTATAATGGAAAACGATTAAGAGAATACGATTTAAGGAATGGAGAATTGGAGAATGGAGATGACAGAGAGCACAAACACTAGTGTGGAGTGTCGTCTGTGAACTGTAGCTGTGGTGTCGGTGTGTGAATGAGTATAGAGTTCAGTATGCATTGAAAATTCCAATTGGAATCGATTAAGAGAACACACCAATAACGAATGAAAAATGGTTGAAGGGAGCGTACTTTATAAGTGATTGACAGTTTTTTGTAAATATCTTTTAAAATGTTAGCTTCTTCTGCACATAGATAGCTACGAGCATGATCTACAAATCAAGAAATAAACAGCTTTTTGTGCGAACGAAAATATTTTTTTCACCAAATTACTAATTACTCTAAAATCAGTCGATGTTCATTGTTATTCGTCGTTTAACAAGAGCTTATACCAGATGTTGTGTGCAAATTTCAGCCTTCTACGTCAATTAGTTTCTGAGATAGACCTAGGAACACAATTAGTCTAGTGGGTTCGGAAGGACAAAAGCGAAACTAATAAGGTTCCGTTTTTTCCCTTTGGTTGCGGAACTTTAAAAAGGTACCAATAAAGAATTTGAGCTCCACATAATCTAATCCGACAACTTTTTTTACTTTTTTTAGAAACAAGTGTAATAGACTTGTTGTCATTGGAGAATTTAAATTTCATAATCTGTTTTCGTGAAAAACAAGGTCAATGGTTTATTTTACAACAAGGATCTTATTCTAAAAAAAATAATACACGAGTTTAAATTGCAAAGGCCTATTATAAGCAAAAAAACAAAACAGGAAATGCTCAAAATGTCCGCTAATCTGTCAAATATCATATGGGAATCAGTATAATGCCCTATCGTTCGATCGGACACAATTTTCGCTTTCCTTTGTTTTCATATACAGGGTGTCCGCCGGGAAGGTAATACTACTTTGTTTTGCCGCCATTTTGGTAAACATTGGTCTTGACAGTTCATATTTGGCAGTCGTGAAGTAGACACGTGGCAAATTTATTATACGGTTCTGGGCAATGGAAAACCCTCAAATTATTCATCAGTCACCTTTGCATCCATTAAAAGTTACAGTCTGGTGTGCAATTTGGTCAGGAGGAATCATTGGAACTTACTTCTTTGAAAATGAAAACGGCGTAACGGTAACTGTGATTGGGGAGCGATTTCATTATGTTTGAAAACTTTTTAACGCCACAACTTCGTGCTTGGGCTTGATTAACATTTGGTATCAACAAGACACATCGCATACAGCCAGTTTTACAATGGAATTACTGCGAGACCTCTTTCCACAACAAGTTATTTCAAGAAATGGTGATGTTGATTGGCCTCCACGGTCGCCTAATTTGACTGCTCCGGACTTCTTTTTGTGGGGATATCTGAAAAGCAAGGTTTATGCAAACAAACCAGAAATGCTTGAGCAACTCAAGCAAAATATTCGTGATGAAATTAATGAAATACCGCGTGAAATGTGTGAGAATGTAATGAAAAATGTGCTCAAACCTTTGCTCGCATTTGTGAGAATAACAGAGGCGGACATTTACCTGATATTGTATTCCATACATAATTGCCGACATTAAATAAAACATTTTTTATCAATATAAGATCCATTCTCTTTCATTTAATCAACAATTATAAACAAAGAAAGTAGTATACCTTCCGGGCGGACACCCTGTACTTTACGATTGATTTATGAGTGAATTTTTATCGTAATAAGATCTCATTCAAATTATTCAATAAACGGGACACAGTCTATTAGAATGATTTGATTTATTCGTAGACTGATGGCTGTCAAAACTTATTGGTAATCAAAAGATCGCATTTGAATCGTTAACAAGTAAACATTTTGGAAGGAAATATTATCCTGATAATTCATTTCCGTTTGAATTACAATTTTCCAAGCAACGAAACAGTGCTTTCAAAAGTATATGGAAGTGTGATAATAAATGCTACTTGATCTTTTAAAAATTGTATAGCTTTTATTTCTTATTTCGGGAAACTTAAAAACTGACAAAAATATGAATCTGTGGACATTCTTCTACACAAAAGCTGTCATGTTTTCTCCTGTATGAATTCGCACCAAGTAATGCGGAGTTCTGTATATATTGAATTTGCACATACTACCTGTTATTTCTCCAGAAGTTCCTAATTGTATTATGTGGGGCGGATTTTGCTGAATGCTGACAATTCATATATCTATATCCTCCGCGAAGTCAACCTTTTCACACCAACCAAAACCACTCCAATAGAAGAGATTCTCAATCTCGGGGAACAAACTTCTTTTTCAAAGAGGGTTTGGTTGCAGTTAAATATCTACCTAAGCGGCCTAGGGTACTGAGAATTGTAGAAAAAAGTAAGTATTCAGGTCAATGATGCGACTTCTACCACTAAAGTATTATTTCAAACACTTTTTTACCACTTTTCTGAAATTCTACCAACCTGAACTCGAAATCGACCACCTGTTACTCATCTTCATTATTGTATTAAATTGAAAATTATACCTAATCGCCTTACTTTTGCCCACATACACACTCAGCTATCAGCATTTTCCTCTGAGAATTGCATCAGCAAAAACTTCCAGTCCATACTTACACCACTTCTTTCGCTAATATTTAATTATTTGACTGTACTTGTGCGGGGGTGTTTTGCCTTTTGCTATGTTTTGACTTTTTGTGTTTAATGATGAGCTGAATCTATAGCATTTTTTCTGTAGTTATTTTTTATATTGATGAGTTTTCCTCAAAAACTTTTAGTTCTTAAATAATATGAAGAGCTATAGGAAGTGAAAATGCGTCAATTGTTGGTTCCTACAACGAGTACAATTTTGTTTTCTACCACTTTTCTACCACCTTATTTTAAGGCTATCTAAAACCGCTTCGCTTTGCTCAAGTCCCATCACTGATTCAGGTATCAGCTATGATATTTTATTCTCTGCGACGACCCTCAAGAAAGTCTTGGAATGATCCCAACCTTATATCAAATTTATTTTTTACTAAGCAAAAGTTACTTGCAAACCTATAAAAAAGAAAAACCAACCAAAAAGCAGGCAGTAGAGGTTAAACAAGACAAAGCAGGGAAACGCAGTAACCATTTCATTTAATCAAAATATTCGAAATATATATTTCAAGTGTTAGAAATAAAACAAAAATGCAATATTTTTCAATTTTGTGAATACATTTGTCCAAAATTTGTCCACTTAAAAACCACTTGCATTGTATTCCAACGAATAAAATCAGAAATCATTTTCATAAAATTAGTTAATAATTATAAAACACTCACGCTGAGCAACAGCGTTTTTAAATTCACTCCTATTACGAAATTCCATACAGCCATTTTGGGGGGCTTGACAACACTCCTGTTCAAAATGGCATTAAGGAAGGATTTATTTAGCTAATGGCCGAGATAAACATGCGGGTTTCTCAAAATTAACATTTAACCCTACAGTTAACGATATTCTGGCAACTATATTTGAATCAGTAGTTGTTAAAACAACACAAGCAACAGATTTTTCGAAATCAGTTTGACTACGTTTTTACACAGCTTGTTACACACAAGAGACTGCGTTGTGAACAAAAGCAACATAATTCGATACCTAAAACACACAGAAATTCGATCGCAAAATCGCCATTTTGTACTAAGACCACCTGACTCTCCTGTAAAAAAATAAAATGTCACTTGTGTTGTTTTAGCAATCACCGATTCATTTGCTTATTGCCATGATAAAGGGATTTTGGAAAGTGTGGAGTCCTTACTTAAGCTGCCATCAGACTGAAGTTGATTTTTTGTAAGGACGAATGTCTGCTTGGTACTGTAAAAAAAAAAGTTTATAAAAAGGAGTGCCCCAAGCAAAGTCCACAAATATTATCTACCACAAAGAAAGTCTTGGGGATATGAGCGCAGCCCAACCTTCCTTATATGAAAAGTATTTTTGAACGAAGTTCAGTAGGGTCTACGGCAGTAAAAAAAGACCAAGCGCACTTGAATAAATACGAGCTAGTTAGCTTCAAAGCAATCCTAGCAAGTCGGTATTTATTTTAGAATCGAGGGTAACCCTGGGATCGAGAATATAAAATGTTATCTCCAACTCCACTTCGAATTAGTGGCTCTTCTATATTTGCTTGAAGCCTGCTATCCACAAACGTTTTTTAGATGGTCAAAGTCCGACACATAAAAGTAAATAGTACACACTTTGCCTTTGGCTGCCCGTTGGTAGTCCTTAAACACTATTCCTATTCGCGTAGCCTCCGCACCATATTTGCACTAACCAATTTATTTTCATTTACTCCACTGGATGAAAATGTTGTTCTCCACCTCCCCGGGACTATTTGAGGGACTATATTTGTTCACCTCTGTCTAAGAGATTCACATTTATTTTCCGAATATAAAGACCCGGTCCCCATTCAAACAGATACACTCATCAGGTTCCTCGTATCCGCCTTCATTTGCTAAATAGAAAAATTAATAATTCAGTTGAAGCAAAGTACCGCCCAAAAGACTGATAATAAAAAGAAAAGTGTTTAAAATGCGTCTCACCACTAGAAGACACTCGTACCTCTGCTACATCACAACAGCCATTACTGTGAAAGGTATACCCGCAATAACGTTGATGATGATGTGCTTCTGTGTTTGGAATTAAATGCCTAACCGATAAACACGGCAACGTGATGCCGTCGACTGGAATCAATCGGCGTTACACCGCCAGAGGTTGGAGTTGGAGGAAGTAAGCCATAAAACCGCCCAAAACGTATATATAACCTTTTATTGACAGAAGGGCGGTGCAGACACATTACAAATTTATAGCGTAACCTCTCACTCCATGACCGACCTCCCGACTATGCAAGGAATTCATTTCGAATTCGAATTAAGTTTGCTTTAAGAACAGGGACATATAGAACTTGCTTTCCGGATCCGTATATCGATATCTCTCTCAAATGGGGGGAGTCCGCCAACAAACAATGCCGACAAACGTATACCACTTCCCGAACTGGCTTAGCTCGTAAATTCATTTGCAAAACCTCCCGAAGGGGTGGGGAACATAAAAAAGGACATGTAAAAAATGACCCACAGATTCCAATGAGAATTGGAGTAATGGTGGTCCAACATGCAGGCCTTGTTTAGTCTCGCTTTTCTTTTCTGTGTCAACACGAACTGGGGCTAGGGTTGGGTATAATCCAGTTATTCCCCCCTTCCGTATTAACTTATTTACGTAACTTCCGGTAGAGTGAAAATAAATAGTCCTTTATGATAGGAGCATCATGTCTAGAGATAACACAATTCTGTTGGTGCAGATTATAGCCGTATAGTCCTTGGTCTGCTCCTTATGTCATACTTTGGTGCGGCGTTGTCGTCGTCGAAAGGGTGTTTTGTGCTGCGTTCCAGGACGAACGAAACGATGGGTTAAATTAAAAAGAAAATAACCTGTGATTCGTTACGTGTACACATCTTTTGAGGGGGGAAGTCCGGATCGATATTGAGCTGTAAATGTGATGTCTGTGTATTTCTGGTCAACCTAATGACAGCACATTTGTATGTGTCTGATTATTTGCGGACTGGTGTGTGGTTTGGTTGATGCCGTCCGGACGGAGATCATCAGTTCGGGGAAGCCCTCGCCGAAGAAGACCGAATTGGTAAATGGGATTTAATTAATTTCGTGCTCCTTTTGACGATGAATTATTTATGACATAGTTCCGGCCCGGATGGGTTTCGTGAAAACCATATGTAGACCGGTGCAAGAAACTTGGGATGGTAAATACCTCTGGTCGGAATTGAAGCTGTGATGCGTCGATTTAAGTCGTAGATAGATGTGCTGAGTCTGGCTTATTGTGGGCATAACAAGGTCCCGCGAAAGCACTGCTCCTGTTATGCTCTTTCGACATTAACCGGCGTCAGGTTATTCAGCAATTGCTCAAAGATCGTAAGTCTAAGTAGTCAGGATCAGGATCAGGCTTGACAGATTGCGCGATATATCGCAAAACGCGCGGTATTTTTTTCTATTTTGCGGTGTAAAATTAGAATTTGCGATATATCTTATTTTTTGCGATATTTTGTTATATTAATCATTAAAACAAAATAAAATACTAATTCAGCAAATTTCTTCCCAATTTAAAATAACTGAGTTGTATAACTTGATCTTGCTGCAATACTAATACTAATTTGTTTCTTTTTCTTTGTTATTAGCTGTTTTTTATTATCAGCTATGATCCATATAGATCATCGATTTACATGCACTTACAACAACAGCACATGATCCTGCTTCTCATCGAGATCACGAATCATGATCTGAAAATTATTTCTACTATTTCCGACTAGGTGGCTTGTTTTATTTTTAAATGTTGGTGTGCCTGTAAACGTTAGCCACACAATCACGTTGCCAGACTAAAAAATGGAACACAAAAAATCAATTGATTTTGTTGCATTCGAATAAAGTCCCTGTCCGTATTTCGAGTTATTTTGTTTTTTTCTTGTTATATAAAGGTATGTCCAGACCAGCCAAACATTTGATATGATGATATGACATGACATTTGATGTTCCATATTTATTTCTAAAACTCTTATTAAACAAAACAATTTTTATGAAATGTTTAGAAATGTTTTGCTGGTTTGGATCTGGACACCAAAAAAACGTTTATGAAATGGAAAATAATTTTTGTTTTACAAGTATCCCTGCAGAAAGTGAGCGCTGTTATAAAAATGTCCAGAAAAGCTTTGAATACCTAATGAGAAAGTGATTCATTTAATACGATTATTTGAATTAAATCACGTGACGCGTGATTGCCAAGACCAAAATTACAAAACTAAAAACTTTACTCGCTGCTAATAATCCCACCACATTATTTTGTTCTCGTCCAAAACAAGATAAAGTTGAAACATTTCACAAACATTTACCCCCGTATTAATAAACAAATAAGTATACAAAAATTTTACGTAACTGCTGAGTAACGAGTTGATAACTTTAACGCAGCGTTTATTAATACGGGGGCAAGTAAATTAATTTCAGAAATCTTTTATAAATGTTTATAAAATCTGTCCGATTTGCTTCAGACACATTTCATAACCATTTCTGAAATGTTTCGGTGGTCTGGACACACTTTAATAATATTAATAATTAATGACATATTATGTCAAGATAAACTCAAGCGGTAGCAGCAAATATTGTTCATGTGTTGCATATTTGAACATAAAATATCTACTAAATTTGTTTCACAAAAATATCTACTAAATTTGTTTCACAAAAATATATTTGAAAAAAAAAATTATGCAAATTTGATTGAAATATGGTAACACCCCCGACTTTGCAAGTGAAATGACATGTGCCTTGTGTGACGTCACGTTGAGAAGAATATTTGCAATATGGCTGGTGGCAATATGAAGTTTGAAATACCCTGTATTATCTGTTTTGTTTTTGAAAGCAACTGTTGCCACAATTCCAAAATTAAACTTTTCAATGATCTGTTTTGTTTTATTTTCGTGATCTGATTCGGATCAGATCACGCTGATAATAAAAAATAGCTGTTGTTTTCTGTTACCTAACCAACAATTTTTAAAATCAAGGGAAAATCAAGTTTGATGTGTTATTTTTTTATTTTTAATCATTTTGCGATTTTTCCGACATTTTTGTAATTTTGCAGTTTTTTGCAAAAAAATAACTAAAAATTGCGATATAGGCTTATAAAATTCTGGCAAGCCTGGTCAGGATATCAACCACTTGGAAAGTTGCATGGAAGGTCACCACGTCTAACGATGCCAAAAAAATAAAATAAGTAAAACCCAAGCTCCGGAGTACTGAAAAAAGAAAGTAGCTCATTGTAGAAAAAGAAAGGTCTGACTTAGGAAATAATTGGGTCCTGAAAAAATTACCAAATGTGTACCTTAAAATTGATTCATTATACAGATTCATATAACGAATATCCGATATAGCGAATTTTCGGTATAACAAAAGCTTTTTAGAGTTACATTAGTATCTCTATATAACGAATGGTGCCCACGATTTGCTATCCGATATAACGAACGTAGAAATAAAATGGATTAAAAACCATGAAAGTATTTAAATGGCAGGACCATCATCTATTCAATTTAACATTAAATAAAAACGGTTAAATAACACATTTTTAATGACTTCTTTTAAAAAAAAAAAAAGTATAAAAAACTCGATCGATATAACGAACGCGCTCGATATAATGAATGACATCAAACACTATATCATTCGTTATACTGGACGCCCACTGTACATACATACTTCCGTAGGCAGAGGTTTTGGAGTGGAAAATGCTTACCGTTTCAAGCGTGAAAACTTGGACTTCAAAGCGATATGTTCGATTTCACTTGCCTGCCAATTGACACCCACGTCGCTCTGTTAAAGGTGTTTTGCTTTTGCAAAGTGCAGCCTTTTGTGATGAGACAATCTATTAGTACAAGGTGGGCCAAAAGAAGTCGTCCGATGTTGTTTGGCTCTCATTTTTTTTCTAAATGAAAAACTTCGATTCTGTTTTTTGATTATGTCTATTTGAACCTTTAGAATTTTATTGGTCAAGTCGAGAAGATGATATCGGCCAAATGGGCGCCGTCACAGTTGATTTATGGCATTTTTCATCACTTCGGCGAGAACTTCGGGCGACAGATTCTCGCACTCGTGTCGAATGTTGTCCTTGAGGGCTCCTAGGGTCTCGGGCTTGTTCACGTAAACACGGGACTTCGAAAAACCCCACAAAAAAAAAGTCTGGAACTGTTAAATCGGGCGATCTTTCGAGCCAGTGCAAATCGCCAAAACGAGAGATGAGGCGACCCGGAAACGCCGCCTTCAGAATATCGGTTGTGGCTCGCGCAGTGTGTGCCGTAGCTCCGTCCTGTTGGAACCACATATCCTCCAGTCCTAATTCGTCCAATTGCGGCAGAAAAAACTCGGTTAACATGGCCCTATAGCGCGCACCGTCCACTGTTGTCGTTTGACCAGCGGCGCTCTCGAAAAAAAATGGCCCGATGACTCCTCCAGCGTGAACAGCGCACCATGCAGTAACTTTGAGCGGGTGTAATGGCTCCTCGTGCATAGCTCGTGGATTTTCGGTGCCCCAGAAGCGATAGTTTTGCTTGTTCACGTACCCGCTGATTTGGAAATGAGCCTCATCGCTCATTAAGATGTTGGTCGAAAAATCGTCCACTTCGTCATCGAGATTGAGGATGGCTTGGGCGTAGGTTACACGCGTTTGGGGTCGACAGGCAGCAGCTGATGCACGGACTGGACTTTGTACGGGAACATGCGCAAGTCTTTGACCAAAATTCGCCTTAGGGACGACCGGCTGATGGCTAATTGCGAGGCACGGCGTCTGGTCGATGTTTCCGGCGACAGATCGATATCCTCATCAACAGCGGCGATATTCTCGGCACAACGAGCGCTCCGGGGCCGGCCACTCTTGGCAACGTCTCGTGTGGTCCCATACTCTTCAAGGTTGGTGGCCAAACGGCGCAGTGTTTGCGCAGTCGGTGTCGGACGGCCGTGGAATCGGCGACGGAATTCGCGCTGCGACAAACAGACGAATTGTTACGCAAAAAAATAGACACGATTATTCCGCGTTCTTGGGGAGTGTATCGCTCCATGGCTTGTTCACTTGTATTCTACATCTGTCTAGTCCACAAATGTCAAAACAGATTTGACATTGGCGGCCAGTTGCAAAAATAACAGCATCTTCCAATAGGGTGATCTCTTTTGGCCCACCTTGTATAACCAATGCCGACCGTTTCAAAAAATAGGGACGACAAGGATCCAACTTGTGTGCCTATATTCAAACCCAAACTTCTGTCTCCCTTGGCTTGTCGAGACCTTATGCAAACTGGCAGCCACTTGCTAATTAATAAACTGTTTACCTAACTGTCACCTTTTGCGGTGAATGTCTGCGCCTTGTCATATTTATGCTGACACAAACGCGCAACAAATCATAACAAACAAACAAAACTTCTCGCTAACCTCAAACACATTTAAAACATAATGCGCCTCATTCTGCACTCTCTCTCTCTCTATCGCAGCAATTTACAGCTAAAAGCATAAGCCCGCCAGTACACACAATGTCAAGCATCAGAGGTGCCATGAAAATTAAACGACTTCAAATTAGCCGGATCCTAATCCGCGTTAAATGTGTATGTGGATTGTGGTACCTTCTCCATGATGTGTATACAAGTACACCACCCGCCCACACTCCAAGCCCGCACCTTAATCATTTCCAAAGTCAGTCATAAATGCGGATTATGGCATCCATATGCGTACCGCACACACGGTAATAGTGCGCATAGCGACGGTGTGTGCTGCGCTTTGTTGTGTTTAATTGTTATAAACTACTTCGCACACACGTAGAGTGCACGCTCTAACAGCGGGCTGCCTGCTACACAAACCCGTTGTCAGGGGAAGGAATTTAAACGCATGGTTACAGCTATGAGCCAAGGCTTCTCTGGTAGACGAGCTTATGATTTCCGAAGAGTTCCCGGATGGAAATCGCTTTCATCTCTCTGGCGCGGGTGGTGCCTGTGATGTGTGAATATACCAAGCAAACAAAATGCAACGTGGGCTTCTTTGTTTTTTTGTTTCCTGCCTGCATGTGTCAGAATAAAGGATGCAGCGCATTGCTAATTAAAGGAAAATTGTGTGCAAATATTGTGAAAGCTTTATTCGGATTTTTTTTTCTTTTTTTGAGTTGTTGTTTTAAGAGTATAACCATAAAACAGCCTGAAGCTGTTAGGTAGCATCCCATAAGAGGTATTGGTATACTGCTGCTGATGGTATAAATTGTTTCACCTAAGCAAACATTTTCCACTTTCATCGATAATTGAGTCAAACAAAGACCATATTAAATTTCAATCAGGTGTAGTCGACGAGATCAAAAGAGCAGACACCCTGAGTACGAGCTGATGCGATGGTGCAATGCATGAACGAAGCCAGGTGTAGCCAATTTCACGATTCCCTTAGAACGACATGGCTTTGGGGGGAGGTGGTCTTTAGGTTGGGTAAAATTGTTTGTTGCTTTAGGTCGCATATTACCATGCAGATAATTTATGGAGAAATATTGTAAAGAGGCGAAATTGTTAGGAAAATAAATCGGAGATGGTTTGCTAAAGAAAAGAAAGTCCTGTCGTTTTGTGATATATTTACTTAATTTTTACTCTTAGGTATATATGGTTTTCAGTTTCATTATTCTTGGCTTGACGCCTTTGTGAAAGTTCGGTCTCAGTGGGTAGGTGGTCAAAGTAATCAAAAATTGGAGCAGAGAGCGAAAGGAAAGTGCTGCAGAAGCCCTCTTTTGGTCACTGGGCCGAGCACCATCATGGAACATCTGCAATCATATGAGAGCGCAGTACTACACTCAGAAAAAAAATGGTGATGCCAACAATATTCGTTGGTTAAAATGAACCCAATTACCAAAATCCTTGATATAAGAATGAAATTTTTTGGCAATGATGTAATAAAATACTTATGGAGAGTAGAGTATTCTTACGCTGAAAACCTGATTCTTGAAAACATAAAAACGAGTTCTTGTTAACAAAAATAATATTTGAACCAAGGACTTACAATTTTGTAAGAATCTCAAAATTCTTCGCTTAACAATCTTTTTTTTCAGAGTGAGAACTCACAATGGCAAAATTTTCCATACAAAATTTGCAAATTGCGGACTACAAAATGTGGAGGTGGAGGTTAAAAATGATTGTTAGTAAGGCTAAAAATGATTGTTAGTAAGGCCCAGAGTCTCCCTTCCACTAAAACAAAAAAAGAAGACAAATTTAAATTTAATACATTAAAACAAACTTCTACGGAAAAATAAACTTTTAAGAAAAAGGATTGCTCAAACTGTCAGTGATCGTCGCACTTCTCAGAAAAATCTTTATATCAGGTAGCGTTTCCTGCTCACAAGAGTACAAGTTCTGCTCTATAGGAACGGTAAAAAAAACAACGCGAGAAGCTCTGGAAAATCATCCTAAAATTCAGGGACCAGATTCTGTAAGGCAAAAACGTTATTTGCACGAATGATTTGCTCATTTGCACGAATGATTTGCTCTAAGTTGCAGAAGTAAACCGTTCGTGAACACGAAAACGTTTGAACGACTTCGCCTTACAGAATGCTGACCCATAGTTCTCTGCTCATGCAAAAACCACAAAAAAAAAAAAAACATAAGTGTCTACTCAGGTAAGTTCAAGCCATTGACTTCCCGAATAGCACACTTGGGTTTTAATATGGTACATACAACTCTAATATAACTATCAAGTTATTTCCTAGGTATTGCAGTAACATTGTCACATCCCACATTGTAACCAAATTAGCCGCATTTCCCCTTATATTTTGCAACAACTTTGTAGTATTTGTGTTTTACTGAGGTTATTTTTTGTTAAATGATAGTTCTTATTACGTTGGTTCAACGAAAACATGTTGCTTATGCAAATCAGTTTAAATAACATGTTGGATATAAAATAAGTACGAGAAATGTTTCTGTAAACATTCCAGAAGTTTTAAATAAGTTATTATTGGAATGCTTTTTGAGTCTACATGTATAGACAAACAAATTATGAAGTATAAAAGGAATCTAAAACAGTTCAAGTTTGCTGCGATTTCAGACCGAAATCCTTAAACGAATACTACTTTTGTCATGAACATTAATGTTTTGGGTCAGGAAAATTCACGCGCCTCCAAAAAAGGGTTAAATAGAAGAAAAGTTTGAAAATCAGAAAATATTAAAATGTGTATTTAAGCTTCGAAATCCCAAAAGACTTGTAGAAACAAATTTTAATATACCATATTCATCAGTTTCTATACAAATGGATTGTAGAAGCTATGTAATATATTGGAAAAATTGAAATGTATTTTTCACATCTTAAGACCTATGGTTAAACAGGTATATAAAATGGTGAACAATATGGCGGTTGTTACATGAAACATCATTAAAACATGAACCATAATATTATAACTAAAATTAGAAGTCTCCAAAATGAGGATTTACTAAACGTAAATGTAACTTATTACCAACCTTTTTAGAACTCTAACTTACGAACTCTTATAAAACTATTTTCAAACATCCCCCCCTTTTTGTGAACAAGTTTAAAACTTTAAGAAACGTATTTACAACATTTCGAATGACAATGTTACAAATAGTCCCGCGTGAACATGAATACAACTGATATAGAACGGATTTTGTTACAGATTACTTAAATATAACAGAAATACAATCGAAGTTTTGTTGCAAATCACAATCCGTGCTATTCGGGTTAGGTCTCTATTTCTGTGTAAGCCTCACTTAGGTGCAGGTCTCTGCTAACGCAAGAACTACAAAGAGATAGAGGGTAAGGCCACTGCTAACGCAAGAACCTCAAAAAGACAAAAGTCTTCACATACGCAAGAACTTCGATTAGACGTTTGTTTCTTTTCTAGTGTAAGCCATGCTTCAGTTCATGTCTCTGCTCACGCAAGACCTTCTTATAGTCGAAAGCATTTGCTTATGCGAGAATCACAAATAGACGCAGGCCTCTGCGAACCGAAGACCCGTATAAGTCTCTGCTCAGATGAGGATCTCGGAGAGGAGTAGATCTCTGATCGGACATGAGTAGATCTCTGTTCGCTTTTATGGAAAAAGGTCTTTTCTAAAGCGAAAACCACATATAGACGCAAGTATCTTTCGCTCACACAAGAGCTTTAAATGGCCTTAGGTCTCTGATTACACAAAAACCAAAAATATACAAAGGTCTCTACAAACGCAAGAACTTCTTATATACGAGTACGCAAGGCTCATCCCCAGAGAGAACAGCGAATAGTCCAAAATCTCATCTCACGCAGAAACAACGCATGAACGCAGGGAAAACAAAAACAAATATCCCAACAATCCAGCTTTGAGTATCAAAATGTTATACATTAAAAAGTTTGTGTTCCTTTGGCGTCAACCGCCGGTCCGACATCCCACCAGTCACTATCCAACTTTCGCGGAAAGTTTATCTGAAATGAAAAATTGTTTAAATTAATACGTTAAATGTACGTTGCTGCGTTGTTAACAATTGCTGGCAGCTTCTGACCTTAAATTGTATCAGCATCAGTGGTCCCAGACTGTGAAGACTGTTTTCCCCTTTTTTTATCAGCAAAGTAAATAATTTTCCCCTTTTCGAAAAAAGTTTCCCTTTATTTTTCCCTAAGTGAAATTTGCTTTTATTGTTATATGAAATTTGAATTTGGAATGATTTTCTCTTCTATTAGACAAAACGTCGAATCGAGTGAATGCATTCAGATTCACAAAAATTCTTGCGTAGACGTTCGATGGGCTGTTATTTTTTTTTTCATATTTAGTCTGAACATTTCATTCGGAGTAAACTTTAAAATTTATTTGTAATGCAAATAAGTTTCAATTTTACTTTTAAGAAATTTAAGTTTCAAAGTTTTATTTCTTCTCCTCTTTTTTAAGCTTCCCCCTTGTTTTCCCCTTTTTTATTAAAAAATTGGCGCTTTTCCCCTCAATCTGGGACCATTGATCAGCATGTCATTATTCTGAAAAAGGAATAGTTGTGGAAAAACCTAAATTTTTACAACTGATTTGTTTTAAAAAAATAGTAAAATTATCAAAAAAATTTGTGATGAAGTTTGATGCTCCCCACATTTTGGCCATACAATGTTTTTACCACGCTCCCTGATTTAAGGGTTTTCCTTGGCTCTGCGAAATAAGACCCCAATGAAATAAGGCCACAAAAAAAAATTAAATAAGGCCCCAAAAAATTATACAGAAACAACAACAATATTTTGACGAAATAATTACATTATTTTAATTAAAAAAATTGTTTCAATCTTAGCGCCGCAAGCTCTTAATGTTATAGATAGTTTATTTTACTAAAAATCCAAATTAGAAATTAGTTTTTAGGTATTTCAGCTATTTGTCATTTTAATGAATATAAAAACGAGAAAATGTTACGAAGAAATGTTGCAATATTGATTTTAAAAATACATATATAATAGATTGTAAATTTATTTCTAAGAATACAATAACAACAACAACAACAACGAATTGGGATTTTATTTCATTTTTGAAATTGGGGTGTTATTTCATTATGAAATAAAGCCCCAAATTTGGGGCCTTATTTAATCATATTTGAAATTGGGGTATTATTTCATTATCAAAAAATAGCCCAAATTTGGGGTCTTCTTTCTGTTCTGGGACCTTATTTCCTTCTACCTTCTTGGAGATTCGAGGACATGGCGTTGCCTTTACAAATCGTGTAACCTTATGAAGGGACGACAATTTTTCCAATTTCAGAACAAACCGACATCTGGAAGAAATGATTAACAAGCCCTCATTACCCTTTGCATCCTTATATCTACTCACTCTCGTTTTTAATTGCACAGTTTAATCCAGATCACAATTCATAAAAAAAAACCGGATAACCCGTGTAATTTCGTTTCCTTAATGTCCTTTCGACATTCTTGCGATTTTTCCTTTCAAATCCTTGCAACAAAACGTGTAGTTGAAAACATTTCTAATTAATACAAAACAACATCACTGTTGTCTGTTCGAGAAGATGATTACACCCTGATCAAGGAACACATGTAAAAAGGACTAATTGCGAAATGGATTTTTAAAACATGCCACGACCATGTTGCACATTCTTTTAATGCATAATAAAGAAAATGTAAAACTACTACCCTGCGGCTGCTCTCTTTCTACCCGAGAAGTTTTCCACAAATTGTCTATTACATACTTCCTTTGGAGAAACCAAACAAAAAAAGTAAAGGAAATCCTCTCAAACTGTAGAAGAAAAAAGAAAAGACCAACTTCCATAATATGAGTAAGGATACTTTATGCGAAAGCATGCATATTATCCCCGAGTAATTGTCCTTTAATCTCAAACTGATACTCATACTCATTCTCATAGTTGGAAACAAGCTCGTTTCGGAGAAATTTGTTCGCCCCCGGGCGAGCACTCTTCTGCATGTAAAATTGGAAAACTTACAGCAAAAGGATAATGAACTGCGTGGTATTGTTTAGTAAAATGACAACTGCCATTGCTTAAACGATATTTATGCGATGTCCCCGTCCAATTTCGGAGAATTCCTTTCTCTTTTTTCAGCTCTTGTTTTCCCTGGCCCCGATATGTACGAGTATACTCGTATAATGGGGGGAAAATTACTTTCTTCGAGGACGATGGCACCAGGAATTGAAATGTCAAAAGGCTTTCGAGAGAGATTTATTACACACCCAGGCCAGGCGATAGTGTGCTTAGGATGGTAACACTTGTTTTTCACACGCCCCAACTACAAGGATATCCTATTTCAGTGAAAGAAAAAAAAAATATATTTTCTCAATTACAAAGGATCAGATTGCTTTCTGATTTTAAAGTAAATCCTTGCGGTGTAGTACAAACATTTTCTGTTTCGATTTTTCCAATCTCCCAGGTGACTTCTTCGGAATGTCCGGGGGTGGTGGTTGTCTAAGAAGTTGTCCGTCCGTCTTCTGGTATTTTTTTTAAGCTATACAAAGCAAACTGATGGAGGCTTCAATCGACAGCGCGGCGTGCGTCTGGACTACCCAAGCAGATAAGGAAAGGAATCCCTCTGTCCAGCCAATGCAACTGCCATGACTAGATTTATTTCCTCTGCTTGCTCTGCGACTTACCGAGTATAGTGAGGGGCGACAAGAAGGCACCGGGTTTCTTTAAAGTTTTTTAATGAAATACCTTGCTGCTGATGGTGAGCCCGACAAATGAGCAACGGATGAGGGAATAATGGGGGCTTAGCAAAAAGGGATGACTTTAACGAGAAAAACTTTTCTGCGAGTATTTCTTTTTTCGGGGTTTGAACACGCAAAACCATAATGAACTAGTGTTGAAGTTTGTTCGCGTATACTTTGTCTTGGATGGGGGTGTTTTGTAAAACAAGACGCTACATTGGGTTGGCATTTGTCTTCTTTCTTTTCTAAGAAGGGTGTTGCAAGGGATTTAATTTTCTACAAAGAGGCGTGTGAACAACATTTTGGGAATCACTTTTATTTAGAGCATAACGAGCTTTGGGAATTTTTTTTAAGGCACAAGTAAGGGGGTTGTTCTTTTAAGTAACTTGTATGTTTAGCTTAAGGTTTTTATTCTGTGTGCTTTAATTATGTGTTTCAAAACAGGACAAAATTAGAAAATTCAATGATTATAGACACGGATATTGGAGCGGGATTTTTACCCTACCTTGTGCAGTATTCACTTGAGGTTCATTGCGCTCATACTTTTGATGTAGTCACCTGTAGCTTCGGTTCCGTTTTTATTTTTAACCACCTGATGCTGAAATTAACTTCTGAAGATAAAAATATGAGTAAACCTTCGAAAGGGGGGAACAATTTTAAAAAATTCCGAAAAATTAATTTTTATTTTATTTTAATTTAAAAAATACATTTTGAAATAGTACGGATAATTTTGGACCCTTATAGGTTTGGAAAGGGTCATTAATTTGTGTTGAAGAGTCTACTAAACCCAGTTTCAAGTGAATCAGCAAAAATTATTTATTCCCATAAGCATTTGCCCCATATATTTAGTAGTTGCCCCCCAAAAAAGGGGTATTGGAAAAAAGTCAAAATCTTCGATACACTTGTCCAATTATTTTCTACTGCGCATCGCAATCGTATTTGCACAGAAAGTCATCACACCTAAGATTCGAACGCACTTATTATAATGCTGCCCCTTCAAGAGAGGGGTCATTTTGGAATTTTGCGAGACATCTGCTTAATATTTTAAACTTCTCTCTCTAAGTGTAAATATTTAAATCAACCTGACACGCTGTTTATTAAAAATGATTGCAAGGCCGATAAAAGCGTTAAGGACCTTCTTGCACCCTTTCCACTTTAGAGGAAAAATTGTGAAAAATGCATCCAATCGTTTTGAAAATTGTCGAAACACTGGTCCAATTGATTTTACTTCTCTATCAACTGCAAAGTTTTGAGGATTTACGACCAACTTTTTTTTGAGTTATAAAAAAACCCCTTTAAATAGGCAAGGGTCTCGTTCTGTGCGTTGTCAGTTTGCGAACCAGATTTAGAGACGGGTAGTTGAATAACTTTTTGTGACTCTTCTTAGATCTTGCAGGATTATGTTTGATAGATCAGTGAAACTATCGATGGACAGTGCTCCCATGGCAGAGAAGTTATTTGTACAGATTTCTCGAACCTACGCATTTAAACATGTTTCCAAAGAGTGCTGTATTGCAAAAAAGACAGAGCATCTTTACATTACCCCTATAATCTCTGCAAATGCTATACGGTTGCCTCATGGATAAAGAAAGTAATAGCTGATGTACTACTCTTAGTCTAGTCAGCGTTTAAAAGGGGGAAACCTGGAGTCGAAATTCTGAATTTATCCACCAGTTCAAAAAAAAGGTCGAAAGCTAAAACTGTTATATTGTTGAGCACACTAATGGTAGGAAAGAACTGAGTATCGGAAACTATAAGAGACTTACAGAAAATAGAAGCAATTTGAAAATCGAGGTCTTACAGAAGACTTCCATTTAAGCAATTTCATCAATACCGACAGAGATAAGAGGCGCATTTGCTAGAACCAACCACAAACAGAGAAGTGCGGCAAATGAGTATGGAGGTCACCGTTTCTCCCATTTGCAAATTAAACGCCTCCGCTGATTTTTCAGACTCTAAAAAAATCTGCATTAAATTTAAGGATTAGCAAAATGTTTTTTATATCTCAATCCCCCCTCCCGACCAGTTAAACACATCAGCCACTGAATTCATTACAAACATCCACTAGCTATCCGTAAATACAAAAATTAATTCACTTCTTCGCAAGTAGAGTTGCTTTTTAATAAAGAAAAATCCAAAGACCTCACCCTTCTTAGCAACATTCCATATACCTATGTATCCATCCAAAAACAAAGAGTAACCATCCCCACCCACAGCGAAAAACTATCCGAATTTAATTTTGCCAAATTAAATGTTGACAGACAAGCGCGCCGGGTGCCCGTATCTTGTCGAGATTATAAAGAATGTGCGCACATTTGTGCCAACAGCACCCATTGCCGTACATGTATTTCCACTTCATATTTACGAAAGGACTTTTTCACTTTGATGATAGACGACGACGGCACAAACTTCCCTCGAAAAAATCAAAGGGTATGTAGACATAACTGCGACACATCTATATAAATAATCATCGCAAGGATCCAATTAAATATTTTCTTGTCGACGAATTCACTTAGCACTCATTCGTTTAAATGGAGTATAACATTTCTCTTGCTAAAAAAAAATACTGCGTGTCTTATAAAATGTATAATTCGGTTGTGTATGTGAATGTCCTGCGGCTACATTAAACAAATGCTTATAATCAAATTTTATTCTAGAACCCCGCCATCCATGTCATCGTCACCATGGTGTTTTTTTTTTTGTTGTGTTGTTGGACCACCATCAAGCATCAGTGTTCGTGTTGGTCCCTTCTTTGGAATGCAACATTTTTAATAGGATTCCGGAAAAAGTTTTCGGTTTTATTTTTATTCTCTCTCTCTCTCTCTTTAGCTAGCAACGGCTTTCACTAATCCTTCTGTAGTACGTTTCTGCCTGGGCTTCCGTGAATAGAAGGACAAAAATACCGTCGCCTGAATGAGTATAGATGCAGACAGACGATAAGGATTTACAGTTTCTACTTCAAGGACATACAAATACCAGTACCGTTGGCGGGAACAATACAATCGAGAGTTGAGATTTTACTTAGGTTTCATTGTCGCATTGAATGCATTTGCACAGAGTGGGCCAAAAATACAGAAAGAGAAAGAGATTTCTAATACCGTGTCGCTGTAGAAGAAGGATTTCAACAACAATCCAGTTACCTGACAATGGAACTAATAAGATGAAAAAGCCCGACAATAATTTGTAACGGCTAATCCTCGGGAGATTTGTTACTGTGGGCGATTCGTCTTTTGAATCCTTTGAGAATTTGCTTAAAAGAAAAAAACAAATGGGCGTCTTAAGGATATGGAAATGCGGTTTTTTCTGGGAGGAGATCTTGTCTGGTTGGTAGTTAAATATTCAGTGAGCTATCTTAAGGCAGTTAGGCCCTTAAAACACAGGAACTCCATATCCACAGGCAGCGAAACTAGCTAGACCCACCTAGTGCGCTGCCGTCGTACCTCTGGAGGTAATTTTAAATGTTATTCCACTTACCGAACCCCTTTAAAGTGGGGTATGGGAGTCAATAAAAAAAAAGTGCCGAAAACCATGCTAAATCATTTTAGTTTAGTGTGTAGTTGCAATCCAATGCGACTTCTGGGTCTTTAGATATGTTAGAAAGGCCCCCGTAAAAATAGTAAAGGAAGTCCTCGAACCCCTTAGCTGTTGGATTTACTGAGCTGCGTATTTCATCTTCAGTGTTGTACTACTTCTATGACTAAGATTTAAGTCAATCCCACCAAAAGAAGTTTTTTTTTCAGGTTAAACTGTTTATGTAGCATTTGGCCCCCCGAAAGGGGGGCTATATCTACGGATAAAATAAAAATCTCTCGGAACACTTTTGGAACATTTTTCTCCTTCGCTAGCACCATATCAAATTTCGTTTTTTGATAGTAAGCAGTAGAAATAAAAGAAGAAAAGTATTCACACGCTTTTAAAAAAATGCTGCCCCCCAAAAAGGGGAGAACTTTGAACAAAACTCTTTTTGTAAAAAGATGAAATTTCTTTGTGCCCGTTTGGACAGCTACTGGAGAACAACCTCAAAGTATAACGACTCTGCGAGTAGCAGTTTGGGCTGTGCCTCTATATGTCTCTCAGTTAGTCAGATACATTCCTCACTCTGTTCGTGTGCATGTTGGTAACATCATCTTTCACTCACACACCCACTGAATGTCGATTTAACTTGCCTTCAGTTGGGGAGTTGGATTACAGAAATGTGCTGCCCCAAACCCCACCACGCGTGGGAAAGCGATGACCAAAAACTATCAATGTTCTAGCTAATTGTCGAGCTGCCCCTGACAATTGGGGTTGGGAAACTGTAGTCGACATATTTGTTTAGGAAGGCTTGGTCAAAACAAAAGCATCTCACTATTTCCCAGTCATACCAATTCCCTATAGGGACAAAAGGCAACTCCCCACAGACTATCTACAACAATGAGCAAAATTAATATTCCCGCCTCGTCCTCACTCGATAGCCACTGAGAAAAGCCGCATCGATATCCCTTGAACAGACAATTCAATCCCGAAAAGCCCGGAAACAAAAAGGGATTAGTAAACTCCAATAATTGCTAATGAATATACATAATATTAAACAGGAACGTCTTACTTTCTTCATTAGCATTCAAATGTAAATTTCCATTTTAGAAAAACGGGACAGTGTGTTGTGAAAACTCTAAGGATTCAACGAGACTAACATGACAATAGCTGTGCGGTTATCCTTTTGTCCGAATTTTAATCCAAGCATAATGCCATCAGGACCGTATCGGTGGGAGAAGGGGATAGCCGTGCCAATAGTGATATGTACGAGGGATAACTCTTGCTGGACGTTTTGAATGTCATCTTTATATACGGGCAGATTATGTGAATGAGAAAAGTTTAGAACGATGGTAATGATATCCATTTGGGACAGCATCAAATCCGATGATGTAATCTCATTCACGAAATAATTAAATAGTCGGATTTATTCATTTATGCTGTGATGAAGGGCCTTTAGCGAGATGAATGAGTGAAGGCTTCATTTGAACCTCCCTCTCGTCAGGGAGGGCTCTGAACTGAACTATGTGTGGGGGATATAATTTTTTCTGGTCATGGTTCTACTGCATTGACGGAAGTTGACCGCCCACGAAAGAGACGGTAGGACTTAATTCATTTAAAAAAAGAATAAAAACAGGCCTCTTATCGCCTGAAATACGTGTCAAATATTTTTCTTTTCCTTTATCTTCTTATAAAATTCCACTTCAGTACGTCAAGTGGTTAGAAAGCTATAGCCCATAAGAAAAGTACCACAAGACTTGTCTTATTCTATTATTGTTTCAAGTCTCGAGATTATAAGTGATGGATTCTTATTGGAGTGACCCCTCTTTTAGGGGGTCAGCTCGACAACATCATAAAATATATTTAATTACTGACCTGTCTATTCGATTTGTTTTGCTTGGTGGCTGATAGTAAATATATATTCTCCACTACTGGTGGTGGTACATTTTGGTTTCTGGTTAACATAACTTTGCCTACAAGAGCTCAATGAGTTAAGTTGACAAAGATGTCGAATATTGGGAAGATCCGCCGGAATTCATAGGACGTCCAATGCGATTACTCGTCATTTCTTTTTCTTTTTCTTATGAAAGTGGACCAATTGTTATATATTAGTGGCTCGGCAGTTAATGTGCTGATTCTGGGTTGAGCACCCAAAAGTCTGAATTCGAATATAAGCTTAATACGCCTCCTGAGAGCGCCATAAAAATCCGCGATTTTAAGAAAGTTTATCCATGCAGCCGGTCGGATTTGGCCTGAAATTGTAGGTCCCCTTCGTTCGTCTAAAAAATAAAGGACTCACGTGGTTAAAGATGGAACCACTCTGGATTTAAGAAGAAATTTTTCATCTACAGCCGGTTTCAGACCTTTTTAAGAAACCTTTAAACACCGCTCCTTCCCTCACTGGTGGTATTTTTCAACATTCTCTGCTTTAATCCTGATTTTATTTAACATCACCCATATCTACGATGTACATACGGAAATAACGTCCAAGAAGTAAGTTGTGGTTTCACTTAACTAATACCTGTCAGAAGAAACATTTTGCACTCGAGTTTGAGGGTAGCCCTCTCCATACACGTTTGTATTCGTCTTTTTTTTTTTCTTCTTCTTCTTTATTTACCAATGGGATTGTTGCTGTTTTTCTTTTTCCAGAAAGGTATTTTGAGTGTCTAAGGAATTTTTAATAAACTGAAGTGGATAATATACGGCTTAGGGAAGAGGGTCCGAAAAAAATAAATTCTTTAAAATATATCTATAGGGGATAATCTTGCTCCCATCACATCGATTTATGGATCGAGGAAATTTTGCACAGAGTTCCTATTTTTATGTAGCTTTTAATTTCTTTCGGGGAAGGGACGATTTTTTTCTGTCCACAACAGTTAAGGAAAATCAATTTTATGATTAAATGGCAAAAAGATTGAAGTTCTAAGGAGCTCCAGGAATTTTGCATAAAAATAAATTGCTGTAATGAGCAAAAATTTGCTTATTTGTGCCGGCAGCGTAGTTTGAATAAAATCCGATAGGTGTGACTTTTGTTTTTCGAACACAGCTGAACAGATTTGGATGCGGTATGAATGCTCGCTCGAAAATAGCAGTTGATTTACATATGAATCCAGCGATAAGATGCGGATAATTATAGTCGATGTCCGATATAGAAGTTGGTAATAAATATTTGCTAAAAATAAGTTTTACGTAGCTTTTATTGGTTTTTCATTGGGAGTTAGGGCATTGTTATTATTTCAAAATTTTACCGGAAATATGTTAAGTGAATACAGATCGGAATTTAGGAAGTCATTTTTGAGAAATATTTAAGAAACTGATTTGTTTGAATTTTTTGAGGAAACCTAAGTACGGAATCTTATTGAGAATACTTATATTATCTTTAATATGTACTTTGATCAAAACCGTTAGAGCGGTTTTTGTAAAATTTCGCGGACAAAATAGTACCAAATATTTCAATGTTTAGTTTGAAAAATACTATTGCTTAACTATTTAGCTGAAAACCGAGTACAAGTTATTGTTCGGGATGTTACTTGGTTTTTAGTGTTTCATCGAAATCGAAAATGGGGTTTTCGAGATATGAGCAGTTTTTAAAGTGAGCGTTTCCAGTGATTCGAATTGAAAATTAAGGACGCAATAATTTTGAAAACATCAATTTTACTCTTGGTTTGCATTTTCGTCAAAATCATGCCGTTTTGAGGTAAACTAGGGAAAAACTATATATTTCAAAAATTACTTTTTTCAAAAATCCATTGTACGATATTACAGAGAACAACTGAGTTTTCCATTAAGATAGAAATGACCATATTACCTTAGAAATGAATTTTTGTTACAATCGCATGGACCGTTTTCGAGATATGTCCAAATTTCAAAAGTAGCGTTACTCGATTTTGTAGGGGAAAACTGAGTATGCAGTTATGTTTACCTCACCTACTTAAGCTTTAATAGCACTTTTTGTTGAAATCGTTAGAGCCGTTTTCGAACAAATCAAACTGGTATGAACATTTTGTATGGGAAGTACCATTAATATTGAGGCTACCATGTAAAAAAAAAAAAGCCCCGAACTGTAAGCCCCCAAACTTTAAATCCGAAGCTTCGGGACATACAGACAGACAGACAGACGGACAGATTTTTGGGACCCACTTTTTTGAGTTCGTCTATCATCGTAATGTCAGAATTGATTAACATCTCGAGTTCGAAATTTTGTACGAATACAATAAATCCTTCTCTTACTACGTAATGGAGAAAGTTAAAAAATCTGATGATCTTTTCTGCTACTGATCGTGAATTCCTTTAACTACAGATCTCATGCTACCTTTTATTCTCAAATACATAACACATATTTGTAATCACATATTTACTACTTGTGAATACCCCCTCTCGTGGAAAAAGGCTAAGATAGTACCTATACCTAAGTCGCAAAGCCGGACTAACACTGAGTATAGACCAATCGCAATCTTACCATTTTTATCCAAAGTATTCGAGAAAACTTTGCTCAAGCAGATCCAAGCGCATCTAAGCGCCAATAACCTTTTGACTTCCGCTCAGTCCGGATTTCGGGCGAAGAGGAGTTGCAAAACTGCACTCTTACTTCTTGTCGACGACATCCGCAATGGACTGGATACTAACTGTCCCACGTTCCTGACGCTGTTGGACTTCTCGAAAGCGTTTGACACGGTGGACCACACTCTCCTTTGTAAGAAGTTGCGGTATGAATTTGGATTTTCGTCTCTGGCAGTCAAACTCTTGTACTCATACCTCACGGGCCGGCAGCAATGTGTGGCAGTGGGAAGCCAAATGTCTTCGTTTCTTAGAGTTCCCGCGGGAGTTCCGCTGGGTTCGATTCTAGGGCCCATATTATTTTCACTTTATGTGAACGAACTCCCACAGCTTGTTAGACATTGTACTGTCCATATGTTTGCTGACGACGTCCAATTATACTTGTGCTGCCCGCTGGATATGATTAGTAATGCGATTGAACTGATGAACGAAGATCTTGAGATCATACAACAGTGGGCCATCAAACACAACTTGTCACTGAACCCAGCGAAATCTAAGGCACTCTGCATTTATAAGCAGTCTCTAGATACCACTACATTTCCCCCGATTAAACTAGGACAGTCATCCATTGAATACGTCAGGAAGTCTCGAAATCTTGGTATAGTTTTCAATGATACTCTTACCTGGACAGATCATGCTGCAACAACTATAGGAAAAGTGTATAATGGGCTCCGATCGCTACGTGAAACGCAAAACTCACTGCCGGTTAAAACTAAGATGTTACTTGTCAAGTCCCTTTTATTACCTATATTGTTATATAGTTGCGAAGTTTTCTGCTATGTTGACTATAACACTAGGCATAAACTAAATGTCATCTATAACAATTTAGCAAGATATGTTTTTAATAAACGGTATTATGACCACATATCAAGTTACTCTCTGCAGATAATGGGCCTCAGCTTCGATAACCTCATTAAGTTCAGAACGCTAATCCTTTTTCATGGTATCATACAGACCCAACAACCTGAGTATTTGTACGACAGATTAAATTTTCCCAGTTCACAAAGAACTGCCATTATTATTCGGCCCAGATTCTATTGTTTGCAATCTGAGCGCTCTTTCTTCGTCCATACCACTCTTCTATGGAACTCGTTACCCATTACACTAAGGAGAACCACAAACACAAGCACATTTAAAACTTACCTTTTCAAACACTTGGCCAGTGATACATAAATCTAATAGGTTTTTGAAATAAAATATTATATATTGTTATTGTTTTGTTATTAATTCTCTTATATGTAAGTTCCCAATTACATTACATGTAGTATGTCCTCATCTATCTAATCTAATGTTAAATTCCTTCTTGAACTCTAAATCTTTTAAAGCATTCACTAACTATAAGATGTAATCTTACTGTGAACTTATTCTTTGAAATAAATAATAAATAATTCTCCTCATTTTAAAATAAATACTAAAAAAGTGTACTGATACTTTGGATATTCATGTATTAATATAATGATGGTAATACACAAAGAACTTTAGGTTAGCATGGTCGCCTTTTCTGTGCCTTTTCATATTGAACTGTGGGCGATCGTAATCGAAAACGGCCTGAAGATGTAAGGCACTCTCGGTAGTGACGAGATTTATTTGCAGTCATCTTAACCATTCGTCATCAAATTGATTGCAGGCTTCAAGTTAAAAAAAAGACAGCTAACGTACCCACAAGTCATTTCATGTGCCAGCTGCCTAAATGCAGATAGATTGCCGATCAAGGACTACAGACTTTTTTGCTAAGCAATTGCTTCAAGGATCATATGCAAGATTCGTACCCTAATTAAGATTGACACAATCTCTCTCTATTCAGTGACTAGTCGCCATGTTAGACTTCATTGATCGGAAGGTTGTTGCCACATAAATCTCGCCTGGTAAAGACTTTTATTTTAGAGGCTTTAGGTGGAGTTCAGATTCCTCAAACGTTCGTCCTCGCTCAGTAGTCACAGCCCATCTGCTTGGGTACCTAGCAAAAACTTAACTCTGAGTGCTCCACTATTCGAAATCGTTATGTGTGAGGTACCGTAAATGTAACCGCACAAAGTAAAAGTCGTTGAGTCCGCGAAAACCAGCTTTCTGTCATCCAGTAAACGACGCTTCGACGTAGTGCCCTACGGAGCCACACTTGTATTGGGACCCCTGTTGAGACCCAAAAATCAACGGCTAATCGTAGGGACTCTTGTAGCTACGCTTATCCTTGAGCAAAGTATTCAAATCTTCTCGCAACTGCAACAAAAACCAAAAGTCTTTCGCCCCAAAATACCTAAGATTTGGCCAAAATTTGGTAGGACTTCTCAAGATCAAGGGCCCTTAAGTCAGATCTCCTAAAACCCTTATTTTACGCTCAAAACTGAAACCATACCCAGCAAAGTATCGCAATAAAAATAAAGCCCTCCTCTCGACCTTCAACTTCAACCATCCTCTCGAGTTCCCTATACGCTATCCTACCTCAAGTCAAGGCTGCCCCGAAACCCACGCCGTTTATTATGTTAACACTCTCAACCACAATTATTGTCTCGGCTTGTGCGATAGTTTGCTGCCGGTGTACACGCGCTTTATTACACCCGGCCATTATACGACACACCAGCAACAGCAAAAGCAACTCCGTGTGTACTCATGCACGGTCTCCTTTCCACCGCACGTCATACTTGCCTTTGTCCCTGCCGCCATTTGAAGGCCATTAATATTGTAAACTTCGAAGCCGAAAACCGAAAACCTATAAAGCTTCATAATTAATGGTTAAGCATTAATTAGTGCGGTTATTAACAGGCCTCAGAGTAGTAAATTCAAAGAACACACTCGCCTACCCTTGTGCGAGACATGTAGATATACCTAGACCCCAAGTGCTGAGATATACCAAAAAAGCAGCCCATGTCCCAGCATCGGCACATATAACCATATGAAAATTATTCTCTGCGGTCGGCTGAAAGAGTCGTGCGACCCTCGCCAACCCACATCGATGTCGCCTACGCAGTCGGTGTGGGTACGGCCCGCTTGAAAGCCAAGAGTTGTGCGGATGTCCTGTGGAGAGAAATTGCGAGGGTGTCATCGGTGGCATGGGTGTGTATACGCTGGGCGTGACAGGGTGTCATGAGAAAATGAAAATGCATCGGTTTTTAACCAAAAAATTGGCAACGAACCAGAAGCCGTTCATCCCGAATGCTGTCCTGATACACTCTGGCCGAGTACTGTACATGCCCTGCTGCTGGAGCAATGATAAAAGTAATTGCGGGACGGACGGAGTTTTTTGCCACCCGCCCGTAGACTAGACGCCATTATTTTGCCAATAGTTTAGGCAGGCTACAGGCGGGTACCCTCTTCCTCCATATATATCGGGCCTGGGAATTGGAAAATGATTCAATGATTATGAGTGTGGGACCGGCGACTTTTGGTCAAATCAAATGAAGATTTAGCGGTGCACGTCGTCGATGGTGACTGGTAGATTATTTGCGAAATGGATGGAAATATATTTATTTTTTTTTTCGCTTCCAATTGCGGATGCGAACAGATGCGACAATGGACGGCGGGTGGCACTTTTTTTGTTGCCACTCAAAGGTAGGTTGCTCCAAGCTCCAACAAGTGGGAATGGAAGTGCCAGTTCAGGCATTGTTAGTAGTATCATCAAATGGCAACGAGACTGCCTATCCGGGAATTGGTTTTTGTTGTCTGGCCCGTCAGAGGGGTTTATTTTTTGGGTTTGATTAATTGCGGCGGCCGATAAGGCTACCGAGTAGTTTTTAATAGCCACTGATGACGAGCTGGATTGGAGAGTTTCGGAACTCGATCCCAAACACCTAAATTTATCAAAGCCGCCAGGAATTCAATTTAGTTTCGCAACTTTCGCTTCGGTTGCCAAACCGACGATACAAGAATCCCAAATGCTCGTTGTCAACTCCCACAACAGGACAGTGCGGCGCCACCCCAAAAACTATTCGAAACTCTTTCGCCGAGCGACCAGTCGTGCTTATACGTATCAGTTTCAGTGTGTTGGCAAGACAACATGACTCCTACTCCGTTTGAGTAATTGCATCCTAACATGCCACACAACAGGCCAACTGTTGGACAAAGAAGGGATGGAAAAAAAAAAAAATACATGTGGCTGACATAAGGAACATTCCTCTGAGGAGACACGACAAAGAAGCAACTTTTTTACAGCTATCTGGACGAAGTTTCTTCTGTTTTCGGTGTGTCCTGGTCAAACACATGAGTAGTTATATATGCACATGCCTTTGGGTTGCCGTCTCCACAATATGCAGGCTTGAGCATAGTTTCACACGACCTTCCCTCTGCACACACACACAAACACACACACACACACACACTGACACTAAGTTTCGAGCCCTCTGACATGTTTGGATGGAGAAAAGTTTTACCGCCACCCGCTAGAACAGCACATACACTATACAGCTGTTGCGTAGCAGGACCCGACATGTTATGCACGATGCTGGCAACCACCAGCAAGCAAATATTTCTGCTCAGCTGTAAGGCAGTAACTCCAAAGAGAACTTCTTTAACATGGCTTTGAGTAAAGTCGTCGTCGTCGTCGTAGTTGTTTCGTCCTCCCCAGAGATTTCTCCGAAGACCGATGGAACTTTGAATGCAGTCGTATATAGTGCTGGTGTGTGCTGCTGCTGATGTTGCTCCTCATAAATGTAGTTACACGAGTAAATATTTACAAATGGCGATATTATTCCGCACAAACATGCATCAGTAGCGAGCATGCATGCCGAGCCGAAGCCCAACTGCATTGAAGGGGGGAGCCACAGCCACGTATACCCATGGCCGCCTTCCTCTTTAGAAAACAGTGGAAATTTATTATTCCGTTTGGCTAACTGTCTTTCTGCCTGTGTGTGTCCTGACGCAGGCACATGTGTCTTGCTTAAAAGCCCCGGTGCAGATGTTTGACTTGGGAAAGGAATCTCCTTTTGCAGTGGAAAAGACGACCGAAGTGGTAAAAAAAAAAAACAAAAACTGTCGGAAATATTTTCCAAATGTCAGTGATGATGATGATGATGAGACAGCGGTGGTGCTGCTCATACACACTGCGCTCCTGAAGTGCCCTATTCCTTAAGGCACTTATAAGGGTCGACTTGCACTACACAATTCACAACTTTCTCTGTGGTTGTTTGTCAGGGCGTTCTTGCATGTGTGTGTGTGTGCGATTCTGTTGTTTTCCAACACTGCCGATGTTTTTCCTATGTGACTATGACTATGACTATGACTCCCTAGAGGGGCCACTCTGGAGAAACATTAGTAAATATGTGCTCGCTCGTCAACTTAACTGATGCGAGAATATTTTGCGGATTATGTCAGCTAGAAACAAAGCGCATGCAACGTTCAAGAGAAGAGATCTCTTCCCTTCTATCCGCCGGGAGTGATTCAAATCCAATGTTTGCAGTGTGTTGCCTTTGCGACGGAGACTGTTGTCCTTGTAGGGGTTTTTTCCTCGTTTGTTGCAGAGTGTATTGCACTTTACATCTCTTGAGCTTGGCAGTGAAGTTAATTCCAATGGAATTGCTGAAAATGTAATGTTAAGTATATGTCCTTTTGGAAGTGATACTGTACCGCTGTCAGGGCATGTGCGCAAATGTTTGGAATAAGTGATGTGGTGGTGATGTGCTTTGGGAGTCCTTTTGGAATTTAAATGTTGTGGTGATTAGTTTTTATTGATAGGTAGATATGTATTTGAATGGGTTTGGGGTGCTCTGTCGCACTTGCATATGGTAAAGGGGGCAGGTTCCATTTTAGATCGCATCACCTCAAGTCGGAGTGGCTAAGTGGCATCTGTAACGATGTGGAGTGGATTGGTTAAGGAGTATTTGTCTGGTGGGAGGCTTGAACAAAACGTTTGCAGATGGTTATGGGTGACTTGCTCAAGCTCAAGTTAGCCTTGACCGATGTATGGTGAGTCTTTCTTAGAATCCTTGGTCATAGGACTTGTTTTTACATGAACAGAGTACCTACCTATATGTCCATTAAATGGAAATGTATAGTTATATGAATTTGGTTTGTCCTTGAAATCCTTAAAAAAACATTTTTATGAGTACCTACCTATATGTCCATTAAATGGAAACGAAGTTAAGTATATAAATTTGGTTTCTACCAAAATGTCCTTTAAATCCTTAAAAAACATTTCTACAAAAGTGCTCTTAAATTCACCGTAGACTTAGGTTTTCATGCATATTTCACCCATGAGGGCCCTTAAACCGCCAAAAATGACATTGCTTTCAAAATTTCCTTCAAAACAAAATAAATAGTTACTTAAATAAAAGACTAACGAAGATTTAAAAAAAAAAATACTTTTTAAGAAAATGTCCTTGGAATCCTTAAAAAGGACATTTTACCAAAGTGCTCTTAAATTCTCTGTAGACTTTGATATTCAAGCATACTTTACCCCCAAGTCCATAAAAAGCCCGAAAAAAGGACATCACTCCCAAAATTTTCGTCAGTACATACATAATATGAAATATCTAGGTACTGCCAAACTTTATAAACTTATTCAATTTGTTTTACAATTGTGTCAAAGAGGTTGATTGGCAACATGCCAACCATCACGCATTCTACTCCGCTTCTTAGTCGCCGATACATGGCTTTCTCTATATAAATAGGACATAGTCTCCATGGCGCTAAGCCGACAGCTATTTGCGACTCGGGGAGAACTATCGACGTTAAGATTTTTATCATAAGCATCAGTAACTCAGTTATTGTCCGCTTTCATCTCGATCATACTCCTCGAGCATCTTCAACTTTGGTACCCTGTCAGAAAGCTGAACACTGATGTAGGTACCTAGGTGCTGTTTCAAGCCGAAAATCGAGTAAGTCCTTGACTATATCAAGGCTCAATATCTCTGATTGATCACATCAACAGAAAACTTGCCAAAATTGGCCGAACATAAGTTATGTAAGAAGCTCTTCTCCAGGTTAGTCATTTGATATTTTGATATTTAGCTCTTTCTCTTTAGCACTTTCTTAGTGATGACTAATTGTGAGTGACTGCAGCATTTGTCCATATGTCGGAAGTCGAAACCGTTTTGGCACTTGGCATAATGATGGCGAAAAATGTTTCTCCGAAGTCCTTTCATTGTGTTCTTTAACATTGACAACATTGATCCTCGAGCTCCTTTTTGGCAGAATAAGTCTACGGATCTCTTACCTGTTGCTGATAGTGAGCTCCAATATCTTTTCTTTTGTGCCTAGGTGCCTACAAAGCTCGATTCACTGAACGATTTTCTGGGTGTTTTTATTAGTTTTGGTATTTTGCGAATACTTCCTCAGTCTTGCTATAAGATGACTGATAAAACAAGCGGGCATCGTCTGCAATTGCTACCTCCAGAGAAATGGTTGAGAGTCAACTGATTTCAGGCGCTTTTCATCTCCAATTTCACTTTTAGCTCACAGAATCCCTTCCGTTGTATTTGGGAATTGACTCTTAATTTGGTTACACGCAACCGCGAAAAAAAATGAGACATTCATGTTCCATGAAAAGATCTTCAACCGCAAAAACGTTGCACAAGCTGGCAGGGGCGTCCAGGCTCATTTTAGCTTCTAGGTAACTACTTGACAGGTCTGACAGTATTCTGCGGAATGCAGTTCGCCTCTAGCACGGTTCCCTCTACGAAAGAAAAACCAAATCGCATTTAAACACATCCTCCATTTAGCCTTGTTAATTACTCTTAAACACTTCTTCCACTTCTTCCGCCATGGGATACAGCAAAGCTTCGCAAATGATACCAATTCCCTCGGTGGCCATCTGTGCCATAGGCGGTACCTTTGCCTCTCCGAAAATCATCGCCTAACTCAAATTTCAATACCTTCACCACAAAAACAAAAAAAAAAAAATATTCTCAAGACAAGGGCGCTCACTCGAATCAAACTCTCATCTTGCATCTCAGGCGCTGTTCTGATGGGCACTTCATGTCTGTTCCCGCAGTCACTCGGCATTTGTGGTAAATAAAACTCCCAAATGATTAAAGGCGTCCACCACATCGCATGAACAACGTTTCGAATCCATAAAGAGAGCCTGAATCCGGAAACATGATGAATTATACACCTTCCGCTGTTGCTGGGGTATAGCTCCTTTCGAGGTATACCTCACATATACACTCGAACCGCCCACGTAATTTGAAAGAAAACATAAAACTTTTCGCTTCTTACATACGGGCGTAAGGATTCCTTTTTAAGCGGCGCGGACGTGATTTGAATGCCGAGATGCGTCGCGCGCTTTATGTGCTGCGAAACGCGTGCCCCATGTTCCTACCTATACATACCGGGAAGACCGGAACCCAGGGAATCTGGGAAATATCTTCCAGCTTGCTCGCAAATTTTTACAGGACCTTGGGGTTTACGAGCGGAAATTATTGCATAGCTGGAGGCAGAAACGCGCACATTCACTTGGCTTTTAGGGCAACCAATTCCTCTTGTCCTTTCGTACTGTTTCAATGTTGTAAACAGAAAAGTAAATCAAGGATGTGTATACCGTATACGAGTACGTATTGGGGCATGTGAGATGTGGTAGTGGTTGCGCATTAGATTTTCGGGGTAGAGCGATCCACTGCCAGAAGGTAATAACTTAAAAGCAAATGCACATCCTTGAAGGATTCGTTTGGTTATTTCTTTTCGTTCTGCATGTTTGAAAGATTTTGTTTCATGCGATAAGGACCGAACCAAGGGAACACGTTTTAGCCGTTCTTTTGAATTCTCGTCTTCAGTGTACCAAGGAGTTCCGTCACTTTGTCGTGTGCTTTTGTTGTGTAAGCAACTTTGTGATCAATATTCAGAACATTTCGCTTTTTTTACAACACCAACACACTTTTTATTGTGCAATTACACAATGTAGTGCCCCGGCGAGAAAGTCGATACAGTTTGATGGGGTATTATGGGAAACAGTCCGCACAGCGCAAGAGATTGGTTTCTTTTATGACCAACAGACTCCCGGTGGCTTAGCCTGTGCCCAGAAGTGCGTTGTAGTTCGAGGAGATTATTCGGTTTGGGATAGGTGCATGGGCTAATTGCAGGTCATGCAACTGCTCGAGGTCTCCAAGGTTGCTATGATTCAAGGCTGGTACCTAGCCACTTTCAAAAAAAGTAGGTACCACTAGGTTGGACAAGGGTCCCTTCAAAGAAAAATTTATCTCACACAGAGATTTTTGGACGATTTTTTAGGAATTTTTGGGGGAGTTTTCCGATGATTTTTGTGTGTTTTCCAACAGTATTTGTCTTTATATTTTTCGAACCTTTTTGGACATTTTTTGGAGCGGGCCTAGAATTTTTTATTTGTAATGTTTGAAGTTTTTTTTGATCGTGCATGTGAAGTGTTTTTCAGGGCTTTTAAGTGGGCGTTTTGAGGACGTTTCCCGATCGTTTTTAGGAATTTTGGAGCGCTTTCCATGTCAGTTTTCGATGCAGTTTAAGGTAGTTTCTTTTGGGCGTTGATAAGATGTATTTTGAAGTGTTCTTGGGACATTTTTTGATGAGGTTTATGAGGTGTAATATTAAAGCTTCTTTCGAGGCATTTGCTGGGGTAAATGTGGGTCGTTTGTCAGGCGGTCGTCATATTTTAAGGGCTTTTAAATGCGATTCCGGGGGCGGTTATCGAGTCTTTCCGACCGTTTCCGAAACTCATATTTTGAAAAAATTTTGGATTGCGTTTGGAGAATTTTTCTAAATTTTTGGGGCCTTTTCCGAAGTTTTTTATTTTGATTTTGGTCCGCTTTTCAGATGATATATGGGGATTTTATGTTAATTCTTGGATCGTGTGTGAATATTTTTTTGGAGCGTCTTTCGGAGCACTTTTGAGACGCTTTTTGATATATTTTCGGTATTTATTTGGGTATTTATTTGTACATTTTATTTAATCATTTGAATTCAATTTACTGGTGGTTTTTGCGGTATTTTTGGTGGCCTCAAAAAATTTCCTTTTAGAAAATATATTTCTGCAATTTTCTAAGTAATTTTTGGATCATGTAAAGGAATTTTTCTGGTGGTTTTTGAAGTATTTTTCGTGGTCTCAAAGATCTCCTTTTACCGGAATTTCTGGGTAATCTTTAGATCAATTTTTGGAGTCTTTGAGGTAGCAGTTTTTTAAACATTACTTGGGGTGTTTTTTTTATGAGTTTTTCAGTACAGTTTCAGAGTTTTTAAAGTGTTTTTATGAAAATTTGTTTGTTTTGAATGGAAGGAATTTCTAAATGATTTTTTTTATGCAGAAACTTGTATTTTGGCCCAATTTTCCTAAGCACAGATGATTGATATCCCGAACTCCTTGCCAATTACTGCACTGATCACATTATTTGTAGCGGAGTTTTGTAGGTTACAAGCACGTTCGGAAAATATGCGATGAGGAGGTTTCTTCTCTTCAAAATAGAATTCGTCGGCAGAAGGCGCACATGGCTCCTAAAATATAAACCTAAAGTCAAAACTAAGAAAAGGCCAAAATGATAGGAGATTTAGGAGATTGGCACACGCATTGGCTCAATGACATACAGAACATCCTGATCCACCAATTGACTAACGCTCAAGAGTCTATTCAAAAGAAAGCCTACAAGGACTTTAGTTTAGCGCGCAGTCATTGCGACACATTAACACCCTTTTCAACTCACCGCATTATCAAGCAATTTCAAACATCTTCGCAATATCCGTCAAAAACGCGCCTTCTGCCACTCAAATGCATTCCCTGAATGGGGGATAAAGAATATTGCCTTTCATTTTTACCCCCGAAATTTTGCTGTTGCTGGCAAACAAAACGCTTCGCTATTCAAAAGAAATGTACACGCGCTGAAGTCAATTGGAAAATGCAAACTCATATTCTTGACTCGCTCTCCTCATCCACACCCCATCCCCATAGTCGAGTATATATTTTTGAGGCGTACACTTTAGCTTTTCAACGAAAAGTACCCAACACAATCTACAGATTGTCATCTCTATTATGCGGCTGGTAACCTCCATCTCCGTGCACATATAGGACGAACGACGAACGGATAAAATGAGACCACAATTTGTACCGTATTCACACCATAATTTAGCCGCTATTCATTCGAATTGAAAACCGAAACTGTGCCATGCAACACACCTCCTTGGTCCTTGTGTGTGCTCTCTCTAGCAGTTGGCTCGAAAAGATGTGCATGAGAAATAGGTTTGTTTGTAAAAAAAAAGAAAATATTTTTCCTTGCAGGAGTATGCGTTATTGTTGTCCGTGTGACACAATTTCTTGCATCAGTATATGGAGGGTGAGAAGAGCAAAAAAGAAGCTTACGCCTTTGGGGGGATTGCCTTTGATTTCATTTAGAGATAAGAGATGAATCTGAAACATAAAAGTTTCGCTCTGAAAGGATTCGAGTGTTTAGTTCAAGGACGTGCGAGCTTATCCATTATGAATGCTAGAGTCAATAGTTAATGGAAGTATAACAAGTGTTTTAAAAATGAATTGCATATAAAGGAAAGTGAGATATTATGGGATGGAGCTGCACGGTTTTAATTGGATCAAGGATAGAGGGAGAGTGCAGTGGGTTCCACTTTGAACTGAGCTCTCCTTCCATCAAAAACTGAAAGGAATTGACTTGACACTGACACAAGATAGGTCTTAGGTATGATTACTATGGCTAAGTCCTTGTCCGAAGTACACTGATGTCATTAAGTTGCCTCGAAACAGTTCAGAATTTCACCCTGAGAAAAAGCAGCTTCTTTGTGTGGTGCGCCTTTATGGGGTGTATGATTTGATCTTCGGAATTAATTTGTGTCTTGGGCATTCACGTCGACTTATATAAACCGACGGAGATAACGAATTTTAAGGATTGGTCCATTTTTTGCCTGCTTTTGTTGTAAACTCCAGACGTAAACCAGACGTCCATCAAAATTGAGGTATAGAAACAACAAATCAATCAATCTCACTTCCTCCGAGTCAGTCTGAAATATTAAGCTTTTCGGGTATTTTTAGGGAAATTCCTCCGTAGGGACGGATTCTGTGGACAAATTTCGCCTTTCCTGGTGAAATCGGACGTTAGTATTTTTTGGAGATGCTCCGGGCTCAAACCCCCGGGAAGGCACGCGAAATAAGAACAATTTGGTGAGGAGAAAATTGCTGATTTTACATACAACTGAAAGTATGCAATCGGCTGAATTTCGAAACTAAAAAAAGTACAAACCCTAATTCATTTGCAGTCGTATTTATTAGATTTCCCTACGACGCCTCTACGATATTGTTTAGTTAAAAATCGTGTAAACATTTACGCAGCCTCTACGTGGCTTACCTGAAATTGTTATTTATGAACATTTTTCTAAACGAGGCTTATGTCTACGGAATTTCCGTAAGCTATTACACAAAACACTGAGATCCATTAATTTTTGCTCTGAAACCGACATCAGCCTATTTTAAGTGATTACTAAAATCAATTTACATAATTAAAAGTCGAATTATCTGGCACAATAACGAAATTCCCTGGTGGGACTGTTGAAATAAAGGGTTTTCCAATAAGAGGTGCTATTTTGGTATTCAAAGAAAACTGACATTTTTTGAGATAAATGATCGGATTTTTATTTCATAATAAAGAGGAAGGTATGCCGTTAATAATGAAAAACAACATCAGCCCAATGTCCACCAAGAGAACGTATACAGGACCATATCCTTTTCATGAAATTTTCCACAACCAAATCGTAAAGTGGCTGCCATATGTCCTCCATAGCCTCACAAATTTTGTCTTTGAGGTCTTAAATCGACGCTGGGCTGTTGGCGTAGACCTTATCTTTCACGTGGCCCCAAAGGAAGAAGTCGCAAGGTGTTAAATCAGAAGATATCTGTGGCCAATTGTGATCACCTCTTCGAGAGATAACACGGTCCGGAAACTTTTCCCGTAAAAGATCAATGGTTTCGTTGCTTGTGGGGCACGTAGCGCGTTGTAATTGCGTTTGCAAAATTTACACAACATGCGAAATTAATGCAAAAACAAAATTAAGTTACACTTTTTGGTTTCGTTTACAATCCGACCACGACTAAATAACATTTGCTGCAAAAACATATTTACGTAAGCTCTACGCAGGCTCTAAACGCAAATTTTCGCGTTTAAATTACGCAAACGTTGCTTAAAGTTGGAAAAATCTTTATAAATCACATTCTCCTGCGTATGGGCATTTTAGAGGTTGCGTAAAGTTAAGCAGACTCTACGCTGGGCTTATAAATAAGGCTATTATATTATTGTACATTTTGAGTATGTGTTTTAATTTTCCATTTTTTCTTTGGTTTGGTTTTGTTTAGACACAAGAAAGATAGAGGGAGAGGTTTGAGGAGCGAGAATTTTTTTTTTTTTTGAATAAAATAAAAAAAACTCAAAATAAAAAAAAACGCACTGGGCCTTACCTTTTTAAATCTTCCCACTAAATATTTTTTACATAATAAGCAATTTTGTATGGAAAATTTGAACATTGTGAGTTCGAAAAATGTAGCCTGGACACTAAAAAATATTATAAAAGTAGACCGCTAGCTGGAGAATGTTATTGGCTAAAGCACCCGGCTGTAGAGACACCAAAGTAAGAACGGGGTTCGGACTTATCGGAGTAGGTCTACTTCGCTTTTCGCAACATCTCTTAAATCTACTTCGTCACTCCGCTTGGTTAACAAACTACTTCGATTTTTTCTCTATAGATCAATCAGAGAATAAATGTGGCAGCACTGATAATCGAAGATTTGATTTTTGAAATAAACTTAAAACTCGCAGGTTATCTCTTTCACGCTACCCAACAAAAGTTCGTCTTTCTCTGGTGTTGTTTCTTCTTATTTGGTTTGCCGACGAGTAAAAATATTTGCAAAGAAAAAGTATGGCAGGGTGTTTTTCAATTGACTTTAAATTGGCAAAAGCGAATCAAATCCGTCCACAGCACATGCAATATGCAAATAGTTATTAAAACTTAAAAGTTTTTTTTTTTTTCAAAGTAGTAAAATGTTGGGTTTCCTAACGGAGCATAAAAATACTGTCGATGAATTCGTGTTTAAGAATTTAACAGATTACATGTTAACCTTAGCTATTTTTCATCACAGTAGTGCAGCGGCCGAAAGAAAATTCTTAGAAATAAATTTAGTAAAACACTAATTCCGAAATAGATTAAATGTAAAAAAAGTTGAAAATGTTGTTGTTGATGTTTATGTTCCACCGCTTAATTTAATGAAATTGTTAAAGCAATTTAAATTTGCTGATGGTAAATTTGTTTTAAATACATAATTTTTAACGTTTATTTAAATCATAAAGCAATCTACATGTTTTCGCTACATAAAAAAAATTATTTAAGAAGTGCAATGCATTCTAAAATATTAAAAAAACGCAATGTTATGTAAATGTACATATATATTCATTTTTTGTCATAGTAATAAACGTGCAATTTTTGTTCCCCTCATTTTTTTGAAGTATAACTTCTTTAGGCACGCTTGACTTGGGGGGTAAGCTGATGAATGAATGAAGATAGAAAGAGATACGTTTCGTTTCGTATATTTCTGTAATGGCAAGAGAGAGAGGTGTGAGCACACATTTTCTTTCTCTCTTTTTCCATAGCCAGTTACGTATCGTATATCTAAGATACAGCACACAGTCCAACAGTGATACCAGATCGGCTGATTTATCCCTCTTTGCGGTATTTTCTCGCTTATAATTAGCTAAAAGGGACAAAGGGATCTTTCAGACCTCAAAGTACAAAAAGAAAGGGATTTTACTTTTTGGTATTATTTTGTTCCTAATTGCTCATTTCATTAAGAATAAACAAATTAGTCAACCTACGATTAAATTAAATATTTTCATGTTTAGAAAAAAGTCATTCAAATATCTGAATGCTTTCTTCTGTCGTTTCGTTTTTTTATATCTGTGAACGAATTCTAGAGTAGTTTTTAAAATAATAAATTTATTTATCTTGTAAACATTGAAATGTATGCAAAAAAAAGCCTTACCTCATTCTCAAAACAAATTTCTGTGTCATTTTTGTATGAAAAATCAAGAATAATGAAACTTGAAACCGAGATAACGTTTCTTGCATACCAGTCACTTTCAAATAATTAATAAGATATTTAGGGTAGGGGTCAACTCGCGAACTTTTTTTGGCAATTCATCATTTCGCCATAATCATTTCCCAATTTGTTGTCTTGCATTTTACTTATTTCGCACTTCATCAAATCGCAATTTTTGTTAAGCAATCTTTCATTTCGCTTTGTAATCGCATCGCAAGAACATCATTTCGCATTCGCCATCTCGCAAATTTTTATCTTGCGTTGTGATTTGTTCGCATTTTGCTATTTCGCATTGTATTATTTCGCGAAATGTTTTGTTTTACAATCCATTACATGATAAGAAATTTCGCGAAATTCAAATGCGAAATAGCAAAATGCGAACAAATCACAACGCAAGATAGAAATAATCAAAAGGTGAACTGCAGCCATAATTCTATTCTCAACAAAAATTCAAATTCCTCTTTTTCCAGAATTAAATTCAGTTTTATTTACAAAAATCCATTTAAAATATACATATGAGCATTATTAAATTTTACAAAATAAAAACAAATTAATATAATTTAATATTAGAGGCAAGTGCTTTTAATAAGCCAAGATCGGAATAGTCATCTTTTTTTTCTAAAATACTCTTTATTCGGCTGTCTTTGTCTAAATATTTTCTTTTTTTTTTGTGGAATATCATCACCCCTGCTTATTTTCTCAATGGCTACTTCGACGTTTTTTGTCTCTTTTTTTATTTCAGCAATTAATTTATAGAAACCTATATTAGCAGTGCCTACTACTGAGTTCATATGCCTATGAAAAGACTCTGCATAGTTTTGAGTAGTAGGCATTTTCATACTTAACTGATATGAAATACTCCAAAACTTTGGTAGGTAAATTGCAGGTTTTCCTTTTATACCATGGACGTAATAGTCCCCAAACCAGTCCATAATCGGTTTTGTCTCAATTGGCATTACTTCCTTTAATTTGTTAAAGGCGAAAGGAATGCGATCTGGTGACAAAAAATATAACGCGCCTATCTGTCGAATTTTCATCGAAAACTCCGGATCAGAGCCGTACTTTGTCTGCAAGCCACATTTTTGGACATGTCTATAGATTGATTGAAACAAATGAAAACTACATCCTTTAGGCACACAATCCTCAAAACAATGTCGTACACTATTTATTGGTGCTTTTTCAAAGTCCATTATGCATACTTTTGGATTTAAGCGTATGGCTTGCTTTGACGCATACTTACACAGACGCCTAAACAACGCATCGTACAATTTCGTTGTTTTTCCCGACATTAGTATGTACACCATTGGATATGCTTTTAAGCTCGAGTCAACGTCACAATGGATGGTATAAAGTTGGTAAAATACAGATGGAACAATCTTAAATGTGCCGTCCATCATCCAAAATTGACTTTGCTCCATGTGTCTTAAGTTTTCTTTTTTTGTCATAATAACAATTCGTCCCTCGTCTATCTTAAAATCATCAATAATAAATAGTTCTCCGTCTAAATATTTTATATCACTTAGTATAACAAAGTCTAATGTTGTGGGTTCTACCAATAAACGTTCTGTCTTTTTTCGCACACGTGTTATCTGCTGAACCATAGCTGACCTTGACGGTAGATTTGAAGCAACTTCAGAGCTGCAGGAGGCAATTACATCTTGGACTATCTTCCGACTTTTACCGATTTCACTACGTTTAGCGCGAGTCTTAATATCGGACAATATATCCGCCACAGGTTTTCGTAAAGCAGAAGGCTCATGGTTGTGTTCATTGCTTTTGGTAATTATTTTATGTACTCCATCCAAGATGGTGGTAACCAAACGGTATTTGCACTTATATTGACTATTTTTTCTAAGTTCACAGCACCAATTGTAGTTATTTTCTTTGTTTATATACTCAAAGTCGTAGGAAAAACCGTCAACACTAAGTTTATCTTTATTTCTAATTGATTTAAATAAGACACAAACGTTTTCCGGACTATCCATTTCCCTAAAGAGTGAAACCTCACTTTAAACCACGGCCGGCGGCGTTTGCAAAACAACTGTGTGCCAAATGTCATTTTGTCAATTACATAAAAACTAACGACAAAGAATAACGGGAATTAACAGTAAGCGAAAGAAATTCTTTCAAAACAACAACATGCTGTCTAATCATAAGCGAAATGGAAAAGCGCGAGAAAAACATTGCGAAGTAAACACGTTGCAACAGAATTCAAAGACGGAACGGAAATTTGCGAAACAACTATGGCGAGATGAACTAAATTTATTTCGATAAATGCGAAATAAAATTTGCGAAATGAATTTTGTCGAATAGACCGGCACCCTTATTTGATGTTGAATATTATTTTCATTATAATGCCGACTGCAATTTTATGTTTTTTTTTATAACGTTTTAAAAATGTATAAGGATGTACCTAAATTTTCATTTTTGTATTATATACAAACGTATCTTAATATGTACTTATTTTTGTTAGCTTGCATAGTTAATGAATAATTTAACTTGTATTTGTTACTAATAAGAAAGACAGAATTTAATAAAATACATGTTGTTTTTTAATTAAATATTTTGTAGGATAAATGTAGAATTTTTTTATATTTTGACGAGGGAAAAAAGGGATATTTTGGGTATAACCGTGGGATAACCTGCCTCTAAAGTCTGATATCACTGCAGTGCAGGCTTATTGTCTGCAGCACACTGTAGGAGCCAGAGAGCGAGGTGCGAGCACACATTTTCTTTTTCTCTTCCTCTCATAGCCAGTGTATATATATGATGATACTGCTGTTGATGGTTTCGTCGACAACGCTGGTGATGGCCCTCCTGCTGCTTCTAAACCCATCTCTACTCCAATGCTAAACGATCTTTTTAATAAAAAAGATGTAAATATCAACATAAATAATGAAAACCTTAATTCTAGGAGACGGAATAGAATTAATAAACATCGAAATGATTGTTTAATGGGTAGTGGAATTAGTGATTTAAATACGTTAACATCTTCCGTTTGGTTACACATTTCGAAATTTAATGTAGACACCAAACCTGAAGACTTAATTAATCACATATCTGCTCAGTCTAATGTTCCCAAAAACTATTTTAAATGTTTTAAACTAACTAAAAAAGGATTATCCTTAAGCGATGTTTCTCATGTGAATTTTAAACTGAGTGTCCCCTCTGATTGCTACAATAAACTCATGAGTGACTCTTCTATATGGCCTATGTTCGTTAAGGTGAAAAAGTTCATTAATCATCCAAAAAACGCCGATGCAACCCATCCTGTAAATTTGACGTAATAAACTATGAACTAAAAGCCGCTCCCGGACCTTCAAATACATCTTTAAATGGATTCAACGCTGCTGCTCCATCAAGTAATTTATCATTTTATTATCAAAACGTAGGAGGTATAAGAACTAAGCTAGATTCATTGTATCTTACTTTAGCATCTTGTTCATATGATATTATATTATTAACTGAAACTTGGTTAACTGAAAAACAATTAACATCCGAATTATTTAACTCAGATTACACTGTATTTAGAAAAGATAGATCTTACTTATCTACTGGCATGGACAGAGGGGGTGGTGTTCTTATCGCCATTCGTTCTTCCTTGTCATGTAGAGAAGTCAAACTAAACTCTAATACTATATCTACAACTAATTATGATATCGATCAACTGATTGTTTCGTTGGCGATAAACGGAAATATTGAATTATTTATTATTATAAATTATATACCTCCAAGGAGCTCTTGTGATTGTTATAATAATATACTTCTCCAAAATTGTAAAACTATTCTCGAAAACTTAAATCCATCGCAACATATTATTTGTATTGGTGATTTTAATCTAGGAAACATTAAGTGGTTATTTGATTCAGATGATAGTTATCTAGTTCCATTTGATGTAACTTCTGAAATTGAGATAAATTTAATTGACTTCTTTAGCCAGTTTGACCTGATACAAATCAATTATAATTTAAACAGCTTAGGTCGAATTCTTGATCTTATTTTTGTAGATAAGGAATTTAATATATATGTTGAAAAATCTGACACTCCTATAGTTAATAACTCTATACATCATATTGCATTAGAAGGAAACTTATGTTTTTATACTTTTATGAAAAATGTTCAAAATGATAAAAAATTTGTACCTAATTATAATAAGGCTAACTTTGATGCAATGAATGATTACTTTGTGTCTATTCCTCGGGAATCGCTTTTATCTAAAACAGAATTAGACAACGCTAATGATACTCTACTATCTATTATCAATGAGGCTGTACGTAGATTTGTTCCAAATAATAAAAAAAATAAATCTTTTAAATTACTAAAAACTAACCGCGATGATGCTCATCTGCGGTCCAAGCATTTGAAAATTCAGAAAGAATTCGATATACTTAATAAGTTTTTATATCGGGCTTACTTATTCTCTATTGAGTCAAATATTAAATATAACAGTGACAATTTTTGGAAATATATTAATACTAAGCGTAAAAGCAATGGGTATCCAAGCTGTATGAAGTATCTGGACAAATCAACGAGTGATGTGCAAGAAATTTGCAACTTCTTTGCTGTTTATTTCCAGTCTGTCTACTCCACAAACACTCCATTGAATGTAAATTCTCCAAATCTTTCTACCATCGTTAATATAGGGTCTATGGTCTTGTCTACGTCTGATGTAGAATCAGCCCTACTAGGTTTAGATACCAACAAAAAGGGAGGTCCTGATGGGATCCCACAAATTCTATTGCTTAAATGTGCGTCTTCTTTAGCCATTCCGTTATCGACTATTTTCAACCTATCGCTTATGAAAGGTGAATTTTTAGACTGTTGGAAATTGTCTTATAAATATAACACCTATTTTTAAATCTGGATCTAAACAAGAAACGACAAATTATAGACCAATCTGCAAAATATCTGCTCTTCCTAAAGTATTTGAGAAAATAGTTTGTGACAAGCTTACTTTCCTATTAAAAGATTTTATATCCGATTTCCAACACGGCTTTATTTCTGGAAGATCTACATCCACTAATCTTACATTAATGACGAATTATATCGTTAATAATTTTGAATCTTATCGTCAAACTGATATAATTTTCACCGATTTTGCAAAAGCATTTGACCGTGTTAATCATCATATTCTTTTACACAAACTGTTGGAACTGGGTTTTCATTCCAAGTTTCTTGATTGGATTAAATCTTATTTAACATCGAGAGTTCAAGTTGTTAAGATTGAAGATCATCATTCTAATCAAATATTGGTTCCATCCGGTGTCCCACAAGGTAGCCATTTAGGCCCATTATTGTTCCTGCTTTTTGTTAACGATATTCCTAAATTCTTTAAAAATTCTCAGTGTCTTCTTTTTGCAGACGACCTTAAACTATATTGTAGTATTAAATGCTTGGATGATTGTGTTTTGTTAAACGATGACTTGAATAAACTGGCAGAATGGTGTAATACAAACTTCCTGCATCTTAATATTTCAAAATGCCAAGTCATGTCTACTTTTCGAAACATTTCTCCGATATTGTACGATTATCATATTGATAGTTCTTCTTTGGATAGAGTAGCACAAAAGAAAGATTTAGGTGTTATCCTTGATACCAAACTCTATTTTCTTCCTCATATCGACTACATTATAAACAAATCCAACCAAATGTTAGGATTCATCAAAAGAAATAGTAAGGAATTTACAGATCCGTACACTATAAAGACTCTTTTTATCTCTCTCGTTCGATCTTTGCCTGAATACTGCAACATAGTTTGGAACCCTTACTACAATAACTCGTGTGTAAGAATCGAAAGAATCCAAAAAAATATTTCAAGATTTATGTATTATAAACTTCATTGGGGTACTGTTATCCCATCTTATGAAACAAGATGTCTCTTATTTGGAATGCAGAGTTCGGCAAATCGACGTGCTTATTTTGCGATAATGTTCATTAGAGATATACTTACTTACCATATTAAATGTGCACAACTTCTGGCACTAATTTCTATTCGTGTTCCCACTCATAATTCCAGAAATTATGTTCTTTTTTATGAGAAATTTCATAGATCTAACTATGGTCGTAATGAACCGGTTTCTCGTTGCATCAGAGAAGCAAATTCAGTTTGCACTAGGTTAGACTTTTTCAGAAATTGCACTAGAGATACCTTTAAGATTTATGTTTTGAATGTACTTAGATAATCTTGAAGTTCTGATATATTTACTATTAGCTGTAGCGAATAATTGTTTTCTATTAGTCTATAGGAGAACTTTGTTCTTCGATTGATGAATAAATAAATAAATAAATAAATAAATATCTCAGTCAGTATTTCGTTTGCGAGTACATACATATAGAATTATGGATGGAGCTAAAGAAGTTTTACTTCAGTCGTGTGGTCTAAAGCACACTCGTTTTTTCCTTTGAAGTACCTAAAAATTGTTTGGAAAAATAGAAAAAAATCAAAAAATGTAGTTCTACTTCGCTTTTTCTTTACATCTACTTCGAAATACGATTTCAGAGTCCGAACCCTGACGAGAAATCGTTTAAAATAAATAAGCTATCTCTTATAATTCACAGAGTATTTCTGCGCATAGCCAATGTTAGTGTTTTGCAAGATTTTGTATTATTTTCTACAATAAATCATTCCTTAGCATTGGCTTAGGTTTGAACATGTAATCCTCTACTTAACAGAAGAACGCTTTATCACAACACCTTGATCAAAGCTATAAAAGCTATATATACCTGTAGCGTGCAGTCCACTTTAGCTCGCCTAGTTTGGAGAACAATTTCCTACAAATTTGTCTCTCCAAATAGTAACTCTGGGCCACAGTTGTGTTTTGAAAATATCTAAAAATTATTGAAATGACTGAAAAATTGTAGAAAAGTTCTGCGTTAAGGACAGTTGCACACCTTCATAGAAACTGAGTAAATATTATTATCATTTTCAACTTCACCGGTATATGATGGTCAATTGGAATCTCCACAACTCTTTTTCGTCACCGACTATGTAACTCATGCCAATTAAGGAATGCTCAGCCGAATGCTTGATCCGACCATCTCATTCTGAGCCTGGCCTACTCCCTCATCTATCGAATTTAGCAGCTTTTCTGTTTTAAAGCAGGCTTCTCTTGACTAGTACCGTTCAAAGCATAAGTCTCACACATAAACCTGCTCTAAACCCGACCCCACATCAACGAGCTCCTAACGCATTTGTGAAGCAACACCACACTAGCACTAAAGTCTCTTCCTAAACTTTTCGTCAACCCAATCACTGTATTCCTTCCCTTCCATTGGTTCTCCGAAAATATTCCTCATCTCCTTGAGGATATACACAGACACACTCGTATACTTCAGTTGGAAGCCTGCCATAATTGTAATTTATAATATAAGTTTTTTTTTTCTCCTACACCCATTTACTGGCACCCGCCTACGATAAGGACTCTGGCCGTTTATTGTGTGCGATCCAAAAAACGGTTGCAATTATTCACCTTGTAAAATGTTGTAAAATTTATTGCTGAAAATATCCAAAGCGAAAGGAGGCAAAAATGTCCTGATACAGTTCATAATTGCCCGTGCTGTACAATGGCGGAGAGCTTCACTCCGTATGAGGAAGGATGTGGGTTCATTTATCGAAGCGAAAACTTCTCCCGCAATGAACTATATATAGCGACAATAAATGCACCGCAGCAGGGGGGAGTTTTGTGCCTTTTCAAAAGGACACCGCTTTGTGTATGGGTGATGGGTGATAGGTCGTGTGCCAAACTGCGGCAATAAAACCATTAATCGGAAGATCTTGCAACAGGAAAAGGGAATCTGTTGACTTGACAGAGCGAGTATATATTTTTTTCAAATTTCGCTTCCCCCTTCCAATGCAAATGTCCTTCAAAAGTAATAACGCTCTATTAAGGGATGCAAATTCCATTTCGTAATTGTCAAAAACTTGTGAGGAACTTATTTCCACTCGGGACAAGTTTCTACGACAAAAAAAAAGATTGTTTAATTAAAATCCTCGTTTCCTTTGACAACACTCCAAGGGGTTAAAAATCGTAAAACTTTCTCCGCAGCGAGATTCAATTGACGCGCGGGCGGTTTCACCTGCTGAGATGACCCTTTTTTGCACCAGCAGCCCATTCGCTCATAATCATCTCGACAGTTTCACAAATCTCCTGATGAACATTTTCCATTTGTCAGGTGCTGTCAGACGAGAACGGTGATAACACAATAACAAGTAATTTAAGCGTTTTCCACCCAAAGGTGCGACGTCCGCCGCCAGACGAGTTTTGACTGCTGACGTTGCCGTATACCACCACCTGCTGCTGCCAATGTTGCTGACTTTAATTAATTTTCATTGTTTGGGGCAAATTCACAGCCCCGTGCACAGTTGGAGGCTATTATGTCTGCGAGATGAACTGCCGGTGGTTCTTGATCATCAGTTAGTTGGTTTTCTGGGAAATTCGCGTGGGCGCGGAAAAAAAACGTAATTTCAACTCTAGGACCGAAAGTGTCAGCTGCAGATACACCGTATAGCAGGAAGCTATTAGGCGGGGTACTGTTGCCTGTCGGATTGCATATTTTTGGCGTGTGAACTGTTGGGCCCTCCGACCGTTGCATTGGTTGCAGTAATTTTAAAGGGTTTGGCGCGGCTTTGTGAAAATGGGGTTTTATGCAAGCTTTTGGCTTGCTTGATGGTATACTCCCAGAAAATTCCTGCACCAATATATGTATGAACCTAGATCGATGTCTTTGAATTGATGTACGAGGCGATACAGCAAGGAAAGATCACACATGAGTTTGCAGACGCAATTAAATAAACTGGGTGTGCAGGCGTATATCGGTTCAACCCAAAAAAAAATACAAGGTCCACTGTACCTATACCCCACCTCCAGCCAACATCTGATAAATATAAGGGAGTACATCTATCCTGAGTGTGCTTCTACATTGAGTGATTTGGATTAGATGTAAATGTAAAGAAGGATATTGCAAGATCAGTTTTGAGAAGCTTTAGGAAAAGATCTTGTACGATCCCATTGGATCTAAGGGTTTTCCAATAAGAGGTGTTATTTTGGTATTCAAAGAAAAATGTCATTTTTTGAGATAAATGATCGGATGTTTATTTCATAATAAAGAGGAAGGTTAATAATGAAAAACAACATCAGCCCAATGTCCACCAAGAGAACGTATACAGGACCATATCCTTTTCATGAAATTTTCCACAACCAAATCGTAAAGTGGCTGCCATATGTCCTCGATAGCCTCACAAATTTTGTCTTTGAGGTCTTAAATCGACGCTGGGCTGTTGGCGTAGACCTTATCTTTCACGTGGCCCCAAAGGAAGAAGTCGCAAGGTGTTAAATCACAAGATCTCTGTGGCCAATTGTGATCACCTCTTCGAAAGATAACACGGTCCGGAAACTTTTCCCGTAAAAAATCAATGGTTTCGTTGCTTGTGTGACACGTAGCGCCGTCTTGTTGAAAGTAAACGTTGTCCAGATCAATACCATCCAACTCCGACCATAAAAAATCATTAATTATCGACGACCAAAAAATGCTTTAGTTTTGCGAACAGTCACAGTTCAGATTTTCACCATTTTTGTAGTGAATTTTAATAATTTCAATGCGTTGTTGAAGCGTGTATCGTTCCATTTTTAGTAATGGCGTAGTTTCTACTTCTCAAATGTCAAAGAATAAAAGCTTAAAAAGTGACAGCTACCGAAATAGCGGATCATTCACAATAACACCTCTTATTGGAAAACCCTATATTACCAGTCTTTCCTCAAGGTCCACCATGTCGAACACTACATCAAAAGCTATAGGTATAATAAATTTGCGTTGCGTTGAGCTGTTTACTTCGACTGCAATTTGAAGGACTTTGCACAAATGCCCGTTTCAAAATTCCCTATATACAAAAGACTGAAGCTAAGAGTCTTGACAAAAAGATTGGGTCAGGTGGCTGGCTTAGCTCGCAGCATTCATTATCATTTTCCGTCTTCAAAGTTCCATCAGGATCCAACTTACAAAAATCGAATCATCCTTCAAAATGAACTGTAAGCTCCACACATGTGTGGCCATATGTGAGTCAGAAACAAAAGAGACGTTCAGTGACTAAATTACTGCAAATGCAATAATAAGCAGTAGTAAAAAGTTATTTTTGTTAGAAACAAGATCTCACAGTAAAAATCAAATCACACCTTTTTTAGCACCTTTTTCTGTATACGGTATACCGTAGACACAATAATTATCGTTTCAACAAGCAGCCATGCCTTTGCAATTAAATTTAATTTTTCTCATAAAATGATTTTGTTTGTCGCAAGTCATTTGCTTTATGGTGCGTAAGCAGTCAAAGGGACTTTCATTGCAAGGCATTTGAATATTATGGTCTTCCTGCAAAAAGTGTGTGCCATTGCACAAATTGTTTCGTCGATCCTTGGCGCCTTTGTAGCTGTTACAAAGCGTTATAGCTGCAAAAATAGTGTGAGGGGCACCTGCCGTCGCCTACGTGACATCGTCGTTGGGTCGCATAGTTGTCACTTATGCCCCCATTGGTTCAAAGAAGAGTCCAATTTATGTCCGTTAAGAAACGTTAAAAAAAACGCGGCAAAAAACGGTAGCGGGTTGAAGTCCTGTTTTCAAAATTCTACTTTGCAAAAATGCAGTTTAAGAAATTCTGCTGATTTTTAGTTCTGCTTTTTAATTTTAAAGCAATAAAATACAGCTTATTATTTTTATCCAACTAACAATTATATACAAAAAAAAATAGACATTTAAAAACAAATTAATTAGAAACTAAAAATAAAAAAATAGAAATAAAATTTAAATTAAAAAGAAACAATACAAATTTCATTAAAAATAGAAAAACAATACCTTTTAAAAACCAAAAAAATACCTAAATATTAAGAAAAAAAAAAAGAGTTAAAATTAAAAAAAAAAAAACAAATTGAAAAAAATAAAAATTTAAAAATGAAAATGTTCTCTCCATCTCCGCTTTACAAAATTCTGCAAACAGTAAAAAAAAGGTATGCAAAATGTTAAAAAGCAAACGCTTTTTTGTAAAGCAGAATTTTGAAAAACTTTTTTGAACTTTTCCAGAAACTTTTTCAAAGACACATCAAAAACTCGTAAAAATACGAGCGATAAAACGTGTCAAAACCGAAAAAAAGCGTCAGCAAAAAAGCGTGACGTACGCGCGAAAAAAGGCGTCAAAAACAAGCGAAGTCAATAAACGCAACAAAATCGGTCAGGCAAAGGCGTCAAAAACGCATGAAAAAAACACGCGAAAAAACGAGTCAAAAAAAGGCGAAAAAGCGCTTAAAAAATCACGTCTAAAAGCGCGTGAAAAAGCGTCAAAAACGCTTCAAAAAACTCTTATAACGGATTAGATATTTATGTAGGTACTGCAAGTTTACATCTACTAGACTCACAGTTAAAGCGCTTCACAATAGTTCCTTATAGTTTGCACTTTTTTTCAGTTACTCGACCACTGACTTAGATGGCACAGCCATATAACAACTCGCAGATCTTTCCATGAAATCGCTGGCTAAATTACAAAAAAATTGATTTTGTTCCAACGACCTACCGCCTAAGTCCTGACCACGAAAAACCATTACCCTTTGCCGCGAATTAGTCCCACTTCGTCGGCTGCCTTAAATCTTGACATTTTCATTTGAAATTCTCTAAGGATTATAATTTTCTATTAACAAAAAAAAAAATTCCGATAACCAAAGCAGTGTCAAGTTAACCAAGCATCACTCGAGTCTGAGTCCTGTTCTCGTCGCCGTCACTTAGTTTACTTTGCCACTCTGTTATTATTTCTTCTTTTTTTTTCTCGTAAATGTGCAATTGCCTTGAAGGATTCCTGCTCCACAAGAAGTCGCGGGGAGTTTATACTTTTTCCGTCCGTTCCGAGTCCTTTTATATTATATTAATGGACTTTTATGTGCCGGTACTGACATTATTATCCTTTTCCCCGGGACTCTAGACCCTGGACTCTGTATTCTGTACTCAGAACTCTCCAATCTCCATCCCAGCATGTATTCCGTTCTGTGTACGATTTTTTTTTTTTGGTTGTGCGCTGATTATTTTTATGCTCTTAACTTTTAGTTCGTTTTCTGCTAATTGCCGGAAGTAATTTAGTTTTAGACTTCTTTTACTTGTCCATGCTCTTATACCGCTTGGTCTTCGGAGTATATATTTCGTTTTTATTCGCATGCAGTTTTCCTGTTCATCAGAATGAAGGTTGAAAATGAAATGCACTGAATCGAAAATCCAGATGGTGATTTAGTAATAAAAACTATCAAGCGCGCCAGAGAGATGAACTGCAAGCACCATAGCCAGGAGGAAAGGATAACAACTTGATGGATTCTGGCCGGTGCTCTATGATTTATAAAATATACAAAAAAAAGGAAAATTATGTGCACGGGATTGCACAAACAAAAAGAGTCTGCTACAGAAAATGCACTAACTGCAGATGAATGTCATGAATTAATTATTTGATATTGTATAATGGAAGTTTGCTGTTACTCAAAGGAGACGGAAGTAAATGTTGGGTGTTATAAGTTATAATAATGCCTTTAAAATAAAAAAGAGTTAAAAAAATTTGTACTGAGGCTTATTTCGTTTAACATTCACTCAAGCCCCACTGAAGAAAAGGATGGTGCTGCCGGAGCTTAAACACAACTTTAGCGCTAGTGAACATGAACCGAATAATTTTTAAGATTTAGTCAGACGGATACATTCTTGGTGGATGAACTTTTAGCACTGATTGCCTAGTTTAAAAAGAGATAGCCCCCTTAAACGCGCCAACTGCTGCGGTATTCTTTTCTTTCTAAGAATCACTTTACTTGTACATTTCTCAACCACAAAGCAGGAGTCAGGAGTTAGCTCTAACAGCAGTTGGACAAGAAAAGACAAACTAGTTGAGACCCGGTTCATCCCGAACTGTGGAGTTGCCCAAATAGGTACCTCCGAAGGAAACAGAGCAAAAGAGCGAACCGAAAAAATCCGTAACAGTTGCAAATTAATTTCATTAGTCCTCGCTGAGGTAAATCCCGAAAAAAAAAATTAATACAAAATCCAAAGCGCATCAAATACCAAACCTCATCGCACGCATCATAATCCTTTTCATGTTCCGCAACCCAAACCCAAACGAACTCCATACAATTGTTTCTCTTTTTTTTTTTTGATTATTCAGCTTAACAAGGATTCCCTTTTGCACTCGCACCCACCCGCAACACGCGTTCCTTTACAGAAAATTTCCCCCGAAATATCATTTTTATTCAATTTTGCAAATTTCTCAACATATTCACCGGAAACATCGACCCCTCCACCCTTTCCGCCCTCAGACATCTATGAGCCGTAGAAACTGTTCCGCAAAATGGGTGATTTCACTTATACCCAACCATCACCATTCGCCACACATTTATAAACGTGTTTTGTTTGTTTGTTGTTGTTCTTCTTCACATGTGTGCGCTGGCTGAGATTTGTTTTCCTTTCTGGCTTTTTGCGAGAAAGCTAAATAAAACGACTATCGTCCTGGGAGCATACACACACAGAGGCAAACAAAAAAGTGAAAATGATTTGACGTAATGATGATTTAATTTTCCGAAAATCACTGTGGGGAATATACCCCCAGACTAAAGCAACCCACATGCCTCCGTCCGGAAGATGGAAAGTTGCTGAATATATTTTTGCGCCGTGAACAGATAAAAATTCAAACAAAGTTGGGTTGTGTGGTGTAATCAAATGTTGTTGTTTATCCTTAAACTTTGTTTTCGTTTTCGGCTATTCAGCCGATGGATAGACTTGTTCTATGTATGTATGACGGTAAAGAGGAACTCCATTTGAATTGCATCGCTACATCCAATCAACAAAGTGAATGACTTTCGGTCGTTCTTTTGCTCTCTCTCTCTCTGTCAATTTTGCTGGCCATCTCTATTGTCAGAAATCCCCTATTGCAGGAGAATTCATTAAAATTTAAATAAAAGCAGCCACTCACTAAAGTCAATTTCGAATCCGCCAATAACCAAAGGGACATGTGTTGCAATCGAATGAACAGCATCGAAAGCTAATCGATAACAAGCAACAGTATGCAGTTAAAAATGCAGACAAAGAAATGAAAAAGCTGATTCTCTCCATTTTTTCTATCGAAATTCTAATATCCTGCCGGTCGTGTGCAGTTGTAGAAATTTGTTACTCTATGCGATAATAACGGACGAGCGATTGGACATGGATGAGTCTGGGGATAACTGATGGTACCAGGGATGATCCTGTTTTGTTTTTTTTTCTATTTTGTAGTTTGTTCTGCAGTATTAATAACATTCTGATGGTGCAAACGCAGGATGCTGTTCTGAAAATCTATAGCCACTGATGAAATAAAATGTTCCTGGTGTATACAACAGGACGCCGAAGGATGCCTCAATGATTTATTTGTAGGAGACTACAACAGGCATGCAATAAACGAGGTTAAACGGAAATGGGTGTTAATAGTGTAGAATGCCATGTTGCACATGCAACAAAGTGTTTCATTTGGGAAGAAAGTCTTCAATATTTTATTTTTTCAGCTCTAGGGGATGTCAAAGAGTGCTAGAAGGGCATTAGTGGGCGACATCCTTGTATAGAACTAATTCTATGGTGGGTCGTCACAAGCCAGTGGCATACTTTTATTGAAAAATTTCGAGGACAGACAAATTACTATGACAATCAAAAATATAAGATCAACACTGTTTTCGGGAAAATTTTATTAATTTAAATTCTAGTAGTTTTTTTTTTAAATCATAGGTTATTTTGACACTGACAGCTGTTTCCCGCTCGAAATCTTGACAAAAAGCCAGTACCATACCTCCGCGGTGCGAAATGAGTCGCTTTACGCTTGAACAAAGTTGGGAAATATTGAAAAATTATTTCCAAAGTGCGTTTTTTGAAAAGAAGTTTTGTCCGAAATGAAGCACCCACCCCATCTGTACGCAAGTTTGTGCAGCAATTTCGTGTGACTGGTCCCCGTCGTCGCACACAGGCGGATTTTCCAAAAAACATGGCCAAAATTATTTTGTTGTGTTTGGTAGCTAATTATTGTAAAAATTCATCAGAAAAAGATAGTAGTAAACAAAAAACATTTTTTAGTAAACTTTGTACAATTTTATTCTACATAGAAAAACCACAAAAAAATCACGAAAAAATAAAGAATTTAAATTGTATGAAAAATAAGAAAAAGATAATAAAAGGTAATGAAAATAATTAAATTTTAAATTTTATTTGAATAAGTAAGAAATAAAATTAAAAAAATGTTTCATTGTTAATAATGTATAAATAGAGTAAAATATTTTCACTAATTTTAAGGCTCTTGTTGTGAATCTGAAACAAACTCTGTTTCCTCGATTTCTGGTTCTTTTAGGAACTGCAAAACTTCAGAAGGATAGGATTTTTAAAAGCATCGTAATTTCCTGAGGAGGCTAACCATCGACTTTTATATTCATATGCAAACTTAGTTAACATTTTCTTTGTTTCCTCTGAGGCATCAATGTTAGTGAAACTTCTTACTTTTTCTGCCAAAAAAATATTTTTTTCTTTAAATTCATGAGATGGACAACTTCTCAAGTATTCAGTAAGCTGATTTCTTGACAGAAAAATAAAACTCGATTGTGAGCCTGTAGCAAAAAAGCAAAAAAAAAAACAAACAAAAATCATATAGGCAACGCTTCATTTTCAGTAATTTCAAAAGCTTTACTTGACGATATCTTGCAACATCGCAAAATATCGCAACTTCTTGTGGTGATTCCTTAATATTAAGCTAAATTTTAAGCTATTTAATATTGCTTAAACACTGGACCGGTTTTCCACCGGAAAACAAAACTTTTTCTTTATGAAACAAAAAACTACGATTTTTTTGTTTGTCTCAAAAGTACTTATTTTGGACACCTTTTAAATCTACATAGCACTTAAAATTACATAAAAAGTTTGAACTAGAACTATTCTACTTACCACTAGCAACAGATTCCATAATAATTTGTTTTAATAAGTTCTCACAGAAAATTAAAAAAAAACAATGCAAATCAACCACTCACCAAACACCAAACTTGGTACTGCACGTGATTCACAAATGCATACACTTTAGAAGCATCAACTAAAGAAACGGTAGCAAAAAAAATAGCGGGATTATTCAGATAATATGCTCATGTAATATGTAAACAACTTGGCATGCAAAAAAAGCAACAAATTAGAATTTTTTTTTTTTTAGTTTTGGCAATGTTTTTTGGAAAATCCGCGTGTGTGCGTCGTACGGTGCGCACAGACGAGAATGTGGCTGCTGTAACCGAGAGTGTGAGACACAATAATTCACGAACATCAACTCGCCATCGATCTCAATACCAATCTCAATTTTCACGCACTAGCCTGAGGAGAATTCTGCAAAAAGATCTTGGATTGTTCGCTTGGAATGACAGAATTGAACGACGTTGCGTTTCATAATTAATGAGAATGTTTTCTTTTACTAATAAAAGCTAATACATTAAAAAAAATTAATTTTGTTCATTTTATTCCATTTTTAAAAAGAAACTTGTATCTTTGTATCTGGCCTACCCTGTATATATCGCTTGCACTCGACTTCATCCTGCTTACTTTTTTTGTGATTAAACAACTCATGTACTACAGATGTAAACCCAATTAGACTTCAGAGTTCTTTCACTGAAAACCTGAACTGCACAGACGTCTTATAAAACTATAAAATTTTCACCAATTTTAGTGGGCAGAATTACCAAGCGTTGGGCCTAAAATTTCTCACAAAATTGACCGAAAATGTCTTCTTTACTTAAAGCGATGTTGAAAAACATAAAAGCATTCAAAAAAACATTTTAAAAAAATCGAAAAATGCATTAAAAATTCTTAACTAAACGCAATTAATGTTGAAAAGACATAACAAATGCAGTTAAAAAAACGCATTAAAAGCGCTTAAAAAGTTTTTGGAAAACACATTCAAAAATGCTTCGAAAACCGGGCGCAAATGAGCTCTTTAAAAACGCCGATTAAAAAAATGCTTGCTTGACATATAATTGTTTGAATGGGAAACAAATTTCAGTAAGCTTAGTTTAATCCGAAACTCACACAAGTGTCCCAGAGTGTGAAGTATAAGAAAACACCATCAAAGATCAAATCAGTCCAACTTCATCATCAGACTGGATTTGAGAGAGTAGGAGAGATAGGCGTAATAAGAGACCGTCAAAATTTATTTCGAGAGGAATCGAATATACGGGGTAGCCTTATCAGAGAAAATACCTCCCAAAGTCGTAAGTTGAGGGTCTTTCTATTCACATCTGACTGGATTGATAAGCTTTTAGCTGGAAGATTTTTACAATCCAGCCAGGTTTTTTACTGGAAACTATTTTTGTTTGACTGTTTTTAAATATGCTAAATTTAATCTTTTTGCTCTGAGCTTGGAAACATATCCTACTAATGCAATCATACGTTTGCATTGATACAAGTTTCTACTTTGTTAGTCTACAAATGCTGCTTCAACTTTGATATACCTACAAAAAAAAAGTCTGAAGTTACAAAAAAAGTTGATAATTGACTGGATTTTAGTTTTTTGACTGTTTTTTTTCCAGTCAAATAACTGGAAGGCCGATTTCAAAATGGCAACTCTGTCTAATAGACCAAAAAGTCTCCTCTGTCAGCAGGTGTTGAAAACTGTTATTTTTTCCTGAGCTCTGAACCTGAACTCTGGACTATCAGTGCAGTTCAGGCTCTTATTGTCAGTCTTGTCTTGTCACATTCGTTTTGGCATTGCCAGTGTTGCGCTGCATCCATTGATGGCATTTTAATCACAATAAAAATAAGCAGGAGGAGTCCACTGTTACCCAAAATAAATGAAGTGCACGACTGGGTCGCACGAAACTTTCTCGTTTAGTGCGAGTTTGACTGAAATTCAAAGTCATTTAAGCAAATCTTTTTTTCGGGAAGTAAGCATTACTTGGTTTTTAGGGTATTATCGAAATCGAAAATGGGGTTTTCGAGATATGAGCAGTTTTTAAAGTGAGCGTTTCCAGCGATTCGAATTGAAAATTAAGGACGCAATAATTTTGAAAACATCAAATTTACTCTATGTTTGCATTTTGGTCAAAATCATGCCGTTTTGAGGTAAACTAGGGAAAACTTTATTTTTGAAAAATGACTTTTTTCAAAAATCCATTTTACGATAATACAGAGAAAAACTAAGTTTTCCATTAACTTAGAAATGACCATATTACCTTAGAAATTAATTTTTGTTACAATCGTATGGACCGCTTTCAAGATATGTCCAAATTTCAAAAGTACCGTTACTCGATTTTTTTGCGATTTTACATCACTGTAAGCCCCCAAACTTTAAATCCGAAGTTTGAACGAAATCCGTTCAGCTGCTTAGGCTGTCGACCTCGGGACAGACAGACAGACGGACAGAATTTCGCGACCCACTTTTTTGAGTTCGCCTATCATCGTAATGTCAGAATTGGTTAACATCTCGAGTTCGAAATTTTGTACTAATATCTTTCTCTTAAACACTGCGTACTTGCAGGTGTCAAATGTTGTACATCTAGAAATAAGTTCTGAGGGCAGCTGCATATCCAACTGAATCGAGGAGTACGTTTATAAATTTCAAGGATTTTTGCCCTAAAAAATAATTTCCAGTGTTAAGAGTGCAATTTTTGGATTAAAATATCCCGCTCAACTCATTCAAACATCTAATTGCTTTATTGCAAATCCTATTTCCATTTCACTTTTAAATTACTTTTGAAGATTTCTTTCGAAATCGATCAGTTCTGTCTGCAGAATATGATTACATACAAAAACTCATCATTTCTGCGTGCGGAAAACTTTTTCAATAACTCTCCGCAAAAGAAATTATCTCTCCAGACAGGAAGACGAAAAAAAAAACCGCACAGCTTCTTCAAAAAGCCAACATTATCCTTTGTGCAATAAGAGTAACTAATTCCACTTTGCAGTCAACCCCAACCTAAACCCGTTCAGTGTAACTTTTCTGTCATTCCTGGACAAAACTTTGTCGCTACATCAGAAAACCAGTTTTGTATCCTTCCTTCTTTATCGACGGAACAGGACGGGGTATATAATGCGACAACGCATTTAATTATCAACCCTCCAGTACGAGTAATGTCAAACACACAAACCTTGACAGACGTCATTCGGATGACATTTGTTTATCTCGCACAAGAACATACCTACGCAGGCAGTGACTGAACGAATCCTTTTGATAGCATCGTTGCTATTATAATTTCATTTCACCAACCCACCCCAGCAACATGTAAGCCAACCGCACAGAGTACTCCCCCGACGCTGTCAAGAAATTCAACTTTTCTCGACAAAGGACGACAAAGCAAAAAAAAATTAAAAAACAAAAACAAAAACTTGAGCGAGTTTTTTTTTTGGGCAACATCCGTTCCAGCTTAAGCTCATTTCCTCTGACACAAAGATGGAGCGAAAACTTTTCGCAGCAACTCGAACCACTTCTTAATAGAAAATTTGACAGCCGTGAAATGCTTTTCAATGTTTTGTTTCCAATTCATCCCGCACCGCCTCCTTCGTTTCTCGTAAATAATTGTACAGAATGTGAACTTCTTATTCCTCTTTGCGTCGATTTCCCAAGCGATTTTCCGCCAATCTTTCGCCAAAGGTATACAAGGCATTCCGTTCGAATGGGCGACAGCATGTTTGTAGATCACGAAGAGCGGGAGAACTGCTCCTTGGTGCATGTCTTGGGAGACTCACCATCACCATCCCCCGAGTAGGAGAATATCCCTTCGGGAGGCGAATTGTTAAGATACCGGAAAGACGTGTTTATTGTTTGTCAAAAGAAAAAAAAAAGAAGAAAAATACCGAAACACATTATGACGAGAAACAACCGACGAGACAAAAAAGGTCCATTCACTGCCAGGAGGTTTTGTGTGCAGTGTAAACTGAAAAGTGACTGAATGAATGGTTCAGACTCAGACTCAGAGGCCAAACAGGCCGGCAGGAGAGTTCGTCGTCGTTTGACTGCCAAAAGGAGTGAGAGACCGGATATGAAATTGAAAAGCCGGAAAATTATTTATATCGAAATTAATTCTGCTATTTTGTGCGTATAAATAGTAGTGGGTCTGGGTATTCGGGACTCTGGCTATACTGCAGGTACAGTATGAGTATCTCTTGACAGAGAGGAAAGTTGGAATAGGAAAAGGGTCGGCTTTTGTGCGAAGCTTAATGTACATCGGGGCAGTCTTTGTTTGCATTTCGAAAAGACGCATCTGGGGGAATGTTTACATTTCTCCAGAGTGGCAGGTGAAAGTGTTTTAATTATGAATGACATGACTTGGCTAAAGGAATATTTCCGAAAGACATAGGGTTTTCCTTTATGTACCTAAAGAAACTATTTGTGCGGTTTATGTATTGTGAAAGCTTGTCAGAATTTGAATAATCAGAAGCACTTTCCTGGATATGTTGAGGGTTTGGGGTGGTGCTTTGGATATCGCAGGGCTGTGGGCATTTTTTTACAATGGTTTATTGGTTTATTGGTTTATTTATTTAAGTCTACCATTTTACAATTTACAGACTATATAATTACATAATTTTAAAAAAAAAAGCAAAAAAAAACTCTTAACATAAGAGAAAAAATATTTAATAAAAAAAAAACAAAAACAAAAAAAAAAAAAAAAAATAATAATAAATAACTAAATATATGTATACATAGCAAAAAAAAAACTCTTCAAGTGAAGAAAAAAAAAAATGAAGTTTAAAAATTTATCGAAAAGAAATAAGGAAAAAAAACTTCCACTTAGTGTGCAAGAAAAAATATAATCAATTACCCTAAGGGAAAAACTTGTGCTTTTAATAATTACATTCGTAATATTCTAAGCAAAAGTTAAAAAACCCTATGAGCAATTATAACAATTCATTTAACCGTTTTTTAAATGCAATCCTGTTGATCGAAATATCAACACTGGAATCACCGGAGTTGCATATTAAATTAAAACTCCTAATGCACCTTGTTAAAGGCTCATTCATTCCATAGCTTGTCGAATGATTAGGTTCATAAAACAAGCCATGCACACGTAACGGTATTCCCGGAACGTAAAAAGAGAGCTTGGACAGTAAAAACATTGAGTTTATTCTTCCAGAAGCGATGTCTTTTACAAACGTTATGTCCTGAATAAGTCTTCTCGTTTCCAGGGACTTTAAAGTTTATTATCCGACATCTTTCTTCATAACTGGGCATTTCTACTGACCCATTAAAGTGACGAAGGCAATATCTTGAAAAAGACTTTTGTACACGTTCAATCCGATTTATATGCACCTGATATGCTGGTGACCAAATAATAGAACAGTATTCTAAAACAGATCTTACTAAAGAACAATGCAAGGTTTTAAGAGTTTGTATATCTGAAAAATCCTTGCTGTTCCTTTTAATAAATCCAAGAAGAGAGTTAGCTCTGGATATTGTGCAGTCTATGTGTTTATTGAAATTTAATTTTGAATCAAACGTAACGCCCAAGTCTTTTATTCCCTCAGATCTAGTTATTAAGTGCCCAGCTATAGAGTAACCATAGAATATAGGCAACCTAATGTGGAAAAATGACGAAACCTTACATTTCCCTAAGTTCAGTTGCAAATTATTACAATTACACCAATCCGTAATTGCGTCTATGTCAACCTGAAGCTTTTCGCAATCGGCTACAGATTTGACTCTACACAATGGAAATGGACACAGGAAATGGAAATTAGTATAACTCCATAGTCACAAAGAGAGCTATTGTTTTAAGATGTTCCCAAAACTCGCAGAACGGAGATGTCATTCAGAACGGACCGCTGTCAATACTCACTGTTGGGTCGGATGGAAACGGTGCTGGCGGCTTTTAGGAAGACCTGGACATCCACCTCTTGTTTGACCTCAAGAATTATTGCAGGCCCAAGTCATTGTCATTCGACAAGCCACTCTGATTGGTTCGGTATGGTTATTTATATCGACAGTCAGAAAGCTAAGAAATCCCTCATATCCAGCACACCAATATCGATGGCAGAAACAGATTATTCTCAACAAAAAAAAATCAGCCTTTGCTGGGGTTCAAGGTCATTGCGATGTCTCAGGGAATTGCGTAGCTGACTTATTGAGTAGACTATGTCCATCCGGTGTGAATAGTATAAACGTGGCCAACATTGCAACATTGTCGTTAAATGCCTTATATCCACTTTGATACTTGCGGGAAGGGAAACAACACCTCTAAGCTAACATGGCTAAATCCAAACCATAAGAGCTCCTTTTAGTTTCAGTAGAATGCACCTTTTTTTGGTAAAAGTGCACCTAATGGAGTACTTGCACTAGACAAAGGAATGCACGTCATAAACGTCGAGTTGAAGCACATCGTTGATCAACTCACGTCAATGCGCTTGCGCTGTCTCTGTGATTGATGTCTGGATTAGTCGCTGCTATTGCTAGTGTCGGGGTCGCATGAACTGACAGCCCTAGTTATATTTTTGATGTGATATTGCTGTCCAAGACCACGATTTTTACCAAAATCACGACATCAGCTCTGCGGCTGATAATGCGATCCTCAAAAACAGGGCGCAAAACATCGAGTGTAGCTTCGGCTGTGTGGCCTGTTGCCAATATCCTCCTCTTCAATTTTTGTGAACAAAAATTCGTTCAACATGGCCCGATAACGATCGCCATTGACTGTAACGGCCACTCCTTGCTCATTTTCGAAGAAAAATGGCCCAATTATGCCTCTGGACCAAATTCCGCACCAAACAGTGACTCGTTTTGGGTATATCGGCTTTTCAATGTATGCGTGCGGGTTTTCTGTGCCCGAAATGCGACAATTTTGCTTGTTTACATACCCGGCAAGATGAAAATGAGCTTCATCTGAAAAGATGATTTTTTTGGCAAGATCGGCATCTTCTCTAAGTCGATCGCAGGCCCACTTAGCGAAGCGAAAACGCATTGGATGGTCATTTGGCTTCAATTCCTGAACCCATTGGACTTTGTATGGCGTCATACCAAGGTCTTTATGCAAAATTCGTCTCAATGATGTCTCCGAAATGTTCAATTGTTGAGAACGACATGATTTTCAAAGTAATGTCGCAATATTTCCCAGCGTTGTTCAAGCGTATACACAACCATATTCGTTCAGCGGAAGGATAAAACTAATTATCTGTCAAATCAGACATGAGCTAAGTGTTACCATTCGCTAAATAAGCACTAGTTAAAAAATGGCGGACCCTTCAATTATCAATTTGATATTACATGGATTGTAAATTGCAAGAACAATTCGCAATTTACAACTTTTCTGTTGTAAAATACGATTTCGTCCCTTAGCAAATTACAACCATTTAGTCTTGAATTGCAAGTCAATAGTTCCGAAGTTGCAATTTACAAATTTTCAATCGTAGATTGCACCTTATTTTTATCATTTTGCAATTTACGATTCTCGAGTGGTGATTTGAGGCATCACCGTATTAAATTGAAAATCTTTTATCGTGAAATTAGAAAACTTTGATCTCAATTTACAACTTATATCTTGTGATTTACAAATCAAAATAGTTTTATTAATTAGGTTATTTTCGAATACATATTTACAGTCATATTTTATAATTCTTTTTCCTCCTGATATCTACGAGAGTCATACGACGCCACATCTTCCGGAGATAACGGGATTTATCTGGGATGGTTTTTTGGTCTATGTTGAAATTTAAAATGCAAACAAAATATTTAGATGAACTTGACATTGATACGTACCTACCTTTACAATTCTTCTCGATTACATATTTTAGAATCCATTCCAATTTATACTTCCTTCCTAATTGCGAGATGTACATTTTGAAAAAAATACAGATCTATATGCATACTTCGGCTTTTTTGGAATTATTCAATAGGTACTTACAAAATGTATTCCAGAATGCTTTATAATTAGAAGAACAGAGTTCACAACCAATACGAATTAGTTATATGTACTTAAACAACTTCAACTTGACTGCTTTAAGCAAAGATTGAATACCGACTGCCTGTCTCTGCAACGAAGCGCAACGTGCACAAGGTAGATTTGGCTTCATGAAAGCAGCTGTCTATACCACATACATACATTCATCCATAAAAAGAAAGGATTTAAAAGGATTTCGATAGGTATATGGACTGTGCATCCAAAAATTCCACACAATAGGTAGTTGATTCCATGGAAATTACAAAAAATATTTTGCAGTTTACGACTTCTACGTCAATATAAGTTTTCAGTTTCATGTGTTAAATTATTACAAGATTTTATTGATTCATCATTCAGTGTTGGTAAATCACCAACTATTTTTCGCAATTTGAGATTGTGAAGTGGTGGTTGAGAAATTGACCTATTGGAGTGGCAAATTGCGCCAAACAGTCTCGCAAATCACTACAAATAAAAGAAGCTCGAATTGATACTTCTAATCGTAAATCTCAAGAAATAGAATTTGGTATTCTCCGCCGTTTTCAATGTCAAATTACCAATTTTTGTATCAATCCATGAAAACTTCGTTGTGATTTGCGAGACATATATAATTTGTAAATTTCAACTCCAAATTTTGCAATTGGTGATTTTCAATTCTTTCCGTGTGTGAGCTGTGAGGTTAAACAGCAATTAAATGAATTGACCAATCCACTGTACTACGCGTACGATGCTTTTAAGCAACTGAATATACTGAACGCGTTAAATTAAGAGGTGATCTGCCAATTGAATGTGTTCATCAACTATAGATTTGTGAAGTTGTTCGAAAATTTACTAAATTGATCAACAAAATGTACTAGTTGATAAAATTTATTTTCAACCAATCTGACAATTAAACAAGCTGATCAACTATAGATTTGACAAATGAATAATTTGATCTAAAACGTGTTAGAGGTTATTTAACTTTGGAGCTAGGTGTCTGTGGGTTTTCAACCACTTCGCACATGAGACAATTTAACATCTGATTGAGTTGATCACCTACAATATTATTCATCAGTTGATATAAATTGATCAACCAGTTGTACATTGTTAATCAACCATAGAAACAAATGATCAATGCGCTGTACGAGGATTTTCAACAATTGAATGAGTTGATCAACTCAGTGTACAGGGGACTTCCAACATTTGATCAACTGTCAGTTAAAGTTATTGAACAATTTAATCGGTTGATCATCTTTACATATGAGGATGGCATCGTGTTCAATACGAAAATGTAATTTTGTTCACTTATATACGAAGCCATAATATTTTTAGTTCACTCAAAATGTTGCCCAAATAATTGAACGAAGTTGGTTGATTCAGTTGCACATGTAGTGTTTAACCTACACTTAACCCAATGCACCTTTTTTGTTGTGTATAGCATTTCCCAAAGCTATAAAGTGTCTACATAAGCAACGTTGGTTAATTGACCAGTTATCTGGTAAATAAGCCAACTTTATTTGTTCAATTTTCAATTTCGTACGATTTAGAGAAAATCTTTACCTCATTACAATCATCACCCAATAAGCGTTACCACAATGATACAAGTGTAACAAAAGTGTTACATTTTTTAATTATTAAATAATTTTGTTACAATTTTATTTTTTCCCATTAAAATATTTTTTCGTTTTTCTCGTTAAAAAAATATTGAAAAATTGAACTGGCAGCACTTTTTTCTTTCGAACAAACTTCTATCAATGTTTACACAGAGCACAAGTTGTGCAAAACGTCAAACTGCGAGTGGGAATGGGAACGGGAGGGAATGAGAAAATACAACAATATTTTTCTGTCTCGCCGCGTCGCAGTTGACAATGTTCTACATCTCGTGGTAAATAAAGTTTGTGAAATAGAAATTGAAATCTACTTCGATGGTCAATAATTTTTTTTTTTTTTATTTGTTAAACACAAAATGGACAGGTAGGTCAATTAAGAGCTTTTTTTTTTGTAAAATTATAAAATTTAAAATTTTTTTTCAGTTTGCTACATTTTTTTTTCCATTTGTTACACTTTTTAAGAAAAATTGTTACACTTAAAAAAAAAAAAAACTGCGGCAACATTGCACCCAATACTTGACCCCGATTTGTATAGAGACTTCATTAATTTTAAAGAATATCTTTCCTATTTTTAATGGACAAATATTTAGAGAGAAAGCTATAGAATTTTTTTACTTGTATGATTTGATATAGGATTGATGTTTAAAAAAAAAAATAAGAAAATTAAAAGATCTGGTGTCTGATTGATATTTTAAGGTAGAAATGTTGACGGTAATTCTTAATAGAGCCCGACATAAAAAGTTTAGACGTTGAAGAAATGTGACAATGTCATTGGCTTACCACTGTTGCCATAAAGTCGCTTACAACCGTTTAATTTACACATCAACATTTTTTTGTCATGCTACATCTACCATAAGTGAATATATCAGCCATTCAGGAAATCAGGCAGGAGAGCGCCCTAAGTATGGGCCCGGTCTGCCCTTAGTCCATACCCATAAGCGACAAAAACCACTCCATAACCCCCAATTGATAATAATTTCTGCCGTCGCCCCTCCCCCCACCATCATTATGCTGTTGTCAATTAAAGTTGAAAAACTCACGCGTAATTGGAGCGTGAAACCGAAAATATTAATCGAAAACTCCTGCATCGAATTTGTCGCCACATCAGCAGCAGGCGCCCAATATAAGCCTCATCCACCCCCATGTCCACATAGATGTCACAATGTCGTTCCAATTAAAAAAAAAAAAAGGCCAACCATCCAAATTAAGCTGGACGCGTGTTAACTGCATGATATCGCACCACATTAAATGGATTTCCCCGAGTGTGCGTGCAGTACCTACCAACGACCGCCACATAACCGCGCACTTTCGCCTCAGTTCATATTTAGTTTGGTCGCCATTGTCGATGAGTGCTGCCATCTGTTATTGTGTATGCCGTTTGCTCGCCCATCCCGCTCCATATAATATGCAATTATGAAATTTATGCAAAATAATTAAACTTTTTAAATGTTATGTCGCAGTCGCAGTCGCAGTCGCCTATTAGTTGCGGTGGTATTTGTGGACTAAGAGCGTTACTGGCCGCAAAAATACGCGAAATCCGCATAATTCCGCCCAGTGCGTTGCGTATATACCTTTGTGGTGATGATGTGCGTTTTTTGTTTAAAATGTATGAAAGAGTGCGGGTGTTCAGATGGCCGAGTGGTCAAGTGTTAGTGTTAGTTGAACCGGTTTTTAGTATCGCATTTTCGAACGGATGTGGGTTCTTTTTATGGTTTCATGGATCAGGGCGGGTTCAATAGGCTTTTTGTCGAAATTCAATTTATTTTTCGGAAAATCTGCTGAAATCTGTTATATTTGTAAAAATTAATTAACGCAAATATTTTGAACAATAGGTCGGTTGATGTAGTTGGTAGCGGAGTGGTATGCAAATGTGTAGGCGGCCTTTTTGTGGCAAATTGCGGATTAAGTGGTTTGATATGAAATTAAAAAATTAAGCAGGGAGTTTCAGGTGAATGGTACGGAATGGAAATTATGACAGAATGTGGTTAAAGGACTAGCTACGCAATTTTCTTAGTAAATCTGTGTCCTTTTGGCAGTTCAGATTGGAGGAATCTTAACTTTCTTTGCAGCTCTAAATGCCTATAGACCAGTGACGTTTATCCAAAGGTGCGCAGGTGTTCTCTTCACACCCTATCCAAATCTTAACTTAAGTTCATTATGAAACACATTTCTGTTTCTTTTTGATAATTTATGCATTAACTAATCAGTATTTGTATACGAATAGTTGAAATCAACATAAGATGTTGAAGGAATTGTATCGAACCAAAATCCAAATCTCCCTGAATCAATAATTCCAATTCACAGTTAAGGCAACTTGGTGGTAATGAAACTCAACCATCGGGGTGTTCATCTCGCTTTAGAGTACCCTAGACAGGCAAAATAACATACAAAAAAAGGCAAAACAAAAAATAAAAAATCCTTTTCCCTCATAAATCGACCTGGCTTGTTGTTCTCCTACATCATGCACACAGTTCGCTTCCCACCAACTGCTTGTGTTTCATTTAAGTTTTCGTTCCACCCTGGCACACATAGTCTTGGTGTGCTTGGGCGGAACAAGAACAAAGCACAACACAAGATCATGCAAGATACAACATACAAGTACAACTACACTTACAACAGCCAGAGCTAGAGTACCTTTCAAATCCTAGTGCTTCGTTCTCCTGTGGTGCGCTAGTCTTTGCAGAACCTTAAAGCACAAGCTGGAATTTTATACAATTATTCTGGTCCTCTAAAGGCCGGTCTGTTCACGGCTGGTCAAATCACCAAACCATTGATTTGCGACAAATCGTTCCATCTTCCAGTTCATTTGTCAATTGTCAAATTCAGTGATTAGCCGAATCTATGGTACCATTTTTTTCTGGCTCTTTGTGTTTTTGTTAATGAATTTATTTTCACTGTTGACCACATAAACGTCAAAATCAAATGATACAGGAATTTTTTTTTAAAAACAGAGGAGTAAAATCTTTTTCGTAGTGAAACAATAAGCTAGTAATTGAGAACAAAACTAAATCAGTACAACAAGCAATAAAAACTGTTAACTCATTATTGAAAATCATTTCAATTTCTTCTACGAACGTCGCAATAACTTTCTCATGCTCTCAATATTAAACCAATTTATGAGAAGTGTCAAAGGACAAAAATGTTGAAAGTAATCTTAATTCATCCGGCTGAAGTTGGGAACGAGTCTGTCCCCTCACCTTCCATAGAATGGCGTGCAGTGTATTGTATACATCTGTCAGTTGGAAATGTTAACTTAACCGAATAGATTTTATTGGTCAGGGCCTTCGCTCCATCTTGCTTTATATATAAGTTTATTCATTTTATTATTTGTATTCTTTTTCGCCCAAGATTGCTCGCAATATTCTACAAAAAGTTGTTGTATAGCAGCTGCGTCAAAACTAAACGAAGTTCTAGTAAATCGTTGGTTAAATCTCGTTAACCGCGCAAAATTGGCTGGTTATCGATTTCTTGGGTTTACTAACCAAACCGTAGATTCTCTGGTTAATATTTTGCTGAACAAACACATTCAGTGGTTATTAGCTGGATGATCAATGATTACCAAGATTGAACAAACCGGGCCTAAGTGTATAAATATGTAATAGAATAGACTCAGCGTCTCCCAAAGTGTGATATCCGAAGGATATCTTGGTGCTCCGCGGCAAAATAAAAAGAACGAAATAGCAAAATTCCCTTACACTAGTGACTATTTCATTTTGTGCTTCTGAACTTGTCATTTTAATCGCAGCAATCGAATTTGAAATGCTCATTTGAAAGAAATCAATACATACAAACAAACTAAAAAATAATTCGTGTAAAAAGATGTGGGAATCCCCGACAAATGAAAATTATTAAAGAGACGTACCAGAGACGACCATATACGCTGACGCTAACTGAAATTTGTACTGGGACGACGTTTATCTGGTTTTAAACGCGCCCAATATACGGTTTTTGTTGGGTCGGTATCTATTTATACAGGTTAAAACGAATCGTAGCGCGGTGTATTTAATCTATATTTTGCTTTTAGTGCGTGAATTTTACTTTTTATTTGTTTTTTTGTACATTGATGTGGCTCTGTGGATCTATCGACGTGAAAAGATCAAAAGATCGTGAGAGATCAAAAATAATAGGTACTATGGATCGCTGGCTAAAGTCTGGGTCGTTAAAAATAACCGCTGAAAGCTCCTTAACAGCACCCCCAGTAGTTACTAAAGAGTCAGAAACTGGCAGGTACATAATACAAAACCATATATGTTTATTTCATAATGGGAAGTTTCCTATCGCTAGAACCGCATTTGTATTAGATGCGTTTTGATTCATATTTAAATCTTGGATTTGCTTGGACAAGTGACAACAAACCCCAATGCGTAATTTGCGGCAAAGTGTTGCCGAATAGTGCGATGTTTCCAGCAAAAATGAAACGTCATTTTGAGGGGATTCATCGAGATTGCAAAAGCAATCCGACTGATTTTTTTAAAAGGAAGTTTGGTGAACTTACAAATTCTCAAACAATTATTACTAACCACTCAAAGACAGTGAACGAAAATGCGTTGATGGGGTCCTACTTAGTGAGTTTCCGAGTTGCGCAAACTGGCGAAGCCCATACAATCGCTGAAAACTTAATCAAGCCATGCGTTAAGGTCATTGTTGAGTGTATGTTGGGTGAAAAGGCCAAAAAATTAGTTGACACCGTTCCTTTGTCAAATAACACAATATCACGAAGAATCGGAGACTTAGCAGAGAATGTCAAAACTACTTTACTTTCGCGAATAAAAGTCACAAAATTTTCGCTGCAAATGGATGAATCAACAGATGTTGCAGGGTTGGCTGTTTTAATAGTAATAGGTGGCGCAAAAGTAATCCTCCTATCATAAAATGCTATAAATTTTGCGATTGGCCCCTAATGTCAGTTCTGTTTTGACATTTGTGTAGTAAACACATGCGAAATACACGTTAATAAAGAATGTTATGCTACACTGCTCCAGAACGCTCAAGCTAAAGCCATCCTTAATCACCACCAAGAGGAAGATGATTTTTCATCAAAAATAATCATGAGTGATGGGGCCCATTTCCATCTTAGCGGGTACGTAAATAAGCAAAATTTACGCTTCTGGGGCACTGAAAATCCGCGTGTAACCCACGAAGAGCCATTACACCAGCTCAAAGTCACTGTATGGTGTGTTGTTTTCGCTGGAGGAGTCATCGGACCTTTTTTCTTCGAAGACGTCGCGGGCCAAACGGTTACTGTGAATGGTGAGCGCTACAGAGCAATGATCAACGAGTTATTTTTGCCGCAACTTGATGAATTGGGATTGGAAAACATGTGGTTCCAACAGGACAGTGCAACGGCACACACTGCACGTGCCACAACCGATATGCTGAAGGATGCATTTCCCGGGCGCCTAATCTCCCGTTTTGGCGATTTGCACTGGCCAGCAAGATCGCCTGATTTGACCGCTGCAGACATCTTTTTGTGGGGCTTTTTGAAGTCGCGGGTTTATGTCAACAAGCCTCAGACTCTTGCAGCTCTTAAAGACAATATCCGTCAAGAATGTGAGGACCTATCGCCGGAAGTTTTGGCCAAAGTGTTGGAAAATGCCATAAAAAGGGCTCAAATGACAATCAACTGTGGCGGCGGCCATTTACATGACATCATATTCTCGACTTGATGTAAAAAAAATTAAAAGACCAAATAAAAATAATCCACAAGAAGAATCAAAGTTTTTCATTTTTTTTTTTAAATTACAGCCAAAAAACATCGGAAGGTTATTTTTGCGCCACCTTGTATTTGTGCGCTACCAATACCAACAGTCCTTTCAAGAAGATCTGCTTTTCTGCAAGCCGTTGGAAACTACAACAACTGGTGCTGAAATTTTTAAATTAATAGACAATTTCTTTATTGTCAATGATATCCCATGGGTTAACTGCGTGGATGTGTGCACAGACGGTGCCAAGGCCATGACTGGAAAAACGTCCGGTGCCGTCTCAAGAATAAAACAAAATGCCAAGGAATGCAGCAGTAGTCACTGCGTTCTACACCGCCATGCCCTTGCAATGAAAAAAATGCCACTCTACTTAAAAGAGGTCTTAGACGAAAGCGTGAAAATAATTAACTTTATTAAATCTCGACCTAAGAATTCAAGGCTATTCAAAGTATTGTGCGATGAAATGGGTAGTCTACATATGTCTTCACTTCTTCACGCAGAAGTAAGGTGGCTTTCTCGCGGCAAAACACTGACGCGGCTTTTGGAAGTCAGAACCTTCCTTATGAACTACAACTTTGATTTGGGCGACAGATTGTGTAATGAGCGTTGGCTCTTGAAATTATCGTATCTAGCCGATATTTTTAAAAAATTAAATGATTTGAGTGTATCACTTCAAGGAAAGACAATAACTGTTTTCGATGCCAGTGATAAGGTCGAAGCATTTAAAAAGAAAATCAAGTTTTGGGCGAAATCTTTAAAAAATCGAAACCTAGACAGCTTCCCAATGGTCAGCGAATGTAAAGAGGAAATAGATTTGGGTATTCCTGACGACATTTTAAATGAGTTTCATTTACATCTGCTAAGTTTGCTCGAAAATTTCCAAAGCTACTTTCCGGAAGAATACCATTCAAACATTAAAGAAAATGTGTGGGTTGCAGACCCGTACTCCGCCGCGTTGGAAAAGCCAGCATCTCTGACATCGTTGCAGTTTGAGTGCTTAATTGATTTGACATCAGATTCTTCTTTAAAGGCAAATTTTGAAACTAAGAAGTCTTTATCAGAATTCTGGTGTATGTTGAAGGACGAATTCAAAATTTTGTCAGACAGAGCCAAAATAATTCTTCTGCCGTTTGCAGCAACATACATGTGCGAATCAGGATTCTCCGCCTACGTTGGAACCAAAACAAAATATAGATCCCGTCTCGATGCAGAGCCAGATATTCGGTTGCAGTTGTCCCAAATTCAACCAGATATACAAGCATTATGCAAAACTCACTAGATATTGAATTCCTTATGTTCTTTAATTAACATTGTTCTTGTTTTTTTCGTTGATGTTACTTGTTTTACTTGAATTTAATAAAATATAAAAAAAAAAATTTGAGTATTGCATTTTTTACACATACATAAATGCGAAAATAGCGTAAGTGTAACGAAGTGCTCCGCGAGCAATGTTTGACCTAAAAAGTGCTCCTCGACCAAAAAAGATTGGGAACCGCTGGACTATAGAGGTCGGTTGCACAGTGACAACAACTGACAAAAAATATGAATATTCAAATATTTGAAATTGCAACTGCTTTAATTGCTACTTACGAAACCATTCTCACAGCTGTTCAGCTAATAAATTGGAACTATGTATGTAATTTATTATGTTAGGCCAACACTACTTTCTCCAAATTATATTTTATCTTTTTTTAGGAACTTTCATGAAAAAAATTATGAATTCAAGCTTTGGTCGCGTGGTTGCCATTCTATTTATAAGCAAAGTTGTCTGCTTTTTTGAAATTATCTGATCATTTTAGAGTTGATGTAAATAAGCACATTGCTTCCCAATAGAAAAAGTAAAAAATAAATCTACCTATAAAGAAACCTAGTAAAGGGATCGTTGTCTATCACGTCCTCGTAGGGGTCTGGAATAGAACAAAAACTACACTACACTACTAAAGTAGAAAATGTAGTTAACACCCTACTGAAAGCACCACCGCACGTCACTGCTATAGACATTCTTTTCCCAAGGCGACAACCATTCACACACGCCGTACCAGTGTATATGTTGTGTGGTTATGACAAAAATACTTGAAAACGCACACTCTAATCTGGTTTTCTTAACGAGTTAAGTAAGGCCGATCGTACACAATGTGCGCATCGAATGCAAAAATGCACTCTCACTTTTGTTGTCCCTATTGCTCGGTAGGTGCTGGCCTTGTGCTCACTTCCACTGATGCCAAGTACATTCCAAGTGTGCTGTTGTTGAAAGCTGCCAAATGCGGTCAGGGTGTTGCTCAACACCCGATGTGTGGGAATATTTATAAATGTGGCCATCATCTGGTTTGGTAGCCACCTTGAAAACTGCAGGTTCTTACCAACTGATAAAGCCGAAAATCGCACAAATTGATCAACTAGGTGTAGGAGGCTTTATACGACAATTGAACGAGTTGCTCAACTATAAGTGTACCTGCGAGATTATTCCATATTTAAATAAGTTAGAGGCTTTTCAGCAATAAAAAGCCTTGATGTACTAGGTACTTGAATGACACTGTTCCGAATTGAGTGCTAAAAACAGCTTTTAAGACACAATCCGATTTTTAGTCGAAAGGGAATCCTTCTTAAGCCTTGCAAGAGCCAAGGTCTACTGCTTCGTCTGAGAGAAAAGGGCTATTCAACGAACATTCCTCTCGTCAGCTCTGAATAAGAAGACGGTTTTTTGCAAATCAAGATCTATGGTAGACTCAGTCGAGTTGGTTATGACGATGGGTCATGACATGCATAAGTTGCTTTAGAGAGCAGGCTTTGACACTGGGCTTTTGTACGGAACGATTCACAAGCTGTCTTTATTATACAGTCCCCATCTAGAAGATGCAATAAAAGTGACTTTTGTCGATGGAATCAAAGTGCGCCAAGAAACTGGTATGGTGCGCCACAAGGCTGCGTCTTCGTTTGTTGGTCTTAGCAACACACAATATCAACCTACCCACCAACCTACTACTACAATGGACACCGTCTTTGATTGTGATATTAAGACATAAAAAAGCTTTCCCCTATTCCCTCAACTTAAATGGAAAAGAAGAGCTTATCAGCGACCCTAATACCATTAAGAAAGATGTGGCAAACTTAATACACCTAACTAATTGGGTAACTCAATGAAACTTGTCCTCCAGACAGGCCAGGAACTTTAACCAATGACCAAACCAAAAGTATAAAAGAAACTGCAACAAAGGACATGACCTACCTCTTGGTCATTCCATTTCTACTCCGACTGTTGGTGCAATGAAAAACTTTCAAACATTTTGCACTATTTCCTCGTAGTCCTGTTGAATTTTCTTCTGCCGCTTCTTCTTTTTATAGGTACATGCAATTCGTATTCAAAGGCCCAGCCTTCTAAACTCCGGGACACGACGGTGAATTTTAAGTTTTCGGGGCAAATTTAATTTTCCCATTCTGCTCTTTGCATGTGAACTCATAATGGAGGGGCGGCTTTTGTTTTGCTTAGAAATCGGATATCCTTGCGATGTTGATTTCATTTTGCGAGCCAATTTTCTGCAGTTTGAATGTTCAGATCGAGACGTTCGTCGGTTTTTATTAGATTATATCGTGACGGGTCCTCAAGTTTGGTTCGCATAAATTGAGTTGGGATATTTTTCGTAGCGTGAGTGGAATGCCAAAAAAAATGGATGAATCGAGAAGCGGACAAACGACACAAGTGAGTCTATGTTGGAAATAAATTGCAGATAAAGTGTGAAATGCTTGCCGATAGATGATAGTTCTGGACTTAAAGTTTTGCGAGTTGAAGTTGAAGGTAATGTTTTTATTTTTAGAGAATTTTTTGTAGAAGTGGCAGCACTATTTTCATTGACAGCCAATTTGAAATTTGGCAGTTGATTTGTGCACATATTGGTTGGTCATTTCAATATTCGTATTTGCTTAAAATGCAGGGACCCCAGCTGCTCAAAAAACTGGTCAAAGATCAGAAACCATAAAAGGTACCTATTATTTCAGAGGCTTCCTTTTTTTGAAGTGGTAGCCCTTTTTCAGTTGCAATCAATAAGACAGCAGTTACTAATTTGTTCCCGGTTTGCTTTTCCATTCAACACATATTTTTGGCTAGCAATACACTGTCCAAGCTCGAAAAACTGGTCGAAAACTAGAAAATTTATAAAGGAAGTTTTTTAGAAGATTGTTTTTGAAAGTGGTAGTCATTTTTCCAGTGACTCAACCGGTTTGAAAGCTGACACCTTATTTGTGCTCACTTTTATTTGTTATGTGAATATAAGTATCCGCTCCAGCTGCTCGAAAAACTGGTCGAAAAATGAGAAACAACGTATATAGAAAGTTTCTTTTAGAGGATTTTTTGTAGAAGTGGCAGCACTTTTTCCAGTGAAAGCCAATTCCACATTTAACAGTTGATTTGTGCGCACATTGGTTGTTCATTTCAGTATTAATATTTGGTTAAAATGCATGAGCCCCAGCTGTTCGAAAAACTGGTCGTAAACTAGAAAATTTATAAAGCAAGTTTTTTAGAAGATTGTTTTTCGAAGTGGCAGCACTTTTTCCAACGACGATCCATTTGACACCTGGTAGCTGATTTGTGGGCACATTTGCTTGGCATTTTGGAATAATTGGACTTGGGTTTGCTATTGCCCCATTTGCTTAAGCTTACGATGAAATGTGCCAGAAAAACAAGTCGAAAATAAGGATAAGAGTGCGCTTTATTCGAGGCAGTCGCGGCGACTTGTGATCAGACTTATACAGTAGGTATTTCCATCAAATGTTCTTCCTTATAAAGCTATGGCCATAATTTGTACGTCTCTTATTCAATTTCAAAGTCCTGTAGCTCTGCGAAAAAAAAAAAACACCCATTCCTAAAGCACTAAGCAACTTCTCAGTTGACTTCTGCAAATTGAACACTTTTCTTCCATGGACTGTGGGCAAGTTTACAAATGAAAACCGAACCACAACGATCAAATTCACATGCATCGACCACCTGAATAGGACCACGGACGTGGCACATTCTAAACATTTTTGCCGATTTTGCAAATCCAGTTGTTGCCGGCTAGTTTTTAATTGAAAAACTTTTCAGCTCAAATTTGTGGTTTAATTGAATTTCGGCATTCGGTCGAGAAATATAAAATATCCCTGTGCACTACCTTTCGAATGCGACCGAGTGTGACATCAAACATAACCAACTCACTTTACATGTTGGCATTCTTTGCCATCCGTGAGGGCATGTTCCTGCGGTTATACAGATAGAGAATCCTTTGAACATTCAAAGCCAACTGAAGGTTGACTCTTCTGCTTGTGAAGAACAAGCAACATAAAACAAGGATGTAATGCAAATCCTGATCCATAGCCATATGCTCGTATCAAAAGGAAAACTTTATCGGTTTTCCTTCGATATTTCTACCGAAGACAAGTGAATGACTGTAGTACGCGCGTGTGTGTGCGCTCTTTCTATATTTGTATCCAAGGAAACATTTCACAGCAGAATATTGGATGCCAAAGTCAAGTAAATATCACATACTGGAATCTTAGAATCTCATCTCATGCACGTTATATTCAAAAGAAGAGGCGATGAATAAGAAAAGAAGAATTTTCGAGCGTCCTCTATGTGTATGGATAGCAGGCAAGGCAAAGAATGCTTGCTAGCGAACCTCTTAAACAAGGCCAATTTCATGTCACATTACTTCTAAAGAATTTCTTTTGATGACACACATGCCGCTCACCAATGTGCATATACGGCATGGCATGGGTCTGGAAATTCCACAAAGTTACTCTCCTTCTGAGGAATGCCGATATTTATGTATCTAGGTATACTATATACGTATGGATATAAGGTTGCTTTGAAGAAATGGATATACGCGACCTTTGAATGGTGTCGAAGGAATGGGTGGCTCAGATGTCGCGGATAGGACGTACATTGGCAGTGCATTAAGCTTATATTAGGTGAGGCGAGTTTGGCTTTAAGTGAACCAGAAGACTGGTAGCAGCTGGGAGGCACTTGAAGGTTAAAGAGATCCGATCTGGTCCAACGATTGGCAAAGGCTGATCTAAGGTTATACCAAAGCTTGGAGAACAAATTTGAACAATGCATGTGAGCAAACTGCGGTTAGATATCGGCCAAAGGTACATAAGCTTCCAAAGAGTGGCTTCGAGATAAGGATCTGCTGATTAGGCTTCTTTATAGGTTGCAAAATGAACTATTTACTGTAGGACTTTGTGAAGCCACTGACTGATGCTGATAACGCAGCAGCAATTTATGCCTTGAGTGACCCTCTTTAATTGTCCTCAGTGTCGTCTCTAGAACGCTCCAGGAAAATATTTTACTAGAACTTCTTAGGCAATAATAAGACTCAAAACGTTTTATGTAAGGTTATGTCACGAGCCAAAACTGGAAATCCCTTTGTGTAGAGATATAATTACTTCCGTAATAAATTATCAACAAAATTCTAAAAAGGAGTGGCGAATTGTTGATGAGATTCTCAATAGAAAAATTCTGAAATGGATATCGTTTTGAATGTCGACAACTCAAATGTCTCTGACTCTTTTGAAATTGCTAACATGTTTAATAACTTCTTTTGTAACATAAGTTCTTTTCAAAACACATCTTATAATAATTGTAGTTTTGATTATACCAATGATATGGAGAGCCAACCTGTAAGTTTTTTCTGTGAACCATTTACTGCTCTAGAGATTCATAAAATAATTTTTTCTCTTAAAACATCGAGTTCTACTTCTTCTGATAATATCTCAAGCTTTATGTTAAAAAAGATTTCGTTTCAAATTTCGGATGTCTTATGTTTTATTTTTAATAAAAGTATACAGCAAGGTGTTTTTCCTAACTGCTTAAAAACGGAACTTGTAATGCCACTCCACAAAAATCGTCCTATATCGTTGTTATCGATATTATCAAAAGTATTCGAGAGAGGTATTAAATCTAGAATGTTATCGTTTCGACAGAACACATTTCTTCAGCGACTGCCAATTTGGGGTGCGTGAGCTTGGCACCCCAATGTTTATTTTTTTTATTTTTTTTTAGAGTTCCGAGTGGCTAAGCAAGAGTTCTAGAGTTCTTGCTAAGAACTTTGAAAAGTTCTGTTCGTTTCGTATTTTTTTTAATTCTTTTAAATATGGGTTGCTAAATTCACGGAGCACCCCATTTGTGAAAATAATATTTTTTTCTTTTTTCTTCGCATAGAAACAGCATAGTTCCAGAGTTCCTCATAGTTTTTTTCCAAAAAATTTGCCAAATAACGCCCAAACATTTTTTTTCCAATAATGTGAGAGCACTCCATTTTCATACTTAGAGTTCTGGAAAGTGCTTGAGAACACACAACAAAAAATCCTTAAACAATTTATTTCTAAGCCTTAACACAAAAAAGTTAGAAAAAATTGAACATTATTCTTTTTCTTTTTCAAATTTTAAAGTTTTTTATTTTGTTTATTTTCAATTGTTTTTCTTTTTTGTGTGGAAATTTTATAGGTTTTATTTACATCGTTGATTGAAAAATTACCATTTACCAACAGCAATAAAAACAATATCAGTTAAAGAATACATGCACATTTGGTTATTCACTCCTAAAAAATTAACAAAATTTAAAAACAATAAAACTTGCAAATAAACAAAATAATTTTATATCTGAAAACAAAAAAAAAATACAATAAAACTTGAAAATACAAAGAAAACTATAAAATCTTAAATCAAAAAACAAAGACAATAAAACTCGAAAACAAAAAAAACTATAAAATTTGAAAAAAAAAAACTATAAAATTGGAAAACAAAAAAAAAACAATAAATCTTTTAAACAAAAAAAAAAAACATTAAAATTTGAAAACAAAAAAAAATATAAAATTGGAAAACAAAAAAACTTGAAAACCAGAAAAAAAACTATAAAAATGGAAAACAAAGAAAAAAAAAAAAAAAAAAATTGAAAAAAAAAAAAACTTGAAAACAAAATAAAACCTATAAAATTTCCACACACAAAAAAAACAATAGAACAATTGAAAATACACAAAACAAAAAATCTTAAAATTTGAAAAATTTAGAATTTGAAAAGAAAAAGATTAATGTTCAATTTGTTCTAACTTTTTTGTGTTAAGGCTTGGAAATAAACTGCTTAAGGATTTGTTGTATTTCTCACACATTTCGCACTTTCCAGAACTCTAATCAGAACTCATGAAAACAAAAAAATATCTTTTTGAATAGGTATCAATTTTCAAAGTTCTATAACTTTTTTATATTCCGAATTTATTTTGTTTCTCGTATGGGGAACTCCAGAACTCTTGATGTTGAGTATTATTTCGATAAAAAAAATTTTTTTTTTTGAAAATGGGGTGCTCTCACGTTATTGGTAAAAAAATGTTTGGCCAATATTTGGCAAAAATTTTGGAAAAAAAACTATGAGGAACTCTGGAACTATGTTGTTTCTATGCGAAGAAAAAAGAAAAAAATATTATTTTCACAAATGGGGTGCTCCGTGAATTTAGCAACCCATATTTAAAAGAATTAAAAAAAATACGAAACGAACAGAACTTTTCAAAGTTCTTAGCAAGAACTCTAGAACTCTTGCTTAGCCACTCGGAACTCTAAAAAAAAATAAAAAAAATTAACATTGGGGTGCCAAGTTCACGCACCCCAAATTGGCTTCAGAAATGGAAGATCTACTGAAACAGCGCTATTAAAATTAACTGGCGAGTTGTACAATAGCTTGAATCTATCTGAAATACCGGCTTCCTTGTTTATTGACATAACTAAAGCTTTCGACATGGTGGATCACTCAATATTACTGGGCAAACTTTTTCATATAGGATTTAGAGGCAATATACGATTGGTTTACCTCTTATTTGAAGAATCGTTGGCAAGTAGTTAAAATTAAAAATATCGACAGTACTTCGAATAGCATTGATCTTGGTGTTCCACAAGGTTCAGTTTTGGGTCCTATTTTGTTCTTGATATATGTAAATCCATTGTTTGTTTAGCCTTTTTAGGCAAAATTACAGCGTTTGCCGATGACACTCCTCTTTCGTATTCAAAGTCTGCTGAATGTTATTGTGAATGTGAATTTTGATCTCGATTTGCTTAGAAAATGGTTCTTTAATCATAGAAACATAGAAAATCATAATTTACGGGTTAATGCCAGAAATTTGGTAGCCGGTCCAACAGCAAGCACATTTTTAACGATTCTACTTTGCCACCGCTCTCCGTTTGTATAATTCACTTCCAGATTCCATTAGGTGTGAGAGGGTTAAAAATGTATTTTTAAAAGGTATTAAAAATTGGTTATTTTCTTTTGATTACTCAGCCGTAAATAGATTTTTTAACAATTAATATTGTTCATTTAGTGTCTTAGTTTAAATGCATATTTTCTTCTTTTCATTGTCTTGTAAAATAATTGTTTTGTATATTTTTCTGCTAATGTTTTCTATTTGTAATTCCCCTTCAACAATTTTTATTAAATGCTTAACATTAATTGCTAGTACTTTCGACTCTTGTCACTTGGACAAAACGTAACTATTTCATACCCACTATTTAATGAACTTGTATCCAAAAATTGTAATCTCAACTCATTGTATGAAATAAAGTATTAATTAATAATAATAATAATAATTCTTACTAACTTAACGCCCACGTGACTCTTGAAGAGTCTCTACTTGAGACAATGCCGTCATTCATCCTCAGCACGCTGCTTCCAGTTATCCGGTTGGTCTTTGAAACGGAGCACCTAGGAGTATTTGCATGGAAAACCTGGCCAAAATTAATTTTCGTTACCTTTGTTACTTTTTCAACTTAAAATTAATATTTATTAAATAAAATACAGTTTATAATTGATTTGTATTAATTTTGGCATAAATTTTTGAAAAAAGACCGCTGTTTTTCTATTTGATTTTTTTTTTATTGTTCAAAAACTAATCGCTAGATTTTTATCATTCTGGAGCCTCTTGAAAAGCATTTCTAACGTCTCTTTTGAAAATGGAATTCTTATTTTCGGATGCGTCTTTCTAAGAGAAGTGATTAGAGGATCGAAAAATCAAGTTAAAATCAATCCCTGTGACTTCAGCGGCAATTTCAGGGTTATTAAAAAATCTTCGACTTGTATTCCCATCATTTGTATTGCCGAAACCTGTTCGTGGTAGATCCACAATGAGACCAAGCTTGTTTCTAAATTCCCGTTGAATTTGAATTTTTCTTATTTTACATACTTCTTTCTCGTCTTGGGATCTAATTTGCCATTTTTTTACTGGAAGTTTGTAAGCTACACGCAGAAGACTCTCAGAAAGTCTGATTCTTGCATGTAGTACTGATAAACCAAATTTCATGGAGTTTTCATTGATTTCGTTTGTCGGTGTAGTTCATTTGTTTAAGTCTTTTGACGTTGACCCGCAAACATAGCATTTCTGTGTTGATGTAGTTAGTTCCTCAGTTTGAACTGTTTCTCGAATATATTCAGTTCTTCTTCTTTAGTCCTTTAGTCCATTCACTCGATTCTTCAAATGGCTTTGGTCCCCTGCTGATCTGACACTCATAACTGGAAGTGTGAAAGTCCCTTCAAGCCACTCTTTGTTTCTCTCTACAAACAAATCCTTTCTTCTGCTAGAGGCTAACCATCTTTGCTTCAAATCGAAAACAATTTTAGAAACACTTGATTTATAAGTTCTAAGGTTTTCTTTTGAACAAGACATATCTAACAAAAATTGTTTTAAATAATTTAATTTTTGGTTCATATCGACCTCTCCACTTTCTTCCATAATATTAAATAAATATTTTTTAGTCACAACTCTCGAACCAGATGATCCTAAAAAAATGCGATGTATTAAGAACTGAACTTAAAAATGCTTACTTTTACACACAACAAAAAAAAAAAACATTCACGATTCGAACACAATAAAAGCATAAGTTGACCCCAGCCCCAGCCCCTAACACACCATTTTTTGCTGCACTTAAAATTAATCCCAGTGTATGTTTTTATTCCGAAAACAATAAAAAATGAAAACAGTATAGTAACATTGCAATAACTAATCACTAAAACCAGTGTATGGCGTATGAGTGTTTTTTTTTTTTTCACATGTAATCGAAAAACTAAAACGTTCATAAAATATCGGGTAGCATCTAGTTGCAGCCAAATCTTTTTGCATTAAAATGACAAATATTCAATCTCACTTATTAAGTGCAAACAATCACAGAATAACACGGTATACTATACTAAAATTATTAAAACTTAAAAAAATTTATAGAAATACGACATCTTTTTGCTGTATAGCGTTTGAAACAAAAACAACTACACACGATTTCCAAAAATGCATTTAATATGTCAATACATACCCACAGTAGAACTCTCCATTAAAAAAAATTAAGATTGATATCACAACAACTTGAAATCACTTACAGAGGAAGACTAACGAAATTACATGCATGCAAAAAATCCAAACCGTTAACTTTGAACTCAGTTTATCACAACACACGATGTTTCTTAGACATGTCTGTAAAAATCCGAAATTCCAACCGAGCATTTCCATTCCTTCATCGGAAAAACATAGAAACAAACACTGAAGCCCTGCGAAGACCCCTTTTCCATCTTTCACCCTCCACCCCTTACCAAAAAGCCAAACATCAGTTGCCGTTTGATACGCGCTCTCACTTAAGTTACAAGTTTACCGTGTCTTGTGTGTCTCAACTGCGCGGCTAATTACAATTTATGCGACCCACCAAATCCCCTTAATGGCTTCCTGGCTGTGGCTGGTTTGGTTGCCTCCAACTCCAAAATAAACAAACAACAAAAAACACCAACATGGGCCCAGCATCCATTTAGTCCTTTTTTGGTCGCTGAACACACAAAACATAATTAGACGGCATTTTACTGTCTCGGAGACAATTTTTTTTTCTTTGCATTGTCTCTGTATAGGGGAGCTAGATGGAAATGGATCCCTGACACTGTAATGTGTCGGAGCCAATTGTCTCAAAATAAGACGAAGAAAAAAGAGAAAACCATTAAACAGCGCGGCCATTTCTTCTTTTCTTTCCTTCGTCCATCCGTCTAGGCAACAGCAGCAGCAGTAGCAGCATCATCATCAAATGCACATGCTAAATAGGGGTGGCAGGGTTGCGTAAACCGATGCGGGGGATAAAACTCTGTACGTGAGGCCCTAATTAAAAATTTACGTAGCGTAGCTGATTAAAGTGGTGCGCGACAAAATTTTTATTTCTTAATTTCTTCTAACGACTTTACGTGATCGAAATATGCAAGAAGCCGTATCGGAGCGGAAGCGGAAAATGGCCATCCGTGCGGTTACATTGAAACCGGGTATGGACGGGGTGCGATGAAACTAATAATTTCCAATTTCTCGCCAATGAAACCAGACTGTGAATAGGTATAGTATTAGCGCGATATTTTCTTTGCAAGTAATTATCATAATAATAATATGCTGCGAACGTTGTGAGCGTCGTCGTAATTAATAAGACCTGGTGGTGTTGACATCGTCGGTATGGTAAATAAGTTGGACTGCTGGAAAATGGTAATACACATTTTTGTCAAATGGGATGATTGTAGCTTTTCGAAGTGGCGAGTGGAAAGTGGGTATGTTCCTTGGTAGGGCGGTACCGATAAACGGAAAATTATATATTCGATTTCATTGTAAATTAAAGAAGTAAGAAATTCAAAGTGAGACACTTTAAGGCAGTCAGACAGTGTGCTTTTCTATTTTTACTTAAATTTAACCCACAAAAGAGTAAACTATCAAATGAGCTGTCATAGTATGTTTGATTGTTACCATTTAAAAACAGTCGGAAAGTTCTCATAAAGAAATCAACGCCAATGACGACATATACTTTTAAAATCAGTCTTATATTCAGTCTTTTATAGACGCCTTGACGATGTACAGGAAAGTCAGCGATGAGGCTCATTGATGTCTTGAAGGGTTTGTCAAGAGGCCAATACCCGAAACATTCCATTGCATGGAGAAGCACTCCGTTTGCGGTTACTGGAACCTTATGGAAACCATTTCTCTTTAAAAATGTTGCCAGCGCCATAGTCATTTTTTGTTTAAAAATTTTTAACAATTAACCAGAGAAGATTCGTTTTCAACGGCAGCTGCAGCCGTACTGATTTATTGAGGTACAAATTTGCCAAGGTGAGGGTTGTGATTTCTAAAAATGCACATGACTTCTGTGGTTAACTGATTTGACACTTCTACAGTTTATTTTATATTAGTCTACGTAAGATCGGTGGATCAGTGGATCAAAGCGATTCTCGAAAGTGGACTGACTGCCTGGTCAGGGGCTGACTGCAGTATCAGTAAAATTCGCAAATGGCTGTCCACTAGGTGGAGTACATCCACCCCTACTGTTGCCTATAATTTTTTAAAGCCTGCTTCAAAAGTAAATATTTGTTTACACCGATGATCTTGAAGTTATTATTATACAAATCAAACGAAATCACATCATCTATGTGCGATACGGCCTCAAGAAAGTGTTTTGACTTGCGTATGACAGAAAATCTTTCCTCAGTGGAAAGCTGTCATCTCATACTTCCCTTGTTAAAGAGACGAAATATAGACCTATATCAAATTTTATTTAACGACACGGTTGTGATGTGTAAGTTGGCAGATTTGCGATGAAATACAAACTAAATATTGCTCCATGTTTAGACCTACGTTTCCCTTACAAATCCATACTGATTAAGTGAGTCTGAGTAGTGTTCCCAGCAGACAAGTTTTATAATTTTATTTTATGTATAATTTTTAATAAACGAGCGATTTTTTGGACTGTTTTGTAAACAGAGCCATTCGTAGTCGAAAAATAAATTCATATATCTAAGGATCTCAAGTCGGAATTTAGGTGGATTTATTTTATTTTATCCTGAAGGTTCAAAATTTCCCAAATTACACACTCACAAACAGATAAATTTGCCACGATCTTCGAATACTGGTATTTGGCGTTTTTTGCTTATGCGATTATCCCAGATGCAGATATTGTCGAACGCGTTTTTATTTTACAATACTTTTGATCACCAAACGGGGTAAAATTTATTTTAGGTGGGCTGCACAATTTTTGATTTTTCTGTGCCACTTTTTTTACAGACCACTTGCGTTATTTTATTGACGGCAACGTTTTTTCGGCAGTTAAGTGTCTCTAATTGCTCCTTCCAGCGAGTAGTTGAAACGGTTTTCAAAAAGTTATAACCAGTTTTAAATATTTTTTCCAATTTTTTTTAATGGGTGAATTCTTTGTGCATACATTTAATTTAATTTAATTCTCTAATAGGCAATATGCGTCCCAATTTTCCGAATTTCACAGCTGTAGCTGCCAAAACTGTCAGGATGTTGTGTTTTGAATAACTTTGTTGCATCGAAACAATCGCGAGAATATTTTGCGAGGAACTTGGTCAGATTATGCAATGCACTGCACTGACACTTGCATATTCGAACGCAGCGTTGTGCCAAATTTTCAAGTCAATCAACGGACTACTCTTAGAGCTTTGATACGACAAACCTACGTCAGTTGAATTTTTTGTATAAGTTAAGTCAGATAACATTATTCCCACATTCAACATCCGGCGCAGACCAGGTATCGACATCCGAAACCTGCACGCGCAGTACCCAACATCCAATACAGAGCGACACCGGAAACCTGCCCCGCATTCCAGCACGAGAACCTGTGGAAACATTTGTTGCCGACGTAGCATTAAGATAGTATTTAAGCTTTAGTTTGTAAGGCAAAATTGTTCAGTTCTTAAGAAGGCAGAATCGCTGCCAGTTCGCGCTTAGAAAAATAAAGTTTTTTTTTAAGATAATCCAATTTAATGTAGTTTAATTTATACAAAGATAAGTGCTTAAGTGGAAGTTCCACGAGGGCTTTGGATACCACAAAACTTTGAGTTCTGAGGTTCAGACTTGAGCTAGCTTAAGGTAAGCATACTTTTGCCTAGCAAACAAAAGATAACTCTTATTGGAGTGGGTACCACCATAGATTTAAATAAACTGATTTCAAAATATACCGACTTCAATGAAGACTGAGATGATAAATCTGTCTCAAGACGTTCGTTTGTGAAATACAAAAATAAAAGAAAAATATTTTTCTTTTCGCTTCTATAGCCCTTAAGATCGAGGTCGATTTATCTTAAGAATAGACGTAGAATGTGACTCTGCAAATATTCGCTGAAAACTTCCCACTTGAGGGCTCCGCTACCCGTAATATAATAAACACTAAAGCCCAACCCTGTGCGCTGTAAAAAAGCGATCGATAATAATTTCTTGTTTTTGCCTACAAATAAAACAAACTATTTTTAAAATTTATCCGGCAATCTCCGAATCGAAGCGAAAACTCGACAACAAAGAAAAATAAATTGCGCAAACCATTTAATTTAATGACAGTGACAATGCATTCCCTCATCTTGCATTTTTAAGCCGCACACTTCCATCGGACCTCAGTCGTAGACCGTAATCAAACCTCTGTCGTTATGGCTACTAAAACTGAAACACTGTTTCTGGTGTTAGGTGATTTAGATGTTTGTTCACATTAATACATATATTTACAAAGCTTTATATGAGGCGACTTAATGGAAAGAGCTGTAAGTGGATTGGCGTCGTCCCATATATGGCAATTTTGTTTGTTAACATAGCCATTTATCCAAAACGTTAGTTACATCTTGTGCGGGCTGCAAATTTCGCCAAATTGAAGTCTCCGAAAGGCCGTCATCGAAATTGACTGCCTCGGGCTCTCCTGCACATTTTCATGGACCATGGCATTGTTCTCGGCCGATCTGGCATTCCTTTGACGTACAGGTGTTGGCTGATGTTGACCCAACCTGTTGCCCCAATTTGGCCACCAAACATCGGAGAGTCGACTTTGAAGGCCCAGCGCACGTGTGCCGTAAAATGCAACATTTGCACTGACAAACACTCATTTTGGTAATAAAGTTTTATCATTTGGACTTGCGACTCGATCATGTAAAATCCATGATAATTTGCCATCAGTGAATAATAGACCCCAGATTAGACCGACACCACCAAGGCAATATGGCCACCACAGGCTGTCAACATCGACCTGTCCCAATTGAAAAGCCTTATATAATGACACAGGCTCATATCTTCAATATTTCCTTCTAACTTTTAAAGGGTGATAAAAGAAATAAGTCGATAAAAAATAGTCGCAGTGGCTCAGTGGTTATTGTGCTGGACTAGTGAACGATGAGTCTCACGTTCGACCCCAGAAAATACAATTACGTGCATCTTATAAGGTGTAGACCACTGCGCCACCTCTTGCGAACGTCTGACAAGCATGCGAGAGTAAAATTGTCCTGCAAAAGCTTCCCATTTAGTCATTTGGACTCGGCATAAAATCGTAGGTCCCAATAAAGAACAACTCGCAAAAAACGAAAGTCTGTGAGAAGCTACGCCTATGGTTCCTATGCAGACCTTTTGAGTCAAGTGTTGAAACAACACAGGAGACGGCAAAGTGCTGTTAAGGGATTTGTTACGAAATATTTATAATATATTCGAGATATCACTCCTTTGCCATTAACACCTCAAAATTATTTCGGACACAATGACCTCCGTTCTGCGGAATGCATATTTTGAACAGTCATTCGCTGGTTACTTATCGAGTGCACTTTTTATCATTGGCAGGGATTTTGATGCTAAATTTAATTTCCGGGCACTAAGTGGAGAATTTCTGATGTAGTAAGTATGTAGAAGTAAGAGGACTACCTACCAGTTGAAGAAAAAAAAAACTAAACTGATGGTAGGCATCACCTAGGACTCTTTATGAACGAAAACCTGCTGTCGACACCTCCATCAAGAAATTTTTATTTCGATCGTTGTGGCTCAACCTAAAATTTCCCTCGTCATCAACTTACTTTAAACCCCAACACTACACAATGTCGACAGCATCTTCTATAGGTCGCTATTGCGCACGACCATACCAACTTTATTTGCCTCTCTCACTTTTGCCGAATTCAAACATACACCTAGCGACCTCATATCCGCATTCACAACGTTCGCTGCCCGTGACACTATCTTTACAGGCGTCTGCTGCCCTAGCAAATAGTCCTTGGCCTTGCTGCTTGTCCATAGCTCTTTGTTTCATCTCCTCATGTAGGAAAGTGCAGCCTTCTAGTACTTTGAATTTTTCCAGAATACACGCCGTGAAGCACTTCAATTTTGGGTTTGACTCTGCGGTTGCGAAATCGCTGTAATAATATTCGGCCACTTCTGCTGCTGTGACACCCTCACCCCTAAGACAGACAAAGTCACCAGCAATCAGTGGGATGCTCTGTAATTTGGAAATTCAAACAATTTAATTGCAAAATATATTTGTGAAGTTAATTAGTGTCACCTCGATAAAGAGCGCGGCGAGCAGCAGAGTTGCAGTTCTCTTCTCCATCTGGTTTAGGTATTTGTCCCATTAATGGAAGTTGGACCGTTTATATAGAGTGGTGGGATGAGGTGATTTTTATCAGGAAATCTAACGTTTTAGAGGCAAAAAGTTGCCAATTCACTTTGTAAGCTATTCAAACCGAATTGAATTCAATCACAAAAACTGGGTAATTTGCCGCTTAACACGCTTAAATCTACTGTATGACTGTTTGCACTCATGACTGCCTATCAGATCTGTGAGTGTCTTCATTGTACGAGCTGGAACAATGTGCACTTCTCCATTTGAAAGTCCTTTACAATGTATGCCGAGTTGATGGTGATGTGCCGCCTGTCCGACGACGCCAGACAATCATCCCTTTCACGTCATATAACAACCGGCGTTAAATTCAACTTTTATCGTCAAAGACACAGCGGAGCTTGCCTTCGAAGATCCCCGGCTTTATAGTGTTTCTATCATTAAAACATGAGCCCCCACGCTCTTCGGTTAATGGAGCAATTACATTTGAATTCTCCCTACAACAAGGTTCCGCTTTCTCTCTCTCTCACACTTATCGTCGGATTTCACTTAATTTATTTTCAATTCAAGGCCTCTAAGGCCCAAATAATACAGAGATAGGATAGCTCTCTGTATATGTGCGCCTTCAACGACAATAAAACACGCTTCAATGGCCCATGAAAGCAATTAATCCATTTCCAATATCGAATATCCTGAGAGCAATAATCTTAAGTTAAAAATAATGTCCTTACACGCTATTAACGCTGCTCGATTGCCTCCATACATATTGTATGAGTTTGTGTTTGTGTCTGGGTCTGTGCGTTGTCTATGACAATGAATAAAATTTCCATTTGACAAGTCATCACCTAAAGCAGCTCACTACAAATAAATTTGTATACACGAGTCCTGTGCGACTATAAGTATCCTTTGAATAAGAGACACAGAGAGTGCAAAATGACGTGGAAATTTATTGCCAAATGTTTGTGAATTCATAAATCTCAAAGCAAAATTACTCATTTATCGTGGTAGAGGTTGTTTCGTTTTTATTTACCTACCTCCCACTAGTCCTAGTTGCAATCTTTGACAGATTTAATAATTTATATTTTCCTTTTCGATAATTTATCGTTGACAATTTTGCCGACAAATTTATGTAAGTCAGCCCGGTGCAGAGGTAACCTCATAAAGTAAGATATACACAGGACTGGCGACCGGTGGGGTGGCGGGGATAGAAAATTGCCAAAATAAACATAATCAAGAAGTCGCAGAAGAGAGAGAGAATATTTTCGATGAGTTTATTATCGTTATTATACTCGTATCGAACGAGAGTCGTCACGAAAGGAAATTGTGTGCCTGGGGTAAGTTGATTATTGACGGGGAGAGAGGTGGGGCTTGGGCTGGGTATTGTGAGTTGTGATGCAATAAAGCCGCTGGTTGAGCATGAATACATTGTCCTCTTCTATTGGTGTGTTATTGGATTCAATAAAATGTCATTACCATCAAGTTAAATTTGCGATGCATGTTCAGTGCGGGTTGATGGAAATTGCGACACGTCCAGCAGGTGGCATATGTCGTTGAATATGGGGTCGATTCCTGTGATCTGTGGCAAGCAGATTGCTGTATGGGATGGGAGACAGATCCAGACATTTGCCTCCTGTGGATTTGGGCATACTCAAAGCAAGTGGCGACTTGTTGTAGTTCGAAAAGTACATCTTGGGTGGTCAGGAGACTTTAGTATTAGGACTTTGGTGTTCGCTTTAGGAATTTTCAAGTGTTGCGAATACGTGGACATCAATGGGAGTGTGGGGTTGGTGGACGAAAAAGATGTGAATGGGTTGAGAAGGTTGTTCGATTTTGGGCCATCTTAAAGGGGATTGCGAATGCAAACTCATTTTATGGGACATTTTTGGGTTTCAGTGAAGAATAGACAGAAGTGGGTTTGTGGGTGAATGCACAAAGAGTGAACGCAGCCATGGATCTAGAAGAAGACTTTGAATGAGCCACCCTAAAGAGAACTGTGGATTGGTACTAACCTAGAGTCCCAGATATGAAAAACTCTCACAGAACGAGAAACTTGATCTAGGGTTCTTTGCGGACCTGTTTCGCCAATTTTTTATTTTCAATTCGAGGAAGAAGTTCGTGGTATTATTTGTTTGCGCAAGCTGTACCCGTTCGCCAGCGGACAGAGATTTAAATGCGGGTCGAAATGCTGCTGTCTTGTCACGCAAAAATTCTGATATTCAAAATGCTGCTTTCTTAGTGTTCTGCTTTACAAAATTCTGCCTCTTAAAAATTCAGCTTATTCAGATTTCTTTTAAACAAACAAATAATAAAAACAAGAAAAGAAATAAAAAATGTAGGTGCATAATAAAAAAAGTTTTAAGTTTGTAAAAAATTAAAAATTTTAAGTTAGAATAATATTATTCATCAAAAGCAACACTAAAAATGAAAAGGAGTCAAAATTCTGGATGGAATTCATTTTACAAAAGTATGCTTTCAAAACTCTGTTTTTAAAATTGAATTTGAAAAAAAAAATTTTTAAATACGAAATTAAGTTAAAAAACAAAAAAAATTAAGAAAAGAGGAGTTAAAAATTTAAAAAAAAAAACCATTAAGAAAAATACAAAAAAATATAAACATCTCCGCCTTACGAATATCTGCAAACAATAAAAACATGTTTGGTAAACGTGCGCTCTTATATTATTGTTTGCAGAATTTTGACCTAACCCTTAAGGTATAAAATGCTGTTTTCTTATGAGACCCGGCGCGAAATTACCTTTCATTATCTGTTTGTTCTGTATATCATATCGAAATCGATAGTTTACCCTAAAAGAAGTGTTAAATGGCATCGCTGAGGCGACTACTTCTGTCACGCATTAAGCAAGTAGTGTCACATGAGAATGTCTTTTAGTGGTCTGCTTTTCTTTGGAAAGACCTTTCAAATCCACATACCAACAAACATTTTTTTTTTTATAAACACTGTCAATACTTCAGTGGACGCAGTCGCTTAGTGGCTAGTTTGTATGACTGATCAGTGCCACTTTAATCAGAATTTGTTGAACTACTCCCTCACTCAGTAGCTTAACACACTAGTCATGTTTGACCCCCAAACTATCAGTTCTTTTTTATGTTATGGTGGTATTGATGGTGATTGTCGTTAAAAATTTAATTTGTATGTTGAACTTAGATTACATGACCTATTCATTGATAGAGGGATTTTGCATAGGTCCGGAAGTATTCCCAATAGCTCTGAATACATAAGCCCCCGGTTGAACCCCCAAACAATTTACTTTGAACTTAATTTCTGGCACACATTATGCAAGCCTCTGACAAGCAATCAAGGTGCAGCTTCAAAAAACGCATGAAAAAACGCCTCGAAAAACGCCTGAGAAAACGCTTCAAAAAACGCTTGGAAGAACGCCTGAAAAAACGCATCGGAAAACGCCTGAAAAAACGCATCGAAAAACGCCTCAGAAAACGCTTCAAAAAACGCCTCAAAAAACGCCTCAGAAAATGCTTCAAAAAACGCTTGGAAAAACGCCTGAAAAAATGCATCGAAAACCGCCTCGAAAAACGCCTCGAAAAACGCCTGAAAAAACGCCCCAAACAACGCCTCAAAAAACGCCCCAAAAAACGCCTCGAAAATCGTAAACCCTCAGAAAATGAAGCTTTAAGATTAATATGGTTAAAACCCTTTCCTTAGGGATAGCTCTGACGCTCGCTTTTTCTTTCTCTTCAATTTCTCGTTGTCCAATTACCACTGCCAAAGTTGCTATCGGTTCGATATTAGAAAAAATTTAAATTTATCGTCGCCGTTGCCGTTTGTACAAGGCGGCGCAAAATGAATCACCCTACCGGAAGATGTTTTGGTCTTGCAAATGGTGTCGTACGTCATCATATTTGACATTTGCGAAACAAATACAAAAATCGAAGTAAAAAATCCACTATTTGTGATAGATTTTAATATAAATTTTCTTTATATTAAGTCGTTTCCGGTTCCTCTAGTCTAGCCTGGCACTATCTGAGTTGGTGATAAACAATGTGAACAGTAACGAAATACATTTTCTTCTCATCTCCCATTGTTTATTGCCAAATTTGTCGATGTGATAGGTAGTTACATAGAAAAAAAACACGAGACAGGAGCCATTAAAAAAATCACAACAAATCATAAATGTTGTGACGGTCGGGGTATGGATCTTGAATCCCCTGTGATGGCCGCGGGTGGCACGCTTGCGATGCTCGGACTAGCTCGCCGTATTGGGGGTGGGTACTTGTTGCCATATTAGATAAACCCGTCAAAAATAAAAAATATCGTGCCAAAACCAAATGTCTAACACATGCACATGCGCGACTCTTATCAAGCCTACACCTGTCAGGCGTCTGATGTTATTGGCACCTGGGATAATAGTAGGTTGGATGTTATCCTACATAGGCATGGCCACTACCATTGAAGCTGCATACGCTTCACGCCATTGTCAACGCGGTGGCCTAGGATTTTCCTTCATTGACCCCTTCTCTTCTTAATCACTAGTAATCACTTTACTTTAACCATATCTTCCGCCCTTATCCCTTCCTTTTTCTTCCTTTTCTCACCGAACACTCATATTAACGAAAACAACGCCTTGAATTACGAATCTTAATCATTATTTCTTCATGTATTTCAAGTCAAACTATCGAAACTTCATTATCGCGTTAACAAATCAAGTAAAAGATAAAACGTGTCTAAGCTAAATCGTACTCACTCTAGTAGGAAGCTATCACTCTTACGCTGTTCTTAAATTTTAATATCATCGGGGTGCTCCACACGTGTGATGTAACAAGCAAAACTCGACACCACGTTTGTTCGCTGTTCGGACAAAGTAGGAGAAATTTCCTCTCCACAAATTGCCCACCAAAACAGAGTCTGTTATCGCAAGGAGAGTAATCAGTACTTTTTGCTAGGCCAAAGTGTATTTGATTGCTACTTACTTGTATGATGATAGAAACGCAGGTATATTACTTGATTGCATGCGATTTGGTTTTCTTTTATACAGAATATAAACCAATGCAATTTCAGGGTTAGGATCATTAGACGCTGCGATTGGATGCGATTACGCAGCCCTCTAATCAGTTTGCGAGTAACCTGGCCTTGCAAGATTCCTCACCGGCGAATTAAATCTGCATTTACAAAAAGGTAATCTTTACGCTTTGCGGAGTTCAAGGCGTTATTTAGATTTTACTTACTCGTAAATTGTAAATGACTAATGGAATTATAGTTGTCATACAAATACCAAAAATGGTTTCTTTGAACCACTATCGACTTTTTTTGAAGAAAAAAAACCTGTTTTTTTTCTTCTGAGTTCCTTCTTTGAATAGAGCGCAAAATGAAAAGACCGAACGTGGCGATGGGAAGTCCAGATCCGCCATCGCGCTTTCATTTAGTACTCATGTACTAATTGGGAGATATTCTGGATGGTATAATTGGGAGGTGTTCGTAGCAGGATGGGGAAGCTGGCTAGAGATGCGAAATTAAAATCGTATTGCGGGTGTACGCTACAATGTCTATATTAGAGAAAATAAGAAAAGCTCGTAAATCCATAAGTACATTGCTTAAGAAAGAAAACCAGTTATATCCACTTGCTAATGAAGAACCTCTTTTACTCTAAGAATGTTATCTTCACTTTGATACATCTAAAAGATTTAAATTAATTTCACTTACCTTCGTCGACTTAAACACAACAATTTCAAGTAAATCAATTTTTTACCGATAAATAAGGCTTTTTAATTTCACTGTTCGTTCACAAACCGCTTTTTCTACTAAAGCTGTGGATTTACGTGGTTTTCCCGTTTTATAATAGCATACTTGGATTTAAGATGCTTTCTTTTCTGCCTTTCTTTGCCATTTAATACAACAATAAAATGCACTCTTTTGAATCCATACATTTCAATGACTACTTGATATATTTCCCAAAATCAAATTTATGGCAAAAAGTGGATTTACGAGGTTTGCATGTTTAGCCGACGATATACGGGAAATTGCTTTGTCAGAAAATCACAACTATGAATGTGCTATTTTTTCTTTTCCTCCGAAAAGCGAGAGTCTCAATATTCACTTCATTGACAACTTTCTGGGACTTGTTTTGATACAACATACGTGTGATTTTTTGTAGTACAAATTGATCAGTGATCACAAGGATTTTTGAATAAGAAATCCGTATCAAATACCATCAACATTTATTTAACTTAAAATTGTAACGCCTAGCAAAGCAGGCGAGGGTCCGCTAGTACTTAGTATATTGCGAAGTTTTTAACAAATCCCTATCCCTTCATTCTAAGCCCATCTTAGACGCCCCCCACAAATTAAACACAACACCAACCCAACAGGCATTCTTCATCTAAAACAATGAGCATTCCTCGCTACACATAAACACACTCGAAATTAACTTCAACTCAAGCAACACCCTTTTAATCAAATTGTCATCCGCCTCCCCGCCCACCCATGCACATCAAAAGTCATTCGAATGCTTCCGGTTACCGACTTCGGGACCGTGAATTACTTAATGAAACGAAATTAATTTTCAAATTTAATCCTTTCAAGGAGATTGAAATGAAAAATCACGAATAGCGAAATAACACACCCCGGCTTTGCCAGGTCCATTGATGTGAGGCGACAGCTTTTGATCCCTTTTGTCAAATAAATCAGAAAAAGGATCAAATTTGCGCCCCAGCCCATCGCCTTGTGTTTTAGTGATAAGAAAGGTCCAAGGCATTCAAATGCGCCACGCTTTCATTTACGACCACCACTTCCCATCCATCAGACATCCCCAGGCCGTTTATATACATTCTGCGCAACAATGACGAAGGATTTTTGTTTCAAACTCAAATGATTTGAGAATGCAGACGAAACTCTACACCGCACATCGGGGAGTCGTACGAGTAGACAAGCCGACCTCACATGGACGAGAAGCTGTTGAGTAATGCGCTCTCGTCCAACGTAATCTCGTTGAAATTGTAAACTTATTGGATGGTTAATCCTTTTCGGATGTGTGTAGTGTGTACCACGTCTAGCCAAGGAAGTGCTACTGCGATGGTGTTACAATGGTGTCACAAAAGGCTGTATGCAAAATTAAAGGGCTCATCCGTCGACAGTTTTGCAGAAAACACCACACACATATGTGCCGTGCAAAGGATCCGTGCAGGATATTCCCGTTCAGACCGTAGGTACTGAAAGTGTTCATGAGCCGTGAACTTCGAGTGCAAAGTGTGCGACATTCTTGAAATGCTTTCAGTCTTGGAACGGCAAAAAAAAAGTTGACTTGGGCTGATGATACCCAGGACATGGGAGATGAAGCATTCGATTACCCATGCTGCAACTGTATTGCCAGCCACCCACACTGCATTGATGGTTTCTGATGATGACATAGTCGAGTGGAAAATTTCGTTGCCAAGGGAATTGCCACGTCACACTCTCCTGTCTGTCTGGGTCTGTCTGCCTGCATTTGACTGAAGAGCCAACAGCCAAGCCAGCAATGTACCTTCCATAGAAGTTGGCGGCTGGTGCGTGTGGATGCGTTCACTTTTCGTGCGATTCCATGCCTCCATGGAGTGAAATTAATTGCGAGCAAATACAAAAACGGTAAACGGCCAGAGAGAGAGAGAGAGAGAGAGAGTTGTGAGCACACTTGCATTTGGGATCAGGATTAATTACCAATTGTTTCGGTAGGCTAGGCTGGTTTTCGGGGCTAATTGTGCAGGCTTATGCGCACAGGAAAATTTCGTAAATTGAATTATGCTTGACAAAGGGACAATTGTCGGAGAGTTGTTCGTTCGGAATTATTATATGCGAGGTATATTCACTGAATTGAAATATTTAGCACATAATTCCATTGTAATCTGCACAGTCGATTCTCGGTTGTTATGGTAGCCAACTACGGGCCTTTGTTTATTTGGTTGGTAATATCTGTAATGAAGTGGTTATTATACGTTATACCTGATGTCATCCAATTTGATTTGCGAGCAGTCCCATTTTGTTTTCAAACATATTCCAATTGCCCTTTCCCTTGGCAGGTAACGATTGTCATTTAGGATGGTTAAAATATGCCAGCGAAGAGCTTCTGAACAATTCAATTGCAATGGGGTATGTGAGGGGATTACTCGAAAAGTAATCGACCGATTTTCCTGAGACTATAACAATTTATTCTCACAAGTATTGGTAGTGTTTCGAATATGGTTTCAATAAAATCCGAAAGATGCAGCTGGTTTTTTTAGCCAGGGTATCAAAAATTCAGCCAGCGAAGAAGGTAGTTCGAGAGGGACTTAGTTTATATGTTGGGGTCTCAAAAAGCTGACACACGGTAACATGGTTCTATGAATGCACTACAAGAAAGCGTATTGCTCCTGTGTGAACGCCATCTAAGAGGAACGTGTTGTTGAAGCTGCTAAGAAGGTTGGAATAGACTAAATTTAGCGGTATCCCCATCACTGCGGCTCGCAATTGGGTCTGTTGTGATGTCCTCGTGAAATATGCTCATGAAAATTGGTTGGCTGAAGGTGGTCTTCGATGAAGTGCGTAGGTCCACATAGGTCCGTGGGTTACGCTACTAATGGTATGGAAAGGGTTGATCACACTGTACACTTCTTGTACAGATTTTTTTACTAAGAATTTGAAGCCCCCGTGCCTCTAGTATGGGAAGGACACAGAATTTCATCATTCTCAAATTGCAGACGTGTTTTGGATTATTTTAAAATGGAAAGAGATAGTCATAAGCGCTTTTGATCAATAATCTTGCGTTCAGCAGCTGTCGTTCGACTGAAAACTTTTCTAAACTATATGTAGCCAACTTATGGGCGCAGGCAACTTAACAATATAGCGTATCTAAAGCTATAGCAATGGACCTCCAAAGGGCTTCCGACTGGGTCTGGTATGGAGTCCTGTCTAGCAACAAAAACGTTCATCCAATAACATCAATCTAAGTTGTGATCATTGAGCTCTATTGCTATAAAACTCAGGAGTGCCTATTCTATATCGTTCATGAATAAAAATGTATATTCATGTTTATCTTCGAGAACTGTGGAATGTACGACCAACTCATTCATCCCAACGAGTTAATGCGTCTCCTTGGAGTCAATGGCAGTTTCTGAATGACATAGAAGGACCCTATAATCATTATCAAAAGATCAGCGGGCTCAAAATTGAGCTACCTCTTAAAAGCGAAAGTCACTTCTGCCCCAAGCAACTTCTCTTTCCATTTAAAGCACATGGAAGGCCAGGGCTTGAGTATAGCTCAGAGGCACAAATCCACTTAACTTACACTAAATCCATGGCCTTCACACCTAAAAAACCGACTTAAATTCCACCCTACTAACCTGATTTGCAAAGTGTCAACCCACATGGCTGCATGGCAACCCCACCGCCGTTTAGGGATATGAATTCGCAATTAAAACTACACTCCAAAGCTGACAGCAAAAACTGCAAAGTTAAGTTCAGTGGAAGCATGCAATCACTCCATCTCAAGACCTCTCTGCACTCACGATTGAAACTGCTGCATTCGCACCTAATTTAATGGTTTTGCCGCGTTCCTTTGCAGTTCGTGAACAAGAAGCAGCAGCTTCACGCTATTATCCCCTCGACCCAACGCACTGTCACACATATGCTCGTTTTTATGCTAACACCATCCAACTGTCACTTTTTATGTTTCATTAAGTCGCTTGAAGATGGCATTACTATATATGTACAGCCACTGCAGGGTCATTAATTTGCGTCAAAGTGTAAATGTTCTCTCGGTGTCTCGGTGACGAAATCATTAAAACGAAAGGTAGTTGACAACGCTCAACATGCTACCCTCAAGGTCAAATTTTATATGTCAACCATCCGCCATTAGGACCATCGTAACCGTAAAACAAATCGCTAAGAAATATTCACGTTTTTTTCTTTTTTCTATTTTTTTTTGTTAGAGCTCTCAACACAAGAGTATTTGGCTTGCAGGACTTAATCTTAATATGCCACCACCACCACCAGGGTAGAGCGAGGGAGCTTCCAAGTGAAAGTGGGAATATACGTAAGCCGAGAGACAACATCTATCTTGAAACTTCACGACACTGCCTTCACGGAGGGGACGTTTCATTTTCCGGCTTCAACGTGTCAACGTATATATATACCGTGTAGTTGGTAGCATTTGCATTCAAACGTTCTATTTGGCCCGATTCCGTTGGAATTGTCAGGGGAAGAAGTAAGTGTCCTTGCGCTACTGTCAAGTGTGGGTGGTGGTGGGTGTGGATGATGCGGGGCGATGGCGAACACAATCTTCAAACGATTTTATGCAAAGCATAATTTTTTTATGGGAACTAACTTTCGTCCATTAATTTGATTTTCCTCTTGAGATGCGGATGGTGGAAGAATTTGATGGACTGATATGGAAATATTTTGTTCTCGACGTTTTTGCATTTAATTTTTTTTTTCACTTTCTTTTCCCCCCCTCACTTTGTATATCTAGTTTTGTCAGTTGAGTGGTGAGTGGTGAGTGGTGACAATCTCGTTCGTTTTTGTAAATATTACGATGGGGAGCCAGATACTTAAGTGGCTGGAGGAGATTTGTAAGCGAAGATTGTATAGATGATGACGTTGATATGGTTAATTTGTGGGGAATCGCAGAATTGCTAAATAAATTAGGATGGGGACTGTTGATTGGTGGACGGTGGATATAGTTATACTGGACTTGGGAAGCGAATTAAATTGGATTTAGTCTTGGAAACAGCTTCAGAGTAGGTAAATTTGTGCTGTTGCATTTTTGTGCACCCAAACATGGGCCAATATGAAGGTACTGGATCAACAATAGATAGGTAAGGTATACTGTTGATGACTAAAAACTTATATTACAAAAATCTACGGCAAGTGGACGTAAAAAATAAAGTTTGGAGAAACCATTATATAAAACTAGCTAAATTTTGATGGTACTTGATACGGATTTCTTATTCAAAAACTTACCATTTTCATTTTTGTGATCACTGAGCAATCCGTATTAAAAAAAAGCACATAATGTAATATAAGTTGCAACTAACCAAACCCCAGAAAGTTGTTGAATGTCAATGGTTGTTGATGAATGAAGTGAATATTGCGACAATCGCTTTTGGAGGAAAAAAACAATAGCATATAGCTGTGATTTTATGACAAAGCAGTTTCACGTATGTACGGTGATGGTGAATATACCATCCACGATCCACCATCAAGCACCAGAAGTGAAACTTCTCTCTCTTAATATTCATAGTTATATAATGTTAAATTTAATTTTTTGCAGTTGAATTATGTATATTAAGAAATTTCAAATCTATATAATATTATTATTTTAACAAAGCGCAGTTCGCTTAAAAAGTTTTCATAATGCAATCCAATCCAACGTTATTTGCAGAGACAATACTGAGACCACCAACTTCGGCCGATTTCCCGTTACTTGCCTACAAGCTATATTTTCATGGGGTGGCAAACGCTAAGTGCGTTAATATTGTTACATAGAAATTCGTATTGACAAATGTCACGTAACTTCAAATATTCTGGCTCACCAACACACTCGCACCTTGCATATGCCACTTCCGCTTTGGGCAAAGTTGCTGTCAGCGTTCATAGAATTTTATCCGTTTAATTTGAAATTGTTCGTTACGTGTGGATAGTATTTTTTTTTAAGGAATAAGTGTACATTTGCTTAAAATATTTTTGAAAAATTGTCAATGCAGAATGGTGTCATGAAAATAAAAAACATTTTGAGCAAGTTTTCTTCAGTTATTAAAGAAAAATTCACACAATAAATCGATATTAATGATATCGAAAAGAGGTAAATACACAACCATATTTGTCCTAATATGTTCTAGTATATAAAACATATATTTTAGATAATTTTACTAACCAACCAAATCAAATTTTTCGCCTTTTAACAATTTATAATAACTAACCAATGGCATTCAGGAATACAAACACACTGATTCTTTTTTGACATAACACCGATAGGAATACAAAATGGCGAATTTGAAAAAAAATTGAGGGGCCCAGCGGCAAGAGGATTGTGAGTTGGGGGTCTCAGTATGGTTTGTCTATGGTTATTTGTTTGCACTTCGTTTTCATGCGACTGTGAAATTCATAAGCTAGGTTTTAGACAGACAAAAGACTACTAAATTAAATTAAAAGTAAGTTAACTTAAATTAAATCTAAGTTAACTAACTTCCTGATTTTATGAATTAAAATTCGAGAGAATTCACTTCCGTTGCCTCGCCAGATCACATTTTCCGTAACACATTCACTAGTTCACTCCCCAGCTCCAGTGTGCCAATAGAAGTATTTATTTCAAAATTTAAGTTGAAAGAATATAAAAATTAATGTTTACTAATTTGTTCCGCAGAAGGGAAACACATACTTGAAATTAATTTTAAAAAATACTCTTGTATCTCACACCAGAATCTTTTATCTGTATCTATAGTTCATAGGCATCAAAATTATGGGGACACGTCGGCGATCGAACGTTTTATTTAAACAGAATCGACCAAAATGACAAAAGAGGACATGTTATTAAACAATAAACATTCTTGGACTGACAGAGCTTATTCCTTCTCACGAAACGCGTCGAAATAGTGCTCGTCGAATTGCCGAAGACATCTCCGGCAAAACAATCAACTTTGTTGACTTGTTTTATGATCTGGAAACTGCCGAGTTCCCTTGTTTATACTGATGTCTGTGAAAAGTTTGCCATCAACAACAATGAGGTTTCACCACAAGAAAGTTGATTAGCCTGAGTCATGCACGCTGTGCTGTCCGACTTAGACAAATGTGCGCCAGCAACTATTCTGCGACTACCTTGCTCAGTAATTGAAATCGCTATAGACTTGCATTTGAATTGAAACATGTCAAAGCAGCTTATACGTTATACATAAAAATAAACACTCAACAGCTCGTTCTGCCTGGTAATGTGTAGACGGTACCTTTGATTGCATCTTAAAAGTTCGTTAACAGCTGCATTTGAAAGAAGAGGAGTCGCCTTAACGAGAAAACAGTTCCACCAGCACGGTTAAAAATCCTGGCGTTAAATTAAATATTTTTGGAGTTTTATATATAGGACAACGCCGAGAAAATATTGAAATTTAATACTTTGCATGTATTCAAATTAAACAACTAATAAGAGATTTATTAATTTAAAATGTCATATATTTCGATAACATAAGGGACCTATTGGGTGAGCACCTTAAATGTATGGTAGTTTCCGAACACTTCCTAACGTTTTTGATTATGACATTTGAATCATCGTTCTTTCTTTTTTGCTTAACCTTCGCATGGATGGAAGTCTACCGGGTAGATACCATAGATTTTTATATACTTTGTATTAAATTTTTCTTAAATATTGTTTTCTTACACTATTTTATTCTTTTTTTCATATTATTAAACAATTTAATATAAATTTTAAGAGTTTGGAAACGAGGCTGGCCACTTTTTGATGAAATCAAGTATGCCTTGAATATTCTGTTCATTTATTTTGTGGTTTGAATGTTTTGTAGTTCATATTGGTGACTTTTTTGTTTAAAATACAATTATATACATAATTTTATGCAAACGAGTTCAACAAAAACAATGGAAAATACAGAAAAATTTGCTTTTCTGTCATCATCAGCTGTAGCGAGGTGACTCTTCTCTAACTATTATATACTATACCCCTCTGATGCTGAAATCGTTGGAGATCAGGTGGATGTAGAGCTCAACGACAGCACCAATTCCGAAGCTGATGACGTCTGTGATGGAGATAGTGATGAAACAAGTATCACTTTGCATAACTTTTTTACCGGCAAGGATGGGACAAAATGGTATACGAATCCACCAAGGCTTCAGCGCGAAGGTGCTGATAATATCTTACGTGATAAGCTTTTTACCGGTCCTCGTTGAGGAACCAAAAATTTAACGGAAGTCGATACCTTTTTTAAAACCAAAAAGCAGCTAGCGAATACAGAAACTGGAATATTGCAAACCCTGACAAATCTCCAATGAAATGGAAATTATTACATCAAAAAGAGCTTTCGGCTTATCTTGGAGTTCTGCTGGTGATGGGATGTCACAGATCAAATTTTGAAGCGGTGAGTAAAGTCAGTATGTCGCTTCAAATCAATCACAAGATTTATTCGATTTGATTCTGAACTAACACGTGCCGATCGCATGGCATCTGATAAGGCAGCACCCATCAGAGATGTATTTGAAATGTTAAATTTCAATCTGGGACAGAATTTTTGACCATTTGAATCCATTACTGTAGACGAGCAGTTGTATCGATTCAGAGGACGTACTAAGTTCACACAATATATGCCATCCAAACCAGCAAAGTATGGAATTAAACTTTGGTGGGCTTGCGATTCCGCAACATCCTATCCTCTTAATGGCCAGATTTACACCGGAAAAATCGGTACAACCAGGGAAGTAAATCAAGGTGAGCGTATAGAGCTAGTTGCTCCATACAAAAATACTGGGCGAAATATAACAATGGACAACTTTTTTACGACTCTTCCACTGGCCTTGGATTTATTGAGTTGGAAACTATCGGTTGTCGGAACTTTGGAAAAAGAAAAAACGATACTTGCCCAATGAGTTCAAGGCCTCAAAAAACAGAGAAATTTTGTCTACAGAGTTTGGATTTAGCCAAAGCGTCACGATTTGCTCCTATGTCCCTAAAACCAATAAGGCTGTCGTTTTATTATCAACTTTTCATAGCAGTAAGTCAGTTTCAGGACCGAAAAAAAAAACCAGAGGTAATCCACTATAATAACAGCACGAAAGGTGGAGTGGATACGATGGATAAAATGTTGAGCCAGTATACAACCAAACGTAGGACTTGCCGTTGGCCTCTTGCCTTATTCTGCAATTTGATAGATATAGCCGCCTTTGCTGCGTATATAATTTATGCTAAGAACAATCCGTACAGTCAAATAGCCGTAAAAAAAAGTGGAAGAATTAAGTTCCTTGAAACCCTTGGTGAGAATTTGTGTATCCCACATATCAAGGACAGATCTCAAAACCGAAGAGTGATAGGCAAATTTTCCATACGAAGTGCAATGGAGTGCGTTTTAGGAGAAGGTATTGACGCAATCAATGCTGAAAAGATCGATTTTATTCCAAATGAATACGACAAAGATAACAGTGGTCGCAACCGTCAGAAAGGTGCATGTGCTATGTGTTATGCCACTGAGAAAAGAAAACGAGCTAGCCGTCAGGGGTGTGTTAAATGCCGCAAACCAGTATGTGCAGAGCACAGCCTAACCCAAACAATGTGTCAGAATTGTTACATGGCTTAAATTGTGTTGTCCTTCTGTAACTGTTCTATCATTTATTCAAATAAACTATAACCCAAGATTGGCTGTTACTTATTTAATTTTTGCCCTTTTTCATACAAAATCTACCAGGGTAGATACTATTCATCTACGTAAACAAAACTTCAAAATTTCAAAAAACTTGCGAATAAATAGCAAAAAAAAGTACATTTTACTGTTTGCATATACATTTTGATATTTCAGTCACTGATTAGGAAGGGTTTCAATATAAGTTTCAGACTTTCCGAGATATTTCACCAAAAAAATTCAAATATCTACCAGGGTAGATACCATCCATGTGAAGGTTAAGCCTCGGACTGAAAACTCTGTGCTTTCCTTAGCTGCTAAGACTAGGATAAAATAAATTATACAAAATTATACTGCTTCGTTTTATTAAAATACATAATTCAAAATATGTCTGCTATTACAAAATATGTCTGAAATATAGAGGAAGATGGGTTTTAATGCAAAAGTATTTAAAACAAACCCTTATTTATATTGAAAAATTAAAGAATTTTAATACATTTGTATTCGAATTAAATAAGCTGAAGATCAAAATATAATACTTTCAACTCAATACTTCTTTAGCTTTTTATAAACCCATGGAATATTAAAATATAATACAATCTTATTAGGTATATTTTAATACTTATTTAGATTTGATAAAATATTTTATTTTATAACTTCTATAGGTTTTAAATATTACATTTAAATATTATTCTCATCAATGTACCCCCGTTTTCAGCATGACTTTCACTTGTTTGTATTTTTAAAACATTCTTCTTTTAAAATAACTTTATCCAAATCATCCATTGAGTAGAGCGCTCAAACTAACTGTAATTTCTTAACCAAGCGATAAAATAATATATTTGAGCTCAAAAGTAATACCGATATATTCAAATCTAATCACTTTGGTTCAGTTCCTGTATTAAAACCAAATGCAAATGTATTTTAATTGATGGCTTAAATATGTTGGTATTTAAAATGCAATCAGAGTAGATGTTATATTTCCTATTTATAAGTTCTTGAAATATGTATTATTTTAATATAGACCGTGTTAGATTGTAGAACAAAAATACTGGATTTTAACCTTTAGATATTAAAGTTCAAAAAATTCGTATTAAAATGAGCATTTTAATGACAAAAAATATTAAATTTGAATATAAATGTATTATACAGAAAAAGTGTTATAAATTTGAAATATAGAAAACCAATTTTTCTTGTATTGCTGTAATACTGCGGATGTACTAAAAAACACTCCCATATTTTTAACCGTGTACCTCTTGGTGGTAGACTAAGTCAAATTCGTTTTTGTTTTGTGTGTCAAACAGAAACCCCTCATGATTTAAGCAACTCTCAGGCTTGTCTTCATTTTCAACAGCTGAAAATGCGAGTAGGAACCTATAAGTAGATACCTATCCTAGCTTATAACCTATATCATAGGCATCACAGTGTTTGACAGACATAATACAATTTTCATCCATTTGCGATGTAGCTTATGCCGACACAATTCTATTAAGGTTGACCCTTTAAAACTGCTTCGAGCATGCGATCAATTTTCGAGAGTCTTAATTTTTGACGAAACCCTGTTTCATTACACTGAACTTCATCAAAAAAAGTTGCAGAGGAAAGGAAAAAATACGAGCTTTTACCCATATAAGTTTTAGTAATCAGCGTCTGTTGAGGTAATTTTCTCTAAACTACCCCATCTCCAAACAACTCTCACAATAGAATTTATATAACTCCCAGATATGGTTTATTTCTTTGACGACTTAAAATGTGACTACTTTAATTGCCCTGCCAACTCTGTTCTCATAATTCAACAATTTTACAAAAAAAAATCCAACTTTTCGAATTTTACGAGGTTCTAAAAATATGTCTGTTAAAAATTTTGTAACTGAGTTCCCACGAGAACGATAAATGTTACTAACTTCAACCTAAAAAATTTATGATGTTATTCTACATTTACCTGCTGTTTTAAATCACCAAACGAGCTTGCCTCCCACTGAGAACGAGTTTTTCAACTCTTCAATTGGACTGATATATCACAAATTGGAGGTAGAAGAACTTTCACCCCTTATGTCAAAAATGTGTCAACAGCCACATAAAGTTTTTTTTATTTATTTGGAATACTAAGATGGATAATTTTAAAACTGTCATTAAATCTGAAAATTTTATTTCGGAAGTTACCTTTCCCTGCTTTCGTTACTTGCATTCCCATACATGCCTCGAATTAAAATTTGGAATTAGGTTTCCTTTCACTACTTGCATTTCCATATGTGTTGAATTAAAATTTTTAATCCGTTTTTAGAAGCACTTATGTATAGTAAAAAAAAATTCCCATTTTAAAATCTAAACCAAAGCACAAAATAATCTATTACTTTTGTTCATCGTAGATTCCGTTTTTCGATCTGTATATTTTAGAAATTCCCCCCTAGGTCATTTAAATGAAAAAAAAAAAAAACTATTAAAGCAGCAAAATGTGATTTTCTTGGAAATTCATTAAAAATTCATAAAAAAAAATCGGTGCCTAATTTTATTTCCTTATTTTTGTTAAGTGTGTCACAGGAGACTTAAATGCATAATAAGAGTTGCATTCCCCTTAAAATATGTCCACCCTACATTTTTATTTTACCTATTTGTGCTGAAGGTAATCCCGTCAAATATTTAAAATATGAAACAAAATTTCAACCACCTCAATGCGAAACAACATTCTATGCACGGAAAGAATTTTAAGATCAAATCAAGAAAAATAAGCGCAGAATCACGAAAAGTTTGTCTAGTTTTAGAGCTTAGCTAAGGATTTACTGATTCACGACTTTTTTTTCGCTATTCTAGAAATTGTACGAAGTGAAGATATTGACCCTCAAAAGTCGTGAATCAACACTTTTCAGTATCAATAATGCGATCAAACGAGAAATAGATATTGCCATAACCGATCGCAATTTGACACAATTAGTTATCAATTTGATATTACATGGATTGTAAATTGCAAAAACAATTCGTAAATTACCACTTTTCTGTTGTAAATTACGATTTCCTCCCTTAGCAAATTACAACCATTTAGTCTTGAATTGCAACTCAATAGTGTTGATTTGCGAACTAACAGGGGTAGATTTACTACTTCAGAGCTGAGGGTGATTCAATTGAACCTTCATCACAGCAAAGCAGCATCGGCAATGATGACTAAGTGTTTTGATGAGGATTCGTTTGATATAGCCCTGATACAGGAGCCTTGGATCTTTAGAGGAAAGATTAGAGGACTCCCAAATAGCATGACTGAGTTGCATTATGCACAAACTAGCGGAAGAATTAGGTCCTGTATCTTGGTGAGGCACGGAGTTCAAGCATATAAATTGCCGGATCTGTGTGCCCCACACCTTGCAACAGTACGAGTAGGATCAGGTGCGGGGAGTTTTGTCATAGCATCTGCATACCTGCCGTATGATTCTCCAGAACCTCCTCCGACAAGAGAGTTAGAGTCTTTGGTGAATGCATGCAGGAACAGGAACGAGGATCTAATAATTGGTTGTGATGCCAATGCACATAATACAGTGTGGGGCAGCACCAACGATAATTACAGAGGAGAAGCCTTATTCGAATTTGTATCATGCAAGGATCTAGCTATCTTAAACCGGGGAACAGAGCCATTTCATTTGATGTTCGCTATGGATCTAAAAGGAAAAAAGATCGGAAATACATCAGAATTCCGAGGAACACAGATAGGATAAAATACCTTGAAGTGTTGGAGGAAAAACTGAATGTAATGACATTCGGAATACCGAAAAACACTTGGCATGTAGAATCACAGTTGAAGCATCTGCAATCAGCTGTTGAAGTTGCGTACCGAGTGGCTTGTACACCTACTTTAGTGGAAAAACAAGATCCTGCGCCTTGGTGGTGCCGGGAACAAGGAAACAAGGAGCGAACAGGATGGATAGGACGGAAGCAGAACGGATCGTGACACCAAAAGCGGTCAAGGGTGCGATAGCAACATTCTCACCCTTCAAAACTGCGGGGCCGGATGGTATATTTCCAGGTCTAATGCAATGGGGTATAGACGTAATTGCACCAAGGCTCAGGAATATATACGTTGCATGCCTAGCAATAGGCTATATCCCGAAAACATGGAGGGAAGCAAATGTGGTCTTCCTTCCAAAACCGGGAAAAAAGGACTACACCGAGGCAAAGTCATTCAGACCAGTCAGCCTTACATCCTTCCTGTTAAAAATAATGGAAAGGGTCATGGTGGACTATATGGAGAGTACTGCGCTTAAGATGTATCCTTTAAATAGTAGACAGCATGCATACAGGGTAGGTATGTCTACAGAAACAGCGCTACACCAGGTAGTACGCGTTGCGGAGGAAGAGCTAAATACCGGGGGCATTGCGATGACCACTATAATGGACATTGAAGGTGCCTTCGATAAGATATGCTTTGAAAGTCTGAAACAAGCCTTGGAAAAACGTAGGGTTAACCCACTGGTGGTAAGATGGGTGGACAATATGTTGAATACGAGGGCGATTAATATTCAGACGGGAACCTCAAAACTCAGAGGAAGGGTTAGCAGAGGTTGCCCACAAGGAGGTGTTCTCTCACCTACACTGTGGAATATCACTGTGGACTCTCTTCTCGACAGACTCGAGGCGACGGGCATTCACACAGTGGGATATGCCGACGACATAGCAATAATGGCCAGAGGCAAATTCATGGACGTCACCGCAGATATCATGAGGAATGCACTCAGAGTGGTTGAGCGGTGGTGTCTGGAACAAGGGCTCTCCATTAATGCGGCGAAAACAGATCTAATAGTCTTCACTAGGAAGAGGAAAAATCTGGAATTTCGGCCCTTAACACTTTTCGGATCGGAACTAACAATGACTAAGAAGGTTAAGTATCTGGGAGTCTATCTAGATACTGGACTTACTTGGAATTACCATGTTGAGGAGAAGGTCCGGAAGGCAAAAAGAGTACTACATCAGTGCAAACGTGTATGTGGACAGAGGTGGGGACTCTCGCCTAGGTCAGCATACTGGATGTATACGATGATAACTAGACCCATTATCACGTACGCCTCGGTTGTATGGTGGGCGAAAGCCTCTCAGAAAACTGTGAGGAAGCACCTGGATAGGGTTCAGCGTTTAGCATGTATGGGAATTACAGGTGCAATACGTACAACCCCAACATGCGCATTGGAAGTCATCATGGGGATATTACCGCTAGACTTATTTATTAAGAAAACAGCGGCCCAAACGGCACTTCGCTTGCATCGAGATGCGAAATGGCACCATCGTGGTACGATCTATGGACATAGGAAGATCCTGGAACTTGTTAAAGACGAGATTAGGGAGCTAAACATGCCTATGGATCGAATAACAAGGGTGCGTATTATGGAAAGAAATCACAAAACTCGTATTGAGAACGGATTACTTCCAGAAAAAAGAAATGGTGAAATAGTGATTTTCACGGATGGATCCATGATGGATGGCGGGGCGGGGGCCTTGCCCGTCACATTAGCTGGAACTTGCCCGTCACATTAGCCTCGGGAAATACACTTCAGTATACCAGGCTGAGATGATTGCCTTGCTTTATGCGTTGGACTACTTGCTTGAGTGTCAGGTGGAAGGAAGAAATATCCTCATAGCACTGGACAATCAGGCGGTGATCAGATGCATGGAACAAACAAACATCACAACATCACTGGCACTGGAATGCGTACTTAAACTCAATAAGTGTTCATCTAAAAATGAAGTAACACTGACTTGGGTACGAGGACACATAGGGATCGAAGGCAATGAAAAGGCGGACTCCCTTGCAAAACAGGGGTCAACTGAAAAGTTGCTGGGACCAGAACCATTCTCTTCAATTGGCAGAGGAATGGTTGAACAGCTTGTCCACAAATGGATCACGGCAGAACACCTGAGAAGGTGGTCAACCGTGGAACAATGTAGACAAGCTAAAATGGCAATAAAGTGGCCGACCTGCTCCACTCAAAGAAGAGTTCTAAGCATGAGTCGAGGAACATTGAAATGGGTGGTGGCTTTGTCTACAGGACATGGTAATTTCAGGTATCACTTAAGGAAAATGGGCCTTATAGAGGATGATACTTGTAGACTATGCCTGGAGGAATCTGAGACAGCGGCACATATACTGTGTCAATGCCCGGCATTGGCTGGCAGAAGAATGAGGATCTTGGGACATCAATGGGTCGAGACCCAGTCGATGAAACAGATCTCCCATAAACAGATGCTAGCGTTAACACTAGGAATTGAGCCCAGAGAAGAACTGTGGAGAAATCCAGAGAGTCTCTCTGAGTAAGATTTACAGTGGTAGAGAGACGAAAAGAGACCCGACAATGGTGGTCTGATTCGATTATCTCTCGAAATATACATATATACTACTTCAGAATTTGCAATTTACAAATTCTTAGACGTAAATTGCAACTTATTTTTATCAATTTGCAATTCATATTTTGCAATTTACGATTCTTGAGTAGTGATTTGACGCATCACCGTAGTAAATTGAAAATGTTTTGTCGTGAAATTAGAAAACTTTATTCTCAATTTGCAACTTATATCTTGTGATTTACAAATCAAAATTCATAGTTTTATTAATTAGGTTATTTTCGAATACATATTTAGAGTCATATTTTATAATTCTTTTTCCTCCTGATATCCAAAAAAAATCATACGGCGCCATATCGTCCGGAGACAACGGGATTTGTCTGGGATGGTTATTTGGTCTATGCTGAAATTTAAAATGCAAACAAAATATTTAGATGAACTTGGCATTGATACGAACCTTAACAATTCTTTTCAATTACATATTTTAGAATCCATTCCAATTTATACTTCCTTCCTAATTGCAAGATATATACTTCGGCGTTTTTGGAATTATTCAATCGGTACTTACAATATATATTCCAGAATGCTTTATAATTAGAAGTACAGAGTACACAACCAATACGAATTAGTTATATGTACTTAAACAACTTTAACTCGACTGCTTTAAGCAAAGATTGAATACCGACTGCCTGTCTCTGCAACGAAGCGCAACGTGCACAAGGAAGATTTGGCTTCATGAAAGCAGCTGGCTATAACACATACATACATTCATCCATAAAAAGAAAGGATTTAAAAGGATTTCGATAGGTATATGAACTATGGACTGTGCATCCAAAAATTCCACACAATAAGTAGTTGATTCCATGGAAATTACAAAAAATATTTTGCAGTTTACGACTTCTACGTCAATATAAGTTTTCAGTTTCATGTGTTAAATTATTACAAGATTTTATTGATTCATCATTCAGTGTTGGTAAATCACCAACTATTTTTCGCAATTTGAGATTGTGAAGTGGTGGTTGAGAAATTGACCTATTGGAGTGGTAAATTGCGCCAAACAATCTCGGAAATCACTAGAAATAAAAGAAGCTCGAATTGATACTTCTAATCGTAAATCTCAAGAAATAGAATTTGGTATTCTCCGCCGTTTTCAATGTCAAATTACCAATTTTTGTATCAATCCATGAAAACTTCGTTGTGATTTGCGAGAAATATATAACAGTTCGTAAATTGCAACTCAAAAATTTGCAATTGGTGATTTTCAATTCTTTCCGTGTGTTGCAGACAACCTCTTTTGAATTTCGCACAACAATAATGCAAAATTCCACCAATCATTTGCGCTCTTTGTCAAATAATCCGCCGATGATGTCCTCTCGCAGTCTCACTTTCGCTACGTAATTTATTTGCAAACAACGCATTAGGTTTATTTTGTCACAAGAGCGACCGATTTTCGCCAAATTGTCCTAAAATTCCTCATTAGCTCCTTTTATTTATTCATAAATACAAACTCAACACTGCGAAACAGTAGCTCCATCTAAACAATGAAACAATTGGAATTATTGAAACCTTTCCACCCGATTGCCAGCGCATCAAACTGCAACGACGCGATGCAGGTCGTTGAATTTCGTTTCAAGTCAAACTTTCCTCATTGAAACAAAATTGTTCAGCAATATGTGCAAATGCACATTTAGCTGATGCAAAATGCAATATTAACTATATAAAAAAAAAGAATATTTTCCACCATCTGTTGGGTGTATGATTTTATGACGCAAAATGCATAAATGCTGCACCTCCTTGTCATCCCTGTGTTGCAGTGGCGGTTTGGGGTATTAAATAATAAAAAAGTATCCAAAACTGATGTCAAACTCAGTGAGATGAATCATTTTTTCACAGATTGCACCTTGTGTTGCGATGAATAACTGAAACGTGAATAATTATTGCTCAGTTTTTGAGCAGCACCCCAGGGATGGCTGTGTGTAGTTTTATTATTATTATTTTTTTTTAATATTTCGTGTTACATAATTGTTCACTGGCTTAAAAAAATGTGTTCAAAAAGCTTGTAGAATTGCATTTATTTATTTTTTGTCGGAACGTTTGTCAGTTCTTTAAGTGACCACAGCAATTGATTTTAAATAATTAAAGCGAACTCTTGAAAAGGAAAAAAAGCCGCACAAATTACAGGATTTACTGAATAGTTATGGAACGGTTAAGTTCACCCTGGCAAACATGTGGTTTCGACAAACGCATTAGAGAAAGAATTAAAATATTCGACTTGAAGGGATAAGTATAATTTTTTATGAGCAGGCATTTTTGTGGAATTAATCTAAGCCTATCACCAAATAAATATTGTATTTCGTGATCATAATGCGGGAAGTGACCTACTGCAAGACTTGACTGATTTTCGTTCATTTTTTCACACTAGCTTAAGCCCGCGTATGTCTTGTACCTAACTGTTATGGTACAAGTCGTTGTTATAAGTGTTGTATGGAACCAACGTTGTGCCAAAGTTGGTATTCCCTTTCCCTTAAAAAACAAGTCGTATTACACCGCCATGCACATTAAGCTGACAGATCGTAGAGATCAATACTGTCAAGGCATATACCCCACCAAAATTAGGATCACAAGTTCCAGTCATAGAGTATGCCAACAGATTCGGCCAGCTTTTCGGTATAGGCTCATTACGTCCATACTATAAATCGTAAAGAGTAGCCTTCGGGTAGCTGTTGTTGACAGTGTCCAACCCAAAACGTTGCCACCTTGCCAACCCAGCAAAATCACAAACACCAACCTACTGTCTCCTCCTTCGCTGAGAAACCTTTAAACTTGTTTAATAATCTCCGATTGAACTAACACCCCGGGCGAGTAGACTATACCGCCCTTCAAGTGCGTCTAAGAAGTTTAAACAGAAAAAGAAATGGAAGCTTCTCAGCCAAGATTTATTCTCACCCAACAATGCACATCCATCAAACCGGCAAGAAGCAATGAAAACAAAGGCGGACGTACGACGTACCACGAAGAATAGAAATCCTCCAGAAATCCTTTCATTTCTTCGACTTCCTCTTTAATTTCTTCTCATAAAGCCGGAACATGTGTAGCCATAGCCAGGGCGAGTGTGTATAGTTGCATTCATTCATTCGACAGCATCAGGCGTGCAAATACTGAACGTATCCTTTGCCACATCGCATCGTTTTCTTTTCTATTTTCCTTGTCCAAAGGACAATTCAATTGATTTTCTTTTGCGGAAAACAAAAGGAGCACAAGAAAAGTTTGTTTGTTCGCCGTTGCCATCATCATCTTCGTCGTCGTCGTCGTCGTAGTGGAATAGTGCTTTGTCTACCACGTTTCCATTTCTGGACTTTACTTTTCCTATTAAGTCAGACACTCTCTCTTTTTGCTCGTGTGCTTTTCACATCTAAAGGGACTAAGGGTGGGATCATTGGGTCGACATTCATCATCCGGCTTGCTGTAGTTTCACGAATGTGCTAGGTATTCACTTCTCCTCGCGCCGACAGTGGTTGGTGGTGATTTTCTTTTCAATTCGAATGCAAAAAAAAACACAAAAAAAAAAACCCACCAGATTCGCATCGTCCTGAGACAGGAGTCCAATGTTTATCTTGTAAATGGGAGAAACTCTCAAAACTATTCCATTCTCGTAATTTTATTGGCTAATCCAATTTGTTGTAATTAAGTCAAAAATCCTTTTTGGTCTTGGAATGCCACAACTCCTTCGTCTTTTGCCATTGTCCGACGTCCGACCCGCTATACACACCTTGATGTTGTATTAGTGGTTGTTGAACCTTCTCCCTGGCTGAGAGTATGACTGAAAATGAGAATAAGTTTAAGCAATGAATTGAATAAGGTATTTCTGGAGGTGATCCTGGATAAATTGGAGTTTCCTTCTTTTTTTTTAATTGCAAGGATTTTTGGACGTCTGCTTCAAACGTGTTAAAATCCTCTTTGGTGGGTGTATGTATGTTTGTGCGGGCACGACGAGGAATTATTTTCATTTCATTTGTGGGAAAGTTGCTCCTACTGGCGGTCTATGTCGACGTCCGTTTAAGAACGGTGTTATATAGTTTGAGTTTGGGTTTGAGACATATCAGTAAACCAGTGGTCAATGACGGCCACGTTGGGCTTACAGGAGTTATTTTATTGCGAAAAGTTGCGTGAGATATGTGTCTGGATGGATTAGGCGCACCGCACAGAGGTATAAGGTAAACAAGAACTTTTCAGTGGGTCTAGGGGTTTTAGTCGACTGTTTGTCGCTGTGGGGTGGTTGAACCCTATTAAAGTCTTTCAACTCTAATTTAGAGAGTTGGTACATATTATTGTTGACTAATTTAATCGAAATAAGGCTGCGGTCAGAGGTCTCACAAACACTGAAGGCGGGAGCATTGCAAGCTTTCAAATTGATTGACAGTTTTAATGCCTAGTTCAATGAAAGAAGACGTTCTTCCGCCTTCTAAGATCGTGGCAGCTATTTCAAGGGCCGGCCATTATCAAGAAATATTTTTTCCTATTTAATTTGCCTGCTCTTTCAACGTTGCCACGCCCTGTATTCAATTCCGCCCACATTTCGTGAAGTGCCTCGTTTTTATTATGCAGCCTTTCGTAATGCGAGTTGCGACAGCTCTATCTACCACAGATATCGTTTAAGACATTTTTTTTCTTAATAGTAGCCGTCGCACCCCTTTGCCAAATACCGCCCACATTTTGCAAACTGCTTTCAAAAGGCAATATACGTCCATTTACCAAATTTTAAAGATGAAGACAGCATAAACTCTTTGATAAGGTTATTTAAGAAATGTGCTGTGCCACGCCTCAGTGTACCGACCCGCCCATTTTAAGAAGCACTTAGTTTGAACAATGCTCAAAATTTTGAATTTTTAGGTGTCAGTCGAGAAATAGCGTTTAGGCATCTACTGGCTCGATAAGGACAAAATGTAGTCTGTATCAGTTTCGCTGTCACAAACTAGCATCGTGCCCTATTTCAAAACCATCGGGCGCAGGTAACAGAAAAACTTATATTTTTACATTCGAGTAACTCAGCTCAGCAGCAACGCAAAAAGGCTTATCATCTTAAATGGCACTTGCGATCGAAGTGAATGCGTCAATAATATTCCCAGGCAAGCCCTCAGTTCTTAACTAATTTTTCTTTGGTGTTTGATTGACTCTATAACGCGCCCTTCAAACCCTGGCGCCCAGTTGGCCATCCGATGACTCCACTCTAAAGATGGCACTGTCTAGTCTACGTAGCGAGCTTGATAAACAGGGCAGTCCATTTTTTCTATTCTTGATTGGACTAGATCACTCAACAAACCTCGGGCACATTATGCCGAATTCACAATGTCGCGTTGAACGCGTGCGTGCGTCGGCGCACTTTGACACGCTTTATCGAAACTCTACGATTTTAAATGCCAAAGCGCGCGAGCAACAATTTTGTAAAGCGAAATTATGCTTTGAAGCTAATGCGCGTTGAGAGAGTAGAGTATGACAGATTAAAAGTTCGGTTTGGTTTAAACTTATGTACACAAATAGAGAGCAGAATTCAAATTTCAAGTCTACTCTCTTTTTTCTTGTAGCTGCAATTTTTGTGCAGGAATTAAAAAAGGATTCTCCAAAATAGATAAAAAAAAAATCATTCATAACGTAATGCAAAAAACAACCCTAACAAAGATACAAGACCAATGATTATTTTTTCTTTTATTTAAGAAAATCTAAAGAAATAAGTATTAGCTCCACAAAAAAATACGTATTCGTCATTTTCACACACTAAATTAATTAATTTGCATTAGCAAAACATCATATTGCCTTTTAAAACTTGTTCTGTGATACTACAACTAAGAACGGCACACCCCATGACATCAAATCGAACAATTGAAAATTCTAATGCCCAATTAACAATGTCGCGTTGACGCGCGCGTGCGTTTACAGATTATGTAGAAACAAAGCGTTCATATGCTGCCACACAAAATACAACTTTAGGCGTTGGATCGACTTTAGATCGTAAATATCGTAAAGATCAACGCAACGCCTGAGTAGACCTACTCTCTACTCTCGCGCACGATCTAAGTCGATCCAACGCCTGAAGTTGTATTTTGTTTCTACATAATCTGTCAACGCACGCGCGAGAAAACTATTTAATTGAGAGGGTTAACAAAAAAATATATTTATTTATTACTATCTTCGGGGACTGAAGATGGAAAGTGAATTGTTCTTACTTCGCGGGTTGATCTACGACTGCTTGGGTCAAAACTCTTCATCTAAAATGTTACCTCGGTATGTAACACAATCGTCGGTCCGAACATTGTGTTTGTTTACACAAGTGTTCGACAGAGCGACATCGAGGAATCTTTGTCATTGGTGACAAAGTATATTTAATTGCAGAAGGCATTTCGAATTGATAAGTGTGTCGGTCCATAAAATGTTATGGATTGTTTAAACAAACGTTCGATAGAGCGTCGCCGAATAGTTATAATGAGAGACCACAAAGTATTGTTTTACTTTGTGTCCCAAATGTTAAAAGGTAATTATAATTTAATGGGGATGGAATGAATAAGCTCAAGTGGCCTATTATCGTTTGATATATCTCGCGCGTCAACGCGACATTGTGAATTGGGCATTAAGCTTGAGAGTGTTTTCATTTATTTATAAATATGATACCTATACACGTTTGAGCACTTACTGTCATAAGACTATAAAAATACAGGATCTGGACTATGTATTTTCCACTTATTTAGTCAGCTACCGGTTGTGTCGATCTACTACATTTTTTCACAATCTGCACCGTCAATTGAATTCCCGATCAGCAATAATATGGTTAGCTGTCAAAATATGATGTTTTTACTCTGAAATTCTGTCTGCTCTGTCAATTTATTCCAAGTTCTTAGTTCGCAATCTGCTACCTTTTTCTGTACCTATCAGTATTCCTATCGATGATTGGCAATCATAGTTTAGCTGTCGTCAACTGCCATAGCCAGCGTTGCCAACCAATTTTGACGAAAAAATGCCTAACTTGAGAAAAAAAGATGCCTTTTTCAATAAAATAATGCCTAAAATATTTTTTTTAGGTAAACTTTAACAATAAACAAATAAAAAACAATACACAAGAGAAAAACAAAAACGATTTTTATTTCCAAAAAAAAAACTTAAATTATAAATCTAAAATCTAACTAAATGACTTTTTAGTTTCATAAGTAGGTACAAGGTATCGAACAAAACGAATAAAGTTTTAGTCCATCAGATCGTCTTTGTCCTTGAAATCATACATTAAAAAAAAAATTTGAAAAATATTTGAAATAAAAAATGCCCTAGCTAATGAAATAATGCCTAAAAGGCATGAAAAAGGCCTAGTTGGCATCACTGGCCATAGCTCTGAATGGAAAAAGAAACACAAATTCAGAACTCTGATGATGTGTCAGAGCTATGAAAGAATTTTTTGACAGTTCTTGCTCTGCCCTGAAATAAAATAGAGAAATACTTTAAATTCCGATGTCCGCCCTCACAAACTTTCATTTAGATGGTTTCCTCTTTAGAATTGGGTACTCTTGATGACTATTTTCATTGGGCCTTACCAATAAACATTTTTAGATTCGATTTTAAATTTTAATAGTTCCAAATGGCATAATTTTCCATACAAATTTAGCAATTGTGAGCTTCCGCAAATTTAAAGTCAAGACTAAAATTTGTTATTAGTACGGCGCGTTGAGTTCCGTCTAAGTTCTGACAGATAGATTCAGCAAATCAAACAAATTCCTTTCCTTTTAGTTTTGCTTACATTTACCCAAAAACGTTTCAAAATTGCATTAACCTTTTTACATGAAATATCTTTCTATAACGTACCAATTATTTTTATTTTATTTTCAGCAAAAGTCCACGATAATAACAACCAGAGACAATACTGAGACCACCAACTTCGGCCGATTTCCCGTTACTTGCCTACAAGCTATATTTTCATGGGGTGGCAAACGCTAAGTGCGTTAGTGTTGTTACATAGAATTTCGTATTGACAAATGTCACGTAACTTCAAAAATTCTTACTCACCAACACGCTCGCACCTTGCATATGCCACTTCCGCTGTGGACAAAGCTGCTGACAGCGTTCATAAAATTTTGTCCGTTAAATTTGAAATTATTTATATACGTGTGGATAGTATTTTTTTTAGGAATATGTGTACATTTGCTTAAGATATTTATGAAAAATTGTCAATGCAAAATGGTTGCATGAAAATAAAAACATTTTGAGCAAATTTTCTTCAGTTATTAAAGAAAAATTCACACAATAAATCGATATTAATGATATCGAAAAGAGGTAAATACACAGCCATGTTTGTCCAAATATCTTCTAGTATATAAAACATATATTTTAGATAATTTTACTAACCAACCAAGTCAAATTATTCGCCTTTTAACAATTTATAATAACTAACCAATGGCATTCAGTAATATAAAAATGTGGAATTCCCGAACTCTTTCACATTTCGGTTGCCGCGGTTGGCAGCATTTATTTTTGTAGTTTTTGTGTGTTTTTCCATGTCACACTGATTCTTTTTTGACATAACACCGATAGGAATACAAAATGGCGAATTTGAAAAAAAATTGAGGGGCCCAGCGGCAAGAGGATTGTGAGTTGGGGGTCTCAGTATGGTTTGTCTATGATAACAACTGTAGTTGTGCAACGTCACATCACCGATGGGCACTCGTTTCAATTCGAAATGCTCTACAACGCCAGCGGATAATTTGGTAAGTGGAACTTTTAATTACATAGCTTGTAAGCAAACCTATTTCATGCTCAAACCACTCGAAATGTGTCGGGTGAATGTGCTGAGTTCTGCCGATGACTCAAACCTCAGGCGGAAGAAATATTTCGTTGTTGAAATTTACACTGCAAGTTGTTGTCGTTGTAGTGTCGTGTTGTTGTAGAAAAGCGTTGAAAGTGATTGTTTTTGTTGCTGAAGAAGGTATTTACCTACTTTGAGTTATTGTACACTTCCGTGAATAGTAAATTAGTTTAAAAAGAGAAAGAATAACAAATTGTATTTGGAGTAATAGACTTGGTCCGATATTTACATCAAACGGAGAGGTAAACACTTTTTTTTCCATAATTAATTAAAATGAACATACCTAATTATTTTATTTTAAATCAGAGTCCAGTGTGAAAGAGTTCGATAAATTGTATCACTTGAAACTATCAGACTTTAAAGAGTCGAACGATTGGGTAAGTGATTCATATAAAAGAAGATTATGTTAAAAAAAAATTATTTAATCCTGCGAAGATAGATAGAAAGATATTTTATTTTTTTATAGCTTAAATTTTAGAAAAATTTAGATTTTTATATTAGGTACCTTTAAAGGGAAACTGCGATTAAAGCCTTCATTTAATATAAATCCTGAGAAGAAACCGATGTTCTTCATTATTGCTGCTCATTTTGTTTAAAAAAACATAACCCAATAGAAAACCCTCTACACTCTAGAAAATGGCACAGACACAGTCTTTTATGTAATGTACCTACGTTACAAATAAATTTTGCACTGCGAGATAAATTTTGCACACGAATATTTATAACTCTCACAAGATGGCAAACAAAATAAAATAAAAAAATCATTCCCATACCGGGAATCGAACCCGGGCCTTCTGGGTGAAAGCCAGATATCCTAGCCACTAGACCATATGGGATATACGAAACCGTTGGTCCAATGATCTAGTTTAGTGCACATATGAAATATTGTTTGACCTTGCACTTCATCGACTTTAAAGCAGGGTCGGCATTCTGTAAGGCGAAACGTTCAAACGTTTCCGTGTGCAAAGAAATTTGCTTGTGTAATAAAGCGCAAACCATTCGTGCGCACGAAAACGTTCGATCGTTTCGCCTTACAGAATCTGACCCCAGATTCTTCTCAAGTTTCCCCAAAGACGATAAACCTTCCTAACAACCATAAGTTGTAGGTCGCAATAATTAATTTTGCCTGGAAAATGTCGCCGTTGTTAGTATAGTTAACTTACCTTGAATACCTACTCATTTTTAGTCTCCAGGGTTTAGTTTACAAAATTTGAAACTTTAAAAACAAAATTGTCTATTGTGATCTATAAAATATTAAGTGCGAAGAGTAAAAGATACTGTTGGTGAGGTCCCCGAAATTTTAAAATGTTGCTCTCAGATTTTCCACTACTTATTACTTATTTGGTTAAAGTACCTACTGAAGATAGAAACACGCAGAAGCTGTTCGACAGCTTATGTAAAATTGACATATCGACCGACTGAATAATTTGGGTCATCGATGTGCGTTGTCCGAATGAAGCATTTTCTAAATATAAACAGAAAAGGGGCGTGGCGACTGACATACAACAAAGTTTTTAAAGCACTATTTATGTTGACAGTATTTACAGCTTTTGTCCCGCAATTTGGTAAATGGACGTATATTTCCTATTGAAAACATTTGGCAAAATGACGGCAGTGCTAAAAAAAGGGCGTGGCACCTTTCATAACAGAAAAAAAAATCATTACAGATTCCAATTCTGGACACTTAAGCGAGCTGAAGCTTTAGCATTTGGAACATTGATCTGCCTTACCTGAACAAAGCACTTTGCGAATTGTGAGCGGGACCTTACTTCTTTTAAGATAATGATACATAAGTAATATATTTCAGCAACAGAGTGAATATCTGATGCAATCCAATTTGTTTATCCCTTGTTCTACGGTCTCAACTCTGCAAGTTAAATTTTCATTGCATACTCTTAGGTACTAAACAATTTATTTTTTGGAATATTTTTGATAAACAGTTTAATTTCTAAAGCCTGGTATTTTAAGAAAATGTTACTACATCGAATCCAACTGGAAGGGAAAGGGTCATTGAAAGAGGAACCCTGACCAACTTCCATAGTGTCCAACGACTGCAGACAGTTATCCAAAAACCATGCTAACTAAAAGATATAGTGGACTTAAGCCCCACCGATATAGGAAAGTGAGTACTGTTAATTTTAACCTTGCGAATTTGTTTAGGCCTGATGACCTCCTCAAAATTGCTACAAGTCAGGTTTTGAGACCCAGGGACGAAGGCTACAACTGGCGAGCTACCGCGATAGTGACTTTGTCTAGCAGGAGGTTGTTGTCTATTTAACCAGGTAACTGGAGGCAGAAGTGACATAAAAGAGGATCTTCCCAAGCCGCAAGCCCTCAATATCTCGATGGTGTCTTTGCTGAGTGAGTATTATCTAACTTTCTACGTCTGTTTAAATCTAAAGCAGATGGTGGTACACTCTGGAGCGGCGGTTCACCCGGTACAGCAACCACCATTCCTACCCATGGTGGGATTATTAAAGCTTAGTACGCTGCTCAAGCTAAATTTTCACTCCCATACAAAATTCTCTCCAAAATTTAGCTGAGCTAAATTTAAGCGAACCCATTTAGCTGAGTGGTACACAGCTCGATCTAAATAATCAAACTATTGTTTCAGAATGTACTTCAAGTGTCTGTCAAAATTTAGCGTACCCATATAATAGGGCGGCACATTTTCTCAAGCTAAATTGTGACAGATTGTTGTGTATTCTATCTACGCCAAAAAAAATAGTGGCAACTCTGCTGCAGATGTGCGCTGTTGGGGTGCGTTCTAGTTGCGTATTTCTTCCTATTAATAGTGACATTGTCAGTACGATGTGTGTTTACTACCTCACTCATCTGCAGATAAGATATTTTTGGCCATCAGCCCTCGTACATCCACCAGGAAACCCCTTCTATCCCGCAATAATAATTTTCCAACTCGCCTCTTCTGGTCTGACACAATTAATTTTACCAATTGAAAAAAATTACCCACGTACTTTATTTCTAGCAAAATCCCATCTTGAATCCTTTTTATCATATCGCCGGCTTCATTCATGTAGCCACACCTACCTTAAGAACGAGTTTCCTCATCTACCCAAAGGAATTGCTAACGCTACACAAACCAATTCTAAAAAATCTCTCATAAAAGGTAAACATTGCATCACAACTTCACAATTAGCTAAACTACTGCTTCGTTCACAATCTAGGCCAAGTTAGAGTATAGAAAGATAAATTGTTGCTACAGAGAGGAAACAAATACAGAAAAACCTACCTAGCTACAGACACAGCAATCTGGATCAATCCGTAAGTGACCAAAGTGTTTGAGATGGCAAAATAAGTTGTGTAGAACGTATTGCAATCAATCAAACCGAGCAAAAGATCATACATGATGGGAATGGAGTTTACTTCAACATCTGCGCGCGAACGTGTTGCGCCTCATGATGAAGCATGAAGGTAGGTGCGAGTGCAATCTATACTGAGCAAAAATTTGTAGGGCACTTTGATCACGGATGAGACGATGGTTTCTTGCTTAGCCAGCAGTTCGATATGGTTCTGTAGGTCAGAACAGTTACAAACGATGTCGGTTTCCGTGGTTCTGTTGAATTGACGGTTTTATTAGGACAGAGCACGGCATCAACCATGAAAGTGGATGCTGGAGATTTTGGGTTAAGATTTTTAATTGGAGCCGCCGTCTGAGCGATGTAGGAAATAAATACAAACGCCAACGTAGAAGATTCGTGATGCGATACTGGATACTGCAGAAACTACTCGTATATGTGATCCAATTATGCGCCTGGAGGATTCAAATTAAATGGCGCTCGTGGAGTGCACATTTAAGACGTTGTTTGCCAGCATAAAGTGTATAAAGGACGGGAGGAATATAAGCAAATCCAATCTAAAATGGCGTGAAAAGATAAACTGTAAGACGACGAGATACTTGTGTGACCATAGTTTTACCCAGTGAAACATATGAAACTTAGAACCACTTTGAAAATAAACCGACAAAACTCTCCTAAATCCGTAAACTAGTTCTCACCAAGATGAACTGCGCACCGCCGTCAAACAGACCCCTCTAGGTGGGCATCTGTTGCTCAGTGGCTCACTCAGTGGTTAGTCTGTTGGACTGCTGAGCGGGAGTGAACATTTGAAAAACTCAAATTACACTGAAAGCTTTTATTTTTCACTTCCGCACTTTAGTGAATGACTGATAAGTAGTCTAGAGTTTATCTATCAGCTGTCAGTAAGTCCCTAAGCTTTTCGAAATTGTAGATCCCTTCTATTCGTTCAAAAAAATTATGGAATGTTTGCGACTTGTAATGAGTGGCCAAGGCTCACAGATCAACCTGTTGCGCGAACAATTTTTTGCAACCAGCGGCCAAAATTTTACCGCATTCTAGAACGAACTTGAGTCATTTTTCACACCTTTTGCAAGCTTTTTGGCGAGACAACAGACAGCATATATGCGTCCACGTTAATTTTTCACCTACCACACAACGCGCTATTATTTCGGAGTTTAAAAGTCCATTTTGCTGTTTGGCAACTTCTTTTCAATTCGAATTAGGACGATAGATTCATTTTTGGTGGACTATCAACAGTCGCTTGTTAAGATTCATCTTTGAATACACATTTTGACAAATTATTAGACCGCACAACAACGGTAGCCCTGTGTAATTTTCTCGGACTGCAAATATTCATACGGCAACGCGAACAGATTCGCTATTTTGTTTCCATGGTGGAGTGGAAATGGCGTAAAAAAACGCATAGCCTGTTTAGATGCAACGGTTTTTGTATGTTAATCAACTTCTTCGTGTCAACATTTGTTACACAATTTACGGTACAAATTACATTCTAAGCTTCTAGAACACCGAACCTTTCATTTGGTCCATAATTCACAAAATTCGGCTTTATTATAACTTCACTGAGGAACTGAGTTTAAACCTGTCTACTCTAAACCCATCCACTACGCAAGTGTTTTTGATATTCGCCAGATTATTGTATGATTTTATCGCGGGCTTACTGAAGTATTTGTTGAGAGTGGAAGAATGGAGATCATTCCGACGTGGACAGAAATCTTATGTAAGTAAGTAAGTTATTCATTTATTTACATTTCAATATACATGTAGAGTACAAAATATGAATTTAAGAGCTATGGTCAAACCGTCAGCCTATAAATCTTATGTTTGAGAAAACAAATTCACCGCCTTTAAGACCCCGATCATAGATGGAGGGAATCTACAATTTGCAAAGCAAAACGTTGGCCAAGCAAAACCTATAACCACAGAGAATATCTTCCTTCCATCTTCGACTTTAGAAGAAGGTTTAAAACGAGTTGCTTACAGAAGAGAATGAATCAACAGACTTATTTCAGAATAGGAAGCGATCTTTCTAGGCCAACGTTTCAGTTCAGGTGCGGGCATCTTTCTAAAAGTACTGACTGAGCGATTCTTGCGACGAAATAAAACGCTCAAAACAGACAGTAATGGAATCCTATCGATGAAAACATCATTGCATACTCTCATTGCCAAGCAATTAGAAAAGTCATGGAGTCAGCGGTGCCAAAATCAAGGGTTGCCCAAGGTGCACTTGGACGAAATAGCGTAAATTACTCGGTGGCTCTATAGACCACGGCTTGATATAGAAGACAGAGCAGGTAGTCTTTTTTGTGGATCTAGATAAGGTGATTCATGTCAAAAAATCCAAGACGTCTGCTTTTAAAAAATGTATGTAAAAAAAGAATTTAAGTATGTTGGTTTAAGTACATACGATTGGTGCGAAGATGCAACTTTTTTTCGCACTACTAAAACAAAATATACTGACTAAAATTTCGCTACACTTTTGCACTTTATCTATACCTACCCTGACCTTATTGTAGCCGGAAAATACAACCGAGTAAAGTGTAGCCTTGTAAAGTTGACAATTCGCTAAATTTTTAATTCCTGTGTGTAGCTATCGGAAAAAAATAAAGAGAATGCAAAATTACGTAAGCGCCACCGAAGGAAAAATCCAGTCAAAAAATGGGCAGACAATTTTTTTTTTAATGATATGATCTTCGTCCTTACTCTCTCCACTATTTAAAATATTTTTTCTTTTTTTCTTTTTTCGGCATAATAAACAATTAAAATCAAATTTTTCAGTTTCAGAAAAAAATTAAAAGTTTTTTCAGAACATAATGTCAATTGTCAAGCTGGATCTGTCATTTTTTTCAGTTTTGCAGAGATGAAAAAAAGTGTGTTCACGATCTGACAAAAAAAATAAAATTTCGCAATTTTACTAGGTACATCTGTTAGGTACCTACACCGAATCGTGAATACCCTTACAGTTTTTTTGTTTAGAGAATTCCTTGTAAGGCTTAGAAGCAAGCGCCCCCCGGAAACAAAATCCTGGCTGCGGCACTGTTTAGGGAATAGTGAAATTGAAAAAAAAAAAAGTGAAAAACTTTCAAAAAAAGCCATCGAACTGCAAGTATTTTTGGCCTTACATCTGTTAGAGCTCCAGTGAGCAGGGAAATTGTTGAAAACTTTCAGAAACCTTATATTTCTGTATGAACTTCGCTTTTGAAGCTTTTAGAGAGGCTTAGAAGTGATGATAGACATAGAAAAAAGAACGTTCGATCTTCTACAGCAAACGAAGGAACTCTGCTCAAAAATATCTCATTGGTAAAAATGATTTCATTGAATAGGAAGATCTTAAAAGGTCAAGTTTTGGTTAGACCTAGGATTTATTTGCAGCAGAAACAATACTCTCCTAGATTATGGATTTAGCTTATCACCCCGACAAGCCTTTGAGTCCACCTTTAAGGGACAAATTAGCAGAGAAAGATCTCGCCATATAGGTGGTTCGGACCCTTAGAAATTGACTTTATCATGTGCGAATGGGGTAGTTAATGGCAGTACAACTTACTTACTTACGTATAGGCGGCTCTACAGTTCGAGTGGGCAGAGACGTTAACTAACAAGGCTAACTGCTTAGGACCGGTTATACTCGTACACTCTACTTAAGGCGAGGTCATCACTAAAATGTATTTGGATAAGACTAGAAGACTCAACGTTGCGGAGCATGGTGATGCGAGTCACTAATATTTGATTCGTTTTACTAAGCGTTTGCCATTCTCAAAACAAAATGTTATCAGTGAAACGATACGTCCGCCTGAGGGTATGCAAGTATTTCTGATAAAGTGCTATAAACTGGTACTCAATACACCTTGAAATTGAGTTGGTCTTCTTCTGCCCTAGGTACCCACTCCTGAAAATAAATGGAGCTGAGAGCAGTTTGAAGGCACCGAAAACATAAAAATAAAGGGAGCGCCATCTATGGTTTCATAGGCCATTTAGAAACTGACACCTGTTTCCCGCTTGAAATTTTGAAAGAAAGTTAGTATCACACCGCGGAACGAAATGAGTCGCTATACGCTTGAAATGGGAACTATTAAAAGCTTATTTCCAAAATGAAGCATCCACCGCGCCTGTTCTACGCAAATTTGTGCAAAAAGTTCGTGAGACTGGTATGCTAGTGGACAAAACTCATGGTCCCCGTCGTCGTACGGTGCGCACAGACGAGAAATGGGCTGCTGTAACCGAGAGTGTGAGACTCAATGCACGAACATCAACTCGCCATCGATCTCAAGAGCTCAACATTTCACGCATACAAGCCTGAGGAGAATTCTGCACAAAGGTGTCGGATTATTCGCTTGGAGTGACAGAAAGCGCCACTGCGAAGCCAGCCGAGGCAGCCACTTGAACGACGTTGTGTTCCATAATAAGAATCACGGTTGCCACTTTGGCAATTTTTTACCAAATTTGGTAATATTTTTTTTGCTTTTTGAGTTTTGGTAATTTGGTAATTTTTATCTGGTTTTGGTGACTTTTTACGAACTCGATATCAATTCATTGAAATGCTGCCTTTCTGTTTCTGAGTGAAAGCATTGCATTTGCATAATATGCGTCAGCACCACCCATGTAAACCTATTTTGTTCAAAAACTTACTGAATGCACTCATTTTCTTCTTTTTACAGATGGTGAACTTCGAAATATTTTCTGTTTCTGTTTATAGCTATTTACATTGAGATATGGATAGGGTAGTTAATCATAATCATAAATGTTTGTTATAAGAAAAAAGGCTCGGCAATGGTAGATGATCCCATGCCTTCTAGCAGCTGGTAATTTTGTGCACAACGTTGTTGATGTTGTTTAATTGCTTAAAGACTGACAAAGTTCCTACTAAGTATATAAATAAATTTTTGTTTTTAAACAAGTAATTTTAAAAGGCTGGTGTTATTCGCCCGTCGTTAGGGACACGGCTACTTAACGAAATGTCAAACCAAATCAATTGCGGCAAATAAGGACAATGAGGACGCTTCGCTTGCTAAAAAGACTCTAAACTCCAGTATTAAAAGACTTATGTTTTAAGAATGTGTGATATAATAAATAAAAATAAAGTGTTATGAATTCCACACTTTTCTTTTAGTTTCTCTGAAGACTAAGCAAATGGACTTGTTTACACTGCCATGCCGTTTTTTTTATATTCTGTTCGTAAATCAGAGAAAAGGTATTTTCACATTGGCTCAAGACTATAGATGTATGCTATTTTTTCTGTTTGTGTTTTATCAACGTCTACAGATTTTTGGTAAATTTTATCTTGGCTTGGTAACTTTTTTTCCAATTTTGGTATAGCTAATTTTTTTTTCAAGTGGCAACCGTGATAAGAATGTTTGCTCTTACTAATAAAGCACAAACACATGGAAAATATTAAATTTTATTAATTTTATTGCATTTTTAAAAAGAAACTTGTATTTGGCCCACCATGTAAATAGTTGCCGCAACAGGTCCGTGACCGAGCTTCTCACAACCATTCGTTTTGTGTGAGTTTTTCATTTTTGGGACGAATGGAGGGGATCTACAATTTTATTCCGAGTCTAAACGGTTAATTGAGAAGCTTTTTCATTACAGTTGTACCCTCGGATGTTTGTCAGACGCTCGCGAGAGGTGGCGCAGTGCAAAAAACCTTAAGATGTAGTTTGTGTTTTTCGGGGATCGAGACTTGGACTCACTTAGAAGAAGTGCAACGTAGACATCCCTACCAAAAAGGTCAACATGAGCAGCTAAGTTGCTCCCAAAAAAATCGGCCAAGCACATAAGAAGCCCGATGTGAGTTTCAAAAGCGTCAACTAGATTCTATTGCTGCAAATATACCAATCAAGTCCATCACGCGCAAAATATACCTACCTTCCAATGCGTGCGTAACAGGTTGAACATCTTCCTCAATCGGTCCAACGCATTTCAGCGGTCCCTATCAAATCAACACGCAATCTTCTCTAAATATTCCGACCGACTGAAATCGCAACACGCAACCATGCAGTTCTCATCTTTTAACAGCCATCGCATTATGCAGATCACTTTGAGCACTGAAATCGCTGTCGTCCCTGCAGCACGCATCATCTCCATCAAAAAGCAAACAACCAACCGAAGGTACTCGTATATAACTTGATATCACTGACCTAGTAAGGCCCGCGCAGCCGAAGAAGTAGCCTACACTTTCAGCCATCACTTAGAATGAGCCAAGCCAACGATAATGACTCCCAGCAATTACTTCACTTCTGCCACTAACTGGTCGATCGCCCAACCTGATGATGGCAGTATAGCCATCCACCATCGATCGATTTTTGCTAATGCACCGCGATCGTACCGCCGCGCGCAGTAGCCTCGCTAAAAGAGATAGCCCACCAACTGATAGTCGCTGGCTGTGGCGAATTGTTCAGTCTTCAACTAAGGCTCCAGCCAACCAGACGTGCATTGTTAAACTTGAGGCGGATAGACATAAGTCTCTTGAGCGTGTTCGTTGCGTGTGTTTTTTGTTTTTTTTTTTTTTCATTCTCTCTTTGCGTTGTCGATTGTGTTCTAATTGTTCTTCATCGAGTTTTTGTTTTGTGTATAGTACAATTTAAACTGTGCATCGGCTAATTTGCATCGGAAGGTAGTTAACTTGGCTCGTTGTTCGTTGTTACATGGTCTAGCTATTAGCTGTTAGTGGCCGTGTTTGTGTGCGAAATAGCGGAAAAGAAATCGCTGCGGATTAAAGTGGTGTTTTTGGGTTTTTCTGGTATTTAAATTGATTTTGCGCGGTCCTCGGAAGTGTCCATCTGCAGCCCCGTTCGTTCTACAAAGAGGTGAGGTGACAGTCTAATTGTTATTCCAGTGCAAATTTGAAACCCAAATTGTTGGATTCTTATTAAAATAAAAAAACCAGTCATTTGCATAAAATCCGAAACGAACTTTCTTTTGGCAAGACTACCGCACTACAACTGGCTCTCGGTTTGTCTTATGTAAATTAGATATTAGGTGAAAATCTTTTTATGGTTAATGACACGGTTTTGTATAGAAAACACAAGAGGGATTGGCATGTGATTATAATATCGGACTGGTTTGTGACTGCACTATTTCCGTGCGCAATTGCCGGCAGTAAAAATTGTTTTCCTTTTACAAATGATAATAACAGGCTGATCGGGGAGGGAATAGGCGGCTCTGGGATTACCAATTTATAGTTAGGTGCTTTGCCGGTTATTCAATTTGTTACAACTACTGCCTGTACATATAGATGGGAATTTTTTGCTGTTAAAAGTTGCATTCCAAGTCATGGGAAGTTGGATGGGAAGGTCGATTTTTGAAAGCAAGTTTGATGAGAAAAACAATTTGTTTTGTTTTCTGTTTAATTGGGTACGGTGTGTAGGCTTACAAATCTTTAGTTGTAGACACAAATGGTTGGCGCAGGTCATAAACCAGAAGTTGCTTAAATAGAGATGCAAAGCGAGACCTGACTATAGAAAATCTGCCAGCAGTTACATTTCGATCAATGGAGGTAATTTTTTGGGGGACTTATCGCCCAAGTGCTTGAAAATTTATGAGCTGATGAATCTGCGCAGGTCATATGTGAATTTTCACCTAGCTAAAGTTGCCCATGGATGTTCTTTCGAGTGTGACAAAAGAAGGCTAGTTTGGGCTATCCGCTTTCTTACCACTTTCAAAGAGCGAACATTGAAAAATCATAAAAATTTAACAAATAAATTTAGATCGTTATAAAACAGCTCAGGACCTTTTGGAACAAATTGCCAGAGATTAGGCAGGGTAAATAATAAAAATAAGCGGTTATATGGGAAGCACGTCATTCAGGAGGTTTTTATGCCAGCAATGATAAACGACAACAGCTGATGTGGCGGACCCGTTTCGTCAATAGTTGAGTTCCAGACCATATGCTAGACAGTCTCCGAGGCGATGCACACAATAGAGATCCAGTGGTGATTTCAAATTGAACGCATCGGTAAAAGACTTTCATGCAAGAAGAAAAAGACGGCTCTTTAACCAGGAATTTAAATAATGGCCGGGGTTAACACTCACCTATCACACAGCAGGAACAGGATTAATCATTGACATTATTTTCCTCAGCTGCATTTCCATTCTACCTGAAATGGCTTGAACGCGAAGTTTATTCACAACCGTCACCAGGGTATCATTTTCAAAATGGAAGACATATGAAACCAATTGGAGGTCTTTTGCAAGCCGAACAAAAATGAAAAGATGAATTCGTCGACATGTTTATAATGACAGCAGTGATGTAGTTAACAATGATAACATTTAGCATTTGTTAATCCGCACTTACAGCTGCCCGCATCAAACCCCAGAAGAACCTGTAGGAACATAGCTGCACCATGCTACTCGGGGGACCAAGGAGAAGTGCTTAAAAGCCAGTCGAACAAGTGAAGTATTTACTTATTAAGGGGGAACTGAGGTCTACCGAAACAAGCTTCTTCAATTTTAGTACGATGCTTCGCAAACTGCCTTTAATCAGTCGAGGTCTCCTTTTGCTTGTGCGCGCCAAGTCTTCCTCTACTGCGATGGAATCGAAGACTCTACTAGCCTGAGCATCCATCTGCTGTACTCCTCGTAGTCGTAGTCATCTTAGACGACTGGTGCGCAGACCAGGGCCCTATTTGACCAACCACTTTTCACTTTGTACTTTGCAATTTTGCAAAAAAAATAATTCCTGCAAAGTACAAGTGCGATGTGTTTCACCAAAAATGCAAAGTTCTCACGACTTTGCATTTTGCACTTTTTCAGACTTTTTTGCAAAGTGAAAAGTATAAGTGTTTCACCAATTAGAAAGAGAACTTGGCATTTATAATCGTGTTTTGTAATTTTGCAAAGTGAAAAACATATGCGTGTATGTTTGTATATTTAATTGCACCCAACACGTAATATAGAGCAAGTTTTATGGTCGTAAAATTGTTTGTTGGGCTTAAAAAAATTGTTTTCTAATACTCTATGAATTTGGATTCAAACTGAAATTTGAACAATATTTAACATAATATCCTAAAATAAAGCGTCCAAGTTCAGAACAATTAAAACAAATAAAATATCTAATATCATCGGCCTGACCGATGCTTTGGTACCCTGCACTGCATACAAGTCATATGCAAAATGTTAGACATGTGAGTTACTACGTCCATAGTATAAATATAAATACTATGTAATAACTTAAAACTTATTCATTTCTAACTATAGGTACTTATGTTCACCCAGTCATGTACTTTTTTTTGGCATCGACCTACTTAACGTTTCACTCCTTCATTTGAACTCTGTACTAACTGTAATTTACTATAAATAACTAAACAAAAAACCGTCAACGCATCCAGCTACACAAGGGAATCCACCTTGAACAAAAAATTGGGTAGCTGTTTCCGAAGTATTTTAATGGTGGTTGCAAGCAATTCCTCGATTATTGCGTCCGTAACTCGTTGTAGTACTCTGCAGACTGTAGCTTTACTTATTCGGTGCATAGCAGCGACTCATGATATTGCCCTCCATTTCCTGTCCAACGTAGTGTGACTAGAATCTGTTGCAGGGGCCTTAAGCAATTATTTCGTTCGCTGTCAAACATTAGCCTATGTCCAATTGCTGACAACACTCGTTCAATACTCGTCTTCGTTAAACGAAAGCTTTCCAGGGTTGAAAAATTATCTCCAATTTCAGAATTTGTCCTTAATTTTACAACCCTTTGTACATTATTTTTGTATCCTCTTCGTCTTCAATGCTTCGAAACGGTTCATTATACAAGGTGGCGCAAAAATAACCTTCCGATGTTTTTTGGCTGTAATTTAAAAAAAAAATGAAAAACTTTGATTCTTCTTGTGGATTATTTTTATTTGGTCTTTGAATTTTTTTTACATCAAGTCGAGAATATGATGTCATGTAAATGGCCGCCGCCACAGTTGATTGTCATTTGAGCCCTTTTTATGGCATTTTCCATCACTTTGGCCAAAACTTCCGGCGATAGGTCCTCACATTCTTGACGGATATTGTCTTTAAGAGCTGCAAGAGTCTGAGGCTTGTTGACATAAACCCGCGACTTCAAAAAGCCCCACAAAAAGAAGTCTGCAGCGGTCAAATCAGGCGATCTTGCTGGCCAGTGCAAATCGCCAAAACGGGAGATTAGGCGCCCGGGAAATGCATCCTTCAGCATATCGGTTGTGGCACGTGCAGTGTGTGGCGTTGCACCGTCCTGTTGGAACCACATGTTTTCCAATCCCAATTCATCAAGTTGCGGCAAAAAGAACTCGTTGATCATTGCTCTGTAGCGCTCACCAAACACAGTAACCGTTTGGCCGCGACGTCTTCGAAGAAAAAAGGTCCGATGACTCCTCCAGCGAAAACAGCACACAGTGACTTTGAGCGGGTGTAATGGCTCTTCGTGGGTTACACGCGGATTTTCAGTGCCCCAGAAGCGTAAATTTTGCTTATTTACGTACCCGCTAAGATGGAATGGGCCTCATCACTCATGATTATTTTTGATGAAAAATCATCTTCCTCTTGGTGGTGATTAAGGATGGCTTGAGCTGGAGCGTTCTGGAGCAGTGTAGCGTAACATTGTTTATTAACGTGTATTTCGCATGTGTTTACTACACAAATGTCAAAACAGAACTGACATTAGGGGCCAATCGCAAAATATATAGCATTTTATGATAGGAGGATTACTTTTGCGCCACCTGTTATATTTTTTTAATTATATCACCAACTGTTCACAACAAAAGATCAACTGCAAATGATTTTTATTGTCTTTGCATGTTATTGACAAACGTTTCACGATTTTAAATGTAAAGTGCAAATCTAATTTGTTTGGTGAAACGAAATGGACGAATTCTTTGCAAATTGACAAAACTTTGAAATTTGCAAAAACATGCTGTGCACTTTGAAAATTTGTGTTTGGTGAAACGAATTTTGCAACGAGGGAACATTTTCAACTTTGCAAAGGAATAATTTCCTCTTTGCAAATTTGCGTTTGGTGAAACGCAAAGTGCAAAGATAAAGTGAAAAGTGGTTGGTGGAATAGGGCCCAGGTCGCTCTACAGCTCGTATAGTTTATTGTTGAATCTCCTCCTCTAAAGTCTGTCAGCACAAACGGGATCGGAAATTTGACGAAATCTTCCTCTCAAAGTGATCGGGGATATCTTGATCAGATTTAAACAAAGTCCCATCCAGGACTGGGACTATTAGGGTCTTTTATAGAATTTCCTTAGTTGTTGGGTCCTAATACTGAAATTTCCGTCTTAGCTATTCCCCGTTTAATTTCTGCAGCGGTTTTCTTATCTCTCTTAATAGCAGAGCCGAGGCGGACAAAGTTCTTAACTACACGATAGTAAAGGGTTTTTTTGTTAGAGGTATAGAACTTTGAAATGGAATAAAACAAAGATGATTTTTTCAAATTGACATGAAATTTACTTTATTCGAAAGATAATCTTCTGTACAATTTAAATATGATTTCTGGCATATGACCGCCACGGCTGGCTCTAAAGTAGTCTAATTTGGAGGTCCAATTTTCGATGACTTTTTCCAACATTTGTGGCCGTATATCGGCAATAACGCGGCGAATGTTGTCCTCCAAGTGGTCAATCGTTTCGGGCTTATCGGCGTAGTCTAGCGCCTTCACTTATCCCCACAGAAAAAAGTCAAGCGGCGTTAAATCGCACGATCTTGGAGGCCAATTCACGGGTCCGCAAGGTGAAACTATGCGGTTATTAAACGTTTCCTTCAATAAATCAATTGTGGCACGAGCTATGTGACATGTTGCGCCGTCTTGTTGAGACCACAGCTCCTGCACATCATGGTTGTTCAATTGATGAACATAATCATGGCTCTATAGCGGTCACTATTGACTGTAACGTTCTGGCCAGCATCGTTTTTAAAGAAGTACGGACCAAGTATTCCACCAACACATAAAGCACGCACCAAACAGTCAGTTTTTGTGGATGTAACGGTGTCTCAACATACACTTGAGGATTATTATCACTCCAAATACGGCAGTTTTGTTTATTGACGTATCCAGTCAACCAAAAGTGAGCTTCATCGCTAAACAAAATTCGCTTATGCGAATTGGGATACGTATTTCGAACAGAACCATGATTTTCAAAATAAATTTGCCTTGTTCAGGTCTTTTCATGTTGAAATGCCAAAAAAAACTAAAAATAAATCACTTGACAGCTGACAAAATGGCCGCCAGTTAAAATAGTGTTGCCAACTCAAAGATCTATACCTCTAAAAAAAAGAACACCCTGTAGTAGCTGTCGATTGCGATGCTCTGTCTGATTCTTCTTCTTCTTGCTGTGAGTATCGATTAGGACTTTTTGGGTTCTCTCCAGGATCTGTCCAAGTGAAAATTTGATCGGCGATGGGCTTTCTGGGTCTAAAACCGTATTCATATGGGCCAATCCGGTTGCTTACGCAGGGTTTTCGGCTGTCACACAATATTCAATATGGCAGATAGGTTCTTGTCTGCTATGTTAAGGAACCTGGTGCCTCTGTAATTCGCGCAGCTGAACCGATCTCCTTTCTTGTGGACTGGGCAGATGATGCTGAGGGCTACTCAAAATTATTTTTACTTTGTGTATCGGGCAATGCTCATAGGTCTGTTCGAAGAGTTTCGTAAAAGGTATTTTGGTGGCGCTGTGACCACATTTTAGGCTGATGTTGACAGATTTAGCCTTGATGCGGATTGTTATAAGACGATCACTACCATGGAGATAGCTCAAGACAGCAACCAGTGAGCCAATCCGGGATCTGAGCGCTGCCGCCATCAAGTGCTCATCCGTCACCCACTCCTAGCATCAAAATACATCCAAACAATTCTTAAATAAATAATCACTTAAAAGTTCAGCCTGACTGGATCTGTAAGCGCCACCGTTGAATCCATCTAGGGAATTCATCCGCTGCCGCCTGAAACAAGAGGAAGTACTTATAGTGAAGAAAACACTTCTTTCCATTCTTTCTCGTCCGCTACCATTAACAACCTTTCAAAGTTGACCATCCAATCTCCATTCCAGCTACTAAGAACCCGGCCACCACTAACTTGGAGGTGAGAGTAGGAGCTGATACTGAGAGGCTGGAGCCATCACAACCTTTTACCGGAATTTCCTTAGTTGCGCCGAAAAATGTAAAACCCGCTAAACTGCTGCCAATCAGGACTACCAGAACGAAAATTGCAGCCCCAGTTACCGTAAAGCAGTTCCCACTGTGACTTAACCAGATCCCAGACGACATTTATCAAGATCTTGTTTATTTAGGCACAACACCATTTGGATACAATACACGCGCCATAAATAATGTGATGCACATAAATGCAGTTGTTAGCCAACATCCGATGCACAAGGTGATAAACTGGTTCGGCTTGCAGTCAAACGAAAGATACTTCGTTCTTCTTGGATTTCCTTTTCGTTTCGCTTATGGTTAACCCCGTGCGCACGTCTGTTTCGAGATGAATTATTGCCCAGAAAAGACTTCTAAGTCCTTGTCCACATTCTAAAATGTAGAGCGTCCAATAGCCAACTGAATCACAACTTGTTACCAGACACCCGGTTGTCATCTAATAGCTCTATACCATACACTTGCATCATGTGCACAATCGCTAATAAATTCGATTCGGAACTGGAAGTCATTGCACTGCTCCCGATGATATCGAATTTGTGTATGCACTCGTATATCGATTGCAATTACTCTGATTACGCAGCGGCATCTGTGGAAGTACTCGAACTCGCACTGCCTTTATGATTGCAAAAGTCCAATTGTAAAACTTTCTACGCTTCGCCGGAGAATATGAATTTTTTTTTTCGGAACTGGTTTCAAGACTTGGCTTTGAACTGCTGCTGAGTATGTGGGAATCTCCATCTCGGATAACAATTATGGAGCATAAATCCAGTTGGCTGGTGTGCTATGGATGAATTGTCCGAGCGGGAGCAATCCAGCTTGGACCACATTCCTCAGTGGTGGAATGAAAACAGTCATAATTGGCCAACAAATCGACCAAATTTAGAATTGAATTAAAGCGAACTGTGAAGCACCAAGTAATTTCACTGTTCCCAAAGTCCGGTGATCATTTATCAACCAGCGCCGTTAAAGTGTATCTCAGCGACTGTGTATGTTTGTATTCTTGAGCTAAACTGACAACATAAATCATACCAAAGAGCTTCATTCATTATTCAAACTTATTTCTGTGCTTCTTTAGACTTGTTTTGCATAAATGGTAATTAAGTGAAAACGATGTGATTATAATATTTGGGTTCGATTTGTCTTTTGCTGTCGGTGTAGAAATGTTTTTTTATTTGTAATTTTATGCAAAATGAATTATTGGAATTGCTAAAAATAGCAGTTTCCAATAGAAATTCAAAAAATTGCAACAATTTCTGAAACCAGGTTTCAAGGTTAAATATACGCCTTAAGTGTATCAAATTCTGTTTTCATTCGGGGCATTCTAATATATTCCGAGTTTTAAGTAATGTGTGCCGATTCGAAACAGGACAAATTGGAACTATTACGTTGAGAGAGCTACGCTTTTTCTTTTTTAGACGCCATCGTTATTAAGAATAAGAAAAAAATGTTCGCCATGTTGAATTCGTCAATTTTTTTCCTTTCGACAATTCAATTTCAAATTAAAAATAAACTGCCAGAAGGTATCTTAGTCCCAGGCTCCATGATGCCCCAATGAAAAATGTCACCAAAAAAATGAAAAAAGCCCCCACAAAATTATACAGCAAGCAACAACAACGTGTGATAGTCTGATTGGGGTGATTTTTCATTATTTTGGGGCCTTTTCTCATTGATAATTTGGGGTAAAATTTCATTTTTGTTTGTAAAAGTATAGGTACCCCAATGTATTATTAGGGCCTTAATTTAGAATGAACGAAATAAATAATTTGCAATAAAGGAAATATCACCCCAAAGTAATGAAAAATGGCCCCAAATTACAACAAATATTCAATAAAAAGAAACAAATTGTCTTCAGATATTTTATAGTTTTAAATAAAAGCTTAAATTGTATTTTCAACGTTCTGCCTGCAATACGGACACTTATAGTTTTGGCTGCTATCCACCGCTACTGCCTCAGCCATTAATTTTAAGTCGCACAGAGCTAACTTTTAAGTTAACTTAATTTTTGTTTTCTTTAATTTTCTATTCCAACTTATTTCTGGATTGCTCAGGCTTTCAAATAATTTCGCCCGAATTTTTATCTTTTATTTTCTCAATTTTTCAAAAGTTAAAATTAAAAGTTATTTGAAAACCTGAGGTGACTCTTAATTTTCTAAAGCTTAAAGTCAGCTCAGGTTGCAAATAACTTTTTATTTTAACTTTGGAAAATTTGAGAAAATAAAAAAATTCGCGCGAAATAAATCGAATGACGCCGTAGTATCAATGGTATACTTCGCGTTTCTTCTCGTAGAATTTTGATTTTATACCAAAATAATGAAATGAAAAATGGACCCAAAAATATGCAAGAAGACCCCAGAACAATGAAAATACTCCCCAAATTCGCAATCATTTTTGTTGTTGCTTGCCATGCATTATTTTGGTTAAAATTAAAATTATTTTTATGCTAACAATTTGGCCCATTATGCATTTATTTGGGGCAATAATGCATAAGTTGGATGGGGGCCTTTTGCATTATAAAATATTACCCCATTTTGTGGGGCCTTTTTACATTTTTTTATTTGCCATTTTTCATTGGGGCATAATTTCATGGAGCCTTAGTCCCAGGCTAAAGAATGGCCAACTACTTCAAATAACGCACTGTGGTCCAAAATCGCGAAGCGGCAGGAATTAAAAAAAAATTTACTATTTCGTTGTTGATTTATAATAGCAAAATAAGTAGAGCTTCCAAAACCACAAACAAATTAATTTGCTAATAACTCATTTGATTTTTGGAGCTCTTCAAAGTTGGGTTAAAGTATAAAATTATACTTTTTTATTTTAATTTTTTTAATGAAAAAGTTAAACAAGAAAAAGCTTAAAAAAATATTTAATATTTACTAATTAACAAAAACATTAAAACCTCCTTTCGACTAGTTTTGATTTTTCAATAGAGCTACAACAAAAGCCCAGAAAATTCAACTGCAGCGTATTTTCGACACTTATTATTAGTGGAACTATATACAAAAAAAAAGCAAACAAAATAATTTCTTAATAACTCATTTGATTTTTGGAGCTCTCCAATTTGGGCAAAATTTTATATTTTATTTTTTTAGCACACTCGTATGTAATGGAAAATGATTTCTCTTTTAATAAAATGGTTTATTTATAAATAAATTATTGAAATGTTAAACAAAAAAAAAACACTAAAAGAATATTTAACATTTTTAATAGACAAAACCGTCAAAATCTCCTTTTGACTAGTCGCAGAAAATTCCATTGCTAATTTTGCAAGTATTTTCGACACGTAATATTATATAAACTATGTGCAAAAAGGATCAGTTAACAAAGTAATTTATTATTAACTCATTTGATTTATGGAGTTCTTCCAAGTTCGGCCATTTTCTTCTAGAGTACAAAATTTTACTTTTTGATTTTATTTCTTATCACACCCGTATTTAATGAAAAATGTTATCTAAAAAAAATTTAGCTGGTTTGTTTATAGATAAATTAAAATGTTAAACAAAAAATACTAAGAAAATATTTAATATTTTTTAATAAATAAAACCTTTTGACTAGTTTTTGAGGTTCGAATAGATGTACAAAAAAAATCCAAGAATATTCCAGGACAGATTTTGAGTTAGAACGTGAGTCCAGTAGAATATATTTCATAATTTGGGTTGGGTATAGGGCGACGACAGATTTCTTCTATCCTTCTCACTGTGTAGCTGTTTCGGACAGAGCTGTTGATTTCCATGTAGTTTTTGGTCTACCAACTCGACTTGTTCTTTGATGATTTCTTTTGGTGAACTACTTCGCGATATTTTCGTTTGGTCTCCTCAACGTGTGGCCTATCCATCATTAGTTTGATCCATTGGAAAAAAAACACCCATTTCCACGCCACTCTATGAGTAAATTCATCTCTCTCCTAAACCAAAGAGTTTTGTTACACGATCTTGATCCTATAACCGACATCAATTCTACTACCTACTCACTAAAAAAGATTTATTACTAAATCCTGAATTAGTTTATTATGGCCAAAAAAAAAAATTGAAGAAAATACTATTTTGTATCCCTTATGCTCTTCGTCTGTCTGTTCGTTAGACGCTTGAGTATAAACTCTTAAGTCTCCAATTGACATGTTTTTTTCTTTTAGTTTATCGATGCATTCTCAGGCCAGGTTTTTGTAAATATTTTCGTACGAATGCGTTAATTGATATATTTATTAAAATTATCGGTTGCAACAGGTTTAAATATTATTTAAAATTATTTACACCAAAAATCCCAGTAAGCTTGTTCCAGATTCATTTCGACTTTAAGTCATCTGTCTTGTCTCCTTCATCGAAAAGGTATACTACAAACATTTTGAGCTTGGTTATTAGTCTGCGGAAAGAATTGGAGGTTCACGTCTTGATCCGATCCGATCCTCGATAAATGCATACCAGAATGGAAACCTCCAAAAATCACTATTAAAATGAGCCTGATAATGAAATAGTTTGTAAAGTTCAAAATAGATGTCTCTCTTCCCAACACATCAAAAAACAAAAACAGTCAGGTCCGCTCCACAATAGAAGTTACTCGTCTTTCCCCTTAGTCAATACATATATTTCGATCAAATGATTCTAAAAATATCAAAAGTGCATATACAACAAACAGGGTGACCGTTGTGCGACTAAAGTTCCAATTGGCACATATTTTGAGAGCCTGCCACAATTTTATGCTACCTTGGCCGTTTTTTTTAGTGGGTGAAGGCGCTTCAAAAATGTTTAAAATACTGTTATTTCCAAATAAAAACCATGATTGTAAAATATCGTTTAAAATTTCTTAATTTGCAGAAAAGCTTCAGAAATGACACTTTTTTTCTCATTGGCGCTTTTCTGTGTGACTTTTTAGAATTGTGCAGCGGCCACCCTGTACACAAAAACTGTGAGTCATTATCTCTTTTGGAACGAAACGAGATATATATAGGGTATTGTTGCAAGTAAGCCTTGAGATGAACACCGATTTTTTGTCTTAAAAAGAAGATCCGCAGATGGTAGACGGGAAAACCTACGGGTAGAACTACATTAAGTGCCCAAGTCTTTTAGAACCTTTTGTCCGTGGGTCACATTTAATATTGGATAGAAATAACACCACAACCCTTGACCTTTAAACCCTCACTTTTTTAACACGGTTTGAACATAAATGATAAACGCAACTAACCATACCGCTTCTTTGAGAAAAGTTGACTTAAACGACACTGGAACTGGACACCCGATTTAACCTCCAAAAGATACCCACAAACAGCATCGCCATCAATCATCGTGTATGAGAATCGGTGAACTTGTTCAAATTCCTACCGATATCAAAAGAAATTTCAAGGGATTGCACGAAAGAAGCACCGCAGAAAAAAACGACCCAAAAAAAAGAAAAAGCAGCATCTAACGCCAATGAATTTTATTACCTCCTTTTGGTGATTGTTGTTCCGGCTGAGAGCTAAATCCAAATGAACGAGAGTTCGATTTTGGTTTCGCAGTGCAGCATAAACATAAACGTGTGGACGCAAATACCATGTTAATCGCAACAACAAACCACCGATTGCTATCTCTTAGAGCATAGCATTAGCATGATAAGCAAGTGAATTGTTGTTGCGACCAACCGGCACAAGAACTTGTCCTTGAACAAATACAGTGAATCACATAATTGAATGTAGAAAATTTTAACGATAGTTTAACAATAAATGAATGGAAAATAAAGGGTGATTTTTTAAGAGGTTTAGCACTTTTTTAAAAAAAAAAACACAAAAAATTCGAAAAAATGAATGAAATATTTATTTGAATCGATAGTTTGAACCTTGCAATTTAATGTTTAAAGATCATTTCATGCAAATGTTGACCGCGGCTGCGTCTCAGGTAGCCCATCCGCTGAGTCCAATTTTGGCATACTCTTTCACACATATCGGCCGGTATCTCACGAATGAATGCATGGATGTTGGCTTCCAGTGCGTCAATCGAAGCGGGCTTGTCCCTATACACATTAGCCTTGGCATACCCCCACAAAAAATAATCTAATGGTGTCAAATCGCACGATTTAGGCGGCCAATTGACCGGCCCGAAACGTGAAATTAACTGTTCACCAAACTCGCCTCGCAATTGCGCCATTGTTTCGCGTGCTGTGTGGCATGTGGCACCGTCTTGTTGTTGTGGTAGGTCGGCTGGCTTTACGCCCAAATCCTTCCGCAAAATTTTCCACGTAGTGCTGTAACTAAGGCCTAACTGCTGGGAACGGCGCCGAATCGACATTTCGCGGTCTTCTGTCACACTAGCTGATACGGCCGCAATATTTTCTTCACTACGCACAGTACGTAAACGTGTTGGTGGTTTAATGTCCAACAAAGTAAATTTGGTGCGAAATTTGGTCACAATCTTCCGAATAGACTGCTCAGAAGGTCGAGAATGCCGATCATAAAATGGAAGCAGCGCGCGATGAACATTTCGAACCGAGCACGAATTTTGATAGTAAAATTCAATAATTTGCAAGCGTTGTTCATTTGTAAGACGATCCATGGTTAAATTGCAAACCAAACTGAAGCTGTTTGACAGTGACACAAGGTACTAAACACACGTCAGCTGTCAAAACCAGTGTTGCCAAAACCAAACCAGCTAAAAAATCACCCTTTATATATAACAATTAGAACAATTTCAGGTAAATAGTATTCCTAAACACATCGCCAAGGCAAAACTTTCTTGCTTTGCGCCTTCCACCTGGCCATAACCTCGCTTAATTATCCATTAAGTGAGATACGAACTTTCCTTGAAGTCCCTCACAAATTGATGGCGCTTCAAATAAACCCTGCAGCTGCAGAAAAATCTCTCAACACAACTACTTCGCATAATTAATCATGCAAGCCTGATCATCTGGTGCGTGCTTGGCTCAAATAAATCACTCATAGCTAACTGCAATTTGTACACTTGTTCCGCATTTTCATTGACTAGCAGAAGAATCGAAAAGACGCAAATCGTCATTCCGAATTTAGGCGCATTTCACTTTTATGGGCTTTTAAAAAAATTAATTAAGATCGTCAACTAAACAGTCCGGAAGTGTGTCGCAACCTCAAGAAACACTTTCAAAAGCCGCACACACATCATCAGTTTTACTAGCTTCTTTTTATCTTGCTAATTGAGTGCGCTAAGATATCCTAATCCTATATCTCGTATGTATCTGCTGTATAGCTGCTCGCATATGCGGCTGTGTGTTGGCCAGCAGGCAGACCATTATAGCAGGCATTGGGATAGCTTGTTTAAAGAAGCGCAAACAGAAATAGAAAAGAACACGAATATTTATAGTAATAGTAACATTGTAAAGCAGTTAAAAGGTTTATGAGGCTGTGGCCAGACACTGCGCTGACGGTATACAGTGCAATCCAGTCGAGTGGGAAAAAGTGCAGTTGGCTTGTTTATACTTTCTCGGTTGGCAGATTCGCGTGTATATGCTCTGGCGTAAACGTACGGTTTATTATGCGCTGCTCATGAAGACTAAAAAAAGACTGCAGCTTTGTTAGGAATTAATTGGTTGATCAACGACAAATGTGCGAGGGAGTCGGCTGTAGTTAAAATAGTTGATCAAGTTGAAGGCGATTCTGACTGTTGGGTATTAGGGTAGGCTTAAAAATAAGTATGCGCCGCTTAAGCTTAGGATCGTGCATCATTAGGGCGTATGTTTCAGTCGAGTTCTGTTTTTTAGCCTGGAGAATAGTTTTAACAGCTTTTACATTTTGAAAAGATCATCAGAACTTCAGAGTGGGAACTTGAGATGGCTTCCCCCTTCTAAATTAGTAGAGTCGAGCTTGGTTTCACTGATTTCTATATGAAATCAGTTAGAAAATAAAGTGCACGACTGGGTCGAACGTAACTTTCTCCTTCATCAAAAGTTTTAATGTAAATGAAGTGGGAGGTGCTGATTGTGTTAGCTCCAAATTGTTGGAAATATTTTAAGGGTGCATATTCAATATTGTTGAAAAAAATTAGAAGCTGGTAATATTTGCTAAAAATAAGTTTTACGTAGCTGTTATTGGATTTTCATTGGGAGTTAGGGCATTGTTATTATTTCAAAATTTTACCGAAAATATATGAAGTGAATACAGATCGGAATTTGGGAAGTCATTTTTGAGAAATATTTAAGAAACTGATTTATTTGAATTTTTTGAGAAAACTTAAGTACGGAATCTTATTGAGAATTTTTTGTAAAATTTCGCAGACAAAACAGTACCAAATATTGCAATGTTTACCTTGAAAAATACTATTGCTTAACTATTTAGCTGAAAACCGAGTACAGTGTTCGGGATGTAAGCATTACTTTTTAATGTTTTTAGGGTTTATGGAAATCGAAAATGGTGTTTTCGAGATATGAGCAGTTTTTAAAGCGAGCGTTTCCAGTGATTCGAATTGAAAATTAAGGACGCAGTAATTTTGAAAACATGAATTTTACTCTAAGTTTGCATTTTGGTCAAAATCGTTATTGCCGTTTTCAGGTAAACTAAAGAAAACAAACTTTATCAAAAATTACTTTTTCCAAGAATCCTTTTTAGGACAATACAGAGAAAAACTGAATTTTCCATTAAGTTAGAAATGACCATATTACCTTAGAAATTAATTTTTGTTACATATGGACCGTTTTCGAGATAATGTCCAAATTTCAAAAGTACCGATATTCGATTTTTTTAGCGGAAAATTTAGTATGCAGTTATGTTTACCTCACCTACTTAAGCTTAAATATCGATTTTTGTTGAAATCGTTAGAGCCGTTTTCGAACAAATCAAACTGGTATGAAAATGTTGTAAGGGAAGTACCATTAATATTGAGGTTACCATGCAAAAAAACGGCGCCGAACTGTAAGCCCCCAAACTTTAAATCCGAAGTTTGAACGAAATCCGTTCAGCCGCTTAGGCTGTAGCCCTCGGGACATACAGACGGACAGAATTTTGCGACCCACTTTTTTTATCGTTATGTCAGAATTGATTAACATCTCGAGTCCGAAATTTTGTACGAATAAAATATCTTTCTCTTACTACGTAATGGAGAAAGTTAAAAAATGCAGCGTGGAACAGCGAATATGTTGATGCAATCATTTTAGTGATCATTTTTTGACGTATGCTTGTGGTTATTGATATTCGAATCCTTAAATTCATAAATATAGAAAACTTGTCAATGCTAACGAATTTCATTTCCTCTTCTCTATCCTTCCTGTTCATCCTTCCACTCGTGCTGTGCATTATCAAATAAAAATAAAATAAAATAACAGTTCGTGAATGAGGGTCTCCCTATCTTTTGTTGGGTGGATATTTTAGGCCACCTTTTTGAAATATTAACTTTGCATATGTGTTGAGTGGGCTTTAGGTCAGAGAAAACTTTAATTAATTATCATGAAAATATTGGGTAGTTTCGGATCTTATACGGCGATTTCCAAAAAAAATCACAAAAGTCGCATAAATTAGGAAGTTCAGGAATTTAGTCATTTTTCAAAGTACCCTTGCGTCCTACAACAAACATCACGCTTTTCATAGCAAAAGGGTGGACACTGTTTCTTGGAATAGTCCTGCATAGCTAGAACTCAATCATCCGCATCACGCGTACCACATTCCTACATGCAAAACCTCATCATTCCATTCGACAAACACTGCTACTCCGACCATGTTTGATTGATGTTTCTGGAACGGAAACCAACAACCCACACTGTGTAACCAATTGAGTGGTGGCCAAACAAACCAACACATCGTTAGTATCCTCACTGCCATATGACAACCGCGTAGCAGACATGAAACAATGTCACTCCACCAGACGCACCATGCATCTGCACTGTATATAGTAGGTCAAATCAATCTTCAAGATTCTATGATCATAAATCCATTCGACCGTGATGATAGTTCTTGCTGCGCAAGCCGACTTCTTCGGCGGTGTTCTCATTCATGTCGAGGTCGTTAAATACAGCCGGTTTAAGTTTAAGCGCAGCTCTACATAGGCTCCCGATGAGCACAGCCTACACTTTAGTAGGAGCCACTGTTCTTTCGCTAAACGTATCATTCGACCTTGATTCTGACGGATGCGCACGCCTTGTGATGTGGCCAGAATCATTCGACTTTCTTTTCAAGACCTGGTGGAGTTCCGTTGAACGGGTACAGAACTCTCTATATATGTCGCGCCATATAGTTTCTTTCATTTCAATTTCCCTGGTGAAGGTTCTGCGTCTTGTGTGTGAGGGTCATATGGCTAAATAAATAATAAATAAATAGTTCGCGAGAGGTGGCGCAGCGGAAAAAACCATTAGTTGGAATTTGGGTTTTTTCGGGATTCGAACCTGGGACCCCTCGCTTAGTAGTCCAACCACTAACCACTAAGCCACTGCGCCTCGATTTAAATGTAAATTCGACTTCCAATGCGGAATATTTATTCCGCGCTCCTAATTAGGTCAGTTGCTAGCACGATATAATTTGCAACTTTGTTAGAAACTCTTCCTCTTAGCGGTGGATATCGGTCGCCGCATTAAGGCGTACTAATTATGCATTCAGGAGATTGATGCGGCCAATTTGTGTTGCATTTTTATCGAAGGCCGGGCTCGAGACCAGATATTGATGGATGCTGATTTGATGGAACATATGGCAGCATATAAGTGATCCTGATGATGGTGAATATAACTTGCTGGCGGTAAAGTGTGGCATGTCAATTTGTCGAACTTGTTTGCAGCTGGTTTCGTGAATGTTCTGATTGATGAGCGTTCGTGTGTGTTTAATGACTGCGCACATGTGGTTGTGGAGTATAGGAAAGTGTAAAATGACGGTGCCATTTCAGAGTCAGTTATTATAGCTGATTAATAAGTTTTTGCGCGACAAGGCCAATAGGAAGAGGAAGACTCTTTCGTCATTGAGACATTCAGTGGGGGCTATTTATTTTTGGTTCTTTTAATTTGAGGCTTAATTTACCAAAAGGATTCTGTAAGCATTTGCTTTTCACCCACGTGCGTTTACACACACGATAATTTAAGTCGTTTCTGTTAACCAAGAGTCACTGCAATCCAAAGGGCTCTTCTGTTCTTCTTCTGGGCGCCACTACCCTTCTTACTTTTTTATACCGACAAATACGAAATACACCTTCTAGAGAAAAGTTCGCAATTTCGCACTTATTATTGTACGGTATTTGATATCCACACCGTTTAAATCTGTGGCTGCGTTCGGGGATCGTTGGGAACATTTTAATTTGAAAAAAAAAACGTTAGCAACAGATGACAACAGATACCTGACACTGCACCAGTTTTGTATAGCTGACAGAGTTGCCATAAGTGCAGATTTGTCAGCATTTTGCAAATTTTCAACCTAGCTGCAGGCTTTTTACAACCAAAAATCTCAAGTAATGTTTCGCTTCATATTTTGCTTGCCTTCGCAAATTGTATATTTTGTTCTTTTGAAAAAATCGTTTTAACATTTTTTGCACAGTTGCTTTCTTTGTATGCTATCGTATTCAGCTCTTTTTTTTTGTTATTGTTACTTAAATATAAGAAATAATTTGTGAAGGAAGATTTTTCCATAGAAATTTTAATTGGAATTTTTTTGTTTGTCGTAATTGCAGGATTTTCCAAATATTTTTATGAAAACTCATACAGCAAGTAGCTTACAAGAATGCGGTATGGTAACTCGGTGGACAACCAATAAAAGGCACAATACTTTTTATAGCCATCTATCCCATGCTACCGGAATTTTTAGTAGTTACACAAGAAAACAACATTTCAAGGAGATGGCCGCGAATTAAAACACTTGGTTCTTACTTTTAAAATTAAACAATATTTATTTGGAACTATGTCCTTTATTATTGAAATACTTTTTACTAATTCTAAAAGGAGCTTAAGGCTACTATGTAGTTACAATAAGACTATCGATAAATTCATCATACAGTCGTATTTATATACTTTTCTTATCTATCTACAAGGAGACCCAAGCGTACAATCGTCTTGCTTGATAATGAAGAAGAGATAATATTCCAACATTGTATACAAACGATATTATCTCTTTTACATATGTTATCATTGTAGCGTTGTGTGCAAGACTGTACTAGAGACTAAAGATATCATTGAATACAAATAATGTTATCTTTTTTCTCAATATGTTTTGCTATGGATACTTAACTCCCCCCCTTGTTAAACGAAATCGTCCCGATTTTTCGACGCTATTTTTAACATCTCTCTTTCATAAGTTTTGTTATATGCGTCAATCTTTTTTTGTTTTTGACGATCTGTTATACATTGTATAGTTTTTATCATTACGTACGTAAATGCTAAAATAACAATCAGTGTTACAATTGTGTATATAGTTGATAATATCGGTTTTTCTTCAAAAGGAATAATTAGTTTTTTTAAAGTATCTATGTTATCGAATTTGTATATTGTATCTTCTTTAATTATTTGGTCGATGTAAGACTCTGAATTATGATTTCTTAATATAACTTCTTTAATTTGCTTATGCATGTTTTTGTATATTTTATCATCTAGATTTATAGTATTTTCATAAGTAACTAAGTTTATACCATTAATTGTTTGATTATTTAGCTTATGCTTACCGCTTAATAACATAACACCGGATTCAATTTCTAAGTCGTAATCGTATTCTTGTTTAATGTTGCATTTTGAAGTTATATTCTTTAAAAGTGGAATAAGACAATTTTCTTCTTCAAAGTTAATTTCACAAATGTTTTTACTTAGATGATTTTGACAATTTCTTGTTCTTAAATAAGTTTGGTTACATAAGGCAATTGTTTTATCTGTAATGATTTTTCCATGTTTTGAATTTAAGGGTGTTACTTTATACAATTTACATGATTTAATTAGAACTGGATATTTATATATTGTGATGAAGAATTCATCAGTTCTAGCTAATAATATTTTAGAGTACTCAAGTATATTTATTATGGGTACTTGAATTATTTCATGTTGAATAATATTTTTAATGTCATCTAAGTCTAGGCTTTCTGATAAATATTCATTATTTTTTGCTGCATTAATTGTTCTGGTCAATAATAATAATTGTTCGTACACTTGTTCTATTACTAAATGTTCTTTAAGGCTCTGACCTTCGAATTGTTGCAAAATTTGTTCGAATCTAGAATTTATAGTTTTTTGTTTACTTTACCGTTATCTCCTCGTAAATATAATGTCAGGGGCTTGGCTATGCTTGCGTATCCTTTTATAAACTTACGATAGTAACCTGTAAGACCTAAAAATCCTCTCAAATCCTTTACCGTTTGTGGGACTGGAAAATTTTCTATAGCTGCTATTTTCTCAGGGTTCGTAGTGATTCTACCATGTCTGATTATGTGACCTAAGTATTCTACTTCTTCTTGAAAAAACTTACTTTTCTCATCAGATATTTTTAATGTGGCTTTATTGAGTACGTCGAATACTTGACTTATGTGCTGTATATGTTCTTCCTCAGATGAAGAATATATCAATACGTCATCAATGTAAACGTGTACGAATTTACCTACAAAGTCTCTCAAAATGTCGTCCACGCATCTCTGAAATATGCTTGGTGCATTTTTGAGCCCGAAAGGCATTCGTTTAAAATGATATTTTGCGCCATTTATAGCAAAAGCTGTTTTTTCTTTATCATCTGTTTTGATTTTAATTTGGTGGAAACCTGACTCCAAATCTAACGTTGTAAAGTACTTGGCTTTACCTAAATTTTGAATTGTCATGTTGACATCCGGAATGGGGTATCTGTCTGTTACAGTGTGAGCGTTAAGTTTTTGGAAATCAACAACCATGCGCCGTTTTGGTTTTCCTTTTTCGTCCAAACCTTTTTTAGGTACTGTCCATATGGGACTGTTATAAGGACTATGGCTTTTTTCTATTATATTGTCATGTAAGAGTTTCTGTATTTCTTTGTTTACGAATTCGTTATCTGCTATGGGATATGGATATTGTTTAACATAAACCGGATTATCATTGGTCGTCCTAATGCTTGCTTCTATAGTATCTGTAAAGGGTAACGGTCCTATGCTGTTATTAATCTTCATCAGTCTATCTATGTCTGCTTTATAAATATTATTTTCCCCAATTATGTAATTAATTTTCTGAATAGATTCGACACTGCTTATGGTAGTTAGAGTCATATTACTGAAATTTATTTCCGCGTTTAGAACTTTAAGTCCTTCATATCCTAATATCATATCAAAAGACTGAATATCCTCTAATTCAAAAAATGTTATATTTTTCTTTAATATCCTAACTACTTTCTTTGTATCTACCATAGAATAACCATGCATTGTTTTTATTTTTATAGGTTTAATTTTAATTTTTTCGCTAGAATCGCATTTTCTATTAATGTAATTATGGGTTGCACCAGTATCAATAAGAATTTTATAAATTTTCTTAGAAATAGTACTAGTTAAATTTAAGCAGGGCAACCCGTCTACTAGTTTAAATGATCTATTCTTATGTTATTATTTACCATACATTCCGTTTCATCTGCTTCTGCATATGTACTGCTGACATCGTCTCTGCGTTGTTGTCGGGAGTTATTTACTCTCTGCTGCTTGAAGTTCTGCTGATAAGATCGTTGCGGTCTGTTGTGTGTGTTGAAACTCCCGCTGTGTTCACGTTTCGCTGGTGGATTATATACATCGGGTTTGTATTGATTCCAATTTTGTCGCTGTGCATGTACAATTTGTCTCGAGTTTATCTCCATCGGCTGTGGTCCGTCATTTCTCTTGGAAGGGTTTAGGCGTGGTCCTTGATTGTGTTGCTGCATATTATCGTATTGCTTCTGGGGTTGATAATTCGTTGTTTGGCTCGAATAGTTTGGTCTTCTTTCGTTTCTGTGTTCATGTGGCATATTTTTGTGGTGCTTATCTTGAGTGAGATGTAAATGCCTGTGCACATTATCATGTTCTATTCTGCGAGCAATTGCGAATGCGTGTTCTAGATCATTTATTGTAGCTGAATATAATGATCCTCTTGTAAAGTTGTCACTCATACCATCAATGAATATACGAACTGCGTCGTCGTTAGCATTTTTAATTAGTCTGTCGATTATATTCGGCGGATCACCTGACATAGTGATTTTTGATATTATTAAATTGAGATTTTTATTTATCTCGTCGTGGTATTCAGACAGTGTGCTTCTTTTTTGCGTGATGGCTTTCATCATGTCTTGTAGCACGTATAGAGGTTCTTGATTAGAGTACGTATAATCTAATCTGTTACGTATCGCCTCAAAATTAAAAATTGTGTTATAATTAGTTAACACATTCGCGGCTGCTCCCTGTATTTTACTTTTCACTATAGTCAATGCTGCTGCGTACTTACTGTGTGTTTTGAGGTTTTTAATGCTGTCCATTAATCTGGATGCTTCTTCGCGCCACGACCGATAATTTGATTGATCGCCGTTGAAAATAGGTAGGCTTTTAAATGCGTCTAACTGTATTTCACTACCATCTGTATATGTGGTTCTTATTTCCTCTAGCACAGGTATGTTTGGTACTATGCCTAATCCAGATTTTACTTCATTTAGTTTTGTTTCTAAATTAGTGTTTATTTGATTTTGGTTAGTTATTATTGCTGCTAACCTTGCATTCTCTGTGCGTGTGTGCTCTAGGGTTTGTGTTACTGTGTTGCACCTGGTTTCTAAAGCTTCTAATCTTGCCATTAATACTGCGAGTTGTTCCATTTTGAACTCGTGTCTGTTGTCGTCGAATTTGTGTGTTTTTTTTTTTTTTTTTTTTTCCACATATACACTTTCACTGAATTGCTTTGCTGCTTCGTACGAAGGAGCTATATTTGTACCTGCTATGCTAGGTAATTCTTGTAACCGGTAACGCGAGTGTTCTGTTTATACTAGATTTCACTACTTGTTCCCGAGGTCCGCTCGATTGAAGTTAAAAAGTATATTTAACCTCCTGGCAGGATCGCCAATTAAAACACTTGGTTCTTACTTTTAAAATTAAACAATATTTATTTGGAACTATGTCCTTTATTATTGAAATACTTTTTACTAATTCTAAAAGGAGCTTAAGGCTACTATGTAGTTACAATAAGACTATCGATAAATTCATCATACAGTCGTATTTATATACTTTTCTTATCTATCTACAAGGAGACCCAAGCGTACAATCGTCTTGCTTGATAATGAAGAAGAGATAATATTCCAACATTGTATACAAACGATATTATCTCTTTTACATATGTTATCATTGTAGCGTTGTGTGCAAGACTGTACTAGAGACTAAAGATATCATTGAATACAAATAATGTTATCTTTTTTCTCAATATGTTTTGCTATGGATACTTAACTCGCGCTTGCATACGGCGATTTGTCGACGTTCACTGTCGGTTTTTAAGATCGTAGTTTGCTGGTCTAGCTTGTCCCTGTAATTATGTGACGTTGTGTCAACCATTAACATAGCTTTTCAATAAGCAAATTGATATTTATCATCACTTGTACTTTCTTGTCGTGCCTACTACCGAACCTAGGTAACAGAGGGGATAAATGCACTGCACATACATAAATCTTAATGATTATAATAAATAATGTTTCTTGAAGTGATCAACGTTTTTAATTTTAACTATCACAGCCTACTTAACAGCACTCAAAATATGAAAATAGTGTGGCAGTGATTGATGTGGTCTATGGCCTTCTGAGAGTCTTAAGAAACATTAAAAAAGTTTCATCAAAATCTGTTAAGTAGTCTGTACGTAACAGACGTAGGAGAATGTCCCCTGCAGTTTCAGTGTACCTACGTACAATTTTCAAACATCCAACTGCCTTAAAACTTTTCAAATTTATTGTGTTTTTGATCATTTTACACAGACGGCGTAGTTACAGATTTTTGTAAGAAAACAACAACTTTTGCTTTACCCACCATATTTGATTTTGTTTTAGTGTTTTAATTTTATATAATACAAGTGCGAGAACTCGAGCGAGCTCTTACAACGAATCGTTAATATTTTTAAAGTAAAAACGAATTTAAAATAATTTTAAGAAAATGCTTTCAAAGACATTAAAAATATTTTGAACATTATTATTTTTTTTTGTTAACTTCTGACTCGCCAAGGCGAAAATTAGGCACGTCGACCTAGAAGGTCTACATAACAATTGTATGAATTTTAGTCTAATCCCATCATTTTGACAGGTTCGAAATTTGGGTGTCAAATTTAAATATTTAAGCATTATTTTTATACTTATTGTACTTTTACAATTCGATTATACAGGCTTTTTAACTTTTCTTGATATCTTGTAATATTTGTAATGCGTTCAAAAAAACTCAAAAAATGATACTTATACTTATATAATACTTCTCTTCTATCTTGACAGGACTTCACTAAATATATCTACAAAATTAGTGAGTTGTTAGGAATTGAATTGTTTAGAAAAAGACTTTCAGTAGAAAATACAAAAGCCAAGCCCAATTCTTGAGAATTAACAATATTCTGGGAAATCTTAGAATTATTAAAACTTTTAAAATTCTGACACATCTTTTAATGAAACATGAGTGTTTTTCAAATGCCCAGAAATTTGATAATTTCACTCTAAAGCCGGTTGTTATCAAGCAATCTTAAATTTATTTTTTACTAACGAGACTCTTTAGTGTAAGTTTGAGAAGACGTATTCATCAAGCACGAATAGGTTTGTGTCTGTGCTCAATCGAAAATGTGGACATTCTTGTCATTTTCGAAGTCATTCTACCTCGGCACACCCTGTCATCGTCAAGTATATGGTAACTAAGTCCACTGGGTACATTTTCCCTCAAGCAGTTGCGGTTTTTACCTTATTCCCACAATCCTTAAAAAAAAAGATCCCTCATAGTTTTCTGCTAATTGATTTTTAGAAAAATACATCAAATATTTATGAATTTTTTAAATTTCTGAACAATGTTTTAGAAAACCGTTTTATACCTTACTCGTTGTTATAAATGAAACTCTGAGTTCACGAACTGTCCACGGCTAAGTTGCTAACTTTGATCAGTTTCTTTTTTTTTTATAAATACTTGCTGTACCCAAGACACAAATTTATACGGGAAGTTGTTCGATCGATCTTTCTCTTCGATAAAAACATGCTCCCAAATATTATAATTACATTCGTTTCTTTTTCAAAATAAAATCATTTTTTTGCAGTTGATTTTTTTTCAAAAAAAACTCCCGCGACACTATAACACTGTCCAAACATAACACGATTTACTACAAATAAATCAGTTAAAAACGCAGAGAAATGTAGTCTCAAATATGACCTGCTAAATTTGTTAAATCATTATTGACAATAGAAACACGAAAAAAAAACTAAAGACAGAACTTAAATTTGAAAAAGAAATGTATACCAATACCCATTAAAGCCTCACAATGCTGACATATTTGTTTAAGTTACGCACTCTCCTTTCGTGTTCGAATTTGCGATATCTTTGCTCTTGACTTGGCAGTCGTTAGTTTACGAAGCCCTTAGAGTTTAAAATTTGTCCATGAATACAAAGTTTTTTTTTGGTCCGATTGGGACACATTTTGACAGACCTTTTTGAAAATTGTTTGAGGTTTGATTGAATTCAAGTCTAAGTCATAACACAGTTCAAGACACTTAGGGCGGTGTCTGGTTCAAGACAGACTTAGGCCGGTGTCTGGAACTTTGTTACGATTAAGACTGAAATTCAACCAAACCACCAACAAAATTCCAAAAGGTCTGTTAAAATGTCCCTCTTTGAAAATAAAACGGCTTGGAAAACCCGTCTCCCCTCTGGACTCTGAGCAAGAAGAACTAGCTCCGATCAGTTTTCTTAATTAAAAGCATCGCTACATAAAATCTTTCCTCCTCCAGATAAAAACCCAATAAATTATCGTTTTATCTACATAAAGTGGCAAAGCAGCTTTTCGCAGATAAATATTTAAAAATATGCACTGCATTTATGTAGACCAAGTACCATTTAAACGTGACGCAGAATTGGTCGTAAATCTTCTCTTCTCGTTGCTTGCATATAAATGGGGAGACTCAGCCAACCGAAGTTACCTCAATCTTGAACTTCAATTCCTCATTCCGTCCGATTGAACTTGTCGACGACTTTATTAAATGTACAAGTCGTGATGGCCGCCAATTTGTTGTTTCCTTCTTTGCTGTTCAATCAGAACGCAGAGCACGTTTTTGACCCACCTTTCTTCCCATTGTATAATACTTCGCTTTGGTTGCACCGGGTGATGGCTCATTCAATTTCTCATCGGCTGTTGAGTGGGAAACAGTTTAACCCAACTTAACCCTATCGATTAAGTTGCTGGCCCAAATTCGGTGCAATCGATACGATCACAAGATGCATTACAGCCGCATGGACACGGACAGGTCCATTGACCACAAATGGCATTGGCTTGGCTGCAGTGGTATATCGGCAGGCCATCTCCGCCGAGCTGAGGTGGAATCGAGTTCTGAATGAGAGTGTTTGGACGTGCTTGTAGTTTGTGTGTGGATTCGGATGTCGAGTGCGCTTCGCATGTTAAATGGGACAGTTGTGTGTGTCGGTTCTTGCCCGCGATTATAGCTTTAAGTTTATTAACTGCAACTGGATGACCTCTCTTTCTATTTATCTTCACAGCATGACGGTGTAAGTGCGGCCGTCGATCTCGATTGTCATGGGTAATTCGATATCAAGCGGTCGATCGCCCAATCAAAATAATCTGCATCGTCAGGAGCAGCAAGGTGTCAGTAAGGCGAGCAATTCCAATCAACCCGGTGGCGGCGGAAGTGGAGAAAGTTCTCGTGTGCTATTCCTGTTGTATCTGATTCATCGCACTTGGAATGTGGTCGTTGACACGGTGGATACACGCAGCAAGAGGTGATATAAACACCCCGAAAAGATCGCAATCCACTATGAAGTTTTCGGTCTCACGAAGACTCCTTACAGAAGCTCTAATTGCATTTTGCCACAGGTCGCGTGTGAGTGGGCGGTGTTCGACGTCTGACGATTCGGGGGCGCCGAGAAGCTACTTTGACGGGACAAATTCACACGATGATGACGACGATGATGAGACATACTTGGACGGGTACTCGTCGTTGTACGGATCGCAGTGCTCGTTCTGCAGTTGCAGTTGTTGTTTCGAGCCAAAGCAGAATGTGTACAATTCGATTGATGGTGGGGAGGCGGGTGTTGGAGCGTCGCTCTGCAGAAGGATGTCAATGTGTGAGAGGTGAGTGATTTCTGTTTGCATTTTAATTTAGAGTAGATTTGCATTTATGGTAGTGGTAAATGTTTCAACGTGCGTTTGGTTTGGCCGTTCGTTTGAAATCACTAAGAGTTACACGAGAAAACCGGGTTTGCTTATGCGGGGATTGATTGGATTGTTTTTTTACGGAGTCCAGCTGAATTGAATTTTTTGACCGCTTATGGAAATATTTAAAATAGTATGACAACCAGTGTTGTAAATCGTGGGAAATTTACCTTTTCGTGGGAATTTCGATGGTAAGAAACTGTCTTCTGGGAAAAAGGGAGAAAGTAAGATTTCGTTAAGACTTTGTGGAAATTTGGTAAACTAACAAAATACAAAATTTCCATCTAACTTCAACCCAATATCATGTTTCTACTACCTTATTCTGTGTTCACAAAACAAGCCTATCTAAATGGCTTGTTATGAAATATATCTACTACAAATCGGGGATGGAAAAGTCGATACAATTGTATCGAATTCGATAGAAATGAGTTTGCTCGAGTCCAAAAGTACAATTTGCCTTAAAATCACAATTTATCCATCTGTATCTTTCAAATGCTCTTGAAATTTGTAAAGCTTTTCCTAAGAAAACAATTAAAATAATCCAGATGATGATGTTTTTATGTCATTTGAAAGACATAAACAAGAAAATTAATATTCAAAATCCCTTTCTAAATTTTCTGGAGTATTTTACATCAGAAGCAGTTGTATCAGGAAAATCTAATTTTATATTGAAATTTTTTTTATTATTTTTTATAAAAAAGAATATTCAACAAATTAACAATGCTAAAAAATGCATCTATTTAAATATTACTCAATTTGAGAATTTTGGGCTGAGCCGTTCTCGCTATTCCTCACTCATCAGCCAATGTCGAAAGGATTTTTTCTTGCCAGTCATTAATAAAGTCCAAATGTCGAAACCGACTTCAAGTCGACACTTGCTGGGCTTTGATTGAAAAAAAAAATTATTAGAAACTCATCCTGTTCTGAGTTTCAAGTTCAGGACAACATTTTCAAGATGAATGAGCAAATTGAGAGTATAAAGCCTGAAGAGCTCATAGATTAAAAATATAGACTATTTTTTTGTAGGTTTGTATAGTTTTGCTAGGAAGTCATTAATGTTTTGTTAATTTATTTTTGTTAATGTTTTTGAAAATAAAATAGTTTGAATTCAGTTCTGTATACGGAAAAAAGTTTTCAATACAACTGGCTCCATTTCAGTAAGATCTTACAAAATTACAAAACAAAACACGTACGAGGCTAAGAGTATCACATTTTTGTTTTCTCTTTCATACACATTTTGAGCTCCTCCTTCTAATTTCCACCGGTATTTGCATGCTTATGTTTTCAACTGAATTGGCGTTTTTTTATTTTGTTGTATTGTAATGTTATTTTCTCCTCTTTTTATTAACTGATTTTATAAATACTAAAATACACAAGCAATGTGATAATTTGTTATGTGTATACAGGGTAAAGTTGCCAATTGCCGGCCGCTTAATGCGATTTTCCTACAAAACTTGTCATTGAGGCTTGAATTGTTAAGTTTTTGATATGTTTTTTTTTTTAAATTGTTGATTTGATATTTCTTAAGAGATATAAAAAAATAAAACAATAATATTTCAATGTAAAAGAATGTTTCCAATATCCTGTGTTCGACCATCTTGGCCACCAAAAAGAGAGAGACGACAGATCCTTTTAAAATTCGAGCCAAAGAAGAACGACAACAATTTCTTTAATTACGACGCTTTTCATGACATGTGGCCTGGATGTGACTGGAGACGGCCGGAATAAGGCAACTCTACCCTATCTACTAATGAAATGACTGTTTATCTTATTCTTGCAAATAAATTCCTTAATATAGAATATTTTTTGGACTTTTTTTTTTTTTTTGTTAATAAAAATATTAAAAATGAACTTTTTTTTTAAATTAACAAAGTGGGAAATTTGTGGGAATTTTGACTAGGTCCAAAAGGGAAAAATGGGGAAAAAATTGGCTGTCCGAGGAAAAAACCATCTCAATGACATACCAAGACTGATGACAACAACTATATATATGGAGTAAAAATATCAGTTGACCACGGCCTTCCTTTCCTATAAGGGGACCGTTCATTCGTTAATTATCTGAACCCTCCATTTTCGTGCTTAATTTAAGTGAGTTCTATAAAGAGGGATGGAGTCATTCTTTGTGACCCGAGCGGCGTAGGTTCGAGCCCCTGCGGCAGCAAAACTCTCTCCGCGATACTAATAATCATTTTTAGTGTCCAGGCTAAATTTTTCGAACTCACAATGGCGAAATTTTCCATACAAAATCGTATATTGTGATCTACAAAATATTTAGTGTGGAGGTTAAAAATGATTATTGGTAAGGCCCTCTGTCACCGAACGTTGAAGAAAAAAATAATATCAGACCTTCAACCACAACACCCAAAAACGGGTTTCTGCTTGGAGTACGGATCGACATTGGTCGGGGTGCTTAATGATTGCGAATATAAAAATATATAGAAATTTCATCGCTGCAGCAATCCAAACCCAGGGAAGCTTGGTTTTGCTGTCCTAAAAGCTATTTTAAAGTATAAAAGAGGAATGCTCCGCATATTAAGAGAACTGGCACGATCTCAAATGTTCACTAGTCCAACTTATTATCACTATGAAGATTAATGCTTTGGGGCCTTTTTCTACTTTTCCTACCTTTTTTTGTGCCGATTTTGGAGCCGTGTTTTAAAACGTTCTTTGACGCGGTTTTGACTTGCTTTTTGATGGGTTCGCGGTACGATTTCAGATGTCTTTTCGAAGCGTTGTTAACTCGTTTAGTAAGTGGTTTTGAATGGGTTTTTTCCTTCTTTTTTTTAAGCGTTTTTGAATGCGTTGTTTTACTTGTATTTTTTTCGGTGCGTTTTTGGGTGTATTTTTGACTCGTTTTTCAATGCTCATTTCGACGCATTTATTGTTGTATTTTCAACTCGTTTCTTAAAGCGTTTTTAATTTGCTTTTTTATCCGTTTTAGAATTTTTTTTTGTAATGCGTTTTCAATGCTTTATTGTACGTTTTTTTGAGCGTGTTTGTCGACTCGTTTTAAACGCGCTTTTGGAAGCATTTTTTACTAATTTTTCAATACGTTTTTGGACGGGTTTTTGAACGAATTTTTCGTCCTGTTTTTGATTTGTTTTTTGAATCGTTCCTGGAATTCTTTTTGGACACGTTTGTGACTCATTTTTTGACAAGTCTTTGAATTGTTTTTAGGCGTTTTCCGACGCATTTTTGAAAGAAGATTGTGGACACATATATTATACGAAAACTGACAAAAACATATAAACAGCCAAAACAACGGAACCACTTCCCGTGGTGACATTCATTTATTCTGTGTTTACACACTGTAGTGATTTCTTTATCTATTCCCCGAGACTAATTTATATATTTGCAGTCCGGCTTGAATTAAGCCGCGTTCAATGACTGACGTAAAAAACCTAAGCATAAAATGCTAAAATATAAGAGCATTTTTAATTTCCATTGTTATTGTCGTATTCGTGATCCCATTTTTTCATTGCAATGGTACTGGGTGTCAAATCAAGCGGAGCCTCCATAACTTTCGATCTTCCACAATTAACTCTAGTCCAGGCTAAACTTCATAAGCTCTCATTGGCGAAATTTGCCGTATTGTCCGTATACTCATTGTGAACTATCAAACATTTAGTGTGAAGTTTAAAAACATTTACTTGTAAGGCCCCGGATTATTAGTAGCAATTTCCGTTTGGACAGGGGAGATAAGTCGAACTTGATCCAACAGATGGCGGTGATCTTATAACACATCTGCGAATATTGAGTATTTTTTGCTTTATTTGGATATCTAAAAACCTTCTTCCTAAAATCTTTGTGTACAAAAGCGAAAGCGCCATCTCAAACCCTTTGAATTGAATAACTCTAATCTGCAAAGATGTGGGACTGAAGCGAACTCGCAAGTTGATCATTTTAATGCTATCCAAACAATCAACACATTTTCCCAAACAAACAGTTTTACTGTTATCAAATGCTTTCAAAGCTCAGAAAACCGATATTTTTTATTTAAAAAAAATCGCAATTGTGATCTACATTTTATTTTGCATGTACATTCAAAGTTGCATGCTTACTTGAAACTGTGAACAGTGTGAACCCAGGAAGCATTTTGAAATATCCAGAACTTCTTAAACAAGTAACGCTTTTCTCCGCTCATCCTGTACGCAAACCTCGGGGCTTTAGCGTGGACTCAGTGCTCTAGCAAATTAACCAATAATGGAAACTTGGTAGTAAGTGCACAAACCCGTCGCCAACTAATAACAAATCCGCAAAGTATGCTGTAAAAGATTGTTCCCATTTGTTGCCTGTTAAAAAGTAATTTTAAATTCAGTTTTTTTGAGTTCGATGGATCTGAAAACTGGTTGTCCAAATGCTATTGGGCTTTTTTAATATTTAAATATGTTCTGGGTAGGTGCTGGAGAGACTTTGCTAATCAAATAGTCGCCACTCACTGATTTCTCGAACGGACTGAGTACGGCGAGCGTACGGTTGTCAGTTATTGTCGTTATTATTATCTTATGGTGGTAGTGTTGCTAAAACGTTGCCTGAAATTAAATCACCTATCATACATACTTACTTTAGTGGCGCTACAGCCCCGGGTGGACCTTTATATAATTCACATAAAGGAAGGTTGCATTTTTGAAATTTTTCAAGTCTCTTCAATTCTGAAACCAAACTTGTATTGTTTTTCGCCAGCAGTAGTTCTCAGTGCGTATAGTTCAAGCGAAACCCAAGTACAGTCAAAGTTTCCCTCAGAACACAATTCATAACCCCATCCCAAACTGCCTTCTATCACCTTTTTCATTTTGCATTCCCCGGGGAGCCAGTAAGAAAAAAACTGAATTAACATAAACACCTCTTGAGCGAAACAAAATTGGCAAAATCCTCAAGCTACACATCGCTGTCGCTGCATCTCTCCCCGTCTCTCGGTAAACATTGTCATGACACTCATCTTTGAGTAGATGCAAATGCTACTGCTGCTGCTGATGATGAAGATACACGTAACACGTTCTGGATGTACAGGCACGTTATTTATATGGGAATCTATTAAATATACATTTCCACTTTTTTTGCATAAACACGTGAGATTTCCTGCTACCGCAGAGGATTGATGTTGAGGAACTGCGTGCCTTGGTTAGATCCAACTAACTGAGCTTAGAAATTGAATTTCTACATCACGCCAAGTTCTGTATCGCTTTGTAGGTATACCCTTTGTAGGATGTGTGCGCCAACCAGCCTTAGGGTCAAATTGCTACCGCAGCTGAGTGCAGTTTCTAACTAAACAAACAAGAAGAAGGAGCCGAGAGAGAAGGGTGTTGGTTTTATTATTATTATGCATCCATCTCCCCTCCTCAATGGTGTTCTGGTCGATGAATGGGGATATGATGAGGTGAATCATTTTTTTTATTTTATTTTATAGATAATTGCGTTTCTTGAATATTTAATTAGTTTGGGTCTGCTGAGGGAACGGTTAGGGTTCAAAGAAGGATGATTGCAATCGTGGAATAGTGAGTATAAAAATATGCAAAACAAAAGAAGCAGTCATTTATACATACCCTAAAAAGAACGACACACGTGGGTATTTTTTTTCTGTCGGAATTTAACGATTTTAATCGGTCTGCTCTGGACGCGGAACAACAAAGTAGAAAGAGCTTGGCAGTTGGGATGTGTTCAGGTTTTGAAAGCGGATAGTTTCCTGCGAGACGTTTTATAACAAAAACCGGCGTCAACCTGTTGAACATTTGTCGGCGTACTTACTTAAAGTGAAGTAAATTCAGACATAGGAAAAGCTATTTAAAGCGGCACAAAGGCGTCCTATATAGGCATTAAGTTATAAATGCTAGGTTGGACGTGGAAGAAAAGTAGTGCCCAGTGTAAGGAGACCACCCCGTGCATCATCCATACTTCGCACTAAGTCCCAAAACTTACTTCTTTTATAATATTGCATGTCTTTTGCACTGTCCTCCTCGTTATACGAAACCCAAAGAACTGCCCTACATATTTACCCGATATGAGCATTGACACAGGGTCATGTGGATGACAACAATTATTGTCAGAAAAATGTACAAAAAAATCGCCGAAAATGTTTAGAAAATATAGGTAGGCGTTTAATGGACATCAACGATCCTGCTCGAAGAGGCCTTGGCATCAACCAAGAGTGAGAATACAGTAGAGGAATGATTAAGACCTCGGGCGAAGTTGCTCGCATAGGTAAAAGGGGAACCTCAACGATAACTAAAATTGCGCAAAGTTGGGCTTTCATTTCCGCAACCTTTTGGACAATTACCGTCGAAAATGATTAGTGTGTTGGACTACTAAGCGAGGTTCGATTACCGAAAAAAAACAAATTCCATCTGAAGATTGCTTTTTTCGACTGCGCCAATGTCGCGGACGTCTGACAAAGGGATGGAAAATGCCATTTTCGCTTTGTACTGAAAACTGTTGTAAGATCGTACTGAAATGGAGCCAGTTGTATTGAAAACTTTATTATTTATTTTCAAAAACATAAACAAAAATAAATTACACATGATGAGTTTCTAATACATTTTTTTGTTTCAATTAAAAGCCCAGCAAGTGTCGACTTGAAGTCGGTTTCGACATTTCGACTTTATTAATGTCTGGCAAGAAAAAACCCTTTCGACATTTGCCGATGAGTGAGGAATAGCGAGAACGGCTTGAGCAATTTTGTTAATATTTTCAAACATCAGCTCATTATACTCGTTTTTTATTGAATTCTGAAATTGAATAATATTTAAATTGCTGAATTTTTTAGCATTGTTAATTTGTTGAATATTCTTTTTTTCATTAGGAATATATTCAAAAACAAATTTCAGTATTGAATTAGATCATCATCTCGATTGTTTTAATTTGTTTCTTAGGAAAAGCTTTACAAAATGCAATAGAATTTGAAAGATAGATGGATAAATTGTTTCGAATTAAGGAAAATTGTACTTTTGCACTCGAGCAAACTCATTTGCATCGAATTCGATACAATTGTATCGAATTTTCCATCCCTGGTCTGACAAACATTCGAGAGTACCAATGTCATTAAAGAGCTACTCAATTAGCCGATTTTACTCGGCATAAAATTGTAGTTCCCTTCCCTTCGACCCAAAAATGAAATACACACAGAAAACGAATGGTTGTGAGAAACCCTGCCTAAGGACCTGTTGCGCCAACTATTTCCATTTTTTTTTTTGATGAAACGATAGACCTTCGAAACTAACAACTAAGTGCGAAAATTACGAGTTTGAGAACTTAATTCAATTCATTTTCCGCAAATGTAATTAAAGTTGACAATAGTCAAATAAAAATTCATGCAGAAAGCATACCGAAACTGCTCCTGGTCTCTGCTCGAAGGAGCAGCAGTCAGTTCTTATAGATCTAATTGAACGCACTTCTTTAAAAGCGGTTGTCTATTATAGCCTACGACTATTCGAATTTAACAAGAGCTCAACTCGCACAGTAATAAAATCTATACAAATCGTGCAAATATAATTTCAGTTGATTACAAAGTAGGTTAAAATAGAAGGGCATCATTGCATCGCAAGGCAACTTATCCAAGAACATGGCATCCATTGCCATAAATACTTATAGCGCTCTTGTACGGAACAGATGAACTACAAAGAACGCTGTCCAGCTATAGATGAACATTTTATCTTTATACAGCTTTAATGGGTCTTGGTGGGTCTTCATGTGGCATCTCATACGCCTGCGTATAACTCATCCATGATAGAAAACTGACCTTCAGGGTCAACTCATGATTACAACATTCAGTTTAATTCTTTTTTTTTCACGTTCCTTGTCCTGGTAGTAGTTAAGAACAGAGTAAACATGTTCAAGGCGTTGCTTTGTATCAAATAATCCGCCACATGTGCTTTGAATTTACTCTTATCCTGCTTAGATACGTATACTTTATAAGGTTTGGGTTTCTTTGACTCTTTGGGACATTTCATCCACCCCCATTTTTGGGCTCGCTTCGCTTCCGGCAAATGCCCGTAGGTATATGAATTCGTGTACGTTTAGGAGACGCATCTTTTTCTACATAAAACTATCCCCATGCAAAAGACAAAGTTCAATAAAGTGTTCATGGATGAGTTCAGTTCAGTTGTCGCATAGATGGGATGTATTTTTCTTAGAATTTTTTTGTAAAATAGAAAGAATAGAGAATGAGGTTCTGAACTGAGAACTGAAAACCGCGTGAGCCCTATAAATGCGTGTTCTGCGAAGTTACACATTTTACAGTCCTCCCGAAGGTAGGATTTCTTAATCACATCGAGAAGATGGATGCTGAAAATTTGCCTGCTGCAGCAGAGGCATTGGTGAAAATGTGCAAGGATGATTTAGAACATAGTCTTGGTAATGAGTTGCTCCAATTCGTATCTTTTATCGTCTTTTACACAAAGATTACTATGGAAAAGACCATTCTACGGAGCTTTTCCACTACCAATTTCTCGAAAATCAAAATTTCAGAGCTACATTTCTAAACCTTAAAATAGCACTGAGAATGTATTTGATTTTAATGGTATCGAATTGCACCAAAGGGCGCCTAATTTTCAAAAATGAAACTTAAAAAAAATAGGCTTCGAACTGCAATGGGAAAAAACCGCCTATCAAAGCTTTTTCTCCTGAGCATTGAAAGTGATTTATTCCGGGAAGTTGATTTCAACGAACTCATCGAAAATTGTTTTCTAAAAAAGCTCGGCATTCTCCGTTTGTTAACGCTTAAATTTAATTTCGCATTATTCCTGTTTTTGATTATATTTTATATGTTTGTTAAAAGAATCTACTTGGTTTCACAATAAATTATTTATTGAAAAACTCAACTAAAAAAATGTGCATTTTATTTGGAAAACAAGTAGGGGCCAGGGGGCCTCCAGTCCTTTGTTGCCCTAGGGCCTGCAGAGTCCAGACCTCTAAATGCGGCCCTGCACCCACTACGTACAAAATTGTATAAAGGGCTATGGCTTCTGTTGCCATCGTAATGAAAATGATGGTGAATAAAATGGGATCCGGTCGAAATTTTGCTTTCAAAATTCTTCTTTGCAAAATTTTGTCTTCTCACACAAGAATTCTGCTTTACAAAAATCTGATTTTCAAATTTAAAGCAATAAAATTCTGCTTATTCTGCTTTTTTCCAAATAGCAAATGTAAACGAAGAGAAAAAAAGACAGATATAAAAAAACAATTTTATATTTATAAATCATTAAAAATCATTTTCTTTAAATTTTTAAATAAAAATAAAATTGAAATTCTAGAGAAACAAGAAAAAACAGATTATTGACAACAAATTTGAATAAAAAAAACAATACCTACTAAAAAAAAATAATAATGCGAAATTTAATTAAATAAAGATATGAAGTCAGAAATTACAACATTTATTTATTATAATTTATTTGTTTTCTTTTTATATTTCATTTCGACAGTATAAAAGGACAAGCAAAATTCCTTCGACAATCGACTCGGTAGTTTCTTCGAATACTCTAAGACCATTCTCCTAGGAGGTTCGTTGTAATTACTGATACACTATGCGATTGACGGTTTAGTGGACAGACAAAGACTTTTCCTCAGTCTTCCTAGAAAACACCAAAAGCAGTGTAGCTTCCTTTTTTTTATTCCGTATTTCTATAATAAAAATAAAATAAAATAGTATTCTTAAATAAATAACCACGATATTTTCCTCCCAGGAGGCTACATATAAAAATTAAGAAAAGAGGAGCTAAAATTAGAAAAAAAAAATGTTCTCTCCATCGCTGCTTTACAAAATTCTGCAAGCAATAAAAAAAAGTTTAGAAAATGTTAAAAAACGCGCGCTTTTTGCAGGATTTTGTAAAGCAGAATTTTGAAAAGCAGAATTTTGAAAGCAGAATTTTGACTCATCCAGAATTTTGACCCCAGCCCCAATAAAATACCTGAAAAATGAGCTCAGTTGTTTTGTGGATGAGCTATATGAGTATGATGGGCTATCCCCATATACAAAAAAGGGTAAGACTCTCGCTCTCAATTGATAGCCAGGCCATCTTTGCACTAAAGTAATAACCCTAAGGCAGATCGTCGCCGATATCGTTTTTTTTCAATTTTGATGATCAAAATAAGTTATATTCAGACCTTTTTCTTTTTTTTATCGTACTTTTTGCACTTAGTCGCTAGTTTTGGTGGTCTATCGTTTCGAAGATAGTGGTTTCAAAAGCTACGTGATCCACTGCCAGATTTTAAGAGATATTTGATATCCAATTATTGAGATGCATTCAAATTAGTACTCATTAAGCGAATCCCTTCTGAAAACATAAGAAGATGATGCCGATCCAATTCGGTTGCTGGTCACTCTTCACAGCAGTCTAAAGTTCATCGAACATTTTTCCACACATTTGCTCTAATCTATAGCTAATTAGCTTTTATTGAACACATTCATTCTGGCTCTTCAGTCTAAAAAACAATAAACCAAACGGGAAATTATAAAACGTTTCAGCGTACACTCTCCTATACCCATTCCACGAGCGAGGCCAATAAGAATCCGTAATTACATCATATCCACACACCAGCATCGCCGCATGCACACTTGATTCCAGTCAATTTCCAAAGGCCCATCTTATCATTGATGCGCGAGGGTAATAAACTTGGATCGATAGATGTGTTCCCCGAAGATCACTGACTTCCATCGATGTCCAACAGAGTAGGTACCAAGAAAGATTCTTCGTAGCACTCACAATGCCCACCCAAAATGATCTTACTCCCAGCAAAGACAAAGACCCCACTCGATCTGAGAGAGTGCTCTCGCAATCGAAATCCAGTTATACAAAACCCCCAAGAGAGCCAGAAAGAGCGACTTGAATGTTGAAACCGTCTCTGGACAAAAGTATCTATATCTACATTGCTTTTCCACCTGACGACGAAGTCAAAAACCAAAACAAAACCCTGGTGGACGCAACCAAGTGCAAGCCGCTGGTTACAATCAGTTTGCCGAGAGACGCGTACCGCTGTGCATCGCGCATCCCATTTTCTAAACCATTTCCAAAGGGAACCTCTAGAATTCAGTTTGCTGTTAGAATTTGTATCGCAGAGATTCTCGTTCTTCTAGTTTAAGTATAAACAACTTCCTCAGCTGCTGCGTGAAAGAAGGATAGAGATACGGGCATGCAGAACCGGACTCAATCAACATATTCTCGTTCGTCTCCATTGGATTCTAACGGGACAACGAGTATTTAGAAGAGATATTGTGGCGTTTTTTTTATAAATTCTTTCGGGTCATTCTATTCGGTTTGTGTAAAGTGATTCTCGCTCATTTGTAATTCGGATAAGATCACATCCGTGACTCGTTGTGTTATCTGACCTTTGTGTGAGTGAAATCTACCCAAAAGTTGTAACTTTCCCCCGTTGGATTACCCGAATTGCAGCTCTATCTAACTAGTTCCAGTTTTTGAACTTGTCCAGAACTCAACCAAGTGCAAAGAGTGGTAAGTGTCAGACGAAAAATAATTATACCTGTCATGTGGGGGGTTATACTACGTACTTGTGTGAATAATTCGGCCAAAGAGTAGCCGACACAAAAAGAAAGCGAAATCTTTTTTTTTGCCAAACCCAACGTACCTATTGTATAATTTACATTTTTATGTGATCAGTGATCATGATCATGTACGTGTTTGCATTGAAATTAGACCGGAAAATTTGGACGCCATGATCCGCGGTTTTGTTATCCCATACGTGCGGTTGTTCCATATGGCAAGATCTTTGCGTCTGTCTTGCATGTTGTTTGTTTTAGAGATTTTGACTAGGCTTAGTTGTGGTTGACCACAGTGGATGTGAATCGGTTTGGGGGAGGATTGTGGGCTTAGACGGTGTTAGCCTAGATTGCGGCGGTTGTTTATGTGATCAGTGATCGCATAGTGAAGAGATTCATTGATCCTGCAGCCCGGGTATGTCTATGTGGACATTTTTAATTCGAAATCAAAATGTTGGCAGAGTTTGCCTCAGCCCCAATTTTAGTGTCAAAATTCGGGGTGATGATAAAATAAGAAGGAGGTGAAAATGACAGAAGGGATAATCTCTCATATTGCCAAAGCATTTCTAGTAAAAATTAAGCTACATACAAGCTTAAGCAGAGAAGTTTCGATTAAACATTCCTTGAAAGTGGCTCAAGATTTATCCTCTGTAAATGGATGCTTTTGGGTCTCAGGGTGAATACCAATTTGTACTTCTTTGTCAGATGGTATAGTGGGACTCTTCTTATACAGTCTGCTGAATAAATTTGAAATAATATTGGCTTGTAACTTGAAAGGTACTAAGGTAGGACTTAAAAAAAAAACGAATAGTTTCTTAAAAAATATTATCAAGCGCTAATTCCCCAAAATATTTATGTCACACGAACTGACACCTTTTTTTAAGAATCGACGTACAGAAGAAAATGTTGTTTTTTTTTTGGTGGAAAACTTTAATAAACAATAAATCTCATGGCCACAATGCAAAATTCTTTTTAGCAGTCTCATCATGCGAATTGGGAGCAGGTTTACACAGCTTCGGCTTATGGCGGTCGTCCACTACGTACCACTATGAACCAATTTTTGTTCAAAAGTTTATTAAACGCTGTAGTTGAACAGAAAAATCTTTAAGCTCATTATGTCATATCATAGTGCAGCAACTCACGTTGTTCATGTTCAGCACCGAATTTCTAATTAAAAATAAACATTTTAGTGTTGCGGGCCCCGTACACCCAGTTGCTCAACATGTCTGCTTTTGGCAACAAAATATGTTCCCTGGGTTGGTTGACTGCGTTTTGATTGTGGTCACTTAAGGAAGTTACGGACGCATTAATACCTTATCGAACACTTATAGAAAGACCATTGGTTGGGCAACCCGTTGAACCTACTCAGCAGATGACAGCTGCCCACAGGCTTATAAAATATTTCGACCCCACTTTGGTAGTAGATTTCTTAGGTATTTGATTTCATTGCAGAATTGGCTTTATTTTGGGGGGCAAACTATTCATTGCGAAAAAAAAAATATTTAAAACAAAATGTATGACAAGCTACAAGTTGGCACACAACCCAAGGCAACAAAAAAATTCAAGAAGTTGAGCAACGAAGTGAACACATTATGTGCAGCAAATTATTGTAAAATAAAGTGCTCAACGCGATGCACAACTTTATTCAACGAGGCAGCACAAGCACTATACACTTGTTGAGCAACGCGTTGAACAACCATCTTCAGCCAGATCAAACGCATTGGTTGCATGGGGATTGAAAGCATCGTACATTTAAATCGATTGTGTTCAATTGGAAATCGATACCCAAGGACGACGGGCTTAACAGAGTTTCAGAAACTAATTGATTGCGCTTGATAGGCTCTGTTAAAAACATTTTAGAGGCTGAATTAAAAAACGTTGGGCCTTACCTATAAACATATTTAGTTTCGACTCTAAGTTTTAGTTGTTTACAGTGGCCTTATTTTCCATACAAATTTTGCAATTATGAGCTTCTGTAAATTTAAGGTCGAGACTAAAATTTGTTATTAGTACCGTTCACTTGCTGAATTTTGAAATATAATTTCCAAAGATTCTATAATGAAACTTGGACACACATTCCGCGATACTAATAATCATTTGTAGTGTCCAGGCTAAACTTTTCCAACTCACAGGACCGAAATTTTCCATACAAAGTTGCATATTGTGACTTACAAAATATTAAGTGTGAAGGTTAAAAAAGATTTTTTTTTCAATGAGTTTCGGTTGCTCATTGTGTGATGTTAAAACTTTTGAATAAGACAGGATAACGTAACACACACGTTAAGTTTCCGCAAGTCAAAGTGAGTGTACCTCCATTAACTGAGTCTAAGTCCAAGCAGCTTTGCCAGTTTGGGGGTTTTCCCCCCAGATGTAGGGGTTTTTTTGACCCACGGGGGAAATCTGGGGGAGAAATTATTTACGGGGAAATCTGGGTTTTTTTTTTTTGTAACTGCGTTCATTAATTTTTTTTTTCCTCACTAAAAAGTATCGTAAGTGAACATTAATAGCTATAAATCAACTGCAACACCAAACAAATCAATGTTTGTTCCATTTATGCCAATTCCATTCCAACGCATTCCAATATTCCTTGGTGCCAGTGTATTAATAAACCCCAATCTAAAGCTACATGCAGATGTGCAGAAACAAAAATGAAGACAACCACAACTATATTTTAGGACTCATTTCTGAAAGTTAATTATTTTCACTGATTGGCTAAGTTTTTCTTATTAAATCTTAAAATCTGAATTCACAACTTTTTTTAAATAAATACATTAAACAAAATCATTCTTGAAATTCGTGCCTTTTCAATTCCTACGCAAATTAAAAAAAAATTGTATTTAGTCTTGAATTTACTTTTTAATTTTGAATACATATTTTGAAAAAAAATAATTTGGGGTCTTATTTTTTGGAAATAGCTAAATCTGGGGGTTTTCAGATTTGTCTAGAGTGAAATATTTCAACCGCCTGGCAACGCTGAGTCCAAGTGACATGTCTGAATGGAGAACTGTTTAACTTTTCCATAGAATGCGGTAAAATGTTGGTTGCTTACTTTTGATTTTCATAAGAGCAATACCTAAACAGCAACTAATTGCCACGTCAAGTTTTTTCGCATAACCCCAGACTATCTGTTCGCATTTTGGCAAGCATATTTTAACGTCCTCGATAGTATAGTGGTCAGTATCCCCGCCTGTCACGCGGGAGACCGGGGTTCAATTCCCCGTCGGGGAGATGTGCAATATTTTTTTTTCACTCAATGTGCTTTTTCAACACACATTCCACGCTTCTGCATTCATTTTGAAAGAAGCTTCCACGGCGAATTCACTTTTTAAATCGTGCCTAATTACAATGCAGACATTTTTCGCACGAGGTGCATGATCTGGTTGCTTAATTCGATGAATTTGTATACCCATACCCCCTGCCACTGGCAAACGAAAGCGAAATTCAATACGATGATGATACCACTGCCTGTCCCACTCACTTCAATGTATGCTTAGCTGACAGATAGACAGACTTCATCTGTTTCTGTTTGATTTGTTTATCTAGTTGATGATGTGCGTTTTTCACATTTTTTCTATAACGATTTTGCCAATTAATTCGGTTCACACAATTCATCAGAGTATTTAGTTTTCAACTGCATTCCGGTGGCATTATTTTTAGTTTTTCGCTTCGCCCACTCTTCGCCACTCCACCCCATCGTGGTGTGTAGTAGAAATTTAAATATCGGTTGTTTAAGCAGCGAAGCGCACAATGCGATTGTGGTAGCACCGTAAATAAATTACAAAAAAAATGACTTTCCACTATGAAAATGTGGACTTTGTTCAGCGAGGTGATTGCCTGATAAAGAAAACAAATCAAGGAGTTGCTGGCGCTGTGCTGAACTGAGCTGTGTATAGTGAAACGTTTTGAGAGGCAAAGATCGTCTGCCAAGGCACTGTTATTAGTGGGAATTATAGCCTTGTGGGCAGTTGTAGTAAGAAGGACGAGCACAGGTTGACACAGAAAAGTTATCGGGCGGGCGAAACTTTCTATCACTCGTTGGATTGTAACTGATGATTTTTACCCTGAGGGAATAGATTATGTGGGAGGGATTATATTTTAGCTACAAGAAGTCGTTATAGTTTCACAGGTTGTTGGGATGGTGATGATAACTATTTTATTATTATATTTATTTTTCGATGCAATTTTTGCCGAAGTTAGTTGAGAAATGATTTTTCGAATTTTATGGTTTTTGCAGCGGAAATCGCAAGACCTTTGGATATTAGTTGTGTTAATTTTTAGAGAACTGCTGAACCACTTTTCTCCAAATTTTACATGTGTTGGGTACGGCAGATATAATCCACGACAGATTTAAGAAAGAAAGAAACCGCGATACTTTTCGAACTCATAATGGCGAAGTCTATATATATAAAAATTGAGGCTTAAAATTGTGTTCGTTTGTCGCCGATTCACGCCTTAACGCATTTACCGATTTTAACAAAACTTTCACACATCTTTGGTATTGGTCTATGTATGGGTTTTGTGAAGTTTGATTGAAATCGCAAAATGTATGTGTGTTCTGCGCGTGCGTAAAAAAACACATGAATTTCCATGCATTTTGTTCGACGGCTCGACGGATTTGAAAGATTTTTTTATTTTGTTTGTCTTAAATCAGGGATGGTTTAGGAAAAATGAAGATTCAAAAATTCTCAACAGGTGGCGCTGTAGACACATTTCGTATTTCATCTATCCCCTTCTATATATATATATCAAAATAAGTCGCATTGTGTTTGAATAGTTGATGTTCTCTCAATGAGTGAACCGATTTTTTATCTGGAAAATTCAAACGAAAGGTGACGTCAATACCAAGGTTTGTATGTATATACAGTTTTTGTATGTGTATTGGTTATACCAGTTATCGGCATTTTAGTGAACATACCTGTGTTGTCGACCTATGGAACCATTCAATTAATTTCTATGGAATTTTGTGGATGGGTATCTTTGGTTCCAGCTAGGAAGATATGATAGTCTTGGAACCGATAGGTGGCGCTGTTGCCGATCTCCGAAGCCACTCTACTGATTTCAATGAAATTTTGTGGATGGTTATGGTGGACCCGATAGTTCTGGTCTTGCTCTGCTTTGGGGTGGTGGGCGCAATTTCCCATAAAAATTGCACACTGTAACCTGCAAAATATTTAAAGGGTAAAAATGATTATCAGTAAGGCCCAAAGTGTAGCAAAAAATGTGATTTCCTGGTGCATCCAAGAACTCTTCGTTTACTTTGTAAATATCAACGATTCATTGAAAATCGGCCTTAAAAGACATTTCTCAGTTCGTTTCGCGCTACTGATGTCAACCTCAAAGTTCCACCGTCTCAAACTCACTGCAATGTGATCGCAGATCTAAATGATTTACCACCAACTTGAGCACCTTCAATCCTAGTTGCAATTGTCCCATTTATCACTTTGCATTCACGACTTCCAGTAAATGTCTGCCACGATCTGTGCAACCTCTCTTTGTTGCGACAGCAACTTCGGACAGAAAAGGCTTCCGCAAACCATGTAGCACTGCACTAAATTTTAATTATTCTTATAGCCACCCCAAACCTTCGTTCCTCTAAATTAAAAAATCCGATTTCTCAACCAAACAAAACACCCGACGTTGCGACTCAATTTTCCACCTCTACTTATCGCTGACCAGGCTTGTTATACTATTTATGTACAGTTTAGTCTATCTCCCTCCATTCAACGAGGCAGCGATGTCTCTAAATATATAATTGTTGTGTTTCCTTTGGTTTCAAGTGTTATTCACCTTGAGTAAGTATTATGTATCGCACAACTTTGGGCTAACAACAATGTAAAAGGTGCCGCGCCATCGTTATTTTCGACAGGCGCCCACAAATGTGAACCTTATAATTGCAGTCTTTAGGCGAGCTATTGTCCATAAAGAGAGACGCGCGTAGCAGTTAAGAGGAGATAATACAGAAATTCGAGTGGCTTTTAAGTCAGTTGAAGGTATAGTGTTGTGTTGTTTATGATGAGGGTAATAAGTGAGGTCTATATAAATCAAGTGGATTTCCCGTGTTTGTGATAAATTGATAAATTTCGTCAAGAATGGGCCCAGATAATGGTGGCTGTATTCGGAAATGTGAATAGCCGTATTGTCTGCCGCAGTATGACGAATATTTAGTCTGCGGTACGAAGGTTTTTTGTACAGGCAACTCGAATGAGGGAGTTTGAAAAGTGGTAGGATACTTTAATGGAGAAAGAAACTTGACTAACAGATTGTGGCTATAAAATGTCTGGGAATACATTTTTTTAGCTGTGACATTGCACAAATTGTTATGAGTTGGTAGGTGTACTTATCTGGCATTGCCAGTGCGAGCTTCCTCTAACTACAGAAACAATATGTACCTCCATTAAAAACCTCGGACAAATTAAGTATAGTTAGCTCAGTTGGGAGACACCTGTGCCCCTGTGCGTAAGTCGATGTGACGTCTAGAACTATAAAATTGACGTAAATCTGAATGAGAACGTTGTTCCGTGCTGGGCCCTGTATTTTTCTGCAAAGCTCATATGGACTGGGTGGGGTATTTTCCACTTGATACATGTACAAATCCACATACGGACAGAGGAAGTTTACAATTTTATTATATTCTACTAGCTGTGGCTAGCAATGAGGATCATTTCATTGAAATATAAAAAAAAATCTTAATGAGGTGAAGAAAACAACATTCCTAGTGTGTCCTCGAAGAAGAGTGGTGCACTCATCCAAATGGAGAAAATAAATTTGTAATCCCAGTGTTTCTTCAAAAAAAAAAGCCAAAAGTCCGGAAAAGACTCACCTATGCGTCCAGGTATTCCTTCATTTCCGCAGAAAAACATTGCTGTTGTTGATTACATTCATATGCACAACCACCACTTCTTTTACGTTCAGCTCCAACAGAGAAGACGACGCACAGTGCTTTCGACGTGCGGCTACAACGTCAAAGCTGAACAGCAGACAAGAACAATCGTTGATAATATTTTTAATTTGTATGTAATAAATTAAATTTGGCCATGCTAGATTTTGGTCTGTAGCTCAGCTTCTGGAGGATGATCGATAGCTTCAAATATTTCAGAAAGTTGGACTTCACTAAGTACTTCTTTTTTATTGACTAAGAACTATTCGAGAAATGCAAGGAAAGGTGAAATACATTGTGGTCAAAAACGCCCGCGAAAAGTAGGCTTGGCAATAAACGACATAACATATACCCTTCTCGGAGTCTTAACAAACATTTAAAATAAAATTGAAAAGTCTGATAGTGTTCACGCCAACCAGCAGCAGACCCACAACTCTCAAAAGTTTTATTCTATTTTTTTAGTACAGATTGTTACTAAAACTTGTATTATTATTAGTATTTACGGATAGTTTGTCGGTAAAATTGACGGGTAAGGTGATCCGTATTTTTCATGATTGTAAACGACAAAGTGTCATTTAACACACGGACGCATGGTAAAACAATTGTGCAGTTCGAAAGAGGATTATATACCTGAATTTGCTCGAATGGGAGACTAGGCAAGATCGGCCTAGTGCGCGTAAGCTAAAAAGCTGTACAGCCGTATTTATTAAATTTTATTACAACGCCTTTTCTAAGATATTGTTAAATTAAACAATAAATATCGCTTTCCAGAAAATGTTATTTAACATTTTACGTGGTCACTTTACTAAACGAGGTTGGTGTCTAAAAAAAAGGTACGAATCTCTGGTAAGAAAGTATGAAAAACCAACAGATGTCATTGTATGTTAATATTGAAAGGAACGTTGGACGTAGCTATAGAAATTTATATCTGGGAAGGACATGCTTTGAACTGTAAAACAGCAGTAGCCTTACGCGACTTCTAAATGCAATTTTTTTTCGTTTAACTTACGCAACTCCAAAGCAACGTTGCCTTTGTTTATAAATCCTTTAAGTTTCGCAAAGTTTAACAGACTACAATGTCTTTGGGCTTACTAATAACATCTTTTTTAACCATTACGCTAATACTCGATGCAGACACATACTTTTGGTTATTAAAAAAAAGACACCAACTTAGCAAATTTGGACTCGACTTTAAATTTACAGAAGCTCTCATTTGCGAAATTTGTATAAAAAAATAACCGTTGGGCCTCACTAATAACCATTTTTAACCTTCACACTAAATATTTTCTAGGTCACAATATGCAATTTTGTATGGAAAATTATCCCATTGTGTTTGGAAATTTTAAAAATTGTGAACTACTTAAATTTATAGTCGAAAGTAAAATGTTTGTAAGGCCCATTCAATGGATTATTAAATAAGAGCTAGTAGGACTTCATTTATATAGAAAAAATAAAGAAAATAAGCAACGACTTCCTTTCTACCAAAACGTTTGCTTTCAACAAGCACCTCCCAGACAACCATTTACGAAACTCTAAGTGAAATACCATCTACCACTGCCTTTTACTTTGACGCCTGGCGGTCATTATGAGCATTTGTTTAAATGTGCCTCAAACACAATTCATGTCCCAAAGTATCACACAACCAATTCAATCTAGTCCGACCAACTTTGGAAGCGTTTACAACACTTATGAACCAATTTAAATGACAATACATCAATAGAGAGAAATTAACATTTTCCCTCTCATCAGCGATAGGGCGATCTTCTCAAGCTGAACAATAAAATTGACAAACCCGCGTCAACCATGGAAATCGTGTTTGATGATATCTTGTGGCTTAATACATTATTTCGAAAGTGTTATGGACCCGCCTTCGTTTTGACCAGATGCGTGTGGCTACCGTTCTCTCCATGCAACCTTAATACGTATATTTCCGGAATTTTTCATTTCAGCTATTAAGTGGTTAATGGCTATGCGGTTACCAAGGGAAAAGCAATTTTTACCATTAAGATGCAATCATCTCAATTGCGTTTCATGCGCGATATTTTCGTGCCCCTTCAATTTTGGCAACCTTTAGCTCGCTTTCTATACCAAATTGAGTTGGGCGAGAGTTTTCTGTTTCAAATTAAAGCGAGAGTTAAATTATTTGAATTTGTTTAAAATCGAGAGCAGTGTTTGAGTATGACCTACAAATAGTTCCCGCAATAAAGTTTGACAGCGACACTTAACTTAGGTTTGGCATTGTTTCCAACTGTACGTGTACAACACTGCATGTGCAATTGCATTGTCATTATGTGCAAATGTGACATAAGCTGTAACCACAAAGCGCGCAACCTCTTCTCGTAACATGAACACTTCGGAGTTAATTAAGAAGAAAGGCTTCCACATGATCGGAGAATGAACACAATGAATTTATCGGGCTACCTGATGTTTACGCACGTATTCAAACTGGCAAACTGCCCGCCAAAATAGGAAATAAAAGTGAAATTGGATTATTATGATGCATGGCGGTGTTAATTGCATTCGCTGCAAATTGTACTATCACGAGCAAAAAAGGTGAGATATATTTTTTCTCTCCAATATGGCGCTCGGTTGACTTGTGACTTGACAGTGTTTCTCATTCGCTTGGGTGGCAGATGGTTGCCAAATGAGTAGATGGTGTAACGCTGATTGGCATGTGATGTGTGAGGTTGGTAGAATTCTTGAGGGAAATCAAATTTGAAATCGAATTTGGACTAGGGAATGCAGTTTGGCTATCAATTCTCTTGAGGAATGTAAATGAGCTTTCATAGTAAAACCGTCCGATCTTAACTATCGAATTGTTTGACGAAGTGTTAGGGCGCAGGTTCCGTAGAACAATAATCGACGATATCATTTTTGAAACTTTGATGACCATAAAAAGTTATATTCTGCCCGAATTTGTTTCACTTTCGTCAGCTTTCATCACGTCTGTGCAAAATGATTTGGATCAAGGTCTCAAGTTCGTAATTTTGGCACTTAGTTGCTACTTTTGGAGGTCTATCGTTTCGGCGATAATCGTCTGAAAAATTACGGAATGAGCGCCCAGCACATTTCATACGAAAGCGTTGTCAAAAAAAGTCTGATTCTAATACATTTTCCTTGTCAAAAGAGTTCTTTGGGAAGAACACTTTTGACGTCTTGTTGAAAAATGTAATTTATGTAATCGTTGTCAAAGTTGTTTTTGTAGGGCTCGTTAAAACACCTAAATATGCAGTCAGACTTTTTGACAGCTGTTGGTCACAAACCCTTTGGCAATAATCGACAAATAGTACAAATTTGACACTGAGCCAAATGGCTGAAAATAAGAGCTCCATGAAACTATGCCCCAATGAAAAATGGCCCCAAAAAAAGAAGAAAAGGGCCCCACAAAATTATGTAGTAAGCTACAACAACATTTGATAGTCTGATTGGAGGCCTTTTGTCATTGATAATTTGGGGTAAAATTTCATAATGAAATTATTGGAGTATTTTTTTAGAATGAGCGAAATAAATAATTTGCAATAAATGAAATATCACCCCAAAGTAATGAAAAATGGCCCCAAATTCAATGTATAGAGCCCCAAACTACAACAAATTTTCAAAAAGAAACAAATTGTCTGCAGATTTTTTTATTGTTTTAAATAAAAGCTTAAATTGTATTTTCAACGTTTTGCCTGCAATACGGACACTTATAGTTTTGGCTGCTATCCACTGCTACTGCCTCGGCCATTCATTTTAAGTCGCACTCAGAACAAACATTTAAGTGCTTTGCAAGGCAAAAAAAGAATATTTGACCGCAAGTCCCGGCAACTTAATTTTTGTTTTCTTTAATTTTCTAAAGTTTAAAGTCAGCTTTCAAATAATTTCTCCCGAATTTTTAACTTTTATTTTCTCAATTTTTCTAAAGTTCAAATTAAAAGTTATTTGAAAGCCTGAGGTGACTCTTAATTTTCTAAAGCTTAAAGTCAGCTCAGGTTGCAAATAACTTTTTATTTTCACTTTAGAAAATTCAAAAAAAAAATAAAAGTTAAAAATTCGCGCGAATTGAAACGAGTGACGCCGTTGTATGAACGGTTAAGAATTTTGTTTTGATACCAAAATAAGGAAATGAAAAATAGTCCAAAAATATGCTAAAAGACCCCAAAACAATGAAAATGCTCCCCAATTTCGTAGTCATTTTTGTTCTTGCTTGCCGTGCATTATTTTGGGGTAATTTTTCATTTTTTATTTGGGCCCATTCTGCATTTATTTGGGGCAGTGTTTTTATATCGTGGGATTTATCCCTTTTTGTGGGAACTTCGATGTCTGAAAAGCCTTCCGTGGGATAAAGAGAAAAAGCACCAAATCGTGGGAATTTCAGAAATCTAACAAAAAAAACATTGAAACTATAATTTTTTTGTGAAATTCTATCAAAACACTGAATGTCCATAAAAAACAGCTCATGTAAATCGTCTTTTATCAACATTTTCTAGTACCAACAAAAAATCATAGCAGTGTTACAAACTGCGGCTTTTATTCTGAATGTTAGTTTAACCTGATTTTCTTTCCGTGTAATACAAATGTTACTTTAAAAAAAAAACTGGATTTTGGAGCAAAAAAGTATCGTGGTGAAATCATTTTTCTGTCCATTTTTTGAGTGGATTTTTCCTTCGGTGGCGCTTACGTTATTTTGCTTTCCCTTTATTTTTTTCCGAGAGCTACATACAAAGATTAACAATTTAGCGAATTGTCAGCTTTACAAGGCTACACTTTACTCAAGTGTAGCGAAATTTTATTCAGTATATTTTGTTTTTGTAGTTCGAAAAAAAGTTGCACGTTCGCACTTTCGCAGGCAGTTGCATCGGATCGTGAATACCCCTTATATTCCAATTCACTGATTTTTATTAGTTTTTAAATCGTTTGTACTTAAACTAAAATAAAATAAGTATATTTAATTTTTTTACACGCCTTTTTTAAAAGCTGTCGTCTTGGTTTTTTTTTTTTTGACATGAGATCAATCACCTTATGGATTCACATTAAAATCCGAATAAACAGATAAAGAATGTACTCAGCTTTAACATGTTAGCTTTTCGATTTCGTTCACTCGCCCAACTGCAGAAAAACCTGGAAGAAGGGCTTGAGACGATGGTAGAACGTCTTTGTTGACCATGAATCTGTCCGTATGATTTTGTATTTATTTATTTATTTATTTGTCACCAAAGAACAAAAATCTTTCATAGACATAAGGCCACAATATTAGTACTTAAAGTTACAAAAATATGATACAAAGTAAACGTAAAGCAAACAACTATGACTGTACATTCTCAAGTAATTTTCTTTTTATTGAGGAAACTGGTAAATTAAAATCGATTAAAACGACATTTGCATTATATACTGACATTAAACCATTAATTGAGGAAGAAAGACCGTATTTTGTACGAGAATGGCCTGCACAAAAAAATCGCGAGTTACGTAGGTCGAATGAAGGAACATTAATATTGAGAAGACTTAGGATGTCCGTTAAATCAATTTCTCCTATTAGAACCCTATGAATAAATATCACTCTGGCCACCGTTCTCCTTACCTCCAATGATTCTGATTTAATTAATTTTAGTCTAGATAAATAAGGGGATAAGTTGCTAAGATCGAGCCAAGGAAGTCCTCTAAGAGCGAATCTTAAAAATCTTTTTTGTATAGATTCAATTCTATTTATATGAACTCTATAATACGGACACCACACATATTCTAATATAGACCACACAAAAGCGCTATACAGGGTCTTGAGAACATAAACATCCGAAAACTCACAAGCATATCGCCTTAACATTCCCCATGTTCTGTTTGCCTTGTTTGTGATGGACTCAACATGATAAGTAAATGATAGTTTGGTATCTAAGAAAACGCCCAAATCTTTGACTAGATAAACACGGGGAATAACTATACCCTCAAAGGAATACGTATACATTACTGGGGATTTACAACGAGAAAAAGTTATGACAGGACACTTAGAAATGTTTAAAGAGAGACTGCTTTTAGAGCACCACAGATGAAATTTCTGAAGGTGTGAATTTAACAGGTGGAAAGGGCGATTATCATTTCCCGGCATATAAATCTTAAAGTCATCCGCAAACATCAACAAAAAGCATTCAGGTATAAATTTAACGATATCATTCACAAATAATATAAAGAGTAGTGGTCCAATATGACTTCCTTGGGGGACGCCAGAGGTTACCGATATATTTTTCGAAATATGACCACGAAACTTAACATTTTGGAGTCTATCCGAGAGGAGGGAGGAAAGCCAATTTAAAAAGAAGACTGGAAAACCGAGTCTTGTAAGTTTATATAACAAAAGTTTATGGTTAACTCTATCAAACGCTTTGCTAAAATCCGTATAGATGACATCAACCTGGTTACCTTTACTAATTCATAATGTATTAATGAATCTATGCAAGGAATCAGTATAGACACTCTAAAATAGGCTTCAGTAGAAGAGGTTTCTGGATTGGAAAGCATTGTCTGTTTCAATGAAGTTCTGGAGCTCTTTATTCAACTTGAAATAAGTCCTCGGCAAGTTGGGATGCGTATTGAAAAGCCTCTCAGAAAAAATCGTCGGCATTTTGTCTTATGTTCTTAACAGAATTCAGAATTCAGAAGTTCCCATGCCGAATCCACAGCCTACTACAGCCTTTAAAACAATTTAAATTACTAAATGGAGATGATTTTTATGGGCAAAAGTTCTGTCCATTTTGCATGATTAACAAGATGGATAAAATACCCGTAGATGAGTTGTCTTTAAGTTCTTCCGTCTTACAGATCGCCTGCATAGGTATGAAATGACTAGGTTACAGATCAGTTGCGACGGCCTCCATTTTGTCATATTCCCCTGTTACTATTATCAGCGCCAAGTTCGTAATTAAATCCAGATTAGATGAAAAGAATCTAAAAATACTGCTTTTTTTTCCAGCCTCCGAAAAATTCCACGCCCTAGCTCTCTGTCACATAAATTTTAATAAAATTTTTGGGACACAAGAGAAAATCTAAGAAACTGCAATTTTTTCCACTTTTCCATTTCAAGAAGTAGACCTTTCCCTCTGTCTGTCACACTTCCGTGGGGAGCTGTTTTTCCAACAATAAACTTGAAGATAGTGGAAAGCTGTGGTTATAAATTTATTCCCAAAATAACCTTCTGTGACTGTTTTACCACTCACTGATGAATCAACTCTCTGATCACACACGTTTGTGATATCGATATATACAAATTTGCATAAGTGGCATGAGTGCCGATCCAAAAAGGGTTCCGTTATGATAAAGAAATTATGCTAAAAAATTACTCAAAGACGAATTAATGAAGGTAAGGCCCGACATAATAACGGTCGCCAGTGGATGTCATGTCATGTTTTTCTTTTTTGTTTTGTTCTCTTTTTGTCTCAACACAAATTCCTACCATATTTTCCTTGTGCGCTAGCGCAGTCTCATCTTGACCGACGCGCACAAGAAGTTCACTCGAGATCACCCAGATTTGCATCCGCCGTATGGGACTATTACGATCATAATTCAACTGGACAATGACTGTATCATTAGCTGGGGCATATCTCTACCTGGTTCGTGGCGCAGCCTGTATCTAGGTATTCCGGCTGCGGTGCGTTCGATCTACAACGAGCGTCCAGAGTACGTAGTAGGTTGTTAAAACGGTGCATTATAATTTGATGCGGACAACGGACAGTGCATCGGTATGGCACCAGCTCTTCATTGGAGAGTTTTTGACCTGCTTTTTTGCGCAGCTGAAGTAAGCATTGTTATTGTAATGGGTTTCGTAGTTATGCGACTATGAAAGTGTGCAATGTTACTGCGGTGGCATTTGGCGGCATTAAGTTGACTCAGTAGGTAATCCTATTTGAGTAGGAGTATTGCATATTTTAAGTTGACGTTCGTAGTGACTTTTATTGTAGCGCTTTATTTACGCCTAATAGGCGAGCGGAAAGATTAAGTCTTGGGTAATATTTTGTCGGATTATAAAGGAGTGGATACTGGCATGTTTCGCATTTCCATCAGCCATTTCCAAGTTTGAACAGAAAAAAAAACAAGAAACGAAGATGTGATTATGTTTGTGTCATGCTTTCATCATTCTGAATGTGAATATCATATTAAATAGACCGTCAGCTCCCGCGGACCCACCCGATTCCCCCCGCAAATTTTGAAAATAATATTCACTCTTAAATTGCCTATCTGTGAATGCATGTGAAGCAGGGTTGAAAAATGTGCTACAATCGTAGCTTTTAAATTACAATGGACTTTGAAAAAATACACAATACAATCGCCTCGAAAAAGTATTTTTTTTATTTTGGAAAAAAATTAATATTTATACTCATTGGCCCTTAGCAACAAAACATTTTAGATACGAAAAACAGCTAAATCTGAAATACCAACTCGAAATCCACACAAGTCAAATCTAATGTGGCATCTGTCAAATTCAATTATAGGTAGTTGAAATTGACACTGAGGCGAGTTCCCAGTAGCTCATTGTTATAGATAAATTAGTAAAGTAAAGTAAGTTTTACTTCTGAATATTAGGACGTGCTTGCATGGATATGAATTTTTCCTGAATGTAGAAAGTGTGGCGCATTCATTTATTAGGGCAGTCGAATACTGGTAGGGTTGTAGGTATTAAAAACTAAAAGTTACACAAATTTCAAACGTTCTTACTTTTTTAAATCTCTCATTGCTTTATATGTCCAATCATAACAATTTTTGTTCATTTGGTTCACATCAACGACAATTTGAAGATTATGAAGCTCGCCTCTGGTGGAGCAAACAAATTAAGTCATAATATCTAGCAGAAGTTGACATTTGTTAAATTTATTTCATTTCTATGCAATTCTAGGTGGGATTTCGAGTTTACTACCTACCAAAAGAGGACTTAAGAGTCGAATTTAATTTTTTTTTATTTCTAAGGTCTTTTTTGTGTATCCATAATTAGTGCTTTTTTCCAATATTCGGAAGTTTCGGTTAGAATGTTTTACAGGTTCTGTGTATATAAAGGGTTTTTCAATAAGAGCGCTAGAAAAGTTTTTTTAAATAAAACAAAAACGGTTTTGGATATCAATGAAATTCTTTATTCCTGTTCGAAACGTTCGATGCCATTATGTATGGAACTCGATTTCTTTTGCATGGCCACCACGGGCACGCTTGCAGAAAGCAGAAGTCCAGACGCTGAACCCAATTTTCGACGGTTTTCAAGCATAAATCGGCCGATACTGCTGCAATTTCACGTTCGATATTCGTACGAAGTTCATCAATCGTCGCTGGCTTGTTGGCATGGACCATAGACTTGACGTAGCCCCACAGGACATAGTCTAACGGCGTCAAATCGCACGACCGAGGCGGCCAAGCGACTGGACCATTTCGTGAGATAACACGTTCTCCAAACTTGGTTTCCAATAAATTGATTATGACATTCGCTGTGTGGCTTGTGGCGCCGTCCTGTTGGAACCACATGTCCTCCAAGTCCATATCATCCAATTGGGGCCAAAAATATTCGGTTATCATGAACGGTAGCGATTCCCATTCACAGTAACGTGCCGGTCTTGATCATTACGGAATAAGTACGGCCCAATGACGCCGCCGGCCCATAAACCACACCAAACCGTAATTTTTTCAATTATGAATCATGGAGTACGTGTGGATTGCTGCCTGACCAATACCGCATATTTTGTTTATTGACGAAGCCATTCAGACAGAAATGAGCCTCATCGCTGAAGATGATTTTTCGATGAAAATCTGAATCATTTTCAAGTTGTTGCTCAGCCCGATTCACGAACATACGGTCAAGCGGCTTCATCTTCTTGTAATTCTGAAAGGATGTAGGCCAAGATCTTTTCGCAAAATTCGCCACAACGACGTCACAGAGATGCCCAACGCTTGAGAACGACGTGTGAGAGACACATTTGGGCTTTCTTCAACTGAAGCCTCAGCGGCAGCAATATTCTCGACACTACGGGCACTTATTTGTCTCACTGACACGGGAACATTTTCTACTGTGCCTGTGGATTCAAATTTGTCCACTAGACGCTCAATTGTTGATCTGCTAGGACGATTATGACGACCATAAATTGGACGTAGCGCTCTTAACGTTGAGGCTACTGACTCCGAATTTCGGTAGTAAATTTTAATAACTTCGACTCGTTGTTGGCTCGTATATCTTTCCATCATGAAATGGAATCCTTACTGAAGATAAATGTCAAAAGAGCGGCAAGAAATTCGGCGTCGTTTGCTGTCCCTGTCGCTCTACTTTTGTAGCGTCCCTGTTGAAAAATCCTTTATAATGATAACGATATACAATTTTTTTTAGCTTTAGCATCTTTCAAGATTGTTGAGTGAAATTGTTAATCCTTTCGGAAATGTTTTTAAAGTATGCAATTGAAATTGACTTGGAGATCGTGAAAGTTCATTATTATACAGATAAACAAGTTGAAAGACAAATTCAGGGCTTTTAGTGAACTTACAATTTTATTTCCTTAAAAATACAATTTAAGAAATCCAAGTTTTAAAATTGCAATGCAAAATAAAAAATTACCCAGACGGAATTGGAATCGGAAACATCTCGAAATCATTTGAATTTTTGTACGAAAACTATATCATTTGAGGCCGAAGAAATACAATCGTAACTAAGATTTGCTTACAGTTCACACAGTTAATTTTGTATCCCCGATGTGAAGCAGCAAAAAAAAATTCTTAATGGCGGAAGGAAAAAACTGAACGAACTGTCAGGCTAATTTACTTCAACATGGCACACATCATTTCACACATAGTAACATGGAAAACAGCAAATTCTCTTAAGTTGTCTGAGCTGATGGTCTATTAAATACTAAGTTTATGATGGTGAATATGCCTCCTGAATAAGTTTGCCAATTGCAATGATTTAAGAACCAAATTAGTTCTGCTCTATAAAGTCCGACGTCATGTCTGAGATAGATCCATAAATAAATTGGGTGGGTAGTTTGTTGATATAACAAACGAAGCTATTAAGGCCACAACTTTCAGTTAGTAGAAGGCGGGAGAAGGCTTAAGAATTTCTTATTAAACAAGGCACGATCTTACTAAGGGAAGACTGCGTATTTATAAAGTTACAACAAGGGCTTTTATTTCGTTTTCTTACAGTATATAGCTTCGAGTGCCATCAGTAGCCTATAGCTAAGTGCCAAAATAAGAGGAAGTAGTAGAGAAGCAACTTGAAAATCATCTGCGGAACAAAAATGCACATGCCTCTCAGACTTTGTCGTAAGGTTTCCGACGAGTTTTGTATCGACATAAGGTAGATGATTCCTCTCGTACATAGGAGACAAATAAAAAGTGGAAAAGATTATACAAGGCTTATAGTACAGCGATATCTGGAGGTTGTTAAGAATTTCTGTTCTTAAGAGTTTTAAAGTTGCATGGGGTCCATTTTTTTATCTCTCTATGTTATAGCCTGTTCACCTGAGAAACTACCGATTTAAAATATATTTTTGACCTCCTATTCTGACCAATTTTACATGGAGGTTGAACATGAATATTTAGTTAGGTTAGGTAAAGCAGGGTAAGCCCTGAAATACCACACTTAGGTCCTCGTGGACCCATTTTGTGATGCCCTTTTCGGAGGCTAAACGTTGGTGTTGCATATGTACTCCCTCCTTGTGATTATACCAGACGATGTCTAGCTATCCCGTATCCCGATGTCCTTTTAAAACCTGGGCTCTAGTCGCGTAATTTATGAAACGGTAGTCGTCGAAAGGATTGAGGATTGAAAGGATTTGCTTCATATAGCATCATCGTCGCATCGTTCAATCGAATCGTTTATCGTTCTCGTTTTGAACAGTTTGAACATGACTGTAAACAAACTTTGACAACATAAAAATCAAAAAATTTATGGAAACTGTGTTTTTTTTTTTTTTGTAATTTGTTTATTTTTCTTCGTTGTCATTGATGGATATGAAATTGGGAACTTAATGCAAAAATGGATAGTTAGCAAATAATATGCCCTCTACAAATATCAAGATGCAAGTATGCAATCACTTGTCTACGAAGGTAAACAACAGCTAGCAAGATTCGCCCAAGAAGGGTGGAATGTTTTATGAAAGTTGACATTAAACGGGTACACAAGAGTGTCTTAAAAAGTTTTATTGCTCGAGTTTTTTATTCGAGTTGTAACAAAGAGTTCAATGAATGTTATTTTGTGATTGTATTACTGCATGCAATTATAAATCAAATAAATGAAATGAACTTGATATTCAAAAAAGAAATGCAACCGCCATCTTTATGCAAAGAATACGTTCTATTACAACTTCGATAAAAGCAAGTCCTCTCTAAAGAGAACATAAGTCGGTGTCTTCTGTAAAATATTTTTTTACTTCTCTAAAACCTAAATTAAGCTGACAAAATACACCAAAAACGATGAAACGATTGCAAAATAGCCATCGTTCAATCGAATCGTTTCGACGATAGTATTTGTATTTGGCAGTTGAATTAGTAACGTGAAGCAACATTAAACGATGATCGTCCAATCGTTTCAACGATTATCGTTTTTTTGGTTTTTACACGAGGTAGAATCATCGTCGAGAAGATGTCGTTCGATCGTTTTGTGCATACGCGATTAGAGCCCAGTGAAGAAAATAAGAGCACATCCTTAATAAAAATGTCCTGCGCCATTTCGTTACTGTCTACGCTAAGAATAAGATCATCAATATAAAACGACTTACTCAGGGTGGTACATACTGGTCCAAATTCCGATAGGCAGTTGTTTAAATGTTGATTTATTGTAGCAGCTAGCAAAAAGGGGCTCGATGTGACACCAAATGTCACTCTGACCATCCTATATTCACAAATAGGCGGAAGTTTCTTACACGCATTAGGCATCGACGCATACCACAAAAATCTATGACAATCTCGATCTTTTTCATTCAACGCGATTTATAGAAACGCCTTCTCGATATCGGCAATTATGGCAACCTTATTGGACCGAAATCGTATTAGCACAGATAAAATGTCTGGAATCATATTTTCACCCGCATACAAAAGTTCATTCAAGGAAACGGATCCTCTTTCACTCCACGACGCATCAAACACAATTCTTAATTTTGACGTTAGTTTATTTTCGCGATATACCGGTTTGTGGGGCATATAATAAACCCGCTCGCTCAACGCTTGCTCGGGGCTGGTTCAATGTTTCAATGTGAGGGAATCAAAAAACGTGAATTGCACATTTTTGCAGATGCAAGCCCAAAGGCTTACGTAGTAGTAGCTTATATTAGAACTACATCAAAATATGACGTCGTAGGAATTCATTTTGTCTGTTCCAAAAATAGAGTCAGTCCGCTGGGCAAAGGGAAGGATTCTGAACTGTCATTGCCAAAGCTAGAGTTGCTGTTAACAACATTATTAGCGGCGAGGCTTAAATCGTTTCTATCCAAGAGTTTTGCATTCCACATTGATGCTACATACTTATGGTCGGATTCAACTATCTCCTTGAATTGGATAGTAGATCAGTCAAATAAAAGGAAGCCATATATTACACACCGAGTGCGTGAAATCAACGAAATTACAAATATATACGATTGGCGCAATGTAGTGGCAAAGACAATCCAGCGGACATGCTGACTAGGGGTGTCAGCGCAAAGCAGTTAGCGAATATAGGAATTTACAGCGACTTTTACGAGTAACTGCGTACGTCTTCCGATTCATCAATGGAGCTCGACGGATCGAGAGACGAAATTCAGGGCTAGAGGCCTCAGAGTTAAAGCAAGCAGAAACATATTGGATAAAAACCATTCAGCGAAGTGAATATTCACTAGAGTTAGAAGCTTTGATTAAATCGCGACCCTGTCCTACCGATTCTAAAATTTTATCGCTGACACCAATATTAATTAATGGAATTATTCGGGTCCAAAGTCGTTTGCCGTGGGATGAATCATATGGTATGTGTCCTCAACCAATAATTTTGCCAAAAAAATCGCATCTAAGTCAACTATTAGTACTTGACAGTCCTGAGCGAATATTTCACGGAGGTGTGAATGCAGTACTAGCAAAACTAAGGCAAAAATGTTGGATAGTACAGGGTAGGCAACTGATTAAGACCTTATTACAACGTTGTGTTGTTTGTAAGCGTCTTCATGGTAAATCTGGTTCGGAGGTCTGGGCACCCCTTCCCCGAGAAAGGGTTATTGCCTCAAAGCCATTTGAATCGACGGGCGTGGACTTCGCTGGACCACTTTATATAAAAACAGACGGAGAAGAAAAGAAGAAAATCTATATAATGTTATTCACATGTGCGGTCATCAGAGCTGTACATCTGGAACTGGTACCAGACCCAAGTGTTAAAAGCTGTATAGATGCCTTAAGGCGATTTATGGCAAGGAGAGGAGTTCCACAAATCATCATGTCCGATAATGCCAAAACTTTTAAGCGAGCAGATCTTGAGCTAAGGAAACTGAGCAGCCTGCTGAAACTAGACGAAGTTAAGACGTTAGCGAGCAAAAGCGGTATTTCTTGGAAGTATATCACAGAACGCGCAGCCTGGTGGGATATTCGAGGCGACCGATCATCCATATCGCAAACATGGCATATGCGTCAAACTCTGGTCAAGCGATATATGAGGCGTTGGCGAGATGACAATCTCCATCAACTTCGCACTATTAATCATACCAAAGGTGTTAGCACGATCTCGAGTATCAAGCCTGGCGACGTTGTCTTAGTTCACGAAGACAATGAATCAAAAATTTGTTGGCGCTTAGCAGTCGTCGAGCTTGCTTTTCCCGGTCGAGACGGAAAAATCCTGAGACAGCTTCTTTTTCCATTAGAAGTCTCATCATCTATTCCCGGGGCCGAGGATGAAGAAAATAAGAGCACATCCTAAATATTAAATATTATATTATGTACATTTTCCCTTAATTTGAACTATATACCTAACTGAATTATTCTCTTTCATGAATTACTCTTCTACTCTCACTAAACTTATATTAATCTTATTGTTCCCTTTTGTTCTTAATTTCCTATAATGTATACATACATTTTGTATACATAGTTCTCAATATAAATTCGATGCTGTAATTTGAATGAGGGAGTCTTCGTCAGACACTGAATAAAGAATAATTTGTATTCTTTGTACTGGGAGTTTTGATTTTTTACACCCAGTAAAGATGAGACAGTGAGACAACAGAAAGTTCTTGTAAGTCATGGAACTAATAGCTTCTAAGTGCTCTGAAACATGAATATTAATACATGAGACCGAGAGATGTATTGAAAACAAAACATTCAATAGAAAAAAATCATTGGACAAATAAAATTCAACATCCTCGATAGTATAGTGGTCAGTATCCCCGCCTGTCACGCGGGAGACCGGGGTTCAATTCCCCGTCGGGGAGTCGTTGTAAGATTTTTTTTTTTTTTCTTTCTTTTCACCTCCGCATTGCTATATTCATATTTTTATTGCTATCCCACAACAATGCAAACAAAACAGTAATTGTAACCAATCAGCTTATAAGCACACTTCGACCGTCACACTTGATCACATTTATTGCCAAACACCGTGACTCTTTCAAAGCAACAATAAATTCCATGACGCTACATTCTCGAAAAGACCTATTCAATCAAATCTTTTTCCATTCCGCCGGTCGATGACAGAATTTCAGTTCCAACCCAATAAGGTAATAGCAACAACAAAGAAAGCCACCAAACAAAGTCACCGCACACCGCATCTAAACAGCAACAGCTTGAAGGTGTGCTGCCAAGCGGAACATTGCTCCGTTTGTTGATCGCGCCAAGACGAAGCTGACAATTGTAAATCTAATTATTTATTGAAATCAAGACAAAGATAGTGTGTTACCCGCAGCGCTATACACTTTATACCCACTATGAGGACAGTGAGGAGCTCTTCACACCGTCTTTGTGAACTGAATCGAGATACTTTTCAAGGTCGATTTGGAGATCGCACTCTACAGAGCGGCGGGGGAGAACATGATTCAACATCGCTATGTCTATTCCAATACCCCCACCGGAGGTGATGCTGATTAATTGATTCGGTTTACCTAAATAAGCTACAACGACCCACCTGCAAAGTTATTTAAATATACCACTCGCCAGCAAAGTCGCTGGTTTGATTAATGGTGGACCCTACAAATGAAATGTATACGAAAATATAGGCAAAGTGAAAAGTCGCCGTTGGCATTATATTTTATGTTTCAAGTGGTTTTAAAAAAGAAACCCCCCTTTGAAGAAGCGTCCATGCAAATATTTCGAGAGTTATGGGTAATAAATAACTCTGCCTGCCGTTGAATGAATCCCACAACTTCCCTTCAACATTGGCATGTTTTACTAATTGAAGCTAACGGTAAATTATTCTAGAATTTAATGAACAGGAAGATAGTTTTAATTGCAGCTGCTAACCATAACCAGAAGGTATGAGCCGATAAACTTTTGTTTCGATATCGACAGCAGCTGCATATACCCACTAGCTGTAACTGTACAGTTTAATGATTCTGTTACTTGGAGTCATTGCACGATCTGGTGGTGCCTACTCTTTTACTGGTAATAAATCAAATACGTTGAGAAAGATTTTATGGCCGAAACCTTGACTCCGAAGCTCCACAATAGGTTGTGCTAATTGAAATCTATTTTGCTAATTTGCAGCTGGAAAGCTGATTGCAGAAGGCTAGGTGAAGGTAGTAGCCTAGTATGACTGAATGCTTGCGAAAATCACCGTATTCAGATGATGCTCGGATATAATTTGAACTTAATTTCAGCCATTAAAAGCCGCAGTTGCTTAAATTTTACGTCGCAGGTATTTCTAAGCGCAAGAGTGTTTATGCGCCGTCTTGTGATGCGATCTTAGATTATGTTAACAGACAATTTTCATTTAACCCCATGACCAATAAACATTTTTAGCTTCGACTTTAAATTTAAGTAGTTCACAGTGGCTTAACTTTCCATAAAAATGTTGGGGCATTAGGTTTTTATTTCGTCGCAATCGACCGACCGACTCTTTCAGATGGTAGATGAATTTAACAATTTCCGAAAGAGGCCAAATGTCACTGTCCATCGCCCATGGCCCATGAATATTTCGACTGCTTTAGATGTGAGCCCTCAAATGTCTCTCATTGGGAAATTTTTGTGCATGGGCTGGCGATGAATGGCAACCATGTTTTGGGTTGTTTTCGTCCGTTTTTTACTTCCTTTTCGTCGATATTTGGTAAGAAGGAAGCGATAGATGAGACTTTTAAGTGTAAAAAACGTTATCGCTGCATATTTCAGTTGTCCAAAACAAATAAAAAATTACAAAAGTTTATAGAAAAAAAAACAAAACAAAATATTACAGACGCACTTATGAAAAAAAGCTTAAGTCGGGTGTCAACATTTTCTTTCCTCTTTTTTAAAGGTAATAACTTCTTATAAAAAAATAATATTTAAAACTTTATAGAAGTAGAGGCGTTTTCATGGGAGAATCATTGAGTTCTTCAACTACGAAAAATGTGGTAATTTCTCACAATTAACACTGCAAAAATTGACTTTCGAGTCAAGAGTTGAGACGCAATGCAGAAATGTTTGAAATATAATTTTGGCCTGTGCATTCCAATCCAATGTCTTTGTTTATACCAGCTTGAGGGGAAAAGTTCCAATTTTGACGCTTTTTTAATAAAGATAATAAAAAAAAGGGGAAAAAATCAAAAATCTCTTTGAAACTTAAATTGCTTAAAAGTAAATTTTAATCGCATTTTTAAATAATTTTCAAGGTTTACTCAGAATGAAATGTTCACACTAAATATGTAAGAAAACAGTCCATCGAACGTCTACGTAAGAATTTTTGTCTATCTGAATTTATTTTAGGTTCTTATAGAATTAGCTAACTGATCCTTGCATAATGTGTATGTTTTTATGGAACAGCTTGTTTAAAAAGACAGTTAGAAAACGACATAAATTTTCTTAATTTCACTTAGGGGAAAAATAAAGGGTAACTTTTTTCTAATTTAGGGGAAAATTATTGCCTTTGCTGATAAAAAAAAGGGGAAAACAGTCTTTACAGTCTGGGACCACTGCATAAAACTACTGGATTTCGTACAAACTACATCGTCGGCAAAGCCAATTTGTTTTCTCTTAAATCGGAAATAAATATGGACCCATCACAGCGGGACTCCATATTTTACTTTTACAAAGTATTTTCTATATAAACGATTCGATTCAAATCAGAATAGAAAAAGTCCTCTGAATCAAGCTTCTCAGCAATAGTGCAAGGTCGATCCACGATATCGAATGCCTGGCTATGTAAAGGGTGATTTTTTAGCTGGTTTGGTTTTGGCAACACTGGTTTTGACAGCTGACGTGTGTTTAGTACCTTGTGTCACTGTCAAACAGCTTCAGTTTGGTTTGCAATTTAACCATGGATCGTCTTACAAATGAACAACGCTTGCAAATTATTGAATTTTACTATCAAAATTCGTGCTCGGTTCGAAATGTTCATCGCGCGCTGCTTCCATTTTATGATCGGCATTCTCGACCTTCTGAGCAGTCTATTCGGAAGATTGTGACCAAATTTCGCACCAAATTTACTTTGTTTGACATTAAACCACCAACACGTTTACGTACTGTGCGTAGTGAAGATAATATTGCGGCCGTATCAGCTAGTGTGACAGAAGACCGCGAAATGTCGATTCGGCGCCGTTCCCAGCAGTTAGGCCTTTGTTACAGCACTACGTGGAAAATTTTGCGGAAGGATTTGGGCGTAAAGCCTTTTAAGATACAGCTGGTGCAAGAACTAAAGCCAGCCGACCTAGCACAACGCCGAATTTTTGGTGAATGGGCTCTTGGAAAGCTGGCCGAGGATCCGCTTTTTTATCGAAAAATTGTGTTCAGCGATGAGGCTCATTTTTGGTTGAATGGGTACGTAAATAAGCAAAATTGCCGCATTTGGAGTGAAGATCAGCCAGAAGCATTGCAACAGCTACCAATGCATCCCGAAAAAGCCACTGTTTGGTGCGGTTTATGGGCCGGCGGCATTATTGGGCCATATTTCTTCAAAGATGATGCGAATCGCAGCGTTACTGTCAATGGTGAACGCTACCGAGCGATGATAACAAACTTTTTTTTGCCCGAAATGGAAGTTCTTGACTTGCATGATATGTGGTTTCAACAAGACGGTGCCACATGCCACACAGCACGCGAAACAATGGCGCAATTGCGAGGCGAGTTTGGTGAACAGTTAATTTCACGTTTCGGGCCGGTCAATTGGCCGCCTAGATCGTGCGATTTGACACCATTAGATTATTTTTTGTGGGGGTATGCCAAGGCTAATGTGTATAGGGACAAGCCCGCTTCGATTGACGCACTGGAAGCCAACATCCATGCATTCATTCGTGAGATACCGGCCGATATGTGTGAAAGAGTATGCCAAAATTGGACTCAGCGGATGGGCTACCTGAGACGCAGCCGCGGTCAACATTTGCATGAAATTATCTTTAAACATTAAATTGCAAGGTTCAAACTATCGATTAAAATAAATATTTCATTAATTTTTTCGAATTTTTTGTGTTTTTTTTTTTAAAAAAAGTTCTAAACCTCTTAAAAAATCACCCTTTATGTCTTAAAAGGGTGAAGAAGTCTTACTCTCGTTTTCATAAACGTGTGTACGAAAATTAATTGGGGCGTTCGTTTTTTTCTTTAGGGTTTCTAGTTTCTATCCCAAAGTGATGGAAACAGTTATTTTCCAGAAAAAAAACTATCCGACTTTTCAAATATCTTGACGAACAGCGATAGCAGACGTACAGGGCCTGCATTTTTGAAGAATAGACCGACGAAGACACAACTTTTTGAAAATCAGCAATTTTCAATTTGTATGTATATATGAAAAATTTCGCCATTGTGAGTTCGTAAAACTTCAGTCGCTACTCTATTTGATTATTTTTAGTACCGCGCATTGTGAATAAGTTTTGTATTCTTATTTATGATCCGAAACTCTTAAATTTTGTCTTTGCTCAGGTCAACTTTTCCATATGAAATAAGTTTTTGTGACCTATACTTTTTTTTTAAAACTTCTGACTCGCCAAGGCGATAAAGAGGCACGTCGACCTAAAAGATCTGTTGTGACCATCCGTTCATTATAACAATGAACAGTTCTCTATTTGAAGACGATGATCGTTATAATTTATTTTGTACACAAAAACATATAAAAGTTTTGCGTCTTAAAAGTTGTTCACTAATTGTACCGCATTTATTTAAATTTAAAAAAAACGGTAACGTAAACATTAATAATGCCAATATTCAATAAACAAAAGTTACCGAACAAGAGAGACTATTTGGCTAATGAAATAAGGAATTTAGTTATTAAAAATTATGCTGATATTTTTTGTTTTTGTTTTTCTATTGTTTATTATTTGGAATCTTAAAATATAGTCACCATACATATACTAGGGTAAAGGCACCAGTATCCGGACAGTTAACGTATTTGTGAACTTTGACTTCCATTCATTTTCTCACTATTAAAACTACCGCAAAAGGTTTTAGTGTTCTTTAAAGTGGCGATATTTCTTAATAATATTACATTCATATTTTTTTTCAAATATTTCAAAATTTTTGTTTTCAGGTCATTCATATTGTGGTAGTGACCAATGCTGTTTAAGTAGCCAACAAGTTCATTAAACTACTGATAATGCAGGACTTCGTTTCATAAAAGCTCGTACTTATTCATGTTTTTTGGGGCGATTGTTTTAAAATAGTGTTTTCCCGTCTGAATCTTTTACGATTTTTTTCAAGAGTAGGTATTAAAAGATCGTCCATTAATAACAACCGCATTTGCAGATATCAGCACACCACTGAACAATTTGTCCTGCTTTTAACCGATTAATCTTTTGCCCTTTAACCGGCCATACATTTTTGAACGGCCTACCCATATTTAAAAATAGAATTTTAACTAAAAAAATGAAAGTTTTATTCAAAAAGGTGTGCGGAAACTGAAACTAATACTTATCTCTTATCTCAGGCATATTCTCACTTATAAACACTGGCCGAGTAATTAAAAATATAAATAAAATGCGTATTTATGTCGGTTTTCAGCATTTAAAAGCGGATTTGTCTCTCCTCTCAAATTTTAAGAATCTGAATACTGAAAATGCACCCCCGGACACTAAAAATTAGGTCAAAACAAATATTTTATTAAAATTTGTTTCTGTACCTAAGCTGACTGTTTTTCAAAACAAGAACTACTCCTTAAATCAATTACTTTTTTAATGCTCTCCACCAATTTTTTTTTTACCAAAACGGCAAAATTACCACACTCTCGGTCCTTGGCCATATTGCCGCACAACTTTTAAAGTATGCAGTTGATTCGTTTGAAACTCTGCATTTATTTGTGTGGCATAATAAAAGATTATATTTTTGTTAATTTTTGAGACTTTTTATATTTGACGTGGCTATTTTTCTCAAGTATACAACAAAGTGTCAAACACTGTCCGGATATTAGTGCCTCTACTACATGGGGATTGAGGTAAGATGAAAGGGAAATTTTCCATTAAAAATTGATAAAAATACAAACTCACACTAAAAGCCTGCTTATTTTTTAAGAACTATAGACACTTTTTCATGGAGCGAACAAAATGTTAACTGCGAACTCCCCGACGGGGAATTGAACCCCGGTCTCCCGCGTGACAGGCGGGGATACTGACCACTATACTATCGAGGACTTGTCTAAACTTTCGGCGAATTTTAAAATCGTGAACGGACGGTCACATTATTTAACTTTGAATTTGAAATGAGAACCCCCTTTGATGGCGAAAAGCCCTACATTGTTTCAACCCAGTCATGTCTAGACAAATTGCTTATAAGACACGTCACGCCACCCACACTTCCGAGAGAATAAGAAGATTCTTATATCATCCGACTTGTAGCGGAAATTGAATACTATTTTGTGCCAACCACATATCAGTGGTCACAGAAAACCGACAAACATCTTAAGATCATGTAAACTCAACCAACTCGAACGAACGAAATGACAATTTACGGGGAAGAGCGAACACCCATAGCAGAGGTATACCCTTGCGAAGACTCAAACGAGAAGCAATTTAAAATGCGCTTCCTGCTTCGGCGCACACCGCCAATGTATCTAACCGACAAACTGAGACGGGCAGGGCGTTCGTTCGGACATGCAGTAATCAAAGTAAATTAAATCGTGTGCGCTTCCCTCCGCCAAGAACCATGTTACCAAGAGTCTTGGTCTTGGCCGACAATTGACAGGCTCCGCATCGTCGTTGTCGTCGTCGTCATCGTCATCGTCCATGTCGGAGGAGTACCTACATATACTCGTATCTACCATTTTGCTGTTTTGTTCTTTTGTCTCTATTATTCTACTTCTACTACAATCTGTGTCTAGGTATCTACTATACGGTGTTGGTTATTGTGGTCATAAATTTTCCCAGAATAATCAGCGATGCGAGAATATAAAATCGCCATACACATGAGGAGTCGCGAGGCGACTGCGCCACCGCCACGGACATGGTCAGAGGAGAATGGTATAGGGCCAGCGATAGAAGTTTTTCTTTTTCTTGTCTCTCCAGAACCCTAAGTGTACATAAATTGAGATATATTCTATGTAGTTGGATAGAGGTAGACGCCATCGTACATTTGTGCAATCGGACAGCTGGACATGAACATGCAATGGGGGCTAACTACGGAAGACACCAGACGGTCACTAAGAGCGAACTATCAACCGTACCCATACCACCTGCTGAGCGAGTCTCTACTGTTTTGATGGTTTGCGGCTTGTTACGTAATATCGTTTAAATTGGAGTACAAATCTTGGCTTGAACTTGAGAAGGGGTATCTGTAGTTGGGGAGCGTTGAACTCCACACCGTCGCAGTCATACACAACTGTTGATGGGAAGTGGACGAGTTTGCTGCAGGAGTAGGCTATACTTTGATTTTTTTTTATCGTTTTTTTTTTTCAAAGTTCCAACTGAATTTTTACCATATCGAAGTAGTGATTCCGTAGAATCGAAGCCAGCATGATAGCTACTCTTCTGTTTGGACCGAACTATGGTGAGACCTTATTAAAGGACAGAACCATGCTGCTGGGTCTATTTGTAGTCACTTTCACTTAGACAATTTTTTTTTTGGGGCTACAATTTTAGATGGAAAATGTCCCTTTTGGCTAAATGGCCTAACCTGCCTTTATTATAGGTCACAATAGCTTATTTTATATAGACAAATAATGTCACCATTGTAAAAATTAACTTTGTTCGTAAAAGTGACTAGGTACAGAATAGATACGCATCGCGCAATCGCACACCTGGACCATATCGTTGCACCTTTACAGGGACACAACGATTTTTTTAGGACGCGAGAAGTCTTAAAAACATGATGAGGTAGGCTTTTTAAAATACACGCAGCTTAAAAGGAGGACCATCTGGTCGAATATTTAAAGCCATCATTTGATTTTCTAGGGCACTCTTGTGGTGAGATACGGGCAAATCAAAAAGTTCTTAGAAACCATGATTGCGGAATATGTTCAAAACCCATTGCTACTTCTGCTACTGCTTCTTGAATTGGCCCGTGAATGACTCTAATTAAAAAAATCGAGTGTGCTTTAGACCACACGACTAAAGTAAAACTTCTTTAGCTCCATCCGTAATTCTATATGATTGTATGCAGTGTTGTTATATCGTGGGATTTATCCCTTTTTGTGGTAATTTCGAAATCCGAAAAGCCTTCCGTGGATAAAGGGAAAAAGCACAAAAAAAAACCGCTTTTGTAAATCGTCTTTTATTAAAATTTTCTAGTTCCAAAAAATAATCATAGCAGTGTTACAATCTGCGGTTGTCGGTGCCGCTAACACTGATTGTATGAACTCGCAAACGAAATACTGACTGAGATATTATATACACTGGCTATGAGAGGAAGAGAAAAAGAAAATGTGTGCGCGCACTGATGTCTCTTGCAATTCAATAAGGAACGTAGTAGCAACTTTGTCAGTCTTTAAACAATTAAACAACGTTCTGCACAAAATTACCAGCTGCTAGAAGGCATGGGATCATCTACCATTTTCGATCCTTTTTTCTTTTAACAAAACTTTAACAAATTAGAGTCTTATGTCTGTATATAAATAATATGATTAATTAACCTATCCATATCTCAAAGAAGTTATAAACAGAAACAGAAAATATTTCGAAGTTTACCATCTGTCAAAAGAAGAAAATGAGTGCATTCGGTAAATTTTTGAATAATGAATAAAACAGGTTTATATGGATGGTGATGACGCATATGCAAATAATGCAATGCGTTCACTCAGAAACAGTAAGGTAGCATTTAAATGAGTTAATATCGAGTTCGCATTCTTGGTACATCTGCTCAAAAAGTTAGCATAACCAGATAAAAATTACGAAATTACTGAAACTCAAAAAGCAAAAAAAAACAAATACCAAATTTGGATAAAAAAATTCCAAAGTAGCAACCTTGCAATAGACGTGACCTGGGTACAATAAATAAAAATAACTGGTTATGAAAGAAAGAGAAAAAGAAAATGTGTGCGGTGCGCAGTGGAGGCTCCAGCCAAACTAGCGGCCTGTGCAAGATTTACAGAAAGCGCCCTTTTTTTTCATATTTCCCAGGAGGTACACTTTTAATGGGGTTTTTTTTATTGAGGTATTTTTTAATTTGAGATTTTTGAACTAGATTCTTTTGTTAAATGTGAACAGGGTGGAATATTTTGAGATTATGTAGGTAAGAAGTGAACTTTCATACGTCTATTGGGATTTTTTTATATGGGATTTTGCGATATTTTGAGTTAGATTCTCCTTGAAGTTGCAACATTGCAAGTGATGTGAGTTAATGCGCAAGAAATAATTCAGCACAGGTGTGATGGATGTTGTTATTTTGGGCTTATTTGATCAAGCTTTTTCTTTAAAATGCAAATGGCAGTATTTGTTCACGCAAGACAAAATTAATTTTTCTTTCCTAGCAATGCGCCCCCAGAACTTGGCGCCCTGTGCATTTGCACATCTTGCACATATGGTTGGTCGGGCCCTGGCGGTGGGAGGTGAGGTGAGGTGCAACTCTCTTGCTCCTACAGTGTGATACTGACAATAGGCCTGCACTGCAGTGATTTCAGACTTTAGAGGCAGGTTATCCCACTGTTATACCCAAAAAATACCTTAATACAAAAATAGAAATTTAGGTACATCTTACACATTTTTAAAACGTTACAAAAAGGAACATAAAATTGCATTCGGCATTAAAATGAAAATAACATTCAACATAAAATAAATATCTTATGATTTATTTGAAACTTTATCTCGGTTTCAAGTCTCATTATTCTTGATTTTTCATACAAAAATGACACAGAAATTTGATTTGAGAATGAGGAAAGGCTTTTTTGCATACATTCCAATGTTTACAAAATAAATAAATTTATTATTTTACGAATTACTCGTGAATTCATTCACAAATATTTCATTTTAGAAACAGTTTAGGGAAATAAAAAAAAGAAAATGAAAGCATTCAGATATTTTTAATGACATTTTTCTAAACATGAAAATATTTAATTTGATTGACTAATTTTTTTATTCTTAATGAAATGAGCAATTAGGAACAAAATTTTATCAAAAAGTAAAATCCCTTTCTTTTTGCTCTATGAGGTTTGAAAAAGTCCTTGTCCCTTTTAGCTTATTATAAGTGAGAATATCCCGCTAAAAGGGATAAATCCCACGATCTTGGATCACTGCTGCACTGTGGGCTGTGTCTTAGATATACGAAACTCTCTCTCTTTCTATCTTCACTAACATATATCTGCCTCTCAACCCCCGTTCCCAATTTCCGTAACGTTTTCGTGACGCATTCACCAGCTTACCCCCGAAGTAAAGCGCGCCTAAAGAAGTTATACTTCAAAAATATAAACTCTTCGCAGAGATAGTCGGAGTTTTATGGACTTTTAGTTCAGCCTCGTCACGAGTCTCGTTTTTTTTTTAAACATATCGAGCCTTACCAATAAACATTTCTAGTTTTGACTTTAAATTTTGCACTGTGACCTTCCGTAAATTTAAAATCGAGACTTAAATGTTGTTATAAGTTCGGCGCGTCTTCTATAATTTTATACGAAATTCAAATTTAAAACTTTACAACTTTTTTTTGGTCCGCTTCTATAGTAGCATTGGAACTTTTAATTTCTTCTAAAATCACCTCTCAGCTTTCTATCCCAGCAATATTTTCGTAAATATTCACAACTTTACCGCTAACAGCTTTTTTTAAGAAGGTTTATTTTAGGTCAACGACTTTGAGAAAATATGTACATATCGAGCTCTATTCTACTGTATTAGAGACATAACTTATAGATCTTTTTTTTTTTCATTTGGGATAAATTACCATATTGATTACCCCAAACTGTTGTGTTTTGAATTGTTGTTGTTTCTTTCTTCGACCACATGTGCGCTGGTATATAAATTAATGCAAATTAATGCCAAGGCGGTGTTTAGTGTTCCTGACAAATTATTATACAATGAGGCGACTTAACGCATTCGATGAGGAAATGTTATAATTTGGATATGCATTTCTATGTCTACATCGGTTTCAGTAAAATGATTTAAAAGTTATGAGAGAAAGTTGTTGGTTAGGGACGTTAATGGTTCAAGTTTTTTTTTGTTTTTTGTTTGGGCTGTTATAATTATAGGGGGATTTGTCATGCATTGCATGGAAATTTGGTGCAAAACGAGTTAGATTTCAGTGCATTCCACGAGGTGGGTAAATTGGTGAATGTAGATATAAATTTGTTTAAATGGGATGTAACGTTTTGGTTTGATTTTTAGAAGATCCACAGCATTTGAAGGGGACTTTTTTTTATCTCAAATCGACATTAGAAAACTGTTAACTTGAACGTTTATAAAGCGGAAATTAGAACACGAACTTGAGAAGTGTTTCATTGTTGACGCAGATTTGAAAGTATTTGACACCAATTTTTCTGGTGTGAATTGGTTCGTTGTGGTTTTAATCGGACTGTACATGAAATGCATTCTTATAGTTTACTGGGAACTGCTCTGAGATTGGAAGTTCTGAGGTAAGAGTCCTTGAAAAATCTCCCATTCACATTTCAGCTGGTAAAATAGTTCTTACCACAAAAAATGTGTAACGAATCTTTGAGGCAATTATTATCTTTCAGTTTCAGTTTATTAATTTTTCTGAAACGTAAGTGAGGAAGCCTAAACCTCTACTGACGAGACTCCATCACTGCATCATTTGGCTTTTGGCCAAAAACTAACTCTGGCCTTACATTTCTAGAGATCAAAATAAAAAATAAATAAATGTCGCAGGACCGTAGATCAGTGTTGCCAGATTGGGCGCTTTGTCGTATTTTGGGGTATCTTTTTTCTTAAAAAACGATGGAAATTTATTCAATGAGCGCCCACCACAAAATTGGGCTACATATCGTTTAAAAGGTTTTGTGTAAATTTTGTATGTTTTATTTCTTCACAAAACTACAAAAAAAGAAAGATTTTCGAACAAACCCGCACTTGCAGGCACACCAATTTATTTTGCAGACTTTTGATTTGACACACGCACACAAGCCACAAAGGCCAGTTGCAGAAGGTAGTGGGAAAAATACAAAAAAAAAATTAATTAAGTAATTGGAGAAATTTGTTTGGGCTTCTTCCTGGGCAACTACTTTGGGCTAAATTTTTTCAAGGTTTGGGCGCTTAGAGCAAACAAAATTCTGGCAGCCCTGCCGTAGATACCCCAGGCCTAGCTTATCACATGCATGAGTTTTTGCGTGAGTTTTTTCCGTTTTTGGGACACTTTTATGACGAGCCTAAACGACCTACTGAGAAGCTTTTTCATGACAGTAATCTTTTCGGATGTTGGTTGAGGTTCTCGAGAGTTGGCATAGTATGTATTTTCGAATTTGAGACCCTCGCTTTGTAATTATTAGAGATAAACAAAAAAAAAAACGGTCCCTACTTGAATGTGTATCAACCCCAGTGCTCCTAGGTTGAGGGAAAAAGCAATTTTGGCGATTTTATAATTAAAAAGGAGAAGACGAGGAACAAGCTTAAAAAATGGTTAAAAATCGAAAATCTCTGTAAAATTTAAACTGTTTAGAAGTACAATTAAAACGCATTTTCATTCAAAAAAAAAGCCAAAGTCTACTCAAAATGAAATGTTCACACTACGTAAGGACTTCTGTGTACCCGAATGTATTCATGTCTAATAGCAAAGGAAATCATTGCCATTTTTATGTTTTATCCTTATCTTAAGCTTGTTTATAAAATTGGCTTAAATTTTTGAACTTTTTTTAGGTATATGAAAATAAAGCAAATTTCACCTGGGGGAAACATTTTTTTTTTTCGAATTTTGAATAGAATGCTTTTGCTCATAAAAAAATTGGAAAACAGTCACCAAAGTCTGGAACCACTGATCAAACCTATAGCAACCGTCTTCGTTTCACATTTGTTCACCGCTTCTCTTTGCATCTACGTACCAAGAGAGATTGGCCAAACAGAAAACATGTGCATGTCGTTTGTTGTGTTACCAATTCCGCCACAAGTTGTTTGCGTTTTCCCTTAGCTTGGGCAGATGCGTCACAATTTAGGAAAAAAAATCATCGTGATATATTTTTTTATAAAGTTTGTGCTTAGATCAGTTATGAAAATCAACTTATCCACAAAAGTCATAGAGGGCAGACGAATATTGTATTTCTTTGATTTGATCAGATATATAGAATAGCAGCTGCAATCAGTGATGCCAACTAAAGCTTTTTCATTTAGGCATTATTTCAATAAAGGCATCTTTATTTTTATTTTAAATATTGGCTTCTTATTATTTTTTTAATGTATGATTTCAAGGACCACGGACTATGTTTGTTTTGTTCAATACTTTGTACCGACCTATTAAGAATTTCTTCTGTGATTCATAATTTTAGTTTTTTTTGGAAATAAAAATTGTTTTTGCTTATATTCCTTATATTTGTGTTTAATTTGATTTATATTATTTTAGGCATTATTTTATTGAAGAAGGCATCTTTTTTTCTCAAGTAAGGCATTTTTTTTATCCAAATTGGTTGGCAACGCTGGCTGCAATAATGGTTGTTGTTTTCTTTTGTCGAAGTGGGTCTTCTGTCAAAATTGAATTATAATGGCGCAGTCGGTTCAACTGTCTTAGAATCGTGCTAAGAATCGTTTTAGATGCTCCCAGACTAGGTTTTTATAAGCTTAAATTCGTCAAGCATTTTCATCCTGAAATAACCACACTTGGTCACTTTTGGACTGTTTTTTTATCTACATTAAGTGTCAAGATCAATCGGAATGTTCCTATGCAGCCCTGCATCTTAAGTTTAAAAAATATCAGCCTCTATAACAATGTCCATGAATTAGGATCTAAGAAGCATCAGTAGGAGTTGAACAAAACAAAAACCCTCCCCTACTACACAATTCTTCTTTCCTCCTACTACTATTATTAACAAAGACGAGACAGAAAATAACCACCTTAATATTCCACCAGTGTCCTTATTCCTGTAACAATTTAATCCGGGTCCTACGTGAGGCACTTCATACACATCAGAAAATGAATACCTATACTTATGACAGGTACATTTGTATTTTTGCAGAATTAATACACAGAACCTTGTAGGATCCTGCCAAAATGTCATTCACTGGAGCCTCCCCGAATGGCATACTAATTGCATTGCCACAGTTCAGTCGGTTGCCATTTTGAGGCCGGACTCCCAGGAGTTAACCTCAATCCACACGAGTGGAATTCCCTTTTCGTATTCCTATGCTAAACATAGTTCCCGGCTAATAAATCATGCACATACGTAACGAATTCGCAGACAGTCAACAATCAGCTAGATGTCAGTGGATTTGACAGCTTTGACTGTGGGAGAGAAATGACATATTTCCCAGATGACAATTGTCAATATACGCTCGCTAGAAGGTATACAAAAGACCCTCAGCTGGGGAGACACAAACTGAAAAAAAACAACACAAACATCAACCGGCACAGTATGTTGATGTAGGTACTATTTATATATAAACCTCTATAGTGGGAGGAATTGCCGGAATTAAAATCTCGTTTGGTGCAAGAGAAAAACATGTTTCATATTTTTTTTCTCGAAAACAATTGGCCATTTCGGAGTTCGGTAGTCATATTCTTTCAGTCGGTTGACGTACGGAGTTAGGAGATAGGAGACGCTTAGATTTCCTGAGATAGCGACAGTTTTTGCCTTCCCTTTCAGACAATGCTGATGTCTAATTAACAATTAGCTTTCAAGTGATCTCTTTTATGCTAATGGAGAACAGCGCTTGGCAAGACAGTACTAGAGGGAGATAAAGATCTTGTGAAAATTAGATTTTAATGGTGACCTGTCGGATTGGTGGCACTGGATGAATTACATTACAGGAAAGAGGAAATTGTACGTTGGCGGAGCGCTGGCAAGTTCTTTTTATAGACTCTGACAAAATCATGTGAGAGGGGGGCTTTATTTTTTTTTTTTTAATATAACAGCACGTTCTGGAGAGAGTTTAGCAAGTGAGAATTCTATAAAACGGCAGGGTAAATAATCACTTTTTGTATGCAAAGTGACATCACTTGGCTTCAATTTCGACTGTCGGTTAAATTTGTGCATGAAAAAGGAGTGTCACAACAGAGGGAGATATTATGTTGTGTACTTGAGACAGCGTTGTCTGTTATTTCCGTATTTTCGATCAAACGTCACAAAATGTTGGTTTGTTTTGTAAAGAAGGCTACACTTTGGCGCAGAACTTGATTTTATTCACAATTTCACAACGAAAATTATATTTGCAGAGAAAAATTCACAATTTTGGGCTTCAAATATCTATGCAGCCTATGTTGAAGTTTACAACTTGTATGTAAATAGAGCTGGAATAAGGCTTCGTACTAAATTCCCCAGGGATAAATACAGCATGATTCAAACTTTACAGCAATCTCTTCGAAATAAATTAAATTACAAATAAATGCACGATGCAATTTCATAAACTAAATTTTTTGCTGATCAAATTCAACATGCACCTCGAGTAGGACTACATTTTAGTTCTTGTCAATTTATCTCTTAATGACATAAGAATGGCCACATTCAAGAATCTAGTTATCTTAAGTCGACTAGATTGGTCTGGATGAGATGTAACCTGAACGTAAAAACTAGATTGGTCGGGAACGTCACTTTTCTACGTCAGCCACATATGAGAACTGTCAACTTAGCACTCAGTCACGAATTTCTTTATTAAATCGTCGGCTATCCCTCCATAAACGTCTACTGAAGCAGCTGCTCATATGACCGATTTCAGCCAATCGAAACCAAGATACATCTAGTCAGACAGCTGTCAGACTTACTAAACTAAAGGGTTTTCCAATAAGAGGTGTTATTTTGGTATTCAAAGAAAAATGTAATTTTTTGAGATAAATGATCGGATTTATTATTTCATAATAAAGAGGAAGGTATGCCGTTAATAATGAAAAACAATATCAGCCGAATGGCCACCACGAGCACGCATACAGGACCATATCCTTTTCATGAAATTTTCCATAACCAAATCGCAAAGTGGCTGCCCTATGCCTATGAATTTTATCTTTGAGGTCTTGAATCGACGCTGGGCTGTTGGCGTAGACCTTATCTTTCACGTGGCCACAAAGGAAGAAGTCGCAAGGTGTTAAATCACGAGAACTCGGTGGCCAATTGTGATCACCTCTTGGAGAGATAACACGGTCCGGAAACTTTTCCCGTAAAAAATCAATGGTTTCGTTGCTTGTGTGGCACGTAGCGCCGTCTTGTTGAAAGTAAACGTTGTCCATATCAATACCATCCAACTCCGACCATAAAAAATCATTAATCAAAAAATGCTTTAGTTTTGCAAACTGTGATTGCAAGATTTTCACCATTTTTGTAGTGAATTTTAATAATTTCAATGCATTGTTGAAGCGTTTATCGTTCCGTTTTTAGTAATGGCGTAGTTTATTCTTGTCAAATCTCAAAGAATAAAAGCTTCAAAAGTGACAGCTACCGAAATAGCGGGTCATTCACAATAACACCTCTTATTGGAAAACCCTTTAGATACTTAAACGTCCCCAATCACTCATTTAAAATATTTTTCTAAAGAAGAAATGTAGTTCGAGCTGAAATTACGAGTTTTTTTATTCCCACGATTTTTTTAAATAGCAATTTAATTTTTTGTGAAGATTAAAAATGTAGACAGAAAATTTTATTCGAATTTTTGTTTAAAAAGTGAAGTTAATTGAAATCGCTCCCGAAATCTTTTTTCTTAATCTGTCAAAATTAAAAAACATATGAAATATGAATGGAAAATCAATGGATAGATTTCTGTACAGTACGAACAGGATGCTGCTAAAAAAGCGCGAGCTGCGAATTACTCGTTACACTCAGAAAAAAAATGTAATGGCAACAATTTTCGTTGGTTAAAATGAACCCAAATATGAAAATCTTTGATTTAAGAATTAAATTGTTGGCAATGATGTAATAAAATACTTATGGTGAGTATATAATTCTTACGCGCAAAACCTGATTCTTGAAAACATAAAAGCGAGTTCTTGTTAACAAAAATAATATTTGAACCAAGAACTTCTAAGTTAAAATTTTTTAAGAATCTCAAAATTCTTCGCTTAACAATCTTTTTTCTTTCTGAGTGTAGTACGCTGCTCGAGCTATAAACTAAATTTTATCCGGTCTCCAACTTTTCTCTCCAAACATCAGCTAAAGTCCTTGCTAAATTTTGACATAGAGTACTCCATCGATAAGTGCCACAGAAAAAAGCTGTTCTTTGAAAAAACTTCCTTCAAAAATTTAATTCTCTCTTATTTCAACTATGTCTGATTCTAGGTACTTCTCGTGCATGTAATAATTAAAGAAGCTCATCCTTGGATACTTTTCCGCAACAAAGCAACAAATACAAAACTATCTGCCACAATTTAGCTTCAGAAAATATGCCGACCCATTAAATGGGCACCCACAATTTTGACAGACACTTGAAGCACATTCTGACACAAAAGTTTGATTATTTAGCTCGAGCTGCATACCACTCGGCTAAAGGGAGTCGCTTAAATTTAGCTCAGCTAAATTTTGAAGACAATTTTGTATGGGAGCGAAAAGCGCACCAAGCTTAAATCATAAACCAAGAGGACTTTCATTTTGACACATCAAAACAAGAGCTAAATATTTTTTCTGATTCAAAGTAACAATAGATGCAAATATTACTAATAATCATTTTTAACCTTCACCTTAAATATTTTATAGGTCACAATATGCAATTTTGTATGGAAAATTTCGCCATTGTGAGTTCGAAAATTTAGCCTGGAAACTAAAAATGATTATTGGTATCCGGTATGAATAAAAAAGTTATCCACTCGAACTTAAAACAAAACATTTAGAGCACTTTAACGTAAGTTTAGTCAACTCTACAACACGTTCATAAACATGGATAAATAAATATAGCTCTATCAAGAAAAACCTACCGCTATTCAACGAGATCTCTATCTTCTAAAATTTAGTCCAAATCTAATGGAAAACCACATCTCCTTTCAAGTTCAGTTATTTCTAGTGAAAAACAAAGGCCCGCACTGCACTTATCTCGCCAATAGATGCCGCAGAAAATTACCCGCTTAATGCAGGCAAGCATCACTTCAAAACAAAGCAAAGCGTGTGTCAGTCAAGTTGGCGTGAAAGACATCAACATTAAAATCCCGTTAGATCGTATACCTACATCAGTTCTAATGGGTTTATTTCTTTTAACAAAATTAGGTGTAAATTGTGTATAATCGCTGGGGTTATTAATAAAGTTCGCTGCCAACACGCACGCGCAGATCCATTGCGCTCGACTACTGGTACAGTTTAGTAGCTGAATCAGCGCGCATTCCATCTCTATGGTACACAAGACTGAGGCGCATATTACAATCTGATTGTGACTGAAGCTAAAAGCCATGACTTGTGGAGAATGAATGATGCGTTCGTACTTATTACATTGGTAATGCGTCACGGACTAGGCATTGGCATCGCGTCGTCATCGTCGTCCGCTTCAACGGTTTTCTCTTTATATGCGCTTTTTGACACGCACCAATGTGACAACCATACACCCAGTCAGTCAGTGAGTGACTCGCCGATCTGACATCATTTTTCACGCATCTGCATCCGAAAGCGCATTGAACTAGATTTCATCAGGGAAATCGAAAATTAATAACAAAAAATTAGTTAGCCCACTGTTGTTGCCAAGACTGACCTAATCCGCAAATAAATGTTCTATCGGTGGTATGGTGACTTCAATTTCCACCAAGAGTCGAACGATGATCGAATGAAATCGCCAACATCCATCTGTACTAATGGCAGCCAGGTTATTTGGTTTTCTATTTCTGTATAATCTGGGTCATTCGGTGAGTAACGCCTTTTTTCATCTGCATTGGTTGTGATTGATGTTGGAAGTCGAATCATAATTTAAGAAAAAGCGGAAAGGCAACGGTTCGCACGTTACCACCTCTGAGAATGCGAATGGGCCTCTGTGAATACTAAATTCAATTATTTACGGTGCTAAGTTTAAAAATAACATGCGAATGAAATCGAATTTCATAAAACAAAATTTGTCTGGCGCTGTCAAGTTTCCACTTTGCCACAAAATCTCCAGCATCCCATATGGTCTAGTGGCTAGGATATCTGGCTTTCACCCAGAAGGCCCGGGTTCGATTCCCGGTATGGGAAGATGCCTTTTTTTTTAATTTATAAATAATAATATTTTACATTAGTGGCGTCAGCTTTTCATTCAATGTCACGCCTCTCTATTTTAAACACACGCGGGAGGTGACATACCAACATGAAAATACGTCTGAACTTGAATTAGTTTTTAGCAGTTTGAGTCAGAAATCACATTCGTACCGATGGACGTCTGTATGCAGATGTGGGCAATGTATGATAGTCCAACTGCCGAACTACCCTTATCTGTGCAGTGACCAGTGAGTTTAATAATTTTGTTTTTATTTTCCACTCATAAATTCTCATTTTGTTCGCTTCGAGTTCGCCGGGAGAAGATTTCTTTCACCGACGAGTTCATCTATGAATTCCAGGCGAAACACTTATTTTTTTAATGAAACACCTGACGTTGCAAAAACGTCTATGACTGCCGATTCGAGAAAAACCCACGCGAAATAACCAAATGCGAACACCTAGAAGAAGTTTATGCAAATCGGCAAAGGACATGATATATGCGCTAATTGTGATTCCCGTAGATCACTCATTTTGAAAACTTTAAGAGAAACCTGTTCAATTAAGCAAATTTGCACAAGTTAGTCAGCTATCAGACGTCAGTTAGCATAGAAAAATTTGACGTAACTGCTGTGTAAACAGTTGATAACATTTACAAAGTTTTCTGTGTAATGTTAGTAGGTACGCTGCCCGACCTAAATTTTAGCTCCCATACAAAATTCTCTCCATAATTAAGCTGAGCTAAATTTTAGCGAATTTAGCTCAGTTTGACACAGCAAGAGCTAAAAAATCAAACTATTGTTTCAGAATGTACTTCATATATCTGTCAAAACTTAGTGTGCCCATTTAATGGGGCGGCACATTTTCTCAAGATAAATTTTGACAGATCGTTGTGTTCTGTTATTCTGCTGCGTTTTTTGTGTTGCGGAGAAATAAACAATGATAAGTTTTTTTTAATAAATACCAAGACGAGTATGGTTGAAATTAGAGGGAGTTGAATTTTTGAAATTATTTTATTCAAAAAATTATTTCTGTGACACTTATCCACGGCGCGCTCTATGTCAAAATTTAGCTAATTAAAAGTTGGAGTGGAGAGCAGATAAAATTTTGTTTAGCTCGAGCAGCTTAAGAAAAAAAATATCACTTTCTTGTTTCATTCTTTTTAATGTAACATTCGTAGTAACATTACACCTTCTTAGCAATATTCGTTCGCGAGTGGTGGCGTTGTGTTAAAACCTTATTTTTACTTTATCTTGAGTGAATCAAAATTCTTAAGTCTGTCTTTACTGTTTTAAATTATAGATATGGGCATAATAGAAATTTAGGCACATGTAGAAATGTACTTGCAAAGGTTTCTTTTTTTAGAAGGTAGTTAGTGTCCACGGTTTACCATTTTACTATGATTCGAGTAACTAATACCGATACATGGAGACACTGTGAGGACCTACAATCCGCAAAAGACATCTCCCACCTTTCTGTGAATGTCCAGCAATAGCTCGGAGTAGAAGAAACCAGCTCGACAGGTTCTTTCTTTAATAACTTGAAGGAGGTTGATTTCTCAAACAAAATTGAGACCATACCTTAATTTTGTAGGTACATTGGGTGTTTGGGCGAATTGGTTAAGGTTTCAACCGTAATCGCTCCCTGGGGATGGCGATTGGTCCGCTGTAATGACTTTTCTGACGATCTCACAAACCTACTCAACCTAAACTTACTGTTGTGCCGCCGTAGTTTGGGGAAGAACAGGAGGATAAAGAAAACTCCTGACACTTCCTTAACTGAACAAACTTGTACGACAAATTAAAACTTCTTGTGGTTCTGCTTTTTGATATTACGAGAATCAAAAAATGGCCCGCTAACCTCGCCGGCAAAGTGTTTTAATCTTAAAGCAAAAATGACATTTTTCCTTCGTTAAGTTAAGAGAAAGAGACAAAAGTACCACGAGAGGTTTCAATTTGAAGCACAAATTCAGGCTATTAGATTACAAAAGTTATTACAATAGACTGAGATAAATAATTCATCGGCTCGATGACACTTACCGAAACCTAGACTAATGAAACACGGGCCCAGATGTTCGAAAAACGAGTCACAAGGTAGAAACCATAAAAAGAAGTTTTCTTCTTACAGGTTTATTTTTCAAATTGGCAATACTTTCTCCAACCTTAGCCAATTTTTCAGCGGAAAGCTGATTTGTTGTCACTCAAGTCCGCCATTTAACAACGAATCGAATTACATTAAATGTGTTTGCCATTACGCCATGAGTATAGACAGGGCCGGACCAACCATATGTGCAAGATGTGAAAATGCGCAGGGCGCTAAGTTCTGGGGGCGCATTGCTAGGAAAGAAAAATTAATTTTATCTTGCGCGAAAAAATAGGTACCCCCATTTGCATTTTAAACAAAAAGGCTTGTTCAAATAAGCCACAACATCCATCACACCTGTGCTGAATTATTTCTTGCACATTAACTCACATCACTTGCAATATTGCAACTTCAAGGGGAATCTAACTCAAAATATCGCAAAATAAAAAATCCCACTAGACCTATGCAAGTTCACTTCTTACCTATATATTCTCAAAATATTCCACTTACATTTTGCAAAAGAACCTAGTTCAAAGATCTCAAAACAAAAAATACCTACCCCAATAAAAAAAAAAACGCCCAAATGCGAGTCGGACATTTTACCACTTTGGAAGTGTCTCTCGCGCAAACTATTCAGTTTAGAAAAAATGATATTAGAAACCTCAATATCATATCCATAGATACCCCACGCGTATGGGTTTGAAACATTTTTTTTAAGTTTCAGGTCTGTATGGGGAACCGCCAAAATTTATTGTTTTTTTTCTATTTTTGTGTGAAAATCTTGTAAACCTAACAGTATACTTCTTATAATTTCGGAAAAAAGTGGCTGTGACATACGGACGGACAGACAGACATGACGAATCCATAAGGGTTCCGTTTTTTTACATTTGACTACGGAACCCTAAAAACGCATTGAAAGTCTACCTCTTGGGTGATGTGGAAAAGACTTATGCATGTGTGCAAATATAAAAAAAGTGCGCTTTCTGTAAATCTCCACGTGGCGCTTTGAAATGGAAAATAGACAATACCATGTGTAAACAATGTATATGTAAGTGTTTTACTTGATTTTAAAGTTCTCCACCTTTAATGTTGCTTAAATGGTGAAGCTAGGTATAGCTATATAGTTACGGTGACCATTCGTCCTCTTATTCCCTACTATGTCTTTTCCGATTTTTTACTAAAAGAAAACAATACATTGCGCTCTTTTTTCTAGAATGTCGTCTTTTTCCCCAAAAGGCCATTTCTCTACCATAGGAAATATGCGAGATTACGAGTAGGTAACTTCACAGTCCTTACAAAGCTGGTAATCATGTATTGAATTTCAAATACCAAGTCCAATTCCTTTGAACCTACGAAAAACTACAAATTTTTATAGTTCAAAAGTGATTTTACCATTTTTGACTGTATAGGAATTTTTACTTAAAAAATATGTTATTAGCTGTTTTTTATTATCAGCTATGATCCATATAGATCATGGATTTACATGCACTTACAGCAACAGCACATGATCCTGCTTCTCATCGAGATCACGAATCATGATCTGAAAATTATTTCTACTATTTCCGACTAGGTGGCTTGTTTTTTTTTTTAAATGTTGGTGTGCCTGTAAACGTTAGCCACACAATCACGTTGCCAGACTAAAAAATGGAACACAAAAAATCAATTGATTTTTTTCACATTCGAATAAGGTCCCTGTCCGTATTCCGAGTTATTTTGTTTTTTTCTTGTTATACAAGGTGGCGCAAAAATAACCTTCCGATGTTTTTTGGCTGTAATTTAAAAAAAAAATGAGAAACTTTGATTCTTCTTGTGGATTATTTTTATTTGGTCTTTTAATTTTTTTTACATCAAGTCGAGAATATGATGTCATGTAAATGGCCGCCGCCACAGTTGATTGTCATTTGAGCCCTTTTTATGGCATTTTCCATCACTTTGGCCAAAACTTCCGGCGATAGGTCCTCACATTCTTGACGGATATTGTCTTTAAGAGCTGCAAGAGTCTGAGGCTTGTTGACATAAACCCGCGACTTCAAAAAGCCCCACAAAAAGAAGTCTGGAGCGGTCAAATCAGGCGATCTTGCTGGCCAGTGCAAATCGCCAAAACGGGAGATTAGGCGCCAGGGAAATGCATCCTTCAGCATATCGGTTGTGGCACGTGCAGTGTGTGCCGTTGCACCGTCCTGTTGGAACCACATGTTTTCCAATCCCAATTCATCAAGTTGCGGCAAAAAGAACTCGTTGATCATTGCTCTGTAGCGCTCACCATTCACAGTAACCGTTTGGCCCGCGACGTCTTCGAAGAAAAAAGGTCCGATGACTCCTCCAGCGAAAACAGCACACCATACATACTCCGGGGTCAGCATCTCATGTTGTGCCAGTCTCTTCGAGGCGAGCGGTTAAACGTAGCAGTGTTTCACCAGTAGGCGTTGGACGGCTAGGAAATCTGCGACGAAATTCACTTTGTGCCAAAGTCACCGACCGATTATTGCTCAAATAAATAGTCACCAATATTCCGCGGTTTGGAGCAGTGTAGCGTAACATTGTTTATTAACGTGTATTTCGCATGTGTTTACTACACAAATGTCAAAACAGAACTGACATTAGGGGCCAATCGCAAAATTTATAGCATTTTCTGATAGGAGGATAAAAACTCGCTTCTAATAATCCCACCACATTATTTTCTTCTAGTCCAAAACAGGATAAAGTTGAAACATTTCACAAACATTTACACCCGTATTAATAAACAAATAAGTATACAAAAATTTGACGTAGCTGCTGAGTAACGAGTTGATAACTTTAACGCAGTGTTTTTTAATACGGGGGTTAGTAAATAAAATTCAGAAATCTTTTATACATGTTTATAAAATCTGTCCGATTTGCTTCAGACACATTTCATAACCATTTCTGAAATGTTTCGGTGGTCTGGACACACCTTAATATGACGAGATAAACTCAAGCGGCAGCAGCAAAATATTGTTCATGTGTTGCATATTTGAACATAAAATACTAAATTTGTTTCACAAAAATATATTTGAAAAGAAAAATTATGCAAATATGATTCAAATATGGTAACACCCCCGACTTTGCAAGTGAAATGACCTGTGCCTTGTGTGACGTCACGTTGAGAAGAATAGTTGCAATATGGCTGGTGGCAATATGAAGTCTGAAATACCCTGTATTATCTGTTTGTTTTTGAAAGCAACTGTTGCCACAATTCCAAAATTAAACTTTTCAATGATCCGTTTTGTTTTATTTTCGTGATCTGATTCGGATCAGATCACGCTGATAATAAAAAAAAGCAGCTATTGCTTTATGTCCTCCTTTACCAGTAGTTGCGCACGAAAATTCAGCGCACACATTTAGAACTTGTCGCATAATATTCTGCCTACACAAGGCTTCGAAGTATACTTGCTGTTGCTGTTCTTTACGGTAGAATTCAGTTGAGTGCGCTAACAAATTTAACGTAAAGCGCAGTGTCAGCTGGACCTGGTATATCAGTCGGAAATACTGCTCCGCAGTAATCTGTCATAATTATAATGTAGCTCACTCCAGGGCGCTTATCTCTTTTGATATCACAGTCCAAAAGTTCGTTTTTAATCGCTTGGTCTTAATCGGCGCTTTTCAATATTTCAGTCGGTCGATACTCTTCCACGAATATTCGATTCTGTATTGTCGGCCGATTGCTTTTCGAGGAAACTCATAAACTTTGATTGATATTGGATGATAGAAAGTGGAATACAATTGGAGTTTAGTAGACCATAAACAGATTTATTACGAAAAGGCACTATAATTGAAAGTTGTGCAATTTCGCGCCTCCAAATATGCGTGCAGAACTGCTAGTCTGATTTATACCTTTACTCCATTTAGAAAAAAAATTCATATAATCACGAAATTACGGTCTCACGCAACGCTTTTTGCATTTGGCGTGTAAGTGCACTCATTACACTCGTGCACTCGTATGCGTAAACTGCAAGGCCCTAGGGTTAAACACACTTATACCTACTACAATGCATTTGCTTTTAAGTTCCCATTGTCTCACTGGCGGATTTTTAATTTAAAATGCACGACTTGTCTCTTGTCGCTCTTCCAGTAATTACCAGTACCGCCCTAAGAGGTTGATATCGAAATAATAAAAAAGTTCAAATAAAAATTCCACGCAACACCAAGTCCATTATAATTCTGCACCGACATCCAATGGATACCGATGCGCGCATGCACAACGTTGCTGCCTCTGGGCGTTTGTTCAGAATTAATTTCGAATGCAATTATGAATTATGACACATCACAAAAATGCACCTACTCTCTTCGGCTGAGTGGTTACTATGAATTCGAATGACACCTAATCACAGCTCTAACGGTTACACATGATCGAGTGTCAAAGCGCCATAGGCATTCATTGAACTTGGCCGTAGAAATTATTGCTTGTTTGACTTTTGCAACCTCCCATATACTGATTAAACTAATGGCTGCGGGTGAAGTTATCTTAAGTGCAGCACAACTGTCTACCGGTGAAAGTGACAGCGAGAAGAATGTTCGTACGGATGATGCCAGCCAACAAATAACACCTTTATCTCTGACAGATGGATATATTCATAAAAATTGGAAAACATTTCCGATACGACCCACATTCAAAATGGCAAACATATTCAACGGCATGTGGCAACGATTGGCGTCTTCTTTACACAATATGCCAGCGAGCCAGTCTGGTTAAACTCGATTTTAGACCAGCCAGCTCAAAGCGTGAGTCTCTTCGGTGCGCATGAGCATAGAGGCGCATCGATCAAGTTCAATGGGGAGAAAAGCAATTTGTCATGTTGGTTGTTATTTTTATTTTCTTCTTTTGTTGTTTTTTGCTGTTGGCTTAGTTATATTGTTTCTTTATTGATTAATTGGTGTCCTTCTCTTTGTAGTGAACTTTCGTCGTTCTACGCTGGCTACCAAATGGCACCCAGTATATGTCAGAACTCACCTTTGTCCCAAGGCCCGACTGCCCAGATACATCATCATCATCATCCCCAAATGTCGACGTCATCGTTTAAAATGACCAACTCCGAGTGCAGCTGGACGCAGAGCTCAACTAATAAGGTGAGTTGGCTCGGGAATGGAAATTCCTTTTATTGGTCCCTTGAAAAGCTTGAATTGCTTTACCTATTTTATTATGGCGAGGTAAGTCTAGACTGAAGAATGTTCATCCTAATACTTGATTCCCAGCTGTGTCTACAGCTTCCTTTCCTTATAAAAACCTTGCAGTTGATTTCATTTTCAAGCGCAGAAGGTGCATCTTTTTCGTTCTGCTTCAACAGAGAAAACGCCACAGTGATTTCGATGCGAGCTCACCAGTCACCACCGCAAGAACATTGGTGACTTTTTTTTGATAAAAAATTCAATATGATCGTCTTATAGCTGTATCCCCGTACCCGATCTTCTGGATGGAGCGGAAAGCTGGGGTTGAATTACCGCGTCCATGAACGAGCAATACGTTTCTCTTTAAAACTTAAATTGAGTAAAAGTAAAATTTTAACTCATTTTCATTACAAATAAACTTGAAAGTTTATTCAGAATGAAATGTTCACACTAAATATGAAAGAAAACAGCCCATCGAACGTCTACGTAAGAATTTTTGTGTATCTGAATGCATTCACTCGATTTGACGTCTTGTCTAATATTTACATACAAAAGAAAATCATTTCAAAAAGGCAATTTATGGGGAAAAAAGTGGACCTTTTTCGAATTTAGGGGAAAATGATTGTCTTTGCTGATAAAAAAAGGGGAAAACAGTCTCTGCAGTCTGGGAAACCATAAAACCTTTATGGTGATCCAAAAAAAAAGACAAAAGTCTACCTATAAAACTAGACGATAAATGTAAAACTTTCATAAAGCTCTGTACACTCAGAAAAAACATGGTAATGCCAACAATTTTCGTTGGTTAAAATGAGCCCAAATATCAACATTTTTGGTTTAAGAATATAATTGTTGGCAATGATGTAAAAAAAATAGTTATGGAAAGTACGTAGATTATTCTTACGCTGATTTCTTGATTCTTGAAAACCTAAAAACGAAGAATGAATGTTATGAAGAATAATAGTTGAAGGAAGAACTTACCGCTTGCAATTTTTAAGAATTTCAAAATTGTTCGCTTAGGTAACATTTTTTTTTTCTGGGTGTAAAAAGTCAAAATAAGGATGGTCACTCTAGACACAAGTATTTTAAGCCGCGTATTACTTACACGTCTAAGTATTCGGTTTAGGCATGGTGAACGCTTACGTATTTAACGGTCTTTCTCCCTTATTTATGTCATCAATTTGGGCCTTTTTTAAGGGCCTGCCACAAGTTTTTGCTATTTTGGTGGAAAAGGCGCTTTAAAATTTTTTTACGTTACCTTCGGGACGCTTCAGAGTCATTTTGACTCCATTTTTAACGCCTGGACTCCTGACTCATCTTTTTTAAAATCAGCGGACTCATTTTAAAAATGTAGAACGTTGAATTCGAAAGAATTTGTTTTTACCCGAATTTGAATTACAATTATATCGGTAATAAATACCAGTGTGTTTCTTTAAAATATAAATGAAAATATTAAGATCGGAATAGGACTCCTTTTTCATCCTGGACTCTTTTTTGTACTCTTTCTGAAAATTTTCAGAGGTAACATTGCGGGCTGCCCAACTGCTCAAGCTATTTTCTTCCGTTCCCTGTCTGTTTTTAGTTTTGTATGAGCTCGGAATTACTTTTACTTTCCAACGAATCGTGTATTCTGACCGATTTTGCTTACTACGCCCGCTATTCCCTTCCTGTTCCGGTCGCTTTTGCTGAGATTATATTTATTTAAAAGGTAACTGCACCCTTGAAAAATTCAACGGCGTCAAATCGTAGTTCCTTAAACTACAAGTTTTGAATGCGCGTTCTATTACTATTAGGTTAATTTAGCAACCCGTAAAGAGATTTCTCTCGCAATGAGAAAAATATGCCATAAGCCAAAGAACAGAACAGAACAGAAAATGCACGTTAAAAGTCTTAAAAAGCTGTTGACAAAGAGGTTCGGTCTTCCTTGGCCGTCTTTGCTGAAGCCTTATTGTCCATTCGCTTGATATTTTAACGAAGTTATTTATGTCGCAAATTAGCGGAAAAAAAACACATTCGTTCTCCCCGACGGGGAATTGAACCCCGGTCTCCCGCGTGACAGGCGGGGATACTGACCACTATACTATCGAGGATGTTGAAATTCCTTTGCCAAATGCTATTCAAGAGTAGAACTGAAAAATGGTATGAGGGAATGTATGTCTATACCTTCGTTAGTTTATTACTTCTTTACTCAAAAGGTAAAGTGGCTTAAGTCGATTTAAGCCAAAAACTGTATTTTTAAATATTTGAAATGAGAACAAATTTAGCTACAGTTTGGTTTCTTTCTATTGTTTCTACCTACCCTGGAAAACAGTTTTTTCTTCTGTAACAACGACTTAACTCAATGAAAGTAAAAACATTGCATTTGGAATAGTGTCTTAATTCTGAAGTACCTAATTGCAGCCTTCTACTCAAAGTAGTTTTTTTTTCACCAATTTTTTTAAGTTTAAAATTGCTCTCCTGAAAAATGTGAAAAATCGACTTAAGCCATTTTATCTTTTGAGTAAAGACTTATTGCTTCAGCATGTACTTTTGTACATAGATTATTCTTTTAGAAAAACGATTGCTTTTTATGACCTTTTGGCTGTAAACGGTGAATTTTTATGTTGGGCTGTGAACTGATAAGCGGTTGAGTAGATACGACTAAATAATTCGACTTCGTATTTTTTGTCTTCTACCTGTCGCTTTAAGTACGGGTCCGCCAAATAACTTCTTTTTTTTTGAAAATGCTATAAAAAAAAAACTACTGAATATTTTCTCAAATTTCTTTTTTTATTTGAAAGTACAATCCTTCCGGTTAATAATGGAAAATAATTTCATTCAAATGGCTGCCTCGGCTGGCCATGCCTACACGAAGATGCCGATTTTGCCAAAAAAAATCATCTTTTCAGATGAAGCTCATTTTCATCTTGGCGGGTATGTAAACAAGCAAAATTGTCGCATTTGGGGCACAGAAAACCCGCACGCATACATTGAAAAGCCGATATACCTAAAACGAGTCCCTGTGTGGTGCGGAATTTGGTCCAGAGGCATAATTGGGCCATTTTTCTTCGAAAATGAGCAAGGAGTGGCCGTTACAGTCAATGGCGATCGTTATCGGGCCATGTTGAACGAATTTTTGATCACAAAAATTGAAGAGGAGGATATTGGCAACATTTGGTTTCAAAAGGATGGCGCTACGTGCCACACAGCCGAAGCTACACTCGATGTTTTGCGCCCTGTTTTTGAAGATCGCATTATCAGCCGCAGAGCTGATGTCATTTGGCCACCTCGGAGCTGCGATTTGACACCGTTGGACTATTATTTGTGGGGTGCCGTAAAAGATAAGTGTTACGCCGAGACAATTGACGCTTTAAAGGACAATATTCGTGAAGCCATTGGTGAAATACAGCTACACACAATCGATAATGTGCTTAAAAATTGGACCGATCGTGTAGGCTACTGCATGGCCAGTCGAGGCAGCCATTTGAATGAAATTATTTTCCATTATTAACCGGAAGGATTTTACTTTCAAATAAAAAAAGAAATTTGAGAAAATATTCAGTAGTTTTTTTTATAGCATTTTCAAAAAAAAACAAAAGTTATTTGGCGGACCCTTTATATGTTGTTTTATAGCTTGTTTTTATTTTTTTTTAAAGTTTTCGCTGAAGGGTAATGGCCCGCACTTTTTGGAAATGGCCCTCAGAAAGGCCCTCAATATTTTTTTCCTTGTGGCAACGCTGGTACAATGTTCAATTTATTCAAAATTTGTGGGGCTCTTATTGTGGCTATCAATTAAAGCGGTACAATCCAGAGATAAGTTGTATGTCCAAGTTTTTGGATTAAATTCAGTTTTAAGCAAACAAGAAGTAAGGTAAGTTTAGCTACAGGCTCCCCATGAAAAAAGTATTGGTTTGGATAAGCTCTTACTTAAATAAAAATAAAATAAATTTATGACCCAACAGATTCTCGCAAGACGCTATCATTCGTTTGTGCGGGTTTTTATTTTTCGGACGATTAGAAGGAACCTAAAATTGTAAATCGAGTCCGATTGAAAAGCTTTCTCAGGGCAGTAATACCTGCGAAGAGATGGCGCAGTAGTTCTAAGTGGTTCATAACTTTTATTTCTATTTCGGCAGAACCTAGGTCATTACTTTGCCTACTTTACAATTCAGGGTAAATCAATGATTTAAATCAATGAAAAATGTCTTTCCAATAATTGGTCACCCTCCTGAGACAATCGCTAAGTTGTTTGCGGACCTTTTTCTTAATGAGCGCGAAACCGTAGGCGAGGTCTTCTTCTATTGCATTAACCGTCAGGATTCAAGTCGAAGATTCGCGTAAGAGTCCATTCGTTTAACCGTCTCCTTCAAAACCTGTCAACGCAGATCGGACTAGCTTACGAATAATTTTTTTCTTAAAATAACAGGAGGACATCTTCATCGACTTTTGAAAGTTTTTATTGTTCAGATCTGTAGACCCTGGGACTATCAATTTCTTATATAGAGCACACTTAATCATTTGAGAGAGGACCCAAGACTTCTTTATCTACCCAAAGAAACAACGAGTGGCAAGGTTTCCTTTTAAAGTGTTTTAGAAGAGACAAAGTACTTACTACCTGTATAACTCGATATCTTTATTTCTTACCGCCCTGATGGAGAATGTATAATTATTATCAACAAAGTTGTGCACAGGTTTTGGAACGACGAACTCAAGGTAAACATTTTTTCATCCGACTTGAGACAACATCTTTTTACGTCAGCAGCATTCGCGACCACCTACTGCAACAAACATTTGATCCCCGATTTTCCACAGCATCACCCCGAGTTGATTTTTTGTTTCTCTCTTTCAGGAGAACCAACGTCCTCCAGTGTACAATCCAGAGGACTACATTCAATCGTTGAAAAAATTTGGCAAACGCCAAACGGGTACAAATGCCAAATCAATTTACGACTCAAATGACGTGGAAAGTCCCAAAGACACCTGCAAGTCGGCGACTCTTCCGTCCAAATACTCGGAATACAAGTAAGTCGAAACTTTGTATTAAAACTCGTCAGATTTGTTAACCATTTTATTTTTCCAGAAGTCCAATACAATCGCCACCCGAAACAGACAGTGAGATGTCCCTGCGGCAATTTGGTTCAATCACAGATCTTCTAACCAAGCTTCGGGCAGACCTGCGCGTATCGTTTCCAAGTTTCGTCCAGGAGCTCGTAGCCAATCCACTAGATGGCGTTAGTTTGCTACTGGAAGTTCTGCGGGCAATTCAATTGTCACAGACAATAAGTCCGACATCTTCTATGACGGCATCCGCATCGATGCCGCGGAATGCACAGTCCTATCAGAGGCGAGCGCTGTTGGATGAGCTGGCGTGTCTGTAAGGAAAATGCATGACAGGTTTGAAGCAATAACGCAAATGTATTCTCCTCTCTCCTTCAGGCAATGCCTCAGTATATGTTGCTGTCGATCGCCAGAGGCGAGTGCTAGACTGGGCACCACACCTGTGGGACTATTGCCGCTGGCTGCATCGGCCACTGGGCAGGGCATTAGGGCTCGGATATTTGCTCTTCAGCTAATGACGGCGGCTTGTGACAAGTGTTTGGTGGGCCATGGCTCGCAGAAGAGTACCTGCGCTGGACACACTGCCGTCTCAGAAGCGCTTTCCACGCTCAGGCTGAGATGTGGAGAGCCAGTTCGATTTAGACTGTTGGTGGGGATGCTGAACAGCGGCGGTGGTACCGGCGAGCTACAGGCTGTTGGTGTCAAGTAAAAAAAGCTGCTTTGTCCATAAAGTCGATATTAACGAGGTCCATTTCAGGTTCTTGAACACGTTTCTTGAAAGTGCGGAGAACCTACAGAACAGACTTTATCTACAGGCAGAGCTATTCCAAGCTGGCTTCGAGTTGTCCCAGCTTACAAAGGTGAGTATCCAAACCGCGCTCACTGTGAAGATGCCCTACACGTATTTTATCCCTTAGTGTATTGAATCATCATCGCCGTGGTTGGAGAAGGTTCGAGTCGAAGTGCGGCGCTTCGAAGAGCTCCGAATCGACATCGAAAAGCTTCAAACTCAGGCCCGGGATTCGGATAGAATTCGCAGCCAAATGGTCATCTTAGAAAGGAGGGTACAGGTGAGTGCAAACGAGTATTTTTGTTCACAACAACACATCGAGTTCAACAATTTTAGATCCTGCACGAGGAGAAAACAGTCCTCACCTCCATGGAGAGGCGGCTTCAGGAACGCTGCGCCGAACTGCAGAGAGAAATATTCCGGCTGCAAGGAGTACAAAATACGGACTTCAAATCACTTGACAAACAGCCCGTGGCACTGCCGCGTCTTGTCCCGCCAAACAGCAAACAGGGTTTTTCGGAGCACGAAGACGAAGGCATAAGCAGCTCAGAGACAGGTCCCTCCCTCAGCCCGGTACCGATTCTGGTTCTTCCCCAGAGCAACTCACAAAAGTTCAGCATAATGCTGAACGAGCAAAAGGATGACGACGCCACAATTGAGGATGTCATCGAGGAGCTGAAAAACATTGTCAGCGATGCTGAAAAGCAAATCTCCAACCAGGACGTCTCGATCATCTGTACCGACACGAGGCCGATTATCCTGGAGGCCAAGGAAAAGGAGATCGTCCCGGTCAATCTCCTGCCTCAGCCGCCGAGGAAGTCCCGCTCCCTGGCACATCTCATGTCGCAGGGAGACAACTCTGATCTGGACGCTTCCGAATATGGCATGTTGCTGCTGCAGAATCAAAACAACGCCGCCAACGATCACAATTCCTACTTCGACGAACCGGACTACGACGGCATCAACCACCAGTCCGTCAGCAGTCCCACTTCACCCCGCATCCATCCGAGTACAAACCGCGAGATTCTCGACGTCATCATGAACGCCCGTCACACCGACGACGATCCAACCATGAAGGCGTTCCGCGAAGGCGGCGGCCGAGATTCGCACACTTCCCTGCCCATTGGGCAGTCGCAAGTGGTCACTCCACCGCCAGCACAGCACTTCAACGGTGTCTTCTTCATGACCGGCATGAACACACCCCAAAAGTATCCCCGTCCCGATGTGACCGCAGCCCTGCAGGCCCGACGAGTCACGAAGAACATCGAACGTATCGAGGGCTTCAGCCACGAGCATGTGTGCGAGAAGTCCCGCAGCAATCAGCAAATATTTTTCGGCTCAAATCCCACCCTCAAAATCAACACCGGCATGTGCATGGGAAACGTGACCGTGGTCAATAACATCACCACGCGAACTCGTTCGTACACCCAGGGATCCAAGGTTACCGACATCCCTTCCGGGCTGTACTGACTCTCATCTCATATAGCGAATAAGTTGTTGTAGTCTTTTAAGCACCCTCGCTCTCATCCTTTGTGCAATATTTAAGCAGCCGTCTATTCTCAAAGTGTGAGAACAGTGGCTCTATCTGGTGGTTGGCTATCGTAGTTTCTTCTCTACATTTCGTGTAGAATTCTGGGCAAAGTTTAAACGTACTTTAATCTTTTTACGTACAAGCATAATTATAGTATATCTTTCATTAGGCGATAAGATTATAGAAAATGTACTAACAGATTGAGAATATAAACATTTTTAATACATATATACATATATAATGGCCTTTTGTTGGTAGATAGTTGTTATCGTGATTGATTTTACGAGTATGATTGTCCCTGTCACTTGTGTCGCACGGTCGATAAGCGGAGTCTTGTTGTTAATCTAGTCATAACTTTGAAAGGTTACAGGAAGTGATGGTTGATTTAATTTCTGTTAAATTGTGACGTTTGGTTCTGTCAGAGGCTTTGCTTGGAAAATATTCATACACTAAAGTAGCTCCTTCTGTCTAAAACAACGTGCAGGGACAGTGTCGTATTCTAGTATGAGAGTGGCGACACTTACCCATATGTCAGAGTAACATACTGAATTTTATATGCCATCGATATCCTCTACACGATCGACTTGCGTCAATCAATGAGACAGCTTCGACCTTCATATGCCCACTCGACAACAGGCTACTTTTATAATGTCCAAAGCTTCTTTTAAGCTGTCTTCATAAAATTTGTTGGATCAACTTCAACAAAGCCCTCGGCTTATACCTTTACTTAATCATTTGCTTGTTTGAGCTTGATTTTTGTAACGAATAAGAGCTCTCTTCACCTACAGCGGTGCTTTATACTATACCACTCCGAGCAATGGCTTGACATTCACAGAGTCGATGGGTATAATATTTTTTGGGGATTGTAGGTAATGTTCGTGTGTTTTATACCCTCCACAGGAAGGTATATTCACTTTGTTATTACATTTGTAACGCCAAGAAGGAGTCACCAGAGACCTCATAAAGTATATATATTCTGAATCAGGAACATATTCTGAATCGATTTAGCCATGTCCGTCTGTCGGTCTGTCTGTCTGTCTGAAAGCACGATAACGCCCAAAGGAATTGACATAGGCGAATGAAATTTGGTGAAAGGAATTATTTTTATTGTCGTTAGTTTGGTATTCAAAATGGGCTATGTCGGTCAAGTAGTTTTGGTACCTCCCATACAAAATCAATATTAGGCCCATGTGTCTCTCTGTCTGTTGTTCAATGTAATTACGTACTACCTCACATGCCTAAAACTTTGCATGACTTGTATGCAGTGGAGGGTATCAAAGCATCGGCCAGGCCGATGATAACACTTTTACTTGTTTTAATTTCATGACGAGCTTGCTCAGAATTCAGTGACCAGAGGGTAGAAGGTCTCTTCTCCCTATCACTTGAATCTTGTGAGTTTCATTACTTCTCCAGACTTTTTCAGGCCTAAGTTATGCCACAAGAGCTTGGAAAACCCTCTAAGTATGACCATTGGTGGTGTTATACCATCATTCACTGGAAGCTCTGCACCTTTTTATTGCACGGTCCTTCGGTACCATCTCTGGCGCAGTGTCCGAGGCATAACCCCCGGCATAACCTAAGACGGTTCTGCTAGCAATACTGACTACCTAACTTCAGATTTGGTGACGTGAGGCTCTATCCTCAATCGCCTTTAGCAGAGCCTGACTATCACTGCGGCCTTAGACGTAGATATGTAAAAAAAAATCACTAAAGCCCAGTCGAAAGCTTGAACTACTACTCCTTAATAGTCGTGGCGTACAATTTGAATACAGCCGCACACTTACTTAAGCTGGATTACGCACGTGCAATCATCAGTGACACGCGTTATTGTTTTGAGTTCACAGCCCAAACATTTACAAATTTTTTTAAAAATCACATTCAAAAAGGTCTCGAAAGAAGCTTGACTTGGGGGTACCCACATACACCTGTTGCGCCATCTGTTCATTTTAGCCATAATTTCCCAATTAGCAACACAAACGTGTGTTCGGCTATGGGAACAAATCAGTTCCCATAGCCGAAGGTTAAACGCACGAGTGTACTTGCTATATTATCAGTTCCCATAGCCGAAGGTTAAACGCACGAGTGTACTTGCTATATCATTAGGTATCGCAACTTTTATGGGTACCGTATCTACATGGGCAGCTGGCTTGCCCCCTATCTCCTATCTACATCTAGCCCAATCGCGTATGACTCATTACTACAGATCATTATTAACATTATTTGCAACACCAAAAATAAAACATTTTTATTAGGAACATTAACACCGCCCGCTAAGGCATCTAATCTATATCTAATTTCCTAAACGACCCTTCAATGCCGAACAAATTCTCCGAACTGACGGGCGTACCCTGCCTCAATTTCTCATCTGTACCAAACTTTTCCTCTTCAATGAAGTAATCTCGGTAACGGGAGATCGTTGCCTCCCACGTGTCGATAGAATCCTGAATGGTGCCATTTTTGCCGCCATATTCCACAGGCAGGTACTTTTCCGGAACGTGCTCATGCAGTGACTCGTATTTGCTGTGAATGTGAAACTGCAAAGAGATACACCTTTATCAGTACTCGAAGAGGACATTATCGCATGTCACTTTGCACTTACCCTGTTTTTGATTTTCTCACTCATGATCGATCGGGCGAGCGATAGGAGTTTTTCTGTTCCAGTGGGTGCGTTCACAAAGTGAAAACCCTGCGGACGGTAGGGCCAGGCTTTGTCACCCATCACTGCTAGTTTTCGTGTGAGCACCGGGTCAAACTGGAGGATGTGCGACCCACTGATGCCTTTTAAGTCGACGATTTCGATGAAACCCTTCACCATGAGATTGTCGTCCTCGATTAGTTGGATCTCTTGCAGCATGGTGTTGACCTTGACGACATCGGTGATGTTGAACTTGTTTGCGTTGTATTTGCCATAGCGGGAAATGTGAATGCGTGGACCGTCCTCACCGAGCGGCAATGGCAGTCTGATTAGGGAACTAAAATAACAAACAAATGGATATTAGAATTCCATATCTTGTATAGATACAACTCACCCAGATCGAAGAATTTCCATGGTCTTTGGGTCGTCAACCGTCCGGTTCTTGTAGAGTTCCGGCACAATGCCTCGCATCGCGTAGAAGCTGTCCAGCTTGTGTTTTGCCTTTTCCACGCTGTACTTGCAGCCACGCAGGAAGCCCACCAAAAACTGGTCGTCTGTGCGGGCTGTCAGGTGAGGCTGTTTGGAAATCCACTCCCGCAGCGCATTGAGATCGTCGTCTATTCTTTCGGGGACTTCGTTGATTTCCTCTTTAGCTCGTGCCGCCAGTAGGGGTGTCAGGGGTCGTATATCAGGCATGGCTATCCCAAGTTCTCTTAGATACTTGATTTAAAAAAAAAAAAACCAAAGATTCGCGACTGACCTATGGAAAGGTTCGATAGCGATTGCCACTCGAGTCAGAAACTAACACCGATAAGGCTGACACTTTGTAACCTGGTGGGAGTATCTATTACTTTTTGAAACGAAAAAGGTTTCTACTTGTTTTGTTCGACGGTTTTTTGTTTTCTAAGTATACTCGTATCACCGCTCGTCACATTCACTGACACTGTAAAACTTACTACTGACAGACTGCACTTTCAGTCCGCTTTCTTCACACCTGGCTTTGCATTATCATTACTTGGCGACTATGCGAGATTATGCCTACCTACTTACAGCGAGTGTGCTTATATAAAAATTTGGTCTATCAAGGTTGGTGTTGATAAGATAAGAGTGTGGTTCGGAACACTCACACACGGTGGAAGCGCTCCAAGTGATATGTTTCACGTTGTATTGAAACATGGTGATTACCTATCTATTATTTGCGATATGGACACGCAGACAAGCCATAGATAAGGAGTACGAATTTGCTATTTGAAAGATTATCTTGAAATGTGCAGAGCTTATTGTTCTAAGCCAGCATGGCGGTGGCAGCACGCAAATTGGTTTGCTGCAATTTTCTAGCGAGTCACTAGCCAGCAAGCTTTTTACAATAGCACTCTTTTTCCGACGGCACGTGTGGGTGGGAGTTAACACTGGTTGACTGACAGAAAAGTGAGTACACATTAACCATATACCTGGCTGAGAATTTGTTCAGAGAGCAGGTTCTAGTTCATTCAAATTATATTTTTAATTGACAAACAAGCTTAACGATGTCAATTACTCAGAGATAAGCCAAATTATCTATTCGACTGTGTTGGAGTTGGGGATACTGTACGCATGTTGTAAAAAGAGTGAAAGGCAAAGAATCAAAAAATATTAGTTGAGAAATACCGTTCGAGTTTGAGCAACAACAGATCGAGGAATATGTTTTTGTTTATTTTTTGCTTTTGAAGGCTTAGAGCTGGCAGAATGTTTATATACATTCGACACAACTACCAACGTAATACGTTGCCAACATATATTAGAGGTGAAAAGGACGGAAATAGTACCTACCACAAAGAAGTCGCAATCGTATTTTAGGATATGCTAAGTGCGGTATATATTTTAAATAGAGTTACTACCGTTGCTTAAAGTAAAGCATACCCACTAAATGTACTTGTAAGGATTTATTTTGAACTTTCTCGATTACGTATAGTAAGAGAAATATATTGTAGTCGTAAAAATTTCGAACTCGAGATGCTAATCAATTCTGACATTACGATGATGACTCAAAAAAATGAGTCGCAAAATTCTGTCCGTCTGTCTGTCTGTCCGTATGTCCCGAGGTTTGAACGGCTGCCCGGATTTCGTTCAAACTTCGGATTTGGAGTTTCGGGGCTTACAGTTCTGGGCCGTTTTATTTTTGCATGGTAACCTCAATATTAATGGTACTTCCCATACCAGTTTGATTTGTTCGAAAACGGCTCTAACGATTTCAACCAAAATTGATATTTAAGCTGATGTTGGTGAGGTTACTATGACTGCATACTCAGTTTTCCGCTGAAAAATCGATTAACGGTACTTTTGGACAAGAATTAATTTTTTAAGGCAATATATGATCATTTCTAACTTCATGGCAAACTCAGTTTTTCTCTGTATTATCGTAAAATTGATTTTTGAAATAAGTATTTTTTTAAAAATTTAGTTTTCTTTACTTTACCTGAAAACGGCAATAACGATTTTGATAAAAATGCAAACTTATACTAACGTGAAAGGCGTCTCCACCGAACTTTTCGTGATTAAGTGTGACATGTTTGTTAACTTTGGCATTATGTGTCCAACTTTCAATATTGTAAGATACAGTGGTAGTCGCTTATAACGACCTCGTTTATTGCTACCAGTCGCTTATAACGTCCACTTTCCTTTCATTATATATTAAGCTATTTGTAGAAGGCAGTCGGATATAGCGACCTTATTTCCTCCGTCCCTTCACCGTCGTTATAACACCGACTTCTACTGTAGTTCTTTTTTTTTTGTTTCTGTTTCCTTGCCATACCTGCCAAGAATAAAATATTTTTGATTGTATGTAATTGATAAAAATTTCAAAAACTCACCGAAACACGAACAAATTTTGAAAATTGAATTTAAAATAATTTTTTTACAGTTTTATTTTTATTTTTTGTTTGCTGAATAAAGTGCTGAAGCTAATAACAGGTATGTTTGATTTTATTTTGTGTGTATTCGATATGACAGATACGTAATTAAAATTTAAGCACGTTTGGATATTAATCAGGAAAATGTATGATAAATCACGTAATTTATGAGACGAATTAGTTAAATCAAGTTGATTTAGCTAAGTCACATCGGTGGGAACATGGTACTTGTATTAGAGTAAAACTGATGTTTTCAAAAATATTGCGTCCTTAATTTTCAATTCGAATCACCGAAAACGCTAATTTTAAAAACTGCTAATATCTCGAAAACCCCTTTTTCGATTTCGATAAAACTTTGAAAACCATCCCAAACAATAACTTGTACTCGATTTTCAGCTAAATAGTTAAGTATTAGTATTTTTCAAACTAATCATTGAAATATTCGGTACTATTTTTTCCGCCAAATTTTACAAAGACCGCTCTAACGATTTTGACCACAATACATATTAAAGATAATATAAGTATTCTTTATAAGATTCTGTACTTAGCTTTTCTCAAAAAATTCGAACAAATCAATTTCTTAAATATTTCTCAAAAATGATCTGTGTTCACATATTTTCGGTATAATTTTTAAATAAAAACAATGCCCCAACTTCCAATGACGATTCAAAAACAGCTATGTAAAACTTCTTTCTAGCAAATATTACCAAGTTCTTATTTTGTTCAACCATATTGAATATGCACCCTATAGAAATATTTCCCACACAATCAGCGACTCCAACTTCATTTACATTAAAACTTTTGATGAACGAGAAAGTTACGTTCGACCCAGTCGTGCACTTAATTTTACTACGCACTAAGCGCACACAGTATCTATTTATGGCCAGGGAACATTGGGAACCATATGCAAACGGATGTTGCTGTATCCAAAGTTTGCCATACAAGCGCACATGGTTAAAAACAATTTTAACCTCAGTACAAATTGATGAATTTGAAAATCAGAGGTAGTGCTAAGACATCAGTTAAGTTGAGTTTCGACTCGCACATGTTCTTCCTAATCGCACACAGTTTAACTTAATCGCACACAGTATTAACCTAACCGCACACTGAAAAAACGAATCTGACATCTTAACAATCACTTAGTCCACAAAATCTAAGTGCACAACGAGAAAACGCATCTCAAGCATTCCAAACGCTAACCACTAACTCTTATGCTAAAATGTCTGAATGTAAACGCACACGGTGAAAAAGCCGATGTAACTTGTGCAATTATACAGGATCGAATTTTAATGACACACTGCAGAAACCAACTCCTGCCCAGACTGCTGTCAAAATGATCGCTAGCTATTGCAGAAGTTATTCCTACTTAAAGCACATATTGCCGTCTATCCAAACGCTACAGGGTGAATCTAATCTCAATCGCAAACGGTAGAAGCAAATAAATTCGTCGACAGGCGATTTGGTCAGCGGTCCTAGTCGAAACATCCTGTCGACGAATTTTTATTGCACAACGTCTATACACACCCCGTAAAAAATACATCATGCTTTGACCTAAATGGTCGAATTGTTAAATTAGCCCACAGTCGAAGCGTTACGCACACGAAAATCAACTAATATCTATGATTTATAATCGCAACCGATGGAAGGAGAGGTAGGAGTGTAGCAGCAAATAGATGATGGTAAGCGGAACTAGCACCTCTATTCGAAAAGTCACAGCGAAGTAGCATTTTAGGTGTGCGGAATCAGAATTGCATCGTAAGAAAGCGTGCGATGATTTGAATACAATTGCGAGTCTGTATCAGGGTTGACAAATGTGTTACGATCGTAACTTTTTAGTTACAATGGACTTTGAAAAAATACACAGTACAATCCCGAAAAAGTTACACTCAAAGAGTATTTTTTATTTTGAGTTTTTATTTATACTCATTGGCCGTTAGCAATAAAACATTTTAGTTACGACTCTTGGAAAAAATCAACTCTTTCTCTTTCTTACATGAAAAAAAGCATTCAATTTGACTTTAAGCACTTTTCAAAAATCTCAACATTTTCGCAGATTTGAATGTTATGTACCTACCTACATGATTTATTTTCACTTACAACAAAATCTGAAATTGCAGCTGAAAATATGAAGTACGAAAAATTCGAAAACCACGTATGTTAAATCAAAAGTGGCATCCGTCAAATCCAATTATGTAGTTGAAATTCACAATGGGGCGAGTTTCAAGTTCCAAATTAGTAAAGTAAATTAATATTTACTTTGGGAACTTAGGGCTTCCCACTCTATGTGCATGCATATGAATTTTTCTGAATAACTAAAGTGTGGCGCGTTTATTTATTAGGGCAGTCGAATAGCGGTAGGGTTGCATGTATTAACAACTCGTTACAAAAATCACATGAGTTTTCACTTTTTCAAATTTCTTATTGCAATTTAAAACAATTTTGGTTCATATGGTTCACAACAGTGACAACTTGAAGGTTGAAGCTCGACTCTGGTGGAACAATAAAATGTAGTCACAATAGCTAACAGAAGTTGGCTTTTGTTAAATTTATTTTACTTCTATGAAATGCTAGGTGGGAACTAGAGTTCACTGCCTACCAAAAGAGGACTTTAAATTCAATTTTTTCCTATTTCTAAGGGCCATGCATATTTAATATACTTTTTTTTTATATGTGTATCCATAATTAGTGCTTTTATCCAAGTTTGATTTACAGCTTCTCTGTATATTATATAAATAACGATTTACGTAACTTTAGCATCTTACAAGATTTTTGAGTGAAATTGAAATGTTTTTAGAGAAATTGGAATTCAATATTGATCATGAAAGTTTATTATTATGCAGATAAAAAAAGTTCAAAGTCAAATTGAGGGCTTTTAGTGAACTTACAATTTGATTTCTTTAAAAATGAATGTCTGTGATCGCAAATTAAGTGGGAGGACTTAATTGGTTTGACAAAGTACACTACTTCAACTGTTAAGCTAAAAATTGAATAAGTGCAACTTATTGTTGAGCATACAAACATTTTTATCAAAACCCAAAATTTGGTGTTCGAAAGTTGCTTAAAGTACCTACCTATTGTTATTGTTAAATTCGTGTGAAAAATGAGAGACGGAATAATTTTAAACATTTAAATTGCTCATGCATTTTGGATATAACTGTTGTACCCGTTTTTATGTAGATAGCATATAGAAAACCAATGTAACAAATTGAATTGAATTGCATTAATTTGAACCATACTACCATTAAACTACATTTTTGTCCACATATTGCATACATTGTTTTCGAGAAAAATCCAAATTTTAAAATCGCCGTGCAAAATAAAAAATGGTTCCGAACTGAAAGCCCAAAAGCGCTCAAAACTAAGTTTGAAACAAATGCGCCTAGCTGTAGGCCTCAGAAACTGACGGACGGAATTGCGTGATATTACATAAAATTAATAAACTTCTCGAAAACGATATATTTCTCCTATTCGTATGCGAAAATAGAAAGTACAATTGAGCCGAAAAAATACAATTGGAACTAAGATTTGCTTACAGTCCACACAATTCATTTTCCATCCCTGGTCTGTATGTTAATTTCTTACAGTGTGCGTTTCAGCTTTAGCCATGTGCGATTAGAATTTCAACTTCTGGCTTTTGGCCACAAACCCGCATATATATAGAGCTCCTTCCGCACAGCATTGCCACCCTGTGCGATTTAAATTTTACGTCAAAGATCAAAACTTTATTCTGTGAAAGTGATTGTTTGGTTTATATTGTCGTTTGGCCTTAAAATGTGCTCGACTTGGCGATACGTGTAAAAAGATCGAAATCTGTTTTCAAAAGTGAAAACGATAAGTTAATGAAACACCTGGAAGTTCGAATTTTTATTATTTAATAATATTTGTTCTACGTTCCAATCCCAATTAATTAAATCCAGCAAGCAATCAATTACAAATGGAGTTAATCACACAGCTCAATCATATATCTACTTCCAAAAGGCTTTTAGCGGTAAGAGTATTGCTGCCAGTTAAATCTCCCAATGTCAGAAAAAAATACTGTCATCGCACGAGTGCGTTTTTAATCAAAGTCCAACTTCCTAAACGATCCGTCCACTCCGAACACACTGTCAAAGTTAATCGGCTCTCCGGTTCGCAGTCGCTCGTCGGTTCGATACTGAGCGTCATCTTTAAAGTAGTCAACACGCGACAGCATATGCTTCGACCAGTAGTCGATAATTTCTTGAACGGAACCGTTTTCGCCGCCATATTCCACGGGCAGATACTTCTGCGGTACGACCTTGTAGAGGTTTTCCAGATTACTCCCATGGACGTATAACTAACAACAAATTGCACACATGAATAGGAATGCTTTACATACAGCTATGAGTACTTACACGCTTTTGCATCTTTGCCGACATCAGCGGCTTAATTGTGTTGAAGACCGTCTCAAACCCCGTCGGGGTATTGATGAAATGTGAACCTTGATGTCGAAGGGGCAACGCCTCCTCGGCGAAAACGGAGAACTTCTTCATTAACGACGGATTGATTTGAAAGAAATGCGCAGGAGTTACTTCGGAAAAGTCCAGAATTTGAATGTAACCGCTGATCACAACGTTGTCGTCTTCCTGTATCATAATTTCCTGGACTGCAGCATTGGTACGCGCTATTTCGTCCATGGTGTATTTCTCAGTAGGGTAGTGACCTACACGGCTGAGCATAATTCGGGGACCGTCCTCTCCGAGCGGCTTTGGCAGAATTAGTCCGGTTCTGAAATAAAAACGCATGTTGTACAGTTGTAACAAAGTGAAGCTGTGCGAAATCATCTACCCCAGGGCAAAGATTTCCCGAACTTTTGGATCGTCAATATTTCGGCATGTCAAAAGACTCTCATAGGCTGTCCTCAAAGTGTAGTACTTGTCGATCTTTTCTTTGGCTTTCTCTAGACTGAACTTACAGCCTCGAAGGAATGCCACAAGGAATTGCTCACTAGTGCGCGCATTCAAGTGCGGCTGCTTCTCGATCCAGGTGCGCAGAGCGGCGATATCCTCGCTCAGTCTAGATGGCACCTCGTTCAATTCGGCGATAGCTTTCGCCTGCAACTTATCACTCAGCGGACGTACGTTCGTCATGATTGTTCTGCGGATAAAAGAGCCAATTAATTATATTAGTATATCCATATGAACCAACTCAGCCCGTTTACCTTCTCAAAACTTTTGATCTCACCACCTTGGCGGAGGAATATTTACTTCATATCTAAAATTGAAAAAGAGAAAAGCAAGCTTTTTCAACCAATACGCAGTTGATTGCTATAAAGCCGATAAGATAAAACGCTTTTTAAAGGGAAACTTATCGGCACTCGTATAACCCTGTTCACCCCGGAGGTAGATTATAAAAACATTTTTATTAGATTCGATTCGTTTGCACCAATTTCGCGAATTGTCAGAGCTTGTTGAACGTTGGTAAATTGTCGAATTTATTTATATGGTGGGATGGCTTGCCTATGAAATGTGTCGCGCGAAAGGATTATGGGCGAACAAATGTCGAATCGCAGAGGTTGTGGTATCGGATAATCTGTTTTAGTGTCCAGGCTAGATATTACGAACTCATGTTCCATATGAAATTGGCCATTGTGACCTACAAATATGTGGTGTGAAGGTTAAAAATGATTTTTAGCAAGGCCAGCTGCCTTCCTATAATAATAGGGAAGTCACTCTGTAAACACTTTTTCCAATCGTCGTTAGTTGCAAGTGCGATCGCATTTTTTCGAAATGATCTCAAGTTAGTTTTTAAATGATGATCATGCCGTTTCTGTATATTATCAGCCCTATTTATTAGAATTTTCTATACGCGCCTAAACACCTGTATAATTATGCAGTGCATAAGTATTTATCCAACCTTTATACACCCTTCCACAAATTCTTATTTATAAAACATTTTTCCATGCATACTAGTTATACAGGGCTTGTGTCAAAAAGGGTACTGAAAAGGAGAAATCTATTACATTTATCTGTCCGAAAAGATAAAAAAAACTAAGCAGCTTGTGAGAAATGCAAAATTCAAATACAAATAGGAAAAGGTATTAAAAAATTGAAAAGTAAAAACAAAAAGAATGATTTGGGACTCCTAAAAAAACGGTAGGCTTATACAAATTAAAACGAATTTTTAAAAAAAATTTAAATATCTCATTTCTGCACATACATATTTCTTAAAAAAAATGTGACAGATTATTTAAGTCAAAATGACATTTCAATACTATTCCACCTCTATACAAGCTCTAAACCAGAGACCAGAGACAATACTGAGACCACCAACTCCGGCCGATTTCCCGTTACTTACAGCCCTATTATGGCTATCAATTATTTGATACTTGATAACATCTATCAATTCATCGACAATTTGGTATTATGCGTATCAATTGATAATTTTTACCCCATTGTGAACGCTAATCAAAATATCATTGAGAATGTGTTCTGTTTTGAAGTTTGACGTTTCTAATTTGTATTTGGTTTTTGTTTTGTGGCTCAAAAAATAACTACCGACGACATTTCGGTCTTAGGTCGTTTTTTTTTTAACAATAAAAACAAGGAAATAAATTTTATGATTTGATGTTAATAGAAATTTTTAATCGCCCGAATATTTGATACGTGAAAATTGTGGTTGATAGAAAATTTGATGAATATCAAATTTTTTGACAACCGTAATACCAAGTTTATCGATAAAACTATTCACAATAAATCTTAAATCTAATACAGTTCACAATTCATCAACAATTTTGATAGATTGATAACCATAATACCGATTCATTCATTTTGTTGATACGTATCAATTACAGTCAAAATCGGTTATAACGACCTTCAAGGGACTGACGATTTTGGTCGTTATAAGCGATAGGTCGCTGTAACCGATATCAAGGTGCATACGTAAATTAACCTGTTTTCAATTTTTTTATTTATTTTCATAGTTTTTATTTGTACCAGACATATATATGTACATGTACATACATACGAGAATTATTTACAAAGTACATACATTTATTATTTATTAAAAAAAGTAGATTTTTTGTTTCTGACTCATTTTCCAATTAACTTTATGCAAACCTCTTCGACCACTCGTCACACAGAAAAATGTACACTAATTAATTTCCCCAACTACTATTGAACAAACTCAAAACCAATAATAAGCGCAAAACATAAAGTATAATAATATCTCAACAAACGGTGAGCTGTAACATGTGTCTAGACAGATACATCGGATGTACAGACCCATAAATAGTGGATGGATCTGGACACCAAAAAAAGGTTATGAAATGGAAAATAATTTTTGTTTTACAAGTATCCCTGCAGAAAGTGAGCGCTGTTATAAAAATGTCCAGAAAAGCTGAATACCTAATGAGAAAGTGATTCATTTAATACGATTATTTGAATTAAATCGCGTGTCGCGTGATTGCCCAGACTAAAATTACAAAAATAAAAACTGGCTTCTAATAATCCCACCACATTATTTTCTTCTAGTCCAAAACAGATAAAAAACAAATAAGTATACAAAAATTTGACGTAGCTGCTGAGTAACGAGTTGATAACTTTAACGCAGTGTTTTTTAATACGGGGGTTAGTAGATAAAATTCAGAAATCTTTTATACATGTTTATAAAATCTGTCCGATTTGCTTCAGACACATTTCATAACCATTTCTGAAATGTTTCGGTGGTCTGGACACACCTTAATATGACAAGATAAACTCAAGCGGCAGCAGCAAAATATTGTTCATGTGTTGCATATTTGAACATAAAATACTAAATTTGTTTCACAAAAATATATTTGAAAAGAAAAATTATGCAAATTTGATTCAAATATGGTAACACCCCCGACTTTGCAAGTGAAATGACCTGTGCCTTGTGTGACGTCACGTTGAGAAGAATAGTTGCAATATGGCTGGTGGCAATATGAAGTCTGAAATACCCTGTATTATCTGTTTGTTTTTGAAAGCAACTGTTGCCACAATTCCAAAATTAAACTTTTCAATGATCCGTTTTGTTTTATTTTCGTGATCTGATCCGGATCAGATCACGCTGATAATAAAAAGCAGCTAATGTCATTGTCGAGCAGTTACGAAATAGTGTGAAAACTTAAAAACGAGTCTTTGCTATTAAAAATAATAATAGAATTTTGTAAAATCCTCTTCTTTTTTCTTAGTGTTCGGCTAATCACTCAAAACCTAAACTCTTTGCTTTGACACAAAACAAATCGTTTATGGAATATTGGACATTACTCCAGAGAGTCGGCTTTTCATAAGCTGCAGCACCATTCGGCATCAGCGGATATATAAGCCATAGTCTTCCTCCAGGAAAAATGTCAACAAAGTCTTCAATAAAGATCGTGAAAGGCCAGAGTCTCATGCACAACCTCAACAGTCCAGGCTTTGTATAAAAACAAGTCAAACAAACTACCTTTTCACACTGTTCTCAAACTTTCTAGGGGCATTTATAGAACACGAAAATCCTAAGAGCTCCCGAACCCATTCATTACCAACCCGGTTTGCTCTATTTTTATAGAGCCTCGCCTTGCATATGACAGCCAAGTACATTCGCCGTACGAATTCAATCGCATCCAACCATTTAAACCAAATCAACGTTGGATTTTTCCGTTTGCTCTTTGGGATCTTCGTTCAAAATACAGTTTGATCGATTTTCTACAGTCCTTAGGTACTTGCCCTAGTCTTCAAACAGGCACAAGTAGAGCGGTTAACGCGAATGGTCCAGATCTCTGCGAGTCATCAACAACTCAAGGCACAACTGAAACCATTTGTTACACTACACATCTAGTGAATTGCAATAATCCAGCAAATGATACTCAAAATCAATCCCCTGGACACGATAAGGTCACCACCGCGACTTCATTACTCCATTCGACCATCAATTACAAATCCAACTCCTTACACACCTGATTTATTCACGAATTACAGTACATGCCTCAATCAATGTCTATCTTTCTAAACGAGCCATCTACCCCGAACACACTGTCAAAGTTAATCGGCTTGCCCACGCGCAATTTTTCGTCGGTTCGATACTGAGCGTCCTCCTTGAAGAAGTCAGAATACGACTGGATGCGCTTTATCCAAATATCGATTATCTCCTGAATGGAACCGTTTTCCCCGCCATACTCCACTGGGAGATACTTTTGCGGTACAACTTTGTACAGAGCATCCAGGTCGCTGCCGTGCATATACAACTGGAAGAGAGTAAAATGAAAAGTAGGTTCACATTAATTGCACGAGATAAGGTAGCTCACCCTTTGCTGTGCCTTCTTCGCCAAAATCGGTCTGATTGTGTTGAAGACTGTGTCGAACCCACTTGGGGTGTTGATGAAGTGTGATCCTTGAAGACGCAGTGGCAATGCCTCCTCGGCAAACACCGAAAACTTATTCATGAACGACGGATTCAGTTGGAAGAAATGCGACGGAGTTATATTAGCAAAGTCTAGAATTTGAATGTAGCCACTTATCACAACGTTGTCATCCTCTTGCAGCATGATGTCCTGCATTGGCGCCTGCAATCGCATCACTTCGGTTAGGGTGAACTTATCAGTGGGATAGCCACCGGTACGGATAATCATAATTCTCGGACCGTCCTCGCCCAGAGGCTTTGGCAGAATTAATCCAACACTGCAAACAAAGACAAGACATTGGTTTTTGCATTTTGGTCAGGTATATCAACGACAGACTCACCCCAATGCGAATATCTCCAGTGCGCGTGGATCGTCAACATTTCGGCACGTCAAGAGGCTCTCGTAGGCCGTCCTCAAGGTGTAGTATTTGTCGATTTTCGCCTTGGCTTTCTCGAGACTGAACTTACAGCCGCGAAGGAATGCCACCAGGAATTGGTCATCTGTTCGAGAGTTCAGATGCGGCTGCTTTTCTATCCAAGTACGAAGCGAGGCGATGTCCTCATTCAATCTAGACGGCACCTCATTCAATTCGGCGATAGCTTTCGCCTGCAGTGGCTCACTCAGTGGTCGTATGTCCGGCATGGTATTCGCTGTGGAAATGAGAAAAGAGGCACCACCAACATCAGCAAATGTGTTGTAGGAAGACCTACCAGTCAGACATGCGATTCAGCTTACTTCACCGCCGAATAAACCGATTACAAGGGATTTGGACGCTGCAACTGAACAGTTTAATGTTACAAATGTGTGTGGTTACCTCGTTTTTTTTTTGGTATTTGGTTCACTTGTTCTCGTGTGCCACTGCGATGGATTTCAATTTCACCACCTTCTCAGCAGCTAAAGTTGAAGGGAAATACAAAAATGTTTATAACTGCAGACTTTGTTGTTGCTGTCAATAGCAATATCGATAGCTCAACGATAAGATAATAATATATTTACCATATTTTCCAAGAACCTTATCAGTTACTATCTTCTGCTGGTAGGATTATAAATTGGATTCCTTTTTTATACCCTCCACAGGAAGGTATATTCACTTTGTCATTACCTTTGTAACGCCAAGAAGGAGTCACCGGAGACCTCATAAAGTATATATGCTGAATCAGGATCACATTCTGAATCGATTTAGCCATGTCCGTCTGTCCGTCTTTCTGTTGGAAGCACGATAGCGCCCGAAAGAATTGACATAGGCGAATGAAATTTGGTGAAAGGACTTATTTTTATCGTCGTCAGGTTGGTATTGAAAATGGGCTATGTCGGTCAAGTAGTTCTGGTACCTCAAATCCAAAATCAATATTAGGCCCATGTGTCTCTCTGTATGTATGCAGTGGAGGGTATCAAAGCATCGGCCAGGCATGATGATAACATTTTAACTTGTTTTAAATTCGTTTTACTGTTGATATCTGCTAAATTGACGTCAGAATTATGGACCTTTGTTAATAGACAGCTGAATTCGAAAAGGCAACACAGTCTGACAGTGCGAATAAGGCCTCATCTGCCAATAAGTCGGGCAGTCTTGCAATCAGGGCGAAAAATTCGACAAACCAATCTTTATAACGCATTGCGACGATTTTCATCCTTGTCACGGTTGTTGTCATTGCCGTTCCATCACCGAAATGACCACGAATAGAGCCACTCAGGTTTGGGTCTCGAAAATATTCATTCAACCTGGAAAGCTGGAAATTAGAATTTTGATTTTGATGGACTTGTAATATATTAATACTTTTTGAGGGTAGTACGTTAAAAAAAAAAACTTTTATCTTGACTTGAGCTGTTTCTATACCGCAAAATTATAACTTTGCGAATAGATTACTTCCCTAGAAAGAACTAAAGGAGTACGAAGTAACTGGCGGTATACCTCAAGAGTCGTTCTCCAGACCCTTGCTCTAGATCATTATGAAAGACGAAATTCCTCGCCGACCTGTTCCAAGAGAAGGGTTAATAATCGGCTTTGCAGATAGCATCGACGTGATAGTTGTACCAAAGACAGTAAAACTGCTGCGAGATAATTGTCAGCATAGTTAGCTAGTGGCGGTTTGAAACTCGCGGAAAATAAACCGGAGGGAGATAGTACTTATTACGAGTTGTAAACTATGGGAAACTATAACAATTGGAGTATAGAAGTGCATGAAGTGGCTAAGCCAACTTAAGCATGTATGAAAAGGTATAAAAAAACGAGTGTGCTTTAGACCACACGACTGAAGTAAAACTTCTTTAGCTCCATATAAAGGGTTTTTCAATAAGAGCGCTACAAAGTTTTTTTTTAAATAAAACAAAAACGGTTTTGGATATCAATGAAATTCTTTATTCCTGTGAAAGTACGTTCGATGCCATTATGTATGGAACTCGATTTCTTTTGCATGGCCACCACGGGCACACATGCAGAAGTCCAGATGCTGAACCCAATTTTCGACGGTTTTCAAGCATAAATCGGCCGATACTGCTGCAAATTCACGTTCGATATTCGTACGAAGTTCATCAATCATCGCCGGCTTGTTGGCATAGACCATAGACTTGACGTAGCCTAACAGGCCAAGCGACTGGACCATTTCGTGAGATAACACGTTCTCCAAACTTGGTTTCCAATAAATTGATTATGACATTCGCTGTGTGGCTTGTGGCGCCGTCCTGTTGGAACCACATGTCCTCCAAGTCCATATCATCCAATTGGGGCCAAAAATATTCGGTTATCATTGAACGGTAGCGATTCCCATTCACAGTAACGTGCCGGTCTTGATCATCACGGAAGAAGTACGGCGCAATGACGCCGCCGGCCCATAAACCACACCAAACCGTAATTTTTTCGGGATGCAATGATGAATCATGGAGTACCTGTGGATTGCTGCCTGACCAATACCGCATATTTTGTTTATTGACGAAGCCATTCAGCCAGAAATGAGCCTCATCGCTGAAGATGATTTTTCGATGACAATCCGAATCATTTTCAAGTTGTTGTCAGTCCAATTCACGAACATACGACGCTACTGGTGGTCAAGCGGCTTCAGTTCTTGCGTCAATTTAATCTTGATAGGATGTATAATATATATATATTTATATATATCCAAATATATATATCAATTTTCTACAAATATTTAAATTTATTATCGGTTTTCATTGATAAGTTAATACTTTTGAATAGAAATTTGTATTACTCGCAATCGAGCTACTGACTGAGATATACATATATTTCATGCACTGGCTATGAGAGGAAGAGAAAAAGAAAATGTGTGCTCGCACCTCTCTCTCTCTCTTGCCCCTACAGTAATACACGAAACGTAGCTCTCTCTCTTTCTATCATCACTAACTTATATCTCCCTCTCAACTTCCGTTCGCCTCGCCCGATCACACTTTTCGTAACGCTCTCTTCACGCATTCACCAGATTACTCCCCAACGCAAGCGTGTGTAATGAAGTTTTACTTCAAAAACTATGAGTATGGTCTTTCAAGACGAATGAGTACATAACGTCCGAAACAAAGTACTCATAAGAGACTGGAAGTAGTCTCTTCCGGGTTCAATAGTCATCCCTCTACTTTTTTTGGCGTTTATGGATGACAGTAAAACACTTATAACAACGTCCCAACAGAACAGAAAATTCTCCACTTAATTTGAACGTTTTGTGTGATGTTATTGGTAACGAAGAACTTTGCGATAGAAAAGAACCACTCGGAGACCTGAAAGTCGCATTTACACCTCAAATTTTGAAATAAAATCCACTCTCGAAAACACTCACTTCAAAACATTTATTTTCACATTTTTATAAGCTTTTTAGGTTAAAACAGCTTTTGGGAAAGAACCAACGTCCTTCAGACCATTGTGATAACTCGAGAATGTATACAGAGGACTAAGTGTTCCCCCTAGTTGAACATGTTTGATCTTCTAATGAAGAAAGTAAAAGTGACTTTGAAAATTTGCATTTGTTACATCGTTCAAATCGTTAAAAGAAAGTCTCCAGAAAGAGTTTTGTATTTTTTGGGGAGCGGCTTCCTTTTTTTAACAGCTTTTAACAGCTTTTGTTATTGTTATTGTTATAGTTGAGGGTATTCGTATTTACATAACCTACAATAATTTCTCAATAGAAATTGTAAGGGAAAATGTCCGATAACCGAAAATCATTGTTATCTGATCTTTGCTTCCCAATTAAGTTTGTAAAAATCGTTTCAACAAAAATCGAATAATGCTTTCCCTTAAAACTGTGAAAAACTCAGAGAACAAAATAGGTGCTTCACACAAGGCACATGTCATTTCACTTGCAATGTCGGGGGTGTTACCATATTTGAATAATATTTGCATAATTTTTCTTTTCAAATATATATTTGTGAAACAAATTTAGTATTTTATGTTCAAATATGCAACACGTGAACAATATTTTGCTGCTAGCACTTGACATATTAAGGTGTGTCCAGACCAGCGAAACATTTCAGAAATGTTTATGAAATATGAAATGTTTCTGAAGCAAATCGGCGCATTTCATAAACACTTATAAAAGATTTCTGAATTTGAATTTGATTTATGCTTTCATAAGCATTAAATGCTTATGAAAGGTTTCAATTTTATCTTTTTTTGGACTAGAAGAAAATAATGTAGTAGGATATTAGCAGCGAGTAAAGTTTTTATTTTTGTAATTTTGGTCTCGGGAATCACGCGACACGGGATTTAAATCAAATAATCGTATTAAATAAATTTCTCATTAGGTATTCCAAGTTTTCTGGGCATTTTTATTTTATTAAAAAAAAAAAAAACGAAAAACAAAGCTCACTTTCTGCAGAAAAACTTATAAAACAAGAACTATTTCCCCATCACGATTAATAATAGTAATAATATTTATTGTATTATACATGCTTACACAGTAAGAATTCACTTATAAGTCTGTGAAAGATAAATTGTTTTTAATTTAATTTCCATAAATGATTTGAAAGTTAAGTTAGAGTTATATTAAAAAGGTTTTTTCTTATATTTATTTTAAATTAGTTTTAAATTAATTTTAATTAAAGTTGTAATTGCTTGAAGAGGGATAGCGATGGGAAGAAAGTGAGTTGCTTTAGTCTCTAAGAAAATTTTTGAAGTTCGTTTTTAAATCGTCGTACATTAGTTAGTTCTCGCAAGTTACGTGGGAGTGAATTCCAAAGGCGGATAGCAGAAACAAAAAACTGTCTTTCGGATGTTAGACATGGAAAACGCTTGGGTAAGTAACTGTAAAACATTTCATAAATGTTTTTTGGTGTCCAGATCCAAACCAGCAAAACATTTCATAAGCATTTCATAAAAAATTGTTTTGTTAAATGTTTTAGAAATATTTATGGAACATGTAGGTATTTCATTGTTTATCAAATGTTTGGCTGGTCTGGACACACCTTTTTAGAACGAGAAACAAGAAAATAACTCTGAATACGGACGGGGATTCATTCGAATGCGAAAAAATCAATAAAATCATTTTTTAGTCTGGCAATCGTTTACAGGCACACCAACATTTAAAAATAAAACAAGTCACCTAGTGGGATATAGTAGAAGCAGGATCATGTGCTGTTGTTGTAAGAGCATATAAATCGATGATATATATGGACCATAGCTGATATAACGACTGGGAAGCTCGCGCAAAAACTGTTGCATAGTAAAATTTACCCTTCTTCCTTTGTAAATATTTTAGTAAAGTAAAAATGTTATTTAAGAAAAATCTCTTTTATTTATTATGATAGATCGAGCAGGAGAATTGCAATAGGGATCTGTACTTGAGAAATATTATGAGGTGAATACCACTTTCGTTAAAGAAAATTCGAAAAATTAAAAGGTTAAAAGTGGGTGTGTTAAAACTCAAAAGATAGAGCATAACAAAACTCGCCGAATGTGAGAACGTACCGAATATGGAAACGCGCTAAATAAACTCACTACACTGTTGGCAATCCAACTTCTACGCTTCTTTTTCTCTCTATAATCGCAGTCAGTAAGAATGAGTGGATGTTCTACCCATGGTTATAGATATGTAAAACGGAAATAAACACAACTTCGGCGACCGAAATTTCTCCAATCACTTGAAAACGTTTCTATGTTTGATTTAAAACATTTTAAATGAGAGTGGTGATTAGTATCAGTAAATCAGACCAACACTTCATCAATTATACGAAATAAATAAATAATTGTCCGTTCATCACTTCCGGAAGCCACTTTGTTTTGTAGGAAAGCGAAATTTCGTAAGCCATCGACATAAAAATATCAACATGCTGAACTTCCTATCCAAATTCCTATCATGTAAACAAGATGATAGACCAAAATGGGTGTCAAGTCTCACGTACTTTAGCGTTTTAGGAAATGCTTACTCTTTCAGTCTTTTTAGTACTGGGCAGGGCATTCCTTTTCATTCCGTGTTACGAATGTGTGATGTTGTAAATGCAGCATTAATGTAAATTAGTTTGAATTATCCCAGATTGATCACGTGAATAGTTTTTTTTTTTCAGTTGACGTTAATGGCCGACAAAACTTGTCAGAAAGTCCTTCCGACATCCTTTTTTTTTAGTGGTGACCGAATGTATTTATTTATTAGGATTTATATATTATTCATGCAAATGCACAAAATAACAGCGAGAATACAAAAACAATTCAAGTTGGCAAGTCAACGCGGTCGTATACCTAGTCCAGACAAATTTTATTGACGTTTTACATAAACTGGGTAGCCGAACGTCCCCAATCTAAAACTATTTTCGACATCATTCTTACGTACAGATCTGACGATCAACATATTTGAATAAAAAATAAAATGCAACTGCTAAGAAGGTCAAAAGTAGAGTAGCAGAGGCACTCTTCTACTTCTTCACAAAACTAGAAAGCGAAATCATCACAAACTCAACTGGTTGAACAACAATTCGGTACAAAAAAAAAAAACCCCCGTTGGCTACAAACGGGGTAAGTGTCTCTGTTTCTGTTCCCTGTTGGTTGCTTTTCTACCTAATTGTTGTTCTTGTAAAAATGTTATCACTGATTCAAGTTAATCGCACCAGCTATCAACAAAACCCTGCATTATATCGATAACCACTCAAGAAAACTTTATAACACTTAATCACATTAATCCTAATCTCTTTAAGAGCGTCGCCGTTCAAGCCGCAGTTAAACAAAATCCAGATGTCTACAAAATGCATTTTTATTACAAAAAAAAACGAGTATTATATGTCAGTGTTTGAAGGAAACTTCTCAATCGAGTGTCAGTTTCCTAAACGAACCGTCGGTTCCGAAAACACTATTATAATTAATAGGCGCTCCATTCTCCCTCAGTTCCGGGGAAATGCCCAGCTTAGCCCCCTCTATGAAGTGCTCCCGGTAACTAAGAAGCTTCTCCTCCATCCACGCAGCAATCTCGGCAATGGTTCCATTCTCACCGCCATACTCGGCCGGAAGTAGCTCCTTTGGAATATGCTCGTAGAGGCCCTCGGATTCGGTGGAATGTACGAAAATCTGCAACTCCGAAAGGAGGTTACAAATAAGATGATATCGAGTCTACGTACGTATCCTTACAGATCTTACCCTCTTCGTTGCCTTCTCGGGGAAAAACGCCCGAATGCCTCGGAATCCGACTTCGAATGGTGGTGGGACGTTTATGAAGTGCGTCCCCTTCTGGCGCATTGGGGTAGCCTCATCGGCGAAGACGGACAATTTCCTCATCAAACTCGGCTGCAGTTGAAACAGTTGATTCGCACCGACATCCTTCATGTCCATTATCTCGATGTAGCCACTGATAACTGAGTTGTCATCTTCCAGCATCATGATCTCGCCGAACATGGTTCCCACGCGGATTATGTCTGCAAACTTGTATCGATCGGTGTCGTAGATTGTGGTGCGGATAATGGTCAAACAAGGACCCTCGTAGTCCTTCGGCATGCGCAGCCTCAAGATCACTCTGAGTAGGGTGAAATGGATTAACTATATGCATGCAAAAGGGAAGAGGGACACTCACCCCATTCGAATGATTTGAAGAATCTTCTCGTCGTCCACGAAGCGGTCCTTGAAGACCTCCGGTATTCCCGCCTGCAGGGTGTAGTACTTGTCCAACTTGTTCTTGGCCTTTTCGAGGCTGAATTTACATCCCCTCAGGAAGGCGACCAAAAACTGATCTGAAGTCCTCGCTCGCAGATACGACTGCTTCTCTACCCATTCTCTGAGAGCGGCGATATCAGCCTCCAGTCGTTCGGGCACCTCGTTCAGTTCACTCTCGGCCCGTTCCTGTAATTTCGGGTGCAACGGCCTTACTTGTGCCATAACTTGCCAAAAAAAACTCTCGCGCCCAAAAGTATACACAATCCAACCGCACGTTCACTGTGAGAATATCTGCTCGCACTTTACAATTTTAACAGTCTGAATACCTGTACTGTCGTCGCTGTTGGGACAACTGAAACGTAAGCACCTCCGGCAGTGCACTTTAGCCATTCGATTTTGTCACTGGCGCTGCTTTTCTTGATAAGCACTTCTGTGTACGTGTGAGTATACACAAGTAATTTGTGCCCAATTAGTGCGATTCGTTGCGGCTTCTACTTTTCGTCAGGGGGTGGGTGGAAGCCATAGCCCCTAATCGAAGATAGATATGCGTTGCTGGCGTATGCCTTAAAGTGGGGGCGAGCGCCTCTCACCCTGCTCCTTCTTGCGGCAGAGGGATTAGTTGGACGGTTTGTTATTCGTTTACGGTTTTTCGTATTTCTGTTTTGGTTCTGATGCGGATTAGATGGTTCTTTACACGCGACAATTGAGCTTAGCGGTGTAATGTCACTTGGGTTCGGGGGGGATAATGACAGAGATTATGGTTACTGAGTCGCGTTGCATGTGTGTCAGGTTTTTTCATTTCGACGTGTATCATCTCGGGAAATGGTAGTCTTTTTTGCAAACGTTGGTGACAACGTGACCGCTGCAGTTGCTATCGATATAGTAAGACTCGGTGATATTGCTGTGACAGTGGGAGTGTGTTAACAGCTTGGCTACCCATTTGAGCATATTTGTGGCGAAAATTAGACGTTGTCCGAATAGCATACGAATAAAGAGCAAATTTTGTCACGTGATGTGCGTTCAGGGATGAAGCGATTTGGCCGAAGGAATCACACCGTGATATCCAATTGGTATCAAACACGACAAAGGGTGTCATCGAGTGTCTTATTTTATTTCGGCATCCACGAGAAAGGTGTCAATGAACTGCATACTTCCGGTTGCGTTCAGAATTTATGCATCTCTCTGGGATATTCTATACTGCGAATATCAGAAGTCTGACAAACCTATTATCAAAAACTATTAGACCCATTAGTGGCCCGAAGATCGAGCAATTTCGGCATGGAAAAATCACAATATACATTAGGTACATCCTGAAACAAGGACATAAAAAACAGTTGAATCCTTTAAAAAAAAAGAGCAGAAATAAGATTCCACAAAAAACGAAAGAAGCGCAGTTTCGCAAGGACATAAAAATCAATTGAATTTGTTGTATACAAGGAGCATGAATGAGATTCCATAAAAAAAAAACGTTTTCATCTTTCTATTAGCAAATGTTGAGGAATAAAACTAATAATTTAAATTGCATAGTTTAAGGGACATTGTCATAGTTCGAGCTTCGAGGAGCTTTGGTTTTTGACAGCTGTTTGTACTTCTTTGCCGCAAATGAGTTTTATACCTACAGCAGAAATAATCAACGAAACGAAAATCTCTTTCATATTCGATGTTCCACGAAGGAAAAAAAACAAAAACGCTTTCGTTTTAGACGTTATGTGAGTATGAAGCAAAACGTTTGTGCAAGCGAAAACAATTGAACGAAAACAAATTGCAAATGTGGACGTGGATAAAAATGATTCATATGAATATTTATGAACTTTAGTTTTACATATTCGTAGAACGAGAATCGAAATTGCGATAAAAGGGTGGAAACCATTGACTTATTATATATATGGACTGCTAGTGAAATGTCACTTCCATACAATCTCTGCCGAGAAAATGACGCCAACATAACTAGCGCTCGTGGTTCTATGCGAAAAATAAGTAAAACAAAATGACAACCATCTTGGATTTCTCCATAGAATGCTAGAGCCACCTATCGGGCGTGAGTGGAATTGCCAAGTGAAACGGTTGAAATTCAAATTGTTGCGGCATTGTTTACAATAGATGTCATCAAGAAATTGTGCTTGTTTAAATAATTAATAATAGATGGAACCAACAACATTTGAATAAAAAATCGGGTTTTTCCCATAAATTGCACAATTTTCGTATATTTATTGCGAACTAGTTTTTTATGTTGTTTTTCATTATTAATTTTAGAAATATGATGTAATAACACTTTAGCGTATATTTCAATCACATTTCTGATCAATAAATACTATTGTCAATAATATCACATTGCAGTACATGAGAATTTAATTCATCATATAAATTGCTTACATCTATAGTTCTTAAAGTAATAAAGGGTGATTTTTTAGCTGGTTTGGTTTTGGCAACACTGGTTTTGACAGCTGACGTGTGTTTAGTACCTTGTGTCACTGTCAAACAGCTTCAGTTTGGTTTGCAATTTAACCATGGATCGTCTTACAAATGAACAACGCTTGCAAATTATTGAATTTTACTATCAAAATTCGTGCTCGGTTCGAAATGTTCATCGCGCGCTGCTTCCATTTTATGATCGGCATTCTCGACCTTCTGAGCAGTCTATTCGGAAGATTGTGACCAAATTTCGCACCAAATTTACTTTGTTGGACATTAAACCACCAACACGTTTACGTACTGTGCGTAGTGAAGAAAATATTGCGGCCGTATCAGCTAGTGTGACAGAAGACCGCGAAATGTCGATTCGGCGCCGTTCCCAGCAGTTAGGCCTTTGTTACAGCACTACGTGGAAAATTTTGCGGAAGGATGTGGGCGTAAAGCCTTTTAAGATACAGCTGGTGCAAGAACTAAAGCCAGCCGACCTACCACAACGCCGAATTTTTGGTGAATGGGCTCTTGGAAAGCTGGCCGAGGATCCGCTTTTTTATCGAAAAATTGTGTTCAGCGATGAGGCTCATTTTTGGTTGAATGGGTACGTAAATAAGCAAAATTGCCGCATTTGGAGTGAAGATCAGCCAGAAGCATTGCAACAGCTACCAATGCATCCCGAAAAAGCCACTGTTTGGTGCGGTTTATGGGCCGGCGGCATTATTGGGCCATATTTCTTCAAAGATGATGCGAATCGCAGCGTTACTGTCAATGGTGAACGCTACCGAGCGATGATAACAAACTTTTTTTTGCCCGAAATGGAAGTTCTTGACTTGCATGATATGTGGTTTCAACAAGACGGTGCCACATGCCACACAGCACGCGAAACAATGGCGCAATTGCGAGGCGAGTTTGGTGAACAGTTAATTTCACGTTTCGGGCCGGTCAATTGGCCGCCTAGATCGTGCGATTTGACACCATTAGATTATTTTTTGTGGGGGTATGCCAAGGCTAATGTGTATAGGGACAAGCCCGCTTCGATTGACGCACTGGAAGCCAACATCCATGCATTCATTCGTGAGATACCGGCCGATATGTGTGAAAGAGTATGCCAAAATTGGACTCAGCGGATGGGCTACCTGAGACGCAGCCGCGGTCAACATTTGCATGAAATTATCTTTAAGCATTAAATTGCAAGGTTCAAACTATCGATTCAAATAAATATTTCATTCATTTTTTCGAATTTTTTGTGTTTTTTTTTTAAAAAAAGTTCTAAACCTCTTAAAAAATCACCCTTTATAAGCTATAGTATCAGGCTATAAATCTTATTGCATCCTAATTTATTTTGTAATTCATGCAAAGACACAGTTTTCTGGACAGTTTTACAAATTTTGATTGTGTCCTTATCAGTGGCGTGGCGTGAACATTTTTAAATGGGAAGTCGGAGCAAAATCAATTCAAGCCACCTTACCTACCTCAACAACTACCTGTAATTATTCACACAAGAGACAATAAGAAAAGAAGAAGTAAAAGAAAATCGAATAACTCGAAGAAAAGCGCGTTATTTTGTTCATATCATAACCAAACAAACACATACGACATACCCAAAACACAACCCAGTGGCCATGGCCATTACCAGTAACAAGCTCTGGCTCTGGGAAGAAAAAAAGAGATACAAACAAATGTTCACTCAGTACTCAGCAGTCAAAATGAACTTTGTGAGAACCGCGAATAACTCGAAGAAAAGCGGGTTATTTTCTACAATGGGTGTTGAACAAAGAGGTGTCAGAGTCAGACAAAGTACTCAGGGAAGAAAAAAAGAGATAACAAGCAAATTTTCTCTCAAAATGAACTATAAAGTGAGAACTTTAATAACCCGACTTATTTTGGGTTACCTTCGCTTTGTCGCCACGAGACGATGACGACGTTGTATGAAAATGGATACACACACGATTTTTATATGAGTGCTTTTGTGTGTGTACCATTTGGTGAGTATTCACATTCATTTGGTAGTGTTTTCATGTATATTCGGTTTTTGGTAGATAGATAGTGTTGCCTGGTGGAGATTTCAAAAGGTAACTCGGTAGGAATCGAGTTATATGGACGCCACGCCACTGGTCCTTATGTGGGTTTCCCAGGAAACCTTTAGATTTTATATTAATAAAATTAGACTTTTCTGTTCTACAAGAAATAGGAAAAATTGTCGGCACTGAACCGGGAAATAATTGCATTCCAAAGCCAATTTTTTTGTAGCTTGTTAAATCCATTTTTTTTACGCAATCTAAATAAAACAAAATGAGTTTTCTGCCTCATGCATTTTGATTACTTCCATAGGTAACAGATTTGTCCCTTTTCAGAGAAACTTGAATCATAGTGCAAATTGCAATCAATTAAACAACACTTTATTTTTTAATTTTAAATATTTATTCAATTAATCGCAATAACACAGTCTTATGCAAAACTATCCGCAACGAAATGGAAACGTCATACGTGAGTTTCCATTTTATTTCGCTCCGAACCACGATAGCTAGTGCTAATGTTGGAACCAACGCGAAGTTGTCTACTAGCAGTCCATTAATAAGTTAATGGTGAAAACATTTTCGTTTCACCATTGACTCCCAGGTAGTCAACTATTTGAACAAGTTCACCGGTTCTACCCCCGAACAAGACAAAAAATAACATCTCAAGGTTATTGCCAATGCGCCATATCTTGCGAACGTCTGACAAACATCCGAGAAGGCAGTTATTGTCCTGGAAAAATTGTTCAATGCACCCGTTCGGACTCGGCATAAATCCTGAGGCCCTTTCCATTCGTCCCGAAAAAATAAAAACTCACACAAAACGAATGGTTGTGAGAAGTTCAACCTTTGGTACCTTCACGGACCTGCTGCGTAAAGTGCTTATTTTTTTACTGTATAAATGTCGGTTACCCAATCAGTAAGACTGGGCAGTAACGCGTCATACCTTAAGTGGCACCACTGGCTTTAAGATTTCATATAATAACCTTGCATCTCCAAATCGACATCCAATCAGACCAACAATTAAGACTAATTGACGCTAGCACAGCTGTACCGCTCATGTTCTACTTATAGTTCAACTGACATAGATTGTGCTCGAATGCAACACTTGTAATTAAAGCTTGTTTATTCACAATGCACTTCTCCTGGAGACGATCTATAGTTTCTATCCAATCTGAGTCATTCGGTCTTGACAGTGGAACAGAAAGAAAACTCAGCTCATTTTCCGAACTGCGGGGTCAGACTTTTTTTCGCCATTCCACTTTCCCCTTGCTGTTAGTTATTTCAGAGCGAAGCGTCATCGCAGTCGCTTTGGATATGTCAAGACAGACAGTCGCTATTAGGGAAAAAGATGTGTCGATTCTCGTGATGATTTAAAGAGGGTCACGTCAGGTTGGTTAATGTCGATTGGGTGTCGCCTTTTGCAAAGTCTTCGTCCACTTAGTTGTCTTCCGGATTAGATTTGACTTAGGGCTTTAGAGCCACCTAGCTAATTAGGTAACACCGCCTCGACTAAGCTTCTATAGCTCTACAGCTTGTTCAGTGCTCTTTCAAACATCCTGGATGCAAACTCAAATAAAGTTCATGTGCATGATTTTTCGTTGACATGAAATAAAGTCCAGTTTATGCAAAAGTTCCATAAAATCCAAAATTTGCACATAATAAAATAAAGCCCAATATGTTTAAGTCCAACTAGGGGAGCTTGAAAAAGAAGGATGTTTCTGAATTAAAACCCGGGTGCAAGAATGCCAGCAATCGGACCTACGCAAGGCACACAGCGCGCTACAAAATTCTATTTTTTAGACTTCATTGCACTGCACTTATCTTATGGCAGCATTTTATTTCTAAATAGAAAAATAAAGATTCCAAAAGAAACAACATTTTTATTTAAGTTCTGCCGAACGCTTCAAATGGTCGAAAGATCTAAAGCCTTGACAGACAAAAATTGACAAAGATCCGATTTATTTCTATTGAACGCTGGAAATGGTCACGTGCATTGGCTTAAGCTGGCTTACTCCCACTCAATTGTAATAAATATTGTCAACATTGACTATTCAATGCTTTAAAGCTTGAGCCGCACTACCAAACAGTGAAATGAAAGTACTTCCGATGATGAATGTAAGTAGGAGTGCCAGTTACAGTTTCTAAAATTGGACAGGGGCTACAATAACCCGTCAATCGTTTGTACTCCTTAAGGGTATACAACATTTTCCGGACAAAATATTTCTGATAAATATATTTGCGTACTTACGCAAGGAAGCTCTAAAAAATGATCACATCACAGCTGAAAAGACGGGTGGAGGTATGGTTACTAAATTATTGTAGGTCCACGTAGAAAGATTCGAAAAAAAGGGGCTTGCTTTGACGAACTGCATGCGGCAATCGGAGCCTAGATAGGAAACGTCGAACTCGATTTTCAAGAACCTAGAATAACAGTCAAAGAATGGAGCTTGCCAATGACTAAATAGGAAACCAAATAGAAGAAGAGTTCGCCAAAAAGTTGTTGTTGTTATAAGTCCTATAGCATGCTGCAAGAACTTTTTTTTCTGCATAGTGGACAGCTTTTCGAATCACACTGCAACAGGGAGTGACACACGGATGAAAAATGTCAGCAAACCTCTTTCAGATGATGTTAGATGATGTTTTTACTGCAAAAGATATATGACGACCAAAAAGTGCCAAACAACTGTGGGATGGGCAGTATAATTGTGACAGAGGAAAGCGGTTTTAATTGTTTAAAAAAACACCAGTGCTGCCAGCAGCGTCAAAGAATTACTATTGTGGCCGTGCCTCAATAAAGCAATTCAGAGCTACTTGCAGCCCGTAAGTATGCAATTATTTCTGGAAAAAGTGATATAAACTGGTTCTTTTGGTGTATGTCTCGACTTTTGGTTTGATTCAACTTGTTCTTAGGTCACACGCGCACTAAAAGCAATTTCTTAGCAATAACAGGAGCACATCGACCAGAAAATGACTCCGAAGTCACCTTTGATTGTGAAATATACCTATCTTAGTTTGATTTTCAAAAGTGAAGTGGAGTGTATCGTGCTAAAGACCCTACTTTGCTTGGCTTTACTTCAGAAATATTCCCTAAAACAGGCCTTGAGAGGCGCAGGAGCCTTAAGTAATAAACTTGTTCGGTGGTATGAGAGTATATCCATAGTTCTCCTGTCAAATCGCTAGGTTAGAACAAGTTCCGAAAAAATCACATAATAGATTATCAAAAAGAAAATGCAACAACAACAACAATAGACGACCGCATACAAAGCGTTCACATATCCTCAAGCTACCCAGTTCCCCATGCCCATGCGTATATAACCAACCAGAAGAAACGGTTCAATGTCCACTCAACTTTGAACTGGTGTAACCTCAGCCTCAAATGGCCCGTTTCAAAGGTCACTTACATTCTGCTTTGCCTGCGTACAATCATGGAGCGCGTACGACTCTACATAAGACCTCAATGAAATAAAAAAAAATTAAACCAATTATCAAATGGACGCGCAAAAAGTTGTCAGATTTGCGCATATAAAACCTACTGCCAATTGTGACTGGCATCGCTATTCAGTTGTGCGATAAACCTTAATCAGAGCGGTTGTCATTGGCAGTCGCGACAAGGAACACAATTTAGTCTACCCGCAATGGCCGAAGTTAGACAAATTCGTCCTGAACTTGCAATCATAGCCCGAGACGAACTGAATGAAGCCGAAAGTCGTATCGTGGAGGGTATCACAACTCTACGAGAGTGGATTAAGACACAGCCTCATCTGAAGACGCGCACCGATGATCAGTTCTTGTTGACTTTTCTGCGCGGCTCCAAGCACAGCATGGAAATCGCCAAAAGGAAATTGGACTTATACTACACCATCAAGAGCCTCTCGCCGGAGTACTTCATTCATAAGACAGTCGACGCCAAGGCCATGCAATTGGCTAGACTTGGGTAAAAGTTTATCTGTTCGATTGTAGCTCGCTGCAGCCTTGACTGGGTTTCTTTACAGACACTTTGTACCCCTGCCGAAGCCTTTAAAGGTCGAAGGGCCGCGTATATACTTGACTCGCTTCAATGGCATGGACCCGAACGAACTTAACATTATTGATATAGCCCGATATCAGTTGCGAATCTACGACATAAATATGCATGAAGATGACAACACTATTATCGGGGGCATAGTCACCATCACAGATTTCGCTGCCCTTTCCTTGCACTACTTGCTGCAGTTCGATCCGAATATGCTTAAGAAAATCGTCACCTTCGCCGATAAAGCTGTTCCGTTTCGTTTCAAGAGTCTGCATGTTATAAACATGCCCAAGGAAGCCGTCCCTGTGATTAACATCTGTCGAAATATGTTGCCCCCCAAAATTTCTTCAAGGGTAAGACCAGCCGGGCCAATTGATAAGTTCAAGATTGATTTGATTGTTTCAGCTGTTCGTGCACACGTCAATTGAAGATCTTTACGACCATATCCCTAGGGACTACCTACCGGAGGAATATGGCGGCACTAATGGACGAATTCAAGACCCAATTGATTACTGGGCGAAACACATCGTCGAATACAATAACTTCTTCGAAGAGGAACTACAATACGGGGCAAACGAAAAGCTGAGAGTCGGTCGAAAAGTCACCACGGAGTCCTTGTTCGGATTGGATGGATCTTTTCGCAAGCTGGAAGTGGACTAGTGGCACGCTGAGTTTTTGTTTTATGTAATGAAGCAATTTTGTTGCAATAAAAAGTTATTTCAGAGAGTGGTGAAAAATTGTCGGTTCGCCCTATTTTGGGCGAACTTTTTGAGCCTTTTTGAGGATCTGTAAATTTCCGCATGCATTGTTTTGTTGCGAACGACTTTTACGGGTAAAGTATAGAACGACGGCGTCAATTACTAACTGAGTCAAAGTTAAATACCTAAAAGTCGAAACTTTTCAACTTTTCCCTAGAAGGGGGTTGAGTTTTGGACGCTGGGTTTTGACTTCTTAAGGTTTTTGGTTAAAACCATTATTTCGTAGGATTTTTTCCAGCCCTCAAATTCATTAAGCTACGCTCAGGCGATAGCCAGATCATCTGAATATAGCTTTAGAACAGAAGGTTCACTTTCCGTGGTGTAAGACTGTTCCGCCGTCTTTCAAATAAACTTTTCTATGAAGAAAGTTTCATAGCGATCGGAAAATGTTGTGTATGCTGCAATAAATATATAAAGATAAGATAAAGGTTGGGCTTAGATTTTCGAACTCAAACAGCTTTATCTGGGAGGTTTGAGGTTTTACTTGCCACTTCCGGTCTTGCTTTGTTGTGATGAAATGTTACACGCGTTGGCTGGACGTTTGTACCGAACATCTGTATTCAGTGTATTAATTTATAAAAAACTTAGCATATAAAAAACTTCTTTTAGAACCTGTGGCGAAGCGGCACACTCTTCTCACACTGTCTTCTCTGACAGAAAATTAGTCGTCAACGTTCTGTCAACGATTACAATGTTATAACTCTGGGACTGGCGCATAGTACATTACTATCCACAGCCAGCATACCCAGATCCACCCAGTGGTCACAGTCGGTGTTGTTTTTGTTTCCTACTGCTCTTTGGTAGAAACTACAACAATAACTAAAAACAACACCAAAAATATCATCAGCAGCAGCTGCAGTATAAATAAATAAACTGCAGTAACAACAAATAAAGTAGATGACGCTCTGCGTACCTACAACCAGACAAGCAGCATCCGTTTAAGTCAAACAGTGCCTCCTTTGATGGATTTTTTTCTTCTAGCTTAAGCGAGAGTCATGCATAAACGTAAATGCCAGCTCAACCCATAGAGGCCGTTTCGTCGACCCATAAGTCAACATTAAGATTCATGGAAAGTTACAGCCCCTTAAAATCTGTTCTACAGAATATTTTCACACAACACATGTTCTGTTACTAAATTGTCTTGTCATAGATTTTTGTCAAAATTAAGTTGTCTTGTCACAGATTTTTGTCAAAATTAAGTTGTCTTGTCATAGATTTTTGTCAAAAATTTCCACTAATGACTGTGCCCTCAATCTTAATCTACAATTTGTGAAAAAAGTGCACCTGATGCATGCTTCTCATTCATAATAGCTCGGGCATATTCTTTCTCCCTATCGGTCAGTTGAATATGTTGTCGGAACGGAACCTCCACTCGAGAATCACGCTTAAGCTTGAGTCTTGAATAAGTTAAACCGAGTACTTTTAGGTTATATTTTGGTTCAATAGCTATAACTATATAAATAGACGACGTACTATAGGCTATAAATATATGTTTCTTTGGGAGCGATGAGGGTTACCATATGTTCCCCTTTGGAGGGGACAGACACAGACAGTCTTAAAAATGACTTTGTACTCTAAAATTCAAAATACAAAAGGGGGACAGAAAAGTTCCACTTTTTCATACATCTTTTCACTAAACAAGAAAAAAAATACCTTATCCACTTTGGCTATTTTCTTCTCTTTTAATGTTTGGATATGCAAAGCCAAAGTAAGCACATGTGAATACGCATAGTGTTAGAAAAATGTGGACAACCGAATACATCCATTTAACGAATTTATTAAATAAAATATATGAAAGTATTTCGTTATTTTTATTTTCTTAAATCTGAAACTTAAAACTGAAGAACATTTTGATGTCTCCCCAATGTAAAAATGGTCCCCCCTAAAATGTATAAATTCCCTATTTTCTCAATTCCCTATCTGGTAACCCTAGGAGCAATCCTGCATCAGACAGAGTCATATCCCGGCACCACCACTTTGCGATTTGTCAAATTGTTGCTGATTTTTAAAGAGCTCTTCCCTCTTTTTCGTAGAAAATTTTTAAAAACCAATCTCCTGCGGTCCAAAAACGCCTTCTCATTTCAGTCGGCAAGGTTCGAGTTTAGGTTTGAGGCACACATATGGAAATTGTATTGTTGAAATATCATTTGCTTTATTCGCGCGGCAGCCAAACAGAACCATTAAAAACACAGACAAGACTTTTGATGTGATCCAACGCATCTTGCCTGATGGACTCCAAGTCTCCAAACTTCAAGGAAGTCAGAGCAGGTTTTGCCGGATCATATTTCGCAGCACTTTATCTCAGATATCTTATGACGATAACCCTTCCGATTAAGGTTCATTCCGTCAGGTCAGGTCGATAGAGGGATCTTTGAATTTGTTCATAATTAATCAAAATTAAGCGGAACCTATAGCTTTGCAAAGGCTTTAATGCGCTTAACCTCAATACACTATATAGTCCCATCTGCATATTTATAATATAATGATTTCAAAAAAAATGTACGGTTAATAGCTGATTACCACTGATTTTAATTAGTGCATTTAATCATGTAATAATTACAGAGGCCGCCTTTAAGTGCAACAAGCTATGAGACGCGTGAGTTCCAAAGCGTGCAAAAGCAGTTAAACGTTACGACTTTACCTCTGAGTAAAGTTTTTTTTACCTATGCAGGAAATATCATAATAGAAAACAATAAGTGCCTACTTGATTGAATAAGGAATATAATTTGCAGGTCTGAGAGTAAACATGGTTAAAAAATAGTGGCACATAATTAGATAAACATTGTAACTGTTGAATAATTGTAAATTTAACTCTTGAAATTCGGAGCGGACTTTTTGGTAGGTAGAACGTCCAACAAATCAAAGAAGGAAATAGGCTGGACTGTCTACAAAAAAAGGTGATACTATGTATTGTAAGAACTTTATATAGTGAAAGGCACCCTGTCTGCACATAGAAGAACGACATCTCATCACAAATCAAAATCAGAATAACTCTTGCCATTCGCTGATGTTCTTATGGGCAACTTTGTTAGTAAGGCTCCCTCCCGAGCGATCAAGGAGCTTTTGTATAAGGCTTAATCCCACTCCGCTCTAAAGCATGAGCTCTTTTAAAAGTAGATGAAAAATGCTTTACCCGTTTGCTTTGATGGGTTTTGAAAGACACAAATCACCGAATAACTATATGGGCTCTACAGTTGCATCTATACACTGATCTAGCTAAAAACAAACTGCGAATTGATAAGTACAGCGAATGGAAACCAACGCAGTGGAGACAACCCTTGCTTAAGGTGACTTGCAAACATTTAAAAGACTTACTGGAGAGGCTCATGGAACTTGTCAAACTTATGGAATTTTATTATTTTTCTGACATTTTCTGAGTTTTTTTATTTTTATATGAATATATACATCTCACCACCCGTTCCGATGTGTTGGATTGGCAAGGCAAAGCTGCACGACAAACTCGAAAGACAAAACATCCTACCGAGAGTCTAAGAGCACTGCATTAATTAAACTGTCGCAGATGTAACTTAATGAGGAACTACGCCCATCGGCCCCCGAAAAGTCTCCAAAGATGAAATTGAGATATATCCATCACTGGGGCGTTGATAGAGAATTGTACACGGCCAAGGGATCACAATAATCCAAAGCCAAATAGGGCAACACCAAAATGAAGTGCACGACTGGGTCGTACGAAACTTTCCCAACCATACAGGCTGGGACATGTTTTAAATTTTTTACGGGTCGCGTTGATCCAAAAAAATGTCCCTATGATCCTCGACGTAGATAGGACGGATAATGATGATGTCGAAAACCAAGTACACAATCTTCTTTGAGGTACAGTCAAACGCGCTTAACTGAAACCCGTTTAATTGAAAACCCCTCTTATTTAAACTTTATAATTAATCCCCTTGTATTTTTCAGAAAATTTCATACAAAAAACTCCGCTTTATTGAAACCCGCTTGAGTGAAAAGCTCGCGGATATCTGAAACACAATTCCTTTAAAATCTTAAAACTTTTCATAGAAAAAACTCCGCTAAAATGAAACAAAGCAGAATAAGAAATTTTTATATGGGAAAAGGAAACGTTAGTTTTAGGTGTAGAAAAGCCGTGGCATTCGACCAAACAAAGCTCATTTAAGAAGTTTCAGTAGTTTAGCCAATTTTTTTAATTCCCTTTTCGTCAGAATTAATTTATGCCTCGACTTCGAAATTTGTACCTCCGCAGAGAGGTCCCAGTTTCGATCCCTAGATAAACACAAATTACATCTTAGACTGTCAGTTCCCGCGCACCTACCCTATTCCCTCACGCAAATTTTGAATATTAAATTCTCTCTTAAATTTCCTATCTGTGAATACATGTGAAGCAGCAAAAAAATATGCTAAATGGCGGGAGGTGTGATAAGAGAAAATAAAGTGCACGACTGGGTCGAACGTAAATTTCTCGTTAATCAAAAGTTGTTGTGTAAATGAAATTGTTGGAACTATTTTTATATAAAATATTCAATATAAAAAAAGAAAAGTTTCTTAAGAGATGTTTTACATAGCTGTTATTGAATTTTAATTGGAAGTGGGGCATTGTCATTATTTCAAAAATATAGGTAGGTACAGAAGATAATGCGAACATAGATCGGGATTTGGGTAGTCATTTGTGAAAAATATTTAAGAAATTGATTTATTCGAATTTTTTGAGAAAAGCTAAGTACAGAATCTTATAAAGAATACTTATCTTCAATATGCATTTTGATCAAAATTGTTAGAGCGGTTTTTCTAAAATTTCTCAGACAAGGCAGTACCAAATACTGCAAGGTTTGGTTTGCAAAATAGGTACTATTGCTTAACTATTTAGCTGAAAACCGAGTACAAGTTATTGTTCGGGATGTTAGCATTACTTGGTTTTTAAAGTTTCATAGAAATCGAAAATGGGGTTTTTGAGATATGAGCAGTTTTTGAAATTAGCTTTTTCGGTGATTCGAATTGAAAATTAAGGACGCGATAATTTTGAAGACATCAATTTTACTCTAATACCATGTTCCCACCGACGCTAAATCAACTCATTACAACAAATCACGTAAATTTATCATACATTTTCGTGATTAATATCTATACGTGATTTATACGTGTTTAAATTTTAATTACGAATCTGTCATATCAAATACACACAAAATAAAATCAAACATAGGTAAATGTTATTAACTTTAGCACTTTATTCAGCAAACAAAAATAAAATAAAAGCTGTCAAAAAAATTATTTCAAATTCAATTTTCTAATTTTGTTCGTGTTTCGGTGAGTTTTTGATATTTTTATTAAGCATACAATCAAAAATTGTTTTATTCTTGGCAGGTATGGCAAGAAAACAGAAACAACAAACAAAAAAAAAACTACAGTAGAAGTCGGTTATAACGACGGTCAAGGGACCGAGGAACTAAGGTCGTAATAACCGGCGGTCGCTATATCCGATTGCCTTCCACAAAAAGCTTAATATATAATGAAAGGAAAGTGGACGTTATAAGCGACTTCCACTGTATCTTACAATATGGAAAGTTGGACACCTAATGCCAAAGTTGACAAACATGTCACACTTAATCACGAAAAGTACGGTGGAGACGCCTTTCACGTTAGTATAAGTTTGCATTTTGATCAAAAACGTTATTGCCGTTTTCAGGTAAAGTAAAGAAAACTAAATTTTTAAAAAAATACTTATTTCAAAAATCAATTTTACGATAATACAGAGAAAAATTTAGTTTGCCATTAAGTTAGAAATGACCATATTACCTTAAAAAATGAGTTTTTGTAACAATCGTATGGACCGTTTTCGAGATATGTCCAAATTTAGAAAAGTTCCGTTATTCGAATCTTTAGCGGAAAATGAGTATCCAGATATGTTAACCTCACCTCCTTAAGCCTAAATGTCAATTTTGGCTAAAATCGTTAAAGCCGTTTTCGAACAAATCAAACTGATATGAAAATGTTATATGGGAACTACCATTAATATTGAGGTTACCGTGCAAAAAAAAAACGGCCCCGAACTGTAAGCCCCCAAACTCCAAATCCGAAGTTTGAACGAAATCCGGGCAGCCGTTTACGCTGTAGGCCTCGGAACATACAGACAAACAGACAGACGGACAGACGGATAGACGGATAGAATTTTTGAGTTCCTCTATCATCGTAATGTCAGAATTGATTAACATCTCGAGTTCGAGATTTTGTACGAATATCTTTCTCTTACTACGCAATCGAGAAAGTTAAAAAAGAATATAAAACTAAAGAAAAATAAGGCAAAGTTCACAACCATCTGCCAATTTACAGTAAAACACAGCATATTGTTATATTTTTTGCATTTAGGTGAAATACTCGCCTGAAACGAAACTGAAAACTGACGTTTCAATTCGGTTAAATAAATCCGAAACAGCCTTCAGTGGCGGACCGAAACCCGACCTAAGTACATTCTGGCTATCGACCACTTCAATTTTCTTCAGTTTACTACCCACCATAGTAAGCTAAGTGAATACTTAAAAAAAAAAAATTTAATACTTGCCGCGCGATAAAACTATAAAAAATAAATAAACAAAAAAAAGCGAAACAGATTAAAGTCTGCGAAGAGCTTACAAGTCCATTTGCACGAAAAAAATTTCGCTAAAATTTCAACCATTCATTCGCCACTCAGTCGTTAGGTAAACTTGATTTGGATCGGTCACTTAATAATCAAAATAAAATTAACACAAGATGGTCAATATTCGGCAGGTTTCCCCCGAGCTCGCCATCAAGGCCCGCGACGAACTAAACGAAGTGGAAAAGCGCATACCCGAGGACATTGCCGCTCTGCGAGAATGGATTGTAAAGCAGCCCCATCTCAACGCAAGGACGAATGACCAGTTTCTGTTGACCTTCCTGCGAGGTTCGAAATACAGTTTAGAGAAGGCGAAACAAAAAATAGACTACTACTACACGATCAAGAGTCTCTCGCCGGAGGTGTTCCTCAGCAAGCCGGTCGACGATCAAGCCCTGAAATTGGCACGACTTGGGTAAGAGTAAAAAACCAAATCCCCAAAGTCATTGACTGACTCTCCATCTTCATTTCAGACCCTTTGTTCCGCTGCCGAACCCATTAAAGCCGGACGGACCCCGTATACACATCACACGCTATGCAGCCATCAATCCCAGCGAATACCACATGACCGAGCTCATAAAATACCAACTTCGGATTCTGGAAATTGAATTGCATGAAGACGACAACTCTATCATTGGAGGTATTATTAACATCGTTGACATGGCCTCGGTGTCACTTGGCTTCATGCTACAATTTGATCCGGTGTTGGTGAAGAAATTCGGAGTCTTCACCGACAAGGCCATACCGTTTCGCGTAAAGGGTTTGCATTTGATAAATATTCCAAAAGAAGCGATGACTATACTGAACATCTCTCGAGGTCTAATGGGCAAAAAAGTTAGAGAAAGGGTAAGTAAATTTCGCCATGTACTCCAGGCAGGCTGTTAAGTAGTGCCCCTTTAATTGTAGATGGTGTTGCATTCGTCGTTTGAGAGCCTCTATGAGCACATCCCCAGGGAGTACCTGCCGGTGGAGTATGGCGGGCAGAATGGTCGCATTCAGGACTCCATTGACGAATGGGCGGAACGTTTGCTGCAGCACAAGCAGTTTTTCGTCGACGACGCCCAGTACGGGGCCAATGAGAAGCTGAGAGTTGGCACAAAAATCACCACCGAGTCTTTGTTCGGTTTGGAAGGATCATTCCGAAAATTGGAAGTAGATTAGCTTTTATCGGTTTAGCCAGCGCCTTATCGATTTATTTCGTTTACTTCAAAATAGCCCCAACCGATAATGATCTATATAGTTAGATAAGCGTGTATGTATAAGCAAAATATATACTGTTTTGTATATCGTCCGAATTTTGTGTGCCGGAGATGTATTTTTTTTTTTACTTCTCTTATAAAATGTATGAACAAGTACTACGGAGAATGTTCGTTATCAGATCAGACTTTCATTTGTACAACACGTGTTATCGATTCTTAGAAGTGACGTTTACTGTTCAACTCTTAACTAAATGGGTGCTTTTGCACCATGACTTGAGGGGTGGACATTTTCCTTTAAAGGGAAGGAATAAAGCGTAGCAATTCTTTGTAAAACCAACTGAAAGTACCCTTTGGTTTGAGGGTATTTGTGAAATCTTCCTTAGGCGGACAGTTTAGGACACACGTTTTTGAAGTGATAAAACAGATGAGAAATCCACAGAATCAAAATGAGGTTTTAGTCTATGAGGAGTTCTTTTTAATCTTCTACGTCTTTTTGTCGTACCGATTAAGGCGGTATTTTAAAAAACTTGATTTTTATGAGAGACAGACCAGTTCATATGTGTATTTCGGAAGATGAATTTCCGCAAACATTGCATAGTTACAAATGACAAAATATTAGCAAGACGAACCCCATCATTCTGTAGCGCAACGGGTTGAAACTCGTTCAAAATTTGTTTGCAAGTCAATATGCAGCTAAATCATAAAGCTGTAAGCAATTGCGGCTTTTTGCCAGTCTTTGGGAATTAAATAAATAATTTTTTGACAAATATTCTTGTTCGCGCCCGATGAAGGGAGTTTCTGTCTAAGGCTAAGCTTGGTTAGAAAAAGTTGTCCGCCTTAGTAAATTAGTTGCATTTTCCAAATGAGCAAATGCCGAATAAATAGTTTAAATCCGTTGAGTCGTTCTTAAGTTATTGTAGATCATACTACTAGGTTTCGTCGAAAGTGTCAAAAAAGGCGTGCAAATTGTTCTCTGCTTTGGACGCCCAAGGGGTTTCCACAAGTGCCTGCTGAATTTATTAAAAAAAGATAATTAACTTAACATTAAACTTGTAACTTTGTGGCAGGAAACGTTTTCAGTCTTATTGAAACTCAAATTTACAACGTGTACTACATGCGGTATGGTGTTAAAGGCCCTAGGTGCATGCTATCGTACAAATGTTCATCTGGCCACACTCCACAATTTCCCACCTCGAAGGTATTGATTTGAAATTTTGTTGATTTGTGAATTTTTAATATTGCAAGGTGGCATCACTTTCAGAGTGATGCCAATATTTTTTTTCAAAGTCATTGATGCAATGACGCGATTTCTAAATTTAACAAAGGCCACCAATGCTGAAAGATAGCACTGCCAACGTAGTTAGAAAGTTATGTCAAGTGGTTTTCTAGGATTAATCAAGACTCATCTCAGACTTTTTGACTCTTTTTGAACATTTGGAGAATGAGGCTAAAGACTAACAGAGCAGAGATACTGAAAGAGTGTATATATGTAGATAGAGATGTATACAAGCTGTTGAGAAAGTTAGATAAGGTTGCTATCTAGGCTAAGGCAAAAACACTTTCTTCAATTTTGAGGCGCATTTTGGTACTGAAAACTTAAAGTAAATGTAAGAGCAAAACTTTCAACATTGTTAAATTGATTCGTCTCTAAGCCTAACTTTACTGTGATTAAGCCAAACTCCACCTTTCTGAAGACAAAGGTCCGAAAGAACTCAAAGTCGTGAACTTATCTAAATTAATTCGTTCTGAATACAGCTTTTTTTAATAGCTAACGTGAAGATCGTCCTCATACTTCGTCTACGCCCTAAAAAACAGACTTTTCTTGCCTGCCGGTTGCGCCCCCAAAAACTATAAGTATATGAAAATCAAATTACGAATGCATTTTCAATTCAAAGTATTCAAGATCGACATAGAACCATATACGTTAGATATCTGCCGCAAAATATACAGGAGAATGAAAATTGAACTGATATGATGGAGGACGTTAAAAAAAAAATATTACGATATCCAAGGCTAGACGAAAGCCCCGTCACTAAATCAAAAAGTTCATCTCATGCCTAGTAAAAAAAAAAAACATAAAGGCTAAAATAGTTTAACCCCCATTTGCAATTGACCATAAATACGACTTTTGCTTTCAATGAAGTTGGTTTGTTTATATTGCTGGTTTCTGACTTAAACAAGTTACTATCAAAGCCTTTGGTTGAATAAAAAAAAGATTAAAGTCGAACTGTAAACGACGTATTAAACTTTTACCTATAGAGTTTGATGCCAATATAAAATGAACTTTAGTACGTCTGTAAGTATTTTGATCTTTTGACTGCGAAACGTTTTGAAGTCAATTTAAGCTATGTAGTTGAAAAATATTAGTACAAGCGCACTCAACTATCCATTGCAAGTTGTTGTTCTATCGTAATGATAATCAAAAAGTAATTATTGTAGGTGATTTTAATTTGCCAAATGTTAAATGGATTTATGACTTTGATGGAAAAATTCTTGATCCTTTTAATGTTATATTTAATCATGACCGGGAAGTTGTGGATTCATTTGCACAATTCGATCTTAAACAATTAAATTGTTTTCATATTTCTTTTAATAATGTGCTTGATTTGGTTTTCGTTGATTCGGATCTGTGCGTGGATATTAACAACTCTATGGTTCCTCTTTTTCCTAACACAATTCATCATACCGACTGAATGCGGTATTTTTTTGTATTTTGAAATCTATATGTATTTTTCACCTAAAACTCCTGACTCTAATTTCAAATATGATTTTGCAAAGACAAATTTCGAGTCAATCAATAATTATCTTCAAGGAATAGATTGGCAAGCATTATTTGTTAATGAAAACCTTATGAAGAGAACTATGGTTCATTTTTAAGAATTGTGCATAATGCAATTGCCTTATACACACCAAAAGTTAACATTAAAATTGGTTCAAAACCAGTTTGGTTTAATAAAAGAATAATCAATCTCAATAATAAAAAAATAAGGTATATAAGCGATTTCGCAGAGCTAATAATGATCGAGATCTATACAAGCAATATCGAATATTTCAAAAAGAATTTGATACTCTAAATAATTTCCTTTATAATCAGTATTTATTATCTGTTGAATATGATTTAAAAAAGAGTCAAATGGCATTCCTAATCTAATGCGTCACGATGGCAATTATCAGCCGACCTCTTGAAATTGAACAAGCTTTAATTAAGATTAAGGCTGACTCACGAATAGATGTGGATGGAATTGCTCCTATTATTTTACAGAGATGTGCGAAAGTATTCGCTGTTCCTTTAACATATATTTTTAATCGCTCCCTTGATAGTGGTGAGTTTCTAAATGAGTGGAAATGTTCTTTAATAACCCCAATTTATAAATCAGGAAGTAGGCAGGAAGTTTCTAACTATCGGCCTATTTGTAAGATGACTACAATTCCTACAATTTTTGAGAAACTGGTTTATTTAAGATTAACTCAAATTCTTAAAAGTACTATTTCTTCCTGTCAGCATGGTTTTGTTGCTGTTAGATCCACTAGCACAAACCTTATAATTTTTTCAAATTTCATTTTAAATGGACTTGAGAAAGGGCATCAAATAGACGTAGTATATAGGTACAGATTTCTCCAAAGCTTTCGATCGTGTTAATCATAATATATTACTTTTCAAGTTAAATAAAATAGGTTTCCACTCTAACTTTTTAAACTGGATTAAAGCATACTTAAGAGAACGTATTCAGTATGTTCGTATTAATAACATTCTCTCTTCACCTATTAATGTTACCTCGGGCGTGCCTCAAGGAAGCCATCTTGGCCCTCTCCTTTTCTTGTTATTTATAAACGATATACCCAACATATTTTTGAATTCTAAGTGCCTTATGTATGCGGATGATTTGAAAGTCTTTCGATGCATTAAAACTGAACAAGATTGCATGTTATTACAAGAAGATCTTATCAGATTATCGAATTGGTGTTTAATTAATTCCTTGCACCTAAATATTGAAAAATGTCAAAGTTTAACGATTTTTTGTAACCGTTCATCTATCAACTTCTCTTATAAAATAAACGGCGAGTTACTTTCAATTGTAACCTTTAAAAAAGACCTTGGGGTAATTTTTGATAATAAACTTGACATATAAAGACATATAGACTTTTTAGTTGCCAAGGGTAATTCAATGATGGGTTTTATCTTGAGCAATTCAAAGGAGTTCACTTTGAAATGTCTGTTGCGTTTGTTAGATCTACTCTTGAATATTGTAGTATTATTTGGTGTCCTTTGTATGAAGAATAGAGAGAATACAAAAACGTTCACAAACGCTTCACTGGGATATAGATATGCCTTCTTATGAAACTAGATGTAAATTATTTGGTTCTTGCCTCTTAACATTCGAAGAAAATTCTCCGAGGTCATGTTCATTCGTGATGAATTGGCGAATCATGTTGATTGTTCCGATATTTTGGCCTTAATTAACTTTAATGTTCCTGCGAGGACGCTTAGAAACCGATTGTTTTTTAATCTTCCGTATCACAAAACAAATTATGCTTCAAATGAACCATTATCGAGGTGCTTAAGTGTAACTAATACTGTTTGCGATATGATTTTCTTTTAAAAATAATTTGCTATTCATTTTAAGAAATGGTGGCAATGTTTAATTTAGGTATTTTATGTATTGTATTTATTATTGTCCAGTAATCACTAAGGTATTGTAACTTTCTTTGATGAATTAAATAAATTAATAAATAAAAAAGTTACAAAAATCAGAACTCAAAACAAGCCTCATAAACACCTACAACCCTACGAATTTTTATTTCTTTCTTACGAACTTTACATAAATTCGACTTCTAAAGCTTAAAGTGTAATTTTTTGTGGCAAATTTTTAACATGCTGACGTCACAAATTTCGGACATTCAGTGTTCACTCGTGTGTCTTTTGTGAGAGTGCGCTGCGATAGCCCACGTGCCCAGACAGTTGACAGGCGATCACACCTAGTGACGAGTTTATGACAAATGTTTACGTCATAATGACGTTGGCATGTCAAGATTTGACATGAAAAGTGTAATCGAAGCTTGAGAAATTTTCTGCATTCTTGTCTTTCCTCCTTAAAGCACACTTTAACTTTACACACTTTTCAGTCAAAATCACTCCTCCAACTATGCAATGGCATATCGCAACTTATCTTATCATTCTTATCTATGCGTTATTCACTTAAACTTTTTTTTCTAAATTTCTATCAGTTAAGAAGCAACTTGTTTCGTATGTCCACCCATACTGGCCAGTAGTGCGTAAACTGGCACCCAGAAATTAGTGTGCTAAAAGTTTTAACTCTGTTCATGTGGTCTATATTGTGTTTATTTATAATTTATTCTTTGTGATAATCACTTATAAAATACTTAGAAGATTCGTTAGAAAGCGTAACTGAGGTAATTTTTTTTTTCATTCTCAATTGTTTAATCTTTCGTTGGGAATTTTAAGATTTAATTTCAAACTTTTTCGCCTGCCTTATTTTTTTCTATGTTATGAGTTTAAACGAAAGTGGAAAAATTAACACAATCAAAGAAATATGAATGTGCTTGAGAAATTGTACAACAAATACACTTCAAGTGAACGTACATAATCGTAATCGTAGTATATCAATCAGTCTTTTAACAGGTCTACTGTTAGTAGCCCAAATAGTTCCTAATACGGCGTAAAGCTCAAAGCACAAATGTGCCGGCGGTACTAATCGGCTAATTATACCGTATCTTAAGAATTGTATATTAGTTTTTGTTGCATAGAGTTGGTATATCACAACAATGAAGTCATAAATAATATGAACCCAGAAAATAATATATTGAGAGGTACTTGCAAAACACAAATGAAACGGATCGAAGTTTAAACGTTGACGAGAGGTGCCAGTAGTTAAATGTTGCTATGACCGTTTTAGTGCTTAAATGGACAATGCCAAATTATCCCTAGGAAATGGTTATTTCACCACCAACTTTTTTTAAACTAAGTACAACTCATATTAAAGATTAAATCACATTTTGACTGTGAAAAATGTGATTTCCATAACTCGATACATTCAGAAAATTTATTGGGTCCAATTTAAATTGAGTATCGAATGCACTGCATGACGGGACAATTTACATACATTCATTACCTACATCTCCTTCTAAAAAATATAAAATCTAAAGCTGGTTCCACACTGTGGTATTAATTGTTCACCTTTGTTGCCCCTTCGGTGACAAGTGAAAACGACGAGCAACTGGACTATCTGATTGGTTTTCATTGACTGGCACCAGCGTGTTGTTGGTTAATACGTCTAAATAAATTATTTAACAGTCCAAATAAATTATTATTGTCACTATACGCCACTGCCATCTGTCAAAGTCAATGTGCCAATTCAAGCGGGACATTTGTTTCTTTAGGCAGATTTTCTTTAGCTGTCATTAATGAGTTTATATTTGATTTTAATAAAACAAGATGATCTTCAACTCCTGCTGCCTTATTGACCGTTCCCATGGCTGTCAAATATTGACTGACAAGTGACAGTTAAATGAAAATGACAGCCGAACAGAATGGAGACGCTGGGATAACTAGTTCATGGAACTAGATCAACTAGATTTATCTGGACGTGGTAAACGAACGGGTCTACTAGTTAACTTTAATTGTTTTTGTACTCTCGCGGATTATTTGAAATTTGACACTTCGAAATGGCAACTGAGTATATACTCAGGCAGAATTGTCTTGACTAGATTTGTCGGCTACCCGTAGGTATCTACATAAATGTCAACTGAAAAAACTATTCACGTGACCAATCTGGGTCAATATAAACTGAAATACATCAAGTTAGTCAGCTGTCAGATTTACTAATATAACAATTTTTAAATCCCCAATATGCCAGATCCAACTACCAAATGCTGTATATTATTGCTCGGGATCGCCAATAACAAGGGTAAAATGAACATGGTAACAAGTTCTAGACTGTAAGTTTGATGATGCTTCGCTCCGCGACTGATTTGGCATATGCAATAAAGTGTGAAATATTCCATAAATTGTGATAGTGTAACGCGTACCCTTGCTCAAATCCTATTTAAAGTTACCACTTATGTTCGAGGTATCCTAGTTGGTATGTTGTATTTTCGTCTGTCTCTAGGTTAACCTTTTTAGGTAAGGACCTTTCGTATACTGCTACGTGTGAAATTAAAACTGGAACAAGACACAAAATAACGCGAGTCTTTTGATAAGGTTTTTTGCTTTTCTACGAGTATAGGTAGCAAGTTTTATGTCCTTTGGAGCTAGGGTTAAGACGTGGAACGTGTACCTACGAAAAATGATTTGCCAACTCTTGCCGAAAGTATAAATAAAGACCGCTGGTGATAATAATTGAAGAGAGGCCTTGACTGGGTGGTGAGAAGTGAGTGCGTTTGAAATTGTTTTTGTCCTCAAAGAGCCTCATAAAAAAATTAATCTCCCGAGTTTCATCAGGGGTCTCGTGCATGTCGTTTGTATGGTGTACGTCGGCGTCGTTCGTGGACAGTTTCGTATAGGTAACTGTAAGTCATGCGAAATTGAGAGTTCATAGTAGACCAAGAAGATCTGTTGTTTGACAACACTGTTAAAAAATGCTCGCATATAAAACTAACCAGAAAAGAGTGAAGCAGTATAACTCACAAAAAATGTGTAGTAGTGCAGTCATTGGCCCCATGAAAGTAGTTTCGGATTTACCAGCCAAGTCTGTACTTTATGGGACCTCACTCTGTGAATGTGTAAACAGTTTTTACGAGCTTCAAGCTATTGCCCCAGTTACTGATTTATTGAACACAAAAAATTAAAGCTTTATTTTGATCGGTCTTTTGATAAAGAGTTACATAGAGGTTTTTGTTAAATTTCCTTCGGACCACTTACAGCTAAAAAGTACACCAAGATCCCCGCAGATGCCGCTTAGTCGTTATCTTAATTTTTTACAACTTGGAAGCATCTGACGGTCTCCCTATATTTTTTACCATTAAACTCAAATGTCCAGTCTTTCCCCTACAGCTACCATCCAACAATGACGAAAGTACGTTCCCTTAGCCCCGTACTCCAACAAATAGCCACCACGGAGCTGAACGAAAATCCAGAGATAATTGACGAAGAAATTGAGCTCGCTCTTCAACTGATCGATGTGCAACCGGGACTGACAAAATATCAAGTGTCCGATCAGTTCATTATCAGCTTTTTGAGATCATGCAAATACAATCCCCGCTCCGTCAAGAAGAAGCTGCCAAACTTCATAAGCATGCGGTATCTCCCGATATATTTGCCAACAGAAAAGTTGACACGCAATTGATCGACATCATTCAAAAAGGGTAAGCCGATCTAGTGATCTTATAGAAATAAATCAAGAATACACTGCTTCTTAGAGTACACCTGCCACTTCCTCAGCCACTGGAAGCGAATTCATCCCTCGTTAGCATTTCCAACTATGGTAACCTAAATCTTAAGCAATACTCGATCTATGAAGGCATCAAACTTCTGTTCATGATGTTGGAGGTGCGATTTATCGAAGATGATCGCAGCTCGGTGGCAGGCTTCACTTTCGTTGAAGATTTTTCCGATCTTTCCTTCAGCCACATGGTCGCTATGAATATTGGAGTGCTCAAGAAAATAATGGGTTCTGTCACATCCGGGATGCCATATCGGGTCAAGGGAATTCATATTATTAACGCGCCATGGTTTGTCAATGGGATAATGGGACTCTTTCGGGATATATTACCGTTGAAGATGAAGAAGAGAGTAAGTCGTATACCAAATGAAATGAAACACATTTTAGTAACTCAAATTTCCAGTTCTTCATTCACAAAAAAGTCACCGAGCTCTATGCACATGTACCGCAACGACTGCTGCCTGAGGAGTATGGCGGCGAAGGCGGATCGATAGAGGACATAACCAAAGCTTGGGTGACGAAAATGCAACAGTACGGAGTTTACTTTGAAAATGACTTGAAATACGGAATCGATCCCGAGTCTGGCATCGGATCTGAGTGTGGCGTTGAGCCCGAGTCGGAGTTTGGTCTTGAAACAGCGGCGAGTATTGAGCTTGACTCTGAGGCCGGCATTGTGGACCCCGCCATTGAAGAAGTTATAGAGATGCTTGAAGAGTTTTAAAAAAACCATAGTCTGAACAAAGAAACCAACACCAGAAATACCATGTACATAAATAATGTTTTGTTAAGTTAAAGTGGGTTTGTTTTCTTTTTATTTAGTGGACTAATCGTCAACAAAATCTTCGGTTTTGATCTAACTTCACTTACGTGTCTGTAGGTCTGCCCATTCAAATATCGCCACATCCCCCCAAAGGTAGACTCAAGTTTTATCTTCCCAAGCGAAACCAAAAGTCCAGCTTTTTCCAGGCGCCAGCAACTATGCATCAGCTTTAAACTGCCTCCGATCTACAGATATGTAGTCTCTTGCTAAAAGCTTACTGCTACTGCTATAGAATATGAAGAAGAGCGCAAACCAGTACGTCAGAGGCTCCCATTAGTTGCTCCGATAAAGCCGTCTTGTTCGTATATGCCATGCCACGAGTTGTAAACAGCTGTCAGCTATCATGAGCCGCGTGCTTTAAAGCCCTATAAGAAACTTGTTTTGTTCTACATTATTTATTTTCGTTTGTAGATAAAAACAACTCTAAACGGATCGGAGATACCCTCACGTTTCGTTTATGAGTGAAGCCAGTTTATCGTTTGTTACAGGCCTTATACAAGGTAAAAGAAAAACGTACGAAATTATTTGATTTGTTTTTTGATGTTTAATCTTTTGTTTTGATCGACATACGCGCCTTCTGATTCACCATTGTGCGGTACACATTCCAATGTGACGGATCTGTAACTTTGTTTATTTGTTGCTCTTGATTGGGCATTTTTTTGTTAAAAAGAAATTATTATTCACCTCTCAGAAGTAACTTTGTACCACATGTGACTTGAGCTGGAGGTATTGCCTGATGTTTTGATTCGGTTCAGTGATTTTGCAATTCGTTCTAGTAGTTAGAAAAAGCAAAGCACTAACAAAGGTGTGGGTGAATCCAAATTGGTGTAACATTCGTAAAACTTTGGGTCTGGTAACCTTGATATTGAGAATTCAATGGGCGTAATTCAGCTGATAATGGTTTTAAACAAAGCCCGTCTGTGACCCTTGAATTGAGTCGTCAGGAGAAAACAGCATTTATATGCAACTGTGGGAGAGTGCATTTTCAATAGTCGTGTAGTGGAGAAAACAGTCCTACTTAGTGCGAAAGGGTGTGTGGATCTTATGTCAAAGTCAGTTATTGTAAAAGGCAGTGACTTGAGTTGGGAATGATCAACAAATTGGAAACGGAAGCCAATGCTACACTGAGCCGTGATAAATCGTGATTAGCAAGTACCTAACTAGATGAAATTCCTCTAAAATACCAGTTCATTACAGACTCGGGAGAGCCCTAGTTATTCAGGTAAAAGATTCGCATTACAAATGACGAGTGTAAAAGATTTGCTGACTATCTTCGTCAAATGTGTGTATATAGTTTTCAAAATAAAACAAGATTTGGAGTGGTGGGTACAAATTTCCCACGATGGTTGATAATTTTCAAACAGCAAGCGTTTTGTTTAAAGCTTGTATAGAAAGTGTTGGGTGGAAATAAAAAATGCAGAATAAAGTGCATTTAATGTCATACCTCGCACATGGCCTTCGTGGATTCGTTGACAAAATCTGAACCGATGGACACATTTTTGATGATTTTACACAATCTACCTTTTATCGAAATAAACACCTGGAAATTGTCTACTGAATACAAAAAAATCATTGGACATTAGGTACCTACAATGATATTTATATTTGTCGAAGAGTATCGGTTCATGCTAAAAACCACTTCAGCATAACAACATATTGGCCATTGTACTAACAAATCTGCACATTAATTATTGGGATCTAAAGCCTAGCAGTCTCAAAATTAGTAAAAATATTTTTTTTTGTGGCAAGTTTTCGTTTGTTACTCATTGGTTTTATGTAGTCATGTCTAGATCCAGATCAAGTCGTATTTTATGTTCAGGTCGAACGCAAGAATATTAATTCATGTTTGGCTCTAAATTTTGTGTAAACATTTTTTAAGCCGCTTTCTGTCGACTCAGAAATTTGAAAATAGGACAAAGAGTTATTAAATACTTCGAAAATTTGTTATATCCAGATCAAGCTCCACATATTTCTAGCCGGGTCAAATTTTAACCCAAAACCCAGAGCTATTTTTTATTTTGCTACACAAAAGACTGAACATAAACTGTAGATAGGTATATTCGTTTTTTTGGGGACGAGCATTCATTAGGTAGCTAATTATTTCGTAGTCGTTATTTTCTGTACGCTTTCATATCCGGATCAAAGCTCAAAATATACTAAGTCCGGGTCAAAGCCGAATTCCATTCTCGTGCTTCCCGGGAGTCTGATAGTTGGACAAATTCGATGTTATTTCTTTATTGCTTATTTTAGGAAGTAACTACTACTATATGCAGGGCCGGACCAACCATATGTACAAGATGTGCAAAAGCACAGAGCACCAAATTCTGGGGGCGCATTGCTAGGAAAGAAAAATTAATTTTATCTTGCGCGAACAAATAGGTACCGCCATTTGCATTTAAACAAAAAGCTTGTTCAAATAAGCCCAAAATAAAAACATCTATCCCAGCTGTGCTGAATTATTTCTTGCACATTAACTCACATCACTTGCAATGTTGCAACATGAAGGAGAATCTAACTCAAAATATCGCAAAATGAAAAGGTCCCACTAGACCTATGTTAGTTCACTTCTTACCTACATAATCTCAAAATATTCCACCCTGCTCGTGTAGGTATATTTCTTGCACATCCACTTACATTTAACAAAAGAATATAGTTAAAAAATCTGAAAACAAAAACTACCTTAATAAAAAAAACGCATTGAAAGTCAACCTCCTGGGTGATGTGGAAAAGCCATATGCATGTGTGCAAAGATGAAAAAAGGGCGCTTTCTGTAAATATTGCACAGGGCGCTAGTTTGGCACTGACTATATGTATAGCATTCGCCAAAAATTTTAGCTTCGAGGTTTAAATCAGAAATAACATTGCTATGACTGAGGAAGTGGGTCTATAGGTTCGTTCGGGTAGTTTTTGCAAACGTAAAATTATTTAAAATTTGCTAAGAAAATTGAAAAAAATTAGAGTTAAATCCATTTCCCCTCACTTAATTTTTTCGTAATTTTCTACTCGCCGAACTTCGACTTACCTACTAAAAAATGAAAAATGAAAACTGACAACTAAGTGACAGCTCGAAAATTTGGTATGAAAACTCTATTTATTTTTCTCTTCAACGATGTCGGAGGAAGAAGTTGTAATCGAATATTCTCCTAGAACATATCAGCGCATTCAAAATGGTACGTTTTATAGGGTAAATTCCAACTAATTTTTTAGGTGCTGCATTTTACGATAATGTCAAAATGACATTTCTTAAACTTTTTCTTAGAAAACCGGTCACGTACTTCTCTTGAAATTGAGAGATTTCTCTCTCGATTTTTGATATTTGACATTTTTAATTTTTCTATGCTGAAAGTAGAAGAACGAACCTTATGTGTTCACTTGCAGACCAGAAAGCTTGCCGAATTTGCATTAAAGTTTGTTTCTGAATAGGACAGCGATACGAAATCGAAATTTCATAATCGTACGGAGTTTTCAACAACAAATAATTTTTTATTTAATTTTTCAACGAAAAGTTGCGCTTTTGGAAATGTCTTAAGCATAAAAACGCGCTCTACCCTTTCCCGAATCTGTCGATTTTTCGTTTGATCGAAGTTCAAAAGTACTGCCACACATTCTGTCGAAGCTCCCACACCGCACGCACTAACCCCTCGCGTCAACAGTCGCTTTTTCGATTAATCAAAGTTGTAAATCATACTACAAACTTGCTTCTTCGTTTCATAAAAGCGTTATTCCTTCCATGATGATTTCTCAGACTGAAGAAAAAAATCATCTTGATTTATTTAAATATTAGGACTGTCTAAAGAAAGATGAGCTATACTTGCAATGAAATGGAAAAAAATACGGTTTCGTAGAAAACTCTTTGTTGCCCCACGAGTAAAAAAAACTCACACAAACAAAGCTCTCTCTTGGCTACCCTATTATTTATTGACTTGTTCAAAAAATTCTATTCCACTTTAATAGCCTTTAAAAATGCTAAAAACACGTCCATTAAACCCCGCCCTGCAACAAAAGGCCATCACAGAACTGAACGAAGATGCCAACAACATCACCAAAGAAATCACATCCATACGCGAATGGATCAAAGAACAACCCGAACTGGGGAAATACCAAATCTCCGATCAGTTCATTCTGAGCTTCCTTCGAACTTGCAAATACAAACACGAGACAGTTCGCAGAAAACTGACGAACTACCTAACCATGCGAACAGAGTGCCCCGAGATATTTGCGGAGCGAAAAGTTGACGAAGATATGATGGATATACTGCGAACAGGGTAGGACATCTGTTATCCTCTGAATTTTTTATTAACATTCTTCTTTCTTTCAGAATCCACCTGTCACTGACACTGCCCATGGAGACAGATCAGTCCCGCATTCACATCTCACAGTATGGCAAGCTCGATTTGAAGAACTACTCCGTCTATCAGGGCATAAAGCTGCTCTTCATGATGTTGGAAATAAATCTCCTAGAAGATGATAACACCGCAGTAGCGGGGGTGACTAGTATTGAGGACTTCTCGGGTATCACATTTGGCCATATGATTTCGATGAACGTTATGACACTGAAGAGGATATTTGATTTTACACGATGTGGTCTGCCACACCGGATCAAGGGTATTCATGTAGTGAACGCACCGTGGTTCACCAGTGGCGTTCTCACCATATGCCGGGGCTTGTTGCCAGCGAAAATTAAAAGTCGAGTAGGTACCTTTGGATGATCCGTCAAGATATAGATGAGTAACTGTGTCCGTCTGTAGTTTTTCATTCACAGTAATCTGAAAGATCTCTACGATTATGTGCCACAGAAACTGTTACCGGCCGAATATGGTGGAGAGAATGAGACTGTGGAGGACATCACCAAGGTGTGGGAGAAGAAATTACAACAGTATCGCGAGTACTTTAATCATGACTTGCAATTCGGAACTGGACGCGAACATGAGGTTTAACAGAGAAGTAGTGCGAGTCACAAGTATATAAGAGTCCGAAAGCCGTTACGTTATTAATATTGGAGTCAGAGAGGTCCGTTTCAAATCACCTGAACCCTGATTATGAGGGTCTGTCGTTAGGCGATTTGGATCGACCTTTGCTTTGTTTTATGAATAACAAAGTGGCAGAAGAATAAATGCACAAATTGTTAAGTTTTACTGAACTGGATTTGCTTTTAAAGTTAAAAATACAAAAATGACAGTCAATTCCAGAAAATAGCCGTGGGATGCGCACCTGATCTATGGAGCTGTATTGTATTACAAAGAAAGATTTAATGACTGAGGCGTTCCTTGGTTCACCCAGCCAATGTAAAGAAAGCACAGGTTCAGTTTTTTTTGATGATAGAAAACTATTTACGATCACAAATTTTCACAGATAAAAAAAAACCTGTCTTGAAGTTATTTGTCAAGTGTTTTGACATTGGCTCCCTGTCAAATGCAACAGAAATGTCGCTTCAAGAGGAATATATGTAGAAAATTGAATTCAAATGTTAAAAGCAATCTCACGATGAGTTTGCGGTGTAGTTTCAGTAGTAGCAGAATTTTTAGAAACTTTGCTAAGTCACCCTTTTTCTGTCCCTGTTATAAAGCCCTTGCTATCAATAGAACCCGTAACATATGGACCCTGAAATAACTGCTGTGCTTAAATACGGAGAGTCTTAGTAGGTCATAAATGGCCTCATTCGACTGCAACTTAGTAAGGAAAAGTGACGTGCATGATTAATCTCTTCAGACTGGTTAACTAAGGCCTGTAACACAAGTAGTTGCACCAACTTTATGCCACTCTATATATGCTTGTCCTCTGGATGTACTATTACAGGCCGTAAACCAGGCTTTAAAGCGGTACCATTAATCGCGTCACCCACAAAGACCCGTATCCATTTGAAATCCCCACAAATACTATATATATTATCCTCGTAACTCTTTTACGATGCCTATCAATGCACTCACACTTGAATAGCAGTGCGTTTCCTCAACTTGCATAAGCCTGATAAATGGTCGTCTTCATTAATCTTCGGTGTTTCGTACTTATGCTACCATTCCGCACAGAAATAAATTGTTGTATAAAGTAAAGTTTCATCGCACGTGCGGTAAAACCACTTTTCCACAAATTGGTCTCTCACCTGCAGCTATTAAAAGGTAAACACAAATATCATCGGCAAAGTAGTGGAAACGTTGATTTCCAACCTCCCAATGGGGGGTGAAACTTGCTTTTCTTTAATTTTCAATTGCGCAGACAAATTGCCCATCTGTTTCGCTTGTAGTACGCATTTTGTGATCTGGGTATAAAGTATGTGTGCAACTGTTGAAGTTATACTGATATGGAATTGAAATAGCCTAACCCCAACAGCCAAGGCCCGTGAGCGCCTTATAATGGGGTGTAGTGAACAGCAGTTCATCTTTTTCGCTGTCAATGGCGGTGAGGTTAGCACCGTCATAGGTTCCAATTTCATATACAACTAGAGTAGGTAGGTTAACGTGTGTAGCGCTATGGCTGTTTTTTCGGGCCTTTGGAGAACGCATACAAATTTTGAACTGAAATGTGCGACAGTCGGTTGCGATGCGGTGCAGTGTTCGTCGCACTATCATCTGAGTCGGTTGGATTTTGGAAATCGTTCTCCATTGTGAAAAGTCGCAATCAGACTTTTATTGGAAATAAAATTCTACATTTTGAAAGGTATATATAAGTTGAAATGGTGAACGAAATAAAGAAAGTTGTTTTGGAAAATAATTCGCTTACTTTGAAATAAATTGTTTGTAGGAAAAAGTGGAAAAATTTTTAAAAGTTAAATTAAACAGTGTTAAGTTGTTTATAAAGAATTTTTCAGCGATCAGTTTATGTAGAAAAAATAATTTGCATCGAGTAAAAATTTTTAAAAAATTATGTTTCAAGAAAAAAAATGTATATGAATTTTTTTTTTATCCTTTTTTAAAAAGCTGCACAATAATTTGTTTGATTTTACTTTAAGTTTAAGCTTCGATTTATGTATTTAAGGAGTTTAATAAATAAATAGGTCCTTAAAATAAATATTATAAACTCGAATGTAGCGTCAAACGTTCGCGAGAGATGGTGCAGTGATGCAAATATTTTTTTATGATGTGTGTTTTTCCGGGGGTTGAACGCAAGGCCAGTCGCTCGCCAGGGCACTAAACACCCATTGGTCCACATCGACAAGATGTACGAAAAGATTGTGTTATGAGTGTTTGCCAGCGTTCTGGTTCTGGTTTGGCTTTTCCAATCAGTTGAAAGGGAAGGCCTTGCTTTTAGCCACGGAAAACTGTTCCCCTTTACGAGTATCTCCAACAGAAAAATAAAAAAATAAATAGAGTCAGATTTTGCGTTGAAACGTTTCGCACGAACGATTTGCTCTAAGTTGCAGAAGTAAATCGTTCGTGCGCACGAAAACATTTGAACCGACCCTGGGTTCAGATCGCGTATGACGATGTTCGTCTGAAAGATATGGCTTTTCAAATTTTGAAGAAAGTTTTTTTTTTATTATCTCCAGATTTTATTATATTTGTGGAGTTTGATCTGGGTGAAGCTCTCAAATTTGAAATTTCTATACTTACGCCCTAGTATCCTACTCGCATTAAATTTGATCTCCCATACAAAAATGTCTACAAAGATAAAATTTAGCGAGGCAGTTTAGCAAAGCATTATAACGCTCGCAAGCTAAATTCCTAACTTCATATAGATGGGCCGACTAAAAGTATCCACTCCTTTAGCTCGCGAAATAAATGTCCAGTACATTTAATCGAAAATAAATTTGGACAGAGTAAATTTTAAACAGAGGAAAAAGTTTGTATTTTGTTTACTTTGGATTTTCTTGGATGAAACCGCAGAAAACATTTGCGTGATAAATGCAAGAAAAAGCAAAAACAAAAATTCCTTTTCATGCGATGAAAAAAAAAAAAAAAAAAAGCGGGGCTTGAACAAGCAATATGGAAATTGCAGAAAAATTCCACTGCGAATAAGGATCTACCCGACACGAATGAACGTGTCGTCTTCTACTTGCTATACTACAGAAATTATCTAAGCTGCTGCAGCATTAATAGGTCTTTTTTATTATACTCACATGATCTATATAGATCATTGATTTCCACGGCTTACAACAATAGTACGAGATCCAACTTTTGTTGTAATTTTTTTGGAGATATTCAAATATTGCGCTGCATTTCTCGGAAAAAAAAATTGAAATGCCAACAATTTTCGTTGGTTAAAATGAACCCAAATATCAAAATCGTTGATTTAAGAATGAAATTGTTGGCCATGATGTAATAAAATACCTATGGAGTAAATTATTCTGAATACCTGATTCTTGAAAATTTAAAAACGAGTTCTTGTTATCAAAAATAATATTTGAACCAAGAACTTTTAACTTACAATTTCATAAAAATCTCGAAATTCTTCGCTAATGCCTAGTATGCTGTTCCAGGAAAGCTAGAATTAAGCGCCTATCCAATGTTTCTCTCCACCGCTTCGCTTAATGTTCGCTTAATTTTGACATTGTAGGTTCGGTAAAAAAAAAACTGTGTTGGAATTTTTTTTAAGTTTTTTTATTTGTACTTCTTCCTCGTTAAAATACTCCATTTCTAAAAGAAATTAAATTAACAACAACGAATTTTTTTGTGTTGAAGTTGTCATTCTCCATACTGTTTTTTTGCTTTCGTTTGAAATACCGATATTTCCTCTGATCTGTCAAAATTTAGCTGTGGAAAAATGTATTTTGCATTAATATTGCCAACTTAAATTCTGTAGATTTTTTCGTACAGCGGCTAACAAATTTAGCTTGAACTGTGTACTGCTTTACTTAACTGCTTTGCTAAATTTTATCTTTGGAGACATCTTTGATTGGGGGCTTAATTTAAACGCGAGCAGCATACTATGCTTAAACAATCTTTTTTTTTTCAAGGTGTTGCAGTTTGAATCTCGAAATTCCAATTATGCGTGTAATTCAAAATACGTTTACTGACACCTGCCATATGAACATATGGTTTTTGTTAGAGGAGAGGTGGAGACAAGAAACGCTAAAATTTAGCGCGAGCAGGCTTTAGTTGCTAGTTTTGAAGGACTATTGTTTCGACGACAGAAAAAGCTTGTTTTTGGAATCGAAATAGTTGGAAACCCAAAGTCAAAATGTTATCAATACTTGGCGCAACAGGTCCGTAAGGAGGTTTGTTTTTTTATTTAAATCCCATGCCCTGTTGGCTAACACTTCGACCTGAGAGATCTATTTTAGGTTAATCTAAGAGACGTGTGACCTCCCTGATGAAGGCCAAGGACATTAGGCCTAGCTTCTTCGTTTTGTTTGAGTTTTTCTTTTTTGGAACGAATGGGAGGGATCTACAATTGTATGCCAACTCCAAGCGGCAAATTGAGAAGCTCTTTCGTGACAGTTACACTCTCAGATGTTTCTCAACGGAAAAAAACAAAAAGATGTAATTTATGTTTTTCCGGGGCTCGAACATTGGACCTCTCGCTTAGTAGTCCAACACTACTAAGAAATTCTGCGCATTAGGAGATGGATCAGTATTTAGCCACCTCTGTTGCATATCTACATATAATGTATGAATGAGTTCTGCAACTGATGTCTTTACTATGACCAAATACAAGAAAAGTCCGCTATGGATGAATCAGTTCATCAGTCATCAGGATCAACAAATTGCCAGCCAAGAACTATTGTTGACAACAAAACTGAAATTATCATTTAATAAGCCCGCCACAGAATGGGATGTGCAAATATCCAGGAAGTGACGGTCGAACGTCGAAGGAGTAATGCTTGATAGCAGGCTAAGCTTCAAAATGTACGTTCAGTACCTAATATTTACAGATATATTTACAAGCACAGTGCTTCCATCCAGAGTGCTCAATCCAATTCTTCCATAGCTACATAGAACTCTCATACAGGGAGGCCCCAGTTTTATTGTGCTTTGAAAATTAAATCGGCAACGTTTTAAAGTTTTATGTCGAGAATCTGCCAAAAGAAAGCCAGGGGACAGATTTCGTATAACAATAATCGTCGGGACGATATCGTTTATAAGGAGTTATAGTCTGCCCGAATTTGTTTCACTATCATCAGCTTTCATTACATTTGAGGAAAATTAACTGGATTGAGGTCTCAAACACGTATTTTTGGCACTTAGTTGCTACTTTTCGAGGTCTTTCGTTTCGACGATAATCGTCTGAAAAATAACGGAATGAGTGCCAGGGGAAGCAGGCCCAATGCAATCGTCCACCTGCAAAGCATTTGTCTTTAAAAATGATACAAAACAGCTCGCCAATAAAATATTAAAGAGGTATATGAGCCTATGCAAGGACTTCAACAATATCTGACCCAATTTTATTTAGCAGTACTTGTAAGGTTATTATTTTGCCAAACTGCATATGTCAGACCATAAAATGGGAATATAAAATTATTTGGAAATTAAAACGTATTATTTAGATTTGACCCAGGTGTTCCCTTATCACTTAATGATACATTAATATGTGTTAATAAAAGTACAACAATGATACACTTAACTTGTTCTGACCCATCAAATGTTAACCTCATAAAGAATTGTCTCTATATAAATGTTAAACTTCTGATTATTAAATCAACAGATGGAGTAGAATGTGTTTCTCAAAATAAGTGTCTGGAGATTGCATACAGTTTTAGCATTAAAAATCAGCAAATAAAGAATACGTTCGTTCTTAACCTATAAAAGGCGAATGATCATGCGATTGAAATGTCAAATCTTGCGAATATTCGTTCATTCGTATGTTGGTCGCTCTCATATGCAAAGACGTTAGCCAATCTCTGTTCTCCAATCACCCCAACTCTGGGTCGGCATTCTGTAAGGCGAAACGTTCAAACGTTTTCGTGTGCACGAAAAAATTTGCTTGTGTAACATAGGGCAAATCATTCGTGCGCACGAAAACGTTTGATCGTTTCGCCTTATAGAATCTGGACCCTGGTCCGAAGGTACTTTAACCTCAAAAAATGAACGATTCAATAATTTCATTAATTATTTTAGTTTTATTTTATTATTTTATTTTTCCTATGCGTGTGGGAATTTTCGTTCACAAATCGCGGCGCTGATGTGACATTTTGCATTTGTTTCCATTTTCGCAAGCAGGTGTTCTCAGCTACGTACTAATCCACACAGTTCGATGCACATAAGCGACAAGCGTACCTATACCCACTGGTGAGAAAATTGAAAAATAATTCACAGCTCATGGGAACTGCACCTCCAGTTCAATAAATACACAACTCTGCATAGAACAACTGCAAGGATAGTCGAATCGAATATTTTAATTAACCCGCACGGACTCCCCCGTTGTGATAGTTTTGAGTAATGGCCACTGAGCCGGTTTGGTAACAAAACAACATGCCTGCAACAAATCAGCGACTGGATAAAATAAATACTCCAACTCGAGTGTTGAACTCTGCAACTTGCCTCAAGATCGAACAAACACACAACCGGCCTTGGTGCAATCGATACACAGTCTCTTCTCTTCTTTCAGGTACCTATGCGGAACATACGACCGTTGCCGGCGGCGTTGGCTAAAAAGGCAGCTGCCGAGTTGAACGAGAATCCAAATGAATTGCAAGACTATTTGGACAAGCTAAGGCACTGGCTAGCGCGACAAAAACACCTAAGGTCGCGTAACCAAGATGAATTCCTTGTTGCGTTTCTTCGCGGCAGTAAATACAGCTTGGAGCAATGCAAGCAAAAGATTGACAGCTTCTATACGTACCGCGACATGATGCCGGAGATTTTCAAGAATCGCGATGCAGAGGACCCGAAGCTTTATCAGCTCCTGAGATTGGGGTAGGTAAATATACAAGAAGGTACAAACTTTTTTTAATTTCAAAATTTATCGCAGTGTGACAGTGATTCTGCCGCAGCCGATTACCGAAGACGGCCCACGAGTTATTTTGTTACGTCTCGGCCAACTTGACATTCATAGGTTCACGGTCTTGGATGCGTTTAAGATTAGCGCTATGATGGCCGATTTGTGCCTCTACGACGATGACAATGCTATTGTGGCTGGTTATGTGGCCATCATTGACATGGCCAATGTGACACCGCTTCATTTCTTTCATTTCGATCCAGTATTGGCCAAAAGGATAACGATTATGACGAACAGGGCTATGCCGTCGCGAATGAAGGGATTTCATGTGATCAATGTGACGCCTGCGTTTGAAAAGTGCTTCAATATGGTTAAGGGTGTTATCAATGAGAAATTACAAAAGCGGGTAAGTAGACGCATCCTTCCAGGGTAACATTTCTTTCATGTTGGTCTTTCTAGTTTTATTTCCACGGCAGTGACTTGAAAAGTCTTTACGAGCACGTGCCTAGGCACTGTTTTCCCGTGGAATATGGCGGTAAGTGCGACACCGTTCAGGATATTATCGAACGCTGGGAGATGAAATTGAAAAAGAACAAGGAGTTTTTTATTGAAGAAGAAGCCTACGGTTGTGATGAGAAGTTACGCGAGGGAAAGCCCGTAGACGTAGATTCGTTATTCGGAATCGAGGGATCTTTTAGGAAGCTGGATGTCGATTGAACGGGGGAATAATTGGTTGTGACTCTTTTTGCGGTTTGGTGTGTTTTTGAAAATAGTGTCAATAAATATTTTTGGTATGGAGAATATGGTAAAAGTGACTTACCGGTGGTGGTGTGGATTTGAGCTATGCCTACGGATGAATGTGTACCTGAAAATGGAAGGAAAAAAGGTGTCAGTTGAGTATAATTTTAAGGTCAATGCGTTCGATGACGTGTGCTATTTAAATTGGCAAATTAAACAATAAAAATAGGTCTGTTCCTTTACTTTTGTAGTCAGAATGGAAAAGACTGTCAAAATGGCAGTGGTGGGGATAAATTCTCTCACAGAGAGAGACACCTTCGAAAAAGTTAGGGAACGCTTTTGTAGTAATCTATGAAAAACGACAGATATATAATTCAAAAATTCAAAAAAGTGGTACGAAAAGTCGTTAAAATATCTGATAAACTCGAAGAATTTTCTAATTTACGAACAACATTAGTTGATTCATCTACCTAGCGATAAAAGTTATTCGGAAATAATCGAATTCATGAATCCCAGTATATGGAAGAGTTTGTACTGATTGAACTATAAGCATTCGAGAAGAGAAAAAAGCAGCACAGCATTAAAAATTACGTGGAGGAGATTGTCCTTTCTTACTCCTTACGGCGAGGAAGAATTTCGTCGCCACCAATAGAACATTCCATTTTATTTTTCCGCCTGTTGATACCATTTTAATATACAAGAAATCAAAACAAATGTCAAATGGGACAACAAATTTCGAATCAGCTGTTAATTGACAGCTTTTTCAATTCCAAGAAATTTGTTGAGTAAAAATTCGTAAGATTCTCAGTAGAGGGGTAATTTCTTGCTCTCTTTTACGAATTTTTCGAGTTAAGGAACGGCATTGAGTAAAAATTCGTAAATATTCGTAAGAATTATTAAAAATTCGTTTGTTTTAAAAGTAAAGGAACAGACCTAATATGTCTAATGGCAACATTGCTCAGCAGAGGTATGTCCGACAAGTGGGCCCAACGGGTTCAGAAAAAAACCTGGGTCATCACTACCATTCCTTTGGATGGTGAGTTTTTTTTTGCATCGGAAGAAAGGAAACTACTTCATTTGAAAGGAAGAACGTTGTCAGGACAGTTATAATGTCAAGTGAAGTGGCGTAGCGAGGTGTGTGGGGGGGGCATAGGCCCCGGGCGGCAATTTTTAGCGGTTAAAATATTTAAATACCATATAAAATTTACAAAACGGATTCTATTTTCAGTCCAACGAATTTATTTACAAAGTTTACCTGAGCACTCATTCCGTAACTTTTCAGACGATTATCGTCGAAACGAAAGACCTCCAAAACTAGCAACTAAGAGCAAAAATAAGGAGTTTGAGAGCTTAAACGAGCTAACTTTCCACAAATGTAATGAAAGCTGACGATAGCGTAAAAAATTCGACTAGAAAATAATTTATAACGGTCATCGAAGTTTCAAAAACGATATCGTCCAGACGATTATTGTCATACGGAATCTGCCCCCAGCATTACCAATGCTTCAGAGTAAGTAATCAGACACTCCTTGTGTCGAAGCTTTGTGTTTATGCGCAGTGATGCCAGATTTCAAGATTCTCTTTGAGCTCCAAAGCATGTACTAGACTTTTTATCTCGAGATCATCAAATTTTAGGATTTTTCATATCAAGAACTTTTTAAATCTAGCACATTAAAAGAACCTTTCCTATTGAAGGAAAACGTTTTCTATTAATTCCATTATTATATAAAATGTGAGTCGAACACAGCCCATGCAGAATTTCTGTCTCACAACGTTTTCATCAACTCTAAGGAAACATGAATTTTAACGAATTCGATAAAATAACTGATGTAACGTGTTTTTGGAAAAATGGTTAAGTATGTATTAGTGGTAAAGTACTTCGAAATTGTATTTTAACAAAATCTTGAAAAAAAATTGTTGTTTCGGATAAATAAGATTTTCAGATTTTTTATCTGGCAACACTGTTTATGCGTTTAAGCTGGAGATGGAGACTGGAGTTCGTGTGAATGAGTTATTTTGTGTTTGCTTCATTAGGGTATTAGAGGTATCTAATATAATTAGTAGAGACTATAAACAAATCATACTGAGACCCCGAACTCACCATCCTCTTGCTGCTGGCCCCCTCATTCTTTTCCAAATTCCGCCATTTTGTTTTCCTATCGGTGTAATGTCACTTATGTCGTTTTCGATTTGGCTTTTCAGATTTTGTTCTGAGATTTTAGACCTCTGCTGCCAAATCGAACATAAAATCCGAATTTTATTGGTTCTTGTTTGTATTGAGTTGGCCGGGAACAAATTTTGTTTTTCACTTGGACTGGAAGTCCATTTAAATTGATTTTCACACATATATAACAACGCATTTCGAAATAATTTAATATAAGGAATCGTTTACATACTCGAAAAATTAATAATTCAGTTAAAAAAGCAATCCTTCCAGCGATAAACATTACTGAATGCCATTGGTAAGTTATTATATACCTATCTATTGTTAAAAGGCGAATAATTTGATTTATTTGGTCAATAAAACTATCTACAGGAGATGTTTTACACATAAGAAACATGCTTATATATTTACCTCTTTTTGATATAATTAAGACCGATTTCATGTGTATCTACATTTTTCTTAAATAACTGATAAAGGTTTGGTCAAAAGGTTTTTATTTTATACAACCATTCTGCATTGACAATTTTTCATAAATATTTTAAGCAAATGTACACTTATGAATAAAAAAATCCTATCCACACGTATACAAATAATTTCAAATTTAACGGATAAAATTCTTTGAGCGCTGGCCGGACTTTGCCCACAACGGAAGTGGCATATGCAAGGTGCCGGTGCGTTGGTGAGCCGGACATTTTGAGCATAGACAAACCATAGTATATAGTATTGTCTCTGATTTTGAGTTTACGTGACATTTGTCAATACGAATTGCTATGTAACATACTAGCGCACATAGCATTTGCTACCCAGTAGAAATATAGCTTGTAGGCAAGTAACGGAAAATCAGCCGAAGTTGGTGGTCTCAGATAATTAAAGTTTTATGGGAACTACCGTTGTTTGTTTGAAATCCTGAGGTAAGTAATTTTTATCAGCTTACAGAGATTGGGAAATCGGGAAGTAACCAATATAGGAAAATTTTAAATGTTGCGGCTTCATTTTTGCTCCGCTTCCTAGAAAGAAGTACGAACAACAGTTGACCAAATGTTGAAGAGAAATTTTACCAAGTTTAGGTCCCAAGGTGCATTTTGCGACTTCATGTGTCATGTGTCATGGGCGACGTAGTTAAGACGGTTTTGTTACCAGAAAATATTCCCAACAAGTAACATTTAAGACACATGCTAGACAACATTTCCCATTTAGGAATATTCCTATCTTGGAGTTTTATATATACCTACACAGGTACGTTAATGTGTCAAAATTGTTTCTTTAATGAAACATTATGTCCGCAGCGCGTAAAATGTGTGGGGATGTGTGATCGTGCAGACAATTAGGAATATTTTACTGTAACCACTATTCCCAAATAGGAATTTGTTAGATATCCATTTTTGTACAAATAAAAAAAAAAGAATATGGAAAATAAGAAATTTTAAATTAAATAGATTAAAATTTTACTATTACGTCTATATAGACATCGTAGATTTATTTTATACTGATTTTATAATGCTTCCTATCAGCATTTAAAATTCATAAATAATTACAAGAGAGATTTTTGATTAAATATAGATTATTTTGTAAGGATCAAGGTTTTTTTTCGAAGTAAATATATTAGAATCATTTCAAGGCAAAATGTTCCCCATCAAATTTCAGGTAAGGCGAGGAGGATTTGACACAAAAATATTCTTTCACACTTCGGAACCAGATAATAGAGAACAAACAAATTTTATTTAATAAAATGCTGAAAGGTTAACACTGTTGTGGCAAAGGTTTTTCTTGCAAATTAAAGCTTTAATTTCATTACTTATGTTGTAAATTAAAAAAGATATGTATTTGAAATGTATTTTAACGGTTTTAAAAGGTATTTTAACGTATGTCGAGATCTGCGAAGCTTACGTTAAATCGTATCTTTTCCTTTGATCTGGAGGTACCTGGCATTTGTTCAGGCTTTGGGAGTTTGGCTACCAAGTCCACTGACATTGCCAGTTTAACATCTTCCACTATTGGCTCGTAGAAAATGTTGGACTTGCTTTGCTTTCGCATATATTTTATAGTATATGGTAAATCGGAATTTTCTTCAACAGCTGCTACCAATCCAACGTAAAAGAACTCTTTTCTATCCCTAAATCTTATGAGAACAAAATCTCCAGGATTGGCGGCAACATGCTTGCTGAACTTAATTTCTTCAAATTCCTCGTTATCGCTGCATTGCCATTGTAGTGATGTATCCGAATCCCTAAGGCTATATTTATCACAATCTTCACTAGAAGAATCATGGAGCACCCGTTTCACAACTTTATGTTTTTTTGCCTTAGGGATGCTCAGCTTTTTCATCCTAAGGCTCTTTTTGGCTCTGCTTCTTCCGAAGTCGTAAAGATTTGGCCAACAGAATATTTACTACTTGTCTTGCTCTGAAGCTCAATTGGAACACGATTTTCCGACAAAAGCTTAAGGCGATATATAATTGTAGTTCGGTTAATATTGTATTTCCGAGCGGCACTTGTTGGCGTTTCAATCTTGCTCTGAATATCCTTCAATGATTGTCTCAGAGCTTCTTCGTCAAGAACCCTATCAGGATATTTTCTTTTGCAGATATTCGGCATATTTTCCTAAATAATTATGTCCAAATTTAATTCTTCAACTACTTATCTACTAAATATCGTTAAAAAAAAACCGTTAGTTGTCAAATCCTCCTTTTGTCACATTGAATATTATTTTTCAACGTACCAAATTTCTGGAACAAACTCTACCAAACCGTATACTTATTGTCAACACTGGTTTATTGAAAGATGTTATAACTTTTCGTATAATTAAGAAACTTGGCGCAGAAAGATTTTATCCGAAAAGAAAAAATAGCAAAATAACAAAAAAAATCACCACCAACAAAAATCACGTGTGTTTACTAAAAACGCAGAGACACAAGTGACATATTCATATGAGGGAGTCATATCACGCCAGGCACTCTTTGTTTTGATTTTTGCGCACTCTGCGCATAATGTGTCAAAGGATATTTGGAAATGACAAATCCTCCTTTCGTCAAATCCTCCTCGCCTTACCCTAGCTGCTTTCTGTTTAATAATGAAATGGTTGATGCAGTCAGAATATTATTTTGGTACCTATATAACACAAAATGAATGAATATCACACATCAGAATTATATGGTATAGGTACTTACACAGAAAATGGAATTGAATATTAATAAGGCATTTTTCCCAATGTGTTGAAAATTGTTATGGCCACACACTTTGGGCTGAAATTGTGTGCTCAAAGATGGTAGATAGGATTTGCGTCAAAAACAATTCCTACTTTGTGTTGCGCCACTTCCGAAACAAAAAAGGAACTGTTACTTCCTTGTTTCGAAACATAAGTTCCTAAATAGGATCACGAATTGACACCAGAACGTCGCCAAGCCTAAAATGTGTATTCGGCTGCTAAAGGGTGTTTTTTTTAGAGGTATAGAACTTCGAATTGAAATAAAACACAAAAAAATCGTTTTAATGTCCATCAATTTGGCTCTATTGGAAGGATAATTTTATGCCATTAATGTTTAAATATGATTTCGGGCATGTGGCCGCCGCGGCTGCTTCGAATAAAGCCAAGTCTAGAGGTCCAATTTTCAACCACTTTTTCGAGCATTTGGGGCTGTATGTCGGTAATAACGCCACAAATGTTGGCTTCCAAGTCCCCTAACGTTTCTGGTTTGTTGGCGTAGGCGAGCGACTTCACATATCCCCAAAGAAAATAATCCAATGGTGTCAAATCACACGATCTTGGTGGCCAATTGACAGGTCCATTCCGCGAAATTATGCCGGTCTCCGCATAAACGGTAACTGACTCTCCAGCATCGTTTCGGAAGAAGTATGACCCAATGATTCTACCAGCCCCTAGAGCACACCAATTAGTCAGATTTTGTGGATGTAATGGCGTCTCAAGGGTCTCATGTGGATTCTCTTCACTCCAAATGCGGCAATTTTGCTTGTTGACGTAGCCATTCAACCAAATATGATGACATGCTTTAATTCTTGCTGGATCAAGAAAGAAGATGGATCTTTTCGCAAAATCTTCCATAAAGTTGATGGACGAAGCTCCAATTGCTGTACAGGGTGGCGAATCGATTCATCCGGGTCCTCTTTAACACTTTGCTCTACAGCGGCAATTGTTTCTTCGGTGCGCACTGTTCGACGTCTCTGCGGATGCGTATTATCACATAGAGTAAACGTAGTGCGAAAACGATCCATAGTTAACCGAATTAATTGCTCTGATGGACGATTATGTCGACCATAAAATGAACGGAGCTTGCGGTAAACTAACCGAACCGAACCATTATTTTCGAAATAAATTTGCACGATTTGCAAGCGTTGTTCATTTGTCAACTTGTTCATGATGAAATGGCAAACCAAACTAAAAATAAATCACTTGACAGCTGACAAAATGGCCGGCAGTTAAAATAGTGTTGCCAACTTAAAGTTCTATACCTCTAAAAAAAAACCACCCTGTACTTGGGGTATAACTGATCGAAGTCGCAGACAAAGGTTTTTTTTTTAGTGTGTGAACTAATTACTAGGGGCGGAATAAATTGTGTCTGCCCCAGGCGGCCCCAACCCACGTTTTTTTATGATTAAGGGTGTTCTATGAATGGAAAGTGGCCAAATTAATATGCTGAACCTAGAGCGTTATCTGTTGCTCAACTTGTTGCATTTTTCGTTGATGTAAGTTGTAATGGCGCTTGGTCTTTTACCACGTTACTGATGCTACATATTTTATGGTTGCGCTCCAATTGGTACCAGTTACGTCCAAAGTTGGCTCCGACTGTCGTATAACCTTGTGGCGCAACCACGTCGAAAACTCAGTTGACTTGCCCAAGCAATTGATTGGTTTCTCTGTCAGTTAATCTGCATCAGCGACTATAAATTTATTTTTCAATCAATTGCGCACATGGCACATAGTGTACCACCGGCATTACTCAACCACTCGAGTATCAGCAATTGCTGGGCTACTGACAGCGAAAAGTTGCCTAAAGCTTGGAAGCATTACCTAGATGCCTACGAAATATATCTGCCTCAAACTGTTTCTCTAAAGAACATGTCCACCAGAGAACAATTTTGGAAGTGAAGAGTCAAACACCACTGAGAAATAATTCAGAAGCCGCTGTGCGGCGTATAGTTCGTCGCCTCGCAAACGGGATTGAATATCTTACGTAGAATGGATATACCGGCAAACCTGGCAATGCCAGGACGTTTTTTGATCTTTCAAGAGATCAATTGACTGAAAAGAGCCTTTTTGAAATCGATCAACTATTGGTGGCCGCTAAAGCGCCAAAGTCCTTAAGAAGATTCGTTTGTAAAGTGCTCTCACATCAGTTGTGTCATCTTCCTCGCTGGGTACGAGATGCCACTGCAGCTACATCTGATTTGGGTGCATATCGCTGGAGACTTTACGATGCAGACTCCCAGCCAAATGCTTCATCCATTTGCCCTCATCCCAAACGAGTCAATTGTTGCAAAAACAAGAGGATTGTTGTTCTTCTCTCAATAAAACTAAGCAAACATTAACAACAACTCATTATTCATTATTCCGAAAACAAAATTAACAAAAAGCGACCCATTCCTAAATAAAAACCTCCCCCATTTGATGTTCCGTCACCTTCTCTGCGTCATTTATGTAATTGAAAGTCTGCCTTGAGTCCACCATTGTCTCCTTTGTAATCGCTTTGATTGGCATCGGACTCTTGGTAGTCTTCGTTGTATTTCCGCCATTGATTTCGATGTTTTTAATCCGGAAATTACTGCACAGATTGCCCCAGCAGCAGTGTCCCATCCTTGTCGAATTAGAAGTATTTTTCTTGAACAAGAATTCAAACATTACACTCGAGCTTAGAATTTAAATGTCTATATAGTATACCTTGCCCGCCTTACAAATGACCTTCGAACAGCAGAAGCACTTGCACAGCGGTGTTTGATCGTACGCCCTTCGAAAGTTGTCATTAGTGTATCCATAGATCAGCGGATTGATTGCTGAATTTAGAAACATCAAATAATGAGCGGTATACCAGAGTATGCGGTAGCTACCGTTCACTGCACCCGTATACGTGCCCAACAGATCGGCCCGCATAAAGACCAATACAGTGAACGGCACTCGAAGCGCTATAAACACAATAACCACTATAAACAGCGTCTTGGCGACGGTCTTCTTGTAGGACACAGTCAACGGATGGTCTCTGTTCAGGATTTTCTTTTCATAGAGGTCGAGCTGAAATGAACAATTTAGGTATACGATTTTGAGGAACTTTTTCATTGCGCGTACCTTTATAAAAATAGCCGTGTATGATATCAGCATCACACCCAACGGAAACCATACCAACGCCGATATAAGAACATACCAATACTTTGGCAGGATGTTGGGATTTTCCTTGCAATATGTTTCGGTAAAGTTTTTCCACGTCCGGACTTTGTATGTCCTGTACACAGCCAAAGGCGTTGCAATAGCGAAACCGGTTAGCCAAGTAAGCGCCATCACCACCTTCGCACCTTTCATTGTCAATCGCGCCTCCATGGGCAGCACAATAGCCGTAAGCCTGTCGTAGCTCACCGCCGAAAGATTCAAAACAGCTGTTATCAGCAAGGAACCCTCCAAAAAGCCTTCCATCTGGCATCCGGCCGCACCGAGCATGTAGTTCTGATAGAAATCATTGAACATAAACATGACTGGACATATGAGAAGAGTCGCAGTGTCCGCTACCGCCATGTTGACTATCAATAAATTAGTTGGCGTCCTTAAGGCGCGATTTTGATAGATCAAATAGATTATAATTAGATTTCCAGCGATTCCAAATAAAATCACCGGAACGAAGGTGGTTACTTTGAGGATGACCTCCCATGCTGGTATGCGGAACCAGATGCGTTCTTCAGGAAAATTTATGCTACCGTAGTCCAGCTTAAGAGGGATGAGGTTATATCACTGAGTCAAAAAGTGTATGGGAAACTATTTACCAGTTCGTCGAGTGACATGTTTTTTAGAATTGACTGAATCACGTTTTGGCTAGCAGCCCTTCTGTGTTTCGGCACTTGAAAAACTAAACGGAAACAGAAACTTCGTACAGGGCTTTACTGCGCTGTTGCGATTCATATCTAAGGCCGATAAGACTTTGCGGAAATCCGATGTAAGTGGTTAAAAGCTTTCGATGACATGGAAAGTGACAGGCTAATCATTGGGGTGTAATCGAATTATGAATTGCAGACTATGGGAGCGCTGTAGGCACTTGTACGTGTGTAAAAACGAAAACGACATTATCAGACAGGAGAGGGTATGTAATTTGTTTGTAAACTAAACTATTGACACATTGACAGGTGCCCCATCAGTATTGTTGTTAAGGGTAGAAGCAAGATTCTTGCATTCAGCAGCGGGGCATCGACAGACCTGTCGCACCAACTGACACAAATAATCATCACACGCAGCAGCATTGTCCACAAGATCAACTGGTAAAAGGGGCTAACCAGAGTGAACGTCGTGGGACTAAAGTTGCAATTTGGCACTTTTTCCAAGAACCTGTCACAATTTTTTGCCCTTTTTTTAGTTGGAGAAGGCGCTTCAAAAATGTTTCAAATGCTGTTATGTCAATATAAACACTTTTTAAATGTAACGCAGTTGCCTATCACAACACTATTATAAGTGTTTAGTGAACTTATACTTGGTAAATATCGTTCAAAAATTCAAAATAAGCTATTCTGCTTCAAAAATGGCCCTTTTTCTTGCCACTTTTCCGAATTCTGCAACGGTTACACTGAGGTTAAGCGTTTTAGGCTACGCTCCATTAGGCTGTCTGGGCCACCACAGAAAGAAAGCAATGCTAACAACGGCATCGCGCTGGAGAAAGATACGAGTACCAATTGAAGCTGCTACATTTACTGCAATAAAATTTCAAACATTCTAAAAAAAGGTAGCAAACCTTTCAATTGAGCGTAAAACTGTTGATTTGAGTCACGTGGTCTGCGTCCAACAGACACGCCTGTTCAGCGCTACCAACCGTATGATAATTATGCTACATGTATGAAAATTTCAGGTCTTGTGTGATGCATCAGCAACCCATTATCATACGCAAAATGTATGATAATTTGCACATTTTATAAAAAAAAGCAGGATCATTTTGCAATTCTCATGAGAATTTCAAGTTTAGAGCAGTTTGCTTTTATTCTCACAAAAAAAATCTATTACTTTACTCATGAAAGGTATAAAAATTACACTTTTCAATAAAAGTGAAACATGTCATCACTTACCAATCAAGTACCTACATTTTGTAACACTTTTTAAAAGTTACTCAGCCTTATTTATAAACGTATAAAAAAGAGTGAATAAAGTTATGCACCCTTTAAAATGACTCTAAACGCTTAAATCTTGTTTATATAATTTTTTCGACGTTATAGAGCTTGTAAAGGGAGATTTTTTAAGAGGTTTAGAACTTTTTTTAAAAAAAAAACACAAAAAATTCGAAAAAATGAATGAAATATTTATTTGAATCGATAGTTTGAACCTTGCAATTTAATGTTTAAAGATAATTTCATGCAAATGTTGACCGCGGCTGCGTCTCAGGTAGCCCATCCGCTGAGTCCAATTTTGGCATACTCTTTCACACATATCGGCCGGTATCTCACGAATGAATGCATGGATGTTGGCTTCCAGTGCGTCAATCGAAGCGGGCTTGTCCCTATACACATTAGCCTTGGCATACTCCCACAAAAAATAATCTAATTGTGTCAAATCGCACGATCTAGGCGGCCAATTGACCGGCCCGAAACGTGAAATTAACTGTTCACCAAACTCGCCTCGCAATTGCGCCATTGTTTCGCGTGCTGTGTGGCATGTGGCACCGTCTTGTTGAAACCACATATCATGCAAGTCAAGAACTTCCATTTCGGGCAAAAAAAAGTTTGTTATCATCGCTCGGTAGCGTTCACCATTGACAGTAACGCTGCGATTCGCATCATCTTTGAAGAAATATGGCCCAATAATGCCGCCGGCCCATAAACCGCACCAAACAGTGGCTTTTTCGGGATGCATTGGTAGCTGTTGCAATGCTTCTGGCTGATCTTCACTCCAAATGCGGCAATTTTGCTTATTTACGTACCCATTCAACCAAAAATGAGCCTCATCGCTGAACACAATTTTTCGATAAAAAAGCGGATCCTCGGCCAGCTTTCCAAGAGCCCATTCACCAAAAATTCGGCGTTGTGGTAGGTCGGCTGGCTTTAGTTCTTGCACCAGCTGTATCTTAAAAGGCTTTACGCCCAAATCCTTCCGCAAAATTTTCCACGTAGTGCTGTAACAAAGGCCTTACTGCTGGGAACGGCGCCGAATCGACATTTCGCGGTCTTCTGTCACACTAGCTGATACGGCCGCAATATTTTCTTCACTACGCACAGTACGTAAACGTGTTGGTGGTTTAATGTCCAACAAAGTAAATTTGGTGCGAAATTTGGTCACAATCTTCCGAATAGACTGCTCAGAAGGTCGAGAATGCCGATCATAAAATGGAAGCAGCGCGCGATGTACATTTCGAACCGAGCACGAATTTTGATAGTAAAATTCAATAATTTGCAAGCGTTGTTCATTTGTAAGACGATCCATGGTTAAATTGCAAACCAACCTGAAGCTGTTTGACAGTGACACAAGGTACTAAACACACGTCAGCTGTCAAAACCAGTGTTGCCAAAACCAAACCAGCTAAAAAATCACCCTTTATAAGCTAAACGCGCTTGGACGTTGTTTAGTGCCTATATAGAGGTGGAATAGTATCGAAATGTAATTTTGACTTAAAAAATCTGTCACATTTCCTCACGCAATTACAACAACTCTGTGAGTCCTCGAAGTGTCAAGTAGAGCGTTGTTGTTGTAATTGCGTGCTGAAAATCCTACTTCCAATCACTTGAAACAGTTGGACTCTGCTATGTGCTAAACGGACATTTAAAACTTGAAAGAGACATAACGCAAAGGGATCACAATAAGCAAAAACGCCTCCGTGCGCTTACCTAAAATTTCCACCACAACATTAGTTCCAACAAAGAATACAGCTCTTCCGGCAACTACTCCAAATGTGCTGCACACTAACACCCCCCTTCGTAGTTGCACACTTGACTCTGTTGACAGTAGCGGCACTATCTGTATTTACGTTATCCCATGCACCCCAACACGAAAAAGAATTAATTTCAACACTTAATAGCTTCAGATGCTGATAACCTGCAAGTATCTGCCATGTATAGAAGGGGATATGAATGAGCTGCTTTAGAACAACACGCTTATGTAAGCCGATTCCAAATGTTATGTGAGAGATTCTGTATGAACCCGTTTGAGTACTTCGAAATCCGTTAAGAATTCCCTCAGAGCTCGTACACACAGTCTAGTACTTGCTTCGCCGACCAGTCTCACACCAACAATACCCATGATCGTATCGCTAAAATGTTGTGTCCCCTACAATGGCTGTTAGCAATTTGCCTCATATTGAACTCCTTGAACAAGTGCTCGTGTCTCCAAGTGGACATCCAGGAGAATCAAAACATTCAAGTGGAACCGTTTAAAACGCGAATAAACAAACGCGACATTTCGCAATTCTTCGATAAAGGTATGGCGCATGTTTTTTTTTTGTAACGGAAACTAACAGCCAACATGTCAAATTGTAAAATCTTAAGTTTTATTGCATCACATACATATTTACAAGAGAAACAGTGCCATATGGACTATTCGAATCCAAACAAATCTTTCTTGATGTAGCCGGACTTGTGCTGCTCAAGAAACAGGATAAACTGGCCCATGCTGATCTTTGTGCCCTCGTCGTCGCCCGTCTCCGCGAAGAGTTCTTCGCGAAATCCGTCAAACCTTCGCAGGCTGTCCATTTTGTTGCGTGCTTTCTGTTTGCCTTCCGTTGCTCTGAGAGTGATTCGGTGCCATTGCATTGATTTGATGATTTTCCAGAATTCCTGAGTGTTCTCCTTCAATCCTTCGACGCATATAATTCCCGGCTTGCCGGGTCGTGAAAATCCCGATAGGTTAAGTTCACGACTTTGTTTGACGATCTCTTGGCGTTTGGTTTTACTCTTCAAGTGATGTGAATAGATCCAGAGGCGTTCAAAGTCGACGATCTCTGGTGGGTTGTCGCGCTTCTCTTGGTCTGGGTCAGTAGTGTCTTTGGTGAGAAAGTTGTCAATTTGTTCTTGAATCCACGAGACCACCTGGAAGATGCACGTTTCGGACTTTTCCATGGTGGCGATGTAGTTTTCGATCTCGTGCTTGACGGAAATCTCCTGTTTTTTCGACAGCAGCGCACTGTGGATAGTGACGATGGCATACTCGATGGCTGGATAGAGGTGAGGCAGTTCAATGCGAATTTCGATCTTATCACCGCTGCTGGTTGCGATAGTAATCGCGTAGTCCAAGTGAGCGCGGAGAGTGGTCAAGCTGCCGCCGAGGTACTCGTTGAAGTCACTAATGACACCCGGGTCGTAAATGTGCATTTCTCCCGGACTGCAGTAGATTGACGAAAGCATGTCGACTTCTTCCAGTTGTTTGGCGACGCAGTCTTTGTAGAGATCCATGATGGCGGGAGCTTGAAAAGAATGAGATGAGACATTTGTGTGTATTTTACTTTTTATTTTACAGCCTCCTATTCGTTCAATGGTTTCGAGAAGATTGAATCGGTGCCGATCATATTTCCGTTGGACATATGCATTTTTATGGTGAACCAAGTCAGGCACTCTGCTTGCCTGCACGTGAACAGAGACGGCGTTAGGAACTTTGTAATTTTTCGAATCGAAGTAAGTAGTTTTCTAGAGACTGGATCAATCCAATTACACGATCACTTTTCAGCATGACACGTATGAAGAGATGCTAAGCTTGGAAACCCCCTTAGCCATCGGCATGGATTGCAAGTCATTTGATCAGAAGGGTTTCGTGGCGCTGGCCTACAACATAACGACCTCAATCGAACAAGCCGACCAAGGATCACCGATCTTTCAAGTTGATTCCCAGCGAATCAAAGCGGTGCAATACTTTGGATCTCAAAGCATGAGAGCGGTATATCTTCGAGAAACTGAGAATGATCTATTCCTTCTGCAGACCTTTGATACGTCATCGAAAGTAAACGGTTCAGCAGAGAACCTCTTTTGTCCGTACTTTAGGTGGTCTGGCTATGGGTTCAACAAACTTGGTAAGATCCCATGCAGTAATGCGCAACGCCTGGAGCCGTTTGTCATCGATTCGGAGAATTTCATTGCTGTGGCTAATTACGCCGATCAGTATGGACGAACTGAGACAAATTCGGAAATTTACAAGTACGATCGCGAGGAGCAGCAGCTGGTTCTGTTGCAGAAGATCAAGACTTTTGCGGCAGCTGATGTAAAGTATTTCAGTGTACCCTTCGAAGAGGTTAAGAAAGTGCACTTTTTGATCTTTGGCAACACGCATTCTAAGGGTGGAAATCGGTCCGATCAGTTGGAAGCGGATTCAGTGATTTATAAATATGAGAATGGCACTTTTATTCCGTACCAGATGCTGCCGCTGTATTCGGTGCAAAAGTTTCTCCCAGTAGAGGTAAGGATGGTGAATCGAAAAATTTGTCCGCACAAAAGCATTTCTCTGCTCTTTTCAGAACGTCGAACTGGAAAAGTTCATTCTCCTTGTGGCGTGCTCCAATCAAGTGATCAAGATCTACAATTTAAACGATTGGAAGTTCGAGGAATCAAAGGCACAGTTTACAGAGGGAGCGCTTGGCAAAGGCGTGTCGAACATGCGGATATACAACGACAACGCCTACAGCTACTTAGTGATCTCCAATGAGCGCATGCTGGAGAACGAAACCAATGTTTTCCTGCCGATCTACACACAGGAGGAGCATGCGAACAGTTTGCGCCAACAGATCATCGATTGGACTATGACAACGATCGATCGTCTGGGGAAGATCGATGTGGAGAAATTGCGCAACGATGTAGTGGCTGCGGCGAGGTTGAAGAAAGATCGCAAAGTGACACAAGTTGCAGAGGTTCCATCGGCAAGAATTGAAATTGCATACACACGATCGGTGAGTTCAGCAGTTGTTCACGGTTTTTTTTCTATTTTTTCTTCTTTCATGATTGTAGCTGACCAATTCGAAACGAAATCTTAGCGCCAGCTACTGGAAGGCGCTGTCTTATGCCCACCAAGCGGTTGAGGCCTTAGAAGCCCGTGCCAACAAAAAGCTTTCCAGCAAGCGCCACGCAGCCGATGAAGAAAAACCCGAATATGTACACGAAACACTTAATGTTGGAACACTTGTGGTGCGCAATCGCCTGAAAGTAAAGCAAATCAATGGAGTCGATCCGAAAGACGTCCAACTTAAGACCATGTCTGCCCCCAAGGTCATTGTCAACGGGGATTTCCAAAGGCCACCTGAGACTAAGAGCAGAAGTGATGTTGTGCCAGAGTTTTTGGACACACTGAGTGTTGGTAATCTGAAGACCTCAGCGAAGCTTAACGACTTCAGCTGGGGTGAACTTCAATCGAATACGCTGAAGAGAACGGGACAGCAGTTCCTGAAGGCTGCTGTGAATATCAGCACATTGAAAACTGATCGGCTGCTGACCTCTTCTGGGGTAATAAACGATCAGAATATTCTAAAGCTCGTACCGATCGACGGCGGAAGGTATGTAATCAACCAGGACATACAGTTTGCAAAGCCCATCTACGCGAAGAAGCTCACGATCAACGATCGGCTGAACAACATTCATGTGCTGCAGAACAAGCTAGATGTTTTGCTGATCGACTCCGATGAAGTTCAACACATAACCGGGCGGAAGGCGTTCGACACCATTAGGCTACTGGAACCAGTCACTATATCGGTAAGTTCAAAAAAATAAGAACAGCGATCGACAACGATAATTTTTTTTTAGGGAAAAATCTTCGGCGAGCTAGACATAATGTCCCCATTCAAGCCCCTCCATCGCTCCATCAACTTAACAGGCCACTACACGATCACTGGTGATGTCGACATTAAAGAAATCCTGGCAGCTTCGAACATTATGGGCGCGTCGGGCACTCACGGCTTCAAAAAGGTTCTGGACCAGGGTCTGTCGGTGTCTGCCCCCTTGGAGGGACTAAAACTACACTTTGAGCAACCCATCGATGCGAATTCTTCGATCGCGACTTTTGTAAATGGCTTCGATCTGCAGCAATTGGTTCGGGCCGATTCGGAAGAGGTGCAGATCATCGAAGGCCATAAGACCTTTAAGGGAGATCTGCTGATTTCTAAGGGCTTTGCTCAGGCAAAGCTTGTAAACAACATCGATGTCGATCAGTTGGAAAAGAGTGTTCTCATGATAGCTGGACAGCAGAATATCACGGGAAATCTTCGATTTAAAAAACTCATTGCCAAGAGGTATGTTGCTATTTGTCGATTGTAAATAATTCTGATTTTGTGTCTCTCTAGCATTGCGTCCCCATCGATTCGATTAGAAGGCAACGATCTGTCGAACTACCTAACCAAATCTGGTGATCAAGTGTCCGAAGGATCGTTGAGGACTGACAGGCTTAGAACTCAGTTCGCAACATTTGCCAGTCTGGCAACCGAGCGCAAGATATTTGGCAATAAACTAACCGCAGTACAACAACCAAACGCAACTAGTCAAAGTCCAGACATTTTACAAAACTTCGGAGGCATTATTGACGTTCAAAATCTAAAGGTGGCTGGGTACATAAATAAAAATTCCGTCGAGGAGATTGAAAAACTGCTAACCCAGCTCAATGGAAACGTTAAATACGTCGGCGCGGTTAAAATCCACTCCGACATGAAGATTTCAAATCTCTCCTTCACTAAAACCTTCAATGGGATAACCGCTGAGGATTTCGCCAACTGCTGGCTACAACAGGGCAGAGATCAGGTCTTTACAGCGCCACAAATATTCTCAAGTGTGTCCATTCCAAAGGGACTGAACCTTTCTGGTAAACTGAATGAACACAACTTCACAGACTTTACAGTCGGTGCCTACAGGACTGATGCGGATGAGCACATATCGGACGCTGTGTTTGGTAAGGTGCTTCGACATAGATTCAAGATTTACCAGTGAAATTGTTTCTCTCTAGAAAATTCGATCCAAGTGGAAACAGCAGTACTTGCAACGACTGTCAATGGGCTTCAAATACCCGAGGACATCCTCGTTCTCAATTCTCCGGAGCCGCAAGAGCTTAAGGACAATTTGATTTGCGAAAAGAACGTTCACGTTCAGGGTCACATCCGAAATTTAGCAACTGTGAACAACATGAATCTGGACCAGCTCAACGAATACCTCGATGGGGAGTTTGAAACCATAACTGTTCAGCATGCAATCTTTGAGATTCCGCCAAGTTTCGTCACACTCAATTCGTACGATCTTAAGAAGACCATGGACACGATTTGGTTCGCCAATGCGGATGTGGATTTACAGCATCACGTCGAGATTGCTGATGGATTCTTTGAGGGACGACTGGAGTTTTATGTAAGCACTGAAGTAGTTTATGTCTTGCCAGAGAGTGAAATTCATTTCTAGGGACCAATCAACGGAATGAACTTGAAATACTTGGAGGAAAACTATTTCAGTTTGTCCAAGCCACAAGAAGTGTCAGCAGAGATGATATTTTCCAAGCAAGTTGTTTTTGAAAACGACTTTGATGTGCAAAGCCTGCAGTTGTACGGACCGATGATTGAAGGAACGAGGTGAGTTAAGTGTTTAAAAGAGAAAACATCCGTCATAACTGAACACCTGTTGTTGTACACAATTCGTATAGCATCGACCGAAGCACAATTACAACGCCCTTTCGCTGCTTATATATACTTGACTTCAGACTGAACCTTATTCGAGAATATACTTCTGAAATTGACTGGCTTGGTGAAAGATTCCGACGGGCTTTATCATTGCCGTGGCCTAGCCTAACAAATGAAAGGCAACCAATTCCCCAAAATAGCATTGAACCAAACACAAACTCTACACAAATATGTATATTTTGTTTCGTTTCACTCACATATTTCGCTCTGGCTGGATTTATTTGAGTTAATTCAATTTAATTAAAAATGCATAAAAACACTGCACAACTTTGTGACACCGCTTTAGTAAAAACAAACAAAAACAACAACTTTTGTCAACTCAAGTGTCAACAGGACAGCTGTTTTCTTACATAATTTGTGTTGGACTATCACCCGGCAGATGTCTCTCTGAGCTGTTTTGATCGTTACATTTCGAAATTGTTTACCATACGTGGGTATCTACCGTGTAATTTATTTCTACGTGTAAAATTTCTTGCCCTTGGGTCCGTCTGAAGTGAAATGCTGTGATATTTGTTTATGCTTGTCTGTCTTCTGATGAACCTTCTCATTATAATGGTTGATAATATTCTCAAAACCGTCCCGAGAGGTTCTAAATTTAGCCATTCGCATTCAGCAAAATATCGTAGTTCTGCGAAGAGAAGCATCCCTTCATTTTTGTATTACTAGGAACGATCAGTGTCAGTAATCAAATTGTTCATATCATTTCCAGTAACACTGATATAAACTTCAACGATCTCACCCAAAATTCCCTCCTCAACGTGGATAAGCAACAACGGGTCACCGGACAATGGAAAATCTTCGAAGGATTAGTCACTGGTAACTCATACCATCGCCAATTAAAACTATATTCTACTTGCGATTTGTTTCTAGGTGACCTCAACAATGTTCGCATTAACAATCTAAACCTGGCAGACGATGTGCTGCGTCTTGACTCACCGCACAATAAAATCACAGCTCAAAAACGTGCTCCATCGGCAACCATTACGAGGCTATACTGTGAGCCTGGGAGTACGGTAAACGGTGTCAATCCAACAGACTGGATTCATAGCGCCGTCTTTGTCTACGAGAACTATACAATTCAGGGCAAGGTGACACTGGACTCCGTGATCTTCTACAATGACATACAAGTTCTGGGCACAGTGAATAATGTTAGCTTTGATGAAAACAGCTTGCTGCTGCGAGATAGAGAACAAGTTATTCAAGGGAGTGTACAAATTGTTACTAAATTGCCCGAAGAACAGAGAATCCTTTCCAGTACGTTTGAGCAAATGAACGCGGTTAGTGTCAATGGATTGAATGTTGAGGAATTCTTTCGCAATCAATGTGTAGGAGGAACGAATCATCGACCTATTAAAGGTTCTGTTACGTTTATTAGTCCTGTCTACACAGAACATTTTGACAGTGCAATGGAGTTAATTCATTCGAAAGGGAATAAAGCCGACTTCAACCGAATGCGCAACAGAACGGTGGAGATGTTTGCCGAGCTGAAGGAAATTGTCCAACGCATCGAGCATGGCTATAGAGGTGAGAGGAATGTAGTGTGAAATGTGCTGAATTGTAATTCGTGAGGTGCATTTCTAGGCGATGTGTACTACCTGAGCCACTTTGAACACAAGCAAACGATGCATGTTTCTGGTAAGAAGGTTATCAGCTTAACGTTACGGGTTGGAGAGGAGTTTGTGGATATTATCGGAGTCCTAAAGGATCATTATGACAGCAATGTGATCTTTTATCGTTGGGACTTCTACCAGCAGCAGTTTGTCTTGGATAAACGTGAGTACTTCCTTTTTTTTATTACCAATCTCACAGGCAAAAAGCTCAGTTTAGGCTGGCGACACAAGTAACAATATCTCGAGGCAGTCCTTTGGTATAAAAGAGGCCGAGATCAGTGGTATTAAGTGTCGGGGATTAAGCTGTCGTTGGCTAACTGCACTAACACGCACGTTACCTAGGTCAGTGTTCTTCAACTTTCTTGTCCTTTAGAGTAAGAATGGGAGACTCTTCGTTCTTGAAATTTCCCAGCGATCTAAGACGACTGATGTACATTTTTTCTGACCAAATAGGTGTCTTCACCACACGAACATCGTTTTACGTTTCGTAGTGAATCATTCCCTATCCGAGGGCATTCGTTGCATCATTAATCGTCTGAACTGGTTCCAAACCGTTGGTTCGTTGGTTTACCCCAATAAAAACGCCCGTAAGTCATTTCTTTTAAAGCTTACACTGCCGACGACCGCCAGTTGAATCCGTTCTTCACAACAAGCGCCTCATATTTATATGCAAATAAGAGTGCCAACTGCATTAAACGGTGTATGCTTTGGCTTACACTAATTTATTCATCAAATGCTTACATGTATAATCATACAAATATATTTTATAAACTATCATCATAATAATAATAAGACAAAATAAAGAGGCAGCATAAATCATTGCATCACTGCCTCGCGCAGCAGTTTGAAACCAAATACGTTTTTAAACATCGCATTCGGTTAGATTTATGCACTCGGTCATGAATTTACTAAACAAAGTCAGACGAGCCAGCTAGGTTACATGAAATCTATCAATAAAAATGAAATACTTTTATTTAGTCAATGGAGAATTAAACGAAAGTAGAAAGAAGATAAATGAAAACAGTTTGAAGGTAGTCCCCGTCTGTTGTGCTTACAGCTTCGCCAATTCGTCCGACTGCGCTTCTATGATCGCCTTTAGGATATTCATCTCCAACTTTGCGGCTGTTTTGCCAGTCACACGGTTCATAATATTGGCCACATACAGGCCCAACGCTTCGTGTCGGTTCGAGTTGCAGAGATTCTTGAAAAACGTCGGCGGAAGTTGGTTCTCAAAGTTTCCAATATTTATAATCTCTCCGGTCGCGTTGGATTGCTTCGGCGGATTGTTATCGAAGATGATGTCCTTCTGAAAATCGAGCTCTCCAATTTGTGTATTGAAGCCGTTTGATTTGATGGTGGTGATGCCATTCGATAGATCAGTGCTGACCGAGGTATGGCTCGCCGGAATCGTTATTACATTGATTGGGTTATCTGAACTTGTGTTTGTGGTGCTGGTGGTGGAGGTGGTGGCAGCATTTATATCATCCAATATTTCTTGCTTAATTTCGACGGTAGTAGCTGCCGTTTGTGTCGTACTTGATGCTTGTTGTTGCTGAAGCTGTTGCTGTTGAAGTGCGGCAACGCTGCTTGTGGTTATTAAACTTCTCTTGTTGGCCGGACCACTTTCCTCGCGTTTTTCGACACTTTGCAGTTTGCGCTTCATTCCCTCGGAGAGTACAACTGATCGCGGGTTGTCCGACACCGATAATCTCTGTTGAGGAGCGGCTCGCACCACTAGTTGGTTTGGAGTGGCTGCAGCTGGTGGTTTTACCGCCGGCGAAGCGGCTTTTCGCAGGCTAATGCCCTTTTTTTGAAGGGCGTTTGTATAAGCTGCGTTCACCTGTTTCTGTTGTGTTTGATGCGGTTGTGAATTGGTAGCCGTGTTATCTGGTTTGACTGGTGTCGCTGCATGCGGCACCATCAGTTGTGTGTTGAGGAGCTTTTGTTCTGGTCTGGGTTCTGGATTGTTTTCTTTTTCGGGTGAGCCAGTCGAGCTGCTGCTCTTCACTGATTTGTCTTGATTGTCGCTATCGCCTTCGTAGTCTTCCTCGTCCTCGCGAACTTCAAGGAATTCGACGAAAGACTCGTCTTCTGCGTCGGCTTGTTCTTCTGGCCTGGAGAAACAAAAATTTTGTTGAATAAATGATCACATTTAAGGGGGGTTGTTAACAGGATGTCGTTCTCAATTGCGTTGCTGTTTGTAGTGATGAGGGATATGGTTTAAGGAAGAAAGGGGATGCATCGGAAGATAGCCTATGCAGTATCGCTTCCGTCGGGAAAAGACAAAACTAAATGACACCGATTGTGCTATCAACAGGACCCTAGTGCTTGACCAAACTGATAAATTAACCCAGCACCAGTAGCTGTGTTAAAAAGGGCAAACTATTGCAGCACCAAGAATGCATCTACCTGCGGTGCGAACGCAGCACGATCAAATTATGGCAATTGCAAAGTTCGGCGTGCCACTTTCAGCTGCTCTTTGTAACTTTATTGCTCCAATTCTTCGCTCTTACGCTTTCCCAAATATGTATACTCACTCTGTTTTCGGTTTGATTTCCTCCTCTTTTTGACGGCAAATATCTTCCATATTTTGGTACAATTTCCATGTACTGGACGCCTTCAGTTTCTCTTGCTCGTATTTCTTTTGTAAAACTTTAAAAATCGATTTTGCCTCATGTGCTGCATATTTGGGAAACTTATTAATTACAATTAAATTCGATTGCATGTAGGTGTACTCTTACCCGAAAGTTTATTCTTCTTTGCAACTTTAATCCAAGCATCATCTTGTTCCTTTTTGGTAGTCGACGCTTCGTTGTATGGATGCAGGGGCTTCTCTTCGGCAATGTCCGCCAGAATTTTATCCAATTGAATTGGCATTATTGCGTTTGGCAATCAATTTAAGACCGTTGTGAGTAGAAAAGATATGATTGCAATAGCACAACTGATTTTATTCAATATAGCACAAAAGAGAACGTTGAACGGCGGCAAAAGTTTTAACCCAAACGAATGGCAATGGGGACAAGCGAAATTTTATTTGATGAAAAAGAAACAGCACAGCCTTTGCAAATCTGCTTTTTTCGCTTTGTTCGGTATTGAGAGAGCTGTCTCTTTCTAACTGAACGAGTTTTTGAATGGCTGCTGTGCAGTGTGTTGTTGATGGCGGTTTTTTCGTTAAGAAATGTCATCACTTGTTCAAAGTTGGCTGTGGTTATTTTTGCACCAAAGATTTTCAAACTTTCTCGCAATTTTTTTTTTCAAAAAGCGTAATATATATGCAGTTCCCAATCAAATAGCCAATAAAATATGTACTACATATCAAGACCGACACCAGCTTAGAGTTCTGGTGCAATAGCGCTACCAAAAAATTGTCCTCCATTCTGAGGAATGTACCTATTTGACTCTCGGCGAACACTTGTAGTTTCTGACGTCTTTTTAAGAAGCCTAACTTTCGATCAGAACAAGTTGCTTTACTAATAACCACAATAACCACAGATCTAGCTCCACACATTCATTTCTTTTGGGGCTGGCCACATTTTCAACAAATGCATTTCAGTCCATTATGATAGGTGAGTTGTGAAAGCACAGCACATTTTTCTGTTCATCGCTGTTATAACCTTAAGCACAGTTTTAAGAGCTCCTTCCTGTGGAAGCACTTTGAGATCCGCTGTGGTTCTTATCAGTAGGTAATTAAATTCCACTTTAGAAATAAACAACTAAACAAGTTTGTTATGATCTCCATAAAAGAATAAAGGAACTAGCTAATCTCTTCAAATACCAATCGATACTCAAAGATCACACGATGTCCATATTTTGCGTTGCTGTAATATTGTGCGTATTTCCTCATTTGACGCTGACGAGCAACCTCCCCATTGTGATAAACACCTGGGGGTTCATCGACGCTGCCAACGAAGCATGGAGGGTTCTGCAACAGCCACACAAATCCGCTTTGGACGCCTTGGTTGAGGGTTGCAGCACTTGCGAGCGCCTTCAATGCGACGGTACGGTCGGATATGGAGGTAGCCCTGACGAGCGTGGCGAAACAACTCTAGACGCGATGATCATGGACGGAGCGACAATGAACATTGGAGCTGTGGCTGCGCTGCGTAATGTAAAAGACGCAATTAAGGTGGCTAGACATGTCTTGGAAAACACGCAGCACACTTTGTTGGTAGGCGATCAGGCAACGCAGTTTGCTGAAATGATCGGCTTCAAGAAGGAAACGCTGGCGACTCCGGCGTCGAAGAAAATTTGGGAGGAATGGTGGGACGAAGGATGTCAGCCGAATTTTTGGGTGAATGTCATGCCGGATCCAAGAAAGAGTTGTGGACCGTACAAGGCGGGGAACAAGTACGAAGAAGCTTGTGACAAAGACAAGGACAAGTTCGGCTTTGGACCAAAAAATCACGACACAATTGGAATGATTGTCATTGACGGGGATGGTCATATCTTTACGGGCACGTCGACTAATGGTGCAAGGCATAAGATTCCGGGGAGAGTGGGTGACTCACCAATCCCTGGTGCTGGAGCGTATGCGGATAACGAGGTTGGCGCAGCAGCAGCAACTGGCGATGGGGACATCATGATGCGGTTCCTGCCTTCCTTTGTCGCAGTGGAGAATCTTCGAAGAGGACAGGATCCCAGCACCGCTGCATGGGGTGCGCTGCAAAGAATTCTCAAGTACCATCCCAAATTCATGGGCGGACTCATTGTAGTCGACCGTGTGGGTGTATTCGGCGCTGCCTGCACTGGGATTGATAGGTTTCCCTTTTCTGTAGCCTATGGCAATCAAACTGAACCCGTTGTTGAATATATAGACTGTAGGGAACTATAGATGTGCGTTTCATTTGCTTGTTTTCAGATCTGTCTTGGTTGCCGAAGAGAAAGACCCTCATCGACGTCTTCAGAGTGGCTTTTGGAAAGGCCGAGTATCTCGCAATAGAGACCTCGCTTGAAGCCGAGTTCTATCAAAACGTGATTTCAACCGAGACCGAGGGACTTCACGAGATCTTCAAAGGCAACTCCTCGAGGATGATCGAGGCACTGGAGCTAGATGGCGAGCACTGCTTTGTGGTGAACAAGGAGCACAAGGCTGTGATGAGCGTCTACTGTGTGGAAATAAAGGAGAACAGGCTACGGTTCGTGGAGAAGAATGATCTCAGGAGGGATGGCGTGATTCAAGTAGGGCGTGAATTAAAAAATAAAAAAGCTCGTGTACAAATCGCTTATTTCAGATCGTCTCACTGGAGAAAGACTACTTAGCAGCACTTCTAGCCGACTGTGTGGAGATTTGGAAGCCAAACGAACCAGAAAAGCCAATACAAAGGATCTCTACAGTCAATCCGTCGCAAATTGCAGCTGTAGTGGCCACAAACTCAACGAAATTCCTAGCAATCTGCTCGAAAATCACACCAAAATCTTTTCACCATGGCTCTGTGGACATCTACAGGTAGGCGCATACCCGAATCCGCATTCTTTGCTTACGATTTCTTTTCCACAGATCATCAGAAGACACCTCATTCGAGCACATCCAGACAATTGACATAGTCAGCCCGCTGCAAGTTGAATTCGCCCTTCTTCCCGAATCGCAGGACATACTACTCAACGTTCTCACCGAGAGCTTCGACGAACCGTTGGCCATCTATCAATATAAAGGTATCGTCGGCTTCCAACCAATTGTCGGCTCGTCCACAGTACCACCGGGCGCTGCGCTCAGCATAATCAATCTCAAGGCCAGTCAGCAGCACCTACTCGCAGTGATGTCCGAGGACGATATCACTCTCATCGAAGCCGTTCTAAGCAAAACTTAACGAAAACACCGTTTATGTACTTTACGTAAAATATAATTTTCCTTATTTATTGTTTAAAAAAAAACGCCGCTCACTCGATTTACTGCTTAATCGTCGCTCGATTCGACATTTTCCGTTTGTAGTCCCTTGAATGTGACTACTGGAACATAGGTGACCAATGTGAACAGTTTGTTGGGTGAGTCCTCATCGTCATTGCGGCGACGAGCGAGTCGGACGCGAACACGGAATGGTGTGCTCCTGCAAAAACGAAAGTACATTTAGCTTGCCAATTGAGTTTATCTTCCTTGCGAGTGTACTTACCGAATACCCTTGGACCAGATGTGTTTATTCAAACGGGTATCGATCCTGACATCATTGGTTCCCATTTCCTTCTCGGCGAATTTACGGATTTCCTTGATGGCACGAGGGGCGCGTTTCTTGAAACCAATATTGTGCACACGCTTGGACAAGTGGATTGTGCACTCACGGGTAACAACTTCGTTGATAGCCGACTTGTTTCGTTTCTCAACTTTTGTCTTTGCCATTTTGTTTGCTAATTAAGCTACACACACAGACCTGTGAACAAGTTAAGAGCATTCATTAGATTTTCCATACACAAAATGGTCAGAGGTATTTATTTTTTCTCCTTTTTAAGATTTAATTTTATCACAACACTGAGGGGGGAAATTATTGAAATTTCACCGCAGTTCGATGCAATGGAATTTATGCGGTCGATATTGTGCGTCATTTTGCAAAGAATTTCAATAATTTCATGGATGTTTTTAGATTTTTTTACAGAAATTTTAATAAAACCAACCTATCGGAAATGAAAGCCTGACGTAAAAGAATTGACGGCTGTCAGATTCGGCGCCATCTACATTTGAAATGGGATGCTCGGAAGTAGTTCAGTGATGCCAAGCTGTGGATGAAATGGGTGCAGTCAGAGGATATGGAGTTTTTTTTTCAATTGAAATATGATTCAATACCATTTCAGTATCAGCAAGCTGTTTTTCACCAATAATATCAAAAGTCATACTATATATTCTATAGAATCTTGGTAGGGCAAATTTTCACGTAATTCATTTTTAACTAAGTCCAAGTCTCAATTCCACTTAATAATTATTATTATTTTCAGAGAATTTTGTGACACTATCATTTCGAAAAGATCTTTACCATTTTTAAAATGCAGATAACAAGCATCATTTAGGTGTTGTAGTTGAAAATCGGTTGCTAAAATTCTACCAAGGAATTGCGATCAAAAATATCTACAAATCGTTGGTTTGGTTTCCTCTTTTTTTAGAGGCTCCAGGAAGTTTTTTTCTAAAATTCTTCGCTACATCAAGGATTTCACACGAAACATGTAGCACCTGGAAGTTGAAACTTCTCTCCATCAACTCAAAATATGGTTACTTGGTAGACGTCAGATTTGAATTACATTTGTTCAATTAGAGCACCTCGGGAGCCGCAAGTTTTGGAACGCAGCCAAATGTGACGTTTGAAAAACATTTGTGGCTTCATACAAAATAAAATACATATTTCTTATTCTATTGATGCAATAAATAAAACATGTTAACAACTGTGTGTAAGATTCTTAGCCTTTCCAATCTAATCCCCTACTAACCGATTTGACCTTAGTATCCCTCGTAGCTGTCGGATTCCTTTGGGGTGCGACCAATCCCTTTATCCGCCTCGGCTCACAGGGAATAGAAAAAATCGAAACAGGTTCAAAACTTAAAAATATTATTTTAGAAATTCGTTTCATTGGATCACGACTGAACTATTGGATTCCATTTCTCTTAAATCAACTCGGCAGTGTCTTGTACGTGTACACGCTCCAAAGCGTTAGCATTTCGGCTGCTGTACCAATTGCTAACTCGCTCAGTTTTGTGTTTACAGCCGTAGTGGGTTATTTAATCGGAGAGACGATTCCAAAAAGAAGTGAGATCCATACAGTACAATTTTCGAGAGCTTTTCCTCTTAGTTTCTTTACAGGCGTGATTCTGGGAACGGTATTCGTTGCGCTGGGGACTTCTTTGATCATTTATGACAAGTTGCTCGAGGAACGATCTAAAGTGATTAATGTGGAATACTACGCCAGATAGTATCGTCATACTTTAATATGCAACAATTTTAGAAATACAAAAAAAAAATAAGGCAATGGTGATGTTGAAGTGTATTTTGTTAGAACGCTGTATGCACGGCATCAACGAGAGTTTCCATGCTGACGATGGGCGTCTGCGGAGTAATTCCATGACCCAGATTGGCAATGTAGCGCGTTTTACCGAACTTCTTTACCATTTCTGTGGTTAGCGAGCGGATTTCCTCCTAAGAATGTTTGTTATGTGTTCAAGTGTTTATGAAGAGTTAAACGAACAAAGTTACTTACGGGGGTCTTGTACATATCCTCGGGGGCTAGATTGCCTTGCAGTGTGATGTCTGGGCCTACTTCTCGCCTGGCGTCGACAGGATCCACAGTCCAATCGATGCCGATGACGTCGTAGCCAAGAGCAGCTTGTTCCTTGAGGGAGTGGCCAGCTCCTTTTGCGTAAAGCACCTTGAAATTAAAAACATAGTAGACTTGTACTGTGTATACAAACGAGTTCTAGTACAAACCATGGGAACTGGTAAAATCCCCTGACTTTCTAGCCTTTCGACAAGCGTATCTCGGATTCGCTTTATGTACGGCACTGCCACCTCGATAAACGTCTCTTTGGACAAGTGCTCAGCGCTAGACTCAAAGACTTGCAGCATCTGAGCACCAGCTTTCACTTGCATCTCTAGGTAGTCCACAATACCAGCCGTTAGCATAGACAAGAGCTTTTTGGAATCCTCTGGATAATCTGTTAGCCACCCCTTAGCTTTCGACATGGTTTTGCTACCACCTCCTTCGATCATATAGCCCATCAGAGTCCACGGAGCTCCAGTGAATCCAATCAAGGGCACCTTGCCGTCCAACTTGTGTCTCATCATGGTAATGGCATCGCCTACATATGTCAGCCTGTCCACTGCCCCATCTGGAGTCAACTTCTCCAGATCCGCTGGTGTTTCTAAAGGCTCCGGAAATACGGGCCCCACTCCAGCTCTCATTTCGACAGTCATACCGAAAGCTTGTGGAATCACCAGTATATCTGAGAAAATGATAGACGCATCCAAATCAAACCTTCTCAGCGGCTGCATGGTAACTTCACACGCCAACTCTGGTGTACGACAAACCTCAAAGAATTCATGCTTCTTACGGACTTCTTGAAATTCGGGTAGATAGCGTCCAGCTTGTCGCATAACCCAAACCGGCACCCGATCTACGGCTTCGCCACGGGCTGCCCGCAGTACATTATTGTTCTTCAGTGCTGGAAAATTCTAAAATATAAATTAAAATATGTGTGTTATGTTGTGGTCGGTGGAGTGGGAAAAAAAAATTGCCTAATCACTTTCAAAATTCCGATTGAAGAATGTATAAGGAACTGAAGTAGCAAAAACACTGCACATTCAGTTCGAATTACTGACATTTTACAAACGTGTGATGTAAGATCTAGGTCACACTGTGGCTTCTTACCGTTGCGTCTTTCATTATGAGTAAATTTTATTTAAATTAATTGGAAAAAGTCAAAGGAAAATGCACCTAACATGCAATGGGAATGGAAACGATTTTGCTGCTAAATATGTCAGCCCGAGTGACAATTGCGGTTCGGTTGACCTTTGACTTCTTTCGTTTTTTCCTTTGGGCTGTCATTTGCATTATGGGTGCGTTTACAGGCGTTGGTATTTAAAGTGATTTCGTTTCTCTAATATTTTTTTAGATTCTTCAAAATAACATGGTATTCGATTGGGCTTCTTAAGATCCGCTTTCAGATTTCGTGCGTCTACGTCTACTCGGACATAAAAACTGAATTTTTTTTTTTTGATGATATTCGTTCGATTGGAATATATGTAGCCTTCGAAACTTTTCTAAGCGTTTTCCACTCACTAGCTTAATTTTATATTAAAAAACTGGAAATTTGCGCCCAGATTGATTACTAAAAACTAAACATTTGTACACAAGTAATTGACCAAAATAGATCCACCCGAAGCAATGCGTCTATTTGCAGTTGAAAAATTTCATGAAATCGTAAACAAATTCCACTAGTTGTCAAACTCAAATGTACTTGTATTGGTAAATCTAAAACAACTCTGAGAAAATTCGCAAGAAGTGTCCTGAAATCGAAAAAAGGTTTTCTGAGTCGACCTAGGGAAAAAATAGTGTTCTGGGGTCCCCAATCGAGTATTTACCACATTAAGCGTAGTACGCTGCTTGAGCTAAACTAAATTTTATCTGGTCTCCAACTTTTCTCTCCAAACATCAGCTTAAGTCGTAGCTAAATTGTGCTGCGTACTCTAGCAGCTGTTCTTTGAAAAAATTCCTTCAAAAATGTAATTCTCTCTTATTTCAACTATGTCTGATTCTAGGTACTTCTCGTCCATGTAATAATTAAAAAAAACTCATCCTTGCATACTTTTCCGCAACAGAGCAACAAATACACAACGATCTGTCAGAATTTATCTTGAGAAAATGTGCTGAGTGCCGACCCATTTAATAGACACGCTAAATTTTGACAGACACATGAAGTACATTCTGAAACAAAAGTTTGATTATTTAGCTCGAGCTGCGTACCACTCAGCTAAATGGGTTCGCTTTAATTTAGCTCAGCTCAATCTTGGAAGAATTTTGTATGGGAGCTAAAGTTTAGCTCGAGCACCGAACTAAGCTTTAGTCTTAAGTCGTATTCTATTGGAACAGTTTTTCATTCAGATTCCGAGCAGTTTCCCTGCTCTAGAAATCAGCTGTTGTTGATTTTCATGTTAAATTTGTTTAAAAATTATATATAAAAAAGTAATTGTGAAGTTTCCATGAAAGCTTATACTCGATATAACGTCCACCTTAGAAATACCGCTTTAATATTAAAAGCTCCCAAACATACAGTGCTATTAAAACTTAAGTTTTTATTTTCCGCCATCATGTTCAAGCCCCAAAAGAAAATTGACGATAAAAAAGAACAGTCGGACAAAACCCAGAGAAGGAACAAAAAAAGTTCGGCAGGCAAAGCCAAAACGTGAATTGTGTCGTCGTGTCTCGTGTCAGACAACTTGGTCAGAAAATTAAAATAATCATCCCATCAGCTTCTGTCGTATTTTTAATCAGCAATTAAATCAGTTATTTGCTAAAAAAAACAATGGCCGATGAACTACCCAATCTTGTTGCTGGTCATCCTCCAGCAGGTGAGTTGTTTTCAAAATTAGTCTAATACGCACTGAGTATCACATCCATGAGTACAGTACATATACATTTGTTAACCTAACATTAGTAGGTATGCATTCAAATTTATGAAGAAAAACCGATGTAAAAAGAATACGCCAGAGCGTTGTTCCAAAATTTACCTTGAAATTGATGATAAAGAAATGAAATAAGCTTCTGCGTCGTAATAAAGTTTTCGGAACCTCAACTTACACCTCAGAATAGCCAAGGTCAGGAAATGTTTGGTGTCATCCAAATGCAATGCCTGCGACTGACACTGAATAAAGGGCATTTCGTGTAGTTGGGGACATTCGAGGTCAAATCAAAAGTACGTGCATAGGTAAAATGTATTGCTCCAAAAAAACTGGAATGTATGCTTTGTTGACGATGTTTATTTACAAAATGACCGGTTTTGTATTCAAAGCAAGCTCTTGTGAGTAGAATAGACAAGAAACTTGTTTGATTTATCCAAACAAGTCTTGTAGCCAAACATACAAACGAGAGGGGCATTTCATTATCGATGAAATATCATCTATGACATCGGACTTCACCAATGGCTAATTATTTTAAAAATGTTTGGGCAATAAAGCCCAGCCCACTTCCATTTTATGTTTGGGAGCTATCTCCACGTTATCAGTTCTTATCTGTTGTACTAAAAAAAATTCCATTCCATTTGGGATGGGAGCGTTTTAGAAATTATAGCAATTTCTTTGCTGTGTCATCAACATGCAGTTTATCAATTGGCGTCATTGCTTTAAGATCACTATCTTCGCTAACAGCTTCTACTTTGCCCATAAGTTAATTGATACTGTTACTGTAAATGTGTTATCAAACGTTAAGTACCAGTCTGAAATTCACTGACACTACCCAAGTGGACAAACGTTGCAACAAAATGCTCGTCTTAACAGTCTTAATAGCATATTTAAAAAGGAAAACCCTGCAAAATTCGTATATATATAAAGGGTGATTTTTTAGCTGGTTTGGTTTTGGAAACACTGGTTTTGACAGCTGACGTGTGTTTAGTACCTTGTGTCACTGTCAAACAGCTTCAGTTTGGTTTGCAATTTAACCATGGATCGTCTTACAAATGAACAACGCTTGCAAATTATTGAATTTTACTATCAAAATTCGTGCTCGGTTCGAAATGTTCATCGCGCGCTGCTTCCATTTTATGATCGGCATTCTCGACCTTCTGAGCAGTCTATTCGGAAGATTGTGACCAAATTTCGCACCAAATTTCGCACCAAATTTACTTTGTTGGACATTAAACCACCAACACGTTTACGTACTGTGCGTAGTGAAGAAAATATTGCGGCCGTATCAGCTAGTGTGACAGAAGACCGCGAAATGTCGATTCGGCGCCGTTCCCAGCAGTTAGGCCTTAGTTACAGCACTACGTGGAAAATTTTGCGGAAGGATTTGGGCGTAAAGCCAGCCGACCTACCACAACAACAAGACGGTGCCACATGCCACACAGCACGCGAAACAATGGCGCAATTGCGAGGCGAGTTTGGTGAACAGTTAATTTCACGTTTCGGGCCGGTCAATTGGCCGCCTAGATCGTGCGATTTGACACCATTAGATTATTTTTTGTAAACCTCTTAAAAAATCACCCTTTATAAGGGAAGACCCAATACCGACCTCCACACCTACTAATACTCCTATTTTTGTTGCAGTTAAAGCCGGTGGCATGCGAATTGTCCAACATAAAGCACCCAACTCGGAAAGAGCACCCAAGGATGCTGAAGACTGCACAGGACTAACTGTAAGTGCCACATTTCGAATACCCACTCAAGAATATTTCTCTTAAATTGTCCCTTTAATTTTCAGCAACCGGTAAGTGTCAATACAATGTCCGTAAGCGGTGCCCCAGTTAAGGGTAACTCAGATTACACTCCAAAAGCTGCCCAAGTTGCGCACTTACCGAAGCCGCCAGATACTTTCGCAATGAAGCCAACAGCTAACATTCAACAGCCAAGGAAGTAGAGCTTCCAACAATCAAAAAGGAAAACATCAACAACACAACTGAAATGATATCGTTTAAATATTTTTATACAACGGGGTACAATAGGGCGTTATTTTTGTTAGAGAAAGCTCTTGTTCTATTTTGCATTCCTTGATTTGTATTTACTTTCAATAGTTAATAATTGATGGAATCAATTAAGATCTGTTTTTTTTTTTCGTTTCTCGACTTTAAAATATAATTGTTTATTACAAACACGCATATACAATATTATTGCTTGTTTGTTTCCATATTAAATTTTTTCACTAATTGTTAAGTTAACGAGATTAAAGCGAATTTTGTCAGAAGTAATTTCTTTTATAAAGGGGTTGTGGGCAAAGTTCGTGGTGAACTGTGAACAGGGCAGCAACTAATAAGCCTCTCAAGTTTGGCGCCACCTTGGGTGAGTTCTTTCGGTGGCTTGGTCAACTATTTTTGAAATAATTTTTCCGTCAACGATCATCGGCTTATAAAAGTTCTAATCCTTGAGTTTTATTTTTCTTTACTAAAGTAGTAGCGATGCACTCTCCTTAGTTGTTTGGAAGGGAACCTTACTACAATGTTTTCATTTGGCCTTTTTTATTTTGCTCACATGATCTATATAGATCATTCATTTCCACGGTTTACAACAATAGTATGAGATCCAACTTTTGTTGTAAACCGTGCAAATCAATGATCCATATAGATCATGCGAGCATAATAAAAAAGGCCTATTATCGCCCAAAGAAAGATCGATTGGTTAGAATTATCCTTCGCTCAATATGTGATCAGATGTCGCTTTTAGTTGTAACAGTAGAACCGAGGAAGGTCAAGCCCCCTACCACAGACAAACCAAATCATGTCGATGACCCCTACTATCTCAAATTGATAACTCTTTGTTGTTGTCGTTTTGGGCGCGGCTGCATATTGACAGTGTATGATTGGTTTTACCTGGGTTGACTGCTGCCTGCACGTCTTGAATGTGAATGGTGGCTTGAAAATGCCTTACAATAACTATTTCAAGTACGACGCGATGACGAATTGCTTTGTTAATTTTGTTTGGGCATCAAAGGTCTCGGTTTGATGGTTATCAATAGTGATGCCGCAGCGCTCTTCATTCCCATCCTACACAGGAGTAGACACGGCTATGTGTACGCTTCAGTCTTTCACCTCGTTGCTTTGCTTGGCTGGCTGCTATCTAAGCATCGTTGTGATGGATTATCTAGGATCCATTTTGGTGTCATTCGCAGAGATCAGTGATACCCTTGGAACTCTATTGAATTTTAAGTAAAATTTGCATTTTGCTGGGCGAGCTCTTTCAGACTTTGCTTTCCTATTGAAGACAGTTAACTGCGATAGAGTTACAGTCAATAAAGTTTAACGTGGCTCGGCATATGAGCTGAGAATACCTAGGCATACGTAATGTACTAGTAATCTCTGTTTACCCACCCAGATACCTATTCGATTTTTCTAGCAACCTAATCTGGTTTTTGCCTCTTAAATGTTCTTATCTTCGCTGGCGACTATTGCTCGATTGCTCTATGATACGTAAGCAGTTTTAAAACACACTCAGGCGTCATCCAGCGCACAAGCAAATGAATCATTACGCGCTGTGATTACTGAGGAATCATTCGTCGAGCATATTTCATTCAAATTTCTTTAAAAATATAATTCACTGCATTTTTTTCGCTGTTAGGTTGGTTGGTATTCCCATCGCTGTAATCATTGTCGCCCTACTGAACTTCGGTGGTCCGAGGTGCAAGCTTCAAACTTGTAGTCGATTAGCGTCGAAGTGGTTCGATTCCACCTGGAGGGCGGAAGGGGGCATTTCATTATCGATGAAATATCATCTATGACATCGGACTTCACCAATGGCTAATTATTTTAAAAATGTTGGGGCAATAAAGCCCAGCCCACTTCCATTTTATGTTTGGGAGCTATCTCCACGTTATCAGTTCTTATCTGTTGTACTAAAAAAAATTCCATTCCATTTGGGATGGGAGCGTTTTAGAAATTATAGCAATTTCTTTGCTGTGTCATCAACATGCAGTTTATCAATTGGCGTCATTGCTTTAAGATCACTATCTTCGCTAACAGCTTCTACTTTGCCCATAAGTTAATTGATACTGTTACTGTAAATGTGTTATCAAACGTTAAGTACCAGTCTGAAATTCACTGACACTACCCAAGTGGACAAACGTTGCAACAAAATGCTCGTCTTAACAGTCTTAATAGCATATTTAAAAAGGAAAACCCTGCAAAATTCGTATATATATAAAGGGTGATTTTTTAGCTGGTTTGGTTTTGGAAACACTGGTTTTGACAGCTGACGTGTGTTTAGTACCTTGTGTCACTGTCAAACAGCTTCAGTTTGGTTTGCAATTTAACCATGGATCGTCTTACAAATGAACAACGCTTGCAAATTATTGAATTTTACTATCAAAATTCGTGCTCGGTTCGAAATGTTCATCGCGCGCTGCTTCCATTTTATGATCGGCATTCTCGACCTTCTGAGCAGTCTATTCGGAAGATTGTGACCAAATTTCGCACCAAATTTACTTTGTTGGACATTAAACCACCAACACGTTTACGTACTGTGCGTAGTGAAGAAAATATTGCGGCCGTATCAGCTAGTGTGACAGAAGACCGCGAAATGTCGATTCGGCGCCGTTCCCAGCAGTTAGGCCTTAGTTACAGCACTACGTGGAAAATTTTGCGGAAGGATTTGGGCGTAAAGCCAGCCGACCTACCACAACAACAAGACGGTGCCACATGCCACACAGCACGCGAAACAATGGCGCAATTGCGAGGCGAGTTTGGTGAACAGTTAATTTCACGTTTCGGGCCGGTCAATTGGCCGCCTAGATCGTGCGATTTGACACCATTAGATTATTTTTTGTAAACCTCTTAAAAAATCACCCTTTATAAGGGAAGACCCAATACCGACCTCCACACCTACTAATACTCCTATTTTTGTTGCAGTTAAAGCCGGTGGCATGCGAATTGTCCAACATAAAGCACCCAACTCGGAAAGAGCACCCAAGGATGCTGAAGACTGCACAGGACTAACTGTAAGTGCCACATTTCGAATACCCACTCAAGAATATTTCTCTTAAATTGTCCCTTTAATTTTCAGCAACCGGTAAGTGTCAATACAATGTCCGTAAGCGGTGCCCCAGTTAAGGGTAACTCAGATTACACTCCAAAAGCTGCCCAAGTTGCGCACTTACCGAAGCCGCCAGATACTTTCGCAATGAAGCCAACAGCTAACATTCAACAGCCAAGGAAGTAGAGCTTCCAACAATCAAAAAGGAAAACATCAACAACACAACTGAAATGATATCGTTTAAATATTTTTATACAACGGGGTACAATAGGGCGTTATTTTTGTTAGAGAAAGCTCTTGTTCTATTTTGCATTCCTTGATTTGTATTTACTTTCAATAGTTAATAATTGATGGAATCAATTAAGATCTGTTTTTTTTTTTCGTTTCTCGACTTTAAAATATAATTGTTTATTACAAACACGCATATACAATATTATTGCTTGTTTGTTTCCATATTAAATTTTTTCACTAATTGTTAAGTTAACGAGATTAAAGCGAATTTTGTCAGAAGTAATTTCTTTTATAAAGGGGTTGTGGGCAAAGTTCGTGGTGAACTGTGAACAGGGCAGCAACTAATAAGCCTCTCAAGTTTGGCGCCACCTTGGGCGAGTTCTTTCGGTGGCTTGGTCAACTATTTTTGAAATAATTTTTCCGTCAACGATCATCGGCTTATAAAAGTTCTAATCCTTGAGTTTTATTTTTCTTTACTAAAGTAGTAGCGATGCACTCTCCTTAGTTGTTTGGAAGGGAACCTTACTACAATGTTTTCATTTGGCCTTTTTTATTTTGCTCACATGATCTATATAGATCATTCATTTCCACGGTTTACAACAATAGTATGAGATCCAACTTTTGTTGTAAACCGTGGAAATCAATGATCCATATAGATCATGCGAGCATAATAAAAAAGGCCTATTATCGCCCAAAGAAAGATCGATTGGTTAGAATTATCCTTCGCTCAATATGTGATCAGATGTCGCTTTTAGTTGTAACAGTAGAACCGAGGAAGGTCAAGCCCCCTACCACAGATAAACCAAATCATGTCGATGACCCCTACTATCTCAAATTGATAACTCTTTGTTGTTGTCGTTTTGGGCGCGGCTGCATATTGACAGTGTATGATTGGTTTTACCTGGGTTGACTGCTGCCTGCACGTCTTGAATGTGAATGGTGGCTTGAAAATGCCTTACAATAACTATTTCAAGTACGACGCGATGACGAATTGCTTTGTTAATTTTGTTTGGGCATCAAAGGTCTCGGTTTGATGGTTATCAATAGTGATGCCGCAGCGCTCTTCATTCCCATCCTACACAGGAGTAGACACGGCTATGTGTACGCTTCAGTCTTTCACCTCGTTGCTTTGCTTGGCTGGCTGCTATCTAAGCATCGTTGTGATGGATTATCTAGGATCCATTTTGGTGTCATTCGCAGAGATCAGTGATACCCTTGGAACTCTATTGAATTTTAAGTAAAATTTGCATTTTGCTGGGCGAGCTCTTTCAGACTTTGCTTTCCTATTGAAGACAGTTAACTGCGATAGAGTTACAGTCAATAAAGTTTAACGTGGCTCGGCATATGAGCTGAGAATACCTAGGCATACGTAATGTACTAGTAATCTCTGTTTACCCACCCAGATACCTATTCGATTTTTCTAGCAACCTAATCTGGTTTTTGCCTCTTAAATGTTCTTATCTTCGCTGGCGACTATTGCTCGATTGCTCTATGATACGTAAGCAGTTTTAAAACACACTCAGGCGTCATCCAGCGCACAAGCAAATGAATCATTACGCGCTGTGATTACTGAGGAATCATTCGTCGAGCATATTTCATTCAAATTTCTTTAAAAATATAATTCACTGCATTTTTTTCGCTGTTAGGTTGGTTGGTATTCCCATCGCTGTAATCATTGTCGCCCTACTGAACTTCGGTGGTCCGAGGTGCAAGCTTCAAACTTGTAGTCGATTAGCGTCGAAGTGGTTCGATTCCACCTGGAGGGCGGAAGGGGGCATTTCATTATCGATGAAATATCATCTATGACATCGGACTTCACCAATGGCTAATTATTTTAAAAATGTTGGGGCAATAAAGCCCAGCCCACTTCCATTTTATGTTTGGGAGCTATCTCCACGTTATCAGTTCTTATCTGTTGTACTAAAAAAAATTCCATTCCATTTGGGATGGGAGCGTTTTAGAAATTATAGCAATTTCTTTGCTGTGTCATCAACATGCAGTTTATCAATTGGCGTCATTGCTTTAAGATCACTATCTTCGCTAACAGCTTCTACTTTGCCCATAAGTTAATTGATACTGTTACTGTAAATGTGTTATCAAACGTTAAGTACCAGTCTGAAATTCACTGACACTACCCAAGTGGACAAACGTTGCAACAAAATGCTCGTCTTAACAGTCTTAATAGCATATTTAAAAAGGAAAACCCTGCAAAATTCGTATATATATAAAGGATGATTTTTTAGCTGGTTTGGTTTTGGAAACACTGGTTTTGACAGCTGACGTGTGTTTAGTACCTTGTGTCACTGTCAAACAGCTTCAGTTTGGTTTGCAATTTAACCATGGATCGTCTTACAAATGAACAACGCTTGCAAATTATTGAATTTTACTATCAAAATTCGTGCTCGGTTCGAAATGTTCATCGCGCGCTGCTTCCATTTTATGATCGGCATTCTCGACCTTCTGAGCAGTCTATTCGGAAGATTGTGACCAAATTTCGCACCAAATTTACTTTGTTGGACATTAAACCACCAACACGTTTACGTACTGTGCGTAGTGAAGAAAATATTGCGGCCGTATCAGCTAGTGTGACAGAAGACCGCGAAATGTCGATTCGGCGCCGTTCCCAGCAGTTAGGCCTTAGTTACAGCACTACGTGGAAAATTTTGCGGAAGGATTTGGGCGTAAAGCCAGCCGACCTACCACAACAACAAGACGGTGCCACATGCCACACAGCACGCGAAACAATGGCGCAATTGCGAGGCGAGTTTGGTGAACAGTTAATTTCACGTTTCGGGCCGGTCAATTGGCCGCCTAGATCGTGCGATTTGACACCATTAGATTATTTTTTGTAAACCTCTTAAAAAATCACCCTTTATAAGGGAAGACCCAATACCGACCTCCACACCTACTAATACTCCTATTTTTGTTGCAGTTAAAGCCGGTGGCATGCGAATTGTCCAACATAAAGCACCCAACTCGGAAAGAGCACCCAAGGATGCTGAAGACTGCACAGGACTAACTGTAAGTGCCACATTTCGAATACCCACTCAAGAATATTTCTCTTAAATTGTCCCTTTAATTTTCAGCAACCGGTAAGTGTCAATACAATGTCCGTAAGCGGTGCCCCAGTTAAGGGTAACTCAGATTACACTCCAAAAGCTGCCCAAGTTGCGCACTTACCGAAGCCGCCAGATACTTTCGCAATGAAGCCAACAGCTAACATTCAACAGCCAAGGAAGTAGAGCTTCCAACAATCAAAAAGGAAAACATCAACAACACAACTGAAATGATATCGTTTAAATATTTTTATACAACGGGGTACAATAGGGCGTTATTTTTGTTAGAGAAAGCTCTTGTTCTATTTTGCATTCCTTGATTTGTATTTACTTTCAATAGTTAATAATTGATGGAATCAATTAAGATCTGTTTTTTTTTTTCGTTTCTCGACTTTAAAATATAATTGTTTATTACAAACACGCATATACAATATTATTGCTTGTTTGTTTCCATATTAAATTTTTTCACTAATTGTTAAGTTAACGAGATTAAAGCGAATTTTGTCAGAAGTAATTTGTTTTATAAAGGGGTTGTGGGCAAAGTTCGTGGTGAACTGTGAACAGGGCAGCAACTAATAAGCCTCTCAAGTTTGGCGCCACCTTGGGTGAGTTCTTTCGGTGGCTTGGTCAACTATTTTTGAAATAATTTTTCCGTCAACGATCATCGGCTTATAAAAGTTCTAATCCTTGAGTTTTATTTTTCTTTACTAAAGTAGTAGCGATGCACTCTCCTTAGTTGTTTGGAAGGGAACCTTACTACAATGTTTTCATTTGGCCTTTTTTATTTTGCTCACATGATCTATATAGATCATTCATTTCCACGGTTTACAACAATAGTATGAGATCCAACTTTTGTTGTAAACCGTGCAAATCAATGATCCATATAGATCATGCGAGCATAATAAAAAAGGCCTATTATCGCCCAAAGAAAGATCGATTGGTTAGAATTATCCTTCGCTCAATATGTGATCAGATGTCGCTTTTAGTTGTAACAGTAGAACCGAGGAAGGTCAAGCCCCCTACCACAGACAAACCAAATCATGTCGATGACCCCTACTATCTCAAATTGATAACTCTTTGTTGTTGTCGTTTTGGGCGCGGCTGCATATTGACAGTGTATGATTGGTTTTACCTGGGTTGACTGCTGCCTGCACGTCTTGAATGTGAATGGTGGCTTGAAAATGCCTTACAATAACTATTTCAAGTACGACGCGATGACGAATTGCTTTGTTAATTTTGTTTGGGCATCAAAGGTCTCGGTTTGATGGTTATCAATAGTGATGCCGCAGCGCTCTTCATTCCCATCCTACACAGGAGTAGACACGGCTATGTGTACGCTTCAGTCTTTCACCTCGTTGCTTTGCTTGGCTGGCTGCTATCTAAGCATCGTTGTGATGGATTATCTAGGATCCATTTTGGTGTCATTCGCAGAGATCAGTGATACCCTTGGAACTCTATTGAATTTTAAGTAAAATTTGCATTTTGCTGGGCGAGCTCTTTCAGACTTTGCTTTCCTATTGAAGACAGTTAACTGCGATAGAGTTACAGTCAATAAAGTTTAACGTGGCTCGGCATATGAGCTGAGAATACCTAGGCATACGTAATGTACTAGTAATCTCTGTTTACCCACCCAGATACCTATTCGATTTTTCTAGCAACCTAATCTGGTTTTTGCCTCTTAAATGTTCTTATCTTCGCTGGCGACTATTGCTCGATTGCTCTATGATACGTAAGCAGTTTTAAAACACACTCAGGCGTCATCCAGCGCACAAGCAAATGAATCATTACGCGCTGTGATTACTGAGGAATCATTCGTCGAGCATATTTCATTCAAATTTCTTTAAAAATATAATTCACTGCATTTTTTTCGCTGTTAGGTTGGTTGGTATTCCCATCGCTGTAATCATTGTCGCCCTACTGAACTTCGGTGGTCCGAGGTGCAAGCTTCAAACTTGTAGTCGATTAGCGTCGAAGTGGTTCGATTCCACCTGGAGGGCGGAAGGGGGCATTTCATTATCGATGAAATATCATCTATGACATCGGACTTCACCAATGGCTAATTATTTTAAAAATGTTGGGGCAATAAAGCCCAGCCCACTTCCATTTTATGTTTGGGAGCTATCTCCACGTTATCAGTTCTTATCTGTTGTACTAAAAAAAATTCCATTCCATTTGGGATGGGAGCGTTTTAGAAATTATAGCAATTTCTTTGCTGTGTCATCAACATGCAGTTTATCAATTGGCGTCATTGCTTTAAGATCACTATCTTCGCTAACAGCTTCTACTTTGCCCATAAGTTAATTGATACTGTTACTGTAAATGTGTTATCAAACGTTAAGTACCAGTCTGAAATTCACTGACACTACCCAAGTGGACAAACGTTGCAACAAAATGCTCGTCTTAACAGTCTTAATAGCATATTTAAAAAGGAAAACCCTGCAAAATTCGTATATATATAAAGGGGATTTTTTAGCTGGTTTGGTTTTGGAAACACTGGTTTTGACAGCTGACGTGTGTTTAGTACCTTGTGTCACTGTCAAACAGCTTCAGTTTGGTTTGCAATTTAACCATGGATCGTCTTACAAATGAACAACGCTTGCAAATTATTGAATTTTACTATCAAAATTCGTGCTCGGTTCGAAATGTTCATCGCGCGCTGCTTCCATTTTATGATCGGCATTCTCGACCTTCTGAGCAGTCTATTCGGAAGATTGTGACCAAATTTCGCACCAAATTTACTTTGTTGGACATTAAACCACCAACACGTTTACGTACTGTGCGTAGTGAAGAAAATATTGCGGCCGTATCAGCTAGTGTGACAGAAGACCGCGAAATGTCGATTCGGCGCCGTTCCCAGCAGTTAGGCCTTAGTTACAGCACTACGTGGAAAATTTTGCGGAAGGATTTGGGCGTAAAGCCAGCCGACCTACCACAACAACAAGACGGTGCCACATGCCACACAGCACGCGAAACAATGGCGCAATTGCGAGGCGAGTTTGGTGAACAGTTAATTTCACGTTTCGGGCCGGTCAATTGGCCGCCTAGATCGTGCGATTTGACACCATTAGATTATTTTTTGTAAACCTCTTAAAAAATCACCCTTTATAAGGGAAGACCCAATACCGACCTCCACACCTACTAATACTCCTATTTTTGTTGCAGTTAAAGCCGGTGGCATGCGAATTGTCCAACATAAAGCACCCAACTCGGAAAGAGCACCCAAGGATGCTGAAGACTGCACAGGACTAACTGTAAGTGCCACATTTCGAATACCCACTCAAGAATATTTCTCTTAAATTGTCCCTTTAATTTTCAGCAACCGGTAAGTGTCAATACAATGTCCGTAAGCGGTGCCCCAGTTAAGGGTAACTCAGATTACACTCCAAAAGCTGCCCAAGTTGCGCACTTACCGAAGCCGCCAGATACTTTCGCAATGAAGCCAACAGCTAACATTCAACAGCCAAGGAAGTAGAGCTTCCAACAATCAAAAAGGAAAACATCAACAACACAACTGAAATGATATCGTTTAAATATTTTTATACAACGGGGTACAATAGGGCGTTATTTTTGTTAGAGAAAGCTCTTGTTCTATTTTGCATTCCTTGATTTGTATTTACTTTCAATAGTTAATAATTGATGGAATCAATTAAGATCTGTTTTTTTTTTTCGTTTCTCGACTTTAAAATATAATTGTTTATTACAAACACGCATATACAATATTATTGCTTGTTTGTTTCCATATTAAATTTTTTCACTAATTGTTAAGTTAACGAGATTAAAGCGAATTTTGTCAGAAGTAATTTCTTTTATAAAGGGGTTGTGGGCAAAGTTCGTGGTGAACTGTGAACAGGGCAGCAACTAATAAGCCTCTCAAGTTTGGCGCCACCTTGGGCGAGTTCTTTCGGTGGCTTGGTCAACTATTTTTGAAATAATTTTTCCGTCAACGATCATCGGCTTATAAAAGTTCTAATCCTTGAGTTTTATTTTTCTTTACTAAAGTAGTAGCGATGCACTCTCCTTAGTTGTTTGGAAGGGAACCTTACTACAATGTTTTCATTTGGCCTTTTTTATTTTGCTCACATGATCTATATAGATCATTCATTTCCACGGTTTACAACAATAGTATGAGATCCAACTTTTGTTGTAAACCGTGGAAATCAATGATCCATATAGATCATGCGAGCATAATAAAAAAGGCCTATTATCGCCCAAAGAAAGATCGATTGGTTAGAATTATCCTTCGCTCAATATGTGATCAGATGTCGCTTTTAGTTGTAACAGTAGAACCGAGGAAGGTCAAGCCCCCTACCACAGATAAACCAAATCATGTCGATGACCCCTACTATCTCAAATTGATAACTCTTTGTTGTTGTCGTTTTGGGCGCGGCTGCATATTGACAGTGTATGATTGGTTTTACCTGGGTTGACTGCTGCCTGCACGTCTTGAATGTGAATGGTGGCTTGAAAATGCCTTACAATAACTATTTCAAGTACGACGCGATGACGAATTGCTTTGTTAATTTTGTTTGGGCATCAAAGGTCTCGGTTTGATGGTTATCAATAGTGATGCCGCAGCGCTCTTCATTCCCATCCTACACAGGAGTAGACACGGCTATGTGTACGCTTCAGTCTTTCACCTCGTTGCTTTGCTTGGCTGGCTGCTATCTAAGCATCGTTGTGATGGATTATCTAGGATCCATTTTGGTGTCATTCGCAGAGATCAGTGATACCCTTGGAACTCTATTGAATTTTAAGTAAAATTTGCATTTTGCTGGGCGAGCTCTTTCAGACTTTGCTTTCCTATTGAAGACAGTTAACTGCGATAGAGTTACAGTCAATAAAGTTTAACGTGGCTCGGCATATGAGCTGAGAATACCTAGGCATACGTAATGTACTAGTAATCTCTGTTTACCCACCCAGATACCTATTCGATTTTTCTAGCAACCTAATCTGGTTTTTGCCTCTTAAATGTTCTTATCTTCGCTGGCGACTATTGCTCGATTGCTCTATGATACGTAAGCAGTTTTAAAACACACTCAGGCGTCATCCAGCGCACAAGCAAATGAATCATTACGCGCTGTGATTACTGAGGAATCATTCGTCGAGCATATTTCATTCAAATTTCTTTAAAAATATAATTCACTGCATTTTTTTCGCTGTTAGGTTGGTTGGTATTCCCATCGCTGTAATCATTGTCGCCCTACTGAACTTCGGTGGTCCGAGGTGCAAGCTTCAAACTTGTAGTCGATTAGCGTCGAAGTGGTTCGATTCCACCTGGAGGGCGGAAGGGGGCATTTCATTATCGATGAAATATCATCTATGACATCGGACTTCACCAATGGCTAATTATTTTAAAAATGTTGGGGCAATAAAGCCCAGCCCACTTCCATTTTATGTTTGGGAGCTATCTCCACGTTATCAGTTCTTATCTGTTGTACTAAAAAAAATTCCATTCCATTTGGGATGGGAGCGTTTTAGAAATTATAGCAATTTCTTTGCTGTGTCATCAACATGCAGTTTATCAATTGGCGTCATTGCTTTAAGATCACTATCTTCGCTAACAGCTTCTACTTTGCCCATAAGTTAATTGATACTGTTACTGTAAATGTGTTATCAAACGTTAAGTACCAGTCTGAAATTCACTGACACTACCCAAGTGGACAAACGTTGCAACAAAATGCTCGTCTTAACAGTCTTAATAGCATATTTAAAAAGGAAAACCCTGCAAAATTCGTATATATATAAAGGATGATTTTTTAGCTGGTTTGGTTTTGGAAACACTGGTTTTGACAGCTGACGTGTGTTTAGTACCTTGTGTCACTGTCAAACAGCTTCAGTTTGGTTTGCAATTTAACCATGGATCGTCTTACAAATGAACAACGCTTGCAAATTATTGAATTTTACTATCAAAATTCGTGCTCGGTTCGAAATGTTCATCGCGCGCTGCTTCCATTTTATGATCGGCATTCTCGACCTTCTGAGCAGTCTATTCGGAAGATTGTGACCAAATTTCGCACCAAATTTACTTTGTTGGACATTAAACCACCAACACGTTTACGTACTGTGCGTAGTGAAGAAAATATTGCGGCCGTATCAGCTAGTGTGACAGAAGACCGCGAAATGTCGATTCGGCGCCGTTCCCAGCAGTTAGGCCTTAGTTACAGCACTACGTGGAAAATTTTGCGGAAGGATTTGGGCGTAAAGCCAGCCGACCTACCACAACAACAAGACGGTGCCACATGCCACACAGCACGCGAAACAATGGCGCAATTGCGAGGCGAGTTTGGTGAACAGTTAATTTCACGTTTCGGGCCGGTCAATTGGCCGCCTAGATCGTGCGATTTGACACCATTAGATTATTTTTTGTAAACCTCTTAAAAAATCACCCTTTATAAGGGAAGACCCAATACCGACCTCCACACCTACTAATACTCCTATTTTTGTTGCAGTTAAAGCCGGTGGCATGCGAATTGTCCAACATAAAGCACCCAACTCGGAAAGAGCACCCAAGGATGCTGAAGACTGCACAGGACTAACTGTAAGTGCCACATTTCGAATACCCACTCAAGAATATTTCTCTTAAATTGTCCCTTTAATTTTCAGCAACCGGTAAGTGTCAATACAATGTCCGTAAGCGGTGCCCCAGTTAAGGGTAACTCAGATTACACTCCAAAAGCTGCCCAAGTTGCGCACTTACCGAAGCCGCCAGATACTTTCGCAATGAAGCCAACAGCTAACATTCAACAGCCAAGGAAGTAGAGCTTCCAACAATCAAAAAGGAAAACATCAACAACACAACTGAAATGATATCGTTTAAATATTTTTATACAACGGGGTACAATAGGGCGTTATTTTTGTTAGAGAAAGCTCTTGTTCTATTTTGCATTCCTTGATTTGTATTTACTTTCAATAGTTAATAATTGATGGAATCAATTAAGATCTGTTTTTTTTTTTCGTTTCTCGACTTTAAAATATAATTGTTTATTACAAACACGCATATACAATATTATTGCTTGTTTGTTTCCATATTAAATTTTTTCACTAATTGTTAAGTTAACGAGATTAAAGCGAATTTTGTCAGAAGTAATTTCTTTTATAAAGGGGTTGTGGGCAAAGTTCGTGGTGAACTGTGAACAGGGCAGCAACTAATAAGCCTCTCAAGTTTGGCGCCACCTTGGGCGAGTTCTTTCGGTGGCTTGGTCAACTATTTTTGAAATAATTTTTCCGTCAACGATCATCGGCTTATAAAAGTTCTAATCCTTGAGTTTTATTTTTCTTTACTAAAGTAGTAGCGATGCACTCTCCTTAGTTGTTTGGAAGGGAACCTTACTACAATGTTTTCATTTGGCCTTTTTTATTTTGCTCACATGATCTATATAGATCATTCATTTCCACGGTTTACAACAATAGTATGAGATCCAACTTTTGTTGTAAACCGTGGAAATCAATGATCCATATAGATCATGCGAGCATAATAAAAAAGGCCTATTATCGCCCAAAGAAAGATCGATTGGTTAGAATTATCCTTCGCTCAATATGTGATCAGATGTTGCTTTTAGTTGTAACAGTAGAACCGAGGAAGGTCAAGCCCCCTACCACAGACAAACCAAATCATGTCGATGACCCCTACTATCTCAAATTTATAACTCTTTGTTGTTGTCGTTTTGGGCGCGGCTGCATATTGACAGTGTATGATTGGTTTTACCTGGGTTGACTGCTGCCTGCACGTCTTGAATGTGAATGGTGGCTTGAAAATGCCTTACAATAACTATTTCAAGTACGACGCGATGACGAATTGCTTTGTTAATTTTGTTTGGGCATCAAAGGTCTCGGTTTGATGGTTATCAATAGTGATGCCGCAGCGCTCTTCATTCCCATCCTACACAGGAGTAGACACGGCTATGTGTACGCTTCAGTCTTTCACCTCGTTGCTTTGCTTGGCTGGCTGCTATCTAAGCATCGTTGTGATGGATTATCTAGGATCCATTTTGGTGTCATTCGCAGAGATCAGTGATACCCTTGGAACTCTATTGAATTTTAAGTAAAATTTGCATTTTGCTGGGCGAGCTCTTTCAGACTTTGCTTTCCTATTGAAGACAGTTAACTGCGATAGAGTTACAGTCAATAAAGTTTAACGTGGCTCGGCATATGAGCTGAGAATACCTAGGCATACGTAATGTACTAGTAATCTCTGTTTACCCACCCAGATACCTATTCGATTTTTCTAGCAACCTAAACTGGTTTTTGCCTCTTAAATGTTCTTATCTTCGCTGGCGACTATTGCTCGATTGCTCTATGATACGTAAGCAGTTTTAAAACACACTCAGGCGTCATCCAGCGCACAAGCAAATGAATCATTACGCGCTGTGATTACTGAGGAATCATTCGTCGAGCATATTTCATTCAAATTTCTTTAAAAATATAATTCACTGCATTTTTTTCGCTGTTAGGTTGGTTGGTATTCCGATCGATGTAATCATTGTCGCCCTACTGAACTTCGGTGGTCCGAGGTGCAAGCTTCAAACTTGTAGTCGATTAGCGTCGAAGTGGTTCGATTCCACCTGGAGGGCGGAAGGTTTTTTTATTTTTTTATTTGCCTTAACAGTTGTTGAAAAAAAAGTACTAACCACTTCGCATTGTTTAACTTAAGAGAAATTTCACTAACTCTACGAAAAGAAATCCAGATTTTATTTTCTATGGAAGTTATTTTACAAAAGCAATTCCCACATCCACTGTACAATTACTTCGGTACAATCCATCCTTCTACTTTTCCTTAGCACTTGAGTTCCAAAGACGAGAACGGGTAGAAGCATCCGATTTATCCTTTTGTGTGATTGGGGTTAGGTGAGCTGCATCTACAATATCCCTGAGAAGAAATTAAACTTATAAAAAGCACACAAATGTTTATTCACTTCCAAAACAAACTTGAATTCATCATACGATTTGCTACTGCAAACCGCTCGTAACTTTGCTTCATTTCGCAAATTGTGTAGGTTATCACTTTTTAAACGAGTCAGGCACTCCACTTGCAGTTTGTTCAAATCGTCCACGCTTATTGAAGAAATCGTTGACATTTTGTTTCTTTAAAATAATATTCTAATAATGAATTATAAACATGTGAAATTTTTAATTATTTCGATAGAATTTTGATTGATTGATCGATGAGGATAAACTACTACGGTTTCCATGGATTTGTTATTCAGTCAGTATACATAGTCTCCTCTACAGAAATATAACTTATTATGGTAATATTTATGTGCATGCGCAATGGGCACATTGTCTTCGATTTAGAGGTTTGTTTCTCGTATTGGTAACACTTTTTTTAGCGCAAACAATTTTTTTGTTATTTTTGTGACTCCATAGTCCATGCACCGCGATTTTTCCATACAAAATTGCATATTGTGATCTACAAAATATTTAAGGTGAAGGTTAAAAGTGATTATTAGCAAGGCCCAGTGTATTTTTACAGCAAGACACAAAACACTCTCGTTTTATCCTTAAAAGCAATGGTAAAACCAAAATGGCTTAAGGAACAGACTCTCGGCAATCCATGAATAAGGCTGGAGATTAAGTAGAACCAACTGCGTTAAAATCTGTGAAGTTCCTGATAAGGAAGCTATACGATAACTAAAATCTAATTTACCCTAGCGAAACGGATAAGATTTGCTTCAAATAAATTCGAATTTTGTGGGTATAAAAGGGGCAGTGAATTTCTAATTCCACATCAGACCCTAGAAAACATTAAGACCATTGGATTGGCTTCCTCTGCCCCGGCTGCTGGTTCCAATGCTAATAATGCCTTTCATATACCTCCTTCTCTTTTCTAGCGATCGCAGAAAAGATACCAAGTAAACAGCAGTACAGCACTCACTCTTGCAAACAAACTATACAATTAATTGCGTATAAGAACAAATTGTATTCTCGACTTTAAATTCAGGGAAACTCACTGCGCCGCACTAATAATAAATTTTAGTCTCGACTTTAAATTTACGGAAGCTCACAATTTGTATGTAAATTATTACAACCGTGAGCTACTAAAATTTAAAGTCTAAACTAAAAATGGTTATTGGATGTGCACCTCAGAGCTCAGTTTACTCTACCTTTGAACGGACTTGTCAGCGTTATATAAGCTCGTTCCTATTTCTTAACATTAATGTTTGGCTTTTGCTTGCATTTTGTCAATTGTTAGGGTCCGAGTACCTACCTAGTGCATTTTGTCAAGACCTTACTATAAGCCTTACTAATAATCATTTTTAAACTTCACTGTAAATATTTTGAAGTTCACAATGGGTAATTTTATATGGACAATCTCGCCATTGGGTCGTATGAATAAAAACTAGCATTTGCTTTGAGTTAAAAGGTTTTAGCCCTTAGAAAATGCTTTGAATCGGTATGAATAAAAACCTAGTTTGCTAAAGTAAGTTCGAAAATTCGAACATAGCATTTACTTCGCTGTACATGTCCCTGCCTTGCAAATTCTGTCAAAATTAACAAGTGACAACTGTCCGGTGGTTTGTTTAGTTTGAATTTATTTTCAAATTTTGTGGGAAAATTATCAAAAGCAATCTATAGCTCCAATTGCACCTGGAAGCATAAATTTTATTTGCCAAATCGCTTGGTGATGTTTGATTTCTTCCTCAGTTGTCGGAAAATTGATCCAATCATCGGCTTGTTGAACTATTTTTTGACACACATCCCAATTAGTTAACGAATCGGTTGACTGATGAGCACCAAGATCTTCTCCAACACCAACCTAAACACATAAGTTTTTCACTTGAATTTCACATGAATTTTGAAATGTTTATTTGAAAGCCTTGATCTCCTAAATACCTTAGGAAAGACTTAATTTTCTGGATATTTGAAAGAGCACCACCACGCGTCTCAAAATTATCATTACGTTTTATTCATACGACCCAATGGGTGTACTCACTTTTTTGCTCTGAGAGCACTTCTTATGTTCGTTTGGTAGAAAAAAAAGCAATCTTTTTCAGATTTCAGAGCACTTTTGCGAATCTGGATTTTTTCTCAGATTTGCTTCAGAGTTACCAAAACAAGTACGTTTGAGTTTGACAACTAGATGAAACTCGGCTCTGAGTGGGGGAAATCGGTCGTGAGAGCAGATGTTTCAGTTGACGTTTATGGAGGGGTAGCCGACGAATCTAGTCGAGAAATTCGTGACTGAATACTAAGTTGACAATTCTCATATGTGGCTGACGCAGAAAAAGTGTCGTTCCCGACCAATCTAGTTTTTTGCGTTCAGCTTACATCTCATCCAGACCAATCTAGTCGATTAAGATAAATAGATTCTTGAATGTGCCCGTTTTCATGTTCGATTAGACACATAAAATCTGAAATCCGAGAGCGAATCTGAAGAAGCCCAATCGAATACCACATTAATATTATTATTAGTATCGCGCGATGCATCTGACACTTCAGCTATGGGTAGGTACAAAAGTGCTGCTGATACATACAGATATTGTTAAAAGTTATGTGATTGTCAACACGTATCTGCTCGTACGCAGATTGTTCGTTTAGTATTATAATTAATTTCACAAATTTGTTTTTATCAATGCCCCCAATTTCGCACACTTGTAGATTGGAAAAGCGCTCCGTTAACTTCAACTACCTTTTCATGAACGCTTCTGCTTTCCTTTCATTAAATTACTTTTTCTTATTATGATTGATTTTATTTCAGCAACTAATAACCTATTATAAAAGCGTTCCATTTAATAAACTATTTAGAATAGGTCAATTGACGTGAATGTGCTAAAAAAAATTGGAGTGCCACCGGTTCGCAGTTTTTTTTATTGTCTTTCGAATTGAACAAGTACTTTTCTTATCTTAAATCAATTTTTAGCTGTGATTTCACTTTTTTTTTTGACAGATAAAGATTTATAAATTTGTTTCTTATCTGTTGGGAGATTTTTTATGAAAACATTAGAGACGTCAACAATAATTTGTTAGGTCCTGTGTGAAAAAGATTGCACGCTTGATTGACGGCTTGAGTAACAAATGTCAAACTAATAAAGAACGACAAAACAAAACGTATAAAGGCACCAAGTGACAAAGAACAGAAACTGAAACAGAACAGAACGTTTTTGCGTTCTGTAGTAAATTCTGGTTCTGTTTACGTTGCTCGCTCAGCTACACAAAACTGAAACAGAAACAGACCCATAAAAACATGTCGCTGTCGCAAAATATTGGGTGACGATCATTATATTGACGATCACGTTTAAAGATGACTAACCGAAAATGGTGTCAAGAAAATTATGTGTGAATTCAGTTATCAGCTCTAAGTTTCCCCTTGTTTTCGCTTCATGTTTTCTTTTTAATTGTCACTCGATATTCGTTTTGATTTTCTTACCAATTCAAATTGTTACACCCTTTTCTAGTGTTTTCTTGAAAATCTCCCTTCAGATAAGAAAAAAATCATAAATCTCAATCTGTCAATAAAAAACAAAATGGGAAATTACAGCTAAAATGTGACTTAAGATAAGAAAAGTACTTGTTCAACTTGAAATACGATAAAAAATTGCAAATCGGTGGCACTCCATTTTTTTTTAAACATATTCACGTCAATAGACCTATTCTGGACAGTTTTAAGTGGAACGCTTTTAAATATAATATTTGATGATATAAAATCAAGCACGATAAGAAAAAGCAATTTAAATCAAAGAAAGAAAATCAGACGCACGTGAATGAAAAGGTATACTTGGAATTAACGGAGCTCTGTGCCAATCTCTGTCAATTGGACATACCTGTCCGCTTATTTTGACAAAAGTGTGCAAAGTTGTGGACATTTTATTGAAAAGTGATCATACCTTATCGCGGGGATTTCAAAGAGGGAATTTGTATATTGATAAAAAACAAACTTCAGGCTAGTGCGCAGTTTGTGCGTTTCTTAAGCGTGGACAATCACTTTTTACAATATCTTGGTTGTATCAGCAGCACAAACCTACTCGTATATGTAAAGTGTCCGATGTATGTCGCTATTATTGGCTAATCTTGACAAAATGCTACCACTTTTTCGATACACCAACATGGTACGCGAAACTTGAGAATTGTCAATTGCAAATAACTGCCAAACAGTAATGCACGGACCAATAGATCGGAAACGGCAAGGTACACTGATTAGTGCGTTAGCGTTTGGACTTGGATCTAAAGATCGCCTTTGTATTATAGGAACAACATTAAGACAAGCACATTCAAAGGTATAGAGTAGGCTCGACGTTGAGCTCTGAGGTCCACATCCAGTAATTCAGTATTCGCTTCAATATTTTTACAGTTTGTCTTTTTGCTTTGCAGATGCGAGAGAGAGATATAGATATAGTTTTCGTGGCTTTCGAAATATAACGTCGTGTGCATGAGAATACCGCACAACTAACATTTTGCAAATTGTTCAGGAGATACAAAAAACAGTTTTCCACAAAAATAGAATTATTTAGAAATAACGCGGGAAAAGGGTAGTTGTGCTAAATTTCTTGAAAAATATTGTAGGGTTGTAGTTATGCCGTATTTCAAACCGGTTTATATCCCTTACAACTAGGTGTCACTGTATCAATAATATCTTAAAATGCGCGCTTTGACTACTAGATGACTCCTGCATCAAAACTAACATTTTCAAAAAGAAAATTCAAAGTTGTGCGGTATTCTCATGCACGCGACGATAAGCAACTGCTGTTTTGGGCGATTCGAATGAAAATCAAAGGACGCAATGAGTTTAAAAATATGAATTTTATTCCAAGTTTCTTATTTGGGTCAAAACCGTAATGCACGCTTTCAAGTAAACTATACATTTTTATTTATTGCACGATTTTTATCTATTTTATTGTAAGATAACTTAGAGAAAAACTGAGCTTGACATCAAGTTAGAAATGACCATATTACATTAGGATTGAATTTTTCTTGTTAACCTCGCCTACTGAAGCTTGAAAAGATCAAACTTGTTTAGCCGTTGTGAGAGAAGTACTGTCACGCAGGTTAACGTGCCAACAAAAAGTGGCCCACAAACTCCATATCCGAAGTTTGAAACCTCAGGAGCAGACGCACAGAATTGAGTTCCTTTATTATCGTCTTTCGTTATGTCAGAATTGATTAAAATCTCGATGACGAAAACAATGGGCCTTACTAGTAATCATTTTTACCTTTCACACTTATTATTTTGTAGGTCACAATGAGTAGTTTTATACAGGAAATTTCGCCATTGTGAGGTCAGGAAATCTAGCCTGGACATACTAAATACGATTATAGTATCGCATAATAAAATATACGAGAAAGTTAAAAACTGTCCAGTGTTTCAATTAAATTTAATAACCGCCGTTTTATTTTTCATATTTTATTATCTTTCTCTCTCCAAACAAACTCTTTTCGTAACTCTCTTAGAACGACGCCATCTTCCTTCTTTTATTAAGCGTCCGAAACGTCATCCGACATCAGATCGCGTTGCAATTGGGTTACAAGTATTTTAGAAAGTACCTAACTGAAAAAACAATGGGCCCATTTAAAAACCCAGCTATCCAGATTGGTCTGCACTAGATATACTTTAAACGGAAAAACAAGATTTTGGACGGAAACGCCGCCTTTCCTACGTCAGCCATATAGATATACAAACTGTCAACTTAGTACTCAGTTATATCTTGTTATCTGGCATCACTCAGTTCAAGTAGCAATATAAATTTATAAATAAATTTATTTTATTAATAATATAGATATTTTAAAAATACTAATAATCCATTTTTAGTGTCCAGGGTAATTTTTTTCGAGCCCACAATGGCGAAATTTTCCATATAAAATTACCGTTGTGAAAGGCCCTCTGTATATACTCACAATCTTAATCTAACATCTTCCTAGACCTATTCATCAACAGAAGATTTAAGAGCTAAGCCTATTGGTACTGTTTTTCTTCGTGAATTCCGATTCTGTTTTAATTTTGAGTAAACATTTTACAAATTTGGCGGGAAACAATTTGCAACCGCACTTTTGTTTGCTACTTTATATTTGAACAGTTTTATAGTATTGTAGGAGTAATCCTTTTAGTAAAATCCCAGCGGAGAGAAAATTAACTATAAGATTTTCAACACGATAATCCATAGATTTTTTAAATATTTGCTTAACGCAAATAACTTGGTAAACATTACTCTTGACAGTTCATATTTGGCAGTTGTGAAGTAGCACATGGCAAATTTATTATGGAAACATATTTGATAGACCAACGTGTTTTAAACTTTAAAACATTTTATCAAAATCAATCATCAATTACTGTAACGATGACAAAGTTACGTGAAATTTTTGTGAGAAACAACGTGCCAACAAAACGCACTATTTTTATCGTGTAGTGAATGATTTTGAAGAAAGAGGGTCTGTAGGTGATAGGCCCAAGCACCTTTGCATCCATTAAAAGTTACAGTCTGGTGTGCAATTTGGTCAGGAGGAATCATTGGACCTTACTACTTTGAAAATGAAAACGGCGTAAGGGTAACTGTGAATGGGGAGCGATATCGTGATATGATTGAAAACTTTTTAACGCCACAACTTCATGCTTTGGGCTTGATTACCATGTGGTATCAACAAGACGGTGCCACATCGCATACAGCCAGGATTACAATGGAATTACTGCGAGACCTCTTTGCACAACAAGTTATTTCAAGAAATGGTGATGTTGATTGGCCTCCACGGTCGCGTGATTTGACTGCTCCGGACTTCTTTTTGTAGGGATATCTGAAAAGCAAGGTTTATGCAAACAAACCAGAAATGCTTGAGCAACTCAAACAAAATATTCGTGATGAAATTAATGAAATACCGCGTGAAATGTGTGAGAATGAAATGAAAAATTTGCTCAAAAGGGCTCGCATTTGTGAGACTAACAGAGGCGGACATTTACCTGCTATTGTATTCCATACATAATTGCCGACATTAAATAAAACATTTATCAATATAAGATCCATTCTCTTTCATTTAATCAAAAATTATAAACAAACAAACCCTGTACTAGCTATTACAGTTCAACAAGCATCACCCTTAGTACTTAGGGGTTTCTTACGTGAATACATCCTCCTTTCTGGATAGATAGGGCTATCGCTAATCAAAGCCAATAGTACTGGTGACGTCTAAAGCTGGGAATATTTAAATCAAAATATGGCTATGGAGGAGATATTTAAAAAAAAAACATTTCCCTTATAGATTTGCTACAGATAAATGCGAATTTTGTGGGTGTAAAAGGGGGAGTAAATTTCTAATTCTACAGTTAAACGGCCGTATTGTGGGCGGTTCTGAAACAACCATCGGCAATTTCCCATACCAAATCTCCCTTCAAAAGAATGGTTACCACACCTGCGGTGGCAGCATTTACAGCAGCCCTGCTATTGTAACTGCTGCTCATTGCTTGCAAACGCTGCCGCCAGCGCCTTGAAGGTACGTGCCGGATCAACTTTGAGGTCCAGCGGCGGATCTTTGGTTGGAGTCGCTTCATTTTCAAGATATTTCCGTTGAAAAATTGTCTTCTGATTTGTCCCTGGGAACCAAAATTAGAAGCATTGGATTGGCTTCCTCTGCCCCGGCTGCTGGTTCTGCAGCCGTCGTTTCCGGTTGGGGCCAGTTACGATGCTTTTCGTTTCATCAATGTCAATATCGTCAGCAGGGAAAAGTGCGCTTCAAACAGTTATAGGAGCGAAATCAAGAGCACAATGATTTGCGCTGCTGCCAGTGTTAAGGATTCTTGCCAAGGTGATTCCGGTGGCCCATTGGTTTGTGGCGGATAACTTGTCGGTGTTGTCTCACGGGGACGCGGGTGCGCTGCTTCTATCTATCTACAGGTCATGGGTTATTACTGCTTAAGGACTTTGTTCCAATATTTGAAAGGTACAGTTCAGCTAAACTCTAACATCTGCGATGTGCTTTGGTAAGCGGTGAATGGTAAGCGCAGCCATTGACTTAACGTTTACCTGCAAACTTCTACCAGCCAAATGAAAATTCAAGTTCGTTCTTTGCTTTGTCAATACAATTTATTTATATTGGATACAAAACCGAAAATGTGCAAGCTCTTAAGCGTTGGATTGAACCCATGACCTGAGTGCGGCAACATCGGAGTAAACTCCTGGATAGTTGGCCATGGCACAACCATAACCCCAAGAAACGACACCCACTTGTACACCGTTTGCGACCAATGGACCACCGGAATCACCTTGGCAAGAGTCCTTACCGGAGGCGGCAGCGCAAATCATAGTGTCCTTGATTTGACTTGATCCATAGCCATAAGAGCTGGAGGCACACTTAGCTTTGCTGACGATTTGAACGGTAACTTGTTGAAGGGTTGTTGGAATGCTAGACGATCCTGACGTACGGGTACCCCATCCAGTGACAACGGCATTAGTTCCATGGGCTGGTGCTGAGCTGGCCAAAGCAATGGTCCTGACATTGGCGCTAAGCGTTACGGGTGAGGATAGCTTGATGACAGCAATATCGAAAACCATGGTCCTAGAGTTGTAGTTGGGGTTGTTTTTGAATGAAGCCACACCGACCAGGGCGCCACCATTGTTCCATTGAGTTGATCCTACACGCACCTTCAATGAACTGGCAGCAACATTTTGCAGACAATGGGCGGCGGTGACAACGACCGTGGTGCTGTATAAGCTGCCACCACACGAGTGTGAACCGCTCCTTTGTAGCGAGATCTGGTAGGGATACTTCGAGATGGATGCGTCCGAACCACCAACAATGCGACCATCTAGCTGTGGCAGCATGCCATCAGGAATGGAAGCTCCAAGGGCGCAGGCAACGAGTGCAGACAAAACTACGAGCTTGAACATTATTGTGTGTGTTCTGATGTCGATCTGGGCAATGGACGGGGTCTTTTATACAAAAAAAGACAAAAATGGTTACGCAAGTAAAACCCTTGAGAGTTTCTAGTTCTTTAGTGGCTTAAAAGGGCTCTTCAGACATATTCCTTATCAGATAAGACAATCTAATATGTGAGCTTACTAACAAAGTGGAGCTATCCAAGTCAAACACTGCGCTATTTGGATTGTTAAGTGTTAAGCGTATAAAAAAATTGTCGCTTAAGTTGTACCCGAAAGTAATGGAAGGGAATGGTGGCGGGAAATAACTTCACGGGCAATAACTTCACCTTGAGAGGGACATAATTTCCCTTCTTTTATGTGAAGTTATTTCCCACTGAAATTGGGCAAATTACCTCACCACAAATTTTATGAAACAGAAACCAAATCGAATTATTTATAAGGATTTTAGTATAATTTAACCAACATTATGAATAACAACTAGGCATACACCCACCCTCCCCCAAACATTGACCCCAAGCAGAGGGTTGCATACATTTTCCACTGTTTATTAATTGTGCGCTTACATAAATGTCGTCGCGTGTTAAGAGAAATTATTTCCCACAAAAAAGTGCTCACTTTCAGTGGGAAATAACAACGCATAAAATAAGTGAAATCATTTCCCACTCGACGTAAAGTGGTTTTCCATGCGAAGTTATTTCCTTGCACCTTTGATAACAATAAGTACAAAACTTAAATGCACTGAACGGAGATCGATATTTATATAAAATTTCATCAATGCCTTCAACAAATGTCAGTTAATTTATTAAATTATTGTTTCCTGTCACTCGTGCTCATTGTCTGATTAATCTTCTTGGTACCTAGCTATTTTTTGATTATTCATCTGTCAAAATCAAGCATACCATTAGGTCAGTAGATCAAATAAGATTATGCCAATTGATCAGCGTGATCTTATCTTGACAAAGGCAACAACTGTCACACATTTATTGCTTTAAGTTCAAAATACTTACAGTTGGTTTTCAATTCAATAAAAAAAGTGTATTAGTTGCTTGCTTTTTGAATCTACTACATTTTTGTGAATTTGTTTTATATTCAACTATTTTGTGTTGCATACAATTCGGAGTAAGTCAAATGCAGCATTTGTATATGATTGGTTGAATATTCGCACTGATCGAGTACAGTTACAGTTGTTTGAATAAAATATGACAGGAGACCAATAGCAAGTGCGAAAAACGCCGAATTTTATCTGTGACCGCAAGTCTCCAATTAACAATAATATTTTCGTAAATTCAATGTTTAACGATGAGGTTAGCAAATCGTTCACTAGCTATCTAGCTACTATGAACTGCTTAAATTTGAAACTAAAAAATTAAGATCCATCGAGGTATTTCTGTTAACCAGCAGTTAGGATAGTGTCAACTCACTTTTTCCTTTACCACTTTTTCCAGACATCAGAGACAATACTGAGACCACCAACTTCCCGTTACTTGCCTACAAGCTATATTTTTATGGGGTGGCAAATGCTAAGTACGCTAGTATTGTTACATAGAAATTCGTATTGACAAATGTCACGTTACTTCAAAAATTCCGGCTCACCAACACGATCGCACCTTGCATATGCCACTTCCGCTTTGGGCAAAGTTGCGGTCAGCGTTCATAGAATTTTATCCGTTTAAATGGAAATTGTTCGTTACGTGTGGATAATATTTTTTTTTGAGGAATAAGTGTACATTTGCTTAAAATATTTATGAAAAATTGTCAATGCAGAATGGATGCATGAAAATTAAAACATTATGAGCAAGTTTTCTTCAGTTATTAAAGGAAAATTCACACAATAAATCGATCTTAATGATATCGAAAAGAGGTAAATACACAACCGTGTTTGTCCTAATATATGTTCTAGTATATGAAATATATATTTTAGATAATTTTACTAACCAACCAAATCAAATTATTCGCCTTTTAACAATTAATAATAACTAACCAATGGCATTCAGTTGTGTAAAAATGTGGAATTCCCGAACTCTTTCACATTTCCCCACGGTTGCCGCGGTTGATAGCATTTATTTTTGTAGTTTTTGTGTGTTTTTGCATGTCACACTGATTCTTTTTTGACATAACACCGATAGGAATACAAAATGGCGAATTTGAAAAAAAAATTGAGAGGGCCAGCGGCAAGAGGATTGTGAGTTGGGGGTCTCAGTATGGTTTGTCTATGCCGCCAAGGACTAACAGCGCTAGCCAAACACAGTGGCGCTAAAAAAAATTCTGATTAGAGCATTTAGAGTTGTTGTTTCTAATTGAGTGGCCACCACTGTATATAGTCTTTTTTATTTGTTTTATTTGATTTTATTTTATTTGTACGCTCAGAGGACCAGAATGGGAATGAATAATAATATATAAAATAATAATAGTATAAAATTTCAGATTGTGCTTTAAGTTTTATGTTCTGCAAAGAATAGCGCACCACAGGAGAACGAAGCATTAGGATGGGAATGGGACTCTGGCTGTTGTTGTTGTATGTTGTATGTTGCATAGAACACCGCACAAGCACAACAACTCTATGTTTGCCATGGTGGAACGAAAACGAAAATGAAACACAAGATGTGCGAAGCGAACTGCAAACAGGTGCGCTTGATGTACGAAAACATAGAGGGAAAGTTATGAGGGAAAAGGGTTTTTTAATTTTTTATTTTCCTTGTCGACCGACGGTGCTCTAAACCGAGATAAGCACCCCAATGGAATAAATGCATTATCACCAAGACTGTGAGTTGGAATTATTGATACAGGATTTGGATTTGGATTTTTGTTAGATGCAATTTTTTCAACATATTATGTTGATTTCAACTATTCATTTACAAATACTGATTAGTTAATACATAAATTATCGCAAAAAAACAGAAATTTGTTTCATAATAAACTTAAGTTCATTGAATAAGCGTCACTGTCTGCTCGTGAAATTAGCAAACCTAATTAATTCAGGTAGATCCCTCATCTACCGCCAATTTAATCACAAAGAAACCCAAACCCTTGATAAGATATGAACAAAATTCGAATATTAAACTCAAAAATCTATCCGAAATGACTCTAAAGAAAAACGTTGATCTATATCTCTGACCAATACAATGAGTCTCATCTGATAACGTACCCCTATAAAAAGCGCCATTCTAACCGAAGACAAATCAGTTCATTTGCGACTTTAGTAAGATGTTCAAATTAATAATCGCATTTGCCTTGTTGGGCTGCGCCTTGGCCGGCACTATCCAGCCAAACTATAACGATGGACGCATTGTTGGAGGTGAGCCAACAACTATCGAGAAGTTCCCCTACCAGGTCGCATTGGAAAAAGATGGCAGCCTTTTCTGTGGCGGAAGTCTATACTCTGCAGATATTGTTATTACTGCTGCTCATTGCTTGCAATCGTATCGCGCTAACGAGATAACAGTTCGTTTGGGATCGACCACCATCAAGAACGGCGGCAAAGTTATTCGCGTCAAGAAGTTCAAATTCCACTCGGGTTATAATAAAAGGTCAATGATCAATGACGTTGGTGTCGTAAAGCTCTCAACCCCAGTAAGTTACAGCGACAAGATTAGACCTATCGAATTGGTAGAAGCTGTGCCCCCGACCGGTACTGAAGCTTTCGTCAGTGGATGGGGTACCAATAAGTACCTCACTGGACCCATTCAGACCACACTTCAGGAAGCCAAAGTTAAAATTGTTGGACTTGACGATTGCGCTTCGGATTCTTACAAATACGGAGTAAAGATTACTGAAACAATGGTGTGCGCTTATGTGAATGGCGGTGGCGTTGACGCCTGTCAAGGTGATTCCGGTGGTCCTTTGGCTTCCGATGGCAAACTCGTTGGTATCGTCTCATGGGGTAGAGGGTGCGCAAAGTCAGGCTATCCAGGTGTGTATTCCTCAGTAGCCGATCTACGTTCATGGATTATCGACAATGCTGCTAAGTTGTAAATCAGTTGATTAAAACAATAAAATTAAACATATGTATTTCATTTATTCGTTGTTGTTGTTGTTAATACCTATATAGCATAAGGGTTAGCCATTAAAGCGAAGGCTCGATCTTGTGTCAGACTTAATTGCCCCATAGACCATGGAAAAGCAACAAGTTTAACACATAAGCTCTTTTGTCGCGTGACCCACGATTGGTACCCACAAGAGTCTACTTCGCAAATGTCTAGCTTAGTGAAGGATTAACATGTCACACCACTTCTGTATTGGTGCAGTTTTTGAATCGATGTGCCTTTTTCCAAGAGACCCCCAACTTGCAGTCCTCTTGCCACTGGCCCCCTCATTTTTTCTTCAAATTCCGCCATTTTGTTTTCCTATCCGTGTGACATGCAAAAAATACAAAAATAAATGCTGCCAACCGCGGCCAGTCGTAGGAAATGTGATAGAGTTCGGGAATACCACATTTTAACATTACTGAATGCTATTGGTTAGTTATTATATGTTTTTTTAAAGGCGAATAATTTGATTTGTGTGGTAAATAAAACCATCTAAAGGAGATGTGTTATATACTAGAAACGTATTAGAACTAATATGGGTTTGTATTTTCCGCTTTTGGATATCATGTGTGTAAATTTTTCTTACATAATGAAGAAAATTTGCTCAAAATGTTTTTATTCTTCCTCAAATTATCTAATAACAATAATTTTGCATGAATATTTTAAGCAAATGGTCACTTATTCCTAAAAAAAAATTCTATCCACACGTTACGAATAATTTCAAATTTAACGGGTAAAATTCTATGAACTCTGCCAACAACGTTACCCACAGCGGAAATGGCCCATATTTTTTGAGAGTGTGCTGGTGACTCAGAATTTTTGAAGTTACGTGACATTTGTCATTACGAATTTCTATGTAATCCTAGCGCACCAAATCGTGACCACTCTGTAAAAATATAACTTGTAGGCAAGTAACGGGAAATCGACCGGATTTGGTGATCTCAGTATGGTTCGTGTATGGTTTAGAGGTCGATAGACTTTCTTATTCACAATTTGCATGTTCAGACATGCTCTAATACGAAGAACGCCGTTTTGTTGCTGTATGATGCAGATGTTTCGAAACTTGTTTTAAATTCAAATAGTCACTTGCATATTTTTAGGGGTTTGACGTCTTTCTACTCCTATCCCCTAACTACCCCTACGATCTAATAGTAGTAAATAGGTGACCAGAGTTAGCTTTCTGTTAAGAGACTATTTTTATTCGCATAAAAATAAACATGTTTCAGAAAACTCTAATTTGATTTCGTGTGCACATCGATTGTACTTAGGTCCATTCGCGTACTTTCACGAGCCAATCACTAAAAATCTGTCAAACTCGAAAAATTGAGCGAAACTCTCTCAGAAAGCTGAAAATATACTCCAGAGTACGCGGATACACTTCGAGCTACTTTGAGCCACTTATATCTTTGAAATCGAATCCATATCACGAAAAAATGTATTACTTACCTTTTTGCAACATATGAAACGTTCTAGGAGAATATTCGACCCCACCGAATTTTCCTTATTTTCAGATATTTTATATTTGTGTACAATTGATTTTTAAAACGGATTTTGAATTTGTTTCCTGTCAATTTTGCGCATTTGACATTTTTATCAGTACTTGCCGGTTGAAATTCTCTGAGCTGTTTCAAACCAAGAGAGGAACTGCTCGTACGCGTTATTTTGCTAATTTTCTCTTTTTCTGTCATTTTTGATGAGTACGTGTATAGACTTTGTGCGATTGCTATCGATTTATATCGATTGCGTTCGATTCAAACCGCGTACGCGAACGAGCCTATTATTTAAGAATCAAAATGATGTACAAACCAAAAGAAATTGCTATAAGTACCTACAACTTTAACTTTCTCCATTACGTAGTAAGAGAAAGATTATTGTATTCGTACAAAATTTCGAACTCGAGATGTTAATCAATTTTGACATTACGATGATAGAGGAACTCAAAAAAGTGAGATGTAAAATTCTGCCCGTCTGCCTGTCCGCATGTTCCGAGGCCTACAGCCTAAAAGGCTGCCCGGATTTCATTGAAACTTCAAATTTGGAGTTTGGGGGCTTACAGTTCGGGACTGTTTTTTTTTTTGTGCATGGTAACCTCAATATTATTGGTACTTCCAATACAACATTTTCATACAAAATTGATTCCTTTGAAAACGGCTCTAACGATTTCAACCAAAATTGATATTTAAGCTTATGTAGCTGAGGCTAACACGAGTGCGTACTCAGTTTTTCGCTGAAAAATCGAATAACGGTACTTTTGAAATATGGACATATCTCGTAAATGGTCCATTCGATTGTAACAAAAATTAATTTCTAAGGTAATATGGTCATGTATAACTTAATAGCATGCTCAGTTATTCTCTGTATTATCGTAAAATGTTTTTTTGAAAAAAGTCATTTTCTTTAGTTTACTTGAAAACGGCAAAAATGATTTTGACCAAAATCAAAAACTTAAAGTAAAATTTATGTTTTCAAAACTATTGCGTCCTTAATTTTCAATTCGAATCACCGAAATTGATAATTTTAAAAACCGCTCATATCTCGAAAACCCCATTTTCGAGTTCGATAAAATGTTTAAAACCAAGTAAGGCTTACATCCCGAACTTGTACTCGGTTTTCAGCTGACACGTTAAGCAATAGTATTTTTCAAACTAAACATTGCAATATTTGGTACTTTTCTGTCTGCCAAATTTTACAAAAAGCACTCTAATGATTTTTATCAAAATACATATTAAGGATAATATAAGTATTCTTAATAAGATCCCGTACTTAGTTTTTCCAAAAAAAATTTTATATTGGCGTGTTATAAATACTTCTCAAAAACGAGTATCCAAATCTCGATCTGTATAATTTTGAAATAATGACAATGGCGCCCACTTGCAACGAAAGTAAAATAAAAGCTACGCAAAATTTCTTTTTAGCTAATATTTAATAGTATTGAATATGCACCCTAAAAATAAATCCAACAACCAAAAATGTTGATGAACGAGAAAGTTGCGTTCGACCCAGTCGGTCAGAAAATCCGGTCAAGAGATAAAATAAGAAGTCCGGTCAAAAATGTAACATCGTAATATATTTTAACTAAAAAAAATATATTAAATGTAGGTACGTAGTTTCTTTATTTTTCTAAACTATGTAATCTATGTAAACTAGGTAAAAACCAAAATCAAACAATTCATTGAAAAGCTTTGCATCACAAAGTTTTGCAGAAAAAGGAACTTCCCATTCCTATTGCAAAATATGCTAAATCGTCTTCACTTCAGTCTTGTTTGAATGCACACACCCAGTAACATTTGGTGGGAGCATTAAAATGAGACTGCCGCGAGGAGCCGCTGTATTCTAGGATAATTCACAATAAATTTGTTTCTGTATGAAATTGTGAGTGTGTTCGTTAAGTATGGCCAGGTATCATTCAAATTTAATTATATAAATCTATCCTTTATGCCTAGAACATAGAACAATATTATTTTCCAGGTCAAAAAAGGTTTTTCCGGTTAAAGAACTTTTTCGTTTCGGTCAAAAATCGGTTAGACCGGATTTCAAAATTGTCTCCGTTCAGAGTGACGAGATTTCGGTCAGATATGACTGGAATCCGATCGGAATGGCAGCACTGATCCCTATCTACAGATACGCTAATCGATGCAAACGCTTTCGGTTATTTTCGAAATATGAAGCAGCTTCTACCGAATCTAAGTGGATTCGTGTAAGCGCGTCAGTTTCGATTGGAACGGCGGCCCTAGTGTAATGGCTTCGACTTCGACATTATTCCTTCTACTCGTTGCAGCTTGTGGCGCGTCCACTGCATCATCCATTGCTTCACGTATACTAGGCGGTGAAGTGGCCGATATCTCTAAGCACCCTTACCTCGTTTCGATTCGCGTTAAAACCTGCAGCACTTGTGCCTTCCTGCACAAATGCGGCGGCAGCATCTACACAGATAAAGCGATTATTACCGCGGCGCAATGCCTCGTGGACCTGGGTAGCAAGGATCGCCTAATGGTAGTTGCAGGTGCCAACACTCGTGCCGGCTCCGATGGTGTACAAACTCCCGTAGCGAAAACCATTTCACATGCGGGCTATAATTTCTGGACCATCGATAACGATATCGGTCTGGTCGTACTGGAAGATGCATTGCCGCTTAACAATTTTAACATCAAGCCAATCGCTGTTGCAGCGAAAGCACCTCGCGGTGGAAAGTTGTCAACCGTCAGTGGCTGGGGCTGGGACGCAGAAGATGGTGCAGATACTTACTTCTTACTGGATGTCGATGCGCCGATCGTTAGTAATGAGGACTGTGAAGCAGCCTACGGACCTGGCGAGGTTACAGCGAATATGATTTGTGCAGGCGTGCGGCAAGGTGGTAAGGATGCCTGCCAGCACGACACTGGCGGACCATTAGTAGTGGACGGAAAGCTAGTCGGGCTGGTCTCATGGGGAAGGGGATGTGGACGTCAAGGATATCCGGGCGTGTACACAAGTGTTGCAAGTCATACCGAGTGGATTGCCGAACAAATTGCCAGAATTTAAATGTCTTTGTACTTGAGTGATTTGGCAATGGAATTTATGAGTTATACTTGTGGACTAAACCAAGATAAACGTAATCAGTTGGCTTGTTTTCTATTTTCCTATAATAAAACTGAAACAAATCGATAGTGTTTATCATTATGTACGTCTTTATATTGTTTTTCTAAAATTTTCAAATGCCAATTAGAATGGCCGATTGTGTGCTAAGTAAGACTTTGTTTATTTGGCACCAATCGCTCAGGGTGATCATAGTTCAATTGGATTGTTTTTCCCTGTTAATGGCCACACTTTGTGGGCGAACTTTTTTATCAATTAGAAGCAACAACTATTATAAATATTTAATCTCTGTCAAGTCACCAAAGCCTTTCAGAGATATATAAAACTTTTCGCATATTCTCCTAGTAAAAATAAATTTACACATCGTTCCCCGGGAAGCTTGCAAAATCTTCTTCTATGCGCTCGCATTTATTATCTCCAGATGTTCGCATTTTGTTCTTCCGTGTATGTTCAGGAGGGGCGAATTTCAACACATTAATTTACGATTTGTATTTATAAATAAACTAAAGCCATTTATGACCCAATTTCTTAGCAAACACTAACAGCCGTATTTATTAGATTCCCCTACGACGCCTCTACGATGTTGTTTAGTTAAACATCGCGTAAAAATTTACGCAGCCTCTATGTGGCTTTGCTGAAATTATTATTTATAAAAAAATGCCCCCTGACTGTTTACTACGCAAGGTTGGTGTCTAATTAAGAAGGAAACTATTACAAAAAACCTAAATCTCTTACTTTTTCCCTGCGGAATGATATCAGCTGTTTCTATGAATAGAAACTGACATCTCTCTTGTGAGATTTATTTAGTTTTTAAACAAAAATGGAGCAGCAAATAAAAAGAAAACGGTCGGAAAATTGGGGATGAACCTGGTTTTATAAAATTTTCGCCTTCTTGGAATTGAACTTTCATTTATTAAGTCGATCATACATATCAATGTCGTTAACAATTTTGCGCAAAAATTATTATTGTACTAGAAGCAACTATATAGTTTAACATAATTTAATGTCAAGTGAGTAGTCAGTGGGGAAATTCATGAACAGATTATTGTCGGTTACTTAAACATATTCATCATTTTGGTCATGAGCCAGAACCAGCTTTCATGGCAGCATTTCGACCACACCCAGTCCATGGATGTTAATGCTATTGCAGAGAAAAAGCCAAATATATAGATTGCCAAAAGAGTGTAGAACTAAAACGCTGAAAATATTCTTCAACGCAGAGCTTTTTTTTTTGTGTATAAATCGCAATGAAAATGGGCACATTCAAGAATCTAGTTATCTTAAGTCGACTATGGATTGGTCTGGATGAGATATAACCTAGGCACATGAACATTGAACATTTGCTTCACATAAACAATTAATCGTCGAAACGCTATCGCCCAGACGAAACAATTTGAGCGATACCTAATGAGGTATCGTTTTGCATTGATTTGTATGTTTTGCAAACAGTTTAAGATATTATATTCAATTTCAAGAAGAATAATTGACTTTAAATATTTTTCAAATGCTACCAAACATAAAAATAACTACTTGTCTACATATAAATATTAAAACTTATTTTGTATTAATTTCACTGAAAAGCAAGAAATATTGTCATTGTGGAACGATGGAGAATTCTACTTGAAAAAAGGAAAAGTTCCGACCTATTTTTGCAAATTGTTTGTGGTCCCATCCACTACAACGTTGACAGTAATAGTATCCAACAAGCAAGGAATACAAAGATTTTGCAAGTGCAGCTTTAAACGACTCGCAAGCTATAAGTGGAAATAACCGAATGAGACAGTTGGCTTCAAAATTAAGGGAAAAAATAATAAAGTCGCTTTTAGTCTAATTTTTTTTATTAATGTCGTACTTTCCTCGGTACCTATTTGGTTTATAACCCTTGATCAAGTCCGGATGCTCATACCTGAAACCAACTAAAATTGTTATTTGCTTTGGTGTAGCTGACCTATCAATAATACATAAAATAAAAATAAATAAACTAAAAATTTTCCAATTAATTTGCCGGCATCAAACGCAAAATTGTCGCAAAAATGTCATCTATGACATTTTATACGACGTCTAATTGAAATTTCATATATAGTTTGAGAGTTTCTGAAAGATACTCAAGGCTCTCAAACTTCGTAAAAAATAAACGCTAGACGAGACGATAGTGATAGAGTTACGTAAAGAAAATTGATGACGAGATCGTTGACTACTATCGCGCAAACGATTATCATTCTCAGAGTACCTAACGGAATGAGTGCCTTGAACGCAAAAACTAGATTGGTCGGGAGCGTCTCTTTTTCTACGTCAGCCACGTATGCGAAGTGTCAACTTAGTACTTAGCATAAACTAAGTATTAAATAGACCGTCAGCTCTTACAACTTAAGAGAATTTGCCTACAAGCTGTTTTCCGTGTTCCTATATGGCAAAGTATGTGTGCCATGTTAAAGTAGATTAGTCGCACGCATACACTCGCACATAGGAACCTGACAGATGTGGTAACATTGGAAAAAATTCAAATAATTTAAATAATTGCCCGTTATCGGGACGTGTTAAGAAAACGGTGGGTATGGTGTGGTGAATTAAGTACCAAATTATATTAAAACGCATAGGTACCGTATACATCATAGACAAACCATACTGAGACCCCCAACTCACAATCCTCTTGCCGCCATTTTGTTTTCCTATCGGTGTTATGTCAAAAAAGAATCCGTGTGACATGCAAAAACATACAAAAACTACAAAACCGTGTTGAAATGTGAAAGAGTTCGGGAATTCCACATTTTTTTATTACTGAATGCTATTGGTTAGTTATTATAAATTGTTAAAAGGCAAATAATTTGATTTGTTTGGTTAATTAAACTACCTAAAATAGATGTTCTATATACTAGAAACATATTAGAACATACATGGTTGTGTATTTTCCGCTTTTGGAAATCATTAACTTCGATTTAGTGTGCACATTTTTCTTAAATAATAAAGAAAATTTTAACTCTGCCAACAACTTTGCCCACAGTGGAAGTGTCTCATATCTCCTGGGAGTGTGTTGTTGAGCAGAATTTTTGAAGTTTCGTGACATTTGTCAATACGATTTTCTATGTAAGAATACTAGCGTACCAAACGTGAACATTCCATAAAAATATAGCTTGTAGGCTTAGTAACGGAAAATCGGCCGGAGTTGGTGGTCTCAGTATTGTCTCTGGTATACATATTCGGATTTCTTTCATTTTACCTAGACAATCAATATAATATCGGATGTTTACGTTTTTGTTGTAAACAATGAAAATCAATGAACTATATGCATCATTGACAAAAAAAAAACGCTTATTAATATAAAAAATACCTGATTATACTAATGATTATGAATCGTCTGAATTAAAAGAAAATTGTAGGCAGCAAACTTAAATGCGTGAGACATATCAGGGTACAAATCAGTACAGTTCTTCCCGTACATTTTAAAGAAAATAAATTTTCGTTTATTGCGTCTATTAGACTTTTTCTTTTTATTATAAATGTACAGTATTCATATCCTCGGCTGACGCAATTGATTTCAAATGTAATTTCATTAATTATGTCAATTGTTCCAAATTTTCTAATAAATTTAATTTTTTTTTAATAAACTGAATCTTCATGAAAAGATTATAACTAAAAACTCATACTATTTCAAATCTTAATAGTCGTAATCAATTCTTCTCTTTAAATTCTTTGCCGTTTGTCTGTGGACATTCACGGTGAAATAATTTTTCGCCAAAAACAGTAAACGAAAACAGCCACAATAATTATAGGAACAAAAATATCTTATTTTATTTCACACATCATTCATTTGTTTATTTATGTTGATTACATTCGCTATTATACATTTTGTAGAACATCTACATGTTTTCGTGGTGAAATAAAACAACGAATTTAAACTCTCAGAACGCATCCACCAGCTGACAGAAACTCACCAAATACACTAACTCTCAGTCAGTGTTCTCAGCACTCTCTCTTTATTTTTCACACGAAGCGTGTTAATTTTTCCCTTTTCACTAAACTCAAATTCCCTTAGTTTTGTTTATGGAAAAAAACATACTTTTAAAAGTAAAATTTGTATTGTTCGGAGAGAAAATCATATTAAATTAATCTTCACTATAAAAATCGCAGTTTGCTAACATTATAATGATAATTTTTTGATAATAGAAATTGTTGCTTAAGGCAAATTTCCTTTTTATGTACATTTAGTGCGTTGATATTCATTGTGAAATGTAGTTTGAATGTTTTTTTGATAGTCCAACATTTATGACATTTTATCCTTTTACGCAGGAAAGTTTTTCAAAAATTTAAATTCCCACAAAAAGGTAGAGATACCACAATGCAGGAACACTGCTGAGTGTCAGTATTTTATTACAACCCGCGCCATTTAGAATTTCTTTTTTTGCTGCTTTACACGCATTCACAGAAACAGAAAGGTAAAACTCATTAACTAACAAAATAGACAAAAGGAGATATTTTGATTTAAAGACAGTTCTGGGCCTCAAAATTCCAATTCTGCAGATATGAAGTTAATTTTTATTCTTTGCTTATTATTTACCTGTACGTAATTGATGTCATAGTTTTTATGTACAAAAAATAGTTAATTTAGGTGATTTTAAAAGAAATGCACTTAATGACTTTTACCTGTGTGGGGTTTCGAACAGTATTGTATTTAATGAGAAAACAAAATGTGTTTTTTTTAGGAATAATAGATTTATTTCAAATAAAAATAAGGAAAATGTAACATTTTTTCAACCAAAATTTTTTAATCTTCATATTCTGAACCACTCTCATTTTGATCAGGTTCCGGCAAGCGCTCTGCCTCTTTTAAACAATGGGTCGGAAGGCCCTTATACCACGGGACAAGTTCTTCTGGTATATGCCCTGCTTCGGCGAGTTTTACCAAATCCGTTTTTTTTTGTTTTGATATAGGTTACTCACCCTGGTAAGCGGGTGTAAGGACCACAGGAGATCTCCTTTTCCGACCTTTCCCCCAAACAGCTATCCTTTTATAGTTGGAACTGTGATCATACCTATATTGTACAATCCCGACAGAATCCTTTTCAACGACTTGATTTTTAGCCCAGAAACTTTGTTGCCATCTTGATCCTTTATGCGGTTCCTTATTGTTAATGAGGCTAATTTTTGCAGATCATAAGAATCACTGTATTTTAGAAGATGAACTTCGTATGGCTTTTTAATTTGACTTTTTCCTTTGGCACGGGTAGAACGCGCAGACCTAAATATTTCGACCCAGTCAGACATTTGAAAAGCAGTTCTATTTATTTTTGCGCTTTCAATTGCAGAATGCATAGAATCGCACTCTATTTGCGAATGACCCGACTCTAAAAACTTTAGCTCTATTTTTTTTAAATGAGCTATATTTTCAACTGCATAGAGCAATATAGCTGCCTCTTGCTGGTTTCTATTTTGTCCACCACAGGTGTCACAAAACAACGATATCTCCGTGATTGTTGTTGGCAAAGATTTTAAAAACTTGAACAATATTGAACCAATTTCATTGCTACCTCTCTTACCATGAAGTTCATTCCACGTAAAACAATGACCTTCCCCGTTTGCCAAATAAAGTGTTAAATTGTAGACGCATATTTTTCGTGAATAATAGAAGAGAGACACACCAGAAAACGGTAGCTGCAGAACACTTTCTAAATCAAACGTCAATGTTAAAAATGAAGGCTCATTACTGGATCTTTCTTTATCTTTAGCCTTTTCTTCTTTTAATGTGGAGAGAATAGTTTAATTCCATCTCTTTTTTCTTCTCTGGGTCAGCTGTTTCATATTTGGAGCATGTAGAGCATTGGTCCTTTTTGGGCTTAAAAAATGAAAAATTATAATTGTCGCAAAATATTTTCCGGTATGTACATTCTTTAACAGCAACCTTTCCCTCGTTCATACGTAGGTCTTTGTATAGATCATACATTTTAAGTATTGATAACTTACTTTCTAGGTATAGTTTTTTGCTTGATTGCCTAACATAATGTGATTCCATTACGGGAAAACTCTCAATGTGTTTTTTTTATAAACTTAGAGTCTTCATCACTAGTCTTATTACCTGGCGTTTTTCTTCCACGAGAATCAAACCCACCAAAGCAGCCAGTACTACTTACATTTTTAACAGCGGTATTAATTGGTCAATTTGAAATACATAATGTTTTTTAAAAAATTTTTGCGCACACTCTGTGCTTTCGACCGTTATTTTCTAGATAGTATGACTTTGATAAGCTCCGAGCACCGATATCAGTCCCTTTATTTTTTCGGCGTTTGGGTTCCATGGTTATTACGTACTTAATAAGAAAATCCTTTTGTCGTTTATAGCACGTTAACGCCCAATAAGATTTGCAGATATCAATTCGATCTGCTTCTGTAAAATTGAGTGTACATTTGAACCTGCAATTTGTACAGTCAACTTGCTTGGGAGCTTTAGGTGCGCAAGTTTTCTTTCTGTTGGCATAAGCAATACATTTTGATCGTTTAGACTTCGTAATGTTTACTTTCCAATTTTCTGGATTTCTCTTTCTTCGTCGCGTCAAATTAGTAGCAGTTATATTCTGGTCCACATAGTCCGAGAAATCAGAAATCGAAAACGTAGATCTAGAAGGCGAAGGCTTAAAGTTTGGATCATTCTGCGTTGATACACTAAAGTCTTCCTCATCATCCGTTTCAATTGGATAGTCTACGAGTTTAATTGAGCTATTTGGAAGCTATAACATCAAAACGATAAAATATAAAATTAAAAATATTCTTTTATGTATACACACGTTTTGAATTCGTCGTTTTAAACCGACAGCTTCTACAAATCCTCTAGATTCGCTGTGGATAACATTAGCCATAACACTTTGTGTGGAATTTATTTGCCTTGGGAAAACGTTTTTGCGCGATTTAATTTTAGCAACGATTTAGATTTAGTTTAACATTTGATTCACTTTGGCAGCTGACAAAAGAATGCACGCAAAATAGAAACTTTTCGCGAGAATAATGGCGTTATATCCGTTAGACGTTGAAATATTAATAAGCTGACAAACGAATGAGCGAGAAAAACAAAATATTATCATAAATAGTGACCGTTACGACCACTAGTTGTTGCATTGAAAAGAAAATAAGAAGATAATGATTTTTTCCTCTGAAGAGAAATTAAGTGCCTGCACTTAATGAGTATTACAATTTTATAATTCCTGTTAAATTGAAAATTATGCCTCGCTAATTTTCCCAGTTATAAAACGTGAATAATTATATGTATTTTCCTAAAAAACCCATTTTTGCATATTTTGTACTCAATGAGTTTTACCTTTGAACCGACGAGATAGGAAATTTAAGAGAGCACTTTCTTTTCAAAATTTGCGGGGGGAATCGGGTAGGTGCGCGGGAGCTGACGGTCTATTTAATACTTAGTTTATGGTACTTAGAGTGTAGAACTGAAACGTTGAAAATATTCCTCAACGAAGCGTATTTTTATCAGCTTTTTTTTTTTTTATAAATCTCAACGAAAATATGTAATAGAATTGATTGTTTTATTTCAGCGAGTAATTTCCTACAGTGAGAATTTCTTTAAAAATATCTCCCGTAATAAAAAAAGTGTAACAAACATCATTCTGCGAAAATGTCAAGAACCTACCGTTAATATTTTTCAATTTCTCGTAATTAAAGGTCTACCATTCGTCAGTTTGCTTAATGTTCCGTGGAGAATATCCAGAAAAGCTGACAACATCTATAAATTGATTGCATAAGCAAGTTCGTTGCAAAGCGATAATTGTAATAAAGCCCAAATGTGACTAATAAATTATTTTATTAGACTTCTTTGTCAAAGCTATATTTGGAAACTAATAAATAAACACAAACAGAGTTGTACATTTTTGTTTTATCTAACATCCGATTGGATCACTTGGGTCACTCGGATCGCTTGGATCACTTGGTTCTAACGAACTGTTGCTCTCGATCCAGTCTCTAAATGCAACGACATTTGCATACACTCCTGGATAGCCAGTCCTTCCGCAACCTCTTCCCCAGGAGACAATTCCAACCAGTTGCTCACCCGACACCAGAGGACCACCAGAGTCACCTTTACAAGAATCAACACCGCCTTCAGTGGTGCCTGCGCACACCATACTCTTCGTGATGCGTGTTGCTCCATAGGTCCGCTTGCACTCGTCATCACCGACAATTTTCACCTTTGACACTTTTAGATTTTCGGAGAAGTTACCGTCCTCCGTGACGGATCCCCAACCGCTGACATAACCAGTGCTGCCTGCTTTGGGTACTACGCTTGCCAACTGAATGGGTGCAATCAGTTTGTTTCCAGTAGGTAGATCCAGAGCCAGGAAAACCAGTGCAATGTCATTGTCAATGTATAGAGAACCGTAGTCCTCGTGGATGATGTAACCTTGAACGGGCGCTATAAAACCTCCGGTGGAAACGATTGAGTTACTACCGGCAACTACAAGCAGGTTCTTTGCACTCACTCCACTGACACAATTCGCCGAGGATATAAGGACGCGTTGCGAGTAAACAACACCACCACAGCGATGGCTGAATGCGCAGGTGGAACAGTTCTTATACCGAACAGACACTTGGTAGGGATGGGCGATGACGCTCGAATCGGTTCCGCCGACAATCCGACCTTCGGGCTTCGCGATAGCCACAGTCAAAAGCAAAGACGCGATAAAAAACACCACTATATGCGATACGATGTGAGACATGGTAACGGAGTCGGAATCTATTAAACACGATATTGGTGAACTTTTGCTTTTATATCAAGCTGGGGTGGCAGGGACTTTGATAAGGCAATAAAGCGGCAATCGATTCAAATCAAGATAAGCAAAGTGTACTCTATAACAGAAAGTTTTTTTTATTAAATATATTTACAACTCATGAGTTGGCATGGATTGCATTCTCGATTCAAGACCGCAAATATGCAACGTCGGCGTAGATTCCCGGTGATTCTGGTCCGGCACAATGATCATACCACGATGCCACCCTCCTTAAGACCAGCATATAACATCCTGTCGTTAATTTGATTTGGTCCATAACTGTCCGTACAATATTCCTTGGAGACAATTGACCTCAAGCAAAACCGATGATGCGACACCTGATTCGGTAATTCTACCCCAACCGGTAACGGTTGACTTAACTCCAGGTCTTGGACTCTTTTCGATCATTTCTATCGCCTTGATGCTAAAGTCGTTCAGTGGCAAGTCGGTCTTCGAAACGAGGATGGCAACATTGTTCTCATAGCGGACACTTTTGTAGTAGTCTTCGTGCCAGATGACCTTCGCAACTGGAACTATGGCTCCCTGTGCCGGCAGACACATTCAAAACGCTCGGCGACATTCCATGAATACACTGAGCTGCTGTCAGAATGATTTACTAGGTGACGATACTGCCACCGCAGCGACGCTTAAAGGGGGCTTTGCTACTGTATTTGAATCTCACTGAAACTTGATGAGGGCGATGCTTGGCGATGTCGGTGACAGTTCCGGCCACTGAACAGAGAGTCGATATCTGCAGTGGGGTTGGACGCGGATGGCAAATAGCACTAAGCAAAACACGGTGTCTAAACTAAGGGGGGCATTGCAGCTGATTTCGCTTTTATATAGTCTTGCTTATCGGGTGGCCAGTGATAAGAGGGGAGTTGGTATTTAAAGCACCCCGCAATTCTGTTGTTTATAGTAGGATAAAAAATAATTTGGCGCTCCGTTCAATCAACCAGTAGATTGGATAATCTGGATAATAAACTAGCTTTATCGATTGAGAGAGTTTACTGCATTTTTTTTATTGGCAGTTTATTTTTAGTGCGGGTATAAAGTTTAATCGTGACATGATCTATGTATCTGCTAACTGATGAAGCGTTGGATAGAGTGGTGTATCGTATGCGATGCCTACGAGTGTATTTCCATACATATACGTATTCCCTTTACACCCATATAATATTGTAACACTTAGGTTATTCGTACTACTGCGCGTACGACTTAAATTCATTCTTGTATCAACCCGCAAGCAAGCCAGCAGTGCTAAAGATAGTGTGCCAGATAAAATAAATTTGGGTTTTTTATGAGCAAAGCTCTTTTTCCCAACCAAAATTTAATATAGTTTTATTTTGATCGGAATAGTTTCAGCCGTTTCCTTTTTCCTTCGATACAAGTGGTCATCTAGATTCCTTATTTAGCTCGTTACAGAAATATTTAGGCTTAGGGTGTGCATTTGAGCTGAGAATGGAACAAGGGGAGCTGGTAGAGTGCGCTAGATTGTGACAAGTGATCAATAGTGTATTTGAAATGATTTTCGACTCATCCACCGCTGAAAATAACCTAAGATCAGTAGTAACGCAAATCTCTATATAACATAAAATTGCGTGCCTGGTACACCGGCAAAGCTTGCATTACAAAACAATAATGGAACCTAAATGAAAGAGCTTTTTGACGAATAAAAGCTTATTAGATATGGCTCAGAAATCAGCTGTCGTAAATTCTTCAAATGATCATGGCTACTGTCGCCGGTATTAAAATAAACCCATATTTTGTTAAACGCAAATAAAACTAACCAACTTGTACATTTCCCTTCGTTTGAATAGAAATTACTTCCTGAATACCGATCACACGGTACATCTTATAATTTACAAATTTGCACTAAATATTTCCAGATCATTTCCCATAGCAAAAGACTTGGCATTCATTCAGAAGTTTTCTGAAATGTGGTCCCAAGAATTTTTTAATACCTTCTAAACAAAAGTATAATTTCGTACCGACTAACAAACGATTTTTGTTTACTATTTTTCCAGTTCCCCATTAATATTCTTAATGAAAAAAAAAAAAATACTAAAAAGTAGCACAACAGTCCAGCAATTTTCGATTCATTTTAAAATACATTTTTAAAGCTTTTGGTCTTAAACTATACTACACATTCTAAGTTTCGACTTTAAATTTGAGTAGTTCATAACGGCTATATTTTCCATACAAATATTGCAAATCTGAGCTTCTGTAAATTTAAAGTCGAGACTAAAATTTATTAGTACGGCGCTTTGTGTATAAATAAAATTACTACCTTTCTTTATTATTTCTTACGAAAGACTTAACATTTTTTAACAAATTTTTAATTTTTAATAAAAATAAGTTGTAAGAAATACCCAATCCACTAATTTCATCTATTATTTTCATCACTCGATCTTGTCGCTTAGCAAAGTAAATAAATAAATTTGATCAGCTAGGGTAGAGTGTTTAAGCAACCATTTTGCTGCACACATAGCCTTTGTATGTTTTTTGTGAAAACAATTATAACGCACAAATTATAGCATAATAATCTTTCACAATTATTTAATCAGTGAGTGTATGTAATTTAAATATTTAAAAATAGAAATATTTTCTATACTTATTTCTTATATCTATAAGATGTGTATTTTTACCTGAAAATCCATCTAGAACTAGCACCTTTTTTATCTTTATCTTTCTAGGTAAGTGACTGCATTTCGTTACTTGAAGTTATTATCCTGAAGGTAATTTTTTATTAATGTATATCAAAAACTATAAAAAAATAGGGACTTCAATTTTTTATTTCTAAAGGCTATCGTAGAAGACTTAAATTGAAGACTACAAGATTTAAAAGAAATAAGCTGCAAGGTTAAACGAAAGTTAGTCAAGTCTCTTGTCAAAATTTATTGTCATTCAAAATATAAATTCAGTTTTAGAAAACCCTGCAAATGCGGGATCTAGGGGCAACAAAAATGCATGCAGTAGTTTTTACCGGCCATGCTTTTCAAAAACTCTTATTACATCCCTATGTTAGAAGTTTCACACTTGAGATGTTCATTTCAATTCGCAATTTGAGCTTAGCAATTTTGATTACATTTGAAAAAATGTTGGGCTTCGTTTTTCCCTTCGAAAAATAGTTTCGACGTTCAAAGTTTATAAAATCATTCGACAGGTGCTTGTGCTTAGCCTACAACGAAGTTCGTGGGGTCTCAAAATTATTGAGGACTTGTTGTGTTCTTATACCGAGTGTTTCTTTGATTATCACGCAATAAACCTCGCAGGAAGTCAATAAAGCGTTAGGTAAGTCATTCAATTCAAGAAAAGAAACCACCACCGGAAACTAAAACAAAGAAAACAATAATTCATATCGACCAAGCTAACGGCATATAATTTATTAACTACAGTTACGAGCATATCCTAATAAATCGCTTATGAGTTGGCACTAATTGTGCTATTAATCCAAGATCTCAAATTGGCAACGTTAGAGTAGACTCCTGGCCTGTCTGGTCTGGCACAACCTTCACCCCATGACACGACACCGACCAGTTGGTTGCCAACAATGAGTGGACCACCAGAATCGCCCTCGCATGCATCGACACCACCCGTTGTGGAACCGGCACACAACATACTGTCGTTAATGTAGCCTCTTGATCCGTAACGGACTTCACAAATATCATTGCTCAGAATTGGTACGTCGACCTCCAGCAGAAGCGGTGATGAGGCGCCGCTCTCCCTAGTAAGACCCCAACCGGTGACGGTTGATGTAGTTCCATTTGCTGGTTGCTCGTCGACCAGTGTGATCGGTTCGATGGTATAACCATTCAGTGGCAAGTCTGCGCCCAATACGAGGATAGCAATATCGTTCTCATAGGCGACATTTCTGTAGTAGTCTTCGTGGGAGATGACCTTCTCAACTGGGACCATGATTCCGTCTCCGTTCGCTTCATTCGATCCGGCAACCACATGCAAACGGTTCGCTGCGATACGAACAACACAATGTGCCGCGGTCAAGATTATTCTTGAGTTGATGATACTGCCACCGCAGCGATGATTGAAGGAGCAGGTGGCACACCTCTTGTATCGCATCGAAATTTGATGTGGATGCTTGGAGATGTCGGTGGCAGATCCTCCGACAATGCGGCCACTGCTAAAAGATTCGATATCGTCATCTGGCTGTGGAATGAACGCGGATGATGCTAGCGCCACAAGGGTGGCCAACAGAACTACTAAGCGAAACATAGTGTCTAAACTAAGGAGGGCCTTTCAAAAGGTTTCCCTTTTATATTGACTTGGTAATTGACCAGCCAATCTTATCGGCTGGCTTGTGATAAGGGAAGTTACTGTATGAAACACTTCATAAATAAACTGGTCAGATAGGAAATACGTTTGGAGTGAAGAATGGTAGCGACTTTCAATCAGCTAGTAGATTGGATAATCTGTATGTACACGAGTATGCTGGGTATAGAGTTTTTTTCTAGGCTTTATCGGCTGCGATCGAGATGGATTAAATTAAATTGGGGAAATGCCAAGCTTTCATTTATAGAGGTTTTTTCCAAATATCCAATCACTTTTGTGGCTTTGGAAGAGCATACAAAATTCTCAGAAATGTCAGTTGGGGTTGATTTGTTGTGGTACACACCTTTTGCTTCAAGTACGCCCAAATTTTAACACATTTCTGCGACGTTAGCTGCTCCATAAGAAATCGCTAATAGAAATGCACTTTATGATGTGAGAAATTAGGTCCGTGCAGTGATGCCAGACTTTTCGCACTCTGACTTTACCACGACTGTATCCAAGGAAAAAACGAAACGGCTAAAGGAGTCCGATCGAAATAAAAATATTTATATTAACTTTTTGTTGGGAAAAAGAGCTTTGCTCATAAAAAACCCAAATTTATTTTATCTGGCACACTGTCCTTGGCACTGCTGGCTTCCTTGCGGGTTGATACAAGAATAAACTTAAGTCGTACGCGCAGTAGTACGAATAACCTAAGTATTACAATATTATATGGGTGTTAATGGAATATGTATATGGAATGTATGTTCGATGTATTTATAGGAAATACACTAGGCATCGCATACGATACAGTGCCGCCGAAAACGCTCGTTTTCCTCTAGGCTCTCCGCAGTAGGCTTTGTCGTTGTTCCGCTTGCTCATGGCCCTCTGGAAATGCTGTGTCGACTGGCAGAATACACACCTTCTCTACTGGTCTAGCAAACTGTCCGGTTTCGGTTTGTATGATTGCAGATCTGACTAAACCATCTTTGCTCTTAATAAGCTGGCACACTCTTCCCATTGACCACTGTGCTGGCGCAAAACTTTCGCTTTTAATCAATACTAGCTGTCCAACTTGCAAACTTTCCCTTTCTCTTCTCCACTTCTTCCTCTTTTGTAATGTTACACGATACTCTTCTCGCCATCTCTTTCAGAAATGCTGTAACATCGCTTGCCTTTCTTTCCACAACCTTATCCCTTTCGTATTCGACTGCTCCACTATCGCAAATGGTATTGGTTACGCTATGGGTTCACCAATCGTGAAATGCGCTGCCGTTAACGCTTGCATGTCTGCGGGATCATCGCTCAATGGATGAAGTGCAGCTGCTAGCACTTTGTTTACTATCGGATTCACTGCCCATTTACTTTCCGCTGAAGTCAGCCATGCTGGCCCGTGCAACCATAACTCACTTTTTATCAACTCTGGGGTATCTTGTTATCGCTGCAACCAACTTGCTTATTATCTGTCCATTCACTTGCTCATATATTACTGCAACATATACTGTCATCGAAGCATCCGAAAAACCATGAATTTTGATTTTCCCCTTTCCACCTGTAATCCACCACAGCACTTTCCATCTAGCCTTGATTTATACTGGCACCTCCTAGTCCTATTAGAGACCCAATCGCCATCTATCATGAATTAAACTTTTCCCCAATACTGTCACTGGCGCTTTATAGGTACCTATTCGTTTAGTTGGGCTACACAACTCAATATCTTTCGCTTTGTAATCTCTTCGGCTATCTCTTGTGTATTCACTATGAAAGTGAATTGATTGGCATCAACTAGCCACTGTAAACCTAAAACTGTCGCTTGCTTCCTACTATCAAAAACCATAGAAAACCTGGGTTTTCTTCAACACTTTGGGCTACAGCAGCAATATTCTCAGTTGTTCTTGAGCGACGTGTACGGGTTTTATTCTTCACATCACTAACTTGTCCCAACAGCTCGAATTTGTCCACCAATTTCTGTATTGCGGTCCGACAAGGTGCTTCACGACGACCAAAAAATTCTTTAGTTTTGTGAACTGGGACTGCAAGATTTTCACCATTTCTGTAGTGAATTTTAATAAATTCAATGCGTTGTTGAAGCGGGTATCGTTCCATTTTTAGTAATGGTGTAGTTTCTACTTGTCAAATGTCAAAGAATAAAAGCTTCAAAAGTGACAGCTACCGAAATAGCGGGTCATTCACAATAACACCTCTCATTGGGAAACCCTTTATGTAGGTGCAGCTCTTCCTTTGGTGACTCACGCCAGCATATTCTTTGTAAGTCCCACTGTTGTCTTGCTACTTGCACTTGTCTGAACATCATCTTCATGTCAACAATGAGCACTATCCTTTGCCTTCATAATCGCATCACTATCTCCAGTAAGTCTCGCTGAAGCTTCTCTCCAAACTGTTGCACTTCATTAAGTGAAATTCCTCTATCCGTTCGACAATTAAAATCGAACACAACTCTGAACTTCTTTGTTACGCAATGATGGGGAACATAATAATACTAGCTCGCTTGCTCTTTGCTGGCCAATCACTTTCGTCATATGCCCAAGACCCTGATACTCTCGCATGAAGTCAACATACTTCTCCCTTAATGCTGGCTCCCTACCTAACTTCCTTTCCAAATACATAAATCGTATCAATGCTATCTCCCTTGAACTCGCATTCTCTTTCGTGACTGCTCATCTCGCTCGGCTGTTCGGACGAAGTTGTCTTCGACTTCTTGCTCCTCTTTCGTACTGGCTGGATGCGAACCGACCTGATCCAATTCCCAGAGTCGTCGCACCATACTGTCCATGCTGTCCATCTCAATGCATTTTGCAATTGATAAAAGGTTTCCTGTCTCAGCGTCCGTATTCAACGGATGGTCACCAAAGACCACTGTCCCAAAGGCAGTCTCTATCAAGAAAACACCTTGTATGTTTCGAGGAATCGAGTTGGCCAACATCTTCGCAAAGAATTGACTCCCAACAAGATATCAAATCGAGCTCTCCTCCAATACGCTGGATCAGCAAATTGTCTGTCGCGACTAGCAACTATCGGCTGTAAATTCACTTGGGGTGTATAAAATGTCCAATTCGATTCTTTTGACAGAATCCAAAATTCATCCACTATGTATGCGTTGTACGCAAACCAGGGCATTCGTTATGACACTTGCGCTTTCTGGCTGTAGTCCCGAGAAGGGCATAAAACGCTGTTATGCTGCTGTCCCCCAGGGCATCGTGGACATGCACCCTGGTAACACTGGCTTGCTCTATGCCCCTACTTCAGACAATTCTCGTAGAGACCTCTTGTCCGGGCAAACTCTCTCCTAGTTCTTAGGTTCAACTCTTTAAACTGCTCGCAATTGTAGAGCTCCGTTGCACACTTAGCACTTGTGACGATGCGGTGCAGTGTTGACGCTGGCCTTTTGAACTGGCTTTGCTGGCGGATTCGACACTCTAGTCGGTTCCTTTGCTGGCTGACTGGCAATGCTCTTTCGTTGACTGGTACGTCCGCATTCGAATCGGTTGAAGCTTCTGTCAGCACGATTTGCTTGTAAGCTACTCACGGATTCCACCGAACAGAACCTCTGGCTGTCCGGTTTCCGGTAGATGATTGCTTGCTGAAGCTTGATTGTCCAGGAATTTAAGCATATGCTTGGCTGTCGGTGTCTCGGACTGGCGCTGGAGCTCCCACTGCTTTCCAGTTTCACTGTCCAGCCGCTCGTGCAACATGTGCACCACGAACATATCCCAATGCTCAGTGGGCAATCCTTGGGCTCGCAGCTGGCGTAATGTCTCGTGGGTGACATTGGACATCTGTTGCAAGTCATCCGACCTTGGATTTCCTTGCCGACCTGGCCAATATATAAACTGTCGTATTAGTTCACGACAGGTGGAGTATTTCCTGTCGTACAGCTGGTACGCTGCACTACTATCGGCTGTGGTTGAATCGCTGGCATCACTATCGGTACTTGATTTAGCTGTTCGGCAGTCTCCTGGCGCTGCAACATACCCAAACGACGTCGGAACGCTGCGTTGGTGTCATAGTAGAGGGACTCTGCCTTCACCATGGTCTTTTCCATTTTTACTTGCTCTTTCCTGGCAATCGCGTCGAGCAGCTCGGAATGTATGGTCTGAAATAAATCCCATGCATCATCAAGCCGCTCGAGACGCACTTTCAGTCCCTCGCAGTCATTGAGGGAGAACTCCACGCTTTCCACATAAGCAGCCAAACGCTGGATGGTGTCCATTACTGCTTCATACCCCTTCGTAGTTGCTATCGGTCTGTAAGAAATATCAAGAAAAGGAAAAACGAAAACGAGAAAAAAAAGAAGGAAAATAACACAAAAAAAAGGCAGAACTAATAATTAATAAAATTGGCACTGCTGTAGGAAATGTTATTATTACTTTATTATGCTGGCTCTTAATCAAATGCTTTCCATGGCAAACGAACGTAAACACAAACAAACACTAGTTGCTCTACTCTCTCTACTTGCATAGCTATCTGTATTGGCACACTGCCTATCTGAACATAACTCATGAATTTGTTTTTTATTTCACCACTATTACTACTACACTACTTGCACTGCTCTGACTACTTGCTCAACTGTCTATACTAGCACTCTATCCGTCAGCAGACACACTTTCCCACGTGCACTTATTATCATTGTTCATCGAATTTCATCTCTTGTGAATATTCGGACTTTCCGCTGTAAGCACTATCTTCCTACCTACTTTGACATGCGCATGCCATACTGTACAACTTGCCCTTGTGTTTGTGCAAAAACAAAACACAGAAAAAATAGCCCTTGCTTAAACATCCACGAGTATTACTTCGCTTGTGTGCATCACTATCTGTTGCTGGCTAGTTTGTGCATGTTCGAACACGAATCATGACAACTACACTGTACACTGTACACTTTCCACTTGCACATACCTATGCCGGCAAAAACAAAACAAGTCTTTCCTACCTACTCTACAAGAAAAAAATAAATTCCATACCTACACACTCCCGTTATAAAAAAAGAGGAAAAATCACTGTGCTCGTTCGCTTGCCAAAAACCACCCTTGTTCTTCATCCACTTGCACTATGTATAAATACCCATATTGAGTATTAAACTTGCACTTGCACACTTACTTTTTCTTGCTTATGTTAATATTAAGAGAATTTAAATCAATACCAAGGATAAAATATTATCAGTTGCTCTTGCGTATGGCACTGCACACACATACCTCCACAACTCTCCAAACTCGGCTGGCTTACCTTGCACGCTGTCTGTTTCGCTCACTCGCACGCTTACCCTATCCTGCGATATACTTTTACCATCTGGCAGCTGGCGATTTTACTGGCTCGGTGTGTGTGTGTGCCACCGTCTGGGCTGGCTACTTCGTTATCGACGAAGAATATTTCTTGCACATTTTAATTATTTTGTTTCACTTTTCACAAATATTACTATTTTACACTATGCACTTTTTCACTGGCCGCTGCTACTATCCGGCTAGGGTTGCCATATTTAAAAATACGAAAAGGGGGACATCGTGAGTTTTCTAGGGGGGACAAGTGTTCAAAAAGGGGGACCAAATTTTTTTTTTTAACACCAGAGTCAAAAAAATGCGAAAAAAGACATATGTAGGTACATATTTTATTTCATTTTTACATATTAGGAAAAATCATCAAAATTATTTATGTACATACTTAATTTAAGAGAGAGAAACAAAGGAAAATAAAAAGTAAATAAATAAGTATTAGACTAATAAAAATGAAGTATAAAAAAAATTAATAAATTAAAATTAAAGTATTTTCAAAATTTTCAATTGAATGATTTCTTTTATTGAATTTTGACTTAATAAGCGGGACAGTGGTTTGTATTAGGGGGGACAAACAGCATTTTTGTATGAAAAAGGAGGACTGTCCCCCCTAAAGGTGGACGTATGGCATCCCTATATCCGGCTCTACATGGACCAAAATGTATCGAAGGATAAAAGGAAACGGCTAAAGGAGTCCGATCGAAATAAAACTATTTATATTAACTTTTTGTTGGGAAAAAGAGCTTTTCTCACAAAAACCCAAATTTATTTTATCTGGCACGCTGTCCTTGGCATTGCTGGCTTGCTTGCGAGTTGATACAAGAATGAATTTAAGTCGTACGCGCATATTATATGGGTGTAAAGGGAATATGTATATGGAATGTATGTTCGATGTATTTTAGGAAATACACTCGTAGGCATCGCATACGATACAACGACGATCAGATAGTCCCCACGATATTCCACGATATTGAATTCGAATGGTTTTTCTTCAGATTCAGTATTCAAAATGTTCTTTTTTTTGTTCTGCGATGTATGCCCTTTCTACGCCCTTTTAGCTTATTTTGAAATACAAAATGACCACGAAATGGGAAATTACCCACGATCTGGTATCACTTATTTCTGAAGCGAGAGCGACTTCGCAAATGGGAGGATTTTTCGAAGTCCGAAATCAAAATATATGAAATTGTATGGTTGTAGGTGGCCACGCGGTCACTGAGCGGCAGAGCGTCGTCGTTCAGCTTTCAATTCTGTTCTATTATTTTAGTGTAGTGCTGAGCGGCAAGAAATCATCCTGGCAAAGTTTATTACCTTTTATGGAAAAATTTAATGAAATCGAAAAACTCGAGGTCAGAGGAGAGTTTCAGAAAATGATTTAAAAAAAACTAAAGGCAAAGGAGTGTAATAGGCAGGTTAATTAGTGGGCGCTAGGCGTGATAAAGTGACAGTAGATGAGGATGTGGATGGGACCTGGTGGGGTGCTTCTTGCCCCCACCCTCAACCGAACCTATCCTAAAAACATGAATCATGCCAAACAAAAATTTCTTCCTACAGACATCGGACAGACGGTTACCACTCTGAGAAGTGCTCGTTGATGTGGCGAGCGCGGCCAATATCCACCCTACCTGGAAATCCATGGCCTAGGAACTTCCCCGTTTAAAAGTTGGTCCAAAACAGTTCTATTCATCACCTTACTCCATCCCCTGAAAACTTAGAACTCAAAGGGACATCGTGCGATCATATGCCCCAGGAAAACACCAAAATTATCATCGAAATAGCGTGCGTTTTGAATTTATTGGAATTATTGCTCATCAATTAAATTAAATATTACAAAAAGAAATTTTTTGAAGAAAATGTAAACATCTAAGGCAAACAATAAAAAAAAATTAACGAAAATTACTCTAGAGCACTTTAGGATATCTTCAATTCCACTTCCCCTTTTCTTTGTTTTCCTACCGCGATTTTGTTCCCACCCGACGGTCACTAAATTCCCTCAACCTTTCCGAATTTGTACCTAAATCGAGCTCGGTGTAGGTTTCGACGCAGGAATATCTGGTTTTGAAATAAACTCAGGAGGAATCACATCAGTTTTTATATAACCAAAAAAAAAATACACACCTAAACAACAACAAAATTCAAGACTGCCAACAAAAAAAAGGAACTTGTAATAATAAGAAAAAAACAAAATCACCAAAAGAATCAACAAAAAATTCACATTCGCATTCTGAATCGATTTAGCCATGTCTGTCTGTCCGTCTGTCTGTTGAAAGCATGATAGCGCCCAAAGGAATTGACATAGGCGAATGAAATTTGGTAAAAAGACTTTTTTTTTATCGTCGTCAGGTTGGTATTGAAAATGAGCTATGGTCGGTCACGTAGTTCTGGTACATCCCATACAAAATCAATATTAGACCCATGTGTCTCTCTATCTGTTGTTCAATGTAATTAGTACTACCTCACATGAGTAGATAGGATAGGTAGGTTCTGGGACCACTAGAGTGGCAAAATTTGCCACCCTGCAGTGGAAAACCGCAATTGCGGTTAAAGATAGATTGTGGTTAAAAAGTTGTGGTTTTGATGTTCCAATTGCGGTTAAAGTGTGATTGTGGTTAAGATGTTGTGGTTTTGATGCTCCAATTGCGGTTAAGTTGTTTACATTTTATTTTAGGAATTGTGGTTTTGATGTTCCAATTGCGGTCAAGTTGTTTACAATTTATTTTTTATCATGACCTTGAATTTTTGGGGTTGAGCCTAAAGATCGAAAGATAACGTTTCATATAGGAGTTATTTTGGGGATTGTGTAATTGGAGGTCATCGTATTTGTGTGACTAATTTCTTGTTATGCATACATTAATTTTTTTTCTATAAATAGAATTTATAACATTGCTGTTAAGTTGTTTACAATTTATTTGTGCAATGTGTGTAACATTAGTGTGAATAAGAAAACATGGAAGCAACATCAGCGAAGCAATGCACATAGATCGAAGGTTAAAGTGTCCTACGCCGATAACGTGCATAAAATAATGACGTCATTCAAGGAACGAATTGTGTCATATTCCGTGATGAATGAAAAAGAAGATGATTTAGATGTAACATCATTTTTCACAAGAAACAGGGCAATTGTCAAAAATCTATTGGAGGATGATATAAAGTCAATGGGAACACGAATGCAACCCGTTCTTTTATATGATAATATTGAAGAAATAATAAAAGAAATGGAGGATAATATAATGAAGAAGCTGGAAGAATTTCAGGAGCGAGACAGTGAATGGACTCTAATTAGGATAAAAGCCATTGAATTGAATGTTAATAGATATCAGTGTTTGCAGGGGTCAGCGCAATTCAAATTGCCAGCTTTCATTAATAATAAAAAGGCTGTCATCAATGTTAAAAACAATGATGAATACTGTTTCAAATGGGCAATAATATCAGGTGTGAACCCAAACGTGTCGAAACCCAATTCCTCATGGAATTATAATATAATTGATATAACGAGTGACTGCATTTCCACTGCTGATATGGTTTCATAATAAAATATTTCCGTTTAGGATAAAAACTGCTTACCAACTTTTTAGATTTCGTTCCCGGAGTGCAAATATTTTCCGGGCAGAATGGTAAATCATTGTGAATAACATGTAAGGTTTCGGGATAATCCAAGTCTACCTCCAAGATGATACCGATATCTGGATTTTTGAATGACATTATATAACTTTTGGTAAAGTGATCTGTGTTTGAAATCCACTGAAAACCACCATAGGGAAGAGTTTGGTTCATAGCCCAACCATAGAGATTATTAACATCCAAGTACATCAAATATGATGAAGGTAGGTTTGGTTTATACGTACTCTTAAATTTGTTGTTTGCTTCCGAATATCTATGACAGCATTGAGTTAAACCACCCCTGACACCGTTTTGAAAAAACTTATACATTTCGAATTCGGTTAATAATTCCAACTCAATGTCTGTAACTTTGAGCATTGCATCCCAAGATAAACCGGGTGCTGTATAATAATAACACGGATCTAATTTATAGATTTCTTGACATATTTTTCGAAAATTCTCAAAGATATTGGCAAGTAAAACAACATCACTTTGTAAATAAATTTGCAAGTATTCCCACATATTTTTAGAATTGAAATGTGACCAAATTTTATGAGCAACTTCATATGACTCATCGGAACATTCCTCGTCAGTTAGTTTGTTGAAGAACGCACTTTTTTCGGGTAAACATTTCTCTTCTAAGCGCTCCCACGAATTTAGATAATCATAAGTAAACATGCTCTTCTTTCTTTCTTTTAATTAAGTCGAATTGCTGATCACAATTGAAATATAATGTGGTGAATATCAAATCATCGTCACCTAAATTCTGCGCTAATGAGTCAATACTTTCGCTGAGAAAGCGACATGAATCAAGAAATCTCATTTCAAAATAGGTCCCTGATTTTTCATCTACAAGTATCTTTTTAGATATTGATATATATTTCTCCTTATTTAAGGCCAATACCTTTATTTCTCCTTCCACTTCATTCAAGGAAGAGAAAAATAAATGACTATCATAACCTGTGAGATTGTGTAAGAAAATCGGCATAAATTTGGGAAGACTTGTTCGTAAATTACAACTGTTATGACTAGGCCCCCTATATTCCCCCGTAACATGACAATGGTCTCTTACTCTATACTCAAATTCTATAAACTTTTTCCCACAAAATATACAGTTCGTCTGACGCCATTCTTGTTGCGGTGTGAGATCTTTCATCGGTACTTTGTTGATGAATTTACTCGTACAGTCGGGTCCTATAAGCAAAAAGCACTTGAAAAAAAAGAACAACAAAATAGCAAACTTCATATACCTGTAAACGTCCTCATTGAATTCTTGCTGTTATCAAAGAAACAATTGATGTAGTAGGCAAATGCACAAGGAACATGCTGTTGAGTTGTTGTTGTTGATGATATAGATGGATCGGGAAGACAAGTACTAACAGGTAATAATATACTCTCAAAATCAGCATATATTACGAAAGGTACACTGACAGATCTCTCGACATTTGAAAACTTTACAATGTTTTCCCCTTCCTTTGGCATATGCGTAACAACACCAGCGCATTCTGTCTTATGGTTCTGCAAACTTTCCTCATTGTAATAGTGCTGCAAACAACTATTACAAAAGTATAGTTTTTTCTCATTCACATTGAGGATCCTATCGCGTAGAAGCCGACTTAAACATTTTATCCACACATAATGAGTCACTTCGTTATCATCGCAATATAACAAATTAATATGAAGAGGTTTCTCATTTTTAGTCAGATAGTATGGACCCTCAATACATTGTTTACTCGTTTCATCACCATTCGAGTATCCGAAAACATTAACACTTATCTCGTTTTGTGCCTCAAACTTGGGTATCTGATCAATTGCCAAAGGAAAAACGTGATCTTTAAAATTTAGAACCATATCAGCAGTGGAAATGCAGTCACTCGTTATATCAGATATATTATATGTCCATGAGGAATTGGGTTTCGACACGTTTGGGTTCACAGCTGATATTATTGCCCATTTGAACCAGTATTCATCATTGTTTTTAACATTAATGACAGCCTTTTTATTATTAATGAAAGCTGGCAATTTGAAGTGCGCTGACCTCTGCAAACACTGATATCTATTAACATTCAATTCAATGGCTTTTATCCTAATTAGAGTCCATCCACTGTCTCGCTCCTCAAATTCTTCCAGCTTCTTCATTATATTATCCTCCATTTCTTTTATTATTTCTTCAATATTATCATATAAAAGAACGGGTTGCATTCGTGTTCCCATTGACTTTATATCATCCTCCAATAGATTTTTGACAATTGCCCTGTTTCTTGTGAAAAATGATGTTACATCTAAATCATCTTCTTTTTCATTCATCACGGAATATGACACAATTCGTTCCTTGAATGACGTCATTATTTTATGCACGTTATCGGCGTAGGACACTTTAACCTTCGATCTATGTGCATTGCTTCGCTGATGTTGCTTCCATGTTTTCTTATTCACACTAATGTTACACACATTGCACAAATAAATTGTAAACAACTTAACAGCAATGTTATAAATTCTATTTATAGAAAAAAAATTAATGTATGCATAACAAGAAATTAGTCACACAAATATGATGACCTCCAATTACACAATCCCCAAAATAACTCCTATATGAAACGTTATCTTTCGATCTTTAGGCTCAACCCCAAAAATTCAAGGTCATGATAAAAAATAAATTGTAAACAACTTGACCGCAATTGGAACATCAAAACCACAATTCCTAAAATAAAATGTAAACAACTTAACCGCAATTGGAGCATCAAAACCACAACATCTTAACCACAATCACACTTTAACCGCAATTGGAACATCAAAACCACAATCTATCTTTAACCGCAGGGTGGCAAATTTTGCCACACTAGTGGTCCCAGAACCTACTTATCCTATCTACTCACATGCCTAAAATTTAGCATGACTTGTATGCTGTGGAGGGTATCAAACACTTTTACTTGTTTTTGGTTTGTTTTTGGAGCGGTTGATCTGGGTGGTGACTTATAGTTGCAGTATGTCCTACAGACCAATGGCACGATCGGTATGCCCGCACTAAGAATTTTGGTCAATCAGAAAACAACATTGGCGGTCACGACTTCCTATTCGTATGGTAAGCTGGTGGACAGTCAATGACTGCCAATTGACCTCTCGTTAGGCCGATTCTTTGGCCGAACTACACAAAAAAATTGCAAAAATTACTTTAATCTCTACACTATACACTTAGGACTAGATTCACAGCTTTCATATGTATGTTTCACTGACACTCTTTATTGTTCCTGTCAACTTTTGTTTGTTCCTTTTATTTTACTTATAGTTACTGTCTCTGTTTTATTTATTTTTGTACACTATTGTTCTACAACAATTAACGAACTTTCCCTTATTTCGGTTTAGGGTGTGATCTCACCGACGACTGAACGCAAAATGCCAAGTATTTCCTTCAGCAGGCGCAACAGAATTTGAAAGAATGAGTCCAAAAAAAACAAAAGGTTGTTGGTCATATTTTTATATTGTACATATTTTTTTTTCATTTCCATATGTCCCAGGTCTGTTTGTTTCCTAGCAACTTCTTTCGTATGTAGTGATTCCGATCCGATCTATCAAAACCACTTCCAGGTGACCGCAACAGGAGCAATAAATTATCAAAAATAAGCGTGTTTTTATATAAATTTACCTTAATGTTAAAACAAGCCCCTGTTCTGCAGAAATTGCTTTCTTTCGTTTTGTAATTTTGGTACGAGCTTTTTCTAGCAGCAAATCAAATGATTGTGTTGACATACGTAGATATTGCCTGAATCGGTGTTCATGTTGTCGATGATTGTTATACAAATGTTGGATTTCGCCATAACCTGATCTTTTTCGGTTTATTGGAATAGTTCTGTAAATGTTGAAACGTCTTTCTTGTAAAAGACTGCGGCGAGCAGGGAGCAGCACTCAACAACGACATTTTCACAACTAATCGCTCAAGAATTACCGCTTAATAAATGGCCACTTGCCGCTCTGCCGCTTGCCGCTCAGTGCGTGGCCTTCCTTAGCAAAGTGAATAAATAAATTTGATCAGCTAGGGTAGAGTGTTTACGCAACCATTTTGCTGCACACATAGCTTTTGTAAGGTTTTTGTGAAAACAATTATAACGCACAAATTATAGCATAATAATCTTTCACAATTACTTAATCAGTGAGTGTACGGGCTCTGCTCTGTAAAATGCATGCTGTTTCTTTTAAGTTTATACATATTTGTAGAACATTTAAAAATAGAAATAATTTCTATACTTATTTCTTATACCTATAAGATGTGTTTTTTTACCTGGAAATCCATCTAAATAGAACTAACACCCTTTTTATCTTTATCTTTCTATTGTTACTTGAAGTTATTATCCTGAAGGTAATTTCTAATTAATGTATATCATAAACTAAAAAAAAAACGACTTAAATTTGCTTTTCTGAAGGCTATCGTAGGAGACTTAAATTGAAAAACAAATCTCTTGTTAAAATTTATTATCATTCAAAATATAAATTCATTTTTAGAAAACCCTGCAAATGCGGGATCTAGGGGCAACAAAAATGCATGCAGTAGATTTTACGGGCCATACTTTTCAAAAACTCTTATTACATCCCTTTGTTAGAAGTTTCACACTTGAGATGTTCATTTCAATTCCCAATTTGAGCTTAGCAATTTTGATTAAATTTGAAAAAAATTTGGGCTTCGTTTTTCACTTCGAAAAATAGTTTCGACTTTCAAAGTTTATAAAATCATTCGCGGGTGATTTCCCATATACCTGTTTCCAATTGTTCCAGATTATGATTGAGGCACTGCCCAAATTTGAGTGGTGCCTTTATTGTGGGGATCACCAAATTAAACAGTGCAAGAGAAAATAGGTGTGAGTTATCTTGTTTCCGCTAGTAATATGGGATTCAAGATGCTCTGTTCAGCTGACATTTTTATTTATTTTATTTGAGGTTGAAATTAAGCCGTCAAGGCAGGTGTTCACGTTAAGCAATACTTTTCATTTCTGTCCCAGATGATCAGAATCATGTTAACCTTCCAACTTGTGCATTTTAGGAAAATCTCTTAAATTATAACATTTTTACATATTGGAAGAAAATTCCCCATACCTCAATCAACAGCAATAAACTATAAATAAATACATCCTACGCCCGAACCCAGTATTATTCGAGATTCACACCATTTTTATAGTTGCTGGATTTATACAGTGTGGAGGTGGGGCTTAGCAAGGAGAATTCATGGAGCAGTGAGAGATCCAAGCGGAACAGGCAATGTCGTGGTTGCACTTTTTCATAGCTATATAGAAAACTCTAGGCGAAAATCATACCACTATCCTTGTACATAAAGTCATTTCGGTACATCGAAATACGGTATGAACAGACGTTTTACCGAGTGGCGTGAAATTTTGCAAAAAACAACAATCGACGTTTAGAGTATTCTGAGCTGAGATGGGAAATCATGCGGCAATCGAGGGCAGTTTTAGTTGGTGGCCCGATCAGGCAATTCCGGGAACAAAATACTTACGTTAAAGTTTTTTTTTCCTTCCATTTTTTTCCTGCGCGAACGAATATAAAAAAAGGAAAATGTTAAGACTCTTAAACATTCTAACCGCGCAAACCAAGTATAGCGACGAATGCTAAGAAAATCAAAAGTGTTATAACCACGAAGTATAAAGTAATATTTACCTGCCGCCCCCACTACCATCTTTCAGAAGGAAATGACCGTGGCATTTCATATAAAACGTGCGGTGTGATATTCAAGTTCACCAGCCCCCGCCATAGAATATCCTCTGAAAAGCTAATAGTGTTCCCCCTTTGCCACCAAACTCACCACTCAACCTTCTCAATGCGCCAGAGAGAAACAAAATTTAAATAAAATCGATTCCATAACTACCTGAGTCGGTTTCAATCCTCGCATGTATAAATCTACTATAACAAAAAAAAAAAAAACTGACGCATCTCCGCTCCCCAACAACCTAAGAGCAGAGCTATTCACCACACAAAATCCCCGGACTACCTCGAACTTCTCCGTCCAGGCGATTCTCATTATATATGTGTCGCACATGAGCCCACTCACTGCACCAGACTAATTGACGGCCGCATCATAATCGTCATTTAATTTCACCTGACTCTACCGCCAAGAAGAGCCCCCTGATCTTAACATTGATCTTGACCTGTTACTCACCACCAAGAGCGGGAAACATCGGCCGATCGGTACTCCATATATACAACAGGTTCCACCACGAACATTTTTTCCAACATTGGAGACATCATCATCTGTGCTTCGCAACATCCCGGAGCCCACCTCCGTCTATTTGTATATTCGTTTACCATCTCTTGTATTTCTAAATTAGTTTATTTTATTTTTTTTTTGCAAGCCCCATCTAGTTACGTGCCTAGGTATATCTACATATTACCCCCAGTTTTGATTAGAGTGAGTTGTTAAAATTAAAATTCGAATTAAACAAAACAGCTATTAAGAAAACCGAAGGTGACCCAAAGGATGCTGTGCACAGGATCGACCGGGATCTCAAAAAAAAAAAAAAAACCTTTGGTAAGTGATATTGCACTTTTATAAATACAATTTAGCTTGCATTTTAATTTGAATAACACAAAAAATATATATATGTATAGCAATAGGGGAGAGTAACGTCACATTAGTCTTATGGATAGTTTTTCCTCTTAATTCAAATAATGTCCATTTTTTTTTTTTTCTGTTTTTGGCCTGAAATAACGTAACACGGTCCATGTTATAGTAGCAAGATCCCCCCCAAATCCGACGAGCTAGAACCAGGATAATGCTAGCAGGCCTACCGCTGCATAGACAACCCCTGTCATATTTCTGCCCGGATGAACTGCTTGACCTGTAACTTGTGGTCCTAAGGGTAGATTTAGATGTGATAGGGTTCTGTGGAGTTGACCGATCGAAGGAAGAGGAGTAGGTTTGACAGTGAAGTTCTTCCTTAGTCAGTCCTAATCGATGGCAGCCTAGTGGCTGTTCGTGAAATCGCTGCGACAATTTTCTTCTTTTCTTTCTACCACCAACACTGCCTTCACCACCACCAGGAATAGGTCATGTGTATGATCGCCTCAACCCCTATTGAAGGAATTATAAATTTTCTCGTTACAGCATAGCCTACAACGAAGTTCGTGAAAACTGAAATTATTGAAGACTTGTTGTGTTCTTATACCGAGTGTCACGCAATAAACCTCACAGGACGTCAATAAAGCGTTAGGTAAGCCATTCAATTCAAGAAAAGAAACCACCACCGAAAACATAAAACAAAGAAAACAATAATTCACATCGACCAATTTATCGGCATATAATATATTAACTACAGTTACGAGTATATACTCGCTTATGAGTTGGCACTAATTGTGCTATCAATCCAAGTTCTCAAATTGGCAACGTTAGCGTAGACTCCTGGCCTGTTTGGTCTGGCACAACCTTCACCCCATGACACGACACCGACCAGTTGGTTGCCAACAATGAGTGGACCACCAGAATCGCCCTGGCATGCATCGACACCACCCCTTGTGGAACCGGCACACAACATACTGTCATTAATGCGGCCTCTTGATCCGTAACGGACGTTACAAATATCGTTGCTCACAATTGGTACATCGACCTCCAGCAGAAGCGGTGATGAGCCGCTGCTTTCCCCAGTGGTACCCCAACCGGTGACGGTTGATGTAGCTCCATTTGCTGGTTGCTCGGTGACCATTGTGATCGGTTTGATGGTATAACCATTCAGTGGCAAGTCTGCGCCCAATACGAGGATAGCAATATCGTTCTCATAGGAGACATTCCTGTAGTAGTCTTCGTGGGAGATGATCCTCTCAACAGGGACCGTGGTTCCGTCTCCGTTCGCTTCATTCGATCCGGCAACCACATGCAAACGGTTCGGTGCGACGCGAACAACACAATGTGCAGCGGTCAAGATTATTCTTGAGTTGATGATACTGCCACCGCAGCGATGATTGAAGGAACAGGTGTCACACCTCTTGTATCGCATCGAAATTTGATGCGGATGCTTGGAGATGTCGGTGGCAGATCCTCCCACAATGCGGCCACTGCTAAAAGATTCGATATCGTCATCTGGCTGTGGAATGAACGCGGATGATGCTAGCGCCACAAGGGTGGCCAACAGAACTACTAAGCGAAACATAGTGTCTAAACTAAGGAGGGCCTTTCAAAAGGTTTCCCTTTTATATTGACTTGGTAATTGACCAGCCAATCTTATCGGCTGGCTTGTGATAACAGAAGTTACTGTATGAAACACTTCATAAATCAACTGATCAGATAGGAAATACGTTTGGAGTGAAAAATGGTAGCGACTTCCAATCAGCGAGTAGATTGGATAATCTGCATGTACACTAGTATGGTATAGAGTTTTTTTCTAGGCTTTATCGGCTGCGATCGTGATGGATTAAATTAAATTGAGGAAATGCCAAGCTTTCATTTATAGAGGTTTTTTTTCCAACTGCGCCGAAAATGGTAACGTGATTATGAGAGCGGCTATTAATATCCAATTCGTGGCCTTGGAAGAGCATAACAAATTCTCAGAAATGTCAGTTGGGGTTGGTTTGTTGTGGTACACACCTTTTGCTTCAAGTACTCTCACATTTGAACAGGTTTTTGGGACGTTAGCTGCTCCATAATAAATCACTAATAGAAATGCACTTTATGATGTGAGAAATTGGGTCCGTGCAGTGATGCCAGACTTTTCGCACTCTGACTTTTCCACGACGATTATCAAAAATCGAAACTAGTCATGCACAATCTATTTTTTTTGATTCAATTCAGAGTTGCTATACTAAGATCTGCAAAGAATACTGAAAAGGCCGCTACCACCAATAAAAATTCGAGGAAAAATATAGCAATCTACTACAATTTTGTGGTCTAATCGAATGTAAAGAGAGTAATATGTTTTTCAAATAATGCACTGTCCGAGTTTACGCCCCTAAAAACAAGCAAGTGGATGTTTGAGTATATCCCTAGCATTTCCTGTAATTTTTATCTCAGTATAGGTTCCATTTTTAGGGCCAAACAAAATACGTGCACTTGCTACCCAGTTCCCTCGAAACATACCGTACATTTGCACTTTCTGCGGTTTTCCCTGCTTCTACAAACATTCTCTAATTATAGTCATAGTCTCGACCAAAATCTACTCCTTATCTCTAGTACAACCGATAGCCAACAAGTAACTTTCAAGTATATAGCACCAACCCGATCGATTTATTGCCCATAGAACATTTTTTATTGCTCCTAAAAACCGACTGATTTCGCAACCAGTTAACGTTAACAAAGAATTTGAACCGAGATTGTCAAATACAAAACCTACAAGGTTTTCCCTATCAACTTGTAGATTAAAAATTTGATTGAAATCAATTCGATTAGCACATTTGTTTTAATCGTTCTTATATATGATTGGATTAGTATTTGCTGTACAGTTTCCTTTTAACCCATCACGATGTCGTTACGTTTTTGTCTATCGATCGTGATCGTAGCGTGTGCTCTAGTTGCGACCGCAAATGCCATCGCAGTGGGTACAGAGACCCGCATCGTTGGCGGCACTAATGGTCATGTGGCCAACTTTCCCTATCAAGTGTCGATTCGTCGCAAATCATGTGCGACATGTGCCTACGAACAGTTTGCCAGCGGCGCTATCTACGCGAAAAATGTCATTCTCACGTCTGCGAACGTTATTCGATCGGAAAGTGCTAACAATCTAATGGTTGTCGCTGGTACGAGCTATAGGACCTCCGGCGATGGTATGCTCTTCCCAGTGAATGAAATTGTCATCCATGAGAGCTTCCAGCCGCTGTCCTTGGAATATGACATTGCACTACTGACGCTGAAGGTAGATCTTCCATTGGGCGAATCGCCCACAGTGCAGGCTTTGAACATCGCCAAATCTGTTCCGGCAGCGGGAACTCTTGGACTAGTTGCTGGATGGGGCCAGACATCGGAGAGCGGCGATTATTCTGAGACCATCCAAAGTACAAGGGTGCCCATTGTTAGCAGGGAATCGTGTCAACGTTTATATCAGTTTAGTGCAATCACTGAGAGCATGGTTTGCGCTGGACTAGCTGCGGGCGGTAGCGATGCGTGCAAGGGTGACGGAGGCAGCCCATTGGTTGTGTCGAACGAGTTTGTTGGACTGACGTCATGGGGAGTTGGCTGTGCAAGGCCCAACAGCCCAGGAGTGTACACGAACCTGGTGGAGCTGAAAAGTTGGATAGATGCCAACGCTTCAGAAAATTAAGTTAGGGCGATTTGTATGCAACAATGTTTGCCAAATATAACTGATATTCAAGAGGAATTTGTTTGTTTTTTTTTTCCCCAAAAAGGCTAAATAAGCGATAAGCAGTATCTTTGGGTTATTTTTGTACATAGAAACGTCTTTGGCGTTTGCTTTTGTGACTGAACTCTGATTGCTGATGGCGCATTATTTTCGTAAACAACTGGGTATAAAATGGCCGTTAGGCCGAAAAAAAGTATCGGTCCTGAAATCAACTAAGCTAACTGAGGAATTTCCATAAAATTGAATGAATTGAATTGTTTCATTGAGAAATTTGATCGTGTTTCTAAAGGACGACTACACATGACCAGCCAGAAACTTACTGATATTTCAGCTGTCATTTACATTCGTTCTCAATAATTTGTATCCTCTTAGAATCATTTGCATCTTCTCCAATCATTTGCATTCATTCCAATCATTTACATTCATTCCAATCATTTCAATCCGTCTGCAGTCATTGGATAATCACTTACATCCTAACCTAACATTTGTGTTCTTTCCACCATTTACAATTTTTGAATCGTTACTTACAATCATTAATTGCACTCGTTCTTTTTGTTTTGCAAACATTTGCGCTTTTTCTACAATCATTTTCGATAATTTGCAATCATTTGTATTTGTATTTTTAAGCACTTGCAATAATTTAAATTTTCTCCAAATATTTCCATCCTCTCCAATCGCTTTCTTTTATTCCAATCATTTACATTCCTCTGTAAACATTTGCAAACAGTTGCGTGTTGCATCCTTTCCATTCATCTGCATTCTTTCCATCATTTATGATCCTTTTCAACTATTTGCAATGGCTCCCAATCATTTTGCGTTCCTTACAAACATTTGCGTTCTTCGCACACTTCCAACCATATGCATACTCTTCCAAGCATTTTCATTCACCTCCTTGAAATTATTAGAATTCTGTAGAATCATTGATATTTATCATTTTCATGCAGTTCCAATCATTGTCGATCATTTCCCTTTACTGCAATCATTTGCTGAACTCGTTCTAAAAAGTACGAATAAAATGGATCTTAAATTACGTTTTGATATATATAAAAGTGCTCTTCATCTAATAGGCATTTGATTTTTGATTTCTCTAAACAGGAAGTGTCCATCACAAAAGAGAAGTAATACATTTCCAACCATTTCTCTATTTTCATGGGTGGTTTATGTTAGAAAATTTCTGTCAAATTGATTTTTTTTAAAGTATTGCAAAAGTGTCTAAGAGTAGTCCGGATGAAAATAATTAGAGACTTTTGAACTGCTGAGCTTTAGGTTTAAGGTTCGAGCCCGAGAAAACAGCAACGCATAAAATTCGCGAAGGTTTTTCATATAGGTACACTCAATGGTGCGACTATTTGATATAAAAATACACAGGCCCTTAAGCTCGAGACTTTTGTTAGTTTGTGAGCTAATTTTAAATGTTTAGGACGACAGGAAGAAGACAGCATATTTTTTTAAATTCCCTACCCAATGGCTGACACTGACACTGCGACCTAAAAAATTTATTGTAACTTGATCGGAATGGCGGTGTTAAGAAGTTTTTTCAGGTGTGCTTGTTAGACTATGGAAAAAAGTGCGCGGTTCAAAAAATTGATGGGTTTCTCCAGCGGTTGAACCAGAAACCACAAGGCATTTTTATTAGGCCTTCCCTATTCAGCATTTCAGATACGGGACAACACTTCGTTGCAATTGTTCTGAGGACCCATATGATGGCTAAAAACTTGCTTATTTTTGTAGCCTTAAACTTAAACTTGTTCAGGCTAAATCTACAACGTCTTATCAACTTGAAAAATAGTAGGAAACATAGGTAACCTCGGTAAACCAATAGCGATTGCGAAATCAATATTAAGATATCGCTTACACCAGCAACTTTCAAAACCACAATCGTGAAGTTGCAGGTCCGCCTTTTAATTTGGTTCTCTTCGCGAGCAGTTTTTGAGGTTGCGCTGAAAAGAAGACTCGTTTTTGTGCTGTTTTTTATGCTGCAATTTCGCTTTTACTGTTTCACCGAGGACCTTTCGAAACCCTACTATCTCATGCCCCATTTTAACCAAGCCTTACCTACTAAAGTAGACACAAGCTAGTTGGCGCAACAGGTCTGTAGGGACCCTAGGCCTAGCTTCTCACAACCATTCGTTTGTGTGAGTTTTTTCATTTTTGGGACGAATGGAAGGGATCTACAATTTTATGGCGGGTCCAAACGGCTAATTGAGAAGCTCCTTCATGACAGTTATACTCTCGGATGTTTGTCAGACGTTCGCGAGAGGTGGCGCAGCGGAAAAAAACCAGAAGTTGGAATTTGGATTTTTTCGGGATTCGAACCTGGGACCCCTCGCTTAGTAGTCCAACACACTAACCACTAAGCCACTGCGCCTACAAGTAGCAAGCTATGTACAAAAAAAAAAAAACAAAACCCACACACATCGTAATGCTTTGATCAATTTATTAAAAAACTAACTCCCTCAAGCAAACGTAACAGTATTATTCACAGCGGTCGCTGTGATCCAATCGAACAAATTCGGCACCGATGAGTACACTCCCGGGTACGATGGCTGAGCGCAACCACTTCCCCATGATACAATGCCCAATAGTTTATCACCAACAATCAGCGGGCCACCAGAGTCTCCCTGGCATGCGTCCTTACCACCGCCAGTAACAGCAGCGCACACCATCCTCTCGGTAAGCAGAAGCGCGGTGTAAACCCTCCTGCAATTCCTATTGCTGACCAAATTCACATCGACCTGTTTCAATCGGTCTGGTATAAATTCGTCTCCTTGGTTTTCGGTTCCCCATCCAGTGACCGTCACGACGGTATCTTCTTCCGGAACTTCCTTAGCCAAAGCGATTGGCTGTATCCCAGCACCGAATGGCAAAAATCCACGCAACACCAAAATCGCGACATCATAGTCATTATTCAACCACCTGTATTGCGGATGCATAATAATCCTGTGAACGTGAAGCTCTACATTGTATTCGGAGAGTAGCGTCGATCCAGCCACAATTGTCATTTGTGTGATATTCACGTTTCTGACACAATGTGACGCACTTATGATGATGTTTGCCGAGTAAATGCTACCCCCACAACGATGTTCGCCAAAGTAACGCATCGAAATTTGATGCGGATAGTCATAGATGCTTGCATCGGTGCCACCTACTATACGTCCATCGGGTAGGGGAACCTGCTCGAATTCCAGCTGAGCGCTGCAAGCTGCCGCGAACAGAATCGTGGCGAATAACACGACACGGAACATTTATTTTTCTTCTGCAAAATAACGAACAAATATCTAGGACTGATCAAGTGAAATCCGTTTGCGGAGGTATTTATAGGCGCGCTATAAAGTGGTTAATTAAAGGAGATTAGATTAGCCTAATTTTGCAACCGGCCATCAGTTTAAGGGAAGCAAAAAATAGTTTATTGCCTTTTGCATAATCTTTATTCTAGCGATAGTAATATGCAACACGTGAATAGCACACTTGGGTTTTAATATGGTACATACAACTAATATAACTATCAAGTTGTCACATCCCACATTGTAACCAAAATAGCCGCATTTCCCCTTATGTTTTGTAGTATTTGTGTTCTACTGAGGTTATTTTTTGTTAAATGATAGTTTTTAATACGTTGTTTCAACGAAAACATGTTGCATTTGACTTAACTAATGTTTTAGCAATGTAACCATTAACTAACTGTTGAGTTGTCCTGTTGTTTATGTAAATCAGTTTTAATAACATGTTGGATATAATAAAAGTATGAGAAATGTTTCTGTAAACATTCCAGAAGTATTAAATAAGTTATTGTTAGAATGCTTTTTGAGTCTACATGTATAGACAAACAAATTATGAAGTATAAAAGGAAAGGTAAACATATTTGATCTGAAAGCTATTAGTATCTAAAACAGTTCAAGTTTTCTGCGATTTCCGACCAAAATCTTTAAACGAATACTACTTTTGTCATGAACATTAATGTGTTGGGTCAGGAAAATTCACGCGCCTCCAAAAAACGGTTAAATAGAAGAATAGTTTGAAAATCAGAAAATATTAAAATTTGTATTTAAGCTTCAAAATCCCAAAAGACTTGTAGAAACAAATTTTAATATACCATATTCATCAGTTTCTATACAAATGAATTGTAGAAGCTATGTAATATATTGGGAAAATTTAAATGTATTTTTCACATCTTAAGAACTATGGTTAAACAGGTATATAAAATGGTGAACAATATGGCGGTTGTTATATGAAACATCATTAAAACATGAACCATAATATTATAACTAAAATTTTCCTTGAAATGCTATTGAAATGAAGTTACAACAAAGTAACAACTGAATGTTAGCAAACTGTTGTTTCCATATTTATGAGATGTAACAACAACAAGTATGTAAGATAAGTAGAGGGTTTTTCAATAAGAGCGCTACAACAGTTTTTTTAAATAAAACTAAAACGGTTTGGATATCAATGAAATTCTTTATTCCTGTGAAAGTACGTTCGATGCCATTATGTATGGAACTCGATTTCTTTTGCATGGCCACCACGGGTACGCTTGCAGAAGTCCAGACGCTGAACCCAATTTTCGACGGTTTTCAAGCATAAATCGGCCGATACTGCTGCTATTTCACGTTCGATATTCGTACGAAGTTCATCAATCGTCGCCGGCTTGTTGGCATAGACCATAGACTTGACGTAGCCCCACAGGAAATAGTCTAACGGCGTCAAATCTCACGACCGAGGCGGCCAAGCGACTGGACCATTTCGTGAGATAACACGTTCTCCAAACTTGGTTTCCAATAAATTGATTGTGACATTCGCAGTGTGGCTTGTGGCGCCGTCCTGTTGGAACCACATGTCCTCCAAGTCCATATCATCCAATTGGGTCCAAAAATTTCGGTTATCATTGAACGGTAGAGATTCCCATTCACAGTAACGTGCCGGTCTTGATCATCACGGAAGAAGTACCAAACCGTAATTTTTTCGGGATGCAATGATGACTTATGGAGTACGTGTGGATTGCTGCCTGACCAATACCGCATATTTTGTTTATTAACGAAGCCATTCAGACAAAAATGAGCCTCATCGCTGAAGATGATTTTTCGATGAAAATCCGAATCATTTTCAAGTTGTTGCTCAGCCCAATTCACGAACATACGACGCTTCTGGTGGTCAAGCGGCTTCAGTTCTTGCGTCACTTTAATCTTGTAAGGATGTAGGCCAAGATCTTTTCGCAAAATTCGCCACAACGACGTCACAGAGATGCCCAACGCTTGAGAACGACGTGTGAGAAGCACATTTGGGCTTTCTTCAACTGAAGCCTCAGTGGCAGCAATATTCTCGACACTACGGGCACTTCCTTGTCTCACTGGCACGGGAACATTTTGTACTGTGCCTGTGGACTCAAATTTTTCCACTAGACGCTCAATTGTTGATCTGCTAGGACGATTATGACGACCATAAATTGGACGCAGCGCTCTTAACATTGAGGCCACTGACTCCGAATTTCGGTAGTAAATTTTAATAATTTCGACTCGTTGTTGGCTCGTATATCTTTCCATCATGAAATGGCAAACCTGAAGAGAAATGTCAAAAGAGCGGCAAGAAATTCGGCGTCGTTTGCAGTCCCTGTCGCTCTACTTTTGTGGCGTCCCTGTTGAAAAACAGGCTGACTTACATTTTGAGTTTTAAAATGATAAAACTACAAATCAGTGCTATTATTCCTTTTCGACGAAAAAAATCGTGATCTCACTTTTACAACATATTTTTGAATTGCGGATCGTCTGCGTGAAACAATATTACATTCGAGGTTATATCTTCTTTTTTTGCATTGAAGTAACAATATCTGCCATACAGAATAATTGCGGAAATCGGATTTGGCAACGCTGACTACAACTACTTGATTATGTGGAGGATGTTAAGTTATAATGAAGCTACAATAACGCCACGAAACTTGACACTGACATTTCGATCTTCTCATCAACATTATATTGTTATGATTTCACTTATCATATCACTCCCCACATCCTCATAACTGTGCAAAAGGTGGGGCTGCAGTGTTAATAAAGAATACAATAAAACACCATATAGAAACAAAATTCCAATCATGTGCCATCCAAGGAATTTCCATAAGTGTAGAAACGAGTAGTGGGCAAATATCTGTTGCAGCAGTATACTGCTCTCCTATTTTAAAAGTCTTTTCCGCATATTTCACAATCGATTAATCGCGGGAGGGGATTTTAATGCCAAGAATAAATATTGGGGATCTAGATTAACAAATACTAGAGGCAGAGAATTATATGAAACTATTAAAGAAGTCGGCGGCAAATATCACTCAACGGGGAAACCTACCTACTGGCCTACAGATAGGAATAAAACCCCAGATCTTGTAGACTTCTTTATATCAAATAAAATAAATATAGAAGAAGGCCCTGATCTTCAATCAGATCATTCCTCAATACTTCTTACACTTGGCGATAGAATAATAATAAAAGAACATAGCCCTAAACTAGTTAATAGACTGACTGATTGGAACCACTTTAGGCAGAAGTTGGAAGAATGTATCCAACTATCGTCAGCTATTCAAACAGAAGATCAACTAGAAGAAGCAGTGCAAATATTTACACTGGATATACAAAAAGCTGCATGGGCTGCAACTCCCCAAAGAACAAACAAGATTAAACAAAACTCTTATCCTCGTGATATGTGTGAAATTATTACAGAAAAGAGGAAAGCTAGAAAACGCTGGCAACAGACAAGGGCACCAAGCGACAAAACCACACTGAACAACTTAAATAATAAGCTCAGAAAATCTATAAGAGAATTTAATAACGAGTCTTTAAAAACGTATCTTACCAGTCTTACAAATGATGCTAGTACCGAATACTCGCTCTAGAAGGCAACAAAGAAAATTAACAGGCCAATAGCTCAAATTCCGCCAGTAAAAACCAGAGAAGGTAACTGGGCAAAAAGCATAGAAGAAAAAGCAAATATTTTTGCAGAGTACCTTGAGAACGTTTTCAAACCTTATGAAGATAAAGATTATCAAGGAAACGAAGAAACGTGCGAAGAAGACAGGCCTATTCGACCGGTAACAGCTAAAGAACTTGCCAAAGAAATCAAAGAAGGCATAAACATAAAAAAAGCCCCAGGGTTCGATTTAATCACAGGGGAAATTTTAAAACAATTTCCTCGAAAAGGTTTAAAAAAACTAGCGCAGATTATAAATGCTGCATTTAAATTAAGATATGTGCCAAGCATGTGGAAGGTCGCGGAGGTAATAATGATACCAAAACCAGGTAAACCACCTTGCGAAGTAACCTCATATCGCCCAATATCGATACTACCAATGTTGTCCAAGCTATTCGAAAAAATGCTGGCAAAACGTCTGCAAAAAATTATTGATGAAAAATCGCTACTTCCAAATCATCAATTTGGGTTTAGAAACAAGCACTCTACAATTGATCAGGTGCATAGAATCACAGATTAAATCGAAAAAGCATTTGAAGAGAAAAATGTGTGCTCTACAGTATTTCTTGATAAAGCACAAGCTTTCGATAAAGTCTGGCACAAAGGACTGATACAAAAACTACAAAAGCAACTGCCGAAGCAGTATTCAACCATTCTGGAGTCTTATATATCAGATCGATTCTTCAGAATTAAGCAAGATACAGAGTGCTCAACATTAAGAGAGATTAAAGCTGGTATACCGCAAGGCAGTGTGCTAGGTCCAGTTTTATACCTACTCTTCACTAGCGATTTGCCTGAAAGTGAAGAAACCACCATAGCTACTTTTGCAGATGACACAGCCGTCCTTTCTGTGGGAGCAACTGTCGAAATAGCAACAAAAAAGCTTCAGACGGCAATAAACAATATTTCAGAATGGACTGAGAAATGGCAGATTAGATTAAATGACCTTAAGTCAGTCCATATTAATTTTACATATAAAAACGTACCACACATTCCAGTCTACATTAACAACAATGTAGTAGAATTTTCTAACACAGCTAAATATCTAGGCATGACTCTAGACGCTAAACTGCGTTGGAAAGCGCACGTTAAGAAAAAAAAAGATGAGTTGAACATGCGATACAGTAAAATGTATTGGCTTATTGGGAGATACTCATCCCTGTCCAACAACAATAAGTTATTGCTATACAAGCAAGTTCTAAAACCAGTATGGACCTACGGGCTCCAATTGTGGGCATGCACAATGCACATGCCAAACAAACTTACAAAAAATTCAGTTTTTCCAAAATAAAGTACTAAGGAACATAGTTAATGCACCTTGGTACATACGAAACGCGATCTTGCATAGAGATCTAAATGTTGAAGATCTAATGGTTGAAGATGAGGTTAAGAAGGTTGGTTGAAGGAGGCATAGAAATCGGCTTCTCAACCACGTAAACACAGAAATAACAGAACTTTTAAATAATGACAATGTAATCAGGAGATTGAGACGGATAAAACCTCTTGATCTGTTAGATTTGGCTAGGGCTAAGAAATTAGGTATTGATTTCAAACAAAACAAATTTAAAAATCCGACAAACGGCGGATTTATCTCTTTAAATTCATTGAATAATTCAAAAATAAATTGCTGATTAGTCGTACGACTAGGTGCAATCCTATTCGGGATGGCGAATGTCAGTCCCCCGGGAGTTTTTTTTAGATGAGTTAAAGTCCATCACTATTGCAGAAGCATCCCTCGCGTATAGCTCTGCAATGTCTTTCGATGATTTTTTACTTCCAGCGAATTCCCAACACAAAAAAAAAAAGGAGTTCACTAATCAGAAGTGATTGACGACGACTGAAGCTAATAATACCAAATGATGTTAGAATACTTGTCATATAATGAAACATATTTATAATTGTAAAAACTCAATTATAGAATTGCCTCACATTTTAATGTGTCCATTATTTTTTTTTTACTGAATTGCAAAAATGTCGTAGATGACTTGTTAATATACGATTCGTTTTAAAAACATATAAAAAACTAGCAATGACTTTCCATTTTTGTAAGTTTCTTTATTTATATAACATTCTGTAAACGTAATTTGTACATATTAGAAGCTTAACCACTTTTGATTGTAATTAAGTTACTTCGTTGTTAAGTTTCTGCTATGCAAACGTTTCAATGTGTTTTAGTTAGAAGTATCCAAAATGAAAATTTACTAAACGTATCTGTAACTTATTACCAACCTTTTTAGAACTCTAACTTACGAACTCTTATAAAACTATTTTCAAACATTCCCCCCCCCCCCCCTTTTCGTGAACAAGTTTAAAACTTAAAAAAACGTATTTACAACATTTCGAATGGCAATATCCCGCGTGAACATGAATACAACTGATATAGAACGGATTTTGTTACAAATTACTTAAATATTTATAACAGAAATACAATCGAAGTTTTGTTGCAAATCACAATCTGTGCTATTCGGGGCGTGTTTCTAAAAGTAGGGTTAATGGTTTCAATGCGTGAGCAGGTCATTTCTTATTTTTAACAGGTCAATGCGATGATGTTCTCAAAATTTTAGCGCCTTAGATGCATTCTGACCGCTCCAGAGAATATAATACTGATCAAACTTATTGTTGTTTGATTGTTTTGATATAGTTCGGAATAATATTTGATTTGCATAACATTTTTCTCAGCCGAGAATACCCAGGCAACACGAGGACTGAGGCATCTTGAAACTCGAATAGTGATGAATGACAAACAAAATTCAAACTTACAACCGAAAAACTAAATTATTGCGCCTCTCGAAATGCAACGACTTGACTCGGTCTGAGAACTTGGACTCTGCTGACAGAAGGGAGCTACGCAAAAAAGTTATGTAAAGTGAAATTTAGATCGTTTTTGTTGTGAGACTGTCTGCAAGCTGAAACGCTGAGAGATGTGGAACGATTGACGAAAGAAGTAAAAAGTGTTTTTCATTTTTGTCGGTTGTTTCGAAATGTTTGAATGTGCTTTAAAAATTGTCTGCGTGTGTATTTAAGTGTTCAAAAGTTTTCTAGGCTTTCGTACTAGAGCTTTCTTTATGAGGGGTGTCCAAAATATATCAGGGTTGGATTAAAATTGTTTAAGGTGATCAGAAAATTTTTCCGAAAACATGTTTTTGTTTAAAATAAAATTCAAGCCCGGTTACAACGATCCCTCCCAACTTCACCTAGTTGTATACCTATAAAATGCATAAAGAGTATTAAAAGATGGCCGTTCGTGCTGCACCTCTCTTCAGGTGTCTTGAGCATTCAGTTTAACTTCAAATGGTTCGTATATAGGTATGTGCGGAATGTCATCAGATGACAAAGAGCCGAACGCAAGTTGAGGACGTTTCCATATTTATTCTGAGCTTCACTACTTCAAATCATCAGGGTTTACGTTTACGCACCCCTCAGCCATTTGACTTAAAGTTAGTCAACATTTTTTTCGCAGCCATTTTTCAAATTGAACTTCTTCCTCTTGTTGGGAGTTTTTAGGGGCAAAACTTCACAATGCACTGTTACACAAACTTAAATGGATTCAGCTGGCAAATGGAATCCCAAAAGGATAACAGACTCCCATTCCGCATGCATTTACGGTAAATGACGAACTCTCCTATTATACCTTCGTAAACTGAGCAAACAACATTTTACCCCGAAACCTTTTTTTTTAAATTTTTTTTTAACAACGTCCCCGACCTCCATGCGCCCCCTGGTTCAATGCTCTTAACACAATCCACTTCAAAGTCACCGCTGGTACTTTTGGGGTTTGTCTGCGGTCGCTTTTCATTGTGTCGGTAGGTTTTCGTGAAACATTTTTTTTCGCATTTCTCCGTGACCGTCATAGTGGTGAGTTTTAATTGCTTCTGCGTTAATTTCCTTTTCGTTGGGGGATAGTTCCAAGCCATTAAAGGCAACCCAATTAATTTACCGAAGGCTTCACTTCTCATTACTCATTTTTAACTTGGGGCTTAGTTGAACAAAAATGGGGAAACAAAATAAACCACGTGATAGACCAACAGTTTATTACGACTATTCTCTCGAGTATACATCACCGTTCTCATCGATCCAAGACCGCAGGTTAGACACAGATGCGTAGACCTTTGGAGTGTCTATACGACCGCATCCGCGACCCCAGGACACAATGCCAGCCAGTTGGCCATTCGCCACCATCGGACCGCCCGAGTCACCTAGACATGCGTCCATAGCGTCTGTGGCAATGCCGACACAAATTATATTCTCCGAGATAGGGTTCGACGCCAAGCTTTTGGCACACGAAGCTCTATCGACGATCCGAATTGTTACCTCTTGAAGCTCTTCAGTCATGGACCGACCTTCGGTGGTGATTCCACACCCGGTCACAGCTGCGTTGAATAGTCGGTCCATACGCCAATGGCCTGGCCAGAACGATAAGATAAGTAGTTGAAGGCTAGTGGGCTGTATTCCCCATGGATGAGCAGGCAACCACGCGAAGGTTTGCCGGTGAGTATTCATAGAGGCAGTGGGCAGCTGTAACGATGATCCGTTCGTTGTAGACACTTCCGCCACAGTTGTGTTCGAATGTGAAGCGCGACTGGAGGCGCACAGAAACTTGATAGGGGAAATTGGCGATTGCCGGATTCGTCCCGCCGACAATGCGGCTTTGATTGGATGGCAGGCCATAGGCAATCGCTGTGACGGCTAAGAGAACGAGCAGTAAACGGAACATTGCTGCGCCGGTACTGGGTTGGTGGTGGACACTAGAGGTTGGTATTATTGAGAAGAAAAGTCAGCTCGATAAGAAGTGGTAAATCATTTGCGGCTTACTGATTTATTTGCAATCATGCAGATAGAAGCGGCTTGTGTTTTTTTGTGAAGGCCGATAACATTTTGTTTTGTAAATTATGAGCTTCTTGTTGACTGTTTAGTATGCGAGGTGGTTGATGTCATATTACTGCAGGGGTACACGGAGTTTTAGTGAATGTTTTGTACAATGTATATGTATAAACGAAGAGGGCTTCTTTTTAGATCGGTTCTTGTTTCTTTTGCAAAATGTTTGGATTAATGTAGGCTGGGGGGAAGCAGAAAACAAAAGTAGCAAAATAGGTTTAGGTCCATCTTCCTTGACAATTGTCGAACTTTCCCTGGTAAAATGAGCAGCTCAAAGAACTTCGGAGACCATTTAACTTCACTTAGAGCACCAAGAAGTGGAACGACAGTCAGTCGTTCTCAGCCAGAGAACAAATTCACTACCAGTTGCATGAGTCTCCAAAGAGGTCTTCCAATAAGCTCTTTCAAATCAAGCTATAAATGAAAGGGTTTTATGTTTGTCTCGGATGTTTGTCAGATGCCTCCAAGAAGTGGGGCAGTGCCAGAGATCTTAAGATGTATTTTTTCTCTTTTTCTGGGGCTCAACCGGAGACCACTTGGTAAATAGTCCAGCACACTATTATGTCTCCTTTGGCATTGGAATTGGAATAACCGCAATCCTCTTACCGTTGTATTGTAAATAATCTAGTCTCATTTTACAGACTGGGTTACTAGCCGGTTGAGCCCCACTCAACCACTTTCAAACATAGGGCTGTCCTGTTTGTGCAGGTTTAATATATTCGTAGAGCACTATGTTATTATATATAAACTGGACTATGAAATTTGTATGTCCGCTGAGAACATCGCTGAGTGCGATGCAAGCCCGAATAGCACACTTGGGTTTTAATATGGTACATACAACTCTAATATAACTATCAAGTTATTTCCTAGGTATTGCAGTAACATTGTCACATCCCACATTGTAACCAAATTAGCCGCATTTCCCCTTATATTTTGCAACAACTTTGTAGTATTTGTGTTTTACTGAGGTTATTTTTTGTTAAATGATAGTTCTTATTACGTTGTTTCAACGAAAAAATGTTGCTTATGCAAATCAGTTTAAATAACATGTTGGATATAAAATAAGTACGAGAAATGTTTCTGTAAACATTCCAGAAGTTTTAAATAAGTTATTATTGGAATGCTTTTTGAGTCTACATGTATAGACAAACAAATTATGAAGTATAAAAGGAAAGGTAAATATATTTGATCTGAAAGGTACTAGTATCTAAAACAGTTCAAGTTTGCTGCGATTTCAGACCAAAATCCTTAAACGAATACTACTTTTGTCATGAACATTAATGTTTTGGGTCCGGAAAATTCACGCGCCTCCAAAAAAGGGTTAAATAGAAGAAAAGTTTGAAAATCAGAAAATATTAAAATGTGTATTTAAGCTTCGAAATCCCAAAAGACTTGTAGAAACAAATTTTAATATACCATATTCATCAGTTTCTATACAAATGGATTGTAGAAGCTATGTAATATATTGGGAAAATTGAAATGTATTTTTCACATCTTAAGACCTATGGTTAAACATGCATATAAAATGGTGAACAATATGGCGGTTGTTACATGAAACATCATTAAAACATGAACCATAATATTATAACTAAAATTAGAAGTATCCAAAATGAGGATTTTCTAAACGTATCTGTAACTTATTACCAACCTTTTTAGAACTCTAACTTCCGAACTCTTATAAAACTATTTTCAAACATCCCCCCCTTTTTGTGAACAAGTTTAAAACTTAGAAAAACGTATTTACAACATTTCGAATGACAATGTTACAAATAGTCCCGCGTGAACATGAATACAACTGATATAGAACGGATTTTGTTACAGATTACTTAAATATAACAGCAATACAATCGAAGTTTTGTTGCAAATCACAATCTGTGCTATTCGGGAGGTTTTAACTTCATAGTTAAGCATTCAGCTTTCTACTTTACGTCTTGTACCCATATATCTGAGTTGCATTTAAACTTGCTTAGTGTTAAAGTCGGACCTATCCTTCTGTATACAACTTGTTCAGCTTTCTGGCTTTCCCGGTTAAGCTTCCACAAGTAGGCTACTAGTAAGTCCGGCATTTGCCCTCGGTGGCTGCAATCAATGTTGCCGAAAGTACTCCAATAGGAGTATTGTAATACTTTCAACATCTCCGTAATCCTCCATTCATATTCGTACTCCCTTATTTTTTTAAAATCTAACACTTGCAGCGAAGTGTAAATTTTCAACCATAATAAATTTAATTCACTTCAAATTTAATGCAAATTTGGTAGCACTTTTATCTTCCAAACTGTCGTCATAAAGGGAATTTCCCTCTTTCTAGTTTGTTTTTGATTTTTGTTGGCTTCATGCAATTTTAATCTGTCAGTTCGGTATTTATTTTATTGTTATATGAGATTGTGGTTTGGTGGTTCCGTGAACTTTGATAACTAAAAAATGCCTGCAATAAATTCAAACAAACTGAGCCTAACCTTTCGTACTTCCTAAATTTAGATAGCCCAATCGGTCGACCTGTCCGGTGGCAGGGCCCCTTTAAGCCATCATTTGAGCGTTAGTTTTATCATCATTTGAACCTAACTACAATCCATAGATATTAAAAATAAGGAATTTCCAATTGACAACAGTTATTAGTTTTATTTATTCACTTAAATTAGTTTATATTCAAGTTTTACACTCTCAAGATTTATATATTTATTTTAATATTTTTTACTTTCATTATAGTATTATTTAAGATTTCTAATGGTAAGTTTTACCATTAAAAATGTGTTGTTTATCTTATTTTTTACAAGCATTGCAAATTTATGCCTTTTGCAAAATTATAAAGCAGATTGATATGACCACAGAAAAATGTTGAGTTCAGTGTCAGGGAAAGTGTCAAATGGAAAATTTGATAGAGTTTAGATTTAGATTTATAGGGTCATAGCACCGATAAGGAATTTTTTTTTTTCATTTTCAAATAGTGTGTGTGTTTAGTATTGTATAATGCTATACAAGCTATATATTTCAAATAGATAGTTTTTTTTTTTCTTTAAATCTTATTTATAATTTCGCACATAAAAGTTTTTAAGTAGAGTAACACATTTTATTTTTATTTTTAAATACTTGTTATATAATTTTTATTTTCAAGTTTTTCCTCATAACAATCATCATGTTGATTCTTTGTTTTTATGTAGTTATATTATTTTAATTGTATGTAGGTTTTGAAGTTGTTAAGAAGGTAGCTTTCTCTCACTAAATTTTATTTTTTAAAAATTTGGCATATTTATTATAAATTTATTTTTCATTTTAATTCAGCTTTAGAAATATACATTTATTTGCTAGAATGTGTTGGTGGAAAAAAGGAAATTAACACAAAGGAAACCAATTAATAATGATGAATAAATCTGTCCAGAGATTCGATTTGGAATGACATTGCCGGGGAAATCCATAAAATGGTTCTTCATTATGACAAGAAATGAATTTTGCATATAATTTTGTAGCTGTATTTGCACAAGTCCTTATGCCAACGATAATGGCAGGGAAATGGGACATTTTGAGGAAATTCTTTAAATTAATAGTTTCACCGCCTGTGGGCGGGGGTATTTTATGGGAGCTTTTCAGACTCTACCAGTGGGTGACATAAAATAATTTATGAGGCAATTTAATTTTCCCCGAGTGTTGGCGGTTCATTTAAATAACTAACATGCTCTAATTGGCCATATAATTGATGGCGTTAGTAGTGTGGTGCACTTAATTTGATATTAGATGATATGAAACGAGATATTTTATATTTTTGGGTCAGATTTGGGAATATCATTAGTGGTAGGACATTGACCAAATGGGCTGGAATTTGGGGCATTTTTGAAGTCTGTATTAGTCATATGACTGTCGTCTACTCATTTTTAAGGAAGTTGGTGGCGCCACAGGAAGGTTAGTTTTTTGATGGAACTGGCTGTCATTTAGGTGGTAGCATTTAAGTGTACGACAAAAATAGGTACCGAGTCAAACACTCGTTGTTTTACCCCATGGAGTAGACAATTCATGGGTGCGGACTAGACTTTAGTTTCTTCTCTGTTGGTTGGTGTCTTAACTTGTTGTTGGAGAGTTTGAACTCTAGAAACCCTCGTTCTTTACAATTCATTTTAAGTTACAAAAAAAAACATGAGAAGACCAATTTTCTGTTCACTATAGTCAGCGGTGATAATCTTGTGTCTAACTGGTTCGAGGCTCGGCTAATTATGTAAAGAATCAGCCTAATAACCGAATAACATGAGATAAATTGATTTTATTATGGAGTCGGTGTCAAGGTATCAGTGATCAGTGATATTCCTTTGGACGGAATCCCTTTAATCGAAGCTAGTTCTTGTTGTCAGAGGAACCCATTTCTTTATACAGATTATTGTCAACAGATGTCACCCTTAACATGTTTGAATGTGAATTAAATCCGGTGAAACGATGTAGCATCACAAAATGTAACTCCAGATCGGTGTCAATAGACGTGTTTAACTGGTTCGAAAAATTGCTAAAAGCATACTCAGTTCACCAAGAATTCATACCGTGAGTTTAAAAATATTTAAAGGTAGTACATTCTCTCAACCATTCTTGGTAGTAAGTACTATATTTGGACCTGCAAAATTATGCTGAATTCGAGAAGCATAATTATGCTTTATACAATCGCTTGTCAGGCGTTACATTTTTTGAAAATATCAAAGAAATCTTTAAAATGATGAAGAGATAAAAGTATGTTAAAAAAACAGAACGTTATGTAGCACGAGTGTAGTAAAACGTATTTTTTAGATAACTTCCCACATTTACTGCAATTGCAATTTGTTTTATTTGTTTTTTTATTATAAAATGCTAGTTTCATTGTATTTTTTTTTTATATTTACTTTATTGAGTTGAAAACTAATACGAATACATTTACCAACAAATATGATCGTTATTATTTTACTCTGTGTACTTACGCAGTTTTATTTTAAACTTATAAACATTTACAAATATTCAAGTTGTTTTATATTAAAAAAAATATCGATGTAAACGATTGTTTTTTTATATTCTTTGAACCCTAACAACCTAACATACATAACACCTTTATGAATATTTATAATTGGAACATCAATTATTAAACAAAATAATAAGAATGAAGCAAAATATGAAAAGTAAATTTATCTTTATATTAAACATCAACACTTTACATATTTCTTGAGAAACGAAAAAATAGCACATAGTGTTTAGGCATTTTGATATATATATTTTTTTTTTTGATATACATATAGTTTAAGATTTACTAATTTATTTGTTTAAAGATAATTTTAATGTATTCCAAGTGATTGAAGAATTTTTATTGTTTTGTTTTGTGCTATTTTTTTATAGTTTAAAAATTGATTCTATCTGATAATAGGGATTCTCTTGAGTCTAGTAAAATTTATTTAAGTATTCTTAGGCTTTTCCTTATAGATAAGAAAATACAAAGTCAAAAATTGGGGGGCGTTTATGTTTTACTTTTTTTTCAGTATACACCTTATTGATCATCCTCTGGTGGCATTTTAGCCAATGTCAAGAGAATCATTGTCAGTTCTTTGCGGGAGATTTTACCGTCTTTGTCGTAGCCAACTCCTCGTAGGATTGTCTCCTCGAATTGACTTAGATCCTGGGCATCGTAGTCATCCTAAAGAATATATAAATCTGTGTGTTTCTCCGGCATAAAATTTAATTTTTTATTTACCTTCTTAACTAATTCTAGAAGATCCTTAAGAAAGCCTCGCAGCTCCTCGTTCTCGATTGTGCCATTGTTATCCTAATGAGAGAAAATTGGGACTCGTTATTTTTGTTTGGATATTGAAATGTGGAATTTCCTCTGGAAAATGTTGTAGGGACATCAATCATTTATGCTAGGTATCTTACAAATAAATTAAAGGAGGACGCTTTTCAAATTGGTAATAATTCGTTATATTTGGAATTCAATAAATGATAACGAAGGACAAATGGATCGAATTTATTTCTCTGTGTAATGCCATGTTTTCAGTTCTTTGCATTCTAAATTTCCATTTATCCTTGAAGTGTAATCAATATGATGAACATTTCATATTCCGAATGAGTGGCGTATGCCGCACCATGTACGATGTCCATTGTCTTTGCAGGGGGATCCAATAATACTGATGGCTTACGTAAAACTAGTGCAGACGCACGGGGAGGAAATAGTAGACTATAATAAATATTGTATCAGTCGGATTCTTCAAATTACATGGCATACACCTTTATGATTTTTAGACTTATTAAAAAGTCGTCAGAAAACAGAAATAATGTGAACATTCTCGTTTTGTTGTCGCTCTCCCTCATTATTTCCCCCATTTATTTAAATTACATGTCATTTAAAAAAAGAAGAGAAAGCTGAGTAACATTTTCCAATAGCTACCTACTCTAAAAGTAAAAAGCGTACTTACCCTGTCGTAGAGTGAGAAAACTTTTTCAATGTCCTCCTTTGTTAACTTGGCAGCACCCTACGGCATTTCCGGCAAAAAGCAAGAGTCGGATATAGGTATAAAAAAAAGAACAAACAGAAAAGTTAAGTGTTTAAAAAAGTTTCATTGCAGGACACGTCGTTCTTGGAACATAAATTAAAACAAAAATTACACAATTTTCTAGACAAATAAATTATTTGTTGTTCTTTTCATAGTCTCTATTCAGCGTTATTATTTGATTCTATTTCCATAATATTTTATTTCTTTCTTCAACTGAAGAGCAAACGAAACGGATAAATAACGAGTAAAACGAAAAAATAAACGAATAACTTTTAAGCCTTGTTTTTGCCATTGCTTCTGGTTGGTGTTTTTTTTTTGTCTATTTTAATTTAATTTCTTGTTTTTCTTTTTGCGGTATTATGCATTGGCACAGTGTGAAAGAACACGAATGAGAAAGAGAGTGGGCAAAAGGAAACAATAAAATATTAAAAACTGCAAAGCGCCAAAAACAAAAATCAACACCAAGCATCTCCCGATTGTTTATTGCACTTTTGTTATTGGTGAGGAACTTCCCACTTTTGAATTGGCCATCATAAAAAGCACTGCAATGGTTTTATTGTTATAAATATATCCGCTCGGCGGAAGTGCAAAAAAAAAAACTCGCGATATTGAAAAAAGAATATGAAGTAGAGGGTAGCCTTAATTGTTGGTGCTTTTGGCGAATTGGAAATTTTTTTTTTGTTCCCTCTTTTTTTTGGGCGCCTGAATTGCTTTCTTAATTAACTTTGCAGAGAGGGAGTTCATTAGTCCATGGTGGAGTTTTTGAAGTTGAAGTGTTCCTTGGATGTACTTTTAGTGTATATGTAGTTTTGTGGAGGAGCTCTGTAAAAATGAGTGTCGGCGAGTTGGAGAAGGGGCGGAAATAAAGAGTCTTTAGGTACAAGTTGTAAGGCAAACGGAGTACACTAAAGAGGGATAAAGATCTATAAATCACTTCTGTTTATGCTATGGGTTGAACAATTTAACAGAGGTGCAGGGTAGGATGGTTTGTTGTAAGCAATATGCGACAGGAGATATATGTTTGGGAGACTGATTTATTTATGCTTCTACTATGCTACACTATTGGAGACTTTATTCTAAAATCTGTCATCTGAGAGAAACACTATTCGCTAACATGTGAATTAGGGAGTGCAAGTTTTGGAAATCTCAAGCAGACTGCATATCTTTGGAAAATAATATTCAGTTCAAGTTGTAAGAAGGACTTTGATGTGCGATTGGGAATGAATTTTGGGATTTTTCAATTCAAGTAGGAAGCATTAGTTTGGAACGTATCTGTCAGATGGTCTGTCACATCTTTTACTTTTTCATGAAAATAATTTTGTTTATATTTCGATGTGTTCAAGAAATGGCAGCATTATTAAATGGACTCTTTCTTAACGTAGATGATTTGAAAATCGCACTCCAGCTTATAAAGAACAACAACATCTATTAACAGCAGTTATATGCGCAATTGATGTACCTACAAACGTTGAGCTTAATATGATTTAAGAAAAATCGAAGACAAATATTTTCCAAGTGATTATTGACATATTTTGTCATAGCTAGCATTTTACTAAAACCTTTGATAATTAATCTATATATAAGGCTAACAAATTGTCATGTTAATTGGACCAGTGGTTCTCGAGTTAAGGGCGGCCGAACAAAAAATAAAATTGGGGGAGACATAAAAGTGTTCCTTCCTCGATCCAGCAGCTTCTGCAACATAATTTATTCAAAGATTAACTTTCTGCCCTTTTCAAGGACTTTCGTTCTTTCTGTTTCCAAAATATTACTTCTTGCCACTGCTGTCAAGAAACTAGCAAGGTCGCCTGGCAGCTTTGAAGTGGCGGGTCTCTTGTGCTAGTTACGAACAACTTCCAATGTCTTTAAAATCCACTTATCCCCTTTACACACACAGCATCTACCATTTTTTTAGAAAACATTTCCGTATTAAGCTTAGTATCCTGCTCGCGCTAAATTGTATCTCCCATACAAAAATGTCTACAAAGATTAAGTTTAGCGAGGCAGTTTTGCAAAGCAGTATCCTCTTCGCACTCTAAATTCCTAGCCTCATGTAGATGGGCTGACGAAGAGTCTCCGATCATTTAGCTCGCGAAATAATTAGTGTGCAGTACATCAAATCGAAGATAAATTTGGACATAAAAAAACGGACGAAAAAGTTTGTGCTGTGTTTACTTTGAATTTTTTTGGAGGAGACCGCAGGAAACATTTGCGTGATAAATAAAAGAAAACGCAAAAACAAAAATTCCTTTTCATGCGATGAAAAAACAAAAAATGGCGGGCTTGTGGGAGTACGATCAGCAATATGGAAATCGCAGAAAAGGATCTACCCGATACGAAGGAACATGTCGTCTTCGATGTATTTGCAGTCTGAATTACGAAATTCGAATTATGCGTATAATAAAAATTACGTTTACTGACATCGGCCATATGAACATATGGTTTTTGTCCCATCTAAATCATGTTTGATAACTTAGCGAGCATTTATCTTTGGTATGAAGAAACGAAGTGGAGACTTGAGACGCTACAATTTAGCGCGAGCAGGATACTAGGCTTTAGGAATCATTTTAAAAACGATAGTGGGACCTGTCTTGTGACAGAAGACTTGTTTAATTAGGCGTTTTTTCTTTCTGTACAAATTGAATATTTATTAATTGTTATTTATTAAATTGGTTAATATTCAGTTCCAGAACAACAAGGTTCGCCCGCCATTTCAACTTTTTTGCTTTTTCTTTTCACTCAGCATGCTCAGTCAATTTATTCTGAGCTCATAGAGCGCGCTCTGATCGTGCTCTGAACGAAAAAAGTAACACAAATTCTGAGCTCTGATGTATCTGAGCTAAAAAAGAAGCACGAACTTTTTGTATAACAGTTCAGGTTGTGCTCTGAACTGAAAAAGAAAAACTCCTATTGAAGAACACATATCTCAGAAAAATAAAGTAAACGGCATAAAAAACTAATACAGATCGACTTCCTACGACTAAGCATGAAAATATGCAAGTATTTTTGATAAAGTGGTATAAACCGGTATAATAATTTGGTGTGTTTCTCGACTACAAGAATATAAATAAAATGTTTGTCAGAAAATAAACGCGTGGCAAAATCGCGCTGATATGTTTTTAATTTTTTTCTTAAAAGGAAATTCGCGAAAAGGGAAATTTTATTTCTCAGTGTAGGATGTCTTATGGCCAAAACCTGTCCGAACTAGCTGAACTATAATGGTATAGTTTCTACAGATCGAATGCAGTATGCGGAGAAGTGTATTTGAATCTGTAATTATTAAAACAACACAAGTAACAGATTTTACGAAATCATTCTTACTACGTTTTACACAGCTTATGTGTAGACACATAGCTGATTGTTTTAGCAATCACCGATTCATTTAGAAAACCTTCCAAAACTGACTGTTGCATTTTATAATTAGTTTTTTTTCTACCTCCCTAAGCTTAAACTACACCGTATACAAGTTGCACACAATTCCATAGATGAGCTGCCTTTTCTATTGTTTATGAGTAAGCATGTGGTGATAAATTAACTGCACGGTAGAAAAGCCATCAGAAAAAGGGGCCACTTTTATAAACCCAACAAAAAGCATATGACAGTATAGTAGAATGCGTTACTTTATCACTTCCTTAATGGTGCATAGCCAGCCAAGTCATTGCGACAGTCTGTCTTTTGGAATCTGCGTACCGAGGGTGGGGCTATATGTAAAAAAAAGGGATGTTACTTCCATCCATTAAATGTTTTTTTTTTCGGTTTAAAAGGAATGGCGAGTCATACAATGTCTGACTTTTGAAAGACTTTACATACAGGCTGTCTATCTCTTGCAAGTAATCAGAATTTCTTCATTTTACCTCTTTCGTAAAGTGAACGACTGTTTTGATGTCTCCATTAGAAATGAAGAAATCCTTTTACCTCGTCAACTTATTTCCACTTCAATGTCAGCCGTCATTCAATGCACCTCTACACCAACTGTCAAAGTTAAATTTCGTAAAAATAAATAATTCATTCGGTAAGTAAGACACGTTCCTGCTCCTGTTGTTTTCTGTTCTCAATTCCATATAATCAATTTACGTAATCAAATCTCAGAACAAGCTAGAACAGTTCACGAGACTCGTGTCAACAGTTGCTGTCACACGTCCGAATGTTTTATTCTTCTTTTAGTTGGTTCGTTAAGTTCACTTTTCCGCAGTCAAGTCCACCGTATCAACAATTTCCATTTCCCTGTACAATTACTCATTCTGAATACGCGTCCTTGCGGCAAACTAAGCCGAATCGACTTGACCGACCAATTTTTTGTGCTTAATCGATTCCTTTAGGTATACGGTATACTCAGTTTTTTTTTGCAGGGGCTAGTCTGTATGTATAAAAGGATATCCCCATCAATTATTTAATCAAAATATTTCACCGCTCTTAATCCTGATCAAACTGTACCGAGCAAAGGTCGACACACACCACCAGATGTTATCTAACCGAAATTTTCTCAAATCGATTGCATAATTAATTTGTATGGCCGAAGAGTTGATTAAAGGACATTCCAGGGGATGAAAAATGTCTTGGGTCACATTAAAGAGGAAATTGCAATTGAATTAGAAAAAAAAAAGATTTACCACTGAAGGGTGTATTGATTAATGAAAGCATACGATTAAACACTCTTACTGGAATAAATGTGGTTTACATACGAAATTATCATTTGCCTGGCTGATTGATGATCGAAAATGCCAAATGGTAAAGAAATTCCCGCGGTTTATTGTGGCGAGTGTTTTAGAGTAATTTCCAGTCATCCGCTATATGTGTTTAAAATACATTTGCCATGGGAGGATTTACATATAAATGACACGTGGCTTTCAAGTCATTTGTTACTGTAACTGTGAAAAGGACTTTGAAGAAGTTTTTTCTCATTTTTTTTGTCTGACTTTTCCTTTTTTTTTATCTGGCTTTTGTAAACAACAATAAATCAATTTTTGTCACGTGTATTTTGCAAAATTTACTACTTTCTTACGTTTTATCTGAGTGCGATTGTGGGTAACGTTTTGTTGAATTATTTGTATTACAATTTCTTTAATAATATTTTTATAGTCAAAGTCTAGTATTAGTTTTATGATTGTGTGATTTCTAAAAATCAGAATGTGGCTAACAATGCTAAAAATAATTATGGAAAATACAAACGAAATGCCAATTTGCACCTTTGGTAGGCTATTTTAAGAACAAACATAAAAAATGTCAGTCACGTTTAGAAAATTATGCATATCACAACGAAATTATTTCCCATACAATATTTAAGGGCAAAACCAAAAACACCTTCTGTCACTTTCAATACCCCACAAACGAGTGGGGTTTATTTAGCTGTCAAATTTCAAAAATGACATTGACGTTCTGATTGCTTGTCACCTGTTACGAAAATGAATATGCCGAAATAGAAGTTCACTGCACAAGTAAGTTGTGAAATTTCTCAATATTTTTCATTTCTAAAGTTTTTGTCCGACACCCTGTACACCTAAAGAACTCAATAAACTTCTCAACAGCTGTCAATTTTATTATTTTTTTTTTAGCCATCCCCATTTTATGACATTAATTGCTCTCTTACATAGTTTATTGAGCTGGAAACATTTCCGCAATGATCGACTTATGCACTTTCACCTATCATCATTACATTTATAGCTCAAGTGTTTGGGACACTTAAAGCGACTGCTATTTTCTATTAAATTTTATGTCTGTCATAACTTACGAATAGTTAAGAATTGTGTTAAAAAATGGGACAAGAGGAGGATTGTGTGCGCTAAGCCAAACAAGAAGCATTGTGTCAGCACAGGCGAAAGGATTTATTGTTATGAAACTCTGGAATAGTTTAAGCCCTACGATGACAGGTGGTGGTGGTGGTAGCACAGAATGTGGATTTACAAAAATATTTCACATGAGTTGGGGAGTTTTTATGGCTTTGCTTGCAGCTATAAAGATTTTTCACTTATTTCTTTCATTTCACGTTTCAGAGAGGGGGGAAGGAGACGTGGTTAGATTGGCTACTTTTATTTTTTGTTGGCTACACACTTAAGGAGGTTATTTACCAACACCGGGGATTGCAGTTATTTTTATGAAGCTAATTCGATGCACTGTGAGGTACCAACTTGCATTTTTCAAATGAAAATTCATGCAACAAATTTGGATGGTGGATGAATGTTGCACAATGAAGGAGTATAAAGTGGGAGATTTTTGTAGATCTTTGGCTATCAAAAGTATTTAATTTGTTTTAAAATTTTGGGAAAATCTAAACAAGGTTTTGGGAGTATTGAAATTCAATTCGTTGGGCCTATAAATATGCAGTATTTTTTTTGTTTATATTGAACAGAAATAGAAATATCAGAACTAAGAACAGATCTCAATGGTTTAGTCGTATGATCTACGAAGTACTCTTAAAGCTTATTCACGAAGGGCTTCATGGCTTTTGGGTAATTGCCATGAGTAAGTTAATTGACTTTGCTAATTGGGCGAATTCAGTTTGGTAGGTGCCTATGAATATTTGGAAGACCTCTTTTGAAAAACAAACTGTTGAAGAAACAAAGTATACGACTGGTTTGCACTGGTTTGTTCATAGCGAGCTCGTTAGTATTTGAAAGCAATCAAAGTCCAATGATTTTAAGCTTTTGCCACATTTTCTAGATAACCGAGTCTTCGAAATTTTTAATAATTTCCATACTATTCCATTTAAAGCCAAAACGCTTCCGTTTTCTTTTAAATTATGTTTGAAACTCGTGTCCGAAGTTGTTAACTTTGAAAACAAAATTCAAATTGAATTCATGATCGTAGAGCGAGAGTATTTTCTTTTCATAGCTGGCGCCCAAAAATACGGCTTGAGTGACAAGAATTGCATATTTTTTATTAACAAACATTTCAATTGTATGACTCATCTCTCAAATAAAGTAATTTACTTATTAATTGGCGCACAACAGCATAAAATAAATCCAAGACTTCAACTCATAAGTTAAATTATAATCTTAGATTGGCCCAGAAAGTATTCCTAGACTCTCGTAACCGGCAGCTTAAATGTCTTTGAAAACATCTAAATGTGTGATTCAATTTTTTCGGGGGATCGAACCACAAACGACTCGCTCTGTAGTCTAGCACACAAACCACTGGGTTACAACTCTTCTGCTTTTAAGATGATTATCAGAGGAATTAACGAACTACTAGGTATGTACTAGACTCCTCAGGGGACAAGCGAGGGGTTATGTCTCTTTAGATAAGTGTTAGTAGTAAGATGGGCGTTAATATTTAAAGAAAGTGTTAAAAACTACTGGATCTAACAGTTTTGAGGAATTAGTAGGTTTTCATACATTCGTACAATATTTTTTATTTTTTGATATACCTACTGACTAGAATAAAATTAAAAGTAGACCTAAACAGCTTTCATTTATTTTTCTACAAGATCCAAAGGTCTGTCAAACATTTACAATTTACAATTATCTCACGTCATTCATTGTGCAATGTCATCTCCATTTCAAATCTACAACTAGCTAATGCAACTATCTACTATAACTACTAAAACTACTACTAACTATAAATAAATTAAATGCAAATCTACAACGTTTACTTTTAAGCTTTAAGTTTGGTTAAATTCACTATTTAAGTATCTGGAATAGTTGTTTATTTTTACTTTGTTGAACATAATGTAACTCGGTTTTTTTTTTTTAACAAAAACAACAAATAAAAATACACAAATGTTGAATAAAACAAAAATTGAAGGAAAACATAAATGAACACAACAAAGATTTTGGTTTTGTTTTTGGTTTTCTTGCAAATGAATGCAAAATGTTTTTACAATGTTATGTATACTTACTTCGATGCCTTCCTTTAAATTTATCACACACATGTTTGTAAGTGAGTGGTTATTTTTTCAAATGTTGATGTTGTTGTTATTGTTGTTGTGTAGTGCGTATGATGTTGTTATTTGATTTGATATTTAATTTTATGTTTAACACAAAAATCAAAAAAAACAGTTTATAGTTTGTTTCGTTTGTTTATCGATTGTAGTAATGTGCAGAAGAAGTTATAGAAGAACGATAGTTAGTTAGGAGATGCGTCATAATATAGGGTGCATTATAGTTTGTTATATGATGGTGTTTTAAGGTATTAATATTTTTTTTTGGCAGGCACATACGTTTTAGGGATATTTATGTTAATTTTTTATTATCAAGTAGGTTTATTATTTATTTTTTATTGTTATATTTTGCAGATAGAAGAAAAAACAAATCGAGAAAGATATATGAGATATTTTGTGTATTGAAATAAAGTTAAAAATATTTTGTAAATAATGTTGTTTGTTATATATCTATAATAAGGAAATAGCAGAAAAGCAGAAATGCAAACAAATTGGCTAAAATTCTATTTCGTACAGTTGGTTGCTCAAACGATATTATTTTAAATTCAATTAGTTATTTTTATATTACATATAACGTTTGTTACAAAATAGTTTGCGTTTATTTAGAGGATGGTTGGTTACAGACGTTGGTAGGAGTTATAAACATTTTTTTGAGGTAGAAAGAGAGAAGAAAAGAGAGAAAGGAGAATTATATATAAAAGGTAAATAATATAGGTACGTAAAGATAACTTATATGAGGAGACGAAATAATGATAGTCATGAAGGTTAAATAAATGCACAGTGATGCTTGGTGATTGGAATTATTTCGTTTATTTTGAAAGTGAAAAGAGCAAATTTCATAGGAGAGAGGTGAGACGTGAGAGGTTGTAGCTTTTTTTTTGCGGGCTCGATACTGTTTTAGAATAATGTGTCAAATTTCCTTTTTTTTCCGATGAAGAAATATTTTAAAAAGCATTTTTTCCTCATTTCGAGAATAGAAATCATGAGTAAGGAAATTTATAGCAGGCATAAGCGTAACATCTAAGAACAATTTCCAGTCAATTTGAGAAACAGTCTTAGACCTTAATTTTTTGTTTTGTGTCAGACAGATACCAGTTCTGCCATTAATGCCGACACGTCCTCGATAGTATAGTGGTCAGTATCCCCGCCTGTCACGCGGGAGACCGGGGTTCAATTCCCCGTCGGGGAGTCATGGTGACTTTTTTTTTTTCATATTGCTAAAGAGCTTATCGCTCTATGAAACGCAGCTAACAATATAAAATTGTAAGCGAACTCGAGCGAGAACTCATTCGTCTTTTTTGTTGTTAACGTCTTATGAATTCTTCGGTTTTGTAAAATATTTTTGCTCTGCCACTTGATTTGCTGAAATCAGTTCACTGTAAGAAAGAAAATATTTTCTACAGAAATACGATATATCAAAACAGAAGTGCCCATTAATAATCAACCCTAGAGACCCACAATATCAGTTTCTAGCAAGGAAGACGCTAAAAAAGCCACACTCCCAACCAAGATTTCTATAAGTTAGTCTTTAGTGAATTTTTGACAATAAATTTGATTTTTAAATGTAGGAAGGTACGCCGATGTATATCATACTTGGCTCAGCGGTTTTCGGCAATGCATACAACAATATTATTTGTTCATGCTAGATTTCAGAAATTCACAATGGCGAAATTTTGCATATAAAATTACCCATTGTGACCTTAGAAGTATTTATTTATTCATTAGTAAGGCCCAATGTATGTAGAAAGTGTAATAATTTAATTTCTTGGTTATTTTTTTAAGTGATTATATTTCATTTATTGACGCTCTTAGAGAAGTATTTCAGATTCGCTCTGATGGGCAACTGCGTTCGCTATAAGCAGTCATTTCATTACTGTGTACATACCATCAGGCGATATTTAACTTAAGATTTGTTTATTCCAAGTCGCAAGTATAGCGATCAGAAAAACAGATCCTTAGAATATGTTCTGGCGACTTTGACGATCTAAAAAATATTGGATCAAGCTTGAACTAAAATTGTACTTTGTTTAGAGGTTACAGTTAATTTCTGTTATAGACGGCTCCATCGCATTAGCAAACTTTTAATCGTGTTTCTTTTCGAAACAACATTTTTAGAAAAACACAAAAATTACCTTATCTCGGGACGAAATTCGAAGCTAAAGGCATTGACCTTTTGACAGATCAGTAAAAATTGTTTTTGTCAAAAAAATAAGGGAAATGCATTTGTTTTTGTTGACAATAACTTAATGCAAACATTTTTCGGGATATTCTCTGTCTGAAGCATAAGTCACAATTACAGTTAAAGCATGCCCCAAACTTTTGATTCTGAAATGCCAACAAATATTTTTTCAAGTTCTGAATGATGAAAGTCAGATTATCAAACACCTACAACAATGTTCGCAGAAATATTCGTCGATTTTAAAAACGAACTCGATGTTTGCTCGATCATTGAAAACCAATTCCATATGAGGTCCAAGTGCGTACAGAAAGTGCAAATGTGTGCATGTGCAGTGCACCCATCCAAAACTATCTGGCGAAAGAATATAATTGAATTGTAAGTTTTCCTTACCACTTGTATTACACATGCAATTCTACATCCAACTTTACTTCTATCCCTATTGCAATCATAGCCAAGAATACTTAACAACACGAGCAACAAAAAAAAAAGAAGGAGAATAGTACAGAATCAATGAGGATACCGGGGAAAAAAATCTCAAATCTATCAATAGAAGCATCAAATATACAATTTTCCACCTTTAAATTGAACTGCATTCAGTCGGATTCCGAATGGAATTACTTTCCAATAGTAAGTGTAGAGTATAGCTTCCGGCAAACGAGAAAGTATGGGGCGCAACTGTATTTTTTTTATACGATGTGCCGTTTTGAATAAGAGGATCTCGAAATTAGTAGTACATGGAGAGTTTTGAATAATGCATCCGGAATAAAGTTTCATGTGGTCTGCATCTGTTTGCGCAAATTTCTTTTCCGATTTCTCTTTGCGGTGTGCATTTTTGTTTTGAAAAGAAAATGCTATAGCTTTCTTAATATTCCACAGGCAAACATGGAATGTTCTTTGGATCAATTCCAAAGTATATACACAGCGAAACTAAGTCTGGAGAGAGTCCTTGCGAAAGTTTTTTTTTTTTTTTTACATTACAACGTGGGTAGAATAATAATATCGATGCATCAGGGCAAAGGGAAAACAAGGTGAAGAACTATAAATCTCAGCAGGGTGCAAGTTGATTGTATTTCTTTTCTCAAGTCCTTCGGGGATGCGGCGAAACAATGAGCATGATTGTGTTGACTTTTATATTTTTATTTTCGTTATTATTCATTTTGGTCTTAATTTTGATTTCGTGGTGGTTGGTACTGGCAGTATATGCGGTGTTTATCGTTTTCTTTTATGTTCAAGCGTTAAGCATGAGTTGATTGAAATTTCGCTGGTGCTGAAAAACACATTCGTAATACGGTTTGACACTTTTCACATTGGCTAATATAATTTAATGGGGGCTCCGAGTTAACATGGTTTTGATGGCGCGTAAAGGCTGCTCCTTGGGAATGTTTGCTTGGTGTACACTTGTACAGTGAGTACTCCCTAGAATGAATGGTGGGAGACGTGTCGGTTGATGAATGTATTTTTTTTTAATTTGCGCACGTTATGCAGTCGGGAAACCGTGTCAAGTCAAGTTTAAGGTAAAAAAACAAAAAATTTCCATATTTTGCACAAAACTGACAAAGAAACTGCTCCGAAAGTATGTCTTAATTCAGGTCTGAAACGCCATCAAATAAAATGCCCCTTGTATTAACTAAAATTCACGGAAACGATTGTGAGAAGCTTGTCGTATTTACATATAACTTCAACTATTTCTTGAAACTAGGAAAACACAGCGGTCAAAGTTGTAAAAAACAATACAAGCAAGAACTCATCTGCGGAAGTTTATCTTTCATTTGATACATATTTCATAAAAATCGGATGTTGTACGACAAAACAAATACGAGAAACGCTTAAATAGACCTTATCGATGGTAATGTCTCTCATGCAATATGTAGAAATTATCCGTCTTAACAATTAGTCTGACACGCCCCTTTTTTAAAGGCGTTTGTACCTGTCCAAATTTTATAAGACCTCTTGGACAAACTATTTATTTGCAACCAAAGCTAATATCGTGAAAAATTCTTTCAGAAATTAAAGCAAGCTGCCTTAACAAAAATGAATATAAAGCTGTTTGCCACGCCTAATTTTTAAATGTATTTCTAACCAAAATCTCATTTTAGTGATAAATTCCTTCGAAAATAAAAAAAGCTACCTGGTACAAATATGTATGATGCCATCCTTAAGAATACAACGCTTTTTGACACGCCTACTGTTTGCTGTTTGGGGGCGTTTTTACCCATTCAGATAATTTTAAATATCTGGCTTACCAAAAAAAAAATAAAATGTTGTGTGCAAATTTCAGACTCCTATCAGTGTTGTTAGCAATTTCTCTTCATTTATCCCACGAAGCTTGGTAATTTTTCCCTTTTCACCATACCCACGATACTTTTTTGCGTCAAAATCCAGTTTCTAATATAAAATTTGTATTACACGGAAAGAAAATCACGTTAACCAAATTAACCTTTAGTATAAAAACCGCAGTTTGTAACACTGCTGTGATTATTTTTTGGTACTAGAAAATTTCGATAAAAGACGATTTACATGAGCTGGTTTTTTTATGGACATTCAGTGTTTTGATAGAATTTCACAAAAAAATTTTAGTTTGAATGTTTTTTTGTTAGATTTCTGAAATTCCCACGATTTGGTGCTTTTTCCCTTTATCCCACGGAAGACTTTTCGGCCATCGAAATTCCCACAAAAAGGGATAAATCTCACGATGTAACAAGACTGCTTCTATGTCATTTACTTTCTGAGATAGACCTTGGAACCCAATTACTCTAGTGGGTTCGGACGGACAAAACCGAAACTAATGAGGCTCCGTTTTTTCCTTTGGGTACGGAATCTTAAAAAGCAGTCATATTGATTTTCAAACATTTAACTACAGCTTTACATGGCTACAAACATAACAAGAGAGCCGAAACTTCAAATTTCTACCTAAAAGCGCGAATCAAATTGAAATTATGATCATCCTGACACTTGACATTTTAAAAGCAATGTTCATTTCGAACTTTCTATTCGAATTATTGTCAGTTGTGTTTTATATTCGACTGAAGTTATCCCCAGCTGATTTTTTAAGTTCAAATATATAAAAAATAGTAGATAAGCTGTTTATCGGAAACCCCGGACAAATTAGAAAAAAATGTAGCGCAGGTTCCCAGCTTAAGTCGGAAGCAGTACATGTGCGGAAAACCCTGGATAGGTGGCAATGATGTACATAAGTGGCAGCTATCAAAAACAGATACAGATACAAATTGCTGAGTCCGATTAAAATAGAAAAAAAAAAATATATTGATTTATAATCGGCTTCAATTTCGACCGCAGTATACAGAAGATCTAAGCGAGGGGTCTCAGGTTCGAATCTCGAAAAAAACCCAAATTTCAACTTAAGGTTTTTTTCACTGCACCACCCCACGCGAACGTCTGACAAACTTCCGAGCGTATAACTGTCATGAAAGAGCTTCTCAATAAGCCGTTTGGACTCGACTTCAATTGAAGATCTCTTCCATTCGTCCCAAAAATGAAAAACTCACACAAAGCGAATGGTTGTGAGAAGCTAGGCCTAGGGTCCTACGTACCTGTTGCGCCAACTATTTCTTTATTTTTATACACAAGATCACACTGCTTTCGTTTTTTAAATCGATGTTCTTTAGCACCGATCGCCTTCCTATCTTCCAGTGATCTGATATTGAATTGCACATTTGTACTGCCTTGAAATGCCAACAGCTGACTCACTGTTGTAACGACCTCTAATCGATCTCTGACTGATCTAGTAATTTTCATTCTGATCTGACAAAGGATTGCCATGTGGCCAACAAGTGACATAAAAACGTAATCCGCATTAGATAAAATAAACGTTTTTGAGTTGTCACTTACTTATGACAAGCTCACGCCAGGGGCCTGTGACAGAACGCGACAAGTAGTTGTAGGTCAAGTGAATTTCGACAACTTGTCAAAGATTGTGTAACACAAAACGACAAGTCCGTGAGCACTGCGACAATTGTCGCGATGAAAGATGACAAGTGGGAAATTATATAATTTCCCTTTTTCTGTAACAGAACACGACAAGTGTCAAGACACACTTCGTCGAACTATGGTTCAATGAGGACAAGTGATCTGAATATTGACAAAAACTGACAAGTGCATTTTTAATTTAAGCAGAAAACAAATAGTGAAATACAACAGTATATAGTTAAAAATGTACTTTTTTGATTCCGACTTTGATAGTGCCAAAATACGTCTCTTACATACGTCCAATTCTTATTTTTCGCAACAACATTTAGGCTTTTTGCCAGGCTGTCTATTTCCTTCCACTTTGTACATTTATTTTCTTTTGTTAGGACACCACTGAAAGCACCAAATAGGATATCTTTTTCTTCTCTTATTTTTGTTAAAATAACACTTTTTTTGCCTTCCGTGATTTTTGCAATCTTCACACATAAACACTTGTCGAAGAATGCCGACAAGTCAAGGGAATTTAATTCTTTTGACAAGTGCAACGGTTTACGTTCTATTACAGAATTAATTTGTACTTGTCGGAAAAGCATAAGTGGACAAGTGAATTTCGACTTGTCGATTTGTCGCGTTGTGTTACAGGCCCCAGATCACAACGAAAACAGCCCCGAAAAGTGCTAGATCCGAGTGAGATCGGTGCTAGATCGAAACATAAGTGGTTTAAGATCGACAGATGAGTCGAAAATGACTGCGTTCGAGGTAATGACGATAACTTTGTCCCAGAATAACCTTTCGATTGGCAACATTTATTGACTGGAACTATAAAATTCATGACATGGACGTACACTCAGCTATAGAAACAGAAGAACATTTCCGAAAGCGCTACCGCTGAAAATGAGAACCCATCAACTTCACATAACCTGCAGTTGAATAACAACGTTGTATTCTTAAAATTGCTCTCTACATGCATCCGCAAACAACTCAACCTAACAACAACAACAATAGTTTTGCGAATTGTTCCCTCACAGCCGGCGGCGGCGGGCGGCGCTGTTAACCGTATATGCAGGTATCCTCTCCAATGCATAAACATGCTATATGCATGGGAATTGCTAATTATTCCTCCACCGAAGCAAAGTTCGTAAGTCACACAAGTCAAATATGGCCACAAGTCAGGCGTGGAATGGAACCAGGATTATCCTCGTTTCATTTTTTGTTTGTTTTCGTTGTCAGTTAATTGTTGTGTGGGGCCCTTTTTTGTTTACTGAAAACGATGTCATTCCCTTCGGGAAATATTCGTCAACTTGGTCTGTTCGTGTGTTTACCCTATGAGAGGAGAAATAAAACTGCAGTCGGAAGTCGAAATAATGATGTTAACGACGCTAATACACCATCGCTGCACATTTAATTATTTAAAGCGCGTCCCACATCCACAAGCATGCACGTAATTCCCAAGAAAACAGTACAAAAACAGTATCGCCTTCATAAGTACGGTGAGGATACGTGCTTTGGTGGATAAATAAAAATGCACCACTAGATATTGGCGGGCTGGTTCTTGATGCGACACATAAACTCTGAGAACGTGCAGCAAAAAAGTTTCATCAAAAAATGTTGGTTAAACCCGCAACCGTTGCATCTGGGATAGGGACATATTTTGGTCGCATTTTATAAGCAGTCGCCTGTCACGTTAATAAGGATTAGATGGTATATTTTGCACGAAACCGCAGGGACCTCTAAAAATTCAATTTTCATAAAAACGTTCATTCTCCCTTTAGTACCATTCATCTCCATCACCTACCATATAAAGGCAGGCGCTCTTTATGGGACAGCCCGAAGTGGGTACTCTCCGGGGATGGTTGGGTTAACCATTTTGTCACCGCTTTTGGATGGTTTTCTTTATTTTATAATGATGAATCCTTTTATCGATTTGTGCACTTAAGGTCGTTCAGTTTCATCCGAAAGCAGGTGGTATCGTTCAGTAAATTTGACAATGCCTTGCAGTTTATGATAAGCGTAATGTTGGGAATAAACACCAAGGTGTCAATCATTGTCAACCATTTTCATTTTCATTGATGAATTATGCTCCCACACTGCATTTAAATGAGCGAAAAGAATTCAAAAACCATTTTGAAAAGTTGTCCTCATTGTTGGTCTTTTCCGTTTGAACCTTTTATGCTGTGAAAGGAATGTCCCTGGACCGTCATTTCAAATGGAGATGAGCTTGGTGGCTAAGTTCTGTTTAAATAAAACTTCTGGGAGAGATTTGGATTTACCTTTGGGATTTGGCGACATTTTTTTCCTGCTGGCTTTTGGTGTAATACACGATTCTTGGTTTTGCACTGTGAAATTACTTTGCAGTCCCAGGACACTAAGGGGAAGTGGAATGAATTACCTGTGGTCTGATCCTATTTCCTGTCATGAATTTTACGCCAAAATTCGTTCGCTTTGGGAGCGAAAAATTCTTTGTGACAGATGAAAAGCGTTTTAGGTGATTAAATTTTGTATTCAGGACTATTTTTCACAATGGTGGTCCGTGGGATGATATTTTTTTTCAACCGATTAGCAATAAATGTGTGTTGAGTGGGTGGGAGCTTTAGAGGCCGTGCATAACCTTGGAGCTTGACAGTAGTTGTCTGATTGAGGGAGTGGAGGAAAATACAGGGTTAGAGAGGTAGCTCTCAACAATTCCAGAACCCTATAGCATCGCTTTGGAGAAGAGACTTCTGGCGGTGGAAAAAAGGGTAAATGAGCTCCGTAAGACGATCGGTATGACTTCAGGAAATCGCGTTAACTCGGCGAATTGGTCACGTATTAGAAGATCTCCCGTCTAAATGGGACACACTATATAACGCACTGAATATAGTCACAGGCTACCTTAGGTACCAACCAGAAAGGTGAGAAAGAAGTATGGAGTTAAGTGCCAACAACTTATCGATGGGTGTTCAACAAGGCTGGGTACTTGGACCTTGGACAAAGAAAAGCTCACTTTAATGACGTTTTCCCCCAGTTATTCACCTCGATTACCATTGTCGTTTCCGACTCAAAAATACACGACTCTTCCAAATCTGTATTACGCTTGTCGCTTTTACATGACAAAGGTCGGATGAAAATGTCAAATGCCATTTTGTACTAGTTTTGTAGTCGTCGCACGACTGTACTTTTATTACCTAAGTTAAAGCGACACGACTAATTCCCTGAAAAACGACTGTTATAGTAAAAGAGAACCATATATTTTATTGTTTTTATTGTAGTTAAAGAAAGAACTTATTTTATAAAATGTTCGTAATTTATTATTTTAATATTATTCATTTATTGGCTTGTTTGCCAATTGTTTTTCGTCCGTTTTCGTCAGCTCGTCTGCTCTCTGTCACGGCTTCCGTCGAAATGCAGGGTGCCCCAACAACGACCTTTTTTGTCGTTCGCAATTTCGCCTCCGACAGGTAGTCGGTTGGTTCAATAAGGCTGAGTTTGAGCGTTTGTATTCGGTTTTCTTAAACAGAATTAACTTCTTTTTAACGGAAGAACGCACACATAAATGCAGGCATTTGTTTTTTGCTGGAAAATTTGTCGTTTTCATTTCCAAAACAAATGAGAACAAAAAAAAATTATGGAAAGAAAATTAAGAATAAAAAATAAAAAAAACAATCCGAAGTTCTTTTTTCATTAATGGAGAAGAATGTTCATCTGGCGAAAAAAATCTACAAAGTCGATTTTGAACGTTCTTGGAATTTTAATAAAATTGCTACAACTATAAATAGCTATGGCTATAGCCCTCTGACAAGAGACGGAAAGAGTTGGCAAAAGGTACTAATTCTGACACTTAATTGTGTATTTTATAAATTCTGTTTGGCAAAATTACAGGTCCGGCAACTTTTCTCGTAAAAGATCAATGGTTTCGTTGCTTGTGTGGCACGCAGCGCCGTCTTGTTGAAAGTAATACCATCCAACTCCGACCATAAAATTTTATTAATCATCGACGACCAAAAAATGCTTTAGTTTTGCGAACTGTGACTGCAAGATTTTCACCTTTCTTGTAGTGAATTTTAATAATTTCAATGCGTTGTTGAAGCGTGTATCGTTCCATTTTTAATAATGGCGTAGTTTCTACTTGTCTTCAAAAGTGACAGCTACCGAAATAGCGGGTCATTCAAAATAACACCTCTTATTGGAAAACCCTTTATATGCCCTTCAATTACGTTTATGGCTTGTGCAAAGTATTTGCTTACCGATGGTTGAGCAAGTCACAAATTGAAATCATTACCATCACCGTTTTGGTATCCTCCGTAAGAATGCTTAAGATGACGACAGGAATGCGTCGGGAATTTCGACTTCATCTAGCAAGTATTTAAACACTTCCTCACTATCTGAATCGTAAAACATTTAAATGCTCATCTTATAAATCTTTTGAAAACTGAAATCTTTCAAGAAGTTAACTCATTTCCATAACATTTTATTTTTGAACAGCTTTTTGACAGTTCCATACAAGTGCTACCAATTCTTCGAAAAGATTTTGCTACATTTTAGTTGTCTACAAATTTGGCGGGTCGTCTGTGTTATGAGGTAATGAGGATTGAAAAACGACACGAACCAAAAAACGACAAAAGTCGTTTTCGACAAACGACAATGGTAATCGAGGTGATTATATGATCAAACAAATCTACAGATGAAGTGGTCGCCATTAAAAGAAAAAACCGCCTAAAGTTTGCCGTCCTAAAACTAACTGACCCACAAGACCGAGTCTATCCTAACCAAAAACTGTGGAATATGCAAATTTCTGCAAAGGAAAATCAGAAAATTCTATCTAAGGAAGAGGATAGGAAGGTCCCAATCGACCTTCACGCAAACAAGATGCAAAGAAAATAGCAGCTAGGCTGGTACAATATCAGGCCAAAATGTGTATGGACATGTACACGTAAACTGATCCCCACCTTCGATGTCTGCAAAGTATATCCCAGATTTTGGCCAGATTTTTTCCAGGCGACTGAGTTCTGTAGCAAAAATTTCGACTGGTCACACTAAATTTTAAAAGCCAAAAATCCACGTCGCTAACATTCGGGCACTAAGCAAAACGTTTGCAAAATAAATCCCAAAAAGCTTGAGTGTCACAATCTTGACCTACCTATTTGGATAACAGCAAACTTTTTATTTTAATGGTTAAATTCCGTTTATATTTCTTCATATATTTATATAGTTTAATTAAAACATTAATACAAATGGATTTTCTATTCTTTATTAATATAGTTTTTGACATAGAATATTCAACGATTGGAAAACGCCCCAGAAATGTATAAGATCGCACTCAGAAATAAGATCATGCGTTTAACGCTCAAAAATGTTGCCTAGCTCTTAGACTTTTCTGATGAAATTTCGACGATGGCAAAAGAACGAGTCTTCAACGAGTACCCAAGTTCCCTTAAACTTTAACTATAATCCTCCTAGCAGAGTGACGCACCCACTTTGTCGCGTTCCAAATATTAAGTTAAGTTCCACACACAGACACCGCCACCGTGGTTTCTCTTTTATATTATATTTGATTATGAAGTCATTATCAATAAATTACAGTTTATGAAAAGACTTACCATTGCCAACATAATGTCTCAGTGTGACAGCAAGCCCCCACACATAACTCCTCATCATCATCCATCCCATCAAATCACTGTTATTCACATGTTCAAAATCACATTAACGAGATTAATTTTCCGAGTATTCCGACAGAACATGCCGGCCCAAAGCTGTTCAACTGTTTGATTACTTTGGTGATCGCCATACACAGCAACTACAAATGCGAAGGGCATTCGTTCGGCGGGCGGGAAATCAATTTCGTTCCAAACACACTCCTAAGCACGAAAACCACTTTCATTCGTTTATCGTTACGTCAATCTGGCAATTCAATTAGCGTGATAAATTCCACACCGGAGTCGGGCAATTAGTGACAGCTGCAGCCCGACACAGGTCAATGAGAGACAAGGAGCTAAAACCAGTGAGATATGGATACTGTCGCACCAGGTGAGCCCAGTGATTGATATCGGTCAGAGGCAAATCGCCAGAAATGTTCTTCTTTTCAAAAATCATTACTAGGACTCCCTCCCCCCAGGCAACAAGCTACACTTACTTATTCTCCTTGTCATCAAAATCAATTCGCACACGCACAAACTGCAAAAACCAAAAAATACCAACTATCCTGTGCAAGAACGAAAACTCCATAAAACTAACGACTACTAATCATTCGCAAGAGCATATACCCAGTATAAATAGACAAGAAATCCCCATGCACAAGGATATAATGGCTTTCTGCAAGGATGAAGTACATTTTGTTGTCTCTTATCGAATTTTCAGCTTAACTGAACATGAAATCTCTTATGCGGTGCAGCAATAGAGTTGATGTTTGTTTTTCTTTTTCCAAAGGCTGGATTTCTCATCTGCACGTAGATGGTTGTGGAGGGTTGAATGCTGAATGCAAAACATTATCCAAATGAAAATCAGTGCAAAATTGATCTCTGGCGAGTGACACACAGAGAAACTCACTTGGCGAAGCAGCAGTAGATAATCAAATCAAATCGGGAGCCACGAGAGAATTAATGCATTTTTAATGGGATGCTGCATCGGTCTATACTATACCCTATCTCTCTTGCTCTCGCATTTAAGCGTCCATAATTTAATGGATTTTTCCGGCTTAGACTTTTCTGGGCATTTTTCCAAATCTCTGCAACGGAAAATGTGATTTGTGGACGTGGTTTTCCGCTCTGCAAATAATTATATTATGAACAGCGAACACTGTGGCGTATACGTAACAAATTCGAGAGAGAGCGAGAGGGACAACAATTTATTTAACTCCGAATTATGTTGAGTTTTCAAGTATGGAATTGAGTTATCGGCGCCGCATGTGGTAGTGGTTCTCGTAATTGCTTGGGCTAAATGTTGTTTAATTTAAATATTGGCAGGATATTTTGATTTGTGTTATATGTGAGGTGGTCGAGAGGCTGTGCGTACGTGTGGTGTTGTATGTCAGCAATTTTACTAAAGGGTTTCGGAGTTTTTTTTTAGGACGAGAGGGGGTTCCTCTGGGAACTATAATTGCATCAATGGTGAGGGTTGTTGGTTGACATTGTACATAGTAATGGAATTCTTTTCCTGTCATTAGAGGACGGTTGACAAATTGAAGGAAATATGAAAGCAGACTTAGGGGAAGGATATTGAAGAAAATGTTTAGGAGTGTGACACGAGCCCAGTTTGCCCTGAGTATTCACGAAACCAGTAGAGCAGTATACACAAGCGCAGGCGACGAAAGTCGCGTCACGTCTATTGGTTTCCTAGTGTCCTTTAAAAAAAATAAGCTCGTGCGACATTCCTGCAAGAAAGCATGAAGCTTCCAAAGTCAGCTCCTGGCTGTACACAGTCGTACATAAAAGCTTAGGTCGACTAAGTGCGAAGTTACTTCAGCCAGGCGGTTTAGAGAAATGCGATTGTATGGTACCTGGTTTTTTCGTTTCCAGAGCCCCAAGCATTACAATAATTTTCGGGAAATAAATGACTACGCATTAACAATCGCCAGCATTTTTCAGGCAAAAGTTCTGACAATCAGGGAGGCGTGTAGACTGCTCCTGAATCTTTGGAAATCTATATAAAAATAACTATCTTTGTCGGCAGCCAAGCCGTGATTTAGGACCACATCCAAGCTTGTTATGGACTGCAGGGAGGTACTGGCCAGGGCACGTCATCGGTTTGAGTTTACTTAGGCCTGGGTTCGCAGGACATAATTATATAGAAATGTGAGGGCAGATCAATTCGCAAGTTTTGGCTTCGCACTTTGCGCATTATCTGCAAAGGAAGTTTTTCCTCCGATGGGATATTCTCCAGCTCTTCATTTCAAAGGTAGAGACTAATTGGATAAATCTGACTAACTCCATCATTTTTTGGAAGATTTGCCCAACTTATGACACTGTCAGAACAAAGGAGGTTCTAGCCAGAATGCGTGAAGATGTGGCTAGTTTAACAATTTGGATTTTTTCTAGGAATTCACGCGGCCAAGTTTGGCATCCCTCATATAACCCACTGCCGTACACGCAGAAAAATCACTTATTTAAAATCAACCAACTTTCGGTTAAAAACTACGAAGTAATACTGTTAATATAGCTCCTACAGAGTTACTGGATTACAAATAACCGATTCAACTTTCTTGAGGAAACTGGGTTAAAAATAACCGATTTTTCAATTTCCTCCAAACTTTCTCGTTCGTTTAACAAACTATCTCTGTAGCTTTTAACCAACTGGTTGATATTAATCAGGAAACTTAATTGATAGCAACTAATAAATTGAGTTTTTCAACAGTATGCATTTAAACGTTTCATCTTGGTAGCTTTTAACAACGAATACTCGTTTTTTCTCAACAGAGTCTTAGTTAATTTTAATCCATTTTTTTAAACCGAGCAAATGCAAACTAAAATAAAACAGTGTCCCACTAACTTTGTGACTGTCCGAACTCAGCGAAAACCGGACTCCGCACGCTAGGCAGACCATTCTTTGATGACCTTCTGGAAAATTCAGTAGCATCATTAACTTCCTCAACTCTGGACTGGTTTTAAGCATCACTTTATCATATTACCAATAGGCAAGTTTTTATATCTGCTTATATAAGTGGGTGGACGTTCAAGCTGGCGCAGTTATTGGCAGCTGGTGGTCATATGCAAGTAAGACTTTTGTCAAGTGGTTGCTTACTGTTTAGAAGAGGTTATTCTTCTGTGATAGACTCGCGGCGATTGAAACATACCACTCCACATCTGGGCATCCGGGCCGAGTCAAATTTGTAACATCTTTCGTCTTCGTTAAGCCACTATGATGAAGTGGGACCTTCACAATTTCCATTATCTCCTGACACGTTCTAAAGCGATATCATTCAATTTTGGACTGACACCTCGGTAATTTTTTTTTTTTTTTAGTTTTGGTAATTTTTATCTGGTTTGGTAACTTTTTGAGCAGGAGCACCAAAAGCACGAACTCGATATCAATGCATTTATAATGCTGCCTTACTGTTTCTGAGTTAAGGCATCACCCATGTAAACCTATATTTTGTTCAAAAAATTACTGAATGCTCATTTTCTTCTTTTGACAGATGGTGGACTTTGAAATATTTTCTGTTTATGACTACATTTAGATATGGATAGATTAGTTAATCATATTATTTATTTGCAGACATAAAACTCTAATTTGTAAAAGTTATAAGAAAAAAGGCTCCGAAATGGTAGATGATCCCGTGCCCGTGATCCCGTAATTTTGTGCACAACGTTGTTCACGTTTTTTAAAAATCAAATAAAATAATTTGAGTTTAGAAAATCATGCTTTTGGTCAGCAAAAGTATTTAAAGTAGATATTACTATTACATTAGTAAGTTAAGTCTTATTTTTTTTATTTTATAGAGTAGTCGTTTCTTAACTACTTACGACTGACTAAATTCATACAAACCTAATGTACCAAATTGAATATTTTAAAAGACATATGTTTTAAAAATGTTTTATCAACGTCTCCAGATTTTTGGTAAATTTTATATTGCTTTGGTAACTTTTTTTCCAATTTTGGTAGCTAATTTTTTATGCAAGTGCCAACCGTGCTTTTGTGGTATTTATTGGACTGGTATTTCTGTGTTGAAAGTATTTTTTTAAAAACGGTGGAAGTTAAGGCAAGATTCTTGTTAATTACCATCCGCTGGGCTACACGGAAAGAATTGAAAATCACCAAAATTTTGAGTTGCATCTTACGAATTATATATTTCTCGTAAATCACAATGAAGTTTCCATGGATTGATACAAAAATTCGTAATTTGACATTGGAAACGAGAATACAAAAATTCTGTTTGTTGAAATTTACGATTAGAAGTATCAATTCGAGCTTCTTTTATTTGTTGTGATTTGCGAGTTTGTTTGGCGCAATTTACAAACCAATAGGTCAATTTCTCAAACACCACTTTACAATCTCAAATTGCAAAAAATTATTTGGTGATTTACCAACACTGAATGATGAATCAATAAAACCTTATAATAATTTAACACCATGTGAATTGAAATTATAAATTGACGTAGAGAAATCATAAATTACAAAATATTGGTGAAATCGTAATTTACAACAGAAAAGTGGTAATTTACAAATTGTTTTTGCAATTCACAATCCATGTTATATCAAATTGATAACTAAAGGGTTTTTCAACAGGGCCGCTACAAAAGTAGAGCGACAGGGACAGCAAACGACGCCGAATTTCTTGCCGCTCTTTTGACATTTCTCTTCATTACGGTTTGCCATTTCATGATGGAGCGAGCCAACAACGAGTCGAAATTATTAAAATTTACTACCGAAATTCGGCGTCAGTGGCCTCAATGTTAAGAGCGCTGCGTCCAATTTATGGTCGTCATAATCGTCCTAGCGAATATTTTTGGCCCCAATTGGATGATATGGACTTGGAGGACATGTGGTTCCAACAGGACAGCGCCACAAGCCACACAGAGAATGTCACAATCAATTTATTGGAAACCAAGTTTGGAGAACGTGTTATCTCACGAAATGGTCCAGTCGCTTGGCCGCCTCGGTCGTGCGATTTGACGCCGTTAGACTATTTCCTGTGGGGCTACGTCAAGTCTATGGTCTATGCCAACAAGCCGGCGACGATTGATGAACTTCGTACGAATATCGAACGTGAAATTGCAGCAGTATCGGCCGATTTATGCTTGAAAACCGTCGAAAATTGGGTTCAGCGTCTGGAATTCTGCAAGCGTGCCCGTGGTGGCCATGCAAAAGAAATCGAATTCCATAATGGCATCGAACGTACTTTCACAGGAATAAAGAGTTCAATTGATATCCAAAACCGTTTTTGTAGCGCTCTTATTGAAAAACCCTTTATTTGTGTCAAATTGCGATCCGTTATGGCAATATGTTTTTCTCGTTTGATAGCATTATTGATAATGAAAAGAGTTGAGTTACGACTTTTGAGGGTCAATATCTTCACTTCGCTCAATTTCTAGAATTGCGAATAAGAAGTCGTGAATTAGTAAATCCTCAGCTAAGCTCTAAAACTAGACGAACTTTTCGTGATTCTGCGCTTATTTTTCTTGATTTGATCTTAAAATTATTTCCGTGTACCGAATAAATTTTCAATTTTTTTCTTTGTAGTTCTTGGCGGTGGACACCATGGGACATAGGTGTCATTTGGATCCATTTGTTAATTGTCAAGCGAAGTAAAGTACTGATTATCAATCAATTGGGCCTTTATTTTTTTTTCTTAAAATACCCCAATTTTTGTAGTTCCACAGCACCAAAAAGTGTCACAAAAATTTGTATCAGATCTTCTTTTCATGCTGACTTCAACCCAATTTATGAATTGACCAAAGTTTACAAAAAATAATAATAAAATAAACACATCTCAATATATTCCCCCAATTAAATACCCATCGCTGCCATTCAAATTTAACGAATGATATAGCATTCAGCAAGTCATATACAAAATAGCAATCGAACCCCTCTTCTATAGGTCCAATTTATTCGAAATGATTTATTTATTCTGTTCACACGTGTAATTCCATTGCCTTCATATAAATGTTCAATTAAAACAGAAAATCCCCATTAAAGATATAAATTAAACTGTCGGCAGCAGGAAAAACGCATTCGCACAGCACCATAATTCCTCTTCCTGTCGACACGAGTTGTATAAAAACCAAACAACCGTGAATTTCACTCGTACGTAATCGGGCAACATATCGGACAGAAACCGTTGAACTAGTCTAAAAAGATACATTCCCTCCGATGTTTGGTAATTTATTTGAAATTCCTTCTCAGCGAATTCCATTGCAGATCACGCAGGTGAACGTATTAAAATGTAAATTTGTCTGTTTTATTTGAAAATGTTCTTCTACCAAAAACAAACAGCGGCTGATGCGGAACGAGTTTGTGACGAAACGCCTCAAGAAAACCGACTTTTTTTTATTTTGTCAGTGTGTCAATAGAAGCGACATCGAAATCAATTTCGCTTCCACCATATTTCCTTTTCATTGCAATTTTGGGCAATCGAAACGGAAACAGAGTTGGGTTGGTGGGTGGTGAGAGCCACAAGCATCTGCACTCCAGTGAATTGTAACAGATATAGTGTTTATGGGTGGGGGGTATTTTTTCCCCCCTCTGAAAAGGAATTTTATTATGACCATGTATGTTTGTGCGTGGGTTCTGAGTGAGAAAGAGAAAATTCTAATTAATTACTAAGTACATCAAGTGAATCAAACTTTTTAATGAGTTTTTCGTACCAAGCATCACTGTTCTAGCAAACCACACAAATGGATGGGGATTATAGAGAAATGCAAGAATAGGGATTGCAATGAGACTTATACTTTAATCTACACTTTGACTTACTAAAAGATATATTTTGCAAAAATGTTTCTGATGCATTATGAATAAAACAAATAGTTTGGATGGGGGTGCAATGCATTACGAGCTATTTGTTGCAAAAAAACTAAGTTTGTGAATTGTGTTATGTATTTCTACCAAGTCTACGATGTTCTACGCTGCTGAGGTGAAAGCTCATCCTATTTGGATTTAAGTAGGTTACACTGTCCACTGTCCTTGAGTTCGTATGCCTGATCTTTTGGAATTTGTCACAAATTTGCAAAATATTCCAATGAATTTCTCAACCATCAAAAGATTACACCACGTTGGGTCTAACTTTTCCGCTTTTTCAAAACATTCCGACCACTTGAAATATTTGAAGACATTTTAGTAAAAAAAAAATTGGAACCACCGATGTTTGTCAAATGTTTCCGGAAGGTGGCACCGTGAAAAAAAATACCATAAAGTTTTACATATCTCTGTTATTTTTTCAGGGGTTCAACTTGTCAACTTGAGAGCTTTAGCTCGGAAGTCTAGTACGCTAAGCACTTAAATTCTTTTAAAACTATTCCGAATTTTTCGGTTAGCTATTGAAGCAATATAAGTTTAATTTTCTTTAGAGCAGGAAATCTTTCGCATCCTAAAATCAAAAGCCACCACACTCCTACATGCAGGTACCCTTCTGGCACACTACTAATCACGATGTCCTACCTTTTGATCGCAATCGGTGTTACAAAGCACAATTTGGTATCTAAAGTAGTCCGTCCAACCCACGTGGTCATATAGCTCTAAACGCTTCCAAGACGTGATGCGATTCAGTAGCCTGGACTGTGCCGAACGTCATCATTTTTTACAAACTCTTTTCATCGTCTACTTTGTTGTGTTTTTTTGGTAGTAGGCCGTCCAAAAGCCACACCCAAATTAAAAAAGTACTCGCGGTTTTTCAATGACGGATTTTCAATCCACGTTCGTATTCGTAAAAACCGTCGATTTTCATACAAAAAAGTGTCTTTTGGATTTTCCCCTTCAATTAGATGTCATGAACTGCTGTAAGTGTTTCGCTTTTCAGCTCTCCTAGACTTGTCTGTGAATAAAAGGTCTATACCCCAAGACCGCAGTCCGAGAGATATGTGACTCACATTACCTTCGATGCTTTTGTAACCAAGAAACTGCCCTCTTTAAGAAATGGACCATTATACGGTCGATTATATCGGGCTGTAAAAATCTGTCCCGTCCCATTTTCACATATCAATGTACTGTAGACTACGACAAGTGCACAATAGACAACACTAAACATCCCATCAATTAGTTGGAGGTCTTAAATGCTCCAAAGTTTCAAAGCTGCCTTCCTACTTATCAGCATAAAAGGCATAAAGTTACTCATACGTACTTTCTTCAAATCAAATGCGAAGGCTGCACAAAAACACTGCGTAGAAGTTGCCTTATACCTACACCCGTATGTAGATGTCAAATTTTCACTTGGTAAACGCAGCTCCTATCAACCACTTCCGCACACAGTCGTCAAAGTCATGTCATATACGCCAAATGTGACTCTTATAAGATTGAATGGCATTTCCTGAAAGGGATTTTTCCGTTTGACTTCATAAATAGAATTCACCGACGACCGACTTTCAAAGACGTAAGCATTCGCTGTCACCAGAGTGCAGTCGATGATATAAAGTGCTGCTCCTTAAAGATGTATTCTCACCTGAATAATTCTGTGACATGTTCCTCTTCGCTCTAATTAGAAATGAGGAATTTTAGACAACTCAAACTCAACTACATAGGTCAGCAAAAAAAGAGAAAAAAAACTCCACACAAAGTGTAACATGAACCGTCAAATTACAACTCCTCAAATTACGGATACTTTCGCAGCTACCTTTGTTAATTATTTCATTTTTAGTAACATCCCTGTTTCGTTTAACTAACTTTCAGCTTCATAGCCGAGTTGGCACTCTTTAAAGCGATATTTTTGAAAAAGTTCGCAACAAACTCAACAAGGACACCATGAACACAGAGCGAATAAGAAAAGTAAAACAGATTTTCTACATCCAAACAAAGTTTTCTTATTGTTTTAATTAGTGCAGAATCCTTATACCCTGTTCACATAATTAAGCGTACAAACAAAAAGCACAAATAATTGCTCATTCCCACCATGCCGACATTCGGCTCCACTCAAAAGAGCAAGTAACCTACCAAACAGGAACAAAAAAAAAATACAACTCATCGAGGCACCTGCTCGTGTCAATTTATTTAACCCCGTTCCTCCTTGTGAACAGTAACAGCCAACATCAGCGGGTGGTTGCACAGTGATGGTAACTAAGTTCCCTCGAGAATTAAGTTGCAATTTATATCCACTTGCAGATTGAATTTCCTTCAAATCGTCCTGGACGAACAGAGAATGGAAAAAATTACGAATCGTCCGTGTTTTCGTGTTAATTTGTGTAAAATCGAAATCGGACAATGGGCGAGGAAACATTTCCTATCAATATCCTGTCCAATGGCGCACTCTTGTCAAACTAACAGACATTCCATTATACGGTTTACACATGTGTGGGGTGGAATAACTAAACACTGGTGTCGAAGTGATTGCCATTGATTCGAAGATCGATGCGCATTGAATGCATGCACATAATGAATTCGGAACGTCACACTTTACTTTATTTGACATAGCAATGCAGTGAATCTTGATACTGTTGACACATCTGCTGTGTGTGCAACGTGTGCACATACGAGTGGGTACTGATGATTGCTCTGAAAGTGCACCCTGGGAGTAGCTATCGAATTTGTGGGTTGGACTCGTCTTTCTGTCTCGACTGCAAATGAAGGTTGTTAGTCAAGTCAGTGTGTTTCTACTTGATTGGACATGCATACAGTTGATGGATTTTAAAGGGAAGAACAGAGTTCTGTCGGAAAATGCAAAGTAATCGCTTGCAGATCCCATTTATACAATTCCTGGCTGCAAAGGAATAAAGTTGCTTCCAACATGTACCGACTAATGACAGCTTGCGTTCTCAAAACTCACTTTAGTTCACTGACAATGCACCATACACAGCTGCCCGAAGAAGAAGTGTTTTTGAAGAGCTTTCGAACAAGTTGCACACCTCGTTTCCAAGGAATGGGTACTGGGCACTCAAAATATCATTTTAAGTGGGTTACAAATGAATTGGCAACCACGACAATTAAAAAACTTCGCTAAATGAAATGGCAAGCAATTAAAAAAAATCCATAGTTGTAAGAGTGCCTTTTTTCTGCGGAACTCGTGACCTCGCCTAAGCGATGTTTGAAAGCAAAATTGGACCGAAAATCCCAAAGACAGACCGAACGAAGACGTGCACTGCACATAGACAGGGTTCACACCAAGTCGCCATTTTTGTTTATATTGTCGTTGGAAATTTTTTGACAGATGTGTGCAATTTATTGCATGTGCCGCTGAGCTTTGGTATGAAGGTGCGAATCGTGATTTTTAGGAACTGAACAGTACCGGCCATTCAGACACTGGCGCTAAATTTTTTAACTTTTTTATTCATCTCATCTTACGTTCTCCTTTTTCGACAAAAATACATAATTCTATCTTAACTCTGTCTACTTACATTAGTTGATTTCAAAACTATTCTCCAAGTAACCATTTTAAATCCAAATCAGAGGAATGAGCTTGAACCCAGCAAATACATTCACGGGAGTTAATTCCCCATAACCTCCAAGCGCGTCCACTCAACGCAATCCCAGACAAGTGTCTACTTGCAGTAAAATCTAATTTAAAATCCTCTCCTCTTCACGCGATATTATCTAAATTGGTGATTGTGTTGTATTCCTCGCACAAGAATGAGATAAAAAAAATAAAAAAAAAACATTACAAAATCGGGTGACACGAAAAGGATATGAACAACAGACAGACTCGTATATACTCGTGTTATAAATATTTAAATACAAACAAATCTGACATTTCCCTGCCTTGAATCTTGAATGATATAAAACGTGTAATCGGAAAGAGTACTCGCAAAACAACAAAACGATGATCATGGGAATGAAATGGATGAATAAAAAAAAAATACAGCAAGAATTTCGAAAGAAAAAAATAAATAATCATTTTTTTATTTAAGGGAAAAAATGAAAATGTTGCACTCACCTTGAATACCTGACGACAGAGGAAGTTCTCCTTGACAGGAAGCAGTCTAGATGTTTTTTTGTCGTAAATACAATTCATGCAGAGATAGATGGTATTGGTTGTTGTATAAATATTTTTTTGTGTGTTGTTGATGGTGGTCATAGAACAAGAGGAGAAAATAAAAAATTTGTTTTTGATTTAGAGATTGTTTTTAAATTAACAAAAAATTAGAATGGTAACTAAAATTTTAGACTTTTGTTATTAAGACGGCACTTGGTGTGGCTTGGAATAAAAATGAGGTGGGTTTTAGAGTTTCACTCGGAATTGGGTTGCATTTTAGAATGTCAACGATTAAGTGGAGTTTGGGGATACCATTTATAGCGATTTAAGTCATAATAAGTTTTTTCATGTGATACTTGTTCTGGGGCATTAGGGTTTATGTGGAGCTTCAATCGATTTAAGTCGGTCAGCGAACTGCGCGATGGTACCTAAAATCGAAAAACTGTTTCCAGCGGCTCATTGGCAGCTGTAGGTATAAGTGGCCTGATTCAAAGCCTGGAGGAGTAAATACAAAAGTCGCCAGTATAGTACTCCGAACTTGCACATAAGTCCAAATTTCAAGCAAACTATAAACAATTGGGGGAAAAATCTCCTCTTAAAAATTGAATAGAACAACCAGAATGGGGATAACAAAAGTGGGGTAAAGGCTTTCCTACAAACGTCGTTCTCGGTGTAACTATTGTCAAGTGAAATTGAGCGGAAATACAAACTCTGCCTCAGGATTGTGTGCTTAAGAGGAGAATACAAATTGAGGTAGTCCGCTTTGAAGTTTTAACCTACCAAGGGTGCAGTCGCTATTTTGCTCAGTGGTAGTTAAATATGTTATGATCTATAAACTATCAACAAGTCTTAAATAATGTTCTATTTATTGCCTACTGTCCATTAATGTTACTTTTTCCCTGTCGTTTGGGCACACCTTTTTGGGACTTTTTCCTTTTTCGGGGGCCCTACTCTGTATCTCGTTCCGAAAGTAAAATTTTTCGAAAACCAACCTTTTCTGCTCTGTATTTCGATAGTGGAATGAAATGTGCTTATGTCGCGTTTAGAGTTCCGAAATTATTACAGAGTACCTACTTAAAAGCGGAAGGGAAAAGTTATTTCGAATGGGACGAAATTGAAAGTAGGGCCATTGAGTAGAATATCTGCAGACTTGTTGGTTCGAAAGGTCTCTTATTTTTGAGACCTTCGAATAACCGCGACAATACTAGGGTTTACTGAAATAGACTGGTAGGTATGTTGCACCTCACAAAGAGACTTCGAACAGCTATTTTACTCAAGTTCAGCTCTTGCTTGTGTATTCGTCTCTTTTCAGATGGTTGGATGGCGAGAGAGACTGACTCTAAGTTGCCGTAAATTGTTAAGACAATTTCGTGTGCAAAGATCTTTTACCAACCACCAGGGGGTCCGTCTCCATATATAGGCTTTGCTAGCAAGATAGCAACGAAGACTCTCTTCAGAACTGCAGGCAGAACTACTTCATCAGACTTCACTTTGTGATTCAATTTTCCGTACGTATTTATTTATTTATTTTCTGTCAGAGGTCCATTCCCCTACCACCAATTGAGCAACGAGCACTAAAGGATATATTTTTGAATAAAACAGAAGAGTGACGCAAGCGCAGTGAATTTCTTTTGCGAAGTAGTTCATCGATCTTTCTAGTATTTTTGAGTATTTTTCTTGTATCTTCCTTGTTTTATTTTGGTAGCAAGTAACAACTGGTGGTCATCTGATTTTAGAGAAAAATCCACTCCCAACATTAGCTCATTGGTATACTGTAAGGGTTTCTTAAATGTACCATTCGATTTTAATGCGAAATGCTTGGACTATTAGTTCTCTTTAAAGACTGGCTGTGCCTACAGGTTGCAGGTATTCAATATTAAAAAAAAGAAACAATTTGAATATATTTCCACTTGGAAAAGTTCCAGTCTTCTTCGAAACTGGTCTGGAGAGACCTTTTTAAAGTTCTTTAGGTATCTTTACGAATTCATTTATGTAGATTCACATGGGGACTGGTTTTATAGCTGTGGTTTCTTAGTTTTCACGACAGTCTTGAATACTTTTTCTTAAAAAAACAAACACCACATTCACGGTGTGAGTTAAGTTGAGAGCTCGATAGAACGTCCTTAAAATGCGTCCATTCAATCTACCCAAGATCTCCTCTAAATCCGATCTAATTTGTCAGTAAATTTGTGGCACTAATTTTGTTGTGCACATCTTTAGTATTTGGACGACACGCCCGGAATGTTTTGCATAAACACCCTCGCAGAAAACACATCTGCAATTCCGCATAACTGTTTGAGGGAAACGCACTTCCAAAGCAGTGAAGCTCAGAATCCACCTTGCGGTCCTTGGCATCGATAGAATGTGCGAATGAAAAACTATCCAACGAGGCGACACTTGAAAGGTCGACTCTAAAAAATTGTCTTTCACTGAGAATTTCCTAAATATTGGAAAATAATAGATTTTGCTGACCAAGCAGCTATTGCCGTATTAGTTATTCATTGAGAAGTTGGAGCAAGACTCGTAAAAGAGCTGTTAGAAGGGTCCAAAGTTGTCTTTCATGGGTGGGGCTCCAGCTTAAAGGCACAGTGATTTCTAAAGCGTAGATGAACTGGCTTGGACATGGATTATTAATTTGTTGAATATTATTCTTTATTCAATATAAAATTAGATTTTTCTGATACAGCTGCTTCTGATGTAAAATACTCCAGCAAATTTAGGAAGGGATTTTGAATATTAATTTTCTTGTTTATGTCTTCCAAAATGACATAAAGACATCACCATCTCGATATTTTAATTTTTTTCTTAGGAAAAGAATTCGATACAATTGTATCGACTTTTCCAACCCTGCTCATCATAGCCAAATTGCTTCATTTCTCTTCCATGTCCATTTCTCATATTTAGCATCTCCCTTCACTCTTCTCCCATGCGACATAAAGCGAAAAGAGTTTGAGGTAACTCAATGCGTTCTCACCTTCAGAGTACTATCTACTAAGCGAAAAACGAGCCCAACCACAAACTACCTTGCCGACTCGAATTCAGTGCAGTTTCTGTTGCGTGCGCGTAAAGTGTCTGTGCAGTGATCACTTTTACAAATTTTGTTCTGTTTGAGGAGAGAAGTAGTTTTTGTTTGTTTAAATATTTGCCAAAAATCGAATTTCATAACATATAGTACATATCAAGTTCTTTGTGTTGCTCGGTAATTTGTTTGTGTTTTTAAAATGTGTTCACCATGAGAAGGAATTTAAAATGCCCAACATAGTCATATCCATTAAAGTACCACAGTTAACGAATATCATACCTACAGGTAAGTGATATTTTCCCACAGCTATCTTTCAAATAAAGACTTATTGACAACCAAAAATGTCAAATCAGGAGGTTGTGTTTCGATAGGTTTGTCTACTGCAGAATGATATGGCCAAGCATTTAATATAGAACTCTCCCTCAAACTGAAAACAAATCGGTATAGCGAAAAAAGTTCTTTGAAGGCTAGAAATGTTGCCTCGATGGAAGAATGTTCGCTAGAAACCTAGAGGTAGCGAATCAGCGATTTTTCTTTGAAGCTTGTGTTTACATTTACCCCACTCGACCCTATTTCTTTTCACTTCATAGTGAGCTACTTTGTCTTGAAATTATTTGTTATATATTTCATCGAAGAACTCCATCTCCACTTTCGTTAGTTCTCTACAAATTTGCTGATTTGGTATTTGATTGGGCACCTTCAGATTCGCTCTCAGATTTCAGATTTCGTATGTCAGATCGAACATAAAAACGTCACTTGCTCTTTTTTTTTTCTTGTTAATATTCGTTCGTTTGGAATATTTGTACCCTTCGACACTTTTCTAAGTGTTTTCCTTTCACTGGTACTATAAAATAAGTCACTCAAAATTTGCGCCCCGATTGATTTTTAAACATTTGTAGATAAATAATTAACAAAAAAAGGTTCACCCGCAATGTCCTTCTTCGTAATTTAAGAATTTTCCGAAAACGTAAGCAAACTGCAAAAATCACTCCAGTACACAATCAATGTAAGCCGCTGCAGTTTGCTTAGTGGCTGATATAGGGTGCCCCTCCAAAAATATTAAAAGTTCATTATTTTTACTGTATTCCTATTGACTTTAGTTACCTATCTATTCAATTAAAATCTTTCTTTGTATGATCAATGAGAACTAAGAGCCACTTCAGATTAGCCTTCAACATCTTTAAAAGGGGAATATTCCAAAAAGTGCGATAAAACTGTTTTTTTTTTTTGACAACGCGCCTGACAGTCCGACATTGACCTACCCCAACCAACCCAAAGCATATACAGCCCCCAGTAACAAAATATTCCAAACAGCTCCTTTGAGAGAGCCTATGATCTATACCATGCAACTCCTCAGAGAATCTCTATTGCTCCACTTAATGACACTCAAGTCTCATTAATTCGGGTCACACACATCACTTATGGGACGCACACTGTACTGCGTCTGCAGCCCTTCATTGTTATTCCAAGCCAAACACAACATACGACTAAGGTTAAACAGATAATTACGAGTATATAATAAAACTTACTTCGCCATTTCGGAGAGCTGAAGTCGTCCATCTTTGTTGGCATCGAATACTTGGAGCTGGAAAAGAAAATGCAAAATTTCAATTTCATTTATCATCCGCACAAGTTGTGTAATTAATGTTTTCAAAAATCTTGTTCTTGTTGGCCCTTCATTTAATGAGCTTCCCCAGCGCAAACACAATAAAAAAGGATGAGCCACCCACTTCCCAGCTTATGTCATACAATGCACAACAAAAATATTATGACGATGACAACGAGTCGCAGAGATAAATACATACGAGTTGTTCCGCCTAATTGAAATGGAATGAGAGAGTGTAATGTGACATGTGCATGTAAGTTAGGATGACGCACAGACGTTAGACAATATACAGTCCTTAGGTGGAGCGCAGTAGAAATGTGATATCTAAATTCGTTTGGAATTTAAAAATGCAAACGAGGAAAAGTAGGAGGAGGATTAAGTTTAAATAGAATTATTGCGAGAGTTTAAAGTTGACGTTAAGCAAAACGTAATACCCAAACTATACGATGACTGACAAAAAAGCTATTAGCACACTGACATGGGTATGCAATAAAATGCCAACGAAAGGAAACTTTTAAATGTGAAACATATGTGTGTGTATCGAGTTTCAAAACTGACATTTGTGGTTTCAAGTTGATTGAAGCGGGGGTGCGAGTTGCTTAAAAAAGTTTTAAAACTGTTGGCATCATTTGATTTGCCTTTTATTAATTTCTGAAATCATAATTGTCATCATTTGCAACTGAATAATGTGTGGAAGTTGTTTTAATTCAACATAGTTAACTTCCTCTTAATATGATTTTACAACTTTATTTGGAAAAATTAATGAAAAAAAAGAAAAAAAGACATTTGTGATGTCTGAAACTATGAAACTATGTCTGAAACTTATTAATTTTTTAGGGTCGTCTCATTTGATGCCTTAGTTCTGATTTTGTACTCTACTCGATTCATTTTTATTTAATTTTAAATAAGCGTAAGCTTATTTGGTTACAAATAATGCGCCGTACTGAACGGAAATTTTAGTCTCGACTTAAAATTTACGGAATTGCAAAATATGTATAGAAAACATTTTTAATTAAAATATTGTGGTGTGGAATGTAGCGTGGAACATAAAATGTTGAAGTGTAAACAACCGATTAGTAACCAAACAAGTTTCACTTGCAATTGTGGACTTGAATCTGACAATTAAGTGGAGAGTTAAGTGAGCTAATTCGAAAAGCATCGAGTTTTTTCGGGACGAACCGGAATTCACTATAAATTTCCCAATAGATGGCGGAGCGGATATAAAAAGGCAGATTTGAGAGCTGGTAGGGACAGTTGATTTTTAAACAGTGATTGGTAAAGTTCGAAATAGTAATCGGTTGTGAAGGTAAAGAAGTGTAAAGTAATACAGGTTTTAAAGCGTTTAAGAATTTTAAGTACTTTTGGTACTTTTAGAATTTATAATTTTTTTATTTTACAACAATTTTAGTATACATTTACAAATTTTTAAAGTGCTTATCTGCAGGTGATTGTTTAGAAAATTTTATTTAAATTTTTACTTGATGTGAATATAATATTAATAAGTGAATTATTAAAATAATCCGTAAAAGTGTAATAAAAGTGATTTTATTAGAAAAGTTCAACAGAATAGTGTTTTTTTTTTTTGAATCCCAGCTCGGATGTTACAATATAAAATCGGTATTAAAAATGTTTATTGGTAAACCCCAAGAAATCTAAAAAATGCCCAATCGAATTTTATTTACACCTTAAATAGCAACAACCAGAAGTATTTATTTAACACTGGTCGATAAAATAAATACCATTGAACGTCCATTATAACGAATATCCAATATTGCAAATTTACAATAATATAACGACCGCTTTTCCGATTTACATTAGTATTAGATTTGCATTCCGATAAAACGAAGGTGTAAATAAATTGGCTTAAAAACTCTGGAAGTACTTAAATGGCAGGACCATCACCTATTCAATTTAGCATTAAATAAAAACGCCTAGATGAAAACATTTAACATTTTTTTGAAGTAGGTACCTATAAAAAAATCAATCAATATAATGAACGAATGACGTCAACAAAATTTTTTTTGAATTCTAATTAAATTTTCCGTCAGTAGGGTTCTGGGTCATATCAGGGACTTCTTGAAAAAAGTTAACGTTGTTGTTTTTTACTTTCTAAATACAGTAATGGCCGTCGTGTCGCTCGCTTAGCGTCAAACTCCTTAACCAAATTTGTCCACCAGTTCATGCAACTCTTTTGTTCAATAGTTTTTTTTTAAGCCCCTCGTTTACTAGAGCACAAATTTGCATTGTTCAAGCTAAGCAACGCATTAATAATTATTTAGGTGTAAAACGCGTTGCGGGCCAGAATCTTTATGTTTTTTAGTCCTTAAACTATGCAAAGTATTTTTAATTCTCTTTTAAGCAAACAGTTGACAAAAACTCTCCCCACTATAGCTATTTAATATTCACCACTGTTTTGCTACCAATAAATTAAAAAAAAAAAAAAAAAAAATCCAGAACTTTATTTTAATGGCATACAAAATTAAAATAATTATGTTCAACTTTGTGCAGCCTCTGCCGATGGTGGTTTTTTTATTTATTTTCATTCGCTACACATTTAAGGCTGTGGAGCATTTATTTACAGAGTAGATATCATTCGGCCATAAGCTCATGCGAAATTAATTTAACCCATCCGTGTGAATGCTCTGCATATACAAGGTTTCATGACATAGACTACAGGATGTTGCCATGCAGGTACTATAAACGAAACCATTTTTGAAATCAACTTTAAAAAGCTCATACCATGCGAGAATTTCATTCGAAATTGATGCCATTATTTCACGGGTGGAATTACATTCACTTTGGGTAGAATGTTTTTTTTCTACTGCTGGGATTAATTATTTAATTTTGATGGTGCTATCATCGATTGACTGCAGAAGCTGGCCATTAACCTTAATTTCTGTATTACATATTTTGAAGTAGTAAAATCATGAATCACACATGGACCAGAGTATCAGAGACTGATTGAAACTTTTATTGTTAGGAAAGTGGTAGTAATAAACCGGTCTGAGAATTTTCCAAAAGTTGTAAGAAGTTTTAAATGAGGATGCTGACTCCACATCAATCATAAATTGGAAACATATACAAGGTGGCCCAACAGTCCTCATATAATTTTCCACAGCAGTTACTTTCTTTGTAATCAAAAAAAGGTTTGTTTGTAGATTCTACTTTACGTACGAATTTGCTAAATAAATCAAAAACATATCAATTGTCAAATAGACGGCTGAAACATATTCTGGCTCCTTGCACACCGTTTATCACGTCTTTACTCAAGACTTGAAGCAGTAAACTCTGCGCTTGGTGCTGTTTTTGTTCATCTTTATTACTAGTTCGTATATAAAACCCCGACTTAAAAAAAATTGCAATGAAAGACGCCTTAAATACTGTTCAATCGGTCAATCTTGTGGGTCACTGTAATTTATGCGTCAATATCTGTTTTACTGACCAGATTCTAGAAGATTATTACTCGTAAACCCGAATTTGAGAAGGAGTTAAATTTTTGTCAAATAACTCACCCGTTTTCAACTTTAGCCTAAAAATTGACTAAACAACAGCTGTGGGAAATTTAATGATCTACAAATTTGGTCTTAACAATTTTTTTGTCCATGGTAGATATTTTTCAACTTAAATCGCATATTCATAAATATTAACCACCTTAAAGTTAAAATAGTATCATTTTTAACGCATTTTCATATTAAAGTTAAAAAATGTCGATCGTAGGTAAACAATTATTAAGGTAAAAGTTGGCGGCCAATGCTTCTGCAGAATTTGGTCGAAAATTGATTTTGACAACAAATGGCGTAGTTGGGCGTGATTATTATAGTTTATACACCATTATCGATCTACAGGCAAAAGGAATGCAAAGCTTAGCTGCTGATACCCCCAACCAGTGGTCACAGACTGTGAAGACTGTTTTCCCCTTTTTTGTATCAGCAAAGGCATTTTCGCCTTCGAAAAAAGTTCCCCTTTTTTTTCCCTTAGTGAAATTTGCCTTTATTTTTATATGAAATTTGAATTTGAAATAATTTTCTTTTCTATTAGACAAAACGTCAAATCGAGTGAATGCATTCAGAAACACAAAAATTCTTACGTAGACGTTCGATGGGCTGTTTTCTTTCATATTTAGTGTGAACATTTCATTCGGAGTAGACTTTGAAATTTATTTTTAATGGAAATGCTTTTAAATTTTACTTTTAAGCAATTGAAGTTTCAAGGAGATTTTTGATTTTTTCCTCTTTTTTGAAGCTTTTCCCTCGTTTTCCCCTTTTTCATTGAAAAAGCGTCAAAATTGGCGCTCTTCCCCTCAATCTGGGACCACTGCCCCCAACTCGCAATCTTGTTGCTGTTCTAAATGTTTCTTAAAATCGTTGATTTCATTTAATACTCATGAACGTCGTCGGCTGGAGCCCGTGTAAAGTACACTCCTTCCCCACTCCTTGGATTACTTGCGCTGCTCTCGCAAATCTCTTCTCAACTTTCCTACCTGACATCAATTTAGATCAATATGTCACGGTGGCATTGAAAAATCATTTAAAGCAGTTTTCCTTCCTTCCTCCGAGAATTTATTCCAAGGCATGTGCCAAATATTATTGACACGCATTAGTTAGCGACGTCGATGTCATTTCACCATATTTCAATTTTCAAAATCCATCGTAATCCGTTTCTGCATATCCCCAACGCCAGGCGTCTACGATAACGTCTCTTAGAGTGCTGCCAAATCTGCATAACATATTACAGGGAAAACTTGCTTCTGAAATCTTATTGAAAATATTGAACCCTACTGGGTCCGGGTCTACCCCCAATATCAATTGGAATTTCCGTCACGAAGTTTTCATCAGCCGAATTGATACCGACAGCCGGATAGCTGTATGTGTGTGCAGCTATCAGATATGGAAACTCGGATAATTGATGTTGGAAATGGAGGCAAGTGTCCCTTTTTTTTTGTTGGTTGCCACATAATTTATAGCGTCTTTGGAGTGTATATATCCGAAGATTTGTTCACTGAATATGGACTGGTGCGCGCGTGAAGATAGGTTTATTACATATTCCGTCGGGGACGGTATTATCCGTTGAATGTTGTGTCAGTTTGTATATTACTTTTGACTGTCAATATTAAATTAAAAAAAAATATTTATGTGTGGCCCAAGTAATTCTAAATAGGTTATGTTCAAATTGAGAATTTTAGGGCCGACATGTGGAGAGTCCTTAAATAGGTGTGGAAATCGTGTGTATTCTGTTTTGAAATATGGCTCAACTTGTCATTTTGACTGACTGTTCGTAGTTGTCAGCGAATGGTATAACCATAAACACTGAAGTGCGTTTAACTTAATTTAATTGCAACCCACACGAAGGGACTTTAGAAACTGGTCGGCCTGGGAGTATTAGATGGGTATCCTTATCCTACCACGTTTGGAAATCTCTTCAGACAATCCAGTTCATTATCGTATACCATAATCCAAGTTGAGCTCTCGAATTTATGATTTACTCGAAAACCCTTTTCCAAGTCCCAACTTTTGTATCCAAAGAGTTGTCCTTAAATTTCGGAAATAAATTCCTCACGTACAAACTAATCCAAACGAATGAACCAAAAAACATGTTAGACGGAAATTTTCCAACAAGGAGCCCCATATCCACATCCCTTCTCATTCAGGATGACAAAATTCAAATAAAACCTAAAACTAATCACCTCGAGAGAACAAAACGTAGTCTCGTACGGTATACCGTATACCCATAAACTTGGTCTCCTTGACTCCTAATTTCGGTTGGAAATTATCCACGTACCAGTAAGAAAGATTCATCATCACCTTGAGGGTGTACGATGCGAGTGTTAGTCTCAGGGAAATGAAATATCCCACCCGCTCCCGTCTGACATGTTTCATTACTGCACTTGTGAGTGAAGGCGGATTTTACGACCACTTGACTGGTAAATTGTTCGTTGTTGCTGTTGCCATAAAGTGACTCAGACATGAGACTTAGCTACCGCACAATTATACAGCTATAGATACACCTAAATTGTAACTACGTAGAAGCTGAGAAAAACTTTAGCTTAGGCGCGTCGCTCTGGTGGACCGTTGGTATCACACTGTCATTTTAACATTTTAAAAATAAACGCGATGTGACTGGAGGTCAAAACCCATGGGAGGTTGAAAGTAACCTTTTGTTTAGTGACGTGTCACGATTGTAAGTCAAAATTTCTTTGTGAAAAGTCTTTCAATTGGCCATTACGTGACGCAGTAAAAAGAATATGGACGTCGTTTGTAGGGATAAGCGCGCTTGGATTAAGTTGAGGTTGGATTTTCCTTCACTTAATGATGCATATTGAAAACTTTTGGATAATTAATTACCTGAACCCTGTGAAGTAGTACTTTTGCAAATGATGCTCTTCTCGCTACATTAATTTTTGATTGTGGGTTTTTTTTTTTTTTAACATGATGAGGTGGCTAAACCAGATATTTCAAATATTGTTATGCTGAATACCTTTGAAGGTTGAGTAGAATGTCTTTCAATGGATAAGGGGTGATTACGTTAGATAAAAGTTCTGATGGGGATTTGGAGCAAGAAGATCCATTCTGATGTCGCACTGGTTACTATTAGGATGTTGAAGCGTTATAGGTCCGCTTTTTCCGGGAGAAGTTTTTAAACAGAAACACTGTGGCAGCTGGGACAACCTATTTGCCCTTACTAATAATCATTTTGAACCATTTTATTTTGTAGGTCACAATATTCAATTTTGTATGGAAAATTTCGCCACTGAGAGTTCAAAAAATTTAGCCTGGACACTAAAAATGATTATTACTCGTAGTATCATGGATCGACAATAGTGCTTTCGTGGGGCTTTAGGGAGGACGTGGCACTGCGATGTTAGGTACCTCGACCTAGAGGATCTATTTTGCTAAACTGATGGTACGAATTTCTTCAATTTTTGCCAATCATTTTGAGCGCAACAAGAATAAGTCCAATGAGTTCGTTCGTTTTTGTTTTTATTATACTTTAGTATATAATACACTAGTGCTGTCGATAAGAAAAAAGACCCAACCAACGTTCAGTTGGTGGGATATGCATTGCAATACTCTCCTTTGGTAGGTCCTCTCAGTGTTCACAGCCAAAAAACCTGAAAATCTTGTTTTTCCGAATTAAAAAAATCTTTTTTTCAAGATTTTGTTCAAAATATAAAAAGAGCGAAGTATAAAATTCAATTTTGAAGTACTTTACTACTAATACATGAATCACCTTAATATCCATAAAAATAAAGTGCACGACTGGGTCGCACGAAACTTTCTCGTTTAGTGCGAGTCTGACTGAAATTCAAAGTCATTTAAGCAAATCTTTTTTTCGGGATGGAAGCATTACTTGGTTTTTAGGGTTTTATCGAAATCGAAAATGGGGTTTTGCGAGATATGAGCAATTTTTAAAGTGAACGTTTCCAGTGATTCGAATTGAAAATTAAGGACGCAATAATTTTGAAAACATCAACTTTACTCTAAGTTTGCATTTTGGTCAAAATCATGCCGTTTTGAGGTAAACTTGGGAAAACTATATTTTTCAAAAATGACTTTTTTCAAAAATCCATTTTACGACAATACTGAGTTTTCCATTAAGCTAGAAATGACCATTTCACCTTAGAAATGAATTTTTGTTACAATCGTATGGACCTTTTTTGAGATACATATGTCCAAATTTCAAAAGTACCGTTGCTCGATTTTTTAGCGCAACAAGAAAAACTGAGTATATAGTTATGTTTACCCAACCTACTTAAGCATAAATATGAATTTTTGTTGAAATCGTTAGAGCCGTTTTCGAACAAATCAAACTGGTATGAAAATTTTGTATGGCAAGTACCATTTATGTTGAGGTTACCATGCAAAAAAAAAAAACCGACCCGAACTGTAAGCCCCCAAACTTTAAATCCGAAGTTTTAACGAAATCCGTTCAGCCGCTTAGGCTGTAGGCCTTGGGACATACAGATAGACAAACGGACAGAATTTAGCGACCCACTTTTTTGAGTTCGCCTATCATCGTAATGTCAGAATTGATTAACATCTCGAGTTCGAAATTTTGTACGAATACAATATCTTTCTCTTACTTCGTAATGGAGAGAGTTAAAAACTTTGGTCATAAATTAATGTTAATGCTTTTTGAAAGAAGAAGAAGAAGATGACAATTGGAGCGTATATGGTGCTCGATTTTTGTTTTCAAGCCTTCCCTCTTAACCAACAAACGCGACACACGATTGCCACCTGTCCATGCGCAAACATTTCACAATGGGAGACACAAAAAAAAACCAATTAAACAAATGGCGCAACAGGTCCGTCTAGGCACCCTAGGCCTATCTCCTCACAACTATGGGAGAGACCTGTGAACAGACTTTAACTCCAAAGTCCCGCTGGGAAGTGAAAACTACCATCTTTCAGAAAACTCGAACCTCATTTACCATTTGAACAAGTCATTTAATTACGATGAAATAAAAACTGAACGTTGGTCCATTAAGCCCTGTGTTAAAGCCTCAAGTATTTTTCATCTCAAACACATAATCTCTTCGCGATGCATCCATAATCCCTAAATAAATGGTTGCGACCCCTCTCAAATTCCTGGACGCATATTTAACTGAATTAATTGACGTGCAGTGGAAGATCCTTTAAGCGAATACCCATCTCCATTTGCACGTATTATTTCAACAATCTGTCAACGACTGCACTGGATTGGCACGTGCACATCCATAATTAGTTTGCACAAGTTTCTCCCTATATCAAATTGAGACACAAAAATGTTATCTATACTTAAACAGGACACCTCCCATCATAATGTGAAATCAATTCATTTGAGCAGCCCATTGTTGCTGCTGCTGTTACTTACCATTGTGTCAGTGTATTCAATTAGTTTATCCTCCGAAACATCGTTGATTTTTTTAGCCTCCTTCAGCAAGTCCCTCAGGAAATTCTTAAGCTCATCAGCCTCAATGTATCCACTGTTATCGGTGTCGTACTCACGCCAAATCTAAATTAGATGAAAAAATCCAATTAAAAACACAGCTGACACTCTTTGGATAAGAATTAATGGCGCACACAATTGTTTGGCGTGTTTGAAACGAACAAATTCTGACAGTGGGATGGATTCTTTTATGTGAAACCATTCTACCTACCTTCATAAATTCCACACTCGATTCCAGGGGATTATCGAATCGGAAGAGCAAAAGGAAATTCTCCTCCATCGGGAGCAATTGGGCGAGCTGCAAGGAAACGAATTAGAAAAGGAAACATTTTTATTTAATTTGTTTGAAAAGCATGGATGTATGGACCGCTACAACGCCCACCATTCCGGATGAGTAGCTCGTGCCAATTGATCAGAAATACCGCATTTCGCATCGCATTCGCAATTATTATACTTTAAAGCGACTACTTTCGGTTTAATGAGTTCTGTGTCTGGTGGCAAAATGGCGGAGCATTGGGAATCCATAAATCCACGACAAGCTTGCTGTTGCATCGTGCATTCGCTGTTATTGTCTCTGACAAGGCCAAGTTTCAAGTTAATGGCTGTATGGATGTGTTGTCGTGCGGTGCTAGCTCAGCGTGAAAGCGGAATTCGTTTGTCACTAAAATGGCATTTGTGGCTGGGGTCGGAGGCAACCGTCTTTGGAAAATCCATTTATCTTTTCGATTGGGATCGGAGGATTGGAAATATGTTATACATTTGTGTGGTATAGTTTGGTTGGAAACTTTTACAAATTTCGTTACGATTACGGGGATTCGGGATGTCGGTCGTGCTGAAGGGGTTCGAGTAGTAGAGAGTCGATTGTGATTTGCATGTCAGAATTTGCTTAAGTTTTTGACACAGTAATGGTCGGTTGCAAATTACGTGAGAAAAAACGGATTTCGATGTCAAGTTGTCCCGAATGGTCTATGTGAACTCACTTAGTTCTGACTGCAAAAAACCTTGAGCAATTTGCAAAAGCACGTGACTCTTTCTGAGTTGATGTACCTAGTTATAAGTTTGTAGAGCTTTGTGGAAAAGTTAACCCCGTCTTCCTTTAAACAACTATTACTTTTGATTTGAAGACGCCCGCCTCGGTAAAATAGTCGTGAAGACAGCTCTAGGGTTAGATCCTTGAAGAAGGTACCAAAACCTGACACTCTGATTTAAAGGGTGGTCCATCTAGTGGTTTCTTTTTAAATCATAGGTTATTTTGACACTGACAGCTGTTTCCCGCTCGAAATCTTGGCAGAAAGTCAGTATTATACCTCCGCTGAACGAAATGAGTCGCTTTGCGCTTGAACACAGTTGGGAAATATTGAAATATTGAATATTTCCAAAGTGAGTGCTGTGTCGCCCAAACAGTGAGTTTTTTGAAAAGAAATTTTGGCCGAAATGAAGCACCCACCGCGCCTGCTGTGAGCAAGTTTGTGCAAACAGTGCGTGAGACTGGTGTGCTAGTGGACAACACTCATGGTGTGCTCGGACGAAAATGTGGCTGCTGTAGCCGAGAGTGTGAGACTCAACTCACGAACATCAACTCGCCATCGATCTCAACAGCTCAACATTTTGGACAACGATTTTGGGCGAAAAATAACCTCGGCGGCTACGGTTACAAACAAAATTGCCGCAAATTGGGGCTCGGAAAATCCACACGTTACAGTTTGGTGCGGATTGTGGAGTGCTGGACCATTTGGACCATTTCTCTTCGAAAATGAGGCTGCGAACAACGTTTCGGTCAACGGTGGGCGTTAAAGACCATGTTAACCGACTTTTTGTTTACTGAAACTTGCGATTTGACCCCTTTGGACTTTTTTTTTGTGGGGAACCCTGAAGGACCGATGCTATGCCAACAGTCCGGAAACGGTGAGCTACAGCCCGTGAGCTACAGCCCGAAACCACCAACAAGGTGTTGGAACATTTATGTGACAGAATGCGCTACTGCAAAGTCAGCCGAGGCAGCCACTTGAACGACGTTGTGTTCCATAATTAATAGGAATGTTTGCTCTTACTAATAAAGCCAAAATATATGGAAAAAATTAATTTTGTTCATTTTAATCCATTTTAAAAAAAAAAAACTTCTATTTGACCCACTCTGTATTATACTCTCATGATTTGGAATGTCAAAGTCGACCATGGAAGAAATTGAAAGATTGCCCACCATCTCACTTTAGCTCAGGCAGTGTTGAAATTAGTGAACCGTAGCGCAGCAGGTTCTTTGATCCGTAAATCAATCGGGCACAATGTCGGTCCTAGCTGCCGTTGCCTACACTCGCTCGAATTTTCCGGGTAACAAATCTATTTCCAGTCAAACTCATATCCCAGAAACTCGTTAAATATATACAGTCTTTACTATCAAAAGCTTAGGTCTCAAGTCGTAATAGCGAAAAAAGAACACAGTTTGCCGGCCTTGATAAATAGGTCCATTAAGAAAGTTGCAAATTTTATTTCTCCTGCCGGAGGCTCTTCCTTTGTCTACTTGGAACAAAATGAATGTAGATAGCCTACGAAAAGTAATCATACATCGTTCCCTCTCAGCCCAACTAGTCCGTGGAGATACTCATACCATTTGTGGAAGTGTTATGATTTATTGCCTGCCCGTCTCTCTAACTTACCATAACAAAAAAGTCGATGAATTCTTAATGCATTTCGTTTCTTTCCGAATTCATAGGCAGACTTCTTCATCGGTATACTTCTGCTCAGAGAGATTAATTTTACTAAATTTATCAAGGACATTACATTTGGCCGCCCCATCAACAGGGGATTACTCAAGATTTCATCTATGATAATCCATATATCTGTGGGTCAAGTTACACATTTGATGTTGGCACAAACGACTCCATCAACTCTTTAAACATCAACAGGCTCGAGCTTACCCAACGAGTGTGTAATTTATTTATATTGTTGCATCTCTTATTTGTCGCCCTAATTTAAGGCCTATGTAAATAAAATTTTTGGAAATATAAAAGCCCACATAATTATAATTATGTGGCCTGTGTGGAGTGTAGTTAATCGTAATTAGAAAGAGACGGTTTTATTAGAACATAAAACGTAGATGTGTGTTGCATGTGCCCATAGTTCTCTTGAGAGATATTACATCACTGATGACCGGGGGTGGGTTTTGGATGGAGGAGCACATCCTTCCCTAATAAGAGATACATAAAGGGTGATTTTTTAAGAGGTTTAGAACTTATTTAAAAAAAAAAACACAAAAAATTCGAAAAAATGAATGAAATATTTATTTGAATCGATAGTTTGAACCTTGCAATTTAATGTTTAAAGATAATTTCATGCAAATGTTGACCGCGGCTGCGTCTCAGGTAGCCCATCCGCTGAGTCCAATTTTGGCATACTCTTTCACACATATCGGCCGGTATCTCACGAATGAATGCATGGATGTTGGCTTCCAGTGCGTCAATCGAAGCGGGCTTGTCCCTATACACATTAGCCTTGGCATACCCCCACAAAAAATAATCTAATGGTGTCAAATCGCACGATCTAGGCGGCCAATTGACCGGCCCGAAACGTGAAATTAACTGTTCACCAAACTCGCCTCGCAATTGCGCCATTGTTTCGCGTGCTGTGTGGCATGTGGCACCGTCTTGTTGAAACCACATATCATGCAAGTCAAGAACTTCCATTTCGGGCAAAAAAAAGTTTGTTATCATCGCTCGGTAGCGTTCACCATTGTCAGTAACGCTGCGATTCGCATCATCTTTGAAGAAATATGGCCCAATAATGCCGCCGGCCCATAAACCGCACCAAACAGTGGCTTTTTCGGGATGCATTGGTAGCTGTTGCAATGCTTCTGGCTGATCTTCACTTCAAATGCGGCAATTTTGCTTATTTACGTACCCATTCAACCAAAAATGAGCCTCATCGCTGAACACAATTTTTCGATAAAAAAGCGGATCCTCGGCCAGCTTTCCAAGAGACCATTCACCAAAAATTCGGCGTTGTGGTAGGTCGGCTGGCTTTAGTTCTTGCACCAGCTGTATCTTAAAAGGCTTTACGCCCAAATCCTTCCGCAAAATTTTCCACGTAGTGCTGTAACAAAGGCCTAACTGCTGGGAACGGCGCCGAATCGACATTTCGCGGTCTTCTGTCACACTAGCTGATACGGCCGCAATATTTTCTTCACTACGCACAGTACGTAAACGTGTTGGTGGTTTAATGTCCAACAAAGTAAATTTGGTGCGAAATTTGGTCACAATCTTCCGAATAGACTACTCAGAAGGTCGAGAATGCCGATCATAAAATGGAAGCAGCGCGCGATGAACATTTCGAACCGAGCACGAATTTTGATAGTAAAATTCAATAATTTGCAAGCGTTGTTCATTTGTAAGACGATCCATGGTTAAATTGCAAACCAAACTGAAGCTGTTTGACAGTGACACAAGGTACTAAACACACGTCAGCTGTCAAAACCAGTGTTGCCAAAACCAAACCAGCTAAAAAATCACCCTTTACATAGATGGTCTGGTAGTCACTATGTTATTATAGTCGATGACCAATTCCCGGGGGATATTTTCACTTTAGGGCAGGCATTTTGCTTTTTCTTATTTAATAATTCGAACTTAAAATGATTTGATTCGAGATGGTTGCAGGCAGTAACACAGATTGTTATCAACTGTAGTCCTGAGGAGATATTTTATTTGAAAGCAGTTTCTATCCACTTCCACTTGCAAAACTTGGCAGGTCAACTTTTCATCATTTAACATTTTTATGTGAATCGGCCGAAACATCTTCTCTATTCGAATAATCGTAACGTGTATATGAAAGTCAACAACACTGTTCAACTTTACTGTTTGTGACTAAATAATTTATGCAGGAATTAGTCTACGGAAATTTAACTCTCATTTTTGGGCCATATTTTATAAGAATCAGATTTCAAATAACGACGTAAGTGGTACGACAAAAAAAGTGTAGCCCATAATATGTAATAAAAATAATATTAGTTAAATTCCAGGCATAGGTAAATTAACGTTTAAAGGGTTGGCCTATGGAGTACTGAATTTTTAAGATTTTTTTGCGGAATGAACACTTGTTCAGTGATCCTCATTCTTCTGCCATTGTTTTAGCTTCCACCAGGTATACGGTATACCTGTAATTTACGAGTTTCATCCGTCTTTTATTTTGTATAATCGATTCGAGAATTCCGGCTCCCGGAAATTACGCCTGATTGTTTTTTTGGAAAAAATGCCAGAAAATGTTTTAGTTTTCAAATTTGGAAAACAAAAAAACTCTGGCATTATTTCCAGACTTAGTTTTGGAAAAAATAACAGAAAAATAAAATTCTCTGGCTTAATATCCAAATTTATTTTGTTTTTCATTTTCAAACAAGATATGAATTGAGTATGGAAAGTGAAGAAAGAAATAACGTAGCCGAAAGGAACGCGAAGTGTGCAACAGAACGCGCGCTGCTCGCCACGAACTGTGTTTCTTTTTTGTTGAAATTAAAACAGAATATGTAAGAATGACATTTTCAACAATATTCTTTATTTCCATAAAGACTACAAAAATACAAAAACATATTTGTAAATGAATTGGAAATATTATATTGTATATATATTTTAAAACTGTGTTTCGTTACCAAACATAAACCTAAAGAGCGTCTGCAACGATTTCCCGGCAGAATGGACATTTATAATTTTCCTCTCCATCAGCCACTGCTTGAGCCCAGTGTTGTAATATCGAGGGATTTATCCCTTTTTGTGGAAATTTCGATGTCCGAAAAGTGGGATTTTCAGAAATCTAGCAAAAAAAACATTCAAACAATAAATTTTTGGTGAAATTCTATTCTGAATGTCCATAAAAAACCGCTCTTGTAAAGCGTCTTTTATCAAAATTTTCTAGTACCAAAAAATAATCATAGCAGTGTTACAAACTGCGGTTTTTATACTAAAGGTTAATTTAACGTGGTTTTCTTCCGTGTGATACAAATTTTACTTTTAAAAAATGGTTTTTGAAGCCAAAAAGTATCGTGGGATTTTAAAAGGGAATTTGAGTACGGTGAAAAGGGATAAATGACCACGCTTCGTGGGATAAATGAAGAGAGAGTGCAATTTAATGTTGCACTCAGAGCAAACTTTCATAATGTCTGCATGGCAGCATTACAATATTTGCTTGAACACACTGACATATGACGCATAAAATCGAATTCGCTTCTGGTATTGGAAAATAATGATTTCAATAAGTGTTAAATTACAACAACTGATCAATATACAGTTAGGAAAATATGTTAGAAATATCGTTTCTAGTATTTTTTTTTCAAGCATGTTCTCTCTGGCGGTTTTTCCATTTTCAGAAATCTAAAACTTGTTTGAAAAAAGACCTGAAATCTCGGAAAGATATCCAGAAAATTCTGGCTTTCTTCCTAAAAAAAAGGCCAGACTTGTAAAAAAATTTTCTGCGTTTTTAAAAAAAAAAAAAAAATCTGGCGTCATTTCCGGGAGCCGCAGATCCCATTGCCTGCATTAAGGTCTTCCTCGACTCATGCTTAAAGCTTGGGTTTGTCCACATTTTTTCATATTTAATCTACTAAAAGTGGAAAGTAGTAGGTCAACAACAATGTTTTTAGTGAAAACTTTATTTTTCAACAAATGCCTCTGTTGCTGTCCAACTTCGCTGAGAGTTTTTATATGTTCAAACCTTAAAGCCTTCCCAAGACATTCTTGAAAATAAGACTGGGCTTGCTTTTTCGAGCATTAGTCGCAGCAAAGCAAAATAATCCAGATTCGTGGTCAATTAAAACAATTTTAACTTATTCTTCTGTGAATTATTAATGATTGAAGCCATCTCAGCTGCGGGTATGTGGGCACCTAACCTAACCTAACCTTAAATTAATAAACTAATATTTAGCCATTGGCCGTGGTGTAGTGGCAAGGAGCCCGTCTGGCAGTGGCGACCCAATGCATTAACCCACCCCGAATCCAGCACAGACACACCACGTGCCTGAAATGTTCACATCATTCTGCACCTTTTCACTGTGAAAGGCATTGTTCCGACATTCTGCATGAAATCGCCGAAATCTCCTCTCTTAACCGACAACTCAACCGAACTCGACAGCCTGCCAACTTTGATGGAAACTATCTGCGGAAAACATTTATCGCAAATGCTTGCGGCAATTTTCCAGCATAGAGACTGCATAGTTCGGATTGTAAACGCAATAGCCGCTTCTATGTGTTTTTGCACACGGATTGCACAAATATTTGTGGTTGAAATTTCATTTGCCGTTCTATTGATTTTGTTTTTCGGTCAAAAAGAGAACAGGAATGCCACATTAGCTTTGCGATGACCTTATTTGGAATTTTTCGACTTACCTCTCTGATGTCAATTTTACCATCCTGATTGTCGTCGTAGGCTTCCATGAAACAGGATTTCAATTCGGCCAACATTGTGTCAGTGACAGCCTGCGAAAGAAGAAAGAAGACGAAGCAAGGATTATAGATTAAAAAATGAACCCAATGGAAGTAAATGCTATTAAAATAAATTTAGAGCAGAGGAGCCCCTACCTATATGCAGACGAATTGCTTTCCTATTGCATGTGGCAACAAAGACTTGAAGGAGTGAAGGAAGGCTGACGAGTGAATATACCTTTTACGTGACGAGATTAACATTTTTCAGATTTAAATGCGGATTTACTATGAGTGATCGATTAACAATGCAGTCAAGTGGTTTTGAAAATTAATTAGATTTCCATTGTCCTTGAAGGCAGTCAGATGAAATCGGGTGGGTAGTTTTCGATTACCGCATTTAGTTTTCCATTTCCCCATCTATTATCCGGTTCGAAGGACCAATTTTTCAAGTTTCCCCATTTCCATTCTAATTGACACTAAAGTACCATTTAACACTTTAAGACTACACGGCTGCAATTGGTTTAAACGCATAAAACGACGCCCGAATAAAACCATCACCGAGTCAAGTGGAGAAACCCGCTCGTTTGTGAATAAAAAAAAAATGAACCAATTCGCGTAAAGTCTTAACTGACAGATTTACCGCTTTTGGTGGTGTAACCCTTGCTCATGGAAAATAAGTCCGCGCACAATGTGAATAACTCTCTGTGCTGTGTTCGCTTCTTTAAGAAGTCCTTTGGGTAATATATATTTTCCCATTCACCCAAAATAGATTCCAATGCAATTTCAGGGAAACACAACGATCGCCGACTACTCCTTGGTGGGTATTTCCATTATTCTCTGACATGCTGCCAAACTTGTTTCGTCTATCAGAACACTGGCGGAGATGTGTGCTTATTTATTATGTGGTTTCAACCTGAAGGATGCCTTTGGCTTCCATTGTTCAGAGAGTTTCCTGTACAAAGGAAAGACTTCGATTTGCTTGGGGTTGTTATTTTATTTTTTATGGATATTCTAAACTGATTTCAACAAAAAGATTCCGAAATTCAGATATTTTTCGACAAGTAACCATCTGGAAGCAACCCTGATAAGAAATTTATTCTATGAATTCGAATTGTATGGACCTCTCGGTGGTTGGGTAGTGTCTCAGTTGTAACTTTCAGAATTTGAATTTATTTCCCAAAATCGAGGAGAGGGTACTTAATCAAGTACGCAACAGGGAGCTCGAAAAATGTCTGGTCTGGTGTGGAATCTTGTTAAGAGAATACTAATTTATGGCCGATAAATGGGGGGTATGATTTGTACAGGGAGTGGTATTTATCTATCTAGTGGAGAGCTCATGTGAGTGCTTTTAGTTTGGGTTCCCGTCTGTAGGTGGGGTAAGGATTGTAAACTTGGAGGGCCACCTAATTGAAAGGTTTGGATTGTGAGTTATATTAAATTTTATTGAACACTTAATGTAGATGACCCATAGTTGATGGATAAGACTTTTACTAATCATCGTTGGAGAGAGGGGTAGTTAATGGGGATGGGGAGATAACGTCGAAATGAATTACTATGACTATTCAAAGGTTTTCAGGGCCAGTGGTTCTCAATTAGTGGAATATCGGTTGACATTGCGGACAGGCGATATTGCGACTCGAAAAAGACGCATCTCGTACTAATCTTCGATTCATTTTACGTCCGGGTCGTCCAATTTTTTTCGTAGAAAGGGCAAAAAAAGAACATTTTCAGGAACAAAAAAACTTAAAACTTTCTATAACGTATTAGCTGTGACTGCAACTTCGTTAAATATTAAAGTAAGTGTTGGCTCCCTTTTCTCTTTTCGACAAATAACTACTTAAATAATGGCAAGCTGACAGTGGAGTCGATATCAAAAGTACTTCGGTGGGCTACAAAAAGCCCTGCCAAAAATAGGAGGAGTTTCATCGTTTGTAAAGAAATAGGCCAACTCTATGGAAAATTACGGCCAAAGGGTTCTTATTCTCCTAGAGACCCACTTCATTCCATTAACTGAATTTCCAGCTTTTTGTGTATGTAGTTAGTCTGGGTTGAAGCTGTCCTTGCATGGTGCCTGTAACGGATTTAAGTAGAAAGAAAAGTAAAAAAAAAACCGTCACCGAAGTGTCATTCAATCGTTCTCCCGTTTCTTTTACGCAGACAAAAGAAATGGCCGTGGACAACTACTATTCCTCGATCTAAATGGGCATTTGACAATACCCGAGAGTCAGCTTCTAAGGACTAGATCAAATGGGACAAACATCATCAAACATCGTCTGGATACATTCAAGTAGAAGCACAAGGGTTTTGTTCATCCTAAAGTTGTGGAAGAACTTTTCGGTACCAGCATTAGCCTGAACTATACAATATTTTTGTTTCGAACTAGAAGACTCGGCGCTGCTTTTCTATGCCCAAATTTGAAAAACTTTATCTATAAAGAAATAGCGGCTACCCAATGTGCGATGCTGCGCTTACTTTGTTTTGTTCTAGGGGCATTGCCAAGTTGAATTTTCCAAGAGCTTAGCTCTGACAATGCGCATCAAAGTTTATAACCCTTACAACTTTTATCTCCCATGAATGTCGAGAAAAAAGCGTTTGCAACGTTTTTTTGTGTTTCTTGTTTATCTCCCATGAATATCGAGAAATAGCGTATACAACGTTTTTTTGGTTTGTATGGGAGCTGCCATGCCTCTTTGTAAATATCATTTCAATTTTACTATGAAAACGCGATCGTATTTGAATGTAATGTTAATTTTGAGTTTTGCTACCACAAACAAACGCAGTGTAAAGATTTTTTGACGCCCCAGTTGACCCGCTCAGTTAAGAGCCAGTTAGCAGCAATTTCCTACCTTCTTTTGCACTGAATCGACCTGAATCGACCTTCAACTTGGCATCACTGGACTTTTAACTAGTTAAGGTGTAAGCCTATGATAAAGCAGGGAAGAGCTTGCCAACATATATATTTGGCTACACTAAGCCAATATTGGATTCATATGGCTTTAGTCAACATTATCCCTACAAGAGAAACTATAGTACCATTAAGGAAGAGAGAGAAAGCTTCAAAGGCAATCCGATAATGGGACCTAAAGGGGCCGGGCTAACTTACGAGGCCTTCTTATCGAGGCCCAGATTCACCCAGTCATGGCTGAAAGCAGTCTTTAATGCCCGAAGTTCCCAATAACAGTCTTCGTCCTTATTTCGTTTCTGAACCTGATCTAAAGAGATTCACTTCCATAAACTAACTACTAAATAGACTGACAGCTTCCGTGCCCCTACCCGATTTTCCCCGCAAATTTCGAATGAGAGCCCTCTCTTCTTTTTCCTGTCTGTAAATACGTGTATAAATGGCCGCCGGGTGGCACTATTTCAATAACAAACAATTTGTAAATAGATTTATAACAATAAATGTAAAAGAAGTACATGTTGATTATGGTTTTTTTTAGGTAGCAAAACTTGTTCTCTACCCATATTCTGCACCAAAAACTGTTCATCCATTCACATTTCCGTTGTTTTTTAGTTTTATTTGCATGAATTCTATTTTTGACAGCAAAATTCATGCAGCTGCATAAATGAAATCCGTTGTTCAAAAAATGATTTAGCAACATGCGAGTTGAACCCAAGCTTCCACTAGGGCATAAGTGAATTTTGAAAATGTTCATGAACGTTGAATAAATTTCTATTAGGCTTGGTGAATGTTTCCAAATTCGTTTATTTAATACCATATTTGTACAAAATTAAAATAGTGTTGAATACTGTTACTTAGGAACAGTAAAAATGTAAATGCTTTAAATTCATATTTAAAAAAAATAATATCGGAAAGCAAAAAAAAAAAGTGATTAAACTCCTAACAAAAAGACAATATAAATTATTAATTGACAAAAACAAGTGCACTCTTTGTGCTTTTGGGAACCAAAAAGTGATCAAAACATTTTTTTATTGTTCCGAGTATTTAACATATTATGTCCTTTACAAGAAAAACAGCAATATTATAAACAATAAAAATATAGAATTATTTTTTTTAATTTATCAAATGCATATTTCCATAATTATATTAATGTGCAAGTTTTCATTTTACTAACTAAACTAAAAAAAATGTTTCGCCGAGACATAAAATAAAAAAAGACGTAATTTAAAAAAACCGAAAAACCCGTCTGACTAAAAAAAAAGTATTAAAAATATAGGAACAAGACGCATCTAAGTATCTATACCTAACTAATTGACAATCGGAGACTAACCTACACCGTCTAACAAATAAATGTATGAGTATTGAGTACCCTCCGACTGCCAAGGTAGTTATAAAGGGTTTTTCAATACGGACGCTACAAAAGTAGAGCGACAGGGACAGCAAACGATGCCGCTCTTTTGACATTTCTCTTCATTAAGGCTTGCCATTTCATGATGGAAAGATATACGAGCCAACAACGAGTCGAAATTATTAAAATTACTACCGAAATTCGGAGTCAGTGGCCTCAACGTTAAGAGCGCTACGTCCAATTTATGGTCGTCATAATCGTCCTAGCAGATCAACAATTGAACGTCTAGTGGAAAAATTTGAATCCACAGGTACAGTACAAAATGTTCCCGTGCCAGTGAGACAAAGAAGTGCCCGTAGTGTCGAGAATATTGCTGCCGCTGAGGCTTCAGTTGAAGAAAGCCCAAATGTGTCTCTCACACGTCGTTCTCAAGCGTTGGGCATCTCTGTGACGTCGTTGTGGCGAATTTTGCGAAAAGATCTTGGCCTACATCCTTACAAGATTAAATTGACGCAAGAACTGAAGCCGCTTGACCACCAGAAGCGTCGTATGTTCGTGAATTGGGCTGAGCAACAACTTGAAAATGATTCGGATTTTCATCTAAAAATCATCTTCAGCGATGAGGCTCATTTCTGGCTGAATGGCTTCGTCAATAAACAAAATATGCGGTATTGGTCAGTTAGCAATCCACACGTACTCCATGAGTCATCATTGCATACCGAAAAAATTACGGTTTGGTGTGGTGTATGGGCCGGCGGCAAAATTGGGCCGTACTTCTTCCGTGATGATCGAGACCGGCACGTAACTGTGAATGGGAATCGCTACCGTTCAATGATAACCGAATATTTTTGGCCCCAATTGGATGATATGGACTTGGAGGACATGTGGTTCCAACAGGACAGCGCCAAACCAAGTTTGGAGAACGTGTTATCTCACGAAATGGTCCAGTCGGTTGGCCGCCTCGGTCGTGCGATTTGACGCTGTTAGACTATTTCCTGTGGGGCTACGTCAAGTCTATGGTCTATGCCAACAAGCCGGCGACGATTGATGAACTTCGTACGAATATCGAACGTGAAATTGCAGCAGTATCGGCCGATTTATGCTTGAACACCGTCGAAAATTGGGTTCAGCGTCTGGACTTCTGCAAGCGTACCCGTAGTGGCCATGCAAAAGAAATCGAGTTCCATACATAATGGCATCGAACGTACTTTCACAGGAATAAAGAATTTCATTGATATCCAAAACCGTTTTTGTTTAACGCTCTTATTGAAAAACCCTTTAGGTACTTAAATGCGTCTTGTTCCTACATTTTTAATTCTTTTTTTTTACAGTCAGTCGGGTTTTTTGGTTTTTTAAATCACTCTTCAAAATCGGTCAAGCCGTTTAGGCTACAGGGCTTCCCGTAGGAACGTACATAGGATACGCGCGAAACACATAACCCTCCCTGCGTCCAGTCGGGTAAAAGGCCTTCCCTAAACGGTGTTAAAACATTTTGTTTCAATATGATTTCGAAACTTAAAGCATTAAAATCAACAAAAAAGTGTTTTTTCTTTAAAACATACAGAAAAAGCTTTAAGTTACAAAATCTCTTTTAACAAATGTAAAACAAACCGTGTTCGTTCATTTCATAAAGTTCATAAACTTTATAAACTCTTATGTCGTTTTCGATTCAGCAAAAAGATAATTTTTTTTGATCGAGATTGCTTTTCATGCTCGATTTGCCAAAAAAAATCACCCTTTTTTATCTCAGGAACATTTGAGAAATCTCGATTTTTCCTCATATTTACACATACTTTCCTAATACCAATGTGTATGTCACTCAGTTGGCGGTTACGAATTGTTTATCGGTGGAAGGATTGCTTTTTTAACTGAATTATTAATATTTCGAGAATGGGAATGGATTTTTTATATTAAATTATTTCGAAATGAGTTATTATAAATGTGTACAAATCAATTCAAATGGATTTCCAGTGCAAGTGAAAACAAATATTTTTTGCGGCCAACTCAATACACACAAGAATCAATAAAATTCGGATTTTATGTTCGATTTGGCAGCAGAAATCTGAAAAGCCAAATCGAAACGACATAGAACAATTGTTATTTGCCCAACACAGCCGCAACACGATAACGAAATGAAAGCCCACCTTAGGCTGCCGACATCCGGTTTAAACCGGAAGAGTAAGTATAGGCTAGTTTTTTTCAAGTATGAGTGAGCCCCTTTGATTAACTTAGGCACAAATACATGAATTCAAACTGGGCTACATCCAAGGTCAAATTAAGCTTGTAGGCGATTTCTCTTTTTTGCCTGAAGCTGTCAGTCTATTTAGTAGTTAGTTTATGTTTACTTCATTGTGTTCAATTCATCTGTTTCTGTATCTGTAGGTTTTCTTCCCTCGCCTTGTTATCAGAAGTCACAACGTATTGGCAGTTACTTCCAACTAAAATCACATATCGACGTCCTCATTCCATGAAACTTGTACTCGCATGCGATCCACAACCATGACACCATTTGTCACAAACAATATCTTCTGTCCTACTAAACATTTCAATTAAGTTGCCAATTTTGCGAGCCGCCCACGGCAGTGCATTCAACCGAATGTAAATGGGCAAAATATGCAATCTAACCCAAATTTATCCTGCCGTTCAATGAAACTTTCCTACCATCATTATACACACTTCAATGGCAACATCCAGGCCCCCATAGCCCAGACTCCATTATAAATTCAAAGGAAAAGAAAAGACAAAAAAATTAAATCAAATCGAAATTGTTTTGGAAAGGTTAGCACGAATGGGTTCCCGAAAAAAAAAATAAACCAAAAAATAGGTAAAACTAGGTCTACCTGCATTTACCATACCCATCAGCCTTCAATTGGCCCCACACGACAGAGTCGTGCCAATTCAACCGCAAAAGAGAAAACTTCAGCATTTTCAATATGCAAGATGCTGCTCCAAATAGATTCTTGGCAACGAGCGCACCTTTGATTGCAGACGCTGCGCTGGGAACTGGGACGACATGTCCTTGAACTCAATCTGCGTTTCATCCGCATTATTGTCTTTCAGTTGGAATTGGATGTATAGATTCATTTAAGATGTCCTTCTATTTCCATGTATAGAGTCATTTAATATGTACTGGCACGCCCAACCTGCGTCCGAAAATCCATCTTCGACGGATGTAACTCTTTTTGTTTTTCTTCTTATCTTTTCACATAAATGTTCTTCTTCTTTGTTTCACATAAATTCCGTGCACCTGTGTTTACCTCCACGGATTACGGGAGGTATACATCACGCCGGGTGGTCCATAATTATGGCCCCAAGAAAGTGCTGAATCTGTCCAGATAGATTTGTTTGCCTTGTGCATTTGGTACCGGCGAAAGAGCGTATTAAACTGAATGATATCGTAAAGTGCGATTATTTACTTTTTGTCGGATATTCACACAGTTGGCTCAGGAATAGGGTGTCCTACCGTGCACGGTGTGGAGATTTTTTTCCTTTTTATTTATTTTACGTGGGAATGACTCTTTAGGGGAAAGTTAATGTCCGCCTTTGCGAAAGTCGACTGCCAAATTAAAAAAAAAAATTTGTAAGGGATAGCTTGGTCCCATATAAGAAGTGTTTTTTCGGTGGTCTTGCAGATCGTTAAATCAAATCATAAATGCTCTGCCAATAAGCGAGAGGTTGATATTGATATTTCATTTACAACCCAATAATTCGAAGGAAGGAACAACTTTCATGGGCTTTAATGGATGAGATGACTTTCGAGTGGTCGGAGTACCTGGACCTGGAGGTATGTTATCGGTCCTTCATCACCTGCAAGTGGTTTTAAAATGTTAAGTAAATTAGTGGAAAGTTGGACTCCATTAGGCTCTGTGGGATTTTGGAGGTCATTTTAAAATTTCTTTCATTCCGGCAGCGGTTCCGCAAGTATGGAAAACAAGACACGTCTCGGAAACCGTCCTAAACACTGCGTATGAGTTGTGAGTTCTTATGTTATTGACGTGCTCTTTTTTAGTTTTGGGGCTCTTAAGTAGAGCTACAATCGAAAACATTTTTTTTTACATATTTTTTACTTTCGAGTTTTGTGTGGGAATGGATTCTATTACCAAATTACTGTTCTCAATGGCTTTTTTCAGAACTTCGTGAGAGCTCTTTACTGAAATAACTGCCACATGATTCTAGACAGCTTTTCTGCTCTTTGCAGCACACATAAGTTCTAGAATCGAGCAGCGAAGGGTCTTGTTATCTCGCGAAAACCCGCAGTTTTTCGCGACAGTTTTACAATTTTAATTTTATTTCTGCAGCATTGAAGATGCGGCTGTGCAGTGACTTAAAGAAACGTCGATCCACTACTCAGATATTTTCGTATCGCTGTTTGACTTTCCAATTCAGTTCAGGATTGAAATGTTTATATAAATCCAAAAGGAAATAAATTCATTGGGCGCGGATCTAAATGTTTTTCTTAAAATTCTGCATTGCAAGCTCTGTCTTCTCACACAAAATGTCTGCTTTTCCAAATTCTGCTTTTTTAGTTCTGCCTTACAAAATTCATCTTTTCAAATGTAAAGCAATAAAATTTAGCTTTTTTCCAGCTAACAAATATAAACAAAAACCAAAAGAGCGTGCTATTAAATTTTTTCCAAACCTTTTTCCATTGTCTTGCAGAATTTTGTAAAGCAGAATAAACAAAAAAAATATTTTGAAAACCGAATTTTGTAAAAAAGAATTTTGACCCTTGCAGAATTTCGACCCCAAAGCATTAAACTGTGTAGCCAAATGAATGTCCGAGCAAAATGCTGCGCTATAGTCCATCCGCGTAAATGGGTACCTGCCACTGATTACATTGCTCAAAAGTCGCTCTGTTCTTCTCTTTTTTGAATTGAGCGGAGGTTTTGTAGGAGGTGTGTTCAGTTTACGGTTGCCCATATTTATTGGTATGGTGAAACAAAGTCTTAATGTTCATGTAAAATAAGACTAAACTTAATGACTTAATGAATAAGGGCACATCAAAAAAAAATAACTACCTCCACGACCACGACTTGTGTACGGGTTGGTGTCAAAATTCTGGATGGGTCAAAATTCTTTTTACTAAATTCTGCTTTCAAAATTGTGTTTTCAAAATTCTGTTTTTCAAAATTGTGCTTTAAAAATTCTGCAAACAATAAAAAAAGGCTTGAAAAATGTTCAAAAGTGCGAGTTTTTCAAATAAGCTGAATTTTATTGCTTTACATAAGAAAATCAGAATTTTGTAAGGCAGAATTAAAAAAGCTGAATTTCGTAAAGCAGAAGACAGAATTTTGCAAAGCCGAATTTTGCAAAGCAGAATTTTGACCGGATCCCCTTGTGTACACCACGAATAAAGGATTTTGGTTGACATTTTTTTTCCAATTGTTCTGTACACGAACCCACGAAGTGACGTAATCGAAATAGAATTATCTATGACGTTGTTTTGTATTAACGACTACGCCACATGTGCCGTGCATTTTCTTAGAACAAGAAATAACTACGTCACATGACAAGTTCTATACTTCTATAAACTATAAGTAACCTATTTTTATTTCACTCAATTCCCGCAAGAAGCTCTCAGGTTTTATGTGCTGAGCTAGTGATCTTGTGCCAGGAGAGGTAGGAAAATCACTGGTTTTCTTTCCTTTTTGCAAATCGCAGGCTCTTTGGCTCATTTTTCGTTGACGCATTGATATTATTTTCTCACAGTAAAACCGTTCCAACTGAAGCTAAAAACAGAGTTAATAAATTTTCTTAGACTGTGAACACAACATCTGACAAGTGAATAGCAAATTCGGAACTACAAAGTCTTCAAATATTCATTAAAACGCACTCTCGAGGGAATCGCCCTCAGGTTTGAGTTTCGTTGCTGAAGAACGCTTGGGGTTCGTGTATCTACTAAGTATTTTTATTAGTTATTTTAAGGGCTTTTCGAAGTATGGGGTATAATTTCAAATTTGTTGCCATTAAATGCGTTGTGTGGGTCTTCTGTCGACCTTTTTCTGTGAACTGCGTGTGTTAATTTCACTTCATTTGGTTCGTGTACGCGCTATATCGAGATTCAACTAACTTTTGCATAGCGTTTGGTACGTAGGATATTTTTTTCCTACACCACCTTTGGTATTCAGTCTTATAATAGTCCTTGACAACACATTCAACATCTGTTCAATGATCCTTGTAATGAACATTGAGGTATATCTGCTCCATTTTCGAATTGGAAATTTTCTTATTGATGGAATTATATAAACAGCTCCAGGACGGAAACATCAGAAACCAAATGAATTAATATCCGCCCAGGTACACGACTACATACCTGTTGTAATACGACAAATTCAGGCTGAGGCCATTTATTTCTGCATCCGGCATAAGCCAATTACCCAAATCAGAAAACCAAATTCCTTAAGTTTCCTCAATTCAAAAGGTATCCCCATAGGGACAATTAAATTCCAACTTTCTGCTTCATTTGATGTCAATTTCACAAAAGAGATACCTATCTGCTGGAGAATACAACAAACAGAAGTAACCCCTATTCTTCCTTGCAGACATACGACTTCCAGAAATTGCTTTTGGGGAAACTTGATCACAGATGGCAAAGTACTCCACCACAAATATTGCGTCAAGGCGTTAAACTTTGACTTGCAAACAGCGATTACATCGCGACGTCGCTACATCCTTGTAGGAGTTGAAGACAAACACATCCCAAAACAAATAGCTACGTAAAAACAAAAAAACTATGTCAGCTTGTTTAAGTTCGCCCTCGCAGAAGTTTTAATTGGAAAAAAAAGAAAACTTTTAACCAGATGTAGAAAATTTCCTCAGCGATGATGACCACTTGAAAGGGAATCGTAGTCTCATAACGACGAAAGTAGAAAATTCTCGGATAATCCTCGGAGGGATTCATAGTTTCCTGTCAGCGCATTAGGTTCTCATTATGTCGGGACGAACTACCGGAAGGAGTGGTAGATAATTGAAGATTTTCCGAGAGGATATCTCACACAAATTGAAAGGGAAACGCGCGCTCTCGACTGTAAGAAGAAACAACAGACGAGATTGCATAAATTCAATTCAATAAAAGTATATTACCAAGCGCCATCAGCAGGAGACATAAATTGGTATACTCACTTCTGGACTAATATCCGTTGCATTTGCACTTGACACAAATTCTCGTAGGAAGCCGTCCAGTTCGGTTCCCTCGATGTAGCCATTTCCTATACGAAAGAAAGGAAAGGACCATGCAACTGTAATCGATATTGAGATTGGCAAACATTCAAGCGAACTTACCATCTTTGTCATAGTGACTCCACACGTCCATGAATTGGTTGGCAGAGAGTTTCTTCAGCTCGCGCGATTCTGGGTCCCGATACTGACGCATGAAATTCTGTGCTTTTTCGATTTGTAAACGTTTTGCTGCAGCTGCTGCGTCCATTGTTACTTGCTGTGGGTATGCTGGGTGTTCACAAGTGTCCTCTGCTTTCCGTCTGAGCAGATCTGATACTGGAAATGGAAAAATGCAAGAATTTCTGTTTTAGAAAAGTATTTCACACACAGAGACATAGAGGAAGTGTATAACATCCATTAAATTTGCTGTGTTATCTGGGCGCCCCCATTCGCTTGGCCGGTCTTTTCGTGCTTCCCTCTCAATCGGATATTATTTTTCATTGTGTTCGGGTGTTGGAAAGCAGTCACATGCAGTTATAATAGGGACCGATATCGGGACAAAGAATAAGAGAGAGAGAGAGAGGGATATACACTGGCCAGGACATTAAGATATGCCTGGGTCTTGGGAATATCTTCAAGTTGTGCCAAAGATGTGATTATACGCTGCTGGGCATTCAAACTGGATTAGGGGATGATTTCGGAAGTGCAATAGGAACCGTTTAGACTGTTTTATGATGTCCTTTTTTAATTCGTTGTTTAGAAAACTGCATTTCCAGAGATTGTCTTGAGGCGATAATGAGCTTTCCTTTTGTATCAGCTGTGGCAGATATACAAGTTTATGGTTATTAGGTTTTTGGTTTTAAAAATCTGGCTGCAGATGCATGGAGACAGCTGCACAAAACAAACAAACGTACCCTTTGGTGGGCAAAGACTCACTGATGTGTGAGCTTAGATGGGGCTACGGTGGAGATCTGCATTTGAAACAGGTTTTCCTTCTGCTCCATTTTTGGTCAAGTGCCAGAGCTAAAGGCGAAAGAAGACTACGAAAGGAGATTACGTCGGCACCTCAACTTGAGTTGCCCAAAATGCGGGCCACAGATGCTAAGACTACGAGACCATTCAGAGCCTTGATAGATCTTTCTGGTGATGACCTACTTTAGATATTGAAGGCGGGTCCTTCACATAAAAAAGCAGAGTCTCCTTACAGTTTCTTAAAGAAAGTTGCGAAGCCCTAAACTAATGAAGTGTTGAGAGATTACTGCTGCGTTCTTAGAATTACAAGATATCGAAGAGTGGACTTACAAATCGCCAACTTATTTGCCGAAATGTTTGATAATTAATTTCTTCTTACACCTTGGAACTGGGAGGGAGCCACCAGACATTTGTCAGCTTGAATATTGACGTTTGACTATTAAAATTGCTTCTAAAATACGACCCGACTTATTCGCCGAAAGATTTAACGCACACCTTTAGAAGGACATTATTCTTTCACCTTGGAGCTGGAATGGAGCCACCAGACATTTGTTTTGTTTAATATATCCTTATCCATATTAAACATAACAAAAGTCTAAGTTTCTCTTAATTTCAAGCACCATTTAGAACCACGTGCCACTATCTATTTATAATCAAAATTGAAAATATTTCCATGACGTTTATCGTGTAACAAATTTCGACACAACTCCTTTCCATTTTCTTTTCCTCTGTCTATATACGTCACAACATAAGTAATAACTACGATAGAAGCTCGTACACACTTCTGTGCAGACAATTGATTGTATTTTGCAACGAAACTGAGGCAACAGTTCCATGTAAATTTATATTTCTTTGATTCATGACCTAGGTCATGGTTAAAATCGAAGGTTTACTAATAGTCGATACTTTCTAATATTATATAATTCTTGACAAAGTAATCAGGCATCCCGGAAGCAAACGACAATTGAAAACCTCCTCAGATTCTCCATCTTCATCAACAGGAAATTACGCCAACAAATGAAAATGGAAAAAAGCCCAAAAATCTCCATACAAAGTTGTGGTGGTTTTTCCTAGGCAAAAACGCCCAAATATTTTGCCGCAAATGCCGCGAAATTTGGCTTTTTTACAATAAATGTTTTGGGCATTTTTTCCATTAAAGGAAAATGGAAAAAAAGCCAAAAAAAAAATGTAGAAAAAATAACAGAAAAGTTTTTTTTCCAAATTAAAAAGGAAAATACGATAAAAATTTTTTTTTTGTTTTACAAAAAAGCTGCATAAAGTTGCATTCTTTGGCTTACTTTTTATCTTGTTTTGCCATAAAATAACATTACTTTAAATGCTTTTACCTAATTTCAAGAGCATTGATGTAGCACGTGCGATCACGCGTAATCAGTATATTAGTTAGTGGTTTTTCGCTTAGTCGCGCTTAAGTGCAATCTTAAAAGAAGTAATAAAATGGAAAATTTCAATTATGAAATAATAAGTGGAAAACAAGTAAATAAAAAAAAGTCTGTATATAAGGGAGGCGGCGCATCTTTAGTTTCATTTCAGAAGAACTACGGCTAAGTAAGTCCACAACGAGTTTTGGGCCTAATTTCCATAATAAATTCTGGAAATTAAGCCAGAAATAAAACGGCTTTCTTGGTCTTATTTCCAAATCAAATTTGGAAATTATGCCAAAATAATAAACTTTTTCTTTTTTATTTTATTTTTTAGCTATTTTTCCAAAAACATGACCTAATTTCCTGGCATTCTGGCCAATTTTCATTTTTAGTTTTTGGCGTTTTTGCCAAAATTATTATTGTTTTGGCCTTTTTTCCAAAAACATTTTTTGGCCTAATTTCTTTTGGCGTAATTTCAGGGAGCCAAAATTAACTACGGCGGACTATGTTAAATTCGAAAATTGTGTTCTTTCCATAAATAACTTCTCCAATTGGATGTTCTTGTGAGCCTCCAGAGGGCGCTATGTTTCCCACAACTAAGCAGAGTACACAAGCATGCTTTCAGTTAATTTTCATGTGTCAAAACCAGATTCCAAACGGATTAGAGAGAGATTACGATGCGATTTAATTAAAAAAAAATAGTATAAAAAAACCTGCAGAGGGCGCCACGGTGTGTAGAACAATTGTGTTACGTCAAACCGGGCCAGGATCCTCTGCAATAGTTCCCTTTGAACTGTTTCTAACGATGCAATAAGTAGAATACTCGGTTTGCAGAGAACTCAAAACTAAGAACCGAGCGGATAGAGGGCGCCTCGGTGCATTTATCTGGAACAAATGTCTTACTGCCATAAGCCCATGAAGACAAGTTTTTTTTTTACGACGATGCTAGGCATTGAGCTTCACACAGAAACTATTTCACACATATAATTCGGTTGGCGCTATTTTCACATACAAAAAACGCCACTTGGCGAAGCAGATGCTTCCATATAAAATCATAAGGGAGACTTCCAAATCTTTCTTTGAACTTCAGGTAAGGAAAATCATAAAAACAAATAATTCGGTCAAAACTTTTATGGGACCATCGGCCTTTGTATTTTTAGGACGATATAAAAAAAGGACAAGCTACTAAGCTAATAGCTGTTTTCAAAGGCTTTCTCATGGCAATTATACTCTCTTGTGTTTGTAAAACATTAGGTAGAGATGAATCACAAAAAAAAAACTTTCATTTTTGCGTTTCCAAGGATGAAACCTGAAATCCCCTGCTCAGTCCAGCGCTCTTACCACTGATAATCACCGCAGTATTTTTTCTACCATAAATTCAAACCCCCTTGTTGTATTTCCTCTTCGATAACTGATTCCATATCGACTGAATTGATTTCAATTCAAAATACAACATCGATTTATATATCTTTTCATTACTCCCCCCAGAGTCCTTCAACTCAAAGTTGAATCTCTCCTCGAGTGAAGAAAAAAATCAATTTCTGATATGAGATCCTGCATTTCAATGGCCTTTTCAATATGCGAACTGCTTTCACTGCTACATCGATAAATTAATCATGGACATTGGATAGCTTTTCCCGCTTTTTGGTTGGCTGCTGTGTTATGAATTTCATGGCGTTTTGATTTGTTACATCGACATCGCGTTGCAAACGCAATGCATCACTTACTTTTCTGGGAATCGTCAGATTTTATGCGTTTTCTCGGACCATACTAGAGGTGTATATTCCGATGACACGAATGTGATTAATGTCGCACACTGATGGTTGTTTTTTGAACTAGACGCAGGTGATGCCGCTTTTGGTAAAGAAATGTATTTCAAACATTGAAACTTTAAATGTATTTCAATGAATTGCATGTCAGTTCGACATTCAAGTAACTGATTTTGCAATGTGCCGAAAAGGAATACCGACACTTTGGGCTTACACCGATTACTTAATCCAACAGTTTCGTGTTTTCGGTTGCATTTGATTAGCCTTCCATTCATTCCAGTTGGGTGAGGTTTCCGAAAAATGTTTCTGACGTGAACAGATTTAATAGCAATCAGTTGAGTAAATATTTTCCAAGTCCCGCAGCGAATACGACATGACACGACCTTCGCCAATACCACAAAGGCACATGTATGCCAAATCCTACAATTCACCTCTTTGCATTTACCAAATTGGGTATATAGCAAATATTCGTCCATCAGCAAACTCAGCATAAAACTGGTTGGGGAATTTTCACCATCAACAATACAAGTCAATAAAAATGAATTCAATGTAAATTCCTCCATCTATTTGTATCCGCTGTCATACTTAATTCCATTAGCGTGACAGTTCATATGATAAATTGCTCCCTATCCTCTTGCCTCCTCTGCAGACCAAGCAGCTGGTTACTCGTATTTGTTTCCATACGACGAATTTAGTCATCAAAACAAACATCAATTATAAGCACACCAAACAAATGTGTGTTGTGACAGTTGAAAACTATGGCAAACTACTTGAAAATGGAATGGAAATGTTTTTCTCACCCCCATCAATTTGAAGACACTTTTCGATTAAATTTAACGCACACCCATCTGCGGAGAAATAGTGCTACACTTCCTTCCTGTGCGCGATAGAAGTTTTCTCGCGTGAGAATTTTTTTTCTTCAGCACATAGATGTAGGTACGGAAGCCGACGGGGAGTGTGATACATTCGAAATGATCTTTGGAAAATATATATAAGTGTATGTAAGCGCCATGAAAGTTTCTACAAAATACAAAATTTGTTTTCGGAGCGCTTCAGGACGGCGAATGTGTGTTCAAGGTAGTTGGTTTGGGGTTAAGGAATCACTTCCTTTTCTGAGATCTTTTCACGGGGAAATCATTGAAAAAGTTTCGTTTGGTTTCTCCGCGTGTGTTGGGTGACTAATAAAGATAAGTTTGGCTATAAATACCTGAGATTATTCGCGAGGAAAGATATTTTCATACTTAACGACAAAGTTGAGGATTTTTAACCAAGGAAAGCTATTATGTGAGCGAGTGCAAGGAAACTTTTGGAAGTTTTCTACACTTTTACCGGTTATGCAATGATAAGGTGGGAGGAAGTAGAAGGGCTTGGTTATGTGAAGAAAGCTCGCACATGGTGCATAGGTGAAAAAGACATTCATCAACTCCTTTGTGGGAAGTATGACATCGCAGCTGATCTTTAGTTTTGAACAGACGTTGGCTGGAAGTGATTATCTCACAACACAGGTGTCTCCATGCGACTGTGAATAGAACCCCAAAAATTTGCGGAAAATTAGAGATATATTTTCATGCGCACATTCATCAAAAGAGATACAGAAAAGATAACTCATTGTGTTGTGGGCGTTCAATGAATCATAACAGATTATCGGCTGTGGGTTTAATGACATTTACTTATAGTTTTATTTAAAAGCGGTCATGAGCTTAGCTCACACTGTATTCTTGCCTCAAATTGCACTCATTGAGAAGCTTCCAATTACGCACAATGGTGCGCATTTTACGAATTGGTTTCACATCCTTGATTTATTTATTATTCAGGCGGTGGTGTACCTCAAAATACATATCTTTCGCACAAGCTTCTTACATTGGCACCTTTCTCCCATTGACGCACTCCAAATTGGTTGAAGCTGCTTCTTGACTGAGGTCGTTCTCCTGGGTAAGCTTTTTTTTTAGTATTCTCTACGGACAAGCTACGAAAAGTTGGTGTCGATTTGATCTAGAACATTTTTACGATTTATTTTGTATTACCATTGTTCGTTACATAAATAAAGTGCACGACTGGGTCGCACGAAACTTTCTCGTTTAGTGCGAGTCTGACTGAAGTTCAAAGTCATTTAAGCAAATCTTTTTCTCGGGATGTAAGCATTACTTGGTTTTTAGGGTTTTATCGAAATCGAAAATGGGGTTTTCGAGATATGAGCAATTTTTAAAGTGAGCGTTTCCAGTGATTCGAATTGAAAATTAAGGACGCAATAATTTTGAAAACATCAACTTTACTCTAAGTTTGCATTTTGGTCAAAATCATGCCGTTTTGAGGTAAACTTGGGAAAACTATATTTTTCAAAAATGCCTTTTTTCAAAAATCCATTTTACGATAATACAGAGAAAAACTGAGTTTTTCATTAAGCTAGAAATGACCATATTACCTTAGAAATGAATTTTTGTTACAATTTTTTGTTACAATCGCATGGACCGTTTTCGAGATATGTCCAAATTTGAAAAATACCGTTACTCGATTTTTTTGCGGAAAACTGAGTATGCACCTTTTACTGTTTACCTCACCCACTTAAGCTTAAATATCAATTTTTGTTGAAATCGTTAAAGCCGTTTTCGAACAAATCACCGTCCGGACCATCTCTCCGAGTTCGCGTCCGCGCAAAATGCGATTGCGCACACAATATTTCCACACATAATTTCACGAAAAATTGAATAAATCGGTGGTTTCAAATGTTCCTACAAAACAAAATGAATAATAACTGCAAACAAGGCGATTTTTTCATTGCGCACATCTGTGTGCGTTTTCGGTTTTCAATTAAATTTGTCATAATTTGCTAATATTTCTCGAAGGTAGAAAGTTTTTGCTAGACATTACCTAACAAATGATTGTGCACCTATTGTTTTATGACTCATTTTTCAATATGCAACGAAAGTGGGTGAACGACCACGGTCGCCTGTGCCTAGTACTTTATTCTTGCTTTAACGAAGATTATTGAACGATGTAAATGAAAGTTGAAATACTCCTTTAGAGCTCCAGCTGTATGTTTATAGTACTTAAAGCTTGCTGGGATGACTTTAATTCACACCTTTGATATGTCCTGATCCTGATATATCTTTCACGACAATAGGTACCAAATGACAAATGTCTCTGCGAGAGCTATATGGTCCATATAACCTTCGAAAACATAATCTTGATTGCAACCACAACAAACTTGCGAGACTAATACACGCTTAATCGAGAATGATGATCCAAATATTAACAGAGAATTTGTCATCAATGCGGCAGTCTGTATTAATATCCTTCCGCCAGCAAAAATAAATGCGACCTCCCAGCCTGAAGGCCATCAAAAGCCGGAAGATAACAGAAATAAAACTACAACAAAACACGGAAACACCAAAAAAAAAAGATCCCAACCCCACACAACAAGTGAAAGTGAGTCCTTATTAAGGATCATTCATCTTAGGAAGACAGACCACTGCCTTGCATTCAGAGAAGATGACAAGCCACAGCACTCCATTCTATGCGTCACCCCCAGACCCCAGTTGTAGCTGTAAAAGGATGTAAAGATGGTGTCATCGTCATCACATTGCCTGAAGGATAAGTTCTACGAGTATGCCATTCTTGGGTGCGGTTTCAAAGTTCTCTGTTGTATACACTTTTATTTTCCGAGCTGTTGTTGTTCACCGTTCACGAGTTGTTTGTCACCTTTGTGATGAATGTCCCAGAGCTGTCAAAGGATTAGTGTGCGTTGACCTAATGATAAGATACTGTTGTCAACTTTCAAGGGAAACAGATACACAACACAACTTGAGGGCGAAATAGGAAGCAGGCAATATAACTGTAGCAAATAAAAAGGGATAAAGCCTTACCCAGCAAAGATAAGATGTATAAATTAGTTTAGCCTTAGTCCTAATCGTTTGGCCGCTTATTTATTCGAAATTAAGTTGTTGGCGGGGGCATTTTTCTCGCTGTCAAGGTGTTTTCCTTTTTTTCCAGTTGCTGCCATGTTTGCGTTGTAGATTGCGGTAAATAAATTGCCTATCTGCACAGAGCTACCACCGATGCCCGATGGTGTTTGTTTTGGGTTTTCGCTTTTCCCCAAATTTAGTGTCGCTAAGTGAGGTAATTTTAATGGGACGTGGATTTGTGCGTCTGTTTGCAGATAATTGCGGCTCCGTTTGGGGCGCCAATACATAGGGGGTGTGCGATAGGCCAACGGATTTATAGCGACACAGTTAAAAAGTGAGGATGCATAAGTACCGGGTCGGGTTAATTAAATTTATTGTGGCAATTGCTGTCGTTCGTCCGAGCATTGTGTGAGCTCATAATTGAGTGGTTGAAAAACATTGACCACAACCTCCACCAAATATATAAATGACAAACGCTTACCTCCAATCTAACCACAAACCAGTATCGCACAATCCATTTATTACATCGCAAATGAAGCTATCTCCGACCGCCTGCCTACCACAATTATAGCAATTAAAAGTGTACACATGCATGTCATTTCCTTTAACAGACACAAGTGCGCTCTGCATGTCACTGAACAATATTATTGATAGCCCCTCGACTGAGGTAAACGACTAACAATGACACAATGTTGACTAAACGAGTCTTTTCTTGTCCCATCATCGTTTTCAACTTTTCCGCACACTCCCACACACATCCGTTACCGTAGCGCACACCGGTGGTGCTCTTTTCAACCATAAAATGCATTTGCATAACCTTCACTGCAAACAATATGTAGGTGCGTATGACGCCTTTGAGAAGCGAGCATAATTAGAAATTCCTTGAGTCCTTGCACTCGGAACGAACAGGGAACAATGTGAGCGAAAAAAAGTTACACGTATATAACTTAAAAGTATTTAACCTGGGGATTAACTTGAAAATGCACCCTCACTCATCCATTGTATGAAAATAAATTCCCATTTATATCCTTCACACTTTAATGCCGCCGCACATTAAGACTAAAGGATGAGGCAAAAAATAAAAATGCAGCACACACAAAGGTTAGGTATATATACGTTAGAATTTATTGTTGAGACATTATTTATGCAAGTTTCGTCGTCCGAACAAAGCATTTGGAGGATGTACCCATAGGGAGAAGGCGAAGTTTCCTTTTTCTCAGTGAATGGGGCCATTTATTTATTTGGAGTATTTTTTTTTCTTCTCAGTTTCAGTGCAGGATACTCCCCTCTCAAGTGCATGTGTCAGTTACTGTTCAAGTTGCTGTCCCATGGAGTTGGCTGTGTGATGTCTTACAAGGACATTATGTGATTTGCCATGGGGGTGTTCAACAACACAGCATATATAAGTATTTAAATGCTGTTTGCGCAAAAGAGAGTGTAAGGACTTTCAATATGTGGATATGCAACTTTGTTTGGGGATATTCAAACTTGGGAAAAACTACCAGAAATGTATTTGAAAATTTCGAGAGGTGAAGTAAACATTTGAAAAACCGATTTGCAATGGAATCTTCACAAGTATGAGAGTTTTTCTTTTATATATCTTTAGACATATGCACTAACCATCGCTAAGTAAGTGATTTAAGTAAAAATGCAGCTTTCATTGCGGACAATGAATATCGCTTTAAAATAGCGCACATGTGTTGTAGAACAACTGTTCCCTTCTGCGTAGTTTGGGGCGAAATCGAATTAGCTCTTTTAATTTAAAGCACAGTAAAAAAAAAAACCGTTCTGAAAAATGGCCAACTCAATAAGGACTCAAATCCAATAGAACCACAGAGCACCAACCGATTCCGCTGCCAATTGCAGTGGACCTTGAGACAGATAACCTTGAATTCGCCTCTCACATCTTCTGGTGTAACTGCCTCTCCTGAATCGCCACTTATGATATACAAAACAAATATTGATTTAGCAAAATCACAACCATTGCCAAGGCAAAACGTAAATGCCTTGCCATTTTATTTACAAGTAGCACGCAGTTGAACATACTTTCGAAAGCGAAAGCAAGCCTTGTTTGCTCCACCAGCTATTTTATTTTTCCCAAAAAAACCATTGAGTAATAATTTATATGTCAATGTAAAATCGATATCCACAAGGGACATGCAGACAGTATTCACTTTTGTGCTTTGTTTTCTTTTTCGGAGGACCATTTCATAACCTAGGTTATGTCGTCGAAGTTTCTGTGCTTTGTACATGTACGGCTGTCCCCCCAGCCCTTTGGGCAATGTAAAAAGAAAGCTATTAACTTAACTTCGCAATCTGGTGGAACGTGTTGGCTGTTTACACGATAAATAGGCGGGGGTAAAGAGTGATTCAGTGCCATCCCCCATAGTGGTAATATTCATATTTTATGACAGGAACGTGAATTCAATTACTTTCTAGAAATAGAAAGTAGTAATAATCTTAATTGAGCGATTAGAATGCAGAAGGTTTTTCCTATTTTTAGGGAATCTTACTCCGTAATGGGATTTACTGATCAAGTGAAGACAGAAATGCTGCAATCATTCTGAATTGACCACGAGACAAGGGGGCTTTGTCTCTTTTAAATCAATTTCACTAAAAGCTAAACCCGAAACGCGTACACTCTTCTGTTAATGACAATCGTCTTCGTTGCGCTTTGATTGAAGGAGTGCACTTCAATTAATTTCGAACGTGTAATCTCGCTCCTCGGGCTTTTCTCGTCGAGTGAATCAGACAATGGAATGAATGAACGCCTTTACTTTGCACTCAGCAACAATGGGTGACGGGGATGTTTTATTCGTAATCAGGAAATCGATTTGTAATTTAAGGGACAACGAAATGCATGGTGTTCATGGGAGAAGAGTGGGCACTGTGTAAGTTGAGTGAAGAAGAGCGCACTACAAAGAGTTGATGATTGAGTATTAATTTTCTGGGAAATATTTTGCGGTTGTTTAGTGAGGACAATAACCTTGAAGGGGGTGTGTAAATAAATTCTAATTACGGTTTGGAAGTAGCGTTTTCGTTTCGCACAAAAACCATTTAATCATTACAAATTTTAACCTTAAATTTGCTAAATCGTTCAATCCCACATTTTATGGGTTGGGGTCAAAATTCTGTATGGGTCAAAATTTTTTTTAAAAAATGATGCTGTTCAAAATTATTCATAAAAAGCGGGCGCTTTTGAACATTTTACAAACCTTTTTTAATTGTTTGCAGAATTTTGTAAAACAGAGATGGAGAGAACATTTTTTTTCTTATTTTGACTTCTCTTTTTCTTAATTTTTATTTGTAACTTTTATGTCCTCCTGGGAGGAAAATATAAAAATGTCGTGGGTATTTTGTAAAAATACGATTTTATTTTATTTTTATTATAGAAATACGAAAGTAAACAAACGAAGCGACACTGATATTTATATTTTTTAGGTAAACTGAGGAAAAGTCTTTGTCTGTCCATTAAACCATAAATCGCAGCGTAACAGTAATTACAACGAACCTCCTAGGAAAATCGTCTTATCGTATTTTAAGATTCTACCGAATCGATGGTCGAAGGAGTTTTGATTAAACATCATTTCGGCTATCCTTTTATACTGCCGGAATGAAAAAGAAAACAAATGAAATTATAATAAATGAAACTTGTCATTTCTGACTGCTTCATATTTTTTTTTAATTGAATTTCGCATTTTTTTTTTTTCAACAGACATTTTTTGTCAATTTTTAATCTAGTTTTTCTTGTTTCTTTTAAATTTTAATTTTATTTTTGTTTAAAAATTAAAAGTAAATAATTTTTAATGTTTTATAAATTTAAAATTGTTTTTTTTTTTATATCTGTTTTTTTCCTCTTGTTTACATTTGTTAGTTGGAAAGAAAGCAGAATAAGCAGAATTTTATTGCTTTAAATTCGAAAATCAGAATCTCAGAATCAGAAAGCATAATTTAAAAAAAACACAATTTCGTTAAGCTGCATTTTTGTGTGAGTAGACAGAATCTTGCAAAGCAGAATTTCGACCGGATCCCACATTTTATATCAAAAATATGGACTGTACGTTGTTTTTGATATCTTAAAAATTGCAAGTGTGCTATTGCAGCATAAGCATAAGTTGCATACAAACTGTGATTGAGCATTTTTTGATTGCGCACATGAGTGTGCGTTTCCATATTTGAATGAAATCTGCTTATATATTTTTTTTTCTTGCATATGGGCATCATTTGACGCCCCCATTTAAGTGGGCTGTTGTATCATAACAAATTGCGTTCGATCTTGTTTTGATTGCGCACATGAACGTGCGTTTTCGTAATGTAATGAAATCCGTTTAAATTGTTTCTTATTTCTTGAATCTGGGCATGATTTGACGTAAGTTTTCTAACAAGGCACGATTACCCCTTAAATTTTGTCCTAATTTTTCAAACCACAATGAAGATTTAACTAATATGGTCGCATGAAAATAAATCATTTCTTTGTTTAACGATATCTGATGGCTGGTGTACCTGACAACCAGCGATATTGACTGAACTATGACAGGTAGCACGTTGCGCACACATTTTTATTTTATCTCTTAAGGACTCCCAATGCGGCTGAATATTAACTGGCTTTAAATAAATGGATGGATAAATATTTCAAAGTAGATACTTCAACATCATTGCTGCGGAGACATTGATTTTCGTCTAAAGTGGAGTTAGAATTAAAATACTGGGCCGTGTCAAAATGCAGCTTATTAGCTGATAGTTGCGCACATATTGAACTGCATCTCAAAGTGCTCAGACTTAATTAGTGGAACAATAGTTGCGCACACACTAATTTTTGTCTTAATTTGCTTGGAAGTTATGTGCTGGCTCTAATTCAAAAGCAGTTCAATCATATATTGCGCACATATAGATTTTCGAATTAAATGGTTTAACTCAACTCAATATACACTTGACACAACGCTTGTCCAAGAAAAAATGTAAAAAGCACGCTTTGAAAAGATATTTTAAAATTTTGCGATGCACAACGGAGAGCAACGAACTATAAACCTTTCCCAACGAGTTGGTTGAATAGATTTTAGAATCTCGTACCAATAAATTGAATGTGTCAAATTCAAAATTGATTAATTGGCCACGTAGTGTACGACCGGCATTGGGTTGCATAGAATGTTTGTGGATACATTGACCTATAGTTGCGTTAGCTTTTTTCAATTGCGGTAGTGATGAATGTTTTTTAGGAAGAGAGTGTCTTTAAAGGCCCAGTAACCCCTTTCAGTGAAGCACTGAATTTCGTTTTCTTGTTTGCCTGAAATTCAAAAGTTTGCTATGTTTTTTCTAGCTTTCACTTAGCCTTCCTTTTCTCTTAACGCGGCATTTGTATGAAGCACTGGCCATTTAGTTTTCGCCAAGTATCTGCTCAGGTGTGCCGTTTGCTTGCTTCCCATTTGTAACCCTTGCCTATATCAGTTAAATTTGCGCGACAAAGATGATTGAACATGAAATAACTACAAGACGATGCCAATTGTTTTAAAAAAAATCGTCTGTATTTCTACAGACTGGACTATATTTCACCGAGTGGACCAGGACGTGTTTTTCTTTAACAAAAACCACTCGTAATGCAATAATTATTTCATGCATACCGTCGGACTGTCACCAAATCACATTCCTCACTTAACTTTTCCCACTGCCTAATCGACTTATTCCAAAATACACAAAATCAATTGAAGGGATGTTTTCTCAAGCGCAAGGGAGGCGAACAAGGGTATGGTGGAACCAAATTAAAGACACGAGAAAATATGGTCTAAAGCAATGTTACGTATTATCCTTGGGACACTTTTTTTTTAGTGCATACATTAGCAACTTAGCAGTGTGTACTTTGGGTGGAAATTCACTGGCAGAGCGGCAGTGGCTTGATAGAGAACACCTCCGGTTGTGGGAGGTTTTCTTTAATCCATAATATTTTATGATAACACTGTGACTGTATACAACGTATGTAATGTTTAATGTATCTCTTTGTTGGAAAGGTTACGGGTTACGGGTTTTCACTGAATGGTTTTTCTGAGTATATTACGGTTTTCAAAATTACGTTTCCGAGTAGTATTTCAATTTTATTGCGAATTTAGTTACTGAACTATGTAGAAATTGCTGGGGGAGATGGTCATCTTGATCAAAATTTTCTTGAGGTCAGCTTTTATGTGTTTAAAGAGCGGACGAGCTGAAAAGTAAATTCGTTCAAATTACATTGTGATCTTTGAGGGATTTTAATGGAAATTAAATGGAATTTTACACAGAAATTGTTGTATATATATAAATATATATTGGATTATCGATGTTATGATCGAAATAAGTCGATTTTTCGGGGAGTATTTTAGTCTCGTTTGACGAGGAGTCTTTAAATATATCAAACTCAAAAAACATTGTTGCGCACACCTACAATTTGTGCGCCTTGTGCAAAATCCTTTTGAAACGCTCATTTTTAATCTTATTAAAGCGCGACTGTCGCCAACTTTGAATGGCGTTAGTTTCTAAAATTTCAAGAGAGGACACTATAACTTTTATATTTTTTTTTTTTTCCGCACATCAGTGTGCGTTTGCTTAGTTCAATAAAACTGGTTGAATTCCTTTATGTGTCGCAAAGGCAGCTATGATCAGTGTTGCCAGATAAAAAATCTGAAAATCTTGTTTTTCCGAAACAAAAAATCTTTTTTTCAAGATTTTGTTCAAAATATAAAAATAGCGAAATTTAAAATACAATTTTGAAGTCCTTTACTACTAATACATAAATCACCTAAATATATATAAAAAAACGTTGGTCATAAATTAATGTTAACGCTTTTTGAAATTTTGGAACATAATTTGAATTAAATTGACTTAGAATTGCGTTGCTTATATCAAGATCATAGAATTTCGGTTCATTAATGCAGCATTTACACGGTCACACATTTCTAACACGGAAGATTAAAGGGATGCTAAATACTGAATAGCAGTGTGACTGCAAGGGACGGCATTACCTAACACGCAAATAAACGTGACACGTTTTTTGGTCGGCCATCTTGTTTGCGTGGTAGGATTTATGGGAAAGCTATGCATGTTGATATTTTTATAGCGACGGCTTACGAAATTTCGCTTTCCTATAAAACAAAATGCCTTCCGGAAATGATGAACGGACAATTATTTATTTATTTCGTATGACTAATTGACGAATTGTTGGCTTAATTTACTGAAACTAATTACCACTCTTATTTGTCATGTTTCAAATCAGAAATAGAAATGTTTTCGGGTGATTGTAGAGATGTTGTTCCCCGGAACTTGCATTTGTTTCCGTTTTACTTATCTATAGTTATGGTTAGAACATCCATGACACTTTAGGCATCTGATTTGTGATCTCATTCTTACGCCTTTATTAGCATTGACTGCGGACAAAAGGAACTCTCTGTCCCGTCTCGTGCAAAAATGCGCGTGCGTTAAATTTCAACAACCGTTTCAGTACCTACATACAAAACCATTTTTCCAAAAACACGTAACATCAGTTATTTTATCGAATTCGTTAAAATGCATGTTTCCTTCGAGTTGATGAAAACGTTATTGAGACAGAAATTATGCATGGGCTCTGTTTGACTCACGTTATATAATAATGGAATTAATAGAAAACCGTTTTTCTTCAATAGAAAAAAATTCTTGATATCAAAAATCTTGAAATGTTATGATTTTGAGGTAAAAAGTCTTGTACATATTTTGGAGCTCAAAAATCTTGAAAAAAAAGATATATCTTGTAATCTGGCATCACTGGGTATGATTTAACGTAAATTCTCAACGAAAGAATTTGAAACCCATAAAAACCGAAAATTCGAAAATTCGAATTCGAAAAACAAAACCCATTCTTCGCTCATTTTGCAAAGTTTTCTGAAGATAAATCGTGGTTGTTCGTTTATTCCAAATTAAGACTTCACTTGAGGAAGTAAATCATTGAAATATGATGACTAAATCTAATCACAAAAATAGGAAAAGAAATCGACTTTCCGCAATCAATTAAGGACCACAAATAAAAGCTAATATTGAACCAATTATCTAAGCCTATTCCAATTCAAAAATAAGTTTCTAAACAACTGAACCCAAAAAATGCACCATTTAATTTAACTTAACCCTTTAAACTGCAAAACTTTAAAGAAAGTGTAGTTACAACATGTTGCCCGATATAAGCAAAAAACAAAACAATTAAAACGAGTATAAAAGCCACCACTGCTATGCTTTCAACAGAAAGTCTATACACACTGAAAACAATCCCATCCAATTAAAATTGTGTCAACGGGTACATTTCAGAAGTGCCTACGGAGGTTTTTATAGCAGCTCAATGAATGCCTTCCAGCTTCTCGAAATTATAAAGCACAATTTTAGTGGGAGATAAAATTCCGGTCTGCTCTTAAAGCAAACAAAATTAAATAAAGTTCACTTTTTGAAGGCATACAGGTACACGGGGAAATGGTTTGATGATGCTGCACATACCTTGCTCTCAAAAAACTTAATTTTATTTTATGCTTAAACAAGACACTGGTAATTGCAAAATTAAAACTCCACTTAGAATGTGTGGTTTGGTTTTAGAATAGTTATAAATATTTAAAAGGCGAGTGAAATGCAGTATTTTGTAAATCATTGAGCAAGTTCTCCCTGCTACCTTGCCATTTTTTCCGGGATGAAATCAAATAAGTCAATCGGCAAGGAAATATATCTTGAGCAAGACACAGTTTCTCACCAAATAAACCACGAAACGTTGGCTAGATTTTACGTCGGAAGAACATGAATGAAATTAGTTTTGATTACTTCTCCCAAACGTGTTAGGACCTTCATCCTTGCGTTTTTTCGTACGTTTTTCGCTTGCACAGTACTGACAAACTTTTGTTATAAAAATTCACACGCTGAAAGGTAAAATTTCCGTTCTTACCTATTTAAAAAAATACTAATCGATTTTACAAATATCGCAATATAATAGTTGTACAATAGTTATGTACAAAATAGATCCTTCTGCGATCTATGAGTAGATAAGTCGACTTTTTGACTAGAATGTCATTAACAGTTGAGCACAAAATGCGTCTGGATCGATGGTAATGGCGTCTTCAACTGATGAACATACCTTTTGCGAACAGTAATTTATTTTTGGAACAGAGGTCACTTGAAGTCTTATTCATGGAGTCCTATGTAGTTCAACATCAATAACGCATATTTTCTAGTACAGGATAAAATTCAGAGTTTCTATGTGGAAACACTTATCGTCGTCGAAGTTTTTGCAGTGGAATGTAAGTTGAAAGGTTGACATTTTCGCCTATGTAAATTATTAAATAGAGACTGCCACTCTGTTCTCGTTACTTTCAGAAGTAAATTATTTATAATTTAGAGACCTTCCCTAAGTTATAGTTACTTTCAATTAAACCAGTTGCCTGATAACTTAACAACATCCTGAGACTGAGACCAACTTAACTCAAGCAAAGTCCAGCTTTGAGCAACTATTGAGTAGGAATATTTTTTAGCATAAATCGAAAATAAAAAATTCTGCCAATAATCTTTCGTGCGCCGCAATTAATTTTGTGTTTATAATTTGTTTTGCAAGTTTTTACTCACTCTTACACCATTCTAAAAAGTGCTTAACTATTTTACCAGAAATGTCATGATATATGTACCAATATCATGCGATAATTCCTAGCCTCACTCAAAAGACTGTGTTTAAGTAATTTTCCAAACAAAATCTTACTTATTCAGCACTTTCCGGAAAAAATTGTCACTATATATTTATATCATGTGATAATTCCCAATTTCACACAGCAGACTGTGCTGAAGTAATTTCCGACACAAAACTGTATTTGTTCTGCTTTTTATCCTCAAAAGTTGGGTGATATATTTTATATTACCTAATCGATAATTCCCATTTTCACTCAAAATGTACCGCTAACACAAATCAAAATTACAAATCCATTCACAAAAGCCGATTATCGCCACACATCATTTTCTCGTAGTTTTCTCGCCATTACTGCAATAACAAAAAATCCAATTAAAGCATACTCAACTGAGCGGTACATGATGAGAGATAAATTAAGACAGACGATGAGTTCTCACTTTCTCAGTCGGAAACTTAATTGTTTGCTCTTTGAGCACTCTGATTGGGTGATATATGGATATGAACAGTTTCAGTTCGTTTTATTTATTTTTCTTCCATAAATTGCATTTTGCCAATACGAGTCACTCGTAATTTCTCCAGCAAAAACAAGTTATACCGTCCGTTCTCTGTTCCACTATCCTGTGGGACATGCGGTACAATGTGCAATTTTGAAATTTAATTGATGCCTTTCCGTGCTCTCTTGGTTCCACCTGCCTAAATTGCAGCCTAGCACTGGTTGCTGGTCGGACTCGGCCGGCATATGTGGGCTTGCTTTTTGTATTAATTATACTACAGCCTAATTGCATTTACGTGTCTGGCGGGGACTTATTATGAGAGAAATTGTAATTGAGTGAGAATATATACTCTAATGGCTATTTGATAGCCTACCGGAAGGAGATGTTGGCCAGAGCGACAGTTCGTGATTGGTAATAGTGGGCGGGTAAGCTGGCTACGCTTAATGGGCGGTGTTGTTCTAGAATGTATGCGCCTAATGGCAGTGCGCAGTGTGTGCACTGTATAATTTATTTAAAAATTCATCAGAATATTAATTTGTTAATAATATGGTCTCTCATGCGACATGAGATGATAACAATCTGAGTAATTTTCTTAAAATAAATGTTTGTTGTTGGATGTAGAACGAACTATCAAGTCGAATGAAGGACAAGCACCATGTAGGCATATACAACCAGTCAAAGCTCGCAATTAAATTAAGCTTGAAACATATTGCTTCGAGGATGTCACAAGTAGATGAGCACATTATGCCATCAAATATTTTTGTTTGATTGCAGTTTCATTGGGAGCGAATCGATATGCTGATTTCAAAATTCTGCCTTTCAAAGTTCAGTCCTCTCGCACAAAAATGCTGCTAAAAAATTGGAAAATGTTCAAAAGCGCGCGGTTTTCGAACACGAGATGCTAATCAATTCTGACATTACGATGATAGAGGAACTCAAAAAAGTGAGTCGCAAAATTCTGTCCGTCTGTCTGTCTGTCTGTCTGTCCGTATGTCCCGAGGCCAACAGCTTAAACAGCTGCCCGGATTTCGTTCAAACTTCGGATTAGGAGTTTGGGGGCTTAGAGTTCGGGCCCGTTTTTTGTTTTGCATGGTAACCTCAATATTAATGGTTCTTCCCATACAACCAGTTTGATTTGTTCGAAAACGGCTCTAACCAAACCAAAATATCAACCAAAATTGATATTTAAGCTGAAGTAGGTGAGGTTAACATGACTGCATACTCAGTTTTCTGCGGAAAATCGAATATCAGCACTTTGGAAATTTGGACAACATCTCGACAACGGTCCAAACGATTGTAACAAAAACTAATTTCTGAGGTAATATGGTCATTTCGAACTTAATGGCGAGCTCAGTTTTTCTCTGTATTATCGAAAAATGGATTTTTGAAAAAAGTCATTTTTCAAAAAGTTTTCTTTAGTTCACCTGAAAATTTTGACCCAAATGCAAACTTAGAGTAAAATTGATGTTTTCAAAATGTGATGTCCTTAGCTTATTTTCAATTCGAATCACCGAAAACTCTAATTTTAAAAACTGCTCATATCTCGAAAGCCCCATCTTTGCTTTCGATAAAGCTTTAACAACCAAGTAATGCTTACATCCCGAACACTGTACTCGGTTTTCAGCTAAACAGTTAAGCAATAGTATTTTTCATACTAAACATTGCAATATTTGGTACTGTTCTGTCTGCCAAATTTAACAAAAACCGCTCTAACGATTTTGATCTAAATACATATTAAAGATATTATAAGTATTCTAAATAAGATCCCGTAATTAGTTTTTCTCAAAAAAAATCGAATAAATCAGATAAATAATTATTTCTCAAAAATTACTGCACAAATCCCGATTGGTATTCACAAACCTACGGTAAATTTTTGTAATAATCTGAATGTTCCACTTCTAATGAAAATTAAAAATGCAATAACAGCTAAGCTAAACAAAACAAAAAATATAACTTCTTCTTTTTTTTAACCATATTGAGTATGCACCTTAAAATAATGCCAACCAATTGGGGTGTATCACAATCAAAAACTCCCACTTCATTTGCACACCACACACGTCCATCGGCATATTCGGTTTATAACTGCTAGTCCAAACTCAAAAGCAAATCTCTGAAAACTCACATAAATCTGTGGCCACAAGCCATAACCGCCTAAGTTCTTTTTTCATACTTTTCAGGACAGCCGATTAAAGTTTCAAATCATCACTTCAAATCAGGAATATTTGTTTCTAAGCTTATTTTTTTCATTGGAAAAACTTCTGTTTAAAAAAAGATTATGGTCATAAAAAATTAAGTTGAAGTAGTTTTAATGCTGAACACGATGGTCTTAACTTAATTGTGTCCTAACTCGAGCTAAGCGCTTTTAACTCTTTAACCATAACTTGGGACAATAACCTGCTTCTGACAGCTTCAACTTATAAAAAGTCACATTGTTATTCATATTTATGTACTGCCTTTTTTTATTTAACTACATCTTTACCTACCTACTTAATAGCATAACAAAACAACCAACCAAACATTTGATGAATGAGGAAGTTTCGTTCGACGCAGTCATGCACTTTATTTTTGAATAGCATAATTTTGAAAAGCAAATACAGGCAAATAAAAATTACGCCTCAAGTTGTGTCCATGTGCTTTTTTTTAATTCCTGTCTACCAACTAGGTCTCGGATAAAAGATCCTCAAGTGGACCCTCCGCAGCTCTCGAGTTGCATAGATCACCATTTTAATTAAAAGAAACTTGTATGTGGACCCAACCTCGTCAAGAAGCTTATAAAAAAACACTTAACATCCGATGACCAGCACGTTAATCCGCATTGCATTTAATTTAATAGCAGTTAAAATCTTTTTTTCGTTGGAAATAGGCTTACAGTGTTCACACGACCCTCAGAAATTCCAACTAGGTTCAGATGTTTTTAAATTGTTGCTACAAAAATTTGGACTGCTGGGCTATCACTTTAAGCTGTCACCACTCCAGTAAATCAACTACTCCTCCCTTCGCTAGCCTATATCCATTTTCCAATCACTGCACGACTGCACTAACCCCATTTCGCACGCAACCCTCTTAATGCGTGTGTGGCGCCTTTTATCGTGACATAATTACCGTCAAGGGTAAATTAAAATTCCACACGTACTCAGTTAAAAAAACAAATCAGATTTCCCTCAACTTACAATGTTTTCGCTTTTGTATATGAAACGCTATCACAAATAACAACTAATCCGTCCTAATTCTCTGGCTTTCACTGGTAATCCTCCATGGGAAGATGTTTCTTTTCTGCAAGACCACTCAATCACAACACTCACTCTGCAAAAAATAAATTTATATGAAACCCACTACATGTGAATAAGTAAGCAACTGGTAGCCTTTTAGCCAACTCAGCCGTGTCTGTTATCCATGTGGCCTACAGCTGCTAAGTGCGTTGTGCTTGCTAAGCCAATAAAATTGTTATAGACGTGTTGTCTCCTTCTTATCACAACAATGGACAGCAACCTAACCAAGAAATTGATTTTCATTCGATTATTTTTAGAAATTGGAAGCGCCACAAAATCGATAGCGCCGGCTAACCCCTGCCACTTAGCTTCCCGATCTACCTAACAAATGAACCCCAGTCCGCCAGTAATCTGTCTATAGCAGCATTGTCAGTCATAGTGTGGCAAATTCAAACTGGGAGGAGATGAACTCATATAAGTTAGGTAGTCAGTTCTGAGGCAAGCTAATTTTAATCTACACTGCGGGGTGGGTTTGGATTACGTTAACGTTGGCCCGATAATACGATAAGTAGCTGTTGGTTTTTTTTTTTCCCAGATCCTATTGGGACACCTTTTCGTTTTAGTTTGTTGAGTCTGCTGATTTGCAAATTACCATCAGCACGAGTGAGCCTACCGCTGTGCATAATTGGCCTGATATAGGAGCCACAATCGCACCGACCGGCGGTAGTCCGTCATTATTCAGTAATTAAATGGGGGCGGAGGGCTATTTGAATGCTGAAATCGATAAAAGTCGGCAGCTGCAACGAAAGGTCGTGTATGTAGGGGTGGTCTTTGCATCCTGCTGCAGATAATTTTCCGCGAAACGTGGGCAACAGATTACATTTTACGCAGACAATGAAGCAGTCAGCGGTGGTATGCGGTGATGGGGAATGTCAATGTCATACGCATAAACATCTCCCAGTGTATAGAGTTGGGCGAACAGTGCAGGCAAACCATGAAACCCATTAGTGCCTCTGTTGCAGCAGATAAGCCCGCACAGTGGTAAAGGCGACTTTTGTCATGAATTCGTGGGTGGATGCATTGTAGCATGTTGCAGATGTGATTCTCTAAATGGAAATGTGATGTGCTGCACGTTTTATGTGCGCCATAAACCCCGGGGCTTAGCATTGACAATGGGAATTCACAACATTGTAGTCGGCAAGGTTACCCGTTTACCAAGGGACGGTTTTAAGAGACAAATGAAGACGGTTTTACTCGAGTAATTAAAAGTTCTCTTGGACTAAATTTTAGAAGCCTTTCTGACAGATGAACACACGAGTGGTACAATGCGTGATGATATTCGTTACAAGGACTGACAGGGGTTTTCGCCATTACGCCATGTTTGACATGAACAAAATCATTTTATACACGGCAGGTGGCTTTGTAAGTCGGCGCATATTGTCACAACACGGTTTCTAATCCACGCACGGTTGAGGAGTATCATGCGATGTTCAAAGAGGTAATTAAATATTTCCAGACGGTACGACTGTCTTGCAACCGCCTTTGAAACCGTCTTTGAGGCAGCTTTTTCAGGTATCGGCATCGATTTCTTTTTACAGACGTATGTATACAAAGGAGCGCATAAAGCCATCCGTCTGTCAAATATGACGTTGGGTTCATTTATTGTCTGTCTCTGTTTAGGGCATGTTTCCCACTGGCCTGGACTTGAATTAGTTCTGACAGAAATTTCTCTTTTATATAGTCACTGAAGGCACGTCCCCCTTGAGGTGAGGACACATTTCAGCGATATAATTCCTGGCCACGGCCAATGTCGAACGGGTAGTAATTTATTTAACCCCAGTGGCGCCATTTTCCATACAAAAAGCCGCCACTGGCAGTTTCGGCATACAAAACGCAACCGCACTTTATGTACTTACGTATTCAAGTATTCAATAGAAGTGATAAAAGAGCTCCTTACCTGAAAATAAAAGAATTGAAATATTTACTAAATGTGTCACAAATCATTTATTTAAGTGCACATAAGAAAATCTATTATTCATTTAAATAAGCAGTCATCAAACGCCCTTTACAATTGGGTACATTTTTTTTCACTAGTCCCCATCATTTACATAAAATTATCCTCATTAAAACGTACTAACTTCGTAATCCAACGTCCAACGTTTTCCTTTGAATATTTAGGTTTCCCCCTCTCAAAAGACCATCGCCTGTCATTAACTTCAATATGTTCACCAAAAATGGCCCACATAAATCCATACACGCATATGTTCCCTGTCAGCCCCATCAAGCCCTCAACCCACATATGTTAATGCCTTCAGACGAATAACTGCCTCCATTGAAGTCCTCGAAAAGAAAAACAAAATAGTATACAGATATAAAAAAAAGGAAGAAAAACCTTTTGTTATGGTTCCGTAATTTTCCAGAAAAGGGACATTCATATATTAACTCAAAGAAGGCTCCAGTCCTTTCGTACTCCCAGCCAGCCAGCATGTAAAAATGACGACAAAAGAAAAATGTGGAAAGCCTTCTACTCTCTGAAAAGGGTTTTTTCTGTTTCAGATTTCAGTGGATCATGAGGGAAAGCAATATCTCGACCCTTGAATGCAAATGTCATCCACCCGCCGCCATTGGCTGTGTACCTGTTACGCAGCCTTGACCGTATAAATTATAAAACAAAACGACACGGATCCCATCTCGTATATGGGTGTACTTAAGAACTTTTGTTCCACACATCCTGACAGCTGGAATGTCATCTTTATGACACTGGTACCTTGATGTGGTGGACGACCGACAACGCCTTTCGAGTGTGCCGGGGAAGGAAAACGAAACTTATGAATATCCATTTCAACCCGGCGAAATTTAACAGGAAATATAAGTTGACAGGATGTGTATATACGAGAGCACGAGAGTGTGTGTCTAAGTGTGTTTATGTGGGCCATTTCAATGCTGCTAATTAGAGCCCAACAAAAGACTTCCAGCTGGTTGCGTGCAATAGTTGGAAGGCGGTTGTATTTTCGTTTTCCTTTAATATTGCGACCTTGACTTTGTTCGTGGGAGGAATGGAATTGAATCTATTTTCAGAATCCACTCTCATTCCGTGTGTGAAATCTAAAAAAAAAATAAAGCGAAATTATTCACACTCGGTCACGTGAAATGATTTATGTAACTGTCAGGCATTTCAACGAGTACATGTGCATGTATACATGGTTCCCTAAATTGTCACATGACTTCACATAGAGAAATCAGAGCAGGTGACACAACTCTGAGTGAAGGATGAGGATGATATAAAAAAGAAACGAAGTTGTACCTACAACACGAGGCATTCTGACATGGTTTTCAAATTAAATAAACATTCGAGTGCGATGTGAGAATGTTTCGGTTGAATAGGATCAAATTGGCCGTAGGTACGAAAGTGTGCGCACGTGATTTTCTACGAAAAGGATGAGCTGTGGGCGGTTACCTAACATTTTTCTGTGGGGTTGATGGGAAACTTTCATTTTCGAATTATCACAAATGAGTTTTCTCTGCGACGTGTGTTTCCCTTTTGTATGTGGTACATTTATACATTTTCCAAAAAGGCTAAGATCTATCCCTGCGGATGCAAATGAGTGAACCCTTTTTTCAATTCCAAAGAGAATACGTAATGTCACCTTATATTCAAATTTGTCATTTGAAATTCAGAAAAGATCGTTGAATCGATGTTGGCATCTGACATTCTGCTTTTGACACCTCTTAACAGATAAACGTACTTCCCTTCTATCTATGCATCTTCAAGAGGCGCTTTTTTGTAAGAGTGCAATGATGATGATTATAAGGAGGGTTTTGCATAATGCGAGCTTGTGGTCTGTTGTGATTATTCCTTTGGAGAGTTTTGGGTCTTCCGAGCACGCAAAAAAATAATATAATAATTTTTTTTTGTTAAATAGCTTAGTTTGTACAGTTTTTGGACCAATGGATTGGAGCGAAAATGGAACAAGTTGCTCTAATAGTTTCGGATGAAACAGACTGTAAGCCATCGCGAATAATCACCCTTGCCCGGTCTGAGACACCAACATTTTCTTTTATTTTTGAGTTATGATCTCTCTGCATAGAAGAATGTTCAATAGTAAAAAAATGTACGCGCAAAAGGTCCGTAAGTGACCCCAGTCTCAGCTTCTCACCACCATTCGTTTTGCCAGAGTTTTTCATTTTTGCAACGAATAGAATAATTTAATATTGTATGGCGGGTCCAAACGGCCAATTAAAAAGCTCTTTCGTGCCAGTTAGTATCTCGGATTTTTCAGACTATCGCAGTGGAAAACTTTAAAGATGTAATTTGTGTCTTTTCGGTGATCACACCTGGCACCCCTCGTTTAGTCGTCCAGCACACTATGCACTAAACCACTGCGCCTAATCTCAACACTCAAGCCGTTTTAAAGTCGAAGTTATGGGGCGTTTTTTTTCAACCATTTTGATATGTTTTTGGACGCAAGATTTAATGACAATTCCAATATCTTAAAATACGAGTCAAGAACTCACCAAAAACCTTTAAAAGAGGTTCAAAATCCGCATCTGGAACACTTTGTGAAGCACTTTGAAAAACGCTTCAAAAACCGCATTTTTGTGTTGTTTTCTAATGCGTTTTCAACGTGTTTTTTTAGCCTTTTTGATATGCTGTTGGACGCAAGATTTAATGACAGTTCCAGTATCTAAAAATTCGAGTCAACAACTCACAAGAAGCAATTTAAAGAAGTTCAAAATCCGCATCTGGAACACTTTGTAAAGAACTTTGAAAAACGCTTCAAAAACCGCATTTTTGTGTTGTTTTCTAATGCGTTTTTAACGTGTTTTCTTAGCCTTTTTGATATGCTGTTGGACGCAAGATTTAATGACAGTTCCAGTATCTAAAAATTCGAGTCAACAACTCACAAGAAGCAATTTAAAGAAGTTCAAAATCCGCATCTGGAACACTTTGTAAAGAACTTTGAAAAACGCTTCAAAAACCGCATTTTTGTGTTGTTTTCTAATGCGTTTTTAACGTGTTTTTTTAGCCTTTTTGATATGTTGTTGGAAGCAAGATTTAATGAAAACTCTAAAATCTTAAAATACGAGTCAAGAACTCAGCAAAAACCTTTAAAATAAGTTCAAAATCCGCATCTGGAACACTTTGTAAGGCGCTTTGAAAAACTCTTCAAAAACCGCATTTTTAGTTGTTTTCTAATGGTGTTTTGACGCTCTTTTTTTATCCTTTTTGATGAGCTTCTGAACGCAGATTTAATGACAATTGTAACGTTGTTCTTCTTGCACAACCTGCATAACCGATAGTGGTAGAAAAGTTTTGCTGTTTATATAAAACCCCCGATGCATTGTCTGAACTTACATCCATGCAATAATTTTCACCACTAGAATTATATTGAAATTTTATTATAAGCATCTATAAAAAAAGATGTAGAATCTGATCTGATCTGATAGGCGCAGTGGCTTAGTGGTTAGTGTGTTGGACTACTAAGCGAGGGGTCCCAGGTTCGAATCCCGAAAAAACCCAAATTCCAACTTATGGTTTTTTTCCGCTGCGCCACCTCTCGCGAACGTCTGACAAACATCCGAGAGTATATCTGTCATGAAGGAGCTTCTCAATTAGCCGTTTGGACCCGGCATAAAATTGTAGATCCCTTCCATTCGTCCCAAAAATGAAAAACTCACACAAACGAATGGTTGTGAGAACCTAGGCTAGGGTCTCTACAGACCTGTTGCGCCAACTATTTATTTATTATAGAATCTGATCCAAATAACTAATAGACTCACATATTTTTGAACAAATAATGATGATGTGCTTAAATATTTGTATTTCAAAAAGAGAAATCAGGGGTCAGATTTTAAAAGGCGTAAACGTTGTGACGTTTCTTCGATCCCAACCCAGAGGGACAACGCAGTAGAGGAAGACCCCACCTTAGGTGCCGAGCTCAAGTGAAAACTGGAGGCAGTTAGCCAAAGATCGTGCTAACAGACTAATGGGTAGTTGGGACTAATAAGTAAAAAAGTAGCAAGTAGTAATCAGGTGCAGTGGTTCATTGCGGTTCTTACTCAGAATGAAGGAGAAGATCCAACTTTGCACTTTAAAAGTTGCACCCAGATCTGGCTGTAGTCCAAAATGCCAAACCAAGTCGGCTACAATGACGTCTGGGCAATTGCACTTCAGGCAAAAGGGCCTTCGAATGCAAGTTTCCTCGTTTGACACACCGGGGTAACTCAAACCACAGTTTCAGTGGAAATGTCAGCAAGCTTGGAAAAGCTAACTGAGAGCAACATGCTCAGGATATCAGAGGATGGAAGATTTCAGATAGAAGACTTTAAGCAGATTCCTCACAGGTCGAGAAGCGATTGAAAAAAAGGCAAAGCCAGTTGAACGCCCAGCATGAATTTGTAACAGTTTTTCACTCTACTTTCAACATGTTTTCAGTCGTCCCTAACCCTAAATTCGTTCAAACGAACCAAAATTAAGCCTATTACGCATTTCTTCCGATATTTTGCGAATGCTTTCGTGTTTTTGTATCCCTTAACAAGCACGAGGTATTAGAAGACTTCTTATACCTTGTGCTTGTCCCCACAAAACTGATAAAGTCCTCTAAAATAAAACCAGCTGCAACGTTTTAAAGCCCCCCACAAGTATTCATTTGTCGATTTTACTATTATATCCTCTTTAAAGTCCACAAACCCTCGTAAAATTGATATCGCCGCCCCTTATCACACAATCAATATAAGTTACCAGTATCTGATGCTCCATCACTTGCCGCCCGTAAATCTAAATCAAACCGAGAACAGAATTCGATCTAAAGCCCATAACCGTTCATACAACTTTCGTCGGTTTTATTTCTTTTTCAATAACTTTATACCGCACCCAAATGGCCGGCACATTTTTAGAAAGCAATATCTATCCGTAAAAAAAGAGAAAATAAAACGCTTGACAGTCAATAATTCCCACACTCTTCAGCAGCTACATCACACACACAGAAGCCAAATTCAATAAACGGTCCATGAAAAAGCGCAAAATATCGAACGACATCTGGAATGGACACTAAAACACATCGAATCAGCAATTTGAACAGCGAAATAAAAGGACTCTGTGGGTACAGTGCATACCCTACGCCCACATACAGTTTGTCACTTTGTAATCGGTGTCGCCACATGGCTAACATAAAATGCTTTTGTTTCAAAAATTTGTTCATATCCTCTTTGTTATTTTTTTCTTATAAATCCAACACGCTGACAATAGCCCACGGGGTAAACGGTTGTCGTAATACAATGGGAGGGGCATGTTTTTTTTCCTTTTTTAAGGACTAACCACAAAGTCAAAATCCTGGCGATAAATTCAAGTGTCTTAATCCTTCTTAAATACTTTGAGATAAAGTGACATTGCACATTAATTACATGCACATGGACATGTGCTGGGAAATTCGTATCCATTTACCATCCCGAAGGATCAGAATATAGTCACTGAGCCAGTGCAAGTTGGTGGATTTTGGTGGGTGTGGTAATATAATTTATCGCATCTTGCATCCGAGGATATTGCATCCGTAAATCCTGAATACATATATACGAAACATTATCCGGTTGCTTCCGTTGGTGGATACAATTTGCAATAAACCTTTCTTAGTGTGTCTCGTGATCTCCTCTCTTGATAGGACGAGTCCAAAAAGGAATTCTGTAAAAAAATATCTCCAATTACATTCAACTGACAACCTGGATACAGTGGCAGCCTACATACACAAAGGAAGCTAATTGCTAAGTAAGCGAGGATGCCACCAGATCTGCTAGATATATATAGTCTAACTGTGTGTTATCGTGGGGCGAACTTTTGCCACACCACAGTTTTTGGTGAAAATTGGCAAAATAGAGAGGCAGCTACTGAGGTGCATTCAGGAAGAAAATCAAATAAAGATCTACCCGCTGTTACAGGGGAGTAGAAAAACCACACAGGAGTCTCGCATGAAGAAGAAATTACCATTTGATACACGTATCCTGGGAATACCACACAACAGAAGGCTCCGACGCTTGTCAATGGAGGCACCTTTTGCCAGTATGAGTACGCTCACACCGAATGGTTTTGAAATTAAATTCGGCAGATGTGTGCGCACAGATACACCTATTCCGGGGAGCATAATGCGATCCAAGGGTTGCCTGCGGTTTTGGGAAAAGTGGGAAGTCCTCTGTGTGTATGCGTTACATTTGCTGTCTTTTTTGGTAGCCGTCATCACCTTTGCCATTGGTAGTTGTAGTTCAACCATAAATATTGATTTCGAGTTTTGTGTAATTCGATTAATGTTGGAATAATGGCACTGTGTAAATAATTATGGTTACGAGTATTTTGATTGGGGTATTAGGTCCTGATCCTGTTTAATTTATCTGCCTTTTTGGTAGAGATACAAAATTACATAATAATGACAGAGGATGCTTTTGGAGTTCTTAGCTGGTGGGTAGCACCCAAATTTGACTCTAGAAACGTATTGGCATAGGACCCTACCAAAAAGTTTGTTAATGGACACATTGGGACTCACTAATAATCTTTTTTTAGACTTCACCATAAATACTTTGTAGGTCACAATAGATGGTTTCATATGAAAATTTTAACCATTGCGAGTTTGTAAAGTTTAACGTAGTACAGCTCAATATTATAAATTGATTTTAAGAATTTAAATGTTTTCACTAAGAAAAGCGCTAACGAGCCCTAAGTTGCTGAACGAGCAAATAATTAATCTAGTCTTGTATTAAATAAAGTGCACGACTGAGTGGAACGAAACTTTCTCGTTCATCAAATGTTTGTTTTAAGTAGGTAGGTAAAGATCTGAGAACCGATTCTAGATAAATGAAACGGTGCATAGAATATAGGAAAAGGAATATGTAGTGTTAAATAAAATTCACTTTTGGGTTATTCATCTGATAGGCAGTACATAAATATGAATAACAATGTGACTATTTATAAGTTGAAGCTGTCAGAAGCAGGTAATTGTCCCAAGTTATGGTTAAAGAGGTAAAAGCGGCTACAGTACTATTTTATAAACCCTAACATTTTAAGAGCAAGAGTTTCTGGTGTCTGATGTGTTAGGGCATGTTTTTTTTTATTTTGACGCTGGCTTAAGGAAGTAGGGTTCGTGTTAGACCGATATCTTTACAAAGATATTTCAGTGGCCACAAAACATAACCGCTTAGCTCGAGTTAGGACAAAATTAAGTTATAGGCACCATCGTGTTCAGCATTAAAACTACTTCAACTTAATTTTTTATGACCATAATCTTTTTTTAAACAGAAGTTTTTCCAACGAAAAAAATAAGCTTAGAAACAAATATTCCTGATTTGAAGTGATGATTTGAAACTTTAATCGGCTGTCCTGAAAAGTATGAAAAAAAAGGTTAGGCGGTTATGGCTTGTGGCCACAGATTTATGTGAGTTTTCAGAGATTTGCTTTTGAGTTTGGACTAGCAGTTATAAACCGAATATGCCGATGGACGTGTGTGGTGTGCAAATGAAGTGTGAGTTTTTGATTGTGATACACCCCAATTGGTTGGCATTATTTTAAGGTGCATACTCAATATGGTTAAAAAAAAGAAGAAGTTATATTTTTTGTTTTGTTTAGCTTAGCTGTTATTGCATTTTTAATTTTCATTAGAAGTGGAACATTGAGATTATTACAAAAATTGACCGTAGTGTAATGGTTGTACATATACAAGCCCTACGTGCCCTAAGCTATATAAGCGTAGCACGCTATATTGCTGTATAAAGCGCAGCTCGCTTATTTTATATGGCAAAATGCCGCAGTGATGTTAACAAGTCAAGAGGTTGATCAAGACTTCCTTTATTAATAATTTTCATTTCTATTTATACAAAATTCTTACTATGCAATCATATTCATTCTAAGCATAGAATGTCCAAATCATAATGCTACAATGTATTAATTTGATCCCTTTGATCTATACATTGTATTGGGAGTAATGGACAAAGTGTAAACAATAACAAACACATTGCACTTCTACGTAGCATGAATCACTGTCGATACCACTCGAATGTCACTTGACACTTTCTGGTATCTGGGGCGATACAATGTTACGTAATGGGCTTTCGTACTTTGTGTGCCTGCATTGAGTCACACCACATCCTTCCTCCAAAAAAAATTATGATATTTGTTTACATTTCTTAAAATTTAAATAAATGTCATTTGCATGATGATGTTATAGAGTATGCATGCTCTTTACATTATGTTCATGATGTTCTTAATCTTGCTTAGATTTAATCAAATTATTGTTATGTATCTCATATTCCTTATTGTCTATCATAATACAACTATTAGGACCATTTTGTGATATAATTTCATATGGACCTTTAAATGGTTTGTCAAATTTTTTCTTATTCTGAGTTCGTAGAAATACCTTATCGCCTACTTTAAAATTGGATTTGTTTACATTATTTTGTGTGATAACTCTTTTATGCTTATCTTCTAACAAATTATGCTTAGCTTGATTATGCGAATATCTTAATTTGCATTTCAATTCATTCAAATAATTATCTAAATCATATATTTTTTCTTTATTTGTTAATATTTCACATGGTAAAGTGCTTAGCTTACCAAAAACTAATTCAAAAGGTGAATATAAAGTACTACTATGAGGTATTGAATTATAACAATATGTATAGTATGGTAACCATTCATCCCAACTATCCTTATCTCCTATCGTCATTAGATAATCATTAAGAACCCTATGATTTCTTTCTAAAGATCCTAACGTTTCATGATGATATGGGGTTGATATTATCTTTTCTATGTTTAATAACTTACAAATATTTTTTAGTAGTTCGTTCGTAAATTCTGTTCCTTTATCAGTTTTAAGCCTTCTAAAACATCCATACTTTAGTATGAATTTCTCTACTATTGTCTTTGCGATGGTAACGGCATCTTTTGTTTCTACTGGGAGTGCCTCCACAAATTTTGTTAGTTCACACTGTATTGTTAGTATATATCTAAATCCTTTTGATGGTCTCAGAGGTCCTACCGTATCTATTGAAATGGTTTCAAATGAGGTACTTGGCGTGTCTGTTATGACAAAATTTTCTTTGGTATACCTTGTTATCTTAACTTGATTGCAATTTTCACATTTGTTAATGAACGCTTTTACCATTCTATTCATGTTCTTCCATACATATTTTTGCTTTAACTTGTTGATGCATCTTCTAATACCGCAATGTCCTCCTATTTTTGAGCTATGATATTCTTCAATTAACCTGTGCTTTTCTTTTTCATTTGTTACCTTCTTCGGAGGTTCATATATCAATATATCCACACATTCTCCAGTGTTCTTCTTCTCTTGCAGCTTATTAAATATATTTTTAAAGTCTTGTACGTACATATTTTTAAATATCAAACTATTTCTTGCTAGCGCTAGTCTATTAACACCTGTATTGTTCATCCTGAATATTAGTTTCTTCAAAATCAATTTTAACTCTGATAGGGAATTATCGCTAAATTCTACAACTACAGTGTTTGCTGCTATAATTATATTACTTCGTTGGGTACCCTTTTCATTTCTTTTCATTTTCTTGAATTCAATCTTCTTCATCCGCCTTATGTCCGATATTGATGTACAGTCCCATATGTGAAGGTGATCAATCCCCGCATTTGGGTCTAAGGCTCTCGCACAGTTTTCAGTTGCTCTTGACATTTCTATCTGCTCAGTTTTCTTTTTCATTGCTCTTGTTACTACATCTACATTGTGTCTTGGTATCATTTCTTTTAGTTTCTCCGAGTTTATTTGTATTCTCGAGAGTGCATCTGCATTTGTGTTCATTTTTCCTTGTTTAAACACAATCTCATAGTCGTAATCCATTAGATCTACGCGTATTCTGGTTAATTTTGATGATGGATTTTTGTGTGAAAATAGGCTTACTAGTGGTCTATGGTCTGTGTATACTACGAATTTTCTTCCAAACAAGTATGGTCTAAAATAGTTTATTCCCCAATGAATCGCTAATAGTTCTTTTTCTATTATGGGTTTATTTATCTCATATTTGTTAAGAGATTTGCTTGCATATGCTATTGGCTTATCCTTTCCAATTTCTCCTTGTGACAACACAGCTCCTAGCGCAAAGTTAGAGGCATCTGTTGTTAGAATAAAAGGTTTTGATAAATCCGGATAGCTTAGCACTGGGGGTGCAGTGGCACACTCTTCTGTCCAAGTGAATAGTTGTTTCTTCTTAAGTAGCTGATTCAGAGGTCTCGCTATGTCTGCAAAATCTTGAATGAATTTTCTGTAGTAATTGCAAAATGCTACGAATCGTCTCACGTCGTCTGCATTCTTTGGTTCTGGATATTTTTCTATCACTTCGTATTTTTCTGGGTCTGTAGTGACTCCTTCTGCTGTTATTAAATGACCAAGATATATGACTTCTGGTTTCAAAAATTCGCATTTACCAAGATTTAGTTTTAGATTGTATTTGCGGAGTCTCTTCAATACACTGATTAGGTTATCATTGTGTTCTCTAATGTTTGAACCATATATTATGATATCATCCACGTATAAAAATGCTGCTGTTTGTAATCCACTTAAAGCTATTGACGCCATTCTCTGAAAACTATTTGTTGATATTTTTAAGCCAAAGGGCAGTCTTTTGAATTGGTAATGACCTTCATTTGTTGAAAATGCTGTCATTGGTCTAGAGTGTTTATTTAGTGGAATTTGGTGAAATGAACTTGTCATGTCAAGGGTGGAAAAATATTTTGCATTACCTAATTTGTCTAATACATCTTCTAACCTCGTAAGTGGAAATTTGTCATCTACAACCTTTTTGTTTAGTGATCTAAAGTCTACCACTAGTCTCCACTTTGTTTGTCCGTTTAGACTCTTTTTTGGCACTATAAGTAATGGTGAATTGTATGGACTGACTGATTCTTCAATTATATCGTTCTCTAGTAGTTCAGAAACTTGCTTTTGTATTTCATCCAATTGTGCATGTGGTAATCTATAGTTTTTAATGTATACTGGATTTTTATCTGTTACAGCGATGTGTTGTTCGTAAAAATTGTTTGTGGTTAGTTTCTCATTTTCATCGTGAAAAACATCTTGAAATTCTTCACAAATGCTCAAAATTGATTGTATTGCAGCTTCGTTTAAGTTGTTGATTTTAATTTCCTCAACTAAACGATTGAACTTCATTTTGTTCTTGCATTTTGTATTATTTGACAATATTCTATAGTTGTTTAATGGTTCAACTCCAACCATAGTGTCTTCTATTATTTCTTCACTGTCTTTAGTATTAAGTATTTTGATGTGTTTTATTCCTTTTGCTGGTAATATTGAATTGGCTATAAAAATTCCCTTTTTGACTTCTTTTCCAATTAGAACACAGTCTTCATTCAAATTCAAGTCTATGCTTCTTATTATTTCCGATCTTGGTGGAATTGTTAATTTTCCGATATTTCTCATTGACATGTTTAAAGGCAGAATTATTTCTTCAGCTTGTACTAATATACTAAGTATGTAAGTTTCATAGTCTATCTTGCAATTATACTTCTTAAGGAAATCTCTTCCAAGTATTCCATCAGTTGTAATATTTACTTCTTCATTAACCACGTGAAATTGATGTTCTATATTTGCTTCACCTAACACAATCTCTAAATTTGATACACCTTTAGAAAATATTGTTTTGTTAGTTATGCCATTTATTTGGCATGCTGTATTTTCATACAATTCTTTTGTCAGATATTCTTTACAAATCGAAATATCTGCACCCGTGTCAAATAAAAATCTAAAAGTTTTTCTTAAATGTTTTATTCTTATGCTAACAAAATTTGTGTCATCGTTCCCATAGAAATTTAATATCTCCTTTGGTTCCTTTGATTCCCCCGATTCTGTTGACCGGGGATACCTCTGTTTTCCGACCTTGTATTGTTGTTATGGTATCCTCTTGCAACACCTCTACCTCTAGCACTACCTCTATTGCTGATGTTATTCCTTTCATAATCATTGTTATGACTATTATTATTATATCTTGGATTATAATTGTTGTGTTTATATGGATATCTTCCCCTATTATTGGTTCTGAAGTTCATTATATTGTTTTGTCTGTATGAAGCTTCAACTTCAGTAGCTATCCTTACAGCTTCATTGAATGTTTTAACTCTTGATGCCTGCACTACCTGTCTACTAGCTTCATTTAATCCATTCTTAAAAGCGTTAAGTCCTAACTGGTCATTTAGACTTATTATTACCTTTTTGTTGACTTCGCCTTGTTCAGCTATTTGTATTTCATTTAACTGAGATACTAGTGACTCTATTTTATCTGCGAATCTGTTTACATCTTGGGTACCTTGTTGTAGCCTAGCTAAGTCATTATGTATTTTTAAAGGGTTGGTTTTTGATTTGTACAGCTCAGTTAAGATCCTTTTAAAGTCTGTAAACTTTTCTGGTTGGTCTGCTAGCGTGAGTAACTTGTTTCTTACCTTGTCGGATACTTTTGTTGCTATTATAAATTTTATTAATTTTTTCTTTTCAATTTCTTCGCCTAATGTGTCATGATAAAATTCAATGAGTCCTAAGAAGTTTGACAATTGTTTTGACTCTCCATCAAATTCTGTTATGAGTTTTGCAGCTACCAGTACTTCAAAATTTGCCATGTTGAATTTTTCTATTTTCTTAGTTTTTTCTTTTAATAATTCTAATATTTGCTTCTCTACTTCTTTAAAATAAATTCTTATGTCTTCTATTTCTTCTTCGTCTGTTATTTTTAATAATATTTCTTGCCATAGTGTGCTTATTTCTAGTTTCGTTTTTGTAATATACTCTTGAGTGTATTTTCTATTCGGTGCTTTCTTTAAGTTGTTTAATTTCTTTAATAATTGTTTTAAACTGTCCATAACCTGTTTTAATACGTTATAAAATATATAATATAATATGTTTTGTTTAATTTAAACATTATTTATTCTGTTTCTTATTATTTGTTTTTTTACATATTTTTTATAAAATGAATGGAGCTTAGCTAATAGTAATATTATTATAATTATTAATATTATAATATTTATATTCATTTCATTTATGCTCATTTGTCCGGCTGCGTTTACATTGTTCACAACTTCCTCTTTTGATTCTTGGCTTCCCATAGTTGTTTTAGATTTTTTATCAGTTGTCTCTTGAGTTCTGCGTCTTTAGTAATTAGTATTACTTTGTGTAGTTCGGCCCGTTGTTGTCTTAGACGAACTTGTTGGCCGCCCCTTTTTCTTCTTTTTGGTTGTTCCGCCTCTTTTTCTTCCAGTGGTTTTTGTACAGTTTGTTGCCGCTGTTTCCGGAGTTCCTGTCTTTGCTTATACTGCTCTATCGTCAGAGCCCTTGGTCCCGCTGATTTTGGTGTTGGTACGTACTTGGGTATGTGTTCTTCCTCGCTTGGGCCTCCTTTTGGTATGTATTGTTCATTTAGATTTTTGAACAATTGGTCCAGATCTTCCTTGTTGTATGTCATCAGATTTGTTTCTCACTTCTCCGCTATGAATTTACTGCGAAGATGGCAGGATCGCCATGTAATGGTTGTACATATACAAGCCCTACGTGCCCTAAGCTATATAAGCGTAGCACGCTATATTGCTGTATAAAGCGCAGCTCGCTTATTTTATATGGCAAAATGCCGCAGTGATGTTAACAAGTCAAGAGGTTGATCAAGACTTCCTTTATTAATAATTTTCATTTCTATTTATACAAAATTCTTACTATGCAATCATATTCATTCTAAGCATAGAATGTCCAAATCATAATGCTACAATGTATTAATTTGATCCCTTTGATCTATACATTGTATTGGGAGTAATGGACAAAGTGTAAACAATAACAAACACATTGCACTTCTACGTAGCATGAATCACTGTCGATACCACTCGAATGTCACTTGACACTTTCTGGTATCTGGGGCGATACAATGTTACGTAATGGGCTTTCGTACTTTGTGTGCCTGCATTGAGTCACACCACAGTAGGTATGTGAATACAAATCGGGATTTGTGCGGTAATTTTTGATAATCTTATCTTAATACTTAATTAGAATACTTATAATATCTTTAATATGTATTTAGATCAAAATCGTTAGAGCGGTTTTTGTTAAATTTGGCAGACAGAACAGTACCAAATATTGCAATGTTTAGTATGAAAAATACTATTGCTTAACTGTTTAGCTGAAAACCGAGTACAGTGTTCGGGATGTAAGCATTACTTGGTTGTTAAAGCTTTATCGAAAGCAAAGATGGGGCTTTCGAGATATGAGCAGTTTTTAAAATTAGAGTTTTCGGTGATTCGAATTTCAAAATTAAGGACGTAATATTTTTAAAAACATAAATTTTACTCTAAGATTGCATTTTGGTCAAAAGCGTTATAGCCGTTTTCAGGTAAACTAAAGAAAACTACATTTTTCAAAAATTACTTTTTTCAAAAATTCATTTTACGATAATACAGAGAAAAACTGAGTCTGCCATTAAGTTCGAAATGACCATATTACCTTAGAAATGAGTTTTTGTTACAATCGTGTTGTCGAGATATGTCCAAATTTCCAAAGTACTGTTATTCGATTTTCCGTGGAAAACTAAGTATGCAGTCATGTTAACCTTACCTACTTCAGCTTAAATATCAATTTTGGTTGAAATCGTTAGAGACGTTTTCGAAAAAATCAAAGTGGTATGAACATTTTATATGGGAAGTACCATTAATATTGAGGTTACCATGCAAAAAAAAAAAACGGCCCCGAACTGTAAGCCCCCAAACTCCAAATCCGAAGTTTGAACGAAATCCGGGCCGCCGCTTAGGCTGTAGGCCTCGGGACATACAGACGTCTGTCATAATTTTGCGACGCACTTTTTTGAGTTCGCCTATCATCGTAACGTCAGAATTGATTCGAGATCGAAAATTTGTACGAATGCAATATCTTTCTCTTACTACTTAATGGAGAAAGTTAAAAATGTTTCAGTTTTATTTTATAGAGTACCTATTTGAACAATTGAAAATTGAATTGTATACCTAAATTGAAAATTAAAAAAGTTGCTCAAATGTACAGATGTAGGCTTCTCAACCACGTTAGCTTTGAAATAACCGAATTATTAAATACAGACCATGTAATCAGGAGATTAAGGCGGATAAAACCGCTTAATCAATTAGCTTGATAGCTAAAATTAGTAATTAGGTTATATTTTCTACCAAAAAGGTTCAGAAATCCAACAGCCGGCGGAATTCTCTTTTAATTCTCAAACAATTCAAAATAAATTGCCGATTAGTTGAACAACTAGGTGAAATCACATTCGGAATGACGAAAGTCAGTCCCCCAGGGAAGTTTTTTAGATGGGTTAAAGTCCCTCACTATTGCAGAAGCATCCCTCGCGTTCTAGCTCTGCAATGTCTTTCGATGATTTTCCCTTCCAGCGAACCCCCATACAAAAAAACAGAAAAAATATTATTTCTGTTGTTCATTATTTGGAATTCTAAAATATGGTCACCGTGCTTATGCAACGGCTAAGCGCTACTGAAATTTCCCTTGTCTTGCGTATATGGGAACTGTTCTTCGATTGGCTGGGCGATCTGGCAAAAATGCGCTTTTCATGATTAATTTATTGATTAAATTAAGTGACATATTGCTCGATCACGAATTCAACCCCAAATCTCAAAAGATTGTGAAATAGATCTGAATGGTTGTATAAGTTGCTTGTCCTACTGTGTACATTCCTGATTTTTATTTGAAAATTGCTTGCTTTGTGCATCGAATCGTCTTAACCTAACCTCAATATTTAAAATTGTTTCTAATATTGTTCAAATTACAAAGGAATATAATGAGTCATTGCCACACCAGACTTCTTAGTAAATGGCATCCGTAAATGTGACTTTAGCAAAAATAAACGTGCCTTACTCTGCTTTAAGAACAGTCCCTTTAGCTACATCAAGAACAGAAAGCTATACTGCGTCTGCAAAGTATCCAATTGCAATAAAGTTGCAAGACCTTCCTGTCACATATCTCACCAGAATCTCCATGCAAACCAAACCACAAATTCCATCACGTGCTGCTCGTTCACGGATAAGACAATTCAGACCCTTGGCTGAGAGACTTCCTCTTTCAAATTGATCAAAAAGGCTCCTCAATAACCCTCCCATCTCACACCAAGACCGAAAAATCGCTACTGCATACAACTAAAAGCCCGCATTCCACAAGAAAAGTACATTTTTCCTTAATAAATGCACATCCGCCTTGCGGGTATAACCTCAAATGTCATGCTTCTCAAATAGTACTTATTTTCCGCATTATGACATTATCTCTCGGTCGTAGAAAAAAACCTCCCCCTCAATTCCAACCCCATTGAAATTTAAATCACAACTCAGAAAAACCCAAAGCCAACTTCCACTCTGTTCTTTTATCTTGTCTTTGCAACAGTTTGCTCCTCATTATTCTTGGTTGAATGCAAAAAATAAAATGAAAAATGGCATGCATCCTAACCATCTTTCATATCGTCGTCATCCTCGGTGTCGTGGCAGTTCTCACATTTTGCTCATGTCACAATAGGTCATGTAGAAAATTGAGTCCAAACAATTTGACTGCATAATCATGCATCACGTCACAAACCGAACCGAACTGTGTATCGGCAAGGACACGCCGTATGCGGCAGAGCTGTTCCAAAGAAAGTCTGGCCCCAGGAAACTGTATCAATGACACAGGGTCCATTGCGCCATAACTTCATCTCAACAGACGTTCCAATAAAAACCGGCCGCCCCACTCTCAACTGTCAATGGTGAAAAGTTGAAAAGCAATAAGGACATCATCGTTTCTTTTCCAATGGCATTGGTTACTATGCACAGAAAAAAAAAAGAAAACCCTATCGGAGGGAAAACCTGAGCAGAGGAAGGACGGTATACATACTCGTATTCGGCCTTTGTTCTTGTTTGTGAGGTGAGTCGGGGAAGATGCCCATTCGGTTGGAATTTCTCATATTTGAATTCTTTTCTACCTTCCGAGGCATTCTGCGAGTGTGTATGGGTAGTTTGTTCTTATAACCATATATTCACGTCCCGTCTACAAAGCCTTGGATGACTTGACTTGTGGTGATAAAGCATGCGAAATAAATCGCATCAGAGAAGTTTTTTCCCTTTTCACGGGGCCACTTGGTTGTGCGCATTAACTAACGCCAACCACAGCTTCTACCTGATTGACGCATAAAGAGTACAATTTATTACCATTGCCTATTGCAGGTAATACATAAACAGTATTGAGGGCTGGTTTCCACATAATTAACCTTGCTGAGGGGGCCCTTCAACATGAAGTAGGCTCATTCCGGATGAGCTGTCAGTTGAAATACGACGATGGTCTGTGGAAGGAGCTAGGGATAAAGGCTTTTGCGGATTATTTGCTTCTTCATTCGACGATTTGTAACAAATTTCAACCATTGATGCACAGAAGACGGAAGGGTAGGCTACTTTGGTAGTTCTCAAAATTTTTGGGAACCTATCTCATTGTCGAAAGTTATATTCTCGCAGACACTAATTGGCTCCAAGTAAGGATAGGGGAAGGTGGGGTAAATCTGACAGGTAGGTTACTTTTATTTCAAGGAAACTTGTGATCTAGTTGGAGAGGGACTAACATTCTAGCCCTTTTATGACAGTTATACTCTCGGATGTTTGTCAGACGTTCGCAAGGGGTGGTGCAGTAGAAAAAAAACTTAAGATGTAATTTTTCACATCTTACGATGAATTTTTGAATGAAAAAACTATATAGGGGTATTCAAGATTCGGTGTAACAGAAATAGTAAAATTGCGAAATTTTATTTATTTTTTTGTTAGATCGTGAACACACTTTTTCTCATCTCTTGCAAACCTAAAAAAATGGCAGGTCCAGTTTGACAATTGACATTTTGTTCTGAAAAAAAAACTTTTAAATTTGTTCCGAAACTGAAAAATCTGCTTTTAATTGTTTATTATGCCGAAAAAAGGCGAAAAGGAAAAATATTTTATATAATGGAGAGAGTAAAGACCAAAGATAATGGAATACAGACACAGAGATATATATCTTTCCAGTGGAAAGGCGGCTTCCTACAAGCTGTTTTCCCGAAAAATTCATGAAGTCACGCATACATTCTCATTTCTATACTAGTATAAGTGAGTTCGTGAATTCACCCGGAAGATAGCGAAAAATTGGTGAATTCACCACCGAAATTCATAAAATTTTCAAATATCCTGGAAAACTCGTTTGGACATGCTCACTAGGAAAATTTGAATTTTGACGGTTGACAGTTTTGACATTTGCTTGCTTAATATGTTTCTAACACTTTGACACTGCCTTTTATCAAAAATTGTTACTATATTTAGTTACGAATAACAATTCAAATTCCATTTTTATTAACAGAGTAATGAAAAAAGTTTTCATGTTAAATTGAACACAAGCAGGCTGTATAAATTAAAATTATTTACAATTTACCAATCAATTTGCATATAAATTGCAAAATTCAACTATAAATACTATAATTCGGCATGAAAAGTTTTTATTGTTTATAATATATTATTTAAAAACCTTACCTAACACTTTTTTTTACATTTTAGTGCTGCACGTAGAATTATATTATACCTTTTTTTTGATTTAAAAAACAAGAATAGATAATTGCCATACAAGTAAATATCGCAATTTATCCGATAGATAGCACATAATGCTTTCGTAATGTTTCTTTTCAAAGTTCTTATAATTTGAACCCTAGTACACCAAGCACTCTTAATATAAACTCATCCGCGAATAAAATAAAACAGTCAGTTAATAGTTTCACATATAAAATAAGTCGCTCCTTCCAGTCGGATTAATACAATGGGGTCATTCGGGAGGTAACCGAAAAATCGTATATCTAACTAGCAGACTGTTACTGTTTTATGACGTTCGGCCGGCCGTTCTGAATTTTGATTGCTGGTCTGTCATAAGTAGACTTTTTTTGTAGCTCACATGTATTTACAGATAGGGATTGAAATTACAAGAACAACAATGTAAACAAATGGGTTTTGGGGGGATAGACGTACGAAAGATATCCGTCTCTTTTATTCATTCATCTCTGGTAAAGACGAAGATGATATCATGGAAACCTCTTTTTCTGTTAATTTTTTGACTGGATTTTCCCTTAGGTGGCGCTTATGTTATTTTGCATTCTCTTTATTTATTTTCCGATAGTTTCACAAGGAATTAACAGTTTAGCGAATTGCCGACTTGACAAGACTACACTTTGTGTTTTTGTTGTATTTTTCGGTTACAGTAGCAGAGAATAGATAAAGTTAAAAAGTGGAGCGAAATTTGAGTCGGTATAGTTTGTTGTTGTAGTGCGAAAAAAGTTGCACTTTCGCAATGATACAAGGCCAGTTGCATCGGATCGTGAATACCCCTTATATATATTCCAATTCATTGATTTTTATTAGTTTTTAAATCGTATGTAAACGTCTTGGTTTCGTTTTTGACATGAGATCAATCACCTTATCAGGACACTGTTTTGATCACTTTCATAGTTTAAAAGTTCTTTCAACACTAGCTGTGGTGACTGGAAGCGTGGCCAGAGCCGTAATCAAGAAGTTTATACCTCTAAAGTAAGTCTTATCACATGTATCAAGCAATTTCAAAACTTCGGTAAAAGGATCACTCGACGATATTTGTTCGCGCCAATGAATGCACTCAGCTTTCACACCTGACAACTAAATTGCATTATCAAAGTAAAATGTTAGCTTTTCGATTTTGTTCACTCGCTTAACTGCAGCAAAATCTTTGAGAAGGGCTTAAAACGATGAACGTCCTCGAGATTTTTTATTAACGAATCTATACAAGGAATCAGTATAGACACTCCAAAATAGGCTTCAATAGAAGAGGTTTCGGGATTGGAACGCATTATCTGTTTCAATGAAGTTCTTGGAGCTCTTAATTCAACTTCAAATAAGTCCTCGGCAAGTTAAGATGCGTATTGAAAAGCCTCTCTGAAAAATTCGTCGGCATTTTATCTAATGTTATTAAGAGAATTCAGAACTTCTTTTGTGCGGTCGATAACAAGAGAAGAAGGTTTTAGTTTTTAGTTTTTTGTTTGATTTTGGGGGCGGAGGTTCGCTTCGGCCCCTCAAGCCAAGCCCCACCCCACTCCTGGCTACGTGCCTGTCAATCACGATCTAAAGAAGGATGTGCCTTAATTTTCGTATTAAAATTCGGCCTGCATTCGCAAATCTCGAAAAGTAGTCAGTCATTAATTTCAAATTTACTAAAGGGCGTGGCATTTCTAAAAGTAAACAATTCCAACCGCTATTTCTCAACACTCATAAGAGATAAAGTTGTAAAATTAGAAACAGGTTTCTTGGCCATGGAGACCCAATGTGGTACATTTTCTGTTTTTGACTAACATCAAGCCTCCGCCTTGAACTTTTGTCACTGTGTTACCAAAAATCGTTTTTAGTTAAATCTTGAAATCCCTATTTTTGGCCTTTGAATTTTCCCAGCTGGTCAATGACATCAATCAAAATTACCGCTCTGCAATAAACGTGTCCCACGTCCCAAGTGACACGATTACAACCGACAACGCCTGATACTGCAATTTGCAATTAAAACCATTAAACAACAGCCGTGACTCTCAGAATTTTTATCCATAAAACCCTTGGCCAAAGGCGATGATGTAAATTTGTAAGCATAATTAAGACAAATGAGGGTAACAAGCGTAACTTTTTCGCTGCTTTCTGGGCGACCGCTCATTCCATCTAATTGGCGACGGTTGTTTTTCCTCTTTTGCCTTCGAAAATTACCAAAAAGCGTATTGCATCCGAAGGGAAACCACCAGAAGGCATCATTCGAAACAATCGGGGTCGGATTTGCGTCTATCTGCAGGGATGGGCATGCAATTGGATTAAGCGAAGATTTCCAAGTCTCGTTAATTGTCGTGAAGAAATTGTGTACTCTTCTTTTTTTTTTACTTTTTATGCGAGAGTCGTAAAAGGTGCAATGGGGAGGTGAACGAAAGGTTGGAAAACGCCGGGATATGCCTTATTAAGTGGTTCGAAAAAAAATCTTTAATTAAAGACAAATAATCGGGTTACGAACTCGTATATTTCATTTCGCCTTAGAGGCTTCTCAATTTTTAGAGGTAGAATTTCGCATTCTGCTGCTGAAAGTCGTCGCGTTAGAGAGGCGCAATTTAATTCGTTCCTTTGGGAGTGTGAGTAGATAGGGGCGGGGGATGTTGCCGTTTGAAAATAATTTTGAGAATCTCGAAATTAATTTGAGAGAAAATTCAATTCTGTTACCCGCTGGAACGGTTATTAATGCAAATATTGTGGCAGCCGTATTTGCGTGGGAACTCGTTTTACAAGCAGGTATTTGTTCTTTATTTATATATCTGGGGATGGTGATGCGCCCTTTATGGTGCCTGGTCTTTTGTGAAGATCCCACAACCCCAGTCAACCAAACCTAACATTTGAGTTATAAATTATTAGAACTTAGGGAGAGTCGCCCTTGAATCTGAAGGCGAATTTTGTGTTTGGCAATGTTTAAAGAGGACTGTGATATACTGGAACTAGATGATTGCCCGGAGTAGTTCGGACGTCGGGTATACATTTTTAGAACTTAGTTTGGTTCCTGGACTGGTTGAAATATGGAATGTTGGTTTGTGTATGAGATAAGAACAAAGAAACTGTTTTGCGTACAGCATAACATACACTTTCAATCAATCATAAGTATGTTTGTTACAGAGAAATGGTAGAAAACTTCGTTGGATACCTTTGGGTATCAGACTTAAAGTCGAAAATTCGTATATTCTTGAACCTCTTTTCTATGTGACCAACGCATTGTCCAAAAGTCACGTTCAAACATCGTTGTATATCCTGGGACCAATTTGCATCTTTACGAAGGATGGACTACGGGCAGAATTGGTTGTTATACAAGACGGGTAATTAAGGATCACATATAAATTTCCGCTTAACACTTATGAATGACACCTAAAACCTGAAAAATTGATATTTGGACAGGGATTCAATTGCGCATTTTCTCAGGTATTTATCGTTGTTTCTAAATTTATAAGTTTGATGCTCTTCAGAATCTATAAACAAAACAAAAAAAACAGCAGCCGATGCTCAAAAAATATATTCCTACTGTCGTGACAATTTTAAGATCATAACGCACTGACAATCATTGTTGTCCCATAGGCTTTCTCTACATTTTGTTTTCAGTCATGCTAAGCTAAAGTGAATACAATTGCTGTCCACTAGATTTTTTTAATATGTACCTGCCAAGCCTAAACGAAACTTAAAAATGACCAAAAGTATATTTTTTTCGATATCTTAACTACAGCAAAAATCCCACGACTATCCGTCTCCTACGTAAACATGTCATCAAGAGGTCCGAATACAATTGGCAAGTTGTTTGCTTCGTTGTTAAGGCGAAAATGATCTTCCAGTCATATCTCCTAAAAGGTCAAATTTCTGTTTTCACCTTTCAGATGTCTTTTAGCTCTCGCTTTCTGTAAATAGAAACTGTCTTTCATAACATGGACAGTCAAAATGGGTTCAAATCGCAAATAGCCATAGCTTATCTTTCGCATATGTCTGACAAACAACCAAGAGTAGAACTGTCATGAAAGATATTCTCAATTGGCCGTTTGGACTCGGCATAAAAATGTTGTCCCAAAAATAAAAATCTCACACGAAACGAATGGTTGTGAAGAGTCCTGTCGCGCCAACTATTTATTCATTTATTTTTAATCCTTTGCGTTTACCCAAATCAAGCTTTTGTTTCTCCTAACCAACCATTCAAAAAGGCAGATCAAGAACCAGAAACCTCATCGAATTCTTGTCTTTTGCACTCTAAGCCCAGGAAATGCACTTAGTCGTTGAAAATATTGCAACTGATGTAATGCTTTTAATAAAATGTCCACAAAATGAACCCTTTTCAAACATTCTGTCACCAGTTTTGAATCCAATTTTCTAAAACGGAGATCTTCTTAACTCTTCTTAAATTGTACAAAGACTTCTCCAACCCTTACGTGACCAAGTCTTTCAGCATCACATTTGTTCGCCCACTTCTACAGGTACACTATTCAAGCATGGTATCATTTCAAGCGGGGTTATGCATTCATAATCCAGCGAATCCAACGTCGTTTTCTTTGATTTGATCATCGTTCATACATCTCGGAAAGATCCCTTTATCTAAGCTTTGTATAGAAAGACTGTCTTGAACAACTCAGGTACAGGGCAAATATTCCCTTCATTTACCTTAGGCTACGTCAGCTGAACTCCGTTTTTACGACGCTGTCAACGTGCGTCTATTGACAGTAATTAAAAGCACTGCGCCATCTCTTCTGTCTACCAGTCTAACGCACCTCGTATGGCTCAAACAACCCAATCTCACATATGATAAGGAAGATTAACCCAAACCCAAAAGCATTTAGTTTTAGGAGCAGATCTGTATTTCGGTCTCTGTGCAACTCATTGAGGATCGCGAACGGAACTTAACCTGTTAACTTTCGACTTTAACCGCTCCCTTAAATTCGATCTTCTTTACCCTCATAAACATTTGGCCCAATAATTGTAAATAATGTCTTAAATTTAAATCCTCGCGTTAGCTTCAATTTTAGGCCGTTTCTGTGGATTCTATTCAACCGAATAATTAGAAGTTTTGCCTCAAAAAGAAAATTTAAATCGAATGAAGCTTCATAGATGTCATCGAGTCATTGCGCATAATCGCATTTCCATTTTTCTTTTTCTTTTTAATAAAAATATAAACAAAACTTTCTTAAATACTATGTCTGAACTTTGTCTGCCGTCTGGTTGGCAACCTTCATACGAACCAAAAGTTCGAAATAGAACCGTAGATACATTCCGCAGACAGAATATAGAAACCATTTCCTCAAGGTCGGACCAAATTTAAATTACCAAAGATTTCCTTTAAAAATCTACCCACTGTTTTATTAAAAGTGCTTCCCCAGTCCACATATACATATACCCCCCGTTTATATTTTGCCAATTTTATTGACTAGTACCAACAATCGAAGCAAGCCCTTGAAAATTGAATAATAAAAACCGAAACCATAAATATTCTCACGCACCCAGCCAGACAGAAAACCAGAACAGCCTCAATTACTATCACCTCGTAAATAAGACCCCATGTACATTTCTTAAGCCAAAAATGGATTTTGCTATTTGTTCAGATGGAGGAAGAAGAAGGAAATGCGTTTATTTTTTGAATGGGCTGCAGACGTTTCATTTTATACACTGTGTCTATTAAACTCATTATGCACACGGTTTTATTGCACTGATTCTGTGTAGTTGGCAATAGTTGAGCTTTGAATTTTGTTTTAAATGAAAGTAAGCGAAGAAGAAATCGAAATCGTGTTCGGGGAATCGCATAAAATACGGATTTATCGGAGCAGATTGGTTAGGCGTGCGTGTACGCTGGGTGAGAAAACAAAAAAATCTATTTAAATGGCACCATATCCGGCGGCGGAGTTCTTTTGATTTCATTCGGAATCTGAATTTGATTTTTTTTTATTTATTTTGGAATGGAATTGATATAGCTCGTAAAGTAGGCGAACAACAATTAAGCGAATCTTTATTGTGGCATTCGAGGGAATTTATTGAATTTGCGTTTCAAAGAAGTCCATCAACTGAGGGAATTTGGATGTGGAGTTTGAAAGGAGGAATTCGTATATACTCATGTGAAGAAGGAAGTGATGGGTAAACCTGAATCTATTTGGAATTTGGGGATAATACTCATGGGTGGTGTGAAGCCCCTACATCTAAACGTGTGGTTGTTTGTTTTGTTTCTGAAGGGGAACTTTTTAAAATGAATTTGCCTGAACATCACTAAAAAATTAATTTTTTGTTCTTTTTAACTTTCTCGATTACATAGTAAGAGAAAGATATTGTATTCGTACAAAATTTCGAACACGAGACGTTAATCAATTCTGACATTACGATGATAGAGGAACTCAAAAAAGCGGGTCGCAAAATTCTGTCTGTCTGTCTGTATGACCCGAGGCCTACGGCTACCCGAATTTCGTTCAAACTTCGGATTTGGAGTGTGGGGGCTTACAGTTCGGGGCCGTTTTTTTTTTTGCACGGTAACCTCAATATTAATGGTACTTCCCATATAAAATGTTCATAGCAGTTTGATTTGTTCGAAAGCGGCTCTAACGATTTCAACCAAAATTGATATTTAAGCTGAAGTAGGTGAGGTTAACATAACTGCATACTCAGTTTTGCACTAAAAAATCGAATAACGGTACTTTCGAAATTTGGACATAGCTCGAAAACGGTCCATACGATTGTAACAAAAATTCATTTCTAAGGTAATATGGTCATTTCGAACTTAATGGCAAACTCAGTTTTTCTCTGTATTATCGTAAAGTAGATTCTTGAAAAAATCCATTTTTGAAAAATTTAGTTTTCTTTAGTTCACCTGAAAATGGCAATAAGGATTTTGACCCAAATGCAAACTCTGAGTAAAATTGATGATTTTAAAAATATTGTGTCCTTAATTTTCAATTCGAATCACTGAAAACGAAAATTTTAAAAACTGCCCATATCTCGAAAACCCCATTTTCTTTTTCGATAAAACTTTAAAAAAGAAGAAATGCTTACATCGCGAACAATATCTTGTACTCGGTTTTCAGCTAACTAACTAAGCAATAGTATGTTTCAAACTAGTCATTGCAATATTTGTTACTGTTTTATCTGCCAAATTTTATAAAAACCGCTCTAACGATTTCCATCAAAATACATATTAAAGATAATGTAAGTTTTCTTAATAAGATTCCGTACATAGTTTTTCTCAAAAAATTCGAACAAATCAATTTCTTAAATATTTCTCAAAAATGACTACCCAAATCTAGATCTGTGTTCACATATCTTCGGTATATTTTTGAAATAATAACAATGCCCCACTTCCAATGAAAATTCAATAACAGCTACGTAAAACTTATTTCTACCAATTTCTCATTTTGTTCATTGGATATGGATATGCACCCTAAAAATAATTCCAACAACTTGAAATTTACACAATCAGCAACTCCCACTTCACTTGCACCAAAACTTTTGATTAACGAGAAAATTACGTTCGTCCCATTCGTGCACTTTATATATTTTTATAGCTTAACTTTTTATTGAAAAAAAAGGTAACTTTGAAATCTTAGCATAAATAAATAAATAAATAGCATGGCATGATTTTCTGACAAACAAAATCTTCACCTGTCAAAAATTTGTGTCATGTGATTAAAAGTTACGTCTTTATTTGCTTGAAATTTGCTAGAAATTTGCTAGAATATTTACCAGGAAGTACATCACTGAATATTGATTGAATGAAGGCTTGTAATTTGAGAAATGTTTACAAAACCTTCTTTCAACACTAGAAGTGTTTTCTGAGCATCTTATTCGGGAAAGGGAAGCCCAAGTTTGATTTAACGTTCTCCTAGTGTGTTAGACTGCTAAAAGTAGTTCACTAGAAATTTGTATGAACATAACTCCAGAAAGGTTCCAACATGAACTGCTGCTGTCAAGTCACTTCAACTTGGAATAAATCTGGGATCGGAATTGGACAATTCACTTATGCAGCCGATTTAAGAAAAAAAACCGCAGTGAATCTAAAATTCGCCAAATTGTTTTTTGTACAATTCATTTATGCAGTCGATTTTTCAATTCATTTATGCAGTTGATTTTTTAAAAAAGGAAAATAGATCCAAGTTTTGTGTAGTCGATTTTATAAATGGGGTGTTTTTTTAGAGGTTATAAGTTACGGTAGGTATTCACTTTATTACTATGATAGTTTTCTGTCATTCTTATGTAAATATAAGTTCACTTTTAAGCGTCAAACAAAGCCCGCCCTGGAGGTCTTATTTTGGACTAATTTTTGGAGCAACTGAAGCCATATGTCAAAAGACTACTCATTCTGAAATCACAAACCAAAAGTACCACTGTTTAATTGCTACACGGAAAGAATTGAAAATCACCAGTTGCAACATTTTGAGTTGCAATTTACGAATTTATATTTCTCGTAAATCGCAACGAAGTTTTCATGGATTGATACAAAAATTGGTAATTTGACATTGAAAACGGCGGAGAATACCAAATTCTGTTTGTTGAAATTTACGATTAAAAGTATCAATTCGAGCTTCTTTTATTTGTAGTGATTTGCGAGATTGTTTGGCGCAATTTTCCACTCTTATAGGTAAATTTCTCAAACACCACTTCACAATCTCAAATTGCGAAAAATATTTGGTGATTTACCAACACTGAATGATGAATCAATAAAATCTTGTAATAATTTAACACATGAAACTGAAAACGTATATTGACGTAGAGAAGTCGTAAATTGCAAAATATGTTTTGTAATTTCCATGGAATCAACTACCTAATGTGTGGAATTTTGTTATGCACAGCCCATAGTCCATGTACCTAAATCCTTTTAAATCCTTTTTTTTATGGTTGAATCTATGTATGTGGTATAGACAGCTGCTATCATAAAGCCAAATCTTCATTGTGCAGAGACAGGCAGTCGGTATTCAATCTTTGCTTTAAGCAGTCGGGTTAAAATTGCTTAAGTATTTATAACTAATTCGTATTGATAGGTTGTGTACTTCTAATTATAAAGCATTCTGGAATATATATTGTAAGTACCTATTGAATAATTCCAAAAACGCCGAAGTGTGCATAAAGATCTGTATTTTTTTCAGAATGTACATCTCGCAATTAGGAATGAAGTATAAATTGGAATGGATTCTAAAATATGTAATCGAGAAGAATTGTAAAGGTTCGTATCAATGTCAAGTTCATCTAAATATTTTATTTGTATTTTAAATTTCAGCAAAGACCAAAAAACCACCCCAGACAAATCCCGTTGTCTCCGGACGATATGGCGCCGTATGATTTTCTTGAATATCAGGAGGAATACGAAAATAACCTTATTAATAAAACTATGAATTTTGATTTGTAAATCACAAGATATAAGTTGCAAATTGAGAATAAAGTTTTCTAATTTCACGATAAAGCATTTTCAATTTAATACGGTGATGCCTCAAATCACCACTCGAGAATCGTAAATTGCAAAATATGAATTGCAAAATGGTAAAAATAAGTTGCAATTTACGACTAAGAATTTGTAAATTGCAACTACTGAAGTAGTAAATCCACCCCTGTTAGTTCGCAAATCAACACTATTGAGTTGCAATTCAAGACTAAATGGTTGTATTTTGCTAAGGGAGGAAATCGTAATTCACAACAGAAAAGTGGTAATTTACGAATTATTTTTGCAATTTACAATCCATGTAATATCAAATTGATAACTATTTGTGTCAAATTGCGATCGGTTATGGCAATATCTATTTCTCATTTGATCGCATTATTGATACTGAAAAGTGTTGATTCACGACTTTTGAGGGTCAATATCTTCACTTCGTACAATTTCTAGAATTGCGAATAAAAAGTCGTGAATTAGTAGATCCTTAGCTAAGCTCTAAAACTAGACAAACTTTTCGTGATTCTGCGCTTATTTTTCTTGATTTGATCCTAAAATTCTTTCCGTGATATGGGATAACGACCAGAATATTCCCGAAAATAAAAAACGAAAACTTTTCTATATCTTCGGTATAAATCTTTTTATTTTATACTTGGGCGGTCTGACTTGTGTCGTTGATGGTGGAAGCAAGAATGTTGTAAAATTCAGTTGAAAAAAATACCAGAAAGTGTGTCCCAGGAAAATCGAATGCACGCAGCTTAGACAAATATTACTAGATTATCACAAATTGTACCAAATATGGCCTGAGGGCAGTTTTACATTAGGCATTCGTTTTTTAGTAAGACTTGAGAGGCAAGTTTAATTAATAATTATTATAGCATGACTTGGGAAGCAAGTTCAGTTAAACAACCACAAATCAATTGTCATTGTCAAAAGTAATGCCAAATCCAACAGCAAATCACTAAAAGAAACAGTCAGATTATCATTCTGCTACCGTCAAAAACTGCTCAACAGATTTTGAAGCCATTGACTTATTTTTTGCGAACTCTTATTAACTTTCAATTTCAGAAGAGAGCACAAACAAGTTTTATTCTCAACGTTCTGTTGCAAATGGGACAGAAAATGTGATGAAGGCAAACGTGCAGTTTAAGGTCACATGCTTTTAGAAACCGTGAATCGAGTCCGTTTGAAACGTATTGCTAACAAGGACTATGGTAAAGTCAGTAAAATATCGTAACCTTAGAGGATACTTTCCGGTTATTAAATTGCTTTTTTTTTTGCAAAATTTAATTTCCAAGCTATTTGTCAACATTGACATATATTACAATTAAAAAGTTTGTCCAATTGTACGTCTTTTCGGGTGCTTCAGTGGCCGATATTTTACAAAGAACGCGTATGGGTTTTGTGGGCTAAAACTAAAGGGCTGATATCCAATTCTAATTAAGTCACATTTCGTTCGTTGTCATCAGGGCTTTATTGTCCTTTAAGTTTAAGTTACGTTGCCGTTAAAATGCAGCTTCTACCTTTAAGCACTTTCTTTATATAGTTTAAGGTCATATTCAGTGAATTTGGGAGAAGAATTTTTATAGAGAAATATGGTCTTTAGTGTTTTGCCTTCCTTTAACCTGGTTGATATGTGGATATAGAAGCATACTTCTTGTTACTGATGCATTTATGAAAAAAAGGTTAAGCGTGCTTTGTAGAGCGGCACCTGTGGTTGATAGATACGTTGGAGCTTCTGCCCAGAGCAGATCACCATACTACAATGGTCTAATGAATTATCGGTCAAAAAAATTGCGGTGTACCGCCAGTATATTATATTTGGTTGATGAATTCAAACTCGTCACTTAACTTTTGAAGAAAATTGTATAAAGACTTCGTCTCCCTACTGGAGCACTCTTAGCCAAGCATGGTATTCCGAAAGAGCATTCAAAGTAATTTTCTTCGATTTGTTTTTCGTGGTCTATTCTGAAACGAACTACAATAAAAATCTCATCGAGACTCTTTTACCTGAGGAGCGTAGGGACCAGCGTTGCCGGAGAGAAATATTATAAGGTAGTACTGCAGCCAAAAATGGGGAGTATTTTGAAAAAAATAGTAGTAGATACTGACATTTTTAAGTCTTAAAAAAAAAAAATGTGAGCACAACATTTTTTTTTAACTTTATTTAAAAAAAAAAAAATCGGTTGAAAAAAAAGAAAGCATAAATAAATAAATTATCAATTCTAATAGTTAACAAAAGTATGTAAGTAAATTTATTTTCAGTTATAAAAAAATCTGGCTTTTTGAATTTTTATGTCTTTCTATAAGCAGTTTGTTGTTTGTAGGTTTCATAATACAAGACGAATAGAATGGCTTTTTGTCGATTTCCTTAAGAAACGCAAAATCAATCAATCATCCTTGAGGGAAGATTTGCGTGCGATTTTTCCCTTTTTTTTTTTTTGAAGATGTGGTAGGTCTATCTACTTAATCAGCATCAGAAATACCTAAAAATATAGCTTTTCGGTAACAGATAATCGGCCGAAGTTGGAGGTCTCAGTATGATTTGTCTATGTACCAAACGACAATCTCAGATAACAATTAAATAATTACCGAATTTGCAGATGAAAATTGCATGAAGCCAAAGAAAAACAAAAACAAACTAGAAAGAGGTTAAATCTCTGCCAAATTTGCATTAAATTTAAAGTGAATTAAAATTAAATTTATTAAGGTTGAAATTACACTTTGCTGCAAATGTAAAATATTTTAGGTAATTAAAAAAAATAGGAGTACGAATGTGAAAGGAGGGAGTACGGAGGTGTTGAAAATATTACAATACTCCTATGGGAGTACTTTCGGCAGCACTGGTAGGGACGCACCAGACATATTCTCTTTATTCACCTTCAGCCTTCTCTTAACCGCAATCGGTTAATCTCTATACAAAACTGATTTCTTTAATACCAACATTCGTAATCTACGTTTGTTTTATCTACCAATTCATCTTTCCACATTGTTTAAACAAAACAAGTTTCCCATATGCCGTGGAAGGTTAACCCAATTCTTTAGCTTATGTTAGGGTTGCAGGCCAAAGCTATACTTTGACACCATTGAAACTTGCTGTCTAGTCTCCGACACTGGTACTTGGCGCTATCTGCCAACTTATGCCTATAAGTACGTTCCAAAAGATGAGTCTTGATTTAAATTTTCTAATTCACCGGAATAGTATAGTCAGACTTCAAAAATACAATAACCGCTATCAGTTGTCGTTGATCATTTATAAACGTTTAACAAATGTGAGCATTGTCATCTAGATCTATATGATATTATTCGGGAAGGCGAAACAATGATAAACGGGTATAGCACCTTGTTGAACGCAATCAATAAGCACAATATGCATTCGAGGTATCTCTAATACCTCATTGATTCAGTAATTGCAAAGGCTTGAATAATATGCATTATTTTCCACTTAAGAAATAGGGCTAAGTATAAAGGGTTTTTCAATAAGAGCGCTACAAAAGTTTAAAATAAAACAAAAACGGTTTTGGATATCAATGAAATTATTTATTCCTGTGAAAGTACGTTCGATGCCATTATGTATGGAACTCGATTTCTTTTGCATGGCCACCACGGGCACGCTTGCAGAATTCCAGACGCTGAACCCAATTTTCGACGGTTTTCAAGCATAAATCGGCCGATACTGCTGCAATTTCACGTTCGATATTCGTACGAAGTTCATGTAGGCCAAGATTCGCCACACCGACGTCACAGAGATGCCCAACGCTTGAGAACGACGTGTGAGAGACACATTTGGGCTTTCTTCAACTGAAGCCTCAGCGGCAGCAATATTCTCGACACTACGGGCACTTCTTTGTCTCACTGGCACGGGAACATTTTGTACTGTGCCTGTGGATTCAAATTTTTTCACTAGACGTTCAATTGTTGATCCGCTAGGACGATTATGACGACCATAAATTGGACGTAGCGCTCTTAACGTTGAGGCCACTGACTCCGAATTTCGGTAGTAAATTTTAATAATTTCGACTCGTTTTTGGCTCATATATCTTTCCATCATAAAATGGCAAACCCTACTGAAGAGAAATGTCAAAAGAGCGGCAAGAAGTTCTGTGTCGTTTGCTGTTCCTATCGCTATACTTTTGTAGCGTCCCTGTTGAAAAACCCTTTATATACCAAAATCTTGCTTTTAAATATTTTAGAACGAGATTTAAATTAAATTAAATCTGTTCGATAGAAGCTGAGATAAAGAGCTATAGCTGTCGAGAAAATGAAGAAGTTTGTTTCCTTTTTTAATTTTTAAGCATTTTGGTTATTGAAAAAAGTCACCTTAAGTCTAATGTATATAAAAATCAATGCTCCTAAACTACATCATTCCCTCAAATAAAAATACAATTGTTAAGCAAATAATATTCACATAAAGTCTAACTCCCTACCTAAACACTTAAAAATGTATTTCCTACGCGTACCTACTTCATAATAAATTAAAAGCAAACAAAAGAGAGAAGAATAAGTTTTTTTTTTTCTCGTTTGTCTGCACATAAGAAATGTACTCAAGATTTGTTATCCAGTATTCCGTTGAAAGGGTGTAGAAGCTAATGTATATTCAACACTTTTTTAAATGTGATGATAAATTTCGAATTACTCGTCCGTCGCGCAACGATTTTTGTTTGAGAGAGGACTTATCCCACTCGATGGACGCATAAAGTGGGTGAGTTTATAGTCGACAGTTTCAAGCTAAAAAAGGAACACCATCTGGCAGTTTGAAAAGGAAATCACAATCTCTGTCTAATCTTTAAGCTTTTGTCATTATGACATTTTTAAAGTCATTTTTTTGACCTTTCTTTTGTAAACATGAGTAGAAAGGCTAAGAAAGTGCTAAGGTATTTATTTATTAGTTGAATTACTTCGAAAAAGTTAAATAAATGCGAGAATATTTTACTTACGGATACACGTTTTTTTGTCGTACTGATTACGGCGTTCAAAACAGAGTCTTATGAAATATACCCCTATAAATGGGCTCTAACCGAGTGCCATTTTTACGCTGTTAAAAAGAGGGTTTAACATTAAATTTCGGTTGAACGAGTATTCGTTTTTTAAAACTACAGAGATAAAATGTTAAATTTTTGAAAAAAAAAACACTCTATTAGTTGCTATCAACCAAATTGGTTAAATTCTACAGAGTTAATTTGTTATTTACGACCGAGAACATTTGGACGAAAGTGATAAATCTTTTATATATGTATGACCTGCATTAACAGTATTACTTGGTGATTTTTAACTGAAAGTTGGTTGATTTTAAGCAATTGATTTTTTTGAGTGTACGAACCAAATGAAAGGTGAATTTTTGTTGATGAAAATTCCCATTTAAATTGTTGTAAAAGTAAAAAAGTAGGCATTTTTTGGAGGCGTTTTATCTTGTCCTCTTTATACTGCCGACTGGTAATTATTGAATGGCCTTACTGTGCATGTGAGCCAAATTTATAAAAATATAAACATCATAAAGGCTGAAATGTATAAAAAATTTAGGATGAGCGTTGTGCCACGTGATACCAGATTGAGCGGAAAAGCACAAATTCTAGCTCTTATATAATGAAAAAGGGGGACAGGCAATAAAAGTCAAAATATCTGTGAAACTTAATTTGTTTAAAAGCAAAGTAAAAAAATATTTTCCTAACTAAACTAATTTCAAAGTTTACTCAGAATTAAATGTTCATAGTAAGCGGGAAAAAACAGCCCATCGAACGTCTACGTCAATGCACAAAAATTGAATGTATTTTAAGTGGTCTGAAAAGTCGGAATTTTTATTATTGAATTTATGTTTTTTTTTGTAAATTTTCATGTGAAACTAAATGAAAATTTCACGTAGGGTGGAAAAGGGGAACTTTTTGTCGAAATTAGGCGAAACTAATGCTTTTTCTGATTAAAAAGGGGCAAACAGGACCACCCTGTTCCGTAGAAGTGATTGTGATGCGCTTCTGAGTGAGAGGTATCAGTTTCGAACGTCCGATGAGACATTAAGCTGTAGGTCCCTTCAATACGAATGGTCCAATAAGTACCCTTCATTTTACTTTATGTCTTATGTATTTTTAAAAACGGACTTAAGCACATTTCGCGAACCCATCGAAGTAGCTACTTACTCTAACGTCACTTTAAACGTATATAAAAAAAACTTTATTCCACTGCTCTGATTATTGCGGTCGAGTCTGTGTACCCTACTTTTAGGGTAGGCCGTGTCGCCTTTTCGATGACATAGTAAAACACTTTCAAACATCGCAGTCACAATACCACACAATCATCCCCCTCCTCCGCTTAGTTGTGTCGTAAATTCCGGTCTAAAACAGCATTACCAAATACTATTTCCTTTGCAATTGAGTTTATATTTATTTAGGATCTGCCCTTGCAAAAGCGGAACATAACAAAAGCCATAAAACTACGGCTACAAATCTTTAGACGGAGACAGTATTCAGCATTTCTCCCATATAAATAATATATAGCCAACGAAATGAGAGTCGACACAAGTGTGCAGCGGCGATGGCGAAACATCATAAAGCAGACCCAAGTATATATATACGGTTTCCAATATTCATGAGCGCCTAATCCTCTTATAAAACGGAAGCCGAACAAAAAGCAAGTTCGGAAATCATCGGATTTGGCAACAGGTTAGACTTTCTGCCCACACTCCCTTCTGATTGATATCTGGGGTATGTTAATGGAAGCTCATCCCAGCGAAAAGGTGGTCGCCTTTCATTCTATTTTATCGGTGTCCTTGATCAGAAGAAGAGGTTGTTTTACTCTCCGGGATTGGAGATTCTCGATCCGCATTTCTTTTTATTCCATTGTTTGTTGGATGAGTTCATCTTCACTTTGAGAGTCCAAATCATGATGGATAAGAATCGTCCTTGGCAGAAGAAAAAAACTTTTGTGAAAAGAATGTAATTTAATAAGAAAACTTTGACTCCATGGCAATAAGGAACGCATCAAATTATGGGCTGGAGGTAGAAAAAAAAGTCCCTCCCGTAGAAGGATCAAATAAGGACAATAGTGATAACAAGACTGTAAATACGAGACATCCCGGATTTTTTGTTTCGTTTTTAAGGTACCCTTAAAATTCGCGTTTTGCATAGCACAAGTTTTGATCGTAACGAGGCCGATAAGTTCAATGCAAATTAGCCGACTTTCGGGAAGCATTAATCAAGATTGTAGCCAGCGATTTGGAATGTGTTTGCACTTCCGTCTAAGTGGTAGCTCCCACGTGTGCTTGTCAGGGTGAACCTGGCAATTGAAATCGATTTGTGTTGTATTATATCCGTGAGCAGATGTGGGAGCCATTAAATAATCGTTATAAATGGCGATTTAATCGGGGGGAAGCTTTTTTTTGTCGAAGTCGGCACATGTCCTTATTTTAGAGAGTGTCAAGCAGACTTGCTTGGTGCACAAACGTTTATTTTTATTAGCCTATGTCGTGACACTTGATGAATTGATTCATATTAAGGCGCTTGAGGGGCAATGTTCTCTTATAAAGTCAGTTTCCAACAGACTTGACTACCGGTCCAAGCATGAACCACTTTTTAGGTACAGTGCTGAAGGAACTTGCTAAAATTCGTTTCGATTGGCCATAGCTGGGGCTCGAACCTAGATGACAAATGCAATAGAAGAAAACATTAAATCCATCAAAAAATATTTCATTTTATTACTAAAATTACGGTTCCAAAATTCGCTAAACAACGGCATCATTCGCAGTGGGAAAAACAAAGTGGTTGATGAATTTGCTAAACAAGTGAGCACCGTTGTTATCGATTATTTTTCATGGATTTGTGGTTTCGGTGGATGGAATTTTGTTCAGAAAGGTTGGCTTTGCACACAGTAAGTGGCAATAGTGTAGTGGATGGAGTCATTTTGACCCGGTTCGATCCCCCCCGGGGGACAGCAATACTCGGCCCCATTAAAAAAAAACGAATTATATCAGATATCACCCACTACACCGAAAATGGCGTTCCTGCTCGGAGTACAACGGACCGGGATTGGCTGACTGCTGCAGGATTCGGAGGCCCCTTTCAATAAACAAAAAGTCTCACAGTATTGGTGACATTACACGAACAACTTGTCTCTCATATTTACTAAAGGAACAAAACATCATACCGCCTATGCCATTTCCCAACTGACGTAAGCTGCCATTGTTTTCCTTCATTGACGTATTTTTTTTTACTGAAATTACTTGCAACACGAACTGTCACAGTCAGTTGTCATGTCCTGCTACACGATAGATTCAAATTGATTCGCAAAATCCCTACGGCGATAAACAAAAGTATATTCGGCTTTGTTTCATTTACATCAAATTCTCAACTTCCATTTGACGACTCATTCCCTTGCTGGCATATATAATATATATACTTATGTAACAAGTAACTACTTGAAATAAAATAATAAAATCCTTGGAAGCCATCCAAACTTGTTGATGTTGCTACTTGAGAATAATCGTGGTGTTCTCCACCACTTGATGTCGCCGAGATTTTTGCATCCCCTCTTCATAACTATAGGCACTTTTACTTAAGCGGCGGCCCGTTTTACACTCAACTGCTTGGCATGCAAATGCCAGATATGATTTGCATATTTCTCATTTGAAGGCTGTGTACCTAAGACGAGTGTGCTTGACACAGTGTTAAGGTGCCGCGCGTCATATCTTAATACAGTCAACTTAAAATCTAACATTAGCATAAATCAACTTAAACAGGGTTAAAGTTCCCCGCCACTTTGGATAATTTAGCCATCACCCATGTGCATACTGCCTACTGTCTGCATGAGAGCGTTATTTCACACCACCCCCTGTGTATGGTGTACTCCAAGTTTTGTCCGCAAAACCGACGCGACGAAGAATATCAGTCGTCGCCTCTTCTCTTCCGTTGGCAAAAGTTTTTAATAAATTTTTTGAATATTATGGTTAGAGCAAGGTACATAAACGTTTTCGGGACTGTGTAATTAAAACCCAAACACTAATCTATGAGGAAAGTTTATGACGCTCTAACCGCGAGCAGTTTGCCTATAAGAACACACAATTCCTATCGAGAATGTGACACGACCTGGGAGTTGTGGCCCCGAATTAGTTTCGCTCGATAAATGAGTTTCCGAAATGATTATGAACAGAAAGTTGAGGGAATGTTTCCAATCATGCCCACATAATATTCCGAAGGCTATGGGAGGAAAGATTATTGAATTCCGTGCTGGAAATATTTGAGTACGCCATGGCATTCTGGACACGTCCATCGATTGTGTCTCAATATTGCGGTTTGTGAAGGAATTCCACACACTTAAGGAGCTTTTGATGTGTGAATAACCAATATAATCAACAGAAGCGAATGACGTTACACAATCCTAAGTAACGATTATTGCGCGGGTATAATCATTTGAGGCGAATAGTTATGTGCTATTGTGAATTATTCAGCCCGTCCATGTGATGAACATGCAAATGGGAATGGCTGGCGTGTTGACATTGTGAGCGAAGGAAATTGGGCCATTCATGCGGCGAGAATTGTTTTCGGTCCTAACTCCTAATTGGGGAAAATTTCTTATTGCGGAGGTCGCATTGGCTGGTTGTTCCTCTGTGTGAATGGGGATATTTACTTTACACAAATTGCCTTGGCCTTTACTTGTGGATCCTAATAAAAGAAATGGCTGTTAATTTTACTGATGCTTTGAGGGGGTAATGGTAGGCAAACAGAGTGGAAGAATATTGCTATTTGCAATGGGGGATATCATGAGACTCGAGCTGGAGTTATGAAGGGTGGTGTATAGTTGGTTGTTTACTATTTTGTGATGTGATTGTATTCCACCTAAGACGTAGGTTCCACATAAAGTCGACGAGTTTCCTCAAGAGTTTATTTAAGTACGTGGGCCAACCGATATAAATTTTACAGCCGCATCTGACAACTTTTTATGTACTACTTGTGTGTTTGTAAAAAGCGGTACTAGATTTTTGTACGTTGTTAGAGCAACTAGAAAAAATGCGTATAAAATGGCGGACATGGGTTCTGATTTGAGAGTTTATTTTATGGGCTTTAACATTTTAGAACAACCGGGGGATTTTAATGGAAGCTATCCATTCGAAAGACATTTGGGTTGTTTAATTATTCATCAAATTTGGAAGAAATGGAGTTGTAAATCTTCAAATAACTCGCTGCGCTCTACTGACAAACAAAATGTCAGCCCAGAACCCTAGGTGAGAAAAGTGAACATTCATGAAGCTCGAAATTAAAATGGAGCTCTCCATATATCACAAATATTTTAAAATACTCAGTCGATCTCTGGTCAAGATTTGCACTTTCGGATAAACTTCACGCTGTTAAACAGTGTTTACCACTTCTTATAACTCATTATGGCCAAGCTGATTCAAGATCAAAGTTTGGAATTAACCTCCTTATTGCATATAACTATATAACTCGAACTGTTACAACGCGAGCACTTCCTTCTCATTTTTCCAGCCGTCTTTTTGTTTCAACGGAGACTGGAATTAGCTGCTCAACGAGCCACATACGTTCTGCTCAAATTTTGTCAACACTCGCGCCACCCACTTTCGTTTCCTACACTCAGAAAAAGAAAATTGCAATGCCAACAATTTTCGTTGATCGATGAACCCAAATATGAAAATCTTTGATTTAAGAATGAAATTGTTGGCAATGATGTAATAAAATACTTATATTATTCTTAGGCTGAAAACCTGATTCTTGAAAACATTAAAGCGAGTTCTTGTTAACAAAAATAATATTTGAACCAAGAACTTTATACAGGGTGTTTTTTTTAGAGGTATAGAACTTTAAGTTGGCAACACTATTTTAACTGCCGGCCATTTTGTCAGCTGTCAAGTGATTTATTTTGAGTTTGGTTTGCCATTTCAGCATGAACAAGTTGACAAATGAACAACGCTTGCAAATCGTGCAAATTTATTTCGAAAATAATGGTTCAGTTCGCGAAGTTTACCGCAAGCTCCGTTCATTTTATGGTCGACATAATCGTCCATCAGAGCAATTAATTCGGTTAATGTGATAATACGCATCCGCAAAGACGTCGAACAGGGCGCACCGAAGAAACAATTGCCGCTGTAGAGCAAAGTGTTGAAGAGGACCCGGATGAATCGATTCGCCACCGTGCACAGCAATTGGAGCTTTGTCCATCAACTTTATGGAAGGTTTTGCGCAACGATCTTAGCTTACGACCTTACAAGATCCAGCTTGTGCAAGAATTAAAGCCGCAAGACCATGCAAGGCGTCGTGATTTTGGTGTATGGGCCGAAAATGAGATTGATATCGATGCTGATTTTCATCGCAAAATTTTGTTCAGTGATGAGGCTCATTTTTGGTTGAATGGCTACGTCAACAAGCAAAATTGGCGCATTTGGAGTGAAGAGAATCGATATAAGACCCTTGAGACGCCATAACATCCGTGGCGTTATTGCCGACATACAGCCCCAAATGCTCGAAAAAGTGGTTGAAAATTGGACCTCTAGACTTGGCTTTATTGGAAGCAGCCGCGGCGGCCACATGCCCGAAATCATATTTAAACATTAATGGCATAAAATTATCCTTCCAATAGAGCTAAATTGATGGACATTAAAACGATTTTTTTGTGTTTTATTTCAATTCGAAGTTCTATACCTCTAAAAAAAAACACCCTTTACTTAAAATTTTTTAAGAATCTCGCAAAATTCTTCGCCTAACAATCTTTTTTTTCACTATTATCAATAGTAATAGTATCACTATTGCGTTTCATCCGAGCTTGCAATTAAATAGCCAACGAGCTACATTCATTTTCTTCGAACTGTGTCAACACGGGCGTTTCTCCCGTTTCCTGATGTGAGTTTTTCGTTTCACCGGAGGGCTTTTTAGTTTCTTGGGAGTTTAAAAATACTGCCCAACGATCCAAACATTTTGCGGAAGCTGCCTCACCATGAGCGCTTATGACCTCTCCTTATTCCTGTCGTCTTTTCGTTTCATCTGAATTTGGAACTACTGCTCAAACAGCCTTAAGAAGATATCAAAGTTGCGGAATCTCATTTGCAAAAATGAATATAAGATCTCAAATTTAAAACATTGTTAATTCCTGTGTTGCCATTCTGATTCCGGTTATATCTATCCGAAGTCTCTTCACTCTGACCAAAGAAAATTTTGAAATCCGGTCTAACCGATTTTTAACAGGAACGAAAAAAATGTTTAACCAGAAAAACCTTTTTTGACCTGCAAAATAATATTGTTCTATGGAAAAAAGGATAGACAAAAGGATAGATTTCGACAATTTGAATGATACTTAACCATACTTAACGAATACGCGCACAATTTCATACAGATACCAATTTATTGTGAATAATACTAGAATACAGCGGCTCTTCGGCAGTCTCATTTGAATGCTCCCACCAACTGCGACTGGGTGTGTGCATTCAAACAAGTCTATAGTGAAGTGACAACTGAGTATGCAAGATTTATAGGAATCCTTTTAATACGAAATAATCTCCTACCTAATTTTTGTTCTAAAATAGCCTTATATTCCTATTTCCATTAATATGTACACATTTAGCAATATTTTGGAAGACTGAATTAGATTGAAAGTTCCTTTTTCTGCAAAACGTTGTGATGGAAAGCTTTTCAGTGAATTGTTTTTTTTTGTTATTAGATTTGAGATAAGTTTGGAAAAATAAAGAATAATGATATTATTTTTGTTTTCTATTTTTGCTTTTGGCCGAAAATTCTTATTTTATCTTTTGACCGGATTTTCTGACCGAGTTTACAAAAAAAGTAAAATCGGTCATTCGGTTAGATTTGATCGGATTAATTTTTTTAGTGGCAACACTAGTTAAATCATGTAGAATAGTGGTGGAGGGGTGCAGAAATACATAGTAAGAATGTACCTTATGAGGGCTTAAACAAATCACCTTTCTAGATCGGATTTATTTCCTTATCTAATACCCGCACCAACACTATATATTTGTGGCAATTAATTTAATACATAAACCAAGCTCATTAACCTTGACTAAAACTATGAACAGTATGGACAACAATACAATGAAACCCTGGATGGACATCAAACCTTTTATATAATTAGAGTCCGTGTTGAAGCTCCGCGGAAGAAAATTATATATTTATTTGAGCAACCAATAGTAGTCTTTTAAATGAACTTGAGAAACCGGGGGGCTATAGCTCGAAACTACAAGTACACGCTTGTAATTGTAAAAACGAGAAAATTTCTGAAAATGTAACAAATTACTGCTGGGCTAAGTTGCAAGTCCAATTATGATCCCTTGCAGACAAATTCTTAGGGCGTTTGGACTGAGATATGTAGAGCTTGTGAACTTGCAGTTTCGAGCTATAAGCCCCAGGGCCTAGGTCTTGGAATTTGTGGATATAATAGGTCAAATACTTTTTTTTGAGAAATATCAACAAGTCTTTTGTAGCATGTTTTTTTTTAAGGTCAACAGAACTTGCTATCGCTAAATTTGATGAGGATTCGCTTTGGGCGTGGTTCTAGCCAGTATTCCGCTTAAGGCTCTTTAAACTTTCTCTTGCCAAAGACACTAATTTGGGCAAATTTTTCCAAACCGAGTTGTAAATTAACTACTTATGAAAACAGAGTAGAGTGTCGCAAATATATCCATCTGACATTCAGTTGTCATATCATTTGTCAAGTTGCTGGGACGATAAGGTCTCTTAAGACTTCGCTTACAGGCATACAAATTGAACTGATGGAATAATACGACCTCATCAGTCAATTGTAAGAAGGCCTGACTGCAAATGACTTGATAATGACTGAACTTGTCTCGTTGTCAAATTCAGCAGCGGTCACAATAGACCCACAACAAAAGCATTCTTTCAATGTTGCTTTCCATACGGTTACCAATGTGAAGGTTGCTTTCCCTTTTCCACCTCTCTTCAGATCAAAAACTTTTCCCCAGAAAACCCTAAGACCTAGTTTCTTCTTGTTTTATCAATGACTGCGGACCGTCCCTGATAAATCTCAGTAACAATTAAAGCTTATTCGTCAGAGATTTCTACCCACGCAATGAACACGTTCCAGCCGCATCCAACTGTGCCGACTACGTTAATCTTGCACGGCCGAATGGACCTATTAATCACAATTAAATTACAAATTTCGTCCCCAAATTACAGGGGGGGTTGAAAAGAAATATCTCTCAAAATTGCCATTTCGTCCTTTCGAGAATGGCATATTACGACGCCGGAAATATCCATCTCTGATCCGCCCATTTTATGTTGTCCAACTGTTACGTGCTCTATTGGGTTGAATATCATCCTTTTTCGTGTTATCCATCTAAACAGACAGTCGGCACGTTTTTTCTTTCCATCGCAACACACTTTCAGTGTGCCCAAACTCTGGCGCAAGCTTCTTCCCATTCGATATTTCAGTTTCAACGCGTGACGTAAACGCCTATAGATAGACAACTGTCCCATGCGTAGCGCTGCCTCCATTAATAGCGACAAGCCAATATCGCCAGAGTTGTGTATTCAGCTTTAAATTTGTTCGAAATTCGATGAGAGAGACAGGCCCGTATAAAATTGAATTGCAATTCAGTCCATTGTGCTGCGGCATTCTCGCACTGATTTAGGGGATGTTGCTGTCTGTGCGGGTGGGTTGCTGTTTAATTTTCCTATTTACTGAGGACATGACAGTGAAATCTAATATTGTCGTTTGAAAAGTGTAAACATAAAGAAGGAACAACGGAATAGAAATTGTGGTACTGCTTCGAGCCGCCTCCACCGAGGAATGATCTATAAACAAGGATTAAATAAATTTCATTAAAGATGAATCGTTATGGTGCCTGGCTTCGCCTGTCACTTTGGTTGTGTTCTTGCACTTACAACTTGTGGGGTGGTTCTGATTGTATTGGGCGTCAGTCTGCAAGACTATGGAACTGGAATTCAGCTATCGTGGCGGCGTCTATTGTTTGTAGAGTTACCAGAGCGAATCAAGAATGACTGTTCCATTTGCACACGACGACGACAGTCGTTTACATTCAACACACCAACATTGACTAGGAGCGAGTACTTACTCAACTTCGTACATAGTTAGATAGTTAGATTGAGGGAGAATCAAACGCTTCGAGGAATACACAACTGGAAGTTGATCCCACATTACAAATGGTGTTCTTACAAAGCAGAGCAGGAGTACTTGAACACATAAAAGAATAAGAAATGAGCGACAAGGACGTTATAGCGATGCGATTGAATTGAAATAGTGTGCTGAACAGCAATTCAATTTGTCCTGGATAAGCTCGAATTATGTTTGCTTTTAGCAAAAAACCTATTAAATGAGGAACACATTTGACAATGGGATCTGTATGGCAAGTGCGGAAGGCAATGATTGTCAGAGAATGTGTCCTTTGATTGACTGAACAAAACGCTCTTATATAGCGTGTTGCTAATTGCGGAGGCAAATGGCAAATGCCTTTGGCTCATTAGGTTTCTATGTACGGTTTCAATTTAACGAATGAATGGGTATAAGTATTGTATAGTAAAGTGCGGGTAATTGTTACTTGTTAGCGGGTGTGTGAATTATTTGGTCAATTGGACATGTTGTAAGAACTATCATTTCGAGGGAACTACATCTAAGAAAACTTTCCTTTAAATTTGCCAAATGTTATACAGCTTCTGACACTAGAATGTAGATCTCTATACTGTGTCTGCTGACAGATGCTAGGGATATTTAAGTAAACCATTGGATATTCAATTTTCTAACTTTCTAACAAAAATTACCTTTTTAAACAGTTTACCTACTACACAGTTAATATGCAACAAGATACAGAATAAAATGAATTTCGCTCTTCACCATTATATTCTCATGTGTCATCTACCTTGTCTCATCATAGCCAAATTGCTTCATTTCCCTTCCATGTCCATTTCTCATATTTAGCATCTCCCTTCACTCTTCTCCCATGCGACTTAAAGCAAAAAGAGTTTGAGGTAACTCAATGCGTTCTCACCTTCAAAGTACTATCTACGGAGCGAAAAACGAGCCCAACCACAAACTACCTTGCCGACTCGAATTCAGTGCAGTTTCTGTTGCGTGCGCGTAAAGTGTCTGTGCAGTGATCACTTTTACAAATTTTGTTCTGTTTGAGGAGAGAAGTAGTTTTTGTTGGTTTAAATATTTGCCAAAAATCGAATTTCATAACATATAGTACATATCAAGTTCTTTGTGTTGCTCGGTAATTTGTTTGTGTTTTTAAAATGTATTCACCATGAGAAGGAATTTAAAATGCCCAACATAGGCATATCCATTAAAGTACCACAGTTAACGAATATCATACAGGTGAGTGATATTTTCCCACAGCTATCTTTCAAATAGAGACTTATAAACAACCAAAAATGTCAAATCAGGAGGTTTTGTTTCGATAGGTTTGTCTACTGCAGAATGATATGGCCAAGCATTTATTATAGAACTCTCCTTCAAGCTGAAAACTAATCGGTATCGCGAAAACGTTCTTTGAATGCTAGAAAAGTTTTCTGGATGGAAGAATGTTCGCTAAGAACCTAGAGGTAGCGAATAAGCGATTTTTCTTTGTAGGTGATGTTTACATTTACCCCACTCGACCCTATTTCTTTTCACTTCATAGTGAGCTACTTTGTCTTGAAATTATTCATAAATTTTATCGAAGAACTCCATCTCCAGTCTCCACCTTCGTTAGTTCTCTACAAATTCGTTAATGTGTTATTTGACTTGGCACCTTCAGATTCGCTCTTAGATTTCAGATTTCGTATATCGGATTGAACATAAAAACGTCAGTTGCTCTTCTTTTTTTTTGTTAATATTCGTTCGTTTGGAATAATTGTACCCTTCGACACTTTTCTAAGTGTTTTCCTTTCACTGGTTAAACTATAAATTAAGTCATTCAAAATTTGTGCCCCGATTGATTTCTAAGCATTTGTATATTAAAAATTAGCAAAAATAGGTTCACAGAATTTTCCGAAAACGTAAGCAAACTCAACCAGTTGTGAAACTCAAAAGCACTTAAAATGGTAAATCTGAAGCAAATTAGAGAAAAAAATCGAGATTCACAAAAGTGCTCTGAAATCGCCAAGAAGGAGTCACCGGAGACCTCATTAAGTATGTATATATATTCTGAATCAGGATCACATTCTGAATCGATTTAGCCATGTCCGTCTGTCTGTTGTCCGTCGTCTGTTGAAAGCGCGATAGCGCCCAAAGGAATTAACATAGGCGAATGAAATTTGGTGAAAGGACTTCTTTTTATCTTCGTCAGGTTGGTATTCAAAATGGGCTATGTCGACAAAGTAGTTCTGGTACCTCACATACAAAATCAATATTAGGCCAATATGTCTCTCTGTATATTGTTCAATGTAATTACGTACTACCTCACATGCCTAAAATTTTGCATGACTTGTATGCAGTGGAGGGTATCAAAGGCCAGGCCGATGATAACACTTTTACTTAGAACCTAGAGCAAAGAAAGGGCTCTGACTGTACCCAATCGCAAACCACATAAGCATCTAATTGGATTGCATTGACAGATGACAGTTGTTTTTTCTGATAATTTCAAGCTAGATAAAGCAGTTTAATTTAAGAGGAAACGCAGTTTGACATGTTGCTAGTCAACTGCCAGTCAATGAAACGCCATCATTCTGTTTTCTTGTTTACTCTTTTTAACATAGGTATTTACCTAATAAGAAGAGAAAGTTTTGTTTTTAGAGTTGCGACTTTGAAGCATTTTCTTTGGGTGTACATATTTAAGTTATGTCTTGCCACCAGTGATGAGACTTCTACCACTTAAGTGGTATTTCTACCACTTTTTACACTTTCTGAAATTCTACCAACCTGGACTCGAAACCTACCACCTTTTACTAATCGCAATTTGCTAATAATATTTCTTTTTCATCATGGTATTAAATTGAAAATTGTACGTATACCTACTCGCCTTACTTTTACCCCTACACACTCAGCTATCAGTATTTTTCTCAGAGAATTGCATCAGCAAAAACTTCCATTCCAGTACACCATTTATTGCGCTAATATTTAATTATTTGAATGTATTTGTGCGAGGGTGTTTTGATATGTTTTGACTTTTTGGCGTAGTTTTTTTTTATATTGATAAGTTTACCTCGAAAACTTTTAATTCTTAAATAATATCAAGAGCTTAAATTCTTGGTTCCTACAACGAGTAACATTTTGTTTTCTACCACTTTTCTACCGCGTTTTTTTCAAGGTTATCTACCACCGATTCGCTCAAGTCCTATCACTGCCTGACACCTTCCAAGTCTTTTGACACTTGGAAGGTGTCATAATAATAATAATAATACTAGCAAACAAAATTGACTTTTAGCAGAAATGGATAGATCTGTAGCGCAAACTGTCAAATGCATTAGGTACAGCTATTTATTAACCATAAATTTTATATTATTTATATGTAATAGACTTTGACATTTGTTTGACATTTCATTTACCAGTCACTAGAACGTGGAAATTTTTCAACAAAAAAATTGCATACAGCAGTTCCTGGGTTGTAGCAAAGACATCAAACTTTTTCTGTAATGACATCGGATTACGTCAGCTTAAGTTGGTGTCAAAAATAAATGAAAATCGACTCAAATTCAGTCAAAGGCTTAAAATGGACGAATAGGACACAAAGCACACTTGACTGATGTTGAATTAATCTAATGCAAGCCAATAAAAGTTCTTCTTTTATTCTAGAGCTCTTAATGGAGTTCATAGTAAAAAAAATTGACTTACATTCGAGAATATACAGAGCTTTTCGCAGAATAAAAACAGAAGGTAAAACGACAGAGCTAACCTTGCTAAAAAAAAACGCCTATTATCCGCCAACCTGCTCCTCAAATATCTGCAACACTCATGCAAACCATTTGCATTCGATTTGGTTGCTGCAAATCCCACGAACCAATCAAACATCACGAATTCCCTTTGAAGTGGTTCAACGCTTCACACCAGGATCAGACAGATTGGTAACATGAATAAATTGCGCGGAAACATCTCTCGAACCCATGTATCTGCGGTTGTACCCATCTTCTCGGTAGACCAAAAATTCAATTTACTTTGATTCATGCCTCCTCGTGGCGCACCTCATATAATATCACAGGCTGTACCAATTAAAACAGACATCGCCACCCTTCACCGCAGGGATTGCACTCAAAGCATTGCCAGCTACGAGTGCGCTGCGCGTCCGAAAGATCTGCCGATGTACGGGTGCCTAATTAAAATGCAATTTTGCAGAGTCATGCACACAAATTCGGTGCGGCATTGGTGTGGTGTGGTGTTGCATTTCAATCACTTGCAGTGTTCCGCATAAATAATGTTTAATTTTTTCATTGAGGGTCGTTTCTCTTTAAACCCCTCCGCCCGGGGACAACAGCAACAATATTAATGGGCAAGGTCGAGATAAATTCTGCGGTCGCTGTCTGTGTCACCACTAAGTGTTCGTAAATCATTCCACCGAGGAGTGGAATAATTGCACTTGCCATTGCTTGTACTAGTCCTTAATCGAATGTCACGTCCTCGGGGGACCGCTGAACTTTTTTCTCAGCAAAATTGTGCAAGTGAGCGCAACTAATCGGTCGAAGGGCAGACTTTAGTGTCAACAGAAGTTGCCTTTGCGTGCACTTATGTGTCCGCCCAGACAAGAACACATCCTTCATGTATGTGCCATCGAATTGTCGTCTCAGTGCATTCAATGTGAATTATTTTCGCTTCACGCGAGAACGACACCAGTTTATTGAGATGTGATTTAGTGGTCATAAAATGTACTTTTGATGAAATAATTGCTGTACAGCGGCGGGGCGACCCCGTCCGATAATCAAACGATCTGCTGGCTCCCAGCCAGCACCATTTAATAGTGGATAATGAGTTGGTTGCATCATGTCTTTCGGCAGGCTGGTGATTTACCAACACACATCTGAATGGATTTCGTGTATCGCAACGCGAATAGCGATTGTAATTACAATCCAAACATATAATTCGCAGAATGGATAATTCAGTGGCAGTGCATCTGCATTCTTGCGGCTTTGGGTCAGCTATCTGCGAACTGCACAGCAGCACAAGTGCGTTTAGAAACGTGGTGTGCGTTTCGTGCGGAAATTGTATCTGTCACATTTGCTATGAGCATTCCAGAGGGTTAATTTCAATAATTAATTGTAATTGTGATTACAAATCCAATAGGAGGAATTCCAAGTGAACAATTAGATTGGCGAAAGCTACGGCAGTCCTATAAATAATTTATGCAGCGGTGGGGCGTGAAATTATTGAGCAAATGGTGATTCAATTAAGTGTGGTTTTCGGTTCTCGTTTCTGGATCGTGGGGCATGTTGAATTGAGTGAATTTGCACATTCCTGACCATCTCCAAATCGAAGCAAAATAAACAACAAATATTTTGTTTGAGGTTAGTGTTCGTGAGAGTTGGTTATTTTTCTTATCTCATGACTGATTCACATCGAGATGCAAACAGCGTTGCCAATTGCACAAGATATTTTAAAATTGCGGGAAATCATCCCTCAAATGCGTCGCAAAAAGTTTTCAAACAGCGAAAATATAAAGAAATGATTCATGGACCCATTGACATCGTTTTCAAAACTCGAAGCCATTTCCTCCCAAAGAAAAATCGAATAGTAAGAAACTAAAATATTAATGAAGACCTCCTTCGAAAGCCGTATTGAGACATACCCCCCCCTCAAGAGCAAGAGCAAAATAAATGCGGACTCGTATTTGTTATTTGTATTTGTCCCATCCAACTATCCTGTGTTATACTTTCAATAGAACTGTCCGGGAGCAGAAGCTTAAAAACTATTCAAAAGCCCCAAATAGTCAGCCAACTGTATAAATTTGGACCATTACCAAGATTACAAGGAAAAATCATCACGAAACCCTCTTAAAATGTTCAAGTTTGCCCCCACCCTCTGGCAACAGGCTGTATAGTGGTGCCGCCTCGTGCAACAACCATCAATGGCTAACCAGTCTAATAGGACGTATACGTAACATAAATTGCAAAACAAGCAAACACTTTAATTGCTTCCTGCTCCTACAGTCCTTTTAAACTGCCTTCTTTTTGCTTTTGTCTGCTTGTGCTACACACAAGTTCTACATAGATAACTTAAAATAAATGCGCCTTTGGAAAAGTTTCTCAAACGTTGAAAAGTTTTTCATTATACGTAGCCTACAAAAGAGTGAAAATATAAAAAAAATCTATAGAAACGACCAAGGATACTTGACAAAATGAGGATTATAATGCGGGCCCTGGATTTATATTAAAAGACAAGAAACCCATTTGCCAAAAACTCTCACAGCTACTGCGACTCGCATATAAGCGCACTTTCGATAGAGAGCTGCGCGAATGTCAATAGCTTGAGAATTTTGTAAACTGCCACCTGGATATAATGAGGCTAGAAATGTGCCAAAAGGATTTACACTAAAGCTGTGGGACATTCCACTGGAGTGACATTAATATGGAAGTGGAAATTGTGATTTAGCATTTTTTTGTTTGTTTTCTTTTGAAACCCTTTGTTCGAAGTGTGGGCTATTCGGGAAAAGGAAAACACAATCTTCTCATATTTTATGATTAGGAACATTTAATGGCTGTATATGAGTATATATAATCATATTTTATTTGCGTACGCGCCATCAATTACAGCTGTTTGTCTGCCGTTAGTGCATTCTACGTGTTGTACTCCTTTGGAAAAGAAGCCGTAAAAATAAATATAAATTTGCAACGTTCGCCATAAATTTGACACCCGCAGGGGAGGAGTAAATTGGGCCAGGTGTTTGTATTGATGGAATTTACGCAGCTCCGCGTACTTGCAGAGTTGACAAATTGAAGGAATTCCGCCATCAAATTGGTTGTGTGTGATTTTTATTTGTACCTATACATATGTACGTAGGATTGACGATAATTAAAACAAGGTTGAAAATTTGCTCAAACCTTTCTGTGGAAGATCTCCTCTTTCCGAAAATACAAAAAACCAAAATTAATATTCCCATTAATGTCACCCACTGAAATTGGGAAACTGAAATTCCCTGGTTTTGTTTAAATTGCAGCATAATTCAATTTGACAGTTTTGACAGAAGAAATTCTCCGCAAGACGAAAGATCTCCGGTCACCAATAATTCCCTTTCATGTTTGACATGATCGCATTTTGAGCACTCTTATGAGTTTTGATCGTGTTTGATTTGATTGATTGATTGATTTGGGAAAAGCTGATTTAGAAAACGATCATAATAAACAAGCGTTCAAATTCTTGTGTGACTGCAAAGTCAATTTGTGTTTATCCAAAGTAGATACACGCGTTTAAGTTTATTGCGAGTAATAACTGCAACAGCAAGCGAAGAAATGAAAAGAAAAACTCAACCAAATCTGTACAATTTTTGAAAATGATATTTTTAGCTGTAGCTTAATTTTATCTGAGGTTGTGTGTGATTTTTATTATAAGTAGAATTGACAGTATTTTTTAACAAGGTTAAAACTTGATGCGTCATCTTTGTTGGATATAAGATATATTGGAAATGATGTGCACATTGTAAACAATAAACGATGTTTTTGTAAGTAGGAGGTGGACATTACTAAACTTTGTTGCGAACAAAGAACACATAAGTGTGCGGCCATATTTGAAAATATTTTACTGTCAATTTTCCTATCCTAGTCACCATATTTTACTTATAGAACTTATGGAATCGTAAAAATGTATGATTGAAATTTTAGTTCTTTTCCCAAAACGTTCCGCACATTTTGACAGTTGTAGTGTCCGCAATATTCAGTAGTTCGACATGTCTTTTGTTCATCCGGTATTCTCACATAATTTCATTGTTGTTTTGTGTCTCGACCTTTATATTTGCAATCATTTGTATTGTTTTTTGTTCCATTTTACACTACAAGACAGTGTAAAGCTGTCAGCCCACATTAAAAGTTATCAAATTTAGTTTGCCTGTTAGTAATAGCCTGTCATCAGATATCTGACAAAAAAAAATCGACAAAAATAAATATGAGAAGTCTCAATAATTTGACAGTTTGCCAAACAATTTGGGGACGTTCACTAGATACGTTCAAGTTACTAGTTTACCTAATAAATCTGACAGCCGACTGACTTGATGTATTTCCGTTTTGATTGGCTTAGATCGGTCGAATTAACAGCTGTTTCAGTTGACGTCTGTGGAGGGGTAGCCGACAAAGCTAGTCAAGAAATTCCTGACTGAGTACTTATTTGACAGTTTGCAGATCTGGCGGACGTAGAAAAGTGACGTTTCCGACCAATCTAGTTTAGTCGACTTAAGATAACAAGATTTTTGAATGTGCCCATTTTGATTTCCTTTGAATCCAGACGTGACCCAGCTTTTCACAGCTTTTTTTAGTAAAAAGTTTCAATTCCTAGAGTTTTTAAATGTCAACTAAGAACAGCTGGAAGTGGCTTTTACTCCTCAAAATGCCTGACAGTTCAGGGAAAATGATAAAACTAAACTGTTCGATACCATTTGCAAATTAAAAGTGTAAATTACTTGACTACTGTTGAAACCAGATTCTTATTTATTTTCTTACAATCAGAACAGAGCTTCACAACTTTTTCCCCTCTATAACTTGTACCGGTAAGGTTTGTTTAAATTTCTTGAAATGATGGTCCACATTTCAGTCTTCGTTCCCTAAGCAAATTTGTTCAATTTTGTATTGCTCGGATTGAAAATTTACATTAAACTGTGTAACCCTTTCCACTTTACATCTCCTAACCTATAAAGTCAAAAATTAAATTTTCCACTTCAACCAAAAGTCACAGTCGCTTCTAAAATATAATCATAAACTACTCTTCGCTAAAAACCAACTGACGCGTATTACTCCAGCTGTCAGTCAGGTTGTTTGGATAGAATATCTGAATAAGCCATCGAAATAAAATATACTGTCTGAACCCTTTCTGTAAAATATAAGCTGCCTCACTCCGTTATCCAGCAACTGTACAGTGTATACGCATCGTTGAATAAATTTAGATAAAGCATTAACAAATATTCGTTAAACCCAATTCGTTAGCATATGATGTGTGCATTCAGTTAAAACATGTTTTTATTATTTTTTTGGCCGTGGGCTGGTGTAGGAAATTTAATGTTTTTTCCGCTACACGGACTACACCGGAAATTAAAGAGCTTAAACATTTTCAGTTCGATGAATTGTTTTTCAATTTAAAACAGCACTCTTTCTCTTTTGAAATAAATAATTCCATCCAGAGTAGAAAATTCTATTGGGATAATACTCAATTATTGTGGTCTAAAATATCTACTATTTTATTTATATTATATTTATCGAATATGCATAAGTTAAATTGATTTCGCGGGCTATTGGGTAATTACTCGATTTAATATTATGCAGGGATGGCAACACTAGTGCGAAAATAATTTACATTCCATTACAGGAAGAGAAAGCTGCCCATAAATGCACATGCCAAATTAAAACTCGCTCCCGCTTTAATAAAGAAATTCGTTGGAATAATTACAAACAGCTCCTGTCAAACTGAAACAAAACACATTGTTAAAAGTGTCACATGTTTGCAAATTGGAAGAGTTTCTCTTCAGAATTTCAAACTTGTGAATGTTCTCGTTGAACTTTAAATTGTGCCCCCAATTGTTTTGCAAACAACTTAACGATTTTAATGATTCAAATAATTATCCATAATTGCAAAGTTTAAAATATCTGCGAGCGTTGGTGCGCACCATACGAGGTCGATTCGTGTAGTCGTTAAAACTTTGTTAGAAAATGTTGCGAGAGCGTAATACGCGTAAGTTTAATAGAAATCTAATGAGTTACAATTTATATAATTATATGGCATACCACAAAGATCCATGAAGAGAGCAAATATAGAAACACTCGGTTTCAATTATTTCACCTTTTCTTTGCTTTTGCGTAACAATAATCGGAATTGTAAAAGAAGTGGAGTTCTGTGAAAGATTTCGCCACAAGTACTTTGCATTTTCTCCTGTCTTGTATATATGGACGTCACAATAAGATGGGATACATTTTGATGAAAGTGCTGTCAAATTTTACAACCAAACAATGAGTCATGCGGAAGTCGTATTATGCCGAGATAAATCAAATTCACGCGGAAACAGATGAAAACTCTGAAATGCGTGACAGTTCAAAATTATTGACATAATATGTATTGGTATATTTTACCAATACTAATACTATTTATAACTATTTTTTGATGATAAAGATGATAAATAAATTCGCTTTTGAATAAAAAGAAAGGCGACAAAACAAATTGACAATTCAATTACTAATTTTTATTATGCAAAAGGATTTCATTGATTATTTAAGATTATATGAAAAATGTGAAAATCTTTATAAAAGGCTGAAGAAGAAGAAGGTTACAGGAAGGACAAATATAATAGTTTGAAGTTTTAGCTTGAAAACGTTTAGCAAACTAATATGTTCGTTCGTGTACTTTCAGCAAAGAAAAATTAAAAATGTCAAATATCAAAAATCGAAAGAGAAATCTCTCAATTTCAAAAGTGAAGTACGTGACCGGATTTCTTACAAAAAGTTTGAGAAATGTCATTTCGAAATTATCGTAAAATGCAGCATCTGCAAAATAAGTCGGAATTGAATTTTGTATAAGCTTAATACCTATTAAATTTACCATTTTGAATGCGCTGATATGTTCTAGGCGAACATTCAATTACAACTTCTTCCTCCGATATCGTTAAAGACGAAAGTAAATAGAGTTTTACTGGTCAAACGTTTGAGCTGTCACTTAATTGTCAGACTTTCCCACAAAGTAACACGGAAAACAGCTTGTGGGCTGTTTCTCAGTTGCCTGAGCTTTCGATATATTTAATACTTGGATTATGATTATTAGTTTTAAATGTGGTTGTAAGGAGCTGACAATAGTTGTATTACTTAAACAAATTTTGCAAGACTCCATAAACTTAAAGATGGAACTGGAATTTGTTATTAGAAATGTGCAAGTAGTCTTAAAAATAAAGAACTTAGGTAGATTAATAATTTTAAAACTTTGTGGAAATGAAAATAAGTGTTGGTGTACAAAAAGACAATTGTCCTGCAGATTGCAACCCAGATTCGCTTGTAAAAACACAATTAGACTCACAATATGATTCCCAATCTAATTTCCTTCTTCTTATAATTGCTTTGAGAGATGTTTTCATTTTAGAAGAATATACGTAGATACAAGATGATGCAAACGGCAATCTTAAATTAAGGCGAAATATTCCAGGGGTGGAATCGGCTAAGGTGATAGTTGATAGTGTACAATCAAAATCATAGCTTTACGTCCACGTAAGGTGATTATCAAATTGACAATCGCTTTTTTGCGATCAATTTCATGTGACAGCTATTTAGGTGTCGCTTTCATACATTTGTGTCATTTTCATAGGTATGCTTCAACTTCAAATAAATTAAATACTTTAGTGAAAAAAGAATATATTAAAAAAATCAAATATAAATAACTTTATGTGAAATTTGAAAATTCCTGAAGTGCAATGTTTGTTTACTTCATTCGAACTTTTCTACACAAATGAAGAAAATAATTACAAAAATGTCCAACTATTGAGAAGAAACCTATGCATATTTATTTACATTAATTTTTGATTGGTAGAATTTATTATTGCGTATTTATTCTAGATTTTTGAAAAACTTTCGCTTATCAAAAGATGTGTTTGTGTTAGTTTTGTGACTGCTTTTTTCAGAGAATTTTTATTGCAATTTGTGAATATAACTCTCAAATTCACTTACATTTTTCACAATAAAAAAGAAACACACATCAGCTGCTCGGAATGACAGCGTCGGCAAGGAAGTGACGTTGATAATCAAAAACGACAGTCAAAAAGCGACAATCAACTATCATCTTAGCCGATTCCGGCCCAGTTTTTAGCAATTTGTCACAAATAGTTGCATACCTGCGGGCTGCATTGGCGCAAGTCATTCTGAATTATTTCATCGGACATTCGTCTACATTGGTTTGCCTTGCTTAGATAGAAGTTGAATGAAGCAATCGCAATTGTACAACCCAGGGTACCTTCTAAAGCTTGAAATATTCCACAGCAAAAGGCCTCTTTACAGTATGGAGTGCTTGTTCTTATACATTTTTCTGCTTTAGCAACTTATATAATTTTGAGACTATAATGCCTAGAAAGCCGAAATTTTAAAGAAAGGTAGATCTTTCAGAAAATAGATGCAAAACAATAGTGCTTTGGGATCTTAGAAGGTTGATCTTATAGAAATTACAAACAAATAGTGCTTTGGGATCTTAGTATTATAACCAAAAGTAGCTTAAAGTTCCGCTTACAATCAATTTCCGATGTATGGCCTCTGAAAGCATGAAACATGTTTCTTAAACAGTAGAAATGGCCAAGGGAATTACGAGCAGGCTCTTAGTTTATTAGCCAACCTTATGTTGCACTTTCCAGAATCAAATACAAGAAAAATTTTAAATTTACTATGGACAAGAACTGAACGTATAGAAAATACAGAGAAATTTCTCAAACAAAAATTATTTGAATAAGCTAGCAAAGAAATAACTAAACTTTCCAAGCTTTGCCGGGTATTCAGCTAGTTTTAAAAAAAAAAAAAAATCCACCAAAATCAATCTAAACCAAAGATGTTTTTCATCTATAACGCACTCTACGAACGAAGACCTTGTATCATTTTACCGACCACTGGACTTATCTTGAGCTTTTGTTTTGTATAAAAAAGTATTCGAAACGTATATTGGGATGTTTTACACTGTTCAGATATCGTAACAGCTGTGCAACTTTGAAAAGGGTATTTCATTAATGGTGATGGTTTTTCAATATTGATTTCTTCATTCCATATACTTTCTCTCCAAGTGAAAAATATTCAGAACAGTTTGCATTTTCATCGTGCATTGCTTGGCGCTTTCCGACGGATTATAAAGTATTGAAAAATATATCCGCAGCTGTTGGTTGAGGCCGTAGTCCACTCCGGACTGTAAGCACCACCAAAAATAAGCAAAGTAATTACCAAAGCTTAAGCTTATTTGTAGGTACTTCCACATTTGTTCACTATAGAATTGGGCTATAAAAACTTGGAGTCAATCTTATCAAAGCCTTGGTGGCCATTTGAACAAATAAGTTGTCTTAAAAAATAGTTGCAAGCTTCAAAATAACGTAAAAACTAAACTGATGCTGAAGAAATACGAAAGTACAACATGTGATACTGTCAAAAACCAAAATGCAAAACGGAATAAGATCCTAAAATTCAGTAATATACACCACACTGCTTCTTCTTACCTCTTAAACATATTCAAATTGGAAAAAGAAAGCAAAGTGCCCCCTCCCGCATGATTTCTTTCGTTTTTTTCAAATGCGAAAGTATCTTTCGTTTTAAACAAAATAGCACCTCTACTTGTCACCACATTGAAACATTTCTATTAAATCTTCTTATAAAGTTGAGCATGTGTCTTGTGTATAATATTTATTAAACAAAAATCGCTCATGAGTCTTTTCATTTTTTGTTCGCATATCAATCAATGCTATCAACTGACTCTAAGTCGCAGGAAAAAACTTGAAAACCACTTTAAGGTACATTATGCAGATGTATTTTGTTATGCAAAGAAAGAAAGTTGCATAAGCATTGGAATTTCCGTTTCTCTGTCTTGAACATGTGAATGATCATCACCTACTTTTAGATTCAGGTGACACATTGTTTGAGCTTCTAAATAAATAAACGTCATTTATTCGGAATAATAATTTAATAGATCCAAGAAAATAGAACCCATTTAAGAACAAACATGTGTTCGAAAAAAAAATTAACTGCTTCAAACCTTATTACTTTTGAGCATGACTAACAGCCCTGTAATAAATTTCCTTTGAGTTCGTGCTGATGTGGAATTTTTAGAAAAGAACATTTGCATTTATATGTTGAAATAAAAAAATGCAAGTGAATTGTAATAACTTGAACAAATAGCGAATAACAAATCCCCACGAAATTAGATTCGAACGAAATTTATCACAGGGTTGTTAATCCTTTTCAAAGTGGGATTTCGAAACGCAATTGAATTTTGTCGATGGTATTATTTTCTTAAATGCTTTGCATTTCCTTACAATTTTCAAACGATTTCATCACAAGACGTAAAATGTCAAAAATGTGTTAAAAATTGTTAAAACTAAGTCTAAATTTATTTCATATATAAATTGGTTAAATAATTGAGAAGCAACTCTAAGTATGCTGTATTTCAAACACATTACCCAATACTAGGAAAATACTGGCATTCTCTTGTGTTTTGGTATAAAACTCTATGTTTAATTTTTGACGTAGAAAAAATCCTAAAATTAATATTTTCAACACACTTACCTACAAAGTAGTTCGTTGATCTAGAACAATTTGCTGTCAAAAAACTGTAGCCACAAATGTTATTTAATCTGAAAAAGTTGTATTTGCACGACGCGGCTGATTAGTTAAACCACTTTTCCTTATAGATTTGTTTAAATGGAAATTAACGAATATTAATAAAAATTTAACAAAAAATTGCCCTGATTAAGAAATGCAAAGATGATGGGTAGTTAAAAGTGAGTTTTAAGCTTCTAGAAAATTGTTGTATATATCAGAACTTGTCATTTTTAACTTGACGTTCGTTTTTGTTCTGCGTTTTCCTAGAAAAAATGAGTTTTTCAAAGCCTGGAGCACTCAGACTCTAATTTTGATTTATTGTACTACTGAGCAAACAAATATTTATTTAGTATAGTAAAAGATAAACTGTGATATAAATTATTTCTCGTTATGTTACTTTCCTCCACAGAGTCAGAAGCAATAACTCTATAGCCACTACACCATGGAACCCGTCTAAAGTCGGGCGAGACAATTTCCTTACTCAAAAGGTAAAGTGGCGTAAGTTGATTTAAGCCAAAAACAGTATTTTTAAATATGTATTTGAAATGAGAAAAAAATTAGCTACAGCTTGGTGCTGTCACCTTGTTTCTACGTACCCTGGAAAACTGTTTATTTTTCTGTTACAACGACTTAACTCAGAAAAAGCAAAAACATTGCATTTGGAAAAACGTCTAAGTTTTGAAGTAAATTGCAGCCTTTCTACTCAAAGTATTTTTTACACGAATTTAAGTACAAAATTGCTCTCCTGAAAAATGTGAAAAATCGACTTAAGCAATCTTGAGTAAAGATTTATTCTTCAAGTTGGATTTATGCTTGTCAAGTCTCGTATATTTAGCTTCAAATTTGAGCTAATTGCTGCTGCGATTCTGGAGTTGTGAACTTTAGATCAAGGTTTATGAAATCTTGAAAATCTATTTCTAAGCTACGCTAAGTAAAATATGTCATAGACTTGAGAGGGCTGCATATTTTCTCTGATTATGATTGCAATCACAAGATAACTGAACTTCGCCGTAAATTCCAAAATGCATTTTTAGCTTGAAACTTAAACTCTTTCATATATCAAAGCGAAGTACGTTTCATTTGAACGAAGCTACGTTCCTTCGAAACATGGCTTCAATCAACATTAAACATATTCTACTCGCCTTACTGAATCGTATCACATTCTATCGAATACAAATTCCAAACCCATACAAACAAGACAAACTCGCCCCCGCTGAAGTGAACCACTTCAAAGCATAACCACAAATCAGGACAATAAATAGAAACACCACAAAATAAACTCAAATCAATTAGAAGACACAATAATCTACCGAAGGAAAAACACAATTACGTTCAATAACTCGGAGAGTAAAATCACCTTGTGTGCAAAATAACTTTTCACTGAGAATATATTCTATTTTATGAATTTCGTTTCAAGTAATGCACGGACTTGAATTCGATTTGCTGGCGAAGGAGCGACTCCAATGAGAATCCTGAACAGACTGTCGCTCTGGTTGTTGATATCAGGGTTTTTACTAAAAATTCATTGTGAATGTATTGAGAACGCGCCGTGTACGGACTGTGTTACATTGACAATGAAAAACAGATTTTCCCCAAGTCTACACACACAGATAGAGGTGAGTCTGCATTGTTAGTCCATTCATTCATTCAGTCTATTTTCCGCACTAGAATGGGGGTTGTCGTTGAAGCAACTTGTTGATTGGAATGTTGATGATACTGGGTGGATTTCACATTCACAATGTTGCCGATGACGGTGGCGTATACGCATTTTTTATTATTTTTTTCGTTGGTTTGATTTGGAAACATTTATTGTCCACACTCAGTTGATATTTTATGCCAATTTGAAAGGACTTTTAAAAGAACATTCAAATTCTATAAACAATCGAAAAAGCGTCGTTCTTCCTTAACAAGGACAACATTCCATCAAAGTGTATGCGCAAATTTTATGAAATCAATTGAAAACAATGTCAGTCTCGGGCTTTTATTAGTTGAGGATTTTCATTATTCACCATACCAACATCGACATAAATGTATTCATACGCATCCAATGCGTAAATGTAGATCGTTGTTTTGCGGCCCCTTCTTTTCGCACTTAACCAAGCCCAATAATACATCATCTCCCGATGATGTAGGCATGAAAGCAATTCCCAAATGAACCATTCTTATTTAACGACATTCATGTGAAAGGAATAAAATTGCTTAATTTTGTTTTGTCCTTCGCATGAAACTCACTTGAATTTGCATAGAGACGAGTTCAATCGAAAACGAGCTATATGCACATAAAGTGTGTATAGAATGATACTCATTATCTACCCATGACTCAGAATGAAAACAGATTTTAATGAACTGAGGTTAGGAAAAAAAATGAGGACATTTTACTCGTAATAAGTGCGCTTCGATGGTGGAAGCTAGGACCAGAAAATTGAGAAAAAAAAAATTGCATGACTGAGGTCATTACGTAGTAGGAGAAAGATTTTGTATTCGTACAAAATTTCGAACTCGAGATGTTAATCAATTCTGACATTACGATGATAGAGAAACTCGAAAAAGTGGTTTGCAAAATTCTGTCTGTCTGTCTGTTTGTCTGTATGTCCCGAGGCGTACAGCCTAACCGGCTGAACGGATTTCGTTCAAACTTCGGACTTAAAGTTTGGGGGCTTACAGTTCGGGGCCGTATTTTGTTTTGCACGGTAAACTCAATATTAATTGTACTTCCAATACAACGTATTCATACCAGTTTGATTTTTTTCGAAAACGGCTCTAACGATTTCAACCAAAATTGATATTTAAACTTATGTAGGTGAGGTTAACGTGACTACATACTCAGTTTTTCGCTGAAATTCTAATAACTGTACTTTTCAAATTTGGACATACATACATATCTCGAAAACGGTCTATACGATTATAACAAAAATTAATTTCGAAGGTAATATGGTCATTTCTAACTTAATGGTAAACTCTGTTTTTCTCTGTATTATCGTAAAATTAATTTTTGAAAAAAGTCGTTTTTGAAAAATGTTGTTTCTTTTAGTTTACTAGAAAACAGCAATAACGATTTTCACCGAAATGCAAACTTGGAGTAAAATTTATGTTTTCAAAATTATTGCGTCCTTAATTTTCAATTCGAATCACCGAAAACGCTAATTTTAAAAACTGCTCATGTCTCGAAAAACCCATTTTCGATTTCGATAAAACTTTTACAACCAAGTAATACTTACAACCCGAACAATAGCTTGTACTCGGTTTTCAGCTAAATAGATAAGCAATAGTTTTTTTCAAACCAAACATTGCAATATTTGGTACGGTTTTGTCTGCCAAATTTTACAAAAACCGCTTTAACGATTTTGTTCAAAATACATATTAAAGATAATACAAATATTCTTAATAAGATCCCGTACTTAATTTTTCACAAAAAATTCGAACAAATCAAGTTCTTAAATATTTCTCAAAAATGACTACCCAAATCTAGATCTGTGTTCACATATCTTCGATATGTTTTTGAAATAATAGCAATGCCCCACTTCCAATGAAAGTACAATAACAGCTACGTAGAACTTATTTTTACCAACTTCTCATTTTGCTCAACCATATATAGGATATGGATATGCACCCTAAAAATAAATCCAACAACTAGAAATTTACACAATCAGGCAACTCCCAATTCATTCGCGCCTAAAGTTTTGATGAGCGAGAAAGTTTCGTTCGACCCAGTCGTGCACTTTTTTTTTTTTTTTGCAAAGTGTAAATATTTAAATCAATCAAGTCTCAAAACTATAAAAATTACTAAAAAAAAATTAGTGGTAGCCATGTACAACTTGAGGGCTGAACTTTAGATAGTGCTGAGCTACATCAAGTAAATCCAACCGAAACATTTTTGTTCATATTCACTTTCGCTCCTTTGATGGTTGCCTGTTAGCCAAAATCTTCAAAAAGACGTGTTTGATTATTTTCTTAAAATTAAACATTGTTGTGGCAATTGACTAGAAAATCTTAGGCCCTAAGAAAGTGCATGCTTTAACTATTTCACCCCTCAAAAGGGGGGTGATTTTAAAGAATTGTGACATGCGAGTTTAATCGTTTTTGCTTCTCGATCAGGGCGGAAAATTTCGAGTTAATGCGACTGAAAAGAAGCCGTGAAATAACGCCGAGCGAACCGAATTTTGGAATTCATTCATTTCACTGCGGTTTTACCTCTCCTGTTATTTGAAAGGGTTTTTTTTTAACTCACGAACCTTCAATCGTGAAATAACGCGGAATTCCAAAGTTCGCTCGGCGTAATTCCAAAATTCGGCCTTATTTAGCGGCCCCCAGTCACATTAACTCGAAATTTTCCGACTAAAAGTTTGTGAACCGTGAGTTAAAACGATTCCCCTTTCAAACAACAGGAGATGTAAAACCAGTGAAATACTGACTACGACTTTAGTAACTCTCCGTTCACCTTTGAGACTCATTTACGAAACTGTTTTATATATGAAGACTCTTACTTTGCAAGTAAGTAATTTAAGAGCTAACTTTAAAGGACATATGCAATTTTGGGGTGTGCGAACCTAAGGTTGTCAGGACCGAAGTTTGGTGCAAATCTGATGACCCGCTTATACTACAGTTTAGTGTACACACGGCTTAAATGAAACAGCGAAAAGAGTATAAGAGTTATCAGAAAAGGATTAACAGTTTTGAGACTACCATATAAATCCCGATTTAGCCTTGGGGAATAATGACCTCACAAACCTCGGGTACAAAGTTTGGTTCATCAGCTTATCCATTAAAAAATGTTTCGACTGCATGGGCAAAAACAAATAATAATTGCCAGGCCAGATTATTTTGTGTTCTCCTATCCCATTTCTGATAAAAGCCCGAGAACTAAAAGATTTAGCCCTTGTAAAAATAAGTGAAAACAGTCGGTGCTAATAACTTAAGAGAAACGCCTTTTGCTGGCTTTTGAACGGCGACGATTACATAGATCCTAAGGTGAGGCATGATCTGTAAGACATTGACGACTCACAAAGCGACAACGTGACATAAATATAAATGGAACGACGCCTTGGCCGCCGAATCTGTCGAACTATCTTCTTCTGCATTGAAAAACACAGTTGGTGGGAAGCCAATGCACCAAATGACTTGTAAAGTTTGGTCAAATGTATATGACTCTGACAATTGAGTGGTTCTGAGAAAAGGTGGTTCTGCTTTGATCTGTGCCAAACTACATAGGCTAGTTGCTCAACGTATGATATAATATTTCGTGTGTTATAACCTATGAAAACCTATCAGTGGAATTTTAATTCGGGAAAAGTCCATTATCCACCAAATATTCACAAACCGTTCAGGGCTTGGAGGAGACTCAGTACATGAAATCAACGCCCACCAACTATTTTCCTTTCATATCGTAAGCCACGACAACGTCCAGTTTGTCATAAATCTGTTCATTGTGCGTCGCTTTCCATACGGTGGCTTGCAAAAAATTGCAACAACTTTCTACCATCTAAGACATCAACTAATTGATTTCTTTCTATTTAACTAAAAACTTGAACAATCATCCCAACAACTTACAAAAAGAAAAGACTTTATCAATAAATTCCTAATTTCCTTATTTATGGGCCATAAAACAAAATAACTCCAGCAACATGTTCAATGTCCCGATCTAAGTCCCCAATAAAAATAACTTAAAAGAACACAAATCACCCATCATCATGATGGCAATAAACCATTCAGCCACCTCCCTCGCGGGTTTTTGCAAATTCCCATTCAGCCTTGAATTAATCAAAACAATAGAGCACTCATTTAAGTGTCTTCTCCAGATAATTGAAATCACCTTAAGTCTCATCACCACCAATGAGCGTTACGCGATTAAATTCTACTCGCGCTACCTCACGCGCAATTGATTTGTGCACCATAAAAACGTAAATGAAGGGCTGACCTTGGACCATATCGCACCGAATACATTCCCAGAATTACCGTTTTCAATTGATTAGAGCAGCGTGCCCCATTATACCTTTGGATACGCATTTGCAGCATCCGCGCACCCCGAACGGGGTACTCGCTGAGGTGGATTGTCGCCCAAGTTAACCTGGATTCACCTTGTGGGCAATTTTCACCTTGAGCTTTCTCCACGCTAGCTATCGCATCGAAGGGAAGTTTTTGCATGGATTTTTCACCAGGAGAAAGAGGGAACTTCATTCAGAATTTGACACGGACTAACGCCCAGCTGGGCCATGAAAATGCATCAGCTGGGTTCTGTATGTCCCGCATGGGATGAGAATAGTGCGACAGAGAAAGGGAGTGTATCCACAGCAGTTGGGGAATTGGACTTCCAATGTCCAACAGATTGTTCAATCAGAAAGTTGTGTGAATGGATTTGTTTGAATGCCAACACCAGGAATGTGTGTTGGTGGCGGTGAACTTTGTGCGCAACAGCAAGTTTCATGGTAAAGTGCTGGTCTAGAAGGGGTAATTGTTGCTGAGCACAGTGGTACTGGGCGAAGCAACAAGTTGCTAAAAAGAGTATTTGCAATTGTTTAAGTGGAAGGTGGAAGGCTTTTGTAAACTTGTAGGGCGTTGCTTTCGTCAATTGGAATTGAATTGAACTTATAGTCTCTAATGATGCATATTTCGGTGTTTTATCTCCTGCTTTATGATAACAAGGGACTTTTAGTTATGACATAAAGGGGCCTTGTAATGATTCAAGTTGATTCAAATGTAGAAAGTTTAGGGTTCTGGGATAGGCCTTGTCTAGCCAGTCGGTTGTTTTGGCACTCGTTCTCTGCATCGGAACAAAATATTGCATCATTGAAGGAATAAAAGGACGTAATCAAGTAGATCTGCATTAGTCGCATTTATAATCGGGAAAATCCTGCATGACTCCATGTGCCTGAGAGACCCCAAAAAATGTTTCAACAACAGTGAACAGATTTTTGTTTTCCACTTTCCTTCATTCAGTAAAGGACACTTTACAGATATGCATCGACAACATAACAGTATTATTTATCAGCTGCATAAGCCGTAATTGTACGCGGGTTCTTACTTCCATATTTAGTTAAACTGTCTCATGATATACGCACCAAATGCGTAATTATCCTTATTAGCATGGGCTATTCAAAATCATATGAAACCACCCCTATTATAAAAGCAGTTTGTCACATGTATTACGGTTGATTTGAAATGCGTTTAGTAACCTCGTTCACCACGAACCCAAGCAACTGTTTAAATTTCCACCACCTGGCATTTCTCCAAAGGTGTCTACCCAAAAATTAAACTATCTTTAATATTTAATTTAGTCCTTGATGCCTCCGTTGTGGGTAAAATCTTAGAAATGCCTAAAAGTGCTTACTGCCACTTATATAATGAGAATCAAAGTCATTATAGGAGGCCACGTGTACAATTTACAATTTCTTGGGAGAGTAAAAATCCTTGACCCTGTTCGTGGCTTTTCAGCTGTAGTTTTGAAGTAGGAATAAGTGCAATGAAAGTTTTCCAATAGCTGTCATTATGAATAGTATTTTCTTTTGATGATGACATTTATTGACATTTTTACAGACAAAAATCTGCACTGGAACTCAGATGATTCTTTTTTTTAAATAGAGGTTAATTTTTTTTAAATGCTTCTTAAATAAAATCGAAAAGCAAGATGGTTTTTCGTCTGTTTGAAATGTAGTCGAGAGCGATTGTCAAGTCGGTTGTCATTCAGGTGAATTATATTTGGTTCGTTACAAGATTTTATTGCGTATTTCTCTAATAATCCCATCATCAACTGTGGTCTCAAGAATTACTGGCGATTGAAGAAACTCAACTATTTCAAAAAAATTTAAGTATTGATTTTAAATAAGGTAATTTTTATTAACTCATCTTTAACTTACATACTAACAAAAACGAGTTCATTGGAAATTAAAGTATGGGTAGGGGATGATGCGCAAATTGTCTTGAAGTTGATTAGGCGATCTTCCAACGAAAAAGAATAGGTAAAATATGCGTAACAGGGTTTCACATTTCTGTACTTTAAATAAACTAATGTCCAATTAATGGCAAATTTCTGATCTTCCGTATAACACATCAATTTTGTCATTTCACTAAATGTTCAGTTCGAATATTCAAAAATTATTTGTTTTTATATTTGAACCCTTATCGAACACTTTCAGTTGTCAGTTTGACTGTTTTGAATGGTCGCGTTCCATTGGCAACTTCAAACCCCACGTACAAATTACAAAGGTAAATGATCTTGCGCAATTACAAATTAACATTTCGAAATTTCACAGATTGGCTGTCTTTTTGGTTCAAATGTCAAACAAATTGTAAGATAACAAAGATGTTCTGTTTTCCTACAAGTTTTTTTAGCTGTCACTTGGCTTTTTCTTCTTATTTGACACTGCAAATGCTCTTATAAACAATGCGAAATGTCCATTAAAGAATTTCCTAGAAATTTACAGCTGGATTGAAAAAAGCGAGTGAAAAATGTACTGCCAATGGAATTTGATTAAAAGTAAACACATTCGGGAAAAATAACAAAAATGATGGTCGAGTTGTTTGATAGCATTCGAAATATTGATTGAATTATTTTTATTTAGCAAAATGAGCTATTTAACTCGTCCAATACCTTATAACTAAGTAATTTAATATTAGTTTAAAAAAAAAATCCTAAATCCCATAAAGCCTTAGGAGGCGTTCCTCCATCCGACTTAGTGTACTAGACGTTTGCCGGTCAAAAGAATACTTCCACTAGAAAGGCTTCTGCGTATTCTGGTTGCCTACCCGAAAACTAAATTCGCTCTAATTCCGAAATATTTTCAGAGCAAATTAAAATTATGTAGGCATATCTACGTTGTGTTATAGCAAATATCGCTATTAGAATACATAAGTCGCACAATTTCCACTTGGTTGCAACCAGAGCTACATCTTATGAAAATTCCCTTTCAATCTTACAACTCCTGGCACTTAAATTATCTAACTCTGCGAAGTACCTTACATTTTTTTTCAACAGTTTATCTCCAGCGCAATTAATATTCAGCCTAACTTCGCCCTCCACCATATTCTCATTCTCATCATAACAAAATCGTTTCAAATATCCTCCAATCATTTTTTCCATCTCTTTTCAATCTTCTCCCATGCGAAAAAAAGTTTATATCCACTCAATGTGTGTCTACCTTTATGCTCAAAACAGAGCAAAAAACGAGCCTTACCAAGGTCTACCTTGCCGACACGAATTCAGTGCAGTTTCTGCTGAGCGCGCGTAAAGTGTTTGTGGAGTGATCACCTAACATAATTTTTGTTTGTTTAAAGTGAAAAGTAGTTTTTATTAGTTTAAATAATTGCCAAAAATCTAATTTCATAACATACTTATCAAGTTGTTTGTGTTGCTCGGAAATTTGTTTGTGTTTTTGCTGTGTTCACCACGAAAAGAAAATCTAAATGCCCAACTTGATCGAATGCAGTAAAGTACCGTAATTCAAGAATATCATGCAGGTAAATTATCTTTATGCAAATTTTGCTTGATTAAATCTTTCAATTAAGTATTGATAGGTAGTCAGTCATTTAGTTCATGTAATACATAATTCGTTCCAAAACTGAGAGATTTATGTATCGAAGTTCTGTGAATAACCTTGGTGAAGGAAAAGTTCTAGCTATACATCAGAATTAATAGGGCTTTCATTTTTCCTTTCGATTTAAATTTAAACCGTCTCTTCGTCATATACATTTTCCCTCCCCAACATGTTCGCCACTTAAGTCAAAAGAAAACCACTTTCAAGTGAAAAAGTGACATAACAATATCAGCTGTGTCGGTTCAAAAACTTAAAATAAAAATCATAATTCCTCCTCCGCTGCCGAAACGAACGAAAATGTTAACAAAGTTTACCCTATTTCGTGTACCAACTCGAATTAAACTATCTGCCCGTTCGCATTCAACCCGGCCCGAGTTAAAGGGCACCCTCGAAATTGGCAACAGCGTTTACAACACCGACGAATGGACAAATGTTACGCCGAAAATCCTCTCGTACCTTGGAGCCAACAAGCATCTGCAAAAGAACCACCCATTGTCGATAATTCGGCAGAGAATCGTCAACTATTTCTACCAATCGTTCACAAACTCACGAGGTAATCCCCTATTCAGTGTGTGCGACCATCAACATCCAGTTGTTTCGGTGCAGCAAAACTTTGACAACCTTCTCATCCCATTGGATCACCCCAGTCGCGCCAAGTCAGATTGTTACTACATCAATAAGTCTTACCTGCTGAGAGCACATACCACTGCCCATCAAGTTGACATGATCAAGTCGGGATTAGACAATTTCCTTGTCGTCGGAGAGGTGTACCGCCGAGATGAAATCGATGCAACACATTATCCGGTGTTCCATCAACTTGACGCTGTCCGACTGATGAGCAAGGAGAAATTGTTTGACAAGCATCCGGGCCTGGAAATCTTTGAAAGCAATCCGAACACGAAAGCGGTGATTCAGTCGAATGCAAAGTGTATAGATCAATCGAAGCAGCCGTGTCACACGTTGGAGGCAGTCAAATTGGCAGAACACGAGCTGAAGCAAGTGCTGGCTGGCCTGGCGGTGAATCTGTTTGGAGACAAAATACAGTACCGCTGGGTTGAGCAATATTTTCCCTTCACTCAGCCCTCATGGGAGTTGGAAATCTTCCACAAGGACCAGTGGTTAGAGGTGCTTGGGGCCGGTATAATGAGAAACGAAATTCTGCAAAGCTCTGGTGTACACAACTCGATTGGGTATGCCTTGGGTCTGGGACTGGAACGCCTGGCAATGGTCCTCTTTGATATCCCCGATATCCGTCTGTTTTGGAGCAACGATTCGGGTTTCCTGAGCCAATTCAGCGAATCGAACTTGCAAGTACTGTCCAAGTACAAGCCCGTGTCTACATACCCACAGTGTAAGAATGATTTATCGTTTTGGCTGCCGGACGGTGTGGAATTGGATCAGTTTCTGCCCAATGATTTCTACGATTTGGTCCGCACAGTGGCTGGAGATGTCGTTGAACAGGTTTGACAATATTTTGCTGGTAAACCAATTTGCAATGACACGGCCATATTTTTGCAGATAACTCTCGTGGACAAATTTAAGCATCCGAAGAGTGGCAAGTCCAGTCTCTGCTTTAGGATCGTCTATCGGCATATGGAACGGACGTTAACGCAAGCGGAAGTCAATGAGATTCACAAGAAAATCGCCGACGAGACGGTGGAGGTGTTTAGGGTTAAGATTAGATAGTGTGCAATAAAGCCAAGTGTTTGTGAAGTTGGTGTGCTAAGATACTGATGTGTTCTCAATCGTTTCACCACCTCAAGCGGGTTGTCCCTATTACAAATTGAAACTGCGGCCTCTGAGTGCACATTTAGCGTGCTACCAAAATATTCAATCTGATTTGATGTTCGTTGCCTGTCAGTACTTCAATTGGTGTATTACTTTGTGCCCTTTTAGCTACCCAAATGTGTCAAAGAGACTCATCTCAAACCCCTCAGCGTTAAGTAAGAACCCTTGCAACACTCATTTTTTGTTTTTATTTTGAACAGAAACTTTAGCTAAATCAATTTTTACAATAAATTGAAAGAAATACTAACGAAATAAATTAAAGAAGAAGAATAATCGAAACTAAAAATTACACAAACACAACAACAGGCAAATATACGAGTAGTCCCTCCTTCAATCGCACACATTACAATAAATGGAATTACATAAATCACGGTACGGGCACAGCGGCAGTCTTATCTCAGGAACAAAGGAAAAACCAAACAGAAAAGCCTTTCTCCAACGAAATAGTTTATACGTCTTACGTCCATGGCAGGAAATTACTAAACAGAGTTGTTCCAATGAGGAAGTATCCGCCAAACCAGATGAGAACCACGGAGTTGGCGGACTTCCATTCGATGCGATCGAATGTCTTTGGCAAATGGTTGACGGCGAACCAATACAGCACCGGCGACGATGAACAGATGAGCCGAGTTGTGATCTGAACGTGTGTGAAGAACGCGCAAAAAAGTGTCAAAAAGAGTGAGTGGATTATGAACGGTAGTGATTTCCATTCTGTAATGACCTGCTGCAGGGTGGACACGCGAAGAAAGTTCCACAGCGAACGGACATAGAGAACGGTCTGATATAGGATGAAGCCAATTATCGGAGAGGCGATGATAAAGTTCGGCAACTGCTTCCACTCGTAGTACCTCAAGAAGCCGACGTTCCAGTAGTGAGTCTGGATGTATGAGTAGGGAAATGGGAAGGACTGATCGCACCATGGCGAATTTGGCGGGATTCTATCCCCAGCCAAGATGTAGTCCTTTTCGACGGCATATTGAACCACCTCCGGCGGATGTTGAATGTCGGCACTGGTCGTACAGAACTGATGAAATGCATAGAAGCAAAAGAACGTCAACGGTATCAGGGAAACAAACACAAACGCTACCAGCTTTAGCGCCAACAACTTGGTCTGCTTGAGGAATATCTTCCTAAAGATGAAGTACACGGGAAATCCAATATTCACCAGTCCATTCGAACGGCAGACAATACCAAGCGCCAGCGCCAGCGACGTTGTAAACACCGATACCTGTCCAACGGACTCCAGCATCAGGCTGAACGAAAGCCAACAAAACAGTCCCTCCGAATAGGGTGCGGTAAAGAACACCGAAGCCGGATTGAAGCAAAAGATGACAGCCGCATTCCAAGACTTGTTGAGATCACCGAATATCCGCTGCGTTAGTTCGTAGAGGCAGTTGGCCGCACGGCAGAAGAAATAAACGTTCAGCGCAACACCAATCACCAGTGTCAGCGTTCGCAGAGATATGCCCAGTCCAACGAAATAGACGCACTTGGCCAGCAGTCCCACAATTGTCGGATAGAGCGGGTAGAAAGCAAGAGTATTCTCGTAACTATATCCATATTCGGCAATGTGGAGGAAGTACTCTGCGTCCCATCGACGCAAACCGGAGAAGCAGAAATTCAACGTCTTGTCTATGAATGAGTCGTCGGGAGCGTGCGGCTTGGGCGACTTGAAAACATCGGCGTTGTGGTCGGGAATCAGAGCATCCGAGATGAGCTGTACGCTGAGTACTATGAGCCGGCTGGCCAGGGCTAGTTTTGTGACTTTTTCACTCATAGCACTAGTGGGTTGGCTGCTGTTGCTGTCTCGTCTGTGGGAGTTATGACATTCAACTTGGATTGTGCAATTGTAAAGGGAAAACGACTTGTTTACCTAGTTTCTGATAGCGTGATTCAATTGTTGAGTGTTCTCTTCTAATTCTAGCAGTATGAGTTGAGTTTTCTTTTCTTCATTTAATTTTCACAAGAATTAATCACCAGCCGGCTGCGTTGCAATTGCAGTTGTATTTTCCTTTTTTTACCCCATACAGCAAGCTGTCAAAGTCAGGTGTTTCCTTGCAAATTCTCTTACGGCTGAGGATTGCGTTGTGTTTGGTTTTTAGAAGACGCAGGTAGGTAACCGACTTGTTGGTAGGTATACCTATACAAAATGTTTGTACATCTATTTTGTTGACTTATTTTCAAAATACTCATTTTGTCGGTAACACAGTTCGCACTTGTACCGAAGATTACGATCATAGACAAATCCGGACAAATCATACTTATGATGATTTGTATGATTTGTAGATTTGTCTATGGATATGATGTCGCCTGTCGGCTCTTTAATGCCAGTCAAAGTCGGTATCAATGGAATCTTCGATGCCAATTCGGAGGTTTGAACGCTGACGCACCGAATCACGATGAAAATGTATTCGTCGCGCATGAGCAACACCATTAACGGTTTTTTGGAGGATTCGAATCAGAGTTTCAATTAAATGGTGCATACCATTGACTTATTATATATGGACTGCTACTGAAATGTAACTTCCATACAATCTCTGCCCAGAAAATGAGGCAAACATAACTAGCTCTCGTGGTTCCATGCGAAAAATAAGTGAAACAAAATGACAACCATCTTAGATTTCTCCATAGAATGCTAGAGCCACCTATTGGGCGTGAGTGCCAAGTGAAACGGTTGAAATTCAAATTGTTGCGGCATTGTTTACAATAGATGTCATCTCAAAATTGTGCTAGTTTAAATAATTAATAATAGATGGAACCAACAAAATTTTAATAAAAAATCATTTTTTATTGTTCCATAAATTGCACAATTTTCGTATATTTATTGCGAATTTGTTTTTTATGTTATTTTGACGTACAGTCGAACCCGCATAATATCACATCAAACGGGCAACAAAATAATGTGACTTTAAGCGGGCTGTGACTTTAAGTGGGTTGTGACTTTTATACATTCAGGCATTTATAATAAACACAGAAGTCTAGCATATGCATATGAATGTATCAATCTCACTGTGAGAAAGTCACAAACAGTAAAAGTCACATAGGTATAAACTCTTTCAAGGGCGGTGGTATGAAAAATATACCACGTATTTAAACATTTTTCTATACTTGAATGTGCGGTGGTATACTTTTTATACCACATTTCTATGTAAATTTGGGCTTGTATTTTCAAAGAAAAAATAAATCTGATGGAGGAGTGGGACGGATATATTAAATTTTTAGATATTTCGAGAGGACCATCTGTAGTTGTCAAAATTGTCTAACGGTTTTTGCAAATTTGCAAGTCGTAGTGCATCGCGAAACTATTCAAGTTAAAATTTCATTACATTATAATAATAAAGGGTGATTTTTTAAGAGGTTTAGAACTTCTTTTAAAAAAAAAACACAAAAAATTCGAAAAAATGAATGAAATATTTATTTGAATCGATAGTTTGAACCTTGCAATTTAATGTTTAAAGATAATTTCATGCAAATGTTGACCGCGGCTGCGTCTCAGGTAGCCCATCCGCTGAGTCCAATTTTGGCATACTCTTTCACACATATCGGCCGGTATCTCACGAATGAATGCATGGATGTTGGCTTCCAGTGCGTCAATCGAAGCGGGCTTGTCCCTATACACATTAGCCTTGGCATACCCCCACAAAAAATAATCTAATGGTGTCAAATCGCACGATCTAGGCGGCCAATTGACCGGCCCGAAACGTGAAATTAACTGTTCACCAAACTCGCCTCGCAATTGCGCCATTGTTTCGCGTGCTGTGTGGCATGTGGCACCGTCTTGTTGAAACCACATATCATGCAAGTCAAGAACTTCCATTTCGGGCAAAAAAAAGTTTGTTATCATCGCTCGGTAGCGTTCACCATTGACAGTAACGCTGCGATTCGCATCATCTTTGAAGAAATATGGCCCAATAATGCCGCCGGCCCATAAACCGCACCAAACAGTGGCTTTTTCGGGATGCATTGGTAGCTGTTGCAATGCTTCTGGCTGATCTTCACTCCAAATGCGGCAATTTTGCTTATTTACGTACCCATTCAACCAAAAATGAGCCTCATCGCTGAACACAATTTTTCGATAAAAAAGCGGATCCTCGGCCAGCTTTCCAAGAGCCCATTCACCAAAAATTCGGCGTTGTGGTAGGTCGGCTGGCTTTAGTTCTTGCACCAGCTGTATCTTAAAAGGCTTTACGCCCAAATCCTTCCGCAAAATTTTCCACGTAGTGCTGTAACAAAGGCCTAACTGCTGGGAACGGCGCCGAATCTACATTTCGCGGTCTTCTGTCACACTAGCTGATACGGCCGCAATATTTTCTTCACTACGCACAGTACGTAAACGTGTTGGTGGTTTAATGTCCAACAAAGTAAATTTGGTGCGAAATTTGGTCACAATCTTCCGAATAGACTGCTCAGAAGGTCGAGAATGCCGATCATAAAATGGAAGCAGCGCGCGATGAACATTTCGAACCGAGCACGAATTTTGATAGTAAAATTCAATAATTTGCAAGCGTTGTTCATTTGTAAGACGATCCATGGTTAAATTGCAAACCAAACTGAAGCTGTTTGACAGTGACACAAGGTACTAAACACACGTCAGCTGTCAAAACCAGTGTTGCCAAAACCAAACCAGCTAAAAAATCACCCTTTATTTGTTTGCTAAAAACTTATTTTATAAAAACATATAAGGAGATTGCACTCCTGTGAGCATTTTTAGTTTGTGGTATAAAAAGTATACCACCACACAAATACACTGTTCGTGGCGGCTAATAAAAAAAAGTTTTTGTGTGACAAGGTTAGAATTTTAGTCTACTTGTGATCAAAGTTTTTCTTTTTTTCAAAACAATATATTTAACAGAATTATTGTTATTATGGCTAGTAAGAAACTAAAAGAAAGCGAGATCACTTATCTGGTTGAAAAAAATGATAGTGAAAGTATTGACTTGGCAGAGATTCCATCGGATGATGATTCTTTAGTTGATGACCAATTTTATAAGAGTGATGAAGAAAACGATCTTCAGCGTATTTTTGACATGGTCATCCAAGACGATATTCAAAATCTAGATGTTCTTGATCCAGATGGTAGCCATGAAGCACAACAAAATTCCGCTATCTATGTATCAGAAGACGATTTCGACAGCGAAGACGACATTGTTTTAGGTGAGTTAAAAAAAATTATTGAAAAGCCATTTGTTCCACCAAAGTGGAACACGAATAGTGCCATAGATCCCGTGTAAGCGTTCTTAGGAAGCAAACATGGTCCATCTGATATCATTGAAAGTTTGGGTAGTCAGGACGCTATCTATTGGAACGCGTTGAAATACAACCGAAGAAGAAAAAAGTCAAAACCGAAGTCCATGTCCTAAATAACAAGCCATTTGTTGACAAAAGGGTTAGATCAAGCTCCTCTCATCAACCAATAAGAACTTCATTACGAAGATGCGCACACTGCAGCAGAGCAGGACACCAAAGGAGGACGCAGTGGATGTGTTCAACTTGTAATGTGCCACTTTGTCTCATTAAGACAAAATCCTGCTTCAATGAGTTCCATTGAGTTTTGCATTGAAGACGACTTCCATACATATTACAAAAAAGACAACTGGCTTCGCATTAGTGTGATATTAAACGAGTTGTGACATTATCCGGGTTCGACGTAATAACACTTTAGCGTATATTTCAATCACATTTCTGATCAATAAATACTTATGATTGTCAAGAATATCACATTCAAGTGCATGAGAATTTAATTAATCATATAAATTGCTTAGGTTAGGTTAGGTTTACGGGTGGATGTGGCAGAGCAAGCCCCGCAGCACCCCACTTAGGTCCATGTGGACCCATTGTGATGCCCTTGTTGAGGATTACCCGATGTGGTTGGCGATGATGTTAGCTCCCTCACGGTTACTCGACTTTGTCCATCCATCCTGATGTGTTTATGAACCTGGAAAGATCAGATAGAGAGACATCCGAAAGTTCATGTATGTCATAGAAGTAATATCTACCAAGTGTTCTATTGCTCAGGAAGTGAGGTGTATCCTCGTGTACCTCCTCGTCTCCGCAACCCCTCCATATATCGTCATTCTTGAGTGTTAATTTCATTGTGTGGTTTCTTAGGAAGTTGTGACCCGTTAGGGACCCTACCAGTTTATACAACGACGTTCTATCAAACCGTATTAGCTTGCTAGTCCGACTTGGATTGTATTCCGGCCACATCTTCCGTGATATTTCGCAGGTAGTTAATTCTTTCCACCTGTTGTTGGCTTTTATGCGAATCTTGGTGGTTTGATAATTTGAGTTGCACAGTCTTGATCCATAGCAGATCCATTTCTTGCCAGTTCGTCAGCCATCTCGTTACCGGTTATGTCCCTGTGTCCAGGGACCCAGCATAAGCGCGTGGTGTGCTGCGAGCAGAGAACCTTGAGCTCTTCGCGGCAGTATACTACTTTTATAGCCGCCTGGCTATCAATGACTATAGTAATATCATCGTTTGGTATTTCTAACATTGACACCATATGGGCAGCTTCGGCGATTGCCAGAACCTCCGCCTGAAAGACACTACTATTGTCAGGTAGTCTGATCGAGTGATGTATATTCAGTTCTTCAGAGAAAATGCCAGCACCTGTTCCACAGTCCATCTTAGAACCATCTGTATAGAGGGATATCGATTTCCTTTTTGTGGGTTCCTCTGTGTTCCAATCTTCTCTGCTGGAAAAATAGCAAGAGAATGGTTTATCGAGGTCAAGGTCGGAAGTGACAGTATCTTCCATGTATTTGTTCAGAATCTGTACGTGTCCCATTCTATAGGGTTTCCAGCTTTTGGATTGGCTGATCCTAAGGGCACTTTTGGCTGCAGATTCTTGCATGTAAAGGTCTAACGGTATCAGGTTGAGTATTGCCTCCATTCCAGCCGTAGGTGTTGTCCTTTTTGCACTGGTTGTACCTATACACGCTAGTCTTTGTATTCTATTCATTATTTTGAGGTTCGATGCTTTGTTTTTACTACTATATTTCTTATAGTAGTATAATTATCAGGCTATAAATCTTATTGCACCCTAATTTATTTTGTAATTCATACAAAGACACCGTTTTCTGGACAGTTTTACAAATTTGGATTGTGTCCTTTTGTGGGTGTCTCAGGAAACCTTTAGATTTTATATTAATAAAATTTGATTATTCTGTTCTACAAGAAATAGGATAAATTGTCGACACTGAACCGGGAAACAATTGCATTTCAAAGCCAATAATTTTATAGCAATTTGCTTCGAAATGTTTGGAGCAAATTCTGGTCAATGTAGGTACTGGTCATTAAGACAACGTATTGCCTCCAGCCAATCCTTGTTAAATCCATTTTTTTTTACGCAATCAAATAAACCAAAATGAGTTTTCTGCCTCATCTTACCTATGGAAACAGATTTGTCCCCAGAGAAACTTGAATCATATTGCAAATTGCAACCAATTATACAATACTTCATTTTTTAAATCTTTATTCAATTAATCGTAATAACACAGTGAGTTTCCAATATATTCCGCTTCGAACCACGAGAGCTAGCGCTTATTTTGGAACCAATGCGAAGTTGTCTACTAGCAGTCCATATTTAATAAGTCAATGGTGCTGGTGCATACAAACAAGGCCGTGTAAATTGTTCTACGCGCCTTAAGCTCCCATTTGTATCCACACACTTAACGTCTTTATTTTCTTTATGTTTCAGCTACTATACAATACTTTAGTATCATTTACCCGTACTAACAGTGGTTTTTTTTCTTTTATTTTACAGAGCATGACTGATCAATGTAAGTAGCATTTTAATTAATACTTAATGCACTGCCAAGTTTGACTTCCACTCTTACTGACGTAGCTGGACGAATCGTAGCTTTAAGCTATAAAGTTAAGCAATATATAACAATGCGCAATCGACAGTTGATGACATGTTTTCACCCCGAAAGAGTCGATAGTCGCGCCTTGTAAAATGCAGCTATTCATAACAAAGAAAAAACCATTCGCCGCATACCTTTAGAAATTACTTTTTATTGTTCTACAAACAGTCTTTCGCGAGACGAAACATACATAACATTACAAACATACTCAGATATACTGTTTTTCTCACACCAATGGGTAACTGGCAGAGGTAGCAATACCACATTGGTTCTGCTTGTTGCGCGCCATCTTGATGTAGCCCTTGTCGCCCCAGGTGCTGCCCCATGAGTTCTTCACCAGCCAATAATCTGAGCCATCCTCTTCGGTGCCATAGCCAACAGCGAGAACACCATGATCAAGTTGTTCGGAATCGCAGTTGGGTTCGTCGTAAACACCCTCATTGTAGAACTGGAATGATTCGTGCGAAGCATCAATGGCAACCGATACTGGGCCAATGGTGGCAACAGCTTCCATCATCTTAACTTCATCTCCTGCTGGAATGTCAACGAATCCCCTATCGGTGGCACCGATCTTGGTCTTATCGAAGTGGCAGGTATCATCAACTCCGTTGTATGGGTATGCCTTCTCGGTGTCAATACCGCCGTTGTCCTTGATGTAATTGAAGGCATTATCCATAAGACCACCATTGCAACCATTGTTGCCATATCCTGATGAACAGTCGACCAGATTTTGTTCAGAGAGTGACACCAGTACTCCAGTACGACGGAAGTGTTGACCTTCTAAGGCTCCTGTGGTGGAAAACGCCCAGCATGATCCACAGTGACCTATTCCAAAGGATAAAAACAATTAGACAACACTGTTACGGTTTTCGACTGTTAGAGTTCTTACCTTGATCCTTGACTGCTGTGACGGCACCCTTGTTCCTCCAATCAACCAATTTTGGCAGTTTAACATTAGCTGGACTAATGAAACTGACACCCCTGTCCTTGCGGACTTGATTCAATCCATCAAAGGCGTTTTCGTTGTTGCTGCGGTTGTAGCCATTCATTAGGCTGGCGAATTCATGATGCAACAGATCAGCGTACTTGTTGACGCTTAGCTTGTACGAAACCAGACCTTGTGCGTATTTTTGATTGTGTTTGGCTATCTTGTGCTTGTTCTCCATGAAGATCTTCATGCGGAACTTCTCCTCCGTTTCGCTCTTGTACTGCTTGGAATGTGACAACTGGAAATTGTGCACTAAATGCGGTTAGTCTGAGTATGTGGAAAATTTAGAAAAATAGGTGTGACTATTACGAATTGAAAACCTACGTAGAAAGTGGATTAGCTCATTCTGCCCGTATTTTGTTCATTAGCAAGGGGTCTTTCATAAGAATAAAGGGAAGTCACTCTCTAGGTACTGTGAACCATTGTTTGTCGATTTGTGCTAAAATAGTTTTACAACACTTGGTCGCCACCGACTCCAATCTAATCTTCCAATCGCTTAAAGCTATAACCCTCTCGACCTCTAAGTACAAGCAAAGCATGACCAGCATGTACAGTGTAAAAACAAAACACCATTCAAACAACAGAACATTTGAACGAACTCCATCTGTGGAACCTATTTATATTAGTCACCCAAACAATGAACTCATTGAAAGCAACTCAAACGATAAGATAAAAGTAAAACACGCATCTCCAGCTTATTGGCGGAATCGATTTAAATTGTTCGCTAAGCTGAATAATTATAATAATAATATGTATGCAGTCTGTGCTTTGGCATTTCAACTGATAAAGTATATCCGCAATTTGTTAGCACAGAATATAATTTGCGACTTGACAGTCATTATCACGAAAGAAATGCCGACATGAAATATACACAAAGTGCTTATGACACAATTGCACTCATTGTCCTAACCCAACCCTGATTTGGGTGATTTTCAATTGAATTTGGTTCCGCTGGGCGCGTAAATCACCTGAAGGGAACATATTTCATGCATCACTCGCTAGAATGACGTATTGTTTGAGTGAGTCATTTTTTATCGAGAATTGAAGTATCAGCAGGCATGGACGGAAATGGGGAAGAGGGTTAAGCTCATATTACATTCATTTTACGCCCAACAATGGGCACTACTTGGCCTAAAAATGTCTACACATCAAAAAGTTATTCCTATGTTTTTTTTGCCCAAAAATCTTTTTGTTTTCTTAATTCGACACCAACAAGGCATCAACTGCTACTGCAACTTGGAACGCTGACACGCATCAGCAAAGTATACCTGGGTATAACCTCGTTATCTTGAACATATCATGCATTTCACGTACAGCGATTTAAAAATAACTTCCTTCCATTGCTTTGTTCATTATTTATTACGCAGATAAAGAAATAACACCTTTCTTCAGTTTAAACGAAACTGTTGTCGTCCTGACTTGTGATTCAAATTTGTTTACATCCAGCGAAACAAAACATCGGTCCACAGTGAAAAAAAAAAAACTAATTTCATTAGCAACCTCTCAAATTACTCAATCTAATGAAAGGTGTACCCCAGTTTTTAGCAACAAAATCCTTTGAAGCTGTCTGCAGTCTTTTAGATGTTAAATTTGCAGAGGTTTTTTTCTATGGAAAAGCAAGAATCATAAACAAATGCTAAACCTGTTTCACAGCAAATGACCAGCGTAAACGGCAAATTCGCTATTAAAATAAATTCACTGTTGTTTTTAGCTTTAAAGCACTCATTTCCGCGGTGAAACCAATGACCTATCGCAGTTTCGATTAGTGAAATGTAAGCTGTCGCCCTACTTTAAGCCGCAAGTAATATATTAATTATGCTATCAATTTTGTTATCTCTAATGTTAGAGCACAAATGTTATCTTGTCTTTTCAAACGAATAGTAAATAAATCGCGATGTCAAGAGCTGGCTTCATTTGTCATATTAATCAAGAATAAACATTAGACGAGGTCGTAGGCCTCTTGATAAACGGAATTTGCAACGAAGGGCTTATGCGATGCGATTCCTTATCAATTCTCGCAACAGTCAAAACAAACGTCGTGCGCAGTTTGCTTATCACAATCTCGGCAAAGAGCCCTTTGAACACAAGGCATCACGTTGCAAGCGGCATTCTAAACTTGATGTAGAGTGGAATGATAAATAGGGTCGCGCTGATAGTTGATCGTTTAAACTTTGAGTCATATTTAAAGAATCAGGCATTTTCTTTGTTCACCCGTTCAGAAGTTACTCGCTTTGAATTTATTGTATATTTGCTTTTATTGAGAGTTTGAAATCGACCCAAAAAATAAAGTGTGGTTAATAATGATAGCAATTGAAGGATGCACTTACCTTGAATGTATGCCATTCTTCCTTCACGATATCAACGAATGAGACTGCGCTTGCAACGGCAATCACACCAAACAATAGAACAACTAAGGTTCGCATGGCTGTAACTTAAGATCTGGAAATAGATTGTAAAAATAGTAAATATTGATTGATAGAGAAACGATCTAAATACTGAAATGAATACACATGAACATTGTGGGTAGTTGCACAAACAGTAGAGGAGCACATTTTTGTTATACAGATGAGAACTTTAAACACCGAGTTTCGATTCTGACTCTTCGATATAGCGCAGATGGGGTATAACCTGTTTGCAAGATAGATGAGGGTAAACAAGAGGAGTTTTGACGAATATATCTAAAAAAAAAAAACGGTCCGGAAGTGCCTATTTGTACGCCTTACAAGTAATGGATGAACTAAAGAACAAAATACTGTTCCAATTTGATTGCAGCGGGGCCTTTTGGTTTGACTCATTCCTGTTGGATTTTGGTAGGCGTATAGCGAATATAGTCGACGCAACAACATTACATTGAGATTAGTGGACAAAAAAATGCTATAAGCAAGAGCGGCTTGGTATTCCAGACCCCAGATTCGATAACACAAGAAAGTCACTGTAGATGCCAGAGGGCTTGATCTAGACTACGACTACTGGAAGCAACGTGCCCGATGTTAAAGACGATTGGCTGTAAGCCTCCGCTAAGTACAAGGAACTAACTAAAAACAATTTATTGTAGGAAGTTGCATGTAAGAAGATATAATGAGAAAAAGAACGATACATCGAATCTGAACTACGGACAGCAGTTAATAAAATTTAACAGCAATTTGGACGCGAATGGTCTCAAAAACTAAAAATCTACTGTACATCTCTTGCAAATATAATCAAATACGGTTTTTTCAGTATCGATGAAGAAATGAATTTCCAATGTTAGTTTCACTGTTCGCATCATAGTTGAGAAGACTCTCTGTTTGTAATGTGCAAAGTAAAATGCGGAATAATTGTGCAGGCGTCTTTGGATACTCATCAAGGATAAGGATGCATTTAAATGAAGTCCGAAGCGCTGGCCAAATTGAATACATATCTCCAAAAACAACAGCGGGAGCAGATTGGGTCGTTAGACGTTTACTCATTGTTGTCCCGCAAGTTGACAGAGCATGGTTAGAGATAAAAAGATCAAAGAAGCTCTCCCGTAACCAACGTTAACACTTGTACTACATATGTAGTACTGTACTACATTTCTTAAGATCCGTCTAACCATTTTACTTTTTTACGAACAACAGTTCGAATTTTGTCCCCTTTTGCTTTTATAACTAAATACATAGATTTAAAAACTTGGCATAGTGCAAATCTTCAACTCGCACACAAAGATATCGCAAGGAATGGGAAAACCAATTTTCGTGGGTCGTATGTAGGTCTGGCAAACGCTTTTGTCGCGCTTGTCAGAAGTCATTTGTTTGCAATATGACTTTGCTTGTCAGACATGAACTCTTACCCATATACATTTCCAATTATAATAGTGCAAAAAAACTCCAAGTGTGTCCGACTGTTTTAGAAACATAACATATGTATATTGTTTGTTATACTACTTAATTTAAATTTCAATAGAAAAAAAAACAGGTACTACATTTTTTTTAAAATGCTACATTTTGTTGGCTAACGTACTACATTTGCTAAAAATTTTAGTGGCAACGCTGCTCGTAACAAAAGTTTCTCTTGCAATTGAAAAAGTACCACACCCGTGGTATCTACCTGTTGTCAAACCCGATAAATAGAGCACCATACGAAGACCCCAGTGACGATGGCAAGAGAGACAAATCCTGACGCCAGTGTATGAAACAAATGCAGAATTAATTCAATTGGTATGAGTATCTCAATAATGGTATGACAGAAAAACTTGTTGGGTCTACAACTATTGAAACAACATTTTGGCCGAGGAATATTGCGAATACCCGAAGGGACTCTACGATACTCTGTTCACCGACTGCAAGACAACCATTAAAAAGCAATTGAGGCACAATGAATATCGTGATTAAAAGGGATTCAAGGGCTGCTGCTATTCCAACCTTTTCAATTTTGTCAAGAAAGGAAAAGGAATTTCCGAAGTCGCTCACAAATGACGGATAGCTACTATAAAAAGAGAAGTGAATCTAGGTGATCAGAGAAACAGTATACGAGGGCTGTATAATATACATTAATATTATTAGCCGACTTTACACCAAGTGACAACTCAGTGCAGTGAAGATAGGACATAATATGTACAATGTGGCTTAGTGATGAAAATGTCCAGATTAAATAAACACACACATTCATTCTTATTGCGAAATAAATTTAACAATGTGCGATAGTGCCGATCAAGCAGCAAGTTCTAGTTAAAATTCCAAGAATGCAACACGACATATTTATTGATAATCCCATCTCCCACACAAAACGAAGTCCACTTTAAACTCGACACTTCGAAGTAACAAAGTTGCATTAAATAAACAATAGGTACGCCAGAGAAGAAGATAAAAAAAGAAAAGTCATCATGACTGTAGATGCATGAAACAAAGTCAAACTCCCAACCAATAAAAAAGGAATCAGAAGTCAGCTGAAATACCATTAAAGTTTATTTACATTTGACACATCTCTGTTCATAATGTTTGTGATACAAACAAGTAGGCGTTGTAGAAGCGACGGAATGCTTTGGTGTTTGCTGTTCTACGCCCCAATAATGATAAAATGGAGCCTAATCAACAGATTATGTGCTTTGTCCAATCAATTTAAATATTATCTACTTCTTTGGAAAGTAAATTGGAAGCGGATAGGTAGGTGCAAGCAATTGTTTCTATTGCCTTTTGCAAACCGACGATGACTAACGGCTCTAGTGAAACGTGAATAAGTAGTCTTATGGTGTTTATCGTTTGTTCAAATGTCACGTATCATTTGAGAAGTGCAACTGGCTTCCTTCTATGAAACCACCTGATGTTGTGAACCATCTTAAAGCGATGTTATACCTGAGGTATGTTGAGAAAAAGGGCAATAGTTTAATTCCAAGAGGATCGACCAAAGCTATCCATTTACAAGAATGAACGGGATTAACGAACGTAGCACCGAGGATCCAAGTACATGAGAAACACTTACAAAAGAGAACTAATGATTTGAATGAGAACTGAAGAGCCGAATGTTATTATAAAGTATGTACGTAAATCTAGTACCCAAGCTTAAAAAAAAAAAAAAAACTATCGCCGCCTACTGACTGTTGCTGTTAATGGTCCACGTTTTTTATCAAAGTGAAAGTGGCAGTGTATGAATTGAATACCGGTGGCTTGGACAAAATGGGCTGATTGAAGCAACAATTACTCGTGGTTATACAAAAGTCTCATGTCCATCATTTTAATTTAGATAAAGAAAGCAAAAATACACAAAAAAGTAGTCCCAGCTATAATAGGTATAAAGTCGCGTATTCGAAACGGAATATTAAGCTTCTAAATATTTCAACTATAGGCGTGTTTTTTTGAGCTTCGATCTCAGCAAAGCAAAGTAAAGTAGCATTTTCATCATGCAATTACAACAACTACGCTCTACTTGACACTTCGAGACTCGGTTGTAGTTTTTGTAATCGCTTACTGAAAATCCTACTTTACTTTGCTTTGCTGAGATCGAAGCTCAAAAAAACAGGCCTTATATAGTAAAATGAAAAAAAAATCCCATAAAATATTTATACAACTGTAATAAAAGAAAAAAATGTGTACTTGAAAGGGCTTGCAGAATGTGTAAATCTCAAAAACAGTTATGTACAGTTCGTCGCAAACCTTTGGAGGCAACTGTATGTATCACATGACGTTGTTACTGTAAACTAGTTTGTTTCAATGTTAAAGTAGCTGTACTTTTTTTTCTGTGTACAGTTTAAAAACCGTACAACTTTGACGAAGGGCACTCGCGTTACGCGTTTTTTCTGCTCAAATCAAATGGGGAACCCTGCACAATGACACGAAAAATATACATATACATATCAATTTGAATATTGAACACAAAAGATAGATATTGCCCAGTTTGTCATCAAAATAAGCAATTATCATCCAAACAAAGAAAATTACCATACATCTACTAATCCCAAAAAGAAATGTTGTTGATTCAAAACGTAGATACGTATAAATTGCATGACGCAATGTTGTTTTGAAACAAAAGACTAGACAGAAATACTTTTTTTGTTATTCCGCAGCAGAGTTAAGAGTTCTTGTGTTTAAAACGTTTTAAAAAAATAAATAGATTGCGCTTATCAACTTACCAATTGCGGGAACTATAAAAGACGACGCTACTTACTAATACTTTGCAGAAAAAATACGATTAATTAAATCTAGAAACTTTCACTAAACACTACCGCCTAACACAAATTTTCGATTGCAAATAAATTCGTATTCAACTCTGACAAAAATGAAACCTTCCGTTTTGGTTCATCTTCTTTGTTTTTCTGATTCCGTTTTGTGGTGTTTGAAGGGAGAGTGATGCCAAATTCGAGTGAAAAAGAATCGATGTCGGGGATGCCACTATAAGTCTAATTGAACTTTTAGCTTATATGTCTCTTTTGTTGGGTTCATTGAGATGCAAATCGATTACTGTAGTGTCAACTATTTCAATTGACAATTAATAATTAAAATACTCTATCTAAAGCCCGTATGACACTATATTTTCTCCTCATTTTTGTAAAAGAGACTAAAATTGTATTATGAAAGGGGTAGGTAGCAATTGTTTGCAAAGCAACCGCAAATTTTCAATCGAATTTATTTTGAAATAATATTGAAATGTAATAAAAAGCTGCCAGCAGCTGAAAAATGTGATTTGAATACATTTTTAATGCATTTTTTTTTATGTTTCTACATTAATAAAGTTGTTGTGTACGCAGTCACTCCTATCGGGAATTTTCGTTCTAATTTTTCGTACTCCTCTAGTTTCATTTTAAAAGAAGAAAAAATAAAAAATAAAAAAATTATACGGGCTTTAACAACCTTAAATATATCTATTTATTTCATACGATTCTAATTTGGATTTTATTTTAAGTATCTACAATATCTAGGCGTCTGTCCGCCATGACCATCCATCTTTAATTTATTGTTCTTGTTACATGGCTTGATTTTTATGGATATAGCTTTCATTTGCTCGCCCCCTATATTCCTAGCTCAGAATTACATTACCTTCCCTATGTTTCCGTTCGGATAAAAATCCGAAACGAAAGTCAAATCTGTTCGGAACTCGGAGATCGCATACTTTTAAGCGTAGTACGCTTCTCGAGCTAAACTGAATTTTATCTGGTCTCCAACTTTTCTCTCCAAACATCAGCTAAAGTCCTAGCTAAATTTTGACATAGAGTACGCCGTGGATAAGTGTCACAGAAAACAGCTGTTCTTTGAAAAAACTTCCTTCAAAAATGTAATTCTCTCTTATTTCAACTATGTCTGATTCTATGTACTTCTCGTCCATGTAATAATTAAAAGAGCTCATCCTTGCATACTTTTCCGCAACAGAACAACAAATACACAACGACCTGTCACAATTTCGAAAATGTGCCGACCCATCAAATGGGCACACTAAATTTTGACAGACACATGAAGTACGTTCTGAAACAAAAGTTTGATTATTTAGCTCGAGCCGCGTATCACTCAGCTAAATGGGTTCGCTTAAGTTTAGCTCAGCTAGATTTTGGAGAGAATTTTGTATGGGAGCGTTCATTTGATATTAGAATTCTGCAGCAATTGGTTGTCGGAGAGATTTGAAAAAAAATGCGCCGTGTAGCTGTCAAAAGTGAAATAACGCGGTAAAATGCTATGCGGCAAAGTGAGCTATATGTCATCGGATAACTTTTCCAAAAGCTGCATCGGAACGGATGTCTCGCATGGAATTTGTCCGATTTCGTACAAATCTATTATTATAATTGTACCGGTTATCTTATTCATAATGATTTTGCTACCGTCTACGATGGAAACCGCTACAAAAGTTGGAAGGAATGTACCTAGGGCTCAAATTAGGGAATGATATTAATTTTGTCCTCCGATTTCCCTGGTGATTAATATAGATCGTTCATTTATGTAGAAATAAAAAATATAAATAAGGAAAGATTTCTTGAACATATTGGATTACACCTGAAAATTGTGAAATTCTATTGACGAGTGGAAAAGTTTTCCTGCGACTCCTGGTGGATAAAAAAGGAATATGTAGAGACCTATAGAATTTTGACGTCTGTTTGTTTTGCAAAGGATTTGGATAAGATATACGTGTGTTTTCGTGTAAGAAAATTAATTGTTTATCTATTAAAAAGTTAACCAACTAACTGAAAACAAACTTAATTTGCAAGACTAAGTACATATATATATATGTTGTGTTGAATGTAATGTAAACAAATAATAAATTTGCTTTTAATTATATATTTTGGTTGCTTTTTATCTTATGAAAAGCGTGCTGATTATGATTTTTACAGATTTGCTTGCTGTGATGATGGAGGATCCAGCCAGCTTAGAAGTTTCTAAGGTTGTCACAATCAGAGACAATACTGAGACCACCAACTCCGGCCGATTTCCCGTTACTTAGCCTACAAGCTATATTTTTATGGAGTGCTCACGTTTGGTGCGCTAGTATTCTTACATAGAAAATCGTATTGACAAATGTCACGAAACTTCAAAAATTCTGCTCACCAACACACTCCCAGGAGATATGAGACACTTCCGCTGTGGGCAAAGTCGCTGGCAGAGTTCATAGAATTTTATCCGTTTAATTTGAAATTGTTCGTTACGTGTGGATAATATTTTTTTTTTAGGAATAAGTACATATTTGCTTAAAATGTTCATGAAAAATTAACAATGTAGATTGGTTGAGGGAAAATGAAAACATTTTGAGCAAATTTTCTTCATTATTTAAGAAAAATTTACCCACGAAATCGAAGTTAATGATATCCAAAAGCGGAAAATACACAAACATGTTTGTCCTAATATGTTTCTAGTATATAGAACATCAACTTTAGATAGTTTTACTAACCAAACAAATCAAATTATTCGCCTTTTAACAATTTATAATAACTAACCAATGGCGTTCAGTAATGAAAAAATGTGGTATTCCCGAACTCTTTCACATTTCCCCACGGTTGCCGAGGTTGGCAGCATTTATTTTTGCATTTTTTGTATGTTTTGGCATGTCACATGGATTCTTTTTTGACATAACACCGATAGGACAACAAAATGGCGAATTTGAAAAAAAAAAAACTGATGGGCCAGCGGCAAGAGGATTGTGAGTTGGGGTCTCAGTATGGTTTGTCTATGCTGAAAACCATCCCGCGTACTCGGTCGCAAAATGTTGTTATTTCTAAAGTGAAGACTGCAAATTTAAAAATATTTGGGAAATTTTTTCCCCATCCTAAGCACAAAACCTTATTTAATCAAAAGAACTTTAGAACTTCTTTTGGAAGATGGTACAATGTAATTCCCTCCTTACGATATGAATTGCATTGAGGAACGCCACAATGGTGAGCTCCGACTATTTTCTGCACTTTCTACAAAAATACAAATTTAGTATTTACTTTTATATCAACACTTATTGCACTCACTTTTAAGATATTATTTTTCTGTTATAAAATGAGTTGATTTCTTATATTAAATGTATATTTTGAATTAAATACACAATTTCTCACAATAACTTCTTGATTTTTCATAGAAATACATACCAGCTGTCAAAATCTATAGCAACCTACCGATGCGGAAATTTACCGCCAGGGGTTAGCCTCCATTCGTCAATATCGCGGGTTGACATTATTCTATCTGTCAATAATGGAGACGTTCGGATTTCTGGTTTAGTAAATCTGACAGCTGACTGACTTTTATTGACCCAGATTGGTCCCATAAATAGTTTTCTTTTTTAATTGACGTTTATATAGGAATAGCCGACATATCTAGTCAAGAAAATTCTGCCTATATACTCAGCAGACATTAAAGTGTCAAAATTCAAAATAAACCTCGAGAATACAAAGACAATTTCAGTTGACCAGTCAACGTGTTCGTATATCTAGTTCAGAAAAATCTAGTTGACGTTTTACATGAACTAGGGATTCGAATGTTCCCAATGAATATAAAAAGGCCGCGCGGAATTTGCAGCAGGTAAAATTCAAAATTGTTGGGTGCGAGTCAATGGCCACATTCAAGAATCTAGTTATCTTAAGTCGACTAGATTGGTCTGGATGAGATGTAACCTGAACGCAAAAACTAGATTGGTCGGGAACGTCACTTTTTCTATGGCCGCATTCAAGAATCTAGTCATCTTAAGTCGACTAGATTGGTCTGGATAAGATGTAACCTGAACGCAAAAACTAGATTGGTCGGGAACGTCACGTTTTCTACGTCAGCCACATATGAGAACTGTCAACTTAGTACTCAGTCACGAATTTCTCGACTAGATTCGTCGGCTACCCCTCCATAAACGTCAACTGAAACATCTGCTCTCACGACCGATTTCCCCCAATCAGAGCCGAGTTTCATCTAGTGAGAGAGATGTCAGACTTACTAAACTAGATACTTGAACGTCCCCAATATAGGGACGTTCTAAAACTAAGCTTGATAGCAAACAGTCGTCGTTGCATGTCTGGATTTTTTGTGGCATATACAAGTGAACAGTTTTTTTTCAGTTGACGTTAATAGAGGCAGCTGAGAGACCTAGTAACAAATTTCATTATTTAGTTCTAAATTAATAATTCTATTGTATAGCGAATATAGTAAAAGTAATTTTACAGCAAAATATACATTACGTTCATGAAAAATTTGGACCCTGCAAATCTAGTCAAATTAAAACGAACAGAGACAGGCTCACGCCAAGAAAAACAGCTCTGCAGCCAAGCTTTGAAATGACAATGCCTCCATTTCTCTCTGAGCCGGCAGTCTAAACTCTAAACTCTCAGCACCAACAAAAAACTTCAATTACTCACAAAACTCTGTGTGAAATAATTCTGAAATGAATATTTTGTCCAACGGATATTCGACGGATTTTAAAGCACTGTCTCCACTATTGTTTCTGAACCTCAAACTGTGGCCTTTTTGATCTTCTATTTGAAATGCAAAAGTCACAAAAAATACCCACCAGTTTGGCAAAATCATCATCAGCAAAATCCATTCTTGTAAACATTTCAAACATTCAGCAAACAAATTTTGTAAGTCACAACTGAGAATTTAGTTTAGAATTTAGAGCTCTTAACCTTTAACTTGGAGGATTAGAACGGTTTAGGTACCCACCTACTTCTAAGTTATTGCCGATTTTTGAAATTACCACAATTTCTCAATAAAAAGCGCCATATATTTTGTTAAAAATGTTGTCATTATTTTATTGCCTTCATTCGTTCAGCTCATCGAAAGTGTACCCCCCTAAACTGATGGGAAAATAGCCGCATTCGCAATCGGCCTAGTGGTATCTCGTTCAATTCGAATGAAACCCTGCTCGCCCCATGTTTCCCCGAAGGAGTTCTGCAAATACCAGTAGTCCCTGCCTGTACCTGAAGACAAATCGGTTCCATAACCCACCACTGTCATATAATGTGAAGCAGATTGTGTTGGCGTTGGCTGCGTGAAGACACCCTCCCTGTAGTGCATGAACTCAAATGTTCCCGGATTGAATTTCACCACCACTGGAGCTGCATAGTTGACGACAGACATAAGGGCCGCATCATTTCCATTCGCAATGGTCGAGTATGACGTCAAGGTTCTTCCATTTAATGTAGTAGCCGGCTGAAGGCACATTCCCTGCCCATCAAGTGGCCTATTGACATATTCTGTGATGGGGTACACCCTCTGCATACCCTGAGTCAGATAATCGAATGCTATCTGCGCCACCTGGTTGACACATGATCTGCTTGCGCCAGCGCAATCTATGAAATTCTGAGCGGACAAAGCTGGTGTGGTCATAACGCCAGTGATAACAGCATTGTATATATGCATAGTTGTAGCAGCAGCGTAGGCCCAACCACTATTGCAAACGAAACCCTGGTCCTGAACCGGGCTATTAAATCCCTGCGTGCCGTATGAGAATGAAGTTTGTGGCACCGCAGTCGGAAGTGTGTAGGGAACTCCATTTGATAGAATCTCCTGGGTTACTGGAAACATCGCGGCGAATTGCAAAAACCTCATGTCGGTGAATTGGTTGACGCCAAGTGCATACGGTACTGTTCTACTGACGAAACGATTGTTATGAACGTTGATTCGCCCCCTATTAACGGCGTAGTAGTAGCGCGCGTTGATCTCAGCGGTGTTGCTTGCATAAACTTTGCCATACGTATCCTAAAATAAATATGCACTGTAAAGGAATATTTTGTACAAATCGTTATTTTTTACTGACTTTGTAACTATCCCACTCGGCGTCTGGAACGGTTGTCGACGAACAAACTGCTATGACTGCAGTCAGAAGGAATACGGTTAGAAATGCCCTCATTGTAATCCGCACAAGGTCTGGTTTCTTCACTCGACGACTGGGATGGTACTTGTGTCTATCAGAAGTGCGCTTCACTTGCTTTTATATTTGCGAGAAAGATATCTCAAATCTAATCTGCCGACGCGAGGCATGCGATAAATTTTAAGGTAAACATACAGAATCTTAGTCTGTTAGGAAACTGGGAGATAGCGCGTTTCATTCTTGGGTGTGAATTGCTGGGAATATACCTAAGGTCATATTTAACTGACTGCTTTCACCCGCCGCTTGGCATAGTTCTTATTTTGATTTGATACAAGACTCTATCGTGACAACTTGTGCAAACAGAAAGAGCACATTTTATGGTGGCTTTGATAGTCGTGTTTGTAAAAAAAAATTGCCGGTAGTATAAAACTAAACGTTTTTGGGAAAACAATGAGTTTAAATTTAGATGATTGTCGAAACAATGCTCACAATCAAAAAACAAAAGAAGATTTTGACAACAACTGTCTGACAATTTTCTGACAAACTGTTGCCATATAAATTTTTGGTTTCTGCATTTGTGTTGCCCACTCTGTCAAGAGCGTGGGTAGCATACTGCATGACAATAGGCATAAGTTTACATTTGAAGCAGCAGTACAATTTTCAAGGCAAAACAATCTTGGTTTTCATAATCCAAAGTGTACTGTCTGTCAATCTCCAATTGCAGGCCTCTATGAAATAAGTACTGTTGTACGTAACTCTTACCCTGATCTTAATGTCATCCGCAAACTTTGAAATAACAATAAGGACGTTCAAGAAACTAGTTTAGTTAATTTGACAGCTGTCAGACTTAGACTTGGCCCAGATTAGTCACTTGAATCGTTTTTTTTTTCAGTTGACGTTTATTCAAGGATTTCATAACTGAATATAGGTACTAAGTTTACGGAACTATTAGGTCCATTCGAGTACTTTCACGAGCCAAGCACTAAAAATCTGTCAAACTCGAAAAATTGAACGAAACTCTCTCACAAAGCTGAAAATATACTCCAAAGTACGTGGATACACTTCGAGCTATTTTAAGCCACTTACATATTTGAAATCAAATCGATATCACGAATAAGTTTATAACGTACCTTTTTGCAACATTTGAAACGTTCTAGGAGAACATTCGACCACCGAATTTTGAAACATTATTTTCAGATATTTTATTTTTGTGTACAATTGATTTTTGAAACGGATTTTGAATTTGTTTCTTGTCAATTTTGCGCATTTGACATTTGTATCAGTACTTGCCGGTTGAAATTCTCTGAGCTGTTTCGAGCCAAGCGAGGAACTGCTCGTTACTCGTTATTTTGCTAATTTTCTCTTTTTTTGTCATTTTTGATGAGTACGTGTATAGACTTTGTGCGTTTGCGATCGATTTATATCGATTGCGTTCGATTCAAACCGCGTACGCGAACGAACCTATTGAGATTGTCGACCAATCTTGTTTTTTCTTTCCAGAGAAATTTATTCCAGATAAATGTAGTCGACTTAGTTTTTGAATGTGCATGCGAGGTTCTCTTTGTACATATGTTTGACTGAAGGATGTGGATGGATATTACCATAAAGATAAACTAAGTATTGAATAGACCGTCAGCTCAGCCAACTTAAGAGAATTTGCTTGCAAGCTGTTTTCCCTGTTACTATGTGGGAAAGTATGCGTGCAATGTTAAAGCAAATTAGCCGCACGCATACACTAGCACATAGAAACCTGACAGTTCGTTAATTTTTTTTTGTTTCACCTCCTGCCATTAAATTTTTTTTTTGTCGCTTCACATGTACTCACAGATAGGAATTCAGGAGAGAATTTTAGGGAGCTGACGGCCTATTTAATACTTATATAAATAAATAAATAAATAATTGGCGCAACAGGTCTGTAGAGACCCTAGGTCTAGCTTCTCACAACCATTCGTTTGTGTGAGTTTTTCATTTTTCACGGCTAATTGAGAAGCTCCTTCATGACAGTATACTCTCGGATGTTTGTCAGACGTTCGCGAGAGGTGGCGCAGCGAAAAAAAAAACATTTATGTTGGAATTTGGGTTTTTTCGGGATACGAACCTGGGGACCATCGCTTAGTAGTCCAATTATTTAATACTTAGCTTATGATATAACTTCACCAAAGAAATGTCAACCAGGTTGGTATGTTCCCCTACTTGACCCGTTGTACAAAATCTTACGAAGTTTGACTTCATTCTACTCGCGCATGCACTTCTTCGAAAAGAAAAAAAGCGTTGGAGGCGTTTTCGTCTTTATGTTTTCTATGATCTTAACAAATCTCTCAGAAATAGGGTAACTTGTGAAATACGTGAAGCGAAAAGACGTTTTTAAGCTCCGCGACTAAATCTCTCTCAAGCCAAGCATAAGCTTTGGAAGAACATCAAAAGTATTGGAATAGGTAAACAAACTAATAGTTGTCAGCAAAGCTTTGGTCCCAATGATCTCAACTTAACTTTACATCTTTTCCGTCCCCTACTCTTAATGGTCCTTTATTATCCGTACTAAGTCCTAATAGCATAATATTACCACAACTCCTAGTTTTAGCTTTGCAACTGTTGATGGTTCAGATGTTTTAGAGAGCTGTATCTCAATTAAATCTAGTTCAGTTGGATTTGATGAAATTAATCCGGTTTTTGCAAAAGCTTTTCTTACTTACATACTAAAATCAATAACGCATCTGTTCAATACCATCATCACCTCGAAAAATGCAAAAATCATACCTGTTCCCAAAAATCAGAACGAATTTCGGCCAATCGCTATTTTACCATTTTTAACTTTCTCCATTACGTAGTAAGAGAAATATATTGTAGTCGTACAAAGTTTCGAACTCGAGATGTTAATCAATTCTGAAATTACGATGATATGCGAACTCAAAAAAGTGGGTCGCAAAATTCTGTCCGTCTGTCTGTCTGTCTGTCTGTATGTCCCGAGGCTAACAGCCTAAGCGGCTGAACGGATTTCGTTCAAACTTCGGATTTAAAGTTTGGGGGCTTACAATTCGGGGTCGTTTTTTTTTACATGGTAACCTCAATATTAATGGTACTTCCCATTTACAAAATGTTCATACCAGTTTGATTTGTTCGAAAACGGCTCTAACGATTTCAACAAAAATTGATATTTAAGCTTAGGTAGGTGAGGTAAACAGTAAAAGGTGCATACTCAGTTTTCCGATAAAAAATCGAGTAACGGTACTTTTGAAATTTGCACAGATCTCGAAAACGGTCCATACGATTGTAACAAAAATTAATTTCTAAGGTAATATGGTCATTTCCAACTTAATGGAAAACTCAGTTTTTCTCTGTACTATCTTAAATGGATTTTTGAAAAAAGTCATTTTTGAAAAATATAGTTTTCCCTAGTTTACCCCAAAACGGCATGATTTTGACCAAAATGCAAACCTAGAGTGAAATTGATGTTTTCAAAATGATTGCGTCCTTAATTTTCAATTCGAATCACTGGAAACACTCACTTTTAAAACTGCTCATATCTCGAAGATCCCATTTTCTATTTCTATAAAACCCTAAAAACAAAGTCATGCTTACATCCCGAAAAAAGGATTTGCTTAAATGACTTTGCATTTCAGTCAGACTCGCACTAAACGAGAAAGTTTCGTGCGACCCAGTCGTGCACTTTATTTATAATTTTTTGTTTTATAAACAAATTTTAAATCACAGATACAAAGACATCTGAAACACAAAAACCTGATTTGTGTAAATCAATCTGGTTTTCGTCCTAAGCATAGCTGTACAACTGCTCTAATTAATGTTTGTTGAATAAATTAGACAAGCCGTTGACAATGATAATGCAACTTTTCTCGTTTTATTAGATTTCTCTATAAGGCATTCGACACAGTAGACCATACTGTTCTATGTACCAAGCTCAGAAGTGAATTCAAGTTCTCCCTGAATTTGATATAATCTTACCTGCACAACAGATACCAGGCTGTTGTGTCAAATAACAGTGTTTCTCGATTTCTGCCACTGAGTAAAGGCGTCCCACAAGCCTTAATATTGGGCCCTTTTTTCTTCACAATGTACATTAATGATCTCCCCTCGTGCACCGTAAACTCTTCGATCGACATGTACGCTGACGATGTTCAGTTGCGAAAAAGTTTTCCTTTAGGCCTTATGGAAAATGCTGCACTTGAATTAAATGAAGATCTCAATAGAATTCTGTGCTGGTCGCGACTTAACGGTCTCGGCCTTAATCCCACCAAGTCAAAATGTTTGGTTATCTCAAGAAGATCCATTGATACCTCTTACTTTCCTAATGTACACCTGAACGACTCGCCTATTCAATTCGTTGATTCAGCCAAAAATCTGGGTATAACTTTCAACAAGATTTTTTCTTGGAATAATCATATCAGATTGACTGTGGGAAAGGCTTATGGAAGCCTACGTATGCTATGGGCAAGTCAAAAAATAACACCTCTGAAAACTAGAATTATTTTAGCAAAAACACTGGTCATACCAATAATGCTTTTCGGTTGTGAAATTTTTAGCAATTGCAATCATGAACATAAAAGAAAATTGAATATGACATATAATAATATTGCGCGTTATATCTATGGACTGAGAAAACACGACCACATATCTCACTTCTCTAAAGCCCGTATGACACTAAATTTTTTCCTCATTTTTATGATAGCCGTGTTTTTTGAGCTTCGATCTCAGCAAAGCAAAGTAAAGTAGGATTTTCATCATGCAATTACAACAACTACGCTCTACTTGACACTTCGAGTCTCGGTTGTAGTTGTTGTAATCGGCTGAAAGTCCTACTTTACTTTGCTATGTTATTTATAAAACATTTTTCCATGCATACTTTAGTTATACAGGGCTTGCGTCAAAAAAGGTACTGAAAAGGAGAAATCTATTACATTTATCTGTCCGAAAAGATAAAAAAAAGTAAGCAGCTTGTGAGAAATGCAAAATTCAAATACAAATAGGAAAATGAATTCAAAAATTTGAAAGTAAAAACAAAAAAAATGATTTGGGACTCCTAAGAAACTTTAGTTTTAGGCAATTTGAAATATCTCATTTCTGCACATATTTCTTATCGAGGACACTTTATAGAGAATCTTTAAAATTCAAAATAAAAATGCCGATACAATCTATCCAATTTATTTTTGTTTAATTTAAATTAAATGTGACAGATTATTTGAGTCAATATGACATTTCGATACTATTCCACCTATATACAAGCTCTAAACCATAGACAAACCATACTGAGACCCCCAACTCACAATCCTCTTGCCGCTGGCCCCATCAGTTTTTTTTTCAAATTCGCCAATTTGTTTTCCTATCGGTGTTATGTCAAAAAAGAATCCGTGTGACATGCAAAAACATACAAAAAATGCAAAAATAAATGCCGCCAACCTCGGCAACCGTGGGGAAATGTGAAAGAGTTCGGGAATACCACATTTTTTCATTACTGAACGCCATTGGTTAGTTATTATAAATTGTTAAAAGGCGAATAATTTTATTTGTTTGGTTAGTAAAACTATCTAAAGTTGATGTTCTATATACTAGAAACATATTAGGATAAACATGTTTGTGTATTTTCCGCTTTTGGATATCATTAACTTCGATTTCGTGGGTAAATTTTTCTTAAATAATGAAGAAAATTTGCTCAAAATGTTTTCTTTTCCCTCAACCAATCTACATTGTTAATTTTTTATGAACATTTTAAGCAAATGTGCACTCATTCCTAAAAAAAAATATTATCCACACGTAACGAACAATTTCAAATTAAACGGATAAAATTCTATGAACTCTGCCAGCAACTTTGCCCACAGCGGAAGTGTCTCATATCTGCTGGGAGTGTGTTGGTGAGCCGGAATTTTTGAAGGTTCGTGACATTTGTCAATACGATTTTCTATGTAAGAATACTAGCGCACCAAACGTAAACACTCCATAAAAATATAGCTTGTAGGCTAAGTAACGGGAAATCGGCCGGAGTTGGTGGTCTCAGTATTGTCTCTGCTCTAAACAACGTCCAAGTGCGTTTAGCTTATAAAAGCTCTATACAACGTCGAAAAGTTTCTATGCGCTTAGAGTCATTTTAAAGGGTGCATTTATAATGCGTTTATAAATAAGGCTGTTAGAGATTCGTACCCGTTGCTTGGTAAATTTTGTGAATAAAAAATAAATTTAAACCAACTAATTCGAATTGAATCTTAACGGATATGTAAAACGCCAGCAGAAAATTATTTGTGCTGCAGGTGGTTGAAACATTTGTACAGGGTGGCGCAAAAGGAACCTCTTTCAAATATTTTTTATTTTTGTATACCCTCCACGGGAAGGTATATTCACTTTGTCATTACATTTGTAACGCCAAGAAGGAGTCACCGGAGACATTCTGAATCAGGATCACATTCTGAATCGATTTAGCCATGTTCTTTTGCGAGTGTTTTTGCACCCCGAAGATGTTAGGCATTTGATACTAAAGATGAGTCGGCTGGGATTCTCAGATGAACCCGCCGGTGAATGAAATCGTCTTCTTGATGGAGACTAAAAGCGAAAAATATGCGAATCAACTCAATTCATGTGTCAAAAGTCAAAACTTTTAGCGACGTTGTATAGAGAGCAATAGAGACCTTAAAATTTCTTTGGAACTGCAATTTTTTTTTTTTAATTTGTTGTTGTAGCTGTGGTTTGTAGTTCAGTAAATTTTATACCTATAGTGAGCTACTCACAAAACATAATTATTATGGTCTGTGTAATATTTATAAATATTTTAAGGGGAACACTGGTGGTAATAAATAAACCTACAAGCAGATCATAAAAGTCGTCGGAAGCACGATATTATTTTTAAAATGAAGCGAACATAATTTTCTGTTGCTCCCTCTTTCGCATATTATTCTTTTACAAACTGGAAAAGTATTAATCGATTAACTCCGTCACTCTGTACATATTAAAGGACCAGTGTATATGTAAATTAACTGTAATGATTCATTAATAAGCAACTTTATTTCTTTCCAAACAAAGCGTGACTTTTTTGCGCTAATACCTGCAAAACCATTCAAATAAAGAGGTGCGAGGTGCTTATTGGTTTAGTTTCTCTGTACAAATAGGAGAATACATAACATTAACCTCATTCTAATTTTAACACCAAACATTAGAATCATTCGCAGTAAAAGACACATTCATGTGAAAGGTATTCAACCTCATATACGAATCGTCATGAGAGCCATTATTTATTACGTGTAAAAACTAAGCCTATTCTTCAAATATAAATATTTAAACAACTACAGATCACCATTTCATACATCATACATCTTTACAGCACTGGATAGCTGCACTCGGACGCTATCCCACAAAAGCTGTTTCGATTGCGCGGCAATTTCATGAATCCATCTTCGCCCCAATTCGAAGAATATGAATTCTTAATCAGCCAATATTCTAGTCCGTTCTCCACTCCATAGCCAACGACAACCACTGAATGATTGACTTCCTCTTTGTTGCATTCTTCGTCGCTGTAAATGCCACCTTTGTACAACTGAAACGAATCAAGTCCGGCATTCATGGAGCACGCAATTGGCCCCAGTGTGGCGATGACTTCTTTCATCCGTTCCTCATCACCCGGCTTAATACTGGCGTAGTCCCGTATCCTAATCCCAGATCCAGTTTCATTCTGATGGCACTGGGGGTTCTCCATTTCGGTGTATGGGTATTTTGATTCAAGGGAAACTCCATGTTCGACGATGTACTCGAACCCGTACTCCTGGAACCCGCCATTGCAACCCATGTTGCCTTCTTCATCGGCGCAGTCCACTAAATTTTGTGCCGACAGTGGCACTAGGAACCCAGTTTTTCTGAAGAGATGTCCCTCCAATGTTCCCACCACTGCGAAGGACCAACAACTTTGACAGTCTTCGCCTTGAAACTTTGGCGAAGTGACACCACCCAACAGCCGCCAATCGACACTATAGGGCAGGTTCTTAAGGACACCTTTTCTGCGATAGTTGCGGTGCTTTCCAACACGCTGTCTAAAGGTTAAACGAGGTTATATTGACAAACTTATTTTGCACAGTGCTCTACTTACTCTCCTCGGGGTGAAAGCCTCGATCCAAGCAACCTTCCATATTCGTTTTTGGTGCGATCAGCAAATGGATTTACAGCCAGCTGAAAAGTAGATACTCCCATTGTAAAGGCCGTGTTGCTGAAATCAATCAAATTCTTTTTGTTGTAGAAAATGTTCTCGCGCACTTGCCTCTCCTCTACGGTAGCGTACTGTCTTCCGGTTTGTGCCTTTTGTGAAATTGTATTGTCTATTAAGAATTAGCTGACATAAAAAATGTTGGAGGCTTTCTTACAATGAAGTCATCAAATGTATTGACGTTCTCTAATCTGGGAAACCGGTCACGGTATTTGATACAGCCGTAATGTGAATAGTGAATGTGGGCTGCAGCGTTCACTAGTAATGCAAGGCCAAAGAGGGTGATATATTTCACTGGAAAGAGGTTAATAAAATTGAGCATTTAACGCTTAATAGTCAATTGACTGGAGATTTATATTTTGTAGATATTAACCCTATATATATATATCGAATTCGTTTATTAGTGACGGTTGCCTACCATATCTTAAAATAGTTTCGTCTTTATTTTAATACCATTATATGTGTAAACTGAACGCACACTCGACATAATTTTTGGATCTCAGAAACGCCCTAGAAAGCACCCTAAAAACGCACAAAAATCATCTCAAAAAAAGCCCCAAACCACTCAAAAATTTACCGGAATAAATAATAAAGTGCACGACTTGGTCGAACGTAACTTTGTCGTTCATCAAAAGTATTAATGTAAATGGAGTGGGAGTATTGTGTAAGCTCCGAGTTGTGGGACATATATTTTAAGGGTGCATATTCAATATGGTTTAAAAAAAAAAAAATTCGGGAAAACTATATTTTTCAAAAATGACTTTTTTCAAAAATCCATTTAACGATAATACAGAGAAAAATTTAGTTTTCCATTAGGTTAGAAATGACCATATTACCTTAGAAATGAATTTTTGTTACAATCGTAACCGTTTTCGAGATATGTCCAAATTTCAAAATTACCGTTACTCGATTTTTTTAGCGGAAAACTGAGTATGCAGTTATGTTTACCTCACCTACTTAAGATTAAATATCAATTTTTGTTGAAATTGTTAGAGCCTTTTTCGAACAAATCAAACTGGTATGAAAATTTTGTCTGGGAAGTACCATTAATATTGAGGTTAGCATGCAAAAAAAAAACGGCCCCGAACTGTAAGCCCCGAAACTTTAAATCCAAAGTTTGAACGAAATCCGGTCAACCGCTTAGCCTGTAGGCCAGACAGACAGACGGACAGACGGACAGAATTTTGCGACCCACTTTTTTGAGTTTGTCTAGTTTGGCTCTTTCTGTCATACACATCCGTTTGTTCTGTTTGACTTTGCAAAATTCTCGTTGCTTGATAACAGTAAAGACACCACCGAACCTTTTGATGTCACAGTAAGAACACCAACGAACCTTTTGATGTCGGATTGTCGGAATAAGTCTTAGACAAGGTGACGCGCATTATGTTATTTGTTTAACATAATTCTCGAAAGAATTGTACGCAAACTAGCAATCACACATCAGAAGTACCTACAGTCTTTCAAAAGTTCGACCAATTGCAATTACATTGCCAAGCCTTCAGTCAACCCTGTCTACATTGCCGCCACCCTATTCAAACACTTTTGTGTCTTCACTTCAAAACGGACGTCGACACAAACAACCTATCTGAAATTTCAGTAAAAAGAATAATAATGTTTATAACATTCATCTTAAGTGTAGTTCACAGTAGATAATTTATTTATAAAATATATGGAATATATATTATATATAAATACTGGACTTTAAAATTATTATTATTTCCACGGAACATTTCGTATACAATTAATTGTTTTTAAACTTCACCTTAAGAAATTTTGTAGGCCAACAATAGGCACTCTGATTATGTGTACGAATTCGCTATTGTGAATTTGTTAAAATAAAACTTCGACACTAAAAGCGCCATACTACTCTGCGCAATCTCAAAATATAGTCATTCGGCGGCCTTACTTACAATAACATTTAAACTTTGGAGTGAATATTTTGTAGATCACAGTGAGTAATTTTATATGGAAAACTTCGCCATTGTGAGTTCGTAAAATTTAGCCTGAACATTAAATATGATTGTTTAATATTAAATACTCTTTGTATCAATTTCGAAGTTCCACTTTGGAAGTAGAATATGAACTCTTTTTATTAATTGAAAAACCCGACTATTTATACACACAGTATTGTTTAGACATCAATATTTGATATTGGGTAATTAAAAATTGCTTATGCTAAACGCAAGTAAAGAAAAGAAAACTTGCTGATGGCAAATTTAGGTCACCGGTCGCATTGGTGGTTTTAGCTGAGGCAGCTTTTCAGAGGTTTTGTGCGAGGTTGCGTATTTCTTGTCTTTTACTTGCGGAAGTGTATTTTGTCGAAGTGACGTATTTATTGTAAACAAAATTCCCGCCGAGGAAGGTGATTAAGCTGTGATATTGCAGTTGGGATGAAATGGTTAATCTGTTTCGGTGACTTTGAGGGATATTGAGTCGCAAGTTGTGATATGTGCACGGACCCAGCTTCCAGGTATTTTATCTTCTTCGCTGAGGTAACTATCATTGTTAGTTCGTAATCGGATCTTTAGGAGCTGTCGTCGTATGACAATAGTTGAAATGAGCGCGATTAGAACTATGGTACATAATGCTCCGCCAAAATACCAGTACTGATGTTCCTGCAGGATCCAGTCATTATGGTCAAGCTCACTGGAAAGTTGTGTTTTGAGAAGGGCGATGCGTGGATCAGCAGGCTGCTTCGTGTTTATTGCGATGCTAGGTGGGACCATGCGGTCTCTCATTGGAAACGCCTTGATTTCTGTGCTTATTTTTTCGATTTCCTCGATTGGAGAGATTGCTTTAAACCGTTCGCTGGAGATTTTGCAACCTGGGAATTTTACCAGATTTACACTAGTCAGGAGCGGTGTAAGGGAGTCGTTACACACCAAATTAACTTCATTGGCGCTTGTTCTAAAGATAACTGCAAGGTCTCTCTGAACATGATAAATCTTATCAAATTCTGCGTCTACCGTGGTTAAGTTGCAGGCTCCCAAGAGTGAGTCGGATGTTGAGATTTGAAGTAGTTCTTTCCAGCATTCGTTCAAATGGTTTTCTTCAACCTTTTCGTAGATCCCGTTGCCAAGAGCAATGGCCTGATCTGGCTCAAAAAATGTCTCATTATCCGAACTAATTACAATTTGTTGCACAAAGTCGTCATTGCTTAGCAGAATAGCTTGGGATTCAATTGTTGGGACACTGATAAAGACATATTTGGAGAACATCTGTGGTTGAACTAGGGGGATGCTAAATGTCACAACAACCATTTCTTGACGGATAGACTTCACTATTTTGTTGAAAGAAAATACTGAGGAGTCATCGGTAACAGGTGGCGATCTACAAAAGTCCAAGCCTTCGTTCATCCGTTTCACATGTTCTGTTAATGCTTTAATAGGGCGAATGTTGATGATGTTTTGGTGATTCATTTGAATAGCGCTCATAAGTAACTGGATGCTTGCAGAGTAGGAATTGATCTGTTCTAGAATACGAAGCTGCTGCTGTTGCTCAATCAGTTCATCCAGTTGCGTGTCCACAGCTTTGAATTCTAAGTCGGTGATGTTAGTCATGAGGTAGGACACCTTACGTATTTTACCTTTCAGCTGGACGATTTGCTGCTCTAAACGGTTATTCTCCACGGCTTGATAGGCTATGCCAGCGGTCATCAGAACTTGGGGGCCGTATTTAATAATTCCTTTCGCAAGGGCGGGTAGGATTGAGCGTTTCGATAGTCCCTGGGAATAGCTAGCGGTGATACCATCTTTAAAGCTCTTGGCCTCCAGGTAAAGGGCTTCTTTTACAGCTTGGCAGTGCAGGTTGAGCTTACTATGCACATTGTTCTGATACTGATTACAAAATTCAGAGAAGTCTTCGAGAAGGGTGTCAATAGAACGTAGATCGGAGGTGATATTCAGAGAAGTTTCAACGGAAAACTCCAAGTTGAATAGTTTAACCGAAGCTTCTTCTAATCGTTGAATGTGGATGCCTGGTGAAAGAGCTTGGATAGTTAAGCCACTGGATGATGGGTAAGTGAGAGAAAGCCAACATAAGAGAACTCTAGTAAGCAGAGTGACGGTGCGACTTTGCTTTCGATTATTTCTGCGTAAAGCTGGCTCGTCTTGGGCTCCATCTGGGAAGAGTGGAACCAAACGATTTGTGGCGCGATGCACGACTTCCCGCTTTGTTGTTTTCACATCGACCCTGCGAACATTCCCCGAATCATCCGGATAACATTCAATGATCCGACCCATTTTCCAGTCTGCAGGAGTAATGCTTGGTTCTTGGAGTAATACTAAATCTCCTATAACGAGCGTTCGGGTGGGAAACTTCCATTTGTTTCTTTTCTGTAGATGGAGAAGGTACTCCTGGTGAAACCGCATCCAAAATTGCTGCTGCAGTTGTTGTACTTGCAACCAGCGTTTTGTAATTGGAACAGCAGTTGGAGGACCAGCGTCGATTACGGAATTCTTGAAGCTGCGTTGTGTGATGAAATGAAATGGTGTAAGCGCTGGTGCATCTTCGGCTTCTGACGAGTCCGGGTGCAAGGGTCTGCTATTTAGGATACCTTCAATGCGGCATAAGAGGGTGTTAAATTCCTCATAGGTTAGGTTAGTGGCACCGGACATTTTATTCATAAAATGTTTCATGGACTTGACGGCAGCTTCCCATAGTCCACCGAAGTTGGGGCTTAATGGTGGGTTAAGTTTCCAAACTATTTCTTGGATCGCCAATCGCTCCTTGCTGGGATTAGTGATCTTGATCCATTCTTCGTTGATCTTTCTTTTAGCTCCGATAAAATTTGTACCGTTATCGGAGAGGACCAACGAAGGCCAGCACCGTCTATTCGCGAAACGTGTGAATGCTACTAGGAACATGTCGGTGCTTAGATCCGAACAGATTTCTAAATGTACAGCTTTTGTTACCAAACAAACAAAGACTGCCACCCAGACTTTGATAGTTTTTTCGAACCTGAGTGCGCTGGCTTTTATAAGGAATGGACCGCACAAATCGACTCCGATTTTGCTAAATGCGGGTGCTGGATTAATGCGCTCCGACGGCAGATCCCCCATGATTGGCTGAATAGTTTTAGCTCTCCATCGGATACATACTGGACAGCTCCGGATACATTTCTTCACTCGTGCTTTCACTGCAGGGATCCAGAATTCTTCTTTTATCAGATGCTCTGTCAGAGAGTTTCCACTATGATGGTGGTCGAGGTGAGTCTGGCGGATAATCAAATCGACTAAGTGGCATTTGGTTAATATGATTGGATGCCGTTGGCTCTCTGGTAAGTTGGCAAGGGAGATCCTTCCCCCTGCGCGAAGAATTTCATCGGGACCAAAAATTGGCATTAAACCGCTTAGCCAGCTTCTTTTTGGAACAGATCTCGATTTTTTGAGGTGTGCTATTTCGGTTCCAAAGATTTGGTGCTGCTGAAATCGGAAGATTCTCGCTTTAGCGTTAGATATTTCTTCCGAGGTTAGTGGGCCGGTTGACCGTGTCTCCTTTTTACTAGCCCATCGAAGGCAATGGGCGATGACTCGCAGTAAACGGCTAAGGCCGGAAAACCTTTCGATGAAATTGTCTTCCTCTGGCTCGTTTCTGGTGGCATGATTTATGGTGGACCCTGTTCCCTTGACAGGGGTTAGCGGTAACTGATCGTGTATTAACCAAGCTGGGCCTGTGAACCAGAGCTGGCAGTTGGCTAAGTTGTATGGTGTAAGCCCGCGTGACGCTGGATCTGCCGGATTTTCAGCAGATTTGATGTAGTGGAGATCCACCGGATTGATGATTTTTCGAATTTTGTTGACTCTTGTTTTTACAAATTTGCTGTTGATTTCGTTATTATTTCGCACCCAGCCGAGGGCAACTTCACTGTCGGTATACGCGATGATAGTGATATTGGGAGAGTGAAGCTGACTTCTGACCTGACTGTAAAGTTCCGTGAGGAGCACGATTCCTTCAAGTTCCATCTTAGGGATCGTGCATAATTTGCTTTCTTTGTTTGCTCTAGTCTTAAGTGGAGTGACACGACCTCTGGCGGCAAGGAGGCGGATGGTGTAGGTTGATCCGTTCCCGGTTTTAACACTCGTTTTTATTCGGCTGTAAATTACTGCTGCGTATCCGTCTCCCGAGGCGTCGCAAAATCCGATAAGCTGGATGGAAGTGTTTTTATTTCCCCCGATCCAGCGCGGTATTTTGATGTCACTGAGATATGAAAATGTTCCCAATATCTTGCGGAACTTCATTTGCAGTTTTTCATCTATCAGATCATCCCAGTCGTACTTAAGCATCCACAATTCCTGGATCATTATTCGGAGAAGCATAATTACTGGGAGGATCCAACCCATAGGATCGTAAAGCGATGCGGCTACGGATAACAAGCCTCTCTTGGTGAACTCGATTTTGTCTGGATTGGAGGTTTGGAAGAAGTACACGTCCTCTATTTGGTTGTAATTTAACCCCAGAATCTTCATTGTTGGATCGGAGTCCACTTTGTAGGCGCTGAGTTTTTTGGTATCGTCCACGTTATTAAGGACTTCTAGCTTATTTGATGACCACTTTGTCAAAGACAGCTTCCCGGCCTCCAATGTTGCGGCTATCTTATCGATTTGCTTTTGGCATTGTTCAACGCTATCGGCTCCGTGAACCAAATCATCCATGTAGATAGAGTTTTTTATGATGTCTATAGTCTCCTCATCTGGAGCGTTATCTTCGGCGATCTGGCGGACCGTTCGTATGGCTTGCCATGGTGCACAGTCGACCCCGTATGTCACGGTATGTAAATAGTATTCCCCTAGAGGCTCGCTTTTGTTCCGGCGCCAGATGATTCTGAATTTTTCACGATCAGGCTCAGGAATAAGGAACTGGCGGAACATCTGTTTCATATCGCTGGTGAATATGATTTCATATTGTCGATTTTGATGAATAATATCGAAAATGTGGGCTTGTAATTTAGGCCCTGGGTGGATAAGCTGATTTAGAGAGACTCCGTTGCTTGAGGGTGCGCTGGCGTTAAAGACGTTCCTTAACTTTGTTGTAATTGCGTCCTTCCGAATAATGCTCATATAAGGAATGTAGTAAGCGTTTCCGGTTTCGTCTCGCTGTCGTTCAGCTGGAACCGGGGACATATGATGAGATGCTAAATACTCTTCCATAAAATCATTTGACATCTTCTTGTGGGTTTCATTTTTCTCCCAGCGATTTTCTTGACCCATGTAGAATTTTACAGCCATTCTAAACGAGTTTCCTAGTGCAGGAGCGTCCACTTTCCAAGGGATGGGGACGATATACCGACCGTCTTTGGTTCGGGAGTGTTTCTCCATGAATAGTTTTTCGCAATACAAATTATCGTCATCGTCCATGTTTGCTTTGTTGGCGGGCATATCCCAAAAATCCATTAAATTGGCTTCGAACTCTGAAAGCGTTGTGTAGACTGAAGTTTGGTTTCCAATACCGCTTCCCGGGTCTCCAGATACAATCCATCCGCCGAGATAAGTATTTTGTAGCAACAGTCCATCCTTCTTTTCCAGTCCAGGACGTAATACTGTAGAGTATACCGGTCCACCTAGTAATAGGGGTATGTGAGCAGGTCTATTAAAATGTGGGTCGGCAAGCGGCTTGTCAAGGGTGGTCATCCAAGGGATGTGACTGGCCATGCTGGGAAGTGATCCTGTAACCCGTTTGACAACGAGTGCTTTTATATTTATAAATGCCAGTTCGGGATGATCGAGCTTTAGTTTGAGGCTAGCAATGGAATGGACTGTTCCTATCTCTCCACCTACTCCGATGACTTTGACGAGTGTTCGTTTTTTTTGTAACCGTAATTTCTGGACCAAATCTTCGGATATATAATTGGCTTGGCTGCTCTGATCTAGTAAGCAGCGAATAGGAACGGTTTCATTGTTTACCAAGAGTGTTGCGATGGCTGTAGGCAGGATCACATTAGATGATGCTTCCGATTGATTTTGGCATAGGTAAGTGCCGCTTGATGCTTGCGGTTCAGCCAGACTCGTAGTGGGTAGAGGGTGCATTGCCGTAATGTGAGATTCGTGACAGATTTCACATTTTAAAAACTGCCGTGATCTGCAAGGAGAATGATAGTTGAAGCGGTGCCTCGCGCAATATATGCAGATTTTGTGCGCCCGTAATAAAGTTTCCCGATTTTGGGAGGCCAGGAACTTTGGACAATCCATAACTTGATGTTGTTCAGTACAGATAAAACACTTTTTTGGTTGGTGTGGTTGGACGGTGGCATGTGTTTTGGTGTACGGGATACGGGATTCCTTCTTGTGCGGCCTATGGCGATCATCTTGGCTTAAATGGTGCTGGTATTCTCTGAATAGGAAGTCCTCAATTTCGTTCAATGTCGGGAGTTTAGTGTTGGAGTTGACGCTATCTTCTAGCCTTCCACGGGTGATGGGGTCCAAACCTCGTAGGATGAGGTAAGCCATGATTTGTTCTCCATTTACTTCATTCTTTCTCAGATTGGCGACTCGCCCTTTGGTGTGGTGTAAGTAAGCAATGATCGATTCGGGATCACCTGGGACCGTAGGCCGTTGTGGTAGAACTAACAAAGCCTCTAATTCTACTTTTGCCAGGTGCCTCGGGTTATCAAACGTTCGATCCAAAAGTGACCAGGCTATAGGATAGTTGTCCCCCGTCATGTTTAGATCGTTAATCGCCTCCAGTGCTTTCCCCGTTAGCTTTGATTTGAGCAAAGAAAAGCTATCGATGTTTGACGCCCGACTTCTTATGACCAGTGAATTAAATTGTTCCTTGAATTCACGGTATTTTGTTATGTCGCCACTATACTCACGGAGACAAACTTCCGGGATTTTGATACCCATCCGGTCGGTATTTGATCCTTCGGCCTGCGACCTTTGCTCGCGATTAAGCGTTAGTTGTGCTAAAGCATGTAGTAACGCTTCGGATGGCTGCTGTTGTGGCTGTGGTTGTGGGCTGAGGGAGGTATTTAGGACGAACCCAACCCCCTGCACAAATGTATACGTGGGGTGGTCTGGGGTCGCAAAAGTCTGGGTAGTTTGTTCCTCGGGGTTTGCTTGTTTCTGCGATGTCCGTGTACAATTACTGGTGTTCTCTTGCTGTGGGGTGTGCTGACGACTAGGCTGTGGATCTTCATCGGGAGTCTGACTGGTTTCAGGACGGTCTGGATTTTCTTTATAGTCTGCTTCTTCTGCTTTTTTCTCCTCCTCTATTACCTCGGGGCAATTCTTTATTAAGAATTCCTGAATTTTTATGTAGATGGCTTTAGCTGCCTCGAATTTTGGCAGAAAGGCGGCAGCGGTTGATCCGCTTAGGTCCATCATTGTGGCGTAGTTTGCCGCGATAGAAGTCCAAAGGCTCTTTGCCTTGCCGTACTGCCTTGCAAGCGTTTCCGGGGTACGCTTATCCAATCCCAGCTTGGAGAGATTAACCCTAATCTCCTCTAGCTGGACGATAACATCTTGAAAGTTATCAATAACTCTTTCAAGATTATTCATGTTGTTAATGTATATTAATATTCACGAACTTTCGAACTTTAGCTTCAATATGTTTGTTTTTGTTAAAGTAAACTTTTACTTTGGTACGCGAAGGTAAACTTTTACCTATATTGTGTTTAAAATATTAACTATACTCGAAGGACCACTTGTTTAATATTAAATACTCTTTGTATCAATTTCGAAGTTCCACTTTGGAAGTAGAATATGAACTCTTTTTATTAATTGAAAAACCCGACTATTTATACACACAGTATTGTTTAGACATCAATATTTGATATTGGGTAATTAAAAATTGCTTATGCTAAACGCAAGTAAAGAAAAGAAAACTTGCTGATGGCAAATTTAGGTCACCGGTCGCATTGGTGGTTTTAGCTGAGGCAGCTTTTCAGAGGTTTTGTGCGAGGTTGCGTATTTCTTGTCTTTTACTTGCGGAAGTGTATTTTGTCGAAGTGACGTATTTATTGTAAACAAAATTCCCGCCGAGGAAGGTGATTAAGCTGTGATATTGCAGTTGGGATGAAATGGTTAATCTGTTTCGGTGACTTTGAGGGATATTGAGTCGCAAGTTGTGATATGTGCACGGACCCAGCTTCCAGGTATTTTATCTTCTTCGCTGAGGTAACTATCATTGTTAGTTCGTAATCGGATCTTTAGGAGCTGTCGTCGTATGACAATAGTTGAAATGAGCGCGATTAGAACTATGGTACATAATGCTCCGCCAAAATACCAGTACTGATGTTCCTGCAGGATCCAGTCATTATGGTCAAGCTCACTGGAAAGTTGTGTTTTGAGAAGGGCGATGCGTGGATCAGCAGGCTGCTTCGTGTTTATTGCGATGCTAGGTGGGACCATGCGGTCTCTCATTGGAAACGCCTTGATTTCTGTGCTTATTTTTTCGATTTCCTCGATTGGAGAGATTGCTTTAAACCGTTCGCTGGAGATTTTGCAACCTGGGAATTTTACCAGATTTACACTAGTCAGGAGCGGTGTAAGGGAGTCGTTACACACCAAATTAACTTCATTGGCGCTTGTTCTAAAGATAACTGCAAGGTCTCTCTGAACATGATAAATCTTATCAAATTCTGCGTCTACCGTGGTTAAGTTGCAGGCTCCCAAGAGTGAGTCGGATGTTGAGATTTGAAGTAGTTCTTTCCAGCATTCGTTCAAATGGTTTTCTTCAACCTTTTCGTAGATCCCGTTGCCAAGAGCAATGGCCTGATCTGGCTCAAAAAATGTCTCATTATCCGAACTAATTACAATTTGTTGCACAAAGTCGTCATTGCTTAGCAGAATAGCTTGGGATTCAATTGTTGGGACACTGATAAAGACATATTTGGAGAACATCTGTGGTTGAACTAGGGGGATGCTAAATGTCACAACAACCATTTCTTGACGGATAGACTTCACTATTTTGTTGAAAGAAAATACTGAGGAGTCATCGGTAACAGGTGGCGATCTACAAAAGTCCAAGCCTTCGTTCATCCGTTTCACATGTTCTGTTAATGCTTTAATAGGGCGAATGTTGATGATGTTTTGGTGATTCATTTGAATAGCGCTCATAAGTAACTGGATGCTTGCAGAGTAGGAATTGATCTGTTCTAGAATACGAAGCTGCTGCTGTTGCTCAATCAGTTCATCCAGTTGCGTGTCCACAGCTTTGAATTCTAAGTCGGTGATGTTAGTCATGAGGTAGGACACCTTACGTATTTTACCTTTCAGCTGGACGATTTGCTGCTCTAAACGGTTATTCTCCACGGCTTGATAGGCTATGCCAGCGGTCATCAGAACTTGGGGGCCGTATTTAATAATTCCTTTCGCAAGGGCGGGTAGGATTGAGCGTTTCGATAGTCCCTGGGAATAGCTAGCGGTGATACCATCTTTAAAGCTCTTGGCCTCCAGGTAAAGGGCTTCTTTTACAGCTTGGCAGTGCAGGTTGAGCTTACTATGCACATTGTTCTGATACTGATTACAAAATTCAGAGAAGTCTTCGAGAAGGGTGTCAATAGAACGTAGATCGGAGGTGATATTCAGAGAAGTTTCAACGGAAAACTCCAAGTTGAATAGTTTAACCGAAGCTTCTTCTAATCGTTGAATGTGGATGCCTGGTGAAAGAGCTTGGATAGTTAAGCCACTGGATGATGGGTAAGTGAGAGAAAGCCAACATAAGAGAACTCTAGTAAGCAGAGTGACGGTGCGACTTTGCTTTCGATTATTTCTGCGTAAAGCTGGCTCGTCTTGGGCTCCATCTGGGAAGAGTGGAACCAAACGATTTGTGGCGCGATGCACGACTTCCCGCTTTGTTGTTTTCACATCGACCCTGCGAACATTCCCCGAATCATCCGGATAACATTCAATGATCCGACCCATTTTCCAGTCTGCAGGAGTAATGCTTGGTTCTTGGAGTAATACTAAATCTCCTATAACGAGCGTTCGGGTGGGAAACTTCCATTTGTTTCTTTTCTGTAGATGGAGAAGGTACTCCTGGTGAAACCGCATCCAAAATTGCTGCTGCAGTTGTTGTACTTGCAACCAGCGTTTTGTAATTGGAACAGCAGTTGGAGGACCAGCGTCGATTACGGAATTCTTGAAGCTGCGTTGTGTGATGAAATGAAATGGTGTAAGCGCTGGTGCATCTTCGGCTTCTGACGAGTCCGGGTGCAAGGGTCTGCTATTTAGGATACCTTCAATGCGGCATAAGAGGGTGTTAAATTCCTCATAGGTTAGGTTAGTGGCACCGGACATTTTATTCATAAAATGTTTCATGGACTTGACGGCAGCTTCCCATAGTCCACCGAAGTTGGGGCTTAATGGTGGGTTAAGTTTCCAAACTATTTCTTGGATCGCCAATCGCTCCTTGCTGGGATTAGTGATCTTGATCCATTCTTCGTTGATCTTTCTTTTAGCTCCGATAAAATTTGTACCGTTATCGGAGAGGACCAACGAAGGCCAGCACCGTCTATTCGCGAAACGTGTGAATGCTACTAGGAACATGTCGGTGCTTAGATCCGAACAGATTTCTAAATGTACAGCTTTTGTTACCAAACAAACAAAGACTGCCACCCAGACTTTGATAGTTTTTTCGAACCTGAGTGCGCTGGCTTTTATAAGGAATGGACCGCACAAATCGACTCCGATTTTGCTAAATGCGGGTGCTGGATTAATGCGCTCCGACGGCAGATCCCCCATGATTGGCTGAATAGTTTTAGCTCTCCATCGGATACATACTGGACAGCTCCGGATACATTTCTTCACTCGTGCTTTCACTGCAGGGATCCAGAATTCTTCTTTTATCAGATGCTCTGTCAGAGAGTTTCCACTATGATGGTGGTCGAGGTGAGTCTGGCGGATAATCAAATCGACTAAGTGGCATTTGGTTAATATGATTGGATGCCGTTGGCTCTCTGGTAAGTTGGCAAGGGAGATCCTTCCCCCTGCGCGAAGAATTTCATCGGGACCAAAAATTGGCATTAAACCGCTTAGCCAGCTTCTTTTTGGAACAGATCTCGATTTTTTGAGGTGTGCTATTTCGGTTCCAAAGATTTGGTGCTGCTGAAATCGGAAGATTCTCGCTTTAGCGTTAGATATTTCTTCCGAGGTTAGTGGGCCGGTTGACCGTGTCTCCTTTTTACTAGCCCATCGAAGGCAATGGGCGATGACTCGCAGTAAACGGCTAAGGCCGGAAAACCTTTCGATGAAATTGTCTTCCTCTGGCTCGTTTCTGGTGGCATGATTTATGGTGGACCCTGTTCCCTTGACAGGGGTTAGCGGTAACTGATCGTGTATTAACCAAGCTGGGCCTGTGAACCAGAGCTGGCAGTTGGCTAAGTTGTATGGTGTAAGCCCGCGTGACGCTGGATCTGCCGGATTTTCAGCAGATTTGATGTAGTGGAGATCCACCGGATTGATGATTTTTCGAATTTTGTTGACTCTTGTTTTTACAAATTTGCTGTTGATTTCGTTATTATTTCGCACCCAGCCGAGGGCAACTTCACTGTCGGTATACGCGATGATAGTGATATTGGGAGAGTGAAGCTGACTTCTGACCTGACTGTAAAGTTCCGTGAGGAGCACGATTCCTTCAAGTTCCATCTTAGGGATCGTGCATAATTTGCTTTCTTTGTTTGCTCTAGTCTTAAGTGGAGTGACACGACCTCTGGCGGCAAGGAGGCGGATGGTGTAGGTTGATCCGTTCCCGGTTTTAACACTCGTTTTTATTCGGCTGTAAATTACTGCTGCGTATCCGTCTCCCGAGGCGTCGCAAAATCCGATAAGCTGGATGGAAGTGTTTTTATTTCCCCCGATCCAGCGCGGTATTTTGATGTCACTGAGATATGAAAATGTTCCCAATATCTTGCGGAACTTCATTTGCAGTTTTTCATCTATCAGATCATCCCAGTCGTACTTAAGCATCCACAATTCCTGGATCATTATTCGGAGAAGCATAATTACTGGGAGGATCCAACCCATAGGATCGTAAAGCGATGCGGCTACGGATAACAAGCCTCTCTTGGTGAACTCGATTTTGTCTGGATTGGAGGTTTGGAAGAAGTACACGTCCTCTATTTGGTTGTAATTTAACCCCAGAATCTTCATTGTTGGATCGGAGTCCACTTTGTAGGCGCTGAGTTTTTTGGTATCGTCCACGTTATTAAGGACTTCTAGCTTATTTGATGACCACTTTGTCAAAGACAGCTTCCCGGCCTCCAATGTTGCGGCTATCTTATCGATTTGCTTTTGGCATTGTTCAACGCTATCGGCTCCGTGAACCAAATCATCCATGTAGATAGAGTTTTTTATGATGTCTATAGTCTCCTCATCTGGAGCGTTATCTTCGGCGATCTGGCGGACCGTTCGTATGGCTTGCCATGGTGCACAGTCGACCCCGTATGTCACGGTATGTAAATAGTATTCCCCTAGAGGCTCGCTTTTGTTCCGGCGCCAGATGATTCTGAATTTTTCACGATCAGGCTCAGGAATAAGGAACTGGCGGAACATCTGTTTCATATCGCTGGTGAATATGATTTCATATTGTCGATTTTGATGAATAATATCGAAAATGTGGGCTTGTAATTTAGGCCCTGGGTGGATAAGCTGATTTAGAGAGACTCCGTTGCTTGAGGGTGCGCTGGCGTTAAAGACGTTCCTTAACTTTGTTGTAATTGCGTCCTTCCGAATAATGCTCATATAAGGAATGTAGTAAGCGTTTCCGGTTTCGTCTCGCTGTCGTTCAGCTGGAACCGGGGACATATGATGAGATGCTAAATACTCTTCCATAAAATCATTTGACATCTTCTTGTGGGTTTCATTTTTCTCCCAGCGATTTTCTTGACCCATGTAGAATTTTACAGCCATTCTAAACGAGTTTCCTAGTGCAGGAGCGTCCACTTTCCAAGGGATGGGGACGATATACCGACCGTCTTTGGTTCGGGAGTGTTTCTCCATGAATAGTTTTTCGCAATACAAATTATCGTCATCGTCCATGTTTGCTTTGTTGGCGGGCATATCCCAAAAATCCATTAAATTGGCTTCGAACTCTGAAAGCGTTGTGTAGACTGAAGTTTGGTTTCCAATACCGCTTCCCGGGTCTCCAGATACAATCCATCCGCCGAGATAAGTATTTTGTAGCAACAGTCCATCCTTCTTTTCCAGTCCAGGACGTAATACTGTAGAGTATACCGGTCCACCTAGTAATAGGGGTATGTGAGCAGGTCTATTAAAATGTGGGTCGGCAAGCGGCTTGTCAAGGGTGGTCATCCAAGGGATGTGACTGGCCATGCTGGGAAGTGATCCTGTAACCCGTTTGACAACGAGTGCTTTTATATTTATAAATGCCAGTTCGGGATGATCGAGCTTTAGTTTGAGGCTAGCAATGGAATGGACTGTTCCTATCTCTCCACCTACTCCGATGACTTTGACGAGTGTTCGTTTTTTTTGTAACCGTAATTTCTGGACCAAATCTTCGGATATATAATTGGCTTGGCTGCTCTGATCTAGTAAGCAGCGAATAGGAACGGTTTCATTGTTTACCAAGAGTGTTGCGATGGCTGTAGGCAGGATCACATTAGATGATGCTTCCGATTGATTTTGGCATAGGTAAGTGCCGCTTGATGCTTGCGGTTCAGCCAGACTCGTAGTGGGTAGAGGGTGCATTGCCGTAATGTGAGATTCGTGACAGATTTCACATTTTAAAAACTGCCGTGATCTGCAAGGAGAATGATAGTTGAAGCGGTGCCTCGCGCAATATATGCAGATTTTGTGCGCCCGTAATAAAGTTTCCCGATTTTGGGAGGCCAGGAACTTTGGACAATCCATAACTTGATGTTGTTCAGTACAGATAAAACACTTTTTTGGTTGGTGTGGTTGGACGGTGGCATGTGTTTTGGTGTACGGGATACGGGATTCCTTCTTGTGCGGCCTATGGCGATCATCTTGGCTTAAATGGTGCTGGTATTCTCTGAATAGGAAGTCCTCAATTTCGTTCAATGTCGGGAGTTTAGTGTTGGAGTTGACGCTATCTTCTAGCCTTCCACGGGTGATGGGGTCCAAACCTCGTAGGATGAGGTAAGCCATGATTTGTTCTCCATTTACTTCATTCTTTCTCAGATTGGCGACTCGCCCTTTGGTGTGGTGTAAGTAAGCAATGATCGATTCGGGATCACCTGGGACCGTAGGCCGTTGTGGTAGAACTAACAAAGCCTCTAATTCTACTTTTGCCAGGTGCCTCGGGTTATCAAACGTTCGATCCAAAAGTGACCAGGCTATAGGATAGTTGTCCCCCGTCATGTTTAGATCGTTAATCGCCTCCAGTGCTTTCCCCGTTAGCTTTGATTTGAGCAAAGAAAAGCTATCGATGTTTGACGCCCGACTTCTTATGACCAGTGAATTAAATTGTTCCTTGAATTCACGGTATTTTGTTATGTCGCCACTATACTCACGGAGACAAACTTCCGGGATTTTGATACCCATCCGGTCGGTATTTGATCCTTCGGCCTGCGACCTTTGCTCGCGATTAAGCGTTAGTTGTGCTAAAGCATGTAGTAACGCTTCGGATGGCTGCTGTTGTGGCTGTGGTTGTGGGCTGAGGGAGGTATTTAGGACGAACCCAACCCCCTGCACAAATGTATACGTGGGGTGGTCTGGGGTCGCAAAAGTCTGGGTAGTTTGTTCCTCGGGGTTTGCTTGTTTCTGCGATGTCCGTGTACAATTACTGGTGTTCTCTTGCTGTGGGGTGTGCTGACGACTAGGCTGTGGATCTTCATCGGGAGTCTGACTGGTTTCAGGACGGTCTGGATTTTCTTTATAGTCTGCTTCTTCTGCTTTTTTCTCCTCCTCTATTACCTCGGGGCAATTCTTTATTAAGAATTCCTGAATTTTTATGTAGATGGCTTTAGCTGCCTCGAATTTTGGCAGAAAGGCGGCAGCGGTTGATCCGCTTAGGTCCATCATTGTGGCGTAGTTTGCCGCGATAGAAGTCCAAAGGCTCTTTGCCTTGCCGTACTGCCTTGCAAGCGTTTCCGGGGTACGCTTATCCAATCCCAGCTTGGAGAGATTAACCCTAATCTCCTCTAGCTGGACGATAACATCTTGAAAGTTATCAATAACTCTTTCAAGATTATTCATGTTGTTAATGTATATTAATATTCACGAACTTTCGAACTTTAGCTTCAATATGTTTGTTTTTGTTAAAGTAAACTTTTACTTTGGTACGCGAAGGTAAACTTTTACCTATATTGTGTTTAAAATATTAACTATACTCGAAGGACCACTTGTTTAATATTAAATACTCTTTGTATCAATTTCGAAGTTCCACTTTGGAAGTAGAATATGAACTCTTTTTATTAATTGAAAAACCCGACTATTTATACACACAGTATTGTTTAGACATCAATATTTGATATTGGGTAATTAAAAATTGCTTATGCTAAACGCAAGTAAAGAAAAGAAAACTTGCTGATGGCAAATTTAGGTCACCGGTCGCATTGGTGGTTTTAGCTGAGGCAGCTTTTCCGACGGCCCAGAGGTTTTGTGCGAGGTTGCGTATTTCTTGTCTTTTACTTGCGGAAGTGTATTTTGTCGAAGTGACGTATTTATTGTAAACAATGATTATTAGTATCGCGCATTGTAAATTACTTAAATTCAAAGTCGGAGCTAAAAATGTTTATTTGACATTAATAGTAAGGCGTTGTATCTTTGACAACGTCTGGCTTATCAGTTTTCATACCAGCTGTCAATTTGCCCTTTTTACAAGTGCAATATTCACAAACGTCAAAATGGGGACAGAGCAAACTAAATGCGCTGATGCCAACACGTAAATTCAGATAACTTAGATAATGGGCACAGTTATCTGAAGTCGACTAGATTGGATGAAACCTGAACGCAAAAACTAGATTGGTCGGGAACGTCACTTATTCTACGCCAGCCACATATGCGAACTGTCAACTTAGTACTCAGTCACGAATTTCTTGACTAGATTCGTTGGCTATCCCTCCATAAACGTCAACTGAAACAGTTGCCCATATGACCAATTTGAGCCAATCAAAACCGAGATACATCTAGTCAGACAGCTGTCAGACTTACTAAACTAGATACTTGAACGCCCCCAATAACTAGATGACTAGCCACACTTCAATGTGGTGTTCGATTGGGCTTTTTCAGATTCGCTCTCAGATTTCAGATTTTGCGTGTCTAATCGAACATAAAAACCTCACTTGGTCTTTTTTGTGTTGATATTTGTGCGATTGGAATATGTGTTGCCTTCGAGACTTTTGTAAGCGTTTTCCATTCACTGGTTATATGAAAACATTCAAAATGCTCGCCCAGATTGATTTATAAACATTTGTACATAATTAATTAGCAAAAAATAGATCAACCCGATGCAATTCGTTTCTTTTCAGTTGAAAAATTGCACGAAAATGTAAACAAACTCTACTAGTTGTCAAACTCAAACGTACTTGAATTGGTAAATCTGAAGCAAATCTGAGTAAAAATCCAGATTCGCAAAAGTGCTCTGAAATCTGAAAAAGATTGCTTTTTTTTGTACCAAACGAACGTAAAAATTGCTCTGAGAGGAAAAAAAGTGCTCTGAGAGCGCCCAATCGAATACCACATAAGTGAATGTCAATACCAGTGGTGCCATTTTGGCATTTTTTATGCTAAATCTAGCATATTTAAAAGCGCAAAGACTTTCGATACATTTTCGTTGTATATTTTGCTATACAAATAACGAAAGCATCTATTTTTTTTGTATTTGGCACTAATGAAGATTTGTATGACAATTTGTCCATTTGAAGTATCTGCTGTCAAAGTGTTAAATCTTGAGCCGTGAATTGATGCTCAATTAAATGTAAGTTTCTTCCTAAATGGACAGGCAAAATCCGTATATTTATGGCTTATTGTTTTTTTAACTTTTTTTCTTGTTAAAGTCGTTGTTTTAAACTTTAGCATATTTGGTTTCATTCGTCCATATAATTTAGCATATTTATTTCTTAATTTAGCATACTCCGTTAGAAAATTTCTGGCAACACTGGTCAATACATACCTACTTGAACAAATTGACATTTTTTAACCATTTGTGGTAGAAGTATACCTAAATTGTTTGAGGTTTCGGAGGTGTTACAAGTCATATTGCCAAAATCGGAAGAACTCCGCGGGCTGTCAGTGGTACCTTAATTTGTTGGTATAGGGCATTTTTCGTTTAAACGTCAAAAAAACTTGTATGACCGGACCAGTGTTTGGTTCAAAATTAAACAGTTCAAAATCTTTCTAATAATAATTTTCAAGCTTTGCTCTTAATATTTTTAAGGTCACTATGGATAATTAATTTTACATGAGCAATGTCCGCATTGTGCGTTTGTAAAATTTAACCAGAACACGACATTTAATTACCGCGCGTTTTTCTTTTGAATTTGCAAATAAATTTAATAAATACCTAGATTACCTTCCTGCATTGTTTTTGATTTTTTTTTGCACAGTTAGAGACTGCTTGCCATATTTTCCTAAGGTTTTTCAGTTGTATTGTTTTTTTTTTTTTTCTTCTTCTCATTTTCACACTGACGTTGTCGTGTAAGAAGTACCCTATAGAAGCGGAAAAGTCGAAAATAAGCCTATCGAAGAAAATGAAACTACAATAAAATGGAACTTATCAACAAGAAAGAACAGAACCGTCCGTCAATTACAAGTGCGGGAAGTGAAAGGGCGCTCAAGAGGGAATATGTGGGACTTGATTCAAACACCTAATTGTGTCTGAAAGCATGGATTCTATGGCATGCGTTTATCGTAAGTCAACGACCCAGTTATGAACCCTGCCCGGTCGAAATAGCACATTCATGAAAAACCGTACTTAGTTGATGTGCGCTGTTTTATCAGGACGTCCGCAGAGGCGGGTAGATGCAGGCAGGCAGATCGAGCTGGCTGGAGAGCTATGTTCGGTAAGGTCCAAGTCCACACCGAACTATAGCGCCATGAATAGTGAACGTTAGTTTATTTAATTTTCTTACAAAATTTGTTGGCAAATATTTATGTTCTATTTGCTATTAAAGGCAAACTATTCCGCAAGAATAAAAAAAAACCATCGATGCACACTAAACTTGGCATCTCATATTTTTCGACGCATTAAAAAAGTTTTTGCGCCGTACTAATTTAGGTCTCGACTTTAAATAAATACCTCTGTGAACTACTTACATTTAAAGTCGAAACTAAAAATGTTTGTTTGTAAAGCACTTTGTAATTTGTTCACTCACAAGTCATCGTATATACTTATCCTCGTATATCAAAGCATTTAAATCAATACTGCATCAAATTTAACCCATTCAAACATTCAGTTGTCAGCAGATTTAAATTAACTAATCCGATCGTGGTTTTTCTAATCATCATCTATAGGGAATGAATCACGCGATGCTCATTGTCAGTCATTGCCATACACTGGTGCACTGATGGTGCTATGATAGTGTCATACAAAGAAAGTTTTGTTTGTTTTTGCCTTTCTTCCGGCTTTCACTTCCACAAAAAAGACAATAAAAACGATGAACTAATGTCGTTTTCCATTGGACAAAAAATCAATATTTTTTTTTGATCTAAATCACATTTCATGTTCCATTGGGCATTCGATTCGGATCACTTTTTGCAGATCTCGATATTTTTTCGGATTAACACATACTGCCACAAATACCAATATACTTTGCACAGCTGTTTTACGTCATTTTAAGAATTGCGAATGCGCAAAGTTTCGTGAAAACCAAAATAAAGAAATACAAAAATTGCCATGGATATAATTTAGCAAGAATTATTATCTTCATTGCCTTCCTCATCATCTGGAAACTACGAATCACCGAAACTACTCCATTTGTATCTACAACAGGGGAAACATTTTTCAAGTCGATATCCATAGTGGATTTTTCCAAAAACGAATGCAATTTGTACAGTTGATATTGCTGTCAAACAACGCACTAATCCATTCACAAAAACAGATCAATTTCGTTGCGTGTTCCTTGAGCCGCGTTAAATCTGAGATCTGAAAAAGATATTTGGTGGTCCCAATGGAAAACGACATAAAACTTTTGATGCGAAACTTCCTTACATTTGATCATATTTCAACCTGCCACCGTGTATATTATTAACGTCAAAGTTGAATATCCGAAGACGTCGGCTGTCGATCACACAATGACTTAGATCGAACCTTAGCAAACTATTTTATAAGACCGCACAAAACTGTGACAAACGTTTGGACTGAGTAAGGAAAGGTTCTTTTTGACGGATCTTGTGGTTTGGACCGAATTATTCTGGTTATGTTCGCGTTCGGCCCGTATAATAATAATGTATCTATTATAGATGTCGATTAATCTTTTGTGGTTGAGTTCAATTAATAGCAATAAGACCAACGTTGTTTGACACACCATCTAGCTATTGCACTGAGTATAATTCCACGAATTTGTGGTTTGGAAGTGAAATGGCTATCCGCGGACTTCCCCAAGAAGTGATTGACTGGGTTTCTCTGCCCAAAATGTACCCAAATGTGTTTAAAAATAAACCAAACCAATTATCAGGCCAAAAATAAATCAATGTACTCATTATGGCACAATTTCAAAGTTAAACTGGTAACGAATGATGACAATTCGAATTCCACAAAGACGAGGAATTAGTGTTTTTTTTTTGGGCCGTTCGAGGAGTGAATTGTAGCGCAAACAAAAAAAGTTCGTTGGAAGACGACGTTGAAGTATTGGAACTGATTGAAGTGGATGCTCCTCATCAGATTAACGATAGAAATTTGTTTTTTTTATCTGCCATTACTGAACTAAAACTTTATAATAAACAATCTTTTCACGTTTGCGCACTGAAAAACAGCCAAATCAGTATATTATTTCAATTTATGTTTACATTTTGCACGCATAATTGTATATTTTCGGATCACATAGCGAAAAATTAGTTTCTAATAACACAACAAACACTTCAATCTGACATTTTGTTAGTATGTGTTGGTGAGTTCAGGGCAATTCTCTAAAAATATTCCGGACACTTCTGTCGTGTTAAGAATTGACCTGGAAGTGCACTTTTTTTTCAATGAAACATAGAATACATCGAAAGAGCATTTCTAGATTTACTCTTTTCATAGAAAGGGCAATTCTTTTCTTCAATCGGAAACGCCATTAGCAAAGTGCAACTTAAATATTTTCTGACAACTGAAAATGAAATAAGTTGTACTTAGAACTTAAAGTAAGCTTATAGTTATTTATTACACCGATTTAAGAACAGTATCAGCAAACGGGCCTAAGCGAAGCACGCTCATAAATTTTTTAAAGATGAACTAATAGGTATTTGGAGTAAGAGGTCGAAATAAACATTTTTGATCTTTCAAAAATTCCAATTGTGTCAGTCAATATAAGAAACCTCGAAAATCCATAAAAAAAAAATTTCTTATATCCGAGCTGTTCTTATATGCGAACATGTATATAGAGAAGGTGTTTTCACATGCGATTCTCAACAGCGGTATGTTTTTACATGAGTATTTCTTACATCCGTCTTGGACTGTACAATTTTATGCCTAGTCCGAACAGATAAATGAAATGTTCCTAATTGTCAGTGGTTGACCACACAATCGCCCCCTCATTATTACGTAGCTTTGGTTAGCATTTGTAATTGATCGCCATTAAACTTCCGACGATCAGTTATGCTTCCGGGAAACGATAGCAGCTGTCAGTGATATTAATTCATATAGGCTTGCTAATTAGTCCTAGCTAAAAGGTGCTAAAATTAAAAATGGCACCGCAGCTGGGTCTTAACACAGAGTTTTTTTTAATGGCGCGTGCCTACCTAAACACAACTCTTGACATAGGCTTTTATGGTTCCTTTTCATTTGTGCAGCTTCTTCTTCTAACCATACTGATCTGTGATCTGTTTAGAAAAATTTCGATCTTTTTAAGATTTTTTAAGATAAATTTGTCTAGGCCAGTTACACACCCTTCGACTGCCCCGACGGTTATAAGGGAACATCAAATATACAGAGATGGCTTTGTAATGATCCAAGACCTTAACATTTTCATTTTATCGGATCAAGACGATGTAAGGGTACTTCCTCAAAGGAATCATTTTTCGCGCTGATTTTGACATATTTCCGCTTGATATGTGCAGACTTTTAATGCATTTCTGCACTTTGGGTTTTACTAATAAAAAAATAAACAAATAGTTGGCGAAACAGGTCCGTAGGGACCCTACACACACAAAATTTACCATTGTAAAATTAAAATGATAAATTATTGATGTCAAATAATGAAACATTATTTTAGTTCACTAATTTTATTATGATTTAAAATGATTTTTGTATTTGAATTGTATTTTAAAATATTGATTTACAACGAAATACGAATAATTCGAAATTGTCGAACATCATAATAATAGGTTCGTTCGCGTACGCGGTTTGAATCGAACGCAATCGATATAAATCGATCGCAATCGCACAAAGTCTATACACGTACTCATCAAAAATGACAGAAAAAGAGAAAATTAGCAAAATAACGAGTAACGAGCAGTTCCTCTCTTTGCTCGAAACAGCTCAGATTATTTCAACCGGCAAGCAGTTTTTTCATTTTCAATTAAATTTTTTTTTATTTTTAAGCATTTTGCGATAACTTTTTTGTAATTTTGCGATTTTTTGCGAAAAAATAACTAAAAATTGCGGTATAGGCTGATAAAAATGTCAAATGCGCAAAATTGACAGGAAACAAATTCAAAATCCGTTTTAAAAATCAATCGTACACAGAAATAAAATCTGTGAAAATAAAGAAAATTCGGTGGTGGTCGAATGTTCGCCTAGAACGTTTCATATGTTGCAAAAAGGTAAGTTATAAACTTATTCGTGATATGGATTAGATTTCAAAGATGTAAGTGGCTCAGAGTAGCTCGAAGTGTATCCACGTACTTTGGAGCAGCGTTGCCACTAAAATCTTTAGCAAATGTAGTACGTTAGCCAACAAAATGTAGCATTTTCAAAAAAATTGAAATTTGAATTAAATATAGTATAACAAACAAAATATGTTATGTTTCTAAAACAGTCGGACACACTTGGAGTTTTTTTGCACTATTATAATTGGAAATGTATATGGGTAAGAGTTCATGTCTGACAAGCAAAGTCATATTGCAAACAAATGACTTCTGACAAGCGCGACAAAAGCGTTTGCCAGACCTACATTCGACCCACGAAAATTGGTTTTCCCATTCCTTGCGATATCTTTGTGTGCGAGTTGAAGATTTGCACTATGCCAAGTTTTTAAATCTATTTATTTAGTTATAAAAGCAAAATTCGAACTGTTGTTCGTAAAAAGGTAAAATGGTTAGACGGATCTTAGGAAATGTAGTACATTAGGGTAACGATGTAGTATGTAGTACGGCGTTGAAAAATCCAGCAAATATGTAGCACAGTACTACATATGTAGTACAAGTGGTAACTTTCTTTCTGAGAGAGTTTCGTTCAATTTTTCGAGTTTGACAGATTTTTAGTGCTTGGCTCGTGAAAGTACGCGAATGGACCTAATATTTATGAAAAGAAACGATCTGTTTGAAATATGCTTGGCGAAAGAACATTTATTTCATATGTGACAAAAGATCGGTTGTTGGTAATTCAAGTAAATATGTAATTCAGTTCATTCATAACGTTAGTTTCAACATAAAGGTCAATTAAAAGGAATTCACAACTACCTACAGTGGCTCAAAAGAACGAACGAAATTTATGATATCCAAAAGCGGAAAATACACAACCATGTTTGTCCTAATATGTTTCTAGTATATAGAACATCAACTTTAGATAGTTTTACTAACCAAACAAATCAAATTATTCGCCTTTTAACAATTAATAATAACTAACCAATGGCATTCAGTTATGTAAAAATGTTGAATTCCCGAATTCTGTCACATTGCCCCACGGTTGCCGCGGTTGGCAGCATTTATTTTTGTAGTTTTTGTGTGTTTTTGCATGTCACACTGATTCTTTTTTGACATAACACCGATAGGAATACAAAATGGCGAATTTGAAAAAAAATTGAGGGGCCCAGCGGCAAGAGGATTGTGAGTTGGGGGTCTCAGTATGGTTTGTCTATGATTCAAACTATGCATTTTTGGTGAAATTTTATCAAAGCACATGTATTTCACCATGATTATCAACACACTGAATGTCCATATAAAAAACCGCTCTTGTAAATCGTCTTTTATCAAAATTTTCTAGTATCAAAAAATAGTCATAGCAGTGCGGTTTTTATACTAAAGGTTGATTTTAAAACGTGATTTTCTTTCCGTGTAATACAAATTTTACTTTTAAAAAATGGGTTTTGACGTAAAAATGTATCGTGGGATTTTGAAAGGGAATTTGAGTATGGTGAAAAGGGAAAAAAGGGATAAATGGCCAAGCTTCGTGGGATAAATGAACAACCATTCGTTTTGTGTTTTTATTTCATTTTTGGGTCGAATGGAAGTGATTTACAATTTAATACAATTTAGTCCAAACAGCTGATTGAGAAGCTATTTCATGACAGTTATACTCTCCGATGTTTGTCAGGCGTTCGCCAGAGGTGGTGCATTGGAAAAAAAACCTCAAGTTGGAATTTTGATTTTTGTCGGGTCTTACTAATAATCATATTTAACACAAAATATTTTCTAGGTCACAATGGGTCATTTTATATGGAAAATTCCGCCATTGCGAGCTCGTAAACTCTAGCCTGGTTATAAGTACCGCGCTTTTCTGTAGATCCTCTCAAAAGTTATTCACTTTCTGATACTTCCTATCTATAAACATTGGACCCTGTGTATCTGTATGTGTCTTTTCAAAAGGGAGTTTTCAGGGCACTCATTCCGTAACTTTTCAAACGATTATCGTCGAAACGATAGACCTCCAAAAGTAGCAACTAAGTGCTAAAATTACAGTTCATTTTCCACAAATATAATGAAAGCTGACGTTTGTCAAAAAAATTCGACCAGAATATGGCTTGTTTTGGTAACCAAAGTTGCAAAAACGATATCGTTTAGACGATCGTTGATACACGGAATCTGCGCCCAGTATTCTAAGATATCATCGTCAGATTTCCCAGTAGTATTGCAAAAAAGATCTTTTTTATGGCCACAGAAATATGCACGTTGAAATTTAAAAAAAAATTGATCACACATCAATGGAAAAGCCTATAGAACAGTGAACAGTCCAATCCAAAACTTATACGGATTTCATTTAACTACTCTTCTTATACGACACTCATTGGTTGGACCAAAAACCGCTTCTCTGCACGTTGAAGCATCATCACCAACTTTGATAAATCTTTATTTATAATATCACTAAAACTGATTTACAGTCACCTCCATCGTCCCACGAATACAATATAACTCAGCTTGGGCGATCAAATATTCATTACCAATACACTAAGTCTCTCATTATAAGATTTTCAATTATGTGCATATGCTTTCACTTTCAAACAGAAAAAAATCGAACAATTCACTGAAATGACATGTAATTTACAACTTCCTTACGTTTTGCCATCCCGACCATCTCTATAAACCGTATATTATGTATGTACAACTCGAACTTAAGATCTCAACACGAATGTCCGAATACGCCGACTGATGATCACGAAATGACTTACATCCAAAGTTGAGCCAACGATTTTATAAGACCCTGTGATTGATTTTTCGGGAGTCACGACTTGGCCCAGGTGATTCTGAATTCGTTCATTCACACAGACGTCTGGTTAGATAATCAGAAACTCACTCCAAAAAAAATATTGATCTAGCTCTTGTGTTGCTGTTAGATAAATATTTTTAATTCGAACTGCTTGACGCAGTAGGCAGCAGCTCGTCGGTATGTGGCATTAAATCGACGGTAAAAGTGATAATCATGTATCATAAAGGAATCCCCATCACCGAAGGAGATTGGCTTCTTGTGATTTAGCTTAATCACTGCCATAGCGAAACCGGAAGCCTAAAATGTTCAAAATCCGTTTGAACTTAATACTCTATAACCGGTTGTCCAGTCATAGCCACTGGCCAAAATATCCCCATTATGCTTTCAAAACCTGCAAAGGTGTTAACAGCTGAAACAAAATATTTAAACCAATTAGGTAGTCAAGTGTGTCGTTTGTTATAACTGGGCTTTATTGACGGCTTAATTGTAGCATGCGAATAGGGAGGAAGTTTCAATTAAAAGTTGCGGAACGAAAGTATATTACATATCTATGGGGAATTTTGACTTTTTAGTGTAGGGTACGAGTAAGTTGAAGGTTTACTTAGTTTTTTTTACCTTTTATTGGGTTTTTTTTTTATGATGTCCAAACTTTTGCGAGCGTTGCTTATTTTAAGCACATCCTTGATGCAAGTGTGGTTTATTTCTAAAACTGTAGGGGGTTTTATGTCTGTACTAATTGAAGCTACAGACGATATTTCAATGAAACTAGTTTTGAAATGTTTGTTGCCCCGCCTACTTCTTGGGCACTTTTTTTTCTGACTTCATGGGCTTTAACTTGCCATTACTCAAGTAATTTTTGCTCGTTTTCTTGTTAACCGATTTCGTTGAAAGTTCAGCAATTTGTATTAAATTCTTTTTCTATATACCTAGGTGTACCTACCTTCGGCAAACAAATTACAGAGCCCCGTAAAACGGATACAACCAGCTAATTTAATTTAAAGCTAAGCAGCACCTTCGAAATAGCTTTCCGAATGGTCGGTGATGAATGTCTGTGCATTTAGAAGTATCTTGCATAACCGAGAAGTGGTTAAAGTGTTTGTTTGTGACCAGAAAGCCGTACAGTCGAACCCCGATAGCACGGACATTGGTACTTTGTTTATTAAATGTAACCCAAAAATATCAGTGAGTTTGAGAGTTTACAAAAATAAAAATAAAGTGAAAAGTACTTTTCTTTCCGGCTGCGATTTTCTTCTTGCTCAACATTCTTGTCTTGTTAAACGGGAACGGGACCGGCACCTTTTCGATTTTAAAAATAAGCAGAAGTTGTGTGTACTATAACAGCGGTCATCGCAATTAGTTCCTTTCCCCATTTAACACTATACCCAATCAATGTCATTCTACAATGAAATTAACTCTGTCTCCACTCTACAAGTACACCCTCAAAGAAGAGTAAAACTTGGTTTTTTAACCGCAATAACAATTAATCTACATTACGCCTACAGTTCGATGTAACCTCTATAAACACAGCACCAATCAACACGTTCTCGAAAATATAAAACTGGCAGTAGTAGGAAAACGCAAGACAAATTCTGTCGTATTTTTTCAGCGAGAAATATATTTTTACTCACTTACTCACTTGCATACTCACTTCCTTACTAACTTACTTACTCACCAACTCACTTACTTACTCACTTGCTAACATATTGTGGTGTGGAATGTAGCGTGGAACCTAATGTACTGAATTGTAGACAACCCATTAGTTACCAAACAAGTTCCACTTCTTCTCCAATTGGAGACTCGAATCTGTCAAAAAAGTGTAGAGTTAAGTGAGCTAATTCTAGAACCATCGAGTTTGTTCGGGTCGAACCGGAATTAACTAGAAACTTCGCGATAGATGGCGGAGCAGATATTAAAGCCAGATTTGAGAACAGGTAGAGACAGCTGATTTTTAAACAAAAATGTCTATTCTGCTGTTCCAGGATAGCTAAAATTAAGCGCCTCTCCAATGTTTTTCTCCACCGCTTCGCTTAATGTTCGCTTAATTTTGACAGTGTAGGTTCCGTCAAAAAAAAAAAAAACTGTGTTGGAATTTTTTTTTCGTTTTTTTATTTGTACATACTTCCTCAAAAACCTCTTCCAGGTACTCCTCGTTAAAAAATTCCATTTCTAAAAGAAATTAAATTAACAACAACGAATTTTTTTGTGTTGAACTTACAATTCTCCATACTATTTTTTTGCTTTCGTTTGAAATACCGATATTTTTCCTGATCTGTCAAAATTTAGCTGTGGAAAAATGTTGCATTAATACGCCTACTTAAATTCTGTAGAGATTTTTCGTACAGTTGCTAACAAACTTAGCTTGAACTGCGTACTGTTTTGCTTAACTGCTTTGCTTAATTTTATCTTTGGAGACATTTTTGTATGGGGGCTTAATTTAAGCGCGAGCAGCATACTAGGCTTAATTGGTAAAGTTCGAATTAGTAATCGGTTTTGAAGATAAAGAAGTGTAAAGTATGCAGTGAATTAAGTGATTGGTTTAAATCGGCTAAGAACTGTTTTAAGAAATATTGTTTTGAAATTAATTAGTAGAATAATCCGTAAAGTGTAATAAAAGTGATTTTATTAGAAAAGTTCGGCAGAGTAGTGTTTTATCTTTTCGATTCCCAGCTCGGATGTAACAATATTTACATACTTACTATATTATCTACTTGCCTTACGTACTAACTCACTCTCTCACAAGCTTACTGGTTTACATACTTGCTTACTTAGGCGAACCAGGCCATCAATTAACAATGCTCTTTAATAAGCTCGGTCATTAGATAACTGACCAAGGTGTTTTTCTACCCGAACGCGCTACCTTAAGCGATGACTTCCTCTATTATTTATAGGTATAGGTTGAAAACATAACCATCTACAGCGACGTTAAACTACCGTCGGAAGTTCGACAAATGTTACCATCCTTAGAGCAACTTTTGCAAGCTCTACCAGTCTTCAAGTGCTGAGACTATGCAACTAACATACAATTCCCTTTTCCAACCTCGATAAAGTTGCTGTCGGTGTTTTCAATCTGTTTCATATGACTTCTGCTATCCTTGCAGTTAAAGGGCACATTCAAAACTTTAGTCTTAAGTCGACCAGATTTTTCTGGATGACATTTCCACTTTACTTAAAATCTAGATTGGTCACACCATTTTTGCAACTTCAGCCTACTAAACGTAAAGAAAAAATAAAACTGTTAACGTGATTAACCTAGGGCAGCGATGGCGAACCCATGGCACGCGTGTAACGAAATATTATTGGCACGTCACTAATTGAGAAATCCGATTGCACCTTTGAGCGACAGCATCAGCTGTCTACACCGAGTTACGTTTTTTTTTTCTTGTTTGCCTCGCATTCGTTTTTTTCAAATTTTTAAATTCCCTTTTTGGCGCATTTCATATGCGATGGAATCAATCGAGCTAGAGAGGCTGTTAGGCAATACGACGAAAAATGCCAATTCCAAAATAATAGAAACTTGAAATTCAATTCCCGACACATATTGATGCTTAAAAAAGTTGGCGTTTGCTGTATTAACAATATTTTCGTCTACGTATGCGTGCGAATCCTTATTTTCAGAAATGAATAACATTAATGTTGCATTTACACCATCACGCACGCGTATTTTTGCACGATACGGGACAGAGAGATCCGTTTGTCCGCAGTCAATGCTATTAAAGGCGTAAGAATGAGATCACAAATCAGACGCCTAAAGTGTCATGGATGTTCTATCCATAATTATAGATAAGTAAAACGGAAACAAACGCAAGTTCCAGGGAACAACATCTCTACAATCACCTGAAAACATTTCTGTTTCTGATTTGAAACATGACAAATAAGAGTGGTAATTAGTTTCAGTAAATTAAACCAACAATTCGTCAATCAGTTATACGAAATAAATAAATAATTGTCCGTTCATCATTTCCGGAGTCATTTTGTTTTATAGGAAAGCGAAATTTCGTAAGCCTTCGCTATAAATATATGAACATGCTTAGCTTTCCCATAATTCCTACGTGTCACGTTTTTTTGCATGCCGCCCCTTTCAGTCACACGGCTATTTAGTATTTAGCATCCCTTTAATCTTCCGTGTTAGGAATGTGTGACCGTGTAAATGAAACATAAAGTGACAAAGAGCAGCATCAAGTTTGCAACAACAAAAGTCATAGCTTAAATAGACAACGACTATTGTTTTTGTTTGTTTCTCTGTTCTTTGTTAATCTGAAATTTGTTTCTTTTATTTAAAAAGCATTAAAAACTGTTTATTTCAAAAATGAATTTATATGTTTAAAATAAAATGCTGCGCAGTGTAAAATTATTTATTTTTGTTCCTAGTAGTCACTAGCAAACTAGTTCAAGATTGTATGAAGGCACGCCAAAGGCACTTCAAATTATTTATTTTTTTAAAATGGCACGAAGCTCAAAAAAGGTTCGCAATCCCTGACCTAGGGCGTCCGCCTTATTTCCGACTTGTTAGAGTTTTGACCGTCCCCAATCGTTCTGTGTCAATAATATATATCTTTTCCTTGCCTTAGATATTCTGTAAATCTATTGCGTTTAACATTTTGTAGGTAGCTCGCGTTTTTTGATACAGTTTGCAGATAAGTCATAGTTTATGCTCCAGCCTTTTGTATACTATTTGTGGTTAATAGAGAAGGATGTTTTTCACAAGCCTGCCCATAACTGCCGACTATAGACGATCTTGAGTGCTAGTTTCGTTCTTCACCCAGACAACGTTCTGAATTTTTTTTTCAGTCCAACTTTTCTGAGCTCACAATGAAATTTTCGATAAAAAGTTGGCAATTGTGATCTAGAACTATTTCCAGTAAGGTATTAGTACAGGATCAACAGCGCGACTTAGCGCGGTTATTGGGGCTTACCAATAAACATTTTTAGTTCTGACTAAATTTAAGTAATTCACGGTGGCTATATTTTCAATACGAATTTCGCAATTGTGAGCTTCCGCAAATTTAGAGTCGAGACTTAAATTTATTATTAAAACTCCCGATTCACAATGGCGAACTCAACCATATAAAAAATATCGATTGTGACCTACAAAATATTTGAAGCCGAGGTTAAAAATGATTATTAGTATGGCCCACACACATCTGGAAAAGGAGACATCTCCATTCACCTAAACGGTTAAGAAAGTTGGATTCCACAAATGTACTTCATGGCGTTGAACCGATTACGATATTCCCTTCTCTCAGATATGACCCTCTGTTATCTGTGTTAAAAGTTCAGGGCCAGCAACCATAACCACCCCCATCGTATCTAAAACAAAAAAAAAGCTTCCGATTTCACTCTCCGCATCAGTAGGTACGCCAAAGCTCAGTCCCAATACGTCTGCGCCAATTTGTTCGTTCGTTTCTCATCAACCCCTTTCTCCTACACAGAGCCCAAATTGTCAACTCGCGAGCACTATCCCATTTGTCAATGTCTCTTGTCAGTTGGACTTTTGACTCGACACTGCGTTTACAAGCTGCTCGTTTACTCCCGCAATTCGAACGCGACAGTGAACTTGAAATATTAAAGAAAAAAAAAAAATCTCGGCACATAAGCATTTTACTAATTAACACCCAGTGGTTTTATTTCTTTTCGCAATATTTACCGTGTAATTGTTAGAAAAGAAAAGAAAAAAAAATTTAAATACATATACACACATCTCCGACGCAGTGATTGAGAAAATATATTGCAAATAGGCAAATTCTCTATATCTGCGAAGGGAAGTAAAAATCGAATACCTAACGATGATGAACAATGGTGGGGCGTACGGTGGTGGTAAAGCTGGAGGGACATTTGATCCCATCACCTTTGCACAAAGGCCACAGGTTATCCTGCGTGCCTTGTGTTGGGTAGGTTTTTCATACCAAAAACACATTTTATTTTCGTTTATTTCTTCCTGTATACTTATTGGAATTATTTTTTTACCGTATATCGATTTTCCACTCTGATTCTGCTGTACACAATAATTGCTCACTACCTTGGAAGGAATTCGGGGGTGGCAGGTTGGTTTTTGGGTGGCCAATACTAATAATGCTACAAGTTCATTCTGAAAAAAAGTTTTCCCTACTCAAGCACTCATTGAAGAGAGTAACTTTCCACTGGCAAGAAGGACACTCGAGTAGTCTCACCATCCTCCACAGAGGCTAAGACTAAACCGAAATAGGAATAGGAATCTTCTTCTTCGTGTTGACGTTATTCCCCAAGCAGCTTCTCGTTTGTCGTAATCAAAATATTTTGAAAGATGTTTGTCAGATGGGAGCTTGCAAAATTTGATACAGAAAACCCCCTCTTTGGGCTTGTGTGGGTCCCCTCGCTCTCTCTCTTTCTTGGTTTCTGTTTGTCTAACTTGCTGGTATTCGCTCTCTTAGGGCCCCGATTCATGGTGGCATAGAAAGTAGGTCAACAATTTTTGAATACTCGAACAAGAGAGGGATTCGCAAGCTTTGGGTATTCCTTTTGTGTTTATCCAGCTATGTCCATTAAAACTAGATTTAACCTCGAAAACGGAGAGCAAAAAAAAGGAGCATGAGCAGAGTATCTATAGTGAAGTGCATATACTCGTCGAATTATTCATCTTGAGGTCATGGTGGCGCAGACTACCTACGTCTGCATTGGAACACACATTATATTGCAATCGAATTAATAATGCATGAGATCATTCTTGTGTAAGGCGATGCAAAATTAATGCATTGCATGAGACTTTGTTTTTCTTCTAAATTACATATTCTTGTAAGAATACTTACACTGACCGTGGCTAAATTTAGATTGGACTTACTTGCAAAATATGAGCAAACATTTGCGTTTCATGATAGTCGACGGTGGGTGCCTAAAAATGTACACCGGGTACCCGCGTGTGTCGGTCTTTCGTTACACATTTTGATATCCATGATCGATTTTTATTTCTTTATTTTTAACGAAAAGTTGTTTTTATGGAGAACTTTTAAAAGGGTGCTAACTTTGCTCAACAAATCATTTTGCAAAAGCACTTATTTAGTGCAGGTTACATAATCATCGTACCGCGGAGAATATGGAGTGCGACTACAGTTCAATGCATCTAATTTAGAGATCAAACGTTTACATTTGTTCGGGTCAGAGCAATGATTGAATGAACAGTAACTTCTCGTCAGTGGCACTCTCAAATAATTTTGCCTTTCTTCGAAATTATGGATTAAAATGTAAGGTCCATAATCCATAATGTTGCCGATAGAATGGAAGCAGTGTCCATGGCGGCGTATGTGTGGATATTACTGACTGCACATATAAATGTGTTCAGCAGTTAACGCTATTTATTACAAGAATTTAAACTGTGAATAGAAACTACAATTAATTTTTAAGAGAGCAATAACATTTCCCTTTGATATTTTGATGATATCATATTCCTTCATCATTTGGTATTGGTACGAGCTCGTTCAAGACGTTTTGATTTTTTAGTACAGAGCAGAGGTCGAACTGTCAAAAAAGTTTGTGTTTTTCTTTTAACTCTCGAGTTTGTGTTTGTTTGGAATCCAGAACATTATTATAGAGCTCATAGTTTGAGTTCAGAATAAATTCACTGCCAGTCTGAGTAAAAATCTTTGCAAAACATATATTGACAGCTAGCTATACGGTTGCTGATCGGGAATGCCAATGCTGGTAAAGAAAAAGAACGAATATTGTAAAAACAGAATTGGAGACTAAAGAAATGCAGGAAATATTGTTCATGAGTTGTTTTTTTTCAGTCGTGTGACAGCTAGTGATCAAACGTGTTTTATAAATAAATGAGATCGTTTTGAACACACCCGGCTTAGAATGTGCTCGTGCTGAACCTCTGTTCAATGATTTGTGCCATAGACAAACCATACTGAGACCCCCAACTCACAATCCTCTTGCTGCTGGTCCCCTCAATTATTTTTTTCAAATTCGCCATTTTGTTTTCCTATCGGTGTTATAACAATTAAGAATCCGTGTGACATGCAAAAACATACAAAAAATCAAAAATAAATGCTGCCAACCGCGGTAACCGTGGGGAAATGTGAAAGAGTTCGGGAATACCACATTTTTACATTACTGAATGTCATTGGTTAGTTATTATAAATTGTTAAAATAATTTGATTTGTTTGGGTAATAAAACTACCTAAAGGAGATGTTCTATATACTAGAAACATATTAGGACAAATATGGTTGTGTATTTTTCGCTTTTGGATATCATTAACTTCGATTTCGTAATTTTTCTTAAATAATAAAGAAAATCTGCTCAAAATGTTTTTATTTTTCCTCAACTAATCCACATTGTTAATTTTTCATGAATATTTTAAGCAAATGGCCACTTATTCCTAAAAAAACGAGTAATTTCAAATTTAACAAATAGAATTCTATGAACTCTGCCAGCAACTTTGCCCACAGCGGAAGTGGCTCATATTTTTCGGGAGTGTATTGGTGAAATCGGCCAAAGTTGGTGGTCTCAGTATTGTCTCTGATTTGTGCAGTCATGTTCAGATACATACCGACACGGATTTAAATATTGATTAAGAATTTTCCTACTACTTCCTGCATTTACTACATTAATTTCGTTCGGTGGAACACTTTGCGACGTAGTAATAAATAAATTTGGTGAACGGAAGTACCCAGAAGAACACTAACACCTATACATTATTCATAGCTTCTTATACGACGACATATTTTAAATGTCTCTTCATTTTCTTCCTTCCTGAAAAGCTGCCCAATCTATAAAGACCGGACAATGAAAATCGAGACAAATCGCGGCAAACACCTGTCAAACTAAGTAAGCTGATGTTTTCAACGTACCAAATATTTGTCACTTTTTCGTTTTCTTGGATTATTACGTAATCTCCGTTTTTAAATTACGCTTACTGGAGAGAAATTCCTACCTGAGTACCTTCCTACTTAGTTGACATTTCAAAGTGTCATAGTTTCACTTGAAACATTTTGTGTAAATGTGACAGCTAATTATATTGTCCACATTTTACTGACATATAGACGTCTAGCTCATGATATCCCAGATGTGGAAACATCTGCTTGGGTTCTCATGATAGCGGAACAAAAATGACCGTATATAAATATAATAAAAAAATTCTAGTCTCGATCTCGACTTACATAAATACGGTTGTGCGAAGCCTCAAAATTGGTATGAAAAATATTGCCATTGTGAGTGAACACCTTAAATTTTAAGTCGAAACTAAAGATGTTTATTACTCAGTCTTATGTATACCTGCGTGTCTCTTCACTAGAAAATTCAACAATTGGTTCGTTGCGAATTTGTTAGACGATCTTCATTACTTTTATTTGTTTTTTCAATATTTGATTACTTTTAATTGAATTGCAGTTCCATTGACAGCTCTTTTCTAATCTCTTTCATTTTCAAACTAGCGGTTATTTGAGAATTAAATCAACTAAAGATCTAATGGGTATATGGGCAAATAGGTAAATGTCAGTTTATGTAAAGTTTGACATTTCGCTTGTCATCAGCGATCAATGAAACGGGTCCATTGAAATTGATATTCTTCCTTTCTTTTATCGAAAATAATACGTTGTCGGACGAAATCTCTTTGTTCAATGACCTTGGAGTTCCACTTCGACCTCTCAGATCTGTGTCATTAACTGTAATAAATACTTCTTATATAAAGAAAAATATCTATGCTATTGATGTTACAAATTTAGCACTTTCGCTAAATTTTGTAAAGGGACCTGATTCCCCAGCCACTTTCTAAAAATAGCCCAATGTAGCGGGACCCAATGTTAATAATATTTATAAAATATGAAGGTACCTACCCACAAGTTCAATTTTTCAATGGAAACTCTCTTTTCTTCTACGCCTTAATACAAGATGGGTTAGATTTCAAAGCCCCAAAAAGTAAAGCTGCTCTGTAAAGTCAACCGAAATACGATTTCTAGTGCGCATTATTTATAATAATGGACTAATCGTTTCTCAATATCTCATCACTACATTATCGACTTGTGTGCACCACGATTTGGCAGCATTAATGCATAGCTGTCAAATGAGCTGCTCTATGATTGGCCACATTCAAGAATCTAGTCATCCTAAGTCGACTAGATTGGTCTGGATGAGATGTAACCTGAACGCAAAAACTAGATTGGTCGGGAACGTCACGTTTTCTACGTCAGCCACATATGAGAACTGTCAACTTAGTACTCAGTCACGAATTTCTCGACTAGATTCGTCGGCTACCCCCCCATAAACGTCAACTGAAACATCTGCTCTCACGACCGATTTCCCCCAATCAGAGCCGAGTTTCATCTAGTAAGAGAGCTGTCAGACTTACTAAACTAGATACTTGAACGTCCCCAATATATTTAAACTGCAACTCCCTTACCACACATGCCAGTAATAAAACGTTCGCGTCTCGAGCCTGGAATGTCCCTTCGATTCGATAACTTTTGCGACGTATTTTGTTCCTTCCCCATCCCAAAACCAACCGACAACTGCAGACACACAGAACACAAGACGCATCCCCCCATACACCCCACTCATAAAAAATTCAGAATGCTATTGTAAACGCCAACGCCAATGGGGCGCCATGTCGCCGATGCTGATATTATACGTCAGTCTATTCCCCTTTGAATATACAGTGCGTAAAAGCTGCTGGCATCACATCTTGCATATGAATTTTCTTTCAGTGGATTGAAACGTTAAAGCAAATTACCACTTTAAGAAAATTAACGTTTAGTGATTCAGCATTTTAAACGTCCCCAAAATGTCTTAATTTAGACATTGATTGAGGAGAGCCTAACTTTTCAATTTAAGAACGTACAAAGTGCGGAACAGAAGACCATCTTTCAAAGGATATGCCTCCATTGCTGGTTTTGGTGGCAAAACAGAGTTTATGTAAATTGCGTCTTTATGTGTTTGCATATTTGTCCTCGCAAAATCGATATTCCATTACGCACGTACGTCCTTGCAGAATCACACCGAGCTACGTCCCTTTTACGTCGTAAAGCATAATGAGAGCAACAAGCATGCCGTTTGCTAGCGATGTATTTTTTTTTTTTGTTAAATTAAATTATATTGCTATTGGAACCTTGGAATATGGAACCAATACACGATATTGATTAATGCATTTTTATAGCTCTTTTCGATAGTAGTCTTTGGTTGTATATCCTCGGAAGGATGGCGTGAGGAAAACGGCAAGGAAGTCTGCCTATACGACAACGATCCAACGGCCTGTAAGTACGGAACTACAGTCGGTGTCTTTGGGTTTCTAGCGTCAATGGCATTCATTGCTGGCGAGTATCTCTTCGAACAAATGTCATCGGTGAAAAGTAGAAAACACTATGTGCTCGGCGACTTGGGATTCTCTGGTGAGATGTGAATTTTAGAAATCATCAGCGCGGCACTGAACTGTTTCGTTGTTTTAAGGTTTTTGGGCTTTTATGTACTTTGTTGCGTTTATCTACTTGTGGTCACAGTGGAGCTCGGCTCCGATGCCGCCCAATGGAGATGGTGTCAGCAACGTACAAGCCGCCATTGTCTTTTCGTTCTTTTCAATGTTTACATGGGTATGTTTGATTTGAAGGTTTCTGTTGAATTGCTGATGAATATGTACAACTTTTATTTTAGGCTGCATGTGCATTTTTAGCATATAAGCGTTTCCAAATCGGTGCGGAGGCTGCTTTCGCTTCAACATTCGAATCGGATCCGGCGGCTCAACAGTACGCCAGTTATCCAATGGAAAACGAAACGGTTCAGTATAGTCAGTCTCCTTTTACTGGACAACAGCAACAACAACAGGGTATGTAGTTTTGGAAGTCGGGTGTCTGCTATTATGATATGAACTCGGCCTAGTTAAATGATCGTCTGTTTATTTAGGTGTATTTTGTGAAGTACTCCAATTCGCTTGGCTTATCAATTCGCCCATATCATGTCTTGGGTTAATGTTTTTTTTTTTTTAAACGGGAAACCTTTCAGCCCACGAGCGAAAAGCTTCCCAGTTTAAGACAAATAATTTCAGCGGAAGAAAATTATTCCCATGTCAAAAGATCGGCAAAATCGATGATTTATTTGTTTTCATCAGATTGCCGCAGTTTTGTATTGTTTTTCCTTTTCTGTTGCTAAAAAAAAAACAAATTTATAAATATCGGACTTAAATGAACTTGCAAGTTGTTTTCTTTTTAAAAATCGTAATAACTTTTGAATAACCACCGTTCGATATGGGAAGTTTTTCGCACTACCTTACCTCTGCTTGTTCTCAACTTTGACCGAAGGTGACACTAAGCACAAACAAACTTGGACAAACAAAATTTCATCAAGAATATGACAATATGCATCTTATCCGATTTATTGTAATTTGATCGTAGTATTGCTGTCATTTCTTATAAATCAATTCTTATCCATCTGCGGTTGTCATATTTTTATTAAGACATAGATTTGTTGTTTGTCATTTGAATTTATCGTTTTGACATTTTGCATTTCTACCAGGATTGTGGTATGTAACTGATGTCTAAATTACTAACAGGGCAAATATAGACATTTAATCAAACTGCTAACGGAGTTTAAATACACACTTGAACGATTATGACAGATAATCTTGTCATTTGCCTATGGTCATATATGTTATGTGCATAATTGCCATGCATTAACATTCCCTTTTATATAGTGTAATAGATTGTTATAATTTCCAAATATGTATGTAAAAATATACCGATCGCCGCTGTCATTTCGATTTCAATAACGCGTGTCCTATATGTCTAAATCAAATCAAATACGTTTAAATATCTTATCGAAAGTGGTGGGTTACTAAATAGTAAGCCGATTTCGTTAATGTTTTATTCAAGGTCGTTATTGCATCCTGATAACAGTCAAAAGAATATGTAAATATTTGAATCTTATCGCGTTACATCTGTCACAAATTAAGTGTCTGAAAAGTGTCGTTGATAATGCTGCGCAATCTTGTGTATCTTCTCAGAAATATACATAACACTGACAAACAAACGTTATCTAATCGCTCTGATTACAACATGCAACTATTGCAATCGTTTGTATATTGAAATAAATTTCCTAACCTCATTCACGATTCAATAGAAAAGTGTCTTCTACTAAAACACCTGTAAATTTGTGCCAGTCGTGTCGCGTGTGATGTGTGAATCTATCGCGACAAAATTCAATCTTCCCTTGCCAAACTCAAGCAGAAGAAAATTGATATGTGAGCTTAAAAGGAACGACACAGAAACGGAAACCTTTCCTTATTTTATGATAGCAGTGAACTTTTTTGTCGCAAAAGCTGAAAGTGTTGGGACATACCAATATTGGCTAAATGTTACAATCAGTTAGAGAGAATTCTCTTGCCTCGGTGCAAAATAATGTAGTACGGGAATGCTTTGAATTTGCAAAACTTGAACATTTTTGGGAAATGAAAGTACAAATCCATATTTGACAGCAGCTTTTGGGTGCTTCCTTCTTCAGATGTAATCAAAATGTTACAGTACTGAGTTTTGACAGCTATTAGCAACAAGTTAAAAGAAATTTGTTGAACTAAGATTTGCAACTATTTTGATGCAGTATTGGGGACGTTCAAGTGGCTTGTTTATTAAGTCTGACAGCTGTCTCTCTCACTAGATGAAACTCGGCTCTGATTGGGGGAAATCGGTCGTGAGAGCAGATGTTTCAGTTCACGTTTATGGAGGGGTAGCCGACGAATCTAGTCGAGAAATTCGTGCCTGAGTACTAAGTTGACAGCTCGCATATGTGGCGGTCGTAGGCAAAGTGACGTTCTAGTCCAGATCAATCTGGTTGACTTCAGATAACTAGATTTTTGAATGTACTCTTCTATTCAATATGTGAGAATGGAAAGGTAGTTTAAGCGAATCAAAATTTGGCTAATATTTTCGACTGCCTCATCGAAATGGGTATAAACCAATTCAAGCCGTCGAAATATTGGTAAAAATCCACCGATGATTATTATTATTACCTACTATCAGAAGATCATAAATAAACTGGGCCTGGTTAAACATAGAACCTGCCATGCAAACTAAATACTCTTATATTGTGTTTATTCCTCATAGCTCCGGGTGAATATCAACAACCTACCTACTAAATTAAATAGCCGCACCTAGACCTTAAGATTACCAACCATCAAGGTAAAAAAGAAATTCATGTATTTACGTATGGCAATTCGTTGCCAGGAAATATATTGCAATACAAATTATAATTTAAAAATAGTTATCGAAAAGAAAAGAGAAAATTGTTTTTGTACTAGAATAAGAACACAAACACCTATATTATTTGGAAAATTAAAAATCGCAATATGGGCGATTAATATAATTGCGAGGAGTCCCCAGAACTTCTAACGCAAAGTCAAATGTTATATTGTATATAAGAACGCTTATATGTTAAAAATAAAGTAAATATTAAATAATATATATTATTGCGCATCGAGTTTGTAAATTATATCGCATAAACTAACAATATCAATAGTACATAATGTTCTGCTATTATTTAAAAGTTTAATTTTTGTTATATAGCATATTTTGCTAACACATCTCAGGTCAGTGTCGTTTTAGGCAATTGGTCAGCTAAATAGAAATTGTTATTATAATTTTTAAAACCAATCGGGAAAGGCAGATGTAGCCTGCAGTTTAAACAGGATGTGCTGAAGTCTACCCTGAGTCCGTTTCAACAGAAATGTGTTTGTTTTGACAGATTCTCTGAGCCAATCTTTGGATTTTAGCCAACCGAAGAGCTTACAGCCGTTTGACAGTGATGATTTGACTTATGCTTTAGGAGTGGCTTACACCACGTCTTGTTGCACTCAATTGTGTCCGACAGGCATACTTTTTTATAAGCCTTTTTGCTGAGTTAGAGTCCTGGTTGCAGAATACGGTGCAAACTAGTTCAAATTGTCCTCAAATCATTGGAAAACATTTTCCTATTATTTAACACATTGCACATATAAAAATACCGACTTGCACACTAATCAAGAATGTTTAAGAATATTGGTTCGCAAATGTTATTACAATGGCCGGCCTTTAAATTGACAGATAAACTTCCTCCGCTTTTGATTGGCCGCCTTAAAAATGCTCACTTGGAATCAAGTCACTCATCAACCTTCTGTTAGGCTGTTTATCTGCAAATTAAAAATCGACCTTTAAAAAAAAAAAGATCAATATTGTTATCGTAATAAAACGCAATTTAGCTAACTCAATGTTGTAGAAACCTTAAATGTATTGTGTAAACATGTAAAACAAAAACTATAAAACTTAAACGCCAGCCAAAAAGTAGAATTACATTTTAAAATTTATCAAAAACATAACTACCTATATATATAATATATTTTCGCTACACAACAAAAACCAAAACATTTGAAGCCACATAAAACGATGAGACATTTTCAGTGGCAAACATCAAAACCAAAAACAAAATTAAACATACATTCATAAAGTACAAAATTTCCACCTTGTTCTTGTGAAGCAAAGTAGATATACATAACGCATATAAACAACTCCAATATTAACAACAAACAAAATACGGTCATAAAATATAAACGAATAAGAACACAACCTGAATTAAATGTCAAAATTTCTTTTGATACGATAAATACCTACACCAAAAACCAAAACTAGGCACACCCAGTCAGTTTTGAATAAAAAAAGTACATTCCCCAAAATACATTTAGAAAGTTCCTCAAACAGTGAACATTATTAATTTATTTTTCCACAACATTTAACACAAAGCGAATTGAAAAAAAAGTATAAAGCAACAAAAAAATCACCTATAAATGTTAATCATTTAAAATGACAAATAAAATAAACTGTATTGAAACTATAAAAGTTGTAAACGTATTTGCATTCATGAGAATTATACATACCTAATTAAAAAGAAACAAAAAACGTTAATAGGGAAACAAGTTAAATGTAGAAAGCCATAATAGTATGTTGTTTTAATTTTGAATTTAATCAATGTAAACGATTTATTTTGATTTTTGAGTTCATTTATATTAAAATGTTCGTATATAGTTTTGCAATGCCGATATATTGCTCAAGTTTGATTTAAACATTTAACAAAGAATATTGTTTCAAGTTCCATAGTTGATAAATTGATTAAATGTACCTACGTATAAGAGAAATATTAAATTTATTGTAAAAGAATTGTTTTTATTTTCTTTAGGTTAAGTTCAAATAAACACTTGATTTAAACAGTACAAAACGGGTTTTTCTATAATAATTATGTAAAGATGCCCTTGGTAAGGTAGGGTTAGATTCCTTCGAATTGTTGTTTTTTTTTTTTAGAAAATTGTATACCGAGCCGGGAAAGTTACAAAACGTTCACAGGTCGTTGTACTTTGAATGTTTGACAGATATTCGGAAAAGTAGCAGCAGTGAAAAAAAAAACTTTATCTTTACTAGCAGATCATCTGCATGAACATGGTCTAAGAGTGCAGATGAATTGGGAGGACCGTGAGCGTGACCCATAAGCTGAGTTGTACCTAAGGAGAAAAAATGGACACCTTTGTTTGCATGATGTTCGTAATTATGCCTAAAAAGGGAATGACATACACTGGGGCCTACTAATGCGACACTTTCAGACATAACTTTGTTAGCAGCGCATCAGATAATTAGTATTAAGCTGCAGATGGGTATGTTAGTTCCTTTATCGTCCTGCTACCGCACACAAAAGCCAAATTAAGAAGCAGTCGTTACAATACGGAGACGGACCAGCAAACCTGGCGATTCGCATTTTATCATCTTTTTGCACAAGATCTAGACAAGTTTATTGGCGGTCAGATATCATATTTAATACGATGTTTAGACGTTATCATTTGCGTGTTTTGAAACTTAAGGTCTGTTCCTTTACTTTTCAATTTCACGAATTTTTATTAACTCTTAAAAATGTTTCCTCAGTGCCGTTCCTTAAATCGAAAAAATCGTAAAAGAGACCGGCTTCGAGAGAGCAAAATAAGATAACACAATAGGGTAGTAGTAGTTCAAAAAATATGAAGAAGAAAAAACCAAGTGACATCTAAAAAACTTGTAGGAAAATAAAACAGAATTTATATGTCTGTAGCATGATTTTGTTAAAAAATTACTAAAAAGTTTTCAATAAAGTCTAAAAAACAGAATAAACACATTTTAGAATTGAAAACTGATGTTTATCACATGTATAAGGTAAAAGAAGAGAGGTTAAAGTAATGGGAATTGTGCGCTTTTTGGCAATATTTGAACAAAACACTACTCTGGCCATTACAAAAGGGCTTTGTTATCCTACAAGTTTTTTTGGCGTTTGAACCAAAAAGATAGCCCCTCTGTGGAAGGATGGGCTTTGCAAAACACTCTATTGACAGATAAATTGAAATTGACGACGTTCAAGTATCTAGTTTAGTAAGTCTGACAGCTGGCTGACTTGATGTGTCTCAGTTTTGATTGGCCTATATTGGCCAGTTGGACAGCTTTTTCAGTTAACGTTTATGAAGGGTAGCCGATGAATCTAGTCAAGAAATTAGTGACTGAGTACTAGGTTGAAAGTTCGCATATGTGGCTGACGTACAAAAAAGTGACGTTCCCGACCAATCTAGTTTTTGCGTTCAGGTTACATCTAGTCCAGACCAATTTAGTTGACTTTGGCATCACCATGCCATCTCTCATGACATCTCACAATCATCACCTTTATTCGGTATCGGTTCACAATAACCGACCATCTGACAGTGACATCCATAAAATCATTCTTTTGACGCCGTTCCAAATCACTTCCACGAAATCGTTTTTAATTTGGTAAATACTTTGAAATCCCTCTTTTCCTGGAAAATATGAAGAAATCTCATTTAATTTTCAGTTTTTCCCATCAGCAAAAGTTTGGTATAATCAACGCAGGAAATACCCGAGCACTACATATAAGGTAAACTATTTGTTGCTACTCTCATTTTCACTCGACATCTTAATGATCCGGCACAATTCGCGGGCTTTCTCAAATCGTTTCTTAAACAATTGAACACACAAATTCTTTGCACAATTTTGGCAATTATTTTCGACAGTGATGGACGGACTAACAAAGCCACACATGAAGGACACGTACAGTGTAAAATACGAAGAGAAAGAAGTGGAAAAGCGCGAAACCGTGTTGGACACAAATTTGTGCAAGAAAAAGTACGCCGAACTCGGTGCTATATTCGAACAAGTACTGAAACTCAAAAAGGACAGATCCAGTAAGTCCTCTGCTGAGCTAAAAGCCAAAAGAAATGAAGCGTCCCTGATGATTGTTTTGTTGAAAAAAGTAAATCGATTGGAGAAGTATCGCATCCGCACTGGTCGCGAAGTTCTACAAAAGGAAAAACTACGTGTGGACAATAATCGATTGCATTTACAAAATCTCCTTTACGAGATCAGTTATTTGAAAAAGGAAATTCAACGTTGCTATCAATTTACCAGCTGTGATGAATACATAAACCTCGTGCCCGAGGAAGAGTTCTATGAGAAAGCCCCTGTGTCCATCTCTCGCCCTGAAGCGACCAAGGTGTCGGAGCATATAAAACGCCTGGCAATGTTGGAATGGGAGCTGCAGCAGCGCAAGGAATTGTCTTTACTTTGCGAGGATTTGGCGTACCGCAATGAGGTGGAAACGAAAAAGATTGCAAGCACCAACGAAAGACTGGAGTCGTTTGGACCATCGCTGTCGACGCTGCTAAAGGCGACCAAACGACTGCAACCAATTTTGGGGCTTGACATTGAAAAAGAATGGGACGTGAATGGAATCGCTAAGCTTCTGCCGCAGTCGCTGTATATGTTGTACATGAAGTTGTCATCGTTCGCCCAAACGTTTTGTCCGTCTTTGAATGTCACCGTGGAGGGCACAGAGGAGGATGTCCGCCAGTATGAGTCTGTGAAGGTGGTTGATGTGTTTCCAGAATATGATCAGAACTCTGACACTGAAGAAGTGGACGCCAAACGGAGCAAATACAGCAAGAAGACGGAGCAGAAGAAGAAGATGGATTTCGAACCGTTTCCATTGTTCATCAAGTTCACCATTGGCAGATGTGAGGAGCCAAAGGGTTACATTTCGATCGAGATGCGATATTTTCCCACTCTCGGCTTTGTCACAGCTGCTTCCAGCTTGAACATGGATAGTCTCGCAATGACTGATGTCATATCCTCAGAGAACATCCTCAACTACTTGTACGAAGCGGACTCTGGAGACACCAACCCCTCGCTGAAGTGTAAATTCCAGCTCCATGAGCTGAAAGCCAACGAAAGAGAATGTCTGCAGCGCCTAGAAGCTCAAAAATTCGGAAAACCATATAAATGGGTGCAGAAACTATGCGGCTTGGACTTTGTTGAACTAAGTCGATCGTCTGACACATCCAAACAGTTGTCCGAGGCGGACAAGGACATCACCGTGGGGGAGATTATCAAGAAAATCAAACTGCAATGGAGCTCACGCCTGAACCTCTACAAGCAGCTTTTCCAACTGGAAAACAAAAGCGTCCACATCTACATGAAGAAATTCAGCTTCATAAACGTGTCTCTCTGCAGCAGCATTGCACAATGGTCCCCCGTCACATGGGAGGACTACATGCAGAAGAACTCCCACCACATGCTGAGCCAAAAGAAGTTTGTGCTGCCAGGAAATCTTCTTTATCGTGCCGTCATAACCAGGGGTGCCACAAAGCTCGAATGCTTTGTTAGTATTTCACCGAATTTTCCAACTAAATCACCGGTCTGGTCGTTTGTGGTTTCGTTGGAAGGCAAGGGAAACGCAAGCAGGAAAGCTGCCATTAAGGATATGGAATACTGGACGAATTCCTTGACGCAGTTTCAATTGAAGAGCAAATCGACTCTGCTGCTATCGCAGATGATGCGAACGCTATGCAGTTTTGATATATTCGTCGAGACTGAGGAGATGCAACAGAAACTGCCCGAGTTTACGCAGGACAAGATTATGATGAAGTCGCATTCGAAGCGGAATAGGGGCCTGCCCCTAAAGTGCATTAAAAATGCAATTTTTAAACACTTGTAAAATTAAATCTTTATTCCCGAAATACACTAAACATTTTATGGTCTGAGGTGGTGGGTTTTTATTTCCAATTTTAGGTTTGTGCTAAGTGCTTTGATTATTCAGCTCTGAAACATCTACAGATGGGGCAGTGAATGCCGTCAATTAATTCATATATGCGCTTGCCCGTTCTCTGAGGCATGTTACCCTCAACTGACGCAGACACAATCCAATGTATTCATAACCGCTTTAGTTCGTGATTTCTATAAAAAGAAAAATATTATAGGCGACAAATTAACTTTCCAATACATCACACTTCTGGTGAAAAATATGTCTAATATATTCAAATGTGTAAAAATATACGTTTCTTAACAACAATAAAGCACATGTTAGCTTTTATAAATGCATAAATCTGGCATAAACTCTACTCCAAGGCGGAGTTTACTTGTTGACAAACTTGGGCGCGCGCTTCTCAACAAAAGCATTCATTCCCTCCTTGCGATCCTCCTATTAAACGACAAAAGAGCCATTCATTATTATAGCAGAAAATATCTTTCAAAGATCATAAAACAACTTACAGTTGAGAAAGTGCCATGGAAATACCTCCTCTCGAACTTCAAGCCCTCCTGCAAAGTGGTCTCGTACGCGGTATTCACGGCTTCCTTAGCTATTTGAAGAATTAAACCGGAATGTGTTCCGATTTTCTCGCCCAACTTAATTGCCTCGCCAAGCAACTGATCAGCTGGCACGACCTTGCTGACCAAACCCAACTTGTGAGCTTCCGCAGCATCGAACATATTGCCGGTTAGGACAATTTCCATGGCCCTTGATTTTCCCACAACACGTGTCAAACGTTGGGTGCCACCAGCTCCGGGAATTGTGCCCAAAGCAATCTCAGGTTGTCCAAACTTGGCCTTATCACCAGCATAGATGATATCACACATCATGGCCAATTCACAACCACCACCCAAAGCGTAACCATTGACAGCGGCAATGATGGGCTTCTGGAAGCGAGCCACAGCGGTCCAGTCGTTTAGGAAGTTACCCATAATGCAGTCGGAATATGTGTTTGGCTGCATTTCCTTGATATCAGCTCCAGCGGCGAATGCTTTCTCACTACCAGTGATAATGACGACAGCAATACTGTTGTCTTTTGCATAGGCCCCGAGAGCTGAACTGATCTCGTCCATTAAACCGTCGCAAAGGGCATTCAATGCCTTTGGCCGGTTCAAGGTGATGACTGCGACATTCTTTTTCTCACCTACTACTTCGGTTTTAATGTATTCCAATGAGCTGGCAGCTGAAAAGAGAGGAAACAGTTGTTACGAATCCAATTGACCAGAAGTTGTTACGAGGTTAGATAAGCTTTATCTGCAGAACCCCAGACAGTGGCCCGAGAGGAACTTAAGACCAGCACAAAAAAGTTAGAAGCACATTCGTATTGTTTTGTGATATGGATGTGTCACATTTGAGATCTCTGTAAACTTTTGGATAATTAATTGTAAAATTTGTAGTGGATTGCGAACAACTTGTTCGAATGTTGAAGTTAACAATGTATGCTTTGGACAAATGTGTGATTGTACGTATGCAGTGTTAACGTTTGCAGTGAAACCTACATTGAGGGGTGACATGTTTGGATTGATACCCCAACTAATGTTGCTAGTGGCCTGGGGCCGAATCGAACGAGCTGTGATTTTACACGCTTCTCCCATTCGATCGTCTTCTTGCACGTTCGCTTTAAATGATATGTTGAAACATTTAGACTACGGAATGGATAGCAAATATTATATTAATCACGAGTGAGGCTCCATGACGATTGAGTTCAAGGACGGGACTGGCGATCGCCACAGCCCTCCCGACAGTTTCGTGCAAAACAAGTCCCAGAACTACTTTTCAGATATCCGCTATACTTTGTTTGATTCTTACGAAATAGATAGATGATTCATTTATGATGGCGACTGGTCTTTTGTGACAATCTCACAACCCTAGTCAACATATTCTAACCTAACCTAACTGATTAAAAGTCTAAGCACAAATCTATTAAATGATTTATTTATTTTTTTCTAGGCGCTTATTACACCCGCTGACTGACAACATTTTGCATTTGGATTGCATAATCGGGCTGCAAAGTGCATATACCGCAGCTTTCGGTATGTACCAATTTCTTAAGTTTTGGTTTTCTTTTCCTTGAAATTACATTCCTATGTACATTTATCTTTTAAAATAAGCACTTTACAAAAGATTGCACCAAATTTGACAGTTTTTTAAGACCCATCGACTAAATTGCTACAAATTGCTTCGGGAGTGAAAAAGCGCGATGCAAACAAGTTGCTTGGCTATTGGGTACTTTGCAAAGTTCCGATTTTAATGCAGAATGTTTTAAAAAGTTTCCTAAACCGTGTAGCAATTTTAAAATATTCAGCAAAATTAACCTTTACACTAAAAAGTTGCGCCTTGATGTGCATGGTGGACGGTCTTATCAGTAAATTGATTACAATACCGCATTTGGCATATATGTACCTCCAAAAGCTTTCTTTCGTTCTGATATTGATCTGTAAATTAACCAATGTTTTACGTCATTTTAAGAATTGCGAATGCGCAAAGTTTCGTGAAAACCAAAATAAAGAAATACATAAATTGCCACGGATATAATTTTGTAGGAATTATTATCTTCACTGCCTTCCTCATCATCTGGAAACTACGAATCACCGAAACTACTCCATTTGTATCTACAACAGGGGAAACATTTTTCAAGTCGATATCCGTAGTGGATTTTTCCAAAAACGAATGCAATTTGTACAGTTGATATTGCTGTCAAACAACGCACTAATCCATTCACAAAAACAGATCAATTTCGTTGCATGTTCCATGAGCCGCGTTAAATCTGAGATCCGAAAAAGATTTTTGGTGGTCTCAATGGAAAACGACATAAATTGTATGAAAATTCGTCATAATCAATATTTTTAGATGAGCTGAAGAATTGCACAATAAAAAAAAAGCAACAACCAACTGGCTGGACATTTGTGACATATGATTTCGTTCATGTTTGATCTTTCTACATTATTTATAGGTTTTGATAATTTGAATGGTATTCAATGTAATTTTGATTTTCATTTTTCACAGGCTTAAGCTCCAGCACATTCAACCATTTTCAGCTTTATATTTTGTACATTTTGGTCTTGGGTAGTAACCTTCATCTTTTTTTCTTAAAATTGCCGCAAAAAGTCCGTACTGTATTTAAAGCGACAAGCGAAAGTAAAAAGCAAAGATAATGGAATTATTCATTTATCTCCGGTAAAAAGTGTATAATCATCTTTTACCCGATAAAATGTTGTATCTCTCCGTGTCGATAAAAAGGGGTACCAAAGAATTAAGACAACCGACTTAGTTAAGCTATCAAAAACGACTCGTCGCTTACCTGTCGGTCTGTTTCGAGCTTCAGGGACATCTCGCCCAGTCAGCATGCCGCCGTTGCTGGGTCGTGCCAGAGGGCAATAGCATTGATGGGGCAACAATGCTGAGCTATCACAACAAACTGCATTGTTGCCCAACCAACGCCAAATTGCAACGATGCTTTTTGAGTGCATTAGCATTGGTTAGGAAACAATGCTGAGCCATCACAACGAACTCGTTTGCTTATGATAGCGAGCATTGGCACCTAAATTGCTCAACTGGCGACATATTGCTGAGCGCAACTCAAATGGTATACTCGTATTATGTAACTGCATGAAGCGTGCGACATAAAAAATCACAGCAAGGGGGTGTGACTCTCTCAGCAGTACATCAAGTACATGGTACTATCTTGCTTCTAGCAATTAGAATTGATAGAGAGAAAGATCACTTTTGATTCGGCTTTTTTTTATTAGTTTTGAACTGCGTGTCGTGTGGAAGAAAGAGATGCACACTCGTTGCGTCTTATAGAATAAAGTTAATAAAGTCTGAGTGTTTTAAAAAGAACAAGTGTGCCAGTGGCATGTTATCTAACTGGTTCCATTTCCATTCTGGATTTGCAAATGTTCTCAAAAACTTGCTCCCTATAATCGCAGCCGATAATAAAAATGCAGGGCATCTTCAGAGTAGTTTACAATCAAGTAGAAAAGTGCACGCACCTTTTTAACTTTGCAAAAGTTGTACTGCCTATGTACTGTGGCTGCTGTAGGCACATTATTGTGTAGGAGATAATTTGTTGTCTCTTGTCGTCGGTTATTTGGTTCAGAAGAACACTTGAAGGTTACGTAACCAGCAAAACTACCCCCGGAAAATAATTAATATGCAACAACCTTTTTCCACCACATTTATAAAATTAATAAATAAATTAACCAATCACTCCACGTACTTTATCATCAATCAATTCTCAAGTACAAAGTACAAATTGTTACTTTGTATTTTTCCTTGTCCGAAATTGATTTTAATTAATTTGTTACACGGCAGAAGTATTCGAAAAAAAAAAAACATACCTGCTGAATATAAACGTGGTGCTTGGTTCTTGACAGCAGCTTGGATAATATTGTGGGCACGGCCGGCGAAAAGTTTTGCAATGTTGGCCATAGTTAGAATTTAGTCAGCTCTTCCACCCAAATGCTAGGAACTGTGAAGTTATACTGTGGTAAATAAATGTGAAAAATTCTGACTATACGAATTGGTACAGTACAGAGATCAGAGACTACAGAATAGCTAAGCGCTTATACGCTCTATCTAGATTCTAGCAATTAGAATAGAGAGGAAGATCACTTTTGATTCGGCTTTTTTTATTAGTTTCGAACTGCGTGTCGTGTGGAAGAAAGAGATGCACACTCGTTTTTGTGTTTAATTTATAAATAAATAGAATAATCTTATCAGTATCAGTAACCTCTCGATTTGTGTTGTTTTCGTAACGCAACGGTAGGAATAATTATTCACAATGGTTGTAATGTTTTGTTCAATGCCAAATAAAAAGTGGAGGCGATCAACTCCTATGTAGCTATCAGAGACCAGAGACCAGAGACAATACTGAGACCACCAACTCCGGCCGTTTTCCCGTTACTTAGCCTACAAGCTATATTTTTTAGGAAGTGTACGCATCTGGTGCGCTAGTATTGTTACATAGAAAATCGTATTGACAAATGTCACGAAACTTCAAAAATTCCGGCTCACCAACACACTCCCAGCAGATATGAGACACTGGGGACGTTCAAGTATCTAGTTTAGTAAGTGGCCGCATTCAAGAATCTAGTCATCTTAAGTCGACTAGATTGGTCTGGATGAGATGTAACCTGAACGCAAAAACTAGATTGGTCGGGAACGTCACGTTTTCTACGTCAGCCACATATGAGAACTGTCAACTTAGTACTCAGTCACGAATTTCTCGACTAGATTCGTCGGCTACCCCTCCATAAACGTCAACTGAAACATCTGCTCTCACGACCGATTTCCCCCAATCAGAGTCGAGTTTCATCTAGTGAGAGAGCTGTCAGACTTACTAAACTAGATACTTGAACGTCCCCAGTCTGACAGCTCTCTCACTAGATGAAACTCGACTCTGATTGGGGGAAATCGGTCGTGAGAGCAGATGTTTCAGTTGACGTTTATGGAGGGGTAGCCGACGAATCTAGTCGAGAAATTCGTGACTGAGTACTAAGTTGACAGTTCTCATATGTGGCTGACGTAGAAAACGTGACGTTCCCGACCAATCTAGTTTTTGCGTTCAGGTTACATCTCATCCAGACCAATCTAGTCGACTTAAGATGACTAGATTCTTGAATGCGGCCACTTCCGCTGTGGGCAAAGTTGACGGCAGAGTTCATAGAGTTTTATCCGTTAAATTTGAAATTGTTTGTTACGTGTGGATAACATTTTTTTTAGGAATAAGTGCACATTTGCTTAAAATGTTCATGAAAAATTAACAATGTAGATTGGTGGAGGGAAAATGAAAACATTTTGGGCAAATTTTCTTCATTATTTAAGAAAAATTTACACACGAAATCGAAGTTAATGACTTCGAAAAGCGGAAAAAACACAACCATGTTTGTTCTAATATGTTTCTAGTATATAGAACATCAACTTTAGATAGTTTTACTAACCAAACAAATCAAATTATTCGCCTTTTAACAATTTATAATAACTAACCAATGGCGTTCAGTAATGTAAAAATGTTGAATTCCCGAATTCTGTCACATTTCCGCACGGTTGCCGCGGTTGGCAGCATTTATTTTTGCATTTTTTGTATGTTTTTGCATGTAACACCGATAGGAAAACAAAATGGCGAATTTGAAAAAAAACTGAGGGGGCCAGCGGCAAGAGGATTGTGAGTTGGGGGTCTCAGTATGGTTTGTCTATGCCAGAGACCAAAGATAATGGAATACAGAGATATATATCTTTTCAGTCGAAAGGCGGCTGCCTACAAGCTGTTTTCCCGAAAAATTCATGAAGTCACTCATACATTCTCATTTCCATACTAGGATAAGTGAGTTCGTGAATTCACCCGGAAGATGGCGGAAAATTGGTGAATTCACCACCGAAATTCATAAAATTTTCAAATATCCTGGAAAACTGGTTTGGGTATGTTCACTAGGAAAATTTGAATTTTGACGGTTGACCGTTAATTTGCATGCAGTGAATATAAATTAATATGTTTCTACCACTTTGACACTGCCTTTTATCAAAAATGGGTGATATAGTTACGAATAACAATTCAAATTACATTTTTTTTAGGTAACACAGTAATGAAAAAAGCTTTCTAGTAAAATCGAACGCAAGCAGGCTGTATAAATTAAAATTATTTACAATTTACCAATCAATTTGCAAATAAATAACAAAATCCAACATTTTAGTCAAGGCTATCTACTATAAATCGGCATGAAATGTTTTTATTGTTTATTATATATTATTTGAAAACCTTAATTCTTTTTTTTCTTCATTTTAGCCTACTGCATGTGGAATTAAATTATAACTTTTTTTTTTTATTTAAAAAACAAGAAAAGATAATTGCCATACAAGTAAATATCGCAATTTTTCCGATAGATAGCACATAATGCTTTCGAAATGTTTCTTTTCAAAGTTCTTATAATTTGAACCCTAGTACACCAACCACTCTTTTAAATATATAAATTCATCCGCGTATAAAATTAAATAGTCAATTAATAATTTTACGTATAAAATAAGTTGTTCCTTCCAGTCGGAATAATACAATGGGGTAATTCTGGAGGTAACCGAAAAATCGTATATCTAACGAACAGACCTATCTAAAAGAGAGTGTCACCATATGGTGAATACAAAATTATGCTGTTTTATGACATTCGGCCGGCCGTTCTGAATTTTGATTGGTGGTCTGTCATTAGCAACTTTTTTTGTAGCTCACAGGTATTCACAGACGGGGGTTGAAATTACAAAAACAACAATGTAAACAAATGGGTTTTGGGGGGATAAACGTACGAAAGATATCCATCTCTTTTATTCATTCATCTCTGCCAGAGACAATGCGTATGGTTTGTCTACAGCGTTGCCAGTTTGGGGGTTTTCCCCCCAGATCTAGGGGTTTTTTTGGCTGACGGGGGAAATCTGGGGGGAGAAATTATTTAGGGGGAAATCTGGGGTTTCTTTTTTTGTAATTGCGTTCAATTATTTTTTTTCTTCTCACTAAAAAGTATCGTAAGTGAACATTAAAAGCTATAAAGCAACACGAACAAGAACACCATAAATTCATGTTCCATTTATGCCAATTCCATTCCAACGCATTCCAACATTCATTGGTGCAAGGATTTGATAAACCCCTATCTAAAGCTACATACATCACACACTATTGCATTTGCGAAGAGTTCACAATCATATGAGAAGCAATAAATAGAGCGAGACTTTCTTTGTATTGTGTCTCTTGCCAAAACCAATTTGTGATTGTTCCTGGAAAAACAATTTGGGGTTTTTTTTTAGAAAATAGCTAAATCTGGGGGTTTTTCAGATTTGTCTGGGGGGTAATATTTCAACCGTCTGGCAACGCTGTTTGTCTATGACTGAGACCACCAACTCCGGCCGATTTCCCGTTACTTAGCCAACAAGCTATATTTTTATGGAGTGTTCACGTTTGGTGCGCTAGTATTCTTACATAGAAAATCGTATTGACAAATGTCACGAAGCTTCAAAAATTCTGCTCACCAACACACTCCCAGGAGATATGAGACACTTCCGCTGAACTCTGCCAGCAAAGTTGCTGGCAGAGTTCATAGAATTTTATCCGTTTAATTTGAAATTGTTCGTTACGTGTGGATAATATTTTTTTTTAGGAATAAGTACACATTTGCTTAAAATGTTCATGAAAAATAAACAATGTAGATTGGTTGAGGGAAAATGAAAACATTTTGAGCAAATTTTCTTCATTATTTAAGAAAAATTTACCCACGAAATCGAAGTTAATGATATCCAAAAGCGGAAAATACACAACCATATTTGTCCTAATATGTTTCTATTATATAGAACATCAACTTTAGATAGTTTTACTAACCAAACAAATCAAATTATTCGCCTTTTAACAATTTATAATAACTAACCAATGGCGTTCAGTAATGAAAAAATGTGGTATTCCCGAACTCTTTCACATTTCCCCACGGTTGACGAGGCTTGTAGCATTTATGTCGTTTTCCATTGGTTTCACTCGGGGATCCACTCATTCTGAAATCCAATGGAACAACAAAACTGCTTCTGACAGAATCCACAAAAGTATTGGTGAAATGCCAAAAAATAATCTACGGCTGCTGTCAGCTGACTTGTATAAAATACATAAATTACACTTGTGTGAGTGCTTCTTGAGTGGATTCTGACTTCAAATCGAGAAGCGAAATTCTCTCCTCAGAATCACCAGAAGAGTATTTTTTGTGCCAATGGAACGGTTTCGGTTTCGGTTTTTTCGATTCCGGACTCTTCCGGACGCTTCTTTTTGCCCAATGGAAAACGACATTAGTTTTGCATTTTTTGTATGTTTTTGCATGTCACATGGATTCTTTTTTGACATAACACCGATAGGAAAACAAAATGGCGAATTTGAAAAAAAAAACAGGGGCCAGCGGCAAGAGGTCTTGTGAGTTGGGGTCTCAGTATGGTTTGTCTATGGTAGCTATATCTGCCAAGCTATCTCCGCTTGAAGAGGTCGCATTAGACGCCGCGCTTCATTTAAACCTTTTCTTGGTTCAATGGGTAGCTTTTAAGAGATTCCGTGTTTCACAGGCTGTGGCTTCACTTCAGTGCGGTCTTCCACCAGAACCTAACCAAACCTAGGTATAACTCAAAACAAGGAGGTCAGGTTATGGCTGTTATGTATCAACTTAAAGTAGGTATTACTTTCATTTATACATCGAAAACCTATCACATCACTTGGCACTTTGTGGAAAGTTGTAGGGATTGAAACACTTAAACCTTCCTCTGCCTATTACTCCGTCGTTTCGAAATGCACGGTATTCCAGGTTAAGTTGGTTGGTTAGTATTGCTTTTTCTGTAAAACAAAGTACATTCTTTGTAATATCCAAGATTCCAAGATCCCTTTGACTAGATTCAAATAGAACTGCCAACAATACGAGAGCCCTAAGAAAGCTAGTTGCCTAAAACTTCACGTAGATATACGGCTAAGTGTTTGTCTCGCTCCTTTGCATACATATACCTATTACATATCGATAAATTTAGGTTTAGAATTTTATTTGTGATCGGCTTTTAAGTTGTTGAAGTATAAATCATAGACAAACCATACTGAGACCCACAACTCACAATCCTCTTGCCGCTGGGCCCCTCCATTTTTTTTCAAATTCGCCATTTTGTATTCCTATCGGTGTTATGTCAAAAAAGAATCCGTGTGACATGCAAAAACACACAAAAACTGCAAAAATAAATGCTGCCAACCGCGGCAACAGTGGGGAAATGTGAAAGAGTTCGGGAATTCCACATTTTTATATTACTGAATGCCATTGGTTAGTTATTATAAATTGTTAAAAGGCGAATAATATGATTTGGTTGGTTAGTAAAATTATCTAAAATATATGTTTTATATACTAGAACATATTAGGACAAACATGGCTGTGTATTTACCTCTTTTCGATATCATTAATTTCGATTTATTGTGTGAATTTTTCTTTAATAACTGAAGAAAATTTGGTCAAAATGTTTTTATTTTCATGCAACCATTCTGCATTGACAATTTTTCATAAATATTTTAAGCAAACGTACACTTCTTCCTAAAAAAAAATACTATCCACACGTATATAAATAATTTCAAATTTAACGGACAAAATTTTATGAACGCTGTCAGCAGCTTTGCCCACAGCGGAAGTGGCATATGCAAGGTGCGAGTGTGTTGGTGAGCCGGAATTTTTGAAGTTACGTGACATTTGTCAATACGAATTTCTATGTAACAATACTAACGCACTTAGCGTTTGCCACCCCATGAAAATATAGCTTGTAGGCAAGTAACGGGAAATCGGCCGAAGTTGGTGGTCTCAGTATTGTCTCTGGTATAAATAACAGCGTGATCCTCCAACTCGCGATCGTGCTGCTGACCACAAGCCTTCTTCTTTTTTTTTAAGCTCGCCATTTAATTTTCTTCTGTTTCCTATCCGTTGCTAATTGCAATCGTTCTGAGGTGCTATAAAAACAAAATTATGTCCAAAGAGCTTTGACCTGTAGGAAAACCACCATATAAGACATCTTGCCTTTGTCGAAGAGCCTGCAGCTACAGTTAAACACGGTGTGTAATAAATGTATTTCCTAAATAAAAAAAATAGGAAATTTGATTCCCAACTACTGTGCAGCTCCGATATTTTGCGAACTTTTTTTTGTAAATTTCTTGAAATAACGGAAATAACAAACTTTGGCCTTTAATGATGTTTTCCTTTTTCCATTGTGACCTCGTCGATCTTCTTTTATTCATTTATCCCCCCCAAATTACCCACGTTATGTTACGCAAAATAACACCAAGTTCAATATCTAGACCTAAACAAGTTCAACGTCAATATAAATCCCGTCGGCTAATTTTTTGCAATTCATTCCACTGATAAGATTCCTTCTCGACACTTGAAAATTATTTTAAAATGTTTCGCCAGCTCCCTTCGAAGTTGGTTTGTGCTATTAAAAGTTCGAGTCATGTCCGGCAAATGTCTGTTGTGACAAAGTGCTTAAAATACTCCGAATATGGTGAACCGTCCAAAGTACTGAAATTGCACGTAGAAGAAGTTCCAGATCCAAAGGAAAACGAAGTTTTGGTTAAAATTCTGGCAGCTCCTATCAATCCATCTGACATCATTATGATTCAAGGCGAGTTCAATAATGAAATAAAACTTACTCCCTCAAGTATTACACACAACTTGTATTTGACTCTAGGTTGGTACGCAGTGAAACCAAAACTGCCGGCAGTCGGAGGCAATGAGTTTGTCGGCGATATTGTTTCCATTGGCAAAAACGTATCAAATCTTGTGCCAGGCGATCGTGTTGTTATTTCGAGTACAGCAGGTCTTGGATCATGGACCTCCCACGGTGTGTATCCTGCTAAGACGATCATGAAGATTTCGAAAAAACTTGGAATTGTCGAAGCTGCGACAATTGCTGTAAATCCATGTACCGCCTATAGAATGCTAAAGGACTTTGTCGCCCTTAAGCCAGGTGACACTGTCATTCAAAATGGAGCCAACAGTGCTGTGGGACAAGCAGTCCATCAGCTATGTAAGGCCTGGAACATTTCTTCTGTCGGCGTGGTACGCGATCGTCCAGATATAGCTGACCTAAAAGCCAACCTCAAAAGCTTAGGAGCCACGGAAGTTTTAACCGAAGAAGAACTCGCCAAAACCGATATATTCAAAGGGAAACTGGCAATACCAAAGCTGGCATTTAATTGTGTCGGCGGAAACAGTGCCACGCAGCTAGCAAGATATCTGAATAATAAGGGAGTTCTTGTCACCTACGGAGCAATGACAAGCGATCCAGTATTAGCGGAAGCTGCCGCATTGATTTTCAAAGACATTTCCTATAGGGGCTTTTGGGTCAGTGCATGGACCCGGGAAAACCATAATTCAGAGGAAGAAGCAGCAATGTTTGCCGAACTTTATAAACTGTTTGATGAGGGAAAGCTAACCGCACCAGTACACGAGATTGTTCCTTTTGACAACTATAAGGATGCTGTGTTCGATTTTAAGGGCTATGCAGGAAAGAAATTTATTCTGGATTTTCAAAATTGATCAGATTTTTGTTGCCTGTAAAAATTTGTTGTTTTCCTAACTCCTCTCTGTGGAATGACGCAAAAGTAATTTTGGAGTTATGACTTGGGAAAGTATTCTAAAGGTCATGCATGATCAAATTTTTCTTGCAATTATTCTAAAACGCGTGATAGAGAGAATAGAAGTGATTTTCTGTTACTTTTGCGTTTCATTTTCAAGGCCTTAAGTCAGTTATAGAATGGAACAACTCTTGCGTTTATTTGTTGTTAAATAACGACTAAAGTTGGGCAGGTTTCTATCATTTCTGTTACAAATAACAGGAGCAATGCCTATTCACAATGGGTCGTATGAATAAAACGTAGCAATTGCTTTTACTCAAGAGAAATGTCAAAATCGAAGCATTTGCTACATTTCGTATGAATAAAAACCAATTTGAGTTAGTTCCAACTTTTGACATGTTCGAAAAGCGGCGGCACTGACCTTTTACTCAGATCGGTATGAATAAAACTTATCAAAGTTTTTTCATAAGCAAAGCAAATGCTATGCAAATTCTAATTCTGCTATTTAGTTGACTCAGACCTTTTGCAAAATTTTTTGTGCGCACATTTTATACATTAAACAATCTAAGCATTGTGAATTTTCGATGTTTTGTTTATAATATTTAAATTAAGATTTGTTCGTGCAGGAAAACCAAACAAAACATGGATGCGATAAGTTTTCACATTATACCTGTTTTACCTCTTGTTGTTAACGTTAGTGCTAATCAAAAATAGCATAAACAAAGAAGAATTGGTGACGATAATAACTTCAAGCAATTGTTTCGTTTCACGCGTGAAAATGGGGACATTTTGGCTAATACTTTTTTAAATGATAATTTTGAGACGCGTGGAGCTGCTCTTTCAAATATCCAGAAAATTAAATCTTTCGTAAGGTGTTTATGAGATCCGGGATACATTTCAAAATTCAAGTTTATTGAAAAATTTATGTGTTTAGGTTGGTGTTGGAGAAGATCTTGGTGTTCATCAGTCAACCGTTTCGTTAACTAATTGATATGTGTTTCAAAAAATTGTTCAACAAGCCGATGATTGTTTAAAATGTATGTTTCCAGGTGCAAATGGAGCTATAGATTGCTTTTGATAATTTTCCCACAAAAATTTGAAAATAAATTCAAAATAAACAAACCACCGGACAGTTGTCACTTGTCAAGTTTGACAGAAATTGCAAGGCAAGGACATGTACCGCGAAGTAAATGCTATGTTCGAATTTTCGAACTTACTTTAGCAAACTAGGTTTATTCATACCGATTCAAAGCATTTGCTAAGGGCTTTTACTTTGCTAAAACCGTTTACTCAAAGTAAATGCTAGTTTTTATTCATACGACCCAATAGCTTGAGGGCAAAAATTTATGAAAAAAAATTGCCATATTTGAATATGAATTAAAATAAAGACGTTAATTTCAGTACGTATTATTTATATCAACCAATTTTGCACTATTAAAATTAATGTCTCTGGGGACCTACTCTCTATGTCGTCCCATTCGAAATAGCTTTTTAGTATGCACTCTGTAATAATTTCGGAATTCTAAATGCGACATAAGTACATTTCATCCCACTTTCGAAATACCAAGTAGAAAAGGTTCGTTTTCGAAAAATGTTACTTTCGGAACGAGATACAGTTTAGGGCCCCTGAACCGCAAAAGTTCTGTAAACGTGAGTCGTACAAACTCGTTAAATCCTGCCTCTAATTCAATGAACTTGGTGATTCACACAGTCAAATGATTTGTCTATGGTTAATATTATGCTTTTTCAGCGCTCTGATCTGAATAGATTCGTTAGGCTCGACGTATTTGGTGTCATTCGGTACTGCGTGTCTGTTTTTGAAGTAACATCTCTTAAAAGCAAGTTCTCTTGTCCTGTTTATAAAGATATCCACTTATTTATCATCCTTTTTTTCAAACCCTACTTGCAACAAAAAGCTCGTGTATACTTGTATAGCTAATTTGTCATTGTGAACTCGTCAGCATTGTATCAACTGTCAACAGCTGCTACGTTATGTTACGCAACATCAACACCTATCTCAGACACACAGCTGATATCGCGACTCGTTGTTGTGCCGAAACATCCGATTGACAAAACTTTTTCCCCAAATCTATCAAATATTTAAATAATTTGAAAATGTTACGACAGCTCCATTCGAAAGTAATTTTCGCTGTAAAAAGCTCATGCCATTTACGGCAGATGTCTTTTGTGACAAAGTGCTTGAAATACACTGAATACGGTGAACCGGCTGATGTTCTGCGAATTTGTGAGGAGGAAATCCCAGATCCTAAGGACAACGAAGTTTTGGTGAAAATACTGGCAGCACCTATCAACCCCGCAGATATCAATACAATCCAAGGTGAGGTAATAGAAAAACTGCAACTGATTCTTTTGAATTCTTAATCTTTCTACGACCTTAGGTAAGTACCCAGTGAAACCTAAACTGCCGGCAGTTGGAGGCAATGAATTCGTCGCAGATGTTGTTTCGGTTGGAAAAAACGTACCCAATCTCAGGGTTGGCGATCGTGTTATCCCGAATACAACAGGCATTGGTACTTGGACGTCTCACGCTGTATATGCTGCCAAGGATCTTATGAAGATCTCGAAGAAAATTGGAATCGCCGATGCCGCCACTATTACTGTGAATCCATGCACCGCTTACAGAATGTTGAAGGACTTCATTCCGGTTAAACCGGGTGATACTGTAATTCAGAATGGTGCTAATAGCGCAGTTGGCCAAGCAGTTCATCAGTTGTGCAAAGCTTGGAAAATTGCTTCAGTGGGTGTGGTACGCGATCGTCCAGATATAGCTGACCTCAAGAACTACCTGAAGTGCTTGGGAGCAACTGAAGTGTTAACCGAAGAGGAACTTCGTAAAACTGACCTATTTAAAGGCAAACTGCCGAAACCCAAGTTGGGACTGAATTGTGTTGGCGGCAAAAGCGCTACCGAGGTGTCACGATATCTGGATAATAAGGGAGTACTTGTCACATATGGAGGCATGTCCAGAGAACCCGTAATAGCAGGAACTGCGGCTTTAATTTTCAAAGATCTTTCGTATGTGGGTTTCTGGATGACAAGATGGTCAAAAGATAATCTCGATTCAGCTGAGAGGACAAAAATGTTTGCCGATCTTTGCAACCTGATGGAGGAGGGAAAGTTTACTGCACCAGTACACGAGATGGTGCCTTTGGCCAATTATAAGGATGCTGTGACTGCTGCGTTGAGTTTTAAAGGATTCACTGGAAAAAAGTTCATCTTGGACTTTCAAAATTGTTAGCACTGCAGGCTGGAGGAGTTGCCATTGCATTTGCCTATAAAATATTAATAATTATGATGTCGCAGAGAGGCGCATGCATTCTACAATAATGTACCTATTGACAAATGAAATAAAACTGTACGAAAACAAAAAACATCTCTTTAATTTTTCGCACGAGAAGCACTCGGATCCCAAGAGCACCAGACGCTTTTGGAGACTCAGCTTGATGCTTCTTTCAGACTTGTAACTTTGAAACCGAGTCGCTACTTTTGAATGTCTTTTATTCCAGGGGCATTATCTGAATTTATTTTTCATTCTTTGGAACCTTAGACCATTTCAAACAATAATCCTTTGAATGTCTAATATTGTTGTGCAATTGGCAATTGTGAAACTGGACACCGGTCAACCGAAAAGCGTGAGTCAAAAATCTCTGCTTCTTAAAATTTTAAAACGTCTTACGTTGCGTTGTTTATTGTGAACTTATCGACCTTACGCCATCCGTCAACTCCCTTTTAATACCATTTAGTCAGCTGACACCTCAAATTGGTGGTCATTCCGTCTCTTCAGTTCTTCAATTTGCTTTTTTTTTTTTAACAAAATTCACAAATTGAAATGTCGGTTACTGCAAAGCACCTAAAATACACTGAATGCGGTGTACCTGCTGATGTTCTAAAAATTTGCACTGAACAACTTCCAAATCCTGCTGACAATGAAGTTCTGGTGAAGATTCTAGCAGCTCCAATCAACCCATCTGATATAATGACTGTCCAAGGTAAGGACTTTAAAACGTGATAACATCTTGCTATTTAAAAATCGTGTTGCATTTTCAGGAAAGTACGCAGTGAAGCCGAAATTTCCAGCAGTTGGGGGTAACGAATTTGTTGCGGATGTTGTTTCAGTGGGAAAACACGTAACAAATCTGCATCCCGGCGATCGAGTTATACCAAACACAAGTGGTATTGGCACATGGAGATCTCACGCAGTGTATCCGGCCACGGATCTCATGAAGATCTCGAATAAAATTGGAATCGCTGAAGCCGCTACGATTGCCGTGAATCCATGCACTGCCTATAGAATGCTGAAGGACTTTGTCGCTCTTAAACCAGGTGATACTGTCATTCAAAATGGAGCCAACAGTGCTGTGGGACAAGCAGTCCATCAATTGTGTAAAGCTTGGAACATTTCCTCGGTCGGCGTAGTACGCAATCGTCCTGGTATTGACGACCTAAAGGATTACCTCAAGAGCGTGGGTGCAACTGAAGTCTTAACCGATGAGGAACTTGATAAAACCGATTTATTCGAAGGAAAACTTCGGAAACCAAAGCTGGGACTTAATTGTGTCGGCGGCAAAAGTGCTACTCTGGTAGCAAATCATCTGGATAATAAGGGAGTTCTTGTCACCTACGGGTCAATGTCTAAGGAACCTGTAACAGCCAGCAGTGAGACATTGATTTACAAAGATATTTCCTATGTCGGTTTCTGGAGGACAAGATGGTCGAAGGAGAATGTCGATTCGGAGGAGCGCAAGCAAATGTTTGCAGAACTTTCTAAGCTGTTTGAGGAGGGAAAGCTTACCGCGCCGGTGCATGAGATGGTCCCCTTGGACAACTACAAGGAAGCTATGAATGCCGTTGTAAGCGCTCAGGGATTTACCGGAAAGAAGTTCATTCTGGACTTTCAAAATTGTTAACTTTGTATTACTATTTGTCAACTATTTCCAATTAACAGAAAACTACCTCTCCGTCCGTTCCAGAAAACGACGAATAAATGATTTTTTTTCTAAATGTCACTTGTTTTGTTTGCAAATGGCCTAGATTGGTGCGGTACACCAATGAGTGTCATTTCTGTCGGTATAGTAATTCGTCGTCTTAACTGTTACTCGAGAGCAACTCAAATGCACGCGATTCTTCATTCCTTTACTTGAGTTGTATACAGCATGATGATCAAGTGAAAGTGTTAACATTCAAGAGAGGACCAAATTGCAGTTGCAATTTTCATATGATTTTAGTTATATCGTTTGCGCGAAAAAGTCTTTCTTATAGTCCGTCCCGCGCAATGAACGGTCTGGTACCACTTTCTACTCGGGTTCATTCTGTGCAAACGCCATATTTCAAAAGCAGCCCAATTTCACGTACGTGTTTCATTTATTATTACACAATTAGACAATGGTTGCTTCGTGCATTTAACTCGATAGCATGCTATGAATTTTCCTCGACTCAATTAGAATTCTTAAACGACCTCCAGATGAACACATTCCCACAGATTGCATCAAAAATGTACTGCACAGTGTCACACCGCACACTACTTACCCTTAGTCAGTAGTGTGCGAAAATCTTTCTCTCCACCACCTGGAGATGCGGCTCCTACAACCCCCCTATGCGCAACGAAATCCTCCCAAGAACTTGCCTTCGTATTGTAGACTGGCTCTAACTGCACAAAACTCGAAGAACTATCATCCGTTGCCTTCGTGTCAACCTCCAACTGTACGTCGTCGAAAAAAATATTCTTTTTGGACTCACTATGACCCGGTCTTGCCACACTCAACTCCGATTGCAAATGATCCATCCGTCTGCTTGGTGGGTCATCAGCTTCTTGCGATTTCCGGGCCGAGGCTATTTCTAAACTTTTCACATAAATGTTGTCACCAGTTGATTCGGCAAACTCCACAAAGTAACTTTCCTTGGGCTCTTTGTAGAAGCTCGAGTCCAATGCTTGGAAGCCAAGTCTGAGTAGCAGAGAGATTTTCACATTGAAACACTCCAACCAGCTCTTTACGGTCTTATAAATTCCCAGTTGGACACACTCTCCGCTGGAATTCCAGAAATCCAAAAGAGTATTCTTTGTGTAGTCGACCAAAATGGACTTCTTCACCTCTGGATGCATCTTTCCCACCCCATCCAAGTGTCTAAATGTGACATCCAGCAGATGTTGCGGATGCTTTGTCACAAACATTTGCCACTTGAAGATCATGGTCATGAGATTCCAGAGTTTACCCATCGAAGCCTCATCTAGCCGCATCAGCGAGCAGCATGCGATGTCACCAAGCATGAATTTGCAGTGTTCCGCTGTTATCAGGCTCTTTTGCTGTTGGCTTCCAATGATGAGACGTTCTATGAGCTTTGGTTCGAGCAGAACACTTGTTATATCACGCACAACTGCAAGTAGAGCAATGGTTAGTAAAATAATTGAACCGCAGGCCCATATTCGCAGACCTTCGGTTGATTTGTCTTCAGAGATTTTTTGCGCCTTCAGCCGTTGGTCTATGACGAACAGCATTTCGCATCCCAGATTAACCATAAGAAAGACATTTGCTTCGGGAGTCATTACTACCGGACTCGTTTCTAATTTTACCAATCAAAATCAATAAGTCGTAAAAGATGGCACCACCACGAGTGTGTCAACGGTTACGAATGAACTAAAGGCGACGTTGTTTATCGCCTTTGACTTGTGCAAAGTTGTTTTGAAGTTGCTAGGGTACAAACAAAGGTGAAAACAATGACGGTTGGTCGGATATCGTCTAGAGGGTAAATGCTGTTGCATAGAACTTTGTTTTAGGGTGGAGTTGGTTTGTTTTGACCTTGCTGCGGTTATGCTACATGGTTTTTGGGGCTGCTACTAATATTAAAAAAATTGAAAAACATTCAAAGGAAAACCAGCAAGAAAACAGCTGTCGATTGTTTGTGTCGAAATTGCTTTCGAATTTCAACTGGTTGTTGTGACCATAGACATAGTGGTTGTGACGCCTACTCATACTACTCGGGCTGTTGTAATTGTTCTCTTAAATTGACTGGTTCCATTTAACAGCGTAATTAATGAGGTCGTAATTCGCAGAGGTACATTCCGTTGATTTGATTTCTGTCCGATAGTTTACAGCAGTGGAAGTAGTCGTTCGGTGGCACTACAACCTCTAGTCTGGCAAACATCGGAGACTATAATTGTGCTGTAAAAGCAAATTAAAGGTCCCTTGCATTCGTCCCACAAATTAAGAACGAATGGCTGTGAGAAGCAAGATTGCGCTACATATACGGACCAGTGGTGCTATTTATTTATTTTTAGTTAAGATCCTTTTTGTTTGTTTTCTGGAGAAGGCTACTAGCATGACCAGTCTCGTTTTTTTCTCTCTTCTGAGCCTAATTGCTGAGTTGCTAGTGTGACTTGCAATCGCTTTTTGTCACTCCCGCCGACATCATGCTGAGAATACGGATATAAATGAAGCTTTTTTATATAATGTAATATTTTGATTTGAAAAACAATCACTGCCCCTTTGTAACTGTCTTCGTACAGTTCATCCGTCCGAATCGTCAGAATAGTGACAGTGTTGACGTTTCAGTTTGACCATCCCGACCTTCTTCGTCGTCCTCGTCGAAGTCAAGATCTAGCTCAATCTCTGAGTGCATTGCCGAGAAATATGTCCAGTTGCAGCAAATCGTCGAATTACTCCTTGCGAGTTGTGGTCGATTATGCTAGCTTATATGTTCGTTGGTTTGTTGCCCACTGAATGTAGGTTGGTTGATATAAGCTGGTTTTTGTTATCTACCGCTGGACGATGGAATAGCTGGTGAAATTTAATGCCCATACACTTGAGCTGAGTTTTGGTGAGGATATACTGCCGGAGTTTTGTCTGGTAGCTGGATTCTCTTTCCCAACATATTTATTTCGAAGCAGACATTTTCTACCGACTCATTCGGCTGCCTGATCCTCCTTGTCAACCGCTGGTGGAACTCGATTTCATTGTGTTTTTGTGGGAAACTAGTCTTAAGTCCCCTTACTAGCTGGACCCAAGATACCAATACTGCCATGCATCCTGAACCCTGCTGCCACTAGGAGGGCCTCCTCATCCCAGTCGTACATTTTTGTCAACGTCTCCACTCGAATCAACCACCATTCCGCTGACATTGACGGCATGTCTTCTTGTGAAAATATTGGTAGTGCATCAACAGTTTTCCTGATAGTACTGCATCTTCGCATCCCGTCATGCGTTGAAGCAGCGGTGCCTTTCAATCTTTTGGCTATATCTCGTTCCTTTTTTATAGGCTTTCTTTAGATTTCTAGGACACTTTTCTCCCTTCTGATGGTATCCCACTGTTGAACTTTAGAGAAAACAGAGAAATAAATGACACTTTTTATATAATGTAATATTTTGTTTTGAACCAATGAAAGGTATGCATCTGAGTTCTATCACTGTCCCTTTGTTGGCTTTGTACCCGTCCGAAGCGTCAGAATAGTGGCAGTGTTGTCGTTTCAGTATCTTTTCTTTTGGCATTTCCTGTCGCTAAGCCCTTGTGAATTCAAAGCAATTACTGCCAGCGGTCGGTCATACAGTTTCAGATTTGTATAGTTTGTTTAAGAAGTGTGCAACTGCAGGCATCCAGTGATGAATCAAGCTGGCAGGAGAGGCATGTTGGTAGCAGCGGTGCCAGATTCCACGATTTATCGTATTTTTACGATTTTAGGGCTTAAAACTTATTCCACGATTTTTGAGCTAAAAAACCATAATATTCCAGGATTTTTCAAATTTATTGAATACAAAAATTAATTTGCAATTTTCCAAATATCTTCTAAAAATGTGAAGGTGAAGTAACACCCGCCCGTCTGTAGTTCTGCTTAATGCTTATGCATACTGCTTTGTCATGGAACAAACTGTGCCATTTTGAACTGCCTGATGTTCTGTTTTGCTTTTGATTGAGTCGTTAATTTTGTGGAAGCGGAGCTGTGTATTGTGGCAGCACTGGTTGGTAGAGACCCAGGTTCGTCCGGACTGAATTGATTGTTCTGTCTCTCAATGCGAGAATTTGCTGAATTGTTCTATACAGCCAAATCTGTCCATTGAAACATACAAAACCGAAGTTACACGCCTCTCTACAAAGTACGGCTGGCCATTTTCATCATAGACTGATCGCCCCATCTGTTACCTCCAACGTCCGACCATTCAAACAAAGACAACTGCTAAAAATTTATAACAAAATTTATTTAATTGTTTTCTTTTTGCATTTCAGAAAATGTCTATTTTCATGTTCGTTCCATTGGTTTTGTTTCATATTTTTATTTATAAAAATTGTCGCAAATAAATAAAGAAATCATATAAAAAAATTTTAATTGTTAATACAATTAAATACGTTCTCATAAAATGTATTCTCTTCTTCTTTCGCAGTGCGTGTGCATTTTTGCGCGCTATTAATTGGTTAAACTTGTTTTTTTTTTTTTTTTTACTTTTTAATGTGTATGTGTCGTTTTGCTACTTTTTTCTTTAAAAAAAATTTCTGTTTGACCAAGTCACAGTAAGGCATGCTAGGTATGAGTAGTGTTTTCTGTTAATAAATATCTTCTACGGCTTAAAACAGAAAGAAGTATGCATAATTAACACACAAAAATAAGATCAAGTCGAAAATGGTTGATTTTGTTCTTTTCTAAATTAAATAATTACGTTAAACATATACAAAGAAAAAAAGAGAGAGTGAGAAAAATTAAACAACAAACACGTAGCTGGCTGAATTGTATTCACTTTTCTGGGGACTTTTCTCGGACTTGTTTCTTCGCTTTCAGTGGCACCGCATCCACAAGAATGTGCAGAGCCATTTTTAAACTCTCCTCGGCATGACTAATTTGGGCGCATGGATATGAATCGGCATAATTTTGCAAGAGTTCGCAGCAGGGTCGATATTTGCTCAGCGCAAACTCCCAATCGTAGTTCATTAGACGTCCCATGTCCTCCTCTTTGTTTACGTATGGCACTCCCGGTTTCGGTTGGATATCATTGAACATTGGGAAGGCTTCTTCGCACGCTTCACAACTGCACGTGAAACGATATTGCATTTGAAGATTTTCAATTCGGTCCTGTTTGGGTTGAAGTGCAAAATGATTTCTAAAAGGAGAGAAATTCGATATGGGGTACAATTAGTGTTGTTGTACATGTGGTAATGTTGCACAGCAAAAAGTGGTAAAGATAATTGGCGAACAGGACTAGCTATTGAATTGCATTGATGTCTTTTAAAAGATGTGATTCGTGGGGTTGTAAGAGAAATGACACTAGAACATTTGTCGGCTCATCCCGGTCTTTTGGAAACCGCGATTAATTGAATGATGCCTAATCAAATTCCCTCACGACTTTATTTCCCGATTGAGGTTATGGATCCCCATTTGGTCGGTCAGTTCTTGTTTCCTGTTAAAGAACGATTTTGCTTTGAAATTTATCATCATCATCACTATTTTGAATGTCCCGATTATGATCTACAAGCAAACCCTCCATATAGGTTTGGATCATCCGCCACCGACTCTCAGTCATTGACAGCAATCCCCGTATGGCCAGGAGGGAGAGATCGGACCGTTGATATCTAATTTTTGGCCTACCTAGGGTATATTCGAGAAATGTCTTATTCCCTTAAATTAATAAAGGTTAGAGCCCTCTGTCGTCTGCGCCATCTAAAAGTACTCGTACAAAAATTATAGAAGCTTTCCAGCTGAATGTCGTTCATCTTTCGCACTGTGCGCATTTTTATAGAAGTCAGTTCGAATAGATTTTTTTTTGTTAAACTTGTAGCACGGCTAAAAAATGGGAGTGCAGAATTAGGAGCCCAAAGATTTCTTCTCAACAACTTAAACTCAATCCGTAGCTATGCAGAAACAAACTTATTAAACTTACCCATAGTTATCATATAGAACGCCATTAGCCGGTATCGGTCTCAATACAAACAGTATCGCTTGTTGCTTCTTGTAGATCCTAATTGTGTTGGGCGCACACGAATGATTTAACAAACTAAAGAAGGCATACGCACCCCCAGCAAAAGTCTGATCGTCTTTAGTCTCGTTCACCTGTTCGACCAAGTCAATTCCATGCATGTTGGAGGGAGACGTTTGCAAATGCCTAAACAGCAGCTCCGTGAAGAAATTCTCACCGTCCAGACCGCCGAGGAACTCCTTCAATGGTGTATGCTCAATAACGAACCGCTTCAATACCGCACACACTACAGCCCGCTGAAACAGATCACTTGTACTTCGATGCTCTTGGTTCGTAACAAGACCATGTATTGCACGATAATGTTCGCGGGGTGTCAAATTGCTATGATCGATTGTAAAAGCTGATTGGTTTTGATTCACTGGATCGGCACAGAACGCCATGCACTCGTCGATATTGGGAAAGATGCTAAGCGCAGTTAAGCACACCCGCAAGGCGATTTGATGGATCTTATTGAACATAGTGAAGATGAAGTCTATGATGTGGCACTCATACTTGTGGAAGGCGGACAGCGCTTCATCGCGGCACGATTCACTGCAGAACATAGCACCGGTGCAGCCGGGACAAGGAATCAGTGTCAAGTAGTTCTCCTGCTTGCAGTTCGCACATCGAATATAACGCATTGGTGCCAATAGAGATGATGCGAAGGGTTCTTCAAATGCAACCACATCGCCCACAGCTAGATCACGATTGGTACAAATGTGCCGGCCCATCTCTTTGCTGTCACGCATTTCGAGGCACTCGGCGATGGATGGAATTACCGGATGGCGATCGTAGGTCATTTCAAACTCGTACGGCTCAATATCTGGATCCTGCGTACTCTGCAATTGGCGGCAATCTTTCTCTCTCTTGTCCAGCTTGTGCTGCAATCGTTCCGGATAGTTGGCCTTGCGAGCCATGTCTATATTCTCCAAGCACTCCCGATACCGCTTCCACTCGAACAGTACCGCCGAACGATTAGCATAACCGATTGCAATATTTTCCGAATTCAGTTCAGAGAAGCATATACTCTTGTTGTACAGCTCCATCGCGTTAAAATAGTTGCGATGCTTGAGTGAAAATTGTTTGTTGCCAAGCATTCGGAATTCCTCGGAACGCTTGTTGCATTTTGAGGCGCGCAGAGTACAATTGAGCTGGATTTTCTCGAAATACTTGAAGTCGTGCAGGGTGTTCTCCACAAATTTCACTTTGGCATTATTGTCGGGAAGCGAATTAAATTTTCCTGAAGCGATGCCGATCAGTTTCCAATCGGCAAGTTTTCTAATCAAATCGTCGCTAATTTCGTAGACGTCCATTGCGGCGGTTGCAAATATTGGATGAAAACTCACGGGGGCAATCGATTTGTGGTGGTCACCACTCGAGGGATATGCACTAGAATTCCAATCGAGTTAGAAAAGCGTAAAATTTCGGTTTGATTGTCGGAAAAGCTGAATAAAATCCGTGAACAATTTTTCCCATGTGCGGTTATGCTGCAGGAATTCTTTTTTTTTTTGACAGTATGTAAAGACAAAAATAAACCCAAACGAGACTCGAATTCCGGTTGTCAGTTTTTGCTCGAAATGTCATAAGTCAGCCATGTTTATTAGGTGTCGGAAACCTTTTACCTTTGCGTAGCGAATTTTATGCTTGTACATATTCACAAAAATTAATTTTATTCTTATAAGAACATTAGAAGTGGGCGACTACTCTTTTTTGGTTAGGATAGTTATTGCTGAGAACGGATAGTTTTTGTAAAATAGGTTAGTCGAAAGACTCTTTGTGTGTAATTCTACGGGGACTCAATATTATGTTCAATTTACTTGCAGGGGCTAAGGTCATTACAAATTGAAACTGCTTGCAGGAAATTTGGATATTTAAGCCACCTTCATTGAATTGAACGAAGGTACTGTTTGTGACCTGGTGAGGATATTACGGGTGAGTTATTTTCAATCAGTATTTTTGTTCCAACTTAGCTCTTGTTTGGAACACTTTGTCGATTGGAAATTAATAGTAATAAGTCTCTGTAATGTACCTTACCCGGGAAAGGGGTTTAACCAAATTTTGAGCAATAGCCACCCTGTCTTAAGACCTTTCCTGACATCAAAAACCTTGGTACTATTTTCCGGCCTCAACGGAGCAGCGATAGTTTTACAACGTAATCGAAACAGGGATGCTAAAAGTATTCGTCAACGAGAAAGTGGGAGTTGTGGATCTGGAATTCCTGTTTTTTTTATAATTTATTTTCCGACGGATCGTGTAATCAATCGGGCAAAGTTTTACGGACTAAACCTCCATATCCTAGCAGACCAATTTCATGTCTCCCACGGAAGCGCCGTAATGCATTGTTTCGCGGCGATCGAAGAAAAGACAGCTTACTAGTATTAAAAAACGCTTTAAGTTCTCTTAAAATCGTGCAGTATGCAGGTGCTACTTACAATGGTCTAATTTCCGTCATTTATGCGCAATTAATTTACGATGCTTTGGCTCCATAAATCGATCCCATAGGCGTAGGGCGATTCCATTTCCAAATGTGAATACTTGGCCGTCGACGAGCAATACGTTAAGGGACTATAGACAAGGGATTTACATCCAAAACAAAAACAAACTCCCTCCGTAGTACTCGTTCACGGAGGCGATATTACGGCCCTTAGTTGTTGATCATCGCCTCTAGGCGCTCACACATATTTACCCAACAGGATATTGTAAATTTTATAGGCCCCTGCGGCCTTTCGGTCAGTTTTCCCACTTATCCTTGTATGCAGTGCTGCGAGATTTATTTCTTCCTTGGCTCCATTAGCTTCACGGCTTTCGTAATCGAACCGCAAGTTTCTTCTTAGTAGTCCGGAGAAAAACCATCAAATGCATTCATTCCTGCTGATGTCGTCCTGGTAACTATGACAGTCGTTGTCTGGACTTGAAACTGTATTTATTGATAGGTTGAGGGAAACGTAGTCCCAGAGGCACTTTCAGTCTCTGGCAGTAGCAGTGTGTTCGAATCGAAATCGTCTCATTGGAATTGGGTGAACGTCAAAAATTCGAAAGCTATGTCTTTCTTTGATCGCAATGTGATTGGGTCCAAACTGTGGTAATGGCTGTTCTACGAGTTCGTAAAATATTCTTTGAAACTGAAGCGATCTCTGTCGGCTCGTGAAGTTCTCCACTCGCCTTCGGTATATTCTCCACTCGCCTTCGGTATACATACTTCTCCAACCACGGTAACGGGGTTAAACAGAACTTATTTTAAAGGAATTAAATCACCTCCTCTGTTAGTTCTGCACAGCTCGGTGCGGACATCGCGAATATTGTTCGACGGATCGGATCGCTTTTGATGTCGAATTTGTATTTCTGAACTTCTTAAAGCGATTTTTCTCTCTACAAACCTGTGGCAACAAGGAAGAACAGCATAAGTCGACTTATGTCGTTAATGTTATGGCGTTTTCGATTGAAGATCCGAGAGAATTGCCCCGATATTCAGAATTGCTCTTTTCAATGAAATTCGTTGGAGCACTTTTGTAAGAGTGGTAGACACCATATGAGAGATTTGGTTTTCTGTTGCTACTTTTTGTTTGTTTTCTGCAGTAATAAATGCAGCCAAATCAATTTCAATTTAAGTTTACATTTTGCACGCACAATTGTATATTTTCGGATCACATAGCGAAAAATTTGTTTCTAATAACACAACAAACACTTCAATCTGACATTTTGTTAGTATGTGTTTGTGAGTTCAGGGCAATTCTGTAAAACTATTCCGGACACTCTGTCGTGCTAAGAATTGACCTGAAAGTGCACTTTTTTTTTCAATGAAACATAGAATACATCGAAAAAGCACTTCTAGATTTGCTCTTTTCATAGAAAAGCGATTCTTTTCTTCAATCGAAAACGCCATTACTATCGCATACACCGTACCTACCCGTAAACGATCAAACGTTTCGCCTTACAGAATGCCGACCCTGTTCTATACGTCATATTTTTTTCATTCAAATATCTTATACGGTTGCAGTGTTATGGATCAGAAAAAAATGCATAAGATATGGGAAGGCATATCTGAGTTCAAACTTTTAACCTTCGCTCCTGAAAAAATTACTTATTCCGTTTTTCCTTGTTGCCACAGAAACAGAAAGCGAAAGCACTTTCCAATTTTGCATTGAAAGATATAGGATTCATTGTAGGTGACGTATTAATGTCGGAACCCATCCGTTTCGGCAATGAATAGAATGAACGCCAGTTTGTCGCAACCCGTAGACCGGATGCGACAGATCGGGAGAAATTGAGAGATCACGATCGTTAAATGAACTTTTGATGATGCGACTGTCCAATTTTTGGAAAAATTCATCCGAAATTGGAATAGAAAAAAACTGGACCCTGTGCAATTGTTTCACTCGATCCACCGGTCTTTTGGGTATAACCCCCCTGAAAGGCAAAAACAAAAAACAACAACTGCATTTTGCTTTCCTTAGTCCATAGGTAATATATATTTATACATTCTTAAGTTTCCTTCCTGTTATTTGCTTCTTTACTTTTCGGAAACTGCTCGTTCGATTTAGTACAATTATCTGTTCGATTTTCTTTTCTAGTTTTCTCGTGGCTGTTTACATGAACTCAAGTCTTCAACATAACATAAAGTAGACAGGTAATTTTTCATTTCGTTTTACATATTTATATATATACATATATAATTTGTATAGTGCTTGTGTGTGTGTGGTAATGAATGTTTGTTCCGTATCAGGTATTCATCAGTATCAGTTTTTATTTTATACATTGACACAAAAAGAAATTCTAATTCTATGTAAGTATTCTTGTTTTGCTTTTTTTATTTCTTTTTTTTTTAGTATGGATTATTATTTTTGTTTACCATGCATTGTTGTAGTTAAATAACAATTGCGTAATTTACTTATCTAACTCCGAAAGGATGTAAGTTTTGTTTGTTGTTTTCAATTCAAGACAATCGGTGTAATCATGTGTATTCATAAAAAGATGAACAAAATGCGAATGAAAGGCCGACAACTGCGCCAAAAAGATAGCCTCTGTAATTCAAGAATAAAAAGAACAAAACTGAAATAATCACAAGGATAACTAAAACTACAGTCGTTATAAAAATATATATGATGTAGGTGAATATAAAACTACGAATAATATTCAAAATAGACGACAGGGTTGAAAAAAGCAACGAAATTAACACATGGCCGATCGCACGCATTGGAAATGATTGCTGGTGGTGTGACAGTTGGCAATACCGTCTGCCTAGTGTACCAAGTGAGAAGAAATCCAGTACCGCCATGGGATAACTTTTGTCGAGTCTCAGAAACAAAAAGGTAAGTTACCCACAATCAGTCCCGCCGGATTGGTAAGTTTGTTTGCATTCTCTTTGCTATATATAATTTTATGTAGGTATGTTAGATAGATTATATAATGTTTAAGACAGAAATTTAAAACTAGATTTTGTTTTTTATAGTTTTTATCTTTTTCTTTTTTTTTAGTGGTGTTTAGTCTCTAAAGCTTAGTTTGGTTCGTTATTGGACGACTCCTGTTGGTGTTGCTGCAGTGCTGGCGGCTCCGATTGGTGTTGCTGTGTGTGCTGTTTTGGGTGTTTTGATCGAAAGTTACGGCGAGCCGCTGCGTTGTTATACGGGTGAGGATGAACGCTGCAAAGCAAAAAAGATACAAAAATACAATTTGATTAAATTTGCCCTTCATTTGCAGGTTTACAAGGAAACTAACACGAAATACAGTCAAGCCAAGCTAAAACGTAATAAAAACAACTTTTCGAGGTAAAAATGCAAACAATTAAAATGAAAAATGTTTTAAATCTAGTCATCCCATTTTGTTCTATGTATTTCCAGAGAATCTAATGCTGAGGATTTGAAAATGTTACAACAATCAACACAGTCGAGCTACAAATGACTTAATCTTTGTTTGGAGTTACCGTTTCGTTTGCGGCTGTGTATCGTGTAGGTGTGTCAACTTTGGACTGGTTCCGTGCAGTGTGTAAGTATAATTTTTGTATGTAGTTGTGCTCGAGCGACCAAGTTGATCTGAAAACCGGGTCAGCTATGCGTCAATCGAGCAATTTGAGAAAATAATAAATTGGAGCTGGGTTGAAGCGTAGAATAGTAGGAAAAAACGGATAAGCGCCAACCCTTAATCGTCCAGGGTTGCCGGGTTGAGACGGGAATGGTGTCAAAACCTATGAACAATCACCGGGGAATTAGGAGTTAGTTCATCAGTGATGGGAGTCGTCTTGGTTCGTCAAAACCTCCATTTGCAGGGTTTAAACTCGAAAATATAACGAACCTACATCACAAAGGCCACCAGTTTGTATTCGGTCTGGCAACCGGGTTCGAATCCGGTTGAGAAAAATAAGCGTCATGTTTAGACCCGTTTCATCAGAAAAAAAAAAACAGGGTTCGGACCCGGTTCATCCGGAAAAAAATGATAGCCGGGTACGGACCTGGTCCACCAAAAAAAAATTGTAGCCGGGTTCGGACCCAGTTCATCAAAAAAAAAAAAAAAAAAATGGTAACCGGGTTCGGACCCGGCTCAAAAAATTAGCGCTCAAAAGAGAACCACACTTGGCAACAAGATCTGAACCCGGAAATATATTTGCACACATCCGGGTCAAGTCCCGGTTTCTCTACCCCAGTTCGGCAGTATGCATCCACTCGCTTAGGCAACCGAGTTCAAACCCGGTCGTTCTCCGTCACGATCTATGGACTACAGACTTACCTTTTCTTACTGGTCCGCCGACCCGTCGTATATAACCCGAAAAAAAAACCTGTGAATTAATTTCATTGGTTGGTTATCAATTTTGTTATTATAGGGTTGAAGTGCCACTAAAAATATGGTTACAGAACGCGGACTTTAAAAAATGTGATTATAAATGTTTGAATAAAGTTTAAACAAATTAAATTAGTTTTGAGTTTATTATTTGCAATATCCCCACTGGACAGATCAGAGAATACAAATAGTACAACCGCTGGCCCAAATACAACCGCCTGAATACAGGGTTCAGGGTTCTGTTAAATTCGAAAGACGAACAAAACAATAACAACCGTTGAAGTGGTGAGATAGCAGAAAGTAGGTTAAGTAAGTAAAGATCGTACACAACCGCGAACAGGGAGAGCGACACCTAGGAAAGAAGAAGTTTCCAGCCGAGATTATGGGGTCCACCGAGGATGCACTATTTCGGTGATATTGTTTCTATTACTGATTAGCGACAGGTACACAAAGGACACAAGGGCTCTCCCAACAATTCTTGGTAACATTTTTATTTTGTGACAAATATGAGTTGTTGAATCAAGATGAATGGTTCAACTGAGGAAGTTTAAGAAGGAGTCACAGCAGTTGGGGAGAGTTAAGCTTCCTGCTTAAAGCCCTACCTCTCACACACGAGGGAAAACATGACATAAGTCAGATAGTGCAAGAACACGACCGCATCTAATCCAGCAACAGAACTGAAGATATACAAATAATGGCGGTCCGTCCACTCATCAACCAATGTAGTCCAACTGTTTTTTACTCTTTAGTGAAACAAACAACTTTTTAGGCACAAACTCCCTTTTTTCGTGTAGAGCAACGTAATTTCGATTAAAATGAGCATTCAGGTCTTGAACGCGTTGCGGCCCTGTACACCTAGTTGATCAACTCACTCAATTGCTGAAAGACCCCATATTCTTAGTTGATCAACATTTCTGATTTTGACAAAAAAAAATCCTCGAATGTAGCACCCTGAACAAAGAAGAAAAGCTATTAAAGTCGGCTTCACTAATAGGCCTGTTTTTTTGAGCTTTGATATCAGCAAAGCAAAGTAAAGTATGATTTTCAGCACGCAATTACAACAACTATGCTCTAATATTGACATTTCGGGGACTCACAGCAGTTGCTGAGATTGAAGCTCAAAAAACACGCCTAATATAGGAGTCACTATGAAAAGAGTTATTGAGCAGGAGAGACTGTCCTTAGAAGTAAGCAATTTCCTTTGATAAGTAAACTGAAATAAAGCGGGATAAAACAATTTTGAGGTTTACTCTTTTTAAAGGATAAACGAGTATGTCAACCGCGTTTTCCGTAGACTTAACCAAGCATCATTGGTTAGGCAACCCGTTGAACACGGCAGCTGTAACACCATCATAAAATAAAACAGTTTATCTAAAAAATCAAAGAACCCGACTGACTATAAAACAGAACTAAAAAACCGGCTGACTTTAAAGGAGAACTAAAAAGATGTAAAGTCCGTATGACACTACATTTTTCTCTCATTTCTTCCTCATTTTTATCTAAATCATGTGGAAAAGTCAGCTGCGAGTAAAAGAGACTAAAAGGGTATCACGAAAGGGGTAGAGAAATTGTTTGCAAAGCAACCAATCAAATTTTTAAACGAATTTATTTTCAAATAATCTTAAAATGTAAAAAAAAAATACCTGAGAGCAGCTGAAAAATTTTACTACATTTTTAATGATTTTATTTTATATGTCTACATAAGGTTTGTGTGAACGCACTCACTCCTATCGTTGTAATTTTTCGTATTACTCTTGTTTTATTTTAAAAGTATGAAAAATGCAAACAAAATTTAGTGTCATACGGACTTAAACAAGACACAATTTCAAGTACCTATAACTAATTGACAATCGGAGGCTCCCTGCACAGACTACGAGTACTTGAATGTGTCTGGTTTACATATTTTTAGTTCCCTTTTACAGTCAGTAGGGTTTTTTCCTTATTTGTTAATTAACTTTATTTAAGGCTTTTTAATCTTTGACACTCCGAGAGAAAGAATACGAATCTAATGACCCTCACTCTTCAAAATCGGTCAAGCCGTTTAGGCTACAGGAGGTCACGATAGGCGTTTTTGAATTTACCCACATGATCTATATAAATCATTGATTTCCATGGTTTACAACAATACGACTTGATCCAACTGTTGTTTTAAACCTTAGAAATCAAGGATCTATATAGATCGTGCGGGCAAAATAAGAAAGGCCCAATGAAACGGAAATACCTACGCGCGACAAACTTGACCCTCCTTCTGGGGCCACTCGGGTAATTAGCAAAGTACAAACTGAATTGCAAACTGTACACAATGCATAAAGAGATGTGGATTATTTGATTCCAGTACAACTGAAGCACAAAAAAAAACATCAATAAGATGAGCAACGGGTTGAACAAAAAGCAAATTATCGTGAAATTCAACGAGCCACACAAGCTGGTACACTACACGTACCAACGATCTCCAACCGGACCAAACGCGTTGGTTGCAGGGAATTGAGAGCATCGTATCGTAAGCGAGAGTTGCATGTCTTGAATTCGAAATTGGTGCCTTGCGCACTCAGTGGACGACAGGCTTTAGCAAAGTTCGGTATTTCAAATGAAAGCATATTAAAGTAAAACTGTTGTCACGATACCTTTTACACAGAAGAATATTTGTGGGCCTTAGACTACTACATATTCGGCCGTAGCGAGGTATCCGTCGGAATGGAAAATTCTCCGATTTAATACGATTCGGAGAATTTCGGTGCGAGGTGTTCTTCCGAACTGCTGTTCGGAGAATTGTTCCCAATACAAATGTCACCAGGGCACTCATTCTGTAACTTTTCAGACGATTATCGTCGAAACGATAGACCTCCAAAACTACCAACTAAATCCTAAAATTACAAGTTTGAGATCTAAATCCAGTTCATTTTCCAAAAATATGATGAAAGCTGACGTTTGTCAAAAAATTCAAGCAGAATATGACTTATTTTGGTGATGAAAGTTTGAAAAACGATATCGTTTAGACGATCGTGGATATATGGAATCTGCCCCCAGCGTTTTGCGTTGCAGTGCGATCAATCAGTGACATTTTTGACAGCTTCATATGAATTGTTTCCGATATCCTCCGACAACCATCAGACGTGGAATTTATTTACGATTTACAGGGAAGTAGCGCTAGGCAAAGGTGACACAAAAAAAGAAAAGCAATAGCAAAGCATTTTTTTGTTTTTATTGCTTCAGTTTGTGTTTCCAGTGCAAAATAAAGCGAAAAAACAAGCACCAAACAATACGAGGATTTAATTGCTTCGAATGTGATTTGCGGTTCCGACGGAGTATGTGGTGCGGAGAATTTTCCACGGATGCCTCGCTAGGGCCGATTAAATAGCTCATTTAGACAGAAGCTACAGAAAGGACAAGAAATCAGGATAGAAATACCCAGCTTTAATAAATTGAACAGAATTGTAACTGAATTTCAACGATCGCAACTACCTGGGTAATCACAATGGGCCTCGATGGCTTCTGTGCAAAGATTGCAAATTGCCCCTCTAACCTAACCTAACTCCCCTGACACCACAACAAATCTGTGGTCACAAGGAAAAACCGCTAAAGTCTGTTTTACTCATTTTTCAGCAGAGCAGTTTAAAGTTTTTGACAAACGCGTGAAATTACATGTGACTCTAGTGACATAACCTGGGGGGTCAGCACGTAACTTGATACAATCGAGCACAGTCGATACAATCGAGCTCTGGCAGCACCTAACTTGTCTCAATCGAGGATATTCGATGGAGGATAATCGATTGAAACAAATTAGATTGAAAAATTTACAAAATAGATTTGAGTGCGCTGAATCGAATGGCATCAAAATCTCAATTTCGTCTAATGTCGACTTTAGCGGTTATGGTTTGTGGCCACAATATGACCGACAAAATATTTAAAGCGAAGATTAAAGATAATTATTAGAGCAAGCAAGGCCCCGTTATGGCTGCAATCATAAAAAAAACATACTAATTTGAAGAGGGACAATAAATCCCATTAACAGGGAACAGGAACAATTCGTTTATACATTTTCGCAATGAGTGCTCTTAGTTAGTGGCGATTGTTTTTCTGTTTTAACAAAGCATTAGTAGGATCGTAACTCTAAATAAAGCAAACTTGTCGACACTTCACTTGGACCACTAAAACAAAATAAAAATATATACAGATTTGACCGCAAAAAAGGACAAGGCAGTGCATTTGTTAAATCTCTCGGAATTTAGTAACGCGTGCAGGGTTATCCAGCAGTATTTACACGCGCAGGAATTCATATAAACAGTGTTTCACACGAACTTCAAAGAACCATTTCCACATCATTCTTACGTTGTCTACAAAATGTTTTGTTGTAATATTTTTCTTTCCCATTTTCTGTTTTTTTTTCGTTTGTTTGTTTTGTTTTTAGTTTGTGCTGCAAAACGTTATTGTTTTTCTCTCTCTAAACACGGTAAAACCGTGGATTGTATAGTCGCCAGTCTCTAAAACGGGGAACATGCGTTACAATAGTTTTTCTTGTCGTTATAAGAGTAAGTGTTATTTGAAGCGAACAATTTTTATTGAATCAGTAATAATTTCTAACAAAGAGCGGTGCTTTTAAGATGAGTCTACTTTTACACAAGTCTGCTGCCGACTGTTTCCTGAAAATCCTTAAATACAAACTTTGGAAGAAGAGGGATAAATATTAAAAAAAAAAAACATGGGAACGTTGTGAACGTAAAATGTACGGGGGAACGTATAAACGTCTGTCGTTTTTATAAACGAGGAGCAACCGACAAACGAAAGATTTTGAAACTGAATAAGTTTTACGTGAACTGACATATTGAACCCTGTACGGTTAGAAAAAAATCGAACCATTCAGTTTCGTGGGTGGAAAACAAATTCGTAATAGGGCCAGGGACTACAGAATTTAGAAAACTTTATCGGTTAAGTGAACATACGTCGGTGTAAAAGCTACCAACGGATAACCAAAGCCCGTCGTCCACCAACTGCTCAAGGCATTCATTTCTAATTCAACACAGCCAACTCTAATGTAAGTTAGGCTAGGTTAGGTTGGAGTGGCTGTCGGCTAGCCGACACATTAAGACCATTATAAGGGGCCTTGTTATTCTTTCTACTCGTTGAATTAGTTGGAGCTTCTGATGAAGCGCAGGAGACTTCCAATGTCCGTGTTTTTTTTAGATCATTTAGATCATTATAGTAGAACTCTCCCAACTGGAGTTTTCGTCTTCATGAGAGAGCCGGACAAGTACAGGGGCCCTACTCTGTATCTCGTTCTGAAAGTAAAATTTTTCGAAAACGAACCTTTTCTACTCTGTATTTCGAAAGTGGAATGAAATGTACCTACTTATGTCGCATTTGGAATTCCGAGATTATTACAGAGTACCTACTAAAAAGCGGAAGGGGAAAGCTATTTCGGATGGGACGAAATAGAACGTTTTCGATCCAGCTTTGGCCATATCTGTTTCGGTACTAGTCATGTCGAACCGGCTGTCCACCTAAGATTTGTACTTTCGATAGCATCCGGCTTTATAATGAGTTTACAAGTAGCGATTGGAATACCTAAGGAATCTTTAATTGGAAGCAAATGTAGTGCAGTTCCGTGTTTGGCGAGTTCATCAGCCTTGCAGTTACCTGTGATGTCCCTATGTCCCGGCACCCAACAGAGGTGAATATTGAACTGCTCATCTCTATGAGAGACGAGCGACAGTCTTGGGCTGTTATAGAATTTACAGAGACTGATTCCAGGCACTTAATAACTCTAATGTACGATGCCCTCGATTTTATGCAACCAACGCGTGTGAAATGTTTGAAAATCGTTGCTTAACAGTGGTGTAGGGAAGTGTACAAGATCGTGTTGTTTGTTCAACATGTTTCTGCATCGCGTTAAGCAGATTATCTCTACAACCAGTTGCTCAAAATTTATTAAATTTATTGGTCTATCGAGTTTGGTGTGACGACGTTTTTGGCCTCTGCAAGTTGAGATAGGAGCAATCAACTTATGTCTGTTAATGCATTGTGTACAGTTTGTAATTCAGTGTGTATTTTTTTTCATTTCAAGAAGGTGCTAGTAGCAGTCGGCTATCGTGCGTTTTCAACGGGTTGCCAAACCAATGACTCTTGGTTAACTGTACAAGGATATCAACGCAATCGTCAACTGATTGAGCAACCACAACGAAAAAGCTCTTTACAAACTCGGGGAAAAGATCAGAAATGTTTATAAACGAAGTGAAGTGAAAATTCAATGCAAACTTTGCACAACATGAGCTGAAAAAAATGATTTGTTTCACTTAGAATTGAACAAAACTGGTTGAGTTGCGCACGTAGTGGACGATCAGTATAACTTCTACAAGTGTATTAATATGGAAGCTGGTGCTTGTTTTAAACGGCATGGGATAGAATTAACGCACCGCATCTGTAAACATGCACGCTCTTGTGACATATTCAGATTCACCCCTTTTCAGGAATCCGTTCGGAAAAAATTCCAATACGAAAGTCAAATCTGATCTGAAGTATCCGTTTCTGAAATAAATAAACGAAGCTAATAAATGTGTTCACTTCACATTAAATATTCCGCAGTAATTAGTTGTCGAAGAGTTTCGAAAAATGTGCGTTGTAGCTGCCAAAAGTAAATGCTATAACGCGATTCCACTTAATGCGAAAAGGTGCGCTATATGTCATCGGAGAATTTTTCCAAAAGTTGTATCGGAACAGATATCTTGAATGGAAAATGGAAAATTCCGTTCCGAACGGATACCTTGCTACGGGTGATAACTTGGATAACGAATGTTATAATTCGACCACTGGTTTCGAAAGCAATATACAACTATGTATGATGGTCCAATAAATCAGACGTGAACCACAGCTACCAGTCATTTTGTTTTAAAAAAAAAATACAGGGTGTGCCATCTTTTATGTCGGTATTTAAACATTGAATAACTTTGAAATTTATGAAGCGGCCGACTTTAGTAGACATGTTTTTGAAACGTCTATTCTGTACAATGCCGAAAAAGTGACTCATGTACATTGCGCCATTCCACACTGGAAATCACGGAATGCAGTTTCTGTAACGAAAATTCCCTGGACGGGGCCCTACTATGAAACTCGATTCTAAAGTGAAACTGTTCGAATTCGCAAAATCACAACTCTGTCACCCCTATTGCGAGTGTCAAACATCAATCTATTGACGATTGACAAATTTGTCAATTAAAACAATATTTGGTATTGTGTAACTCATTTGATAAAATGTATGGTTATTGTGAATAAATTGATTGTTGTGAATGCGGCATGATATTTGACAGTTGCCAAGAGCAAACAATTGTATTTGTTATTTTACCGAAAATGAGTTCCGTAGAATTGTTTTTTGACGATGATGAACAATCCTCTGCTTATTTGGAAATTTTCAGGAGAAAATTGTCATTTTTGCCATTCGCGCCGTGGAGGACCTAAGCCGTTCAACTTCTAATGAAAAAAGCTTCCATTTTTGTTGCAAGATTGTTTTTGAACAAATCCCTTTTGTAATGTTCTCATTTTCTACCATTAGTTGAACCAACCGCTCTAATTTTTTGTTATTGCTTACAACTTTTGCCCTAAAACCAAACACTTTCAATATAGGCATATGTTACAATTGCTACAAAAAACATACATTTTTCTTTTGGAGCGTCTGATTTTGTCGTCCACAACAATCCAACTGACTAGACAATTGACATTTATCAACAAAATTGATCACAATTGGCAATCGCAATACCACTTTGGCTCCATTCAAAATGGAAATTTAACGCGAGTTGATGACAGTCAATTATTCACTGATAATTGACAATCACAATACCAACGATTACAATTGTTTGACAAGCATCGTTTATCGTTTATTTTTTGACACTCACAATAGGGGCCTGTAATTCTATAAGTAAGTTAGGATAACGAAATTCGAACATCTCTAGTACTGCCAATTTTTTTTGTTTTCTTGGTACTACCTTTTCCGAAAGTTATTGTCAAATTCGTGCGAATCCGCAAATAATCATTCTACCTACATCAAATGTGTTTGCGAGAAGATCGATTTTAGAAGTTTTTTTTTTATCAGAATGTCAGTAAATAAAAGTTATAAATTAATAATTCATGAATATTTCATAAACATAGTAATATGTATGTATAATGGTTGTTTTTTCATCATCTAAAAGCCCAAACACAAAAGTGTCCCAGTTCGAAATTATGGTGCAATATATGACCAATCAATCAACCAAATTTCTCCAAGGGGTATTTAAAAGCACCCGAAGCCAGACAAAAATCAAAACATTTATGGACTAATTTGTCCAAAGATTTAAATGCTGAAGGTCCACCGTAGAGTGATGCAGCGGATGGAAAAGGGTAAACAAAGTTTCAACATTGAAAAATTCTTTTACATTATTTTTGTTTTATGAATGACGAATGAATAAAATTATTTTCATCATCACAATCACAAATGCTTTTAATTCTTAACAAAGCTTTTTTCGGTTAACTTCATTATATTGGATTTATCCCGAATTCTTCACCGCTCAATTTGATCATAGCGATAGAGTGTTTCGCGAAGCCCATCCTTTCACAGATGGGCTATCTTTTTGGTTCAAACGTCAAAAAAACTTGTAGGATAACAAAACCGTTTTGTAATGGCCAGAGTAGTGTTTTGTTCAAGTATTGCCAAAAAGCGCACAATTCCCATTACTTTAACCTCTCTTATTTTACCTAATACATGTGATAAACATCAGTTTTCAATTCTAAAATGTTTTTATTCTGTTTTTTTTTGGACTTTATATTAAACTTTTTAGTAATCTTTTAACAAAGTCATGCTACAGCCATATAAATTCTTTTTTGTTTTCCTACAAGTTTTTTAGCTGTCACTTGGTTTTTTCTTCTTCATATTTGACACTGACGTTGTCGCGAACTACCCTATCCTGATTTTGTTCGATATTACCAAACCAAATTGCGACACTATCCATTTTGATGTAGTATTACTCTTGTAATTAACTTTTTCTAATTTCACAAATCACAATAAATTTGTTGTTCTTCTTTTATCTGTCAAACCAAATGCGAGACTCGTTCGAAATTTTTTGGGAAAAAGTTGGCATTACTTACATTCGATTCTAATTTCATACATAGTTCTTTTTGAAAGTAGAATCGGAAACAACTTTCGAATAGAACCGAAACTAGAATCGAATTACATAGTTGGGCCCCTAATCTCGAGATCTGACCCTTTCGGACTTGTTTTTGGGGGGTATTTGAAAGGGAAAATGTACACCTGAGACCATAGACGAGCTCAAGGCAAACATTCGTGCCGAAACCGTCGGTATACCGACCGAGATGCTCGAAACAGTGATAGAAAACGAAGCAACGAGGACACATTTTGCTGTGGTCAATAGAGGCGACCACTTGATTGATGTTGCATTTAAAAACTAGTCCAAATAAAATGCAGAGGACCAAATTAAATAAAAATACCTCATATATGGAGAAAATCGGTTATTTTATTTTTAAGTTATTTAATATTCATATACCGACATAAAAGATGGCGCACCCATTATTTAACAAACAGACAAGCCCCTATACTATTTTATGGGAAAATTTGTGAAAATATCTCAATTGGAAGAGTAAATCCCTCGTAAATTCCCCACAAACATGTGAACGGCTTAAAAAATTCATGAAACAAAACTTCCGTACAAACAGACTTTTCTTGAGTGTGGCAAGTATGAAAGTCGTTGCTTAACAGGTGTAACAAACCGTACAAACAGAAAATTCTTGAGTGTGGGTTGTGTAAAATTTTAGGCTCTCTTGGTTGATATTTGCTTCAAGTTTTGACGAACTTAAACCAAGATATTGAAGCAAACATCAACTTAACTTGTATCTTCTTGCAGACAGAATGATCTTGCCTCGGAACTTGCCGAAAAATAGTTACCAAGTGAATACCAAAAGTAGTAGTAGTACAATTGACGTTTCCTGATTTGGTTGTAAGTTTGAAAACTTCCACTGGGCAAAAAATTCAACACTCCTAGCTCGAAAGCCTAAATGACTGTTGAGTTCTTATCCTGCCCCAGTGCGACCTTTGCAGAATTCAGAAAAGTCGCAAGAAAAAGGGCCAATGAGAAACAAAGTGTCATTTCTGAAGCAGAACAGTTTATTTCGAATTCTCGAACGATATTTAACAAGTATTGGTTCGCTAAACTCTGTAATAGTGTTGTAATAGGCAACTGCGTTACATTTAAAATCTGTTTACTTGGAAATAAGAGTATTTGAAACATTTTTAAATCGCCTTCTCCAACCAATAAAAGGGCCTAAATAACAACAAATTGTGGCAGGCTCTCGAAAAAACGGGCCAAATTGCAACTTTACAAAGACCACGCTGCTGCCAGTACTGCTTTATGGCGCAGGGTGTTATATGCTTCTTGAGGAAGGGAAGGGGGGACGGGGCTAAGCGTTTTATAACCGTTCGCAGGCCGAATAAATAAACAGGCGAGTGCGACTTTTTGTGCTATGGCTTGCGAATGTTAAAAGTAATATCGTTCTACAGCGTATAAGTGAAGAAACACTTCCTTGGAATTGTCTCACGTGATACTATGAAAACCGAACTTTTTCGAAAAAAGGTCGCATTTTTGTTTACGTTCCCAATGGGAATTTAAATTTAGCGGCGGCTCTGTACTTATACCCGGTGAAACAGTAGCGTCTATTCTGCTTTGGTTCTCGCAGAAACATGAGAATGACATTTCACTAGTAGTCCGTATTTAATTTGTCTATGACACTTTGGGTCGTTCCTTAACTTTTGTAGTAAGAATGGAAAAGACTGTCAAAATGGCAGTGGTGGAAATAAATTCTCTCACAGAGAGACACTTACGAAAAAGTTAGGGAACGCTTTTGTAGTAATCTATGAAAATGACAGATACATAGTTCAAAAATTCAAAAATTCAAAAAAGTTGTACGAAAAGTCGTTAAAATATCGTATAAACTCGAAGAATTTACTATTTTACAAACAAAATTAGTTGCTTCATCTACCTAGCGATGAAAGTGATTCGCAATAAATCCAATTTCTTCTTCGTGAATCCAGTACCCAGTGGGCAGATTCCGTATATCAACGATCATCTAAACGATATCGTTTTTGAAAGTTTGATCATATTCTGCTCGATTTTTTTTGACAAACGTCAGCTTTCATTATATTTTTGGAAAATTAACTGGATTAAGCTCTCAAACCTGTAATTTTAGCACTTAGTTGCTAGTTTTGGAGGTCTATCGGTTCGACGATAATCGTTTAAAAAGTTACGGAATGAGTGCCCTGCTTGAACTCCAAGTATTCGCGAAGAGGAAAATGCGGCACAGCATTACAAATTACGTGGAGGTGATTGTCCTTTCTTACTCCTTACAGCGAGGAAGAATTTCGTCGCCACCAAAAGAATCTAAGGAGAACATTCAACTTTATTTTTCCGCCTGTTGATACCATTTTAATATACAAGAAATAAAAAAAAACAAATGTCAAATAGGACAACAACTTTCGAATCAGCTGTTAATTGACAGCTTTTTCAATTCTTACACCAAGAAATTTGTTGAGTAAAAATTCGTATGATTCGCAGTGGAGGGGTAATATGTTGCTCTCTCGGTGCAGCTCTCTTTTGCGAATTTTTCAAGTTAAGGAACAGCATTGAGTAAGAATTCGTAAAAATTCGTAAGATTAAAAAGTAAATGAACAGACCTTTTGTATTTGCCATCAATTTGTATGGGAAAATGTCAAACGTTTGTCATTTGGTCGAATAGTGCAATCGCAACTCGCATTGTCGATAATAGGTTCGTTCTGGTACTTTTTTGCAAACGTAAGATTATTAAAAATTTGCTAAGAAACTATGCAAGTGCGACCACGTACTGAGGAAATAGAAAAAAAAATGAGAGAGAAATCCATTTATCCTCTTTTAATTTTTTCACAATTTTCAACTCGCCGAATTGAAAAATGAAAACTGACAGCTAAAACGTTTGACAAGTAAAACTCTATTTACTTTCGTCTTTAACGATATCGAGGAAGAAGTTGTAATTGAATGTTCGCCTAGAACATATCGGGGCATACAAAATGGTAAATTTAATATTTATTTATTTTGCCGATGCTGCATTTTACGATAATTTCAAAATGACATTTCTCAAACTTTTTGTAAGAAAACCGGTCACGTACTTCTCTTGAAATTGAGAGATTTCTCTCTCGATTTTTTGATATTTGACATTTTTCATTTTTCTACGCTGAAAGTACACGAACGAACCTAATATTTCAAACATATAGTCATTGACGACTCGAAGGGACCACTTGTGATGACAATAAGAAAAAGCTTTGGCTCAAAGTTGATGGAAGGAACATTTAAAACTCAAATATAATAGTTGCACATAATCATATTCTGCTGAGAATTAAGCAGCCTCATGGAGGGACAACAAGTTACATTTAACCTGATGCAGCAGGCATGCAGTGAGCGAGGAGCGACATAGCGATTAAGCGACGTGGCTCTGCCTCTAAATCACTCATCGTAGATAGAGTTGACCATTTTGGTCCAAAAAAACCGACGGAAAAACCATTTCCACAAATAACATATAAAATCGCTAATCGTTCAGAGCTTACGCCTCCGCCATACGATTTGATATTTGTTAACTTTTTAGAGCGACGTCGCTGAACTGGGGCCCTACTATCTATTTCGTCCCACTCGAAGTAGCTTCCCCCTACCGCTTTTTCGTAGGTACTCTTTAATAATTACCGGTTTGTGTTTTGTCACGCCGAATGAACTGGCATTTACGAAGCCTCGTTACGAACGACCGGTATTAGGACACCCAACAAGCGACGCAAACGATCAAAGTTCATCGTTCGGTCGTGCGATGCCAGGCCAATTAGGACGTAGCCGTCAAGGCTATTGCGGTTAAGTAGAGTTTCGAATTAACAAAAAAAACATTCATTAAGCTGACCGTACGCAGTTGTTGAAGAGTTGATAACACATCATGTTTTGTGTGGTTTATTTCAATGAAAAGTGGGTAAAAAAAACGCTGACCAAACCCCCTAACGACAGCAACACGAAACTGTCACGAACCTATGACCCACCTGTGAAAGAAAGAAAGAAAACTTCTCAAAAGCACCGCTCTAACGATAAAAAAAAAATAATAGAAAATCCAACTCTGCGTTCAAGTGACGATTAAAATTGTTTTTTTTTTTAAATATTATATGTAAGTAAGTGGTAGTAGTGACAGAGTATGCTAAAACTCTTGCTTTTATAATGTTCTTATTTTTGTTTTGTAGTATTTGTAGTATTTGTAGTAATAACAAACCTTGTTGTTGTCGATGCACTATTGTGGCCTGACGTAGTCAGAGCTAACGGCGATGAAGTGGGGGTACGCAGCGGTTTACGCGGTGTTGCCATCGATGCGTTTCTTAATGCGCGTCTAGCTGCCGATGATGATGATGACGATGATAGGACAGTTGGTGTAGTTGAAGGTGCTAGTCTTGTTGCTGTTGTTGTTGTTGTTGCTGTTGCTGCTGCCGATTCTGAAGAAGCAGTAGCAGTAGTTTTTTTTTTAGATGACCCTGACGACGACGACGATGACAACGACGATGCGCTACTGGAAGTAGTAATTGTAGTAGAACTTTTCGCCGAGCTGTTTAGCAAAATTTTGTTTGGTTTTATTTATATCATTGCGTAATTTTTGTATGTTTTTGGTGTATGTACATTTCCAAAGGATAATTGAAGAAATATAAAAGAAAATAAAAGCCGTTGATGAAGAAATGATTGCAGTAGTAGTAGTGGTTATTTTGTAGGATTCTTAGGAAACAAACAAACAAAATAAAATATGAACGATGCAATAATTAGATAAACTTCCTTTCGATGCTGTGCTTGAATCGTATCTTTGTCAACATTCTGTCGAATGCAATACATTAAAAGAAACGTAAAACGAAAAAGTCGGAACAAAATAAATCAAAATTGAATTCACCAACAGAAGAACGAAACGAAACGAAACGAAACGAAACGAAACGAATACGTACGTATGAGAATAGAAACTATGAAACTATGTAATATATACTGGAATACTAATGGATGTTTATGCAGAAAATATATGTAAATCAAGTTCTTTGCATACCTATCTGTCTCTTTCTCTCACTTTTATCATTTCTATTTAACTTAATAATAATTATATCTGCAAAAATAAAGGTGAATACATTTTGTTGAGTGAGAATCATCGAAGGAATATAGTAGTACAACATCAGAGAGGGGTTTTGGTTGTTTGTGTGAAATGTTCATGTGGGCGGGAAAGAATTTTTTATGTTGTTTTTGAGAGAGAATATACTGCACGGAGCAAAGGTGCTCGAATTCAATCTAATTTTTTATGAACGTGTATGACAGAGAGCGTTAGTAACTTATAGGGATGGATAACTGTAACTGAATGGAACGCCACGACATGGAAATGCTTTAAACATCACACGAACTCACCTTGGATTAGCAGATGGTGGAGCTGGAAGAGCTGGCAAGGCTCTATGATACTGTCTGTGATGTGGAGACTGATGGCCAGATCCGGGAGCCATCTCAATTGCTGGCGTATGCATGCGAGCTTTGTTGGTGAACTCGCGGTCGAAGCTGTCGGCTTCCTCTTCGTCGAGATTGATGAATTCTTGACGCTCCTCGTGTTGTCCGGAATGCAAGTTCTGTTCCTTTTCGATGATGTGAGCACGCTCGCCAATGTGATGGCCGATGGCCATTTTCTTTACACCGCTTGAGGAGTCTTGAACGGTTTTGCGTGTCTCACGTATGCCACCGGGTCCGGTTTTGGTGCTGCTGGTCGCCTGGTAGATTTGTGGACGCCCATCGGGACCAGACGACATAGAGATGACCGACGATGAACAGAAGGAGGCGCCATTGTTGCCGATATCTGTGAATGAATTAGGGACATCGGCATTTAATTTGCGGTTTCTTCATAGATGTGATGACTTATTGAAAGTAGTCAATTGGTGGGAGGGTGGTGCCATACGAAAGCAGGCAGGACAACCAGTTTGAGGGTTTTAAGTGCCTGTTTTAACTTTGTTTGAATACACTTACTCAATTAAGCAGCACAACTGTTTAATTGGTATTTCATTGCTTGGTCAGAGGGAGGGAGGGCCCATTCCATCGATAACTACAGACAAACTGGGTTCCAAGCGTTTTATCCTTGAACGAAATCCTGGGTCGGCATTCTGTAAGTCGAAATGTTCCAAGGTTTTCATGTGCACGTAGGAATTTGCTTGTGTAACAAAGGGCAAATCATTTGTGCGCACGAAAAACATTTGATCATTTCGCCTTACAGAATCTGACCCCTGCCCTGAGAATGAGACGTTTAAGACATTACAAGGCGTGAAACAAGGAACTTTTACTTTTCACGACAAAAACTAGAAAACACTTCATCAAAACTGAACTGACGGGAATTAAGACCGTGCAGGGAACAAAAGTGAACAATTTGCGCAGATACAGTGCAGATATTTAGTCCATCGCAAAGCCGGCATTATGAAGTCAAAAGCGAGTAAGACTGTGGTGAGTACTTTGGCGTCATTTCAAACCTAGAAGACTTGGGAAAACTCTTTCACTAAGCAGGGGAGGAACTCAAAATGCTGGTCGGAGTCTTGCCATGCCACTGTCTTCTGAGGAAGCATGTCAAGAAAGTAAGGTTGTCTGAAAAATAGGCGAGCATTAGCAAATACAACACAGACTCTCAAGATGCTTCCCCATACGTAAACTGTCTGAACAGAATTGGATCTGCAGCTGCAAGTTTCAGAAATTAGCCAACTCAGTAAGCAGCTGCATTTTGTTGGGTTCGTTGCGTGTATTTAACAGCTCGTTCGAATTCCAGCTGCAGAAATAATTCCGTGCTGTTAAAAAGACAAGCGAAACAACTGTTTCAGGCCGTTTCAAATCAATGTGATTTTTTCGCATGTTTCTGGGTTTTAACATCCACTGATTTGTGTCTAAAGAGATATGTTGTTAATTGCGAGTTGGGAATTGTTCGTTGCTCTCTTCATGAACACAATCGACTTTAGTGCAATCGCAAAGAAGCCGCATATCTTTCAAAAAAAGAAGTGAAATTCAGTAACCACATCTGCTCGTCAAGAAAACCCCCAACATACGAGTATAGATTTATGAATGCATAAATGTGCAAAAGCAAAAATAAGGAAAAATAAAGAGAAACCAGCTTCAAACACAAATCAGTGTAAACAAACAAAGTTTGTATATGAACTCTCTCCATCTCGAGACCTCAAACTGTACAAATGGCACATCGATAACCACGAGAAATCTAAACAACACGTTACGAGTTGTATATATCACGTTACGCGCAGCTTATTCATATATAGCTTGAGAAGAGCTCATGTAGTTGTACATTTTCGTGGCTTCAGAAAACAAAACACTGAATTCTTACCCAGACAACAGCCGGGGCCACTGAAGGTCTACAATATTGAAACACTGGGACGTACATGCGGCTGGTCTTTATCGACTGAAAAACAAAACAAACAAGTTGTGCCTACATAACGCGATAATCACTTACCGCAGTGCTGCCTGCATTAAAAATAATTCATTTATGTGATAGACTAGAGCCGAGGTTTTTGTTTTTTCGACATATTTCTGTCCTACATACTTTCATTTTTCTCTTTTTGTGTTCGCTGCCCCCCTTTAGAGCACTTCCTATGTAATTATGCACCATCCAATGTTATTACATCACACAGCATGGTGTCAATAATAATTTCCCCTTTATAGATACGTTTCGACTTGGTTTAAGAATAGCCCACACTTTACTCATCATTTCTATATTTAACTCGATTGCGGCTGAAGTTCATTTCCCAAAACTATTTTTCTACGTCATTGTGTGACATTAATCAATAGACAAAAGCTCCACCTTTAGAACATTTCCTCCGGCTGGGATTCACTGCCAAGGTTAAACAATGCTAGCCACCTCTAACCCAAGCCGAACTAATAAACAAATCGCTGACAATTTCGAATATCAACCAATCAAAGGAAGAGCTACTATAAATAGACTATGGGATATACATAAACACGTATGTTGTATGACTTTGCTTACCTGCACTTAGCAAACGATTCATGTTTGGCATGGTTGGGAATCCAAAGAGGCCGCCGCCAAGCATTGGAACACGCTCCATCAAGCTGTTTCCACCATTATATCCTCCGTCGAATGGTGTTAGCATGTTGAACGGGTCGGGCATCATCATGGTGTTCATCAAGCGATTCATGTTTCGCATTTGCATATTCATCGAGTTCATATGATGACTGCAATTGCATTGTACACACATATTTTATTAAATGAATTGAATTTAATGGAAGAGTTTTATATAACTGCACTCTGTTCGTCATTTGCTTTGGTTTTTTATTTTTCATTTTCTATTTTCACCGAAACGTTAGCATGCATGTATGTATATCGATTTTCAGTGACCACAGAAATGAATAAATTTTTTTGTTACAAAAGGAATTTTTATGCTTTGCTTACCCCATATAACCATCATCGTCAAAATCGCCAAGTAATGCTCCGAAAAGGGACATGTTTTCCACGATATTATGTAGATTTTATTTAGATTTTCACAACAGTTATTACGCGAGAAAAAAATTGTTTGAACTTCTAGGTTTTTCTGCGATGGGAGCAACCTTCTTTTTCGTTTCACCAAAAGTTATTTAACGAACCAAAAATGGCGGATTAATGAAAAGTAAACGAAGAGAAAAAACACAAGCGAAGTTGGATGCGATCAATAAGGTGGAGACACAATGATTCGGATTGAGTGAGAATCTGAAATGGTAACTAAAAATGTGAGTTGTATTTCAAATCACGAGAGGAATTTATGTGAGTACATTACAAGAAAATTACGTGAGTCTTTTCATATGGAAATGCAATGGTTTTCCTCTATCCTGGCTTGAATCGAATTAAGTGGGAGCAGTGGCTGGTTAGTATGCGTGACTACTACTATAGCCGTGTTTTTTTGAGCTTCGATCTCAGCAAAGCAAAGTAAAGTAGGATTTTCATCATGCAATTACAACAACTACGCTCCACTTGACACTTCGAGACTCGGTTGTAGTTGTTGTTATCGCGTGCTGAAAATCCTACTTTACTTTGCTTTGCTGAGATCGAAGCTCAAAAAAACACGCCTTATATATAAATGTTATTTCCACTGCGCCACCTCTGTCCAATGTCTAATAAACATCCGAGAGTTCAACGTTCGGACTTGACTTAAAATTGTATGTATGTCCCTTACATTTGTCCCTTCCAGTGTCAAGTAGCCTATTTCTTAACGTATGTTGCATCAATGACAAAACAAATTTGAAGCACGTAGGTACTACGAGCGAAACCACGTTTCAAAATTTTAGTGTAATAAATTTGACATAATGCTGACTTGATGAGTCTCATGCTTTTTTTCCATTGGGCAAAAAGAAGCGTCCGGGAGAGTCCGGAATCGAAAAAATCACTTCTGAAACCGTTCCATTGGCACAAAAAATACTCTTTTTGGTGATTCTGAGAATTTTGCTTCTCGATTTGAAGTCAGAATCCACTCAAGAAGCACTCACACAGGTGTAATTTATGTATTTTATACGAGTCAGCTGACAGCAGCCGTAGATTATTTTTTGGAATTTCACCAATACTTTTGTTTTTTAGAAGCAGTTTTGCTGTCCCATTGGATTTCAGAATGAGTGGATCCCCGAGTGAAACCAATGGAAAACGACATCAGTTTTTACCTAGGTTGGCCACGTGAAGAGTTTATTTCGATTGACGTTTATGGAGGTGAAGCCGAAAAATCATGTCAAGAATTGGGGACGTTCAAGTATCTAGTTTAGTAAGTTTCGACATTTCGTACATATTTCTGACGTTACGGACCAATCTAGTTTCATTGTACCTACATCTAGTCTAGACCAATCTAGTCGACTTTACGTAACAAGAACGTGTCCATTGAATCCGAATGAAACAGTTAAATAGACACAACAACAAAAATATCGCGATTTTGACCGTTGAACTGAATGTGTTCGAAAATAATTTATATTGAGAAAATAATTTATATTAGGCGTGTTTTTTTGAGCTTCGATCTCAGCAAAGCAAAGTAAAGTAGGATTTTCGTCATGCAAATTACAACAATTACGCTCTACTTGACACTTCGAGACTCGGTTGTAGTTGTTGTAATCACGTGCTGAAAATCCTACTTTACTTTGCTTTGCTGAGATCAAAGTTCAAAAAAACACGCCTATTAAAAAGAAACAACGTAGTGGAGAAAGGTGTCCTCAGAATATCAATAGGCGTGTTTTTTTGAGCTTCGATCTCAGCAAAGCAAAGTAAAGTAGGATTTTCAGCACGCGATTACAACAACTGCAAATGAGTCTCGAAGTGTCAAGTAGAGCGTAGTTGTTGTAATTGCATGATGAAAGTCCTACTTTACTTTGCTTTGCTGAGATCGAAGCTCAAAAAAACAGGCCTAATAACGACAACGGATCATGGATTTTCAAAACAATAAAACTTTCAATACCCCATAATATTATCGTAAATCGATAACATTTGTGTTATCCGTTAATCCATTCACAGCCAACTTCAGTCGGCTACTAAGAAATTTCCCCAAACAAAGAGAGACGGAGACACGCGTTTGTTTGTGCGCACGATCAAATTTATTCTTATCACTAAATTTGTATTTAAATTTATTTCCAAACTGTATTCTCTTTATCAAATAACATTCATTGAGTGCTGCTTCATCTGTTGCGACAGTTCGTCAAGTGGCTTGCGTAGTTTTACCAAACAATTTTTCCGCAAACACATTTGTGAAGTGCCGCGCAACCACGCAACAAGTTCTACTCTTTTCATCATTGCCGCAGTGTATTAGTTGTTATTTCGGTTGCTGGATGTTTATCTTTATTGAATTGCATTTAGTTTCATTTAATAAATATCGCCAATAGAAATTCATTTAGTTTTCCGCCGTAGTTTTCATTAAATGGTAAGTTGAAGTTTGGCTGGGAAGCGAAAGTTTTTCCGAGAAACGTCCATTGTTAGTCATTTCATTTGGGGTGCGCTTAGTGGTGACACTAACCGCGATCGCATTTGTTTGCTAATGCTGTGTGGGGCATTGTTTGAACGTGTTGAACATTTGCAGTCGATTGTCCTCACTAAACGTAAACATGGGCGCATGTTTTACACTGGAACGTGATGAAGAGATTGTCGCACGAAAACGAAGCAACGAGATCGACAGACAATTGGAAGCTTCAGAAAGGGAACGACCGAAGGTGCTTAAAATTCTGCTTCTCGGCGCTGGAGAGAGTGGTAAGTTAGAAACACGCAAGGATGTTCTGCTATAATCTGGCTAGAGACCTAATTGTTTTGTCAGGAAAATGATTGGCAGCACAGACCAGTGATCGTGCCCAATGTGTGCGGGAAGATGTATGAGTTAGAACAGCCAAATCTTACAATTATTGACGATTTGCTTTCACTTCAGCCAGTAAATAGAATCAAGTTATTCTTGAGCATGTGTCTGGTCACAGCATACAAATGCGGGTACAAAACATGGGAAACTGATAGGCTTATTATTGCTCCACTTTGCAGCGATAAATCCCCTAATACGGCTCATCGCAAAAGTACAACGAACCGCGGTATATGTTCTTTTAGTCGGCGGCTGTATAGTGAACGTATACTCCAACACACGCGTATCATTTGAATTGTCCATATGGCAAATCGAATACAACCAATTTTAGAAAGAAAAAAAAAAACCGACAGTCGGTGCTGAAGTTAATGGTTTCTGCAACCGTAATAAAGATAACATTCGAATGGCAGTGCGAATTAATTGAACTAATTATGCCAAAAGATAATAATATTGACAGATAAGCCGATAAGCGAATGAGCAATAGATGCCGGTTACTTATTCGTGACGTGAACTTGTGGGTGTGGAAGTCAGATAATTTATGGAGACAGTTTTGCACTCGGTTAATTCGGCAGTACAATTAGCAAACTCGATTAGTGGGTATTGGTCACTTTGTAGTTTAATCACAGACTGGTTGTGAGTGTCCACACTGTTTTGAAAGTCGTTTGTTACGTATTACTTGTGCGATTGTGTCTTGCATCTTTTAAACGTTGTAACCTTTTATTTTCCAGGCAAAAGCACCCTCGTAAAGCAAATGAAAATAATTCATGCGGACGGCTTCACCCCGAGCGAGCTCTCGGCCTTTCGTCCGACTATTCTCGACAACCTTCTTTCGTCTATGAAATATGTTCTCACTGGCATGGGAATCCTCCGCATTAATCTGGAATATCCATCGAATAGAGTGTACGCTGAGATTGTGCTCTCGAATCCGAGCTGTTTCGACATGGAATTTCGGGTTATAGACAAAGTGCGCATGGCGCTCAATGTTCTTTGGAAGGATCGTGGCGTTCGCTTAGCTGTTTCACGGGGTTATGACTACGAACTCAACGACTCGGCGCTTTAGTAAGTACAAGTCCCAACTCGAAGCAGTTTCAATTAAAAGAACTCTCTCCCTTACAGTCTCTTTGAGAACATGGACCGAATTATGAGCGAAAAATATTCTCCATCGTCGACAGATGTGCTGCGGGCTCGTGTTCGCACCAATGGGATTATTGAGACAAACTTTCTCGTGAACGACTCCATAGTTAGGTAAGCAATTAAGCTCTCACTAAAACGAACAAGTGCTGTACAGTTCTATTCGCAGCATGTACGATGTAGGAGGGCAGCGATCTCAACGCCGCAAATGGGTGTATTGCTTCGAAGACGTTCGAGCAGTTCTTTTTGTCGTCGCACTAAGTGGATACGATATGACTCTCCTAGAGGACAACAACGTAAATCGGCTGGTGGAAAGCCTAAACCTATTCGAACAGATCATCAACAACCGCTGGTTCAAGGAGGCTGCATTCATTTTATTCCTCAACAAATTGGATCTCTTTCGCGAGAAGATCATGTGTACCAATCGACATCTGCGTCTATTTGTACCTTCCTACAGGGGTAAGCCTTGGGCTGCACTTTCTAAGGGCTTGTTATATGTAATATTTCTCATTTGAATGTAGGACCCGATCGCAACATCGACCAAGCAGCCCTGTACATCCAAAGTGAATTTCTCAAACGCAATCACAACGCACGCAGAGTTATTTGTCCGCATTTTACCACCGCCACGGATACGGCCAATGTTCAGACGGTCTTTCATGTCGTTATGGAGACTGTGCTGAAGGAGAATCTTGGCACCGTGGCACTTCTTTAATAAGGAAAACAAAACACGATACTTTTTTGTATGCCAAAATTTAGAAAACCACCCCTAAGTGTCCTTAAGCAGCTACTTCCTTAGATTGATCTTCCATAATTTATTGAACAAGTTGGGAAATGTTTTTCAGATCTCATATTTTAAATATTGTTAATTGTAGCTTAGTCGATGGAATTCTAAAATTTATTTTGTAGAATATTTTGCGTATGTAGTTATTTATTAATGTAGTGTTTTAGTGTTTATACTTACTACCTTTTCCACTAGTATGTGTATTATTTAATAATAAAAAGAAATCGATTTAATAAATGCCAAGTATTAATAGGATACTTGAGAATTGTGAAAATGTGTTGTTTTATTGTGGTTGTCTGGTAAACTAAATCAGTGGATCGCTGAGGCTTATTCCTTTGGCAGTCCTGTGCATTAATATGCTCAATCGGATAGCTAAATTACTATCTAATAATTTCGAATACCAGCGATGGCTAAAAAACCCACGCTGATGAAAAACTTTATGAACATATACTGCAAATGTATGCGAATGAAAACGTTGATTAGAAATATGGAAATATGCATTTTTGTATTGCGAAATATAACAAATTGCCATTTTAAAGTCAACAGTCTGGATGGGAAATAGGTTTCCCAATTTCCCTACTATCTCGCTATTTTAAGCCTAATTCAACAAAAGCACATATGAAAATATCAAAATCTACTCTGTTAACAGAAGAATAATCGTTAAATTGAACGCAACTACACAAAATTCTGCAATCGCGTCATTTATTTTAAAAGCTGTCCGTCTTTTGTAACCCATTCAAATGCTGAAACACTCAGCAACTTCTTTCAAATCAGTTTGATACAAATATTTAAAACTAAGCGCAAAATCATTTCCCAATCTCATCACCCTCCCTTACAGGCAATAAAAAAAAACTCAAACTGAGCACTAATTTCTATGCGCCTGTCAATACAAGTGACGTTTCCAACTATCGTCCGCTAACACAGAAGAAGAATTTTTGTTGATTTCCAATTCGTTTCTATAGTTGAACATTTTATGCAATAATCTTCGTCAAATTAAGCAAAACATCATGCTGCTTATTAAAATAGGATTCATCCTTGTGCTGGGTAAGTGAGGCTGCCTCGAACTAGATCGATAACAAATTATAATCCCTTCTATTTGCCTTTAGGTGTCACGGTGCAAACAATCGAGCTGAAGGGTCTAAAAACGTTTGTTAGCTTCTTAAATGGCGATTTTATGGAGTCGAAAAGCAAAGAAGATGACGACGCAGCGTCAGCTGTTGAACGTGGCCCTTTAAAAGGTGTCTCCTTCTACAAATTCGTCGATCATATAGGTCACCGCTATGACAATGAGTGCAGTTTGTACGACAATGAAATCGCTCATTTAAAAGGTGGACGGACAGATTTCAAGCCACCCATTGTAGTAAAGTGCATTCCAAATGAGAATGCCAATTCGACCCTCCTTATGCCGGACTCAGTGAAGGAGATAGTGGCACTGCTTAAGCCAATTGGGAACTCTACAAAGCGCAGCGTTGAGGGCAGCTGTGTGCTCATCATGTTCTATTCGAAGTCGTGCCCAGGATGCGCCAGAGTTGCGCCAATATTCAACCCATTGCCAAAGTTATTCCCTAATCTAAAAATTGCAGCAATCGATGCACACAAGTTTCACAGTTTCAATGCGGAATTTGGAATTGTAGGACTGCCAACGATTTTGCTATTCCATCAGGGACGCCCGATTGTAAAGTTTTACGGAGACGATTGGGATTTCAGGAAGTTTGTGACCAAACACACAGGACTGACGGTTCCACCGTATGCGACCATCACATCGGATGATTTTCGGGGCCCACTGCCCATAGTAGCCGAGGAGAGTCCAGATTACTATTTGCTGCTGGCTTGGGTGTTTATTTTATTTTGCGCAGGAAATTATTTCTCCAAGTCGGCACTGTGCAAACAAATGATCGAGATGATCAAAAGGAATTGGCGCGAATCTGAGGCTCAGTCGGAGCACAGCTAATTGACGAAACAGAGCGTAGATGTGTGTAGGGGTTAATGATATTGTTATATTTTTGATTTGCAAACTTATTTATTAGTTCATTGAGTTTAAAATAAATGTGATTGATGTAACTGAAGGTTTTTGAAGGTTTTTTTTTTTCCCGTTGGGGGGAGGAGAAATGCTTTACGCACCATAAGGAGGCCTGTTTGCGTTGACCATCCCCGTGTGTCCGGCTCTCTCCGCATGCTTACGGGGCTCCTCCTGTGGTTTCTGACTAATCTATGTAAGATCGAAGCGACGCTTCTAAAGTGAATGGCGGCAGGCAGTTGGATGTGGCTTCTGTATGACATCCAGCGCCGTTCGAAAAGGTTAAGAATGAGCAAAATATTTGAATGTTACATCATTTTAGGCCTCCACTGGTGTAAGTACTCACAGTAATGGTGATTGTCGACGTTACTTATGATGCAACGATAACGTGCTAAAAGAGGTCAACAACATTTGAAGAAAAGAAAACCAATTGGGTGCATTCAAAATGGCGAACCAAAATTTATCGTTTCAGGGAAGTTATCCAAAAAACATAACCGTGCGCCACTCAGTTAAATTTGTATGTATCTAATACTAGTGGCCCGTTTTAATCATTCGACTGCTTTGATAATAAATATCAAAGCTTTCATAATTTAAGCGATTGTATAAGCTATTTTCCGAAGGATTGCCACAAACTAATACAACTGGCATACGCCTATGAAGACAAGGAATTAATTTGGAAAATGTTTAAACGAACGTTGGCTACATGGACTTTACTTAGTTCCGTTTCGAAAAGACATGGGAAAAATGAACATGGGAGAAACTTCTCACTCACCTTCTATGTAGCTTTTGGTTGCCTTTGCAGTATTTAGTCCTTAATTTTGTTTCCTCTCAGGCAGCTCAATATTGAATTGGCATGTATACATTTTCCAACCCTGTAAAATTGATATACAATAGAAAATTAAGCACAATAAATTATAAAATAATGTTAGAAATATTATGTACAAATAGAATGGCTGCTTTTGAAAAGAACTTTTATTCGAATTTCGAACAGCAGGCCTAAAACAGACACTGTTTGATGTAAAGGGTGATTTTTTAAGAGGTTTAGAACTTATTTAAAAAAAAAAACACAAAAAATTCGAAAAAAATAATGAAATATTTATTTGAATCGATAGTTTGAACCTTGCAATTTAATGTTTAAAGATAATTTCATGCAAATGTTGACCGCGGCTGCGTCTCAGGTAGCCCATCCGCTGAGTCCAATTTTGGCATACTCTTTCACACATATCGGCCGGTATCTCACGAATGAATGCATGGATGTTGGCTTCCAGTGCGTCAATCGAAGCGGGCTTGTCCCTATACACATTAGCCTTGGCATAACCCCACAAAAAATAATCTAATGGTGTCAAATCGCACGATCTAGGCGGCCAATTGACCGGCCCGAAACGTGAAATTAACTGTTCACCAAACTCGCCTCGCAATTGCGCCATTGTTTCGCGTGCTGTGTGGCATGTGGCACCGTCTTGTTGAAACCACATATCATGCAAGTCAAGAACTTCCATTTCGGGCAAAAAAAAGTTTGTTATCATCGCTCGGTAGCGTTCACCATTGACAGTAACGCTGCGATTCGCATCATCTTTGAAGAAATATGGCCCAATAATGCCGCCGGCCCATAAACCGCACCAAACAGTGGCTTTTTCGGGATGCATTGGTAGCTGTTGCAATGCTTCTGGCTGATCTTCACTCCAAATGCGGCAATTTTGCTTATTTACGTACCCATTCAACCAAAAATGAGCCTCATCGCTGAACACAATTTTTCGATAAAAAAGCGGATCCTCGGCCAGCTTTCCAAGAGCCCATTCACCAAAAATTCGGCGTTGTGGTAGGTCGGCTGGCTTTAGTTCTTGCACCAGCTGTATCTTAAAAGGCTTTACGCCCAAATCCTTCCGCAAAATTTTCCACGTAGTGCTATAACAAAGGCCTAACTGCTGGGAACGGCGCCGAATCGACATTTCGCGGTCTTCTGTCACACTAGCTGATACGGCCGCAATATTTTCTTCACTACGCACAGTACGTAAACGTGTTGGTGGTTTAATGTCCAACAAAGTAAATTTGGTGCGAAATTTGGTCACAATCTTCCGAATAGACTGCTCAGAAGGTCGAGAATGCCGATCATAAAATGGAAGCAGCGCGCGATGAACATTTCGAACCGAGCACGAATTTTGATAGTAAAATTCAATAATTTGCAAGCGTTGTTCATTTGTAAGACGATCCATGGTTAAATTGCAAACCAAACTGAAGCTGTTTGACAGTGACACAAGGTACTAAACACACGTCAGCTGTCAAAACAAGTGTTGCCAAAACCAAACCAGCTAAAAAATCACCCTTTAGAAGTAGATTTAGGTAGCAGTAGATCAGGGCACTCATTCCGTAATTTTTCAGACGATTACCGTCAAAACGATAGCAACAAAGTAGCAACTAAGTGCCAAAATTACGAGTTTCAGACCTTAATGCAGTTCATTTTCCACAAATGCAATGAAAGCTGACGATAGTGAAACAAATTCGGGCAGAATATAACTTCTTATGGTCATCAAAGTTTCAAAAACGATATCGTAGCGACGATTATTGTTATACGGAGTCTGCCCCCAGGAAGACTGACCAACATGGATTTCAACTCAAGTTTATGAGTTAACTAAAATTTTATAGACCAATATAAATTTTTAGTTTCGACTTTAAATTTAAGTAGTTCACCGTGGCTACACTTTTCATACAAATTTTGCAATTGTGAGCCTCCGTATCCCATCATCCGTATGTGCAGAATCAAAAACCTGCACGTTAAAGCACAAATGATTCCATAAGAATAATTTTTTTTTGTTTCAATTTTTTCATATGAAAATTTTGCGAGTTAATGTGCAAGAAATAAAACCTGCACATACGAGGTAAAACATTTTTTGTTTCGAGATTTTTGAACTATATTCTTTTGCAAATGTAAGAGAGGGTAGAATATTTTCAGATTAGCTAGGTAAGAAATTTACTTGCATAGGCCTAGGGAAATTTTTTATTTTTTTTATTTTGCGATATTTTGAGTTAGATTCTCCTTGAAGATGCAACATTGTAAGTCATGTGATTTAATGTGCAAGAAATAATTCAGCACACGTGTGATGGATGTTGTTATTTTGAGCTTATTTGAACAAGCTTTTTGTTTAAAATGCAAATGGTAGTATTTGTTTGCGCAAGATAAAATTAATTTTTCTTTCCTAGCAATGCGCCCCCAGAACTTGGCGACCTGTGCATTTGCACATCTTGCACATATGGTTGGTCCGGCCCTGACTGCGATTGATGGTGTAGTGGACTGGCAAAGACTTTCCTTTTTTAAAACATACATTTAAACATACACGACATTTTTTTTTATTTTGAACATTTTACAAATCTTTTTTATTGTTTGTAGAATTTGGTAAAGCAGAATTTTGTGAAAAGAATTTTGACCCATCCATAATTTTGACAAAGATGTATATTGCCATTATTCGCTGTCCTGCATTTCGTGGAGCTTTTTTATACAATGGAGAACGCTCGACCAGCGTACTAGGCTTGAGGAACAAAATTTGCCTTCATTTAGCATAAACTGCGTGCTACTTAGCTAAACTCCTTTGACAATATTTATCATTGGATGCATCTTTGTGTTGAGGTCACACCAGGCTTAAAAGGTTGAGAATAACTGAATTGTTTGCGATAGCCGATAGCATCAAAAATGGAGAACAATCCAGCAGTTCGGTCTAAACCAGAAGGTACCCATATTGGACTTCAGCCAGCCATAAAAGACCAAAATAGCGCAGTGCAATGACTGGTGTAACTGGTTCGTGTACCCTAGGCATAGATTCTCACAGCCATTTGCATTATTTGAGATTTTTTAGTTTTTGGCACGAATGGAAGGGACCTACATCAAGTCCGAGCGGCCAATTGAGAAGCCATTAAAAGGCCTGTTGTACTCTGGGACTTTTTTCAGACGTTCGCGAGAGGTGGCGCAGTGGAAAAAACTTCAACATACAATTGGTGTCCTCCGAAGATCGAACCTAAGACCCCCTGCTTAGTAGTCCAACACACTAAGCACTAACTTTCTGAATTAATATAGCCCTCAAAAGGCGCCGACGAAAAGAAAGCAACAGACGAATTACCACCAGTTCATGAGCAGCAATATCGGAATGAGAGACACTTTTGAGGTGATATCCGAAACTATAAAGTTTAATGTGGTATTCGATTGGGCTTCTTCAAATTCGCAGTCAGATTTCGGATTTTGTGTGTCTAATCGAACATAAAAACCTCACTTGCTCTTTTTTGTGTTGATATTTGTGCGATTGGAATATGTGTAAACTTCGACACTTTTCTAAGCGTTTTCCATTCACTGGTTAGGTACGTGGGTTGGCGTGGAGTGCTCCGTGCCACACTCAGTTCAATACTGACCCATTGTGATGCCCATTGGGGGAAAAGGTTGTCCCTTACCCATAATAACCCTGAGACTAAGTACTCACTGTGCTGTTGCATACAAACCATCCTGTGGATTTGATGAAGCCCATTATCTTGTCTATATGTGTGCTGGAAAGCTCTTCTATGTCGTGGAAGAAGTGTCTCCCTAGCAATCTGTGCCTGTAGTGTTGGAGACCTGGGCAGTGACATAGGAAGTGGGTTGTGTCCTCAAGAGCTTCCTCATCACCGCAGCCCCTACAAAGTTCTTCTTCAGTCAAGCGTAGTTTATTCATGTGATACCGTAGAGTATTGTGCCCCGTTATACTTCACTGGTTAAGTTTTATATGAAAACATTCAAAATGCTCGCCTTGATTGATTTCTAAACATTTGTACATAAATAATTAACAAAAAATAGATCAACCCGATGCAATTCGTTTGTTTTCAGTTGAAAAATTTCACGAAAATGTAAACAAACTCCGATAGTTGTCAAACTCAAACATAAAAAGTGCTCTGAGAGCGCCCAATCGCCAATATAATACCACATAAGATAAGTTGACGGATTCTCTTCAAAAAAGAACTATGTAGAAATGCTGTTCCATGTTAGGCCATGTTTATATGAAAATCCTTACGATTTGGGTGAGTGGTTTTAACGTGATGCGTCTTCGAATCCACATAGAAACAGACATACTTTACAATTTTATTATATGTATAAAAATTTTTTTTATTCAGTGCTCACACAACTGGCGACGATAAAATTTATCGGTTCGTTTTTCGTTATCTTTTGTCTTGCAAGTCATGCAGTTTTCAACTGAAAATATGACAATATTTCCATTTCTACGATATAGTGAAGAGAGTGAACATCTCTGTCAAAAATGCTCAAAGCCGCAGAAAAATGATCCACAAAAAAACCAACGAGCGGTCCAAAGAACGTGTAAAAAACACTGGTTCTGCAAAAAAGGATCTGAAGGAAAGCGTCCCACCGTAACATCACCAGGAAAAATCTTAAAACACAAATAAAAGTGCACTGGAAATGCCCACACAACTGAACCACAAGTCCAGAAAATCCCGAAAATTCTTGAAATTTCGATGAAAAGTGCTATGAAAATCTCCTCGTAAAACCTACTATGCCAATAACACCCAAAAAATTACACGAAAAGAAAAACGTCTCAAAGAACGACCGAAATCACAAAGCGAATAAATTCGTCAAAACATTTTGCATAAAATAATTTCTTAGGTATGAAACTCGATAACGTTATAGATCGATAACCGTTTGGCCGATCTTAATGATTTGTTTTTTGTTTTGTTCGTGTTGCTGTACTTCAAGGGCCAGATTCAGTAAGGCGAAACGTTCAAACGTTTTCGTGAAAACGAACGAATTACTTCTGAAAACGTTTCAATGTTTTCGGCTTACAGAATCTGACCCCTGGTTTAGGCAGAAAGAAAAATCCATAAAATCACATTTTTCAGCCAACTGTTGCGGGCAAAGCGAATTTATGCCGGAAATATTAGGTGAGTGTTGTCAATTTTTAAACAATATTACGGACACTCTGGGTGGAATCTGCGATAGGTGCTGACTGTCAATGGAGGGAGACCGAGCCAAATATGACAGCGAACAATTTAAGCAAGAAGTTTTCTCCGTTTTTAAGGGTCCGTACCCAAAGGGAAGAAACGGAACCTTATTAGTTTCGCTATTGTCCGTCCGAACCCACTAGACCAATTTTTTTTTTTTAAATGTGAACCTAAATCGATTCAACAATTCAACAGTGCCTCGAGATTCTTGATGAGATGTACGAGTAAGTTCTGCCCCAAAAATGTCGTAAATTGTAGTCTTCTGGAAATTTGCCATCAGAGAGCGAGTTTCAAAGATTGCTTGTGATGCCGCAGAAGGGGTTTTGAAGAAGTTGGCTGTCTTGATTTCTTAAAGGGAGCTATATGCTGAAAAATGTCCTTTCGAACATATACCTATCATGGTAGTTCCTACAGAATAGGCAAAGGTCAGCTGGTGGCTTCTGAACGCCATCGTTCTTTTGAAAACATGTGCTTCTGTTAAAATTATTTATCTTCTCAAAGTGTGCCAACACTTGCACTAAATAAAAACAACCTTAACGCAATAAATTCCCCTATTTGCTTAAGATAATTGACTGCCAATTAAATGGCACAATTAATCCTTCAGCGTTTCTGTTCTTATCTCGAATTAGGTTATTAAGCTCCCTTTCGTCCTTACCTAACCGCCCTCCGCCGACAATTTCTTTCCACCAATTTGGTGCTCAACTCAAATCCCTTCCCAATTACTGGTTAACCAAACCATAATCCCTTTCATCAATCAGTTGCGGACTGCATGGATAATTTGTCCCAAAAATCCTTTTGAGCCAATTCCAATTCAAAATTGATTGTCCAACCAAAATGCAAAAAAAAAAAAAAAAATACCCATCCAAATGACGGGTTATATTAATTTCGAATTTGAAACAGGATGCCGCATTTAAATTCCCATTCAAATGGGAAACCATTTCACGAGAACGTCTCCATTCACCCCCCACAAATCGGGTTAAAATCGTCCAAAGGTATAAAAATAAACATCGAACCGGAACATTCACAAATCCAATGCAAAAAGGACTCTACAATCCTTTTCTCATTTGTTGTCTGTCCGTCTGCCTTTCAAATTCAATTTGAAAGAAAAGGAAAACCCTTAAACTCCAAACTAGGGTGGGGACTGTGTTGTGTGTGCTAATTAATTACCATCACTTGGCATTTCAATCGAAATTAAATTTATTCAAAGGACATTATTTGATTTGCCGTGTTCGTTGCTGTGAGGGGTGAGCTGTAGTTTTTCTTCTGTTGGTTTTCATATGCTTCATAGGGTAAGAGTACAGTTGGACGAGTTGAATGGGAGAGGTTGGATTTTATGGACCCGACTTTGAGTAATAGGATAGCCAAATGCAAACTTTGAAACATTTGTAAATGGAATTAGCTACGCAAGGCCTTGGAATGGGGTCTCAACACCCCGAGATTGCTTTCTCGAGAAATAGAATTTTGATATGTCCGAATTGGCTCCAACTTTGAGACAGCGGTTTCGTCGAAAAGTCCCAGAGCTTGGATGAGTCATCACAAGGTTTAGATATAGTTCTGGGGATATACGCAGATTAAGTTTCAGCCTCAAGCTTGTGACTTAGAACCGCAGTTCCATTTGCTGGATGGAATGTGTTTGGTTTACATTCTGAACAGTTGTTAAACTGTGACGTTCCTTTGGAGCTGGGCAACTTAAAGATTTTTTTTTTTCCCGAGGGTAGGTGAAAATCTTCCAAAGACACTATAAGAATAACAAGCGCGTGCTCATAGTAGTGTCAGATTTTTACTAACTAAAAACACCACCCTTCGATAGATTGTTAGTTACTGCAACTAAGATATAACATATCAAGCAATTTTTCTATCACGAAATAAAAATAACTTTTGACAGGTTACTTTCCACTGAAAGAGCCTGCATGTTCCGCAATTAAGACGAGGTTAATCCTTATCTTGCCAAGTCGAATAAGGTTTCGTTCTTTGGAGTCGGCGAAATAAATTACTCTCATCCAAAAATTGTCGGACTGTATGGTTGATATGACCGATTAGTCGGTTTCTATGCTTTCGATTGTAGGAATTCCGAGATCTCTGTGGTTATCATCGTTTCTAGTATACCACGGTGCTTGGACAATTTCTCTAAGCACTTTATTTTGAAAAGTTTGTAAAATATTGGCATTTGTTTTCTTGGTACAACCCCAAAGTTGTATACCGTAGTTCCCCACCGGCTTTAGGACTTGCTTGTATAAAATCAGTTTCTTCTCGGTACTTAGCTGGGAATGTTTTCCGAGTAACCAGTACATTTCTCTATATTTGATATCGAGTTCTTTACGTTTCATTTTCACGTGTGAGTTCCATTTCAGCTTTGCGTCCAGTGTCATTCCCAGGTATTTGGCCTCGGTATTCGGGACAAGTTTAGAAAAATCGGCAAGTCATTAGTTTTCTTATATGTGAAATTCACGTGAACAGATTTAGTTTCGTTGAGGGCGATCCGCCAGTCCCTCGTCCCCCCCTTTACTTTATTCAATGCGGTTTGCAGTTTTGTAGTCGTTTCTTCGATTGTATTACCTACTGTAAGGATAGCGGTGTCGTCGCCGTCGTAGTGAACATAGCAAGGGTAGTGCCATCTTCTCTTGGTATATCGCGAGTATATAAGAGATAGAGAAGTGGCCCAAGGACGCTTCCTTGCGGTACACCGGCCGAAATTTCTTTAAGCTCCGAGTATTCGTTTTCATGCCTAACACGGAATAGTCTACTCCCGAGATATGATTCTAGAATATCATAAAGGCTTACGGGGAGAATCATAACCCCATTCCTGCGATGTGCACAGGTCCTTATATATGTTTCCATATGTTTTTCAGTTCCCCCCAGTTGCCACATAGATCTATATTGTCCATCCGATTGAAGACACGCAAAATAAAAGAGTCCCAAGTGAAAATTCATTAAGGGAATATCAAAAATAACAGATTGCATTTCGTTTGCCTGTTTTCTGTTTGCTCAGTCAAAGGACTCTCACTCATTCGGCCTGTGGGACTTCAATGCACGTGAAGTGCAATGCATCAAAAAATGGACCATGGGGCAAGAAAATTGTGTTAAATACTTTCCCTCCCTTCGTAGGATTCATTGACCTGCTTTTTGTTATCATCTTTTACTTTATCTTTGCCTTGTGATTGTGAATTGTGCAAAGGGATGGCTACAGGAGAAAGGAATAAAAACCACAGTGATGTGAGAATAATGAGCAAGGCGGTGGGACACACTTTTGTCAGCTTCAGCTGTAGCACAGTATGGCGAAGCACGTAGAAGCAAAGCGTTTAATTGGATTTTCATTTTAGCGGTGGATTTTTCAGGATATTTTGATTTTAATTAAAGTTTCTTATCATTATAAGTTAAATGACCAGCGATTACTCCTTAGATTGGATTAGTATTGTTCTACATGTTAAGCGTTGAATGAATTGAAATTTATTTAGATTAGATTTAGATTAGATAATTAATTTATTTCTTGAAAATCTATTATGAACATGTACATGTACATACAAAATTAAAACATCAATGGTACAAAGATAATAGATAAGAAAAATGAGACATTCTGTATTTTACAAATTGAATAATAGGAAAATAGTGATGAATGCCACTTCAAAGGGCTTAACAGTACAAGATACAATTATGTGGGTGGGGTGACCCTATAGTGAAAACAATATTGAAATACAAGTTTAAAACAGACAGGAACAAAATTAAAATTAAAGTTGCAGTTACTTAAGCTAAATTAGACATTAAGAAAATAAACAAAAATTTAATAAAGTAAAAATTAGACCAGAATATCAGTAATTAAACCATGAAATCGGCAATAAGTGATTCTAAATCAAAATACTGAAAGTTAAAGAGCCAGCGTTTTACATTTTTAATGAACAAACCAGGTATTGTTATAGTCCTGATCGACAACGGAAGTTTGGTAAATAAGCGATAAGAAGAAACAGTATACAAATTACGAAAGGCAGTGGTACGAAAATTGGGTAAAGTTAACATATTAGAAAAGTATCCACGTAAATTATGCGAGTATTCCGAAAGAAATTGGGGTACATGGATGGTGTTTTAATTATTTGGCCTGTTTTATTGAACATTTTACTCAGTTACGCAAAGTGGTAAGAACATTCAGCGAAGCGAGCAGTTACAACATTTCCGGTTATGAGTTCATGACACTGCTAGTTAATTGCTTACAATGTAAATGTCCCAAGTAAATGTGACGTGACACCAGCAGCTGATGTTGATACTTTTTCGGTGACATGTGACACTGCTACCTGCTGGTGAACTGTCGCTGCCGCCATTCACTTTTAGCGAGCGGTAATTGGAAGTTCGTCGAATCAAACTAAAAGTTATAACAAAATATACCAATTTATACCACTTTATCATAAATATCACTGTGAACTGTTTTATTGGGCATTTGCTTATCAATTAAACAGGGCCCTATTTCACCAACCACTTTTCATTTTGCAATTTTTAACTTTATCTTTGCAAAATTCGTTTCACCAAACACAAATTAGATTTGCACTTTACATTCAAAATCGTGAAAAGTTTGTCAATAATATGCAAAGAAAAAAAATCATTTGCAGTTGACCTTTTGTTGTGAACAGTTGGTGATATAATTAAAAAAACATGAAAATATGAAAATATTCGAAGCACTCTTTGGGTTCTAAAATTAAGGATAAATTTTGAAATTGGAGATCATTTTTCAATCCTGGAAAGCTTTTGTTTAACGAAGAGGAGTATTGAACGTGTTTTGGCAACAATTGGCCATAGGCTAAGGTTTGACAGCGAACGAAATAATTGCTTAAGTCCCTTGCAACAGATTCTATGCACACTATCATGGAGTCGCTGCTATGCACGGAATAAATAAAGCTACAGTCTGCAGAGTAGTACAACGATTTTCGGAAGCAATAATCGAGGAATTGCTTGCAACTACCATTTGCTGGCCACAAAATACTTCGGAAATAGCTATCCAATTTTTTTCTCAAGGTGGATTCCCTTGTGTAGCTGGATGCGTTGACGGTTTTTTGTTAGTACAGAGTTCAAATGAAGGAGTGAAAGGTTAAGTAGGCCGATGCCAAAAATAGTACATGACTGGGTGAAAGTACCTATAGTTACAAATGAATAAGTTTTAAGTTATTACATAGTATTTATTTTTATACTATGGACGTAGTAACTCACATGTCTAACATTTTGCATATGACTTATTATAAATGCAAAGTTCTCTATCTAATTGGTGAAACACTTATACTTTTCACTTTGCAAAAAAGTCTGAAAACTTTGCAAAATGCAAAGTCGTGAGAACTTTGCGTTTTTGGTGAAACACATCGCACGTGTACTTTGCAGGAATTATTTTTTTTTGCAAAATTGCAAAGTGAAAAGTGGTTGGTGAAATAGGGCCCAGGTCTTTTGTTGGCTAAAACAATAAATAAATGACCAATGGGACTTTTGGAAAGCTATACCATATACAACACTCACTGAAGTAGTTGCAGAAAAACAAAACGCAAACCTTTGTATACTTGTAGAATTAATTACGGAAGTGAAATAAAACTCAATTGAGCAAACTACTACACATTTGCAATAAACTGGAATAACCTCGGCCTAGATCAAAAAGTTGCAGAAAAACAAAACGCAAACCTTTGTATACTTGTAGAATTAATTACGGAAGTGAAATAAAACTCAATTGAGCAAACTACTACACATTTGCAATAAACTGGAATAACCTCGGCCTAGATCAAAAATTACTAATCGCAAACAGATAAATATTTGTTTTAGGTTTTCTGCGATTCGATTTTCTGTAGGTTGTTGTGTTAAAGCGACAAATATACTCGAACACAATGTGACGCCAGCGGCAGTAGCCCCAATTCTAAACACAGACAGCTGTCTTACAAAGAAGCGATGAATAAACGTGGTTTTCTATTTGGCACAACAGATTTTTGTTCCAGATGACAGATTTTTTGTGGCATACGTAACATAAAAGATAAAATGACTAATGTCGTGTTTCATTGGGACAAAAAAACACTTTTTTTTTAGATTCAGGGGAGTTTTTCTGCTCTCGAAATCAGCTGGCTGTCAGATTTCATGTTCCATTGGCGGCAAAAAAAAAACGCTTTTGTCAGAGTCAGAGCAATTTTGCGGATCCCGATTTCTGAGCGAAATTCACACCTACTTTCAGTAGCACCAAAATATTCGACATTTGTCAAAAGTTGCAGTGTGCTATTATTTACGTTTTTAGATGACGAGTCTGTGAAAAATGGAGAAGCATTTGTTTTATAAATGAATGGATTTTTATAAACACAAATTTTAATTTAAGAACAGCTGTCTTTTAAGTCATGCAACTACACAAATGCAAAAAAGGAGTGATCTCATTTTATGTTCAATTGGGCACGAAAAATGTGAAATTTCAGAGCAAATTTGAAAATGCGAAAATCCCAATGGAAAACGACATACGATTTATATACTAAGCTGCCAAAGAACGTCAGCAGTGTTATATTAAGTATTATGACTTAGTTTACGAACGCGTCAATTAAACTTTTCTGTTTGAATTGTCAACCAAGTTATTTAATGTTTGCTAAAACAATAAAAAATTGTTTATTTACTTACTTGAAGGAGGTTTTTGTTACTAAAGCCTAGTATGCTTCTTGCGCTTAAATTAAGCCCCCATACAAAAATGTCTCCTAAGATAAAATTAAGCAAAGCAGTACACAGTTCAAACTAAATTTGTTAGCCACTGTACGAAAAATCTCTACTGAATTTAAGTAAGCGTATTAATGCAAACTACATATTTCCACAGCTAAATTTTGACAGATCCGAGGAAATATCGGTTAGTTCAACGAAAAGAAATTCGTTGTTGTTAATTTAATTCTGTTTATTTGGTTTGTTGCTATTGCTATGACTTGCACAGCTGCACTTATCACAACGTCTTCTTCTAACCATCTTCTATTCATGTTTTTTTTTTTTTTTTTTTTAATATTTTAAGTGAAAACATGTACATGTGACTAAACAGAGCAAGTCAATCAGCTTTACCGAAACATTTTTTTTTTCACGGAACTTACACCGTCAACATTAAGCGAAGTGGTGGAGAGAAACATTGGAGAGGCGCTTAATTTTAGCTTTCCTGGAATAGCATACTAGGCTTAATGCAACAATTTATAAGCCCATTTATATATTTTATGTTTATCTATTACGGCAGTCAAATATGAGTGCGTAAACAATAAAAACTAAATACACCTCTCTAGTGTTGTTAGGTTTTGAAATTTTCCTATGCCTAAACTATCAAATCCCGAAATGTTTACTGAGTATTTTGAGACGGATTTTCGTGACTAAATTGGTCAGCTACTCCTCAGTCTAGATGGACTAGATGTAACCTGAATGCAAAAACTAGATTGTACGGCAACGTCACTTTTCCTTCGTCAGCCACAAATGCGAACTGCCAACTTAGTACTCAGTCACAAATTTCTTGACTATTTGTTGGCTACCCCTCCGTAAACGTCAACTGAAACAGACATCATGTTACCGATCTAGGCCAATCAAAACTGAGACACATCAAGTCAGCGAGCTGTCAGACTTGCTAAACTATAGATGCTTGAACGTCCCCATTCATTCGTCTTTCAATGTCAGACAGCTGTCAGCCATACCAAACATGATATTCGAGCATCACGTGTACCTACACCAGGCTTATTTTATTGAACAACTAACTAAGGAAACGAACATAGGCAAATGTGCAATAAAACAGTTGACAGACACATTTATATTAAAGTAATACTTTGTAGTAAGCTTCGATTCAACGTTCCCTTTCGCTGGAAGTAAAAAGCGATAAAAGCTGTTTACTAGCAATATAATAACAGACACATATTCAGAAAGGTGTCCACATGAAGTGCTGCTGTCAAGTCACTTGTACTTTTGTGAATCTCAGAAGTGTCAATATCAATTAGAGTGTCATTTTTGTATAATTCTGCTTTCAATTGCATTGCTGAGATAGATGGAAACACGACTTTTGAAAACACAAATTCTGTACAGTGAAAATGTCAATGACGGTTCATAACGTACTCGTATATTGTTGTTTGTGAGGTTATGTATAAAATTCGAAAAATATTTATGTACATCTGCAAAAGTGACAATCAACCGAAAATAAATATTAATTTTCTTGCCCAATAGAACATCAAAAATGATGGTAGGGGTCTAGATATCCCAATATAAAAAAAAATACAAAACGCAGATGAGCGAGTTGCGATCTGAAACATGTGTATCCAGCTTAACGTCTGAAAATGACATCCCATCACTAAATAAGTGAACTATTGTTCTGTCAAACATTTCCTAATTTGATCTATGCATTTCGAGTACATATTCAACTTGCATTCTCTAGCTAACAAATAAGTTAGTTGGACAGGAAACGTCAGTTAACACACAAAAATTTGATGTAGTGCTGTGGAAACGCTCGATACATTTTACGAAGCTCTTATTAATATAAGGAAAGGTCTACTCACTATTGAGCTGTGAGTATGTTACATTTGAAGCAGTTTTTGTGTTCTGTCAAATTGCGTTCCGAATCTCCATAAAAAAGGGCTTGTTCAAAAGGTTTTACTGCAAAAATCACTCGTTTTGGTTTCTGCATTGAATTTTAGTATTTAAAAGCGAAGCTGTTGCCAACCAATTGCGTATGTGCAGCGGTCTCAAACATAGATATTGGAAAAATTCTAATTTTTTTTTAGGTTACAACTATCGAATTTGATTTTGGTGCGATCAGGCTACGCTATTTCAGTGACGGAGTAGTGAGTAAGATAAGAATCCTGAACCCGGATGATCCGTTCTACAACTTCTCTAGAAATAAGTATAAGAAAGGTCTTCCAAAAATGGAAACGCCGACAGTTGATATTTCACAAGCCAATACGCCTAATTCACACGAAGAGTAGAAACAAAATAAAACAACTAATGACTTCTGCTTTATGGATTCGGGGTTTTTTTTTTGTAAAATTTCAATCACGCCTTAAATTGTTACTAAGAACGGTTTTTTTTTTCCTGAAAGCCCCCCACACGAATGCTATTTGTATCTACACTTTGTAACTCAACACTCGCCCTACCCTCGGGTGGAGATGCCACATCTAATAAGCTTCTGCACAACCCCTATGCAAAACTTTGTATCACCTCTTTCTACTTAAGCAAATAGCTCTTTCGACGAAAGACTCTTTCATGGCAGACAAAATATTTGCGCTCGACTATATCTCACTCGGACCATCTCTCTGTTCTATTCCTTATCCTGTCATTCTATCAGCCTGCTGTTGAAGTGAGAAATGATGAGTATCGCCCATATTAGCAGATAACCCTTACAGCATTTGAACGAAAAAGAATCACTTCTATTTACTGACTCACCCATCATCCAGCCATCCGTCTAACTCTGGCGCAACAGAATGAATGAATGAATGACGAATGACTGGCAGGATATACACACATAGATCATACATCACATTCATTAGTTGGCTCCGCTGCGAAGTCTAAGCCGACTACCACCTATCATTCAGCGTCTATACCACCTCCAGCATCGGCATATGCCTTCCAAGATTTAACGATCATCCTTTTGTGATAAGCACACGAATGGGACACATGCCAGACGTATATTCACTGCATACGTAGTCGGTAATTATTGCTAAGGCGCCCACAGCTGCCGCCACCCTCTACACATAGTCAGCTTGTCAAATATAGAGGCAAATCCTTCAGCGTGGAGGCGGATAATGATGATGGGGTGCTGCTGGTGAAATTTAAGCGACGCTATCTCTCATATTAATTGCAACACTAACTCCCAGGGAAATACATTCCAATTATGTGAAATGGTCGTTCGGCGTGTGTGTTTATTTGCTAACATTGTGTGTACGCTGTGTTAATTAATTTAATTAATTTCTGCATGTATATATGAGGATTTTATTTTGCGCAGCGGATCATTGTGTACCATCATTTACACCTTGGAGAAGGATACGTACATGCGGATGCGGGTAATCCAATTGTTTTTATCGATTATACTGTGTAAGGAAAGTGTACGCAAGTGGGTTGATGGTGTGTCCTTTTATTGAGGGTTATTGTGTGTATGGTCCTGACAGGATTACACAAGGTATGGTTAAATGTGGTCTATTCGGTGCGTAAGTTACAAGCCGATTCCAACCATTGCCAAGGGGGTAAAGCTATTGCTTCGCGGTTTGGGGGTACATGTTCTAGTTATTTTCTGTTTTTGCGTCGTTGACAAGCAAAGGGATGTATGAATGTCAACCATTCCTATCAGCAATATTTTTTTCCAGATATTCCCAATACAGACAGTATCTCCAAACAAATTGTCTCCCAAATATTGAACCCCTACCATAATTCCAATGGAAATTCAAATCACATCAAAACTACGCCATTCGCCTTCGTGACAAATAGCTCTCTTTTGTCTACACAAAGGAAACAGCCACCGGCCAAGTTGCGATCAGAATATTCATTCAAATATTCCTCACTCAGTCTTTCAATCACAGTAAACAGTGTGCACAGACCAATCCCCAGAAATAAGATATTCCTTATTAAGGTTGATATCTGTTTTTTTTTTCTTTTTTGGTCCCCCCTCCATCGGCAAGGATGCTGCCATTTTTATCTAATGTCACTCTCAATCAGCATTCGCATTTCATTACGCCTTCGAAAATTGATGTTCATTTGTGTTTGTCTATTGGAATATAAAAAAGAACGCACACCGCACCACTCGCTAGTGGTTATTATTTATTATTCCGTTCAGGACCAAGCTGAAGCAAATTTGGTCAAATTTAATTTAGTTCGATGAAGTGGCAGAAATTTCTATATTTTCTATATTGATATTCGTTGGATGGCTTGCCGCACCCACCTGCCACTTGTGTCCTTTTATTTGTCATTTCTATGAAGATGAAGATGAAGCTGAAGGGATAAGGAGAGAAGAGATTTCAATTTGTTCTTTTGTGGAAATTTATTTTTAAAGATATACACCGAGATTGGAGGTGTACACATGTATAAATGAATACATCTATCCTACTTGTATTTGTTGTTGAAAGTTGTATTTGCTTTACCTTCTTCTTCGTTTGAAAATTGCAAATCGATTCTGCTTGAGGGTGCAGTTTAAGTTTTTCCACTGTTATCTCTTCGAAGCTCCCCTCGACTAGGGTAATGATGGAATAAGTTTTGTTTTTTTACCAACACAAGGATGTATGAATTTACTTTGAATATATATATAGGGGGAGGGGATGGGACGTATATAGTTTTATAATCGGTTTTGATGGTGAACTCATTGAAATGACTTTCGGAAAAGTGACTGGCTGTGACGAGTTTATAAATGAAGAAAGTTTACCTTATTTTTTTGTTGTTTAAACAAATTGGTTATTGATGGGAGCGAGATTTGTCGGGGAATTTATCAAAAAACTTGCAAGCAAATACTAGAAAGGGTTTTTGAGCAATTTTCCAACCAAAGGAGGCGGCACTTGATGGAGTTTCTGAATTTTAATGAGTCAACGTAGACGATGTTTGACTTAGTAAAGTGTGCAATGTGTGTATACGTTGATAAGATAAGCAATTTCTCCAGCAGTTCAGTGAAGGAACGTGACCTAAGGGTATTAATAGATTATTGAAAATTCAAGTGGCCGTTTCTTCGAAGTTTCGCCCCCAATTTTGAACGCGGGATCGCCTCTCCAGAAGCACTGTTACTGTTTACTCGATGCTTAACGAGACTGTGAACCATAACCCAAAACGAGTTTTGGGTCAAACGTCGAGGACAAATGGAAGATAATTTATTTGCCTAGGCTTGACTTTGAAAAAAGTTTTTCATTTAGAAAATCAATGTTGGCAGATTTTAACCCAACGTTTTTTTGAATAAAAAAAAAAGAGAATTTTAAGATTTTTATTTACAGCTTAAAAAGGAGTATTATTGGGTTAAAACTATGACAGGAAATAGAGAGTATTAGCGAAGATTTATGCAATCAATGCATGCCACATTCAATCGATTTACTGTTCATACAATTGGGGTTTGATTTTCAGCATCTTTCTTCAAATCAAACTCTCTTATAGCATTAGCTTCATTAGCTCAAATTTTCACACAACTTCGACACTTTAAAACACCCGCCATCTTTATATTTGTAAATTATAAATGGCAACAGAACTGAAACTTACTATACTGACTGACAGCTGAACTGAAAACTCAGTCAAAACTTCGCTAATTGCCCCGGAAACTAAGCTCACTTACCCCTAAACAGTATTAAAATTTACAATCTAAATAAGAGACATTTCAGAGACGCTATTAAGGGAGATGTTGACAAATCTCTTACGTTTCGTAGAGGTGGTTTGTATATAAACTCAATGCTGATAGCTCAAATGAAACTGAAATTATCATCTGATTGGAGTTTAGGTATTTATTCGTTAGACACATTAGGGCTGTGAATTTATGTTTCGTTTTTCATTCAGAGCATTATCGGAGTGCACTCTATTAGCTCAAATTAATTTTTCTGATTTCTGAGGTTGGGAAAAGAAGAAGAAAAGACAGCCACCCAAGATATGATTGTTGATCAGGAATGCGAATATTAACATAGTAGAAAAGCAGATCAGATTGTAAAAGAATGTAATAGATCAACAAAAAGTATAGAAAACTAAAGAAATTAATAAGAGGTAAAGTCTTTTTCATAAATAGATCCGATAACTTTGGACACTGCGAGCCCTGTTTAGTTACTTTCTCTGCACGAGTAAAAATAAATGGCTTTTATTGTATTCTATTACATTTTCTGTCATCGCTGAAGTCGAATTTCATTGCTTTTTTGTAAAACAAATTGCTCTAAGAATGTACACACAAATTGCAATTCGGCCAGCAGATTAAAAAGGCGATTAAGCAACGAATTACCAATTGAAAAATGTACAAAGCATTAGCGGAGAAAAGAGAAATGCCATTTACTGGATTCTATTACATTTTCTGTCATTGCACAACTGGAATTTAATTTTTTGTTTTGTTGTAAAATAAATTGCTCTAAAAATGTGTACACAAATTGCAATACGGCCAGCGGATTTCAAATGCTATTAAGTAACGAATTACCAATTTAAAAATGTACAAAATAAAGGGTTTTTTTTTCAGAGGTATAGAACTTCGAATTGAAATAAAACACAAAAAAATCGTTTTAATGTCCATCAATTTGGCTTTATTGGAAGGATAATTTTATGCCATTAATGTTTAAATATGATTTCGGGCATGTGGCCGCCGCGGCTGCTTCGAATAAAGCCAAGTCTAGAGGTCCAATTTTCGAATACTTTTTCGAGCATTTGGGGCTGTATGTCGGCAATAACGCCACGAATGTTGGCTTCCAAGTCCCCTAACGTTTCTGGTTTGTTGGCGTAGGTGAGCGACTTCGCATATCCCCAAAGAAAATAATCCAATGGTGTCAAATCACACGATCTTGGTGGCCAATTGACAGCTCCATTCCGCGAAATTTTGCGCTCATCGAATGTTTCCTTCAATAAATCGATTGTGACGAGCGCTGTGTGGCATGTAGCGCCGTCTTGTTGAGACCACATCTCATCCACATTCATGCCATCCAATTCGGGAACAAAATAGTCGGTTATCATGGCTCTATACCGGTCTCCATTATGAAGAAGTATGGCCCAATGACTCTACCAGCCCCTAGAGCACACCAAACAGTCAGTTTTTGTGGATGTAATGGCGTCTCAAGGGTCTCATGTGGATTCTCTTCACTCCAAATGCGACAATTTTGCTTGTTGACGTAGCCATTCAACCAAAAATGAGCCTCATCACTGAACAAAATTTTGCGATGAAAATCAGCATCGATATCAATCTCATTTTCGGCCCATACACCAAAATCACGACGCATTGCATGGTCTCGCGGCTTTAATTCTTGCACAAGCTGGATCTTGTAAGGTCGTAAGCTAAGATCTTTGCGCAAAATCTTCCATAAAGTTGATGGACAAAGCTCCAATTGCTGTGCACGGTGGCGAATCGATTCATCCGGGTCCTCTTCAACACTTTGCTCTACAGCGGCAATTGTTTCTTCGGTGCGCACTGTTCGACGTTTCTGCGGATGCGTATTATCACATAGAGTAAACGTAGTGCGAAAACGATTCATGGTTAACCGAATTAATTGCTCTGATGGACGATTATGTCGACTATAAAATGAACGGAGCTTGCGGTAAACTTCGCGAACTGAACCATTACTTTCGAAATAAATTTGCACGATTTGCAAGCGTTGTTCATTTGTCAACTTGTTCATGATGAAATGGCAAACCAAACTAAAAATAAATCACATGACAGCTGACAAAATGGCCGGCAGTTAAAATAGTGTTGCCAACTTAAAGTTCTATACCTCTAATAAAAAAAACACCCTGTAGAATTGATGTTTACTCCGAGGTGGTTGAAACCATATATCCCTTTGAGGTTTCTGTCAGTAGTGACGTTTTCTCCAAGACGGTATGTGGACAGATTTCACTTGTTTGAAGATAGCATGTAGGAGGCACGCAGATTGTCCCTTTTTTACTTCTGTCAACAGGAATGGTCGACAAATCAGCCATTGTATCTTACATTGAAGAATGTGCACGACTGGGTCGCACATTACCTGCTCTTCTTAGTTAAATGGGGGGAAATGCTTACTAGACAAAATTAGAAAATCCGATTTAACCTCGGAGTGACAACCTACTGTAGTCAGAAACAGAATTTGCTGCGAATCCTCCCAGCAGCGTAAAAAACGACCGCCCATCTGGAAATTTATATCCACAAAACTTCCCATTTTTTAAGGGGATACAATTTTTGTTAAACCCACCAAAGCACGCTCACTTGTCTCCCAACATTTGCACTTTCTTCTGCAGACTAACCGAATTAGTAAGCGGCACTCTTTGCAAAATTTTTTACTGAAGCGAACATAAAAAAAAAAAAACATGTCGTCTGACTGATTATTAAGAAATTCCCAGCAGAGTATTCATATAGCTTGTGATATGAATCTTAAAACAACGTCCCTTAGATGCATGGCATCGGTCCGCCCGTTACACAGTCCATCATAGAAAAACTGAACCAGAGAATCCATTTTTTGCCGCTGATGAGAATGATTATTACATTTCATTGCCTCGCACTCGAGCATCCGGATGCGCGAGGTCCTCGCTGGATAAAAATAAAAACAGCATTACAGCGGCGAAAAAGAGCCAACTCGCTCATTTTTTTATCCAATATAATAAACGCAGCTGAAAGTTATGGGCCGTTGATGAAAAAATAAACCAGAAGATGGAAGACGCACAAAGAAAATAAATAAATAAATAAATAACACCGGCCAACTAGTGCACCCTCGTCCACTCTGGGCGAAGAACAACAACTAAACCTCGAGCTGTGTGAACGTATCCGCTTTTGTAATAAAATACAATCTGCGTTGGGGATAATTTCATTTTGCAGCGCGAAATTTGATTTATTTAAGAAGAGTAGACGACGACGAACGAAAAGCCGTCGTCATCGTCGTCAGTCGGTCGGTGTAAATAAAATCCGCTAAAGATGGACCTACTCCGATATGGACCTGTATATCATGAGATAAGTCTGATGATGATGTAAAATTTGCGAGGGTCGGTGTGCGATGTAGAACTTTATTGTTCTGTGACCGGGATGGGTTGGGATGACGGCAGTAGCATCAGTAGACCGTCCGCAAACAGAAGCGAAATAATTTTTGTGTTATCCTTGGACTTAGGTTTTATGTTTAAAGGGCGGCTGTATGGTCCGAATTAAGTTTCAGTCCCATGTCTTAAGTCTTAAGTCTCAAGTGGGTATATTAAGATGAATTCGCCATGAAATATGGGGAAACCTCTGCAATGCGTTTTATATATGTGTGTGTGTGTATGTGGGCGGGGGAGAGTTTAAGATTCGCGCGAAATGGATTGTTTTCTCCGCACCTCATCGCTCTTAGCGAATTAACAACAAGACGAACATCATAATTTTATTTCGCTTTTATTTGGACAACGCCGAAGGAAAAGTTTTTTTTTATTGGAAAAGTTTCCGCAGCATTATTATACGGATGGGTCTTTTTCATTTTTGTGTTTTAAGAGCTAATTCAGACTTTTGGGGTTGATTAAGTATTTTAATCATTTTATTTTATGATCTTTTTTAAACTTGGGATTTTTTGCCCGACTGGGTTTTACAACTGAAGAGCACTTATGTAAGTGAAAGAAGAGGTCGGTTGCTTATCGGCTGATACTGCTGCCTGTTGTGGAGGTGTGCTTTCGGATTTATTGTGGAGAATATTATAGAGTGGTACCCGCTGAAAGGTCGGATTGTATTTCATAAAGATGCCATGCAAGTTGATCATACAAAAAAGTTACGTATACGCCCGAGTGGACCCAAATAGACAAGGTATGCATTTTTATTAACTCTCTCCCAGGACAGCTGCGGTCTTAGCGTACACCCAGACTGAGGTCGACCTTTTCACAAGGTAAATACAAAACACCAAGCTTCTTGCTGCACACGCTAGGGGGATCTTCGCTTACTTTTAAATGGCGCTAATGAAAGTTGGTTCTGAAATTGGATTGTGACAGGTGCGCTGTACGCATCACGACGTTTGAAAAATAGAGGGAACAAATGGAATGCCGAGTAGTCCTTGCGAAAGAAAGGAAATGACGTGTTAGAGAGGCAGGATGAAATGGAAAGAAAACAGCTGGCTAGAGTCGAGAGTCTCCATTTAATTTTCTGTTTAAAACTGGTTAAGAACAGGTGACACTCAAAGAACCGGTGTGTATTGCTTTTTAATATCAATAATTAAACATAAAACACGGCTTAATTGAACAACATTGCGACATAATTTTTGGGAAAGAGCTAACATGCAGCATCAAATCTGCGCCCACAATTTTTAGTTCAAATCAGAACCAAGCCAGTTGTCCCAACCCTGCCCCTGCCAACAGACAAAGCATTAACTCTTGAACTCCTTTCCATAGTCAACACTAACCCTTTGATATCATCGATTTTTATCAACACTGAAACAAATTTCACCATCCACGACTTTCATCTAAACTTCATTTTTCCATTTTTTCTCGAAATCCCTTTAACAAAGTGACTTCTGAAGTTCAAAATATGTATGCTCTGATTTACCCGGACAATGCTGGCCGCTTTCAATTGCAAGCCACAGATACAGGGACAGATTGCACAGAGAGAAAGAAAAAAAAACTAATTGAAGGACATTGTTTCCGGTTTTATTCATTCGTTTCTGATTCTTCACTTTTGTTAATGGCTCGATGAATTGCGAATCAAATTTGAATTGGTTCGTTGGAAGTTGAAGTGGTCGGGTTTGCTTTGGGACTCTTTTGCTATGGTAGCATGGGACATCACACATCGACCACACACAGCATATACGACTCTAGGATTGATTAATTGCTTGGTAAGGGATTTTCACAGAAACACTATATTTATAGGTATACATATTGAAGGTCGTCGATGTGAATCTTCCCGTTTTGTGTTCTTTTCTACTTGTGAGTTACGTTTGGCTGCTTCTCTTTGTATGATAAACGAAAGAAAGAACGATTTGGGTCGCAGCAATGGACTGAACGGCGTTTTACCGTGTAGAACAAGCGCATCTTAAGGAGAAAGGGGCACAACTCACTACTTTGTTCACTAAGGCAATTTCTAGGCAGCGGACGGTTGCCATAGATTGAGTTAGCAGCCCCCTGAGCTGCTTTGATATATCCCATTCCCAGAATTAACAAAACTGAGCCCGGAGATGCGATGTTGGCTGATGAATCGTCTCCCTTGATCTTTAGCCAACGATATTAAATTCACAGAGGACATTTCTATAGGTACTGGTAGAGGAGAAATGTCGAACTTGATTCAGCCACCTAAACCTGGGGTCGAATCGCATCATCCGTGACCGAGCATTACGTGACGGAATTTGTTTTTTTTGTTTTTTTTGTTTTTGTCACGCACTTACAGCGACTTACGTTATAAAATCAAAATTCAAATGCATTTAGGTTCAAGGTTTATTTATTCACTTCTCAAATTCAAAACGAAATAATTAAATTAATTAGCGTTAACCCACTCCGCGAAAGTTTCTGATAGAAAAGTAGCCAGAAACAAAGGAAACAATGACTTAGTTTTATAATAGTAGGGATTTATTTATTATAAATATATATACTTAGACTTCAGTGGAATCCAAATAGCTTACCCGAACAAAATAGAAGAAAAACACTGTCAATTAAACAAAATATAACAAATAGGTATCCTAACTTCTATTATTCCCTCTCAATCTCATTTACATTACATTCCACTTACATTACATTTTACATACACCTTATCTCTCTCAATCAAATGCGGATGCGCCAGGCGCCACATTCGCTCTACTACTCATACTCCAGTTCAATTTAAAAAGGAGAGCAACAAAAAAAAAAAAAAAACAAAGGACAAAGCGCAAAACCAAAAGGTGCATAAAAAAAAGAAAGAAAAAGCACACAGCATGACGGCACAAAAGGTACAGAGAGATAAACAGATTTTGCCGCACACACACACTGAATGCTGGGAAAATCAAACGATCTAGCTTCAGTCGAACATTTTACTTTTTTTGAATTGTATACAATTTATAGCTTAATGCTTATTGCTCAGCTTCGGGATAGCGGCAAAGATGATTCATATCTTAAAATCTTTGTACATAATTGAACTTTATATTGAATAAGATCCTATTTCATTTGGATGAGTCATTCCAAAGCTAGGAGCTAGAAGGCATTCGAGAACTACAACTTTTCTTAGATATCAGCTTAGATCTCCGCTTCCGGCCAGCGGATAATAGTAAAACATATCCTATCTTTTAATCGCGACAATTTTCGTGTAGTACTTTTTTAACCTATTCCGGGCAAACACTTTACAGCCGAAAAAAAAAATTACAGTGGCACGAGAAAGCGATGAGATGCGAGAAGCGTTTGAGTGCGAGAAAACTGTTCGCATGTATTCTTATGCACGAGCGCACGGTGGAGCGATTTTTGATGCGACAAATGCGAGCTTCTCGCACATAAACTCTTCTGACCACTTTTTCAAGCGAGTGAGTGCGAGAAACAAGCTAGAAGGTTAATTTTTTTGAAATAGATTAAAAACAAAGAAGATAAAATAAAATAAATATTTCTCTTGTGCAGGTTACGTAAAATTAAATTAAATGGATACCGAACATCTGATATCGGGAATTTTTAAAAAGCCTCCACTTTGGGATCAAAAAAAAAAAATAAAAATTATCACAACAGAATTGTTGTTGGAAAGAAATGGAAAGAAGTCGCTGTGGAGTTATAGGAACTTTTGCAAAATTCGTCCAGGTTCCTTCAGATATCAGATGATAAATTTTTTCTAGATTGTATTTGAACGTTTTGAACTTCATTCTCAAAAAATGTTATTTCATCCTTTGTTAATTGGGGTTACAAGTGATGAAACTCCACTTTCTTTTCTTTTTAAATATATTTTGTGAATTTTCACTCTTTTTCAGCTTTTAAGCAATTTAAAATATAAATTTTCCGTTAAAAATGCATCTTCTGAAGAGGAGTCCATCTTGTCTCGTTAAGGAAAACCACAGCACAGTAAAGCTTTTACTGTGCGCACCTTGTCGCATCTCGCACTGTTTCTCGTATCGTTTTCCGCCTCTCATCTCGCATCGCATTGCTTTCTTGCGCCACTGTACGCGCGGTCTAAGGATATTTTTGGTATTAGCATCTGCAGCGTTAACAAACGTGACTAAAACCCAGAATAGAATTTGCAATGAATGTCTTTTTCTAAAACCAGATGTGGAAAAACTGATACAACGGACGAGTTGCGTGCTTTATGAGTGAAAAATCTGCTTCTAACTATCAATCAGGTGTTCACAAATGTCTTACTCGAATAAACATAGTTTGACACCATTCCCAAATCAAAGCGATACAGATCTACAAATGCAAATACAGAAAACAAATCAAGGGGAGTGCTGTTGGGTGATCACAGCTGGGGTGATATGTATGGTCTGTCGTTTAGCATAGGAGACGGTGATAGTCAGGGGAACATCCGAGTGGTAAGCAACTCAAACCGAAAAGTTTTCGGCTATACATTTCGCCAGCAAACGCGAATAGGTAATATCACAACGGTAGTCGTTGCTGACTACCTTTTGCCACAACTAAGGGCACGGAGTTCGTAGCATCACTTATTTAAATCGACGCTGAACTTTTGAGTGATAACCTGTGTTGACTTTTAGGGAATAATGCTTTGAATGCTTCTTTCTGAGAAAGTATAGTTTTGCCACTATCAACACCATAATCAAGGAACAGCCAGCCTAAATAAATACCGCATGATATGGCAAATTTTAGACCAGCTAGTATAACAAGAATCTCATAAAGTACACGAGCCGAATATCGATGACTAAATTCCATTCAAGTCCAATTAAAACCAAACCAATTGAACAAACATAAGCTAAGCAGCCAACAACGGCAATGACTCAAACCATATTTACACTGACTGCCACCGCCACAAAAGCGCACCAGACCTATAAGCCATTATAATTTGCATAAAGCCATAGAACACTTGGTAATTTGCATCTGAGTTTGCAATTCTGCAGCACCGACTATATAATTCACAATTCGGTTTTTCAAACCCTCCACACGGTTGCCATATCGATGGCTTGCGCCCTCAACGACTCGATGTCCCTGTGAATCCTTAATTTTATTTGCTGTGCAAATTTAATATCGTCCTCGAGAAGACGGAATGCGATCCGACACACACACAAACGCACAACTTATTCAAACAGTCCTCCGGTCAATGCAAAACTATATATGTAAATGCACACACACATCCATACATGCAGATGACGATGCGTTCGCCGAGTAAATACCGAAAAGCGACAATAACCACCATCGTTCATGTAGCCCGCTTGAGAGGTTCCGCAGAACGCTTATGGTCCCGTTATTGCATCATTTCCAGGGATTAGATTGCGGCTATGGCAATCGGCAAACTACACAAAATCCCTCTTCGGTTGTGTGTCCCGGCTCCCGGGTCGAGTTGCACATGAGTAGCTTTCTGAGTTCTGACACATTTCATATATGCTTCCACTTGACGACGAGAGGGTCTTATGCACTTACATCGACTCTGTCTGGCGGTGAATTTTGATATACTGTGCATCCAGCAGGCCAGACATCGTCTGCGGACTCCATTGCTTGCGATGGGTTAATTAACACTTGGCGTCTGGGAGGAGAAAAATCCCGACAGGACAAAAAAAAAAAAATCGTATACACTTTCTGGGAAAGAAACACTCCGCTGCGGACTGTTGTTTAATTAGATCTTCGGCCTCTACGGAAGGGCGGAACTTGCAAGCAAGGTTCACGGCGAATCTAATTTCGACAAACGCGTCTAATAAATTAGCCACTTGGTACGTGGTCTGTATCCCAAGCGCTGCGGGTGTATATGGTGTGTGTACCTGAAGACTGGCCATTAGCATTTTTCTCTCTTGTACGGCGAGGTTGAGGCGATCGAATAGGGGGAGGTTTTCGCTGGTGAACACTAGAAACATCATGGCGGTACAAAGCGACGGTAATGTTACAAAAGGAAGCGAATGTAGTGAAGCACGTACGTACCGGAGAAGTATAACCACTTCATGCATTTCAATTCGTCGAGTCGGTGGTGGAGAATTCATTTAAAAAGTACATAGCCGCTGTAATCTGAAAGGAAAATGTTAACCGAATGGGTACCGAGATGTTCTCGTCCTGTGTCTGTAGATTTCAGTGTTTTAGTAGTTGTTTGCTACTCTCTTATTGAGCAACAGGCTCAGCAACTCGTTCCGTAGATGAAAGAGCTAAATGTTCACGAGGGTGGTTCATCTCTTTAATCCCAAATTCTCTATAACTATTCTCGCATCGAAGAAAGGTTTCTGTGAAGTATAACTAGAAATTTTGCCGCCTTAGGGTACAGCAAACCAAGTATTCCTTTTATGAAGGTAGGCAGTCATAGGTCCGAGGGTGTTTTTCACCGCCGTGCTTTGTATAATTACTAGGAAAACCCAGCGGTCGAAACTTGATCCCATTCTAGGGAGAAGTTGTGATAAAGCAATATAAATAAATTCAACCTTGAATTGGCTTGAATTGTTTCAAAGCAATATAAATAAATTCAACCTTGAATTGGCTTGAATTGTTTCATAACGAAATAACGCCGTAATCGGTACGACACGAAAGAGTCCACATCCGAATGATATGCACATCCGAGTGACTACATTAGTAAGCTGAACTGAAACTTTGCTTTCATGCTAAAGGCCAGTATCCCTCTATACAAAATTGTCTCCAAAAATAAACAGTTTATCAAGGCCGTCCTCCCCTGTTTGCTCACTTAATTCGTGAGCTCATACAGACGACCCGCACTTAGAGTGCTGTGTACCAATTTTGTGTGCTACATCTGAGTATAAGTGTCCTGAAAGTGCTTCTTAAATTAGCCGTTCGGACTTGGCATAAAACGACAGGGCAATTCCATTAGTCCCAAAAATAAAAACTCACACAAAACGAATGGTTGTTTGAGGCTATCCTAGGATACCTGTATGGACCTTTCTATTTATTAACTAGCTGGTACCCGTGACTTCGTCTGTGTAAAATTAGGACTTCGAGTAACTCAATTAAAATATTTATTTCTTACTTATCGGGTCCAAAACTATCTTATCTTTCAAGACAACCAATTAGCCCTACACATTTCAATTCATTCGTAAGATACGCAGCAAATGTATTTATTTCTTACCAAATATAGATACCTATGATGAATTTTATTATCCCTAACTTGACAAATAATTGGTTCATCGTCTTCACGTTTTGTGTTCGCGACAACAAGTAGCCTATGTCATTCTCAGAGGTCCCATATATCCCTGTACCAAAATCCCTAAAAATTGGTTTTGCGGTCGTTAAAATAATCTTACCTTCGCATTCATAATATTATTATTGTATCAAGGCTAGGTACCTTGAATTTTCTGTGCAAAAATGAAAACTGACAACAAAACCTATGTTCTGAAATAACATAACAGCGATCCTACCCGATTCCCCCGCAAATTTTGAAAATTATGTCTTAGATTTCCTATTACTGCAACTCTCTTCGGCCGTCGACTCTCTTTCGTGGCGTCGTCGTTTGTACGGGCTACAGGCATGATGAATGAAAAAAAGTATTTCCCCGAATCATAGTTGTACACAACTGCGTAGTTGAAATTTAATGTAGTAAAATTCTAATTTTTCAGTTGTTAATATTTTAAAAAGTAAAAATGCAAAAATAAGCACCCCCGAAAATCTCTTTTTTTTGACACTTCATTTTTATTTATTTATTATTTAATTTTATTCATTCCACTAAATCAACAATAAAACAGCAATAAGCTTAAGCTTAGATTAAAAAATAGTGCTAAGTAAAATAGCGGAAGGAAAAAGAGACCATTCTTAACATAAAGTCAGTGTGAATGGCCCTCAGCTAATAAGCATACAAAGAAGGATCTGATGTGGGGTACAAACAGATCGTATAATTATAAAATGAACAATAAGCAAAACAGCAATAGAACTTAACTAATAACTAAACAATTACAAGAAAACAATAACAAAGATGTATGTATAACAAAATTAATATAACTAGAGCTAAAAAAATCATGTTCAATGCTTGTACAATCTATTGTAAACAGCCAGGCTTTTTCTTTTCTTAAAAAAGTAAAAACGTTATGGATTGGTCTAATATTCCTGGGTAATTTGTTAAAATAAGTAGGGGTGGACACGAGATAGAAACGCGAAAAATGAGTTCTGCGTGCAAAGTACATCTTCAAGAGACATATTATATAAACGTAAATTATAAATTCTTGAGTATTTTAAAGCTAAATTACCACTTTGTTTAAAAAACTCTCTCAAAACTTTAAAAACGTAGAGGTGTCTTAGCGGTAAGATATGAAGATCACGAAAAAGAGGCCACGAATGTGAGAAGCGATTTTTTCCACAAATTATTCTTATTAAATGTTTTTGCGCAATCAATAAGGATCTGAAACAATTAGCGTAAGACCCGCCCCAACTGGCGATGCCATATTGCAATTTCGAGTTCGCTAGACCATAGTAAATCATTTTGAGAACGCGTTGCGAACAGTAGGGTCTTAATTGATGCAGCTTTCGAATAACTAGCATCAGGTGTGATTTTAATTATAGAATATGTGAGGCTTCCATTTTAGTCTACTGTCAATTACCACCCCGAGGTATTTAAAGGAATCAACTAGTTTTATTTTAAAACAATTAGGGGAACAGTTCACAAGAAAATTTTGTTTACCACAGAAATGAACAGGTAAACTAAACTTATTACAGTCGTAAGCATGAAAATATAAAAAGAAGTCCGATTGGACACATTCCGTCAAGTTAAATGACATCATTTTAGTTTTTTCACTGATGATAAGCTTATGCAAAGTAAACCAGTACCTTAGTGTTTGTAGATCTTCTTGTATTTTAACAATACACTCAAAGTTAGTAACTCCATTATACGTAAATGCAATGTCATCAGCAAAGGCAATTGGTTGCCCATTGAACTTCTGTTTTAGAAGAGAGTTGATAAAGATCAAGAATAATATCGGGCCCAGAACTGAGCCTTGGGGGACACCATTCTTAAGCCTACCAGATAAGCTGAAGATCCCATTTATTTTGACCAATCGTACATAAAACCTCTAAATCCAGCATGGTAAAGTTTATTTAAAAGTAATTCATGATCGGCCATATCGAAAGCCAGTCATGTCGATGAAGAGAGCCATAGTCGACTTATTATCGTTTAAACTCTTATACAGTTGACAGCATACTTTTAGAATAGCGTCTTCTGTTGACATACCTGATCGAAAACCAAATTGACTATCCACAAAAAAATGTATTTTATTCAAAAACGACACCAATTGTTTTTTAATAAGTTTCTCAAAAAGCTTTGAAAATAGAGGAAGTAAAGAAATTGGGCGGTAAGCAGGTATATCTCTGCGATTACCTTTCTTAAAAAGGGGAATAACCTCAGCACACTTTAACGTTTTAGGAAACACACCACAATTAATACTTAAGTTAAATAAATAACTCAAAACATTTACAACATACCAAGCTATTCTTTTCAATAAAGTATTTGAAATACCAAGGACATGATTTGTCTATATATTTCAAGAGAATCGATAGGCACAAAATGAAAACTCTCTGATTGCATTCTGTCACCAAGGAGGCCTGACGAGATGCTACAACTACAGTTATTGCATACGGGGAAAGTTAGCTTCAATTTCTCTGAGATTTCAACAAAGTAGTCATTAAAGCTATTTGCAATAATATTTGGATCTGAAACAATAGCGTTAGAATTATTATTAACATTTAGACTTAATGACTCTTGTGTTTTAGATACTTTTCCTAAGATGGAATCAACAACTTTCCATTCCTGCCTAACATTACCACTTGATCTGATTAGCTGGTTAACGTAAAATTGATCACGGGTTTCAGCGACCAGCTTTTTCGTACTTTTGCATAATTTATCATAATATTTTTTTAAACGTTTACTTTGTGGATTTTTTTTTGCATTTCTTAGCGATATCATTTTTCAATTTAATTTTTTTCAACAGAACATTTGTCATCCATGGTTTAATAAACTTACGTCGCTGATTCAAGGATATACTTGTACAACCATTTTGATGATTACTCAAGATCGAAGAGAATAACTCAAAGGCAGACGAAGGGTTACACTCAGAAAAAACAGGATCCCAAAACTCAAGCCTCAGGCGGTCGTATACCTTTTTGTAATCAGTCATAGAATTATTAAAGTTAGAAGTGGATTGAATGTTATGCTGACTACCGTACAAATACAAAGTACGACAGTGATGGTCCGTGATTCTACAAGGTGGCGCAAAAATAACCTTCCGATGTTTTTTGGCTGTAATTTAAAAAAAAAATTAAAAACTTTGATTCTTCTTGTGGATTATTTTTATTCGGTCTTTTAATTTTTTTTACATCAAGTCGAGAATATGATGTCATGTAAATGGCCGCCGCCACAGTTGATTGTCATTTGAGCCCTTTTTATGGCATTTTCCATCACCACGCCAAAACTTCCGGCGATAGGTCCTCACATTCTTGACGGATATTGTCTTTAAGAGCTGCAAGAGTCTGAGGCTTGTTGAAATAAACCCGCGACTTCAAAAAGCCCCACAAACAGAAGTCTGGAGCGGTCAAATCAGGCGATCTTGCTGGCCAGTGCAAATCGCCAAAACGGGAGATTAGGCGCCCGGAAAATGCATCCTTCAGCATATCGGTTGTGGCACGTGCAGTGTGTGCCGTTGCAGCGTCCTGTTGGAACCACATGTTTTCCAATCCCAATTCATCAAGTTGCGGCAAAAATAACTCGTTGGTCATTGCTCTGTAGCGCTCACCATTCACAGTAACCGTTTGGCCCGCGACGTCTTCGAAGAAAAAAGGTCCGATGACTCCTCCAGCGAAAACAGCACACCATACATTGACTTTGAGCGGGTGTAATGGCTCTTCGTGGGTTACACGCGGATTTTCAGTGCCCCAAATGCTAAACGTCGCATTGTTTCACCAGTAGGCGTTGGACGGCTAGGAAATCTGCGACGAAATTCACGTTGTGCCAAAGTCACCGTCCGATTATTGCTCAAATAAATAGTCACCAATATTCCGCGTTCTGCAGCAGTGTAGCGTAACATTGTTTATTAACGTGTATTTCGCATGTGTTTACTACACAAATGTCAAAACAGAACTGACATTAGGGGCCAATCGCAAAATTTATAGCATTTTCTGATAGGAGGATTACTTTTGCGCCACCTTGTATAGTCGCGTGCCCCGCCGATAAATTTACACACATTATTTTTACTTATTCGGGTAAAAATATGATCAATACAGCTTATCGTCGAGGTAGTTACACGAGTAGGTACATTGACGATGCTTTTGAGTCCGTGAGAGGCCATACGAAACAAAATAATCTTCCGTCGCTTTCTCAGAGGTAATTAGAATATCTATATTGATGTCACCCAAAACAAATAAGTTTTTAGATTTTGAAACGCAAAGAATATTTTGCAACTCAACCAAAAAATCACTTTTGCTAAACGTATGCAGCCTGTAAATACTAAGAATCGTATAATTTTGATTGTCAAAAGAAAACTCAATTTTAGTTATGTCGGCACTTCTACTATTAATGTTAGAACCATAGACAAACCATACTGAGACCCCCAACTCACAATCCTCTTCCCGCTGGCCCCCTCAGTTTTTTTTTAAATTCGCCATTTTGTTTTCCTATCGGTGTTATGTCAAAAAAGAATCCGTGTGACATGCAAAAACATACAAAAAATGCAAAAATAAATGCTGCCAACCTCGGCAACCGTGGGGAAATGTGAAAGAGTTCGGGAATACCACATTTTTTCATTACTGAACGCCATTGGTTAGTTATTATAAATTGTTAAAAGGCGAATAATTTGATTTGTTTGGTTAGTAAAACTATCTAAAGTTGATGTTCTATATACTAGAAACATATTAGGACAAAGATGGCTGCGTATTTTCCGCATTTGGATAGCATTAACTTCGATTTCGTGTGTAAATTTTTCTTAAATAATGAAGAAAATTTGCTCAAAATGTTTTCACTTTCCCTCAACCAATCTACATTGTTAATTTTTCATAAACATTTTAAGCAAATGTGCACTTATTCCTAAAAAAAAATATTATCCACACGTAACGAACAATTTCAAATTAAACGGATAAAATTCTATGAACTCTGCCAGCAACTTTGCCCACAGCGGAAGTGCCTCATATCTCCTGGGAGTGTGTTGGTGAGCAGAATTTTTGAAGTTTCGTGACATTTGTCAATACGATTTTCTATGTAAGAATACTAGCGCACCAAACGTGAGCACTCCATAAAAATATAGCTTGTAGGCTAAGTAACGGGAAATCGGCCGGAGTTGGTGGTCTCAGTATTGTCTCTGGTTAGAACACTCACACCCAGAACCATCTCTAGTAAAAAGTACTAAACCGCCAGCAGCATAAGAAGCATTGCAGTTGCCAAATGTTGTAAACCCAGGAATATTATACGAATCCAGTTCGCTCTCAAAAATCCAAACCTCAGTTAGCACAATAACAACAGGTAACTTTTCCAGAGATCCGATTTGCACTAAGAAACTATCGAAATTAGCCCTAAGACTGCGAATATTTTGATGCAGACAAAGAGATTCTATTAAATTTGAATGAACATTATCATTAATACAAGCATTAGAAGAACGAAGATTGTTGGTAATATTAATACAATTATTTGAATTCATAAAGAAATAAACTAAACTACAATTTATCTAAGTCAGCAGCGCATGTAATTTTTACCACGTTCTCTCCTTCCTTCTTTCGCATGTAAATGGTTGCGCCTCTAGTCCATAAGTAAGTATATCCCATAGACGCCTTCAAAGTTGACGCAGATTTCAGTAGCTGACGAGTGTTGTATGTCAAGCAATCATTTATATACATATTTTGAGACTCAACTTGGCTATCGATGACAGTTGTTTTCAATTTTGTTTTGACAGCATATTTCGCTTGCATTATTTTTTCCTTTATATGGCGACGAACAAGTCGCACATGCAGTATATTTTTAAAGCTGTTGGAATGAGAGGAATTGTCACTGGCTCTCTGATTACGCTTAGCAGTTTTTATTTTCTTCATATAGCAGTAGTCGATCCCATCTTTTCTCACGTCCACGTTCAAGCCCTCGCGAAATATTTTGATAGCGGTATCGATGTTGAATATATTAGCAGCACAACTGGCGACATTAAAGATCTCCAAGTTGTTGGTAAGCAGCTGCTGCTCTAAATGTCTCACTTTGTGCTCGAGTTGACAGATAACTTCTGCGTAGACCATTTCCAATGTGATTCTGTGTTCTGTTTGGGAAGGTGTAGATGACCATGAATGCTATGACAGCAATTACATAATTATGTTTTGCTTAGATTGGTTGAGCGTGTGAACCGCAAGAGGTAAATATACTACTACAGTAACTACAGAAATAATATAGTGGATATTAACACCACCATACGCCCATCATCGCACGTCATCAGCCATCTGCGTATTTCCTCAGAAAAACATTGTCGCTATTGATTACATCCACATTCACCTCGCATACTTCTCTTTCGTTTCACTTTCGGAGAAAACTTCAAGCAGTTTTTGTTGAAATGTATGTGCTTGTGCGATGTGCGCTGTGCGCCAGGCGCCAGCCAACCACCCCAAAGCAGAACAACGATCAAGAACAACGGTTGCTGATAATTTTCGATTTGAGAAAAAGCTCAAAAACGCTCCCAAAAAAGGCATGGCAATGAAAGGAATAGCCTATGTCCTTCTCAGGATCTCAAGGGACATTTCAAAAAAAAGTCCCATCGAAATCTGTGCAGTAGTTTTCACGCCAACCGTTAACAGATGAAAACGGCTACAGTCTTATTATATATATAGATGTATTTTTCAGTGTGAAATTGATTGTTTTGTTGAAATACAGAAATAACAAAAGTCAATATATGTTTGCCAGTAACACGGCCCATCTATGCCCTGTGTTCAAATGAAGCGCGAGCAGTATAAAGCTCAAAATTATGCACTAACGTGGAACTTTTATTAGGGTAGGTGTTGACGGAGTCAACTCAGAATCAACACTCGCACTCTAAAGACGATCAGCAAATTCGCGTACACCCATATGCACTGACAAAAAAAAAGCTGTCAACCAGCTGGTTTGGGAATGGTGTCAAACTTGAGTAAGACATTTGCAAACACCTGATCGATAGTTAGAAGCAGATTTTTCACTACAAAAGCACACACCTCGTCCGTTGAAAAGTATCAGTTGTTCCACATCTGGTTTTACAGAAAGACATTCATTGCAAAGATAAATTTCTATTTGTGCATCTTTGTTTTAGTCGCGTTTGTTGCTGCTTTCAACACTGTTAACGCTGCAGATGCTGACGGAGATTGAATAGGTGACAGCACCAATCTCCCGATGCCAACTCCGTGTACTCCCACAACTACCAGACCTACCACAACTACAACTACTACCACTACTAGTACTACCGCTTCTTCTGGTCCAGTAAGGAAAAATGAGCCAATCCGTCATTTGAATTTTGAATTTTGATTGTAAAACTCATACGTAAGCTGGTAAGCCATCTACGTCATCTAGGTATAGGATCAGGTTAAGGTGGCTGAATCAAGTTGGACATCTCTTCTCTACCAGTATAGAAATGAAGAGTTAGCCATAATCCACTTGAGCATTTTACAGCCGCGTCTTTTATAAATTGTAACGCTGACAGTTCGATAGCACTCAAAAATGCAAACATTAGAACAAAAACCATTCCAGGGAGACTTTTACGCTACGATGTATATTTGGTGTTCTGTGCTATGAACATCTTGCGGCATGTCCCTGAACCTTGATTCGATATACACACGTAGACCAGAGTTGAAGCTTTCGAAATGCAACTAGTACTTTAAAAACTTGCTAAATAGCCTGCGTAATTCCGGGAATTGTGAGTGTCCCCACTTCGGAGGGTTTTGCATATATTCGCAAGGTCGGCATCTTCGAAACCCCTTTACTTTACCGAGGAGATTCCAACTATCGCTAGTTGTTTTCGGTTCTAACCATCGCTGAGCTAACAAGCTTTAAGAAATCCGATCTCCCGTACATGATAGATTTTGGTTTATTTTACTCATACATTTTTATGGGTCTCACTTCCAAAGGTAGATTCACAATAGAACGAAATTGTATCAAAAAATGCTGTTCTAAACTGTGTCCAAAGACAAGCCAAGAATGTATCGAAAAACGAGCCAATAAAACTTATCTGAACAAGTGGAAGCATCCACAAAAAGCGTGTAGAAATATGGTCCAGCAATGCGTTAAAAATGAGTCGAAAAAGGTAGTCACACATTAGTCCAAAACTCGTCCAAAAACGCGGAAAAAATAAGTCGAAAAGGATCAGAACGACGTCGAAAAAAAAACACCACAATCGTATTAAAAAATCGTTAGGCAAAAAGCGCCGAAAATTTCTTCAAAATGTTTTAAAAACTCATTCGAAGAAGTCGAGCAAAAGCTCGGTGTCAAAAAGAGTGTTGGCCGAAAACTTCAAGAAAAGCATCAAAAACGCACCGGAGAACCGATCAGAAGACCAGTCGAAAAAAATTGTAGCGAAAAACGAGCCCAAAACCGTCATTTTTAAAAGAAGTAAAACAAAAAAGAGTTATAAAAACGAGCTTAAAAAAGTGGTCAAACGAAACTCTAAAAAATCGAAAACAAAGTCCAAAAAACGGCAGAAAGCGTCGAACAAAGTGTCAAAAACGCACCGGAAAACGGATCAGAAGACAAGTCGAAAGAAATCACAAAAAAAAAAAATAAGTGGGTTCAAAAAGTGCCAGAAAAAGTGTTCAAAAATTACTTGAACGAAGCGTTAAAGAAATGAGTTCGAAAATTGGTCAAAAAATGCACCAAACCTGCCAAAATATTTGTCAGAAAAAACGACAAAAAGAAACTTTAAAAACGAGTCGAAAATTTGGTTGAAAGATGACCGAAGAAAACGAGAAACACCGCCAAAAACGGATCGAATAAAAGATATGAAATACGAGTCCAGGAATTGTTCAAATTTCGTCCAAAAACATGCAAACACATAGAGTCAAAAAATGTGTCGAAAAAAGCGCAGAGTACGTCGAAAGCGCAACTAAACTAAAACTAAGCTAAAACACACCAAAAGACGAGTGTCGAATCGAATCCAAAAAGCGGAAAAACCGTGTCCAGAACACACAAAAAAAAAACGGGACAAAAATACATCAGAAAACAATTTCGTCGACAAATCGTCAACCAAACTAACTAAAGTGGTGGCCTTCAAATAGAATCAATTTTCATATCATGCATTTTTGTATAAACGTCTAACTGTGTGCCAACGGGCGGTAACCAAGAAACAGGGAACAATTTTCTATAACTATGGACTGAAACAGAAGTCCGCAAATAATCCACCAGCGAAAGGATAACTTTCTTTTCCAGTGTCAACCACAAACTGACAGCCAACGCAAAACTGTATACATGCAAAATAATAAACAAAGACAATGAAGGATTTCTAAACAAACTTACCCAAGGATACCTAATTAAATTTGAAATTTTCCTGACATTAATTTACTTCCTTCACCCCCAAGTCGGGGCGAGGCGATTTGACAGTAATTCTCAACAAAAGCTAGGACAAAACTAACTGCAAGACACAACGAAACCTTCCCCCAACTTAAGTACTCACAGTTCTATAGCTGCATGCTTCACAAGTTTTTTCTATGCTTTCAGGTTGGTCTGTTCCTGACCAAGATGGACCAACTTTCAATTGCAATTATTCTCCATCTCCATCGAATTGAAAAGCATTTGCGCACAACAAAATGCCAACACTGAGAACAACAATTAAGGACGAGAAAAAACACAAATTCAAATTCAAATTCAAATCCAAATCAAAAACGAGGCGAATAAACAATGCAAGGGGACAGTGGACAGAACATGGAACAACCAAAATCGAAGGCGATGCTGGTCTGGTTTTATTATTAGTGCTTTCTCTCTATTCCTGTTCATTTATTTGACTGAAAGTGTGTAGATATGGCCACTATTCGGTTTTTTTTTTTTTTCGGGGTGCTCCTTTTGACCCCAAAAGTGCAATTGATTAAAGTGCATGCAGGATGTGTGTAGACCAACATCGTAGAAGTAGAGCTAGAGTGGAGCTCAGTTAAAACAAAAACACAAAATCAATTAAATTTGGAGCGAAATGAAAAAGGTTTTTTTTGTTGTTGGTGAATCGTGCGGGTGGTGTCGATATTGAAGAATGCATGTAGGCACTTAGGCATCAACTGCACATCGAAACGTTCGTAAATGAATTTGATTCGCATTGAGGCCTTTACCCTGTCTTGTTGGTTTTATTTTTTGAAAAATAAAGCCAATTTGCTTGGCGGCTATCTGTCTGAATTAAATGGTATAAGCAAGTATGGCATGACGAACGCAAGTGGTACAAGGGTTTTTAGGAGAGATCGATTTGCATCAACACGATTGACTACCAACGGACGCATATAAAGACGCTACACCTGTGATCTCCCAACCTACTGCTTCACACTTGATTTGCTTTATGTATTTGCATTTGCATTTGTCGGTGCGTGCTTTGATTTGACAATAAAAGCACGCACCTCGTCCGTTAAAAAGTATCAGTTGTTCAACATCTGGTGTTAGAGAAAGACACTCATTGCAAAGATGAATCTCTTTTTGTGGCTCTTCGGTTTAGTCGGCTATGAGAGAAAGCTACCCAATTTGACTAAAGAATATGCATGATCTTCCCGTATGCATTCGCATAGAGCTCCGTTCTCTTATTTTTCGCCTTTTGTTCTTTTGCAATGGTTTTTCGCGGATAGCAACCAGTCTTTTCGGAATTATTCAACACGAAACAATTTATCGAGTTCTCAGATGAACTCGCCAGCAAACGAAATGCGAATCGCGTGGTTTACGCGACCCCTTTTAATCGGTTCAACTAAACGGGGAAATTTTCCACTCGGGAAATATTCTTGGTGTAAAAAAAGGTCCTCTGCAGTCAATGGATAAATGTCTGGCATTCATAGGCTTGGGTGAGGTGGCGAGACAGATTCTGAGCCAACATTCGCCACTGGAAAATTAATAAATAAATTCGACAATTACGGGAGAGACATTTTACACAGACCCCCATGAATCATTAAATTTCCTCAAGTGTCAAGGACCAACATAAATCGAATCCTTCCTTGAGCAAAGTTCTCAATTATTAACCATCCAAAACGTTCAGCAAACGCTTGGTAAACGTACTCCCATCGCAGTGTCCAATCAAATGTAAACAATTTGCACACAATCTAATATTGTTTTGCATAAATAATTGTTTGCATAAATGATTGGCACTGGGAGTGTGAGGACCTTTTAATTCGCCACCAACGCAACGTTGCCTCGTCCTTAAATGTTCAAAATGTTCAAAGCCCACCAATTGTATTAAAAAATCCAAATTGTCCTCCCTCCCGGTTGTAAGGTAGTCAGCACACAATAATAGGTACTGTGAAAACATTTAGCAATGGATGTCCTTGTTAGGATGGAAACTATTTTGGTGAAATGAAAACAAGCGCAGGAAAAACGACGCCACTTGAAAATTCCCCAAAGTTCAACTGAAGTGCCTCGGAATATAATTTCCCACGCTCAGTCCGATTTTGACTGACTTCACCATTGTCCCTTGAGCGCAGAACGAGAGAGTCGTAAATTTTTAATGAAGGCGGTTATTTCGTTATCGGGACTAACAACCCCTAAAAGTTATGGCACACTCCAAGACACTCTATCATAAAATGTACTCAACACAACGAAATTATGTCGGATTTTCAATTTGGGCGCGCTCCGAAGAACGGCCGCAGGTGATGTTATAGACCGGGCTTTGTAGGATAGGCACCGGCGATATTGTTTATTGTTGAAATGCTAATGTACTGATTGAATGTTGAACATGAAGTTTGGATATTTATTCGCAGGGGCTACGGATTTTAGTGGGTCGTTAAATTTAATTGCATTCACTTCGTTGGAGTCTTGACCCTTTGGGCAGTTAAATTTGATAGCTCTTATGTTTTATGGGCATCGGGAAGTCATCAATAAGTCAAAGATGGGGTATCGAAGAAATTTTTTACGTGCTCTACAACTTTGGATTTGTAAATTTTCTTGTAATAAGAATGAAAATAAAAAAAGTCTACCAAGTGAACAAGACTGGTTGGAAAAATGGTGGACAGTCTAATGCAGAAGTCGGACGTTTTTAGACTCATCCAATCACTAAGATCACTCACTTATATAGGTGGCGTTACAGTCTGTCCCTCAGAACCTCAAAGTTATAGGGGCCTAATTGGCATATAGTTTTAGGCCTTAATACAGTATGGCAGGCGTTTTAATGGTTTTCTCTCTTGTGAGCCGGATAAACGATCCTTTGTTGGGCTCACTTTTGCTTGCCCAAACCTTTGAGATGAGTTGGTGTATGTTCTCCATCAAGCTGGCCCCCCGATTTTTAAAATTATTCCTCTTATCCAGCAGACCTGTTGAACTTCAGTCTAAATTTTACGGGTGTGGACGGAAGTCTTGCTTTTCATTGTCCAGGTTAAATAGATTGTTCTACCTGGCAGTGGAATTTCGGTTGTCTTCACTGTTTAACAGTCTGTTGAAGGGGTTTTTAATTCGAAAGGTCTTTGTGCAGGCCTTGAGAACACATTCTTTTTAACTCTTGGTAAAACTGGAATAGCACTCCTCTTCTTCCCCGATCTAACAATAAGTGAAAGTTACTACCTTTTGATGAATCAAGGAAGCTCTGCCCACCATTCGACCGAGCAAAGTCATAGAAAATGACAGATGTCAATGCTGATAGCAGCAACCGATAATCTCCTAAAATGAAACTTAAACTCAAAGATGTCGTCATATAAACAGAATATGGTGACGAAAAGACCGACGAGGGTGCATCTTACTACCTGAGTCAATGCCCCAGCATATGCCGCTTCCATGACCTACAGGAAATGCGTATATTATATCTTACATTACAAACTGTCAAGGTTGCTAAGGACATCAAGATGGCTGTGGACCACAACGAGCAGTAAGAAACTGGATGACTTGCTTTAATATGGCCTCAGACACCCTTATATGGTTCAAGAGCTAAACCAACAATTTTAAATACATTTCAAGCAAGATACTAATAATCATTTTAAGTGTTCAATCCAACTTTTTCGAACTCACAATGGCAAAATTGTCCATACAAAATTCCAAATTGTGAAAATATATGAAGTGGAGGTTAAAAATGATTTTTAGTAAAGACCGAAGTTTGATGCAAATCCACCAAGCCGTCCAGGCTGCAGTTACGTTTACTCAAGGTCTTAGGAAACACGTTAAAAAGAAAGTTTATTGTGTGAGAACCGTATGATCCCACAAATGGCGGCACTGCCAGATTCACTTTTTTGTGTTACTCCATCTTCGTATTGCCATTTTTGACTTACTTATTTTGAAATGGAAATTTTGCGCGAAAACGAACAGTACATGCTTTTTTGGGAGCAATCCAAAACTTATTAAACCGGTAAGACTCACGGAAAGAATTTTAGGATCAAATCAAGAAAAATAAACGCAGAATCACGAACATTTTGTCTAGTTTGGAGCTTAGCGAAGGATTTACTAATTTACGATTTTTTATTCGCAATTCTAGAAACTGTACGAAGTGAAGATGTTGACCCTCAAAAGTCGTGAATCAACACTTTTCATTATCAGTAATGCGGTCAAACGAGAAATACATATTCCATAACCGATCGCAATTTGACACAAATAGTTATCAATTTGATATTACATGGATTGTAAATCGCAAAAACTATTCGTAAATTGCCACTTTTATGTTGTAAATTACAAATTACAACCATTTAGTCTTGAATTGCAACTCAATAGTGTTGATTTGCGAACTAACAGGAGTATTTTTACTACTTCAGTAGTTGCAATTTATAAATTCTAAGTCGTAAATTGCAACTTATTTTTATCAATTTGCAATTCATATTTTGCAATTTACGTTTCTTGAGTAGTGATTTGAGGCATCACCGTATTAAATTGAAAATGTTTTATCGTGAAATTAGAAAACTTTATTCTCAATTTGCAACTTATATCTTGTGATTTACAAATCAAAATTCATAGTTTTATTAGTTAGGTTATTTTCGAATACATATTTAGAGTCATATTTTATAATTCTTTTTCCTCCTGATATCCAAGAAAATCATACGGCGCCATATCGTCCGAAGACAACGGGATTTGTCTGGGATGGTTTTTTGGTCTATGCTGAAATTTAAAATGCAAACAAAATATTTAGATGAACTTGACATTGATACGAACCTTTACAATTATTCTCGATTACATATTTTAGAATCCATTCCAATTTATACTTCCTTCCTAATTGCGAAATGTACATTCTGAAAAAATACAGATCTATATGCATACTTCGGCGTTTTTGGAATTATTCAATAGGTACTTTTACAATATATATTCCAGAATGCTTTATAATTAGAAGTACACAACCTATCAATACGAATTAGTTACAACTTTAACTCGACTGCTTTAAGGAAAGATTGAATACCGACTGCCTGTCTCTGCAACGACGCGAAACGTGCACAATGAAGATTTGGCAGCTGTCTATACCACATACACATAAAAATATTTTGTAATTTACGATTTCTCTACGTCAATTTATGATTTCAATTCGCATGTGTTAAATTATTATTAGGTTTTATTGATTCATCATTCTGTGTTGGTAAATCACCAAATATTTTTTGCAATTGTAAAGTGGTGTTTGAGAAATCGACCTATTGTAGTGGTAAATTGCGCCAAACAATCTCGCAAATCACTAGAAATAAAAGAAGCTTGAATTGATACTTCTAAACGCAAATTTCAACAAGCAGAATTTTGTATTCTCCCCCGTTTTCAATGTCAAATTAACAAGTTTTTTATCAATCCATGAAAACTTCGTTGTGATTTGCGAGAAATATATAATTCGTAAATTGCAACTCAAAATTTTGCAATTGGTGATTTTGTGTATCGGATTCAATATACCTACTATTTTCGACTGATAAATGTTCCTCTTTAAGTTTTGTTTGTTATTGTTCAAATATAAGAAATCCAAGATACTCAACTGTTCGATTCATCGTTTTTGTTTTGCAAAGACAAATAGATCACACCAAGGGTTTGTGGCTCAATATTTGTCTTTGTACTCGATCAATAATCACTAAGAGTGAGATAAATATTTACCAGACAATATTTGATCAAGTGATTAACAATTGTAATCTCAATCAGCGAGTTACATGTTTAAGTGTAATGCAATCGAACACCTGCTAGACGTCGAATTTTATTTGTGTTTGTACTATACCTACTTCCAAGCTTGTTGAAATAACTGTGTCCGTTTACAAAAATATCAAACCAGAAGCAGAAAAGAAGAGGACAGCAAAGAGCAAATTTAACAAAAGACGGCGGGGAAGTTCTTTGCCTTTCTTAAGCTAGCACGCAAGGGTCCTCTAGTGACTTTTTTTTGTCGTACCGATTTCGGCTGTATTTCAAAAACGATCTTTATGAATTGTGAACCAAATGAAAGGCTAGTTTCAGTAGCTGAATTCACGCATGAATTTTTTTTATTCAAACAATCAAAAGTTGACAAAAAACACAGTTTTTGACTTGCACAGTAGACCGAAACGAAATGAGGGAATGGATTCCATATTAATAGGCTACACAACCAAAAGGAATAAAGGCAAGCAACGAATTCATTTAAAATTAGCTGAGCCTTAAATTTGACGTTTCCCTAGAACACGGCGAAATTTTCACCGCTGGGGTTTCATGGTGTAAATTAAACTTTATGGTGTCTTGTTTCTGTTATGGATGTCTATGCAACTTAAAACTTTGTAAAGACTCCGAGAAGGCTTTACACCATGTCGTTCATTGCCACGCCTAATTTTTGGGAGCGTTTTTGACCAGAATGATTTTTTCCAACTCCACAGCCTTCAGCTTGCTATTGACCCAATAATTCTTAATCAGTACAAACAAAAAGGCAACTTAACACTTTCTTAAGTACCCACTAAAAACTATAATTAAAACCTTTATTATAGGCATTAAAATTTAAAGTTAAAAAAATTTTGTGGTATTTGATACGGATTTCTGATTCAAAAACATGCCATTTTCATCTTTGTGATCACTGATCAATTTGTATTAAAAAAATCACGTATGTATGTTGTATCTAACCAAATCCCAGTAAGTTGTCAATGGTTGTTGATCAAGGCAGTGAATATTGAGACTCGTTTTTGGAGAAAAAAAAAAAACAATTGCATATACAAGTTGTGATTTTATGACAAAGCAATTTCCCGTATGTACGGTGTATAGCAAAAATGAGAGAAGTAAAACTTCTCTCTCTAAGTATAATGTTAAATTTAATTGTGTTGCAGTTGGATTATATTAAGAAATTTTATTTAAAAAACGAATCTATATAATATTATAATTTGAATACAGCGCAGTAGATAAGTGCATTCATTCGTTTACAAAGTTTTCATAACGCAATCCAACGTTTTTTTGTTTTCATGTGGTCTCAACTTAGATTTAATTTAGCTTTTGAATTTTACAGTCTCAGCTCTCAGGTTTAAGAAATGGTTGAACCTGAAATTTTTTAATTTTATTAATTAAATTTCGGGAGAATTCACTTCCGTTGCCTCGCCAGATCACAATTTCCGTAACACATTAACAAGTTCACTTCCCAGCTCCACTGTGCATTCACTTAGAATTCACTTCAAAAATTAAGTCGAAAGAATAAAAAAAAAGGTTTATATCTTGACAACAGTGCCTCCCATCCAAAACCAGCATATCCTTAAAGCTGCAACCAACCATACACATTCACAAAATTTCATTAAAATCGGTCGAGTTGTTGCGGAGATTGACAACACCATACACACCATATACAAACAAATAGAGTTGTCTTCACTAAAATGCCTATTACTCATGAACCAAAACACACACAAAGACCGTATTTACATTAAAGCCTTGGTATTGACGTCACCTTTCATCGAGAAACAAAATCGGTTTACGCATTACAGAGAACATCAATTTCAATCACAATGCAACTTATTTTTATATACATAAAGATGAAGAAGCTGAAAGCAGTTCAAAATTTCATCAATTCGAAAAATACCAGAAACGGTTGTTCTTGTGTTTGAGTCACTGTGTGTCGTTCTCGTCCGAGCGGAACTAAAGAAAAGTACAGTTAACAGCGAAAATGATTTTCTGAAAAAATACCAAATGGTTTATGCCTTATCAACTGAATGTCTGATGGTGTGACAACCAAACGAGTGCAAATGCATCCCAGGTTTTTTTTTTTTTTAAAACAAACTCCCTCAACGTCAACTGAAAAAAAAACCAGTCGTCGCGACCAATCTAGGGCAAGAAAAACTGAAACACGTCAAGTCAGTCAGCTGTCAGATCTACTAAAAGCGAGTTTTTTCACCTTTTCTTTTTTTAAATATCAAGAGCAATATCCTAAAGTTGTTCAATTAACGTAAATTCGCACCTAAAAGACACAAAGAGAAATGATTTCCATGTTCACGCCGGTTCCTTACTAATTATACAACATTTAATGAAAACGTGACGGTGGAATAACTTTCAAAAGAAACAATTTCAATCCTTTGATTCGTGTTACCTTTCTCATCAACAAAATCATTCACACATTTTACTTGGCTCTTTGATTACGAATACCCATTACCCACAGTTGATTTCCAAATAAGATTCTTTTTCTTTAACTTTGGGGATTATTTTTTCCCAACATTATTATCTCACAAATTTGTGGCAACAATTTCAAAGATTATAAGAATTGGGTGCACAGAAAGAAAGCGGACGTTTATTAATTATCTTCACAAAAAAGGATTCACAGTAGGATATCCGTTCTTTAGGAACTTCTTTTGTTTCGGTTCGCTGGAATTGCCGTTAATTAAAAGGATTATTTTCTTGTGTCTTAATAGCGGGGCATAATGATGAGGTTTCAAAATGACTTTTGAAGAATAATAATGCTAATAGAAAAGTCTGTAAGGAATATGAAACCCTTTTGATTTTGTAACTCCCCTACTTGGATAAATTGACAAGAAAGTGTAGGTTGTTATATATGAGATAAAAATTTTATACCATGTTCCCACCATCGTGATTTAGCTGAATCAACTTGATTTAGCTAAATCATCTCATAAATTACGTGATTTATCATACATTTTCGTGATTAATATTTACGTGATTTATACGTGATTAAAATTTAATTACGTATCTGTCATAGCAAATACACACAAAATAAAATCAAACATACCTGTTATTAACTTCAGCACTTTATTCGGCAAACAAAAAATAAAAAAAAAACTTTCAAAAAAATTACTTTAAATTCAATTTTCTAATTTTGTTCGTGTTTCGGTGAGTTTTTGATATATTTATTAATTACATACAATCAAAAATTGTTATATTCTTGGCAGATATGGAAACAAAACAGAAAAAACCAACAAAAAAAACTATCCCAATGTCAAAGTTGACAAAAATGTCACACTAAATCACGTAAAGTTCGGCGGAGACGTCTTTCGTGATTTATAAATCACTTTGGCTAATTACGTTGGTGGGAACATAGTACTAGGGCTTATTAATAGTAAAAGCTCGGCGGGCACGCACTTAATATGATCAAACAAAGCAGCTTGCTCAATTGGAAAACTGAGGTCATTCGATAATAACTCCAAAGTGTACATTACTACGAGTACTAATATTTAATTTTAGCCTCCACTTTTAATTTACGGAAGCTCACAACTGCGAAATTTGTATTGAAAATATAGCCACTGTGGACTGGGTGCTAAAATTTAGAGTCCGAAACTATCAATGTTTATTGATAAGGCCCAATGTATGTAAACAAAATATATGAATAACTTCGTAGGTAAGTAAAGTAAAGCAAGAAATATCGTTTGACATTTTTAATTCAGAGCAGAGTATGAGCTGTCAAAAAAAAACAGATTGTGTTATTCTTTTGTTCCGTCAGATCAGGGTCGGCATTCAGTAAGGCGAAACGTTCAAACGCTTTCGTGTGCACGAAGAAATTTGCTTGTGTAACAAAGGGCAAATCTTTCCTGCGCACGAAAACGTTTGATCGTTTCGCCTTACAGAATCTGACCCCAGAGCTCTTAGATGGAATTACGTAAAATGAAAACGTTCAATCGATTTCGTTTTGCTTTATATAACGTCGGAAACGAAAGGAATCTTCGTTTTCAAAAAACAACATCTATTTCATTGACGTTTTTGTTTCGCTTCATGTAACACCAAAGACGAAAGATATTTTCGTTTCGTGTGCAACGAAAGCGAGACGAAAAACACTTTCGAATTTTAAAATGTGAAAAATATTAATCGGAAGCGAAAATTTGCCTTCGCGCAACTCACTTTGTTTTTGTATTCTTTTTTGCAAACGTTTTCGAAGGAGTTTAGTTCGAATTAATTAATTTTCATAGTGCAAGGGTAGACACGAGAACGAATGGCTTCTTAACAGACAGCTTTAATGCACTGCCAGTCAATCATTACCTCTGTCTTGGGACACCTTATCTTTTGAGTGCAAAGATCGCAAATGGTATTATTTCTGTAAAAATAGTCACCAAAAACAATAAACGTAAAAACTGTTATTATTTATATGTGAAGTAATCTTACGAAACGAAAATGTCTTTCGTTTTCGGAGGTAGAAGCGAGAAAAAAAAAAACCAAAATGTCAAAGAAATGGGTGTTTTTTTTTTTTTGTCTCTTTCGTGCAAATGGAAATTCGTTTCGTTTTCGAAACAACAGGAAGCAAAACGTTCATACCAACGAAAACGATTGAACGTTTTTATCTCACCCCAGATTTTTTCCATTCAGAGCATGATCAGTGAACTCCATGAGCTCAGAATAAATTGATAATGGACTGACTGAAAAATATATATATGGCGCAACTCGTTGAATTAGACGCATATTCTGCTATAAGCCCATTTCATCCTTTTTTTCTAATTAAATCTACTTGGCGTGAAAATTCACCACCGACTGCCTATTCACATAGTTCAAGCGATGACCTTTATACTATCTTCCTGTGATGTGTAAAGTAAAAGTGTATCCTTTTCAAAAACTTAAGAAAATTTACATGCCAACATGGTAGTCCTGATATCCCTAAATTCCAATTATAATTTCGTCGAATTCCCCAGACCGCAAAAATGTTTACACACAGGCACAAGAGTATTCCTAGAAATCCTCAATCCGCATACTCCATCGCATAGGTGACCCGCATAGAAAAAAAAAAAATGAAAAACACACACGTGAATGTATAAAAAGAAGTATCCCTTTGTCCTTTTGCTTCAGCATTTTTCATCCACCATATATGCAGGGGCCAACGAAATTTAATGGTAAAACTTTTAATGACTAGCATTATGTGCCAATTTAAATTTCATGAATATAAATTGGCTTAACGGGGGAGATATTTTAAAACTTCAGTAATTCGAATATGGGCTCGTTACTGTCCCGCATATGTTTGGTGTTCAAGGCGTCTATAGAGTTCGAGTTCGAGTTCGAGTACGCACTCTAGGGATGAACATAAAAAAGGACATGCGAGCTGATATGCCACTCGGAAGGAGAAACTTTATATGGCAACCCAAATTAGATTATGTGACATTGATGGTGCGGGTTTCAAGAGTTAGATACACCGAGGTGTGCGATCATCATATATAGGGTTCGGGTTACAATAAGGGCACAGGACTGAAGTTACCCCTTTTCGTAATTATTCAATTATTGGAATTGTTTCTAAGTTAATCTTGGTTTTTGCTATCTTTCTTTTATATAATGATGGAAAGTGTTTGAGGATTTGGGTTTAGTATTTAGTTAGTATGAAACGAATTTATATTTACAACCAAGATGAGTTTGCGTGAGGCTGCAGGAGCATCTTAGAGCCATAGCAATCACGGTTAATCTGGTGAGAGTTCTTTTAAGCACTTAGATTTGGGAGAACACAGGGGGCGTTCAAATATCTAGTTTAGTAAGTCTGACAGCTCTCTCACTAGATGAAACTCGGCTCTGATTGGGGGAAATCGGTCGTGAGAGCAGATGTTTCAGTTGACGTTTATGGAGGGGTAGCCGACGAATCTATTCGAGAGATTCGTGACTGAGTACTAAGTTGACAGTTCTCATATGTGGCTGACGTAGAAAACGTGACGTTCCCGACCAATCTAGTTTTTGCGTTCAGGTTACATCTCTTTTCTTGAATGTGGCCACTGTACTTCAGTTGCGCGTTCGGTGCCGTTTGCTAGTTGTAAGCGCTTACAATTAGCGCGAAAGATTACGGAATCTGGGTAAGTCAAAACAGAGTCTCTGATCTGGAAACTTGGTGTCGCTAAGGCTCATCCCAAGATAGCACGCACTTACACGTAATGGTCTTCTTGGTCTAATTCAGTTCAGGTGAGCGTTCGATGCCCGTTCGCTATTTGTAAGCGCTAACATTTAAGCGCAAGAACGCGATAACTGCATAAATCGAAAGAAAGTTTCTTCATCTTTTAAACCTTTAGTAACTTAAGGTCCTCCGAAGACAACACACGCTTAGTCTTAACAGTCAATTGTACTTCAGCTCAGCTACCCGTTTGATTCGAGGCTTTGCTTGACAGTCACCAGAGGGGTTACATTTTTTAAGACTCGTACTAATTAGATGGCCTCAATCGAAGGAAGTTGTTTTCAAGGTCAAAAATTGCTGCTGGCGAGACCCGCTAGAGACCCTAAGACACTTCTATCAGCCCAAGCAGTAACTGTCCACAAGGAGTATGTTTCTCATTGTTGACAGCATAGAAGAATTAAACAGATCGTTACAGTGGACAGCTATAACCTTGAGGTAGTAACGAGCTTTGTCTACCTCGGTTCCACTGTATGTTCGGATTTTAAACATCAATTGAGAAATAGATCCCAATTCCGAAAAACTATGGAGGTTATGTATAAGACCTTGTTTATCCTAGAGTCCGAATTTATATAGTGGATCGTCTTCAGAGAAAGATTTATCAGTCCCGTTTGTGTTGACGGACTTTGGGCGTATAACAATCAACAACAAACTATACAAGCTGTATATGGACCTAGTTTAAAATGACGCATCAGTTGTCGAAGATGGCTATGGCATGAAAAAGCGGAGGGACACAAACGCTTCGTCCCGTAGAGTCTCGAAGCCTGACCAAGAGGACAAGCTCATCTTAGGTTGCAACTGGATGAAGTTAGCTAAAGACTGGGGCTCTCCAGGGTCGGCATTCTGTAAGGCGAAATGTTCAAACGTTTTGCTTATTTGCTTGTGTAACATAGTGGAAATCATTCGTGCGCACGAAAACGTCTGATCGTTTCGTTTCTTATAGAAAAAGAAGAAGTTGCTGGACTGTAATAAGCTTTGGAAAGCCAATCATCTTCTTTTAATAGAAGAAATGCCTTACAAAGCCTTTCAAACAGTTAGGGCAATGGACTGAGCATCTGCTAGTTCATTACCTTCCGTATCTGTGAGCTGCGGTAACGAATTCCACCTCCTCCACAATTTCGGAGACAATCATAGAAGCGGAGTGGACTTCCATACTGGTTCTGCTGTTTGCCATTACACCCCTCCTTAAGAGGACATCTGCAGCAGTGTCGACTGCAAGTAGTTTATCTTTCTAATGAGACAGACTACTCAAGCTGACTAAGACCGTGCGTGCAAGCTACCCTTCTCTTTTCTGCGTTCACTCAAAATCTCTCTCTCTTTACGTGACATTCACCGAACAGATCATATAACCCCTTCCTATCATAGAACACCTCCACAATAAACCAGTTCGTTCATTATACTCTCTGTCCGCCCGGGGACATTGTGGCCATTTCAACATCTAAATGGCCATCATCAAGATTTTTTACCGTTTCACCATCGAAAATCCCCAAATTCCTTTCGCATCCAAATGATGGCAAAACAAAAACCAGGAACAACTTTTCGAATAAATCCCCTTAAGCAGTAAACGGAACATGATAATCATTTTCCGCCTTCGCTCATCATCTGATGACTGCCGGCAGCAGAATTGCAGGTAAATGACGACGACGAGACACATCACCATCCAGAGTTACAATTTTTTTTTTTAGCTTCCACCGTATCGCCCCTGAAGGACAAAATGCCCAAAAGAACCGCCAGCGAATATTTGTATTGGGAAGGACCAAGTTTGCTCAAGTCACAGCGAAACTGAAAGTGTACAATGTTCTCCCTCCCCTTCCCCCATATATTGGAAGGGAAAAATACTGCAGACTATACAGGATCACTGCGACAAGGATAACATTGAGCGCGGTTTATTGTACGACTCTTTGAAGAATTTCTTAGACTTTTCCTATCCCTTCTTGAGAATGTTTGTGCCAGAGAAAAGTTAATTTTCCAAAAAGAAAAAAAAAAAATGAAAGAAATTTATATTCGCTTCCGTTTCACGTTGTTTAACAACTCTCGGTGGACTAGGAGTTGTTTTTTATTTCTTCTGTGGACTTTTTTTCGTTGGGAATCTTAAGAGTAGACACCCCCGCGTGAGGATACATTCGTTGATTTTGTTAAAGAAGAATTCCGCTGCCACAACATCAGCAAGCTTTCAATGTTGGATTAAATGAGATTTTATCTATCAAACTTGTATAAATGTATATATGTTGGACAGGATAAAAGGATTCTATTATCTATTTTGTCACACAAACAGAAAACAACAAAAAGGAAAGGATTTCAGGGGATTAATTTAATTATTTCGTTTTGTAGGAAGTTTCTGATTTGTTTCTTACTTTTGTTGAGGATATTCGGCATCACGTACAAGTACATGTGCGGATGCTGATGTTGAGCTACAATGGGATCCTTAATACGCAAGCAGTCATTCCCATGGTTAAGTTGAAGTTTGTAGATTCTATTACATTTATTTATTTGGTTTGTTTGTTCGTCAAACCAAAAGGAACAATTTCCCATGGGGAACACACACACAAAATGGATTCTGTGGGGGGATGTAAAGTGTGAATGGCTGCCAATTGTATGGATAGAGCAACTTCCTCAGCCTGGAGGTATGCAATCATTTTTGATAAAGTACGGTCAACTTGTTATTTGGGAGTAAGTTGCAACAAATTTGTTCCTCAGAAGGAGTTACTTCCGCATACCTTGTACCCAAATTCATCCAACGCAAGCACCCATCGTAAATTAACGAGAACTGGGTGAAGCACTAAGTAAATCATTAGGTACGCCAAAAGTTGTGCGCCTGAAACATCAACAAACAAAAGCTGTATTTATACGAATTTATAAACGAGGTCAATTTTGATTGCCAAAACAACATCGCTGTACCCACTTCACTGTAAACCGTCAGAAGGCAGAATACAGGCGAACCACGTTACACTGCCAGAGAAACAGTGCTGGATGTATGAGGTTAATGTAGAGCATTTAGAAATATTTTAAAACAAATAAATATAGCTCACGATTACGATATTATCTTGCATTTTTATTGATCTCTACGGCGTGACAAGCTCCGTAAAAAAATGGCGCTGAGTGATAAATTGCGAAATTTCCCTATCAGGGAAGTTTTCTAGCCTAAATTAAATGGATACAAAAATTTACCTTTCAGAATTCACTTTGCGACCGAAATCGAAAGGCCTGTCGATTGACATAACCATCTGTCAGTTTGAATTTATAAAATTGTCAGTACGATAAACAAATATTAAGCCAAGCCGGTTTTGTTGAACACTAATATTGATTTAGCTCAACGTGTAAAACGTCACAGGAAAGCCTCTGTTGTTGCTCTTGCAGAACTGCGCGAAAATTACATTTCACTGAAGCATGAACTTCTTAAAAAGCGGATAAAGATGTCCTCGGGCCTTTTAAGAGAGACATTTTCTATTGAGATATACAGCTCCGATTGCGCTGATAGATTTCATAAGAGACATTTCAAGTGACACGAACTGGCAAGCGTAACCGACTTTCTACAAAATACTTTGTCTTGGACGTTCCAGGTATGGTCAGAGCGAATGGACGTCAAAAAGTCGTACGGAAATACTCCACCAAAGATGTCGGGCACAAGTTAAAAACGACCTTAACCAACTTGAAATACGCAACTAGAGGCAGGCAGCGCTGCAACTATTCCATTATGACAAAAAGGCAGCCAAAGAGAGCAAGCAAAGATAGAGCTTTATATTAAGGGCGAAGTTTTTGGATTTTTACATAAAGGTCCATCACTGAAAATAAAACCCTGGTATATTTGATAAAAATGGCGCTTGATTCAACAATTTTTTTTGTCAATATACGTCTAACAAAATGTTTATATGAAATTGACAAAAATTTAATAAGTCTGAAAACTTTTGTTGTGATGATAAAAAAAAAATTTTGTTTTAACAAAAATCGTTTGTTTGTGGGTATAAAAATAATTTGTTAAATTAATCATAATGTTGTTAATTCTAATTCAATACGAGAGCTACAAAAGTTTTAAATAAAACAAAAACGGTTTTGGATATCAATGAAATTCTTTATTCCAATGAAAGTACGTTCGATGCCATTATGTATGGAACTCGATTTCTTCTCCATGGCCACCATGGAAACGCTTGCAGAAGTCCAGACACTGAACCCAATTTTCGACGGTTTTCAAGCATAAATCGGCCGTTCACGTTCGATATTCGTACGAAGTTCATCAATCGTCGGTGGCTTGTTGGCATAGACCATAGACTTGACGTAGCCCCACAGGAAATAGTCTAACGGCGTCAAATCGCACGACCGAGGCGGCCAAGCGACTGGACCATTTCGTGAGATAACACGTTCTCCAAACTTGGTTTCCAATAAATTGATTGTGACATTCGCTGTGTGGCTTGTGGCGCCGTCCTGTTGGAACCACATGTCCTCCAAGTCCATATCATCCAATTGGGGCCAAAAATATTCGGTTATCATTGAACGGTAGCGATTCCCATTCACAGTAACGTGCCGGTCTTGATCATCACGGAAGAAGTACGGCCCAATGACGCCGCCGGCCCATAAACCACACCAAACCGTAATTTTTTCGGGATGCAATGATGACTCATGGAGTACGTGTGGATTGCTGCCTGACCAATACCGCATATTTTGTTTATTGACGAAGCCATTCAGCCAGAAATGAGCCTCATCGCTGAAGATGATTTTTCGATGAAAATCCGAATCATTTTCAAGTTGTTGCTCAGCCCAATTCACGAACACACGACGCTACTGGTGGTCAAGCGGCTTCAGTTCTTGCGTCAATTTAATCTTGTAAGGATGTAGGCCAAGATCTTTTCGCAAAATTCGCCACAACGACGTCACAGAGATGCCCAACGCTTGAGAACGACGTGTGAGAGACACATTTGGGCTTTCTTCAACTGAAGCCTCAGCGGCAGCAATATTCTCGACACTACGGGCACTTCTTTGTCTCACTGGCACGGGAACATTTTGTACTGTGCCTGTGGATTCAAATTTTTCCACTAGACGCTCAATTGTTGATCTGCTAGGACGATTTTGACGACCATAAATTGGTTGTAGCGCTCTTAACGTTGAGGCCACTGACTCCGAATTTCGACTCATTGTTTGCTCGTATATCTTTCTATCATGAAATGGTAAACCTTACTAAAGAGAAATGTCAAAAGAGCGGCAAGAAATTCGGTGTCGTTTGCTGTCCCTGTCGCTCTACTTTTGTAGCGTCCCTGTTGAAAACCCCTTTACAAAGAAAGATTAGCCAATTCTACCGTTGCTGTTTTGTCAAATCAACAATTTATTGTTGCATTTACAAAGAAATTTATCAATTTGGTCTTTTCCGAATAGCACACTTGGGTTTTAATATGGTACATACAACTGTAATATAACTATCAAGTCACTTTCTAAGTATTGCAGTAACATTGTCACATCCCACATTGTAACCAAAATAGCCGCATATAGTTTCCAACAACTTTGTAGTATTTGTATTTTACTGAGGTTATTTTTTGTTAAATGATAGTTTTTATTACGTTGTATCAACGAAAACATGTTGTATTTGACTTAACTAATGTTTTAGCAATGTAACCATTAAGTAACTGTTGAGTTGTCCTGTTGTTTATGCAAATCAGTTTGATGTTATTCAAATAAGTATAGTTTGTTTTATGTTGGATATAAAATAAGTATGAGAAATGTTTCTGTAAACATTGCAGAAGTTTTAAATAAGTTATTATTAGAATGCTTTTTGAGTCTAAATGTATAGACAAACAAATTATGAAGTATAAAAGGAAATGTAAACATATTTGATCTGAAAGCTATTAGTATCTAAAACAGTTCAAGTTTGCTGCGATTTCCGACCAAAATCTTTAAACGAATACTACTTTTGTCATGAACATTAATGTGTTGGGTCAGGAAAATTCACGCGCCTCCAAAAAACGGTTAAATAGAAGAATAGTTTGAAAATCAGAAAATATTAAAATTTGTATTTAAGCTTCAAAGTCCCAAAAGACTTGTAGAAACAAATTTTAATATACCATATTCATCAGTTTCTATACAAATGAAATGTAGAAGCTATGTAATACATTGGGAAAATTGAAATGTATTTTTCACATCTTAAGAACTATGGTTAAACAGGTATATAAAATGGTGAACAATATGGCGGTTGTTACATGAAACATCATTAAAACATGAACCATAATATTAGCAAACTGTTTTTTCCATATTTATGAGATGTAACAACAACAAGTATGTACGATAAGTATATATCTGACATTTTAGTTTTCTTCAAAATAGTAAATCAACATTATTATAACATCATTATAATTAAAAATAAGCAATAGCATTATAACTTCTTTATAACTAACTTTTGTTTGTTGACATTATAGTCACTGCTGCCAAACATTTTTAGAAGCTTGTTTTTAAAATGTTCATCGGTGATTTTTATAGTTTTTGTTTTCTGTATAACTTCAACTTAAGCTTTTCAGCTTTTACAAACACTTTTGATAAATGTAAAATTTCAACTCTACAATGTTTTTTTTTCCTATAATTTGCAAATTACAATATTTGTATCAACAACACTCCAATAAAATACTGCTCTGACCTTGCAAGTTTTCAGCTGCCATTTGGTTTTTTCTCCTTTTCTCCTCTTTTCGTGAAGATCGTAAGCAATATTTTTCCCAAAATCCGAAGTTGCATTAAAATTTTTAACTTACATTTGATAGCTTACTTACAAAATCGTGATCTCACTTTTACAACGTATTTTTGAATTGCGGATCGTCTGCGTGGAACAATATTACATTCGAGGTTATGTCTTCTTTTTGTGCATTAAAGTAACATTGCGGAAAGCTGATTTGGCAACGCTGACTACAACTACTTGATTATGTGGAGGATGTTAAGTTATAATGAAGCTACAATAACGCCACGAAACTTGACACTGACATTTCGATTTTCTCATCAACATTATATTATTATGATTTCACTAATCAGCAGTGATTGACGACGACTGAAGCTAATAATTCCAAATGATGTTAGAATACTTGTCATATAATGAAACATATTTATAATTGTAAAAACTCAATTATAGTATTGCTTCACATTTTAATGTTTCCCTTATTTTTTTTTACTGAATTGCAAAAATATCCCAGATGACTTGTTAATATTTTTAAACATATATTTTAAAAACATATAAAAAACTAAGCAATGACTTTTCATTTTTGTAAGTTTTGATTGTAATTAAGTTACTTCGTTGTTAAGTTTCTGCTATGCAAACATTTCAATGTGTTTTAGTTAGAAGTATCCAAAATGAAAATTAACTAAACGTATCTGTAACTTATTATTAACTCTAACTTACGAACTCTTATAAAACTATTTTCAAACATCCCCCCTTTTTGTGAACAAGTTTAAAACTTAAAAAAACGTATTTACAACATTTCGAATGACAATGTTACAAATAGTACCGCATGAACATGAATACAACTGATATAGAACGGATTTTGTTACAGATTAATTAAATATAACAGCAATACAATCGAAGTTTTGTTGCAAATCACAATCTGTGCTATTCGGGTTGTCTCTTTGTCAAACTAACAAAATCAATGTTAATAATATCGAATTAGTTTGTCAATTCAACTTTTTCGTCGATATTGTTAGTACTTACCTGCAGTTGTCCTTTATATCTACAATGTCCTTGTAAACTAAATTAGGTATTAATAAAAGATACGCAAAACAAATAGGTTCAATAATTAAATTTATTAAAAAAATTAAATTTTGCAGGTTGAATTAAATTCATTTTACTTATTATTTATATTTAAAAAAAACTTCACTCCCAATGGTATTTCCTTAAACAAGGGGAAAGATTTCGCCAAATGTTTTGGCGTTGTATAAGCCCGAGCTTCCCGATCGATTTGACAATCTAAAATAATATAATAACATAATATAATAAATAATAACATAATGTATATGTTATGTCTTTTTTCAGTTTTTTTTTAACATGGAAACTTCAATACATAGTAGGTATTTACCTGATAAAAATTCAATAAATTTTCCGAAGGACTAACAACTTAACAATTAATATTTCTTGTGTGTAGCGAATAGCTGCACTTACAGATAATATGTCGTCAATATACATATACCTACATATCATCCCACTAACTTCTTTCACTTACCTTTTAAATATTCCCATAATTTCCATATAAGAGGTTTAGTTAATTTATTATGACCTAATTAATTGTCTTAATTTTAAAATGTTGCTTTTTTTACTCACTTTGACCGGTTACATTTATGCGCACTAGCAAACTCGCGCGTGAAATATAAATGACGCCATCAATAGCATTTCATTCAAAGGATTACAATGTTTAAAATGTATTTTTATTGATTCAACGCATGTGTTATTAATTCTACAAAATTGTATGTCACATTTACAAACTTTTTTTTTTGCATTACAACAAAATATTTGTAATATGGAAAATCTGTATTTTGTTTGGCTAACGAACATTTTGCATGAGTTTTGTCAAATTCACAAACATTTACAAAAGTTCTATTTGGTTCTGTTTTTATTGATATGATAAAAACTTTGTTAATTCAACAACAAAATTGTTGAATTGAAACAATATCGATTTATTAAACTGAAAATTGTGTTTTGTTAATCTGAGAAACTAGTTTTGTGTTAAACGTTTTATCCGTTTGACAAAATATTATTCAAATTGATAAACCTTAAGTTGTATTGATAAATTTCATTTATCATTACAACAATTTTTATTCAATTCAACAAAATTATTTTTGTTGAAATTTTGCAACTGAATTTTGTCAAAATTACCTGGTATTTTATTTTCAGTGATAGACCCAGCTTTAAAAGTTTTAAAAGTTAATAGTTTCGATGATCTTAAAGAGTGTTTAGGTGGAACAGCTATAAGAAGCTTGCAAAACTTCCAGTATTTGAGTCTTCAAAATATCGTAAAATGTTAAGGTAGTACAACCACACGCGAAGAAGAGGAAAATTTAACCGCCCGCCCCTGCACTTGGTTCATATCTCAGGCTTCCTTTATCACACGACCGCACAACTATGGTTTCGATCCCGAGAAACCACAGTAGAATTAACTGTCGGGAACGCCCTTTTATTCATTTTAATCAGTCGAGGTACCATGAAGGTCAAAATTAAATGAAATAGTTCATGCAATCGATGCTCCAGCTCTGGCCCCTAACAAGGGTCGAATAAAAGGGTCCTACAATTTAATACCGAATCTAAATGGCTGAATTGAGAAGCCTTCTCAGAATAGATGTCGCTGTAAAAGAACGATCTCATCCATTGCTTGGTTCCAACACATATAATTTTACGAAAGGTTTACCCGCAGTGGCTTAGAGGAACTGGTGGACAACTGAGCGAGGGATCTCAGGTTTGATCCCCAAAAAATCACACATGACATCTATAGGGTTTTAAAACTGCTCCACAAATCGCAAACGTCTTACAAACAACCGAGAGTAGACCGGCTTTGGAAGCTTCCCAATTTTGAACATATTCATTTGCAAAATATTCACCCCCTTACCTCTCAACCTAAATCATTTGAATTTTACAAGTGTCTAATCAACGTTTTTCTTTTTATTTCATTTCTCCATGCTTCAGAACAGAAAGACAACAGAAGTTTGGACTTTGAGGTATTTCAAGTTAAATATAGAGCACCTACAAATTTCAAATGTGTTTATTTTAGCCTTCCGGTAATTTCAAACAGCACCTTCAAACCCCCATTGCGTTAGCATAAGGCCCGGAAATACTTAAAAGAAAACTTCCTGTAAAACCTATCACATATGGGAACACAGCATAACTTGTGCGGTTTATTTGTCAACCGCGCGTTTATTTCCTGTTTTGCAAAATCTTTATTTTGCAAGAAAAAAACACTTGTGCATATTTTGAAAAATATTCGCATGTAGCAAGTGCTGGTGACTATATTATTTGCTTAACATACTATTTAGGTAGGTAAACACAATATAGCGACTGAAATAGAAAACAAAATTACCGACCTTCAAATTTTGCGAGTTTGTGCGTCTGCCTCTCTGACCCTGAAGCCAGAAGCTTTCGGTTGTTTAACATAAACATCGAATAATGTTTTGTATTCCAATGATAGGAATACAAATGGGTTGCGACATGTGAATTTCAATGAATTTTGAATCGAAAACCTAAGCGCACAGCCTAAAATGCTGTCAAGAAGTTTTAAAGGGGTCGCGAGGTCTTTTTTTTTATTTATGGAGAATTTCTTCAAATATCTACGAAGCTATAAAGTATCTTGTTTGGAGAGGGTAATGATCTTTTTTAATGCTGTTCACTTTATTGATATTCGCTCCTAGATGGCGCTGCTTGTTTCTTCCTTTGGTGCAGCTTCCAAAAATCTTCAATAAAACTAGTTAGTCATACAAAAAAAAATATTTATTTACGGCCATATTATTCACTGCCTTTAATCTGGGTTAAAGGTTACACCCGGGTTTAAGTGAGTTTAGCCCAAAAATGAGACCTAAGTTCATGATATTCAGTCGTTTAACCCGATCATAAACCCTGTTTTTAACTTTCTCCATTACGTAGTAAGAGAAAGATATTGTATTCGTACAAAATTACGAACTCGAGATGTTAATCAATTCTGACATTACGATGATAGGCGAACTCAAAAAAGTTGGTCGCAAGATTCTGTCCGTCTGTCTGTATGTCCCGAGGCCTACAGCCTAAGCGGCTGAACGGATTTCGTTAAAACTTCGGATTTAAGGTTTGGGGGCTTACAGTTCGGGGCCGTTTTTTGTGCATGGTAACCTCAATATTAATGGTACTTCCCATACCAGTTTGATTTGTTCGAAAACGGCTCTAACGATTTCAACACAAATTTATATTTAAGCTTAAGTAGGTGAGGTAAACATAACTGCATACTCAGCTTCCCGCTAAAAAAAAAAAAAATCGAGTAACGGTACTTTTGAAATTTGGACATATCTCGAAAACGGTTCATACGATTGTAACAAAAATTAATTTCTTATGGTCATTTCTAACTTAATGGAAAACTCATTTTTCCTCTGTATTATCGTAAGATGAATTTTTGGAAAATATAGTTTTCCCTAGTTTACCTCAAAACGGCATGATTTTGACCAAAATGCAAACATAGAGTAAAATTGATGTTTTCAAAATGATTGCGTCCTTAATTTTCAATACAATCACTGGAAACGCTTACTTTAAAAACTGCTCATATCTCGAAAACCCCATTTTCGATTTCGATAAAACCCTAAAGACCAAGTAATGCTTATATCGCGAACAATAACTTGTACTCGGTTTTCTGCTAAATAGTTAAGCAATAGTATTTTTCAAACTAAACATTGCAATATTTGGAACTGTCTGCGAAATTTTACAAAAACCGCTGTAACGATTTTGATCCAAATACATATTAAAGATAACATATTAAAGATAAAATCAGTATTCGAAATAAGATACGTACTTAGTTTTTCTCAAAAAATTCGAAAAAAACATTTTTTTTTTAATTACTTATACTTCCCAATCTATTTTCACATATCTATACTAAATTTTTGTTATAATCTCCCCCACTTCCGATAAAAATGCAATAACAGCTACGCAAAACTTCATTTTAGCAAATGTTACCCTGTTTTCAACCTTGTTGAACATGCATTAAAATAATTGCAGCCACATCATTTCACAATTAGAGTACTCCCACGTCATTTGCATCAATTTCTTTTATCTAGCATCGCGGTTCTTAGATCTATACCTACCTACTTAATAAAATAAGAAAACAACCAACCAAACTTTTGATGAACGAGAAAGTTACGTACGACCCAGTCGTGCACTTTATTTTAAACTTGACAGCGTTTAATCCGATTCGATTTAAAATGCACTCCGGAGACCAGTTTAAGTACTTCAACTCTGGTTGAAACTCAATTTCATAATAGCCGTGTTTTTTTGAGCTTCGATCTCAGCAAAGCAATGCAAAGTAGGATTTTCATTACGAAATTACAAAAACTACGCTCTACTTGACACTTCGAGACTCGTGGTATTTGTTGTAATCGCGTGCTGAAAATCCTACTTTACTTTGCTTTGCTGAGATCGAAGCTAAAAAAAATACGCCTAATATTGACATTAATTCGCCCACAGGGCGCAGGAAATAACAAAAGTAGAAAAGTGAAATAGGAAAAATGGCAACAAACTAAAATAAGGACTTCATTCGTGTAATGGACGAAACTCATGTTGATGTCTTCGTCGTCAGAAGACGAATTTGTCGAAGAGCTGATGAAACAGCAGCTGATGGTAAATCAACGTAGTCCTTGTCGTCGAATATATCGAATGCTCAAGCGGGCTTTCGTCGACGATTACGATGGGTATATTTTCGGAAATATTTCCGGCTGAAAAAGGAGACATTTTGGAGGCTATATCCGATGATTCAACATAAATCGCGGTATAATTAATGCGCCTTAAAATATAACTGGGCCCAAAACAAATGAAATAAATTTCCAAGTGACACAGAACAAAAAACAAATGTCATTTTGTAAAATTTGACATTAAATGATAAATAAATAGTTGGCGCAACAGGTCTATAGGGACCCAAGGCCTAGCTTCTCACAACCATTCGTTTGTATGAGTTTTTCATTTTTGGGACGAATCGATGGGGTCTACAATTTTATGCTGGGTCCAAACGGCTAATTGAGAAGCTCCTTCATGACAGTTATATTTACTATGGGATGTTTGTCAGACGTTCGCGAGAGGTGGCGCAGCGAAAAAAAATTGAAATTTGGGTTTTTTTGTTTTTTTTTGGGATTCGAACCTGGGACCCCTCGCTTAGTAGTCCAACACACTAACCACTAAGCCACTGCGCCTAAAAAAAATTTGACATTACGTAAGTTTAAAACTGGTTCCAATCGGTTTAAACTGTTTGAAATCCGCGTTTAAATCCATATTTAATTCAGCGGGTTTAATGCATATTTTTGAGTGAATATTATGGATATTGATTTAAATTGTCCGGCTTAAAAAATGCGGATCGGGTGTAAAATTAACTTAAACCTGGGGGTCAATTCTGGTTCCGTGAAAAAGTGAAATGAAAATGTTTTCACCCTTTCACCACAATTTCGATTCTCGTTCTACGAAAATGTGCAACCAAACATCAAACATTTTTCATTTTCAAATGAATGTTTTAAGTGAGAGATTGAAAATTGAGAACCTGATGTCGTACAACACAGTGTGCGATATAAAATTCACCACGGTATTTTCACTTATCTATTGAACGAGTATCGCTTTTTAGTACTGAGTGAATCGAAAAATTTAAAGCAGTGTATGAAAGCGAATGTGAAAAGGATTTATTCGATTCACTCTTTCACAGAACGAGAATTGACCCCCTGATTTACACCCGAAGTGAATAATAGCCGTTCGTCTTAAAATAAATTAAACTCTGGAAAAGCGACACAAAGAAAAGTCCATCCGTCCACTTTACTGGGTAAAACGCATGGAAAGCAAGATGGAGAAAAAAAAAACAGAAATTGTTTATATTCTATTCAAAAAGAGCGAGAAATAGATGGCTGCTGTTTCGTGTTTCAGCTTTGACAGCGTTCAGGTACGCCACAGAATGACAAACGAGTATTTTATATGGACTGCCAGTCAAATATCATTTCCGTTTTGTATAAATTGTGATAAACAGTGTATCTAGAAATAAATAAAATAGGAACCAGTGACATCTAGCTGTGGAATACGATCAACATAAACCAAAATAAATGTAAATCAATGCAGTCTATATATAAATATAAACAATGAATGAGCACTTTACGAAATGTGGTCGGTATTGGGCAAGAGGGCGTGACACTTTCCACACAACAAATGGAAACAAAATACTTAGTCTCAAAGTTTGTGACAGTTTCATATTTAAAATTTGGTAAAATGACTAATACTGCATTTCGAGAGTATTCTGCAAATTTGTTGGCAGTTTTTAAAACGAGGTGTGACAGCTTCTTGAAAAAAATCTTTAAAACGCTATACCTGACAGCTAAAACTGACAAAGTTCGGAATATGAAAGTATAGTAAATGCCCTCGACAAATGCGCCGAAGTAAGCCACTTACAAAACTTAACTACAAATGATTGCGTATCTCCAGGTTGATTGGGAGCTATTGACTACAAAGTTTTTTCTTTTTTTAAATCCTCGCATTTATTTGAGTTATTTGAGAACTATGTGCTGACTTTAACCATAGCTCAAAGTTTCTGGGTGAAAAGCTTTATCGTTCTGACAATAATTGTCTGACTGACACTACCCTTAAGAAGAAATATATATTTAGCTAGTAAACGATTTTTGCTCCGTTTTTTTAGATGACTGGCGCGATATTGCAGTTCTGCGTTTTATGAGGAAAACACCATCTGGATTTAACTTTAGCACGATTAAGTTGGCTTATGTTATTTGTGAAAATAGCTAAAAATTCAATTCGACATACGATTCCTATGTAATCACATCACATTGTTTGCTTAAGACAGATTAGTCCCCCGAAATTTCATCGTGCTTCTCACTTAAGTTTAGTAGGCATGCAGACAGACAGAGTAGCTTCATACCAATAAGTGTGTATAAGGTCACTCATTTACATGGACAGTACCACCAGATGAGCTTAGGTGAATTTGGAAACACTCACCCGCTGTAAAGAACAGAAAAAAAAAACTATTATAGTTCAAAGCTCTTTTAGAAATTGACATGTGTTTTCAAATAAAAAAGAGGTATAATATAAGAATCCCCTCGACAGCATGCCAAGGTCGTGTCGTCTCCCCAGTGAATGTCTGGTCAACGTCATGGACAAATTGAAAAATAGCACAAGAAAAGATAGCTCTACCCATAATAAATATCCCAAACCGTGTGACACCAACTTTACTAATTATTTTTGGCAGCGGAAAATTTTAAAACCCGCTCATGACCCTACAAAGCTACAGCCGCCCACTAAACTTGAACCTGAGTTCTGTCGCCATCTGCGTTAGAAATATCTCCACACCACAGAAATGCCCATACATACTCATAGTTAATTTAGCGATCCGTACTAAAATTCAACCACCGACCGTCGACATTTTCATGGCAAACAGCCATCCTTCGATGTCGTCGCGTATGCAGACCAGACTGATACTGCCAGTGCGCGGGATATGCAGTTTATGTGCGAAAAGTTTCCACCCAAAAACAAAACACATTTTGGTATTATACTCCATCCATCCGTGCAGTTATCCGCACATTCAAATATTTTGCCGAAAACTTTTCGCAAACAATTATTTATGAATATTCAATGGAAACAGTTGCCATGTAGCGTCTCCTACATTCTTTGCTACGCCAATATGTTGTTCGATGTGAGCGAGCCATTAAAATTGACTTAACCCACAGTGTCGCACCATCGCAGCAGTTATTTTTGTGGTGCGACGGGAACAAAAGCTCACTGAACACACCCATCATGGGAAATTGACAACCATGAGAAGTTATGGCAACACTAGGAGAAAAGTTTTTTTTTTCTGTTTTTGCTTTTTGCGCACCAAACTTCGTTCGATCCGGATTTACCTGAACGAGATGAGGAGAAATTTATGCTTAGCGATGGAAACTTTTTCCATTTTGACAGCTTTTTTTTTTTTGCTGTTGTGCTGAAATTAAATTCAGTTGGGTGCTGTCCCCCGAAACATTGAGCATTTTTGTTTCTCAATCAAAAATTACTTTGTTCTTGATCCTTTTTATTTTGGTTGGCATTTTAATTTACTTTCTGTATATTTGAATCGGTAGGTGGTGGCGGCTCTGGTTGAACAAGTACACATTCTAAGCAAGGTCTCTCTTGGCAGCTAAATCTATGCGGGGTTGGGAGCAAATCGAAGGAATATTGATGGGAGTTTGTGATGATTGAAAAAAGTTCATCCGTGCAAATCGAAAAACAGCTGAAAAAAGGTTGCGGCCTTCTGATTAAGATTCAAAAACAGTCAGAGAGAGAGAGAGGGGGTAAATCAAAGAAACAGCAGCAACTTAGCAACTTAACTTTGCAATTTCTTTCTCTGCGCGACGGGGAGTGGGAACGGGAAGGTTCTGGAGGGAGAAGAGCCTCTTCATGAGTAAAGTAAATAAAATCGCAATCGCAAATAGGATTTTCTTTGAATTGGTGCTGTGATTTTGGGCAACGATAGTTTGCTGGGGTAAGAGGGCGTACGGTTTGCCGTAATTGGAAGGATCATTTATTGACAGTATGCATCTAGGTAATAGTTGTGTGTTAAATGGAAAACGGTGGGCTATGGAAATAACTCCATGATCGGTCTAGCTCCATATACGACTGATATTAGAAGCATAAATATAAAAAGTCTAAATAATGTTTCAGACTTGAATTCAATTTTTTTTTCAGGGTATTTCCTTCTTCTACAAGACGCTACGAGGACCGACTGTTTTCAGCTCGCAATATTGCGAGATTTACACCAACAAGACCACTCCCCTAAGTTCCTCCTAGATACCCCAACCATCAGTAAGTTTGTGACTTATCAAAGGATTCGCTTGCGAGTTTTTTGTGCTAGTTCAGCAATTATAACGTGCGAAGTCGGAAAGCTAAGTTCTTCGTGAGCGAAGCAATCAATTTGATCAATTCCAATTGAAAAGTCAAACGCGGGCTGACGTGAAATAAAACCAAATGAAATAAGACCAAATTCCCAAAATAGTGTGCCAGAAGCGACCAAATGCAACAGCTTCGTTTGGATGCTACAGGCAACCATGCTGGTGTGCAAGACGCATGCGCTTTTACGAAAGGCATTGTCGATCGCCGAGTCCTTGAAGAGTGAAAAGGTGACGCATTTTCTACTCCTCTGTGTGGCCCTCAACAAGGCAGATATCAAGTCGAAGAAGATATCCGAAGCTCTGCGATCAACTAAGAGCAGAATCTCATTGTACAGCAGCAGATCGACGAGGTCGGAAAAATCTGAATAAAATACGTCCGCAATAATTAGGCTTAGGGATACAGTTTTTTTATTTATTTGATTACAAACAATTCACACACTTTGACCTGAGAGGGTACTATCAACCGAATACTCGACGTGGTGAGCGACGGACTGCTCTTCGAACTCCGTTCCTACGTCCCCTCCTATTGTTGTTGTTTCTCCTTCCTGGCCTTCCCCTGCGGTTCCTGAATCTCAGACCAGTGATTCTAACCCTTCTCCGAGTTGAGGCGGCAGCAGCTACAGTTGTTGTTGTTGTTGTTGCGTTCTGAGCCTCCACAGTTGCTAGTATGGCAAGCAATCCAAACACGGCTAAGAACCACAAGTATAACTTCATTGTATATATATAGCGCGTTATCTGCTAGCAAAGATAAATCGAGGAGAAGTGATAGTGTTCAGCTACTTACATTTCCTTTTATTGGAAACGAAGTGACTGCGAAACTGTGTACGGGAAGCACATAATGTTTTGACAAAAAACAGCTTTATTTGTTGATACCTGTACTTTGTGTCGTGTGCATAGTGTGCTTTGTAAACTGTTTATAAACGATGCTGAAGAGAGTATTAGACGATATGTTTAATGAACATACGTATGCTGAAAATCATATGCTAACAATTCTCAGCAAATATGCATATGTTCGTCTGGCGTATATCTAATGCCCTATTACACGATACAACATATCGTGCTGAAAAATTGACAGATCGCGATTTAGCATATCGATATTCTGTGATTCTGGTGAAATGTACGTGTAGTGTATTATTTACTGTAGTATTTAATAACAAATATGAATGCTATTTATATTCTACGGTACGAGTTCAATCATCGTTTAAATTCATTGATTAAATTGTATTTGTGTTCATCGTTTTTGTTTCGTTTTTACCATCCAAGATGTCGAGCAGTGCACAAGCCAATTTACGTTTCGCAAATGCAATTCACCTGCAATATAAGCTGTTTTTTATTATCAGCTATGATCCATATAGAATATAGATCATCGATTTACATGCACTTACAACAACAGCACATGATCCTACTTCTCATCGAGATCACGAATCATGATCTGAAAATTATTTCTACTATTTCCGACAGGTGGCTTGTTTTATTTTTAAGTGTTGATGAGCCTGTAAACGATAGCCACACAATCACGTTTGCAGACTAAAAAATGGAACAGAAAAAATCAATTGATTTGTTCGCATTCGAATGAACTCCCCGTTCGTATTCCGAGTTATTTTGTTTTTTCTCGTTCTATAAAGGTGACCAGCCAAGCATTTGATAAACAATTAAATACATACATGTTCCATATTTATTTCTAAAAAACTTATTAAGCAAAACAATATTTATGAAATGTTTAGAAATGTTTTGCCGGTTTGGATCTGAACACCGAAAAAACATTTATGAAATGTTTCACAGTTACCCAATCGTGATGGGAAATAATTCTTTTTTTACAAGTTTCCCTGCAGAAAGTGAGCGCTGTTTTTCGATTATTATTTGTTTTTAAATAAAATAAAAATGTCCAGAAAAGCTTTGAATACCTAATAAGAAAGTGATTCATTTAATACGATTATTTGAATCTGATAATAATCCCACCACATTATTCTCTTCTAGTCCAAAACAGGATAAAGTTATAACATTTCATAAACATTTAATAAATAAATTTCAGAAATCTTTTATAAATGTTTATAAAATCTGTCCGATTTGCTTCAGAAACATTCCATAAACATTTCTGAAATATTTCGGTGGTCTGGACACACCTTAATATGCATATTTGAACATAAAATACTAAATTTGTTTCACAAAAATATATTCGAAAAGAAAAATTATGCAAATTTGATTGAAATATGGTAACACCCCCGACATTGCAAGTGAAATGACATGTGCCTTGTGTGACGTCACGTTGAGGAGAATATTTGCAATATGGCTGGTGGCAATATGAAGTTTGAAATACCCTGTATTATCTGTTTTGTTTTTGAAAGCAACTGTTGCCACAATTCCAAAATTAAACTTTTCAAAGATCCGTTTTGTGATCAGATCACGCTAATAATAAAAAAACAGCTATTATCGCCAATAGTGTCGTATTCGACGACGACGACGACAGCTGTGGCGTTGCTCGTTTGCGAAGCAGTCTTGCGTTTGCGTCCAGACGTTGATGGCTGCTGCATTTCTGGTACACCCAAGTCATTCAAAATCGACTTGTCAGAAACGGCGGATTGCTTAAAAATTCACCAAGACCATTGACGAAGTTGATTTCGTTGAATGATGGTTATCTTTGTTTTAAATACTTCCAAACAGTCTCAGTCGACTGGCTGGTGGCTTGGCCGGATTTACTGGCGCGATTCATTTTAAAGAAGACCCGCAGATTGGTCCACCTTGCCTTACAATCCTCCAACGGGTATTGGCCAAAACTCTCTGCTATTTTCTTCCCACCGGGCGTTTTGGGCAACTTATATTCTGTAGCGGATATATCCCACAACGTGCGGCACTGTTCGACGGCTATTATTAGTTTTACGATGTCTTCGTTCGACCAATCCCCCTTTGACTTAGCTCTTACTTTTTGCCTTTTGCCACAATCGGACTCCTGCGAATCATCAGGATGCCTTGGATCCTTATTATTCTTATCTTCGATGATAAGCTTCGAACCAACCAACTCAGACATTTTTATTTTTATTCTAACACCAAAAATCAAGACAATATCAACAGAAAAAACAATTGCGGCGCGTTCAAAATTTACCGAAACTTCAAAAATATCAAAACCGTATGCTGATTATCCTACTTTAGCTCGTCAGCATACATCATACGAGTCAGCAGACGCCGAAAATTTGTCCGAATGTCAGCATACGGTCCCAACATACATAATATGCTGAATAGTCAACAAATTTGCCAACAAACACCTTTTAGCATACATATGAAGACAGAAATTAAAATCGCTATTACACGATATGGTGTGATTGGGACACATTTTTCAGCATACGTATGCTGATTCAATATATCTTATAATACTAGTTTAGATGCGTAATAATCTAAAATCGAAGTTATGCGACTAGCAACTGTTGCGGGAGGTATGAGTATGAGTCTTTTAACGTTTCTCGTCGAAGGCAGTTTAATATGACTACAGGGATTAGCAGTTACAGCTAATTAGTGGACAAAGATGCGATCAAACTTGCCCTACAAAGCGAATGCGACGACGATACACCCAAAATATATTTCATGGAAATATTGCGCCAACCTTTCTTTACTTATAAGCGAGGGTAGTGCCTTCCTTCAATTTGGTGGTCTGTTGGTCAGAATGCATAGGCCACAAATGATATTACAAAAAGCGGAAGCAAGAATATTGCTGAGGTATATATAAATATTGTGCCTTTAAATTGTGTTCGTTTGTCGCCGCTTCACGCCTTAACGCATTTACCGATTTTAACCAAACTTTCACACGTTTTGGTTTTTGTGAAGTTTGGTTGAAATTGGGAAACGTATGTGTGTTGTGCGTGTGTGAAAAAACACATGAATTTCAGTACATTTTGGGTTTCTTCCACACATTAACATCTATATAGTCGGGTAATTCGGATTTGAATGATTTTATTTTTATTTTGTTTGTCTTGAATCAGGGATGGTTTGGGAAAAATTCGGAAAATACTCAACAGGTGGCGCTGTAGGCACATTTCATGTATCTTCTATCTTCTTCTGTATATATATATATAAATCTGATTGTGATTGAATGCGTGAACCGATTTTGTTTCTGGAAACTTCAAATGAAAGATGACGTTAATACCAAGGTTTGTATGTACATACGGTCGTTGTATGTGTATTGGTTATACGAGTTACAGGCATTTTAGTGAACAAACATGTGTTGTCGACCTCAGAAAGCCCTCAACCACTTTAAATGAAATTCTGTGGATATGCATGGTTGGTTACATCTTAAAGGACAAGATAGTTTTGGACCCGATAGGGGGAGCTGTTGTCCATCTTTGAAGCCACTAAACAGATTTCAAGGAAATTTTTGTGGATAGGTATGGTTAACCCGATGTTTCCATTCTTGCCGTGCTGAAGGGTAGTGGCCGCAAATCGCAACCATTTAACAGTATGTGATGTGGCATGTGGCATATGTGTGAGTAGGCTGTACGCTTAAGTAGTCCAGGATTCTAACCACAAAAAACACTGTGTTTACAAGTCCCAACTACTGATATTTATTGTTCTATAGTACCTATATCGAAAGTGAAGTGAAAAAAAATTATCCGAACGGTGATACTTACTTCCCGGGCTTCTTCGAGCGATAAACATGACATCACCTTACGATTTTTCAAAGAAAAGCTAAAATCGATTATGGGTTTCATCGTTAAACACAATGTTTTTGGACGATCGCGTTTCTGGATGAAATTGGTGCAAATGAAGTGGGAGTTTCTAATTGTGAAAGGAAGTGGCTGCAATTTTTTTAAGGTGCGTATTCAACAAGGCTGAAAACAGGGTAATATTTGCTAAAATGAAGTTTTGCGTAGCTGTTATTGCATTTTTATCGGAAGTGGGGGAGATTATAACAAAAATTTATCATAGATATGTGAAAATAGATTGGGAAGTATGAGTAATTAAAAAAAATGATTTTTTCGAATTTTTTGAGAAAATCTAAGTACGTATCTTATTTTGAATACTGATTTTATCTTTAATATGTATTTGGATCAAAATCGTTACAGCGGTTTTTGTAAAATTTCGCAGACAAAACAGTTCCAAATATTGCTATGTTTAGTTTTAAAAATACAAAATACTATTGCTTAACTATTTAGCAGAAAACCGAGTACAAGTTATTGTTCGCGATGTAAGCATTACTTGGTTTTGTCGAAATAGAAAATGGGGTTTTCGAGATATGAGCAGTTTTTAAAATTTCGGCATTTTGGTGATTCGAATTGAAAACTAAGGACGCAATAATTTTCGAGATATGTCCAAATGTTTCAAAAGTACCGTTACTCAATTTTTTAGCGGAAAACTGAGTATGCAGTTGTATTTACCTCACCTACTTAAGCTTAAATAAAATTAAATAATTTGTGTTGAAATCGTAAGAGCCGTTTTCGAACAAATCAAACTGGTATGAACATTTTGTATGGGAAGTACCATTAATATTGAGGTCACCACGCCAAAAAAAAAAACAGCCCCGAACGAAATCCGTTCAGCCGCTTAGGCTGTAGGCCTCGGGACATACAGACAGACAGACAGACGGACGGACACTTTTTTGAGTTCGCCTATCATCGTAATGTCAGAATTGATTAACATCTCGAGTTCGAAATTTTGTACGAATAGAATATCTTTATCTTACTACGTAATGGAGAAAGTTAAAAATAATCCAAATCCAATCAACGGAAATTAAAATGTACGAGAAAGAACGGAACTGAAAATGTGTACCAGCAAAATTGTAAATAAACATGTTTACTGATTTGTACCCTAATTATGTGCCACGCATTAAAGTTTTGCTGCTTTCAGTTTTTTTTTAATTCACACGAACTCTTTTTATTTAGTATTCAGACATTTTATATTCATAAGCGTTTTTTTTATTTTTGCTAAAAACAAAAAAAGCACCACTGAAAAGTTTTTGGTAGACATTTTTTATGAATAAAAAGAATGTCATAGGACTAAATGTGAAAAGCAAAATAAAGATACCGCCGTCAGTTTAGAAAATAAGCCTCCAAATTTTGGTTGCAAAATGATGACTGCACATTTCTTATTGTTTCTCACCGCAATTTATGATAGGAAACTGATTTTTTTTGTGATTTTTCTTACACTTTCTTAAGCGACGGTACAGTTTGTTTAGTTTTGTTTAATGATGTCGTTAGTTGTTTAACAAATCTATCATTTGTACAAAATATTCGAATAGTCGAAATATCGAAAAAAAAAAAAAAATGGTAAGGAAATAAAAAGGAAAAATAGGTTGCGAAAGTTAAAAAAAATTCTTAGGCGAATAAGCGAACATTTTTTTAAATCGATATTCTTAAAATAATATTCATTACGGAATGACTTAAAAAAAATCCTTTTCTTTATATCGTTCAATTTGAACATTCATTGCCCTGCAATTATTGCGAATGGTTGTTTTAAGTATTTTCTATGAAATATTTTCTTGATTAATGATTTGCGGTGTTTAGAACTGATTTTTATTGCATGGTGTCTAGCTACAAAATTAGTTTCACTTGATACCAAGAATAAAGAAAATCGAACAATTTTTCATATATGTAGCGAACATTTTCAACCCAACACAGCCACCATATTTACTTGATAACATGCACCGTCCTACATTTGACTTCTTCCTGCTACTTATCTTGTGATTGAAGGATGCATCTATGGAACAATGCTAGCCCGAATGCGATAAGACAAATAAAATGTCTGAGTACTGCTACAAAAAACAGGGACTGCTCTGACAGCTGCGAAAAAACATCCAAAACCGCTGATTTTTGTAAGCAGTTCTACCTGATTATTAGTAAAAAATAAACTAGCAGTGACCGAAATATTCCTTTCATATAAATTGATAGACAGTTGCTTTTGTTCTTGTTTCCTCGCACTCTTTATAAAGTGATAGGTTTGCAATACGTGATAATAATGTTGTGCGATTTTTTGCGAGATTTAACTTTTAACATCACCTTGGGAGAAAAATAAATTTTCGGTCATTGCTGTGGGGCTTTTGTTCACATAGTCAGGTAACACTGTTTACAAAAATCAGCGGAATTATATATATACAGTAGGGCATGAGAAAACAAGGACAATGGCAAGTATCAATAAAATAAATGCGAAAAACAGGTTTTTTATTTTATTTTCCTGCTGACACTGGAAACTCCAATCAAAATAGCGAAAATTTAGTATATTAGTATTTGCATGGAAACTACTTAAATTTAAAGTCGAAAATAAAATAAGTTTATTGGTAAGGCCCCAACTATGTTAAGTAAAAAAAATTTTCGCTCTTTAAACTCCCTTTTTACCCTTCTGAAAGGTAAAAAAATCCCCTTCGAGTAGTTTTAATAATTGGTAGAATCCACGTCAATCTGGTTGCTTTAGTTATGTCGGATTTGCCAATACTCGGTCGCCTCTTCACCGCTTTAGGATGACTTTTTTATCTAATAACCGCATTCTCGAAAGCTGTTATCATTTCTGTCAGAAAGTGTGGCTTTGGCAGTGCCTCTTATTTGCGATATTTCGCGTGCAATTAATATCTAGACACATGAGTGGCCCAAGAACGCTTCCCTGTGGGATACCAGTATTTTTCTGTTAGATCGTGTTGGCTACTCTCAATTTTTAAGGCGGATCTTGTCTAAAATACAATTTTAGGCCTTGGTTACAACACCTCATTTCCTATTCTTTTCTTCACAAGCTTTATCAAGCCGCTCGATAATTTGCTATACAACTCCGTCGACCGTCTCATACTGGTTTCAAGATGTTTAATGGTTACGGAAATATTGCAAGCAATTGAACCAAGTGAACTAGGTCTGTTTCAGAATCATAATCAACTTCGACAGCTCTTCATCGAGTTGGAATGGAATAGTATCTAACCATGTCGTCAACTCTGCATAGGTTTCTAATTGGTTTTCATGCTTTTTGAAGTCGCGTTTTGAGAAGTTCCCTATATTCCGAGTCGAAACTTGTTTAGCCTTAAACTTCCACAAGGGTGTATGGGTCATCAAATTTTCCTATCTCGCTTGGAGTTTTGCTGATGAATAAGCATGCAAACAAAAACGTCGGCGATACAACGCACTTTCCGTGACACCATATAAAGGGTATTTTTTTTTTATAGGTATAGAACTTTGAAATGATTTTTTTAAATTGGCATGAAATTTACTTTATTCGAAAGATAATCTTCTGGCATTATAATTTAAATATGATTTCTGGCATATGACCGCCACGGCTGGCTCGGACGTAGTCTCATCTGGAGGTACAATTTTCGATGACTTTTTCCAACATTTGTGGCCGTATATCGACAATAACGCGGCGAATGTTGTCCTCCAAGTGGTCAATCGTTTCGGGCTTATCGGCGTAGACTAGCGACTTCACATATCTCCACAGAAAATAGTCAAGCGGCGTTAAATCGCACGATCACGGGTCCGCAACGTGAAATAACCGCATAGTACCAAACGTTTCCTTCAATAAATCAATTTTAATTTTGGCAAGAGCTGTGTGACATGTTGCGCCGTCTCGTTGAAACAACAGCTCCTGCACATCATGGCTGTTCAATTGATGAACGAAAAAGTCAGTAATCATGGCTCTATAGCGGTCACCATTGACTGTAACGTTCTGGCCAGCATCGTTTTTAAAGAAGTACGGACCAATTATTCCACCAACCCATAAAGCACACCAAACAGTCAGTTTTGTTTATTGACGTATCCATTCAACCAAAAGTGAGCTTCATCGCTAAACAAAATTCGCTTATTTTATTATTAGGATACGTATTTCGAACAGAACCATGATTTTCAAAATGAATTTGCACAATTTGGAAGCGTTGTTCAGGCGTCAGTCTATTCATGTTGAAATGCCAAACCAAACTAAAAATTAATCACTTGACAGCTGACAAAATGGCCGCCAGTTAAAATAATGTTGCCAACTTAAAGTTCTATACCTGTGAAAAAACACCCTTTACTATTAAATGGACGGTTGCAAAGCGAAAACGATCGTTCAGGTGATTCAATCAGATTTACTTGCGAAGGAGTTGGATTGACGTCCTGTTCAGGGATGAAAAATTACCTGTGTTGATTGTAAGCAAATCTTAGTTCCGATTGTATTTTTTACTTTCGTATACGAATAGGAGAAAAAAACTTTTTCGTACAAAATTTCGAATGATTTCGAGATGTTTATCAGTTCCATGTCCCATGTAATATCACACAATTCAGTTCGTCTAGCCGGATCATTTTCAAACTTCGTTTTTAGAGTTTGTGGGCTTAAAGTTTGAAGCCATTATTTTGCACGGCGACTTTAAAATTTGGATTTTTCAAATACTATTTTTAACGAAGTTCCCTAAAAGCCCTGAATTTGCCTTCCAACTTGTTTATCTGCATAATAATGAACTTTCACTATCTCCAAATCAATTCCAATTTCACTAAAAAATCTCGTGAGATTCAAAAGATAAAAAAATTCTATATCGTTATTATTATATACACAGAACCTGTAAAACATTCTAACCGAAACTTTTGAGTAATGGATAATAGCACTAATTATGGATACACAAATACAACAAAAACCCTTAGAAATAAAAGAAATTAAATTTTACTCTAAAGTCCGCTTTTGGTAGATAGTGAATTCTAAGTCCCACCCAGCATTTCATAGAAATGAAATAAATGAACAGAAATTGTTATCATTGGAAAGCAATGAGAAATTTAAAAAAGTAAAAACGTTTGAAATTTGTATAACCTTTAGTTGTTAATACCTGCAACCGTACCAATATTCGACTGCCCTAATAAATGAAGGCTCCACACTTTCTACATTCAGCAAAAATTCCTATACATGCAAGCAAGCCCTAAGTTCCCGAAGTAAAACTTACTTAATTTTACTAACTTATGTAACAATAAACAACTTGGAACTTACCCCAGTGGAAATTCCAACTATAAATGGATTTGACAGATGCCACTTTAGATTTGACTTGTGTGGATTTCGATTTGGTATTTCAGATTTTGATTTGAAATTGCAGATTTCTGCTCCCAAATCGACCATTAAGTCCGAATTTTATTGATTAATGTGTGAATTGGGTTGGCCGCAAAAAAAATTTTTTTTTGTTTACTAGGTTCATCGTAATTAATTTTTACACAATTGGAAACAATTTAACTTAAAAACTATTTATCATACCCGTAAAACAAATAATTCAGCTAAAAAAGCCATTCTTTCAACTTAAATCAATTTGTAACCGCCGGCTGTCTGTCACAAACATTGGTATTAGTGAAAGTAAGTCATGTAACTTGCAAATCTGAGAAAAAAAAATTCGATTTCTGAAAATTGAACCGGATCAAAAATAAAAATTATATTTTTTGGCAAATCGAAAAGGAAATTAGCCAGCGGTGACTAAAATCTAGCTTTTCCGTAGGTACATATCTAAAATGTGTTATTGCTAAGAGCCAATGAGTATTAATAAACATTTTTTTCAAAATAAAAAAATACTCTTTGAATGTAACTTTTTATTTTTTTAAAGTCCATTGTAACTTAAAAGTTATGATTGACATTGATGTAAAATAAAAATCTGATGCTCTGATGGAGGATCTCACTAAGCATAAGTGTGATGTTGTTTGGAAAATATTGGTAAGTGTTCTGATAGCATATCTTACAAACAAATCAAATTCCTGGTCGCTCTTTTAGAGAATGTTGCATGCTCGCAGCCCCCTCTACACGGAGAAGATTCGAAATTGCCCCAGTCAAACAATGCGGAGGAAAAAGACTGAGGAGTTTCTTTTTCATGCTCAAAATCAGACGCATCGTAGTTTGTTGAAAATTCTCAAGACAATGCATTTGATGAGGGTGAACCGGAGGTTAGAGGTGTGTGGGGAGGCCCTCATGAATGTGGCGTTTAAATTAAGCGGACGTACAGCTCATAAAAGACCGATTGAGACTAATTCACTCCTCAAATTTGTCTGAGGAACCAATTTATCTCGATTCTTCTCAAAAATGAATTCACCAAGAGTCGATTCATCTAAAAAACTAGATCGTATGTAGCGTCGAATAAATCCGACTTTTACTTCCAGAAATTGCAAAAGTTCGTGGAACAAGTAATGGGCGACTATATATAGAGTTGAAAGCTCGCCGAGTGATGCCGTGGAAATTTCAGTTCGTCAACTTCGAGTTCTACAACCTTTTAGCACTGGCCCTTGTTGACCAATTAGAGGATATACCCAAAAATCTAACCGACATCCCCCAAAAGGACCGCCTGATAGTTCTCCTCAAACTACAATCTGACATAGAGAAGGAGCCAGCTCAGTATGAATTTGGCAACAGAGCGACTTACCAGGACGTCGACGCTGCTGACAAAAATTTGGCCCAACTTAAGTAGCCATTCTCGTATAGCTTTTGTCATATATTTTCGCTCGAGCAATGCTTTTCATAGATCCCTAAATACGAGACTGACAAAACGGCTGGAATTCGCCCAATATCCCATCGAGAGGGCGTACTTGTGGCACGAGGTGGCCAGGACTAGCCTAAAACTAAACCAATTCGACAAGTGCTGCTCGATTGCAGACCCGTGTACTGCAGGTGAGATATATGAAAGCCAGTCAGACATTTGCGACTGAATGGTGTGCCATTTATAGAAGCGACCAAGTGCGACAGCTTCGTTTGGATGCTACACGCATGCGCTTTTACGAAAAATCGAAAAGGTGTCGACAACATTGCACAAGGCATTGTCGATCGCCGAGTCCTTGAAGAGTGAAAAGGTGACGCATTTTCTACTCCTCTGTGTGGCCCTCAACAAGGCAGATATCAAGTCGAAGAAGACATCCGAAGCTCTGCGATCAACTAAGAGCAGATCGACGAGGTCGGAAAAATCTGAATAAAATACGTCCGCAATAATTAGGCTTAGGGATACAGTTTTTTTATTTATTTGATTACAAACAATTCACACACTTTGACCTGAGAGGGTACTATCAACCGAATACTCGACGTGGTGAGCGACGGACTGCTCTTCGAACTCCGTTCCTACGTCCCCTCCTATTGTTGTTGTTTCTCCTTCCTGGCCTTCCCCTGCGGTTCCTGAATCTCAGACCAGTGATTCTAACCCTTCTCCGAGTTGAGGCGGCAGCAGCTACAGTTGTTGTTGTTGTTGTTGCGTTCTGAGCCTCCACAGTTGCTAGTATGGCAAGCAATCCAAACACGGCTAAGAACCACAAGTATAACTTCATTGTATATATATAGCGCGTTATCTGCTAGCAAAGATAAATCGAGGAGAAGTGATAGTGTTCAGCTACTTACATTTCCTTTTATTGGAAACGAAGTGACTGCGAAACTGTGTACGGGAAGCACATAATGTTTTGACAAAAAACAGCTTTATTTGTTGATACCTGTACTTTGTGTCGTGTGCATAGTGTGCTTTGTAAACTGTTTATAAACGATGCTGAAGAGAGTATTAGACGATATGTTTAATGAACATACGTATGCTGAAAATCATATGCTAACAATTCTCAGCAAATATGCATATGTTCGTCTGGCGTATATCTAATGCCCTATTACACGATACAACATATCGTGCTGAAAAATTGACAGATCGCGATTTAGCATATCGATATTCTGTGATTCTGGTGAAATGTACGTGTAGTGTATTATTTACTGTAGTATTTAATAACAAATATGAATGCTATTTATATTCTACGGTACGAGTTCAATCATCGTTTAAATTCATTGATTAAATTGTATTTGTGTTCATCGTTTTTGTTTCGTTTTTACCATCCAAGATGTCGAGCAGTGCACAAGCCAATTTACGTTTCGCAAATGCAATTCACCTGCAATATAAGCTGTTTTTTATTATCAGCTATGATCCATATAGAATATAGATCATCGATTTACATGCACTTACAACAACAGCACATGATCCTACTTCTCATCGAGATCACGAATCATGATCTGAAAATTATTTCTACTATTTCCGACAGGTGGCTTGTTTTATTTTTAAGTGTTGATGAGCCTGTAAACGATAGCCACACAATCACGTTTGCAGACTAAAAAATGGAACAGAAAAAATCAATTGATTTGTTCGCATTCGAATGAACTCCCCGTTCGTATTCCGAGTTATTTTGTTTTTTCTCGTTCTATAAAGGTGACCAGCCAAGCATTTGATAAACAATTAAATACATACATGTTCCATATTTATTTCTAAAAAACTTATTAAGCAAAACAATTTTTATGAAATGTTTAGAAATGTTTTGCCGGTTTGGATCTGAACACCGAAAAAACATTTATGAAATGTTTCACAGTTACCCAATCGTGATGGGAAATAATTCTTTTTTTACAAGTTTCCCTGCAGAAAGTGAGCGCTGTTTTTCGATTATTATTTGTTTTTAAATAAAATAAAAATGTCCAGAAAAGCTTTGAATACCTAATAAGAAAGTGATTCATTTAATACGATTATTTGAATCTGATAATAATCCCACCACATTATTCTCTTCTAGTCCAAAACAGGATAAAGTTATAACATTTCATAAACATTTAATAAATAAATTTCAGAAATCTTTTATAAATGTTTATAAAATCTGTCCGATTTGCTTCAGAAACATTCCATAAACATTTCTGAAATATTTCGGTGGTCTGGACACACCTTAATATGCATATTTGAACATAAAATACTAAATTTGTTTCACAAAAATATATTCGAAAAGAAAAATTATGCAAATTTGATTGAAATATGGTAACACCCCCGACATTGCAAGTGAAATGACATGTGCCTTGTGTGACGTCACGTTGAGGAGAATATTTGCAATATGGCTGGTGGCAATATGAAGTTTGAAATACCCTGTATTATCTGTTTTGTTTTTGAAAGCAACTGTTGCCACAATTCCAAAATTAAACTTTTCAAAGATCCGTTTTGTGATCAGATCACGCTAATAATAAAAAACAGCTATTATCGCCAATAGTGTCGTATTCGACGACGACGACGACAGCTGTGGCGTTGCTCGTTTGCGAAGCAGTCTTGCGTTTGCGTCCAGACGTTGATGGCTGCTGCATTTCTGGTACACCCAAGTCATTCAAAATCGACTTGTCAGAAACGGCGGATTGCTTAAAAATTCACCAAGACCATTGACGAAGTTGATTTCGTTGAATGATGGTTATCTTTGTTTTAAATACTTCCAAACAGTCTCAGTCGACTGGCTGGTGGCTTGGCCGGATTTACTGGCGCGATTCATTTTAAAGAAGACCCGCAGATTGGTCCACCTTGCCTTACAATCCTCCAACGGGTATTGGCCAAAACTCTCTGCTATTTTCTTCCCACCGGGCGTTTTGGGCAACTTATATTCTGTAGCGGATATATCCCACAACGTGCGGCACTGTTCGACGGCTATTATTAGTTTTACGATGTCTTCGTTCGACCAATCCCCCTTTGACTTAGCTCTTACTTTTTGCCTTTTGCCACAATCGGACTCCTGCGAATCATCAGGATGCCTTGGATCCTTATTATTCTTATCTTCGATGATAAGCTTCGAACCAACCAACTCAGACATTTTTATTTTTATTCTAACACCAAAAATCAAGACAATATCAACAGAAAAAACAATTGCGGCGCGTTCAAAATTTACCGAAACTTCAAAAATATCAAAACCGTATGCTGATTATCCTACTTTAGCTCGTCAGCATACATCATACGAGTCAGCAGACGCCGAAAATTTGTCCGAATGTCAGCATACGGTCCCAACATACATAATATGCTGAATAGTCAACAAATTTGCCAACAAACACCTTTTAGCATACATATGAAGACAGAAATTAAAATCGCTATTACACGATATGGTGTGATTGGGACACATTTTTCAGCATACGTATGCTGATTCAATATATCTTATAATACTAGTTTAGATGCGTAATAATCTAAAATCGAAGTTATGCGACTAGCAACTGTTGCGGGAGGTATGAGTATGAGTCTTTTAACGTTTCTCGTCGAAGGCAGTTTAATATGACTACAGGGATTAGCAGTTACAGCTAATTAGTGGACAAAGATGCGATCAAACTTGCCCTACAAAGCGAATGCGACGACGATACACCCAAAATATATTTCATGGAAATATTGCGCCAACCTTTCTTTACTTATAAGCGAGGGTAGTGCCTTCCTTCAATTTGGTGGTCTGTTGGTCAGAATGCATAGGCCACAAATGATATTACAAAAAGCGGAAGCAAGAATATTGCTGAGGTATATATAAATATTGTGCCTTTAAATTGTGTTCGTTTGTCGCCGCTTCACGCCTTAACGCATTTACCGATTTTAACCAAACTTTCACACGTTTTGGTTTTTGTGAAGTTTGGTTGAAATTGGGAAACGTATGTGTGTTGTGCGTGTGTGAAAAAACACATGAATTTCAGTACATTTTGGGTTTCTTCCACACATTAACATCTATATAGTCGGGTAATTCGGATTTGAATGATTTTATTTTTATTTTGTTTGTCTTGAATCAGGGATGGTTTGGGAAAAATTCGGAAAATACTCAACAGGTGGCGCTGTAGGCACATTTCATGTATCTTCTATCTTCTTCTGTATATATATATATAAATCTGATTGTGATTGAATGCGTGAACCGATTTTGTTTCTGGAAACTTCAAATGAAAGATGACGTTAATACCAAGGTTTGTATGTACATACGGTCGTTGTATGTGTATTGGTTATACGAGTTACAGGCATTTTAGTGAACAAACATGTGTTGTCGACCTCAGAAAGCCCTCAACCACTTTAAATGAAATTCTGTGGATATGCATGGTTGGTTACATCTTAAAGGACAAGATAGTTTTGGACCCGATAGGGGGAGCTGTTGTCCATCTTTGAAGCCACTAAACAGATTTCAAGGAAATTTTTGTGGATAGGTATGGTTAACCCGATGTTTCCATTCTTGCCGTGCTGAAGGGTAGTGGCCGCAAATCGCAACCATTTAACAGTATGTGATGTGGCATGTGGCATATGTGTGAGTAGGCTGTACGCTTAAGTAGTCCAGGATTCTAACCACAAAAAACACTGTGTTTACAAGTCCCAACTACTGATATTTATTGTTCTATAGTACCTATATCGAAAGTGAAGTGAAAAAAAATTATCCGAACGGTGATACTTACTTCCCGGGCTTCTTCGAGCGATAAACATGACATCACCTTACGATTTTTCAAAGAAAAGCTAAAATCGATTATGGGTTTCATCGTTAAACACAATGTTTTTGGACGATCGCGTTTCTGGATGAAATTGGTGCAAATGAAGTGGGAGTTTCTAATTGTGAAAGGAAGTGGCTGCAATTTTTTTAAGGTGCGTATTCAACAAGGCTGAAAACAGGGTAATATTTGCTAAAATGAAGTTTTGCGTAGCTGTTATTGCATTTTTATCGGAAGTGGGGGAGATTATAACAAAAATTTATCATAGATATGTGAAAATAGATTGGGAAGTATGAGTAATTAAAAAAAATGATTTTTTCGAATTTTTTGAGAAAATCTAAGTACGTATCTTATTTTGAATACTGATTTTATCTTTAATATGTATTTGGATCAAAATCGTTACAGCGGTTTTTGTAAAATTTCGCAGACAAAACAGTTCCAAATATTGCTATGTTTAGTTTTAAAAATACTATTGCTTAACTATTTAGCAGAAAACCGAGTACAAGTTATTGTTCGCGATGTAAGCATTACTTGGTTTTGTCGAAATAGAAAATGGGGTTTTCGAGATATGAGCAGTTTTTAAAATTTCGGCTTAAATAAAATTAAATAATTTGTGTTGAAATCGTAAGAGCCGTTTTCGAACAAATCAAACTGGTATGAACATTTTGTATGGGAAGTACCATTAATATTGAGGTCACCACGCCAAAAAAAAAACAGCCCCGAACGAAATCCGTTCAGCCGCTTAGGCTGTAGGCCTCGGGACATACAGACAGACAGACAGACGGACGGACACTTTTTTGAGTTCGCCTATCATCGTAATGTCAGAATTGATTAACATCTCGAGTTCGAAATTTTGTACGAATAGAATATCTTTATCTTACTACGTAATGGAGAAAGTTAAAAATAATCCAAATCCAATCAACGGAAATTAAAATGTACGAGAAAGAACGGAACTGAAAATGTGTACCAGCAAAATTGTAAATAAACATGTTTACTGATTTGTACCCTAATTATGTGCCACGCATTAAAGTTTTGCTGCTTTCAGTTTTTTTTTAATTCACACGAACTCTTTTTATTTAGTATTCAGACATTTTATATTCATAAGCGTTTTTTTTATTTTTGCTAAAAACAAAAAAAGCACCACTGAAAAGTTTTTGGTAGACATTTTTTATGAATAAAAAGAATGTCATAGGACTAAATGTGAAAAGCAAAATAAAGATACCGCCGTCAGTTTAGAAAATAAGCCTCCAAATTTTGGTTGCAAAATGATGACTGCACATTTCTTATTGTTTCTCACCGCAATTTATGATAGGAAACTGATTTTTTTTGTGATTTTTCTTACACTTTCTTAAGCGACGGTACAGTTTGTTTAGTTTTGTTTAATGATGTCGTTAGTTGTTTAACAAATCTATCATTTGTACAAAATATTCGAATAGTCGAAATATCGAAAAAAAAAAAAAATGGTAAGGAAATAAAAAGGAAAAATAGGTTGCGAAAGTTAAAAAAAATTCTTAGGCGAATAAGCGAACATTTTTTTAAATCGATATTCTTAAAATAATATTCATTACGGAATGACTTAAAAAAAATCCTTTTCTTTATATCGTTCAATTTGAACATTCATTGCCCTGCAATTATTGCGAATGGTTGTTTTAAGTATTTTCTATGAAATATTTTCTTGATTAATGATTTGCGGTGTTTAGAACTGATTTTTATTGCATGGTGTCTAGCTACAAAATTAGTTTCACTTGATACCAAGAATAAAGAAAATCGAACAATTTTTCATATATGTAGCGAACATTTTCAACCCAACACAGCCACCATATTTACTTGATAACATGCACCGTCCTACATTTGACTTCTTCCTGCTACTTATCTTGTGATTGAAGGATGCATCTATGGAACAATGCTAGCCCGAATGCGATAAGACAAATAAAATGTCTGAGTACTGCTACAAAAAACAGGGACTGCTCTGACAGCTGCGAAAAAACATCCAAAACCGCTGATTTTTGTAAGCAGTTCTACCTGATTATTAGTAAAAAATAAACTAGCAGTGACCGAAATATTCCTTTCATATAAATTGATAGACAGTTGCTTTTGTTCTTGTTTCCTCGCACTCTTTATAAAGTGATAGGTTTGCAATACGTGATAATAATGTTGTGCGATTTTTTGCGAGATTTAACTTTTAACATCACCTTGGGAGAAAAATAAATTTTCGGTCATTGCTGTGGGGCTTTTGTTCACATAGTCAGGTAACACTGTTTACAAAAATCAGCGGAATTATATATATACAGTAGGGCATGAGAAAACAAGGACAATGGCAAGTATCAATAAAATAAATGCGAAAAACAGGTTTTTTATTTTATTTTCCTGCTGACACTGGAAACTCCAATCAAAATAGCGAAAATTTAGTATATTAGTATTTGCATGGAAACTACTTAAATTTAAAGTCGAAAATAAAATAAGTTTATTGGTAAGGCCCCAACTATGTTAAGTAAAAAAAATTTTCGCTCTTTAAACTCCCTTTTTACCCTTCTGAAAGGTAAAAAAATCCCCTTCGAGTAGTTTTAATAATTGGTAGAATCCACGTCAATCTGGTTGCTTTAGTTATGTCGGATTTGCCAATACTCGGTCGCCTCTTCACCGCTTTAGGATGACTTTTTTATCTAATAACCGCATTCTCGAAAGCTGTTATCATTTCTGTCAGAAAGTGTGGCTTTGGCAGTGCCTCTTATTTGCGATATTTCGCGTGCAATTAATATCTAGACACATGAGTGGCCCAAGAACGCTTCCCTGTGGGATACCAGTATTTTTCTGTTAGATCGTGTTGGCTACTCTCAATTTTTAAGGCGGATCTTGTCTAAAATACAATTTTAGGCCTTGGTTACAACACCTCATTTCCTATTCTTTTCTTCACAAGCTTTATCAAGCCGCTCGATAATTTGCTATACAACTCCGTCGACCGTCTCATACTGGTTTCAAGATGTTTAATGGTTACGGAAATATTGCAAGCAATTGAACCAAGTGAACTAGGTCTGTTTCAGAATCATAATCAACTTCGACAGCTCTTCATCGAGTTGGAATGGAATAGTATCTAACCATGTCGTCAACTCTGCATAGGTTTCTAATTGGTTTTCATGCTTTTTGAAGTCGCGTTTTGAGAAGTTCCCTATATTCCGAGTCGAAACTTGTTTAGCCTTAAACTTCCACAAGGGTGTATGGGTCATCAAATTTTCCTATCTCGCTTGGAGTTTTGCTGATGAATAAGCATGCAAACAAAAACGTCGGCGATACAACGCACTTTCCGTGACACCATATAAAGGGTATTTTTTTTTTATAGGTATAGAACTTTGAAATGATTTTTTTAAATTGGCATGAAATTTACTTTATTCGAAAGATAATCTTCTGGCATTATAATTTAAATATGATTTCTGGCATATGACCGCCACGGCTGGCTCGGACGTAGTCTCATCTGGAGGTACAATTTTCGATGACTTTTTCCAACATTTGTGGCCGTATATCGACAATAACGCGGCGAATGTTGTCCTCCAAGTGGTCAATCGTTTCGGGCTTATCGGCGTAGACTAGCGACTTCACATATCTCCACAGAAAATAGTCAAGCGGCGTTAAATCGCACGATCACGGGTCCGCAACGTGAAACTATGCGGTTACCAAACGTTTCCTTCAATAAATCAATTTTAATTTTGGCAAGAGCTGTGTGACATGTTGCGCCGTCTCGTTGAAACAACAGCTCCTGCACATCATGGCTGTTCAATTGATGAACGAAAAAGTCAGTAATCATGGCTCTATAGCGGTCACCTGTAACGTTCTGGCCAGCATCGTTTTTAAAGAAGTACGGACCAATTATTCCACCAACCCATAAAGCACACTAAACAGTCAGTTTTGTTTATTGACGTATCCATTCAACCAAAAGTGAGCTTCATCGCTAAACAAAATTCGCTTATGAGAATTGGGATACGTATTTCGAACAGAACCATGATTTTCAAAATGAATTTGCACAATTTGGAAGCGTTGTTCAGGCGTCAGTCTATTCATGTTGAAATGCCAAACCGACTAAAAATAAATCACTCGACAGTTGACAAAATGGCCGCCAGTTAAAACTGTGTTGCCAACTTAAAGTTATATACCTCTAAAAAAAACACCCTTTACTATTAAATGGACTGCGAGAGTGTGTAGAATCACTACCCCACTCAATTTCCCGTCACATATGTTCAAAAATAGTTTTTAATGTTACGCGTTTTTTTTCTACTTGTCTAAATTAGTTAGCATTGATTAACTTTTAATGGACCCTTGGAAAACGATCGCTTGGTCGCCGGAACAAGAGCAAATCATCTACAGGGAATGGGGCCTATTCTATACAAAGAAGCAAAATCAAGATGTAGCTGAATTCTACTACAACAAGTCGCTGGCTTTGAACCCTATCGATCCGAAGGCATTACATTTTCGAAGCCAGTGCCAACGCCACATAGCCCTGACAGAAGAGGCTCTACTAGACTCATCAAAGGCCCTGGGTTTGTATAGTCTACACACTAATTGGCGTGCAGCTTCTTTCACAATCCCTTTCAGAGCTCGATGACCTAAATCAACCCTACAATCTGGAGGTGTGTGACGGCGTCTACGAGCTCAACGAATTCGAGAAGAGCAAAAGTTTGCTGTCGAACTACTCGCGAAAATTTAAGGGCAAGAAGGTTAACGCCTTCAGAAATCGCATTGATGTGGTAAGTCAAAACGAGTGCGACCAACTGATTTCGATCGGTATAAGAATTTAAGCCTTACAGTTGAGTGAGAACTTCGAGGATGCGCTGGGCGATAAATTGGGCAATTTCATTTTGGAAAATGGCAAACACTTCGACAAGGTTTACAGTGAAATGCTCCGCTCGAGAAGTATCGATCCGCGACCAATGTGGAAAATCATGAAGCAGCTCGAGCAGTGTGATGTCCTCAGCGTGCTGGAAATGGAGGCTGGTTGACAGGCTAACTCGTAAAAAGAACTTGTTCTGAAAAGGCTTTTTGCAGAGAGAAACACTTTCGCCGAGAGAGGTTGCAAAGCGAAAACGATCGTTCAGGTGGTTCAATCAGATTTACTTGCGAAGGAGTTGGATTGACGTCCTGTTCCTGAAGACATTGATGAAAAATAAAAATCTGATGCTTCCACAGTCGCTGCTGAGTAGGCCGCTCTTGGAGGATCTCACTAAGCATAAGTATGATGTTGTTTGGAAAATGTTGGTAAGTGTTCTGATAGCATATCTCACAAACAAATCAAATTCCCGGTCGCTCTTTTAGAGAATGTTGCATGCTCGCAGCCCCCTCTACACGGAGAAGATTCGAAATTGCCGCAGTCAAACAATGGGGAGGAAAAAGACTGAGGAGTTTCTTTTTCATGCTCAAAATCAGACGCATCGTAGTTTGTTGAAAATTCTCAAGACAATGCATTTGATGAGGGTGAACCGGAGGTTAGAGGTGTGTGGGGACTAGGGAGGCCCTCATGAATGTGGCGTTTAAATTAAGCGAACGTACAGTTCATAAAAGACCGATTAAGACTAATTCACTCCTTAAATTTGTCTGAGGAATCAATTTATCTAAAGACTCGATTCATTTGAGAAATCGATTCTTCTGAAATTAATTCACCAAGAGTCGATTCATCTAAAAAACTAAATCATGTGAAGCGTCGAATAAATCCGACTTTTACTTCCAGAAATTGCAAACGTTCGTGGAACAAGTAATGGGCGACTATATAGTGTTAAAAGCCCGCCGAGTGATGCCGTGGAAATTTCAGTTCGCCAATGAAGTCTACAACCTTTTAGCACTGGCCCTTGTTGACCAATTCGAGGATATACCCAAAAATCTAACCGACATCCCCCAAAAGGACCGCCTGATAGTTCTCCTCAAACTACAATCTGACATAGAGAAGGAGCCAGCTCAGTATGAATTTGGCAACAGAGCGACTTACCAGGACGTCGACGCTGCTGACAAAAATTTGGCCCAACTTAAGTAGCCATTCTCGTATAGCTTTTGCCATATATTTTCGCCCTTGCAGAGTGAAAAGGTGACGCATTATCTACTCCTCTGTGTGGCCCTCAACAAGGCGATTAGACATCCGAAGAAGACATCAGAAGCTCTGCGATCAACTAAGAGCAGAATCTCACGAGGTCGGAAAAATCTAAATAAAATACGTCCGCAATTAGGCTTAGGGATACAGTTTTATTTATTTATTTGATTACAGACAATTCACACACTTTGACTTGAGGGGGTACTATCAACCGACTACTTGAACTGGTGTGCCAATAACTACTCTTTGACCTGCGTTCGATCTCAATAGTGAGCGACGGCCTGCTCTTCTTCCGTTCGCTAGCAATGGTGAGCGACGGCCGACTACTCGAACTCCGTTCGTTCCAAGTGCCGAGCGACGGCCTACTACTAGAACTCTGTTCGTTCCAAGTGCTGAGCCAAGGCCTAAACCTCCAACTCCGTTCGTTCCAAGTGCTGAGCCAAGGCCTACTACTCGAACTGCGTTCGTTCCCCCAAGCCCATTGTTGTTGTTTAACCTTACTATCCTTCTCCGTCTCTGAGCCTCCACAGGTCCTAGTAAGGCAAGCAATCCAAACACGGCTAAGAACCACAAGTATAACTTCATTGTATATATATAGCGCGTTATCTGCTAGCAAAGATAAATCGAGGAGAAGTGATATTGTTCACCTAGTTTCATTTCCTTTTATTGGGAACAAAGTGACTGCGAAACTGTGTACATAATAAAGCACATAATGTTTTGGCAAAAAACAGCTTTATTTGTTGATACCTGTACTTTGTGTCGTGTGCATCGTGTGCTTTGCAAGCTGTTTATAAACCGAAACTATGCGACTAGCAGCTGTTGCGGGAGGTATGAGTATGAGTCTTTTAACGTTTCTCGTCAAAGGCAGTTTAATATGACTACAGCGATTAGCGGTTACAGCTAATTAGTGGACAAAGATGCGATCAAACTTGCCCTACAAAGCGAATGCGACGACGATACACCCAAAATATATTTCATGGAAATATTGCGCCAACCTTTCTTTACTTATAAGCCGACTTTTTAGGGTAGCCAGTTCAGGTCTAGCTTCCTGGTTTTGGTCATGTTAAATGCCTTTCTTTTCGAGGGTAGTTCCTTCCTTCAATTTGGTGGTTGGCCAGAATGCAGAGGCCAGTTAATATTAAAAAAATCGGAAGCAGGAACATTGTTGAGGTTGATTAGGCCTCTGTTCTGATTATGTGCCATAGGGTCGCTGCACCCGTAATCAAGCTTCATTGTATTTTGACAAAACTTCGAAAAACGAAACTCTGTCAAGTACGAAAGGCTGTTTTGCTGTTTTGGTCGGGAACGTCAGCTTTTCTACGTCAGCCACGTATGCGAAGTGTCAGTCACGAATTTCCTGACGTCAACTGAAACAGCTGCTCACATGACCGATTTCGACCAATCAAAACCGAGATACATCTAGTGAGAGCTGTCAGACTTACTAAACTAGATACTTGAACGTCCCCAATGGCGGGAGGTGTAATAAAATACTGACACTCGGCAGTGTTCCTACATCGAGGTATTTCTACCTTTTTCTGGGAGTTTCGATGTCCGAAAAACCTTCCATGGGAAAAATGAAACAAAAAAAACAAAAGAATTGTGCGAGTATCAATGATCTGAAAAAAGACATTCAAACTACATTTCACAATGAATATCACATAAAAAAGAGATCATTTAAATCGCCTTTTAGCAAAAACTTCAACAAACACCAAAATTATTTCTTTTAAATGTTAATAAACTGCGTGAATAAACTAAATGTGACCCTGACTGAGAGTAGTGTTTTTGGTGAGTTTTTCATTTCACCACGAAACATGTATTTTGCAAAATGGTTAATAACTATTGTGATTTGTAATCAACATATAAATAAAGAAATAAACTGCGAAATATTCATTCGAGAAAATAAACTAAGACGTTTTTTTCCTACAACTATTGCATCTGTTTTTGTTTGTTGTTTTTGGCGAAAAAACATTTCGTTGGCGAATGTCCTCAGAAAACGGAAATTAATTTATTTTCCTTAAATTGTACGGGAAAGAACGAAACCAAAATGTGTATCAGCAAAATTGTAAATAAACAAGTTTACTGATTTGTACCCTAATTATGTGCCACGCATTTAAGTTTTGCTGCTTTCACACGAATTCTTATTATTTATTATTCAGAAAAGTTTTTGGTAGACATTTTTTATGAATAAAAATAATGTCATAAGACTAAATGTGAAAAGCAAAATAGACGGCTTTTATGTCTCTAAAAATGTAGCGAACATTTTCAACCCAACACAGCCACCATAGATACTCGATAACATGCACCGTCCTACATTTGACTTCTTCCTGCTACTTATCTTGTGATTGAAGGATGCATCTATGGAACAATGCTAGCCCGAATGCGATAAGACAAATAAAATGTCTGAGTACTGCTACAAAAAACAGGGACTGCACTGACAGCTGCGAAAAAACATCCAAAACCGCTGATTTTTGAAAGCAGTGTTACCTGATTATTGGTAAGAAATTACCTAGCAGTGACCGAAAATTTCCTTTCATATAAATTGATAGACAGTTGCTTTTGTTCTTGTTTCCTCGTACTCTTTATAAAGTGATAGGTTTGCAATACGTGATAATAATGTTGTGCGATTTTTTGCGAGATTTAACTTTTAACATCACCTTGGGAGAAAAATAAATTTTCGGTCATTGCTGTGGGGCTTTTGTTCACATAGTCAGGTAACACTGTTTACAAAAATCAGCGGAATTATATATATACAGTAGGGCATGAGAAAACAAGGACAATGGCAAGTATCAATGAAATAAATGCGAAAAACAGGTTTTTTATTTTATTTTCCTGCTGACACTGGAAACTCCAATCAAAATAGCGAAAATTTAGTATATTAGTATTTGCATGGAAACTACTTAAATTTAAAGTCGAAACTAAAATAAGTTTATTGGTAAGGCCCCAACTATGTTAAGTAAAAAAAATGTTCGCTCTTTAAACTCCCTTTTTACCCTTCTGAAAGGTAAAAAAATCCCCTTCGAGTAGTTTTAATAATTGGTAGAATCCACGTCAATCTGGTTGCTTTAGTTATGTCGGATTTGCCAATACTCGGTCGCCTCTTCACCGCTTTAGGATGACTTTTTTATCTAATAACCGCATTCTCGAAAGCTGTTATCATTTCTGTCAGAAAGTGTGGCTTTGGCAGTGCCTCTTAATTGCGATATTTCGCGTGTAATTAATATCTAGACACATGAGTGGCCCAAGAACGCTTCCCTGTGGGATACCAGTTATTTTCTGTTAGATCGTGTTGGCTACTCTCAATTTTTAAGGCGGATCTTGTCTAAAATACAATTTTAGGCCTTGGTTACAACACCTCATTTCCTATTCTTTTCTTCACAAGCTTTATCAAGCCGCTCGATAATTTGCTATACAACTCCGTCGACCGTCTCATACTGGTTTCAAGATGTTTAATGGTTACGGAAATATTGCAAGCAATTGAACCAAGTGAACTAGGTCTGTTTCAGAATCATAATCAACTTCGACAGCTCTTCATCGAGTTGGAATGGAATAGTATCTAACCATGTCGTCAACTCTGCATAGGTTTCTAATTGGTTTTCATGCTTTTTGAAGTCGCGTTTTGAGAAGTTCCCTATATTCCGAGTCGAAACTTGTTTAGCCTTAAACTTCCACAAGGGTGTATGGGTCATCAAATTTTCCTATCTCGCTTGGAGTTTTGCTGATGAATAAGCATGCAAACAAAAACGTCGGCGATACAACGCACTTTCCGTGACACCATATAAAGGGTATTTTTTTTTTATAGGTATAGAACTTTGAAATGATTTTTTTAAATTGGCATGAAATTTACTTTATTCGAAAGATAATCTTCTGGCATTATAATTTAAATATGATTTCTGGCATATGACCGCCACGGCTGGCTCGGACGTAGTCTCATCTGGAGGTACAATTTTCGATGACTTTTTCCAACATTTGTGGCCGTATATCGACAATAACGCGGCGAATGTTGTCCTCCAAGTGGTCAATCGTTTCGGGCTTATCGGCGTAGACTAGCGACTTCACATATCTCCACAGAAAATAGTCAAGCGGCGTTAAATCGCACGATCACGGGTCCGCAACGTGAAACTATGCGGTTACCAAACGTTTCCTTCAATAAATCAATTTTAATTTTGGCAAGAGCTGTGTGACATGTTGCGCCGTCTCGTTGAAACAACAGCTCCTGCACATCATGGCTGTTCAATTGATGAACGAAAAAGTCAGTAATCATGGCTCTATAGCGGTCACCTGTAACGTTCTGGCCAGCATCGTTTTTAAAGAAGTACGGACCAATTATTCCACCAACCCATAAAGCACACTAAACAGTCAGTTTTGTTTATTGACGTATCCATTCAACCAAAAGTGAGCTTCATCGCTAAACAAAATTCGCTTATGAGAATTGGGATACGTATTTCGAACAGAACCATGATTTTCAAAATGAATTTGCACAATTTGGAAGCGTTGTTCAGGCGTCAGTCTATTCATGTTGAAATGCCAAACCGACTAAAAATAAATCACTCGACAGTTGACAAAATGGCCGCCAGTTAAAACTGTGTTGCCAACTTAAAGTTATATACCTCTAAAAAAAACACCCTTTACTATTAAATGGACTGCGAGAGTGTGTAGAATCACTACCCCACTCAATTTCCCGTCACATATGTTCAAAAATAGTTTTTAATGTTACGCGTTTTTTTTCTACTTGTCTAAATTAGTTAGCATTGATTAACTTTTAATGGACCCTTGGAAAACGATCGCTTGGTCGCCGGAACAAGAGCAAATCATCTACAGGGAATGGGGCCTATTCTATACAAAGAAGCAAAATCAAGATGTAGCTGAATTCTACTACAACAAGTCGCTGGCTTTGAACCCTATCGATCCGAAGGCATTACATTTTCGAAGCCAGTGCCAACGCCACATAGCCCTGACAGAAGAGGCTCTACTAGACTCATCAAAGGCCCTGGGTTTGTATAGTCTACACACTAATTGGCGTGCAGCTTCTTTCACAATCCCTTTCAGAGCTCGATGACCTAAATCAACCCTACAATCTGGAGGTGTGTGACGGCGTCTACGAGCTCAACGAATTCGAGAAGAGCAAAAGTTTGCTGTCGAACTACTCGCGAAAATTTAAGGGCAAGAAGGTTAACGCCTTCAGAAATCGCATTGATGTGGTAAGTCAAAACGAGTGCGACCAACTGATTTCGATCGGTATAAGAATTTAAGCCTTACAGTTGAGTGAGAACTTCGAGGATGCGCTGGGCGATAAATTGGGCAATTTCATTTTGGAAAATGGCAAACACTTCGACAAGGTTTACAGTGAAATGCTCCGCTCGAGAAGTATCGATCCGCGACCAATGTGGAAAATCATGAAGCAGCTCGAGCAGTGTGATGTCCTCAGCGTGCTGGAAATGGAGGCTGGTTGACAGGCTAACTCGTAAAAAGAACTTGTTCTGAAAAGGCTTTTTGCAGAGAGAAACACTTTCGCCGAGAGAGGTTGCAAAGCGAAAACGATCGTTCAGGTGGTTCAATCAGATTTACTTGCGAAGGAGTTGGATTGACGTCCTGTTCCTGAAGACATTGATGAAAAATAAAAATCTGATGCTTCCACAGTCGCTGCTGAGTAGGCCGCTCTTGGAGGATCTCACTAAGCATAAGTATGATGTTGTTTGGAAAATGTTGGTAAGTGTTCTGATAGCATATCTCACAAACAAATCAAATTCCCGGTCGCTCTTTTAGAGAATGTTGCATGCTCGCAGCCCCCTCTACACGGAGAAGATTCGAAATTGCCGCAGTCAAACAATGGGGAGGAAAAAGACTGAGGAGTTTCTTTTTCATGCTCAAAATCAGACGCATCGTAGTTTGTTGAAAATTCTCAAGACAATGCATTTGATGAGGGTGAACCGGAGGTTAGAGGTGTGTGGGGACTAGGGAGGCCCTCATGAATGTGGCGTTTAAATTAAGCGAACGTACAGTTCATAAAAGACCGATTAAGACTAATTCACTCCTTAAATTTGTCTGAGGAATCAATTTATCTAAAGACTCGATTCATTTGAGAAATCGATTCTTCTGAAATTAATTCACCAAGAGTCGATTCATCTAAAAAACTAAATCATGTGAAGCGTCGAATAAATCCGACTTTTACTTCCAGAAATTGCAAACGTTCGTGGAACAAGTAATGGGCGACTATATAGTGTTAAAAGCCCGCCGAGTGATGCCGTGGAAATTTCAGTTCGCCAATGAAGTCTACAACCTTTTAGCACTGGCCCTTGTTGACCAATTCGAGGATATACCCAAAAATCTAACCGACATCCCCCAAAAGGACCGCCTGATAGTTCTCCTCAAACTACAATCTGACATAGAGAAGGAGCCAGCTCAGTATGAATTTGGCAACAGAGCGACTTACCAGGACGTCGACGCTGCTGACAAAAATTTGGCCCAACTTAAGTAGCCATTCTCGTATAGCTTTTGCCATATATTTTCGCCCTTGCAGAGTGAAAAGGTGACGCATTATCTACTCCTCTGTGTGGCCCTCAACAAGGCGATTAGACATCCGAAGAAGACATCAGAAGCTCTGCGATCAACTAAGAGCAGAATCTCACGAGGTCGGAAAAATCTAAATAAAATACGTCCGCAATTAGGCTTAGGGATACAGTTTTATTTATTTATTTGATTACAGACAATTCACACACTTTGACTTGAGGGGGTACTATCAACCGACTACTTGAACTGGTGTGCCAATAACTACTCTTTGACCTGCGTTCGATCTCAATAGTGAGCGACGGCCTGCTCTTCTTCCGTTCGCTAGCAATGGTGAGCGACGGCCGACTACTCGAACTCCGTTCGTTCCAAGTGCCGAGCGACGGCCTACTACTAGAACTCTGTTCGTTCCAAGTGCTGAGCCAAGGCCTAAACCTCCAACTCCGTTCGTTCCAAGTGCTGAGCCAAGGCCTACTACTCGAACTGCGTTCGTTCCCCCAAGCCCATTGTTGTTGTTTAACCTTACTATCCTTCTCCGTCTCTGAGCCTCCACAGGTCCTAGTAAGGCAAGCAATCCAAACACGGCTAAGAACCACAAGTATAACTTCATTGTATATATATAGCGCGTTATCTGCTAGCAAAGATAAATCGAGGAGAAGTGATATTGTTCACCTAGTTTCATTTCCTTTTATTGGGAACAAAGTGACTGCGAAACTGTGTACATAATAAAGCACATAATGTTTTGGCAAAAAACAGCTTTATTTGTTGATACCTGTACTTTGTGTCGTGTGCATCGTGTGCTTTGCAAGCTGTTTATAAACCGAAACTATGCGACTAGCAGCTGTTGCGGGAGGTATGAGTATGAGTCTTTTAACGTTTCTCGTCAAAGGCAGTTTAATATGACTACAGCGATTAGCGGTTACAGCTAATTAGTGGACAAAGATGCGATCAAACTTGCCCTACAAAGCGAATGCGACGACGATACACCCAAAATATATTTCATGGAAATATTGCGCCAACCTTTCTTTACTTATAAGCCGACTTTTTAGGGTAGCCAGTTCAGGTCTAGCTTCCTGGTTTTGGTCATGTTAAATGCCTTTCTTTTCGAGGGTAGTTCCTTCCTTCAATTTGGTGGTTGGCCAGAATGCAGAGGCCAGTTAATATTAAAAAAATCGGAAGCAGGAACATTGTTGAGGTTGATTAGGCCTCTGTTCTGATTATGTGCCATAGGGTCGCTGCACCCGTAATCAAGCTTCATTGTATTTTGACAAAACTTCGAAAAACGAAACTCTGTCAAGTACGAAAGGCTGTTTTGCTGTTTTGGTCGGGAACGTCAGCTTTTCTACGTCAGCCACGTATGCGAAGTGTCAGTCACGAATTTCCTGACGTCAACTGAAACAGCTGCTCACATGACCGATTTCGACCAATCAAAACCGAGATACATCTAGTGAGAGCTGTCAGACTTACTAAACTAGATACTTGAACGTCCCCAATGGCGGGAGGTGTAATAAAATACTGACACTCGGCAGTGTTCCTACATCGAGGTATTTCTACCTTTTTCTGGGAGTTTCGATGTCCGAAAAACCTTCCATGGGAAAAATGAAACAAAAAAAACAAAAGAATTGTGCGAGTATCAATGATCTGAAAAAAGACATTCAAACTACATTTCACAATGAATATCACATAAAAAAGAGATCATTTAAATCGCCTTTTAGCAAAAACTTCAACAAACACCAAAATTATTTCTTTTAAATGTTAATAAACTGCGTGAATAAACTAAATGTGACCCTGACTGAGAGTAGTGTTTTTGGTGAGTTTTTCATTTCACCACGAAACATGTATTTTGCAAAATGGTTAATAACTATTGTGATTTGTAATCAACATATAAATAAAGAAATAAACTGCGAAATATTCATTCGAGAAAATAAACTAAGACGTTTTTTTCCTACAACTATTGCATCTGTTTTTGTTTGTTGTTTTTGGCGAAAAAACATTTCGTTGGCGAATGTCCTCAGAAAACGGAAATTAATTTATTTTCCTTAAATTGTACGGGAAAGAACGAAACCAAAATGTGTATCAGCAAAATTGTAAATAAACAAGTTTACTGATTTGTACCCTAATTATGTGCCACGCATTTAAGTTTTGCTGCTTTCACACGAATTCTTATTATTTATTATTCAGAAAAGTTTTTGGTAGACATTTTTTATGAATAAAAATAATGTCATAAGACTAAATGTGAAAAGCAAAATAGACGGCTTTTATGTCTCTAAAAATGTAGCGAACATTTTCAACCCAACACAGCCACCATAGATACTCGATAACATGCACCGTCCTACATTTGACTTCTTCCTGCTACTTATCTTGTGATTGAAGGATGCATCTATGGAACAATGCTAGCCCGAATGCGATAAGACAAATAAAATGTCTGAGTACTGCTACAAAAAACAGGGACTGCACTGACAGCTGCGAAAAAACATCCAAAACCGCTGATTTTTGAAAGCAGTGTTACCTGATTATTGGTAAGAAATTACCTAGCAGTGACCGAAAATTTCCTTTCATATAAATTGATAGACAGTTGCTTTTGTTCTTGTTTCCTCGTACTCTTTATAAAGTGATAGGTTTGCAATACGTGATAATAATGTTGTGCGATTTTTTGCGAGATTTAACTTTTAACATCACCTTGGGAGAAAAATAAATTTTCGGTCATTGCTGTGGGGCTTTTGTTCACATAGTCAGGTAACACTGTTTACAAAAATCAGCGGAATTATATATATACAGTAGGGCATGAGAAAACAAGGACAATGGCAAGTATCAATGAAATAAATGCGAAAAACAGGTTTTTTATTTTATTTTCCTGCTGACACTGGAAACTCCAATCAAAATAGCGAAAATTTAGTATATTAGTATTTGCATGGAAACTACTTAAATTTAAAGTCGAAACTAAAATAAGTTTATTGGTAAGGCCCCAACTATGTTAAGTAAAAAAAATGTTCGCTCTTTAAACTCCCTTTTTACCCTTCTGAAAGGTAAAAAAATCCCCTTCGAGTAGTTTTAATAATTGGTAGAATCCACGTCAATCTGGTTGCTTTAGTTATGTCGGATTTGCCAATACTCGGTCGCCTCTTCACCGCTTTAGGATGACTTTTTTATCTAATAACCGCATTCTAGAAAGCTGTTATCATTTCTGTCAGAAAGTGTGGCTTTGGCAGTGCCTCTTAATTGCGATATTTCGCGTGTAATTAATATCTAGACACATGAGTGGCCCAAGAACGCTTCCCTGTGGGATACCAGTATTTTTCTGTTAGATCGTGTTGGCTACTCTCAATTTTTAAGGCGGATCTAGTCTAAAATACAATTTTAGGCCTTGGTTACAACACCTCATTTCCTATTCTTTTCTTCACAAGCTTTATCAAGCCGCTCGATAATTTGCTATACAACTCCGTCGACCGTCTCATACTGGTTTCAAGATGTTTAATGGTTACGGAAATATTGCAAGCAATTGAACCAAGTGAACTAGGTCTGTTTCAGAATCATAATCAACTTCGACAGCTCTTCATCGAGTTGGAATGGAATAGTATCTAACCATGTCGTCAACTCTGCATAGGTTTCTAATTGGTTTTCATGCTTTTTGAAGTCGCGTTTTGAGAAGTTCCCTATATTCCGAGTCGAAACTTGTTTAGCCTTAAACTTCCACAAGGGTGTATGGGTCATCAAATTTTCCTATCTCGCTTGGAGTTTTGCTGATGAATAAGCATGCAAACAAAAACGTCGGCGATACAACGCACTTTCCGTGACACCATATAAAGGGTATTTTTTTTTATAGGTATAGAACTTTGAAATGATTTTTTTAAATTGGCATGAAATTTACTTTATTCGAAAGATAATCTTCTGGCATTATAATTTAAATATGATTTCTGGCATATGACCGCCACGGCTGGCTCGGACGTAGTCTCATCTGGAGACTATTTCCGACATTTGTGGCCGTATATCGACAATAACGCGGCGAATGTTGTCCTCCAAGTGGTCAATCGTTTCGGGCTTATCGGCGTAGACTAGCGACTTCACATATCTCCACAGAAAATAGTCAAGCGGCGTTAAATCGCACGATCACGGGTCCGCAACGTGAAACTATGCGGTTACCAAACGTTTCCTTCAATAAATCAATTTTAATTTTGGCAAGAGCTGTGTGACATGTTGCGCCGTCTCGTTGAAACAACAGCTCCTGCACATCATGGCTGTTCAATTGATGAACGAAAAAGTCAGTAATCATGGCTCTATAGCGGTCACCATTGACTGTAACGTTCTGGCCAGCATCGTTTTTAAAGAAGTACGGACCAATTATTCCACCAACCCATAAAGCACACCAAACAGTCAGTTTTGTTTATTGACGTATCCATTCAACCAAAAGTGAGCTTCATCGTTAAACAAAATTCGCTTATTTTATTACTAGGATACGTATTTCGAACAGAACCATGATTTTCAAAATGAATTTGCACAATTTGGAAGCGTTGTTCAGGCGTCAGTCTATTCATGTTGAAATGCCAAACCAAACTAAAAATTAATCACTTGACAGCTGACAAAATGGCCGCCAGTTAAAATAGTGTTGCCAACTTAAAGTTCTATACCTGTGAAAAAACACCCTTTACTATTAAATGGACGGTTGCAAAGCGAAAACGATCGTTCAGGTGGTTCAATCAGATTTACTTGCGAAGGAGTTGGATTGACGTCCTGTTCAGGGATGAAAAATTACCTGTGTTGATTGTAAGCAAATCTTAGTTCCGATTGTATTTTTTACTTTCGTATACGAATAGGAGAAAAAAACTTTTTCGTACAAAATTTCGAATGATTTCGAGATGTTTATCAGTTCCATGTCCCATGTAGTATCACACAATTCAGTTCGTCTAGCCGGATCATTTTCAAACTTCGTTTTTAGAGTTTGTGGGCTTAAAGTTTGAAGCCATTATTTTGCACGGCGACTTTAAAATTTGGATTTTTCAAATACTATTTTTAACGAAGTTCCCTAAAAGCCCTGAATTTGCCTTCCAACTTGTTTATCTGCATAATAATGAACTTTCACTATCTCCAAATCAATTCCAATTAATTTAAAAACATTTGCGAAAGGATTAACAATTTCACTAAAAAATCTCGTAAGATTCAAAAGATACAAAAATTCTATATCGTTATTATTATATACACAGAACCTGTAAAACGTTCTAACCGAAACTTTTGAGTAATGGATAATAGCACTAATTATGGATACACAAATAAAACAAAAACCCTTAGAAATAAAAGAAATTAAATTTTACTCTAAAGTCCTCTTTTGGTAGATAGTGAATTCTAAGTCCCACCCAGCATTTCATAGAAATGAAATAAATGAACAGGAATTGTTATCATTGGAAAGCAATGAGAAATTTAAAAAAGTAAAAACGTTTGAAATTTGTATAACCTTTAGTTGTTAATACCTGCAACCGTACCAATATTCGACTGCCCTAATAAATGAAGGCTCCACACTTTCTACATTCAGCAAAAATTCCTATACATGCAAGCAAGCCCTAAGTTCCCGAAGTAAAACTTACTTAATTTTACTAACTTATGTAACAATAAACAACTTGGAACTTACCCCAGTGGAAATTCCAACTATAAATGGATTTGACAGATGCCACTTTAGATTTGACTTGTGTGGATTTCGATTTGGTATTTCAGATTTTGATTTGAAATTGCAGATTTCTGCTGCCAAATCGACCATTAAGTCCGAATTTTATTGATTAATGTGTGAATTGGGTTGGCCGCAAAAAAAATTTTTGTTTGTTTACTAGGTTCATCGTAATTAATTTTTACACAATTGGAAACAATTTAACTTAAAAACTATTTATCATACCCGTAAAACAAATAATTCAGCTAAAAAAGCCATTCTTTCAACTTAAATCAATTTGTAACCGCCGGCTGTCTGTCACAAACATTGGTATTAGTGAAAGTAAGTCATGTAACTTGCAAATCTGAGAAAAAAAAATTCGATTTCTGAAAATTGAACCGGATCAAAAATAAAAATTATATTTTTTGGCAAATCGAAAAGGAAATTAGCCAGCGGTGACTAAAATCTAGCTTTTCCGTAGGTACATATCTAAAATGTGTTATTGCTAAGAGCCAATGAGTATTAATAAACATTTTTTTCAAAATAAAAAAATACTCTTTGAATGTAACTTTTTCGAGGCGATTGTATTGTATATATTTTTTAAAAGTCCATTGTAACTTAAAAGTTATGATTGACATTGATGAAAAATAAAACTCTGATGCTCCCACAGTCGCTGCTGAGTAGGCCGCTCTTGGAGGATCTCACTAAGCATAAGTATGATGTTGTTTGGAAAATGTTGGTAAGTGTTCTGATAGCATATCTTACAAACAAATCAAATTCCTGGTCGCTCTTTTAGAGAATGTTGCATGCTCGCAGCCCCCTCTACACGGAGAAGATTCGAAATTGCCCCAGTCAAACAATGCGGAGGAAAAAGACTGAGGAGTTTCTTTTTCATGCTCAAAATCAGACGCATCGTAGTTTGTTGAAAATTCTCAAGACAATGCATTTGATGAGGGTGAACCGGAGGTAAGAGGTGTGTGGGGAGGCCCTCATGAATGTGGCGTTTAAATTAAGCGGACGTACAGCTCATAAAAGACCGATTGAGACTAATTCACTCCTCAAATTTGTCTGAGGAACCAATTTATCTCGATTCTTCTCAAAAATGAATTCACCAAGAGTCGATTCATCTAAAAAACTAGATCGTATGTAGCGTCGAATAAATCCGACTTTTACTTCCAGAAATTGCAAAAGTTCGTGGAACAAGTAATGGGCGACTGGGTTGGGTTCGATATCCCGCTTTTTATAATACCGATTCTTAAAATCCCGTTATTAAAATCCCGCTTTTTATAATCTCGCTTTTTATAATCCCGCTTTTTTAAAATCCCGCTTTTTAAAATCCCGCCTCTTATAATCCCGTTTTTTATAATCCCGTTTGTTATTATCCCGCTTTTAGAATCAAAAGTAGTTGTTTTATTTTAAAAAATCGCGCGATTTTTGATCAAAAGTAGTTGTTTTATTTTAAAAAATCGCGCGATTTTTTAAAATAAAACAACTACTTTTGATTCTAAAAGCGGGATAATAACAAACGGGATTATAAAAAACGGGATTATAAGAGGCGGGATTTTAAAAAGCGGGATTTTAAAAAAGCGGGATTATAAAAAGCGAGATTATAAAAAGCGGGATTTTAATAACGGGATTTTAAGAATCGGTATTATAAAAAGCGGGATATCGAACCCAACCCAGTCGCCCATTACTTGTTCCACGAACTTTTGCAATTTCTGGAAGTAAAAGTCGGATTTATTCGACGCTACATACGATCTAGTTTTTTAGATGAATCGACTCTTGGTGAATTCATTTTTGAGAAGAATCGAGATAAATTGGTTCCTCAGACAAATTTGAGGAGTGAATTAGTCTCAATCGGTCTTTTATGAGCTGTACGTCCGCTTAATTTAAACGCCACATTCATGAGGGCCTCCCCACACACCTCTTACCTCCGGTTCACCCTCATCAAATGCATTGTCTTGAGAATTTTCAACAAACTACGATGCGTCTGATTTTGAGCATGAAAAAGAAACTCCTCAGTCTTTTTCCTCCGCATTGTTTGACTGGGGCAATTTCGAATCTTCTCCGTGTAGAGGGGGCTGCGAGCATGCAACATTCTCTAAAAGAGCGACCAGGAATTTGATTTGTTTGTAAGATATGCTATCAGAACACTTACCAACATTTTCCAAACAACATCATACTTATGCTTAGTGAGATCCTCCAAGAGCGGCCTACTCAGCAGCGACTGTGGGAGCATCAGAGTTTTATTTTTCATCAATGTCAATCATAACTTTTAAGTTACAATGGACTTTTAAAAAATATATACAATACAATCGCCTCGAAAAAGTTACATTCAAAGAGTATTTTTTTATTTTGAAAAAAATGTTTATTAATACTCATTGGCTCTTAGCAATAACACATTTTAGATATGTACCTACGGAAAAGCTAGATTTTAGTCACCGCTGGCTAATTTCCTTTTCGATTTGCCAAAAAATATAATTTTTATTTTTGATCCGGTTCAATTTTCAGAAATCGAATTTTTTTTTCTCAGATTTGCAAGTTACATGACTTACTTTCACTAATACCAATGTTTGTGACAGACAGCCGGCGGTTACAAATTGATTTAAGTTGAAAGAATGGCTTTTTTAGCTGAATTATTTGTTTTACGGGTATGATAAATAGTTTTTAAGTTAAATTGTTTCCAATTGTGTAAAAATTAATTACGATGAACCTAGTAAACAAACAAAAATTTTTTTTGCGGCCAACCCAATTCACACATTAATCAATAAAATTCGGACTTAATGGTCGATTTGGCAGCAGAAATCTGCAATTTCAAATCAAAATCTGAAATACCAAATCGAAATCCACACAAGTCAAATCTAAAGTGGCATCTGTCAAATCCATTTATAGTTGGAATTTCCACTGGGGTAAGTTCCAAGTTGTTTATTGTTACATAAGTTAGTAAAATTAAGTAAGTTTTACTTCGGGAACTTAGGGCTTGCTTGCATGTATAGGAATTTTTGCTGAATGTAGAAAGTGTGGAGCCTTCATTTATTAGGGCAGTCGAATATTGGTACGGTTGCAGGTATTAACAACTAAAGGTTATACAAATTTCAAACGTTTTTACTTTTTTAAATTTCTCATTGCTTTCCAATGATAACAATTCCTGTTCATTTATTTCATTTCTATGAAATGCTGGGTGGGACTTAGAATTCACTATCTACCAAAAGAGGACTTTAGAGTAAAATTTAATTTCTTTTATTTCTAAGGGTTTTTGTTTTATTTGTGTATCCATAATTAGTGCTATTATCCATTACTCAAAAGTTTCGGTTAGAACGTTTTACAGGTTCTGTGTATATAATAATAACGATATAGAATTTTTGTATCTTTTGAATCTTACGAGATTTTTTAGTGAAATTGTTAATCCTTTCGCAAATGTTTTTAAATTAATTGGAATTGATTTGGAGATAGTGAAAGTTCATTATTATGCAGATAAACAAGTTGGAAGGCAAATTCAGGGCTTTTAGGGAACTTCGTTAAAAATAGTATTTGAAAAATCCAAATTTTAAAGTCGCCGTGCAAAATAATGGCTTCAAACTTTAAGCCCACAAACTCTAAAAACGAAGTTTGAAAATGATCCGGCTAGACGAACTGAATTGTGTGATACTACATGGGACATGGAACTGATAAACATCTCGAAATCATTCGAAATTTTGTACGAAAAAGTTTTTTTCTCCTATTCGTATACGAAAGTAAAAAATACAATCGGAACTAAGATTTGCTTACAATCAACACAGGTAATTTTTCATCCCTGAACAGGACGTCAATCCAACTCCTTCGCAAGTAAATCTGATTGAACCACCTGAACGATCGTTTTCGCTTTGCAACCGTCCATTTAATAGTAAAGGGTGTTTTTTCACAGGTATAGAACTTTAAGTTGGCAACACTATTTTAACTGGCGGCCATTTTGTCAGCTGTCAAGTGATTAATTTTTAGTTTGGTTTGGCATTTCAACATGAATAGACTGACGCCTGAACAACGCTTCCAAATTGTGCAAATTCATTTTGAAAATCATGGTTCTGTTCGAAATACGTATCCTAGTAATAAAATAAGCGAATTTTGTTTAACGATGAAGCTCACTTTTGGTTGAATGGATACGTCAATAAACAAAACTGACTGTTTGGTGTGCTTTATGGGTTGGTGGAATAATTGGTCCGTACTTCTTTAAAAACGATGCTGGCCATATATATTATATGCCATATATTTTTTGGCAAATCGAAAAGGAAATTAGCCAGCGGTGACTAAAATCTAGCTTTTCCGTAGGTACATATCTAAAATGTGTTATTGCTAAGAGCCAATGAGTATTAATAAACATTTTTTTCAAAATAAAAAAATACTCTTTGAATGTAACTTTTTCGAGGCGATTGTATTGTATATATTTTTTAAAAGTCCATTGTAACTTAAAAGTTATGATTGACATTGATGAAAAATAAAACTCTGATGCTCCCACAGTCGCTGCTGAGTAGGCCGCTCTTGGAGGATCTCACTAAGCATAAGTATGATGTTGTTTGGAAAATGTTGGTAAGTGTTCTGATAGCATATCTTACAAACAAATCAAATTCCTGGTCGCTCTTTTAGAGAATGTTGCATGCTCGCAGCCCCCTCTACACGGAGAAGATTCGAAATTGCCCCAGTCAAACAATGCGGAGGAAAAAGACTGAGGAGTTTCTTTTTCATGCTCAAAATCAGACGCATCGTAGTTTGTTGAAAATTCTCAAGACAATGCATTTGATGAGGGTGAACCGGAGGTAAGAGGTGTGTGGGGAGGCCCTCATGAATGTGGCGTTTAAATTAAGCGGACGTACAGCTCATAAAAGACCGATTGAGACTAATTCACTCCTCAAATTTGTCTGAGGAACCAATTTATCTCGATTCTTCTCAAAAATGAATTCACCAAGAGTCGATTCATCTAAAAAACTAGATCGTATGTAGCGTCGAATAAATCCGACTTTTACTTCCAGAAATTGCAAAAGTTCGTGGAACAAGTAATGGGCGACTGGGTTGGGTTCGATATCCCGCTTTTTATAATACCGATTCTTAAAATCCCGTTATTAAAATCCCGCTTTTTATAATCTCGCTTTTTATAATCCCGCTTTTTTAAAATCCCGCTTTTTAAAATCCCGCCTCTTATAATCCCGTTTTTTATAATCCCGTTTGTTATTATCCCGCTTTTAGAATCAAAAGTAGTTGTTTTATTTTAAAAAATCGCGCGATTTTTTAAAATAAAACAACTACTACAAAAAAATCGCGCGATTTTTTAAAATAAAACAACTACTTTTGATTCTAAAATTTTGATGAGAAAATTTAAATAAATCAAGCAATGAGTGTTTTTTTGAAATGCAGTTTATTTTAACATTTATCATTTTTAGAGGAAGTAACAAAATAAGAAATAAGTAATATCAAAACAAATTTTTAAGTAATAAATATGACAATCTTCAATAATTTAAAAAAAAAGAAAGTAATGTTATATGATATTCTGCAAAAGGGGTAATAAGTAAATTGAAATAAATTAGGCAATAAATCGCCGCGATTTTTTAAAATAAAGCAACTACTTTTGATTGTAAAAGCAGGATGATAAGAAAATTAAAATAAATTAAGCAATGTGTGTTTTTTCGAAATGCAGCTTATTTTAACATTTATCATTTTTAGAAGGAAGAAGGAAGCTTACAGTAAAAACTTAAAACATTCGGATGCATTTTCTTTTTGGTCTAGTATTTTTAATATTTTTAAATATATAATATGTAATAATATAATAACAAAGCGCATATAACCAACATCTATTTTCTTGATAACAATGTTTTGTAAAAACACAGGATTGGCGGGATTTGGCGGGATTTTAAAAAGCGGGATTATAATAGATCGGGATTTTTAACAAGCGGGAATTTAGAAGACGGGATTTTAAAAAAGCAGTATTTTAGCAGACGGGATTTTAAAACTTTTTTTTCGGGATTTTTGAAAAGCGGGATTTCAAAAAGCGGGATTCCGATACGCTCCCTGGGCGACTATATATAGAGTTGAAAGCTCGCCGAGTGATGCCGTGGAAATTTCAATTCGTCAACGAAGTCTACAACCTTTTAGCACTGGCCCTTGTTGACCAATTAGAGGATATACCCAAAAATCTAACCGACATCCCCCAAAAGGACCGCCTGATAGTTCTCCTCAAACTACAATCTGACATAGAGAAGGAACCAGCTCAGTATGAATTTGGCAACAGAGCGACTTACCAGGACGTCGACGCTGCTGACAAAAATTTTTATGCGTTCGTTCCCCCAAGCCCATTGTTGTTGTTTAACCTTACTATCCTTCTCCGTCTCTGAGCCTCCACAGGTCCTAGTAAGGCAAGCAATCCAAACACGGCTAAGAACCACAAGTATAACTTCATTGTATATATATAGCGCGTTATCTGCTAGCAAAGATAAATCGAGGAGAAGTGATATTGTTCACCTAGTTTCATTTCCTTTTATTGGGAACAAAGTGACTGCGAAACTGTGTACATAATAAAGCACATAATGTTTTGGCAAAAAACAGCTTTATTTGTTGATACCTGTACTTTGTGTCGTGTGCATCGTGTGCTTTGCAAGCTGTTTATAAACCGAAACTATGCGACTAGCAGCTGTTGCGGGAGGTATGAGTATGAGTCTTTTAACGTTTCTCGTCAAAGGCAGTTTAATATGACTACAGCGATTAGCGGTTACAGCTAATTAGTGGACAAAGATGCGATCAAACTTGCCCTACAAAGCGAATGCGACGACGATACACCCAAAATATATTTCATGGAAATATTGCGCCAACCTTTCTTTACTTATAAGCCGACTTTTTAGGGTAGCCAGTTCAGGTCTAGCTTCCTGGTTTTGGTCATGTTAAATGCCTTTCTTTTCGAGGGTAGTTCCTTCCTTCAATTTGGTGGTTGGCCAGAATGCAGAGGCCAGTTAATATTAAAAAAATCGGAAGCAGGAACATTGTTGAGGTTGATTAGGCCTCTGTTCTGATTATGTGCCATAGGGTCGCTGCACCCGTAATCAAGCTTCATTGTATTTTGACAAAACTTCGAAAAACGAAACTCTGTCAAGTACGAAAGGCTGTTTTGCTGTTTTGGTCGGGAACGTCAGCTTTTCTACGTCAGCCACGTATGCGAAGTGTCAGTCACGAATTTCCTGACGTCAACTGAAACAGCTGCTCACATGACCGATTTCGACCAATCAAAACCGAGATACATCTAGTGAGAGCTGTCAGACTTACTAAACTAGATACTTGAACGTCCCCAATGGCGGGAGGTGTAATAAAATACTGACACTCGGCAGTGTTCCTACATCGAGGTATTTCTACCTTTTTCTGGGAGTTTCGATGTCCGAAAAACCTTCCATGGGAAAAATGAAACAAAAAAAACAAAAGAATTGTGCGAGTATCAATGATCTGAAAAAAGACATTCAAACTACATTTCACAATGAATATCACATAAAAAAGAGATCATTTAAATCGCCTTTTAGCAAAAACTTCAACAAACACCAAAATTATTTCTTTTAAATGTTAATAAACTGCGTGAATAAACTAAATGTGACCCTGACTGAGAGTAGTGTTTTTGGTGAGTTTTTCATTTCACCACGAAACATGTATTTTGCAAAATGGTTAATAACTATTGTGATTTGTAATCAACATATAAATAAAGAAATAAACTGCGAAATATTCATTCGAGAAAATAAACTAAGACGTTTTTTTCCTACAACTATTGCATCTGTTTTTGTTTGTTGTTTTTGGCGAAAAAACATTTCGTTGGCGAATGTCCTCAGAAAACGGAAATTAATTTATTTTCCTTAAATTGTACGGGAAAGAACGAAACCAAAATGTGTATCAGCAAAATTGTAAATAAACAAGTTTACTGATTTGTACCCTAATTATGTGCCACGCATTTAAGTTTTGCTGCTTTCACACGAATTCTTATTATTTATTATTCAGAAAAGTTTTTGGTAGACATTTTTTATGAATAAAAATAATGTCATAAGACTAAATGTGAAAAGCAAAATAGACGGCTTTTATGTCTCTAAAAATGTAGCGAACATTTTCAACCCAACACAGCCACCATAGATACTCGATAACATGCACCGTCCTACATTTGACTTCTTCCTGCTACTTATCTTGTGATTGAAGGATGCATCTATGGAACAATGCTAGCCCGAATGCGATAAGACAAATAAAATGTCTGAGTACTGCTACAAAAAACAGGGACTGCACTGACAGCTGCGAAAAAACATCCAAAACCGCTGATTTTTGAAAGCAGTGTTACCTGATTATTGGTAAGAAATTACCTAGCAGTGACCGAAAATTTCCTTTCATATAAATTGATAGACAGTTGCTTTTGTTCTTGTTTCCTCGTACTCTTTATAAAGTGATAGGTTTGCAATACGTGATAATAATGTTGTGCGATTTTTTGCGAGATTTAACTTTTAACATCACCTTGGGAGAAAAATAAATTTTCGGTCATTGCTGTGGGGCTTTTGTTCACATAGTCAGGTAACACTGTTTACAAAAATCAGCGGAATTATATATATACAGTAGGGCATGAGAAAACAAGGACAATGGCAAGTATCAATGAAATAAATGCGAAAAACAGGTTTTTTATTTTATTTTCCTGCTGACACTGGAAACTCCAATCAAAATAGCGAAAATTTAGTATATTAGTATTTGCATGGAAACTACTTAAATTTAAAGTCGAAACTAAAATAAGTTTATTGGTAAGGCCCCAACTATGTTAAGTAAAAAAAATGTTCGCTCTTTAAACTCCCTTTTTACCCTTCTGAAAGGTAAAAAAATCCCCTTCGAGTAGTTTTAATAATTGGTAGAATCCACGTCAATCTGGTTGCTTTAGTTATGTCGGATTTGCCAATACTCGGTCGCCTCTTCACCGCTTTAGGATGACTTTTTTATCTAATAACCGCATTCTAGAAAGCTGTTATCATTTCTGTCAGAAAGTGTGGCTTTGGCAGTGCCTCTTAATTGCGATATTTCGCGTGTAATTAATATCTAGACACATGAGTGGCCCAAGAACGCTTCCCTGTGGGATACCAGTATTTTTCTGTTAGATCGTGTTGGCTACTCTCAATTTTTAAGGCGGATCTAGTCTAAAATACAATTTTAGGCCTTGGTTACAACACCTCATTTCCTATTCTTTTCTTCACAAGCTTTATCAAGCCGCTCGATAATTTGCTATACAACTCCGTCGACCGTCTCATACTGGTTTCAAGATGTTTAATGGTTACGGAAATATTGCAAGCAATTGAACCAAGTGAGTAGTTAAGCTATGTGATTCCTGGACCAGGAAATGAGTCATCATTCAAGGTCGATGAAGGTTATTGTGTGTGTATGTGTGTTTGTGTGTATGTATGCGAAGGTCGATGAAGGTTATTGTGTGTGTATGTGTGTTTGTGTGTATGTATGCGATAAACCAAGGCTAAATAATATCGATTAATAGTAGAGTGTGTGTATGAGAGAAACCAAGGCCACAATAAGACTTGTATCTATACGAGAAACCAAGGCCAAATAATATCGATTAATAGTAGAGTGTGTGTATGCGAGAAATCATGATCACAATGAGACTTGTATCTATACGAGAACCAAGGTCAAATAATATCGATTAATAGTAGAGTGTGTGTATGCGCGAAACCAAGGCCACAATAAGACTTGTATCTATACGAGAAACCAAGGCCAAATAATATCGATTAATAGTAGAGTGTGTGTATGCGAGAAATCATGATCACAATGAGACTTGTATCTATACGATAAACCAAGGCTAAATAATATCGATTAATAGTAGAGTGTGTGTATGAGAGAAATCATGATCACAATGAGACTTGTATCTATACGAGAACCAAGGTCAAATAATATCGATTAATAGTAGAGTGTGTGTATGCGCGAAACCAAGGCCACAATAAGACTTGTATCTATACGAGAAACCAAGGCCAAATAATATCGATTAATAGTAGAGTGTGTGTATGCGAGAAATCATGATCACAATGAGACTTGTATCTATACGATAAACCAAGGCTAAATAATATCGATTAATAGTAGAGTGTGTGTATGCGCGAAACCAAGGCCACAATAAGACTTGTATCTATACGAGAAACCAAGGCCAAATAATATCGATTAATAGTAGAGTGTGTGTATGCGAGAAATCATGATCACAATGAGACTTGTATCTATACGAGAAACCAAGGCCAAATAATATCGATTAATAGTAGAGTGTGTGTATGCGCGAAACCAAGGCCAAATAATTTAGTAAACAAATCCATAGTAGAGTGTGTTTATGTGAGAAATCATCGTGGTCACGACAAGACTTATATGCATGCAAGAAATCAGATTCAAGATAAGACTTGTATGCAATCTTGGTTAAGCAAAACATGGACAAGGTAAAAAAAGTTTAGCAGAGAAGAGAATTAAAAAAGTATTAAGATCCATTCCACAAGGTCATGCAGAAAAAAAAAATGAATCTTCTCTTATGTAGATAAGAAAGTCATGATGTTTCTGTCCTATAAAAACAAAGCTCAATCTATAATTCAAAACAGTTTTGAAGGCGTGTTAATACCTTTAGCAGTAAAGTGTACATTCAAAATATCAAGCGGATCACTTAAGTGAACATTATAAGTGCATTTATATACATATACATATAAAAATACCCTAAACTTTTAATAGTGAAAGTGTTGTGAATATAAAAAGTAAAAATGGAAACCTGCATTAAAGAGATGCTTGAAAGGCAACAATCAATTTTATTTGATATGCTTATGAACAAAAAAAGTGTTGAGAACTATGAAATAAACATTGACAACTGTGAAAAAGATTTAGACTTGTTGCAGAAATGTTTGAGTGAAACTAAGACCACAGGTAAAAAGTACCATCTTATCTCAGCAATCGGCAAATTAAAATCATTTAAAAAAATAATGATAAAAAATGCATTTGAAAGTCAGCAGGATATCATTGATTCTTTGATATGGGAAGATCTTCCACATACTGCTTTTTCACAGAGAATCAGATCAGGTGTGATAACGAATCTATATCATACGGATCCTAAGCTGTTTTTGAAGGATTGTAGAACACCAATTGTTAAGAAATTAGAAGAGATATTGAATAACTATATCAACATCAAAATAAATGCAGTTTTTTGTGGAGAGTTCCGTAAATATGTAGGCGAAGATCAGCAACAAGACATCAAATATCTCAATACGAGGAATGTTATTGTAAATGTTAGTAATAATTTAGAAGAATTAGTAATAGATGATTTAGAAAACCCCTTATTAAGAAAACTTGAAGAATTTCAAGAAAAAAATAGTGGATGGGCACTATCTTCTATAATAAATATTATTGTTAATATTAGTAAATATTCACCAATTGTAGGAAGTTCATATATTAAAACACCTCAACCCATTTCAACAAAGAAAGCTTGTATTAATGTAAAAAATACAGATAATGCATGTTTTGCATGGGCTATAGTATCTGCTTTGTTTCCTGCAGGAAAACATGTGGATAGACCAACAAGTTATCCACATTATAAAGATATGTTAAATTTAGATGGTATATCTTTTCCAATATCATTAAATTTAGTACCACTTTTTGAGAAAAACAATAATGTTTCCATTAATATTTTTACATTTCATAAAGAAAAAGGAAATAAGAAAGAAGAACTATATCCGCTTAAGTTATCTAAATTGATATGTAACGAAAAGAAGCATGTTAATTTATTGTTGTTAGAAGAACATACAACAGATGATTATACTGTTTTACGACAACATTTTATTTGGATTAAAAACCTATCTGCACTTCTTCAACAAGAATTAACAAAAAATAATAGTAAACGTTATTTCTGTAACAGATGTCTGCACTATTTTTATTCAGAAGAAAAATTAAGTAAACATGAAGAGGATTGTGTTAACCAAAATAATTGTAAAATAAAATTACCTTCATTAGAAAATAAGATAATTCGTTTTAAGAATTATAGAAATAAAATTCTGACTCCATTCGTAATATATGCAGACTTGGAATGTGTTTTAAAAGAAATACAAGATGGAAATAGATATCAAGAACATATCCCATGTTCTATAGGTTTTTATGTTAAAAGTTCTTTCACATCTAGTTATACAACCTATGCTTCATATCGAGGGTCAGATTGTATAACTTGGTTTATGAATGAACTTAAATTTTTAGTGACTCTTCTAGAATCTGATGTATCATGTATTGTACCCATTGAAGATCTTTCAATTGAACAACAAATAAGTTTTAACTCAGCTGCCAAGTGCCATATATGCGAAGAAATTTTTTTAGCAAACGATATCAAAGTTCGAGACCATTGTCATTTTACTGGGATTTATCGAGGTCCTGCACATTGTAACTGTAATTTAAACTACAAAGATGATCTAACTATACCAATCATTTTCCATAATCTTAGTGGTTATGATGCTCATTTTATGATTAAAGAAATCTATAAAATAGGTGATGGTGAAGTGAATGTGTTGCCAATAAATATAGAGAAATATATATCGTTCACAAAAGTATTACGTAAAGGAAAAATCAAATTGAGATTTATTGATTCTTTTAGGTTTTTGGGGAGTAGTTTAGAATCATTATCATCTTTATTGAATCATTTTCCAATACTTGAATCTGAATTTCATCATTTAACACAATGTCAAAGAGATCTATTAAAACGAAAGGGTGTTTATCCGTATGATTATTTTGATAACTTTGAAAAATTTTCTGAAGAGTCTCTACCAGAAAAACATTTATTTTATAATAAACTAAATAAGGAAGGCATATGTGATGAAGATTATTTACACTGCCAAAAAGTATGGAATAGTTTAAATGTAAGAAATTTGGGGGAATATTCTGATTTGTATTTAAAAACGGATGTTCTTTTATTAGCTGACGTTTTCGAACAATTTCGTTATAATTCTATTAAAACACACAAATTAGATCCAGCACATTATTATTCCCTTCCAGGATACACTTGGGATGCAATGTTATTTTATACAGATATAAAACTGGAACTTCTTGATGATATAGACATGATTATGTTCATTGAAAGAGGTATCCGTGGAGGATTGAGTCAATGTTCCAAAAAGTATTCAGAAGCTAACAATAACTATTTGAATAATTTTGATATGTGTAAGCCTAAGAAATTTATAATGTATTGGGATATAAATAATCAATACGGTCATGCAATGAGCCAATTATTACCAACAGGGAATTTCAAATGGATAGAAAATATTCATGACTTTACTATAAATAAAATCTGTTCTATATTGCATACTGCACCCAAAGGCTACATTTTTGAGGTTGACTTAAGTTATCCTATAGAATTGCATGATATGCATAGTGACATACCATTTTGCCCCGAATTAATGTGTCCTCCAGGATCTAATCAAAAAAAATTATTAGCTACCTTAACCGATAAGAAGAGGTATGTAATTCATTACAGGAATTTGCAGCAAGCTCTTCTTCATGGGCTAAAATTAGACAAAATACATAGAGTGCTTGAATTCGATCAATCAGCGTGGCTTAAGCCATACATTGATTTAAATACACAATTAAGAGCTCGAGCTATAAACAAACTCGACATTGAACGTTATAAACTATATAATAATGCAGTTTTTGGTAAATGCATGGAAAATGTTAGGAAATACAGTAATGTTAGATTAGTTTCAAAATGGGGTGGAAGGTATGGTGCCAAAGCATTGATTGCATCACCGTATTTTAAAAACAGAACTGTCTTTAATGAAAATTTGATAGCAATTGAACTTCAAAAGGCTGAAATTTACTTTAACAAGCCCATATATGTAGGTTTATGTATATTAGAAATTGCAAAAACCTTAATATATGAGTATCACTATGATTATATGAAGGTAAAATTTGGTAATAATTGTACAGCCATGTATACTGATACTGACAGCTTAATTTATGAAATTTATTGCACTGATATTTATGATATGATCAAAAGTGAATGCTATCAACGCTTTGATACTAGTGATTATCATCAAAATAATGTTTGGGGAATACCTCAAGTGAATAAAAAAGTAATAGGTTTGATGAAAGATGAAATGAATGGATATATAATATCACATTTCGTTGGGTTAAGATCAAAAATGTATTCCATTAAGATAGAACATAAGGAAGATATAAAAAAAATCAAGGGTGTTAAGAAAAATATTGTTAAAAAAGAAATTTATTTTAATGACTTTTTAGATTGTTTAGTTAATAATAATAATAAAACTGTTGAACAAAACTTGATAAAATCACAAAAACATGTAGTAAGTAGTATCGCTCAAAGAAAATTAGCTTTAAGTGCAACAGATGATAAACGATATGCTATTGAAAATAGTTTTAGCACATTACCATGGGGGCATTACAAAATAAGCTAAACTAATTTTTATGAAAAATAAAATTATTTAAAAAAAGAAAAAAATTCCTTCTTTTGATTTTATCCTCACATAATTCGAATATGGTTTGACGTTTGACGTTTGAAGAATTTATTTAATAAATTAGTTTTCAGATTTAGTAAGTATAGTACAGCAACAACAATAAAAGAAAAAAAAAAATACATTTTCGCCAACAATGTTTTTCTTCAAAGATAAGGTATAGTATAGAATCTACTTTCTGAAGCGCAATTTGTATGTGGTGAATAAATCATGCTTGCTATGAGAAGGAAAAAATGTGCAATAAACAGGCATGCAAATTATGATACCCCAATGATGTAAACAAGAAATGCCAATTTGATGACATAAGCAAAATCGTCCGTACTGTAATGAAACTAAGATACAGATTCCTTCGGAGGCATTGACAATACTTGCATATCAGCACAATTGGTCAGTATCGAATCTTTGATATTTTAACTTATACAGGCATGCAAATTATGATACCCCAATGATGTAAACAAGAAATGCCAAATTGATAACATAAGCAAAATCATCCGTACTGTAATGAAGCTAAGATACAGATTATTTCGGAGGCATTGACAATACTTGCATATCAGCACAATTGGTCAGTATCGAATCTTTGATATTTTAACTTATCTTTGGCTTCCTTCTGAAGCATCGAACGTTTTGCTGACATCAACAAATTATAACTATATATACCAGAGCAAATTATTTGTTAGCACATCAGTTCCGTTTTAGAATTCGAAAAGCTTAGTTGACTTCCCCCCACCAGAGGTAAGGTATCCACTAGAGAATAAAATAAAGTTTTCTTAAAAATATAGGTAACTGAATTTATATTAATTAATTTGTTTTAATAGACGATATACGCCATGGATACCGTTCAAATCTTAGAAAACCTGCTGTTGTGTGGACCAACAACTTCACAGCAACAGCACCCACAGCAGCTACTGCAAAAACAGCAGCTACTTCAAAAACAGCAACAACAACCACTGCAGCAGCATCAACAACAGCAACACCAACCACTGCAGCAACAGCATCAACAAGAGCTCCTGCAACAGCCGCTACAACAACAGCAACAACAGCCACTGCAGCAAAAACAGCAGCTACTTCAAAAACAGCAACACCAACCACTGCAGCAACAGCTCCTGCAACAGCCGCTACAACAACAGCAACAACAGCCACTGCAGCAAAAACATCAGCAACAGCTCCTGCAACAGCATCAACAACAGACACTGCAGCAGTATCAACAACAGCAACAAGAGCATCAACAGCATCAAGAACAACCACAATCAAAAAAGAGGAAGATTGAAGAAAGTGAAAGTGACATTGGCAACATTTTGGAGCGTTTTAATATACAAAATGAAACTGTTTCAAAAAATGTATTTGTATATAAAAAAACTATATATGCAACAGATATTGAACAGAATAAATATTATTCTGTCGAAAAATTAAAAAGATTAAACACACGGTTTGGTGTGAGAATTGTGGTTGAGTTTCCAAAAACTCAAATATTTTTGCCAAGTCATATGGCAAATTTTTTTAATGAGTCAGAGATTGAGGTGTTAAATAAAAATACCGAATGTCTTTATTTCATTTTAAAGGATACAAAATATTTGTTTATAAATCAAATGTTAGACTCGCAAAAAAATATGGCACAGTATCAATAAAAATAAATTCTTTTATTCTAAACCTATCTTTTGTTGATTCATTATTTTCTTATATGCAGCTTTGAAATTGTTGGGAGCTACTATTTCCATGAAGGATTTGTTCTGATTAATTTTGTTTGATCGTTATAATTTAATAATTGTCTGATGATAATGAAGTGAAAGAGCTTTTGTTTTTTTTTTATTTATTTATTTGTTTTCAGATAAAAATTTATTTATTAAATATACGTTTTGCAAGGCGCAGCACTTGCTATGAAGTGAACATTTGATTTCATTTGGATAGAGAAGTTTTAATTCTTTGAGATTTAGACAACCAATTTCTTCAACATTTACAACTTGAACATTTTTATTTTGTAGTAATTCGTTTATCCACTGAGTTTTTTCTACCCCTTTAACATAAACAGCAGCATTTTTAATTTTCTGTCGAAGGTATTTGACAACTTCATGAAATTCTGTAAATCCTCCATCCCAGACAAGACCATGGTGATTGTGGTAAAGCCAATTAGCTTGTCTCTTTAGCGAAGGTGACAGTTGATTAGAGTTGAAAGGGGGCTTTAAGATAAAGTGATGATGGTGGTTATTATGTAGTACAGCTATTTCTTTTGCAATAAGTTTATTATTAGGTCCTTTGAAACCTTGAACATCAATAGTAAAATACATGTTGCCTTGCGCATGTGCTTTCATATGTTTTCACAATAAAGTGCAATACTCAACTGATAATATTATATTTCTCGAGAAACCATCTGACTCAATGGATTATAGTTTATAATGCGATCATGTAACATCAAGCAGTATGCTGACGTATTAGCAGAGATTATTTTAGATGTTTTGATTTCAATACGAATATCAACTGGACCGTTTTTTATTAATTCACTTTGATGTATTTAATTCGGTATTCATATTTGATGATGTGGCGTGTGATAAACAAAATAATATTCGAGATTATTTCTGTATGGGGCGTCATAACTTTGTAGATAGTTTTTATTTATGTCAGTCGTATACACATATACCAAAGCATTTGATACGAGACAATGCAAACTATATAGTTCTGTTTAAGCAAGATGATCTTAATCTTAAACACATATACAATGATCATATAAACTCCGATATGTCATTAAATCAATTCAAAGTATTGTGTGCTAATTGTTGGAAAGACACATATGGGTTTTTGGTTATCAATAAAGATTGTAGTGCCGATAAGGGGCGGTATAATAGGTCTTTTAAAGAAATTGTGGTCTTATAAAGATGTTCAGTTATGAAACATCTGTCAACATGAACACATCTGCTTTAAAACAACCCTGTATAAAACTATCCTCTGTTATTGAACAGATCAGTATTATAAACTGATCTATTTTAAACTGACCTATTTGAAGCCTGTTTTTTCCATTAATATGAATATCGACGAAAGATTACTCAAAGACCTCATAAAAACTAAAAAAGCTTTGAGGAGAAAATATATGTCTCTCAAAACTGGAAGAATTATAAAGGAAACCGAATTTGAAAATACTTTTAAGCCAATAGTTGAACCTCTAAAGGAAATCGTGAAAAATGTCAAAAATGATAATACTGACATAGTGGATGGAACAGTAAAACGTAAAAGACGACGATTAACATTTCAAAGTCCGTCTGAGGAAAAAAAAATTTTTGAGTTCTCATCATTGCCGGAATCAATTCTAGCAACAGCAACATCTACACCCACGGATAAAGATGTTTCATTTAGAACACCCACACATTTCGAAACCGATACCTATAGTATTGATCAAAGTACACCATTCAACCGATCAACGCCATCAGATGAAAATCGTGATAAAATCTATGGACCATATTTCGATGTACAGTCAAATTCAACGAAATTAGGCAGATCAACATTTTCAATTAATAAAAACAATGATTTCGTTATTGATGATGAAATCGTTAATGGGGCAGATGGGCTTTATGAGCTAATTATGCGAAAAAAACCAAGAAAATCACACTATACCAATGAAGACTTACAGCAATATCTAAAAATATTACAAAAAACTAACTTGCATATGAGAAACCATGAGAGCAGCTCTCAAATTAAAGGTAATAGAGGACAAAAGTACAAACACATTATTCATCCCCTAATTCAAGAGCTGTCACAACGTAAAATTGGCAAAGCATATAGTAATTCATCTGATATGATCTACTCTAGTAATCATATCGATTACGTCTATTGGGATAACCCTAACGAACTCGTTGATAGATTAAGACTTTTAAATGCATCTCAAAGGGCTGGCAATAATAATCTCCAAAATGAAATTAACTCAATTGTTGAAGAGCTTCGCGAATCAAATATCATATACTAACATTAACAAGATGAACGTCGACAAGTTCGGAAGGAGTTTCAACTCATTGCAAGGTTCAATAACTGGTCCTCCAGGACCTCCTGGAGACGGATTTCAGCTATTACCTACCGGTGACTTTGACATAAATGGAAAATGTTTAAACAATGTTGGAAAAGCTGATACACCCCACCAAGCGGTCAACAAGGAATATGTAGATAATAGTATAGACTTTGTAAACAAAACACTTTTTATACTACAAAAAAATATGGATAGTAATACTAATACTCTTATGGAAATGATAAAAAGTGACACAAAAAGGAGTTTAACTCTTCATCTAAATGGTTACTTTGATGGCAAGCAAAATGCTTTGAAGAATATAAAGGAACCCATCGATTTTGCCGATGCAACCACAAAACAGTATGTCGACAATCATATACGTTTAACACTTAAACATAGCAATACAAAATTGCGCACATACATTGATGAACAAAATATTAACACTCTTGAATTGCTAAATAAGTTTCGAAACTATTTCCTCGATATACTCGAAAAATTTAAAGAGAGCACTGAAAAGAAACTCCAAGATAACAACTCAGAATCTAGAAAAGAAAAATTACAATTTCCACCATTTTAAACAACCTATATCAGTACTCGATTGCAAGTTCGCTGGAAATGATGTCTAACATAAATACTTGTTCAATTTTCAATCAGATTCAAGCATTTTTGAAGGCTTATCAACATACTTTACTAGAGGAGCACTACCATGAGATTATAGGCATTATCTCTTTTCTGAGGAACTATGAAAATCTATCCTGCACAATATCTGCTCATGGTTGCCATTTTATCAACTGTCCTTGGTCCTCAAATTTATGCAAAGAAGGACCAGATACTTGTGCATGCTATATGATTGAAAATAAAATGATTAGAATAAAGAAATTAATATCACTGTATCAAAGATTTCATAAATAAAAAAAAAAAAAATGTTTTATTTGTTCTCCTCTGTTCAAAAATCCAAATGCAGTTAATTATAGATTTGCTCTACATTCATTCATTCTTTGCTACGATGAGCAAACGAGATGTTGTTGAAGAATTGCACAAGCCGGCACGAAGAAATTTTAACACACGTCGAGTTATAATTAAAGGGTTTGATGACTTGTGGCAAGCAGACTTGGTAGAAATGATCCCTCACAGTAATCAGAATAATGGATTCAACTACATATTGACCGTGATTGATACTTTTTCAAAGCATGCATGGGCCGTTCCTTTGAAAAATAAGACGTCTTCATATGTGACAGAAGCCATAAAATCAATATTTAACATTTCTCATAGAATACCGAAAAATCTGCAGACCGATGATGGCAAAGAGTTTTTCAATAAAATCTTTCAGAATTTGATGAAAACCTACACTATAAATCATTATTCAACGTTTAGTATTTTAAAAGCATCAATTGTTGAACGCTTTAACCGTACCCTTAAGGAGAAGATGTGGAAAGAATTTAGTTTTAATGGCAACCACAAATGGATATCTATTCTAAAAGACTTGGTAAATGCTTACAACCACTCTAAGCATAGAACAATAAAAAGGCGACCTGTTGATGTGAATAGGAAAAATGCTCAGGATCTGTTATCAACTGTGTACAATCGAATTAAATACGCACCCAAGGGAAAATTCAAAGTTGGTAGCAATGTTCGAATTAGCAAGTTTAAACATGTTTTCGAGAAAGGTTACACCCCCAACTGGACAACAGAATTATTCACAATAAGAAAAGTGAACCTAACAAATCCGGTTACTTACCTTCTTCAAGACTATCAAGGTCAACCTATAAGTGGTGCCTTTTATGAAGAAGAATTACAAAAATCCAAATTTCCAAATATATATCTTGTGGAAAAGGTCATAGCAACAAAAGATGAAGAAGTTTTTGTCAAATGGTTGGGCTTTCCATCCACTCACAATTCATGGATAAATAAAAAACAGTTAATATATTTTTTTTCTTTTTTCATTTTATTTCAATAAGTTATTATTTATACATTGGGTTCATAAGCAGCGACTTTTACCTTCCCTTAACAGCCCCCCCAGCCAAAACATTTTGCTTTTGCAACTATATTCAATACAATTTGCAATACTCTTCTTATAGGTTTTACAGTAAGTCTGAACTTTACTATGTGCACTTTGAAACGTCTGTTCGAGCGCTGACTTGAATCACCCTTTTTTACTACCGACGTATGTAAATCAATCTCTTTAGTTCTACTCTCATAAAACATTAGTTAATTTTTGAGGCATATGCATGTACATAAATGTATTAGATAGTTGAAATGTTTACTTTAAAACAACAACAATTTCGCTTGGTCTTCTTAATCTACACTTTACTGCTTAGGATATTAACATGTTTTCACAACTGCTATAAAGATTGATTGGACTTTGTTTTTATAGGACAGAAACATCATGACTTTCTTATCTACATAAGAGAAGATTCATTTTTTTTTCTGCATGACCTTGTGGAATGGATCTTAATACTTTTTTAATTCTCTTCTCTGCTAAACTTTTTTTTACCTTGTCCATGTTTTGCTTAACCAAGATTGCATACAAGTCTTATCTTGAATCGCATTTCTTGCATGCATATAAGTCTTGTCGTGACCACGATGATTTCTCGCATAAACACACTCTACTATGGATTTGTTTACTAAATTATTTGGCCTTGGTTTCGCGCATACACACACTCTACTATTAATCGATATTATTTGGCCTTGGTTTCTCGTATAGATACAAGTCTCATTGTGATCATGATTTCTCGCATACACACACTCTACTATTAATCGATATTATTTGGCCTTGGTTTCTCGTATAGATACAAGTCTCATTGTGATCATGATTTCTCGCATACACACACTCTACTATTAATCGATATTATTTGACCTTGGTTCTCGTATAGATACAAGTCTCATTGTGATCATGATTTCTCGCATACACACACTCTACTATTAATCGATATTATTTGGCCTTGGTTTCTCGTATAGATACAAGTCTTATTGTGGCCTTGGTTTCGCGCATACACACACTCTACTATTAATCGATATTATTTGGCCTTGGTTTCTCGTATAGATACAAGTCTCATTGTGATCATGATTTCTCTCATACACACACTCTACTATTAATCGATATTATTTAGCCTTGGTTTCTCGTATAGATACAAGTCTCATTGTGATCATGATTTCTCGCATACACACACTCTACTATTAATCGATATTATTTAGCCTTGGTTTATCGTATAGATACAAGTCTTATTGTGGCCTTGGTTTCTCTCATACACACACTCTACTATTAATCGATATTATTTAGCCTTGGTTTATCGCATACATACACACAAACACACATACAAACACAATAACCTTCATCGACCTTCGCATACATACACACAAACACACATACAAACACAATAACCTTCATCGACCTTCGCATACATACACACAAACACACATACACACACAATAACCTTCATCGACCTTGAATGATGACTCATTTCCTGGTCCAGGAATCACATAGCTTAACTACTCAAGTGAACTAGGTCTGTTTCAGAATCATAATCAACTTCGACAGCTCTTCATCGAGTTGGAATGGAATAGTATCTAACCATGTCGTCAACTCTGCATAGGTTTCTAATTGGTTTTCATGCTTTTTGAAGTCGCGTTTTGAGAAGTTCCCTATATTCCGAGTCGAAACTTGTTTAGCCTTAAACTTCCACAAGGGTGTATGGGTCATCAAATTTTCCTATCTCGCTTGGAGTTTTGCTGATGAATAAGCATGCAAACAAAAACGTCGGCGATACAACGCACTTTCCGTGACACCATATAAAGGGTATTTTTTTTTTATAGGTATAGAACTTTGAAATGATTTTTTTAAATTGGCATGAAATTTACTTTATTCGAAAGATAATCTTCTGGCATTATAATTTAAATATGATTTCTGGCATATGACCGCCACGGCTGGCTCGGACGTAGTCTCATCTGGAGGTACAATTTTCGATGACTTTTTCCAACATTTGTGGCCGTATATCGACAATAACGCGGCGAATGTTGTCCTCCAAGTGGTCAATCGTTTCGGGCTTATCGGCGTAGACTAGCGACTTCACATATCGCCACAGAAAATAGTCAAGCGGCGTTAAATCGCACGATCACGGGTCCGCAACGTGAAACTATGCGGTTACCAAACGTTTCCTTCAATAAATCAATTTTAATTTTGGCAAGAGCTGTGTGACATGTTGCGCCGTCTCGTTGAAACAACAGCTCCTGCACATCATGGCTGTTCAATTGATGAACGAAAAAGTCAGTAATCATGGCTCTATAGCGGTCACCATTGACTGTAACGTTCTGGCCAGCATCGTTTTTAAAGAAGTACGGACCAATTATTCCACCAACCCATAAAGCACACCAAACAGTCAGTTTTGTTTATTGACGTATCCATTCAACCAAAAGTGAGCTTCATCGCTAAACAAAATTCGCTTATTTTATTACTAGGATACGTATTTCGAACAGAACCATGATTTTCAAAATGAATTTGCACAATTTGGAAGCGTTGTTCAGGCGTCAGTCTATTCATGTTGAAATGCCAAACCAAACTAAAAATTAATCACTTGACAGCTGACAAAATGGCCGCCAGTTAAAATAGTGTTGCCAACTTAAAGTTCTATACCTGTGAAAAAACACCCTTTACTATTAAATGGACGGTTGCAAAGCGAAAACGATCGTTCAGGTGGTTCAATCAGATTTACTTGCGAAGGAGTTGGATTGACGTCCTGTTCAGGGATGAAAAATTACCTGTGTTGATTGTAAGCAAATCTTAGTTCCGATTGTATTTTTTACTTTCGTATACGAATAGGAGAAAAAAACATTTTCGTACAAAATTTCGAATGATTTCGAGATGTTTATCAGTTCCATGTCCCATGTAATATCACACAATTCAGTTCGTCTAGCCGGATCATTTTCAAACTTCGTTTTTAGAGTTTGTGGGCTTAAAGTTTGAAGCCATTATTTTGCACGGCGACTTTAAAATTTGGATTTTTCAAATACTATTTTTAACGAAGTTCCCTAAAAGCCCTGAATTTGCCTTCCAACTTGTTTATCTGCATAATAATGAACTTTCACTATCTCCAAATCAATTCCAATTAATTTAAAAACATTTGCGAAAGGATTAACAATTTCACTAAAAAATCTCGTAAGATTCAAAAGATACAAAAATTCTATATCGTTATTATTATATACACAGAACCTGTAAAACGTTCTAACCGAAACTTTTGAGTAATGGATAATAGCACTAATTATGGATACACAAATAAAACAAAAACCCTTAGAAATAAAAGAAATTAAATTTTACTCTAAAGTCCTCTTTTGGTAGATAGTGAATTCTAAGTCCCACCCAGCATTTCATAGAAATGAAATAAATGAACAGAAATTGTTATCATTGGAAAGCAATGAGAAATTTAAAAAAGTAAAAACGTTTGAAATTTGTATAACCTTTAGTTGTTAATACCTGCAACCGTACCAATATTCGACTGCCCTAATAAATGAAGGCTCCACACTTTCTACATTCAGCAAAAATTCCTATACATGCAAGCAAGCCCTAAGTTCCCGAAGTAAAACTTACTTAATTTTACTAACTTATGTAACAATAAACAAGTTGGAACTTTCCCGAGTGGAAATTCCAACTATAAATGGATTTGACAGATGCCACTTTAGATTTGACTTGTGTGGATTTCGATTTGGTATTTCAGATTTTGATTTGAAATTTCAGATTTCTGCTGCCAAATCGACCATTAAATCCGAATTTTATTGATTAATGTGTGAATTGGGTTGGCCGCAAAAAACATTTTTTTTTGTTAACTATTCATTTTTACACAATTGGAAACAATTTAACTTAAAAACTATTTATCATACCCGTAAAACAAATAATTCAGCTAAAAAAGCCATTCTTTCAACTATAATCAATTTGTAACCGCCGGCTGTGTGTCACAAACATTGGTATTAGTGAAAGTAAGTCATGTAACTTGCAAATCTGAGAAAAAAATCAAGATCAAAAATAAAAATGATATTTTTTGGCAAATCGAAAAGGAAATTAGCCAGCGGTGACTAAAATCTAGCTTTTCCGTAGGTACATATCTAAAATGTGTTATTGCTAAGAGCCAATGAGTATTAATAAACATTTTTTTCAAAATAAAAAAATACTCTTTGAATGTAACTTTTTCGAGGCGATTGTATTGTATATATTTTTTAAAAGTCCATTGTAACTTAAAAGTTATGATTGACATTGATGAAAAATAAAACTCTGATGCTCCCACAGTCGCTGCTGAGTAGGCCGCTCTTGGAGGATCTCACTAAGCATAAGTATGATGTTGTTTGGAAAATGTTGGTAAGTGTTCTGATAGCATATCTTACAAACAAATCAAATTCCTGGTCGCTCTTTTAGAGAATGTTGCATGCTCGCAGCCCCCTCTACACGGAGAAGATTCGAAATTGCCCCAGTCAAACAATGCGGAGGAAAAAGACTGAGGAGTTTCTTTTTCATGCTCAAAATCAGACGCATCGTAGTTTGTTGAAAATTCTCAAGACAATGCATTTGATGAGGGTGAACCGGAGGTTAGAGGTGTGTGGGGAGGCCCTCATGAATGTGGCGTTTAAATTAAGCGGACGTACAGCTCATAAAAGACCGATTGAGACTAATTCACTCCTCAAATTTGTCTGAGGAACCAATTTATCTCGATTCTTCTCAAAAATGAATTCACCAAGAGTCGATTCATCTAAAAAACTAGATCGTATGTAGCGTCGAATAAATCCGACTTTTACTTCCAGAAATTGCAAAAGTTCGTGGAACAAGTAATGGGCGACTATATATAGAGTTGAAAGCTCGCCGAGTGATGCCGTGGAAATTTCAGTTCGTCAACGAAGTCTACAACCTTTTAGCACTGGCCCTTGTTGACCAATTAGAGGATATACACAAAAATCTAACCGACATCCCCCAAAAGGACCGCCTGATAGTTCTCCTCAAACTACAATCTGACATAGAGAAGGAGCCAGCTCAGTATGAATTTGGCAACAGAGCGACTTACCAGGACGTCGACGCTGCTGACAAAAATTTGGCCCAACTTAAGTAGCCATTCTCGTATAGCTTTTGCCATATATTTTCGCCCTTGCAGAGTGAAAAGGTGACGCATTATCTACTCCTCTGTGTGGCAAGGCGATTAGACATCCGAAGAAGACATCAGAAGCTCTGCGATCAACTAAGAGCAGAATCTCACGAGGTCGGAAAAATCTGAATAAAATACGTCCGCAATTAGGCTTAGGGATACAGTTTTATTTATTTATTTGATTACAGACAATTCACACACTTTGACTTGAGGGGGTACTATCAACCGACTACTTGAACTGGTGTGCCAATAACTACTCTTTGACCTGCGTTCGATCTCAATAGTGAGCGACGGCCTGCTCTTCTTCCGTTCGCTAGCAATGGTGAGCGACGGCCGACTACTCGAACTCCGTTCGTTCCAAGTGCCGAGCGACGGCCTACTACTAGAACTCTGTTCGTTCCAAGTGCTGAGCCAAGGCCTAAACCTCCAACTCCGTTCGTTCCAAGTGCTGAGCCAAGGCCTACTACTCGAACTGCGTTCGTTCCCCCAAGCCCATTGTTGTTGTTTAACCTTACTATCCTTCTCCGTCTCTGAGCCTCCACAGGTCCTAGTAAGGCAAGCAATCCAAACACGGCTAAGAACCACAAGTATAACTTCATTGTATATATATAGCGCGTTATCTGCTAGCAAAGATAAATCGAGGAGAAGTGATATTGTTCACCTAGTTTCATTTCCTTTTATTGGGAACAAAGTGACTGCGAAACTGTGTACATAATAAAGCACATAATGTTTTGGCAAAAAACAGCTTTATTTGTTGATACCTGTACTTTGTGTCGTGTGCATCGTGTGCTTTGCAAGCTGTTTATAAACCGAAACTATGCGACTAGCAGCTGTTGCGGGAGGTATGAGTATGAGTCTTTTAACGTTTCTCGTCAAAGGCAGTTTAATATGACTACAGCGATTAGCGGTTACAGCTAATTAGTGGACAAAGATGCGATCAAACTTGCCCTACAAAGCGAATGCGACGACGATACACCCAAAATATATTTCATGGAAATATTGCGCCAACCTTTCTTTACTTATAAGCCGACTTTTTAGGGTAGCCAGTTCAGGTCTAGCTTCCTGGTTTTGGTCATGTTAAATGCCTTTCTTTTCGAGGGTAGTTCCTTCCTTCAATTTGGTGGTTGGCCAGAATGCAGAGGCCAGTTAATATTAAAAAAATCGGAAGCAGGAACATTGTTGAGGTTGATTAGGCCTCTGTTCTGATTATGTGCCATAGGGTCGCTGCACCCGTAATCAAGCTTCATTGTATTTTGACAAAACTTCGAAAAACGAAACTCTGTCAAGTACGAAAGGCTGTTTTGCTGTTTTGGTCGGGAACGTCACCTTTTCTACGTCAGCCACATATGCGAAGTGTCAGTCACGAATTTCCTGACGTCAACTGAAACAGCTGCTCACATGACCGATTTCGACCAATCAAAACCGAGATACATCTAGTGAGAGCTGTCAGACTTACTAAACTAGATACTTGAACGTCCCCAATGGCGGGAGGTGTAATAAAATACTGACACTCGGCAGTGTTCCTGGTTGGTTGGTTGGTTTAAGTGGCTGTATTCCCGTCTACTGACGAGGGAAAAACACAAGTAACGCATTAAGCGCCGTTTTGAGACCACAACTAACGGAACCAGAAGATAAAAAAAGGGGGGAAGGAAGTCAAGGGAGCTCAAAACCAGCCTGTGGAGTTGAGAAATTTGATGATTTTATTAAAATGGATACTTTGGATAGCCGAAAGGTCATCATAAAAGGGATGACCTAGTGCACTGAGTCTGGTTTTTGCTAGTGCCGGACACTCACAGAGAAGATGAAACACTGTTTCACTCTTGTTTGTGTCAGTGCAGCTACGGCAGTGGGTGTTATGAGGGATGCCAAGCTTGGCCGCGTGAGTTCCTAAGGGCCAATGGCCCGTACTAATTGCCGTTAGTCGGGCGACATCTACACGCGTTCTAGATAAAAGGTTGTTGGTTCTGGCATCATCGTAGGTTGGCCATATCTTTCTTGAAATGATACAGCTCGTCAGATTCACCCATCTCATCTCCGCCCTTGAGGAGAAGTACAGGAAGATTTCTCTCTTAACGTATCCCAGCGGAGGGAAGACTTCCTCCGCCTGAGACACGCACAGAGCAGAGCCACATCTGGCGAGTTCATCGGCTTTTTCATTCCCGTCTATGTTCCTATGACCGGGAACCCAGACGAGGGTGATTTCGAACCGATGGCAAGCCCTGGTCAATGTCTCCCTGCAATCCACAACAAGTTTTGACGTTGATTTGGTAGAACCGACAGCCTTAATAGCGGCCTGGCTGTCGACGAAGATGCCAATTTTTTTACCGAGTGTAGTTATGTTAAGGAGCAGTCTACACGCCTCCTTGATTGCGAGTACTTCCGCTTGAAAGACGCTGGCTGCGTTGGGGAGGCGGAAGGATGTGGAGATGTCTAACTCTGCTGAGAAAATGCCCGCTCCCACTCCACAGTTCATTTTGGAACCATCTGTGAAGATAGGAATGTCGAATTCGTTTACGACCGCGTTCTCCTCCCATTCAGATCGAGAAGGGAATCTAACAGAGAAGTTTTTATGGAAGTTAAGTTTGGGTACTGTGTAGTCTGTAGATAAGCGTCCTATTCCGTCGGGGAGGGACATTAGGATTCTGGAGTGGCCATAAGGCCTTTCTGACCAACATTTAGATTCCTTCAATCTTACTGCACTACACGCTGCAATATTTTTTATGTACAGATCCACCGGCAGGAAATTAAGAATCACATTGAGCGCTTCGGTCGGACTTGATCGTAGGGCTCCCGTGATACCAATACCAGCTGTCCTTTGGACTCTACCTAGTTTCGTGATGTTATAAGCTTTACTTAAGGCGGGCCACCATACCGGTGATCCGTATGTGAGGATGGGACGTACGACAGCTGTGTACATCCAACGAACCATCTTTGGTCGAAGACCCCACTTCTTGCCGAAAGTTTTACTACAGGCGTAGAAAGCTATGCTTGCCTTCTTCACTCTGTGTTCGATATTTGACTTCCAGTTGAGTTTAGGGTCGAGTATGACTCCTAGGTATTTGGCACTGGAGGATAGAGTAAGATTTTGGTTATTCAAGCGGGGAAGTGAGAAGGTTGGTATTTTGGTTTTGGTGGTGAAAAGCATCAGTTCAGTTTTACTTGGGTTAACGCTAAGACCACAACTTGTGGCCCACCCGCTAATCTTACCCAGTGCTCCTTCCATGATTTCACTTATCACGTTCGGAAACATTCCTGATACTAGAACAACCACGTCATCCGCATACGCAACGACTTTAATACCTTCACTGTCGAGTCTTGACAGAATTTTGTTGAGTACCATAATCCATAAGAGTGGCGAGATTACCCCACCTTGAGGTGTTCCTCTGCTTACTGATTTGGTTAAAAGGGTGTTACCAAGTTTTGCTTGAATGATCCTTGCTTTCAGCATGGAAATGATCCATGAAGTAACGAAATCCTCTACCCCAAGTTCTAAGAGAGATTTCTGGATCGATTCAGTGTGTACGTTATTAAAAGCGCCCTCTATGTCTAGGAAGGTAGCTAAGGTGTATTGATGATGGGAAAGTGACCTTTCAACTGTAAGCACTACTTCATGGAGAGCGGTCTCCGTGGACTTGCCTTTGAGGTATGCGTGCTGTGAGTGACATAAGGGAGACCTATCAAGGCCCGTTCTTATGTGAAGGTCAAGTATACGTTCTAAAGTTTTGAGTATGAAGGAGGTTAAGCTAATAGGTCGGAAGTCCTTCGCAGATTCGTGACCACTTTTGCCGATTTTCGGAATAAAAACTACTCGGACATACTTCCAAGACTGAGGTATGTGATTTAGTAGGATACTGCTCCTGTAAACTTTAACGAGTAAGGGCAGCACTATCCCTTCGTGTTTTTGCAGCATGATGGGGAGAATGCCGTCCTGTCCCGGTGATTTATACGGAGCAAAACTGTGAATGGCCCAGGAGATCTTTTCCTTGGTTATAATGCGTTCAACTTCTTCCCTGTGCGAAGGAAAACTCCCCCGCGAACTGGACGGAGTTTCGCAGTGGTCTTTACAACCAGGAAAGTGAGTGTTGAGTAGAAGCTCTAAGGATTCTTTAGTTGATTCTGTCCAGGTTCCGTTCGATCTCTTAATGAAAGATGGACTTGAGCGTACTTTGGATAGAATCTTACTGAGTCTAGCAGATTCCTTTAGAGTATCAATAGATTGGCAGTATTCGGACCATGCTTTTGTCTTAGCTGATCTAATAGATTTCTTGTAGAACTTTAGGCAGTCTTTATAAGGTTGCCAGAACTTATGCCTATAGCAGATATAGGCAGTGTTCCTACATCGAGGTATTTCTACCTTTTTCTGGGAGTTTCGATGTCCGAAAAACCTTCCATGGGAAAAATGAAACAAAAAAAAACAAAAGAATTGTGCGAGTATCAATGATCTGAAAAAAGACATTCAAACTACATTTCACAATGAATATCACATAAAAAAGAGATCATTTAAATCGCCTTTTAGCAAAAACTTCAACAAACACCAAAATTATTTCTTTTAAATGTTAATAAACTGCGTGAATAAACTAAATGTGACCCTGACTGAGAGTAGTGTTTTTGGTGAGTTTTTCATTTCACCACGAAACATGTATTTTGCAAAATGGTTAATAACTATTGTGATTTGTAATCAACATATAAATAAAGAAATAAACTGCGAAATATTCATTCGAGAAAATAAACTAAGACGTTTTTTTCCTACAACTATTGCATCTGTTTTTGTTTGTTGTTTTTGGCGAAAAAACATTTCGTTGGCGAATGTCCTCAGAAAACGGAAATTAATTTATTTTCCTTAAATTGTACGGGAAAGAACGAAACCAAAATGTGTATCAGCAAAATTGTAAATAAACAAGTTTACTGATTTGTACCCTAATTATGTGCCACGCATTTAAGTTTTGCTGCTTTCACACGAATTCTTATTATTTATTATTCAGAAAAGTTTTTGGTAGACATTTTTTTATGAATAAAAATAATGTCATAAGACTAAATGTGAAAAGCAAAATAGACGGCTTTTATGTCTCTAAAAATGTAGCGAACATTTTCAACCCAACACAGCCACCATAGATACTCGATAACATGCACCGTCCTACATTTGACTTCTTCCTGCTACTTATCTTGTGATTGAAGGATGCATCTATGGAACAATGCTAGCCCGAATGCGATAAGACAAATAAAATGTCTGAGTACTGCTACAAAAAACAGGGACTGCACTGACAGCTGCGAAAAAACATCCAAAACCGCTGATTTTTGAAAGCAGTGTTACCTGATTATTGGTAAGAAATTACCTAGCAGTGACCGAAAATTTCCTTTCATATAAATTGATAGACAGTTGCTTTTGTTCTTGTTTCCTCGTACTCTTTATAAAGTGATAGGTTTGCAATACGTGATAATAATGTTGTGCGATTTTTTGCGAGATTTAACTTTTAACATCACCTTGGGAGAAAAATAAATTTTCGGTCATTGCTGTGGGGCTTTTGTTCACATAGTCAGGTAACACTGTTTACAAAAATCAGCGGAATTATATATATACAGTAGGGCATGAGAAAACAAGGACAATGGCAAGTATCAATGAAATAAATGCGAAAAACAGGTTTTTTATTTTATTTTCCTGCTGACACTGGAAACTCCAATCAAAATAGCGAAAATTTAGTATATTAGTATTTGCATGGAAACTACTTAAATTTAAAGTCGAAACTAAAATAAGTTTATTGGTAAGGCCCCAACTATGTTAAGTAAAAAAAATGTTCGCTCTTTAAACTCCCTTTTTACCCTTCTGAAAGGTAAAAAAATCCCCTTCGAGTAGTTTTAATAATTGGTAGAATCCACGTCAATCTGGTTGCTTTAGTTATGTCGGATTTGCCAATACTCGGTCGCCTCTTCACCGCTTTAGGATGACTTTTTTATCTAATAACCGCATTCTCGAAAGCTGTTATCATTTCTGTCAGAAAGTGTGGCTTTGGCAGTGCCTCTTAATTGCGATATTTCGCGTGTAATTAATATCTAGACACATGAGTGGCCCAAGAACGCTTCCCTGTGGGATACCAGTTATTTTCTGTTAGATCGTGTTGGCTACTCTCAATTTTTAAGGCGGATCTTGTCTAAAATACAATTTTAGGCCTTGGTTACAACACCTCATTTCCTATTCTTTTCTTCACAAGCTTTATCAAGCCGCTCGATAATTTGCTATACAACTCCGTCGACCGTCTCATACTGGTTTCAAGATGTTTAATGGTTACGGAAATATTGCAAGCAATTGAACCAAGTGAACTAGGTCTGTTTCAGAATCATAATCAACTTCGACAGCTCTTCATCGAGTTGGAATGGAATAGTATCTAACCATGTCGTCAACTCTGCATAGGTTTCTAATTGGTTTTCATGCTTTTTGAAGTCGCGTTTTGAGAAGTTCCCTATATTCCGAGTCGAAACTTGTTTAGCCTTAAACTTCCACAAGGGTGTATGGGTCATCAAATTTTCCTATCTCGCTTGGAGTTTTGCTGATGAATAAGCATGCAAACAAAAACGTCGGCGATACAACGCACTTTCCGTGACACCATATAAAGGGTATTTTTTTTTTATAGGTATAGAACTTTGAAATGATTTTTTTAAATTGGCATGAAATTTACTTTATTCGAAAGATAATCTTCTGGCATTATAATTTAAATATGATTTCTGGCATATGACCGCCACGGCTGGCTCGGACGTAGTCTCATCTGGAGGTACAATTTTCGATGACTTTTTCCAACATTTGTGGCCGTATATCGACAATAACGCGGCGAATGTTGTCCTCCAAGTGACTAGCGACTTCACATATCTCCACAGAAAATAGTCAAGCGGCGTTAAATCGCACGATCACGGGTCCGCAACGTGAAACTATGCGGTTACCAAACGTTTCCTTCAATAAATCAATTTTAATTTTGGCAAGAGCTGTGTGACATGTTGCGCCGTCTCGTTGAAACAACAGCTCCTGCACATCATGGCTGTTCAATTGATGAACGAAAAAGTCAGTAATCATGGCTCTATAGCGGTCACCATTGACTGTAACGTTCTGGCCAGCATCGTTTTTAAAGAAGTACGGACCAATTATTCCACCAACCCATAAAGCACACTAAACAGTCAGTTTTGTTTATTGACGTATCCATTCAACCAAAAGTGAGCTTCATCGCTAAACAAAATTCGCTTATGAGAATTGGGATACGTATTTCGAACAGAACCATGATTTTCAAAATGAATTTGCACAATTTGGAAGCGTTGTTCAGGCGTCAGTCTATTCATGTTGAAATGCCAAACCAACTAAAAATAAATCACTCGACAGTTGACAAAATGGCCGCCAGTTAAAACTGTGTTGCCAACTTAAAGTTATATACCTCTAAAAAAAACACCCTTTACTATTAAATGGACTGCGAGAGTGTGTAGAATCACTACCCCACTCAATTTCCCGTCACATATGTTCAAAAACAGTTTTTAATGTTACGCGTTTTTTTTCTACTTGTCTAAATTAGTTAGCATTGATTAACTTTTAATGGACCCTTGGAAAACGATCGCTTGGTCGCCGGAACAAGAGCAAATCATCTACAGGGAATGGGGCCTATTCTATACAAAGAAGCAAAATCAAGATGTAGCTGAATTCTACTACAACAAGTCGCTGGCTTTGAACCCTATCGATCCGAAGGCATTACATTTTCGAAGCCAGTGCCAACGCCACATAGCCCTGACAGAAGAGGCTCTACTAGACTCATCAAAGGCCCTGGGTTTGTATAGTCTACACACTAATTGGCGTGCAGCTTCTTTCACAATCCCTTTCAGAGCTCGATGACCTAAGTCAACCCTACAATCTGGAGGTGTGTGACGGCGTCTACGAGCTCAACGAATTCGAGAAGAGCAAAAGTTTGCTGTCGAACTACTCGCGAAAATTTAAGGGCAAGAAGGTTAACGCCTTCAGAAATCGCATTGATGTGGTAAGTCAAAACGAGTGCGACCAACTGATTTCGATCGGTATAAGAATTTAAGCCTTACAGTTGAGTGAGAACTTCGAGGATGCGCTGGGCGATAAATTGGGCAATTTCATTTTGGAAAATGGCAAACACTTCGACAAGGTTTACAGTGAAATGCTCCACTCGAGAAGTATCGATCCGCGACCAATGTGGAAAATCATGAAGCAGCTCGAGCAGTGTGATGTCCTCAGCGTGCTGGAAATGGAGGCTGGTTGACAGGCTAGCTCGTAAAAAGAACTTGTTCTGAAAAGGCTTTTTGCAGAGAGAAACACTTTCGCCGAGAGAGGTTGCAAAGCGAAAACGATCGTTCAGGTGGTTCAATCAGATTTACTTGCGAAGGAGTTGGATTGACGTCCTGTTCCTGAAGACATTGATGAAAAATAAAAATCTGATGCTTCCACAGTCGCTGCTGAGTAGGCCGCTCTTGGAGGATCTCACTAAGCATAAGTATGATGTTGTTTGGAAAATGTTGGTAAGTGTTCTGATAGCATATCTCACAAACAAATCAAATTCCCGGTCGCTCTTTTAGAGAATGTTGCATGCTCGCAGCCCCCTCTACACGGAGAAGATTCGAAATTGCCCCAGTCAAACAATGGGGAGGAAAAAGACTGAGGAGTTTCTTTTTCATGCTCAAAATCAGACGCATCGTAGTTTGTTGAAAATTCTCAAGACAATGCATTTGATGAGGGTGAACCGGAGGTTAGAGGTGTGTGGGGACTAGGGAGGCCCTCATGAATGTGGCGTTTAAATTAAGCGAACGTACAGTTCATAAAAGACCGATTAAGACTAATTCACTCCTCAAATTTGTCTGAGGAACCAATTTATCTCGATTCTTCTCAAAAATGAATTCACCAAGAGTCGATTCATCTAAAAAACTAGATCGTATGAAGCGTCGAATAAATCCGACTTTTACTTCCAGAAATTGCAAAAGTTCGTGGAACAAGTAATGGGCGACTATATAGTGTTAAAAGCCCGCCGAGTGATGCCGTGGAAATTTCAGTTCGCCAACGAAGTCTACAACCTTTTAGCACTGGCCCTTGTTGACCAATTCGAGGATATACCCAAAAATCTAACCGACATCCCCCAAAAGGACCGCCTGATAGTTCTCCTCAAACTACAATCTGACATAGAGAAGGAGCCAGCTCAGTATGAATTTGGCAACAGAGCGACTTACCAGGACGTCGACGCTGCTGACAAAAATTTGGCCCAACTTAAGTAGCCATTCTCGTATAGCTTTTGTCATATATTTTCGCTCGAGCAATGCTTTTCATAGATCCCTAAATACGAGACTGACAAAACGGCTGGAATTCGCCCAATATCCCATCGAGAGGGCGTACTTGTGGCACGAGGTGGCCAGGACTAGCCTAAAACTAAACCAATTCGACAAGTGCTGCTCGATTGCAGACCGGTGTACTGCAGGTGAGATATATGAAAGCCAGTCAGACATTTGCGACTGAATGGTGTGCCATTTATAGAAGCGACCAAGTGCAACAGCTTCGTTTGGATGCTACACGCAACCATGCTGGTGTGCAAGACGCATGCGCTTTTACGAAAAATCGAAAAGGTGTCGACAACATTGCACAAGGCATTGTCGATCGCCGAGTCCTTGAAGAGTGAAAAGGTGACGCATTTTCTACTCCTCTGTGTGGCCCTCAACAAGGCAGATATCAAGGCGAAGAAGACATCCGAAGCTCTGCGATCAACTAAGAGCAGAATCTCATTGTACAGCAGCAGATCGACGAGGTCGGAAAAATCTGAATAAAATACGTCCGCAATTAGGGATGCATTTTTTTTATTTATTTGGTTACAAACAATTCAAACACTTTGACTTGAGAGGGTACTATCAACCGAATACTCGACCTGCGTTCTGGCGACGGCCTGCTCTTCGAACTCCGTTCCTACGCCCAATCCTGTTGTTGTTTCCCAATCCCGACCTCCGGACGTTCCTGTATCTCAAACCAGAGATTCTAATCCTTCTCCGAACAGGGGTGGCAGCAGCTGCAGCTGCAGTTGTTGTTGCATTCTGAGCCCCCACAGTTCCTAGTAAGGCAAGCAATCCAAACACGGCTAAGAACCACAAGTATAACTTCATTGTATATAGATGCGCTTTCTGTTATCCGCTAGCAAAGATAAGTCGAGGAGAAGTGATATTGTTCACCTAGTTTCCTTTCCTTTTATTGGAAACGAAGTGACTGCGAAACTGTGTACATAATAAAGTTTGTTTTGTTTTGTTTTGACAAAAAACAGCTTTATTTGTTGATACCTGTACTTTGTGTCGTGTGCATCGTGTGCTTTGCAAGCTGTTTATAAACGATCCTGAGATGCGTAATAATCTAAAACCGGAACTATGCGACTAGCAACTGCTGTGTGAGGTATGGGTAGGAGTCTTTTAAAACGTGACTCGTCGAAGGCAGTTTAATATGACTATAGGGATTAGCAGTTACAGCTAATTATTGGACAAAGATGCGATCAAACTTGCCCTTGAGTAGGCCTCTGTTGTGATTATGTGCCATAGGTTTTCAAAAAATTTCAAAAAACTCTGTCAAGTGTCTTTTGCGACTCAAATATCAACGACTTTCAAGTCAAGCAAACACTGACGCATGTCTTTTTTGTTTTTAATATAAAAACGCCGTACAAACGCAAACATATTTTTTCAGATTATTTTATTGAAAGTATAATCCTTTGGCAAAAGAAAATGCAACCATGGAAGAAAATAGCACTGACAGAGGAGCAACTTCAAGTTATTTACCGAGAATGGGGTGTCTTCTATACGCACAAGCAAAAACTGAACATAGCTGCAGACTATTACGATATATCGTTGGACTTGAAAGTGATCACTCTCCATAAATATTATTCCAAGTGTGAAGGCTTAACGTATCCTTTCAGAACGACCCTAAAGCATTGTACAATCGAAGTCGATGTAAGCGTAGTATAGCCCAGACAACTGGCGCTTTGCGTGATGCCAGAGCCGCAATGGGTAGGTCTAACAAAATTTTGACTTTTGAGTTGCCATAGCAGAGTACTAATTTTTTAGCGAGTGACCCTCTAAGTCAACCGTTCAATTTGGAAGTTTGCGATGCTTTGTATCAATTGAACGAGTTTGAAAACTCCAAGTGTGAAGTGTTCAATAATTCCCTGAAATTCAAAGGACTGAAGTTGACCGCTTTTTATAATCGAAGTGATGTGGTAAGTAACAAAACACATTTATTGGGTTGAAACCTAAGATATTCTGAAATCAAGCAGTGGTTCAAGTACATGGGAAGAATACAAAAATAGTGGTTCGGGTTATTTATTAGAAGGCGGCCTTGGAGGTGGTAGTGATCTACTGATGTAGGTTGAAGAGTTCAATAAGGAAAATGAAATTGGTTCTTGTCTTAGATTGGTCAATAAATAATAAGGCATTTTTTGAGACGCGCAACTTAGAGAACCTGTGCCTCTTGGAGCTAAGTCTTTCAAATTCGCTTTGAACTTTAGTTTAATGCTACTTGAAAGGTTCTGTGCATAAGCTATCGATCAGGGGAATACTGAAATTGGATCTTGTCCAGGATGATTGAGTTTTACTCTTCAATGTGATAATTGATTTTGCGTCGATTCCACTTCTCTTTACCTTCTATTTAGGCTAAGATATTCAGTCTGATGATATCCGTTACAACAGCGAAGCGAAGTAAAATACTCAGTTAAAAAAGAAATGGAAGTAGGTTTTTGTCTTTGATTACAATGTAATTTTTTGAGATGCACTTCGAAATATATTAATTCAACGATAACTTAGAGTCCGTGATTATTATTTGCACCTGGTATTTATTCATCTACAACTGAATTTTAAGCTCAGTTTGAAGGGTGATGTGCATAAGCCATGGTTCTGGTCTGGGATTATTTACTTTTGTATTCGACTCTAAATATAGCGCTCTTTATATTCATTCACACTCCATATTCACCTCTATAAGAATGAGTTCAAGGTAAGCAAGGTTACAACAAATATATCAGGGTCTGATGAAGGTTCCAGTCCTGACTTTCAAACTAAAAGTTTTTATATTTCCCGAGACGCGCAGCGGAAATTAAGTTGCTCCTCTAGTACTTACTCAATTTAAAGGCAATTCTGTGGAATTCTACACAACATAAACAGAAGAACTTAAGACTCGCCGAACTTATTTTATACTGAAACCACCATCTTTCCACAGCTCGATGAGAACTTGAACGGAACTCTGGGCGACACACTGGGGCCCTTCATTCTTGAAAGGAAGTCGTACTTTTACAAAGCTTTGGAAGAACTAAATCGGGAAAAAACGGTCAACAAAAGCTCGCTATGGAAGGTGCTACGGGAGCAAGAGAAATGCGACGTCCTCAGTGTCCTCGAAAAGGAGGTGAGTATATCTACATATTTCAAAGGATGTCTCAAAATGTCAGCCTCTTAGAAAATATTGCTGTCACCAAGAGAAATCGCTCGGAGGTCACGTTCCTTCAAAGTTTTCAATCAAATTTACATGCGCAAGAGTTGGATTGACGTACTCTTCTTGAAGGCGTTAAATAGTGATCGCAGTCTCCTTCTGCCGCAGTCACAATGGAGCAGACCACTGTTGCAACACTTGACTCAAAGCAAATACGAGGTTACAATGCGGTTTTTGGTAAGTAAATATTTAGATGGAAGGAAAATGAAGTCGTTAAAACGCGTTAGTACTTTTTTTAGAAAATGTTACACGCACGCAGTCCGTTGTATACGGAGAAATTTCGAAAGTGTCCAAATAAGAAACTAGCACAGACACGAACCGAGGAGTATCTGTTTCGAGTGCAATATCAAGTGCATCGTAACATGCAGGCGATTTTGAAGAGAATAATTTATTTGAGGAACGCCAAGCAAATAGAGGTAGGCATGGGATAGGTGATTGGAAGACAGTGAATAGATTGATATCGGAGTAAGCCGATTGAATGTTAGGCGTATATTGCTTTTATGCTGCACGGCTATTTTGTCGCACGACTAACAATGCGAAATGCGCAAGTTTCTACTACTTTAGTTCGCTGAACGATCATCGATTAAAAGAGAAATGACTGTCGGCAAACAAGTCTTGTGATCAGCGTTAACTTCCGTACGTTTAAGAGTCATTTTGACTCCTTTTTGAGCGCCTGGACTCCGGACTCATCTTTTAGAAATGTAGATCGGTTTTTAAAAGAATTCGTTTTTACCTGAATTCGAATTACAATTACAATTTAAAAAATAAAAGAAAATACTAAGATCCTTTTTTCATCCGGGACTCTTTCTGAAAGTTTTCAGAGGTAACACTGCTTGTGATAGATGTGACACTGTTAACTTAACGACTGTTGACGGCACTTTAAATAAGCGACTTGTTTTAAATGCTTTCTCCTTTTAGAAACTCTCCAAATATGTGGAAGAAGTTATGGGCGAGTATGTAGTTTTGAAGACATGTCGTGTTATGCCCTGGAAATTTGAGTTCCTCAACGAAGTATACAATCTACTGGCGTTGGCTCACATCGATCACTATGTTGATACACCGAAAAATCTGACCGAACACAAGCAGGGAGAACGCTTACATGTGCTATTGAAAATGCCAAGGGAAAAGGACAAGGAACCAGTTGCATTCGTTTTTGGCGACAAGTCAACCTATCAAGACGAGGATGTTGCAGATCTGTCTACCATACGTCATAAGTGTGTATTGGGTGGGGTGGGGGCATCTGTTGGTTCGTTTTGAAATCACACTCTATTTTGAAGGTGACAGCTACTTTGCTCTTTTTTGCTATCTGAAACAGATCAAACTTTGTTAGTTTTAAAAGAAGCCGACAGATGGCTTATCCTCTCTTTGAAGCCGAGTAAAAAAAATTTTTTGTAGACAATTTCTAGTGCGAATGGAAAAACGAATAACATTCTCAAAGCATGCGATTGAAAAGTGCTACATATGGCATGAGATGGCCCGAAGTCACCTGAAGAATTCACGATTCGATGAGTGCTGTGTAGTGGCGAGGAAGCTAATCGAAGGTGGGTTCTGTTGTTGTTCGTTCGTTCAGTTGAATTGATTCTTTTGAAAAGATCAGTACGGGGAGAGAGTTTTCAGAAAGAATTTGAATTCAACATTACGAAATGATTCAAGTGCAGAAATTCTTTCGATTTGTTCTAATCTATTCCCGTGAGTCAATTCAGTGAAACAATTCTAAAGCGTTTACAATTCTAGGATTCGATTCTTGTGGTTTGAGAGCTTTGCACCCATGGTAAATGTTTTTTTTTTTTTGTTTCTTGGTTCACGAGAGTCAATTTGGTAAACCCATTCTTTAGAAAGGTGTTCTATGATTCCCTGAGAGAAAGCTAAGCAGCGAGTCCTAAGAGAGAAATTTGATTCAATTGAGTGAATTCCTTCTATTTAATCCTCTATTTTAAATGTAGATGTACAAAATTCCTTCTCAGTTGTGTCAGTTGTCAGTTGAGTCAGTTGTGTCACCGTGAGTCAATTTAATGAACCCATTCCCATGAGCATTCTTAAGCCGAATTAATTCTTTTGTTTTGCAACATTTGCATTCGCTTCGGTGAACAAATTGTTTGATATGACTCGTTTGAATAAATTCAGCGGGAATCAATGCCAGAGAGTTATTCCTTATTTTAACTGATTAAAGAATGTTTCAGAATTTTGTGTTTAAAATCGCCTGAATCGGTTGATGAAAGTCAATACAAATACTTCCGAACACTTTTTTTTAAATCTCCTGAATCGATTGAAGAATAAAAAAACACAACGAGTCAAGTTTAAGTCTCCTGAATCTATGTCAATTGATCCAATGAACTAATTTCCATAAGAGAATATGAATAAAATTAGCCAATTCGGTGAAGAAATCCTTCGCGAAGTGTCGTTTTTTAAAGACTCCAGATTTATGTGAGAAACTATATATAAATTCTTAAGACAGAACCGATCAATGCGAGTCGGTTTGGGTCAATAAAGTGAATCAATTCTTGAGAGAGAGGGTCTTCGGAGCCTGGGGAATACAATTCAGAAACAGTTCCTTAAGGAGGAGTGATTCAATTTGTTTAATAAACTCTTCGTAAAAAACCAACAAAGTCTTTCTTAGTCTCCTTCTTTAAATCTGCTTTGCGTTATTTCAGTAAATAAATCCTTTAAACCGATATGAGTCTGTTTAAGTAAATAAGCGAATTCAGCGAAGAAATTCTTTGTAAAACTCCTGAATCAATTCTTCAGAGACAAGCGACACCGCATAAGCCTATCTTAATTCGTCTAAATCGATTCATGTGAGTTGATTCAATTCCTTTGTAAGACGGGAGTTAGTTTGTGAATGAAACCAACAAAGCCTTTTGAAATCTCGCGGTTTAAAGCTCCTGAATCATGTGAACCAATTCAAGTCTTCAAATAAAGTGAACCAATATATGAAACTGTTTGAGTCAAGTCTCAAGTGAATTAATTATTTACGGAGAAGATTCCCCTGCGAATCTGTTCTGAATCTTCTGAGCCATAGGAGCCAATTCAGAGAATAAATTCTTCTAAGCCGGAACAATTTTTAATAGAAATCCTGCCAGACATTTTGTGAATCGGTTCATTCAAAGAACAATTTTTTTTTTTAAAAAGAAGTGCGTGAGTTAATTCTTCTTTAAGTCAGCGATTCATGCGTCCTTGATTTAATTGAGTGAATCAATTCTTAACAGAGAAACAACTTTTATGACAATTAAATCCCAAATTTATTCATTTGGGACCGCCGAAATATTCTGTGTCAATTGAGCTTAAAAAATTCTTACGGAAGTGGGTATTCAAGTTTTTTTTCTCTAATTTCTTGTGCTTAAATCTCGCGAATCAATTCATTTAAGTGAATCCAGCACACAATTCCGTCTGAATTATTTTTAAAATCCCTTGAATCAATCCTTCTGATAAGCATTTTTTTTAATTTTCAATCATTTCCTTAAGAAAAAAGTTACTCATATGAGTCTCTTCTCCGGCGGCAATATGACTGAATTTAAGTGGAAACATTTTTCTAAATCTCCTTCTTCAGAGAGAGGCGACTTATATGAGAATCAACTCTTGAATTTATTCATATCAGCCAGTGGCGGAAATCTGTTCTTCGGAAGAACGGCCTATTCGTCTGAAATTTTGTTGAAATCTCCTAAAGTAAAATAAACGCCATATGAGTCTGTTTGAATCAAATCACTTCAGTTAATTTAATAAATTGAGTCTTCGAATATTCAGCGAATCAACTCTTCAAAAAGAAGAGAACAATAGGAGCCTCTTTGAGTCAATTACAGGAATCAATTCTTCCGCGAGAAGTGACTTGCATAAGAATGTGCTGAGCCTATTCATTTCAGTCAAAGTGAATCAAAATGGAGCGGATCGTGCCCTTCTCAAATCTCATCTTGATTCGTTGAAAACAATCACAGCTTACATATTTCCCTCCCTACAGAATCGAAAACATGCAACAGTCTCGTGTGGAATCTCCTTGGACTGATACTAACCTGCAAGTCGCATGCAGTTCTGCGTAAAATCGAAAAAATTCACGAGACCCTAATAGAAGCTACTGCAATAGCAAGGCTTTTGAAAAACACCAAAGTCATCCGTTTCATTGAGCTCTTGCATTACATCAATGACCAAGACACGCAGGAGAAGAAAATGCAGGAAGAATTTCGCAAGACAAAGAGCAGGCAGTCAATGCTGTCTTCGCAGAAGAACAGCAGCATCGGCTCATCAAATCGAAGCTAAGACCATAAGAGATGTGTGTTTGGAGGGTTTGTTTAAATTTCAAGTAAATATCAGTTCATAAAAAATAAAATGACATATCCATCAAATTCAGTGATCTTGAAATTTTTTTTTAGATGTGAACGGCGCATTTTTTTTTTATTATTCAAACAGGTTACATAAGTGACATTTGGCTTTGGCAAAAATATTTCAGCCACATATTAACACAAGTGCTTTTAGATTGCTAGTCTAAGCAAATGTGATGCGTACATTTTTGCAAAACAGCCAGCGGAAGCAAACGAGGCCGATGGATGTTTGCTAACAGTCGGTTGAGAAAGAAAAATGAAAGAGAATTTTATTTTTTAAATTTCTTAAGTGGCTTATTTTTTGAAACGTAATTGGTTTATGATAAGTGTAGAGTTGTGATTTGTCGTTAATGTAACTCGAGACCTGAAACTTTCACGAGTTTGGCGCTAGTAGTTTACCTGCGGCTAGGCTTTGGTCCACACGGATGGTAGAAATTCTGCTTTGCAAAATTCTGTCTTCTCACACAAGAATGCAGCTTTTTTAATTCTGCTTTACAAAATTCTGATTTTCAAATTTAAAGCAATAAAATTCTGCTTATACTGCTTTTTTCCAACTAACAAATGAAAAGGACGAGGAAAAAACCAGATATAAGCCAAAAACAATCTTAAATTTATAAAATGTTAAAATTATTGACTCTGAATTTTTAATTAAAAATAAAATTAAAAAGACACAAGAAAAAATAGATTAAATATTGAAAACAAATTTGAATAAAAAAAAAACAATATCTATTAAAACAAATGAGAAATTTGATTAAAAAAATATATGAAGCAGTCAGGAGGAATTACAACTTTTATTTATTATAATTAAATTTTTTTTCTTTTTACACTTAATTTCGGGATAGCCGAAATGATGTTTTATCAAAATTCCTTCGACAATATAAGACCATATTCCTAGGAGGTTCGTTGTAATTACTGTTACGCTGCGATTGATGGTTTAGTGGACATACCAAGATTTTTCCTCAGTCTCCCTAAAAAATATCAATAGCAGTGTCGTTGGATTACTAAGCGAGGGGTCCCAGGTTCGAATCCCAAAGAAACCCAAATTCCACCACCCGCGCGAACGTCTGACAAACATCCGAGAGTATAACTGTCATGAATGAGCTTCTCAATTAGCCATTCGGACCCGGCATAAAATTGTAGATCCCTTCCATTCGCCCCAAAAACTAAAAACTCACACAAACGAATCGTTGTGAGAAGCAAGGCCTAGGGTCCCTACAGACCTATTGCGCCAGCTATTTATTTATTTTTAGCAGTGTCGCTTCTTTTGTTTACCTTCGCAATTTTATAATAAAAATAAAATAAAATCGTATTTTTAAAAAAATACCAACAACATCCTCCCAGGAGGAAATAAAAGGTTCCTTTAAAAAAAATTAAGAAAAGAGGAGCTAAAACTAAAATTAAAATTAGAAAAATGTTCTCTCCATCTCTGCTTTACAAAATGCTGCAAACAATAAAAAAAGGTTTGGAAGATGTTCAAAAGCGCGCGCTTTAAAACCTGTTTTTATTGTTTGCAGAATTTTGTTAAGCCGAATTTTGACCCATCCAGAATTTTGACCCCAACCCTCTCTGAACGACTCGTCAGATTGCGATGACATAAAATCTACATTTTGTTTTCCAACATTATGTCTGAGAAAACCAAACCGATTGAGTAAGTATTTTGAATGTGATGCGGTGACAAATCAAATCGACATACAAACGGACAAGTAATATTATTATGTGTAGAGATTTCCAGGTCTAAGGGGCCGACTTAAGGGTGAAAATGTGTAATTCTTCCATATAAGGCCATTCCAACACAATAATCGGTGATAACCGACCTAGAACAAACCTCAAAGCCGGCGCATCTTTGGAATCTTTTAGGTAGACGATTTTAATTTTTAACAAATAAAATTTGGCGCTGTGGTTAGTATATAAGCGAGGGGTCCTATGTTCGAATCCCGAAAAAACACAAATTCCAACTTAAGGTTTTTAAAAAAAAGATATTGTATTCGTAAACAATTTCGAACTCGAACTCAAAAAAAATGAGTCGCAAAATTCTGTCCGTCTGTCCATCTGTATGTCTTTCTGTATGTCCCGAGGCCTACAGCCTAAGCGGCTACCCGGATTTCGGTCAAACTTCGGATTTGGAGTTCGGGAGCATACAGTTTTTTCTTTGCACGTTAACCCCAATATTAATGGTACTACCCATATAAAATGTTCATACCAGTTTGATTTGTTCGAAAACGGCTCTAATTGATTTAACCAAAATTGATGTTTAAGCTTAAGTAGGTGAGGGTAACAGGACTCCATACTCAGTTTTTTCCGCAGAGAGATCGGATAACGGTACTTTTTAAATTTGGACATATCTCGAAAACGGTCCATACGATTTTAACAAAAATTAATTTCTAAGGTAATATGATAGTTTCTAATTCAGTTTTTCTCTGTATTATCGTAAAATGGATATTTGAAAACAGTAATTTTTCTTTAGTTTACCTGAAAACGGCAATAAGGATTTGGACCAAAATGCAAACTTAGAATAAAAAAAAAAAATGCTAATTTTAAAAACTGCGAATACCTCGAAAACCCCATTTTTTGATTTCGATAAAACTTTAAAAACCCAGTAATGCTTACATCGTGAACAATAACTTGTACTCGGTTTTCAGCTAAATAGTTCAATAGTATTTTCCAAACTAAACACTGCAATATTTGGTACTGTTTTGTTTCTGTCAAATTTTACAAAAAAACCGCTCGTAACGATTTTGACCAAATTACACATTAAAGATAATATAAGTATTCTTAATAAGATTCCGTACATAGTTTTTCTCAAAAAATTCGAACAACAATTTCTTGAATATTTCTCAAAAATTACTACCAAAATTCGGATCTGTGCCACATATTTTCTGTATAATTTTGAAATAATAACAATGCCCCAACTTTCAATGCAAATCCAATAAAAGCTACGTAAAACTTCTTTTTAGCAAATAAAGGGTCATTAATTTTTCGGTTTTGAAAGTAAAGCTAAATAAAACACACACAGCGATACATTTTTGATGAAAATTTTATTTCATTACAAAGTTTGGACTTTGCCATTAAGTGTGAAATACAATATCATTCAAATGACCGTCTCGGGAAGATTTGCAGCATGCGATTCTTTTGAGGTCATTTTTAACCACTTTTTCGTAAGTTTTAGTAAATTGAACGCGTTGTTCGATTGATAAGCGATCCATTATCGTAAATGGCAAACATTCAACTTATATTATGACACTTCAAATGACAGCTGAGTTTGACAGGTGTCAAATGCCAGCGCTACCAACTTGAAACCACGAACTTAAAATTTTTTGCAAGCCATATTGAATATGCACCCTGAAAATATTCCCAACAACTTGGAGCTTACACAATCAGGCAACTTCCACTTCATTTACATTAAGACTTTTGAGGAACGAAAAAGTTACATTCGACCCAGTTGTGCACTTTTTTTTCCACTGCGCCACCTCTCGCGAACGTCTGACAAACACCCGAGAGTATAATTATTGTCATGAAGGAGCTTCTCAATTGGCCGTTTGGACTCGGCATAAAATTGTAGACCCCTTCCATTCGTCCTAAAAATGAAAAACTCACACAAGACGAATGGTTTTGAGAAGCTAAGCTAGGCTAGCTGTTGCGCCAAATATTTATTTATTTTTGAAACTCGATTACAAGCTAAAAGCTTTGTATTTGTGGTTTTGAGGACTCCACTTAATACATCCTAAATCCCCCGAAAACTATGTTACCAATCAGAGACAAGATGTACTGAGACCCTTAACTCCCAATCGTCTGACAGCTGGTCACTTTTTGTACGAAACCTTCCATTTTATTCTATGTCTGTTCATTTTTTATAAGCGTACGCCACTGTTAAGCAGCCATTTTGTTTAAACAATTTTCTTTTGCTTTAAACAGAATTTTAAAAGAGTTGAATGCTAACACGGCAGCTTTTAAAAAATATATCAACACAAACGACTTTAGCATATACACGAACCACTTGAGAGGATTTTACAAGATCGGACCTATTTGCATTAAAACTTCACTTATTGGCAAAAAACTGGTATCCTCCCCGAAGGTCGGGGTCTTACTAAGTCCAGTTCCTGCTTCCCAACTAAGCATCTTTTTTTTCGAGCGCCAATCTCATTTGCAGACACACAGCGAACACCACCCCTCGTTTTTGGTACTTGCCCGACAAATCGATGCCCTAAGCCGTTGCAAACACAAACTGCCCCTCTAATTGAAATGCACAACTACGAATTAGGATAATAAATTAAAATGACCAGCCATTAAACTGGTTTTAATAATTAAGTGCATTTTAATGAATTAAATTAAAAGTACCGCCTACAAAAAAAAACCCCATCTCCCTCTCTCCAATAAAAATTGAAATTCAAAATCGATTTCGTTGACCAAAAGTTTACCGAAAGTTCATTGCATTTAAATCGGCTTATCGATGATTGAAATCCGAGCTGGACTCTCACTGAACTGAAATCGGTTACCCCCCCTTCAAAGTGAAATTAAAATTCACCCCAATCAGTCAGTCGCATGAAGCTCATCCGTCTAATATTAGCATCGAGTAAATAAGGAATGAATTACTGGACATTTGTCCGGTCTCTCAGTATGCGCGCCGGCCGGTGAGCTTACCTTGCAGTTGTTAAAACTCATCCCTTCCTCGTCAGTAATCAATCGGAATATTGTAGCAGGGAGGCGGCCTGGCACATTAACTAAACAGAGGCAGCATCCACCAGAGCCGGTGTGTGTACACATATTTTAATTATTTCGCAGCCTTAATTAGTGTTCAACCGGGCAGAGGATTTTTGTCAAAAGGCTCACATCACACTGGCTTTGCTTGTATTTGCCCTCACCGTTTTTGGCTCGCACATACAGTATCTAGATGTTTGCTTAGCAAATTCGATTTGTTAGGCTTGTGTCTTGTCGTTGGTTGGGCTTTTGGAATATGGACAGACTGTTGACATTTGTTTCCTTCGTTTTAATTGTGCGACAAGGCTGTGAAGGGTGCTCTCAAAGTCAAGAGGGCGCTTCAAGGACTCTTGGCTAAATGATGCGCCCTTCATTTGGGTGGGTAAATACTGCATGATGTTTTTAGAAGAGGGATTTCAGCTCGTCGTGGGGAATGCATTGCAAATTGCTCACTTGAAATAGGCAGGGGGAATACTTCTTGGATGAATGCCAGAAGGGTTCCTGTCGATATTGTTTTTGTGGCTTCACGGGATTTGGCACGAGAAATAATGGAAATCGACTTTCAAGCTTTTCAATTCCGTTTCCGCAGTTTTTTCGCTTCTTCGTCGTCGGCGAGTGGATACGCGAGTTGCCAAACAGGAAATAAGGACTTTCGGTGCACTTCAGGTAATTTTCTGAAAGGAGTTAGTTTTCTTTTGTTTTTTTTTTTGTTGTCGACGACTCCCTGCTGGTGATTGTTATATGTCGAAAGAGGTGAGAAATGGAGAGTCTAAGAAAAGATTTATTGGCAACTTGATATGGTGGGTGGCAGTCGAATGAAATTGCATTTTCCTTGGCGTTGCCCTTTTTTCTTTGCTTCTTCAATCCTGATATTTCCTCTATTGGCGCGAGCAGTCAGCAGTGGAGTTCTTGGACAAAGAAAATTTCTTCGATTTATAATCTCGGGTGTAGGGGGTCGTTTTTAATGATATTGTGTGGAAGTGTCGACTTAGTGCTAGTTAGGTGATTTTTTTTTTCTATGAATTAGTGGGACTTACTTTGACACTACACTCTGGAAGGGGAACAGACCAGTGAGATCGATAAGTTATGCAACACTTTTCAAAGTTTCTGATAGCACGTTTATGGGAATGGGAGTGAGGAAGATAAAAAAGGAACTGCCGAGGGTTTTTTTCTGCCCCTAAAAACTCCACGAAAACCACTTTAAAAATCGAAAAAACAGCAATGGAAGAACGATTAAAAATGGCCGAAAAGGGGCGCAAAGACATAATGAAAAAGCCACCACAAAGTCTTCAAACAACGCCCGAAAAGTAAACCCGATTAATACTACAAAAAATGTTCGTGACCCACAAAGAACTCATTCAAAAACGGTCTGGAAACGCCCCAAAAACAACCGAAAATTGCTGCAAAGTATACATAGAAAAGCGTCTTTCAAAATGGTTTGAAAAACGCTTCGAAAGGCGGGCCAAAAACCCGCAGGATAACAGATCAAAAACGCTTAAAATAAATGCCCAAAAACTATCCGAAAAACGGCCACGAAACTCTGAAAGAAATGAAACGGAAACGGGTCAGAAGAAAAATCTCATTCAAAAACGGTCGGGACACGCCTTAAAAAAAACCGAAAATTGCTGCAAAGTATGCATGGCAAAATGTTTTCATAATTTATTGAAAACTCTCCGCAAAGCGGGCCGAAAACCCGCAGGATAACAGTTTAAAAACGCCCAAAAACTATCTAAAAACGGTCAAAAAATGCTGCGAAAAATGCATCGGAAACGGGTCCTAAAGACGGCTCCAAAACGAACGAAAAAGGGACAAAAAATGCTTTGGAAATTGCTTTTAAGGACAGCCTTAAAAACGCTCTCATTTTTTCAGAAAGCTCCACAAAGAGCCCACGATGAATATTCCCAAAAACGATTAAAAGAACCCTCAAAAAATGTCTTTCAAAATGGTTTGAAAAACGTTTCGAGAGGCGCGCAAAAAACCCGCAGGATAACAGATCAAAAACGCTTAAAATAAATCCCCAAAAACTATCCGAAAAACGGCCATGAAACTATGCAAAAAATGAAACGGAAACGGATCAAGAAGAAAGAACTCATTCAAAAACGGTCTGGAAACGCCCCAAAAACAACTGAAAATTGCTGCAAAGTATACATAGAAAAGCGTCTTTCAAAATGGTTTGAAAAACGCTTCGAAAGGCGGGCCAAAAACCCGCAGGATAACAGATCAAAAACGCTTAAAATAAATGCCCAAAAACTATCCGAAAAACGGCCACGAAACTCTGAAAGAAATGAAACGGAAACGGGTCAGAAGAAAAATCTCATTCAAAAACGGTCGGGACACGCCTTAAAAAAAACCGAAAATTGCTGCAAAGTATGCATGGCAAAATGTTTTCATAATTTATTGAAAACTCTCCGCAAAGCGGGCCGAAAACCCGCAGGATAACAGTTTAAAAACGCCCAAAAACTATCTAAAAACGGTCAAAAAATGCTGCGAAAAATGCATCGGAAACGAGTCCTAAAGACGGCTCCAAAACGAACGAAAAAGGGACAAAAAATGCTTTGGAAATTGCTTTTAAGGACAGCCTTAAAAACGCTCTCATTTTTTCAGAAAGCTCCACAAAGAGCCCACGATGAATATTCCCAAAAACGATTAAAAGAACCCTCAAAAAATGTCTTTCAAAATGGTTTGAAAAACGTTTCGAGAGGCGCGCAAAAAACCTGCAGGATAACTGTTCAGAATAGCACCCACAGCTTCTCAAAGCACTCATAGCACACACCTATTGCAAACCTGGCAACCCCAGTTCAACTTAAAAATACTGTAATCTGTAATCTTATATACTGAAACATAGTTTTCTTTTTTTGTAAGAACCTAACTTACTGTGCATTCGTTTTAAATCACGCCATCGATCAGTAATCGGTTACATTAAAATTTATCTAAAAGGAAAAAGTCGTTTTCTTTAATTTTTTGGTTCGAATTGTAATCGATATATCTGGCATAAAATAATGTCAGATCGTTCAATAACAGATCAAAAACGCTTAAAATAAATCCCCAAAAACTATCCGAAAAACGGCCATGAAACTATGCAAAAAATGAAACGGAAACGGATCAAGAAGAAAGAACTCATTCAAAAACGGTCTGGAAACGCCCCAAAAACAACTGAAAATTGCTGCAAAGTATACATAGAAAAGCGTCTTTCAAAATGGTTTGAAAAACGCTTCGAAAGGCGGGCCAAAAACCCGCAGGATAACAGATCAAAAACGCTTAAAATAAATGCCCAAAAACTATCCGAAAAACGGCCACGAAACTCTGAAAGAAATGAAACGGAAACGGGTCAGAAGAAAAATCTCATTCAAAAACGGTCGGGACACGCCTTAAAAAAAACCGAAAATTGCTGCAAAGTATGCATGGCAAAATGTTTTCATAATTTATTGAAAACTCTCCGCAAAGCGGGCCGAAAACCCGCAGGATAACAGTTTAAAAACGCCCAAAAACTATCTAAAAACGGTCAAAAAATGCTGCGAAAAATGCATCGGAAACGAGTCCTAAAGACGGCTCCAAAACGAACGAAAAAGGGACAAAAAATGCTTTGGAAATTGCTTTTAAGGACAGCCTTAAAAACGCTCTCATTTTTTCAGAAAGCTCCACAAAGAGCCCACGATGAATATTCCCAAAAACGATTAAAAGAACCCTCAAAAAATGTCTTTCAAAATGGTTTGAAAAACGTTTCGAGAGGCGCGCAAAAAACCTGCAGGATAACTGTTCAGAATAGCACCCACAGCTTCTCAAAGCACTCATAGCACACACCTATTGCAAACCTGGCAACCCCAGTTCAACTTAAAAATACTGTAATCTGTAATCTTATATACTGAAACATAGTTTTCTTTTTTTGTAAGAACCTAACTTACTGTGCATTCGTTTTAAATCACGCCATCGATCAGTAATCGGTTACATTAAAATTTATCTAAAAGGAAAAAGTCGTTTTCTTTAATTTTTTGGTTCGAATTGTAATCGATATATCTGGCATAAAATAATGTCAGATCGTTCATGGTGACCCCGACGTGATTTAATTTTCTTCTTCTCGTTGGTAGCTTCTCTTAACTTCATCAAACAATCGTAATCAAAGGCAAATTCGCTGCTAATTCAAATTACATACATAATTAGCATTAATTCGGGTGCTTAGTTTTTGGAATACAGTGTTCCGCATTTAACATTGCATACATACTCCTACATACATTAATATTGTTCGGTCTCGCTGAAAAAAAAAAAAACCCCGCTTATCAACTTACAGTAGGTACATTTCTCTTGAGAGTTCTCGCGATCATACGGTTTTACCTTCTCTAAATTACGTCATTGACTTTGAAATGGCTGGCGGAGACGAGCATGTTGTGTCGGATTCATTTCTCAAGCGTAAAAGTGCCGCAATAATCAAGCAGCTTAACGAGTTAAAAAATGTCTTAACAACAGAATACCTCAGTGGCATAGATGAAGCTGGGCTTATGGTAAGGCTAGAATTGGTCGATCGTCTACAAAAGAACTTTGAAACCGTGCAAGACAGTTTGGAAATGGAAAATCCAGATGAAATCGATAGCAACGCGCGTGAACAATTTCTCAGTGTTTTTATAGAAGTGAAATCGTCACTTACTCGAAAATTGAATTTTCGCCGTTCCTCAAACAATCCGCAATCTTCCACGGTGCGACAATTTTCAATGGATGAGGCTCATCCATCATTTATCGTTTCGCAACCAAAGGCTCGGTTACCGGTTCTAACAGTTCCCATCTTTAGCGGAGACTATATAGAGTGGCCGGATTTCTTATCAATGTTCCAGGCAGTCTTCGGAAATGATGCTGATTTGACACAAATTGAAAAATTCCAGTATTTACGATCCAGTCTGCGAGAATCTGCGTTGGATACGATACGTTCGCTTGAAATCAGTGACAATAATTATGAAATAGCATTATCGATGTTAAAAAATAGATTTGATAATAAGCGTTTAAATTTTCAGGCACATATAAGGGATATTTACGCATTAACCAAGGTGGAATCAGGTGACGTGTCGAAGCTTAGAGAGTTGAGTGATGGAATCAACTCACATTTACGAGCATTGGAGGGAATGGGCACAAAGGAGCAACTGGCCGATTGTCTGCTGATACATCTCATCGCCAACAAACTTGACGTCGCATCACAAACTAAATGGGAAGAGCAAACACCAGTCAACACATTGCCAACTTGGAGCTCAATGTCAACGTTCTTGGAGAAAAGATGTCAGACTCTGGAAAACGTGGAAAATGCTATGGTAATTGAAAAACCTAGCAAGCAGGTGAGCAAAAAATCGATTCAAAATATGTATAGTAACCGAAAGGCATTTGTGGCATCTAACAACAATGCCAAGGCCTGTGTGTTTTGTAATTCGTACGAGCATGCAATTCAAAATTGCCCACAATTCTCCAATCTCTCTCCATCTCTTCGTTTTAAAGAAACAAAGCGTCTCCAAGTATGCCTTAATTGTTTAAAAAAAGGCCACTTCGTAAAAGATTGCAAATCCAGATGTTGTCGTTATTGTTCATCGAAGCATCATTCACTGCTCCATTTAAATCATGGCGGAACTCACCCACTTTCGGCAGTTCCGGAAGAATTACCCAGCACATCTATGTCTTCAAACTCAGCCCTGATTTCCACATCGCGTATTAATCACCCTAATACAGTGCCACCAAATCACTTGCCCGAAAATTGCGTTTTCATTGCGACGGCTATTGTGCTCGTTAAAAATCGAGCTGGTTCGTTCATTCCATGTAGAACAATTCTCGACTCTGCGTCGCAACTACATTGCATTACCAGTCGAATTGTTAATCAGTTGCAGCTTAAAAGGACAAAATCAACAACGTTAATATCGGGAATAGGGGAATCAGATTTAGTGGCCAATGAATCCGTTGACATTTTTATACGCTCGCGAGTGAGCGAATTTACAGCCGCATTTTCTGCAATCGTTGTTCCCACTATCACCAACAACCAGCCTAGTTACACGATCAACAATATTGATTGGAATATACCTTCAAACATAGAGCTAGCAGATCCATCATTTTTCAAGTCACAGCGAATTGACATGCTCATAGGCGCTAGCCAATTTTTCGAACTCATGTGCGTCGGCCAGATACGCTTAAGCGGGAATTTGCCGTTGCTACAAAAAACTAGATTGGGCTGGGTTGTTTCTGGTGGCGGCCATAGCAGCATTGAAAATTTATCGTGTTTAACTGCAAGCAAAAATATTTCCTCAGAATTGTCCTCAAATGATTCATTACACGACCTAGTTAAAGCATTCTGGGAAGTCGAAGATCACATTGTAACAGAATCAAATGGTACGAAAGATGAATTAAAATGTGAAAGACATTTTACCAATAACGTCATCCGTCTGGGATCAGGTGGATATTCTGTCCGCCTTCCCAGCAGACTGTGCCCTACTCTACTGGGCGATTCATATCAACAAGCAGTTCGACGCTTCGAAAATCTAGAAAAAAGACTTAATAACAATTGCGAGCTTAAGCGACAGTATTCGGAATTTATAAAGGAATATGCCGACCTTAACCACATGTCATTTGTAAAATCGCTTCCACCCGGGATTCCTGCCTATTTTTTACCACACCATTGTGTCTTGAAGGCTGACAGTACAACGACTAAATTACGAGTGGTTTTCGATGGGTCTGCGACTACCTCTTCTGGATATTCGTTAAATGATATCCTCTTTGCAGGACCAACTATTCAGCCAAAGCTCTTCGACATTTTATTAAGATTTCGTTCTTTCAAAATCGCATTGACGGCAGATATTTGCAAAATGTATCGCTGCGTTCGAGTTTCATACCCTGATAATTACCTTCAATGTGTTTTATGGAGGGATAATCCTCATGATCCGATTCAGATGTTCAAACTAGACACGGTTACCTATGGAACAAAACCAGCTGCCTTTCTTGCCATTCGTGCAATGCATCAGTTAGCCTCCGATGAGGAAACAGCCTTCCCTATTGGGGCCAAAATCGTCAGACGCGACTTTTACGTTGATGATATGATATCTGGTGGGAATTCAATCGAAGAAGTGGTCGAAATACTTAAACAAACGACTACCATGCTAGAACTAGGTAATTTTAAATTGAGGAAGTGGTGCACAAGTAATCCAAAGGTGCTAAAACAAGTTCCAGAGTCGGACAAAGAGCAATTCTTAAAATTTCATGATGGAACTGATGTAACAAAAACTCTTGGCCTTGTTTGGGACCCAAAGACTGACAACTTTTTATTTTCGTTCATCCCATTTGTGAGCAAACAGCAGATCACTAAGCGATCTGTGTTATCGTTCATTGCTCGATTCTACGATCCGCTTGGTTTAATTGGGCCAGTAATTGTCAAAGCCAAGATATTTCTACAAGTGTTATGGAAGGAAAAGGTCAATTGGGACGAAAGTTTACCGCAGTCACTGCAATCAACATGGACTCACTTATGTGCAGATTTTCAGTCAGTTGATAGTTTTAGAATATCAAGATTCGTTATGGCTCCAAATTCAAAGATTCAAATACATGCCTTCTGCGATGCTAGCTTGCTTGCATATGGCGTATGCATTTATGTACGTTCCGAACGCAAAGGGTGTGTGTGGACAAATCTACTTTGCTCGAAATCAAGAGTATCGCCGTTAAAAACATTAACCGTTCCCAAACTTGAGTTGTCTGCCGCAATGTTACTCGCTGAACTCACTCATTCCATATCGTCGATGGCCATATTTAGAGGTGAAATTCACTGTTGGTCAGATTCCACTGTTGTTTTACATTGGCTAAGAGAAGAGCCATCTAGTTACAACGTCTTCGTGGCAAATAGAGTAACTAAAATCCAAGCACTAACCAAAGAAATGACTTGGCATTATGTTCCGTCTTCGATGAACCCAGCTGATATTTTGTCAAGGGGAGCCTCCCCGAAAGACCTTGAAAACTCATCCTTATGGAATCATGGTCCGCCTTTCCTGCTAAATATAAAAAGGCAGTGGCCCATATGTCCAGCACTAGTTGAGGACGTGCCAGAGCGACGAAAAAGAGTTTTACTATCGACGAATAAAATTGAAGACTTCTCTATCGGTTGCCGATATGTTAACTCATTTTGGAAGATGCAAAGAATATACGCTTACATCTACAGATTTCGATCTCGATTATCTCACGGGCCTCTCACCATCGCAGAGATTCAGCAAGGAACTTATCTTTTGTTACGCATGGTTCAAAGAGTAAGCTTTTATACAGAATATAGAGCATTTGAAAAAAAGAAGAAACTCGATTCATCTAATATACTATGTTCTCTCAATCCCTTCCTCGATTCGAATGGCTTGCTGCGTGTTGGAGGACGTCTACAAAACACAACATTAGATTTCGAAGCAAAACACCCTATTATCCTACCTAAAAAACACGCCCTGACTAACTCTATAATTGACTACTTCCATCGGAAGTTCTTACATGCCGGTCCTCAGTCTCTACTGGCATCAATTAGACTTCAATATTGGCCAATAGGTGGAAGAAAGACAGTTAATCGCGTAATCAATAAATGCATTCGCTGTTTCAGACTGAAACCCAAATTTGCGGAGCATATTATGGGAAATTTACCAGTTGAAAGGGTTCAAGCAAATAGAACATTCTTTGTAACTGGAATAGATTACTGTGGACCATTTTACTATAAATCGGAAATTAGAAATAGAGCTCCCGTAAAGTGCTACATTTGTTTATTTATATGCTTCGCTACTAAGGCTATACATTTAGAACTGGTGAAGGACTTGTCAACCCCAGCTTTTCTTGCAGCTTTAAAACGTTTCATTTGCACAAGAGGTAGGCCGAAAACAATTTGGTCGGATAATGCAACAAATTTCGTGGGAGCAAAAAACGAACTAGCAGATCTACGAAAACTATTCCTCAGCGATGGTCATACTTCCGAAATCCAACAGCAATGTCTCGAGGACGGAATCGAGTGGAAGTGCATCCCTCCTAGATCCCCACATTTTGGTGGCCTCTGGGAGGCATCCATCAAGTTGGCAAAATTCCATTTCTGGCGCACAGTTGCTCTTGCAAATTTTAATTTTGAAGAGCTTAGAACATTAGTTTGTCAAATTTCTGCAATTATAAATTCACGCCCTTTATGTCCCATTACAGAAAATCCTGAAGATCTTGACGTACTCACTCCAGCTCACTTCCTGGTAGGAGCTCCTTTTACATCAATAATTGAGCCTGACGTCACAGCTTTAAACACCAATCGTCTCGGGAGATGGCAGCGAGTTTGTTACATTCAGCAGCTTTTTTGGAAAAAATGGAGTACTGAGTATTTGACTACTCTTCAACAGCGAAACAAATGGCGGTCATCTACTTCCAACATAGCAGTGGGAAATATGGTGCTACTTAGAGGCGAAAATCTTCCACCGCTGCAATGGCCTTTGGCTCGGGTCATCGAAATCATTAAGGGGGCCGATGGTGTTGCTCGCATAGCAGTTGTTCGAACCAGTAGTGGCACGACAAGACGGGCTGTTGCAAAACTATGTGTCTTACCCATTGACGATAACTCAGTTGAAAGCCTCAACCTTTCAACGGGGGGAGGATGTTCAGAATAGCACCCACAGCTTCTCAAAGCACTCATAGCACACACCTATTGCAAACCTGGCAACCCCAGTTCAACTTAAAAATACTGTAATCTGTAATCTTATATACTGAAACATAGTTTTCTTTTTTTGTAAGAACCTAACTTACTGTGCATTCGTTTTAAATCACGCCATCGATCAGTAATCGGTTACATTAAAATTTATCTAAAAGGAAAAAGTCGTTTTCTTTAATTTTTTGGTTCGAATTGTAATCGATATATCTGGCATAAAATAATGTCAGATCGTTCAATAACAGATCAAAAACGCTTAAAATAAATCCCCAAAAACTATCCGAAAAACGGCCATGAAACTATGCAAAAAATGAAACGGAAACGGATCAAGAAGAAAGAACTCATTCAAAAACGGTCTGGAAACGCCCCAAAAACAACTGAAAATTGCTGCAAAGTATACATAGAAAAGCGTCTTTCAAAATGGTTTGAAAAACGCTTCGAAAGGCGGGCCAAAAACCCGCAGGATAACAGATCAAAAACGCTTAAAATAAATGCCCAAAAACTATCCGAAAAACGGCCACGAAACTCTGAAAGAAATGAAACGGAAACGGGTCAGAAGAAAAATCTCATTCAAAAACGGTCGGGACACGCCTTAAAAAAAACCGAAAATTGCTGCAAAGTATGCATGGCAAAATGTTTTCATAATTTATTGAAAACTCTCCGCAAAGCGGGCCGAAAACCCGCAGGATAACAGTTTAAAAACGCCCAAAAACTATCTAAAAACGGTCAAAAAATGCTGCGAAAAATGCATCGGAAACGGGTCCTAAAGACGGCTCCAAAACGAACGAAAAAGGGACAAAAAATGCTTTGGAAATTGCTTTTAAGGACAGCCTTAAAAACGCTCTCATTTTTTCAGAAAGCTCCACAAAGAGCCCACGATGAATATTCCCAAAAACGATTAAAAGAACCCTCAAAAAATGTCTTTCAAAATGGTTTGAAAAACGTTTCGAGAGGCGCGCAAAAAACCCGCAGGATAACAGATCAAAAACGCTTAAAATAAATCCCCAAAAACTATCCGAAAAACGGCCATGAAACTATGCAAAAAATGAAACGGAAACGGATCAAGAAGAAAGAACTCATTCAAAAACGGTCTGCAAACGCCCCCAAAAACACCTGAAAATTGCTGCAAAGTATGCATGGTAAAATGTTTTCAAAGAAACTCTCCGCAAAACGGGCCGAAAACCCGGAGGGTAACAGTTCAAAAACGCTTAGACTAAATGCCCAAAAACTATCTGAAAACGGCCAAAAAATGCTGCGAAAATTGCATCGGAAACGGCTTTTTGAAAAATGAAAAATAGCCAAAACATTCGTTGGAAATTGCTTCTTAGGACAGCCTAAAAAACGATCTGATAATTTTTTCACAACAGGTCCACAAGGAGCCCATGATGAATATTCCCAAAAACGATTAAAAGAACCCCCAAAAAATACTCCAAAACGGACGAGAAGCACCCGAAAAGGATCAGAAGGATTTCCGGTTAGTTCTTCGTAGACATTTTCTGAACAAGAAAACCCTCTAAAAAAAGACCTGATAAAATCTTTAGAAAACGCTTCAGATATGCTCCGAATAACGATCGGCCAATTATGCAAAAAAAAAAGTTGAAAAAAGCCCGAAATTCACAAAAAATATATCCAAAACCGGTCTATGACAGCCCTGGGCTCCAAAAACGTTGGAAAAAAGGCTCCAAAAAAATTATGATAAACAGAAACACTAAAAACAAAAACCCGAAAATATGGAGAAGGCGCCTAAAAAATGGAGTAAGGCAATACCACGGATCTGAACGAGTTCCACAGGGATCGGAATTAGGACTGCTATAGAACATTTGGCATGATTTGCTTCTACGCCTTGATATCGCCGATGACTTTTAAATTGTTATGGAAGCGAAATAGCTGCACGAAAGAGATTGGTATTGGTAGAGAATGTAAAAAGTGAGGTGTTGGACTGCATTAGTAGGACAGAAGCATTCATTCTAATATATCTGAAAGGTTGCGTGATGGCTCGCTTCCGACTTGTAAAACGCTGTTGTGTGAAAAGGTCCCAGCAAAAACAGCCAATACACGAACCAATTGATGGAAAAGCCAACATCTTAGCCGCAGGCCCGTGAAAATTTTCCTCGAAAGCACTTTTGCTGTTCACTCCCTCACAAGATTAGACAACCTGCTGCTCTGTACTGTTGCAACCGGTAAATTTGAGCAACAAACTCTGGAGACACCATTCCTACCTTCTCAGAAAAACACAGTCCACAGCCCACCGTCGAAGTCGTAGCCCCAAGTAAAGCTTGCTGTTGGACACCTTCTGTTTCATCCTCAATATTGACAAAAGGATTGTTTATCGCAAAACGACACAAAGACAAAAAATAACCCATCGCTTGCTGTGTTGACTTGCTTAAGCCTTGTTTACCTGTACAATTGCCGTACCAATTCCCGCAACGCTGGGAGAATCCCTCGCCTGAGGAAGGGAAGTTTCTTTTTTTTGCAAACAAAGGATACTCATATCCACTATCAGGAGACAAAAATTCGAAGGAGAATTCATTTAATTGGATTCAACTGGATTTTCATCATCGAGTCTGTGTAAGAGTTGCCAAAGATTATGTTTATGAACAACCACACGCTGTCCTTCGAGCTCCGACTCAAGGACAAAGTCGAAGGCAAACTAAAATAAAGTTGTATAGACCATAAATATTGACATAAAAGTTGTTTGGCTAAAATATTCATCCATCCATCCGGGTGTGCATAATTGGCTCAATGGCCGGATGGTTGGTTCCGTGTGCCGGCGTTGGACTGAAGGGCATATATACAATACACAGGGCGCTAGAGGTGGGCCGTTAGTTTGGATAGCTGTAACTTATTATTTTAATAGAAATAACAGACCTTGAGGCAACAAGTAAACAAAATTTCCAACAAAACAGTCTGTCCCCTGTCCTGGCTGGTGTGGCTAACTAAATATTGACAGAGGCATGGTATACCCCACTGTATGTAGTTGTGTGCCATCTCCTTGGCCATTGTCTGGAGTGATTTTCAAAACACAAGTGTCTGTGTGTGTGCGAGTGCATACATTAGGGAGGAACAGAGCGAGTCATCCCGTATAGGAAGGTTAACAAAAGCAATATTATTGCGACACTAATATCGTCAGGGGACATACAGTGGATCCACACATACGTATGATTGAGCTGGGTCCCCTTGGAGCAGACACTTAGAGAGGGTGAATTGGAAACGTTGTCATTGTCTCATTCCAGTGGGAAATGCGGTTGCCGTGCTTGGCTTTTTATTGTCCGTCTGCTGGAGAAGGCCCTATATCGTGTGGAATGCGAAGGTGAAGGTGAATTGTGATGTGGTTCGTGGGAGATTGGACAATGGAGTGGAAATGTCATCACATAAATAATATTTTATCGAAAATTGGCAACGATTGGTTGGTTTTTGGGCTTGCCGAATATAAGGATCATTATTAGATTAATAAATTTTGTTATAGAATGTCCCTCGGGTATGCGGGTGTGGATGCATGTGTGGAAGGTATTTTTATAGCTACTGTCTGGGGCGAAAGGAGGATAATTGTAGAGTAGAAACTTAAGGATTCAAGGAGGTAGGATATAGATTTGCAAAGGAGCTCTTTCATTACATTGTTAAAAGAACCGCAGAGCACTTCATAAATTACCTACCTGTCATAAAAGGGTTCAACGACGAAGGTGACTGTCTACACAGTTCAAAAATACAACGGCTGAGATAAAAATGAAAATAAAAATAGAAAAGAACCTCACCACCTAAGAGAGCACAACTGGAGACAAGTAGCAGCTGAGGACCAAGTTGATTGGAAAAGCTTTTCAGTTCACGCTAAACTTAGGCGCCTCTTGAGAAAGAGATGGCATCACGCGCTGTCTTATTTATCCACATTTTTAACTTTCTTCATTTCGTAGTAAGAGAAATTTATTGTATTCGTACAAAATTTCGAACTCGAGATGTTAATCAATTCTGACATTACGATGATAGGCGAACTCAAAAAAGTGGGTCGCAAAATTCTGCCCGTCTGTCCGTCTGTCTGTCTGTATGTCCCGAGGCCTACAGCCTAAGCGGCTGAACGGATTTCGTTCAAACTTCGGATTTAAAGTTTGCGGGCGTACAGTTCGGGGCCGTTTTTTTCTTTGCCCGGTAACCTCAATATTAATGGTAGTTCCCATACAACATTTTCTTAACATCACTGCATACTCAGTTTTCCGCAGAGAAATCGAATAACGGTACTTTTGAAATTTGGATCTCGAAAACGGTCCATACGATTTTAACAAAAATTCATTTCTAATGTAGCATGGTCATTTCTAACTTAATGGGAAACTCAGTTTTTATCTGTATTTTCGTAAAATGGATTTTTGAAAAAAGTAATTTTTTAAAAATTTAGTTTTCGTTAGTTTACCTCAAAACGGCAATAACAATTTTGAACAAAATGCAAACTAAGAGTAAAATTGATGTTTTCAAAATTATTGCGTCCTTAATCTTCAATTCGAATCACTGGAACGCTCACTTTAAAAACTGCTCATACCTCGAAAACCCCATTTTTTGATTTCGATAAAACTTAAAAAACCCAGTAATGCTTACATCGCGAACAATAACTTGTACTCGGTTTTCAGCTAAATAGTTCAATAGTATTTTCCAAACTAAACACTGCAATATTTGGTACTGTTTTGTCTGCCAAATTTTACAAAAAAAAAAACGCTCGTAACGATTTTGACCAAATTACACATTAAAGATAATATAAGTATTCTTAATAAGATCCCGTACATAGTTTTTCTTAAAAAATTCGAACAACAATTTCTTAAATATTTCTCAAAAATTACTACCAAAATTCCGATCTGTGCCACATATTTTCTGTATAATTTTTAAATAATAACAACGCCCCAACTTTCAATGAAAGTCCTATAACAGCTACGTAAAACTTCTTTTTAGCAAATATTACCAACTTCTAATATTTTTCAACCATATTGAATATGCACCCTAAGAATATTTCCAACCATTTCTTGGAGCTTACACAATCAGGCAACTTCCACTTCATTTGCATTAAAACTTTTGATGAACGAGAAGGTTACATTCGACCCATTCGTGCGCTTTATTTTAATGACGGAGTTTTCCATACTACATTTGATCTCACTATGTGTCTAGATATTATAAAAAAATAGAAGGCAAACAATTTGGTATTATTTGGAACCCTAACCACAACTGGAGGGGATTAATTGCTGAAGCCATTAAGTTGCGGAACTGAGAAGAAGATGAAGGGTACGTTGTTATGTTGGAAAGTATGTAGTACCGTAACGAAAAGTGAAACGCGATTGGACGGCTATTTTTTCACACAGAAAACCAACAGTGGAGTGATTCTGTGTGATTTATTTTTTGATACCCTCTTACGGTTCAGCCACGAAGTGAGCGACTAGCGACTGAGCGATAGAGCGACGTCGCTCTGAAAACTTAAAACATCAAGGCAATCGCAGCGTTAAAGGACACACGTTAACATTGATTGAACGTCGTATGCTTTGATTTTTGTGACGGAAAAACGGCGGGCTTAAAACGAACAACATTCAGTTTTTTAAAAAAAATACTTAAGGAGCGATAATACAACTCTAGTGTGTGGAGCCAAAAATATTATTCAAAAATTTAAGAACAATGTTTCCTTTGAAAAATGCAAAAAACAGCGCCAACTTTCTATTACTTTTCTGTCGACTCTTTGCTGTCAGCGGCTTCGCCCCTGAGTACTGCATGACCATGACCATGAAACAGAATGAATACAGTGTGATAAATCGAAGCTACTGCCATCAGAAACAAGGGACACAATAGGACAGGCAATTGGGTGAATGCAAAATAGTAGGCCTTAGTATGGAACCCTGAGGTACACCAGCTTTCCATTATAATGCGTTTGAATCGGCCTACGTTATAGTAAAGGGTGATTTTTTAAGAGGTTTAGAACTTTTTAAAAAAAAAAAACACAAAAAATTCGAAAAAATGAATGAAATATTTATTTGAATCGATAGTTTGAACCTTGCAATTTAATGTTTAAAGATAATTTCATGCAAATGTTGACCGCGGCTGCGTCTCAGGTAGCCCATCCGCTGAGTCCAATTTTGGCATACTCTTTCACACATATCGGCCGGTATCTCACGAATGAATGCATGGATGTTGGCTTCCAGTGCGTCAATCGAAGCGGGCTTGTCCCTATACACATTAGCCTTGGCATACCCCCACAAAAAATAATCTAATGGTGTCAAATCGCACGATCTAGGCGGCCAATTGACCGGCCCGAAACGTGAAATTAACTGTTCACCAAACTCGCCTCGCAATTGCGCCATTGTTTCGCGTGCTGTGTGGCATGTGGCACCGTCTTGTTGAAACCACATATCATGCAAGTCAAGAACTTCCATTTCGGGCAAAAAAAAGTTTGTTATCATCGCTCGGTAGCGTTCACCATTGACAGTAACGCTGCGATTCGCATCATCTTTGAAGAAATATGGCCCAATAATGCCGCCGGCCCATAAACCGCACCAAACAGTGGCTTTTTCGGGATGCATTGGTAGCTGTTGCAATGCTTCTGGCTGATCTTCACTCCAAATGCGGCAATTTTGCTTATTTACGTACCCATTCAACCAAAAATGAGCCTCATCGCTGAACACAATTTTTCGATAAAAAAGCGGATCCTCGGCCAGCTTTCCAAGAGCCCATTCACCAAAAATTCGGCGTTGTGGTAGGTCGGCTGGCTTTAGTTCTTGCACCAGCTGTATCTTAAAAGGCTTTACGCCCAAATCCTTCCGCAAAATTTTACACGTAGTGCTGTAACAAAGGCCTAACTGCTGGGAACGGCGCCGAATCGACATTTCGCGGTCTTCTGTCACACTAGCTGATACGGCCGCAATATTTTCTTCACTACGCACAGTACGTAAACGTGTTGGTGGTTTAATGTCCAACAAAGTAAATTTGGTGCGAAATTTGGTCACAATCTTCCGAATAGACTGCTCAGAAGGTCGAGAATGCCGATCATAAAATGGAAGCAGCGCGCGATGAACATTTCGAACCGAGCACGAATTTTGATAGTAAAATTCAATAATTTGCAAGCGTTGTTCATTTGTAAGACGATCCATGGTTAAATTGCAAACCAAACTGAAGCTGTTTGACAGTGACACAAGGTACTAAACACACGTCAGCTGTCAAAACCAGTGTTGCCAAAACCAAACCAGCTAAAAAATCACCCTTTACATCCATTCACAAATTTCTAACCATCAGAAGAGCCTTTTCGCACACTGTTCCCCTTCCTGCTTCAAAAGTGTTATCTCCAACTATCCCCAATCCGAAGGACAAGTCCTCTTCAACTCCTAATTTTGATGTCGGAAACTTGCATTCTATTTCAACATCATCCGACGTACACTCATATCAGTCGCAATAATCTCCCCACACAAAAGTACTATGGCAGCCGAAAAAAAGGACACATCACACATGACGAGACGACGACTTTTGCGAAATTTCCTCGTCCCCCACATCGTTCACAGTCGGCAAAACTTTTTGTCGCAGAAAATACACTCCATTGTCGTCCTCTAGACCATCCGAGCTCATCATGTGCACCAGCGATTACGGCATGAATCTGACATTCTTCTTCTCTCATGCCCGTCGAAAGTGGCACTGGCAACCCTCTGCGATAAAATTATGGGGCGTTAAAAATTCTAATTACCCTCTAATGTCTTCCCACGCTGACTCAATCTAGATTCAATTCCACACGCCTATATATAGATAAACCTCTGTGTATGACAATTTACGGGCCGACACCGACGTATTTTTCCCGAGACATTATCACTTCCACACCGTAAGCCGCGCCCTGCTGATATAGTGGGTCGCCCACACCTCTTGCACCAACGTTCCCCCTTCGCACCCAGCCCATTAAGAGGCGACACAAAACATTCGAAATATAGGCGCCATAATCCGTTTCGCCATTCCCACATCCGCCGCGCTATATACTTCGATTTGGCTTATCTTTTGAGTTGCTTTTCTCTCCATATACACCCATCCATATGCACGATAAGGATATATACACGAATGCAAAGGATTTGGTAAATCTAAATCCATTGAAGGATTTTCACCCTCGCAACACATGACAAGTATCAATTTTTGCGATCTTAATTCGAATTTGTTTTTCGTCGTTTCGTTTTCTGTGTCCTTTTTTCCGTGCGGGAAGTGTTTCTGTTTTTTTTTTGTGCGCTCATGCTTGGGAATTTGTACTTGTATGTATGGAAGTTTCATATGCTCTTCAGATGTGGATGGTAGCGTCATAAAGATATCGGGGATTATTCAGCGGATAAATCCGCTTTTGAGGAACATCTCTGCGCGGATATAAGGGCATTCAGATTCATTTATGCATTACTATCGCTTCGAGTTATTCCGACGACGGGGGTGGTGGTGGTGAGCGGCAGAAATATGTCTGGGGCGGCACGAGTAAAATCGCGCTGATTGTGGACTAGTGCACTCGATTTGAGTTCACGTTTGAGTGCGAGTATTGAAACAGCACGTACGGAGTTTGCAATCAGTGGGTTATTTATTTCAAATGAAGGCAAGAAAATAATTGTTCGCTTTTCGGTTTCTAGGTCGACACACTGACATGCTTCGAATTGATTGTCAACAGTTTTGTTTGGCGAAGCAGACATGTTGTTGGGTAAACAGCATTTAGCGAAATTGAATTGCAAACGGAATGAGAGGAGGGCTATGAGGCGTATATGAGCTATAGAAAGACACATGGGCTGCGATATTTTTTTAGGCGACGCATTAGGGTGTTTTAAAATCAAGTTATAGGATATTTTGTTTTGCATTTGGCTTTCCCTGTCTGTGCAATAGTTACTTCAGTCAACAGAGGTGAGCGCACAAAATTGGCCTTGGCCATTTGTGAGCAACTCCGAGTTAGGTTCGCCATTTGTGAAAAATCAGCTATCGAATGGCATCGGTTCATATCAAAACCGCGAGTGTAAATATACAGTCGCTGAGATCAAGGCGCAAAAACCTGCTAGCTATCTTGAAATTGAAGGAGGCCGCCATTTAAGACACGTTTCAAAAAAGCTTTAAAATAGGGCAACTAAAAGAAGTATTTTACCAGAACACCTATCAAACTGACAATAAGAGCACCGAGGTGAAACCAAAGTTGTTAGAGAAATCAACTCTCTATGAAGGGAATCCACTGTCAAACGATAACAGTCGACATAAGGCTCTCTAAAGGAATATAGTGGGCCATGTCGGGGTTTGTGCCAAAATATACCTAAACCCCTTTAATACGGATCATATAGGTTGCAAGACCCGTGTATCAATGTATCGATTGAGGTTATGCAGCCGCCTTTCAATTCTTCAGCTGAGTTATTTTCTGCTGATCCGACGAAGTCACCGCGAAAAGGGCAACTATTGCATATCAACTTGTTACACCAAACCACCATCACTCGTTACGCATATCTCAGCAGAGTGTTATTCTTCAAAGAGACAGTCTGGGACTTTCGCAAGACGTTGTCAACATTTTAGCAAAAGTTGGAATGATAGCTCAAGTTGGTTGGGGAATCTGGTGCCGATACTGAACCGATTTCGTTCTACCTTTAAGCCTATAGCAGTCTTGTACTTGACTTATATTGAATTGGACTACAAAATAAATAAATAAGATCAATCGTATGTCCAACCGGTCGGTATAGGTAGGTACCTAACGCCTATTTTTAACTTTCTCCATTACGTAGTAAGAGAAAGATATTATATTCGAACAAAATTTCGAACTTGAGATGTTAATCAATTCTGACATTACGATGATAGGTGAACTCAGAAAAGTGGGTCGCAAAATTTTGTCCGTCTGTCTGTCTGTATGTCCCGAGGCCTACAGCCTAAGCGGCTGAACGGATTTCGTTCAAACTTCGGATTTAAGGTTTGGGGGCTTACAGTTCGGGGCCGTTTTTTGTGCATGGTAACCTCAATATTAATGGTACTTCCCATACAAAATTTTCATACCAGTTTGATTTGTTCGAAAACGGTTCTAACGATTTCAACAAAAATTGATATTTAAGCTTAAGTAGTGAGGTTAACATAAATGAATACTCAGTTTTCCGCTAAAAAATAGAGTACCTAACGGTACTTTTGAAATTTGGACATATCTCGAAAACGGTCAGTACGATTGTAACAAAAATACATTTCTAAGGCAATATGGTAATTTCTAACTTAATGGCAAACTCCGTTTTTCTCCGTATCGTAAAATGTTTTTTTGGAAAAAATATTTTTTTAAAAATTTAGTTTTATTTAGTTTACTTGAAAACGGCAGTAACGATTTTGACCAAAATGCAAACTTAGAGTGAAATTAAAGTTTTCAAAGTTATTGCGTCCTTAAATTTCAATTCGAATCACCGAAAACGGTAATTTTAAAAACTGCTTATATCTCGAAAATCCCATTTTCGACTTCGATAAAACTTTAAAAACCAAGTAATGCTTATATCCCACACATTAACTTGTACTCGGCTTTCAAGTAAATAGTTAAGCAATAGTATTTTTCAAACTAAACATTGCAATATTTGGTACTGTTTTGTTTACAAAACCGCTTTAACGATTTTGATCACAATACATATTAAAGATAATGTAAGTATTCTTAATAAGATCCCGTATTTAGTTTTTCCCAAAAAATTCTAATGTTGACATGTTTCTAAAAAATGAGTACCCAAATCTCGATCTGTGTTCCCATTTCTACGGTATATTTTTGAAATAATTACAATGGCCCACTTGCATTGAAAGTAAAATAAACGCAAAACTTATTTTTAGCTAATATTTAATAGTATGGAATAGGCACCCTAAAAATAAATCCAACAACTTGAAATTAATACAATCAGGCAACTCCCAATTCATTTGAACCGAAAATGTTGATGAACGAGAAAGTTACGTTCGACCCAGTCGTGTACTTTATTTCACAAGTATTTATTCATTTTGCGTGTGTTTTTATTTTTGGTACGCATAGAAGGGACCTACAATTTTATGCCGAGTCGGAACTAAGCTAATTTAAAAAGAACTTTGCTAGAGGTGACCCTGTGGAAAGGACCTTTAGATGTAATTTGTGTATTTCCAGGGATCGAGCTTGTGGCCCCTCAACTCACTAATTACTGAGCATTGATCTTTAAAGTGGTGCAAAACAAAGCATCTTACCCTCGGCGAATGCACGCGGTTCCAAATCAAAGTCGGTTAAGAACTCACCGAGACCTTCGATGTCAAAAAAGGATTTAGAGCTGTCATGTGACTTTTCCAACATCATTCTTGAAAGAATAGTGCAAAACTCAAACGCTAACAGCAGAGATTCGATTTTTCTAAAGTCCGTCCAATTATCGAGTACGCCGACGACATTGACATAATTGGCAGAACGCAGCGTTATGTCAATAGGCGTTTTTTCTTTTACCCAAATGATCTATATAGATCATTGATTTCCACGGTTTACAACAATAGTACGTGATCCAACTGTTGTTGTAAACCATGGAAATCCATGATCTATATAGATCATTTGAGCATAATAAAAAAGGCCTAATGGCGCGGTTGTGAGTAATGAGAAGAAGATGGGTTTGGCGGTCAATGAGGGCAAGACAATGTTTAGCTGTCAACTACAAAGGACTTTCAACACCGATGTCTCGGAGAGAACAACACCATAGACATATATAACTTTAAAGTGGTCATGGACTTTGGCTACCTAGGGTCCGCCATGAACTCGGACCCAGTGATTCCAGACTTTAGAAGCAGGTTATCCAACGGCTATACCCCAAAAATCCCTTTTATCCCTCGGCAAAATATGGACTTTTTATATTTTTATCCCACGAAATATTACATTTAAAAAAAAAAACATGTATTTCATTAAATTCTGTCTTTTTTATTATTATCTCATTAGTATGTGTGCGGTGAGTTCAGATTTTCACCACAGATATGTCAGTTTTTGAAACAGTTTAGGGAAATAAAAATAAAGTGCACGACTGGGTCGCACGAAACTTTCTCGTTTAGTGCGAGTCTGACTGAAATTCAAAGTCATTTAAGCAAATCTTTTTTTCGTGATGTAAGCATTACTTGTTTTTTAGGGTTTTATCCCCCATTTCCGGGGTTTTCGAGACATGAGCAGTTTTTAAAGTGAGCGTTTCCAGTGATTCGAATTGAAAATTAAGGACGCAATAATTTTCAAAACATCAATTTTACTCTCAGTTTGTATTTTGGTCAAAATCGTTATTGCCGTTTTGAGGTAAACTAAAGAAAACTAAATCAAAAATTACTTTTTTCAAAAATCGATAATACAGAGAAAAACTGAGTTTGCCATTAAGCTAGAAATGACCATATTACCTCAGAAATGAATTTTTGTTAAAATCGTAAAGACCATTTTCGAGATCCAAATTTCAAAAGTACCGTTATTCGATTTCTCTGCGGAAAACTGAGTATGCAGTCATGTTACCCTCACCTACTTAAGCTTAAATATCAATTTTGGTTGAAATCATTAGAGGCTTTTTCGAACAAATCAAACTGGTATGAACATTTTATATGGGTAGTACCATTAATATTGGGGTTAACGTGCAAAGAAAAAACTGTATGCTCCCGAACTCCAAATCCGAAGTTTGACCGAAATCCGGGTAGCCGAGGCTGTAGGCCTCGGGACATACAGAAAGACAGACAGATGGACAGACGGACAGAATTTTGCGACCCACTTTTTTTTAGTTCGCCTATCATCGTAATGTCAGAATTGATTAACATCTCGACTTCGAAATTTTGTACGAATACAATAAATTTCTCTTACTACGTAATGGAGAAAGTTAAATAACCCTCCCTGTGTCCAGTCGGGTAAAAAGAAAGTTAGCAATTAGGAACAAAAATTGACCAAAGAGTAAAATCCCTTTTTTTGTACTATGAGGTATGAAAAATCCCTTTGAACCTTTTAGCTTATTTTAAATAAGAAAATCCCGCAAAAAGGGATAAATCCCCCGATCTGGCGTCACAGCTCGGACCATGACACCAGCGCTGAGTTTTAACGGAGAATAACTCTCGCCAATCGCTATTGCTTCGGGCAAAGAGGGCAGTTGAGTAGCAAAGCCCTCCCTCGAACTAATAAAGTGACCCTTTATAGGGTTTTATAAATCGTCCCACTTTCGAGAGGAAAGTTCTTCGAGTCATTCTTGGTCCCGTCTGCATAGACAGTGAATGTTGGAGGAAATACAACAACAACAACAACAGAAAGAAAGTTTTATCTTGAGGCGATTACTCATCGCTCCTAGTTACATTTAATACACTTAGAACAACAACTGATACTAAGTGGTTAACAGATCGCGGCTTTTAGAGGGACCTACATACTTGAACTAATGTTGACTATTTAAACTGGGAAACAGCTTTATTTGACGACCCCCATGCGCACTATGTCAGACGCCATCAACTAAGCAAATATTTAGGTTCTGCTAAAAATGCAAGCAACTTGAAAAAACATTTAAAAATAAACAAATTCGACATAGATAACGTTCAATCTTAGCATTGCGGCACCAAATTTGAATTTTCCCAAGGCCACAACCTAGCCTGCCTGACGTTTCGTGAAATACCTCGTGCAAACTCTATTGACAGCATTCCCCCTTTCAAAAGAAGAATACGACCGACTTAGTATGCAGTGAATTCGTCTACCCCCGCATATACCTCCTATTAATGGCCAAGTCCTGTCAGGTATCATTGAATGTCCGTCCCTAGAGAAATTAATTTGATTTATTTATAGAAACGCCAACATCATTTCAAACAACGAGGGTGGATTGTACCCTTAAGGACGACGACAAATTGCCGACTCCCAATGCGACATCCAATCGAGGATTAGTTGAAGTCACACTGTTCTAGTCCCCATTCCCCAGATGCGAACACCATTTATACCAATAATGCACCACATGGACTATCTGTCAATCCTGGGATGGTTGCACTAATCAATAAATCGCCCCCCGCACCGCCGCAAATCAAAGTCTTTATCGGTGTAACCTGGTCTTATGTTGATTTTGTTGCCATAGCACATTCTTTTTATGATTTCATTCCTCAATTTGTTTAAGTGGATGCTAAGGTTGCTTTGATGCTGCCAAACGGTGTGGTGCGGCTATATTTCAATTGCATTGCATACAGAAAACAGTGGCACCGCCAGTGCAGCGGGTGGGACACAAGGATTCGATTTGTATCTTCATCTGCGTTGTCGTCGGTTCATCTGTTTGTTCCTCATATTCTCAGCACCTGTGTGTGTGTGTCGGTTTGTTTTTTATCAAAGCGCAAGAGAAATCGAATTCCATGTCGAGCTGCTGCCGATTTTGTTTGAATCGTGTTGCCTTGGGGTATTTGAAATTGCTTTGACCTGAGGGTAATTTCCAGCAATAGTTTACATTTCATCCGATGAAGCTGTGTTTATGGGTTTTCTTCTTCTTCCTTGGCTGATTTGAAACGACTCAATCGGAATGGTGTGGTGCGGAATTAAGTTTGTCGCTCTTTGATGTTGATGGGATTTTGCGAATTACGACCGAGCGGAAGGGAGACAGAAACATGATTCGATTGGAGACAGTTTAATGAATATTTGACTTGCTGTCGTCCCTGCCGACAAGAGGGGGAGATTTTTTCTTTCGTCGATTTGTTATTTTGTCGGGAAAGAGTCGGGAGATGGTCACTTGCTGTTTGGTAGGGCGAGTAAAAGAAATCCTCAACATCAGCAACAGGCAACTGTCACACCATTTGGGGCATTTTTTTTTTTTAAGTGAACTTCCGAGGCACTCATAAACAAGCAGACAACATATGTTCTCTGAGTTCCTTTTCGCAGGCCATTCGTGCAGATGACAGCTTGAAACACCCGCACAGTCGTCCGCAAGTGTGTAATAAATCTGTCGCCAGCATCCACACCTTGACTGGCGCCCAACAGAACGTATTACCACGTATTACACTATACCCCAGTGCAGCTCTGCCTGTGCCGAAAAGAAAAGTGAAAGTCAAGGGTGCGACATGCGACACCCAGTTCTTGCAGGACTCATTTCGAATGCAAGAAGCGATCCGCTCGCAGACACATAATTTGTCATAAATAATATGACAGGGAATAAATTTTCGCCAGCTCATGGCAAAGTCATTGCTAAATTATCCGCACGCCCACCTCGCCGTGATACAAAACAGCAGATTGTTGCCACTCTATACACAGAGCAATATAGCAACCTAAATATATATACAAAGAAAAGGGATTTATCAACCCCAGCAGCGCTGCCATTTGAAATGCAGACCACGAAGCTAAGCGCAGGGGATAACTAACTGACTGAGGCACAAAAAGAATCCGCCAACATAATAAATATCAAAATCCCGAAAACGGGGTGACATATCCTGCACTAATTTGCATAATTAGGGATATTGGTGAACAGCGAGCGCACCACAGACGCGTTCGCCAATTCAATTCAACGCGCACGCACAATATCCAGGAAGCCCCAGCCAACACCCCATTGTGTCTGACGTGACGGAAGTCCATAATGAGCTGGTTCCATTAAATTAGCAACGCGGTATTAATTATGAATCCTAAGTGTCCGAAAGGCTGTTATTATTATTTTTACTTTTTTTATTATCCCCACTGAAGAGGTCATTAGGCTAAACACCCTCAGAACGGCAATCAGGCTGTAAATTACAATATTAGCACGGAATTTTGTAATTTTCAAATCCCGCAAACTCTGTGTATGCAAAAGGACTATGGGGTTGGGTAAAAAAGAAAAAAAAAAAAAAGAAAATTGCATGTCTACACAGGATATCGAATGAAAAGGATCTATTTCCGTGGAATATTTATGAGCGCGACGATAACATCATGGAACATTTCCGCTAGAATTACCAGAACGGAAGTGAAGAGGGCCGGTTTTTCCCGCACACACGGTCAGATGGGTGGATGATTAATGAGCGTGTCCTGTTTTACATTTATTTATTCTCATTCGTGCGATTTTTTCCATACATCACACTGCATGTCCTGCATTCGGAAAATAAAGCACAAAGCCAGTGTCCACTGTACAGTGTCTCAAATAAATTAAAGGATTTGAATGTGTGGTGTTTTCTTTTTTTTGTGCAGTTAGTCATCCTGTTGTGGCCTACACACAGGGACTCGGGATGGTAGCGGATGCAAAAGAAATGCGGACAGATTAATGTTTTCAATGAAACGCCTTTAGTTGATGTGAATATTTTTTCTGTTCATCAGCCCCAAACCCCAGTTGTTGTGTATATGTTTTGCCATCCTTTGGTTTTTGTGGATCCGTTATTATCCCGGCATAGAGGGCAGTTGAATGCATGAGTGCACGTGCGCTCTGAAGGACGTAATAGGCTACTGACTGAGTTTATCCTCTTTTGGGGGTTGACAGCTGGGTGGATTTCGGGGTGGAGTCGTCCTAATTGATGAATTGAAGCCTTTGAAATGATATCTGAGGAGGGGTTTTTTTTTCATACGCATATGAATATTGAATAACGAGGATTAATTGGGATTTGTTTTAAGACGAGGGTCCAACAAGGTGATTGATCTTCCTGAAGTGAACTAGTAGGTTTGGGTATACTTTAGGTTAATCCATTGGTTATTTTAAGAGTAAGTGAGAGTTTGTGAAACGCACGTCATTATAGTTCAAAAGTTGAGCAAATTTGTAAAGGAGACGGGAAGGCAGGAGGTTCGTTCAGTGTTCCTCTTTAACTTGGTTTGTTTTAGACTGCCACTTCACCACCTTCTCTCTCTCAAGCCCACGTTGACCTCTATAGTTATCATAAGCGGCATGAGTTGCTTTCGGTCTCAGACTTACGCATAACTTTCCGGGCACCAAGAGTTTTTCAAGGAAACACAAGTTTTACCGACTATTGTTCAATAAACCAATTATGTGCAGGCTTGCTAAAAAGGACTTAAAACTACTCAAAGATCGCTATAATAAGGCTCTGCTTTGAAAATGTTGGGAAACGACAAGCGTGCCTCCGTGCCGCTCCGCAACTAAGTAAAAAAACGGACCAACGAAAGGCATTATTTCGAGGAGCTCCACGGTTAAAAGTAGTTTCGGCTTTTTAGAAGGTAGACCAGTAAAAAGCGTAGCCTCATACTTCGACTTCAAATAAACGTGACTGTAAGGTCCTCCTACCTAGGACAAACGGTTAGATTCATTTTACAAAGCCCTAAGCCCAAGCTTGGTTCCTGAATTAAATAAAGAGGCCGTTGTTCCGTAGGACCTTCCTGTCCGGAAATTTGCGTCCCAAGTGTCGTTCCTCGGTGACAGAAAGTTGACTAATAAAAACCGAAATTCCGTAAGGCCCCACGACTACAACTAAGAGTGCATTTTTAGTAGCAGAGACCGGACAGTCAAAGAGTGTTAGTCCGCGAGGCCCTAAATCTAATTGTGGTAACTGGGTAACAGAAAGTGGGCCGCCTGAAAGCGTTTTTTCTTCACCTAAGCGAAAGCTTGGCTCGTGAGTCACAAAAGGTTACTCTTGCAAGTCTGCTTTGGTTGCCAAAAAGCGGTCCAGCGATAAAAGACGTTCTTTTGAGGCCCCACGAATATACGACTTAAACTGATTCCTTGGTAGCAGAGTTCGAACGCACGACATGCCCTAGCTCCTATGCCTGATTGTGGTTGTTGGGTTGCAGAAAGGGAACCAAAAAGAGCCGTAGTTTAGGGTGGCAAAATGCGGCCCAAGAGACATTTTTATAGGGCTATAGAAAAGTAGAAAGCGGATCAACGATACGAGGATACAGGCGCCTAATTATTATTACAGGAAGTAGATTAGGTCTTGCTTGGTTCTGTGGTTATACTGACAAGCAAGTGTGAATTGTACGAACGAATTAAAATATTTTTATGTATACATACTCTACTAAAGTGGTAGCATAGACGACCGTGAGTCTTTGCTCTAATGATGAATACTGCAATTGGGGTCACGAGAAGTGTAGTAAAAAGACTCAAGACTCTATCCAAACGTTCCCTCTTTAAGTAGCTTGGATCTGAACCAAGTCGGGTCTCAGCCAACCTTGGGAAACTTTAAGACAGCAAATTTTGAAAGTTGTTGTAAGAAAAAGAGGAAGCATAGACGACCGTGAGTCTTTGATCTAATGATGAATACTGCAATTGGGGTCACGAGAAATGTAGTAAAAAGACTCATCTGCACCAACCTCTATCCAATATTTCACTCTTTTTAGCTTGGATCTGAACCAACTCGGATCTGAGAACCTTAGGAAATTTTGAGACAACAAATTTTGAAAGTTGTTGTAAGAAAAAGCGACCCTTCCGTTTGACTTCATGTATTAGAGTAAGTAATAATTAGAAAGAAAACAAAAACTTAGTACATAGGATAGGAAGGTACTCGTATGACAGTATTACAAAAGAGCATGAGGGTTCCCACTTTAAATAAATACTTGGAAATAATACTTATGGTTGTTATTTTGGTTTCGGTGGTGAAAACAAGGCGTGTAATCTTATAACAAAGGCCTTTTTCCAGGATTTCAAAGATGTGAGGCGTTCCCTCCCTTGTCGTTAGGCAGAGTTCTCATTGCAGTAGAGAATGGTACTCAAATGGGTCTAAAGGTAGTACGCAACAATGCACCTAAAATTCCAATTACAATCGAAAATTTGTTTATACAAAATTCACATATACACTATACATTTCGGAATATGGTTTTTTTTTAACACACATTTTTAATTCATTAAAAAAATCACAAGCAAAACTTATTTTAATTCAACATAAATTATTTCAGTTCAGGTATATATCGAAATTTAAAAATAAATTTTAAGTTATGTATATATAAAGGGTGTTTTTTTAGAGGTATAGAACTTTAAGTTGACAACACTATTTCAACTGGCGGTCATTTTGTCAGCTGTCAAGTGATTTATTTTTGATTGGTTTGGCATTTCAACATGAATAGACTGACGCCTGAACAACGCTTCCAAATTGTGCAAATTCATTTTGAAAATCATGGTTCTGTTCGAAATACGTATCCACATTCTCATTAGCGATGAACGTCAATAAACAAAACTGCCGTATTTGGAGTGATGATAATCCTCAAGTGTATGTTGAGACTCCGTTACATCCTCAAAAACTGACTGGTTGGTGTGCTTTATGGGTTGGTGGAATAATTGGTCCGTACTTCTTTAAAAACGATGCTGGCCAGAACGTTACAGTCAATGGTGACCGCTATAGAGTCATGATTACTGACTTTTTCGTTCATCAATTGAACAGCCATGACGTGCAGGAGCTGTGGTTTCAACAAGACGGCGCAACATGTCACACAGCTCTTGCCACACTTGATTTATTGAAGGAAACGTTTGGTAACCGCATAGTTTCACGTTGCGGACCCGTGATCGTGCGATTTTTTCTTTGGAGATATGTGAAGTCGCTAGTCTACGCCGATAAGCCCGAAACGACTGACCACTTGGAGGACAACATTCGCCGCGTTATTGTCGATATACGGCCACAAATTTTGGAAAAAGTCATCGCAAATTGTACCTCCAGATAAGACTACGTCCGCCGTGGCGGTCATATGCCAGAAATCATATTTAAATTATAATGCCAGAAGATTATCTTTCGAATAAAGTAAATTTCATGACAATTTAAAAAAATCATCTTTGTTTTAGTCCAATTCGAAGTTCTATACCTACCTCTAAAAAAAACACCCAAGTAACGAGGAGTATCCTGCGCTAAAATTTGAATTCGAACGTGTATCTTGTAGTTTAAGTCTGTCGTTACAAACAATTTTGGAAAAATAAGAAAAGAGTTATTAATATGAATTTACAAAAAGCGTAATAAGTAAATTTACGCGGTGGATCTAAAGTAGTACCGTACTCAGTTAGTAAAAATGTACTCAAAAACTAGAAAACATTACAATTGTAGCACGGAAGGGAACGCTGACAACCTACGAAAAATGTTAGTGCAGAACTGCGAGATATGAGCCAAAATCTTGGGACACTGTTGAGGCATTATAGGTTCGTCTTTCCCAATCGAATATATACAAGAAAAAAAACGATACTGAATTCACGACGGACTGTAGACATTGAAGCAAATTTCGCTTTGTTACTGTTTAAAGAGCTACACCTGCCCGTAGTCTGTATGGATTCATTTTTTAGACTGACAAACTTTTGTAACCTCCAATGCAACCCCCTTGAAAACTTACATTCTGTACTCACTAGCCCTCCCCCGTACTTGGTAAACTATTCCAACTTTTGCCACAGAAACCCAACTGAACTCTTAGTTAACCAAAAACAAGACAATTAAAATGAACATTTACCAGCAATTTAATACGAGTTCTAATACAACACCTGACAAATATAAACCCACCACAGTTACACGTGAACTCCTGCTATCGATTTTGTCTCATTGCAAATCCTGTACGCAAATTCCCTTCAATACCATGCACATGTGTGGTTCAACTGATTTGCATCTTTTACCCAGTAAAACAAAAAACAAAAACCAAGTATGTATAAGGTGTGTCCACAATGTCCTTGTGGTGCAGACAAGAACAGATTAGATTCAGCAGGTGTCACCGAGTGTGCTATTATACTGCCGATACGTGCTCTTCATGTATGGATGCTATATGTGCTCTTACCTGAGACACATGGCCGGCAACAGTCAACAAAAATTTCCCTCATCCATATTTGATGATATGCAAATGAAAAGTTATTGAATTTCAAATATCCATTCGAGGAATTCCAGTATAAGGCTGGTGCTGAAAACCTTGTCAATCCAGCTGGACTCAATGTTCGGTTTTCGATATTTTCTAGTCAACGAATAATTGGAATTAAATGTAGCACCTACCATTAAATGCAAGAAAAAGGAGGTTCGAATCTGGTAAGTATGTCGGGTTTGACTAAACAAATGGTCATACTCACGTTGATTCGGTAAAAAAAAAACAATTTTGTTTCTTCTTCAGTCATTTTTCAAAAAAAAAAAAATCGATGGAACATAGATTGTCACTTAAAGCGAAAACTTTAACTACAAAATCATCGAGCGGCTTTGGTAACGCGTTGCAAAATAATTTCCACGTAAAATGAGTTGTTTTCGAAAGCACTTTTCAATACTGACTAAGCCAATGTCGGTAAGAGAAATGGTTGGGAGTATTTTACGCAGAGTTTTAACAGATTGTTGCCATTGTAGCTATATATCTACTCCTAGAAGTCCCAACTTCGATTGTCCTTTTTTGTATATTTGTATATATGTATGTGCACCAACGAATTTTTCTGGTTTCATTTGTAATTATTGAAGTTGAAATGGTGACTGAGAGAATTGGTGTACGTTAGTTGTAGCCAAAATAATGGCTGCAGTTTCATTTGTGGTATAGAAGAAAGGTTGTAGTTTCAGTTGTAGTTGTCGGCATAAGTCCAGTTGTAGTTTAAAAAATTGTCATAATACCAGCTAGTTTTGTGTAGTTGAAGCTGTAAATGCGGAAATGTAGTTTTATCATAATGTAGTTTTGTCATAGATGGAGGTGTAGTTTTAAAAATAATCGTTGCTTTAGTTAAAGTCACAGCTGAAAGCGTAGTTCCAGTTTTTGTTGTAGTTGAAAGAATAGTTTGAGTTTCAATTGCAGTTGTCGGATTGCCTTAAATTGTAAGGCCTTTAGTTGTAGTCATGATTTAAGTTGTTTTCAGTTTTCTGTATAAGTGGTCATAGAATTTTGGACAAAAATTTGTATCTTGAATTGTAGTAACTGTTGGACGGGTAATCCCGGTTTCAGTTGTAGTTGTATGTGTAGTTCACGATGTAGTTTAAGATGCAGTTGCAGTTAAAGAAATGTTCACCGCATCACCTGCTTCAGCTCTATGATTGATTGATTTCGATTGTTTCGGTTATACGCGTAGCTACATAAGTAACTGAAGCACAGTTGTAGGAATAGTTCAGCCATTGAAACAATTGTAGTCCTAGCTTAAATTGTAGCTTCAGTGCCATGGGTAGTTTAGGTTTCAGTTAAAATTGTAGGAGTAGTTCCGGTTTTAGTGAAATTTGTTGAAATACAAGCAATTGCAATTCAAGGAATTGTCGTATTATCATCTGTTTGAATTTAAGAGTGATTGTAGTTTCATTTTTTGACAAAAGGATATATGCATTTGTAGTCTCGATTTCAGTTGCAAATTAAAGCTACATTAGAAGTTGCTGCTGCGTTTTAGAAATAGCCAAACACAGTTGAAGCGGCGAAAAAACTTGTAGCTCCAGTTGTAGTTGGGTGGTGTTGATTTAGCTTAAATTGTAGTTTGATTGCATCCAGGTGTAGTTAGAGGAATAGCTGCACTATAAGCTATTTTAAATATAGAAATATTTATACATTTCAGTTTTAGTTGTAGCTAGAGCCATAGTTCAGGTAAAGCAACAACTGTGATTTTCTTTATTCAGCAAAACTACATAAAAGCTATATGAACAGTCGTTTGTGGCCTTAGAAATATCGTAGCCTTCAGTTGTCGCCAGAGTTTTCTATGTAGGTAGTTATAGCTGGATGAATAGTCGCAGCTTCAGTTGTAGTTTAGGAAAAGTTGTGAGATTTTTGTTGTAGTTGAGGAATTAGTTGTAGTTTCGTTATTGAAGTTAAAGGAATTGTTCCAGTTTCTATTTCAGTTGTAGCTATTGTTATACAAAGAAATGTAGTTTCGTTTGCAGTTATACTAAGCAGTTGAAAAAATTACTTGTAGTTACAGTACTAGCTGCGTTGGAAGAATTTGTCGTCGAAGATGTTCAATTTGCATGAGACGGTTTGTTGTAAATAAGAAAAGCAATTTTGTAGTTGCCTTCACATTTCTACTTGGCGTTTAAAAAACTGTTGCAGTTTCTCTTTAAGTTGTAGTTAAAGGGATAATATAAGTTATATTTTTGGGGTCAGTTGTTTAAACTTTTGTAGTTTCAGGTAAGGTTATTGCTGGACTTTGAATTGTAAAGGAAATAACTTTAATGCGTCAAGAGAAATACATCAAAATCAAGGCGCCCCATAAACAATAGTGAAATGAAAGCACTATTAGTTCCACCGACATCCGCAGGTCGAATGTCAAACTGCTGCAGGCAACATTCTGTCAACAAGAAATTTTGTTATCACCTTTCAACTAAAGTGTCAAAAATGGTTTTCAGCAATGTATTCGATTGAATGAATTAGGCTGGCCATTCCCTGGCATAATCTTGGATAGCTTCCAATTAAATATGTATATCGCGGCACTTTTGTATGTTGGCGAATTCGACCACTCACAACGATTCCCAACCAACGGGAATGTTAAAGAGAACACTTGACAATCGCTTAAACAGTCAGGTTGGAAATGTTGCACCCTGAACCTGTGTGCGGACGGACAAACAAAGTTTATAAGCGGTGGTGGGTATCATGGATTTTTATATTTTCCACATAAAAGTCACAAGCAGACGTTTCACATAAATCATTGTCTGTGCCGGTGTATGTCTAAGTTGGCTGTCTTCATCTGTCCCTCGGCCGCCCTTGACCGGATATTGTTCACGTCCTCGAAGAAACAACATTCTTTCAATCTCTGACAGGACAAAGGCACCAAACAGAAATACAACCCAGCACACACGTTTATATAGAAATGTTCGACGTCCACTTTGCTGGGACAAAAACGGTTCAATAGGAAAACAAGATTTGTGGGTGTTTATTGTTGTACAAATAATTGCGGCAAAACTGTCAAGTTCTGTGTGTGCGGACTGCGGACCCGTCTGGATTTCCCTTACCAAAACCACTTCCATTGAGCGATAGAAAGGCGGCAGATAGAAAGTAATGATTGCTTTGGTTTTGTCAGCAAGACCAAAGAAAAGAAACAACTGATGGGGGGGTGACATGAATTGCATGTGGAAGCTCTCGAGGATGGGGCTGGGCAGATGAGCGGACCGACCATCAAATGGACGACACTGAATTGAAGCGCGTTGCGATTTATCATTCTATATGACGGCCAGCATATTGGAGGATGTTCTTGTATTCAGCTTGCTTAGCCGATCTTTTGTTTGGCTGTGCTGTGCGGTGGTGCTCGGACAGCAAATCTATTTTTCATTGTATTGTCAATTTGTTGGGAAATGAAAAGGTTTTCATTTAATTTGTTAAGGGAATCCTTTTGGGGTGAGCTTGAGCAGCGACAGATAACCTAATCAGGTTGGGAAAACATTTTTTGTGTCCTCCAATGGCGGATCAAATTGTAATTCGAAAGCATTTTTCCTTAGGTTTCAGTGTTGGGTGTGGGTTTTAGAGGACTTTTTCGAATGAAAGGAGAGCTCTTACTTTATTCCTGTTGGGCTGAATATTTGTTTGAGTTCTAGTCGAATGGAATGGGAGTAGGTATTTGGCTCCGGGAAGAATTAAAGTTTCGCAAGGACTAAGTAGCGCGAAAAAAAATGGATGGTATGTGAAGTGAAACAGAAGAGAACCGGAGTCAATAGAAAGGGTTCCAAAAAAATAAAATAACTCCCTACTTGTCAAGAAGACGAAGGGTATGGGTGATTCTAAAGTTAGGTTGGTAACTCTCGAAGATGAGTGAGGAAAAATTTAACAAGTCAGAAAAAAACTAAAAGCGTGCTCGTCATGTGATCGCCGAGTTCATGCTGCTTGAAGTTGTTTAGTGGAGACGAATTGCGGTGGCCTGGAGTAATCTAAAACGGGTGGTGCCTTACATTTGGCATTAGTTTCCTGATAGAAAGTTGTTGGCACTGTTTTGTTGAAATGGTGATAATGTATTTGACCAATTATAAAATCTCAGAATCACTTAAGTCGTATTTCTTTTAAACGACGACTCAAGGAAATAAAAAGTTAATGTTGCTCCAATAGGTCCTATATTATCAGTTATCACCCAGAGAAAAATGCTATGTAAAATTGTCTTAAACGCCTTAATAGGTAATGAAAAATAACCTAGATTGCCTTAAAATATTATTTGCCCGTAAATATTTTTGTATGGAATGTTTTGGACAGGTATAGCATTGCCAAGAACTGGCACAATTTATGTACGACATACAGGTAATGAGAAATAGGCTAAATTGCCTAAGGACCTAAGGTATTTTAACCTAGATACATATAAGTGTATATCCACCTAAGGACATACGTAACTCGAATTAATTCAAAGGAAAAATTTCGCATACCATACTGATTGATAGGAGCCATCTGACAGAAGCCGCATGCAACCAGCCAATCACAATTTATTTTCGAGCATTGCTTCGGAATGTACCGTTAGGTTCAGAAACAGTGTACAAATTACCTTAGTTACTAGGGAAATGTACCTTAGGCCTACGTTGATATTCCGGATACATTTTCACCGACCATGTAAAATTGCCTTAGTTCTTAAGTAGATATCAGGGTCCGCCAAATAATTTTTTTTTTTTGAAAATGCTATAAAAAAAAACTACTGAATATTTTCTCAAATTTATTTTTTTATTTGAAAGTACAATCCTTCCGGTTAATAATGGAAAATAATTTCATTCAAATGGCTGCCTCGGCTGGCCATGCAGTAGCCCACACGATCGGTCCAATTTTTAAGCACATTATCGATTGTGTGTAGCTGTATTTCACCAATGGCTTCACGAATATTGTCCGTCCGGCGTAACGCAATCTTCCCTTAAATCTATACCAGCGCATTTCAATGATTGGCCTGAGACTTATTGATCGTCATGGCGAAGCACACTTTAAGGGGAAATTGTAATCTTTTAAAGTTAAAGGGGAGGTCATTAGGTATCGGAGGAATGCGCCGCACGAATACTTTTTCCCCTTGAGCAATCCCGGTCAATATAATAGCTTCGATTAAATTTGTATGCAAAGCTTTGATTTGCAGTCTAGTGCCATTACATAGTTTTGGTGGTTTTAAGTTCCGAAGGAGCATTACAGGTGTGATCTTCCGAAGCGTTAGTCTATGGTATGGAATACCCGATAGTTTAAGGGAATTTAAAAACTCTATCGGATAGTTAACGGCTACATCTTCATTGCAAACAGTGTCTTCGTTTTGCAGAACGAAAACGAAATACGAAGTACATACGAAACAGCATGAGGTCGCTCGCGAAAATGATACATACGCTACATTCTACAAACATATCCATAGAAGACGCCATGAGATAAAACGATAAACACATTCTCACTCAGACTTCACCAAAAGAGCCAACACCAAACGCACAGCGCACAGCAAATAGCCATATACGCACGCATGGGTTGCTATGGACGTGGAGTAGACTGCGATTATTATGCATTTCAATCATACTCGCATGCCCGCCGCACACAACCCAAAGTCCAAAACCGATACGGAATGGAATATGAAACGTCAAGTCGTAACAATATGAAAATTAACGATTGTAAAGAAACCGAACTTCACTGTGGCTGTGGGTATGTCTTGTGTATCCATATATAATGCTTTCCATGGGTACGATCTACGATATACTCAATCCACTCACCCCCAAGCATAGCTGGCGATCGGGAAATCAATCTAAATTTCTTGTTGATTAAATAAGATCTGTCTTTAATTTCTTCTAGCTCAGCCTCTGGAAGGAGCAGAAAGATAAATGATGGCTTAGAATACTCGGGGAAGCATTGACTAAAGAGCATTTAAAGCTTTTTTGGATTGGCCAACCTTTATGAATGTTATAGCAGGTTGAGTGAAGTAAGGTTAAAATAAAAAAGTTTTGATCCTCTTTTTTAACCTTTATAAGGCGAAATTTGAAAAAAAGAGGCGAAATAGGTATTCTATGGTTTTGTATTTTCTATAAACTTACAAGATTTCAAGTTTATACGATTAACGTATCGCGAGTAATAGAAAAACCTCTCTAAAAAGGGCAGTGAGGGTCGCATCGAAAAATCCCTTCTTAGTGGGCGTCTACACAGCTAGTGAAAGTTTCATGAACCTACAATTAGCGGTTTGGCCTGTACGATGTCTGTTAACTCAATCACGTTACTCTTTTATGTATATAGATAAATATTAAATATCGCACCTATTGCAAAAACAAATTACCAGAAAGATAAAAATGACTTAACATAAAAAACATTTCTTTAATTTTTATTACATTTCTGATAGCATCAGCCTAAGTAATACGAGTAAGGTAAGTTTGCCTGACTGGTAAATTAAATTAAAATATATGTATACGCTCAGAAAAATAAATCGTAATGCCCACAATTTTCGTTGGTTAAAATGAACCCAAATATCAAAATCTTTGATTAAAGAATGAAATTGTTGCCAATGATGGAATAAAATCTTTATGGAGAGTATATTATTCTTGCGCTTAATACCGGATTCTTGAAAATTTAAAAACGATCTCTTGTTAACGAAAATAATATTTGAACCAGGAACTTTTAACTTACAAATTTTTTAAAAATCTCAAAATTCTTCGCTTAACAATCATTTTTATTCTGAGTGTATGTATAAATAGGTCTATGTACATCTACAAAAACTGGTAAAATTTTGTCTGGCTACCTTAGTTTCAAGGCTAACTAAGCTTATTAGCATATGTAAAAGATTAGGCTTTATTCAGCCTAGGCTTAAGGTAAAACTACTTAGACTACCTGGCATACCGTTACAAAAAACTAGGTTGATTTTACACATGTTTCCTGAGGTTCGGTTACCTAAGGAATGTAAGGTAAGTTACCTTAGAACTTACCAAGTTCTAAATTGCCTTAGGACCAAGTTGAGTTATAACGTGATTTAGCCAAAGTTTATACAGGCTTTTCTCTGGGTGACGTCTGAGAAGCTGACATTGATTGGACGGGTAGTTTTAATATGATGGTGTAACAAATGCGCATTCAAGAAGACGAATAATTCGATCATTAAAGAGATAATGTTAAGAGAAATAAAAAGCAGCACCATAGTTTGACCTCATTGTGTCAAACAAACGGCGATTTCCTAAGTCAAATAATATCAGAAGATATATGCAAGAAATTTTTACTAGCGCTGGGAAGTCCTTGTTCAAATTTCCCCTTGAAAATATTGCTTTCAATAGACCCGTTGTGACTGACAACTTTTCAGTACCTTTCGGTAAATTCCACTAAACACCCCCGACATTTGTCTTCATTTGACAACAAAATTCTTCAACCATAGCAATAGGCTTGAGCATTTGCGCCCCCCAATTTGACCGCACTCTAATGTCCTGGTCCACCGCAAAGAAATCATTTACATCAGCATAACGTCATCCGGTGTGCGGTTCGAAACCATCCATGCAGCGCTCTTGTGTGGTCAACTCGGCCATTGGCATTATATGACATTCACATTCATTTCGTGCAACGTATAACCCACGCGTCGATTGCAATTTCATTTGACTTGACCAATATGTCATTTTATGTAGCCATGTCAAAATATCTAAACAATTTTCGGCCGCTTGCTGACCATTTGCACTTATCCGTAATGAACTACTTCCACCGCGCTTCCGCCGACGAGGGTGTCAGTTTTCACGAATCATTTGTTTTTGACACACGTAGGCACAACATCCATCAAAGTTCACTCAGCGTGCGGGTGCGTTTTACATTTCATTAGGCATTCGTGTCAACATTACAAGCGCGTGAGAAGCAATCGAAACCGAGAGATCCACACACAGCCGCAACCATCATCGACCTATACTCGTAGCTGTACATCAGGACAATATTGGCCGATGATTTTCACGTAACTAGCAGTATAGTCTTGTATACAGTTATCCTGGGAGGGCGAAAAAATAAAATAAAACTATATCAGACTATCACTCATCGACCAACGCAATCCGCTCTTTGGGTAGCTGGGGAAATTACAATAACGCCGATGACCGATGACGAGCGTGTTTTATGCCGCCACTGCGGTCGTTGACTGAAAATGCATTTTGCATCCCACATATACGCACACACAGAGTGAAGCAGATACGCTTTTTAGCGCTTTTTCAGTCCATTAAGTCCAGCTGTGTTCTGCCAGGGATGTGATATGTGGTGAAGCGTGGGCGATGCGAGAACAAAGCGACAGAAATGGACGCAGGCAAGAGATTGCAAACCACACGCGGACAGTGAAAACAATAGCTGGCCGTAACGCTCTGTCGACACATATACAATCGGTTGGGCAGAGTGAAGTTGGCTGTATGGGGGCCAGGGCCAGCCGCTATAACAGAAAACAACATATGCCTGCCAGTGGAAACCTCTGATCATTGTAAATTAAAATACCCACCAACACTTTTTGTTTGCTCGCTGCAGCTGGAGATGCATGGAGCGGGCGGCTGCTGAAGGATATTGTTCGACTAACCCATATAACACCTTTATCGGTCAGTGTTGTTGGTCGGGGCCAAGTCAAATATTGTAAAACACCTGCTTGTTTGCGCGCAGAGGAAATCGGCTGCCATTTGGGGGAGCAATTTTCTTTTAGGAATCCCTGTCGAAGGGGGTTGGTTGATTGGCTCATAGTTCAGCTTTGAAGACCGCCATCGGTCTTTTGAAGCATGATTTGATGGAGGGTTATCCACGACGTCACTGGGAGTGTCCCTCTATCGGAAGTGAGCAGTCTAAGAAACAACCCTGCTTACTTCCATCAAGGAAGGGAGACTCTTCCTGCCGTTCAAAATATCTTGGCACGTTACTAGGCAAAGGAAAATCTAAAGCCTCATATCGACTGAAAGGCCCGTTCGCCCCGAACTGTAGCGCCACCTAAGTACTAAATCGACTGAATTAGTTCAGACAAGAACCACTCCTTCTTAGCAGTAATAAAACCCCTAATTTCCATCAAATGCAACCAGCATTCTTCACCCTTCCTCTCCGTTTGGTTAGACGACATTCTCGCAGGAGACTTTCCACTGACAAATATTTCTGAAAGTCATTGGCAGGCTCAAATTCATGCAAGAACAATCGTACTCTATAGTTTGGCCAACAAAAATTATAGCCACGTCACCTTCCTTCTTGGCAATTATTGCTGACATGTTCTAGTCAGAGCATGAACCAAAACCCTCCCCAGGGGGTTAAAGGTCACCCCAGTTGGAATTTCACCAAATCAGCTTGTGACACAAATTCAACGAGAAAGGAAAAACCTACTCCCACTTTCATGGCCATTTTATTATTTTTTCATTTCCTATACCATCGGGGTGTTCGTGGGTAAAACATGGAAATCCCCTGGAACATACAAAATCAATTTAATTCTTCAGCATGAGTGGATTTCACCTCGCTTCATATGCACACACAGAGACCCGTCATCTTCAACAAAAGCGGCACGCATGATCGGGCCGTAGTAATTGATGAAGAGCAGCAGCCGCACTAAACAGTGGGGCGTTGTTTCTCCACCCACCCGGGGATCACAGGGAATAAGGATATTATCTCTTGGCGAAAGTGAAACGTAGACTGAAGTAACATGATCCCCGCTTCATCACATTTCTGTGTTTCGTTCGAGCCCGCCTAATGCTTTCTCGTGTGTAATATCGTACAAACCAGGGCGCTGTTTACTCCTGCCAACGAAAGACATCTCTGGAGCCCGAAATCAGTGAGCGTAAGATTAAACCCTTCAGACAAATAAGAAAAATGATAACCGAAAAAGGGTTGGCACACGAATACTCGTCCTATATGCACACCATGTGTGCGGGGGCGAACCATCAAAAGGACGACGGTTTATTAATTTTACGATAATGCTCGTGTTTCTTGTCTTTTTTTTTGTTTTTGTTTTCCCCTTTCGCCGTCTGCACTCTGCGCCATCATCAGCGAAAAGCCCCAAAGCGGACAAGAAAAGGATTTCGTATCAATTTTGATTTCGTGCAAGGATTGAATCGGCAAACAGATGTGAGTTGTAAGACAACTAAAGTGATTCCTCTTGTTCGGTTGTTTTTGCACTTAAACGGTGAATGATCGGGATTGTGTGTGGGGCAACGATTACGGGACGATTTTAATAAAATTTGAACGGTTCACTTCATTTGGAACGGGGGGTAAATTGTGATAGGCATGATTATGGTTCTTTTGTTGTTTGTATAATGTGTTAAGAAATGTCTGTGCTAGTTCGTGTAATGGCTGGATGAGTGCGAATTGGGGGGTGAATTGCCTAATGGGTGTGAATGTGGGACACTGAAACAAATGGACTGTGAATAGTATTCGAGTTCATGTGATCTATCAAAGCGGAGTGTCTCAAAAGGATTGGTGAAACGACCTCTAAAATGTCGAGGGTACCAGTTTGTAGTAAGAAAACATTTTTTTTTAATCCCTAGAACTCGACGGGATTATTCCTTTCATGCTGCAGAGAACTGCCACTACTACTGAAGATCTCTCTTACAGGGGTTTTCATCAACAAGTTCATGGCGAGAGAGAGGATAAGACAGAAGGATGGCAACGTAAATCGAAACTTCTGGGCAATACGGGGTCACACAATTTTAGTTAAAAACATTCGAAAGACTGATCGACATGCCAAAGGGAGAAGTGTAAAAACAGGGCTTACCTGAGGCAATAGGAAAAGCAATCAACGATAAGATAAATTTTGACAATATCCCTAAGTTGATCACAGTAAAAAATTTATCTGCGTACGACTCCAACTGAGAAAACGGTGGTGAATGAAACCCAGAGCTTTATTTGATCAACAAATATCTGTTCTAGACTTTGTGGGGAACGAAAAAAAAATTATTGCGCTCTAGGAAAGTTTGAGAATCTGTTCTTGAAAGTGTAGACTTAGCAAGGGTCAGCAAATATAGTCTAGTTAAGAACCCAGGAGTCATTGTGTATTGATTGGTATAGGGATTAGGTGAGAGAATGCGTGAACAAGGGGGCGCTCCACACCATCGATGTGTGCAAAGGAAAGTACGGGACGATCGTTCGACGATACCGAACCCGAGCACGACTCGCGCAAGGCATTTCCTTATAATCGCAAGATTATGAAACAGGACAACTTATCTCTCGGAAGGTATATCCGCCGAAATATTCTGGGTGAGTGGCTTGTGTTACTCGCGAGAAAGGTTTTAGACTTTTTTTTGGAGATTGACCACGTTGGATAAGTGAAGTTAGGTGAACTGTCCATAGATGAGGTTTCCCAAACTTCTGTTGGATCGTAGATGAGTTGTATGGTTATGACATGGCTATGGATGAGTTGGCGCTTCAATTTGGGCTGTGGTCCAATGGGCCTCGACCAACTAGCTCAGTCATTTATAGCAAACAGCCTCCATTGTGTACTTCAAGTCGGCTATATATATATATATTTCGAGAGATAATCGAATCAGACCACCATTGTCGGGTCTCTTTTCGTCTCTCTACCACTGTAAATCTTACTCAGAGAGACTCTCTGGATTTCTCCACAGTTCTTCTCTGGGCTCAATTCCTAGTGCTAACGCTGGCATCTGTTTATGGGAGATCCGTTTCATCGACTGGGTCTCGACCCATTGATGTCCCAAGATCCTCATTCTTCTGCCAGCCAATGCCGGGCATTGACACAGTATATGTGCCGCTGTCTCAGATTCCTCCAGGCATAGTCTACAAGTATCATCCTCTATAAGGGCCATTTTCCTTAAGTGATACCTGAAATTACCATGTCCTGTAGACAAAGCCACCACCCATTTCAATGTTCCTCGACTCATGCTTAGAACTCTTCTTTGAGTGGAGCAGGTCGGCCACTTTATTGCCATTTTAGCTTGTCTACATTGTTCCACGGTTGACCACCTTCTCAGGTGTTCTGCCGTGATCCATTTGTGGACAAGCTGTTCAACCATTCCTCTGCCAATTGAAGAGAATGGTTCTGGTCCCAGCAACTTTTCAGTTGACCCCTGTTTTGCAAGGGAGTCCGCCTTTTCATTGCCTTCGATCCCTATGTGTCCTCGTACCCAAGTCAGTGTTACTTCATTTTTAGATAAACACTTATTGAGTTTAAGTACACATTCCAGTGCCAGTGATGTTGTGATGTTTGTTTGTTCCATGCTTCTGATCACCGCCTGATTGTCCAGTGCTATAAGGATATTTCTTCTTTCACCTGACACTCAAGCAAGAAGTCCAACGCATAAAGCAAGGCAATCATCTCAGCCTGGTATACTGAAGTGTATTTCCCGAGGCTAATGTGACGGGCAAGTTCCAGCTCTTCTGAATAGATACCGGCCCCCGCCCCGCCATCCATCATGGATCCATCCGTGAAAATCACTATTTCACCATTTCTTTTTTCTGGAAGTAATCCGTTCTCAATACGAGTTTTATGATTTCTTTCCATAATACGCACCCTTGTTATTCGATCCATAGGCATGTTTAGCTCCCTAATCTCGTCTTTAACAAGTTCCAGGATCTTCCTATGTCCATAGATCGTACCACGATTGTGCCATTTCGCATCTCGATGCAAGCGAAGTGCCCTTTGGGCCGCTGTTTTCTTAATAAATAAGTCTAGCGGTAATATCCCCATGATGACTTCCAATGCGCATGTTGGGGTTGTACGTATTGCACCTGTAATTCCCATACATGCTAAACGCTGAACCCTATCCAGGTGCTTCCTCACAGTTTTCTGAGAGGCTTTCGCCGACCATACAACCGAGGCGTACGTGATAATGGGTCTAGTTATCATCGTATACATCCAGTATGCTGACCTAGGCGAGAGTCCCCACCTTTGTCCACATACACGTTTGCACTGATGTAGTACCCTCTTTGCCTTCCGGACCTTCTCCTCAACATGGTAATTCCAAGTAAGTCCAGTATCTAGATAGACTCCCAGATACTTAACCTTCTTAGTCATTGTTAGTTCCGATCCGAAAAGTGTTAAGGGCCGAGATTCCAGATTTTTCCTCTTCCTAGTGAAGACTATTAGATCTGTTTTCGCCGCATTAATGGAGAGCCCTTGTTCCAGACACCACCGCTCAACCACTCTGAGTGCATTCCTCATGATATCTGCGGTGACGTTCATGAATTTGCCTCTGGCCATTATTGCTATGTCGTCGGCATATCCCACTGTGTGAATGCCCGAGTCTGTCGAGAAGAGAGTCCACAGTGATATTCCAGTGTAGGTGAGAGAACACCTCCTTGTGAGCAACCTCTGCTAACCCTTCCTCTGAGTTTTGAGGTTCCCGTCTGAATATTAATCGCCCGCGTATTCAACATATTGTCCACCCATCTTACCACCAGTGGGTTAACCCTACGTTTTTCCAAGGCTTGTTTCAGACTTTCAAAGCATATCTTATCGAAGGCACCTTCAATGTCCATTATAGTGATCATCGCAATGCCCCGGTATTTAGCTTTTCCTCCGCAACGCGTACTACTTGATGTAGCGCTGTTTCTGTAGACATGCCTACCCTGTATGCATGCTGTCTACTATTTAAAGGATACATATTAAGCGCAGTACTCTCCATATAGTCCACCATCATGGATGTTAGGCTGACTGGTCTGAATGACTTTGCCTCGGTGTAGTCCTTTTTTGCCCGGTTTTGGAAGGAAGACCACATTTTCTTCCCTCCATGTTATCGGGATATAGCCTATTGCTAGGCATGCAACGTATATATTCCTGAGCCTTGGTGCAATTACGTCTATACCCCATTGCATTAGACCTGAAAATATACCATCCGTCCCCGCAGTTTTGAAGGGTGAGAATGTTGTTATCGCACCCTTGACCGCTTTTGGTGTCACGATCCGTTCTGCTTCCGTCCTATCCATCCTGTTCGCTCATTGTTTCCTTGGAGCCCAGGGCTGATCTGACTTATAGCTTCCTGGAAAGTGTACCTCCATTATAACCTCATTTGCGTGATCCAGTGTTTCCACCATCTCCCCCGCTCTATTACGAATGAGTCCGATCTTAGAAACTGGATCTCTCGAGACAATCTTTTGTAGTCTACTGACTTCAGATGTACTCCTAATTCTCGAGCAAAAGTCCCTCCATGACTCCCTTTTACGTCGTCGAAGAGTAACGTTTAGCTCTTTCTTTTTCGCCTTATGTTCATCCCATGCTTCGGGTTCTCCCCTCCTCATGGCGTGATTGAAGGCCTTCCTCGCAGCCTTTTTTAGCTTTTCAAGTTCCCGGCACCACCAAGGCGCAGGATCTTGTTTTTCCACTAAAGTAGGTGTACAAGCCACTCGGTACGCAATTTCAACAGCTGATAGCAGATGCCTTCAACTGTGATTCTACATGCCAAGTGTTTTTCGGTATTCCGAATGTCATTACATTCAGTTTTTCCTCCAACACTTCAAGGTATTTTATCCTATCTGTGTTCTTCGGAATTCTGATGTATTTCCGATCTTTTTTCCTTTTAGATCCATAGCGAACATCAAATGAAATGGCTCTGTGATCCGACAATGTAGCCTGATCCATTACCCTCCAATTTGATATTCTTTCAATTATCTGGCTACTGCACAGGGTAACATCGATCACTTCCATTCGTCTCACATCGACGAAGGTTGTCTCTGTTTCCCGGTTTAAGATAGCTAGATCCTTGCATGATACAAATTCGAATAAGGCTTCTCCTCTGTAATTATCGTTGGTGCTGCCCCACACTGTATTATGTGCATTGGCATCACAACCAATTATTAGATCCTCGTTCCTGTTCCTGCATGCATTCACCAAAGACTCTAACTCTCTTGTCGGAGGAGGTTCTGGAGAATCATACGGCAGGTATGCAGATGCTATGACAAAACTTCCCGCACCTGATCCTACTCGTACTGTTGCAAGGTCTGGGGCACAAGGTCGGCTAAGGTAGTTTTTCTTGTTTGTGGCCTACAGTTTTGGCGAATTCTTCTTCTAGTATACTTGCGTATACTCACTCTACCTGAACTAGCTATCAGCTCGAATAGCTCGTCTCTTGTACATCCTGAAGTCCCATTTTTCGTACAGTTCTACAAGACAAAAACTATTCCAAGACAACAGAGTGGCAACCGATTTATATCGGCAACATGTATAAACAAAATGCGACATCTTACAGAAAAATACCGTAAATTGGTTCTAACTTCAGCTAATTCACAGATGACATCAAATTATCAAAGGTGGCAACCTATTTTCGATGGAGCGTATAGCTTTTGACTAGATGTCGCTTTGTCGTGAATTTGAATTGGGCTGTAAAAAGGAGTGTTCCTGCTGATTTTTAACTGACGTCAAGTTGCCTACTGAGGTTAGTAGGGGTTTTTATTTTCTCGTTTAGAGCTCTAGCTAACCGATCCATCTCTGAACCGAGTGTATAAGGCACGATTTGATTATTTGAATATTTGAGACACATTTGAGGACCGGCCTATATGGAAATAGGCAATATCCAGGTTCAGATCTAGTCTAGGAGAGAGAAAAGTCGCCTAGAGAGAGTGATTAGTTGCGTCGAACTGAATTTCTTCTTTGATCTTAGGTGACTCAGCTTTACGGACGTTCATATTGCGATATTGGGTAAGCGGTCCAGCCGTTTTTATCCTTCACAACTAATAATTCTGCAAGCGTACGGTAACCAAATATAAGCTAAACCATAGAAAGAACGCTTAAGTTGGACTAGTCGTTCCCGAGTTATCAGCGGTCTAACAGACAGATATAAAACACGTTGAACTGTATAGTTTGTGCCGATAATGAAGGGCGTTAGTTCCAAATCAGTTCCTACTTTCGATGGCCATTTTGTTCTTTTTTAAATTTCAAATGTAAACACGCAAAGCCTTTTTCCGTGTTAAAAAAAATGTCAAACCACCCCCCTCCTTCCACTTCCACACAGGTTATGCTTCAAAGATCAAGCCTATCAATCTATGCCTCCTACTCGCCGCCATCGCACACTCGCATTGAATGTAAATCAACGCAAAAAACTGTTACAAAGTCTTTCCCAATTTATACCTTCCATCAAAGCGAAAAGCAACTCCATCCACCCTCCTCCGAATGTGTAACATTCTCTGACCCAATGTCCACCTTTCAAACCTTCATCAATTTTTCGGACCAAAATGTGGAACCAAAAGAGGAGAAAAGAAAGAGAAACTCCTACAACCTGCCATGAACTTTTCCAATTTAACAAACCCCATTGCTGCTGGATTTGAGCGAACTTATACAAAGTTTTTCCCTTCACACCCCATTGACACCGTAACCCTCACAAATTAATTTTCTTTGAAGTTTTCCTCTTGCAAGAGAGAGCGAAGGAAAACTTTTCTGTGCTAATGGCTCTCTTAGCATTCAAAACGAAGAAGGAGTAAACCAACAGCAGGAAACGAATCCTGCCATTCTATGGGAAGTTATAAATAATAGCCAGGGCAACAAGTGGGACCTATGCCTTTCACATCACACAAAGGTTGCGTCAAAATCATGCCAATTTTGTCAAAAGTTGCATGACATTTGGACACTTTGCTCATTTGGCTGTGACACATGTCAAATACATCAACCGTATATAATATGGTCTCTGATTCCCTTTCCTACCTGGAGGACGGTAATTAAAATTTAACCAACACACTTTGTTGATGTTCGCCTCGTTGTTGTTTGATTGACAATAACTCATACAATGACAGCTTGTTCTATATGGGCAGTGGTTGAATGCACCAAGGATAACATAAATAAGGACAACAAATGTGTCGCACACAAGTTTCTTGCCCCAGCAATGTTTTAGTTCGAAAACAGTTTCGAAGAGGAACGAACAACTTTTTAACTGAAATATTGATATACGATGCAGCAGCAGCAGCAGTGGAGTGGCGCGGTAACGTATACGTCTCTATTCAAAAGTCACAACCGCGCGAGTAAGCACAGCTAGAGCGAGCGCACGCTGTTTAACTTTGCGACGACTTATGAGTTCTCGAGTCGGGATGAGTTTCTCTGTGTGCAGCATGTGCTTGGGGCGGTGAGGAATTGCTTTCTGTTGTTTATTTAGCGGAAGGATATGCAGATCCTAGAGTCTTATTGTGGATTAAAGTCCAAAAGTTTCCAAAAACATACAGAAATTCAAAGAGAGAGAGAGAGAGTAACGAACAAAGTTGCGTGCCATTCTGTGTCTGTTTTGTTTTTCAATGTCTTGGAATAATTTATTTCACTTAGGAGAATCGAAAAGCGGATTACATTTCTTTGCGCAAATCGGTTTAACGTTCCATACAAGCTTAGGAGTTGTGTGAAGTGTTGCTCTTGCTGTCTGCTCTCTCTCTCTCAGAGGGAGCTTGATCGAAATCAATCAAGGGTTAAGGATAACATGGAACTTTACCGTCAGTGTATGGTAATTGGACAGATTTGCTTTTATTTTTGAGAGGAAATAGCTGTGCTTATAAAAATTTGTGAGACTGGATGGAGGAGAGTAAATCAGTTTAGAGTTTGATTTGACAGTCTGACACGTTTTGGGAGTGATTTCCTTAAAAATAGGACATAGGCTTTGAAGCATTTTTACGGGAAAAAGGCTTAGTAAAACAAGTTGCAGCGGGACTAAGTTTTTAGGGCCAAAAACGAATCCCCCCTGACGTGTTTCACGAATAGTTCTTGAAAGGGTTTTTCTATGCTTTTTTAAGGGTCTTGTGACGCGATTTTACACCAGTTTTGACGCGCTTTTCGATACAATTTTGATGCGTTATTTTGTGTGAGCTTGTGTTGACGCGTTATTTATCTTTATAGCATTTGTAGAGCGTTTTTGACGGTTTTTTGAATGCATTTTTTGACGAATTTTTTTGTTCTATTTCTGGGCGCCTTTGTAGACCCTTTTTAACATGTTTTCTGACGCGTTTTTTTCAACTATTTGTGAAGCCTTTTTTCCAGATTCTTAACCCGTTTTTTGAGGCGATTTTTGACGGACGTCGTACTGAATTAGTGTCTTCATTTTACATTGGAGAACATGTATTTCCTTTTGAGTTTATAACAGAGCTGTACCTATGTATAATTTTGCGCCTCAATTGATCCGAAGGCTTTTTCTAAATCGGCTATTCATCTAGTTTTTATCTCTATTCACTTCAATAGTCATTCACAGAAAGAAAAGTGTGTAAAGAAAAATCGCCCATAAAGTTCGTGTCGTCCATAAAGACATTTTTTGAAAAGCCCGCTGATTAAGCGAAATTCAAACTTAAAGAAAACTTTATCATATCTTTCCTTACAAAATCCCTTTTGGCCGACTCACATCTTTGCTATGCGATAAAACGTGACAGACAAAAACCAAGTCCGAGAAAGTCCCTCAGGCGAAGTAACTCATGATATGCTTGCTCCTGTTGACATAAAAATTGAGTTTGTAGTACACTCACCCCCATAGTCGTTGTGTACCGGGAATGATAAAGCGATGACGAGTAGGGAACTTTCTAAGGGCAAAGGATGAGAGAAATTAAATTACAACATGACAGACCGTTGCCTACTTTGCAAATACACCATCAACATTCCAGAAAGTGAAAGAAACAGGATGGTTGAGGAGGCTGCTGATGGTCAAGACTGGAGACGGCACGTTTTTTTGTGGCTTTTTAAATTTAGGTCATGTAGCACGTGACTGTCCCGATTGATGGGAATGCAGACAAATTCTTGACTGTACAGGAAATTTAGATGCCTGACCTGTAATTGATTTACTTAGAGAAAATTAGGGAATTTCTATTCCCATAAAAACAAAAACGAGAGGTGTTTTGCTGAGGTGATGAAAGTGAAGGTAGTGCTTGTCAATGGACCATCGATTTGTGGTTAAGTGAAGAGTGGGTATTTAAATTGTATTTACACTTCCTGAATGATGTCGTCCAATAAGGGGAGACGGTGCCAACATATTCAGTATAGTTTCCAAGTTCCTGAAGGTAACGAAATATTAAAACAGCAACTAATTGACTAAATGCGCCTACCCAACTGGCACAAGATCCTGTTTCCAACACAATTTTTGCTTTCGAACTCATATCATTGTTTTTTTTTTTTACTTTTCGATTTCAAAGAATGTTTGAGCAAATGAGCGACCCCCTTTAGAGAAATACCCACTACCCAGTAGAGATTTCGCGTCTACTTCGCTTCTGGTTGCATGGAACTAAGCGCAGGATATAAATAACAAACAATCTTGAATCTAAGCAATGAAATGAAGCATTGACTTACCAACAAATCGTGTTTGAACTTTTCAAATTGAATAAAAGCACTAACGGCAGCTCCAATCAGAGAAATTCTTGTTCAAAGAAATAACGACACAAATATACACAACGCATTTTCCACTTGGCAAAAAACAATCATCGCCCGCACAAATTTACTACTAAAACACATTTCAAGACATGTTCACAACGTTACAGATCAATAATATAACAAATTCCGAATTTAAAATATCAAATATTAACTTTAAGCTTATTTTTTCTTATGGAGCCGATCGCGAAACCGAACAAACGATTCAGACAATGCACCGCACCGCACTTCCACTGCACAGCCATTAAAATTTGTGGATTGTGTGGAACTTGATAAGGGGGTGTCACACAGGCTTGCCAGACTTTTTTCTATTTTGCGGTGTAAAATTAGAATTTGCGATATTTGTTATTTTTTGTGATGTTTGCGATGTTTTGTTTTATTAATCATAAAAACAAAATAAAATACTATTTCAATAAAATTCATCCCATATTAAAATAACTGAGTTGAATATCTTGATCTTGCTGCAATACTAATACTAATTTGTTCCTCTTTCTGAAGGCGTTTTTTATTTTGCCCACATGATCTATATAGATCATTGATTTCCACGGTTTACAACAATAGTACGTGATCCAACTGTTGTTGCAAACCATGGAAATCCATGATCTATATAGATCATTTGAGCATAATAAAAAAGGACTTGTGTTATTGTTTTCTGTTAACTAACCAAAAATATTAAAAATCAAGTGAAAATCAAGTTTGATGTGTTATTTTTTTATTTTTAAGCATTTTGCGAATTTTGCGATAACTTTTTTGTAATTTTGCGGTTTTTAGCGAAAAAATAACTAAAAATTGCGATTTAGGCTTTTAAAATCTTGCAAGCCTGGTGTCACAGGCACAAACGTGTGCTGAAGGCATATTAACACAGAAAACTTTATCTTTGTTTTTTTTTCCAATGTTTGTTTAAGCTTTTCCTAAAACTTATCTAAAGTTAGGATTTTGGAGAAAGTGTAGCTTCAAATCATTTGCCACTTGACATCTTATTACAAGTAGGTACATTAGTTTTGATTTAAAATAATTTTGAGTATAGTACTTGCTTTCGTTATAATTAATTCTAGTAGTTCGTTTTTACTGAATATTAGTATAACGTTCACTTATTGGTATTGCGCTTCATAAATGCAGAGACAATACTGAGACCACCAACTTCGGCCGATTTCCCGTTACTTGCCTACAAGCTATATTTTCATGGGGTGGCAAACGCTAAGTGCGTTTGTATTGTTACATAGAAATTCGTATTGACAAATGTCACGTAACTTCAAAAATTCCGGGTCACCAACACACTCGCACCTTGCATATGCCACTTCCGCTGTTGACAAAGCTGCTGACAGCGTTCATAAAATTTTGTCCGTTAAATTTGAAATTATTTATACACGTGTGGATAGTATTTTTTGTAGGAATAAGTGTACATTTGTTTAAAATATTTATGAAAAATTGTCAATGCAGAATGGTTGCATGAAAATAAAAACATTTTGAGCAAGTTTTCTTCAGTTATTAAAGAAAAATTCACACAATAAAACGATCTTAATGATATCGAAAAGAGGTAAATACACAACCATGTTTGTCCTAATATCTTCTAGTATATAAAACATATATTTTAGATAATTTTACTAACCAACCAAATCAAATTATTCGCCTTTTAACAATTTATAATAACTAACCAATGGCATTCAGTTGTGTAAAAATGTGGAATTCCCGAACTCTTTCACATTTCCCCACGGTTGCCGAGGTTGGCAGCATTTATTTTTGTAGTTTTTGTGTGTTTTTGCATGTCACACTGATTCTTTTTTGACATAACACCGATAGGAGTACAAAATGGCGAATTTGAAAAAAAATTGAGGGGCCCAGCGGCAAGAGGATTGTGAGTTGGGGGTCTCAGTATGGTTTGTCTATGCATAAATGTCTTGACGCTTATTTCGACAGTGGAATGTTTAAAGGAAAAAAAACGCTCTATCGACTGTGTTTTTAAATGCTTTTCCACTTAAAAATATGTTGAACTTATGATGCTGCTAGGAACTTTTTCCCCTGATCAAAATTTATCTAAGGATCTCATAGCTCGAGCAGGTAAACATTATAAAAAATAATTTTTGCAACAAAATACTGGCGGGGGCTAGGTACAGTCAAATTTTCGTACGAATTTTGCGAATGATTCCGCTTTTTCGCAATAAAGTGCAAGTGGCAAAGAGATGAACGAAGCTAGGTGATCAAATTCTATTCGCACTGTTGCTTACGTTCGAAACAAAAGAATTATTTCTTTTTACTTAGGTCATCCATTAGTCATACAGAAAACGTCAGAAAACAAATAAAACGTGTACGTTAATAATTACGTACAATTTAATTACATTTACGGTGCGTTTATGAACATGGGACTAAGGTTTTGTAAAAAAAAGTCCACTCATTAAAAATGAATAAGCCAGACTTTTTCGAAGGAAGAGAACATCAATAATTGTTAAGTACTTTCTCCTCGAAGGCTTTCACTACTGGTGCATGGCTAGAATGAATATCTCTTCCTAATATTATGAATTATGACACTTGAGCCATTTGCTGTCAGTGGCGGCTAGTTTTTTTGACATACATAATCTTAAAGAGAACTCAACCTGATCCGGAAACTAGATTCAAATATGTATTCTTTTCGCAAGTTAATTTAAATGTCACTAATATCAATTTCTTATATTATTCATGTAAATTGTTTAAATTTTCTTTTTAAGTTACATTAATAAGAAGCATTGGTAGAAGAAGAAGCCGTGACTTAAAATAAAGTGTAAGTCAATAGCAAATAGTGTCATGGAAGTTCTACCCATAATTACAGATACGTTAAAGGGAAATAATGACAAGTGCCGCCGACTAACATATCCGCAATGTTGAGGGCTAGTGTTAGTTAAGTAAACCATCATTATCAATCAATTATGCGAAATAAATAAATACTTGTTCGTTTATTACTTCCATTTTGTTGCAGTGTCATTGTCAACAAAGCGAATTCGTACCAAGGTGGTGGGCGCATTGCAGAAGCTATTAACTTAAGCTTCACCGGAGCAGTGTAGCATGCTTTAGCAACAATACATTTTTCGTACTCTGCTACAAAACCTACTACATTATATTCAGTCATAAGGTCAACAACTTTATCCAATTCTAACGACAGCTAATTTATTAGAGGTATGGTATGCCACCTATCAATTAAAAACGATCAATAAGATGCAAGTGATTTGTAACACGAATGTCTCAAAAAAGTTCACTCTAAATATTTCATTCAAGATTTATCAAGTTAAAAACAAAATGCACACACTGAGTTAATATGGAAACGCCTTCAACAAACTGCATTGAAGTACATGCATTGTGACTACCGCCTTACCAAGTTTCACACAATCCACAAATGTCTATGGCAGTGCAGCTGCATTATTTGAATTGTTTTGTTCGGTTTCGCGATCGGAACCATAAAAAAACATAAGTTTAAAGTTAGTGTTTGATATTTTTAATTCGGAATTTGTTATATTATTGATCTGTAAAGTTGTAAACTTGTATTGAAATGTGTTTTAGTAGTTGATCTGTGCGGGAGATGAGTGTTTTTTGCCAATTAGTAAATGCGTTGTGTATATTTGTGTCGATATTTCTTTGCACAAGCTTTTTTCTGATTGGAGCTGCCGTTAGTGTTTTTATTCAATCACGATTTGTTGGTAAGTGGTTGTCCCTTTTTTTTTTTGTTTAGATTTAAGTTTATATTAAATATTGATCCTAAATTTACTTCCTGACAACAAATCAAAATGCCTCTACTGGAGGCGAGACGTACTGTGAAGTTGGTAATACTTTGGGGGCTCGGGCCGTCGCTCATCTGCTCAAATATTCTCTGAACTTGTTTACATAACACCTCTATAAAAATAAAATAAAAACAAATCTGAGTTCTATAGTAAATTCTGGTCGAAATAGGATATTACGTCAGTTGAGTGTAATGAGTCGATTTTATCATATTTCGTTAACTTGATTCCATCGTGCCCTCAACACTTTTCTAATTTTCAAGTTGGTGATTCTGACTGGACTTAGCTCTACTTTTTTTCCAATCAATTGTTCTATCTTACATGGGCTCTGGGTTGCTTTATGCATTGGATATGAACATGACCGGTGGCTAAAAGAAATTTGGCAGTTGCCTGGGATCGTAACAAAAAATGTCCCCTTTTGTGGAAATTTGTACCCAAATTGTGGGAATTTTTCTTCTTTATATTCAATTCAATTTCGTAAAATCCGACATCCGAAGATCAAGCCGGTAAGAAACTTTCTGCAGTTGAATCCACTTACATCTTACAGAAATTGTAAAGCTGGACTGATTGTTTTTGGCTTTCTTTGCACATTACCCAAAAAACTTTCGAAAGAATATTTATCGACCAAAAAAACGAACGATATCAAGCCAAAAGTTTTATTTAAACACATTCAGGCAGGATACGCAATTTAAAATTGTCAAAAAGAGGGCAGTTACCAATGTGACAATTCTTAAGAATAGGAGTTGTGAAAAAATGCTAAAAGTTGACAATGTTTTTTAAAACAAAAATCATAGTGCCCAGCTTACAGCAGCAGCCACTTAAATGTGATATCCCCTTTTAACATGCTTTCCGCACTGACGGCTGACTTCCTTTGCTCTCAATCTCAGCTCACATTTGTAGGCCACGTCAAACATCAAACGTCAGATTAACCTTAGAACTTGCACTTTGCACTATAAAGTCAACTGACGCGTTGCATGCCACACGAGAGCCATTCGTATCATTTATCATTTGTGCGTGAAATGCAACCTATCGTCAGAATTTGACAGCACATATGTATGTATCTGGCAAAGCAGACAGTTCAAATGTCATATCAGTTATTGTCCAGGCAATTTTCCTATCGTCAGCTAGTGAAAGACATCTCCAGAATATATCCGTGTTACATTTAAAAATCATTAGTAACAGACCACAAACGATGATATCCTTCTTGACATAAACAAAGCACACAACCCGACAATCGATGACCCACATATTTCAACGTATCGCACAAACCATCTGAGGAGCACACATAAATCAAACCGCATTTGCACTCACGTTCAGCGAAAATAAATGTCCCAACAAGGACATCTTTGTCCTTTGCTTCATTTCCAAACTTTTACCGGAAAAACTACAAGAAAAATCGGGTTCAATCCAGGTCCAACTTCTGTCGAAGATTTAGTAGGGTTTCTCCCAAATAAATACACACAGCTAAGACATGTGCGTGCAGAGAATTCTCGGATACACCTTTGCCACAAATATGTCCCGACGCATTCACACTATCTCCATCTGAATATTAGTCGGCCCAGGCAATTCTAATTAGATTTACATTCATTGTCAGGTCATGAATACGACATCCTCATTCCCATTTATCACAGAGTCCTTTTTCCGCCCGATCTCAGCGATAACCTGCATTCGGATGGCCATTGGCCACCCACTACACAAGCCCACTTGCTAATCTAAGATAAGATAACAAATACCATTCAAAACACATGTCCGACATGGAGAAATGCGCATCGGACTGAAAAATTCTTCGGATGTTGGAACAAGATGTTTCGCATCGGTTCGCTGCTATCTGTGAGACAATGATAAATGACAATATTTGCGTGAACTATTAAAATTCGATTTGACTTAGTCGCCAAAATTTGCACAATCAACAGTGTGTGTGCGGTTGGCTAGGGTCGTGGAACGCTACGCCTATATTTGTGCATGTCTGTGGACCGCACAGTCGACAGCAAACAATTCAAGATCATCACCGAAGGATTTATGGGAGTTTTGGCGGTGAATGCATGTTGTACACGTCACAGTTCTATACATGGGTGTAGGGAATTTTGGGCATTCTCTGTGATAAGCCGACGCCAGTTTGTGTTTGTGCTTGTAATGCACTTTGGTCAATTCGCATAAATTCTGAACATGACATGCCGAGTGCGAGGGAGGAAGGCCAGACTGTATATAGAGGAGAGTCTGTTCATCCCCTGTGCCTTGTTGGCCTGTCACTTGAACAATCCTGACCCAATGTAAAGTGCATTAATTATACGGAAAAGTTCAAGTGGATGCCAACGAAATTAACCACAAATGGAAATTTAAGTTCGGAGAATAACAATGATTTTCGGATTAAAGTTATCTCTCTCTCTCTCGAATGGGCAGAGACGGGATAACAGAATACCTACAGTGATTGGTACACTTGTATGTCAGTCGTCGGTTTTGGGCTTTTAGATAAATGACGCTCACTCAAAGGAAATGGTTCATAAATAGACTGGGACTGGGACTATCTTTTGATAAGACTGCGTGTGGGTAGAAGTTTTTGATGGTGATGGGGATGCTCTTTCGAATTATAGGATGGTTTGTTCAATTTTAACGGCTTCACGGGTGAATTCATTTGGAAAAGTAGGGCGAACAATTTATTGGGAAATGAATGTCGAAAGTGTGCAAAGGATAAGTTTTTTGGAAAGCCCCAAGGAGTATGCGTTAGAAGGGGGGGCTGCTTTTTAGGCTCTAAGTGGTCAAAATTGTGAACATTTCTCCTAATCTACTTCAACATCCATCTATTTTTCTAGCCATAAGGCGTCACAGAACTGTGTGCGTACTACGCCTCGTGGGATCTTATGAAACAACAGCTTTTATACTATACAAATCGTTGTGTCAAAAGTTCAAAAGTTCAAAGGCCTTAAAAGTTCAAAGGTTCAAAAGCTCAAAAGTTGAAAAGGTTCAAAAGTTAAAATTTAAAAAGGTTCAAAAGTTCAAAGTTTCAAAAGCTCTAAAGTTCTAAAGTTCAAAGATTCAAAAGTTCAAAAGTAGAAAGGTTCAAAAGTTCAATAGTTCGTAATATCATAAGTGCAAAGGGTTCAAAGGTTTCAAGGTTCAAAACTTCAGAAGTTCAAAGGTTCAAAACTTCAAAAGTTCAAAGTTCAAAAGTTAAAAAGTTCAAAGGTTCAAATTTTCAAAGGATCAAGATTTCAAAATTTCAAATGTTTAAAAGTTAAAAAGTTCAAAGGTTGTAGAGGATTAAATTGTTTTCCGCCCAGTTGCTTTCACTCGTTTTCACTTGTGGATTGTGTGCCCTCTCCCATTGGCCTTTTCATTTAATTCGACGCTCGTTCGTCATCACTCATTTGAAACTATCGCATGACAGCCTGGGTAGAATCGGAGCTAGGGTTGAATTAGTACAGAAGTCATAGACAAACTACTTCAAGACATTAAAAAACTGTAGGTATAGTCATGAAGCAACTTTATCTAGCGAGTTTTATGGCTTTCTTAAGGTCTGTAACTGGTTCCAGCAAGAACTTATAGAGAATGGTGCATTCGTCTTCAAATCATTTGTTGGACCTACTTCTCTATAGTCCTGTGAATAATTACTTATAAGATGGAAAGAGGTAAATGAAACCTCATCTCAAAGCGAGAAAAAGACTGGTGTGCATTGTTATCACAGGTACCATGCACTCTTGCCCAATTGTAGCCATAGGATAACTCTTCAACATCAGTGCGTATATAAATATATATGAAGACAACCGCAGCTCGAGCTATAAAGCTTCACCGAGTCCAAAAATTCGATTCAAACCGGGCTATGTAAAGGGTTACATGAAGGTTCTAAAATCAATAAATATTGGGCAAATGTGGTTTACTTGCTAACCGTTAAGGTCACCTAACGACTGCAATTGGCCCGCTATGGTGTCTGGTGTCTTGTGGAGACACTCATTTCCCTGCAAAACTTTCACTTAAGCTAGGAAATTAAGCCCCTTGATTTGATTGACTAACTTTATGACCTCAAAAGTTTTTATATTGTTATATCCATCGACCCTCGTTCTTAGACTATATGAGTCCCACTTTTCAAGGTACGCGGACGGTTCAAAATATTGTCAGTGGACATCGTCCATGTTCTGTGGAAACCTGGCGCAGTTCACTATACCTAATATTTATAAATTTGATTGTCGACATCTAATGTTGTTGACTCTGTGGAAAACCGAGTGAATACCGGCCGAACCATGCCCAGTTCTTACTTATGGAAACAGATTGTGCATTCCTGTCTCTCGACATATATATATATATATATATATTTCGAGAGATAATCGAATCAGACCACCATTGTCGGGTCTCTTTTCGTCTCTCTACCACTGTAAATCGTACTCAGAGAGACTCTCTGGATTTCTCCACAGTTCTTCTCTGGGCTCAATTCCTAGTGCTAACGCTGGCATCTGTTTATGGGAGATCCGTTTCATCGACTGGGTCTCGACCCATTGATGTCCCAAGATCCTCATTCTTCTGCCAGCCAATGCCGGGCATTGACACAGTATATGTGCCGCTGTCTCAGATTCCTCCAGGCATAATCTACAAGTATCATCCTCTATAAGGGCCATTTTCCTTAAGTGATACCTGAAATTACCATGTCCTGTAGACAAAGCCACCACCCATTTCAATGTTCCTCGACTCATGCTTAGAACTCTTCTTTGAGTGGAGCAGGTCGGCCACTTTATTGCCATTTTAGCTTGTCTACATTGTTCCACGGTTGACCACCTTCTCAGGTGTTCTGCCGTGATCCATTTGTGGACAAGCTGTTCAACCATTCCTCTGCCAATTGAAGAGAATGGTTCTGGTCCCAGCAACTTTTCAGTTGACCCCTGTTTTGCAAGGGAGTCCGCCTTTTCATTGCCTTCGATCCCTATGTGTCCTCGTACCCAAGTCAGTGTTACTTCATTTTTAGATAAACACTTATTGAGTTTAAGTACACATTCCAGTGCCAGTGATGTTGTGATGTTTGTTTGTTCCATGCTTCTGATCACCGCCTGATTGTCCAGTGCTATAAGGATATTTCTTCTTTCACCTGACACTCAAGCAAGAAGTCCAACGCATAAAGCAAGGCAATCATCTCAGCCTGGTATACTGAAGTGTATTTCCCGAGGCTAATGTGACGGGCAAGTTCCAGCTCTTCTGAATAGATACCGGCCCCCGCCCCGCCATCCATCATGGATCCATCCGTGAAAATCACTATTTCACCATTTCTTTTTTCTGGAAGTAATCCGTTCTCAATACGAGTTTTGTGATTTCTTTCCATAATACGCACCCTTGTTATTCGATCCATAGGCATGTTTAGCTCCCTAATCTCGTCTTTAACAAGTTCCAGGATCTTCCTATGTCCATAGATCGTACCACGATTGTGCCATTTCGCATCTCGATGCAAGCGAAGTGCCGTTTGGGCCGCTGTTTTCTTAATAAATAAGTCTAGCGGTAATATCCCCATGATGACTTCCAATGCGCATGTTGGGGTTGTACGTATTGCACCTGCAATTCCCATACATGGTAAACGTTGAACCCTATCCAGGTGCTTCCTCACAGTTTTCTGAGAGGTTTTCGCCCACCATGCTGACCTAGGCGAGAGTCCCCACCTCTGTCCATATACACGTTTGCACTGATGTAGTTCCCTTTTTGCCTTCCGGACCTTCTCCTCAACATGGTAATTCCAAGTAAGTCCAGTATCTAGATAGACTCCCAGATACTTAACCTTCTTAGTCATTGTTAGTTCCGATCCGAAAAGTGTTAAGGGCCGAGATTCCAGATTTTTCCTCTTCCTAGTGAAGACTATTAGATCTGTTTTCGCCGCATTAATGGAGAGCCCTTGTTCCAGACACCACCGCTCAACCACTCTGAGTGCATTCCTCATGATATCTGCGGTGACGTTCATGAATTTGCCTCTGGCCATTATTGCTATGTCGTCGGCATATCCCACTGTGTGAATGCCCGAGTCTGTCGAGAAGAGAGTCCACAGTGATATTCCAGTGTAGGTGAGAGAACACCTCCTTGTGAGCAACCTCTGCTAACCCTTCCTCTGAGTTTTGAGGTTCCCGTCTGAATATTAATCGCCCGCGTATTCAACATATTGTCCACCCATCTTACCACCAGTGGGTTAACCCTACGTTTTTCCAAGGCTTGTTTCAGACTTTCAAAGCATATCTTATCGAAGGCACCTTCAATGTCCATTATAGTGGTCATCGCAATGCCCCCGTTATTTAGCTCTTCCTCCGCAACGCGTACTACTTGATGTAGGGCTGTTTCTGTAGACATGCCTACCCTGTATGCATGCTGTCTACTATTTAAAGGATACATCTTAAGCGCAGTACTCTCCATATAGTCCACCATCACCCTTTCCATTATTTTTAACAGGAAGGATGTTAGGCTGACTGGTCTGAATGACTTTGCCTCGGTGTAGTCCTTTTTTCCCGGTTTTGGAAGGAAGACCACATTTGCTTCCCTCCATGTTATCGGGATATAGCCTATTGCTAGGCATGCAACGTATATATTCCTGAGCCTTGGTGCAATTACGTCTATACCCCATTGCATTAGACCTGGAAATATACCACCCGGCCCCGCAGTTTTGAAGGGTGAGAATGTTGCTATCGCACCCTTGACCGCTTTTGGTGTCAGGATCCGTTCTGCTTCCGTCCTATCCATCCTGTTCGCTCCTTGTTTCCTTGGAGCCCAGGGCTGATCTGACTTATAGCTTCCTGGAAAGTGTACCTCCATTAGGACTCCGTGCCTCACCAAGATACAGGACCTAGTTCTTCCGCAAGTTTGCGCATAATGCAACTCAGCCATGCTATTTGGGAGTCCTCTAATCTTTCCTCTAAAGATCCAAGGCTCCTGTATCAGGGCTATATCAGACGAATCCTCATCAAAACATTTAGTCATCATTGCCGATGCTGCTTTGCTGTGATGAAGGTTCAATTGAAACACCCTCAGCTTTTCCCGGTCTCTCGACATAGGTAACACTTAAGTGCTGAACATGCAAGTTCCTAATCTGCTTGCATCAGCCTGCATATATCTGTCACACCGAAATCCCATTACCAACTCGCAGTACCTTCTCAATTTCAATTTTCGAAAACTATTTCCAAAGTAGCACATATTCTGTGTACTTGTCAGTTTAACTGCGCGCAAACCTTCTGCTCAACCACAAAGTGTAAATAAATTTCCATCTTAGCAAATTGCTTTAGGGGTTGGCCTAGACAACGTCACACAGACAACCGCACTCTTGCCAGCCTCGAAATTGAATTCGATTAAAGTGGAGTTAGGTTGACGATGTTGCAGCAAGGACATGCAAATTCTTCTTATTTCTGACCACACCAGGCTTAAGATAAAGAAACTGCATGCATGTCTTTTGTGCGGCTGAGAAGAATCCCCCTACTCCGCACTGATGTCGTTGCTCGTTTGTGTGGAAAAGTTTGTCCAACTTGCCTTGGATTGGATACCTATACTCGCAACACATTCGAGTCGAAGTATGTCGCCATTGCCAAAGTCGGAGAACTTCAAAAATATGTTATCGGACATCTGCATTGTGAAACGAGGACGACGACGGACCGGTTCCAATAAACCGCGAATCGATTCTTGAATTTTAAGAGACTTCACAAGGACACATACCGACACCAGTGTCGGGCATTTATCATTGCATGCCCTGGTGCTGGGTGGGGGGTATACTGCTACAATTCCTTGCACACAAGAGGCCAACAATTCAAAGAGTGTGGGGGCACTTGCTTGGTTGGTTGGTAATCAAATTTACATAGAATCCCAATTTAGTGCTCGCAGAGACCGAAAATAAATTGATTCCTCGGGCTTGTTCGAGAGAGGAGAATCGAATCCTTCGGCCTTAGGGGTGGTGCGGGGCGGTGCTTTGCGGATATCTGGCTCAGAAAGACGGCATGAGTGCATCCAATTCCCCCCAGTCTCGTATACAATGCTGAAAATGAGTACGGACAGGCAGAGAGCATTCGAATGAGCGGGTGGTGGCCAGAAAAAGTATCTCTAAAGGAAATTAAGTGGTTATTGAAGATTTAAAATACAGCTCCGGTCCTGACCGCCTCCTCCGTATTGATTGTTCGATATGCGGAGAGTGGGTTGGATTTCGGATCAACTCTCATGGTGATTTGTTGCGCACACTAGTCGTCCTGTTCGTGTGTTTTTTTAAGCAAAACAATTCCGAGTACACAAATCGAGCAGAGAAAATATTTTCGTTTTGATGATGCAGCAGGAGCAACAAACGCAAACAACCCAACAACACATAAACCACTCACCCCATTGTCAGAATAGTTTTTTGTTGAGTGCCCCATGCGGTGTCCTGGTGGAGTGGGGTCAGGCGGGACATTTTTTTTCCATGTTCAGCGAGGAGGTTGTGTTTTTTTGTTGTTGTTGTACTTCTGGTGAGAGCGCGTTGAAAATCCTTGTTATAGTGAAATATGGATGAAATTTATTCCTTGTGATGTACGAGTAAATGTACGGTATAGATGCATACATCAGGCAGACATGCTGTCCAGAGAATATGCTCCTTGTTTTGGGGTCGAAAATTTATTAATTCCAACGATCGTCAATGAGTACTTCGATTTATCGTTCGGCCGGGCAGACGGGGTAATATTCTTGTGTTGCGACGCACGGAACTAGGGATAGACGTCATGTGAGAGAAGTCAATCGATTTGATGGATTTGATGGGCGGGGGCGTCATATATGCCGGTGCAATATAACTTAAATGAGTTTCGAGGATAGGATGAGCGACCGGTTTTACGGCCGGATGGGATTGTGAATTCAATTTTGAGGTAGACATGAAAGGGGACACAAAATCTTTCTGACGGGGGTGGGAATGGGAAGTCGGAGAACCTTTGGAGTTGTGCTTTGGAAACAAACTTGCTGCTGCTGGGATGTCAATATCAACGAGAATGAGCATTTTTTGACATTTTGGACTACATCCTGTGGGACAGCTGGTGGTTGTAGATATACGTTGTGCCCAGCTTGCGGGGAAATTCATTTAACTCGATGGATTTAGTTCGTTTTCTCTGTTTTTTTAAAAATCTTTTTTTTTTTTAGCACCACACGACACAGCTGGATCAGTTTTCTGGGATTGCAAACTCGGCCATATCCGTTTAAAGAGCATATTATGTTGAAGAGGCATTTTATTCAGTTTGGGCTTGGTTTTTAAATCCAAATCCCTTAATTCAGCTTTAAAGCAACCAAAAGTTTTTAGATCTAGTAGGAACCAGAGATGGTGAAACAAGGGGCCAACCCATTTTCAATTTCTACTTCACAGTGACCAAGGACAGAACCCTTTCTTGCCCCTAAAGCCCCAAGGAGCATACCAAAAATGGGTATCCAACCTTAAATAAATCCGAAGCTTATATCTTTCTGAAAGAACATTTACCTTGACTGTCCATTTCAAAATGTTCGCCAAAGAAACGGCCAGCTATTTAGGTATGAATTACGCAAAGCGCTTCAACAGCAATACGTTAACCTTAAACTTTAAAAGGCCATCCATGCCTCTCTCCTCTATTAAAAATAAATAAATAGTTGGCGCAGCAGGTCCGGAAGGACAACCCTTCATTTTGTGGGAATTCTTCATTGGAATGGATCTACAATTATTTTAAGCCGAGTCTTATTGAGAAGCTCTTTCATGACAGTTATACTCCCGGATGTTTGTCAGACGTTGGCGCTGTAAAAAAAAAACCTACTCCCCTCTACTCGTATAGAGATAAATTTCGATGACATAGAGTCGGTGGCGAAGCATCGCAAGTTGTGGAACTTAACTTAAGCATACTCCGCCCGCAACCCTTTTAGTCGATAAATGGAACATTGAAAATGAATGAATTAAAGAGAAGGACGGCGGATTTAACCTGTCTGTATAGATTAGTCTTTCAAAGGCCAAATGCGGGGGTACCTCAGGGCAGTCATCTTGGCCTATTGCATTTACATTTGTCGTTGAATGCATGCTGAATAAGGTGTGTCGTAACAAAATGGAGTTTTGTGATCTATTTCTCTGGATTGTTAACTTCTTAAAGTCCAAGTCCACTCCGGACTTAAGCGCCTCTTAAGTTGCTAAGTAGGCTTAATTTTGTATAACACTGATCAAAGAATTCTATAGGATAAATAAACTACAAGCTATCAGAGACGGACTTACAGAAACCCTGTATTTTTCCAAATGTATATACTTCACCAGGGCTATAATTGAAATGTAAAATATTTACAATGACGTTATATTGTATGACGATTCCGCCAAAAGTGCTCTTTCTGATTTTTCTCTTACTGTCTGCACATACGTCACAAAGTAAGAAAACAATTTTCCCCACAAAGTGAGTTCGAATACATTTCATTGGCAAATTCTTAAATGTTTGGACAAAAACAAGCAGTCAGGCGAATGTCATAGCTCATAACATTGACACTGTTTTTTAAGGCACTTAATCTTAATAGTTTATTCGCGTACTTTCACGAGCCAAGCTCTAAAAATCTGTCAAACTCGAAAAATTGAGCGAAACTCTCTCAGAAAGCTGAAAATATACTCCAAAGTACGTGGATACACTTCGAGCTACTTTGAGCCACTTACATCTTTGAAATTTAAGCCATATCACGAAAAAAATGTATTATTTACCTTTTTGCAACATATGAAACGTTCTAGGAGAACATTCGACAACCACCGAAATTTCTCTATTTTCAGATATTTTATTTTTGTGTAGGTACAATTGATTTTTGAAAACGGATTTTGAATTTGCTTCCTGTCAATTTTGCGCATTTGAACTTTTTATCAGTACTTGCCGGTTGAAATTCTCTGAGCTTTGTCGAGCCAAGACAGGAACTGCTCGTTACTCGTTATTTTGCTAATTTTCTCTTTTTCTGTCATTTTTGATGAGTACGTGTATAGATTTTGTGCGATTGCGATCGATTCGTTCGATTCAAACCGCATACGCGAACGAACCTAATATTGGGCTTGAAATGGAGCTTTTGAATAGGGTTACCTGATTGAAAAACGAGGAAAGGGGGACTTTATACATTTTTAGGGGGGGACAATTTTTGCATTGTGGGGACAACAATTTCAACGACCATCAAAATGCTCTCAGTTTTCAGTTTCAAATTTAAAAAAAAAAGTTAAAATAACGAAATATTTTTAAATGTTTTATTATAAATAAATTCTTTGAATGGATGCATTCAGTTGTGAAAGTTTGTATGCATGTGTTCACTATGGCAAATCCAAACAATGAAAGGGAATGAAGAAGACAAAGTAGGTGCTGTTTTTTTGTTTAGTGAACATTTTGAGGGACAAAGTCGCTGTTAAGACGAAAATGGGGTACTGTCCCCACTAAAGGAGTAAGTATGTACCTATGGTAACCCTACTCATTAACTTAAAATCGAATTTATTTATCGAATCGTTATCGAGATATTTCTTTGTTCCACTTCTCAGTTGTTCTACGAAAATGGAACAAATCGTTGCACTGAAACGCTTGACTTTTTTACTGTTCCATTATCAGAAAATTTTTCTCTAATGGATTTAAATTTCGGTTTGTAAAAAGTTTCTTGTGCTCGATATGGGGGTTGTTCGCTTTTACTGATACATTATTTCAAATGGGTTTCCTTTTACTTTTCATTTCTCTACCGTTTCACGTTTTTACGAATACAATTTCCTAATGACTCAAACTGCCGCCCGAGGCGCGAAACCAATTCAATTTGCACACATCGCCCTAGTACCTATCTACTGTATTAAGAGCTGTAGGGCATCCATTTAATTTAAAAAATATTCCCCTCTCAGTCATCAATTGTGAGCTTTTCAGATAAAGATATAACGTCTGTTTCGGCTTAAGTTTTCAATTAAAAAAATCTCACTACATCGAGATAAAGTGAGGTATACCTTCATTTCAATATCACAATCACTTAACCCACAATACGTATGCACACAAAGGTCTCGCGAATGTAGATTGTCGATGAACTGAAAACTGAAAACACAACCGTACACAGCATCGGTTTTTTTTATTTTATTTTTGCATTTATTTTCAATTAATTAAGGATTTATCGAAAGAAAGAGCGAGAGAGAGCTTTCTACCCTTAGGTGTAAGAATTCAAGTGGCATTCTGACCCACTTCTGATGTTTGTGCAGTTTTTGCTTTATCCATCATCGCATTGGAAGCAAACTGATTTCCCACATCACAGAGAGGTCCTTGAGATATATGTGTTTTTTTTTTTTGCATTTTATTCAATTACGCGATCGTTATTCCTATGGCGGAAAAAGGTATTTTCGGGGGTAGGTAAGGAGAGTCTTTTGTGTGTGTGTAAACATATTGAAAGCTAAATTAATGAATTTGTTTTCTCACTGTGTGCGCAACGGGGTGGATAACGAGTTTGACACTTGTCCAATATTTAAATAATTTTAATGAATGATGTTTGTTTGTTCTTTTTTTGTTGGTGGATTTTATTTTCGCGCCGGTGTTTTCAGCATTTTTATGGAAATTCTTTCTAGTGGCTCGCGTATATGTAGGAGTGGAATTTTAAATTGAAATTCAATGTTGGAAAATTGAATTTTATTTAAATTAACAGTCAAGAGGATAACTGGGAACTGGGTCATAACTTGGTGAATGCGGCCTAATTGGCAATTATAATCGAATGAGGTTAAATGTTATTATGTTGCGGCGGGAGGATTGTAACGAAATCGGGTTTGAATTTTAAGTATGAAGTGTGCGAAAGTCGGACAAAGTATTATTTTGTTTTAAAAATGCCTTGTTTTTGAGGAGCTCGTCTGGGTATGGATTTGGTGCTTGAAAAATCAACTAAAGTTTTATAAATATTCGAGAGATGGGTCTACACACATAGGGATTGTAAATATATAGCAATTTTGATGGACATTAGTTGTTCCAAGGAACAAGTTTGGTACAAGAAGTGAGAAAGATGAGATTAATTTATCAAAAACAGACTCTCACAGAACATACTCCCATAACAGATATTGAAACAACCCAAAAGTTAACCTAAAAACTGGTATAAAGTTTGCATAGCCGCATATGCCAAAACATGCTCGCATAGACGATGTAAGGACACCCCAAAAGCTCACCGAAATAGACCCTGAAAACCGCTCCAAAGGCCTAGATAAACGCTTTCAAAAATTCAGATAATCGCCACGATAATTGCCCAAAAAAACCGCATGAAAAACGCAAATATAAACACTTTGAAAACGGCTTAACAAAGGCGCTAAAAAATGACTGGAAAACTCCCTCAAAAATCTCGATAAAACTGTCACTAAAAGCCGCAGAAAAAACCCTACAAAACACTTCAAAAACACCTTCCGACGCACGCGTTAAAAGAGACACCTTTCCGGCCATTTCGTAGCCTTTATCTAAACCTAAAACCGTATAAAAAAACAAGGCCTATGAAAACAGCTGTTGATGGCAAGGATCTCGCAATTCTTCGAATTATAAGCGTGTAGCAACTACTCCCATACAACTATGCGAGTACTTTACGTCCGTCTTTGATGATGGATGATTGGACTAAGCCCTTGCAAGCTCTATAGTGACAGACCCCTGTTCTTATGTCGATATTAAGACTGCCAAATAATAGCCAAATTAGCCACAAAATTCACTGGTTCAGCTACTAGCTCACATCATCGTCACCAGCGCAGCAACTAAGGTATATAGCAAGCTATGGGAAGTTGTCCCTAGACTAAACCAGACTATAAACCATTTTCAAAGAACAGGTGCCAACGTAAGTTTATTTTTCACTTCAATCACAAGAACCACAGCACTCGCTGACAGTATAAAAAAAAAACCAGACAGTACTAGACATTTGTTAAGGTCCGGCTACAGTGACTGTACCGTGGTTGAACAGCGTAGTGCTCTTGTGATCGCTCATGAGTATGTTGAGAGTTAAATGAAATATTTACAGTGAGTACAATTTACGGAATTGTACGCGGAGTCCTAGCGCTTAGTACCTGACGTTGCTTTTGCGGGAAAAAAAAGTATGGGAATTATGAGCGATCGCTAGAAATCAAACAAAAGCCTTCTACCCACAACACCAACTTGTGTAACATTTTTCTATCAGCACCTGTCAAATCAAGCAGTAATAACCTCTAATAAATAAATAAAAAAATGTCGGCTGACTTTAGTGGCAGTCTAAAAACACTGCTCGTGTTGAGCATCCCATTCGAGGGGTACTTGTTACCTCCCTGAACGCAAACTTGTGCCAGTACTATTTAGGTAAGTGATGCCCAAAATTCTAGCCAAATTTTGCTGAAGATCAGCTCTAATTAAACGATGTGTTACCTTGAATTATATATAATATGCAACTTCAGTTAGATAGTAGGACGATTAGAAATGCAGTGGATCGATGCAACTAGCGCCATCTATTGAGTGATGGAAATATCCCCGCAGTTTTTAAGCACTGACTCTAATTTTTTTTTGTGAATATTATAACAGAACGTAGTAGATCATTCTCGAGCCCAGTTATAGCCGAGACATCAAAATAAGCTAGAGTTTCTAACAATTGACTTGGATGGATCTAGATTTCTCAAAACTGACCTCAAATTGTTTTGTGTGATACCCCTTTTTTTATGTGAATGAATTCCTCAAATAATCGATGATTGAAAGTGTCATCCAAGTGGCTAATTAAAGGTAATTTTAACACTCGTACTCGTACAACATTTTTCTCAAGTATTTGACTGCCAATCCCACCGTGGTTATCACAGTTATTTTTCCCGAGAAATGCTAGGAATTTACCCTCCACCAGAAGTGCTGTTAGCCTCTCAATCAAATATCTGAATGTAGGTAGCTACTTAAACCCGCAATACCTGTTGAAAGAATGAAATAATCATCCATTCTGTCAATTAGGCATCAGCCACTTCAATAACACCCAGCGCAGGGCGACACGATTCCTTAATCATTCATTAGGAATTTTTTGTCACTCTTGCCGACATTTATCCAGCTTCACCTGGCTTTCTGATTACCCAACAAGGAGAGGGGTAAAAAAAAAATCAGTACTCCAAGAAGGTACAAACAAAAATCCTCCCCGCAAAAAGGATGACCGACGACCAACAAACACAGAGCACCACTTCGTAACTGGATATCGAGACGGGAGGTGTGGTGGCATAGTCTCTAGAAATATCCTACTCCAAGTAGGTAAATATTTAATCAGGATAAGTAAGGATTGTAAATGAGTGTACACTTTAGCTAATTAATTTTCTGTTTTACCACTCCCATCCTGTGCCTTATTGTAGTCGATGAGGGTACTACACCAGACGCCGCCAAGATGTGTTCAATTTCGCAACACTCAGGTGCGCCGAGCATACAAACGCTCTCGACCAATTCCTGACAATTCATTAATAATTCACTTTCAAGCCGTTCCAAGGATTAACATTTATTACAAGTGTTTTTTTTTTCTTTTTCAATCAATTCATTTGAAAGGCAACCGTCCGCACCTTTTGCGATGCGATATCTTTCGTCATTTTATCATACACATACCTGGCTGACTGACGTCGATGATACTGATACACCAACAATAGGCAGGATGTGCACAGAGGTTGATATGAAGCCAGATCGATGATTCAATATCCGCTTGAATGTCATCGTGATGCGGTGTGGGGATGTGTAGCCAGTTAGAGAGGGAGTATGCCATTAAAAGTAGATGTGTTTGGCTGAAGACTGCTTTCTTCGCCTTGTCCCGAGGGTGAATGGCTTCTGTGCCATAGGGGTGCTATATTTTGAGTGATTTTTTCTTCTCTTTGTAACGGAATAATATAATGTGTACATACGATGAGAAGTTGCTGAATTATTGATACGCGGGACTGGGGTTCATTTGGTATTCGACGAAATTGTGATTGAAAAGGGTCCGTTTAAGTTGATTCGAGGACATTAGGTGGGATTGGTATGGCCCTAGACAGAAGGCAGTAGCTACCGCTTTTAACGAACTCGAGGGGCCGATTGAATGTTAAATGACAGCAGTTGGAAGTGATAGACTAACATGGAACCAAAACAGAAAAAGCTTTAATTGAAGTAGTTCAGCTCTGAACCGATGTTGCGCGTTGAAACTTTAGGCTCCGCTAGGGTATAGGCTTTTCAATATTATAAAACAGCTCGCTCAGTGAACGTCGCTGCCTGTTTTGTTAGCCTGTGTCATTCTTTATAGCTATTTAGCGAACAGCAGCTTGGTAATGGAACCATTACTTTCTGTAAAAGTATGTTGGTAATATGCAATCTTAATGTAAAAGACGAATAGAGTGGAGACTTTTGGAACAATATTTGGGCCTTTTCGATGCGTTTTTTTTCAGGTATTTTTGCACCCAAAAAGTGTTGGACCGCTTTGACGTTTTTTCAGAGCGGTTTTTGGGCATTTTTAACATACTCTATAAACCTTTTGGGCTTTTTTCAAGTCGTTTTTTCGTCGTTGTTTTAGGCCTTTTTTTTGGACGTTCTTGGAACGTTTTTCTGTCCGAAACGGGTGTTTCGAAGGACATTTTCGTGCAGGTTTTGATCGGTTTTTAAAGTGATTTTTTACATCTTGTTTGGGAACATTTTTCGCGGCAAATGTTGGAGTTCTTCTTTGACCGTTTTTCATGAAAGTGTTTGAAGCGCTTTTAAGGAACATTTGCGGAGGGCTCTTTAAAGCCTTTTCGGTGTGTTTTCAGAGGTATTTTTTAGAATTTGTTGAAGGCATTTTTGGGGAATTTTTTCGGGACGCAATGTTTGTGGAACGTTTTTCGGTTTATTTTCTTAGTCATTTTGAGAAAATTCAAGATTTTTCGAGGCGTTTGAAGAAGTATTTTCGGGGATTTTTTTTGGGTTATTTTTCAGAGAATTTTGTCCGGCATTTTGGTGGGTTCTTTGTCCCTTTGTTTAATACGTTCTTGAACCGTTTTTTGTTGGATCGTTTTTAACCATTTTTTGGGAGGAACTTGGGAAGTTTCAAGTCTTTTTAGGTGTTCTCGGTGACGTTTTTTCGGGCTTTATTGATTTTTTTTCAGGTGTTTTGGGTCTTGTTTTTTTTGGAAGAAAGGTTCGGATCGCTGTCAATTTTGTTTTGAAAAAATTTTTTAAGCGCTTTTCAGTGCATTCTTTCAGTCTTTTTTCGGTGCGTTATCGGTTGCGTTTTATAATGTTTTTTTTTTATGTTTTTAGGTTTTTTTTTTTTTAATTTTTTTCTTAAAAGTTTTTATAACATTTTTGAGACTTTTTTCGGTGTGCTTGGAACGGTTTTCGTTGGAGTTCCTCCAAAGGAAGTTCCCCCAAAGGAAGTTCTCCAGTCTTTTTGAACACTTTTTTGGTCTCTTGGTGGCGTCTTTTGAAGAGCTTTTCTGAAGCACTTTTTTGAGATGGTTTTCTGACTTTTTATGAAGTATGATCTTATGATTTTTTCTTACGGCCTTTATTATTATTTTTTCGGACGTTTTTTTGGAGTCTTTCGCCTTTTTTCGGGACGTTTCTTGGACCGTTTGTCTTAGGTAGTTTGGGCGTTTTATTTGTTTTTTTTTTTATGATTTTTTGGAATCGTTTTCTGGAAGGTTTTCGAGTACGTTCTTTACAAAATTAATAGCATCCTCAGCATGATTACAGTTTTAATAAATTGACGGACAAAAAAGTAGCCATCAGTGCTGTCATCAAATGTTACACCAAAGAGGTCAAACATTTAATTACTGTTTATCGTTTCACGTCGAACTCTATATCATAAAACCAAGTCAACTGAAAAGAAGAAGTGAGATGAAGGACTTAATACCCAGCTTATGATGGTTAGGCCCTTCTTATTGTAATGGACAACAAACAGGTAGATTTATCGGCCCATTTCAATTTTCAAATGCTTGCCACCATCTCCGCAGATAAAAAATTCAATTCAATGAATAATTATGTCCTGACACATAATACATTTACTTCTAAAGACTGCTATTTTACATAAATTTCTCATTCATTCAATTTCATTTTGAATATCAATTTTCCAATTTTCCGCTTGCCATCACCGCGGTGCCTTTGTCCCAGTCAAGGTATTTTTCCTACACACCTCTGCCTCTATGTCTCCCTTCCAAGTGTGACACAACACAAATTTTCCTACAATTCACACCATCAACCGTTTCCTTTGGCAAATGTTTGCCAATTTTTCCATGTTCTTCACACGGCATCGCACTAACAAACTCCCATCTTCGGCATCAGGTGCAGCTTTTTCAGGACTGGTTCATACAATTTTTCATAAGCACACAAACCCACACACACACCTTATATAGTCGTTGTACATCAGGAGAGTTGATTATGATGAAATACCAACGATTTAATGGACCACACAGGAAATTCTATTTTCGGTTGGAGGCCCCCCGCCTCCCGCCACCCACGCCCGAATGGCTTGTGAAAAACAATTTTCCATGTGAACGATTCCTTTTGCATTCAACAGAAAAACCCCACACAACAATACCTAATGAAAGTGAGAATGATGAATGCAAAAAAGTTAAGTGTCGCTCGTACCTGTTATCATTAAAAGCCATTTATTATTGAATGGCGGAGAGTGTAGGTTTAGGGAATAATCTGCCATATTAATTGTACACATATTTGGAATAACCAATACAACGGTGGCGACAAAGAAAGTAAAAGCACGAGCAAGAGACTGACAGCCATACAAGGAGGAAGGCGACAAAATGTTCAGAATCATTTATCAGCCACCAGACTCCTACTGAATTTCTTGCTTCTCCGTTTGTTGTCCTCTCAGGTGTGTATGGTGTGTCAGTATGGCAACGAAAAACAAACCAAAGTGGCAAATACAATAAAATAACAATGAACAAAGTTGGCTACACACCACCGACCGACCATCCCCCTGATGATTTGTATTCTTTAACTGTTTTCTTTTTATGGGCCGAAGGCTCGATGGCAGGTTGGGGACCAGGAAGAGGCTACATTTGCCACTTCTGTTTGTTTTTGTAGGTTGGAAGGAATTTTTCTCGCTGCAGCAGCAAAAGTTGAAGAAAAACAAAAAGAAAGACGCGGGATGGTGAAAGTGATTTACGACCAATGTCGTCTGGTGCTGTAGGAAGAGGCGATCTGATCGGATAGCTGGGTTGAGAATGTTTTGGTTTGTCAGACAAATGGAATGAAGGGAAATTATGTGGCGCTGGGATGCGGTCTCACGAGTGACAGTAATTTATTAGATACGCTATATAAAGGGTATGATACAGCATGCGGTGTGCTTATACAAACCATTTGTCCATGTAAAGTGTCTATAAGTGGTGATGAGGAAACGACGACAAGTCGGAGGGGATATCAGAATGTTTCGCTATTAACTTGATTTCAAATTGATCGTTCTTAATTCACACTTGCATTGGTTTATGTAATGTCAGAGGCTGTGGCGTGGGTGCATAGTTTTTGATTCACACTTGCTTACTTCAAGGAACGATTAGATGAGACATCACTTTCACAAGCACTGCTTTGGCGCTTAGATGTAAGGACCAGTAGTTCGCTGCTACGTCACAGGTGACACATGTGACTGCTGCTATACCACAAGTTAAGTGGATCGATAGGAAAATTACTGCATCAATGCTTAAAAGATGTACGATCTTCATACATACTTCAAGGCATTTGTTTGATTTTGAATTGATCGTTCTTAATTCACACTCGCTTGAATTAATAAGAAAAAAGTTGGCCTTTTTGTGAGTTTTCATTTATACGACGAATGGAAGGGACCTACCATTCTCTGCCCACTCCGAGCGACTTTATTGATAAACTTTCTCAGGGCAGTTATACTCACGGACCTTTCGTTTCAATTTTGTAATTTTCTGTAGATTTATCCAGAGACCCCCCACTAGGTAACCCAACCAATAAACCACTGAGTCACTGCTCCCTCACTGTTGCTTGCTTTTAAGAATTTCAGGCGAAGTAGCCTTAGAAAATGGCAAGCGGATTGCATTAGGAGTTGGGCTAACTTTAACACCCTTCGTAATAGTGTCTGTATTTTTGTTTCTCCAATTTTGAGGAGTACTTTGAGCTACTTTAAGGAAAAAGTAATAATTACGAAACTCGAAGCAAGGTAAAGGCTGACTCGAAGTTTTTTTTAAGCGTGGAAAAAACAAAGCCTTCAAATAAATGGCAGACTTCAGTAGTAATATCTATACATGGTGCCGTCAAAAGTCATCCTACTCCTCTTTTTTTGAGCTGGAAGGTAGAAATTTATCATGAGACGTCAATGCTACGAAGACTGGCTACATTCAGTTCAAGATGTATAGAACCCTAAAAAAGTGTGCGGATTGAGGCAGACTAACATCTCCGTACGTAAATTTCTACTGCATACATGTCAGCTCCTCTATTGTTCTATTTCGGACATGTGATACTCCTCATCAGCCCCTTGAATAAGCGCACACAGTTTTGGAAGTCTTTTCTAATTTTTTAATCTTAGACAAGCGTCAGTAATAACTCCAAGATACTTCACCAATGGTTGGTACACTACTTTGTGTCCTCCTTTTTTAAACGTTATCGTCTTTCGAACTTTCCTACTCGTAATACGTAATGCCTTCGTTTTGTGATCGGCGAATTGACACAAGCTACTGACAATCTACCGTCACGTTGCAGTGCAGTTGAACTTCTTCTAGCCTTTTCGACACACGGCGATGTCGTCCGCAATTTTCGTCCAATAATTGTTTACTTCTGCAAAATGATAAAAATAAGTTGCAATTTACGATTGAAAATTTGTAAATTGATACTTCTGAAGTAGTAATCTACCCCTGCTAGTTCGCAAATCAACACTATTGAGTTGCAATTCAAGACTAAATGGTTGTAATTTTCTAAAGGAGGAAAACCTAGTTTACAACAGAAAAGTGGTAATTTGCGAATTGTTTTTGCAATTCACAGTCTATAGTTACATAAAATTGATAACTATTTGTGTCAAAATGCAATATTTATTGCAATATGTACTTCTCATTTGATAGCATTATTGATAATGAAAAGTGTTGATTCGGGACTTTTGAGGGTCAATACCTCTGTACAATTTCTAAAAAAGTCTTGAATTAGTAAATCCTTAGCTAAGCTCTTAGAGCTTCTAGTTTTAGACTAGACAAACTTTTCGCGATTCTGCGCGTATTTTTCTTGATTTGATCTTAAAATTCTCTCCGTGGGGCTCTGGTTAGTACCGCGTGGATTGCGTCTTCTTTAGACCTTGACTTTCGAAAACCGAATTGAAATTTCGAAAGGTATTCAATAGCAAACCCGAGCCCACTATCTATTTAAAATGTAGGATAGTAAAGGGAAGGTTTATTTGGACTCCCTTTTGCTACCGGTAGAAGAACTAGTTATGGGCATTTTCAAGGCTCAGGAACCGTGCATTCCTAAAAACAAGCTGAACTCCGAGCTGCTTAATAGCAATTGCCGTACACGTAAAATGTCTCGTTAGAGTTTGAACTCTTCAAAACTCTTCTGTTTTAGTTAGCTTGGAAAGAGCGAAGCACGTTGGGCGCCACTTTTAGTTGTCTTCAGATTTTGACAGAGCTAAATAGCAGTCGACCTAAACGGACGTTTCACAAGAATGGAGTTCAGTTTATTCTGTTTCGTAGGAGACTTCGTTTGGTACATTCAGCTGAGCTGAGGTCTAAAATTGGGCGCCACTTTTGTTGTTTTTTTAGATTTTATCGGACTTAGGACTATTTTCATTCTTTCTGTGAATGTTTTGAACCTGGTTAAGGGTGTTACTTAAAGGGAAATTAATATTTAAGGGCTCGTAGTGACTTGGTCATGGAATCGCATTCTAAAACTGCACCTTTTGCCAAGATGGTCTTGTTGGGATATTTATGAAGCTGCACAGTTCCAACTGACATCACGTCAAGTTTCCAGCCCAATGACTTCAATTCGTTCAACTATACACCGACCACCTATGTAAGGCAGCATGACCCCGCTAATAACTTAGATGCGATTGCCCTCGCTCTCACCACCTGGTGAAACCAACTCCAAACCCGACGACACCATTCGTTAGATAGAAGGAAACTTTAATTATGTTCACTAACACAACATATCCCGCCGTCAGCGGCAGAGACGTCAACTTAATTTTTTTTTTTGTTCCACTCACAACAGTGTTTGCCCGACGAACCCAAAAGGTGAACATCCTTCTGCATGTGGTTTTAAGCAATTGGCTAGATGCACACTGCACACTGCACACATCACAAGCACACATTTGTTGATGCATATTCTCGGAATTTATGGTTTAGTCAACATCAGAGCCAAGGGTATGGCAGCCAGCACATCTCCATTTCATGTTCCGCATCCGCGTGTTTAATATTCATGGAATTTTAAACGTTCCGAAGCAAATAAACAATATTCCCTGGCACTGCACAAAACGCAGCCTACATCCTGATGGAAATGATGTTGCGCCGCCACATAAAGCAGCCGCCTGCGATTATGAATCCTTCAAATTTTACGATTCACCGATTGCTGGTGCACATAATCTGAGTGTCGTAGCCTGCTCATCCCGTGTGCATCCGGGGCGAATTCAAACTTTTAATAGATTCCAAGAGAATCTCAACTGTAAACTAGATTTCCCTCAAAGCACCGCATATACCCACGAATCGTTGGAAATATTTTCGGATAAACCATACCCAACCCACCGATGGCACTGGAAAAGTGGAAAAACTTTTCGCATTATTTAAAGTACAACAATTAATGAACTCGCTGTGGTGTACTTTGCCCGAAATGTTGCTTTGATTATACCTGAGTTCACTCGAGTACGACTGTACCGCGAAGAGGAATTCTTTTAGACCCCTGTATCATTTTTTGGGGTAGCTTGCTATCCGAAACCAAAACTTTGCGAGTAATTATTCATTTCGAGTGGCGGAATGGATCTGGATATTGTGTGTATTGTTGTGGCAGTGTGGAGCAGGGACACGAATGCGATACCACTGTCAGCGGCAGAGGCAGAGGCAGAGGTACTCATATCGGTTGTGAAGACTAATTGCCAAAATCGGTGGCGAAAACACGTAGACGTATAATTAGAGGCTTTTCTAGGATTTCGAAGAATAATGATGGCTTTTGTTTGTGTGAGGGAGGGGGGAGGGGGCTGGAACGCTGCAAAATGTGGTGGCAGACGAACTGAAATGAGCGTTTTGACAGTTTTTAAACGTGCAAAGGGTGTGGGCTGCGCGGATGGTAGACGTTTGTTGAAAGCCGCCTGTCAAGTGTGCTTATCTTTGCATGAGCGAATTCAGAGATTTCGTTTTAGTTTTGGGGTAATCTTTGTTAGCATTGTAGTGGTAGTCAAAGGCAGATAAGTGGGCGCTGTTGTTTTGCCTGGATGATTGCTGCATGTATAGCCACTCGTCCTGATAGCTGGGATGTCGGTAGACTGAAAGAATGAGAACGCCGAAACGAGCCGCCGAATTGAGATTCCCTCGATATATTCTTGTTCTTGGGGTGAATCGGAAAGAGCAAAAGATATTGAGAATCTTAACGTCGATCAATTGTTTCTATGAAAGGGACCGGCCGGTTCCAAATTTTGTTTACAAGGCGTGCATCGAATCTGTGTAAGAAGGCAAGCGTCCTCTACCTTTTCTATTATTCTGTGCTTCTACAATTGAACCCATAAAGTCACGCTACAAGCCCATCAGTATCTGTGTCGCTAGTTGATGTTCTTAATAAATTTCTTTATGGTCAGTACGTTCTTTCTGTTGAATCTAATTTAAAGACTAATAGCAATCGTTTTTGGAGCTTCATCAACAGTAAAAAACAATCTAATGGCATTCCTAACTGTATGCGCCATAATAATGCATCCTCGTCCCACCTTGTGACCATTTGTAATATGTTCGCAAACAACTTTCAATCCGTATATTCAAGTAGTACTACCCCGGCTAGTGTCTCGAATGAAACCTTCTTGTAATTCTTTAAATGTTGCTAACCTAGAGTGTTCAATTGCTGAAGTTCAAAATGCTCTTTCCTTGTTAAAATTAGATGCAAATCCTGGTTTCGATGGCATCCCGCCAATTTTACTTCAAAAGTGTTCTTATGCGTTTTCATTCGCTCTTTGCTTAATGTTTAACTTGTCTCTGCGGACAGGAAATTTCTTGAAAGTCCGGAAGAACTCGTTCATAAGTCCAATTTTTAAATCTGGATCGAAACACGATACTACCAACTATCGTCCAATTTGCAAAATTTCAAACTATTTGAAAAAATTATTTATGAGAAACTTACACCTCTCATAAAGGGAGCAAGAAAAATAAGCGCAGAATCACGAAAAGTTTGTCTAGTTTTAGAGCTTAGCTAAGGATTTACTGATTCACGACTTTTTTTCGCAATTCTAGAAATTGTACGAAGTGAAGATATTGACCCTCAAAAGTCGTGAATCAACACTTTTCAGTATCAATAATGCGATCAAACGAGAAATAGATATTGCCATAACCGATCGCAATTTGACACAAATAGTTATCAATTTGATATTACATGGATTGTAAATTGCAAAAATAATTCGTAAATTACCACTTTTCTGTTGTGAATTACGATTTCCTCCCATAGCAAAATACAACCATTTAGTCTTGAATTGCAACTCAATAGTGTTGATTTGCGAACTAACAGGGGTGGATTTACTACTTCAGTAGTTGCAATTTACAAATTCTTAGTCGTAAATTGCAACTTATTTTTATCAATTTGCAATTTACGTTTCTTGAGTAGTGATTTGAGGAATCGCCGTATTAAATTGAAAATGTTTTGTCGTGAAATTAGAAAACTTTATTCTCAATTTGCAACTTATATCTTGTGATTTACAAATCAAAATTCATAGTTTTATTATTTAGGTTATTTTCGTATTCCTCCTGATATCCAAGAAAATCATACGGCGCCATATCGTCCGGAGACAACGGGATTTGTCTGGGGTGGTTTATCTGTCTATGCTGAAATTTAAAATGCACACAAAAGTCCTTAAATCCTTAAAAATCAATTTCGATTGTAAATTTGTATATTTTACTATCCATTCCAATTTCTTTCTTTCGAGTAGCCAGATGTACATACATAATGTCATGAAAAAAATACCTATTTATATGCTTAAGCTTTTTTTGAATATTCAATACTTACAAAATATATTCCAGAATGCTTTATTTTATAATCCCTTATTAAGTATACTCAATATCCCCACGAACAAGTAACATTTAAGCAACATTAAACCATCAAGAACTGCTCTTAGCAAAGACAGAATACCGACTAACTGTCTGACTCTAAAAACCGACGCGCAATGCAAATGCGCATGATTCCAGCGTGCATCATCATGATAAATACGCATATCCGTATATATAAAAAAAGAATTGCAATACAAGGACTGTGGACATGTTTTGACGTGTCGTTACTCTCTGTATCAAAAAGTTCCACACCTTTAGTTAGTTGCATGAGAAATTACTAAAAATATTCTGCAATTTACGACTACTCGACGTCAATATACGTTTTCAATTTCATGTATTAAATTATTACAAAATTTTATTGATTCATCATTCAGTGTTGGTAAATCAGCAAATATTCCTTGCAATTTGAGATTGTGAAGTGGTGTTTGAGAAATCGACCTATGGAAGTAGTAAATTGCGCCAAGCTATATCGCAAAACACTACAAATAAAAGAAGCTCGAATTAATACTTGTAATCATAAAATTCAACAAACAAAATTTTGTATTTTTCGCCGTTTTCAGTGTCAAATTACGAATTTTTGTATCAATCCAACACAAAATCGTTGTGATTTACGAAAAATATATAATTCGTAAATTGGAACTCAAAATTTTGCAATTGGTGATTTTCCAATTCTTTCCGTGTATACTGACTTTGCCAAAGCTGTTGACAGCGTTAATCACCATGCGTTAATTTGCAAACTTAAAAGATTTGGATTTTATTCCAACTTTCTTAAATGGATTCGCTCCTATCTCACGGATCGTATTCAGTATGTTCGTATAAAGGATGTACTTTCATCACCAGTTTATGTCACCTCCGGAGTGCCTCAGAGTAGTCACTTGGACCCTTTGCTTTTCCTTTTATTTATTAACGACATACCCGATCTGTTTCTGAATTCACAGTGTCTGGTGTTCCGACACATTCAGTCTGAACATGACTGCATACTTTTACAGGAAGATCTTAAAAGACTTTCTTTGTGGTGTCATAATAATGACCTTCGCCTTAACGTATCTAAATGTCAAAGCATGCCATTTTGTCGTAACCTCTCCCCAGTATCATATACGTACATGATCGATAATATCCCACTGTCTATTATCTCCTCTAAAAAAGACCTGGGTGTCATATTTGACAAAAACTCGACTTCTGTAAGCATATTGACTTCCTGGTTGCTAAGAGTAATTCTATGTTGGGTTTTATATTGCGGAACTCTAAAGACTTTCATGATCCGCATACTCTTAAATGTCTATTCTTTGCTTTTGTCAGGTCTAATCTTGAATATTGTAGTATAGTATGGAATCCATTTTATGAAGTACATTCCATGAGAATCGTTTTACTAGAGTTGCTGTTCGTAGAGATTACGTTGGAATATCGAAATGCCATCGTATGAGACACGATGCAAATTATTTGGTATCTTACCTCTTTTTAAGCGTAGACATTCATTCGGGACTTGATAAACAACCGATATCGACTGCCCTTTTCTTTTATCATTAATTGGTTTTTATGCTCCATCTAGAATGCTTTGAAATCGCTCCTTATCATAGAGTTAACTATGGTTGTAATGAACCAATTACCAGATGCCTAAGAGAATCTATTAATTATAGTATTTTGTTCGAGTTTGATCTCAGATCGAATTAATTTGAACGTTAGGCTTTGGTGGCAGTATTTAAGTATTTAAATCTTGTATTAAGTGATCTAGCGAGAGCAGTGAATGTTCTCCTTTGATGTGAATAAATAAATATAAAATATAATCCGTCTTCCACACACCACATGCATTAGTTGTACATCCGAGGGACAATTCCCCGTTGGGACGAACCTTCGCATGCATTTGCGGCGGCCACTGATCGCCCCTACAACACAAGTCATCCCAACACTAATTAATGAAGCTAAAGCGTTAAAGTCACTTGCCGTCCGAGCCGAAACCCCCGTCGTACAGTATCTGTCAAAACCATTAAATTAATTGAGCCACCCCCATTCGCCATGTATACATCAAAGAAACCCAATCAATATTACATTGCTCTCAGAACATTGACCTGCTTTCGAGAGAGTCCCACTCCCATTATTAATTGCACTGAATCACTCGTGCTCCACCTCAAAGACTGACTTTTCTCCGTCTGAATAATAAGATGAAAAGATTTCCCATTCACCTATTGTTACGTCCGAGTTCAGGGCACAGCAGTCAACATTCCAATTCCAGCATTCCAAGAGTGTTTGCTCGCCTTTGAAGCATACACACAGACACAGTTCCCCTCGAGAAATGGCAAAACAATCGAATGAGCAAAGTTCTTGGGTTTATACTTCCACCCCACAAAAGCATGGTCATATCTTGAATCCGCACACGGAATCCTTCGCCGGCCCCCCTCGTATAACTCATAACTACAAATAGCTCAATCCTTTGGCAGTAGCAGTGCAGTTTACAAGGAGAAAAACCAGCAACAAAAGGAATCGTCCTCCAAGGACTTGAGCCAAACCCCCATTCTGCACAACAAACAGAGCTAATAAACCTCAGGAAATATGCTTCCTTTCAAGGTATTAAATAAATCATTTGACCAAACAGCAAAAAAGAAAAAGGGATCGTCTGGCAGCACACTGACCAGAGCTGAGAGAAGACTCCCACACCCACAACGTTTCTGTAATAAGGTGCACCAAACACCAACAAAAATTAGGACCAAATGGAAACAAACAATGGAAACAGAAAACCGAAAGGAAAATCCAACCCGGACCGGGAGACAGTAAGGGGACGACATCGACTTCTTTTCGGTGGCGGGGATAAATAGAGTTAAATTCGAAACGAACATTTGATATTCCATCCTCGACAAAGTGAAACGCGTAATATGAAGCTAAGCAGGGGGCGCATCTGTATGTGTGTATATAGTTGAGAAGGAGCTAAATTGGATTAGGGCTTCGCCTTCCATCCTTACCCTGTTGCTAGCTTTGTCCGAATACGAGGGATTCGCTTTCAATGGATTCTTTCGACGAAAGACAAAACCCGACCGTTGTACTCATGTCCTTTTGTTTACAGTAATTGGTTTCGTATCTGTATGGCGTTCAGTCTTTTTTTTTTCGCTGGTTAATATCTTCAATTTGGACACACTTTGTGCTTCAGGCTTCAAGTTGAACTTTTGATAACGTTGTCTGACGACGAATTCATTTGTCATTTTATGCGGCACGACAAGGATGCTGTCAACCCTTTTGATATTTGTGTAAGGACTCTGTGGGAATGTCTTTGTCGGTTAACTGACAGTTTTCATCTCGAAGCGAGCTAATATCATAGAAATGTGAATATCATAGGCGAGTTGTTCTGGAATTTCGAATGTACCTATACATAGAAATGGCATACCTTGATAGGATGTCCTTTGGGGATTCTATAAAATTTTATGAATATCCGATGATTGTCTGGGGATTCAGTTTTGTGCATAGGTTTCATCTAGAAAAGGTTTTAAATATGCGTGGAGTTTTGGTGCTGTGGCTTTCTTTTATTATTTGAATGGGTTGTTGAGCGGAGGTCGTTATTAGTCGGGCCCGAGAAGGAGTGCCATTGTTGTCCAACAGATTATGAAGTCTATTCAACGACATTTTCTGGGATCTCGAACGCTGCAACTTTGGTCTGTTTCTGTAGTTGATAAGTTTTGCGACAATTTGCAAGATTTTGCAAGTCTTAGCAAAAGTGTTCCCGTATAATAAATTTTGTAAAATGTCATATGACGCTGTGTGGCATATAACAATTAAACGACCGGTTCTTCGTATTAAAACCGAGGTGGCTGTTTCAATTTCTCTGTCTTTCCATCTGTCAACGCTTGACTTAAATATTCGGACAGCGCCCTCTGTTGAGAAACACTGTCTGTTAGTAGATAACCGCGATGATTTAAACTACTGCCACAAGAAACTTACGATTTACGAAGCGGAATGCGTTCCTCTACGTGGTCAGGTTGTTCTTAGAATGGACATAGAACAATGGCCCCTGAAACTGAGTCCTAAGTCCTAAGATAAACTTAAAAAAAGTGGCAGCTCAGTTTAATTGGCAGGTCCGTTTGTCATAAGTTGGAAACAATGTTGCCGCAGTTTTTTTTTTAAAGTGTAAAATTTTTTTACAAAAAGGATAACAAATGGAAAAAAAATGTAAACAACTGAAAAAAAATACAAATTTTATAATTTTACAAAAAAAAGCTGTTTATTGATTTACCTGTTCATTTTGTGTTTAACAAATAAAAAAAAAAAACAAAAAAAGAAACAAAATTATTGACCATCGAAGTAAATTTCAATTTCTATTTCACAAACTTTATTTACCACGTCAACGGCGACGCGGCGAGACAGAAAAATATTGCTGTATTTTTTCGTTCCCTCCCATTCCCATTCCCACTCGCAGTTTGACGTTTTGCACAACTTGTGTTCTGTGTAAACAAACAAATACATTGACTAAAATTGGTAGAAGTTTGATCGAAAGAAAAAATTGCTGCCAGTTCAACTTTTCAATATTTTTTAACGAGAAAAACAAAAAAAAGATTTTAATGGGAAAACACTTTTGTTACACTTGTATCATTGTGGCAACGCTGGTTGGAAATCTTAGTGGCGTCATGTGATATAATATAACAAATAAAATAATCGACTTCGGGAAAAGTTGCGCCACACACTTTTGAGTTTCCAGTTAAAGAAGCTTTATCGAAGAATCCAGTTGAAGAAGCCCCTCACTGAAGGTCAAAAAAGACCGTAGGTAAGCGACACCCTCCTCTATGGCAGAGTCGCCCTCGCCTCCCAGTCACTACAACAGCCTCTAGAGACGATTGGCGATCGAACTTGTAATAAAAAGTTCCCCTGACGTTGTGTCCCACTAAACCGACTAAGGAAGCTCGGAGGTGAAAATTGTCTTGTCTTGTCTTAGAAATGATGTGCAGTCTTCCTTGTTGTCCAGGAACTTCTCATAAGTTTCTAGGTGCAGCCATACTGCTACCTACACCTATGAGTCTTTTGTGGCGATTAGATTAATGAAAAGAAACTCACGACGCATGGTCGTACATCTTCGAGATGGACAGAAGCTAGAACTTCCATAAGGGATGGCACCAACCCCAGATGAATGTAGCTTCCTTCGTTGGTTTTAACGAGCAATAAAAAGAAAGCTTCTTCCCATCTAAATAACACATCCAAGCAGCAAGTGGAATTCGAATTTCCAGAGCTCTGATGATGCTTCACCCCACGCTCATCACGCTAATCAGCAATTTAGACAACCCAGCAGTAAAAACCAACAGCCAGCAGCGTAATTTCATTGACTTCTCCACACATATAAATATAAATCCCCCAAAGCGAAAGGCGACTCCCCTAACCAGAACCACACCATACCGGGCAAATAGCACGTACGACCAATTCAAATACAGTTCAATGTAATCCCATCAGATTCCACCACATGACCAAATCCCGTTTAATGACAATACTCTTTAAGGAACATAACAATTCCTAACTGGAAGCACATTTTTCATCGATTAACCCTTACCGCATAACATGCCAACAATATCCTTCAAACACCACCTCTCATATGCTATTGGCAACTAAAGACACCTGGTGTGTAGTCTTTTATGCCAAAAATCCACTTCCACTATTTTCTTTTTCGCCGCCGCTGCCGACGACGGCCGATTGAGATGCACGTTAAAGCAACACTACGACGCGCTAGGGGTGGGTACGTATACGTACATATATCCTCTTCCTCAATATATATTTTAATAGATCCTTTTGCGGTGCAACGTGGAAATTTCAACGAAAGGATTTCCAATTACGGAATTCAGTCACGTAGTTGAATGTCTTCGCGTTTTATCCCAGCACCAGCTATACGCTGCTGCTTTGAGACGACCAACGGATCTCATTTTGTCTGCTGCTTGAGCATTCCTTTCACTTTTTGGCCAACAAAATCTAATAGCATCGCTACTCTTATGTAGGAGAGCGCGAGCAGGGCTTGAGGAGCATCAAGGAGAATACGTATCACTTCAATTTTGTGTTGTTCAAGTGCATTGGTGGTAACTAGCTTACCTTGCCTGCAGGATGTGTGTCTATCCCTGTGGCAGACATTCAAGTCCGTTTGTGATGTGTTGGCGGGGCTGGTTGGTTGGTTCTCTATTTCTATATATATGTACGAAATGGTTATTCTATTTTCTTTTCATCTTTTGCTGGGGAAATTGGCAAACGTGGCTGCCTGAGGTGGGTATGTGATGCGAGAAGACGTGATAACGTATATATTTGAAGTCAAGAATTGTAGGCGGCTACAGTGTGAGGCAAAAGAATTCAGTTGGCAGTTGTCAAAGGGCAAAGCGATCCCTCACAACCCCCGAATTAGTCTTAAGGTAAAAATAAAATTGCATTGGAGTAATCCAGCTTAAGCTAAGGTACTGTACCATGTGTCGTAATCATTTTCGGTCTGTTTCCAATACTTAATTCAACTTTGTCACAACATCAAGTATTTCAAAGAAATCAAGTGGATTTTCGTCCATTTCTGACAGCTGACAGTAGCATAAGTCAAGTCCACATAATTCTTGTTCGGTAAGCCTTTTAAGCTAAATCCCATACTGACCTACCTATTACTAAGATTTACTTTCCTGAGTTTCCTTTCAAGAATTTAAGCACATTTGAGTATCATACAAAAAAAATCTCAATCGACAGTCAACTTGCTAGCAATACTGTTTGCACGTCGATGTACCTGAAACACTATCCCATTCAGACAGGTGTACAGCAGCGCAATGTGCTTTCATGTTCAAATTATCCCCGGATTTCTTAAATTTGTATACCTACATAAAGATTTTTATTGGATTTTGATGATGCGGAACGAATTTCGATTGATTATGGCGCTCCAAATTCGAAGCGAAGAATTATATTGCTTGTCAGATGTCAGTGATGTTCAATTTGAATTTTTCCGCCGTGTTAAAGTACGGTCAATGTTCGTATAATGAAGAGCAGCCAATCAAAATTGGATTAGTAACTCAGAGTTACATAAATTGTGTATAAAGTATTATTTTATTCCTGTGACAGATGTCGCTAGTAACTTTGACAGCGTTTTTTTTTATCTAATGGCGTAGATGACAGACGAAAGCAACTTATGTGTTCAACAATAAAATGCAACTTCGAGACAAACAAATTTTTTTTTTTAACCTCACTGCTAGATGGCAATAGTTTCTATAGAAACGTCACTAAAAGTATTATTAAAAGTCTTTTCAAGAATAACAACAATTTCTATAAGAACGTCGCAAGAGGTTTAACAAATTCTAGGGAACTATTTAAAATCTTATAAAGAATAACCTGCATTAAATAAGAACTTATTATATCCAATCACACAACCAGTTTAACATTTTTTAAAAAAGCGTCTGACAGATGTCGCTGGTTTGTAATGATTTATTTTTTTTGTTTATCTGAAAGACAATTTGACAACTGAGAAAGATTGTCACCATTCTGCGATAAAAATGATGGTGAGTATATTTCAAATATTTGACTCAAATACAGCTATGTTAATTTGCTTAAGACTGCCTTCTTGTACGACTTTAGGCAGGGATTTTGAGTCCTCCTGGAGTAGTATTTCATGTCCAGTTTGATAATATAATCGGAATCTAAATAAATGAGGTACTCATGTGCCATTTCTTCTACATATTCTTAGCGGAGTTAATAAAAGAATTTGCGCCGTACTAATAAGAAATTTTAGTCTCGACTTACGGAAGCTCACAATTGCGAAATTTGCATGGAAATTATAGCAACCGTGAACTACTAAAATTTAGAGTCGAAACTAAAAACAGTTATTGGTAAGGCCCCTTGAAATTATTTAACCTTCAAAATAATTTTTTTTTTTTTAATTTCAGTTCACAATACAATCTTCTGTCTGGAAAATGTCCCCGTTTGTTTGTTTGTAAAACTTAAGCTTTATATTCAAAATTACTATTACGTAAGTACGTACAAGCTAAGTTTTATCAATTGTGCCTTTCAAAATATTTAAGGTGGAGTTTGAAAAAAATTATAAGCCGTTGAATTTTTTAATCTCATTCACAGTAGCGATATTTTTAGAAATTCGATGATGGTTACAAGTAATACGTTGTTTGCGCTCACTTTCTATGAACTATATCTGTATTTTCAATGCAAATTTCTAATAATTAACTAATAAAATTTTTAGTATTAACATTCACTTTCGTAAAGAATTTACAATGACGTCTTCTTACATCTTAGATACATTTAAAATTAGCTATTGTGACCTGCAACCAATATAAACAAATGACTGAAAATTATGATTTGCGTTGTCCAATATTATTGAATGTACGTATTGTCCAGAGTTGCTATCTGAGGTTTTTTTTTTTGTATTTTCTGTGTTTTATTTAATGCTTTTTCTTTTTTTGCGAACCCCATCAATTTCAGAAGAAGATCCCTAGATATTTTGGTGTACCTAACCTCTGAAACAAACCTTATTTGATCAGCAGTAAAACTAATTCCATCTCTCCAGGGATGTTATTCGCTTCAAAATTGATTATATTACAATTGCAATTATTTCCTACGCAATTTTCTCAGTGTACAATTGTACATGTTTTTCCGGGCGCGTAATAAAACTAACTCTTGCGTAATCGGGACAAGATATTTCAATAAAATGGTTGTAATAAATAACCACTTAAAGCTGCTTTTCACTGAATTTAATTTTTACCAGGGATTTAAATTTTTTCCTGATTACTTTTGCAGTGTTGTTCCAACAAAAAAAATCTCACTATCCCCCGACATTTGAACTGTTACAGTAACGTGACGAATACTCCCTGTCACTAGGTGATTGCCTTTCCTAACGCTTTCATCAATCGCATGGCGAACTGAACAATTTATTTAAAACTCCTTTGTGTCCCTTTTTTTAGGGGAATTTATCTCCAGCCCAATACCAACTCTGATCTATTGTGAATCAATCTCTGCTTTGAAATGAGAGTTAAATAACCATTCGTGATAGTTTTTTTCTCTGTTCATTTGCGGGTGTACAGCGGCGGGTATGCACACGCACCAAATCTATAAATCAAGCCTCACACCTCTCTGCTCAGAAAAGCCCCGCCGTCGTCGTTCTCCTGTTTATAGGGTTGCCGGTTGCCCATGTCGATTGGCATTCTTCTCCTTTTCATAGCGGAAACTTGATTTCTCTTTTTTCCGTTTTTTTTTTGTTCCCTACCCCCCAATTGAGTTTGTTTTGTTTGGGGATTCGTCCTTTTTTTGCTAGTGGATTGGGTTCCGTAATTTTTTTTTTTTGTTGATTTGAGCCAAATCGAATTTTAATGGCAAATACATTTGTCTCTGTCAAATGCTTGGACATATTGTTGTTGTAGGACATACATACTTGCGAATGGAAGCTATATGGTGGCGTGGGTCTTATGGCTTTTTTTTTGGTCGATTTTGGTATAGTAAATCAGTGAAACATCATTATCCGTGTTTAGGTGTCAGAGATAATCCTGTGGTGAGAATGCTTTGTGTGTTTGTATGCCTGACAGGCTTATATTAAATGAGGCAATCGTGCGGTTGGTGGCGGCAGTAGGTTTTGGAATCAATTTTCGATTCAATTTCGGTCCATGGATTGGATATGCTTTGGAATGTGGTGCTTATGCAAAGACTTAATATTAATTAAGCGGTTTCGCAGTCCGACATGGTGTGTATACGATTTTGTACGTGATGTGGGATTGGTTGGATTTTAGGGAAGGGGTTGACTGAATTTGTATGACATGGGGTTGTCTTGTAGTACAATAACAAATTAAAAATCGACTCTAAAGGAGAAGCGTGATGGAATTTAGTGCTTTAAGTAACCAAGATAACATGACACTTAGCAATCGCAACGCTTTTTCATTGATAGTTGCTTTTTCTCAAATGCTGAAGCACTTAGATTTGAACTTCTGACTCATTGTAAAGGGGGTTTTGTTTTTTAGAGGTTCGCTCGTTTAATTGGCAGCACTTTTTCCGATGACAATTAATTTGACAGCTGACAGCTTTTTTCTAATCAGTAGAAATCAAATAGAAACAATAAAAAAAGGGCGTTTTTGAAGAAAGGTTCATTTTTCGGGTTCGAAACACTACCAATTTTACAGATGACAGCTGAATTGTGCTCATTTTGAGCTGTCATTTCTTCTCGAGTATAAGCTTAAGATGCACGGCTATAGCTTCTCCAAGAACTAGTCAAAAGTTAGAAGCAATAAAAAGGTTTTTTTCTTTTAAACGTTTTTTTTTTTTTTAAATTGGCAGCACTTTTTCCAGTGGCACTCTATTTGACAGCTGATTTTTTTTTCACTTAAGTTGACCATTTCTCGATGGGTACGAAGACCCCTGCTGTTCGAAAAACTAGTCGAAAACTTCAAGCAATACGAGGGCGTTTCTTTAGAAATTTGTTTTGAGAATTGGCATCATTTTTTTTACCGACAACTGACTTGACAGCTGACAGATCATTTTTGATCAGCTTGGTTTGCCGTTTTACTACACTAGGAATACTTACCAAAGTCTGTACTCTAAGACGCTCGAAAGACTACTTGAAAACTTCAAGACTGGGTTACGCATTACTTGTCAAAACTGACATTTCTTTGGTACCTACGGTGGGCGCTAAGGTCCGAAATTATTCGTTTGTTTATAGCCAATAGGCAGTGACATTGAATAGCCTTCTAACGTGATTCAAAAGTTAGTTGTGGCTTGATTGAAGCTTTTGAAAACCTAGAATCTCAGAGACGTCGTCCCAAGAGTCAACCAAAACAGTATTATGTACAAATTTAGACCAGTAATCCAATTGCGTTCATCGAATTTCAAGGTAATCGAAAATTGGCTTAAGCTGGATTACGCCCCCACAATTCTATTATAAATCTCTGTCTAGTGCGAGCAAGAGGAGATACGTCAAAGTGGCCATCTGTTATGATATCAGTTCTTCGTCATTTGACACCTATCCCCCAAGCCATCCAAGTTTTTTTGGCCTCGAAGAGTCTACTTTTAGGCGCAACTTAATATGTATCATGCCTTTCTGATTTTTTTTGTACTTATTTTTGGTGAGTTTCAGCGATTAAATTCCATATCCCCAGTAACAGCTTTATTCTCATTAAAGCCCCTTTGAACTCGCTCGAGTTCAACTCTCAAACTCAAACTGCATTCGGAAGTTTGGGAGAACCCAAAAGGGAAATTGAATTCATTAGAATTTAAAACGAACCGTTATAGTCTGCTTCTCATCCTAATGTGCATATTCAATTTCCTCTAACGATCTCATTCGATTTCCATTTCCCTCCCGAAAACAATCTCACGGAATGGAAAAGGATACGAGTGTACCCCCAACACTTAACCCGTATCGCATAAATGTGTGCAAATCACATTTCCATACCCGATTTCCTTTATATTTTTTTTTATTCTTCGACGATATCAAGACAACCATACAGAGAAAATCTTGTAAATAAATAAACAAATAAATAGATACTCAAAAAAAGGACACTCGCCGGATATTACGATGGGACACGTTTCGGAGATTCCAACACTTAATGTCTATTCCAGAAAAAGAATGAAGCAATTCTCGACTTTATTATTTGGTCCGAGGTTTCTTTTATGTTTCTTTCGTTTCTTTTTTCTTTGCTGCTGCATATGTTGGGGAGAACAGTTGGCTGTGAATATTTCCTTTAACAAGGAGTAAAGGTTGTAACCCTTTCCCGGCGGAACAACCAACAACTTAGCCAGCGAAAAGGGATGTTAAATCCTTTTATATTATTTGTCGACTCCTCTACAATGGTACACTGACATACATTCGACGTGCGCACATAAACACAAGATAAAGATGTTGAGTGTGCATTGTAAATAACAAAAGGATCCTCTTTGCTCCGTCTCGGGCTTTGTTTCGCCTTGCCTTTGTCCTAAGAAATAGTTTCTTATTGTTGTAGACATATCGAAGGGGAGCCTAAATTTGCATGAGAAATTCTCAAGCAACTGTGGATTCAAAAGGATTCGCATCCTTTCGCTTTTTACCATGCCAGAGCAATGCCCCGAAGGGAGAAACATAAGTAAACTGCTGGAAAGACTTATATTCTTATGTACGGGCAAACGAGGCTCTTTTTAATCGAAGGCACTCAGAGGGGGAGGCTGCATATTCGTATTTTCATAAAAGAATAACACATCAAATTAGGAGCCTCCACATACACGACCCTCAAAGGGTTCAATTTTATTTATTTTTGGTCGTATAATCCTTTTGTCGTTGAGTGTGTTTTCTGCCCACTCGCATGCGTGTATGGGAGTGTGTGTAGTTTAATTGAGATATAAGATACGCAGTATAACTGACAAGCTGGATGAGAAGGGGCGACAGACCCACAGGGATTGCGAAATTTTCGGGCGTCAGGGTCAGTTTTATGCTAGCCTTGGGATTTATGTCCTTTTTGTTTTGCCTACGCATATCTGTATGAATGAACAAGGCGAAACTGTATCGTCCTCTCAGTCATTCAGTTTCAATGTTTGCCTAAGTGGGGATGATTGTTTTGCAAATATAAATAATGTAATTTTGGCGTAGATACCTAGTCGTAAATTCGTTGTCTGTTTTATTGGGGAAGGGGTTCGGTCGGTGGGTTTTATTAAGTACTAATTGGCAAACATTTGCATAAGTGATGACGAGGCGGTAGAAACGGATTAATTAGTATGAAAAGACGCCTTTAATCAAAACCTGTGGGTGGCATCGTATCGTTCGGTGTCCCTGACAGAGTTTGTGGGTAGCCAAGTCGTAAATTGTTGTGACTTTTTGTGGGAGATTATGTGTGGGTAATACGTTTCGACGAAAATTTCTAATTGGATTTATTGTACATGACAAATTATGCTAATGGATTTGCACCCAATGAAGGATAATCCTGTTGTCAGAAGATTTTTGGGCTGTTCTTTTATGATTTGAGCGAGATATGTTGCGACGCTAAATGGAATTTAAATACCAGAGAAATACCCTCGATAAGAAGCTGACTCTAAGAAGCATCGTAGAAGGTTCTATTTACATGGTTACCACTATTATTAAAAAAAAATTCCCCGACTTTCCCTGACTAGTTTTGAAGTTTTCCCTGACCAAATTTTGCAAATATACCAAAAAAAACAACGCATTTTAACACTAGTCCTTGACATAAATAAGTTATATATGTAGTAAGGGTTTATTTATTTGTTTGAAACAAATGGGAGTGTTCAGGCGCATTGATTTTTATATTTTTGAGTAAACGTGTGGGTAGACTTCAGAGCATAGACTAACAAAACTAGACAGCCAGCTTCCCGTGCACCTACCCGATTTTCCCCGCAAATTTCGAATGAAAGCCCTCTCTCGCGCGCTCTTTTTTTCCTGTCTGTTAATACGTGTATTAATGGCCGCCGGGTGGCACTATTTCAATAACAACAATTTGTAAATGGATTTCTAACAATAAATTTACAAAAAGTAAATGTTGATTATGGTTTTTTTTAGATAGCAAAACTTGTTCTCTATCCATCTTCGGCACCAAAAACTGTTCATCCATTCACATTTCAGTTGTTTTTCAGTTTTATTTGTATGAATTCTACTTTTGACAGCAAAATTCATGCAGCTGCATAAATGAAATCCGTGGGGGTTGTTCCAAAAATGAGTTAGCAGCATGCAGGTTAAGCCCCAGGATAAGTGAATTTTAGAATATTTTCATGAATATTGAATAAATTTCTATTAGGCTGTTTCCAAATTCGTTTATTCTACACCATATTTGTACAAAATCAAAATATGATTGGTAATTCTGTCGTTTAATAACACTGACCAGTGTTGAATAATGTTACTTAGGAACAGTAAAAATACAAATGCTATTCATATTTAAGAAAAAAAAGTATTAGTATCGGAAAGCAAAAAAAAGTGATTAAACTCCTAACAAAAAGATAATATAAATTATTAATTGACAAAAACAAGTGCACTCTTTGTCCTTTTGGGATACCAAAAGTGATCAAAACATGTTTTTATTGTTCCGAGTATTTCACATAAATATAATGCGATCTACGAGGATTTTTAAAAAAGCCAAATGCATACAAATTTGACAGCAACAGTATAAGCAATAAAAATATCGAATTAAACAAATGCATACTTGATATGTTATTGTTCATTTTACGTACTAATTACACATTATAATTTATGCTAAAACTAAAAAATATTTTTCGCCACGACATAAAAAAAAATGTTTTCCCTAAACGGTGTTAAACATTTTGTTTCAGTATGATTTCGAAATTTGAAGCATTAAAATCAACAAAAAAAGTGTGTTTCTTTTAAATATACAAAAAAAGCTTCAAGTTACAAAATCTCTTTTAACAAAAGAAAAAAAAACGTGTTAGTTCATTTTATAAAGTTCATAAACTTTAAAAACTCTTGTCGTTTTCGATTTGGCAAAAAGATACATTTTTTGAGAAAAAATAAATGTATTTTTTATCAAGATTGCTTTTCATGTTCGATTTGCCAAACAAATCAATCTTATTTTTGATCTGACACTCTTTTGAGAAATCTCGATTTTTTCTCAGATTTCACATAATTTCACTAATACCAATATGTATGACACACAGCTGTCGGTTAGGCATTGTTTATCGTTGAAAGGATTGCTTTTTTAACTGAATTATTAATTTTTCGAGATTGGAAACAATTTTTTGTATTCAATTATTTCGAAATGAGTTATTGTAAATGTGTAAAAACCAATTGGAATGGATTGCAAATTGCATAAGTATGCGTGAGGCAGCAATGGCGCTACTTTGATTTGTACAGGCACGAATATGCAATCTAATGTAGGGCAGGCAGATTGTAGGTAAATGTACCGTTTCTACTCAGAGTTGGCTGTCTAGTTTGGTTAGTCTATGCTTCAGAGCTCGACATAAATCATTTTTTAAAATTATATAAAAAAAAAAAAAATACAGTGAATTTTCCCTGACTGTTTTCAAAATTCCCTGACTTTCCCTGACTTTCGAGTCCAGTGGCAACCATGTTCGAAAATGTGAAACTTTTCAGCATGATCTTACGTTTCTGTTATTACAGTAGAGTCCATTTAAAAAATGAGCCCAGATTAAGCCTATTTTTGTGTGGAAAAATATTTGGAACCAAAAAATAGGCGACTGGAAACAAAATACTGAAATTCATAGCGGGGAAATAAAGTTACCCCCCGATGAGTGAAGATCACAAACTGATAAGTAGCTAAGTGTCCAACGAGATCGAGTTGTTGAGCAAGAGTGAAGAGCTTAACCTTTTGGTTAGATGGACGGTCTTTTTCGCGAGAAAATTTACCCATTGCAACAACTTTTATAGTGTCTCTTTTCCATTTAGCTAGTATCCAAACCAAAACTAAATGGGCGCAAAAAGCTTCGAACACCACTTGTGCCGTACGGTTTTCTGTTATTTAAAGAATTCACTTCAAATATCGACTGATAGGCGTATTGACTCAGGCAGTCTTGTTGATGGGATATGTTTGCCGGCAGTCAGTTTCAGATTTATAAAATACCTCTGCAAAGCCCGTTTTTCGCCGCATACCTCCAATTGACTGGAGTACCACATATTCGCCGTCGATGTGGCTTCGAAGATTTGATACTCCACCTCCGTTGAGACTTGATTTCTACGAAAACCCTCGAATGAGACCCTAAATTTCGTAGTACGTGTGTAAATAGGCTTTAGGGTGGTAAGATAGGCATTCCAACATGAAGTGGAGGAATGCCACCTGAAATCTCGTCTGAGCACACATGAGCCTTTCAACCGTCTGGGGAATTTGATTGGGAGTACATTTCTTAACCAGCTGGGGGCGCTCCTCGGAACTCCCACCACAAAGATTGACTGAGGCAAAACCCTCGATTATATTTTAGCTACCTTTAAATATATTCGGATATTGCAAAGGATTTACCACTCTTAGTTAGTTTTCCATTCCATAATCCACCTCTAGCTTTGCCAAAACAAAAAAGAACCTGTCTCGAGTACCATCAATTTTATTGGAGCTCGCGCTAGCAAAAAACTCTGACTCTGCACTAAATCCCGTTATATTATAATTGAATTCCATTCTTCCTTTCACACATCATCATACAAAGGGATATTTTATTAAATGTATAAGCGAAGTGAGAGCCAAGTGTGGATCCATTATACATTTTACATTTCCGCGAAGCTTACGATGACACTTTACGTTGGCCATTAGTTTCACATACATAAAAAAGCCTGGCAAAGTACGAACCACGATGAAGAGAATAAAAAACTCGATAAATTATTCCGCAGGCTGTGTCGTTTATATTCCTCTCGCGTAGACAATAAAATCCTTTTTAATTTTTCGTACATACAATTTCTTTTTTTTTTTAAATTAAAGTTAAAAGTCTCGGGACTCGGGCGTACCTTGCACGCCACGTCCATCTGTGCCGTCACTCAGTCAATTAAAAATTCATTTTTGCATTTTCAGTCCCACCCCACCACCAGAAAGATGGCAACAATTTTTCACACAGGATTTTCATTTAGTGGCAAAAGAAGAGAAATCACCTCGGAGGCTTTGAAATGACAAGCCAACATCAATTGGCACTTTTCGAAGGAGCCGAACGGACGGTCGTACAGTCTGAGTTAAAGGTACCATTGCATAGTCTGCGAAGAATTGCTTTTATTCTCTTGAAGGTTGGCGGGTAATTTGTTTTGCCACAAAACGCCAGCAGAGTGGCGTACCACGTTTGCGAAAATTGCATTTGCATCCTTCTTCCGTTTCGTTTGCGTTCGCAGATTGAATTGCATTTTTGTCGGTCGTCGCGTCGGTCGTCATCGTCTCGCTTCGGGAAGCGAGGTGTGCGTTTTTTTTCCGCTTTCGTTTGCTAGGTGCAAAATGAATGATTTCCGGGTGTGGGCAAGTATTTGAAGAGTTTGATATTAGCAAAGCGTGATCCAGTGGTAAATTGTCCGACAGAAGCAGTTGTAAGCGACGACCGGCGCGGCGTCGTCTCAAGACAGAATTATTCCAGTTGAACGAGAGTGTCCTTGGAGTGTAATATTTTCAACGGGTGCGTAATTACTTTTCTTCTGATTAGCCTGTAGCTGTCACTTTGATCACGCTTCGCTTGGGGTTTTTCTTTTCTGTATCTTTCCCCTTTTCCTGTCGACCGCGTACCTGTATTTATTGGAGTTTCTTGGCAATATTACACTAATAAATATTCCCGCATCAGTACAGCATTATCCTGGCCAAATAACGTCCACCATAATCACATCATATACAAAATTGCAAACGCATAGAAAAAGCCCTGCAATAACTCAATTAGTGCAGTAATTCCAAGCCCGGCCGCATATAGAGGCTGCTTGAGAAACAGTCACGTCCTCGGGGCATTAATTCAATCATAATTAAGTGAAATAAGGCCTCGGGAAGGACACCCCAGCAACCAAAGGGGCAATTAAACTCTGATTCATTACGATTCACCATAGCAAATGTCCTGCATAAATCCTAATTTCCCAAACAAAGACTTCATTAGGCCGGCCCTTAGAGTTGACCTCGTTCCGGGCTCTTGTAGTCGGCCGCGCCGCCCCAAAATTCAATTTCTTCCTCCATTCCTTCGAAAACAATTTGACAGCAAAAGTCCGCCGACAAAAAAATATGTATACCCAAAGTTGTTGTTCTCTTTTTTTTTTCTTTTTTTTTTTTGTGAAAACATTCTAATTCTAATTCAAAGCAATTTGGTCTCGCTCTGCAAATGCCAACCAGAAAAGGATACATACCTCTATAAGCACAACTGAGGCTGCACTGGAAGTTCGCCTCTAATTACGTGGTTTAATCTTGAGCACTTTTGGGGCTTGGAAGTTTGTCAGTTCTGGCAGAACAATAATGAAACAACCAGCAATAAAATGGGGGGGGGGGGGCAGAACTATATCCTCTCTCATCCAGTGCGGATGTGGATGTACACCACAGATTGGGGTGGTGGACGATGCTTTTCAGAACATGACGAAGAGTTTTATCAAAGAATCATAATTACCCCGGAGGGATATATGTTGACGAGTGCGGCAATGACAGAGTACATGATCTGGAGGGGTAGGAATCATAATTTTTCAACACACAAACAGAGAGCCAGAAAGAGCGAGAGAGATAACGGTGGCAGTTTTCGTTTTTTGATGGACAAAAGGATTATGATGTGTCATTGTGTGATGAAGGCCGAATGTGTTGAGTTGTGTGCATGATAACGGGACGCATAGCAAATATAATTTGATGATAAGTCCGGCATGCGGAATGGGTGCAGTGAATGGGAAACAATTTGCACATAATTGTTTTTATGGATTAATTAGTAGACAATTTGGGGAAGTGGCAATGGGCAAATAAGCACATCAGTGACGGTGGACTAGAGTGAACGATATACATATACAAGAGACTTGGCGCGGTAAATTGAATGCGGAAGGCTTTGGCAGCGATTTGGAAAAGAAGTTCCGAGAAAAGCCTATTGGGATAGCTGCTTCTTAGAACTGCCCAAGCGAAACTGCCCCCAACCATTTGGCTCATTGCGGTAGAGTGATAAATCTTGCTGATAGGCATTTTTCCACAAGAAAAATGCAAGGAAATGCAAAGAATCTTGACCTTATCTAAGATAACAATCTTTCTAGAGAATCTTAGGTGAATCACCAGTCTTCGTGGCAGAAGTGGAAGCATCTAGAGACAAATCAAGACTCTGTTGCAAGTGGGAGTCTAATCCCACTAGTTTTGGCATTGCCTTGCTATAAATTCCCTTTGTTGTGGGGATTCCAAACTATCGTATTTGACAGCTGATATATTTATTGATGTCTTCAGAGGATCCTATTTATTAATGCTTCAAAAAATTTACTCAAATGTTTAAATCGCCTTGCTTGGGAGATCTTTTCCGCCGGTCCTTCAGATGTCATTACGAAGGCCATTTTACAGAGACAATTTTTTTTTATGGTTTGCGTCCTCGGTGTATTAAGCTTTTCAACTTACTCAATAGATGGCGTTCACAGTTGGCTTAAGTTCTTAAGGAGTTTCGCCTCGCAAGTTCATAACTCATTCCCACTACGAATTCTTCTGTTCAGTCCCATTCCCATCTCGGTGAAATATCCCTTTAAGCCGTATTCATGTTGGCTCATCGTACCAACCACCCCATCAAAATATCAGCAAATAAAGCTGCTTCCCAGCACACGCACCAGAATCCATCAATCATCAAAGCAAAGCAGACCATCAAAACTGTACTGCTCTCTGGTAAAAAGTGTGTAACGCATCCCGCACGCACGCACAACATTTGCATTTAGATAGCTGGGCTTCATGAATTTTAAATGCCTATTTAGAGGAATACATTATCAATTTGTGTACATCCACTCGCTGGTTATACTGGATGCCATTGATTGCTCAGTCGGGATTAATTTTACGGTTCCGAAATGTTAAACTTTTTTACATAGACACTTTGTGTCCTGTAATTTCATTTTGCATGCACAGAAAAAGCCCGTGTATAGCTAACGCAACCCTCCGTGTATATTGCGGACAAACACTTTGCTTACGGGGGAGCTGTGTTTTTGAAAATATTTCGTGTTTCGGATATGTAATGATGTTGATGTACTCTCGGTATGATCCCGGGAATTAGAGTGCAAGAGCACAAGGGGAATCAACTTTCTAGGATATCTATGGCAGAGGAACAAAAAAAAAATGAAAATTTGCCATTTAGATTCGTGACACAACAACGAACTGTGTGCGGAGACGAGGAGCCGAGCTATACACACATGTGGGACGGGTTGCTTTGGAAAACTCTGTTCGTGTCGCTTCAAGCAGAGGATAAAATGCTAAAAAGAATCGAATATCTTCCTACGACGACGCCTTTAGGTATCTACATTAACGATGCAACAGCGACGTGGGGTATATTGCAAAAGTTGCACCAACGGAAAAAAGTAGGTAGAAGGGACGGCCACTGTGTGGCCCAGCAGGGGAAGTACTATAGCAAAAAGTTGCCGGTACTGTTTTGTTTTCTCTAGCTATTGATGCACAAGTCGTATACTCGCTGGGTGAATTTTATGGTGAGTTCTGACTTCATTGTTGAACATTGTATATCAACTGTCAGTGTCGAGATTCACAAGTGGGATTTGGACTTACTGGGTGAACTAGCGCCAAACTAGTTTTACAAGTTTAACTAGATCGCCGCGAACTTTACTTTTAAAGCAACTGATTGACTTACCAAATTGTTCCTTCTGTCACTTGATTTCCTTGTCATATTTTTGGAAGTTCAGATTTTCCGAACACGTTGACCAACTCCATCTTACTCTTCACTTTCTTATTGCTCGTCAACGCCAATTAAGAAAAAAATTACACATGATCCATCTAGGGCAGCAAAACAAAGGAGAATGCTGTCAGACTTAGTAACCTAGAAATGGGAACGTACCCTTTAAAACGAGGTCCAAGCTATTTCCATAAACTTGCAATTGAAACGTTTAAAAAAATACTAGTTCTCTGTCACAATTTGCTCTTGTTTTAAGGGTAGTTTGTGGGGGTCGAACCCGAGACTGAGCCTGGTTTTTCGATTATCTATCATTTAACGTCAGCTAAAAAACTGGTCACTTGATCAATGGAGGCAGCAGGCCTTTTCGCGTAATTCTGTTTGCAAATGCAACATTCTGTCAGCTTTAAAGTAGTGAGCGAAAAACTGTCAGAGAAGGGAAACTTAACTTCCATATACGAGTACTTTGTGGTACTTCCAGTTAAGCAATGATTTGTCGGAAACAAATTTATTCTACACTTGTAGAAGGGAAATTTTTCTCTGAATGAACTAAGTAGAGAACAATGTAGCATATTCTTATCACCCCTTTTATAACCGTACTCCCTTTCATGCAACAAACTAATTGGAATTTTGTTATTTGAGAAGTTTATCAGCAGAAGCTTAGACTCTTCTCTTTATATCAAAAGACTGTACACACTCTCATAAGAAATGGAAGAAAAATCACGTTGAAAATCACCAAAATAAAAAGTAACGAATGATTTTACTCGTTACTTTGATAATTTTCTCTCTTTGTGTCATTTTGACGAGGGCATGTAAAAATTTGCGGGATTTCGATCCATTTATATCCACTGCCTTCGATTCAAAATTCCCAACCTTTCCAGGTCCTTGTGTGGGTGGCTTAAGTTAGTCACTTTACTTCAGCTTCAACATATCGCTGTCCCTTCTCTGCCCCACTACCACCCATAATTTCAAACTTCCCCTCAAACTAGTTTCACTGAATGGATGATCCCAGATCTTCCCATCCTCGCAGACAGCTGCAACCCCACAGTAACTCTGAAGGAAACACTATAACCGCCGCCGAAATTTAACGAACGTATTACAGCTACAGCTATCCACACCCAAGTGGAACTAGATACCCGCACATAAACCGCTCGCTCAGTGAAAAGGGATTTCCTTATACGCTGCGCGTTCCTTCGATCCATCAACAGTGTTTGGGTTTTTTGAATTTTTCTTGCGTGTTAAATGTGTATACACGAATTTGGATTCAATACCGCTGCAAGGATTTCCGGGGATATGCATGTTGTCGGGTGGATGCACTCTTGTAATGTCATCATATACCGGAAAACAACAACCGAACGACTGAAATCTGCAAATCCCCGAAAATCGCCAAACTTTCATCCCAGCAAAAAGGGACATAATCCCTCCGTGCCAATGTGAGGTTACTCCGCTCCTTTCTGTTGCCATTCACTGGGCCCGTCGCCCTGCTGCTTAAAGGCCTTTAACCAGCTTACGTTTCGAATGTGAAATGTAGATACATCGCAAGCTTTTAGTACACGGCTACGTCTGTAGATCTTAAGTTCGCCTAAACGATAAGCAGAGTATACGTGTCTGTGCACCCGTATCCGTACCCATAAAATCCAAACAATTACAACTGCTTATAGATTAAGGGAGGAAATGCGACATAAGAACTCAATTAAAATGTGAGCAGTATGAACGATAAGATTTTTCATTTTAATTTTTTTTTTCGACACGAAATAACGTAGAAACGGATTAAATTGAACCTCTTAGGGGACTGTTTTGAACCTAATAACTTTTCCCATGGATGAGAATGGAGGAAGCTTACGTCTCGAGGGAGCTATAACGAAGGCAGGGACGAAAAAAGTAAATCATATCGTGATCGTAAAAGTTCGTCACCAAGCGAGAAATGATGATGAAAGCGTTGATGTGGGGTGTTCTGTAACGTGACATGGAGTGGGGCAAATTGAAATTGTCAAATTAAATTCGTATACCTTGATATCGATATTAGTTGCTAAGTATAGACGCTGCCAGAGAGAGGCAAGTCGTTAGTAGCAACTGGTGCCATGGTGAAGCTGAAGTTCGGCACGGCGGAGGGAGATATTGCAATGTTACTTAATGTTGAGGGTGTTGCTTACTTATGAGGGACAATCACATTGTAGCAGTGTGAAGAAATGTATGTGGATATGAATGTGCTTTGAGTGTATATTATAATGGATTCACCTACAGTGTGGGATTTCGTTTGAAGTTGGCGCTTTCAAGAGTGGGTAATGTTGATTTCTCTGAATTTTTAAAAAGTCCTACTTCTTAAGTTTCAACACACATCTTTTACAGACTGAAGTTGGGCTGAACATGTGCGTGCTCCGCTGTATGTTGTTCTGGTACAATTAATGTTACATGCAAATATGTCGCCTTAGCTTGAAAGTGTGAGAAAATATTTGCTTACTTAAGCCTTACTCCCACTGATGTTATGAGGCTGTGTTCAAAGAACAATATCTTCATTGATCCCTCGAAGCCCAGATCTAACGAAAGTTATCGCCAACTGATCGATTGGCTCATCTGCCACATATCTAACAAAGGCGCAATGTAATTCCTTCTGATTGCGCCACTGCTAAAGTTTTAAAGCAAAACGATCGCATTTCGCTCAATAAGAATTTGCTAGTTTGATCAGCGGCATTAATATCCTGATCAGTCATACAAGGTATTGGAAGATCGGTTGCGGATGAAAGGCTCCATGAGATCATCTCATCGCCCATCCCTTTAACCACCCTTTTTTCAATTGCCGCCTTCTGTGTCTTGTGTAAACGAGCCGAAAATGTGCCGGAACACATACCATAAAATATGTCGAAATATGCTTCAAAAAAATCTTTCGAAAAATTCGTCGAAAAATGAATTCAAAAACGCGCCAAAAAAATCTCGTCAAAATGATAACAAAACGTCCATAAATGAGTCAGAAAACGAATTTAAAAAACGAAAAGATGAACTCTGTCCAAATACGCGCCAAAAACATGCCGAAAAATGGATTAGAAAAATGGGTCAAAAACGAGCCAAAGAACGCATAAATCAGATTAAATGTTGTTATAAAATAGGATCTCCTCCTCCGGCATCCTTACTTTCAAAAACAAGTCGAAAACTCGTCAAAAAAGAGTGAAAACATTACGCAATATTTTCGTCAAAAGAACTTTGAAAAACGCCTCGAAAATGCGTCCAAAGCACGTCAAAAAACGCTTCCAAAATACATCCTACAACGCTTCCAAAATAGCTTCGAAAATCTTGTCCAAATACCTGCCATAAAACGTTCCAAAAATAACGCGTCAATAAAGTCTTTGAAAAACTATTCGAAAAATGAGTACGTTGAGTCAAAAAATTCGTCGGAAAACGCATTGAAAAACGAGCCCAAAAAAGAAAATTTGTTAAAAAAAAACGCGTCAAAAAAACTACCGTAAAAATTATATCTGAAGTATGAATTTGAAAATCTAATCAAATTTTCACAAAAAAAACTGCGCCTTTATATTCTTCACCAACTCCTTAAATATCCGTTTTGTTTGATTCTTTTCATTTAACTCGAAAAATTACACTTTTTTTACGTGGCAATGTTATCCCCTTTTCATCCACTCAACAGCGCAGTGCAGGAATAAAATCAAATTGGTACTATTTAAGTATAAGGTTTTTGAATAGGGACATAACAATTCTGTATTTTAGTACAAACGCACCCTAAAACCAAAACTCCATTCATGGTTTGCATTCTAAACATTAAACGATCGAGCAACGTTTGAAAATCATTAAAAATGATTGCCGAAATTTTTCATCGCTGGTCGTAACTTTATATCCACTGAGATAAAACTAGCAATTGCCGAATGCTCGAAAAACTGCAACATGCATTGTGGACACCCCCTTAAATAAGTTCCACACAATCCACAAGTCGGTCATTGAATGTCAGTGGCAGTGCAAGTGCAGTGCGTGAATCGTTTTGTTCGTTTTCGCGATCGGTTTTATCGAAATAAATAAGTTTAAACTTAAAATTTCATATTTTCGTTTCGCAATTTGTTATATTGTTGATCTGTATTGTTGTTAGTTTTTTTAAATGCATTTTGGTAGTAGTCTGTGCGGTAGATGTTTTTTTTTTACCAATTTGAAAATGTGTTGTGTATATTTGTGGCGTTTAGTGATTGGAGCTGGTCTGCCGTTTGTGTTTTTGTTCTATTGGAAACAGTTTGAAACAAGATTTATTGGTAAGTCGTTGGCTCATTTTATTGCCTAAATTTAAGTTAAGACTGTGTGTTTAATTTCCGCAAAGCAGTCTGGAAACTTCCACCAGAGGGAAGGTTGGGTAGTGGGTATTTCTCTGTAGGTGGCCACTCAGACAACCGGATATTCTTGGAAATTAAAAGGTCTAAATTAGAAGTCGTTAAAAGTAGAAAACAAACCTTAACTAAAAAGCAAATTCGGTTTGAAAATCATAGAAGATATCTATAGACAGACGGGTACATACAGCCATTGATCGAGAGACTTTTTATAGTGCTTTCACTTCGCACTAGCGCCCCCAAACCTCGTGGTACCAAAACAATACGAAAATCGAAAACGACAGTTGCATTTGAATATTTGAAAAGAAATGACATTAGGTCTTTCACAACAAGCAAAAGAAAGAGATGGTATGCTATCGATTTTTCCAGAAGTTAATTTTGTTGTCTTCCATTTTAAATTGATTGCATAATATTGAATGAAACACACAGGAGCATCCTTGATCGGGTATTTGTCATCCAAGAGTGGGTTGTGACTTCGGGGATATGGTAGCTATTTTTAGCTTTAGCACCACTTGGTGGTGGTGATATGGTTTGTTTCTTTACGAGGACAACAGCTTGAAAAGGAATAACAATCACCGATCAAATACTTAACAATTCTATTCCTCGATATAGATCGCTTTTCGGTTTGTCACTCTCAACCAATCTTAACACATGAAGTGTCAAATGAAAGGGATTTCCCTGGTGCATATAACAAAATGTTGACATACTTAAATATTATTTATACATATTACTACTACTTTCACAAATGAAAAAGTTGAATTTTACTTTGGGAGAGAAGTATGTTGCATTTCTTGATTTATGGATAGCTTGGTCATGGGGGTGGCTAGGGAAATAGGTCAGAATTCGAATAGAAGTTAGCAGTTTAACTCTCTGTGTGCGTGGTATATGTACGAGTGGGATAGATGAGAGTTTGGGTATTAAGTCACCCACTGCGAGCATAATTTAGCTTTCTTTAGTATTCAAGTCCAAAATTTTAACTTATCACATCAAGCAATCACGAAATTTATCTAAAAATCGAGCTCAAAAAAGTGTGTGACGCAATTCTTTCTGTGTGCCGAGTCGTGTCGGTTGATGCAGGCTGTCCGTTGCTTGCTGTAAGATATTGAACTATTACTAGATATTGTTTCGTCGAAATTTAAAACCTGACAGCGTTCTATGTTCATGTTGCCTGTGACTCTGTCGGACGATATCAAACCCCAGAGCTGCTACAAGTCGTGGCTGGTTAGCCATTGCTGGCTTTCATAGTACATTTGCTATTGCGTATTACAGTCCCAAAAATGAAGTCTTCATCCCAGACTGTGCAAACTTAACGAAAAGATTCTCATTCCGCATGCTCGCAAATTCAATTCGTCTCAAATATTTGGAGGAAAAAGGGTAACTGCAACAATGACCTTTGCTCTTAGAAGTGATGGTATGTGGTGTACTTCCTAGCAAGAGAATTAGTCTTCTCCAAATGGATGTAGATACGGACTATCTGTTCCTGTTTCAAAGTTGGAAGCCACGTGTTTTTTTTTTTTTACAAACTGTCGACAATGATTCAATAAAATTCAACTATAATCGTCAGGGGCAGCCGTGCGTTGTTCCTCCTCTCTTTGCCATACGAAAAAGAGCCAGTGTCAAGTTCGCCTAAGGAGATTCCACTCCGTTGCAGGAACAGACTCTAACCAGTGATAAGTAAACAATCTACCATTTCTTCAAAACCAGCTCAGCGATAAATTCGCCCGCCCTCACGTAACGTCACCTCCCAAATCTATTAAACATTTCAGTACATTTATACCGATGTAATGTTGGCTTTTATGTCACCAATTCCTCACATGACAATGGCGTATAGTAGCTCACGTGCGACAGCCGCCTTTAAGTACCTCTTCCGAGCGGAAATAAATGGGTTACGCGGCTATAAAATCTCATTTTTCAATTGAACGCGGCGGAAATTTCCAATTCACCTCGCATTTTATTGGCGCACGCAATAAACTTTTATTGTTACGCCACACGGCGCAATACCCGAGTGCGAGTGTGCTTCCCAGAATCGATTTTCCATTCATCTTCCAACCGCAAAGCGTAAGCTTTAATCTGCAACTTCCTCACATCCTTGCAGTGCCAGTTCAGACGACTGACGATGCGACTGAAACCAAAAACCGATTGCAATTTGTCTGCTGCCCAAGCAATGGTAGCCTCTGAATCTGAACCTTCACCCGTCACCCCCGCCCCATCGTCGTCCTCGTCGTTGTACATCCACCATCTGGCTGTACATTTCTTCTTTCTCGTTTTTTCTTTCTTTTTTGCAATTGCCACTTAATACCTTGTCTTCGATAATTGCAGTGGAAGTCTGACTCTGACTCACATTGCAATCGATTCTAGTGCTCAATGCAGTCGAGTGGGGGCTAAACAAAAGGATATACAATTGCGCTGTAAGTGTGTACTGCTCTCTTAGTCCAGACCACTCATAGTGGTCATAATTATCGCTTTCAGTGTTGGCCATTAAACTTTGTACCGAGTCCTGTGTGAGAGGGATATAATTTCCCATTCACATGGTGCTTCGGATAAGGAGGATTGCATTGCTGCAAACTCAACGCCCCCGCAATATGACCCAACAAATGCATTTTACGTAAGCTGCTATCCCGAGGAGCTTTCCCTCGTCGCTATTATGCCAAACGACTGGTACGTACGTAATCACGTTTTGATTTTTTTTTCTATTTAAATTGGTGAGGAGGAGGGAACAAAATCAAAACAGCGCACTGAAGACGCCTTTGAAAGCACAAGACCATACGTCACGTGCAGGTGAAATCTTGAGGACATCTTGAGATGCACAACGGGGCACCTGCACTATGGCATATAATTAGAAACACAATTTCGGAGGTACTTTAACCTAAAAATGGAGGAAATGAGAATACTGTTGCTGGTGGCAGAATCAAGATACGGCCGGCATCTCGAAAATGGTGCCATCTCCTTGATGACAGGCGATGATGCTGAGATACACTGCATGCGATAGCAGGTTCCAATTTCTCATTAAAACAAAGATGTAGCTGTGTGGGTGTGATGTATATGTAGGACATCAGATAATAACTGAAATTTTCCATCATAATAAGGACGACACCGCACATAACGATGGTGTAAATATGTTACCTCAATTTGTACGCTTTACACACAAGCGATGGCAGGATACACAATGGACATGATATGATCGATGGCATTGTAAATAACCAACGCCTGACGCACAGGTTCGTAGATGCGTGTAGGGATATAATTTTGGGACTTTGTCTTGTTTATAGTGACGAAGTGATGATGGACGGTGTGCTTTATTGACTGTTGTATGTGTGTGGGTCGTCAGAAGGATTTCCTTTTTAAATATTGTTCCTTATATAGCTCGGAGGAGTTAATGTTGATAATATTGTAAATTTATTTAATAATGCGCGGAAATCGCATGAGAGGAACCAACAGTTTTATCATCTTTTGCTGTAGGTTGCACAAGTGGATCATATGACATACTCCCTATTATGAGAGGCAATACTCATCGAATTTGACTCAACACCCGAACTGTGGAGCTTTTGACGTTACCAATCCATTCATTTTGATGAATCAGGAAAATCCTCATCCGATTTCGGATATAACACATAGTTTCTAAAATAAAACGCCCCCAAAATGTGGACGTGGCGCACCTTGCTATTTGTAGAGAACTTCTGTTCAAATAATTTAAGGGAGAGCTGATTTTTTTTCTAAGTTAGAAGCACAGAAATTTATTTTTATGCCATAAAAAATGTAGGACCTAAAGGCTGATGAAAAATGATACTAGCTGACTAAGTGGTTTGGCTTTCAACAGGGATGATGCTTCATCAGGTTCGTCAATTTTTTTATTAACTTCGAGTTGTCAAATTACTTATCATAGTGTGCAGTTTCATCACTCAGGCTTCTTAATTCTTTCAGAAATTTTTTTATTTTCTAAATTATTGGGCAATCAAAAACTGAAGCAAGTAGGTCCGTCCGTTTAAAAGACATCCTGTTCCACATCGTCTAGGACCTTCTTCATATCTAAAGTAGCCTTTTAACGAATGCTACTTTCACCTACCCTAACCTTGCCTAAGTTTGAGGTTTTGAGAAGGCTCTGCTGTTATGTACAGCCTGCTGTTAAGCACAGCCTTTTAATAAGGTTTGCAAATCGATTTTTTTTTGAACATGAAATTTGTATGGAGCAAGTGTTTGGAACTGTTGTATTGTTTAGTTGGTCCATTTGTTGAATAACCAAGGTATTTTTTCCACCTTTTAACTTCAATTATAACAGAGCTACTGAATGAAGCGTGAAATGGTTCTAGACTTTGCTAAATCAAAATAAAGAGGTACACTTCCCACAGTACTAATGTTTTGAATTATCGGAATTATCACTGCAAAATTGTATTTCCTTCCCCTTCAACTTCGATTCCGGCAGAAACACTGATTGGTTTTATGTAGTTCAAGGCTTTGCTGAGGTCAAATTAAAAGAGACATTCTACTAAGAATTTTTTCCTTAAACAGTTTCTTTTCAATATTTAAAGGCGGATAAATGACTTTTCGCGTGTGTCAACTTAAATTCTGACGAAGTATGGTTCTACACTCTGCTAGAGGCAAGAAATATATATGCTTGGATGAGCTGCTTGGACCATTAAGAGTCAAGTGGTTTGCCGTCTTTAAACTTAAGAACTGTCAGAAGATACGAGGCACCTTAGGAGGCTCTTTGCGATCCAAGTCGAAATAAAACAGACTTATACATAACTACTTATAAGTTTATTTATTGAAAATATAAGTGACGCATCACAGAGAATTGTTGCCTTGATCTTTGGTTCTATTATAGGCAGTTGTTCGTCTTTCAACTGCGATTTTAACAGAGCTTCCGAGTGAAAAATAAACAGGTTCAAGTTCTAGAATACAGAATCAATGTTTCAAAGAATTTCCTCGCAATACCCAGAGCAACCAATATCATTCCTTGAATTTTAACTTCGCTGCCAACCTGACAGAGCAACTCTGTGAAACAGGTCTACTCTACCACAAGATACAAATCAACGAAGCATCACAAAAAATTGATTTGAAGACGATTCAGAGGCGAACTTTGGCTCATCCGAACTTAGTGCTCCCCTACGCCTCATCCAAAAACAAAAATAGAACATATCAAATCAAATGGGTACCATCAGTTACATGGTAATTAGTGGCATTGATTGAAAACATAATTCTGTATTCGTGCTCATAACTGACTTAGAGAACAAACATCTGTTGACGATGGCAAGTCCAGAAAGTCAATCAGCGATTTTCATGTGGCCCGGGACGTGTCTTATGTACATATGACAGCGACAGGCCTCAGTTGTCCTTGATGAAGAAATAGAAGGGCTACAGGAAATTGCTAACAATATTCGAATTCAAGTATTTTGTAGGGCAATTGTGGGATAGCCTGTGTTAAAATATTTAAATTGATCAAGTGCGATTTTCTAAATATTTTAGTGGCATAGTTTTAGTGTTTTTTTTCTATCCAGTTTCGTTGAAAGTAAATAAAAGACTTGAGGGCAAAGATATGTTTGTCTAGAGAAAAAAAAATAAGCAGGCACTACTAAGCAAATACACTGTTCATGTGCAAATCGTCGCCTTATTCACAGAAGTTCTGTAGAGCTAACTAAATCGTACACCCCAATATAAACATGGAATACACAGATTTGCAGAGGCCCACTGCATATGGCTGGTGTTGGCAACTTGGCTACATCAAGTTTGGTTCAAAAATACGTAGAAAAAAACGTCGGAAAATCACTCAAAAAAACCATCCAAATACTTCTTCGAGAAAGGCCTCAGAAAACCCTTCCAAAACTATCAACCAAGTTATTGGTCCCTCATTAAAGCGTTTCAGTGATGCTGAATAATGTCAACTGTTCCTATATCCCTCCGCATATTTTAAAAATTCCCATATTTTTCCCACTAAGCTAATTTTGACAAAAGCAAAGAAGCAAACATGGCACTAGGTAAAACCATATTTAGAGTTCTCTGAGACTTTTAAGTCTATAATGGGAAGAAAAATATACCCAGTCATATTAAATTTGCTACAACTGGTTCTAAGCTTCCAGTTCCTAAAAACCTTGGTTAGGGCCTTAAAATATGTTTCAAATAAGCAACAGTCTTCTCTTAGTCGCGCCAAAAAGAGTTTATTTAATTTTCATTTATTATGTCGACAATGTTTATTCAGTTTTGTTTATTGGCAAACTATTAAGCGAAAGTACTTTACAAAGTTGAAAGTAAACACGCCCGTGTCACCTGGCATCGACAGTTCACATGAATTAAAATAAGAAATAAAAATAGATGATCTATACGCTGCAAAACAATTGTTTTGCTGAGGAGGAGTGGACTGTTCATTTGTTCATTACACAAAAGAACTCTCGTCCTAATTGTACGTCACAAATTTATTTAAAATTAGAAAGAGCTTTTTTCCAATATGGTGGTCTATTACGGTCTTACTAATAATCAAACACTAATGTCGACGATTAGCTGGTTGCCAGCTTTAGTAAAAATGTATGAATATGTGAAACGGTACCAACAAACAATTAGACCTCCACATTTGCTAGTGGGACAGCTTTCTTAGAATCCATTACGTTTTTTGTCTTCGCAGAATTCAAAGTTCATAACTTGTTTTAGTGAAAAACAAGGCCAATGGGTCATTTCACAACGAGGATTTTATTCTAAAAGAAAAGAAAATATAAAATTTGCAAATTAATTTACTCAACAGATATATTTCGAAGTCTTTTTGAAGCTTATTATAAGCAAAACAGGAAATGCACAAAATATCCACTGATCTGTCAAATATCATATGCAAATCAGTAATGCCCTATCGTTCGATCGGACACAATTTTCGGTACTTTTTATAGTACGCTTTCCTTTGTTTTCTAATTCTTTACTAATGATTTCTGAGCGAATTTATGTCTCTTCAAATTACAGTCTAACTGAAACCCGTTTAAGTGAAAAAACCACGTATTTAAACTTTATAACTAATCCTCTTGTATTTTTGAAAAAAAAATCATACACATAACCCGCTTGAGTGAAAAGCTCGGATATCTGAAACACAATTCCTTTAAAACATTATGGGCCTTAGCAATAAACATTTTTAGTCTCGACTTTAAATTTACGGAAGCTCGCGATTGCAAAATTTGTATGAAAAATATAACTACAGTGAACTACGAAAATTTAAAGTCGAGACTAAAAATGTTTATTGCTAAGGCCCTATAACTTTTCATAGAAAAAACTCCACTTAAAAAAAAAAACAAATAAAAATGTAAAGGGAAAAAGTAACGAGCAGGCGTTGAATGCATCCATTTTTTGCATTATTCACCTTCAACATTCCACTTTACCTCTGACAATGACAGATGTAAATTCTGGCGACATATGCAAAATATATTTTCTTTATTTGAATAAGGTTGTTTTACTTTTAAGTTCAGCTCCCCAGAAATTGTTAGTCTTAAAATTTTGTTAATAAATACTGAAATGTGATTATTTTCAATATTTGTTGTTATTGTTTTGTTTCTAAATAAATGGATATAATAAATTTATTCATTATTAGTTTGTCCATGGTCCGCTATACTGAAACTATTTTTCAGTTATCCAGGGCTCGCTTTATTGAAATACCCGGTTAATTGAAACTGAAGCTAATATTTTTTGTCAATTCACTTAAGCGGGTTTGACTGTATTCAATAAACGGAACACAGTTTATTAGAACGCTTTGATTTATTCGGCTTGTGATGCAAATCGGAGCTTGTTGGTTATTTTTGAAAGAAATAATCTTAAGTGAACAGATATTTAATTGTCTTTGCGACGACTCTTAAGAAAGTATTTTAAAGATCTGAAACTTATATCAAATTTATTTTATATTAAAAAAGAAAAGCCAATGAAAAAACAGGCACAAGTTAAACAAGATACAGCAGAAATAGAAAATATTAGAAATATATATTTCGGGTTTTTATAAAAAAAAAGTAAAATTCAATATTTTTCAATTTTGTGCATACATTATGTATAAATTTGTGTTTGCTAGGCTTTAAAACTACTCGCATTAATGTATTCCAACGAATAAAATCAGAAAATATTTACAATTTACTAAAATTAGTTTATAATTATAAACGCTCAGGCTGAACAACAGGGTATTTAAATTCGCTTCTATTTATTACAAAATTCCATGCCGCCATATTGGGTGGTTGGGCAACACTCCTCTTGAAAATTAGATTAAGGGAAGATTTATTTAGCTAATGCCCGAGATAAACATGCGTTTCTCAACATAAACATTTAACCATACAGTTAGCGATATTTGTTTATTGGTAAAGGATTCTTGGAAAGTGTGGAGTCTTTGCCAGACTAAAGTTGATTATTGGTAAGGCTGATAGTGGATGGGTTAGTGACAAGCAATGGAAGAAAAAGGCGTCGCTTTGATAACGCAAAATGTAATGAATCGCCCTCTAGTGAGAATTTTACACATTCAAGATCGATTCACACAAGACTTGTTGCTGTAGCAAATTTAATGTGAACATTATTAAATGATAGTTCAAAATTATTTTTAATTTAGACAAGAACCCCAGGCACGCAACACTAGACAGGGCTAGAGTTCATTGCATTGGATTTGGATGTCGATCATTTTGGTAACCTCTTAAATTTATTTTAAATGTATTTTCCAAAAATTATACCATTTATTAGATCTGTCAATTGGTACTGCAAGTGCTTAATGTCTATTTTAAGACATTTTTTGAGTCACAGGTGATGTGATGGGCTACGTATTCGAGTTCGGTGTGGATCAGTGTGGGCTTTATAAATACCTGGGAATGTTAAAATAGCTTGAAAAGAATATGTAGACCTTAACGTTAGTGTCGCAAGAGGCTATAACAGCATATAAGCTAAGTTTAAGGGTATTTTGATAGCCACAAAAATACACTGACACATCTCAGTCTGCAAATCTCTTCAAATAGGTCTTGGGAAAGTCCGCTTTCATTTGGTTCATATTTCATGAAATTCATTTCCGAATTAACGTCGCAATCGGTAACAAATAAAGTGCACGACTGGGTCGAACGAAACTTTCTCGTTCATCAAAAGTTTGGTTGGTTGCTTTCTTATTTTGTTAAGTAGGTAGGTAAAGATCTGAGAACCGATGCTAGATAAAGGAAACTGTGAATAGGATATAGGAAAAGGAATATGTGGTGTTAAATAAAATTCACTTTTGGGTTATTCATGTGATAGTCACTACATAAATATAAATAACAAAAAAATAGCATAATTATTTGATGTTCTCTTAATGATTGAACCGATTTTGTTTCTGGAAACTTCAAATGATAGGTTTGTATGTATATACGGTCTTTGTATGTGTATTGATTATACGAGGCATTTAAGTGAACATACAAGTGTTGTCCAAGGGAGTTTCGTTCGTTCAATAGAGAGGTTCAACTATCAAAAGGGATGTTAATAATTTAATCAATTTTAGGCGGTACGAAGTTCGCCGGGTCAGCTAGTTTATGATACAAACAAAAGTTAATGATATTTAGATAAAGTTCAAGTAATAAATATCCTCAAATGAATTAATTCTTATAACTCTATCCCCTTCTCTTCTTCTAATAAGAACAGGTGAATCTCTAACCCAAACATTCATTCATTTAGTTCTTTATTCAAATATGTACAAAGTATGAATAATTACAAAAAAACAAAGCAAATTTTTAAATATAGCTAGTACATACAGAATAGTTAGTGACACCTTTATTTGAGAAAAATAGTGATGATGTCACATTGGATATATTTAACTTTGTGGGGTGTACAAAGGTGAATAATAAGTAAAAGGTTGAAGTTAAGATAAGAGAATTATAGCAATTTAAGAAAGAAAGAAAAAGCAATCTGTAACAAGTGACAAAAAGGAAAAATAATAAAAATATATAAAAGAGGACAAATTCAAACAGTATCTACTACCGCTACCTTATCAAAATTAGCAAAAAAAGCAATTCCTTTCTGTATAATTATATATATTTTTATTACTATGCAGTATAGCGTAAAAGCGTTTTGATTTCATCATGGTTGAATCCAAAGAGCCAAATTTAGTTAGTTTTGTAAACGAGTGGGAATTTCTTATGCACCGAATTTCAAACGGTAAGGAGTTAAAAAGTTTGCGAGAAACAATGGAGTAGAAGTTTCTGTAGCTTGTAGTGCGGAACGAAGGCAAATTCACAACGAAGTTCGAGTAGCTTCGTAAGCAGCGAAAGTCAGAAATCGGACTTTCCAGGTGCCCGCCTCTCAAAAAAAAGACCTTAAGAACTTTGAAAAAATATAAATGTCGCAAAGGAAGAATATTTAACGACCTAAACAGGACCATAGTGTGAGCTAAACGACGAGAACTAGAAACTTTACGTATAACAGATTTTTGAATAACTGTTAATTGCTGAAGCTTATTAAAATAAGCGCCACCCCAACTGCAGAGACCATATTGCAATCTTGAATGGAATAAGCCATAATAGACCATTTTCATTGTGTCAGAAGAGCAGTACTTTCTAAGACGATAAAAACAGCGAGTAGAGGAAAGAAGATATTTTTTCAAAAGAGAAATGTGCGTGGACCAGTTCAAATTTTGGTCAATAGTAACACCAAGGTACTTAAAACTATCAACGCTTTTAATTTTAAAGCAGTTAGGACTGCAATCTGCCTTACTATTGAAAGATGGGTCATTTTGGAAACTGCAGATGTTGTTCGACAGCGTATGACTAGCACAATCATGGGAGTGAAAAACTATTTCTGAGTCGGGAAACTCCTGTTCAGTTAGACTGAAATACATCAGTTTAGTTTTGCTACTAACAATAAGCCTATTTTCTGCAAACCAGCTTCTTAGTAAAGATACGTCATGGTTTATGTTAGATATTAAATCTAACGGACTGACTGAACAATAAGCAATACCAAGGTCATCGGCAAAGGCTTTAGTTTTACCCAAAAAATGAAGTGAAAATAAGGAACATTTTATGTTTTCAAAAAAGATTCCTGACATACAATGATCAGTTATATTAAGATCCATGTTGATTCCAGCAAGCTGATCAACAGCAAAATTCTCAAGACGAGCAAAAACATGGTCGAGGCAGGTGCCAGCAGTTGGCCTGGTAGGTTCTTCAATGAAGGAAAATAATCCGTGTTCAGCCATGAGTGTTTGATACGAATCAGAAACCGAGTTAGAAGCTAAAATATCTAGGTTAAAGTCACCTAATATGATAAGATTTCCAGATCGTTCATTTGCCAGAAAGATTGAAAATTCATCTAAAAAACATGTAGGTGATGATGAATGAAGTCTGTATACACAGACAAAACAAAATACTTCATTTTGGATATTGCAACACACTTTGATGACATCCGCGCTTCTTAGCTTAAAAACATTAATAACAGGCTCATACAAGTGTGAAACAAAAACTCCCACTCCACCGGCAGCGTACGTATCATTAGGATTTGGAAAAAAAAGTAATTAGGAATAACATAATCGTCAACTTTACATGAATAAATCCAAATTTCGGAGACAAATACTGTTTCTGGCAGGTTAACAAAAGTTTCTAGATGGCCAATCAGTAAATCAAAGTTTTGACGCAAGCTGCGAATATTTTGATGTACAACGAAAAAAGAATTGCCACAGCTAAAAATTCTATCGGAATTATATCTAATGGTTCTTATAGTGAGGCTATCGCGCACAAGATCAAAGTAGTCATTCAATCATTGCCCATGAAGAGCAGTTAAATCTTCAAAAGATCTTATGACAACAACCTCACTATTATCAGATTTCCTCATTAAAATATGAGAGTTTCTGAACCACATATATTTGAATTTATTCTCCCTTTTACATCTTTTAGCTGCCGTAAATAAAGCCTTAGAATATTTGGTTAAGCTATCATTAATGAAAATATTGAAACTACTACTACTACTACCAGCAATAAAGAGCGATGAGTTCAGCTTTCTCCTTGCATTTTTTTTGCTTTCCATCACTTTCCGCTTGGCATTGAGTGAAGAGAAATGCACACGGAGAATACTACCGTGCTCATTTGATGTTGTAGTTGTGCTCGTATGTTTAACATTGTTAGCTTGCTTAACATAACATTTCTGTATGTCATCAGTCGAAACAGATATATTCAAAGCTTTTTCAAAGATCACATTTAATCTCTCTCTTGCATTTGCACTATTTAAGCTAGGAACACCAACGATTTCAACAACATTCTCCAGTTGCTTCTGCTCTCTCCAGTTCACCCTGCCCTCCAAACTCAATCCAGCTAAAGCCTAGGTGCGATTGCATTTCGATTTCTTGTACTTTTAGTTTTATGAAACTTTAGTCTATTTTCTCTGAATTTTTGACAACTAGGTAAGAGTAGATTGTTCCAAAATAGTGGTGTCAAAACATATCCTTCCAGAAACAAATGGAGTGAGTGAGTGAGGTTCACTTCACCATTTTTGAATGCAGCCTTCCACTATAGCCAATATTTTCCATTCTGAGCTTTCCGCATATTAAAACTTGAATTTGTTCTTAGAACTAAAAAACCACCATTCAACTTTTTTCAATATTTATTTGGAAAAACACCTGCGCCACCACTTTTTTCTTGCGAATCGTACCTTCTTTTGGGCTTTCTTCGCCTCCTGAAGTCTTCGATGGCGCACATACCTTGGAAGGCATAGCTTCAATAGTCCCGCGATTGTCATGGTGGTTCCGGAAAAAACGAACGCCGTCCATTGTCCGCCAAAGTAGTCATTCAGAATGCCGGCAATATTTGTGCCGATAAAAACCCCTACTCCCATTACCATTGAAGTCAGTCCGAAGGCGTTCGTCAGCCTCTCCAGGCCCAGTACTTGCACATAAACTGTGGCACGCAGAGCAGAATAGCACGCTACTCCAGCGCCAAAGCACACAACGTACACAAATTGAAATAGGGCGCTACTCGCTCCCGTGAATCCACTTAATAAGGTTGCCAACCCGCCCAGCACCATCCCAGCGCCGGACAAGTACGCCGAATGAAAACTCATTTTGTACGCAACGAATCCTATGAGTATCCTCAGAACGATGCTTGTAAGTCCAATCACCACAGGTAGAAGGTTTGAGAAGTCATCATGGATCTCGGCCCGCGCTTAAATGCAGAGTCAGTTTTGGCCACGTCCTATAAATCTTGATGATACTCACATGCGCTGTACAGGAAGGGGATGTTGAATCCCATTGGGAAGAGAAATGACTCCAACAGTAGCAGGCGGAACTCCGGCAACTTTAAGAGTTGCAAATGGAAAAGAGTGCAAATCGCCGCTTTGATCTTCGACGGGCTCCAGAGGCTTCCTCCTTCGCCCTGCAGTGGCTGCGATGGAGGGCGCATCACGGAAAGTGTGTAGTTGATGGTTCGAGCTTTGTCTTCTTTTCCGGGCAGTATTTCAATTCCCTTCATCTCACTTAGATCTTTGGTGTCAGCTCGGACGTAATCGGGAGAGCCGTCGTAAAAAATGTCATTTCGCTCTAGAGGAGCGTGACTTATTACGAACCGTCTTCCATCAGGGGTAGCCGACTGCCTTTCACGGGCTAAACAAGGACAGGCTAGCTGAATGAAGCCTCGTTCCGTCGCGTCCAGGTATGACAGAGGTGCTGTTTCAAGAAACGAGACATAAATCCGCCACACAAACTTAACTGACAGCTAGTTACTCATTCGCCGTTCGATATTTTTGGCGCTGGAGACGACGCTTGTCGCGCTTTTCATAATCTCAGGTATTGGCATTATGTACACTGAATACCGATCAGAGGCAATTTCAACCGAGTTATCGGACCCGTCGGTATCTTCATCTGAAACGTACTAAGAGGGGGAGTTGAAATGTCACATTTCGCTGTTTCGTACAATTGACCTCCACAAAGTGACCAACTTTGGTTGGTCGCACTTCTGTACAGGCCAACGTTAGCACTCCGGCTAGTAACAAGAGCGCCACATGCACCCGAGCGGTATTCCGCCAACCGATCTCCTTCACCAGGCTGACGTTCAACAAGGAAAGTAATATCACACCCGCTCCAGATCCAGAGGAAGCCAGTCCACCAACCAACGCTCGATACTTCTCGAAATAGTAGTTGATGATCAACGACGTCGACACCCAGATCATTCCCATGGCAGAGCCAGCTGAAAGCGGAGGTTACTTGACTGTGGTAACAGATGGCGCGAATTTACTTAAAACTCCATAGAAAACGACAAGCATCAGAGTTCCTTGGCTGAAACTGGAAATGAGAATGGCCACTGCCGACACGAGCGCCCCCACTACGGCAACAGGACGAAATCCAAATTTATTGATGAAGGCACTGCCCAACGGTGCAGCGAAACAGTAGATACCTTCGGTAATATGAAATTGTGCTGACAAAACTAAGTCGCAATTGGGAGTGCCTACCTATCTGCGTTGAAGCAATTAGTGCAGTTTCTGTGTAGCTCATTGACAGCTCCCCTGCTATGTGAGGTAGGAGAATTCCAAGTGAGAAGAGAATCCCATCGGTAATGAGCTGGCAAACAAAGGCTATGGCAAGTATAAGCCAGGCGTAGCCTCCATCCGGTGGTATTGCCATGTAAATCTGGAAGAATTTTATTACAACAAGAACAAGTACGTTCTTTCATGCACAACTCAAATGGACCGTTTCGTTTAGTTAGCTACAGCGATTTCACTTATGGTATCGATTGAGCGATGAGTAAGTTACTGCATCGCAAAGCACATAATATAAATTCAGGAGGAGTAATCCAGCTTAAGCCAGCGTGCGATTTTATTGAATTTAAATGTCGTGTCTATGAAAGATAATCAGGAACTTATGTCAATCATTTGACAGAGCTGAATTTCATTCATTTTTGACACTAGTTATAGCACACTTAAACTCATTTATTTCTGACACTAGCTTAAGCCCACATAATTATGACTGATTGATAACAATGTAAATGTTCAAGAAGAATTAATTACGTGCAAGCTTCCTTCTTTTGAAGTAAAGTACATGCTACATTTAATCACGAGAATGCGTAAGATCATTTAGCGCATTCTAGTGATTAAGCTCGCTCAAGTCAACTTTAGGTTCGTTCGCGCACGCGGTTTGAATCGAAAGCAATCGATATAAATCGATTGCAGTCGCACAAAGTCTATACACGTACTTACTCATCAGAAATGACAGAAAAAGAGAAAATTAGCAAAATAACGAGTAACGAGCAGTTCCTCTCTTGGCTCGAAACAGCTCAGAGAATTTCAACCGGCAAGTACTGATAAAAATGTCAAATGCGCAAAATTGGCAGGAAGCAAATTCAAAATCCGTTTTCAAAAATCAATTGTACACAAAAATAAAATATCTGAAAATAGAGAAATTTCGGTGCTGGTCGAATGTTCTCCTAGAACGTTTCAAATGTTGCAAAAATTCGTCATATAGATGAGATTTAAAAAATGGAAGTGGCTCAAAGTAGCTCGAAGTGTATCAACGTACTTTGGAGTATACTTTCAGCTTTCTGAGAGAGTTTCGCTCAATTTTTCGAGTTTGACAGATTTTTGGTGCTTGGCTGACGATCGGTAGCGTAAAAGGAGGTAGTTTAACGTCAAGCTAAACACTTGTGCGCTCGGATTGGTTGATAGAAATTCAATCGAAAAAGCGAGAACAGCAACTGTCATCTGCTTTTTAATCGATTTTGCTCTGTACTCTTTTCCTTAAAGCGCTAAGGCAACTGTAAGCCCCTTTTGGAAGAATTATGTGATTGACACAATTTCCCAGAAACAATTTGTACCATTCAAGTCCATTTGTTGAACGTTAACTGAACAGTAGAAGCCGCTAAGTTTGCAGTGAAAAATTAGGCACTGAACGCATCCATTGAAAGTATTAGATGAAATATGAAACGTTTTCTATGAAACTCACAAAAACCTCTGCCTTAGCGACGTTGGGATGATTTAAATCTTTTCCATGGGTTTTGTAGAAATTGTAAATACCCGTGTCTGAGCTGTGATACATTTCCAGCGAATTTTCAGATACACAAACGACATCCTCTTCGTCTCTAGTTCGATTGACTAGAATCGACTTGGGCATTGGAACATCTGCTTCTGCTGGTGGCGTTTGTCTTTCCAGTGGAGCTTCTGTCACATCGAATTCTTCAACAGAATCTAGTCTGCTAAAGTAGATGAGATTCGGCTTTAAAGTCATCAGTTTTCGTTTACTTACGGCGAGGACTTGATTTCATTTTCGCTGTTATCGTTGTCTTCATCGGTTCGCGTCTCTCTAAAACGAAGCTTTCAAAAAGTTGCAGCCGAAAGTGGTTTGTTTTTCATACCGGCTATCTTGCGATTCTTCTTGTTGGCCAACAGCTTCATTTCTGTGTAGAAATGCAAAATGTTGCTAAGTATACGCAACGCACATGTGTACAACTTACTTGTGATCTGCCATGGAGATTGTTTTTGTGGTTCGAAAAATGTGTTGTTTTGACAATTTGAATTGAAAGTCGATTACTCCTTGTGTAGTTCTATGTACGATTGAAGTAGTTTCAGCTCAGATGCCAATGGACGACATTGATCTGGTTAGATTGTCTTATTTCGCCAGCTTGTATCCGCGATATTTTTTTTAATTATCAGCAAGATGCACCACTCATTACTGCACCCCTCCAACCCAAATGTTTTTTGTTCGAACCGGCAAAGCTGTTCAAGCAAACGAAGCACTTAGTGTCAGCACTCAAAAATGCCCATGAAAGCTATTAGCACACCTGTGTTATGCTTACCTAGATAAACTCGAGCAAAACAAATAGAGATTCAGATATAAAAGCTTAGCTTAGTACTTAGAATAATAAGTACGGATTGTTATATCGAATACTGATTTTATCTTTATCAAAATTGTTAGAGCGGGTTTTGTAAAATTTAGCAGACAAAACACTATCAAATATTGCAATATTTAGTTTGGAAAATACTACTGCTCAAGTATTGAGATGAAAAACGCATACAAGTTATTGTTCGGGATGTAAGCATTACTTGGTTTCTAAAGTTTCATCGAAATCGAAAATGGGGTTTTCGAGACATGATCAGATTTTAAAATTAGGGTTTTTGGTAATACGAACTGAAAATTAAGGACGCAATAATTTTGAAAACATCGATTTTACTCTATGTTCGCATTTTCCTCAAAATCGGTATTGCCGTTTCCAGATAAACTAAAGAAAACTACATTTTTAAAGAAATCCTTTTTTCAAAAATCCATTTTACGGTAATGGTGTCTAAATATCAATATTTCTATGTATACTGCACCGTTCCTATATCAAGTGTCAACATTTCTGATAATTTTTTTATTTGCTGACAAGCTTGATGTTCTCAAGCCCAACCACATTCAGTGCCACCAACCGCCACTCTTTATTCTCTTCACAGAAAATTTATAAACAAATTTATTTGACTAGTCTCCATGGTAATTAAAAAAACCACGCAACTCATTAAAAACCTCTCCCGAGTGACTGTCGCAACTTGAGAATGTTGGGAGAACATTTTTCAAGCGCCATTTAATTAATATTATGCCAAAGCGCTCTTGTCGAATAATTAAATAAAATTGCTTTGCCTTGAATTTTGCAAATAGCTCTTGATGAGTGTATAGTATTTTGAAATTAATTTTCCGCCACACTCAAGTGGATAAATCCAAAAGGGATACAACATTTTAATATTCTCCTATATGCACGGGTGGATAGATGCGACGACACAGACTAAACGAAGGCTCTACATTTTCATTTCAATTTATTCCTATGGAGTGGTATATATGTGGAGAAGATGTTATAATTCAATTTTGTCAACATGGAATAATTTGATTTGATTAATTTGATATCCACCACCGACAGAAAAACTAAACCAAATATCAAAATTCACTATAAATATATTCTCTGCATATATTTGCATAACCAATTATTGACATGACAATTTGTAAAGAAAACACCACATAAATGGCATTTCTCTGGACAATTGCAATTAATTCGACTTGGAAATAGCTGACTGTGTCAACTGCATATTTGATTTCGAAATAGGTCCATATGGCTGTTTCACATCAGTAGGTACTTTTCATAAACTACATATCGTTGTTAGGTTATGTGCTCTTCTGATTCGTCTTCATGAAATGCCAAAACATTCTATGCCCAACTTGTGCCGCTTAATTGAATCACATTTCTAGATGAAACTTCGTAATTCAGTTTGTGTTCTTGTCGCACTGATGTCTGGTGACAGTAAGAGCTTGAAAACTGTTGTTTTACGGTCACTTCAATGAAAATAGTTTCGTTTATTTAACTTTTTGGATAGATGGTTGGGTATAAAGTTTCTCTGAGGTCAGTCTAAAATTAATGTTTTCAAATGTTTGACACATTCGCAGGATGATTTAGAGCACCAGTGTCAATTGTAATTAAGATTTTTTAGACTGAACTGTCAAGAGGGGAAATAAAACTTTCGGAACAGACGACAGTGTGCTGCCCCTACAATGGGCAGTGTGATTGGTTTCGTTGTCAACTTGAATGACATTTGTCTTGTCTTTCCAATATGTTTCTGTAAATCCTCCACATGCATTGAAATACTTGTCACTTAAACTTGAACTCTGACATATGTAACTATAGCTGTCACAGGTTGAAAAACTTCGAACGCAACCATGGGAAGCTTGTGCCCAGTGATAACTTTCCGCATTTGGCAGCACAGCCTTAGAATTATACTCCGCACCACAATGGCGCAGTTCATTTTGTTAGCGAAAACTTCTCGAATGCGGCCACAACGAGATATGCCTCTCTATACTAATAGCTTGAAGGGAATGGACCTTTTTTGTTGACGGCTGATTTGTCTTCGTTATTGCAACATTCAGATATCTGGCATTTAAACTGACAGTGACAACTGGACTTGGACTTGGACTTGGACTTGGACTTGGACTTGGACTTGGACTTGGACTTGGACTTGGACTTGGACTTGGACTTGGACTTGGACTTGGACTTGGACTTGGACTTGGACTTGGACTTGGACTTGGACTTGGACTTGGACTTGGAGTCGGACTTGGACTTGGACTTGGACTTGGACTTGGACTTGGACTTGGACTTGGACTTGGACTTGGACTTGGACTTGAACTTGGACTTGGACTTGGACTTGGACTTGGACTTGGACTTGGACTTGGACTTGGACTTGGACTTGGACTTGGACTTGGACTTGGACTTGGACTTGGACTTGGACTTGGACTTGGACTTGGACTTGGACTTGGACTTGAACTTGGACTTGGACTTGGACTTGGACTTGGACTTGGACTTGGACTTGGACTTGGACTCGGACTTGGACTTGGACTTGGACTTGGACTTGGACTTGGACTAGGACTAGGACTTGGACTTTGAATTTACCTTGGACTTGGACTTGGACTTGAACTTCGACTTGCATTTGAACTGTCGCTTAAGCTTTATTTTTGACCGTGGCTTTAAACGGTAATTGGATTACGTGCGTCTGATTTACTTTTCTGTATACCAATCAATTCTTTAACACTTCCCAAAAGTAAAAGGCCATTTCCCTCATTGTATCTAAACCAGTTACCCATCCAACATTCCATCAACTTAGACCCATAAAACAAAGCTCAAAACTGCAACTTTTCGCTTGCACCGATTCCGGCAACAACTTCAAATTGATGTTAATTTTACGAGTTGAAAAAAAAAACTAACTTTCCCAGGTGCAACAATTCGTGTGCTAATTCAAAGAAAACCCTATCCCTGTAACCCATTAGCCGAGATACCCCTATACACACTTACGTCACGCGCACCTGAAGTTAACTTCACCCACATTTACAAGCAGTCCCAGCGAAGCAACAATTAACCGAACGTGAAGTTGTTAACAAGAGCCTGCGATATCTCCCAGCTACCATTTTACATTTTTGCAAGATATTTCGAGTCCTTTTGCATTCAAAGGACTAACCCCATGCTACGTCGATAACAAACCTGCGCCCGCCAGCAGTACTTAGCACAACAATAGCGAACGAAACGAGAGTGGCTTTTGAAGATTGTGCGGTTGCTGATGATAACGATGATGTTGCAACTGCTGCAATTCGCCCGCTAGGGGGAGGCAAAACCAAAACAATGCGCGGGTATTACACCCGTGTATATATACCGAGGCGAACATCTATGTTAAGTTTTAATTAAAGTTTTGATTAAAGAAATTATGAATTTTTGCCAAGCAAGACCGCGTGAACTCCCCGCCGGCAGATTCATGTCGATGAAAAGTTTCGAGAATAGCAGAAAGAGCGAGAGCGAAACTACTTACAAGCACGATACAACAAGAGGAAAAACTGCGAGACACTGCAGCCGTAAAGAACCGAAGAAAAGCTTGTAGATATTATTTAAGGGAAAAGCAGGAAAGTGTTTAATTAAAGTTGAAAACTTTAAGGGCTGAGAACATGCTATATGCTGTTCGTGCGGCATCCTTGTTCGACATGCATTTGCACGTGTGTATGTGTGCTTGAAGACTTGGGCTATGAGCTGAGTGCCTCGTTGGAGTGGCACATTTCATTTGAATTCTGGTCTCATAAGAATGGTATTTAGTGGTAAACACATTGCAGTTGTTCAGCGCGCTTAACTATGTCAGTGGGTATTTTGAACTTGGTTGCGGGTATAAATGCGAATGACATGACGAACGTTCAACTTGGATAATGTGGGTGCACTGGGGGTTGATGTCATTGGTTTGGCACAATGGCAAAGGGTGTGTAGTTGTTGAAACTAGAGCTGTAGATGTTTCTTGTGCCAAGTGCTGTTTGGCACGTCCTGCTATAGCGCGACTAAAACTCGCCGGAATGGGGTGGGATCTTGCACTTTGATTCCGTATCGATACCACACAAAGAAATAAAAAAAAACGTGCCGAGAATGTGTTTCATATATCTGAGTATCGCCTGTAATGGTCGTCGATGTTTTGACCACTTGGGTATTCCCTCATCCATCTGAGATTGCTCAGAACCTGTGCTAATAATCACCCTTCCATTAACTTTACTAGCCCCTTTGTCTCTTCTATGATTTCATTTCACTTACCGTCCTCCCCTTCCATATCCTGTCTTTCTCCAACTTCAAGATCTAAGAACTCATATTAAAAAAAATACACCATATATATATATATAAGGTACAATAATCCATTATAACCGTTTTTATTTATAAAATTAAGCGTATGAATTCAAATCATTTTTATATAATAGGTAACTTACTTCATATGTCTTTATATACTAAGCAATTAGAATATGTATTTTATAACAGTTTCATTTTCACAGCTACAATTAAAAGAGTACCATACCTTTCATCCTTTTGTCGATGTGCGCACATTTACCCAGATGTTGACATAAAACAAATTCTGTTATTATAGATATGACACTTTAATTAGAACACAAATTGCTCATTTACATACTTATAACACTGTTGATTCCAATTGCCGTTTTAAACAAATTATAACACTTTTAACTCAAACTTGCGTGATATATTAATATATAGGCATATGAATCAAACTCAGGTTTAAGATGAGGCAAATTTAGGTATTATACAAAAAAAACTTTTGTTATTACTTATGTACTTCATGGTGTTTTATATGCTTTAGATTTATATTAGATTCTTGTTTGTTATATATATATTTATATAGATGCACGTTTACTCTCTTATTGTTAATATACATATAAAAAAATATATAGTTTTATACCGTTTTTGCGTTTTCTTTTATTTCAATTTAATCACACTGTCAAACTTTAGTTGTTCCATTCGTGGAGCGCAATCAGATGTCCCGTTGACGATAGGAGATTTTGATGAATCGATGATGACGATGACCAGAATTTTGTGACACGTGTAGAGAGATCTGCTCTTAACGGAGACAACTCGATTGACATTGCCGCTGGCTGATAGGATCGATGTGTTGAACGTGTGACGGTGGTTTGATGCGTGGGGACGAGGATGGGGTCGTCTGACGATCGCGAGCGAAAATTCTTATCTTGGAATTGACTTGTGTGTTTTACATATATGTATGGACTTAAAGGCGCAGTTTTTCGGGGAAATTATCGAAGACAAAAACAAATGTTGTGAGGATGACATAGGCAGCTTTGTTCGACCTTATGTCTTATGATATGAACACTTTCACTTGCACGATATTAGTAAAACTAAACAAAATCGTAATTGTTTTAGGACAAATAGTTAATCACTTAATTTTTTTGTTTTAGATTTAGTTTTATCTAATACTTTTACTCAATATATTTTTGAGATCGAGTATATATATTGTGCATGTACTTAGTCTGTCTTTTCGTTTCTCTGCTCTTTTTAAAGAGCGCTTGGTCTGCACTCCTTCGCTGCTCAGCCCAGAAAAAGACCGCGAGCTTCGCCGGAAAAGCCATCGTTGACCTCCTTGGGGGGTACAAAGATTAAGCGGTTCATTTCCTTTAAAAAAAATGCCGTGGGTGTGTCCCATATCCCTGTACGGAATTCCGTCTATGACGTAAATGCGTACGAAGACTGGGAGATTGACGAAAAGTCTTGTAGAAAAAAAGTCTTCAAAACGGAAACAGGTAGAAAGGTGTTTTCTGCCGAAATTTAAACCGCAAGTCCTCCCCCAAACTCCCTAATCACTGTAGCGTGGCTCGGACAAATCATGGGGATTAAGGCAACCTTGTTGTGCAATATTCCCGGGATGATATCACTATTTTCCAAACCGCGATTTAATACATCGGTTGGGTCACCTTTAGTTCCGCTAATGCGGAAATCGTTTGCATGGAGACCCCACTAGAGGAGGAGGGGACTAATGCTTTTTTGCTCTGCTCTGGGCCGTCAAAAAGTTACTCCGGACTGATGTCATGGTCGGAATTTGCATTGCAAGCATGTCAAAGAAGTTTATAAGCCTGAAGAAATAAACAAGTCAAAAGCATTTCCAATCCGTTATGTAAAACGTCAACCAGACCAATGACATTTGGAGCCCAATCTGAGAACAAAAAAAAAATTGTTGCCACCATAGCTCAGACTCTGCCCATATGCAGTATAAAGCTTGAGCGATTGCGCTCATAAGAACGCTTGACATTTGGTCCTCCTTCTCACTTTCGCTTCAGTTGAATTATTCGCGCCACAAAAGTCGTAAAAATAAAAATTCGCCAGGCGATAATTTACCTCACAAATGTTCTCCAACACGTGTCCAAACTTCTCCACCCACCCTCCGAGCCTATTCACGGCCAAATTCCAGCGCAGACACAGAGAGTTTTTTCTCTCTCCTGCACACAAATAACCGCTTAAATCATGCAAAAGGCAAGAAAATTCATAAAAAAAAAGAAAAAAAAACGAAAAATTGGGCAATATGCCAATTTGCGCATTTTACTGTTCATCTCGAGGGATTTATCCATCCAACCTGCTTTCGCACATACCTCCCTCGCTGGCCCCCTCGTTTATTTGAAAAGTAATAATTTCCAGCAAAAGAAGCGAAACTTTCACATCATTGATCCTTGGGGTGAAGTTTTTTTTTTTTGGGGTGGCGGGGGGAAAAGGAAAAGACCACAACGCGTATATACGTCTTTGAGTTGGAAACCACTTCAAAAGTTCACCACCCAACCCCTCTCATCAGCTCTCAGCTCCGTCTGTTTCTGTTGTGTGACCGTTTGAAAATAGCCTATAAGAGGATTTTGGACCATTTAGGCAAATTTTCATAGTCACACCGGGGGGAGATTATAAGTGCGTAGGCCATACATATATTTATATATATATATGTACATAAAACCCGCTTAAATTGTTTATAAATCCGCTCCGACTCTTTAGCTCATAATGGAGCGGGTGTAGCGAATAGAATCATAGAACCGATGGATGGGGGGGACGGTATGTTCATCTTCAAAGATGATTGCACCCCTGCCGATATTTAGCATCACCATGTTGCCATCCCTGTTTCCATACCACCCATCCTACTATACTTGAGGAAGTTTTCTTTCATTTTCCTTTCGATTGTCGGTCGGCAGCCCAGCGGAAATGTTTATTTTGCTACTTCCTGTCGTCGGTCGGTCGGTCGTCTCCGCCGACTCATTCCCCTTTTGTGTGTAGTCCGCATAATAGCTTCTCCATTTCAGCGATCATTATTACTTAAGAGGACCTCCTGCAGGCTATGAAAAATAGAGAAAAAATAAAACCAGAGTTACTCGTATAAAATTGAATTGAGATGATATTGAATCGAGGAGGTTGAGCGGCGCGGCGGAGACATAGTGACATTGTATCAACCTCCTTCAATATTAAATTACCGATGAGTCGGAAAGGAGTCTGGCGAGGAGGTAGCGCGTTCAGTGTCCTGGAATTGCCACAGGGTGACATGCATATTTCTACTGCGACTATCTTCGACACACTTTTCCTCAACGAAACGAGTCGGCAGCACATTCAATTTGAAAAAAGTGAACAGGAATGATAAAACGCTTTGCGATGTCCTGTAATTTGTAGTGAATGCAAAGGACACACAAACACAGAGGGGTATCTCCTTGGTTCACGGTGAATGCGACCCAAACAATATCAATGGGCGTACATATTGATTTTATTACCGATTTTCAGTTTATTTCCTTTTCGTTGTACAAATAAGAAATCCTGCCAAAAGGATAGATGGACGAAAATGTGATTTATCTGGAACGACAGCGGAAGGAAATTTTAAATAATTTTTCTTATACTCGTACGCCCTTCTGTGACTGAATTTATGAGAAGCAGAAATGTCATTTGAGTTGGGTATGAAGTGAATAGTTCCGAAGGGACGGGCTGCACTGACAGGTGGGGGGTATAATTTGTCAAAGGGGCTTCGCAAATTATCTGCGAAAGACAGTTTTGAAAATAGAACGGAAGACCTGTTTTAGATGTCTATCTCTATATCAGAGCTGCTCCACCAAGAGAGAGAGAGAGAGAGAGAGAGAGAGAGGGAGAGAGAGAGAGAGAGAGAGAGAGAGAGAGAGAGAGGAAAAGGGGCGTCTGTTTAAAATCTCTCTCAATTGAAAAAGAAACAATTTTTTTTTGCAATTTTTAGAGCGATAACCTGGCCAATGTCACTCAGTGTTTAATGTGCTGAACTACTGAGTGAGGAGTCTCGTTTTCGATTCACGGAAAGAACACAAACTACAAATGTTTTGCAATGCGCCACCTCTCGTAAACATCCGACAAACAGCTTCTTAATTCAGTCTCTTCATAAAATTCTAGGTCTCTTTCATTCGTCCCAAAAACAAAAACTCGATAAAAACGAATGGATAAAAGGAGCTTGGCCTAGGGTACGATCAGTCATTCGATATTTTTTGAACAACAGAGACGATTGTTACTGGCGAGGAGGGTATAACTCGCTCTCACACCCATACAACTCGAGTTGGTAGAATCCCCCATCAGCTAAGACTTAAACCACATTTAAAAGCTCGCAATTTTTTACTTTAAAGTTTATTCATTTCTATTCTAATCGCCAGTACTTTCGTTTTGGAAATGAGACTGATAATTTAACCGGTTCCTTAGCCGCTCCTCGTGTTTCGGTATCTCAAGTTCCTGATCGACACATTTCTCCTAACAGAAGTTGGTGCGGCTGTTGTCGTAGTTGTTGCTGCTGTTGTATTTTGTGCACTGACATAATTCCATGATGCAGCAAATGCAGCCAAAGCGATCAGCAAAAGGTAGAGTTTCATATTTAGAATAGATTGCTTTGATTTTTCCTCTTGACAAAGCAGTTGGGATCGTTGTTTATAACTCTCATCAGTTGGCTAACTGCTATGCTTTTATATCTGAATCTCTATTTGTTTTGCTCGAGTTTATCTAGGTAAGCATAACACAGGTGTGCTAATAGCTTTCATGGGCATTTTTGAGTGCTGACACTAAGTGCTTCGTTTGCTTGAACAGCTTTGCCGGTTCGAACAAAAAACATTTGGGTTGGAGGGGTGCAGTAATGAGTGGTGCATCTTGCTGATAATTAAAAAAAATATCGCGGATACAAGCTGGCGAAATAAGACAATCTAACCAGATCAATGTCGTCCATTGGCATCTGAGCTGAAACTACTTCAATCGTACATAGAACTACACAAGGAGTAATCGACTTTCAATTCAAATTGTCAAAACAACACATTTTTCGAACCACAAAAACAATCTCCATGGCAGATCACAAGTAAGTTGTACACATGTGCGTTGCGTATACTTAGCAACATTTTGCATTTCTACACAGAAATGAAGCTGTTGGCCAACAAGAAGAATCGCAAGATAGCCGGTATGAAAAACAAACCACTTTCGGCTGCAACTTTTTGAAAGCTTCGTTTTAGAGAGACGCGAACCGATGAAGACAACGATAACAGCGAAAATGAAATCAAGTCCTCGCCGTAAGTAAACGAAAACTGATGACTTTAAAGCCGAATCTCATCTACTTTAGCAGACTAGATTCTGTTGAAGAATTCGATGTGACAGAAGCTCCACTGGAAAGACAAACGCCACCAGCAGAAGCAGATGTTCCAATGCCCAAGTCGATTCTAGTCAATCGAACTAGAGACGAAGAGGATGTCGTTTGTGTATCTGAAAATTCGCTGGAAATGTATCACAGCTCAGACACGGGTATTTACAATTTCTACAAAACCCATGGAAAAGATTTAAATCATCCCAACGTCGCTAAGGCAGAGGTTTTTGTGAGTTTCATAGAAAACGTTTCATATTTCATCTACTACTTTCAATGGATGCGTTCAGTGCCTAATTTTTCACTGCAAACTTAGCGGCTTCTACTGTTCAGTTAACGTTCAACAAATGGACTTGAATGGTACAAATTGTTTCTGGGAAATTGTGTCAATCACATAATTCTTCCAAAAGGGGCTTACAGTTGCCTTAGCGCTTTAAGGAAAAGAGTACAGAGCAAAATCGATTAAAAAGCAGATGACAGTTGCTGTTCTCGCTTTTTCGATTGAATTTCTATCAACCAATCCGAGCGCACAAGTGTTTAGCTTGACGTTAAACTACCTCCTTTTACGCTACCGATCGTCAGCCAAGCACCAAAAATCTGTCAAACTCGAAAAATTGAGCGAAACTCTCTCAGAAAGCTGAAAGTATACTCCAAAGTACGTTGATACACTTCGAGCTACTTTGAGCCACTTCCATTTTTTAAATCTCATCTATATGACGAATTTTTGCAACATTTGAAACGTTCTAGGAGAACATTCGACCAGCACCGAAATTTCTCTATTTTCAGATATTTTATTTTTGTGTACAATTGATCTTTGAAAACGGATTTTGAATTTGCTTCCTGCCAATTTTGCGCATTTGACATTTTTATCAGTACTTGCCGGTTGAAATTCTCTGAGCTGTTTCGAGCCAAGAGAGGAACTGCTCGTTACTCGTTATTTTGCTAATTTTCTCTTTTTCTGTCATTTCTGATGAGTAAGTACGTGTATAGACTTTGTGCGACTGCAATCGATTTATATCGATTGCTTTCGATTCAAACCGCGTGCGCGAACGAACCTAAAGTTGACTTGAGCGAGCTTAATCACTAGAATGCGCTAAATGATCTTACGCATTCTCGTGATTAAATGTAGCATGTACTTTACTTCAAAAGAAGGAAGCTTGCACGTAATTAATTCTTCTTGAACATTTACATTGTTATCAATCAGTCATAATTATGTGGGCTTAAGCTAGTGTCAGAAATAAATGAGTTTAAGTGTGCTATAACTAGTGTCAAAAATGAATGAAATTCAGCTCTGTCAAATGATTGACATAAGTTCCTGATTATCTTTCATAGACACGACATTTAAATTCAATAAAATCGCACGCTGGCTTAAGCTGGATTACTCCTCCTGAATTTATATTATGTGCTTTGCGATGCAGTAACTTACTCATCGCTCAATCGATACCATAAGTGAAATCGCTGTAGCTAACTAAACGAAACGGTCCATTTGAGTTGTGCATGAAAGAACGTACTTGTTCTTGTTGTAATAAAATTCTTCCAGATTTACATGGCAATACCACCGGATGGAGGCTACGCCTGGCTTATACTTGCCATAGCCTTTGTTTGCCAGCTCATTACCGATGGGATTCTCTTCTCACTTGGAATTCTCCTACCTCACATAGCAGGGGAGCTGTCAATGAGCTACACAGAAACTGCACTAATTGCTTCAACGCAGATAGGTAGGCACTCCCACTTGCGACTTAGTTTTGTCAGCACAATTTCATATTACCGAAGGTATCTACTGTTTCGCTGCACCGTTGGGCAGTGCCTTCATCAATAAATTTGGATTTCGTCCTGTTGCCGTAGTGGGGGCGCTCGTGTCGGCAGTGGCCATTCTCATTTCCAGTTTCAGCCAAGGAACTCTGATGCTTGTCGTTTTCTATGGAGTTTTAAGTAAATTCGCGCCATCTGTTACCACAGTCAAGTAACCTCCGCTTTCAGCTGGCTCTGCCATGGGAATGATCTGGGTGTCGACGTCGTTGATCATCAACTACTATTTCGAGAAGTATCGAGCGTTGGTTGGTGGACTGGCTTCCTCTGGATCTGGAGCGGGTGTGATATTACTTTCCTTGTTGAACGTCAGCCTGGTGAAGGAGATCGGTTGGCGGAATACCGCTCGGGTGCATGTGGCGCTCTTGTTACTAGCCGGAGTGCTAACGTTGGCCTATACAGAAGTGCGACCAACCAAAGTTGGTCACTTTGTGGAGGTCAATTGTACGAAACAGCGAAATGTGACATTTCAACTCCCCCTCTTAGTACGTTTCAGATGAAGATACCGACGGGTCCGATAACTCGGTTGAAATTGCCTCTGATCGGTATTCAGTGTACATAATGCCAATACCTGAGATTATGAAAAGCGCGACAAGCGTCGTCTCCAGCGCCAAAAATATCGAACGGCGAATGAGTAACTAGCTGTCAGTTAAGTTTGTGTGGCGGATTTATGTCTCGTTTCTTGAAACAACACCTCTGTCATACCTGGACGCGACGGAACGAGGCTTCATTCAGCTAGCCTGTCCTTGTTTAGCCCGTGAAAGGCAGTCGGCTACCCCTGATGGAAGACGGTTCGTAATAAGTCACGCTCCTCTAGAGCGAAATGACATTTTTTACGACGGCTCTCCCGATTACGTCCGAGCTGACACCAAAGATCTAAGTGAGATGAAGGGAATTGAAATACTGCCCGGAAAAGAAGACAAAGCTCGAACCATCAACTACACACTTTCCGTGATGCGCCCTCCATCGCAGCCACTGCAGGGCGAAGGAGGAAGCCTCTGGAGCCCGTCGAAGATCAAAGCGGCGATTTGCACTCTTTTCCATTTGCAACTCTTAAAGTTGCCGGAGTTCCGCCTGCTACTGTTGGAGTCATTTCTCTTCCCAATGGGATTCAACATCCCCTTCCTGTACAGCGCATGTGAGTATCATCAAGATTTATAGGACGTGGCCAAAACTGACTCTGCATTTAAGCGCGGGCCGAGATCCATGATGACTTCTCAAACCTTCTACCTGTGGTGATTGGACTTACAAGCATCGTTCTGAGGATACTCATAGGATTCGTTGCGTACAAAATGAGTTTTCATTCGGCGTACTTGTCCGGCGCTGGGATGGTGCTGGGCGGGTTGGCAACCTTATTAAGTGGATTCACGGGAGCGAGTAGCGCCCTATTTCAATTTGTGTACGTTGTGTGCTTTGGCGCTGGAGTAGCGTGCTATTCTGCTCTGCGTGCCACAGTTTATGTGCAAGTACTGGGCCTGGAGAGGCTGACGAACGCCTTCGGACTGACTTCAATGGTAATGGGAGTAGGGGTTTTTATCGGCACAAATATTGCCGGCATTCTGAATGACTACTTTGGCGGACAATGGACGGCGTTCGTTTTTTCCGGAACCACCATGACAATCGCGGGACTATTGAAGCTATGCCTTCCAAGGTATGTGCGCCATCGAAGACTTCAGGAGGCGAAGAAAGCCCAAAAGAAGGTACGATTCGCAAGAAAAAAGTGGTGGCGCAGGTGTTTTTCCAAATAAATATTGAAAAAAGTTGAATGGTGGTTTTTTAGTTCTAAGAACAAATTCAAGTTTTAATATGCGGAAAGCTCAGAATGGAAAATATTGGCTATAGTGGAAGGCTGCATTCAAAAATGGTGAAGTGAACCTCACTCACTCACTCCATTTGTTTCTGGAAGGATATGTTTTGACACCACTATTTTGGAACAATCTACTCTTACCTAGTTGTCAAAAATTCAGAGAAAATAGACTAAAGTTTCATAAAACTAAAAGTACAAGAAATCGAAATGCAATCGCACCTAGGCTTAAGCTGGATTGAGTTTGTTTGGGTTAGAGATTCACCTGTTCTTATTAGAAGAAGAGAAGGGGATAGAGTTATAAGAATTAATTCATTTGAGGATATTTATTACTTGAACTTTATCTAAATATCATTAACTTTTGTTTGTATCATAAACTAGCTGACCCGGCGAACTTCGTACCGCCTAAAATTGATTAAATTATTAACATCCCTTTTGATAGTTGAACCTCTCTATTGAACGAACGAAACTCCCTTGGACAACACTTGTATGTTCACTTAAATGCCTCGTATAATTAATACACATACAAAGACCGTATATACATACAAAATTACAAACCTTCATATTGACGTTACCTATCATTTGAAGTTTCCAGAAACAAAATCGGTTCAAGCATTAAGAGAACATCAATTCAAGCACAATCCGACATTTCTTGATTATATATATATAGAAGGAGATAGATGAAACACGGAATGTGCCTACAGGCCACCTGTTGAGAATTTTCCGAATTTTCCTTTTTCCCAAACCATCCCTGATTCAAGACAAACAAAATAAAAAAAAATCTTTCAAATTCGTCGAACCGTCGAACAAAATGTATGGCAATTCGTGTGTTTTTTCCGCACACACAGCACACACATACATTTTCCGATTTATAACAAACTTCACAAAACCCATATATAGACCAATACCAAAGATGCGTGAAAGTTGGGCGATTTTAATATAAACATACACCTGATACACCTGATGTCGATCATTTTTTTACTGTGCTCTCCTCGTTTGGCTTTGAATCCGTCATAAATCAGCCTACTCGAATAAACTCTTGTTTAGACCATATTTTTGTAAGGTTTCATAGAAATGTTTGTGTTGATTATAAAACAAGTTCTGTGACTTAAAAATAACTGACCATAGCCTAACTGGTATTCAACTCAGTTGCAAGGTTTCTCGAGCACATCATTTAGAGAACATTGAAATTAAAACAAGTAAAAGTGTTATCATCGGCCTGGCCGATGCTTTGATACTTTCCACTGCATACAACTCATGCAAAGTTATAGGCATGTGTGGTAGTACGTAATTACATTGAACAACAGACAGAGAGACACATGGGTCTAATATTGATTTTGTATGGGAGGTACCAGAACAACTCGACCGACATTGCCCATTTTTAATACCAACCTGACGACGATAAAAATAAGTCCTTTCACCAAGTTTCACTCGCCTATTTCAATTCCTTTGCGCGCTATCGTGCTTTCAACAGACAGACAGACGGACAGACAGACAGACAGACCGACGGACGGACATGGCTAAATCGATTCAGAATGTGATCCTGATTCAGAATATGTATACTTTATGAGGTCTCCGATGACTCCTTCTTGGCGTTACAAATGTAATAACAAAGTGAATATAAAGGGTTTTTTAACAGGGACGCTACAAAAGTAGAGCGACAATTTCTTGCCGCTCTTTTGACATTTCTCTTCAGTAAGGTTTGCCATTTCATGATGGAAAGATATACGAGCCAACAACGAGTCGAAATTCGGAGTCAGTCGCCTCAACGTTAAGAGCGCTACAACCAATTTATGGTCGTCATAATCGTCCTAGCAGATCAACAATTGAGCGTCTAGTGGAAAAAATTGAATCCACAGGCACAGTACAAAATGTTCCCGTGCCAGTGAGACAAAGAAGTGCCCGTAGTGTCGAGAATATTGCTGCCGCTGAGGCTTCAGTTGAAGAAAGCCCAAATGTGTCTCTCACACGTCGTTCTCAAGCGTTGGGCATCTCTGTGACGTCGTTGTGGCGAATTTTGCGAAAAGATCTTGGCCTACATCCTTACAAGATTAAATTGACGCAAGAACTGAAGCCGCTTGACCACCAGAAGCGTCGTATGTTCGTGAATTGGGCTGAGCAACAACTTGAAAATGATTCGGATTTTCATCGAAAAATCATCTTCAGCGATGAGGCTCATTTCTGGCTGAATGGCTTCGTCAATAAACAAAATATGCGGTATTGGTCAGGCAGCAATCCACACGTACTCCATGAGTCATCATTGCATCCCGAAAAAATTACGGTTTGGTCTGGTTTATGGGCCGGCGGCGTCATTGGGCCGTACTTCTTCCGTGATGATCAAGACCGGCACGTTACTGTGAATGGGAATCGCTACCGTTCAATGATAACCGAATATTTTTGGCCCCAATTGGATGATATGGACTTGGAGGACATGTGGTTCCAACAGGACGGCCCCACAAGCCACACAGCGAATTCACAATCAATTTATTGGAAACCAAGTTTGGAGAACGTGTTATCTCACGAAATGGTCCAGTCGCTTGGCCGCCTCGGTCGTGCGATTTGACGCCGTTGGAGTATTTCCTGTGGGGCTACGTCAAGTCTATGGTCTATGCCAACAAGCCACCGGTGATTGATGAACTTCGTACGAATATCGAACGTGAAATTGCAGCAGTATCGGCCGATTTATGCTTGAAAACCGTCGAAAATTGGGTTCAGCGTCTGGACTTCTGCAAGCTTGCCCGTGGTGGCCATGCAAAGGAAGTTCCATACATAATGGCATAGAACGTACTTTCACAGGAATAAAGAATTTAATTGATATCCAAAACCGTTTTTGTTTTATTTATTTTGTAGCGCTCTTATTGGAAAACACTTTACCTTCCTGTGGAGGGTATAAAAATAGACTTTATCACTTAAAAATCAAAGTTAAATTTTGAGTTTTCGGATGAAGTTAACTCTGCCGTCGACCCTTCTATTGCTTTTAATTTATTTCTTGATAAGCTCCAATTTCATATTATAGTGAATAGTAGGCAGAGCAAAAGTAAACAAAGTAACAAATTAAAATGTCTCCAGCAATGGATGACCCCCTCTTTATTAAGTACTAGACAACCCTCGCCTGCTTTGCTCGGCGTTAAAATTTTAAGTTAAATAAATATTTATAACACCACAATATATGCTGTTAAATATATCTCTAAATATATACTGTTAAGTTCAATTGTGGGGTTGGGTTTTTCGTGCGTTTTTTTAATTGTTTTTTGCGCGTTTTTTGACGCGTTTTTTCGCATGTTTTTTCACCCGTTTCTTGACGAGTTTTTTCCCACGTTTTTATTCTTGGTTTTTTTTCGTGCGTTTTTTTTACGCGTTTCATCGCGCGGGGTTTTTGACGTGTTTTTTCCCACGTTTCTTCGGGCGTTTTATCGAGTGTTTTTTTCTCACGTTTTTTGACTCGATTTTTCCCACTTTTTTGACGCGTTTTTTGCGCGTTTCTTGACGAGTTTTTTCACCTATCACTACGGTGACCATTTTTCCAATCACATAAAAGAGGACATTTTTTTAAGTAAAAATAAGTATGCAGTCAAAAAAGGCGGAAGCACATTTTAACATTTGTAGAAGGTTCCTACTCGCAATCTCGCATATACTCGTATCTAATGGTATAAAGATGGTCTTTAGGAAAAAATGACAGCATTTTAGAAAGAAAGAAAGAGGACAGTGTGTATTGTTTTCTTTTAGTAAAAAAATCAGAGCGGACATAGTAGTGAAAAACAGGACTGTCCTCTCAAAAAGAAGACGAATGGTCACCGTACCTATAACCTTACGGGATTCCACCTCTGGTCTGATAGGTAATACGCATACACACAATGAAGTTCCGCACAGCAAAACCACACGACTACCGAAACAAACAGAAACGAAATTAAAATTTTAAAATGATTGCATTAGAATAGGTACAGAATTTATCACGTAAGCTGCTTCCCAGTGCTGCTTCACGTAGTGCAAAAAAAACAAACAAAAAATGGAAAATCAAAAAAATAAAGCCCATCGCAATTCTCTATCCCGTAGCTTTCGATTAGTGAAAGAATTTTTGAAATCGGTTCAGTAGTTCCGGAAATAACCTTTTACAAACAAACATTACCTCATTATTTTTATAGTGTGAAAATAAAAACAAAAAAAACGTTGCTTAAGTGTTAAATAAACATCCGAATAATTACAGACTTAAAAATGACCATGAAAAGTTATGTGGAGAGGTAAAAATCGAAATACCACAATGAAAAAATATATACTTTAGAAATAGATTAGCAAGAAACTCCAAAGAGGAATGGCGAGTTCTTAATGAAATACTTAACAAAAATAAATCTAAAATAGATATAAGTATTAACATTAATAATCTCACTGTGTATGAGCCGATAGAAGTTGCAAATTTATTTAATAATTTTTTTGATAGTGTAGGCTCTGAATGGTGTTTCAAATGAGAGTCATTGTGACTTTAATGCAAAGTGTTGCAAACAACTTTAAAAGCTCCAACCTAGCAAAAATGATATCAAGATAGCTGTTACTAAAAAAAAATTTATTTAATATTTTCTTATATTAAATTATATCATTGATATAGAAGATTTGAAAGTGAACGGACTTCACTTAATTTTTTAGTTCCCAGTAACCCGGGGTCAGATTCTATAAGGCGAAACGATCAAACGTTTTCGTGCGCACGAATGATTTGCCCTATGTTACACAAGCAAATTTCACCGTGCACACGAAAACGTTTGAACGTTTCGCCTTACAGAATGCCAACCCTGGGTACTCAAGAAATTGTATAATCATTTTTCAATTTTAATTTAATTTAAATAAATTTCAATTCCGTTGCAAAAGCGATTTATTCTTAATAACACAAGCATTATTCAACCAGGAAGCTTTTTCTTTAAAGAATTTACTTCGCTTAAAATTTATAAAATTATTATGTCACTCAAAACATCTATTTTCGTCATGGTTTGATAATACTTCAAGTTTTATACTAAAAAGTATTGCCTTTCATATTTCTGATGTTCTATGTTTTATTTTAAATTTTTGTGTGCATGAAGGTGTTTTTCCTGAGTCTTTGAAAACAGCTGTGGTGTTACCACTGCACAAAGAAAGGTGATTCAATGTCATTAAATAATGACCGTCAAATTTCCACCTTATCTGTTTTTTCGAAGGTCATTGAAAATGGAATTAAGTGTAGAATAATATCATTCTTAGATAGGACTCATTTGTTTAGTTATTCTCAGTTTGGCTTTAGAAGCGGTAGATCAACTGAAAGCAGTTTATTAAAACTATCGGGGGAAATATATAACAGTTTGAATGCTTCTCAACTTTCTTCGACTTTATTTATTGACATTAGCAAGGCTTTTGATATGGTGAACCATACCCTGTTACGAAATAAATTAGTTAATGCAGGTTCAGAGGCTTCATTCATGACTCGTTTGCCTCTTGTTTAAAAAATCGTTAACAAGTGGTAAAGTCCAAACATGTCATAATAATTTAAATGTAGGTGTTCCTCAAGGATCAGTCTTGGGCCCGATACTGTTTTTAATTTATGTGAACTCGCTGTTTATTCAACCTTTTAAAGGTTGCCGATGCTACTGCTCTTTCGAATTCTAATAAGAACTTTTTTGATATGTTCTCCGATGTTAATTACGATCTCGATATATTTACAACGACGATGGTTCAATTCGCATAAACTGATCATTAGCAACAAAACAAATTTTATGGTATTTATTACCAGGGGTGTGGTATGCGAAGAGCTGCCTTTATATTATCACTCGCCAAGCTGTTGTCGATTTTGATTGGGATATGCATATGATCATTTGACAGTCAAGTAAGCTGTAGTGACGGTTGCTTTTTAATTGAACGCGTTGACAGTTTTAAATACCTAAGCATTATATTGGACCATAGGTTTAATTGGAAGGAGCATACCGTCGTGTGCATGGCAAAACCACACAACTGACATTTTCTTGAAAAACCACTTTTTGATTGCAGCGTGATCTACATGTAAAACTCTACAATTGCAGTAGTAATTTTTAGTGGTGACACCTATTTTTAGGTAGTTTAAACTACTTTGAAATACCGCACATCTACAGTCATACAATTTTTTGATACGAAATATAACACATCTACATTTTCCCGCCAAAATGACTTGACACACGGTTTCCTAACTTCGTTTGTGCTTTCTTCAATTGAATATAATAACAAATTGTGTTATTGTCATACTGGTTGAATCTGAAAAAAGCAGCAAAATGGAAATGAGTGATGTCTCCTCGGAAGAGCTGGATATTGAGTATATTCTGCTTGAGTTGGCTAATCAGGGAGTTAAAACAAAAAGTATCAATAATCGACAAAATAAAATATTCAACGAGGACTCAATTCAAAAGAATAGTACTTGTGATACAGCAATTGTAACTGATTTAGATGAAGGATCCAACAAAACAATTGAAGGCTCTGATCAAGAAAGCTTGCATCTGAATTATGTCTCACCAGCTTCCGTTGGTGAAGCAAATGAAGCAATGTCTAACGTGTCTGAACAATCAGACAAAATGGTTTGTTTCAGTTTTTTTGGTAAACTAATTTGCTTCAAATGTTTACCTGCTCTATTCTCAATTTTTAGGAAGAGAATGTTTATGGAAATATCAACGATATGTTTGGAGAATCAAGCCGTCAAGTTCGAGAAAGCGGTAAGAAAAGGGAAAAAGCCAAAAAATTGCGTGAAATGGGTGAATGTTACATTGGTTTTCGAAAGCCGAATGGATCCACAAAAATTTATCAAGACTCTATAAAAGTTGCACGAAAACTTGGTCCACCTTGTCAATCTATCGCTTGCAAAAAATCAAAGGTACGCACTTGTTCAACATTTTCTGAATCGGTTAGGCAACGTATTTTTGATAAGTTTTGGCATCATATGAACTGGGACCAGCGTAAAATTTATGTAACGAATTTAATTAAACAAACCGAGCCGAAAAGAAGAACAACGGAAGATGTTGTTAATATGAGATCGAAAACTCTTCAATATTATTTGAAATCAGGTAATGAAGCTTTACAGGTATGTAAAATAATGTTCCTTAATACTTTGGGAATCAAATATGCTACAGTTCGGTACTGGATGAATAAGCAGGAATTTGGAATTGTAGAGATAACCGAATTCTCCAAAGGTGTGCAAAAACCATTTAAAGCGCAAAAAGAGTATCTCTCCAATTTTTTAAAATCACTTCCGACTGTACCTTCACATTATTGTCGAAAATCTTCATCTAAGCAATATTTACAACCTCCAATTCGTATAGTGAAGTTTTCGATCTATATAAACAAAGATGCGAGGATGAGAATCAAAAGGAACTTTCGAAAAGATATTTCTATCAACAATTCAGGATTCACAATATAGGTATCTTTAGCCCTAAAAAGGATCAGTGTGATCTTTGTATCGCACATAAGGAGGGAAATATTCTAGATGACGAGTTTAAGGTCCATATAGAAAATAAGAAAAAATCTCGAATAGCAAAAGACCTCGACAAAAAACTGGCTTTTGAAGGAAAAATAAACTTATTTTGCATGGATCTACAGGCAGTAAAATTGTGCCCAGCCATAAAAGCTAGTTCGTTGTATTTTAAAACGAAACTGATGGTACATAACTACACCATTTATAATATGGCTTCAAGAGATGTGAAGTGCTATTGGTTTGACGAAACCGACGCAGATCTATCCTCTTCAACATTTGCCAGCTTGATGGTAAAGTTCTTGACAAAAGTATTTACTACAGAAATCAAAGCTTCCAATTATTTTGTACTCTGACGGATGCACATATCAAAACAGAAATGTTGTGCTATCTAATGCCTTGCTCCGATTAGCAATAAAATATAATATCCTGATTGAACAAAAGTTTTTAACAAAAGGACACACTCAAATGGAATGCGACAGTGTCCACAGCGTAATTGAGAGCAAAGTGCATAATAAGGAGATCTTTCTACCATCGCAATATGTAACCTTTACCAGGGAAGCAAGATCAAATCCACGCCCTTACGAAGCTGAAAGCATTGACTTCAACCAAATATTGAATTATGCTGAAAAATCAAATTTTATATACAAAACTATTAGACCCGGCAGTCTTGCCGGAGATGAGGTCGTAACGAACTTAAAAGTAATTAAATACGACCCATCAGGCAAAATTTATTATAAAACTGATTACGACGATGACTATGATGAACTTCCTCAAAGAAGAAATACAAATGCTCTAAAGAATACTATTGAGTATTCAATCTTACTCCCCCAAAAAAGAAAAATTCAGCATTCAAAATATAAACATTTGCAAGAACTAAAACCTGTAATTCCTAAAGACTGCCACAACTTTTATGACACTTTGCCATACATTTTAGAAAAATAATTACGTTATTTTTTTTAATATATCTGTAAGTATGTATTGTGATAAGCTCTTTAAAGTGCAATTTAAAATTAATCGTCTCAAAATGTGAAATGTGCAAATTTTTCTTTATTTTCTTAAGTTTTTTTTTTTTTGTAAGTCTGCAATTTTGTAAAATAGAATTTCGTGTTCTGAAATACTAGAAATATCAAAACATTAATACATATTGCTTTTTTAAGTTTTTTTTTTATAAAATTTTAATACAGGAAAAATTTTTTTTTATTTTGAAATACCGCACATCTAAAAAAATATGCAAAAAAAAAAAATGTAATACGACACAACTGAATTTGTTAATAACTGCGGATATTTCTTTAAAAATAAATTTGATAAAACTATTCCAAACAACAAAATATTATTGACGTGTTTTTTTCTTAGTTATTAACTCAAAGTTATTCCCCAGTAAACGGTGTTAAGTGTCTCCTGAACAATTTGCAAAACGTCAGTTGTGTGGTTTTGCCATGCACACGACGATACATCCTATTTGAAAAGCTATCTAAATGGAGTTGTTAGACAATTATACCACCTTAGCATGTAATGCAACCTGCCTATTTTAAAATTAGTTTTTAATGGCATATTAAAATCGAAACTGCAATATGGAATTTCTTGCTGGGGTGGCATTTATTTCAGTACATTAGAGCCATTACTGATCAAACAGAAGCTTGCAATAAGAATAATGTGTAGAGTTGATCGCAGAACTCCTATAGTTTTAAACTGTTCAAACTGCTACTGCTTGTTCAAATTGCTACAAAGTTTTAAAGATATTTTTTGAAAATACCGGGTATTATGAAGTTATGAAGTTAGAGTTCACGATAGTCACAACTTGCGTATCAATACCAGAAACTTCGTAAATGACCCAACAATCCACAAAATACATTTTTCACGTTTTTATTATGTTACCGGTCCTCGTCTATTCAATAATTTACCAGAAAACCCTAGGGGTGAGAGAGTGAAAACAGTATTCTTAAATAGTATTAAGAAATGGCCTTTTCCGTTTAACCACTCTGAAAAAGATGCTTTTTTAACACCAATGATGTAACAAATTTCTATATATATATATATTTTTTATTCTTTTCATAATTATACGCAAATTACTCTTGTATATCCATATTTTGCAATTTTCCACCTTTGTTTTTGTTTTGTTTTCCCCATCAACAGATATTTTTTGTATTTCTTTAATATAACTGGTACTGAGCTATTTCCTTCAAAAAAACTTAAAGCTTAATTTAAACTGGATTGCACATTGTACTAAATATTTAAGTTTCTTGATTTCGTTTTGGAAGTGACACTTTTAATTTAACCGGTTCCTTAGCCCCTCCTCGTGTTTCGGTATCTCAAGTTCCTGATCGATACATTTCTCCTAACAGAAGTTGGTGCGGCTGTTGTCGTAGTTGTTGCTGCTGTTGTATTTTGTGCACTGACATAATTCCATGATGCAGCAAATGCAGCCAAAGCGATCAGCAAAAGGTACAGTTTCATATTTACTTGTCAGAGCAGTTGGGATCGTTGTTTATAACTGTCTTCAGTTGGCTAATTGCTAAGCTTTTATATCTGAATCTCTATTTGTTTTGCTCGAGTTTATCTAGGTAAGCATAACACAGGTGTGCTAATAGCTTTCATGGGCATTTTTGAGTGCTGACACTAAGTGCTTCGTTTGCTTGAACAGCTTTGCCGGTTCGAACAAAAAACATTTGGGTTGGAGGGGTGCAGTAATGAGTGGTGCATCTTGCTGATAATTAAAAAAAATATCGCGGATACAAGCTGCCGAAATGAGACAATCTAACCAGATCAATGTCGTCCATTGGCATCTGAGCTGAAACTACTTCAATCGTACATAGAACTACACAAGGAGTAATCGACTTTCAATTCAAATTGTCAAAACAACACATTTTTCGAACCACAAAAACAATCTCCATGGCAGATCACAAGTAAGTTGTACACATGTGCGTATAGTTAGCAACATTTTGCATTTCTACACAGAAATGAAGCTGTTGGCCAACAAGAAGAATCGCAAGATAGCCGGTATGAAAAACAAACCACTTTCGGCTGCAACTTTTTGAAAGCTTCGTTTTAGAGAGACGCGAACCGATGAAGACAACGATAACAGCGAAAATGAAATCAAGTCCTCGCCGTAAGTAAACGAAAACTGATGACTTTAAAGCCGAATCTCATCTACTTTAGCAGACTAGATTCTGTTGAAGAATTCGATGTGACAGAAGCTCCACTGGAAAGACAAACGCCACCAGCAGAAGCAGATGTTCCAATGCCCAAGTCGATTCTAGTCAATCGAACTAGAGACGAAGAGGATGTCGTTTGTGTATCTGAAAATTCGCTGGAAATGTATCACAGCTCAGACACGGGTATTTACAAGTTCTACAAAACCCATGGAAAAGATTTAAATCATCCCAACGTCGCTAAGGCAGAGGTTTTTGTGAGTTTCATAGAAAACGTTTCATATTTCATCTACTATTTTCAATGTATGCGTTCAGTGACTAATTTTTCACTGAATACATGTACTATGTTCCCACCAACGTAATTTAGCCAAAGTGATTTATAAATCACGAAAGGCGTCTCCACGGAACTTTACGTGTTTTAGTGTGACATTTTTGTCAACTTTGACATTAGGTGTAACTTTCAATATTGTAAATTCGTCCACTTCGGACCAGATAGTTCTTTTTTTCTGTTGTTTCTGTTTTGTTGCCATACCTGCCAAGAATAAAACAATCTTAGATTGTATGTAATTAATAAAAATATTAAAAACTCACCGAAACTTACTTAACGACAAATACAAAACGTATAGCGTTTGACAAATCGACGCAATTTTATCTTCGTCATGCTTTTTCAGTGCTGCCAAATTTGGAGATTATTGCATTTTTTCGGTCTAAAGAATTGGAGTAAAACTCACACGCACAGAACTTAAATGTCTTCGTCAACAATTATAATATTGCCAGTTATATGGATTCTTCCTTCTTTTTCCTATATAAAAAGGATTTAATTTTTATTTTTGGACTGAAATTGAGTTGTAAACAGGAAATAATTGTATTTTTACGTGCGGTCTTCAGGGCACGTTCTGAAGGGTCTTAGGCCCAACCCTCAGTAAGGGAAAACTACAGCTACACCTTGATTTTTTTTTCGACCGCGCAGCGCGTGACATAAATCGTAGGTTATAATTTTCTTGAAATGGTCAATTCAGCCGTTCAGAGGTCCAAACGTTTTTCAAAAAATATCGCAAAATCAAATGGATGCGACAAAAAAATTCTAGACTAAGAAGGGTCCTACAAGGACCTCTAGCCAACGAACTATTTATTTTAAGAGTCACAATCCAGCATAAGGAAGTCTGTGGTGTAAATCTCAAAAAGGATCCGCTGGCCCAATTCTTCATAACAAAACATCGATTTGTGTACAGGAGGTACTATTTTTGCTCACCTGTAAAGAAAGGTCCATTCGCGTTCTTTCACGAGCCAAGCATTAAAAATCTGTCAAACTCGAAAAATTGAGCGAAACTCTCTCAGAAAGCTGAAAATATACTCCAAAGTACGTGGATACATTTCGAGCTACTTTGAGCCACTTACATCTTTGAAATCTAAGCCATATCACGAATAAATTTATAACTTACCTTTTTGAAACATATGAAACGTTCTAGGAGAACATTCGACCACCACCGAATTTTCTTTATTTTCAGATATTTTATTTTTGTGTTACAACTGATTTTTAAAACGGATTTTGAATTTTTTTTTCTGTCAATTTTGCGCATTTGACATTTTTATCAGTACTTGCCGGTTGAAATTCTCTGAGCTTTGTCGAGCCAAGAGATGAAACTGCTCGTTACTCGTTATTTTGCTATTTTCTCTTTTTCTGTCATTTTTTGTGCGATTGCGATCGATTTATATCGATTGCGTTCGATTCAAACCGCGTACGCGAACGAACCCAGACCTCTTTAAACGAACGTCGTTATAAGTTATATTTACTATAGGATGCATTTGTGATGGCGAATCATTGTGATCTCAGAGTTTCTTTTGACAGATGCTCAGTCTTTTCTATATACAACTTTCCATCAAGCGCTATTTACTTACCCACTTCTTTACGTAAAATCAATTTCGGGACCAACATTTCTTGCGTAAAACTCCTGTTCAAGATAAAAACAAACAACACAATCTACTTTATACAAAAATTTATATTTATTTTTATATTTCTCGATTTTTTACCTTGATTTTTGTTTATACACTACAATTTTACAATGTATTATGTTTGCGGTTTTGCGTACTTTTTTTTTCCTTTCATTATATTTATAACTATTTGTTTTACATCGTTTTTTTTTTATACGAAACGTTATAAATTATTCGAAAAACTATAATCATTAAGGTACAGTATCTACAATTGTTGATGAATTTTTTTTCAATATAATAACCTCTGCATTGTAAACTACTTTTTTGTTGTCTTAACTTTGATTTTGTTGTTCACACAAGAAACAAAATAAAAAATATTTTTTCTCATTTTGTACGGTTGATAAATTTATTTTTGTTAGTTTTTGCATTTTTCCTTCAACTTTATGAACAGCATTCCGAATAAGTGTTTATCTACATATATAATTGTAATTCATAAATTTCTTTGGTATTCATTTTTTTCTTTGTTTATAATTTTTTTTTTATGAAAATATGTGTCATTCCATCATTACTTAGGGCGGTAACCAGTACAAATATTACAACTATGCTTTTTTTTTTGTCAAATAATTGTTAGTTTTCCAATAAATTAAATTTTTATGATTATGCTTACACGATTAGCTTAGGACTAATTTTAATTATTAAGTTTTTTTTTCAGTTTTCTTTTTCTTAAATTTTGTTTTCGGTTTAGTGATTTCTGTAGAGTTTTGTTTGCTCTTTACGGGATGTAGTCGTGGTAAATAAAATGCGGATGATCGGTGTACCACTTTGATGGTGTTTTTGTTAAATAACTATACTTAATCGAATTGAGAGTTGATTATATTGTCAAAAGTCCTATCTTAATATTAGAATTTTGGGAGTTGTGTTTTGTTCAACGTTTTTACTTTCGAATCTATATATACGATCTTTTTTTTTTTTGTTTTTCAAGCATATTAGTGTGGTTTTCTTTTTTGTTGTATTTGCTGCTGTTTATAAGAACTCAATTTAGATAAATATTTTTGCATTTCTTCTTAGACGTGGTTGGGTTTTTAAATATTGTTTGTTATAGGTTTTTTTTTTTTATTAAATACAATTTTGTTTTATTAATTTTTTAACCTTAAATTTAAGTTTATTTACGTTCATGTGTTCGACCTGCGGAAGAGAGAAGGGGAGGGTGTTAGCAGACATTTGGATGGACTTAGATGGTTCTGTTGAAAATGTTATGTTTGTAAGGATTTGTGGGCGTTCGAAATTTTACAAAAAATTTACAAAAAAAGAAACAAAAGGAGATAGGTGACGGAGTGAAATATTTGAGTTTTCTAGTAGGCCCGCCAAATTGGGCTATTTATCTGAAATTGGTCTAACTTTTTCATGAATTTCCGACACCAAATTAAGTATGATGCGGAATCAGAAGAACTATCTTCTACAGGGAGCTCCTGAGCCCTGAAGAGATGAAGAAATCACCTGCTAGCAGTTTGATTAACTTTATTCGGAAAGTAGAGAGACTGTTAGCCTAAACAATATTCTGACCCTATGGCACAATCGATCTTTTAGGTCGACGTGCCTTTTATCGCGCAGGCGAGTCAGAAAGATTTAAATAAAAAAAAAGTATGATGTGATATAATTATAAGCCTGAGCTTTTTTTCTTGGGCGACTATTTTTCTTTTCCCCTGAACATATCATTAACGAATTCATAAACTTGTTACTACCTTCCATTCACTGATTTTACTCATTGATTTTGACATTTCAAATCAACTTTATTTTTCTTATTGTTTTTTCTTTTAAGAATGTGTTTGTTTTTTGTTAATTTTAAAATAGAATACAACCTTATTTATTAAAATTTGCTAAACACGCCTAAACTCCTGTATAGTTATGCAGTGTATAAGTATTTATAGGTACAGCCTTTATACACCCTTCCAAAAATTCTTATTTATAAACCAATTTTCCATGCATACTAGTTATACAGGGCTTGCGTCGAAAAAGGTACTGAAAAGGAGAAATCTATTACATTTATCTGTCCGAAAAGATAAAAAAAACTAAGCAGCTTGTGCGAAATGCAAATTCAAATACAAATAGGAAAAGGAATTACAAAATTTAAAATTAAAAAGAAAAAGAATGATTTGGGACTCGTAAGAAACGGTAGTTTTATACAAATTAAAACGAATTTTTAAAACAACTTGAAATATCTCATTTTAGCACATATTTCCTTTCGAGGACACTTGTAGAATCTTGAAAATTGAAAATAAAAATGTCGATACAATCTATCCAATTTATTTTTGATTTCATTTAAAATAAAATGTGACAGATTTTTTAAGTCAAAATGACATTTCGATACTTTTCCACCTCTATACAAGCTCTAAACAACGTCCAATCCCGTTTAGCTTATACAAGCTCTATACAACGTCGACAAATTTTTATAAATAGGGTTTTTGCGTATAGAGGCATTTTAAAGGGTGCATAACTTTATACACTCTTTATAATACGTTTATAAATAAGGCTGATAATCTTTTCGCAGTTCAAAAAAAACTTTGTTACCTTTTTAAGCTCCGATTTTAGGCTACAAAAATTTAAATTTTTTTTATATTATCTTGTATTTGGCCACAAAGAGCTCTGAGTGGAAATATCAGATAATGTGAGGTTGGAATTCTACTTGTCCCACAGATCTTTATTCCCTGATATCGTAATTACTAGATTTTTTGTAATACTCGCAGTAGAAGGGCACATTAATCAAAAAGTTAAGTTTGCAAAGACAGTACCAAAAATGCAACCATGCTCACACGTCACAGCAAAGTCGCATTCGCAACACTTTATTCTCAATTTCGACAGAGAAATTGATTTGTTGTTTCCTGCAACAGCTGCAGGAGGCGATGCCTCATCCTTGGTACACAAATTTTGTACAAAACTGCTTATAGGTGAACTTGTTTTTTATTGTCCGTACATTTTTTGGGAGAAGTGCGCAAAATGAAGACACAGAAAACAACTCCCTTAAGCGACCCATACACGCGACACAAAGTCTGCACCGATTTCGTATTATGTGCTGACCTATTCATAAATTGTTGTTACTGATCCCGTGAGCTGCAAAATGACTCCTATAACCCCGCGCCACACAAAATCCTTTCATCGGACTGTCAGCCCACATCGATTTTTGGCAAAAATGTCCCATTGCATTATATATATCAAACAGTTTGCAATCTGTCACTCTATTAGGCCTGGTTTTCACCGAAATGAAATAAAATTTCACATATTTATGCCACAACTGCCAATGCAAACAAATCAGCCTGGCAAAGCTCTCATAACTCTAAGCCGGAGGCTACCTTCCCTTTGGAGGACATCATATCTATAATTGCACAATTCTCTTTGGCAACGAGTCAAAAAAAAAACCGACTCTCATCCATCATAAGCGTAACACAATGAAGGCTAAAAATAAAACACAAACACATATGTAAAAAAAAAAGAAACGAAAATCCTTACCAATTGAAATAGGTCAAAGGCGAATGGCATCCCTTCGCGGAGCCACACCACTTGGACTCCTGCAGCGCCGGGCACGGTCGTCCACCTCGCTTGCCGTGTTTGATAATCTTTCGATATCGATGCATCTCACCGATGCCACAGCTTTTGCTGCACGTACTCCATGGGGACCAGTGGCCGACGCGACAGTCACGTGACCGACGCCCATTTACACGTTTTTTATGCGGCTGCTTGTTATTCCTGTTGTTGTAGCTGGTTGCGATACTTTGTAGGATGGCATTCTTATCGTTTTTCGGTACAGCGTTTGTCGCATTGTTACTGAAAGAAGCAAGAACAAAAGAGACAGTTAGATAGATGGTTGGTTACCTAACAAAATAATCGCACAAATTACAATTTAAAGGGAGGATTGTCTGTTCCATATTTTTGTTGAATCGCAACAAAAAGGATTTTCATTCACAAGAGGGACACAAACAAGAAAAATCGTACAAGGACAGCGCCACACACACACCCCCATAGTCAAAGCGACTTGGCGTTATTTGTCCTGATTTCTATGTCTGCTTGTGCCGTTTCTTTCAATTCATTATTCATTTCAACCTAAAAGGATTCAAAGAAGGAGTTTTTTTTTTGTCCTCTCTCTCGTTTTCCTTCATCCATTTTACTGTGTTTTGGTTTCGCCGCTGTTATTGTGCAACTGACTTTTATTAATAGTTGAGCGAGAGGTTTTTGTTCCCTTTAACATGATTTCTTTATTTTTCTTTTTTTTTACATTGGGAATCAAAACAATTGCATTGAAATGGAATTGCGAATTTTATTTGTCATTGTGAGGTTTTTTTTCGGTTTTTTGTTTTGTTCTGCTCTTTTGCTAACTGGTGAGCCTTTTAGAAAAATAAAGTTTGGTTTTGTAGCTTTCAATTATTCTGCGAAATTAAGTGACAAGGCGTTTCGGTGACAAGTAAAATTGACATGGCATTGTGGGTTTTTGTTAAGGGTTGCGGGAAAATAAATCTAAAAAAAATATTTGGGTCATGACGATGCTGATGGTTTTGGGTTAAGACATATTTTTATTGATAGTTCTTATTAAGCTTGTGGTATTTTGTGGTAGGCACTCAGTGACATCCTGTCCGAAAAATATTTACTAATGCTTTGGAGGTTGGAAGGGCTTTCAGAGTTTTTTTTATTTATTTTTATTTTCACTGTGGGTATGTTTATTTTTCTGTTGTGGTGGCCTCGGGCTTGATGATGTGACGCAATTGGTGGAGGAGTACAATTTTAAACAGGGAAATTTCGGACATATTTTTCAGATGGATGTGGTTTTCTAACCAAGGGTTTTTCTAGGGACATTATTTAAAAAAAAAACATATTTTTTGTCGATCGACTCCTTTATAGGCAAATATAGTCACCGCCCAAGGGAGTTGCCACTCTATATGATTCTCAGTTATTGAAGTAATGAGGGCATGTTGCTATACTGCCTTTTTTTTAGCCCGCTTTAAAGGTCACAGTCAGAAACGCTGCTCTTCAGCAGTCTTTCCAGGCCGAAAGCGTATGGTATTGCTCATCTGTATACAGGGTGACCCAAAATGTATCATCCTATCGGAAGATGCTGCAAGCTTTGCAAATGGTGGCAATTATAGTTCTCTTGCCCCAAAGGACTGCAACAACACGCGACATTATGAAGAAAAGCCGAAACAACATCGAGTGTGTGTTTTTGGTCCACCCTGTATAACCCTTCCATAGCCACCTCGTGCATGTACAATTGAAACAACTGAACTTGAGTCCGCACAACCAATTCCGGGCTGCGTGGCTCGCTTTCCTCGTGGTATAGACTCAAAGCTTCAGGGCAACATTTTTTGACAGCACCCTGTGTGATTAGGAAGCACCCAATTGGTTTCTTTATAGTATATCGCTGTGCTACAATTGAATGGGATTGAAATGACCATGGATGAGTTGCCCAGTATAGTAATGGCAGGTGGGTAGGGTATGAAGTGGCGGCAGATCAGTTGCCTTTACAAAAGGTTGCACCTTAATAAAGTCTTGGCTGTCGAAATGTTCTTTAAGTCAAACAAAATAAAAAGTTTGCTAGGCCTAGCTTCTGACAACCATTCGTTTTGTATGAGGTTTTCATTATTGGGACTACTGCAAGGATCTACAACTTTATGCCAAGTCCAAACGGCTGATTAAGAACTCTTTCATGACAGTAAAACTCACGGATGCTTGTCAAATGTTCGCGAAAGGTGGCCCAGTAGAAAAAAAACATTAAGATTAAATTTTGTGTTTATTTGGTGGTCCGCCTCGCTTTGTAGTCCAACACATTAACCACTAAGCCACTGCACCTACTACTGTTCTCAAAGTCGGTGAAGGAATTTAACAAAGATCTTCACTTGATGCATTTTTTTCTAACGAAGCAAAGGGCCTTAGGTTAGGCAAGGTTAGAGTGGCAGGCCGCCTCAAGTGCAGCCTCACTTAGGCCAAAGTAGGCCCATTGTGATACCACGGGATCGGTGCTCTCATAAACTACCCGTTGAACCAGCCGGAGCTAAGAATGAAGCGTTGGAGGCAGTTGATTCCTATGTTCGCGAGTTCGCTGAGATTGTACAAGAAGTATTCTCCAAGGTATAGTTTTCTACGGAATGACAGTGCTGGACACGTGCAGAGAAGGTGAAGAATATTCCCCTCCTCCTCCTCGTCCATACAGCTTCTACAGAAATCGTTTGCGGGGAGACCCAACCTGAGAGCATGTCTCCCTATGATGCAGTGTTCCGTGATGACACCTACTAAAGTGTTTACCATGGGTCTTTTCAGTGCAGTAAGATTTTTTGAGCGCTTGAGATCCAGCTGAGGCCAGATCTTTTTTCGAGGTGTGGCACGTTGTACAATTAGAATCGGCAATTGAGGGCAGTTGCGGAATAGAAGATGACAGAATCCAGGGATTTAATCGCGGCTTGACTGTCGGTAAAGATGGTGATATCCTTTACAGATATTACATTATACCGAAGCCACGACAAGGCCTCTTTGATCGCCATGATTTCCGCCTGGAATACACTACAGTGATTAGGAAGGCTGAATGCGATTTTGCAATCTAGTTCATAAGAGAAAACACTCCCCCCGACTCCTGTTTGGGTTTTGGACCCGTCTGTATAGATGCAGACTGACTCCTTACGAGGCACTACATCATTCTCCCAGTCACTCCTGGAGGGTATGTAGGTTTCGAAATTCTTATCGAATTGAAACTGAGGGAGAGTGTAATCAGTTTCTTTTGGAATGCATTCTAATGTACCTGGAATAGACGAGTGACCAGTTTGCCGACTGGTCCACAAACGAATTGCTTTTATCCGAGTGGCTGCGTTTGCTGCCACTTGTTTGCAATAGATGTCTAGCGGTAGCAAGTGGAACATTACGTTCATGGCCGCAGTTGGAGTGGTCCTTAGGGTAGTAGATGGCCTTCTCAAGGGCAGTCGACCATACGAGAACGCCATATGTAAGTATAGGTCTGATAACGGATACATATATCCAATGTGTAATTCGAAGCTGAAGCCCACATCTGCTTCCAATGGCTTTTTTACAGCAGTACAGAGCCGTGGTGGCTTTCTGAACTCTCCACAGAATATTGGGGTTCCAGCTTAGTTTGCTGTCTAAAACGAGGCCCAAGTAACTAGCCGTGTTAGTTAGCACCAGAGGGGTGCCGTTTAGTTTATGGGGTACAAATGTGGGAATTTTGTATTTCCTTGTAAAGAGGACTAGCTCAGTTTTCTGAGGATTGACCGCCAGACCATATTTATTGGTCCCTTTAGAGAGCTTAGAGAGGGCATTCTGCAAGAGATCTCTAAGTGTATTGAGGTGTTTTCCTGAGACAGCGATAGCAACATCATCTGCATAGGCAATTACCTTGCATCCTTCCCCTTCCAGTATTAGAAGTATAGTTCATGCACCACTAGGTTCTAAATAAGAGGTGAGATTACGCCACCTTGAGGCGTACCCCTACTGACGAACCTCCGAGCCGAGGCCTCGACCAGCTTTGAGTTGATGAACCTGTTAGTGAGCAACTGGCCCACCAATCGATTTTTCAATTCGAAGGCCCGTCAGTGCGCCGAAAATTACCTCTGCTTCGACGTTGTTGAACGCTCCCTCAATATCCAGAAAAGCAGCCAATGTGAATTCTTTGCAATCGAGTGATTTTTCAATGGAAGATACAAGTGAGTGAAGGGCCGTTTCAACCGATCTCCCTTTACTATATCAAAGGGCCTTACCAATAAACATTTTTAGTTTCGACTCTTAATTTTAGTAGTTCACAGTGGCCATATTTTATATTCCACACAAATTTCGCAATTGTGAGCTTCTGTAAATTTAAAGTCGAGACTAAAATTTGTTATTGGTATCGCGCAAAGACTATAAAAGCGTTTTCATTCAACTCGGTGGTTGAACAGAATCTTCGAGAGTGAGGCATACTGTAATTAGAATCTTACAGGACACGTCAGACTTCTGTCAAGCTTCGTTTAAAGATAACCACACAAATGGTTAGAGGTCCAGAAAGCTTGTGACCAGAAAGCCCTCTTTTATACAGAGATCAACATTTATGTAGTTGAAGTGTCGCTAGTCATCTGATGGGCCAATGGACCACTGTCATTGTGTTTAACGCCGAATGTGTCTGCCATATAACGTAGCTCCTGAATCGAAGTACTTTTTAATCGGGCAGGAGGAACGTGCCTGAGTGTATAGTCTTTTAGTTACTGACTTTTGTTCCATTTCCATATATAAGAGGACTGTTCTCTTGGTTTGTTGGCACAATTTAAAAAAAGGATAGACAGGAATGCTACCTATCAAAGCTGACCTCTTTTAAAGACGGATCCTGTTGTGTGCCTTATGATCTTCTGAATCTAGATCCACCAATCCACCAAAACTACCTATTGACCTTTTACTGATGTCGTAGGGCCGAACAAACTTCATTATCTTATCCATTATTGCATTCCTGGTCTCCCTATGAGATGAGCTCTAACTCTCCTTATTCCTACAACCAATTCAAACTTTAAGTCACATAAGGCTTAGGTCGGCAGGGACCCTAAGCAGTCGACGATCAGTACAACAGTAGTTGAAAATAATAAATTCGCGCAATGGTCCATTCGTTTAGTTTTTATTTTGTATTAGTTATAAAATCGCAGTTGAACGCCTGAATTGAGTTAGAAAACGAGAGGCCTTGAGCCCCAACCCAGATAAAAATTCTAACTGTGTGACTGTGTTGCGTTAAAATTAACGCCCAAAACATTGGTCCTTTTCATCCCTCCAATTCCTGACCCATTTTCCTATTTTCTTTCGCCCCGGTAGGATGACAAAAACAAGTTGTCTTACAGCCCAGACTGGCGGTCGGGAATCTCGCAACGAGTGGACGGACGGTCCCCAATTCGCGACGATCAATCGTCTAAAGGCCGCGTGTACCCATCCTAAATACAAATTGAAGAAAACTAAATAGTATTGTAAACGATTACTTCCAACTACCTGGGTTCTGTTAGTTTAACCTTTCGGCCCGGAAGTTCACTCGACACTAGTATTTTGGTCGCGAATTGCATATCCACTCGTAGGATTGTTTTAGAAATAATAATAAAAGTAATAAACTAATCTGGTAGGGGTTGGTAAACCTAAGCAACCACAGGGTCGTTTAATCGAACAGCACGAGATCACTTTTGTGAATACTGCTTGAATGATTGTGGATCATAGTCGGAGAAGAAGCTGTCGATCGCGGGATGCGAATAGCTGTCAGAGCGGCTGTCTTACTTTTTGGTTAGCCGCCTGATAGACAGGACGCAAGAAAAGTTTAAAAAGAAAAGGAGTGTTCACAAAAGTGGAAAAAAGTAGAGTAGAGGAAATTAAGAAGGAGAATTTTAAAAGGAGTAATTAGGAAAGCGTTCAGTGGAAATAATTGGACCGTGCCGAATCCAGTGGTTGTAGCCGGAAGCTTTTGACAACCCCATTCTTGTTTCGAACGAAGGAGATTCTAAGTCGCGCAACGAAAAACAGTTGTGTAAAGCGATACTGAGAGCTTCCAGCTCTGTGATAGTTTTCTAAAACAATCCGTGGCCATTCCCCCATTTTCAGTTCTTCAAAACTAATCGAAGTCAATAAACTTGTGAAACTCCCAGTTGTGGGAAGATAATGGAAAGCTTTTAATTCATTGTTTGGTATTTGTTTATTACCATCGATAATCATCGTTTTTTCAAAGACTGCGTGGCGCCCTTATTTCAAGTTATAAAGGGTTTTCCAATGAGAGGTATATTGTGAATGACCCGCTATTTCGGTAGCTGTCACTTTTGCTTTTATTCTTTGACAAGTAGAAACTACGCCATTACTAAAAATGGAACGATACACGCTTCAACAACGCATTGAAATTATTAAAATTCACTACAAAAATGGTGAAAATCTTGCAGTCACAGTTCGCAAAACTAAAGCATTTTTTGGTCGTCGTGAAGCACCTTGCCGGACCGCAATACAGAAATTGGTGAAAAAATTCGAGCTGTTGGGACAAGTTAGTGATGTGAAGAATAAAACCCGTGCACATCGCTCAAGAACAACTGTGAATATTGCTGCTGTAGCCCAAACGTCATTACACCGTATTTTGCATAAAGACTTGGGTCTTAAGGCTTATAAAGTTCAGTTAACACAAGAACTCAAGCCGGCCGATCATCAACAAACGAAACCATTGATCTTTTACGGGAAAAGTTTCCGGACCGTGTTATCTCTCGAAGAGGTGATCACAATTGGCCACCGAGATCTTGTGATTTAACACCTTGCGACTTCTTCCTTTGGGGCCACGTGAAAGATCGTGAGGCTATCGAGGACACAGGGCAGCCACTTTGCGATTTGGTTATGGAAAATTTCATGAAAAGAATATGGTCCTGTATGCGTACTCGTGGTGGCCATTTGGCTGATGTTGCTTTTCATTATTAACGGCATACCTTCCTCTTTATTATGAAATAAACATCCGATCATTTATCTCAAAAAATGGAATTTTTTTTTGAATACCAAAATAACACCTCTTTTTGGAAAAACCTAGATCACTTCCCTTTTTTTCGTAATTAAAAAATTCTGTACAGTGATCAAACCCACACCCAGCTGACTAGCCAAATCGCGGCATCAACGTGCCGCTTGTTGCACTTTCGCTTATTCTCTTTTACCCTCGCCATTCGCTTCCGACTTTACAGATCGGAAGAAAATTATCATTTCGACCTGTGACCTCTCGAGCAGCGGTGGCTGCATTTATTTATTCGATTTGTTTACGCTATAGAATCGTTTACCAGTTTTCCATTAAATTTGAAGTGCAACAACTGTGTTGTGTTTTTACTGCCTCACCTCTCCCAAAAGTCTGATAAATATCCGAGAGTATAAATCTAAGAAAACCCTCATTTCAGCCACTCGGATCCAGCACTAAAATGCGCGTCCCTTTCATTAGACTCTAGAAAATAAGAGATACCTTGGAAGCCTTGATATTCCAAAATGGTATGTGGTGGCTCAAGGCAATTTTGGGCGCCGTAACACCTCCTGACAGTTCATTCGAATAATTTGCTCATTAGAACTGCTTAAATCGCGGTGCAACAAAAATCAGTCCTAGTCAAGACCCAAACCCCAATCATACAGCAAACTTTTTCAAACAGTTTCAAATTCCATGCCACTACGTTCCTCGCAAGTTCTCTCCTCCACCACTGGAGCCATATCCGTGGTAAAAGCCCCCGTTTGCATAAAAACCAATTCACGTGAATTTGTTTAAATATAATTTGATCGTTCCGACACAGATTAAGTGATTTTGAAAATTGACATTTCAATTTTATGTAACGATGCCCTTAAGTGGCGCATCAAGCTCTCTCTTATTACCCGTTTGCAGACATTTATGTTAGTGTTTCTTTTTTTTTAATTAAACTTTTCAATTTGCGAACAAAACCACGTCGCGCATCAAATTTCCAATTGCATGGCTGTATATCCAGGGTACTTTGGCGTGAGAAATTAAATCCTTAAACGTTTATTCCCCCTGCGCAAGGCAGTGTTCTTATTCAAGGATATGATTTCATTTGAGGAGAATCAATAGCGGTTTAATGGCAGAGAGCTGCAAAGGCAAACGGGAAAACAAACTCCTTAAACGAGGGCAAAATGACGGTGTCTCAGCATCATCGCCTCCTTGCAATTTGCACAAGGACTCACCAAATGGCGATATAAGAAATAATGGCGCAGGAGGAGGAGCAGCAGACCATTGCTAAAATGAAAGCATTAGAATTCCAATGTCGCACGAAACGATTCGTAGGAATAGTCTGCGATAGAAGGCATTTTTTTTTTGTTTTTTCTTAAAGGACTTCACCTTTTAGTGTACGCAAAAGCAGGAGCAACGACGACCGACGCGACGGTGGAGAGAGATTAGCTTTATTACTAATTGTTATAGGAAAATAGAGCGGCGCTCAAGGACTCCTCTGGGCACTCAGTGACTTACGTTGGATTCATTTTCGCCAGCAGCTGGGAGCGTACTCGATCCCTTTCCGTCACCGAACCGGGAATGGCGGTCCCCACCTCTGTTTGTCGTTCACGTTCGATACTCGCTGACAGTTCGTTATTCATTTCGACGTGATTGTGCTCGGATTCAAGGTGCGTCTGTGTCTGTACGGTCTCGTAGCGGCGATCGTCCTCCACGAAATTGAACACTTCGCTTAGTTCGTATTCCTTTAGCTGTAACGAGAGAAAGAGAGATGGGGAGAATGAGAACATTTCGCAATAAAACACAAGCAAATTGGAAAGTGAGAACGAGACGAGAGTGAGGGAGGCAACAGCCCCTCTATAAGAAAGGATGTCATGTGTAGGAATTTCTACAGGCAGCCGGCGCTATGCTTGGGAATTGATTTGTGTGAAGATTTTTGGGTTCTTCCTCGGGGGTTTTGAGCTGTTTGAAAATTAAAGGATTTCCACTGCTGGATTATGCGATTGGAATTTTAAAGTGAGGCAGCTTTCGATTAGATGGTATTCGCAACGGAATTTACATGAATTAGTGAGTGCGAACATGCAATTAACTTACAAGGATATACACTTGAGCGAAATGTGCACACGAAGTTTGGTATTTGATGAGCAAGTTTTGCCAACTGGGTCCGCACGGTCTGGAGGAAATTGAAATGTTCAGAAGGAATCGGGGGATGATTGGGCTGGATGCTGGAGTAATTGCGGCTTCGTCATTTTATTAGAGAAGTAGCTTTAAGACCTATGACGTTGGAATTTTTTTTTTCAATGTTCAACAGGATTTTTCATGTGATTGGCCAGGTAAAAATTCTGTATGGGTTAAAATTATTTTTACAAAATTCCACTTTCAAAATTCTGGGATCAATAAAAAAAAGATTTGGAAAATTTTTCAAAATCACGCGCTTTTTAACATTTCTCAAACCATTTTTTTATTGTTTGCTGAATTTTGTAAAGTGGAGATAATTTTCTTAATTTGATTTTTTTTTTTTAATATTTTTTTTCGATTTTAATTTCATTTAATTTTTATTGTTTCTTTCTATTAATTTTTTTTTTTGATTTAAATTTTCCTTTTTTTAACTTTTAATTTAAATTTGTTTTGTTAAAATTTTAAATTGTTTTTAATACTTTTTTTTCCTTTAAATTTGAAAAGCAGAATTTTTGTTTGAGAAAACAGAATTTTTCCAAGCAGAATTTTGAAAGCAGCATTTTGATCCACTCCCAGTCGCTGGAATGTGTCGAGTTGATCGATAAATGCCATACAAAATTCAGCCAAGTCCATTGCTAGAAGAGGTATGAGAAATTTTCGTAAGATCCATTTGGAGGTGGAACTGAGGTGAAAGAAAGAGCCAGGTCTTGGGAAAGGTTTAACCACCTCTCTCGGTAAAAAGATATACCTAATCACTGCTGAGGCAGATTTCCCTACAAGTTCTAAAGAAGAATGAAGCACATCTTCTTGGTGGGGTTTGTTATGTTAGCGGAGGCGGAGGAGATTCACTACGAACTGCAGCGCGAAAAATAAGTAATAAATAATTAAGAAAAAAAAGGAGATGAAAAAGATAACGAGGAAGTAGAAGAAGAAAAGCAAAAGAAGCAAATAAAGAAAAAGAAGAAGAGAATGAAGAAAAAGAAAGAAGAGGAAGACGAGGAAGTAGAAGAAGAAAAGCAGAAGAAGCAAATAAAGAAAAAGAAGAAGAAGAAATAAAGAAAAAGAAAATGAACATGAAGATGGAGACGAAAAAGACGCTGAAGAAGAAGAAGAACAGCAAAAACAGCAAAACGAAGGAGTAGAAGAAAACGAATTCCAAGAAAGAGAAAAAAAAAGAGATGAAGAAGAAGAAGAAGAAAAATCATCTCTACTGACTGATCCACACCAGCAGCTCAAGTTTTGATGAAGGCTTAGCACCGCGCTCAGAGTCCTATAATTTTTAGCTTCAATGATAAAATTCAACATTGGACTTGTAACTTTGTTTACAGAAATATGCACCTAACACGAGAAGCAATCCACTTCCACTACAAATATTTGCGGCCTTGTTTTGATGTGTCACATGCCGCGAGGGACATACTTGCAGCTCCCTTAAATTTGAAGCAACCAATGAGCTGAATAAAAACCAACGAATCACCAACTCACCTCCTAAAAGCCCCCGCTATCAACAAAACAAAACTTCAGCAGGCATAATTGAAATATACACTTACACAGCCGCCCTGCTGCCGCAAAATCAATTATATAAATCTCCACTCTTAATTGGGATATAATTCTCGCCACAAAACATAATAACTTCTTCGTCCTTCACTACATACAGATATCAAACGCGATGTTATTATTTGACCCTCGCGCACCCTGCAACGCATATAATCACAGCTAATCCGGAGGAGCTGTGCTGCACCCCCTGTGGTGAATAAAATCACTACCTCGCTGAGTAAGTGGCGTACAGAGGGTAACAAAAAAAAAACTACGAAAACCGCACGAGAAAATGATAAAATGATCTAATAAAACCCAGCGAACCCAGTTGGTCGTAATTATTTATTAAAACGCTCACACACCCACGAAATCACAGCTGGGATTGGAGCCTTCACACTCCCAGTATACCTACACGATATGTACTAACCTTGATGAACTGAAATGTTGCCATCGGTGGTAGGCGTTTACTCTTCGGATAGAAGAAGCTCCCTGCTGGATGGGCCGGATATCTTGATGTGATACGATAAATAACTCCTTGCGGGCTAGTTGGCCAATTGGGGGCGGTGAATGTGAATCCATTATCTGTGCCAGCATCAAGCGGATCCATTTCGACGGTAACCGTATCGATCCAGGAGCCTCCAACGCAGAGCTGCGAAATGTAGAAGAGAAAATGAGAAAAGGATATTCCGGTTAATCTGTGTTTTTGCAAAATCCCTTATTAGACGACGACGATGACGGTATACGAGTACAATATCCTGGCAATAAGAAATAAATGAGTGCATATTAAAAGCGGGGGGTTCCTGTGTATGGGTTTGGTTTGAGGGGAAGAAATATTGCACCGTTAGGAGGCTGCTGATGATGATTACGGTCCAGGGACTATTAAGCGCAATACCCTATCTGTCTATTGGACTGGTGGGGTTGTCTATATGTTCGTGTGTGCGTGCGGTGAGCATTATGTGGTAGATTAACGTTTTTGAAGCGAAAAATCTGCGATAGATTTGCAATTAATGGAGATGAATTTTCCGCCTCCCCATGGGATGTGTATTAATTGATTTCGGACGATGCTTTGATTTGCACCGCATGTCGGGGCCACAGTAAAAGGTGTTTGTCGGATGCAATACGGTTTAATGGGAGGCGCACAACTGCCTGCAGCTGAGATGGTGCTCTGTGGTATTGTCTCCATTCGTATGGATTCGCGTTTATTGATGAGACAGGATTTTGAGAGCCTTCTTCGGTTTCTTTTTATTAGAAGAATGGTATGGTAATTCTGAGGTTGTGGAAAGCCCACAGCAGTTGTGGAAGAGCGACAGGTATTTCGGCCGAAAGTATAAGAGGACGAAGGTCCATTTTGGCAGCGACAAGCGGAAACAAACAGTTGCCAGCTCCATCTTATAAGACGTGTTTTTTTTTTTTTTTTTTTAAATAAGGTTAGTTTTTCGAATCGGCAACACTTTTTGGAGCGAAACAGTACTTTAACTTAACTGACTTAAGCTTTTATTGGTTTGCCATTTGACCACGAGTAGACTTATGATATATGGTCATATGGTCCCAACTCTAAAATGAGAAACCTTCCAACTGCTGATTTTCTTTAAAGGACTGTTCTTGGAATTGGCAACACTTTTTGTAACGACACCCGATTTCACAGTTAGTAACTGATTTGTCCTCGCATTTGTTTGCCATTTTACCACAGTAGACGTACGTTTGCTACTTTAGCAAGAATATAGAATTTGGATACAAGGTTCCAGCTCCCAGAAAACTGATGCAACAACTGAAACCATAGAAAAGGTGTTTTTTTTTTTTAAGGAATTGGCAACACTTTTACCAGCGACAACTACTTTGACAGATAGTGACAGATAAATTCTGCTAACCTTAAGCAGATTTACTGAGATACGACCTCAGCTGCCCGAAAACTAGTCGGAAATTAGAAAGCATAATAAAAGTACAGTCAAACTTCCCTAACTCGAATCACCACTATCCAAGGTAAAAGTTCGACTTATAAAGACTTCGACTTACAGAAATTATATTTTTTTATGGTTGTTAAATTAAACTGCAATTGTGTATACTTGTATATTTATTTTAAAATACGAAAACTTTTCACAAGTTACAGAGTAGGTATAAAAGAAATCAGAAATAAGTGACTGAAAGTTTCCCTTTATCTTGTTATTTTCAACAAAAAGAGATTCAAGTTTGTTCAAAGCCTTATAGTGGTCATCAGTGGTAGTGTCACTCGTTTGTAAATATACATTCACCGTTTTGAAGGCGTTTTCTACATCGTTCTTGGAAGGATGATGAATAATTCCTTCTACCGAACCCTCTTCATCACTTTCTGTTGCGCTTAAAATCGGTTCAACTATTTCAGAGCTATAATACTCAATAATGTCGTTATCTGTCGGAAACTGAAAAAAAACCAGTGAAACCTCACTGTACACCATATAAACTTACTTGGCTTTACATTGATTATGCGCGACTGACACAAAAGAATTAAAAACAAAAGGAGAACATAAAACAATCATTTTCGGTATTTCCCCGCACAGTAAAATACTCAAAACAAGACAAAGACAGAAACAAAAATAACCAAGCATAATCGGGGGTTTCCCCTAAAAATTCGACTTATGGAATGGTCGTGCCATAATTTTTATTCGAGTTATGGAGAAATTCGAGCTATAGAAGTTCGAGTTACGGAAGCAGAATTGTATGCAATTTGCCACCTAAATGCTGTTGACACTCGATTTAGTTCGAGTTATAGAAAATTCGAGTTATAGAAGTTCGAGTTATCGAAGTTTGACTGTATTTTCTTTAGAGCTTTGTTTTTTGTTAGAGCGATTATGATATTTTTGCTTTCACCGAGACATGGCTCTACGAAAGTATTAACAATGAAGAGTTGTTCGACGTTTCCCTATTCTCCGTTTTTCGCTGTGATCGATTTGATGTGACGAAATGCTGTGGAGGTGGGGTACTGCTTGCTGCGAAGCGCTCACTCGGAGCTGTTCCTCTCGAAATAGATGTTGTCAGCGTTGCAAAACAATTGCATATAGATCAAATATGCGTACGTCTTAATAACGTTGGCGGAGGTTTGCTGATATTTTTAAGCTACATCCCACCTGCAAGTTCATTGTTTACATACAAAAAACATTTAGAAAATATTGATTGGGTTATCGCTATGCCTGAATTTATTAATTTTAATATATGCGTACTAGGAGATTTCAATTGCGGTGACATTGTTTGGTCACCCTCAACTGATAATAGGTTATTGCCAAGCTTGTTATGTTCTGAAATTGAAATTTCGTTAATTGATTCTTTAATGTCTATTAATTTATCTCAAATTAATTTTGTTGCTAATTCGCTTAATAGATTATTAGACCTAGTATTTATTTCTGATGATTTAAATGCATCTGTTATGCAATGTTGTCCTTTACTTAAAAATTCTACTCATCATACTGCAATTAATGTTTTTATCAAAACTTACAGTTATAACAATTTTTCAACTTTTAATTCTTCAAAGTTTGTATATAAATTTGACTCTGATAACCTTTCTCGTATGAATAATTGCTTTGGTAGTATTAATTGGTCAAATGAATTTTTGTGCAAAAATATATCTGAGAAATTCCTTATATTTAAGGTTATTTTTAACAAAGTTTTAGAAGAGTGTGCACCCACTGCCCGCAAAAAAGTAAATTCTCACCCTGCTTGGTATAATACCAGATTACTAAAATTAAAAAATGCTAAGAATACTGCTCATAAAAAGTTTAAGCTGTCTAATTCTGTTAATGATTATGCTGTTTTTTCCCGCCTGAGAAAAGAGTTTATTTTTTTGTCAAAATTCCTTTATAGTAATTACATTCACTCGGTTGAAAGTAACATTATAAGTTCCCCTACGACTTTTTGGAAATTTATTAACTCCAAACGAAAAAGTACTGGATTCCCAGCTGTGATGAAATTTAATAGCAAACAAACCAGCGACCCCAAAAGTATTGCCGATATGTTTGCTGAATATTTTCAAAGTATTTACAATTCCACATCTTCAACTTCTATTGATTTTAACTATATCCGTTCCCTACCATCTGTTTTTGATTGCTCGTTGTATACGTTAGACGTCAGTGATGTTCAGACTGTCTTAAATAGTTTAAAACCAAAAAGAAAGCCAGATATTTTGGGATTTTACCCTATCGTTTTACGTTTTTGTTCTAGCTCACTTTGTTTTCCGTTGTTAGATTTGTTTAATGAATCCCTTGTTAAGGGAATCTTTTTAAATGAATGGAAAGTATCTACCATAGATCCAGTATATAAGTCGGGTACTAGACATCTTGTTTCTAACTACAGACCTATTACTAAACTCTCGGTTATTCCGAAAATGTTGGATAAACTTGTTAAAGATAAGCTCGCTTTTACAATCAAGCAACAAGTCAGTAAATACCAACATGGTTTTTGGAAAGGCAGATCCACTGTTTCAAACTTAGTGGAATTCACAAATTTTTGTATAGCGTCTTTAGAAAGTCATAAACAAGTTCATGTGATTTACACTGACTTCGTGAAAGCGTTCAGCAGAGTTAATCTAATGATTCTCTTAGAAAAATTAAGTGCATATGGATTTTATGGCCCTTTACTTCGATGGTTTAATTCCTACTTGCATGGCAGGACACAATATGTCGTTATAGGGGACTATTTTTCTAAGGAAATCCTTGTTACTTCAGGTGTTCCTGAAGGAAGCCATATAGGTCCGTTGTTATTTTTACTTTTTATTAATGATCTACCGGACATAATAAAAAACTGCTCCTGCCTTATGTACGCAGATGATATAAAGTTCTTTAAGAGAATTGTAACAATAAACGATTGTTTACTTCTACAAAAAGACTTGAATACTTTCATTGAGTGGTGCTGTTCAAACGATTTAATGTTAAACATCGACAAATGTGCTTGTATTAGCTTTAATAGAACTTTTCATTCTATTTTTCCACAATATTCTTTAAATGGTAATAGAATAAAAGTAGTTGATGACTTTAAAGATCTTGGTATAATTTTTGATGCCAAGTTAAGTTTTCATTTACACGTTAACTATATAGTCTCCAGGGCGAATTCCCTATTAGGGTTCATTAAAAGGAATGCTACAGACTTCAAAGATCCGTACACTCTTAAGGCATTATTTTGCAGTATTGTGCGCCCCGTTTTGGAATATTGTTGCGTTGTCTGGGGTTCCACTACTGCTTTAAATGTACGCAGAATTGAAAGCGTTCAAAAGAAATTTTTAAAATTTGCTCTACGGCACTTGTTTCGTAATAATGGAGTTGAGGTTCATCACTCTTACCGTTCAAAATGTCTTTTACTTGGATTCCAAACTCTTGAATCGAGGAGAAAAATGTATAATGTTTTATTTATTCGTGATATCTTATCTGGAAGTATTGATTGTGAGAATCTACTTATGTGTTTGAATTTGTATGCCCCTTCTAGATCTCTTAGATCAAGACCACTTTTATTAGAAAACAGCCACACTACATTGTATGGGCAACGCGAACCTATCTCAATTTGTATTAAATTGTTTAATCTGTTCTATTACGAGTTGGATATATTTTTGCCCAGAAATATTTTTAAAGATAGATTAATTTCGCTTATCAACAATTAAATTCATGTTTAACTTATTTATTATATAACTAGATAATAGTATTGTTTTGGAAATCTGTGGATTATAAATCGTAGATTGAATAAATGAAATGAAATGAAAAATGAAATGAAAAGTAGGCAACCCTTTTTGGAGCGACAACAAATTTCACAGCTGACAACTGATTTGAGCTCATACTAGTCAAACATTTCATGATATTTTTACCCACGTTTGTTATTTTACAAAGGGCTTCGATAGGCAGCTACAGCTGCTCGCAGATGTACACATTTTCACATTTGACTTACAGACAGCGCATTCCTCAACATAGTCGCGACACTTTTATGCCAAAAATCGGACTTAAGCATCAATGGCACTAATTTGTCATGTAATAGTGTCAATGATGACATGGCTTTTACTTTGATCCGTGTTAACCTCTTCCATTTTAAACTTCTGTACCTCTATAAGAAGGGCCTTGGGAACTTACAACTACCTGGGAGACTCACGACTCCGTCCCTCATACGTTTCCTAGTCTAAATGACTCAGCCTACTGCTGGTGGTCTACACACATCAACTCTTTCTTCTATAGTGTGAAAGAGATCCACCCGATGAACGTATCAGCTACCTACTAATCGATTACTCATACTTTGACTCTTTCACTTTTAGGATGAGCTTGGCTAATAAATTTTGAACCTTAAGACTGCGTTATATGAATAAACCTCTTTTCGTGATTTGAGCACTTTGAATGTCTTCTTCTACTGGACAAATATTCAGGAGGAGATGCCACGTCTCCTGTAATTTGGGGTTGAAACTCTGCCAATCAGTTTAGCAACTCAGAGTTGAGCTTGTTAGCTCCGAAGATTGTTTATTTTTAGCTCCACTGAAGTTTTGTAGGTGTCTGCTTAAGCAAAGAAAATTCAGATTTCATTACAAACATTTTAGAAGTTGTGAAAGTCGGGGGAAATGCATCGAACTGCATCGGAAAATATGTTTTTTAAGCGGAAGTCGATGATCTTTGTATGTCTGTATGGACTCTGAAAACTTCCTGATCAAAATGTGCAAAAGCAGGTTCACACCGTCAATAAAATTGGAAGATAGCTCAAAGAATTCTCTGTATAAATTGTAGACAAAGGTTTTTGCTTCTAGATAAGGTAAATGTTTGCCAATTGTCTCGTAGATTTCTGAGTTGTTGTTTTTGTTGTTTCTGAGTACAACTTTCGTGCTCCAAAGAGCAGAGAAGCCGTCGAGTCAATATGCCAAAGTTCGGCGACTACATTCGCAGGGCAATTGTGGTTATTTTTGCACGACAAGAACTATCTGTCAAATAGGCTACGTTTCCCACAACTATTCAATGACCGTAATCGTTTATAAAACCATTTTTTCTTCCTTGTAGCGTTTTAAGACCCGCCTGTCACTGTTTTATTTATTTATTTTCCCAAATCGACTCCTTTTCAAAATTTCTTTCGCTACAATTTTCGCCTGAAACACAACTATCCCATGAACTTCTAAAAGCCTCCAATTGAACTGCCAAACTTGGTCTTTCCCAAGGACACAACTCCCCTCAAACAATTTTCTAAAATTCCCGCCTTAAACGCGCTATCTGAGACAATAGTACAAATTCACTCGGGCGTATGTGCGACATTTCCTGCAATCTCATTAGGCGACCACAAGCCGCACCTATCCATACCTATGCCAACACACATTTCGAAGACATCCGTATTTATCGCTGACACATGCCAACAGTTTCCTTTAGCAGCACTTATCTCTCCAAGGACTCATTAAGCGCAAAAATTACTGTGACAGGGAAACAAAAATCGCCCACCATTGTAATTTGCACCCTCTTCCACCACCACGCACAAGGATAAACTGATTAAAATCTCAATCTAAGCACACTTCCCGAATGAATACAAATCACTCTGTTACATCAATTGCGCCATCCACTTGATTTTAATTTGATTGTTCATTTACCGACATGTACTTCCGTCAGCGTCGTCGTCGTCGTCGTCGTCGCATCCTCGTTTAATGATAATCTAGAACAACCCACAACAATAGTAATTGATGTAGGCCGTCTGTCCGCATGTGCATAGGCTCGTACCTGAAAGGAATCGACTCCGATGAACCAATCCGGCGACGGAACAATACGCGTCATTAGGGAGACCAAACTGTGATTGCTGTCCACAAAGAATTTCGCCTCATTTCGGCCGGCTCCTGCGGTGATCGCCGACACTGTGAACTCGTCGAAAACGCTTCGCTCAGCACGCGACGACGGCGATGAGGGGGCTGCGGACGAGTAGTACGACGACGTGGATGGAGATAATGATGCGGATCCTGAGGATGCCGCTGATGTAAATGAATTTGCTCCCACTCCTGCGGGTGATTGCTGCTGCTGCGTCTGTGATGTAGACGATGATGATTCGAGGATATCTGATTTGCCGCTCTCAGCAAATTGCTTGACACCCGCCGAAGCTTGTTGTCCTATGTGGAATAGCGAAAACGACGAGTCATGGGTTCTTCCTGCAAAGAAAATAAGAAAAAAACAAAAATCAGATATCAGACAATCAGAGAGGATGCCTTTTAAATTCTCGCAAAAAAGGATATCAAATGGCAGAGAAGATTACTTTTGCTTTCGCCATTTCCACATGGCATACCCTGTTTATGACATGAAAGAGGCGAGTGCACCAAATCGAATCAAGCTAATCCACAGAGCTTCTCTTGCGTCATGGTGGGTCATGAAAATCGACCTCTGCCCCGCAACACAAAAGTGGGAATACAATAAAACCTATCAACATACGGAGCAAGAACGCGGTAAAATCCCAGTCAAGAGCTGGGCATACACCATTAGGAAAATTAAGCCCCGGCTCTTGATGTGCCGCCCTCGTTTAAATCCGCCATCGCATGTTGTTGATTGTAAATTAAAAGTGCTTTCACTAAAATCAGGTCCGCCCGAGCACCAGATCCATAAACAGATTAAAAATCCAAACTTCAAAAAGAATCCAAAAAGATGGGCCCATGTCGAAGACGTATTCGGGGGTTGAACTGATGAGCGACTCGGACTGCTACTGCCAGTCGAAAAGTTGGTAGGAAAAAAGTTATTTATCCACTTTCGTCGGTCGGCAGGAAGTTTCGCTACAATTCAGAGTAGAAGTTTTGAACAATCTTTTTTTTTTTGTACGAGTAGGGTTTCCGGACCACTTGATGAAAATGAAAAATAGGCTGAAGAGCCTGATGGATGCTGTAATACGGTAATGCATGCTTCAGTGTACTTGGGGTTGTATACTTGAAAACTCTGCCAAGTGGAAGGGAGCGCGCGCTCACAAAAAAAAAAAAGAAAAACGAAAAAAACTTTCAGAGCTCTGCGAGAAGAGTACTTAGTCGACGAGGGTTTCACTGTTATACGAGGACGGATTATCTGGTGATGCAACACATAAAGTTTTTCGGGCAGGTTTTGGGGTTTTTTTTTCTCTTGTTGTTCTCCCTTTGTTTAGTTGGAGTGGAACCATGTAAATAATGCGGTTTCGATTATCTAATGAAGTTGGGAGTTCAAGGATGAATAATTTATCAGTGCTTTACTTTTGCGTATATCGGGGAAGGGGTTGGGCGTGGAGGGCAAATGCATATGCTTTTGGATACATTACTTTATGTACTAGACTGGAAATTAACTACTTGATTTTTTTTTTGTCCACGAAGATGAACAGACTTCAGTGTAGTTTTGGGATTCTAAGAGAAATATGCATGCAATCGTATACTAACTCGTAGCGATCTTTTACCCTTTTTGCAATATTTTTAAGAGGTGCAAACGGGGTCTTACATACTCGCTGAAGATAAGTGAAAGGTAGTGGAACTGCTCTGTTTCCAATCACGTACTGATCTTCCACTGATCTTCCACCGAGTTGGTACTGGCAAGTGGCATGCTTGCCACCCCAAAATAGCAGCAATGGTCTAACATGCGATTTCTGATTTGATTTTTTGGCTGGTTTGGTTTTGGCAACACTGGTTTTGACAGCTGACGTGTGTTTAGTACCTTGTGTCACTGTCAAACAGCTTCAGTTTGGTTTGCAATTTAACCATGGATCGTCTTACAAATGAACAACGCTTGCAAATTATTGAATTCTACTATCAAACTTCGTGCTCGGTTCGAAATGTTCATCGCGCGCTGCTTCCATTTTATGATCGGCATTCTCGACCTTCTGAGCAGTCTATTCGGAAGATTGTGACCAAATTTCGCACCAAATTTACTTTGTTGGACATTAAACCACCAACACGTTTACGTACTGTGCGTAGTGAAGAAAATATTGCGGCCGTATCAGCTAGTGTGACAGAAGACCGCGAAATGTCGATTCGGCGCCGTTCCCAGCAGTTAGGCCTTTGTTACAGCACTACGTGGAAAATTTTGCGGAAGGATTTGGGCGTAAAGCCTTTTAAGATACAGCTGGTGCAAGAACTAAAGCCAGCCAACCTACCACAACGCCGAATTTTTGGTGAATGGGCTCTTGGAAAGCTGGCCGAGGATCCGCTTTTTTATCGAAAAATTGTGTTCAGCGATGAGGCTCATTTTTGGTTGAATGGGTACGTAAATAAGCAAAATTGCCGCATTTGGAGTGAAGATCAGCCAGAAGCATTGCAACAGCTACCAATGCATCCCGAAAAAGCCACTGTTTGGTGCGGTTTATGGGCCGGCGGCATTATTGGGCCATATTTCTTCAAAGATGATGCGAATCGCAGCGTCAATGGTGAACGCTACCGAGCGATGATAACAAACTTTTTTTTGCCCGAAATGGAAGTTCTTGACTTGCATGATATGTGGTTTCAACAAGACGGTGCCACATGCCACACAGCACGCGAAACAATGGCGCAATTGCGAGGCGAGTTTGGTGAACAGTTAATTTCACGTTTCGGGCCGGTCAATTGGCCGCCTAGATCGGGCGATTTGACACCATTAGATTATTTTTTGTGGGGGTATGCCAAGGCTAATGTGTATAGGGACAAGCCCGCTTCGATTGACGCACTGGAAGCCAACATCCATGCATTCATTCGTGAGATACCGGCCGATATGTGTGAAAGAGTATGCCAAAATTGGACTCAGCGGATGGGCTACCTGAGACGCAGCCGCGGTCAACATTTGCATGAAATTATCTTTAAACATTAAATTGCAAGGTTCAAACTATCGGTTCAAATAAATATTTCATTCATTTTTTCGAATTTTTTGTGTTTTTTTTTTTTAAAAAAGTTCTAAACCTCTTAAAAAATCACCCTTTAGCACTGATACAAAGGGATTCATATATGATAAGGGGGCGTGGCATCTCCCACACAGCATGCATTGCTCTTGGTAAAAAATTACAAACGATAAATCTAAACAACTATCTAGAGTGTAGTTGCAAATCTTGGCATTTGCCACTTTGCGAAATGTTCGCTTTGTTGGACAATGGGGCGTGGCACCTAAAAAAAATAGGTTAGGTTAGGTTAGCGGGTTAGCGAGACAGGGGAAACCTGCCCCGCGGCACTTAGATCAATGTAGATCCGTTGTGATGCCCTTGGGGTTTTAAATGACCCCCATACTGTGGAAACCTATGAAACCGGATAGTCAAGCCATCCCGAGGATACTACAAATCTATGTAAGTCTTTTATAGACATCTGAGAGAGAGACTTGGAATCTCCGAAAAAATGTCTTCCAATAATTCTATATCTGATGTCGCAGAGTGCCGGGCAATGGCAAAGAAAGTGGGGAGTGTCCTCATGCACCTCCTCATCACCGCATCCTCTGCACAGGTCATCCGAATTGATTCGCATTTTCTTGGTGTGATATTTCAGCATGTTGTGTCCTGTAATAATGCCTACAAGTGAGGATAATGATGGTTTGCTCATTTGTAGAATTCTTTCTGTCTTCTGTTTGTTATGGATTGGCCACATTTTCCTGGTTATGACACAGGATTCGAGTTTACTCCATCTATCATATGTCGCTGCCAGTATTTTGTTCTCAATTTCCTGCTTAAGGTTGTAGGGCGGAGCTAATACTGTTGTATCAGCCTGATTTAGTTCAATTGAAGAACCCCTTCTTGCCAGCTCATCAGCTTTTTCATTATCGGGCACTCCTTTGTGTCCGGGGACCCAGCAGATTCTTACAATGTGCTGAACGCCAAGAACCCTTAGCTCTTCGCGACAGCGGCTTACAAGCTTAGATTTTATTTCAACGGCAGAGATAGCTTTTATTGCCGCTTGGCTGTCAATGATGAAAGCGATATCTGCATGAGGTATCGCCGTCATTGAAACTTGTTTTTCAGCTGCTGTCACTGCCAGAACCTCTACTTGGAACACGCTGCTGTAGTCAGGAAGTCTGGTTGAACTGGATAGACCAAGTATTTCAGAGTAGAATCCTGCTCCAACGCCAGTAAGAAAATAAATAAATAGTTGGCTCAGCAGGCCCGTAGAGGCCCAAGGCATAGACCATAGACAACCATTCGTCTTGTAGAAGTTTTTCTTTTTTAGGACTAATGGAATGGGTCTACATTTTTATGCCGAGTCCAAACGGCCAATTGAGAAGCTCTTTCATGACAATTATACTCTCGGATGTTTGTCAGACGTTCGCGAGAGGTGTCGCAGTTTAAAAATCCTTAAGTTGGAATTTTTGGGTTTTTGGACATGGAACCTCCCATACAAAAAATTAAGCAAAACGATATTTCTCGGCATTAATGCGAGCTTAAGCTGTAAAAGTTGGAACTCTCTTTGTATTTCCTGAGCAAAGTGTGGGGGATTGGATAACAGGGCGTGGTACATTTCATACAACAAAATCCTTTAAAAATGAACTTAACCTTAACATTTATGACAGTTTTAGCCTTGAAATTTGACAGATGGACATAAACTGCCTAGTGAAAGCAAATGTGCAGCGTGGCTTCCATTTTTCAACAAAAATATTAATTTTTCTGTTACAAAGAGCTGTTCCAAATATTTCTCCATCTCAAAGAAAGCTTAATTTTGTGGTTCATTTGAGTTAGCTTTACTTTTCACTAGTTTAAGTGGCCAGAAAATATTTTTCTTCTTTTCTCTGTTACAAAATTTTGTACTTTTGAGTCGTATATAGGACTGGCAAGAAATGCAAGGGTAATGAAGATGCATTTTACTTTCCCTACATTTTTCCAACCCACTGGGCTCTGTGGAAGGACTTATACGTAGAGAGGACTTCAGCAAATATTTTCAGAACAAGTGTTGTGTCGCAACAGTTCCATAGTTTTTCAAGTTTTCAAAATGTAGATTGATATAGATTTAAGGACAAAAAGCAATCAAAACTTATTTTTAATTTTAGAGCGCTAGCTAAGAGGCAGTACTATTTTTTGTCTGCTCTGTAAGTTAGAGAAAGATGAAACAAAATAAATCTCCAAGCTTCTCACAGCAATTCGTAGAACTTCACTTAGAAGAGCTCATTAATTTAGTGCAGCGGCCACGACAGGCCATACAGTTGCAACCCAATTTCGAAAAATGATTCTCGAAAAGCCTAACCTCGGCTTTGTAATGGAACTAGACATGCATTTGATGATCATACGTGTTTTCAGCTACAAATTAAAGCTCATCTGCAGGTGCAATGTTCCTATTCTTGAGCGGGTATTGGCCTAGTTGCTTATAATTTTCTAAGAGATTAATTCGATAGGCTTAAAGTTTTTTTATATCAATTGAGACATCATTTCGGTGTGCACTAGGCCTAAGACGACTTAAAGAAAAATTTAAATGCTTTCCCGACTTTGGAGAGTACCATTCTAAGATTATGACAAGTACTTTTCTTGGTTCAAGTTTTCAACAACAAAAGTACATAAAAATTTATAAATTTTTGTTGAATTCTTTATTTTAATTTTTCTCACAAACATTTTTTTTTTTCCATTGAGTATTTCAGCGCAGCGGAGGCAGAGCTTTTAATAGCGACAAGAATAAGGCATGAAAACAAATTTGTCGTCTTTTAGACAACTTCCATCTTGACATTAAAATGTTTGATGTGAACAATGCGTTCTAAAATTCAAGCGTGATATTCAATCAGCAACGCATCAGCATAAACTGTGCATCGCATCAGCATCGCAAATAAGCAGTGATACCGCATCACTGCGCAAATGTTTGACGTTTCTGAATTTACAACTGTCAGAATTTGGTACATATTTTGAATGTTGTTGCTTTTACAATGAGCCGGCATTTTTATACCCCATCTCTTCCTTGAAAGGCTTTGAATTTTTTTTTTAAATATTTTTCGAAGTGCTGCCACGAGTTGAGGCAAAACTAATCGTTATATGGATTGATAACGGGAATAAGTCTATGATCGCAAATAGCTCGTTTTACAGTCAGTGGTATTGGGAAGCAAGGACGGTGATTTTATAAAGACAGACGTTTTCATTGACATAAGTGGCATTATAGACGGTAACAGCTGTCCTTTGGTCGCGCTATCTCGCATGTGTAACAGGTCATTCAATAAGTCCGTAGGAAAAGTAGGAAAAAGACAACATTTTGACAAAACTCGATTTTATTATTCAACACAGTTGCCTTCGAGGGCGATAGAACGAGTATAGCGATTTTCTAACTTTTCGATACCACTTTTATAGTAAGATTTCTCTTTCTCGTCAAAATAGCCCTCAGTTTCAGCAATTACTTTATCATTGGACTTAAATTTCTTTACAGCAAGCATTCTGTTTCATGTTTCATCCATTATCACCTATCGACGATAGAATTCGATTTTATTGCGGTTTAACAGCGCCAAACGCTCCTCTGAAGCATCAATTCGTTGTTGGTTTTCGTCGAGTGTGAGCTCACGCGGCACCCACTTTGCACAGAGCTTTCGCATACCCAAATGTTCATGTAAAATGGTGAAAAGAATACCATCTGAAATCTTTACAATGCCAGCTAGCTCGTGCACCTTCAATTTGCGATCGTTCAAAACCAATTTTTGGGTTTTTTTTTTGTGTTTTCTGGAACAACAGCCTCTGCATCATTTGTGCTGGTACGACCACGTTTAAATTCAGCAATCCACTCTCTCTAGCCATTGTTTGGTTTCCACTGAATTTTAATCTTTATCAAAACTCGAAATTCACTTTTTTCCTTTTTTTTTTTTCCAATAATAAAAGTTGCTTCACACAAAATGCTCTAACTCACGAATCAATAATCAGATTGCTGTCAAATTTATACACTTATCGTTTGAAGGCTAGTACTAAATAAAAATCATATGGAAAAAATTCTATAAACGCCATCTATGTGTCAGTCTATTGACTTTTTGAATGACGTAATACCTTATAGCCAATAGTGAAGCAGGACTGGGTGACGCTTAGAAAGGATTGCGGAGCATGATGCTAGATTCAGCCTATTTTCGAACTTGCCTAGGCGACATTCAGTTAAAGTATAGTTATAATTAACTAATCACCATTTTACTAGAACTTCAAAACTGTCTTGTAAACAACAACGACACTTCCAGTTTTACTAAATCACAAAAAAAACCTTGTAAACATTTTTAGATGACTCGAACGTATCGCAAAAGAGCCAGCGTGACCAACTTCACCCTACACGTGCCCCGAAGAAATAAATTCTTTGATTCATTATGTTGAAGATGGTGTTTTTTTTTGATTTTGGTAGAAAAAACTGTTTTCTAGTTGCGGTATGAAACGGAATCCGTGGATTTCATTATCATCGGGGTTTTCCTTTGTTTCCAGTAGCAGAGCAAATTTAAAGACTAACAGCCGTATTTATTAGAATCCAACGCCTCTACGATGTTGTTTAGTTATACATCGCGTAAAAATGTACGCAGCCTCTATATGGCTTTGCTGAAATTGTTATTTATAAAAAAATGTCCACTAACTTTTTACTACGCAAGGTTGGTGTCTAAATAAGTACGAAACTATTACAAAAAACCGAAATCTCTTACTTTTTCCCCGCGGAATGATATCAGCTGTTTCTGTGAAATAAAACTGACATCTCTCTTGTGAGATTAATTTTGTTTGTAAACAAAAATGGAGCAGCAAAAAATATAAAGAAAACGGTCGGAAAACTGTATTTCCCCTGACAAGGTGATGATTTAAATATTAAATTAAGTCGATCATATCAATGTCGTTAACAAAATTCACGAAGCTGAATGGCATTTTTAATTCAATTATTAGTTTCGTTTTCAATTTTCAAATCTAACCCGAAAAAAATGTAAACAAAATGACATTTCGAAAACCAAAAAAAATATGCAAGCTTTACGCAACCTCTAAACGCACGCTTTCCTGCGTAAGGAAATTTTAGAGCAGACTCTACGGTGAGTTTACAAATAAGGCTGAAAGTTGTTTAAGTCGCTTCACGAATGTCAAACCGATCAGTCTAGATTAGTTGAGGCAACATGTTTGTGGTAAAAGAGGATAGAAACCTGCCGAGGCTCTTTTTCTCTCACGCGTCGGAAGTCCGTCGTTAAATATGAGCAACTTAAGTTAGTAAAAATAAATTTTCTGTTTCGGCTTTGGGTTTCTTGGCTTGGTCTTCTCACCTGAAAAACGTCAAATTACACCTAAAGTCCCTTTTCACTGGCCAACATACGAAAGTAAAATTGTTCTCGGGACAGGCTTCTCTATTCGACTGCTAAATATCAAACTGAAGGTCCCTTTCAACTGCCTGAAAACTGACAGAACTCACATAAACGATGATGTATGAAAAAGCTAAGCCTGAGATCCTAAAAATGGGTCTTTTAAAATTTGAATTTATTTTTTTGGTTCCTTAAATTGCTCCTTTTCAATATCGAATCGCGTTGCTTTACCACTATGGACATGGGTAAGTGACGTGCGTTCCAATACTTCTAATGATTGAGTTGAGTCTATGGAAACGGTGTCGAAATAGTGTAAGCGAGGCCGACCTTTTTATGAATTCAAGTGCAAAGAAAAGCCAGCAAGCCTCTGTTTTGCTAAGTTTGGAAATGCAACCATTTTCTTGTGTCCCAAAGCCGAGCCCGTATACACTTTTAGTTAAAAGCTTTAACCGAAGTGTCTTGCATTGGGGCTTTATATGCTATATATGGACTGGACATGGACAGTGCTAGATTATGTTTAGCTGCGGTCTGGGGTGTATTCAACACCCAAGCTCCCAAGAGGATCTATTTTACGAAAAGCAGTGATAGAACGTCCTTATTGATGGACTGATTCAAGTGAATAAAGTGAAACTGAATTTTTTACGAATACCCCAGTGCATATGAAGCCTCTTTCCACATTCAATTCAACCTTTTAAATTGAGAAAACAAACATTAATCTCATTACAAAAGAGGATTTGGCGACTCATTTCCGAACTACCAACCGTTGATACCTCCATAAAAGATTTTTCTTAAAATCGCTGCTTCACAAAATGCACCTCCGGTTATTAGAAACCCCTTGGACCATAGAAATTCTTTAATCTATTCACTGCCATCTTTTCACAAATGCACTTAATATCTTATCTTTACAAAACTCTGTACAAGGAACATAATTTTGTCGAAAAATCTCTGCTGCAAATAGAAACGCATACCTCGTTTCGTAATCTACTTAAATGTAGGGGTGCACCTGTCTGTCCGGTCTACTGGACATTACAGAATGTACTTTCTGGCAAAGAGCTATATCATTAGTTGCACATCTCCTTTGGCCAGAATAACGACAGTTATCCGCAAACCTGTATGATACCTTATCCTTTCGATATGTCTTTGAAGTTCCCATGTTGCATCACAGTCCTCCTTGTGGATATAAGGGTTCAAATCACCACTTAGCAACCACTCTGCATGCCAATAACTGTATTTAATTACACAGATGAATCCAGAAAGGATACAAATGGACAGGAGAATATAAATGGTATCTGTTTTAAGAGAGCATGCAGCTCTACGCACAGACAAATGAGGACTTCTCGATGAATTCTAGTTATTAACTCCGAAAAGTTTCCACCAAATTGAAGGAGTTTTTCAAGCGTCGTTCGCTACATAATAATAAACATGAAATAGAACTATATACATAGTTGCCGGTCTTTATTCATTCGCCGACACTGCACCTCTGGCAACCTGTGCATGGCTAAGGATTCACTCAACCGAAAGAGAAAATAAACAAAGCTGTTTATAGAAGCGCGGGGATCCAGCGAGAAGGAGAATCATCCTTGCGCTTGTCGTTAGAGTTGTTATTCTTATAGCTAGTACACGTAGTGAAGTCCTTTTGATGCTCTCACACTTAAAGTAAAAATAGCAAAATAGGAAGGGATGCAAAGGATGTCGGCGGTATGGTATGATGCTACGGGTGGATGCAGTGAATCGGAGAGAAAAAGAATCTGTAGAAATTTGAAATGTATGAAAATTGAAAGCATTCTCCCCAGGGATGGGTTGAGGTTATAAATAAACAAGTCACTTAGGTCCTTATATGTGCCGAGTTTTGTTGGGCGCTAGTATACATCTACATAAACATAGTTTCGGGCAAATGGAAAATGGGAGTGCCACAGTAAAACAGTAAAGCAAGGTTAAAAGGTTCTTTTTTGGCAGATTTTTAAAGTGGTTTTTGAGAGTACTCATATGTTATTCGTGGTAAAAACGTTGGGTTTCCTCGAGTTTTGTTTTTTAGCTTTCTTGCAATTTTGCTATAATTTTAATATCTTCATTCGGGAAGCCATAGGATGTGTGAAACGGCAGCTTAAATGTCGGTAAATTTGCGAAAATGTTCATTTAATGTGGAAGGAGATGTGCAGCTTATATCTATATCTACTCGGGACATGAATTATCGCCTTGCCTGTATAGCGTGCTGGATTTTGCCTGTGCAAAGTCTGTTGGTGTCTTAAGAATTTTTGCAGCTCATTGTATTTCCTACATGGAATGGCGGTATTAGATTGAAATTTATTTTTAATAATGACGTTCATTCTTTTCTTCGTAATAAATCTCTCTTTAAGCTGCGCTACAAACGCTAGAGTCTGTCTTTAATTGAGACAGTTTTATAAACCAAGTTTTAAAAGTTTTTTTTGGGTTAATTTCATAAACTTTGCGCTTCACATAAATCAGATCAATTTTCTAACATTTGATATGCGAGTGGCGCAATTTTGCTTATAAAACGGAGTCACACGCCATAAGGTTAGGGTTTGCTATAGTTCCATGCTTGATTTTAAGGCGACTTAACCGCCAGAAGGCCTAGAGCTCGACGTCATCTTTGGAAGTTGTTTGAAAAAAATTGGAGCAGATACCATAAAACTTTATATATGAGTAAAGCAAAATTTTGTATTTTTTGCATATATATTGAGCGAGTGGCGCAATTTTGCATATCAAACTACGTCACACACGCATCAATTGTATGGAGTTTTGGATTATGGCGTGCTTGATTGTAGGTCATTTTAAACAGCTAGTGTTAGGCTTACCATCATCCATGGAAGCTTCAGCGACTTGGAAGTATTTATACTGATTTTCTTTCATCTTTTGGATGGATTACGCTATTTTTTAACCAACACTGTGTCACCCACATGAAGGGTAGAGTTAGAATGGGTAATGTGTGTTTTGACATTGTTTCAAACAGAGTAGAGTGAAATGTATACATCTGCTTACTTTCGTACAAGTTGTGGCACATTTTCCGTACAAAAAAGCGACATTCTCACCAGTGTTTCCCTAATCGAAAGCCGATTAAACCATTATGTGTCACTTGGTCATCATTAAAAATATAAATACTGCTATTTTAGAATGGGTTAAGATATTCTTTCTAAGCGGTGGCGTTGTCGTTGATATGATTTCGATACTATCATTTATAAAAATTAAAAGAGCTGCTATTTGCTTTATTTTTTACGGATTGTGAACGAGTGTCCCAGTTTTACATACAAAAATTGCGCAGCCTGCTTCAATGGGAGAATATTGTTGTGCACTGCTTGTATTTACGTAGTTTCAATTAAGAATGTAGTAAGATGCAACTTTTATGAAGAAAAACCCAGTCGAAACACTTTTTGAGACAATAGGGACGACAATCACTCGTCATTTAGGATTCGGTTTTTACCGATCGATATCATTTCTTTTTCTTTATCCTTTCTTAAGTATATTAAAACACATTTATTATCTGCTGAAATGCACTGCCATATTTACCCTCTCGTCTTCTGACAAATTGTGAGCAAAAAGTGTAGCTTTTCAAACGAGTGTCGCAATTTAATATTAAAAACTACGTCACCTGCTTTAGCGTTTAAATAAGGTTATATGTATACCACTTATGTTTCAATCAGAGCAAATTAAGCAGAATTCTTTTCTGATATTTTCTAACAAATTCGGAGCAAGTGGCGCAGTTTTTAAAACACAAAAGCGAGGACATTCACAAGACAACCTTCGATCAAAGGTGTAGTTATGAGTGAACATTATCTACGTCACTTGCTAATAACTCAAACAATAATTACGAATGAATTTTCTGTGCCGTCGTATTTTCGTTTTTATTCCTCGTTACACAAATGTGGTCTGCAGGTAACACGTAGCGATGTCGTTGGTCTTGAACGCTTGAAGGAAAATGCTAACTTTGTCACATAATTGAAGAGTGGCGCATTTGTTCATATAAAACTGCGTCACACTCTTTAAGGTCAGCATTTTTCGGATACTGGCTTCTGTTTATTTCAAATCGTTTCAATCGAATATTTGCTACATACAAATGTGTGCTACATTCTTGTATGTGCTACAAGCTAAACTATAGTTGCACGAAGGTTGCTGTCGTGCTCTTGTAAGTACCTACTCCTGGAATCTATTGGATACAGCACATGGTAATGTCTTAAGTCTTGCAATACTTCCAGCAAATAGCTGGAAGTATTATATTTTGTTATATTTTATTTATGAGTGTCGCAGTTTAGTATGCAAAATTGCGCCACTTGCATTAATATTACTTAGAATACTAGATAACTGCATTTGACCTTGCTGGGATTTTTTTTCTACTACGTCTTCTGTGTATCTTCGAGGAAGTTGTATACATTTGTTACGATTTTAAATCACTGGCGGAAAATCAAAGCCTTTGACAGTACATATACTTACAAAAGAAACTCAGGAAGATGATGACAAATGACCCAAAATAAAGGCTATTAAATGACAGTTCCGAAATTGTGGCCACAAATGTAAGTCACTCTCTCAGTCCTCGCCTATAAACAACAACTTGCTTACATTCCTCGTAAGAAAATCCTTCCCCCTCTTAGTTCTAAATCCACATTGAATATGGCATCTGAACTTACCGACATCGGCTTACGACGTCACAAATTCGACACTCCCTCTCGAACGAGAATCCCTGCTATATTTGTTGCAGAAAAAAAATCCTCCGAGCCGTACAATCGTCAATCTCAAAAGCCGATCCTTTACAATGCATACGGCACATCCCAACCGCACCATTCAACACCAGTCGTTAGAATTTCGAATAAGACACGGCATCAGCATTGTTGTAACAAAAGTCCTTCCGACATTGTGCCCTCCACCCGATACCCAATTCGAATCAAAAGTCAAAATACCAATTGCATGTCAATCGTTGCACACCATCTCCCTGCTGCTGCTGCTGCTGCTGGATCTAACCATAACCACCGCTCAAACGCATTCCAATCAATTCAGTGGAATTCTAAAGCCAAAGCCATAGGTCGTAGTGCATAGGTTCATTACTATACGTACGAAAAGTACATCACCCGTCTGACTATAGCAGCCTTCGTCTCTGGCTATGGCTGCTGTTGAAAAACAGGGAACGATATCTCATCCCACCCGACAAACAGAGCCTACTAAAACCCATTTGCTTACCTCAGAAGAGAGAGCCCTGTCCCCGAATGACACAACACAGGACCTTAATGGAAAACTTGTGTTTTCCTTCCGTTTAACAGCACCTACACGACAACGTCGACGACGATGACGATGACGACGACCAAACAACGACAGCAATTCGTTTTCCCAATGATTATTTCATGTGGATGGGAATGGGTGCGGCGCGGCCGGGAACAACATTACAGGCTCCGCACAGGAATGCCAGCAACCAAATAGAGGCAGCATTCAGTCAGCCAGCAGTCTCGGGGAGAAACTTCACACACATCACGCAGCACACAGGAAATGTTTGAAATTGTTTTTTGCACCCATTTTGCGGCGGGGGTTGTGAAAACTGAAAACCCGCATGGAGGCATGTTCATCCACCGCCGCCGCCGTCGCTCTGGATCTAAAGTGTTCCAAAAGTCGGCTTTAAAAGCTTTTACATGTACGTCGGTTTCCAAGCGTTCTTCGAATGGATGATACGGTGTGCTGCTCGGTGTAATTTTCACATAAAAAATATGCCCAACGCACATACACTTTCGCCGGCAAAAGGGAGGATGAGTTTATTATACAAACTGTCGTAAGACTTCACAGTGCTTAGCGGCACAATTAGCTTTGAGCTGTAAGCATGCAGATAGTAAAGAAGGTATCTCTGCCCTTGAGGCTTGAGTATGGGGGTAGGCTTTCTCCATCAGAACCACATAAGTGGGTGTTATTATTGTCATTATACGACTGTGACGGGGGACCAGGGGGCTGTAGTTTCTTTTCTCGTAATGGATCCGTTTTATGACATCAAAGTGACACTTTGTATAAATTATGCACAAAGAGGACACGTGCGCTGGAATTTCCTTGAAAATAATCCATTTCCTCTGTCGCAATCGTCTTCTTGTTTAATTCTTTTATCTTTTTTTTTTCTGCAATGCCCCATATTCAGCATAATTGAATAATGTCAAGCAAAACCAAATGACAGGTATACAAATTTGTCCGAAACACATTTGAAGTTGTCAGAGCTGCCAAAATATTTTCACTCAGCAAGGAGTAACCTCAAAAACTGGGCGAAGCAGTGTCACACAGTGCAGCGGAAAGGGGTGGACACGAGAAAAGCAAACATTTTCCCCATAACTGGCTAAATAAATGTCAGTCGCAAGCATTCATTCATATTTATTAAAGTGCATGTTTCAGCCATCAGCATTACCACAACCATTTTTGTCGGTCGTATCGTTCTGGAAAGAGTACACCCCGGCGACTCCCCGCCCAGGCTTTTACGAGCCATCCATGTAGTTGAGTTGTATTTTATGGTCACGTTTGGTTTTCGTCTTTTTTTGTCGACAACTAGTGGGTGTCGGGGCTTTAAAGTTTGCACCAGAGGGAGTGAGATAAAATGAAATGGATTTCAGAAGGAGGTTCTTTAGGTGCATGTTTTTCGAAACAGATTTGTGTTTGAGGGCGCATACATACGGACTGGTGTTCAAATTGGAATGAAGGAACTTCTCTATATTTTTGGAGGCAAAATTCTGCCACCTACGGGCCATCTTCTGGATGGTGTACTTTTAAAGGCTTAAGTAATGCATCCTGACAGAAGACCGTAAGTCTATTTAAGTGTGGTGTTCTTTTATATGGTTGCGCACACTTATGTGCGTTGTGGATATGCCCTTTGATCTGCATAGTTTCGGATTGTTAGTTGCATGCGGTGACAATATTTGGGATGCTAAACTGAGAAATTGCAGTATCAATCCAAATGATAAACTCAGGCTCAAGTTTTTGTGAAAACGCACTCTTGGGTCACCAAACGCACATGCCAAATCAAGTCATATGAGTACTCAATTTGCCCCAGTTATTTATTCTTTGACTTCTTGTATTTTCCATTTACTTTTGATTTGTAATTCAAAATGTTGTGAAACATGGCACAACGCACACCAATGTGCTCATGAAATAAACGCTCTGAATATTATGTGACATTTAACATACTGTGGGAGAGTTATTAAAGGGTTATTCGGGAGCCTCTGAATAGCCAAATTTTATAGTTCCGATAACTAGCAATAGGTTTTTAAAGATTTTGCGTATAATAAATGTCGAGCATGAGTGAATTTTTGTATTAATATTAAATGTATATTTAGCTTTAAAGGTTGAAGGTGTGCGTTTGGACTTTTTCATGCGCGATAAGTACAAATGTTGTAGTTTCAGTGTGTTTGATGTACCTTTCATAGATCTCCGTTCGTATTTTCTTCGGGATGTTAACTTGACTAACTGTGTGCTTAACTTCTTGAACCTGTCAATTAAATAGAAGCGTATCAGACAGTCACAGGCATTTGTAGTCCTTTATTTTTAAATTTTGCCAGTTATTTAATATATTTCTCTTTTCTTTGCAGGTGTAACGCACACCTGCACCTGTTGTCTTCAGAAAAGTACGTATATTTTATATAATTATTTTACACATATTTTTGTCTTTGGTTTCCTCTTTGGGTGCGATAAGCTAAGATTGAGTAGGGATGTCAAGACGTAGGTATATTTGTCAATGTATTTTGTAAATTTGATCTTACAACAGTGTGCGCTATTACATTGCCCTGTGCGATAAGCTCTTAACCGATTGTGAGGGAATATTTGCCAATTTTGTAAACAAATGTCTACCCCATGCGAAAGCTTTCCATTGTGCGCTTTGCCATTTAAATGTACGATTGACTCAAAGTAAGTCAAAACGACATTCCCACAGGTTTCTTGTATCTTTTAAAAATTGCAATAAACACCATCACTCCTAAGGTGATAAATTTCGCTTGTGCGCTTTGCAATTTCAATGTGCGATTGACTTACAACAAGTCAAAACGATATTAAAACAGCTTTTTTGACTCTGTGACTAATTTTAATAATTCAATTCTCTTGTGCGTTTGACTTCCAACAAGCCAAAACTTTATTCTAACTGCATTTTGGACTCTGTAACAAATTGCAATAAACACCATACCTCCGAAGATGATAACTTACCATTGTGCGCTATGCCGTTTCAATGTGCGATTGACTTGCAGTAAGTCAAAACGATATTATACCAGATTTTTGTCTCTGTAACTAATTTCTATAATTCAATTCACATGTGCGCTATGCCGTTTCAATGTGCGTTTGACTTCAAATATGTCAAAACTTTATTCTAACTGCATTTTTGACTCTGGAACAAATTGCAATAAGCACCATCCCTCGGAAGATGATAACTTCCTAACTTCCCATTGTGTGCTATGCCATTTCAATGTGCGATAGACTCAAAATAATTCCAGATGTCATTTCGACACTCCCATTTGTGATATATATACTCCAATTACACCACACTTAGTCGCAGAACGCATATCAATGTGCTCCCGATGGTTACATAAAACCGCCCCAATCAAGTTGAAGTGAACATTGCCATAAAACCTGAAAGCCCTATTTTACTGCGACTCGAACTCCACCCAGTCACCGCCATTGTCCTCGTATCTGCCCCATTCAGATCACATAACGCAGTAAAAATTACTTCCCTGTTGATGCCACCTGATGGTGTTTACGATCATGTACGTCACCAAAAACCCAAAAAATGTAATCATGTACGAGGCACGAAAATTTCGCTCAGCCCCAACCAACACTGTCACTATCCGACTTGACATTTATTTATTTCCCTTTTACTTACTTGTGTCACAAAAATACTGAATAAGCGCCAAACTACTCCGGCGAAGAGTTTTATTGAACTCAGTCACGTCCCGCCCACTCACCTCCTCTAAACATCCCATGTTTTCGCCGATGTTGTGAGTTTTTATAGGTTCTGTCGCTACCTCACCACCAACAAAACAACTCTCTGCGCGTCAATATGAATATCTCTTGTGCATGTGAAGAAGTTCGTCAATTTTACCAAAGACGACGACGTCGCCGATAGCAGATGGAATCAGTATATTTCTATCTATTCGATGTCTTGTTCCCCGCAAGATGCGATAAAAGTTTTCGCAACAAATCGAAGGAGTATCCAACTGCCACCGACCGTCGCGTCGCCTTTTGTGAGCTTTTAATAATGTTTATCTTCATGTTTCTCTCTATTACTTCGTCTTCTTTTTCGCATTCGGTAGTGGGGACTTTACCAAACAGACAAAGTCAAACCTCTTCGCATGCACTTGGTAATGGAGGTTTTATTTGAATTCGGGGGACATAAGGGTGTTTCGGTTTAATTTTATTGCCATGTCGTCGTCGGTATTCGGTCGGAGTGCTGAGTTTGGCTCGGATCGATTGGCCCTCCCCCGCACCGAATGGTGGAATAGAAAATTTTCCCTAAGTAAGAGGGGAAATTAATTATTAATCGGGTGGATTCATTGCGAATGCACATTGAATTGACGGTTTTGTTTGTTATTATTGGATGAAGTTTGTGTTGATCGTAAAATTGTTTGCGAACTTTATACGACCTCGGGTGACCTACATAAAGAAGGCCATATGATATGTGCATAAGAGAATACAACCAGCAGGATGTCACGGAGGAATACATTTATTTTTTGTCCACTTGACGAAAGTCTGTTTTAAGTAGTGCCAACCAACTGAAGGAGAGCTCCCATAAGAGGTTTGTTTTTATGAAAATCAAGCACAAGGCTTGCTGTTATTTGTTGGGGCTTAATGGAAGTCGGAGTAACAATTAAAATAAATATTCTTTTGACCTTAATGTGTCAGCGATTTTTAAGGAGTACACTTTTTGCTGTGATAATATTTCCTTCTAAAGACTCTGCTGAAAAACGAAAGCATTTTCTAAATGTTGGCTTGCCAAGACCCAGCATCTTCGGTGCTATTTCTACGGTTATCTTTATCTTGACAGTTAGCCAATTCCTGACGATATGACAATCACAAGGTACCTACTTTATCTCTGACGTAAAAATCACGGATATCCTCTTTGATAACGTTAACCAAGAGTGACATATTTGTTTAAGCGCACTTTTATATATGACTTCCCCTAATTCCTTTGATTCTTGTACCTTACCCCCTTTCTGTAATTTTCTTGCGTTCCAAATAGCTTGGTAAAGTCGTTCTTCAAATTGTCCAAAAATATAGATACCACAGAAGTTGTCAGTAAAGCCAGTTCTTTCAAACTGCTTCGGAATTCTCTATATCAGAATTTCGTCGCACAACAGTATAGGACTCAGCAACGAACCTTCTGGTACGCCACAAGCTTGTTACTATAATTTTCCATAGCAAGCAGCCATCGGAAAATTGTGCAGAATATGTCTCTTCCAAGATTATATCGTCCTCCTTGGTTGAAACTGGACTCGGCTAAAAACAAAAAGCTTTTTTTGCTCACACAATAAAATTTGACGGGACTGGAAAGGGTCCACATAATAAAGGGTCTTTTCGATACCGTGCGGTTTCTTTTTTTAGATTTTTAGTCTTAGTACAGGACCACTTGCTATTTTATTTACCTAGGACTGATATTTTTTTCAGCACACTTTATGCTTGCCTGCCCCTTCGTTTTTGCTTACCAATTTTTATAAAAATGACACCCGAAACTCGGTGGGTAAGAGCCCATTCTGACAACCAAATTTGTTTGTATATTTTTCATTGTTCAACAAATCTGCGATTGGGTAGTTTTTTGATATTCTTGGTTGGAGCAATGTTTTCAGATGACATTTAAAAGAGTTCGCTCAGTTCCATATCTGCCCTCTGCGCACTCAAGACCAAGTTCTGCCTGTCCTTTCTAAAAGTCGAAAATCGTTGTGAAAAATCTGACAAGTACGTATTTCTAAGAGGCATTTTTAAGTCATCATGAAACTACAGAGTCCGCCAAATAACTTTTTTTTTTGAAAATGCTATAAAATGAAACTACTGAATATTTTCTCAAATTTCTTTGAAAGTACAATCCTTCCGGTTAATAATGGAAAATAATTTCATTCAAATGGCTGCCTCGGCTGGCCATGCAGTAGCCTACACGATCGGTCCAATTTTTAAGCACATTATCGATTGTGTGCAGCTATATTTCACCAATGGCTTCACGAATATTGTCCTTTAAAGCGTCAATTGTCTCTGGCTTGTCGGCGTAACACCTTTCTTTTACGGCACCCCACAAATAATAGTCCAACGGTGTCAAATCGCAGCTCCGAGGTGGCCAAACGACATCAGCTCTGCGGCTGATAGTGCGATCTTCAAAAACAGGGCGCAGAACATCGAGTGTAGCTTCGGCTGTGTGGCACGTAGCGCCGTCCTGTTGAAACCAAATGTTGCCAATATCCTCCTCTTCAATTTTTGTGAACAAAAATTTGTTCAACATGGCCCGATAACGATCGCCATTGACTGTAACGGCCACTCCTTGCTCATTTTCGAAGAAAAATGGCCCAATTATGCCTCTGGACCAAATTCCGCACCAAACAGTGACTCGTTTTGGGCATATCGGCTTTTCAATGTATGCGCGCGGGTTTTCTGTGCCCCAAATGCGACAATTTTGCTTGTTTACATACCCGCCAAGATGAAAATGAGCTTCATCTGAAAAGATGATTTTTTTTGGCAAAATCGGCATCTTCTCTAAGTCGATCGCAGGCCCACTTAGCGAAGCGAAAACGCATTGGATGGTCATTTGGCTTCAACTCCTGAACCAATTGGACTTTGTATGGCGTCATACCAAGGTCTTTATGCAAAATTCGTCTCAATGATGTCTCCGAAATGTTCAATTGTTGAGAACGACGGTGAATTGATGTTGATGGCGCTTCACGCACACTTTCTGCCACAGCAGCAATTTTCTCGGGTGTACGCACTGTTTTTGGCTTTTCACGCTTTGGTTTATCGATGAGGATGCCAGTTTCTTTCACTTTTTGCACAAGATAACGAACATACGGAGCTGACGGTGCTTCTCTTCTTCCAAATTCCGTACTCAATTTTCGCACACATTCTGCAACATTACCATGATTTATAAAGTAATGTCGCAATATTTCCCAGCGTTGTTCAAGCGTATACACAACCATATTCGTTCAGCGGAAGGATAAAACTTATTATCTGTCAAATCAGACATGAGCTAAGTGTTACCATTCGCGAAATAAGCACTAGTTGAGTGGGCTTTTTGCTGGCTTAAGGACCCTCAAAACTAAACTAAACTAAAATTATTTACTTTATGAGGGTTTTCTACATTTATTTTTATTTTGTTGACGAATAGAAGTTAGCTATACAATTTTTTGGCGAGTGCAGACAACAACATTTCAGAAGCTTTCTCAGGGCAGTTCGTCAGACGTTCGTGAAAGATGGCGCTGGAATCAAACCTAATACCATTCGTTTAGGGGTCCATCACACCAACCACTAAGTTACTGAGCCGGCCTGCTATTGTCGGTTGCTTGAATTAGATCTTTGATTAAACTAGTTCTTTGACATAAGGCCTTGCTTCGACTTCATGGGAAGGGGGCTCAAATTTGTATAGGGAAAACAACGAAGAAGTTGTAATAGGGACTAAGTAAAACTGTCGTACATTTGTAAACAGTGGTTTTAAAAATACAAATATTAAAAATAGCCCCTGATAGACTTCTGTAAATAGATCTTGACAGCGTGGGTGAATGACAGAGCTTATTCACAACCTACCCAGCTATGGAGGCTTGTTCTCAAGAAAATAGAAAAGCGAACTTGTTCAGTAAGAATATTTAGACTAAACTGAGTGTTCAAATAGTCCCATTTTTTCACTGATTTCAGTATTCAAATTTGGGAACTTCACTTGGACAACTGCTCATTCTATGGTCGTGTAGTTAGCTTCATGCATATTGTAAGGAATTTGCACAAAAATCCTAGAAGTTAAATCACAAGCAACCGACCAAGGAACCTACAAGCGAACCATTACTACTTACTTTCTACGTTGTCAATTTTTAAGTCAGTAAGGGCCGTTTGCTGATACGACTCATAGCGAATTAAGTGCCACATAAACTCTATGTGACAGTTTATGCCCTAAAAAAAGTAGCCCATACGAATTTAAGTAGAACTTAAATCGTTAAGAGTCGTATGAGCAAACGGCCCTAAGTAATTTTGTGCTCTTAAATGCTGTGCCACATGACGACTCATCACCTATCACAGGTTGGGGTGTAGCTTAACTCAAATCTGTTTGCGGCTACGTTTTCGCTGCTCGTCTGTTTCTTTGATTTTAATCGTCTGCTGATCACTTTGCATTTCGTGGAACTTATGTACCTACTCTCCCACGCACTTCGAGGAAGAGTTCTTCATTTCAAAAATTTGCCCGCAGGTGTAGTGTTTTCCCGCTTAATGGCCTACTGCCTCTATCCTCACCATCGTCGGTCAAAAAAAAAAAAAAAAAAACTACTCAGCCGCAATTCCAAGGCCCCGACATAATAAATAAAGAGAAAAATTCAAAGACCTTCAGTGCTGAAGGCCTCTTCCTCAATAGCCACCCCAATCCATCTTATCAAATCCACCGAAACTCACCCTCAGCCTGTCAAAAGGCCAATTACTCAGTCCACTCAATCTCCAACAACGAAAAAAGGCCAAAACCTAAATAAAAACCATCCTGTCACCATAGGAGATGAATAAACATCTTGTCAAACACACAAAGGTACACCTAATGTAATCATTAGGCTCAAAAATCACTTCAATCATATTTGCACCCCCAAAGGCGGCGTTGCCTGATTGATGTTTTCACTGAATTATGACACGTATGCCTGAGCCAATACCGTATTAATTAAATCCAATCAAACGAAAGAGGACACGACAAAGTAATAGGAAACGAAAAAAAAAAAACTCTTTTGACACAATGCCAGGAAAAACATCTCACAGTCAATTGATTTTTTTTTTGCTCATAAGCATATTTCGCGCGCCAAAAACCAAACGAGAAAAATGTGGAACACGAATATGAATAAAGAAAAATTAAACTGCAGCAGGTTGCGTATACGCAACAGTATACAGAAAACAGGCTAAAAATACGGCTCTTCTCCCGGCCGTCTTTTACTTTCACAACGAGAGGGAAATCATCTCGCATTTGAACGCGAAGCACGTCCTCAGATTCGGAACGACAGGTGGAATTATGCTGTCGCTCACCTGTTTGCCTATATTTAATGATTTTTTTCCCCTCCCTCTCCGATGTGTATTTTGTTTCTGTGGTTTAATATTTAATGAAAATACTGTCATCCACCTTGAGCGAGCGAGAGAGAGAGAGCGAGAGGGTCGAATGCTGACTTGGCAGCAGTTTCTCATACGGGTTCTTGTTGTTGCTTGCGCTTGAGGATGAGGACCTGCTGAGAATATACTTGTGCGGTAATACGCATCTTGTTGGCATTTAGGACGTGGTCTAATTCATACACAAACAAGTCAAAATATGTATTCGCGAGTGAGACGGATGCTTGAAGTGAGTAGTTGTCAGTTAATGTCACGTGGAGTGGATGACAGTTCTTGGTATGGATGCTCGAGAAAAGTGCTGCATAATTGGGAGTGTTGTGGGGAACACGCGTAGGCCAAACCGGATGTCGCTTCGAGGTTGCTCGGCAATATTATTGGATATGGCACAGATGAGCGACCTATAAATATACTTACTGTGTTTTGGTTGGCATAGGGGGCTTGGTGGAGGTTGTTGAGATTATTTTTTTTTTTGGTAAGAGATGGGGAAATTGGATCGTCTTTTTTGGTATTCAAGATCGGATTTGTCTTTAGAGCGAGAGATTGGTTAGTCTGGTGTTTGATGCTGAATGACTAATAAATCAAGATGTGACCAATGGAATTTTGCAACTAAATCCGAATATTTTTACTGACGTCTTAAAAATTAGTTGAACTGCAAGTCATTCTACAGGTTTTGGCGGCCTTCAATCAGCTTCCTTCGTGGTCTTAGCCGCCGACATTCATCAGATTAGTAACAAGAAACTACCTTAATCCTTATGATGAATTTACAAAAAATAATAAAAAAGACTGCCTCCGATGCGATATGCGTAGCAAAGACCGAGTTCGAGCCGATGGTGCATTAAAGTTCAAGTCAGGGACAACTTTAAGTGTCCAAAGAATTTTCTTGGTCGCCGCCATTTACTTAAACTCATGAGAAATCTAATCATAAAAATTTGGTAAGAAGCAGTAACTCAGTGGTTAGTGTGCTGCACTATCGAGGGAGAGATCTCAGGTGCGACTCCCGGAAAATAACAAATCGCGTCTAAAGTTTTTATTTTTTCTGCGACAGCTCTCGTGAACGTCTGACAATAATTCGAAAGTATAACTATTCCGGAAGTGCTTTTCAATTCATCCGTTCGGACTCGGCATAAAATTGTGGGTCCCTTTCAATAGTCAAAAAAATATGTAAAAACTCAGGCAAACGAATGGCTTTGAGAAGCTAGAGTTCCTAAAGTAACCAGTTGCGCCCGCTATTTATTTTTTTCAACGAAGAGTGCCCATGCCCAAAGCTTCCTAGTCTTTCCCCTCTATAGCCTTTAGGTTGACAACTCTTGCGAAGTCATGACAAATCTGAAAGTATTACTATTCTATGATTTATGTATTTTCAATCGGCCTGTTTAGTAAAAGGATTGTTTTACTGTTTTTATACCCTCCACATGAAGGTATATTCACTTTGTCATTACATTTGTAACGCCAAGAAGGAGTCACCGGAGAACTCATAAAGTATATACTTATATTCCGAATCAGGATCACATTCTGAATCGATTTAGCCATGTCCGTCCGTCTGTCTGTCTGTCTGTCTGTCTGTCTGTCAGACAGAAGGAATTGACATAGGCGAATGAAAGTTGGTGAAAGGACTTATTTTTATTGTCGTCAAGTTGGTATTAAAAATGGGCTATGTCGGTCAAGTAGTTCTGGTACCTCCCATACAAAATCAATATTAGGCCCATGTGTCTCTCTGTCTGTTGTTCAATGTAATAACGTACTACCTCATATGCCTAAAACTTTGCATGACTTGTTTGCAGTGGAGGGTATCAAAGCATCGGCCAGGCCGATGATAACACTTTTACTTGTTTTTTACCCGACTGGACACAGGGAGGGTTATGTGTATCGCGCGTATCCTATGTACGTTCCTACGGGACTCCCTGTAGCCTAAACGGCTTGAACGATTTTGAAGAGTGAGGTGTCATAATATTCGTATTCTTCCCCGGAGTGTCATAGGCTAAAAAATAAAAAATAAAAAAAAAATATTTAAAAAAACCAAAAAACCCGACTGACTGTAAAAGAAAAGAATTAAAAAGAATTGAACAAGACGCATTTAAGTAGCTATAACTAACTATGGGGTACCCATACATATATTTGTTAGACTGTGTGGGTATATAGTCTCCGATTGTAAATTAGTTAGGTACAGGTACTTAAATGCGTCTTGTTCAATTCTTTTTAATTCTTTTCTTTTACAGTCAGTCGGGTTTTTGGGTTTTTTTAATTAATTTTTTTTTTGTTGGAAAGGTTGTGAAGAGATGCAGCGCTGTATGTAATTGGTTATTCAAAAGCAAGGTCAGTTTAGTGGTAGAATTTCCACCACTGGGCGAACTCTAATAATAAGAATTACACGAGCCAGTGAAACGGGTACAAGCAGCTATTTCAGCATGTGAAAAAAAATTGTTTGTTGGATTGTATGTGCATTTTTTACCACATCACTTTCAAACTGCTCGACCTTTTAAATTTTTTTCCATACCGTTTTTTATTGTTTGCAAAATTTTGTAAAGCATAGGGTACCTGTGCCTATGTTCTGTAATTATCGCATCGAAATATCTATCTATAAAACGATATGATTTGAAACAATAATAATAATATCACATGACGCGTTCTGTAACTGTGTGAATCAAAAACTATATCACACGGAACATTTCGATATGAAACCCCTGGAAATTTGTGATATATTCAGGTTCCGCAACTATGAAGAGCGATAAAATATTCACTTCAACTGTCGAATTTTATCACGCAACTCAAAGCTTGCGGTTATAAAGTATTAAAACAAAAAAATGCATTCATAGCGCTGTTCTAATAGTGCGTTTATTTGTGATGCTTCCCATACGTATGCATCATGAGCAGCTCCACCAAACCTTGCAAATCCTCCTAAAATCTTTAGATTGTAATCGCACGACCATCATTTTCATTTTTAAATTATCAGAAATGTCACATTACAATTACCAATTGTACATTCTTCGAATGGTAACCCTTACGGCTTAAAGTATCAATTTTCTACGTCTTGCTTAGGTCTCTTAATCCGAACGTGGGTACAATCTACTGCTCCAATAATTATCACTGGGAATCCAGTCATTTTATTAAATCTATTTGAATTTCGTGAACAATTGATTGATAAAAGATGTAAGCCGTGTACTAACTTTTGGTTTATCTCGTTGTATGCCTGAGGGGCTGGAAACTTGATGTATTTGGACATCATTTTGTTTTGCAAAACATCAGCCACTTCCGAAACCACTCGAGAAACCATAGTCCCACTAATAGCCGCAGAAAAATAATGGCCCACATCTCTCTGAAAGGACCCAGTTGCAAAAAAAAATGTAATGCAGCACAGACCCGAATCGGGATAGAAATAAATGTATTCCTTTGCCTTTTGCACAAATATGGACTTAGCTCGTCAATAAGTATCCGAGCCGAACCACAGGAAAAACGATACAACTCCCTAAATCTTGCTTGCGGCATTTCAAAAGGGTTTGTGCTATCTCTTAGTACAAGCCTTTGAATCCATAACATGTTACGCCTATCGTTTTCTTCACCCAAAATTAGTGAAAAGCTAAACATTTTTAAAAACAACGTTACTAAAAATCCCTGTGAAATAATTTTCAATTTTTATTTTTTGTTTTGCAGTATTTTGACAGCTTTGGGAAATCTTTCCAAAATTCCCATGAAATTAAAAGTTACTACAGAATACTTTTCGCATAGAGTTAGAGAACTCGAATATTTTCCAGATGCGATAAACAGCGGAATGTTTTGTTCCTAAGTTTTCGATGCGAAAAGTTATCGGCATGTGTTACAAAACATGGGCACTGGAGTACATTTAAATTTTTTTTTTAAATTTACTTTTTTTTTTAATTTATAAGTTCTCCATTTTATTTTTTTATTAGATTTCGCATTTCTATTTATTTTATTTTTTAATTTTATAATTTAAAACAAATTTTCTTTAACTTTTAATTTACAATTTTTGTATAATTTTAGAATTGTTTTTTTGATGTCTATTTTGTTATTTTTTTTTATTTGTTAGTTGCAGAAAAAAAAAAACAAAATAAGCTCAAACTTATTCCTTTAAATTCGAGAAACCGAATTTTGTAAAGCAGAACTTAAAAAAAAAATTTTCGAAAGCAGCTTTTCGACCCCCTAAAGGTTTTACATCCAATTTTCCAATGCTGATTGCGATATAAACTTAGTTTGTTTTCACGCAAACTTGGCAGTTTTAAATGTCAGTTCACTGGAGTCCAAAGCCGTTACTAGGGGTGGGGGGTCACAGGGGTTTGATACCCCCCGGAAATTCTTAACAACGAGAACAGAGCAAATCCAAATAAAATAAAAAAAAAACAACCTTTAAAATAAAAAGTTATTTTTTAAAGATCATATCCCCCCTGAAATATTTGTCTGGCTACGGCCTTGCTGGAGTCCCTTATTAAAAGGAAATGTTTGCGCATAGACTGGTGGAATTCGTGTGTCATGTTGCTTTCATTTGTTTGTTGATTCCTTTGCTTCGAATTTGGAAATAGTGCAGACACAGCGGACACAGCTAAACGGGCGAAATTAAATGAACTAACCAGAGTTCACTGGCTCAGTTTGCATCGCTTTGATTTGGATATTTTGACTATGAGTTTGTGAACGCAGTTCGTAAACGTAATTGATGTTATTTTCTGACAAGTGAACTGTGAAACTCATTTTGTTGACTGGTTCCCACTTTTTCACTGAAACGTTCAAACTTCCTAAACTCGGTTTTTGCTCTTGGCTTACGAGAAATGGAGCACACTACTCAGTTCCTTTGGTTGAATGAGTTGGTTCAGTATTTACCAATTTATGACGTACAAAGTTCACTAAGGATTGTGTTTACTGAATTACATGAACGGACTAGACCGGTAAGGGTTTGACCCAAATTGCTCGCTGTCGTAAATTAACTAAAAAAAATAAATCCACTTTCTCACTTTTTTACGCTTTTAGTAGGTATAGCAAACCTCCTGAACTCGATTTTTACACTAGAAATGTGAAAGCGTGATTAAGTCTTAGACCTAAAACGTCTTGAACTAAATAAACTAGATGAACGCCTAAGTTCAGGAAAGAACTAAAATACACGAGCGCAAATAGTCATTGATTTCAGTATCAGACTCTATTTTGTCAACCACTCAAAGTAAATCCAGTAAATTTCAATAACATTCAGTTTCTCATTTGGAGCACCCCAAGGTGACCCCAGCTCCCTCCCTCCACATCCAAGTAATAACACTGAAATAACTCAATAAAATTCATCATCAAAAATATTACAGTCATCATTCGCACAACCCTTTCAATATGCAGACCCTTTCAAAGATCCATTACCACACCGTCCTAGAGAAGATGAGTGAACAAACGACACTCAACCCTTTCATGGGGTGACTGGCCCTCACCCCCGGCTAACGAGAGCGATTTGTTCAAGAAAATAATCCAATTCTTGAATTCTCTGTTAAATGCAATTTAAATATGTAATCAGCTTCCAACCCTTCTGGGAGGGTGAAAACTTTTCACTTCTCACCCAGACAAAAAGAAACTTTTCAACTCACGCCAAAGGAACCACTTCAAGGAAGACCGCACATTTTACAACACACAAGGTTATAATCTGCCAAAACCCCCACCCCCCCACAAAGCCACTAAGAACTTTTTTGTGTACCTTGTTCTCCCTTGCACAATATATGGCGCGACGATGGCTGACTAAAGTGCGCGCCTCAATCGGATTTCCATTATCTAAATGCCTGTCGCCCAAGCCCCAAGTGCGCGATTCAACCCCACCGGCGCCGAATGTACCTCTTCGCATTACTTAATTGAACTGTGCGAATTGCCGTCAACGAAATGGGGTGCACTTTGAAACAGTGGAGATGTCAGGTCGGTTATAAAACCCATGTAATCCATGGGGAACGCCGAAAATGAGAAAGTGGATGCGCGCGTAATAATGCCGGAGCATATTCACCGCACCGTACAAACACACACCCTTCCTGCAGACGCCCTTTGGACATTCACTGTATATACTACGGCTCATCTTTAATGCAATACAGACGGATGAACACGATAGGATTAGCGCAGTTGCCTACGAGTACGAACCGACAAAAAAAAATCCCTTTCCTCCCCGGCGAGATGTATCTATATATTTTGTGGGGGGTGGTTGAAACGACAGCATTTTATAGCCGTTTCCTTTTTGGCCGTTTTGTTTCATCACTTTATTTTGCACGTTTAACCAACTTGAAATTTATGACTTTGCACAAACTCAACGCAGTGGAGGGGTGGCGAAACGTACCATGGTCGCCTCGTATATTCCAACTCCAAGGGTGAGCGAGCGGCCAAGCGAGCACTACATGCAAAGCAAAATTAATTCGTAATTAGATTAGAGAGCGCACTTGGGTGGGTGTGTGTGTGAATGAATGAATTCGCGTATGGGTTGGCGAATGGAATAATTTATGGATTTCGAATTTGCGATCGTCGTGTGTCCCCCAAAGTGTAGCTGACATCGCATTGCCGACTAAAGGGACACTTGCCATCCCCCAAATATAGACGGCCGTTTTGTTAATGAAATTCTGAGGGATAAACGCGGTAGGTGTTGCACATTCAGCTGAGGCTGAGGGTTCAACGCGATGGTTTTGGTGGATTCAATTGAGTTCAGATTGATTCAAGGGTGGGGGTGATTGAAGTCACCGGAGCATTAAAGGGGGCGAAGTCAGTAACGCACATAAGGGATGCGAAAATTGATTTAGGAAAATGAAAAATGGACTTGGTGGATTGGATGAAGGATTTTTTACTTAATTAATGAACTGACAGACATGTTTCGATTGAGTGCAGTGTGATGTGGAGAAATGTAGGCATCTTGTTTCTTATTCTACCGAAACTGCAACAAAAAAGTCGAGGGAGATATCCACAGGTTAACCTAAAACGGCGCGTTGAATGCAACAAAGAATCATCCAGCTACTTCTGGCCTACTTCTTTCTAAGACCGACCCAATCGTGCTAAGTTAGTGTTAAATAGACGGACGACCTCTATTGACATTTGAGGTTCTGGTGAGCTCCTTACCGACCTTGATGCAGCAGCGAGCTTTCTCCAGCCTACACAGATGGATGGCTTTTGGTAGGTATGTCAGAACTAGGAATGGATCTGCGTAGCTCGTCTCTATAGATCATGTCAAGGCGGCTTTGAAATCGATAAAGAGTTAATGTGTTGCGATTTGGGCTTTTAAGGTTTTTTCTAGGATCTGTCCAAGTGTTGAATATTTGATCAGCGGTGGATTTTCTGCACAGGGGCCTATCAGGTTGCTTACGAAAGATAAATCTCTACTTCGATGTTAAAGAGACTTTAAGGGACCTTTCGACGGTGTCCATTCGTTAAGCATGCATTTATCTGACCAAATTTGATGCATGCTTTCCTACGAAGCTACCTGCAGCTGCTCTTAAAGCCTCGAATGTGGTAGTCCGTCAGGCTCAGAGTCTTTTTTGGTCTTTAGCTCGATAGACACGTTCTGCCGGGATCCATGTCGTCGTATCCACTATAAATCTGCAGAATTAAATCTTAGCACCGACTGTGTACCTACAACAAGGCTTCCTGGCACCTATATATATCTGTGGCAATAAGACAGAGTAGCTTATGTTAAAAAAAGTGTTTATGAGATGTTGACGTTTTTGTCTAAATTTGTTATTTATGAACTTTTTTAATTTTTTTTAATGCTCAAATACAGATTACGTACAGAATACATGTTATATTTTCGTTTAATTTGTAAAAATAATTAAAAAAGTTCATAAATAACAAATTTTGACAAAAACGTCAACATCTCATTAACACTTTTTTTAACATAAGCTACTCTGTCTTATTGCCACAGATATATAATCTTAACGTGGTATTTTGGACACTCCTGATAGGAGCTGCCTCCTTGGCAGCGTCTTCATTTCGCTTTGGAATTATATTTTGTGTCATTTTTCCTTGCCATCCCGTGGCGAATTTTCTTATTAAAACCTCTCCCATTTAGAGACTTGTTCTTGCATTCGGAGCTCACAATTCATCCGGAAGCCATCAAAAGATTAGTGAAACTGTTACCAGCATCTTTGAGGTTTGATGAACATATCCTTCTGATATGACTTCATATTGAAGCAAGCATTCTTTGCAGGAAGCATCTACAAATCCCTTCTCAAGCAGACAAAGGCATTCCCACTCCAAGCACATCTTTATCAACCCTTATGAGAGAAACATCATTCATTCCGAGTGGCAGCTAATTGTTGGAATACCATCTCCATGCAAGTGCAGGCTCTGTTCACCATGAATGAAACTCAAGATTCCAAACGCTTTTGCATTAACAAAAGTTCCTCCCCCCACAAGAGCCATTTGCCTTAAATTTCTATATACCCACCTACGGACAGTTGTTTGTTTATCTTTGGCATTGTCCATGCAACAATTCAGCTGCCTGTTCAAGTGTCACTCAACCCTTAATGATACAAAGTAAATTGACACAATGACTGTGATTTCTGTGGTGAGTTAACTGGCAGTTTATTTTAATGTGAAATGCAACCTACCCCCCGAGCACTTAACACCGCACCGCACACAACAATCCGCATGCGGAGATAAAGAAAGCACAACTATACCATTAAATAAACTGTAATCCAAACCAACCCCCTTTAGTCAAACAAAGATAATACGTATACGATTCCTCCCCCGAGTGACACCAACTGACGTTGAAGCGTCTGCTGCGTTTGAACCGACTTCACCCCCATTAAGTGAAATGCTAGACCCAAGTCTAATACGAGCAACTTTCCGTCGCACCCATCGCTTAAGTGAAATGCTCCGCACTGTAGGTGTGTGTTGGTTGGACTAAAAGTGTTTTTTATTACGTTGTTAACCGACCACAACGGACGTTATTTCCATGAGAAAGTGGGACCCGATGAAAATAAAAAAAAACAAAACCATCAGCCAAAGGGTGCAACAACTTCTGCTTAAGGGAGCATTATAGCTATTTCGCCTAATAGTGCCCCCAGACTCCACTCGCTGTACATAGGGTTTGCCTTGTCTGCTTTGAGGTGAATTAATTTAGAATTATTACTGTAGTTTGTTAAAAAGGTATTCCACTTGTTCCATCCCCCATCGCAGACGGCCCCGGGAAGGAAACGAAAACACACAACCCAAACGAATGAATAATTCAATGCAAGCAAGCGAAGAGGAATAAACCTCCAATTACCCACTCAAAAAAAAAATGGATATTCCTAACAATCTTATTCTTACTTTACCACCCCCTTCGGCGCGGGTGAGGTAAGATCTAAATGCAAAATCCCTGTCGGCTTTAAATAGTAAAATTTCATTTCCCACCTATTTTTTTTTTGCGTCCTTCTTGTGTTTTTATTTTTCCCCTCAATGCAGAGACACACACACACACACTTTGGCACTGAAAAGTCCTTGTTAATATTTTAATCCGGGATTAGAATTACTGGCAAGACTCTGAACTGCGAAGGGGAAAGGCAACTTGTGCGGATGGCAAATAATGTTTCAGCTTTCAAGTTGGCAGGTGCCGGGATTAATTGAATTTATCTCGGCACCTGAAAGTATGCAGTCTTTGTGATAATGCTCTCGCTAGGCATAGGCACACGAAACGAAATTATTTTGTAATTGGGGCACTGGGAGTTGTTTGGGGATAAATAATTAAGAGGCGCCGTTGAGTGCCTCTTCAAAGCACTGAGTCGGTCATCTATGTGTAGGCACTCTTGCTGGGCTGGAGGGTTGGGGTTTTTTTTTTTTTTAAACTATCCCAAAGTTTGCAAAAGGTTGAAACACTTACAGGCGCCTGGTTAAGAGGAAAATTGTGTTAATTTGGGTTGCGCCAAGGTGGATGTGCTTGAGGTAAAGTGTTTCAGGACTATGCAAATTTTGTGAGCAGAGTGTGCTGCGAATTATTTATTTTAGTCGGTGAGGGACACTCTTGAACTGCTTGAGCTGCTTGACTGAATCAATTTAACGCGACGTGAATCGTGACCTAGAGAGGTCGGGGTAACTAGTTAGAATCGGTTTATATGTGATGCTAGTGGTCATGATTACGATTATAGTCACGGTGGAGGTTACCTTCCAGCACTTATTACATTTTAGTACTCAGCAAAGTAAATATATTGTTGCTCTGGGCCAGCTTATTGCAGTCCTTTTTAGATATTTTGTCGCTTTCGAATTTTATTCAATTATAAAAGGACTTGATTTTTTCTATTGTGATTTGTATTTTTCGACAAAGGTTCGCGCTTATAAAAAATGTATCCATCATTTGTAGAAGTTTAGCATTATATACGTCTTAATGACAGTAAAGTATTGAAACAAATTGTCCCTCATTCAAAGGTGATTGCAAAGCTCTAACTCCGCAATGGCTTTTTGGATTTACAAAATTAGGGAAAGGGATTTTGAGTGACCTCACCTCTGATTTATTTAAGCTATAAATCATCTTTCAGCGAGGTTCTGAGTCTGAGCAATGCTCAAAAGAAATCATTAAGCTATCGCAATCCATAAGCCAAATAAATGCGTCAAATGTCAGATTGGCTTTCACCAGTAACGTCTTAATCAGGGGGCCAATAACATGGGATCTGAAAGACTGGAAGTCACCAGTAACAGTCTAAAAGATATGAAACAAACTGAAGTATGTTACTAGTAATTTGTAGATGGGAAAATTATATGCGAAAAGTTTGGCAAGTACTTTTTTACGTGACGATATGCAAAGCTCCAACTTCCTTTCTTAAGGAAATAAGAATTTGCTCCATTTTAGAACTTTTATATCATTCAAATGTCCACCACGGCATTGTTTGCACTGACGTACTGGATCACACCGATTTTTGGTTACCCTGTCCGACAATTGTGACTTGGCGGCTTGACAAATATTTAAGATTTAAGTTCTGCAAATTGTCCGCATAGACTTGTGCTTTCACGTAGCTCTAACGAAACCAGAATAAAGGTGTCAAACCCCAAAATAGCGGCGGCCACTGATGGAGAGTAGTTTGAGCAGAACTGCACGTGGCGCCATCTGGCTCGAACTATTTCTATTTTTAATTGAAGTTCCCTAGTAGGCGCCGTTGTTTAATGATTATTGTCTTGTGAGCAGCTAGGCCTGGGGTCCCCTCTTGCGGGCCTGTTGCGCCAACTTTTTATTTAATTTTCCCAAATTTTGGGTCACACAACTTTCAGTTACATGACCCAGAACTCTTTCTCTTTTGTTTCTAAAGAAATAAGTTCCGAAGAATTCGCCATGCCATAAGCCGAATCACCGATTGTGCAAATGAAAATTTTGTTTTCAAACAAAGCCATTTATGCGAAAATTAGGCCCGTCAAAGAGGATGACATTTTTGGCTGATATCGGGATCACCTGCACTGCGAATTCGTTAAAGATGTAGTCCCAAATTCCTACGCAAAATTCTCCAAGTTGTCGTCTGAAACAGCCACAATTGCTGCGATTGTCTTTAAATCGAAAAATTTGGCTCTGCAGCAGCAGTATTTGCCTCACTTTCCGCCTTTCGTGGTCCAGTTAGTGGCCTATTGTCGTACAAAGTAAACTCTGGTCCTAACTTTCTATAGTGCGACACACGGCTCTGCGAAATAAGGCCCCAAAAATAAAAATAAATAAGGCCCCAAAAAATTATACAGGAAACAACAACAACGATTCTTAATAAAATTTGGGGTGCTATTTCCTTTTGTGGGGCCTTAATTCCTAATGAAAATTGGGGTCTTATTTCACTATGAAAAGAAAATAAGAAATGAAGTAAGATTTTTGAAGACCAAAAACATGCTTTTTGTATATTTTCGTCTTTAAAAATAATAAGCGAAATAAAGGAAAATATACCACCGCCGATTAGAAGATATTTAATGGACGGAACTTTTAAAATAATTCCCAAAAGTTGCTTTAACCAGCTCCTAGTCATCTGTATTCAACATTTTGACGAGGTAATTACATTATTTTAATTAAAAAAAATTGTTTCAATCTTAGCGCCACTGGCGAAAAATCGCGCGATTTCTTGTACCAAATTTTCATTATTTCTTAATGTTATAGATAGGATATTTTTCTAAGAATCCAAATTTAAAAATTTGTTTTAAGGTATTTCCGCTATTTTTCATTTTAATGAATAAAAAAACGAGAAAATGTTGCGAAGAAATGTTTCAATATTTAATTAAAAATACCTACATATATTATATTGAATAAGAAAGCAATGAAATACACAAAAAAAAAACAACAAAATAAATTTGGGGCCTTATTTCCTGCAGCCGCGACACACAGCTCATAGGGTAATGATGATGGTGGCTTAGTTCGAATTTTGTTATCAAAAAGTGGCATTTTGTCCTAGGACCTGAGAAGTTGAGAAGGCATGCATTTACCAAACTCCACCTCCGTTTATAGCTAAGCTAACCTCTTGAATAACCTCTTCTCTATTTCTTTTTCTCTAAGAATTATTTATAAAACCACTGAGACTTTTAATTTTAGTTTTTAGATTTTTGTTAGCTCATTTAAACTCTCTTTGTACTATAAAAGACCAAGTCTTCGGTTTATACTTCAAGATTCTTAAATGCATTAAATTGAATTAAAATTGAATATGAACGAAGTGGTTCAGTACCAAGTTTTGTGTGCTGGTACTACTGCTTGGGCGGTCTCCGGTTCAACCCCAAGAAGAACTCAAATTACATCTTAATCTTTTTTTTGGACTGCTTCTCCTTTCGCAAACATCTGACAACTTGCTCCAAAAAATGTTCGAGCTGCCAAAATATCTGAAGATCGATTAGGAAATAATTTCTAAGACAAGACGCTTTCTAATATTGATAAGAGGAAGTTAGTAAAGATTTCCTCTCTGCATCGCAAAAGCTTCACAAGACCTGTCTTGAGAAATGCTGTTTGTCTTAAGAAATACTCTCGATCTTCTTGGGTGCAGAATAGGACAGTTCCACTCCTATATCTCTTCTAATATACCCAGTGGCATAACTTGTTCCTTATTGGACATTCTTCTTGCTCTAACACTTTCTCCTTGTATGACATCCAGCTCACAGTATCGAGGATCACATCTTCTACACCTTGCGCGACTTGATTTCGCCATCTTGAAAAGCTTGCATTATTGAGGCCGAATTACTTATAATATCTCTAGATTCTAGAATATAGCAAGACTCTTGGGTCTGGAAGACTTAGCTGCGCTAAGGCGATTAATTTCGAACTTCTTTTCCTGGGCAGTTCACTGCTTCTTCTCGTTGAACAGTCGAGCCTTAAATTTATTCGCAATAAACTCAAAGTCAAGCTTTTTAAATAACAGCTCCACAAGTAGTCTGTAGTTTAAAAAAAAAGTAGGCATACACTAGCGGCCCCTCTAATGAACATCTGGGACGATTATAACTGAAAGGATATCCATGGCTTTACAAACCCCTCTTGATCATCCAAATCGCTTTAAGTTAAACCCCTAGTTGCGTGCTTTACACTTGCATAACAGAATTTAAACCAACATTTTGCAAACAACATCACACCCATTTCCAAACGACTGCAATTCCCCTTAGATCATTTTCGAACGCCATGAATACCACGTGCCAGAAAACAATACAATTTCCCGCCAAATGCCTATGCTGTATAGATTTAGCGGTAGCCTCTAATTGGCACTTCGAAATCAATTTGCTCCGTGACGAGGTGAGAACGTTGCTCGCAAAAGGTCCTTAATTAGTCGAACAAAAATGGTTTACTTAACTGGCATTGCTTGAAAATAATTTCAATCTTTTCCCCAACAGGAATTTCATTAAACACCCGCACAAAAAACAAAAAGTGCTCCTAATTAAATATTTCCTTTTGCCACAACACGAGTCGAGGCGGAGGCCTGTATTTATTTGCCTACTTGCCAACGCCACGGCAAGCCAAACTCCTTGGTGTCTGGCAAGAGGCAAAATTAACGATAAATAATTCAAAAGCTCGAAACAAATTATGGAACACAAAGTGTTTGCCATGTTTCCACCCTCGCGCACACATCTCACAATCCCGATGCCAAGTACGAAGTACGAACCCTTTTCCTTGGTTTCCCTCGTACTAATCCCCTGGTGTCCTGCCTCCAACGCCCCATATTGGAGCAAACAAAACAAGCTTCGATTTCGATTTGTTTCCATTCTATACTTTTGGAGTTCTTATGCGATTATTATCCGAGTCCGCAGTCCTTGTAGACATGAGTGTGTGGGACTTTGCTTGCATAAAAACGGCGCAAACAAACGGGGGGAATATGAAAATGTTGCGGTATTTTTGGTTTTTGGTAGAATTGTTCCGGTGTGTGTGTTGTACTACATGCACTTCCGTTCAGTGGCGCCGAGGGGGGATGGGGATGTTCTTTGTTTTGTTGGCGGTATACTGTTGCTACAGATGACGCGATGTTATTTGCAAAAGTTTTCACCTTGTGGTGAGTAGGTGACTGGGGTGGGGATGGGTTTTTGTCTCGACGGTATTTCTCTCGCCCTTCCGGACCAGTGCGAACATAATCCTCCTGTAAGTTGGGTCGCTTTGTGCTGCAGGTATAATTATTATTAGAAGTTTGCTGTATGCCGTGCTATTGCAGAGCGGTTTACTTTGGGGTGGATGGGGGGCAGCCGGCTTTGGGCAAATATCCGGAAGCAATGAGCGCAGATTATCGCATAAATTGAAATCACTTTATTTTGTGCCCTCGGCTTAGGTTCATATGTGTAATAAGATTAGGGAACGTTTTGTATTACATGAGTGGATGGGGATTTCGATTAAATTATTGATGTTACACTGGGTTTTCTGAGAACACTTGAGGCCTATTGGGTTTGGGCAAAGCGTAGGGCAAAAGCTGTATAGTAGAGAATACTTGACAGGCAACTTGTGACTGGAGTGCCACCGCGTGTCCTTTATGCTCTATGAAACGAGCAAATGAAATGAACTGAAAACTTGACATCATTGCCAAATAAAATTGTGTCTCAGTGACAGTGGCATTTGAAGACCGGGAGTAAGAAAATTGTTCTGAGGTTGTTAGAATTTGCACAGAAACATCAAATTTGGGATTCAAGTCTCACTTTTACGTTTACTTTAATATTGCAAAAATCTGGTGAAATTTGCAATTTTGAGCAGATCCTTAGGACGGACAAATTTTTGTAACAAAGCTTTTATGTTTCTAGCGTTTTTAACTTTATTTTAGTTTAAAATTTTTATAAATAAAAATACTGTTCGTTTAAAAAAAAATCTTTTGTCTGTGGACGGACAGCTTTCTTAGGCGGACCAACATTACGTCAAAGTCAGGCTTCGTTTTGACTAAAATATATTGTGAAAAAATTTCCCTTTCGCTTACCTTCGTCAAAGGCATTCGCTGAAAAAAGGTAGTCTACAATAATTATATGTTCTTTCCAAAAGGCTGAGAAGCCAACCCCAGAAGATATATACCCCCAATGCGAAAGTCACTTAATTTACCATTTTAATTTTTTGGGGGTCGAACCTAGAACCACTGAAGTAAATTTACTATTACTTTTGTATGACGTGTGTTAAAAAAAAAAGATGCCCAACAAACAGAGCTGCGCTATAGAAGGGAAGTTGTTAGCAAATTCCCCAAGACTACAGTACCTACCAGTGAAATTTTAGGATCTGTAAATAGGAAAGGATCTTTGATATGTTTCTAATTAATTTTGTCCAACTTTCCCACCTTCTAGCTTATAGGCAGATAATACAAATACCCCGGCTAGGTACAAATATTGCAAACTTATACAAACACATCAATTTAATTAGATATAGTTCTATAAATGTATGCTGTGTACTAAGAAGCCTTTTGCTGATACTCCCGCTCTCATTACGGAGTATAATCCAAAATGGATTCATTAAAAGGTCGGCAGCCATTATAAAAGAGAACTTTAGTAACAATTAAAAAATTAAAAAGGTGTCGTATTGATATTCCCATTACCGTATATGATTGGATTGAGATACTTGTTTAAAACAAAAAGCCAGTTTATTATGACAATGTAAAATATGATCCATACAACGCCATCTATGAGCGAAAAATGCAAGTTAAACTTAAGGCCAGGGAAATCGATTTAATGTATCCGATTCCATATTTGGACATTTGTTGTGTCTACATCTATAAAGTCGGCACTCACGGTGGAAGATGATCTTGGCAACGCCATCTAATAGTCATTTATTAGCAACTATAATGCAATATAAACTGGAATTCATAGAAATGGATTCTGTCTTCCATTTTGTATGAGTAGGTATGAGTAATAATCATTCACTATAGAGAGTCAGTTCGACAAAACGTCTATACGCACTGAAAGAATTACTGTCGCAACGCCATCTATTAGCAACATATTAGCAATTTAATCTAAAATCCGTTGAAATTGGTTTCATATTTCCAATTTAATATTTGGAGTTTTAAGCGCATTGAAAGTAAATTTAAGAAAATATCGACATACACTGAAAACGGTGGTCCCAGCAACGGCATCTATTAAGAAAAAAAAAACAAATAAAATATGGAATCCATAGAAAACACTTTTTTTTAATTCTCCATTACATGTTTTCACAATTATTCTGTCTGCACGTATGAATTCTGTTTAGCTAGACGTCAAAATGCGCTTTAGAAAAGCATGATCTAAGTAATGCCATCTGTTAGCAAGAACTCAAAATACAATTAAAATCAGCAGAAATCGATTGGATATCGCAGATTTTATGTTTCCATATTTCTTGTCAATTTAGCAATACAGTTTAGTTTTGAGTTCCATAATTGTTTTATTTTTTTTATTTGTTAATTCAAGTCAAATATTACTGGGCAAGTAAAGAACAGAGTTGAAGTCAGAAGGTAGAGTGAAAATATTTCTATACAGCTGACAGATTGTACAAAACTCTAATCGATTCCTTACAACGGAAAAGCATAATTTGAAGTTTATTATGATTATTTCCAGTGACTCATAGATGGCGTACTGATTGATTTGCAAACCAATTGAATATGTTGCCACAGAATGCCCTTAGGGCCTTCCTCTTTATCCTTAGCATTTAAAAAATAAATAACAAAACCGTTGACCACGTGTACAGCAAAAGTCCATATACATTCGATTTAATATTCCCAATTCAGTACGGAATTCCTCAACCTACTCAAATTCAATCGTGTGGGCCTTGTCAGGGAGGTGTTCATTTTCCATCGACACATTTTTCTTTTAATAATTCCTGCTACTTGTGCTCTTTTTATGCATTTTTCTTTTTTCTTTCTGTTTCTCCACATTTTCACTGGCTGCACACAATGCTAGCCGACCAGACTTTGGGAAGTGTAATTATTCATGTGGTTTGCATGGATGACGGTTTGTTTTCGTGGGAAGATGTTAGCGGGGTTGATTCCTCGACGACGACGCGACATGGCGGGACCATTGAACTTGTTATGATGGGAAATAAAAATTAAAAAAAAAAAAAACAGAAAAAAGTAAAAAAAACCATGCGTTCCATAAAGCTGTCCATAAGTTATTACATTTTTCCTTTTTGGTGTTTTTTTTTTTTTTTGTGCTATATTCAGCAGCGTGATGACGCCGTGTCGTCGCTGTGTTTTATGTTTCTGTTTGTTTCCTCTTTCGAAATATTATTAATGGGAATCCTTGTTTGAATTTTTTTTTTGTATTTTATTTGACGCTCACCGGTGGAAAATAACATTATTTTACACAACCGGATGTCATAACGAAAATGAGGGTGGAAATAATTTGGTTGACGAAAAAACAGAGAAAAATCGAATATTCACTTTGACGTGGTAGGATGCATCTGGGGGGAAGTTGGGTGGGTTATTTTATACCCAAGACGATTGTCGTCGAACCATAGACTTTCAAAACTAGCAATTCTGTAGACAATTTGAAAGTTTAAGTGCATACGGCTCTCCCTGAAAACAAATAAATACCAAAATTTGTCGATAATCGAAAAAAAAAAAAAAAAATAGTCGTCCGAAAATAGCTTATTATGGTCGTTACAATTTCGAAACCGATATCGTTCAGAGGATCGTCGCTATACGCAGTCTGCTCCAAGGAAAGTGTGATAATAAAAGTCCCCACACTTAGAGTGGTCACTTGTCCTTGTGTACTTTTGAAATCTCAATGTTTGAGACTTGAAAATGCAAACAGCACTATTTCCGGGGCGAAGAAAAGCCCAGAAAGTGGACGTGAATTGAAATATTTCAATGACGAGTTGCAGGCAATGAATGTCGGTGCATTTAAGGAAAAGGTTTTCTAGATACTACCTCCAGAAAATGGGCGTGGCAAAGGGAGAATATTCAAACGCGTTTCGTACCACTTTTCGTTATTAAATTTTTGAAAAATGTTGGCAAATTTTGGACAACGGGTAGGACATTTTGTGGATCAACTCTTTCTGTAAAATTTGTATGGAACTTACATCCTAGAAACTACTTTGTCTAGGGACGAAAGTGCATATACGTAGGCAGCTTGTTTTGCATTTTATACCGCATAACTGCCCCGATTTGTATCGCGAGAAACCAACAAATTTCCATTAACTTCTCAATCCCCTCCGTAAATGTATTCAAGGGAATCCCCAGTAAAAAGGAATACAAAATAAACACACACAAACTGCTCACAGCTGATTAAAAAACCGTCACATGTCAGCCAACTGCCATACGAGGAACATATTTATTGTCATACATCACATTAATCAACTCTGAGTAGCATACACACGTACACCACACTCGGGCTATGTGCTTGGGCGCTTTCGAAAAACGCACAGAACAGCAGAATATACCAATTTCAACGACGTCGCTCCAAAAAACAAGCAGGATTCCGCTGACACCTTTCTCACACATGTACTCGTATAGAGATAGAGATACTGTCACTTCTGCGCTACCTCACTGGCGTCAGCAGGTGTGCTTCACATCATGCACTCGTGGCAGTATAGCTACAAATGCAACACTCCCCCCCTCCCTCCCTGAATCCAATTCTGACATCGGAATGAAATATATGAATTATGGTTGCAGTAGCACAATATGTTTCCACAAGCGTGCCCCCCTCCACCGACTGTCACAATCATAAAGCGGATAGGTAACTGATGTGCTGTGGCAGGTGGGTACTTCTCGAACGCGAACGTTTGCCAAAAAAAAAAATAGAAAAATATGCACCCAACGAAGAAAAACGAAAAAAAAAACACCACCGATTGCATTGAATCGAGGACGAATCGTATTAGCGGTGTTTGCAGGTGTGAAATGAGGTCAGTGCCCCAGAAAGCCGGCTATCCACAATCGCGAGAGAAATATACAAAATTTCCGCGCAGGATAGACAAGAGCAAAACTTCCATTACACCGCCGCCAACGTGGTTCTTGTTGCTGTTGTTGTCGTCGCTCAGTCTGAGCGTGAGGAAGGGACAGGGCAAGCGGAAAATCGACTAAAGCGATCCAATTCACCATGAATGCACAATAATAGAACTTTTTATTTATAGTCCAGGTAACATTCGGAGGGAAAATATTTTTCAAGCCAATACAGAAAACACATGAACGGAAACAGAAAAAGAAAACAAAGAGAACGTTGCCCGGACTGCGGCGACAAGTTTCTCCATATGCGCGCCACCTATTTATAGAAGAACAATGAGCAGCACATTCGACTGCAGGGCCGAGCTTGCAATTGATGTTTATAGTCGAGGATTTTACGACCCCATCAAGTGTAAGCACCGCCACTGCCATGGTAAAAAAAAAAAGAGGTACACCCTGTGCACAATGTACTCGTAAAAAGCGCAACAACAAACTCCCCCAACCGTGAACCTAATTCGAGAACAAATAACTGCATTTTTACGGTGAACCCCCCTCTGATGCAAGGAAAGGGTTGTGTAATGTGGGGGTGGTTGGTGGCGCTGCACTGTGCACATGTAATGGCAGACGAAAACACTCTTTGCCTCATTATTGTAATTACAGTCGCGCATTCACGTCGCGACGACAGAAAAAGTTGCATGCCCAACATGTCTGAGCAAGGGTACAGTTTTTATTTTTTATCCCGCCCCCGCCACATCTCCGGTGTTCAGTAATTAGCAGCGAGGATGCCGTGCAAGAATTTAGTCGCTTTTGGAAAAGTTCGATTCTATTTTTGCAGCCGCATCTGGTCTGGGTTGTAGAAAGTTCTGTAGTACAACAGTGCAGGGGAATTGAATTTTGTCTGGCAAAAGTTACTCCTCCACGATGTAGACATCTTGTAATCCTTTTTGACGTTCATGGTTCATTTAGAAGTAAGTGCGCGTTGCTTCAATGTTTTTCCCAGAAATTTGTCGAGGAAATTGTTGCGAAATTCTTTTCTGGATAGAGTTGGGTTTTTTTTCGTCGCTCTACTGTCGTATACATTGAGACTGGGGGGGGATTGCTTTAAATTGGAATTTTGTAGAAATTTTCAAATTCCCTTGAGACGAAAATAGTTAAGGTTGATATTTTATTCCATTGTGATGGTTGGTTCGGCTCGTAAACCATACTCATTCGGTTTGAAGTTGTTTGAGTAGTTCACAAAAGTATTGTGGTCAGTGGCTACGGAGTGCCTACGTGCCCCGAGAAGTAAAATTCGAACAAGTTCGAGTTATTTTTAAATTTCAATTTTAATTTTAAAGACGGCCACATCTGGGTGAAAATGAGATATGTTCAACGGACTCGGGGAAGAAGTACCACTCTTTGCAGACTTCTTTGATATTTAGTCAGCGGTTGACCCCCGTCTGGCGCCACTGGTGGAATTATTCTCAGTGAAAGCTTTCTACTCAGCTAAGAGCCCAACCTGACGTTTATTTAACACGACCAAAAATGAATCGGGAACATGGGATGGTATGCCAACAGTCATTGGACACCCTATACTCCCAGGCTGCAGTTTTTAGTCGGAAGTCCGCATCTGTCACTTTTGCATTCGTTCAGTAGAAGTTGCATTGCTGTTGGAGAATACTAAAGAGGCATACTCGGAGTACAAGAGCGGGTGTTAGTGCGATCTTTCTCCCAATAACTAGATCTGTAGAGTTTTAGGTGGATAACCCAATCTTCGGAGAGTTCAACCCACAAGTTGTAGTGAGCACCATTTTTATACTCACATACATACAGAACCAGTGAAGTTGCACAGGATTGTAGCTCCGCTTTGACATAATCCAGTCCAGTGCTTCCAACATCCTTGTTGGTGCTTCCGTCTCAATGTTGGAAGCGCCCCAGTTGCTCTAGTTTGACAGGTCCCAGTGCTTTTGTGTTCCGTCATGGTTAACCTCTGGTTTCAAAAAAAAAAGTTATTTGGCGGACCCTGTACTAGCTGAACCCCCGCCGGCTTCGCCAGGCAAAAAAAAAACTTTTTCCAACAATTTAAATAAAATGAAAACATTAATTGGAATGCTTTTAGGTACACAACATTCTTGGTTATTTGTTACCACCACTTGCATAAACAAATAGTGCAGATCGTTTTCCGACTCGGGAGCATGCAACGTAAAGTTGGCCTTGCGACAAAACTGGATTTTCTAAATTTATCCCGCACATTTGAAAAGACTGTCCTTGCGACTTATTAATGGTAACGGCGAATGCAAAGCGAATAGGGAATTGAAGACGCTTAAATTTGAATGGGACATCAGAGGGAATCATCGGTATGCGAGGAATCAAAACTTCTTCGCCTTTAAATTTTCCATTCAAAATTGTCGCTTCTATCACATTTCTGAATATTTTTTTTTGACGGCAAGCCTGGTACCATTACACAGTTTTTATTGGTGGATGTTGCGAAGCGTAATAATCGGCGCTCCAATTTTTAGCTGCAGTACGTGTGGTGGCATTAATGGCAAATCAAGTGCGTTTAAGAATTCTGTTGGATAATTCGCTATCACTGATTTATGATGGTGTCCACTGATTTCAATATGAATAATGCACTTGGTATTTCTTTTAAAACATCCTCATTAAGATCATTTACATCGACTTGTTCATTCCGGCCAGTATTTGTAGCTCGCTTAACCAAGCATGATTTTTGTACTGATGTGCTCTGTTTGGAAACACGCTATGAATTAGTTCTTCTTTTGATTTAGTGAAACGGCAGAAATCGTATGGTAGTGTAATCTTGTAAGAACACCGTTGATCAATTTCATCATTTGAATTTTCAAGAAAATGAATTTCCAAGAACTGATGATAACTATCGGCAATAACGATCTGACTCTGTGGTAAACCTGCCCTTGAATCTTGATATTAAAAGATGTTAAGTTAAAAATTTTGTAAATGAAATTGTCGTTGATTACCTTAAATGTTGGCATGAAATTTCTGAAGCAATCTAACCGAATTGTGAAATGAAAAAAAAGAGCTTTTTGTTGTGAAAGTGATAGAAATTAAGTGGTTTCTTTTTTTAATTTTTGCAATTTTCTTAAATTTTGTTTTGGTCTATCAATTGATCACCGTGATCACCAATATCTTAAAAAAAAAATCAACTAAATTGGTTGAAAATTACGGGCGATACAGGGAAACATACACTTTTTGCCACTTTGTTTTATATATACAGAGATTTCTCTTTCAGCTAACTGCATGTGCAATTTAAGGCCGCTTCAAGTCGGCTTTTTCGAACTGTCTCGTTCCAGACCAATGTGTCCTCACCCCTCAGTGTATGCAATAGTATACTGTGTACTGGTTTCTTGGCTTGGTTGTCCACGCAAAGGCAAATTTCTATTGCTGGGAGTTCCTCCGCTAGAAAGGTTTGAGTTGCTTTGTTGGCTATGTAGACTTTAGTCCGAAAAACGCTGCAATACTCTCAGCTCTCAACTCTGTCAATATGATGGGTTAACCCCTGGTCCTTCATAAAGACGACTCTAGCGCCCGTTCCACTCTCAGATTTTCAGCCATCAGCCCAGATGGGCATAGATTTTTTAACTGTACTGGGACAGAGTCACTCCTGGTATACAGAAAAAAATAAATAAATAGTTGGCGGCATAGGTCCTTTGGAGCTACCTTCTCCAGGTATACAGACTTTACATTTTGTTGTCAAAGACCTGCCTTAAAATAAATGAAAAAATTCTTGACGCAACAGGTACGTAAACTCCCCTTGGCCTATAGCTTTCCATAACTTTCGTTGGAGTGATTTTTTCATTTTCTAGACGAATAGAAAGACTACAGAGTCAGAAGTCATTTCTTTCTTAGGACAGGTATACTTCGGATTTTTTTCACGAAGTCATGCCTTGGGTTGTTACAATTCGTGGGTGGCATAAAAGCCCGCTCGTATTTAAGTATGGCCAAGTGATCGAAAGCCCCAGGCTTCCAAATTTAGTCTGAAGCACCTTTGTCTACTACCCTCTTAGCGCATAGCTCGAGGTTCAGCAATTTCTCTTGGTACTACAATTTCGCACTATTCACCTTCGTTCGTATGCCCATTTCCTGCTGAAAGCCTTACGAAAGGCATGAGTATGTAGCACACATGATACGAGTATTCAAAAATCCCTGTTTATTTGTTAAAAAAAATAAAAATTAAATCCCAAAGCTGCTATCGCACTAAATCAGTTTAAATCCTTTGATCTTCACACAGGTATTGCATCAGACAATCAATCAAACAACACACCCATCTCATCAATTCTGTATATAAATTCTTCAGGCGCCAGCTATCCCCCCCTCGCCGCTCGATACAATTCAAACACATGTGACCCACAAACAGATTTCCATGTGCGACCTTAATTTCCCTACCATACAACTCCGAGGCCATAAACTCTTCTTTTATTAACCGACAAAATTCCGTTCGTAGTTTTGTGCCCCCTCCAATGAGGTGCCACACCGGTTGATCTAAAACCGTCCTATATAAATTTTCTTCTTTTTTTATTAGAGCCTTCACTCTCCCTCGTGGCTTGTCGTAAAGATTGAAGAAATAAAAATGCAAAATACAAAAAAAAAAAAATGATGTACATCCCCGCATATCAAAGAGAAAAGCAAAACCAAATACCGACAGCTTGTAAAGGGTGATTTTTTAACAGGTTTAGAACTTTTTTTAAAAAAAAAACACAAAAAATTCGAAAAAATGAATGAAATATTTATTTGAATCGATAGTTTGAACCTTGCAATTTAATGTTTAAAGATAATTTCATGCAAATTTTGACCGCGGCTGCGTCTCAGGTAGCCCATCCGCTGAGTCCAATTTTGGCATACTCTTTCACACATATCGGCCGGTATCTCACGAATGAATGCATGGATGTTGGCTTCCAGTGCGTCAATCGAAGCGGACTTGTCCCTATACACATTAGCCTTGGCATACCCCCACAAAAAATAATCTAATGGTGTCAAATCGCACGATCTAGGCGGCCAATTGACCGGCCCGAAACGTGAAATTAACTGTTCACCAAACTCGCCTCGCAATTGCGCCATTGTTTCGCGTGCTGTGTGGCATGTGGCACCGTCTTGTTGAAACCACATATCATGCAAGTCAAGAACTTCCATTTCGGGCAAAAAAAAGTTTGTTATCATCGCTCGGTAGCGTTCACCATTGACAGTAATAATAATGCCGCCGGCCCATAAACCGCACCAAACAGTGGCTTTTTCGGGATGCATTGATAGCTGTTGCAATGCTTCTGGCTGATCTTCACTCCAAATGCGGCAATTTTGCTTATTTACGTACCCATTCAACCAAAAATGAGCCTCATCGCTGAACACAATTTTTCGATAAAAAAGCGGATCCTCGGCCAGCTTTCCAAGAGCCCATTCACCAAAAATTCGGCGTTGTGGTAGGTCGGCTGGCTTTAGTTCTTGCACCAGCTGTATCTTAAAAGGCTTTACGCCCAAATCCTTCCGCAAAATGTTCCACGTAGTGCTGTAACAAAGGCCTAACTGCTGGGAACGGCGCCGAATCGACATTTCGCGGTCTTCTGTCACACTAGCTGATACGGCCGCAATATTTTCTTCACTACGCACAGTACGTAAACGTGTTGGTGGTTTAATGTCCAACAAAGTAAATTTGGTGCGAAATTTGGTCACAATCTTCCGAATAGACTGCTCAGAAGGTCGAGAATGCCGATCATAAAATGGAAGCAGCGCGCGATGAACATTTCGAACCGAGCACGAATTTTGATAGTAAAATTCAATAATTTGCAAGCGTTGTTCATTTGTAAGACGATCCATGGTTAAATTGCAAACCAAACTGAAGCTGTTTGACAGTGACACAAGGTACTAAACACACGTCAGCTGTCAAAACCAGTGTTGCCAAAACCAAACCAGCTAAAAAATCACCCTTTATATCTGCCAATAAAAAGGGAAAACAATCGCTTGTGTGTATCCCATGATTAATCCTCCTTACTTACCATCAAGTACCTCTCTTATCCATCGGCGAGGCGCGGGGGAATTCCGGATTCCGGGGGAAAAGAACTGCCAAGGAAAAATAAAAATCCGTAAATCAATGGCATTGAACGCAGATTTTCTCTACGGACTGCTAATGTGCTTATGACTCGTTTTTGGATTATCTCCGTTTGCAGGAGTGTATACCATCACGGATGCACTTACGATTAAGGCCTCTCCTCGTCGATGTTCAGTTGGGTTTTTCGGGATTTTCGGATCAAATTCCTGCGCTCATTAGCAGCATCCTCGTAAGCATATATACCTACTCTGCGCTGGCAAACTCCATCCCCGTGTATCTGGGTTAATTGTATCTCCCAGGCGACTGTGAATATCGGCTCATATCTGTGGAACGCACATAGTTACACCAGGCTCTATATATGCAATTAGATCCATGTACATCTATAGCCATACGAGTAGAGATGTAGGGCATCTGTGCTATAGCTGAAAATGAATCTGAAGCTAATTACGGGGATTGGATTAGCGGAAATTATGCTCGAGCATAAAATTCACATTGGCCTGGGACAATTAGATGCGAACCGTATCTAATGGCGGATTGGATTTTGCTATTTGCATTATCGTGCATAGGTGAGCGAATGCGCCGGAATACACATCTGAGTAAACAATTAGGCGCAAAATGTTGAATTTCAAAAACTGACTGAACATGAAATGGGGTTAATGAAGTTCTTGAAATTGCATTAAAGCGGGCCGCCCGACGTGCGGCAATACACTTTGAAGGTTGTTTTTTGCTTGCCTCTGAAAGGGAAACGAGTATCTATTACCATTCAGTAACGAATCTCTGTTTTAATGCGTTATTTGGACTGGGAACTGCCCATAAGTGTTGCGAATATTGACAGTAGACACTATGAATCGGTATATGAGCACAGTACAACCCTCCGCTGATTCGCACCGCCTTTTGATGCTGATGGGCATATTGGTTAAATATTTGGAATCGAAAATTGCTTTTTTGTTTTCAAAATATTCTCCATAAAGATGGACACACTTTTGCAGGTGTTCGACGCAATTTTCGAAGCATTTTGTTCACACTCCAAAATATGTGATTTGAACGCATCAACCGCTTCTTCAGCCGTCGAAAAACGTTGACCTCCCATTCGATGTTTGATCTGCGGGAATAATAAATCTTACCTGCTTACTAAGGTGGCGCTACAGTCCGGGGTGGACCTGGGGCCCCAACCAATACGCCTCTCCATTTGGCACGATCTTTGGCTAACTGCATCCAGTTGCTCCAAGATGGTTGAGGTCTGCTTCCACTTGTGCGCGCCACCTAAGACGAGATCTTCCTCTACTGCACCGGGTTGGAATCGAAGACTCTTCGGCCCGGAGCTTTGTTGTCCATTCGCTCTATATGTCCCGGCCATCGGACGCGTACTTTTCTGAGCAGGTCGATGTCGCTGTTAAATCTCCTCCTCCAGAACCCGCCAACGCAAACTGGACTGAAAATCACTTGAATAATTTTGCGTTCGAAGCGGCCAAGGGGATCTTCATCCGCCTTTGGTAGCGTCTATGCTTCTGCAGGACTGAGATGATAAGGATCTTATGTAGAGTCTCCTTAGTGTTTCTCGAAAAGGCCTCACTAATAAATAGCCTTTTTAGGCTGAAGTAACAGCGGTTGCCAAGTGTGATTTCTCTCTGAGGTGATTCCATTTTCTGAGCTAGACAAAGTCCCAAACTACCTCAAAGTTATAGCTGTCTTTTGTGAGTCGTCACGTTCTGTCCGATTCGCCCATGTTGCGTGTCCCTTCTTTTGATATCATTCACCTCTAATCGCATCTTTACCGCTTCTGTGCTGATACTTGCATACGCAGCAGTGACAGCTCGCTGTGATCTGCCAATGATGTCGATGTCGTCAGTAAATGCCAGTAGTTGCACAGACTTTTGGAAAATTATAAGAATTCATTGGGCGCCAAATCAGGACTGTAGATTCAGCAGATGACCCATCAATTCGATGTTTTGAATGCTCTTGTTTGAGCTGATGTTGGAGAGCTTGCATTATCGTGGTGTATACTAATAACAACAGAGGAACTTGGTTAAATTCTACCAAGTGGGTAGGTAAATAAAAGCAGAGCAACTTGGTTAAATTCAATCAGGTGGGTTGGCTAAAAACAACGGAGCAACTTGTTTAAATTCTACCAAGTGGGTAGGTAAATAACAGCAGAGCAACTTGGTTAAATTCAGTCAAGTGGGTTGGCTAAAAACAACCGTGTAACTTGGTTAAATTCTACCAAGTAGGTTCGCTAATAAAAACAGAGGAACTTGGTTAAATTCTACCAAGTGGGTAGTGTAGGGGAACACAAACGACGTGAAAGGAAACAACTGAGATGTTCGCTTACAAACAATGCGTCTTTAATCAGTAATACCGAACTCAACTGAACAATCGATTTGAACTCTCTTTTATACACAGTAGGAGTACAGTAAAATCTTATGTAAAGGGTGATTTTTTAGCTGGTTTGGTTTTGGCAACACTGGTTTTGACAGCTGACGTGTGTTTAGTACCTTGTGTCACTGTCAAACAGCTTCAGTTTGGTTTGCAATTTAACCATGGATCGTCTTACAAATGAACAACGCTTGCAAATTATTGAATTTTACTATCAAAATTCGTGCTCGGTTCGAAATGTTCATCGCGCGCTGCTTCCATTTTATGATCGGCATTCTCGACCTTCTGAGCAGTCTATTCGGAAGATTGTGACCAAATTTCGCACCAAATTTACTTTGTTGGACATTAAACCACCAACACGTTTACGTACTGTGCGTAGTGAAGAAAATATTGCGGCCGTATCAGCTAGTGTGACAGAAGACCGCGAAATGTCGATTCGGCGCCGTTCCCAGCAGTTAGGCCTTTGTTACAGCACTACGTGGAAAATTTTGCGGAAGGATTTGGGCGTAAAGCCTTTTAAGATACAGCTGGTGCAAGAACTAAAGCCAGCCGACCTACCACAACGCCGAATTTTTGGTGAATGGGCTCTTGGAAAGCTGGCCGAGGATCCGCTTTTTTATCGAAAAATTGTGTTCAGCGATGAGGCTCATTTTTGGTTGAATGGGTACGTAAATAAGCAAAATTGCCGCATTTGGAGTGAAGATCAGCCAGAAGCATTGCAACAGCTACCAATGCATCCCGAAAAAGCCACTGTTTGGTGCGGTTTATGGGCCGGCGGCATTATTGGGCCATATTTCTTCAAAGATGATGCGAATCGCAGCGTTACTGTCAATGGTGAACGCTACCGAGCGATGATAACAAACTTTTTTTTGCCCGAAATGGAAGTTCTTGACTTGCATGATATGTGGTTTCAACAAGACGGTGCCACATGCCACACAGCACGCGAAACAATGGCGCAATTGCGAGGCGAGTTTGGTGAACAGTTAATTTCACGTTTCGGGCGGGTCAATTGGCCGCCTAGATCGTGCGATTTGACACCATTAGATTATTTTTTGTGGGGGTATGCCAAGGCTAATGTGTATAGGGACAAGCCCGCTTCGATTGACGCACTGGAAGCCAACATACATGCATTCATTCGTGAGATACCGGCCGATATGTGTGAAAGAGTATGCCAAAATTGGACTCAGCGGATGGGCTACCTGAGACGCAGCCGCGGTCAACATTTGCATGAAATTATCTTTAAACATTAAATTGCAAGGTTCAAACTATCGATTCAAATAAATATTTCATTCATTTTTTCGAATTTTTTGTGTTTTTTTTTTAAAAAAAGTTCTAAACCTCTTAAAAAATCACCCTTTATATGTCGACTGGAAGTATTTCGGTTAGATCATTCGATCAGTTTGGCAAAGGCTTATGTGAATATGCATTATATTAAATGATAAGCGACACAGTGACGCTGAAAATAGTAGCATCAGATGGTAAAATAGGCTACAGCTCGGCCAGCCTGATCAAGTAATCGCCCCGATTACATATTATTTCCAAATTGTAAAATATTAGTACTTAAAAATAACAATGAACATACTTTAAATGTATTAAAACGAAATTAACATTCATAAATAGTCATGTACGTACGTAGATACTTTACGATTCTATACACATATACTGGTATAAACATTTTATATATTTCTAAATATCAAGGATATTACATATTTTATCATCTTTTTATTTTTATTTTTTATATACAATAATAAACAAAATGTAAAAAAAGGTTTGGTTTCTTATTATTTATTATATTTTTTCTTTCTGCAGTCTTTATCAAATGACTTTCAACATGTATTCACTTCTAAATTTAAGCTGTCAGGCAGATCAGGATCTCCACTTTAAACAACGTTATCACACTTATCCAATTCAGATAAGTTCATCATGAATGGTCTCATATTGGCTGGTGAGCAAATACCCTTATATGGTAATCTTGTCAATTGTAAGCCTTCGATATCTTTAATGAGGTATCTATCGTTTGGCAGAGATTTCTCTACCTCGTAAGGTCCTCGATATTTAGCAAACAACTTTTTATTAATGCCTGGGGTGTTTATAATGTTTTTTATCATAACAAATTCTCCCTGTTTGTACACCAGAGGTTTCTTGCGACGTTTGTCATAATAAATCTTGTTCAACATTTGGCTCTTTTCAATGTTTTGTCGAGCATTAACTCTTACTTCCTTCAAGTCAACCCTATTTGCTCCTACTTTACTATTCAAAAATTCCCTAACACGATCACAAAGCTCCCCCTTTTGATTTGTTCCAAATAACAGAGTACTTGGCGAAAAACCTGTGCTTCGATTTAAGGTGTTGTTTATGGCAAATTCTATTTTAGCTATGTTTTTATCCCATGCGCTCGTTGTTTGAGAATCACATTCTTTGGCTAACATGGGAACAAGTACTCGATTTATACGTTCTATTTGGCCATTAGATTGAGGGGAATGAGTAGCCACTTTAATGTGTTGAATATTGTTTTCGTTCGAAAAGTCGAAAAATTCCTTTGACGTGAAACACGTTCCACGATCGGAAATGATTCTATTTGGCCTCGAATAGTTCTCGAAATACGACTTCAAGCAGGCTACTGCTTCTTTACTTTGGGTTGTCTTAACCGGATAGAGTTTCACAAATTTTGTAAATCCGTCAATAATACAGAATAGATGCTTTTTATTTGCCGTTGACAACGGGCCAAGGTGGTCAACGTGCAGAGTATCAAAGGGCATATCACCCTTTGGTATAGACTGCAATATTCCTTCTGTTTTACCCGAACTTGGAGAGAAGTATATACATTTCAAACATCTCTGAATGTAGTTTCGTATTTTATCCTTCATTTTTGGGAACCAGTAACATCCAGACAAATGGTCGAAAACCTTTTCAACCGCTAGATGGCACATTGCCTCATGGTGAGTGCGGATCACCTGTTCTTCCATGTGTTTAGGGACATAAAAGAGAATTCTGTCTCTTGTTTTGCGGTATATTAAACCATCAACCATTTCAAAAAAAGAATTCTCAGACTCTTCTAACTCTCTAACAATATCAAGTATTTTAGGGTCCTGCCTTTGTCCTGCTGCTAACACAAACTCAAAAGATTCATCGTCGACGTAAAGAATGTTAAACGATCGACTAAGAGCATCGACATGATTCATCGTATTTCCTTTGCGGTGCTCTACGTTATACTCAAAGCTTTGCAGTTCTAGCGCCCAACGGGAAATACGCGGATTGAGGGACTTTTTTTTTAATGTTAATGTTAGCGCTTGGCAGTCTGTCACTATTTTAAAAGGTATTCCTATTAGATATATTTTAAATCGTCTCAGAGCGTAGATGATAGATAGCGTTTCTAACTCGTAGCTATGGTATCGACTTTCGACTTCTGTCGCACGCTTCGAAAAGTAGAAAACTGGGTGGAATTTATTATCCTTTTGTTTTTGAAGAAGGACAGCTCCATATCCCAGACCACTCGCATCACAGTGTAACTCTGTAATATTATAGGGACTATAAATAGACAAAACCGGCGCCTCCAATAGTTTTCTTTTTAATAAGTTGAAAGTTTCAACCTGTTTGATACCAAAGACAAATGGTGTATCCTTTTTCACAAGGTCATACAAAGGTTTTGCCAGATTTGCAAAATTTTTTATAAATTTTCGAAAATAGGAGCAAAGTCCTATAAAGCTGTGAACTTTCTTTGTACAGGTTGGTACTGGGAAATTCTCTATAGCATTAATGCTAGTGTCATTTGGCCTAATGCCATCTTTGTTTATTTTGTATCCGAGATACACAATTTCCGTTTGTAAAAATAGGCATTTGTCCATTCTCAGATGTAAACAATGTTCTACCAATACGTCCACAACTTCTTTTAAAATTTCTAAATTTTCCTCCACAGACTCTGTGGCGATTAGAAAATCATCTAGAAAACTTAAAATTTTTCCTTTTGAGATGAGATCTTTAAAGATTTGTTTTATAAATCGTTCAAATACTGAAGGGCCGTTTTTAAGCCCGAAGGGCATCCTTACGTATTCAAATTGTCCTAAAGGTGTTGTAAAGAACGTGTATTTGATTCGACATGATGAAAACCATCTTTAAGATCTAAAACTGTGAAAAATTTCTTATCTAAAGGTAAGGGATAGTTATCCCTTAAAGTAATCTTGTTAAGTTCTCTAAAGTCGACGCAAAGCCTCAGCTCCCCATTCTTCTTGCTAACAAGAACTATGGGAGATGCAAATGAGGAGTTTGATTCACGAATTATTCCTTTTTTCATTAGAGCATCTAATATTCTTTGAAGTTCTAGTTTATGGGCATAAGGCAATCTTCTAGGTGCACAGTGATATGGATTATCCTTTGACAAAACTATTTTCATTTTAAAGTCATTGTTATATGCTTTTTGATCGTTTGGAATTGAAAAAGCTGGCGTCACTATCCTAACTATATCCCTTTTAAAAACTTCCGGTAATTCTTTATTAATATTAAGATCTAACTCACTCTTTTTGCTGCTCACGTCAATATTCAAAATCTGATGAATGATGTCCTCCATGTCTCTGACCTCACTTTCCAGATCATCTGAACTGCCTGCATGGTGATCATCGGATGTAAAGTGGAGATCTTGATTAGATCCAGCTGAATACTTTGGGTTTCTTTTCTGTAGTACCAAACCAATTTTTTCCAAAAAATCCCTTCCTAAAATTACAGGATAATTCATTGAATAATTTTTTACTACTAAAAGTTGCAAATTAATAAAAGAATTTTCATAAAAAATTATACTACTAATTCTTCCTAAGATATCCAGAGGGCTATTGTTTACTCCGCAGTACCGATGATTTCCCATGTCCAGTTTTGATATCATAAACGTCGGTAGATATCGCATCTGTATAAAACTGATGGGACTCCCAGAGTCCAACAGCGATAGCAATGTCGTTGAGGTTTCCATTTCATCACTGACAAATCGATAGTTGACGTTCCTTTGAAATTCGTTGCTGGATGATTGTCTCTCCATTGTATTATATTTCTCAGGTAATGATGCAAACGTTTCTCGAGCTCCCGGTTGATTACTGATTTTTTGCTGCAACATCATTACTGAATTCTTGGCTGTGCAGTTCGGTGATATGTGGCCTTGCTGTCCGCACTTGAAGCATATTGGTTCTCTCTTACTCCCGGATCGTGGATGAGCACTGTTTTTGTTTGGAAATCCGTTGTTCTCTGGTCGCTTCGGTGGAATGTTGCGCAATTGAAAATTGATTGACGAACTCCTTGGTCTATTGGTTGCATAAGTATCACGGCAATTGATTTTCAGTTTTTCATATTTACGCAGGGCTGACTTTAGTTCAATCATATTATTAGCGCTATACAGAATCGATTTGTTTATTTCAATGTCCGCAATCCCTTTTATTATAAATTGCATGAGATCTTCGTCCTCGACATGGCTTTGAGATGCAATTTCTTGCATAGAAAGAACGTATTGCTGCATGGTCTCGTTATGATGTTTTCTTCTATTTTGAAGGTCACGATATATGTCTGCCCTTGTCACCACTTTCTGAAATTCCTTCTTTAGAGCGTTTTTTCATTCTGACCAGCTTTTCAATACAATAGTTCTAGTATACATTTTTGCCGTACCTGTGAGTAACATTTTTGCATAGAGAAATTTTGTTCTATCGTCTAGTCCCAGAATATCTGAACACTCCTCAAACTGCTCAAACCAGCGCTGCACAGGTAAATTATCATCTCCGCTAAATGCCGGTATTGAGTCCTCAATGTCCTTGTAACTACCAGCCACAGTGGTTTTAGTGTTGATTACTGATTCAGTCTTTTTTCAGTCTTGCGATTTCTTCTTTCTTCTTACAAATGCTGCGAAGTTTATTCAGTTCCTCATCGAGAATTTCTTCTTCTGAACGGCGATTCTCGTTGCTTTCTGCTTCATCGTTGTCAGAAAGTTCGTCGACGGATGGCGTTGATTCCTTTGAGTTCCCCTGATGCATCAGCTTCCTGAGATCAGCTTGATTATACTCTTTGACTTCTCCCTGTATACGGAGCTTTAACTCTGCCTTTGTACCACTTGTTTGGAGTTCCAACATTCTTAACAAATCTTTAAGAACGAGCACTGTTGCTGACTCCAAAAACAAAGTCCACTCATCAGACATGATTCTTCACGGGGGAAAAAAATACACGTACACAGGTTGTCAAATGAGAAAAAAAAAATCTCAGCAAAAGCAACAATTTTTTTACTTTGCGCGCTTCTAAAGTAGTGTATCCCACTTCTGAAAATTGTAGGGGAACACAAACGACGTGAAAGGAAACTTGGTTAAATTCAATCAAGTTGGTTGGCTAAAAACAAAAGTGTAACTTGGTTCAATTCTACCAGGTAGGTTGGCTAATAACAACAGAGTAACTTGGTTAAATACTACCAAGTTAGTTTGATATTTACGGCCGAGCAAATTTGGAGGGGAAATTGATAAATCGGTTATTTTTAACCGAGTTTCTTTAAACAAGTTGACTCGGCTATTTTTAATCCAGTAACTCTGTGGGAGCTATATTTACAGTATTAATTGGTAGTTTTTAACCGAAAGTTGATTGATTTTAAATAAGTGAATTTTCTTCGTGTAGAATGATTCGTTTCGTTTCCCTTATGTTGCCGAACTTTTCTGTGAAACAAAAATGATCTACTCATAACTGAGAGTTCTACGTTGCTCTAAAACTATTTCGAACAACTTTTTTTGGATTTAGCTCGTCTTGAAGACCCACACTGTCGATTTTTGTTTAGTTTTGGACTCATTTCATATTTCATAGATCTATACGATTCTTCACCTGTCACATTTATAAAAATGAACGTGATTGAATTTTTTCGAGATTTCTTTGCACCAATTGACACGACCTTTTTTTGAGCGATTGTCAAATTATGCGGTATCCAACGAAAAAAAAACTTTTTCGCCACCAAATGTTCATTCAATTCAAATGTTCGTTCAGTTCTACATTGAATGAAGATTTAGTCGTCAAAAAGTGGAACAAATGCCCAAGCATGTCCCAATCTCACGGTATGTCACATGACGATCTTGCAACATCAGTTCAGGCACAGCTTAGACTTTTTTCTGGCACAAAAGTGCGACCATTGAATTCGGAGAACCAGCGAACCACGGTGCCTCGAAGTGGTGTGATTCATTATGATTCGACTTTTGTCGAAAATCATATTTCCAAACATTTTTTGACCATCAAGATGAATGTTGCAAGAAACTGTGAACAACACAAATAGCAGTCAGACAAAACGGTCTGAGTACCAGAAAGTACCATACAAAAAAATCTCAAACCTTGCGATGAAGATGGAAATTTTATGCATTACAATAATTTGTCTCACTTAAAGTTTGGGGACCAGAAAGTTCTGTCAAAAACTTAAACCTTTTGATGTTATCCAACGCAGTTTTGCTTCAAGCTTGAAGGTCGCATCAACGGTCTTCATGATGGACCTACCTACATCTCTCAAGGACAATTCATCCAAACAGATTTTTTTTGAGTCGAGTTCTTTTAAGGACCAATCAAAAAAATTTCATCCAAACCGAGTTTTTTTGCAAATCAGCTTTGGTCTCACAAGTTTTAATAACTTTTAATGGCTTCAACCGATTTTGTTTCCACCTTCATCTGCACTGCAAATGCAGTTCGTTTTCCAAACCAGCAGTCTTATCTTCGACCCACATAAATCGCACGTGTTGAAAGTCTACTCGGCTACACTTCAACTCCTCTCACCGTATTGAGTTATTCGTCTGTAATTAAAGAACAGTCTATCAGGCAATCTTATTCAATAAAAGGAAACCGCTTTTCAAACCACCCAGGGAACATTATTAAAATTAAAAAATATTTCCTCTACAGTATTATTTGCAAAATAATCGTAATCCTCATTTTTTTACTTGCATACCAAAAAAGGAAGGACAATAATTCCGGAGGAGGCAAAAATAAGAAAAGAAAAAGAAAATCACAACCACCCATCGTTACCTCTAACGACCGCAATTGTTCATCCTTAATTAATTTCTCAAACATTCCCTTGCCATTAAATTCCACAAACTCCGAAAAACCCGCCATGATAGACGTATTTTTTAATTGAAATTTCAATAAAAACCATAAAGACAAAGAGAGGACAAAAAATATATATTTTATACAAAGTCCCTAATCGACAATCGTATTCGGGCGGGATGTTGGTAGAAAAAGGGTGACCCTTGGTGACCATTCTCCGTCTGACTTGACTCTCACTGTACTTTTGCGTCGATCTCATATTTTTCTCGTCCACTTTTGCCCTTTTCTTCTAATTTCCTCATTTCGTTCGTGTGTTTTTTTCTTCGCTCACTTTGGTTAGCTTTCACTTTATCGCGGCGTGCTAAATTCAAGCGAAACGTCATTGTTGTCGGACAATTTGTGGATTGTGGTGGTTTGAATTTTCCCTTACATACCAGACCTCCACAAAGGACACACGCACACACATTGTAAATACTTGGCAAGTTTGCGGAGAAACGGAGAAGAAAAAGTGAATCTGATTTGTGGCGGCTGATTTCGTTTTTTATTTTTCCTTCCTGCATTTTTTTCCTACGTATTTTTTTTATCCTTATAATATCTATGGTTACTTTGCGTTCCTTTTGTGGCGGTAATACAATGATTACCTTTCGCCCCAAAAACACTTAAACAGAAAATTCCTCGAATTTTACAAATTTTCGCCAGAATGCTGATGTTAGGTAAAAGTTACTATTCGTCAGGATATATCAGGACCCCGGTCGCATGTCTATGTTTTGGGCTCTGCTGGTTTGGGTCGATGGATTTAATATCTTTCGGCAAAGTGAGTGTAACATCAATTCAGTCAATAAAAGACCGAATGGAATTAATATTGACAATTCATGGAGATAACATTTTATTGATCCGGCTCGAAGGACCGAATTTCCATTACCATAAAACACCGCATTTCTATCAGCATAAATCCATTTGGAAACAACAAAAGTTGGTATTACCAGGACTGAGAGCATATAGTGATTGGTGTTCTTTGGTTTTGGTATTTAGGGAAGGTATACAATTTACAAGAGAGAGAGAGGTATGTGATGCTTACTTGGGTAAGACATCTGTTTTATATATGTAAAAAAAAAAACTTTACCTAATAAAAGTGAAAAAGACAGTGAACAGTGATAAACATAAACTGAAGATCCGCAGGTAGAGGCTTAATTTGTTTCAGAAAGTACTATGTACTCTTGAGGGAATATCTTTTAGGATGACAGTAACATATAGCAAATATTTAGTCCCAGAAGTCTAAACTTAATTTTTATCTCAGCAAAAGTCTCCACGCAAATTAGGTCTGTCAAGAATGTCGAAACCTGGCGAAGGACATCGAAACCGAAGTCATTGCAAGTCCAGTTGCTGTCAAAGCTTGGACATAATTAATACGGTGATGCATTTTTTAATTTTTAACTTTCTCCATTACGTAGTAAGAGAAAGATATTGTATTCGTACAAAATTTCGAACTCGAGATGTTAATCAATTCTGACATAACGATGATAGGCGAACTCAAAAAAGTGGGTCGCAAAATTCTGTCCGTCTGTCTGTATGTATTTAAATACTTCCCATACAAAATGTTCATACCAGTTTGATTTGTTTGAAAACGGCTCTAACGATTTCAACAAAAATTGATATTTAAGCTTATGTAGGTGAGGTTAACATAACTGCATACTCAGTTTTCCGCTACTTTTGAAATTCGGACATATCACGAAAACGGTCCATACGATTTTAACAAAAATTCATTTCTAAGGTAATATGGTCATTTCTAATTTAATGGAAAACTCAGTTTTTCTCTGTTTTATCGTAAAATGGATTTTTGAAAAAAGTAATTTTTGAAAAATATAGTTTTCCCTAAAATAAATTCCCAAACATAGAGTAAAATTGATGTTTTCAAAATTATTGCGTCCTTAATTTTCAAATAACTGGAAACGTTCACTTTAAAAACTGCTCATATCTCGAAAAATTGATTTTCGATTTCGATAAAACCCTAAAAACCAAGTAATGCTTACTTGTACTCGGTTTTCAGCTAAATAGTTAAATAATAGTATTTTTCAAACTAGACAATATTTGGTACTGTTTTGTCTGCCAAATTTTACACAAACCACTTTAACGATTTTGACCAAAATACATATTAAGTATTATAAATAAGATCCCGTACTGAGTTTTTCTCAAAAAATTCGAACAAATCAATTTCTTGAACATTTATCAAAAATAACTACCCAAATTTCGATCTGTATTCACATATTTTCGGTATAATTTTGAAATAATAACGATGCCCCAACTTCGAATATCAGCTACGTAAAACTTATTTTTAGCAAATATTACCAACTTGAAATTTTTTTCAACCATATTGAATGTGCACCCTAAAAATATTTCCAACAACTTGGAGCTTACACAATCAGCAACTCCCATTTCATTTACATTAAAACTTTTGATGAACGTTACGAACGAAAGCTACGTTCGACCCAGTCGTGCACTTTATTTTCCTATGAATATGGGATTTGTGCTGTTCAATTCCTCATCTGCTCCACGATTTTGGAACTTCGGAGGTTGTATCATACTGTCAAACGTCTAGGCAAACGCTCGGTCAAAAAAAAAAACTAAACATTCAGCTACCATCAGTTCGTTGGGAATGATTTTGAACACAAAACCTTTTTCACCACCTGTAAGCTGTAAGACAAAATTCTAATCGTTCTTGTGCATGGCAAATCATAAGCCGATTTAAAATCGAACATCAATATTTTTTTGTTAGTTTTTATGACGGCTTAGTCCCCTTAGTAAAGGCGATTTGTCCATACTAAAGAGCTCTTTAGTAAGCATTTGTAACCCATTTTTCAGCACCTCAAGTAAGTGGTCGTGATACTCTTAAAAATACTCTCTCGCAGACACCGATGCAGTTCCGTGCACTGTCACTCTAAATAGTGGTGTTCCCCAAGGCTGTGTAATCAGTTCGTAACTGTTTTATTTAAATTTGCATCAAGGGGTTTACATTTTTTTTTAAAACGAAAGTAACTTAAACTAACTTCAAAATTTTAATTCTTTTGTCTGTAAAATTTGTAAGTAATTCCAAATTCCGATGAAACGTAAATCCAGCAGGCCTTTGAGCAGTGATTTAAAAATGTAAAGACAGACAAAGGAAAAGGCGACAGGAACTGAAGAATCGATTTTTTCCTATAGTTGGGGGTTGCATTTTACCCGATTATTGATCAGTAACATCCAAGGTACCTAGGTACTTGCTTTTTTTGATTGGATATCCTTTAAGCGCTGCGCTCGCTTTTAGAAAAACCTCGCCATTTCATATATTCTCCATCCAGTTGACCATTCATCGACACAAACAATCAAATTCAATAGGAAAACATTGTAAAAATATTACCCTCGGACCGGGCGCAATCAAATAGCAAACAGTTTCCCATCGCCGAAAAACAAGTCAATATGAAAATATTATTCCAAGGGCAAATAGCAGTTGGCATACGAAGAGCCCCTTCAGAGTAATTGCACACTGTAGCTGTACTGTAGCTGTCGTCCTTTTCATCGGCATTGCCAAATTTTCACCTCACACCAATGCATTCTGAATCCCGCTTTAATCCTTGCCTTGGCCTATGTCATGTCGGTGGTTTTGTTTTGTCGGGGGGGATATTTTGCAAATATCCTTATTAGTGCTACAACCGTGGCTGGTCGCCTGAAAGGGCGAAACGCACAGGAATGACAGACCGCCAGACCGACTGACGACACCGGTACATGTTGTGCATGTACACTATCCAAGTGTATCTATCCCTGTTCCGGGTTGACAGAAAACAAGAATGATAAACGAAGGATACGAGCAAGTTGGTTCGAGGGGCAGATACCCTTATCGGCGAGAAAGCAAAAACTCTCAACAAAAACGAGAAAAAAAAAACCATCACATCTACCTTGTTGCTTTTTATCTCTTCGTTTTTCCTTCGGGGTATTGTCCCGGTGGTGGTGGCAGTTTTTCATCGAACTTTCCTCCTCTCATATTGTTCGGGGTTTTTGTTTTGCAACACTCCGTGTCTGTTGTTGTGCTATACTTTGGGGCTTTGTGTGTGGGCAAGGAGCGTCGAAAATATGCTTGTATGATGGAGGTTTTACGATAATGAGACAACATGCTTTTTTGTGTGTTTGCTTTCTTCCCTTTTTATTTTGGACTCTTATCGTGTTCTTCCCTTCGATAAATTGATGAACTTGGTGGGTTCCAATCAATTCGGTGGCGTCCCCCCTTGTATAGTGTGACGGGAAAAAATATTTCAATTCGGTTTTTGCTCGTGGATTAGAAGTCACAATGGGTTCATCAGAAATTTATCGACCTTAGCCGAGTCAATTCCTTTCCTGTCCCCATTTTACTCAGTGCGGCTAGATTGAGCGGGTAATGGTGTGCAATGTTTTGAGGGAATATTTAGCTCTATTATGGCATGAAGCGATGTAATGGGTAAGTATACGCTACAACGGGAGAAAGAGATGTTGAGAGGTAAAAGACCGCAAATTATGCTTCTTTTATACGTTATTATGTGAGCTTGAAATGCGGAAAGGAATTTATAGACAAAAGGGCTGTATTTGTGCGAGTGGGTTGTTAGGCGATTGGATATTGATTTACCCCGAAGAAGGGATGGTTGCTCTTTAAGCACTTATTGAGGCTTTAAAGCCCTTGCTGCAGTGAATCTTATTTTGCTTGGAAGGCTTTGATTGTGGTGGTAGAAAAGTATGTTTTTAATCTGGATCCCTCAACGTTTTTAACGTCTTGCCGATCTGTTATAAAGGCAGAGGGTGCAGCAGCATTCCCAAGTGGACCGATTCTAAATCATCGGGGAAAATCCCTATACGCGGAGAAAAGAGATTCCGGACCCAGTGAAACCATTTCACGCTACCCGAAGGACGTCGAACTCTGAGCCTGTTTATTTGAAATTTAAAAAACAGCCACCACGCACCGAAAATCTGTTCAGTCTTCCATGGGGTCGGCGGGCCTTTAATGGAACCCTGAGGTACTCCATGTACGATCAGTAGCTAAAGGCTAGGTTGCATCGGATTACATTCATGTTAGAGAGTGAGTAGCTACAAGTTGTAACCAACTATTTCAGCCTTTAACGACTGTTGCCCAGAAAAGTGTTTTTAAAGCCCTTTTTGTCATATTTTCCGATTGCCTTTTTCAACCGCATTTTGATTTATTTTTATTGTGTTTTTCTGATTCGTTTTTGACAGATTTTGTAAGTGCCTTTTGATGCGTTTTCTAATTTTGATGTGTATTTTTGACTCATTTTGGATGCGGTATGAAGCATTTGTTGTCACATTTCTCGACACGTTTTTACACGTTTTTTGAAACGTTTTCAGATGAATATTTAAGCACTTTTTGAAATGTCCTTTTCACTCGTTTTTGGGCATTTTTCATGCGTTTTCGATACATTTTTAAATCGTTTTTTTGACTCAGTTTTGATGCGCATATGAAACGTTTTTTGACTAGTTTTTCGATGCTTATTTGGAGCGTGTTTTTGACTCTGTTTTAAACCATTTTTTTATGTTTTTGGTCTGTTTTTTTCTATGCGTTTTTAACTTTTGTTTTTGATTTATTTTGATAGGTTTTTGACAATTTTTTTAAGAAAACATTTAGTTGGGTTTCTCTCAAGTTCTTTCAACGCTTTTCAATGCGATTTCTAAGCGGTTTCTGATAGATTTGTAAGAGCTTTTTGATCCGTTTTTGATAATGTTTTTGAAACGTTTTTGTAGTGATTTTTAAAGCCTTTTAAACGCGTTTTTAAAACGATTTTTAAAGCTCTTTCAACGCATGATTAATACTGCATTTGACAGAAACAGTTGTCATCCTAGAATCAGCTTAAAAATTTCTTTGTACTCATTACAGTAATCTTCTAACTCAGCCAACAACCTAACCTAAATGAAATTTGACAAGAAAACAAAGTCTAAAATGTGGGCCGAAATCCAGGCAAACTAAAGAATATTTTTAACACTAAGATAAACATGACCCACTAGTTCGCGACAACGGAAAATCGTCAAAAGCTGAACTACTCTCAGTTAGAGCAATGCATAAATCAATTGGTGGATTAAACTGTCTCGACATAAACACTAATCCCACTGTTCGTAGCCAACCCAGACTCGTTTATCCCCTTTGTGTCAAATTCAAATTCAGTCAGACTATATTACTCTCCCAAAAAGCAAATATATATATATTTATATAGATTACAATACAAAAATAAATAAAAAACACATCTTTACCAGCAGCTTTCCATGACAAGAACCATCAGAAATTGGAAAGTTTGCACAACCGGTCTGTTTTACATATTTTTATTATTACCTACTGAAACTGTATTAAAAACCAAACGACAGAACACCCCATGTGCTCCATAGTTTTCAAAAATACACACCAAATGATAGCCCCATCTGACTATCTATACTCCCTTCACATTAATTCAACGCAACAAATCTGCAAACAAATATAAAATTTCAAACATGACAAAAAATAAATATTTTATAACATTCCATGCGTTCCGATAATAAATTCAAAAAAAAAAATGCTGAATATATTTTATTCGCCAATTAACAAGAGGCGAATTCGATTGTAGTCCCCGTCTCCTATTTATACATGCGGTAAATTTGTTCATTCCGAATGAAAAGTAAATAAAAATAAATGCGCCGCACTTTAGAAAAGGCTATATAAAACGAATGAAATGCTCGCGCGCAATCACGCTAAAACCACCTAAAAATAGCAAAAATGTCTCTCCTCATACCGGAGCGTGAATAAATAACAAGGCGGAAAATGGAAATGGAAAAAATCAAAAAAAAAAGTGAGCAAGAGCCGGATAAAAGCGGCCACACTGAGCAATTAATTGAATTTACAAGCAGTGAAAAATGACCAAATGAATAAAAATTACAACATAATTAATTTATTTGTAGATAGCAGGTACTTGCTATACGCTTTACCCGACTTGGACGTGACCGAACAAACTCATTTATTCGTGATAACGGATGGAGGGAACCTGTGTGGGTTTGATATTGTGTTTATAGTCTGAGGGGAATTTCTTTTCCATGCTCCCTTGGCACTACAAGTCTGTGAGGGGAGAAAGGAACCAGCGGGAGAAATAAGGTTTAACCTTTAATAAAGAGCTTGGGAAATGCTTGTGGCTCTCCAAGCAATTGACTACTGAACTAGTACACTTTCCTATGAATTTCAGTTTGGATTGTGCAAACAATAGTGGTCCAACTGTCCATCCCTGGGGTACTAGTCGTACATTACACAGCAGAATATGAAAATTGACTTAAATGAGAAAAGTATGACTTGAGATACTTTTCCTTAACAAGTTTTTATAGCAAGGGCAACAAAAGCAACCGGAGCTAGCTTTGGAAAACAGACCGCGGTGATTTTGAGCTGCTATTTAGGGTTATTTTAAGGTGTTTGCACCTTGTAAACATGCTAAAAACCTGTAATTGGGGGGCTTAGTTATTGATGAGCATTTTAGGTGAATCTTTGCTCATCAAAAGAGTCCACTTAAAATTTCCCAAAGTTACATTGAGTGGCGTATAAGCTGCCAGAAAAAGAAAAATGTATCGCTTGAGCTAAGACTTAGATCTGGGGACAAGTTATAGCTTTTCGCCTTTTCAGAGAGAATGACTTGAAAAAAAAAAACAGGCTTATTTAGACAGTCTCCGATATTGGATGATCAGCCATCACTAGGCAACAGAATCAAGATAGACATCCATTTTACATTAGAGCGAAAATAGCGGCGGACCTACAGTGAAACCCTGAGGTACTCCATATATGATTAGCAGAAAATTGAAAGCCAGCGAGTTGGTTGCTTCAAGCGACGTTCATATTAGAGGATGAAAGCGGTAGTATCCAAACGTTTCTGAGTGTACCAACGATTGTCTGACGTTTGACTTTTGCTATATTTTTTTGGGACTTTAGAGGATCGCTTATAAATCAACTGAAATCGCGTCCGAGATCCAGTAGTAGTTTAGAATATAATTGGACCGTGCTGAATCTGTATTTAATTAGTTAAAGTGCCCAACATTTAGGGACTTCTTGCGATTAGGGTGAAGATTACCTCGAATATTACCTTCTACAAGGTGGGCCAAAAGAGATCACCCTATTGGAAGATGCTCTTATTTTTGCAAATGGCCGCCAATGTCAAATCTGCTTTGATATTTTTGGACTAGACAGATGTAGAATACAAGTGAACAAGCCATGGAGCGATACACTCCTCAAGAACGCGGAATAATCGTGTCTATTTTTTTTGCGTAACAATTCGTCTGTAGTGTTGGCGCAGCGCGAATTCCGTCGCCGATTCCATGGCCATCCGACACCGACTGCGCAAACACTGCGCCGTTTGGCCACCAACCTGGAAGAGTATGGGACCACACGAGATGTTGCCAAGAGTGGCAAGGTTTCAAAAACCTTCAGAATATTTGGTTTTCTAGTTTTTTCCTTAGCAAATCATTTCAGTAGCGCATGGAGGAATCACAAAGTCATGAATAAACAAAACGGTACCGAAATTTACAAACACTACACAACCGCGAGAAAAAGCAAATGAAACTGATGAGAAACCACCTGTCACAATTGAGGAAGTCCTTAAAGCTGTGGCAGAAAAACGGCAGAAATAGATGGGTTCACGAAATTTGTTACGAAGAAAGTCGCGTCACATTTTTCGCTTCCAGAAAAAGGTCTCGTTTGCTGTCTTTGGAAGGGACATTAAACGACAAGCTATACGATCTGTACGGCAACATCGACGCAGTAAAAAAACTGAAACATGACGAGTCAATGAATACAAATACTTTGGCCGTAGTATTTTCGAATCTAACCCGACGCGGCAACGCAGTAGAGGAAGACCGAGTCAGATACTGTAATATCAAACATTTGACCTCATCCCAAAGAAAGACAAGCCACTTAATACCCATCGTCGTGCCAGCTGTTGTACATACTTGATACGTTTAAAGTAATATTTTCTGGAACAAATAGCACCCCAAAAAACTCGGGGCTATCGGCTGTATAACCAGCGCTTAAGTTTCAAGAACCGTCCCCATAACAGAAGCGATAAAGCTCTCGAAGTGATTCCATAAAAAAGATTGAACCAAAGCGTGACAGAAAAAAGGTGTTGAAAAAACTTTTGCGAACTAGAAAAACCAACTATTTCGATGAACCTTCTTCTATGAAACAAACGTAGACGCATGAAGTAGAAAATTACGGTAGGAGTGCCTCAAGGGTCAGTCTTGGGACCGCAATTTTATGGAATATAATGAAAAGCGAGTAAAACACATGCCGAGCAGTGCAGATATCATCGTGGAAGTGGCGCAGAATGGATTTCGAAGGATTAGGGAGATAAAACCTCGCCTATTGACGTGTTTTCTATGGAATAAGCGGCCTTTCAAACCGAAGCTGTCCTCAAAAGCAGACGTAGGAAGGTCGAACACCCCACCGTATAGAGCTAAGTGAGTGCCACTGTGAATCAGAGTCGTACATGAGGTATTTCGTATTTAATTAAGATCTCAAAGGCGCAGCAGGAAGATTAGCCTAACCGATTCTCAACGAAGTTTCTTAGGGTTCAAACCAGAAAGATCTACTGCATTTTGGTTGTCACAACAAAAGTTGTTTTTTACAAAACCTTCGGTTGGAATTATAGTTTTATAACAATATCACAAAATTTTGAGCATAACTCAAAAATGTTCTGACGATTCACCGAGCACATTCGTCATGGAAAGACATTTCTGTTGCGCCCCTTGTTAGGACAGAAATTGAACCACGCCCCTCTCCGCCAATTGACCAGTTGTTCACCATGCAACGAATTTTTATCCAGTTCACTTAATTGGGACTGTATCGCAGCTTAATCTGGATCCATTACTGCTCCATAACCACACACCTACCGAATTTTTATCAGCAGTCATTTATCTACCTCTTTCAGTAAAGACAATACCCTCCAATTTACCCTCCAGCACACGCACACTCATGTGGTGATTTTAATGTAATTACAACGTTATAGAACTACACGAACTATTACTTTGTACTCAAAAAACACTGCCCTAAACGGGCTATCAATTTTGTATCGAATGGATTCAAACAAAAAAAAAAAAAAACAGCAAGTGTCGGAACATGGCCACCAACAGTGGAAAATGTTTTTCCAATTAAAGCCACCCGCTGGTCAAACCTGGATGTGCCACCGAAAAAAGAAATGGGTGGCAAATTATTTTCTCGTATATTACATAATTTGTGGGCTTGGCCATTTGTTGCTTATGTTAATAATTAATGAGTAATAAATATTAATAATATTACTATTAATGAGATCAGTGCGGTAGGTGGTGGGCGAAGAGCGGTGCTGCCCGGAGCGACGCAAATTGTATTTAATTGGATGGAATTTTGCAGAATGTGCAGCGGATTTTGGAAATTATTGGGTGGAATTTTGTGTGCGTGTATGTGCTTTCGGGATCTGTTAACCATTGACATGTGGTGCAAATAAATCGGAGATTATCCTGTTCTGTGCAGAGAAGAGGTTTTAGATTGACAGGTTATTTGGATTATTATATTCAACAAATTCGAGTGCAATTGAATTAAAAAAAAAAAACAAATGAAACTATAGGTTGCTCTTAAAAATGGCGACCAACGTGAGGCTTTTTTTAATAGAGGGACATTTAACGATTGGAGCTCATACAGTTGATCAAATTGGGAAATTCGTTCTGACGACTGGGATAAGTGTCGTCAATGAGTCGGTTTGATCAAGAACTCAATTGCTTAAAACCAGTGGAGATTGAGTCACAGAATCTGATGAAGGCCTTGAGAGACATAGAAATATGTTGAAGGTCACATGACCTCTAATGCATCAAAGCGTCATTTTGTGTGGTTTTTACTTATATTACTCGACTCTGAAAGTTGTATCTAACTTTCATGGCTCCATCCCTATTCTTCTGATGTAAGCCACGAAGTTCTTTGACGAAATGGAAATAATTGTTTGGACGTCATAAGGTACATACGCAATAATTTTGCAAGGCCTATTTATTGTATGGTCATTAATCGCTGATTTTAGAAAGAGTGTCGTGTTGGGCGCCATTTTTTAAGGTTTTTTGACTTTTTATCGCCCAAAATCTCTTCAATTAGAGAATTGCTTTCAAGTTGTTTCCTCTTTTTTCTTTGCAGGCCTCCGTCTTCTACTAAATACTTGGTACGTACTGAACTTAATATAATAAAAACTTATAAAACTTAGAACTTATTAAGTTCTTGAATGTATTTTTGCCGCAGAGGTGAAGATGCTTCTCTTTTGGGGATAAAGTTCCTGACTAATAATCATTCTTAGGCTTCAGGAACTTCCCTATTTTTTTTCTTAACAAACTTGCAATTTTAACACCTCAAAGAGTTTTTTTATGAAACTATTCCATATACCAAAGACAACGTTTGTTCTGACCGTAGCATCCAATCCACGTTTGCATATCTTATAGAGAGATAAAAACTCCGGTCCATTCCGCACAGAACCCAAGACCTTATTTCTTACCTTCACGTATGTGAAAATTTACTTAAAGTTTCAATGAAGGGAATCCACAAGTAGATGGGGTCGCTAAACGACTGAATTGGGGAGCTTTCTCTAATCAATTTTGTATAGCCTTCGACATTTCTCATACCAAAAGGTATAACTTATATCTCATCGGAGGCTGAAACCAGCACTGAGCCACCATAGAGGCTTTCCCTAAATCAGTTTTTTAACTTTCTCGATAACTTAGTAAGAGAAAGACATTTTTACATTTCGAAATTGCGTTTTAGTCATAGCTCATAAAATGCTATAGTTTTACTTGGTTCTTAAGTGTGAAGTGTAAAGAAAGTTTGTGTTTAATTCTTGCCACAAGATGGCGCCAGCAAAATCAGTAAACTGTGACATTTTGTAAGAAAGTCTGTTTTACTGATAAATACAATCAATCTATTATGTGATTTGTTCGAAATGTGTGCAGAGCAGAATTTCTTTACTAGATGGCGTTGATATCAATTTAAATATTCCATTTATTGAACAACAACGCTTTTATCAGGCTCACTGATTTTTTTCTATCAAGATAGGTCGATTAATAAGCACTTTTTCGAAAGCCTTTAAAAGCGACTGAAGAGCATTTGCTTCCAACAAGATGGCGCCACGGTAAATAGAACTGAAACGTTTTAAAAGCAAGGTAAATTTTTTATTAAATTAGTTGATGAATTCTCATGGGCATTGATTTATGTGTCCCAGGTTCGACTCCCCCTCCATCCTAAACTTTTTCCACTGCGCGACCTCTCGCGAACGTCTGACAAACATCCGTAAGTGTTTCTGTCATGAAAGAGCCGTTTGGACTCGGCATTAAATTGTATACCCCAATCATTCGTCGCAAAAATGAAAAACCCCACAAAAGAAGAAAAACTGTGAGAAGCTAGGCCCTACGGTCCTGTTGCGCCAACTATTTATTTATTTACTTTATAGCATCGCTTCAGGAGTGCTCGTGTAAAGCTAAGCGTTAAAGCATAACGAGTGATAAAATACTCTAAACTTACTCCACAAATGGGTAGCATTTAAAAATTTGGGGTGTTCTGACGCGTTTCACTTTGAAAAATACCAGAAATAACTTTTTCGCAAATAAGTGGTTGCTGTGTGACGATAGAGGAGTTCTGTCGCGTTTCACTTTTCGTTACGCGTGACAACTAACTCCATACGTTGGGACTTCAAAAACGAAATGGCTTCCATTTTCCTTTGAAATATCGTGCATAGGTCCATATTTCGTTGCCTAATACGCTGCAGGGAAATTACCACAAGGACGGTAAGTCCACGGCGAATATACCCCTCCCAAATGAGGTTCAATACCTACTTAAATTTTTGCACAAGCTGCAACTTTTTGCTAAAAATATGAGCGCCAAGACGCAAATTCAGCATATAAAGAAATCCCAATTTATGCATTCTTTCGCTGCAGTGTCCTTCGACTTAATCCCTTTCAAAATGCAACCACTTCTCCTTTTGTTATTTCCATATTTTAATATTGAACGACCCTCCAAACTAGTAAACCCAATTTACCTCAAATCTGTTTTACTACACATGAACCCCCCCTGACAAGACACCAGACCCCCAGCTCTTTTTCCCCTGTCAAGTGATAGGTACATTCCAATTTGCAATGACAAAAACCGCACAAATCCTCCTCAAATTGCGATATGTCCTGCTGCGCTAAACTGAATGCATTCTCCTTCCAAATCGAACACAAAAGCATTTACCAACAACCAAACGCTTATCATATCCTTGTGAGAAAAAAAAATATGTAATCCTATTCCACAATTGTTCAATGTTCATGGCTTGTCTATTTTTTAAGTCCGCAGATTTCAGAGCGGTGAACGTGTGTATGTTCCTTGTACATATATAGACTGACCAAACAAGACTCTTGCACTTACTTTGTGATTTGTGATTCCTGACGTAATTTGTCTTGTTTTTGTCCTTTTGTGTCCTTTGCTTTGTTGTTGATCCAAAAGACATGATGCAATCCCTTTTAAGAACCACATAAGGATACATAAAATAAGGATATCTCTATTATATTGTTGAATTGCGCCCACTCCTTCGGCCGACACCCATCGACTCCTCTAAGGAGACGGTGCAACAACAACAAACAAAAATAAGAACACAGGAAACTGAATGAAATAACTGAAAACTTCAAGTGGAAAAAAAGGATTTCTCATGTTTGTGGCAGCATCATCCTCGTCGTAGTAGTTGGGGAAACGAATGCGATTTGTACGTGCTTATCTTAGATTTTCCTAGTATACGCAAAGAAAGAGGGAAATCACGACCGGAATCGTCTTTTTTCAGTTGAATTTCCTCCCATCCCCCCGGCTCCGCTCTCTATTTGAAATTGTGCAAATAAGGATGAAGCATTTTCTAATGTTCATATGGAAGTGTATTAATGTTCACTTGCTGCTTTCCCTTAGAATTCCACTTCCAATGTGACTACCACAGCAAGGCAATAAAAACTAGTATCAGGGATTTGAGGGATTTTTTTTCTGCTCCTCTCAGCGGTGTCGACCATTTGGATGAGTAACTGTTTGTGGGTAAGACCGAGATGAAAGTCCTTCAAGTGCGTTTTGGGGTTCTTTTGTGCGGCACAAATATTTTGCGGAAGGGCGGACCGGCCAGCGCCCTGCCATCGAATTGTTTGCCGAGTTGTGTATTATATTTCATCACACCACTAAGCCGAAAATTGATTGTTGTTCTCGTTTACACACACACTTCTCTGGAGGCTATCCGTTTGTGTATAGTTTCTGTGTTTGCCCCCGGGGGTGGGTGTGAGCTAAAGGAAAGGATACGGTCGACTGTTTGATATGATATTTGATATTATGTTCGCAGGAAATTGATTAGATATTGTTTGTAGATGGGGCGGACTTGTTGATCGAAGACACGGTGCATTTGGGCGGAAATAATTCACGGGGTGTGGGCAGAGACTTGTCGAAATGTATTTATTTTTGCGCTGACTGATAGGAGTGTAGAGCGAAGGTGGACATTTATGTTTGACCGTGAGGCTTGGAACCCTTCCTCGAGACAGATTTGAGCTACATGTGCACAGATTTAATAGGGAAACGGGAATATGACGGCTTTGATAGATATTATACCAAATCCAAAGACCTAAAGAAGGCTAAACGCCACAAGGCGTTCAAGTTCGTTGTGGGGTACGCACGTGATCGAAAATTCTCCCTGTGTTTTACGCTAATTTTTATATTCATTTGCATTGTACTATCACTAATAATGTCGTGTTCTATCTGTAACTTAAAAGTGGACAGAAACATTAAAGACAAAGTGGAGTGCAGTGACTGCAATAATATATTTCATGGGTTTTGTGTAAAAGTGACGGCAGTTGAAATAGATTTTATGAAAAATAACAAAAAAGTGTGGCGCTGCTCTCTTTGCACAAGCCAACGTCGCAATTCTATCTCAGGTGCGCCCACTGCTCTCACTGCGAGCTCTTCGCGTCAAGCTAAACATAATGATGTAATTGCTGTCATAGAAGCTGGTCCATCTACACCTTCCCAACCAGAACACAAAATCACACTGAATATGGTCTACGCAGAAGTTATGTGTGTAAAAAAGTTTCAACAACAACAATTTGCAGCTATTCAAGAAAAAAACATCAAGTGTAAACAAAATATCTGTCAACTCGAGCACAAAGTGAGTCATTTAGAGCAGAGACGGAGATCTTTAATGTCCCCGTGGACGTGAGAAAAGATGAGATCGACTACTGCTATATGAAGAAAATAAAAACTGCTAAGCGTAATCAGAGAGCCAGTGACAATTCCTCTCATTCCAACAGCTTTAAAAATATACTGCATGTGCGACTTGTTCGTCGCCATATAAAGGAAAAAATAATGCAAGCGAAATATGCTGTCAAAACAAAATTGAAAACAACTGTCATCGATAGCCAAGTTGAGTCTCAAAATATGTATATAAATGATTGCTTGACATACAACACTCGTCAGCTACTGAAATCTGCGTCAACTTTGAAGGCGTCTAAGGGATATACTTACTTATGGACTAGAGGCGCAACCATTTACATGCGAAAGAAAGAAGGAGAACGTGGTAAAAATTACATGCGCTGCTGACTTAGATAAATTGTAGTTTAGTTTATTTCTTTATGAATTCAAATAATTGTATTAATATAATACCAACAATCTTCGTTCTTCTAATGCTTGTATTAATGATAATGTTCATTCAAATTTAATGGAATCTCTTTGTCTGCATCAAAATATTCGCAGTCTTAGGGCTAATTTCGATAGTTTCTTAGTGCAAATCGGATCTCTGGAAAAGTTACCTGTTGTTATTGTGCTAACTGAGGTTTGGATTTTTGAGAGCGAACTGGATTCGTATAATATTCCTGGGTTTACAACATTTGGCAACTGCAATGCGTCTTATGCTGCTGGCGGTTTAGTAGTTTTTACTAGAGATGGTTCTGGGTGTGAGTGTTCTAACCAGAGACAATACTGAGACCACCAACTCCGGCCGATTTCCCGTTACTTAGCCTACAATCTATATTTTTATGGAGTGCTCACGTTTGGTGCGCTAGTATTCTTACATAGAAAATCGTATTGACAAATGTCACGAAACTTCAAAAATTCTGCTCACCAACACACTCCCAGGAGATATGAGGCACTTCCGCTGTGGGCAAAATTGCTGGCAGAGTTCATAGAATTTTATCCGTTTAATTTGAAATTGTTCGTTACGTGTGGATAATATTTTTTTTTAGGAATAAGTGCACATTTGCTTAAAATGTTTATGAAAAATTAACAATGTAGATTGGTTGAGGGAAAATGAAAACATTTTGAGCAAATTTTCTTCATTATTTAAGAAAAATTTACACACGAAATCGAAGTTAATGCTATCCAAATGCGGAAAATACGCAGCCATCTTTGTCCTAATATGTTTCTAGTATATAGAACATCAACTTTAGATAGTTTTACTAACCAAACAAATCAAATTATTCGCCTTTTAACAATTTATAATAACTAACCAATGGCGTTCAGTAATGAAAAAATGTGGTATTCCCGAACTCTTTCACATTTCCCCACGGTTGCCGAGGTTGGCAGCATTTATTTTTGCATTTTTTGTATGTTTTTGCATGTCACACGGATTCTTTTTTGACATAACACCGATAGGAAAACAAAATGGCGAATTTAAAAAAAAACTGAGGGGGCCAGCGGGAAGAGGATTGTGAGTTGGGGGTCTCAGTATGGTTTGTCTATGGTTCTAACATTAATAGTAGAAGTGCCGACATAACTAAAATTGAAGTTTCTTTTGACAATCAAAATTATACGATTCTTAGTATTTACAGGCTGCATACGTTTAGCAAAAGTGATTTTTTGGTTGAGTTGCAAAATATTCTTTGCGTTTCAAAATCTAAAAACTTATTTGTTTTGGGTGACATCAATATAGATATTCTAATTAACTCTGGGGCGGGTCTTACGCTACTTGTTTCAGATCCTTATTGATTGCGCAAAAACATTTAATAAGAATAATTTGTGGAAAAAATCGCTTCTCACATTCGTGGCCTCTTTTTCGTGATCTTCATATCTTACCGCTAAGACACCTCTACGTTTTTAAAGTTTTGAGAGAGTTGTTTAAACAAAGTGGTAATTTAGCTTTAAAATACTCAAGAATTTATAATTTACGTTTAAATAATATGTCTCTTGTTGATGTACCATTTGCACGCAGAACTCATTTTTCGCGTTTCTATCTCGTGTCCGCCCCTACTTATTTTAACAAATTACCCAGGAATATTAGACCAATCCATAACGTTTTTACTTTTTTAAGAAAAGTAAAAGCCTGGCTATTTACAATAGATTGTACAAGCATTGAACATTTTTTAATGGTTTGATTTAGACAAAGGGTTTCTATGATTTTTTTAGCTCTAGTTATATTAATTTTGTTATACATACATCTTTGTTATTGTTTTCTTGTAATTGTTTAGTTATTAGTTAAGTTCTTTTGCTGTTTTGCTTATTGTTCATTTTATAATTATACGATCTGTTTGTACCCCACATCAGATCCTTCTTTGTATGCTTCTTAGCTGAGGGCCATTCACACTGACTTTATGTTAATAATGGTCTCTTTTTCCTTCCGCTATTTTACTTAGCACTATTTTTTAATCTAAGCTTAAGCTTTTTGCTATGCTATGTTATGTTGATTTAGTGGAATGAATAAAATTAAATAAAAATAAATAAAAAAATAAAAGGCTACTTGAGCTTTACAAAGAAGCCCTCTAAAGGTCTCAGAAGGTTGTTCAAAGGGGGTGCTGGACATGAAGTTGCTCAGAATAATTTTAGTGCAGTAGTGGCAACTTAAAATAGTTTTTAAACTGAAGCTTGTATTATTTTATAAGATCTAGTATCGTAAAATGCAAGCCTGCGAATAAATAAAATAATAATAATTGCGCGGAGCTGTTGAAGCTTAAAAGGATCGCTTCCGTGAGAGAATTATTAAAAAAAAAAACAATATCTAAGAAAATGGGACGCTCAATGAGTACCTCGCTGTGGCTAAAGTTAGCGTACTCCAAATGAAAAGGCTCGAAAGACATATTAAACATGAAAAGCCAGAAGAGTACTGAGGCTTGAAAAGATCCCCCGCACCTTCCTGCATTAAAAAAATAAAGACCAGCTCAATAGACCTCAATTGGGGTGGCTGTAAATAACATCAGGAACCATTTTTTGAGCTTTGAGGTTAGAAACTGTCCTGTCCCGGATATCTAGGGATATTCTATACACGACACTGATCATCTCCGACCAGCTGTTGACGCTGAAGCTGGGACTCTATTACAAGCAAATGAAGATACCTTTGGTCGTGTTAAAAAAAAAATTGTTGGGTTAAAAATCTTCGGTCCCGTTTATGTTGGCTTTGGAAGACTGCATTCAACGACGAGCTATATAAGCTGTACAGTGACATCGAACTATTTAAAAATAAACAAAGACATCAGTTGAAGAGCGAATTGACGCTAGCGCAGTAGAGGCAGACCTCTCCTTAGGTTGCATACGGAAACGGCTAAGTAAGAGGACCTCAACAAACTTGGAGTGCGAAACTGGAGGTAATTTCTCAAATGGCAGAGCTGGCTATTGAGGGGTTTCGGTTGTTCACCAACTCCAACCAGAACTGCGAACTGTTTCAAGGTTGCCCGCTCTTTAGCTGTATTCCGCTACCAACGAGAAACAAATATAAACGATCCAAAAAATTAAAAAAAAAAAATTTTAACTGAAGTTATGTCTATCTCCAGGGCGCTTGTTCAATGTTAGTGGAGTCTCGATGAGAAGTTTAGAAGTTCATGAATCTTGGAAGGAACAATGCTGAGTTTTTCTATAGAATTAGTCAGGCTGGGTCAATTTGGAACAGCGAGTTTTTGATCTTTGATTCGGTCATGGGATATAGGAACTGACCAAAAGAACATCTGAATGAGATTTATTCCCTGGGACGACTAGGAGAGATCGCATAAGGAACACCAGCATAAATGTGAGTGAACCCAAAGCACAACAAATTACTGAACTAGCCGGCTTCGCAACCAGTTGTAGCTCATAACGAACTAAAAGAGATTCGACAACTGAAAGATTAAACACTCAAAATGCAAAGGCTGTGAAAAATCCCTACATACTTGTTCTATATTAGGTTCAGTAGCAAAGCAGATGTTAGATTGACAAACCCTCATCTTCTTCTTTGCTGAATTTTTAGAAGTCTACCCTCCATTTACGGAACATGACTATCCCGTGGGTGGGTGGGTGTGTTGCACCTTAAAATATCGACGACAGCAAGATATTTGGATATGATCCCACGTTCCAACTTTAATGGGGACGGAAACATAGAGGATCGCGTTAAAAAGTATACTTCGCACCATAGGCCAGTAATATAAAAAAATTCGTCGCATAATGGAAATTCAGTCCTCACGGGGTGCAGTCACTGTATGCGAATCATTCAGAAACAGCGATGATTGGAGTGTCTTTCAGACATAGATGGGTGCTACAACCTAAAACCCAGCAGCTGTGAAGAGACTCTACAACTTTCTTACTTCCTAAGGTGGAACCAAAGTCCGGGATCCCAACCAGTTCGCCTCCATACCCCAAGATGGTTGAGGACTTAGGCTTCTGCACCCCCTATCGAAGGCGGCACTGTGGTAGAAGCGACCCTAAACGCCATGGAGTCTCATGGGCAGTTAGCAAATGCAAGAAACTATTGGACAATATGTCCTTTATTCAAACGCTGTGACCCAATCCTGGCTGCCAGGGCAGATGAGCTTGCAGGCGATTAATCCAAAATGCACGCTTCTTTGGTCCTAAAATCCGTACTACTCCTGCCGAGTACACTTGTGCAAGGAAGGACGATATACCCTTCAGTAGAACAAACTTCGACTGAACCAATTTCAGTACAGCGCCCAAAATAACTATGAGCACAGATGAGCGAAAAGAGACCCAAATTCATGATAAACATATTCTCGGAGCTCGTCAATGGATACTGGTTTAAAATCGCACACTTGGAACTGCTCTGACTACTACCTAAAGACTGTCGCAGAAGCTATAAGGACGTCAAAGAAATATAATCTGTTCGCCACCTATTTCAGAAATCTCAAGCCGTTAAAAACAAGAGATTGAAGATCCTCAACAGTCACTTCTTCGATAAAAAATTTCGATGAACTCACCAGATTCATAGTCAAACATTGGTTGTTCTATAGTGGATAAACCTGCTCAATCTCCTTCTGTGTACTCCTAGGACGAACTGCAGGAGCTGGCCGTAACAAAGCTTTGAGAATTCAAGAGATCTATACGCGGTGTAGGTGGTTTTAGTGGGATAAGTGGACTTCAGTGCTGTACAAAACAGAGGTTTCAGTCTGTCTTGACATAATGGAAATCACTGCGGCACCCATTTTACTCAGTTACGCCTACTTTCGCCCTTCAGCTGGTGCCCCATACGACAGTTAAAAAGATTTGAGTGCAATAAATTCAATCCTTTAGGCTTCCCCTTACAGAACCATACAAATTTGCACTTATTTTCCATTTGCAATCGCTTTGAAAGTCTTAGCTATTTACCTACAATCCCAATTGTCCTTCCATCCTAATGCGCACTTTCGAAACCGTTCACAGTTTCTTTTAAAAAGTGTCATCCCCCAACGGATGGTCACCATCATTTGGAATATTTTTGTTTCCTTCTTCTTGTGAGATATTCAAAAAGCGGACCCACACACCAGAGCTGCCATAAATCGCATCAAACCCCTATGTCCCCACCCTCGATGCGTGTCACTGTTTATTACCGCGGAACAGACTCGAAAATATATTTTTAAATGGAATCCAGCCATTAAATTCTCATTTTACTGCTGCAACGGCTAATTAATTTTCCACCCAGAGAGATAAACGGTTTCATAACAAATGACTCACTCCACAGAGACGTTTTCCAGAATCCACTTAACATACCCGACCCAAGTGCTCGCATATATTACAAGACCATACTTGAACAGTAGCAATTCACACCCCCCTAATTATGTAGACAAACAGCCGCAACACTTTGTAAGCCCCTTGAACAAACACACTGACCGCCTCTTATCTTAAAAGTTAAAATTACAATCTCATACCGATAGTTTTAGTCCATTGTGCTGGTGGCCTCCAGTCGGGATAGTGCTTCGGGAAGGACTCCCTTGTCCAGTACGTGTGCAGGACTACCTTGTACACCACCAGCCGGTCGAGGGTGCAGCCACTGACCGAGGCTGTGGTGCCGGCGACTGATTTTGGTTGTCCAGCAGCAGCAGCAGCAGTAGCATCAGCAACACTGTTATCCTTGTAGTAAAGGTTCTTCCGATTCAGCATCTGATTGTAGCCAAAATTTGCGGTATAATTCAAAATTGCATTGTCGATATCGTTATTCTGGTTGGCGATGGTGTACGCGTACAGGGACGAGGGAGCTGTTGCTAACGCAGCAGCATTTGCAACAGTCGCGAGAATAAGTAGTACACCCGACAGGCACAACACTGCACTTGGCGAGGACATTTCACAGGATCGCTCTTTCATTTTTGAAGAATTTTCTTTCCGTTTTCACTTTTTGGCAATTTTCTCTTATTTATTTTTTTTTGCTATTTTTTATTTTAATCACGCAAGGATCACATAATCCTCGTCGTCAGACAGACAGAAACACTCGGGTGTATTTGAATTTGTAAACAGGGGATACTATTTTTTTTTTATCTCAGAACAGGGGCGTTTTAAAATTCACTTCAAAGATACTACTTTGCTTCATAGGACAAAAATAACAGAAAAAAAAAACTTCGAAATATCGCTCCACACTGGGATGGCGGCGGCTTTTGCATCCGTATCCGTTACAGAGTCGAATTGAACTGAATTTTCCCGACTTGTGTGCGGATTTTCACTTCATCGTGCTGGGCTGCCTCTTGGATATGATTCGAAGAGTGAAGTGAGTCCCAGAGAAGACATTTCGAAATTGGGGAAAGCTCTCGCACTGTTTGGGGTAGTTTTAGTTTGGCATTTGGCTCTCTCGTTCTCGTGTTTGTGTCGCGGTTGGTTTTGGTGAGGAAAATTTTTGTATTTCTACTTGAAATGGACTTTTGACTTTGTGTCACCCCTTTTGTCGTGGTATAGCTATAGGTATACCTGTCGTGGAGCGTATACGCAATGTGGTCGGAGGTGTTTATTACCTGTTGTTATTATTGATGTAATCGATAACGAGGAAGGGTGAAGAAGTGCCGTACATAGGTACGGAGTACATTTTAGGGGTGGTGTTTTGACTTTTTGCGACAATATTTAAGGTCAATCGAATATGTGTTGGGAATAGGTGCTGGGCGAATCAAATGCACAGTGGAAGGTTCGTAACAAGCTGTGGTGTGTGCCTGACCCCCTGATTAAATGTTTTTCTCTTTGAGTCGTACAAACGTCACTTGTGGCAACGATTTTTTGCTAACAATCTCTTTTGAACAAGCTCCCATTCGCGAAATCTGTTTATACCCATTTTAACTGTTCGGTATTCGGACTAAATTTTAGGATGCCACAACCACGTTTTCGCGTCATGAGGCCTAGTCCATTGCGAGCAAAAAGTTTCTGAATTTCGTTGATGCAGAGCTCAATTTACTCCTTCAAGACGTGCGTTGTCGTTGACTTGTTAGCATAAGCAAAAGACCTGAACAACTCCAATGAATTGGTCATGAGTTTGTTGAGATAAACCTTAGAGCTCAAAAAACCCCAAGGAAACAAGATCCAAACATGAAATATTTATTAAATAAATTACTCTTGCAATCATTGAATGGCTTCTCAGAATTTATTTCATGTGGCACCGTCTTCGGGACAAAACAGCATGCACCATCGACTATTTTTGCCTTTCCACAAGCATTTACAACCGAATACGTTGTAGATACACCTGTTTTTTGCAAATCATTCGTGGATTTTCTGAACCCAAAATACGTCAAATTTGAAAATTGACAAGGGAAACAAAATTGAATTCATTACTTGTAAAATATTTCTCGATTATTAGCGGTCGTGTAGCACTCCAATTTTAATAACTCTGAGCTGTCACCTGTCATGCTACCTTTTTATTTTAGGTTGGCAGCACTTTACCGCACAAATTGGTGGTATATTTAATTTGTGAGTGCATTTTGGGACGTCCCTTACTGTATAGTTAAGGTAAGGGCTAAAAATGACAAGGCCCAGGGAATTCAATGAACTCTGCAACATCAGCTGACATGAACTGTCGAATATTAAATGCCCACGAATTTTATATTCTGACACCGGCATTTTTTGGAGCTTCGTTGGAAAATTGATCAGAGAAGACTGTCGAAACCTAATAACTTCAGAGCCGAAACTTGAGAACGAACTTAAGGAAAGATTTAAAAAAAAAAATATTCAACCGTGAATGCATTTTTGATTTTTCTAATGGAAAAGACGAACCTACAAAGTTTCAATAGCTGTCTCAATTGCTGTCAGTTATGCCTTAGTTCTGCACCGAAGTTGTTGTAAGTTTTCCTCTGTGAAAAATGTATACTCAAGAAACGAGCTCCAAAGCTTACTTGTCGCGGAATTGAAGATTTTTTTTTTGGAAAAGTGCGATTGTTAAGTTTAATGACATAGGTTAGGTATATGTGCATTTGTTGTCTGTCTTGTAGAGTTCCAACTGTCGCGGGATAGTTTTTATTTTCATACGAAATCTGACATTGCAGCTACTACCTACAACCTATAGAAGTCAGTGACTTGTTTTTTGATGACTTGACGTGAGTCCAAGTCCTTGAAAATCACTCCAAGTTTCGTGCATTTTTGCTATATAAAGACTGGACCGTAGTCTGCTTTGGAGAGAACTGTACTAAGTCCCTCAGAATCTTCTAGGCTTTTAATAGACCAAACCTTTTTTTTTTTGTAAAGCTTTAGTAAGTTTTTATTGGGTTAAGGTTAAGGCCTTTCTAGTCAACCTACTACGGATGGTTGGGTCCTCAATTCACGGTATGAAGAGTTGGACACAGCAATGCAGTGTCTTCTAAAAATGTCATTCTTACAGCTTTAAATGAATCGCGTGCCCAGTTGGATATCGAAAGAAATACGGGCTTCTTTCTTTAAACGCATCGTGTCCAGATATATGTCGAAAGAAGCCCGTATTTCTCTTCAAAGCTTTTAGGGCACACGGGCTGCTTTCGAGATCTAACTGAGCACGGTGCCTTTAAAGCTATAAGTGTTGAATTTTAAGAAGACGCTGCATCGATGTGTCCAGTTCTTCATCAGAGTCTATTTACAGGCTGGGTTTGGGTAGTTAAGCTGGTGTTTAACTTTTGTCACAGCTGCGAGCTCTACACCAGTATTTGCGGCAGAAATGATGTATCGAGCTCCGTGTTTGACGAATATGTTTTGATGATTTAGCTATAAAGAACTCACGACAGTTTAGACAGAGGGAAGCTTTAAAGTGATTTATTTTTAAAATGGCTAATACCGACGTTATCCTAAAAGACTTTAAATTTTGTTCTAGAACCCTGTAGGGATTGATTCCCTGCTCCAGGCTTCAGTATTTTTCTGATGCCAATGAGCCTGTTGTCTTTCAACAGCTTGTAGGCTACGACAATTTTTTCTGAACCCTGTTTTGGATGGTCTTTCAGTTCTAAAGGGTGATTTTTTAAGAGGTTTAGAACTTTTTTTAAAAAAAAAACACAAAAAATTCGAAAAAATGAATGAAATATTTATTTGAATCGATAGTTTGAACCTTGCAATTTAATGTTTAAAGATAATTTCATGCAAATGTTAACCGCGGCTGCGTCTCAGGTAGCCCATCCGCTGAGTCCAATTTTGGCATACTCTTTCACACATATCGGCCGGTATCTCACGAATGAATGCATGGATGTTGGCTTCCAGTGCGTCAATCGAAGCGGGCTTGTCCCTATACACATTAGAATTGGCATACCCCCACAAAAAATAATCTAATGGTGTCAAATCGCACGATCTAGGCGGCCAATTGACCGGCCCGAAACGTGAAATTAACTGTTCACCAAACTCGCCTCGCAATTGCGCCATTGTTTCGCGTGCTGTGTGGCATGTGGCACCGTCTTGTTGAAACCACATATCATGCAAGTCAAGAACTTCCATTTCGGGCAAAAAAAAGTTTGTTATCATCGCTCGGTAGCGTTCACCATTGACAGTAACGCTGCGATTCGCATCATCTTTGAAGAAATATGGCCCAATAATGCCGCCGGCCCATAAACCGCACCAAACAGTGGCTTTTTCGGGATGCATTGGTAGCTGTTGCAATGCTTCTGGCTGATCTTCACTCCAAATGCGGCAATTTTGCTTATTTACGTACCCATTCAACCAAAAATGAGCCTCATCGCTGAACACAATTTTTCGATAAAAAAGCGGATCCTCGGCCAGCTTTCCAAGAGCCCATTCACCAAAAATTCGGCGTTGTGGTAGGTCGGCTGGCTTTAGTTCTTGCACCAGCTGTATCTTAAAAGGCTTTACGCCCAAATCCTTCCGCAAAATTTTCCACGTAGTGCTGTAACAAAGGCCTAACTGCTGGGAACGGCGCCGAATCGACATTTCGCGGTCTTCTGTCACACTAGCTGATACGGCCGCAATATTTTCTTCACTACGCACAGTACGTAAACGTGTTGGTGGTTTAATGTCCAACAAAGTAAATTTGGTGCGAAATTTGGTCACAATCTTCCGAATAGACTGCTCAGAAGGTCGAGAATGCCGATCATAAAATGGAAGCAGCGCGCGATGAACATTTCGAACCGAGCACGAATTTTGATAGTAAAATTCAATAATTTGCAAGCGTTGTTCATTTGTAAGACGATCCATGGTTAAATTGCAAACCAAACTGAAGCTGTTTGACAGTAACACAAGGTACTAAACACACGTCAGCTGTCAAAACCAGTGTTGCCAAAACCAAACCAGCTAAAAAATCACCCTTTACAAACCTCATGGCGAACCTAAATTTTAAACAAGCGGCCTCTAGTACCATCCGTTCATAGGAACATATGTAGAAGAAAAGACTGATCTCTGGGTTTTTCCTGCCCTTACTGCCAACAAGTGGCGGTCCATGAGATTGACGGGCTTTGAAATCTAGGACAATTTATAAGACTCCGTCTTAGTCGACTTTCGTTCTATTCGCAAAACCAAATGCGAACCGTCTGTGCTAAGGATTTAAGGTCTACCAAATCAAACGTGTCAACTTAATTGTGACGAAAAATACCTTTTTTAATATCCAGTTGCGACCATCTTGATCGCCGCCTACTTTTATTCTGTTCCATTTGTAAATCATTCATCCTATAGACAGCTGTCAAATTGACACATTACAAGTTCTCTCAACGGTCGGTTATGACATGCAAATATAGGATGAAACAAGGTCTTTCAAGCTTCGCTAGAGATGCTAGAGATAGAGGGAAAGCTTTGAAAAACAGGGCTATAAACGTAGCAAGCCCGCTTTTTAACACCCGTCTTGGGTAGTTTGGCTTCATCCATGATAATTAAGCTCGTCACCGACTTTGCATTTTTAGGCAGCCGGCTTACGAATAAAAATTGTGCCTTACCATCTTCGTAAAGGTGCGAATTAAACTTGGGAGTCTTACTGCAACTTTGGCCTTTTTAAGGTCAGAGAGGTTTGGTCGCAAAAAATAAAAACAAAACTCAAATTAATTTTTGTGTTCGGGGGTTTGCTGGAAGCGAAATCATCGAAATACATGCAGAGCTAGAACTATGAGAAGCTAGGCCTAGGGTACCTTAATACCTATTTAGACCTATTGCGCCAAATATTTTTTTTTACAGTTAAAGGGTGCTTAAGGGTATAGCTTCGAGTATTTACAAAGACGGTTGGTTATCTACGTATTTCTTGCATCATTCTCGAAAAGTAAACTGTTTTTAACCTGTTTTTAAACTTGGGAGTCTTACTGTGTTAACGACAACTTTGGCCTTTTTAAGGCGTAGGAGATTTGGTCCCAAAAATAAAAATTGAATCCTAATTTATTTTTGTGTTCTGGGATTTGATAAAAGGAAAACTCATCCTAGGCCTAGGGTACCTCCTTTTTTAGACCTGTTGCGTCGAATATTTTTTTAAAGGGTGCTAAAGGGTATAGCATCGATTACTTACAACTACGGTTGGTTATCTACGTATTCCTTCAATCATTCTCGAAAAGTATTTTTAAACTATTTTTAGTCTTCCTCTTTCCAATCGTAGTACCCTTGTCTTGCTCAAAATTACTCGACACCCATCAGCAGTACATCTCTACACCCACCTCTGTATATATGCACAGCACGCTATGCAACTGCGCTATAAATAAATCGCCATCGACCTGAATGTTACTTCCAAACGAACGAGTTTCCAACCAACAAATTACCTTTGTGCAGCACAACGCCCCAGTAACCATTGGGCACCCTCCGCCGACATCCCGCCCAGTCGCTTCCATCATTCTATTTAATTTAATTAATCGTCAATTAAAAATGTCAATATAAATCATCAATTAACCATTGACGATGTACGTTTTAATTACAAGTAAAAGTGACCACCGACCAGGTCACTATATACATTCGAGTCTTTCAATCGAACTTTGTGTCTGTTCCACACCCAGCAGCCAGCAGCCAGCACCCACTGCCCGCAAAGGGATATTTCAAATTGCGGCGGGGAAAAACATCGCATCTCACAGTTACAGTCGCTCTCATCTCGCACTTTGTCGCATGCGCACTGCGGCGAATTTCGAAAATTGTTGAAATTCCCTCACAGTGTCACAGTTTGTTGTCCGCCTCGCAAGATGATGATAAATCTATGGAACCCAATTGTCCTCCCACCTGTTTCCTTTACTTAAGAAACATCATACATTCCCCGGTCGTGCAGTGGAGATTTTCGCCGACAATTCCTCCCTTGGCTTTTCGTTTAGCACGATTATTTGTTATTTTTGTTCCTGCTGCCGTGTCGGGATGTCAAGGGATCGCAGCCAACCACCCACCATAGAAGAATACAGAAATTGCAATTACACAATGTGCAACGGACGAGTGCAAGGAAAAATAAAACGAACCGACAAACTAGGTGAAGAGCTATATTCCTGCAGGATATTCTCTGTTTTCCTTTCTGAATTTGAATTTCTCTGCGAGATCCCGGTTCTCAGTTCGGTTCCAGAGTGCACTGCAACAAGTATAACTTCTGACATGTACACATAGATTTCCTTTTTTTGACACACTTTTTAGTGTGCCTGCCACTCATCCGAGAGGAGCAAAAGGAAACACTGTTTACTGGTTCCTTTCTTTTTTTTTGCTGAGAAAAAAGAAAATGTTAATGAGAAATATTTTCCACATAATTACGCAGCATATTTGCGCGGTTTGAGTGAGGGATGCATTTGAGGGTTATGGCTTCCTTTTGAATGGCCATTAACATCCCATTTGGATGAAGGATTCGTACTTTCTTCTACCTCTGCGCTTCTTCGTCGTATCTGTCTCTTTGTGTACACATATATACCGCACCGATGTGGATGGATGGGGTATGCCCTCGAGAATGCTCGGTGTGCCAGAAGTGAGTTGAAGGAGCGCACCCGTACAAGGTCCTTTTGTCGAGTGTTAATGATGGTGATTATGATTGCATTGTGTTTTGAATTATTATTATCGCAACCGTGGGATGGCTTTGTTTTGCAAAGTTTTTCGTGAGATGAAAAGTGAGCGTTGCACGCCCCTTTAGTGGGGATGGCAGTTTTTAATTTTTCTTTCTGTTTTTTTGTTTCCCTTTTCTGGGTCAGCACTCACGATTGGCATGAGGCAATTAGACGCGGGCGAGAGGTGTTTCTTTCTTGGTTGTTTTTGTGGAATTCTTTTTTGTCTGTCATTAGGGATGGGATTTCAACTTTTAATTAGGTAAAGTGAATGAAGTGAAAACGGAATTTCCGGTTTCCTGCAAAAGATGACGGGAGTCGAGTCGCTGAAGTAAAGTTTTGTTTTTGGATTTAATTTAGTCCGCTTGTCCTTTAATGAGGTTTGATTGAAATAATTTTTATTTTCTCCTTTTTGTATTTTTCTTGGGTCCATTTCTTTGATTTATTATTAGGAACGTGATTACAGATGGGGACATGTTTTAATATAAGTTGAAAGTTCGCTGTGGCGGGAGAGTGCCCGTTTTGTTTGTAATTTTTCTTGATCAATGAGAAGAGATAGAAAAGGTCAATGAGGAAGCTGAGGGAGGTCGGAAGCAGTGGAATGGTGGAAGGAAAAATGTGGCTCTAACGTCGTAGGTTCATATCCTATAATACAACCGCTGTAGGGCGCATGAGTTGAAAAATACTCAACTACGACACAACTGGAAGCGGAGCGGGTCGAAATGCTGCTTTCAAAACTCTGCTTTGCAAAATTCCGCCTTCTCACACCAAAACTCATTCGAAGTTCTGTGTTTTGTTTTGTTTTGCTTTTTAAATTTAAAGCAAAAAAATTCAGCTCATTCTGCTTTTCTTCCAAGTAACAAATATTAAAAAGTAGATATAAGATATCAATTAAAAATTTAAAAAAAAAGTTACAAATTAAAAAAAAAAACAAATTGAAAAGATACTCTGCTTTAAATCTTTTTTTTATTGCTTGCAGAATTTTGTAAAGCAGAATTTTGAAAACATACTTGAAAACAGAATTTTGAAAGTTAAATTTTGTAAAAAGAATTGACCCATTTTGACACCAACCCAACTGGAAGCATTTGACAAAAACAAATCCTGACAGCTGACTTCGTCGAAATGGCCTCTGAAGAAAAAATTAAAAAAAAACAAAGAAGCTAAGCAACTCCCAAGAGTCAAGACCGAAAAGGGAATTTTCAAGCAACCAATATCCAATGTAGGTGTGTTTGTTTTCGATAGAATAATCGCAATACATTTAAAAAAAGTATCTGAAAGTGTGAGAAGAAGCTCGGCTCAGAGATGAAGATGCTACGCGACGCAATGGACAAAAACGTCAGCGAAAATTCTAGCGACAAGTATGGCCGAATCAAACCAAATACGGAACAGAAGGAAATATACGACCAAACCTTTCGTCAAGGAAACATGTAAAACAGACGATGCTAGCAATCAAATACAACCTGCAAAGACTTCGAATTGCCACTGAACGATGTTAAAAGTGCGTCAAACCTCTACGGGACAGAGTTCGTGGTCCACAACTCGTGAAATAGTGTCACACCAAAGAGAACCACTGCGCTTTGTAACCTGCGAACCGTTTTTAAAAGAAGTCACTTTCAATCAATCAGGCATCATTTACAGCGTCCTTCAGCCAAACCTCATTAGGGTGGACACAAAATTGTCTAAGAACACAAGATTGTAGTGCCGTTGTAAAGGGTGATTTTTTAGCTGGTTTGGTTTTGGCAACACTGGTTTTGACAGCTGACGTGTGTTTAGTACCTTGTGTCACTGTCAAACAGCTTCAGTTTGGTTTGCAATTTAACCATGGATCGTCTTACAAATGAAGCGTTTAGAATGAGAAGGTGTTAAGTGACAAATTTAAAGTTCCGAGTAAAAAACGTTTAAAGTTGTTTGCCCATAAATCCCCCTGTGAAAGCAGTTGAGTTCGGTAATACGATATAAAAGTAAATAAAGAAAATATTATTTTAGACAACGTGACTCCAATTATTAAATTTTATAATAAGTGGTATTCTTATACAAATTAATGCCCTTAACGCCTTTATTTTAGCACTTTTTTACGCTACGAAACCTGACAAAATTTTGTGTATTTATCACCTTTAACCATATCCAACTCTCTATTAAGTACAGTAGAGCATCGGCGAATAGACCAAAATTTAAGTTGTCACATAACACCTTTATCGGATAAAAAACATCAAAAGTTTCAAAAATGTCACTTAACCCCTTCTCATTCTTAACGCTTCAAATGAACAACGCTTGCAAATTATTGAATTTTACTATCAAAATTCGTGCTCGGTTCGAAATGTTCATCGCGCGCTGCTTCCATTTTATGATCGGCATTCTCGACCTTCTGAGCAGTCTATTCGGAAGATTGTGACCAAATTTCGCACCAAATTTACTTTGTTGGACATTAAACCACCAACACGTTTACGTACTGTGCGTAGTGAAGAAAATATTGCGGCCGTATCAGCTAGTGTGACAGAAGACCGCGAAATGTCGATTCGGCGCCGGTCCCAGCAGTTAGGCCTTTGTTACAGCACTACGTGGAAAATTTTGCGGAAGGATTTGGGCGTAAAGCCTTTTAAGATACAGCTGGTGCAAGAACTAAAGCCAGCCGACCTACCACAACGCCGAATTTTTGGTGAATGGGCTCTTGGAAAGCTGGCCGAGGATCCGCTTTTTTATCGAAAAATTGTGTTCAGCGATGAGGCTCATTTTTGGTTGAATGGGTACGTAAATAAGCAAAATTGCCGCATTTGGAGTGAAGATCAGCCAGAAGCATTGCAACAGCTACCAATGCATCCCGAAAAAGCCACTGTTTGGTGCGGTTTATGGGCCGGCGGCATTATTGGGCCATATTTCTTCAAAGACGATGCGAATCGCAGCGTTACTGTCAATGGTGAACGCTACCGAGCGATGATAACAAACTTTTTTTTGCCCGAAATGGAAGTTCTTGACTTCCATGATATGTGGTTTCAACAAGACGGTGCCACATGCCACACAGCACGCGAAACAATGGCGCAATTGCGAGGCGAGTTTGGTGAACAGTTAATTTCACGTTTCGGGCCGGTCAATTGGCCGCCTAGATCGTGCGATTTGACACCATTAGATTATTTTTTGTGGGGGTATGCCAAGGCTAATGTGTATAGGGACAAGCCCGCTTCGATTGACGCACTGGAAGCCAACATCCATGCATTCATTCGTGAGATACCGGCCGATATGTGTGAAAGAGTATGCCAAAATTGGACTCAGCGGATGGGCTACCTGAGACGCAGCCGCGGTCAACATTTGCATGAAATTATCTTTAAACATTAAATTGCAAGGTTCAAACTATCGATTCAAATAAATATTTCATTCATTTTTTCGAATTTTTTGTGTTTTTTTTTTTTAAAAAGTTCTAAACCTCTTAAAAAATCACCCTTTATAAGCGCGTCGCTATCACCACATTTCACCATTGAAACTAGCATCGCATTGAAAAATCAAAGCTTTGCGTTGTAAGGTTTTATGAGCCGTTGCTCGGCGTTGCCTTGTATTGTCTTGCGTTGATCTGTGTTGCACTTCTTTCTGTAGCATTCCAATAGGTTGCTTTACACTGCGCTGAATTGCTCTGCGTTGGGTTGGTTTGCAATTGCGTTTAATTAAGTTGCGTTGTTTTACGTTGCGTTTCGTTCCACTGCCTTGCATTGCGTTGCCTTGTGATGCACTGCGTTAAGTTGCGCAGTTTCATTCAGTTGCCTTGCGTTGCATTGAGTTGTGCTACTTTTGGATGCGTTGCCTTGCGTTCAACATACAATTTTGGAGTAAGAAACCGCTTTGAACCTTTTTAAAGAAAAAAAATAATAAACTGTCCCAAATATAAAATGGACGACCAACTCATCCATACAAAGACCGTGCACCTTTTTGGAGTCACAGCCATTTAGATAGATAGATTTATTCAAAGTAATTTATTTGTAGTACAATAGATTAGATTAATTCTTCTTTTACAAATTTGAGTAGGTATACATACCACAAAACTATAAAAATTAATAAAACAAAAGGAAACAATAATTTGAGTGACTACACCCTTATACGGGTCCGCCAAATAACTTCTTTTTTGTTTGAAAAATTTTCTCAAATTTCTTTTTTTATTTGAAAGTATACAATCCTTCCGGTTAATAATGGAAAATAATTTCATTCAAATGGCTGCCTCGGCTGGCCATGCAGTAGCCTACACGATGGGTCCAATTTTTAAGCACATTATCGATTGTGTGCAGCTGTATTTCACCAATGGCTTCACGAATATTGTCCTTTAAAGCGTCAATTGTCTCTGGCTTGTCGGCGTAACACCTTTCTTTTACGGCACCCCACAAATAATAGTCCAACGGTGTCAAATCGCAGCTCCGAGGTGGCCAAACGACATCAGCTCTGCGGCTGATAATGCGATCTTCAAAAACAGGGCGCAAAACATCGAGTGTAGCTTCGGCTGTGTGGCACGTAGCGCCGTCCTGTTTAAACCAAATGTTGCCAATATCCTCCTCTTCAATTTTTGTGAACAAAAATTCGTTCAACATGGCCCGATAACAATCGCCATTGACTGTAACGGCCACTCCTTGCTCATTTTCGAAGAAAAATGGCCCAATTATGCCTCTGGACCAAATTCCGCACCAAACAGTGACTCGTTTTGGGTATATCGGCTTTTCAATGTATGCGTGCGGGTTTTCTGTGCCCCAAATGCGACAATTTTGCTTGTTTACATACCCGCCAAGATGAAAATGAGCTTCATCTGAAAAGATGATTTTTTTGGCAAAATCGGCATCTTCGTGTAGGCTACTGCATGGCCAGCCGAGGCAGCCATTTGAATGAAATTATTTTCCATTATTAACCGGAAGGATTGTACTTTCAAATAAAAAAATAAATTTGAGAAAATATTCAGTAGTTTTTTTTTTTATAGCATTTTCAAAAAAAAAAAAGTTATTTGGCGGACCCTTTATACAAAAAAATTAAAAAAAATAGAAAAGAAAATCAAAATTTAGGTATTTAATCATGAATTATTTTGAAACTAAAGCAAGCACTTTGTGGCCATTAATGGACCAGTGATAAGTGTGCAGTAAATTTACTTTTTCGAAGAGACTACCAGCGAAAGGCAAATAGAGCAGCGCGATTAGAAGGTCAAGTTAACTAATATTTTGAACCGCGATAATATGAGAAGAAAACAACAATTATCAGAGAGGCAAGACAAAATTATGGGACAAATAGTTTATAGAAAGCAATGAAAATTAAACGAGAAAAACAAAAAAAAGGGTACGTATGTGATCAGGACACAACATTAAGTAATGTTTCTACTTCGGATCTGGAAAGAAGCCATTCTTTTAGTGCTTTTAAAAATCTGTATGGCTGTGTAACCAATGTGCATATATTAGACGGCAGTTTATTAAATATAAATGGTGCAATATTTGAGAGAAAACGTCTACAGTGCTCTTTTCTTACAAATAGGACTACAGCAGTGGTCATGTTTCTAAGTAAATATACTTCATTTATTCTTAATTTAATATGTCCATTTCTTAGAAAAAATATTTTAAAAAATTTGTAAATATACAGATATCTGAGAGGTTATATTTTTAGGGATTGAAACAACGGAAGTGATGGTTCGTACCTACTTGTATTTGATATCACTCTAACAATCTTTTTATGTGCGCCAATTAGAGGTTTCAGACTAGTCACATATGCACTACCCCAACATGCAAGTCCATAATCAAGTCTATATTGGACTAAGGCATAGTATATTATCAATAGTAAATTGCGTGGAACCAATTTGCGCAAATAATAGAGTTTACTTATTGAAACGTAAAGCAGTTGCTTAATGCTTTCGATATGTGCTTTCCAGTTAATATTAGAATCCAATAGAACTCCTAAATATCTGAACTCTTTTACGAACTGCAGTTGAAAACAATTATTTGTTGAGCAGTTAGCCCCAGTGTTGCCAGATTGGGCGCTTTGTCGTATTTTGGGCTATCTTTTTTCTTAAAAAACGATAGAAATTTCTTCAATGAGCGCCCAACACAAATTTGGGCTACATATCGTTTAACAAGTTTTGTGTAAATTTTGTTTGTTTTATTTCTTCACAAAACTACAAAAAAGATATATTTTCGAACAAGCCCGAAATTTTAAAACTTGGCAGCACTTTTGCAGTCAAGTGATATCCAACAGTCGGAACTTGCAGGCACACCAATTTATTTTGTTGGCCTTTTGATTTGATACAGGCACACAAGCCACAAAGGCCAGTTGCAGAAGGTATAGTGGGAAAAATACAAACATTTTCAACGATTTTTGGGCTTCTTCTTGGGCCACGACTTTGGGCTACATTTTTTTAAGGCTTGGGCGCTTAAAGCAAATAAAATTCTGGCAACCCTGATGGTTAGCCCTAGTACAAGTAGAAAGGTGGTAGTTCAGATCCATAATTACATTATTCGAGGCTAGTGAGAAATACATGGCTTTGGATTTTTTGCTAAGTATCATCTGATGCAAGTCAAACCACTTGCTGAGCAAATTTAAATCCTGCACCATTAGTGATCTTAAAACATCCAATGAATTCGTTGCATAGGACAATGCTAGGTCATATCAGCATAAGCAATTATTTCTCCGTGGAGTTTCATACTAAAGATGGAGTTAATGTAAACAACGACGAGAATCGGTCCAAGGACACCCACAGTACACCCACATTAGGGCACACTACCTCGTCACTTAAAACTCCATTTATCTTTGTACGCTGCCTCCTATTAAGTAAAAAGGATGCGAACCAATCATTTATACTACCTCTGAAACCAGCTGCACTAAGTTTCTCAAGTAGGATCGAGTGGCTTACCAAATCAAAGGCCTTGGTCAGATCCAGAAACAAAGCTGCTGTTTTCTGATTTCTATCCAAAGCATGATGGATTTTACTTAAGAGAGCTAGAATAGCATCTTCGGTGCACCTCGCTTTCATGAAACCAAACTGAGATTTTCATATAAAACTAGTTTTTTCTAGAAAAACCAGCATTTTGTTTACAATAATCTTCTTAAAAATCTTTGAAAAAATAGGCAAAAGGGATATATATTTCAGGAATAAATTTGCGCGTCCACCTATCCAATATCGCAGATCAGCGTCCCCAAAGTTGCTTTGCTATTTAGAACAAAAAGGTTATTCAACACAAAGCCGCTCCTCAGTCTCTATAAATCACAGATTAGACCGGGCTGCAACTGGGACTCGGGCCCCAAAACACAAACTTAAGCTTCTTGACTGCACAAAGTGCCGAACAGTTCGACTACTAGGCACTGCACTGATGAAAGCTATCCGCCGAGGAGGAGACTGATACATAAATGATTTTTAGCGACAGACAACCGATGGACATGACCTTTGCAAAACTGCTTTAGCTTCAGAGAAATAGACTATGAAATTCGCTACCTGAAGGCAAACTTCCAGGTGACTACAACTTGTACTTACTTACTTAAGCGGCTCTACAGTTCAGGGTGAACCGAAATCACAACCAACAAGCCTCTCCAGTCAGCCCCGTTCCTTAGCTAAATGTCTCCAGTTGCGTACTGCAAGTCGGTTGATTGCTACTCCTTCTAAGTCGATGTCTTCTTTCGTGTTTTCCCTCCCGGTTAGACTCGAGGACTACAACTTACAAATCTGTATAGGTCCAAAACTTCTGTATGCATGTTGGGGCGCTGTTGACGCGTTATAAGTTTGGCTTTCCCAAATTTTAAATTGTTTCAAAAATGTACTCACAAATCGCTGGGTCTTCAAAACGGTACCGAAAAGTATGCAATGAATTTTTCAAAGAACAGACCGTAGTCTGCCGACAGTAGCCATCGCATTTTGGAGGAACCCTCTTTAAATTAAATTACTTGGTGACACGCGGTACTTTCTGACCAAATTTTTTAAAATTTTTAAATGTTTGCCCTGCGTTCCGTAGCGTCCCGCAGTGTATCCCGAACTTGATTACTTGCTTCCAACTAATTAGGAAAATTAAAACAGAAACAAACTACCGCCCACAATCAACTTTCCGCCCATCAATCATAACTACACCCTCTGAAGTGCTACATCACATGTACTCTCTGTACAGCATATCCTTCGCGCCGCAGAAGTAAATCAAATTTGCCAGGCCACTTAAACAGTGTTTTCCTTGATAAATGCATCATTTCACGCCGGCCCTTAATAACTCACTCTGCACTTGAGGAACGCACTCAAGAGGCGCACACTTCAATCTGCATTCCAATCAAAACGTCTGATTAGTGAGCACTTCACATCCGCACTGTATAAAATGCATATCGTCTCACGCCACACCACGACAACATAGGGCTTAAACTTGGACGGCTCGTCGTCGTCGGCACAAACAAACAGTGCACCTCAATCGTTTTGTTGTTCCGCAATCTATATGTATGCGCACATCGTCTATGTTGCTCTCGATCGGATGCCACTATGCCGCTGGGCTCGTTAGTTTTGATGGAAATTCCAATCTCATTAGGGAGACCAGAAACCATCCGAAAAGCGTCCGTAAAGCCGAAAATATTCACCAGCCGTGAGAGATGAGATGCGGAAAAACGAAAAACCAAAAACGAAAAACGAAAGACCCATCGAGACGAAGAGTGATGGCTTGAGAGAGAGAGCGCTGTGCAATGCATTCCTCTCGGATCTGATTCCTCCCAAGTCGGAGTAGATCGCATATCCCCACTGGGGGTGGATATTTTTCTTATTTTTTGCTGTCGGTAAAGTGGTCTGCACAGACTACACATAGTTTGATTATCTATGATGCCTGACAGGTGGGGAATTCTTTTCTTGCTGTTCCTCAAGTGCGCCAAGCTCTGGATGCAGGTGTACGAGTGTGCCGGCAAAAAATAGGGAAAACTTGTGTATCCTCCAGACGTTCGCATAATGATATCCTAATTTGCAATTGAATTCGAATGAATAAATTTGATTCGAATGGCTGGTTCTGTTGTGATGGTTCTTGTCAGTTTTTTTTCTTCTTCATAAGATGAAAGAGCAGTTTTAAATTTTCTCCTCTAACGGCGGCGGGTGTATGTCTGTTGTGTGTTTTGTTGTTAAATAAATTTAATAAATCAGTTTGTCTGATGCGGTACATGCGGATGAGGAGAATATTAACGTATTATTTTAGGTTTTAAGTGTGAGCACGATTTATAGGTGACAGTTCCGAAAATATGTTCCCAGGCGGATATTACGCGTGGAGAGCGAGTTTGTCTCTTTGGCGGAACGCAATCTGAAAGCTAAAAGGTGAGGATGGTTTTTTTTGTCATCCAAATGGACAGAGGGAGGAGAATTCTAGGAGAATTATTGACAAGAATTTATAGTTTCCTTTTGGCTGTTTTGACTCTAGCTGAGTGGGAAGGGGTAGTGGGTATGTAATGCCTAGGCGTTGTCTGTTTATTTTATGACTTGCTGGAAATAAAGGGGTTTATCTTCGAAATCAAAGCCATCAAATATTTATGTTTTTAAAGAGTAAGACGCGCGGTAGGACAACAAACTCTTCCACATTCACCACTGATGGCCCTATTTGGCTTTGTTTCTCCGGTGTCCCTATAGAAATTATATTCCCAACCACTTCATGCAGTATTTAGTCACTGTACATATGCATTTCGGAACTTTATTTACCGACTTTTGAAAATGTTGAGTCTATCACACGAATTGGTCTTGAATATTCTTCCGCAGTCCAAATATGGTCGTCCAGTTTATAAATTCGTCAAGAGGGAAACCAACTTGCAGGACACAATCACCGCGCCATGTCTAGCTTAGCAATTAACTTATTGCGAAAGCTTAAACTATATGCATTGTGTGTTGTTACTTTTTTCCAAAAGACAAACGGAGATGATACATAGTTGATGTATCAAAGTCTCTGTTATACTAGCTCACTGCAACCCGCTGTGCTGTATAATTTGATGCATAGGTATCAATACTTGTTGAGAGCACAATAAGTCTTCAGAGTACAGTCCTTATATCGAGAAATACGTCAACTTTTACTTACCCAACTGCACGAACGAAGAATGAACACTTAGCCACTTACTAAAAGTTCCATTGCGTATCCGTTTCACAAAGCGCTTGTCGCTTACCTATATTTTGCAAACTATTTCCAGACAAAACCTGATAAAAGTGCTTTCAAAATTTCGGTAAGGTCTATCCAAGCTGTTCAGGAAGTCTTAAACAAGTAAATACTTGCATTAAAGTGCGCCAAATGTGTTTCCATTAGACCTTATGCAGTTAATATTGCGGGAGGTGAAATAGCTTCGATAGCACCTTACCGAAGTAAAATTGTTACTTGGGGTGTATTACCCATTTATTTAAAGCTACACATTTCCCACATTCCTCTCAAGTCAGTTTGCATAATCCACGCCGGTAAATTAGAATATCGTTCCCGAAGATGTTTGCGTTTATGTTTCGAATATTCTTCTTCAGAGAGCTCATACAATCCACGCATATAAATTTGCACAAACCTTGAAGATGGCGAAATTTTCCTGTTTCTTTGCGTCGGTTTTAGCATATTCTTGTACCACCACCGGCGCGAAATTAACCATTTCCCAAAAAAACAAAACGTGTTTCGCCTGGGATTCCCGGATGAACTCGCCAGCGAACGCAGTCTCCTAAGTCCAACCAAACGAAATGGGTTATAACGTTTTTGGCTCTCGATGAAGTGTAAATCGTATAGATGGTTAAGCCGTAGGAAACTTTGTCACGTATGTGATAAGAGTCAACAATTCGTTACATAATTAACGCTTACATATTTTGTGTTCTTTCTGACGTTTGCTAGCTAGCTTACTAGTGGAAATACATTTCAACTGAGTACTTAGTAGGGCAATTGCTGATTAGATTTATCAGCTATCCCTTCATAAACGTCAACTATAAATCTGTTCATGTGACCAATCTAGGCTAATATAATAGGTCTGTACCTTTACTTTTAGATCTTACGAATTTTTACGAATTTTTACTCAATGCGTTCCTTAACTCGAAAAATTCGAAAAAAAGAGAGCGTCATCGAGAGAGCAAGAAATTACCCCTCCACTGAGAATCTTACGAATTGTTACTCAACAAATTTCTTGGTGTAAGAATTGAAAAAGCTGTCAAGTAACAGCTGATTCGAAATTCGTTGTCCTATTTGACATTTGTTTTGATTTCTTGTATATTAAAATGGTATCAACAGGCGGAAAAATAAAATTTATTGTTCTCCTTAGATTCTTTTGGTGGCGACGAAATTCTTCCTCACTGTAAGGACTAAGAAAGGAAAATCTCCTCCACGTAAATCTTAATGCTGTGTCGCTTTTTCCCCTTCTCGAAACTCGAATGCTTGTAGTTCAATCAGTACAAACTCTTCCATATACTCGGATTCATGAATTCGATTAATTCCGAATCACTTTCATCGCTAGGTAGATAAATCAACTAATGTTGTTCGTAAATTAGCAAATTCTTCGAGTTTATCAGACATTTGAACGACTTTTCGTACCACTTTTTTGAATTTTTGAATTATATATCTGCCGTTTTTCATAGAATACTACAAAAGCGTAAGTGTCTCTCTCTCGGTAGGCGCAGTGGCTTAGTGGTTAGTGTGTTGGACTACTAAGCGAGGGGTCCCAGGTTCGAATCCCGAAAAAACCCAAATTCCAACTAATGGTTTTTTCCGCTGCGCCACCTCTCGCGAACGTCTGACAAACATCCGAGAGTATAACTGTCATGAAGGAGCTTCTCAATTAGCCGTTTGGACCCGGCATAAAATTGTAGATCCCTTCCATTCGTCCCAAAAATGAAAAACGCACACAAACGAATGGTTGTGAGAAGCTAGGCCTTGGGTCTCTACAGACCTGTTGCGCCAACTATTTATTTATTTATTTTGTCTCTCTCTCGGTGAGAGAATTTATCCCTACCACTACCATTTTGACAGTCTTTTCCATTCTTATACAAAAGTAAAGGAACAGACCCAATCTGACCCCATCTAATCAGCCACCTGTCAGATTTAATAAACTAGAGTTCTAATTTGAAAATCGCAATGAATAACTAAAATGTTTTTCTATGGGAACTCTAAAATTATATCCTATACCTACACAAAAAATTGTTAGTAGTACATACCACGCATCGATCCAAAAATAATATTCCTACATTTTGCAAATGACGCCCTAAGCAATAATAAACACTTTCACAAAAGCACACCAAACAAATTTGATTTTTTTAAATTATTCCAACAACGGAACATGCTTTTTCTATTTCACACTAAAAGCATCGCTAGATATAATACAACTCCCCCACAAAATTTCTCTGCTTTGGATTACATCTTGTGGCTGCAGCCTAAACATGTTCCACACAGTCCACTTTTTGTCAAAAGTCAGTGCAGTGCGCGATTTTGTTAATTTCGCGATCGATTCCATCGAAATCAAATAATTTCAATAGTTCAAGCCGAGAATTGTTATTATTAATAACAGTTAAAGGTTGTACTTTGTTTTGGAACTAGTTTTTTACAAATTTGTGTGATAATTGAGTGTTTTCGGGCAAAATTAAACGAGTTTGATCAGACTAGACTAGTGTTTTGGGTGATGGTTTGGTTGCCGTTTCGCTAGTTGTGCTTTTGATTTACATTTGAAAACTGTTTTCAAACTTCTTGTGGTGAGTTGATCAATTTTGTTTATGTTTATAGTAATTTTTTTGAATGTTTCTATTTTTTTTTTGTTGTGGATTCCAGGTGATTGTTTACAAATGGTTGAAGGGTAATAAGTTCTGTTCTCGGTTTTCAAAAATGATTCTGCAATGTGTAGACAGTTTGAGACGGTTTTTATGATGATATTCTCTGAAACAGATGACCTGTAATTAACTGAGTCTGATAAAAGTTCGTTTCACCATTATTTTGTTTAATTAATCACCGAGTCAATGCAACCATCATTCGTTTCATTGAATTGTTTATGGCAAATTGCCAAGTTGCCGAGTTACACTCGGGCATTGGGGACTCTCAAGAATCTAGTTGAGTAAGTTTGACAGCTAACTGACTTAAAAGTTTCAGTTTTTGTTGGCCTATATTAGTGGCGTGAACGTAGTATATAGTTGCCGACAAATTTAGTCAAGAATCTTGTAACTGAGTACTAAAGTTGACATTTCTTTAGTGGCTGTCGTAGGAAAATATACTTTACCGAGCAATCTAGTTTTTGCAATTAGGGCGCATCTTTATCGTGTTTAATCCAGTCGACTTAAGATTAGCATATTTTCGAATCTGCCCATTCCTTTCGCGTTTTCTTTCGAAGTGGCTATTCAGTTGTTGCTCGTTCTTTTTTGTAGCCGACGTTAACGAAATTATATTTTCGCTCTGGGCTACCTAAAGTTGAGTTTTCAAAAACAGGTTGGCTTCTAATCGTACAGGGTGATGTCTCAAAGTGAAATAGTGGAATTTAAGATCGGGAACGAAGCGAGCTACCGCCCAAATGGACGTAGATAACTTTCGTTCGTGGCCGTGTCTTGCGTCTTTCATATACCTAGCAACATCCTTTTCCTATTTCATTGTCTGCCCGGCGATTTCATTCTCAGTTAATAAATTAACAAGAAGCATTGATGCTGCGACTAGTATGCAGCCAACGGTTCAAACGTACAAACGACTCACTCTGCTGAGACAGTGAATCTAATTAACCGCATATAAGACTTAACTTTCGCTTTCTGAACTGGCAGCTACTGCAAGAAGAAGTCTACTTTGCTTTCGAAAGTAGGCTAAAATGTTTTTGAGTCGCAGAATACTTGCAAAGTTGACATTCCAAAGCAGGGCCCTAACTCAGCCATTCTGGCATTTACAACGAATTGCCAGCATTTGCACCGAACTGATTGACCAATAACCACCTTTGGTCTTAGGCCTGGTCCAACATTTCTCGGTTCGTTGCTCATCATCTGCTTAGTGATTTAAAGGCCGCTCATAGCATCGTTTATAGAGACGAGATAAATAGATCTAGAGCCATATAAAGTTTGGGCATCCTTGCCAACCAACTTATAAGATTGTGAAGAAGGAAGATAGAGAAAAATCGCGACTTCATTTGTCTCTCCCCGTTTTTATTCCCTTGACGGAATAGAGACGGACTCTATTCGCAAAGTGACTCGATTTTTGTTCAACGAAGATACCGAAGACTCATGTTTCTAATCTGCGAAACTTATCTACCTGTTTTTTACTCGCAGATCTATAATGGCACATCCCCTGCACTCTGTCTTTAGGTATAACTCCTTTGACTACATCTAGGACTGTAGAACTTGACAGGCGAAGACCGAGTTGACCTTCATCCGTTTAAATTGCTGGCTGGCTGGAGCGCATTGTAAACTCTTTGCTCAGGGGCTTCACCAATTGTGTTTACTTGGCGAATAGCTAGATAAAAGGGAGGGTTTGCTTGAATACCCTTTTTTGGCAGTAGGAGTAGTCTCTGGCAATACCAAGGCTCATGAGGAAGGTCTTCTTGAAGACACGGCATCTTTAGGGTTCTTATTTGGATACCATTCAGTCCCGGTGCCATTTTGAACAGCTTTCATGCTTTCAAAAACTATTTCCTGATCATAATTCGCATGGGTGAGGGGCTTTTAAACACTTTCGCTGCCAAGCCTCGTACTGTCTTGGCAGGGAAATAGGGTCTCAGCTATTTGATGTAATGTCTCGTAATACTATGCGATTGTCGAAAACGTACAGGGTCCTTTCAGCACTATATCCGAATTGGAAGCTCTACCCAGACGTGTCGTCACAAAGTTCTTCGCATAGACGACCTCTCGAAATGTGTGATCACCTTTTTTAATCAACGAGAAAATAGATACCTCACATGATTTCAATCACATTTCGGACACCATTTTCTAAATGGTGATTGGTGTCAACTATTTTACTAACGACGCCTCCTGCTTGTATACCTACCCATCTGCAAGTTAATTGGCAGCTTTAACACTCCTACTGACACCTCCCACCAGCAATTGCCAAACGTCTGAAAATAACTGCATCACTTGACATTATTCTTAGCCCGAGTGCATCTTCACACCTTCCAACAAGTCTCTCCACTCGTCCGTGTGTACGTGTGTACAGCGAACATAATGAAACTTCAGTCAATGTCACATCAGCTTCAGCATGTATATCTCGACGACTTTTCCTCCGAGAACTGGTTACCTTCACTCTTTATTTCCGGGGAAAAAAAAAAAAAAAAAACTATCGCTGCGAGCGAGCTCTGACATACTCACTGAATATCATCGTCGTCTGACTAATTAACTCATGTGTCACCCACATCGCGCCACCGCCGCCGTCGCTGCCTCCGGCTAGTCACCGTTCCACCCAGAATATCTCACTCAGCACCCCAATGAATCAGAGACACCGCTGCCGAGAACAGCGACTAAAAATACACCATCACCAGCGAAGAGGACTTACACGCTGCCGTGGAAATGCTCGCCTTGTCGCGCAGTGAAATTCGAGAGAAATACCAACACAATTGTGGAAATCTTTCAAATGATCAACTAATTAGCATCTGACAATTCCATTCACCATAAATCTGAGCTGCCGCCGAGCTGTGTTGGGTGCGCCGCCTCTGCACTTTGCTGATTGCGTGTCCTTCCTCCGTTCTGCTTATTAAAGCAAAATGAATAAATAATAAACAGCGCGTAGCGCTCTTGTTAAAATGAGAGAGCGCATTCCCTAAAAATAGGAGCACACACGTTCGAATGGTGAATAATGGCGGGACACTTAGTACGACCCAGCGGCACACACATCCCCGAAATATGAGGCTCGAATTAATTCCACTGCGCTACGACGACGGAAGACGCAATCCAACCCAAATGCCATGAAAAACGAGGCACAGACTTGGATGCCGAAATGAGTCACGTGTCGGATATCAAAAACACCCGGCTACACGGTTGGGTGCAAGTGTGTTCGTAAGTTGGCACAATTCGATGCCGAAAGTGGATCTCGCAACCATTTCGTGTCTGAAGGGGTGGTCCAACACCAACTCATCTCTGCACACACAGAGGCGTACGGTGTCGACCAAATGACATTCAATTTACAAATTTTCAAATTTGCACCCGATGTGGCAGTAGTGTGTCACACGTTGGACTCGATACTTTTTGAATTTCAGGCTGTGTTGGTTTTTGATCGTTTCTTGTTTTGTTTTTGTGTGTTAAAATATATTTTTCCAATCATTTTGTGAGACATTTTCGTTGGCGGCGCGTGACATGTTGCATTTCGTTTTGTTGGGCGCCAGTTTTCTTCGAATATCATTGTTTGTGTGTGGGAATTATTCAAATCACGTCTCGCCGTGGGCGTTGGTTTTGGTGCTCAGAAGGGGATGGTGCCATTTTTATCTTTTGTTAAATTGGTTCAAGGCGACATTGGTGGGGGTTTTTTAAATTGGCGAACACATTGGACTTTTGTTGATTGATTCAATAGAGGGACTTGTTGATGGAGGGTAATTTTATTATTTGGTTTACGACCAATGGAAGCCGTGTTCCCTGAGGCGTATACTCGTACAATGGGCGCAGTGGCGGGTATATTGATTTGCGCCTGAATGTAGACTTTCTAATGTATTTATCACAATTTTTCCCATGGCCGCATACTTGGCCTAAGTGTGGCCTGCCAAACGAAATCAAGTAAAAACACAGTGGCACCGAAAACGGACAAAGTGTGCCCTACATTTGTGTAGCTCCAACTGATGGTGGGAAGGCTGTCATAACGTAGTTTAGGAGTTGTCCTTTTTTTTTGTTCTGATATCTGTTGTTGGCCGCGATACGTCCTTGAAATATAATCCCAAAGCCTTAGAAACAGGGTTCGGCAGTCTACCTACTCTCGGATATTTGTCGAATTCTTTGGATTTGGTTATGGAATTTAATTGAAATTTGGCGCAATAGTCCAGCAGACTAACCGCTGAAATTTAAAAATTCTTCGGGCGATTTTCGGTCCCTTTTGAGTGGATATGCCTGAAAGCCGGAGATTTAACAGCGAGCTCTATAGCGACATCGGCCTAAGATCATCAGCCCCTCGAATTGTCCGCGCTTTGTTCGGAAGAGTATGCTACTCGAACACTGAAGGACGACTCAGTGGCGGAAGACCCCAACCAACTTGAAGCGGACCAAAAGTAGTCACAGATAGCACTTACTTAAGAGGCGTATTAGTTAAGGCCCAAGTCCACTAAGGACTGCAGCGCCACCTATCTAAATTAGTGAGCAAAAGGTCTGGTTGTTGTTTATCAGTCTCCAGAATCCAATGGTCCTTCGTACATCTGTACCTGAAGGATGTCACAATGAGGGACTATACGGAGGGATTTGGTCGGAAAAGGGGCGTGGCACCTTCAATGCAACAGACGCAACTAAATCGCTACATCTTGGCACTTATGAGAGCTTGGTTCAAGTTTAAATTGTTTTTTCCAGTGAAGGGACTCAGGGCAGCGGTAGATCTCTTCCATCTTTTTAGATTTTGAACTAGCTACTTCAACTGTGGGCACGTTTTCCATAAGGGCTCTGTGTCAAAGAAGACTGATGATACCTACGTCGACCTAGGGGACTTAATTTCAATGACTTCTTTGGCTTAGTAGGTGTGAGACCAATGAACCAATGGTATGAAGTACCTCTTGACTAGTTTTCCCCCACAATTCCTGTTTGGATATAATTCGCGGTCCCAGAGAATATATCACCAAATTCTAGCGTCCTTTTATTTTCGGAACCTTGATTGCAATAGTGATATCTTTACTGGGAGTTCCAGTTCGTATTTCAGACGTCTGTTGCCTCGTCTGTACTCACTGACAACGGTGGCTACCTATCAGCTCTATTTTTGATCGGTTAATGCTTCTGCTGTCACGCCTGCTCAATGTACTTCTGTGGTCTTGAGGTGTTCATACGTAATCACGCTTTTCCTCGCGTATGCTACAAAGTGTCCCTCTCTATATTTTCATTCCATATATGGACCCTTGCAGTGCTGCCAGATTCCAAGATATATCTTTTTTTTCAAGATTTTTGAGGTCCAAAATATGTACAAGACTTTTTACCTCGAAATCATCAAATATCAAATATAACACATTAAAATAACCTTTCCTATTGAAAAAAAAAGTCGAGCAGGGCCCATCACAATTTCTGTCTCACTAACGTTTTCATCAACTCTAAGGAAACATGAATTTTAACGAATTTAATAAAATAACTGATGTAACGTGCTTTTGGAAAAATGGTTTAATATGTACTGAAACGGTTGTTGAAATTTGTATCTTTACAAAGGATTTGTTGAACTTTAATGAACCGAAATGCTATGATCTTGATATAGGTAAGCAGTGCAATCCTAAGTCAATTTAATTCAAATATGTTCCAAAATTTCAAAAAGCATTAACATTAATTTATTAACATTAACCAAATTTGTTTTAACAGATATTTAGGTGATTCTTGTATTAGTAGTAAAGTACTTCAAAATTGCATTTTATATTTCGCTCTTTCTATATTTTGAACAAAATGTTGAAAAAAAGATTTTTTGTTTCGGAAACACAAAATTTTCAGATTTTTTTTATCTGGCAACACTGGACCCTGGTTCCCTCGTCCTTTCTGATGGGGTACGATTCGCTCTTCTATTTCACAGCCTTCTCTGTTGCTCTTGTATCGTTGCTGCCATACCCATTTTGACTCCAACTAACGCACCAGCTAATCTCTTCATACGAGTAGTCATTCTACAACCCTTCAAATATTAACTCCTCTCGATACCTGCCTCCGCACCTACTATGACTTTCTGTTTAATTTTCTGTTTAAACCGACTTCCGATGAACAAGAAGAAAAGTGTCCCCGAAGAAAGAAACCAACTGATTTCCCTAAAATTATTACAACTTCCTCTCGAGGATATTAATAAAAAGTCTTTCGTAAGACCCATTGATCAAATAAATCGTCGCAGCAGATGTACCTTGTACCCACAACTATTCCCACTCTCACTCGACCTACTTACACCAGTCGTCGTGGCGTGGCCCACTCAATTCCCAAAATACCGAAAAGCAACGGCACGGAAATCACATAACACATCACACACCCTCCCTACTGTATAAGTATATACGTCGCTCCCTATTTCGCACCAGCATTAACCTGACAACAGTCAAATGGCATAACCTTGGAAAAATAAATCTGTCAAACGAGTATTTTACATTACACTCGTCGCCCCTCATATACCGTATGGTATCAGGTTGTAAATTTCTCACAGTTGAATGGACGACGACGAACCGTCATATTATATCCCATCTTCTGAATTTTTCGTTTTTATTAAAATTTCCCCCGCATTACTCCTGCACGCATACTTGTGTATAAACAAATAGAAAAAAAATCTCAGATTTCACTTGGAAATAATATTTTCGAAGAAAACATGACACCCCACTACGAGGGTGGGGGATGAGTATAAGGCGTCCTTACACATTGTTCTTGTTCCCTTTGTCAGGAACAGTGTACATTGTACACCACCGAAGTGAGCCCCCGTGTCCATGGGGTGGGGGAGCAGAAAAGAAAATATTTTTGTGACAGGATAATTTATGCTTTTATTTTTGATTTGTTCCCTTTCCACCTAGGCAGCCACCCTCCCCATTTATTTCCATCCGCCCGGCAGTAGAAAGACATTCTTCTACTCGGATGGTTTGGGGAAGGGACGACCCGCCCAAAGTGTACACTGTACACTGGTAATGAGAAATATGAGCTCGACCCAATTTGTTAAATGACGACAACACAAATGGCGAAAAGCTCCCTTTGTTTGTAGGTGTAGTTCGGTGAATGTATTGTTTATAGTTTGTCTTGCATGAACACCTTAGGCTGGTGGTGTTATCTCTCCTGAGACATCAATCAATCTGCGAGGGGAATTTGACGCGTCACTGGAAAACAGAAGTGGAAATGGAAATTTCCAAAGGATGGGTGGAGCTGGAGAGTGTAGCATGTGACTTCAATTGGTATCTATCCATTGTGAGCGGTGTTACGGGGTGTAAATTTAGAAAATAGTTTTTAAAGGTAACTGATTTTTAATGATGGCAATTGAAACGAGTCTGTTTGACATGATCTGAACTTAGGACTAGGTGTAGGGTTCTTGAAGTAGGTGTCGTTCGTGGGTTTTGGTAGACGGAGTACCCTTGACATAGAAAGAAAAATAATTTTGTTATATCCCAAGCCTCTGATATCGATGTTTCAATAACTTGTAAACAAAAAACTGAAAACGCACAGAAAAAGCCTCCAAAAACACTTCGGAAAATGCGCAAAATCGCCCAAATGTTTTTAAAACTTGTTCTGAAGTGAGTTTCGAAAAAGTACCGAAAAAGCTGCATAAAAACCATAGAAAGGCCTAAAAAACTTCTCAAAAATGCCAGAAAAAGACGGAAAACGATTTTCCGATACGGATATTTCACCAATAGAAAAAAGTAAAACAAAACGCTTTAAAACCGTAACGAGAAAAACGTAGAAAAACGCCCAAAGTACCAAAAATACCACTTTAATAATCGCCGCATAAGAAGCAGTGCGAAATAACTGAAGAACGTCTAAGGAACTAGTCAAACAAACTCAGAAATATCACAAAAAAAATATACAGAACTGCTGCAAAGAGCGGTCAGAAATAACGCCGAAAATGCACCCGTTCCACACGTCACAAAGTACACGCCACTAATCAACTTTCAGAGTTCTTCAAAATCAAATCACGTATATATCAGGTATAAGAGAACAGGTGAACCGACTTTCCAACCTGCTTACTGCATGACCTATAGCCGTATTAATGGAGGCTTAGCTTTCATCGCATGGAAATGATAAGAAACGGTACTGAAACACGGCCCTAAAACACTTCAAGAAAGAAAAAATCGACCGAAAGCAATGTAAACTCTTCCAAAAACCCTCAAAGAATCGCCTTAAAAACGCATAAAATCACGTCGCCAAAAAAGAGCCTACTGACTGCTTTAAAAAACACCTGAAAAATGGCCCCAAAACGATAGAGAAACACTAAAAATCACACGAAAAATTACCTAAAAATCAATCTAGCAACGCTCCCAAAATCGACTAAAAACATGTGTCAAGTCACACCCAAAACCAGCTTAAAAATAACATAAAAAAACATCAAATTACGCCCCCAAAATACCTCCAAAAATGCAGAGAAATACTTTCTAGAAGCGCCTCAAAATCGTATTTCAAATCCTGCCAAAAAAAACTCCAAAAACTTCGCGCCGGATAACATTTTAAAAAAAACTTCGAAGACAACTTAAAAACCTTTTCAAAACGGATTCCAAACAGCGCTGCAGAAACTGTCCCGAAGCGAAAATTCTCTAAAAAATAGAAGCTCAGTAAATATACCGAAAAACGACCCAAAATTGGAAAATTACCTCAAAGAAGTACATGCCAATGATCAATTTGTTTACTGCCAAAATCGCCCCCAAAAATACTCAAAAACCCAGCGGAAACAATTCCCTAAAGGCACCAAAACATGTTTCCAAAAACATCTTGTAAACACATAGAAATACGTCTTCAAAAAACACTCGATAGCCGTTCCAAAAAAGACTCAAAACACTTTAAAAATCTCTCCAAAAAAGCCTTTAAAAAATCGCTACCAGAACACTCGAAAAAATCACACTAAAGCCCAACAAAAAAATTAATAAAAATCCATAGAGTCTACTGCTTTAAAAATCAACTCAAAAACGTCTTTAAAAACCTACAAAAAACCGAAAAAAGATTTAAAAAAACCTTAATACGCGTTTCCAAAACGATCCTGAAAACTTTACAAAAAAACACACCGAAAAAAATATTTTAAAAGTTGTAAAAAGCGATTAAAAAACGCCTTGAAAACCACCCAAAAATTAAGAGACGCAACGCTAGTATTAATAAACCTGCGGAAGCCGCGCCAAAAGATGAGGAGAAATTCGACAAAGCAGGAAGACCTCCACTGAAACCTCTAGAGATAACGAAGTTAAAATTTGGAATTATAAGCGCTTATGAGGCTGTATAAAGTATAACGCTGTCCGGCAGAATTTGCCATTCTGTTTAAATGATAAAACCCACAACCTCCGTTCTTCTGGTCAAAAGAGACTGAGGCTACCAACATCCAAGATAAGCGCAAACGGTGCCAATGAAGGTCTGACGAGACGATACAAGCACTTTTTAAAGCACGTGCCTCTGTAGACCAACTTTAATAATCCCCGTACTGCTTTACAGATCAGAAGCTAGGACTTTCTGAAAATCGCGGCAAAGACTGCAATTCTATAGTCCTACTTCTGTCCAAGTAAAAAATTACCTCAACCAATTTCGGTTGCATAACTGAGGGATTCTTGTTTCAAGCCCTGTAATTCTCGTTTTTTCCGGGGGTTCAACCTGGAACCTCACTTAGTAGTACAGAACGAACAATTGGGGTAGTTTCCCAATTCCTAAGTATATTCTTGTGAAAGCCCAGTATTATTGGTTGAAAATGGTCAGTGAGCGTGTGAGTCGTTTTTGTTTGAAAACTCGGTAGCTTACTAATTCCGTAGTTTTGCAACTGGGATGGTCTTATTACTCGGCAGTTTTAAAACTTCGATAAGCCTGTAACTCGGTAGTTTTTAACTGATATCGGAAAGTTTTATAACTCGTTAGTTTTCCAAACCATTTCATATCGAATAGCCTTCGTTAGTTTTTTAGGTCGATGGTTTTTAACTTGTTGCTTTTACAACCTCTTTCATATCGAATAGTTTTATAACTCGTTAGTTTGAAAGCTCGATGTTTTTTTTTAACTCGATAGTTTTACAGCGCGGTACTTGTAATATACTTTGGTATTTCCACAACTGGTTCTTGTAAACCTTGTTGCAAGTTGTACAACTCAGTATTTTTCTGATTCGTTAGTTTCACACCTCGTTTTTGATTCAACAACTCGCTAATTTTCACAGCATGGTAGTCTCTTACAACTCGGAAAGTCTTGTAACTCATTAGTTACACAACTCGTTACTTTTACAACTTATCTTGCCCTTCTCAAGGTAGAAGTATGTTTCCAACAATCTGCTTTCTTTTTATCTAACTCACAAAGTAAAAACCCGAGATACAAATACGATTGCGCTCTACTTAAATCGTTTTAGTTCGTTAAAACCAGCACTTTCTTTGCGAAACTTGTAGTACTCTCAGGAAGAAAAATGTGTAACACCGACACAAACCGCCTCTCACAAAGCAACAGAAACAGATGTAAGCCGTCATCTTTGATTGCACCGCAATTAACCTCACTCAAAAAACTCCTCCGTTCGTTACAAAATAACATGTAACGAACATCGGACTACCTATCCACAGTTGATGCCGTAAAAAATGGAAATGTCTGCGGGACCGCTAACTCAGCCTCTAATTAGAGGTGCTTCGAGTGCCCTCTATTCTCAGGCAGCTCACAAACAAGATTAGATCCGACAATTTGTTCCTGCCAGTCCTTTGATTGCTCTCTGTCTCTCCTTCTCTCTTGATGTGGTGTACTGATTTATTTGCACAAAGTGGATGTGCTTATCTCCCACCTCCTGGCCGCCTCTACCCCCTACCCTTTCAACGATAGTGTAGTAATTAAATACTACAATCAAATGAAAGTAGCAACTTGCTTTCAGCGTTTTAGTCTGCGTTTCGCTTTTTTTTTTTTTTATTTGTTTTAATTAAAAACCACTTCCACCCATCTAAAGGCGTACATAAAAAAATAGATGAATTCGCACATAATGACTTTCCGCTCTTTGTGTGTGACCACAAAGGAGGAACTAACAAAACCAGGAACGAGGGGCTTTGTGCGAGAGCGAAATTTAAAATTAAAAAGTCTAAGCCGGCGAAAAACCACACAAAGGGCTCATCCACACAATCCCATGTCCATCATCTCTCTGAAGGGGATGAGGTTTTTTTTCTCTCGAATTATTTCATAATCAAGACCGACCCCTGTGATGACCCAATTCACCGTATGTGCCGCTTTGTCCCGTATTGGATATTTCCCTCTCATCCGTCTGTTTATTGGAATTTTATGATGTGAAACCGTAAAGGAGCAGACTCCTTATGATGATGTTGATGATGATCCAACATGCACAGAGGCTCTGGCTGTTCGTCCACTTTCGCCCAGCATCCCGTACTCATCCGAGCGGCAAATCATCAACATATTTATTCAGCTCATATAATGCTACATTAAGCACGTTTCCGGTAAACAAGGAGGGCCAACGGAATGGGGATGTTTGAGGTGGAAGAATCAGAGTGAATGTCTTCCTGGGGACTTCCTAGAATTCGCACACTGAATCATGCCGAGGTTCCATGAGTGTGCGGCGGCGGCGGCGGTGGCGTGGTATTTAATGTAAATTAGATGTCGAGTACGACTGAAGTGAATACCCAAATAGGATGTAACCAAGTTACACATGTTTACAGGGCAAGGGCTTACCCCACAGAGGAATGTGTATGAAGTGCATTGACATGCATAGTGTGTCGGTATAGAGCGCCATGTAAACTAGGGCAGTCTGTTCCTGAGTTTATACTTGTGTACACCGACGAGCATCATGATGCCGTATTAATGCATGCAAACTAAGACTGGCAATGATGGAACGACGTTTGTTGATAGAGAGGCGGGACAGATATGGGGGACTTTCGGTTTCAAGGAGTTTTGTCGTTTCCTATACTCTCTGGGGAGGAGGTGTAATTGAAAATTGCATGTGTGGGAAGTGGGAAGTATTTGGGAAATATCTTCGACAACAAGAGCTCGAAAATTAAATCCCACAGGAAGGCACAAATATGTTCACAATTCAATTTCAAATTGAAGAAATAAATTTTACAGTGTTGAAGGCAGTTTCGACGATCTGAACTTGATGCACGAGAAGAATTGAAAGACGTTTCAGGGCTTTGAGGGCGTAACTTTTAAGTGTGACCATCGCTGGAGTGAATTGTCTCCAACTTTGTGGAGTCGAGTACCCAGATGAATACCTGTCTACGAAAAATTGTAAAAATAGTGGAACCAGCATTTCTCAAAATCAAATCAAACACCGTCGGTAAAACGCATCCAACTGTAACTGACGGACTTGCAAGTATTGAAACGAAGATAGCGAAGGTGGGGCTAGGGGTTGACGAAAAGAAAACGGAGTACAAATATGCTGTCATCGAGAGAGGACATTCGCAAGGACAGATATAGTTAAAACTTAAAGACTTCGTCTATCTAGGGTTTTTTGAACAAGTTTTTGACGCGTATTCTAAATCGGTTTTAGAAGCATTTTTTTTTTACTCTTTTTTTGGCACTCTTTTGGATATCTTGGACGCTTTGTTGGTGGCTTTTTACGTGTTCTCAACTTTTTTTAAGATGCCCTAAGGGTTATTGCCGTCGCTTTTGACTCAATACTAGTTATTGCATGTTTTGAACACATTTTTGACAAGATGTTGGATGATTTTTTACCCGACTGGACACAGGGAGGGTTATGTGTTTCGCGCGTACGTTCCTACGGGACTCCCTGTAGCCTAAACGGCTTGACCGATTTTGAAGAGTGTAGTAGTAGTAGTAGTAGTAGTAAAATGTTTTTATTTCAACATAATAAAAAGGTTACAATATATAACTCTAATTTTGGACTCAATTATTATGTTCAAAATACAAAACTTACGACAATGACAAAAGTCGTCTGTCGAGTAGTTAAATTTAAATTAATTTTATTAATTTAATAGAGCTTTATGCTGAATATTTAAGAAAACTTTTATTGGTTGAATTCTCTCACTAGTTCATTTCTGTATGGTAAGGCTACAGTGATGTAATTGTTCAGGTTATCGAAATCGTGGCAGATCTCCCCATTTAGTATACGGATAACTTCATCGTATGCTAAGCTGGTTCTCCCGAAGACCCTTAAACGGAATTCTCTCAAACCTGGACATCTGCCTAAGAAGTGATGGACGTTCTCTTCTTCCCTCAAGTTGCATACAGTACATAATGAAGTTTCGTTCTGTCCAAATTTATTCCCGTTTAGATTAATTAGGTCACATCTTGCCTTGAAAATCCAAGTGATTTTGCTAAGATCGAACCCGTCGGTGATGTAGGTTGGTCCTCTTGAATGATCTAGATGTTTATATACTCGTGTACTGCTTTCCCATGCCATTCTTATATTTTGTTGGTGGTTCTCTAATTTCAGCATCCGCATTAGATCAACGTTTTTTTGGATCCATTCACTTTGCAAAGTTTCGCTCTCATCCCAATGCAGTCCGAACCTATGTCCCAGATGGTTTACCTCTCTTACCCAGAACAGTTTCTTCCTCAAGAGCATTTTTGTAAGTTGATTTGGTAATCTTCTTTCACTGTACTCGAACATTGCTTTTGTTATATATCGGAGGTGTAGATCAAGGGTATAATAGTGTCCGTCTTCTGCTCCCGTCTCTAATGATAATGCGTAGTTTGGAGTACATGCGGGTAGTTTTAGAATTCGTTTCAAAAAATAGCGTTGGAGTTTATCTACTTCTTGGAACATGCCGAACCCCCAGACCTGAGCACCATATGTTTGAATTGCTCTACAAACTGCCTGAAACAATTTCTACTTTGCTCCTAGACTGATGTTTCTTTTTGATATGAAGCACTGCCATGTCGAGCTTATGCTGTTCTTAGCCGCACTGTTTCTCTTCTCTACATGCCCTGAAAACGACATCTTCGGTGTTAATACAACTCCTAGGTATGTATAGTTAGAAACTATTCGTATTTGCTCTCAATTAAGTTTCCAATTTTCTTGACAAGATAGCCTTCCCCCATTTCTAAACACCATAATCTCTGATTTAGATAGGTTGACTTCCAACCCCCATAGTTCGCAGTAAGTTTCCAGGCGCGTTATCATCTGCTGTAAAACATTGACATTATCCGCCAGAATGACCATATCATCTGCATACAGAAGCAACCTTATGTTAAGCGTGTCGATATAGAGCCCTCCTTCTACAGATTCGTGTAAATCATTTATATAAAGCGCAAAGAGCAACGGCGATAGTAAGCATCCTTGTTTGACTCCAAAAAGTGTATCAAAATATTCGAAGAGTTCTTTTCAGGACCAGACTGCAGATTGCGTATTGGCGTATATAGCTTCTAGAAAATTAACAAATTTAGTCGAAACTCCCATTCCATGTAGTTTATATATACCTAAGTAATTTTCTTGAGATTTTGTCAAATGCTGCTTTCAAATCAACAAAGAAAGCATATACTTTCTTTTTTTCTGCTAGCTTCAGGTGAACGATTGATGCTAGATTATAAATGTTGTCAACAGTCGAGTATTTTTTCCTAAATCCCGCCTGAAATTCAGTCAAGATATCATTTTCCACAACCCATGCGTGCATTCTCTCGTTAAGGACTCTCATCATAATCTTTGCAACACAATTCATGAAGGATATGCCCCTGTAGTTGCTTGGGTGATTTATATCCCCTTTTTTAAAGATAGGAAAAATGATTGTTTTATTGAAAGCTTCTTCTATTTTGCACTCATTCAGAATCCGATTGAAGCCAATTGCAAGTAATCCTGTCTTCCCCTGGTGCCTTATTTAGTTTTACTCCTTTCAGAATATTTAAAATGTCATCTGTAGTAATAGCCCTGTCCAATGCTTGATCTTCAATAAAATTTGATGCGTAGATAATAGGGTTTGCTGTTTCATTTGGGTTAAGGAGTGAACTGAAATATACTCTAAACTCAGAAGCGGAAATTTGAGGACACATTCTTTTTGAGCTTTTAAATATCTTTCTTTGGCCTCCTGGTTTTCTGTTCTGCGAAAAATGTTGAGTAGTTTATAACTTTTCTTTCTGGCTGCTTCGCACTCATAAGTGTACCATATATAGCACAAATATCATTCACTGAGTTTCCTATGTTATTGATAAATTTGAAGCTGCCTTCTTCGTCACCTTTGGTTCTTCCATTTAAAATGATTAACCCGTTATCTTCACAAAACTTCATAAACTCCTTTCCTTTTGAATTCACAACAATATCTTTGGAATGTCGTATTTCAAGTCCCGCATGAAAAAATGATTTATGTACGCCTTCTATGTCTTGTTGTAATTCACCCAGTCTAACGTTCATATCTCCGATAACTACTGGATTAATAACGCTGTTATCTAAAAGGATACTTTTCACGGCAATACGTTCATTTCGCCAATTCATGCCTCTCAGGTACAAAGGGAGAAGTGTTATTGTTCTTTCATTTGTGATTATTTGTATGGTATCCACACCATCAAGTTCTTTATATTCGTGCCGAATTCCCCTCTCAACCAGATTTCTCTTAACCCCATACAGACATCAGCCAATCGCTCTTCCAAACTGACTGCTTCGAGACCCTGGTCTCCAATTTGTGTGAAAATCTTTTTGAAAGTATTTTTTGAGTCGATCTATTTTCTCTAATTTCATTATGTGTGTTTCTATTAAAATAAATATTTCGTATGACAGTACATAGTTAAAAAATCTGCGAATAGACTTTTATTTTCTAGACCGTGTATATTATAGGCTAATATTCTAAAATCTTCATTAATATTTTGTGTACTACAATCAATGTTAGCTTAGTTTTTTTTAATTACTAGGTAAACTTTCTTCCAGAACCTCATAAAAACCGCAGGCAACAGAATCTATATCGCCATTATACATTCCCTTAAGAATGTTTTCGCCATTTTGCTGACCGCATACTAGCTTATAGCTTTTGTTCCATGCAAACCACTTTCCATTGACTCTCATCCTATCGTTCAGAACGTTCACGCTGACTATAAGAATTCTTCTCCTAAGTGAGAGCATTGCCTTTTTTCGTTCCTGCTTCAGTGAGTTTAAATCTCTCTCCAGTATGTAGGATGTGCCAGCTAGATTTCTGGTTAGTTTAAGTATATCATCAACGGTTTCCGCAGACCCAAATTCAACGATCACCGACATTTTTCCGTCTTTTTCGTAGATTTTCTTGGTCGAATGCACATCCACTGGAGTGGGACTTTTTATTATATTTTCGCAAATATGTTTCACCACTACAGACATTTGAACTTTGGCATCAAGGCCTTTAAAAATTATATTTTTGTTTTTTATTTGGTCCTCTAGCCAGGTAATAGTTTGCCTATCCTTTTCTCTCTCCACAGACATATGTTTAATTTGTTCCTTAAGGTTGAGATTTTCTGCCGCTAAGTCACTTAGGTTCGATGATAGGTTAGTCATTTGCGACGCTAAATATTCGAAATCCTTTTAGACGGTATTTGGCTTAGTTTTTCATCTAAAAGATTTGCCATAGCGTACTGCATCGTTCCCATAAGATCCATAATAGTCATGCTTCCAACTAGTTTCTGTGGACTTTGTTGTCTTATTGTTCTTGATTTTTCAGGTGAAATTTCAGTCAATCTTCTTTTCGCAATATTTTTTGGCTGTGGTGTCTCAATATTTGTCGCCTCCACTGTGGTTTGATTTTTCTTAGGAGTTCGTTGCATATTTTTAGGCAATTTTTAAATTTTACTTGAGGGGAAGCTTTTGGTTCTGCTGTCACACAAATAGTTTTGCCTTTGAGAATTTCCACAGATCATCAAAACCACAAAAATCACTTTTTAGCCACAAAACAGAAAATACTAGCTGCACTCGAGTTACTGTGTTGGATATTTACTTCCACTTTAGTTTAGTTAACTTTTCGCTTCAAATAAGTCACTCCAAATAATAACTTTTCTTAAATAAAATTTCTTTGTTTACAATCCGACTGTTCTCCAGACCAAGGTTACCAGCCTTTTGAAGAGTGAGGTGTCATAATATTCGTATTCTTCCCCGGAGTGTCATAGGCTAAAAAATTAAAAAATAAAAAAAAAATAATTAAAAAAACCGAAAAACCCGACTAACTAACTATTGGGTACCCATACATATATTTGTTAGACTAGTGGGTATATAGTCTCCGATTGTCAATTAGTTAGGTACAGGTACTTAAATGCGTCTTGTTCACATCTTTTTAATTTTTTTTTTACAGTCAGTCGGGTTTTTTTAATAAATTTTTTTTTTTTTTTTTAAATGTGGGTACGTTTTTTGATTCATTTATGCTGGTTTTTTGAAAACTTTTGCGTAATTTGATTTATTTATGAAAGTTTTATGTACTCATTTTTGGATGCCTTTGTGGGAGCATTTTTTGACGCATTTTTAAGCATTTTTGGACGCTATTTTCGAAGCATTTAAGTTTTTGACACCTTGAACGCTTTTTTGAAAAGTTTTGTATGTATTTTGGCTTATTTTTGACGCTTTTTTGGGCGCATTTTTGGGCGATTTAATTGAAGTGATTTTTGGACCCGTTTTCGACACGTTTCTGACTCGTCATTCGACCATTTTTTCGGTTCGTTTTTAGATGCCCTTGTGTGAGCGATTTTTGACATTTTTTGGACGCATTTCGAAGCATTTTTAACGTGGACACTCGTTTTAGGAATGTTTTTTGAAAAGTTTTTGACGCTTTTCAAAGAATATTTTGATGCGATTTTAAAAGCGTTTCGACAACGTTTTTGATACCTTTTAGAGTAGCCACGTTTTTGGTCGAACTTTTTAACGCATTTTAACAAGTTTTTGACGCGGTTTTTGGCATTTTCGGACTTTTTTAGACGAGTTTATTGAATGTTTTTTTGTTTTACGTTTTTTTGAGGTGCACGTAGTGTAACCTCTTCGACCAACTAGGTGAGCGCAACTTAAGACAGCTTTTAAAAGCTACATGATACGTGTCGCGTGCAATCGGCGTCTATTTTAAGAAAGAAAACCACCAAACTTAGTATATGGATGAATCAAAGGATGGCTTTGACCGGTTGCCTAGGGGGCGATAGGATAGAGTTTCTGGGAAACTCGCCATTTTCAGTGTGCACATTTCAACCCAGAGTGCCTGTTTATTTCTATGGCATAATTACCTCCATTTCTCTGCACCCCAATTATATACAAAGCACCAGCTCTCGGATGCAGTATTTGCGAACCCAAATAATTCAAAAATTCCCTGCTCATCGACCAAAACCAGCGGAATAAGAAAACTTTCCGCATCTTTGCAGATCGCCGTTAAATCCTGCACAACAAGCTTACATTTAAATTGAATTGCATACCCGTGCCCTTCTCACGCTTGCAATGACCTTTCTCGCTAAGCAAGCAACTTTGTCACACAAACCTTGCGCTGCAGGAAATGCTACAGTGCACTGACCGACCCTCCTCCAGTTCCCATATTTATGCGAAATTGCTTGACTTGTATTTTTACGACATTATCCATTGCACAGTTTCCTAACACGCATTCAATTTAACTGCACTGTACCCAGCTCCTATCACATGCCAGACACACGATACCTATTCTCGCCGCTGAACACACCACTGTGTGCGCTATACGCTATACCCAATGTGCATCCAGGGCAGTTGTTCCATTTTAACTGAAACTTAAATTGCCAGAAGTTAAGCCACATCGCTGGGAGTATTATGACAAAAAAAAAAGAAAACAGAAAGCAGCTCACAACTCCTCCCGCTGCCATGAGCAGGGAACAATTCTCTTTCAACATACTCCCTCATCCAGGACATTTTTATTCGCTGGTGCTGCCCCGCTTACCATGTCGGGCATAACGAAACCATTGGATGCACATCCCACGCCGACGATACACAACACAACACCATATCCTTGTTGCAGTTCCTGTTCCTGGGAATGCTATTTAGCAAGTCCGCAGAGTGCATTACACCAGCCATGCATCCAGAAAAAGACCGCTCGCACACACAAACCAACGGCAAAAAGTCATCGTCGTCGTCGTCGTCGTAAAAATGTACGAAAAGAAAGAAAATTTATACAAAACCAAGGAAAAAATAAAGGATCTCTCCATTCATGTTCGCATTGTGTCATACTGACTTACATTGGTAAAAAGGATTATATATGAATAGGAGGAGATAGAAAAACTACCGCCGAGCGAAGTACGGAATGAATTATTATCCCTTTGTGCGGGGCTCATATCTCGCGAGTCTTTTAATAAATATCCCTTCGTCTGCAGCAGGATTCATTGTCTCAGTGTGCCTTTCTTAGGCTCACTCTAAAAATAACAAAAAGAAAAAAGAAAATGGAAACCAATGTCCCTACCTCTTGCTCACCGGAAATGCATTCATTCAGCGCGCGCGGAAAGAGTGTCTCTGACACAAGGTTCCTTTTGCTAAAGCGGATGAAGGATGACTGCATGACGAAATGGAAGAGATTACAGCAGCAGAAGAAGATCATCGCCTTCGTCGTCATCGTCGTTGGCGGTGGGCTTGTCTTGGGCTTTGGAGTTTCTTGTATTCGCCATGCCAAGGGGACGTTCACATCCATTATGTATATAATTCACAAATGGAAATTTGCAATTTAAAACTAAAGTGAAGAAAGGTTCCCGTCCTAAAGACTAAAGAGGAGGCGAACCAGACATGGGATTCGGATGATTTATGGAAGAAGCCGAGAATTGAAACAGAGTCTTTGAGTCAAACATTAAAAGAAAGGTGGTGGTCCCTTTTTTTCTGTTGTTTGTCTTTCCCGGCAGGAGATGGGCTTAAACTGGGTCAAACTTAAGTGAATGTGAAGCAGACGTAATTCTGCGGAAAGCACCGAAAATGACAAATTGTAGTTGGGCGAGCAGTTTATATAAAAGAAGAATTGGACAAATAGCGCGGCGGGGATAGGTTGAGCTTTATTCTTTGTGTAGAGGAGGGTTTGGGTTGTGCTGGTTGCTTTTGTATTGTTTATTATTTGGAATTATTTAGGATAACCAATAACAAGTAAATTTTATCGTGTTCTGCTTGGGCGTGACAAACAATTAAAATGTTGAACTCCAACTGCTTTTAACTATCTGTACCTTTGGGACTATTTTTTAGCGCACTTGAAGCGAATAATGTTGTTCTTCCGAACCTTAAAATTGAGCCAAGCGCCGGCAATCGCTTTTGAAAGCGAGATGCATTTTTTTCATCCTACTTTTACTTGGGTCCAAAGTTCGATTCCCGACAAAAAAACGAAATTCCATCATTTTTCTACTGCGAACGTCTGAAAAACATCCGAGAGTATAACTCTCATGGAAGAGCTTCTCACTGGCCTTTTGGACTTGGCATACAATTTACATCCCTTCCGTTCGTCCCAAAAATGAAAAATTCACACAAAACGTTCCTAGGCCTAGGGTCCCCACAGACCTGTTGTGCCAACTATTTATTTTTTTTACATCCATCTTAGGAATGGAGATTCTCCCTTTTATCATTATAGACACTTCATCTATGGGGACAACTTGGAGTGTGACCCCTTCCAGAAGGTTACTCAGAATTTTTTTTTTTTTTTTGTGATAATGAAATTTTGGTAAATGGAATCCATCACAGAATTTTTCACTCTGAACTGTTGGTCTAGAAGTTGCGGGTATGCCACTTAGACCTTGCGTACGCCACTGGCCCCATCCCATAAATGTAAACTTTTTACCACGGTCTTAGCAAGGTCACTTGCTTCATGATCTTTTGCCTCCACCTTTGGTCATATTTGGGAGATGATCCCAATACCTAGAGTGTGCTTGATCGTCTTTCCACGATCAACTAAGTACTGACCACTCGGCTTCTTGGAATCCACTACAGGTATAGTTTCAGCAGGTTCTTTGTCACATCGTTTTTTCAGAATGCTTAAAACCTCTTCAAGGCAAGCTCCATTTTTTTTAGGCTCTCGTTGGTCGGTTTCTATTGGAGTCCACTTGTGTCATTTTTTGACGCTATTTTCGAAGCATTTAAGTTTTCGACACACGCTTTTTTGAAAAGTTTTGGATGTATTTCGGCTTGTTTTTGACGTTTTTTTGTACGCGTTTTTGAGCGATATAATGGGCGTGATTTTTGAACCACTTTTCGACTCGTTTCTGACTCTTCATTCGACCACTTTTTCGGTTCGTTTTTAGATGCCCCTGTGTGAGCGTTTTTTGACGCATTTCGAAGCATTTTTGACGTGGAAACTCGTTTTTGACGCCTTTTCAACAAGTTGTTAGGCACTTTTTTGACGCGTTTTAAGAATCGGTTTTTTAGAAGTTTTTGTGCCCTATTTTGGACACCTTTTTGACATCTTGGATGCGTATTTGGACGCGTTGTAGGATTGCTTTTTGAAAAGTTTTTGACAACGATTTCAAAAGCGTTTTGACAGCGTTTTTGATTCCTATTTGAGTGAATTTTTACCCACGTTGTTGGTTGCACTTTTTAACGCATTTTGACTAGTTGTTGACGCGGTTTTTTGCTCGATTTTGACACATTTTCGGACTTTTCTTGGGCGTTTATTTTTACGCGCACACTTCGGTAGCGCAACCTCTTGTACCAACTGGGTGAGCGCAACTTAAGACACTTTTTAAATAAGATCGGCGTGTACTTTAAGAAGGAAAACCACTAAACTCAGTACATGGATGAATTAAAGGAAGGCTTTGACCGGTTGTTTAGGGGGCGATAGGATAGATTTTCTGGGAAACTCGCCATTTTCAGTGTGCACATTTCAACTAGTGCTTGTTTATTTCTTTTTATTACCGCCATTTCTCTGCTCAAGGCAAGCTTCATTTTTTCCAGGCTCTCGTTTCCGGTTTCTATTGGAGTCCGCTTGTGCCCCTCTTATCGCCGGTCTCTCTCCGTTTCCGCGTTGGTTCCTGTAGGTGATCGTCTGTCACCGCTTGTTGCAAACCTGAGAAACAAACCGAAATGTGTTGTGGGGTTGTGAGATCGTCACAAAAGACCAGGCACCAAGACGCGCCCATCCCCTAAACCAAATCTCCCATATAGTAAATTTCCCTACAAAATTGAATTATGGTCCCGATATTGTTGCGGACGAACCAACCTCCTCCAAGCTGTCAAAGAAGTACCTGCCTAGGTGCTTCCTTCTACTCCGTGCAATTGCTTGACACTCGCACAGAAGGTGGGAGACATCTTCCGTGACTTGTAGGTCCTCACAGTACCTGCATATATCCGTATTAGCTAAGTCTAGTCTCATGGTATGCTGCCTTAGAAGGCAGTGTCCAGTGAGTATTCCTACCGTTAATCTTAACTTTGTTCTACTGAGATTTAGTAGTTCTTCAGATATTTTCCTATTTAATACGGGCCAGACTGCCTTTGAGACCCTGTGCCCTTCTAACTGTGACCATATTGTGGCTGCATTATTGGAGGTTTTCTCGTAGATAGCCCTTTTAGCAACGGCCATAGGTGGTCCGATACCCTTAATCATTGTGTTTAGTGGCAGCTCCGCTCCTTCCTTAGCCAGAACGTCGGCTTTCTCGTTACCCTCAATATCGCAATGTCCAGGTACCCAACACAATCTGACATGGTTCTGCAAACATAATGCCTTAAGCATTGTCTAGTGGTAAAAGATGCAAGAATGCTTCCAGTGCAGCCGTTGGTGTGGTACGTAAAGCACCCGTAACGGCAATGCAGGCTGTTCTTCGTACCCTGGTCAACATATCCCGTACATACTTCTTGTTCGCGGCTTTCCACCAGACAAGAGCCCCATATGTAACTATGGGCCTTACTACCATTATGTATAGCCAATACAACATTGTCGGCTTAAGGCCCCATTCTTTCCTGCTGTCCTCTTACAGATGAAGAGAGCGTTTTGAGCCTTTTGGACTCTTTCCTGAACGTTTAGTTTCCAGTTTAGTTTCCTGTCTAATACCGTACCAAGATATTTTGCGCTCTCCGAGAGGGAAAGCCCTACTCCGGCTAGTCTGGGCAGCTTGAAGGGCGGTATCTGGTATTTTGTACTAAATAGTACGAGTTCGGTTTTCTCCGGGTTGACTCGTAGTCCACACCCTTCGGTCCATATTCTGAGCCTGTTGAGGGCTGTTTCCGTAAGTTCACTTATGATATGAAGGAATTTTCCTCGAACAATGATGATTACGTCATCCCCGTAAGCAGAGACGCTCAATTCTGCATTATTTAGTTCTTTGAGAATATCATCTATGACCAGCACCCAGAGAAGGTGGGAGATGACTCCTCCTTGTGGGGTGCCTCTAGTAACAGATTTTCTTATTTAACTGGTTCCGAGAGGAAAATTGATATTTCTCGTCGAGAGCATTTCGCATAGCCAATTGGTAATGCTCCTGCACGTATACAACCCTTTTTATTCTGCACACACTGTTGATCGTATCGTTGCGCCGCTAATATGACAGATCGACGACGGATGTGGGAAACATCTTTCGACTGTCGTGTGAAGCATAAGCGGTCGGGATGTCCATCGTTGCTGCGTGAATTCGCAGCAAACTATTACGGAGGATCTTAAAGGTGGGGTCTGTCCTTTACGTTGAAGCAGCCAGTGGCACGCTTGCGGTTGCACAGCTGAACTCGACGGTGGGGTGGGATCTTGCTGCTTATAAGTCATCCTATGCATCAAACATTTATCGTGCCGAAGATTTAGAGTAGGGGAACAAAAAAAAAACTCCACAGAACAGAACGAAAAGTTAATAATATCCTAATAAACGCGATCTACATAAAGGTTCGATGACGAGGACGGAAAGAATGTACACGAAGACAAAATTAAGAGTGGGATGAACATACACGAATCAGTTCACGTGACGTCGCGGATGGTATGACGTCTTGGCGGGCCCTCCCCTTTGCATATGCCTAACAGGAGATATGCACCATGGCTATTCCGTTGCCCGAATTTCGAAATAGCCCCAAAGTCGATCTGTCGCCCCGATCACTCACATCTCAACAAATTACCAAAACTTAGCAACACATCTCAGTTAAATAACGACCACTTGGATATATATATATTTGCCTTCATATCACTCATTATTATTTATTGCAAAGATAATTTAATTCATAATGCTATCACTGCTATTACTGGATCTATCCTATGTATATATATATATATATATACATTCAATAATGTGTGTATGCGTTTATGGTTAGAAATTCAAAATGAACCAAAAATCGATAACGACTATTTTCGCACCTATTTCGTATGATATCTTGAACTTGGTATAATACTTCTTGCTTTGTTTTATAGGTCCGAGTTTACGTTATTGAGTTTTATATATTATATATGATTATTAATTTAAATACCAAAAAAAAATGTTTGAATTTTGGAAGCCAAAGAAAAATGTATACTTTTACTCACGTTTTTTTTTTGATGCGTTGCTCCGAAGTTTGTGCAAAAAATTCGTTGTCTCTGCATGCTCCTCATTGTTTCTAGGTTAATTTTACACTTTTAGTATTTATAATATTGTCTTTTTCTATGGCTTTTCACATAATGATAGGTAGGTAGCAAATTTTATTCTAATTATTATGCAAATTTAAACTTTAACTTTAGGTAGGTAAGTATCACTTTTTGGTTTTTAGATAGGTATATTTTATTCCCCTTTTTTTTTTTTTTTAGGTAGGCTAATCTAATTCGCACTCTTCGTTGTCTTTCACAGATTATGTATATATGTATTAAATAATCCACGAATATCGTTAGGGCTTGATGTGTTTCTGGTATGTAAAGATGAATTTTCTGATTTTGTGTTGGTAGTTTGAGGAATCTTGTGTGGTAGGTATTTTCAAGTTTTTTTTTTTTTTTTGTAAAGTTTCGGCGAAATTGGGTTGGACGTAATCGGATTTTGTGAGTGCAGATAGCGGTGTATTTATACCGTACACATAAAATTACGTGCACGCGGTGCACTCGAAGACAAAACGCTGAAATGCTTGTGGTCCTCTAATCTTTGTGATGTGAAAACAAATATAGGTTTTTCACGGTTGGGGCACAAAGAAACCTATTTAAGGGCATCCAGGTAATGCTGTTAGGAAAGAGGGAGATGTTAGAGGCTATGCAGAAATACCCATATGCAGCAGATTTACCTCGAGACACAGTATGCACCACGAGCGCCTTTACGCTAATCCGCAATTTATCTTGAATAAAATCCGCCAGCCAGTTATTTACTGGCTTCCAATTTTGCCCAAAACTATTGGCTTCTTCCTCAACTAATATTATTGTAATCTGTCTAAGCGTTTAAGTAAAATTAATTATTTTCTCAAAAAGTTAATAAAATATCTACTTACACTGGCTCAGCGCCACGACCACGACCAGTCCGATTAGGAGTAATAAAGCGAAAGAGAGAATGAAAACTAAGAATAGGCCTTTATACTTGACACTTGTTTTAACATCGTAATGTATATCGTAATGGCCGACCGATGATCGTTGATAATTAGGTCAAGTGCACATTTGCATTTCCGCTGAGAGGAAATGGCAGATATAGAGGCAGTTAAATTTGAAAATGTGAAGTTTTAGTAAATATTAAAACTAGAGCTGCGTGAGATACGTCACAAAGTCATGCATTTAGATAACATCTTATGTTAGATAAAGACATGAAAATGTATCTCACAGTAAGTGATCTCTTACTTTATGTATCGACCCATGACCCTGATGGAATTGTTTGTATCTGAATTTTCATTTACGCAAATCTTTACCATGATAAACTCCAATCTTCTTGCCATTCAGATCTTCTATTTCATATAATGACGTGCCTACTGGCTTAACTATTCGACATTTTAAAAACTTGGCACAAAATTTTGCATTGATGCCTTTCGCTGCGACGCTCAATGCAAAGTTACGTCTTAACACAATTTCGCCAGGTCTAAAAACAGTTTTACAACTTCTCAAGTTATATGACTTCTCACACTTTTGATAGGCTAGCTTTAGGTTGTCTTTTACTTTCTGTCTTATGAGTTCAAGTCTGTTATTATGTGGAAGACACTGTATTTCACTTTCATCCAAGGCTTTCAACTTTCGCAACAAATCGTATGTACTTGCATGTGTACTCATATGCTGACCAAACAGAGCAAAATATGGAGTGGTACCAGTGGATTGGTGGACGGTGGTACAGACGGCCTGCTGAATTTCAGAAAGGTTTCTATCCCACTCACGTTGCTCGGTCTTAAGATAGCTCCTTATAGCGGACAGAATAGTTTGATTCACCCTTTCTGACGCGTTTGCCTGTGGTGAATAAAACGCATTTTTAATATGTGTGCAGCCGTACTTTTCAAGGAACTGTTGGAATTCTCTAGAGACAAATTGTGGCCCATTGTCACTATGGACGAATTCGGGAACTCCAAATTGATGAAACACGCTTTGCTCTAGGAACTCGACAACAGCTTTTGCGTTTGCTTTACGCATTGCCTTCAAAAAGACATATTTTGTGAAACTATCTAAGACTATAAAGATAAACGAATGACCGGTTTTCGTCCTGGGGTATGGTCCCATGAAATCAATATATATTTTCTGGAATGGTCTATCCATCTCGTGGAATGATCCCATCACAGGTCGAAGTATAACGTTAGTCGGTTTATTCTCTTTGCAGGTAGAACAATTACGTACGTATTCATGTACTTGTGCGGTCATTTTTGGCCAAAAGAACAGTTCTTTAATTTTATTCAGGGTTTTGAACATTCCACAATGGGAGCGGTTTGGTGGGTTATGACAATTTTCAATAACTAATCTTGTTAGTCCAGGCGGTAGCCACAGCTTCCACTGGAATTCATTATCGATAAGTTTTCCATCTCTTGAAATTGAACGCTTATACACGAGGTTGTCTTCGGTTCGTATATCTGGAAACTTATCGCGGTTAGCAGAGAAAGTGGAAATTAATTCTAAGTACTCAGGTGACCTAAATTCAGATGATGTTAGATCAATGTATGGCGGAGCACTCGGATTTGCGGAGAGCTCTTCGGTGAAAGCGCGAGATAATACGTCCGGTACGATGTTCTGCGAGCCTTTTTTATGCTGTATGTCGAAGTCATAGGCTTGAAGTTTTAGCGACCATCGTGCTAATTTGCCGCTTAAGTCTTTAAGGCTCATCAACCACTTTAAGCTAGCATGATCAGTCACGATGGTGAAAGCTGTCCCTTCGACATACGGCCGAAACTTTTTCACCGCCTGTACCGCCGCATAGCATTCTTGTTCCGTAACACTATAGTTACGTTGACAAGCGTTAAGTTTCTCGGAAAAGAATGCTATGGGTTTTTCTAAATTATCATCGTCGAGCTGGTATAACACACCACCAATTCCGACGCTCGACGCATCACATTGTATCGTAAATGGTTTCGTAAAGTCAGGGTTGGATAACACGGGTGCAGATATAAGTGCCGTTTTCAGGGCTTCGAAAGACATGTGGGCTTCAGGACTCATCAAAAATGGTTTGTTTTTCTTCAATGTATCGCTAAGGGGACTAGCGATTGAAGCGAAGTCTCTTATAAATCTCCTATACCACCCACAGAGGCCTAGGAATCGTCTGACTTGTTTTTGTGAAGAGGGTATCGGAAAATCTTTTATTGCGGAGACCTTGTCCGGGTTCGGCTTCAGGTGTCCCTGTCCAACAATGTATCCTAAATAATTTAATTCCTTAAAACAGAAATTCGACTTTTCAATGTTAATTGTTAAGTTAGCCTTTCGTAAACATTCTGAAACTTGGTCTAAGATGGTAATGTGGCTTTCAAAATCCGCAGAAATGATCAGCAAGTCGTCGAGATAAACGAAAACTTGTTCCCTAAGCGCACTGGGGATCACTCTATCCATCAGCCGACACATCCGTTGAGCTGCGTTACACAACCCAAAAGGCATGACGGCAAATTGATAGAGCGGTCGTCCCGGCACAGTGAAGGCCGTTTTCTCTCTCGACGTCCGCTCTAAGGGGATCTGCCAAAACGCGTCTTTCAGATCAACACTACTGATGTAGTGCGTTTCCTGAAGACGGCTTAACAGACCCTCCACGTGCGGTAGTGGATACGCATCCCTCTTCGTGAGCGAGTTCACTCTTCGAGAATCAAGACACAGCCGATTCTTACCAGGTTTCCTAATAAGAACGACCGGTGAACTCCATGAACTGACACTTTCTTCGATCACTCCCAAAGAGATCATGCGATCCAACTCCCTGTAGATCATTTCTTGGATTGCCGGAGATACCGGGTAATGTCGCTGTTTAACAGGATCAGCATCACCAGTATCAATGACATGCATCTCCAGCGCTGTTTTTCCCAATCCAAGTTCAGAGAAAGATGGAAAACTTTTTATCACTTTCTCAAGTCGTTTATTCTGCGATTCATTTAACGGTATCTTTTGTAAACTATCTTGTTTTGCTTTTATTTTTGGATCTTCAATGCCAACAGTGTCATCCAGTTCACCGATTAGGTGTGGCGCAATCTTAAACTTTTCCCAGAAGTCTATACCGAGATATAGATCCTGTGACAATGAAGGGATAAGATATAATTCTATGTTTTCTTGATGATTATTGTAAATCACATTTACTTTTACGCGGCCTAAAATGGGTTGGCGTTTACCATCAGCTGTTCGGATGAACGAATTGAAATCTAAGATGGGGATGTTTAACTCTTGAACAACCTTCATGCAATCTTTACCAAGACATGATAGGGATGCGCCACTATCAAGAAGTCCTGTTATAGATTTCCCATTAATAAAGACATCGGCATATGGCCTGTTATCAATTTTAGTATTTAAAGTGCTATGAACTAAATTTTGCTTGAACAGTTTTCGTTTCTTGCATCTTAAACGCATTTTTACAATCTTGTTCGAATGGTTGGCAACTTTCCATTCTTCTATTTGGAATATCCTTGCACGAATCTCGTTATAATATTTAACTCTGTCTTCATAAGATTTGTAACGGAGTTCATTTCGCTTAAATTTGTTTAGGTCAAAGGTTGGATTTGTATGATTAAGTTTTAAGTCTATGGACGGTAACACTGATATTTTTTTATCATCACAATCAGTGCTTGTGCTTGCGTCTACTCTTGTAATTATTCCGGGTAAGTCTGTGTTGCATTCGAACGAGACATCCCGGAGTTCGTCACGTTCGATGTACGGTTTTCCGTTTTGCTATTGCACCTAACACAGCTTAATACCGTGACCCCGTCTGCACCGCATTTGTAGCAAAAGAGTCTGTTTATGGGAGATGGACAGTTTATAAACAGATGCCCGTGTTTCTTGCAGTTGAAACATACAGGCGGGCTCAAACTAACCTGTAAGTTAGGCTTATGTGGGTGTGGCACTATTCTATTATTATTAATTGCAGATATATTGAAGTCCTCGACAACAAAATTAGATGGATCTTGCTGATCATCTATCTCATGGAGGGCACGAAATGTAGGGTTACGATTCTGAGCAGAATACCTAGACTGAATTAATCTTTCAGCTTGCTTACACTCATCTTTGAAATGTTCCAAGGAGTAAATCTTCATGGGATAGATGAACTGTATTAGCCTGGAGTTGATATTGGTTCGAACTATTTTAATTAAATCCTGATCTCTAATCGGTTGGCGAAGCTGGTTTTTTAAATGTTGTATTGCCGTGAAAAAGTCTTCGAAAGATTCTTGTGGATACTGTTTCCTTTCCATCAAATGCTTAATAATCTCAAAGTCGTTTTCGTGTAGCTTAAACTGTTTTATCAACGCTTTACGTAAATCGGTCCAATTTCCATGAGGTTGGCTACGCAAAAATTGCCAGTACCAATCTAACGCTACTCCGTTTAAAAGATGGTGGAAATTTTGCATGACCTCATTCCAAGAACAATTATAATTTTCTTTGAGTCTTTCAACTCTGAATACAAAGTCTTCAACAGGGATTCCTTTCGAAGATCCTTCGAATTTGAGGCCCCATCTGTCTAATTGAAGATGGTTACCTCTGTTTACTGTAGGATCTCTAACTTCACGACTCGGATTTCGATGCTCATCCTCCAAATTATAACGTAAATTGGGATAAACATTTGATGGTCTGTTATCATTGAAATTTAGCGAATTAATATCGCTATTGTTCAAAGGTGGAATCGGAACGTTATCATTCGTTTGCCTATTTGTTAGAAGCGGTTGTACAACTTTATCGATATGTACTTTCAGAAGAGTCGGAAGCAACGCTTCTAACGACTCGCTAACTACTTTACAAATGTGCTCATCAAGATGTTTCATCTGCTGAGATTTGCTCGAAATGAAGTGTGGAATGTTTGGGAGAGGGACATTTGATGAGATAGCGGCGTTTGGAATATGTGCTGCTGCACCTCTATAAAATGTGTCAACATCAATATTATTTGCTCTCGCGAAATCTGATTCAATCTCTCTTACAGTAGGTCGACCTTTAATCGTTGTTGTCATAATTGGGTTAACAGAAGCAGTTGTTGCCGTTAATATAGTTTTACATTGGCTATGAGTACTAGTTGTGTTCACACTACAGAGTGTTGGTTGACAAGTGACACAATCATTAAACTGTGGGTCTTCAAACCGGGGATTTGATATGTTAAGAGAAAAACTTGAGTTTACTGGTACGGGTATTGGTGAATGTCTGACAGGTTGAGATTGAGAGTCGTTACCGAAATTTAAGCTTTGTCTTGGAAGTTCTCTAGTATCATGAGAGCGAGTTCTCATCATGTTGCGCGAAGAGTCTGATGTATTTGGTCTTTGGTTTTGCTGTTTCGGAACAGCTCCGTTACTAGTTTTAGACATGGCTGGGTATTTTTGTTTACGAATGGTAGGTATGGTAGGAAAAATAAAAGGAGAGAATAGTATTCTACTAATTCAATAGAGTATTTGTTACGGTTACGGCTTATATAATTCATAGATATGTATTGTTGAGAGTATGATTAGAATACGTATACGACAGAGAATGAATAAACTGATTTGTGGTTCCTGAAAATGACGAAGAAGAAGTAAGATGATAAATTCGTTTATTTTGTTTTCATGTCTGCTTCCCTGGACTGTTATGCATTGCACCAATACGGATGCCAATAACGACTCAGGAAATTAGACAAGAGAAATCAAGCAACTGTCTATGGCAACATAGATGTTGTCAACAAGTTTGTTGTCTATGGACTCACAGACGTTAATCCTGAATTTACAAAAAAAAACGTTAGGATAATCGAGTGAAATGTGATGTCTATTTAGTGCAACGAAGCGCAGTAGTGATCAATTATCACATGACTTCGGACTCCTAAATTTAATTTCACTTTGGATCTAACTTACGAATGTTCTGTGGATTAGTAAAAGGTTTTCGATTAAAATTGCTATTGCAGATTAGTGAAGGTAAAAAAAAGGTACAAGCTTCCGCAAGAGAGCTTGTGATGGCTTGGTTTTGTTTTGTACATAGGTGTTAGTTGTACTCTGTTTAGTAGCCATGTGTTTGGGGACCCAATGTAAAATCAACAAATGTGTCGACATTGACGTAGTTGGGCCCCACGTTGCGGGCGCCATTGAAGCATAAGCGGTCGGGATGTCCATCGTTGCTGCGTGAATTCGCAGCAAACTATTACGGAGGATCTTAAAGGTGGGGTCTGTCCTTTACGTTGAAGCAGCCAGTGGCACGCTTGCGGTTGCACAGCTGAACTCGACGGTGGGGTGGGATCTTGCTGCTTATAAGTCATCCTATGCATAAAACATTTATCGTGCCGAAGATTTAGAGTAGGGGAACAAAAAAAAAACTCCACAGAACAGAACGAAAAGTTAATAATATCCTAATAAACGCGATCTACATAAAGGTTCGATGACGAGGACGGAAAGAATGTACACGAAGACAAAATTAAGAGTGGGATGAACATACACGAATCAGTTCACGTGACGTCGCGGATGGTATGACGTCTTGGCGGGCCCTCCCCTTTGCATATGCCTAACAGGAGATATGCACCATGGCTATTCCGTTGCCCGAATTTCGAAATAGCCCCAAAGTCGATCTGTCGCCCCGATCACTCACATCTCAACAAATTACCAAAACTTAGCAACACATCTCAGTTAAATAACGACCACTTGGATATATATATATTTGCCTTCATATCACTCATTATTATTTATTGCAAAGATAATTTAATTCATAATGCTATCACTGCTATTACTGGATCTATCCTATGTATATATATATATATATATACATTCAATAATGTGTGTATGCGTTTATGGTTAGAAATTCAAAATGAACCAAAAATCGATAACGACTATTTTCGCACCTATTTCGTATGATATCTTGAACTTGGTATAATACTTCTTGCTTTGTTTTATAGGTCCGAGTTTACGTTATTGAGTTTTATATATTATATATGATTATTAATTTAAATACCAAAAAAAAATGTTTGAATTTTGGAAGCCAAAGAAAAATGTATACTTTTACTCACGTTTTTTTTTTGATGCGTTGCTCCGAAGTTTGTGCACAAAATTCGTTGTCTCTGCATGCTCCTCATTGTTTCTAGGTTAATTTTACACTTTTAGTATTTATAATATTGTCTTTTTCTATGGCTTTTCACATAATGATAGGTAGGTAGCAAATTTTATTCTAATTATTATGCAAATTTAAACTTTAACTTTAGGTAGGTAAGTATCACTTTTTGGTTTTTAGATAGGTATATTTTATTCCCCTTTTTTTTTTTTTTTAGGTAGGCTAATCTAATTCGCACTCTTCGTTGTCTTTCACAGATTATGTATATATGTATTAAATAATCCACGAATAGCGTTAGGGCTTGATGTGTTTCTGGTATGTAAAGATGAATTTTCTGATTTTGTGTTGGTAGTTTGAGGAATCTTGTGTGGTAGGTATTTTCAAGTTTTTTTTTTTTTTTTGTAAAGTTTCGGCGAAATTGGGTTGGACGTAATCGGATTTTGTGAGTGCAGATAGCGGTGTATTTATACCGTACACATAAAATTACGTGCACGCGGTGCACTCGAAGACAAAACGCTGAAATGCTTGTGGTCCTCTAATCTTTGTGATGTGAAAACAAATATAGGTTTTTCACGGTTGGGGCACAAAGAAACCTATTTAAGGGCATCCAGGTAATGCTGTTAGGAAAGAGGGAGATGTTAGAGGCTATGCAGAAATACCCATATGCAGCAGATTTACCTCGAGACACAGTATGCACCACGAGCGCCTTTACGCTAATCCGCAATTTATCTTGAATAAAATCCGCCAGCCAGTTATTTACTGGCTTCCAATTTTGCCCAAAACTATTGGCTTCTTCCTCAACTAATATTATTGTAATCTGTCTAAGCGTTTAAGTAAAATTAATTATTTTCTCAAAAAGTTAATAAAATATCTACTTACACTGGCTCAGCGCCACGACCACGACCAGTCCGATTAGGAGTAATAAAGCGAAAGAGAGAATGAAAACTAAGAATAGGCCTTTATACTTGACACTTGTTTTAACATCGTAATGTATATCGTAATGGCCGACCGATGATCGTTGATAATTAGGTCAAGTGCACATTTGCATTTCCGCTGAGAGGAAATGGCAGATATAGAGGCAGTTAAATTTGAAAATGTGAAGTTTTAGTAAATATTAAAACTAGAGCTGCGTGAGATACGTCACACGTGTTTGACTTTTCGGGCTTTTGTGCACTGTTGCGATGCCATCATAGGGGTTGGATTAATTTTGATAAAATCACAAATATTGTTGCATACTTTGTGGCGTACAGCAGAAGAGGTTAGCAATTTGTTGATCCAGTCTTAATCAAAATAATAAATAGGCGAATGCAAATATTTAGTTAAGAGCCATTTTCACTGCCTTAAACACAACATATTTTTTTGGGACTGTTACGATCTTAAGACATATTTCAATTTAAAAAAAAAAAAAAATATCGTTGCATACTTTGTGGAATTTGAAATTTTGCCTTTGATCTAGTCGCAATCAAAATAATCTTTCCCCCACCGCCTTTGTCGTATACAAACCACATTTACCCATACACTCATACCCTTTCCATAGCCCTGCCAACACACCCTGGTACCATGCCATTGCTCATCTCTCTTTATGATCCTAAATATTTACAACTCGCAACTCATGTAACCTTACTAAACTAATTACGCGATGAGAATCTCGTGAAATTCCATTTGTCACTTACTCTGGCAATTTACATACAAAATCCTTGTGTTGTGAGGGCACGCGTGCACTCTTCACATTCAACACATGAATAAATTAAATTAGCGGCTGCGAACGAACCCCATCGCAGTCTACATACATGAGCACAATGTGCGGGCACATACATTCATCATACTAAAACTTAAACTTAATTAACACTTCCCGCATCTTGCAGCGGAATAAAGCACTCCTCGTCATCGTCACACCGTCAGCACTTCTTTTCCCTGGGGGGTTTCTCCGCAACACCAAAAGGAAACACCATTGCTAGTGAAAAGTTAATTCGCATAAAATCACAATTAATCAAATCAAAGTCTGTCTTTGTGCCCCTCTTTCGAATGGCATCACAGAGAAGTTTCCAATTTCAGGTGAAATCTGAAATCCCACATCTACCTAGGCAACGGGAAGACCCATCATTATCAGCAGTGTGTGTCGGTGTCCTTCCTTGCTGGGCGAAAAATCTACAAATGTAATTAATTATAAAAGGCACTGTCCCCCCCTATGTTTGTCGTATAGTTGTGACGGAAGTCGGATTGTTGGCTATTACTCCGAGTGTACTAGTAAACGAATTTATGATTCATAGCGGAATGAATATTTTCCTTCCGAAAAGGGTAACTCAAAGACAGAGGGAAGGACCCTTTTGCTGGATGGCAGCGTCAGCAAGCATTGCTATCGTCCTACACTGCTATATGCTGGCGCTGGGCGCAAAACTCTCCTGCCGCCTGATGCTGAATATGCAAAATTGAATAAGGACTTAATTAATATCCTTTAACAATGCGCAGCAGATGGGTTTTTTTTTTCCCCCCTTGTTTTTGGACTTTGCCAAAAGTCAAGTTAATTAAATTTGCTGGAAAAGTTTCCTTTTGCGTATGTATACCGGTAGCGGCGGGACTGTATCTCTATACTTTCGACTCGGCTGTGTGTCTGTGCGACTTTGGTGAAAGCGGAAATGAATTTTATGCGCATACAGGATATGACGATGCGATCGGAATGGCTGAGACTGAAAGTTTAGTGGAAAAATTTAATTTTGTGAACATTTTTGTGCAAGTCGACTTGGGGGAGGGGATTGGAGTTGTTGACAGTCCATATACTGGAAAGTGTGAAATCCAATAGTTGCAAAGGTGGAAGTTTTTGGCAGTTTTAAGGAGCTTGATGGACGTTTTACGGAGCCTGGTGGACGAGCTCTAAGGAATTTATTTGATTAGCGTTTGATGAACTGTTTGCAGATGTTTAGTGCGAGTTTTCAGATCGAAGACTTGGGTATAGTTGTTGAACAAAGTTATGATTGGTGGACTCTTGAGTGGTTCCTTGTGCTCGTTTTAACTAGAAAAGCTCATATTTTCTGAAAAGTCTGAGAATTACATGGTATCGGTCCCATATCCAATCGCAGGACCCCACTTTTGGCGCTAGACCTTTTTATCTGTGAAGGCTTTATATCAAAGACGCTACAGGTGCAGCTCCTCTTAGTTCTTGTATTCTTCTCAGTTCGGTTTTCACAGCCTGTTTTGAGGGAAGAAACAGATCCTTCATTTAAAATTTTGGCGGAAACCACTAGTTGCTATGATTTCGAAGAGATTATATGCTTCCTTCGTTTGGAAGCTCCATTCCCCAAGATCGGATCGGAGTATAAAAGTTGTTTACTGATGCAGCAGGATTCTCCACTTGCATCCAAGCCTCTGATGTTGATCAGCACCCTGTTGGCACTTGTAACGAAAGATGGACCCTCCTTGTGAATTTGCGATGATCAGCACTCCCACTCCTCTAAAGGAATACAGGAACTCGTGAAGAAGAAATTAGGTCATAAGGAGGGTTGTCCTGGTAGTGAAGGGCGGGCAGGCATGCTTACACAAGCGCGACTGTAGCTCGACGGAGGCGTGGGATCTTTGCGCTTCCTACCGGACGATCGTTAATCTTAATTGCATGCCTTTAAAACTGTACTAGAAAAATAGGAGCTCAAAAAACGATATACACTAAAACATAATAAAAAAATCACACCGAAATTAGGTCCGCAAATATCTTTGTAAATATGTAAAAGAACTAAGAATGAAACCTTAGCACGGCACGAAACCTGAAAAACGAACTTTGGGAAACCTAAGAAGGAATTGGCTTCCCTAGCGTAACCCTCCCACGACCTACCATCTTCTAAGAAGCAGGTAGCACCTTGGCTAACGCGCCGCTAAACCTTGCGTTAGCCCCTAATACTAATTCAAGCAAACCTCTAGGGTTCACTCATGAAGTTGTCATCGAGGTACATAACCTTTCCCCTTTACACTCCCCTATAGCACAAAAAAAAATTTTACTCGAAATGCATATTTAAAAGATGCAACCGAAAATGACAGGAAAATGTTCTAAAATCTTCATTTTTTAAATGCAAAATTTATTATTTATTTCATATATAAATAAATAGGGATTTCATAAACATAAGTTGTTTTAATAAAAAAAAAATTCACAAACAAAATTAATAAAGCAGGTGTTCACAATTTGCTAACACATACTGTTCAAAAAAAAAAAAAAAATTTTAAAACCAAAGGAAATCTCTCTCTCTCTCTCGATTCCGCACTGCCTTGTTCTAAGCGGTTATTAAAGTGATCTCAATTGAAAAAAAAAAATATCGATGTATTAAATTACCCACGATCGAGTAGTGGCTTTAATCTAACTTTCTTCTTATTTACTTTCTATCAAATGCTTCTCGCCAAAAAAAAAATTTAATGGAAAATTTGGATTGCAGTTGCCTACTTTTAGGCTCACTCACTTGGCCAAGACAAGAATCCGATTCAAATTAGGCGTTTTTTATTATGCTCAAATGATCTATATAGATCATTGATTTCCACGGTTTACAACAATAGTACGTTGTTACAACAGATCCAACTGTTGTTGTAAACCATGGAAATGTATGATCTATATAGATCATTTGAGCATAATAAAAAAGGCCTATTATACGGAGATGCACTTTACGTTATGTTTACGTCAAATCAAAAATCAAAAACACTGACTCTATACTAATGAAAATTCATATATGCGTGTATGTTCATGTTCAAACATTTAAATAAATAGATCGTTCAATAGACAAACAATTTTTGGACTCACCGATACCTACTTGCGTACATTTACACCATTGCGGATGTCGACAGGAAGACTCTCCCATGGATGTTGTGCACAGCATTCATATAGGTGATGATGAAAGATCATAAATTTGAAAAGAGAATAGATTTATCTATTAATTAATGATGTTTTATTTTTTTAACTTTAAACTCACCACGCTCAATAGGGGAACTAGTTCGAAAGCAATTAAATAGAGATAAAAAAAAACGCGAGAGATTAACAGATTGAAGATGATCCACTGATATTGATGTTGTTGTTGTTGGGTCTCGATCGATTTTCTTTCTTGGGCCTACCTGCTCCTGTAGATCATGATATCGATGTCTGATGTTGGTCGGGAGGGAATGGGGAGTTTTGTTTCGTGGGCTTATTATTTTGGTGCTACCGGGAAACTAACGCCCACCACTCTCGCAGACGCCGCGCCGGTTGCACACTACTAATTGTGGTTAGACCCGGGCGGCTAATCGTGGACTGCTGAGTCGATCGCTCAGCTCAGAGCTGTCGCTCGAGAAGTTTGCGGGCCACTGATGACTGGGTCGTGGATGGAGCCTAGTCACCAATGATTCGTGGGGAGCGCTGAGGAGTGCAGGAGCGTTACCTAGCACTCGCCACGATGCTGGACGTGCGATGTAGGTGTTGTTGCACTTTCCACTCAAAAGGTTGGTTGTTGGTAGTGGCTGCGTGTGGAAAAGAAAAAAAAACAAAATGTGTTATCTAAAGTACTCGATCAGCGGACAGAGTGGTTTGATCTTACCCGACGGAAAAAATATGTACAAATTACTGATTTGCAATCGTTGGGGATTATTATCTGACAGGGACACTTTTGTTGGCGTTTTCGTTTTTATTTTTTATTTTTTCCTTTGAAGTTTGGATTTTACTTTTTTTATTGTTTGCTGAGTACAGCGTAGATATTTTTTTTTGTATCGGCAGCGTTTGGGTCAATGCGCAAACACTGTCGGCGATGCGTTGTATGGAACCAGGAGTTTGCTGGCCAGTGAGCGGGCGTTTCGGAGCACCTGCGAAAATAAATTTGACCAATTTTGACAATAAAGTCAACCCCTCTTTTTTTTTCTATTACCTTGCCGATCGATTTTTATTTGGGTTTGTCGGTGTTATAAATCTCTGAACAGCCAATACTTTGGCGCAAACGAACCACTGTCTTCGGTGTCCAACGAAAAAGAGCGCGTGATGTTCAGTGAAAATGCAGGCTGGCATTTTTTTAACGAAAGGAACAAAAAGGTCGTCGTTTCCGCTGAAGAACGAAAAGACTGCAGAATTCCATATAGGTTTGAAATCCACTGCTTTAAATTTCAAACAGGGTGATGCAATGCATCATCGGGGTAATACTCAGAAGTTCAGGCTGAACATGTATTTTTAACCTTTTTTAACAATTTTTTTTTTTATGAGAGTAGTCCCCCACACCTTCTATTGTCAGCTTTAGTCGCATGCATTGTATTCGACAGTAGAGGTCCATCAACCGCCCCTTGTGGAACCTCTGAGGTTACTTTGTACTCACCGGCATGGACAGTGAGACGCCTCAACTACCTGATTTTGAAGTATTTCATTTTGAGCGTTAGCTAGAAGTCTCCCATTGTGACCCATCACCACCTTGATGCCCTCTTTCTGGCATAGATACTGTCTCCCACAAAAACAAGACGTAACCAAAGAGAAACGGCACGAACCAGGTGCCGCTCAGGGCTTAATTCTAGGACCCGACTTGTTTAATATTTCCTCCCAGAATGGAGGTGCCTTAAAATACGTAGGTACTTATATATATATATATATTTCGAGAGATAATCGAATCAGACCACCATTGTCGGGTCTCTTTTCGTCTCTCTACCACTGTAAATCTTACTCAGAGAGACTCTCTGGATTTCTCCACAGTTCTTCTCTGGGCTCAATTCCTAGTGTTAACGCTAGCATCTGTTTATGGGAGATCCGTTTCATCGACTGGGTCTCGACCCATTGATGTCCCAAGATCCTCATTCTTCTGCCAGCCAATGCCGGGCATTGACACAGTATATGTGCCGCTGTCTCAGATTCCTCCAGGCATAGTCTACAAGTATCATCCTCTATAAGGCCCATTTTCCTTAAGTGATACCTGAAATTACCATGTCCTGTAGACAAAGCCACCACCCATTTCAATGTTCCTCGACTCATGCTTAGAACTCTTCTTTGAGTGGAGCAGGTCGGCCACTTTATTGCCATTTTAGCTTGTCTACATTGTTCCACGGTTGACCACCTTCTCAGGTGTTCTGCCGTGATCCATTTGTGGACAAGCTGTTCAACCATTCCTCTGCCAATTGAAGAGAATGGTTCTGGTCCCAGCAACTTTTCAGTTGACCCCTGTTTTGCAAGGGAGTCCGCCTTTTCATTGCCTTCGATCCCTATGTGTCCTCGTACCCAAGTCAGTGTTACTTCATTTTTAGATGAACACTTATTGAGTTTAAGTACGCATTCCAGTGCCAGTGATGTTGTGATGTTTGTTTGTTCCATGCATCTGATCACCGCCTGATTGTCCAGTGCTATGAGGATATTTCTTCCTTCCACCTGACACTCAAGCAAGTAGTCCAACGCATAAAGCAAGGCAATCATCTCAGCCTGGTATACTGAAGTGTATTTCCCGAGGCTAATGTGACGGGCAAGTTCCAGCTCTTCTGAATAGATACCGGCCCCCGCCCCGCCATCCATCATGGATCCATCCGTGAAAATCACTATTTCACCATTTCTTTTTTCTGGAAGTAATCCGTTCTCAATACGAGTTTTATGATTTCTTTCCATAATACGCACCCTTGTTATTCGATCCATAGGCATGTTTAGCTCCCTAATCTCGTCTTTAACAAGTTCCAGGATCTTCCTATGTCCATAGATCGTACCACGATGGTGCCATTTCGCATCTCGATGCAAGCGAAGTGCCGTTTGGGCCGCTGTTTTCTTAATAAATAAGTCTAGCGGTAATATCCCCATGATGACTTCCAATGCGCATGTTGGGGTTGTACGTGTTGCACCTGTAATTCCCATACATGCTAAACGCTGAACCCTATCCAGGTGCTTCCTCACAGTTTTCTGAGAGGCTTTCGCCCACCATACAACCGAGGCGTACGTGATAATGGGTCTAGTTATCATCGTATACATCCAGTATGCTGACCTAGGCGAGAGTCCCCACCTCTGTCCACATACACGTTTGCACTGATGTAGTACCCTCTTTGCCTTCCGGACCTTCTCCTCAACATGGTAATTCCAAGTAAGTCCAGTATCTAGATAGACTCCCAGATACTTAACCTTCTTAGTCATTGTTAGTTCCGATCCGAAAAGTGTTAAGGGCCGAAATTCCAGATTTTTCCTCTTCCTAGTGAAGACTATTAGATCTGTTTTCGCCGCATTAATGGAGAGCCCTTGTTCCAGACACCACCGCTCAACCACTCTGAGTGCATTCCTCATGATATCTGCTGTGACGTCCATGAATTTGCCTCTGGCCATTATTGCTATGTCGTCGGCATATCCCACTGTGTGAATGCCCGTCGCCTCGAGTCTGTCGAGAAGAGAGTCCACAGTGATATTCCACAGTGTAGGTGAGAGAACACCTCCTTGTGGGCAACCTCTGCTAACCCTTCCTCTGAGTTTTGAGGTTCCCGTCTGAATATTAATCGCCCTCGTATTCAACATATTGTCCACCCATCTTACCACCAGTGGGTTAACCCTACGTTTTTCCAAGGCTTGTTTCAGACTTTCAAAGCATATCTTATCGAAGGCACCTTCAATGTCCATTATAGTGGTCATCGCAATGCCCCCGGTATTTAGCTCTTCCTCCGCAACGCGTACTACTTGGTGTAGCGCTGTTTCTGTAGACATACCTACCCTGTATGCATGCTGTCTACTATTTAAAGGATACATCTTAAGCGCAGTACTCTCCATATAGTCCACCATCACCCTTTCCATTATTTTTAACAGGAAGGATGTTAGGCTGACTGGTCTGAATGACTTTGCCTCGGTGTAGTCCTTTTTTCCCGGTTTTGGAAGGAAGACCACATTTGCTTCCCTCCATGTTATCGGGATATAGCCTATTGCTAGGCATGCAACGTATATATTCCTGAGCCTTGGTGCAATTAGGTCTATACCCCATTGCATTAGACCTGGAAATATACCATCCGGCCCCGCAGTTTTGAAGGGTGAGAATGTTGCTATCGCACCCTTGACCGCTTTTGGTGTCACGATCCGTTCTGCTTCCGTCCTATCCATCCTGTTCGCTCCTTGTTTCCTTGGAGCCCAGGGCTGAGCTGACTTATAGCTTCCTGGAAAGTGTACCTCCATTAGGACCTCATTTGTGTGATCCAGTGTTTCCACCATCTCCCCCGCTCTATTACGAATGAGTCCGATCTTAGAAACTGGATCTCTCGAGACAATCTTTTGTAGTCTACTGACTTCAGATGTACTCCTCATACTCGAGCAAAAGTCCCTCCATGACTCCCTTTTACGTCGTCGCAGAGTAACGTTTAGCTCTTTCTTTTTCGCCTTATATTCATCCCATGCTTCGGGTTCTCCCCTCCTCATGGCGTGATTGAAGGCCTTCCTGGCAGCCTTTTTTAGCTTTTCAAGTTCCCGGCACCACCAAGGCGCAGGATCTTGTTTTTCCACTAAAGTAGGTGTACAAGCCACTCGGTACGCAACTTCAACAGCTGATAGCAGATGCTTCAACTGTGATTCTACATGCCAAGTGTTTTTCGGTATTCCGAATGTCATTACATTCAGTTTTTCTTCCAACACTTCAAGGTATTTTATCCTATCTGTGTTCTTCGGAATTCTGATGTATTTCCGATCTTTTTTCCGTTTAGATCCTTAGCGAACATCAAATGAAATGGCTCTGTGATCCGACAATGTAGCCTGATCCATTACCCTCCAATTTGATATTCTTTCAATTATCTGGCTAATGCACAGGGTAACATCGATCACTTCCAATCGTTTCACATCGACGAAGGTTGGCTCTGTTCCTCTGTTTAAGATAGCTAGATCCTTGCATGATACAAATTCGAAAAAGGCTTCTCCTCTGTAATCATCGTTGGTGCTGCCCCACACTGTATTATGTGCATTGGCATCACAACCAATTATTAGATCCTCGTTCCTGTTCCTGCATGCATTCACCAAAGACTCTAACTCTCTTGTCGGAGGAGGTTCTGGAGAATCATACGGCAGGTATGCAGATGCTATGACAAAACTTCCCGCACCTGATCCTACTCGTACTGTTGCAAGGTCTGGGGCACACAGATCCGGCAATTTATATGCTTGAACTCCGTGCCTCACCAAGATACAGGACCTAATTCTTCCGCTAGTTTGTGCATAATGCAACTCAGCCATGCTATTTGGGAGTCCTCTAATCTTTCCTCTAAAGATCCAAGGCTCCTGTATCAGGGCTATATCAAACGAATCCTCATCAAAACACTTAGTCATCATTGCCGATGCTGCTTTGCTGTGATGAAGGTTCAATTGAATCACCCTCAGCTTTTCCCGGTACGGGCCCACCTCCCGCCCGACTTGTGTTGATCCCATCTCCATGGTGTCCATCACTTCGTCGCCCTACCGGGTGGCTTTCCAGGTTGAGTCTTTTCCGATGATCTTTGGAACTTCACGAATGCTATGTCCAACCCGCAAAAGAGTCTATCTCCTGCTTGTCTAACCAGCCTCGCTTCCTCCCTCGGACACCAGATCGTCAGCTTGGTTCCACCAGTTTTTTTGTCATCATATCTTCCCACATGAATAACCCTCCATTTCGAAGTGTCCTTCACACAGGAATTTTGACGACAAAGTCTGGCAAGGATGACATCCTTGCTCACGGGTTCACCGGGAACGAAGATTATCAACCTTTCCACATCCTTTAGTATGTGAAGCCTGTCTATTTTAAGGTTGATTCCCTCCCATAGGTCGGTCATCTTCCCTACAGTCTCACATAGCCACCCTTTGGTTTCTTGGTTTACGCTTTTTATTGCTATAATCCCTTCCTCCAAGGTTATCTCCTTTACACCGATATCACCTGCATTTGTCGGAAGTAAGTCAAGAGCCCTCAGCAGAGCATTCTTGAAAATACTCAACTGTGAAGCTTCTATCCCCACCTCTCGACTCATGTCGGCAACACCCATTTGGAGATCGTTCGCCGCTGTCTGAGCAAAGGCTTTTACACCCTTGTCAACTTTGGCTCTCTCACTCCTAGCGTAAGGCTTTGCAGCATCTGCTTGCTTTGCTCTCCTTCCCATAGCTTGGCTCAGCCTTCGCTTCACCCTGCTTGGTCCAGGTTGCTCGGCCTTGCACGATTTCTGCTTTCCGGGTTGACTAATAGTCCGTTGTAAATATTGTCCATCCACATAACCACTGGAGTGTGGTACCTGTAGACTGACCCCATATTGTACAGACTGTCCGTCTTCCCTTCCGCCTTCCGTCCCCTTCTTCACAGTTTTAGGTGGATTCATGGTCCCGGAACATTTGAACCGTTTCCTAGATCCACCGTCTTCTGGAGAGGTTTCGGTCGACGTCAAGTTGGCAACCATTTCAGTCAACTCCTCAACCGACTTACTTATGCCTTTCGCCGAGACAGATTTGGCCAAGGCCAATCTTTGCCTCCTTCTGACCCTCTTCATTCTTTGCTTCAGTTGCTGGTGCAACTTCCGCTCGGAGTCGGGACTTCTCTCCTCTTCCAATCCGGCTTCCGCAGTTCCGGCTGACCTCTTGGCGCATTTCTGCCCCGCATTGTCCACCTCCACTGACGATTGGTCTGCTAACTCTTTTGGTTTCCCATCAGAGTCCACTGACCCCTCGAGCTTATTCGGGTTCATGTCAGCACTTTCCAGCGCCTTCTCGACCCCTCCTAAGCCTTCCACCTCGTTTTCCGAAGGATACGTAGGTACTTAGTTTGCTAAGCAGATGACATTGCCGTGATCGGCACACAAGTCGGCGACGTAGTTACGCACTTGGGAGTGAAGTTGGATACAAAGTTTACTTAGATCAATTCAGCGTCTGAAAACTCAGTACAACATTGGGCAGACTGTTGCCAAATAAAAGGCCAAAATGAATATCACCGAAAACTTAGAAAAACCCTCGCGCACTCAATTCCTTTGTGCGGAAATGTGAGATCGGGGTTAAGAGAAGTTTATGCATGTAAGACAAGACCAGGGAATGAATATCCCCCCATCGGGTTGGGGTTAAAATGTCGGATGCTTCAAAATTCTTTTTACAAAATTCTGCTTTCAAAATTCTGTTTTCAAAATTCCGCAAACAATACTAGAAGGGTTGGAAAATGTTAAAAAGCGCGCGCTTTTGGAGAGAACATTTTTTTCTAATTTTAGCTCCTCTTTTCTTAATTTTTAATTGCAGCCCTTTATTACCTCCTGGGAGGAAAATAAAAAAATGCGATTTTATTTTTATTATAGAAATACGAAAGTAAACAAAAGAAGCGACCTGCAGCCCTTTATTACCTCCTGGGAGGAAAATAAAAAAATGCGATTTTATTTTTATTATAGAAATACGAAAGTAAACAAAAGAAGCGACCTGCTATTGATATTTTTTTTTTTTTTATTCAAATTTTATGTCAATATTAAATCTTTTTTTCTTGTTTCTTTTTAATTTTTAATTTTTAATTTATCTGCTTTTTTCTCGTCGTTTACATTTGTTAGTTGGAAACAAAGCAGAATTTTATTACTAAAATTTGAGAATCTGAATTTTGAAAAGCAGAATTTCGTTAAGCGGAATTTTTGTGTGAGAAGACAGAATTTTGCAAAGCAGAATTTTGATCGGATGCATTTTTTTATAAATTTTAAAAATTTAAAAATATTAAGTTAACAAAACAAAGAGCTATTGATTTACAAAATCCACTTCCGCATATTATGCACTGAAATTTTAAAGTACAAAAGTCGATGTGCTGTTTGGCCACATCTATTCGATTCCAAATAGGAAAATGTATTTTTGTTTGGTGTAGAAACTCCTGCTTGCTCACATTCCTCTCTGAAGTATACACTTTTCCTTTGTTTTAAGCTTCCCCTTTCATTTGCTCCATACGTTATAAAATTCGGTTGAAAAATGACGACGCAATCGGTATGACAAAAACCGTCATTGGAACTTTTCCGCGGATAGCGCAGTAAAATATCTCAAGTTTCTAGTAAAGACATTGATTTTTTGTTTGAAAGTGTGAAGAGCACAATGGAATTCATGGTTCATTGTCCGTCTTGCTACAGCAAGGTAAAGTACTACAAAGCGAATAAAAAGTATTTCATCACATATAATTACAAAGCTCTGAAGTAAGTCAACCGCACATGTTCACAAGCTCCTAGACTGCGTCATAAACCTGAACATAAACCAAAGTAGCACATAATTCTATGAAATATAAATATAGAACCCCCAACATGTGGAAACAGCACCATCATCGATCATCCCGCCAGACTCATTACAGAGCTTACAGAGCCATAACACCCTACTTAAGACATTTACTACCAATAATTCCAATTAGTACCTATACCCCACCCCATGCACTACAGCCATCCTAATTGCACTGAATAATTACCTCTCATGCGTGCCCACACACCCTCATATAAAACCTGTCTCTTTCTCTTTCTCACTATCGACCAAACTGTGGCAATAATTTTACAAATCTGAATAATAAAACACAACACTGTGACACATAAACCGAGCCATTTCCCAAAGCTCATGTAGCTGGTATCTACCAACAGTCTACACTCACTCGCACAGTTGGGTCATAAAGTCGAAATGTACGTTCGCATAATTCCACATCACACTGAAACAACTCCCCCCCAAAGGGAAGCATAACGCCCAACGGAGACGATGAAAACGATGAACACACCAGCATCATAATTAACAGGTCTCACATATCCTGTAACTAAAGATAACAACCATCGTATATCATTTTCGGAGTCTAATAAATAATTTAAACTCTGAAATTGTTGCCTCAAACTCTGGCATGGTTTTTCTTTTAAAACATTCACCTGGTATACCCGGTGTACCCAGTGAGTCCACAATCCATATCTGAACTGAATGTGTACGCTTGCAAGGATTTGACTTTTGGCCGTAGTCCCCTTGGGATTTCATCATCATTTCGGGTGTAGGTTTTTGGAATTCATTTTTAGAACATTGAGCGGATATATGGATTCGGAGAGACCAACCAAACTAACCAGAAAAACCGGAGCACTAATTTAGAAGCCCTTCATACTTTAAGAAAGGGTATGCCACATGCCTCTATGTCTATAATATTTCTCTCTGCACAGACATGGGCTGGGGATGGTATTTGAAAAATTCTACAGCCGTAGGTAGGATGATAAGAATTATTATTCTGCACGAAGCACAACAGGAAACATATGGGAAGGTTGCAGTCCCTTTGGGAGTCTACCTAGACTACCCTATGTCGGGCAAACTTTGATCATGATCGTACATCAGAGATCAGTCTGTCTGTGGTTTACTTCGAACCCAATAACCAAAGTTGCAGGAGGTTGAATACAATTTTGTGAGAGTTCTTTTGTCCTTTAAATGATCGCGATTAACAGATCACTGGTTAAATCAAGTGATCGACGAAACATTGGATTGAGGGAAACAGTGAATTTTTTTATAGAAATTCGTAATTATGAAGCTCCAAATAGTGTTCAAAATGTCTGCGATATTCATGCAAATATAAAGCGATCGCATCGCAATCCAAGATCACTCTCTACATGATTGATGTTGAACCTAATTTCTAAATAAACTCTATAAACTTGCAGGAATATTCCTCTGCTTTAGGTCGTCAAAACTTGGAATCAGTATTTTTCCAATTGTCGAAATGATCTAGTGATCGATCGTCGGTTAGTTCACTTTTGCGTATTCGACTGACGAGGTACTGAATTTATTCAAAAAGATAAGAAAGACCAACAGCGAGAATGTTATTTCGTACCATATTTATTCATGGTACGGATAAATAGACCCAAATGAAAGTCTGAAAGTCCATTTACCTACCTACGATCACCGATCATTTTCTAAATCCTTGATTTTCAACGTATCAACAAAATTGCTGAATATTGTTAAATCGTCTTCTCGTAGATATATTAGTTAGAACGATAACTCAGCGCTTGGCAAAGTTCAAGCTGATCGATTGATCGCGTAAAATTTTGATGAAAAGAATTCGGAATTTGGTTAGAGAGTACTTTAAATGGTAGGAAACAGTGGTAGTTATTTATTTCATGCTAATAGTGTCGGTGAAGATCGGTTAATTGAACTGAAAAAGATCACAGATCGTTTTCGAAATGATCATGAAGTAGACCGACCGTCGTCATCTTCTACCTATAAGTCTCAAAGACTTGGCTTGCGAGTGATTTCATGAAAACTCCATGCTTCCTAGAGCCTTTATTCAGGTGATCTTACTGCGATGATTGAGTAACAAAATTTGCCTGATCGTACACCGATCGCTGTACAAAGTTGAGCATCAGGCAAGCTTCCTTAAATTTTTACAAAATTGCTGTCCACATGACTGGAGACATGCCCATCGAAAGGAATATAAAAAGTTCGATCGTGGAAGATTGTAGCATCTAAGATCGTTAGTCACTTAAATCCTTGGCGGTCGTCAAACAAAATTAGCCGTATTTTTGAAGCTTCAATTTTTTTTTACAAGATGGGTTAGAATTTGTTATTCGTAGATGTTCAAATCGAGAATACCGATTCAGCGTTGTTCAAATCTTTGTCCTAGATATATATTTATTTAGAGAGTCTTTATTTTATCGAAACAAGTACCTAAATATTGTAAAAAGCTTAATGAAGGACTTCTTGTTTAAATTTCAAGTTCTTATTTACTGCCGATGTAAGATAGGTGGCTCAAGAATCATTTTTTCGATTTTATTTTATTTATTTCATGATCCTCATATGACAATTTACAAAACATAAAAATATTAAATATTGCAGCTCCAATTTTGAGAATAAACAGTTATTTCTTGTCTGTGGTGCAACAATCAGTACTTTTTCCACATCGAGCTGATCGAGGTAATATTTCCTTGAGAACAATTCTGAATCTTAGTATAAATAGACGAAGGGAAATCGTTAAGAACCACTTCTAAACCAAAACATATTCGCTTAATTTGTTTTTCTTGTCGGGAAGATAGTGCAGAGATGCAATGCTGTCCGTAATTTGTTTTCGAATTTGTTGTAGATATATAAGCCAGATCGCTACCACTGAGGAAACTCTACTTAAATTAATGAATGAACAACATGCTAAGACCGACAGACATTTCATCCCAATAGCCTCGGTAAAAGCGTCGATTTAAACTGAACAAGATCACCGATCGTTCTCTAAATGATCTGGCAAACCGATCATCTGACCTTTGTACTCTCAAAACATACACAGTTTGTATTTATTTATTCTTAGATTTTATTTAAAAAAAAGTGGCTTGGTTGGGCAACTAAGCGAGTGGTCCCAGGTTCGATCCCCGACAAAAGCATAAATTCCATCTTTTTAACTGCGCCACCTCTCGTGAACGTCAAACAAACATTCGTGAGCATAACTCTCATGAAAAAGCTTCTCATTGGTCTTTTGGACTCGGCATAAAATTGTAGATCCCTTCCATTCGGCCCAAAAAAAATAATAAACTCACACAAAACGAATGGTTGAGCAGCGGAGACCTCATAAAGTACATATATTCTGAATCAGGATCACATTCTGAATCGATTTATCCATGTTCGTCTGTCTGTCTGTCTGTCCATCTGTCTGTCTGTTAAGAGCACGATAGTGCCCAAATGAATTGACATAGACGAATGAAATTTGGTGAAAGGACTTATTTTTATCGTCGACAGGTTGGTATTGAAAATGGGGTATGTCGGTCAAGTAGTTCTGGTACCTCCCATACAAAACCAATATTAGAAAACACATGTTGAAAGCACGGTAGCGTCGAAAAGAATCTACCTAGGTTAGTGAAATTTTGTGAGAGGACTTATTTTTATTGTCGTCAAGTTGGTATTAAAAATGGGCTTCTGGTACCTCCCATACAAAATCAATATTAGGCCCATGTGTCTCTCTGTCTGTCGTTCAATGTAATTACGTACTACCTCACATGCCTAAAACATTGCATGACTTGTATGCAGTGAAGGGTATCAAAGCATTGGCCAGGCCGATGATAACAATTTTACTTGTTTTTTTTAAGAATGCTTTCATAGATCTTTTGAAACTTTACTTATATAGGAACCTTGCTTTTAAAAATCAAAGTCTACGTCTTCGTTATCCGTAAATGAGCTAAACATTTACATAATAAGGTTGTGAAATTCTATCACGCATGGCTCAATCACGAATGAGTCAGTTCTGTCATTGGACTTGACAAAAAAGTACTACTTATATAAGTTGTGTGCAAGATTACTAACAATTTCGGATTTTAATTCTGAAAAGTCGCATAATTCATAAGACCCACAATATTTTGTGAGGCATTTTAACCTCAGTTAAAAGTTTCAAAATTTCCCGAACCTTATAAGTTATAACATAGAAAGCGTTGACAGTAATTTTCCTTTAAAAAGTCAGTCAAAATAATAGTCACATGTACCTATACCCTATGCCCTTCGCTATATATAAAAACGAAAGGCTTAGCGAAGCTTGCTGCCGGAATTAATGGAACTGACATGTATTAATATTCATCGGCTTATTATTATGTGAGATGGGGTGTATTAACACTTTTTTGTTTGCCCGTGACGTCAGACAAGCAAATAGCTTTATTCTACAGGGATAGACATGCCACCGTGACGCAAATGTGTCGAATGATTACAACGTGTACGAGTGTAACATTTTGTACGATGTAAGCTAATTTGGAAATGTTATTTCCAGTCGGTACACATGTATATATTTTTGAGGCACATGACAGCCAAAAGACAAAAAGTGAACTTGAGTGCAAAGTGTGATGGGGATAAAATGACAAAATGACATCAGTTGTGAATTAAAATTTCATCTACTGGAAACAAAAATTAATGGAATAATAACAATTGCTTGATCTATTTAGCATCGTGTAGGCGTAGGTTTATTATTGTTACGATTTGATACCGTGCTTTCCCGTAGGAGAAGAGTATCAAACGGAGAGTATAAATTAAAAATGCCGATTTATTATTTTAATATCTATTGGCCCGCTGTCTTTGGCAGGGCTGCAACCAATAGTATCAGTTTATTATTTTATATTTTTGATTAGTTAATTAATTAAGATTTGACCCGCTGTCTAGAGCTTGGCTGCGATCAATCTGAAAGTTAAATTTACTCTGCCTTTCCTGCTCACAACCTTTGCCTTTTATACGTTTAATCTTCATGACCTGTCTCCTATCTTCCCCCTCCTTGCACCATAGTTTCCTTAACAGTTACCATATGTGCACACGCGCTATTTTTAGGTATTGCTTAATTGTTTTCCGTTCCCATTAAAAGTACCCAAATGACATCTTGGGTGTCATTTGCCTTACGCTGGTGTCAAGTGTCCTCCATTCATAATTTATTATTACGTCCCCGATAGCTCAACGTAGTAAAACTCCGATATGCAACTATTGCAGTTTTGCCATATGTTGGCGTGCCGCTGAGTAATCGGAGTTGGGTTACGAGTGTATCGTTTTGGGTAGATAGGCACTTGACTCATTGCGCTTGGGTGGCGTTTGGGCAAAAGGAAAACGAATGAAAACAAAGCGAATGACCTATTAATAGCCGTGCGCTCTGGTAGTGTATTTGGTGTATGGATTGAGTGGGAAAACATGAGAAGGTGATGAGTAGGGTGGGTCATGGTATGGTTGTGCGGATCACAACATTATGAATATAAACCGTCTAATTATGGAGTAAGGGTTAATGGAAAATTCTTGTTTTATAGCGTAGGCTTTACTTCACTTGGGTCTTTAGTACTTCAGCCCAATATAATAAATAAAAATTATTTCTCGTTTCAGACAAGCGACACTGAAGTTACAAAGAGAGTAATATTAGAATTTAATAAATTTTAAAAATATATAGTTCGTTTATTAAAATGTATCAGAGACACCCGGCTTTGCTCGAGTGTTTTATTAATTAAAGGACCACCCGGTACAAAAAGTACAAAATTTGAAACAATTTAAGTTCATTGTCCAATGGACTTGTCGCAAAAATTTAATTTGTCTAAATATATACATATTAGTATTTGTCTCTCTGTCTAACATCAATCAATCTATCCGTCCGTCTCTCCTCTATACGCTCCTTAACCATTCATCCGATTGTAACAAAACTTTGGTGATTTGTTCCCAAGCCCGCGATGGTTTCTTACTTAATTTTGAAGTGCTATCAACAAAGGGGCGTGGCGCTTCCCATACAAAACGCTTTTTCCTCGCCACTAATCGAAACTTAACTCGTAAAATTTGGAACATTTATGTGCACCTTGTCAGTACAAGCCACTTTTGCGAAAAAAAAAAATCGTTTTGAATTTTTTGTAGCTAAGCTTTTAGATGATTCTGAAAGATGGTATCTCATAATAGGCGAAGCTTACTTGCCCTTACCTTTGATTCATTAAGCAAACCATGCTTTCAATTAACCTTACAGTTTACGGTCCATTTCGGTTCCGCTTGGGTCATTTGCCTTGATCCGCTTCTCAAGCTTGAGTTTGCGTTCAACCGCCCTGTTGAAGTCGGAACAGTCCACGCTTGCCTGAGCCATTGAAAACACTCCCAAATAGGTACTTCGTTGAGTCTTTGAAATGTTATCTTTCCAAGCTTAGTTGCCCCTTAAAAATAGTTAAAATAAATTCTTTAGTGCCATAGGCTATTGTTAGACTTCTTCTTTTGAGGCTTTATGTTTTTAAACGTGAACAGGACAGGTTTTTTTAGTCCATTAGGCAGATAAAGACCCCACCTAAAGAGGCACACACAATTGGAGCAAGCCCTCAATGAGCGCCTTGGTGGAAGCAAAAGCCAGTAGCCAGCAGGCCTTCTTGGATGGACTTGCCTATTAAGGCCTTAAGATAAGCTATAAATGCCAAAGTTTTTTTTGTCGAAAGTCAATAGCTTGCGTTTGACAGTTGTATCGGTGAAATATAAGCATATTTATCAATTTTTGACGGACATTACTTAGGCTTTTGCTCAAAACTTGCATCGAAAACGTAACGCATTTTTGACATTTCGTTTTTTGGCACCTCCTATGGCAATCACTCCCACATTGTATTCTTAAGAGGTATTGGGATACGCTTGCGGGTTTTTAAGCACTTTCCCTCTGAGAATTTAAGTAGTTTTTTAGGCCTAGAGTTGCTCTGATAACGATTTTACTTAGGTGACTATTAGTTAGAAGGTTTCAGATCTCTACGAGTAATCATTGTGTTGCGAGTTCAGTTTTCATTATTCTGGACTTCTGAGCGAGAGGTCTCTGGTTCGACCACCAAAAAAATTTAAATTACAATTTCAGCTGTCCTGAGATAGTTTTTCAGTCAGTCCGATATACACCACGTCGCTGGTTCGACCCCTGAGATAGTTTTTTGATCATCCGGTCGCTCCGATGTTCAACACTTCGCTGGTTCGACCCCCAAAAAAACTTAAATTACAATTCCATCTGTCCTCAGAAAGTTTTTCAGATCATCCGGTCACTCCGATGTGAACCATATCTCTGGTTCGACCCCTGAGATAGTTTTTTGATCATCCGGTCGCTCCGATGTTCAACACATCGCTGGTTCGACCCCCAACAAAATGTAAATTACAATTCCATCTGTCCTCAGAAAGTTTTTCAGATCATCCGGTCACTCCGATGTGAACCATATCTCTGGTTCGACCCCTGAGATAGTTTTTCAGATCGTCCGGTCACTCCGATGTTCAACACTTTGCTGGTTCGACCCCCAACAAAATTTAAATTACATTTGCATCTGTCATGAGATTATCTTTCAGATCACCCGGCTAATCCTATAGACCTGTTGCGCCAACCACAAATTTTGTTAATACAATACACTTAAACATTTTTAAAAGGAGCTCTGATCACTTCACCATCCTTTTCAATATAAACGGCAGTAACCACTTACACCGCCATCCTCTCTTTGCTAAACATTTAAATTTAATCGTCATTAAGTAAAGCGCTGATTGAAGAGGGTGGGTCCTTGTACTCATGTCAAACTTGCATTTGAAGCATCAATTTTCTCCGAAACTCATCCAGATCCTTCAAACGGGACATGTTTGAATTTGTTTAATTTACCTCCTTTAATAATGGTTGACTTTCCTTCGTAAATAAATTTACAATGATTGTCCGCTGGCGAATTCAGTAATCCATCACAAACTTGCAAAAAAGAAAGACCCCCCACTTCCTTGACAAACGAAAGCCAATCCCCTCCGTCTACTTGCACAAAACTTATCCCAAAAATCGCCAACAATGCCTTGAATTGCTGCTCGAAATTGCATTTGATTAAATATTAATACCTGCTCGTCCGTTTCCTTACATGTCGATTTCTCATTTTTGTATACACAAGACCGCAATCTAAGAGAATCCCTCGGTAAAACTTAATCCAATTCATCCTACCCTCGTGTAGCCCTGCCAAGAAGACTCCCACCACCACAACCACCACCACCGACACTGCATAAAATATTCAGCGAAAAACAAGAACTCCTCTCTCTCTCTCTCTGAACTCTGACAGCTACTAACTTCCTGTATTAAAAACCGAAATTTCAATTCAATTGTCCTCCCAAACTGGTTGTGCTCCCACTTCCGCAAAACCCAGAGAAAAGACCTGAAAAACAGAACCTCCAGCGGAAAGCATGAGCGATGGCGGAGTAAATTTTTAATGGAAACTGCAACAACAAAGCACAGCTACGAGTACCACCATGTGAAGGTATATCCTTCGTTCTCATATATTTGATTTCATGCTCCAAATACAGCTGGCTGGATGGAAAAGGGTTAAACTAGTGAAATGCAGTTTGCTGGAGCACTACAGGCGCAATTTCTAAGGAACACATCAACATTCTTATCATTGCAAATCCTGAAGGAACGAATGAGTTCTCTTCATCGTCTTCCTAGTTTGCCGTCGTATCGTTGGCGTAGTTGTCGTCTTGCTAAGCGAAATCAATTCGTGCATTTTTTATGAAGACGCAATCTCCATCGTTTGCCATTGCCATTGAATTGAATTCTATTTATGTAAAAGGGAAAACAACCCAAACGGAGAGATCCACTTCTTATATCGTTGAAAAGCATGTTTTCGTTGCGTCATGTCGCGTCGACTTTATCAATCTGGGACTGCTGCTGATGCATCATCATCAAAAACATGAAGCTGTCGCACAATGGATGGCTTCGCGTTCACGGATGTGAATAATTTAAGACACCACTCGCATGAGCATCCTCGCCGTTGGATAACTGAAGTGCACAGCACAGCACCAGTCGTTTTCATTTAAATGTGAGAAAAAGTCCTCTTTGCTGTTGTTGGGCGTCGTCGTTCTGTCGGTATAAATACTTCAATGAAACGAGCAACGATCAACTTGCAAGGAAATCGATTTCGGTTCGTCCGGCATTGCCATCTATTTAACTTGTCAAATAATTAGTGGCCAGAGAATGCATCTGTCCATCAGGGCCGGAAAGAGCCTTTAAATTGTGGGCGAACAACAGAGGGCACTGAAAACGTAATCTTTATTGAAGAGTAATCCTGGACAGTTGGAACAAGTTTGCTTTTGTTTTTTTTTCTTTTCAAGTGATTTACTGGGAATCAGTAAGGGATTGCGGGAAATAGGGCGAAGAGTGGGTTCACAGGTGGGAAGTAGTTTTAACGCAAAGACATTCTTGTTCAGCGATTGGTAGCGGATCTGGGCTCACTTTTTTCTAAGAAAAATTTCTATGGCTAGGGTTGCAAACGCACATGTGCGTTATAGGGTCAGAGCTTGCGCACATAGTTATTTTAGTTCTTACACGCACAGAATGATATTTTCGTTGAATTTGGACAGCATTTCACTCGCAGGCCTTTGTTAGCGCACATAAGTGTGCGATAATGCATTTTATATGACCCGGACAAATTCCCCAAAAATTAAGGGCAAATGTGTTGGAGCGAGGTGCATGGCCAGGGCGGAGAAAAAAGAAACAATATTTAGACGGCGCGCTCAAGGGCAAGTGGAACCATTTTAGTGTGCGTCACTGGAGGCAGCTTATCATAGTGATCGATATAGCTAGAGGGATTTTTTGGTTGCTTGTTGTACCGCTATTTTGTCTGCATTGTAAAGAAACGCATCTTATGCCGATAGAGTACCACATTTATGTACATTCTTTACAGCGCACACTCGTGTGCGATTGATTGGTTTACGTTTCATTTTTGAATGGTGAACCATATTTTCCTGCATTTTTAAAGCCCATATACCTATGTGCGATTGATTTGTGTATGTCTTCTATTCCGATGAAGATCCACATTTCCATGCGTCCCGTATAGCGCAAACCAATGTGCGATTGATTGCTAGGTGTCTTCCTTTCCGTTGGAGAACCACATTTTGATTCAGTTTTTACAGCGCACCCGTTTACGATTAATTGGCAGGCGTCTAATTTTTCGTTGGAGAATCACATTTGAATATATTTTTTAAAGCGCACACCCAATTGCGATAGATTGGTATGCATCTTCCCTTAAATCGAAAAAGCTCATCTTAATTTTGCAATTGATCTATATAGCGCTGAGAGTTTTATGTGCGTTTTCTTTTCTTTTCTTGTATAGCGCACATTCCTGTCTGATAGTTTGATATCTATCTTTTTCTTCGTGGAGTTGGAGAACCACTTTTCGATGCAGCCTTCACAGCGCACACCCACGTGCGTTTGATTTGCGGTATGTGTCTTCGTCTTAAATGTAGAACCACACTTTTATGATTTTCTTTACAGGGCACATCCATGTGCGATTGATTTGTGTGCGTTTTCTTTTATTGTTGTGCGATAGTGCGAGAACCACATTTTTATAAATCCCTTACATCGCAAACCAATTTTCTGTCGATCTGTGTGTTCTTCTTTCCAAATATAAGCGCCCACATTAACCTTTCCATTTCAAGGCGAAAATTCTGTAAGAATCCGCTCATGCTCCCACCACCTCTGAAATACAATTACTCAGTTTTAATTCGATTTGCTTCGATTGAAATTCGAATTTCGATTCACTCTCTTCCCAAATGGGAAAAAATTATATTTTTTTTTGTCTCGTTCCTTCGTAATCTATTTTCATCTCAACCGCAGAAGTAATTTTGTCTGAGTGAATTTGGGACGACTTTGCCAATCAGCTCGGGTCGTCGTCGTCTCGTTTCTTATTGACATTTTCCATTTGCTATTCAGAGGATAACAATTATTCATCCTCTCCGTCCTGCAAGTAGATATAGCTCTCGCTTTATAGGCTTTTGCAAATTCCCGTGATTTCACACGGCCAAATGCCGTTAGACGGAGTTGTCGAACAAATGAAGAAATAATTAATTAAAACAATGTCAGTGGGGAATGTACAACGTGTCTATTGAAAAGCTTCAAGCTCAAGGCGACAGTCGATGTGGTAAGGGAAGAGGTCAAAATCGACTTGACGTGATTGGTGGAGGGATGTACCAGTTTCAGTTGGGTAAAGGTGGGACTTGTACTGGTAACTGGTAGTTTTACAAACAAAAACTAGTGGGGACCCAAACCATCGACAGAGGAGAGCTCCCATCTAAACCGGTTCTTTCATAGCTGACTGGTTACGCATTTCTGTTCTCCTCGTGCCTTTTAACACAAACCCTTCACCCTTTTTGAATTAGAACTATTTCCGAGAAACCTCCTAATAAGCCAATTAAATCACAACTATACAAACGCACACAAGCCCGAATCTATTTCGCAAATCTTTCCTTTCTGAATCTGAAAGCAATACTTCCTCCTCTGTTGGAAAGTTTCCTAATTTAATTCTAAACACATCATCATACATCAAAAGCTTCTGCAACTTATCACACAACTGTCAGGTTGTTCCCATTTTAAGGTGCCATGCCATCCCTGCTGGAAGACGAGCAAACACTTCTGCCGCACTATGCGGTATTCAGTCAACTAAGGCTAATTTAATGAACTCTCTCTTCACCACCGCACCATCGCACCGCCCACCACCTGCTCCTGCACATCGAAACCAAACTTTCGGTTGTTGGTGTTTGTATGATGCTTTCGAAGAAATCGCATTAACATTCATTTATCCCTGAGAGCGCTGCCATCAGGCGTTCTTTTTGTTCGCACTTTAACGCATGCAAGTGTGCAGAACCGCAGTTGCTTGTGGATTTATATCACAACCTGCTCGCGTTCTCGGCCACCTACACGTTATCGTGAGTTGCATGTCTGCAGGACCTGAAGGACGAACCAAAAAAAAAATATATTTTCAAACAAACTTTTCCCGAACAACAAACTCATAAGTTTTTCAGCAATTTCCACAGATGGGTACAATATTCGTGTCGTCCCTATGTCCCAGGGACACTGCTCAACGTACGTATACAAGTACACCAGAACTATGCGAGACAGGGTAAAAAATCGCATTTCATGCTTGACGACACGGTACAGCGCTGATGTTTATAACGTCGCGATGCTGCTAACAAGTGGATCAAAATTAAGGACTGAAGCTCTGGAAGAAAAACACAAAAAAAAAAAAAACCAACCAGAACCATCTTCAATGGGAAAATATTTTTTAATGCGACACGAACAGTATTGCCAGCTGAATAACGCTCAAAGACGCAGAGGAGCTCGCATTAAAAACGAAGTGGAAAACTTTCCTTGGTGCGGAGATTTGTCTTTTCGTTTTTTTTTTCTTTCATTTCCGCCACCATGATTCTGGAGTTCATTTCAGCTGTTGTACACGGAAGTAGTAATGAAATCGGAATGAAGTGCGTTCCATTGCACAGCGCATGGGATATTGCATAGGAGCGACCGACGACCGACGTCGGCGTATATATAGAAAGTTTTCATTGCGAATTTGGCCCCGGGGTAACAATAAGTTTCTGATGGAAACAGAATGTACATTTGGTGGGTGGTGGTCCATGGGAATATGATGTGGATAGTGTAACTCATACATAGAGTGGAATGAATTGGAGTTGCGGCCTTCCTGGGCGGTTGTAATTAAGTTTTGAAAAATGTACTGGCGGGATTTTTTTTTAAATTAAACTCGTTTCGAGTGGAACTAATAATTTGGGGTTGAAATTCAAAGTAAATGTGAATTATAAAGCGAGTCAAAATGGTAGTAGCGATGGCTGGTCCTCTTTGTGCGTTTATTTTGAGCGGTGGCTCTTTTTTCCCATAAGCCAACGATGTCAAATAAATGTATCGTGGTTTGGCTTAAGACAAGTTTAGATGACTAACCCATCCGAAGGAAAAGCTGCTTAAAAAAACTTAAAACTGCGATGCTTCGAAATGATGGGCTAGTGCCCATATTCGGTGGCTTTTGAGCCATCTGTGTAGGTTGATTTGTAAAGGAGGGAGGACATTTCGTTTTTTTCCATTGGTTTCTGTCGAATATGTCGTAGTTGGACCCCAACTTTGATGTCGAATTCCGTGGGCAGAATGTCGGTTTGTTTTTTATGAAGAGGTATATCAGGCGTTCTGATGGACAGTTTCGACAAATGATAAAGTAGCAGCCACATCACAACTATGGGTTAAAGGCCTTTTTTGGAGGGGGCCCCCATATTGCAAATACAGGTTTGTCAGCATTCATCCTTAAGCTCTTAATAAAGCCTCAGTCGATGATTTTTAAAGCTTTCGAAGAACTCAAGTTCAAAGTCTTTTCACTAGGGTGAAGAAAACGTGATCTTCTTCAAGGTTAAAAGCTCGTTTTTGCAGGCTTCACCAAGTGACTGTCAGGGAGACTTAGGTATCGCAGAGTGTCGAAATGCTTGAAGACTGATTCCACAAGCGAGTAAGGATTACATATTCTAGAACAATTTTGAGCTATAGAGCTAAGCAGTCTTGGCAGACTTTTGGCAGCAAATTCGACAAAAATAACGGCTGCAGGAAATACGTCCCCAAGGAAAAAAGGTCCCAATTTCAAAAATTAAATAACATTCCAAAAATTTGTTGTTGTTTTTTTATATTTTATATATATTTTTTTAATTTTTATTCAATATATTGTCTTCTTAGAAATAAATTTACAATATTATAAAGGCTTTTCCAATAAGAGTTGTTGTGAATGACCCGCTATTTCGGTAGCTGTCACTTTTGAAGCTTTTATTCTTTGACATTTGACAAGTAGAAACTACGCCATTACTCAAAATGGAACGATACACGCTTCAACAACGCATTGAAATTATTAAAATTCACTACAAAAATGGTGAAAATCTTGCAGTCACAGTTCGCAAAACTAAAGCATTTTTTGGTCGTCGATGATTAATGATTTTCTATGGTCGGAGTTGGACGGTATTGATCTGGACAACGTTTACTTTCAACAAGACGACGCTACGTGCCACAAGCAACGAAACCATTGATATATTACGGGAAAAGTTTCCGGACCGTGTTATCTCTCGAAGAGGTGATCACAATTGGCCACCGAGATCTTGTGATTTAGCACCTTGCGACTTCTTCCTTTTGGGCCACGTGAAAGATAAGGTCTACGCCAACAGCCCAGCGTCGATTCAAGACCTCAGAGATAAAATTAAAAATGAGGCTATCGAGGACATAGGGCAGCCACTTTGCGATTTGGTTATGGAAAATTTCATGAAAAGGATATGGTCCTGTATGCGTGCTCTTGGCGGCCATTTGGCTGATGTTGTTTTTCATTATTAACGGCATACCTTCCTCTTTATTATGAAATAAACATCCGATCATTTATCTCAAAAAATGGCATTTTTCTTTGAATACCAAAATAACACCTCTTATTGGAAAACCCTTAATATGTATTTTTAATTAAATATTGCAACATTTCTTCGTAACATTTTCTCGTTTTTTTATTCATTAAAATGAAAAATAAAGCAAATACCTTAAAACAAATTTGTAAATATTTTTAAATTTGGATTTTTAGTAAATAAACTATCTACAGATAGAAGAAATAATGAAAATTTTGTAATTTTATATCGCGCGATTTTTCGCCAGTGGCGCTAAGATTGAAACTTTTTTGTTTAATTAAAATAATGTAACTACCTCGTCAAAATATTGAATATAGATGACTAGGAGCTGGTTAAAGCAACCTTTGGGAATTATTTTAAAAGTTCTGTCCATTAAATATCTTCTACTCGGCGGTGGTATATTTTCCTTTATTTCGCTTATTATTTTTAAAGACGAAAATATACAAAAAGCATGTTTTTGGTCTTCAAAAATCTTACTTCATTTCTTCTTTTCTTTTCATAGTGAAATAAGACCCCAATTTTCATTAGGAAATAAGGCCCCAAAAAAGGAAATAACAGCCCAAATTTTATTAAAAATCTTTGTTGTTGTTTCCTGTATAATTTTTTGGGGCCTTATTTAATTTTTTTTTTGGGGCCTTATTTCGCAGAGCCAAAAATAACTGATCTGACCTTGCCCTTGATATGGAGGTGATTTAACGTTAGGACCTTATTGGTTTTGGGCTGAAATAAGATGAGATGACAAGCTTGTACCTAATACTGTTTTATAAGTCTGTCTAAAAGCAGCCCAGAGACGAAAGTTAGAAAGTAGTCCAAAAGGTTACGTGGTTTGAGATGGTCTAACGAAAAAGCGTGTCAGAGTGTCAAAAGAGGGCACAACGACAAGAATGGCTCCTGGGTCACAGTGTCGAAACGCGACGCAGCGATAAAACGTGGATTAAAGAGGTCTCGAACGGCAAGCAGTGGTTTCTGGGTCCGAGTATCCAAATAAGATGGCGGTTTCCAGAGGGGGCAACGAAAAACAGTGGTTTCGTGTCAAGGTTTCGGAAAGTAGCCCGCTCTACGTGTAAGCAGGATTCCTACCCTAGGTGTATGTAAATAGAAGCATGACACCCCGATATGTGTTTATAGGAATGCTCCATCCAATCAAGGCCCCATGTAAGGGGTGACGAAGAGAAACATGATTACTCTAGGAAGAGGAGGTTGGATTCTAGCGTCTTCCAAGCTATTGACAGCAGATACTTTAGTTTTTCCACCCGACACTCAATCCCACCGTCTATGCCTCACAATTAAAAATGATCGTCGTGATAATGGAGCCCTGCGGTACACCACCTTCTGATGAGTGACAAGATGCTCTTAGCGTGTTATTTACGTGCCTTTCGAAAACAGGTTGGCCTCCCCGAAGAAGAAGACCGCAGCACCGGTTTGTCTAAAGCAGCTCCGGACCTATAACTGGACCGTTTTCCCCATTCTTAGTTGTATTAATTTTCTTGACACTCAAGAAGCATTTAAAGCCTAAAATGGAATCGCATCATTCAAAGAACCGTCACCATCACCATCTATCCCCGCACCGATTCCAAAGCATTACCACGCGTGTCACCATCTTCCGAAATGATAAATCATCGTCAAGCAAAGCAGTCCATTATGTGACCATTTATGTCCTGGCATTGTTTACCCAGCGACTCCTACGCCCCAGATAAGCCTCCGCATTTCTAAGACACCGTCATAATCATCTGGTCCATCAAAGGAGCCCATCCTACGAGATTAGAAGTAAAATCGCGGTACGCCACAAGGCGACCAAGCTTTGTCTCGCACTCTAAGCCACAATGGTGTTCAAAATTGAAATCACCGCCTACCATCGAAGAACAATGACAGCCATCTCGCGACTGAAAAATTGAAAGACTGAGAAATCCTTTAATTATCCTATAATTTCCTGCTCTTCTTCGTCGTCCTTATACAGAGAGTATTCCTGTGGCGCTTTTTTCCCAAAGACATCCCACCCAAAACTATTATCATCCTCATCAGCATCATTGTCACCCATCTTCGCTTTTGCCAAATGGAGACGACAACGACGACAGCGACGAAAAACAATGACTAGAAAATGACTGAGAGCCTGGGGAACAAAAGGCGCGCACAAGGATAACAATGCCAACCTCCCTGTGACAATAATACATCATTAGTTGCTTCACATTCACAATATCGACCGAGTGAATGGATCTCTGGTAATAAGGCGAAAAATGCTTCGCCATCTGCACGCGATGTTAGTTCAGATTAAGTGGATTCCTCAAAGGACACAAAGTTAACAGAGACAGAGGCAAAAAAGAAGAATCCCTGCTTGCTCCACTTCAACTGCATATGCATCGAACAATGCCGCACGGAAGTCGAGGCATCTTCGAGAGAGCTCAGCGCACATAGTTGGACTATTAATCACCCAGAGCTGGTGCTCCCGGATTCCCAGCGTCGATATAGTGAGTGGTACGGAATATGGAATGCACTTTGGCACAAGAAGGGCTCAGCTCTTAACCACGTTTGACTGTAAGGAATGGCTTCAATTTCGCATCGCTCCTGTTCGCTTTTGGCTTTTGGTGCATGGTGATGGTGGCGCTGCCCAAGAGTCCTGGAAAACAAGAAAAACTCATTTAGAATGATTTATTTCGAAGGAAGTGGGATGGTTTGTTTGAATTCTTGCTCGAAACTTGGAATCCCAAGTGCATTGTGATTTGAGCGCTGCCGGTGTGCATAGAGTCTTCGATGGAATTTCAAGCTTCGATTGATGCGTTTAGATGTTGGGAAGATGAAGCTGAGGGCGAAATGCTGTTCGTGACAAAATGAGAAATGCGAGGAGATATGCAGAACAGGATTGCCATCGAGAAGATGGCACAAAGGATCGAGGGTGGCTAATGAGCTGTATATATATGGGGCTAATGCACTGACGAAGGTTGTGGATCCTTCGAAAGATGGTCTCCAGAGGGGCTACGTTCAACTAATGCAGGGTGGCATCCAGGTACGATATTAGTAAACGGACACGGGACAGAAGAATGGTGCTTGAGTGTTGTCATGTCGCGAATGGGAGAGGTATTGATGGTGTGGATTCTTCCAGTGTTTTCGTGATTGGTGTGCGGCCGGCTGCGTGCAGGGTTAAAATTGAGTCACAAGGAGAAATGACAAGTCTTACGCCAGCATCTCCTGAATGAGGAAATTCATTGGCCCCAATCAAAATCAGCGCACCCACTACCCGGACCGACAATAAATTGAGATCCTCTTGCTAACCGAAACCATAACCACAGCCCTCTGCTATGCCATACAACCCATCAGCTCGAGTGGATTCCTTGTTGATGTCTATTGTTATCAAGAGATCCTCCCAAGTAACCGCAGCCTGTGCGCCCCCAAAAGTCACATCAACTTATCTCCACCATTTTATCCTCGAAGTCGAATACATTTATCACGGACACCCGCAACTTATTCAAGATTTCCATGTGACACGTATTCGTGTCAGTCGTTCAAGCCATCATTCCCGTTCAAGGACTCGCATAATTCGCCATATACCACCAGAGTGCCTCAGCTATATACAGTCTTGGGTTACTTGCCACGCAGCTGGCAACCTACTTACGAAAGCCGGAACTGCTTGCTGCCACACTTTGGAGTGCTAGCTCTACTTGTGTGCATCAGAAATGGGTATGCGGAGTGGGACTATGGGTGCGGCAGAGCCATCGAACGTGCGGCTGCTTACAGCTACTCGAAAACATTGAGTGGATGCGCTCATTTCTTATTCCATTTAATTTTATAAGGACGTATATATGGCAGGACGAGGATGGGGTTAAATGCACCGCACTTGACTGAAATTAGATAAATATTTTGAATTGCTATATATATATGCGATGTCCTGCAAGCGGGCCATTGTAAATTTCGTGAATCTAATTTAACTCAAGTCGGCAACATGTGGTGCAATGGCATTCGAAGGACATCCATATACTGTATGTGTAATTGACCGGTTTAGCAGTGACCGCACTCATTCAATTTGGTTAGGAGGAACTGCAACGACGACGACTCTAAACTCTTGGCGTAATGGTTGACGATTTTTCTCAATATCATGTGGGGGGTAGGTACGTAAATTGAAATCTGAACGCAAGAATTCCCCTGGAGCTTGCTGGACAGAACGAAAGTTTATTTTCTTTTAAAGTGGTCAATGATTCCGAAGGAGCAGCACTTTTCCAGAGCCTGAAAGTGGAAGCTGAAGTTTATTGCGTTTGCGGAATGTATAAAGTCGGTCCTATGTTTTTCTTCTTAAATGGATTTTATGGTCCATGGAATTTCTATATATCCAATCTTGTGAAGTGTTTGGAGTGGGAATTGGTTGACTGGAGGGGATGGTAGTGTGATTGTATCCAGGGAAATTGATATTTAGTTTCATTGGAATTACGCATTTTGCACAGGGATGAGGGATTTTCAGAGAACAGAGAAACAGTGATCAGGAGAAGTTTATGGAGACGATGGAAAGTTTATAAAAGTTTTCGCGAAACCTTGCTAAAAAATCTGTAAAAAATATATATGAATTCAAAAACTCAAAAAAGAAGCGAATTTTTCTCGATAGATGGTATTTTTTCAGTGTTTCAAGTCTTAAAAAAACTGAACGCGGGCATTGATTTTTGGAACAGGGAATAAGTTTAATTGTCGTTGAGAGCGCACCTTTTGAACGAGTCAAAACTGCATCCAAAACATATTTTCAAAGCGCCAAAAATTGACGTCCTACGATCTTCAAAAAAACATCCAAAAGCGCGTCAAAAAAACGGAGTCTAAAAGAGGTCAAAAACACAACCAAAGACGCTTGAAAAAAAATCGGTAAAATGTGTCAAAAACATTTCCAAAAACTCGTCAAAGAAACTTCAAAGTGCATTAAAAACACGTCGAAAACGCTTTACCAAACCGGGTCCTAAAGACGTCTAGAACACACATAAAAACGGCTCAAAAATGCGTTTGAAACGTATCAAAAACACTACCAAAAACTCGTCAAAAAAACATAAAAAAGCATCAAAAACACGAAAAATGTTTCCAAGAACTTTTAAAAAACACGTGCCCAAAAATGTGTCAAAATCACGTCAAAAACGCTTCAAAAAATACAGCCAAAACGTCCTAAACTGACTTCCAAAAATGCGTCAAAAATTCATCGAAACCACGATAACAACCCATCGAACTTCCAAAAACGTTAAAATACGACGAAAAACACGTCAAAAATTTCACCAAGAACTCTTTAAATGCGGTGAAAGCGTATAACAAACAATTCCAAAAACGAGTCAAAAAAAAATTCGAGTGCATGTCGAAAACGCTTTACCAAACCGCGTCCAAAAAAACGTCAAAAACACACTTAAAGACTAGTCGAAAAATTAGGTAAAAACGTGTCAAAAGAAACGTTTAAGAAATGTCAAAGTGCATCCAAAACACGTCGACAACGCGTCGAGAAATGTTTATAAAAACTTGTAAAAAAAAAACACATTAAAAAATGTGTCAAAAATGCGTTAAAAACGAGTCAAAAACACTTCCAAATACGCGTCAAAAACGAGTCAAACCCACTTCCAAAAGTCGTCAAAAACACGTCAAGGTGTGTCAAAATTTCTCCAAAAACTCGTCAATAGTGCATTAAAAACATGTCGCAAAAAATCGCGTCCAAAAAAATTAAAAAACAAATCCCAAAACGTGTTAAAAATTGCAGTAAAGCTTATCAAAAGCACTTCCAAAAATGCGTCAAACAACCGTGCAGAAATGAATTAAAAACACTTCAACAAAGCTTCTAAAAATGCTTCCAAGAACTTGTAAAATTCGTGTCCAAAAGGGCGTTAAAACGGAGTCAAAATACTCATTCAAAAAGCACGTCCGAGCCAAGTTTTACTACGCACCATCTGCTGCAAACAAGATACCTTACACCCTTCCAGGCCTATTACAATCGCATCCACTCTCCCATCAGTCGAATCATAAAGTGAACGTCCCTACAAAAACGACGTGACAAATCTGACCATTTTCGATTAAATTCCCAGCCCGGCACGGTTCATATTGCCCTCGAAAGTCAGAAACTCAACCCACATCATTTTTTCCCCGTATACCATGCAGCTGGACTTTGAAGCACACTAGCGCGCAGCACACAAGCTAAAGCGCCACGGAAATCCTTAAGAGTGTGAGAGAAAAATCTCTCAACATCAGTGGCATGTGTTGCCTCATCAATAAAATCATCGAGGTCATTAAGTGTATTAACTGCTAGCCATCAGTATCACATGGTGCTGTTCGCGTTCCAGCCAAGTGGGTTCTCGGTTGGGCGAAAATCCGGCTGGCGCATCCCTTAATTTAGTGTTTTCATTTATTTCCTTCGATCCATACACTAGTGGCTGCGAGTAGATGTGTGTCGGTTAAATAAATATTATTCGCAGGACCCCGAAGAACTGAAATAACTTTCAGCTGTCTTCTTGGGGGTAAATTCTCTGTTTAGGTTGCCCTAATTTCGTCCTTTTCGGGTCGAGTCGATCTGGTTTTGGAGTTTTATCACTCCCAAGAGCACCGAACGAATGTAGATATTGTCGTGGGATAATGCTGGAGATGATGTTATTGCACTGAATGGGCGTTTCCTTGAATATTTCAAATGATATGCGATCGGGAAGCCATTTAGATGGAAATTCAATTTCGGGGAACAAAATATGCCCGACTATTGTGGATAAGGGCGAGTATGTGGTATACTGAGGTTCTTTGGGCGGACACTTTGATTCGGGTTAGCTGTTATTAAATCCTTTTTTGGATGAATATTCGTTTTTTATTCGCTCTTGGGGGATGGTGGATGGAAGATTCACCGTGAGGTAATACGGAGTCAATGTATATCCTTAAATTTGTCTAGATTAATGGGGGTGGACCGAACCCACCCACCACCTGGTTTTGATTCGGTTTGGGACTGCTTATTTTTTTTTAATAAATAAGGTAGGGATTGCTTGTTCTACCCACGCTACGAGCTAAAATTTCCTCCTTTTCACGGAAAATACTTGCACTTTTTCTACTCACTGTATTGTCTAGAAGCAATCAGAAATTAATTAACTAATACTTTGTAGCTGGGGAAAGGGAGGACCTCGCGTCGCGTTTCAATTCGAGAGCAACTTAAGGCTCTGACAAAAACCTGAAATATCTTTCCGTCGGTGCGTCAGTACTTAATGAGTGAATCAATTCGAATGCAGTTCAAAAAAGGTATAGTTCCAACCGTAGTTTGGATGTTATCTTGAGCAATTCAATTTTGTTAAGAAACGCTTTTGAAAAGGATCACAAATGGGTTCGAAAAAAATATTTTTTCAGTACGTGGGGGGGTATTTTTGACAGGTGACAGCTTTAAGATAAAGTTCTCAGAATTTGAAGACTCTGAATAAGTACCAGCCCAGTAGTTTAAGCAGAAGCAGGAAAAAAAGGGGCCACTGCAGACCGGATAAAAGAGACCTTCCCACCTCTAGGCCATCAAGGAAATATGATGAGAGTTTTCGACAGCCAAGTATAGCGACCTCCTGGTTCAATGAAATCCAAAGGTTTTTCGAAGTTGTCTTAAATATGTTTCCCTATTTGTTTCTTGGTTAGGAATCGTTTACCACAGTTTTTATCCATTTGAGCAGATTCAGTTGTCGTTCGTATTCGAATATTTTCTACTTTTCCTGATATGGTAGTCAGATTAACTTGTATTTTTAAAACAAACAAAGCTTTCTAAATATTTGTACCGGAAAACTACCACGAATTGGTAAGACTGTTCTTCTGTGGGATAATGGGTTTCATAGCCCCCTGACTTTGCTACTTTGTAAGTAGGCATTTTTGCATCAGAATTCCATTTTATTGGTGACCTGTCGTTTTGGTCATATTTTTGAATTATTTTTGAATAACTTGTGCTGATGGTGGGCAAAGTAGCTCAATGACTAATGTGCTGTGGACAGATGAGGGAGGAGTCTAAAATCCAACCTTCGAAATGAGGAACAAAAATCAAAGTTTTTTGCGTTGGTATAACTTCCCGAAGAAAGCTTCTCAATTCCGCTGTTAGGATTCGGAATAAAATTAAAGATCCCTTGCGTTTCTTGTAAAAAAATAAAACTGACACAAACTTTTTATTTAGTAATTTGCTTGCTATTTTATTAGTAAAATTCTATAGCTGGCGCCCAATGTGAAGCTTTTGACCAATGAATGGTTTGCTCGACGTTCATCAGTACCAGATGTAAATTAACCCAAGAAGTATACCATATAGCTTAAACGTTATCGGAAGCTTTCTTACACTGAGCATGTGAGCCGTCCAATTTATTGTGAGTCAACCCCAGTAACAACTAAATCCTTAATTTTCTTAGAGTATCGCTATTTTGACAATGTTGTTGTGGGGACAAATTATTGCTTAATCCTGGTTTTTCTGTCGAATAAGTCAAACAAATTTTCCCAACTGTTTCCACTTGAATCATTTCCAAAATGGCTCACTTACACATCTACCGCATAAATTCGTTGCCAAGTTGAGCCAACATTTTTTTGTTACACAGCTAATCTGATCAAATATGATCGCCCAGATTTTGGATGAGGGAGTCTGATCATTTTTATAGCCGTGTAGGAGTAGCCCCAGCATGTGCTCTTTGAATCTCTGTCATTCATTCGAAACCTGCAGCAATTTGTGTTTTGGCCTCCCACTTTGTTTTCGGTTCAACCACCAAAATAAAAGAAATTCCGCTTTTCCAACTTCTCACGAATATCTGTCAAACCGTCAATACCGAGAGCAGTTAGTGTTTTGGGCTGCTTCTTTGTACGCGGTTCAACCCCCAAAAGAAAACATAATACGAGCTTACAACCTCTCACAAACGTCTGGAAAAGGTTTCATACAGAGAGCATTTGGCGTTTTGGCCAACGACGTTGTTCCCGGTTAAACCCCCAAAACAAAATAAATTAAGCTCTTCCAAATTCTCACGAACGTCTGGAAAACGTTCAAAACACAAAGACCAAGAGCAGTGCGTGTTTTGGACTGCTTCGCTGTTTCTGGTTGAGGGTTCAACTGAAAACTGAACAAATTCCGCTCTTCCAACTTCTCACGAACGTCTGGAAAACGTTCAAGACCCAGAGACCGAGTATAGTATTTTTGGCTGCTTCGATGTTCCCGGTTCGACCCCCAAAATTAAGCAAAATTCATTCGTCCACCTCTAACGAATGTCTGACAAAGAGCTGATAAAAAAAACTGCTGGGGATTGTTGCAAAATATGCCTTTGGTCCACGTGCCAAATATTTATTTTTGTTTTTTTAAATTTCGCTTATTTGTTTAAACTTGTTGGGCATACATATGCGGGTCAGATTGTCCGCATGGATATTAAGAGAGTATGCCATCTGTAACAGCATTTCGCTGGAATAATCCAGCTTAAGCCAGTGGGTTAACGATAAAATCGCATTCCAAATTTCGTATATTTTCTTTTCCTTTTCCAGTAATCCTAATCATTTCTCTGTTAAAAACTCCTTCAAATGTAGTCCTTCAACAAACCAACCACCAATCAATCACGGTATTCATTGAATCCCGTGCATTCCCTGTCGACACCTTCTGTTTCAATACAACTAACCATTCGAACCGCACAGCGTCTAATTACTCCATTCAACTTTTAATCACCTTATTGTTGTCTTCTCATCACGCAGTAGAACAAAAGGACCACCCGCACACCTCAACGCAAACGCCCCGAGTAGGTGAAGCATTTAACGAACATAATTACCATGATAAAGATGTCGGCTGTAAACACGCTCCGTGTAAAAGAAGAACTCGTCCAACAGGTGGCACTGGTGGTGTTAGCGGGAAAATAATAACTCACGCCCTGGTATCGGCAGCGGCGCGCGGGGGCCCAACAGTGCCCCAAAGTGGCCCAAAGTGTGCTTAGTGAGGAAAGTTTTGTTTAACTTCATCCCGAATGAAGTTTAGTCTGCCAAAGAGAGTGTCGGCACGTGAACCCGAGTTTCATGGACTCCAAATGGGTTTGCCGGTTCCCGCAGAAGGAGCAGGAATTTCATGTAATTAAGAACCATTGACAGTGACTTGAACTAAGAATTTCTCTGTCCACAGAGAGGGGTTTTGGGTTTCAGGCGATGCTATATGGATGGCGTCGTCGACTCATGTCTCACTGGTGGCTTCTTGGCATCCACTTCCGTACACTATTTCTTTTTCAATTCAAGCCGAAGGACATTTTTCATTCGAGTTTTTGTTTGTAATTCCTCTTTTCTGTCGGTATTCCCATGTGTGCGTGGACTGAAGGATGAATGCAGAGCGATAAAAAGGAAGAACGTGTCTTATTTTTGGTTTCTTTCAGCTGGGAAGGAAGGAAACTAGGTTGAAACTTTGTCAAGGCAGGATAATGGGTGGATTTTCTTTTTTTTTCTGTGAAAGCAACCAACCCTTTTCTTTTGTGCTTTTTTGTTGTCGACCGGGAATTCTACTTGCTTTTTTTGTTGGACGCATATGAATGAAATGGAAATTCGGAGAACGTGATTCAGAAAGAGTCTGCCTGGGAACAGTCGTCCCATTCGTCCTGTTTTGGTTTTGTTCTCCTTCCGTTGAGTGTGTGTTTTTGTTGTTCTCGAGAAAGTTTGAAATCATGTTTGTGACTCTTTTTTTTTTTGGGTAGAAAAATTAAATGAAATACGCGACGGATGTGGATGAGAGAAGAATCAAAAGTTTTCGATGTTTTCATAGTGAGTCGAGGGCATTGTAGTCGAATGTTGCCATTGCCAGTGCACGTTATGTTGGTTTGATTTATATGGTTTATCCTTTTGTGTCATCGCCGAGAAATTGAAACTGGAGGTACTTTGTACAAGTTTATTTTTCGAACAAAATAACTAAAAGGAATGTAATCAACTGCAAGTTGGGCAAAAGTAGCGAACCGATGTTTCTGAATTGAGACAAGTTTGGTTCAAAGGATAGACGACTGTGTGGGAATAAATTTGTTGCAGTTGGTTTAGTCGCTTTTAAAAAGTTTGATGCACCAAAAGTTTTCGGTCTTTGAGGAACTTAATTTTGGAGTTGATAGTCAAGCAGTTGTTGCATAGGCTCCTGCAAAAAGGACAACGCTTTCAATTTGTCGTAATTGGCTTTAGTAGAAGTGGCTGTCGGTGTTCAAAGGCAGCGAATTCTGTCCTGTTCCTCAATTATCAGGGAGTTCTTCTTTCGCTCCACAATTTTCATCAAACTCCTTTTTTTCGGGTTAGGATACACTCTTTTGGAGTAAATGCAGCTGGTCCATTGTACCGTCAGTGGTTTCCTACCCATTTTAGTGAATTTCTTCGGCTTCTGGAGGAAGCCAAAATTCCACTTAAGCGATGAGAGGATATAGGCTTTCAATACAACATCAGCGAAGACCATCAGATCCCAGCAAATGAAGGTAAATAATCCGAAATATCTGCGCCCTTCATTCAAGCGTTCCAGTCAGTGGTCGCACTTAAGTCTAGGATTAGAAAAAAGAAAGTGTCCCATAAAAACGCCAATAACTTGTCTACAGTCTTCCCTGCAAAGAAACAGCAATAATACCTCTGATTTTTGTTAAAGATGTTAGAAAGCTTCGCGCCGCACATAATTGTGTTCGTAAAAATCCAAACGTCAATAGAAGCCCTGATCGAGGACGCAGCAAGGTCCAATTTAGGAAGACCCCGCACAGGTTCAGTTCCCGAGAAACTATTCTCTTAACCTTGCTTAATAATCTCATCACGACGCTCATTTTCCGCAATCAGACTGTGACCTGCGACCGAATTCAAAGACTTCTTGCATTCCCGAGCTATTTTAGAACGGGCTACAGGCTCAAACAGGGCCTGAGGCGCAACATGGCTGTCGCTACAGACGCAGATATACTCCGAACCAGCCAGCCGTTTATTAACAAAATTTCCGGTAGCTGTGGGAATGGCGTTGACTTTAAAAACGAAGCAGGCTTGCCTAACGAGTAGTAAGGTCTTCTTCTGGCCTCAACTAACAAGCTTCTCTAGTAAGCCCTCTACTTACCTGACAGCTTCCAGTCGATCACTCTGAGTCGTGAAGTCGAATGTCGTCGATTACTCAATGTCGCAGGCCGGTAACATTGACTAGTTCTGGAGCCTTTTGTTAAGTTTCGACTACACCCCAATCCAGGCTCAGACTTTGACATATCGATGATAAAGGGTCGTAAACTAAATGACATTCAAGGTCATCGAGATTCCAGTGTGGAGGATATCAAAAGTTATCAACAAGTGGGCATAAATCAGAGCTGAGCAGAGCCAGGCGTATTTGGGAAAGTTCCTCTGCGTTCTCTGAAGTATAATGAAGAAAGCTGTCACATGTCGTAGACCTTTTTGGGACCTTTTTAGGTTAAAGTTTTGATAAAATTAACCTTGCACAGAAAGAAAACTGTGAGCTCCTCTGCGTTCTTCGAAGGTTAATGCAGAAAACTGTCACACGCCGTAGACCTTTTTAGAAATTCCCCAGTTTTGATAAAATAACTCTTACACAGAAAGAAAACTGTGTGGTCCTCTGCGTTCTTCCAAGGTTAATGGAAAAGTCGTTCACACGTAGTAGACCTTCTTAGATTATAGTCCCCCAGTTTTTCTATAAGAAGAATTACACTGCCAGAAAACTGTGAGCGCCTCAGCCTTAAATGTCTTCAACTTGACACGCCTTCGTCAAAGGAGTTTTTTATTTAAAAAAAAATTCCGTCTATTTTCCTTTTTCGGAGATGTGAATTGTGACGCCTTTATCACTGTCTAAGTCAGATAGGTCACAAGACACTACCCTTAATCTCGTAAAGAGAAAGGCCCATTCGCAACGACCCATAGAAAATGTCCAGGGCTATCTTCGTGTTAGAACGACCAGTCTTTGGCCATAGTGTGTTGGTGAAACCAGATTCTGATGTGGAGTCGCTCACAAAGATTTTTCGCGCATGTTGTACCTTAAAAAGAGGTTTCATCCTCATCCAATCTCTCCAGGCTTACAGACAGACTTTAGGACCGATTCTCTTCCAATTTTGGTAGTAATATATGGCCGTGCCAGTCACGCAATAAAGACTGTCTTCAGAGTTGGTAGAAACGATTTTATACCCCATTGAGAAAAGCTCCATCAGTACCAGGCTATTTGAAGCCATCAGTGTTAAAACATTTTTCATAGTCTATTCTGGTAGCACGGCCGGTGCATACCGGTATTTGGGACTTTTATCAAGCAACCCAATCTTTCTCTGTTTAAGTGGGAAAAAGCTGAAAGTCTCAGTGCTACCGTAAAAGCTTCTAAGCGACGTCAGTTTCATTGGTTTCGCTCTGGTCCAATGATCATTCGACAGGTATCTACACTGTTAGCGGAAGGCTAATAGGACACCTCCGACACCTCCGAAGCGAAACAATCCCTAAGTAAAAAACCTGTTAAAACCATTAGCAACATTATTGGGACAAGACGTCACTCTTGAGGTACCCCATATGGACTAACAACTCTTTCCCCTTACTCTACCTTTAGTGGGAATGGGCCGAGGTTATGCTAGGTTTTGTATGACAGAGTAGAATTTCATACTAGGAAGACTAGGGTCCATCAAGATCACTAGAAAGTGGATCTAACCTCAAACTGAAAAAAAAAAAAAACTCAGAACAAGACTTGAAATTTGTATGGCATCGAGCCAGTCGTAGGCAAAGCGTTGCAACCAAGGGTGTCAGTCACAAACGCATTTTGAAAATACCTGCACAAAAATTCGTTACCAAGTCTCTCAGTGTTGGTACAAAAAGACCAAATTCACAATTCCACCCTTCGTTGGAAGACAGTCGTCATGTGATTGTCGCAACTACATGCTTAAAGTGACAGCCTCCAAGATAACTTTAAATTAAAACACTCTTCATGTGAAGTATAATTAAAATGTGTACCCCATCTCTCTCATACTCTTTTGCATCAAATTTCTATAGGGAAGAAAGTGAGAAAACCCTCCAAAAACCATTTTAACAGACACTGTTGGACCAGCACCACTACCCACGCGTGCAATTGAACGTGAACGTGAACGAAAAAAAAAAAAATGTAATTAAACAAGTCAAACAGATATCCTTCCGTCCAATGTGTATACAGTCCTGGCGGAGTTCCGTTGGGCATTTAATCAGATATCCACAGCATTTAATTAAAAACTAAATTACATTTATACGCTGCAATTTCCCATCGCTCGCACACACACACAGACGAAATTCAACAACAAAAATTGCAGAAACCCTATCCTGGGACAAGGTGATTAATTGCATATGCCTGATGTATGCCCAGGTGAGACTGAGTGTATGTCTGCCGTATCTCGACATCCCGCCATAATGACGATGATGAATGGACGACGGTGCCAATTTTTATTTTATACCATAATATTTACTTTATCTTCGAGTCAAAAGCTTTAAAGCGTTCCTTATTCCGCCAATAAATTTAATCAGAAAAATTTGATTTCATCCTTTGCCTGCGTTTGTGTTGTGTCTGATGCCAGGTTCGCAAAAAAAAAAAGAGCCATTTGCAGCAGCCTAACACTGCCCGCAGGGTAATTGAATTTTATGGACGCGCAATAATAGAGTGAAACGGAAATGGTTCAAAACCGGTTGATTCCACCAAAAATATTTCATATTTTTGTCCTGTTGGCATTGCCTTCCCTGGGCTACACCTAACTGCCTGCCTAAGTGGTGTCGGGGGGGAGTTGGAATTTATATTTTATTACCCGCCGCCCATGAGAACTTAACCAATTGAGGTGGCTCTCTGTGGTTTGGGTTTAATGGACTGTCAAAGTGTTAAAACGCACAATGGTCTGCGGTGCCTGCCACATCGATCCAATAAACGTTTATTCGATCGCTCAGAGTTGACCGGGGACGGGGGGAAATGGATTTTTTGATTGGTTCGGTCCGATTGCTGATGTGATTGAGTGAAATAAAATGTACAATACCCCACACTGACACCGCCAATATTGGTATGTTTCCGATAATTAATGCGAATGAATTGGTAAAATAATTTATATTTTTTATTTCAAGGTATAATTTGTCGCTACTGGGTAGATAAGTTTTGATTTATTCATGTTGTTGGTGGGGTTTCAGTTAAACAAACGAATAAAGAAGGGCGAAATGAAAAAACGCGTTAATTTAATTTGTATTGAATCAGTCACAATTGAAATTAAATCTGCAGGACACTGTTTAAATTTAAACTAGAGCTGTAAGTGGTTGACAGGCGTTTTTAATTACATAGGGGTGTGGTTGTTAATGTAGCTCTTTACAAAAGCTTTGAATACCAAGAACTCCGTTGCGGAAATAAAGGGTGGGCCATCTAGCGCTTTCTTTTTAAGTCATAGGTTATTTTGACACTGACAGCTGTTTCCCGCTCGAAATCTTCCCAGAAAGTCAGAATCATACCTCAGCGGAACGAAATGAGTCGCTTTAGGCTTAAACAACGTTGGGGAATATTGAAATATTTTTTTCCAAAGTGAATGCTGTGTAGCCCAAATAGTGGGTTTTTTGAAAAGAAGTTTTAGCCGAAATGAAGCACACACCTGCTGTACGCGAGTTTGTGCAAAAAGTTCGTGAGACTGGTATGCTAAGTTAACACAATCGACTTCCAAGATCGATTTCCACGGTCAGTTTATAAATCAATTCCCACGATCGACGCCTTAAAGTTACCCACAGAAGACACCCGAACCAAACCACATGTGCGCATAACGATAGGACAAAATCCGATCCAAGCCACTCGTACGCAGGACGAATGTGACGATAAATAGTCTGCTCTAGATAATTTACGATCACCCACTTGACAGCGTCACCAGCGCAACCAAATAACAACCCCAAAACATACACCACTCAAACATATAAATAGACAACACAATCACCAGGGAGGCAGTTCAACCCTCAGCCGACAACAGACAGGTCAACCGTCAACAATTAAAATATTAAATTTGTTTAAAAAATAAAGTTGAATTTGTTAAAAGTTGTCGTGTAAAATTAATTTGCTATAGTGGACAACACTCATGGTCCCCGTTGTCGTACGGTGCGCACAGACGAGAATGTGGCTGCTGTAGCCGAGAGTTTGAGACTCAATTCATTGGAGCATTTTTCTCTTTGAAAATGATCCTAGGAACCACGCTTTGGTCAACGGTGGCCGCTACAGAGCTATGTTAACCGGCTTATTTTTACTGAAAGACATGAATTTGGAAGACGTCTGGTTCATGTAGGGTGGCGCACCATGCACAGCACAGCTCATGCCACAATCGATCTTTTGCGCACCAAATTCCCAAATCGTGTTGTTAGCTGTCTTGACGATGTCAATTGGCCGCCTCGGAGCTGCGATTTGACCCCTTTGGACTTTTTTCGTGGAGAACCGTGAAGGACCGATTTTATGCCAACAATCCGAAAACGATTCAAGCACATAAGGCCAATATCATCCAAGAAATCCGTGAGCTACAGCCCGAAACCATCAACAAGCTCTTGGAAAACTTGAGTGACAGATTGGGCTACTGCGAAGCCAGCCGAGGCAGCCACTTGAACGACGTTGTGTTCCATAACTAATGGGAATACTAATAAAGCCATAATACATGGAAACAATTTTATTTGGCTCATTTTATTGCATTTTTAAAAATAAACTTGTATTTGGCCCACCCTGTAACTCTGTTTTGGAAATATGTAACAAACTTAGGCAGTGAAATCTTCTCTTGCGGAAGATTGGATAGTGGGCAGTTCTGTAGGGATGAGCATCTAGAGTATGGCCAGGCGTATTTGGGAAAGCTCCTATGCGTAAGTACAGAAATCAGTCACACGTCGTAGACCTTTCTCAGTGATAAGCCTCGTATTTTGCCAAAAGCACCCTCAGACTGTCAGAAAACTGTTAGTGCCACAGAGAGCTCTGTTAGGTAGACAGTTTCCTTGAAAGTACTACTTCCGACAAACAATTTTTGCTCTTTTTTTCAGATTGCATACTTTAGGACGAACAAATTCCTTTGAACGGACTTGGACAAGAATGTGAGTAGAAAATTGTTTAACTTATATCAATATCAAATAGAAGAAACTCAAAAACAAAACGTCTGCCGGTCTACAGTGCTCGTATGTTAAGAAAAAATAGTTGGCGTAACAGATCCTAGCTTCCAACAACCATTGGTTTTGTGTGAGTTTTTCGTTTTTGGAACGAAGGGAAGGGATCTACAGTCTTATGCCGAGTCCAAACGGCTAATTGAGAAGCTCATTCATGACATTTCTACTCTCGGATGTTTTTCAGACGTTTGCGAGAGGTGGCGCAGTCGTAAAAAAACTTAAGTCACTGCACCTGAAGGCAGTACTCGTATGTAGCCTATCGTAAATTGCAACTGCTTAACATTTTATGTTAATTCGCTGCCATTTTTGCATATACCTACCCAAGTTAAATAAAAAAAAAGTCATCGGAAATTCTATTTCTAGATTTATTTTAAATAGTTGACTATACGTGGTCTCTGTCTTTAATTTTCTTTGCTTCAGACGTCAGCTTTGATCTCAATATTGAGAATACCGACTTTCTATATATTTAGTCGTTGAAAAGCCTTTTCTAAAGTTTCTTCGCCGGATTCCAAAACTGGCGAAAGTTCGATTTTGTTATACGTAGCTTATTCGGCAGAAGATCGTATACGTCTAAGAAAAAAAAAAAACGGTTCGTCACAGGAAAAGTCATATTTCGTTACCATCCTTAAATATAAATGCCTTCTCCCGCTTTGCTGCTTCACAAGACGTATAATAGGTTAAATTTATAAAACAAACCGCTCCCGCACGGACCACATTGAAGGCCTTATAGCTATGGGTGATAGCTTATCCTCACCAAACAAGCTATCATGAAGATTGGAATTTATTGGGAATATTTCTGCGACGAAATTCAGAAGTTCTTAGCCAGAGACTTCTCAAGACTGTTTGTGACTCATGATAAAATCTTTCCAATCACTTTGTACGTTCTAAGAGCTTTTAGACAAACATTTATACTGAAGGCAGGAGCATAGGAAGAACGAAATTTATTGGCAGTCAAGCACTGTTTCTGCCCGCTTCTAAGACGGCTATACCAGATGATAGGCCAGAAAAATCTTACGCTGTTTTTGGCGAGTATCAAGTTTTATTTGATTTGCTCCATAAATAGTGTCACGCCTCCTGCTCAGTCGCTGCCAAAATTTCGTGCAGCACTTAGTATTTAACTTACTTTCGTATCATAATTTCAGCAGCATTAGCACCACTCCCTTGCACATTTTGCATAATAGATACTTCCAAAATACAATGAACGTCCGTATAACAAATTTCAAAGGTGAGGCTGTCATATATCCAAAATATTATGGTGCCCAAAATGAAATGGTTGTAGAGGAAGTTTCTCGTTCTGTTGTCCAATGCGGCTCACGTTTTTTAGTTTCTAAGATATTTTATTTGTACAAAATTTTGAACTCAAGATGTTAATCAATTCTGACATTACGATGATAGAGAAACTCAAAAAAGTGGGTCGCAAAATTCCGTCCGTCTGTCTGTCTGTATGTCCCGAGGCCTGGAGCCTAAGCGGCTGCCGGATTTCGTTCAAACTTCGGATTTGGAGTTTGGGGGCTTACAGTTCGGAGCTGTTTTTTTCTTTGCACGGTAACCTCAATATTAATGGTACTTCCCATATAAGATTACCAGCTTAATTTTTTAGAAAGCGGCTCTAACGAACTAAAATCGAATAACGGTACTTTTGAAATTTGGACATATCTCCAAAACGGTCCATACGATTGTAGCAAAAACTAATTTCTAAGGTAATATGGTCATATTATAACTTAATAGCAAACTCAGTTTTCCTCTGTATTATCGTAAAATGGATTTTTGAAAAATTTATTTTTTTTTAAATTTAGTTTTCTTTAGTTTACCTGAAAACGCCAATAACGATTTTCACCAAAATGCAAACTTAGAGTGAAATTTATGTTTTCAAAATCATAGCGTCCTTAATTTTCACCAAAAACGCTTATTTTAAAAATGCGCATATCTCGAAACCCCCATTTTCGATTTCGATAAAACTTTAAAAACCAAGTAATGCTTACATCCGGAACAATAATTTATACTCGGTTTTTAGCTAAATAGTTAAGCAATAAAGTTTTTCGAACTAAACATTGCAATATTGTCTGCCAAATTTTCCAAAAACTGCTCTAACGATTTTAATCAAAATACATATTAAATATAATATAAGTATTCTAAATAAGATCCCGTACTTAGTTTTTCTCAAAAAATTCAAACAAATCAATTTCTTAAATATTTATCAAAAATTACTACCCAAATCCCGATCTGTGTTCACATATCTCCGGGATATTTTTGAAATAATAACAATGCCTACTTCCAATGAAAATTCAATAACAGCTACGTAAAACTTCAGGCCATATTGAATATACACCCTAAAAATAATTCCAACAACTAGGAGCTTTCACAATCAGCGCAACTCCCACTTCATTTGCACCAAAGCTTTCGATGAACGAGAAAGTTACGTTCGACCCAGTCGTAAACTTTAGGGGTATTTGTGTGGTTTCCGTGGACTGAACCTGTGACCTCTCGATCAGTCCTTCAGCATATTAACCTGCCTTAAAAGTTTTTCATTCAACATCTTCAAATCATAGAGGATACTCACTGACCTATGTTGATGACACTTAGGATCGACATTTTTTGTCTGTTTGTATTATTACATACGACCTACATGACCTAGTTATATCAGCCTTTGTATTTTGAGCTCTTTAGGCAGGGCAAACGTCGCTATTAGTCCCTTGTTTTTTTAGTTTTCTCCTCCTCCTTAGCACTCCATCGATACACCATACAAAGCCGACTGCATTTTTGTACAAGCGGTCCAAGGGCATTAAAAAGCAGAAAACGCGTCTACATCATTCCCTTGTGCGTTATCGTTGCATTGCGTTTTATTAGCTGAGGGTCTACACTCTACACCAGCCTGCGGACAGCGTATGCTAACAACTGTCAACTAAAGTCCGTCTCTGTGTACCGTACCCCGTTTTCCAGCACAGGCTAGTTCCAGAGAAGAAGCGTTTCATTAACACCGGTGCTGTCTAGTAATAATGAGTATTCTGTCAGGTTTTACATTATCGAAAGCGACCTCTATTTCGACTTATAATTTTCTGACAAACTCGTAGTCACAGACAGATTTTAAAGCCTAGTCTCACCACAATTGCATAAATGTTGCATATCCCTGATTCTTCGAGGAGGAATCTACAGTTCTCCCAGTCGGTCTATAGACTTCAGAAGCCTATTTGTCGAAAACGATTGCCAAAGTAGGAATCATCTTTGTCAGTGTTTAGTATACAAAAAACAGAGAGTGAGTATAAACTATTTTCAGAGTTCGAACGGCCGGGCGTAAGATGCGGGCGTTTGTTATTTGATTACCTAATTACTTTATTACTCATGTTTAGAAAGAAAAGAAAAAATGAAACTGTTTAAATGTAAAACCACAAAAGTTTTTAATAACTTTCGTAAAGAAAATTTTCCATATTTTTATATTTTATTTTTACAACGTCACAGTCACTGATGAACAATCGAAAGCAACTAAATGACAGCGCAAGCAATCGTTCCGCCAACAATTGTTAATTTGTTACAACAATTGCTAAACATTTTTTTCTGCCATTCTTTCCAAACAGATTTCTTCCAAAAGTTTTCTGGCGTTTTTTCCATTTTCAGAAATGAAGAAAACGCCTCAAATTGTGGAAAGATTGCCAGAAAAGTCAGGGGTCAGATTCTGTAAGTCGAAACGATCAAACCTTTTCGTGCGCACGAATGATTTGGCATATGTTACACAAGCAAATTTCATCGTCCACACGATAAAGTTTGAACGTTTCGCCTACGAGAATGCCGACCCAGGCTTTTTTCCTAGGAAAGAAGGAAAGTTTTCTGGCAATTTTTCCAAAAAAAATTCTTTCGTAATTTGCGGGGGTCCGATTTTATGTATACCTCAGTGCCTCAATATAATTTCTCATAATACATGAGGATTTTAACCAAATCATTTCATTTTTGAAAAGAGCTGAGTCTTCCACTATACTCACACTCGTCCTCTAAACCAAATTCTATAAGCAATTGCATCAATAGTTTTTAACGCTTTTCTATTCTCGAAAAATTAACTAATCTTCAAGCGCATAAGTATATCTGAAAAGTCTAGTATGTATTTCTTGCAGAATTCCAAATAAGTGGTTATTGGATAGAAGTGGTTGTAGTCAGTTCAGTTTTAATACTGATTTTCAGTGCAAAAGGGTCGCAATTACTTCGTGCCGCGTGAGCCTCCCTCGCATTAAAAGTTACATACATGTCCCATTTTTCTGCAACAGAAACTGCATCTGCAAGTACAGGCTTAAGCTCGATTTCACATGACATATCTAAATATGGGTTCTCCCTAAAACTCCACTCAAGGGTCGATTTTTGATGAATATCTACAGGCTAAAGCTCGATTTCACATGACATATTTAAATATGGGTTCTCCCTAAAACTCCACTCAAGGGTCGATTTTTGATGAATATCTGCCAGATTTAACTAAACAACTTAATTGTCCAATATTGGGTATTGGTTAACTGATCGTAGCTTTGACAGGTGTCAAGCTGTCAACGATTGACGGATTCGATATGTTGGCGTTAACATATTCAAGTTTCATAAAATCTTTTCCAAACAACTTTTTTCCCCAAATTGAAACATTAAGACAAGATAAATGTTTCGAAAATCAATTGTTAAAATAAATTCTCGTATCGAAAACCTCTCCACTATCTTTTTAATCAGCAATGTCTCATGGACTAAAATGCATTTGAAAAATAGGTCAACAACTCCAATGTCCGTTAAACTCTTTCGACACTCGAAACCATAAAAGACGCACATCTTCAAGACCCAACTAAAATAGCAAACGCGCCATAAATGTACTTTAATAATATAACGTAATTTATTTTATTTAACATTATTCTTAGTGCATGTTTCATTTTGTTTTTTGTTATCATCTTTTTGTTTTGCATTATTTTATTTATAATAAACAGTGCTGTACAATATAAATAATAGGTTCATGTCAATAAATTAACTATAAATAATAATAATAAATTTAATATCATCAATTTTACTATTATATTCGATTAGATCTTAAATTAAAATATTTTACTTGGTTTCTTTTCAATAAAAATCAATTACTCTTAATACTTAGTCTTAAATTGTTTGTTCTTTGTATTCATAGCTATTTTGCGACGCTTTCTTGTAATCTGCTTTCTATTTCGAATATACCCATTTTATACGTATGCAATATGTTATATAATAAATATATGTTTTATTTATTTATTAATTTTTGTATGTAGAATGATTGATTTCATTTATATATATGTAGGCTGATTGAAATGAGGCGGACTAAATATCATTCTTTTTCTTGGTTTCTGTTATAGGTACAACTAGTAATATTGTTTTATATATATCATTAGATTATTTTATAATACAGTAATACTTATGTTAAGTTGTATATGTATACATATATATATATATCTTTTCTTTTAAGTATATATTAAATTACATTTTTATTTTTTTGTTAAAAAACCGAATATCAATTGTGAATGAACAACATGTCTTTGGGTAGTTTTAAAAATGTTTATTCATCATCTACATTTAACAAATCTAGGACAAACATCCAAATTTATAAAAAAAATCACAAAAATTTTAAGAAGAAAACACGTTAAATTACAAACTGCACAACTTTGAAGACAAAATTATTGCTTCCATTTCGAAAATACCTCTAAACTTAATTTTAAGGAATAGCATTTACTTTATGAATAGAAATCAGATTAAGGTTCTTAGCGAAATGAGGCATCAATGGAGAAGGGAGGGAAATTATTCAAAATACATTTATATTTATATTTAAAGAAAATTTGCTTACATTAAAAAGTAAATTTCTTTAATTTTCGCCTTTAAAAGCGAACCCTGGATTTCCTTTTTTTCGCATTGTTGTAAGTTTTTCTTGTTTTTTTTTTTTAAATAATCTTTTTGATTCGTCAAAATTGTGTTTGCTTCTGTTTGTAGAGTTGATTTTAAATAGTTAAGCGCATTCGTTTATATTATACGTTCGGGAGTGTGGGAAATTTTAAATCTTACTTAAGGGGGTTTTCGACACTGGGGCTTAGAAGAGGGAGGTTTTTTTTTAAATAGAACACTTCGTCACATAAGCCCACAAAATTAATCTTTAGTCTGATTGGACGTTTTTTTCGTATACTTTTTGCAGTGTTTTTCGAACTTCATATATACATTTTGAAACATTTTTTACTTCATGCTAGTGAACTTCGATTGCAGGTTTAAATATTTTTAACAGATGTCACTGTAGCACAAATATTATTATACGTATAGCTGATGAAGCTGTGAAGCCCCCTTTACAGCTCGGGGCTGATTCGTTTCGAGGAAGTGTCCCACTACGGGCGTAACTCCCTCTTATTTGTTTCCTCTTCAGAATCTGTCACCTTTTTAGTTCCAACCCAAGCTGCCTCATCAAGCGCATTACTTCCCTTCCATTTTTTCTGACTTTTTCGTTTCATCGTAGATCGGAACTACTGTCCGATGACCTGTCGCTTTTTAGTTTCATCAGAGCTCGGAATTACTGCTCAACATAGGAAGTTAAGCTGTTCGAAACTAACACCAAAAATGGTTCGGTTGCTTTTTCGTTTCATAAAAGTTCGCATGTACTTCCCAACGAGACAGTTAGAAGGAAAGGCATACTTAGCGCTCTAAAAAACTTTTTATTTCCGAACGTCTCTTGAGGATTTATAAACGATTATCTTAACCACCGTGAGCTGTTGTATGACATCACAGAAGGGCCAAGACCAATTGGACGAGATCTCTAAGAGATTTTAGGGCATACATGGACAGAGATGCCTGAGAGTCGCCTTTTTGCTATGGCTAGTAATAGATATAGTCGCTGTGAACGAAAAACTGTGAACGGGGTAATCAAGGCGAGTTCATCTTTATCATGAAAGACTGGTATCCAAGGCTGACAAAAACTGAGTTTTTCCCTCTGATAAAGAAGAGGATTCCGACTAAATTGCATTTTCAAAATGGGCCAGTGGTGCTGACCACCTTTAAACACGAAGATCACTTTTTGGCGACAGATAAGATTTGCACCGAAACGAACTGCTTAGGGCATAATATCCCAAGCCGGAGTTTTCTACGGTACCAGATGAAAGCTTTTGCAAGTAACTCTCGTCATTCTCCTGTGTGCGAGATTTTTCCCAACTTACAAGACGGATGAATCCAGGAAGCTAACAACATTTACGAAAGTGCAGAGCTTTCCAAGTCACAAACCGAACCGTGTCGGAACCACCAAAGAGGAAGTCTATGAGAAATAGGCAGCAATTAGAGCGAAAAAAGCAACCGCCGATGTAACGTAACAGTTCAATGAAGAGCAGCCTTCCAAGAACAACAAAGATCCGAATGGACGCGTTCTTTTAATGCTGTAGATCGGGAACTACAAATTGAAACATTTGATAGAAGTTGTGACTTCACACGAAAAAGCCGACAAAATGTCAACGATTGATCATAACTGGAAGCGACTAGGCTTCTGCACACAAGACGAAAAGAGAGCGAAATATAGGATCTATAAAAGACTCAAGAACTATAACTAGAATCCCCGCTCCACCAGAAGACGCATGTGCAAAAAGCCGTTCCAGAGGAAAAACAAGGAAAAACCATTCTTGACTGGAATACAAAAGGTTCCGGCTCGGCTGCTGTCGTTTTGAAGGGTATTTTAGTAAGTAGGAGACAGTGGAGTACTTCGAAAAAGGCAAAAAACCTTCTACAAGTTATTTGATGTCTCATTTAACTGCCTGATGGTTGTTGTCCCAACTAATCTATTCTTAACATTATTGAGCAGATTTTCAGCCCACAGAACTCCTTCTGCTACAACCCCCCTTTGCAAAACCTAAAACTTCCCAACTGAAGCTATCTAAGTGCGATACAATTTCTATTTCTATTTCTATTTAATATCCCGTATTTTTCGTGTATGCCGTTTCTATGATTGTTTATTCTACGATACCTACTTTTTGTTTATGCGTCGCATATTCGTTACATTATTACTAATTCTTTTTACAATACAAATATTTAATTTTTTTTTTTCCCATTAACTACCGTCATCTATATCCATGTTTTCACAAATGCAAATGTTTAACAATTAAGCAAAATATTTGTTTTTCTTTCTATAGTTTTCTTTTTTTTTTTTTTTTTCTTATACAGGCAGGCCAATACTGGAGATATGTTTTATGTTTACACAAGTTTTACTTATATTTTTTTCTTTTATGTTGCTTTGCTTCCCTTTTCAATGTTATATACTTTCTTTGCAAATTATACCGTAAAATTTATGTGAAAATTAACCGAAAGCATACATAACCTTAAATTTAATTTAGAAGAAAAAAAAAAAAAAATTAAAAAAATTTACTGCGCGAATGGATTGCGTGGATTCGCTCCGGGTATGTCCAAGTTGCCGCCAGTCGTTTGATAGGTTCCGTAGCTATTGCCGGTTCCGTTTTGTGGGTTCATTTCGTTTAACCTAGTGTTGGACAAGGCGCGAGGTATTGGATTGCTGGGCACGCCGTGCGGTGCCAAGTGGGCGGTTTCTTCAGCCACCTAAAGTGATGCATTAAACAAGGACTGCTTCATTGTGTGAACAAATTTGTACTAACCTGATGAGGATCCTCGGTGGTGGGAATCTCCTTGATGAACCCTTGGTCTTTTCGGTAAAAGTTGATGAATATGAAGGCGCCCAAGACCACCAAACACATGACGCCGTATCCCCGGAATGTGGCAGTAGTTCCGTAGTACGTGACAAACATTCCGCCAATAATCGCACCGCATCCTCGTCCCAGTCCGTGGTGGATGCCCTGGAGAACGCCCTGGGCGGAGGCCCTCAGGTGCTGCGGGGTGTTGTGAGCTATGTACGAGCACGAGGCTGCCCAAACGGCGGCATGGGTGATTCCCTGCATGAGTTCGAACGGCAGCACCCACCATGGGTTTCGGAGGTACGAGATGTACAAGAACCGCAGTACATTTCCGATCAGGCCCAGGCACAACACCTTCACGTGGCCGATTTGGGTGATCAGGCGGAAACTGAAGAAATAGGCGAAAATTTCCGACACGTGATTAATGACAGATGCCACACCGAAGAGAGTTGGCGAGCCTCCGTAGTCTTGCAGATGCCAGAAGAGGAACGTGAATATAAGGCCGATGCCGAATCCCATGAACCAGGCTACAAACAGAAACGAAGCGCACTTCAGGTCCTTGAAGTGCTGCAGCACTGTCAGCCACTCGGGCATCTGTTTTGTTGTTTGTGCAAACATTTTCGACTCTGCTCCCAAGTTCGGCTGGTGGAGGGGTGCTACTCCGCTAGATGCGCCGCCACTGCCCACGGCCAGTGATGGCAGGTTCAGCTGGGCGGCGAGCTGATTTTGCATTTCGTCCTCGGCAAATCGGTTAGGGTCTTCACTCGCCGTTGGCTTCTGCTCCGGCTCTGTGTAGTCGTATTTGAAGGTTATCTGCGTGGCCGTCAATATGGCACAAGTCATCAGGACGGAGAATGTTGCGAAGCAGATGGTGTAGTTCTTCTCTTGTCGTTCGGGGCCGCAGGGATGATCGGGGAAAGAGGTCGAATGATCGAGAGCGATGCCCACGAAGAACATGGATATGCCCCATCCTAACGAACCGAACATACGCTGGTGGCCATATTTATCTGCATCTTCTCCGAGTAGGGTGATGACCGCCGAGTCGGCCAGGGTGATCGCGGGAGCGCTGAAGAATTCGCCGATCAGAATGAGCAGCAGCAGCAGGAAGAACGCCTTTTGAATGTCCTGCAGTAGGGAGAAAGGAAAATAATTAGTTTAAGTCGCTTTGTGTTTCTGCACTTTTTTCTGACGCAATCAAAATTGATTCTTTTGGAAGTGTGCGCTTAGTCATCGAAGCGCACACTTTCTGAACCGGCTCGAAATGTGTGCGTTACCGCATAAACCATATGAGCTGACAAACGGCGACGTTAAGCAGATAAAAAAACGCAACTTCGCAGATCTCTGATAAAAAATGTAATTTTTTCTTTGAGCACATAAGTGTGCGCTTACACATTTTCTCAACTTACCGGTGTGCGATAAACCATGGACGAAAATATCGGGCTAACGTAATCCCTATGATGTTTGTCGTCGTAGTTGGAAGCAAAGTTCACATGGATAGGCGATATGCCAGCATCGATGTAGGGAAATGCTGACCGACGTTGCCTTTTCACAGGCTCCTCTGGCCTGTGGGCATGTTTCTCAAACAGCTCAGTACTAGTTTCGAACTCATGAAACGGTGTTACATCCCTCCTGACTCGTGTAGTCGTTAGCACGAAATCAGTCCTGTTTCTCATCTCAATGCACTTGACGGCCTCGGGCTGAATGAATCCCAGTGGTAATGTGAACAGAACCCAACAGGCTAGCGATCCAAGGAGCAACTTTTTTCCTTGCTTACACCTGAAACATAAAAATGAATTCTTCAAATGGTTCGCATATGTTTTGGGCATCATACCTATCGGCATAGGATCCCCAAAATGGTGCCGACAAGAACTCGACAAAAGGCCGCATTCCTATCAGAATGCCACACTGGCCGGGGTTCATGCCCATTTGTTTGAAGTAAACCCCCATCAGGGGAAACAGCGATCCGAAGGCTGAATAGAAAAAGAAATAGAAGCTCTTCACGGCCAACAGTTCCTGGTCGACAGGACCGAAGAACATCTCAATGATATCGGATTTGCCTCGTATTTTGTGCGTAGCCTCCTTAGGCTCGGGGTACCTGAAAGCAAAAGTTTATGTCACAACGTAATATTCTTAGGCACTAAATTTCAGCCACTTACAGCGTGGGATCAACTTCTCCTTCAGCGTCTACATCTACTCTCGGTCTGGCCTTTACTCCGTACGGCTGTTGAATACCCCCAGCAGGGGCGTTTTGTCCATAGTCGCCGTAACCACCGGTGGTGTCCTGCCCATACCCTCCGCCATAATTACCGGACTGGTCGTAACCCGCCTGACCGTAACCTCCGGCCTGCTGGCCATAGGCGCCACCGCCGCCCTGTTGGCCATAGCCTCCCCCTCCGCCGCCACCATACTCGTTGCCATATTGATCCATGGGTGTCCTCCTTTTGCTTTTGCTACTGGCTTACAGTACAGTCTATTGCTTTTGATGCCGGGAACGGACGATTAAATTCCTTTTGTTCTGCTGTTTCTCGGTGAAGTGGATTCTATCTCGGGGTCGTGGCTTCTCTATTCTCTGTCACGGTTGTGTGTCGTCGTCGGCCTGTGTACTTTTCAATTGTTTCTCTAGGATGGTGTCTGTTTGTTGTTGGTTGTGTCCTTTAAGTTTTGCTATTTAAAATTCACCCTATGGAAGAAATTAAAAAAAAAAAAAAACGTTTTACATTGGAATTTGGTGCGTCGCAGGCGGTAGACCTAACTACCGGCTTTCCGGGAAGTAATTGTGTAGGCTTGCGGAATTATGGGCGCTCATTTGTATTCATATAAGGGGACTTTAGTATCTCGGTCCGGGAGTTATTGTTACATTTTTGATGAATGGTGTCCTTCTGCATAATCAAAAGGAACCGTTGACTCAAAATATTGTGTACAGCTTGATGCAAAATGTCTGTTTTAATTGAGTTTTAAAGTTAAAATGTCCTGGGCATGCCAAATTATCTGGGTCCCTGCTGATGTACTTGTTCATTTTCACATGAGTGACTCTTGGAAGCAATTCAACAATTTTGTTTCCATCACTCTGGCCCCCGTGCGTAACCATTTAAGAAGATTTGGCAGCTTTCCTTCGCTAAAAGCAATGCCCCAGAAAAGCATTAAGAAGGTCTTAGTGTGCGCTGATGGGGTAGGAAGTCTTTTGCGGCAGTAAAAACTGGTAGACCGAAGGAAAATTACTAGAACCGTAAATAACGTTCACTGTATTATTACGCACATTTATTTTTACGTGCAGAATGAAGGAAAATTGAAAGTGACGGAAATTTGAATAGAAAACTGCGTCACGCGCATGTTTTGCTTCGAAATTCTGTCTTATTGACGAAATGTTTTCGTACTCTGTCCACCACAGGAGCCGCTGCACGAACTGCATCCTGAAACTTACATTTTTGAACGGTTTTTGAAGTATTTCGAAGAATTTCAGCTCGAATCCCTTGAATTGCAGGCTTGATCTTGGCTTCCAAAATTGGAATCACTGTTGGGTGGACGGCGACTTAAAATGCTCCAGTGATGTTGAATCACACCACCTTGGAGGCACAGCCACAGATTCATTTCTTGAGGCAATGTTGTCAAGGAATTATTCTCCCCTCAATAACTGAACGGCAGTATGTCACCCAATTAATATGTCAACACAGTATACTCTCTACTCAGTTGAAAATCTTGACCAAATTTGTTGACCGTTTTAAAACGTCAACCAGGAAAAATGTGTCAAAAAATGTGTGTTCTTTAAATTTTTGTGAAAACTGTCAACAGATGAAAAGTAAAATGTCACCCTCCAAAAGACGGTGCGTATTTTTTTCATCTGTCAGTTGAAAAAGTCGCAACGGTCACAAAAATGTTTTATGGGTTGGGCCCTTTGAAATGAAATAATTTTGAGCTTCAAAAAATGTGTCAGTTGACAGACTGACTGTGTGAGTGTTGCCACATTGAAAGGAAAAACAAAGAACTGTACGAAGGACTTCTAAGTTCTAAGGGTCTTAAACCTTTCTACTTACAAAAAAAATTGCCAAACAGTTTTTGTTTACTTCTCACTTCTGTGTGTCGATCTTAGGAAACAAAAATTACAGAGTTTTTAATAAATGTGCTTACATTGTGCTGTTTATTTGTGCGAAATGACGTGTGCGAATGACGCGCTCGAGACTATTTTCTGTACTACCCCTTTCACTCAGTAAAAATCGGAATCTTCGACAAAAAGCTTTGAAAAACTCAACAAAGCGTTCGCACTGAAGCGTTTCCATGAGCTTTGAAATATATTTTTAGAGTCTTATTTTAGTTGACCGCAGTATTTAAGCCTAGTACGCTGCTGTTGCGAGACGAAATTTTCCAGTGGTCTTCAAATCGACAGCGAAACGTTTGCAAATAAAAACAGAGGAAAATGATTTGTGGACGCAGTTTCACCAGTTGGTATATAAAAATAATGCCGGAAAATATTTAACTGTCATTTTATGAATTAAATTTGTTTTGTATCAGCAGGCAAGCCTCCCACTTCTTGGGGTTAGAAATAGGATTTCCGATAATTCTAGTATGAAATTTGAATAGTACACATCCGCGATACTAATAATCATTTTTAGTGGAAACAAAAATGGCTTCCAAGTGTCCATGAAGCAATTAGCGTTTCAATTTCAAGCAATTGCAATTTGTGTTCCAAAACTTACGTTTTGATAAAGTTTTTGATAAATTTATTGCCCATCTACACTAGGCACAGCAATATTCGCGGGAAGAGCAGCCGGGCGACAGCTAGTTGGATATAAATTGACATTGGGCCTTACCAACAACCAAACCGCAAACTCGAGTTTAACTAATTTCGAAACTAACTATAGTTTCGACTTTTAATTTCTAGGTACCAACAATCAAAGTAATCGGAACTTTAACTACATCTGACTTTAAAGCAAAATTATAACAGTATAACTCAAAAGCGTTATAATTTTTTTCCAATTTAAGCTGCGGCTTGTCTTTATTTGCTGTCCATTTCATATTTCATATTTATTATTATAAACTTTAATAATGGGTTAGACTCGAGTCTCTCCGGATCGAAAGTTACAGTCTCGATAATCTTAAAGTCGAAGATAACTTGATTATTGGTTTTTTAATTTCGACTATTGCCCTAAAGTCGAGTCTAAATTTGGTTGTTAGCAAGGCCGAATTAAAATATTTTAACACGAGTTTTGCTAAATTCGCTGAATATTTTAAAAGGATTTAACAGCCCTACAGTTACCAGTAGGTTTAATTAAAAAATAATATAAACAACACTTTTCCAAACCCAAAAATGGGAAATAGCTTCTATAAGTTTGCAAGAGTTCTCAAGGAAACTCAGTGTGGGTCGTACGTCATTTAAAATAATTGCATGTTTCCACCGAACTGAAATCCGAAAATTCACTAACAAATATCCGGAGAATATTTCTATAGCACGTAACATTTTTTTTAAATGGAAGTAAGTGCATAAAGTGTCTCCTTTATTTTATAAACGAAAATCGAGATCCAATTTGTCCGCTTTCCCCTGAAAAATTCATGAATTTTGGGGTCGAATCGAGCGCCTGTGAACGAGCATTACGTGATGGAATTTATTTTCGTTTCACATGTACAGGGTGTCCGCCGGGAAGGTATATTACTTTGTTTTGCCGCCATTTTGGTAAACATTAGTCTTGACAGTTCATATTTGGCAGTCGTGAAGTAGACACGTGGAAAATTTATTATGGAAAAATATTCGATAAACCAACGTGTTTGAATCGTTAAAACATTTTATTAAAATCAATCATCGATTACTGTGACGATGACAAAGTTACGTGAAATTTTTGGGAGAAACAACGTGTCAACAAAACGCAATAGAGGGTCTCTAGGTGATAGGCCCAGGCACCTTTGCATCCATTAAAAGTTACAGTCTGGTGTGCAATTTGGTCAGGAGGAATCATTGGACCTTACTTCTTTGAAAATGAAACGGCGTAACGGTAACTGTGAGCGATATCGTGATATGATTGAAAACTTTTTAGCGCCACAACTTCATGTTTTGGGCTTGATTACTTCGAGACCTCTTTCCACAACAAGTTATTTCAAGAAATGGTGATGTTGATTGGCCTCCACGGTCACCTGATTCGACTGCTCCGGACTTCTTTTTGTGGGGATATCTGAAAAGCAAGGTTTATGCAAACAAACCAGAAACGCTTGAGCAACTCAAACAAAATATTCGTGATGAAATTAATGAAATACCGCGTGAAATGTGTGAGAATGTAATGAAAAATGTGCTCAAAAGGGCTCGCATTTGTGAGACTAACAGAGGCGGACATTTACCTGATATTGTATTCCATACACAATTGCCGACATTAAATAAAACATTTATCAATATAAGATCCATTCTCTTGCATTTAATCAAAAATTATAAACAAACAGAGTAGTATTACCTTCCCGGCGGACACCCTGTAAAATCAACTTAATGCCGTAAACCTATAGCTCGTTCACGGAAGTGGCGATTCGACCCTTGATGTTTGAAAATATTTTGACATCGAGTTTTTTTTTGTAAGTAGTTATACTTGAACGTTCCCATTGGGAGGTTGAAGTATCTAGTGAGGTAAATCTGATAGCAGGCTGACTTCGATGTGTCAGTTTTGATTGGCGTATGGCGTAGATCGTTCACATGAGCATTTTTTTTTTAGTTGTCGTCTATGGAGGGGTAGCGGGTACGGGCGAATATAGTCAAGAATTTCGTGACTCAGTACTAGCTGACGTAGGAAAAGTGGGCTCACGGAACAATCTATTTAATAAATTAAATCAATGCTGCAAAAATTAAGCGCATTTCTATTTAATTACGTGAAGGTTTAGCTAGGTTCTCTATATATGTTCAGAAAGAGCAAATCTTCTTGTTTCCACCCAATACTTTTTTTGGACCGATCGGCCTTTTTGTGGATTTTCGCCTTTACGGGGTATACAGTTTAATCGGCGTGGTGCTGCTTCAGCGTAGGTAATTGCTAACTAAAGCTGCTAACTGTAATCATTTTTGTTGCTTTGCAAAGCAAACATGTTTCCCCATAAATTTGACCCAACTTGCTCCACATCAACTCTAAAACATATGCCCTTCAGAAATAACCTCAAACCTGACTCTCACTTAAGCTACGATTACACACGCCACTTTTCATGTCATTATGACGTTAACATTTGTCCTAATTTTTCACTACGTGTGATCGCGTGTCAAGCTTCTGGTCACTCGGGCTGTCGCAGCGCACTCTTACGAAAGACACACGAGAGACGACCGAATGGCCGAATTCTTGGGATGTCAGCATGTCAAAATTTCCCATGAAAAATGACACGTGTAATAGTAGCTTTAGTTAGGTATATTTTATAATGATTTGGCTCTAAATTTTCTGGATTACCCGTCAAAATGTATTAGTTTTAAGCTTACTATTATTGTTTAGCATATAACAGCAAATTGAATAAAAATGAAATTAAACTTGTTAAAAGGCCAATGGTAACGAAAGCACGAACCAGAGACAATACTGAGACCACCAACTCCGGCCGATTTCCCGTTACTTAGCCTCGAGGTTGGCAGCATTTATTTTTGTATTTTTTGTATGTTTTTGCATGTCACACGGATTTTTTTTGACATAACACCGATAGGAAAACAAAATGGCGAATTTGAAAAAAAACTGAGGGGGCCAGCGGCAAGAGGATTGTGAGTTGGGGGTCTCAGTATGGTTTGTCTATGGCACGAACATTTTATCAAAACTCACTTGTGACCCATTGTGCAAGACGCTGTAAGCCGATAGAGCCAAATTCGGATACAGGCAACTCCGTTTTCTGAAAAAAGCTTGTCACGGAAATTGTTTTTCAATTATCCGAAGTTCGCTTAAAAGAAAATACGGCTTAAATGAAACAACAACTGCGGCAAAGAGGTGTTTCAGTTAAGCGGAGTCGACATCTTTTTTTTGTGCTTTTTAGTTAGTTAAATTTGTTACTATTTTCTAAAAATAATAACTTTTCACGCTCTGAAACAAAGTACATCAGTTTATTTAACTGTGTACTCCACACCGCTTGCAGATTCGGAGCAAGAATGTAGCACATTTTATTTTTTAACTCTTGCAAAAATGGATCCAGGTTACACAACCGATAGAAATAGAAATCTCACATAACTTTGCTACTATCTCTTAAACGCGGTTTCAATTTGTTCTTTTAAGCCAAATATTTATTTTCTATGGGCCTTACTAATAATCATTGTTAACCTCCACACTTAATATTTTGTAGGTCACAATATGTAATTTTGTATGGAAAATTTCGCCATAGTAAGTTCGAAAAATTTAGCCTGGACACTAAAACTGATTATAAGTATCGGGGTATGGATATTTGGCTTAATTATAGTCCGACTCGGATAGCAACGAGTACTAGCTAATCAAGCGTTGTAAGTTCACCTTTCCCAAGAGAAGTTGGTATTAACAAAATTTGAGCTATACATTCAACTTATCATTGTTCCGAATGTCTTTACAATTTTATTGTTGGCCCCCGGACTAACCAGAGGTATGGTCATTTCCAAATTCGGCGCCGAATAATCACAGGGTAGATCAAAACTTTGTTCTTGCGAGGAAAAGTCCCTTTTCAATAATAATTTCAATCGAATCGGGTATTTTTGATGCATCAGTCGGTCAGTAGATATTTTGTTTTGCCTGTCGCATAAAAAATGCAATGGTTCTCCATTTACACTTAAAATACTTAACTCCTTGGTATGGATGGAAACCCCAAAAATTATATTTCACGTTAAAAAGTCTTCCTGGAAGCTTCAGCAGATTTTCGAAATCATTTTTCTTAATCTTGCGTCGTGGGTGGCAGAATTTTTTAATTTTAAATCCCATTAAACTGTTTTATATAAAGGAATACTTCGAATCCACTCTTATTCAATGAAAACTAATCTGGTCTAGTAGACCAGTGGTCTACTTCAACTAATTCTTGGGGCGGAGATTGTTGTTGGGTACATGCTACTTCTTGCCGGGATTGTTGGCTCTTGGTTCCAATCTGTCTGATTTGTTCTTCGCGAAAGTTTCCGGTTTCTGAATAGCTTGTTTGAGCTCTCTGATTTTTATGCAAAATTTCGTCTTTACCCATTTTGAAACTTTTGGTTCACTTTTGTTGATGGTAGCTATACCTAATTCAACTCCTGCTTTATGGCTCAAAAGCTGCACTCTATCTAAAGCAAATGAATAAATCCTAGGTCGCTTCGAGAAAAAGGTCGTCGATCGGTACCGTTTTCTGTCAACAGAAGCTCTAGAGTAGGATCTTTATTGACAAACTCTACGATCTGTAGGTACATAAACGTAGATGTTGTCAAAAAAACATCAGTCCTTTGAGATGAAACATTATGTAGAGCAAATACTCTGTGACAACGCAGAAGAGGAAGACCCCCCAAGTAACAATTTGACTTCGGTAAGGTGCTATCAAAGCTATTTCACCTCCCGCAATATTAACTGCATAAGGTCTAATGGAAACACATTTGGCGCACTTTAATGCAAGTATTTACTTGTTTAAGACTTCCTGAACAGCTTGGATACCCCTTACCGAAACTTTATGGAAGCTTTATAGAGGCTCAAAAATGAACAAGAAAAATAAATTTTTCGTTTTCTTATTCTTTTATTTTTTTTTTTCCTATTATTAAATGTTATCCAACGACTTTTTGCAATTTTCATGGAGTTTACCATTTACGTACTCTTTATAATTTATATTTTACTTACATGTTCCGCACTGAGAATCGAACATGGGTAGTAGTCCAATACACTACCCCTAGGCTAATTCGTCATAATGCAGTAGCGGTGATAAATCTGAACTACTTGATACATTTTAGAGTTTCGTTAAAATTTGCAATAAACTTGCAGCTTACTCGGCCGAAGTTGTAAGCAAGACATTTAGTATTACCTAATTTATTTATGAGTGAAAAGTGTTTATTTAGAATCACATTATTGACATATTTTTCACTGTGCTAAAAGTGTTTTATTTTTTGTCCGATTCATTAATTATGGTTTCTTTAGACAGCTTTGATTCAAAATTAATTTTTACCTTTATAAAGCCTCCATATGTAAGTTAGAAGGAAGTACGAGTAAGTGCTTCTGTACAGCTTCCAATCGCAAGCGGTTGACTGCATGACAGTTCATTGCTTAATGCAATTCATCGAAGCAATTCACTTTCCACACATCTCCAGACACATTTTCAGATGTCTAATAGAGATCTTATCGAAGCTTAATTTCATATCCCTCTATAAAGCCTGTGTATATGCTTCGTAAAGGACTTACTGAAGTTATTATCGAAACAATTGCTTCGAAATAGATCAACTTCGTTTAACAAAGAGTATAGAAGCTCTATCGAAGCTGTTGCCTACAGAAATTACAAATCTGAACCTTACCGAAGTAAAATTGTTACTTGGGCTTACCTTAGGTGGCGCCATCAAGTGGAAGAAGACCTTAACCAACTTTGAGTGGGCGTTTTAACTGAGGCCCAGATCTACCCCGGACTGAAGCTCCACCCAAGTAGGTAAAGCTTTATGTAGAAACTAGATAAAAAACGATTTACCAGGGGCAGATTTCGTATACCAATTATCGCCTGGGCGATAACGATATTGTTTCTGAGACTTGGAGGCCATAATAAGTTACGTTCTGGCCGAATTTTTTCGACTACCATCAGCTTTCAGTGCATTTGTGGAAAATGAACTGCATTAGCTCTCAAACTCGTAATTTTTTCACTAAGTTCCTTGTTTTCGAGGTCTATCGACAACAATCGCCTTGAAAAGTTATGGAATGACTTGCCCAGTGCCCATGTTCTATAATCATCGCATCGATATATCTATCACAACAAATTGCTCCCAAGTTTTTTATGAGGTTATGCTTTCCCTCGGATTCGGTCGAATTTTGTTGTATTATTGTGCACCTCATATAGGTACCTAGAATTCTTAAACAAACAAAAACGCGAGTCAAAAGACAGGCGTAGGCTGCTATTCGGACCTGTTGCGCCAAATGTTTCTATTTAATATACCCACCTCGGACCCTACTTATCCCATAATGCAGTTCTAAGAATATTTTTATGAAAGGTCGACTAAAATCTCGGTCGATATTGGTCTCTGGATGGAAGTCCTTTTGTATGATGGACAGAAATGGGGAATCTACTTCTTTTTCCCATCCCAATCTGCGTCAAATATCTCGGCACAAAGCTAAATTATGCTAATCCTCCGCTCGTGTCCAACGACGCACCAACTCTATGCCATTCGGAGATCCAAACGTATGTCCATAAAAGCCTACTCTCGAAGATTCCCCACAAATTGCAAAATTCCGCTTTAATATCTTTCGCCATGGCGCACATAACGAAATGTTTTCTTTTTACCAACGGATTATCCCTCGGGATGTTTCCGTATCTGTTTCTAACCTGAAGGCGTTCGTTTCCCCACGCCTACCTCTTTTAATTGTAAGTGGGTAATCAAAATTTCGGATGCCATTAACGCACTTACAACGGGATCCTTAAATCTCCCATCAATGTCAGAGGGACTCAGTTTTTTTCTCATCTTTTTTATTGCTCACTTCTCGGGCAAACATGAATGGCCTTCCATTTCGATGTGTACGCATTTTCCCTTAGCCCTCCCCGCCCACAATCAGTCAGTCACCAGTCACACAGTCTGTTTTTCAATAAATCGAATAGCAGATGATGATGTTGATGTGACAAGGGGAAACGAAAATCGATGGATCAGCGAATGAAAGGAAGAATAAAAAACCTTTTGACATTCTTGAGTACAGCGGGACACTTGAGTAAGGCTCATTTATGTCGCTCGCACTGTTTAACATCTTGGCAGCCTCTCCAGATGATAATGACTCCACGCCAAGTTTCAATTATTCCCCTCTTGAAAGGATAATGCAGGCATTCCGATTGTAAGCGGACGAAGAGAGTAAATGTTTCCTTCGACGGTACCTATATGGGGATGCTCCTCGAAGCAATTACATAAACTACGCCAGAATGGGATTAGTTCGTCTTGGCGTCTGTTTTTTTTTTTTTCTTCTTGCTCCACAAGGATATTCACGTATGTACACTTGGATGTAGACACAATTACTCTTCAATGGCCCTGACGAAAATGTAAGCAAATAGATGTACCTATAGGCTATAGGTATCCTCCTATTCCGTTGAAAAGGATTTGCTGGTAGTTTTTTTTTTTTTCAAATAATGTAGGCAGGTGTACTCACTAAAATTGGGTATCCTTGGTTTTGAATTACAATATCCTGCTAACACATTATTCACTATTTTTAGAATTTGTTCACCTTTTTTTCACAATCAAAGCCACACATTTTCTCATTGAGGAAATCTTCGCACTCCCTTCCAACTATACCGAACGACTGCAATTGAATATTATATCCTTGAGGAGATTACTTTTGCAATATAAATATAGATTTGGGGAACTTTTTGCACCGTACAATCGATAGGATGAGACTATTTTCTATAAGCGACTACTTTCGTGACGACCAGTTGTATGGAAGCAGCAGCGCCATCATGCGATCGATTTTGTAATATAATGAAATGAAAATTTCGTTCACCCTCTTGGCTCAGTGAGTAGCCCAGTATGGGTGTATTGGTGTGTATGTTTTTTTAGCCAGCGATTTGATTTCCGAGAGCATGGCCGAGAGCTTTGAGTTGTGTTTCGAAGAACGGATGAAGCTTTTCTGTTCGCTTTAAAAAGTGCGTAGTACAACATAATTTAGAGAGGGGGGTTGGTATGTTTATTTGCGTAGACAAATATTCCGTCCATACTTTCAAGGCTTTGCGAAATGTTTCAGTGGAGCAACAATGGGCGAGAAGAAACGCGACGGCAGTAGGTATACCTAAGGGTGGCGAGCATCGAAATTCCGATGATGGTGGAGCATGTCAACGTGTTGCCTACACGTTATAGTTGTACTTCACAAAAAGCCTTATGTATAGGTGAACCTGTTTACGGTACAAGTTCCCTTTTCTGGTATAGGGCAAATGCCTGACAATCATTAACCTTTCTTTGAGGGCTCTATATAGAGTCCGAAGTCCGGACGGTTCAGCACATCAACCAATATGACATTTGGAACCATAGCTAGCTGCCCCCAGTTGGCCCCCATGTTGATTGAGGTTACCTTCCATATTGGCGTCCCGCTGTAGGCAGTCTTTCTCTACAGCCGTATCTGTCTTTATGCACGGGGATTAATAAGGGGAAACAGCGGCTCTATTTTTAGTGTGTTGGACCACTGGAGCCCTACTCTCTGTTTCGTCCCATTCGAAATAGCTTTCCCCTTCCGCTTTTTAGTAGGTACTCTGTAATAATTTCGGAATTCTAAATACGACATAAGTACATTTCATTCCACTTTCGAAATACAGAGTAGAAAAAGTTTGTTTTCGAAAAATTTTACTTTCGGAACGAGATACAGAGTGGGGCCCCAGAGCAAGAGGTTTTAGGTTGAGCCCCCCAAAAAAAATCTATTTTTTCCACTACCCCGTTTTTTTTTTAAATACTTCCCGAGGCTTTTTCTGGCCCTTTTTGGGCGCATTTTGGGAAGTTTTTGAATTGATTTCTGGTTGTTTTTCGAAGCTTTTTCTTGTGGGCGTATTTTAATCGCGTTTTTAGTTTTTTTTGTAACTTTTATGACTGTTATTGCTCTTGAAATAGGTCCGAAGATAAACGATTTCTTTGCCGTGGCATTTTCTAGAACTGCATAGCAACCTTTGCTTTTGCTTAGGCAACCACAACTAATAAGAAATAAGTGCCCATTTAAAAGCTAATTGCAGGTTCCAATCATTTGTACTGAAAGCGTGTGTTAATAAAGATCTGACAGTTTTAAAATGAAGACCGTTTTTTTGGATTCTGCAAAAGCCAAAAGTCGAGTGCCAATAAAAAATAGTTCACTGGACAAACAACCTTAACGGTCCCTGAATTTAAAAACAGAGACATATCTACACAAACCAATCTGGGGTCGAATCGCGTCGTCCGTGAACGAGCATTACGTGACGGAATTTGTTTTTGCTTCACATACAAAATCGACCTTATTCCGTGAACGTATAGCTCGGAAGTGGAAGTGAATTGTAGTAGATTACGATGAAAGTATCTACTTCCCTAAACAACTTCCGAATACTTTCAACACAAAAGGTCTCATTAGTCATAAAGTTCCAATTGAATTTTTTGAAGGCAGGAAATGTTATTGGAAATCAAAAATCGGTTCCAACATTGCAACCCTTACAGGAAAATTACACCGGTACATACTTTTCTCTTGTGTGCTCTCGTTATTTGTATTTCATATCGTTTCCTTGAAGGCTCGCATGCGTTCGCTTCGTAGGTATATACATTTATTCGTTTATTCGCATTTTGTTCTTCCGCGTAGTGTTTTAGAATCGCCGGCAATTAACCTACCGGCATTCGCCGCGATATCAATAACTTTGCCAAAAACTTGTATCGCCTTGGACTCTCCGCGGAATTCACCGCCGAACCAAATGCGAATTGCCTTTATTGGTCTATATAAAAACGATCCTAGTGCTAACAATTGAAATGCAATGTAATGAATTCTACTTATTTAACTGACTGTGCTCCCTCTTCCTTTTAATTGCGGTAATTTGTATATTTTATTAAATGGTATTCTCCAACTGTTCTGAAAGATACCACCCTCTACCACCAGAAGGTAGTAGTACCTTCCAAAATTGCATAACTTTCCACTTTCATAACTTTCTTACCCTCGTTTTTCACAACAGACCCATCTGAGAAGTGAAAACATATTCATTACTGTAGTAACCTCGCTTTCCACTACCAGTTCATCGCGTACCACTCGTGTGAAGGTTTTTGGAAAATTTGTTCATTCCATTTTCCACTCAATTCAGCAGGCTAAAGTGAAAGAAAAGCTTCGTATCAACACCATCCTAACACTACGCAAAACACAACTATATAGGCAGGGTGACATGGACATCCCTTCTCGCAGAGAAAACACGACTCATGCGCAAAATTAAATTATAAAAGCTGTACCGGAAGCTGGTCTAATGGTAATGGCATCCGTCTCGACCGACGTCATTCCGCGCTCTTTCTCTCTTAATTTAAATTTCAGTTTATTTATTGTTTTATAACCCAAGCTTTTTGTACTTTAAATAAATTTGAGCTTTATGTTAAAAATGCTACGGCTACATCGGCTGAGTTATTGGCAGAATGGGCCGTCAAGCCTAACCCCCAAAACCACCTACTCACCCTTGTAAACTGGGTCGAAATTAATAGCCCATTCATAAATCAGACAAGACATTGTAGTTATAGGTCCCTCGACAGTACAATTTAAAGCAGCCTCCGTGGAGAAGCTCTAATCGTTCTCCTAGCAAGGAACTTGACGAGTACTTGCGTAATTTGTTGATCTCATCAGTCCTATGGATTAACCATTAAAAGTTGACTTGGTTTGGCGAAACTATATACGCAACAAGTGGAGTTGGGTGAAATTATTTCTTTGTTATGGCTTGCGAACTTTTGTTCCGCTTTAATTGGGTGTTATCCGACCCACTGCAGCCGTACCTATGTAAACTATGTTGGTAAACGCGTAATTTTAGGATAGTTACATAGCCAAGTACAAGGACGCCTTTTGGGCGGAAATAATCCAATTAGTTGGTCTCTGTTTGATAGGCAACATGAACTGTTTTTGAGCGTTTTGTGGAACTGGCACATACGGCCATTGAGACACTTACAGATGCTTTAAACTTATTTTTGTACCTAGATCAATTTTCGAGCACGACCCTAACCATTCTCTGATAGCCACTTCATTTTCCTTTAGTTAGCTGTTTCTGCTGTTCTGTGTCTTCCAACGCGCATTGTCCACTTAGCATTTTATTCGAAGGTGTGCTACCTTAGTTCACTCGTCATTCGTCAATTCTTGTTAAGAATTGGGCCTCTTCAATTGGATGGGTCCATAGCATTTCTGGGGTTACTTGTCCTCTGGTTGGGCTTTGTGATAAGATTGACGAATTTGACAAATTGACGGGTTTTGCCGATCTATGGTCATTCATGCTGCCTTTTCTCAATATACTTCTGAATCGTTTTACTCGACAATTTGATATTATTTGCGTTCAAATCCATACGTATGCGCAGCGGCTTAGTGGTTAGTGTGTTGCACTACTAAGCGAGGGGTCCCAGGTTCGAATCCCGAAAAAAAAACCCAAATTCCAACTAATGGTTTTTTCCGCTGCGCCACCTCTCGCGAACGTCTCACAAACATCCGAGAGTATAACTGCCATGAAGGAGCTTCTCAATTAGCCGTTTGGACCCGGCATAAAATTGTAGATCCCTTCCATTCATCCCAAAAATGAAAAACGCACACAAACGAATGGTTGTGAGAAGCTAGGCCCTGGGCCTCTATAGACCTGTTGCGCCAACTATTTATTTATTTATAAATCCATACGACCGCGGAACACAATTCCACTTGTTACAAAATCGTACAAAAATATTCAAAGAAAAAATAGACTCATAAGTCATAAGGCTTCCTTGTATCACTTTCATTTCAAACTTAACCTTCAACCTGCTGCCTTATTATCGTCACTTATGACACTCCTAAGTTACTCAGCTTGTAGAACAGTGCATTTCTGTCAATATTGTCGAACGTATAAATTTATCCGCATTTGTTCCTGAGACTCTAGGTCTAGCCATCGCAAATCTGCTGGGATTTGTTTAAATTCGGAAATAATTCTTTTGACGCCTCAAAAACCGTCTGTAATATTTTCTCAGGCTTTCGATCTTTGTGGTTGTAGTTGCATATTCACCCTTATTCGTCTTATGCGTCTACAACGTTTCGCAACTGAAAAATGGGTTGGATTATGTCCTCATTTGTTTCCGGATGCGATTGAGATCAGGGTTTGAATCGACACAGCAGAAAAACAAATTCCGCCACGTATTGTTGTTCGTTTACGGATAAACGCGATTCGACCCGAGTTTTGCTCGTATCTCCGTCTTCATCACTACTCCAAAACATTGCTCCACTTGCCGTTTGTGAGATACGAACTAACAACTTATTTTCAAAAAGATAAATAGCAGAACCTGGGGGGGTTGTTCCCTCATGCGCGGCGGATCGCTTTTGATGGCGGATTTGAATTTGTGTGTTTCCAAAAGCGATCCGCTTTCCTTTCGACCATATGGAGTCGAATCGCGTTATCCTTATCCGTCATCAATTCCGTGAACGAATGTAGCTCATTCAAGGATGTTGCGATTCAGCCCCGGATACCGCCATTAATCTAACAGATAAGATGGAATGTTAACTATTACCAACGACGTCGTATACTGTCGTCAAAGTTTATTCCATAAATAACCCTTGCAAAACGAAACGCCTCAAATAACGACTAACTTCGTGGAAATGAAAACCTTCTCAGAATATGGTTGATTATATTCCGCAGTCCTGGGCACTCGTTCCGTAATTTTTCAGCCTATCGTCGAACCGATAGACCTCCAAAACTAGCAACTAAGTGCAAAAATTACTACTTTGAGAGCTGTCGATAGTCACAAAAATTCTGCCAGGATATAACTTATTATGGTCGCCAAAGCCCAAAAACCATATTTGTTATACGGAATGTGCCCCTGTGCTCCCTTTTTTGTATCAACAACCAAGTCAGGGGTCCTGCTCTTTTTTCGTCCCATTCGAAATAGCTTTCCCCTTCCGCTTTTTAGTAGGTAGGTACTCTGGATTATTAGAACGTAACTTGATACAATCGAGCTCTGGCAGCACCTAATTTGTTTCAATCGATTATCCTCGATTATCCTCGATTGAGACAAATTAGGTGCTGCCAGAGCTCGATTGTATCAAGTTACGTGCTTGACAGAGTAGAAAAGGTTCGTTTTCGAAAAATTTTACTTTCGGAACGAGATACAGAGTGGGGCCGCAGATTTCCACAGTCCAATTCAAGTCCAACACTCTTGGAGTACACAACCCCCAGCTCTAGAACAAAAGTCCCATCGCAATCGCATAACCTATAGAACTTCCGCACATAAAATCACAATTCTGAGAAAATTTTGTTTTTCCATCGGTATCCAATCCTCTTTATTATTATTTGACATGAGTAATAGCTTTTTTTTTATTTATTTTGTATATTAATAATAATATTCGTACATAACGTTCGGTTAGGAAGTACATATAAAAAAAAAGAAGTATGTTTAATAAAAACCACAAAAAAAAAGAAAACACCTCACCACTGTTTAAATAAAAATACCGTCACACCCGTAGTGCTGTTAATTTGTTTCTATAAATTTTCTTGTTATAAAAATTATCCGAAGTAGACCTTCAGCAGCGTACAAACGAAAAGCTTTATCTTGAAATATGTGTATTTGCAAGGTTGGAATTCGTTGAAAACTGAACAAAAATATGATCTCTTGTGTGTAGTTGTTTTAATTGTTATTTTTAACTAACCAAAGTGATACAAAAGAATTGATAATATTTTTATGAGTCGTTACATTTCGGACAGGAGAAAGGAAAACTTGTTTTTTATGTTAATTTATCTGTAATTGAATTCGTAAATATCCCAGGATAAACAAAATAATTTTTATTTATTTAATTTTTTTGTTTTATTTAATTAGAAATTAATCTGCAGATAGTGGTAACGTCTATGAGAGTTTCTTGGCCTTCTGATAGAGCGTGTCGACGACCTTGCCCATACTTTGAATTGTCTCGAGGACGCGTTCGTAGGTCTTGTCGACGGTGGTTTCTTCGAAGACGATAAGCACACCTTCGCCCTGGTCGAGGATGCCGCTGAATTTCTTGTCGAGAATCATTTGTGACAATTTCTTTTCCACCTGAGGCATGGGCAGTTTAATGCATTCGGCAACGTGTGAGACCTGCAAAGAAAAGTGCGCAAGTTTAGATGGTTAATAAGGTTGTACTGGGGTGGAGTAGCTAGGAAGTAAAGGTACTACTGGCTATAGAGAAGAAGTTGATTAGAATTTCCCACTCTTTTTGATTACATGAATGCAATCATAACAAGGGAAGGCAGTCGACAAAAAGGCAACACACTTAACCCATTAGAAGGTCGCTTGCGATACCACATGAATATAGGAACTTGTCTTGTCCTTCTCGTTGAACAGTTGAGACTTAGAATCACATTCACAGTGTTCATTAGACCATTTAGATCATTGTTGGAGAAGGCTCATAGATGTTTTTGTTTTTGTTTTTGGGAAAGACTCGAGCAAGCACATACAGCTCCTATACAAATCGTTTGAAAATACGCCAAACCTCTTTGCACGAGACAGTGTCCAGTCCAGTCATGGCACAACGTTTCTTTCAGATCCAACCAAATGTGATTCCTTGCTTGACATGTTGTACCAGTTGTCCACCTACGGCCTGTTGCTTAGATTGCATTCAACTTTATCATGAGTTTTTAAGAAGCGATCGCCACTTTTGTCTGGTGGAATAGGTTGTTGTTGTTGTTGTTGTTGTAGCAGGGTCATTCGTCATTCGTCGATTCCTCATTCATTGTAAGTCCTAAAAATTGGTCCACTTCGGTTGGGTGTGTCCAAAGCATTAGTGGTGCTCGTGTGGTTGGTTTGGCCGGACAATTGAATATAATATGTGGTACATCATGTGGGCTTGCGTTGCATTGTAGAATAGGTGGTGTAGTGTATTGTAGCATGTCTCTATGGCCCTGCATCTAGCAAAAGTGAACATTAAACCACTCGCCCATGTCCCTGAAAGATGTGCGCAATCTAGGGCTACTATAGACTTTTAGAGACTGATTCTACTAGTCTTAGTACAAAGAATGTCATTGAATACCAGTACCAGGGAGTTGGTTAACATTGAAGTTAAAAAAGGACCTGCCGCAATCGTCGAACCTCTCTTCTTCCATTTTGAGGGGACGGGGTTCATTGCATAGCCCGCGTTGGAAGTGCCGCATACTTCTACACTAGAATACTCTATCTGATCGACTCCCTTGGTTTAACCTCTTTTGACACAAGTAATAACTCATTCGATAGGATATTATTTCCCCAATATCTGCTTGTCTATGAAACGATTGACTTTATACAAAATTACTCATACTGGCTCCTGATAACCACTTGCTTTAACAAGGGCAAAGTTGAATTAATTGGCGATTTTGCAATTTTCTTTGCAGGCTTAGCGTGGTGATTGAACAGAGAACAATACCAGGTGTACGGATCCATCGGCCTGGTCAAAAACGCAGACAAAAGACCTGATTTCGGGCAACGCAGTGGAGACAGTACTTACACAAGAAAAACTTCATTTTCGGAAATGCAGTCAGTTGATCGAAAAAGCGCAACTCAGACAAGCAAGTAAGTTTAAGAAATGGACCAGCATGAACTGAAAAGCTAGTTCTTGTTTTTAATTATATTAATATTAGGGGCCAGATTCTATAAGGCGAAAGGATCAAAAATTTTCGTGCGCACGAATGATTTGCAAGCAAATTTCTTCCGATCCAGGTCTTCAAAGTGGCAGTGTCCACTCTTTTGCGTTAACTCGAGTAAATGCCGCACTTTCTTGTCTTCTCCCATTCGCATAATGAAACCGCCCAAAAATGTACTAATTTAATTTTAAAATTACCACTCAAACTTCTAACAAGTTCACCAGCTATTTTTAAAGTTAACAGCCATTCAAAAACAACACAGCGTAATTTATGCATACGTGTCACACTTGATTCAGCATTAGTCACCTCATTTTCTATAATACTACAAAAAAGTATACCTAATGCGTGCTAAAATTTTATACCAACTCACTGCTCCAAATGTCGACTGTCCCCATTCCCCCTATACATTCGAATAAACAACAAAGACACGGCCTTCGCGAAAACAAACAAAGAAACAATGATGACGGTTCTCTCTCGTCGCATCTATTTTTAGAACTCACCTGCACTCTCGAATACGGCTCAATGATTCTGCATAGATTCTGCTCCAGCATTGTGTCGTACAATGTACCCAAATGTGCCTGCACAATGACATCTTCGGCTAATTCCTTATGGTAATCTTTTAAGGCCTGTTGAAAATCGGCCAGAGAGCGTTTGTGCGAAGCCTCAGCGACTGACTTCATTGCATCAATGTCCCTTCCAGAGTATGTTATAGCCTGCAATCGAGAACATTAAAAACTGAATCTCAGTACTTTTCGCATTTTTGGACTCACCAACTTCCCACTAATGATCTGGTTGACATCATCCGACTGTCCCAGCATAATCTTGCACAGCAACATGTATTTCAATGCGGTCAGTGCCCGTCCAGCGTCAACACTATCGAAACCCTCGAACGCCTCGTAGAAGTAGGAGAATCCAGTCTTGAAATCCCGCTCATCGGCTGCATGCAGGATTCCCGATTGCAGATCCAACGCGCCCTGTACTTTTGGCGGACAGTAAATCGCATTCGCTGTAGTACGAGCCGATGTCAGGGCAGCCCTAGCCTTGGGCAAATTACTCAGCGCATGGTAGGTCTTAGATTCCAGCAACTGCACCTCCACTAACAGATTTTTATCGTCCAACTTCTTCAGTTCTTTAAGCAGTTGAGAGCCGAGCTGCAGCGCCTCAGTGTACAATCCGGTATCAAAGTACAAGGCAATCAAACGAGCTTCCAGCGACTGCCGCAAAAATGTGCGCTTCTCTTGCTTGGCCCATTCGATGCAATCTTTGCACAGCTGCACTTCTATACCTGTTCCGGCTTCCATGTCCAGGAACAAATCAACCAAAGACCTCACCAACTTGGCAGCCTTAGCCTTGCTTATTAAACTCAGAAACGGTCTGGTAACTTTAATAAGGTCAGCCAACTCCTTGGCCTTACCATCTTGTTTGTAGAGTTCGCCCAGCTGCAGGATGCCCTGCTCCTTTACTCGGATTAGTTCCTCATCGTTTTCGGCGACTTCTTGTTCGCGAACAATTTTGTTAAGAAAGTCGATGCCCTGCTCGGGACTGCGGGTGGAAAGTTCTTGCGCTCGCTCGATTTTCGTAGCACCGGCCATTGTGTTGGTCTTCTTTTTCGATTTGCGATCGGAACTTGGGATTTTCTATATAAAAAAATTCGATTTATTTAAAGTCCGGAGATTTTTGAAAATCCTTTTGTGAGCTTCTCGTGTTTTCTTTCGCAATGTCTTGAGTCTTTCTTGTTCGTAGTTTATATTTCTTTTATTTTCACTTGCAAAAAAATAGACCTGTGTGTCAATACATGAATTGCGGTATAAGTGTGGACGGACAAGCGCTAGTCATTCCATTCAGGTTAGCCAACTGTGAGAAACTGACGGAATATTGTAGAATCAGAGAGAAGTCCTAAGGTCTCGTTTGCATTTTAGGAAGTGATGAGATTTTTTTATAAATTAATTTGATATATTGTTGCGAAAAAAACTTTATATATATAGACCCTTTTACTACCCATTCCCACAATGCGTAAAAGACTGGAAATAGGAAAAGCTTTCGCTAGTAGTCGTCTAACCGATTTAAATGAAAATGATAACCAAAATGATTTGTTTTTTTTTTTGTATTTAAGGAACAAAATTTTGGACAGAGACGAACAAGAATGTTTCTTGCAGCCTATAAAAACTTCGGTGATTTCTGCTTGTAGTCCGTACCACTAAAGAAAATTGTTTCCCTACGAAAACAATTACAAAAAATCAACCACCACTGATTGGATTCTATCAGAAAAAAAATTCCTGACAGATGGAACAGTAAAGAAATGAAATATTTCAGTGGAATGATTTGGTTCTTTTTTTGTGCAACTGACTGAAAAGTTTTTCGTACGGAAAAATTAATAAATTATTTTTCTGCAAAATTCAAAAAATATTTTGCTTCTTTTTTTTTTATTATTTTTTTTATAATTCTATAAGCAACATTTTAAGACCAAGTTCATTGAGTTCATTGAGTAACAGAACAGAACTAAAAATTCCCCTAAATGTTTTAATTAAAATATTCACCCAATTGCGCTCTAATTAAATGCCCTGACTGAATGCACTCATTATTCACTCTTTGCAGTTGCCGGCACTGTGTGTACTTTTTTTTTTTTTTTTTTTTTTTTCACATCGAGTGAAGTGGGCAAAGAGGATTCCATTTTTCGTGCAATCGTGATAACTAGTGCACATAGGAAGACGGATTTTTTGTCGTTGTTTCAATCCTAAACAAAAATACAAACCAAATAGAAACTGCCGACGACTATTCTTCCATCGCAATTTATAGTCCACCAGAAACACAATTAGGTACTTACATGCCGGAGAAAATGAACAGACGCATGGTAAATTCACTCACAAATTTGCGTTATATTATTTTATTTTTGTATTCTATCTTTGGTTCGAATATTTTCGTCTGTTTGTAAGGATATGGGAAACAGAAATCTCCTATTGGGTTTGTTTACAGCTGCACAATAAAAAAGAAACGCCATGGAAATAAGTCTTCTTGTAAATACTAATTTGTTTGTTTTGTTTGCCTAATATTGATCAAATATTTTTTTTGCCGGCGTTTGTTCTGTTGCGAAATATTGAATTACAACAAGCGATTTTCTCTTTAGCTTCTATAAATAGCAGAAAACCAAATTATAAAAATAAGAATATGCACATCGTTCCTAACCTTACTCAATTCCAGACACCGCGCAGTGCCAGTCGAAGCGTCAGCAGGTCCCCCGTCAGAAAAAATGGAGGAAGGTAATGATAATAGTTTGATATTTATCAAAACTTATTTCAAAAGGCTGTCTTTTTAGAAAATCCCCAAGCTATTCCCGTAGCCGGTCTAGATCGAGGACACCTCCGCCACCACCGAGACGGAAAATCGGTCGTCCAGCAGACAGCCGAAGCCGCTCAAGGTAAGTTGCTCTATCCATCAAGTGATCTTGTGTACAAATGTGCTTACCAAATTATTCCAAACATTCGCAGCTAGCTCTCAAAAATATTCAAGAATTTAACTATTCAAAATCCAAAACAAAAACACATCAAAACATCAAGCAAACACACAAACTTTTCAAGCAAACTCCAATTTGAAAATAACTAATTTTATTCCTCTCACAAAGGTCGTATTCGCCGAGGGACAGGCGCAGGTCACGCTCTCGCAGCTCTCGTGCCCATGGAGGATCTAGTAGCCGTCGTTTAGGAACAAGGGTAAATGTTGCTCTAGTTGTTTGTTTTGGGTTATATTGTTATTTGTTGCAACTTGCAGGAGAAACCAATGCAAAGCCGATGCCTCGGAGTGTTTGGGCTGAACATTACCACAGATGAATATAAAATTCGAGACATTTTCTCCAAATACGGCCAGATTGAACGCATTCAAGTTGTGATAGATGCTAAGGTGAGTTAGACTGCAATCAATTGGCCACTTCTTGCCAGTTATAACTAACGAATTGAGCTATGAGAAGTCTTCATAGCTCTTATTTATAAATGGCTACATAAAAGTCAAGAATTATGAGTGGAACACTTCAAGTTTGGTGTTCTATGAAAGGCTTTTTGAAACACTCGCAGACCTAGAACGCGGGTGTGCTTCTATGTCCTATTAATGGTGAAAGTTCCACCCGCTTCTGTGAACAAGTGGTACAGCTGCAGCCCGGGGGAAGATCTACAGGAATCACGAGTCATCTTGATCAATAGCTCTGCACCAGTCGTGAACGCATTGAGATCGTACTTGAATTCGTGGCGGCTCCCTAGGTCGAGCAGTTTTAAAATTCTTCCGCCTGTCCTCTCATTTTACACGACAGTATGAACATCTAAAACCGTTTTCTTTTTTACAGACTGGACGCTCGCGAGGATTCTGTTTTGTATATTACGTCAAATTGGCTGAAGCAAAAGTCGCAAAAGATGCCACCACGGGAATGGAAATCGATAAGCGTCGCATTAGAGTAGACTATTCAATAACACAGAGACCTCATACGCCGACCCCTGGTGTATATATGGGCCGACCAACTGGGTATGTCAATTTTAAATCACACTTCTAGTGTTTTGATTTTCTGTTTACTTATTTATTGAATCGTGTGTTTTTATTTTCTGTATAGCGCGAGAGATCAGCCTCCTGAATCAAAAAGGTACGACCAAAAATTATGATTAATATGTTTCCATACGTGCGCGTTTAGTTGCGGATAAAAGTGGCTCCGGTTGTAAATATTTTGATTAAAATTTGACACAAAATTCGTGACGTTGACGGAATTAGGTCGATTTTACATAGGACCACAAACTGCTTAAACGATAACTCGATTAGACCTCGAAACAGCATAAATGCAGATTTAAAGGAACTGCCTACCGTGTAGGTTAGGTTTTGGTACTGTTAGCCAAACAATTGGGATTAATTGCCTCAGACCAAATGAGGTCCATGAAGTTACCACACAGATTCGGCTATGTGCAACTATTTACAGTTTTGGAGTAATTTTTGTATTTTATTGATGTCCTGGTCGGCAGTTTCTGCGAGTTTGTTGGAGAAGAGTGTTCTTGAGACGGCCAAAAAGGTGTTTCCTTCTTATCCTCCTGCATTCATTTGAGACAGAACCTAACCTAGTTAGCCGTTTGCAAGGTTCGCCTGTATTACAGTATAAATCTCCATGACCATTAACCCAGCGCTTCTCTGCAGTTATTTAATATTTAGTTTAAGAAACTTGCAAGGGAACTAAAACAATCCAGTCCAGGTCCGTAGTTACATAGTTCGTAACGCCTGATTCAATGAATCTTTTTGATTGATACTCCTTCACTACAATTAATTCTTTCCCTCATAGATTGCTGTCAGTTACTATGACAAACAGGATGTAGTCAGCAGGGCGGGCACTAGTTAAGAAGAGAGTGCTGGCTACCTGCCGATGTGTACAACCAGTCTTCCAAATTCAATGAATGTCTGAATTGAGAAGCAACAACATCCGTCAGGAACTGGGTTAAAAAGCATACCCACTCTACACGCCTTCGTTCGATTGATGTTGGTGGTTACATCTGCCTTGCAATAATGCATTCCAGCGGGCTTTGCCCTTCTTACGTGTGGGTCGAATCGCTTTAAGTTCACGGAATTGTGTCGATTTTACATGTGAAACAAAAACAAATTTTGTCACGTAATGCTCGTTCTCGGACGACGCGATTCGAACCCTGGTTTAGGTTCGTGGTTGTCTAATTCATATACCCACTGGTACATAACGCAGCGCACTATAGTATCCTTCAAATTGTGGCGGACAGTGCAGGTCAGTCTCAGCGCACAAATTTGCTGTTTATCCCATTTTATTGTTCGTTGTTGCAGCACTCATTCATATTGACGACGCATCTCTAATTTTCGGCCCAACTAGTCCTGGATAGTTACAGTTTACGATTGTGTCTCAGACGTCTGACGTTTGACCTCATTAGTGCTAGAAGACCGCCTGCGACTTGTGCTTTATAACATCATACAGGTGTCTCTTAAAAACGTTGCGCATCGAACACGAATCCCAGGTATTCAAATCGCGGTTTCAAAGTGATGGTGTGCCCGCAGACTGATCGATATTTTCTCGATTCTTTTCTGGATCAAGAAATTGTCCCACGATCCTCCACCTCTTAATACAAGGCGATGTCGCCTGCAAAGCTAATTGGATATTGAGACCTTCGGTATGCCATCACAATAATGTCGAAACATGACTCGTTGCCGCAGTAAGTGCTGGGATAATTCTGTTCCTAAGGCAGTCCGGTTTCTTGTTTCATATTTCTGAGCGTTTGTAAGATGCGGTCCCAATTGGCAATGTTGAACGAATATTTATTCCGATGTTAAAGCAAAGCATTTCTTTGAACCTATTTTTTATCGTTTTGGCTTTCTTTTTGTGTCTTGCGTTAATAAAGTCCTCCCAATTCTTTAATCTCGCACCGTTTCCAAGTTACTGTCGTACACGTTTCAAAAATTGACCCAGTTTTAATACAAAGGATCGTTTGGCGAGTTGTTCTTGGTCTCTTGCAATATTCCTTCCAACTAAAATACAAGATACCTAGATGCGTGTGTTTCTTAAATGGCACTTTGATCATTTTAGTTGACAAGGACCCCTCCACCTCCCTTTTTAAACATGAAGTTGAGGAATCCCAGTCTCATCTGCGCGATTTGAATGCCATTTTTAGGGAGAAAGATGCTCATTTGGCTCAGCATATATTTCAGTTCCTGATCACCACTAGCGCTGTCGTTTTATTTTTTTGTTATTTCTATCGCTTCCCTTGTACCATCGCTTCATTAGGGAACAACTTTACACTTATATCTCATCCTTCCTTTCAGATCCTACAAAGAAGGACACTTTCATGACCGCTACCGAGACGACTACCGCAGCAGCAGGCGACGGTCAGGTTCCCCGTACCGCGACAGAAGGCGACGCTACGAACGCAGTCGAAGTAGATCCGTGTCCCCACGTAAGAAGTGATTCGTTTACCCACCCCCAAAGTAAGACTAAACTCGATTTGTCTTAATTGCAGGACGCTCTCGTTACTAATTCTCAATAACAATTATATAAACACACATCTATTGAATCACCGTCATCATCATTATTTATCATAACTCAAGCAAGAATTTCATAATTTCCACGCTCTTATTTAAACTTATCCCCCGTTCGTTTTTAGTTTTCGTGTGACAGAGAATTGAATATTTTAGTTTCTCCTTCCCGCCCTTAAAACTTTTCTCAAAGCTATATAAATGTTAACTATTTTAGTCGTTTAATTATTTGTACTCCGCGCACTTTCGTTCACACAATTCAATTCTATCTAAAGAGGAGAGAGCGAGCTCGTCGAGAGTGGAACATGTCTCAACCGAATGCAATGGACAACTGCCCCTCGATTGTCCGCTCGTGGGCGGTTGTTCACGCCTTTGGACCGTGTTCGGCTTCAGATGAAATATTTTTATATCAAAATGCCTGTGGATGGGCAAGACAAATGAAAAGCAAATAAATACTACATAAATGCTTATAGACGGTCCCACGCTGTTGAATGTCGTAGACAATATTGGTTTGGCCGCATATATATATTTTTTTTAATTGTAAATCTTAATTGTAACATATAAACAAAGGAAAACAAAAAAACAACTAGTGATAAAAAAATTTAAATAAAACTTGGATTGTATGTGGCTTTTGTTGTAAATTGGAATATCGGCTTGGGAATCATTGTTTTATTAGGATGACGATGTTGTTGGCTGTCGCGAAGTTTTGTAGGCTATCTCCAAGGTGCCCTGGATCGTTTGCATGTCGGTTTCGATGCTGCGAGCCCAGTTTTCGACGTCGCCCAGTTCCTGCACGAAGAGAGTACAGCTGAATGGTAAGTTAAAAGAAACTCTGAAGTCCATAGATTTACCTTCAATGCGCTGCTGAAATTATCGATTAGTTGCAACCACTGGTGAGTCTGTTTGGCAAAGTTCGTCGCTCCGACATGTAGCTGCTTTGCCTCCGCGTCGAGTCGTTTTTGATTCAAGTAAGCCTGTGCCACACTGGGAATTGCAATTTTACTAAATGGAGATTCATTGCAAATGTAATAATACTAACCCAACGTTGAGATGATCTACAAGTGCTTGAGTAAGTTCATTGGATGATTCAATTGCTTCTTTGCGACGAATCTCTATGGAAAAAGAAACAAAGTTGTACCTAAACCATCGAAAGATGTTTATTCCTTCGCCTTGCCTTGTTCCTCTTTTCGTTTGGCTTGTTTAGCTTGATGTTCTTTTAACATGGAATTAAGCATTTTCGTATTATTTTGCAAACACTGCTGATAAACAAAGTTATTTTTTTAATTTTCCGAGATCCTGTCCTACTGTCAAAAACCAAAAAAAATCTGACATCTGACATCATTATGTGACGTTGCTAACATCCACCAGATGGCGATAGGTTCATTAGGAGGAAAGTCGTAAAAGTTTTCCCACCATTATGCTGCATAAACACACACACACCCCCTTCTGATATTTCTGGTGGCCTGGTATTTTTTCAAGAATTTTAACTCGTTTTCGACGGCGCGGTGGCGATGACGTAGGTTTTCTTTTTTTTAAGGTGGATTTTTAGGTTAAGTTGAAATTTCTCATTTTAAATTATGAAAATATATTTTCTGATATGGGGTAACCATTGACAAATTGAAAAAAAAATGGAAAATGCTAGGCAAACGATCTGTTCTTGAGTCATTGGTTTTGGGGAGCATTTCCTGCCTGTCATGTTAAAATGAGACAGCGCACAGACATTGCAAATCGCTTGTTTCTGGATGTTCCCATAAGCTGGAGACCCTGTCTATATTGGCCGTACTGTCTCTGTTGGACATAATTGTCAATTGTGCCCTCCCCGTGTCTCGGAGGTTAAAATGCTCGAGGGCTATACAGTCGAGACCGGATTAAACGACATCTATTTATTAAACTAATTGTCAGCCCTTTTCTGTATGCACAATAAGATTATGAACCAATTGAATAAGGTTTCAATCGTCAGCTGATATGTAAAAATGCGACTTTTTGTCCAGAGATCCAAGAGCGTCGCAGTGAATTGAACCTACCCTTAGCGTGCATTAAGAATGGACCCGTTTAGATAAAGGCTCCTCCAACTCAGTTGCTCCTGAGGGTGTGAGATTACTACCTATTCCACCATGACCATGAATACCTACCACAACTTCGCTTCGTCGCCTTTCATCTGGTGCTCTTAGATTGTTTAGAGCAAGAGTTGACTCTGTCAAATCTTCCAATAGAGATCCTGCCTGCCTTCGTCCTTGAATTGCACGATTTTGCTAGTAATTTCCACTAATGCGTCTCAAAAATTAAATAAAATTCACCCAACAACAGGAGCATCCACTCCCCCATAACCCGGATTCCAGATTTTAATTTTACGGCATCGTTTCCAATTAGTAAGAAAACATTTCTTTATTTTGTTTTTATAATCCAGTTTTTTTTTTACATTTATACAGTATATGTAAATCCGTTACAATTTTCACAAAGATAACAAACAAAACCTCATACAAATTGTTAATCTTGTTGTAGTTATCACAATTTTCCAATAAAATTAACAAACAAAAGAGAACACACATCCTTTCGCTAAGTTTGACTACTTATGTATAACTTTTTGGATTGGATTGTTCTTTGGGATAGGACCTAAATTTGAATGCATTGTGCTAAGTGTTTTTGTTTATATTTTATTTACAATAATATACACTGATATATATTGTGCGCTACTAACAACCGCTTTAAGTTGTCACTAAAATTGTTGATAAACTCACTTTCAATGTAGGCTTGCGGTTTTAGTGAGGACTTGAAAGTTCGTTGTTAGTAACACCAACTTGTATATTGTTCCGTGTTAATGTTTCTTGTTGTTTTTTTTTAAATATATAAAAATAAATATGTACGTAAATAAATTTGTTCTTTTGCTTGAGTATATAATTATTGAAGTCTATTATGTTGGTTAACATTTATATTGTTTAACTTAACATTTTGTTTGATTATGCGTTTGTGTTAACAGAGCTGACTAATTCCAAGGGCGAATGTTTGTTTATTTAAATTTCGTAATTGACTACGAGTATTACATATTAACATTTTTATTGAGATGTATTTAAAGCGGAATATCAACAATGCTTTTGTATGGAAGTCGGCTGTGCAGTGTACAGTGGCACATGACGTTTTCGAAATGTTAATTGCTATAATGAGCTTTTTTTGGATAGATTTGCTTTGGGTTAACAGGATATTTTTAGTTGAAAAAAACCGAACTGGAAACTGAACAGGAGCTCGAGGTGAATTCGACGACAGACTTACGAAAAGTTACGTCGATAAGAGCCCTGGATCTGTTCATTCAAACATTCGAATTCGGAACTTAAATTTGATATAAAAAGTAATTTAGGATGTAAGAGTTTTATTATGAACAAGGTTATTAAAGAAGAGTGATTGACATTTTTACATTTTAGAATTTGTGGCAAAAAACACGAAAACTGGAAATTGTGCAATGAAGCAGTACTACAAGTACCTGTGTTTACTTTTTGTATATGAAAAATTAAGACATCATTGGCATCGTTTCAATAGTTTAAGTCTAACACTGACGGACGCCTGTCAAATTCGCAATATTTGATTTTGTTTTGCAAAAAGATTGAACCAACAGAAAAAGATTATAAAGTTGCAAGTTTAAGTTCCAACGCGTAGACATTTTAATACACTTAGTCAATAGCGACGCAAAAAGTTCGTGAACAGACCCATGTAATTTATTTCGATTAACTGAGAAACTTTTGAAACGTCAAGTGAGTAGGTTAGGTATATGTAATCTGGTAGGAATTTTTTTATATCGGAACAATCTGATTTTAGGTTGCGACTAATAAGTTCTGTCAGAGAACTAAAAGTAGGTAAATTTAATAATTTTAATAACTTGCTCACTCTTAAATTTGCTGTCATTTTGATGAAAGCGAAGGTTGGAAAAGTGTTTCGTTTCGTCATACCTACCTGTCAGGAAACATTTCGCAAAGATGCGCCATCTTTTTGGTTTAAAGGTCATGAAAACTTGTAGGAAAGCAAAGGATGCCCAATAAAATCTGATTTGTTTTTTAGCTGCTACTTGGGTTTTTCTTCTATTTATTTGACACTGACGTTGCGGGGATACCATTATCGCTTAAAATCCATTCGCTACTAACGACTAACGCGATCTAAGGACAATATTTGACAGTTCATTTACGAATTTGTTGGTAAATTTCAACGTTTAAATAAAAATATTGTATAGAACATTATGTTTTTCTGAATCTTTTTGTTGGAAGTTTATGAAAGCAGTTTTAACTTTTGAACAAATGCGAAAAAAAAATGAGGTAGGTATATGACAAATAGTCAAACGTAGTCAGTCATCGCATTCAACTTATGATGAAAATCTATGGATACGACTCACTAGGTTGTTTTTAAGTTTAAGGTACATACTTATAATAGGAACTTCGGCTGGAAGTGATTAAAAAAAACTAGATATTACATACTGTTTAAAACAAATCAATTAAGTGTGCGCTTATGGTTAAACATTTTTCTATATCTTTCAATTTTTAATAGATAACACTCAAAATTCAATGAACTTTATAATGCTAGTGTTCCATTGATCGGTAGATCACCGTCGAACTCACGTCAACACTCTTCAGCAAATAGTAACTACTGGCGAGTCGCCATTTTTTTTATCAAGAGTTTGACGTAAATTTGACACGCCACTAGTCATCTAGCGATCAATGGAAAACTATGAATATCAATTTTAAATTGACAAAATACCTATTATGCTTTATTTCATTTAAATTAGGCAGCCAGTCACATTGGTAGACATTTTAAACAACGTCCTTTAACAGTAATTACATTTTTAAATTTCCTTGTGTGCTATTATTTACTAAACTCTTGTGCACATCGCCCTTAGAACGTCAGCTAAATATTGGCTAAAAGAAGCTTTATATAAATTGTTATTTTCTAAGTAAAAAAAAAACAGAATATATCCCCGTAAACTTAATGTCACTTTTGTATTCTCTTGCGTTCACCACTGTTGATTCTCCATTTGCTGTTGTGCGTAGGCATTTATTTTCGCTTGTATAGGTGGAGCTGGTGCCCTTTGCTTCCGAGGTGCATCTGTTGGAGCCGATGGTGCCGGAGGTGCTGTATTGAAATTGTTCAAAGAAAAGGATATTTTGCTTCGTAAGACAATGAGAATCGAATTTGGAAATTGTTGTGCCAATTGATGGTAGACGTACGTTTTTCGTTTTAGAGAAAATTAGACAATGCAACTTGCAGATGCTTAAAAATGTGCTAAGGAAAAAAAATCAACTAAACCGAATTTACAAATGAAATTATGAGTCACATGGCAAAGGGCCATGCGAATAACGAAGACTTTCAGAAATGAAAGATGTCATGCGAAACTAAAAGCAGCAGAACTGAAAATAAATAGGTAAGGATCTAAGTCGCCCTTTGCTAACACACTTTGGGCTTTCTTATTTCGGATAGTTGATGGAGTCACTTAGAGAGAATGAAGGAAATAATTCAAGTTAAGAATAGATATGTGGTAGTTAAGTTGAACGTCTAGTGAATAGGACGGTCCTAAATCCTTTATGTCGAGATCGGCAACATCTATCAGTAATGGGTACAACGAAAGCAAAAGGAATGGATATAACTTAATCCCGTATTTATAAAGAAATGCGTGTAAATGGTTAAGCTTACAGACATTAAGTTAGCATACAAAAATTGGACTTAACTGCTGTGTAACCAGTTGATGAAGTTTACTCTCCTTAATGGAAACAAATGGTTCGATATCAGCATTCTTTAAGGCGAAACGTTCAAACGTTTTATTGTGCACTAAAGATTTACTTCTTCAAGTTAGTGCAAATCATTCAAGCCTTGCAGAGTCTGACACCTGGGGTCGAATCGCATTGTCCGTGGACGAGCATTACGTGACGGAATTTGTTATTGTTTTGCATGTGTAATCGACTTCATTCCGTGAATGTATAGCTCGTTCGTGGATGTTTGCGATTCGACCCTAGGAGATAAGACGCCGCTCTGACCCGGTACCGCTCTAATGATGGTCCCAAACAAAAGTCAGCATTGTTGGTATAATTGACTTAGTAAGCCCTTAACTAGGATAGCGATGGTCCCTTATGGTGCCTAGTGATGTATGATAGCTCACTATTTCAATCCCCACTTTAATCTAACCTCACAAAGCCTTAAATTAGTATGCTCGCTAAAGGACTGACGAAATAGCTCTGTTCAGAATAACCGAGCTCAAAACTGACATAACGCATACTTGCAAAATCAAGTATCAAATACTAGTAATTTACATCGCACGCTAAACAGGAAATGTAAGCTTGTAGGTTACACCTTTTACATTGTAAAATAAGTCACATCACTCTATTAAAAAATGTTTCAAAGGAAAACACGTTTCTAATTTTCAAACAACTTATGCTCGATTTTATGGCTCAAAGGCGGTATCAGGCTCGGAAAACGCTCAAATTACACCGCAATCACTTCTGTGATCAATTCCGACTGATTTTGTGCTTCTATTAGAGGTAGGTAGAAAATTACAAAATTAAAGTCGACAAGTGAATGTAAAGCGAACTGAATTCAAAGAACTTTCGAAATCCGCACGGATTCGTATTCAGGGTCTCTTTCATTTTCCTGCACCAGCTTCCGCGAACGTTTGATGGTTTTCAAATGATTGGTTGGTTGCTATCAATTCAATCATTTGGATACGGTATACAAATTGCAGGTGACTTCCATTTGTCCCAATCATTTTGGACCATCGAATCACGCCGCAGTTATAGGTAGACTAAACTTAAAACTATGGAAATGTAATGAAAAGTTCCATGTGCAGGGGTGTCAGCACGTAACTTGATCCAATCGAGTTCAGTCGATACAATCGAGCTTGGGCACCACCTAATTTATCTTAATCGAGGACAATCGATTGAAACAAATTAGGTGCTGCCAGAGGTCGATTGTACCAAGTTACGTGCTGACACCCCAGGACTCGCAAAAGGTTAACTTAAATTATCCGCGACTATTGATTCAAGAGCTAACCCCCCCATAGAGTTTTGCGGAGCTTCATAAGCCTAATACCTTCCATGTGTTTATCAGAATCAAATAAAACGTATTCCACTTTAACTAGTTTAGAGAAATTCAAAGAAAATGTTCCTCAAGCCGTTGAATACGCATATTTTGATTTTTACAGTAAAAAATATTTGAATTTAGTACTGGAATCGAGTTATTTTGATTTTTACTAGGAAGTGGAATGAGGAGTACATAGGTTTGGATTCTAACCCAAGTATTAAACTTAAAATGTCTCTGGAATAAGTTGGCTTTCGAAACAAATAGAATAATAGAAAGATCTCAGGAAAGGTATTAAAATGCATCGTCAACTGGACTTTTTCAAAAAGTGGAATAAATCGCTTTTGATTCTCATAAACACCTAGCCTAGATGTGAAGCCGAAAACAAGAAAATAAACATGTTTTTACAAAAAAAGAAACAAAAACGTTCCATGCCAAAAGGATCACTAACAATACATATACAACAGAAAGAAAAAAATGCTCAGCAGCGCTAACAATAATAAAACAAATGCAAATGAATGTTTATTTTGTTTTCTTCTTCTTCTTTTTTTTTTTGTTCAGATGAATATTTTTATTGTTATGCCATTTTTAGTTCATTATCTATTTCTTTAGTTTTCATTACGATTACTTCTTTCATTTATATAATGTTCATATATAAAGCATGCTTTGTTAAATGTTAACAAGAAAAATTAATAAAAATTAAGAAATGAACAAAGCTAATGGATTCATACATGTGTTTTATAAAATGTATACAAAAAAAAAAAAAATAAACGTTTCTTCCTTTAGAAATAATAACTCGACTAAAAAAAAGAACTCTTAACGAATAATCGTAAAAATACGTTATATAATTATTTTATACAAAACATTTTAGTTCTTTGCAATAATAATAGTAAAATTCAAGGAAAAATAATAAAAATATTTCATTTTGTTGCTCTAATTCTAATATGTAAAAATAAATGTAATAATATAAAACATATACTATTAAATAACAAGTGAATATTGTAATAATAATAATAACGAGTAACGATGATCGGAAAGCAAACAGGTGAAAGGATAAAAGCCAATAACTGTGTTACTTCTTCGCGAATAAAATATTATACATGTATAACGTTCGTTATGTGTTAAATTTCGTTTACCGCGAGACTGTTGTTGCTCTTCGATTTGTTTACATACCATTAGTTGCTTTAACTGCATTACGACTAGGATACATTTTTTGGATATTTAAGAATGGTGGCGGAGCCGGGAACTCGGTGACGTTGTGAAATCGTTTTCCGAATTTCGATTCCAAATCTGTCACCAGTCGACTGACTACTGAATTTCCACTGCTGTTTTGACTGTAATTGCTGTTGTTGTTGTTGTTATTGTTGTTGGAGGTGTTCATAATGCCAGGTGGTGTAGCGGCCGGCGTTATCGAAGGGGTGCGCATTGATGAGTGCCTCTGTGGTGGCACAGGCGGTGCACCCGTCTGGAAAGAGAAGAAAAAAAACTTTGGTTAAATTGATTGACATTCTGTGGAGACTCTTTTCGTTAAAGCAAACTAGTTAAATAAGACTGACAGCTGAATTGATGTCTCTGGGGTTTTACCGGCCGAGATGGATCAGGTAAGCACTGCTTTTAGGAGACGTTTACAGAGCGCTGACCGACAAGTTCCACCACTAAGTACTCAGTTGGCATTTGAAAGTTTTAGGTCCAACCCCAGAGAGCACATAAATTAAATGATTTCCACTGCACTAGCAACTGACAAACCGAAGTATGTCTTGTGAAAACTTATTAATTCGACCCTTCGGCCTAAGATTATAGGTCCCTTCCATTGCTCTTAAAAATGCAAACACACTAAGCAATGCTTGCGAAAAACATAGAGTTCGACCAGTTTTTTATTTCTTGTAAGGTGCTTACAAAAAAACATAAAAACACCTCAACCGACACCAGTCAGTTTCCAGCATCTAAGGGTTGTGTAGAGTCCGCTTACTACCGCATTTGCCCATTTCTCGTTGTAGGTTTATGATGTCTGGACTTTTCATATAAAGAAGCATGCAAATGCAAAACTACACTGACGGAATAAAAATGGGAGCATGTCCGGGAGCTAGGGTTATTTGCAGCGTGGCCATTTTGAAATCAGCCTTCCAGTCAGATCTGACTGGTTATTTGTGTGCAAATACAAGTCTTTTTTTGAAACACGGGGGGCAGATTCCGTATAACAATAATCGTCGGGACGATATCGTTTTTGAAACTTTGATGACCATTATAAGTTATATTCTGCCCGAAATTGTTTCACTATCGTCAGCTTTCATTACATTTGTGGAAAATGAATTGGATTAAGGTCTCAAAAACTCGTAATTTTGTCACTTAGTTGCTTCTTTTGGAGGTCTATCGTTTCGACGATAATCGTCTAAAAAATTACGGAATGAGTGCCCAGGTTATTCTGACACTGAGAGCTCTTTCTTTCCCCTTCTCTTTGCCGCTGCCTTTCAGTTTCAGTCAGTATGACACCGTCGAAGAGCGAAATGAATCGTATTCCGCTTGGTCAAAGTTGGGTGATGCAGCAAACGTATTCCAAAAGCGAGTGCTGTGTTTCCCAAACAGTGGGTTTGTTGAAAAGACAGATTTTGGCCGAGATTAAACCCACAATTTTGTACAAACAGTTGGTGACACTGGCTTGCTTGTGAACAACACTCTCGATCATAGAAGTCACACGGTTCGTACCGACGAGAATGTGGCTGTTGTGGACGAGAGTAAAAATGCAGCTGGAAACTCCTTTTCGGTCAACGGGGAGCGCTGAAGAGCCTTGATTATGAAATTTTTGTGGACGGCTTGGATGATCTTTGGCTTCAGCAAGATGCTGCGCCAAGCCCCACAGCCGATCAAACCATGGATCTTTTGCGCGCTTAGTTCGGTTACCGCGTTATCAGTTGGAATTGTTTTATAAATTGCTTTGCTTTACTGTGGAAGGGAGAAATTAGGAAAATGCATATCCACTAAGAATCTAGAGCCATCAAAGATTACAATTCATGTCGACACTCGAGCGGAGACCAAAGCCTCGAGCCTAACCTCACTAGACAGCGAAACTATTCAAAGACTTTGATTCTGATTCAGTCAAAGCTGACGAAGAGCGCCACAGAGTTAGCCTATGGACAATGTTACATTGATGGGAATTAAAAAAATCCGACGAACAGAAATAATCATAAGAGGGCCAACTAAAACAGACTCAACTGTGGTATATTCTACGTAGTTCAAAAGGAAAGGATGGAACCTACACTGGCAGCGCTCTAACGAAAACTATTTGTGTATGAACGAGTGTACTGACAGCGGACAGCGGTAGCAACTGACCAGAGGGAAGGGCTGTTCATTTAATAAAATAAACAGACATCGACCACCCGCTCTGTGAATGCCCAAAGCCACAACCAAATAAGTTCTTAAGCAGACCATTAATCTAGAGACATATAGAAGAAGATAAAGACACAACCCCGATTGCGATAAACCGTAGACCAATTTAAAAGCCACAAATAAAAGGCAACGACTCTGCATTTACGTGTGTAATAATTTCATGACCTTCGTGATCCAACAAGTCTCTCAAAAAATCACTTCCCAAATAGCCTAATCAAATCTACGCACCTCCAACGCAGATCCTGAATAGAATTAATAACAAAGAAGTAGAGTTTGGGGGATGAGAGTGGCAACAACTCAAACGGCTTGTGAATCGTCCATGTGAAATGCGAAAACAGCCCGCATAAACCCAAACACGCTATATACTCGTACACGAATATCGATCTAGAATGGGCCACGTCTCGGCTATTGCGTGGCAATGAATATTCATTCAAATGTCTGCTACTATAGATGACTTAATAACCGCACATACCGCAGCTCACATTTGATTTAAATATTCCATTTAAATCTGACTCATAGGCTCACCGCATGATGACTGCAAAGCGTGATCTAATGTCAGGAGCACTGCGAAACCACACTGCCAATTATATCACTTCTGAACCAACGAGGTCATTATGTCGCAGCGGCGAACTATACTGTACTTGACACACTGTCCCGTATTTTGATGACACGGTCAATTCCAGTATTTCCCAATATTTACATCTAAAACTGTGTGTCCTTCAAAGGACCAGAAATAAAATCGCGCCAATTTCCCACCTCCCAATATGAAAAAAAGCTTTCAAAAATTTGCCATTTCCCAAAGACCTTGAACCAATATGAGGGTTGTCCTTAAGTGCAAAAGGTACTTTACATATCCAATGGATTTCAGTTTCAACCCTTCGGTAGATACTACCCCAACGCCTACACACAAACCACACAGACACAAACAGCACGTATATTTTAACGGAACACAATATTATGGTACATAAATATTTGTTTACCTTTTTGGATCTCATTATAGTCGCTCGGCTGTAACCTAAATTGGTGAGTTTTCAGGGCTACACGTTCACACGTTCCTTTAAATTCAATTTATATTAGTTAAATTCAAAAAGTCACACCTTGTGGACCGTTCTGCCGGAGCCCATTATCACATTCCGAAAGTGGAATAAACACTGCGACCTGGTAAATTGTCGTCATCCCTTTACGTGAAGTTGAAGACTCTTCTGACTTTGATAAAATCAATATACGTTCGTGGATATGATATAAGAGAATGGAAATGGATGTGAGCCAGGAGAACGGAGAAGAGCGAATGAGAAACAGAAAGGTGGGAATAGTGTTGCCGTTTCGATGGGAGTGTGGAGTATGGACCATTTTATTTGTTAGTTGATTATTCAAATATAATTTGGTGTTTCAGAATATTTTCGGTACAATTCTCTTATAAGCATAGTTTGCCCTCCGTAGGCAATCTTTCAGATGGAGAGTTACTCGAAAACCATTTAGCCTACGAAGCTGAGTTTTGAAAGAACCGAAGGCTGATCTAATGAAAAGTACGCGCAGGAATATATCCTGTGCCGGCATTCTGTAAGCCGATAACGTTTAAACGTTTTCGTGCGCACCAGCAGTTTGTTTCATGTAACAACAAAAACGAAAGAAATTCTCGTGGCCGCGAAAAAGAAATAACGATCACATTTCCCTTGACGTTTTCACTTTTCTTGCCTCATAACCTTAAAAACGAACAGATTTTATCGTCTCCACGAAAGAAAACAAACGACAGCTATTTTCTTGACGTTTATCATTTTCCTATTTATTCTTTTTGAATTTGGTTGTTTTTGATTGTGCTGAAAATTTTATTAGAAATGCTATTATTAGAAAAACTATTATTTGTTGACCAGTGATAGCGACGAAAGTGAAGTTAAGAATTAACATGTAAACTTAAGAAAACTTAGAAAAAATCTGCGGGATTGTTCGAATCCTCTCACATGACCTGACAAGAGGTTGGTTTAAGGTGTTGATGCAGTGGATTCATTGGCCAAAGGCCAACAGAACTAGAAGAAAATATGACGAAAAGCTATGTACTTTTATCAAAAATATAAAATTCCTGGTGGTAAGATACAACATAAAACATAAATACATCCACTTTAACTTAACGAAAATAAAAAGACATAATGGGACCTCCAAACTCTAATTTTGTTGTCACACAGCTTCTTAACCTAAACGAATGCGCAGAAGATAACTTTACGAGTTAAAAATAAATAAATAGTTGGCGCAACAGGTCTGTAGGGACCCTAGGCCTAGCTTCCCACAACCATTCGTTTGTGTGAGTTTTTAATTTTTGGGACGAATGGAAGGGATCTACAATTTTATGCCGGGTCCAAACGGCTAATTGAGAAGCTCCTTCATGACAGTTATACTCTCGGATGTTTGTCAGGCGATCGCGAGAGGTTGCGCAGCGGAAAAAAAACCATAAGTTGGAATTTGTTTTTTTTTCAACGTTACGAGCCACGTGAAGAAAATATTCGCTTTCGCGTAATATCTTCCGATCTTGTGAAATTTTCGTTTTGGTTTTTACAGAATCCCACCCCTGGGCTCTTGGTTTTTTTATTTATTTATTTATTTGTCACCAAAGAACAAAAATCTTTCATAGACATAAGGCCACAATATTAGTACTTATTAAAGTTACAAAAATATGATACAAAGTAAACGTAAAGCAAACAACTATGACTGTACATTCTCAAGTAATTTTCTTTTTATTCAGGAAACTGGTAAATTAAAATCGATTAAAACGACATTTGCATTACATACTGACATTAAACCATTAATTGAGGAAGACCGTATTTTGTACGAGAATGGCCTACACTAAAAAATCGCGAGTTACGTAGGTCGAATGAAGGAACATTAATATTGAGAAGACTAAGAATGTCCCTTGAATCAATTTCTCCTATTAGAACCCTATGAATAAATATCACTCTGGCCACCGTTCTCCGTACCTCCAATGATTCTAATTTAATTAATTTTAGTCTAGATAAATAAGGGGGTAAGTTGCTAAGATCGAGCCAAGGAAGTACTCTAAGAGCGAATCTTATAAATCTTTTCTGTATAGATTCAATTCTATTTATATGAACTCTATAATACGGACACCACACAATAGAGGCATATTCTAATATAGACCGCACAAAAGCGCTATACAGGGTCTTGAGAACATAAACATCAGAAAACTCACAAGCATATCGCCTTAACATTCCCCATGTTCTGTTTGCCTTGTTTGTGATGGACTCAACATGAAAAGTAAATGATAGTTTGGTATCTAAGAAAACGCCCAAATCTTTGACTATAGATAAACACGGGGAATAACTATACCATCAAAGGAATACGTATGCATGACTGGGGATTTACAACGAGAAAAAGTTATGACAGAACACTTAGAAATGTTTAAAGAGAGACTGCTTTTAGAGCACCACAGATGAAATTTCTGAAGATGTGAATTTAACAGGTGGAAAGGGCGATTATCATTTCCCGGCATATAAATCTTAAAGTCATCCGCAAACATCAACAAAAAGCATTCAGGTATAAATTTAACGATATCATTCACAAATAATATAAAGAGTAGTGGTCCAATATGACTTCCTTGGGGGACGCCAGAGGTTACCGATATATTTTTCGAAAAACTTAACATTTTGGAGTCTATCCGAGAGGAAGGAGGAAAGCCAATTTAAAAAGAAGACTGGAAAACCGAGTCTTGTAAGTTTATATAACAAAAGTTTATGGTTAACTCTAACAAACGCTTTGCTAAAATCCGTATAGATGACATCAACCTGGATACCTTTACTAATTTCAGAAATAACGAAATTCGTGAATACCAAAAGATTGGTTACAGTTGACCTCTTTTTAACAAAGCCATGCTGATTACTACAAACAAGGGAATTACAGTAAAAATTTAATCTTTCGGTAACTAGTGAGTCAAACAATTTTGGAATAGAAGATTGCTTGCATATACCTCTATAGTTTGCAACTTTATTTCTCCTACCAGATTTAAAAATGGGAACTATAAAAGAAGTTTTCCAAACAGATGGGAATGTGCTAAAGATAAATTAAAGATAAATTAAAGATATGGCATAACATTTTATGTAAAGGAAACGCACAGTTTTTAAGAAACATAAAAGGAACCCCATCTGGACCAGGGTTAAGGCTAGATCCAAAGACGCTAAAGTTTTAAAAACAATGTCTTCAGAAAATTCCATTTTATTAAAAAGAGTAGTATAGGAACCATCAAGATAATCAAAAAATTGTTCATCTATCAAGGAATCATGGTTAGGATAAACTGATTGGAAAAAACATGCAAAGTTATTACAAATAGTATGGGAAGAATCAGTAAGTTGTCCTTCAAAAGAGAGTGAGGCTGGAAAACCATCACTTTTGTTTTTGGAATTGATAAATTTCCAAAATTTATCGGGCCTAGAACTAATACTATTCTGTATTTCATTTACATAAATAAGGTACGCATGGTAGAGAGACGTTTTCAACTTCAACTTAAGCCTTCTAAATACAAAGTAGTCCTCTTCAGCCAGACTACAACGCCATTTTCTATAAGCCCGATTTTTTAACGTTTTTAGGTTACGAGTGATTTCGTTGTCCCAGGGACATGAATTAACCTTATTTTTTATGCGAACTACAGGCACATATTTGAAAATAACATGATTAATAAAGTCATATAATTTGGAGCAAATTTCATTAATATCAAAAGACAGATAAGGACCCCAGTCATATTTATTAAGCTCTACACAAGTATCACTATAATTAGCATTTTTTTTTTTTTGTATAACCAGGAGTTCAAGGCTTTTAGCTTTCACCCTACAAATTGCTCCTGAGCTACACAGGGTGTTCAGTAAAAGTTTCGCTGAGAAAAAGTATAAGGTACCTGTTATAAGCTATAGCAAAGTATCAACTGTTAGAACTTTTAGTGACTTTTACTCCAACATTCAGACGCTCTATTTAGCGAAACTCATCTTTGGCATTCCAATTACAGTATCCAAGAGCTGTGATATCCACAATTTATCGTCGATTTAGAATTGTTTAGGTGACCTTGGGACTAGCAGTGAATCAAGTAAAATTGGACATAACTTACCAATGGACAGTTATAAGTTTTGGTTACTGAAATAAGTTGGCTATACCTATAGGTTCTGCAGTGAGCTCACTGCAACGCTAGAACTACTCTTGACAATCGCTCTTTTTAGAGCTTAGAAGGCATTTGAGCAGTAAAGGCTTTGAAAACGCACAAAGTTGCTTCTAACCAAAAGTTATCTGTGTGATATTTGGTCCAGTTTGTATTACACTGACGTCTAAAGCAGAAAGTACAATTAAAAACAGACTCAGTCAACAAGATTCGCGTTAATCGGTTAAGAGGGATGAGACACAAAGAGTTTGTGGACTGGATAACAAACAATGCTGCGGGACGGAGAATCTTCAACTCTACTCCAGAGGGACATCGCGGTAGTAGACAACATTACCTGAAAAATGAAACTTGCGGTAAGAATAGGCCCAAATTTATAGACTGAAGCGCCAATAATAGTATAACGATGTACAAAAACGAAACACAGAACCTCTGTAAGGTTTACCGATGTCTACTGTCAGTTTACGGGTGTGGGAGCTAAAATTCTCAGGCTTTGATTAAACACCTTTGAAAACGAATACCTTGATAATTTTAAAAGAAAACATCACAGAGAGAATTGCCAGAAAAAGCGTCAAAGTAAGTTGGTCTTTGGCCGGACACATTGTGAAGAATTTTGCGTAAAGATCTGGAGCCGTATTGCATCATTCTGGAACGACCAATACGGGACGATTTCGTTAGTAAAATCTACTACATTCCGTGAACGTGCGGCAGTTCACGAAAGGCTTAATAAAGAGAACAAGTTGCCAAACATGGAACTAAAAAATTCTTCAGCAAAAATAAGGAGGAACGGCTGCGTGTTATTGTGCTAACGAGTAATGTCCGTTAGGGAGACAACATTCAATGTCAACGAATTTTTCTTGAAAGAGTGACCAAAAAACTAGTCACACATTCCGTAACTTTTTAGGCGATTATCGTTGATAGACCCCCAAAACTAGCAACTTAAGCCTAGCTTCCTGCTCGCGCTAAATTTTATAGCTCATACAAAAATGTCTACAAAGATAAAACATAGCCAGGCAGTTTAGTTTAGTTTTCAGACGATTATCGTCGAAACGATATACCTCCACAAGTAGCAACTAAGTGCCAAAATTACGAGCTTGAGACCTTAATCCAATTCATTTTCCACAAATGTAATGAAAGCTGACGATAGTGAATCAAAGTTTCAAAGACGATATCGTCCCGACTATTATTCCTATACGGAATCTGTATCCATTGTCTTGGAGATATTCAAATATTGCGATGTATTTGCAGTCTGAATTTCGAAATTCTAACTATGCGTACAATTAAAATTACTTTTACTGACATCTGCCATATGAACATACGGTTTTTGTCCCATCCATCATGTTTGATAATTTAAGCTTAGTACGCTGCTCGAGCTAAATTTTCACTCCCATACAAAATTCTCTCCAAAATTTACCTGAGCTAAATCTAAGCGAACCCATTTAGCTGAGTGGTACGCAGCTCGAGCTAAATAATCAATCTTTTGTTTCAGAATGTACTTCATGTGTCTTTCAAAATTTAGCGTGCCCATTTAATGGGTTGGCACATTTTCTCAAGCTGAATTGTGACAACTCTTTGTGTATTTGTTGTTCTGTTGCGGAAAAGTATGCAAGGATGAGCTCTTTTAATTAATACATGGACGAGAAGTACCTAGAATCAGACATAGTTGACATAAGAGAGAATTACATTTTTGAAGGAAGTTTTTTCAAAGAACAGCTGTTTTCTGTGACACTTATCCACGGCCTACTCTATGTCGAAATTTAACTAAGACTTTAGCTGATGTTTGGAGAGAAGAGTTGGAGACTAGATAAAATTTAGTTTAGCTCGAGCAGCGTACTACGCTTCAGCGACCATTTATCTTTGGTGTGCAGAAACGAATTGGAGACTATAGACGCTAAAATTTAGCGCGAGCAGGATACTAGGATTTAGTGCAAAAATTACGAGTTCAAGAGCTTAATCCAGTTCATTTTCCACAAATGTAATGAAGCTACAGGCAGTCAGAAAAATAAATAAATATAACTTATTATGGTCATCAAAGTATCAAGAACGATGTAAATCCCTGTGCAGACGATTATTGCTGTACGGAATTGCACGCCAGCGATTATTATTCTTATGTTCTAAAAGTTAAAGTCTCACCTTTGAAATTTTAAACACAATATGAAATAGAACAAATAAAATAGATTTATTTCTATTATTCAATATCCTAAAAACCCCTCTAGTCCAATCAAACTCATCGCTGTTTTTAACCACAGACTTGTACTCAATCAGGACCAGTGCCGGCGGACATTTTTCAGAGAACTCCTTTCTATTTTCCTTTGTTACGAGTTGAAATAGGCACCTAATTTAATACTTAAACTTTCTTGGACTTTCGCATCTGTTCCGGAACGAAATTTTCCGGTGGTCTCCAAATGGACAGCGAAACGTCTGCGAAAAGGCAGCGGAAAATAATTTGTGGAGGGGTCCATCAGATACCTACCCAAGTAGCAGTGTTACCAGCACTGGCTATTTATATCTGATTTGGCTACTCGAACTTTTCACTGGCTCCTTAAAATTGTCATTTGGGATTTATCCTAAGCTACGCTATTCACTTTAAAGTTTGTCGATTTTTAGGCTTTTAAATTAGGATTTTAAAATTTGCGGTTGCTTTGCAAACAATTGCTACCCCTTTCGTAATACACTTTTAGTCTCTTTTACACACCGCTGACTTTTCAACATTATAAAAACGAGGAAAAAATCAAGTGTCATAAGGGCTTTAGGTATATTTATTATACATACTTCTATTGCGAACGTACTCATTTCGTATAACTAATGTCGTTGTCGATTTGGCTTTTCAGATTTCTGCTGCCAAAGCAGACATTAAATCCGAATTTTATGGATTCTTGTTTTTATTGAGTTGGCCGCAAACAATTTTTTTTTTTTTACTTGCACTGGATTTTCACACATTTATACAACCTCACTAATTTAATATAAAAACTCGTTTCCATAGACGTTCCTTTTTTCAACATTTTTAACATTGAAAAATGGAAACTAGAAAAGTCTCTCAATTATGAGTATGTGTTGTGTTGCTTTTATTTTTAATTTAATATTGTTGTCTTTGAAAAAAAACAATGTAATCACAATAAGTAACCATAAAAAATTGCCAAAAAATGCGCACATTTGTTGATCTTTATATTTAAGTTTATGCATTTTCGGCTCCAAGATTTTTAAAATTTGGCGCCTACCTCATAAAAGGTGGTAACACTGCACTACAAATGTCAAATTTTCGCAACCAAATAATGTCCCGGACAATAAACGTGTGCGAAAAGAGAGTGGAGAATTGTAACAAGCACCTTTCCGCCATCATTTCGCAGGCGCTGCGTACTGCAAAACGAAAAGGAGAACGAAATTTTTCGTTCACGATTTCGCTGTATCATTTTTGTATGGGTTTTTCGTTCCGGAATAGCTGCGTACCAGCCTTTAGTGGTAAATTTAATAAATAAAATAAGTTCCAAAACAATCTGAAAATTCCCACAAATTCACAAACGATTGTTCCCTTTGTCGAAATTCTTACTAAATAGGATATTTCTCATGACCGGACTCTTTATTTATTTATTTTTTGTGTGAATTTTGTCAGTTCCACGTCAGTATCCCTAAAACGCTTAACTCATTTACCCCTATTGGGAATAATTTTTCCCCCAGAGAAAGTTTTTTGATTTACATTGCTGACAAGACAAACATTTATTCCATGGAAATTCATCTCTGATTTTAAAACATCTTCTGATATACAAATACACACTTTACCAGAAGCCCACTTAAGCTCCTCTTGTACTTCTTGTTAGTTCCTACAACATGGCAATACTTGTCATGTACCTACTACGAACGTTTTGCCTCTCTTTGGACAACGGATTTTTACCTTCTCTTCTAGGAAAAATTAGGTCGATGCACGAGGCCACGCGAGTTTTATGCGCTTACAAAAATAAAAATGAAAACTACACCAAAGTGCACTTAGGGGAGAACTTTTGGCAATCACATTGTGCCTTTTTATAATCCCTTCCTGAAAGCTGATAAGAAAGGAAAAAAAAAAATTGGAAAAAGCTACTACTACTACTAGAACTTACATTATTAGTTGATGACTGTCGCTGAGGGGGAGGCGGCGCCGGACATGTCCTGTGCGGAGGTAGTGGCGGTGCTGCTGCTGCTGATATTCCTCCATTGAGTTGGCTGGCCGCCGTTCTACTGATAACGGGTGAGCTAGTTTTCGATGGCGCTGCCAGAGGTGGTGGTGAGTTATTTGACGCCGGCGTTCCGGTTGTGGAGACATTGCTTTGACTCGTTTTGAAATGCAATGAAGACACATTCGGTGTGAGACTGGAATTCAAGTTACTCTGCGAAGACGTATTCAATGAAAGATTATTGAGGTTCGTGTTCGATACACTTCGGGCTGGAGTAGGCGGTGGTGGTGGCTTGACAGCGGGTGGTTTTGGTGGGGCTACTGTTGGGCGGCCTGCATAAAAATAGAAATAGAAACAACAAAAATTCGACCGTGATTAATTAAACGATAAGCGCGTTGCGTCAATGGAGAGACTTACCAATGGGTGGATTTGGTGCTTGCCGGATACTGATGGTTTCCTGTGATTGGCATAGTTGCAAGGGTGTGCGCATTGTTGCGAATGCTTGGGTGGTTGGGAAGACAGGTCCGCCAGGTGGTGCGATAGGTGGGGATCTAAAAGTTGTTGTCATATTACATTTTATTCGAGACTGATAAACTGGATTTAAGGGCAGTCGTTAATTTCAGTGGCTATTAAGATTCTACGGTCTGCACATACGTGGGTAGCTATATCTTTATGAACATTTCAACTAATACAGTTAAGGTAAGGAAATGATTTGAAAGCACTTATCGTAATTAGCCTTATTTATGGAACATTGGGTGGACATGCTCGTTCGGGTGAAGCGTGTTAAGTCATAATAGCCCTGATTGGAGGAATGTGAGTTCCGTAGTTGATGAGTTGGACTCCCTCTGCGGCGGAGGTTCTGGGGCGAATCAACGAAATCGCCATTAAGTTGTTTTAGTGTTCCTGTTTTTTTTCGGGCCAGGCACACATGTTTTCTGAGGTGAGGCTGTTTCTTGAAAATACTGTCAAGTAGGTTAGGTGAATGCTCTGAGCTCTGAGGCCGATGGAGCCATTTTAAAGTCCGAGTCTAACTGAGCTTTTTAGAGATATGCAACTAAACACTGATCCTGAATGGACTGTGACTCTAAGAAGGTTCATTGATTCCAATCGAATAGAAAGCAAGTAAGCAATTGAATTGTAAGCCCTTTCGATGGGAAGTTTGAAGAAGAGATTCGTTTTTAGAGGGCGGTAAGTGATCTTGCGTTAAACGAGGGGGACAAGAATAAATATGTTCAACGAAGCGACTTTTATCTACTGGGTATAGGACAAAATGTCACTATTGATAGAAGCAACCGAGTTTGCCTTCACAAATTTACGACGGAGAATAATCAAAAACAACCGCTTCTACTTCGCATGGCAAAAGAGATGGTTCAAAACTACCGACTAGAAGGCCGAAAGGTAAGTTCAACAGAACCATTATTCTACCAAATCTACTTTATGACACCGAGCGCTGAACGATAACCAGGAAGGGGAGAACTGATACAAAAGACTACTTCAAAAAAGTCACGGATTTTTGATTCCGTATGGAGAAACAACAAAAAAAACCGCAATCTCTACCAAGATATGGATGTGGTCCAAAGAGCCATAACACGTCGCCTACATTGGTTCGGTCAGATCGAGCCAAGTCTCCAGTTAAGAGGATCTTCGAGACGACTGAGATCACCAAACTTCCGTGTTAAATACAAAGCGCCGTGAAATTCTTCCTTTCTTGCGACTTGAAACCCACTGGATTATCACCAGTGGTTATGTGGTGGTCATTTCTTACACAAGATGCTGAGACCTTCAACTCGCCTCTTGCTGCCTCCGCCATTTTGTTTTATCTTAAATTCAGCTTGTAGGTAAGTTGATGGAAATTTGAAGAAGTTGTGGGTCTCAGTATGTCTTGCTTGATGATGACAAACTCCCAACAATTGACACTTGTTCAAGCAAGCATTGCCAGAAAAAGTGGCAAACAATTTGACGTCCAGTACACACTTTGTCAGGAACAGCCGCTGTGGCCGAATGCACATTGCTAATGTCATATACTCATATTTCGAATGACTCTTGAATGACATTTTGAACTAAAACTTCTTATGGCTCGTTGGGCAGTAGTTTTGAACTCTGATGAAACGAAAAAGCGGCAGGGGATTGGAGAGAGGTTCCAACCCATGATGAAACGAAAACGCGACAGGAAATGGTAGGAAGTGGCTCGCGTGGTGAGACAGTTTGCGATGAATGAGACATGGAAGAGGAACGAAACCAAAGGAAGGCCTTAGCTAAAAATTAAAGCTTACTGTAAGATTGACAACTCCGATAAAACGAAAAAGCGACAGGCCATTGGACAGAATTTGAAAACCACGATGAAATAAAAACGCGACAGGAAATGGGAGCGAGTGGCCCGTGTGATCGGATATAGAAAGAGCCATAAGCAGTAAAAGGAGCAAACGAAGGGCTGGCTTAGTGAAGTTCAAAAGTTTACTCAAAGATTGAGAAATATATTAAGAAGAGGTCCAAGAAATAAAAATATTTCCTGCAGAGCTGGGCATCTTAATGCTGTTTTTAGAGTCCTAGTAGACCGTTTGTAAATATCCAGAGCATTCACTTAAACTACAGATGGGTGCATCGGAAGCTGCAATGTCTAATGAAAGTCTTAGGGCTGAGTTGACTGTTCTTATTCCTTAGAAATGGTAACTTTGCCAGATCGTAGGCCAAAGTAATCTTCTGCAAATTTTCGTTGAACCGTTCTTGTTCTATGAAAAGTAGCACGCCCCGAGCTCAATACGACCCACAATTTACAAAGTGTTTCCGATAGGTACGATATACAGAATTTAAGGAATTTAAAATCCAAAGCTGCCTTAAATGTCGAGATATATACAAAGTGCGTAATCTTTTATGTCGGTATGTAAACATTGAATAACTTTGACACTTATCAACAGATTCACTTGAGTAGATATGTCTTTGAAATGTAATTCAGTACAATTTTAACCATGAGCCGCTTAACAACGAAACAAGGAGCGAAAATAGTGACTTTGTGCATTCCGCGATACTAATAATCATTTTCAGTGTCCAGGCTAAGTTTTTCGAACTCACAATGGCATAATTTTCCATACAAAATTGCATATTGTGACCTAGAAAATATTTAGTGTAAAGGTTAAAAATGGTTATTAGTAAGGCCCATTGAAAATAGTCATTGATTTGGCGAGGTTATTTGAGTAGCAAAGTGTACGCCAGCAAGCCTTAGACCATTGACGAGGTCGAGATGCTCGAAAACATGATGGAAAAAGGAGCAAAAAGGGGACATGTATTTTGTATTCAAAAATAGTCCAAATCAATTGTTAAGGATCAATTTAAATAAAAATATATATGGCAATGAAAACTTGTCCAACTGCAGCCATAGGAGCAATGCTCAGCCTTCTGCCTTTACATTTAGCTGTAAAGAAGGAAGCTGGCCTCAGTGCCCTCAGGCTCGCTGATATATCAAATCTTAAAGCGGGAAACCTCACAGGACACCTTCGGGTACTCCATGCTCCAAAATGAAATGGCGATATGGAAATCGCCTTTTTTTAAAAGTTGTCCAATATTCTCATACCGGCATAATAGATGGCCCACCCGATGTAGTGTTCGACACTTAAGGCGTTCAGAAGCTCGAAATGTATAAAAGACAAGCAGACGTGTTCGGATCACTTGGAAAACCCGTTTTAGATAATCGCTTGGAAGTCCACACTGAAAAGGACAACTCTATAGATGAGTTTCGAAAAATATTCGTAAGAAAGAACGGAACTTAAAGAGCCAAGAGCCCTGCATCTGACAGCCAGCTCCGTGTCGTTTAAAATTATGAAAGTCTTACGCTACTTGCAACGTGATTTGAGGTTAGTTCTAAGTTTATTTACATAAAAAGGTTAAGACCTTGTGGTAAGAATTCGAGCAACTAATATACTAAATGTTCAACACCTGTAACTGCAGAGATACATGACAAAAAAAAAGCGCAAAACTACAACCATTTTTTGAATAAAATTGTAGGCAATTTAAATTTAAATTTAATAAATGAGAAGCAATTGTCAACTGCACATGCAATCCCTACTAATTCAAAATTAAGCGCCAAAATCTAATACATAAATGTCGAAGATTATGATAAAAAAAAAAACAAAATCCTCTACATACCTCGGCGATTTCATACTATGATGCCGCGACACAGTCGATTTCTGTCCATTGGAAGCTGCCACCAATTGCTGTATGCCGGGCGGTTTCGGTGCGAAATTCGGTTTACCATGATTCGGTGCGAACTTATTCGCTGAAGGCGCTGGTGCTGGAGGTGCTGCGTTACCACCCAATGCCGGTGAGCTCGGTGTTGGTGATCTACTGCCACCGAATAGAGTCGATCTATTGGGCGCTAATCCACTCACTCGCTGTGTGGACCCTGTTGCTGTTGTTGTTGTTGTTGACGACAATGATGACGTGGATGATGTTTTCGTTTGACTACTCATACTATGTACAAAACTTGAACTATTTCCTAATGATAAACTAGAATGACACAAATGAGACACAAGAGAGAAAGAAGAAATATTAACAAAGAGCTACGACACCGCACTTCTAATGAGAACAAACTCAAGGTCAGATTGTGATGATTTTTCTAACCAAGAAGAAGAAGCTTTTAGATGGGTATAATGGTATCTTTGCACTTACTTTAAGTTGGCGGCGTTTTTCCTCACTGAAATGCCAGTGGTAATTTTATTTCCACTTCCACTACTGCTGCTGCTCTCTGATAGTGTTGGCGATGAGGCTTTCGCATTACTGCCTCCTGTGCCGCCTCCACCGACTGTCGGACTTGATCGCTGTGAGTTTAAATTGCTCTTCTCCAGCACTGAGTCGGAAGTGTTCTGGGGGGAAAAAGAAAAAAAAAATTAAGTTTGAAAATTAGCAGAAAATCGAGAGCAAACAAATTTAATTGAAATTCATTGGCGTGCAAAGTAAACATATCGCATCTTATGGTTGATGGTGTTTGTGCGTGTGCGACGTTTCATCGGTTTGGTGTGGTTCCAGCTGGGTGTGGGAGTAGCATCTGGCAAAGCAGATGCTGTGGTGTGCATTTCTTATTACCCAGTTAATGTTATGAAATCGCAATATTGAATTTCTTTTCTGTTATACGATGGAGGGTGTGTGTTTACCAGTCAACACATTTTTTTGACACCAAGCAAGAATAAGTGTTATGTGCGACATGAGAGAATTCGAGTACATCCCTTTAATGTGATATAATGTTAAGACTCACAGACCCTGCGGGGCGAAAGTGAATGACAAATTGGTTGCTCCAAATGGTGCTTAAAACGGAATTATCTGAAGTAAGCAAGTTAATAGTCATGACTAGAGCGCACGTTTCCACAAGTAGAGAATGAGTGAAACTTTCATTAAGCGACATGTGACGGACACTTTGTGGAGGACGAACAACGACATTTTGAGTGTGCTAATTGTAATTAATTATTATGTGCTGGGGTTGGCAGCGCACTCAAAGAGAAAGTGATGCTAGATTCTTAAATGAAATTTGAACTACCTACCGAAAATATAATATTGCAAAATCATTTCGACACAGATAAATAAAAACAGTCATCGACCAGGAAAGAGTCCCCTCTTCCTGATTGTCTCACTACAAAAGGTGCTACTCAAACTCATGACAGAAACTGAGCATAGCATTGATAAGGCCACCCCTCTCAAATGGGGCAGCAAATATGTGACATACGTCAACTAAAATAAAGGCTGTTCCACTTGATACAGAGATTTCTCTGAATGCAATTTTGACACTGATAGCTTATTCGCGCCGTGTGACAGAAAGCCAGTGTCATATCTTCGAGGTATGAATCAGATCGTCTTAAGCTTGAAAGACGTTTTGAAATATTGCAATATACTGGATGACCGTGCGGTTTGTTTTTCGAACACCAACTGCGCCTGCAATTTTGCGAAGAGTTGCGTTGAGATTGGCATACCAATTGAATGTTAGTAAAGGGTGATTTTTTAGCTGGTTTGGTTTTGGCAACACTGGTTTTGACAGCTGACGTGTGTTTAGTACCTTGTGTCACTGTCAAACAGCTTCAGTTTGGTTTGCAATTTAACCATGGATCGTCTTACAAATGAACAACGCTTGCAAATTATTGAATTTTACTATCAAAATTCGTGCTCGGTTCGAAATGTTCATCGCGCGCTGCTTCCATTTTATGATCGGCATTCTCGACCTTCTGAGCAGTCTATTCGGAAGATTGTGACCAAATTTCGCACCAAATTTACTTTGTTGGACATTAAACCACCAACACGTTTACGTACTGTGCGTAGTGAAGAAAATATTGCGGCCGTATCAGCTAGTGTGACAGAAGACCGCGAAATGTCGATTCGGCGCCGTTCCCAGCAGTTAGGCCTTTGTTACAGCACTACGTAGAAAATTTTGCGGAAGGATTTGGGCGTAAAGCCTTTTAAGATACAGCTGGTGCAAGAACTAAAGCCAGCCGACCTACCACAACGCCGAATTTTTGGTGAATGGGCTCTTGGAAAGCTGGCCGAGGATCCGCTTTTTTATCGAAAAATTGTGTTCAGCGATGAGGCTCATTTTTGGTTGAATGGGTACGTAAATAAGCAAAATTGCCGCATTTGGAGTGAAGATCAGCCAGAAGCATTGCAACAGCTACCAATGCATCCCGAAAAAGCCACTGTTTGGTGCGGTTTATGGGCCGGCGGCATTATTGGGCCATATTTCTTCAAAGATGATGCGAATCGCAGCGTTACTGTCAATGGTGAACGCTACCGAGCGATGATAACAAACTTTTTTTTGCCCGAAATGGAAGTTCTTGACTTGCATGATATGTGGTTTCAACAAGACGGTGCCACATGCCACACAGCACGCGAAACAATGGCGCAATTGCGAGGCGAGTTTGGTGAACAGTTAATTTCACGTTTCGGGCCGGTCAATTGGCCGCCTAGATCGTGCGATTTGACACCATTAGATTATTTTTTGTGGGGGTATGCCAAGGCTAATGTGTATAGGGACAAGCCCGCTTTGATTGACGCACTGGAAGCCAACATCCATGCATTCATTCGTGAGATACCGGCCGATATGTGTGAAAGAGTATGCCAAAATTGGACTCAGCGGATGGGCTACCTGAGACGCAGCCGCGGTCAACATTTGCATGAAATTATCTTTAAACATTAAATTGCAAGGTTCAAACTATCGATTCAAATAAATATTTCATTCATTTTTTCGAATTTTTTGTGTTTTTTTTTAAAAAGAAGTTCTAAACCTCTTAAAAAATCACCCTTTAGTTCTTTAGTTCTCTATGTGAGCTCAGCAAATGAAACCTAATTGTGTCATTGTCAGTTCTTGGAGCGTTGGCATTATTGGCCCATTTTTATCTAAAAACAAAGATGACAACAAGAGGCGTGACAATTGCGTCATTTCAGAAATTGAGGAATTGTAAGCAGAATTGAGAAAGTCAGATCAGATCTGATCGACTCTTCAGTAGAAGCTTACATTTGCGATTGCGTTTCCTTTACAGCCGATGAAAACTGCGATAGACACCTGCTTTGTGATTTTACTACCTTTGTTCGTAATCTCCTTATCAGAGCAGCAAGTTCTTAGCGTTCGACATGCGGCTAAAATAAAAAATAAAGTCAAGCTGAATCGGAAGTCAAGAGTCGGTGAACCGGGAAAGAACATTAACATATGTAACAGCTTAACATATCGTCACCTGCATGCAAGAAGTAGATAGCTCGATTTGTTTCATTTTGGAGATAACTACGTTTTCTGTTACCTTAATTCGATGTTAATGTATTGCAATAATCAGTAAACTCATTTTTCTGATCTGCTGCCACCTATTGAATATTACACAAAGTAGACAAGCAAAACATCTAATAAAAACCCAGTGCAAAAACTAGGTATCTTGAGATAGCGTCTTGTTGCATTAATTTTGTTTTAACTAGAAGTAGATAGCTCAAGTTACCTAGTTTATGCACTGTCCAGAGAAGGCCTACTATAGATTTCTTATTTTGTATTGAGACGATATCATCAAAAGATTTGATTTCCAAAGAACTGGAGCAATGAATCCACAATTCACAAACTGAGCAATCACACAACAAAGTGGCACACAGATGGGTCAAGAACTGATGGGGAACTGGGGCGGGTGTATTCGGGCCTAGAACCAAATAGCCTGAACCAAAGTACCATCATCTTTCAGCCTGAAATCTATGCCATGTGTCCAAATCTACTTCGACAGATACAAAACCAACTGTGATATAGCTATAATCTCAGACAGCCAGGCTGCTATAATGGCTCTCGATTGCTACATCATTAAATCCAAACTTGTGTGGGAATGCCTAAAACAAATTCAATGAATTAGGTAGGAGACACAAGATAACCCTCTGTTGGGTGCCTGGCCATGTGGCAATAGAGGGTAACGAAATGGCCGACTTCCTAGCAAGAAAGGGACCACCAGAAACTTTCATAGGTCTTAAACCTTTCTGGGGAATAGGGGATCACACATTCAAAGAAGAATTTATGAAACTAGATAATAAAAACAGGGCGAGAACCTGGCATAATACTGAGGGCATGTGGCAGGCTGAGAAACTTCTGGGGCAAAACAACCGGATAAGATTCCAAGCTTGCTCATGCCGATGAGCAAAAATAACCTCCGTCTCCTAACGGGCTATTGTAGATTTAAGGAACACCTCGGAAACTGGGTATATCTGAAGTGCAAATTCTGCGATGAGTCCAGTGAAATCACATGTGGGATGTGGGATCATGTGGCGCACTGAGCCACAAAAGACTCAAATACTTGGGTAAGTACCAATTATCTGATGGGGAAATACTGTCACTGGAGCCAACTTTCATCCTTAGATTCACATAATAATAATACCTACGTCGTACACGATGTTAGTCGGTTGGCATTCTGTAAGGCGAAACGTTCAAACGTTTTCGTTTGCACGAAAAAAAATGTTTGTCTAACATAGGGAAAAGCATTCGTGCGCACGAAAACGTTTGATCGTTTCGCCTTACAGAATGCCGACCCAGACAACATCCTTGATTGGAAGAATTTTGTCTACCAATATCTCACGAGGAGAAAAGCAGACATATCTTAAGAACCTGTGCTTATGCAAAAAATGCGTGGTTCCAATTCGTTTCTTTTTAAAAATGCAATAAAATGAACAAAATTAAATTTTTCATATGTATTATGGCTTTATTAGCAAGAGAAAACATTCCCCTTAATTATGGCTTCGCCTTAGCGCATTCTGTCACTTACATTTTCGAAGACCTTGTTGATGGTTTCGGGCTGTAGCCACGGATTGATTGGATAATATCGGCCCAACAAAAATCGCCCATTGAAATCACCAAGACGGCTGATAACACGATTTGGGAATTTGGTGCGCAAAAGATGGATTGTGGCATAGGCTTTGTGTCATGGCGCGCCATCCTGCATGAACCAGAGGTCGCCCAAATCCATGTCTTCAATTTCAGTAAAAAAAAAAGTCGGTTAAAAGGGCTCTGAACGCCCACCGTTGACCGAAACGTTGTTGTTGAGCTGTTGAGATCGATGGCGAGTTGAGTCTCACACTCTAAGCTACAGCAGCCACATTCTCGTCTGTGAGCACCGTACGACGACGGGGACCATGAGTGTTGTCCACTAGCATACCAGTCTCACGAACTTTCTGCATAAACTTGCGTACAGCAGGCGCGGTGGGTGCTTCATTTCGGCCAAAACTTCTTTTCACAAAGCGCACTGTTTGGGCTACACAGCACTCACTTTGGAAATAAGTCTTCAATATTTCCCAACGTTGTTCAGCCGTAAAGCGACTCATTTCGTTCCGCGGAGGTATGATTCTGACTTTCTGGGAAGATTTCGAGCGGGAAACAGCGTTCAGTGTCAAAATAACCTTTGATTTAAAAAGAAACCAGTAGATGGCCCACCCTTTAACTCTGCTTGCGTCCAAGTTGGAATTCCAATAAGCATTCCAAATATTGTCAAAGACACGATTTAAAACTCCAACTCTGGACTACATCAGCTTACAGTCGATAAACGACAAACGAGTTTCCTTGTGAATCAGTCGTCCTGTAACGCCAACAACAAACATTCCCTTAATGTCTGGTTAGGCATCAGACAAAAGTCGAACTGCAACTTTGAACCAATCAATCAAAGAGCCAAAAGTGAACAAAAAGTAAAATTAGCAGGGATTTTCCAACACGATGAAACGACGCATTATTTTATTCATAACGTATGACGAAAAACATCTGTAACACGAAATCCTCCACCCTGGGGCATTTTGACGCTTCATCATAACCCTTATTAACACCAAAAAATATAAAACCAAACACATACAACTTCAACTGTGAAAGTACTCGGCTCGGCCGCTCCAATTTTGTGTATTTTTACTACTCATGCCGAGTTTCAAAATAACTCTCGCACGGCTACACTCTCAAACAAGCAGATATACGTACTCTCTGGCCCCAAACCTAAGGAATTCCACAGCATCATCTCGTCAGTATCGGAAAAACGTTTATTTTTAAATGACGTCACATACAAACGAATTCGAAATCAAAATTCCATGCAAAGTGGAAGAGACGACGACAACGAGAAGACAAAACCACCCCCTACTAACCAACGCTATGCGCACAACAAAAATAGCTTTGCACCCGCTGAGCTGATGGCAAGCACTTTGGAATAACATTTCAATGACACAGCACACGGTGTAAATATACTCACAGATGAAAGATTCTTCGGCGGCGCTGCTGGAGGTTGTGGCGGTGGTCCACGATTGGTCCTTAAATTCGCTTCTGTGGCGTTTATCTGTTGCTTTTGTCGCTTCAGCGTCAGATGTTTTGTCAGTTCGGCATTGAAATCCATGGGACCGTTGGATAAGGGTGGACTATTCGATGTTGTTGTTGTTGTGGTTATTGTTTCAGACTGTTGCTGTTGTGCTGTGTTCGATCGTATGGAAGACGGTGAGCTTCGTGCTCCGTTCACTGGCTTTAATTTTGGCATCGAGGACAAGCCCTCGAAAAGGCCACCTAGCTTTGGTCCACCGTTGGCTATTACGTTGCTGTTGGTCCGCTTGGGAGAGGCAGTTGTTGTTGTTGTTGTTGTTGATTTGGATTCATCAACTAACTAAAAGAGAAGGGCATAGTATGATTTAATGTTTTGGACGGAACTGAATGAAATTTTTTTTGTCTTACCTTTCCGGCTAGGGATGGTCCACTTTTGTCAACCGTAACAGCCTTCTTCAGCTTGGCTCCCTTTTGAATGGATTGCAGAAGAGCTGATCTCATATCACCGCCGCCGCCGCCACCAGCAGCGATGCCCAGTTTCAGACCACCCATTGCTGGTGGTGGAGGCGGGCCTGGCGGCGGTGGTGGTCCCGGTGGTGGCGGGATTGCCATCTGGAAAGACAAGAAAAAACAACTTTTAAGTATATTTTCACAATTGAATAGTTTTTTTGTTTTTCAAAATTATGGCACAAACAACTGTCCAAAAAGATAGCCCACATCAGGCGTAGGAATTAATTTCCCGCCATTGTGCGTAGGTCGTTAGAAATTATTAGATTTCGGTTCGCTCTGTTTTTGGGATAGGCTTCAGGCGTTATTACATTATTGTTCTATATCCGCCCTCATTCGAAACTACTTGTATGGCAGATAAATGTCATGTCAATGTCCGATCTATGACCCCCAGTGCTAACACAAGATCCAGAAGCCTTATCTTGACCTTGATATTCGCTCTGTATATGGAGAGATTTATGGCGTACGTGTGTGTGCGATGGAAAAGCAAGACGAACACATCACGCTACTTTATTTTGAGATGGTTTAATGTGGCTATTTCTGTGTTATTTTTATACAGAACAGCAAGAGGAATATACAAAATACATGTTTATCAGCGTGCAACAGCATGCTGGTTGTTTGTTTTATGAATCTCAATTATGGAAGAACAATTTTGCAATTGAAAGCAGTTTGGGCAAACTGAATTTTTGACTTGACTAAATGGTAGGTTAAAGAAGGCAAAAACTGTTGTCGAAGCAGACACAAATTTATAACATGACCTTTGGGAGGTTAAGTTGCCAGGTGGTAGCAGTTTTACTAAAATCTGGTGTACATTACGAGAGGGTGTTTCGTTTTTATGGATGTAGGTACAGAACTAGAAAAATAAATAAATTATGGTTATGACGTATAGAAAGACAACTTCATGCCATTAGTGCTGAAGTATGATTTCAGACACAAAGGCGTTATGACAGGGTCAAACAAAGCGCAATCTGGATGTCTTTCGAGCAGCTGGGGCCGGGTATCGTAAGTCTACAATTATAAAGACTGCATTTAATTCTTAAATATAAAGGTTACTCGTTTAAAAAGCCAGCTTGACTTATGTTCAAATTTACAAAATCATAATCGGAAGCTACAGCAAAAGTGTTTGCTTTGGTATATATGGAGCGACGATAAGCCCTTAAGTGGAGAAAATCTTTAAACCAGACTTATTAGAAGACGTGGGACTTCCAATTAAGGTAATTCATTCCCTTTTAGGAAAACTAGATTTAAATTTGTAAAAGGGCGTTGAAAACTCCATATCAAGCTCAAGGGTAGACGAGTGTATGATGGTCTAATGTGGCAGAGGTCACTGGGTCGCTTTGAACATTGTTTGCAAGGTCAATTGTATTTTCAAATGGTGGTTCAGAGTATATCCATTTCATAAAACTGGATGGGTTTTAAGTCTTATACCGTCTGACGTGAAAACTACTGAACAAATAACAATAAATCTATTTTCAAAATGGTTTTTAAGACTCTGAGAAGGTGTTAGGCTTTGTCGTTCATTCACGTTTTCTTTTTGAGAGCGTTTTTGACAGAAATGTATTAAAATTATTTTATTAAACCACAAAATATCAGCAACGACTCTCCTGGCTCTGCTTTGGGGTGATGGGCGAACATTGAAACCATTTTGTGTCGTTTTCTCTGTTGGAACGGAACGAAACGAAATAGAGGAACCTGCAGCCATGAGTGTGGTGTGTATCCAAATTCAATGCATTTGTATCCCCAGGTTTTTGAAACGAATATTCGAATTCACAAGCCAAAGCGAGGGGCACACTTTTTCATAAGTCGGTAGATTGACTAGTATACGCGGATGACAGCGACAGCCATGGCAGAATTCAGCGAGCTGTCACTGGTGCGTTTTGCAAGGATTGGGAGAAAAACAGCTAAAATTGGTTTAGTCGTGAATGAGGTCAAAACCAAGTATATGCTGTGAACAAGAAGGGACAGACAATATCGGCGTCACAATCGACAGCTGTAACTTTGATATAATAAAAGACGTTGTCTAATTCAATTTTGCTATAAATTCTGAAAATGGAATCTCGTCAGAAGTTTAACGAGCACAAACCCTACGAATCGCTGTTGCTTTGAGCTGAAAGGGTAATTGAGTAGCTGAACAGCTAAGGGGATTTCGTAAAAGACGTTGATAATGAGAAAGAAGAAAGATATACTCGATCGCTTTGAGTGGAAGATTCTTCGGTCCCGTTTGCGTTTTGACGGTCTTTGAAGGAAGATCACTAAAAGCCCTGTACAGCGACATCGATCTGGTTAAAAAAATGCACAAATGTCTAAGTCTAAGATGACTAGGACATCATAAATGAGGACATTATAAACAGATAAACGATGAGCTTGCTGGCCTTAGCAGCAGCATTTTCCGTTAGTAATTGAGCTTAGTTATTTTGCAATATCGTTTGCAAGTCAGTCCCATTGTTAAAATATTAACAACTCCATCGTTCTCCATCAAACTGTCAGTATATAACAATTGTTGGACAAAGGGTGACCGCAACAATTGTTTTTTATTAGCTAACTCATTTAGAAGACTAACAACATGAGGCGCCTAATTCACAAATGAAAAACTCTGAAATGCACTCTTTTCAATGTTCGAAAGCAGACATCAACAAAGGTTACCCGCTTAAAATTGCAATATTGCTCATTTTTTAAGTCACTGAATTGAACTGAATTGCAAAACTTCATTAAATTCAAAAATCCAAAGCAGTTTTCCCATTTTTATCTCTGCATTCCTTCACTTTATATGGGCAGAATCTCATGGCTAAAACAAATCTAGCGGTAATGAGTGCGTTACCTACATACAAGCAACCTCTAAATTCTTGAAGCAAACTTCACCATCAAATGCCAAATACACTGCAGGCGTTGTTAGGCACGTAATTTTTGTTTGCAATTGTTTGAAATTATTTAAAAATACACGCAACCTTTTTTGTTTTCGGTGCTCCCATTTGTTGTTTTTTCTTTTACATAAAAATAACTTCACAACAAAAAAAAACAATAAAATTAAAATAAAAAGAAGCTTAACAACACACAAATGAATGCAACCGATTCAAATACACACTCGAATTCAACTCGAATAACAGTTTGCAAAACAAATTAAGTAGAGAAAAACCAGATCACTATACCACTTCCGATCGATTCGGACGAATTGTGTTCAAACTGTACACAAACTAATCTACTACACTGCTCAACTGCTGAATTAAATCTGATCGCGCCGGCCTCAATGTATGCCGATCGAACAAACAGAAACGTAACGAACCCATCATCAGTGGTGTTTTTGTTGTTGTCGATTTACACTTAACACCGAGGAGATCGCCACAATATCGCACTCAATGTGGTGAGTTGCTGGTTTTGGTGACAGTCGAGGGCGAAGAGACGCAGCGTAGCGTTCGTGTGTAGTATGACTAAACTGCGGTTTTTCAATTGTGGAAAACTTGAAACTCCTTTTTCAAGCTTGCCATGAATGAGTCAACCCAACCCAAGACCCGACTTCCACCACAGATTTGTCATTTATTTATTCTGCGTGCAGAGTGGCGAGAGCGAAAACAAAAAATATATATTCATTCAAATACAGTCCAAATTTCTGGAACTAGACGTCAATCAAATTTACACGTAATTGGAAGACAGGACGACGACGATGACGCTGACAGCTGCATGTAGCGAAAAGAATAAAAATCGATGACAGTAATTTCCGGCGGAAGGCTTTCAGCACATCGAGGAAGAACAAATAAAGGTATAGCTCTCTTTTTGCCAGCAGTTCAACTATTTCAAACTCATGTGATAAAATGACGCAATATGGCTGTCGATAGTCAATTTAAATTTCAACCAAACTCGTTCGATATTTTGTTTGGACAAACAAATCGTAACCCATCTCACGCACCAATACACCGCGAAAACTTATGAAAACACATCCAACGTATTATCTTGTGTTTTTACATAATTCTCGTGCTTCAATGGAGAAAATGCCATTTCCACCTGTTATCGATGTGACCGGTGATTAAAATTCATCATGGCCACCATCCGCTGGCTGGCGTTGGTTGGCAGCATTGTTCATCGCGCCGAATGGCTATTTCTTTGTTGGTACACCAATAACTAAAGCGAACAACAATACGGTACGGTATTCATGGGCTGTGTGGTGGATTTTTGTTTTCTATTTTGTTAAAAGTTAGTTTTTCGCAATTCAATTTGCATTCAAACGGCAACGCCAGCAACAAGCTGAATGTAACGAAGATGATCATGACGGATGGATGGGACGGCCAACAGTTTTTTGTAGGTACTTTCGATTTCTTTTTCGTTTTTCGATTGTAACGTGTTTAGAATGTGAACAAGGTATATGTGCTGACCAGACAACTGTGCGGTTTCTTTGTCAGAGTCATGCACCGGAACTGGATGCTGTGCAGCTGTCTCTTGTCTGTTGCTGTTACATTGTGTCACCTTGAGATGAAATCTTTTTGACATTTTTTCTTATTCGTTTGTTGAGTGAATATACCTCGTTTCGGGACTTGTACTTTGTTTACCTCTGCGATAATGCGAATATATTTTTTATAAATGTTTGTTGTGATAAACTTGCAGTGATATTTAGTAATTACTCACAGCTTAATCTAAATGTCAACAAATGTTTGACTTATCAGTGGCAATTCATTTCAGCTTTTGAAACTGATTTAACGCGAGGTCGTATACTTTTAAAGAGGACTCTACAATGTTGTACAGTAAGAGCTCGAAGTGCGTAAACACAAACGAGTACAACTCGTTACTCGCTATTTATCTAATTTTCTCTTTTTTTCTGTCATTTTTGTATTACGAAGTTGTACAAAAGGCAATCTATGTGTGATTGTGACAGATTTGTTGGTAAGCGTTCGATTCGAAGGGAGTACGTAAACGAATGGAACTTTTATTTAGCAAACGTTAACAGCTGTCAAATGGGAATGAATACATACATGACAGTAATGAATATTTTGCTATGAAGACCGCTTACATTTAACGAATTCAACCAGAAAAAGAAAGGAAATGCTTGCCAAAAAAACTAAGCTCCGCGAAATAAGGCCCCAGGAAATAAGACCCCAATGTTAGGGTTTAGTTTGGTTTATTTTTGGCGTCTTATTTCAATTCATCGGGGCTTAGTTTCCATTTAAAAATGGGGCATTACTTTATTATGAACATTTACCCCAGTTTTGGGGCATTATTTAATTTTTACTTTGAGATCTTATTTCCTGGGGCCCTATTTCGCGGAGCCAAAAACTACTGCAAAATAGGATTTAGTTTCCTGCTGTTAAAGGTCATGCTAAATGTAAGGGCTGTTACTTGAGGCCCATAAATTACAACTTAGTGACAGAAAAAATGGATTTTACAGCGCTCAGTCTTTCTTTTTTTGAGTTGCAAACTTCCATTTATGAAGGGAGGAAATTCAGAGTCGTAGCCTTAGACGTAAAGAGCTGTACCAAGCAAATAAGTCGCTTATGGATTAACGCAACAAAAATGTAGAGGGATGCTCAGTTTTCTTTTAGGCAGAGCTGATCAAGTTTTAAGTCAGTTCTATTTCTTCCTCTATAAATCGGATCGGAGCACGAATAATAATTTTCAAATAGCTTTCCTGATATGACAGCTTCATTCTCGAACAATGTGCAAGTACAACTACATCACACGGTCAAAGAAGCGAGCAAATTTGTTATTTCAACGAAGGCTTAGACAGAATTTTTGAATTTTGCATTGAGAGCAAGGAAGATATTTTATAATAACATGACAGGGCTACCGATCCGATGTCGCAAGATCAGTGTCCTCAACATTCAGTTACCTAATCAGAGCTCGAAGCAACTCCCCATTCTCTAAAAAGTTTAGGTTAGACCAGGGCTCAGCCAACTTAACAGTTTCCAGCCCAAAAGAATTTAAAGTAACGTCTAAGCACCCCGCTGTTTAGCACAAATATACAATTTTGCCATGAACATTTGGGTTTGGAGCGACCAAAAAAATTGGTTTCGGAGTTACCAACAGCCTTAAACAGTTTTCACTTCATTAAGAGGTTAAAAGTTTATAGAACAATCATATCCAACGTTATACTAGGCTACCGATATTGAACATCTTTCTCAAAGAAAAGTGTACACCCAGTAAAGTCATTAGGCGTTTTTCTTTTTTAGTTCAGAGCTGAACTGAACTGAGCTCGAGCTCGAGCATTATGAGCGCGCTCTGAAGCGAGCGTGCTCAGATTGTTCTGAGGTATTTATGAAACACACTTGAGCACATAGCTGTCATTTGTTGTAAATATATGTATACATTGAATATTTATTAATTGTTATAAATTAAATTGGTTAATATTCAGTTCCAGAACAACAAGGTTCGTCCGCCATTTCAACTATTTTGTTTATCCTGTTTTTTTTTCTGTCAAATGTGACTGGAATCAGCTTTTCACTCAGGATGCTCAGTCAATTTATTCTGAGCTAGTAGAGCGCGCTCTGATGGTGCTCTGAACGAAAAAAGAAACACAAATTCTGAGCTCTGATATATCTGAGCTAAAAACGAAAGACGACATTTTTGTATAAAAGTTCAGGTTGTGCTCTGAACTAAAAAAGAAAAACGCCTATTCAGAACGCCTTGCTTCGATTCAGTCTGAAGGTATGCACCCATATATGATAAATTGGTATAAACTGGTATACTTAGGGAATTTTCGATTTTTGGTTCGACTCAGGGTTCTCCTGGTACTGTGCTGATATGGCTTCAAAATTGTTTAAAGATCCTCTTAGATATTTATTTAGCATGCAGACTTGTACATTTCAGACTTCAAAAGTTGTCGAAGATTGTTTCGAAATTGGTTTTGCGAAGCTTCCTTCAAAGAGATCTATCAAAGTCACTCCACTTGCGCAAACATAACCTAGACCACACGCGCGTCAAAAAACTGAAAGTAGTTCGAAAGTTAGAGTACCAATCAAATTCATCAAAAGACTTGCAAATGTGAAGATTTCTACTCAAAGATATTCAAATTTTATGCCTGACACTCATAACACTTGCCATTATAACATTTAAATAAAGTTCGATCCTAATCGGTGACAGTAAAATAAAAAAATAAAATAAAAGTAATTACGATTTCCAATGTCCAGCTCCTAATGGACTGAAATTAAATTTAAACATCTCTGTCATCTCTTACAAGAAAATAATGAAAGTAAAATATAAACTAACAGCACAATCACATCTTAAAAAAAGAAACACTCTGTATGTGTGTGTCTGATGTTGTCAAATTAATCCTCAATCGTCGTCATAGATCTGCAATTTACATAAAGAACCACAAAAGTGACACAAAACTGGTTATAACTCAAACTGCAAACGTACAAAAACCACTTTCATTCCCTAAATTAGCATGAGAAGTATGTTGTGAATTGTTTTGTTTATTTTTTTCTAAAACTAAGAGCAAGATGCGAATTTCTTTATTTTTTTTTATTTTCTTAATTTTGCGAGTTTTAACCAAATTTATGCACGAGTACAATGCAGCAAAACAGTTGTGCCAGACAGTTCTACATTTGTTTTTGTTTTTTGTTCGCTGGCCCAAATTGTGTCAAACGAATTCGAACTTTGGCATAGTTTTCCCTTCAGCCGTTGCTGCTCAGACGACCCTAATTAATCAAAATACGAGTACAGGGTGTTGCGCAACTACAAATTGTATAGAGTACTGTATTGCACCGAGTTTGGTGTCCGATCGCATTGCGATTATGCAAATGCTTTTACTGTAGCTAATTATAGCACTTCAATTGTATTACATATCAAGAGACAAATGTTTAAGCTCACTGACTCGAGCGAATCTTATCTTATCTGGGGCGAAGTGAATCATGTTTATTATCAAAAAGATTTTGCAAATTTTAAACTGCAGTTTTTATTTATTTTAAAGAACATTTCGTTGCTGAGTCACTGCATTCGATTGAAACCTTTATTGACTTCAAGTGACGGAAAAGAATGATGTGAGTGAGTCACAAGACGGCAGTGAACGTAAAGTCCATTAAAAAGGTTGTTTGTGTTGGCGAGCTTAATATTACGAACGCAACTGGCATAGTAATGAAGATGTTGGCTTTAACAACGCAACTTTTAGCACAGATATGTTCAAGAGGAAAATGATCTTTTTTTTATAACTACAAAGCGACCCTGTCACGTTGTTTTGCCAGTTTTTGTCTACACTTGGTGTGAACTCAAAGAGATATTCGAATATGATTCCCTTTATAGAGCAGACTTCAATCCGGATAATGGTTTGAAAGTTGTATAAATTATCGATTTTCTACACCTCCACAGATGGCGTTGGTTTGATTTTTGATCGGAGAAAATTAGATAATGGGTCGTATGAATAAAAACTAGCATTTGCTTTGAGTAAAAGGTTTTAGCAAAGTAAAAGCCCTTAGCAAATGCTTTGAATCGGTATGAATAAAAACCTATTTTGCTAAAGTAAGTTTGAAAATTCGAACATAGCATTTACTTCGCTGTACATGCCCTTGCCTTGCAATTTCTGTCAAACTTGACAAGTGGCAACTGTCCGGAGGTTTGTTTATTTTGAATTTATTTTCAATTTTTTGTGAAAAAATTATCAAAAGCAATCTATAGCTCCAATTGCACCTGGAAACATAAATTGTATTTGCCAAATCACTTGGTGATGTTTGATTTCTTCCTCATTTGTCGGAAAATGTATCCAATCATCGGCTTGTTGAACTGTTTTTTGACACACATACCAATTAGTTAACGAAACGGTTGACTGGTGAACACCAAGATTTTCTCCAACACCAACCTAAACACATACATTTTTTACTTGTTGCCATGAATTTTAAAAAGTTTACTCGAAAGCCCGGATCTCCTAAATACCTTACGAAAGATTTAATGTTCTGTATATTTGAAAGAGCACCACCACGCGTCTCAAAATTATCATTTTAAAAAGGTATTAGCCAAAACGTCCACATTTTTACGAAACAATTGTTTTTATTAACACGAATGTTAGGATTGAAGTGAAATAAATAAGAAAACAATGGGGAAACTATTAAATAAACGAAAAGGTGGATCACGGCGATAGATACTTTATTCAGGAGGGTGTTTACCACTTGACAGAAGGTAGAAAACTAAGGTTAGATTCACTAAAGGTAACTTACTAAAATACTAATCAGAACATACCTACAAGATAAAGAAAAAACAGAGTGCGTCTTGGAGTCAAGTTACTATCAAAGCGGACAGTCCTTCTCACTGAAGTTTAGGTTATAGCTTTATTTGAACGCTCTATGGGACATAAAAAACGCTAAGCACTGGATCATATTCTGCGAAATTTGAGATGAAAAAAGCGGCTACTTAGGGAACTTCTATATAATACTTTTTGTGGGTTATTGTCGTCAAATTTTGCACAGTAATTTCAAGTTTAATGCCCGCAGAAGGGTTCGTTAATTTTCTGAAAGTTGTACATCTTTAAGGATATGTGAAACCGAATATTGACACTACGTCAGTGCCTGGAGAAAACCCAAGTCCAGATTGATACCAACCATCTTTTTTTCGAATTAAGGGTCTCATACTTTACAGCACTTACAAAGAGAAGTTATTTAGAGCCACGTCTAGTAAAACGTTTAGCCAAGCTCGTCAAGTTCTAAAGAATGACTAAAGAGCTCCATTATGATCGAAAACAATCTCAACCAGAATTTTGACTGGAAAAACAGATTTAGGCTGTCAAATTCAACATAATACTTCAGAGAATTTGGGTGTCTCACAAACCAACATCTAGGGAACAATATTTCACAAGTCTGTACAATTCTAGTTATCTTAAGTCGATTAGATTGGTCTGGATGAGATGTAACCTGAACGCAAAAGCTAGATTGGTCGGGAACGTCACTTTTTTTCTACGTCAGCCACATATGCGAAGTGTCAACTTAGTACTCAGTCACGAATTTCTTGACTAGATTCTTCGGCTACCCATCCATAAACGTCAACTAAAACAGCTGCTCACATGACCGACCAATCAAAACCGAGATAAATCTAGTGAGAGAGCTGTCAGACTTACTAAACTAGATACTTGAACGTCCCCAAATACTAGAATGCCCGGCTGACATCGACATCAATTGCAGAACTTAGAAAGCTGTCACTGGTGCGGTTTGCAAGTTTTGGGACAGAAGCGTCCTCGTGAATGAGGTCAAAACCAAGTAAGTCATCATAGGAAACTTTAACCTTTTGAGGTATAGTTCGGGACTTTTATTTACTTTATTTATATTTAGCTCATCTATAAACTCTGAAATTGGCATCATATTAGGAGAAGAATTTCGCTTGTCAAGCGATGTTTCTTTGGCCTATGAAGGCAAAAAAAAAGGTCTATTTAAGACCCTCATAAGCCTAGCGCTGCTAGAGGCATGCACATTATACCGAAGGCAGATAAATATATTCTTCGATTGTTTTTCAGTCTCGTTTACGCTGATGGGAATTGGCGAAGGAAATTCCACAGCTACAGGGTTACATAGACCTTATCAGCGAATTAGCGAGCAAGCTTGCTAAGATGGCTAGGACAACAAGAGCAAATGATCTTTAGCGCCTAACCTCAAAGAGTCGTCGAATTCAACCCAAAGGGACAACACATTAGACGAAAACAACGACTTCAGCGGAGCGAACAGACTAGAACTACCCTTCAGCCAACTAGGAATGTTCCAATGGAGGCAGTTAGTCAAAGGCCGAGGTAACTGCGAGAGGCATATTGGTTAAGGCCGAAGTCCACACCGAACTGTAACTTCTTAAAGATTTTTTGAGCAATCTGATAAGTTTATTAAAAGCTTTTTAATTTTTGAACTTGTGATATTGAATTGCTGGAACAAAAAATACAGATTTATTATAGGAATGTTAAATAGGTACTGAATATAGATGAAGATGTAAGAGCTCGGATATGTACCTATAGTCGAAACAGGAAAACTCACAGTTTTAAGTATTTACAACGCATGTAGAAGTCGTCGTGGTGAAGCGGTTAGTATGTTTGCCTCTGACCGAAACGGGCCATAAAGTGAAACGAGCAGATTGTAAATTCCTCCAACTAAGTAGAGAGAGACAGTTTTAGGCAACATTTTAGAACAAACTATAAGGAAGTGGCCATGATGTAGCGCTTAAGCTGTTTACATGTGAAACAAATGCTGCAACAACTTTATCTTGAAAAAAAAAAAATCCATCGCAGCATTGCAAAGGAAAGAAAAAAATTTGCAAATCTCATTTAATTTATAACCGCCCTGTGGTAAACTGTCACGACGAGTCCCAAGTCCAAAGTCTAGGTTGGAACACAATGCTTGAAACTTTGAGTGCCTATTGAGCGCAGGCAATTAAACCCTGCTACGACATCATCATTCACGCAAGCATTTCAACACATTCGACATACGAGTTCAGCCAGCTCTCCTTGATCGTTTATGATTCATTAAAAAAATAAATAACGAGACACAAACAAATTAATAAACATGCTTTTTTAGTCTGTGGTCGGCTTTGGAACGCACTTGCAGCTGATGGTATGATTCATTGAACTAGGAATATTATTAAGGACGGATTTCTCTTACACTCAGATCCATCATACTCATCAAATTAGAGCGCTCAACTGAAGACGGGTAACAAAACCACACTAACTGGACAGAAGTATTTTTGCGGGCCAGTTCCACCTCGAAATATAGCGTCAACTAAGTAAGTCCATCATAGAACGGAATAGATGTGATTAGTGAGATAGGCGATTTCGAGTTCGATTGCGAAACCCCAACTTTGGCAGAGATAAACAATGAAGACAAGTCGAAGTTACTTATAGTGAAGAGGGATCTTACTTGTGGCAGCAGCCCATTTTATGGCTCGTGCATTTTGCTTCTTTTTACATAAACGTGGATAGGTATACCTTGAGCAAAAGTCTACTTCAACAAATCAGGAGAACAGCACGTGACCGTATCCACTACAATACGAGTAACAGAGTTGCAGAAAGATAGTGAACTTCCTTAATTGCACTGCGAAACGTGATCAATAACCAACTGTCCAATCTCTCCCACTTCCGGATCGGTCTTGCCTTCCACCTTCAAACCCTGTTATCGTTTTACAATCATGCCGCGCCAAGAAATAAATGGGTGCAGGCAGACCATGCCAGTTAGCAATCAAACCCAGTATCCATTTGACATGGGACTTACGTCAGAATTTATAGGGTTGATGTCATTCTTGTTGACATTATGTCAACGCAACAAAGACAAACTCAATTGGAGGTAATTCACCTCGCGCATGTAGCCTTTCCCTTAAATTTTGATTTACATCGACTGCTGACACTTTCTTTTATATTTCCACCATCTCCCTCTGTTGCTTACTTTGTGCATTTGACGGGAGTGTAAGGCCACTTAACTACACCGACCATGCACAATTGATATGCAGATGCGGTGCGAGCAGTGAGCTAACCATATGCAAATGTAAACACAGCAAAGAGCAATGTCAACACTGTCAATTAGTCACTTGCAATAGTGACTCTGTGTGCTGAGTACAGCGCACATGGGCGATGGGCGATGGGCGTGGACGCGTAGCACTGTAGTGCTTTGAATGCGCACTCGCAAATGTGATGTAACAAGCTGGTTATCCGATTACCGCCGAGCTGATGCTGTCCCTGCCTGATGGGTGTTGCTGCTAAGCTAATCAACTGAACAGAATCTTAATTCGATTTTAATTTGATTCCAACACACACAGAGTACAGAACCTTGAGCAGCAAGGGAGAGGGAGTACAACAATAAATATAAATAGCCGCGGACATAAATTAATCAGAAAAGTTGCTAATGAATTAGTCATTCAAATGGTGTGCTACTGCGCTGCCGCGTCAGACTATGGACCTCGGCGCGTATGTGACATCGCCATCGGAGAGGAAGTACCCGTCGTCGACGACTTTGAATGAAATTTGTTTTCTGTTTTTGTTGGCTTTTTGCAAGCCTAATCGGTAAAAGTAAAGTGGAACAGATGTTTTGAAACCTTTCGAGTTTATCAAACGCCCAACAAAGTGGACCACTTAGGGAGGGGCAGCCGTCTAGTGGCGCTTTGGTTTAATTTTAGAACATGAGGTTGGGAAAGATGATATCACTTGTGTAGATTTCCAGATAAAATTTCAACGAAAATGGTCTGCTTAGTTAAAACCGAAAGACAGCTGTAATTGTGATGATGAATTGAGCTGTGAAGGGGAATTGATGTGAAAAGGAATTGCGCTCTGAAGAGGCATTGTTCTTCAACGTGCAGTTCAGCTAAATGTAAATATTAAAGACTGGAGTGGGTAGGTGTACTTGAATAGTTAAGGCCTTGTCTAATCGGGTTTTTTTATTTAAAAAATCAGATTCCAAGTGTACTTTATAGATATCGCATAAAACACTGTCAAGGCCATTCAAAATTTACGTTAAGCCGTAAGTAATCCTCTTATAAAGCGTGTATTTTGAGGAGCTAACAATTTATTTATTTTTTACTAGACATTATCCGACGATAAGGAAATCGGTGGATAACGTTTCAAAACTATTGCTTATATCGAGAGTTGAAGTATACCACGTGATAGATAAAGATTCAAAAAATGTATTCTACATCGATTTTCGGTATACTGCAAGTGCCTTTCATTGATAATGGCTGTAGATTTGGGTTTCGCTTTAGGGACAGCTTTGTGTCTTATAATCCACTCTTTTAATGGGATTCAGACCATTTTATAATGCTGTCGGGGACGGAACTTTATGCGAGCGAAGCATACGTTGCTTTTCCACATAAACTAAGTATGAAATAGACTGACAGCTTTTCTACGTCTCCCCGATTTCCCCCGCAATTTTGTTCAATAATACCCCCTCTCTCCCTTTCTCAAGTGTACTGTCTGTGAAACTTGTGAAACAGCAAAACAAATTAAATTCTAAACGGCGGGAGGTGTATTTTTTTTTGAAAAAACGCCAGAAAATTTTCTATACAAGTCTGGCCTTTTTTCCTAGGAAGAAAAGCTAGAATTTTCTGGCTATCTTTCCGAAATTTCAGGTCTTTTTTCCAAAAAAGTTTTCTGGCGTTTTTTCCATTTTCAGAAATGGAATGGAAATGTAAATGACGCCGCCGCGAACCGAAAGGCGGGGTTGCCGGGGGCGGTTGCGACGCCCACTCGCTAACGTTGTTTCTTTCTTAACTTGCCATAGTCAATTCATTTCTTATTTGAAAAATAAAAAGAAAATAGATTTGGAAATTAGGCCAGAAAATTGTATTTCTCTGTTATTTTTCCCAAAACTAAGTCTGGAAATAATGCCAGAGTTTGTTTGTTTTCTGGTCTAATTGCCATTTTACTTTCTGGTGCTTTTTCCACATCTGTCTGGCCTAATTTCCGTAATTTCTGGCATCTTTTCCAAACAAAATTCAGCTATTTTTCCCAAATTTGAAAAAAAAAAACATTTTCGGACATTTTTTCCAAAAAAAAAAAACTCGCGTTATTTCCTCTGGCGTAATTTCCGGGAGCCTGACGATTTATAGACTTTTCCATGACCTTAGAAGTTTGAAGAGACCTACAAGTTAATGCCGAGTCCGAACGGCTGAATTGAGAAGCTCTTCATGACAGTTATGATCGGATATTTGTCAGACATTTAGATATAATTTATTATATTCCGGGAATCGAACTTGAGACACCTGACTCGATAGTCCAGCACACTAACCACGGAGTAACTGCGCTATACTATTTTAGAAAGAGGTAAAATGGTTTGAAGCCGCAGGGGCTTGGTGGTAAGTGTGTTGCACTACGAAGTCCCAGGTTCGACACCCGAAAAAAAAACATTTATTGTAAATTGTGAACTCAGAACATTACCCGACAGTAAAGTGAGAGATTGACGTCAAGAAAATTCCTGCCGCACTGCCAAAGAGACGTAAAAACGTAGTTTTTGCTGTCAAGAACGAAACACATTGAATTGTTGTAGGAAGTCCTATGTATAATAGCAGGTCCGGGATCAACAACAATGAACCCTGCTGCACTATAATTTCTCAAAATCATCATTCAACTGGGCACAAAAAAGTACTTCCCATCTGCATAGCTGATTCTCAATTGAGACCAGGGGGCAGATTCCGTACCTAATCAACGATCGTCTAAACGATATCGTTTTTGAAACTTTGATCACCAAAATATTCAGTTTGAATTTTTTTGAAAAACGTCAGCCTTCATTATATTTTTGGAAAATGAACTGGATTAAGCTCTCAAACTTGTAATTTTAGCATTTAGTTGCAAGTTTTGGAGGTCTATCGGTGTGCCCAGTAAAGTGCCGTCCACATCTTACAGAATAGTTGCTGTTGCTTTTTAAGCCGATGACTCTCTAGCTCTCTATAATATTTTCCTTCCTTCCCAACTTGTCCTCCTGTCGAATCGCGATGGACTGCTACTTGTCCGGAAATTGTTTTCTAACTCCACCTTTCATTTGGCGTCGTTTGTCTAGAAGCTTCTTTTCATTTTGAACGACTTGTTTCGGTGTTTTTTTTTTTTTGCCGCCCTTAACTGCTAAGATACAATTTCAAATACAAATCTGCCGAACTAGGTTTTTCATATCGTCCCACAAATGGATCTCTAGTTTTCTATATATCTGTCCCAAAGCTATAAACTACAACACACGCTGAGTACAAAACCCTGACCCCATTAGGTGGAAAAACTTGAACAAGGGGTTTCCTGGAAATCCAACCGCTAAAAAGGATACAAATTTACAAAGCTTTTAGAATTTATTTTGCAATCTGAATCTATAGCTGAACATTGTAGCTTGTCATGTACAGAATTCCCCTATAGACTTGCTGATGCTATGAGCAACTGCTGCATTTTCCGTTGTCCCGATCTAGTATACCTTATTTGCATTTGTCATTCGTTCAAATCGAACTGACTTCCTCTGTCACACAAATTAGCGAACCAAATCATTCGATTTAATTTATTTTTCCATATAAGCGTACACTTGCGATAAGTGATCAACTGATTAAGGCCGAATCGATGAACTGATAATGAGTTGCTAACGCTTTGCCAATTCTGGTTGCTGTTGTTTTCGCGAGGTTGTCCTGTTTCAGCCAACGACATAAAAATACTCGGGCAACCATTGGGCCCAGACGATCCAAATTCACTTAATCCAATATATTTGCATACTCGCCGCACTGGCAAAGTTCAGGACCTTGCAGCTTGCAGACTTCGAAATTAGCAAAATGGCTGACTCAGCGGGGAACAATTTCCCCCGCCATTTGAATGCTGTCATAATCGCTACGCACGATTATAAGCACCAAAGTCATAAAGATAAACATTGAAAATTACAGCACACAAAATCAATAAACGTTGCCATAAAGCAAAGGAAGAGTGCTTGTCATAATTAGACAAAGCACCATCAAATTCAGTGCGCGTGTATGTCACAGCTTGACCAAAAGCAGAGGGTGAGCATTTTTATTATGGCGCTCAATTGGAATGCAATGCCCTGCCTTGGAGTGGCAGCTTCGTCATCCTTTTCTGGTTGTGTGTTATACTGTCCACATACTGTTCTTTGTATAGTCGAATTATCTGTTGTTGGATTTTTATTTCCAAAACAATAACAACTGTCATTTCGAATGATTTATACAGACAGCCAAAGTACAAAGGCTTCCAGAATAAAAATATTGACTCATTCTGTCTTTGGATACATGTTCAAACAGATTACCGTTTACATCGAGTCTTAAGAAGGCCTTACAATGCTTAACTCATGGGAGGGCAACTGCCGTTTTGGCCAAAACAAGCGCCCCCCTCTAACATTGTATTTCTAAATGTAGCAGCCAACGTAACTTGCGCCTTGAATGGACGGAAGGTATTTATAGCATGTGGTTGGCAGTATCTTATCTAAAGCAAATTAATATAACTAGATACTAAACGCGGATAAGATAGGTTTTTTTTATTATTTAGCTGTTTTTGTTTCGATGAGTTACTTACCGAGAATACCGCAATGGCAGTTCGTATACGCTCGTCGAAACAAAAGCTAAGCAGAAGGCATAATTTGTTATCACTTGCGGTGCGGTGGTTGGGCCCAGCGCGTAATTGAATCGCATAACTTAACCACAAACTAGGTAGGTAACGTTTGGTTTGAAAGCAGGTGTGATGGGTGGCAATAGGGAAGCGATATGGCTTGCGGAAGATATTTTATATTGCAGTTTCGTATCTCAGTTGATGTTTTCTTTTTCTTTTGTTTTCTTTGCGAAGTCTGCAGGAAATATTTTGTTTATAAATCTTCCATTTAAAGGCCTTAATGAAGAATATTCCTATTTATTGACTGTATTATAAAGGGTTTTTCAACGACGCTACAACAAAAGAAGAGCGACAGGGACAGCAAACGACGCCGAATTTCTTGCCGCTCTTTTGACATTTCTCTTCAGTAAGGTTTCCCATTTCATGATGGAAAGATATACGAGCCAACAACGAGTCGAAATTATTAAAATTTACTACCGAAATTCGGAGTCAGTGGCCTCAACGTTAAGAGCGCTACATCCAATTTATGGTCGTCATAATCGTCCTAGCAGATCAACAATTGAGCGTCTAGTGGAAAAATTTGAATCCACAGGCACAGTACAAAATGTTCCCGTGCCAGTGAGACAAAGAAGTGCCCGTAGTGTCGAGAATATTGCTGCCGCTGAGGCTTCAGTTGAAGAAAGCCCAAATGTGTCTCTCACACGTCGTTCTCAAGCGTTGGGCATCTCTGTGACGATTGCAATAAAGAAGAAGTTACATGCAGTTCGATGTTGAGTACCAATTCGGATTGGGTGAGTAGTTTTAGCAAAAATCGTACTTAAATCCACACACAAAGAGACAAACCTTTTTATGTTTACGGAAGTTCACAATTGCGAAATTTGTATGGAAAATATAGCCACTGTGAACTACTAAAATTTAGAGTGGAAACTAAAAATGTTTATTGGTAAGGTCCATAGACTCTGGCAAACCTCACTGAGACCTCACAAGAAACAAGACAGTTACAACGTGAGGTGAGATTGATTTTGTGAGGTTGTCGTATTCTGGCAGCAAACTCACAACTTGTGAGGCTCTCTCCTGTGGAACAGATCACAACACTCAAAATCAGTCATAATTCATAAAGGCTGACAAAAATTAATAAGAATGACTGCATGCGACTTGTTAGGCCTCACATCGGCAGAATCGGACTGGATTCCTGTGTGGAAATATAAAGGAATCTTCTGAATTCCGGCCGCCTAAAGCTAAGAAGGGTCCCCTCAACAACCCCACAGTCATGCAAAGCTATTTGATAAAGACCGACGGCTCTTGTACGACTTCTAGCTTCATCTGCTAGTGGACATCCATTTACCAAGTATCTTAAATAAAAGTATAGCCGTACTTGTAAACTAAGCATGCAAACAACATCCAGGAATAGAACCGGACTGCTTTGACTTGGAACCTATTCAAATCCACAAGGACTAGACAGCATTACAAGACGAACTGCAAGTAACCTTGGATATAATCCCGCGAGGGGCTAGAGATAATTCCTAAAAAATTGTCTCGACCTGGTCCACATATCTACCTCTGATATGAAGAGAAGTTAAAGGGTGAGTAGTCTCACATTAGCCCGATACATCTCAGAACTGTTAGTCCTTCATTGTTCCTTTTAAGTTCTTTGTAAAGTGTATGATTATACTCTAAAATACTTGCTTTAAAAAAAGCAGTTCCAAAGAGAAACAAAAGAAAATTCTTAATCAATTTTAATTCAAAATAATTATATAAATGTTCTTGTAGAACAAACAACTTGCCTGGCTGACGGTGGAATCTCAAGTGAGGGTTTACAGAAATAGGAATGAAGAAGAATGGAAGATAGGATGACAGATGAGTGGAGCATAAGTGGGTGTGGATGTGGATAGTGTTTTTCTACGATATACAGTGATGCCAAACAAAAAAAAATTAATTAAAAACTTTTTTTAAATTCATCTGTACAGAAGTATTGACACGAAACTTCTGTCTAGAATTCAACAGGCTTGCTGCAAAGGGAAATCGGTGGAAACGGTACCACAAAGGGTTCGATCACATCTTAGCGAGTATGCAATGCTTGCATCTTGTATTTCTAAACCCTAGAGGCGCTTTCAACAATCTCAGCTCATCTTTGAAAGCAACTGGATTGTCAGAGCTCTGAATGTATAGATAGCTCACTTGGTGAGTTGATTATTACTCACATTTAGAACTCGAATCGGGATGGGACATCTGTCAGAAGAACTTCTGTGAAACTTGGTACCCTATGGAATGGGATTGCTTAAGGTGATTCCTATTATTAGCATATTTCTCAACAAGTTAATGAATGGTTGTGAATTGGAGTTGTCGTCTTCTCCAAAAAATACAAAACTTCCTACATTGACCCATCTATATCAATGTTAGAATCGTACCATTTTCTAATTAAGAGAAAGACTTGGGTCTTACTTGATGCGAAAATTAATCGCATGAGTTACAGAACATGGTCCCGGAAAGCCTGACATACAGTAAAGGGTTACTAAAGTGGTGATTGCACTTCAATCGTGCGAAAAACCATGGGCCAGTTCCACTGGAGTACTCCAATAATCCGAAACACGTCCACTACATCGCTCGTTCACATTGAGTAAATAGAACATTATGCATCACGCTTCATTCAAGAGGATCGAGTCAATAAGAAAGATCGAACCTGCGTTTCAAAGACCAAGCAACGTGCCCGGCATCGCAGAGGATGGAATACATATCCCCAATCAGGAGTCCGGAGCTTATTAAGCAAGAAGACTTAAAAATCCCCGCAAATGTAGTTGAGTTCTGTCAAAAGCTTAAAATGGCCCCCACATTAGCTTAAGGTGGTTTACTCCCCTTAAGTCCTGTTGTGGTTGACCCTGATTTGTGGCTTGCAAGTTTACGAAACACACATGTCAAACAGAATGCAAATAAACGTCGGATGTTCTGAAGTAAGCAAATTAGGTTTGTTCCTGGACTTTTGTAGTATGAATGGAAAAGACTGTCAAAATGGCAGTGGTAGGGGATAAATTATCAAAGAGAGAAAGGGTTTGGGGACGCTTATGCAGTAATCTACTGTCTTTTCCATTGGTTTCACTCGGGGATCAACTCATTTTACAATTCAAAGGAACAAGAAAACTGTTTCTGATTGAGTCCACAAAAGTATTGGTGAATTGACAAAAATATACCGAAAGACAGGATTGGAGAAATCACCATTGGGACAATGATTTAAATTTCCAACTGAGATAATAAATTTTACACACATTTGGTTTAAAAACATTTTTTTTGTAAACAAGAAATAAAAATTATATTGTAGTAGTTTCATGAGTTCGTTCGCATTCCCATGGCTAAAGGTACGTTCACAATGTACGTAACTCAATTTTTTTTTTCATTTGTGTTGAATTAAGAAAATGTGTTTTTTTTAATAAAGCTTGGGACTGAGAAATCGTCGGGAAGGACAAGGGGCAAGAAACATAGGGAAGACAAAGACTTTGTCCCAAATGTACCGTGATGGCAGCTGACTTGTATTAAATACATAAATTACACTTGTGTAGGAGCTTCCTGAGTGGATTCTGATTTCAAATCGAGAAGCGAAAGTCTCTTCTCTGAATCACAAGAAGAGTGTTTATTGTTTTTTTTGCCCCATGTAAAACCACTTGCTAAATATGACAGATACATAATTCAAAAATTCAAAAAAGTGCTACAGAAATGTCTTATAAACGCAAAGAGTTTCCTTATTTATTAACAATATTAGTTGATTCGTCTAGCGATGAAAGTGATTCGGAATTCATCGAACTTCTTTTTGATGAATCCGTGTATGTGCAGGAGTTTGTACTGACTGAACTACAAGCTTTCGAGAAGAGGTTAAAGCGACTCTGATAAACGAACATCCGCAAAAAAAAAGATTGTTAAGCGAAGATTTTTGAGATTTTTAAAAAAATTTTAATCCTAAAGTTCTTGCTTAAAATATTTTTTTTGATAATAAGAACTCGATTTTAAGTTTTAAAAAAAAAGTATTCGACGTAGGAATTACTCTCCATAACTATTTTCTTACATCATTGCCAACAATTTCATTATTAAATAAACAATTTTGATATTTGGGTTCATTCTAACCAATAAAAATGTTTGGCATTATTATTTGGTAAATGACCAGCAAAAAGAGTCTTGAGGAGAAAGTTTAAAAGATATTTATTAGTTGACACCATTTTAATACGCAGTACGTCACAACTTATGCACGCGTATGTCAAATAGGAGAACAGTTTTCAAATCATCTGTCAAAATTCAAGCGACTGGCAGCATTTATAAATCTTACTTCAAAAATTTGTGTTGAGTTGAAATTTGCAACATTCTCAGTTGAGGAGTAATATCTTGCTTCCACGAAGTCGCTCTATTTTACGAATTTTTCGATCTAAGGAACGGCATGGAGTAAAAACTCGTAAAAGATTGAAAAAATTCGGAAAATTTAAAAGTAAATGAACAGACCTTTAGCGAAAATTCGGAAAGTTTAAATTTAAAAGAACACAGACATATTGTGACCTGTACTGTTGTTTTCCTGAAAATAACAGATATCAGAAGAACCGAGAAAACTCCGAGAGATCAACCAAATTTAGCAAATAAAAGACGACAATATTGAATTGCAGTTGTTAAACTTTCTGCTTTATTAGGTTTGTTTGGCGTGGGCCCTATTGGGCACTGGGTTCACCCTAACGCGTTGGATATAACACTAAACTCGCCCTGGTACTGAAAACCTGTGCTTGACATTACTTCTAGGGCACCCTAGTTATGCCCTGAACTGACCCCAGTTAATTTGTCGGGGCAAGAATTCAGTGCTGAGTTTTGCTGTCATTTCGCTTGCTGTCATTCATTTTCAAACCCATCATCTAACATCGCGAAAACTTTTATCAACTATTTGCGTTATGGAAAACCCAAGTTTAGAATTGAGTTCACTCATTTTTAACAATAAACGGAAAACAGAGTGTGACCAAATGATAAATATTTGCTTTTGCGTTCGATATACATAGAAGTCGAATTTTCAGGCTTGTGCAGGGTTTTTGAAAGGCATGAAAATTAGCTGACACTTCGCATTGCGCACTAGTGCTAGCCACGTCAAACAAACCTTTTGAATGATTGATAGTTATTTATATTATACCACTTTCTGTCGCTTAATCAATGGTCCATAGAGTAACCAAACTAGAGAGCCAACTTCCCGTGCACCTACCCGATTTTCCCCGCAAATTTTGAATGACAGCCCTCTCTCGCGCGCTCTTTTTTTCCTGTCTGTGAATACGTGTATTATTAGTCGCCGGGTGGCACTATTTCCCAATTACAAACAATTTGTAAATGGATTTATAACAATAAATGTACAAAAAGTAAATGTTGATTATGGTTTTTTAGATAACATAACGTGTTCAAAAACTATTCATCCATTCACATTTCAGTTGTTTTTTTTAGTTTTATTTGTATGAATTCTATTTTTGACAGCAAAATTAATGCAGCTGCATAAATGAAATCCGTAGGGGGTTGTTCCAAAAATGAGTTAGCAACATGCAAGTTAAAGCCAGCTTCCACTAGGGCATAAGTGAATTTTATATAATTTTCATGAACATTGAATAAATTTCTATTAGGCTTGGTGAATGTTTCCAAAGTCGTTTCATGTCGTTTAATAACACTGACCAGTATTCAATAATGTTACTTAGGAACAGTAAAAATGCAAATGCTATTCATATTAAAAAAAAAAGGATTAGTATCGGAAAGCAAAAAAAGGGATTAAACTCCTAACAAAAACAAAAAATATAAATTATTAATTGACAAAAACAAGTGCACTCATTGTTGTTTTGGGATACAAAATGTGATCAAAACCTTTTTTTCTCCGAGTATTTCACATAAATATAATGCGATCTAAGAAGATTTTTGTATTATGGCCTTTACCAGAAAAAGCCAAATTCATACAAATTTGACAGCAATAGAACAAGGTGGCGCAAAAGTAATCCTCCTATCAGAAAATGCTATAAATTTTGCGATTGGCCCCTAATGTCAGTTCTGTTTTGACATTTGTGTAGTAAACACATGCGAAATACACGTTAATAAACAATGTTACGCTACACTGCTCCAGAACGCGGAATATTGGTGACTATTTATTTGAGCAATAATCAGTCGGTGACTTTGGCACAACGTGAATTTCGTCGCAGATTTCCTAGCCGTCCAACGACTACTGGTGAAACACTGCGACGTTTAGCCGCTCGCCTCGAAGAGACTGGCACAACACGAGATGCTGCCAGGCGTGGCAGACCCCGGGGTATGTATGGTGTGCTGTTTTCGCTGAAGGAGTCATCTGACCTTTTTTCTTCGAAGACGTCGCGGGCCAAACGGTTACTGTGAATGGTGAGCGCTACAGAGCAATGATTAACTAGTTCTTTTTGCCGCAACTTGATGAATTGGGATTGGAAAACATGTGGTTCCAACAGGACGGTGCAACGGTACACACTGCACGTGCCACAACCGATATGCTGAAGGATGCATTTCCCGGGAGCCTAATCTCCCGTTTTGGCGATTTGCACTGGCCAGCAAGATCGCCTGATATGACCGCTCCAGACTTCTTTTTGTGGGGCTTTTTGAAGTCGTGGGTTTATGTCAACAAGCCTCAGACTCTTGCAGCTCTTAAAGACAATATCCGTCAAGAATGTGAGGACCTATCGCCGGAAGTTTTGGCCAAAGTGATGGAAAATGCCATAAAAAGGGCTCAAATGACAATCAACTGTGGCGGCGGCCATTTACATGACATCATCGAGAATATTATTCTCGACTTGATGTAAAAAAAATTAAAAGACCAAATAAAAATAATCCACAAGAAGAATCAAAGTTTTTCATTTTTTTTTAAATTCAAAAAACATCGGAAGGTTATTTTTGCGCCACCTTGTATATGCAATAAGAATTCATTAAACAAACGCATATTTGATATGTTATTGTTCATTTTACGTACTAATTACAGATTATAATTTATGCTAAAATTAAAAAAATATTTTTCGCCACTACATAAAAAAAAAAAGTTTTCCCTAAACGGCGTTAAAACATTTTGTTTCAGCATGATTTCAAAACTTAAAGCATTAAAATCAACTAGAAAAAGTGTATTTTCTTTAAAATATACAAAAAAAGCTTCAAGATACAAAATCTCTTTTAACAAAAGTAAAAAAAAAAACCGTGTTTGTTCATTTTATAAAGTTCATACTTTATAAACTCTTATGTCGTTTTCGATTTGGCAAAAAGATCAAATTTTTTTTTGATCGAGATTGCTTTTTATGTTCGATTTGCCAAAAAAAATTTTATATTAAATTATTTCGAATGTAAATGTGTAAAAACCAATTGGAATGGATTTACAGTGCAAGTTAAAAAAAAATATTTTTGCGGCCAACTCTATACACACAAGAACCAATAAAATTCGAATTTAATGTTCGATTTGTCAGCAAAAATCTGAAAAGTCAAATCGAAAAGGACATTAATTTCAACTGCGATGTGAACGCCGTGTAACTAATGGGCACCAAATATGCCGAACACAGTCGCCCCCACTTGAAATCCCACCAGAAAATAGCCGCCCGATGGCATGAAGTGCCATACATTATTGACTTATTATATATGGACTGCTAGTGAAATGTCACTTCCATACAATCTCTGCCCAGAAAATGACGCCAACATAACTAGCGCTCGTGGTTCTATGCGAAAAATAAGTGAAACAAAATGACAACCATCTTGGATTTCTCCATAGAATGCTAGAGCCACCTATTGGACGTGAGTGGGTTTGCCAAGTGAAACGGTTGAAATTCAAATTGTTGCGGCATTGTTAACAATAGATGTCACATCGCAATTGTGCTAGTTTAAATAATTAATAATTAGATGGAACCAACAAAATTTGAATAAAAAATCGTTTTTCATTGTCCCATAAATTGCACAATTTTCGTATATTTATTGCGAATTAGTTTTTTATGTTGTTTTTCATTATTGATTTTAGAAATATGATGTAATAACACTTTGGCATATATTTCAATCACATTTCTGATCAATAAATACTTATGATTGTCAAGAATATCACATTCAAGTACATGAGAACTTAATTCATCATATAAATTGCTTACATCTATATTTCTTAAAGTCCTTAAATCTGCAACGAAATGGAAACGTCTGATGTGAGTTTAAAATTTATTCCGCTCCGAACCACGAGAGCTAGCGCTTATTTTGGAACCAACGCGAAGTTGTCTACTAGCAGTCCATATATAATAAGTCAATCCCATACATTATATTGTATAAGTATTCGTGCGGCAGCAATATGGCGCTCCTTTGATTTGTACAGGCGCGAATACTTATGCAATATAATGTATGGCAGACAGCTTGTAGGCAAATATACCGTTTCTGCTCTCAGTTGGCCCTCTAGTTTGGTTCATAGACAAACCATACTGAGACCCCCAACTCACAATCCTCTTGCCGCTGGCCCCCTCAGTTTTTTTTCAAATTCGCCATTTTGTTTTCCTATCGGTGTTTTGTCAAAAAAGAATCCGTGTGACATGCAAAAACATACAAAAAATGCAAAAATAAATGCTGCCAACCTCGGCAACCGTGGGGAAATGTGAAAGAGTTCGGGAATACCAAATTTTTTCATTACTGAACGCCATTGGTTAGTTATTATAAATTGTTAAAAGGCGAATAATTTGATTTGTTTGGTTAGTAAAACTATCTAAAGTTGATGTTCTATATAATAGAAACATATTGGGACAAACATGGTTGTGTATTTTCCGCTTTTGGATATCAGTAACTTCGATTTCGTTTGTAAATTTTTCTTAAATAATGAAGAAAATTTGCTCAAAATGTTTTCATTTTCCCTACAGCAATATACATTGTTAATTTTTCATGAACATTTTAAGCAAATGTGCACTTATTCCTAAAAAAAAAATATTATCCACACGTAACGAACAATTTCAAATTAAACGGATAAAATTCTATGAACTCTGCCAGCAACTTTGCCCACAGCGGAAGTGTCTCATATCTGCTGGGAGTGTGTTGGTGAGCCGGAATTTTTGAAGTTTCGTGACATTTGTCAATACGATTTTCTATGTAACAATACTAGCGCACCAGATGTGTACACTCCATAAAAAATATAGCTTGTAGGCTAAGTAACGGGAAATCGGCCGGAGTTGGTGGTCTCAGTATTGTCTCTGGTTTGGTTACTCTATGCAATGGTCGATGAAGAACAGTCACAAATTCAAGCGCAATCACTTAAAAATCAGTCTCATGACGAAAGTCTTTAATTTGTAAAAATATTTGTTGCTCTCGACACATAACAAACCACAATAGTTAGGTTTCAGGTTTTGAAACAGCTAGCTAATTGAAATTTCCAACTCACCTACTTTTCTACAAAAGCACAAGCATGACTCCCGTCAAAAGAACACATCTAAATGGGCTCCTTCCTTCTGCGATTACTGCGCATTCCACTCCCGTGAACAACGATACGATGTAAAAAAAACCAAAGGAGTATAAAACGTTTTAGACGTCATTTCAATGCACACGCAAATGTGACAGTTTTTCAACCGCAAAAAAAAAAAACCAAGGAAGTCTCTCCATTCAACTACTCTACTTCTTGTCTTGAAGGAAAAGCATGCGAGCATTTCCATAAACAAGAAACTCAAAAAAGGAGGAAAAAAAACATGAAAGCCCACTTAGACAGACACATTAATGCATTTATTGCAGCACAGAGTCCTTGCCATGAGCCAAAACGACTTCCTCTACCGGAGACATGAGTTTTAATTAAAATAAAAAAAAAATGTCAGGCATCCGCAATTTTTCTCTCTGACCTATTTGAAAAGAATTTTCCATTTCTGGCATTGAAAGCATCTAGATACTAGATTCCCAGGTTCTTATTCAATTTGAGGTGAGTACACGATAAATCGCTGCCAAAATCTAAAGCAAAACTGAAAAGCGAAAGAAAAACTTTGCAGGCACTAAGTCTGACACAAACTGGGGTAAAAGCGGAAACCATTCATTCCTCTCGCATTTTATTCATTATTCAACCCCACGCAGCAAAGAAGCTCGCTCCATTGATGGCACTACAGTCCCAGGCCCAACCAACCCTCCCTGGCTTGTTGTGCTGCTTTTTGTTTTAGTTTTGTGGCTCGTTATGTTACCGACCTAGATAGAGGTTGTTTGCCTCTTGAGCGGGGCATTTGTAGCGCGCTTAGTTAGCCGTTGTCTAGGAAAAAGTTCAATGCCACCAAAGGATTCTCGGTTTGAGGGCGGTCAGGGACTGACTTTCGAATGGAGAAACGTTTGTAAATTTCAACACAAAATTGCCGCCCTGATTCATAGCGGATTTCTCGGGAAAATCAAGCATGAAAAACGACAGCATGCACAGATCCGCCAGTGATTCATATAGCCGCCGCGTGTAAAAAGAGATACTCGTACAAACGAGCACACTCATCTGTAATTAGTATTCCGGTAAAGTGATGGTGAATGGTTATGAAGTGATTGCATGATCGCAGCCATATACTGCAGCTCTGGAGGAATCGATACAAGTCTCTTAGTCTTGCATCTGTCTGTGTGCTTGGTTTACTGGTGCGAGAATGATGCTGCTTATGCGCCGCACACAATTTCAACGTTAAAATTTCGAAATACTACACCGTTCAGTGTTCACCTACTGACCAGCTTCGGAGTGGCGGAGGTGGTTCAGCTCGAGAGTGCCAGCAAAGTGTTTTGTGTAAATTTTTTAAGAGTGCGTGGTCCAGCCACTCTCCACGTACATATGGCTCTCCCACTCCGATTACAATCAATCCATAATAAACGATTCGAGGAAATAATAAATAATCGTATTCCTCGCAAGTACGTGGGGAGGCATAGAAGTGTTTGATTTTACTCGACGTGGACAAGGCGGAATGCACTTCTGAGGGTTTCCTGGGCTTACTAAATATATACATACAGTTATGTGCTTGAGACAAAGTGATAACACAGTTGTTGGTTTGGCAGAGCAAATATTGCTATCGGTTGGCTGTGCCTGTAATTGGAGCAATACGAGGTGGCTGCACTGTCAGTCGTGTGTGCACACTGGAAGTGGGTCAGCTACGTGCAGATCAGAAGAATTTACAACACATCTTTACAACATAACCACAAAAATCTTAACAAATAGTTTTACCCCATTGTTACCACTGCAGTAAAATCTATTACAGTCGTGACAACGTCAAAATACCTCCACGAATTTGGTTAATTTTCCATGTACTCCACCACCCTTTGTTCATGGAATGCTTTTTATGATCGACTAAAAGTCTTAACCTAGCAACGCGACTTGTCGCACGATCGTGAAACAGCTTAATTATGTATATTCCTCCGTCTATTAAGGGCCGGTTTACAACTTGACATCCCCAGTAATATTATCGCTGTTTTAAGTAATTGAATAAGTACATCAAAGGTGACATCATTTGAGCGTGCCAAAAAAAAAATAAGGCGGTGAAGTTTTGAGGACAACAACCGACTAGCAGTTTATGGTACGTCAGAAGGTTTGTGTTCAGGTGCGAGTAGAAACGGATACCCATCAAGTAACTGGCCGCATTGTGAACCAGTTGGTGTTTCTGATGAAGTATGGGAGATCTGATGCCGGAAAGCCTTTTAACTCTTTGGTGGTTGCGAGGAATCAAAATCCTAGAATTCGTAGGGACAGAGTGGGCAAATTTTGGATTGACTCTATGGAAAAATGTTTCTACTCCATAAGCAGTAGATTTGAGTTCAATATCATGTCCTGGAACCCAATATCCACTTAAAACTACATCCTCACCGGTCGCTCCCCACCACCACCCCCACGATTGGGTACATCCTTACCGCCTCCACAATTCTATCTCTTCTGCACAAAGCGTTGGACTCTATTCCGATCTATCCAACGCAAAGTACTCGTCCTGTTATTTCCTTGAATATTGTTATCTCTGCAAAGCCCAGAAGTTTTAATAAATGGCCCCTAATTGCGATCACTGCATCGCAACAATTCCTATCCGTCTTCGAATGGATTGCTTTAAATTCTATCGACTTCAGGGGTGCTAGAGTGTCAACGAAGATATTTATATCCGACCGAGGACTATCTTCTGGAGGTTCGATATTTACTGTTTAATCTGTTCCTCCTTTCAAAGCCCGTCAACGCAAAACGCGACAAAAATCAAATCGAAGTGATGAAAGCGTTCAAAAGAAAAACAGTTTCTGCGCAATAAACTTTGTTACCAAGCTCAGCAACAAAAAAGATCTGGAGAAATGAATCCACAATACACAGACTGAGCAATCACGCAACAAAGTGGTACACAGATGGGTCAAGTAATGAGGGAACTGGAGCTGGACTATTCGGTTGTAGAACGAAATTTTCTGAACCAATGGTAAAAAGTACCATCATCTTTCAGGCTGAAATCTGTGTCATAGAAAGTTATGCCCAAATCAACCCCAAAGAGAAACAAAACCAACTGTGATGTCAGATAGCCAGAATGCACTTGATTTCTACATCACTAAGACCAAGCCTGGGGGGTCAGCACGTAACTTGATACAATCGAGCTCAGTCGATACAATCGAGCGATTATCCTCGATTGAAACAAATTAGGTGCTGCCAGAGATCGATTGTATCGACTGAGCTCCATTGTATCAAGTTACGTGCTGACCCCTCTGCATGGAAATGTCTGCAAAAATGTAATGACCTGAGTAGGAGTAACGAAATAACACCTAGCAAGAAAAGGAGCATCAGAAACTTTCATAGGTCCTAATCCATTCTGTGGAATCTCTATTCGACTCTTAAAGAAGAGGAAACTAGAGACAGAAAATAAGGCAAGAACCTGGCATAACAATCAGGGATCATATCAGATGCCACAAATGCGCAGGGTACGTGTTGGCTGTGCTTTCCCATTGTATTGCCAAAGATTCACTCTTTTCCCATTGTGGCTTAGTACCACGACTATGTTTTTGATGTCACCCGTGGTAGGTGCATGCCAAGTCGGAAACATGAAAGGAAACCAATAATGTATGGACGAATCTAAAGTTACTGACACTCGAACTTAACTCACTAGGAAGTTTCAGCAAATAAAGCCGACAAACCCTTTAAATGCATAAACTCACTGTGATCTTCGATACTCGTAGGTGTAAGCACCACAGGAAAGGTAAGTGCTGTTCAGGAAACTGAATGTCATCTTCGGAGTGCAAATTTCTCAACCTCTAGAGCCTCTACCAAGAGTTGTAGTTTTGATGCCACATATCATGTGTCAAGTGGAAATTTAGTGCTACTCCAAATCAGGATAAATGTAATCGCCTTTACGTTACCCAATTGCATGGAAGCCAGCAATCTTTCAATTTAAACAAAAAAGCGACCAAACGTGTAAGATCGACATTATGCAGCTGCACACCCGAAATCCAAGGACGTTAGTCCCTCGAAACAAGATGAAAGACCGAAGATTATATACGCCTTTGCGTGATGGTAGTGCCCTAACTGAGTGAATACAAGTTTCCATGTGCGATCAAGTGTATGGGGTCCGTTGCAATAAGGAAGTGCCTGTAGGTGACTACAAGAAATTGATTTATGTACCTATTTACCTAGCCAAGTAGGAAAGATTTTTGAGTGATTTACGACAATCAGCAGCTCTGCCGCTTCGAGTGCAAACACAATATAAATGCACGAGATAAATGAACAATCTGGTCGCAACGACCTTGCTGGAAATTGCCTACTTAGATGTGAGAACTCATGGATTTCGATTTAATTTTGCAGTTCATCATCATACCATATGTTCAGTGAAGAGATCTTTCTACAGACATTTTGTATGGGAAACAAATCGTGAAGCGCCCGTTGTAGGTAGGTACCTTTTCTTTTGTGTTTTTCGCACAATTATCTGACTCACTCTTATCGTAATAATACTCGTTTGCATAAACAATGTATGTGCATAAAACGAGTGCAATAAAACTACGAAAATAAGCCCAAACTCACCTTCAATGTTGTTTCTTTCTTATTTCGGTAGCCTCTGGTTTTCTATTTATTCGCACTTTGTGTAGTATTTGCGTATTCTACAAATTTTCATAGACACAACACCAAAAAGTTGACACAAATAAAACAATTAAGACCCACCAACAAGCAAAAGTTACGAGAAGATCGCAAATAACTTTCGCGTTTTACTTATTTTTTTTTTTTTGCGGAATTAATTAATTTTCGTTATCTTTCACTCGTTTGCATAGAATTCTTAAACACTCGAAGGTGAATTAATTTACAATTTTAAGACAAAATTATAATAAAAAAATATATCCCGATGAAAAGTTATATTGCAGCAGACTAATTAAGATGAATTAAATATAAATAATACGATTAGAAAAAAAGATTTTCTTTGTCGAATGCGCGACGACGATGGTTTTTCTCGGATTTCTTTTATCTTTTTATGCGTTCTGCACAGTCTAACTATAAGTTTGTCCACTTTGGAGTTGTTTTCCACATGATTTGTGCAGAGTTCAAATCCTTTTTCAATTTGCACAATATACGTATTGTGTCGGAGTGAACGCGACGAGGTGAGTTTTTGTGCGAAAAATTGTTTCGAAGAAATTTAGCATTTTCTCTAAATGCAAATAAAGCACACACTTTTGAAACGCACAACTAGAAAAGAGAGAACGGCAGGAGGAAGGAAAAACAGAAATGGAAATTTTTTGACGTTCTTCGCGTTGACATTCGAAGGAAAACTTTTAAAATGTTTTATTTCTGTTTTTTTTTTCGAGTGGAAAAGCAACGAACGTCCTCTCCTCGTTGGACAGAAGTGATTTTGCATTGGTCTCACTGTTTGTCACTGTCTGGCGCTGTTGTTTCGTGTTGAATTCGTTTGTGGAAGCTAGGTCGGAGAGAGCGAGAAAGGGGGATTGAGCTCTGACTGCAAGTTTAACGAAGAAATGAAATGAAAATTGGCACTGACACTGACAGTCAGCTGGGAGGGAGTGAAGTTAGCAACAATTATATATAATCCGTTCATCTGTGATGGAAATAAGTTTTCGGTGAAATTGATTGTGCAAATCATAGACAAACCATGCTTTATTTATGGTGCAAATAAGCACCTTACCTAGGAAGCTGATATTTTTTAAACACATGAACTACTTTTGGAATTGCGCAGGCAAACCATGGAATTTCTTGCAAGAATAGCTGATTACTTTAAATGAATTGTGACCGTCGCATATATTTTATAATTTAAATGGAAGAGCAAAACATACTTAGTGGCCATCATCTAATTGACGACAGTGAGAAACAGTTTCGTGTGTTGAATTTTTATGATAGAGCACCGGCAGTTTGAATTTTACTTGGTTCTTGAACTAGACAAACTCTTTTGATCTTTAGGGCTCCGAGAACTTTTTCGTTTGACACATATTTGGTGCAATTTTCAATGGTAAATCGCAATATTTCAGCATTTTGATTTAATGGTAAATTTAACGCACTTCCTCAATAACTATCCTAATACACCAACCTTTTTCCACACTCTCTCAATCATTCATTACATTTTCAACCGACACCAACTTCATTGGGGTAAAAACTAATTTGTCAAATTCTGACAGTTAGCTGTCAGTGTTTCTTATTGCAAGTTTTTTTTTGTTTTCGGAATTTTCAAAAAGTAAATTCGCTGCGATGGCTGGACGTGAAGCTGTAAAAAGGGCTGTACAACAAGTTCGTCCGATTCTTTCCGTTGACCGTGACGAAGCCAGGAAGCGCGCCCTCAACCTGTACAAGGCATGGTATCGCCAAATTCCCTATATCGGTATGTATGATACCTGCGCCATCTTCCTAGGTTATGTGCCGACGAATCGATTGTTATGTAAACGTTATTTGCTGGAGCTCTAGTGTTCCCAAATTCGACTATTTCCAGTTATGGACTACGACATTCCCAAGTCGGTGGAGGAATGCAGAGCCAAATTGCGCGAGCAATTCATTAAGAATCGCCACATAACCGATATTCGTGTTATTGATATGTTGGTCATTAAGGTCAGTACCTCGCATAGTTTCTGCCAAATGGATGTTTTATTTGTTTATGTCTTTCAGGGTCAAATGGAGCTGAAGGAAGCTATCAACATTTGGAAGCAAAAAGGTCACATCATGCGCTACTGGAAGGAGTCAGAAGAGCCAAAGCCAACGGATTTCCTGTCAAAATTCATTCAGGGCCACAATTAGGTGGGGCGCCGACTTTGTGATTTAGAATAATGAACTTGTAACAACCGAATGAGAGAGAAACGATAACGTCAGCCAATAAATGAATTGTTTAGTTTCTAAGCAAGTTTGTTGTATTGTTCTTTGGCCAAGGAGCGTGGTGGTGGCTTAAGATGCAAGTATTTGGTTTTACATTTACATTGAGCTTCGTGATCTTTAGTGATTACTAATTGGAATAAATTGAGACACCTCAGTGCATTTGCATATAAGGTTGAATGAATCACAAAAGTTGGTTGCACAACTGAGTAATACCTAAGCCATTCTTGTTCATGGTCAGTTGCTATTGCGGAAAGAATTGATTTTGCAAACATTTGCTTTTTATACTTAAAACCTTGGTCTATGGAAATAGAGATACCAAGTTAGCAGAGCCGTCTTTTTGGACTAAATCCCCTCTAAATATTCAAACACAGATCAATTACTCACTGCAGGGAGAATAATTTGATGCAACAACAGGGGCGGAACTACGGGGAGGCTGTAAGATATCGTCTAAATATTGTTGGTGTCTCTTTAAAAAGTGACGAGATTTTAGAATTGTGGGTGGACGCCCTTCACGCGAGGAGTCGCACCTTCAATGTCTAATCAGATGGAAGTGGGTAGGCTCAGAAGCCCCACGCTGGCAGGTTGAATGTTAGAGGGGACACCAAAAGAGAACAGAGTTGCAATCTTGAAACGTAAGCTTGAATGATTAACTTAAGCCCTTGTGCAGTTGTTGTATGCACTGAGTTTAGAGTCAAAGTAAGCAACTTTCTTAAACGTTTTTTTTATGGAGAAAGGTATTGATATTAATTTAGCGTAAGACAGTTTGATCAGTTGTTGGATTGAGTAGCGGCAAGATATTATATACAGACTTGATGGTTGAACAGAAGATTCTCCTAGGAGATCCTTAACGGAGAAGCATATAGGTTGGTAATAATAACACGCCAAACTGCCAAAACGGTCTAAGCTGGTACCGCAAGTCTAAGACGGACCCTAAGTCATTCAATAATAGTTGCAAAGGATCTCAACTCGACATAGGAACGATATAAAAAACTTAAAAGGCTTACAGGTCGCAACGGTTTACGATATCACCTTCGCATAGACATATCCGAGTCCCCGAAATGCCGACTATGTCTGGAGGAATATGAAGCAGCTGGAGATAGATAAAATTTCTGTATGAATTGGCAGCCCTTTACGGAATTAGAAGGACTTTCACACTTTCCCTTTACAGGGCAACAGCGGGCCGCAAGTGCAAGTTGCAATAGAGCCGGCATCATTTTTTAAATATATAAAAGATCGGGCATATTTTACAAAGAGCGCGTCTAGCAAAATATATGGTTGCATTTATCTCATTACAGAGTTCCAATGTAAATGCGAAGGTTACACACAACCCAGTCGTGCACCTTTTTCTCACGATGTTGCTTTTATTTTAGCAAATACATGAACACCATACAATTAAAGTGACTCTAATGAGTGTCGCGGAGAGCTTTGAACTTGTTAACACGAGGTTTCAAAGGTGTTAACTATTGTTATTGTAGTAGTACTTATCTGCTCGAAGATTATTTGGGCTGCTATCGAACGAAAGGGAGCTTTGAAAGGGTTCTTATACACAAGAAACACGTAGGTACACTGTGCAAACAAAAACGAAAGACAGCCGATCTCGTGACTTTCACTCAAGATTGACACATGCTATGCTGTATGTACTTCGCTGGTAAGCAGGCCACTTTTATGACGGAGACAGCTGTCCAACGTACAACAATTAAATCACTTTATCATTGATATTGGAACAGTGTTCATGTTTTGGCAAATAAAATCAACTTGCTCGATAACACTTCCGAGTATACCTTATAAGTGTGCATTACATTTGAATTAAAAAATTGCGGAAAGGAAGGCATATAGCGTATAATAAAACTACGATAATATTGGATTCACTAATCTAATCAGTCAATCAAATGACTGAAAATGCTAATGGGTTGAATACGATACATTTTATGGTACATACTTGATTTATTTAGTTTGGCAATAAGCTAACCAAAGTCCAGTTTAGTTTTTGGTTTATACCTGAGGCTTGTTAGTTATTGTACAAAATGTAGCTAGGTAACAAATTGATAAGCTCATTCACAGCTCTTGGGGTCATAATCGAAATCAGTGGATAGAAGATTAGCTTTATCACATCACACTATTATGTAAGGAGGTAATGTTTGGTTGTAAGAGGTAATTTCCGTAACTATAAAACCGATTTCACTAATAGAAAGCTACGGGATAGAGTATTGCGATAGGCTACTTTATTTTTTTGATTTTTTGAACTTTTAAAATTTGACTTTGCTTCATTCAACTTGCCATTATGTTTATAAAAAAGCCTAAAACCGTATTTCGGCAATAATTCTCCGAATTTTGAGCAATTCACCTTTCTGCTCCATCCATTGAAAGCATTTTAGGTACCTACACACGACATCCACATCACGCCACAACTCTACGTTGTTTGTTTCGGTCGTTTCGGTCATAGACAAACCATACTTTTTTGCTGTGCGGAACCGCTCGCCGGAATTCACAGCACAGATAGGAAATATAAGAGAGAATTTTATTTTCAAAATTTGCGGTATAATTGCGTAGGAGCGCTGGAGCTGACGGTCTATTAATACTTAGGTTGTTAGCTTAGGTTAGGTTAGGTTAGGTTAGGTTAGGTTGAGCGGGGTTGTGAGATCATCACAAAAAGACCAGGCACCAATACGGGCCCATCGCCATCCCCAGGGAACCAATTACGGTCAAAAAACCTAAACCAAATCGCCCAAGCAGTCAATTTCCCTACAGAATTTAATTATTATCCCGATATTGTTGGACGAACCAACCTCTTCTAAGCTGTCAAAGAAGTACCTGCCTAGGTGCTTCCTTCTACACCGTGCAATTGCTTGACACTCGCACAGAAGGTGGGAGACATCTTCCGTGGCTTGTAGGTCCTCACAGTACCTGCATATATCCGTGTTAGATAAGCCTAGTCTCATGGCATGCTGCCTTAGAAGGCAGTGTCCAGAGAGTATTCCTACCGTAAATCTTAACTTTGTTCTACTGAGATTTAGTAGTTCTTCAGATATTTTCCTATTTAATACGGGCCAGAGTGCCTTTGAGACCCTGTGCCCTTCTAACTGTGACCATATTGTGGCTCCTTTATTGGAGGTTTTCTCGAAGATAACCCTTTTAGCAACGGCCAAAGGTGGTCCGATACCCATAATCATTGTGTTTAGTGGGAGCTCCGCCCCTTCCTTAGCCAGAACGTCGGCTTTCTCGTTACCCTCAATATCGCAATGCCCAGGCACCCAACACAATCTGACACGGTTCTGCAAACATATTGCCTTAAGCATTGTGCGGCAATTCCTGACTAGTTCAGATTTGGTGGTATGTGATTCTAGCGCTTTGAGCGCAGCTTGGCTATCAATGTAGATGGCGATATCTTTGTTGGATATCGATCTCATCTCAAGTTCCTCCGCAGCTTTGAGTACGGCCAGAATGTCTGCCTGGAGCACACTGCATGTATCCGGAAGTCTCAGGGCCATATATGTAGGTCCAGCTCGCTGGAGTATATACCTGGCCCAGTGCCCTCAGTGGTTTTAGAACCGTCAGTATATACTGAGGTCTCATCTTCCCTCGAGACTATCTTCCTATGCCAGTCTTGTCTGTCAGGGTACGACACATTGTATGGAGCGTCGAAATCAAGTGTACCAAGACTTTCATCCGCTTTTTCCGGGATTTCGGAGAAAGATACCTTTAAGATAGTGCTGTGTCCTATCCTATTGTTTTTAAAGCGCTCTGCGTTAGTGAGCCGTAGCGCACTATTACCTGCATTAAATTGTAATTGTAGATCCAGTGGTAAAAGATGCAAGAATGCTTCCAGTGCAGCCGTTGGTGTGGTACGTAAAGCACCCGTAACGGCAATGCAGGCTGTTCTTTGTACCCTGGTCAACATATCCCGTACATACCTCTTGTTCGCGGCTTTCCACCAGACAAGAGCCCCATATGTAACTATGGGCCTTACTACCATTATGTATAGCCAATACAACATTGATGGCCTAATACCCCATTTCTTTCCTGCTGTCCTCTTACAGATGAAGAGAGCGTTTTGAGCCTTTTGGACTCTTTCCTGAACGTTAAGTTTCCAGTTTAGTTTCCTGTCTAATACCGTACCAAGATATTTTGCGCTCTCCGAGAGGGAAAGTTCCACCCCAGCAAGTCTGGGTAGCTTGAATGGCGGTATCTTGTATTTTGTACTAAATAGTACGAGTTCGGTTTTCTCCGGGTTGACTCGTAGTCCACACCCTTCGGCCCATATTCTGAGCCTGTTGAGGGCTGCTTCCATAAGTTCACTTAACGTATTAAGGAATTTTCCTTGAACAATGATGACTACGTCATCCGCTTATTTAGTTCTTTGAGTATGTCATCTATGACCAGCACCCAGAGAAGGGGGGAGATAACTCCGCCTTGGGGAGTGCCTCTAGTGACAGATTTTCTTATTGAACTATTTCCGAGTGTGGAATTGATGTTTCTCGTCGAGAGCATTTCGCATAGCCAATTGGTAATGCGCTGTTCGACATTGATCTTTACCAAAGCATTTTTGATTGCATCCCTCCTGACATTATTAAAGGCTCCCTTAATGTCCAAAAAGGCAGCTAGTGCAAATTCTTTCTGGTGGAGGCTGCTCTCTATTTTACCTACTACTTCGTGTAGAGCCGTCTCTACTGCTTTACCTTTTAAGTATGCATGCTGAGCATTACATAGAGTTCCGCTGCAACACTTGCTTCTTATGTGAATGTCGATAAGCCCTTCAAGTGTCTTGAGGAGAAATGACGATAGACTAAAAGGTCTGAAATCTTTCGCTTGTTAGCTTACGAACAAAACATTTGGGATCCACTTAACTTCATTTTGTGTGTGCGTATTACTTATCAGACCAGGGGTGTAATCCCGTAAGGTGATAGGTGATAGTCACTTTTGTGATAGTCAAATGCATTATCCTTCTACGTACGGAGATCGAAAAATAACAATACAAATTTGGCATCACTTTGTTATTTCAAAACATAGTTTTGTTGTCAGTTGTCATTTTTTGCACAGAAAATTCAAGGTACCTTGCCTTGATATAAGCCTAATATTATAAATGCGGAAGTTAAGATTTTTACCTTAAAACGACCGCAAAACCAATTTTTATGAATTTTGCTATAGGATTAGATGGGACCTCTGAGAATGGGCACATTCAAGAATCTAGTTATCTTAAGTCGACTAAATTGGTCTGGATGAGATGTAACCTGAACGCAAAAACTAGATTGGTCGGGAACGTCACGATTTCTACGTCAGCCACATATGAGAACTGTCAACTTAGTACTCAGTCACGAATTTCTCGACTAGATTCGTCGGCTACCCCTCCATAAACGTCAACTGAAACATCTGCTCTCACGACCGATTTCCCCCAATCAGAGCCGAGTTTCATCTTGTGAGAGAGCTGTCAGACTTACTAAACTAGATACTTGAACGTCCCCAATGACATGAGAATTGGCTACTTTTTGTCGCGAAAATAACACGTGAAGGTGATGAAGTTGGGGATGCAAGTATAAATGACGAACCAATTATTTCTCAAGTTAGGGATAATAAAATTCATCATAGGTATCTATACTTTTGGTATAAGAAATAAATACATTTGCCGTGTATTTTACCAATGAATTTAATGGGGTATTCGATTGGGCGCTCTCAGAGCACTTTTTATGTTCGTTTGGTACAAAAAAAAAACAATCTTTTTCAGATTTCAGAGCACTTTTGCGAATCTGGATTTTTTCTCATATTTACCAATACATGTACGTTTGGGTTTGACAACTAGTGGAGTTTGTTTACAATTTCGTGAAATTTTTCGACTGAAAAGAAACGAATTGCATCGGGTTGATCTATTTTTTGTTAATTATTATGTACAAATGTTTATAAATCAATCTGGGCGACCATTTTGAATGTTTTCATATAAAATTTAGCCAATGAATGGAAAACGCTTAGAAAAGTGTCGAAGGCTACACAATTTCCAATCGCACAAAAAATATCAACACAAAAAAGAGCAAATGAGGTTTTTATGTTCGATTAGACGCAAAATCTGAAATCTGAGAGCGAATCTGAAGAAGACCAAGCTTCAAAGATAGGATAGTTTTGGACCCGATAAGTGGCGCGGAATCCGGTCCAAATTTTGCTTTCAAAATTCTAATTTTAAAATTCAGCTTATTCTACTTTTGTCCAATTAACAAATGTAAACGACGAGAAAAAAGCAGATAAAAAAAATTTTAAATTTATAAGACACTAAAAATGATTTACTTAATAAATAAAATTAAAAAGAAACAAGAACAAATAGATTAAATATTGCCAACAAATTTGAATACAGAATAACAATCTATTGAAAAAAATAATAATTCATTTCGGCAGTATAAAAGGACAGCTGAAATGATGTTCAATCAAAATTCGTTCAACAATCGACTCGGTAGGATCTTCGAATACTCTAAGAGAATTTTCCTAGGAGGTTGGTTGTAATTACTGTTACGCAGCGATTGATGGTTTAGTTGACTGTCAAAGACTTTTCCTCAGTCTTCGTAAAAAAATATCAATAGCAGTGTCGCTTCTTTTCTTTACTTTCGTATTTCTATAATAAAAATAAAATAAAATCGTATTTTTAAAAAATACCCACGATATTTTTTATTTTCCTCTCAGGAGGAAATAAAATGCTACAAATAAAAATTAAGAAAAGAGGAGTTAAAATTAGAAAAAATAAATGTTCTCTCCATCTCTGCTTTACAAAAAAGCGCGCACTTTTTAACATTTTTCAAACATTTTTTTATTGTTTGCAGAATTTTGAAATATGGAATTTAGAAAAGCAGAATTTCGTAAAAAGAATTTTGACCCATCCAGAATTTTGACCCAAACCCATGTGGCGCTGTTGTTGATATAAATATTTTAATCGACTTACTCGAAGAACTAAAGGGTCCGCCATCTAACTTTTTTTTTTCAACTAGTGCTTATTTCGCGAATGGTAACACTTAGCTCATGTCTGATTTGACAGATAATTAGTTTTATCCTTCCGCTGAACGAATATGGTTGTGCATACGCTTGAACAACGCTGGGAAATATTGCGACATTACTTTGAAAATCATGGTAATGTTTCAGAATGTGTGCGAAAATTGCGTACGGAATTTGAAAGAAGAGAAGCACCGTCAGCTCCGTATGTTCGTTATCTTGTGAAAAAAGTGAAAGAAACTCCTCATCGATAAACCAAAGCGTGAAAAGCCAAAAACAGTGCGTACACCCGAGAAAATTTGGAATTTGGTCCAGAGGCATAATTGGGCCATTTTCTTCGAAAATGAGCAAGGAGTGGCCGTTACAGTCAATGGCGATCGTTATCGGGCCATGTTGAACGAATTTTTGTTCACAAAAATTGAAGAGGAGGATATTGGCAACATTTGGTTTCAACAGGACGGCGCTACGTGCCACACAGCCGAAGCTACACTCGATGTTTTGCGCCCTGTTTTTGAAGATCGCATTATCAGCCGCAGAGCTGATGTCGTTTGGCCATCTCGGAGCTGCGATTTGACACCGTTGGACTATTATTTGTGGGGTGCCGTAAAAGATAAGTGTTACGCCGACAAGCCAGAGACAATTGACGCTTTAAAGGACAATATTCGCGAAGCCATTCGTGAAATACAGCTGCACACAATCGATAATGTGCTTAAAAATTGGACCGATCGTGTAGGCTACTGCATGGCCAGCCGAGGCAGCCATTTGAATGAAATTATTTTCCATTATTAACCGGAAGGATTGTACTTTCAAATAAAAAACGAAATTTGAGAAAATATTCAGTAGTTTTTTTTTATAGCATTTTCAAAAAAAAGAAAAGTTATTTGGCGGACCCTGTAATTCTAAGCAGACGAAGTCGCGGGTACCTGCTAGTAATGAAATACCTCTGTTACTTGTTTAGGTTGTGCATATTAGGAAGGTAATATGTACTTCTATTCAAGACATCGTATAAATGGTTTTCTAGTTGTTAGTGTGATGGCTTAGGTGCCAAGCTCTCTAAGGGAGCTGCCACGCATTGAACGACAAGCGACAGAGCAATCGAGCGTCGTCGACCTGCAAATAACAAAATCGCTAATCGCTCAGGGCTTACGTGGCCACCGCCATACGATATCATATGATTTACATTTTTAGAGCGTCGTCCCTCATTGCGTGGCTGCACCCTAAGGCGCAACTTGTTGACAAATTTCAAATCGTATAAAACTTTCCTGAGAGAGCTTTTCAATTCAGACGTTCGGATTGGGCACACAACCCTAGGTCGTTCTATTTGTTCCAAAAATTAACCCAGACAATCAAGTGGTTGCGAGAAGCAATGCAAAAAATATTTGGCGCAACAAGTTCATATACGACCCTGGGTATATGAACTTGTTGTACCAAATACTTTATATTTATTTGCTCGGCAAACCGTAGAACAGCGCAACCTTTGGGGCATTCTTATTTGCTATAATGGAAACATTTCGTTTGATTTTTTCATCGATAACATTGCGGGAGGTGAAAGCTTGCTTCGTGTTTGGTCACTGAAAACGAAAGGAATATTGAATCGAGCAGCGAGGAGTGGCACCTATTCTCGTTTATCGGGTCTTCTCCTGAAAATTCCTGTTGAAAAATCATTGTCGAACTGTCTGCGAATTATCGTAGATAGAATTACAATAACAACTCTCCATTTCCACGAAAGCAAAACGACGGAAGCTTTTTCATTTTCGTTTTTCACGTTGCTCCAAAGGCGGAAGACATTTGAGTTGTGTTCGAGTGGTAAACAAATACAGGGTGGGATCATGTATGATGAAAACGTTAAATAAATAACGTTTGCACTAAATAACGTTTGCCTTCAAAAACGAAAGGACTTTTCGTTTGGATGAAAGCTTCTTTATTTAGGTGTAGAAAAAATGATATCCGAGCGGTGCTGTTAACAGCCAAAGGTCATCGAACTCTGTATGACTATAACCTAAAACTATGCATTATGCAATTTAAACTAAATTACTTGTTAAACTTCGCGTGATTTTCGGTTTCGCTTTAATAACGAACTCTACGAACTGTAAAGCGACTTCGACCTGGTCAAAAAAATGAGATAGGTACCTACGTGAACCAAATTTTCGCTTTCTCTCTTTCGTTTGTTTAAACCATTTTGCCTTCGGCGTCAACAAATTGTGGGCTACAACAAAATGTGCGGTAACGATGATCATTTAGTGAAAAATTAATGACGAACAGTTATTTTGTTTAATGAACTTCTGTGCCTCATTTTAAATGGGTATAGGTACCTCGCTGCTTGCGAACTTGAGTTCCCTTTTCCAATATCAGGTCCAGTTATTGAGATACGAATATACCAGTTTTCAAGCTAAGACCTACTTACAACTCGGAGTGCTTCATAATCCTGATTACCTGGATTATGGAGCCATCATAACTTATGTGCACTTCAACCCTGGGTCAAAATTCTTTAAGACAAACACGTTTGAGCCTAGTATGCTGCTAGCGCTTTAATTAAGCCCCCATACAAAAATGTCTCCAAAGATAAATTTAAGCAAAGCCGTTAAGCCAAGCAGTACGCAGTTCAAGCTAAATTTGTTAGCAGAATTTGTGAGAACGAAGCTCAAAAAAACACGTCTAAAATGGAGAATGGTAAGTTCAACACAAAAAAATCGTTGTTGTTAATTTAATTTCATTTAGAAATGGAATATTTTAACGAGGAGTACCTGGAGGAGCTTTGAGGAAGTACAAATAAAAAACGAAAAACAAAATACCAAGAAAACCATTTTTACCTCCGAAGAAAAAAATTGTTGGCGAACCTAGTTAAAGAACTACACTGTCAAAATTAAGCGGACATTAAGCGAAGCGGTGGAGAGAAACATTGGAGAGGCGCTTAATTTTAGCTTTCCTGGAACAGCATACCAGGCATTAGTTGCTAAAATGTCCCCCACAATAAATATTACACTCTATACCCAAATGAACTTATTCCACGCAGATTTTTCAACATTCTGTCATTCACGTGGTGACGTTTGGATCAATTTTTAATTTTTTGATCAGAGGACTGTTCAAAAATATCAGCTTTTGTCTTTTCAGTATTCCATGTTCGAAGGAAGCATTCTTGTAACGTGGGTAGTTATGTGGTATTCGATTGAGTTTCTTCAGAATCGCTTTCATGTCGTTTTCCATTGGGATTTTCAGATTTTGCTCTCAGATTTTAGATTTTTCGTGCCCAATCGAACATAAAATTAAATTTTTTTTTTTGCATTTGTGTTGGTGCGTGATTTAATAGTAAGCTGTTTGTGCGTCTAATCGAACAGCAGATTTGTGCGTCTAATCGAACATTAAAACATCACTTGCTCTTTTTTTCTTTTGTTGATATTCGTGCGATTGGAATATGTTTAGCCTTCGAAACTCTTCTAAGCGTTTTCCTGGTTAAATTTTATACGAAAACATTAAAAATGCTCGCCCAGATTGATTAATAAACATTTGTATATAAATAATTAATAAAAATTGCATCCACCCGATGCAATGCGTTTCATTGTTGAAAACGGTAACAAATTTCACTAGTTGTCAAACTCAAACGCACTTGGATTGGCAGATCTGAAGCAACTCAATCAAATAAAAAAATTACCTAGAGCAAAAAAAGTGCCAAATCGAATAAGTACCACATTCAAATTTTCCCCTCTCCTAGTGGAGTATTTATCACATTCAGGCTATGCCACAGTGGAACCAAAGCCTCCCTGTGAGGCAAATCTTCCTATAATCCAACAGCCGTATATTACGAGACGACTCCTCTACGATATTGTTTAGTTAAACATCGCTTAAAAAATTACGCAGCCTCTATGTGGCTTTGCTGAAATTGTTATTTATAAAAAAATCTCCACTGACTGTTTACTACGCAAGGTTGGTGTCTAAATAAGTACGAAACTATTACAAAAAATCAAAAATTACTCGCGGAATGATATCAGCTGTTTTTGTGAAATAAAACTGACATCTCTCTTGTGAGATTTATTTTGTTTGTAAACAAAAATGGAGCAGAAAAAAATAAAAAGAAAACGGTCGGAAAATTGGATTTCCTCTGACAAGGTGATGAATATTAAATTAAGTGGATCATATCAATTGGCATGTTTTTTTGCGCTTCAATCTCAGCAAAACAAAGTAAAGTAGGATTTTCAGCACGCGATTACAACAACTACAACTGAGTCTCGAAGTGTCAAGTAGAACGTAGTTGTTGTAATTGCGTGCTGAAAACAAAGTTCACAAAGCTGAATGGCATTTTTAATTAAATTTTTAGTTTCTTTTTAAATTTTTAAATCTAAAAAATGTAAACAAAATGACATTTCAAAAACGACAAAAAAATATGCAAGCTTTACGCAAACTCTAAACGCAAATTTTTGCGTTTAAAGTTACGCAGACTTAAAGCAAAGTGTTTTTTGTTTATAAATCATGTTTTCCTGCGTCAGGGCATATTAGAGGGTGCGTAAAGAAAAGCAGACTCTACGGTGAGTTTATAAATAAGGCTGCAAGTGTTCAGATTTAGTCGCTCTGTCCGATAGGCATATGATATTTTCGTATGTGTGTGGCCAATGCAAAAACTACCGCAAAAACATCCGATTTCTATAGAAATTGAACAGTTTTTTCGTGAAATGTTGTTCAATATGTGGCGCTGTTGTGCGCCTACATGGACATAATAGGTCTGTTCCTTTACTCTTAAATCTTACGAATTTTTACTAATTCTTACGAATTTTTACTCAATGCCGTTCCCTAACTCGAAAAATTCGTAAAAGAGAGCGTCATCGAGAGAGCAAGAAAATACCGCTCCACTGAGAATCTTACGAATTTTTACTCAACAAATTTCTTGGTGTAAGAATTGAAAAAGCTGTCATTCACCTTACAGCTAACAGCTGATTTGAAATTTGTTGTCCTATTTGACATATGACTACATTTGTTTTAGTTTCTTGCGTATTAAAATTGTATCAACAGGCGGAAAAATAAAATTGAATGTTCTCCTTAGATTCTTTTAAAAAGTGGAGATGAAATTCTTCCTCGCTGTAAGGAGTAAAAAAGAACAATCTCCTCCACGTAAATTTTAATGCCGTGTCGTTTTTTCCTCTCCACGAATGCTTGTAGTTCAATCAGTACAAACTCTTCCATATACTCGGATTCATGAAGAAGAAGTTCGATTAATTGCGAATCACTTTCATCGCTAGGTAGATAAATCAACTTTTAATTGTAATTAGCAAATTCTTCGAGTTTATATTATATTTTAACGACTATTCGTACAACTTTTTTGAATTTTTGAATTATGTAGCTGTCATTTTCATAGATTACTACAAAAGAAAAGCGTTCCCTAACTTTTTCGTAAGTGTCTCTCTGTGTGAGAGAATTTATCCCCACCACTGCCATTTTGACAGTCTTCCATTCTTCTAGTTTATGTCTGTTGTTACAAACAATTTTGGAAAAATAAGAAAGGATTTATTGCTATGAATTTACAAAAAGTGGTACGCGATGGATTCAAAGTAGTACCGTACTCAGTTAGCAAAAATGTACTAAAAAATTAGAAAACACTACAATTGTAGCACGGGAGGGAACGCTGCCTTTCTCGATATTATGACGGGATATATTTTATTTTTCCAAATATTGTATCACAGACGGCTGAAATCGGTCTGGCGGGCTTTGTTCCATGTTCGATAGCTGTTTTTTATTATCATCTATGATCGATATAGATCAGCCATACTCAACCTTTTTTTCAAAAGGGGCCACAAAGGCGTTTTAGCTGTGGTGCCTCGGGCCGCAACGCAACATAAATATATTTACTCAGCTATTAATAAGAACCGTTAAATATATCTTGTCAAACGATTCTTTAGTTCTATTAGTATATTAGTATTATTTAACTGGGTTAGGTGGGCCAGTTGGAAAAGCTTGGTGGGCCGCAGGTTAAGTATAGCTGATATTTTACATTGATTTACATGCACCTACAACAACAGCACATGATCCTGCTTCTCATCGAGATCACGAATCATGATCTGAAAATTATTTCTACTATTTCCAACCAGGTGGCTTATTTTATTTTTAAATGTTGGTGTGCCTGTAAACCATAGCCATACAATCACGTTGCCAGACTAAAAAATGGAACACAAAAAATCAATTTATTCATGCGAATGAACTCCCGCCCGTATTCCGAGTATTTTTTTTCTCGTTCTATAAAGGTATGTCCAGACCAGCCAAACATTCGATAAACAATTAAATACCGACTCCTACATGTTCCATAAATATTTTTAAAACAATTATTATGAAATGTTTTGCTGGTTTGGATCTGAACACCAAAAAAATATATATGAAATGTTTCACAGCTACCCAATCGTGAGGGGAAATAATTTTTGTTTTACAAGTTTTCCTGCAGAAAGTGAGCGCTGTTTTTCGATTATTTTTTTTTTTTTAAATAAACTAAAAATGTCCAGAAAAGCTTGGAGTACCTAATGTTAAAGTTATTCATTATTATTATTATTATTATTTGAATTAAATCGCGTGTCGCGTGATAACCGAGACCAAAATTACAAAAATCAAAACTTTACTCGCTGCTAATAATCCCACCACATTATTTTCTTCTAGTCCAAAACAGGATAAAATTGAAACATTTCATAAACATTTAATAAATAAATTTCAGAAATCTTTTAAAAAGGTTTATGAAATGTGTCCGATTTGCTTCAGACACATTTCTGAACTGTTTCGCTGGTCTGGGCACACCTTAATATATCAAGACAGACTCAAGTGCTAGTAGCAAACTATTGTTCATGTGTTGCATATTTGAACATAAAATACTAACTTTGTTTCACGAAAATATTTTTGAAAAGAAAAATTATGCAAATTTGATTCAAATATGGTAACACCCCCGACTTTGCAAGTGAAATGTGTGCCTTGTGTGACGTCACGTTGAACAGAACATTTTCAATATGGCTGGTGGCAATATGAAGTTTGTAATACCCTGTATTATCTGTTTTGCTTTTGAAAGCAACTGTTGCCACAATTCAAAAATTAAACTTTTCAATGATCCGTCTTGTTTTATTTTCGTGATCTGATCCGGATCAGATCACGCTGATAATAAAAAACAGCCAATGTGCTAGACGTCTAGCGGTCAATGGAAAGTGGCTACTGTTTAATAAAATTCTTATTATAGCCGGCAAAACTACGTGAAAAACATACCTAGGTGCAAATTGCGGTGCAAAGTCTAAAAGTCCGAAGACATGTTCTTTTTTTTTTACTGCGTTTTCTGATTGCCGTTTTAAGTGGCATCGTACCCATGTACAGTGCGGGGTCAACCAATAAATGAAAAGAAAAAACAGAATAGCTTTGATTGTTGTAAAAACAACGACAACCAAAGTCTCCCAAGACTGTAATAAGCAAGTGATAGTGTAATTCCACCTAAAGGCCTATTTTCCATTCACTGCGGCGAGTTCCTACCTCAAGTTCAAAGCCAAAGTCAGTGCGGCTAATCGAAAACATGACATTTTCTAATTTCTAAGTGAAAATTCGTCGCGTGACCAATTGTCACCATTCCAGATATGCAAGTGCATGAAACCGCTTCCGATTAAGACCACTCGTATCCACGTAGCCATACGTGATCATATTTTCTTTTCCCATTATCTACACACGTACAATCTGAAGTACATACAGTACGCAGTAGGCGACAGTAGTTAACACGGCAGCGGGAAAGCGATAACAGCCGCATCTACCACCTTACAGTTCAGACAGATAAAGCGCCCCTGAATACGAGTACTAGCACAAAGAGTGTGCTATTGTTTATAAACACAAACAGCGCGTGAATAAATTTTTTATTCGAATAAATGCGCGTCTTCCCGTAAGACAAATGAGTAATGATCACAACATGAGAGCTCTCGCAATGAATCATATAGCTCCGCACCTGCTTCGAGAAAAGCACCCTGACGTCACTCGCCATACAGACTTAAGCTTTTAAGCCATACCAGTCGCTTACACAACTATAAGCCATCGAGCACACATTGTGGTGGGTGTCGCCGACCGAGCAATGTCTCATTCTTAGTGTAGCCGCGTTCGCAGGTGGTCTAAGGTTTCCACAGTTCTATAGACGTTTAGCGAAAAAGCTCGCCCAACCAGTCCTTAGATTTAATCACTTTCAATTGTGTTTTCGCGTTTTTCTATACAGTTTCAGTTTGTGTATCGCGATACGGCTTTCAACCCCGATAAGATATACGAGTAATCCTCATCTTATCACATGACTATACCCATATATACAAAAGAAACGATACACACCGACGTCCCGCTCCCTTTAGGGGTTAAAGATAAACAAATCGATTCGGTTTGGATTCTTCGCAATTTTTGAAATCATAGACGTGCGTTCGCAGTAATCAACGGCACGGCACGGCATACGTACGAGTCACGACGAGGGTAGTAGAAGCGCGCAGTTCTGTTAACAAAAAAAAAAAGAGAGCAAGAGAGCAGTTTTACATTTTGTGTACTTTACCAACCATCCCCGAAGAAAAAGGTGAGTCAACCCCTAATTGTTGCAAGTGTTATTATTTTGTGTAGGTACATATATCCGTTACATAGTGCGGTCTGTAAAGTGTGCCACTTCTGGCCCTGGTGCAACATTCTAGTGACCGCAGTAACAAAGTGTGTAATGCACCCGCCTACCATTTGAACCAATATAGTTATCTGCAGTGTTGTGGTTTAGTTTTGCGGTTTCAACTTGCGAAATACGAGTACCGAGTTAGTTGGAGTTAGTGGCAACAATTTCGGGAGTTTATCCGATAATCGGGGACCAGACTGAGCTGAGTTGGTGCCTTGCCAATGATATCATGCGAATGATTTCGAACACACTTGTTTTTTTTTTGTTTTTTTTTTGTTTTTTTTTTTTTATTGAATGGGAACAGAAATCCTAATCACCAATTGATTATTTCTTTGCCCTGCTGTTGTTAGGTATATTAATATCTGAGAGGTAATCTAGCGAACGGATAAAACCATTGAGACTCCCATCCAGCGCGATATAAATAATAATAAAGTTGAACTCAATATTGTTATCAAAACAATTGGATGTAGAAAAAGATATTGGAGTCAATTGTTTTTTTTTACCCGCTGGTACTGTAGCTATCGACAGTAGGGACGATGACCAAAGTGGTGCCCCATAAACTTGGTCATGATTATTAATAGATATTAAGAGATAGTTGTAAAAAGTCGAGGATATTGATTAGATTGTGTATTTATTGTTAAATGTATTATTTTGGATGTTCAGTTACCGAAAAGAGTAGGTACTCGTCATGCGTGGCGGTATTTTTTTTCCGCTTCGACGAAATTTCGAGGACTTACAGGTCGTTCACGCGATTCGGTGCCCGATTTATTTCCGAATGTAAGTGGGTTGTGGATAAAATAAATATTTAGAAATACAGTCTAGCGATTTGGATATGCAAAGCTTGTAAAAGAGGATCGAGGCTTGGATTAAATTTGGTTTCTTTTTCCGCAAATCGAACCTTGAATGTCAAAATTCGTCCATCTTTGGGAACCTGCATTTTTAGTTGCTAAATGTTAACCAAATCATCGTCTAAAAGTCATCAAAGGGCGAACCTCTTCATCATAATGAGCAAGCGACTGTATAACTGAACGAGACGTCTATAAATAAATATTTGGGGCAACAGGTCTAAGGGAACCTAGGCCTAGCTTCTCACAACCATTCGTGTGGCATGAGTTTTTCATACGGGACGAATGAAAGGGATCTACTATTTTACGCCGAGTCCAAGCGGCTAATTGAGAAGCTCTTTCATGGGAGTTATACTCTCGAATGTTTGTCAGACCTCAGACGTTCGCGAGAGGTGGAGTAGTTGAAAAAAAACTTTAATTGTGTTTCTCCGGGAATCGAACCTGCGACCCCCCGCTCAGTAGGCCAACACACTCACTACTAAGCTACTTAGGTACGACCCCCAGAAGAACATAAAATTTATCCCAAGGTGTTGTGTACTGCGACAACCTTTCGTGACGGTCTGACAAGCATAGTACAACCGTCTTGACGAAGGATAAAATCGGATCAATTTTAGATTATTTTTGCATGAGAAAATTCAACAATAAAATGGTTGTCACAAAACCCACTTTTCAAATCCACTTTTCTACGTGCGACGGATGTACGATCAAGGGATCAAGTTCAAATGTTCAAATGCATCAATACGACCGACGTTTTCAACATCAATCAATCAATAAAACTAGGATTTGAGTATTTACTCGCATTCTGGAAGTTACTCTTCAATAAACGTACCGATAAACATGCGGTTCAAGTATTTATTCGCATTTTCAAAGTAGCCACTCAATTTGGCATCGATAAGATTACAATTACTTATTTCGAATAAAGATCCTGACATCTGTAATTAAAATATGTGAAATCTACTGAACAGATTAGGTTAGGTTAGGTTTGTATGTACCCCTTTTTCGTCTCAAATATGGATTTGTCCCCCAAAATTCAAAATGGCAACAGAAAAGTCACCCTTTTTCATAGAGCTTTTTACTAAAAAAAAATTTCACTTTGCCTATTCTTCTCTTTCAATGTTGGGATTTCCGAAGACATAAGGCGGTTTTCCTTTTTAGTTCAGAGCAGAACCTGAACTGTTATAAAAATTCGTGTTTCTTTTTTAGTTCAGAGCATGAACAGAGCGCGCTCTATGAGCTCAGAATAAATTGAGTGAGCAGGCCGAGTGACAAACTGATTACACGCTTCCAGTCACATTTGACAGAAAAATACAAGGATAAGCAAAATAGTTGAAATGGCGGACGAACTTTGTTGTTCTGGAACTGAAGGTTAACAAATTTAATAAATATTCAATTTATGCATATACTTAATTACAAATGACAGCTATGTGCTCAAGTGTGTTTCATAAATACCTCAGAACGATCTGAGCACACTCGGTTCAGAGCGCACTCATAATGCTCGAGCTCGGTTCAGTTCTCAGCGCTCAAGTAAAAATGAAAAACGCTTATAGTGAACACATGCATACAAAGTGTTATACAAATTTCGCAACTGAACATCCATTTAACGAATTTATTAAATAAAATATTTGACAGCATTTTACTCTGAAACTGAAAACGAAGAGCATTTTAGGTCGGTTTTATTCACTCGAAGTTGAACTCAACTTAGGGATTTTTATTTTCAGCTTTGAATATTCCGGAGTTGAGAAAACCGAAAGCTTGTCAACTTTGGATTCGCATAACTCCCCAAAATACTAGAAGTTAGGAGAGCAAACTTGGTGTTTTATGTTTGAATTGATTTTGTAATTAATATTAATTAAAATTTGAAATAATATATCGTTTAAATTATTGTTGCGAGAATTGGCCATAGTCTGATTCGAGCAGTGAAGAGGATGGAGAGGAGGAGAATTTGCTCTGTGAGAGACGGCAATACAAAATAATACCACGGACACGAAACCGGATTTCAAAAATGGGACGACCATAACTTTATCTATCGTTTCCGTCTCTCGACGTGGACGACAATGATGGTGCTGCATCTTATAATGAATTCGTTGCCGTGCGTCTGGAGAAGGTGTTTGGAATTTATTGAATATTTTATTAAGTTCGTGATTTTTTATTCGATAGATCGTGTAAATTAAACCCGTAACAAACTCGCGCTGGAAACAGCACGTGACTTTTTCGCGAAAGCAAAATTCCCTCGAACCAATTTAATTGGTATATGGATATCTACCTACTCTTTAAAACGAAAACTATAGACAAAGAATAAAAAGTAAACAAAGTATGCTTTGCCCATAACGAAAATGACGGCCGAAATCCAAAGTTGAAACTGACATATTTTGTGTCATCTGCCACAAATATCCCAGGTATATTTCTAAAACTTCAATTGATGAGTTGAGAATTAAAGTATTGAATAAAAGCAATTTTCAACTCGCCGCTCAACTCTCTCTTTTAAATCAACTCCGAAGTTGGCCAACCTCGGAGTTATCTGCAAGTTGAGCGATAGTGAATAAAACGGGCCTTAATGTTTTTGTCCCCTTAAAAATTGTATAAGGTCACCCTTTACTCTTTGTCCAATCTGGTAACCCTGAGTGTATCCCTCCCTCGCTCCATACTCAACATATTTCGATAAAACTTTTCTTGAAATGTTTCTTATCGTTTATTGGCACGCCTACCAAAATGTATATTTTTGTCAGACTGGCTTCAACTTTAGCTTTCTCAAATAATTCTTAAGCAATACAAATTACAAAAAATTGGTCTAGTGGGTTTGGACGGACAAAAACGAAACTAATAAGGTTTTTTCCCTTTGGGTACGGAACCTTAAAAAGTGTAGGTATTTTTGGTAGCCAAGATTTATTTGTTAAGCCATCAATCAGCTTTGTGCTTTATCTAGAAGCTGAGCTACAGTCCAAAATCTGATATGATAAAATTAGAATTTTATTTGCGGTGACCATATTTTATAAATCTAAATATTTAACAATAAAAAATAAATAAATTTAAGCACAATTTTCAATTATTTAATTGTTTTTCTTTTTTTTTTTCTTAATAAATGGGTACTTTATAAAAAAAAAAAAAAAAACCTAAATAGAACACATTTTTCAGTACTAGATTATTTGTTTGCTCGTTCAGCAAGTTAGGGTACGTTGGCATTATAATTTTGTTTATTGAATTTTGGTTTTCTAAATGTTTCTAGAATACAAGCATATAAAATAATAAAAATCGTCTTCAAATACAACGAAACGGATGGTCAACGTAATTGTAGTGCTTGTTATCGAAATTATAAAAAAAAATATATTTATAAATTCTAATATTCCGAGGGACAGCCAGTTTCGATGCTTAGTGCCATATAAAAGCTTTTCTCATATCAATTTTTAACCTAACCTAATCAAGCCACATTTCGTATAGTTGCTGTTGAATCTTTCCCTCAAATCGCGTCCTACAACTTTTGGTTAGAGAGGACTATGCTGAGTGTGCATGACAGGTTTTTGTCAATAAATGCGAGTTTTTAAGACAAAATTCCACGCACACGAGTAAATACATATGCAAATTAGAAACTCACATAAAATCACCACATTGTGGAGCTTATTATTTTGTTATCAAGTTCAAAACATGGGTTTTCCTCGACTTTGAGCAAACGCATTTCAAGATCAAAAAATTCTTTACTCATTGGAAAATCAACGCTGACGCATTACGGAGATTAATAGAATAAAAAAAAACCTTTTCCTAAGTAAACTGGCTTTTTAGAAGATATTTCCAGCTCGATAATTGAATGCAGAACAGCTGTGTGGGTATCAGAGGCTGTCCAAAGTCAAACTTCGAAGGCCAACAATAATCACTCGAATACCGATACCTCAAGTTTTTGGTTGATTTTTGATGGAACGTTTAGCTGAAACGACTTTAAATAGGAATGCCACTGAGTTGTTATGATTTCCCGTTGTCAATCAACGGTGTTGACCATCTTGAAAGCTCTAGATTGATTTATTTGTGTGAGTGTGTGTACTTAATCACTCTTGACTCTTTGGTATTTATCAGCGGTGTTATGCATTGATAAATGTGGCGCACAACTCTAGATAAAGCTGCAACGTTCTGGACAAGCCACTTATTTATTATCTGTCATAAGGTGTTTGAAAAAAATTCCACTCACGACAACAAATTTACGACAACTCACAATTGCAACATTTTTATTGGAAATAAAACTATTGTGAACTAATTACCTTTTAAGTAATTTATGACTTGAAAGAGGATAGATTATGGCGGATTTATTGTCGGACATTGTGGCACTTAATGGATCATCTGATACTGCCTATCGTGACCAGCAAAATATCGTAATCGCCTAACATATTTTGTAGGTCACAATAGGTAGTTTCAGATGGCCCACTTATAGTCGCAATGTCCCACAATAAATCCACCTATTGTAACCTTCAAAATATATTTGGCGATTACCTAGCCGAACATATTTTGTAGGTCACAATAGCCAGGCTAAGTAATAGCCTAACTTATTTTGTAGGTCACAATAGCCAGTTTCATATAGAAAATTTCAAAATTGTGAGCTGATAGGTAGACACATCAAAAATGTCCATTAGGACAGGCTATAAACGAGGCTCACGTGTTTCATTTTTTGATGCACAGGTTTTAACTCGAAACGCGACCTTTTAAAATACCAGCTTCGGTGATAGTTACCATTGGTCTCATGCCATAGACGTTGAAAATTCAATTTGAAAGTAGGTCGACGTCTTTTCCAATTTCTGGTTCTCTGACATCATCGCCTTTAGGAGTGTGAGCCGAAAAAGCGCTGTCAACTACAAAGACTCGCTTCTGATTCGAAATGGCATAGGCTTTAAGGATTTGTATGAGCAAATAAAAATAGTCCCATCACATTAGCAAACGTTCATGGTCAAAAGAGTGGAACGAAAGGGGTCTATTACAGAAAAACACAAATGGAACCTACAATTTGTACCAGCAGCACCTAATAGTTCATAATGTCTACTCCTATTTGACTTTACAATTTAATGTCGCCATCATGTGATATCATATTCATCAATTTCCACCTCTGTTACTCACAGGTATTCCCTACCTAACCTCACCTAGCCTAGGGCCACCAAAAGCATTTTAATATCGTTCTCTCTTGTAAGTAGTATTTTTTTCTGTTTGTTATTATTTTTTATTTCTTTCCATTTTTATTTATCTCGTTTTATTGCTGACTCTTGTTGTCGCTACCTTGGGCGAAGTTTTTGTTATAGCCATAGCTGCGAGTGCAAATGCCCTAAAATCGGACAGACCAAGGTTAATTTGAGTTTGATTGCTAAAAAATGAACCTCGACAATTTGACAAATCCACTGATCAATTTCAAAGGGATTCATTTGTCACATTTATTTTTTGTCACTTCCTTATTCTTTTGTTTATGGATATTTGGCAAAATGGATTTGCATTGCAAATATTTTTGCTGTTTCCCATTTATCCGGTTTGTGGTGGATTCTATGCAAAACTCTTCGATTTATGATACGAAACTTGTGGCAGGTGTGCCTGGCTTAATTAAATGATAACGAACACAACAAGTTGAAGGTAATTTAAATCGATTGGCTTAATGTGTTTTTGTTAACTGCCTGAATGCAACTATGACATTTCGGGAAATTTGAACTCAATCAATTATTATAACAAGTAACAAGTGGGAACGTGAAACCAGATTACGCAATCTAGACATGGAATTAGATCATTTTAGAAGTTGGACGAATAATTTCGAATAATTTATTGAGTGTGCGGTGGAAATTTTGGGACTTTTTAAGTAAGTTTCTGGAAAAATAGAACATCTTGTAAATTCTATCACCAGAAAGCTGCACAATGCAGACATTTTGAAGCGGGCTAAGCTGGTGAAAAATGCAGTGGCATTCGTGGAGAATGTATAAAAGCCTTCTGACTCGCCTGCGTGATGAAAGGCACGTCGATCTAAAAGATCTATTGTGCCATAAATGGAGAATGTATAACTCACTCTAACACACGCTATTGGTTAGGAGAAGGTAAGTCAATTGTTGAATTATTTGATGGACCGCCTGCAGCCAACTTCACTTTGGTTCTGTTCCATAGGAGATCACTAAAAGTGGAAACATTGCATCGCCAAATTTAAATTAGCACTTTAACGTAAATAGAAAAGCGACATCTAGTGTACGTACGGTCCATTGAAAATAGGGTTTAACTTTAGACTCTACGAGCTCCCAAAAGGGGACATTTTGGAACCCACAAAATAAGGAACTGTCAAGTAATTTATCTCTAATTCAGGATTCTCCTAGTCACCGCTCACTAAAAGTGAATGGCGCTGAAATCTGTTTACCGGGTCCCAAAAGAGATATTCGCGAAATGACGTATACGAATTCGAAATGAGAAGCAAAAAAAAAAATCTCAATACATCTGGTGGGCCAACACAAAAGAGTGAGGGTCTCAATATGGTAAACGTCAGCTGGGGCCATGTATTGTACGACTCCTAGTAAATTGCGAACGTAAGTCAACTCATGGTCAAATGGCAAAATATAGGCACAATTCAGGTGTCAGCTGTCAAATTGTCGACCGCTGGAGAAAGTGTTGCCAGATTTTAAAAATAAACTTTCAACATCCTTCATAAATGGTTTCTTATTTTTGACAAGTTTTCAAGCAGCTGGGTCAGTGTATCTGTATCGTATAAATGTTAGGGCTACTTACGGGGAACTGGTAAACCAAAATGATCACAGACCGGTTGTCAAAAGTTTTGCCAGTTATTGCCATCACAAGTGTTGCGCATTTCTGTTAGGGAAATAACTTCACGGGCAATAACTTCACCTCGAGTGGGAAATAATTTTCTAAATACGTGAATTTTAACGCATTTAAAAAAGGAGAAGAGTGTAACCAATTATACGAAGAATATAGAGGCCCAACTGGACATTTTTTTCGACAAATTAAAACTCAATACGAAAATAGAATTGCGCATGATTTACCTGTTGAAGATATTCAACCTGGACCCAGCGGAATTAATAAAAGTCCCGCCGATACCGGATCCGACGCCGATCCCACCAAGTTACTCCGCGTTGATCCGACTTTTGGAGGTCCAGATACAGGCGAAAACTTTGGCCAGTTATCACCTGATACTATTGAGCTCTTTGAAAGCCTTATTGGTGTTCCTGATACTGGTAGTGTTTCTGAAACTGCTAATAGAGCATCGATTGGACTTGCACCTGCTGTACCGATGGATACGTCAGAAAGTGGATCGTTGCGTGGGCCGAATACGGGAGCAAGATCTGGAGCAAGTGGAGTTGCTGGATCGTCATCGTCAGCCGTTTCAAATTTAACTTGGATCCATTCTAGTACTCCTTCTCCGTCGAGTTTAGTTCAATTTAAAAAAAAAGTCGTATTTTAATAACTTATGGATATAAAGGGTGATTTTTTAGCTGGTTTGGTTTTGGCAACACTGGTTTTGACAGCTGACGTGTGTTTAGTACCTTGTGTCACTGTCAAACAGCTTCAGTTTGGTTTGCAATTTAACCATGGATCGTCTTACAAATGAACAACGCTTGCAAATTATTGAATTTTACTATCAAAATTCGTGCTCGGTTCGAAATGTTCGTCGCGCGCTGCTTCCATTTTATGATCGGCATTCTCGACCTTCTGAGCAGTCTATTCGGATATTGTGACCAAATTTCGCACCAAATTTACTTTGTTGGACATTAAACCACCAACACGTTTACGTACTGTGCGTAGTGAAGAAAATATTGCGGCCGTATCAGCTAGTGTGACAGAAGACCGCGAAATGTCGATTCGGCGCCGTTCCCAGCAGTTAGGCCTTTGTTACAGCACTACGTGGAAAATTTTGCGGAAGGATTTGGGCGTAAAGCCTTTTAAGATACAGCTGGTGCAAGAACTAAAGCCAGCCGACCTACCACAACGCCGAATTTTTGGTGAATGGGCTCTTGGAAAGCTGGCCGAGGATCCGCTTTTTTATCGAAAAATTGTGTTCAGCGATGAGGCTCATTTTTGGTTGAATGGGTACGTAAATAAGCAAAATTGCCGCATTTGGAGTGAAGATCAGCCAGAAGCATTGCAACAGCTACCAATGCATCCCGAAAAAGCCACTGTTTGGTGCGGTTTATGGGCCGGCGGCATTATTGGGCCATATTTCTTCAAAGATGATGCGAATCGCAGCGTTACTGTCAATGGTGAACGCTACCGAGCGATGATAACAAACTTTTTTTTGCCCGAAATGGAAGTTCTTGACTTGCATGATATGTGGTTTCAACAAGACGGTGCCACATGCCACACAGCACGCGAAACAATGGCGCAATTGCGAGGCGAGTTTGGTGAACAGTTAATTTCACGTTTCGGGCCGGTCAATTGGCCGCCTAGATCGTGCGATTTGACACCATTAGATTATTTTTTGTGGGGGTATGCCAAGGCTAATGTGTATAGGGACAAGCCCGCTTCGATTGACGCACTGGAAGCCAACATCCATGCATTCATTCGTGAGATACCGGCCGATATGTGTGAAAGAGTATGCCAAAATTGGACTCAGCGGATGGGCTACCTGAGACGCAGCCGCGGTCAACATTTGCATGAAATTATCTTTAAACATTAAATTGCAAGGTTTAAACTTTCGATTCAAATAAATATTTCATTCATTTTTTCGAATTTTTTGTGTTTTTTTTTAAAAAAAAGTTCTAAACCTCTTAAAAAATCACCCTTTAGTACAGAAAATATTCAATTACAAAGTCCAAATTTCGTAGAATGTGTTACAACTCCATCTACTCCAGTAGATTTTTTACCATTTTATTAAAGAATTTGAAAATTTACCATTTGGATCTAAAATTGTAGAAGTGTCATGTAAAGTTACACCATTGGGATTATTTATAAGGATTTGGTATAATTTTCTTAACAATATGAATAACAACTTTGCTCACACCTACTCCCACCCCAAACAGTGTTTGCCCACTTTCAGTGGGAAATAACTTTACATAAAAAAAGGGAAATTATTTCCCACTCGAGGTGAAGTTATTTCCCATGTGAAGTTTTTGCCCGTGAAGTTATTTCCCTGCACCACAACAAACTGTCAAAGTGGTAAGAAAAAATTGTGTGAAACCGCCTTACGACTTTGCAGACTTTGCTCTGATCTGGTAGTCTTTTCACGGGTAGTTTCTTGTCCATACAATGATTGTCTGTAAAAGCGTTTTCTAAAATAAAAAACAAATAGTTGGCGCAACAGGTGTGTAGGGACCCTCACTGAAAATAAAATACCAGGTAATATTGACAAATTTCGGTTGCAAAATTTCAGCAAAAATAATTTTTGTTGAATTGAATAAAAATTGTTGTAATGATAAATTAAATTTATCAATACAACAAAACGTTTACTACAAAACTACTTTGTCAGATTAACAGAACACAATTTTCAGTTTAATAAATCGATATTGTATCAATTCAACAATTTTTATTTTTGTTGAAATTTTGCAACCGAAATTTGTCAATATTACCTGGTATTTTATTTTCAGTGGGGCCTATTTTTGTAAATATTTGTGAAATTGACAAAACTTATGCAAAATGTTTGTTAGCCAAACAAAATACAGATTTTCAATATTACAAACATTTTGTTGAAATGAACATTTTTTTTGTAAATATGACATACATTTTGTAGAATTAATAACACACGCGTTGAATCAAAAAACATACATTTTAAACATTGTAATCCTTTGAATACAATGCTATTGATGGCGTCATTTATATTTCACATGCGAGTTTGCTAGTGCGCATAAATGTAACCGGTAAAAGTGAATAAAAAAAGCAAACATTTTAAAATTAAGAAAATTAATTAGGTCATAATAGATGAACTAAACCTATTATATGGAAATTATTATATGGAATATATGTAGGTATATGTATATTGACGACAAAACAGTCAAGGAAAAACATGTCCAGCCGAGCCAGGCCAAGTTTTGCATAAATTCGATTGTATTGAAGAAAATAGGATAGTACACATCCTGGGCTCGCTTGGCTGGACTCTGGACATTTTCCTTTTTGTCTGTAAGTGCAGCTATTCGCTAAACACAAGAAATTTGAATTGTTAAGTTGTTAGTCCTTCGGAAAATTTATTGAATTTTTATCAGGTAAATGCCTACTGTGTATTGAAGTTTCGATGTTAAAAAAATTTGCCTGAAAAAAGACATTTACATATACCTATACATTACATATACATTATCTTAACGGGGAATACAAATTGTGAATATTTTTTTAGATCGTTAAATCGATCGGGAAGCTCGGGCTTATACAACGCCAAAACATTTGTCAACATCTTTCCCTTCGTATAAGGAAATACCATTGGGAGTGATGTTTTTTTTAAACTGAAATAATAAGTAAAATAAATTTAATTCAACCTGTATAATTTAATTTTTTAATAAATCTAATTATTAAACTTATTTGTTTGCGTATCTTTTATTGATACCTAATTTATTTTACAAGGGTATTGTAGATATAAAGGACGGCTGCAAGTGAGTTTTAATAATATCGACAAAAAAGTTTATTTAATTCAACAGAACTAAAGGGTTTTTTCAATAAGAGCGCTAAAACAAAAACGGTTTTGGATATCAATGAAATTCTTTATTCCTGTGAAAGTACGTTCGATGCCATTATGTATGGAACTCGATTTCTTTTGCATGGCCACCACGGGCACGCTTGCAGCAGTCCAGACGCTGAACACAATTTTCGACGGTTTTCAAGCATAAATCGGACGATACTGCTGCAATTTCACGTTCGATATTCGTACGAAGTTCATCAATCTTCGCTGGCTTGTTGGCATAGACCATAGACGTAGCCCCACAGGAAATAGTCTAACGGCGTCAAATCGCACGACCGAGGCGGCCAAGCGACTGGACCATTTCGTGAGATAACACGTTCTCCAAACTTGGTTTCCAATAAATTGATTGTGACATTCGCTGTGTGGCTTGTGGCGCCGTCCTGTTGAAACCACATGTCCTCCAAGTCCATATCATCCAATTGGGCCAAAAATATTCGGTTATCATTAAACGGTAGCGATTCCCATTCACAGTAACGTGCCGGTCTTGATCATCACGGAAGAAGTACGGCCCAATGACGCCGCCGGCCCATAAACCACACCAAACCGTAATTTTTGGGATGTAATGATGACTCATGGAGTACGTGTGGATTGCTGCCTGACCAATACCGCATATTTTGTTTATTGACGAAGCCATTCAGCCAGAAATGAGCCTCATCGCTGAAGATGACTTTTCGATGAAAATCCAAATCATTTTCAAGTTGTTGCTCAGCCCAATTCACGAACATACGACGCTTTTGGTGGTCAAGCGGCTTCAGTTCTTGCGTCAATATAATCTTGTAAGAATGTAGGCCAAGATCTTTTCGCAAAATTCGCCACAACGACGTCACAGAGATGCCCATGATGCTTGAGAACGACGTGTGCGAGACACATTTGGGCTTTCTTCAACTGAAGCCTCAGCGGCAGCAATATTCTCGACACTACGGGCACTTCTTTGTCTCACTGGCACGGGAACATTTTGTACTGTGCCTGTGGATTCAAATTTTTCCACTAGACGCTCAATTGTTGATCTGCTAGGACGATTATGACGACCATAAATTGGACGTAGCGCTCTTAACGTTGAGGCCACTGACTCCGAATTTCGGTAGTAAATTTTAATAATTTCGACTCGTTGTTGTTATCTTTCCATCATGAAATGGCAAACCTTACTAAAGGGAAATGTCAAAAGAGCGGCAAGAAATTCGGCGTCGTTTGCTGTCCCTGTCGCTCTACTTTTGTATCATCCCTGTGGAAAAACCCTTTATAAATAAAGAATTGACAGATTATTTCAATTCACTCAAAAATTCTGCAAATGAATCAACAAACTAAAATGCCGGAGCTGACAAAATGTTGCTATGTAACCAACAATCTGTTTATAGATTCAACAAAACACAACGGCATTACCGAGAAATTATTTCTGTACAATCAACAATATTTTATGCTGATTTAACAAAATACAATAACTGAATTATTGACAAACTAATTCGATATTATTAAATTTTTTTTTGTTAGTTTGACAAAAAGACAAAGACCAAATTGATAAAATTCTTTGTAAAAACAACATTATGATTAATTTAACAAATTATTTTTATACGCACAAACAAACGATTTTTGTTAAAACAACAATTTTTTTTATCATCACAACAAAAGTTTTAAAACAAAATAAAACTTATTCAAGTTTTGTCAATTTGATAGAAACATTTTGATGGACGTATATTGACAAAAAAAATTGTTGAATCAAGCCTCATTTTTATCAAATATACCAGGGTCTTATTTTCAGTAAGGCCTAGCTTCTCACAACCTATCGTTTCGTGTGAGTTTCTCATTTTTGGGACGAATGCAATTTTATGCCGGGTCCAAACGGCTAATTGAGAAGCTCCTTCATGAAAGTTATACTCTCGGATGTTTGTCAGACGTTCGCGAGAGGTGGCGCAGCGGAAAATAAACAAGAGTTGGAATTTGGGTCGGGATTCGAACCTGGGACCACTCGCTTAGCCACTGCGCCTACAAAAGCATTTTCTATGACACGAAAATAATTTTCACTAGTTGGGACACAAACCTTTAATACTTATAGCCATAGGCTTTGATGATCTTTGCATCGAACGTCTGTTATTGTAGCCTCTCGGCAGAGATTCATTCAAGATCGACCAAATATCTAACACTTGACAATTCGGTTTATATTATATTTTATTTAAATAAATACATCTGCCGATTGCAGCAATACCACGTCACCGTGATTAAACTGAATTTTTCACCTGTTAAACTGAAACCCATCAGCACTTTTATTAGCTCCCGATTATGGCACACTGCTTGGGATGCGTCCACAGTATCTACAATTTGGCCCACGCATGTCCAGTTCATGGCTGCAAGATAAATGTATAATCAGCTCACACACCAGGCCGCTTGTCTCACGTGCATATTTGATGAATGGCTGGTGACATTGTATGTCAACACTCACAGTAAATACCATATCAAATGATTAAGTAATTGGCGGAGTTTTTCGCTATCCAGCACAGAATGAATAATGAAGGCGGCTGCCAGTTGAGTGCAGTTCGCCCCACCCCGTCATTGGTTTTAATGAATTCCCTAAAGATAACAGCACCCCCTCATGAAGTCATTTAATGGAGGCTTTTGGCTTTTGGCTTTTGGCCTTGCTATAACAAATTCCAGTCACGACAATTAGTGATGCCAACATTTTCTTTTTCTTTACAGAGTCCAAAACACCACCCATACAAACATGTCTGACACCAAGCCAAAGCTGATTTTGAGACCGGGGTTGAACCTCTCCGATAAGTCGCCATCGCCATCAACCAAACTTATGCTGAGCCATGGCAAGCCGAACTTCACCATCAACCGTTCTAAGTCGAGGGTAGACTCGCTAAGCCCCCCAGCGCCGGTGACACCCGAAGCATCCCAGATGGTCCTCAAGAGCACAACACTTAATGGATATGTGAAGCCGGCTAGTTTGAATATTTCCAATCAAAACGAGGCACACCAGGTGGTCCTGAGGAAGACAAAGCTACCCGAGACGAATGACAAGCCAGGGGAGGACGAAGAGGTGAAAAGGGTGGTTCTGAGGCGGACAAAGCTTCCAGAGGTCGGTGACAAGGCGGCTGTGCAAGGCGATGAGCCCGAGTTCATCAAGGCTCAGAGGAGGATCGCCGAACGCCTCGCCAAGGAGAGCAACTTGGACTTTGAGAAACGCAAGAGCGGCTATTTTACACACGTCATGATGTCGCCAACCTCCACCAAGACCTTCGAATTGCCAGTCACCCAGAGTGGCAAGATCCAACAGGCTACCGTGTTGGAGGTGGTCGAGGTCCCTGCAAAGCCGACAGAGTCGGTGCTGGAAAATGGCAGCAACACTGAGCTGGCAGCGGAGCCAATTCAAAACGGCGATCTAATCGAGTGCAATGGAATAGGCGAAAAGGATACGGACATTGTTCAAGCGGCCAAGGCGCTCGTAGAGGAGGTCGTTCAAAGTGTACCTGAGGACATTCCCGGCCCACCAGCGGCTGCGGATGAGCCCGTTCAAAACGGCGTTCATGCCACTGAAAATGGCGACCAGAATGCTGTTACAAATGGCATCCAAAATGGCGACAGTCACAAAGAAGATAACGACCACGACAGCACCACGCCTGCGCTAGTGGATGTCAACTTTGAGCCAAAAACTGTAACTTCAGTTTCAAAGGAACTGTCAAACGAGCCCAACAACTACCCAGACACGGTTGTGGTCACCAAGCAAGTCGAACCAGCCGACAAAGACCAACAGTTCATAGCGGACATGGCCAAGCTAAAGTTCGACATAACCAAGGAAAATCTAGAAGTTACACCCACTTTGCGGCTTGCCAGCGAAACGCCTGTTGCTTGAGCGAGCTTCTTCTTCTTTTTCCTGTCAGTGCCTGCGCACAAGCTAAAATTCCTATTCTTAAATAATTGTTGTTGATTAATTTGTTTTATTTTTTTTAATTTTTTTTCTGTCAATAATTCGTTTATTTGTTGTTGATTGTAAATACTGTTTATTATTTAGTTTGTGAAATGCCATAGTTGTCAAAAAAAAAAAAAATGTGAAAACGATTTTTTTCTTTATGACAAATAAATGAACTGTAATTGTTGCTCTCTTTGATAATGAGACGAACGACGATAATTGTTGTTTTCACTTTTCTTCTGGCAGATTTTTCTCCATTTTCTGTCACTTTCCGTTAGGTTTTTGGGAACATGCCGATCAATTTGCAGATTTTTTTCCGTTAGCGTGTTTAAATGATTACCAAGCGGTGTCATGAACGATTTTTGATGGACAACAACAGGTGATTCAGTGAGCATTTGATTGATGGACAAATTATTTAATAGGATTAATTTTATGATCACATGTACAGGGTATATACTTAGGGTAGGGTGGGGCAGATTCGACTGTTTTTCTGAATATTGCAAATAATTTCTTCCTAAATTAACATTTAAATAAAGTTTTGATTTTATATGAAACTTTGTTTATTATACTACAAATATGCATCATTATTAAAAGCTTTTCGAAGCCCTAACAACTTAATTTTTTTTTTTCAAAATGTTACCTAAAAATGACGATTGTGCCTCACCATGGGGCACTTTCGTCATGTGGGTGGGGCACTTTCGGCATCATTTTTTGTGAAGCAGAAAACACTCTTAATTGAAAGTAAAAGCGAACTATATTAAAGCAAACTGTTAAACATGTATTATTTTATTCAAACGAGAGGCTTTAACAAAACAAAAACAAATAACAAAAAGAAACAAAAATAAATGCGGTCAGAAAATAAGAAATAAATTCAAATGGGTTTAAAGTGTTGTTAATGAAAAATAAATCATTGGACGTTATAACAGGTCATATCAACCTCTTTAAAAAAGATAATGTTTGAGTATCTTGACGATCCAGGTGGATGATCCGGTAAAGGCAGCTTCAGTTCAATATCACTTTTTAAAATAAGAGATATATCTTCTAAAAGAGGCAAATAAAACTGCCAATTGTTTGGTTTCTTACGAAAAAATTTAACAGTTAAGAGAAAATTGTTTGAACTCTCAATTTTTGTTATTTGGCCAACAAAAAATTTGGGAACTCGTGCTTCGAATTTCACTAATACATAGTCATCAATGCAAAGTTCTTCGTCGGACATAAATTTAAAATTTTTCGTATTTGTTGCTTCTTCTAAATCGGAGGATTCGTCTTCAACATATGGGCCAACAGACCTATCTGAATCAGCAACGCTGAATGCTTCAGAATCACTTGAATCTGATATTTCAACTATTTTCTTCATTGGTTTCTTAATTTGCATAGTTTTGTTTTTCTTTAAGAATTTTTTTTCTTCTTGTTTGCGTTTCAGTTCTATGATTCTATTCTTCTCAGGTGTCTCAGTATAGATTCTGGATTTTCCTTTATTGATCCTATTTGTACATTTTGGTGGAGGGATTGTTGGGACCGATCTTATCTCTTCAGGAGTCAATTGGCACTGTTCCTGTTGAACTGGTGATGTTCTCTGATCTGCAGAGAGAGTTGTTGCGTATTCCGAATTTTGAAAAAGTAAGCTATTGAACGGGTATATTCCTGTAGCTCTAAATCCTTTTTCAATGTTTTCAGGACAAAAAGCTCTTTGAAAAGGAATTTTTGTTAGTCGAGCGATATCATAAATTGTAATTTGTTTTGCTGGGTTATTGACATGAAACTCACTAAAAAATGCTTTACAATAACTTTTGAAAGGGCCAAATATTGACACGTCCAATGGTTGTAGCTTATGAGAGCAATGAGGTGGAAAAGACAAAATTTCAATTCCATTTTCTCGACAAAAATCAATACCTTCCAGTCCATAATGGGATGAATGGTTATCCAAAATAAGAAGAATAGGATTATCTTTGCAGCAATTTGTAAAATGTTTAATGTGTTTTAACACATCAATGAAGAGTTCTCCTACTATCCAACCATTTTTGCTCAGAAGACCGAGGCAGTTGCTTGGACCGTCTTTAACAAATTCATTTTAAAATCGTATTCGGGGAAAAATATACACCGGAGGAAGAGCCCAACCAGAAGCATTAACGATTCCAACAACAGTAACCAGAGTTCCCCTTTCTGCCGATGCTATTTGACTAACAGATCTTCTTCCTTTTTCTGCTATTACCTTAAAATGAAACGAAATTTTAACGAAAACAATTTCATATTGTTTATTAGAATATCCTTACCTTAGGAGGAGCTTAAACCGTAGAAATGCCTGTTTCGTCCAAATTAAAAATACACCTGGGTTCAAACTGATGCTTTTCGTAAAGTCTTTTCAAGTTTGAAAAGAATTCCTGCACTGAATCTTTATTAAAACCTCTTAATCTAGCTATGCTAATATTTTCTGGTTTGCGAAGAGAAATGTCAGGGTTTCTTTTGAGAAGTCCACGTACCCATTCAATTCCAGCCTCTTTTTCAATATTCCAGGATCTTGGAACCGTTACGTTATTTTTTTTGGCATATTCAAAAGCAAACTTTCGTGCCATCGAATATGTAAATCCGAAAGTTTGTGCAGAACAGTTTTTAAAATAATTCACGAGTTCAAGCTCTTGGCGTTTTGAAAACACTTGTTTGGTTGCGTACTTAGAGCTATGAGTTTCAATTAGCTGGGAATTAACTGAATTATTATTTGAACTTTGTTTTTGCAGCCGTGAAATAAGTGTTGTCCGTTTTAAATTATACTTTCGAGCAGCCGACGTGGGGGTTTCCGTTTTGCATGAAATTTCTTGTAGAGCCTTTTTAATTAGTGTTTCATCGATATTACACCTGTTTGTCTTTCTCTTATACGTCCGCACCATTTTGAAATGTTTATTGAATTTTTAACTGCAAAAGTAAATATTATCTAGCTTATCTTAATGCAACTAAAGAAGTTCCAAAAGCACATGGGGCCCTTTCGACAAAAGTCGAAAGTGCCCCAGGTGCTTTCGTCGATAGTGCCCCATACTTTTTATTTTTAAAAAAAACAAATTTTTGACAAAACTTATAAAAGTAATTGAAATAATTATGATGAAAACATTAAATATATATATAGCACAATCGTTTAACAGTGAGATACCAAGAAGTTTAGAACAAAATAGCAAAAAAATCACTTACCCCGTACACAACTGAAATTACATAAATTTACACAAAAACACAAAAACAGGTTTAACCACCGCAAAAGTTGAACAAGAACTGTCACGATTCGCGTTTGATGTATACTAGCAGTGTTGTAGTATTTATCATCAAAATATTTTTTTTAGGACAAACCGTTTTTCTAGAATTAAGGAAGTCGAAAGCGCCCCATCGTCGAAAGTGCCCCACCCTACCCTATGTGTGGTTGGCACTTTTTCCTCGATCGGATGTCAGCCAAATCAAAGATACCTAATCGGGGCAGGTTGGTGCTGTTTTCTTTTTTTTAGCGCTGGCAATTATTATCACATATGTGTGGATTATGGGCGCGGTGAGTTGTCTTGAAAGGGCAGTAAACTTGACTAGGGAGTGGAACTGCGGGACTGAATTGGGGTGACAAAGTGTCGGGTGGGAGTAGTTAGAATCGAAATGGTAAACAAGAGGCAAATACTTCGTTCTGAATTATTTCATTTTCAGTTTTAGCTCGGTGAACGTTTTTCATGTTATAAATCAATAAGAAAGCGAATAGTTCTGCAAATTCTAATTATTCCCTGATAGATAAGGCTGTAAAATATTTATATTATCTCAATTAAGCCTTTGATGAATGAGAATGATTTGCATTTGTTTTAACGCTTTATTCAGCACCTATCCCAGCAAATTAAATCAAAGTCTAATAGACGACTGCTCAGTAAAACAGTTCACAGTCACAGTGTGATAAAGTGTTATAAATTGTGTGTCACAACTTTGAGATGACATCGCCAAAAACGTTTCAACATGAACTTCCTACTGCGGTCAAGTTGCTTTTACTTGGAATATATGCCTGATGGGAATATCGGAAGTGTCGAGTTGGATTTACTACATAGTTGTTATTGCATGATAAGATCAAGTCACGTTGTTTGTTCTCTGCAGAATAAATGTCAAAAATTAAAACACAAAATAACGCGTTTGCGAAATAGATTCGAACGAACTGAGGACGAAAAATAGTTCTAGTTGGCAATGTCTGCACTGATGAAATTAAGAAAAAAGTACAAGATTTGGCAGAGTATTTTAAAAGTTGCGAGATTCATGATATGATTTCAAGATGGACAAAATCGTTCACAACGCACCCATAAAAAAACAGAACATTATGAAGAATAAACAATCAGAATCTGTAGATTATTATTATTTTGCGCAAACGCATCGAAAAACGTGAAAAAAAAGTTACGAAAAGTGGCAACAAATTTAAGGAAAAACATATAAAAAGCGAAAAAAAGAACTTTCAAAAATATACGTCAAAAAGTGAGCGAAAAATCATGTTTCTCTCTATACCTACATGAACGCGATTATTTAATTAATCAACAAACGTTTTTCTTAGCGTTTTTCACCCATTTTTGTAGAATGTTATTAGTTTATAAAATAATCGCGCTAAAGCTAGAATTATTTTAAATGATTTTTTAGGCGATTTGAAACTTTTTGAACGAAAAATTTGTTTGCCCTTTTCACCCACTTGTGGACTTCATTGAAAATAATCGCGTTCACGTAAGATTTATTTTAAATAGCTTTTAAAACGATTTTATATTTTTTGAAAAAAAAAAATTGTTTGCGCTTTTCACCCACTTTTGAACACTTTTGTTGAATGTTGTTATTTCAGTTACAAATCGCGTTAACGTTAGAATTATTTTAAATATGTAGTTTTTAACGAGATTTGAAACGGTAAAAGCGTAAAAATCGGCGAAAAAAAGGGTGAAAAACACGTGAAAAAATGTTGAAAAAAATACATCAAAAACGTATGAAAAAACACGCCCAGAAAATGAAAATATATGCGTCAATGAAAAATATGGCCAATATAACATCGAAAATACCTTGAAATAATCATCGTTAGCTAAAGTTTATAAATTTTTGTGACAGTTACTAATTACAGTAGATGTGTGCAATGAGGTGTGATACTATAGTTTCTCTTATTGCACAACGATTCCTCTCGTTAAATTTAGTTTGTTTCACGTTTTGTGAGCGACTAATGATGATCTCGTTCTAAAGTCGTTATCAGCAGCTTCTACGAGGCAAACAAGTTGCTCCAAATGAAAAAATGAAACCGAATAAATCGTCAGCAAAAATTTTAACTATAAAAAGAGAAAGCATCGTGGTTTAGAATGACTCGATACATTAGTCTCATACGTCAAACAGGGGTGACTATAAAGCATTAGGCTGAGATTTGTTACCGAGTTGGATATTCGCAAAATCATAGCGACAACTAAATCAAAATCTTTGAGATAAGGACGAGTGTAATGGCGCAAGGATGAGAGGGACATTTATGTATGAATTCGTGGAAACGTTCTACAAGTACAAGCCCTAACAAATTGTTTATTGCTTTTGGTTATGTATATGAGAAGTCAATATACCTAAGCATTAGCAGAAAAAAAAATAATTGTTTCAGAAAACAGGTAAGAAGTCAACCAGCAGTTATATAGAAGTCGGACAGGTAGTTTCGAAGTAATGGAAAAATTGCCTCGCTGATTATGGCCCCAGTGGTCCCAGATTTTGGCGCTTTTTCAATGAAAAAGGGGAAAGCATAAAAAAGGGGAAAAGATCAAAAATCTTTTCCAAACTTAAATTGTTTAGAAGTACAATTTAAACGCATTTCCACTAAAAATAAATGTCAAAGTTTACTCAGAATGAAGTGTTCACACTATGAAAGAAAACAGCCCATCGAACGTCTACGTAAGAATTTTTGTGTATCTGAATGCGTTCACTCGATTTGACGTCCAATAGAAAAGAAAATCATTTCAAATTCAAATTTCCCAAATATCATATAAAAATAGAGGCAAATTTCACTGAGGGGAAAAAAGGGGAACTTTTTTCGAATTTAGGGGAAAATTATTACCTTTGCTGATAAAAAAAGGGGGAACAAGTCTTCACAGTCTGGGACCACTGTATGGCCCATTTTACAGATTTTATGATCAGTAGTGCTATATTGTTTCCTTTTATGGTCAGTGGCTGTTTTCAGCTGAAGCTGGAATCTACGTAGACCACATTTGTTCTGCATCAAAGAAAACGGACAGTAATTCCGAATAGGATTCTCGAATCCTCAGCCAGCTCCCAGATGCGAGACGACAAGAAAGAACATTTCCATTCCAAATGTAAATAATTCCAATCTGGAAATCTGGAGTTTACAGTTTCTGACTGGGGATAGTCATTAAGGATGACCTCCTGGGCAAAAATTGGGAACAGACCGACAAGCGAGAGGTACCTACAACTAGTCATCAAGATTTGTTTGTGTGTCGCTTTTGAAGCGATTGTGCTCAACAAGACTGCCAAAGGCGGATATGTTGAGGATCCAATTGTTTGATGCTCAGGGCACATTTCATCAGTTGGCTACTGCTGGACATTGGTTAGATGAAGAAACGAACATCTTTTCAGCTCATTAGAGTTTTTAACTTAAGTCTCGGATGGAAATATGCGCCTTGAGTTCATAAAGCCTCAACTAATCGACGAGCACCATCCACGGCTGAAGCGAACTGGTGCGTCTTTAGAGCAAGAAAAACAACAAATACTGAATCGAAACGTAGGGTGGAAGCCTTTGTTGCTGTTATTTGGTAAATATGAAAGGTAAAATGAAAAATCTTTGTACACAAGTCAAAGAGCAATCATTATACGTAGCGTTTGCGACTGGGCCGAATTTTTAGATTTGCCACGGTCAAGGCATCGTAAAAATTCAGTTCTTTTGCTGAAAGGCATTAGTGCGAGTTTGATCAAGATGATCAATGACAGACGTTCCATCAGTTCCTTAGATGAGTTTGAAAATGCAGACATTACTTTCGATAATGAAAAACAAATATGTTCATCCGGAGGTCATGGAGCAGGTTTAATTGCTGGTAAGAAAGAAGGCCTCGAATTCACACTGCATGGCGTATTGTTTTAGGCGAACTGAAAGTCAAACCTGCTGCTAAACCTGTCGATTTATGGATTCACAAGGAAAAGTTGAATAACTATTGATGAATATTAAAATATAAATTGGAAACTGTGAGTGGATAAAGCAATACCCACGTTCGTCAAGTTCAAAATCAGTTTGAAAGGAAACCAGTCCTCATTAGAGCTGTCATCAAATGACAGGGTTCATGCTAACGGAAGCCGATTTAGGCCACCGATTGAGGAGAATCTGTCTATACGGAAACGTACTTAAAATGTTTTCAACCAATGTCAGTGGGTAAAACTCTATTTCAACATTAGCATAAGAGGAAATCTGCGAAGCATATACGCACGTTTTGTTACGCAGCTTATGAGCATAAACTGGACTGTTGGATACTCTTAACCATAGACAAACCATACTGAGAGCCCCCCAACTCACAATCCTCTTGCCGCCCGCCCCCTCAACTTTTTTTCAAATTCGCCATTTTGTTTTCCTATCTGTGTTGTGTCAATTAAGAATCCGTGTGACATGCAAAAACATACAAAAACTACAAAAATAAATGCTGCCAACCGCGGCAACAGTGGGTGTTGTGAACAAGCCCGCTAATGAGTGTGAGCGGGGCATAACCAACCGTACATAACCCCCTTACGGCTAAAAGCTAGTGTCATCTTGCGAAAATTGGTTAGGTTTCTTTGACCTTGATTAACCTTTGAAATGAGTTAACATTCACTGATCACATCCATTAGTTTTATATTCAATCTAAATATAAGAAAGAGACATTGTAAGTATTCATCTAAAAACCCTAATAATGTACCATTTAATAATGAATTCAATAAACAACAGGTTTTGTAACCATCCCCAAGGAGAACAATTTTATTTCCCACTCGGGGGTTCACAAAAGGTCTCGGTTGCTGCCTGAGTGCACCAACAGTGGGGAAATGTGTAAGAGTTTTTCGGGTATACCACATTTTCATATTACTGAATGCCATTCGTAAGTTATTCACCTCTATTCTGAGATTCAAATCAAATCCAAAGTTATTCGATTTCTTCCAACTGACATCCCTACTTTCGATTTCGATAGAGATTCATTTTTTGTTCATTTCTCCCCGCATTCTCAGCTTCGATTGCATTCACCTCTATTCTGAGATTCGAATTGAGTCGAAAGTTATTCGATTTCCTCCAACTGACATTCCTACTTTCGATTTCGATAGAGATTAATTTGTTGTTCATTTCTCCCCGCATTCTCAGTTTCGATTGCATTGAGTTAAATGACAAAATTTATTCGAGCGGAAATTAGTGGCCGAAAGCTGTGTTTAAAAATGTAAGTTGAATTGTGTTTAAATAAATCGAATGAAATGTTGCTTAATTTTATCACAAAATGCATATAAAAGGCATATTATGAGTTAGGAAGCAAAATTTGTTTGTTTTATAAAAAAAAAATAATTGTAATAATCGCAGGTCGCAATCCAAATGGACGAACCACAGGCAATTTGAAATGCTGATTAAGTTATTGGAGACTAATCCGTATATTGCAAAGGGTTTCAGCAGCAACAAAATTGATGCTCGTTTTGGAAAGACGCAAATGAAAAATAGTTTGGGACCTCCATTTATTGAGCCGAAAACTTCCAACAAATCTTAAAGTAAAAAGAATTTGTATGATGTCCCGCAGTATTTTTCGATTCAATTTGACGATTCCTCCTCCAAAAATACATATAAAGCCATATTTATTTAATAAAAGCAAAACAAATAATTTACAATCTGACAGGTAAAACTTTAAGCAGCTGATTTCGAAATTCAAGTTCATTCAATGAAATCATTCGATAATGAACTCCTTTCCCTCGAAACTTAGAATGTGAGGAGTTCATTCGAGTGAAAGTTTTAAAATCGACGAACACTCGATTCGATCGAATCTCAGAACTAGCGTCATTAGGTTAAATGTCAAATTTCACTCGAGCGGAAATTTGTGGCCGAAAGCTGTATTAAAAATGTATGCTGAATTGTTTTTTGAATAAATCGAAAGAAATGTTGCTTACTTTTATCACAAAATGTATATAAAACGCATATTATGAACTAGGAAGCAACATTTGTTCGTTTATGAACAAAAAAAAAATTATTTAATTGTAATAATAATTGCAAGTCGCATTACATTTATTTATTTATTTATCCATTTTGGAAAAAGAATTTGTATGATTTCTAAGCGAAACCATACAAACTTACATGTCGTCCGGCAGATTAAATGAATTCGATTTGTCTCGCAGTATTTTGCGATTCAATTCGAACGATTCCTCCTCCGAAAATACATATAAAGCCATATTTACTTAATAAAAGCAAGAGAAAAAAATTTACAATCTGACAGCTAAAACTTTAAACAGCTGATTTCGAAAATCAAGTTCATCCAGTGAAATCATTCGACAATGAACTCCTTTCCCTCGAAACTTAGAATGTGAGGAGTTCATTCGAGTGAGAGTTTAAAATTCGAGGAATACTCGATTCGATCGAATCTCAGAATTAGCGTGATTATAAATTGTTAAAACGCGAATAATTTGATTTGTGTGGTTAATAAAACTATCTAGATCTATCTATTAGATTTTCTATAGGTATACTAGAAACATATTAGGACAAACATGGTTGTGTATTTTCCGCTTTTGGATATCAGTAACTTCCATTTCGTGTGTAAATTTTTCCTAAATAATGTAGAAAATTTGCTCAAAATGGTTTTATTTTCCCTCAACCAATCTACATTCTTAATTTTTCATGAATATTTTAAGCAAATCTACACTTATTCCTAAAAAAAAATATTGTCCACATGGTAACGAACAATTTCAAATTAAACGGATAAAATTCTATGAACGCTGCTAGCAGCTTTGCCTAAAGCGGAAGCGGCATATGCAAGGTGCGAGTGTGTTAGTGAGCCGGCATTTTTGAAGTTACGTGACATTTGTCAATTCGAATTTCTATGTAACGATACTAGCGCACTTAGCATTTGCCACCCCATAAAAATATAGCTTGTAGGCAAGTAACGGGAAATCGGCCGAAGTTGGTGATCTCAAGGTAAGATTAGACTGTATGCGGTAAGTGGTCATAAAATGCCAATTTCTGACAGTTCTCCTGTCAATATATGGTCATCCAATGTAATGGGCATATCTCATATGCTCTATTGACCTAAATGCCCAATATGACCAGGCTGATTTTGACAGATAAAAATGCCCAAATAGCATATAAGTTAATGCAACGAAGTAATTTTTCGCACCGATTCGATACCAACAACAATCTGCCCAAAGCACCGCACATTCACCCCAGCGCTTTTAATCACCTGTATCAGCACATCCGTTTCAACTGCAACAACCAGCACCCAGCACCACCGCGCATTAACCCCAGCACATTAGTTTCAACGCACTTTCAATATTTTCTTATTATCAGCACTTTTTAACCGACCTAGTTTAAGTTTATTTTGGTAATGTAACGTAGAGATAGAATTAAAGAAAAAATAAAGTTGAGTTCATTTTTGATAACCGAACGGGAAGGTTCTTTTATTTATAGTGTAATCGGACAATAAGCACGAATGGCAGCACTATATGCACTTTATTGAAATTTCGTTATGGCATTGCTGGCATTTTTGATGGAACACGAATTATTTTGTTGTCATCGGTGTTTGAGTTCGTGGAATTTTGATTTATTTGATAAATATATTTATTTGACATATATAAATAACAAATGCAAATATGACCATATTGGTAATTTTGGTAAAATAGTCTAATATACAGTTTTGATAATCCTGACATTTTGGTCATTTGATAGCTTTGCCTGTTGGTATTCATATGCATAATTGGCAGTCTAATCTAAGCCTCAGTATTGTCTCTGCTCTTAACAATATAAAGAGTGCGTTTTTTTTTTATCCATTCACTGTAAAGGCTATAGTCAGTGGAGATGGTCGTTTTCTAGAAAATTACATACGGAAAGCTGATGTCCAAGTTTCAGACTCTGAAATGGTTAGCGTTTCTGACGAAGTTCAAGTTTACGTATTGTTCCTAAAAGGCGAGAGGTTCCAGCAGAACCTCATAAGAGTTCTGCTGATGATGGATGGTTTCATTGGATATGAGCTACAATCTTAGGATCAGAAGGTGCTGCCTGCAATATGCAATAAGGGGATAGCAGCGAGCTACTGGCCGCATTCAAGAATCTAGTCATCTTAAGTCGACTAGATTGGTCTGGATGAGATGTAACCTGAACGCAAAAACTAGATTGGTCGGGAACGTCACGTCAGCCACATATGAGAACTGTCAACTTAGTACTCAGTCACGAATTTCTCGACTAGATTCGTCGGCTACCCCTCCATAAACGTCAACTGAAACATCTGCTCTCACGACCGATTTCCCCCAATCAGAGTCGAGTTTCATCTAGTGAGAGAGCTGTCAGACTTACTAAACTAGATACTTGAACGTCCCCACTCTTAAAGATTACATAGCGGGGAATACATCTTTAGCCTAAAATGAGCCAAAGTACTACAAGGAAGCAGTTAAAGGAAGCCAAGTCTTAAGGCGTCTGTTGCAGATCCATTTTAGATCTTAAAAATTCGAATTGCTGCTTTCAAAAATCTGCTTTGCAAAAATGCTGTCTTCCAAATGCTGCTTTACAAAATTCAGCTTTTCAAATTTAAAGCAATAGAATTCGGGATCGGAACAACATTTTCGATGGGTCAAAACTCTTTTTACAAATAAATATCCGGATTATTTCAACTAACGAATATAAAAATATGAAAATAAATACTAAAAAACAATTTAAAATTATAAAAAAACTTTTAAATTTATAAAAATAAATTAAATTTAAAAGTTAAAACTAAAAAAAAATAAAAATAAATATTGAAACGAAAATAAAATGTAAAAAAATCGAAAAAAAAACTTATTTTGAATTAAATTAAATAAAAAAAAATTAATCAAAAAAGAAAAATTCAAAAAAGGTAAATTAAACAAAAAACAAAATTGAATAAAAAAGCAAACTAAAAAAATAACATATCCCTTACACATTCTGCTTTACAACATTCTGCAAACTGCAAATAAAAGGTTTGGAAAATTCTAAAAAAACGCGCAGAATTTGCGAAACAGAATTTTGTTAAAAGAAACATTTGACTCTTTCAGAATTTTGGCCAAAACCCATCTGTCAACGACTTTGTAATGAATTTGTAATGAACTTTAACGAAAATTTAAATGAAAATTACGAAAGCTACTCAAAATCTCTTGTACGGAGAAAGATATAATTTGTATGTCACTATTGTACGCTGCTTAACTGAAAGTGGCAGAAAAAAATGCTTAATTGGATAACAACAAAATCTATCGAAGGTCTAATTTGAGTATTCGACTCTGAATGTTCTGCTTTATCTTGGGGAGAAAAATCAAAATCCAAAAAAGGCTGATTGGAGAAAGAATCATACGCTACCTGTTTACAAAGTTTGCATAGGCAGTCCTGATGCTTAAAATCTGGGTGGTTATGCAACTGCTTACTAGGCTCGCGACCAAGTTCGTTGATTAATAACGTTCGTTGATTAATAAGTATTCCTATAGAACACACCACCTCTCTATTAGAAGGGATAACAAGAACCCTCACTTCATAAAAGTTACTTCCTGTTTTAGCAACTTTTTCAAGAGGGTTCAGGGTTCACCTAGCCAACGACTACGAGTCCATGACTCAACCAAACATTTACAAGAAAGTGTGTTTCCGAAACCCATTCACGTTCACCCCTGAAAGCTGAAAGTCACAATTGAACATCAAACGCCTAGTCGCCATCGAAAACTTTCTCAATTTGCAACACCCTAGCCTAGCCCACCAACGAAAGAAAAATACTTCAAAACAAAAGAGTTCCATCCACCGCATGTGCACAATACGCACAAGAGTTGTGGTGGATCCCATTTCTCTATGGCAGCCGTTGAGGGTTGAAAACAGAAAACAAAAAACACCTGTCCTCTGTTTCATACCTGCATTTCGTATTGTTGTGGCCAACTGCTGGCAAGGGTTGTTTACGTTTAACGCCAACGTTGAATCGATAGGAAGCGCCTGAGTGAGTCCACTATACAGAAAGGACCTCGAAAACACCCAACTGCCTGGCACTTAGTAGTCCGGTTTGTGAGTAGCTGTGTCAACACACAGCAGAGTTTGAATGCTAATCTATTCGCTCAGCAGAAGAGCGACAATTGAGGTCTCTTTAGTATGGATTTGAGTTTAAAAGGATCCCAGGTGAGAGTGTCCCGTGCACAGAAGAGTCTAATTCCAACCAGTGACCTATTGACAGATTAATTTAGTGTCAAGACACAGGCCAAAGTCGTTGAATGTTAAGTACACGTCAGTCCTTCAGCGACCTGGTTCCGCTTCGGTGTTCCGCAGAGGGCGTGCGTCTCCGTTTTTGAAGAGGCCGCAGTCAGCGGATGCAAAGTTCTCCCGCGGAGGTTTCGGTGGAGGGCATTACCTGGAAGCCGAGTGCAGTGGAAAGTTGCTTAAAAATGTGAGTGAAAGTTGCGTAACGTGTGTGTCCTTGTAACTGAGTAAATTTTTGCCATTAGAAGCGGTACCTATCGGTGTCGTCGTCGAATCTGTTGAAACTCCTGCTGGAGGAGCCGATTAAACGTTCGTGGTTGTGCAGGGATCAATCGGACGACCAGCACTCAGAGGCGAGCACAACGCAGAAGAGTAGCAGCTTCAACAACTTGAGCCGAAGTCGAAGGGATTCGCTGGACGTGAGCAGTCAGGAAGGGGATTTTACGACATCGACACGGTCCTCCATCCATCAGCTGTCCCAGAGAATGAATCCGTCGTCATCCCTCTCCAATTTGTACAAGGAAAAACCAAGCCAATCTTCCGACTTCTGGCACTCGAAGAAGCCTGATCTACCCGGGAGGGTGTCCTTCGGCAAATCGACCGATGTCCACGACATTGACGTCTTCAGTGACTGCGACAACGACAAGCAATCCTATTTCTCGTACGGCGCCAAGAAGACGGTCCACTTCGGCGCCAGTAGCGAAGTGCAAGCGCAGACTTTTGAATACCCCAAGTGCCCGTCGGAAAACTGCTCGTGCAGCACACGCAGCTCGTCCACGGCCAGTGTGCACGACTCACCGAAAAAGTGCGATTACCCAAACCAGCCGTCTTGTTCCACAGAATCCGTGACGGAAAAGAAGAACTTCCTAGAGAAGTCCAACAATCGGGAGATTCCCTCCCAAGACAGCGATGTCATCCGTCAGTATAAGAACGCAATTGGCCAGCAGTCTTCAGAGTGCTCTTCCATAGTCAAGAATATTCTTCAAGACCTGGAGCCACCGCCAAAAACCAGCCAACAACTCAACAACATGGACCCACTGCCATCACTCGGCCACTACACCCGTCTGGAGAAACAGAACAACTTGTCCGAGGTGAACAGCAAGAACTCAATGGTTGAGATGTACAAACAGACTAAGAGAAACCTCGTGCTTCCGACCAGCTCTCCGGATGCCGCCTCAAGTGAGTCTGTCATCAACAACTACCTGAAGGTGGCTTCTTCGCCGATTGTCCCGAGCAAAAAGCGGTCCAACAACAGCTCCCCTTCGGTCGGCAAGGATCGAAGATCGAAATCGGCTTCAGCCAGTGAACGGCTCGTCCAGCACAGGGTGGTGAAGACAAAGCCGAAGGTGCTGGGCGGCTTCCGGGAGGACTCCAATTTGGACGAGTTTCAGTTGGACAAAGTGGACAGCTGGATGTCCAGCCAGGCACCCGCTGCCAGGGCAAGCGAAGACCTCGAGAAGTTTTCCAAGGACAGCATCGATGGGGATGAAGAGTCATCCATTCAAGAGAGCTCTCAGGGCTCAAAGTCAGACGACAATTCGCAGGACGATTCGACTTACGAGGAGATTGTGTCGGTAATCAAGGAGATCGAGGAGGACAAGAAAAAGGGTGAGTCGCCATAGTTACTTTGAAAAAATTAGTGACGTAAGCATTGCAAGTTTAGATAACCTAGCTGAGCGGACATCTGACACGGAATTTAAACTGAACGCCATCGCTCAGCCGGATCTTGGCGAATCTGAGCCGTCCACCTCAGCCACTTCAGCGATGTCCAAGTCGCCCGACAAGTACAGGTATGGAATGAGAAACGTCGTAAATGTGGTTTAAGATCGTTTCCATTCGCAGGGACATCCTAAGCTACCTGGACGACGTGGAGAACAGTTGCGACAAGACTTTGTTGGAGACGCGACGGTCCATTCCGGAGTCAAATCGCTCGGTAATCGAGTTTGTAGTCGAGCCAGATATCGCCGAAGACGTTCCCAAGTAAGTTTTACGACAAATTCATCATCATTATCGTACGAAGATGCACTGAAGTTTTAAGCCAGTTTTGAGTGTACCTCGATCGCGCTAGCATGCCGTAGAAAGATCGGTCCAAACCACTTGATCAGTGAGCTGTAGATGAAGGATCTTCCACATGACTTGGGCAATTTCACATTCGATCGACTCAAGATTGATGACCGGGTGGGTGATCTATAGTACGACTGGTACGGATTATATGATCATGCAAAGAGAGAGGATCGGTAAAAGTCATATGATCGGGCGGACTACCAGCGACGGATCATGCATAAAATTATGCACAGGCTTGGCTAATAGGTGCACTTTCGATCGAAATAAGATCAATAGATGGATCGGTGAACAGTTTTTAGCCTGCTTTACCTAAGACGATCGTGCAAAGATGCTGCGTCACCAGTCCCCTGACTGAGACGATTCGTCCTTAGAATCGGGCAAAACCTACGCCAATGATTGCAGTTTCGATCGAAATAAGATCAGAGTGGCATGATCGGTGATCATGTTCAGTGCATTTTATAAACCGATCCATCCCCGTTTAGTTTCTTATGCGCTGTCCAAAGTTATTGAGCCAAATTTGATCAGGTCACTGATCTTTAGTTCGTCGTCTTGAACGACAGGTTCCTGCTCAACACAATAATGACTGTGACCAGTGGCTCAATGGTCTTATCCGAAAACGAGCAGTACCTGATGGAATGGGGGTTTGTTTCGCTTGTAAAAGCGGCTTCATTTCGAGAGAGCCAAGCCTGCTCCAAGATTAAGACGTTTGGACATGGATCGGCGGTTGCTTTGGGGATCATGAAACATTTATTAAAAGGACTTAAAGGAAACATCCCTAAAAATACCAAAGTTCTCCAAACACACCTGCAAAAACCTTCAGAAAATTGCTAGATGCTTGAACGAGCAATTTTTTTTTTTTGTATTTTTTGACACAAAACCCTCGTTCATTGCAGACTCTCAGATTTGCTGATGCTTCCGAATCACCAGCTAGCCCGTCGCGTAATCGGCCTAAGCCTTCGCGCCAACGAACTTGCCAACGCAGTGCTTCTCTCCAAGGAGCATCTGAACAAAATCCGCACCGAAAAACAAAAGGGACTTCGCAATGAGAAGCAAATAACTGCCAATCGTTTGAAAGAGCAAAAGAAACACTTTGAGGGAATAGTAGCCCGTCATCAGGGTTTCATCGAACAGGTGAGCACTTGTGGGGGATATACCATGCACACTCATCCTTTTATCTACTATGCACAAAAAACAGCTCCTTAAGGACAAGGGCTCCCTGTGCGAGAAGGTCGCAGCGCTGACACGACGTCTTGAGAGCCAGAACCAGGCATGGGAGCACAAACTGGAAGCGGAAGTGGCTCGTGTCAGGGAGACAACCCTGGCCGGCGAGAAAATTCGTCGCGAACGATGGGTGCGCGACAATACAAAGAAAATTAAGGTGAGTTCGATTTGTTCTCTTGGCAAAATTCTTCTTTCAATTTCCCTCAAAGGAACTAACTGTAAAAGGCCTCGAAATGGAAATCAACAAAATGACGTGCGACCATCAGCGCGAGATGACAGAGTTGAAGCGGACGCACCAACAGCAGCTGTTGGACGCTGTTGAGGACGCACGTCAGAAGCACGATCACATCGAGAACACTATCAGGGAGACGTGTGCCCAGGACCGCGAGTCGATTATCGAGAAGGAACGCGCAGCGATTAGGGAGCGATACGAACGACAGCTGGACGAGGAGCGCACCACCTTCGATGAGCAGAAAGCGAAAATTTCCCAAGACTTTGCGGCGGAACGTGAACGCTATCAGAGGGAGCTGAAGGAGAAAGAATGCGAAATGCAGAGCAGGAAGCAGGATTGGCTGCGTGAGAAGGAGAGTGCGGTGGAGAATGCCACCTCAGAGTTAGTGGAGAAGATGTCGAAAATCGAGGAGAAGTACCAGGTGAGTTGGGCGGTATCTCCCGCTGAAGTTGCAATCACATCCCTCCTCTTCCCCTTAAAGAACCGCGTCAACTCTATTGAAAAGCAGTACGAGTCAGATTTTCAAATCTGGAAGAAGGAGTACGAGAACGAGTGCAAGATGCGCCAAGTGGAGAGCGAAAATGCGATTCGCCAGCACTACCGAGCCGAAAGGGATCGCCAAATCGATGCCATTGTCAAACGAATGGACACCGAAGCCCTCAAGAACCAGGAGGAGTTCGAAGCCAAAATGGAGTATATCCATAATAGAAACCAATTACTGGAGACACTCAATAACGATTTGATTAACTAATTGCAGGCGCCTCAAGGAGAAGTACGAAAAGGATATCCGTGAAGCGGAAATCGCCGACAGATCTCTGCGGGAGAAATTTACAGACACAAGGACCCGTCTGGCCGAGTCCGATGCTCAAGTGCGCAATTGTCAGGCGGAACTCAAACAGTTGCACATCGAACTGGACCACAGTAAGAAGGTTAGTTGGCTGAACACCTGAACACTGAACACACCCCCATCTACCCCCCACCATAATCACATTTTAATGAATTTTCCGCTTCCACTATAGATGTGCAATGAATTTCTGGAGGAACGCGAGCAGCTGCGGGACAACGTCCGTTCGGAGATAACAGCCGAAGTGGCTACTTTAAAATTGGAACGCGATAATGAAATCCAGAGGATTCACAAAAGGTAATTTTGCAACTTGTAACAGAGCGTTTGCCGTTACTAATTGGACTGGGGCGGTTTTTGTTTTTTTTTTCGTGTTTCTTTCTTGTGCAGAGTTCAACAGGCCATCGAAAAGAAGGACACAACAATTGAATTACTACAAAAGGAGAACGGTGCGCTGCGCGAGAGATGCATCAAGCTGGAGGCAATTATACGCCAGCAAAGGAAGGACTATTGTGTTAAATGAACAATTTCCGCCATCTCTGTGGTATGGATATCCTGGAGCTTGTATCACAGAATTTAATTTTAATTCGAGCGGTTCGTGGAGTTTTTTTTCGCGTTCGCTTCCTTTGGCTCCAGCTTGAGACTACAGATCTGTGTGCGAGAAGAGGATTGAAGGCGAGAATAATTAAAAAGTTTATCTTTTCGAAAGGTTTCGGTTTTTTTTTTTTGTATAATAATTTGACGAGTTGTCTGCAGTCTGATGGAAATGATGAGTTACTTCTTCCGCACGATGTGGTCGATTTTAATGCGATTTTCAAAAAAAAGCTGGTGGATGTTTTTTTAACTCTACCTTGAGGTGGAAGGAAAATAACAAGGAGCTCCATTGAATTGTGTTTCATATATGGTGGTCGACATTTTGAGTCCCTAAGGCTCAAATGCCAAGTCCATGTCCATCCAGTCCATGTCCATCAGTCGCAAAGCAGTGAAAATGATTTCGAAATGAACGGCAAGAGGAGAGCTGGAAGTAAGTTCCTTTGGAAATATTAAACGAATGCCCTTTAAAACCGACTCATGATCGACTGTAAATAGGAAAAACCCTATCGCAATATGAGGACAAATATGTTGCTCGTATTTAGGCGCAGGCTAGTCAAATAATCAACGAATTGTAAGCACTAAATGTGCGTCTGGTTTCGAGCAACATAAATTCGTCCATATCTGTATCGATGAGAGAAGGAGGATCAATGCCAAAGTGAATTCATTGCATCGATCTGTTCGTGAACTACAGAAATATTTGAAGAATCTGATGATGGAAACATGACTCTGAGTCGCAATTTTTAACTTTCTCCATTACGTAGTAAGACAACGATTATCTATTCGTAAAAAATTTCGAGCTCAAGATGTTAAACAATTCTGACATTACGATGATAGATGAACTCAAAAAAGTGGGTCGGAAAATTCTGTCCGTCTGTCTGTCTGTATGTCCCGAGGCCTATAGCCTAAGCGGCTGAACGGATTTCGTTCAAACTTCGAATTTAAAGTTCAATATCAATGGTACTTTCCATACAAAAATTTCATAACACTTTGATTTGTTCGAAAACGGCTCTAACGATTTCAACCAAAATTGATATTTAAGATTACGTAGGTGAGGTTAACATAACTGCATACTTCAGTTTTCCGGTAAAAAATCGAATATCGGTTCTTTTGAAATTTGAACATATCTCGAAAACGGTAAATACGATTGTAACAAAAATTCATTTCGAAGGTAATATAGTCATTTCTTACTTAAGCCCGTATGACACTAAATTTTTTCCTCATTTTTATAATATTGAAAAGTCAGCGGTGTGTAAAAGAGACTAAAAGTGTTTTACGAAAGGGGTAGCAATTGGGTGTTTTCGGGAATGTCATCTGTATCAGATTGCTTTTGCAGAATGTTCGAAAACGCAAGTTGCCAAAGTCATGTGTTCGGAAACGTCATCATAGCAAAACTGCATTAGCATGTGTTCGGTAATGCAGTTCTGCAGAGGTCAAATGTTCGTAAACGTAATTTGCGTGACGTCTGCCGTGCAGCAAGGCAGATAAAAAACGATGGTGCATTTGCTGTGTAGTACGTGAAAGTGCGTGATATCTGGGAATGGATTCATCGTCTTCATCTTGGTCAGAGGTCCTGGTCACGGTCTAGATCTAGATCTAGGTCACTTGAGCGGTAAGAATGTGTTTTTTGACTAGAAATTGAATGCAAATAAATTATTGTAGACCCCCAAATCAAGCTCAAGAGGAGAATATGGAACGTTGGACCAGGAACAGAATTAAGTTGCTTCTTTCTGTTAGACTGGAATTCGAAGAGATTTTTTTTATATAAGGGTTGAATTTGTTCATGGTAGTATTCGGAAACATCAGGCTGCATTTGCAAAAAAAAACGCTGACCCGACACAAGTCAGCTGCACAAAATGACATTTGCAAACAGATGACCGATTAATTTCTGTCATGCATTGACGGTCATTTGCAATTATTGCAATTATTGCAAATGACTTTTTTTTACATTTCCGAAAACACCCATTGTTTGCAAAGCAACCGCAAATTTTCAATCCAATGTATTTTCAATTAATAATCTTGAAATGTAAAAACTGCTGAAAAATGTGATTTGAATACATTTTTAATGGATTTTTTTTTTTATGTTTCTACATTAATAAAGTTGGTGTGTACGCACTCACTCCTATCGGGATTTTTCGTTCTAATTTTTCGTACTGCTCTAGTTTCATTTTAAAAGTAGAAAAAATGCAAAATTTTGTGTCATACGGGCTTTACTAGCAAACTCAGTTTTTCTCTGTATTATCGTAAAATGGATTTTTGAAAAAAGTCATTTTTGAAAAATTTAGATTTCTTTAGTTTACCTGAAAACGGCAATACCGATTTTGAACAATATTCAAACTTAGAGTAAAATTGATGTTTTCAAAATGATTGCGTCCTTAATTTTCAATTGGAATCAGTGAAAACGCTATTTTTAAAAACTGCTCATATCTCGAAAACCTCATTTTCGATTTCGATAAAACTTTAAAAAAACAAGTAATTTCCTTCTTTACATTGCTTCCTTTTGTTCATCTCTCGTAAAAGGCACATATGACGACGGCTCTGAAGCCAGCTCGTAGCTAATGCATGTTTATTTGGCCGGAGCTGGCTAATCAGTCTATTTGCGTTTATTAAATAACTTGCGGCCACCCGTCTGCTTTGCAAGGGGTTTGAAATTTGAATGCGCGAAAGCATAATAAAAATGCTCTATTTTTTAAACAAAAGCTGTCTAAAACCAACCTACACTTATTTTATACAATTAAAAAAAAAAAAATTTGTAAGTAGGTGCTATAGTTCCAAAGATTTTTGCGGACATACGATTTTGCCATTCGGTTTTATATATATGGAAGGATAAACTCTCAACAAAAAAAAATGTGACTCCACTACCAGCCAAAGCTCAGTAACTTGTCCTTTTGAAAAGAATCATCAGATTTCTCCATATCAAATCCTTTTCGGCACATATGACTAGAAACCTACCGAGTGCCCGCTAAAGATCGATCCGAAAGGGCCAAGGGATGGACGACAGACAACAAGCTTTCTTGTTTAACCGGAGCTTGGAATTACTGTCCATCGCCGCATCGGTTTCTCGTTTCATGGGAGTTTTGAAAAACAGCCGAACTAGTTGCTGGTTCCTCGTTTCAACGGAGTTTGGAAACACGGCCCAGCGACACATTTAGAGTTTTAATTTATACCCAACTCAACGTGCACTGAAAATAAAATACCAGGAAATATTGGCAAAATTCAAATGCAAAATTTCAACAAAAATAGTTTTGATGAACTAAAAAATGATAAATGTAATTGAATGATAAAAGAAATTTATCGATACTGTGTCAATTGAACAATTATTCTATTGTTTATGTCCCCAATAAGGCTGGTTAAGCGCTTGACAGTATGTACTGAAATTGAATTTTTGTGACATTCAATTTGTCGCCGCAATGTTACCAGAGTAACTCTTTTTCGAAAATAAGTCATCTAAGATTAGAGCCTGTTTTCGATGGAGCGAATCATTTACCCATAAAGGAATGCAATTTACGTAACCCCTAAAAGTGAGCAATTATTGTTTAATTTTAATTCAGGGCATTAGAGTCATTCACCAATTTTATAACACGTGTGTGAAAAACTTCCGCTCGCTGTCGCTGCCAATTAGTAAGAGACCGGAAAAAGGCCAACGTGACAGCTGGAAAGTGATGGTTGACGAAATTGTTGGTTGGTTGGTTGGTTTAAGTGGCTGTATTCCCGTCTTCTGACGAGGAAAAAACACAAAACACAAAACAAACGCATTAAGCGCCGTTTTGAGACCACAACTAACGAAACCAGAAGATAAAAAGGGGGAGAAGGAAGTTAAGGGAGCTCAAAACCAGCCTGTGGAGTTGAGGAATTTGATGATTTTGTTCAAATGACCTAGTACCTAGTAGTGACGAAATGGAGAACTTGTGTTGTTGTGGCCCTGTTCTCTGACAACGTTTAGTGTTGGATCGCCACACGTTCATTTCACAATAACATAAGTCCGCAGCAATTAGTTGTTGGAGAGCTTCGGAGAAAAATGTTGTCAAAAGTAAGTGGTATAACGGGGTTCCTTCCACGCAATGCGACAAGGTGCGCTATTATGTCAACGGAGAATTTTTCCGGAAGTTGTGTTGAAACGGATATCTCGAATGGAACTTCTCCGATTTCGTAAAAATCGTATTCCGTACACTTTTTTTAGTACAAATAATACAAGAAACTGAATATTTATTTAATAATAAATTATTATAGTCCGTCCAAAAGGAGTTGAAACTTCCCTAGATGTGCAGTAGCAATTTCCTTAAGTGGATATTTTCTCTTAGGCGCATTTTTGATCAAATGAAATTGTTAAAGCTTTTTTCTATTTCATCGTTTTTTGCCATTGAAATTTGTTGTTGTAAATAGGTAGATGTGTTTGAGGTTCCTTTTTCGGCGCGGTTCCCTTTTCATTTTCATTAAAAAAAAAAAGAAAATGTTAGCGGCAACGCTGCTCTGTGCCTTTTTTTTGCTTGATTTGTTGATGCAAGGCATTCTCATAAATTGTATGGTCGATTTTCGACCACTAGAGACACTAGTATGTATCCATCAAAACAGAACCAAAAATCTCTCTTGTGAAATTGAGAAAACTTATGCAAAATGTTTGTCAGCCAAACAAAAATAAAATACTACAAACATTCTGTTGAAATGAACATTTCTGCTTGCAGATTTGACATAAATTTTGTTCAATTAATAACAAAAGTGTAGAATTGAAAAAATACAATTTAAAGAGGGCCTTTCAATGCAATGCTTCTGATGGCGTCAATTGGTATTTGACACGCGAATAAAGGTAGTTTGTTAATGTGCATAAAAATTCCCTAAAAAGTGAGTTCAACATTTTAAAAGCAAATAAATCCATTTATTGATGAGGACAGGAAGAATGGAAAACATGTAAACGACCCCTTAGATATAAATTGGTAGGAATTGCAATTTGGTAATAAAGGATTGTTTAATATACATTTGATTATCTTAAATTAAATAGATCAAATTTGACTTTTTGACGCTTTGTTCCCGGATTCTTTAACCGAGACTAAAAGGCGTAACTTGCAATAGTGGAGGAGATGACTGCATCTACATCGTTGTCGGTGTTTAAGCTATAGCGGATATTTTTATTTCCAAGTTTGATAATTATAGTAATGGCCTTTTTTAATTATTTAGTTTTATATTTATGCATATTTTGATATTTTCTATGTAAAAATAATGTACCTAATGTAAATTCTATAGTTCCTTTTTTTATTAAATCTAATTGCTAAACTTATTTGTTTTGCGTACTATTTATTAATACCTAATGCTGTTTGTTTAATATGCATTTTATTATATTAAATTAACTTGATCAAATTTGACTTCCACGCTATGATCCCGGATTCTTTAACCGAGCCGGTGTAAGGCGCTACTTTTAATAGTGAAGGAGATGACTGCATCTACATCGTTGTCGGTGTTTAAGCTATAGCGGATATTTTTATTTCCAAGTTTGATAAAGGTATTTGGTATCATTATTACAGTAATGGCCTTTTTTAATTCTTTAGTTTTATATTTATGCATATTTTGATATTTTCTATGTAAAAATAATGTAATGTAATTTCTATAGTTCCTTTTATTAATAAATCTAATTGCTAAACTTATTTGTTTTGCGTTTCATTTATTAATACCTAATGCTGTCAATGTTCACATAACTATTTATTTGTTGAATCAACAAATTAATATTATCCAAGTTTCATAATTCATAATTCATAATATTATTATAACCAGCAATATTCTTATACAGCCCTGTTATGTCTATCAAATATCAATTATTTGATACTTTATAACATCGATAAATTCATATATTTTGGTATTAGGTGTATCAATTGATAATTTTTACCCCTTTGTGAATGCTGATCAAAATATCATTGAGAATGGGTTCTGTTTTGAAGTTTGACGTTTCTAATTTGTTGTATTCGAAATTTATTTATTGAAATAACCATTTTAGGTATGGATTGATCAAAAAACCAAAATCAGAGAAAGAACTTACTTACAACAAAATAAGAATGACTGCAACTGGTAGTGGGTCAAGTAGCATAAGCCGTATGGTAGCTTGTTCACTTACACTTACTTCATCATAGTCCCCCTCAAAAAATAACTCTACTGATGACATTTCGGTCTAAATTCGTTTTTCTATTAACATCAATAAATTTGATGTTAATAGAAATTTTTAACTGCGCGAATATTTGATACGTATCAACATGAAATTTGTGGTGATGAATATAAATTTTTTTGACAACCGTAATACCAAGTTTATAGTTAAAACTATTCACAATAGATTTTAAATCTATTACAATTCGCAATTCGTCAAAAATGTTGATAGGTTGATAACCCTAATATCGATTCATTCATTTTGTTGAAACGTATCAATTACTTTCGAATATCGTGTTGATAGATTCAACAAAAGACAACTTTAGTACTGATAGATTATTTCTGTAATATCAACAAAATTTGCTGTTAATTTAAGAAAATGACAAACAATTTTGATAGTATTAACAACTACTAACAACTAAATAAATTTCTTCGCAACATCAACAGCATTTTGGTAAATTTAACAAAAACTGTTCACACTTAACAAAAAGGTCTGCATTTCATTTGTGCCATTCCTTTAGAAGAAGAATACATTTTTTTAAATTTTTGTTGGAGTTTTAAGCACTTCTCGAAACAGACCTTGCAAAGTTTAAAAGGATTTTCAAACAAAAAAAAAAAATATAATAATTTTTCTGCGAAGTTCTCACCCACTTAAACCACCTTCAGCTAGTATAGTACTAAGGTCTGTTGGAGTGTAGTCCAATAACAATAAAACGATATAGCGACCAAAAAGCAGGACTTAATTTTTTCCTCTCAAATGCTCAAATTGATTCAATAAAAAGTTCAAACTTTCAAATGCATCGCATCACTGAGCACTGGCATCGGTTTCATTCATTTCCAAATACGCCAAAAAGTAGACATCAATTTTGTGTTCAATAAAAATCTCCTCCCCACATACCTAGATAACAAACAGCCTCAAAAATGTCCCATCTGTGCTGATACTGGTGGTGGTGTTTCTACTTGGTGCATGAACCGAGTAAATTTCGTATGCGCTGCCCAACCCAGAGTTCATCCCACGCGATGGGTTCGCTCTTGGTGCATGTGCACTCGCACTTATTTATAGCCGCACTCCTACTTATGTGTGCATTTCGACACCACACGCACAGGCGTTAAAGGGAACCCAAAATAATATGCTGAATGTATGTACCAACAGGCATTCAATTAAATTTATTTCAATTTTGGTGTTCCCTCATTTGTACACACACAGGGTAATGACCCTGCAATCCAATAGAGCGGCCAACAAATTCGTTTTGTTTATATATAATATACGCATCTGTAATACATGTTTCTATAATTAATCGACAGACCAAATCCCAGCGAAATATGCGCTTAAGCTAACAAATTATAATTTCGGCATTCGTAAGTGTGAGCAAACAGAATTTTGGACTGCGATTTCAGCCCATCCAAAGTTGGTGAATCGTGTTAATGACAAATGATACACAGAACGAAGATACAGAGAGAATGCTGTCAGAATGAAATGCATATCTGGTAGGTAAATATTTACTCAGAATGATCGTGGTGGTGTTTGTTTGTTGATTTTCTGTTCCCGTACAATGGAATTGCGCGTTTTCTTTTTTGGCGAACCGATAAACCAAAACCATTCTGTGGGGAATTGGGTCAAGTTAACGCCGATTGTATGGAAAGGTGGCATTGAGGTGATTTCCGCCAATTTGAGATGAGCAGGTGCGTCATTCGATGCAACTTCTGAAGGAATTTTTTAGCCGTTGGGAATGCAATCAAGTTGCAGTTGGAGGCGTATATGAGATATAGCCTATAACCGACCGAGTGAATACGAATGGCCTGTGGAAGTATGTCCATGCGGAAAAGGTCGATTCATGCGGAATTACACTCTCTTCAGGCGGATATAGGAGTTGAGTTCTAGGAATACTTTTTGGTACTCAAAAAATACCATAGGTGGAACCTGGACACAAATAACTGTGCAATGTAGGAAATTGTGATTACCAGCCGTTGTGTTACACCCCTTAATTCCGCAGCTAAGGATTGGGCGCCACTAACGTCAGAGGGGTATTGTAGGAAATGCTTAAAACTCATTAAGGTACCTACTTGGAATTTGGCAGCATTGTTTGGTAATTAAGAAAGGTTAGCTACCTGCGTTAATCACCATACAGACGGGCAGCTACCAAGACAGGAAGTGCAGAAGAAAATAGTACGCGAGTTTTATGGATGTGGTTTGGTGATACGAAAAACAGACAATAAAGTATAAGATGTTGTAGTTATAAGTGATGTAAATAAATTATGTTTTGTTATTTATTATTTTTATGTGTGATAAACAAAAACTTCATAGTGAGCAACGGCAGTTGAATGTTCTCGTCTCTTTATCTTTTATGGGCGCCGCGAATTTTATTTTATTTCCATCTTCTGCAAATGGCTTTTGTGGCTTGTCCCAAATCAAAAGGCCTGCAAAATAAATTGTTATGGCTGCAAGTTGAACGACCGTTCGACGTCACTTGACTGCAAGAGTGTTGCCAAGTTCTAAAGATGTGTTTTTGTTCGAAAATATTTCTTTTTGTAGTTTTGTGAAAAACAAAATTTGCTCAAAATTTGTAAAACGATATACAGCCAAAATTGTGTTGGGCGTTCATGGAAGAAATTTCTACCGTTAATTAAGAAACAATATAGAACAAAATACGACAAAGCGCCCAATCTGGCAACACCGCACCTGCTGAGAACTTTTCTTAAAAGAAGAAGCGGACATTCGTCGGCCTAAAGGACCGCAGTAGTCGAATTTGAATATCACAACAGAAAAAGAGCGATGATGATGCATGCCTACTAGAAGAACCAATAACTTCTGGTAGACCGAGGACTCTACAAATTATGCCGAAGCCTTTGATAAAAAAGGGCATAAAATATTGGTAACGAAAAATTACGACAAAGGATGTCAAAACGCTGCTCCACAAAACAAGGCAGTGAGAGATTGCATCGACCCAGAAGAAGGAAGCAGATGAATATTCTGCGTACAAAGCCTTAGATGAATAACAACCAATTGGTGGAGGCAAGCATGCCAGACTAAGCCATACGGGCGCCATTATCGAGTTTTACCTTAGCGCCCCAATTTCCTATGTTTCTAAAATATCTAAGTATTCACAGAAGAGAAAAAAAGCAAATCCTATGCATACAGAAAACAGAATTTGACGCCTCATTTTGCTACAAAAACAAACGGTTCAATCGCGATTAAAAGTGGTCTATGTTCTGCGCCATGTCATTAACTAACACGGTATCCAATTTTAGGACTCTTTTGAAAAAGTCCAATGAATTAGAAATAGAGACTCACCCCCTATTCCTCGGCTTCAAAGCCACTATGACAAACGACAGCTCAATTCGGGATCCCATAAAAACTGATCCAGCTGAAAAAAAAGCAGAAAGTTAAAAATAAAAAAATATAATCTTTTTTAAGACATAATGCTATATATTCTTTTTTTAGCAATAATATGCAAAATTCAGAGAGCAAAACTATAAAGTCAAGGTTCAAAGTTGATTGAAGAAGGATGATGACTGATAAAACTTTTTGAACATACGCTATGACGAAATGGAATACGAAATTATAAAACGCAGTGGTACGAACATTTCGTAGGGGACAAGGGGATAAAAGAATTAATAATAGATAATAAAAAATAGGCTACATTGCCTAAGGGCCTAAGGTATTTTAACCTAGATACAAAGAAGTGTATATTCACCTAAGGACATACGTAACTCTGCTTAGTTCTAAGGTAAGGTTTCGCATACCATACTGATTGATTGGAGCCATCTGATAGAAGCCGCCTGCAACCAGCCAATCAAAATTTATTTTCGTGTATTGCTTCAGAATGTACCGTTATGTTCAGAAACAGTGTACAAATTACCTTAGTTACTAGGTAAATGTACCTTAGGCCTAAGCTGATATTCCGGATAAATTTTCACCGACCATGCAAAATCACCTTAGTTCTAAGGTAAATATATAACATCTAAGGTGATATATCCTCCAAAAAATATTTGCGCTTGTTGCACGCAGAGTGTTTTACTGGCCTTTGTAATTTGTGGACGTATTTTATAAGCGAAAAATAATCAGTGATATAAGTTCAATCAGTTCTTGAAGTATAAAAACAATAAAAACAGCGTGGAAACTTGAAGTTAAAAACAAAAAGTTAACAACAAATAACAAATAACAATTTTAGACAAAAAGTTTGTCGAAGAAGAAGTTTAAGGTAAGTGCAGTGAAATATCCCTTTTGTTTTATGTATGTATTTATAAAAACACATTGTTTTCGAATCAAATTAAAGCCAATTTTTTAAAAAGTTTTCTAAAAGATCTTACAACAAAATAGGTTCGGAAACAATGTTTCACAAAGAAAATTTTGTATACTAAGTCAAATGTATGTTTTCTATTTCCAGATAATATTAACATCGCATTTTCAACGCTGGTACTTCTAGTCATAATAATAATATGAAAAAAATATCATATAACCCTTTTAATATTATATAAATATCGCACCCATTGTAAAAAAACAAATAAGCAGAAAAAAATAAAGACAAAAATTACTTAAGATAAAAAAAATTTCTTTAATTTTTATAAAATCTCTGATAGCATCAGCCTAAGAAATACGAGTAAGGTAAGTTTGCCTGACTGGTAAATAAAATAAAAGGTATGTATAATGTATATGTATTTGTATATGTCTATGTACATCTACAAAAATGGGTACAATTTTGTTGGCTACCTTAGTTTCTGGGCTAACTAAGCATATTAGCCTATGTAAAGTATTAGGCTTAATTCAGCCTAGGTTTAAGGTAAAACTCCTTAGACAGTCTGGCATGCTGTTACCTAGGTAAATCATTTTCACATATGTCAAAAAAATTAATATAGGTAAAATTATGCATTCATAAGGTAAAATGTTAGGCTAAATTCAGCCTAGGTTTAAGGTAAGGCTACTTAGGCAACCTGGCATACTTTTACCAAAAGCTAGGTTGATTTTACAAATGTTTCAAAAGGTTCGGTTACCTAAGGAATATTAGATAAGTTACCTTAGAACTTACCAAGTTCAAAATTGCCTTAGGACTAAGTTGAGTTATACCGCGATTTAGGCAAAGTTTACACAGGCTTTTCTCTGGGTGTACCCGTATATCGTTATTTATTATATACACAGAACCTGTAAAACATTCAAGCCGAAACTTCCGAATATTGGATACACATATAAAAAAAATGCATTGGCCCTTAGAAATAGAAAAAAAAAATCGAATCTAAACTTCTTTTGGCAGGCAGTGAACTCTAGATCCCACCTAGCATTTCATAGATGTAAAATAATTAAAAAAAAAAACAAATTCTGTTAGCTATTGTGACTAATTTTTGTTCCACCAGAGGCGAGCTTCAACCTTCAACCTATTCGACTGCCCTAATAAATAAACGCGCCACACTTTAGATATTCAGAAAAATTCATATGCATGCACCTAGAGTGGCAAGCCCTTAGTTCCCAAAGTAAATATTAATTTAGTTTACTAATTTGGAACTCGCCCCAGTGTGAATTTCAACTAATAATTGGATTTGACGTGTGCCTTTTAGATTTGATCAACGTGGTTTTAGATTTTTTGGTATTTCATATTTTGAGCTGAAATTTCAGATTTCTGCTGCTAGATCAAACATTAAATCCGAATTTTATTGGTCCTTGTGTGTATTGAGTTGGCCGCAAAAAACACTTTTTGTTTACTTGCACTGTTATAAATCCATTGTAATTGAAACTACTGTTTTCCATACGCGTAATTGTTATAAGTAAAAATAAATCTCATGTATCTACATAACATTCAAATCTGCGAAAATGTTGAGATTTTTGAAAATTGCCCCGGATCGGTGACTCCAATCTAACTAGTGCCTACCTTAAGGCCAAATTGAAGATTTATTTCTTATAATTTAGACCAAGAGTTGATTTTCATTTCCAAAAGTCATATTTAAAATATTTTATTGCTAACGGCTAATGAGTATAAATAAAAATTAAAATTAAAAAAATACTCTTTGAGTGTAACTTTTTTGGGGCGATTGTATTGTGTATTTTTTCAAAGTCAACCCTGGTACAGACTATAAAAAACAAAATCAAACAAATAAGTACATTTAGGTAGTTCATTGGTAACAAACAGCTTAGTTCATCGATTGAGCAATTGCGAAAGCTTAAACCATATAATTAAAAATTTAGCGAAATTTCCAGGCGCGTTTAGCAGCTTGTCTAACATATAAATTCAATAGCTTATGTACTGATCTGTTCCCTTTGTCAGCTGACGTTGCCCGTCGGTCATCTAAGGTGTCACAAAAGTACAATCAATACACGTTACATATACTGACTTGCATACAACTGTTAGTTCAATGTTTTTTTTTCAGAGGTGGCGGATATATTCAAAAATTCAGCTAGTTTCGTCTACAATCTACATCGATGACATGGCAGTCATTGGGCCTTAGTAATAATCATTTTTAACCTTCACGTCAGGCACGTAGCCAGGGGGGGAGGGGGGGAGGGGGGGAGGGGGGGAGTGTGTCTTGAGGGGCTGAAGCACCCCCCGAAAATCTGAACAAAAAACTGAAAACTTAAACTGTCTTAGATCTCTTAACTATTATCGACCGCACAAAAGAAGTTCTGAATTCTGTTATGAACATCAGACAAAATGCCGACGATTTTTTTCTGAGAGGCTTTTCAATACGCATCCCCACTTGCCGAGGACTTATTTGAAGTTGAATTAAGAGCTCCAAGAACTTCATTGAAACAGACAATGCGTTTCAATCCAGACACCTCTTTTACTGAAGCCTACTTTCGAGTGTCTATTCTGATTCCTTGCATAGATTCGTTAATACAAAATCTTACGGACAGATTCATGGTCAACAAAGACGTTCTACCATCGTCTCAAGCACTTCTCCCAGGTTTTGCTGCCATTGAGCGAGTGAACAAAATCGAAAAGCTAACATTTTACTTTGATAATGCAATTTAGTTGTCAGGTGTGAAAGCTGAGTACATTCTTTGGTGCGAAAGAATATCGTCGAGTGATCCTCTACTGAAGTTTTGAAATTGCTTGATACTTGTATGTGACAAGACTTACTTTATTGGTATTTATAAACTTCTTGCTTACGGCTTTGGCGACGCTTCCAGTGACCACAGCTAGTGTTGAAAGAACCTTTTCAACTATGAAATTGATTAAAACAGTGTCCCGGTATGGGGAATGCAAGATGAAGCTCACTTGCTATGATATCTGATGTTCACGTGGATATTAACGTGGATCCAGATAAGGATATTGATCTCATGTCAAAAAAAAAAAAACCAAGACGTCTGCTTTTAAAAAATGTGTGTAAAAAAATAAATTAAATATGTTCGTTTAAGTACATACGATTTAAAAACAAATAAAAATTAGTGGATTGGAATATAAGGGGTATTCACGATCAAATGCAACTGGCTGCGAAAGTGCGAAGGTGCAACTTTTGTTCGCACTACAAAAACAAAATATACTGACTAAAATTTCGCTACATTTTTGCACTGTATCTATACCCTGACCCTATTGTAACCGAAAAATACAACAGAGTAAAGTGTAGCCTTGTAAAGCTGACAATTCGCTAAATTGTTAATCTTTGTGTGTAGCTATCGGAAAAAAATAATGAGAAAGCAAGATAACGTTAGCGCCACCGAAGGAAAAATCCAATCAAAAAATGGACAGACATTTTGTCTTTTAATGATATCATCTTCATTCCATTATCTATAATATTTTTTCTTTTTCAATTTTTCGGCATAAGAAACAATTAAAAGCTAATTTTTCAGTTTCAGAAAAAGTTAAAAGTTTTTTTCAGAACATACCTAATGTCAAACTGGATCTATGCCAAACTGGATCTGTCGTTTGTTTCAGTTTTGCAAGAGACGTAAAGAGTAAAGTGTGTTCACGATCTGACAAAAAAAAATAAAATTTCGCAATTTTACTACGTCTGTTACACCGAATCGCGAGAACCCCTTTTTTTTGTTTAGAGAATTCCTCGTAAGATTTGGAAGCAAGTCCCCCCGGAAACAAAATCCTGGATACGGCACTGCTTCACGCTCAATATTTTGTAGGTCACAATGGGTAATTTTTTATGGAAACTGTTGCCATTGTGAGTTTGTAAAGTCTACTACAATCGAATCACATTATCCGAGACGATATTGAACAGGGAATTCTCTTGGCATTCTATCGATGTAAACGAAGTTCAATTCAGCTTAAAGAATTCATAGCATTCACATTTAGGCTAATCTTAAATTCAGTTGAGATATGGACACCGTAAGAGTAGAAGACTGCATATAGCTACCCTTAGTCTTCCTCTAGACCTAGAAGCAGTGTTGCCGAGAGTACTCCCATAGGAGTATTGTACTACTTTCATCACCTCCGTACTCTCTCGTTTCACATTCGTACTCTTACTTTTTTTAAATACCTAAAATATTTTGCAGCAAAGTGTCATTTCAACCTTAATAAATTAAATTTTAATTCACTTTAAATTTAATGCAAATTTGGCAGCACTTTTATGTTCCAAACTGTCGTCAAAAAGAGAATTAACCTCTTTCTAGTTTGTTTTTGTTTTTCGTTGGCTTCATGCAATTTTTATCTGTAAGTTCGGTAATTATTTTATTGTTATCTGAGATTTTCGTTTGGTGCATAGACAAATCATACTGAGACCTTCAAGTTCGGCCGATTATCTGTTACTTGCCGAAAAGCTATATTTTTAGGTATTTCTGATGCTGATTAAGTTGATAGACCTACCACTTCTTCCAAAAAAGGATGATTGAGTGATTTTGCGTTTCTTAAGGAAATCGACAAAAAGCTATTATATTCGTCTTGTAATATGAAACTTTCAAACAACAAACAGCTTATAGAAAGACTTAAAAAATCAAAAAGCTATCTGCTGTAAGACAGATTTTTTATAATTGAAAATATATTTACTTACACACTTTTGTTAACTATTAGAATTAATAAATAAAGTTAAACAAAAAATGTTTGTTCTCACATTTTTATTTTTTAAGATTTAAAAATGTCTGTACCACTTTTTTTTTTCCAAAATACACCCAACACTGCCTAGAAGTCCAAACTATTCCGTCACCACAAAGAAATTAAATTTTAAGTTTGGAAAGACACATTTAAGAAACAAAAACCTTACAGATTATGAGACGGCTTAGACCGAAATTGTTTAAACAATTTTTTAATTTGTTTATTTGCATATTTTATTGCAAAAAGCTTCATTACATATTGTTGTGACTCCCATTTCCGGTCTAGTTTTCTAGCAACCCTCCTTCATCACAGCGGTCTAAGTCTGTCTCGACAGTTGTCTAACCTTACTTAGTACGTACCCCTGTTTTGGCTCTATATTTCTTCCATTCCTCCCAAATATAAAACTACACCTATCCATGTATTTCTGATGATATTGAATTGGATTAATAATTTTCGCCACTGAAAAGGTGGGCCAACCATTTGGTAAAATACCGCAAAATGAGAACCCCAAAGACCACCTTTAGAATGTAAAAGGCCAAGGTGAGCAGCAGAATGTCCTTCGAATAAATCAATCATTTTAGGGAGAAAACCCACCCCCAGTCAACTCGCAATACATCACAATCACCTTACATTATTCACTGCGCAAAAATGCTGCAGTCGGTATGCATCATCATCACGACACGACCACCACACCGGCAACATGTTGCTCCACGCTAACTCAACGTAAAAAAAGAAGAAAAAAGTCACCAGCACCACGTCAACCAACCAAACGCAGTCTTTGCATTCGATCATCTTCCACATTACGTCACCAGTTCAACTTCCCTCGATTGCATTTAGAAAAAAAAAACCAACTTCAACCTAGTTTGTGTCGTTCCATCCTTCTCCATCCATCCACACAACTTGTTTTCCCATTTTTAATCTCCACTGTATTACTCATCGTTGCTCTCCCATTCCTCCGGATGGTGTCCCCCGGCATGTCCCCCTGGACTACACCGGCGACCGGCCGCCTTTCAAACCCCCCTCAATGTGTATATGTGAAATGTGAGTCTCCTCTCTACACCGCTCTAGGTGGGTCAACTGGTCTCCACACTGTCGGCCAGAGAATATCCAGCTCCTGAAGCTCTAGTAGTGAAAGCATCCATATAACCAGAAACATATATTCCGACTAACTCCTTCTCCAGCCAGATACTTGTGGAGTACCCACTACCTATACCTATATACATCATTATCGTCTTCGTTTCATTTCCACAACATTCAGTTCGCGTTTTTCTCATAAAAATAAAACACCGACCGACGACCGAGCCGAAGCACAAGAGAAGAACACATCAGAACACACCAAAGGCAAGAACAAAAAATTAAAAAAGAACACACTAACAACTAAAATTGACTAAAAGTATCTGCTGAATGCTGAAACGCCTTTTGGATTGGGATTTGTTGGATTCTATGTTGTTGTTTTTTTTGCGTCGTAGTCTACCGAGAGTAACCTAAGCGTTCGTTTGGCTATTTAGTTTACAGTGTATCTCGCGTTGAAGACGTTGGTTGTCGGTTGGTCGTGTGTCAAAAATCAAATAAAAAAAAATAAAAAAAGTGAAACAACATTTTCTAATTTTAACAACAAAACCTACCAAGAAATATCTGGAAAAATGTTCAGTTCATTCACAGGTAAAGGATACAATTGGGTTTGCTTTTGTTTTCGTTATTCTTTTCGGTTCTTTATACCTACCCCCCTTTTGCACAGTGGTGTATGATAATTTGGACTCATTTTGATATTGACCTGCATTTTTTTTTTTTATTTCTATTGATTTTGTGTTGAAAATTATGTCATCCTTTTCACCGTCATTACGGACTTCAGACTCCTTCGTACAAGTTTTATGCTTCGTCCTTAAAAATTGTCATTTCACAGTTCAAACTGAATTGAGTGCACCCATTGTTTTAATTTAAACATTTCGCATATTTTTGTTAATTTATATTTAATTCAGTTGGTGGAGGTGTTTTTTCATTTTTTTTAGCAGAAATGTTAAGTTTATTTTTTTCACTTGCATTAAATTTAATTTTCTTGAAAGAAGGAAAAGCTTCTGACGCGTAGAAGCTCTTTGTGATGGCATTTCGCCCTGTAGCTGTGTGTATTTACTTTTCAAGGATATCCGAAGAGCTTCGGTGGAATTTTCCACAATTATACAAAACAGATGACTGTTCAGGTTCACCTCTAGTTGAGTACAGATTGCTACAAGGATATAGGGTATAGCTAAGTCCTGCATAAATTATACCTACCCCCTCTACATAGTGTGGGATACACTGTTCTCTTTGTTTATTTTCTGCTTCGATTCGGGAGGTACTACTTCTTTTCTATTGCGTCATTTTTAAATTGGTGCTCGATATGGGCAGTGCTGTTATAAAACGTAACGTGTAGTTATTTTGTATTTGAAAGCATTTTCTAAAATTCGTTGTGATCGGTTGTGTTGTTTTCTTTGTGGTTCCTTGCTAATTTGATTGTTGTTTTGGTCAGTGATCAGGGAGGGAGGGGATTGGTTTGTGATGGTGTCAAAACAGCAGAGGGAAACCTGTTTAGCCGGTTTACATGAATAGCAAAGTATTTCACAGATATTAAGTCATCAGTTGAAAACATTATTCTTTGGTGGAGATTCTATTTGCGATGAGTAGGTATGACGGAATTAATGACAGTTCCCAGAGATTGGAACACTAAGGTCAAGTAGTAGTTTATGGCGACGATTTTAGAGTCGTGAGAATGTATACCAAATGACGACAGAGCGGCGAATTGCTTTGCAAAAAGTTAGGGGCAGTTTTTCTCTGTCGACTGGATCGATAGAAAGGTCGCCGCTTTTAATCGATATGGGAGCGTGTGGAGGGGCATCAACTGGTTTGGGGGGATGCCTGGCCTCAAAATCATCCGTTTCCAAGGGAAGGGTTTCCCCATGAGGTGTTGGAAAGTCATTTGAGTTCACTCAAAAACTTATCGGAAAAGAAAACAATAGTCCTTCCACTCAAAATGTTTTGGAATTAAATACTGTTGTTCCTCCTACCCCTGGGAGAGGAATAGGAGGACTATTAACTTTAAAGTAAATTTTGAACAAAAACTCTGAATACCTCGAGGCAATTTGTCGAAATTTTACCAACAGACACTTTATAATCGATTACGTTATTTTTTGAATGCAAACTTATATTGCAAAGTGGACTCTGAGCATTCCAGGATAACTACCTACTGGAGGATGAGATGACAAAGTGTTCCTATTTTAAAATTGCCTGCTGTATCAAAAGCCAGAGTACTCCATGTGTGAAAATATTATTTTAGGGCTTGGCAGAGATGTGAATCATGGAATTCAGAAGAGTACTGAAGTCAGTGTTGCAGTGTACAATACAACTACCCTTTGCGTTGTATTACAAAGTGGACGTCCGGTTAATACAGTTTTGATATCCGAGAGAGTTGGTCTTGTTATAGATCATTTTGGTTCAACTTTTTAAAAGCCATTGCTCAAAACTGTACTTTCATATTCGAAAAATATTTGACAATATTCCGGAGATCGATAGAAAAACTGACTAGCTGAACAGAGGTTTGAGGAACGATCCAATCAAAACCAGCAACAACTTAATGTCAAGGTGCCAATGATCAAAAGACCTGCGCTGCAAAGCATAAGCACTTCGTCAAAACTATCTTTCGCCAAAATATCTGCAATAGTTTTTGGTGATGATCTCAAGAACAAACTTCTTATTGGCAGTAGCAACAAAGATAGCACGATCGTCCCGAAACAATGATAGAAAGTCTAATTAAGGTGCCAGAGTATGTCGCTCACTTGCTTATAGAAAGCTTCTTGTTTTCGGTCTTATAACCTCTATCTGGCCTACGTCATTGTGTGTGGTTTCTGAAAATATGTCTCAGCGTTCCCGCAAACTCTTATTCGAATTGCCGTGCCTCCTCCTCAACTGTTGGCGACATCTTATCATCGGTCGGTCCGCTTTTATTTCCAATTGGCTTAACAAAGTTCCACTGTACCACTCTTGAAGTTCCGCTTTTTCTAAAAGTGCGCCTTATTTGTCACCAAATTGTGAAATTTGTTGGTTCCGTTGAGCCATTTTTTCACGGCGCTGGGAGGGAGAAGTGCGAACAGGCCAGAAGATAGTCAAATTCGATAGTATTTCGACGTAGCTCGGATGTTTAAACTAATTGCATTGCTTCGCCTGAATCTTAGACAACACTCGAAAAATTCAGGCTTTGGTGATTCTCCACGGTTCCACCTGCGGTCTAGAAAGCCCCAAGCAACCTCAAATCATTTGAGACGACAGAAGATGGCGACGATGTGAACGAAGAAGATGTGACGGACAGGGATCCTACGATTTGTACATGCTTTGCAGACTAAGGGTAGTTTAATGGTCGGGTGCGAAGCTCAACTGAATCTAGGCTCGTACCTTGAACCCAGCCAAACCCCTTTCTTCAATGTTGAACAAATCTTCTCCTTCTACTTCAGTTTTCGTAAAGAAGGGCCACCCTCATGTAGCTAAATAAGAGTTTTTGGTAGACAAAAATGAAAATGTCGAATATTCCAAGTCAGAAAAATCAGTAAATTCCCACAACCATCACCCTCGCTTCTTACTACCAATAAGTTTATATTTTTAGTATTTTAGCGCCGTTAAAAGGTCTGAACAGATATGGATAACAAATAAGCCTACAAGTGGATAGATTGAACTAGCAATCCGTCAACTTATTCCTTAGACTCTGAACCTGCGGTTCCAAAACTTGGATAATCAGTTACCTTTCCAGCGATAGAGCACACTACGAAAAGTTTTAGGTCTTTTTAAATTTTTTACGGGTCATGACAAGTGAAGGTCTCGAAAAAAAGCCTACAAACATTTTTTTAAAAGGTTTTAAATTCAAATTTTAATTGGAGCTATACAATTTAGATTTAGGACCTTTTCTGGCACATGCACTTGTCAGGCCTCTAAGTCTGGTTTCTTGTAAGGTTTATGTCTCCAAAAAGACCCGAAAGTATTTTCTAAAGCTTTTAACAAACTAGTAAATTGATTTTCAAAGAAAAATCAATTGGAAATCCCTTTGTTGTGATATTAAGAAATTCGTCGTTAAGATACCCCCTTTTAGGTCTAAGTTCGTCTCATTTAGTTTTTGGTTAGCCAAACACACCATCTATACAAAAAAAAGTCTCACCCACCGATAGCAACCTGCACATAAAAAAAAAACTCACTTCACTCTTAATGAATCAGATTTTGTTTTAAAAAAGCCGCACAAAACATTCATTTCCCCTCCATTCGCACAGACCACTTCAAAGCACAAAACCGAAAGAAAAATACCCACAGCCTCTCTCCCCACTCATACCCACCGTTTGAAATAATTTAATAATTTCTATTTTCAATTTTTTTTTTATTACTTATCTAAATAAAAACCAAAAATCTTCTTTTTCTATAATTTTTATTTTTAATTATCACGCAGACAGTTCAAAATGTAAGTATGCGTAAATAAAATAAATCTATGGTAATAAATTTTAGGAAAAACAAAAGAAAAAAAAAATCTTTGAAGTAAAACACATGACGTAGAGTAGATTATATTTTTGTAAGAGTTTTTCTTGACTCCCCTTGAATTGCATTAAAGACGAGTAGTTTCCCACTTATTTTTAAATAAAAATTCGAGTAAAACTAGCATTTCAACAGAAGCCGAAAATTCATAGATATATTTTTTTTTGTTTGTTTTATTACACACACACTTTGTTTTGTTGGAAAAGTTTGTGTTTCCAAATTGGCCACGCCTTTGCAGTCATTTTGTTCGCATATGGTAATTAATTAGCCCCAACGTTTGTGCTCTTAAATTCTTAGGCCAATTTACCCGTAGTCCCCACTCACACTGATGAGTGGGATAAATTGTATATTAATTAATTTTTTTTAACCCACTTTTGGAAGATATATTTTTGAATTTTTTCGTTTCCAATTGAATGTTGCATCGTCGAGGCATGAGTTGAAGAAAAACAATGTTAACAAGAGTATCTGCTGTTTTGTTTGATAAGAGTGCTTTTTGTTTTGTTTTTCATAAATCTATGAACATTCTGTAGAGTAATTGATCGGTTACACATTTAGAGTAAATATTTACACTAAGCGAGGTAAATATTATTTTTATTTTTTTTGGGGTGAATTTCGTTCTCGATTTGTTAAAGCATGCAAGCGATGGGAATTTGTTGTTTGCATGCATGGAAAATGAGTCAGAATTTTCAGAGATTTACTCTTGAAAATATTGGAAATCTATTAATAGATGGGAAACCAAATACAATTTCAGAATATGTATGGGTATCGAGTTTGCGATGATGGGAATGGCGAAAGCCGATACTGGTTATAGAATGTGTGGTTACGTCGAATGGGTCGAATTTATGCGGAAAATTAAGACGTGGCTCGGATTGGATTTGGATTACTATTTTAAATTCAAAGCGAACACTGTTGAGAATGTCATGTTTCAAAGGTCGAACTAGAAATGACAAACTCAACAAAAATTTAGTTACGAAATTTAGGCCAGAAACGTTTTTACTATACTCCCTTTTTACCATTCAGAGTACAGATATTGTTGTTGTTTCTGATAGAGAAGAGCACCATGATCAGGTCATCTGTTACCTATACATAAAACTCGTCTACAAAAGACCTCGAATCGATTTCGAATCCTCACATCACTAAACGAACTAGAAAACTAGGCATTCACAGTATCAGTTCGATTTTGAGAGCGAACAAAAATAAATTCCGACGACACGATTCGAGCCCTGAAATTCAGGCCAACTGAGGTGTGAAACATTTCATCCTCTTAGACCGGGTATAGAGCTCAGATTCTTACATCGCAATAATGGGCAGGGCACCTCATGCCCATACAACTCATCTACCGGACAACTGAACAGGCCAATACTCATTTATCGCCCAACAAAGTTTTTTCGTTGGGTGGCACGAAAACCTTTAACTCAAGTATGCCCTCAATTTTTTGACATCATTTCCAACGATTTGGGCGCAAATTTGTCTTTGAATTCCAAATCTAGCAGCAATTATTTAATGTGGATGAATGTCCATATGGGTGAGTTGGCCTATAGTTCAAATGTTTCTTAGATAAGTATAAAAAGGTCGTCTATAAATTTGCTTTGAATGGATGGTGACCAATATTTTCGACATTGTAAAAGTTGTCCACTTATTTGATACGTTAGTACAAATTTAAAGACGAACTAGCTGGCAATAGTTGGGGACAAATGGAGAGAAAAAACTGTCTGGTGACTAAGAAGTTCAGCTCGCTTTCTACAAGTTGGCTTTAATATTTGGATATGTAGCCTTTCATCATCAATATATTCCAAAATTGCTTAAGGCCAATCAGCACCAGAACCTTTTTTGTATCCTCCAACGCGTACTTTGCGTCAACCCCTCTGTACATTATAAAAGAATCTGCCTGTGGCATTTCGACATTTGCCAATGAGTGAGGAATACCGAGAACGGCTTGAGCAATTTTAGAAATATTTTCAAACATTAGCTCATTACACTCGTTTTTAATTGAATTTACTTCAGCCCGAAATTCTGAAATTGAATAATATTTAAATAGCTGAATTTTTTAGCATTGTTAATTTGTTGAATATACTTTTTTTCATTAGGAACAAATTCAAAAACAAATTTCAGTATAGAATTAGATTTTCTTGATACAACTGTTTCTGATGTAAAATACTCCAGCAAATTCAGGAAGGGATTTTGAATATTAATTTTCTTCTTCTTCATAAAGACATCATCATCTCAATTATTTAAATTTTTTTCTTAGGAAAAGCTTTACAAATTGCAAGAGAATTTGAAAGATACAGATGGATAAATTGTATCGAATTAAGGCAAATTGTACTTTTGTACTCGAGCAATACGATACAATTGTATCGACTTTTCCATCCCTGGCCTGTGGCTTAAAGAATTATAAGCAAAAAATCAAAAACCAATTCTTTCACTTTGGTGGACCAGTTTTTGAGGTTACGGAAAAAGACTACAACAACTGAAATGCAATGAAACTCAAGACAGTTTTTGAAAATCGAGCACTTAAAAACTAGGCACCCCAAGGACTTCCTCAACCAACTTGTTGACATACAAAATGCAGTCAGTGCTGTTTGAAAATTTTGTTACCCAGCTTTTAGACCTGACCGAGTCTTTGACAGGGTATTTGCTTGCTGAGTTTAAAGTTACTTGTTTAATTCAGAGTTGACTCTGCAAGTTGACTGCAAACAAATTTCAATTGATAAAATTCATAAAAAATCAAGCGCAAGCCTAGCACTGAGTTTGGAAAAAAATTCTGTGAATTATAAACGATTATTAAAAATCAATTTCAATTCTCCCTACACCAAAAGACAACCTCCGTCATCTATTTCTTAATTTTTATAGCTTATATCCGCTAAAAGGATAACACACAAAAAGATGAGTCTATCTTTAGGCGTAAGCTGAAAATACTACTCGTGGTCACTGTATTACACAAATCGTCTTCGCTTGGTTGTTTAAGGACTTTCCCCGGTTTGTTATTGTTATAAAGGGATAAATTCTTAATCCTCTGTCCTCATCATACGACTTTTTAGAAGCTAAGTGCTTGGCAAGTCGACACTTCTTTCTGCGAAGGTACATTCCGGGCTCCGCGGAATGCGAAGTAGGGCGAGCTATAGCGTCCACATATTTAGAGGAATTTCCCAAAGACATCGGGTTTGTGCAGAAACCGCGTAAGGTGGCAGCCTCTGTGTGTTTTTTTGTGTCTATCTCAGCTCAGATGGTCTTTTCACATGTATCTACAGCAGACAAAGGTATTGGTTGGTCCGATTTGTTTCCTTTTTTTCATGGTTCAGCGAAGACTGCGCTTCCGCAATTCAAGGTTTTTGAACCACATCCATAGCCGACACAGATAAATAGAGTTGTCGATTTGGTTACAAATAGCTGCTGCCGGTGTTAGCTCATACGATACCGAACTGCTTTTAATTAATGAAGTAACTTGCCGCTAACTTCCCAAATGGTATAATAATTTATGATGCTCCCTTAAAAATCACGCACGCCACCCTTCCTCTGCCGGTATGTCAATAACTATCCACAAATCCTAATTTACGATGCCACTTTCTACCCAAGTCCCTATTTCCAGTATCACAAATTGTCAGTAATCCGAAACGCGTCCATAAAGAGCCCCAAACACCTGCTTGGCAGACTGTTCTCGCGCGATACAATGATTAGTATTGCTGTCTAGGATTTGTTTTGGCACCTTTAGCGTGTACCTAATTGCGTTCGCCGGGCACGTTTCTCACATATGAGAACGTGTCATATGGCAAGGCACCTTCCATTCACCATCAGTCAACAGCTCACGACATGACATGGCTGCTCCAACTTCCGAAGCTCATCTATTCGCCTCGAATTTCTGTTTTTTTATTCTCATTTCGGAGGCTATAGCCGATGTAGCCTTCTGAATCAGCTGATGTCTATCGCCATGTATTCTGTGACTTTCCTCGGTCGACCGTAGAGAACATTATATACCTACTATGTATCAACTTCGTCGAGTGGTTGTAGGTGTGCGTGTTAGCTGGTGTACTAACCTTGAGCCAGGTGGATGACATCATGGAGTGGAGCTCTATCCACACCTGGTTTGAGACTGGGGGGCTATACAACGCACAATAGAGCCGCCGTAGTTAAATGATTCTGGTCGGAGGTATGTGTGGCAAACAGCTTTGGCTTTGGAAAGGGTACCCAGCACGCGATGTTGTATACCCGTTTAGTAGGGGAACAGTGATCGGATTACGTTTTATTTTTCCCTACATGTGGTTATTGTTCTATTTTTGTACCTACGTCGCACTGTGCGACTTTTTGCGCATTTGAGTTCTCTACGAGGGGATTATGAATATCGTTTGGGTTTTCATTTTGTTTTGTTTTGATTGGGCGCATGATCTCAACACGTGCATTGCCGAGTAGCATGTCTGAGCTGAGCGTTGCAATAGCGACCAAAAGTTATGACCTTACAGTTGCGCTAGCAAATGGATGTGAACCAACAAAGTTGGAATGACTCATAAAATCTAATAGGTGCATAAAAGGTTTTACGGGGCGACGCAACATCTAAGTTGGACTGGGTCAGCACCACAGAAGGGCAAAAAAGTAAGTAAGCGATTGTTAGGCAAGTTGCGCTCGAAGGTAATTTCAATTCCAAGTGGTTGCCCATTAAAAACGACGCTGAGAACTAAATTAAAAAGAATTCCTTTAAAAATTCAAGACCAGATTTTTATGAAAAGTTTCGAAAAGAAATTGACCTCGGTGTCGGTTTGTGTTCTTATAGTCAACATCAGCAACTATAGTTGCTGGTCCACAAAAATTGTATAAGACTCCTTTTTGAGGTCTGTACTCCCAGCTTTTCAGCGGTAGGACGATAATGAGTCTGCAATGAGTGCTGCCTTAGTTCAATCAGTTCAAAACCTACTTCACGACTCATTTCACGACCAACAGCTTCGCTAAACAATTCGTCGGACTCTTTTGAGCGAAAAGAACCATCTGTGTTGCTCAGCAAAATTCTTTCGAAATGAATATTCACTTTCCTCAGCGGCAAATTTTGGGCAGATGAAACTACTGCGCCATTGAGTGAATCTTCGGGTTCTCGTTTAATTTTTGAGCAGAGACTAGAAGTTGATTGAAAAAATTTAATAAGTAAAGTGAGTCTCACAGCCTAAGAGTGGAGGGTGCAGTCACGCAGTGAGCGACAGAACGACGTCGTTCTGCGGCTCCCACGCTCAGAGCTTAAGTGGACACCGCCATACGATTTCATTATGTTTAAATTTTGTAGACCGACGTCGCTCAATCGCTCACTGCGTGGCTGGACCCTAAGGCTGCAGTCACGCAGTGAGCGACTGAGCGACGCTACTCTGCCTGAACAAAATCGCTAATCGCTCAGAGCTTACGTTTACCGCCATTTCATATGTTTAAATTTTTTTTTTCTTCGCTAAATCGTAGTGGGTTTTCTCCTATTTCTTATAGGTAGGTACAGCTCTCTTTTTGAAAGCTCAATCTTTGCATCCTAGTCCCACCCTTATCTTTTATGTGTCTAAAAAGCCTGTTAAGTCCCAACTTTGGTATTAAATCACTAATATAACTTTTTGAAAGTCCATTTAATTTTGAACGAAAGTTACACCAAAGCGGCTGTTAAAGGTTGTCTTTCCCGATAGAAGCTTTAAAAAAAATCTATTCCACTGAGACGAAGGGTTCAGGAGTCACTAAAGTTTGTGTTGAAAAACGTTTCGAAAAAAAGACACTATTAACATTTGGAACTGTTTTCCCCATCTGTGGTAATAAGTTTGGTTCTAACCAACAATTTCGTCGTCAAACCAGAGAGTATGCGTTGAAAAATTTCAAATGGGACAGAAAACTAATCGAAAAGTACTTGCATTGAACTTGTGACTGATGAAGGCATACCTTCATTGTTTCATTAACTACACAGGTATACACAGTTCGCGGGTGTAGAATCAAGCTTCAGCCAACAACTCTATATCGTCAACGACAACCCGCATACAGGTAGAGGATACAGCTGTCCGACTTGATCTAATTACCTCCTTATAAGAGATCGCCTGATGGATGACACTGACTCCACATCTCATATTTCATAAACCTTGATGCGTTTATCGTGACCAAACCACTTAAGCATAGACCGCTCCGTTCTGAGAAATAGGAACATATTTTCTAAATGAAAATGTCCCCTACTGTGCTACACTCCGACTTTATCTAAATAAAACGAAATTCTTCGAATACCATGTCCCCAATTATGAACCACACGACCTCAGCTCAGCAAGCTGACATCCGGACTCCAAACGAAAAACATGAATCTCTTGATTCTATTAAAATTCCTTTCCGAGCCACAATAAAATTAAATTACTGCACTCCAACGGCGAGCTTCAACTTGACCTCCACTATCTCTACAACCGAATGCTATACAGATAAGTGATAGTGAGTGCAGCGGCAACCCCTACAATATAAGTTATGGTATGCCCGCACTCTCAAAGTGAAATTCCAACTCAATTACTAAAATCTAAAGGGGGGTTTCAAGTTGCACAAAGTAAAATGTGTTCTCATCGAATTGTTGATCTAATTATAGTAACATAGAACATGTACATAATCAGTACCTACATTTCACTGGTAAATAATGCACGTACACAGTTGTTGTTGCAAATGGCGACAAATTGGAAAAATATTCTCATCGACTCTCAAGAAAATCAAAGTCAAAGTGTCATATTTCCATCCATTATTGCGTAATTCGAAGAAGAGCTTCTCCCCGAGAAATGTTAAACAAAATCCATTTGTTTGTAAACAACCCGGCAGCGGCACCCAGCAGCAAAACGCTGACTCAATCAGAATGCGCATATAAAATAAAGTGTAAACGAAAGAGAGAGAGAGAGAGTGGGAGAAAAAAAAACACCGAATAAGAGGGAAAAAAAAAGCAAAATGTTGGGGGGAAAAAAATGCGCGTTATTTGGCGAACCGCAAAGATGCGAATTTTATATCAGAGTGGAGATTATATTTTTATTTATGAGTGCAGCTGCTGTGCATAGAAAGGGTAATTACTTAATTGTGTAGTTTTAACATTAAGATCGATCACTGGAGGTTTGTGTTTTTGTTCGAAATGCAATAAACTCAGAGATTTCGAAATTGACGTGAGGGATAGACGCAGTAGACTGTAGACAGTAGAGATTCAATAACATGTCCGATTGGCACCTGTCAACGGGTTTACTTTGTTTGACAGTTGTTCGAAATTTGTTTGTTCCGCGTTATGGTTCATGATTTGATTGTTGTGTTTCACATTACTATTGACTGTAGGCACTTAAGCGAAGCGAAGTAACGGAAATCTGAACTCAGAAAAAAAAAACATTTTAATTAATAATTTTATGGATGAAATTGTTGGCAATGTTGTAAGAAAATAGTGCTGGAGGGTATATTATTCTTACGATGAATACTCGATTCTTGAAAACTTAAAAACGAGTTCTTGGTTTAAAATAAATAATAGTTAAAGCTTCTTAGTACGCTCGAGCTAAATTTTAGCTCCCATACAAAATTCTATCTAAAATTTAGCTGAGCTATAATATCTAAGCGGATCCCTTTAGCCGAGTCGTACGCAGCTCGAGCTAAATAACCAAACTTTTGTTTTAGAATGTACTTCATGAGTCTGTCAAAATTTAGCGTGTCCATTTAATGGTTCGGCACATTTTCTCAAGCTAAATTGTGACAAACCGTTGTGTATTTGTTGTTCTGTTGGGGAAAAGTATGCAAGGATTAGCTTTTTTAATTATTACATGGACGAGAAGTACCTAGCAGGCATAGTTGAAATAAGAGAGAATTCAATTTTTGAAGGAAGTTTTTTCAAAGAACAGCTTTTTTCTGTGACACTTATCCACGGAATACTCTATGTCAAAATTTAGCTAGCACTGTTTGGAGAGAAAAGTTGGAGAGCAGCTAAAATTTAGCTTAAAGCATCAACTTCTAGCTTCCAGTTTTATTAAAATCTCAAAATTCTTCGTTTATCAATCTTTTTTTGTGAGTTTGGTTTTTAGATTTGTGATAGTATTTTTCAACTGTCTCACTAAAAATGGTTTCTAGCTTGCACCTTAAGGCCCGTATTAATAAAAAACGATATCCGCTCTCTAAAACGTGTTCTAGCTAACAGACGGATAGTGACCTTATCCGTTTGTTAACATTTCTTATTAATAAACATATTCCATCTCCATGTTAGCTATTCGCTCTGTATCATCTAACGCACGACAGCACTACACTGAATTGTACTAAAAAATCTAGTACATCTGTCATATTCGATCAGCTGACCGCGATCGAGTAATTTAAAATTTAAAGAAAAGCTGCCTGAAAATGGAAATGCCAGCACGAAATAAAAAACGGACGGAAAATCATTTTTTACGAGATCTATCAACTTAAGCATATTTTCTTTTGAAAAGTGATTTATTTCTCCAAACTCCTTTTCATATAACTTTTCCATGGGGCTAAAACGTTCCTTATATATTTTCTCGCGTCTGCCGATTTCATTTAGCCTATCTATCCGATTTAAGAAATCTGTGAAATGGGATATACATTTGGGAATATCAATTCTTAAAATAGTATTTTATGCACAATTTTATAGTCGATACGATAATAGGTCTATTATCGACATACATGTCTTGAAGTTGAAAGCCCAGATGTTCATTTTGACCACCAAGTACCTGTGCTAAACAGTTATTCGCTCTCCAAACTCCGATTTCGGCGAGTTAAGTTATCCGTTCGTTGTTACATGTCAGTGAAACCAAACACATGTTTATTAATATGAATTTGAAGTTAACATGTGTGTTAGCACTAACTCGCAGCTGCTAGGCGTTTATTAATACGCGGGTAAATATTTTGTATTGATCATTTTATTTAATTGTATGTAAGTTAGTAATACAATTTTAACTGGATTAAGGGTGGCAACTGATTATAGGATTATGAAATTGTTTTCACATCTGAATGGGTTATATTAACCTACCAAACTTATTTCTTTTTTGGAAAATACTCCTGATTTCGAGCTCACTCTTGCTCCTATCTGATGGGTGTCATTTTCAAGTGCAGTGTTGATATGTCGATTGGAAATTTGTTTCCTGAAGCAGTTGCAATACCTGCTTCTATTTGCAAAAGTTTAAAAAAAACATAAATCCCATTTGCTTTCCCCTATAATTGGCTTTGGGAAAATACAAAGCAATTGTCGTATAGTTGAACATAACCTTTTCTTTAAAACCGAGTAACTACCAATTTTGAGAGTCTTCTGACAAACTCTTTTAAGCATCATACTAATTTTAGTAATTGATTAAATGAGTATTGCGAACATTTGTTTTTAGGCGAATTTGTGCAAATAGATGGCTAAAGCCATGTGAACACTGACCCCCGTATTAATAAAGACTTATAAACTGGCTACACAGCAGTTGCGTCAAATTTTTGTATGCAAACTGACGTCTGATAACTTACTAACTTGCACATTTTTTTTTTATAAATACGGGGGTGATAAAATAAAATACTATGAACTGTCAATTCATTTAGTTGAGTGAGCATGGGCTGTACCGAGCCTGTTCACAGCCAGCCCCAGCGATTTGATTTATTTGTAAAACATATTTGAGTACCAGCTGTCACAAATGAATATAAAAAAAAATATTTCTTAGGTCTACTATTCCATTTTGCAATCTACTTTCTACTTCTGTGTCAGCATTTGCATCTCTGATCGCCAGTCATAATCAAATCGCCATAGGTTACCTGTCAAAAATCAAAATTATAATGAAAGTTATCGACACATACTGCTCGGTTTGTGTACTCTAAAATCATGGGGTGCTCTCTGCAAATGAAACTCAAATTCAGTGTAGATATGTACGTCCAATTTATGGTCGTCATAATCGTCCTAGCCGATCAACAATTGAGCGTCTAGTGGAAAAATTTGAATCCACAGGCACAGTACAAAATGTTCCCGTGCCAGTGAGACAAAGAAGTGCCCGTAGTGTCGAGAATATTGCTGCCGCTGAGGCTTCAGTTGAAGAAAGCCCAAATGTGTCTCGCACACGTCGTTCTCAAGCGATGGGCATCTCTGTGACGTCGTTGTGGCGAATTTTGCGAAAAGATCTTGGCCTACATCCTTACAAGATTAAATTGACGCAAGAACTGAAGCCGCTTGACCACCAGAAGCGTCGTATGTTCCTGAATTGGGCTGAGCAACAACTTGAAAATGATTTGGATTTTCATCGAAAAGTCATCTTCAGCGATGAGGCTCATTTCTGGCTGAATGGCTTCGTCAATAAACAAAATATGCGGTATTGGTCAGGCAGCAATCCACACGTACTCCGTGAGTCATCATTGTATCCCGAAAAAATTACGGTTTGGTGTGGTTTATGGGCCGGCGGCGTCATTGGGCCGTACTTCTTCCGTGATGATCAAGACCGGCACGTTACTGTGAATGGGAATCGCTACCGTTCAATGATAACCGAATATTTTTGGCCCAATTGGATGATATGGACTTGGAGGACATGTGGTTCCAACAGGACGGCGCCACAAGCCACACAGCGAATGTCACAATCAATTTATTGGAAACCAAGTTTGGAGAACGTGTTATCTCACGAAATGGTCCAGTTGCTTGGCCACCTCGGTCGTGCGATTTGACGCCGTTAGACTATTTCCTGTGGGGCGACGTCAAGTCTATGGTCTATGCCAACAAGCCAGCGACGATTGATGAACTTCGTACGAATATCGAACGTGAAATTGCAGAAGTATCGGCCGATTTATGCTTGAAAACCGTCGAAAATTGGGTTCAGCGTCTGGACTTCTGCAAGCGTGCCCGTGGTGGCCATGCAAAAGAAATCGAGTTCCATACATAATGGCATCGAACGTACTTTCACAGGAATAAAGAATTTCATTGATATCCAAAACCGTTTTTATTTTATTTAAACTTTTGTAGCGCTCTTTTTGAAAAAACCCTTCAGAAAGGAAAAAATTCTTAACGTGGCCTTCGCAACATTAATTTATCACCTTAGCTTATTTTCTGGCATTTCTAAACTTTTTAATTGGTATTGGTACAGGTGTTTTAGAAAATGTGCAACATTTAAGTAATTTTTTTCTTTGTTTTTGAATAGAGTAGAGTACTGAACTGAGCTCGAATTGAACAGAGAGTGCGTTTAGAACGTTCTGGGGGGAGATTCCGTATATCTAAAAATGATTGTCTGGACGACAGCTTTTTTGAAACGTTAATGACCGTGATAACTTATATTCTACCCGATTTGTTTTGACTATCGCCAGCTTTCATTACATTTGTGGAAAATTAACTGGAATAAGCTCTCAAACTCGTAATTTGTTCACAAAGTTGCTAGTTTTGCAGGTCTGTCGTTTCGACCATAATGGTCTGGAAAGTTTACGGAATTAGTGCCCTGATAAGTGTATGAATCACACTCTAGATCACTTCGCTGTCATATGACGAACATGGCTGTTAATTTTAATATAACAAAATCGTAAATCGACCTTATTCAAAACTGTACGCATCAACTGATCAAATGTCAGAATGGCTTAGGTTTCCCAAGAATAAACACACTTTCATTCAGGATGGCAGACAGTGGGCACATTCAAAGATCATATTATCTTAAGTCAACTAGATTGGTCTGGACGTCAGTAACGTCACTTTTCCCACGTCATCCGCATATGCGAACTGTCAACTTAGTATTCAGTCACGAATTTCTTGACTAGATTTGTCGACTAAGCCTCCATAGACGTCGAATGAAAAAGCTGTTCATGAGACCGATGTAGGCCAATTAAAACAGACACATCAAGTGTCAGACTGCCAGACTTACTATAACTAGAACGTCCCCACTGTACTACATTGCATATACCAATAGCCAAAAGGGTTTGGAACTTTTGGGTTACTTACAAGCGTTAAACCAAACAAAAAGTAATGCACACAAAATGACGTAGAGGAAATCTCCCCCCATATTTCCAAGTTCCAACGAATTCTGGTCAAATTCCTAACAAAGATCGTAATATTTCACTTCCTATATGACAGCAGTAATTTCCACAAAACAATCTAAATACAACAGCATTAAGTAGCTTTACAAATTCCTTCTAACTTAGGCTATTTATAAACAAATGATTGCTCCCCCATTCACTAGGTACTATGCAGTACAAACATACTGAAAACCAAGCGCCAGAACAACAGCAAATCATAGTCCACACGGTCACACACCACTCCATCGAAACATCGCATCCAAATGCTGCTATACAAAATCAATGCGGCATCTGTGTGGGGGGCGCTGATGGATGATGTCAGCGCGTAAAAATGTTTCACATTCGCCGCCGCTGCCGACCGACGACGTGTGTATAAAATTATGGGCTACCCAAGTCTCAAAGCACTGCCACGGCCAATCTTCATTCATTCTCGTGCAGTCGTTTGCATAGTTTTACACAATTACAGGCGAATTAAAACAAAACAGAAAAATATAAAAAAAAAAAAATGTTTTTATAAATATTTAGTGTGCTAAGCTAATGACCTATAGAATTCGCTTTGCAAATTGTGCGATGAGATTTTATATATAGACGAATGACGATGTTAACAGTAATTTGTTATTTTTTTTTCCTTCAAAGGAATTTCTTTAAGCAAATGATGTCATTTGCTGAATTTAACCGTAGGAAAGTCATACGGGAGAAATAAGAATGATAGCCTTTATTAGACAGAAAACGAATTACGAATGCAAGTTATGACTGCGTTAGGAATATTTTTAAATAATCACCTCACTGTTGTATGGATTGTAACTGATTTGGAGAGTTGCCTTGAAAGGGATAAGCGGGTCTGCTGATTCAAATTGAGACCCGTTGAGGACTGACAAGGTGTTTTTAAGAACTTTAACCCTCGTATTTAAAAAAAAGAGTACTAGTTAGTAAGACGTCAGTTTGCAGATGAAAGTTTAAAGTGTAACTGCTGTTTTTGTTTTTCAGAAACGTTACTTTTTTTTTAGCTTCTATAAATACGGTGGTAAGTGATTGACATTGTTTGAAAATACTGCGAGGGTAGAGTAAGCTTCTCTAGAAACTTGCCCAGCACTTTTTGCAAAATAAACCGTAATGGTGATTGTCCTGACTAAAAAAATTTCAAGAGTGGTTGTGGTTACAGTCCACAAGTCCACACAATTCCTGCTAAATGTTGGTCACAATAAGGCTAGTATACAGAAGACTGCGGAAGTTGACGTGTGTTTCAAAAACGAAGTTCCTGGAAACGGTTTTAGTAGCAAGTAGCCTCTACGACATTTTTTGTCTGAAAAATTTAGATTTTTTTAGTTTCTGCTTTCTGATATACAAATTTTGAAAGTCAATCCCTTTTGAACGCATCGGGTCTTCAATCATAAGGAACCTTTGTAAGTCATCACTTATGAGATACCAAGCCTGACTTTGACAACAACCTTAAGGACTTCAGTATACCTGAGAGAAGGGATCGAGTTTTTCTCGGTATTGCTATGAATATGATACCGCTTTATCATAGTCGTGAAATCATTCAACTGGCAGAAAGACTTGAGAGGAAAAGGATGGAGTCTTCTATTGTCCTTAAGTTAAGCAATAGAACAGAACTTTCGGTTGTGCCATATCCAGAAGCTTTCAAACCCCAAATGATACAAAAAGATAAAAGACTCTTTTTACAATCGTCGATTCTTCATTGAAAACATGTCTAAAAGGCTTCAGCTTTTTATGAACATCGTCTTCAGAAGCTGTAGTGACGAAGGGGAATTATAACCTATGTGACCCTAGGCTGCTGGGAAAGGGGCTTCAGCTGGCCAAGGTTTGCGTGAGTTTTTTTTGTTTTTGGGTGGAACATAGTCTCATCTAAAACGATTTATTTACTCACTGCGCGGTGAGTACTATAGGTTAGGTTAGGTTAGGTTGATGGGTGGATGCTGCAGAGTAGCCCTGCAGCACCCCACTTAGGTCCTTGTGGACCCATTGTGATGCCCTTGTTGAGGGGTTAGCCGATGCCATTGGCGATGAAGATTCCTCCCTCACGTTACTCGACTTTGTCCAGCCATCCTGATAAGTTTATGAACCTGCAAAGATCAGATAAAGAGACATTCGAAAGTTCATATACGTCTTGGAAGTAGTATCTACCAAGTGTTCTATATCTCAAGTGACAAAGCCTGGGGCATTGACAGAGGAAGTGAGGTGTATCCTCGTGTACCTCTTCGTCTTCACACCCCCTACATATGTCGTCATTCTTGAGTTTCAGTTTCATTGTGTGGTTTCTTAGGAAGTTGTGACCTGTTAGGGCCCCTACCAGTTTATAAATACATCGACGTTCTGTCAAACTGCATGAGTTTGCTAGTCCGACTTGGATTGTATTCCGGCCATAGCTTCCTTGATATTTCGCAGGTAGTTAATTCTTTCCACCTGTTGTTGGCTTTCATTCGGATCTTATCTTCCACCCTCTCTCTGAGGTTACAGAGTGGTGGCCTGATAAGTTTGATCGCACGATCTTGATCCATAGCGGATCCATTCCTAGCCAGTTCGTCAGCTCTTTCATTGCCGGTTTTGTCCCTGTGTCCAGGAACCCAGCATAAGCGCGTGATGTGCTGCGAGCAGAGAACCTTAAGCTCTTCACGGCAGCGGCTGATCCTAAGGGCACTTTTGGCTGCAGATTCTTGCATATAAAGATCTAACGGTATCAGGTTGAGGATTGCCTCCATTCCAGCCGTAGGTGTTGTCCTTATTGCACTGGTTGTGCTAATACACGCTAGTCTTTGTATTTTGGTCATTATTTTGAGGTTTGATGCTTTGTTTGTGGCTTGCCACCAAACTAAGCTTCCATACGTGAGTATTGGACGCACAATAGCCGTATACATCCACAAAATTATTTTAGGGTTTGGTCCCCACCTTTTGCCGAAGATTCGATTACATGCGTAGAAAGCGTTTGCAGCTTTCTTTACTCTTTCATTGACGTTCATTTTCCAGTTAAGCTTCCTATCTAAGATTGTACCCAGATATTTAGCACTCCCGGCGACCCTGAGGGTTATGCCTTCAATATTTGGAGGTTCGAAGTTCGGAATCACTCTTTTGTTACAGAACAAGACCAATTCAGTCTTCTGTGGATTGACTCCAAGACCGCATTGTTTAGCCCACGTATTGAGTGTTCGTAATGCGTTTTCTAGCAGTTCGCTTATGGTAGGTAGGAATTTTCCTGTAGCAAGTATTACTACATCGTCCGCATAAGCGGTTACCTTGACCCCTTTATTTTCGAGTTTCACTAGTATTTCATTTATGACAAGGACCCAGAGTAAGGGGGATATGACTCCTCCTTGTGGTGTACCTCTAGAGGCTGTCACTCTAAGGTCAGTGTCGCCTAGTTTTGCATTAATTTTTCTTTCATTAAGAAGGCTTTCAATCACGTTGATAAGCGGTTGGTCAACGTTGGAATTGAGTAGCGCTCTCTTTACTGCGCACGTTTTGACATTGTGAAATGCTCCCTCAATGTCTAGGAACGCGGCTAACGTATATTCTTTGTCCTTTAAGGACTTTTCTATGGTGCCGGTGACCTCATGTAACGCGGTCTCAACTCCTTTACCTTTAATGTAAGCATGTTGTGCCGTTGATATCACATTGTCAATCCGGCTGCGGATAAAAACGTTTAAAAGCTTTTCGAAGGTTTTCAGGATAAAGGATGTTAGGCTTATAGGCCTAAAGTCCTTCGCAGCCGTGTGGCTGGACTTGCCTGCCTTCGGAATAAAAACGACCCTTACTTCTCGCCATACCTTGGGAATGTGACCGCATTCCAGGCAGCGTGTGAAGAGTCTCATCAGGGCTGGTATAACGATTGACCTGGCTTTCTGGAGCATGATTGGAAAGATTCCGTCAACCCCAGGTGATTTAAACGGTGCAAACGTATCGATCGCCCATTTAGTTTTTTCCTCGGTTACTATACCCCCTGGAATTGTTGCAGCGGTAGTTGCTATGCATGAAATAGACTGGACGGTTGTTGCTGGTATGCAACCCGGAAAGTGCGTCTGTAGAAGCAGACTTAGAGTCTCTTCAGAGGACTGCGTCCAGTTACCACTGTTGTCTTTAAGATATCCTGGATCCGCAGGTTCTTTGGATAGGATCTTCCTAAGTCTAGCTGATTCCCTAGTACTTTCTATTTCATTGCGGAAAAATTAATGCCAGTAAGTACTATAAGGGAACTCCTAATTGGCTTCTAGGGGAACATAAAAATGGCACACGTTGCATTGAACCCTCCGAGCCTATAACCACAAACAACCTTCTGGCCTTGAAGATCCCAGTTGGTGTAGAGAAAGCTATACCGAAAGATACTTGACAAAGGTAGTTTTAGGGTAGCCTAATGCACTTAGGGCATGATTCGTAAGAGTTGGTGCCAATAAGAACTGCATATTTAAAAAGATGACTTAAGCTTAAGCGGACTGCCGTAACGTAGTGATGACGACTTTTTTTAGAGTGGAAATTACAAAAAAAAAAAAAACGATGAAACATTTCCCATAAATATCAAGATGAGCTCAGTAATAAGAAACGTTGGGCCTTACTAATAATCATTTTTAACCCTCCCACTAAAAATTTGTAGGTTACAATACGCAATTTTGTATGGAATCCAAGAATTTAACCTGGACACTAAAAATGATTATTATCGCGAGTTGAATTTATGACAAAGCCCTAGGGATTATAATCGACTTTTTGTTTATTTTGAAAGTTGTCTCGAATACTTTCGATTTTTAAAGCCTGTTACAACCTAAATGACTAACTAATTTGACAATGATTTGGATGCAAAAGTTCTCCTGGTTGTCCAATATCATAAATTGCTTCTTCAAGATCCAATTTTGAACCTTTCTTTCTTTTTACGCTGTTGCCGTCTCGCTATAAGCTTCTATAGCCATTTAGGCTGCCAACAGATATTTTGTGAGCGGCTTCTTCGATATAAAAGTTTGCCCTAAGTCGATTCCAAAAAAAGTCAATATCGCCTCGGAGAAATAGTCAGAACATCAACGTCTATACCAACTTCGGTAGTTTGAATTAAAACCAATAACAGGCAACTGTAGCAACTACACAAAACAATTAAAAAGTGGAGTCCTACTTAAGGGATACTCCTAAAAAAATACTAAGGTCGAATCAAGTCAACCGTAAACGAGGAATACGTGATGGAACCGTTTGTTATTTCTTATGTAAAATCGTTTTAGTTCCAGCCAAAGTTTATAAAAAAGATTGAAACCTTCAAGTTTTGACTATTTCGTGCCTTAAAACATTGATTAACTTAGAGTAAATATTTTATGCCAATAGTTTATAGCAACATTTCTTTAAAGAATTATATGATATGACAGTTTTATATCATGCAACAAGATTCTTTTGTAAGCCTTCCGAAGTTCACTTAATTACCACCGGTAGCGCTGTATTTTTCAGAGCACTTTTCTAAGGATAGCTGTATCCAAGTTTTATAGACGACATAGCTATAAAGAAAAAAGTAGGTATTCACAAATCAAATGAGCAAATTCTACCATTCCACATAAAATGCGTCCCACTCCATGGTGCCATCTCAGTTTTGATCACAATCGATTTCTGAGAACCACAGAAAGATCTATTGGTCTGGGCAGGGAAATTAAAATTACACTACCCATGCTAGTTCGTACCCATTATCCATTAGAAAAGAATAACAAGATCAAAAAAGTTGTAAAGTTATATTACAGCCACTGGTAGATAACTGTCAGTCACACCTCAGTCCCTAACCTGCCCTAATTCAATATTTATCGTGACACTTGCGTTCCAACGACGCGCTGCTTGTTCAATTATTGACAGACTCATATAGTGTACACTGGAAAATGTTCCCCTCGTAAGTAAACATTTATAATCGCTAAGAATAAAACGATCAATATTTATCGCCGTTTGGATACTTGCATATGCATACGTATAGCGCCAAAATTTGCTTCTCAAATTAGACACGCCCAACCGAACAAGGTTACCAAAAAGAAACGTGCGTAGCTTCTGTGTAACATACACGACAACTTAACCAGTTGCTGGACTTTGGGTCTTCACAAATTGCGTTATAGAACGTTTGTTGACATTTCTGGGGAAATTATTTCGAGAAATAATAATTAATTGCAAACAAGATGTTTCGCTGGCATATTAATGGCCAGTAAACGGAAGTTTGACAAACACAACTGTCCGCAGAGGAGATGGCTTGGCTACCAGCGCGCAACCAGTTGTTGCCGAAAATGTGGGCGCAATGCTGCCAGCACTTATCTCTGCGAACCGCCCATACATTAGTTCACAAATGAAAGAGAAAACCCGTGTGCACGTTTGCTTGTGTATTATGACTTTCGCGTACAATAACGTAGAAAGTTTCTGCAGAACGCGTAGGTGTTTGCCGACGTTGGACGACGAAGAAGTGAACTCTTTTGAGAGCCGTTGACATTTTAATGATCAAGTCGATGATTGGGAACAAATTTAAACAGGAAATGGGAGTGAGTTGCCCAGTTGTTTGGGACTATCGAGTCAAACTGGGCCAAAGATGAATATGTAATTTGAAAGGCTGTTAATGTTCTACCTCTGAGCGGGGAATTACTGTGAAAGTGTGCGCATTACCTTTGATTCGGTTTTTAGTCACAAAATGCATTCGTTTGGTGTCATACATCGATGAGAGGAAAGGCTTGAATCTTATATTTACAAAGAGCTCTACATACGCATGCGTTAGGTATTGAAGCGCACACTTTTGGGTTCGGCACATGATGTGTGCGATAAGATAAATATATTAAAAAATGGTCTCGCTGATAACTGCTGATATTCAGAATTTATTTTCGCACGACTGCAATTCATGGGTCACATTTTGTAGATCACATACAGCGTGCGATTACATACTCATCGTCCAATTTTGATCAACACTTAGCAAATAAAAGAAGAGTAAATAATGTGTGATACGATTAATAAATCATGAGAGTCTAAATTTATTTGTTGTAAGAACTCACAAGGATGTGCGGTGCGTGTTGTAGCGCACATAGAGTGTGCGATGGCAACTTTGAGCGATTTTAATGAATTATTGTTTAGCAGATATATAGAGAACTGTAGTTTACTAAGCATGTGCGTTAATAATAACCATCAAATTCAAAATTTAAATATTTACTGTATAGATTTTGCTATTTGTGTACCACAAACATTTTTATTTATTTTAGACATGTGCGAAAACGGTCGAAAATAGCGCACATGTTAGCAAACTAACAATCTTTGTCTCTTCTGTCAAAATTGAGTCCCTTTCGCTGTGTTATATTGCACTGTCAAAATGATGATGGGAAATTGTTGTCGCTCTCCCGTAAGTTAAACAACTTTGACTCTGTTGGTGATTTTGAAGACACGAAACGATTCGCAAGGGATTTCTTTTTCCGCCTTTTTATGTTATATATATTTCTGGGAAATTCAAACCTATATGTGCCCCAAAATGCTTGCAGGTAGCTGGTTCCGAAGCTTCAGATAGTCCCAATAGATAATTCCATACCTTCTAGATCCTAGCACTGCACGAAGCTTGTAAGAAGTAGGCCTTATTTTTAGGACACAGTTTTCCCCACTCATACACCCTCCTTTAGTCGGTCTCACATTCAACTCTTTTCGTCTTCTACAGCCTCATTGAAGAGCTTGGGCGACAAGACCGCCAGCTTGTTCGGCAAGAAGAAGGATGAAGCCGAGAAATTAGCTGCTGAAAAGGCGCACAACGCCCAAAAATTGGCCGAAGAGCAAGCCACCAAGGTCGGACAGTCCATCTCCTCAGCTAAGTCAGAAGTCGGAAACTTTGCCGCTTCGACCGGTAAGTTCAACTGCAAAAAAAAATCTAAACGCCCTTCCCTAAAGCATCATTCCCTTTTTAGCTGCTGAAGCTGGACAAGCTGTTGGCCATGCCGTCGACGCTGGACAGGCCGGCGCTAAGAATGCATCGAACGCTGTTGACAACACCGTCCAACAAGTGAACAGTGTCGCCCAGAACACCAAGACAGCTGCCCAAAACATTGCTGACACCTCTGCCAAGGCTGCAGCTAATGCTGTCGACCAGACCAAGAAAGCCGCCAACGAAGCTATCAACAAGAGTGTCAAGGCTGGCGAACAGGTTGTTGGCCAGGCCATTGACCAAGCCGAGCAGAAAATCGATGGAGCAATGAAAACTACCAGCAATGTGGTTGATCAGAAAATGAATGAAGCCGGCCAGTATGTTGACCAGAAACGCGAGGGACTTGAGAAGGTACGGAGCTTCTAAATTTATTCGCAAAGAACTTTTAGAACAATTTTTTTTTTAATTTCAGACCATCCATGACACATCATCCAAAGTTTCTGATCAAGCTGGCAACACTACTGCCAACCTTTTGGGCAAACTCAATTTGGGAAAGTAAAGTGCGTGGAGAAAGCAGCAAGCTGAGATTTAGAATTAATTTGTTTAAAATTTAAGAGAAAAAAAAAAAAAAAAAAAAACAACAAAAAACGACAACTATTTTGAAACATCAAGTAAATTCTGTCCCTTAAAGATGCTTATCTCTAGAATTAAAAAAAAATCACTGTCAAGTTTACGCAAGCTCGAAGAACAGATAAACCAAGTGCCAGTTTGAGGTTACAGCTTCGAAGTATGACTTTTGGCAATTTTATGCACTAACTATAAATATACAAATGCCTATATACATACCTAACCCAAGTTGATATTTAGCTATACAATGAAGGAAAACAATTAACTTTACGTATACATATTTTGTTAAAACAATGTAGCTAGCTGAAAGGAAACCAGATTTTGCAAACGAACGTTTCTATGTAACAAGTTGCCTTCTCTCATAGGTGGTCTGAACGGGAAAGATAGTTTTTTTTTGTTTTTTATATAATATATATTTATATATTTTTGTACATGAAATATTTGCAAAGCTCCCCTCCCAAACAAAAACAAAATAAAAACACATGCACGGAAATTAAAAAAAAGAAAGAAAAGTATATAACATATTTTGTTCGTTATATATAATAAGTCAATTATATAAAAAAAAATAATTTGCACAATAGTTTCAGTTACCTTGTCATTCTTATTGTTTCTTCTATATCCTTTGATTTTTATTTTCTACTTTACTTTGTAGTTGTAAAATTTGTGAAGAAAAAGAAAATTAAATGTGAAATTCTAGTTTATAAATTATTTGTAAAAATAAAAAAAAAAAGTCATAAAAAATACTCTTAACGGCATTTGAATTCATAATTCCTACAACCCTTCTATATTGAAGGGTATGCAACAATTCTGTCTGTCTGTCTTTTATGGGTCGCGAAAATCTGTATGATGTCTAGAACGGACGAACCGTGAGTCTTCTGAGGGTGCTCCTGGAACTGTATTATCTTGGAATAGGGGGCGTGGCCCGTGGCAACTACCATACTAACTTAGGAAGTCAACTTCGGAAAGCACAAACTTAAAGCAACGGAAAAGGATTTTTAATCCAACTTAAAGCAATATAGAAGGAGATTTTGGCAAACGGATTCGTATTAATTGTCAGCACAGGGCATTTTGCAAACTTCATGCGGGCTTGGGCAATCATAAAAAAACATCGGTTCACTCAGAAGAACTAAGGTCGCAACAATTTTTATTTTGATGTGAAGTGTCTGTTAAAAGAACCTTTCGAAATGTGGGCGTGGTACTACCTCAAATTAAATTATACAAAATGTTTAATCTATGTATAAGTTGATGTTTATGACAGATTTGACGTCAAAATTTTATAAATGGATGTATATTGCCGGATAAAAGCAGTTTCTAAAATCTGAAATGTTGAAACGAGCGCGTAACCTTTAATACGAAAGAAGTATTGAAAGTCCTACATCTAGCCACTTATGGCAGGTATAGTTGGGGAATTTGGGACATCACATCGATGCGTATTGTACGTAGCAAACAGTTTGCAATATGTTGGCGAAGTCGCAGAACGAAGAGTTCATGATTATGAATAGTTACGAAGTATATTTTTTTGAGAAGCTTTATATTTAACTCAACTCTTTATTTGAAATGCGTAGACGAAGTTCTCGGAACTGCCTGAGCTATAATAGCGGATTTTTTAAATCCGAGAACTCTGTAAAAAGAGTAACAGAGAAGGTTTTAACTATAACAGTCTATAAGAGCTATCAGTTCATCGAGATTAAATGCATGAAATTAATAAATAAAGTTTTTAAGTTCGTAAGTCATAGCTTCCATAACCAATCGATTTTGAAAGTTTTAAGTTTTGTGCCGGGATGGAGTGAACCTATAATTTTAATTTTAATACGATTAAAAAAGCTTTTTCGCAAGCCAGATATACTTTTGGATGTGTGGCGGACGTTCGCCAGAGGTGGCGCAGTGGTGAAAACCCTTAAAATGTTCTTTATTCGCTTCCGCTTACCTGTTGAAGCTAAGACCCATCGCTTAAGAGTTTATCAGTCCTCTTGAGAACTTTACGAACGAATTCTACATTGGAGACAATGTATTACCACAAAAAAAGAAGAAATCTGTTTATCATTCTGCGCAAAAACATCGAAGATCATTTAGAGCTGGTGGCAAATCCCACATAACAAGTAATACGCGAACATATTTAAGAGTTTGCTTGTTTTTGCAAAGATGGACAAAGTTTTGTGCGTACCAGTCGCGAAGCAGGAGTGCAATTTTAAATTTTAAGTTAAGAAATTCAAAGAAGTTGAAGGCACGATAATCCTATTTCAACAGGATGACTTACTTATGTGTTTGTATGAGGTAAGTGCTAGTTTCCATTAACAAAAATTAAAAACAAGTCAATGAAAGACGCTTTTAGTTGAATTAGTCATAAAGGAGCACAGAACGAAGTCAACGGTTTCCATCTTTGAATGTTTTTTTTCTAAATTTTCCAGAGACCTTTGCCGACAAATTGGAAAATATTTAAAAATCCATCACTAAATAAATGGATATTCAGTAATTATGCAACCCGCGATACTAATAATCATTTTTAGTGTCCAAGAAAAAATTTTTAAACTCACAATGGCGAAATCTCCCATACAGTATTGCATATTGTGACCTAAAAAACGTTTGGTGTAAAGGTTGAAGATGATTATTAGTAAGACCCAGCAGGAAGACCTTTCCTTGAGGCAGAGGACATATCTGACAGCCCACCCAAAGATCTACTAGGATTCATCACTCAGTCCGGTATCATGAGCGAGCTCTAAATGGAGGAAATCACAATAGGCCCACTCGTGGCCACAGTGATATGGCAACTTGTTTCCACCTCCCCCTAACAATCTAAATCTAAGGCCCAGCGTCTACAATGGCAAAACATATAACCATGAAGTTGCTGCCATAAATAAGAAAAAATGTAAGTATCTAAAAAACCCTGGAAGCAATTTCTGAACAGTTCTAAAAAGCGCTATAAGCAGTTGCTGATTGGCAGTTGAATATATTCACGAAAAGAGCTGAGACGGGCTGTTGAACAAATAAATGCCATACTCCAGATCCCAACAGGAGAAGCTCTTCTTACAAAACCTGTAGAATAACTCACTGTCCCACTCCCACTATTAAAAATTGCAAAAAAAAATTCAAAGCCAAAAGCAAAAAAGAAAAATGGACTCATGCCTATAGTGCAAAATGCTATAAAAAGCCAAGTAAATTGTCAAAGCGCTCTTTGTCGTTTTTCTCACGTTCGCGTGTCTCCTATAGTTGGTTTTGTATGGTTATCGTCTAAGCTTCTTAAGTTTGATTTACATATAGGTAGGTACTCGTATGAGTTTTTTTTTCCTTTTCTCTTTTAGTCAAAAGGCGCGGTAATTATTCAGATTTCTTTGAGTTATTAAGTAAAAGAAATGCACATACGCACTTTGCACAAACTGTGTACAAAATACAGCAAAACTAAATTGCTACATCCTTCAAGTACAATCGTATCGCACCATATGCAACAGGTGTCAGGACGGGGCCACGAACTTTAAAGCACTTATTGCCAATGTGTAGCAGCTGCCATCAGTAACCCTCATCATCACCATCATCGATCGGCTCCTAAAATGCGATAGCTGCGACCGAAAACAAGATGGGAAATTTCGCTTTGGCAGTTGGAACACGGACAACTACTATTACATACAACCACCATATCATTATGGACAGTCGCTCTCCAATAGCGGTTGTTGCGAGGGACAACGAGCTGCCGGTGCCCTGTGACAATTGCATTGCGTTACAAGGGATTGCTCAGTCACCAACATCGAAGAACGGTTGCTACCGACGACAACGGACTAAGTCGCATAAAGGGTATAAAGATAGAGGACACTATACAGTCCAATACAAATCGTCGTCTGAATATAATTTGTTTTTATACGGTTGGAAAATAAAATTTGTCGTAGAAAGACACTTGTTTCGCTCTCTTTTAATGGTTTCATTTCGCAAGTTCCAAAGACTTTTAGAGACAAAAACTGGCCGCAACTAAAGTACTCACTCAGCGAAGAAGTAAGTGGAGTGACAGCGGGTGCAGCATCAACTAGTAAATTAAAAGGAAGTCCCTTTATATTTTTAATATTACAGAGAAAACCAGTTTCAGAAGTCCGATAGGAATGGCCCAACCATCAACATATTTCTGACAGCACCAACCACAGGACCCGAATCGCATCTGCTAAAGAACTTTACACTTTCGGTGGGATATGATAATTGCACACTCGAAATAAACACCAATACCCTCGCAGATATGGCGCCCTTCGTTTTACAAAACACTTAGTGGCTCGTTCCGGAAGACCGATAATATGCCAATCAAATCTAAGCTCATCACCTATTCATCGACTTCAACTCTGTTAATGTTCCTGAACGAATAGAAGCCCCAAAACCAGCTTGAACTTTACTTGAATTTTTATTCCCTGACTCTGTGTGGTATTGAAATGTAAAAGCATACACCTAGGAGTAGGGGTCCAATTTATGAATATGGGGGAAAATGCTCAAAAAAGTATACTACACAAATTTCACTTACCTCTCATTGTACGTAGTTGTGGTAATGATTTCTTGAGGAAATATTTTTACGATGAATTTTGAATCGTACTGTACTTATCGATGAAGTCTGTAAAGGAAAAAAAGTATATTTAGAAATAGTTCAGATTTAAAAGAGGTGATTAAATTTGGTGAGCAAAGAGATTGGTCTAACAAAAACAATGGTCGAATCCCCACTTCCGTGTACGGGCTATACGTGCATGGAATTATGCCGGTTTTACACACGAAAAAAAAATTCCGTCACCTATTGCTCGTTTAAGGAAGAAACGATTCGACCCCAGAGTTTTTGTACTGAAAATGATTAAAGCGTTCTTTTGGCGACGGCTTGTAACTACTTATCCATCCACTAAAAACGACATTGTGATCAATTTTAATGAGACTTAAAAGGTAGGGGGCTTTTACAATTTCCGAATTTAAAGTGTACGAATGGTGCAGAGACGTTTATTCAAAGGTGCGCAGGTGTTCGCTGCACACCCTATCTATTATTATAATTCGCTGAACTTAAGTTCATTATGAAACACATTTCTGTTTCTTTGCAATAATTTCTATATTAACTGATCAGTATTTGTAAATGTATATTTATTTGAAATCAACATAAGATGTTGAAATTAAAAACATCAGATGTTGAAAGAATTGTATCGAACCAAAATCCAAATCTCCCTGTATCAATAATTCCAATTCACAGTCAAAGTGACTTGGTGGTAATGAAACGCACCCACCGGGGTGTTCATCTCGCTTTAGAGCACCGTGGACTGGTTGACAGGCAAAATAACATACAAAAAAAAATAAAACCCTTTTTCCCTCATAAATCTACCTGGATTGGTGTTCTCCTACATCAAGCGCACCTCTTTGCAGTTCGCTTCGCACTTCTAGTGTTTCATTTTCGTTTTCGTTCCACCATGGCAAACATAGAGTTGTTTGCTCTTGTGCTTGCGCGGTGTGCCTACTGCCTGCCTATGCCTAGTGCCTACTGTGTGCAGGAAAAAGAACAAGCGCAACACAATACCATGCAAGATACAACATACAACTGCAACTTACAACAGCCAGAGCCAAAGTCCCATTCCCATCCTAGTGCTTCGTTCTCCTATGGTGCGCTATTCTTTGCAGAACCTTAAAGCACAAGCTGGAATTTTATACAATTATTCATTACCAATCTGGTCCTCTGAGTGTATAAATATGGAATAGACTATAGACGTCGGTTGCACAGTGACAACAACGGGCAAAAAAATATGAATATTCGAATATTTGAAATTGCAACTGCTTTAATTGAAAAGCTACTTGCGAAACCATTTTCACAGCTGTGTTGAGCTTACAAATTGGAAATATATAATTTATTATGTTAGGCCAACACTACCTTCTTCAAATTTTATTATATCTTTTCTTAGGAACTTTCATGACAAAAATGATGAATTCAAGCTTTGGTTGCGTGGTTGCCATTCTATGAGCATTCTATAAGGCCTTGCCTCCTTTTTACAAATTATCTGATCGTTTTGATTTGCTGTTAATAAGCACATAGAATAAGCAATAGAAAAAGTAAAAAACAAAAAATAAATCTACCTATAAAAAATAACTTAGTAATGGGATCATTGTCTATCACGTCCTCGAAAGGTCCTGGAATAGAACAAAAAAATACTATCGTACTACGGTAGAAAATATAGTGAAAACACCACGGCACGTCACTGGAATGGTGGTACTTTAAGAAGGCATTATCCGAAAAAGGGTGGCGACTAAAAGGTTGCTAACGCAACAAGTAGTGTGGCACGGGAGGCATTTTTTCTGAAGACTAGTTCTTCTGCAGAAGGTTAAGGCAATCCAAAGGAACCTTTCTTTTATCGTTCTATTTGTTTACTAGACACTATATCCCAAAGTACTAAGAAGCCAATAAACAATAGGAATGGCAGAAGGCCTTTCGTATTATCCGCACAGTTTTGGCAAGTTATAAGATCTGCAGTAGCACAATCAACGCGGTATTAACTAAGGCCGCTGACGTTACAGAGAAAAGGTGCTTGAAAGTAGACACTAAAAGATACTGCCACCTTTTAACGCTGACAGATTTACTTCGGCGAATTGGGAAGGTATCATGAGCTGTCTTTACTAGATTGTAATAACAGACTACCTTCGTAAAATTCTGAGGAGTTGTTTTGCAAATAATGCAAATGGAACTTCCACTGATGTGGTAACTGGCGGTCCTCGGTCTCTTGCTTGGAACTGTATAAACAATAAAATTCTGCATCGATACCTAATCCAAGAGAAGCGAATATTATTATCGGCTCTACAGACGGCCATGCTTTTGTATGGTTGTACAAAAAACGATGGCGCGTGTCGAACTGCATTGCAACGAGGCAGACTGTATGTAGATGGATATCTATCGCCGGGTTGTAACTCACCAATTAAACAGCGGAAGGGGTACCTATACTTATTATTAGTAGGAATTAGTTCCAAAAATGAGTAGGAGTGCACAAAGTTGTCCTCCGACCTTCTAACAATCATCTCGGAGTAACCATTGACGCTCGTCTAAGCTTCAAAATCACAAGCTTCTAGCCAAAAGTATCCAAAAACGGTCATAGCACTTTTAAGACTGTTGAGTAACATAGAAGGCTGAAAATAGTAAAAGGGTCGAGTTCTGCGAAAGATAAGTCATACGTGCGTTAATTCAAATCCGTCCACCGTTCGTCGCCCTTATGGGGTTCAAACAGTTTCGAAAAATGCTATATCCTCGTTGTATCCCCAATACTGTCTATTATCGTTGAAGAAATGGACAAAACAAAAGGCGAGGGAGTCCGAAATGGAATATACGAAAGTCGCACTGTCGCAGTATCGCAACCTCGCAATAACATCGGAACCAATCGTTAAAGAAATAAAGTGCACGACTGGGTCTACCGAAACTTTCTCGTTCATCAAAAGTATGGTTGTTGTTTTGCACGTGAGTCGATGCTAGATAAAAGACACGGTGGATAGAATATAGTGTTAAATAAAATTCACTTTTGGGCTATTCATCTGTTAAGCAGTACATAAATATAAATAACAATGTGAGTTTTTATAAGTGTAAGCTGTCAGTAACAGGCGATTGTCCCAAGTTATGGTTAGAATTAAAAGCGTCTACAGTACTATTTTATAAGCTCTTACACTTGACAAGATCTTTGAGTGCAAGGCCAAGTGTAGCAGGTGTTTCTGTTTTCTGATGTGTTAGGGCATGTTTTTTTCTTTTGACTGAAATATATTAGTAACGCTGGTTTAAAGTGCCTATGATTGGAAGTAGGGTTCGTGTTAGACCGATATCCTTACATAGATATATATGTAAGTTTTCAGAGATTTGTTTTTGAGTTTGCATTAGCAGTAACAAACCGAATAATGCCGATGGACATGTGTGGGGATGCAAAGGAAGTGTGAGTTTCTGATTGTGTAAGGAAGTGGTAGCAATTATTTTAAGGTGCAGATTCAATAAGGTTAAAACAAATGTAATATTTGCTAAAATGAAGTTTTGCGTAGCTGTTGTTGCATTTTTATCGGAAGTGGGGGAGATTACAACAAAAATATAGCATTGATACACGGAAAGAATTGAAAATCACCAATTGCAAAATTTTGAGTTGCAATTTACGATTTATATATTTGTCGCAAATCACAACGAAGTTTTCATGGATTGATACAGAAATTGGTAATTTGACATTGAAAACGGCGGAGAATACCAAATTCTGTTTGTTGTAATTTACGATTAGAAGTATCAATTCGAGCTTCTTTTATTTGTAGTGATTTGCGAGATTGTTTGGCGCAATTTACCACTCCAATAGGTCAATTTCTCAAACACCACTTCACAATCTCAAATTGCGAAAAATATTTGGTGATTTACCAAAACTGAATGATGAATCAATAAAATCTTGTAATAATTTAACACATGAAACTCAAAACGTATATTGACGTAGAGAAGTCGTAAATTGCAAAATATTTTTTGTAATTTCCATGGAATCAACTACCTGATGTGTGGATTTTTTTTATGCACAGTTCATAGTCCATGTACCTATCGAAATCCTTTTAAGTCCTTTCTTTTTATGGATGAATGCATGTATGTGGTATTGCTAGACAGCTGCAATCATGAAGCCAAATCTTCATTGTGCACATTGCGTTGCGGTGCAGAGACAGGCAGTCGGTATTCAATCTTTGTTTAAAGCAGTCGGGTTAAAGTTCTTTAAATTTAAATATAACTAATTCGTATGGATAGTGAGTGTCCTACTAATTATAAAGCATTCTAGAATACATTTTGTAAGTACTTATTGAATTCCAAAAACCCTGAAGTACCTATACATATGAATCTGTATTTTTTTCAGAAGTTACATCTTGCTATTAGAAAAGAAGTATCAATTGGAATGTATTCTAAAATATGTAATTGAAAAGAATTGTAAAGGTTCGTATTAATGTCAAGTTCATCTAAATATTTTTTTTGTGTTTTAAATTTCATCATAGACCGAAAAACCACCCCAGACAAATCCCGTTGTCTCCGGACGACATGGCGCCGTATGATTTTCTTGGATATCAGGAGGAATACGAAAATAACCTAATTAATAAAACGATGAATTTTGATTTGTAAATCACAAGATATAAGTTGCAAATTGAGAATAAAGTTTTCTAATTTCACGATAAAACATTTTCAATTTAATACGGTGATACCTCAAATCACTACTCAAGAAACGTAAATTGCAAAATATGAATTGCAAATTGATAAAAAAAAGTTTCAATTTACGACTAAGAATTTGTAAATTGCAACCACTGAAGTAGTAAATCTCCCCTGTTAGTTTGCAAATCAACACTATTGAGTTTGCAATTCAAGACTAAATGGTTGTAATTTGCTAAGGAACGAAATCGTAATTTACAACAGAAAAGTGGTAATTTACGAATTGTTTTTGCAATTTACAATCCATGTAATATCAAATTGATAACTATTTGTGTCAAATTGCGATCGGTTATGGCAATATGTTTTTCTCGTTTGATCGCATTATTGATAATGAAAAGTGTTGATTCACGACTTTTGAGGGTCAATATCTTCACTTCGTACAATTTCTAGAATTGCGAATAAAAAGTCGTGAATTAGTAAATCCTTAGCTAAGCTCTAAAACTAGACAAACTTTTCGTGATTCTGCGCTTATTTTTCTTGATTTGATCTTAAAATTCTTTCCGTGTATGTGAAAATAAATTGGGAAATATAAATAATAAAAAAACTGTTTTTTTCGAGTTTTTGGAGAAAAACTAAGTACGGGATCTTATTTGGAATACTCATTTTATCTTAAATTTGTATTTTGGTCAAAATCGTTAGAGCGGATTTTTTTTAAATTTGGCAGACAAAACATTACCAAATATTCCAATGTTTAGTTTGAAAAATACTATTGCTTAACTATTTAGCTGAAAACCGAGTACAAGTTATTATTCGGGATGTAAGCATTACTTGGTTTTTAGGGTTTTATCGAAATCGAAAATGGGGTTTTCGAGATATGAGAGTGCCGATGTCAGGCGAATAGTTACACAAATAGAGAAGGCTTAGCCTAGAAAGGCTTATGGCAGTTCTCTGTTTGATACAAATGGGTCTGTATTTAAAGTCCGACAGACCATCATTAAACTATTAACAAAACCGTAGAAGCAGATTTTTTTTTACTTATTTTGGGTGACTTTGTTTCAGACACAAATATTTTGTGACCTGTCTCAATAGTTGAAAAAAAAAATCGTATGCGAGGGAGGTCTGAAACTGTGTTCGTTTAAGTAACAATTGGTAAAACTTTAAAGCCCAGATATTGATGTAAACAAATGAAATCTCCAGCAACTTCCTATAAATTAATTTGATTTAATTTGAGTATAACTGCTCTAATATTTGAATCACTGAAAAGGCTTCCGCCCGCACTTAATTAATAACCAGAAAGTTAGCAACTATTCCATTTAACTGCACAAAGTTCACAATGAAAATCCACTTCCAGTATCTAATTCGGAAAAGTTCCTCTCCTCCCGTATAAAAAATAAAACAAATTTTATCCAAAAATTATCCACAAAACTTTGTGTCACAAAAAGTCATCGTCATCCCTTCTCCGGGGTTAAAAAAAAGGCCATTTAACTCCACAACTCAATTTGAATGGCCGTTCTCCTGTGCGGAATACCGAACTCCACCATATCCCGGGATAAGTTTCCGCACATCGAAAACGCATTCACTCGTTCCGTGAATTTTATTCATTCAATTCCGAGTGATTTATGCCGATTGGATTTCTCCATGATTGCATCTTCACTTACACACGACGACGCTGCTGCTGCTGGTGAGTGCGCTGCCGTTAAACTTTTTACGCTCAACCCATTCGACTTGTTCTTGCAACTATGTGCAACAAAATCTAATTTACCATTTATTTTTTTCACTGCTGGTGGACCGCTTTTACCGCACTATTACACAGGAAAGGAGCCGGCAAAGGGATGCATACTAAAAACCCGGGAGGGGGCATTTTAATTCGATTCGAAGTGTAAAGCCAACATCTCCGGCCAACAACAATGTTTAGATTATCTGCCGATGGTGAAAAAAGGACACTTTTTCACTCGTGCGGGATAGCAATCCTGTGTTGGTTGGTTTTTTACGGCGCACAGCTTTACTTTGATCGGGAATGCTTCAATTTTGAGCGAGCATATTGGTCAAAATGAATCTCGATTATCCCGAAGGGATTTCCACAGTAGCACCTTATTAGATCGCAGCAGGCGGACGGCCCGTTTGCATGCGATAAACCGAAAACCGTTGCGACTTTTCGGCCACTCTGGTGGTTCCTAAATTTTATTGCACCATCGATAAGTGAAAATTCCCTTTAAATTAGATTTCCCGGACGATGCAAGGATATGTGCTATCGTTATCGACGTCAGCTAACCCTAGTAATGGCATTTTAAATGAATTCCTGGCCATGGTGCTCGATGCACCCCGCCGTCCGTCTTTGAATTCAATTATCCTTCGTCGTTTCTACACCATTTCGCTCCATTATTTGTTTCTTCTCGGAATGCGGAGCGACACAGTGTTGCAGGGTGTACCTGGACAATGCATAGGGGCGCGCAAAGAAAAAAAAAAGAGGTAAAGAAACGTTAACAACTAGCTCAGGTGGTAATTGAAATATCGGAAGAGTATCTGCAACTCGATAATGGAATTCTTACATTACCGCAAATAAGACAAAGTTTCGCCATAAATTACACGGCTGATCCTGCGAGAGATGCCTGTGTGCGCAACAAGCAGACCAACACCGCACGGACTTGATTAATGCGTAAAGTGACATTTCACTTCACATGTGCAGCTCAAATGTGTAATTAAGGCATAACTCAATTAGCATTCCTTTGAGCAGTACATTCAGGCCATGGCTTCACTTACAGTGTTTTTTTTTGTTGTTATTGCTGTTCATAGCGTGTAACGATTAATTTTACGATTTATTCATAAACTGGGTCCGCCGTCCGCAGGGTTGCCATCAACAATGTGATTATCTGATGCACATATAGGGACGGATCATGCATGCATTTGGCATTCAGCATGGTGGGCGATTAATTCGTGTTGATAAGGAATTTTAATTAATCGTTAGGTGTCCACCGTGGTGCGGTGGAACATTTTAAACAAAACTGAGCGAATATGAATGGGTTGCGGTTGCGGTTGAGGTATGTGTTATGTACGTGGGGCGAGGGAGGGGGCAGCTGGTTTTATCAGATTTGATGGAGGGAAATCGTACGTCAAAGTGTCGCAAGGTATTTGCGGTCGTTGGGCTGTATACTTCTTGAATTTGCACTGGGAAACAGAGGCAGAGGGATTTTTTATGAAGATTTAGAAAATCCAGAAAATCTAATAAGTGCATACTGACGAACGTACAATGAAACACACTTCGAGTCTTCGATTTGCAAAAATAAGTCATTGGGTGGACAGAATTGAAAACAAAGCCCGTGACTGATAATCGACAGCTACACTGAACCAAATCGCGTTGTCATATTGACGGAAATATTTTGTTAATCATTGAAGAATCAATTATTCAGATCGACAATTTTTCATTATATTTTTCGTGTTATTGAAGATTTAATATTCAAATTAAAAACCTTTTCTTTAGCTGCTGTCCGATTTCGTATTGTATTCAAACCAATGAAATTTTGTCATATTAACAAACTGAAGTAGTTAACAAAACGGTATCCTGTACGTGATATTGACGAAAATATGTTGATAATTTTTTGAAGAATCGGTTATTCAAGTTAACACTTTTCCACAAAATATGTCTTCATATTGAAGAATAAATATTCAAAATCAGTAAAGTTTCTTCAAATGCGGCTCTATTTATTATACAGGGTCCGCCAAATAACTTATTTTTTTTTGAAAATGCTATAAAAAAAACTACTGAATATTTTCTCAATTTATTTTTTAATTTGAAAGTACAATCCTTCCGGTTAATAATAGAAAATAATTTCATTCAAATGGCTGCCTCGGCTGGCCATGCAGTAGCCTACACGATCGGTCCAATTTTTAAGCACATTATCGATTGTGTGCAGCTGTATTTCACCAATGGCTTCACGAATATTGTCCTTTAAAGCGTGAATTGTCTCTGGCTTGTCGACGTAACACTTATCTTTTACGGCACCCCACAAATAATAGTCCAACGGTGTCAAATCGCAGCTCCGAGGTGGCCAAACGACATCAGCTCTGCGGCTGATAATGCGATCTTCAAAAACAGGGCGCAAAACATCGAGTGTAGCTTCGGCTGTGTGGCACGTAGCGCCGTCCTGTTGAAACCAAATGTTGCCAATATCCTCCTCTTCAATTTTTGTGAACAAAATGCAAAATAAATATGCAAAATTCGTCTCAATGATGTCTCCGAAATGTTCAATTGTTGAGAACGACGGTGAATTGATGTTGATGGCGCTTCACGCACACTTTCTGCCACAGCAGCAATTTTCTCGGGTGTACGTACTGTTTTTGGCTTTTCACGCTTTGGTTTATCGATGAGGATGCCAGTTTCTTTCACTTTTTTCACAAGATAACGAACATACGGAGCTGACGGTGCTTCTCTTCTTCCAAATTCCGTACGCAATTTTCGCACACATTCTGCAACATTACCATGATTTTCAAAGTAATGTCGCAATATTTCCCAGCGTTGTTCAAGCGTATACACAACCATATTCGTTCAGCGGAAGGATAAAACTAATTATCTGTCAAATCAGACATGAGCTAAGTGTTACCATTCGCGAAATAAGCACTAGTTGAAAAAAAAAAGTTAGATGGCGGACCCTTTATTATTCAAGCGGATGAATTTATTCAAATTAACAATTGTTTATCAAATCTCTTCAATTTGAATAAGTTTCTTTAAATCGAGGAAAACGTTTTCTTCAAATTGAAAAAGTTAATCAATTTGAAGAAGTTTTATTAAAATGTAAGTGTTTATTGTTGTGCTCGAAGTGAAAACTTTTATTCTTGTAAGTGAAGTGGTGCAGTGCGGATTAATAGTATCGTGTTCGTGTCAAGCCAACAAATAAATAGGTAAGTAAAAAATGTTTGTCCAAAAACACATTCGAATATGTAATACCTAATGATTTTCTTTTATTTCAGATGGTCGCTGCTGTGTAATTAATAATTATAAATCTATTGAAAACTTTAAATTATAAAGTATTTATTATTATCTTAATTATTATAAGTTGTTTGTAAACTTTAAATTTATTAATTATTTATTTTTATTACAATAACCTTATTATTCTTATAAGTCCATTAAATTATAATATTATTACATCATAAATATAAATAAAAAAACATGTTTTTGACTTGGCCTTGGCGATTTTATTTGAAGCAAAAAAAAACATGAAATTTAAGAATATTTCATCAATTTCAACAAAAACTTATTTGTGGAATAAACAAATATTTGACAGATTGGCAAAAAAAAAAGTAAGCGTTAAACCAAAGAAAAATTATTCATTTAAAGAAAACGACGCATCATATTGAAGAAATAGATGTAGAATTGCTGAAAAATTATTCACCTTGAATAAAGTAAGGAGTTGAAAGAAATATTTGTTCTTCAATTTGGAAAAAATACGTTACATTAAAAAAGCGTTCATTAAACTAAACGTTGAATTGAAGAATTTTTCTTCATTTTGAAAAATATTTTTTTCAAAATAAATAACATTTTATGTTAAATTGAAGAATCAGTATCCACTGAATTTTACGAAAGAATAATTAGACTCATTCAATGTGAAAAGTTTTTGTGGACTTAACACCACAATGAAAAATTTTATGCATTTCATCAAAATGACAATATTTCTTATATATAACAAAATTTTCATTAAAACAACGGACAGGAGTTGTTGACCTTATATTGATCACCGTTTCTTCAAATCTACATGCTTTTTAATCAATATGTCTACCAAATTTGGTTCAGTGTAGGCAATAACTGGCCTAATGGAACGCAGCACAAGGTGCTGCCAAAGTGTTAAATTTTGGCGTTAAAATGCTCTTCAAGACCCCAAACGCTAAATTTCCTGTTCCATTTAGAAGCTGAGCTACGATTAGGGTTGCCAGCTCGAAATGAAAACTTACATGGGCTTGATCTTCCGAGACATTTCAAAGTTGGACGATTTTATTTTAAGATTATTTTCAGTATTCTATTGTGTAAATAAGATTATATATTATATTTCAAGCTTTAAATAGAAATAGTGAAGAATTAAAAAAGAAGAGAAACCAAAACAAATTAAGTTCACTCTTCTTTTCAGTTGCATAATTTACATTTACATTTACCTATATAGCAAATTGCCTGACGGCCGGTTTTTTGAACCAGGTCGTAAAAGACTTGCCAAACAAAAATTATTGTAAACCTGAATTGCTTATATGGATAAAGTCTTTTCTAATCTAATCCACAGTAAAAATTGCAAGAATGTCTTTTAGGAAATCGACACATATACAATTTTAAGGAGTGCTTCTTGCGGATGATTTATGCTACCATTTATGGCCATATTATTCACCCCGCGTGTAAATCAGGTTCAAGTTAATTTTACACCCGACCGTTTAATCCACTTTTTTAAACCCGACAATTTAAATCTATATCCATAATATTCACTCAAAAACATGCATCCAACCCGCTGAATTAAAGATAGGTTCAACAGCGGATTTAAAACAGTTTAAACCGATTTTAGCCCGTTTTAAGCCTAACAAAAATTAAATTTGTTTGCAGTTTGTCACTTTTAAATTGATTTGATTTGATTTGTGCCCAGTTTAAAAATATAAATAAACGTAAAATGAAAATGAAACCCTCAAGCGGACGACATTTACGAAAGTTTCCATACAGCGTCGTCTGAAGGCGAGTTGGAAGCGAATGAATGAAATATTTATTTTTACTTTTACATGAATTAAAAAACCAACTATGCGAAGATTTTTTTTTTGTTTATCTGACTCGATTGGAAGTACTATAGAATAGTTACGGAACGTAAACCGTTATTTAGCGACTTTGTTATTGTTTGTGTATGTGTAGTGTGAATTTAATTTCTTCTTTTTTACACAAGCGACAAAATAATCGCTTTCATGTTCGAACGTGTTCGTCGTCAATAAAGTTGAATTCAAATAGCTATTTTGTGTTATTAGTGCGTATATACGAAAATCTAATTTTTTTTTCTTAAATATTAGATACTGGTGAGTGAAACATAGTTATTTGTTTTTCAATTATCCATGTGCAGTTCATGGTACAATGCATTATTTGCAATGTCCATATATGGCTCCTCAAGCATTCACTGAAATATTTGCCAAATTTCGTGGTGCCATATTTGGCTTTTTATGCATATAAATTGGGTAACTAGGGTTTTGTGTTTTTTGTACAGGTGAAGATTTCATGATTCCAACAAGGAGCTTTTACTCTAAACGGAGGTTTTATACTATTCCTGGAGATGGAGGGCAAAGTGAAGATGAACCCCTGGAATCAGAACCAGAAGATGAAGCAGCGGAATATCGAGAAGAAGATTTGGTGATACCCGCAACGGATGAAAGCAGTGAATATGATTCCGACGTCGTCATCTTCGCTGGCGAAAAAAGTAAAACAATCCATAGCTCGGCGTCATGATTTCCCACTTAATGCTGTTCGTTTGGATTCAGTCGGTCATTTTCCGGAATAGCAACAATCAAGACAACAATGTTAAAATGGTTATCAGTCAGGTCTTTTATATTCTGCACTAAATGCAAAGTACAACTAGGCTTGAACAAAGATCGAAATCGCTTTGCTTCCTTCCACATGTAAACAACTAGCTCCACATGTAACTATATTTTGTAATTATTGATTTTCATGAGTTTTCTTGTTTATTTCTGTATTTTAATGTCCAAATAAAGTTTTTTTTAAAGAAAACAGTATTTGTTTTAGTTGCATGAAACGCCATATATGGCATAATTGTTTTAGGTGGAAAAATGTCTTCCTGCGTATGACGCCATTTATGGCGGAAGTGTTTTTTTTTTTTCTTAAATTGACATTTAAAAAAAAAAAATTGTTTAAACATCTTCTAAGTTTTCAATATAGAAAACGAAATTGGTAAACAATTTTTTTTTCCCTACTGGATCATCATGCATGCAGTAGAGGGTTAAGAATTATTTCGCACGCAATTGGCCTACGAACAACACTGCCAGGACGAGTATGAGGACGGATTTGCGGTTGTGTTGAGGATCGTGGCGGAGGTGGTTTGATTTCATTGCACATTTCCTCGTTCACGTCTCGTGGTAGCGGAGAAATGTCTCTTTTTTCAGACGGAAATATGTGTATCCGAAAATCCACCATATCGTTATCGTCGACGCATATATTCGAGGACGAGGACGACCGGCGTTGATTTACCATCAACTGCTGTTTCATCAGCTTTCCGACAAGTTCGTCTTCAGACGCCAGCAACATTTCATACATTTCACGAATGAAGTCCATTTTTGTACCTTCTTACTGTTTTTTATTTTTTATTTCACTTTTCAATATTTTGAAGTTGGGTTTTAACTCAAGCTAAAGTACTTAAACGTCTCCGGAGTAAAGCCTAAATCCAATCGGATTAAGCGCTGTCATGTTTAAAAAAATGTGCTTATGTTCGGGTTTAACGACTGCATAATATGAACTTGGGTTTATTTTTTGGGTTAAGCTCACTTAAATCCAGGTGTAAACTTTAACCTGGTTTAAAGTGAGTGAATAATTCTCTATTTTTTCAATAGACACGGTTTTTTGGGAGATAAATGAAAGGTTCTTGGAAACAGAAGTACAAGCAGTATAAACCATAGCCAAGGTATATTGAGAACTGTAATTGCAGGCAAAACGATAACTATCTAGTCTAAGAATACTCTTACGTTCATGTGAATTTATTTTTGGTATTTTCCTACTATTAGCCGAACTAAACCTCGAAAAACAGCAATCGAAGGTTCAAGACAAAACATATTGCCGGATGTTGCATTTAAGCTCATTAATCTATCCGACTATCAATCAGTGATACCAGATCGAGGGATTTATCCATTTTTGCGGGATTTTCTCACTTAAAATAAGCTAAAAGGGTCAAAGGGATTTTTCAAACCTCATAGTACAAAAAAAGGGGATTTTACTTTTCGGTCAATTTTTCTTCCTAGTTGCTAATTTCCTCAAGAATAAACAAATTAGTCAACCTACGATCAAATTAAATATTTTCATGTTTAGAAAAAAGTCCTTCAAAATATCTGAATGAGTTCATTTTCCTTTTCTTTTTATTTCCTTAAACTGTTTCATAAACTAACATATCTGTGGTGAAACTTGCATAGTTAATGTATAATGCACTTGTATTTGTTAATAATAAAAAAGACTGAATTTAATGAAATACATATTTTTTTTAATTTAATATTTCGTGGTTTAAAAGGGATTTTTTGTGTACCTATAACCGTGGAATAACCTGCTTCTAAAGTCTGGAATCTGCTATCTGCTATCAATTCCGATACAATTCAATTTCAAGTTTCGTTAAGTGGATGAGTTCTGTCAAATTATTACCTTTTCAAATTAAAAACATTTCAAAGTTTTAGGAATTTGAAAAAAATATGTTTTGCCGAGACCTTTTGACTGGACAAATTGTTTTTAACCGGGACTCTGGACACGGCTTAAAATATCTGGACAATCCCGGTAAGTCTTGGCCGTCTGGCAACCCTAAATACCGTAGCCGTTCATCAAAGTGTAAATTCAAAGCGCATTTGTACCCCCCAAGCACTTTGCGTCGATTTCTCTCTTGAAACGGAAGGAGACAAAGCATGTGATGTGACACAAAATAAATTCCGCAGATTACAGGAGAAATTCATTTCAAAAGTTAACCAATTCAATGAGTGAACCACTACAAAATTAAAAAATTAAATAAAAAACCCCTCTCGCCCACTAAACAGTCATTAACCTCAATGTTTTGCCCGAATCAAATCAGCATCTCCAAGCAAAACTATTAACTTCTCTGGCAAAGCATCAGCACACAGCTCAACATTTCAATCAACTCCTTAATCCTGCAACCTGCAGCAATCACTTTATCAAAGCAGTGCAGCCATACCCTCGGTAATGGTGTGAAATGCAATTCAACCACTCGCCAAGCTAATGGCAATCGCAAGGACCATTTTGTTCTGCCCCATCGAACAAACACCTTTTGAACAGTTGATTCCTATTTCCAGCGCACAACACCATGTTCTATGGGAGATTACCAATTTGATGATGCAGTCTCAGCTGCTACTGCTCCTGCATCCTGCGCTTGATATCAATCAATTTCCTCATTTTAATCGATTGAATTGCTGTAATTTACTTCGCCTGTGTTGTCCTTTTTATGGGTTCTTTTCTTCCGGCAGCGTAAGCGTCAGCGTCACTCTCCATCTGTTTATGTGATTTTATGGCCACTTTCGATTCGTATAGTACATTCTTGGGCGCTCCATTGTGTTGAGTTGAGTTCATCTTGGGTTATCGCTGGCGAAGACGAAGACGATTACATGAACAGGTCTTTTGAAAGGTTGGCAATACCTTGGTGATTGTTCGCTTGCTAAATGTATGATGGGGGGGGGGGGATGGATAGATGGGTACTGCTGCATCTCGGGTTAGATGTCTTTACCATCGGAGCGGTATCACAGAGAAATTTAATTTTATAGGTGCAAGATTGAGAGCACTCGATATTGAACGGGGGCGAGCAAGATGGCAGTTGATTACGTAAAGTGGAGCGTAATTGGTTTTTCTGTTCATTTGATTTGACAGTAACGTAAGGACCTCGTGTGTCGAGTTGTTTCGGAAAGTTTGTTGCCTTGAAAGGGGGTTGGCCGGCAAAAATAATTTAAGAGGTCCATATGGGTCCATACTCCAGTTGTTGTTTGAGCTGTCATTTTTCGATCCAATCCGCAAAGAGATCTACTGATGAGCGACCTGACAACGAATGTGGAAGAAACCGATCCCCTTCGTCACCACAGTAAAGTTCAACTCGGCAGTGCACTGCCGCCGCCATTACGAGTCGAACCTCCGCAAAAACGCGCTACACTTTCCGAACAGTGTAACAGTCCGATGGCAAACATACCAAGCAACAACCCACCCACCCAGTTGCGTGATGGAAGTCTACTGCACGCAACAGCGGTATTTACAAAAGCCGTCCGGAAAAACATTTCAAACAACATTTTCATGGCCCATTCAGTGCGACACCAGGCACCGCTAAAAGTTGACATTGTTAGCACGACCCGCCATGCTAGGCTTTGTTCTCCTCGCATTTGGAACTGCTGCAGCAGTAGTGGCAGCGGACTTTGGTCCGCTCCACCATGACCCGCATTTCAAGCCTAATCGCACCGTAATCGTTCAGCTCTTTGAATGGAAATTCAGCGACATCGCTCGCGAGTGTGAGGACTTCTTAGGGCCACGCGGATTCGGGGGCGTTCAGGTAAGTCCGGCCGGACTTGTGTGATTTCCTTTGTTCAATTATATTCTCTGTGTGTCAGGTGTCGCCTGTGAGCGAGAACGTCGTGCGGAGGGACTTTGCGCGACCATGGTGGGAGCGATACCATCCAATATCGTATGAAATTATCTCACGATCTGGGAACAGGGAGGAGTTCCAAGCTATGACGCGGGCATGCACAGATGCCGGCGTGAGAGTGTACGTTGATGTTGTGCTAAATCACATGGCTGCGCCACGAAATGGCAACGTAAAGATGGACGATGAGGATGCCGATGACGACAAGGAGGTCAAGGAGGAGCTGATGGAGGGGACTGGGGGGTCGAAGGCAAATGCGACTAGTCGGGACTACCCAACGGTGCCGTACGAACGGCAACACTTCCATCGGCGATGTGACATTGTGGACTTCACGGACGGACACCAGATGCGCAATTGCGAGTACAAACAGCTGCCGGACTTGGACCATTCGCAGGTCTACGTCAAGGGCAAAATTGTGGACTTCCTGAATCAGCTCGTAGACTTGGGCGCAACGGGCTTTCGTGTAGACGCAGCAAAGTACATGTGGCCCGTGGATCTGAGGGACATATTTGCCAGTGTCAAGGACTTGAACACCGACTACGACTTTCCGAGTGGAACGCGCCCGTTCGCCTTGCAAGAAGTCATCGACTTGGGCGAGCAAGCTATTTCCAAGTAAGCCCTCGTCCAGTGCTCTCACAGATAACTGCAGTTCTATCCTTTTTCAGAACGGAATACACCGGCTATGGCGTGGTCAGCGAGTCCCTGCATTCTGCGCAAATTGCAGCCATTTTCAAGGGCAGAAAACCACTGAGTGCGTTGATAAATTGGGGACCCGCCATGGGCTTCCTGCTGTCGTCGGACGCTGTGGTTTTTGTTGACACTCACTACAACCAACGTGGTCATGGCCTCGGCAACGCTTTTGCTGGTAAATCTGAGGTGCTCACCCATAAGGAGGCGAAAAGGTACACAATGGCTGTGGCATTCATGCTGGCCCATCCCTACGGCATAAAACGGATTATGAGTTCGTTCCGATTTGAAAATATTGACCAAGGGCCTCCGGCCGATGAGGATGATGCAATTACATCACCGGAATTCAACGAAGACGATGGCCAGTGCAGCGAGCAGTCGGGGTGGGTGTGCGAGCATCGCTGGAATGCAATCGCAAATATGGTTGCGTTTGCTAACTTGGTCGCTGGCGAGGGGATCAATAGTTTCCAGAATGTCGGGCCAAATCATGTGGCGTTTTGCCGCGGCAACACGGGATTTATCGCATTGAACAATGACCCGGAGGCGGACTTGGATGGGATTATGTATGCATGCCTGCAGCCCGGTGATTATTGTGATGTGGTAAGTGGCAGTCTGGCAGATGGCGAGTGCACCGGCAAGATGGTCACTGTGAATGAGCAGCGAATGGCCAATGTGTCGCTGCCAGTCGCCGCGGAACATGGTGTGGTGGCTATTTATGTAGCTTCGCGGTTGGAGTAGGAAAAAATTGGTACGTCTTCTCTTTCCATTCAACTAATTTCCTGGTGCTACTCGTAAAATATAAATTCTTTCGCACCCTACTGTCGGGCGGTGTATATTTCTCTGGTTATCTGAAATTGAAATCAGCGCTGGGGCCTGGTATCAAAGCAAATAACAAACGAGGCGAACACAGTTATAGAAGGGGGAGTGAATAATCGACCACCCTGTCCGAGGTGACGTAGTTTCAACACCAATCAGCACGCTTTTCCGCCGGCTTTGTCCTTTAAACAATATGAATTGTTTCCGGATACCTTTTGTAAGGTCGCAACGATATTTCTTTTCAACACCAGCACTACTACCATTTCGATGACTCATTGTCATGCACCGGACGCAGCCCGAGGGCTGGGGTTTGAGTTAAAAATTCAAATTTCCTACGATTGACAAATAATCAGCGAAAAAGGAAACAAAGGAGAATTGAAGTTAAGAGGGAAGGCTGTGCTGGCATCGTGTTTGAGTTGAGGTGTAAGCTACCCTATGTTGGAAAGCACAAAATGCAACTAACACATTGAACTATTTATTTGAGAGAAAATTATTCCAGAGCGCGACATTTATTTGGATAAATAAAATAGAGGAATATGCTTTTCCTATTGTAGAAGTTACATAGCCCCGTTCAGGCCGAAGACCTCACTTTCAGAAGTCTCTCAGTGTTATGACGTCTGATGTTTGCTTTTTTGTTCCAAAATTGCCACCAATTGTGTTTGGTTTAATGTGTGTACTAATGTTTGTACAATGATGGAAAAAATTATCATAAGACCACAAAAATTGCATTAAACTTCGAACGACCAGCAATCAAGTCTCATACTGCTCATAACCACAATAATTCATTTTCGAATATAAACACCCGTGAAGACATATCTGACATATAAACAAATATCAACTCACCAATAGATTTAATAATATTATTTAAATCTGAGTCCAAAAGGTAAGAAACGTAACGGCAGGCAACGACTCAAGCACACAACAGACTTGGCCAGGGCAATCAAATCAAACACTTTTAATTTTGCACTAGAACACTGAATTGTAACGAAATTACTCCCAAAATAAAGTTAAACCACTAGCTCTTATTAATATATACAATTCTGGACTTAAACTATTACAATTAGCTAAAAAAAAAACTGATTAATTTGTATGAAAACGATCGCGAAATTAAAATAATCGCGCACTGCACTGACTTCTGACAAGTGGATGGTGTGGAACTTGATTAGGCTGCAGGCACAAGATGCGTTCCATTTCCCATAGCGGAGACATTTTGGGAGCGAGGGTATATTTGCATCGTTGCATAAAAAAGGTGCAAGTTATTTTTATTGAAGTACACAATGTGCTATATATGTGGGTATGTGTGTATATTGCATATTGTTGGGCGACTTTAAAAACAATTTTGTTAAAGGGAAATTGTGGAAATTTGTAGATTATGAGTGATGAATGAACGATGAATGTAGGTAAAGATTCATTTTAGGTCCAGTTTACTTATTTTTGCATCGATAGGTCTTTTTTGGTTTAAAGCCTGATCTGTCAAAAAGAAGTTCGTGTCTTATTTAAGCTCAGACACATGGGAAATTCAAGAAATACAGTTTAGTAAATTTAAAAGCTGGCTGATTTGATGTGTTTCAGTTCTTATTTAGGTGGGTTGATCACGTGAATAGTTTTAGCAGTTGACGTCTATAGAGGGTTAGCCAAAAAATCTTGCAACGAATTTATCGACTGAGTACCAAGTAGACAATTAAGTGACTGTCATAAAAAAGTGACATTTCATAAGAACTAGGCTTCTTATGTTCAGTTAAAATATAGTCCAGATAAATCTAGTTGACTTAACACAACTAGAGTTTCGAATGTGCCTTCTGTGTTTCAATTTTTCGATCAGATCGCGATTTTAAGCCGCTTAGTATATTTACAGTCAAACTCTAAGCTAAGAATAAACAGCTGAATAATATTTTCACAGCTGATAAGTCAATATCCCAGTATTAACAAACAACTTTCACAAAGTAAGCTATCCAGCAAACGTCAGATTGTATTCACAAAGTTGGCATATCCACTGTGTAACCGGTTGGCTTACTTTATTAAAAGATGCGGGGAAAATTAACTATCCCATAAGACATAAACAACTCCAGCGAATTTTGGTTGACACTGACGTAATTTCAATTAAAACTGACATCACTTGTTTACGAAACTTTGGGAAACTTCTTTGACTTACATGTTTCTGACAGTTTTGCTGCTTTTTTAAAGTTTTCTATATCGATTGCATAACCAAAATAACGATATCAGCGTCACGGAGTTTTGTCTGATATTCGACGTCATTTTAATTAAACTTGACGTGTGGTTTATAAATGTAGGGTGACTAGTTTTGAAAAAATATTTTAGGGCGCTTTTAGCGTTGTCTTCATCGACTATTGTTGCAGCAGACATGTCTTGCCTTTGCGAATTTTATACGGAAACTTCTAGCGAAAACATATTTCTGACAGTTACACTGTGTTTGACGTTGTTTTTAACGATTTGCATAACAAAACAGCATGAATTTCCTTAAACTCGAAGTGAATTTTAAAGCGAATTTACCCTTTCAAAAACATAAATCTAAGAACTTCACTGTGATTTCGACGTTAACCTTAGAAACTGCAGGAATGCCTCGATAGCATTCCGTGGTAGGCCACACTGCGCCCGATTTACCCTATACCCAGTTGAAGACAAACAAACAAACAACACCCAGAGATACAGGAAGCAATAAAGTCTGATTACTAAAAGTGCGAAAGTCCGTTTGCAAGAAAACAAAACTGTCACAAAAAAAAACCCGAAACACGAAAAAAAGTAAAAAAATAAAAAGAGACTAACGGAGAAACACCTCCTGACCATGAACCAGTTTGAAATGAAAGGACTCTAAGCTTATTGCAAAGTGTGTCCTTGCCGATGATGATGATGGAGGGATGGAAATGATTATGGTTTTTTGAATGATAAAGGTAGGCTGAGGTGGGGGCACATTTGGAATGCTCTTTCATTGACAGCCACCTGGACGAGGGCCGTACATACCTAGTGATGAAGACGACTACAAAGAAAGGCCGAAGAGAAAAAATGACCTTTCAGGCTGCCATCCCTAATAATGATTTTCTGTGTTTGAAATTGATTTAACGGTAAGTAGGTCATTAAAAAGTGCTTACAGCGAATAATGTGATGGCAAAGCGAGCAGTTTTCTGTTTTTTTTTTTTTTTCTTCTTTCAATTCTCTTCGTCTTTTTTCGGTTTATTTCTAGTTACTCCCTTCTCTGTGGGTATACCGTTTCTTTAATTCGATTTGCGCATGATGGTGAGCCGGTTAAAGATTGGATTGCGGGACGGACTGAATACAGATAATAAAGGCAAGGAAACTTTCGTGGTTATTTTTAATGGCACAGAGGGAAAATGCGAGGAGATCAAACCCTTTGTCGAAGGATTGAAATGGAAATTTTGGGGTCGAATCCAGGTGGGTAGACGGATTGATGCGGCGACGTCGATAAAGTCACTTATGACGGTGCTTAGTTGAAAATAAAAGCGTTTGATGGATATTGTGGGAAGAGAGAGATTCTTGCAAGTTGTTGAAGAGGGTGGTTGAGTTAGGTGGTTACTTCACCTGGTCATTTGTTTGAAAAGTGTCCACTGATGAATGTCATAGTTGGTGGACGTTTCTGTGACGCATTTGTCTTCCCTGCGTCTATAGTTTGAATAGTATTGACGGAGGGTTATGAGGTGAGTTTAAAATGTGTCGGAGAAGCCAGCTAAACAAACGTATTGAACTGAGGCACGGGAATGTACCGAGAAAGTAGAGCAAAGCACGAAAGATGGGGAGACTAATGGAGGCGGTAGAGTGCTGGAAAGACAAACTTTAAAAAAATGTAACTATTAAAACAGTTTTAAAGGAGTATACCCGACCCAAGAAAAAGGAGACTGAAGGCTGTGGTGCTGATGGTCTACTTTATAAGAGTCAGGCACGTTTCACAAAAGCGAACATATCAATATGTAGATGGCATCCATGTATTGAAGGCCTTCTTGGAGGGCAGCACCATTCCAATAAGATACGTAAAATAAAAATCAAACATAACCAGCCTTTAAGAGGGTCGCAACCTTAAACTGGATAAGTTCTACATTCGCAGGGAAGTCAGACACAAAACTTACCAAACAGTGTGCGTAAAATTCTTGTGTAAAAGCGACTTTGAACTAGAGGACTAGCATCAGCCGTAGGTGGAAAGATATTTACACGACTGGCAGTACTGCATAGAGCATCTTGCCCGAAGGAAGATGCGAAAAAGGTCAGCCACGCTAAAAATATGGAGACAAGGTGACCTACTGTCTTGCGCTCGAAGAAAAATGTAAAAAGGATCATTGGATTTCTATAAAGCAATCCGGTAGACCAATGATGAAGTTAAGTGCGGGTGATTTGAGTTTGAGGTCAGCACAAGTCTTAAGGGTGATCGAGAGACTATACCCTCGTTGGATCTTTATCGTAACAAGGGGGATTAGCAATGACGTATAAGTGTTACTTCAAATGAAGACTCAATTGGCCCCGCTCTGCTACAAAAGCCTTGAGTTTTTGAGGAAAGACCGCTGCTTTCCCATTAGAGGCAGTGCTACTTGTGGACTCTTTAAAATCTGATGCTACAATTACATCAAGTCTTCTTGTGAAAAACAGAGTTCAAACAAATAAACTTTTGACCTTTTATAAATCAGACTTTGTGCCACCACAAGTATTTGTATAGTCTGTGTATACCTGGCGAACACTTTACATAGGAGGAGACGCTCAGGGACGCGAAAATTTATCCAAAATGTTGGTCTAATCTGGGTAGGTTTTTCTCAGTTTTAAACAGTTCATGGGCACTTTTGCTATAAACTTCAATGATCAACAACCTCACGGAAATAATTGAAAATCACGAATTGCAAAATTTTGAGGTGCAATTTACGAATTATATATTCATCGTAAATCACAACTATTTTGTCTTGGATTGATACAAAAATTCGTAGTTTGACATTGAAAACGGCGGAGAATACAAAATTCTGTTTGTTGAAATTTACGATTAGAAGTATCAATTCGAGCTTCTTTTATTTATTTGTAGTGATTTGCGAGATTGTTTGGCGCAATTTACCACTCCAATAGGTCAATTTCTCAAACATCACTTTACAATCTCAAATTGCAAGAAATATTTGGTGATTTACCAACACATGTGAATTGAAATCATAAATTGACTCACAGAAATCGTAGATTACAAAATATTTTTTGTAATTTCCGTGGAATCAACTACCTGATGTGTGGAATCTTTTTATGTACAGTTCATAGTCCATATACCTATCGAAATCCTTTTTAATCCTATTTCTTTATGGATGAATGTACGTATCGGTATTGCTAGACAGCTGCAATCATGAAGCCAAATCTCCATTGTTCACATTGCGTGTCTGTGTAGAGACAGGCAGTCGGTATTCAATCTTTGCTTAAAGCAGTCGAGTTAAAGTTGTTTAAGTACTAATTCGTATTGATAGGTTGTGTACTTCTAATTATAAAGCATTCTGGAATATTTTTTTTAAGTACCTATTTAATGATTCCAAAAACGCCGAAGCATATAAATCTGTATTTTTTTCAGAATGTACATCTCGCAATTAGGAAGGAAGTATAAATTGGAATGGATTCTAAAATATGGAATCGAGAAGAATTTTAAAGGTTCGTATCAATGTCAAGTTCATTTAAATATTTTGTGTGCATTTTAAATTTCAGCATAGACCAAAAACCATGCCAGACAAATCCCGTTGTGTCAGGACGATATGGCGCCGTATGATTTGCTTGGATATCAGGAGGAACAAGAATTATAAATGCGACTATAAATATGTATTCAAAATTTGTAAATCACAAGATATAAATTGTAAATAAAGAATAAAGTTTTCAAATTTCACGACAAAACATTTTCAATTTAATACGGTGATGCCTCAAATCACTACTCAAGAAACGTTTTTGTCAAATTGCGATCGGTTATGCCAATATGTATTTCTCGTTGCGAATAAAAAGTCGTGAATTAGTAAATCCTTAGCTAAGCTCTAAAACTAGAGAAACTTTTCGTGATTCTTCGCTTATTTTTCTTGATTTGATCTTAAAATTATTTCCGTGCTCACTGTAAGAAGAGTTAGCTTGTTTTATTGAATATCCATCTCAGGGAACCACAGTCGTCAGTACGAAATGACAACTACAGTCTACTTCACAAATCCTAGCTTCCCATTAGGTATGTATCCCAAGTAGAAGTGACTTGACAGCACAGTAGTTCACTTTTACACCTTTGTATTCATGTGTTCATGGTACTGCTAGTAAGCTGCTAACAGTGCCATTGACTTTCAGCGAGCGGGAACTAGGAGAACTAAATGTGGAGACACACAACCATTGACGAGTGGAAAAGTTTTCCTGCGACACCTGGTGGATAAAAAAGGAATATATGTAGAGACCTATATAATTTTGACGTCCGCAAAGGACTTGGAAGGAATACGTGTGTTTTTTAAGAAAATTAATTATTTATCTATTAGAAAGTTAACCAACTAATTTAAAACGAGCTTAATCTGCAAGTCTAAGTACTACTTGTCCGAAATTTGTATAGTGTGAGTCAATGCATCTGGTAAAACTAGCACAAAATTCTGTTCAAATTAGTGTTGAATGTAATGTAAACAAATAATAAATTTGCTTTTGTTTATATATTTTGGTTTCTTTTTATCTTATAAAAAGTGTGTTAATTATGATTTTTACAGATTTTCTTGCTTTGATGATGGAGGATCCAGACAGCTTAGAAGTTTCTAAGGTTGTCACAATATCGCTCTGTGAAGTAATTGACTATTTCAGTGGTGTTAAAAGGTCTATCCGGGAAGGCGAAGAAATAGTGAAAGCTGACTGGATACATAAGATTGGCCTCTCCCCACCTCCACCTGTAGATGAAGTTACTGAGCTGGTGGTAGCTGCATCATCATCATCAATTTCATTAAATGTTCTGCAATTTTCATTGCTAAATTCGGAAGGTTTAGGCTGGGAAAGGCTCCTTTCACAAGTTTGGTTCTATACTGAAAACCATCCCGAGTATTCGGTTGCAAAATGTCTTTATCTCTATAGTGACGACTGCAAATGGAAAAACATTTGGGAAATTTAATGAAAAGAACTTTAGAGTTCCGAACTTCTTTTGGAAGATGGTAGTTACAATGTATTTCCATCTTTACGATATGAATTGTCTTCTGCATTTTCTATACAAAAATACAAACTTAGTATTCGCTTTTATATCAATACTTATCGCACTCACTTTTAAGATATTATTTTTCTGTTATAAAATGAGTTTTTTGCTTATATTAAATGTATATTTTGAATTTAGTACATAATTTCTCACAATAACTTCTCGATTTTTCATAGAAATACATTCCAGCTGACAAAATCTATAGCAATCTACCGATGCGAAAATTTACCGCCAGGGGTTAGCCTCCATTCGTCAATTGACTTATTTTATATGGACTTCTAGTAGCCAACTTCACTTCACTCTTCGAGTGAAAACCCGTCAGGCAGTTCAGTTCCAATCGAACATCGAACCATAAAGATGTACAGACGTACAGAATCGATAAGTAACGTAGAGTCAATTACAAGTACAGATATACAAATAATGAAGATTTAACCATGGTCGGGTTTTTATATATTTTCCCGACTCTAAATAAACGCTGTTTCATTTCCCGATTATACAGTAATGTTTCTATATTTTTCTTAGTCTAAGTACTTAGTTCCGTAATTTATATTTTACTACTGTGATCTCAATTTAACCAAACCCTTAACACAAAACAGAAGAATTTAATACGAAACACAAAACAAGTGAACAGCTGTTAAAAGCAAGAGGATTGGTGGCCGGCCATTGTAGTTCACACGCATTTACAGACAAGGATTGAAATAACAAAAACGAAAATGTAAGCATATGAGTTTTTGGGGTAGACGTACGAAAGATGTCCATTTCTCTAAATTCATTCTTCTCTGTCCGCGAGTGTTAACTATCCTCCGTTCGGACTTAAATAAATAAACTGCATAAAGTAATTATAGGTCCCTTTCATTCGTCACACAAATAAAAACACACAAAACGAATGGTTGTAAGAAGCTAGCCTGCGGTACCTACATGAATCTGTTTCGCTAAATATTTATCTATGTATTTATTTATTTATTATCTCTGTTTAGCTAGTTGTTCACACTTTTCTTATTATAATAAAATAAATTTAGATCCTGGTCCTCTAAAACTGAAGTGACGGCTGGATTCACTAAGAAGTCATTTGTATTAGATCTTAAATCTACATGCTTAGAAAGATAAAATAAGAAAATAGTCGCATTTCTCATGATGGATAAAAAGGCTACATGGAAAAGAAATACGTCGGTACAATTGACTACGGTTCTAATTTCAATTCCACCGAAGATTCACCTCCCGCGATATTAATTATTACTTTTAGTATTCATGGGATTGAGCGACACATGGTAGGTTTCTTTTTTAGCTTATAAGTAAATAACTTAAGAAAGCTATAGTTGTTTTCGATTTATTTTTCAAAATAATAAACATTCTAGAATTTATTTAAAATCACTCAGTTAGAAATATCCTTCTCGAAGGATTCAAAAAAAAAAAAACGAACGCCAACTTGTGGTTGGCTTAACTTGTTCGTACTTTAAATTGAACAATCGTTACCACGTTATAATTATTATATTTTTTCTCCTCGAATACGTCTTCACAATCTCGATTCCAACTTAGAACTAACTTATTCTAAAACGTCTGGCAGTGGATAGACGCATGTGCCATGCCCAATATGCTGAGTCGTCAAACCAATGCGGCGCGTGTATCCGGTGTCCAGTGCATAAAGTGCATATCGTGGGAAAGTGCTGATGCGGTTGAAACTGGGTAAAAAAAAAGACTCGAATTAAATTTTGAAACAACAGAAACTTTATTAAACCCTTTATGCCGGGATACTACACACAGTTTGTGTAGTTCATCGCGTAACTTTTAAGACGATCATCGTCCAAACGATTGTATGAAACGACGTCGTCAAAAGTTTGCTTCGTGTATCATCACAATCGCATCGTTCGGTCGTGTCGTTCATCGTTTTTATTTAAAACAGTTTGAACATGACTGTAAACAAACTCTAACACCTAAAAAAATTAAAAATGTATGGAAATTGTTTTTTTTTTTTTTTTTAATCTGTTTATTTTTCTTCGTTGCCATTGATTGACATGGAATTGGGCATTTAATGCAAAAATAGAAACGAAATGCTAGGTAGTAGAATCTTTATTTATTTCTTAAGGGGCGAATTCTAAAAAAAATCAATGAATGCAATTTAATAATTGCATTTTTTTCTGATTGCATTGAAAATGTATGAAATTATGGAACAACTAAATGAAATTCATTTCATATCCCAAAAAAGTGCAATTACCATTTTTTTTTGTTTGCAAAGAGTGCATTCTTTTACAATTTGGATGAGAGTGAGTCGCCTCCAAAGAGAGCATACTTATGTGTCTTCCTTTAATTGTTTTTTTATACTTCTCTCACACCTAATTAAAATTGAAAAATGCACCAAAAACGATAAAACGATTGTAAAATAGCAATCGTTCAATCGCTATCGTTCAATCGTCTGTATTTGACAGTTCAATGTGTTATACGAAGCATTAGTGAATCGTCCAAAACGACGTCGTCCACACGATTCAACCATTTTAGTGATATACGAAGCAATACAATCGTCGAAACGACGTCGTTAGACGATCGTCGTCTTACGCGATGAGAGCCCTTTATTTATAGCCTTACATTATTCGCAATTTTAATCGGCATACATAGTGTCAGCGATTTTACATTTTTCTGCGAATGTTAAAATTTTGGATGGACTACTTATCATTCTAGAAAATTGACCGGATAAACGTTTCATATTGGTCGTCAACCGCTGGCGTGTAACTCGCGTGTCTGATCGTGTTAACTCACTCTATGTAGCTTTGCTTCTTTTCCTAGATGACGCTCTTTTGTTTACACGTTACAATGGAAATTGTCTCATCGGACAAGATGTCGCTCTTTTGTTTGTATGTTTCTATGGAAACGAATTTTTTTTTTTTAAATTTAATTTATTTATGATTAAATAAAAAAATTAAATAAAAAGTATATGAAAATGTCATTTCACTAGCAGTCCATATTTAGTATGTCTATGCACACAACAGAATACACCAGTTTATAGCAGTTTATAACAAATGTGACTGTAAAGTGTTTTATTGCGGATTCGTCTACTTTACTTTGTTGAGAAAGGCGTTCAATAAAACACGCCTTATGTCAACAACAATGCCACAAATTTTAAGTTTCTCAAAAAAAATAGTAGTTCCATGTTAACAACTCTGGCAAGTGCACCATTAGGCCAAGGCCACGCACTGAGTGGCAGATCGGCAAAAAGCAGAGCGGCAAGTGGCCATTTATTAAGCGGCAATTCTTGAGCGATTAGTTGTGAAAATGTCGTTGTCGAGTGCTAATCGCCGCAGTCTTTAACAAGAAAGTCGTTTCAATAATTATAGAATAATTTTAAGTTTAAAAAATAGAAGATTTGGTGTTCATCCAATAAACCGAAAGAGATCAGGCTATGGCGAATTCCACCATTTGTATAACAATCTTCGACAACATGAAGATCGATTCAGGCAATATATGCGTATGTCAATACAATCATTTTGATTGATTTGCTGCTAGAAAAAGTTGGTGCCAAAATTACAAAACGAAAGAAAGCAATTTCTGCAGAACAGAGGCTTGTTTTAACATTAAGGTAAATTAAAAAAAAAACGTTTATTTTCCATTATTTATTGCTCCTTTGCTTTTAGTTTGTTTAAAATCATTTTTTGGAACTCTCATCTGAGCTGAAGTTCGTCGATTTCATTAAATTTTTCAATAAAAGGTAATAAACTTTGCCATGGTGATTTCGCTCAGCAGTCAGCACCAGGGTTCGGACTTTACTCCTATCGGAGTAGATCTACTTCGCTTTTCGCAACATCTCTTAAATATACTTCGGCACTCCGCTTGGTTAACAAACTACTTCGATTTTTGTTCTATAGATCGATCAGAGAGTATTTATGTGGCAGCACTGATTATCAAAGATTTGATTTTTGAAATAAACTGAAAACTCGTGAAAGTTCGTTTTTTCTTGTGTTGTTTTTTTCTTATTTGGTTTGCCGACGAGTGAAAAGATTAGCAAAGAAAAATAATGGCAAGATATTTTGCAATTGACTTTAAATTGGCAAAAGCGAATCAAATCCGTCCACAGCACATGCAATATGCAAACAGTTCTTAAAACTTAAAAGTTGTTTCTATTTTTCAAAGACTTAGTAAAGTTTTGGGTATTGAGCATAAATATTGTCGAAGAATTCATGTTTAAAAATTTAATAGAGTACCTACATGTTAACCTTAGCTATTTTACCGCACAGTAGTGCAGCGAAATGAATTTAGTAAAAAACTAATTCCGAAATAGATTAAATATTAAAACAGTTGAAAATCTAATTCTGAAGATGTTTATTGGAGAATCGGAAAGATGTTTATGTTCCACCGTCAAAAGTCCGAACCCTGGTCAGCACTACACTAAAATAATAGAACAGAATTAAAAGCCGAGCGACGCCGCTCTGCCGCTCAGAAACGTCACTTGCCGTTCAGCGACCGCGTGGCCACAACCATACAATTCCATATATTTTAAATTTTTTTACCCGCTCTGCCGGACTTGGCCTTAGGTAGCGAGGACTTTTATGGGTCATGTGTACGAATTTATTAGTCCATTCAAAAAGTCCATAGGAAGACACATAGATGGCGTTACTAGAATTTTTTCCGTATAATTTTTATTTAGTACTAGCCCTCAAACGACAAGTGTATAAATTTGACAACAATCTGACTATTGATTCGTGAGTTATAGCATTTTGTGTGAAGCAAGTTTTGTTATTGAAAAAGTGGATAAAAGTGAATTTCGCGTTTTGATAAAGCATTGCTTTTTGATGAAAAATTGAGTGGAAATCAAACAATGGCTTGATAAACATTATCCGGACATTGCTCCATCGAGACAAATGGTAGAGAAGTGGATTGCTGAATTTAAACGTGGTCGTACCAGCACAAATGATGCAGAGCGCAGTGGACGCCCAAATGAGGCTGTTCAGAAAACATAAAAAAAATCCACAAATTGGTTATGAATGATCGCAAATTGAATTGACCACGAGCCAGCTGGTATTGTAAAGATATCAGATGGTAGAGTTTTTACCATTTTACACGAACATTTGGGTATGCGAAAGATCTGTGCAAAGTGGGTGAGGCGTGAGCTCACAGTCGACCAAAAACAACAACAAATTGATGCTTCAGAGGAGTGTTTGGCGATGTTAAACCGCAATAAAATCGAATTCTATCGTCGATATATGACAATGGATGAAACATGGCTTCACTATTACACCCCAGAATGCTTGCTGGGAAGAAATTTAAGTCCAATGATGAAGTAATTGCTGAAGCTGAGGCCTATTTTGACGAGAAAGTGCAATCGTACTATAAAAGTGGTATCGAGAGTTAGAAAATCGCTATAATCGTTGTCGTCGCCCTCGAAGGCAACTATGTTGAATAATAAAATCGAGTTTTGTCAAAATTTGTTTTTTTTTCTTACTTATCCTACGGACTTATTGAGTGACCAGTTAAAAGAGCTTTGCTCACAAGACCGAAATGAAAGCCCAACTGCAAGTTCTTTGTTTTTATTCGCAGCTAATGTCCACAGAAGATAGAATAAGCCCGTGGACCGCTCGATCTCTCAAAATCATCACTCAAAAGCATAACACTGATTGATTATGGCCAGTGGGCTTCGACTCAGTAAATAATGAGCTGGAGCGATGGGCTCCCGGTTCGACCCCCCAAAAAAACACAAAGGTCAAATGTAATAAATAAATGAATAATGTGCTGGATCACTAAGCGATGGGTTCCCGGTTCGACTCCCACAATAACACAATGGTCGGTGGGTTTCGGCTTAGTAAATAATTTAATGGACTACTAAGCCATGGGCTCCCGGTTCGATCCCCAAAAAGGCACAAATTAAATATCAATGTTGTTTTGGACTGCCTAGTCCCTCAGGAAAGTCTGCCAAGCTTTCGGGAGTATAACTGTCTTCAGAAATCTACCCAATTCAGCCATAGAACTATCCCAAAATCAAATGGTTCTGCCAAACTCTCTTTTTAAACATAATCTGTTACATATTGCAAACTGACAGAAGAACGAACGCTAATTCCATCACTCAGTGATTGTTTTGGGCATAAACACTAAAATCTATAACCACATAATTCCATCCTCATCAGGAAGCTCCCAAAAACCACCGATATCATCATACAACCGAGTTAATTTGTCTTACAGCAAAATAGCATCGTAAGCTTTTATTGCAACACATTACTTTCTTATCCACTGGCCGCCCTCTGAGGGTTCCAAATATAACCGCAGTTAATTAAAACTCTCCGCAATTGCCATCAAAACTATAACCCATTTCGCAACCGCAATCTACAATAAACCCCAAACACCGTCTAATATCCTTAATTGCCCATTTTCTCTCAATTAATACATTCGAAACGAATTCTTTTATATTAAATATCAGCTTAACGGATTTCTCGACCTACATACGTACTAAAAATTCCGTAACCCCTCAACGGCGCCATTTAATTTGAAAATACGCTTTCAGGGCATTACAGGAAATTTTATGATTATCGTCGTTGCAATGGAAGAGAAACGCTCCCGAATCGAACGCCTTCGGTGGCTCTGCTGCTTTAATGAATCCTTCATAATACTGTGACACTGGCTATGTTGGAACGACTTTCATTGTTTTTATATCTTAATTTTGGTGAAACAATTTTTGGGAGGCATTTTAGGGACATTATCTTGGGATTCCTTTCAACACTTCCACGTTGTTCGGGATGTCTTGTGAAAAGTCCCATCAGAAAGTGGGATATTTTAAAAAGAGATTATCCCTCCTTTTGTTTTGCTTTATTTTTTTTTTCTCAATAAAGATACACTCCTCATATGTTGGATGATGACAACGATTCGCCTTGGTATATAAGACACTTTTGCGCCAAATTGAATCGTCTTTTAAGAAACTGACTGTGTCATGTTCGGGTGCCATTTAATTTGTATCCCATTTGTGCAGAGGATTTTGGCGTGATCTAAATTTGAAATAATGACTATTGGAATTGAACGGAGGTGGCTTTATTTTAAGGGTAAAAGGACGAAATGATTGTGGGTGGACGGATTTGGAATGGCAATTTATGTACTTTATATGGAAAATTAGGACAATGAATGTGCCAGCGGATATCACATGTCCACCAATTGAGCGGCAAAAGGCTAGAGAAATTGGACAATTATTTAGAATAGGGTTTTAGGAGGGAAAACGAAAATCTCGGCATTTTCGTGGAAGGGAGCTCGCTGTACTCCATGGAAGAGATGCTGACAACTTTACCTATTTGGAAATATTGAACTGTCCTGCATATTAGAGCTGCGCTGTATATTTATTGTCGAAAAGAAATTATAAGCTCAATTTATTATTAGAAAAAATAAAAAAACAAGGCGACTTTCCTGAGGTGCACAACTAGGTACTTTATGGGGATCAGTGTATAAATAAGACCACTTGGCCTTTTGAATCAAGTGCCGGCCCTACCTCCTCGTGATGAATACCAACCGACCAACAATATGTGTCTTCAAATAAGAAATATGGAAGTGTGAAACAGCCTAGCATAGTCGTAGCGACATTTACAAGAAATTCTATATTCAAAAATTAAATGCCAGACGCTGTTCTTTCAGGCCATAATAAAGATTCCATCATCCAAATTTATTTTATGTGTTTTATTCAATAATTGAAGAAAAAAAAGGTCTTAATGAATCACCCAATATTTTGATACTTTTGACAATTTTCGACTACTTTAGCTGGATAGAACTTGTGTTCTGGAATGTGAGGAAGTTTCTCAACTCGGCAGCAGTCCTTAAAAAAGCGAGATTCCTAAGATTAACATTAATTCACATGACATAAGTTGAAACATTTTGGTGATATGTGAAAGAAGATGGTTGGTTTGAGGCTAGAGCCCGTTTTAAAAACTTTTCTTCTCAAAAACCGACTCGAAGGTCCGCACGAATATTTAATGGGACTACCGCTCATAGTACAAAGTAGAGCGAAATGATTTTGACTGCCGGATTCTGTAATAGAGGATGACAAATCAGCATTTCGTCTGATGACAACAATGAAAACTTCTATACATACAGCCGGGACAGCTTTTAGTGTACACTGAAAATAAAATATCAGGTAATATTGACAAAATTCGATTGCAAAATTTCAACAAACATTTTCAACTGGAAAAAATTGTTGTAATGATTAAATTATCAATTTCAACGATATTTTGTCAAACGGATAAAACATTTAATACAAAACTACTTTGTCAGATTAACAAAACACAATTTTCAGTTTAATAAATCGATATTGTATCAATTGAACAATTTTATTGTTGAATTAACAAAGTTTTTGTTATATTCATTAAAACAGAACCAAAGAACACTTTGAAAAACGCATGCAAAATGTTTCTTAGCCAAAAACAAAAACCACAGATTATAAATACTACAAACATTCTGTTGAAATGAACATTTTTGTTTGCAGATTTGACATTCATTTTGTTGAATTAATAACACAAGTGTTGAATGGAAAAAAAAAAAAATTAAACAGGGTAATCAGTTTTAGTTTGTTAATGTGAATAAAAATTCCATAAAAAAGTGAGTTCCACATTTTAGAAGTACCTAAGTAAATTCGTTTATGAATGAGGACAGGAAGAATGGAAAACATGTAAACGACCCCTTAGAAATAAATTGGTAGGAATTGCAATTTGGTAATAAAGGATTGTTTAATATACATTTGATTATCTTAAATTAAATAGATCAAATTTGACTTTTTGACGCTTTGTTCCCGGATTCTTTAACCGAGACTAAAAGGCGTAACTTGCAATAGTGGAGGAGATGACTGCATCTACATCGTTGTCGGTGTTAAGCTAAGGTATTTGGTATCATTATTATAGTAATGGCCTTTTTTAATTATTTAGTTTTATATTTATGCATATTTTGATATTTTCTATGTAAAAATAATGTACCTAATGTAAATTCTATAGTTCCTTTTTTTATTAAATCTAATTGCTAAACTTATTTGTTTTGCGTACTATTTATTAATACCTAATGCTGTCTATGTCCACATAAGGATTTATTTGTTGAATCAAGAAATTAATATTATGGAACTGAGATAATTATTCTATATAACCAGCAATATTCTTATACAGCTCTATTATGTCTATCAAATATCAATTATTTGATACTTGATAACATCAATCAATTCATCGATATTTTGGTATTAGGTGTATCAATTGATAATTTTTACCCCTTTGTGAATGCTGATCAAAATATCATTGAGAATGGGTTCTGTTTTGAAGTTTGACGTTTCTAATTTGTTGTATTCGAAATTTATTTATTGAAATAACCATTTTAGGTATGGATTGATCAAAAAACCAAAATCAGAGAAAGAACTTACTTACAACAAAATAAGAATGACTGCAACTGGTAGTGGTTCAAGTAGCATAAGCCGTATGGTAGCTTGTTCACTTACACTTACTTCATCATAGTCCCCCTCAAAAAATAACTCTACTGATGACATTTCGGTCTAAATTCGTTTTTTTTTAACAATTAAAACAAGGAAATAAATTTGATGTTAATAGAAATTTTTAACTGCCCGAATATTTGATACGTATCAACATGAAATTTGTGTTGATGAATATCAATTTTTTTGACAACCGTAATACCAAGTTTATAGTTAAAACTATTCACAATAGATTTTAAATCTATTACAATTCGCAATTCGTCAAAAATGTTGATAGGTTGATAACCCTAATATCGATTCATTCATTTTGTTAATACGTATTAATTACTATCGAATATAGTGTTGATATTTGATAGCCATAATAGTGCTGACAGATTCAACAAAAGACAACTTTAGCACTGACAGAATATTTCTCTAATATCAACAATATTTGCTGTTAATTTAACAAAATGACAAACAATTTCGATGGCATTAGGTATTAGCAACTTTGTTTGTGAAGTTAACAAATAGATAAAGGTCAATTGATAAATTTCTTTGAATTTTGGTAAATTTAACAAAAAAATTACATAGGCACAAACAAACAATATTTTTTTATCACAACAAAAGTTTTAAGACAAGATAAAACTTATTAAAATGCTGTCATTTTGTTGTACGTATATTGACAAAAAAATTGTTGAATCAAGCCTCATTTCTGTCAAATATACCAGGGTTTTGTTTTCAGTGCAGCGGCTTATGGAGGCATAGTCAATCACGGTATTGGGAGGACTTGAATGGTTAAATAGGCTCAAGAGCAAAAGCTTTATGCATGCTATCGGGAGCCCATCTAACTATCTGAAAATGTTTTATTTTTACCTTTTTATAGGTGGCGCTTTATTTGCGTAACTGACACAAAATTATTTGTGGAGCTTTATTCAACAAGTAATGTTATCGGCGAGGTTTCGTTCCTAGATCTACACGTTTACAAATGGCGATCCAGAGCTATGCTCCACAAATTAAGCGAGATAGAAATAGGAAACTGCCTTCTGAGCCCTTATTTCTCGGTGTACAGTGGCACTACAAAATCCAAGATTGTCATGGTCTTCCGAGTTAAGTCAGGCAATGCGGTCTTGAAGCGCGTTTATGGGCAAATATGCCTTAAGAACACGAAATGTAAATGGCGAGATGCTTGCCGAAGAACGCACATCGACCTAATATTAGATGACACCCTGTTTCCGCTAAGACCTACCAAAAGTTCACTTGGCTGTCACCTGTTAGTCGAACTAATGACCAAGAATAATATGGAAATCAACAGTCTTAGCAGAAGCTGCGACCCAGAAGAAGTCACTGACGTGATTGAAATTTCTTGCTGGGGACAAAAAAAAGGGGAAAGATTTGTTACGGCCAATGGTGTTTTCGAAAATATCATCAAACAGCCCTTGTCAAACTTGGGAATACGCTAATACTGACCGTTCATAGACAAGTTAAATTGTTCGTAAGACTTAGACGAACCTCGAATGTAACTTATATAGTTGTAGAACAAAATAAAGCCAAGCTCCCTATTGGAAAAGTCTTCGAATTGTTCCTAAATTTCTGAATATCTCAAAGATCAATCTTTATGGGATTTTGTGGGCTTGACCTGCTGTCAAAAATGTACGGAAATCCACTCACGTTCTATTGAAATAGGGTACTTCTTATTTTGTCACCACTACGCACGGTTTACAATATATTTTGACTGTGGCTTAAGCTGGCTTATTACCCCATGCAATCCAATTAAACAAAACTTCATTATTTTGAAATTTTAAAAAATTATACTAACTTTAGCTGGCTCACTCCTCATGCAATCCTTTTCAACGAAACGTCATCACCTTAGAATTAAAAAAATGTACTTGGCTTAAGCTGGCTTACTCCTATGCAATCCTATTTAACGAAAAATCATTAGGTACTTTGGATTTAAAAAAAAAAAATTCTCCTCCTTCAAGAACTACTAACCCCACCCACCTCATGTTGTCACCACACATCCGTTGACATTATCCAAAAACTACACAGCAGCCTTGACTTTTGCGTGCGAGTCACCAAAATTCGCGCCATCAAGGGACGACGCACCGTAAACTTCTCAGCCATTTAGCAAGCGGTATATTAACACGCCATTGACACGAATTGAACGCTCCTTTGTCGATAGATGAATCAAGAACTATATCTGAACAGCGCTCGCATGTTTATTCGCATTTTCTGTTGAGTCATTTAGAGCCGTGTCAATTGTTTTCATAATTTCTTATCGATTGTGACACATTACCATTCCCATTCAAGTAGGCACTATCCCCGTGACGTACAGCAGCACAACTGCCAAGCAATCCTCAACGTTCGCTTGACTTTCCCTCTACGTCTACTCCATCCACAATCCACAGCACGTTCTGACTGCGCAGAATTGCCACCAATACCCACCACAATCAGTGGTGGAAATGTTCGAAAATTACTCACCCCTACAGTAGCGTCCGCAGTCAAAGTCCAGCATCCTGATAAACACAAAACTCTTTCAATTCCAACCGTCAGTACGTCGATGGTAACCGCACCGGTTGCACCGTATAACTGAGCAGTATTGTGCTGGTATCCTTCATGTTACGTCGCGTATCCGGTGAGATTTGAGGCGATTGGAGTTTCTGCAAAGTGCGCTAACGTCTGCCGATGGGTTTGAATTATTAACAACCTGGGCGAAACATAAAATAAATTTCGTGATCCTTGCCTTTGTTGAGCCTGCGAATGGGGCTTCGGTCAACAACATGAGGTGTCTTAATCGTATCGAGAGTGTGTTCTTCCGGTGCTTTGTTGGCCGTCTTCCTGGCCGGGTAATGTGAATTTAATAACGTGTATGTGAATTGGTGTGCCAGGTGTGTAAATCAAGTTTAACAGCCAAATGATTCCTCTTGGTCTTAAGGTGGATTGCTTCCGGACCACAGGATACACCACGCGCTGACTGGGTGAGTGAGTGAGAAATTCAATTTTCTGTTAATTAACCGAAGCCTCATAATTTGTGTGCTGGTGGTTGAAATGAAATTTCATTATTGTTGCGAGCTCTCTGTTCCCTGGCACGGGAAGCACTTTCTTGCTTATTTGCCTTAACAGTTGATTGGCGTAATTATTTCGAATGGGGTTGGGTGCGTGTTGTTTTCTGCAATCAGAGCGAGATTCCTAATTGGAACACCACCAGTTGTCATGGACAATGGAGAGGGTGGTGTTTTCCTGGAGCTGTCATGAGAAATACAAGTTGCCGTCGTGATAATTTTTTTAGATGAAGATGGGGTTGTATACTTCAATTTTCAATTTCAAGAGTAAACTCGTTCGCTCGTCGAAGGATGAAAGAAAATTGAATTGGTTTCCTTTGTGATCGCAACGGGAAGGAGACACACACAATGTGACTGTCATCATCTTCCTTCGGTCTGACATTTCCCGAAGAGTGAACGCAATAACATTAAAGAACAAGTTAATCTGGGATTATGTAGGTCAGCATTTCGGCTGCTGCGTGCTAACCTTTTCTTTTTCCTCCTCCTCGGATGTATTAGTACAGGTCGGTGCGGATAAAATTCGCCTGCTCTAGGAAGATAGGAGAGCAGATCAATGGACACGCATTGGCATTAGGGAAGTAACGTGGAAGTTAGTCGGATTTCAGGGTTTTCGTGTCACTCTGCGGCGCTGGTGGAGGACGATTTAGTTATAAGTACTGGTTGTGGTATGTGGATTAAGAAAAAAAAAAAAAAAAAAACCCCACGACCATGAAAGTTGGAATAATATTTAATAATTTGTGTGGTTCTTCATTGTGGGACATGTTTGAATGGACGTCTTTCTCGGGTAGTTCGAGGCTGTTAATTTGCGATTAACCAGATGAGGGAGTAATGAATACGAATTTCATGCAAATTTAAAAAGTGGTTGTGGCGCAGCACAACTCATGATCATTTCATACCGAAAAAAAGTCGAGCTTAACTTACTTAGCTGATTCCCATTTGAAATTATACTAAAGTGTTAACAGACAAAAATAAAGCTTACAATGACACAAACTTGTAAGCTTGTGACCGCCTTGTGGAATGTGTTTTTACCCTACCTACTTCAAAAAATTCTATGTAAAGGTCCTTGTCCTAAAACTGCCGACGACTATAAAATGGAGTTAAGTGCAAAGAAATACAACTTTTTCAGAACTTCGAAAAGATATGCACCATCTAATATTTTGTATGGAAGGCTATGGGCTGACTTTAGCTAATACACGAACCACTCATACCTCCAATGAAAATGAAATGCAAAGAAATGAAATTCTTTAGAAATGTTAGATACCTCGATCGAAACCCGATTAAATTTGATTTAACACCTGTAAGAGTAAGTTTTGTATATAGCAGATACATGAACCATTTCCAAGCTTTTTTTGCTGCCTTTTCATATAAGATCTACCAAAGGTTATCAATACCCTTGTAAGGGCGAGCATTGCTTTCTGTGCCTGAAGTCAGACTTATTTTTTCACTTCGTCTCCAGTTAGGTATTGCGTATTGGACGCTATCAAAAGTTGATTCAAGCATTTCTATATTTTATCTAGTTCGGGAACTTGTTCTCCGCATTGTCGTTTCGAGTAGAAATATAAAGTTTAAGGTAGAAAGGATTGCAACTCTTTTCCAGACGCTTTCCTACTACCGGTGTTTCAAACCAGAAATAGCCTAAGAAAGGTTGAAGGATTCGCTTTATATAAATCACATTCCTGTAGGGGACAGTGATAGTATATTGGCTCCTCGCCGTCGTCATTTACAGAAGTTGTATATCCATCTAATCGAGCAAGCTGTAGACAAACTTGTTAGCAAATTTTAGACAAAGCTATACTCTTGTAGAGAAGAGTCTTTAACCTCAAAGAGGCTTGATCCACATTCTAACCGCTCTTAAGGCTGTAAAATGGGTCCACAAGGACCAAGGACCTCTACCCACCCGTAAACCTAACCTAACCTAAGGCTCTAAACAAAGTCCTGTACATTTTCGATAACTTAATCGAAATTGTTGTGTATGCAACTGACGTTGCTTCGTACCATGATTAGTGAAATAATACAAAGAGCTTTGGGTAAGAAAAGTCTCTGGTCAAAAAAAATTAGCTAAAAAGCGTCAAAACAGACCGACAGCTTAACAGATGAACACTTCCATTTAGAAAATCATCAGAAGAACATTTTTTGCTGCATACCTTTACTTCTAAACTTTGAATGGTCTCCATAAACTTGATGGTATGTTTATTCGTTATAACGTATATTTGTGTTTTTTTACCCATTTTCGGTGCAAAACAAACAACAGAGTTACCTATGGAAATCGGCCTTAAACCAACAGGCTTTTTCGATCCCCTTTAAAAACTAGTAATAATAAATGTGGCACTCACATCGGACGTCATTTGTTTTTGTTGGCAGTCCAATTCTGTAAAATAAACGGGAAACATTTTTAGTCTTGAATAGAATGTGTTTTGGTGAAACTTATGCAAATAAAAAAAATAACAAAACCAACTTGCCAGCATTCACAAATCTAAATTCGGACTTCAGCAACAAAAAATAATCTGCCCCATTAAAATGCGATTTTAATTTATATCGAACTGATAAGTTTCTCAAAATCTATTGAGTTATAATTCAGTAAATGAGATTAGAAATAAAAGTAGAGTAACAAAAAAAAAAAAAATTTATTATATGATTTAATATTGCATACCAACTATTATCTGTCTGTTCTTAAATTTTTAAATGATTTTGGGACACGAACGATGACCAGCAACTGAAGTTTGGATAAACAGTACATATCCTGAGCTTTCACTTAAATAAATAAATAAATGTTTGGCGCAACGTTAGTGGTTGTTTTGATTTTTGGGAGAATGGAAGAGACTCTATAATTTTATGGCGAGTTTGAATGGCTGAATTATGAATTCAAAACAGCTGTACGTTCGAATGTTTGTTCGCCAGAGGTGGCGCAGTGAAAATTCGTTTAAAATATTATTATGGGTTATGCGTTATCCTGGGATCAAATTTGCAACTCCTCGCTCAATATAGTTCAGCACTGTGCAGTTGGAGTATGTTTGTAATTTATTTCAATTTAAATATTTTGGTATTTTCCTAATATTAACCCAGAGCTGGAAATATTTATTGGACCAGGGCCGGAATCGGCTAAGGTGATAGTTGATTGTCGCTTTTTGGACTATCGGTTTTGATTATCAACTCTTCTTTGATCTGCGTAAAGCGATCACTAAAAAGTGATTGATTATTGGCAGCACTTATGGCGTTTTTCATTGAAGATCCGAGAAAATTGCCCCAAAATCCAGAACTACTCTTTTCAATGAAATTCGTTGGAGCACTTTTGTAATAATGGTCGACACCATATGTGAGATTTGGTTTTCTGCTGCTATTTTTTTTTTTGTAAATATGAATGTTTTAATAGGAATCAATATATTTCAATTTAAGTTTACATTTTGCACTCATAATAGTATATTTTCGGATCACATAGCGAAAAATTTGTTTCACAAGAAATATTTCAATCTGACATTTTGCAAGTGTGTGTTGGTGAGTTCAGGGCAATTCTTTAAAAATATCCCGGACACTTCTGTTGTGTTAAGAATTGACCTTGAAGTGCCCTTTTTTCAATGAAACATAGAATACATAGAAAGAGCACTTCCAGATTTGCTCTTTTCATAGAAAGAGCAATTCTTTTCTTCAATCCATTAGAGTTTTAAACGTCACTTCCTTGCCGACGCTGTCATTCCGAGCAGCTGATGTGTGTTTCTTTTTTGTTGTGAAAAATGTAAGTGAATTTGAGAGCAATAATATGTTCACAAATTACAGTAAAAAAAAAAGTATACGCACAATAAAAAATCTCTGAAAAAAAGCAGTCCCAAAACTAACACGAACGATTTCGCTTTTGATAAGCGAAATTTTTTAAAAATCTAAAATAAATACGCAATAATAAATGCTACCAATCAAAAATGAATATTCATTTATATCTTGGAAGTTCCAAGATATTTGCTTTATTTCTTAGGTTTCTTCTCAATAGTTGGACATTTTTGTAATTATTTTCTTCATTTGTGTAGAAAAGTTCGAATGAAGTAAACAAACATTGCACTTCACGAATTTTCAAATTTCACATAAAGTAATTTACATTTGATTTTTTTAATATATTCCTTTTTCACTAAAGTATTTAATTTATTTGGAGTTGAAGCATACTTATGAAAATGACACAAATGTATGAAAGCGGCACCTAAATAGCTGTCACATGAAATTGATCTATAAAAGCGATTGTCAATTTGATAATCAGCTTACGTGGACATAAAGCTATGATTTCGATTATCACCTTAGCCGATTCCACCCCAGATATAACCGCATGGATGCTACGCTTAATATGTTGTTCTTATATGCAAAACATCAAATCTGGCTACTTGAAAGCATGTTGGTCCAATAAAAATGCGGCAATTTTCAGAAGGAAAACCGATATTTAATAAAAAAAAACTAGCATCTCCTTATAACAAATATGAATGTTACTACTACGTCCTAGGGATAGCCAACTAACTCCAATCAGACGCAGGGAAAAGTGCGGATTCAAATAATTTATGTAACCTCATCAACTTTACCTAAAATATAGAATTTTACAAGGTTAATACAAAAATTAATAAAGATCCAAGACACTTCAGATTTAACTCAGGTTTTGCCTATCAAAATATTGACAAAATGCCAATTCGCAGTGATTTGTTAATTCAGACAACAATTTGAAAGAGAAGCATCAGAGTCAATGCATCGATCTATCTTTAGTCAGGTGAATTATGATTTGGGGGACCGGAATTACTTCAGCGATGATTACAGCGCCGAAGAAATTTCACTTAGAAAATTGCGAGCTACCGGTATTGTTTAATCTATGTAACATGGCGGAGAGGGAGGATATATTTCATTTCATGGGAAGATGTCCAACGCTCAGGGAAACCTTTTTTAAGTAGATCTCAATAAATCCTAAGCAAGCTCAATGAACTGAATGTGACTCATCTGTTCGCGTACTGTAAGACAGCCTTGACTTAGAATTCTATCAGAAAGTTTTAAATTTTGATAGAAACTCTGACTTTTATTTTACTAAACTGAAATCTGTAATAAATAAAGAACAGAAAAAAAGCTATTTTTAAAAAAATACTGTTAATCGGCAGTAATCAAATAATTAAAAAAATCTAATCTAATTTGTGTAACCACTAGCAGCCTTATTTATTAGAATTTGCTAAAATGCCCCTAAACATTTAGTTATAGTTATGCAGTGTATTAATATTTATACAGTCAATCCCGCTTAACTGAAAAACCTGCTTATTATCACTTAAGTGAAAAGCTCGGGTATCTGAAACACAATTCCTTAAAAACATTATAGCTTTTCATAGAAAAAAACTCTGCTTAAATGAAACAAATGAAAATGTAAACACACCTACCTACATGAATCGAAAAAAAAGGCAAAAAGTAAGAGCAGGCGTTGAATGCATCTACTTTTTGCATTATTCATGCTCCACATTCCACTTTTCCTCTGAAAATGACAATGACAGATGTAAATTCTGGCGACATATGCATAATAATTTTTGTTTATTTCAATACCTCTAAGTCCAGCTCCTCAGAAATTCGTAGTCTTCAAATTTTATTAATAAATACTGAAATGTGATTATTTTCAATATTTTTTGTTAATAAATAAATGGATTAATTTTGTTTCGTTAACTAACTTAATTGATAAAAATATATTCATTATTAATACCAATTCGTTTTGATGAAAAATTTGCCCATTGTTCGCTTTACTGAAACTATTTTTCAGTTATCCGAGGTCCGCTGATATTTTTCATCAGTTCGCTTAACTGAAAAACCCGGTTAATTGAAACTGAAGTCAATGTTTTTTGTCATTTAGCAGCTTAGGTTAGTTGCCATTTGCATATTAAAGCTGGAAAATTAGAAAAATAACGTTCGAAGAATTGGCCCTCCATTGCGCATGCATAATGTGAATCAAAACGCAATATTTTCACACATTACCGAGGAAAAAATCTTAATAATCTAACACGAAAACGTCGATACTTATGCATCTCAATTAAAAAGAGAAGCTTTTCTGCTCAATAATGTGACTATTCCAAGTCTATACAGGCACTTAACAACCTCCAAGCGCGTTTAGCTTATACGAGCTCTATACAACGTTGAAACATTTTTTTAAATAAGGTTTATGCGAGGCATTTTAAAAGGTGCATAACTTTATACACTCTTTATAATATACGTTTACAAATAAGGCTGTAGATGTTTGCTTTTTAAACATACAGCAAACCTTTCTGATTACAAATAAATAAGTCCCAGTCTTTTGACCCGTAACCGAATGCGTTCCAGGCCCATCCAAAGTTAAAACTCCGCACCACGAAATAAAATATGCAACAATATTTTGCTGCTAGCACTTGAGTTTATCTTGGCATATTAAGGTGTGTCCCGACCACCGAAACATTTCAGAAAAGTTTCTGAAGCAAATCGGACAGATTTTATAAACATTTATAAAAGATTTCTGAAATTTATTTATTAACCACCGTATTAATAAACACTGCGTAAAAGTTATCAACTCTTTACTCAGCAGTTACGTAACATTTTTGTATGCTATCTGACGTCTAACAGCTAACTTACATTTGCATATTTGTTTATTAATAACAAATATGCAAAGATCTAAGCATTTCATAAAAATTGTTTTGTTTAACAAGTTTTTTCGAAATAAATATGGAACATGTAGGTATTTCATTGTTTATCAAATGTTTGGCTGCTTGGACATACCTTTATAGAACGAGGAAAAACAAAATAACTCGGAATTCGAAAAAAAATCAATTGATTTTTTGTGTTCCATTTTTAAGTCTGGCAACGTGATTGTGTGGCTATCGTTTACAGGCACACCAACATTTAAAAATAAAACAAGCCACCTAGTCGGAAATAGTAGAAATTATTTTCAGATCATGATTCGTGATCTCGATGAGAAGCAGGATCATGTGCTGTTGTTGTAGGTGCATGTACATCGATGATCTATATGGATCATAGCTGATAATAAAAAACAGCTAAAATACAGGTAAAATTCGGTCCTGCATTCATACCTGCAACGGCAACAAAACTACACTCAAATAATTCCCTACTGACTTTCTGCTAGATCACGTTCCCATCTCATAAATCAGTCAGTTTTACTATGAAAGGCTATTTTGTTTATAATAATTGCTTCTGTAAATTTTAAAAGTAAACAAAACAAAGCCCTAAATTCCTTAGTTCAGATTTTATTCATTATCCCTTTGAAAAAATAGCCTTGATGGACTTCCAATATACGACAAAAATTATTTAATTTTTTTCCGAAATATCTAATATTATTGAACGAATTAGGGCGGAACAAAGTTCGCAGAGTCCTAGTTTCTCTATCAAAGTAACTAGTTTGTCCACTGAAATGACTCGAAGACTATAAGACAGGGATGGGACTTGAGAAAAGCGAAGCGGTGGTAGATTGCCTTAAAACAAGGTGGTAGAAAGCAAAATGTTTCATGGTAAATAATTAATTTATTTATAACCAATTAAAGAGTAATAATAAAAACAAAAAAAAAAACAGGGAAATAAAATAAACATAAATCAGTCATTTCTTATTATTAATTTAAGTAATCTTTAAAAATCTTATTTTTCGTTCAAAACAAACAAGATTATTACTTCGTATAGCAACCGTCTGTGAATTTATATTTTATTCCGGAGGTTTAAAATCTTCCCCGTTCCCCAGAAGTTCCTTGGCAGATCATCTTAAATTTAATTTACCTTTTACTTTTTGTAGGAACCAAGAATTTAAGCATTTTCAATTTTATTATAATTATTTATTACAATTATATTATTTAAAAATTAAAAGTTTTTGAGGTAAACTCATCAATATAAAAAAGAACCACAGAAAAAGCGCCATAGATTCAACTCATCATTAAACACAAAAAGTCAAAACATAGCTAATGAAATATTAGCGCAGTAAATGGTAAACTGGGCTAGAAGTTTTTGCTGATGCAATTCTCAGAGAAAAATACTGATAGCTGAGTGTGAATGGGTAAAAGTATAGGCTCAATTTTTAATTTAATACAATGATGGAAAATAAATATTATTAGCGAATAGCGATGAGTAAAAGGTGGTAGATTGCGAGTTCAGGCTGGTAGAATTTCAGAAAGTGTAAAAAGTGGTAGAAATACCACTTAAGTGGTAGAAGTCCCATCACTGCTGTTAAACCTATGAAAGTGAAATTTGTAACAAATGTAAAAAACATATTTTAGGCTCTTATTTTATAACCAAGACCAAGGCTACCTTTTGAAGTCATCGGAGCTATGCCATGTATTTAGCTAGTCGTATAGCGATGATTAAAAAATAAGTGAACCTAATTGTAACAGTGAAAATCACATCCAAGCTCCGTCAGTGGCTCACGCATTCACACAGATAGATGCCCACTTTGGTGGCACTACAGAAAAAAACTGCAAAAAACAAAAAAAACTGCTCTGTAAACACTGTCTGCACAATTAAGAACAAAGTCTTTCAGCTGTTCCTATTGACAATCTGACAGCTGCCCAAAATTTGTTTTATGAATGAATATATTTTACTACTTAGTCAACGAAGATATTTTCTCAAAGGTAGATTTTTGTCTTTTAAAAATAAGTGAAATGGTAGTAGAAAAATCGGGACTGTGATGACTGCACGTTTAAAGCTGCCATTTAAATTCCCTCTCAGTGCTGAGTTCACTAATTAAAAGACTCCTTCGACTTTCAGCTGTGTCAAAAAGTTTTATTCATTTGTTAGGAACTGCTGAAATGTCAAATTGTTTATAAAATTATATTTTTTGTTCAAGTATTTTGGGTATCATTGTTTTAACCACAAAACCGACTTAGCCTCAGAATTTATTTAACGAAACGCTTTTTTTTTCTTTGCTGGGAATTTCTATACAAGAACTTAAGATCTAGATAAGCCACGAAATTCTTGACTACATTTCTCAGCAACACCTCCATGAACGTCAAGTAAAAGAACTGTTTACGTGACCAATCTAGGGCAATACAAATTCAAATGCATTTGTTGTTAAGCTGTCAGACTTACGAAACTAGAGTTTTGAACTTTCCCCTTGCCTTTTATTTACAAAGGTGATTGATGAGTTTCTCAAAGTCAAAATATCAAATACTTATTTCTAGAATTAATTTTATATCTGACGATAAGAAGATTATCCTTTTCAAGTTTCATCTCATCATCTTGGTGGATCATAAAATCTGTTAAATCAGTTAAATCAACCCTTTACATAACTAGTATACTACTTTACATAATTCCAATACCCTTTATTGGATAAAATTTATTTCTGTTTGGGTTATTTATAACTGACAGACCCAAATCATGACGTCAATTTGACATTATTTATGTAGGCAAAGTGCCCATATCCACACTTGTAATTATTTCGCTATTAGAGTGACACTTTGTCGTCGCTTTTAAATGCACATCGTACTTCAAGGGGGGAAACACTAATGGATGGTTAAGGTGAATGACAGACAATGTTGGCAGTTGAACTTAATTAATGGAAATGGATTTTTCAGCATAATAATTAAGTGGGTTGTGACTTTTGAACAGCATAATTAGTTGCTTCCTTAAGTTAGATCAGACAAAGTTTATTTAATGCTCTACACGTTGCATGATTGTCTATACCTCATTTTTCTAGCGAGAATTTTTCTTTAAAATTTAATACTCCTCCTTCTGATCCTTTTTTATTACGGCATATAATTTCCTTCTTTCTAGCAGTATGCCAATAAATCAATTGCAGATATAAATATAAAGTTGATTGGATTTAAAGCCATTGGTCTGTCCAAATAAGTCTTTTCCAGCTTAACTGTAATTGATGATGATTTGGCTACTGTTAAGAAATTCAGTTACAAGTATAAAAATCCCAATTGAAACGAAAAAGAAAATTAAGAACAACAGACATTTGAGGGTCCCTGCCGGTTTTTCCTCACAAATCAACCAAAGCGGATCCATGGCTTTATTTTGAAAAGTAACGAATGATTATTCGATACTTGAATTTTTCAGCATTTTGATTTTTTGATGGATTGATATCGTTTTCTGAGTTTTTAGCGAAGCAGATTAAGACAAAAAACCTGTAATTGCCTCATTATAGCAGTTCATAATTGTTTCTTTTTCAACTCGCAAAAACCTGCACTTCGATTTGCAGTCATTTTTCCAAGTGCCTGCCGTCAACTTGCATTTTCATTGTTGATTAAAAAGTCTTTATCTTTATAAAGAGAAAAGCTGGCGAATAAAAAACTAGTCGCCGACCTATCCCTGTTTTATACAAGGTACTACAAAATAACGTCTCGAAATGTAACAACAAATGACAACAGCTGGCGAACAGAGCAACTTTTGTTTTTGTAAAATAAGAGGACTACAACAATTTAATTTCAAAACTACCGATTATCTGCAAGTATCTCTCTGGAGTTATAGGTTTGCCTGTTAATGAGAGAATGTTGTTCAAAAAGAGATCAATGCAAGGAAACCTTGTACGTAATATCTTCCGCAATATATTCACCATAATAATGAAGCGGGTTGTGACTTTTAAACAGCATAATTAGTTGCTTCCTTAAGTTAGATCAGACAAAATTTATTTAATGTTCTACACGTTGCATGATTGTCTATACCTCATTTTTCTAGCGAGAATTTTTCTTTAAAATTTAATACTCCTCCTTCTGATCCTTTTTTATTACGGCATATAATTTCCTTCTTTCTAGCAGTATGCCAATAAATCAATTGCAGATATAAATATAAAGTTGATTGGATTTAAAGCCATTGGTCTGTCCAAATAAGTCTTTTCCAGCTTAACTGTAATTGATGATGATTTGGCTACTGTTAAGAAATTCAGTTACAAGTATAAAAATCCCAATTGAAACGAAAAAGAAAATTAAGAACAACAGACATTTGAGGGTCCCTGCCGGTTTTTCCTCACAAATCAACCAAAGCGGATCCATGGCTTTATTTTGAAAAGTAACGAATGATTATTCGATACTTGAATTTTTCAGCATTTTGATTTTTTGATGGATTGATATCGTTTTCTGAGTTTTTAGCGAAGCAGATTAAGACAAAAAACCTGTAATTGCCTCATTATAGCAGTTCATAATTGTTTCTTTTTCAACTCGCAAAAACCTGCACTTCGATTTGCAGTCATTTTTCCAAGTGCCTGCCGTCAACTTGCATTTTCATTGTTGATTAAAAAGTCTTTATCTTTATAAAGAGAAAAGCTGGCGAATAAAAAACTAGTCGCCGACCTATCCCTGTTTTATACAAGGTACTACAAAATAACGTCTCGAAATGTAACAACAAATGACAACAGCTGGCGAACAGAGCAACTTTTGTTTTTGTAAAATAAGAGGACTACAACAATTTAATTTCAAAACTACCGATTATCTGCAAGTATCTCTCTGGAGTTATAGGTTTGCCTGTTAATGAGAGAATGTTGTTCAAAAAGAGATCAATGCAAGGAAACCTTGTACGTAATATCTTCCGCAATATATTCACCATAATAATGAAGCGGGTTGTGACTTTTAAACAGCATAATTAGTTGCTTCCTTAAGTTAGATCAGACAAAATTTATTTAATGTTCTACACGTTGCATGAATGTCTATACCTCATTTTTCTAGCGAGAATTTTTCTTTAAAATTTAATACTCCTCCTTCTGATCCTTTTTTATTACGGCATATAATTTCCTTCTTTCTAGCTGTATGCCAATAAATCAATTGCAGATATAAATATAAAGTTGATTGGATTTAAAGCCATTGGTCTGTCCAAATAAGTCTTTTCCAGCTTAACTGTAATTGATGATGATTTGGCTACTGTTAAGAAATTCAGTTACAAGTATAAAAATCCCAATTGAAACGAAAAAGAAAATTAAGAACAACAGACATTTGAGGGTCCCTGCCGGTTTTTCCTCACAAATCAACCAAAGCGGAACCATGGCTTTATTTTGAAAAGTAACGAATGATTATTCGATACTTGAATTTTTCAGCATTTTGATTTTTTGATGGATTGATATCGTTTTCTGAGTTTTTAGCGAAGCAGATTAAGACAAAAAACCTGTAATTGCCTCATTATAGCAGTTCATAATTGTTTCTTTTTCAACTCGCAAAAACCTGCACTTCGATTGCAGTCATTTTTGCAAGTGCCTGCCTTCAACTTGCATTTTCATTCTTGCTTAAAAAGTCTTTATCGATTTTTGCAACCAACCAAGAACCAACGTAAAGAAAAAACCTGGCGAATAAAAAACTAGTCGCCGACCTATCCCTGTTTTATAGAAGGAACTACAGACTAACCCCTCGAAATGCAACCCACACTTGACAACCGCTGGCGAACAGAACAACTTTTCTTTTGTAAAATAAGAGGACTACAACAATTTAATTTCGAAACTACCGATTATCTGCAAGTATCTCTCTGGAGTTATAGGTTTGCCTGTTAATGAGAGAATTTTGTTCAAAAAGAGATCAAGGCAAAGAAACCTTGTACGTACTAACTTCCACTGTAAGTCCCAAGTCCGCTGCCAGACAAGATGTCGTACATATTATCCTTTCCTACTTCTTACGCTGAAATCTCATAGGATGACTTGAACGTCATGCTTAAGGTACACCTCTATGTTTTTTTCAAGAGCTGGTAGAAAAACTTTATGCTGGCGGACTGCTAAAAGTCGTCAAGTCACGTGGCGAAAGTTGATGGCTTCTTCCCTAGGTCCACCTTTTATGTCACACCCCCAATTCGGTGGATGAGACTTCTGTCTTCTGTTTCTAGGTTTTTTTCACCGAGCATGTGCAAACAGTGTCCTACTGGTACTAGGCAGAAAAAAACTAAAACCAAAAGCACCAAAAAGTAGGTTCCTCTATACCCACACTTCTACCTGAGACCACAACCACACATCGGCTACATTCAAGTTTGTCATTACCTAAAACGCTCCGCACATTCTTGTGCAACATGTAAAAACTCCCGAATCGAACTAGTTCAATCGCACTTTTTAATTGCACACAAAAACCGTATAGAGAAACTTTAAAGTTTTTCAATAAAATCCGAAACATCACGCTCCTCGGTGAGAGTTTCTGAAACTCTCAGACGATAAACCCAGTTTCTCGTTTACTTACCGCAAATACTCTCGACTTTTCCGCAAATACTCTCAACTTTCCCGTCGCGTATCGACATCTATCCCATCGGCCATCGTACATCCCCGGCTTGGAACAAAGAGAACAGAAAAGTTAATTATCTCCGATGGAGAAAAATGATTTCGTTAGAAAAACTTTCAGTTTAACGCGAAAACTTTGCTAATTCACACCCCCAATCAATTTGTTTCTGCACAAAAGTCAAAAGTATCCAATCTCATTACACTTACACCGTCATGTCCTTAATCCCGTATTTAAATAATATTTCAGTGCACTACGGATGTAGGAAACCGCTACATATTTCAGTTGCAGCTAGACAACAACCACAATCGGGATCGCAATCTGCGAGTGGCACATCAGTCACTGCTGGTTAATGCAAATTTTCGTTTTCGTGACCTTAACCGGAGCGTGTGTAGACAAGTTTCATAAATCAAAATTTGTGCATAAAAATGTTTCCAAATCGACGCACGACAACCTGAGTTATTACGAAAACCATTAGCCTACGCACACCCGTGTCGACAAGGTAGTAAAGTGTACAGCTAGAAATACGAAGGAGGAAAGGACTTCTTGTGCCTCGCTGAACTGTATGGAAATAAAAATAAATATTATTCAGGTAGGAGGTACACACCGGTTTTTGGTATTGCCAGCAAATATTCCTGAATTATTAAGGAGAAACTATTTTTTGTGCTCCTTTCGTTGGTGTGTGTTTTTTTTCGGTGATAGTTGGTTCCAGGAACCGACGACAACTTCCTTCCTCGAGTGAAACATGTACATCTACTTGGGCACAGAGGCTTAGTAACGATTTAACGGAAAGGACTTACTCCGGTTGTTCCTCCATTTGGGTACACTTTTACGATGCTCGCAAGTAGTGCATGGTGGTGGTTTTGCATAAAAAGGATAAGGCAGAAATATTGTTTGGGGTTTGGGGTTTGGGGTTCGGGAGCATCATTAAACCAAACAGCACGTCAGGTTTCGTATACGAGTATGTCCTGTGGAACGTGTTTGTTTTTCTTTGCTTCGTCGAGAAGGATGACTTGCTTTTATGCGCTCACTTTATGTGCATGCTTTGAGTATAGTTTTTATATTTGTCGTTTGTGTATGTGTTTCTTCTTTGTGCTGATTTTTAATTCATCAATCGAAGAAGGGTGTATATCGAATGGTGGGTATTGGTAAATTTTCTCACAGGTGCTTTTATCTCTGCTACACAATAAATATTAAAGTACCGCGTTGGCAGTGAACGAGGCGATAGCTGAGTTTTTGAAAGGAAGGTTGAGTGAAGTTTCAAATTTATGACCAAGTTGTGAGATAAAATGTTGCAAGTGAAATTGATTTAGTGGGGTGTTTTGGAACTATTCACCCAGATCGGAGTGAAGGGACAAGGCTATGGACGGACGTCTACCGAATTGGAAAACGAAGTGTTGAAGGCTGTATGTTTTAAAAAAAAATAGGTAAAAAAGTAATACCTACAGTTTTAAGACAGCTCCACGAAATGATAGCAGATAAATGTAAGTTTTGCATTCGAAAAAAAATTCTCTTCGGGTATGTGTCCTTTAAGAAAGAAAGACGGGTTTTGGAAAAAAAATTGTATACCCCAAAATTAATAGTTTCAGAATTTTGTCTCAAGCTAAATGGAGAATGACACCCTCAGTTGGTACTGTATTGTTCAAAGAAGATATGTATATCCAACAAGGTCCATTAAAAGGATTTAATCAATGAAAGGGTTTCGTGGTCTCAATCTGACGAAAATGAGAGGTCCGCCGAAACCTAATTAGAGCTCAACAGGCGGACAAGAACGGAGTTATGAGAATTATGCTTCCTGGAGTCTAATCAGTTAACAGCGGGTTTTTTTTCAGAAAGCCAGTGCTTCCACTCACATCCCCATCACTTATTAATCTTCCGTTTGGTTCTAACAGAGAAAACGACACAAGGTTCAGAGCAACGTTCAAAAACAATTTTTACTAAAAAAAACCTGACTTGATGCGAGATTTTGAGCTCTAACTAAGCTCCCGGATAAGGCAGCTGATTTCAGAACTATTCTATATATTAAAATATTTTACAGTTTTGGCTACCCTTTTGAATAAGTAAAATTTGAGTAATAGCAAGTTAAAGCCAGTGAAAACAGAAAAAGACACATCTTGGTTAAAAACCCCAACAAAAAATAGGCGTGGCAATAAATGAAATAGTCCATAGCCCTCTCAGAGTCTAAATAAATATTTGAAAAAAAGTTTCATCGAAATGTGTTTAGTAGATTTTCAATAGACAAATAAAAAAACTTCTGCAATTTTTAACTTTCTCCATTACGTAGTAAGAGAAAGATATTGTATTCGTACAAAATTTCGAACTCGAGATGTTAATCAATTTTTTATTTTTTATTTATTATTTATTATTTAATTTATTTTCCTTTAAACTTAGAGCTAGGTACAATTTCTTTTCGAAAATAGCGGAAAATAATAGTTATCACTCCGTAATTTAAAATTAGTGTGGAGTGATACAGCTAGGTATTTAATTAACATAAAAAAAACTATTTAAATTGATGTGGGGAGACATCGGTTTTGACATAATGTTCATGGACTTCATAAATAAAAAGAAAAGAAAGCAAAGTTAAAAAGGAAAAAAAAAAAATTCTGACATTACGATGAAAGACGAACTCAAAAAAGTGGGTCGCAAAATTCTGTCCGTCTGTCTGTCTGTATGTCTGTATTTCGTTCAAACTTCGGATTTAAAGTTTGGGGGCTTACAGTTCGGGCCGTTTTTTTTTTTTGCATGGTAACCTCAATATTAATGGTACTTCCCATACAAAATTTTCATAACAGTTTGATTTGTTCGAAAACGGCTCTAACGATTTCAACAAAAATTGATATTTAATCTTAAGTAGGTGAGGTAAGCATAACTGTATACTCAGTTTTCCGCTAAAGAATCGAGTAACGGTTCTTTTGAAATTTGGACATATCTCGAAAACGGTCCATACGATTGTAACAAAAATTCATTTCTAAGGTAATATGGTCATTTCAAACTTAATGGAAAACTCAGTTTTCTCTGTATTATCGTAAAATGGATTTTTGAAAAAGGTAATTTTTGAAAAATATAGTTTTCCCTAGTTTACCTCAAAACGGCATGATTTTGACCAAAATGCAAACATAGAGTAAAATTTATGTTTTCAAAATTATTGCGTCCTTAATTTCCAATTCGAATCACCGAAAACGATTTTAAAAACTGCAGATATCTCGAAAACCCCATTTTCGATTTGGATAAAACCCTAAAAACCAAGTAATACTTACATCCCAAACAATAGCTTGTACTCGGTTTTCAGCTACATAAATAAGCAATAGTATTTTTCAAACTAAACATTGCAATATTTGGTAATGTTTTGTTTGCAAAATTTTACAAAAACCACTTTAACGATTTTGACCAAAATACATATTAAAGATAATATAAGTATTCTAAATAAGATCCCGTACTTAGTTTTTCTCACAAAATTCGAAGAAATCAATTTCTAAAACATTTATCAAAAATTACTACCCAAATTCCGATCTGTATTCACATATTTTCGGTATAATTTTGAAATCGAATAATAACAATGCCCCAACTTCGAATAACAGCTACGTAAAACTTCTTTTTAGCAAATATTACCAACTTGAAATTTTTTTCAACCATATTGAACGTGCACCCTAAAATATTCCCAACAACTTGGAGTTTACATAATCAACAACTCCCACTTCATTTACATTAAAATTTTTGATGAACGAGAAGGTTACGTTCGACCCAGTCATGCACTTTATGTTTCTTGAAGATGGGTATGCAAAAAAGGTTGTCTAGACAATATTTGCCTATCGATCCTTATGACGATTGCCAAGGCCCTATTCCTGACGATTAACGTGCAGACTACAGCCTTGCTTAGCTAACAACTTAGAAGAACGTTAGGATTTGGAAAGCGGCATCCAGTTGAGCCTCCGCAAATATTTTGGAATCTATGAACAACCGAAAAGTGCCTAATAATGACATTTGAAATTTCGAAAACGCTATTGTCATTCGTGGCAAGGCATACATGAGGTCTTAGTTCGTTTTATTTATATTTCCTTGTTGACTACACGATTCCCCTGTGCATATTTCAAAATATGACCATCTCTGGTCGCTAAATAACAAATGAATGCTGCGTAGTTTTAGGGGCATATTTTTAAATAAATCATTTAAATTATCTACGATTGCGGCATACAGCTCGGGTTTTTATTACATATTGGGCTTATTTCCACAACTCTAAAATATTGATTTGGGCACGAGGCAAATACGCTATAAAATTACAGGCGCACTAAATAGATTTGTAGCAGAGGGAGCAGGGAGGGCGCATAACACCATCAAAAAACTTTTCACCAAACATTACAGACTCCTCCAAACACCGCGGGCATGAGTGAAAATATTTTCCCAAAAAGTCTCCCTCTCACTCAACGGACAAGATTAAAAATTCCCATTATAACTTTTAATTCACTCAACACGTACCCCGCCGCAAGGTGAATTCAGACAAAAATCCTTAAAACTGCAGCAGCGAGAATTTTCCATAAGTTGCAACCCAAAGTGCAAATCAACTGCAGATACGGAAAAAATTCTCTTGCAGGAGCTCTAATTAAATTCGCACACGAAAAATCCACTGGCAGCTAAATAACAGGTTCACCTTCAACGCGCGCGTCAGAAACCGCTTCCCCAGTCCACCATCATTCTTGACACATCCACATTGCCGGTCATTTGGGGAGATTTACTGTGCAGTACATGGCCCTTCTGACTGACTGACACTTTGAGTTCCGACATGACAGGTTTTTTCTTGTTGCTCGCAATGGATTAAGTTAGTCAACAGTCAACAAATAATTTTTGGGGTGGTGGTGCAAACTCCTGTGAGTCAGTTAATTACTCGTGCCACAGAGATTACATGAACAGTAAAGTTTTCACCAGTTGCAGCAGCAATTTATGAAGGTCCTGACATTCTATGTACAACAACTGGTTGAGTCGTCATCGGGGGACAAATGGTGCTATGTTTGAACTATGTAGGTAATCCCGCCCAATCAACACCCAACTCGCCAGAACATAGTCGAGCGTGCTTTGTCTTAAGTTTGTGGATTTGTGGCGAAACCACAACCAGAGGAATATAGCCATGCGAAATGACAAAATGTATTTGCTGCTGCAGGAGTGACGTGCTGTTGGCAGACCAGATGCAGAGAGAGCGCTGCTGAGGATGGAAAAGTAAATATAAATAAGTTTTGCGGTTCGCCTGAGAGGGTAATTAACTTGTAGTTGATCAAATAAATCTCAGTACCGAGGTTGGTATTTGAACGTAACCTCAATGCCGGGTGCACTGGATGATGCAAGTTTGAGAATGACGTGATTGCATTGGAATTAGACAATGAAGTAGTTGGGGTTCCAAGTTTGTCTTGATAATCCTTGGTTGCACTTTTAAATGAATTTCCTGCAAGCAAAGAATGACAGATTTGGGAAGCTCTGACGTACAGGAGCACCGCAAAGGTTTGGCAAATTTTATTGTCAACAGTGTAATACAGACTAATGAGTCCTTTTAAATTTTTATCCATTTATTGAAGAACTGCATTGAAAGGAGTTAGGCTAAAAATATTTGACATGAGCTCCAGAAAAGTTTTGTTACCTTTTTAAAATATCACTCGGAGAAAGACTTAAAGATTTAAATAATTTAAGCCGAATTCTGAGGGCTGAAAGAAGTGGCTGTTGGATCCCTTAAATGGTCCTCTAATCTTTTTATAGTTACGACATAAAATTTACCTGGCTTAAGCTGAATTAAGCCATTGCAAACATATCTTCCCAGTTGACACGAAAACTACTTAACAGATTGCGATGAAACTTGTTTTTTAAATGTTTCTTAAGAGAAGGCTATTGGATATTTCGTTCAGTGCCACGCCTACTTTGCGTTTTTGACTAAAATGGATATTTCTTCAGACTTGACTGGCTATTCTTTACCAAAACTTAAAAATTTCTCAAGCAATAAAAAAGACAGAAATTCCTAGAGTGGAAAACAGTTCCTTAAATATTTTTAATTGTCAGTCTGCACTGACAGGGTAAGGTATACCAAGCCAACTGACAGTTCTAACATGATGAAATTAATATTACTTTATGGAATCGAAAATTACCATCAACTGGACCGTGTATTGGCGTGGCTGACATGGTGTGTGCGGACATTGAAAGCACATTTAGTTGAACAAAGACTGCGTGTCGTTTTCTCTGTTGCAGCAGAACGCAAGAGAAAGTAATCGTATGAAAGTAATCAGCAGAAACAATATTTTGAAATGCGTAGATTAATGATGCGACCCCTGTGCGCATGTGAATACAAATGGAGAAACACTTGATCAAGCTTAAGTAAAAATTAATTTGGGCAAGTTCCTGTTACTTAATCACTGATTCAAAATTTGCTTTCGTTTGACACCTCATTTGATCCTAATGGTATAGTCTGAGAGACGCAAAAGGAATCATACGATCAAAAATATTAACATTTTTCTAAGTAAAGTGAAGTAGAATACATTCGACTCGACAGTTCTGAAATTCACAATGGGTATCTTTCTATCGGAAGTTACATAAGGCGGGTAAATTCTTCGCACTGGTGGAAAAGCAAAGTTTATGCTGATAAGTACCTTTCTGTGCCAACCACTTTCATCTGGCGGGTGCTAGAAAAACGCTGACTTAAACCAAAATTCGAGACATACACCTAAACCAGTTTTCAGCACCTCATCCCAAATACTTCCCAGAAAACCACCCCCAATTGTTTTACTGAGCACTTTCTACTTTACTTAACTGAAATGGATTCTCATTTGAGCAAACCTAAATTGCATACTAAAATATTAAATCAAAGCTATCAAACCTCCGATCTTTGAAGCACCTTTCATCACTTCCCACCTTCCGCACATTAAACTAAAGTTTCCACACAGAGTTCATACAAGTTCAGAAGTTCTCTCATACATTTTCCATTTCCCCCATGGAAACCATGTCCATTCGATTATCATACAAACCCATTGATTCCCAACAAGGAGATACACGCATCTCTGCAGCACAGGACAAGCACTTAACAAGAAACTTCCATTCTGGGTCTGTTCAATTCCCATAAGTTGTATTCAATTTCTTCCTTTTATCTTTGGCAATATTTGAAAGTTTCCCCAAAAGGAAATTGATTACTTTCTGACTCTCAAGGATGCGACTAGATGTCAATACAAAGACAATATGAAACTACACAAAACCGGTGCCGTAGAGGGTCTCTTGTAAACCCATTAAACTATAGCTTAATTGATGGATTTCACGGTTGGGCGCAATTATTCACAATGTGTCTCTTTGCCGGTGTGTTCTTTTTACGATAGCGAACACTAATAAGGATACGCGGCCTGTCGTCCCGTCATTTGATCTCTCCATTTATTCATAAAATATGTCCACGTTATGTCGCTGCAAATGACAGGTACTTAACAAATTGTCCTTTCTCTTGTCTTGCCTGATGGCATACACTCGAAATAAAAAATGTAAGGCAATAATGGCGCAATTATTAATTTATCATTTCTTGTACTCGTACTGCCTGCATCGTCATCTCCATCATCATCATCATCATCATCGTATAGCATTCAAGCGAGAGAAGTAGGTGGAAAAGTCAAATGTTTCGTGACACCTTAATAATTCATGACGATGACGACCCCAAAAAAAACTGAAGCGGAAAAAGCAAAACAAAAGACTCACTCGCACAGAAGAAAAAAAAAAACAAGTAAAAAGAAAAAAATAAGCGCGCTGAAATGTTTGGCGACATGTTTCCATTTGTTATCCTCAACATCTTTATGGCGCACGGTATTCTTTGGTGACGTACGTACGAAGAGATTGAGGATGTAGTGGCTTCTAATTCTTGTACTTAAACTAATGGCAGACAATTATGAGCTCTGTAAAGGAAGCCCATAATTAACTAGTTACCGGATGTAGACTTAGGCAAAGAAAGTTGAAAAGGTACAAGGAGTTGGGGGCGTTCATTTTCTAAGTGATGTGCTAGATAAATTTTTTGGAAAGGAAGTGCAACACTCGTGCTCTTAAATTCTATGGCCGAAGGAGTTTCCGGTACGCAAAAGTGCGTCATAGCCTTGGTTTTTTTTCAAATGGAACAGAATTAAGAACTTGGAACTTGGTGGGGTCTAATTGAGATTGTAGGTTGACACAAACTTCGGGCATTTATTCACTTGGCGGTAGCAGTGTCCACAAAAACGTCATATACGTCATGACGATTTTAAGTGACAAGGTCATACAAATCTGCTTGAGCACCAATCACACATCACCACTAAAAGGTATGCAACGTAAATCGAAATTGCATACTCTTGCGACCACATTAGCTGTTTTTTTATTGTTTTTTTTTATTATCAGCTATGATCCATATAGATCATCGATTTGCATGCACTTACAACAACAGCACATGATCCTGCTTCTCATCGAGATCACGAATCATCTGAAAATTATTTCTACTATTTCCGACTAGGTGGCTTGTTTTATATTTAAATGTTGGTGTGCCTGTAAGCGATAGCCACATAATCACGTTGCCAGACTAAAAAATGGAACACAAGAAATCAATTGATTTTTTCGCATTCGAATGAACTCCCCGTCCGTAGTCCGAGTTATTTTAGCCAAACATTTGATAAACAATTAAATACCTACATGTTCCATATTTATTTCTAAAAAACTTATTAAACAAAACAATTTTTATGAAATGCTTAGAAATATTTTGCTGGTTTGGATCTGGACACCAAAAAAACATTTATGACATGTTTCACAGTTACCCAATCGTGATGGGAAATCATTTTTGTTTTACAAGCATCCCTGCAGAAAGTGAAAGCTGTTTTTCGATTATTATTTGTTTTAAAATAAATAAAAATTCCCAGAAAAGCTTTGAATATCTAATGAGAAAGTGATTCATTTAATACGATTATTTAAAATAAATCGCGTGATTGCCGAGACCAAAATTACAAAAATAAAAACTATACTCGCTGCTAATAATACCACCACATTATTTTCCTCTATTCTAAAACAGGATAAAGTTGAAAAATCTCATTAACATTTACCCCCGTATTAATAAACAAATATGAAAATGTAAGTTAGCTGGTAGACGTCAGATAGCATACAAACATTTGACGTAACTGCTGAGTAAAGAGTTGATAACTTTTACGCAGTGTTTATTAATACGGTGGTTAATAAATAAATTTCAGAAATCTTTTATAAATGTTTATAAAATCTGTCCGATTTGCTTCAGAAACATTTCTGAAATGTTTCGGTGGTCGGGACACACCTTAATATGCCAAGATAAACTCAAGTGCTAGCAGCAAAATATTGTTGCATATTTGAACATAAAATTTGTTTCACAAAAATATATTTGAAAAGAAAAATTATGCAAATTTGATTCAAATATGGTAACACCCCCGACTTTGCAAGTGAAATGACATGTGCCTTGTGTGACGTCATGTTGAGCAGAATATTTGCAATATGGCTGGTGGTAATATGAAGTTTGAAATACCCTGTATTATCTGTTTTGTTTTTGAAAGCAACTGTTGCCACAATTCAAAAGTAAACTTGTTTTATTTTCGTGATCTGATCCGGATCAGATTACGCTGATAATAAAAAACAGCTATTGATAGGTGTTCATTTTCCATTGCATACTCTTAGGTGCAAAAGTCAACGAAAAGTGGTATCAAGTCGTTAAATGACACTGCTACCAAATCGGGTTGAAAATCCCTGTATAAATTGGTTTTAAAATGATTTTCAGATTTTAAGTCAATGGGAGGTAGGGCTTTAGTCTGTTTGTACTTCTGATATCAGCAGCGACTGTTCATAGATCTTCACAAAAGTCCTGTTACTATAGACAGTGTTCAAAGTTTTTTTTTTTTATATAATAAAAAATAGCTGGCGCAACTAGTTCGTAAGGACCCTAGGCCTAGCTTCTCACAACCGTTCGGTTCGCGTTAGTTCATTTTTGGAACGAATAGAACGGATCTACAATTTTATGACGAGTCCAAAAAAATGGCTTATTGAGAAATTATGTCAGGACAGTTATACCCTCGGATGTATACAAGACGTGTGCGAGAGGGGGAAAATGGCTTATTGAGAAATTCTGTCAGGACAGTTATACCCTCGGATGTATACAAGACGTGTGCGAGAGGGGGAAAAAGTGGTAATTTGTGTTTTTCCTGGAATGGAACTTAGAACACCTCGCTCAGCAGTCCAACAGCTGCTTCTATGGCCGACAAAGATTCGTTAAGCATTTTTCGGTTATATTGTCTCTGAAAGAGGGTTTTCCAGAAAAGAACTATTACTTGAGAGTAAATGCAGATAATAAAAGTGAAAGCATCCGAATCTATTTATTTCTTCTCGAGATTAGCCTGAACATAGAAACAGCTGAGTTATAAGGACTTCCTCTCGCACTACTTACTTACTTACTTAGGTGGCGCTACAGTCCGGGGTGGACCTGGGCCTCTCGCACTACGTAATGATTCAATTTCAAAATTTTACAAAATTTTCATACCAGTTTGATTTGTTTAAAAAAGGCTCTAACGATTTTAACCAAAACCAAAATATTTAAGGTTAAAGGTGAGGTTAACATAACTGCATACTCAGTTTTCCGCTAAGAAATCGAGTAACGGTACTTTTGAAATTTGGACATATCTCGAAAACGGTTTATACGATTGTAACAAAAATTCATTTCTAAGGTAATATGGTCGTTTCTAACTTAATGGAAAACTCAGTTTTTCCCTGTATTATCGTAAAATGGATTTTTGAAAAAAGGCATTTTTGAAAAATATAGGTTTCCCTAGTTTACCTCAAAACGGCATGATTTTGACCAAAATGCAAACTTTGAGTAAAATTGATGTTTTCAAAATTATTGCGAACAATAACTTGTACTCGGTTTTCAGCTAAATAGTTAAGCAATAATATTTTTCAAACTAAACATTGCAATATTTGGTACTATTTTGTCTGCGAAATTTTACAAAAACCGTTCTAACGATTTTGATCCAAATACATATTAAAGATAAAATCAGTATTCGAAATAAAATAAAAAATTCGAAAAAATCATTTTCTTTTAATTACTTATACTTCCCAATCTATTTTCACATATCTATGCTAAATTTTTGTTATAATCTTCCCCACTTCCGATAAAAATGCAATAACAGCTACGCAAAACTTCATTTTAGCAAATATTATCTTGTTTTCAACCTTGTTGAATATGCACCTTAAAATAATTGCAGCCACTTCCTTTCACAATTAGAAACTCCCACTTCGTTTGCACCCATTTCTCTGCATCCATGCATCTAGCATCGGTTCTCAGATCTTTACCTACCTACTTAATAAAATAAGAAAACAACCAACCAAACTTTTGATGAACGAGAAAGTTACGTTAGACCCAGTCGTGCACTTTATTTATTTTAGTCTCACCTCACACGAGGAATCGCAAAATCTCCTACACCGAAAGTTGTTTAAAAAAAATTCTAAAGCTTTAGTCCAGTGACACTTTTCAAACAATTATTGATTTCGACCACAGATTCATTCAAAAATCGCACCACCTGGAAACTTTAAATATCAAGAGCTCACTTCGTTGCACAATAAAGCAATTTCTGGTTGCAGCCTGATTTCGCATTCAATACATCATTACTCGTGGTGCACATGTACTACATTGGGCAACAACTGACTTATTGAAAATCGTTAAGGTGTAATCGGTTCAGTGGTGATGGCGAAACACTTTGCAACAGCAGCACGGCGATGACATCGATGAAAATTACAACTCGACCCCCCATCACACGTCTCGAATGCCGGTGGCAATCGAAAATTCGATTTTAATTTTTAGTGTGTGGACTGCATGCGTAAATTTAATTACACGAACAAATGTTTGAGTATTAATTAAAAAAAAAAAATTCCCCAGTTTTACATGAGTATATTGTAAAAGTATATACAAAGTTTGCCCAGGCGTGTGGGTGTAATTTTTGGTGGCAAGCCAGTGAAAACGTTAAATCACTAAAATCGAAAAGTGAAAATAACTATGCCGTGAATTTTATCACAGTAGGGCCTTCCCAGACATGGTTACTACCCGCTGTTTGCCACATTCGAAAATAATTACCTATCCAGTTATTGTTTGGTGGTGCTAGTTATTTTCAAAACATTTTTTTTTTTTTTTTCATTTTTGTGGCTTGAATAAAGTGTTTAAACTGTGATTTAATTTTGTATTTGTGTCGTTTATTTGCGCAATTAAATATTCGAATGCAGCTTTTATTTAAATTGAAAAATAGCAATTAATTTAAATTGCATACGGCTCAGTTATTTAAGTAATTAAGCGGATTTCAAATTGCAGGTTGCAATTAGAAAAGGAGTTAACATTGAAATCCATTTTTGAGTTTTTTTAAAGCTGGAGAAGAGATGGTGAGAGTGGTCAAAGAAATATCGCGATGCAGTAATGCTCGCCGTTACTAATGTCAACTGCACTAGAAAATCACTGAATACACATTTTTACGAACTATTCCACCGACAGGGAGTTGAGGTACCAGACTGACGGTGACATAGAGTACTACAGCAGTTTTGCTGGAGTACCACAAAGTTCGCTTCTTGGGCCTCTAATGTGTAGTACATGACCGAGTTCTGCGTTAAGCTAATTTACGAACGATATTGCAGTGGCTACTGTGGCCTTACAAACCCAAGAAAAAGAGTCCGTCACGGACGACCCAGAATCAAAAATTTCCTAGAGTCTGATAGTCTAGGACTAGCTGACCACTAGAGCGAAGCTTTCTTGATAAACGCCTGTAAGACTGAGGAATATGTAAAAAAAATGTTGGGTACCAAACCATTATATTTAAGGAGACGTTAATGTTCTTTGGAGTAATACTCGACATCAAGAACGCTCCATCGATATTTGTCAGAGTTTGTGAAAAAACAGCTTGCTCAAATATGCAATTCTGAGAAATATCGATGGAGTTAGGTATGCCACGGGAACGGATGAATATATTGGAGCTGCAGCTACCACCTTTTGCAGTTTCTGTACGGCGGCTATCTAAAATATCTCCGAAATCCCCGGCCTAGTACTTTGTTGACAAATAAAATAAAATAAATAAATAAATAAAGTCCGCAGCTTATAGAAAGATACAGGAGGGCAGTTGAGCCCTAAAAAATATTTGCCAAAAATCGGAAAAATCTCCTTGATCATCATTTTGGTGTTCCGTACTTCGCTAGAGTTGGAAATCGCGAAGATTCTTTTCTTTTTGTGGCAAAAGGTGGCAAGCATCGAAAGCCTATGTGTTGGACTCTAATCCACTACCACATCTGCCTCCATTCCCATTTTCCGGCGGAACCATTGTTTAGCATTTCTTAATTGGGAGATGCTAGGCGACAGATATCTTATATTTAGTTCATTCCTTTTCTTACCTGGAACCATATGGGATCATGATAGCAAAATATAAAATTTGTGAAGTTTTCATTAACAGCTAACGAATACTAAAGGGTGATTTTTTAAGAGGTTTAGAACTTTTTTTAAAAAAAAAACACAAAAAATTCGAAAAAATTAATGAAATATTTATGTGAATCGATAGTTTGAACCTTGCAATTTAATGTTTAAAGATAATTTCATGCAAATGTTGACCGCGGCTGCGTCTCAGGTAGCCCATCCGCTGAGTCCAATTTTGGCATACTCTTTCACACATATCGGCCGGTATCTCACGAATGAATGCATGGATGTTGGCTTCCAGTGCGTCAATCGAAGCGGGCTTGTCCCTATACACATTAGCCTTGGCATACCCCCACAAAAAATAATCTAATGGTGTCAAATCGCACGATCTAGGCGGCCAATTGACCGGCCCGAAACGTGAAATTAACTGTTCACCAAACTCGCCTCGCAATTGCGCCATTGTTTCGCGTGCTGTGTGGCATGTGGCACCGTCTTGTTGAAACCACATATCATGCAAGTCAAGAACTTCCATTTCGGGCAAAAAAAAGTTTGCTATCATCGCTCGGTAGCGTTCACCATTGACAGTAACGCTGCGATTCGCATCATCTTTGAAGAAATATGGCCCAATAATGCCGCCGGCCCATAAACCGCACCAAACAGTGGCTTTTTCGGGATGCATTGGTAGCTGTTGCAATGCTTCTGGCTGATCTTCACTCCAAATGCGGCAATTTTGCTTATTTACGTACCCATTCAACCAAAAATGAGCCTCATCGCTGAACACAATTTTTCGATAAAAAAGCGGATCCTCGGCCAGCTTTCCAAGAGCCCATTCACCAAAAATTCGGCGTTGTGGTAGGTCGGCTGGCTTTAGTTCTTGCACCAGCTGTATCTTAAAAGGCTTTACGCCCAAATCCTTCCGCAAAATGTTCCACGTAGTGCTGTAACAAAGGCCTAACTGCTGGGAACGGCGCCGAATCGACATTTCGCGGTCTTCTGTCACACTAGCTGATACGGCCGCAATATTTTCTTCACTACGCACAGTACGTAAACGTGTTGGTGGTTTAATGTCCAACAAAGTAAATTTGGTGCGAAATTTGGTCACAATCTTCCGAATAGACTGCTCAGAAGGTCGAGAATGCCGATCATAAAATGGAAGCAGCGCGCGATGAACATTTCGAACCGAGCACGAATTTTGATAGTAAAATTCAATAATTTGCAAGCGTTGTTCACTTGTAAGACGATCCATGGTTAAATTGCAAACCAAACTGAAGCTGTTTGACAGTGACACAAGGTACTAAACACACGTCAGCTGTCAAAACCAGTGTTGCCAAAACCAAACCAGCTAAAAAATCACCCTTTAGATTTGTCAAAAATTCATTTTACGATAATACAGAGAAAAACTGAGTTTGCCATTATGTTAGAAATGACCATATTACCTTCGAAATTAATTAATTTTTCGAGATATGTCCAAATTTCAAAAGTACCGTTATTTTACCGGAAAAATCCGTTCAGCCGCTTAGGCTGTGGGTCTCGGGACATACAGACAGACAGACGGACAGAATTTTGCGACCCACTTTTTTGAGTTCGCCTATCATCGTAATGTCAGATTTGATTAACATCTCTTGTTCGAATGCAATTTGCACACAACGTCCGGTATAACCTCTAGTTAAACGACAAATACCAATGGTAGCGATACATCCACTGGTTTTAGAGTAATTGGTAATTTGGTGGAAAAAATATTCCCATTCGCACAAAAAGCTTGCTTTACTATAAAAAGGGATACCTATGTCCCTTTATTTGTAGATCATGCTCCTAGCTATGTATGTGCCCAAGACTGTTCTGCGGAAAAGTTAATATTTTAAAAGATATTTACAAAAAAACTGTCAATCACTATATAAGGTACGCTCCTTTTAACCATTTTTATATTCGTTATTGGTGTGTTATCTTAATCGATTCCAATTGGAATTTTCAATGAACTCTACTCATTCACACACCGAGTCCACAGTCACAGCACAGACCACACTCCACACTAGTGTTTGTGATGTCGGTCATCTCCATTCTCCAATTCTCCATTCCTTAAATCGTATTCAGTGATGCCAACTAAGGCTTTTTCATGCCTTTTAGGCATTATTTCATTAGCTAAGGCTTGTTTTCTTCCAAAAAGGCATCTTTTTTATTTCAAAGATTTTTCTAATTTTTTTTTTTGATTCAACATCTGACTTCTTATTTTTTTAATGTATGCTTTCAAGGACTTTCAAGACTATCTGCTGGACTTAAAAATATCTTTGTTTTGGTCAATACTTTGTACCTACCTATTAAGAATTTCTTCTGTGATTCATAATTTAAGTTTTTTTTGGAAATAAAAATTTGTTTGTGAAATTTTTTTTATATTTGAGTTAAAAATTTGATTTATTGTTCCAGTTTACCTAAAAAAATATTTAAGGCATTATTTTATTGAAAAAGGTATCTTTTTTTTCAAGTAAGGCATTTTTTCGTCAAAATTGGTTGGCAACGCTGATCGTATTCTCTTAATCGTTTTCCATTGAATACTCTTCCTCATGCACACATGAGACATGGATGTGTTTTTAACTGGGAGGGGAGCTACGTTGCCATGAGAAATGTGGAAATGATTCTGGCTTTCTGGACTTCCGAGCTTTATGTTTCATTTTAAAGGGTGATTTTTTAGCTGGTTTGGTTTTGGCAACACTGGTTTTGACAGCTGACGTGTGTTTAGTACCTTGTGTCACTGTCAAACAGCTTCAGTTTGGTTTGCAATTTAACCATGGATCGTCTTACAAATGAACAACGCTTGCAAATTATTGAATTTTACTATCAAAATTCGTGCTCGGTTCGAAATGTTCATCGCGCGCTGCTTCCATTTTATGATCGGCATTCTCGACCTTCTGAGCAGTCTATTCGGAAGATTGTGACCAAATTTCGCACCAAATTTACTTTGTTGGACATTAAACCACCAACACGTTTACGTACTGTGCGTAGTGAAGAAAATATTGCGGCCGTATCAGCTAGTGTGACAGAAGACCGCGAAATGTCGATTCGGCGCCGTTCCCAGCAGTTAGGCCTTTGTTACAGCACTACGTGGAACATTTTGCGGAAGGATTTGGGCGTAAAGCCTTTTAAGATACAGCTGGTGCAAGAACTAAAGCCAGCCGACCTACCACAACGCCGAATTTTTGGTGAATGGGCTCTTGGAAAGCTGGCCGAGGATCCGCTTTTTTATCGAAAAATTGTGTTCAGCGATGAGGCTCATTTTTGGTTGAATGGGTACGTAAATAAGCAAAATTGCCGCATTTGGAGTGAAGATCAGCCAGAAGCATTGCAACAGCTACCAATGCATCCCGAAAAAGCCACTGTTTGGTGCGGTTTATGGGCCGGCGGCATTATTGGGCCATATTTCTTCAAAGATGATGCGAATCGCAGCGTTACTGTCAATGGTGAACGCTACCGAGCGATGATAGCAAACTTTTTTTTGCCCGAAATGGAAGTTCTTGACTTGCATGATATGTGGTTTCAACAAGACGGTGCCACATGCCACACAGCACGCGAAACAATGGCGCAATTGCGAGGCGAGTTTGGTGAACAGTTAATTTCACGTTTCGGGCCGGTCAATTGGCCGCCTAGATCGTGCGATTTGACACCATTAGATTATTTTTTGTGGGGGTATGCCAAGGCTAATGTGTATAGGGACAAGCCCGCTTCGATTGACGCACTGGAAGCCAACATCCATGCATTCATTCGTGAGATACCGGCCGATATGTGTGAAAGAGTATGCCAAAATTGGACTCAGCGGATGGGCTACCTGAGACGCAGCCGCGGTCAACATTTGCATGAAATTATTTTTAAACATTAAATTGCAAGGTTCAAACTATCGATTCAAATAAATATTTCATTCATTTTTTCGAATTTTTTGTGTTTTTTTTTTAAACAAAGTTCTAAACCTCTTAAAAAATCACCCTTTAGTTTCCTTTAGTTTACTAGAAAACGGCAATAGCGATTTAGACCAAATTGCAAACTTAGAGTACATTTGATGTTTCCAAAATTATGGCGTCCTTAATTTTCAATTCGAATCACCGAAAGCACTAAACTGCTCATATCTCGAAAACCCCATTTTCGATTTCGATAACGCTTTAAAAACCAAGTAATGCTTACATCTCGAAAAATAGCTTTTTCTCGGTTTTCAGATAATTAGTTAAGCAATATTATTTTTCAAACTAGACATTGCAATATTTATTACTCTTTTGTCTGTCAAATTTTACAAAAACCACTCTAACGATTTTGACCAAAATACATATTAAAGATAATATAAGTATTCTAAATAAGATCCCGTACTTAGTTTTTCTCAACAAATTCGAACAAATCAATTTCTTAAATATTTCTCAAAAATGGTAGTCATTTGGTTTACATCAAATTCCGATCTTTATTAAAAATATTTCGGTATAATTTTGAAATAATAACAATGAACTTCCAATGAAAATCCAATAACAGCTAAGTAAAACTTCTAATTTTTTTCAACCATATATTGAATATGCACCCTAAAAATATTTCCAACAATTTGGAGCTTACACAATCAGCAACTCCCACTTCATTTACATCAAAACGTTTGATGAACGAGAAAGTTACGTTCGACCCAGTCTTGCACTTTATTTCCCTTTGGGTACGGAACCTTAAAAACGTAAAAGCGGAACTCTTTCTCTTGAGCTGTGGAGAGAAGTACGACTCAAAAGAGCCGTAGGCTGACGAATTAGCAAAAGTTGCTAACCACGCTAAGTAGTGAAGAACGGCAATACCACGATAAGAGTGGTAGAGGAGGACAGACAAGTAGTTTACACGTGGCACATGAGAAAGGCTTATTATAAAGACTAGGAAAAGTCAACATTTAGCATATTCATCTGTGTTTTGTTAGTTTCTTTTCGTTTTCAATGGAAAGCTTTAATCTTCCTGTCTACGAATCTTTAGCTTTTATTTGGTCAATACATCGTGAAATTCGCGTTCAAAATAACGTCCCAATCGGCACGACAAAAAAAGGCTTTTAAACAAAAAAGAACATTAGTCGTGAAAATCACAAGAACCAGCAATTTGCTTGCACAATTCGACAGAAATGAGACATGCCAGGCAGTAGATTCTACTTTAAAAATGTCTTGCCATAGAACACGTAGAAATTAAAATGCTTTACAGAACTGTAAAGTCGCGTAATGAATATGATGACAAGAAAGAGTATTTTTGTTTCGTCAGAGCATATTAAATTGCCCTTAAAAAAATTAAAGCAACTTCCAACAACATTCACAGCTCGGCACCGTATCCTCCTAATGACACTCGCTTCGGTACTCAATTTCACAAAGGCTTATTTCCACTGCAAACAAAAAATGTAAGCGCATCCAAATTCCATTTAAAAAATTGCTTTCATTTCTCAACAGCGACAGGCTCTGCACAGAGGGTACGGATTAAAATCCCTTCGAGTGTCTAGCTCCGAGCAATTACAGGAGTTTATTCCCCCCTTTCAACCAAACAAAAATAAAATTCAGTTTCAACGCCTTCCACTCCAGCCGCCCACATATATCCACTCTGGGGCTCCCGTAATTAAAACCAATTTATTTGAAGCCAAATCCTTTCCGATGTGCGAGTAAATAGAATGGAAAAGTTTTCCTCCCCATCAAAGCAGAGAGCAAAAAAGGATGCACAAAAATGAAGCCGCTTCGGACATTCTGCGAAATCTATATTCGAAAATCCTTTCCGCCATACAGCCACGAAGCGAAGTTATTTAATTGAATAAAATTCCACTTTAGTGCTCGAGATCAGCGAGCTTGTTATGTCTCCCCTGCCCAACTCGAGATGATTGATTGGAGTTTTTAGGAGGAACATGAAAACCACATTTCTCTGGCAATTGTCCTTGAACGTAAAATTGAATGAAAGAGGTTCCTTTCAAATGAAAACATCTCAATCTTGTGCAGAAAAATTGGGAGCAGTTCTAAAATGGAATCAGCACCATCTGCCCGGGGGCAGGATCCTTCAATTTTCATCATTACGTCAAAGTCATAAATCATCGATGCCGGACCTTGCTCGTTGGTGGTTTTCGTCATGTTTCATTTTTATTCTTTTGTTGGCAATAAATCTCTGGGTGGGATGCAAATAATCGCAGAGATAAATGGGCGGTTGATGGGTTGCGCTGTGAAAGGCTGAGCACCAGTTTGTAGGCTCGTTCTCTGAAATAGGGGATGTGTGGTTTTTTAAGGGGCAGTTTCTGCCAGACCGATGGAATCAATTTCCAAGAGAAATTCGGAAATGGTTAGTAACAAGGGCGAACCACCAGAAGTCACATCAAACTTTCGACGCAAATCGCTTTGCTGCTGTTAAGCAAGCGCGCATCAAATCGTCAGATACAACTTTTCGTAACAAATCCGACAAAGTGCTGTACATGTCCATTAAAACAAGCTGACTTCACCAGCTGGGCAGTTCCGAAACTTGCGATATTAGAGATGATTTCCGCAGGCTCTCGAAACTTTTCTTCGTTTTCAATGGAACACTTGTACACCAGTCGTGTCATGCGAGGGAGAATAATTCTTTTGCCAACTGTGGCGGTGAGTAATTTGTATTCTCTTGTGTGTGGGACAAAAGAAGGATTCACAGCCTACAGCTTCGGTGGCAAACAATGAAAACGACAACGCGCCGCTGTTAGCCTTTGTTGTGTTACCTAGCCCATTCTCCGACATCAAGTTCAGGGCTGCGACTGCACACTCATCCTGCAACCGGAATAAGAATGGAGAGTGGTTGAGATATTTATAGACCAGATCAAGGTTGGCAAAGATGCTCATTCAGACTTCCAGAGCAGTCATGTGTAACTGCGATATACAAAAAAGGAAAAGAAATACCTTCCATCAGCAATCGCCAAAATATCTATCTTTAAATCTGCTTAATCCCAGTAAGAAAGTATCCAATTCAAGTCCTTGCCTTTGACCGGATACACAATTCCGATAATCGATATTGTTCATGCGATTCGTGTTGCAAATGATTGCTGTCGTTTGCTTTCATTCAACCGAGATATCAATCTTGTACTGCCATAGTCCTGGGTCCATTCGATTTCTTTATGGCATTTGCTATCAAAGGACACTACAGAGCTATTGGTTTTTCGCATAAAGTCTATCTTTGTGGAAAAGATACGCTCGAATGAGAGATGCCAGACAATAAGAATGCCCTGTTTACATTTACACAAGACAGAGACATTTAATCAAGGATAATGTGCAATTCTTTTGTCTTTTCAAGGCAGATAACGTGTAAGTAAACGTAATCCTAGACTTTACGATTCGTAAAATCACAATAAATTAGAGAGGACGTTGCTGGTGTGAAATTACGAAGCCTTTGGACGAGTGTCAATCGGTGCAAATAACAAAGGGATGTTTAATTCATTGTAAGTGGTCGCCAGTATTTGTTTAAATTATTGCGAGAATTTTGTCACTTTTTGACAGCTTTTTAGGGGAGGGTTCTTATTTTTCTTCAATAGTTGGATTGGGTTTATTTATGGTACGGACATGGAGATTTGGGTTTTGGGTAAATAGGATTACTTTAGGGGATTTTCTTATACAAAGACGCAGTTTGAAGGACATGTGGAGTGGAAGGACACTGTACGAGGGAGATTTACATTAAAAGTGGTCTGAAGCAAAGATTGATGACTGTCTGACTTCCAAAATCTAACCAAAAAGCCTGTAGAGTGTAGACCCCAGGAGTATTCAAAGCACAAAACGAAAAGCTTGCACCGCAAGAAGATTTAACATTTTCGAGCTGGCTGTACCAATTTGGATTTCGAATTCTTTTGCTCGATGTCAATTTCGATGTGAATCAGCCTCTGAGGAGTGGCGAAAAATCAACAAAAGTTTTTATCGCATCTGCCTTCTATGAGAAGACTTTAAATTGGTATACCTTCTGAACAGCCGATTGCGATAAAAAAAAAGGACTAAAAGCTACCTGATGATAGGCCCTATGTTTTTCTGAAAAAATACATATGGCTTGTTTGACTTTCATGTGCGGAAAGTCACATGCAATCAGGTAAAAATTAGAGTTTTATTATAGGAAAAGACGCCTTTGTTGTACAATACTTATTGTTCAATGGTGGACTCCTAGGAAGGCTTAAAGATATGTCCCTGAAGACGAATTTGGAAGAAAACTGGAAACTATTGAGATCGAACCCATGTAACTGTACCCGAAAAAAAAATCCCCAAGTGCATCGAGTTCGTTGGTAGGCGTCTAAAAAAGAAGGAAGTTGCCGAAATCTAACTAAAAAAATCCGACATGAAATTTAAAGAGGAAACTTCTGAGCTTCTCCTGCAAGTCTCCCAGAAATCAGATAATCAACGTCTAAAAGTCAACTGCGACCAGGACTGCGGGTCGACTTGAAAAGGCCATCAAACATCCAAATTCATCCTATGATTAACAGCTTCCAGCTCTAAAGAGAATCTCACACAACTTGCTACTATGCCGACTTCACTAATGATTTTGGAGAACGAAGTTATGTATACCAAGTATTGGTGAACGTGATAACTGAAATTTCGGTCTCTGTCTCACCTGCCTCCTGCTTAGCAGCACGGAAAAGTTGGTAGAGCTTCGAAGCCAACCTCTTCATGTGTGAGATAAAGATAGTAGCCATCAGCGATGCCGTGAAATAAGGCCAAGCGAAATAAGGTTAAAGTAATTTTAAATTTTTCATATGAAATCAAAATATGTAATAGCAACAAATTCGCGTGAATTTGTTTCTATTATTTTTTTTTTCATAAGGAAAAATAATGTGAAAAAATAATAAGAAAAACTAGTTTTAATTTTTTTCTTTGAAAAAAAAAAATTAATAGCGAATTTGTTGTTTTTTTTATTCTTTTTTATAAGAAAAAATAATTTACAAAAATAAAAGCATAATTCATAAGAAAAACTAATTTCAATTTTTTCTTATGAAAAATTCGCGCGAATTTGTTGCTATTATTTTTTTTTCATAAGGAAATTTCAATTCGTATACAACCTCGTAACCACTTTGTTTAGATTGTCTTACATAAATTTCTGAAAAATACATGAAAGATAACAATCTAATTATGTGCCGAATTTGTAAACAAATTGTTCAAAATAGCACACGAATTTATTGCTAAAATGACATGACTTATTATTAAACATTCCATATTCCTTTTTGTTTGCTTTTGGAGAACTGGACATTTTTTTATTTGTAAATCATTAACAAATAAAAAAAAACTCTTTAAAAACTCGTTAAAAATTTGTATTTTTGGGATGGGGTACTTATACGTACATATTTTGTATATATCAAAATTATAAACTCCAAGAAAGAAGAATTATTATTTAGTTGAAAATAACATTCAGGACAGCCACATTTGGCTTTATTTCACTTTTTTAAAGTGAAAAATGGCCAAATTTTCAGATTGGGCCTTATTTCGCTTGGCCTTATTTAACGGCACCCCATCAGCACAGTAGTCCCCGCAAAACTGCAATTGAAGAATAGTATGGTAGAATTGATGACAGAAAAGAACTATCTATAGGTTAAGAACCTTCGTCGACATAGATGGCGCTCAAAATGTAATCAAATGTTTAAAGAATTGATGAAAATAACGAGTCCTTAAGGCTAATAAGTGCCCGTTGAATGTATAAACAAGCAAGTTCAGGTGTAGCGTTAAATTGTTTAAGTAATTTTATAAAATTGGCTTGTTGGGGTTGATGTCTGGAACTTCTAAATAGATACCCATATTTCGTTCACTTATAAAAAGCTACCTTACCAATGAGTGACTTGGGATTTTTTATTATGGGAAAACAAAAGACTACCAAGCTCGGAGCCGAAGTGCGTTGATATGGTACCTTAAGTAGAGCGCTGTTCCAAAGGGTGGTTAAAGCAGAATTGCAGATCGATTGAGATGCTGCTGATAGTAGGCATCAACATGGAAAATCCTGCAAGACTCCACCTCAAAACCTATATGAAAGGATTGATGACGCGCCTGACAGAAAATGCTCGCTATAGGTATCTTCTTCGACTACGTCTTCTTCGAAATTAGTTCGGTACGGTTATCTTCTTTGACATAAAGGTCGCTAATAAGGAAATCAATTGGAAAAAGAAAAGGACTACAAGGCTTATAAGTGGGTTACTTATAAGTTTTTGACTACTAAGCGAGAAGTCCCAGGTTCGAGTCCTGGAAAAACCCAAATTTCAACTTAAGGTTTTTTTAGCTGCGCCACCTCTCGTGCATCACGCCACGTCTAACAAGCATCAGCGATGCCTTAACTTCAATTGAACTACATTTACTTTAATTTAAAAAAAAAAAAATCTGCTCCCTACTTCACACTATCGTTGCATTCTTTATATCTACTTCACTTTAAAAATCCATTATTTAATCCGCTTCAATTTTAATAAGAAAACCGTAAATCTACTTCCAAAAAAAAAAAATTATTTAAAAAATGTTGTAAACTCTTTCATTTAAGCACCGATTAACCGATAAATTGCTACAAACTTCACTTTAAACATAAAATTTATTAACATTTTCTAACGTTTATTATTATTTTCCTCTTAATTTTTTGTCAAAGAGGTGTTGTTTGGTTTTGGTTCCTGTCTGTTCCGAAAAGTTTAGCCAAATACTCGAAAGAATTACATATTACAAACGCGATGAAAATATATTTTGGCGTAATCAAGAACGTGAATAAAGATTGGTGAGCAAAACTATAATTTAATAAACATATCGCTGTGCACCATTTATAATATTTTTTTCTAAAAAAAACATGGAAAAATGTAAGACTTTATTTTAATAAAAAACGCTTTTTTGGACATGTTGTATATATACAACTAATATGGAATTAAATATATCGTTTAAACTATGACTTTGAAATCTACTTCCCTTTTCTTGAATCTACCTCACTTTTTGGGTCAAATCTACTTCGCGTTATTTTTTTGCAGTGGTAACGCTGACAAGCATCCGAGACTATAACTGTCACGAAAGAGCTTCTCAATTGGCCGTTTGGACTTGGCATGGCCGTTTGCGCTATGGCGTAAATGCATGCAAAAACGAGACAAAAGTCGATTTTTAAAATTGCAAAGTTAAGAAGTAAAGTCTTTACCAAATTCCAATAGATTAAGAAACTGATATTTATTTTTTATTGCAGCTAGTCAAAGTCAGTGAAAACGAGAGCACTAATTTTTTTGTATCATCAAAGAAAAAAAAATCCCAGTTTCAATTGATTAATTTTTTAATATTTTGGAACATTTGATTCAACTTTTAACATGGATAATTCAGTTGCAGGTCTCATATATGTTCATTTAATTTCATGTTAAAATGCTGTATTTTAATAATTTTGGTGATTTAATTAAAAACTGTCCATTAAAACGTAATATTTTTCTTTCTTCTTTAATCATTTTCTTGTTGTATTCCGTCGAATTCCGTTGTGTTCTATATGTGGAATGATAAAGTGTTAATTGGTGTTAATAAATGTTATGCTTATGTCCTTTTACTCTTTCTTAAAAAACGCAAGTTTTGTTATAGTATTTGAAGGATCATCCGGCATAATAGTTCTTACCGAAAAACATTTATATGATGTGATAAAAACGTGTCCTGAAAAATATTTGCTAGGTCGAAGAATTTAAATCTAAAATATGCCGTCTAAGGTTTGAATTTGAATTTGAAATTATGAAATGTTCTTTGATTTATTGATGGGCTTATTTTATATATTTGATTCTAAGAGCAGATGGCTTCGGTCTAATAGAGTTAAAAAAGCCTCAGGCCTATTCCTGTTAAAAACACAAATTTTTTTCGAAAGAAGTAACCGAAATGCTTATATCTGAGAATACAATTTTATCTCCATTAGATGACTCTGAAGAAGGGGATAATAATAATTATGAAGAAGAGAGCGAGTCTTGTTCAGAATCTCTCTCAGAATAACAATTCATTTAAAAAGAAAATCTTAAAATTGACAAATAAACGTTGTTTTCAATCAAAAAACATGTTTAATTACTTAGCACAAATATGAAATACATTTTTAAATGACGTCATAAAATATAGTTTCAAATAGAGGAAAAAAATAATTTTGACGCCTTTTTTCATGCATTTACTTTAGTGCTCTGTCTGGATTGAGATGCTTAGGAAAGTTAAACTCCCGTAGTTTGTCAGACGTTCGCGAAAGTTGGGGCAGTAGAAAAAACCTTAAGATGTAGTTTGTGCTTTTCTGGGTTTCGAACCTGAGACCCCTTGCTCAGCAGTCCGGCAAACTAACAACTGATCCATTGCAAACATTTGCAACGACAGCTATAGAGAAAAGCCTAAGCAACTCCGGGTAGTCTCAGCTACTCTCACATAATGCTGCTCTGTTTGTTCATTTGCCCCACAAACACTATGCCTCAGCTTGGTTTGTGTCCCGGGTTTCGGTCCGACGCTAAATCAGGTTTTAATAGGACAGAAAGTATCTCAACCACAAGCGTGGCTCCGAAGGACTGAAATTACACTGCCGGACTATTGACCAGCAGATTCTAAAATTAGAGAAAAAGGCCCATTGTCGCATGGAAGTGAAGAGGGTGAAGGATTCTTTTTACAACCAAGGGGAGTAGACTTCTCTTCTTAAATGCCTTCCTACCAGCGTTGCCAGACGGTTCAAATATTTCCCCCCAGACGAATCTGAAAAACCCCCAGATTTAGCTATTTTCTAAAAAAAAACCCCAAATTTTTTTTTTTCAAATTATTGTAAATTTAAGACTTAATACAAAGACACGAATTTAAAGAATTAAAAAGATTTTTTAATATATATGTATTTAAAAAAAAAAAGGAAGTGAATTTAGATTTCACGAGAAGTCAAAATAATCAACTTTCATAAATAAGTTATAAAATATAGTTATCGTTGTCTTCATTTTTGTTTTTGAACATCTGCTCGTGAACATTTTGATCATTTTATCGGAAGGGGTAAAATTGATACATCCCGATCCAGGAACAATCACAAATTGGTTTTGGCAAGAGACAAAATACAAAGAAAGCCTCGCTTTATTTATTGCTTCTCATATTATTGTGACTATATTGCAAATGCAATAGTGTGTGATGTATGTAGCTTTAGATAGGGGTTTATTAATATTCTGTCACTAATGAATATCAGAATGCGTTGGAATGGAATTGGCATAAATGGAACATAAATTTATTTGGTTTGTTGGTGTTGCTTTATAGCTTTTAATGTTCACTTACAATACTTTTTAGTGAGAAGAAAAAAAATAATTGAACACAAATCAAAAAAAAAAACCCAGATTTCCCCCTAAATAATTTCTCCCCCCAGATTTCCCCCCGTCGGTCAAAAAAACCCCTAGATCTGGGGGGAAAACCCCCAAACTGGCAACGCTGCTTCCTACCCCGAAGAGAGAAGCTATGCTACTAGTGATTCTTTACTTGCGCGCTGATGTCATTACCTCGACTTATTGAATGTTGTATGGTTGTATAAAATCTATGGAAGCGGAGATTCCTATTCTAATGGCCAAGTATTCGATGTCAATGCGGCCCCTGTTCAAACCGAGTACGGTGAACGATTACTCACAGGTCCCAGCTCTATGCAGGTACAAGATGATCGGTAGTGGTCTGACATCTGACTAGTGTAGTGTCCAACATTTTTTGGCGGATGACATTAAAGATTAACCAAATCTATTCGGTGCTGAATTTTTATCAGCCAACGCCTGATATTCACCTCCAAAGGGGAATAGAAAACAAACTTAAATTCAGTCAGACTCTCTCCCTAGTACTCTATCGGCTCTTTAATAGTTTCAATTAAAGCCACTTAAAGATACCCATCTGTTTGTTCTCTAACATGGTCAGCATGGTCAACGACCCCTGATTGCCATGACAACAGGGTCATCTAATCCAGACAGTTGTAACATTTGTTAGCTGTCACCCAATGTGTAACCCAAAGTCGACCCAAAATGTAATTCAAACGTACCTTGCTATACAAATTGGTACCCCATTTAAAAGGCTATATATGAGACCCTTTTTACTCCTGATCCCATTACTTTCATATTTCATCCTTATTTGCCGGCTATTATCCTGGTAAATGTAAACAGTAGAACAAAAATGTTTACGTATGCGTAGGTAGCTTGCCCCACTTCCCAGTTAAACTTTTTCACTTTCTATTAATGTCCTTTCGATACATATATATTTTTTTTTTTTGCTTTTTTATTTTTTTTATGTTTCCCATCACTCGAGGGTAAGGAAAAATACTGGACACGCCATTCGTTATAACATTTCTAATCATCCTCTCGATTTATAACACAAAAAAAATAAATAAATATGACATACAGCCACACCACCCTTTGTCAGATTTATGAGCTCAAAAAGGATATTGGCACTCGCATTATCCGAGTCGTAAAAGCAAGATGCTTTCGAATTCAAAGTCGAAGGAAAACGCCCTAAATTCTGGGCCCACGATATATCCCCCAAATGGAGTTGTTTTCTCCGATAAAATTGGACATAAAAAAGGGACATCCTTAAGGATATTCCAAAGGAGTGCGCGCTATATTCAGTATGGCTTCTAAACTTCTGTATGCGGTGAATCACGATGAATGGGCCGAGAGTTATCGGGAACCCGTTGACAGGAAGTAGTTATCCATTTGATATATATTTTTTTTAAACATATGGCTGCCGCTGAAAGTGAAATCCTTTTGAATAAATTGACGGGTGGATTTCACGCATAAGTGGATTTTCGCTGGTGAATTTTATAGTTTATTTTGGGCGATTTGTTGCAGTGTCACGTCGTCGGTTTGCCTCCATTATTTCCTCATTAAGGGCATCCTTCGTGTCCGGTGGCCGTATACACAACAATGGGCAGATTTTTGCGTTAATTACTGCGGCTGCAGGAATTAGAATCACGATGAATGGAATTGTGTCGAAACCAAATACCTTTTATCTGCAAATATTTGACGTGTATTCGCATGTTGTGTGTGCAGTGTGCACTAATGCAGGCGAGGCAATTATTTAATTCAGCGCTAGGCGTTCAATTAAAATTGCAAATGCAGCAAGCAGCTATCAGCAAGCAGCACCGCGAACAACAGAGCGCGGAATTGTTTGGATGCGGTCGTTTGAGGAGCGCTCATGCGGTGATGCAGAGATGTCAAAGTTCGACTTCGTTTGTTGCCGGATGATGGTGGATGCTGAATGGATGGGTTGGTACTCAGATTCATAATTTGCGTAAAGCGAATCTGTACTTTGTTCGGGTTTTTGGAGGTTTCCACGTGCTATTGTCGGAAAATGCATTGTGAACGTTGAGGTTGATGTTTAAAGAGATAATTATTATATGTGTGATATTGGATTAATTGGAGCAGAATTTTGACGAGTCCTTGGAAATTGTAATTCAATTAGAAAAGATGAGTGGAATTGTTGGTATTTTGACAGATGATGAGCAATTATAAGAACTACAGAGGGATTACCTTTGAAATGGTTGCTCTTAGCAGCAGGTTGGTGTTTTTTAGGAAATCTAACGAGCGAACGTTTGCCTTTGATATGTTATCATGAAAATGGGTTTTCCTGCGAAACTGCTTCTTGAGTTTCTGGCACGTCTTGGTAACTAATCTGCAGTGGTAGATACATAAAGAAGTAAGTTCGGTTTGAAGGTGGTAATCTTTGGAGCTACTGAAACGATTCAAAAAGTTGTTTCTTTACTAATGGAAAGCAATGCCTCCGGGTAAGTTTGTAGGCTGATATTTTGGTCTTGTCGGCATTTATTTTAAGACGCAGTTGATTTTTTTTTTAAGCTGAAGAGCGAATGGGTGTTGTCGGGAAGTACCTCCAAGTCGTCAGAGTAGAAGTAGGTCTGATACAAGCACCAACAAAAAGTGCGAAAAGTACTAAATTGAGCAAACAAACCTGTGGAACGCCACCTGTGGCTTCTTACCACTCTAACACTATTGATCGATCGCAAACCACTGCACAAGTTGCCGTCAAAAACTGAATATGCATGAAATTGGTGGGTGCAGATTGTGTAAAGAAAACTTGCACTAAAGTATCTGCTGTGTCCATGGCGTAAGTTTAGCTCACAAGTCGTCAACATGGTTCTTTGGTTTCCGATTTTGCGACATACAATTTTATACCGAGTCAACTAACTAACAACGGCTAACTTAAGAAGCTTCTTGAGAGACAGTGAGTCTATCGGATGTTTGTCAGCCATTAACGGGAGGTGGCAAAGTGGAAAAAGCCTTAAGTAATAGCTTTGTGTTTCCTACCGAGGATCTTAGCCCCTACACCAAGAGAGGACACTACCGACGAGCACTTTATTTCGATTGGAGGTGGCGTCAAACTCTTGTTAGACTATGGATACAGGAAATCCAAATCCAGAGATGAACGACTGTTTCCTTAGCAGTTCTTCAAGGTGAACCGCTGTTATTCCGAAGACATGTAGCGCCAAAGCATGGACTTCCATGGACTTACCTCCGCTAAGTGCAGTCACCTTGACGTTGGTGCGGAGGCTTAAGTCGCAATGATTCAACAGGCTATGCTGTCGGAGGCGGTAGTCGTCTGGAGGGTCACCCATGGCAGACAGGCTGTTTGAAGAGTGACGAACTAAGAACTGCAAACCTAGCTCCAGTGGTGGCGTGAGCGTAAACAAACCGTGCCGAAGGATGAAAGGTTGGAGGTCAAACCAACCAAGTACGAGCTCCCTCAGGTGCCCAGGCGAAGACCTGAAGGTAATTTAATGCCCTACCTCGGTATGGCGGCGCTGCCGGGGCGGACCATACTTTCCGGCCATACTCGTGGGATCACAATTGAATACTTAAAAGAAAAAACAAACGATGTAGGAGGTGAGGGTACGATAAGTACCTTAGGTGGGACGGTGGCCGACATAATAATCGTGGAGCCATACGATCTCACCAAAATTCAAGAGGCTCTAGAAGCCGGCTCAATCGAGGAAGAGATCTCGAAAGAGGAAGAGGAGAAGCTTTTGGCCGAACCCTCAGATGAGAGATCAAGCGGAGACAAGAAGAGAAAGAAGAGGGTGCCCCCGGGCCTATTAAGGAAACGGGAATACCAAAAGGCCAAACACATTTATGGCATTCTTGTCGCAAAAGACAAACGTTCCCTTACAGATAAGGAGCGAGCCTCCTTGGAATGGGCCAAGGAAGCTATTGCGAATGACGCTTTTACGAGGCCTGAGCCGAAAAGACCATCTATCGCGATAGTTTCGACCAGCAGGTCAGGCTCAGGACAAACACCACGGGACGCAAAAAGGCCGAGGGATGATGTCGCTAAGACAGACCCCAAAGCACACCGTAGCTCCTCAGCGAAAAAGGTACCAAAGAAGGAACACCGGGAGACTGACAATAAGCCGGGCCCGAGTGGAATCCAGAGGAGGCCTATCGCTGAGAGGCTTGGGAACAAAGAGCTAGCCTCGAAGAGGTTGAGGTCGCCAGAGGACGCCCCCAACATTCCGAAAAAGGTGAAGCGGAGCGAGACGAGCACGGGTAGCCCCAAAGGGAATACCATGTGCGGAAAAGGCCAAAGCGGGAAATACAACGAGGTGACCAGAAATCCGCTGCAGCTAGCTGTAGTGGACACGAGGAAACCAAGTGGCCAGTACCCGGTGGAATGTGGCAGGATAATCGAGAATGCACTAGGTGCAGAGATTATCTCCCACATCCGGGCGAAGGCGGGCACAGTAGCCCCCGCTTACCGCAAGATGCGTTGGTACAAAGGCATCACGTACATCGATTGCAAGGACCAGGCATCAAACGACTTTGCCAAGACCGTGTTAAACGGAGCTCAACTATGGGAGGGAGCAATACTAAAAGCTGTACCCATAGAAGAAGTCCCCGTAAAGGCAAAGGGTAGAATATCTATCCCAGAGATAGGGGTAAAACGCGAGGAGATCCTTAGCGTTCTGCAGGCACAAAATCCCCAGATTCCGATGAGGGATTGGGAAATTGTGTCTGAGGAGGAGCCGAAGAATGGTGCAAGAGGGTACATCATCATATTTGATGAGCCTCCTGCAACATTGAAAAAGAATATGCAGATGCCGCTATCATTTGCAGCGAGCGAGGTCACCCTCAAGCTCCTAAAGCGGACTGCAGAAGCAGACAGGCTACACCCAGAAATGAGGGTAGTCCAAATAAACCTACATCACAGTAAGGTGGCCACAGGCAACCTGAGGCTGTTTCTTGAGGAGGAGCAGCTGGATCTGGCCCTAATCCAAGAACCATGGATCAATAAGGATCAGGTGATGGGATTAGGGTCGTCTGAATATGACGTACTTTATGTCAATAATAAAGGTAAGGTAAGATCGTGTATTGTGGCGAAAAAAGAACTACACGCACTAATACTGGTTCATTTCAGCACAGGTGATGTTACAGTAGCGGAAGTCAGAGGCAAGGGTGAGAGCTGCAGAGTGGCGTCGGTGTACATGCCGAACGAGGACAATACATCAGTACCACCCGAACCGGTAAAGGCACTAATAACAGCGTCGGAAAAAGGTAAGAAAAACTTAGTCTTAGGATGTGATGCTAACGCCCATCATACTATTTGGGGTAGCTCAGACATTAATGCTAGAGGTGAGGCTTTGTTTGATTATCTTCTTTGTTCCAATCTGCTTGTCTGTAATCGGGGAAATGATCCCACTTTCATTACTGCAAATAGAAGGGAAGTTCTAGATGTAACCCTTGCATCCCAAAATAATTCTGTCCAAGTTGCAAATTGGAGAGTGTCCAGCAAGGCATCACTATCGGATCACTGCTGGATACTCTTCGACCTGCAAATGGTCTCTCAGGGTAAGAAACAGTTCAGAAATCCTAAAAGGGCGAACTGGGTAAAATTCAAAGATGAAGTACAGAGTTACAGGAACCTCTGCGCGGTAAAGGATCTCACATCTGCTAAAGAGGTAGACGCTGCAGTCGAATCTTTAACAGATGTGCTCTCTAGATCTTTTGTAAAATCCTGTCCAAAAAGTAGATCTAGTGGGAAGAAACGCCCTCCCTGGTGGAGTCCCAAGATCGCGGAACTAATACGTAGCTCAAGGTCTAGATGGAATCTCGCAAAGGAGGGACATATCGAGTGGTCAACATACAGGGAGAGCGTCAGAATCCTGAAAAAAGAGATCAGATTCGCAAAGAAAAACTCCTGGAGAACTTTCTGCGAATCAGTCGAATCTACAACAGAAGCATCTAGGTTGAGGAAAGTCCTCTCAAAGGCACCGACGCCGATATCTTCGCTAAGAAGGAGCGACGGAAGCTGGACCGAATCACACATTGAGACGCTGGAAATACTAACGGAAACTCACTTCCCAGGATGCATGGATGTGTCTGACGGCTACGATGTAGTAGCACCAGTCACAAGGAAGGGAATGGAGGAAGCATCAATCGCCGAAATAATAGACGAGAAGAAAATAGCCTGGGCAATCAACACATTTGCCCCCCTCAAAGCACCTGGAATAGATAATATTCGACCCATAATGCTACAAAAGTCAGAGGAAGTTATTAGTCCATGGCTAAATTGCATCTACAGGGGCTGTTTAAGGCTATGCTATGTTCCTAAGGCATGGCGAGAGGTACGTGTGATTTTCATCCCAAAAGCAGGGAAGGCTAGTCACACCACAGCCAAGGACTATAGACCAATAAGTCTGTCGTCATTCATGCTAAAAACAATGGAACGATGAATTGATCTGTACGTACGGCAAGTGATCGGCGATAACTACCTATCAAAATCACAACATGCGTACATGAAAAGCAGATCTGTTGACACGGCGCTACATAGGGTAGTATCGGTAGTGGAAGAATCACTACAACACAAAGAGTATATACTGAGTGCGTTCCTAGATATCGAGGGGCCTTCAATAACATCAAAGCTGACGCTATTTTAAGCAGCTTACGAGAAGCCCATCTAAATAGCAGCCTATGCGACTGGATTGGACTCATGCTAGGCACACGGAGGATCAAGTCACAGCTAGGGGACGTGAGCACTGAACGAAGGGTCAGAAGGGGGACACCTCAAGGTGGTGTCCTCTCACCGCTCATATGGCTCCTCGTAGTTGATGAACTGCTAAAAATACTGGAAAAGGAAGGTTTCATTGTGAGCGCATACGCAGACGATGTCGTCATTCTGGTTCCAGGCAAATTCACCTCAGTTCTTAGCGAAAGACTCAGCTACGCACTCCTGCTAGTTAATAACTGGGTCGCAGGTCGCGGACTTGGAGTGAATCCATCGAAGACGGAAATTCTACTGTTTAGGAGAAGAAGGACGATCCCCGCCTTCAATCCCCCAAGGATGGGCGGGGTGGATCTGGAAATTTCAAAAACAGCGAGATATCTGGGAGTAATCCTTGACTCCAAACTCAGTTGGAAGGAAAACATAGAGGATCGCATTAAAAAAGCATACGTGGCACTATATGCCTGCAGAAGAGCATTCGGCAATGCATGGGGATTCAGGCCGCATGTGGTGCACTGGCTGTACACAGCTGTAGTGCGGCCCATCCTAACATATGGTACAACAGTGTGGTGGAAGGCTATTGAGAAGAAGTACCATCTTTCAAGCGGCGAAGGACATAAGGAGACGTCACATTGTCGGCAAACAAATCACTATTTACTCTGACAGCCAAGCGGCTATAAAAGCCATGGAGTCAGTCATGGTGAAGTCAAGGGCAGTAAGGCACTGCAAGAAATATCATATCTGGACGAAATATCACAAGCCAACATGGTGACCCTATGCTGGGTACCAGGGCATATGGATATTCCAGGAAATGAACAAGCGGATGAACTTGCAAGAAATGGGTCAAATATACATAAATCCATGGCCTTAAAATCCATAAGAACTCCGCTAAGTACGCTCGCAAGGAAGATTGACATTGAATCCTGGAGTAGAACTAACCTACGCTGGACCAATCTCATCACCTGCAGGCACACAAAAGAATTATGGCCAGAGCTGAGCCAAAAGAGATCAAAATATATGATCGGACTTAGCCGTAAGGATATTCGCATACTCACGGGAGTCATTACTGGACACTGTGCGATAGGCGTACATGCGGAAAGGCTGGGCATACTGCATAATGATTTTTGCAGAAGCTGTAGGGACGTTAAAGAAATAGAATCTGTTCGCCACCTGCTATGCGAATGCCCAGCCCTTAAGAACAGCAGACTAAGGATCCTCAACAGCCACTTCTTCGACGACTTAGAGGATCTGAGGAATGTCGATCTTAAAGCACTCCTGAGATTCATACTCAAATCTGGGTGGTTCTTGTAGATAGACAGACCTCATATCATTAGGTACTCTTAGGACGAGCTAGAGGATATAGTCATAACGGAGCTTAAGAACCCAGGAGATTCATACTAATCTATGCGGCTCTAATATAAAAGCGGTCTATTTTTGTCGTTCAACAGGTATGCAATGGATGGTTCCCGTAAAATGGACACACTGGACCCGACTGATGGTCTAAGTGAAGCTGCGGCAACTGCCGCAAGAGCACCCTTCTACCTACCTACCTACCATGGACTTCGTCAAAAGGGTAGTCTTTCTTGGATTTTTTTTTTAGTGATTTTCAAAAAAAAATTTAAACCACAGAGTTTAAGGGATAGAATCTACTGAAGAACTTTACGGACTACAGAGCCACGTCGTCTCAGCCGAACGGTTTCAAATACAACGACTGCGGCACAAGGGGCGCATCGATTTAGTTCGGTCTGTCGTCCCGGACTTCAAGCGACACCAAAGGTAAGGCAAAAGTTTGGGATTCGAATAGCCAACAAATATTTATAGAAATAGCTGGAAAGTATACCGCTGAGTACTTCAACACTTCATAAAGTCGCGATGCGATTGAGCTACCCTCCAATATGTCAAAAATGAGATCAGCATTACTACAGAAGAAAAGGCCGCAAGCATCCCCAGCACGTTAAGCAAACAATCTCCTCATTAAATTCTGCAACAAAAACCACTCTTAAACGACTACTTCACTTGTAAGGCAACCAAAACTCAATACCAACGTCCCCTCATTTTTGGCCAGCAGCTCTTAAACCAACAAAACAAATATATATACAAAACTGCAGACTCTCATCATTCCGAATACGTTTGTCCCCTCCCGACGACAGAGCTAATTTCTCGAGCGCTGCCCACCCCTGCGGCATCGCTATATGGAACAACAATCGCATCCAATAATAAAGTTCTACAAAATTAGTCTAACCTCTATGCCGCGAGGGAAAGAGACAGCCCAAAGGTTGTCACCACCACAGGCATTTTCATCGCGTTGTCTGCGAAATGTTTTTTTTTAATTATTAAGTGATCTCCCCCGGTGACCAATGTGCTTGTGGGGTCATATTTTTCGGAATTTTAATATTTCATTACGCAAAGGATGCTCACCAAAACAAACAAAAAATGTTAAAACAATCACCTCTTTGCGCTACCTTAACGAAATAAAGAACGTTAACTCATCTCGGTGACAGATGTTCCAAATAACAAACAAATCAACCGACATTAGGGGAAACAACCAAAAAAAAAAACAAAAAATATTAAAACCCAGCAAAAGTGATGGAAAAGCGAAAAATAATATTTTCTCTGTGAATAACACGCTACGAGTACAGCGACATCTGACAAAGAGGAGGATATTTCATTATCTTGTTGACTTTTCTTTTTGCTACTATGGTTTCCTTTCGTTATACATTTTTTTTTTCGTTCGCCAGCGTTCTGTCATTCTAACTGCATTAGCTTATGTTCATATAGTCTCAAAGCAAAAAAAAAAAAAATATGCGAAGAAGAAAAGCGAAAACAATTGAGTTCAGTTGTATGGGGAGGGGGGACCGCGCACCTGAAAAGGATATCCTCATAAAAACGATGAAACCGTTTCCTTTGTTTTTGCTCCTTCCAAAAAAGCAAAAGCACACACACCCGTACCATGCAGCAATGAAAATGGCCTTTGGGCTACGAAAAAGGGATATAACTGAATCAGAGGACTTTATTAAATGAAGATGGCTGTACAAGTGTACATGGTACATTTTCATTCGATTAGCTAGCGAGGGAGAACATTTTTGAAAGGATACTCAACTCGTATGTGTTGGGAATTGACAATTATTACTGCTGCAGGTCTCGGGCTGGTAATAATAATTACACAAATGGAACTCATTCGCATTCATGATTGGCGCGCCTGAAGGGATAATATGATAATATGATGGCCATGATTTCATTTATTAGTCTTTCTTTTAAATTATATAAAGTGCGAGCAGTTGAATGCGAAGGCGGGGATCTACAGCTGCAGCTGGAGAAAATTTAAAATTATAAAAAGTGTAATGTATTATGAGATGATACCATTGACTGAGAGTGGACCGGCTCTGCGAAATAAGGCCCCAATGAAATAAGGCCCCAAAAAAAAATAAAATAAGGCCCCAAAAAATTATACAGGAAACAACAACGATTTTTAATAAAATTTAGGGTTTTATTTCCTTTTTGGGGCCTTATTTCCTAATGAAAATTGGAGTCTTATTTCATTATGAAATAAGGTCCAAAAGAAGAAATGAAGTAAGACGGGCCTTATTTCATTTTTGAAAACCAAAAACATGTATTTTTTATATTTTTGTCTTTAAAAAATATATATATAAAATATAAAAATATACCACCGCCGAATAGAAGATATTTAATGGACGGAACTTTTAAAATAAATCCCAAAGGTTGCTTTAACCAGCTCCTAGTCATCTATATTCAATATTTTAATTAAAAAAATTGTTTCAATCTTAGCACCATCAAAAAAAAAAAATCGCGCGATTTTTTGTACCAAATTTTCATTATTTCTTAATTAGACATTTTATTAGACTGTTTATTTCACTAGAAATCCAAATAATATTTACAAATTTGTTTTTAGGTGTTTCCGTTATTTTTCATTTTAATGATTAAAAAAATGAGAAAATGTTGCAATTTAATTTAAATTTAAATTAAATTTAAATTAAGTTATATTAAATTTTTATTTTAATTAAATTTAAAATACATATATAATAGATTGTAAATTTATTTCTAAGAAGGCAATATATTGAATAAAAAAGCTATGAAATATACAAAAAAAAATTGGGGTGTTATTTCATTTTTGAAATTTGAATCCTAATTTCATTTTTTTTGGGTCCTTATTTTATCGCAGTGGGGCGAATTATATACGTCGACTTGGCTTTTGTGGGAGTGTAAGTCGATTATTTATTTTGTTAAATCGGGTCACATTGACCTACACACACAACCCCCAGGTTGTAAAAATAAAACCGTCTCGATTTATCAATTGTCGAACAATTGACTGATCTTATTTAACTGGAAGTCCAACAATCACCGTCATTTAAATTGTTTGCAAACGAACGCGTTTAACGTATTAAAAGACCCCAAAAGAAGAAATGAAGTAAGACCCCAAAACTATTTTTTTATATTTTCGTCTTTAAAAAATATATATATAAAATATAAAAATATACCACCGCCGAATAGAAGATTATTTAATGGACGGAACTTTTAAAATAAATCCCAAAGGTTGCTTTAACCAGCTCCTAGTCATCTATATTCAATATTTTGACAAGGTGATTCAATTTTTTTAATTAAAAAAATTGTTTCAATCTATCTAAGCACGGCAGGCGAAAATATGTAAAAAAAAAAAATCGCGCCATTTTTTGTACCAAATTTTCATTATTTCTTAATTAGACATTTTATTAGACTGTTTATTTTACTAGAAATCCAAATTTAATAATATAATATAAAATATAATATTTAATGATTAAAAAAATGAGAAAATGTTGCAATTTAATTTAAATTTAAATTAAATTTAAATTAATTTAAATTAATTTAAATTAAATTTTTATTTTAATTAAATTTAAAATACATATATAATAGATTGTAAATTTATTTCTAAGAAGGCAATATATTGAATAAAAAAGCTATGAAATATACAAAAAAAAAAAAAAAATTTTTGAAATTTGGGTCCTAATTTCATTTTTTTGGGTCCTTATTTTATCGCAGTGGGGCGAATTATATACGTCGACTTGGCTTTTGTGGGAGTGTAAGTCGATTATTTATTTTCATAATCATCTTTTTTCAGTAAATCTGTTAAATCGGGTCACATTGACCTACACACACAACCCCCAGGTTGTAAAAATAAAACCGTCTCGATTTATCAATTGTCGAACAATTGACTGATTTTATTTAACTGGAAGTCCAACAATCACCGTCATTTAAATTGTTTGCAAACGAACGCGTTTAACGTATTAAATCGATTAAGCCCGCAGTTGGTCTTCCACTTCAGTGTTTGTTTGACTATCAATTGTAAAGCTTGCATTTCTCATGGTTCCGTTGGAACGACCCTTATAATCAATTACACGTCATAAATTCGCAATAATCCCCTTATCGGGCGGAGGGAATTATTTACGAACACTTTCTCGCTGCTTGTATATAATTGTAAGCCCGTTATCTATTTTTAATTCCATTTTCAGTCATCTCCTTGATTTGCAATCAAATTATATTCCCTCCGTCTATAAAGCATTGTCAAGCAATTTAATTACTTCACAATCATTCCGTGCTTCAACATTTTTCTTTTTTTTTGCATCAAGTCAGCGATGTCCTATTTCCTGATCAGCAACATTTGCTTACGTTATTGCCATTCTCTTGTTTGTGGAAATCAAATAACGTGACACATGTCAAATGCTTGAATCTGCACTCTAATTGACACATGTTTTCTCCCTGGCTGACAAGTGAGTGTTGGAATAATTTTAACAAATCTACAGAAAGCTGAACGTGTCAAGCTTGGGTTGGCATAAGATGATTGATATTTGAGGTTTGTATCGATGCTGGGTGTATGTGCCAATTGCATGGTGCTCCCAGTGATTAATCATTTAGAAATGATTCATAATTGCTACACCAGTGGCTACATACGTATATACTCGTTTGTGAAAATGGAGAGATCAATATATGGTAGTTGGAATTAATGAGGAACAGTTTGCTGAGCAGTCATTTGTTAATGATAGTGAGAAGAATATTATACGGAGATGAAAATTAGTCACACACAAGTAAGAGGGATTTTGTTCATGGCTACGAATGTATTAAAGGATCCTTAACATGTCCATGATGTTTTAAATTACAAAGTAGCAAAGTTCCATGTTTGAATACGATTGAGAATTAAGTCACACATTTACCCTTCAGTTATTCCTCATTCCAATTTCCCGCATCTGTATTTAATAAAGTATATTATAACCCATTACCTGCTTGTATAAGATTTAAAATTTGAAGTCAATCAGCCAACCGGTTAACATTTTTCCAAGGGGTCGCAAAAAATCATACAATATTAAAAAGGTACGTATACGCCACCGAAACCCACCTCTTTCGTAGTTGTTGATCTGCCGCTTGTGGGTCTTAAAGTGGTTGAGAACAAAGTCAACAATGTTAAATAAAGGGTCATTTTTACCCGATATCCAAGGTCAAGAACTAAATACCTGTCAGTTGACATAATAGCTTTTAAATTTGATATGTGTCCTAAGTGGGTTTTGGCAACGTTTCCAGGAAAAAATGTACTCCATGATGTTTGTTACAGGCTGACGTGAAAACCACTGAATAGAAATGCTTTTTTAAGGGAGCGGGTCGAAAAAAATTTTAATCTACTTACAAAAAATCCATAGAAATGTAAACGCATAGAAAACGCGAGAAAAAATGCATTCAAAAACGCCAGAAAAAACGCGAGCAAAAACTTATCAAAAGACGCGCGAAAAAAACGCAACAAAAAACGTGTCTAAAACGCATCAAAAAACTCATAAAAAAACGCGTCTAAAAACGCATTAAAAAACGCGAGAAAAAACGCGTCTAAAAAGGCATCCAAAAACGCATAAAAAAACGCAAGCAAAAACGCATCAAAAATCGCGACGAAAAACGCATCAAAAAACTCATAAAAAAACACGTCTAAAAACTCATCTGAAACGCGAGAAAAACGCGTCTAAAAAGGCATCCGAAAACGCAAGAAAAAACGCGACTAAAAAGCATTAAAAAACGCATTAAAAAACACGAGCAAAAACGCATCAAAAAAGGCGTCTAAAAACGCATCCAAAAACGCGAGAAAAACGCATCAAAAAACGCGAGAAAAAGGCATCAACAAACGCGAGAAAAAACGCATCAGCAAAATCGCGTCTACAGACACATAAAATAACGCGAGAAAAAACGGGTTGGGGACAAAATTCTGAATAGGTCAAAATTCTTTTTGCAAAATCCTGCTTTTCAAAATTCTGCTTTACAAAATTCTGCAAACAATAAAAAAAAGGTTTGTAAAATGTTCAAAAGCGCGCGGTTTGCAAAGCAGAGATGGAGAGAAAATATTTTTTTCTAGTTTTAACTCCTCTTTTCTAAATTTTTATTTTTACCTTTTTATTTCCTCCTGGATTTTATTTTATTTTTATTATAGAAATACGAAAGTAAGCAAAAGAAGCGACACTGTTATTGATATGTTTTAGGAAAACTGCACCAAAATCATCAATCGCAGCGTAACAGTAATTCAACGAACCTCCTTGCAAAATGGCCTTAGAGTATTCGAAGATCCTACCGAGGCGCTTGTCGAAGGAATTTTGATCAAACCACATTTCGGCTGTCCTTTTATACTACCGAAATGAAGCTTTTACATTTGGTTTAAAAACAAAAAAAAAACTTTTATAATGTTGTTTGAGTTTTGCAAGGACAGTTTATGTATATATACTTTTTTTCATATTCAAAGTGATTAAGAATTTTGGATTAATAATTTGCAAACATTTGAAATTCATTGTAGGTATTAGAGGTTACCTGCCTCTAAATTAAAGTTCAATTTATAAGGTGCGTAAAAATATATTTTCGTTTTATAAGTATAAGTATACAAAGAAAAGAAATGAAATTATAATAAATAGCAGGTACCCGCGACTTCGTCTGCGTAGAATTAGGACTTCGAGTAACTCAATTAAAATATTTATATCAACAACAGCGCCACATCTGGGGTCCAAAACTATCTTTCAAGTCAACCAATCAGAACTACACATTTAAATTCATTGGTAAAATACGCGGCAAATGTACTTATTTCTTACCAAAAGTATAGATACTCTATCCCGTAGCTTTCTATTAGTGAACGAATTTTTGAAATAGTTTCGTTTGTAAGATGTAATTTGCTTGTTTGTTTCTTTTTAATTTTAATTCTATTTTTATTTAAAAACGAAAAGTACCTATTTAAAATAGTTTTATTTATATCTATATCTTTCTCGTCGTTAACATTTGTTAGTTGGAAAAAGCAGAATAAGCTGAAGTTTATTACTTTAAATTTAAAAACCAGAATTTCGTAAAGCAAAATGTAGACCCGCACCCATTTTCTACAGCACAAAGCGCCACTTTGGTGACCTCCTCATGACCTCCTCAGCCTTATTCCGTAACGCCGTGTAATCGTCTAGAAAATAAATATGCCTACTCCACTCAGTAAACTCCCGCAGACATTCCTGAGATACCCATTCCGATTGTCCCCGTCTAACTCACTCGCATCACTACTCCGACAAGTGGAACCACTCTGCGGAACATTTTAACGTCAAGTCCCATTGTACACCGAAATCATGCCTGCACCCGAAAATCTATTTAATCTCTTAAATAAGTCCCAGGATCCACCAAACTATCTCGCTCGAGTGTGAGCAGATGGCAGTGTCAGGCGTCTTGGAATCACATTAACTTACCTTCTTCTTCATTATGTACGATGGCGGAGTACGCGCGATTTATCACGTGATAAGATTTATAATCTCTCAAGGAATTAGATATTCATCCTCCATACGAGATATCCTGCTGGTGCTCACGCCCATTCGCAGTGAAATCCTACACAGGAACAGACAGCGAGGATATGGATAATTAGGTGCAACCCTACTAAAAGGAAAATATTTTTCCACCGATTTATTAGCCAGAGATACTTCGCGTTTGTAGATTTTACCTCCAACAAATTTATCCGCCGAACAAATATTTGTGAAACAATTTGCCTGAGCGGCACTGTTATCCTCAGAGGAGAACAAAGTTTGTTGGAAAAATAAATAAATAAGAGAAAACAAAGTATGCAGTTGCATGCGTTCAAAAATTAATGGATCACCCCGTTAGGGGGTGTCTGTGCTTTATCCGTGATTCGTTTTTCACTGCCATATGGTAAGTCGTGATTTTCCATTTAGTAGATTCATTCTCTACCCGCATTGTCGTCTACATCGTCGTCGTCGTTGTCGTCGTCATCATCATCATCGTCGGAGAGAGCCCCTTCATGTCGTGCATAATTCGTGAAAACATTGTGTAGAGGAACTCCTTGCACTATCGAGGTAAGTTTAACCCCCTGTCGGAGTCTGCCGCACTAATTTGCATGGCAATATTATGGAGAGTATAGCTCTTGTAGCTTGGTGGAAGAGGCAGACAAATCGTTTATGTTTATTTTACTGCTTTAAGTGGCCATTAAGTTGGTTGGCGAGAGATCCACAAATTGCAAATTGGAATGTTATCACCTGTTATAGGGATGGGCTGCCGCTGCCGCCACCAGTGCTGGGTGTAGTTTGGGGCTTGTACTCGTGGATGTGGGTGTAGTAGGGATTTAATTAATTCAATGGAAGGTTATTGATGTGAACTCATTGTTTAATATGCAGAGGAATTAGAGTGGAAGATTATGTGCGATAGGTACGAGTACTTTGTGGCAAGTTTGAGTCGCACAAAAGTCGAAGGGCTAGGAGTTTTCGGGTAAAAATTGCGATTCCCCCGAAAGAGACAGGCACTTAAGTTGAATTTTTGTGTTTTCTTTGAGGAGCTTCAAGCGTTATCGCGTTTGACGTCTGAGGACTGCAAATGAGGGCATTTTATGCGATAAACAGGTTTAAATTGGAAAGTATCCTCTAGGAGGGTAGCTGCGAAGATCATTGGTCGAGGTAGTTATTTATTGCCACTTAAAATGGGCTTGAATTTATTCAGATTCTACTGAATGCAGAAACCACGACGATTAGTAAAGTCATTTAGTTGGTTCAAGGCTTTTACGTTTCGATTTTTTTAAATAAACTTCAATTGGCCATGTTAAACTTCACAGCCCGATTCTACCGCTGTGAAGCCTCACAAGTCACAAGCTCTTGTGAGGTTGATCTTCTGAGGTTTGTTTTGATTCAATAACATTTTTCGTATTCTGCGAAACCTCACAAAAAATTCACCTCATAATGGTAAAATTTTAATATCACACAATTCTTGTTTGTTGAAAGCGAATTTATAACACAATTCTTTAATATTGCAAAACAATGCTTTTTTAAACAAAATATGCGAAATTCCGATCAAAAATATGTTTTCTTAAGAACGCTTCTGACAGAAATTAAATTCCCCACGTTCCTTTTTTCCGAAATAAACGAAAAATAAAGTGGACGACTGGGTCGAACGTTACTTTGACGTTCATCAAAAGTTTGTTTGGTTGTATTCTTATTTTATTAAGTGGGTAGGTATAGATCTGAGAACCGATGCTAGATAAAAGAAATGGGTGCAAATGATGTGGGAGTTTCAAATTGTGTTCCATACATACAGTAGTTGCAATTATTTTAAGGTGCATTTTCAACCTTGTTGAATACAGGGAAATATTTGCTAAAATGAAGTTTTGCGTAGCTGTAATTGCATTTTTATCGGAAGTGGCAGAGATTATAGCTAAAATTTAGCATATATATGTGAAAATAGATTGGGAAGTATAAGTAATAAAAAAAAATTGATTTTTTTCCAATTTTTTGATAAAAACTAAGTCCGTATCTTATTTTGAATACTGATTTTATCTTTAATATGTATTCGGATCAAAATCGTTAGAGCGGTTCTTGTAAAATTTCGCAGACAAAACAGTAACAAATATTGTCTAGTTTGAAAAATACTATTGTTTAACTATTTAGCTGAAAACCGAGTACAAGTTATTGTTCGGGATGTAAGCATTACTTGGTTTTTAGGGTTTTATAGAAATCGAAAATGGGGTTTTCGAGATATGAGCAGTTTTTAAAGTGAGCGTTTCCAGAGATGAAATGAAAATTAAGGACGCAATAATTTTGAAAACATCAATTTTACTAAGTTTGCATTTTGGTCAAAATCATGCCGTTTTGAGGTAAACTAAAGAAAACAAAATTTTCCAAAAATGACTTTTTCAAAAATCCATTTTACGATAATACAGAGAAAAACTGAGTTTTCCATTAACTTAGAAATGACCATATTACCTTAGAAATGAATTTTTGTTACAATCGTTTAGACCGTTTTCGAGATATGTCCAAATTTCGAAAGTACCATTATTCGATTTTTTTTTTGCGAAAAACTGAATACGCAGTTATTATTACCTCACCTACTTAAGCTTAAATATCAATTTTTGTTAAAATCGTTAGAGCCGTTTTCGAACAAATCAAACTGGTATGAAAATTTTGTATGGGAAGTACCATTAATATTGAGGTTACCATGCAAAAACAAATCGGCACCGAACTCCAAATCCGAAGTTTGAACGAAATCCGGGCAGTCGTTTAGGCTGTAGGCCTCGGGACATGCAGACAGACCGACGGACAGAATTTTGCGACCCACTTTATTGAGTTCCTCTATCATCGTAATGTCAGAATTGATTAACATCTCGAGCTCGAAATTTTGTACGAATATAATATATCTCTTACTACGTAATTGAGAAAGTTAAAAAAATCTAACGAAGATGTTGAGTTTATGGCATTGAAGAGTTAAAATCGTTAAATCGTCTCCCTTTTCTGTTTCTCTCTGAGAGTATAGGTCACAAAACCACCACGGTTGCTACTTTTTAATTTTTTAACAAATTTGGTATTTTTTTTTTTTTTTGCTTTTTGAGTTTTGGTAATTTGGTAATTTGTATCTGGTTTTGGTAACTTTTTGAGCAGGAGCACCAAAAATACGAATTTGATATGAATTCATTTAAATGCTGCCTTACTGTTTCTGAGTGAAACATTGCATTTGCATATACATCAGCACCACCCGTGTAAGCCTATTTTGTTCAAAAAATTACTGAATGCACTGATTTTCTTCTTTTGACAGATGGTGAACTTTGAAATATTTTCTGTTTAGAGCTACATTTAGATATGGATAGGTTAGTTAATCATATTATTTATTTGCAGCTGGTAATTTTGTGCACAACGTTGTTGACGTTGTTTAAGTGCTAGACTGACAAAGTTGCTACTACGTTCCTTAAGCCCGTCTGACACTAAATTTTTTCCTCATTTTTATAATGTTGAAAAGTCAGCGATGTGTAAAAGAGACTAAAAGTGTATTACGAAAGGGGTAGCAATTGTTTGCAAAATTTCGGCAAATTTTCAATAGAATTTATTTTCAAATAATCTTGAAATGTGAAAAAAAAACCTGGCAGCAGCTGAATAATGTGATGACGTGTCTACATTAATAAAGTTGGTGTGTACACACTCACTCCTATCTGGAATTTTCGTTCTAATTTTTCGTACTGCTCTAGTTTAATTTTAAAAGCAGAAAAATTGCAAAAAAAATGTAGTGTCCGGGCTTTACTAAGTCTTATGTTTTATAAATGCTTGTTTTTAAACAAGCAATTTTAAAGATCAAATAATATAATTTGAGTTTAGAAAATCATGTATTTGGTCAGCAAAAGTATTTAAAGTAGATATTACTATTGCATTAGTAAGTTAAGTCTACTTTATTTTATTTTAGAAAGTAGCCGTTGTTTAACTAATTTAAGACTGACTAAGTTCCTACGAACCTAATGTACCACATTGAATGTTTTAAAAGACATATGTTTTTTTTTTATGTTTTAAAAACGTGTGCTATAATAAATAAAAAGAAAGAAAGAAACGTTTTTACACTGTCCTGCCGTTTTTTTTATATTATGTTCCTAAATCAGGGAAAAGTGATAAGGCATTTTCACATTGGCTCAAGACTATATATGTACCTATGCTATTTTTTCTCTTTGTGTTTTATCAACGTCTCCAGATTTTTGGTAAATTTTATCTTGGTTTGGTAACTTTTTTTTCCAATTTTGGTAGCTAATTTTGTTTGCAAGTGGTAACCGTGCACAACACCCGTGAACCAGCATATTGAGAAATCACTCATCTAGCCATTTTATCACCTCGAAAGCCTGCCTTAGTTTATTTATAAGCTCTCCTTCCTAGGAGGCCTCCTGAAATATTCAAACTGCACCCCCTCCGGTATCCTTTAACTGTACGGCAAAATGTATTATCTTTCAATCAGTTTGCATTTGAAGTTCCCTAGTGTAAATCAATTTCGCCTCCCAGCATCGCCACTTGTATCCGTACGCACATCGAATTTGCCCTCACCGTTGCCAGAAAGCAAATATTTTACATTTATCCTAAATTAATGCTCACATACATGCAGCAGTATTTCTCCCAGTGAACTCTCATGAAATGACTTCCTCAACTGCACACTACGCACAACAATAACAGAAACAAAAACCAATCCATTCGCTCCAACACATCCTCGGGCGATTCTGATTTCGAAAACAGCAGTACACGCATAAATAATGGCACCACCACGAGTACCCACATCTAGATAAAATTCTCGTATCTGGAATGGGGAGATGATCCAATTTACCTGACGAGCATAATTCAACGTCGACGCAAAATGAAATCTATGCAAATCCCTATTCCAGGCATGTCCGTCCTCATCCCGATGCGATTGTCAGTAAACTTTCAAACTGTACAGCGAGCGATTGGTATCTCTCTCTCTTGCTCTCTTGGTGATTAATTAAGATTTTATTTGACGATACGTTTCACAGTGCGTAACCTGATGTTTTGCCCCCCCATTCACACGGACGTTTATAGAAGTTTCCAGGCTCAATAAATCACATCGACCAGATGGCGGAATGTGTAAATCCATCAAAGCGGAAGGTGTCGTCGCCTTTAAAGAAAGGCATCGTCTCCGGTTTAAATTTGCCACAGGGATAACCATCACCACAGTACCGGCTCCGCTCCGCTCCGTTGTCTGTACAGACAAACAGACGGTCTTTTGTAATGATCCCTCATTAATCATGTGTTGCGTAGCTATAAATTTTCCCCGGAATGGTCCTGTTACACCGGCTCAGCCGTACTAACTGTTTACGAAGGGCAGTTGTCGCAACCACTATAACAACCGCCCGAATCCTGGCCGCCGCCATTCCGTTTAATAAAACGACCGAATGTAAGATGAAAATTGATGTATTGTGTTGGGTCTGTTTGTTGTAAAATCCTTTTAAGGATCCTCTATCGAATTTCATTTGGCTATTTAATTTCAGTAAAAGGCAGCATTTTTTTGTTTGCATCCTGAAATGTAAACTTTTCACATACATTCGTGTTCGCATTTAATTGAGTTTTCATATTTCATTTGAAAAGAGAGAGTTCAAATAATGTTCTCTCAGTGTGTGTAGGTGCACATCTGTGTTTTCAATTCACGACAAGGCAGGCGGTGAAAGGAAAATAGAGATACCTATGCTCGAGCTTGTATGTTTTTCAATTTCTGTGTTGAATACAGCAGCAGGAGGAGCAGCAACAACAAAGGGAAACTTTGGTTTTGTCATCATAAAGGGCTTTGAGCCGCATGAAAATATTGATGCAGAGTCAGCTGGAGGAATGTCGACTGTTAGGTAACTGAATGCTTTTACATTGATCAATTTTAAACAGCAACTGTGTTGGAATGAGGTTCGTTGAATTGAAGTATGACGGACGTTTTTCGTAATGGAAATATTTTGTAATTATTGTAATGAGGGACTTTTACGTAGTTCGGGATCAGGCTAGAGTTTGTCTGAAGCACGATGTGGGGCAATCGTAAATGAAAAGTTTTTCCTCTAATGCGGTGTCGGCGATGTTACTTGTCAACGTTGAAACTCTGAGTAAATTCTTAAAATTTTTGTCGACCCCCTTACCTCCGGTGGGGTGAAGTCAACATAAAAAGTTCTATTACTCACGAAGTTGCTTTCATAACTCGATAGTTATGCGTATCCCATCCATCGCAGTAGGTCGGATGGGATGCGAGTTGTCGCTTAAATAATTCGTTTGTCGTTTATTAGTATGCGATTAACCGCCATGTGAATTTTTACTGACCATCAGTGGACATTGAAGTGCTTACTAAGCACATTTCATTGTGATGAGAAAAAAGATATTTCTGGGAGTTGGTAGCAAGAGAATCTATTTGAATTTAAGGAACTATCACATTAAAGCACGGAGACTGGCAAAAAGTCTAAGGATTTGCGTAGAATGAATTTAATTTAAGAACTATAAACCAAAGGATCTGGTGTATATTTTCTCGCTTTTTCTTTGCATGTGCCAGGTGACATAGTTGAAAGAGAAAATAAGTGCATGGCGTTGCCTTGTACTAAAATATTCGTCACACTTACCTACACATACCGCAGATACGTCACAACTCATAAAATAAAAAATAACAACGTCACTTAAGCTGTTTAATTTAAAAAGAAAAATAAGGAATCATGCAAATTTCTTAATCTACTTAATTTGTGGCCGTTATTTAAGGTTTTAGGATCAGGAATGTTTTCTAAAATAAGTGAAAGCAAGTGTAGAAGATTTTTTAAGGCGATCGCATTTATTCAAAAACAGCAGCCGAAAGGCGAAAAAACATTGGCCTCGAACCCCAAGTCGTGCCTTTCTCGTGGGGTTACCTATACAACTAAGCAAACATTTAACTGGAAAGAAAGAAGTCTGGAAGTTCAGATAGAGACCCCGCAAGATGGAAAATAAGCAACGACTTTCGGATTGGGTATTCATTTTTTTCCTGTGAATTTTACAAGGCTCAAAAAGGTGCTTAAAAAAGTCAATGAAGTACACATTCGACTAAAAAAAAAGGTTTGCCTTAAATTTGTGTCAGAGCCGGCCGACTTACAAAAATATCCAGTACGTACGAGCAAAGGGCATGGTTTGGGTAGCTATTTTTGAAAGAAAATATTTTCAAAATAAATAAACGAAATAAAATTTCCTGAGTAAAACTAAGTACAGAATCTTTTTAAGAATACTTAACACTTAAGTCAAATTAAATAATCACTTCCAATATAATCGTTAGAGCGATTTAGTGGAATTTTCCAAAAGCCGAAAAATATTGCAATATTTAAGTCGAAAAAAAAAACAGTTTGAACTCAGTGTTTGGTTCCTGACAAGCACCTTACCACTGGTGGTGGGATACTAGTCAGGTAATATAAAACAAGTTGTTTGGTGGACGAACTTATTCTACTTCGGGCAATTTCGGATAGTACCTTTCTTTTGGTCCAGTTTGATCTTAATTCACATGGCGTTACCACGAAGGAGAAATAGTCCTTTTTCGGGTGCCAGTGAAGTCCCAGGGTCTTTACATGGTCTTCCTTATCCAATTCGACGTTGTTTTCTGAATTGACCTCTTTTCCTAAAATTCTGATAGACCATCATGGCTACAATCAAATCAGCCAATGAAGGTCCAACCATACTCAAAATTGGCGACAGAGTTAATTTTGAAGAAATAAAGTAGAATAAGTTCGTCCACCAAACAACTTGTTTTATATTACCTGACTAGTATCCCACCACCAGACAATTTTTCACCTGCATGACGTGCATAAGTTTTGACAAAAACTGGAAATATATATTCGACATTTTTTATTTTGCCACATGATCTATATAGATCATTGATTTCCATAGTTAACAACAATAATACGAGATCCAAATGTTGTTGTAAACCATGGAAATCGATGATCTATATAGATCATGTGGGTAAAATAAAAAACGGCGACTATACGTATAAAAGGTACGGCACAAAACTTTGAAATTGATACCTGTCTTTGAGAATTGCCACGGAAACTTTTTGAAAGTTTGAAATTTATATTGCACAATCAAAATGAGAGAGATCTTAGGCGGTGCAAGTGAAGGACTAGAAAAATCGTCAAAGCTCTGAACGATTCGTTAGCTTTTGAATATCTTGTGAATAGAAAAAAAAAAACTGACTTTTATTGAAGTCCCCAGAAGGCGGTACCATACTGCAATCTTGAATAAAATATTCCGTAATAAATATTTAACAAATTAGTAGAGCAAACGCTGCTCAGATAATAAAAACGCATGAGCGTGCCACGGGAATAGTTTCTCAAAAATCCCGTGTGGGTCTGGGTATAAAAGATCAAGCAAGGCTGAAGCCTGAAATATCTAAATACCCTTCCACTTTGGAAACAAATTCTCTTTTCAGCTGAACGAAGCGACTGTATAAGCTACAAGAGCAAATTAGAAGTGCAGTAAGACAGTTTCCGTCTAAGGCACAGGCAGTCAGCTGCAATGCTTCGAATTTGTATTTCTTGAGCGGAAAACCTCTTGTTCCATAAGTCAGATTCTGAGATGAGATTCAGATAACTTTCTGCACCATAATCAAAATGTTCATTATCCGAAAATGCTGTCAGTAATTCTTTAAATGGCATTTTAAACAAAAAAAAATATTCCTCTATTTTGTCCTCTGCAAGGAATTTTCTGTCAGGTGAAAAAAACAACATACAAATTGTATAAGGCTCAGGAACCTTAAATGTTAAATAAAGACAACTTCTAGAAAACAGGTGGTAAAATACATTTTTTAGCTCTATTTTAACCTTGAAGCAACTGACCTAGGAATTTTTAGTTCCTGCCCCACAAATTGATCTCAAGCTATGTCTGGTTTATTACTCAAGTATAATTAAAAAAAAATTCCACAACAGAACCCAGCGGAACTCCAATTTGAAAACACGAAACGTTGCATCGCTCCAATTGCCATAAATCTAAATTTTTGCGACCTTTTGCTAAAATAGGAATCCAAAAAACACAAATTTTTGGAAATCAGTAGAGCATGGGTAAACAGTACCAAATGCTTTAGTCTTTTGCAGAAACACCCCAATTGTACATTTACTTTTATACAAATTCTCAAATATTTTTGAACAAAGGTTTAGGAGACCACCTTCTGTAGATCTACATTTCTAAAACCTGAACTGAACTCAACTGAAAAAATATTTTCTGTTCAAAAATACTGAGCCGCACGGCTTTTTATACCTTTTTTTTTTAAGCCCTACTTACTGTTGGTTGAGCGCGAGGTCCTCCCCGAAATGTAAGCGGCACTAAAAATAAAATAAGTAACTCATTACAAGGTAGAATTGGCAACGGACTAAAATTACTCTGTTCATCAGAAGATGACAAGGCTTCGTAAATTGGTAAATTACAACTTGTTCAAAGATTTGACGTAAGCTGTGTAGGCAGACAATCGAACGACACATAATGAAGCTCCAAATGAAAATGAATTGCCAAAATGTCCCCATTTCTGCGGTTTCACTGTCAATTACTTACGAGTTGGCCTCACACTTTCGAGGGGCACATCTGTTTATCTACAGAAGACGATGAAGCAATGGAAAGGACCCAAAGCGTTTGCTGAATTGAGTCACCAGTGGTCGCACTCTATGCAATTTGTCAGACTGGCCGTTTGAAATCGCAGACCAGTTGTCATTGAAATACGGGAACTGACGCTTTTGTTCGAGGTGTCATTGACGTTCGGAATGTCCTCCTCAAAAGGAACGAACGGTGCGGTTGTGACCACTCTTGTGGTGACACATCGATTTTCTGCTAGCGCGCAAATTCATATAATCCAGTGACTATACGAATTCATCAGTCACAATGTAATCGCCTCCAAGCCAGAGGTAGAGAAATACCTTACATGGCGACCACCAACTCGTACTGACGTCAGGTAGGTAGATATGGGTCAAGCTAATTAAGTAAGAAAGTATGTAGACTGCTTTATTTGAAAAATGTATTCCTATTGAAATATGACCTCAAAAATACCACATGCAGAAATTGGTTATATAAGGCATCTCCCTTATTCCACAAACCAAGCATCTCGTGTGGATATTCACCGTTCACATTTCCGTCTGCAAATTTAATATCTAGATCTTTAAATACCTCTGCGGCCCATCATTCATCCACCCCATCTTGAATTGAATGACAAATCTGCTAAAAGTGTACTATATCTGAACTCAAAACGTATACACAAATCACAGCCTCCCAAGAGAGAGAGAGAGAGAGAGAGGGAGACAGTGAAATAGAATAAGAGGGTGAGTAGAGGGATAGGGCACATGGCATACGCCTTAAATTAAAATATCCCACAGTACGTCCGATGGGATGCTCTGTTTCAATATTGCATCCTTCCTGACAATTCATAATTTCTTAGAAACCCTCAGAGCTTTACCGTCTTCCAGATTTAATTTTTAACATTTTTTCCTTTCTCTTCAGGTTGTGTGTGTACCCAATATAGACCCAACCCAACCGTCCGTCACACCGCAAATGTACGTCTACGTCTGTGGTGGAGCACTTTGTTCCATTAAGAGGAAAATTTAAAGTTTCTCATTTTTTGCTCCCATCCACAAGAATGGCAAGTTCTCGTTTGAAACTTATGTGCTATCCTTTATTGCACTCTCGTGAAGGGAGTGCTAGCGAGTTAATTTTATCGCACCTTCATCCCCGACAAGCATCCATCAGTGAGTGAGGCCGGTGTGAGGGGGACTACTAAAGTTCTTAGCGAATTATCCCCGCAAATGAAAGAAATTAAGAAAAACTTGAGAAATCACAAACGGGGAATGAGGGCAACAACAGGATAAGCAGCATTAAAGTTGCTCAAAAACACGTATCCCTCCAACGCGGGTTTAATGCGATAAACTGTTTGAAGGAATGCACCTACATGGTGACGGTATGCCGGAGGGTTCTTATTTTTTTGCTTTCTCTCTTCTTTTATGATACCCTTCCTACATAATAACCGAAACAAATGGCTTCCTCGGGGAAGTCGAGGCACCCAAGCGGAATCGTAAGTTTATTACAATTGTGTTGTAGAGTTGGTGGAGGAAAATCCACACCACTCCTGTATACACTGATAAGAGCACTTTGTATATTTGAATAGTTTTTTGAAGGGATGCCAGTCGCTGATTTAATCTGCGATGAACAATGGGTTTCTGATTTATTGTTGGGCAACTTTTAATTGGCGTTGCAACCAAGATAAACATGGAACTTTTATTTTATTAATTATTTTTAGTTTTGCAGCAAAACCAAATTGTGCTGTAGTTTCGTTTCTTACACACTTATTTTTGAAACTGTTTAAAAATTCGCAAATTCCAATGCTGTTAAAATACTAAAAGTTTTTGTAAGGAATGTACCAAAATTAAAAATTCACCAAAATTCAAGTTTTCAAATTGTTGTCGGCTATGAAAAAAAAAGAGCACAACAGAAAACAGTTCAGGGTTATTGAGAATTGAGTTATTCAAGAAAAAAAAACGCGATTTTATTGTTGAGCAATGTTTATAAAATATAAAAGGTTTGTCACTTAAATAAGTTCATAAATAAATAGCGCAACAGGTCGTTAAGGGTGCCCTAGGTCAGCTTTTCAGAATGGTTTGTTTACTGTGTGTTTATATTTTTTTTTTTAGGAAAGTGATTTACACCATCATGTGGTTTTCCGGAGATCGGATCGGCCAACGGGTTTGGCAGTTGCAATTTTAGTATGTACTTCATTTTATGGTGCTTTAGTCAAAGTATTATGTCATCCCACCCACAACGATCCACGCCTTTAAGAGGCAAATTAAGCGCTGTATCAACGAAATTCAGAAAAATTTAAGCTAATTGGACAATTTTTGCGTAGTTGCTAGCAAGACCTTTTGATGGACGATATTAGTCACAAGCGACAACGTAGCAATGCGGTCATGTAGATATTAATAATAAGGGGTCATCCATTTTTCGGTTGCGAAAATAAAACTAAATAAAACACACACAGCGATACATTTTTGATGAAAATTTTATTTCATTTTAAAGTTTGGACTTTGCCGCTAGGTGTGAAATACAATAGCTGTTTTTTATTATCAGCGTGATCTGATTCGGATCAGATCACGAAAATAAAACAGAACGGATCATTGAAAAGTTTAATTTTGGAATTGCGGCAACAGTTGCTTTCAAAAGCAAAACAGATAATACAGGTATTTCAAAGCTTTTCTGGGCATTTTTATTTTATTTAAAAACAAATAATAATCGAAAAACAGCTCTCGCTTTCTGCAGGGATACTTGTAAAACAAAAATGATTTCCCATCACGATTGGGTAACTGTGAAACATGTCATAAATGTTTTTTTGCTGTCCAGATCCAAACCAGCATAATATTTCTAAGCATTTCATAAAAATTGTTTTGTTTAATAAGTTTTTTTAGAAATAAATATGGAACATGTAGGTATTTAATTGTTTATCAAATGTTTCGCTGGTCTGGACATACCTTTATAGAACGAGAAAAAAAAAATAACGCGGAATACGGACAGGGAGCTTATTCGAATTCGAAAAAAAATCAATTGATTTTTTGTGCTCCATTTTTTAGTCTGGCAACGTGATTGTGTGGCTGACGTTTACAGGCACACCAACATTTAAAAATAAAACAAGCCACCTAGTCGGAATTAGTAGAAATAATTTTCAGATGATTCGTGATCTCGATGAGAAGCAGGATCATGTGCTGTTGTTGTAAGTGCATGTAAATCGATGATCTATATGGATCATAGCTGATAATAAAAATGAATGATAATAATTCAAATGGCCGCCTCGCGAAGATTCGCAGCATGCGATTCTTTTGAGGTAATTTTTAACCACTTTTTCTCACATTTAGGGTGGTATCTCGACCATAAATTGAATAATGTTGGTTTTTAATGCGTCTAGAGTTCGGGGATTTTTCGCGTTAATGCGTCTTTTGCGTAGCCCCATTTAAAAAAAGCTAACGGGGTCAAATCGCATGATCTTGGTGGCCAATTGACGTCGCCAAAATGTGAAACTACGCGACTAAGAATTTTCTCACACAATAAAGCCATTATTAGTCGTGTTGTGTGGCTTGTTGCCCCGTCTTGTTGAAACCACATATCGTCCAAGTCATGACCTTCAATCGCCGGTCAAAAAAAATCGGTTATCATTCAATTGGTCATCAATCGATAAATTCGGATCATCAGCAGCACTTGCACTTGCAGCAGCAATATTTTCGATTGAGAGTGCATTATGACGATGCACAGGCACAGGCCTTACGACATCAGTAATGCTTCCACTCTCTTAAAATGTCTCCACAATTTTACCGATTGCTGGCGTACTCGGTCGGTTATGACGACCATAATCATCGCGTAATGCGCGAAAAGTGGCTACGTTTGAATCACCGCATTCAGCTAATATTATGACACTCTAAATGACAGCTAAGTCTGACAGGTGTCAAATGCCAACGCTACCAACTTGAAACCACAAAATCAATGAAAAAGGCAAAAAGTCTTTTGGATACTTTGTTTTTCTCTACCGATTGCAAACTCATAATTTCAGAAATGGCGGTTCTGTCATGATGAGCAAATGGACGACTTAAAATATGATTAGAAAATTGGGACAAAAATAAACTCCTCAATGTAGCAAAAACCCGTCATAAGAATCACATAAAAGTACCTTCAAGGAACGCATGGCAACGAACGCAAAAAAAATCTTAAAAAAATACATTAGAAACCGCACTGAAAAATGTCTCCAAAAACGTGCAAAATACTTTTCAGAAAAAGAGTCAAAAGTAAAAAATGTGTCGCGTCTAAAATGCTACAATAAATTTTTGAAAAAGAAAACGGTTTATAAGCAATTACAATAAAAGAAACAAACGAAAAAATATATAAAAATTTGCAAAACAACTGCGTCAAGAAAAAAATGATAGCAGATCTTTGGAAAACGTGTGGAAAATTTAACAAAAAACGTGTACAACCAGTTTCTGAATATTGTCAAAAGCCCGCTTGAAATAAGCTCTACAAATCCCCTCGAAAATATCACAGCACACGCTAAAAAAAACACAGAAAATATGTGAAAAATGTGCAAAAAAAACATCAAATAAACTAGCATACAAATAGTTAAGAAAATCGTCGAAGTTGAATGAGTATCTCGTCGAAATTGGTACACAAATTTGAGAGTGGAACGTGTCTAGAACTGCTTTAAAAAATATTGGAAAATCTCTTGTAAACTGACTAAAGAACACGCTAAACAAATTTTAGATACCGGGACTAAATTTTTTTTGAAAAACTTTTAAAAAAATATAGAAATCGCCTTAAATTTAATAAAAAAAAAACTTCAAGATCTCATTAGAAAACATGACAAAAAAATGGAACAAAGCCTTTAGAAAAAAAATGAAGATCTGAAAAATGTAACGTATGAGAAATCAAGACGTGAAAATGAGAATATATTTAAGCAAAATCAATAGAAATAACGGTAAAAATCCTTCAACTAACCTAATGAAAATTTTCGAAAAAATAAAAAGCAAACGCTTTCAAAAAGAAAAAAACTTAGAAACCTATACTCAGCGTAAGCATACGAATCGCTTAAAAATCGACGAGTAAGATCCGCTCAAAAACTTTTCGCAAAACGCCATACAAAACGTTGAGCAAACCCCGCAAAGAGCACGACAGCAAACTTAACGGCTATACAATAAAGTAGTGGAAACTGCCCCAAAAAATCACATTTGGAAAACCCTCCCAGAAAGTATAGTAAAACGGGGTTTAACGTATAACATACTTCAAACAGCGCAAGATACTGTTTCAAAAACACATTTAAAACGTGAGAAAACATCGTTTCTGTGTAAAAACATGACAAAAAAGTGTCAAAAACTCGCTTTAAATATGTGAATTGGATAACGCACAAAACCATTGAAAATCGATTTAGAAAAACGTCCACAAACGGCTTATAAGATTTCAGAAATACCTGTCAAAAGCCACGTCCATGATAATGGGCGATAAAAAAATTAACAGCTGGTGTCAAATAACTTTCCATAAATAAGCAGGCAAGCGCTTAAAAAAAATTAAAAAGAAGATACGCAGCAGTTGCATAGAATCCCCATACAAAACTCTCTTAAACGACGCTTCGAAAACTTGCCACAAAACAGCAAAAAAGCGTTCAGAAACGTCTTCAAAAAACTCGCTTTCGATTAACGTGAAACAATTTTATAGTGTTACTCAAATGTAAAGAAGAAGGATAAGTAATGTTTTTTGAAATTGTTGGGAAAGAAACGCTCTAAAAAAACGGTTAAAAGTAAGAAATCGCACCAAGAAAGAAAAACTCCAAAAACTGCGTTTTAAACAAATCGGCAAACATTCGTCAAAAAACGTACAAAACACTGGTTTGGAAATATGCAAAAGGACGAAAAAAATCAAAATGGCAGCGTTCAATAACAGCTGTGCCACAAAAATCTTTAAGAAAAAAAGAGTTAAAAATGTAAAAAGACGCAACAGAAACTACCTCAAAGAGCTCCAAGAAAAGCGGTTAAAAAAAAAGCCTAAAAATCCGCAAAACACAATGGTGTTTTGCAGGTCGCAGAAAATCGTCTCAAAAAGCTTGATAAAACAACGTTTTTCATGTTTGGAACAAAATCGTTTAAAATTTAAAAAAACACATAGTAAAAAATACAAAACCCATCCCGAAAACGATTAAAAAAACACCTAAAGGATTTGTGAGAAAGTGAGACAAAAACGCGCTCTCGTTCGATACGAAAAAAGTTTATAAACCCCCAAAAATCTATAAAGAAAAAAACCATTATGCTTTACATAAGAGCGGTCCAAAAAAGGGTAAAAAAAACCTTCCGAAAACATGATGCAGAAGTGTAAAAAAACACGTAAGCAACTGCATTAAACAGCGTTTTAAAAACGATTTAAGGTCTCTGTGCAAAACGTGCAAACAATTCTCTTACAAATGCATTCAAAAGCCCACTCGAGTGCGACAAAAATCATGCAAAACAAAGGTTGTCCTGTTTCAAAAAAACTAAACAAAACTGCGGCAGAAACCCTCAACCAATTCAGGATGCGAAATAAAAAATGAGGCAGAAAGCTTCAAGAGCGTTTTCAAAAGTGTCGCAGAAGCTGCGTAAAAAATTATAAAAGACCACGAAATGAGATATATGAATAGAAATATCGTCCAAAAACCTCTGTCATCTAAGAAGCCGAAAGACTTTCAAATTTTGCAAAAGAAGTTCGCGGTAAAAAATAACCTTCCCACAACTTCAACCTCTTTTTGACGATTTAAACAATCGCAACAACTCCATCGCATATAAGTCAAAAGCTCGTCCCCATCTTCATTAAGAACAATGCACTCTCAACTAGTATGAGACATATCACCACCATCAACCACCAGCAACTACATCTTCATAACCATCACGCTGAAGCTGAAAGCAAACACGACAAGCTGTAATTTTAGAGTAATACGAGAAAGTGAATAACACAGAAGAAACCCAACATAATAGAACAACCAAAAAGAAAAACCCCTCAACGAGGAAAGATTGTAAAAGGACAAACCCCAGATAGCATGTGTGAGAAACCGCAGTCGGTACTGAAAGTAGTAATATATGAAGAAGCATAACCACTTTCCGGTTAGGAAATTCCATGCATTCCGCAGAGAGCGAACCATTTTCGAAAATTTTCCTACGACAATTTATAACGAACACAAACAAAAAGAAGAAGCAAAAAAAACTCCATCCTGATGGACATCATCCTCACTCTAGTCAGCCCACATCCTGCACGCTGTTATGCAAATGAGAAATGCATTAAGAGTCAACTTGAATTTGTGTCATGGACGGTTTCCCACTACAGCCACTCTCTATCCATCCATTAAAAGGATAACGTAATGCATAAGCATATGTGCAGGTATACGTGCGGGGTGCACTCACTTAAGGTAATTTCATGGAAAAGAATGAAGCGGAAGCGAAAAACCGAAATCACCCGCTCATTTCCGCTGTGCTTCGCTGCAGGACTTTTCACCTATTTCCCGCTCTCGAGTGAAATTGATTTCTTAACACCAGACGAGGCGACGCGGTTTTTCAATTTAATTTTATTTCACCCCCAGCTCGCATAAGCTCATGCACAGAGGACACAAAACACAAAGGATATGCTGCGCAATTCCCGCACAGAGCTCACACTTTTATCAAAACGTATATTATGTGGAGAAAGCGGAAGCTCACCGAGGGACACAAGCACGAGGCGTTGCGGTCTCGAGAACTTGCCGCTGTCACATGTGAAAAACACGGTTATTCCGTTGCCGCAGGATTCAAAAATTCCCATTAAGTTATAGTAGATGTAGATGATGCCGAGAGAATAAATGCAGACGACGTGATCTGATTGAAGGATCTGATAACAACAATGAGAAGGAGCAGCACCAGGAGCTGGTTAACCGTCTCAAAATGTTATTGACACTTATCTGATCATGGCTGTTTGTGTTGGTTTTGTGTAAATTTTGGTGTAAAATTTCACAAGAACGCAGCGCCGTCGCCGGTTTGAATCCTGGATATGAGCGGTGCGTGCCAACTTCGAGTGTGCGGATTTATTTGTTTGCCACAGTTTGTAGAGTTTGTGTGTGTACTTAAAGCAGTCAATATGAATACAATGGCTGGAATTAATTTGTTTAAGGTCCACAACTTACAGTGGATAACCAGGGGGATACACACGCAAGAGTGGTGCGTTGTTGGTACTGTTTGTTGGCACACAGGGGACAAAACAACAAGCGGGAAAAGGCCTTTCGGAAGGTTTAGAACGGTGCTTGATTGACGAGTCCTTTTTGAGGGTAGGCTATGCAAAGTACCGGCTATTTTCCTTTGCCTTAGATTAAATGTCCAGCTTTTGGTAACGACATTGAACCCACTTCGGTGCACTTAGAGGCTGTCAGTTTGGGCAGTTGTCAAACGGTCGACACTCCTGATTTATCGGATATTCATGATTGATGTCTGCAAAAGGGGTGATTAGCACATTGGGAGGCTTGCAGCAGCACATGGTCTCCTTAAAGCTGAAGGGGAGTCAGTTGTTCGAACACCTATTCCGTGAGGAAAAGAGAAAGTGGTGCGACTTACTCTTTCCCCCGCAGGAGTCGTCGGTAGTCCTCTCGGACAAAAACATGATTCAAACTCAAAACTAAAACGAAATTCACCTCCACAAGTGACACCTCGTACATCACAGAGCGGACATGTCCAGCCATTTTCGCTGGTCTCCACTGCAAATTCAATTAAACATTGTAACGCCTTCTTCCTCACCTTTCTCCTTAATTTTCATCTTCTAATTAGCACTAAAACTTTAATCAGAAAGATATTAAAAACGAATAAACAAGAAGAAGCTACCGCATAAAAACTATACATATATACAAAAAGTTGGCAACGAGCAAGTCGAAAACCATTCAAGGATAACCACCGCCCTTCACTTTTTCATTACATCTAAAATGTAATTTCCTCTTTTTCGTTGCTTAATGTTTATTCCTGTGCTGCTGGCCAAGGATAAACAATAAAAAAAAAAAAAAAAAAAACAGAGAAACAAAAACACCATCTACGACAACTTAGATATGGAAAAAAGTACATTAATGAGAATCCGTTACCAACCTACCCCATCTAACCGAAGACAACCACCATCATCATCATCAGCATCAGCAGCAGTGGGTTTCGTTTTGTCTCCGCCGGTGGCAGTTTGTGCATCCGAAGACGAAGAAAATCCGAGAAAGGATTAAGAGAAAAACCTCCCATCCTTGCCTTAAGCCGGCTCTGCACCACGCGAAGGATAATAGAATCGTTAATGAAGCCGCTAGTAACAAAGTGATACAAAGCACAAGCAAGGAGACAAACAACATTGTGTAACGGAGTTGTTAAAGTGGACACAACACGCATTAATGATGCACGTCCCTGTTCTGCGACACTGCTTAATTATGCTACCATCTTCTGAATGTGAATAAGACGGGCACAAGGGCACAAGGTAAACCCGCCCCAAGAACACTGGCCATTCTCTCCGAGTCCGCAGGGTTGCCAAGGGTTAGACATAATTAAAAAGTTTAACAAGAGTTTAAGTTTAATTAACTGCGACCTGCAAGTAAAGCTATTAGCAATTGCTTTCCGAAAAGTCCAGTTCAAAGTTTGCTGTTACTACTACTCTCCGCATCTGTGCAACCTGCGTCACCAAATCAAAGGTAAATCCTATACCAAAAGTGTGGTAGTTGATACGATAACACACACACATAGGTAGAATTGGAAAGTAAATCTAATTAAGATCACTTGAGTGGCATTTGTGTCTCCTCTTTGAACGGATTTATCCGATTCCATGTCTCATGCAGGCAAATCGGAGAATGTTTTCCCAGAGACTAATAGCGAGGAAACCTTTTAAATGAGTCGACAGGTTGTGCGCCCGACCTGGAGCCATATACGTACATAAATTGTGAGTCGATTTCCCTTTGCCAAAGAAAAGACTGTGAGAAGCACAATCTGTGCGATAATGGTATAGACAATTGGTAGCAAATTGATTTGGTTATGTTTCGATGAACTTTGCAAAGCTGATTAATTAGATGGGAATTTCTAACGATATAAATAGAAACGTGAGGACACTTTGCGGGGGGAATTTTCTTCTCGAAGTGAGCTTATGCTGGGGGTAAGCCTCAAAGGCTTGTGTGTGCTTCGAAAAATAGAAAATACTTCTGGTTAGTTGAGGGCGACAGGTGGTAACATCGAAAGGTGGTTCAAGGATGATAGCTGGGGGTGCGGTAGTGATTTAATTGACTTTGGAATAAGAGCTTATTTCAAAAAATTTGAGACAAGTTTACTGGTGGAAATGTGGGGCCTAGGATCATTTTGCCATAGCAGTTCAAGAAACTTTTCGTCATTTGGTGTCAGTACCAGTCCCTGCTTCGACAACTTTCCCTCTGCCAGACAGAGGTTAGTTAATGCATCCAATTGTGCTTTAAAAACGTATTTTAGAGCAAAACAGTGGGTCGGATCTGCACGTGGAATGTTCGAACCCTGAACAGACCGCGTGCAGCCGAACAATTAGCGGAGGCCCTAGACTGCTACAATGCAGACATCACCACCGGGCAAAAGAAGGATGAAAAACTGTGACATCTACTACGGTAATTGCTACAGGGAGCAGAAGCAGCGTTTATTTGGATGTGAATTCGTTGTAAGCGGCAGACTTAGGCAAGAAGTCTTGAGCTTTCGACACGTCAGTGAACGTCTTACAACAATCCGCATCAAGGCTAAATTCGCCAACGTCAGCCTAATATGCGCTCATGCCCCCACAGAAGATAAAGACGATGCTACCAAAGAAAGTTTCTACGAGCTCCTCGACAAAGCATACGAGCAATGTCCTAAGTATGACGTTAAAATTGTCTTAGGTGATTTTAGTGGCAAAATAGGAAAGGAGGGCATCTTTGGTAGCACAATTGGAAAGCACAGCCTACACGACACCACGTCTGGAAACGGACTAAGGCTAATTGACTTTGCTGCGGGGCATAATGTTACTATAGCTAGCACACGGTTTCCACACCTCAATGTCCGAACTTTCCGAGCGGCCAACATAGACTCGGACCACTACCTTGTTGTAGCCAAGGTATGAATGCGGATATTCCAGACGCCACAACAACGGGGAAATGCTGTGAGGAGATTCAACGTTGAACGGCTACAAACGCAACAAACCGCCAGAACCTTTGCCGATCGTGTATCCCTCAACCTCTCGAGAAGTCCTGTACGGCCAGCATCAAGTGCTGAAGACCAGTGGCATCGATGCCAAGAAGCAGTCAGAAGCGCCGCAACTGATGTGCTTGGTTTCACCAAACCACCCCCACGAAACCCCTGGTTCGATGAAGAGTGCCGGCAAGCACATGCAGCAAAACAACATGCCTACGAAGCGGCGCTGCACAGAAGGACGCGAGCGGCTCGTGAGCTCTACGAGCAAAAGAGGATGGAAGAACACCGGCTTCTCCGGAAGAAAAAGAAAGAGCATGAGAAGCGCGCGCTCGAGGAAGTAGAGAGGTGTTACTCCAGGAACAATGTTCGGATCTTTTACCAAAGGGTAAAAAGGACGTGTCATGGCAACCAGACCCGAGCAGAAAAAGGAAACCTTGTAGTGGAATCACAGTCGGTGCTGAGGACATGGAAAAACCATTTCTGCAGACTGTTAAACGGCGAAGACGACATAAATTCCGCTGTCAGGCAGAATGAACCATTCAACTTGGGCGATGTAAGCCAAGACTTCCTTCCACCTGACCAAAATGAAGTGAGGATTGTATTGTATTGTAAGTAATAGGCCCTGTACACTGCGACCAGAAGAGATCTATTGTGTTGGCCTCTAATGTTTAACCCAGGGAGCTGTTGAGGCTCTTTATAAACCTCAGCACCCTTCTTGGTTCCATGTTTTCTATATCGGCAGGACTTAGAAATGCCTTTTGCATATGGACCGTTCTGCCCCTTGCCACTGCAGGGCATTCGCAGAGTATATGTTCCGTTGTCTCTTCCTCCTCTCCGCATAGCCGACAGGAGTCATCGTCGGATAGTCCCATCTTTTTGAGATGGTATCTTAGTGGCCAGTGCCCAGTAAGAAAACCCGTTAGTATCCTTAGGTCTTCTTTGTTTAGCTCGAGTAACTTTTTTGCCTTACTACGAGCTGGTCTTATGAATCTTTTTGCTTGTCTCTGTCCTTTGGATTTCGTCCAGTGTTCGGCAAATTGATCATCTTCCCATTTCCTGAATTTTGAGTGTACGTAGCTCAAAGGTAGCCCAAAGTAGGGTTCAGGACCAGTGAGCAGGCGTGATGCGCCTCTTCTCGCCAGGCAATCCGCTCGTTCATTGCCATCAAATCCCTCATGACCTGGTATCCAAGCAACGGTGACCGTATTGTCCTTGGCCAGATCTTCGAGGAGATTAAGACATTCCCAAACCAACTTTGACCTGATCGTGTATGATCTTAGGGCCTTAAGAGCTGCTTGGCTGTCTGATAGGATGTAGATGCGGGCACCTTTAGCGCGCCTTCGTAAGCATTCTCGGACACATATCTCTATGGCGTGAACCTCCGCTTGAAAGATGTCTGGTGAGGATAGCAATATCCAAACTGAAGCCCAACAAAGCTGCCGGACCAGTCGGCTTACCTGCCGAGCTTTTCAAGGCAGTGGGAGATGATTTGGTAGAGTGCATACACCAACTCGTCTCCAAGATTTGGTTAGAGGAAAGTATGCCTGATGAATGGAACCTCAGCATTGTTTGCTCGATCCACAAGAAAGGAGACCCTCTAAACTGCGCCAACTATAGAGGCATCAGTCTCCTTAACATCGCGTATAAGATCCTTTCTGCCGTACTGTGTGATCGCCTGAAACCATATGTCAACGAACTGATTGGACCCTATCAGTGCGGTCTTAGGCCCGGTAAGTCCACAACCGACCAAATATTCACACTACGGCAGATCCTGGAGAAAACCCAAGAAGTCCAAGTCGATACCCACCACCTGTTTATCGATTTTAAGGCCGCATATGACAGCATTTATAGAGACGAGCTATACAGAGCCATGTCTAGTTTTGACATCCCTGCCAAACTTGTCAGATTGTGCAGAATGACGATTGAGAACGCTCGCTGCTCCATAAAGGTCAGAAAAAACCTTACCGAGACCTTTGGTGTCAAAAAAGGATTTAGACAAGGTGACGCGCTGTCATGTGACTTTTTCAATATAATTCTTGAGAAGATTGTGCGAAACTCACAAGCCAACACCAGAGGCACAATTTTCCAGAAGTCTGTGCAACTACTTGCATACGCTGACGACATCGACATCATTGGCAGAACCCAGCGAGCTGTCACTGGTGCGTTTGCAAGTATCAGTACAGAAGCGGCAAAAATGGGTTTAGTGGTGAATGAGGGCAAAACAAAATATATGCTGTCAACAAGAGGGGACACACAACATCGACGAATCGGACAGAACGTCACGATAGACAGCTTTAACTTTGAGGTAGTTCGGAACTTTGTCTACCTCGGCTCCGCTATTAACTCTGAAAATGACATCACCTCAGAAATCAAGCGAAGAATCACACTTGCCAACCGCTGTTACTTTGGTCTAAGAAGGCAATTGATTAGTAAGACCTTGTCGAGAAATACTAAGGAGACTCTATATAAGACCCTCATATCCCAGTCCTGCTTTATGGTGCAGAAGCATGGACCCTATCAAAGTCGGATGAAGAGCTCCTTGGTCGTTTCGAATGCAAAATTCTTCGTGTGATTTTTGGTCCCGTTTGCGTTGACGGGCTGTGGAGGAGGAGACTTAACGGCGAACTCTACGAGCTGTACAGCGACAACGACCTAGTCAGAAAAGTACGTATCAGTCGTCTAAGATGGCTGGGACATGTAGAGCGAATGGACACCAACGCTCCGGCCCGAAGAGTCTTCGATTCCAACCCGGAGAGACAACACAGTAGAGGAAGACCTCGCCTTAGGTCGCGCTCGCAAGTGGAAGGGGACCTCAACCAACTTGGAGTGCGCAACTGGAGGCAGTTAGCTAAAGATCGCGCTAACTGGAGAGGCGTATTGGTTGAGGCCCAGGTTCACCCCGGACTGTAGCGCCACCTAAGTAAGTAAGTAAGTAAGTAAAACAGTGGGCACAGTGGCTCAATGGATAGTACTCTTTACTACTGATAGAGGGGTGCAAGGTTCGACCAGAAAAAAGAAATACACCTCTCGAACTTCTGATTTCTAACAATTTGTCCTGGAAAAACTTCCCAATTCAGCCGTTTGGGATCGGCATTAAATAGTAGGTCCCTTTCATTCGTCTCAAATATAAGGAAAACTAACAAAAACGAATTGTTTGCCTACAATTAGGCCTAGGGTACCTACTAATTTACGGACCTGCGGCGCCGACTATTTATTTAATTTTTTAAAAACAAAGCTTCCAATTCCATACGTTGTAGAAGCCTTTTTTATTTTCAGCCTTTTGCAGCTGTGATGGGTGGAATGATTTTCGTATTCCCTACCACTAAAATATGCCGCATATTCACGATGCTCGATCAGTACAACTGCACAAAGGTGTTCTCTTAGAGCTTGGATGGGTCTCCCAATATGGTCTACTGTTCTGCACTCTTTCCAACAATCCCCTGAATCTGACATTTTTTTTTGGCATTTTTCCCCAGTCGGGCTTCAAGTTGTGACACACTCCGCTTCATCGTGGCCTTAAATTTGATCATCAGACTGCATCAAAAGCGTGTGAAGATCTTGAGTAATCTAAACACATTTTCTTCCTTTGGTCTTTTAAGCTCTTCACAGTAGAAGAGGTCTCAAGAGCTATAGACACAATAATAATTGAAGCGTCCACACAAACCGGCACAGAGCCTTCTCAATTGCTACTTCTTATACAACGAATCCCCGCCCAATTTCCTGCCATCTTTAAGGATATCCCTCAACTTAAATCCAAAGTGTAGTTCCCCGTGACATTATTCCTCGTCCAATCTCGAAAAGTATGATACGGATAAAATCGCACGACCCACCATACTGACCCAAGAACAAACAGTAATTAAAATAAACATTGAATGAGGAACCCCTTGTGCGCATCCCTGAGTCTAGTTTCCTCTGCCTTATTGAATTGTTCTCGCCTCGGATTATGACCCTCCCCGCCACCCACACATCGGAGGATTATTTCACTCAATATAAAACACAAACACAAAAGAGGCAAACAGCACGACGACGTTGTGCTCACTATACCTACCTAATCCAAATCCTGCAATAGCTCTTTAACTTTCGGTCGATTATTTCCACAAGCAACTGGGGAAGATCCCCGCATTTGACCTTTCGAGGAAATAATAAAACTCCGTCCCTCTAATTATGTTATTCTTCTTCGAGCACATATATACAATTTGCTGGAACAAGGATACGCGCGTTCGCTCGTTGCCCTCTGCCTAAGCATCAGTTAATTAGATTTGTTTTTATTGACAACTTTCACGTCCATTCATTCGGCAGGAGAAGTCGCAGAGTCAATTCACCCAGAACTGTGAATCCTTCATGAATCTCTTTTGCCAGCAAAAGCAAAGGCACAAAGGAAAGCAGGGACAACAACAAAACACTCCCTCGCATAGAGATAATCACAGTTCCATTTGATTTAACGACGGCAACTGCTAATTGGATGCAGGAGAAGGTTCACTTCGAGGATAATTATGACTTCGGAGCTGGGCGCATTGATGTGTCACGTATAGGTGACAATTGACAACTGCCAACGTGTGTGCCTGACAATAATGAAATTTGTTTATGCTCCTCTATCCCAAATGCACGCTCATTGTTGGATTGATCTAATTGTTCGTCCTTTTTTCTTGTCTCTTTGCAGGCCAAACGAATGAAGTATCCACTCTAGAGACTCAATGGAGAACTGAAACCCACAGTGGCATTGTGAGCAAAGGATGTGGGCGATAACATTAAACAAACGAAATTGAATCTCTCACAATAGATTGCAGTACTGGGAGATTGTTTAACTGGCCGCGCTTCCAACAGTTTCAGTGTTCATGTTCAGTGTTTGTTATTCTGTGTACTTTAGGTGAGTGTCTTTCTCTCGGTCAATCAGTGTGTGTTGCGAACTTTGCTGGCCCAGCAAACGAAATCTAAATGAGTGAACGACACTCGAATTTAAAATGTCGGACGTTGAACAGGTTTCCGGCGAAAACGAAATCAAAGCCGCGACCGGCGTCAGTAAAACCTGTATCGCTCCTGTGAAGCAACATAAACCACAGTTACACCGCCATCAACACAATCACCATCAGCAACACCATCATCAGCACCATCAGAAACAGCAACAGCAATATCGTCAACAAAATCAACAGCAACTCTCGTCAACGCTGACGATAGAAGAGGGCGGCGCTGGTGTAGACCTCATCGAAACACGACACCCACAATCACCGCCAGCAGGACTCGGCTGTCTCAGCAAGGTGTTGAAGGTGTTGTTCTCGACACCTGGTCTAGTGGTGCTCGTCGTTGTGTACTCAGTGATGGGTGCGTTAATTTTCCCAATGCTCGAAGCGCCACAGGATATTAGAAAGAATGTGGCAATTGCGAAAAGTCGAGAGGACTGTTTGAAAGAGCTGTGGATAATCACAGGTAAGTCAGAGAGATGGTTGGCACGAGTGCAAGTGAATTGAGATGGGTATACGGTTTCTTTGCGAAAGGATGCTGTCAGAAGTGAACCTGAGTTGAGGAAATTAAATGACGGCAATAGGAGGCTTATTGGTTGTCCGAAGTGGGTTTTTCTTTTCAGAATTTGAGGCTGCCCTTGACTTGAATGAAATTTCGAACAGGATTGTGTTATGTGTGCGTCGACGGCGAGGTAATTAGAAATTGAGGGCACTCTTTTCTGAGAGTTGCTTGATTTCAGCAGAGTTCATGTTTCGCATGAGAAGAGGATGTCAAGTGGAACACGTGGTGACAAAATTTAGTGGCAAATAAGTATCTCCTAGCAATAAAAGCTTCAAAAGACACGTCTATGAAGTCTATGCTGTTTATAATACCCTTCATAGTACTAGAAAGTGCTCTCACAGCCTCTCTCACTTATTTACGACAAACCTGGGGTCAGATTCTGTAAGGCGAAATGATCAAACGTTTTCGTGCACACGAATGCCTATGTTACACAAGCAAATTTCTTCGTGCACACTAAAATGTTTTAACGTTTCGCCTTACAGAATGCCGACCCTGAACTATGGTTCGAGCCCCGAAAAAACCCAAGTAGCTACCACACAAACCTCTGTACTACGATCCGCTCTGTACATTTAGCTAGTATCTAAACCAACAGTAGGAATGCCAAAAGAGGGGTCTATCCTTAGGGGATAATTCATATGTAAAGTTTACTAGGGGTATTCATAGCATAAATCATTGAGTGCTTGAAAAGTGAGGTCACCCTGGCGAATATAGTTGAGCAGTCACAGGGTCGAATGCAGCATTTTTTATGATCACCAGGCTGTGGATCATAAAACAGATCATTATAGCCCTGACGACCATTTTGAAGGACCTGTCGTTAGGTAAAACTCTGGTTTACATCTTCCAACGACACGGAGCAACTGAGGCCATTACTGGAAAACCCATTTAATTGGATATGTAAACAAAAGCGCTCGTCCTTCAACTGTTTACTACGGCAGCAATATTCTAAAGGCTTATTATAACCAAAATCCTGCAAACCATACAAATGCACACGAATTGTTACAAAATATTATATCACCCCAAAGTGAGTCATTTATGTGTATGCACTGGCACATTTCAGCCGCGTTTATGTGCTGAGTTCATACGGCTCATAACAATGAGCGTTGATGTTAATCACAGTTAATTAACAACCACCACGTAGGTTTTTAAATACGTATTTTTTTTTGTGGTACGCGCGAGCGCTATTTCCTGTTAAACGTTGGTAGCCGCCACACAACAATGTTATTCCTCATGTTATATTGCCGAGAGGTTAAACAGTGCACACATCCACTACACATCACATACGAGTAAGTAGCAGGGGGTAGTTTTAGCAATGGTAAATAATGGCAGAACAAACATGGGATAACTGGGTTTGTGAACAAAACCCCAACCCAGAGTCAACGACTGGTAGTAATTTTAAAAGCTTGTAGGTTATTCATTTTTTTTTTTGTTCTACCCAACCCCATAAATATAGTGAAGGACATAGCCTACTGATTGAGATATTAATTAATATTTTTTTATGGTTGTATGGGCAAAATCGAGAAGAGGAGGAGTAGAGTTTCCACGCGAAAACACGTAATAAATACGAACTAGAGTTTGCAGCAGGCTTTATCACCAAACTGGGATTTCAACTGAGCGTGCAGGAGCGAGTGCGTTTGCGTTTGGATTTGGATAATAGCATCCATTGCACTAGGTGTCGGAAATGGTTGTTATTGCTGTTGCTTGTTGATTTATTTATTTATTATCCTAATAGATTTGTTAGTGGGTTTATTTGTGCGGAATTATATCATATTATTTCCTATGTGGTTGATTCGAGGGTGTCCTCAGCGGGAGATGTGTTTTCTGTTAATCATTTGAGGGGGAATGTTTTTATTTTAGTTGTTTTATTTACCAGGTTTTTTTTAAAATAGCGCTAGTGCACAGAACGAATTTGTGATTACTTCAAAATTGGTCGGACAGCGTGGGTAGGTATTGGAGAAGTGCGAAACACAAAATACATCGCTGATTTGTAAGACTGATGTTATTCGCACGACGTTAGGGACACGGCTTAGGTCGACGGCTACGGTTAAACGCGGCAAATAGGGGTAATGTGGCTCGCTTCGCTCGCTTAAAGGGATCTAAACTCCAGTATTTCATTTTCGGGGACGAGCCTGTACGTTTTAAGGCCCAACTTATTTCTTAAAATACTATTTTTAATTATTACGTTACATAAAATACGTAGCCGTCGACCTAAGCCGTGTCCCTAACGTCGTGCGAACAGCCACTTTGGATTTGTAAAGGTTTAAATGAAAAATATATGTCAATCACTTTCACATAATATATTTACGAAAAAAGAGAAGAGGAAGAACGAAGAAGTATTTTTACATTCAAATTCTATCAGTTGCGCTCTGACCCAAGCAGAAGACAAATTAACATGCAATCTTTTTGATAAATACCTCGGACCCACAAGTGTCAATACGTCCAACAAATATATAATACATATTTAATAATTGTAAAAATTGTCTTAAAACAAACGACTTACCCATCAACAAAATAGTACTTCTTCCAATATTTGAAATTTGAATTTGAATTTTTAGACACTACACAGCACAACGACATTATACCGACTCCGTCGATAAGGCAGTTCTCCGAAGAAATATCTTAAGAAAATCTATCACATTTCAATTTATGAAAAAACACTCAGCTACCGCGCAAATTACCACAAGACACATATCAAAACATTTGTAAAACAATAGATTTTAATAATAACACAAATTAAAAGCAAAAAACATTTGCAAAACATTTAAAAAGAATTTATTTCGATGGAGCCGATCGCGAAACCGAACGAAACTACTCGCGCACTTTAATAACTACCGAGTGGATCGTGTGGTGTGTGGAACTTGGTTAGGCTGCAGCCACAAGATGGAATGCACTGCAGTTTATTGAATTGAATTCGTTTTGGGGATTGAGTTTGAAATGGGGGTACATCACACGAATTTGATTGCGTTTTGTATATGATTTTGGAAGTTTTCTGAAAAAACATTAAAGGGAATGTAATTAGCACACAGTTGGTTCCTATAGTAAATTCGTACTAAAATTCGAATTAGAGAATGAAATGAAGGGCAGTCGTATGCAGTTTATCGCGCATTTTATGTGAAAACATACGTTTGAAAATTACAAAATACGTCCAGTAAAACAGACGATTTGCATTTCGTTTGTTTTAAGTTTCCCGAAAGAAGATATTTTTTGCCTTCGAGTTCATCCGAGACTTTCAAATGTGTTAGACATTTTAAATGCGTGACGCGTGGTTCTGAGTGTCAATGAAAAGTTTACGAATCGTTAAAACTTACGCAAAATGAGAAAATCAAGGAAAGTTTTTAGTGTTTAGGAAAAACGTAAGAAATGCACTCCACATTTTTCTTCATAAATTTTATTTACAATAAAAGCTTGTCAGTCACACATTACAGATTTCCATTTAAAAATGCCCACTTAATGTAAAATCGACCATCATTTGCATTTATTTGCACATTTCATATAACTCATCGTCAAAAACATAAGAACAAATTTTTCGCCTGTCAAATATAAATATGTTTGAACAAGTTGACATTTATTGCATTTATCCCATTTCTTGTTTTCGTTTTCATTTCGACAACTTAAAGACATAGCTAGTTACGAAGAAAATAGGTTATTTCTTTCTATTTGACAAAATATTGAGACCAAATTTACCATGCATTTATTTAGTAGAATCCATTCGGCTTTTGGTTTGCTAAAATTCCCTTGTGTCTTGAGTTTGACATTTATGCGTGAGCACAGTTTCTGCTGTGATTTGTTTCTTTTTTGTTTATTATTACGTCGACACATTTTTGTTGCACTTATTTCGGGTTTAAAAAATTGTTAATCCTCAGTTTTTGGCTTCAAATAAATTATTTTTTCTAAGCAGTTGTAATAGAGTTTGTTTGACCTGTAAAAAGCTGAAAACAATGGGCCTTACCAATAACCATTTTTAGTTTCGACTCTAAATTTTAGTAGTTCACAGTGGCTATATTTTCCATACAAATTTCGCAATTGTGAGCTTCCGTAAATTTAAAGTCGAGACCAAAATTTGTTATTAGTAAGGCGCAATGTTTTATCTCGTTCGCGTGATTTGACTTATATTTCTCATCGAATAATATTTACAAAATGACAGTTCTAATGCAATTCAAAAACCGAACGAGCTTAGAGCATATACTGTCTACTACTATCTCATCCAATTCGAGTACAAAGCAGTGCTTTTATTTATTTAACTGTTTACACTGAGCTGCTCAGTAATGTTTCGGTTATGTTCACTTTTTGATTTATCAAACAGATCAATATTACGTCGGGATGTCAGAAATATAATGCTGGCATTTTATAAAGCACACTTATATATGTAGTCAAATGGCATGCATAGTCTTACCCATTTGAATCTAGACGCAATAGCGTCTGATATCAACAACAATGACATCTGTAAAACTGAAAGCTAGTTATAAGAAAAACTAGTGGCGACCCTTTTATTAAATTTTTACTCTTCTAAGCTCTGTTGTGATCTGCAGCCCTCACGAACTCATATGAACATCTCATTCTCTTGTCAAATTCTTAGACGTCATTTCAGTTAAAGTTATGACAGGCAAAATATTAAGACATATTATATTAGAATTATTCTGCAAAGAAATCATGCAGTTCCATAGTGGAGGTTTCAATAGAGAGGGTTCATACGTAGGCTGCCATTTTGACAATGGCGCGCAATGAGCAATGAATCTGAGAATCCCTGGTGAAAATGGCTAAAAAATCGTCAATGACTCAGCAAAATTCATGTGAATAAATAAAATTCAAGAATTGAGAGACAAATTTGTTGTGCAAGATTTTCAAACTGCATTATGAACTATTTGACAGCTCACACAGACGCTTAGTTTCAATTTTGGTGTTATGTTTGTTTTCACATTTTAAATTATCTACCCTTCGACTAGAGTTTTTGTCAACTGTCAAATTTCATAAATTGACAGAGTTATACTGTACAAACTAACAGAAATATTGAAAACGAAATTAAGCAGTTTGCACAGTGACATGCTGGGCTTAGTGTACATATTAAGGAAGAACACTGGTTGATTGGATTTTCAAAAGGTAGCTAGCTAGTCCACAGGTGTTTTTACGAAAGAAAAATAATCACGGGCAGTACTGCCAAGAAAATGTAAAAGTATTTTTCCTATGAAAACGGACTAAGGAGGAATCAAGTAGCACATATCCCATAGGTACCACCCATTTCTTCATTCCTCATTTATTCAAGATTAAGCAACTTTGAAGCTCCTCCACAAGTCCTCTTTGCCAAATGTTAATTTCAGAACCTTCGGAGTACACTCCTCCATGCGAGTGTTGTAAATCGCAGTACCTTACGTAGAGCTCCGTTAAAGAACAAATCCACAAGCCCGCCCATATCGAAAACTCACTCAGAAATCCCTTAAAATTGCGATATAAATACTCCAAGGAATTTTCCCCTGCATGAATCTGATCTCTGTTAAATCCTCCCCAAAAAAAATCTTTTGACAACGGTATATACAAGGAAAAAAATCCCACAAACATAAAACAAATCATTTTCGTGTCGAAACATTTTCCACCCCATCACACTTCACCACATTTTAATCCCTTTTCTCTCAAGAAGGCAAAACGAAAGATATACCATAAACAAACGATCCCATGGGAAATTATCGACCTCTTCAACCTCATAAACGCCCCCATACCACCTTTACATGCAATTTGTACACCAATTTCCGATTTCAATTTAATTTAAATTGAACAAGGCGACAACGTGTTTTTTTTAAATAGGTGAAGGTAACGCCCGTCCTGTTTAAAAATTCAATTCACCGGGTTGATAAATCTTTTGCATGTTTACCGCCGGTTCCCCCCCCTTTACTGGCTCACTGTGTGGATATGATGCTTCAAACAAACTTTTAGTGGCTATATACTCAGATTTCCTTTCATTACAACTGCAGCAGCGTAAAAAGAACCAAAAGTATCCTTGTATACAGCAGCCTCAGCAGATCCTCTTTCCTGGTATAAAAGATTGCTAAGTGGATTTTAATTGCAGGTAGATGGGTTAGTGTATATTGCCGCACCTTTTAGCCGTGCATAAGTGCCGAAAAAAAAATGTGTGGGGGTAATCCTGCTGGCACTATACCCGAGTTTGTGTGCGTGCCTTTTTATTGGATCTTGAGCTATTGTGGGAGGTAATAGTGCTGATGCAAGATGCCTATGGAAGAGCTATTAAGTTGAGATGGTACTTTTTTATTTTTTTATTTAAGTGTCATCCTGAGGGAGCGCTCAACTTTAATTGAAGTTTGATGATGTAGGCAATATGAATGGTTTGATTAAAGTGAAGCGAATGAAGTCTGGAAGTGCTATAGGTACGCGTATACCGCTAATAGATGGCGTGGTTTAAATCGAAGTTGATTGTTTCTTGAATTGGAATCAAAATGTGGCTGAACGTTCGTCCTAAAGCTTCAATCCCATTTTGGAGAGATGTAGACGTTTAGTAGAATGTCCTGCATATTTAACTTATATTTATAAGTAGTGCCAACTCTTTAAGTTTCATTTATTCAGCTGTCATTATCCCCTTCACTTTCGAACTACGTGCAATACAATTATTAGATTACCCGTCCAGCGTATGCAACTCTGGTTTTGCAAAGTAATTATGATTGTGCACGAAAGCCAAACATCGCTCCTAAGTCCCTCAAAGAGAAGCAGCTTAAAACTTCCCATTCAAAGCATACAGTGCTAGTCCCTGCCTCTGGAAAAAAAAACCAGACACACTCTTTAATTTCATAGCACAACTGCGAAAAATAATGAATGGGAAAGTTTATAATCCTTTTGCCGGTATTTCCTCTCGACAAAGGAATATTTTTAGCATTCTCTAACGCACTGCATACAAACATACTCGTACTCGCACAATGCCATTGTCATACCAGTGGAATGAAGAGAGAGTGCTCCTTTGTACCACAACACTGAGAACAAACTGTGTCCTATCAGTTTCTATGGTCACTTGTTTCGAACCACAATCACAATGGGGACATACTTTTAATTGCCATTTGAAAATGTCCTTGCATTTGAAATTATTATGAAAAGTTCGTCAAAAAAAGTCGCCTAACTCATTGTCCCCGAAGGTTATCCTCGAATGAAAAAAAAAAACCGAACAAGAGTATTTTCCATTTCAGGTCACGTCTACGGTGCTCCTTTCCGTATCCTTTTTACCATGCGTTTGTTGTTTTGTCAACCTTCCTTAATTTCTATGTTCGAAACTTATTTTTTTAAATCTAATTTTCTTTTTTATAGAAAAGTTGAACGTTTTGTACGAACGGAATTGGACAATGCTGGTGCACGAGCAGCTACGACGTTTCGAGGGATCAATTGTGGCAGCTACACGCAACGGTGGCGGAGGCGGCAATGGTGGCGCTGCTGGATTTGCCGGGGCTGCTACTACAACCGGATTTGAATCGGACAAAGGAAGATGGTCTTTTAGTGAAGCGCTTCTCTATTCGGTGACTGTGATCACAACAATAGGTAAGTGGTGGAGGGAGTTGATTGTGTGTTTTTTTTTTTTGTTTTTGCCCTCACAATTTTATAATGAAGAGGAAGCTCTGGTTAAATTGTGGGTTAGATGTGCAAGGGTTAAAGTTTGAATTTAAATTGTGGATTTTTTGGAGTGTAAACGATAGGAAATAGTTGGTTGACATTGAGTGGATGGAAGTGCGAAACTTGCAGAGTGGGCGATTTCGTTCAAGCATCGGGAAAATGAAATTTTAAATGTGGACGTTCAAGTATTTAGTTAAGTAAGTCCGACAGCTGGCTGACTTGATGTATCTCAGTTTTGATTGGCTTACATCGGTCACATGAACAGCTGTTTCAGTTGACGATATGGAGGGGTAGTCAAGAAAGTCGAGACTGAGTATTAAGTTGACAGTTCGTATAAGTAGCAAAAGTGACGTTTCAGACCAATTTAGTTTTTGCGTTCAAGAGCAATCTAGTCGACTTAGGATAGCTAGATTTTTGTATGTGCCTAATGTTTTCAAGACTAAGATCAGATCAATCATTTTTATGTCACAAGGAACTGTCAGTGACGACAAAGTCAATTTAACACAGCTATCAGACATACCTTGTCTATGTTTGAGTTTCCGTATCATTAGTTTAGCCATATCACAGCTCTCTGATGGCATTTACACAACAAATGGTATTGATAATCACTGTCAGTGTCAAAGTCAAGTTTAACCGAATTCAAAATGGCTAATAATTGTCTTAATGTTTACGAATTATTGAACGCCAAGTTTAAAAGTAATTATTAGTAAGGCCCCCACCCAATCAATTTCGCACATATTTGACAAGTACTTTGTGTACGAAATAACGCACGAGTTCAGTTAAACCACCGAAAAACAAACAAAAACTATTTATGCAGAATAGCCAGCACGCTGTACAGTGGGGTAGTGCAAATAAAAATATTAGGAATTACCCAAAAAAAAATCGTTTTTCATAGAAGAATATCCAGCGAATCGCCAAAGATCCCCACGGACAAACAAAATTTATTACATTTACTTTCACTTGTGTTGTGTAGACGTATTTGCTATTTTTCTATATTCAAGACCAAGCACTTATTTTTGGCCTGTCAAAAAAATAAAATAAGTTGGGGTAAGTTGGCATGTACACTTAAGGGCCAATCCCATATAATCCATCGTGTCCATTGCGTCCACGAAGATGTCAAAACAAAGGAAACAGTCCGTCACGCATCCGTATCTTTTAACAAATTTTGACAGATATTGTGCGTCTGTACTGTCATCGGCATGTCGTTTCAAGGTTTCCACTTCCTGATGAATGCACTTTATTTGAATTCATTCAACCGGTATGACAGTTTTGCTCTTTCTCGCAATATTTCCACCATTAATGTGCTCTATCCCAATTTGTGAAAACTGTCAGAGTGTCAGCTGTCAAAGAGCGAAAAAGAGAGGAAAACCTACCATAATAATTGCATTCGGCATTTTCGTTGCTTATAAGTCACCTCTTATAAGTTGACGTGTGTTCAATGGGTCTGTGAGTTTAATATTTTGCCACAACAGACACGATTGACTCTACGATTTTTTTTGAGTCCAACTCATTTCGAAAACGAAAAGACAGAACTGGCAAGTTGAACAAGGACAGATACCTCTTAATTTATGTTTTCTCTTTTCAAAACAAAATGAAACAGCGTTTGCTCTTATGGCGTTTTATTTTTTCAGTCTCCTCTTTGAACTGTCAAACAAAGGGTTGTGTTTCTTTTTAAGCTCTGGTACATTTAGAGCTCCGAATTTGGGTTTCTATTTTCGTTTAGCGCACTCTATAAGTTCTAGATAAAGTGACTGAGCATAGTCTGACTTAAAATAGGAGCAACAGCATATTTTGACAGCTAATTATATGAAATCAGGAAAACGAGCTGGTTCTGTACCAGAAAAATTAGATTGTAAAAAATTGTAGCATAGTAAAGTAGTGCGACAAATACTGTTTGCGTGGTGTATTTTTTATTGTGAAATGACATCCTAGTGCTCAAATGTGTTTCAGAAACAAATCAGATCGATTTGAGCACACTTAATTCAAAGAATGATCATACCGCTGATCAGTGCTCTACTCTCAACGAAGGTAGAAAACGCGCTTTATATACTTTTTAACAAACAGTTTCAGTTACTTGTGGAAATAAGAGCGATGTGACAACTACGAGCAAGGAAATATTTTAAACATTTTGACATCTTCTTCCCACGAATTACACTTTTTTCTGTCACAGCAATATGTGAATTTTAGCTGTCTAATTGTATTACGTTTGTGGTTTTTATGCGCTAGTGCGCTGAATGACTTATAAACGAGTGCATTGTGAATAAAATCTGACAGTTCACAATGACAATGTTAGTTGACAGAAAAGAATAAGGACTTTTGCTTGAGAAAGTTTTATTTTTTCTTAAAAAATCTTTCCCAACTGTAACATTAGATTCAGATGAACTCTTTTTTTGGAAAAATCGCAAAATTGTTGACAGCGTGATACGACCCAATAAAAGTTACGCCATTGTGTTACGCCCTTGGGAACCTTTAGACATTAACCTAACTTTCGGCTGTAGTTTTGTAGATATTTGATATATTTTTGAAAACTGTCTTAAAATTTAAAAAGACAACTTTAGGCAAGGAAAACCACGACTTATATACTTCCACGTTATCCTCCACTCAATGTTCAAGCTACTTCAAGAAAATCGCTCACGAGTTAAATATCACTGTCGACCTTGTATTTACATTTTTTACTAACAGTAGGCATAACTAAAAATAAACTCAATACCCCACTGATTGCGATGGACGCAAAACGCTCTTTTCCTGTCTTCATTTGTCGAAAGTGCCACAAGCTTAATATCCGCTCATTACAGTGAATTCTGTTTCCTCTCTCCCACCTTCACACAGGAAGGCATTTTTCTGGTTGTTTCAACCAACTATGCATAGCATAGCCAAAAAATAGACAAAAAAGGACAAACGGAAGTTATATGTAAAGGAATGCCATAAAAATCCATCACCACAAAAAAAAACTCCTTCCTTAAGGCAACACCACACACACACACTCAACATCCCATACATAACAGAACAAATAATTCAAATGATTTCCCTTTTTCCTTTTTGTGCTTTCGCACATTATTCTAGGCCATGGCAACCTTACACCGAAATCTTCCGCCGGAAAAATCGCCACCATACTGTATGCCTTAATTGGAGTTCCTTTGATGCTGATGTGTTTATCGAGTCTCGGTGGCCTGTTGGCCGACGCTTTGCAATGTACATACACGAGGATATGTTGCCGCCTACACAGGGTACAACAGGAGCGGCGCAAAAACGCTTCAGCAGCAAGGAGAAAAAGTTCAGAGTCCACAGGCTCCAGTTCCTGTCATGGACAATCGCATGAGGTAAGCCAAATGGTAAATTATAATTGATTGTTAAATGAATTTGCTTCTTCGTCTGGATATGTGTAGGCGTGTGTGTGTAATACCCTAGCAACTGACTCGAATTTAATTGATATTTCCTAAGAGATTCATGTACCGAAATAAAATATAGACGCTCGCAAACGATGAAAGTAATTTGTTTTAAGAAAGTTGGTGAAGATTATACGCCTACTTATAAAGGCTATGGTCTCCCCAGGGTCTGGGATTATCATAAACTTTATGGAGGGCAGGATTTTCGAGATGTTTTACCCATTTTATGTGGTCAGCGGAATGCAATTCAGTGCTTTCTTCAGAGATGGACGTTAAATTTACCCAGTCCAACGTCGGGCGCCATTTATATCGCAACCATCAAATGTGTGTATTTTTGGTGGGGGGGACTCCTAAAAACCATAGTACTAATCGCGTTCCACGATTGTTAACAATAATACACTTTTTACGGACTTCTAGCTCCACCCTAAGTGGTGGATGAAAGTTTCTTTCGTTGTCCTTGTTTCATTTCTGGACTTTTTCCAAAGTTTACTCGAGTACAAAATTGCAAAATCGTGATAGGGCTGAACAGTGAACAGTGTATACAAAGGATGTAGCAGAATGACGACAACGACGACGGCAGTAGTAGGAACACTTCCGTCGCGTTTATTATTATGAATAGAGCGGGAAAGTTTTACTACTCCGGTTTAAGAGAAACTTGTATTAAAGTAGTTGTGCTGGAGCGAAGTTTGTTGAGTTCGGACAATCGCATAGTGGAATGTTGCATCCTGCAGTGAACTTCGTGTTGATCTTTTTCGCTTAAAAGTTATTCGAGTGAAAGTTGAGTGTTTTTTCTCCATTTCGGGCTAAAATTGAAATATTTTAGTTTTTGTTACCCGCTAATGGAAGGGTGGCAGACAAAGTTTGTTAGCTTTTAGCCGGATAAGTATTAACAATGGCTTAAGTAAATTTGATGAAAATATTTTCAAACTTGAAGGTGCATCCATTGTAGTTGTTGTGCTTACATCAATTAGTTGGCTAAATCGAGGTACGGGGAGTACATATAGGTGTCTATGGGAAAAGTCGAGAGGGCACGAAATGTTAATGAAGGCATGTGAGAACCAAGATTTGTTATTTTTTCATGAAAAGCTCTAAAAACGACCAAGAAATAGAATTGATGACACGTAATAAATGCCGTCAAACAATGCTCGAAATGTTTGCGCCTATAGGTATGCCCTTAACCTTGAAAAATTCTAAGGTTTGGGCCTACTTTTCGCTTGCACAGAACTTCAAACTGTCAAACGAGCTACTGTCAAAATAAGTAGCCTTTTGAGTAGATTCACGCTTGAAAAGTGCTGACAAACTATTCCAATACATACCTAGAAAATCAGTTGAAAATATATGGGGCCTGTAAAATATATGGCCTATAAAATTATCCTATGGAATAAGCCCTTACTGTCGTACTGATTACCGTGTGATCTCAAAACCGATTTTCATTAAATATGGACCAAATGACACCTCAATGTACATGGGTATATTCCCGTGTGTAATGCTTTGCAACAATCCACTAGCAAAGTAGAGAGGTGTCTATTCAGCATAATAAAGGGTTTTTCATTAGCGCCTTGACAACTTCAAACTTTCAGTGTGAACGCACCTTTAAACCGATTACCGAACTGTCAATGTCAAAATATTCAGTAAAATCGACATTTTCATCATGTTGAAGTAGTTGAAAAAGTTGTCAAGCCCTTAATGAAAGACCCTTTAGAATGACAGAAAGATAGAATGCATTGCATATTCACAGGTTACACGCTTTGTGAACGCACGCAATAAAACGACGAAAGAAAGAAGGAATGCGTTACCTTTCCGGTATTATGTTCGAATTTGCGACATATTATTTGATGAGGATTAAAACTTCAAAAATCTTTGGCTTAAATGTGTATCTGTTTTAAAAAACAGGCCAAAACAGAAACAGGGTCAAGGAAGTGTCAGCAAATCCGAGCTCCACTCATATATATTCGAAGCACCTCCTAGTGAATATCTATACTGCCAGGCATTTGGCATTAGGTCCTATTCAATGCCCTAAGCTGAACTCTCTATCGTCTGTAAAGGAAGAGCTGAATGAAAATAATTGCCCCCGCCATCTTAACCCCAACAACCTCGAAACAAAACTTTTTGTATTTCTTTAAACTTATACTGTTCTCTATATAAATTGTCGTCTCTAATTACATTCACTTGGATATACAATATATCTCTCTAACTACATTTTCCTGTTGTCCTTACTCCGTGTCAAATAGTTTTTGCTTCAATGGTCCATGGAGAAACTTAATCAGTGGTAGAAGTATAAGATGCTTAAACACAGACACAACTTTCCTGTGTCCACTTTTAAGCAAATTAAGAACAACTTTCGGGCAAAGAAGCTGTCCAGGAAACCTCCGATAGTTCCTTCTCGAAACAATGGGGACAAACAAAAGTTGATTACACTTTAAAGAAAAAGAGTTCCAAGAACTGTACAACCCTGTCACTTGCCAAAAAGAAAAACACGATCCACTTTCGCAAACATTCTGACACACAAATTCCTTGTGCCAACACGGATATACTGACAAGGGTTTTAACGTGTTCTTATTTAATTTTCGCTGAACTTTTGATTCAATTAAACTTCTTCTTGTTCAATGGACAAATTCAGTTCGTGTTTTTTTTTTTTCCTGTAAGGGGGCCGTCACATTTCCATTCCAAGAGAACAACAAAAGTTTGAAAAATAATAAACTTTTCACTCTCACGAGGATAATTCACGTAATCTGTCGTCGACAGGCTGTTTGCATATCATTAAAACATTAAATTTCGCATTTCTTCTTGTTGTGGTAAACAACAAGTTTGGGTTTTTTCATTGCAAGGGAATTCACGGAATAAATTCAGTGGGACGGAGCAGATCATGCATAACATTTCAATTAAAGTCGAGTTAGGAGACGCTGAAGGTTTTGCAGATAGTCCTCACATTCAGTAGATGTCACTGTCAATTAACGTTTACTTTTGGTTTCTTTTTCTAGGTGGACTGTAAATCATGTAAATATGACCCAGTTAACGGAGAGACAAGTCTACACAATAGCTACAAATATGGTTCATCAGCTGAACGGGAAGGTAAGAATAGAAGATGGCTAATGAAGGTATTGATGGTCAACCCTATTCCTGTTGTCGGATGTCGTATGCGACTTATATGACATGCTGCTAGCGATGGAATATGTTTTTCTATCTGACTTTTTAAATTGTTTTGTCTCAAAAAAGCTACTACAAGCTACGACTTAAAAAGGTCTATATAGAATATTAGGACAACAACTTCATATTTTTTATTGCTGTGGAAAATTTAAGTGAATGGGCACATTTAAGAATCTAGTTATCCTAAGTCGACTAAAATGGTCTGAACGTCACTTTTTCTACATCAGCCACATATGCGAACTGTCAACTTAGTACTTAGTCCCGAATTCTTGATAGATTCGTCGGCTGCCGAGATACATCTAGTCAGACAGCTGTCAGACTTACTTAGCTAGATACTTGAACGTCCCCAATATGAATGCTTATATAAATACAAATTGACGTTTAATGCAAAAACAGATCATCACCAAAACTTTGACAGTTAAAATACGTTTAACTGCAGATGTCGTATGAAACAGATTAAAAAACATCGACAGCAACTCTATCAATAAATGGAAACATCAAAGACCCCTTTGCCGCGAAATGTCACAATATATTTAAAAACCACGACATTAAAACGCGTTCCACAAAAGCGAATAAAAATCCTTTCGAACTGCCATTGCACATATTTTACCACTTTGGAAGTGTCTCTCGCGCAAACAATTCAGTTTAGAAAAAAATTACATGAGAAACCTCAATATCATTTTTGAAGACCTATCCATAGATACCTCACACGTATGGGTTTGAGTTTCAGTTCTAAGTATGGGGAACCCCCAAAACTTTTTCTTTTTTTTTCCTATTTTTGTGCGAAAATCTTAATGCGGTTCACAGAATACATCTACCTACCAAGTTTCAACAGTATAGTTCTTATAGTTTCTGAAAAAAGTGTCTGTGACATACGGACGAGCCGACAGACAGACAGACAGACATGACGAATCCATAAGGGTTCCGTTTTTTGCCATTTGGCTATGGGACCCTAAAAAGAAACAAAATAAATGGAGCAACACTTATTTAAGGAAATCGTTACCTAGTTTTCGCAGTTTAAGAGCTTGCCAATCAGTCCCTTCTCACTTCTCAGGAATGCTTTCTGTGTCGCGAGCTCGTTCAAAATGAACTTTAAGGTGTTAAAGCTTTTAGATTCGCCTCGAGTTTTTGGTAAAAAATGATAAAGCTATATGTGCCCCCATAATTTTTCAGGAAACCTATAAATTTTTAATTAGTTGGCTGGGGTGAGTAGTTTCAAAGTGACGCGGTAACTAATCTAAATCTATATACAAACAGTTTTATTATACGTAAATACGTAAATACGCACTCACACCACATGTGTATAGATGCTGGTGGTTAGAGATGCGTAGAACGTTTTGCAGTCAAATGGATCCCTCTAGCGGCGATAAATAATTTTGTACTATCCAATTTAATTCATCAAACAAATGTTTCACTTGATTCAGACGATTCTCTGTCGTCGGCAGATGTATACTGCTCCCGTTTTCATTCAAACCAAAATCGCATTCCTGTTCCCTGCAGCTGGCAACCAATTTAACGATTAATTGAATTCTTTGCTCGTTTTCAAAAGCATTTACACACGGATTAAAATGTGTTCACCTCCTCCCGTATTCATCTGATCTGTTTGTTCTCGATCGCATAACAAAAGCGTGTAAAACACACGCGCGGAATCAAATAATAAAATAAAATCGAAAGCAATCACTACAAAAAAATAAAACTCATATCCGCTTTTCATTATCTGCAGATTCATACCAACTCCTGCATAGTTCGCCAACAAAAGTACACCAAAGTTCACCGTGCATACAATTGAAACCACACCCGATGGTGCCGCCCAACCTTAAGCAATATCACCACCATCTGGCCATGGCCCAGCAGCAGCAACATCTCCAACAACAACAACAGCAGCAGCAGATGTCGCCACAGCATCAGAGCTACCAGATGTCACCCACACGTGGAGCAACCACTACCACTTACCACCAGCAAGTCATGGTGCCAAACAATGTCCATCCCCAGCACCAGCATCTCGTTGAACAAAACGGTTGCACGGAAATAACTGGCACAGCGACCATTTACTTTCCAATACAAACGACGACGCCCGGGAATCACCATAGCATGCAATCGGCGGCGGCGGCAGCGGCAGTTCATTACAATCACCAGCCGCTTGTCAAATATCACACAATTCAATTACAGCATAAGAAAGCAATGCCGGCAATGGGGGGAGCTACACCAATGGGGACGACGACAACGGTGGCCGCTGGACCGGCAATTTTCGAACAACAATTGCCTGGACACATGACAGTGGGGACAGGAGTGACAACCTTAACATTGCCACCGCCACCACACTATCAGACAGCAACAGTACATGGTGAGTCAGTATTTTTATTTTTCATTTGCTTTTTTTCGCACGAGGAAATTACATCTTTAGGACACTTTCCAAGTCGTTTCTTTCACATTGCATTAATTATGATGGAGAATTTTTACATTTATTGCGTTACAAAAATAATGACGTTTGTTTAGCGAATTAAAGCAATAATGTACTCTTTTCACTTTCAAAACTGACTTTTGTGTGGATAATATTTTGACAGTTGGGGCAACTGAGGAGTTCTACTTACAGTCGTTCCAAATTGACGTTTATTTATTGACAGTTAATGTAAATGCACTAGTTCCAATGTCGGTCGTTTAAAATTGACTTTTGTGTAACTTTCAATTGTTCCGAAATTCACTTTCACTATTTCTAATTTTGACGTTTGTATAGCTTATCCATTTTCAGTCGTTCCAAACTTGACATTTGAGGGTCTAATTTGTTGTCAATTTAAACAATTGCTCTCGTCCGTTTATAGCAAATACTCTTGACGCACTTTCAGTCATTCGAATATTGACGTTTGTGTGGTTTATCCATTTTCAGTCGTTCCAAACTTGACATTTGAGGGGCTGATTTGTTGTCAATTTAAAAAATTGCACTCGTCCGACTCTCAGAAATTGATGTTTGTATGGCAAACTTTTTGAATTATAGCAAATACTCTATGGACGCACTTCCAGCTTCCAGTCGTTCGAACAATTCTGTTTGTATGGTTAATCTATCTTTTGAAAATTAAAACTAGTAAATCGCTTCACTTTCAGTCGTTCCAAACTTGACATTTGATGGGCTAATTTGTTGTCTAAACAATTGCTTTTGTCCGACTCTCAGAAATTGACGTTTGTATGGTAAACTTTTTGACATTTAAAGCAAATACTCTTGACGCACTTTCAGTCGTTCGAATATTGACGTTTGTGTAGCTTATCCATTTTCAGTCGTTCCAAACTTGACATTTGAGAAGCTGATTTGTTGCACTTAAAACAAGTATTTAGCTCGTTCAAGCTTGTCATTTGAGGAGCTAATTTATTGACAATTAAAGTAAATGCACTAGTTTCCCATTCAGTCTGTGAGAAATTGACGTCTGTATGTCTATTTTTTGGCAATTGCAGCAATTGGGCCTATTCCTCTCCCAGCCGTTCCAAAGGGAATCTTTCTTGTTTAAAATAAAATAAAATCGCTACGTCGCCTTCCACCTCGATTTTACTAAAAGGATTACACTGAATAAACAAATGGGTAGTTCACAAAATGCCCACGGTTTCTACAGCACCGAATGCAGTCAACTGAATACAATCCAATTAAATAACATTAAAACCCTTTAAAGTCTAAGCTTTAACCAACTTTCAGGTACACACTTTAACACAGAATTCCTAAGCGGCATCCCAACCCCACATAGGCTACACGGCCAAATCCCACATTCCACAACAAATCTGCCTCGATGGAGGGAAAACTTTTCAATTCCATTTTGCTCTTGTAATTAATTGAATTCCTTTCGCGCTGTTGGTGTTGTTCCGTTTTTTTTTTGTTCATGTTTTCCCCTTGGAATGGATAAGGATCTCTCTATCTCTCTTTCTGTCCCTGTCCTTAGTGAAAACCAAATATTTGCCCTTGTACTGCAATATAGAGGCCGCTAATGGACTTCCCCGGACGCCAGCCAGCCAGCCAGTGAGCCTTCTCTAACCAGATACCAAACATTGAAATCTCTGGGGTATTTCTAATTTAGCTGGAAGCTTCAATTAACACCCACACGAGTGAGCGCCTCACTCGCAACCTAGTTTCGTAGCTAGTTCAATTACACTATAACGGCGTTACGAGCATAATACTTTTCGAACAAAATAACGAATTTGTTTGGCAAAAAGGACGCGAGAAGCCAAAAAAATCAAATATCCAGTTACTAAGCCTTTTAGTGGTTTTATGTTCAGGCTCATTAGTCCCTGTGGTGCCTCTAGCCACTCGTCTTGGTCAGAGTTGGAATTTTTCAGTACACTTTCTGTTGGTGTTGTTATTGAAGGATTTCGTTTTGTTTCGTGGAGTTTTATTTGTTTTTTCTTGACGAGGAAAATTGGGTTTCGGTTTTTTCGGTATTTTTTGTGCCTAAGTGGTCGGTAAATACTAACGGAGTGATCCGGGGATCAGAAGGATATTTCTTCCGTTCCAACTGGTGGGCATTAGTTTGGGGATTGCTAATTGTTCGAATGGACTGGGGATTTTGGTGTTTTTGTGTTCGGTTTGTTTTTTAAGTGAAAACGAGGCAAGGTTCTGGTAGTGATTTTCTAATCAAATTATGGCAAGTTTATGGGATGGAAGTGAACAGCGGAAAAAAAACACATAGATTAGTTGGCATTGGTCTTGAAATTTAAATTTTTATCCGACGTTATAATGTAATTGCAATTGCAGTTTAAAGTGGGTGTATGGCGAACTTGACGAAGGTCTTGTTTCATATGCGATTGACGTAAAAATACTGAAGTAGCGTGTGAGTTTATGGGATTGAAAAATCCCCCTGACAATTGTGTCAGTGGACAACGTTACAAAAGTATTGCTTTCGCAACTGAACGTGTTTTTATGGCGAACTTGACGAAAGTCGGCGTTCAATGCAATTGACACTAGAATTGCTTACATTTAGAGAAAGTTTATAGGATGGGCACTGACGAAGGATATAGGTATGTGCCAACAAGTATTTGAATTTGTGGACAACGCCCTTGACTTTATATTAAACTTGACAAAAGTCTCGTTTTTAATTCAATTGTCTCTAAAAATGCTCACAACGAAAGACTGTAATACATTGCTAGTCTTCGATTACACGTTCGATGTGATTGATACTGTACTTGACTGTATAAGGACCGCTTAAAATAACTAAATATGGGCCGAAATTCGAGCGAAACAAATGTACAATCTTCGGAAAGCTTCTCTGCAAAGTTAAATAAACTAATACTGTGTTACCGCCCTAAACATCTATGCTTTGTGAATGACAACGGCCTTATGTTGACACCATTTTTCCAGGTACAAATTTTTGTTTGAAGTTCAACCGTAATGTCAAATTCCGTCATCTCTTTTCTACGCGATTAAATCCCCGAACGACATGATTAAGTTAAAAGAAAAGTAAACTCCCCATCCATGGCAAGGCTCCGATTGCCCGGATCGTAACGCTTATCAATCCCAGTCAGGTTTCACCCATTTGTTTGCATCCTTGATGAGCACTGTTGCTTCAATTTGTCTTCTTTTCCCAAAGTTTCAATCTTTTTCGAACAATAAAAACGTGACACATGAATTTTTGACAACAAAAAAACCCCAAATGAGTCGCAATGCCACATCTAACCGCTATAGCATGCCGCCAAATGATTGATTAGTCTCATATGTCATCTTGAAACGTCAATTTTTATGGATTTTTTTTTGCTCCCCATTTCCACGCCTTTGACACGTTTTGCTAATGTGCAAGTGGCTATACTTGTCTATTTGATTGACAACGTGCGCGCGAAGTTATACTAAGGGAATAAAATGGCTTCCGCAAAGTTAACAGTTCAACATGTGCGCCAGGAAAGTACCGCCATACACTCAATCACACCGAGTACGTGAATTCGTGTTTTTTATTTGTCCTTTTTGTGTGCATCCGAAATGAGAAAAACATTCTCTATTCTTTTTCTCTTGCAGGCATCCGACGTGCGAAATTCCTAGCGAAACCGATGCCACAAGAGATCAATACGTTGCTGGCGGAAAGTGATATCTCTTGCCGGCATGATGTATCGGGGAATGCCGCCTCCGTCAACCAGCCGAGGGCTGGCAGCGAAAGTGGAAACTCGTCTTCTACACCCGGAAGTGTCGACATCATGGAAGACGAGGAGGAGAACGAACAAAATCGAATGGGGTAAGTTAGCATAGTCTTCTGGCTTTACATATAAATATATATATACTTAGGTGGAGTATATCCTCTTCAGCCGGATGCATTGATTTATGGAGGGCTATTTGCAAATGTGTCTTTTCGTTCTTTTCGTGGTGTATCCCTACAAATCACGAGTATATATGTGTGCTTTGCGGTGACAGTGCGGGCAGCTGCCGCTAGAAATAGACATAGCTTTTGCTTGGGACAATAAGCTGTTTCCTTGTGGGCATTTTTTATTATAGGGTCCTCGGTATCAGGATCATGTTTCCGGGAAACATGAAAGAAATTGCCACCTCGATAAATTCTCACTTTGTATATGTGTTGAGTTGAATCATTGTTGACAGGGTTTTTTTTTTTTCTCGCTCCTGGCGGTGACTGTAATGTTGGAATTGCTGGTCAGAATGGCAAATTGGACGAATGTGTGAAGTGACATTTAGCAGGAATGTTGTTGGCCGATGGAGAGCTAGCAATGTGGGTCCTGACAGCGCAAGATTTATACTTTGATGGAGTTAATTGGTGTAAATGGGGACAAATCGAATGAAGAGAACGAATGGGTTTCTCCCATTCGAAATGTGATCGTATTATCCAGAATGGTGACAGATTACACCCACTGAATGAATTTAGCCGAAACCCTCATTTAACTAACGGATTTTCCGTTGAAGAATGTTTTATTAACGACTTATGGAATATGAATAAGAAATTGAGATCTGAATCACTGAAGTCGCTGTTAAATGACGCTTCTTCTTTTTATAGCTGACAGCATTTGTTTATCTGCTACATTACGAAGCTATGTGCATATTTTTTAGCAGCTGTCTGTATTAGATTCAATTTTAAGAACCTTCAAATTATTTCCAACGCTTTTGTCCGAAAGAATTCATCTGCCCCAGCATACCGAGCGAATGACATTTAGTTCGCCTTAAGTTTCGGGGAAGCGGATTCTCGTTCGCCGGATTCATCAGAGAATTCACGACAATTAAAGTTCTGCTTGAAGAAAGCGATAGCGGCTCTGCTTACAACTGTGTTTTATCAGTCAATTTAGAAGTTTAAAACTCGAGCTTAGTATAGGTCTGACAGTTGACATGTTGTTTCTGAAATTTTGTTTTTTCCTTGATTGGTAACGTGAACAATTTTTCCAGTTGACATTTATGGAGCGTAAGCCTTCAAATTTCAATAATTTCAGGACTGTATACTGATTTCGCATTCAGGGTACATCGAGATGAGACCAATCTAGTCGACTTTAAATAATTAGATTCTTGAATGTGCCCAACGACATACTTTTTTTACGCCAATTGAAACACTCGTAAAACAAACTATCAGACGGTAAACATAATAAACCAAATTTAGTCGCGATCCACAAATCATCAAGTGAAAAGTTCGCTTTAACCTTAAAATAGTGATTGCAACTAGAAACCGACGGCGAATTGCTGCTCCAAAAGCAGTCATCATGTGAAGGAAACGTCAGAATTCACGAATATTCGCTCGTTCGTTCGGAATTCCCTCTCAAATGCATAGTTCTTTCCAGTTGCAATTTGTATTTTAGGTAAATATGGAGCGCGCACTTATGTGGAACGCATTGTTTTAGGTTGCCTAGTGAATAAAATTACGAGCTGTTCATGTTAGTTAATTTAAATCTTCCTTTAAAAAAGACAGTTTGCATTTCGGTTCTTGGGTATAAACCAACAAATTACTTTGTTCGTCGACATCTTCCTCTTATTAACTGTCACTTATGGACATTCTCAAAACTGGCCAGCTTTCCAAATTAAAACAAGCTTTCACTTTCCCTCGGAGTAACATAAACAATCACTACTACTCAAGGACAACTAATTCTTAAAAACCACCCTAAGTATTTTCATTATCGCCAAAAGGCATTCCATTAAACCGCAAAACTTTCCGGTTACCAAAAGGACTATAAAACCTCTTTCGCATGAGATTGTCTGTCATTAGGTTCAGATCATTTCAAGAGCTGCCTATGGCATCTTTTTGTGCTCCAAAAATCATCTCTGCCGGAAGAGAAGAATCTCCGAAATTACATGTGTAGTAACAATAAAAGCTGTCGTAAACTACTGACCTCCATTTCAGAGCTATCATCATTATTCTCTATTGTCGATGGGAATGCCTATAACCTTCGGGTCATCTATGCAATGAGGATAATAATTGTAATTGTCCGGCTTCCAGGATTTTTGTGTGATTTCTGATGGAATGTGAAGAAAGGACAGTCAATGCGGTGTAACTGGTCAACTGAAATCTGAACTCATATGTGATATGAAATTCAATATTAAACCTGTCATGCTTTGGTCAACTGAAATCAAATCATCCAATCTCTAGGCCAACTGTCCCAATTACCTTGGAAAAACAAACGAACCCACCTATGTGCTTGCGGCTTCGGCCTTCGGAGCGACAACGAATCCATAATTTAAATTGTAGGTCAGAGTTTTTACACAAACATACATACACGAGCTTAAAAGGTCACTCAAGCGGTTGGATGCGCATCCTCGTGCTCCCCCTAATTTGTGGGGTACTATCCAAGAAGAACAAATATTGATAGAACGACACCCTTTCCCATTTCAGTTTTTTTTTTTTTATAGCAAATTCATTCATTTTTACCTTTCTCTCATTTTTGTTTTTCTCATTTTCTTTACAGTTGTCCGCATGGTACCCCATCACGTGTGCCACTTATATCCTCATCCCCGGGAGGTCGAAAAATCCCCAGCCAGGACAACAAAACCCTCGACACACGAAGGCCTTGTTCGGCCGGCAGTGGCAATGGCCAACGCAAGAGAGTTCGACTAATGACCACAAACAACTCAAAGAGTAGCCACAAAAACAATTGCTGTTTGGATAGCAGTTGTAATCTGCATACAGATCATACAGAGGATGAAGACGATGACGATGAGGACGAGGACGATGACAATTACGACGAGGACGACAATGGAGCCTCCCAAGTGCCAATCACTATTGTTCTGTTGATTCTCGTGGCCTACATCTGCCTGGGCACTGTGATCTTTGCGTTCTGGGAGAATTGGAGCCTCATCGATGGCGCGTATTTTTGCTTTGTCACCCTATCAACAATAGGCTATGGAGATTTTATGCCACAGCATACATTCCGGGGCCCAGATGTGCAACTATTTGCTTGCTGTGCATATTTACTACTCGGATTGGTTCTGGTAGCGATGTCCTTCAGCATATTGGAAACACAATTGATGTGGAAATGCAAACGCATTGCAGTAAGATTGAAGTTAGCCCGCGACTGATGGTTGCAAGTGACTCAGTACTTATAAAATAAAATAGAAATAGAAAAACAAATATAACTGTAAATATACACATGGGCTAGGATAGGGATAAGCGATTTTTCTTTTGCTTTATATTTGTAAAATAAATAGAAACAAATACAGCCGACAGATGGAGCTGCATTCGAATGCGGTCCATTTCGACTGTACTGAGTTGGCATTTATTGTAATCTATGTAGGCTAAGTGGGTTTTTTGTAAAAATACCAAACACAATAGTAAATAATAACTGCTAAGGTAATGCGATAATAAATCAAAACGATTTTCCATTGAAAGTAAGGTGATGCGTTTGATTTTTTATCTGTGAATAACAGAGCTTATGAGGACCTAAAGAGAAAAAAGGTGAGTTATCCAAGGAAAAGCGATTTCTTTGATGAGAATGTCACTCTCGTCAGAGGCAACAAGCCAAACTGGAAGGGGAGTGACAGTTCTTTGCTGACAACAATGTGATCTCTTAAAATTGACCACTGCGTAAGTATTGATGCATAAAAACTGGTATTGAAAGTTGTTACGAAATGTCTGAAATTATCTCTGAATACAGCTTTTGCATTGATATTAATCTCTTAAAACAAAATGTCGGACTATTACGGATTCCAAATGACTTTCATGATTAGGGAATTCATTTAGGGCACATTTCGATACAAATGTCCTCTGATTAATGTACCTACTCGTACTTATATGGACTGCTAGAGAAATGTAAGTTTTATTTAAACGTAAAAAAAGAAGGCTTAGCGTTTAATTTGTTAGATTTCTAAGCCCAGGAGTCCCAGGTTCGACCCCCAAAAAGGCCGAATTCAATATTAAGGTTTTTTCCGCTGCACCACCTCTTGCGAACGTCTGATAAACATTCGAGAGTATAACTGTGATGAAAGAATTTCTCAATTGGCCATTTGGGCTCTGAATAAAATTGTAGATCCCTGCCATTAGTCCCAAAAATGAAAAAAAAACTCTTACAAAACGAATGGTTTGGAGAAACTAGCCCTACCGAACGAAAGTGTGAACCTTTTATTGACAATTTCACAATTCTTGTCTTGAGCGCAGAAAACGTAGAATATTGCGGAAATTCCGGAACTACAGACAGACTTGAAGGACAGATGTTTTTGACAAAAGAGTTCAGTCATAACTGCTTAATTTGACAGAAGATGTGTAAAGTATTTGTAATATGAATTACATGATATTAAAAGTACTTTATTATTATACTGCGTCTTCCAATTTCGCTAATATGAGCTTTTCGTGGAAATGTGAAAAACAAAAACGTTTATCAACCTATTATATTGAGTTGACACCTTTTATCTGTGTACGTTATTTCAGTAAACATATATTTGTCTATATTTGGGTAGTTACATCCGTTCCATCCAGCCTCGTTAAGCTCTCCGTCACTTTGTCACTTCGTGAGAAAATTTGACAGTGTACCTTACCTGTGCAGTGTTTTAAAAAAGCATGTTCATTAATGTTGGATTCTGATCGATCTTAGCATTATTTCTGACAATCACAAGTACAAAATTTGTGGCCACATCAGAAGTTCATTATTCTTTTTTAGAATGAAAATATTTCGCCAGTAATATTTGCAAGACACTTTCACGGAGTAAAAACCTGAGCTAAGAAATATGCGAAATCACCAAATTGAGAATGTCATCAATCAGTTCTAAGCAAAAGCAAATATTTCGCAGGGAAAAGTGCCTCAGGCATAGACAACGGAATTATTTTTTAAATTCCCTCATCACTGGTATCGGGCACCTACTTTTATTACAGAGTCATAAAAGAAACAACTGCAACCAACATTACCGACATCGAAAATCGACGTATGCTCCATTTCATATAAAACTTCGTGTAAAAAGTTGTCAAAGGATTTGGAATGACAATTCCCCCAAAAAAATACACCTATTCAATATTAATAAACCAATTGTTCAAGCAAAACTGCAAAAAACGTACATAATAAATCATAAACTAAAATAACGCATTCAAAGCTTATTTTCAACGACAAACTGCATTGCATTTGCACTAGGTAAATGCATTGTGGCTACCCCCTAATTAAGTTCCACACATTCCACAAGTAGTTCATCGGAAAAAAAATGTCAATCCAGCAGTGATTTAAGTGTAGGGAAAAATCCCTACATGTAGGTATTTTTAACCCAAAAATGATTGCGTAGGGGAAAAAGGACAGATTTTTTAAAATTGTCGAAAAGTAGGTTTATAAAAAAAATGAAAAGGTGATAAAACTTTTTGCTTTTAATTTGCATAATATGAAAATTTCAATGTTTTACTAATGATATATATTTAATGAGTACCTTAATATCATCTTACCCTTATCCCATTGCCATTGTATTTCCTTCTTAATGATTTGCTTACCAAAACCAAGTAGTCGTAGAATGTTTTCATATTTCTGTCAGTTACGCTACGCCTACCATAGTACCATAAAACATTCAAATCAAATTTAATTTTCTTTCAAGTGTTTGATTCTGTTTGTGTTTAAAAACGTAATTCCAATTATTGTGTTGTGTTTTGCATTGTTGTTGCAATTAAAGAAAGTTGAATAATCCAATATACCTATTGTTGTATTGTAATACTTTTTGACTTTGACTTTTTGAAAAAATAGGTAAGCAAGACATAACAATATATTGATTTTCATTTCACTGGCATAGCTTTTTAGAACCAAAATGAGCTCCTCGCCAGGGTCAAATTCTCGCGACAATAAGGCAGATGTAGTTCCTAAGAAAAAGTATCGCAAACAAAAATTCAACGACGGTTGGTTGGTTTTGTAGGGGAAATTTTACGAAAGTAGGGATTTTTGCCACCGTTGGTAGGTATTTTCTTTTTTTTTAGTTACTACCACTGCAATCCAGTGCAGTTTGTGAATTTTTGTTCAGTTTCGCGATCGGTTCCATCGAAATAAATAAATCTGGAACTAAAATTTATTGTTTACAGTCTAAAATTTGTTGAATTATTAATCTTTATTGTTGTTTCTTTGTTTTAAATGTATGATGGTAGAAATCTGTGCGGGTTTTCTGTGTTTTTTCTGCCAAACGGAAAATGTGTTGCAAATTGTTCTCGTTACTTCTTTGAACAAGTGTTTTAGTGGATTTTAGCTGGTTTGCCGTTTGTGTTTCTCCCCAGTTTTAAACAATTTCAATCACAACTTATTGGTAAGTTGTTGCTTGATTTCATTACTAAGATTTTAGTTTATTAGTTATAGACGAAAACCCAGTCAAATAAAGCCTTTCCTCTCTTCAAAGTAGAGGTTAGACTAGGGCAGGGCTCGAAAATTACTTCCTGGATGGAACTCACAGCCTCTCCAATAAGTTATGCTCTTTCTGATTTTGTTCCAAAGCCAAATGTCAAACAAAACTATCTTATAAACTGTAGGTAGGTACTAAATACAGGAGTGATGTAAATTGTAATAAAGCAGCTTAACCTCCGTCCCGACTTCATTTTAAAATGCACAGACGGCTGCCATGGTCCTTTGCATATCCGATGCTATACGCGCTACAAGTTGAACAACAATTTCCCATCAGATCCTAATGTGATGACATGTTTGTCTAAACAAATGCAATTGCCTCTTCACTAATATCATTGCTTCCCTTTGGTAAATAGAAAATGTAGATTTTAAATGCTGAATGCAATTAACTGTCGTATAAACGTTTGAGTACCTACCTACTCCAAATCTATCGATATTTTTGTAGAAACACATCAACGACTCGTCGATTACTGTCTCTTCTCCATGTTTGGGTTCCTATTCCATATCCACGCGCCAGGATTTCAACTTTACTTCTCCAAAAATGGGAATAAAAAGCGTGTCTCGCACCTATCTACCATTTGAATCAAGCCGTTGGCTGTAAATAAATTGATTTAAACATTCGATAAGCATGGTAATTTAAATCAGGACTAATGTTCCAGGACTCCACCTTTGCAACAACATTATTTTTGCAAATAACCGAGGTAAATAATTCGGGGGAATTAGGCCTCCATTCGAGCTCTTGTATTTTTTTGTCCTCCATCGCTTATAATCCCCTTGGGTCAAATTGAATTATCTTTGCAAACGATATACAAACAACATCCTAATGTAGTTCTATTGGTGGAAGGGACGGGGAAGGAATGCCAACCACCGGCAGAGGAAACACATTACAAATTCGATTCTCGCATCAATTACCGGCATTTTGTGATGTGCGATGCGACGTTCGCAAAGCCCCTCGTCGACCTCGAATGATGTGTATTTCGGTCACAGGACCAAAATGAGTACACTATCACGTTCTTTGTATTTATCAAATTTAAAATCTTATTCGTCGATGAACGAGCATTCAATTGGATGCTGGGGCCAAATGAAAAGATGAATTTACCCAATGAATAATAAATAATACAGGAGCTACGCGAAATGGAAATGAAGTGGGTAATCCATCAGATAGCGGCTGGGGATGGTATAGACTCCGTGTATATAGATTGGTGGAGATTTATTTTACATGCGACGACTTTGTACGGGGTTCGTTTCGTATAGACATTGTGAATGAATAGGAAATCAACAGTCATCGTTGCTATGGATTACTTTTTGTTGAATGGATTTTAGAATAGATTTGTCAACTTCATCGAACTGCTATCGGCGATGGAAGAGGTTTTTTCTTTTGCATTTGCAAATCAATATTGTCGGGGAAATTTTCAATAATAGTCGTGAATTCTGTACAGGAGTTGGCTGTCTTTATTGGCAATCAGATGGAGAGACTTTTGTATTCCAATTGAGCCAATGACTGACTAGGGTGCTGTTGGGACAGTCACATTTGAGAGGTTGCAGTTGATTTCTTATAATTGTATGCCCAATCGGTTAAACATACATCACAAGAAGGAGTCTTAACAAGTCGTTTGAACTTTAACGGGGTTTCTTAACCTTGTTGCTGTTAGAAGCTATTTTTACGTTTTTTATTCCTTTGACCAACCTCTTGTAACATTTGCAGACCTGTGATCTAGTTCTAAAATTTCGCCATCTTTACCAGCCGGCTTGCAAGTTCTTTTGCTTCTCGAATCAGAGATTTTCGAAAAGCCAATTAACACCTCCAGGCATTCTTTTTTTTTTCTTTTCTCTGACGGTTTTCAGCAATTCACCACGCAGCTGTTATTTCAAATATTTTACCATAGTCTCGCATGTAGAGCCGCGCCTTCTGCAAAGGCAATTCCAACAACATTCAACATTCAATGTTACAGTTGTTATTTTTTGAAGCCTTTAATATAAATGCCCTTGAGATCCACTGCTTGAGAACTGCGACAATTTTTGCTAGTACCCAGGTTCCCAAAATCTTCGAAAAGGATCATATAATAGTTAAAATTTTGCCCAAAGCATCAGTCGTAAACAGAACAGAGTAGAGTCTCGGAGGCCAATTGTGATCACCTCTTAGAGAGATAGCACGGTCCGGAAACTTTTCCCGTAAAAGATCAATGGTTTCGTTGGTCGTGTGGCACGTAGCGCCGTCTTGTTGAAAGTAAACGTTGTCCAGATCAATACCATCCAACTCCGATTAAACGATTTATTTTTCTAAAGCGTTCTTGTTGGAAACCGAAGCTCGCTTTTCTGTTTTGTTTGTAAACCTTTTTAGTCTCCTGGTCGTATTGCCAATGTTAGGTATACTTCAGTAACTTCTGGGTTACCATAGTTGCGGAGTCTAGGTATGTGCCTTAGGTAAGTCAGTCAGTTAGGTATTGGTTGCCTTGCTTTATTCTGAAAAACGCTATAACGTTTAGGACTCTAGAATTTTCGAATACTCTTTTAGCAGTTGCTTTTGTAATTTATGGTTCAGGCGTTTTTATCGAAGTCTTGCAGACATTTAGAAATATAGTAGGGCGGATCTTTTTCACTGCAAATGTTTTTTGGACTTTATCAGTTGTTCAAGAGTGCCTATTTCGAAATTGATTGATGGAACTGGCAATATTTTTTGCTTTAGTCAAGAAGCAGCAAAGTTTTCGAACAACTTTGGAATAACTTTGGTCCAAGGGAGAACCTCTCTAAAGGTTTTGGGATCTAGTGCTACCTGTGCTAGTTTTTTACTCATTTCTTCTTATTTTTGGAATAGGTCCGTCGCGTTCACATGTTTCACCCCACTCCTGATAATCACTATTTTCGTAACGTTGACTCGGCACATGAGTTTACTTTTTCTTACCTTTCGTGGTTATTGGTTTTTTTGTCCCTTCTCTTAGCCTTCCTTATGCCATCATTTTCTGGCTTTGCTCTTGCAATATTTGGACATGCTTCTTGTGACAAAGAATTTTGTTTTGAGGGCTCAAGCCCATTCTTCATTTTTTTTTAATATATTTGTAAATGTTTGTACCCAAGAAGCACTAACTTATACCCCCAAAAAAATGGCCCAAAAAATCTCATAATAACGTTAAAATTACGCGACATAAAATCTCCTTAAATATGATCCAAAAAAGCTGTATAAAGCTAAAAAAAAAAAGTTAAATATCACACGAAAAATGCTTCAAAATACGCACAAAAAATTATTTAAGAAAAATGCACGAACAGAGCCCGATAAATGTTCCAAAATACTCCAACCAATCATAAACAAAACTTAACAAAGAAAGACATAAAATAGGACCCCAAAATCTGAACATAAAATGCTCCAAAATATACGTGAAACGGTCTCCGTAATGGCTCAAAATTAGCTCAAATTACCTCTATAAAAATGACTCAAAAACTTCTAAATATCTCTGAAAATTTTCCAAAATATGCATACAGAATTCTGAAACTGGGCAAACAAATCGCTTCCCAAAAAATCGTGTAAAAATGCATCAGAAAGAACAGGAAAAAAACTCGGCTTTATAAACTCTCCAAAAAATATCTACGAAAACGGCCCAAAATATCTCCCAAAAAATCCAATGAAAAACTAAGAAGAGCTGCTAAAACAACCCAAAAGATGCTCCTAGCGACGCTCTTTATAATTCCGAAAAACAACAGAAAACATTTGAAAAGCTTGCGAAAAATGATTTATAAAACAATTCCAAGAGAAACCCCATCAAAATACTAAAACACGTTCCACATACATGTAGCCCCTTTAACCGCTGAAAATGAAGAAAAAAAACTGCTCAAACGCCAAAAAAAATATCTGCAATTTCCCATGTCAAAAATAGCGCAAACTTCAAGGTTCAATTTATGTTGTGAACATTTTTTTCAAAATAAGCGCCAATGAATTCCTAAAGTCGCGCAAAATCAACTCAAAATGATCCTCAGAAATTAATACTACCCAAAAGACGTGCCAAAAGATGTCCAAAAATTCAAGTAAAAGGCGCTAAAGCTACTTAAAAGCTGCTTCTTACAATTCAATAAAAAATACCACAAAAAACTGAAAACATATATACAAAAAAAAGCTCCCAAAAACACTTAAAAAATCTACCGTATGAAGACTCATAAGCCGTTGACTGTACGACCTAAAATCAGGAAAAAATGTTCTATGAAAAACATCCCAAAAAATTCCCGAAAACGCCAATTAAAAACGGTCAAACTTCACTTTACAATATTTTCTAAAACCCTCCGAAATACGCCTGAATAAATTCTCGAAAACCCCAAAAAGAAAATGCTTACAAAACGCTTCAGAACCGCACGAGAAACCCCCTAGCTAAAAATATCCACGATGAACTGCTCTTCGTTTTGCAAACTCTCATCTCGCCCAAGGAAACCCTCGAAATCGGTACAAAGTTAACCAAAAGATCTCCTCTGCCCATTTCCATATATTCGAAGATACCACTTCGTCCTAATGCGATTTACCAGCAAGACGGCTGCAAATATTACCTACATCTTTGTTAAAACCCCATCCCAAAAGGATGTCATGCTCAGGCCACGGCAAACCAACCGAATCGGGGGCGGTGGCGATTAGATTTTGCCAATTCCAAAATAATAACATCCCAGCCGAGAGAAATTCGAAACGGAATCCTTCGTCTATATTTGGCAACGACCAACGACAACGATACAACAACCATTCCGTTGGTGGTAATGGTGATAGCAGAAGGACAATAAATTTCATATATCAAAACACAATTCAATTTCCGGATGACTTAGCAAACGAGCATAACCGAGTTATCTCCAGCCCTCTGGACTTTGCGTAGTTACACTACACACTGTCTTTCATTCGCAGCCAATTACCGAACTCGGTTCGAACTTTAATTGTCATACGAGTGTCAACAAATCGATACGATGGGATGCGGGCCTTAAACTAGCTGCACATGAGTTCTATAACTTGCAAGGGCAAATAACTACACTGCAGATATACCGACTCCTTAATTGACTTTGACGATGAAAGCAGCATTCGTCGGGACATATTTGTACATATCCTCCTGTTTAAAGCACGCAAGAAAGCGGGAGATGAAATTTGGTGAAACCGGGAAAACATTAAAGTTGATTACACTCTGTTCGTTGCTAATTAAATCTTCCCGTCGTCGTCGTAGTCACTGTCAAGGTAGAGCAGCGCACAGGGCAATGGTAGACTTGCTGCCGAAAGGACACTCATGTTCGGCTGCGTGTGTAGTGTTTTCTTTTCACTTCCTACGTTGTGTGTATACAAGTGTATAATTTTCTTTATTTTTTTTTATTTCGTATTAAACGGTTAAATGAACTCTCAACCTGTGATGGCACATTTAACACTTCATCCCCACTTGGTCCTTTTACACTCGGTTTGGCTTGGCTGTGGGTTGCTACTGTAATGCCAGCACCCTCGCCATACTCACACAGGATGTTTAATCAAATTTTATGTCCTCCTTCAAGTTGGCTTGTAATAATTTGCAATTTTCATTTAATTTTGATTAAATTTTAAGAGAGCATCAACGATTTGCTTTCGTTGCGTTTCTTCCCCATTTATTGTTTTATTTTTTTTGTTGCTAAACGAAATTAAATAAGATTATTTGACACAAAGTTCCTTTGGGTGTTTATGGCTGCCCAAATATCAAGTACAGCAGACGTGAGCACTAAGTAAGTCTGTGGGGGGAATTGTACGATGAGGCCATTCAAATGAAGTTGGATTTCATATGTAAATGTGTGGCGTACTCAAACGAAAATTACTCCATCAGATGCTCTGATGAAATGCGTAAAACAATAACAAGAACAGCAAATTGCCTCAACGAAAAACTACCAACTTTAACAATGTTTTTTCAAAATAGCTTGGACACTAACCATGGGGTTAATAAGTATGTAGATTACATGGAAGTCTTAAACCAATCTTGTTTTCGATAAAGACTGAAAGAAGGCGGATGGAAAGACCTTTTTCGAGCCAAAACAATGGCATCTACTTCTAGGGTGATTCAAATCGACTTTAGAGTCAACCATTTCATGCTTAAGTTGGCTTAAGCTATTGTGTTGAAAATGCACTCAAGTTCAGTCAAACTCTTTAAATGGCCACCTTGCTCAAAAATTTGACTTTATTAGTCAAACGCGTTAAACGGACCACTATTCTATTATTAGGATTAAGTGGGCTTAAGCTAGTGTCTGAACTGCTTGGAAAGTCACTTGCCAAACGCTGGAAATGGACCGCCAATCCTATTATCACAATTTAGTTTGCTTAACTGTCAAAACTGTTTGGAAATTCACGTTAATGCAGTCAAGCGCTTGAAGTGTGCTTAAGCTAATGACAAAACTGTCGGAAAATTACCTTAATCTTAACCAAACTTGTGTCAAAAATGCTACCATGTCTAATCACACTATTATATTAAGAGGTAATGTTTGTTTGTAAGACGTAATTTCCGGAACTACTGAACCGACTTCAAAAATTCTTTCACTAATAGAAAGTTACGGGATAGAGTATTGCGATAGGCTATTTATTTTTTCGATTTTCGTTTTTTTGCACTATGTGAATGAAACACTGCGAAGCAGCTTACGTGATAAAAGCTGTACCTATTCCAATGAAATCATTTTAAAATTTTACTTTACTTCGTTCAACTTGCCATTATATTCATAAGATAAAGCCTAAAACCGTATTTTGGCAATACTTCTCCGAATATTGAGCTGTTCAGCTTTCAGCTCCATCCATTAAAAGCAATTTAGGTACCTACACACGACATCACGCCACAACTCTACGCCGTTTGTTTCGGTAGTCGTGTGGTTTTGCTGTGCGGAACCGCTCGCCGGACTTCACAGCACAGATAAGAAATTTAAGAGAGAATTTTATTTTCAAAATTTTGCGGTATAATTGGGTATAGGAGCGCTGGAGCTGACGGTCTTTTAATACTTAGTTTGTTAGTGTACGAACAAAACATTTGGGATCCACTTAACTTCATTTTGTGTATAGGTATTACCTATCAGACCAGGGGTGGAATCCCGTAAGGTGATAGGTACGGTGACCATTCGTCTTCTTTTTGAGAGGACAGTCCTCTTTTTTACTACTAAAAAACTATACTGTCCTCTTTTTCTAAAATTTTGTCATTTTTCCCTAAAGACCATCTTTCTACCATAAGATATATGCGAGATTGCGATTAGGTACCTTCTACAAACGTTATGTGGCTCCACCATTTTTGACTGCATAGTTATTTTTACTTAAAAAAATTTCCTTAGGTTAAAAAACGCGTCAAAAAACGCACGAAAAAACGCGTCAAAAGACGTGTCAAAAAAGGGCGAAAAAACGCGTCAAAAAAAGACCGAAGAAACGCGTCAAAAAAATGCGAAAAAATGCGTGAAAAAACGTGCGAAAAAGTGCGTAAAAAAAGAATTTTGTAAAAGAATTTTTGACCCCAAACCCACAATTAAACTTAACATTATATATTTAGAGAGCGAAGTTTCGCTTCTGGTGTGTGTGGTCACAAGCTACTCTCAGTTTTGTTACACCGTATGAATTGCTTTGTCAGAAAATCACAACTATGAATGTGCTACTGTTTTTTTTTCCTCCAAAAGCGAGAGTCTCAATATTCACTTCATTGATCAACAACCATTGACAACTTTCTGGGATTTGGTTTATTACAACATACTTGTGATTTTTTTTTAGTAGAAATTGATCAGTGATCACAAAGATGCAAATGGTTTGTTTTCGAATAAGAAATCCGTATCAAATACCATCAACATTTATTTAATTTAAAATTTGAACGACTAGCAAAGCAGGCGAGGGTCCGCTAGTCATTATATAATTTCGCGTTATCCGCGTACACCAATTTATCCTAAACAAGCAACTCTTCACAACTCACTCGCTGCTGCAATATATTGGCCGCAACCAAAACCTCATCCAATTGACGTCTCCTAGCTTAACAATTATCTCTCATCCGGATAACATGATTCGATTAATTGTAATCATTTCATTTATACATGACATTTAATCACATCAACTGTTTTGCCTAAAAGCCACTTATACCGAGTGTTCTTCACTATCGATCCCAACTCACCGCGTATACACAAGCGGCTTAAGCCTTTGCCGGGTATAAATAAATTCACGTGTGTTATATGGTACTATCCCAAAAAATGGGGATGTATCACGCAAGTTAATATAAAATTGATGGATTTACTGCATCCACGAATGCTTGCATTCGATGTAATAGGCATTTTGCAGTCGCATCCACTTTTCCCCCATCATCCATCGAACCAGAGGCGATAGCATGCAGAGGTATACGTGCCTCGGTTTCATCGATTTCCAGTAGTATGTTCGGATGCGTTTTGTCAAAAAAAAAAAACATATAAAAGTTCCCTCTTCGGTATGCTTGGTATTTTGTTTTTCTTTTTTGATCCCGCTGATGGTATACTCGTACAGGGGACATACAGGAAGTTGTGTTTATCAATTCATTGTGATGAATAATGACACCCTAGTGAATTTTTGTATGCGATAAACATTTACTTTTATTTGTACACGAGAGTAAAAAGGATTTTTCTCCTGTTGTTGTTTTGTTACTGATATCCTGCTCTCAATAAGTCTGAGAGTCAACATCCAACAGAGTCATGGTGCGGGGGGAGGGATCAATAGACAAGTTAAACCGAATCGAATAGGAAGGAAAATATCAATAAATGGAATTCTGAGTGCGGGGGGGCCAAATAGAAAAATAATATTTCGGGTTGTATTGATATGAATGGTTGTGGCGGAGTCCGATGGCAAAAAAAAGGGGGGGGGGGGCATGGCCATCATGAATATGTCAAAGATATATTGATTTGAATGGTATTAAGGAATAACAATATGTGGCTTTTATTTGTTTGCTCAAGTTCTATTGGAGTAGAGAGAAAAGCAGAATTTCATATGCAAATAAAGAGTGGATTACGGGGGGTAATGGTGAGGTTGGCATGTGTTTTGGAAAATTCTATCGTAATTATAATTAGTATTTGCTTCATTTTTCATCAAGGGCGCTTTCATAAACATCCCCTTTTTTCATAGAGGAAGATAAAGACTTTCTATTTCTGGTCGTTGTTATATTTTTATATATTTGTACGAGTGTACGAACATGAGGAACCTCTTTTGTGACGTAGTTGTAGATCGCTAAAGTGTCGGTGTGTATTATACAAGTTTGCGCCATTTATATATTTGTTTGTTTGAATTATTTTGCTGGTTGCAGTGCGAACATAAAATGTAGTCACCCTCACAAGAAATGAACTCGGGGGGTTTTCATAAAAAAGAACTGTATTGTGACGTAACCGAAGCTAAAGTGGCGCGATATATTACACAAACTGGCGCCATTCACATATTTGGTAGACGATTTATGTGTCTAGTTGCAGTGCAACATATTTAGTCCGATGTGTCATTTTTGCCTTTGTATCGGTTCCTAGCTACAGTGACTTCCTCCTGCTCTTTCAACTCTTCGCCATAGATTATAAATTTGATTTAACAAATTTTTAACTAATTTTCAATAAAAGTACATTTCGGGGTATCTTTTATTAGATATAGATTTCAAGTTTTAAAAATCTTAGTTCATAAGTAAGTAGTCGAGTCCCAAAAATTAGGGAACTATACATAAATTAAAAATATATTTGCCGTAACAGGTCTGTGAGGACGTATGCCTAGCTTTAAACAGCTAGCTTCCCACAACCATTCGTTTTGTGTGAATTTCTTAATGTTTGGGTCGAATGGAAGGAGGTGGCGCAATGGGAAAAAACCTTAAGATAGAATTTTGGTTTTTTTTTTCCGGGGATCGAAATTGGGACCCCTCGCTTAGTAGTCCAACACACTAACCACTAGCCACGGCGCCCACTCTGGACTATAATTAATTTCAATTTAATTTCGAACTTTGTTGCCTAAGTCTTCTGTCCACTTATGGTTTTCAGGTGTTGGTTAAGTGTTCCCGAAAGTGGAAATTAAAATTCTAACAATACATACCAACCCCTGCTGCTTTTATTAATCCTTGCGAAACTTTCGCTTAAAACTGTCGGAATAGCGTTTAAATTGTTTAAACAAGACCTCTTTGATAAATGTTATGCCACCCATCAAACCAAAGACAGAAGCTACATATTTCGAATCTTTGACCAAATTTTTTCTATGTCGGTATTTTTGGAAATCAAAATCAGGTCTTAATTAAAGGAATGGCTGCATTTTTATCCTCAAAGCTATAGCTGAAATCCATCCGCAAAATGTTGCCCAACCTCCTGAGTTTGATGTACAAAGAACAATACAATCGGCATCTCCCCAGAAGATACACCAAATTTAAGACTTGTTCAATTGAATTTTTATTTCGAGTTGTCAGCTGTAAGTTTGAAAGTTTAAATTCGCTGACGAACAGACTATCTTGACAAAAAAAAAAAAAAACAACAATAACCAACCACCATCGACATAGACGTTCGGCATAAATCTTAAATTCGATCTTCCAATTTGCTTCCAATCCAAGAGTGAACAACTTCTGCTGTTTAAGTCATTCCTGTTATCAGCAACGGCACCGCGTAGTATTTGCTCTGTAGCTGTCCTACCTTTCCTTGTATCAGGGTCAGAACCATTGGCGGTGGTGTATCCTTAACATATAAGCTCATCGCTTAAGCGCTATTTGACTTTTTTAGAAAGTGGGAAAAATGTACATAGTGCCTTACACATACTAATAACAATTTAGTCTCGAATTTAGGTTCACGCAAGCCCACAATTGCGAAATTTGTATGGAAAATGAAGCCACTGTGAACTGCTACAATTAAGTGTCGAAACTATAAAGGTTTATTGGTAAGGCCCATAGTAAATAAAAGTATTTGTCTTGCACTAAAATGGACTGGTTTTAAAAGTCAATATTACATTGTCCTTAGGGCCTACTCTAGATATTTTGTATTCGATTCCTCGCTGGAAGCATCTGGCTATAACTGCAGGTTGCTCAGCATTTTTTGTATGATTTTTTGGTGCACTATTCCAAAGAATTCAAGCGTAAGCAACGCTCTATGCTACGATAAGCATAAAACTTTGAAGAAGGACACCACTTCTGCTGTCTTATGTTCTTTGTGACTTCGTTGGTTGTTGTTTTAGGTCTTGATGGAAGTATGCATTCAGTTTGAACCGATATTCCGAATATTACTCTTTCGAATCAAAAAAAATACTCATTTTTGTTAAAAGCTGTCTTACTTCATCCATTCGACAATTTTTCCCTCACTTCGTTTCGATGTTTCCTTTTGTTCCCACAAAATTTGAAAATAAATGCCATTTTCCCATTGAACATTTTTATTAAAAGAAAAAACATCGCAGGATTTTTCACCACAATTTTTTTGTTATAACCAGATACTTATCACTTGTTTAGTTCTTTATCAAAATTTTAAGAATATCGGAAGTTTTGTAAATAAAACTCTGATTTCACGAATTTTTCTATACTTTCTATATAAATAAAACTAAATTCGTATGTTTTTCTCTATACCGCCCGTAATTTTCAACCAATTAAATTGTTGTTATTTTTTTCAAAGATATAGGCAAATAAAAAATTATTTAAACATTGTAAAACTAAACCCCTAAGCCGATTGAGATCAAATACGCAAAGCATTCTTCGGTATTTTTTGTTCCTGTAAAATTTGGTCAAAATTAGACGAAGGGGCGTTGCACTTTCCGTGCAGAAATTCATTTAAAACGCTATTTCTCGTCAAAGAACTTTAAAAAAAAAATGAGGCGGTATAGAAAATCGGGGAAATTTGACATTTCAAACGTAATTTCTCGGAGCTAATGTTGTAAAATTAAGATTATAAATGCGGGACTTAATACAAAATATAAAACACCACCAATGCTGGGCGAGTAACGCTCAGTGTTACCTTTGGGAGGCTTTAGAGTCATTTTTACTGTTTTTTGAACAGGACTCTGGTTTCATAATTTTGAAAATCAGTGAATTCGGACTCCTTTTGGAAAAGCAGAACGTTTTTTCTATAATTCACAATTATTTAGCCTAGCTATTAAGTTGAATTTATTTAAACTAGTAAACTAGTAAACTACTATTTAAATCGACCATACCCTTTATAAGTGTGTAGTACTAAAAAACGTAGATATCACAATATTCGATGGTAAATATCGTTTTGTTGTTTTTTCACGTAAGTCAATGTAAGTCGAAAAATATTTTCTATACTATCAGTATCATTATTTAAAGAAAATTATACAGTTGCTTACTTTTAGGGGTAGGTAAATTGCGTTCCTTCGAAAATAGGTTCTATTCTCAAATGATTTTTAATCACATGCACCACGAATATTTTCTTTGAGTTGCTCAAGCGTTTCTGGTTTGTTTGCATAAGCCTTGCTTTTCAGATATCCCCACAAAAAGATGTCCGGAGCAGTCAAATCAGGCGACCGTGCAGGCCAATCAACTTCACCATTTCTTGAAATAACTTGTTGTGGAAAGAGGTCTCGCAGTAATTCCATTTTAATCCTGGCTGTATGCGATGTGGCACCGTCTTGTTGATACCACATGTTAATCAAGCCCAAAGCATGAAGTTGTGGCGTTAAAAAGTTTTCAATCATATCACGATATCGCTCCCCATTCACAGTTACCGTTACGCCGTTTCATTTTCAAAGAAGTAAGGTCCAATGATTCCTCCTGACCAAATTGCACACCAGACTGTAACTTTTAATGGATGCAAAGGTGACTGATGAATAATTTGAGGGTTTTCCATTGCCCAGAACCGACTATTCTGTTTTTTCACATATCCATTCAAATGAAAATGTGTTCTCCCCAAAATTTCACGTAACTTTGTCATCGTCACAGTAATCGATGATTGATTTTGATAAAATGTTTTAACGATTAAAACACGTTGGTTTATCGAATATTTTTCCAAAATATATTTGCCACGTGTCTACTTCACGACTGCCAAATATGAACTGTCAAGACTAATGTTTACCAAAATGGCGGCAAAACAAAGCAGTATACCTTCCCGGCGGACACCCTGTACATAAAGGGTGATTTTTTAGCTGGTTTGGTTTTGGCAACACTGGTTTTGACAGCTGACGTGTGTTTAGTACCTTGTGTCACTGTCAAACAGCTTCAGTTTGGTTTGCAATTTAACCATGGATCGTCTTACAAATGAACAACGCTTGCAAATTATTGAATTTTACTATCAAAATTCGTGCTCGGTTCGAAATGTTCATCGCGCGCTGCTTCCATTTTATGATCGGCATTCTCGACCTTCTGAGCAGTCTATTCGGAAGATTGTGACCAAATTTCGCACCAAATTTACTTTGTTGGACATTAAACCACCAACACGTTTACGTACTGTGCGTAGTGAAGAAAATATTGCGGCCGTATCAGCTAGTGTGACAGAAGACCGCGAAATGTCGATTCGGCGCCGTTCCCAGCAGTTAGGCCTTTGTTACAGCACTACGTGGAAAATTTTGCGGAAGGATTTGGGCGTAAAGCCTTTTAAGATACAGCTGGTGCAAGAACTAAAGCCAGCCGACCTACCACAACGCCGAATTTTTGGTGAATGGGCTCTTGGAAAGCTGGCCGAGGATCCGCTTTTTTATCGAAAAATTGTGTTCAGCGATGAGGCTCATTTTTGGTTGAATGGGTACGTAAATAAGCAAAATTGCCGCATTTGGAGTGAAGATCAGCCAGAAGCATTGCAACAGCTACCAATGCATCCCGAAAAAGCCACTGTTTGGTGCGGTTTATGGGCCGGCGGCATTATTGGGCCATATTTCTTCAAAGATGATGCGAATCGCAGCGTTACTGTCAATGGTGAACGCTACCGAGCGATGATAACAAACTTTTTTTTGCCCGAAATGGAAGTTCTTGACTTGCATGATATGTGGTTTCAACAAGACGGTGCCACATGCCACACAGCACGCGAAACAATGGCGCAATTGCGAGGCGAGTTTGGTGAACAGTTAATTTCACGTTTCGGGCCGGTCAATTGGCCGCCTAGATCGTGCGATTTGACACCATTAGATTATTTTTTGTGGGGGTATGCCAAGGCTAATGTGTATAGGGACAAGCCCGCTTCGATTGACGCACTGGAAGCCAACATCCATGCATTCATTCGTGAGATACCGGCCGATATGTGTGAAAGAGTATGCCAAAATTGGACTCAGCGGATGGGCTACCTGAGACGCAGCCGCGGTCAACATTTGCATGAAATTATCTTTAAACATTAAATTGCAAGGTTCAAACTATCGATTCAAATAAATATTTCATTCATTTTTTCGAATTTTTTGTGTTTTTTTTTTAAAAAAAGTTCTAAACCTCTTAAAAAATCACCCTTTATATTTGTACATATTTTCCTTATTCTATTCACATTTTGTTTTTATACGGGAAGGTATATTCACTTTGTCATTACATTTGTAACGCAAAGAAGGAGTCACCGGAGACTTCATAAAGTATATATATTCTGAATCAGGATCACATTCTGAATCGATTTAGCCATGTCCGTCTTTCTGTCTGTTGGAAGCACGATAGCGCCCAAAGGAATTGACATAGGTAAATGAAATTTGGTGAAAGGACTTCTTATTGTCGTCAGGTTGATGTTAAAATTGGGCTATGTCGGTCAAGTATCAATTTTAGAAAACACATGTTGAAAACACGATAGCGTCGAAAAGAATCTACCTATGCAAGTGAAACTTTGTGAGAGGACTTATTTTTATTGTCGTCAGCTTGGTATTAAAAATGGATGAAACCACTTTGTTATTTAGTATGTCCCACCAATACAGTTTTGACAATAGAAGCACTTTCTAGAAATTTCCTTTGAACAGGTAACAACAGGTAGAATTGTAATGAGATTACTCAAAAGCTGATTTTTATTATTTGTTGACCTGTACCTATACCTGTTCAATGTAATTACCTCACAGGCCTGCAATTTTTCATGACTTGTATGCAGTGGAGGGTATCAAAGCATCTTGTTTTGATACTTGTTTTACTTGTTTTTTTTTTTTTCTCAAAAGTGAATTTTTGAGCGCTGGAATTTTATAAAAAATTCCCACGATACTACAAAACTATTTCACCATAAAATAGCCTTCTGTCTCAAGTATTTCCTAGTTAAATATAAATAAACATTTTTAACAACAAAAAATAAAATAATTAAAACTATAAAGAAAGCCTTGTTAACAAAAAAAAATAGAGATAAACTTAAAAGAAACAGAATTTACAAAACAACAATAGCAATTGTTCGATCTTAATAACGCTTCCACATTTGTTTGCCTTGATCGTACCAGCACCGGCTCTACTTTTGTGTTCAAATTCAAACATTTTTACGATAATTTTTGACTTAAGAAAAGGGTGGGACTGTGACATAAGTCTTGTGAGCGCTTTTAAATCCGATTACCAAGCTCTTAGATTAGGATTTGTCCGTGAATACGTCAACGATCATAATTTGGCTCTGCGAAATAAGGCCCCAATGAAATAAGGCAACAACAAAAAAAATTAAATAAGGCCCCAAAAAATTATACAGGAAACAACAACAACGATTTTTAATAAAATTTGGGGTTTTATTTCCTCTTTTGGGGCCTTTTTTCCTAATGAAAATTGGGTTATTATTTCATTATGAAAGAATTGAAGTAAGACCCCAAAACAAATTTTTGGGGCCTTATTTCATTTTTGAATACCAAAAACATGCTTTGTGTATATTTTCGTCTTTAAAAATAATAAGCGAAATAAAGGAAAATGTACCACCGCCGATTGAAAGATATTTAATGGACGGAACTTTTAAAATAAATCCCAAAGGTTGCTTTAACCAGCTCCTAGTCATCTATATTCATATATATACCACCCCAAATGTGGGGCCTTATTTCATCGCAGTGGGGCCTTATTTCATATTTTAAATTGGGGTATTATTTCATTATGAAACTAAATCCCAAATTTGGGGCCTTCTTTCATTTTCTCTTTTGGGGTCTTATTTCATTGGGGCCCTTATTTCCCGCAGCCTCATAATTTCCTCTACATTTGTGAAATTCTTAAATAATGTAGACGTTGTATTGGTTTACAGGCGATGAAACACCAATATGCACTTTACATTCCCGAATCAGCAGCCAATAAATTTTGATCTCCCGAAGTCAGTCGTCCGAAGTGTCGTCATTCGTCAATGTTGTTATAGGTTGAGGCTATTCCCTTCGAATTGCGTTTGTTTACTCGATTTTGAGCAAGTTCAGCTGAAGTTTTCCCGAGAGTAATGGTTTTTCTAGTGATTTTTCAGCATAAGAAACTACCTTCCTATGACGTCCTCCGTCTCAACAATTCCCAGAGTGCTCGTAATTTATTTGGTGCGTAAATAACGCGTTTCGCATTTCTCAGATAAGAGCAGTTAACAGAGCTCTAGCATATCAGACATGCGGTGAACCGAGCATGTCCACCTACACACCTGCATCAGTGAGAAGAGAGCTTTAGGCCCTCTGACATGTACAACAAGTGAACTTCTTAAAGTGCAACTTACTTCTGTTACGCAGAATTGCAAGTTCAATACAGGAGTTGAATTACCGCATCCGTCATCGAGTACTACGTGACTGAATTTGTTATTGTTTTGCTTGTAAAGTCCACAAAATTCAGTGACGTATGGCTCGCTCACTTTGGCAAATGCTTTTCACTGCGTAGAAAATTATTAATGACGAAAAAGTTGCTGGATCCAGCTAATTTGCTGGCTGAGTGATCTAGTAATTGGTTTTGACTATTTTACTACCTTCTTTTTTTTTCTGCACCAGCATTCGCATTTCTAATCAGCAATCATATGATTAGCTGTCAAAATATGCTTTACTCAGAGTTTTCAATCAACTTTTTCTCTGAGTTCTTAGAGTGCCCTTCTGATCAGGCTCTAAAATAAAAACGAAACGCCAACGAAGAGCTGTAATGTGCTTGAGCTAAAATAAAATACCGACTTACTTTGACAGTTTAGACTCTGCTCGAGATCTAGGGTAAAAAAACCCCACTCCACAAAAGCCTCTTTGGCGTATTTTCCTCTCAACTCAAAGGTTCGTACGTCTGCTTACTCTTCCGAATACACAAAACCAACTTCGATCTTATATAGGAAAACACCTTTTCCGGAAAAAAGTTGTTCCCTTCCATTTCCATTACCGTCAAATAAATTTACTCAAACAGAGACAGCTCCAAACAAACACCCCTACTTACAATATGTAATAAATAATTGCACTTTTATTCGTAGAACTATATCTTTGGTTGTTCAACAGCTCGAGGTATAAAACGCTCTTACATTCTAAAAGGGATTTCGTTTTACCACAAAATCAATAGGTTGCCATTCCTCTCGTTATCACCGCCTTAAAGCCACCCCTGCCGACCAGTACCCCTCGGTACTGGACTCTTCGGTGTAGGCACATTCACACTTGCCTCCGCCTGAGCATCACCAAATCCAGATGTAAACACTTGCTCGGCGTTGTCGTCCAACTCGAAGAACGTCACCTCGAACGACTCGGGCATGGCCAGATTCGAAGGATGCACCGCTGACGAAAATTTACTTAGCATCGGTGGCTTGGGTCTATCAAGAATGCCACTGCTACCACTTGCCTCGCCTCCCACTCCTGGCACGGGGGGTGGTGGGGGTTTTTTAATTGCTTTGCCCGCCGGCAGCTTAGCATCTTTATTCTTTTGCAGCAATCCTTCTGCTCCACCACCAGCAAGGCTGGCCACAGATAGAATCACTTCATTTTGGTTCTTTGTCGTTGTTGACTTGCTCGTGTTGTCCTGCAGCGACTTACGTTGTGCATCGTTTTGCTGGCGAGATTTATTCGAATGCGGTGGTGATATGAATCCATACTCTGTGATAACTGGGTGAATGTCCCGAGGCATCGGGTTTGTTGCTAAGGAGCTCTGTGACTTATCTGCCAGTAGTAGTTTTCTAGCTGTTTTTGCATTTGCAATGGCGTTCCCATTCGCCTCGGATATGATGAGTTCCTCGCTGATTTTATTCAAAAGTTCCAAAAGTGTGCTGGTTTTTTCATCCTCGAACTCAATGGTGGGTGTTTCGTGGCCACGATTGGGCGGTGGCGACAGCAAGAGTAATCTGAAATACATGAGACATTTGCTATTCAGGATTTCAAAAGAAGTGTGGGATAGACAAACCGTTTGGCCTCTCCGATGGCCTTCTGTAGATGTTGGAGGTTTTTGTAGCTCTCCTTGCTGCAGCATCTGCCGATTTGGGAATTCTTTGCGACACCTTGAAGTACCAGATTCCATTTGTGAGCGATTGACTGATTGGCTACGGTGCGGGCAATGCGACGGAAGCGTGCCTTGGGATCCTCGTGGGGAGGAGGCTGATTAGGCTCGGTTTCCACTTTAATTTCGTTAATATCGCCTTCGCCGTTAACGTTATTGGAAGCGGAAGCATTTTTACTCACCCCTGTTGGTACGGGAGCCACTTGGAAGCCCTTCATGAGGCGGCGTTCCCAGATTTTGGCGTGCTTCGCCCGGCAGGCTGTGGACGAGAGGGAGAGAAAGAGAGGTAGTAGTTCGTGCTTTTCTAGTTAAGTGCTAGATTGATCTTGGCATGAGGTAGTTTTTTGAAAAGTTATTATCCATTGATCGCGCTGATTGGCTACAGCAATGAAACTTATCGCGAAGTGAGTGCACGCAATGTAGTAAAGAGGGCTCGCTCTTGACAGTTCTCTGTTTTCGTGAATCGTGAAGATTCAATGAGAAATCGTCACTTAAAAAAGAGATTCGAAGGCACTTTTGGCGGAAAGTGATCTTACTCCTTGTGCTCGGAATGTGATCTTAACCATCTCAGCCTCTAAGCTTCAAATTATTATTCCAATGGGACTCAAACTGATCGCAGAAAAGCCATCCAACAGCTCGGTTTCAGCGCCGTCTAAGTCCAATTTTTGATTATACAATTTCATGTTACCAGGAGCAAACTGATCGCACCAAAAGTGATCAAGGTGACCATCCCAAAGGGACCAAACTGATCGTAGAAAAGCCATCCAACAGCTCGGTTTCAGCGCAGTCTTAGTCCCATTTTTGATGATCGAATTTAAAGGAATGAGAAGCAAACTGATCGCACCAAAAGCGATCAAGGTGATCAGCCCAATGGGACCAAACTGATCGTAGAAAAGCCATCCAACAACTCGGTTTCAGCGCAGTCTTAGCCCTATTTTTGATGATAGAAACTCGAGTTAGAAGGAGCAAATTGATCGCACCAAAAACGATCAAGGTGACCATCCCAATGGGACCAAACTGATCGTAGAAAAGCCATCGAACAGCTCGGTTTCAGCGCAGTCTTAGTCCCATTTTTGATGACAGAATCTCAAGTTATAAGGAGCAAACTGATCGCACCAAAAGCGATCAAGTTGACCATCCCAATGGGACCAAACTGATCGTAGAAAAGCCATCCAACAGCTCGGTTTCAGCGCAGTCTTAGTCCCATTTGTGATGATCGAATTTCAAAGTATGAGAAGCAAACTGATCGCACCAAAAGTGATCAAGGTGACCAGCCCAATGGGACCAAACTGATCGTAGAAAAGCCATCCAACAGCTCGGTTTCAGCGCAGTCTTAGTCCCATTTTTGATGATCGAATTTAAAGGAATGAGAAGCAAACTGATCGCACCAAAAGCGATCAAGGTGATCAGCCCAATGGGACCAAACTGATCGTAGAAAAGCCATCCAACAACTCGGTTTCATCGCAGTCTTAGCCCTATTTTTGATGATAGAAACTCGAGTTAGAAGGAGCAAATTGATCGCACCAAAAACGATCAAGGTGACCATCCCAATGGGACCAAACTGATCGTAGAAAAGCCATCGAACAGCTCGGTTTCAGCGCAGTCTTAGTCCCATTTTTGATGATAGAATCTCAAGTTATAAGGAGCAAACTGATCGCACCAAAAGCGATCAAGTTGACCATCCCAATGGGACCAAACTGATCGTAGAAAAGCCATCCAACAGCTCGGTTTCAGTGCAGTCTTAGTCCCATTTGTGATGATCGAATTTCAAAGTATGAGAAGCAAACTGATCGCACCAAAAGTGATCAAGGTGACCAGCCCAATGGGACCAAACTGATCGTAGAAAAGCCATCCAACAGCTCGGTTTCAGCGCAGTCTTAGTCCCATTTGTGATGATCGAGTTTCAAGGTATGAGAAGCAAACTGATCGCACCAAGCAAGATCGATGAGCAAGGTGACCATCCCAATGGGACCAAACTGATCGTAGAAAAGCCATCCAACAGCTCGGTTTCAGCGCAGTCTTAGTCCCATTTTTTATGATCGAATTTAAAGGTATGAGAAGCAAACTGATCGCACCAAAAGCGATCAAGGTGATTAGCCCAATGGGACCAAACTGATCGTGCAAAAGTGATCAAAGAGCTCGGTCTGAATGCAACTTCTAAGTTGTAGAATTCGCTTTCCAACATGTGGACACTTGACAAATTCTTTTGTTGAAAGATCACTTGATCACTCTACTACTAACTGTACTTACGTTTCTCCTTCTTGGCCGCGGACGACACATCCATCCCGTTATTATCGAATATCTCCAAGAGTTCATATCTCATCGTCGATATATCGGCTTTCACCTCATTGATGTCGTCTTCTGTGACAGGCGCTTGTTCAAGTTTCCTGTGATTTGCAGAAACATATCGCCACACCAAAGACCACATAATACTTGAATAGCGATTCTCTCGTTGCTTATCTTGGCGTTTCTTTGAGCGTTTCATTGCCAGCTCTCTGCTCGACTTCCGGAACAGTCTGAGCACCCATTTAATTGATGGTAGGATGTTGAAAGGCGGTGGTAAAGTGGAGCTATCCTCAAAGTAGCTCATCCATAGCTTAGTGCGAGCGAACTTCCACTCAGTGTCGGAGTGTAACTAAACGACAAAAATGTCCCGTACAGCCAAAAGTGGAGTAGAAAAACTTCCTTGTACTCACCTCAATCATGGCATAGGAGTTTGACATCATGGCGATGAGAAGATTCAACAGGACTATTACGTTGATCACGCAGTAAGATCCGTACATCAGAAGGCCCCAAAAGCGCGTGTATGACTTGATGCCAACCAGTTCAAAGTTGTCCAGCCCGACCATGCCGAAACTCGCCCAAAACAGCGACTGCGAGGATTCGAAAAGACTGAAATGAGACAAAATATATATTTTTGATCAAAACAATGTGCGCTGGACTCACTTCCCAAACCGCCTCCACTTCATACAAGAGTCGCCATTCTGGCTCCAGTCCGCCTCTGCTCCTCGCATCGGATAGCACTTCTGCTTTTCCAAGTCGGCGAAGTACCACAGCAGCTGATTCAACCCGCATGCGAAGGCAAACAGCACGAGTGTGTAGATGAAGAAGAACTTGACAATGTCGATGACCATGCGCCCCAGGGAGATTTGCAACGGTCCCAAGTGTGGGTTGATGGAAAACAGATGGACCAGCTTGAGAGCCGAAAATATATTTGCTCCGGCAAAGAGTCCCTCAGCTATCAGCTGTGGATCAAAGTCATCCCACTTCTCCCGTGGCACATACGCCTTTGCGGGGTCCTGCCGAATTTCACTGCTCTGTTGGATATAAGCGAAGACCCTAAAAACAGAATTAATATATATTCAGCTCTTGACTGCGGCTATGAAGCTTACCTCAAACAAAGTACACTGATGTACAATCCGTTTCGTAGAAAGTCAATGAAATTCCACATATTCCGGAGGTAGTTCCGCATGCCAACGTTGAAGATCTCCTGCAGCTCCTCCCACAAGAAGCCACTCAAATACAGGACCACTATTATCTCGAGCTTTGTTGGACCATTGCCCCTCTGGTGGCGTTGGGTTTCTAGTAAATTGCGCTTCATTTCATCGCTGCCAAACATGCGTATGACATCGTCCTCGGCACGTTGAGAAACAAGGATTAACACAACTAAACAGAACGAAAGGTCATCAATTACTGAAAGGCTGAAGAAGAGCCAGCCACCTTACAGAGGAAGAACAAATAGGAAGACGCGTGAATTAGGAACTTCATGAACGGCTTTCGCATCAGACTGCCGATGCCAGAGTTTGGCATAATCATATACACCAAACAGTAGAGCGGAAACATCAGCGCCACCTGAATGATGTTTATGACCTTTTGGAAGAGAGTCTTGCGACGGAAGCCCGGAAGGCCTTGATACCAAATGGCCGCCAGCAGCTGTTGCACGTTCGGATGAGCTACGAACTTTTCAACAGAGATTAGTCGAGAGTGCAAACGAATCGACATTCCTTACCTTCTTCTGCTTGTAGGTGATGGCTTGTTCGAGGAGATTCAGCGTCATTCTATCTCCTGGTTCATAGGTGTTCTCCGGATCGTAGTTGATAATAATCGCCAGCTCCTCAGAGGTTCGAGTCTGGTCCAATAGGTCTACGGCAAATTGTTGGCACTGGCTTCTTAGTTCGAGGTACTCATTTTTGCATTCCTGTTCGGTGAATGCTAAGTTTCTCAATTCCCATGACAGCTCAAAAGCAGTCATCAATGGATCATGGGAGGTTAGACTTATAAGCGATGGACTAGCTAAGGCTTTGTAAATATTGACACGTGCTAGGGAGAATCTCAGGGCATCTTCGGTTGAGTTGCGGACGCATTCTTCGCAACCGCATCTAAGAGGAGGGAGATATTTAGTTGGAAAAGTGGTGTTCATTGGTTTGGTGCGTTTGTTCATTGATCTTGGGAATTTTTGATACTGTGACAAAGTTTGATAGTTTGTTTGTTGTGAGGCATTCGATTTTCAGGAAGTTTACGCTGATGAGCAATGAGGGGTTTCATCAGAGTTTGTGGCCCGTAACAAATTTTATTGACAACAATTCAGTAGCTACGCATTTTAATATTTTTCAATGTCAGGCATTGCATTATTCGGGAGCTCGTATCCCTTCGAAAATGGAAATGAAAAGGTTCCAAATATTGTTGTCAAATCGTGAGTTCATTAATCTTATTCATCTAGAAGATAAATGACGGGATTTGACATTTTTTCTGTGATCTGGACGCATAAATATCAAGCATTACGTTTCTTTATTGGTATTCATTAATGTTATGTTTTCTTGTATTGATCTGATGTGCTTGGGAGACTATGCACACTTTTTTTGTTGATCAACGTTAAGCATTTCATATACCTGAGTTTGTAGCTATTTGGAAATGGATTTGGAAAATTTACCTTCATTGATATCATGCATTTGATCATTAATCTTGATCATGATTGGAGATTATGTATATTTTTAGGGTATTTGACATTTTTTCTGTTGGTTTATAAATGTCAGGCAATACTTTGTTGCTAAATGCTTTCATTGATTTCATGCGTTCATTCATTGATCACAATTACTTGGGAGACTGCGCACGTGGTGGTGATGAATGACTTTTTGTATTGATATACAAATATTAAAGGCATTGCATTTTGATACAATCCGCGACTCTTTCCAAATAGAGCATCAAAATTTGTATTCATTGATTTCATGCATTCCGTCATTGATTTCAAACCTCCGGAGGGCTATGTTGACGGTATTTCAGACTTTTTCTGTTGCCTCGCACAACATATGCATGACAAGAATTCTTAACTCTTCGAAAATTTATACAGAGGATGTTGACTTTTTTACGGTTGTTATTTATAAATTCCAAGCTATAAGCTTTTGCTTACTTGCATTCATTAATTTGATGCATTCGTTCATTGACTTCAAACATTGGAAGGTTTTGCATATGTTGGCAATATTTGATATTCATCAAAAACATAAATGTCAGGTATAATTTTTTGGCTTTCTTCAACAGGATTTACAAATTTCCGTTCATTTGTATCATGCGTTTGTTCATTGATCTCAAGCATTAAAGAGCGTATACATTTATTGAACACATTTTGAAATTTGTTTGCTGTTGATGTACATAAATACGAGGCAATGCATTTTTGCCGAAAGCATTCATTGATTTCATGCGTTCATTCATTGATTTTTAGCATTCGGGAACTGCACATGCGATGGTAGATGTTTTTGTCTGTTGGTATATACCAATGTCAAACATTACATTTTCAACAAGTAACAAACATTTTAGTTGTAAAGTTGCATTCATTGATTTCATGCGTTCGGTCGTTGATCTCGTTTGGGACTTAGATAATAAAAACAAAAGAAATGATATCTACTGTCTCCGGAGTGTCTTTCTTCGTGTTGAGTTGATGAGTTGAGCAATTTCATGCATCTGCTGAATGACTTTAGGATATGAATGAACTTCTGAAGACATTAGCAACAATTCTGTATCGAACTACACTACGTCATAATAGACAGTCGCATATTAATTTATGCGAAACTAGTTCCCGCCTATCGAATGCATTCGGGACATTAGAATTGTATCCGCTATTTGGATAACTTTTCACATAAACTCCAGTTCCACATCTACTGCATTTAACTAACTGCTACCACAAAAAATGTAACTTACTTGATATCATGGGGAGTTGGTACAGCCGCCCCCCTATCCAGCAGCAGCTTCAAGATCTCAAAATTATTCTTGTGGGCGGCCAGGATGAGTGGTGTAATGTCCGGAGCAAACATTGCTATGTTGATGTCCACTTTTTGCCAGCTCTGTAAGGACGTTTAGAAGTTTTTCCAATTATTGCAAATGTAAACAATGGACCACTCGTCCTAGCTAATTGCAATGTGCAATAACTTTTCTCCGAAGATCAATCAATAGACGTTTCTCTTTTCTCGGGAAAAAATAATAATAAAAAAAAAAAACTTACATACAACTCTCCTTCAGTATAAATAAGTTCCTCATGCTCCAGCAGTAGTTCCACGGCTTCGACAAACTCCGCATCTATGGCATGCAACAGAGAATCCTTTGTCTCCACTCCCATAACAACCAGCAGTTCCACCATCTCCAGATTCTCACTGTCGATGGCAAGAGTTAGTGCTCGCCGACCCAAAGGATCCATACAATTGATATTGATGTGCTTCTTGCGATGTGCCCGCTGTAGCACCCTGCAAGAGAGCCCAGACAAGAAAAAGAAGAGGGATAAAATTATGTGTGTATTTGGAGGCAAAGCGGCATTCCCTCTCCATTAATATATTGAACGGGTGAATGGCTTTTGGGAACATGTGTACAATCGATAGGATAACATACTAGTACACATACATATTCTATTCACCCATCAGGAGAAGAAGAAAGCTGCTTCGTTTCCATTCTTTCCGTTTTTTTGTTGCTCCCTTCCAAAAGATTGAGTCTGAATCAGAAATCAATGAAAGGATACGATGGGATACCATCCAGCACCATGAACACGAACCGTAGCAACCGCACCAGTCAACCCGTCACAGTCACCATCAGTGCTATTTAATGGATAATTTGCTAAGGAAGCACAATGCACAGAATAAGTGATTGTGTCGTGGGAAAGAACGCAAAGAGGATAATGCGAGTTGACAGTACGCGCGAATCCACTGTACCAGGGAAGATTGGGAAGATTGGGAAGATTGTATGACTCTCGAGAAAATTGGGTTATACAAATATAGCCGGCGAGCGTCTGTGTTGGTGTGCCTTTGGTCCTTTTCATATTGGGTACCATGCCTCATTGAAGATAATGACTTAAGTGTATAAGTAGCAATAGAGTTGGGACGAAATTGTTTACTAAATGCGAACGGGAGTTTTTTTTTTTGTTTATAAAACTCCCGTAGAAGTAAATTATTGTGTCTGATTATGTGAGATGAATTTGTTATTTCGTTGAGATTGAATGCGAATTCAGGACGTGGCGAGAAGTGGAAGTCGTTTCTAATGCAAAGTGAGGACATTTGTGTAGTGCCCAATCAGGACTGCTTAGTTCTCCCTCGTCTCTAGTGAAGTCTCCTTTAAGTGGCAGATCGATTTTGCGGGGTTAGAACTCCTTGTCCATCTTACACCAATTGAACTCGTCTACAAAGCAAAAGAGATGAAGGCGAACTCATTCTCATCCGTGACATTTAATCCACCTTGCGGTTTTTCACATCAGACGTTCATTCGGTGGCTTGATTTGCTCGCGACATAAAGACGTTGACTTTATTGTTGGCCCTTGAGAGGGTACTGTAGACGTTCTCTGTGGATGAGTTGTCTACTATGTATATGAAATGCTATAAAATTGGGGCATCGAAGCTCATCCACAGCCAAGTTGGCAATTGCCATTTGTACCTAAACAGATCTTCTTCGAAACACCTGAACTACAGGTCGACTCCCAAATGGACAATTCATCCACGTTAAATCGTTGCATAGAAATCGGCATAGAAATCTATGGAAAATGTTGGTGCCTGTCAGAATCTATTATCGCGATTTAACGGAGCTATCTATCGAACACAAAAGTGTCGGCGGATGTCTGTATGATGCGTTGGTCTGAAGTTCAGTTGTTTCGTGGACTAGTTTTTTTTTTTGTATCAATATTTTCAATTCAACAATTTTTATATAGGTACATACTCAATCTAACAAAGTTATAATTAAAAATAAGTAGTGACATTTTTATTTAAAAGTAAAAACAGTAATAATGTCACTATGAAAAATAACATTAAGAAGTGGGGTGAACAGCAATAAATTAAAAAATAAAACAAAAACAAAAAGAGAGAAGAGAAAGAAGAAAAATTTAAATGAAGAAAAGTTAAACAAATCAAATAACATAGCGCAACAAAACTTTAATTTCTTCATGATCGAAACTAAGAAGCCAGATTTTAGCTTTATTTATAAATTCGGGTAAAGATCTAATTACACGAATATTCATAGGAAATCTATTAAACAGATTACGGGATACAACGGAGTAGAAGTTTTTGAACAAAGCAGTGCGAAAACTAGGCAAAACTACAAAATTACTTGAGATACTACGCAGAGTGCGGGTGTTAGAAACTGGGCTTTGCATGTAACCACTTCTCATAAAAAAAATTTTTTAATTTTAAAGTAATACAAATTTTTTAGCGGTAGAATTTTCAATGTTCTGAAAAAAACCATAGAACGAGATAAGCGATTAGCCCCACAAACTATCCTGATAGCTCATTTTTGCAAAACAACCAATGGCTGAAGCTTCCTTTGGTAGCCATCCCCCCAGCAACTAATACCATATTGCAATTTTGATTGGAATATTCCAAAATAAACTGTTTTTAGTGTTCTATTTTTACAGTATTTTCTAAGACGATAAAAGCTACGGACAGTAGAGCGAAAATATTGTTTCAAATTTGAAATATGTTCAGACCAACTCATATTTTGCACAAAAGTAACACCCAAATATTTCAAATGTTTTACCTGTTCAATTTTAAAACACTTTGTCCCACAAGATATTTGGTCAGTAGACAACGTCCTTACAGGTACCACATTACAAGAACAGACATGACGGATCTATTACAATTTAGTTCGTGAGTACATTCTCAGAATGTGAACATCCTGATGTATATGGGCCCTTAAGCTTACAGGGTTATCTGACTGATATGCAATGCCAAGATAGTCTTCAAAGGCTGTTACTTTCCCTGCAAACGGTTGACTAAATAGGGAATTTATATAGATTAAGAACAGTATTGGACCAAGAACAGAACCCTGAGGCACACCTATGTTTATGGTTCTCGCGCTACTCATAAAATTTCCTATTTTTACTTTTTGAATTCTGTCCTTCAAATAAGACTCAAACCAATTATGAATAAAGCCTCGAAATCCTGCAAAATATAATTTGTGGAGGAGAACATTGTGGCTAACCATGTCAAATGATTTTGTGACCAGCGCAACATTTCTTGCTGTCTACTGATTTATATATAAATGAGCAAAACACTAAAAGGGCATCTTCCGTAGAGGCTCTCTTCCCTAAACCCAAACTGAGCAGGGTGAAGAAATCTTATTTTTGCCAAATAGTCCAGTACTCTTAGTAGCTTTTTCAAAATTTGTTGAGATTAAAGATAGTAAAGAAATTGGCCTGTAGTTATTTTTATCACTTTTGCTTCCCTTTTATAAAGAGGAATAACATTTGCATGCTTAAGTTTTTCAGGAAAAATACCTTAACAAATACTTAAGTTGGAAATATAAGCGAGAATGTCCACTATATTCAGTGCTATATTTTTAAGAGTAAGATTGCAAATACCATCATTTCCACAAGAACTCGAGTTGCTTAATGAACAGATAATTTTGTAAAGTTCTAAACCTGTGATGTCTATAAAAAAGAAGCTTCTACTTCTTACAGTATCGTCCACTAATTGAGAACGAAAGCAATGATTACAGTGTAAAGGAGACTCCTTAGGAAGAGACCTCAGATCAACAGTGGAAAATAAATCATTAAAAATATTAGCTGTTGCTAAGGGATCATCAGTAAAAACACCATCATTACTCAATACTATATGATTATAAATATTAGGAGGGTTGCAACCAATAATACAATTAACAGTTTTCCCTTCCTTTCTTGGGTTACCAAGAGCATTCCTTACTTTAGAGTAAAAATATCTATCTCGATACACCTTGATATCTTTATTAACTTGCTTACTTATAATATTGAACCGGGTTTTCAGAGCAGTATTAAGTGGATGTTTAAAGCATTTTTTCCATAATTTATTTTTAAGTTTTATTTTCTTTAAAGTCGAATAACTTATCCACGGCTTAAGCCTCATTTCAGATTTCTTGCGAACAATGGTAAATGTTAAATTGTTTATAATTATAATTTAGAAGAAACGATAAAAACAGATCGTAAGCCTTAGAAGCGTTGCCTTTTACATAGATTTCGTCCCAAGTTTCAGAGCGTAGCTCAATATTAGTAGGTCAAGCGAGTTGTATATATGAAAGTGAGCTAAACCCGACCTTACGAGCCGTCATTTTGGGACGAATATCTTTTTAAGCATCAGGATTGCAAGGATTTTTAAAGATCATCAAATTCTTTTGATCACTTGTTGCTGTAGCGTTGTTTAAAACAAACTGCCCCTACTTACTGGTACAACCAGATAATTCCTTTTGATGGTGCAATTTTGATAAAATTTCTGTATACATTGTTAAAGATCAGTTTGAAATAGGATCTGTTATTGATCACACCAGTGAGCTTTTATTTTTTCTTTAACTTAACAATTTATATCCTCGTTGACAAGCTCGTGGAAAATATAGCCTCTTTAAGATTTTGCTAGAATGTTTATCAAAATATGGTATAAGTTAGTGAAGATCAGTAAAGAGGATAAGATGTTGAACACAGCTGTTGGATTTTATTTTTACTTGTACGGGTTCTTGCACTTAAATTCTGACAAGTTATGCACCAAATTGCTTAGGTTCAGGTCAAATCAAGGGTCCGCTATCCTTAGTAACGTAGAAATGTGTATTTGTGGAAATGGTTTTTTCGTCGGATTTTTTTGATTATAGCTGTTTGAACGAAACTAAATTAGTTCTTTAGTTTATCCCGACGTTTCAGCTGACTTCTTGGTAACTTCTTTGAGATCAATTTTGACGCTGTCACGAATTTTCCAGGGCTTTCTTGCCTTGCGAGCCATGACTTATATAAAAACATTATTGACGAGCTTCTAGAAAATTCTTTAGTACGGCACAAGTTTCAGCATTGATCTCGCTGTCCTTAATTTGACATTGTCTTCCCATCGCCACTTCGATCTTTTGCCATTACAAGGCAGTCTTGCAGCCATCACGTTTTATCGTCTAAAACTCGCTTGAATTGAGCGATTTTCAATTCAAATCACAGTGAGATGCACAGAGGATCACTCTTCGTAATCAAGCAATGAACAGATGATCTTAAGGGTTGATCAGTTGGTACCGTTCTCAAATATAAATAGGCGTTTAAATAATTTAAAAAATAAATTTAATTTTTTGGAGAACGCCTTAGATCAGTCAACGCGATGATCACTAAAAGAGACGATCGGTGTAGAGAATGAATGCTGTTATATCAGCAGCTTTTTCAAATGTAATGTAGAAGTGAAAAGGAACTTGTTTCAAGATTGCTTATCACTGAAGATCACTGATCCTCGTAGGCATTCAAAGAATGTATGCACCATAGCAACATTAGTCATATGGAGCACCTTGTTCATGCGTGATTTGGAAGATCATCAAGAATCGGCTTCCTGGACAAATTGAACTGAAAGTTTGAACTACCTATTGTTTTAAGGATAAGACACCAGCGGAGATCTATAAGGAACGGATGGCCTTTGAAATCACTGATCGTTGATCACGTTACAAAATAAGTTTTTATTTGTCGATTTGTAAGGTGCGAGACTGTCTTTAAATCCACAACTTCGTATATCCACTCACCCCCAATGCGTTCCCAAAATATACTAAAGTAAAACCGCAATCTCTGCTGATGAAAATAAAATCCGCCCTAAGTCGCATTGCCACCGCAATACCCCCTAAAATAATCCTTTAAGTAAAACTAAAGATACAAATATACAAAAAAAAACCCCGCCCCCGAAAAAAGTAGTCTCCTGGGATAACCATTGTCGCCATTCTCGTCACGCATCGGTCATAACCGGGACACAAGCACACCCACATATATGCACTGATGGCACTGTGCACCCACTCAAGCAAGCGGGAGGTATGCCTGCCGAAAGTCAACCTCATGTGAATAACGACAATGACCGTAACGGTCGTTCAAATAGGATATGCCAGGACAAAAATGTTATAAACATGAATATTATGATTGTTCAAGTGCTTAAAGCAATGTTCTAGCAAAGCACCAGCCACCCACTACACAGCTGACCAAAGATCCAACTGAATGATGCAGAACGGTCCAACCCTGCGTGTATATGTCATAAAGGGATATCACATGGCGATTATATATAAAAGGATAGAATATTGTACGTGTATGTGACTGCATGTGTAAACATGGCCTTATGTCGTTCAAAACGAACCTAATGTCATGGCTTAGGATCAATTTCTATAAATGCTACTGTGCCACAACTACCCTAGTAGTGCATATCTACTCGTGTTGGTGTAGTGGACAGTTTTCGGTAATAAGTAGTTGATTTTCGTTTTATCCCCAACGTCTGGGCAGAGTTCATGGTCTACGAGTCATTTTATATTTTTCTATCATGTGCTGGAGTGAACAAGAAATGATGCGCTGTGGGGGGCTGCGGTTGGTAGCGTGGCATAACCTTACATGGCATGTCCTAAATGGGTGGTTGTCGTCGGACTTAAGAGCATACGCACAGGTTTGTCACAATTATTTTGATTTCCTTAAATGATGTCGAATGGGGACATGCAATGTCATGGTTGACTGAAAATTGCCTGTGCGCTGATGGGAATTGATGATTGAAAAAAAAACACAAACAGCTCTAACTGGTTGGGTATTGCTTGTGAGCTTTCTTGCAAAGGTTTTACTTGTTGTATATTATTAACTTGGAACAATTGATTTGCTGCAGTGGAAAGTGTGGTTCGCAAAACTTATCAGCGGGAATGAGCTAGTTCGTCTCAGAAAAACTGTGTAATGCCTATAACATTTGAAAATAAATATCACGGACGGCAGGAATGGAACGCGAAGACAGCCACTCACTATAACAAGCGGAGCGAGCTATCTCTAGAGGTGAAATTCTCAAAGACTTGATGTTTCAATTTCATACTAACTTCAGGTTTATTTCAGAAATGTTAAAGGAACCTGACCACATTCAAGTGATCCGGAAATGCCGAAACGATACCGTCGGAATCAACTACACTGGCACAGTGACCATCAATACAGCGCTTTCGGTCAACAGGCAGAAAAAGTGTTTCTTTTTACAAACCAAGGAACAAGCACCAAGATAGGTGGCAGACAGCCCAACGATCAAAAGACAGAAGTGGGAGGATTTCCGACGACAAGTCAACAGCGGGGACTGGGCTGTAGGGCACTATGCAGCGAGTGTTGCACTGAACGTGGAAAAAATGTTTAATATGGTGGACACTTCATCACTCATCGTGTTGGACTCCTGGCGCCTTCTCTTTCACTACTCAACGATAGCCTATCCGAACGACAGCAAGAGTTCAGAAGAGACCTCTCTAAAAAAGTGGCTCCATCGCCTTAGCAGGAAAGTCAACGCTCAAGAAAAGTCGCCGTCCTTAGATATGAGAAATTCGTTTAACTCAGTTAGTGAGAGTGATATGTCCACCTAAATTAAAAATACCTTCAGGAACTCTTGCGGATTATGGAAAACTAATTCGGCAGCTGATGTAACGAAACGACGGATGTACCTCACAAAAATGTTACTACTGCTGGAACAGAACTATATCATTGCTCCTAAGGATGGAGTCCTACACTTGCCGATGGCCGACGATACGTTTATAGTAGGCTACGTTCATGGATAATATCAGATCGGTGATTGTCTCAATGGATACCGATTAACAGAAAAAAACTGAACCAAATCAAGAGACGCATGCACGTCTAAATGAAAGACCATAGGTTAAGTCCTGCGGCAGAAAAAAAGGAAGCCGGCAGGGAGGTACATATGGATAGCCCAGGACTGAAAGCTCCTGTCTGCATCACAGTTAGCTGGTAAATGCCACTTTATCACTCAGCAAGCTTATGGTGAACGTGGGTGGTGCAACAGGAAATAAAGAGGACTACTTATATCGATGACCCAAGACATTTGGTTTGAAGATCTGGGCTGACGCTTGCAACCAGTAAAAGGACAGGAAGAAAATTACTGCAGAAGAGCAGCACAAAGACTAGACGCGCTCGGAGCCGCAAGTTCGTACCGAATAGTGTCGCAACAGCCGTCCTCATAGTAGCATAAGTGACACTCATCGATCTCCTAGCAACAGAGACGAGGAAGTACGTGACGAAAAGAAGATGGAAGGAAAAGTTTAAACGAAGACTGCAGTGGCAAAGTAGCTCATAAAACAGCAGAGTGGCAAACACGCTAGATCTGCGAAACCATAGGGAAATGGACCGACGAACAGGTCAGTGACATCAACGGATCGAAAACACTGCCAAGTAATCTTCTACGTAACCCAGTTTTCAACCGGTGCATCCACAAGATGTTGAAAGCACTACATATACGGGGACTATTGGGAGGTCAATGCATACTACACCACTTGGACAACAGAGAGCACCAACCGAGAGTCGGAAGTAGGCAACTTCTCCTTCGAAAACGCCGTAAATGAGCAGACCTCGAGTAGAGGCACATGGAACTAAATTGTTTCTTTTATCGAAATGGTACTCGAATTCAGAAATTGAAGCTGAAATTAGAGACTTCAAAAATGGTTTCAAGCACAGACGTCTTAGGCCACAGAAGACTCACAAGACACCATACCCTCATCTTATACTTAAAAAAGCTTCACCTTCATGTAATACAAAGAGCGGTTCCAGTTGAAGTATTGATTTGAGGTAAGGCCGGAAGAGTTTAGTGTTTCAAAGTCGGACAGTCGTCTCCTTACTTCCACTCCGGGGTCGACCAAAGCACACTCAAAAAATCCACGGTAATATTTAACACTTCAAAGGACTATTGCGCCTGTCACATTTAAAAACATTAACCTAAGTTCGGTATTGCACCGCATATTGACCATCATCGTGAGACAATTTGGCAAACATTAATTGACTTCTTACCACGGATCACTCCGCGCACGGGTAGATTGAAAAATGTGTTCCCAAAAACAACACCAGTAATCCATCTTCTTTCAAGGTCTTCTTTCGAAAGAGTGTTAAAGCAAATGGATTCCGCTTTTATATGCATTTTTTTCTTTTTGCCAACTCACCTCCTGACATTAGCGATATCACCCCTTTCAACAGCCAAGAGATATTTCTTCTCCTCCATCAAAAGTGGTTGTGGTAATCCCATCGGCAATAAGCCTCCATAGCAGCTGGGTTTTCTGTTACTCATCTCATCTGTGGTTGTCGTCGCCCCGCCAATGGTATTCACCTGTCAAACAAGAGAAGAGGAAAAAACCGATTAGCATCATCCCATCTTCGATCACAAAAGCATAAAAGATGATAGCATCCTTTTATTCGTCTTAAGAAAAACGCAACAAAAAAAGAAGAAGAAAAAAAAACACCATATACCCTCATCTTTACACCTTACATGAGAATGAAAATTTTATTTACTCAACGGCACCCCTCTATAGGATCACGAGAGAAGAGCAGGATGAAGCGTATTTTATGACTCGAGTTTGGAATATAAAGGAACAACAAAAAGGAAAAAAAAAAAATGCTGACACTGCGTGGAGGCATTTTAACAAGCTTCACTGTACATACAGTAGAGGTACACTTTCTCTCGTTCAAGTGTTTGCATTTGTTTAGCGATAACAACGAAAGCACAAGAAAAAGCAATATTCTGTGAATAAAAAATAAAAAAAAGGATACAAATATGCATTATAATGAGGAAGGAAACACAGCATCCTGTCTCTGTAGCAAGCGACAAACTACCCAACATTATTTGACACTTACACCTGCAGGAGCCTTTTTCTCGTTAGTCATTGTTGTTTGCCTCTATTGTATGCCGTGGAGAACTTCCCTCTGTTGTTGTTGCTGGCGCGCGGTATATCTCGTATATTGCCTCTGCTCCGTCTTTGGCTAGTTTTTGCTTTAAGGAATTTGGAACGACGACATAGAATCAGCGCTCACTCCTCCAAGTCTGGGCAGAAGTATTTGATTTAACTGTCCCACTCGTGTGCTTGGATATCAAACAATGAAGCACAATCGTTTGTGTCTTTGGTCTTTCCCTAACAATAGGTGACAACAATAAAGTGATTCGTTGTTATTCGCCACCAAAGGCGAGATTTCCTTGTAAACACCTACAAAAGATAAAACGGTAAAGAGGTTGTTTGACAAATTTCAGTAATAAAATGGGGTGTAATGATTTCTTTGGCTTCGAGGGTTTTCCGTCATTTTGCGTTTAAAGGTATTTAATGTGATTTGGGTCAGAATTTGGTATTAGGTTTTATTACGTGATGGTTGCATAAAATGGCTATACATACTTTCAAACGACTATTATTGTAACTGACTGGAACGGTGTTCACTTTTAGTGAGGTTATATTGATCGTCTTAAATTTACACAAAACAAAAAGGTCTTACAATTTTATTCAATCGGCCTTACTAATAATCAAACACTAATGTCGACGATTAGCTGGTTGCCAGCTTAAGTAAAAATGTACAGCATTAGTGAAACGGTACCATTAAACAATTAGACCTCCACATTTGCTAGTGCGACAACTTTCTTAGAATCTATTACATTCTTTGTCATCGCACAATTCAAATTTCATAATCTGTTTTCGTGAAAACAAGGTCAATGGTTTATTTTACAACGAGGATTTTATTCTAATAAAAGGAAAAAATAAATTTCAAGCTAATTTGCCCAACAGATATCTTTCAAAGGCTTTTTGAAGCTATTCTAAGCAAAACACAAAATAGGAAATGCACAAAATATCCGCTGATCTGTCAAATATCATATTATGCAAGTCAGTAATGCCCCATCGTTCGTTCGGACACAATTTTCGGTAGTTTTTATAGTAAGCTTTCCTGTTGTTTTCTAATACTTTGTGTCATTATAAGATTTCTTTCAAATTATTCAATAAACAGAACACAGTTTATTATAATGCTTTGATTTATTCCTAGGCTGATGATGCAAATCAACGCTTTACGGTAGTCTAAAGATCACAAATGAATCGTTAGCAAGTCAATATTTTTGAAAAGAGAAATAATAGAAAAATTCACGTAGGAAGCCATAATCGTTTTAAGGACCTACCGCTTCCGTCATTGAATTTCAGTTTGCCAAGCAACGAAACATTGCTTGCAAAAGTAGGTACCTATATAGAAGTTTAAAAATAAGTACCTACAATTATGTCTTTTGAAAATTGTGTACTTAAGCCGGAGAACTAAGAAACCGAAAAAAATTGTAAATTCTTTACGAAAAATATAAAGCCGTGGGCATTTTTTTACACGAAAGCTCTCCTGTTTGCACATCTATGACTTCGCACATACAACCTGTTATTCCTCCAGAAGTTCCTAAATTTATTATTTCGTGTTATTGAATGCTGACAATTCTTATATCATTCATATTTTCCGCGAAGTCAACCTTTTCACACCACACCAACATTAGAGATTATCATTCTTGGGGAATAAACTTGTTTTTAAAGAGGGTTTGGTTGCAAACAAATATCTACCTGTGCTGCCTAAGGTACTCAGAATTGCAGAGAAAAGTAGGTATTCGGGTATGAGCTGCCCAATCTTTGCGACGACTCTCAAGAAAGTCTTAGAAAAATCCCAAACATATATCAAATTTATTTTTTACTAAGCATGCATTCATTGCTTTAAAAATCAAAACAGGAAAACTAATCAAAACGCAAACACTACCGGTTAAACAAGATAAAACAGAGAAAACCATAGAAATATATGTTTCAAGTGTTTAGAAATAAAAATAAAATGCAATATTTTTAATTTGTGTGCATTCATTTGTACAAATTTTTGTTTGCTAGACTCAAAAACCACTTGCATTGTTGTACTCAACGAATAAAATCAGAAAAGATTTGCAAATTACCAAAATTAGTTTATAATAATTAGAAACGCTCAGGCTGAACGATTCGTATTTAAATTCGCTCCTATTACGAATTTCCATGCCGCCATTTTGAGTGGTTGGCCAAAACTCCTCTTCAAAATGACATTAAGGGAGGATTTATTTGGCTAATGCCAGAGATATCACTATTAACATTTAAACCTACAGTAAGCGATATTATGGCAGCTATATTTCTTTATTGGTAAAGGGATTTTCGAAAGTGTGGAGTCTTTGCGTAAACTGCCAGACTAAAGTTGGTTATTGGTAAGGCCGAATGTGTTGGAAAAGTCTCAATGTCCTTGTCGACGTTTGACAGAAACTTCCAATTTCGAACTTGGCTTCTTTCCACTTAAATTTTTGTTTTTATTTCTTTTAAAAGTAAAATTAAATAACATTTTAAAATTGACTAAGCTTTCAATTATGAGTCGAACAACCACAGAAATTTTCTGAGCTTCTGCATTTGTCAAAAGAGATATTGTAACCCCCAGCTAAGGAACTTTCATGTTCAAAGTCCGATAGAACTAGGCCATGAATAGTCTGTGCTTCTTATTGTAAACGTCAGGTACCTGGCATTTTTTGAAACTAAAACATTTTTTAAATGACTTCACGCAGGAAGTAAATACTTTTGACTTAAAAATTTTAAGAGATATTTAAGAGCGATTAATGAGCTCTACGGCTTTGCTGGCACATGTCTACGCACTCTTTCGTCGAAAATTTTCACGGTTGTTTAGCATAAACGTGTCATAGGTACAGTGCTCAATTTACAGTCTCAAAACGATAGCGCTCTTGGGCGTGTTGGCACAAACCTTGGACTTCAAAAAACCCTATAAAAAAACTCGTTAACATTAAATCGCATGATCTGGGTCAATTCGTATTACCAATAGTAAGAGAGTAAATGACCAGGGGATATTTCAAAGATCGTCTTAACTATATCGTTCTTCAAACTTTGATCACCAAAATAAGTCGTATTTTGCTCGAATTTTTTTGACAAACGTCAGCTTTCATTATCTTTGTGTAAAATGAACTGGATTAAGCTCTCAATCTTGAACTTTAAGCACTAATAATAATCGTCTGAAAAGTTACGGAATGAGTGCCCAGGAAGTGACTGACGATCTTATTGAATTGTTTCTCTGGGATGTGTATTAACATGTCACAATCCCATTTAAACTGTTATTGCAGTCCGATGATTCATTTAGGCCAAAAAACACGTCAAATGTTGGAACGTGCAGAATGTTGAACGACTTGTTGTCTTAAATCGCTGATTGATCAAATATCAAAGTCGCGGAACATTTTGTATAGCCCTGAAGGTAGTGACAGCTGTCAAGTTGATATTTTTTTTCGTTGGCAGTACTTTAACTGCGCAAATGGCGCAATTTTTAAATGTTGTGTGGGCTTTGGTTCTCCTTTTTAAACTTATATCATGTAAAAATCGTTGCATACTTTAGGTTCAATGGAAGTTGCAATTGAATGCAGTACTTTTTACAAAAGCGCGATCAAATTGTTTGATACAATGTGAAAAATTAATTTTACTCCGTCAGTCGTCGTAAAATCTCTGCTATCAAAAGAGTTAACAAAACAACCGATTTTCGTTGTCAATTACCAATAGGCTTTTTGTAGCAAACAAGAGTTGAGAGGCAAACAGTGTTTGCAACGGTTTGATTGTGCTACCTACTTTTTGATGACCACAGATGACAGGAGGAATCCCATTTCAACCCCAAGTGGGTGTTAGATTACGTGAAAGCGGATTTTTTAAAATTTTATTAACAAATTTAGGGACTTATTTTGACGTTTGTGTAATTGTCACTAGTGCAACAGACATTCGACAAAGTGGTGAGTTCGAAGTTGTCTCCCAACTCATAGTGAAAGTCATTTGCGAGTGATATTATTCAGCTGAGCCTAGGCAGACGAATTCCTTCACTTTTATCTCTATCTAAATATAAGATACCTAGTTGTCTGTTGTGCGGTCATAGCCCAATCATCGTTTCATGTTTTTTTTTTACATTAAAGGGAGAAATTGTCGCGAGGGCGTCCTTTAGGTAGACCCAGGATGAGATGTTTTGATCAAGTCCGAAATAGTTCCTCTTATCGTACGAGTATTGCCCCTTATGGCTAAGAGTCGGTGAGGGAAGATCAATAGTTGTGGATGGTTCACCTAAGCATTCCACATTCGCGAAACTATCAATGGACAAGTGATACACTAAAATTGAATGGATTGATTAATTTTCGCTGTGGGCGACTTCAAAGGGACCGTTGTGGCAACTTTCTGCTATAGAAATAGGGTTGCACAGTCGAAAAATAAACAAATTTCCCAGCATGATACTACTCTTTCAAATCGTGTTCTTTCGACCTTACTACTTTTAAAATGTTCGCCATAATCGGGCTCTTAAATCCTGACGTGCCTCCTGATTAAAATAATTGTTTTTTATTCTGCAGAGGAAAGCAGAAACTATTTTTATTTAGGGGGAAGACCAGTGATAAGTTTAAAATAAATAAAAAAAAACTTTTTCTCGCATACACCTGCGGTTATAAGTCTTACACCACCTCATTGGTTGCCTTCCTAAAAATTAACTATTGGGCAAAAATCACAATCTTGCAAAATAAAATAAAATATATAAATAGTTCCTTAGGGACCCAAGACCTAGCTTCTCACACCCATTTGTTTTGTGTGATTTTTCTCATTTTTGGGACGAATGGAAGGATCTACAATTTTATGCCAAATAAAGGGTGATTTTTTAGCTGGTTTGGTTTTGGCAACACTGGTTTTGACAGCTGACGTGTGTTTAGTACCTTGTGTCACTGTCAAACAGCTTTAGTTTGGTTTGCAATTTAACCATGGATCGTCTTACAAATGAACAACGCTTGCAAATTATTGAATTTTACTATCAAAATTCGTGCTCGGTTCGAAATGTTCTTTTTCGCTTTTTTATCGAAAAATTGTGTTCAGCGATGAGGCTCATTTTTGGTTGAATGGGTACGTAAATAAGCAAAATTGCCGCATTTGGAGTGAAGATCAGCCAGAAGCATTGCAACAGCTACCAATGCATCCCGAAAAAGCCACTGTTTGGTGCGGTTTATGGGCCGGCGGCATTATTGGGCCATATTTCTTCAAAGATGATGCGAATCGCAGCGTTACTGTCAATGGTGAACGCTACCGAGCGATGATAACAAACTTTTTTTTGCCCGAAATGGAAGTTCTTGACTTGCATGATATGTGGTTTCAACAAGACGGTGCCACATGCCACACAGCACGCGAAACAATGGCGCAATTGCGAGGCGAGTTTGGTGAACAGTTAATTTCACGTTTCGGGCCGGTCAATTGGCCGCCTAGATCGTGCGATTTGACACCATTAGATTATTTTTTGTGGGGGTATGCCAAGGCTAATGTGTATAGGGACAAGCCCGCTTCGATTGACGCACTGGAAGCCAACATCCATGCATTCATTCGTGAGATACCGGCCGATATGTGTGAAAGAGTATGCCAAAATTGGACTCAGCGGATGGGCTACCTGAGACGCAGCCGCGGTCAACATTTGCATGAAATTATCTTTAAACATTAAATTGCAAGGTTCAAACTATCGATTCAAATAAATATTTCATTCATTTTTTCGAATTTTTTGTGTTTTTTCGTTAAAAAAAGTTCTAAACCTCTTAAAAAATCACCCTTTATTATGAGAAGCTCTTTCATGACAGTTATACTATCGGATATCTGTCAAACGTTCGCGAGAGGTTCTCCTAAAATACTTGTCCCATTAATTTCAGTTCTTTCTGATTATGTTGAATTTTACAACGCTGAGGCAAGTGGTTAGGAAAATACCCCCCCAAAAAGGTGGCAGAGGGGTCACTGTTACAATTTTTCAAAAAACACGTCCAATGAAATGTAAATTTCAACACTTATTTGAATAGTTTATAATAATTTAACTTAGTGTTCTCGGAAATTTTGTAAGCCCCCCATAAAAGGGAATGGAACACACCCTCAAAGTTTCATGGATCTTCGATCAGCTGGTTTTTGCTGTCAATCACGGAACTGTTTTATATAGAGAACTCAAAACAAGAAGTGTCACTCCCTTAGGGATTAGGCCGACTAAATAGAGTTTTTTTTTGGGCTAAAACCATTTCTTAAAAAAACTCACTAAATATTTTTAACTGCTCTGTCAATGTGCAGCGTTTCAAGATAAAACGCCTAATGGTTAGGGAATTGCAAAAGGCCCTTCTTCAACGGGCAATGAGGGTCATATTCAAAAGCCCGCAGAGTCGATTGCCCACTCAAAATTTCATGATTCCCCCATTGTTCGTTGTCTGTCAGCAATGGCACAGTTTTATAAAGCGATAAATGATTTGTTTAAACAAACAAAACGAAAAAACCGCGGGATTTTTCACACATGTGCCCTAGTATTTACTAAATTCATTCTTCCATTAGCTGACGAAACACACCTGTGAAGCAAAGCCACTAAGTAGAGAATACCAGATACCATAGTCGGGCCAATCATTTCGCTTATTCCCATGTGGAAGGTCTTAAAACTCACCACACAAGCCTTTATTTTCACCCAACAAACAATTTCTTTTGCTAATTATATACTACACTTATAGTTTTATTTGACGCCCATACAATTTTTTAATTTTTCATACACACATCACTTATGCTTGAATTCACTTTAATTAAACGAACACTCAACTCGTGCGCCGGATCTATCCGCCGTAATAGCACCATTAGTCTTTTCTAAGGACCATTAACACGACACAATTAAATTACAACCCGCCGGTAGCAAAAGCTAATCGCAATCTGATGAAACTCACTCCTTTTCCCAAAAGAATCACTTCAACAAGTATCTCTAAAAAATTATTATCCAATCGTTTTTTGGTTCTTGATATTTCAGAAATGCTCGCGTACTTGAATGCTGGCATTTAAGTTAATTTGATGTATCTAACCCAGGTTTTGATTTGTTGATTTATGGAAAAACCAATAAAAAAAGAAAAAAAATTCAAATTCTAAATTGACGGGAGACGAACGTGTGAAAATAATTAAAAGATCGACTCGGCGAATACTGAAATAGTGGGAGAGGAGCTGCGAACTATGTCTTAGTACGCGGTGATTTAGTGGGTGCTTAATATTTGTTTGTACAAGAATTCTCCAAGTGGAGAGATGCTTGTTATGCGCGAAAGAAAACAAAAACGGAAAGGAAAACAATCGTTCAAAGCCGTTGGCTCGTAGGTATAGAAATTATTTTCGAGGAATAGAGGCGCCGCCCTCGGGCTCGTATTGTGACTAATAATAATTGGATTATCCTTGGGGGGCCATACCGCATCAGCCGACTATTATTGATAGGAGGGAAAAATTGATTTTTGTTCTTTGTCTGACCTAAGAAGACGCAATGAATCACTTAGAAAGCAATATGACGGGACAGGGTATGGGCAGTGTCAATTAATAAAAATACCGTAGTCCCTAATTGGGGGTCACCATGAACTCGCTTTCAATGCAGCATGTCTCAGTCAGTCATGAGTCTACTCTATGGTCTGTTTTGCTGGCCGCATTCAGCGTTCATTTTTTGTAGCTATTGACATAAATGATTCTCTGACGAGGTGGCAAGGGCGGTGCCTAGATAGTTAGTCGGTCTCACAATTCCACGGAATGCCCTTATAGCAAGGTATCCAGCAAAGGTGTATATTGAACTGCTCTACCATGAGTGGTAGTTCGAAGCAGCATGATGTGTTTTTTTATTTCGTCATGCTACCCCTGCAAGGGGAGGATATACCGGATTAACCATATAAGCCAAGACAGGGCTTCTTTAATTGCCATTACTTCCAACTGAAGAACGCTATACATTCAAACTATGGAGCGAGTCATTTCCGAAAACACACCTCCATTGACCCCATCCACGGTTGTCAAACCATCCGTGTAGACATGGGCAGAATTTTCATTTGTAACGACATCACTTCCACATTCTCCTCTATTGAGGGGAGTGCAGTTTGGCATTTGGAAACAAATTCCAATCGATGATCGTAGTAGTCACGGTTTTGAAATTGTAAAATCGTGGAATGGCCAGTACAATTATTTAACCTTTTTAAAGAGTCTTTTAGTCTATAAGCTGTAGTGGTAGCCGACGTTTTCCTAAAGGTGTCCATATTCAGTCATCGCCAGTGCCAAATTTGGCGTAGTTTTGAGTGTATTGTTGCGAATAGCTTTTCCTAGTGGAGTTTATCAGTTAGCTCCACGTCTGAGTATAGATTCGAGAGCAGATCCAGTCCGAAATGTTTCACTTCTTGTCGATAGTTTTTTGAGCTCTATGGTGACTTTCTTCACCTTTTTTTTAAATGTTGGCTTTTTATAAAGGGTTTTCCAATAAGAGGTGTTATTGTGAATGACCTGCTATTTCGGTAGCTGTCACTTTCTTTGACATTTGAGAAGCAGAAACTACGCCATTACTAAAAATGGAACGATACACGCTTCAACAACGCATTGAAATTATTAAAATTCACTACAAAAATGGTGAAAATCTTGCAGTCACAATTCGCAAAACTAAAGCATTTTTTATCGTCGATGATTATTGATTTTTATGGTCGGAGTTGGATGGTATTGATCTGGACAACGTTTACTTTCAACAAGACGGCGCTACGTGCCACACAAGCAACGAAACCATAATATACGGGAAAAGTTTCCGGACCGTGTTATCTCTCGAAGAGGTGATCACAATTGGCCACCGAGATCTTATGATTTAACACCTTGTGACTTCTTCCTTCATCCGATCATTTATCTTAAAAAATGGCATTTTTCTTTGAATACCAAAATAACACCTCTTATTGGAAAACCCTTTATTAATTTACTGACAAAAAGAAGACCCGGCTATTTTTGCTTTGTTAACAAAGACATATAGGTTAGCATATCTGGAGTTTGTGGAAGGAATTTTTATACTTTTTAGTGGAAAGGATTCAGTTTGTTTTGCAAGGAGAAATGAAAATGCATTACGAAAAGCGATTAGCGTAATTGCAATCACTCTAAGCCCAGATGTTTCGGAGTTTCTTAGAGGCCTATTGACAGCTTCAATCCATTGGAAAGACGGTAGAACTTCGTCTTGCTGTGTTTCGCAACTCAATACAGAATAAGCATAGAAACAGTTTCATACTCAGCATAGCTTCTTATTGAGGGAAAGTAATGCCGTATATCCAGTAGTATATCACTGAATTCCTGTGGTCTAGTGTGTTCTTTAACGCTTATACCAATTTTTTATTGTACATACGAGGAATGCCCGGAAGTCTATTGTCTTGCATCTGCAAAATGGATGCGGAATCTCTTCCGTGTTCATGTAAGAGCTTAATTATATATATTTGTCAATCTTTTCACATTTATGACAATCTTAATGGTCGGAGATCCTTAAATGGACCCTAAGATTTGCAATCTTTATGTGAAGCGCATAATATACTGGGTTCATTGGGGTTCGCTGTTTAAATCGAACGCGTGGATGTACATCAATCGCAATCAAGCAAAGTTTATATCAAAATTAACACAAAGCGAGTACATTTTGCAAACTAACGAGTAACGATTAGTTGTCCACTTAATTCTAAACTGCTCAGGGAAATTCTTGCTGCATATATTAATAAATTTGTCAAATGCAAACAGAAAAATATGTCCCAAATTTTGTTCGCTAAGGCGGTATGATATGAAGCAGTCCCAAATTTTTAAATACATGTGCTATTAGATATATCTTGCGCTCTCTAAGAGCGTTTCGCAACATTTTTTTAGAGCTTGAGACATTTTGGATGCTAAGCTCGGAAAAGTACGCAAATAGACTTATATGCTGTAAATGTAAATTACTCGCCACTCGTTACTTTGTTAATCCAATTTTTAGTTATAACTATTGATGCAGAAAAACTTTGTGCGAGATTTTGAGTGCTTAAGTCGGAATAGTGCAAAAATAGACTTATTGTTATTTGCTGTAAATAATTCGCCACTCGTTAATTTGTTAATTCAGTTTTTAGTTATAATTATTGATACAGGAAATCTTTGTGCGAGATTTTGAGTGCTTAAGCCTAGTATCCTGCTCGCGCTAAATTGTATCTCCCATACAAAAATGTCTACAAAGGTAAAATTTAGCGTGGCAGTTTAGCAAAGCAGTATCCTGTTCGCACGCTAAGTTCCTAACTTCATATAGACGGCCCGACGAAAGAATTGTGGAAGAACGATCAGCAATATGGAAATTGCAGAAAAAATCCTTTGCAAATAGGGATTTACCTACCCGACACGAAGGAACGAGTCGTTGTCTACTTGCTACTACAGAAATTATTTAAGCTGCAGCATTGATAATACTTTTCTTGTATCCATTGTTTTGGAAATATTCAAATATTGCGGTGTATTTAAAGTCCAACTGACATCAGCCATATGAATATTTGGTTTTTGTTCCATCTATATCATGTTTGATAATTTAGCGACCATTTATCTTTGGTGTGGAGAAACGAAGTGGAGACTAGATACGCTAAAACTTAGCGCGAGCAGGATACTACGCTTTAGGTCGGAGTAGTACGCAAATAGATTGTTACTCGTTACTTTGTTAATTTATTTTAGCTATAATTATTGATGCCGAAAAACTTTGTGCGATAGCTTGTAATTAATCGTATAACTCCGAAGATTATGTCAAAATACCTATAAAAATTTTGACAATAGCCACGTTCCACTTATGGCACTTGAAGACAAAACAAAAATGTAGTTGGCGCAACAAGTCCTTATAGGGTCCTTTGCCTATCTCCTCCACATAATCATTTGTTTTCTGTGAACTGACGAAAAATTATAATTTAAACTTTCACTCGCTTCATTTCAACTTTACTTGCACTTTATTAACAGACAAGGACAGCTCGTTTTTCCTTCTCAATCAAGCGGATAACTCAGATAATTGAGCAATTTGTTGCGTTCATCGACCGCTATATAACCAGCGGCACCTCCAGTTAAAAAAACAATTTTTCATTCACCTTGGAGCTCTGGCACAGTTGATTAAATTTTCTAGGGAAATTTCACTATCCAGGGCAAATTACCCCCAATATTCAGAAAGAAAGAGAAAACAAACGAGCTGTCAATGTACTTCTATAAAAAGTAAACATAAATGGAAAAATTAAAAGCAAGTGGAGATGGAGCTACCAACAATGTGGAATTAAGTTACTTAAGGGCTTTAGTTATATAACCTCATCGGGAACAAGTTATTTTTTTGACAGAAATGAACGATATTATGCCAATTTTGTTCTTTCATATGGAAAGTAGCCTGTCAAAAGTTATTTTTATTTCGTGATAGAAAAATTGCTTGATAAGTTATATGTTAGTTGCAGTATCTAAAAATCTATCGAATGGTGGTATTTTAAGTCAGTAAAAATCGGACTACTATAAGCACGCGCTTGCTATTCTCATAGTGTCTTTGGAAGATTTTCACCTACCCTCGGAAAAAAAGAAAAATATGCTAGACATCTATAGCTGCCGATGGAACGCGACCTTTTATAGAAGAGCTCTAGCTCAAACAGTTCAGCCATCTTTCATGTGGAGCTTGACGTTATTCATCTACATTACATTACATTATTACAAAACTAACGTCACTCATTTTAAAAATATATTTCTCTATATGCAAACAATACAAATTTGCAAATTTTTGTCCGAATGTCGCGTCGCTATCATGGTCATTCTTTGAGAACGAACTGCATGCAATCATTTTACGGCACTGATTTCACGCTTCAGATTGGCATAGTTTGCTGACAGTTGCAAACATTGGTCAACCAGGAACAAATCACGCCATCACCACCCGCCTAGTATTACATGGATTTAGCAACGCTTGGTGAAGCCATAAGTTCCATTTAAGATTTATTTTGCAATGTTTTGTTACGATTTGTCATGACTGGTATGAAATCGAACTGACCTCGTTAACAAGGTGACTGGTCATTGCTTTTAAGTAGGAAGCAAAATTTATTTCTACCCCTGTTTGTTTACCATAAAAATGCCTATCCCTAGAAGGCGTCTTGATGTGGCGGTCGTCCGTTCTGTAGAGACTTTCTGAAGTTGGTAAGGCTAGGTTTCGGGACTAGGTGTTGTTGGAATATTTATTTAAGTTAACTTGTCTGTCAGTATAAATACTAAAGAGAGAAAGAAATTGCCTGGGGGTAATTCAGCTTAAGCTAGATGTACGATTAAATTGAAATTAGAGGCTTTAACTTTTGTTTTCGTTAACTATTTTTCTTAAAGAAACAGTAAAGGGATTACAATCATGCAAATTTCATGAGATTAATCCCGCTTAAGTCAACTTACGACTGCCTTAAAATTATGTTTTCATAAATTATTCTTCTCATAGAAATATTAAAAGGATAATATTCATAAAAATTGCATGAGGTTAATCCAGCTTAAGTCAACTCACGAAAATTAAATTAAATTGATTTAAAATTTTATGCCGTGACCATAGAATTACTCCTCCATTTCAAGTGTTTGACTGAGTGTTGAACGTTGAATTTTAGACATTTTTGATACTAGAACCAGACAATCTTTTAAGGTCGGCCTTTAAGCTAAAGAAGTCCATAAAGAAGCAGAATATGAATGCGTTCTTCGGAAATATACACAATGGTATATTTGCTAAGTTTACGACTGTCAAATTTCATTCAATATTTGTCTTTTTCTTAACAGAACAACCAAGCACAACAGGTGGTCCTCATAGGCATCCCAGGCATAGCTTGTCACAACCATTCGTTTGTTTCAGTTGTTATGGGAGGGACCAAACATTTTATACCGAGTCTGAACGGCTGACTTGAGAAGCTTTAATAAGACAGTAATACTCCCGTATGTCTGTCAGACTCTCTTGAGCAGTGGAAAAACCCTTAAGATGTGATTTGTGTTTTTTTCGCGGTTGAACCTGAGACATGCGAGCTTTGTGTGTTCAACTCAACTAATTGCTGGCTAAAGAGCCGAACAGAAAATATAATATAAAGGCTAAGAAGTCAAACCATAGATCGTCATATTATCATTCATTGAACCTTGTTTATATTTTATATCAAATGATCTGATAGATCTAGCCGTATTCTTGTTAATTTAGACGATGAGTTTTTGTATGTGAAGAGACTAACAAACGGAATGAATTTCTTCCCGTATATCTATTAAAAATCTATTATTGTTGTTATATCAGTGTGTGCAAAAATGTAGTTTGTTAAATGTTGATTTAGATGAAAGATTGATCTTATTGGTTGTTTTCCATTTGGTATTCTGAGTCTCTAAGGACTTCGGAGACTTGTTGCCCGTTTTCCGAAATACCTACATGATTAATATTTCTGTTATTGTTTCTAGCGTTACTCTTACCTCTGTTGTTTCTAAAGTTTCGATTATTAATGTTGTTTCTAAAGTTTCTGTCATTGTTATTGTTTCTGAAGTTATTATTATTATTGCTATAATCCCTATTTGAATTTCTGCTATTCTACCTCATATTTCTATGTTCTGTGCCGTGTCATATGTTGATTTTATTTCAGAAGCGAGCTGTACTGCTTCAAGCAATGTTTTCGGTCTTGCCGCAAAAGATGTTGTCTTTACTTGGCCGTTCAAACCATTCTTAAACGCATTTAAACCAAGCTGATCATTGAGCTTAGTTATAATTTTCCTACTGTTTTCTTCTTGCTCGGCTATTTGTAATTTCAATTTTTGCTGCATAGCTGTTAATATTTCTAGGGCCCTGAACAATTTCCCTAATTCGGGCTGTAATTGAAGTGCATTTTTATTGCTTCTAAATATATGTTTCAAAGTTTCGATGCTATTACTTAGTTTGTTTCTTGCTTTATCTGGTAATCTAGTTTCTAATATGAATTTAAATAGTTTGGTCTTTTCTGTATCATTATTAAGCGTGCTCGCTATAAAGTTTGCCATGTTCACAAAATTGTTTAATTTGTCAAATTCTCCGTTGTATTCGGGAATGAATTTTAGTGTTGTTACAATGTCAAACGTCGCCCTTGTATCTAATTGTATATGGTTTCCCTTATTACTTGAATTTGGTTCTTCGGTCATGTTTTCTTATAACTTCGCGTTACTTCTGTTAAAACTCCTCTGAGTCTATGCCTGCAAAAAAGCGCCTGTCTTAGTCCAGTTTTTGGGTATAAACTCAAACAAACTTGGTACGCGATGTTGCTATTATCTCCGCTGATTATGGAAAGAAACTGATCGCCAAAAATACATGTGTGCAACATTTGACCGCCTTTTGCCCTCGAAAAATAATCTGAAGTGCGGCCGACACATTTGCCTTCCTAGAACCGGATTTAAGTAAACTAAATTATTTCAAAATTACATCCACAGCGACCCTTAAAATGATGCCACCCACTGCCATTTCGACCAATAATTTCTGACCAACTGCTTCCCATTCAAATAAACACACACAGAGAGAAATGTCCATCAATTTGCAGCTCAATCAAAATTCCGCGACATATAACAAGGAGTTACCAATGTGCGCAACAAATTACTGCCCACTTTGTCCTACAAATTGTTGACACAATAATGTATTTTTTTTTTCTCTGAATAGAACCATCATTTGTGTCAATTTTCTGTTATGTATTGGTATCCGTGGAAAAGAACTCCTACACAGTGGGATTATGAAAATATGTCCTCGTGTCGCGGCGCCCGTGTTTATTAATCCATTCGCTTCAATTTAATTTCCATCGTGAGTATATGCGTTACATGCGACAACGACAACAACAACGATGACTACTGGAACAAGGACGAGGCCAGGCCAGCACATGTGTAAAACACAGTTCACAAGGATAACACAGGATATTCCATCGGGGGATTTGCATAAACTTTTCCCCATCATCAGCACATAGTTGGGGGTTTTCGTTTTTCACTTTTTTCCATCCGTATTTATTATGAGGTGGGCGTTGAGCACGTAGATGCAGCTATCCCACCGGATGGACACAGGCACAAATCCTGCCTTCACTCGCACACACTCTATTCACAACGCAATTCTTACAATTTCATTGTTGCACTTTGCACATTTTAATATTCAGTATGTGTATGGTTGTTGTTCCTCCACTGAATAAACAAGGATCAAGGACTATTGTGCCGATTTCATATTTCATAGGGGCAAACACAAAAAATTTATGTTGTGTGGGAGATTTTCCGTTTTCGAACACTTTACTCACTTGTTACAGAGGAAGAGATTTGCGGTACGAGGAACGAAAAGAAAAAAAAAGACCTCGACTACACCGAACAATAGATGCGTAACGAGTATAATTTTATTCTATTTTATGCGCGGAAATACGTTTCTGTCGTGCAAAATAGAGCACATATTCGCGACACAACTCATCACTCGTGCAAAGGTTCAAATTCGCGGTAAGGATAATCGTTGTCAACTGGTTGGTGCGATGGTTTCTCTAATCACCAGTGGCCGCTGGTGTAGAAAATGTATTCCTATCCGTATGAACGATACTTGCGCCTCACGCCTTGCGAAAATGCTGTTTGCAGAGTCTCTGGAGGGCTGTCACAGTGTTTTATACCTGACGTAAGCCCATTTCATTTGTCGGGAATAATTTAATTAGCAGCAACTAATGTGTATCGGTTCGGTTGGATACATTTTTTTTGTCCTCCCTCCGTTGTATGCCAGCGTGGACAAGTGGAGAGGACAAGTGTTGTAGGAACATCGCTTTACAATGGGATTAGGGGATGTTTTTCTATTTGCCTATTATTTATATTTGTTTTCTTGGGAAATGTACAACATTTCGATGGCCGGTGTCGCGACAGGTGGGGGTGCTGGGTGGTGTCCCAAACTTCACGCTTCCTATATGTGAAAAATGAATTTGCTGTTGGCAATTTGATATTTGATATCTTGGTGAAGTGAACACTGAATAGCTTTATACATGTGTGCAGTTGCGGGATATGGAGGTATGAGGGGTGCTTTTTGAATTTAAAACAAATTGGGGTTCGAACCGACGTCTAAACCTCTGACTTAGTGACGGCATTGGACCGAGGCTGTATATATAATTCACCGGAATTTTGACGTTCTATAGGTGTAAATAAAAAGTGTCCGGTATAAGACCAACCTTCTTAGAAAAATTTTTGCTGGTGCAAGTTTTATTTACTTTAAAGTCAATCTGCAATTGTATACGTATAAAGTTTTAAACGGCTGTGTTTAAAAGCTTTTTTAGGACATATGCAGTCTTAGATACTTGTGAAACTTTAAATATTTTTATTTCATGGGGGCTCAACCGGGCACTTTCACTATGCCAGTGCGCTGTGTCCAGTCTTCGATTTCCTGTAACTTAAGCAATCATACGAGGAAGAATCGGATATTTATTGTTCAATTTTGACCACCAATTCTTCACTTACTTTTCACTTTTCAGTGTCGAAGATCATGTCTCTTCCACATTCTATTGCTCTTGAATCAGTTACATGGAAGTCTACTTTCATACATTTTTTGCCGCCTTCCTTTCCCCATGCTTACCCACTTCGGAAATTCTTTCAATCAAGTGGAATCAATCTGCTTCGAAGTGGGTCCCATGATTGGTAAAAATATGGACCGTCCAGCATTTTAAATTCGCCTTTACCCCACTTCATTGACACATAGATCCTCAGTAGGTGAAGTTCAGGAACCAAGCCATGATCATTGTTAAGTTGATTGAATTTTAACGAGCTTCTGTTAGTTGTGTCTGAAATGGCTGAAATGGCTGAAAAGTAGAAAAAAATTTTAAAAAAAAATTATTTAACAAGCTTTCTTAAATGCGAAAAACATAAGCCAAATCTGCTTTGAGGCTGCGACCTTTGAGCATTCTTCTCACAGCAAAGCAAAGCCTCTAACCAGAAGCAATGTTCACTGAAACCCATACAACTTTGGTTGACTAACTTTTACTTGCAACGCTCTCACGATGATTAGGTGCGCTATGTACTGTTAAATAGAAATTCGTATTGACAGGTGTCATGTAATATCAAAACTCTCTCTCTCACACTTTCTTTCTTTCCTTTGGTGCCAAGCAATATTTAAAGTTAAGGTTCATGACAGATTGGAAATTTTAAAATAAATACAAAGTGATGGCTTTTAACGAAAATTGAAGAAAACCAGCGGATCGGCAAAAAGATTGCGAATTTAAAATCCTCAATTACCTTGTCCCTGCATCTGAGCTCATTGTGGCACTAAAATGCATTTTCTCGTCGCCTTTTTACATCGAGAACTTTTCTAAGGTATCCAATATTAAAATATAAACATTTGCTCTCTCCTCTATCGTCATCACTGACTGCACTTACCAATAATCGTAATACGTCAGTTGTGAATGTTCTGCAAAAACTGAATTAAGTGGCCTAGAGTTTGTGTGTGGTGATTCCCGAAAAAGACCCGAATTCTATCGTAAGGTTTTTTTTTTCGACAGCGCCACCTCTCGCAAATGTCTGACAAGCATCCGAGAGTACAACTGTCATGAAAGAGCTTCTCAGTTAGCCATTTGGGATCGGCATTAAATTGTTGATCCCTTCCATTCGTCCCAAAAATGAAAAAACTCAATTCTGAGAAGCTATTCCTAATGTCCCTTCGGACCTGTTGCGCCAACTATTTTTATTTATTTCCTACCCCCATTGCCAAAATTTCCCTTTTTTTCAGAACAGTTGCTGAATAAATATTTCCAGTGTCCCCACTTGTTTATTTAATCTTAAATATGTACATAATAAATATCAATACACAAATTGAAAATTTATAAGAATAATCAAATTTGTTATGTATCTCCTTTAAGTGGTGCAAATAAGGGAGTGTCCAAAAATACCACTAAAAAGAGAAAATTACTATACTTTATATTTATATCTGTTTTTTATGATTTGGTTTTTTTTTTTAAATCTTCGTTATTAAGTATCACTTATTACGAAACTATTTACGTTTAAAGTCGATGTGTTTGGCACAACCGATGATAGATTGTTGTCAACTTTTTGTTTAATGTTTTAAACGCGTCTTGAATGTTTATACCTGCCCAGCATTTAGGTTCACAATAGCAGGGCAATTTCACTTTACTCGCAATTTTAGAGAAAAAAAAAACTTCCTGTACAGTACAAGTGCTATGGGTTTTAATTCAGAGATTTTGACAGTTAAAGGTCATTAAAAACTGCAGAACGTAAAAACCTTACCAAATATGGAAAGATGAGCAACCTATTGAACGCACTCAGCGGCTGACAACTGTAACACACATTGATGTTGATATATCGCTAATATCAGGTCGAGCCATTAATGCAGTAGCAATGGGGTAAGTAAAAGTGAATCAATACCGTGCTATATAAGCCATGACAACGAACATTAAAAAAATTTAACAACCTTTGAAAAGATATGTGCAGCACAATACCAGGTCTAGGGTCCCATACGGACCAGCTGCGGCAACTCTGTATTTAATTTTATCCTATTTGCACTTCTGCTGTTAAAATTCATAACGCAAATCGTTTAAGTTTTCGGATTTATGTAATGGGGTAGCAGTGCAATTGCGTACAGAAGTTTTCAATATTCTGGTTGTTCGCCTCAAGATGAGAATTTAAGAGAATTATTAAGTGTTAACGCCACAAGCTGGGCACGAGATCCCATAGAACCATATGACCGAGAGAATTTTATGAAGCCAATTTGTGGTTCAAAAACTTCTACGAAACAGTATATTTAATTATTCAGTGAAGTGCGAACATCGTCTGGTTATTTTTAAATTGGTATGGCCGGCGGTGATATTAGTAGACACTACTAAAATAAAAATAAAAATAAAAAATAGTTCTCTAAGTCAAACCCAGCCACCGTTGTCGTCTGAGGCATTGAAATTCATATGTGTGGTTTCAAAACCACGGCGCCTTCTCTAACAAAAAAAATGGAAACCAGCCGCAAACATCAACCCAGACGTGTTCGAATTAGGTTATTTTAAATATGCAGATCAAAAGTCCCTTCGCACAGGTATGCAATCCGCAATGAATAACTAATTAATTTTCTTAAAAAAGAAATATAAACATAAACAATTTGTGCTGTGGTGGCTGGTAATATATCATTTTTTTTCCATTGCTTGAGGAGAAAAGACGTTGACAAGTAAATAATGGCGTACCCAGAAATGAAAGTCATTAAGTATTTATTAAACCAATAACATCATTAATGGATTGATTTCTTTAGTTTTGTGTGGTTGACATTAAGTTTTGCCAGCAATTAATTTTAACTTATCGCTTTCAAATATAGGGTGTCCCATAATTTGCACAAAATCTGAATTTTGCGCCATTTAATAGTACAGTGATGACAAGGGAAAAAAGATAACAAAATATTACTCTATTTTTCCTGACAGCTGTCACAGAAAGAACAACGCATTTTCATTGTTAAGCAATATTTAAAAAATAATAAAATTGCTACATTTCGGATTATTTTCGTACAAAATAACATCAACTGTGAAGAAAATTTTTAAAAATTCAGGGAGACTGGATCAATTTTGTCCTGTCACAAGTCGTTCAACAGAAAACATCGAAGCAGTTCGCGAGAGTATTGCTGACAGTCCAGGAACATTAATTCGGCACCGTAGTCAAGAATTGGTCATTTCGAGAAGCTCTCTACTGTGAATTCTCACGAAAGACTTGAAATTTCATGCTGACAAAATTCAATTGACCTAAGAACTGAAGACTACTGACTTTGCAGCGCGTATTAAGTTCCTTGAATGGATTTTGGAACAGCAACAAGTGGATGCTTATTTTTCCACCTCCAGATCTTGCCATTGGACTGTTGCCTTAGGGATTTTTGAAGTCAAAGGTCTACGCAAATAAGCCCACGACCACGAAATTGGGAGGTGTATTAATGAAATTCAGCCACATTTATGCGAAACGGTCATAGAAAATTTCAATAAAAGAGTACGTACTTGCCAGCAAAAGCCGTGGCGGCCATGTAACCGGTGTGCTGACAATACCTAACCCCAATCTGTATACTCTATGAGTCAATAAAAAATGTAAGCTTTCTAAAAAAAATCTGTATTTTCTATCAAAATTGTGTGTTGCGTGAATTATGGGACACCCTTTATAAGGACTTGTTTCGATTTTTTTTATACAAGTTTAACAATTACAGTTATTTGAAGTATTGCAAATTTAGCCTGAACACTAAAAATGATTATTAGTAGGTATCGCAGCTTATTAAATTTAAGTTGAATGTAAATATATAGAACCTTATTTTTGTCTAAGACTTTAAGAATTTTTTGAACATCGGCTAAATGTAATCGGACGAAAAGTATTTTTTATTAAACAATTTTTTATTGAAAAAAGCGCAGACCAAGTAAAGTCGATTAATATGAATGGGTTGAGTGAAGTCTTTTCGTTCTGAATATGTTTCCAAAATCTTTATACAACCTTAGCTTTCGCTTTCGTATTCTTTAAAACACTCCGCAAAATTTAGACGGGATAGGATATGAGGGCGTGGCATCTTTTACACAAAAAAGACACGAAACACTTACGGCCTTACCAATAATCAACTTTAGTCTGGCAGTTTACGCAAAGACTCCACACTTTCGAAAATCCCTTTACCAATAAACAAATATAGCTGCCAGAATATCGCTTACTGTAGGTTTAAATGTTAATAGTGATATCTCTGGCATTAGCCAAATAAATCCTCCCTTAATGTCATTTTGAAGAGGAGTTTTGGCCAACCACTCAAAATGGCGGCATGGAAATTCGTAATAGGAGCGAATTTAAAAACGAATCGTTCAGCCTGAGCGTTTCTAATTATTATAAACTAATTTTGGTAATTTGCAAATCTTTTCTGATTTTATTCGTTGAGTACAACAATGCAAGTGGTTTTTGAGTCTAGCAAACAAAAATTTGTACAAATGAATGCACACAAATTAAAAATATTGCATTTTATTTTTATTTCTAAACACTTGAAACATATATTTCTATGCTATTCTCTGTTTTATCTTGTTTAACCGGTAGTGCTTGCGTTTTGATTAGTTTTCCTGTTTTGATTTTTAAAGCAATGAATGCATGCTTAGTAAAAAATAAATTTGATATATGTTTGGGATTTTTCCAAGACTTTCTTGAGAGTCGTAGCAAAGATTGGGCAGCTCATACCCGAATACCTACTTTTCTCTGCAATTCTCAGTACCTTAGGCAGCACAGGTAGATATTTGTTTGCAACCAAACCCTCTTTAAAAACAAGTTCATTCCCCGAGAATGAGAATCTCTAATGTTGGTGTGGTGTGAAAAGGTTGACTTCGCGGAAAATATGAATGATATAAGAATTGTCAGCATTCAATAACGCGAAATAATAAATTTAGGAACTTCTGGAGGAATAACAGGTTGTATGTGCGAAGTCATAGATGTGCAAACAGGACAGCTTTCGTGTAGAAAAATGCCCACGGCTTTATATTTTTCGTAAAGAATTTACAATTTTTTTCGGTTTCTTAGTTCTCCGGCTTAAGTACACAATTTGCAAAAGACATAATTGTAGGTACTTATTTTTAAACTTCTATATAGGTACCTACTTTTGCAAGCAATGTTTCGTTGCTTGGCAAACTGAAATTCAATGACGGAAGCGGTAGGTCCTTAAAACGATTATGGCTTCCTACGTGAATTTTCCTATTATTTCTCTTTTCAAAAATATTGACTTGCTAACGATTCATTTGTGATCTTTAGACTACCGTAAAGCGTTGATTTGCATCATCAGCCTAGCAATAAATCAAAGCATTTTAATAAACTGTGTTCTGTTTATTGAATAATTTGAAAGAGACGGATATTTTGTGCATTTCCTATTTTGTGTTTTGCTTATAATAAGCTTCAAAAGGCTTTTGAAAGATTTTTGTTGGCCAAATTAATTTGCTATTTGTATATTCCTTTTTTTAAGAATAAAATCCTCGTTGTGAAATAAACCATTGACCTTGTTTTTCACGAAATGAAATTTGAATTCTGCGATGACAAAGAATGTAATAGATTCTAAGAAAGTTGTCACACTAGCAAATGTGGAGGTCTAATTGTTTATTGGTACCGTTTCACCAATGGTGAACATTTTTACTTAAGCTGGCAACCAGCTAATCGTCCACATGAGTGTTTGATTATAAGTAAGGCCGTTAATCTTGGCATTTGCGGCTTCTGTGCCTAAGATATTTGGAAAATGTAGATTGCATTAACGTTTGGCAAATGTGTCCGGTATTGTAAAATGGGTCGTGGTTACTGCCACCAATTTAAATAATGGGTCCCCATCAGCTTTGTTATGCGGAGTTAAACTTGAAATACAAAATTTCATTGAAAAAGAAAAATTAAAAACAACGGCTAAGCAGAATTCGTTCCCATCCAATTCAGTTCAATGTTTCCTACTTAGATGCGGTTGAATTTAAAGCGATAGCACTTTCTAATTTAGTTTTTATTGTTTAAAAGTAGCAATTTAATTTAATTTACGCAAAGGCGAGTCATATTGTTACAAGAAAATGGGCCGCATTGGCGATAAGTTATTTCATTAATTTGATGCAACTCTATTTTTTCGTCTGTAAGTGTTATAACTGAACATTTGCAACACTGGACAACAGCTAGTTCTGAGTAAAACAGTAACTTTTTCTAAACAATCAGCCTAAAAGTTTTCAGGGTTTTTGTGTAAAATGTAATAAATTCCTATAAGCGGACGTCTTTGAAATGTTGTTTGCCAATATGGAAAATGTGACATAAGATTAAATCACCATTACGATTGTACTGAACTCGCTAAAAGGCATCAGCAAAATAAAACAAATCAGATTAATGCCCAATAAAACAGTTCACAGTCACATGGTGATGAAGTGGTATAAACTGGTATATTTCATTGTGTCACTTGACTCTTTCTTACTCTTAATCAACGTTCTCCTAGTTCTCGCTCGCTGAAGCAGAATGGCGCTGTAGGCACTAGCATTGTCACCAACACATCACAAGACAGGTGTCAATATACGAACTGCAGCTCCTGTCACGTCAACTTTGGATAAAAATGTTCATCATGCTGGAAAGAATAAAAAAAAACGTAATTCTTGCATTTTTGTTTAGACGACTCAACTTTATAAAGTAAAAAAAAAATACTGATAAAAATGTGCAATAAAACACTTAAAGAGTACCCACCTGCACCCCCACATCGCACTAGAGGCCCCAAATAAAATGCAATTTAAAAAACCCACTAACCTCGACGTCTCCCCAAGACGTATCTATTCAACGTACGTGATTTAATTAACGATATGATTCACCTTGCGGACCCAATACAAACCGCATAAGAAGCTTCATTTTTTTGCATCGAATTCTGATGGTACAACTTAGAATAAAAACAGAAGAGAGAGAAAAAAAACCTCCGCAAAATGGAAGATTTTAAATTGCTTTCATCCTATCGCCAGGACTCACCTTTGAGATTCAAAGAGATTGAACGAGAACGCTGGCACGACGAGTCCATTTGAAACCACACAGAGCAACTGTCTAGAACTCTTAGCAGAACCAATGAGATCCAAGATTGCTTCTTACTGCATCTACCTACCTCTGATGAAAGAAAACAATCTTCTCAGCTGTATCTGTCGTGATACGACTCTACGATGGGTATTCCATTCAAGTCCTGCATGCGGATTTGCCTTTTAGAAATATGACGAGCGTTAATCAAAAGCAGATACATGTGCTCCGTATAATGCACCACCATCCATGCATGGCAAATGCAAGCAACCCCCTCCCCAATCAATCAAAAGTGCTCATGCAAACTTCCAAATCGCCGACATTTGTCTCGACCTATTGACGAATGGTGTACATATTTTGTTTTTGCCGACCCAGCAAGAACAACCACTGACAGCTGGAGTAGTACTACTCACTTGTGTGTCGTATGTAGTGAAACATAATGTGAACGCAATGGTTTCTGCGTTTGAAAGCTTATAGCCAGAAGTGTGTTTTCATCGAAAGTGTGATAATAACCGTGAATAATGAGGGGTTGGAACGTCTAACGGTCTTCGATATATTAAATAATATAAATCACTGTGTAAACTAGGAAGTTCTGCATTGGGGATGACAGCGATCACCATGTTTGTGTATGGGGTGGTAGATTGTGGGTGGCTTTCGAAAAATTCTCAATAAAGCCCGCTTTGTGTGTGTGATAATCGGGGATTTGTGAAACCACACTGGCTGGACACCGGTGACAGATATGCGTCTTAAGTGCTATTGATTGGTTCGAAATGTTTTTCAAATTGTCTCGCATTTTCTGCTCACACAGTCGTAGGTATATGTAGGTCAGGTGCATTTTAACACGATTAGCAACCGATGTTGGAGGGAGGTTTTGTCGGAGTTATTTACTTTGTTTGCGCATAATGAATTGGGAACTGTACTTCTGTTTGAGGTGAATTCTGGCTGATGTATAATTGTGGACCTTAATGATAGCGATGTATTCTTGCCAAGGATTTAGGAAGAATTTTTACTGAAATAGGGAATGTAAGCGAAATACAAGAGGTAATAGAATACTGCACGATCATCTGGAGCCGGTGAAATCATGGACAAAACGGTTCATTTCTGAACGTTTTTTCTTCTCAAATCAGAGCGTAGTACACTCAGAAAAAAAAAAATGTTAATGCCAACAATTTTCGTTGTTTAAAATTAACCCAAATATGAAAATATAAAAATGATTTAAGAATGAAGTTGCTGGCAATGATGTAATAAAATACTTATGGAGAGTATATTAATTTTACGCTGACAACCTGATTCTGGAAAACATAAAAACGAGTTCTTAACAAAAATAATATTTGAACCAAGAACTTTTAAGTTAAAATTTTTTAAGAATCTCAAAATTCTTCGCTTAAAACAATCTTCCTTTTTTCTTAGTGTAGGTTTCCATATTGTTATAATGCGCCTCTGGTGTGGTTTCATGATGGTTAGGAAGTCTTAATTTCCAGCAAGAGGTCATTGCGGCTCTATAATCCTCCTTCCAATCGCTGCAACGAAATAAAACTCTTGACTCCGTTTTAATTATACGAACAAGTTTATTTAAATTAAAAAAAGATGTTTAAAAAGTCCAAGAATTTCCGCAAGCATCTCCAATTGCCAAACTTTTTCCAGGACCTGACGCGGAAAAAGATCCGTACCGCAACAGAAACAAAACGAAAAATTCCACCAGACAATGTGGTCCTCTCCTTTTCTATGTCTATTTCATATTTTGTTTTGTGTATCGACGTTGCCAGATTGCTGATCGTAGTTTTACAGAATTTGACACAAGACCTTTCAAATTCTTAAAAATTTACCAACAGATTTCATTGGTAGGCTAGCAAGCCTAACAGAACTTTTCAATGTAAAGCTAATTCTGTACAACTCTACTTACAATACAAAATTTGTAATATTTCATAACATTTTAGTAGCCCAGCTTACAGGCGATTCGCATTTCATTCGCGGACAAGTTCATCTGAAAATCCCAGCCGACATATGCCTCATACGAAATATTTGTCGTCGGTGCGGAGCAGATTGCAATGTCACCCACCATTTGCTTAAACTCATACGCTTAGAACAAGGTATTTACAACTCTCTAGACATCTAGATGATATATATACGAATGCATAGGGGAAGATTGCGCAAACTTCTTTGCGAGTGTTATGCAAATTTACGGAGGTAGTGTTTTCTTTATAAAGAACTAGCAGGTACCCGCGACTTCGTCTGTGTAGGATTAGTACTTCGAGTAACTCAATTAGAATATTTATATCAACAACATATCGGGTCCAAAACTATCCTATCTTTCAAGCCAACCAATCAGACCCACACATTTAAATTCATTGGTAAAATACGCGGCAAATGTACTTATTTCTTACCAAAAGTTTAGATTCCTATGATGAATCTTACTATCCCTACCTTGAGAAATAATTGGTTCGTCATTTATACTTGCATCCCCAACTTCATCACCTTCACGTGTTGTTTTCGTGACAAAATGTAGCCAATGTCAATCTCAGAGGTCTCAATTATCTACTCCTGTACCGAAATTTATAAATTTTAGTTTTGCGGTCGTTTTAAGGTAAAAATCTTACTTTCGCATTTATAATATTAAAATTATATCAAGGCTACCTTGAATTTTCTGTGCAAAATATGACAACTGACAACAAAACTATGTTTTGAAATAACAAAATGATGCCAAATTTGTATAGCTATTTTGCGATCACCTTGCATAGAAGGAGAATGATGTGACTATCACAAAAGTGACTATCACCTATAACCTTACGGGATTCCACTCCGGGTCTGTTAAGTAATACACACACACAAAATGAAGTTAAGTGGATCCCAAATGTTTTGTTCGTAAACTAACAAACTAAATATTAATAGACTGTCAGGTCCAGCGCTCCTACCCAATTATTCCGCAAATTTTGAAAATAAAATTCTCTCTTAGTTTGTGCTGTGAAGTCAGCGGTTCCGCACAGCAAAACAGTAGTTCCGGAAATTACCTATTACAAACAACCATTACATCTTTATATAATAGGCCTTTTTTATTAGGCTCACGTGATCTATATAGATCAATGATCTATGATCAATGAAATTTCCACGGCTTACAAAAATAGTACGAGATCAAACTTTTGTTGAAAACCATGGAAATCAATGATCTATATAGATCATGGGCGCATAATAAAAAAGGCCTAATAGTGTGATAACTGTTTGATCACAAAATGTAAATTTATGTTAAAGTAGAGCCAACTTTAAGTAAAAAATCCTAAACTACCTTCTGCGTTTATTTTCAAGTTCTTCAGAATTTTTCTTTTCCTCAAGAGGAAGCACTGTTTCTTCCAAAACTACCGGTATCCCGCTACTGAATCTTAGTTGTCAGGCACAATCGACATCAGATTTTCAAAGGACGTGTTTCATAAAATGTCCAGTCTGTTGTTAGGCTGACTGCCAATGATTGTAGATATCTAGCAGAAGCAGGTTGTGGATAGCCTCAAGTCCGACGGTTGGACTTGTACGCTGGTAACGTCGATGCAAGCTTGAAATTTCATCCCGATCCACTATCTGTTGGAACGGCTTCCATAACTAGTCATAACATAGATGGGAACATGCGTTGCGTTAAAGATGACCAAATCACCGACCAATGGACCGTAGCATTCGATGAAGGAGCTACTCTATTGATTGCCTTATATTATATCTGCGAGTCTCAAGCTGCCTACTTGTTTCCACAATCTGAATGTAAAAAAAAGTTCAAACAAATACCAAATTTAAGACTGAAAGCTTCGGTCTTCGGACGTCGGTCCTCGCGCTATTAGAATGACCTAGTTCTCGCCTTATTACACGCAAGTCTAACCAATCCTTCCCAATACTGGTTCTTTCATCGCTCATAGGTGTGGCCATAAGTCAGTCTACCTGTTTCATTTGGACTGCCCTAACACGCAGATGGCATAAGACAGGCGTTTCTGAATAAAATGAACCGCAATCCGGGGGCCAAAGTCTGAAAACCAATTTGCTTTGCTGAGTGGAGACCAATTTTATGTCGTACTTTATTACTTAGGTGCGGTGCTACAGTCCTGGGTAAATCTGGACCTCAACCAATACGCTTCTCCAGTTAGCGCGATTTGTTTCTAACAGCCTCCAGTTGCGCACTCCAAGTTGGTTGTGGTCCTCTTTCACTTGCGCCCGCCACGTAATGCGAGGTCTTCCTCTACTTTGTTGTCCCTCCAAGTTGGAATAAGGCTCTTCGGTCCAGAGCCATCCATTATCAACCCATCTTAGACGAATGATGCGTACTTTTCTAAACAGGTCGGTGTCGCTGTACAGCTTGCAGAGTTTGCTGTTAAATCTTCTCCTCCAAAGCCCGTCAGAGCAAACGGGACAGAAAATCATTGAAAGAATTTTGCATTCGAAGTGACCAAGAAGATCTTAATCCGTCTTTGACGACTTTGTTTCTAGTGTTTTTTTTATGTTACAGCCTCCCCACAGAGATCCAAGTCTTTTCGAGTCAGCTTAAGATGTTCCTCCTGCCTAAGTCGGTGTTGTTGTCGTAAAATGGTAAGTCCCGATTGCTGCAAGGACTTTGGTAATGACTTGTGGTAAATCTGGCCGGTTGCCGTTCGAGACGAGCCGACCACCAGATTCTCGCGAACTGCTATACTCTGACCTCGCCAAATCCGAGGCTTGCTTATTTCGTTTTTCATCTCAAGGCTGTGCGGTTCTTAAAACGCATGTTGTGGCAAATTTGTTGTTCCACATAAGTGTGAGCCTGGTCTTTTAAAAATAATTTGTACGCATCGCAGCTCAGGTTCCCTATGACTTGACTTCAACTTGGACACATAAAGGAAGAGTGCTGGAATTTCTTGTCATTTTTGAGGGGTTTTCAACTGTAGCTTGTTGTAAATGAAGTTGTGGTCGGAACTGTCACCAAATTTGTGTCGAAGAAGTGCACTTCTCTCCCGAATCAAATAAAATCATTCCCAATGCAGGAAACCCATTCATAGCCAACCATAACCGCTTACAGCTGCATAAGGAAAAACATGCTATTCACACAAACTTACTCCGAAGTCCGTATCCACCACATATGGCGCAGCAGATGCGCTAGAGCAAACACACGTGAAACCGAAAAAGAACAACTCACACCGCTGGCTCTGGAGCCAAAACCGTAAACGCGGGGGCGGCACAATTCCGCGCGCGCAAAAAAGTAAATAACACACAAATGAACAAGATCTTCAATGAAACTGGTAGAATGACAGAGGACGTGATAAACGGACCAAAAGTCAAACATTTCGGTGGTCAATAAAAAAAACAAAAAAAGATGAATCGTATAAGCGAAGCAAACTAGAGAAATATTGAATGCGCACCCTCGTCGCAGTATACTCGCATGGACGTCATAGTCGTCGACTCATTGATGGAAGCGCCCCAAAAATAACTCTCGCTTCCATATTTGTTTATCTGCGCGCGTAACACGAATAATGAAAACAATCGCGCACCCAAAAAGAGATTTATCCGATGGATTTGGTTGTGGACGGCTCATCTAGCAGCTCACCTCTCTCGGGCACATAAACATCCAATTAAAATCCGCCAAAATAAAACCACGTTTGGGATAATAAAAAATTTAATTAATTTAAATCAAAGGGGAATGTTCGTCATGGATCAAGGGAGATCTCAGAGATCATCGTCTCTCTGTGCCGTAGTTCACAGCCACAAACCGAAAATAATTGCAAGTGGGTAATTTTGGTTAATTAACATTTTTCAAATTCCCCGAGATGAGTTTACTTATGGGAGATGGGTGTGTAAACAGGAGGAAGGAAGCTTAATTCAAGTTCAGTGTCCAAGGGGAAATTCTGGAGTTCGGTTCGGTGAAGCAATGGTCGACCTTGACTTGTCAATAGGGGAGCAGGGAGAAAGGTGGATGACAAAAGAAATGACGCTGATAGATAGGACGGTTCTTAATCTGTGTACAAATTTGCTGGTACTTATCTTAGACACAACGTCCAGAAAATAAGTGCGGTTTATGTACATGCTTATTTATATATTTTATATCCAAACCAACTGCGTTTGAACAGATAAACATCTAGCACACAGTTGGAGGGTTAACCTCACCAAGCTGCCAATAGAGAGACGTACCCAAGAAACAAGAACAAAATTGGTCTAGTGGGTTCGGACGGACAAAAGCGAATCTAATAAGGTTCCGTTTTTTTCCCCTTTGGGTACGGAACCTTTAAAAAGACAAAGAGCCTGTTAACTTCCACTGTGGCTTACTACGATTCAGTGAACAAACTTTAAGCAATTACTGCCGGTAAACTCCGATGCAGGAAGACGCGGAGAGACCTTGACCTTGCCCTTTCTGTGCCACTACTGCCCAAGCCTCCGCCAATCGACATCACCACTTCGAATTTTGGTAGGAGTTTACCGGCAGTAATTGCGTAAAGTTTGCTCACGTTATGTCAAAAAAAATATTCCCCCCACCTTGTTGATTCCAGGTTTTTCATACATTTTCCATATCTGTGATAGATTAGTCCGCCTGTTCAGCGCTTTTGGTAGATCCCTACCTTGTTAGGTTACCAGCAGTTTCATAACTCTGTAGATCCTCGTTTCCAAAGACCCAGCTGAGTCTTACATTGCGTAGAAGAACCTTCAGACCTTCGCGACAACCTTTACAACCTAGAGCCTTATTTCGAAAGAATTTTTAGCTTTGATTGCAACTTGACTGTCAATGGAAATAATAAAATGATTGCGTTCTATTGCCATGGGCAGCCTCTGCCACCTCTGTGATCGGGGAGTCAAGCTTTAGTGCTTCGGAAAACACTTTATATCCGACGTTTGTGATTTAGAGTCTCATAGAGTTAGGTCTTCCTTTAGCACCTTGGCATATCATACTAGTCGGGTCAGGCGCAACTCATCCCCAGCGAAATTTCGCACCTAGCGCCATCTACATCTCAACTCCACAACTAAAGTCCAATAATCGCATCACTCACCTTTAGTGGATAATGCTTTATGTTTGTTGTACCTGAAAGCATTTATAAGATTTCAAGACTGTAAATATTTAATTAATTCAAATCTGAAGCGAATTTTTTACTTTTATTTTCTCAAATTCTAAAAGTCAAATATTTTTCTCAAGAAACTTGTCTTATCTTTTGTGAATAAAAAAGATATTCATCCATTCAAGTGCGTAAGTATATTCATATGTGACTAAACCTGCCTTTGTAGCTCCTACTCTATTTCACAAAATGGTTTCCAAAAACAATTAAGCACCACCAACTTCGAACACAAATTGTCTTGTAACGTGGTAACACTTGTTTCCCACATTAAATACCATAGACTACAATCCAAGCGATAAGAGTGAGTAGTGAGAAGGTAAGTGTCCAGTTGCAGAGTTGAGTGTAGATGTCGCTAGGTGCAGGGGATGAGATGCGATGACCCCATATGAGTCGTATTTAAATGTACCGTAAGGTGGCACCACTCCTTGAGTTTAAGTTTATTCAACCGTTCTTATTAGACAGGAGCGATACCCAATGCACCAACTTGTCTATCAAATCTTTCAACCTTTCGTAGTAAGACTTTGCACCACGAACTGTCGAACACACCCGCGGTGACAGGATCTAGTCTCATGTCGATCATGGTGAGAAAACAACGAACTGGTGTGAGTTTTATGACGTCAAGGCGTACATGACTGATGTGATTATTATTGTCAATAGGCACAGCTAGTTAAGTTAGGTTAGGTTTTTAAACTTTCTTGCGGCGGAACTGCTTGGTGTATTGATGAATTCACCAGATGGAGAGGTTTCACTGTAGAGCGGATGGTCAACGATGACGAGTAGCTGTAGCTAAAGTAAGCACGATGCGTGTTCTTTAATTTGTTAGAGCTTCTGTTTTTTAGTCCAAGGATGTTAGACATAGAAATGGCTATCAAGCGAGACTGCGTATCAACGACCTGCCTTCGGGTGTATGCCTGCAAAATTGTAGATAGCGAAAAAAGCGTTGTCCATCTTAGATGCTGTAGTGAGGCTCTGCTAAATTAAGGTTCCAAAAAAATAAGCCACCGGATATTTTGTACCACCCATTGCCCACCGCTTGTAAATCCAGCAGTGGGCAACGTTTTCATTGTTGTTTTTAGAGAACAGCCTCGAGATCGCTTTTTGGCTTTCTTCAGACAGCTTGTTAGTGGGGCTTGACCTCGAACCATGAAGAACAAAACGGCGGTTATAATTTGCCATGCCCCAAGAAACAGTGAAGCTCCGAGATAGAAAACGAGGGAACTTTGTCTAGCGGTGGAGAGAATACTCATATTTGCTGACGGTGTAGCGCCGATAAATTACCCGAAATGGTCACTTACACTACACTAAAAGGTAAAATGCGAGTAGTGTTAAATCCTGAAATCTGTCGGTTTTTGTAAAGATCTTCGTTTTAGGCGAAAACCATCAAGTCATCGATGTAGCTTAGCGCAAAACGAACGTCTTAAAAAGGTTGTCCTCTGAAACTTCTGTTTAGATCAGGTGGCATTTCAAACAATTCAGCAATCTCAAAAGGTGTATTGCGATTGAAAAAAAGTTGTCTTGGTTTAATCCTTTCTTCATGACATCTTTTAACTGCCAAAAGAGGCCTTTTAGGGAAAACCTTCACAGAAGTGTGTTTTAATATTTTTATTTTAAATTGCTCTACTTTGCTTATTCTTCGCAGAGGAAGTCGCATTTGTACTTTTTTTTTATGATTGTGCCTTTTTATCCATTTTTTATACCCTCCACAGGAAGGTATATTCACTGTCTGTCTGTTGAAAGCACGATAGCGCGCAAAGGAATTGACACAGGCGAATGAAATTTGGTGAAAGGACTTCCTTCTATCTTCGTCAGGTTGGTATTGAAAATGGGCTATTTCGGTCAAGTAGTTCTGGTACCTCCTATTCTCGATTATTGTACCTATTAAATTGAAAATTGTACCTGTGCCTACTCGCCTTACTTTTACCCATACACACTCAGCTATCAGTATTTTTCTCTGAGAATTGCATCAGCAAAAACCTCCAGTACACCATTTACTGCGCTAAAATTTCATTATTTGACTGTATTTGTGCACCCTCGCACTTTTGCTATATATTGACATTTAGTGTTTAATGATGAGTTGAACCTATGGCGTTTTTTATTGGTGTTATTATGTTGAATTGTGCATCCAAATTAAAGAAAGATTTGACTTTTTAGACGAAAAACGTAAGGTATTAAAATATGTAAATCCTAGAAATCAAATTGCTGGAACAGTCACGGGTCTTATTAGGTATTTTATGCAAAACCCAACGAACATAGAACTGCTCAATGTTGAGTGGATAAAATTGATAGGCGAACGGAATATAATAGAAAGTTTCACAACTGATGACATTGTGCCACAGTGGATTTTAATTCAAAATTAAAATTTACATTCAAACACCTTTGTTCATCATACATGTTACAACTTTGTTGTTTACCTCATAGTACCGCAGCTGCTGAACGTAGATTTTCACATCTAAAAAACATAAAAAAATGGAAAAAAAAAACAAACTAAATACCGTAACTGTTCACAACATCTTAGTTGCCAAGGAACTTCTGGGGAACAGGGCAGATTTTATTCCCCCGGAATTGTTGGTAAAATATGCTTTAAAATATAAATTTACAGTTGCCATACGAAGCAATAATTTGGTTTGTTTTGAACGACAAATGTGATTTATAAAAATAATTTAAATCAATAATAAGAAATGACTGATTTATGTTTATTTTATTGTGTTTTGTATTACTATTTAATTGGTATATATAAGTGAATTATTTACCATGGGCAATTTAGTTTTTTACCACTTGTCTACCTTTTTAAGGCTATCTACCACCGCTTCGCTTTTCTCAAGTCCCATCACTGCCCATGTGTCTCTCTGTCTGTTGTTCAATGTAATTACGTACTACCTCACATAACTAAATCTTTGCATGACTTGTATGCAGTGGAGGGTATCAAAGCATCGGCCAGGACGATGATAACACTTTTATTTGTTTTTCCTAGTTGTTGCTTCTTATTGAATTTCAGTTTTGGTGGCCGACTTTATATTCAATGGTCTCCGGAACTTGTGTGACGTCTATTTCACATTTATACGCTCCACATGAATGTAGGAAATATTCACGTTTGAGGTTCAATTTGTGTAACATTTGCCGCTTGTAAGTATACTACGCGAGACATACTCGTAACAGCAAACACGTACATGGCGGAGTTTTGTACTAACAATTCCGCCACTAGTGGCCGGAAATGCCTACGTCACAATGGACGTTTCTAAACTTTCGGATGTCAAATTTTCAGTCTTTTGTTATTTAGTATTTCTTTTATTCGTCTCCTTTTTAACTGATGTCTCAAAAGCATGCGAAGTTTTAATAGATCTTTCGTTTTTTTTTTCAGGATTTCAAACAACTTTGAGTCGGATTGCATTTACAACTTTCAAGAATTTTTCAGTGGGGTAAGTGATTTTCTTTTAGCAGTTTGTATTGCATATTTTTAACTTGAACTTGAAAGTAAGAATTTGAACTTAAATTGCATTCCCTTCATACCGAAGTCCTTCAAATCAATTCTTCGCCAACCCTCCCTTCACTTGGTAACATTCTTAAGGTTATGGTGCATGCAGCATCAAAATCATACCATCTTCTTCGCAAGCAGTTCACATGTGGTACATGACATGTTCGTCCCTCTCAACAAAACGTATTGCCTGCTTAAATCTCCTTTCCAAGTGCCTATACTTCTTCTGCCTCGGTAAGAAACAAATAGCTTATCATTTATTCTCGAAATCAACTCGACAACTTCCAGGTCCCACCGCCAACGAATTCAAATAAATACGAGTTTGTGTAGTGCCTACCTACATTCTAATGGAGAGGAAATATCCTTAAACCCTCATGTCTATATGGACTGCGAAAAATTCAAACACACACACATCTCATAAACTCTTATTTTTTAATACACTCTCGTCATATATTTATGTCTCCTAATATCCAGATTAAGTCCCTCCAGTCTGCACGTCCTTTCGTATGGCACTGCGAGGCTGATATCACAAGGGACAGCTTCCTTATGTAGCCCATCTCTTTGAGGGTGGAGAATTTATATACCTCTGCTCGTCCGAAGAGCCGTCGAAGCATTTATCTTGGGATTTATGGCCAAGTCAATAGGTAAACATTTTAGTCTCGGCCAACCCATATGTGCCATACCTATGTCTGTGTATATTCAATCTGGTACAGCCCTACCGTCGCATAATTTATTGCATATCCATGCGAACGTAATAGATTTCTCATAATAAGTTAGACTTATGGGTTGCTGGAGCGTGCGGCAGCTCAGCACGCACCCGGATACAGGGAGGTTCTCGGGATTAAATTTGTTCGACATTCACCCAGTTTCTTCGAGAAAAAAACAGCCGAAGTGGAAATATTTCAAGTAAACAAACCTGTCGGAAAATTTCAAAAAAAAAACTAAAACTATTACAGCCCCCTTTGTCAAGTTGTCCCAAAAAAAAAACGGCAGAATAAAACGTTCTCTAAATAAAACATCGCAAAAGTGGATGTTTTCTGCGTCGCTTTTATATTTTATATTTTTTTATTTTTTAGTTCGCGTTGTTCACGCCCCAACAACACTCGTATCTAAGGCAGTGACAGTGATCTTGTTAAAGTCTCGATCTAAAGACACAAGAGCGAAAAATAATCCTCTTGTTTTTCCTATTATGTGTTTCATCTTTTTATGCTGGCCCCTTCTCCGTGCTCATCAGGAAGTTTGTGACTTTTTCAATTAAGTATTTCAGCGATGTTGTTGGGGTTAAAAATACGCGAAGAGAACACGTGAGAAAATACAGTAGCTATGAGCAGATTTGAGTCTTTAAAAACAGAAATAGTGCTAAACTATTCAAATAATCTTGTCCGCTGACAATGTTGCTGGGCAAACCCCTCAGAGGAATTTTAATATTATTTTTTATTTTGTTTTTAATGAGATGGTATTTATGCTTCCTCTCTCTCTCTCAATTTTGTAATTTTTTGACAGACACAGACAGTTAGCTCTTTTTGAAATATTTTTTTTTGCAACAGATTTGAATGCAAAAAAAGTTTTTTTTTAAGTGAAAGTAGTCACACACCAGTGACAGCTATCTGAGTTTTGCCAACGCTGTAAATGCCCGCGCTCTATTGACCGATAGATAGCTACCCGCCCAGCACGTCAAATTTAGGTCAATATTCATATAAAAAAAATTGTAAGATGTCAATTTTTTGAAATAGAGTTTGAAGTTTGACATCCATTTGACGTGTCGCTTGTCATCTAGCGGCCAATTGAACTCGACTAATGTTATCGGCTTATAAAAGTAATTATTGTGCGGAGTTTTGAAAAGCATTAAAATTTTGCACAACTTCCTTAAATGGATCGGTGGTTAGTGCTCTGAAATACAGAGCGAGGGGATTCATGTTCGATCCGAGAGAATAATTGTCCTGGAAGAGGTTCTCAATTTAGCCATTCCGGTTCGGACTCGAGAAAGAATTGTAAGTCCCTTCCCAAAGATAAAGGCCAACTATTTTTTTTAAAAGTCGCATGACAGTCGCATACGGCTCTGACAGATTGTTTCCGACTTTATTGGATCAGTGAGCATTCCCCATCGTCATTCTTTAGAAATTGGAAGGGTTGGCTAAAACTAGACAGGGCTTTAAATATTTTTTTAAAGTTGGCGCAACCGGTCCGTAGGGACCCTAGGCCGTCTAGCTTCTCAGAACCGTTCGTTTAGTTTGAGTTTTTAATTTTTTCGGACGAATATAAGTGATTTACAATTTTAAACCGAGTCTAATACTACGTTTCCACCGGACACTCATTGCGAGACTTAGGGCAAGAGAGTACAAAAAAATCCTGAGGTGTTTCCACTAAAAAAAAAACAAGATTAATTTGACGTTTGAACAGATGTTGTCAACTACTGTCGAATCGAACAACCCAAAATTGTGATAATTAAAAAAATAAAAATATAAATTGAAAAGTTTAAAGTAATAAAACATGAATTCCAGAAATCTTAAAATATTATTGGCTTAATTCTACAAAATAAAATGAAAGTTTTGATGGTTGCATTGGCTAGGAGAAGTCTCTCAGAAATAAATTCGTTTTTTTTTTTATGACACAATGTCAAATACAGCTCTGTTTGCTTTGTATTTTTGACATCTCGAGCTGTGGAATGTGTGTTCACAAACCGGACTGTACATGCAAACCTGGTTGATAATCGAGATTTATTTATAATCTCCCTTTTCATGAGATTAGCTTTTGTATGATAAATCCCGAGATTTATGCGGGATTTACAGAAATTTTTCAAAATCGAAATGTTTTTTCGGGGATTGGACTTTAGACTCCTCGCTAAGCTACTGCTCCTACTTTATAAAATCCTTATTGGGCAGCTCTGAAATCAACCAACCGATCTAAGGTTTCAATCAGAAGTTCTTAGGCTATCTCCAGAATCAGCTGTAGTGTGAATATTTGGTCCGTTGTGCACTTACATGGCCTAAAACCGCAGTAGTAGGGACCAATACATTCAGTTGATTGATAAATGGGTTATGGTTTTCCCACTGCACTCCAGATAGGATTTTGTAAGCTGTCTAGGAGACTAAATGCCTTCTGATGGCCCCTTTCATGCGAATCGGTTACCAAGCCTGGGTTTCCATTTATCCACCTTGATAATAAGTTGGTACCCAAATACAATACTTTCCACGTCGATCGCTGGCTGCCGTTCGGTGGTAGGCCGTCTGGTTCAGCGGTCTTATTAGACATGGGAATAGATATTGAAAGCTTCAACTCGTTGAAGTCTTGGCTTTCACCGTTTATTTTGGATAGTAAGTCCAGCTTGACAGCGGAATTTTTATCTTCTTCGCCGCTTGACCGTCCGCAGAAGTTGTTTTCAATACTCTAAGCCCCATACTGTAGGTCTAGTCAAAAGATTCCTTGCTAATCACGATAGATCTCTGTTTGGATCGTGTTACCGTGACAACTTCTTTCTATTTTTATTTATTTACAACTTAGCAAATTTGTTCCAAAAGATTCAATTGCCTGAATTAATTGCGCGCTTCTCGTGCTGTTTCTTTTTCCCTGTGGTTTTTTGATTGTTGAGCATCTTTTTACTCGCCAATAGGCCAAAAACCAAACGACATATTATTCCGACCTAGAAGAGCTAACGAGCAGCTCTTCTGCTCTTTAGAACCACTTTGTAGGCGAATTATTTTGCGGCACGTGTTTTCCCGCCCTCTTCATCGAACAAGAGATTTCGAGGGTGCGGTCGCTTGAAACCTAGTACATCAGTGGCGGCGCTTTTGGCTTCGATGCAACTGGTCCTTGGCACTTGATGCTGGCTGTACATAGAACTTTTCCACAGGCAGAGGGATACGTGATTGGCAAAGCCTCTGGCGGTTCGTTATCAACATTTTTTGAAGTGATTTTCGTCTGAGATATAAATGGACCCAGTCAATATGGGCAACACGGAATTTACCGGGACCTAACATACTTGCGTCGATCAAACCTGATCAATTTGGCTGACAAAAACCCAGCAAACCACGCACTTAACTAGACAAAGTCACATTCACTTGCCGCCTTGCAAAGCGTACTTGCATTCACCAAGCAAACCCTCCAAGTCCCTTCATAGAACCACCTCTATGTCAAACCCCATAAATCTGCCGACAAAATTAGCTCTACTCTAGATACACTTGCTAATTGAAACCAAGTGCACGAAGTTTGAAAAAAAATAAAAAATAACCAAATCCACACATGCATAGCATTAACCCACCCAATTGCATATTCTATGAACAAACTGCGTACAACCCAAAAACGAACAAGTAAATTATACCCAAGAGTGGTACAAGGCAAAGCAATTGTCTGCTCACCACCGCTTTCGACTAAACATAAAACACCGACCGACAAACAAACACATTCTAAACGAAACAGTACACAAAACGACGGTCGAGCGCGATGCGCATACGTCTTGTCTTGAATAAGAAAACAAGATCGAAGAAGAAAACTCGACGAAAATAAGAATTCTTTTCTCTTTGCCTTCTTGTTTTTTTTTTTTTTTTGTTTTTGTGTCTTATTTTCAAATTGAACAATTTATTTTCGGATACGGAGCCACCCCAAACTGTGGCCGCTCGCTCAGTTGTTCCGCAAATGAGACGTCGAACGGACTCATTTCTCTAAGAAAATACATACCGCGCCGCGGACGCCACTGTGCTGTTCTAAATCTCGTCCGATTTTCATCTACAAAACAAATTTGTTTCTACCCCCCAAAGGGAAAAAGAGACACCGCCGCCCGTGCTGCATCTACATAGCAAAGTAAGACCAAACGAAGGCTAACACCAAATCTGTTCCGGGTTAAGGAATTTTATTCGAATTTTCGGGAATAACACGAGTGCGTTTTCTTGGATACTTCTTCTAATACGAGATCGACCGCAAAGAACGATCAGTGACCGTCAGGTGATTCATGGGACACCTATGCCCAGTCGCAATTTTTTGTTTATTACTTTACCTGCGCCGGACTCGAAAAGGTACACCACAAAACGCACAACAACAAAAAAAAAATAACAAACGTCGTTACTCGTTAACTTGGTCACACTTACGTGCCATGCCTGTGGAATGAGAAGAGCGAGAGAAAAAAAAGTGTCTTTGTTTTCTAAAAATGTGCAACTTCCCCCCTTCCAGTGTGATGTGCCCACTTGAACGACCTCTCGGATAGTGAAGCGCCTTTTTCGCATTTTATTCAAATTGGCATGGGAATAATTTTTTTTTTTGGAAATATTTTCTAAAATTGTGCGCGAAACCAAATCTCCAGTGGGTGTCCTTAAAAAACAGAACGCACGCAAAAAAAAATGTTTAATTAAAAATTTCCTAAGAAAAGAAAACTTAACGCGCGTCACGGGCTAATAAATTTGAAAACGCTTCGCCTTGAGTTTGCAAAATAATTTATGGAAATGTTTGCAATAAAATGAATAAAATGTATTGAGTGGTTCTCTACGGGAGAAGTCGGGGAAAATTGGGTCACTGAGGATAGGTTGTTGTGGTGGGTCGGTCCATCGGCAAGCCGATGGGATTTGGATGGAACAATTCCTGATGGATGGTGACTTAAGTGGGTCGATTGCTTGAAATGGGGCCAGCGATCGGCACGATGTGCTTTATTCAACGTTTTTCTATCAATTAAATAAAGATGGGATCATGAAGTCATGTTTAAGTCATACGCGTACCACTTATCTACAATTTTTCCTTTGGACATGTCCTCCACAATCGCTAAGAGTTGCGGTCTTTGAGCGGTAGTACATCACCTTAGCACCTGTCCCTGTGCAATAATTCAAGTCGGATTGAATGTCCGTGGATGAGTTGTCCTGAAGATCAAGGATCGAACTGATTGTTGACGAAATTATGCCGTCTTCGATCACGAAACGAAATCATATCCCGCCACTTTTTGCGCGTTCACGAATGAGACAATTCAGTCTCGTGAAATGGCCGTGAATTATTTTGCCTGTGGATGAGTTGCGATGACCCCGAACAGAGTTGCAGGAGAAATTGTGAAGAATTTTCCTTAAGATGTCTATAAGCAGGCAAACGCCATCTACATGAAAAACCACTAATAATTATGAAGGGCTTAGCCAAGACGCAACGCAATTCTTTTTCTTCTTCTGTTTCTTATTATGTTCCACAACTTGTTCGTCTTCTTTTTTCAATATATTTTTTCTTCCTCTATCGGCGACGTTGTGATCCGGACAAGAGAGATCTTTACATACTCACTTTATTCGCAGGTTGTACAATCCTTGGTGGACCTGGGCCTTTACAGTATTTATTTATTTATTTATTTTTACACCAAGTTGATTGAGGTCCCCTTCCACTTGGGCGCACCAACTAAGTTCCATTCGAAGACTCTTCGGGCGACTCAAACCAGAGACAATACTGAGACCACCAACTCCGGCCAATTTCCCGTTACTTAGCCTACAAGCTATATTTTAACGGAGTGGTCGTGATATGGTTACATAGAAATTCGTATTTCAAAAATTCTGAGACACCAACACACTCTCAAAAAATATGAGCCACTTCCGCTGTGGATAAAGTTTTTGGCAGAGTTCATAGAATTTTATCCGTTAAATTTGAAATTGTTCTTTACGTGGGGATAGAATTTTTTTTAGGAACATTTTTAGGTACATTTGCTTAAAATATTTATGAAAAATAAACAATGTAGATAAGTTGAGGAAAAATAAAATCATTCTTAACAAAGTTTCTTCAGTTATTTAAGAAAAATTTAAACATGAAGTCAAGGTAAATGATATCCAAAAGCGGAAAATACACAAGCATGTTTGTCCTAATATGTTTCTTGTATATAGAACATCTCCTTTAGGTAGTTTTATTAACCAAACAAATCAAATTATTCGCCTTTTAACAATTTATAATAACTAACCAATGGCATTCAGTAATGTTAAAATGTGTTATTCCCGAACTCTTTCACGTTTCCACGGTTGCCGCGGTTGGCAGCATTTATTTTTGTAGTTTTTGTGTGTTTTTGCATGTCACACTGATTCTTTTTTGACATAACACCGATAGGAATACAAAATGGCGAATTTGAAAAAAAAAAAAAAAAAAATGAGGGGCCCAGCGGCAAGAGGATTGTAAGTTGGGGGTCTCAGTATGGTTTGTCTATGACTCAAACGACTGATTTCCAGTTTCTTTGACAGTTCGTATTGATTCGCTGGTTCGACCTCCATAAGTTTTGGCATGTCTCCCCTATTGGATCACCTCGATATTAGGGGCATTGAAACAGCCGGTGAAGCTACTTTTTGCTGAACCAGGAGTCTTGGATCCTGATTGTGTTTGGCGATTGTATAGATACTTTTCTGGACAAAGTTTGTTAAACCTTTAACAAGTCGAACTGAGCGGTATTCGGCTCGGCCTTAAGGCTTCTTCAGTTTTCTTGATTTTTGATCGAACTTAGCTACTTCAACTGTCTAGCATTTTTTTAGTAAATTTTGTACGTTGTTTAACAATGCGGACAGTTTAAGAGATCGAAAGTCGTTTTCAATTTTCTTTTATAGAAGTTTGAGGGTTTTTCCGCCACTCGTTTACGAGATGATTGACGTCGTTAAAATCATAGGTTGCTTCGATATTGATCCTTAGTCCTGGAATTTTGCTCTTAAGAAGCTCTTTTCTATTCAAATGGATGTCTGGGGTAGATCGAAGTGCATCTGACTAGCAGCACAGGTATAATGCGATCTTTTGTAGAAGAGCGCTTAAAATATTCACACCTTTTTGAAACCTCCACCCGTAAACAAGTGTCCTTTGTAGGTACAATTGATCCTCACTTATGAGTGCTTAAAAGTCAGCAACGAGTAATAAGTATTGTCGCACATTAAAGTCCTCCATTTTCTCTTCAAGCATTCAGTCAAGGACTGCACTGAATTTGAATTGGAATCTTTTCGATGGCAATGGCGGGGTATCTTGCATTTATCTCTACTCAGTGATCATCTGCTTGTAGTCAGCTTGAATAGACCTTTTTACAGCTGCTCTATAGCACTGGATGGAATTTTTACTTCTTTTTATCCCCTACATCAGCGATGGCGAACCCATGGCACGCGACGAAATATTATTGGCACGTCACTAATTGAGAAATCCGATTGCACCTTTGTGCGGCAGCATCAGCTGTCTACACCGAGTTAAGTTTTTTTTTCTTGTTTTCCTCTCATTCGATGTTATTACCAAATTCTGGAATTTTTAAATTCTCTTTTTGGCGTTCTCCGGGGTCAGCGCATTTAATATGCGCGTTTCATATGGAATCAATCGAGCTAGAAAGGCTGTTAGGCAATACGACGAAGAATGCCAATTCTAAATTAATGGAAACTTGGAATTCAATTCCCGAAACATATAGCTGCTTGAAAATGTTGGCGTTTCCTGTATTGATAATATTTTCGTCTACGTATGCGTGCGAATCCTTATTTTCAGAAATGAATAACATTAAAGATTCGCTTAGAAACCGTTTGTCAGATGATTCCAATTTAGCCTGCATTTTGCTTAAAGTGACAAAATACATTGTCTCTGGCTTGTCGGCGTAACACTTATCTTTTACGGCACCCCACAAATAATAGTCCAACGGTGTCAAATCGCAGCTCCGAGGTGGCCAAACGACATCAGCTCTGCGGCTGATAATGCGATCTTCAAAAACAGGGCGCAAAACATCGGGTGTAGCTTCGGCTGTGTTGCACGTAGCGCCGTCCTGTTGAAACCAAATGTTGCCAATATCCTCCTCTTCAATTTTTGTGAACAAAATGCAAAATAAATATGCAAAATTCGTCTCAATGATGTCTCCGAAATGTTCAATTGTTGAGAACGACGGTGAATTGATGTTGATGGCGCTTCACGCACACTTTCTGCCACAGCAGCAATTTTCTCGGGTGTACGTACTGTTTTTGGCTTTTCACGCTTTGGTTTATCGATGAGGATGCCAGTTTCTTTCACTTTTTCACAAGATAACGAACATACGGAGCTGACGGTGCTTCTCTTCTTCCAAATTCCGTACGCAATTTTCGCACACATTCTGCAACATTACCATGATTTTCAAAGTAATGTCGTAATATTTCCCAGTGTTGTTCAAGCGTATACACAACCATATTCATTCAGCGGAAGGATAAAACTAATTATCTGTCAAATCAGACATGAGCTAAGTGTTACCATTCGCGAAATAAGCACTAGTTGAAAAAAAAAAGTTAGATGGCGGACCCTTTAGTTCGTTCATTGTTTATTGTTTTTGTTTGTTTTTCTGTTTTTTGTTAATCTGAAATTTGTTTCTTTTATTTAAAATGCATTAAAAACTGTTAATTTCGAAAATGAATTATATGTTTACAAATAAAATGCTGCGCAGTGTAAAATCATTTATTTTTGTTCCTAGTAGTCACTAGAAAACTAGATCAAGACTGTACGCCAAAGGCACTTAAAATTATTTTTCTTTTTTTAAAATGGCACGAAGCTCTAAAAATGTTCGCCATCCCTGCCCTGCATAATATGAAACTTCTGTGGTTTAAAGCAGTAGCCCAGCGTTGGCAGCTTTCTTTCATGATATCTTAAATCTAGTAGGCTTTTCACGTCATATTTCTAATGAACTCCGAAGACTAGTAGGCCTTTCAAGAGAATAGCTCAATTTTGTCGTCCAAAAGAATCAAACCCCAGCTTTAAAAAGGCTTGAGGAAGATCTAGTCAACCCTGGGTCCGTAACACAAAACGCTACACGCGCCCATTGACTCTGTCTAAAAGTTGTTCGATTAGATCGTCTTTTGGCTTGTAAATCTGTGGCAAAGAAAAATGTGTTTCCCCTAAAAGAAACTCCCATGTCCAACAAGTACTTGTGGTTTTGTGTTATTGCCAATCTATTTCATAGTGCCAACCATCGAATAAACTTTCCAGGGGAATGAGTACCACCCTTGAAGTCTTTTTCTTTGCATTTCACGGAAAGAATTTTAAGATCAAATCAAGAAAAATAAGCGCAGAATCACGAAAAGTTTGTCTAGTTTTAGAGCTTAGCTAAGGATTTACTAATTCACGACTTTTTATTCGCAATTCCAGAAATTGTACGAAGTGAAGATATTGACCCTCAAGTCGTGAATCAATAATTTTCATTATCAATACTGCGATCAAACGAGAAAAACATATTGCCGTAACCGATCGCAATTTGACACAAATAGTTATCAATTTGATATTACATGGATTGTAAATTGCAAAAACAATTCGTAAATTACCATTTTTCTGTTGTAAATTACGATTTCTTCCCTTAGCAAATTACAACCATTTAGTCTTGAATTGCAACTAAATAGTGTTGATTTGCGAACTAACAGGAGTAGATTTACTACTTCAGATGTTGCAATTTACAAATTTTCAATCGTAAATTGCAACTAATTTTTATCATTTTGCAATTTACGATTCTTGAGTAGTGGTTTGAGGCATCACCGTATTAAATTGAAAATGTTTTGTCGTGAAATAAGAAAAATGTATTCTCAATTTACAATTTATATCTTGTAATTTACAAATCAAAATTCATAGTTTTATTAATTAGGTTATTTTCGAATACATAATATTTATAGTCGTATTCCTCCTGATATCCAAGAAAATCACGCGGCGCCATATCGTCCGGAGACAACGGGATTTGTCTGTCTATGCTGAAATTTAAAATACAAACAAAATATTTAGATGAACTTGACATTGATACGAACCTTTACAATTCTTTTCGATTAAATAATTTAGAATCCATTCCAATTTAGACTTCTTTCCTAATAGCGAGATGTAAATTCTGGAAAAAATAGATTTATATGCATACTTCAGCATTCTTGGAATTATTTAATAGGTACTTACAAAATATATTCCAGAATGCTGTATAACTAGTAGTACACTCACTATCCACACGAATTAGTTAAACAACTTTAACCCGACTGCTTCAAGCAAAGATTGAATACCGACTGCCTGTCTCTGCACCGACACGCAATGTGCACAATGAAGATTTGGCTTCATGATTGCAGCTGTCTAGCAATACCACATACATACATACATATCCATAAAAAGAAAGGACTTAAAAGGATTTCGATAGGTACATGGACTATGGACTGTGCATAAAAAGATTTCACACATTAGGTAGTTGATTCCACGGAAATTACAAAAAATATTTTGTAATTTACGATTTTTCTACGTCAATTTATGATTTCAATTCACATGTGTTGGTAAATCACCAAATATTTCTTGCAATTTGAGATTGTTTGAGAAATTGACCTATTGGAGTGGTAAATTGCGCCAAACAATCTCGCAAATCACTGCAAATAAAGGAAGCTCGAAATGATACTTCTAATCGTAAATTTCAACAAACAGAATTTTGTATTCTCCGCCATTTTCAATGTCAATTTACGAATTTTTGTATCAATCCAAGACAAAATCGTTGTGATTTTCGAAAAATATATAATTCGTAACTATTTTGCAACTCAAAATTCAATTTCAATTTAAATTCTTTCCGTATACCTCGGTCGACTGTCAGTATTCGTTACGGAAAAGTACTCCTAAGACGGCTCCTGCAAAAAAAATTGTCAATTCCCTCCTCGACTTCTTCGATCTATAGTTCTTCAATTTTGCTCTGAATCAGGGTGTACTTATAGAGTTAAAATTCAAGGAAATTGATGCGGAAAATAAAAAATAAAAATAAATAAATAAATGTCTACTGGTGCTTTCAGCACTTCCTGTGGCAAAAGGCTCTACTGAGACACATACCTTTACGCACATCCATCGACAACAGACATATTCTGGGGGCGATTGAAGTTAAATCTACGAGTACGTGCAATAAATTTGTATAGTTCGTCTCTTCGTATGTGGATTTGAACACGCATCACCTTAGATCTACTTATATCCAATCGATATGAATTTCTGAGAAAACACACAGCTTAACATGGAGCAGCATTCAGTTCCTTCCTAGGAATCGGCCAACTCATTCGGAAGATGTAGGTTTTCTTAAAGGGGACCGATGTCAGTCTTGTGGTCGTCAAGGGACAAATTCGATTTTTCCCCATTTTAGGTGTCAGCTCGAGGTGCCTCTCATTGGGAAATATTTTCGAATGGACTGGTGGTAATTGTGTGTCGCATCGACCGAATATCCTCGAGGAAATTTACCTCGTGATGAAAAACCTTTCTACGTGCCCGACGCATTCGCGAGTTTAAAAATAAGAGCCAAGCTAAGGACATGAGAAAGACGTCAATTCCTTTAAGTATTAGCTTTGTCGAAATACTTTCTTAATACTTTTAGTCCTTGCCAACACCTGATTTGCTGCCAAAGGTCAAAAACCTCAGTCACACAACCTCTCCTTCGCTCATCAGTCAGCTTACCGAAGGAGGAAATCGCATCCATCTCTCCCAAAAAAACCCCAAGGTGTGTCTGTTCTGCTACCCTTCTTAGCTTCCCTTTGGCAGTATTTCTGCATCATCACGATTCATTAACCCCTCGCACCAGTGTAACAAAGACAAATCAAAGTTAACGTCACCTTCAACGTCGCATCATGCACTCTTTCTTGGTCGTTTGCAAAGAAAAACAAAAGAAACAAAAATCTTAAGCTCACAAGTTCCTAAATGCTCACTCCAGATGACATCTTTAAATTGTCTTCAAGGGAAATTCCCCCTCTCCTTTTTTCCTTTTGTCTGTCGAATCACTATATTTGCTGTGAAAATGCATGTGTTTTGCACAGTTTTCCCCACTTCCCACCATAACCGAGCTAAACATCGAACAATGCACCAAGTCCTGCAGGAAGCATTTGAATGCTAACTCCAAACAGGATGCAGAAAGAAATATAACACAGGCAACAACAAAAACAGAGGAAAAAACAGAACGACAAACTTTAGCATAAAATTTCCATGAATTTCATGGATGCACTTAACATCTCATCCATGGCTCATCCCTTGTATTTGCATTCTGCACTCGTCCTGCCTTGTAGTGCCACCACCACCACGATTTGTGTGTGTGTTTCCCACCTGTGTCCCGTTTTAGGGATTTTCATATACATTCCGCCAGTTGGTTGGGGGCTATATATTTTGAAGCTGGCTTTCCAGTTGTTGTTCGCCCCAAACGCGAGATTTTTTTGCTATGAATAGTTCACAGAGAATGAAGCTGTTCGCTGGAAAAAGAACGGCACATGCTCGTAAACCCCTCTCGCTTAGGTCATTTGGCTGTCGAGATCTGTCGTGTCGTCATGTATCACACAAGGAGGGCGAAGCGTTTTTTTCCCCCAGTTTTTCGCTGAGGAAGCAATACATTTTTGGGTACGCTTTTGTACGGCTTGGGCTTATGGCTGCTCCCTTTTTTTGGGGGGTGGGAGAGCGCATTTTCTGCTGTGCTCCATTGTAATTCATATTTCGAGTAAATGCACGCAGTGCGGCTTCCACACGAATGACCCAGACGTGTGTTTAAATCGCTGAAAGATGTACACAATCTAGGATCCTTTTGCCAGGCGGGCTTTGAAAAGAAATTAAAATGTTTCCGTTTTTGTACTTGTATTTTACACGAGGACGTGTCGGCAGAGATGTGATTTATATCCTCCGTTAGGGAGATTTTTTTTCACCTGGAGTGCTTTTTGCGTCAGAGAAAAAATGTCAAGGTGGCGGGAGACTGTTCATAGCGACGTATGGCGATGCATCATTACATGGCTAGAAGGCCAAAGGGTTGCTTTTCAAAAGGACACCGGATTGCTTAATGCGGCCGCTGAGGATGATGTTGAAAAGAATGCATTATGGTGCAGATGTCTCGAGTACCGCCCGATTGTGGCAGCGCTGAATGTGGCAGTGAAATGTTGGTTATTTATTCAAGATTTTTCGCAATTAAATTTTGAAGGGCTTATGGTGGGGGGATCTGCTTTTCATGTCATGGTCGTCTCATAATATTTGGATCTGTAAGAAGACCAATTTTGAGAAAAACCACTAAGATAGCATATATCCGACGATGAGGAGGATATGACGGAACCTGTAGGTACCCTTTGAATCCTTCTGTCTATCAGAAGGTAGGAGTACTAAGGAACAGTTTTTCCGTCATAATACTGCTGAGGTTTAAAAAGAGCCCCCGCACATAGCTGTGTTAAATGCTTCTGGTTCGCAGTGTTCAATTTAAGGGAGAAACCATTAGTCTTCGAGTATATACTTTTGGAGTTTAATTTGTTTTTTTTATTCGTTTGTTTTTCACTTAAACATTAACAAACTATATCTATTTTGATTTCTTAAAGTAAATGAGAAGTTCGATTTGACTTGGTTCCGAAATGTGAAGAATGGTCTCTGGATTGACACAAGCTTTAAGATGACTCAAACTTTCCTTCGATACTAAAATTTGCTTAGATTTATTGATGCTTCTACAAGCGGCCTACTGACTTTTTATAGTCAGTCCTTCAAGCTTTTATAAGCAGTGAGACCAATAGTTCCCTCAATCGACCTTGAATTCTTAAAAGAAACCCTTAAAAATATAGAAGAAAGAATTTAAAGACAGAATTGGGACTCTTTTGTGGCAAAATTGATAACAAAATAGAAGAACCTTCTGAAGCTTCAAGGCTGATAATGATCCCATCAACAAACATTCGTAGGAAGCTGTTTAAAAAGACTGATTGCGCATTTTGGAAGACTTCTTGTGAGGAATCTATTACAAATAGATAAAAACTACCTTCAAGGTGCGACTACTCCTTTGGGCCAGCATTGCCTCTTAAAATTTTCAAAAAGGCAAAAAAAGGCGCAAACACCTAAAAGATGGCCCTCCACCTAAAATAATAATACAAAAAGAAAAAAAAAAAAAGGAAATAGATCAGCAAAAAAAAGTTAATTTAAAAAACCAAAAAAACCGACTGACTGTAAAAAAAGAATTAAAAAGATTTGAACAAGACGCATTTAAGTACCTATACCTAACTAATTGACAATCGGAGACTATATACCTACACAGTCTAACAAATATATGTATTGATTAGTATTAAGTAGCCTCCGACTGCCAAATAGGTAGTTATAGGTACTTAAATGCGTCTTGTTCAAATCTTTTTAATTCTTTTTTTTACAGTCAGTCGTTTTTTTGTTTTTTTAAATTAACTCTTTTTTACAGTCAGTCGGGTTTTTTGGTTTTTTAAATTAACTTTTTTTATTTTTATCTTTTTACCCTATGAAACTCCGGGCAAGAATACGAATATTATGATACCTGACTCTTTAAAATCGGTCAAGCCGTTTAGGCTTCAGAGAGTCCCGTAGGAACGTACATAGGATACGCGCGAAACACATAACCCTCCCCGTATCCAGTCGGGTAAAAACACTTTCGTATAGCAAAAAAACAAATGTATTCTTTACAAAACACTTTTTTCATATTTTTGCATTCTTTTTCGTTCAATAAAAAATCAAATTCTACCTAAGCTAAAAAAGGGGCCATTTTGATCATTTAAAAAATTGTGGGCCCGAGGTCTTGAGGCTCTAAAACTCTAAAAGGAGCCATTTGGGGCCAACCGCAACGCTGCTCTTGGCTTTACACTGCTCTTCAAATACGTACAAATCCGCAGGGACAGATGGCTAAAACTGCCCATGACCTTATGTATCATCCTGGAAGTGGTGGGGATATTTATGAAGAGCTGTCTAGATTTGGTGAACATTGCCCTGGTTTGGAGGGAAGTAATTTTCATACCCAAGGCCGGAGCTGTTCCTTGATCGTTCCTTCTAACAACTCAAGATCAATTGATCGAAATCTATTTATACAAAAGTATTTTACAAGGAACTTCTATCTGCAACTCAACATGCTCACTGCAAAGGTGAATCGGTTGGAACGGCAAATGCTAATACGTTCCACTGAGGATCACCTTTGACATAAGGTGTATACAGTCGTTGCATTCCCAGACATAGAAGACGCTTGCTGATTACCTCAACTCATCTGCAATCGCTTATGCTCTGACAGCTCTGAACATAGATAGCTCACTTATTTTGTAGTTCTCTAGGTGGGCTATCAGCTCAAATTTGGGAGCGGGACATCTACCAGAAGTTCTGTCAGTAGAGGAGCCCCAAAGGGTGCCGTCTTATATTCCCTTCCTTGGAGCTAAGTGGTCAATGAACTACTGAGCTGCCTTGAATCAAAGCTGTAACTTACAGCTGTTTCAACCTTATTAGCAACAAGCCGACGCACCATGCAGCACAAGTAGGCGGAAGCCCCCAAAAACTGAAATTGTCCTCTTCTCGACCCTCCAACTATCTATCAAATAAGCTTGTTATTTTCCAACAAAGCTAAGCAAATAGGTCGTAATTTAAATGGAAAGTTAAGCTAGAAGCCTAGCTTAGGGTGGCAGGCCACAACTACTGCAGTCAATCTTGCCAGAGTAGGCCCATTGCGATACCAAAAAAACATACCGAAACGTTTTAAAATAGCTAACTAGGTGCTTGCCCCAAATCTTGCCTAGGTCCATAATATTTGTATTGGAATGACCTGCAGAGATCGTCAAAGGTGCACCAGACTACTTAAATTACCTAATTCGGTGTCCTTGCATGCCCTGAACTTGGACTGCGAGCCGACCTCTGAGTTACTCAAGTCCGACATCGCATCGGCAACTCATATGGAGATTGACCCTAACAATTTGAAGTCATAGAGATATAGAGTTATTAAAGGAACACTTGAGCATTCTTTTCCCGCACCATTTCTAGCCAATCGACGAGACATTAAAAACAATTATAATAGATGGTGACTTCTAGCTCCAAAAAGGCATTTCTTTTGCACTGTCGGCTTTATCCTTGGTAGGGAGGTGGTGGTCAATATATAAGCTTCAATTTCGACTGAATGTCTAACATATGCATTGATATCGTCATTATGGTTTAGCCTTTGGAATGCGTGGACTGTTTGTTGCCGTTTACCTCGAAGTCCTTTCCATTTCGTGTTCCTCAAATATAAAACCTCAACCATTGAAAACTAAGTTCCCCGTCTTCAGCAACCGATTATCTTTATCTCCATGAGTCTCCAAAAAAAAGTTGTTTCTTTAATTCTGCAATAATTTAAAAAGGTCTCCCATCCAAGTGCTGTAAGCCCTGTCAAACTCAGTGGCTATTAAGCCTAAAACAGCGTAACAACGAAAAGAAAAAAAAACTTTAAATTCCATCATCTTTGAGTTCCCCCAGGCAATTGACGACCATAATGCCGCATCACTCTGTCCCGCAATTATACATTTCGAAGGTTATCCATTTAATTTTGATGGATATCCGCTTTAATCTTCAATGTGAGCCAACTTTTCCTTTGGACATCAACGGCAGCACCCTCACGGTCCTTTACTAAATTAATCTCAAGTAAAAGTCGGGTGGATATCCCGCCAAATACACTACACAAACAGTTTCGGGAAATTTCACAAAAGCCTCAAAGCCAAAGTTATATTGTTATTCCTTTCGGTAAGATCAGCAATGGAATTCCATTTCCCAGGTAGATATACCTGTGTACCATTCACGCGGAAAACATCAATTGTATGAAGAGCTACAGAGCTCAAGTATACTATATGCAACTGCAAGGATCAACTCGCAACTTCCAAGACGACAGCTACCTATGAATAGGAAGCTAGCTGTACCTCCTCGAGTGACATTTCAACTAACGCAGACCAAATAAAATCACACACAAATAGGGATAGAGCACTCGGGGTGGGTGAGCCCCTGAGAGCATGTGGATTGGAATTCTTATGAGATATCTTTTGTGGGGTTAGCTTTTGCTTTTAGTTGTTATTACATAAATTGGATTTCTTGAAATACGTACACCGAGACTCATAAGACGGTAAATGGAAGTATCTTTGATGAATGGGCGGTCTTTTCGTTGTTTGAAACAAAGATTGCATGTTGACTGTTGTAGATGGATGCACTCGCAGGATGCATACAGAAAAGGATATTTATAGGAAGTACTTTGGAAGTTGTTTCAGACATTTATGATGGAAATTTATGTAAAGTTGCACAGGATATTTGAAATAAAAAATTGGCATTAATATGACAGAGTCGCGAAAATTGGTTTCGAAAATGTAACAATTCGATGCAATATATGAACGATGTGTTTTGGGATGAGTGATTGATTTACATCGTTAAAGCACGATCTTTGATGATTTTCGTTCTTAATAGTCATGCATCACTGATGACTTTTGTTCGAATTTTAGCGGGCTTCGAATTTTCGAAGTTTTTCATGTCGCCATTCAAAGCGTTTAAGCACGCCCTTTGATGATTTTCGTTCTTAATAGTAATGCATCACTGATGACTTTTGTTCGAATGTTAGCGGGCTTCGAATTTTCGAAGTTTTTCATGTCGCCATTCAAAGCGTTTAAGCACGCCCTTTGATGATTTTCGTTCTTAATAGTAATGCATCACTGATGACTTTTCTTCGAATTTTAGCGGGCTTCGAATTTTCGAAGTTTTTAATATCGCCATTCAAAGCGTTTAAGCACGCCCTTTGATGATTTTCGTTCTTAATAGTCATGCATCACTGATGACTTTTGTTCGAATGTGAGCGGGCTTCGAATTTTCGAAGTTTTTCATGTCGCCATTCAAAGCGTTTAAGCACGCCCTTTGATGATTTTCGTTCTTAATAGTCATGCATAACTGATGACTTTTGTTCGAATGTTAGCGGGCTTCGAATTTTCGAAGTTTTTCATGTCGCCATTCAAAGCGTTTAAGCACGCCCTTTGATGATTTTCGTTCTTAATAGTAATGCATCACTGATGACTTTTCTTCGAATTTTAGCGGGCTTCGAATTTTCGAAGTTTTTAATATCGCCATTCAAAGCGTTTAAGCACGCCCTTTGATGATTTTCGTTCTTAATAGTAATGCATCACTGATGACTTTTCTTCGAATTTTAGCGGGCTTCGAATTTTCGAAGTTTTTAATATCGCCATTCAAAGCGTTTAAGCACGCCCTTTGATGATTTTCGTTCTTAATAGTCATGCATCACTGATGACTTTTGTTCGAATGTGAGCGGGCTTCGAATTTTCGAAGTTTTTCATGTTGCCATTCAAAGCGTTTAAGCACGCCCTTTGATGATTTTCGTTCTTAATAGTCATGCATCACTGATGACTTTTGTTCGAATGTTAGCGGGCTTCGAATTTTCGAAGTTTTTCATGTCGCCATTCAAAGCGTTTAAGCACGCCCTTTGATGATTTTCGTTCTTAATAGTAATGCATCACTGATGACTTTTCTTCGAATTTTAGCGGGCTTCGAATTTTCGAAGTTTTTAATATCGCCATTCAAAGCGTTTAAGCACGCCCTTTGATGATTTTCGTTCTTAATAGTAATGCATCACTGATGACTTTTCTTCGAATTTTAGCGGGCTTCGAATTTTCGAAGTTTTTAATATCGCCATTCAAAGCGTTTAAGCACGCCCTTTGATGATTTTCGTTCTTAATAGTCATGCATCACTGATGACTTTTGTTCGAATGTTAGCGGGCTTCGAATTTTCGAAGTTTTTCATGTCGCCATTCAAAGCGTTTAAGCACGCCCTTTGATGATTTTCGTTCTTAATAGTAATGCATCACTGATGACTTTTCTTCGAATTTTAGCGGGCTTCGAATTTTCGAAGTTTTTAATATCGCCATTCAAAGCGTTTAAGCACGCCCTTTGATGATTTTCGTTCTTAATAGTCATGCATCACTGATGACTTTTGTTCGAATGTTAGCGGGCTTCGAATTTTCGAAGTTTTTCATGTCGCCATTCAAAGCGTTTAAGCACGCCCTTTGATGATTTTCGTTCTTAATAGTAATGCATCACTGATGACTTTTCTTCGAATTTTAGCGGGCTTCGAATTTTCGAAGTTTTTAATATCGCCATTCAAAGCGTTTAAGCACGCCCTTTGATGATTTTCGTTCTTAATAGTCATGCATCACTGATGACTTTTGTTCGAATGTGAGCGGGCTTCGAATTTTCGAAGTTTTTCATGTCGCCATTCAAAGCGTTTAAGCACGCCCTTTGATGATTTTCGTTCTTAATAGTCATGCATCACTGATGACTTTTGTTCGAATGTTAGCGGGCTTCGAATTTTCGAAGTTTTTCATGTCGCCATTCAAAGCGTTTAAGCACGCCCTTTGATGATTTTCGTTCTTAATAGTCATGCATCACTGATGACTTTTGTTCGAATGTTAGCGGGCTTCGAATTTTCGAAGTTTTTCATGTCGCCATTCAAAGCGTTTAAGCACGCCCTTTGATGATTTTCGTTCTTAATAGTAATGCATCACTGATGACTTTTCTTCGAATTTTATCGGGCTTCGAATTTTCGAAGTTTTTAATATCGCCATTCAAAGCGTTTAAGCACGCCCTTTGATGATTTTCGTTCTCAATAGTCATGCATCACTGATGACTTTTGTTCGAATGTTAGCGGGCTTAAAATTTTCGAAGTTTTTCATGTCGCCATTCAAAGCGTTTAAGCACGCCCTTTGATGATTTTCGTTCTTAATAGTCCTGCATCGTTGATGACTTGCTCGAATTTGAGTTCACACGGGCTTCGAATTTTCGAAGTATTTAATTTCGCATTTGTTCTTTTTCGGGTCAATTTGTTCGACGTTTTTTACCATTCCAATCATATATATATTTTTAAGGAACGTTTTTGAACGCGAACAAAGTCCGAAATACGCATGAACACAAATACGAATGTAAATAATTCAACGCAATGGGGTTGAAATTCTCTGTTATATCCTCCTACATAATAGACTTTCAACAGAACATTTTTAATCACAACACGAAATGAACCATCACCTATTACATTTAGCATACATTCCCTTCCCAGAGAGCTGTTGCCATATTTTTCTAATCCTATCCTTTCGTATGTTGCCACCTTCACGTTGTTTTATTTATGAGTTAATAAATGTTATTCCATGTTTTGATGTAGGTGTATGAAACGTGATTGGGCTTAATTAACTCTAAGGGCGTGACCTGATGCTTTAAAATCTTTGTTTGTTTTTGAAATTGCGTTCCACTCTCTACTCGATCACTGGTTTTTGCTTGCCGAACACAGTATGACTGTCAAGGCACGACTGTGGTTAGAGTGACTTTTTGAGACGAGTACCTTTTTCAAAAGTGACATTCACATTAGTTTGTTGGCAGAATATTTTAAGGAATTGAGGTGAAAAAAAGTCTTCCATTGCGCTTGCTTAATTCCGCCTCTTATCCAGCTTAATTCACCCCGACGCCTTATAATCTTCTGCCAACAATCTAAATTCTCTAAACATGTTCCCGCACACGATCTGATAAATATTTGACAACTTGCTGCCGCGTATAGATACCAAAGTCAACAAAAAATGCGTACGCCGTATCTACATGAGATAAAAGTTGATATCTCGCATTTCAGGTGTTTATCATAACTCTGTCGTAGCTGACGTCATGGCATACATCGATTTAGTTCGTATTTCGATGGCTACACCTAGCCCCTCTAGTGCTGTGCAATGTTTGTCATACTGAGCACTCGCTGCCATGCAAACAAAGTAACAAAGATATAGCATGGCAGTGATAAGTAAGCTTTTATTCTGTCTGTTCGAATTCGAAGTTCGCTTTGTAATGTCTCGATAAGAATTGACACACGAGGACGAACGACGAAGTGGCGCAGAGGCCGGTCTCAGTGTGTGCGCTTCAGTTTGCAGAGCGTCACTCAAACTATAAATACGAAATTTGTATGTACATATTTATATGGGCCTGTGCTATCTCGGATTGTTTTGAGTATCGAAAAAGATAAGTTGGAGAGGTTTAGTTTTTTTTTTTCATTTGACATGATTTGACGGTGTAGTTACAGTGCAGGGGAGAAGTTTTAAAGCATCGGGGATTATTTTTCTATACTTATTGTGGTTCTCCCCTTTAGATGTGATCCACAGCGTCAGCTATATATTTTTTAGAACTTACAGTGGGGAAGTTTTCCATAAAAAAAAACAATATTTGTGGAAAATAAGACCCAATGTCTCCTCATTCCTTATTCCTTCCTCGGCCCTTACTTAATTGAAGAAGAATGGCATTCAGTGACTCAGTATTTAATGTTAGGATCTATCGAGCGAGAGGTTACAGGTTCAACCCCCGGTAGAAACACAATGATGCCTTAAAGCTTTTTCCACTGCGCCCCCTCCAATCAACGTCTGGGAAACATATGACGTATAAAAGACTTTGGAAATTCCTTCCCACGATAGTAAAGTGCGATGACTCAATTAATGTGAGTCACCAATTCACCAATGAATTTGTGTAGAACGTTCTCCTTAGAGACAGTTTCATAAACCAGGGCATCAGCTAACCTTCCATAATGTTAGACAGTTTCTCCGCTCACCGTTTGTAAGCAATGGACAGTTACAAAAATATGTGGTGACTCACAGCTATTGCAGTCAATTTTAATCCGTATTCGTTTCATTTCGAAAAATGGTGAGCCTTCCAAAAATGTTAAAAGACTACATTTTTCTCGTCTGAGTGTTAGTTCTAAACTAACGTCACATTGATATTATTTGCGCACACTTTTTCAGTAGTGTATTTAAAAAAAAAAATGTTACAACACTCCTCCTCGCCACTGTAACAATTTGATTTTATACCCAAACAAGAATAGTTGCCAACATTTTTACACCCCCGAGCAACAGAAATTTTAGAAAACTGAAAAAAAAATATCCCAATCACAAAGCAAAGAGGCTTCACATCCGAGTCGCTGCAAGTTATATCACCACCACCCACCGTCATCGCTTATATATGTGCCGTGGTATGCGAGATAAAAATCATAACAAATATCGGCTAGGAAACTCGGATTTTGTTTGTCTTCTCTTTTTTTTTTTGGTTAAAAATGTATTTGTGTATTTTTCGCGAAGCTTTTTGTGATAATGAAGGTCGGAGCCGTGGCCGTCAACGCCGAGCGCCTCGTTCGCCATACCAACCGTTCGTCGTCGTCTAATCGAAGATAATAAAAATAATAATATTTTACTCCCCCGTTATTCTGTGTGTGTGTTTATTTTCAGAAAGAGAAAATTGTTTCACACGAAACAAGCCAAACTAAACTAACCACAAAATTCAAATAAAAATTCTAAACATAAAACAAAACAAAGCAACAAAAAATATAAAGGAAATAAGTCAAATTTATTTCAACAAAAATGTTGTGAAAAAAATTAGTACCATTTCGTTTGAGCAGTAAAAGTGTAAGAGAGAAATTTTCAAGTGAATTGTGTGAAATCTAAAAATAAAATTCGTTAAAAATATAAAACAAAACTAAATCGAAATAGGAAACGAAAAAAGGATACACAAAAAGAAGCCCAAGCCGAAAATGATTTACATCGATGACACCGATCCAGAAGGGAGTGAGTACTGAATTTCTCTTTGAATATAGTCTATGGTGTTAATTGTAATAATCTTGTAAACGAGTCATATTTCATTGATATTTATTTTTCTATTAAAGTATGTGATTTAATGATTCCGGCATTTATTGATGCACGCAGTTATGTCACTGTGTGTATGCTTCATGATAAGGCGGTGAATGACAAGCAAACAGGAAAAAATAAAATAAAGCAATCAAGTAGCAAAGTTTAAGTGCAAACAAAGGTGGGAAACTGATAATGGTTAAGCAGTGTACTTTCTTTAACCAAAAAAAAAAAAAAAAAACATGGAAAGAAACAAAAGCTTTTGGTCGGTCAATTATCTAAAAAGAAATCGCGTCCTTTATTTTCCTTTATAATAGGGATCCGAGAGAGTTTTCTTTTGTTGAGATAAAAATGTTATTTTTAGAGCACAACCTTTAAGTTGTGGACCCTTTTGGTCCCGGGAGATTATCTCATGAAGGGAACTGTGAGTGTCCTTTATTTATCAAATCTTATTGATTATTTCTTTGGGTGGGTAATCTCTACAAAAGCCCTCGTCGCTTAGAAACATTTTGTAAATAATAATTGCTAGTGACGAAAACGTCGACAGCCGTTTGACAGAAATCGGCGCCGTCGACCAAGTTTATTGTTGGCGCGCAAAGAGTAGGTGGCAATCAACTGATTTACGAGTGAAATGTTTTTGACCTTGCTCCAACACATTTTACGCACTAGTGAGAACGGTTTTAAATAGAGTGTACTATTTGGCAGGCAGATTGCTCGTAGAAGCCATGTTTTGCGTCTATGCAATGGGTTGACATATCTGCATTGTAAGACTGAGAAAGAAGATTTGAAAGGAATTCTGTTTTTGAATGGTATTTATTTTTACGCGATCATGTCTTTGTTTTAATTTGGTTTAAATCAGACCAATCCTGGTCCATCATACGCCGAGCATATGTTCTTATGCTTTCGTTAAATTGGGGAAATGTGTTTCGAAAAATCGGGGATCAACCTTACTGGGATTATGTGGACTTAAGTTAAATGCTTAAATAAGGGGCCACTATTATGGACGCGAATGTATATTTTTGTAGTTCTTTGACTCACCAAGGGGATGAAAGGCAAAGTCCTAGAAGATCTATATTGCTCCAGAAGGCTAGGAAGATGTTAAGTCTGGTAGAATCTCTATACTTACCTGCGACTTTCATTATCACATTGAGGCGATTTGTTTTAAAATTGGTCCGAATAAATTTTTTTTCTGAACAGAAATTTGTGTCTAATAAGATTCACGTTGGCTTAAGCTGGATTAATCCTATGCAATCTTATTACAAGAATAAAGTCCTCTCTGACGAGTGATGTCCGAACTACTCAAGTAAAATTAAAACAAATTCATGAGCGGACGCCTCTGGTTATCTCTAGTATGAGGATTCAAAATTTACATCCTTTCCGAAGTTTCACCAACGTTCGTTAAATTCAAGCATATCTATTTGATTTTTAAAATGCTCTTCAATATGTATTCAAACCGGGTCATTTGTTTCCTAAGTAGACCGATTTTCAAATCGACCTGTTAAAAATATGATGGATCGAATAGACCTTAAGGTTTCTGTGGAATACTCATCTTAAACTTAATGCCTTGATCTATTTAGTTCTGAATTTTCCTAAAGCAAACATTAATGCACCCATGTGATTCCAATACCTCAATTCAATCCCAGTGCCTACCAAATCGGTGTCTAAAAATCATTACCTGATTCAAATAATTCTAAAAATATAGAAAAGTGTTTGCTTTTGAAATGCTAGTAAAAATGTGCATTACCGGTTCGCGCAAAACTCTCTAGGCCTTTTTTATTCAAATTTGATCTTCACATTCAATAATTGGTTGTAGGTGCAAAAGCTTTCATTGCGATCTTCATTACATTTCAATTGCCAAATGAAAATTATATAATTTGTGTTGAGGTACCTACAAGTTAAAGTCGCTGGGCCAGTAAATAGTCATTTTTAACCATCAAACTAAACAAAATATTTTGTAGGTCACAATGGGTAATTTTAGGTAGATATATAGCAAATGTCGCCATTGTGAGTTCGTGAAATCTACTCTCGCCCTAAATATGATTATTAGTATCGCGCACTATAGTTACTTATTCATGTATCACAACAAAATTTATTGATTTATTTGTTTGGAAGCAAAATTAAGAACTTACATTGTTAAGTTTAAATAATATTCCAGAATCCGTTCAGGGTTTTCACCTTTTTTATACAATTTTATTATTTTATTTTATTAAAAACTAGCAGTCTTCGTCTATGATTAAAAAAATTTTTAAAAGAAATATTAAATAATGTTCACTTGGTTAGCAGTGTTAAAATTAGTACGACCCACTGTTTTTTTTTAGGGGTGCAGCCAGATATTAAATTTCCTACTACAGCTAGGTAGCTAAAATATCGCTTATACATTTTTTTAAGACTCTTCCAATTGTCTCATTATTTAAACACTTTCATCGATCAATGAAATACAATTTTTGTTCACAAAATCTTACGAAAAGAAGCTCTTTCGATCCACTTGTTTGCAAAGCTAATCATGATTCATTGTGGAAAGTTGGAATTTCCAAATAATCAATCTTTGGTAACAGTTCACTTCATTACTTCATCACTTTATCTTGGATTTGCCGGTCCAATTTTTACTAAATATGAACCGATTCGAATTTTTAAGAAAGTGTTGCAGAGCATTAAATAAATATTTTTCAAACCAGCTTAAAAGTACGGTTTAAGTGTTATGTTCGAAATTAAAAAAAAAAAATTAAATAAAACCGATTTTTCCAAAGGTATACGATTCAATCGTTCGGAATAGGTCGCTTGGATAGATTTGAATTGACAAGTTTATCATTTCTTGGCTCGAAATTTGAACTTAAATTTTGAAGAAAAATAGTTTCACAAAAGTAAAGCGCTTGGCGCTTTAAAAACATTGGGAACATGCAGTTTTTTCTTTATTTCCTTTTGACAATTCTTTGACATTAGTTAAACAAAATATGTTCATGAAATTACTTATGCGAAGAGAACGCTTGTGTCTCATTGAAAATGATTCGACCTATTGTCTTTACCTAAAAACATGTTCAATAGAAAAATATGAAGGCCATTCGGGTCATAAGTGGGTTCAGATAGATAAGTTTTTTTGATATTTTTTTAGCAAAGCCATGTAAAGTAGGCAAATCCTTAATAAAATTATCGACAGTGACTTGGTCCGAATTAGCCTGACAGAGTACAAGCATTTGTGGTGAAGTGGTAACTGTCTTTATTTGAGACATTAATTGAGTTATTCCCAAGTAAGTTTTAGATGCCATACATTTGCATCGTATATGTTTTGAAATTGTCAAACAGTGTAGTTTGTAGTGTAGTTTTGACAATACGTGCTAAGGAATTTTACAAGCTTTACTGAAAATTTGTAGATTAAAGCAGACCTTTTTCGCGAAATGTAAATTGATGACTGCAATTTCACTACATTCTATTAGTTCTCAGGGGGTTATACATAGCGTCTTGGGCGCATGTTGTAAATCGTTAATCTATTAGCTATTGGACGGAAGTACTCAACGGGTCATTGGAGAAATAGGCATGGAGCTCTAAGCGATCGAATACTGATCCATCATGGGATGGGGCTTGCTAAAATCGTATTGAAAGGATTCTAAAAATAGGTTGTTTCAAGTATACTGTACAATATTTATGATGACACGAGCTTGTCAGTAATTCCCAAAACTCAACCCCTTACCAGTGATACCGGCTCGTGGGAATATTCCCTTTTTGAGAGAATGTCGTCTCGAAAGGACTTAAAATTAAATATAAATTTAAGGCCAAGTTCAAAATTGATTAGTGTATTGTTTTAAAAGTTTCGCATTACACAGTAATCGATTTTTTTACTAGCACCTAAAGGACATTTTTATAATGCAAGTCTTGTATCAGGTATGAATCTGTCTAAAAAAAAATAAAGTGCACGACAAGGTCGAACGTAACTTCCTCTTTCATCAAAAGTTTTGGTGCAAATGAAGTGGGAGTTGCTGATTTCGTAATCTCCAATTTGTCGGAATTATTTTTAGGGTGTATAGTATATCTATTAAATATGGTTGAAAAGAATGAGAAGTTGCTAAAAAGAAGTTTTACGAAGTTGGGGCATTGTTATTATTTCAAAGTTATACCGAAAATATGTGAACACAGATCGGGATTTGGGTTGTCATTTTTGGGAAATATCTGAGAAATGGATTTGTTCGAAATTTTTGAGGAAGACTAAGTACGGGATCATATTTAGAGTACTTATATTATCTTTAATATATATTTTGATCAAAATCGTTAGAGCGGTTTTTGTAAAATTTGGCAGACAAAACGGTACCAAATATTACAATGTTTAGTTTAAAAATTACCTACTAATGCTTAACTGAGCATAAGATGTTGTTCGAAATGTAAGCGTTAGTGGGTTTTTAAATTTGTATCGAAATCGAAAATGGGGTTTCCGAGATATGAGCAATTTTTTTTAAATTAGCGTTTTCGGTGATTCGAATTGGAAATTAAGGACGCAGTAATTTTGAAAACATCAGTCTTACTCTAAGTTTGCATTTTGGTCAAAATCGTTATTACCGTTTTCAGGTAAACTAAATTTTTAAAAAAATACTTTTTTACAAAATCCATTTACCGATAATACAGAGAAAAACTGAGCTTGCTATTAAGTTAGAAATGACCATTTTACCTTAGAAATTAATTCTTGTTACAATCATATGGACCGTTTTCGTGATATCGCCAAATTTCAAAAGTACAGATATTCGATTTTTGAGTGGGAAACTGAGTAGGTATACAGTCATGTTAATCTCACCTACTTAAGCTTAAATATCAATTTTGGATGAGATCGTTGGAACCGTTTTCGAACAAATCAAACTGGTATGAACATTTTTTATGGGAAGTACCATTAATATTCAGGCTGCCTTGCAAAAAAAAATAGACCCGAACTATTAGCCCACAAAATCCAAATCCGACGTTTGAACGAAATTCGGGCAGCCGCTTAGGCTTAGGGACACCCCATTTTAAACGTCGGACCCTCTGTATATCACAAGTATATCGCTTGGCGACATTAAAAACAATATAAACGCCAGTAACGATCGCGATTAACTTACAGTAATTGCCTCCCTCGCAAAGTGTTACATTTCACTCCCCAGTCAACAACATCAGCCGCCCGCAAACAATCGGCAGAGTGTACTCAAAATTACATGGCAATCCCATTGATATGACAATTTTCCCTTTCACCGAAGCATTTAACAATAAAATTTGCGTAAATTTCATCTCGTATATCTGCATTAAGGACGCAGATATACCCACCCCCAACACCGTTTATACATTAAACAGCGCAGTCGAATATCATAAACATCCGGCAGAGTACAAAAAAAAATACGCACGCAAATAATGCCCGAACAATGGTGCGAGCCTACGGAAATTCCTTTAACGGAAATTGTAGCACATTTCTGGAGGCACTGTTTTTTTATTATTTTTTTTGCAAATCGTAAAATTTTATTTATTAAACGACTAAAACAATTTGCACTCATCATAAAGGAGGATTTCGCATTTTTTATTCCCGCTCTGCTTCGGTCATATCCTTGACTTGGTTTTCGGCGGTTTTTGCGGTGGTGGCGTTTCAAGTTCAGTGGCGAATCATTTATTTTACCGCGAACTGTTTCTCGTTTTGTGTAAAATATTCACGTAATTATACATTTTGGGCAATTGTTTCGCGCGTATCTTAGGGAAGCAGAGGCATTGTACTTGTTTTTTTAACAAAGGTCAACTTGAGATGAGATTTATTCTTAATCGACGGAGCAGATCGTCCTACACTCGTAGAAACAAATTGCGCCCAGGTGAAGGACTTGCTCGTTCATTGTGGTTCGCTTCATTTAACCCTTGGAAATGTAACGGGGGGTTTTTTATTTTTGCAACAGTTACAGAACAGGTGGGATGGATGAAATGACGCCACATGATGCGTGACGAGAAAGAGCGATGCTCTGCAATAACCGGAGTTCTGCCACTGCTGATGTTACTTGTTCCAGCTAATATTTCAGTAAAAACTCAGATTCGTGCTCGCACATCAGGAGCTGTGTTGTGCACACACACTTGAGGTGGGATTTGGCATGACGCTGCTGATGATGAAGTTTATACGTGAAATTTAATGTTCTGCTTTTGTGAAGGAGACTCGTTTCGGCACACCGAGCTTGAGTGGATTACCGAGACTGAGTTTGCACGGTGTTATAAGTTATACATATGTAAAGTTGTCGAAGGAGGGATTATTTTAAGTCAAATGAAAGTTGGGATTGGTTTAAGGACTTTAAGTTGCGGCCGCATACAAGTGGGGTGCGGAATAGTTTGAGGACATCGTCTTTAACACTGTGATTTTCTGTTTGGGTCTCAGGAGGATGTGTCTGTTGCGATGAACAAGGAAAGAAAAGAGGAGACTTCAGGACGTAGCCACAATAAAAACACTACTTGACAATTTTGGGTTTTGCATTGAATTTTTTTTTTAACGCGGAGGAGCCTTAATCAATTCTGAACAATATAGTTGTTATTGTAGTTATTTATAGTTGATTTTGACACCTTTGTAGCAGGGTTACCTCTTAAAATTTTCAGTAGGATGTAGGAGTCAAAAAAAAGAGTACCGAAAAAAAAAGGATTCCCATTCCGATCTTAATATTTTTTTTTTTTTTTTAAAGAAGCATACTGTTATTTATAACCGATATAGTTGTAATTCAAATTCAGGTAAAAACAAATTCTTTCGAATTCAACTAAAAAAATTTGAATTATAGCAAAAACGTTTTCCTTTTTAAAAGGAGTCCGAATTCACTGACTTTTAAAAAGATGAGTCCGGAGTCCCGGCGTTCAAAAAGGAGTCTAAATGACTCTTCTATATAAAGGGTGATTTTTTAGCTGGTTTGGTTTTGGCAACACTGGTTTTGACAGCTGACGTGTGTTTAGTACCTTGTGTCACTGTCAAACAGCTTCAGTTTGGTTTGCAATTTAACCATGGATCGTCTTACAAATGAACAACGCTTGCAAATTATTGAATTTTACTATCAAAATTCGTGCTCGGTTCGAAATGTTCATCGCGCGCTGCTTCCATTTTATGATCGGCATTCTCGACCTTCTGAGCAGCCTATTCGGAAGATTGTGGCCAAATTTCGCACCAAATTTACTTTGTTGGACATTAAACCACCAACACGTTTACGTACTGTGCGTAGTGAAGAAAATATTGCGGCCGTATCAGCTAGTGTGACAGAAGACCGCGAAATGTCGATTCGGCGCCGTTCCCAGCAGTTAGGCCTTTGTTACAGCACTACGTGGAAAATTTTGCGGAAGGATTTGGGCGTAAAGCCTTTTAAGATACAGCTGGTGCAAGAACTAAAGCCAGCCGACCTACCACAACGCCGAATTTTTGGTGAATGGGCTCTTGGAAAGCTGGCCGAGGATCCCCTTTTTTATCGAAAAATTGTGTTCAGCGATGAGGCTCATTTTTGGTTGAATGGGTACGTAAATAAGCAAAATTGCCGCATTTGGAGTGAAGATCAGCCAGAAGCATTGCAACAGCTACCAATGCATCCCGAAAAAGCCACTGTTTGATGCGGTTTATGGGCCGGCGGCATTATTGGGCCATATTTCTTCAAAGATGATGCGAATCGCAGCGTTACTGTCAATGGTGAACGCTACCGAGCGATGATAACAAACTTTTTTTTGCCCGAAATGGAAGTTCTTGACTTGCATGATATGTGGTTTCAACAAGACGGTGCCACATGCCACACAGCACGCGAAACAATGGCGCAATTGCGAGGCGAGTTTGGTGAACAGTTAATTTCACGTTTCGGGCCGGTCAATTGGCCGCCTAGATCGTGCGATTTGACACCATTAGATTATTTTTTGTGGGGGTATGCCAAGGCTAATGTGTATAGGGACAAGACCGCTTCGATTGACGCACTGGAAGCCAACATCCATGCATTCATTCGTGAGATACCGGCCGATATGTGTGAAAGAGTATGCCAAAATTGGACTCAGCGGATGGGCTACCTGAGACGCAGCCGCGGTCAACATTTGCATGAAATTATCTTTAAACATTAAATTGCAAGGTTCAAGCTATCGATTCAAATAAATATTTCATTCATTTTTTCGAATTTTTTGTGTTTTTTTTTTAAAATAAGTTCTAAACCTCTTAAAAAATCACCCTTTATATAAAAATGAATGTTTGTCTGTATGTCCTTTATATAATCGTAAACTATGCATTTGATCATGTGATGATCTTTAGCGAAGTTGTTGTGCATGAGCCCACGAAGGTTTCTGAGTTGGTACGACCAATTTTCGACAGATGGCGCCACTTTCATTCCAAAGAATTTCATATATTGCCTTGATAGTTCATGTTGATTTGAATTGAAACGAAAACAGCGAACGAATGATAACGTTTCGAATTGTGGGTGACATAAGAATTTATGTAAATTATGAAATTCATGTCCGGCTCACATTAAACAGACAATATTGTCGTTTTTCGAATAGTTTTGGTGAAGTTTGGTTGAAATCGAAAAACGTATGTGTGTGTTATGCGTGCGTTAAAAAACAGATGAATTTGCATACATTTTGCTCGACGGATTTGAATGATTTTTTTTTGATTTTTTTTGTCTTGAATCAGGGATCATTTAAGAAAAATGAAAATTCGGAAAATTCTCAGCAGGTGGCGCTGTAGGCACATTTCGTTTTTCATCTATCTCCCTCTATATCAAAATAAGTCGCATTGTGTTTGAATAATTGATGTTCTCTTAATGCGTGAACCGATTTTGTATCTGGAAAATATAGTTTTGGACCCGATAGGTGGCGCTGTTTCCGATCTCCGAAACCGCTCTACTGATTTCAATGAAATTTTGTCGATGGGTATGGTTGACCTATGTGAACATAGGCCGTACGGCGAAAGAAGTGGACGTATATTGTGTTGGCTATTCGTATACTATCATTTAAACAAATTGACCACTCGCCCATGTAATCCAGCATACCAACCACTGAGCCGCCGTTGCAACTACCGATATTTAATGTTCTATAGCACCTTTATAGAATGTGAAGTGGAAAAAAAAAAATCCGAACGGTGATTCTTACTTCCCGGGCAAACTTTCCAAACTGCCCATATTCTGCTTCGGTTGATTTGGTTGATTGAGAAAATCTAACCAAGAAGCTGACCCGGAAATCTATGCAATCGTTCAATAGAGAAATTCAACTATCAAAAGGGATTTAGTAATTTAATCAATTTTAGGCGGTACGAAGTTCGCCGGGTCAGCTAGTTGTGGTATAAAACTGGTTAATGCTGTCTAATCTCAGCCACACACATTAAATTAATATCGGGCCACATTCCTACGCCAAATGTAACAAAAATACCTTTTGATGTGGTTCTATCATAAATGATTGCAGACTTTTAGGCTGTCAGTTTCTTTTCGCTAAATCGTTGAGTCAATTTATTGCTGAGCATGAAGCCGAACTTGCATTTGAAGTGAGTGAAATTTTTTTATTTTTTTTTTTGTGTTGGGAATTCGCTGGAAGTAAAAAATCATCGAAAGACATTGCAGAGCTATACGCGAGGGATGCTTCTACAATAGTGATGGACTTTAACTCATCTAAAAAAAACTCCCGGGGGACTGACATTCGCCATCCCGAATAGGATTGCACCTAGTCGTACGACTAATCAGCAATTTATTTTTGAATTATTCAATGAATTTAAAGAGATAAATCCGCCGTTTGTCGTAAAAGTTGTAAAAGTTCTGTTATTTCTGTGTTTACGTGGTTGAGAAGCCGATTTCTATGCCTCCGAGCAACATTCTTAACCTCATCTTCAACCATTTCAATATTTAGATCTCTATGCAGATCGGCGTTGCGTATGTACCAAGGTGCATTAACTATGTTCCTTAGTACTTTATTTTGGAAAAACTGAATTTTTTGTAAGTTTGTTTGGCATGTGCATGCCCACAATTGGAGCCCGTAGGTCCATACCGGTTTTAGAATGTGTGGTACGTTTTTATACGTAAAATTAATATGGACTGACTTAAGGTCATTTAATCTAATCTGCCATTTCTTAGTCCATTCTGAAATATTGTTTATTGCCGCCTGAAGCTTTTTTGTTGCTATTTCGACAGTTGCTCCCACAGCAAGGACGGCTGTGTCATCTGCAAAAGTAGCTATGCTGGTTTCTTCACTTTCAGGCAAATCGCTAGTGAAGAGTAGGTATAAAACTGAACCTTGCACACTGCCTTGCGGTACACCAGCTTTAATCTCTCTTAATGTTGAGCACTCTGTATCTTGCTTAATTCTGAAGAATCGATCTGATATATAAGACTCCAGAATGGTTGAATACTGCTTCGGCAGTTGCTTTTGTAGTTTGTGTATCAGTCCTTTGTGCCAGACTTTATCGAAAGCTTGTGCTATACCAAGAAATACTGTAAAGCACACATTTTTCTCTTCAAATGCTTTTTCGATTTTATCTGTGATTCTATGCACCTGATCAATTGTAGAGTGCTTGTTTCTAAACCCAAATTGATGATTTGGAAGTAGCGATTTTTCATCAATAATTTTTTGCAGACGTTTTGCCAGCATTTTTTCGAATAGCTTGGACAACATTGGTAGTATCGATATTGGGCGATATAAGGTTACTTCGCTAGGTGGTTTACCTGGTTTTGGTATCATTATTACCTCCGCGACCTTCCACATGCTTGGAACATATCTTAATTTAAATGCAGCATTTATAATCTGCGCTAATTTTTTGAAACCTTTTCGAGGAAATTGTTTTAAAATTTCCCCTATGATTAAATCGAACCCTGGGGCTTTTTTATGTTTATGCCTTCTTTGATTTCTTTGGCAAGTTCTTTAGCTGTTACCGGCCGAATAGGTCTGTCTTCTTCGCACGTTTCTTCGTTTCTTTGATAATCTTTATCTTCATAAGGTTTGAAAACGTTCTCAAGGTACTCTGCAAAAATATTTGCTTTTTCTTCTATGCTTTTTGCCCAGTTACCTTCTCTGGTTTTTACTGGCGGAATGTGAGCTATTGGCCTGTTCATTTTCTTTGTTGCCTTCCAGAGCGAGTAGTCGGTACTTGCATCATTTGTAAGACTGGTAAGATACGTTTTTAAAGACTCGTTATTAAATTCTCTTATAGATTTTCTGAGCTTATTATTTAAGTTGTTCAGTGTGGTTTTGTCGCTTGGCGCCCTTGTCTGTTGCCAGCGTTTTCTAGCTTTCCTCTTTTCTGTAATAATTTCACATATTTCACGAGGATAAGAGTTTTGTTTAATCTTCTTTGTTCTTTGGGGAGTTGCAGCTCATGCAGCTTTTTGTATATCCAGTGTAAATATTTGCGCTGCTTCTTCTAGTTGATCTTCTGTTTGAATAGCTGACGATAGTTAAATACATTCTTCCAACTTCTGCCTAAAGTGGTTCCAATCAGTCAGTCTATTAACTAGTTTAGGGCTATGTTCTTTTATTATTATTCTATCGCCAAGTGTAAGAAGTATTGAGGAATGATCTGATTGAAGATCAGGGCCTTCTTCTATATTTGTTTTATTTGAAGATATATTTTTGGATATAAAGAAGTCTACAAGATCTGGGGTTTCATTCCTATCTGTAGGCCATTAGGTAGGTTTCCCCGTTGAGTGATATTTGCCGCCGACTTCTTTAATAGCTTCATATAATTCTCTGCCTCTAGTATTTGTTAATCTAGATCCCCAATATTTATTCTTGGCATTAATATCCCCTTCCGCGATTAATCGATTGTGAAATATGCGGAAAAGACTTTTAAAATCATTTTTCTTTAGTCTACAGCTAGGAGAGCAGTATACTGCTGCAACAGATATTTGCCCACTTCTCGTTTCTACACTTATGAAAATTCCTTGGATGGCACATGATTGGAATTTTGTTTCTATATAGTGTTTTATTGTATTCTTTATTAACACTGCAGCCCCACCTTTTGCACAGTTATGAGGATGTGGGGAGTGATATAATTCATACCCTTGCAGTTTAAAATTAGTTATCAATTTAAAGTCTCTCAAATGAGACATATATCTATCTGGTGTATGTCAAGAGCCACTTTCATCTCGTCCTTGCGACTCTCGATGCCATTAGCATTCCATTCAAGAATTTGTATTCTATTCATCATGTTTGTCTTTTTGGCACAGCTTTTTTGTTGCTGTTCTGTCTCTCTAACAACGGTATTCTATCTAATATCGTTTTATTCGATTTTTCTATGGAACCAATCCTGTTTAGGATTTGTTTCATGAGGTTTTCCATTCGAGTGTTTGGCTCTACTTTGCGTCTGATCGTTTTATCTGCTGCCTCAGCATATGTCATTTTTGGACCCGCTGTATTTTGTTTCGGGACCTTTTTGATTATCTTTTCGTCTTTAGGCTTTTCTTTCTGTGGGCTCTTTTGTAAGTCCTTTTTGACTTTTTTGCTCTTCCTTATTTGAGCTTTTTTTTTTTTTGTTTCTTTAGCTTTTTGACCCTTGCAAGTTGGATTTCTTTTGCAACTAAACAACCTCTGTAGCTAGCAGGATGGTTTTCATTGCAGTTTACACATTTAGGGTGTTCATTTTCTTTCTTCCTACATTCCTTGGTGTGGTGACTTCCTGCACATTTCACACATCTTAGATTTGAGCTGCAGTATCTATGTGTATGCCCATATCTTTGACAATTTTTGCATTGGGGTACTTGTTTCGATTTACGTAGGGTATGAATCTCAACTTGCATCCCAAGTATATTTTTAATTTCATATACTTTTTTCTTATCTTCATCATGCTCAAAACTGAGTGTAAACATTGGTAGTGGTACTTTGCTTCTAAATTTAAGCATATTTACAACTTCCAAGATTTTAAAGCCTCGGTCTTTTAGCTATTTTCTTATGCTTTCCGGTGAGCATGAATAATGCAGTCTTTTCACTACAACCTTCATTGGTCTGGTCTGCTTATTTTCATAAGAATACCACTGCACCTTTTTTGGTTTAGTATTTTAGTGAGGCTTCTGTATCCCTCTTCTTCAACCACATTGATTTTGATGTCATTTTTGTTTATTAGCGCTGTGCTAGCTTTAATTTTATTTTCCTCCAATACTTTGGCCAAGATTTCATACTTATTTACTTGCAGCGCTATATAATTGGTGGGGGCTTGGTTGGATTTTGTGTTTTATTTTCTTTGTCTGAAGCATACACAGTGACTGTGCAGCTTTCTTTTGGTAGTGAGACTTTTGGGGATGCACTCATTTTGGGTTTTTTATTTTTATTCCCCTTGTGACGATATCCTTCTGTCTCTTTTCCTCTTTTCTAAGTTCCTCTTCGTCAGTCGAGAACTCGACAGGTTGGACATTCACTTTTTTTTGGTTTTTGAATTCTTCCTTCAACAATTGCAACTTTAGCTTAAGATTATTTATTTCCTTAAGCAGTGTCTCATTTAGTTGCTTATACCCTGAGTTGAGTGAAAATGAAATTGAAAAAAAAATCTCAAATGCAGCAGAATCTTTTGAAAGCTCATGCTGTAGCTGTAGTATAAACGTACCTTCACTACCCCTGAAGTGTTCTACATTCGCGAGCCATTGAGGAGATCGCTAGCTACAGTTCCACCTCTTCGGTCTTCTACAGTTCCATTGGTGTTCACTTTATTCCCGAATAAGAAACTGGGGTGCCATTGGCCTAAGAGTCTTTTTGTTGAGTCTTGCAAATGTCTGGAGGGTATTAGTTTCAAGATCTGTTTTTTCCCCTTTCTGGGACAAAAAAATGCACCTTTTTCGCAGGGGAAGCAACCTTCCTTTTTTACCTCACGCGTATTCAGTTAAAGCCTGAAGATGATTGCAAATGTCTTCAATCTCACAGTCAAAGGGAAAATTTGTGCAACAGCCTTATATGTGACTGTAGGCCTAGCTTTTTACTACCATTGTGTGATTTAATTTTTGGAAGGGTCCTACAGTTTTACACCCGAATGGACTGATAAGCCTTTCTCCAGACAACAGTACCCTCGAATGTCTGTTAGACGTGAGAATATTTTTATCCGGAGGTTCAACCTGGAACCTTCGCTTAGTAGCGCATAATACTATTCACTAAGCCACTGCGCTGAGGAGGTAGGCACGTCCTAGAACTGTATCTTCGAATAGTTATGTTCTATAGTCCCACGCGGTCTTGGCCTTCAACTGCCAGACCTCTTTTGATACCTATATCAATCCATCTGTTACTGTCTCTAGTTACGATACGAAAGCCATTTCGGTTGGTGTCGCCTAACTTGAGGTTGTTCTCCATCGCCTTGTGCCGGAAATAGTTACGTTATGTGCATATTTCTTTCATTAGTTAAGTGAAAACTTTAATAAGTTTGCTAGCTAGTAAGCTAGCTTAAGGTAAATGGTGATAACATTTAAAAAAACCAGTCGCACGACCGTAGGTTAGGTGGCTGTCTTGAAGAGACGAACTTAGACAAGATTAGTAGGTCCATTGTGATACCACTTGAGTGAGGGCAACAGGAGTCTATTGGACGAGCATACGAGTGAGAGCCTTGTTTTTATGTGCAAGTAAGGAGGTTATAGCCTTCTTAAGACAATCAACCTGATTGCTTGCATATTTGAATTAGTAGGCTCAAAGTGACGGAGACTAAAGCATCTTCTGTTGACAGTTTGCTTTTGGCAAGCCTCAGGGGGACTTGAGCTGCTGACATATCACAGGTGGGAGCTTAGACTCTATAACAATTTTTTTTATATAGTACAGATCGCAACAATACGATGATGGGTGAACTTTAGTGCATTTACGCAGATTTTTGACACCAGCTTAAGCCAACACAATCATTATGTAGGCCGACCCCCAAAGGGCAAACCGGAGTTGTCAAAATAAAATAAAAATAACATAACTTTGCTCCATCTTAAATCAAACGAGTAAAAAGTAAAAAGCTGCTCAACTTGTCCAAATGGGATGAAGATTAGGGAAGAGCACTGGAGTGTCAACCATAGTACGATTATGTCGACTTAAGCTAGTGTCAAAATTGAAGCTGTTAATAAAATTTCAGTCACGTTCAGTTCAATGTGACCGCACATTGGCTTAAGCTGGCTTAATCCCATCTTATTTGATTTTAATTCTTTATATGCGCTCAATGGGTAATAGGTACCTACAAAATTGTATACAATGCGAGCAGCACTTTTAGCGTCAAGTTGGGCTAGTTTTCGGAATTTGTTGCTTTTGTGCATTTGTCTGGATCACCTATTTGGTAGATGGTTTTGACAGAAGCTAGATGGAAGATCGAAATATACCATAAATGTTGGTAATGGACATTGCCGACAACATCGATGGACATCATATCCAAAAGTAGTGACTTTGTGCGTTCAAGTAGTAGGTGTTGACCTGTTCCCAGTGATGCCAACTAAGGCTTTTTCATGCATTTTAGGCATTATTTCGTTAGCTAAGGCTTTAAGGCTTGTTTTTTTCAAAAAGGCATCCTTTGGGTGGACTAAAATTGTGTTTGTTTTGTTCAATACTTTGTACCTACTTATGAAACTAAAAAGTCCTGAATTTTTTTCCTATTAAGAATTTCTTCTGTGATTTTTAATTTAAGTTTTTTTTTGGAAATAAAAATGGTTTTGTTTTTTCGATTTTAATTTTTGATTTATTGTTCCAGTTTACCTAAAAAAAAGATTTTATGCACTATTTTATTGAAAAAGGGCATCTTTTTTTTCTCAACTTAGGCATTTTATCGTCAAAATTGGTTGACAGCGCTGCCTGTTCCCATTGTTAATTCTTCTCTGCTTTCGGAATTGCGCGGTACTTTAAATAAATAAATAGTTTGTGCAACATGTCCGTAGACTTAGTTTCTGACAACTTCGTCTGTAGTGAAAAACTTTTCCAGGACAGCTACATTCCCAGATGTTTGCCAGAAGTTCGCGAGAAGGCGCTGTACTAATAATCATATTTAATGTCCCGGCTAGACTTAACGAATTCACAATGGCGAAAATTTCCATATAAAGTTACCCATTGTGACCTACGAAATATTTAGTGTGATTGTTACAAGTGATTAGTAAGGCCCACTGTCGTAAAGCTTAAGTTTTAGAAGATCGCAATGAAGACACACAAATCCTTTATACAAGATAGGATATTCCGACCCGCAAGATCTATTTTTTGCACTCAAATTCAGTTGCGATAGTGCTTGGAGTGCCGCGCGCCGTTTCCTCTGAAATTATTTGTAATTTTTAAACCTACTGAGCTACGGATGTATGAGCAGACTTAATGCGCCGTACTTACAACAAATTTTAGTTTCGACTTTAAATTTACGGAAGCTTACAATTTCGAAATAGTTGTGGAAAATATAGCCACTGTGAACTACTAAAATTTAGGATCGAAAATAAAAATGTTTATTGGTTAGGTCCAATCTGAAATGTGATTGATATTTCACTTTTTGAAAATAAGGGACAGCTCAGTCACTTAGCAGAGCTTCCTCGACAACTAGAAGTTGCCATTTACAAACCGCAGCCCTCTTTCACGCCTTTCGTCATAAAGCACATCCTCACGTTTAAGCGAGTTTATGACTAATTTGTATTTACATGCGTGTAATTTTACTACGCACGCAATAAATATTTAACTATCGTTTTTTTACGGAATTATTGCATTTTTTTATGAAATATATTTATAAATACACAAATTTTACTATTATTTCCACTGCTAACGTCCCTTTTTTAAAAACGAAAAAATTGCTTTCAAGCTTTGCTGCGTCATAAAGATTTTAGCATACCTATACTTTATGCACCCCTCTCAGAACAAAAGCCGCTTGTACTAAAAATTTCCATATCACATACACACCGCGTGAAATACCAACACTTAAAGGCGCTGTTTAATTTGCTCTGTTGCAAATTTGTGTCGCATCATAAATGTTAGCGTTGACGTCCATTTCGGGAAGCGTTCTGAAAACACACGCCAATTCGTGTAACGAGCGCGTTTTCTACCCCAAAATTGTTCATAAATATTTTACGATGTTAATTTTTGCTCCGTGTACTCATTCGTACCTTGTTCAAGGGTGGATGTAATTAAATGTCAAACAAATGAAAATTCCAAATCCTTGTACACTCGTATATTTTCCCACTTGTTCTGGAATGAATGTGAATATGGAGCCAAGTTAAAATATTAGAAAAGGGGAGCACAAAGTAAACGACGACGACGACGACTTCTTAAATAATCAACAAGAATAGGTATACGAAGAACGGATGATGGCAAAGTTTGCAGCGTTAAGTATCCTTCAACAAGTTTATCCCTGTTTTACACTCGCATATCATGTCGTGCATTTATAGTCAGCTGAGATTCTATCGCAGATCGCATGAGCACATGGGGATTTTCACATTTTTTGACAGATTACTTCGAAGGGGTTAGTGCGGGGTTTTGATTTTAATGAACGTTGCCCCCAATCGAAAATGGGTTCATTGGTTTTGAGCAGCAGAAAACACGGGTCGAGTTAAGGTTTTTATTTGAGGTTTCAGGTGTTTTTGACGATAGTCGGGTGATCCATGAGTTAGGTATAACATATGGAAACTTTCTCATATTGGGAAACTGCTGACAGAGCACAGTACCCATTGCCATCGGAATCCGGTCGAGTTTCTGCTTTCAAGATTCTGCTTTGCAAAATTCTGTTTTTAAAATTTAAGGCAATAAAACTGCTTATTCTGTTTGTTTCCAACTAACAAACGAGGAAAAAAAAAAAACAATTTTAAATTTATAAAACATTAAAATTTATTTACTTTTCATTTTTAAATAAAAATAAAACTAAAATTAAAAAGAAGCAAGAAAAAATAGATTGAATATTGACAAAAAATTTAAATAAAAAAAACAATAACTAATAAAAAAAATAATGCAAAATTTAATTAAAAAAGTTAGTCAGAAACTACAACTTTTATTTATTAAAATTTAATTTGTTTTCTTTTTTATACTTCATTTCGGCAGCATAAAAAGACAGTCGAAATGATGTTTAATAAAAATTCCTTCGACAATCGCCTCGGTAGGATCTTCGAATACTCTAAGAACATTTTCCTAGGATGTTGGTTTTAATTACTGTTACGCTGCGATTGATGGTTTAGTGGACAGAAAAAGACTTTTCCCCAGTCTTCCTAAAAAAAACTATTAATAGCAGTGTCGCTTCTTTTCTTTAATTTCGTATTTCTATAATATAAATAAAATAAAATCGTATTTTTATAAAATACCCACGACATTTTTTTTATTTTCCTCCTAAGAGGAAATAAAAGGGTACAAATAAAAATTAAGAAAAGGGAGTTAAAATTAGAAAAAAAAATGTTCTCTCTATCTCTACTTTGGAAAATGTTCAACACCTTTTTTTGTTGTTTGCAGCATTTTGTATAGCAGCATTTTAAAAAGCAGAATTTATAAAAGCAGAATTTTGAAAACAGAATTTTGTTAAAAGAATTATGACCCATCCAGAATTTTGACCCCAACCCATTGCCATCATGTGCTTTCGACGGAGATGTGTACAGAAACACCTTGGAGAAACAGAGGAGGTCCCGTCTGTTAGATATGGAAATTGTGGATTCGGAGAAAGTTTGTCCCCTGAATTGGGTGGGAAATCAAACAAGGTAGAGATTAGAATGTCTGTGGCATCAGGCTATTGCGTTGTTATCTTTACGTTTCACGTGACCTTAGTTGTTGCATTTTAAGCTTTGTTAAGGTACGTCATACAGGCTTTCTCTGTTAACGAAAGAGAAGTGAACTCTATATCTCTGCAAAGTTGACCAGAAATCCAGCAGAGGGTGGTTGCCTTTCCGGCAGTCTTCCACTCATTTTGAACTTATTTATGACTATGGGCCTTTATTTGGTCTAATTGTGTCGGCTTTTACTGTCACCCACTTTAACCTGACCTTTTGGTCTAACTTACACCTTTCAGCTCAAAGTTTGTTGGAAACGTGACTCCAAATCGATAGATATAAAACACCTCTCTAAAAAGGTGCCACGGTGGACCACCGCGCTACTATCAATCCTCTGTCTACGTAGGATATTGTAGCAGGATTCCTCAACGTTGCGCTTGACTGGTCGATCTTGTCTCATTGTTATGGCATTTCCTGAGTCAAGAAAAAGGCTTCCATTCCTTTGTTATTTGATCTAAGGGGGTATATCGATCAAACTTACACAACAGAGTTAAGAACAGTTTCGGCAGAATTGTCTGGCATTGTTGTAAAAATAAATAAATAAAAAATAGACCCAACACCTCATAAGTCGTAAGCATTTGTGTTGACTAGCTGGTACCCGCGACTTCGTCTGCGTAGAATAAGTACTTCAAGTAACTCAATTAAAATATTTACATCAACTACAGCGCCACTTATCGGGTCCAAAACTATCCTATTTTTCAAGCCAACCAATCAGACCCACACATTTAAATTCATTGGTAAAATACGCGGCAAATGTATTTATGATGAATTTTATTATCCCTAACTTGAGAAAGAACTGGTTCGTCATTTATACTTGCATCCCCAACTTCATCACCTTCACGTGCTGTTTTCGCGACAAAATGTAGTTCTCAGAGGTCTCATCTACTCCTATACCAAAAGTCATAAAAATTGGTTTTGCGGTCGTTAAAATAATCTGACTTTCGCATTTATAATATTAGGATTATATTAAGGCTACCTTGAATTTTCTGTGCAAAAATGACAACTGACAACAAAACATGATGTTTTGAAATAACATAACAGCGCCCTACCCGATTCCCCCGCAAATTTTGAAAGTTCTCTCTTAGATTTCGTATGACTGTTACTCTCTTCGGCTGTCGACTCTCTTTCGTGGCGTTGTTTGTACAGGCTACGGGCACTGTTGCCACTCACTTTGGTAATTTTTTTTTTTGCTTTTTGAGTTTTGGTAATTTGGTAATATCTATCTGGTTTTGTTAACTTTCTGAGCAGGAGCACCTAAAATACGAACTCGATATAAATTAATTTAATTGCTGCCTTACTGTTTCTAAGTGACCACCCATGTAAACCTGTGTTGTTCAAAAAATTACTGAATGCACTCATTTTCTTCTTTTGACAAATGGTGAACTTCGAAATAGTTTCTGTTTCTGTTCTAGAGAGATATGGATAGGTTAGTTAATCGTATTATTTATTTGCAGACATAAAACTCTAATTTGTCTAAGATTTGTTATAAGAAAAAATGCTCGGAAATGGTAGATGATCCCATGCCTTCTAGCAGCTGGTAATTTTGTGCACAACGTTGTTGACGTTGTTTAATTACTTAAAGACTGACAAAGTTGCTACTACGTTCCTAACTGAATTAAAAAATCTTATGTTTTATAAATGTTTGTTTATTAACAAGCAATTTTAAAAATCATACTTTTGAACAGTGAAAATATTTAAAGTAAATATTACTATTACATTATTAGTAAGTTAAGTCTTATTTATTTTATTTTATAAAGTAGCTTCTTAAAGACTGACTAAGTTCCTACAAACCTAATGTACCAAATTGAATATTTTAAAAGACATATATGTTTTTTATGTTTGAAAAATGTGTGTGTTATAATAAATATATAAAAGTGGTAGGAACTCTACACTTTTCCTTTAGTTTCTCGGAAGACTAAGCCAATGGACGTTTTTACACTGTTGTCATGCCGTTATTTTATATTATGTTCGTGAATCAGAGAAAAGTCTTAGGATAGTGATAGTGATAGGCATTTTCACATTGGGTCAAGCGCTCAAGACTATAAAAATGTATGCTATTTTTTCTCTTTGTGTTTTGTAAACGTCTCCAGATTTATGGCAAATTTTATCTTGGTTTGGTAACTTTTTTTCTCGATTTTGGTAGCTATTTTTTTTTTTGCAAGTGGCAACCGTGCCTACGGGCATGATGACTGAAAGAAATGTATTTCCCTGAATCATAGTTGTACACAACTGCGTAGTTGAAATTTAAAGTAGTAAAATTCAACTTTTTCAATTGTAAATATTTAAAAAAAGTAAAAATGCAAAAATAAGCACACCGAAAATCTCTTTTTTCTACATATAGGTAAATATACTAATACAGTAGGAACTACAGAAATATAATGTAGTGGATATAATATAGTGGATTTGTGGGAATGTTTAAAATAGACCTCGCGAAAAGCTTCCGAACGGCAGAATCGAGAGGCTTTTCAGTGATATGGGGGTTCTTAAGGGGGTGGGTTAGTATACAGCCCGTATTAGGGATTGCAGCTTTACCATTGCACCCGTAGACGCAATTGGAAGCAACGCCAAATAACCAAATTCGAAATTCCAAACTTCCAATTAAACATAACTAGTTACACAAGTGCTAATCATAACAAACCTCTTTGTCCCGATATCAACCTCAAGCTGAACCCTCTGCGACTAAGCCCTTGTCATGTGTCATCCCATCGTACTTATTAATTTCAGTGGTCCTACTAACCAACCGCTGAACTTCTAAAAGCGACCTCAAATGTGGATTTGATTTCGGAAATGATTGGACAGCTCCTGTCCTTGGAGTTTGGAAATGTTCCCATGCAGTGACCAGAGTCCCGCTGTTGTGCTATGGAATGTTAACAAATGTTGTCGCCTCCTATCAAGCACAAGAGTGCGGTTCATTTTGACCGCACTATGCAGATCTACCTAGCGACGGCTACCCCTCAATATTCAATTTTGACAAATTGGTCAGACCCATGAGGATATTGATTTTTTTTTTTAATTATTCTGTCAGTTGGGATTTATTTTTTTTTTTTGCATAAATGAATTTATTTCCAATTTCCTCGCAATAAATTGGTCGATTTCGAGACTCAAATTGATGGCAATTCATTGTTTAATCAATTTTTGAGGTGAAACATTTGAATTTGGCCAGGCGACAAAGTGTGCGGATTGAAATAATTGAAAGCCACAAATTGATTGCCAAATTCAGATTGAAATAAAATATATAGATCGAGACCTAACTGATTGTCTGGCACACAGAAACAAAGGCATTCCGCAACAGGCATACATTGACTTTGAACTCGGAATGCATTTTTGTTTCTTGATTTTTCACACACAAATTACCGAAGGCGACCCACTCCTACGCAGAAAAGCTCTTTACATTAAAATACATGACCGGATGACATTAGCATCGGAATTTTCCTTTGGAAAATACATTCAAGGTCCCGCCAGAAACGCTGAACATTTTGATATATTTTTTGGGGGAGAAAAACGTGAAGATATAAACTTAACGACGGCGTCACCAACTGCGTATTTATTAAATCGAGATGAGAATTTTTGTTTCTTAATGCTGAAGGATTAAATTTAATTCTACACCCAACGACAGTCGAATTTTGAACAAAGCGACATTAGTAATGAATAGCTGACTATGCAGGCGCAGTATAATATTTTTAGACAGATTTTATTGGCCGGACTCTCGTATGGCGGGGAATTCGAATTTTTATGACTGTGCATTGAAGGATTTTCGCACAACCGATTGACGAGGTGATGACTCAATCGGAATGGAATTCCATTTGGGTGTTGGGACTTATTAATAAACTCGCATCCGTGTCCACGAATTGCTTGTTCAGCGCTACGGAATGGATTGGTAGTACGAGTAACCCGTGGCATGGCATCGAGAGCAGAAAAAAGCCGCGCAAAACTATCCGAATGGGTGTTGCGTGAGTGTGTTTACACCATATGCTGATATGCTGATACTGGTGCTGATGCCACATTAATTGTTGTAAACACAATTTGGCCGAGTGCCAGTTACCAGTTTGTTGTAGCGCTTTCAGGCGACGATGATGCTTTAGCCAGCCAGCCAGCCAGCACCGACCGCCTTCCTCTTTTGGTGATTTTTACTATATAACTGATGCCGGTAGCGGTGTGGCGGCTGTTGCATTGGATGATTGCGGTGATGGAAATGGTGTGTATTTTTTTTCCGCTTGTGGAGTGATTCGGCTACTGTAAATTGCGCAATGGAATGGGAAGATTTGTCCATCAGAATCAAGCATATAGTGCATGAGGGGCTGCAGAAAGACGAGTCGAAGTTTGATAGAAAAAGTGGGTCAACGCAAGTCGGAATATAATCAAAAAATACTTAAAGCACCTTGATTGTGAATACTTATCTTCGAGAAAGTTGTTAGGAAACATACGAGTGAAAATGGTCTTTAAAAAAATGCAGGAGTGCCAACTCAACTCAACTTACACTGACTTTTTGTGGAACAGAAAACGCACACATGTAGCTGCATTTTGTCATAATGATTTCATTAGCGCACTTGCTTTAAAATCTGCCATAAAGAGGCTTTCAACAATAGCCGATATTACGCACATAAATTAGGAGAATTTATCGTGCTAACTTCCATAGCGCACACTTGTAATTTCTTCAAAATCGGTTATAAAGAAGTCAGAAACGATAGCTGACATTACGCACATAAATAAGCTGGATTTTTGTCATGTTGATTACATTTGCGCACACTTCCAATTGCTTTTAAATTCGACTCTAAAGAGGATAGAAACAATAGCCGACATTGCGCACATAAATAAGCTGGATTTTTGTCATGTTGGTAACATTTGCGCAGACTTTCAATTGCTTTACATTTAACTATAAAGAAGTCAGAAACGATAGCTGACATTGCGCACATAAATAAACTGGTTTCTGTCATATTGATTACATTTGCGCACACTTCCAATTGCTTTTAAATTCGACTATAAAGAACTCAGTAACAAAAGCTAACTTTGCGCACATTATTGATTACATTTGCGCACACCTCCAATTGCTTTAAATTCGACTATAAAGAATTGAGTAACAAAAGCTGACATTGCGCACATAACTAAGCTGGATTTTTGTCATGTTAATTATATTTGCGCACAGTTCCGATTGCTTTAAATTCGACTATAAAGATGTGAGTAACAAAAGCTGACTTTTCGCACATAAATAAGTTGGATTCTGTCATATTGATTACATTTCCGCACACCTCCAATTGCTTTACATTCGACTATAAAGAAGTCAGTAACAAAAGCTGACTTTGCGCACATAAATAAGTTGGATTCTGTCATATTGATTACATTTCCGCACACCTCCAATTGCTTTACATTCGACTATAAAGAAGTCAGTAACAAAAGCTGACATTGCGCACATAAATAAGCTGGATTTTTGTCATGTTGATTACATTTGCGCACACTTCCAATTGCTTTTAAATTCGACTATAAAGAAGTCAGAAACGATAGCTGACATTGCGCACATAAATAAACTGGTTTCTGACATATTGATTACATTTGCGCACACTTCCAATTGCTTTTAAATTCGACTATAAAGAACTCAGTAACAAAAGCTGACTTTGCGCACATAAATAAGATGGATTCTGTCATATTGATTACATTTGCGCACACCTCCAATTGCTTTAAATTCGACTATAAAGAAGTGAGTAACAAAAGCTGACATTGGGTCGTATGAATAAAAACTAGCATTTGCTTTGAGTTAAAGGTTTAAGCTAAGTAAAAGCCCTAAGCAAATGCTTTGAATCGGTATGAATAAAAACCTAGTTTGCTAAAGTAAGTCCGAAAATTCGAACATAGCATTTACTTCGCTGTACATGTCCTTGCCTGTTTATACTGTTTTTTATTAGCACGAACGTTAACAAAAAGAGGTAAAACATGTATAATATGAAAACTTATCGCATCCATGTTTTGTTTGGTTTTCCTGCGCGAACAAAACTTAATTTAACTATTTATAAACAAAAAATCGAAAATTCGCAATGCTTAGATTGTTTTATGTACAAAATGTGAATTTGCATAGCATTTGCTTTGTCTGATATGTTTTATTCATACCGATCTGAGTAAAAGGTCAGTGCCGCCGCTTTTCGAACATGTCAAAAGTTGGAACTAACTCAAATTGGTTTTTATTCATATGAAATGTAGCAAATGCTTCGATTTTGACATTTCTCTTGAGTAAAAGCAATTGCTACGTTTTATTCATACGACCCATTGCGCACATAAAAAAGCTGAACAAATAAGAGTGTGGCAGTTAGAGAAACCAATATACCATCGCGCAAAAAAGGAAGGTTGATTTTGTCATGGCAGTTCTATTAGCGCACAGTTGCATTTGGTATTAAATCAATTGTTAAGAATTTAGTAGCGCGAGCTGACATTGCACACTTTTACTTAGAGCTATTATTAAGAGCTTATTGATTAACTTTCGACCCATCGAATGGGTAAATCACAAATTATTTTGCGCACACAAGCAAGAATGATTTTGTCTTGTTATTGCCAGTAGCGCACACTTGCACGTTCAAATAAAAGTTTTAAAAGTTAATCTGAATCAGAACATCAAACGATTGATTCAACCGGCTCAAAAGAGATATCTGTAACACAAGCTTTACTAAAGACAAATCCTATAGATGTACGTAGTCGCCCCATCAGGTCCACATAGGACCCTCAGTCAAACTTTTGCCAATCATTGGCTTGTGCGTGAATTTAAATTTTGATTGGGAATGGGAAGAAGGTGGGCTAGTATTTAGTGTTTTCGACTACAAAGCCAGGGGTCTCAGGTTCGATTCCCGGAAAACCCAAAAATGTTTCCACTGCGCCACCTCTCGCGCACGTATAACTGTCATAAAAGAGTTTCTTAATTAGCCATTTGGACTCGGCATACAATTTTAGATCCCTTCCATTCATCCCAAAAATTAAAAACTCACACAAAATGAATGGTTGTGAGAAGCTACGCCTCTACGGACTTGTTGCGCCAACTATTTATTTATTTATTTTTTAGGAATAAAGTAAAATAAATAAAAAGTTTGTATTATATCATTTTTTGATGTGACCGTTCTGGGAAAGCTTTTTGGAGTCAGAATAAAATTGTAGGTACCTGACATTCGGTTACCATAAAAACGAATCGAAGATTGTTTTCCGCACATCGGAGAGCTAAGTTCTCTAATATTATTTCCATTAGCGCACAACTGCAGCTACGTTGAAATGGAACCTCACGACGATCATTTCTAGACTGTGCGTTAACTAGTCCAAATTGAGTTGGTAATTTTGTTCACTTCTTATTGTGCATACTTTTTATTATATTAAAGGCCAATTACACGACCTTACTTGCGTTTGAAGTAATTTTTGTTTCTCTTAGTCATCGCCATAAGCTTTATTTTGCACTTTATGTTTAAATTTTAGTTTGCACTTGTAATGTAACCAGCTACTCTGAGTCATCTTTTTAAATCTTCACCTTTAATTGTTTATTAAGGGGAGTATTACCCTTTTGAGCTCGTCAAGCTTAAGGTGGGCACCAAAAAAGGTTATAAGCTTGTTAGAGACATAGCTTGGTTCAGTCTAGTGACTGCAAATGGATGGTTAATTTAAGTCCTAAAAATGTATCCTCAAATTTTCGTGCATTTAAACTCTACCAAAGGTATCACATGCACATTCAAATTGAAAAATTTAATCGAAAAAAGACTTCAATTAATTTCCACTCTGAAACATGTGCGAGCAAATTTACACTTGGTTAACTTGAACAATTTAGCACAAAGTATAAATTCCTGAGACCAAGTTATGCGATACGAGTATCTGTTTGTCAGTTACACATAAAATATGTTTATGGCGCATCTTTCCTTCCGACGAACTCTCTTATGCATTCGAGGATTGATAAAGTTTTTCTTAGAGCAATTTAATTTGATTCGAAGCTCCGAAAATACACCCAAAGGCTGATTCAATTTAAACATTTGACGGGTATACCTAGTGTACTAATCGACTGTATGGAGAAAAGTTCCGCCATTATTTCTAAGTAATTTACCAAATTGTATTCTACGCTCTTATTTGAATTAGTTTAAGTTTAGGTGCCTAGAACTAGATTGTAACATTCTGTGAGTTGGTACTGCTAGTGTTGTGATAATTAAACATAATTGCGGTCCTTTAGTTAGGAGGGATGAGGAATGGCAAAAGGCACTATAGAAACCCTCATTTGTCATTTGTTGGATGTAAAGGGTCTTTCATTAAGGACTTGACAACTTATTTTTTTAAATAAAATGCAAACTCTTTGAGATATCTCGATATCTCGTTCATATGTTCACCACGGGAACGTATGCAGCGGTCGATACGTTGAACCCAATTTTCGATGACTCGGCCACACTTTTCGACCGATACAGCTGCTCGTTCAATATTGGCTCTGAGCTCCTTTAACGTCGCCGGCTTGTTATTGGTATAGACCAAAGATTTAATGTAGCAAAAAGTCTCGGCGGCCAATAGACGGGTCCGTTTCTCGAGATAACACGTTCACCGAACGGAGACTTCAATAACTCGATTGTTGTACCCGCTGTGTGGCTTGATGGAACCACATATCACTGATGGCCAATTCATGCAATTGCTCAAAGAAATAACTTTCCAACATGTCTCTGTAGCGAATACCATTTACCGTAACGTGACGGTCATTTTCATCGACGAAAAAAAAGTCCCAATGTATATGTATGAAAACCGCACCAAACTGTGACTTTTTGCGGATGAAGTGCTGTTTCATGAAGCACATGATTGTCTCACCTGTCCAGTAACGCATATTTTGCTTATTGACTAAGCCATTTAACCAAAAATGCGCTTCAACGCTGAAAATGATTTTGCTTGTGGTTCCTTCGTGTACTCCACCATGATGAAAATGTTGATTTTACTGAATATTTTGACATTGACAGTTCGGTTGAAGGGTGCGTTCACACTAAAAGTTTGAAGTTGTCAAGTCGCCTTTATAAAATCAAAGCCAATAGCCGTATGTATATCACTAATAGGCCTTAAAGCTACTCAACTGATTTCGATGAAAATTCAACAGTTTCTTCTTATTTGTTTCGGCAGTAGTTTGACTGAAATTCGATAGGTGGCGTTACTGTTTTTACACTATGTACCTTTTAGTGACATCAGTGCTGCGCGTCTATCTGTATAACTCTGCTTAGCTCGAAAACCAGTGTATGGATGTCAAGACAGCTTTAACTTTAATCACTTGTAAAATCTGAACGAGACTTAAGTATTGGAAAGCGGGCTACATTCTGTCATTAAAAGGTGATTACGCAGTGGCTTATTGAATTTGAAAATGTATTCCCATCTTCCTTCTGGTGTTGTCCTCAAGATGAGCAATGTTCAAAATAATTTATTCGAGGTTAAAATGTCTATTGTTGGGAGATGAAATAAAAGGCAAAAATCTACCAAAAAGCATAGGAACAAAAAGGGTACTCACTTAATCTCATAATTTTATTCAGCTCGCAAATTCAAAAATGTCTGCTGCGATTTAAGTGAACAGCACTCGGAAATGTCGCAGAATAACTATCTACTTGATTAAATACCGTCATTGCTGCAACCAGTGTTGTTATATCGTGGGATTTATCCCTTTTTGTGGGAATTTCGATGTCCGAAAAGCCTTCCTTGGGATAAAGGGATAAAGCACCAAATCGTGGGAATTTCAGAAATCTGACAAAAAACATTCAAACTATGGTGAAATTCTATCAAAACACCGGTATTTCACCATAAATATCAACACAGTTAATGTCCATAAAAAACAGCTCATGTAAATCGTCTTTTATCAAAATTTTCTAGTACCAAAAAATAATCATATCTGTGTTGCAAACTGCGGTTTTTATACTACAGGTTAATTGAACGTAATTTTCTTTCCGTGTAATACAAATTTTACTTTAAAAATCTGGATTTTGACGCTTTAAAGTATCGTGGGATTTTAAAAGGGAAATTGAGTATGGTGAAAAGCGAAAAATGACCACGCTTCGTGGGATAAATGAAGAGAGAGTTCTAACAAAACTGGCTGCAACTCTAAAAAAAAAAACAATTTACACGACCGCTTGTCACAGTTTGACATTTGTAAATTTGCGTAACTTCCCGCAGTCGATTTCCGAGCCCAATTGGTAGCGGAAAATTATTATTATACAAAATCTGACACTTTGACAGTTCATTTACGAGGTGGTAAATTTCTGCAGTTTACACAGCTTATGAAGGTTTTACGCGCTTAAGTGAATAGCCTTAATTAAAATAAATATTGAAAATTTACACAAAACGAGGATAACAAATGATGGAAGCCAATCTGACAAATAAAGCCTGTTTTCAGTAAGCTAGAATTGCTTTTTGGTTGTATCGACAGATTTTTTTTTGTACATATTATTCCGTTGAAAATTCATCAGTTTCTTCTTATTAGTGTACAGTCCATTTGTCACAGTTTATTCTTACCCGACTGAAAACAGAAGGAGGAGAAGATGGAGTTTCACGTATATGTATGTCTGTTTGGACGTGACCTCCTGTAGCCTAAGCGGGCTTGACCGAGGTTGAAGAGTGAGGTGTTATTAGATTCGTATTCTTCCTCGGACTGTCATAGCCTAATAAGATAAAAATTAAAAATTCAGAAGCTACGCATATTTTTGTGAGTCTTTGTAGGTAGTCTCCGATTGTCAAATTATCCACATCTTCTTATTTCTTTTTTTTTACAGTCAGTCGGTTTTTTTTTTGCGTGATGTACAAAGCATAAAAACTCCATGTTGGGCTCTATATTTGCTAGAACAAGTAAATGTGTTATCATCATTGCTTTGATACCCTGCTCTCCATACAAGTCATGCTAAATTTTAGGCATGTGAGGTAGTACGTAATTACATTGGACAACAGAGAGAGACACATGGGCCTAATATTGATTTTGTATGGGAGCTACCAGAAGCAGAAATACTTGACCGAAATAGCCTATTTTAAATACCAACTTAATGACAATAAAAAGAAGTCCTTTCACCAACTTTCATTCGCCTATGTCAATTCCTTTGGGCGCTATCGTGCTTTCAACAGACAGACAGACAGACGAACATGTCTAAATCGATTCAGAATGTATATACTTTATGAGGTCTCCGGTGACTCCTTCTTGGCGTTACAAATGACAAAGTGAATACCTTCCTGTGGAGGGTATAAAAATCCATACGAATTAGGTGAGTCTTTTAAGCGTATACAAAATAGGCAAGTTGTGCAGTTCTACTATTTTAATTTTTATTATTTTAATTGGTTATTTCACAACGTGGCTTAATCTTCGCAAAAAATTGGACACCAGTTAAACGTTTTAAACAAACTTATTTGCAATCTAAAAAGGGTTCTATTAGTTTTAAAAGCAAATTGTATTTAAGCGTTTTACCAAATATTCCAAATTTAAATTTTGCCAAAATGTTGGTTCATTTGGCATTGAGCCACATCTGAAACCGCTTGAGTCTTCATTTTTGAATTTACGATGCAGTATAATTTGTTTCAAGAAAAGCTTGTGCGGTTAGTTTTAGCTTCTAGGAGAGACTTGGCTAGACTCTACCCACACCTATTTGTAATAAGTGAACCCTTGATTATTGTTTAGCGAATTCGCAGTTTACAGGCGGACATACTTAAAAGGTGTTTGGTTATAAGGATAACAGAATTAACTTAGGATCCATACGGTTTTATTTGACGTCGAACATTAATTGCGGGCTCTGGGTCGAATGTTTTATGTTGATGGTAAATATTTTTCGACATTTTAAAAATATTTAAGTGTGGCCACCACCAGTTTATTGTCCCATGCCAACTTTTACCAACTTTTAACCTCAGCGGCATTTCTCATCGTTCATCTACATAAATTTGTTTTCCGAGTGAATTACAGTCAAATTTTTATAGATCCACCGCAAAAATGCAAAACTCTTAACACAATAAACATGCATGGTGAAAATACTATCAAAGCTGATGAATCAATTCAAAATGCCGAATTAATTTAACAAACTTATTTAAATGAACTCATATGAATTAATTTCTGTTGTTGGAAACTAAAATCTTTGGATCAAAGAAATTCCAGAGGGCGATTATCGAATGATTCCTTGTTTTTGTTGCAAAATTTGACAACTTTTCGATACCGAAATGTGATAGATTCTGTAACTTAGCTATTTTTGATGTCGTGACGTATCTGTGCAGTGTATGAGAAAATGCAAAGCACTTGTGGCGGATTTTTTGACGCAAGACAACGCAAGGCATATGTTTTCTCCTTTTGACGATGTCTGTTGGTTCAAACATGCAAAGACAAAGTAAAAAAAAATAGAAACCGAGTGCCTTGAACTTATGTTCCTTCATTTAGCACAAAAATCTGTTTGATAACCATTAAGTGATAAATTTGTCAATGACCTCTGCCGAATCAAAGAGTGATTTCACCTCGTATTCCCTCCTTCAACAGTTAAAAACCTACTCATTTAGTTTTCTTGAGTATAAACTGAGTCTAAGCCAATTTGTTTTTTTTTTTAAGGGAAATACCTACTCAAACAAATTTAGGACGACGGATTTTCCTAGTTCCTACCAACACTTTTCCGCACGTTGTCTCTTTTAAAAAATGCATTCACCAAACATCGACTTTGCCCATGAAGAACATACTATTTCAAATGCATCATGCATATTGAAAAACCCGACGCAGTTTATTTCCTAAAAGTGTCTAAAAAAAAACTACCACCACCCTGTCAAACGTCAGACATTTAATTTGCTCATCCTTCCTGGTCGTGTTTACTTTAAATCAACATCATTCCAAATATATTTCCAATAAATTAATTCCGAAATAATTTTTGAATCAAAAATGTTTGCACACAAAAATGGCCACCAATCAGCAATTAGTCACGAAAAAGTATTCATATTTTTAAATCAAATATTTAAAACGTACTAATTTACTTTTAAATGCACAAACACAAACAAATTGAAATAACGTCAACCATCACTTTCCATGTTCGCCAAATGCATTTATATGATGTTCACCTCTCTCAGTCTAATTAGTCGCAAAATACAGAAACAAAAAATTGTAAAATTTTGTCGAAATACACAGATTTAAATGAACCATGCTGAACGGATGTGTGCTGTCGATTCGCCTGCCCAGACAGAGACCCCTCTCCCGCTATATTAAACATCGCGTTTGTATGCCATTCAAGGTCAATGCTGATTTTTAATGCCAAAGTGGAGTGACAGTTCGACTGTCAAACAAATACATTCAAGCTGGCTTTAAATGCAAGACGAACAAACGAACCTTATCGTGCGACTGACAGTCGTCTGTCAAATCATATCCACTCGTTGTCGGGTATTTCTCACAGTCGCTTATTTTTCTAAATAGAATTAATTTTTATTTATAGACAGATAGTAGGTAGCTGCCTGCATACCTCTCTAATGGGAATTAATGTCAATGAAATCTTTAAAATGAGAAGCCAGCGCCGAAAACAGACAAATGTTGCAGTATTTTTGTTCTGTCTCACTAGATGTTGGTATCACATCGACTACTATTAAGACTGTGACTATGACATCGGCGTTGGCGACGACGACGACGATGACTTCTCTTCGATCAATTCAATAGCACTGCCAAGGATGTGGTTGTGCTTTCTTTCTGAAACATTAAATAATAATCTTGTGAGTGGACCAAGTTTGATATTTCGAGTTCGAATTTTGTGAATTTATTTTTAAAATGACAACCTATATAAAAAAAATTCGTCTGAAGGCAAGAGAGGTTTATTTGGAAAAGAAAATATGTCTTCAATTCATGAAGGTAGGATGCCCTTTTGAAGCTTAAAGGAAGCAAATTGTCATAACATCTACTCCACTAAGAGACCTAGAAGGTCCAACAGGGGATTCACAGTGTACCTTTTAGGTTTCTGATTGGACGTGATAAGTTTGCTTCTACCACATACCCATACCTCGCTTCCCGTGATATACTTGCTCTAAAATCTAAGGGTTCTGAAATCACTCGATTCCAAGAACGACTACTAAGCGAGTGGTTTATGTTTTATACCCGAAAGAGCAAAAAAAAAGTCTTAAGATTTTTTTTTTATCTATCTGACAAAAAACTGAGATAAATAACTTTCTTGAGAAAGCTTCTCAATCAGCCGTTTGACAATGAACTTGGTTTGTTTGTGAGTTGAGGGCCCTTTTCACTCCAAAATGTAGTAAATACCTATAACAGTTCTTTATATTTGAATGGATTTATACTTTGAGGTTACTGCCGGTTTCCCTTTTTCATTTATTGCGTGCTAACTTAGCATTATTCTGAAGATCTCGCAGCTGTACATAGCTGTCTTCCTAAGATCCTCTTGTTATATGGTTTGGGAAAAAACACAAACGTTCCGAAATACTCGTATTTCCTTCCGTTCCAACAGTGAAAACGACACAGAATGCTTTCGATGCCCCCATCACTCAAAAGAAGAATCACGATCAAGGACTATCGGGTCTGATGTTTCGCGATTTGATCATGCTTCTTGATGAAACAATATTTAAGGGATAATAAAGAGCTCCTTTAAGTATGTTTTTTTTTGCTTAGTTCTGATTACCTAGGAATTATTTTAGTAAGAACATTGACGTCGGTAAAAAAAAACACATTTTGGTCAAAAACGCCTCCAAAAAGTAGGCGTGTCAATCAACAGCTTATACCCTTCACCGAGTCTTAAGAGACATTTTGAAGAAAGTTTCATCGAAGACTGTCGAGTTGTTTCCACGTCTACCTTAAACAAATATAAAATCGCCTACAGTTTTATTATATGTTCAGTGCAGCCACTTTGCTGCAATTTTTTTTCCAAATTCAAATGTACTACTCTTTTTTAGTACGCATGTATGCTGCACATCTATATCGAGAAAATGGATCACTTTTAGCAAAAAACATAACAATAAAATTAATGAATTCTTCTGTTTTGTTTAAATACTCGTTTTTTCTAATGTTGTATTGTTGATGTTGTTATTATTTGTTATTTACTGATGTGAAAAAAAAAACAGCAAACAAATTTACGTAAAGCAGCAACGCTGATCTAAAAGGTGTATTTTTTAGAGGTATAGAACTTTAAGTTGGCAAGTGACAGCACTATTTTAACTGGCGGCCATTTTTTTGTTAGCTGTCAAGTGATTTATTTTTAGGTTGGTTTGGCATTTTAACATGTATAGACTGACGCCTGAACAACGCTTCCAAATTGTGCAAATTTATTTTGAAAATCATGGTTCTGTTCGAAATACGTATCGCGCACTACGTCCATTTTACGTTCAACATAATAAAGCTCACTTTTGGTTGAATGGATACGTCAATAAACAAAACTGCCGTATTTGGAGTGATGATAATCATCAAGTGTATGTTGAGACACCGTTACATCCACAAAAACTGACTGTTTGGTGTGCTTTATGGGTTGGTGGAATAATTGGTCCAGACTTCTTTAAAAACGATGCTGGCCAGAACGTTACAGTCAATGGTGACCGCTATAGAGCCATGATTACTGACTTTTTTCATCAATTGAACAACCATGATGTGCGGGAGCTGTGGTTTCAACAAGACAGAGCAACATGTCAGACAGCTCTTGCCACAATTGATTTATTGAAGGAAACGTTATACCATATAGTTTCACGTTGCGGACCCGTGAATTGGCCTTCAAGATGGTGCGATTTAACGCCGCTTGACTATTTTCTGTGGGGATATGTGAAGTCGCTAGTCTACGCCGATAAGCCCGAAACGATTTACCACTTGGAAGACAACATTCGCCGCGTTATTGCCGATATACGGCCACAAATGTTGGACCTCCAGATTAGAATACGTCCGAGCCAGCCGTGGCGGTCATACACCGGAAATCATATTTAAATTATAATGCCAGAAGATTATCTTTCGAATAAAGTAAATTTCATGTCAATTTAAAAAAATCATCTTTGTTTTATTCCATTTCAAAGTTCTATACCTCTAAAAAAAACACCCTTTTTATGGATTCGTTTTTATTTTACTTTCTCTTTATTATTTTGGTTATCTTATAACTTAAAGTTGTCGCTAGTGGAGAAATTTGCTGAAAAATATAATGTTTATATCGTTCCTGGGTAAAATTGAGTGTTTTGTTGTTAGAACAACAAATATTTTACACTTTGGACACCGGAAAAGAAAAGAGAGGGAAGAATATTTTAGGACTCCTTGTTAAAAATTGTGAATTCAATACTACCCGTTGCTATGTGGCAATTTATGGCAAACTAGCCCACGTGTCAAACTATGGTAACTTTTGCAATATTCGGAGGGGAAAAATAGAGAAAACAAGTAATTTGCTGACGGTAAACTCATCTCATTGGGCAATGAACTCTGTCTCTAATGCTCTTGTTTTTGTTAATAAAATCTATTGGATCTATTAACTGCGTTGAAAACACGCTATACGAACTTGTGTACCCAGGAATTTTCTTGCGAAAAAATCTGCCCTATTTCAGAAAATTTAAAGGTGCCTGTCCATTTGAGAGTACTTTCGCTAGTAAACTCTCGAGTGTTACTCTCGGGTGGCTGTCCATTTGAGAGTAATAATTTCGAGATTTTAATCGCTCGACTCGCGAGTTCTTTGATAACATTTTGAGAGTACATTCCCTGAGAGTACTCTCATAACCTAGTCCACTTGATATATTTCTTCCGCTAGTTACCAGTTAAAATGTATTCTAACAAGCAAAAGGTTTCCGCTGCGTTAATATTAATTATGAGCACTGTTCTTAAAAAAAGAATAAAGCAAAAAAGAAATGCTGGATTAAACTATGGGTTGATCGTCGTCGTCAACTCGGTGCAGGGTCTACTCTTACAAGATGCTCAACAGTTCAGGGATTTTTGTAGTTTGACAACAAGTGAAATAGAATATATAATTCAATCCGTTGGGCCTACTATTTTTAAAATGGATACCAAATTTCGTATCCCTGTCTGTACGATTGGAAGAATTGTGAGAGAAGTCTGTCCAGCAATTTTAAACAGATAAATATTTGAAGGTAAACAAAAAAATAAAATCTTTATTTTTAAACATAAATTAAAAAGAATCATAAATTAAGTTAATTTTTAGAAATTATCGAATTCAATGTTCATATTTCTCTATTAGTCGATTCATTTCCTCCGATGTCCACTGTATGGCCATGTCGACTCTCGACCGCTGCTCCCAAAATACGAAGCATGTTGGAATTTTGCGATTTAATCTCCGATAGTGATCAGAACATGTGTCCACTTGCGAGTGACTTTCAAAAAGCTCGAATCTCGAGAGTAAAAAGTTAACTCTCCGCGAACTACTCTCAAGACTATAATCCACTTGTGAGTTTTCTCTCCAGAGCTGCTTGAGAGCTGCTCGCAGCATTTTTACTCTCAAATGGACAGACACATTATTCCCATATCCACTGAATGAGTAGGCTCCACTAATCCCTTTGTCACGTCTGAGAAGACGACACGGATTAGACTATTACTTTTAATGTGATTTTTTAACAAATCCACTTACAAGCAGATAAACTTTTTCATTCTACGTTGAGATTGGTAGCTTCTCGATTGTATTTAAGCCAGCTGCCTTCAAAATAGCAAAGACCCCTCTCACCAAAACCATCCTAATGCTGCAGGCCATCCATTTATATGGAACCACTCCCTCTGTCCTTCTCTAAACTCTGAAAACGACCCTCTGTGCCCACCACTATTTTTCCTCTAAAGCATTTTAAAGACCCCGGAAATTTTACTTATCCAGTGCCAAATCCGCTCCATCCTCTAAAATCGTTTTGCCTTCATACCGCCTTAAACTATACAGAGGATTACTCCTATTGTCCTGAGCATGTGCTCTCTCCTTTGCAACAATAATGAAATGATGACAGACATAAATTAATAAAATTCAACTCAACCCCCAAGAATGAGGATGCCCCCCGTGTGTCTGTCTGGCTGCTTTTTGCACGAAAACCGCACACTTAGAATCACAGCACGGACATCATAACTTTACCTCAGCGAGGACGTCCACGTCCATTCATCGCGTGCCACTATTTCACGCTATTCCATCTCAATTTTCCACCATCACCATCCGCCCGGCTTCCGGCAGACGTTCTCCGTTTAAATATTCATTTAAAATGCAAACAGATTTAGCTTATCCCCATCCTTTTATTCGCTTGCTCCTGGTCGTTGATAATATGTTTGGACACTAATGTCAAACGTTGACATTTGCATTATGCGATTATGTGTGTGTGTGTGTGCGTGAATTGAAAATGAATTTGCATTTGACAGCAATTAACATTTTTCCCGATGGGTGTACACTTAGCTTGTTTAAGTAGCCCAGCGATGTTTTTTTTTTTTTTTTGTCTTCAGTCCTTTCCACTTAACATCACCAACGAAGATTTTGTTGCAAATTAATTCGTATCACTTAATTTGTATGCGAATTAATTTCCTACAAGGCAGGCTTTAAGAGCGTGCTCAAAGAAGAGGACGGAACTCTTTAACATAATCCAAGTGTGGGGAGAGATCCTTGAAGGGAAAAAATGCGTTGTAATGTTCACTTTTGTAGGGCATAGGGATAACAAAGCCATCATCCGCATCACCACCACCACTTCTAATGGAAAGAAAAAAATAAAATCCCACCACACCGTGGGTGGGTGTGGATTGTCTTGCAATGAATAATTAATAAGGACTCTGTGTCACGTTCTCTTGCATGTGTTTTGTGCGAGAGCTGTTGAATTCTTTTCTACCCATCATCCGCTTCCCAAGGATATATTCGTTACCATTCAGCGCAAACTACGAGCATTAAACTCCGAGAGATTTCGCACAGAAAAAGTCGCTTTAAGGATTACACCAAACCGGCGACGACGCCAACGACGCCAACGACGGCGAAGACGGAGTGCAGGCTGAGATAGAAGTGACAAAAGCGATCTCACAGTCGAAGTGAGATGAATGCCTACCGAAGAGCCTGCTCCGACACCCACAAAAAAACAAACACACACACCGAAGGCGTATATTTAGGAAGCGAAGGAACTATGAGATGAGAGTTGAGGTTGTGAAAATGATATTTTCTGCTATTTAATGTAAGGCAACTGGCGGATTTTATCTTTCTTGTTTGTGTCGATGAAAGGGGGTATATATTTACTTTTGTTTTGTTTTTCCTTCTCCTTCTGTGAATGGCGGTTGAAGGACAAGGATTAAAAGGAAACAAAAAACAGAAATAGCTGGAAGTAGTTTAACGGCTCGCGAATGCAAGTGCGATCTTTAAGGATTTCGTTTTTAAATTGAGTGGTCTTTAAAAAATAAGTTGGCTACTTTAAAGCTGTCAATGGGTTGGAGGGAACTTTACTTAAATGGGGCTACTTAAGTAGGGTATGGTTCGTATATGTGTAATGAACGGGACAGCCGAACTTTGGAAAAGTATATGAATTGAAGGACGGAATTTGCTTCAGCCCAAACTCCTTCTCACTTACGAATACTTAACCTAAGATGGGACTCTAAGTTATGGATGGACAACAGTCGCAATCAATCAGTTCCTCCAGTCAGTAGCTGCCTGCAGATGTGCCCATCAAGTTAGTTGAGGTCACTCTTTAGTTGTGCCCTGAATTGAGGCGATAATTAAACTCTAACTAAACCTAAAGCTGTACAAGCCTTTTGTGGCACTAGGTTTGGCTCAGTTGCTATCTACGACATCTAAACCAACGGTCCGTCCTTCGTTATTCCACAGGCTTCGGCTAGCAAATGGGTCAGTGCCTCACCCAGTCGCTACTTTTAATGAAGTTGCAGAGACAATCGGGTTTTCTGACGGTCCAATATGTCAATTAAAATGGCCCTGAGGTTAAGCACTCTTGTTTGGGACAGGACAAGAGATAGAATGGTCTCTACCTCCTTTCCATTCCTGCGGACGCTGCAGAAGATATTAGCGGGACAGTGTTGGTCTCTTGTTGACCCGTTGAAAGGTCTTCAGTCGAAACAGTAATAAGGGTGTTAAGGCGAGCTTTTTCGTACCAAGACAAAGGTCCAACTAGTTTGCTATTGAAAGATCCGACTGTCCCCAGTCAGAGTATTACAAAGGCTCTAGATCTAACTCTTGGGGCTTAAAAAGTGTTCAACTGTAAGGATTGTTTTGCATTCCCTGGTTTGCTTTATAGAAGAATCCTTTAGCTATACTTGTTTCCTTAGAAGACTGTACAGTTCGGGTGAATCGACCAAGAGCCTCTATAGTTAACCCCGGAATTTGCTAATTACCTCCAGCTTTGAACTCTTAGTCGGATAAAGTCCTTTCCTCTTTCCAAAAGATGCGAGAAGCTCCTACTTCTGATATGCATGATTCGCCTTTTACAATCTCCCATGCTGTATAGCATTCCCTTCAACCACTTACCCTAAGGAACCGCCAACTTCTCAGGTCTCGGCCGAGGCTGTTTTGTATGACGAGGATTGTTGATTGATTCGATGAGGTAAATCTGTCAAACGGACCTTTAGCTTAGGCTTTGGCCCTAGATGTTTGTTTTTATAGATCTATTGATTCGAAGCCAAACGTATTCCAAGTTACATAGCGTTACCTAGGGAGCTCTTTTTCCATACTCGTCTACATCGATTTTGTTTGGACTTGCGACCTGCCATTGCAGTATTAAAGCTACGTATAACCCAGCTAATTTTGTTTGAAACACTTCAAGATGGCTTCTAGTCGTCCCAGCTAATTTTGTTTGGCTTGATGAACACTTCAAGATGGCTTCCAGTCGTCATTTGTAGGTCATTGTTGAAAGTTGCAACTGAGGAGTTATTAGGAAAATTTTTGTAAGCAAAGAGGTCAACTTACTTGAAGTGATCTATATCCAATATGCTAAGTAAAAGAGGGTTAAAGAAAAAGACCTCAATATTTTAAAGGCGCCTTCTTTATTCCCAAAAGGGTAGCCAATGTCTCATTTGTATTTTTAATGGCCAGGGTTCTTCTGTGAGCTTTCCAATTAGGGGCTTTCACAGAGTTCTTGACTTAACAAAAGTATTTTCTGCTATTTTTGCAGCTCTTATTTAGAGCAGTTGCATTAGGCTACCTCCTACCGAGTTCCGCTATGCTTACAAGTTATGTCGAGGACTCTTTCCTCGCAAAAGTATATTTAAAGGCGTGTTTGTACAGTCAAAGTTCCTATAATTGCAACTCTATTTGTTTAAGAAAAACCTCTTTTAAAACATTCTCGTACCTAGAGAGCGAACCCAATTTTCTAACCAAAAACCCACATACCCAATAATTGCCCTCACCCAATTCCCATCACTCACACACAGCAACCACATCAAAAAGTTTTAAAATGTTCAAATAGCCACTCTCTGAACCACAGCACACTTTGGCAGAAATTCTCTAATTTGTGCAACTATAAGCGACGCGGCTTATGTTTCCTGTCACGTTCGACTCAAGAATTATTCGTCTAAACACGCTGACAACTTGTTGTCCATCTTCGCTCGGATACCTAATCCCCTTTAATCTCAAACGATTTAAACAATTTATTTTTATTTGTCCCCCCATTCTGAACAATTCGTTTGATTATTTCACAAGCCCTCTTCAAATGCTCATTAGTTAGGCGAAATTGCAGCCTTTTGCGATATTATATCCCCTGTGCTGATTTACAAATGAACACAATTATTCACCTTTTGCAAAATAATTACCAACACAACAGGAACTACCAAAAACCATTGTCCCCATTAATTTTCGACACACATGCACAAAGAGAAAGATGTTTCCCCACCAGTTGCGCAAAAATTGTAAAAATATGTGTGACCACTGCTGGCACGTTGTCACATAATTACTCCGGCAGTCGTGCCATTTTTGCATACCAAAACCAGAATGAAAAGATGTCCGGGGACTGTCTGCCTGTCTGACTAGATCCCAGACTCATTAAGATGGATATGGTCACATGTATTATTCGAGAAAAAAAGCAAAAACCTCCGCATTACAATCAACAGCAGCATTAAGTGTGGCCAAGTCAGAGGGATTTTCTATTGGCATTTATTTTACATTGAGGGTCCGATTTAAAATGTTCGTTTGAATTTGTTGGTAAATATTAATTTATCTCTATGAGTGCAGCTAAAAAATTAGCAAAATTTTTCATAAATAGTCGGTGGAGTGGCCTTCAATTTATTGAGGACACCAACCATTGGCGAAATGTAGTTTTCTTGATATCATCTCTGCTTGGCGCGACTATGTGTTCGTGCAGCCAGAACACTGGATTTAACTCCATTATTGGAAACTTTACAGAAAGTAAATGCGTGTAATACTCTCCGATTTAGTTAGGACACCAACCATTGGTTAAACATATTTTCCTTGCTTTCATGTATACAATTTGGTAACAAACACTAGATTTCGCAACATTATTGAAAACTTTACATGGAGAAATTTGAGAATCATACAAATCTGAGCACTTCCCAAATTTAGTTAGGACACCAACCATTGTGACCTTCTCTGGCATAGATATCCCTTTCCAACTATCAGCTTATAGAGCTGCCAACACAATTGATTCACTAGAAAAAAAGGCGATTTCATGACGAAATACAAAGCAAGCAAATCTCCCCAGTTTAGTTGGGGCGCCAACCTTTGTTGAAATTTAATTTTCTTTCTATCGTCTTTAGAACTTGATATACCTCCTTAGCTTGTGTATAAAAGTGCCACCAGGAAACTCTATTATTGAAAAATATGTGGAAGTCGGTACAATACTCCCCAGTTTAGTTAGGATACCAACCATTCAGGAATTCCCTTATTTTCTCTTAGATATTGCTTGCCAGATCATTTGCTTTAACTGGAAACTTTAACGACGCCAACTATTAACAAAGTCCATCTTTCATCAGCTTAGATAGCCTTTTCTTAGCCGATTTATAGAGGAATACTCGATTTACCTGCAAATTTTAGTAGGGCAAATCAGGGCATCAAATCACAAAAACTATACCGTATGCCCTTTAATTCAGTAAGGATGCCAACAATTGCCGAAATAGTTATATTATACGTCTTGCAATCCTATTTAGCATTGGATATAGCTTCTCAGCCTGTAAATAAAAGTGGTGCCAGTCAAGTGATGCCAGATCATTGAATTTAACGACTTGATTCAAAACTTTATGGGGTATAAATCTGGGAATCATAATCTGCAAAACCTCCACTTTAGTTAGGACGTCCACCACTTGTCTTGCCGCACCTTACCTAGTGGCGAGTGTTGATCCCTTTTCACTTTGTGACTCAAAGTACTGCCAGAATAAATGATTTTTTTAAAGAAATTTACGCCATTCTTCCGCCAGCAGATGTTGGGAATAATATCAACACTGTCAAAGTCAAAGTTGTCATAGAGTTTGTTTTGGCCTGTAGATGGCAGGAATTAGTTCGTGGCTAGGTCGAAATTTTAAATGTATTTCTTCCTTAGTTTAATTTTACTAAATAATAAATATCGGCCGCAGCAGGACCGTTTGTACAACCATTTACTTGTGAATATTACTTTTCAAACAGGATTTATAACGTCATATTTTAACGGATGAATTGAAAAGCTTCTGCTAGACAGTTAATCTCTATGAAATTTTGTAGACGTTCCCAAGGGATGAACCAAACGAAACAATTTTTTTTCTGCAACTTGTATTTATTGTGGGGCTCAACCGGGAACGGAACTAAATTTTATTAGACTAGCTCATCATAACTTTGAAAGTTTGTGGAACACTAGCCAGATCATCAACGATTATTTCATGCCCAGACGGCTCATCTCTAAGACAACTCATCCACGGACAATTTTTCCAACTTGTATTTAATGATTGAGACAGGTTTTTAAGACAAAAATCTATGTCCCAATTGTGCAGCATTCACATTCACACTCACCCTAAAAATGACTATGTCCTTTAGATGAGTATGTCAGAGTTCAGTTGTCCCATGAGTCGTATGGGTATAAGGTAACCATGGATGTAAATACTTGCTCTTAAAATATGTTTGACCGTTTAATTTACTATATTGAGTAAGTAAGGTCAGGTAAAGTTTGTGGGCAAGCGAGCAATAGTCCGTGTCACACTCAGGTCAATATTGGAATTTGTTACTGGACTTTTGTAGACCTGGGCAGATCGCGTATGCGGATAATCGTCTGGACGATATCGTTTTCGAAATTTTGATGACCAAAATAAGTTATTTTCTCGGGTTTTTTTTTCTGTAATTATCATTTTCATTGCATTTGGGTGGAATGAACTTGGTTTGGCTTTCAAATTTAATTTGGCACTAGCAGCTGGTTGTGGAGGTCTATCGTTTCGACGACAGTCTTCTGATCAATTCAGAGCCCTGAGCAGTGACAGAGGAAATGATTTACGTTCATAAGAATTCCCTCATAACTGCATTAAGCAGACACATTCATTTAAAAACACCTGTTCGGTAGCTAGTGAATAAATTTTCAGTATATCCACATATATTTTAGGCCACATTTCCTTGAGCTCTGGTCACACCAACCACACTGCTTCATCATTATCGAAATTCCTTGGCAACGAGTGATGTGTGCCGCATGCTGAACACGCCCCGCACAACATACAGCATAAATGCAACAGAAAAATAATGATTATAATGACACACACTACTTTTGAGGTCACAAACGTCAGTTTTTTTCTTCTTCTTCATAAAGATGATGCATTACAGTAAAAAAAAAAAAAAAAAAACACATACAATGAACCATCAGATGCGGTGGCACACACTAGGGCCAAAGGCGGTTAGCGTCCCGCTATTGTTGTGCTGTGACTTTGCCTACTTTGCAGCGATTTGACGTGGTGTCTGCGTGATTTGTTGAATATAGTACGATTCTGTGTGAGAGTTTGTTTTTGTTTTAATTAAAAACAGAATCTATGCAGTTCACTGCACCAATTCTGTATAGAAGAGAATTCCTAGAATTTGGCTGCATAAACTTTTCAAATTCTATCGCACAGTGCGAGGGGCAACTTGTTCGGTTCATTCATTTCTCAGAGGTTCAGCTGAATTGGAATACGAATTTGATTTCTTTTTTTTTTGTAAGTAAAGCTGACTTTTCGGATGTAGAAATCCCCAGAAGCTTAAAATACTCGGGCGTATGCGTAATATTTCTCGTCAGCTGGTTTTCACAAAAGTTGGGGTCGTGATTGCGAATTGAGCGCATGGTTCCGGTGCGGTGAGTCGGTTTGTATTTATAGGCATTTCCCTTTCAGCTTTTATCTGTCTGTTATGTTTCTAACGCTCGCTTATGCGAGAGAGATGGAACCTTGACTTTTATTATGAGGTAACACACGAGTGCTTGGGTTTAAATTTAAATCTGTTCAATTTGCAATTGGATTTGATGGACTTGGACAGGTATGTACCGACGATGACTGTTGATAGTACGTGATGGAGGAATGTCATTTACGTTTTGAAGTTATTTCTGGTTTTCCATTCGAAATATTTTGTTTTCCCCAACTGAGGATACTGTAGTCTCTAAGGAAATTGTGGTAGGTAAAGTGTTTTAGAATGTTTCTTATATCCGTCGTGGGTATCTCTGTAAGCACTTAAAACATGAAGTAGATGAAGCAATAAGCTCAGTTATCAGGGTTGGTTCTGTAAGAAAACTGATAACAGGGGGAGTACTCCCCCCACAGCTGTAGCTTGTTACCGTCAACAAAATTCTAAGAATCTCTACAGAAAAGAGAATTAAAATTAAAGCTAAGATTGAATAGAGATTATAGAGCTCTCTTTTTAACTCGCTTTGACCACTAGCAGCAGAAAGATACCTGACTATCACTGCTAGATGGCACCACAATACATCTCTCAGCTGAGGCGATTATTTCAACAATAGACAAAGAAGAGAATAAAAGCTCTCTATGCCTCTGAATTCTACCAGTATTAGGGGTGATTTTAGTGTATAAAAGTAGAAGCAAAAAAAAAAGAGGGTTGTATTTTTTATTAACTTTTTCCATTACGTAGTAAGAGAAAGATATTGTATTCGTACAAAATTTCGAACTCGAGATGTTAATCAATTCTGACATTACGATGATAGGCGAACTCAAAAAAGTGGGTCGCAAAATTCTGTCCGTCTGTCCGTTTGTCTGTATGTCCCGAGGCCTACAGCCTAAGCGGCTGAACGGATTTTGTTCAAACTTCGGATTTAAAGTTTGGGAGCTTACAGTTCGGGGCCGTTTTTTTTTTGCATGGTAACCTCAATATTTATGGTACTTCCCATACAAAATTTTCATAGCAGTTTCATTTGTTCGAAAACGGCTCTAACGATTTCAACAAAAATTGATATTTAAGCTTAAGTAGGTGAGGTAAACATAACTACATACTCAGTTTTCCGCTAAAATATCGAGTAACGGTACTTTCGACATTTGGACATATCTCGAAAACGGTCCATACGATTGTAACAAAAATTCATTTCTAAGGTAATATGGTCATTTCTAACTTAATGGAAAACTCGGTTTTTCTCTGTATTATTGTAAAATTAATTTTTAAAAAATATAGTTTTCCCTAGTTTTTATTTTTAACCATATTGAATATGCACCCTAAAAATATATGTCCAACAACTCGGAGCTAACACAATACTCCCACTCCATTTACATTAATACTTTTGTTGAACGAGAAAGTTACGTTCGATCCAGTCGTGCACTCTATTTAAATACGCGATATACTGGGCCACAATTTCTCTACTAGATTGTTCGAAAACCGCACTGACTATGGGTCACAATTATTTAAAAGATCATCAGCACATTATCCTTCTTGTGGACTTTAACTTACCAAACTTAATTTAGTCATTTGTTAACTTAGATAATGAGTTGGAAGTTGTTGATACTCTCGCCCAGCTTGTCCTTTGTCCGATAAATCATTTTCGTAATGAATTTAATAATATCCTTGATTTGGTATTTGTTGATTCCGAACTCGACTTTAGTATCCCACGCTTTCGTAATTCTGTTTTTCATGTAGCATTATCCTTGCACTTTGAATTTTATGAATTCTTTTAAACCAGGTTCTGGGTACTCTTCTTTTCTCCCTTTATGTTAATGAGATTCCAAAATTAGTATCGACATCAACATCAATACACATGTATGCGGACGATGTACAGTTGTATCGGAGAGGATAGCTGATTGGTCCGATAGGAATGGGCTATTTCTAAACCCCGGTAAAACTAAACGTGTTGTTATCAGTAAAAAGTCCCTGGACCTTTCTTATTTTCCAGACATAAAACTTAACGGCTCCAGAATAGAGTACGTTGATTCAGCCAAAAATCTGGGAGTGATATTTAATAGGACACTAACATGGGATACTCATATTAATATAGGAGTTGGCAAAGTATACGGTGTGTTAAGCCAGTTATGTATCACATAATATTTCACCCCTCAAAAAACGCGTATCATGCTAGCAAAAACACTTGTTGTTCCAATCCTAAGCTATAGTTGCGAAATTTTCTGCAACTGTAATGCTGCCAGCAGAAGGAAGCTTAATCTTATAATCTGAATCGTTTTGACTGTGTTTGAAATTATTCCAAATCACTTTATAATATGACTCTTGAAAATTTACTTCGTTTTTTAATTTCCTTAAGAAATGTTACATTTTTTTCTGCTTTCTCTTTCTTTTATTTTTTTTTTTAAACCCTGAACATGTCTTTTAGTAGCTTGTATCATTATATGAGTTTATCGATATCAAGCTTCACTAATGTCTTAATATGTAAGCAATCAATTAAAATAAATGAAATGAACTGAAATGAAATGAAAAAGGTTCCTTCGCGTTTTCTGTACCTCTGTGTTTTGTTTTTAATTTGTCTCTGTGGTCTTGAATTTTTTTAAATGATGGAAAGAGCTCGTCTTAAAGGCCCATATATAAATCTGGATCGAGACATGATGTTACTAACTGTCGCTCATATTTCTACTTTTCCTAAGTTGTTTTAAAAACTAGTTTGTGACAAACTTACACCTCTCTTAAAGAGTCTTATCTCTCCGTTTCAGCATGGCTCTGTTGCAGGCAGATCTACGAATCTCTCAATTTTTTGTAATTCTGTCTTGAATTAACTTGAGAATGGCTTGCAATGTGATGTAATACAGACTTTGCGGAAAGCGTTTGATCGCTTTAAACACAATATATTAATTTCCAAACTAACTGGCTTTGGCTTTCAATCCAATTTCCTAAAGTGAATTCAATTTTACTTAGCAGATCGCATCCAGTATGTTCGCATAAATGACACGTTCTCGTCACCAGTTTGTGTTACATCTGAGGTACCTCAAGGTAGTCATTTGGGCCTTCTGCTCTTACCTTTATTTATTAATGGCATTCCTTATTTGTTTTTGAGTTTTCAGTGTCTTATGTTTGCGACGATTTTAAGGTGTACCGACCAATACGTTCGGTGCATTCTATTCTTTTACAAGAGGATCTTGACCGAGTTCATCTCAATGTCTCTAAATGTCAAAGCCTTCCTTTTTATCGTAACCTCTCTGCAATTCTTTACGTACGTAATCAATAATACCCCCCGGTCCATTATTTCATCCAAAAAAGAGTTAGTTTTTGACGTAAAACTTAGCTTTTGCAAGCACATTCAGTCTTATGGTTGCCAAAGGTAATCAAATGTTAGGTTTTATATTTTCGAAAGACTTTCAAGATCCACATTCTCTTTTTGCATTTGTCAGATCTCGTCTCGAGTACTGCAGTATAGTATAGAAAAATGGAATCCGTTTTATGAAGTTAATTCTTTTAGAATAGAGAGGATCCAAAAGCGTCTTACTAGAGTAGCTGTTCGTAGACTGCGATGGAATATTGAAATACCATCTTACGATACGAGGTGCAAATTACCTCTCTTTAAACGGAAGAAATATTTTTCTATTATGTTTATTCGTGATTTAATAAATGGTCATAACGATTGCCCTATTATCATTAATTGGATTTTATGCTCCTTCGAGAGCTCTTAGAAATCGTCTTTTATTTTATATAAAAAATGTAGGTCTTGTCTTTAATAGAACCTTAACCCATATAATACAATAGTAGGGAAAAGTTACGGTATTCTCGAACCCTATGGACTGCTCAAAAGTTTACTCCTCTTGAAACAAGACTGCTACTTACTAAAACGTTAGTTATTCCTGTACTTATCTACGGTTGCAAAATTGTTTATGGATGTGATGCCGAGAGTATAAGGCGGCTTCAAGTGGCTTTCAACACTACTATTCGATATGTGTATTGTTTAAAAAGACATAACCACGTTTCACATCTTGCAAAACACCTAGTTAACATGTCCTTTATTTAGAACAGTCATACTTCTTTTCACCATACTCTTAAGTAGACAGCCTTCATATCTTTATGAAAAAATCCAGTTTCCGGCATCTAACAGATCCTCTTGTCTGGTACTTCCGCGTTTTACATGTCTTACATCCGAAAGACAGTTTTTTGTTTCTGCCTTTGGAATTCACTCCCACGTAACTTGCGAGAGCTAACTAATGCACGACGATTTCAAAACGAACTTCAAAATTTTCTTAGAGACTAAAGCAACTCACTTTCTTCCCATCGCTATCCCTCTTTAAGCAATTTCAACTTTAATTAAAATTAATTTAAAGCTAATTTAAAATAAATATAAGAATATACCTTTTTAGTATAAAAGCAGTCTAACTTAACTTTCAAATCATTTATGGAAATTAAATTAAAAACAATTTATCTTTCACAGACTTATAAGTGAATTCTTACTGTGTAAGCTTGTATGATACAATAAATATAATTATTATTATTATTATTATTACCTTATCATAGAGTTAATTATGGATACAATGAACCAATTTCTAGATGCCTCAGGAAATCCAATAAATATAGTAAAGGATGATTTTTTAAGAGGTTTAGAACTTTTTTTAACGAAAAAACACAAAAAATTCGAAAAAATGAATGAAATATTTATTTGAATCGATAGTTTGAACCTTGCAATTTAATGTTTAAAGATAATTTCATGCAAATGTTGACCGCGGCTGCGTCTCAGGTAGCCCATCCGCTGAGTCCAATTTTGGCATACTCTTTCACACATATCGGCCGGTATCTCACGAATGAATGCATGGATGTTGGCTTCCAGTGCGTCAATCGAAGCGGGCTTGTCCCTATACACATTAGCCTTGGCATACCCCCACCAAAAATAATCTAATGGTGTCAAATCGCACGATCTAGGCGGCAAATTGACCGGCCCGAAACGTGAAATTAACTGTTCACCAAACTCGCCTCGCAATTGCGCCATTGTTTCGCGTGCTGTGTGGCATGTGACACCGTCTTGTTGAAACCACATATCATGCAAGTCAAGAACTTCCATTTCGGGCAAAAAAAAGTTTGTTATCATCGCTCGGTAGCGTTCACCATTGACAGTAACGCTGCGATTCGCATCATCTTTGAAGAAATATGGCCCAATAATGCCGCCGGCCCATAAACCGCACCAAACAGTGGCTTTTTCGGGATGCATTGGTAGCTGTTGCAATGCTTCTGGCTGATCTTCACTCCAAATGCGGCAATTTTGCTTATTTACGTACCCATTCAACCAAAAATGAGCCTCATCGCTGAACACAATTTTTCGATAAAAAAGCGAAAAAGAACATTTCGAACCAAGCACGAATTTTGATAGTAAAATTCAATAATTTGCAAGCGTTGTTCATTTGTAAGACGATCCATGGTTAAATTGCAAACCAAACTGAAGCTGTTTGACAGTGACACAAGGTACTAAACACACGTCAGCTGTCAAAACCAGTGTTGCCAAAACCAAACCAGCTAAAAAATCACCCTTTAGTATACTCGATTTTCATCTTAGTAGGGATTCATTTAGGAAAACGATAATTCTGTTGTTAGGCTTTGGTGGTCACTTTTAAGTCTATTGTCGTATTAAGTAATCTAGCGAGAACAGTAGATGAATTCATTTGATTTGATTGGAAAAAAAAAAATAAAATAAAATATTACTCAACGCAACTGCAACTTTTTTCCCCGTTTTCAATGGTCAATACTTCCTCCGCTCCTATACCATGATTGATCCATAAGTCCTGCCAGTAGACTGTGTATATCTGCCTTATCGTATATTCTTTCGTATAATCCCTTTGTCCCAAACTGCATACGAACTCTCACTTTTGCGGCTTACCTCGCTCTTAGTGGCGAACAGAAATACTACACTGCACTGCAAAGTTCCGAAAAAGAAAAGAAATTATTGAAAAACATTTAAATCGATTTTTAGGGTTATTTTTTCTTTAATTTTTCTGTGGAAAACCCAAGTTTGCTTAAACTTTGCAGATGCAGAGTATTTTCCTTTCATTTCTATTCAAATGCCAACGATGAGGTATATTATTTGCAACATTTTTGAAATGCAAAGTTCTTCTTGCCACAGCCCTTTCCATAATGTTATTCAGTTCGGTAACTATTTTTAGTCAAGAGAAAATGCAACCTCAATTGAATTTTTTCAAACTTAAACTATTCACATTTTGCGAAAGAGGGAAAATCAAGGACGTATTGCTGCCGCAGAAGTACTTGAAATGTTTCCCATTCTTCGGCTGAGTCAGTTGAAATTTTATTTCCGTTGCAATAGTATGGAGAATCATTTGTTTAATTAATATAGGCAGTGCTTAAGATGTGTGGCACCAAGAAGGGGATACATACAAATTATATCCAATCCTTAATCATGATAAGTAAGACGCATATGTATTAATAAATGAAAAGCTGGACAAAAAAAATATATGTAACCGCACACATATCTCCACAGGCTTTTAGGAAAATGAATGAAGTTCAAGCAAACCAGAGGCTCACTCCTAGCATCCTTTAACATTTTGTGTTATTTTCCACAAGACACATGTTCGTCCACACAGTGGTTGTCCATGCCCACACCATTGGGAGTGCATTGTGTGTGCCATACGCTGTTATCTTCTGGCAATCTATATAGGCACATACTCGTAGTATACTGCAGCCGAGAATGCACGAGTATGCGGTTGGTTGATTCAGAAAATGAAGGATGCTTATGATGACCTGCCGTGCATGCGAAATTGCAGAGGAACCACTGTGTGTGCATTCCTTGCATTATTTTTCGCAAGGGTTTTTGTGGGACAAGGCCACTTGGCTGATTGTTGGGGAGGCCCCGTTAAAAAGAATTCACTTTCAAACGGAGATACGTACGGTGCACATGCAGAAAGGGAGAGTCTTTACTTTTTGAATTAAAACAGACTCACCAGCACGAGTGGATTACTACGGCAAAGGGGGAGAAATGGTGAATTAATGTCGAAATGGATGCTTTGATCTTTCTGTTAGTTTTTGTTGTGCAGGTGTAGTGGTCCGTGTTTTTTGTCCTTTTTCGTGGTAGGGTGAAGAAAACTGCTATTCTGTGAAGAATTCTAATCTTCTAACCATTCAGTTAAAGGAGTATTTGCTTTTTGGGACGTGTTGTAAAAGCTGATTGAATATCTGTCTGACTTTTGTTGGTTGTATTACAGGAAGAATGTAGTGCTGCCTTTGAGGGCTGTCCACGTCGCTTAGAAACTATATAGCGCGATTTTGACCAAGTTTTAAAACCAAAACGAAACTTTCTGACTTCGGAATTGTCATCTACAAAAACAGAAGAATTTATCCAGAAAAACTAGGTCCTGTCATTGAAAATCAATTTTTTCTAGCTCCCTTAAAAATTGTTAAACCCAATCCAACGGCCAAGCACAGAATCTAAAAAGGAGTGAAATCTGTCGAATTTAAAAAATAAAAGTTGTCCGTGAGGCTTTATAACAGTGGCTCCTAAATGTTTGTTTCAGAAATTCACAAAAAAATAAAGCGAATGACTGCAAACAATGCAATAAATTACAGGTGATTGAAAATGATTGCAAAAAAATATATAAATGATTGGAAATGTATGGAAAAGAATGCAAATGATTGGATACAACAAGAAAATGAATGAAAACAAAAACAAATCATTGAAAGACAAAATCAAATGAATGTGAATTGAGTTGCAAATACTTGAAACAAAATAAAACAATTGCAGGCGATTTAAAATGGTTACATTTACATTTAAATAATGTAAAAAATATATCAAATGAATCGAAAGTATTGTACGTGGTTGCAGATTTTAGAAAATGATCAGAAAAATATATAAATTATTGAAAATAATTGGAGAAGAATGCAAATGAATGGATTCATTGTAAAAGTGATTGGAATATTGCAAACGATCTGAAAGAAATCCATGTGGTTGGAAATGCTTTCGAAAACTGCAATTGATTGCCGATGATTGAAAGTGATGCAAAAATTACATGAATGATTGGAAATATATGTAAAACAATGCAAATGGTTGGATTCATGAGTAAACTAATTGCGCATAATTGCAAATTACAAATTATTGAAAGAAGAGTCTTCAAATGATTCGAAAGTAATGCTTGTGTTTTTGCAAATGGTTGAAAATGATGAGAAGTAATTGGAATGTAAATAATTTGATTTAAAAATAATATACCTATTGGATAAAAGGTGCACATCATTGAGGGAAAAAACTTAAATCCTTATAAAAGCATGTACAAAAATAGTTAAATAATTGGACATAGATGGAAAAGAATGCAAATGTTTGGAGTAAAAACGGAATTGAATTGGGAAAAAATGCAAATTATTGAATGAATGATTCGAAAGTAATGCAATTGTTGCAGATGTTTGGAGCTATTTGCAAAGATGCGAAAAATTGGATTGGAGATTGGAAAAAAAAATGCAAATAAATAAAAAAAAAAAAATGCGTTAGTCCTTACGAAAAAAAACTCTTGAAAAATGATTAGAAATAAGTGAAAATGATTGAAAATGTTTAAAGAGATTAAAAAAATGCAAAAACTTTTGGGTACAATTGCATTCTTATTATCAAAACCATTTCGGAAAAAAATACTCAATTGCAGTTGATGACAAATAAAATCACGCATTCATTCCAGAGCATACAATGCATTCCCAAATAATTGCGTTCCTTTGCAAGTGTGCCATGGACACATCAACGCATCGCATATAGCACGAACGAGATCGACATAAGTGCTGTTTCTGCAGTGCAATTGGAATTATCTCTGAATATATGTACCTTTTAAACCACAGTTAACCTACTTAATTAAAGAGAATAATTGGAAAGGTTGTCGTTACAACATCCATTGAAATTTATTCATTAAAACCGACAATCCAATGCAAACAGGTATCTACCCATGTATCCCTTACATCTTGAAATTTAATTCTCTCCTTTAAACAATTAATACTGTAATTTCAGTTGCCAGCAAACGCTTTAATTAATAAGCCATCAATTATGAGTAGGTAGTCGTCCTGTGAGTGTGTCTCATCCGCACCGAATACCACCTAACATTCAATTAGTCCATTTCTCCGGATTATATATTGTTAGATGCGATTTGCATAAATTCATTTTGTGTGATAGGTATATTCAAGTGGGCCCTTAGATACACGGGCTAAATCGAGATACATTTCCAGCATTCAAGGCAAGTCAATTGATGTTTCGATTAAAACAAAGTTACAACTTGCCGTGGATGTTAATATATCTCCTAATTGGGAGTCGGTCGAGGTCAGGTGTAAAATTGAAAACCTGGAGGTGGGACAATCCTACCGCTATAATTGGAATTGTTCGAAAAGTCTTTTTGGAATCTCTAGAAATCTTCTTTTGCTTATTACTTTGCTACAAAGTGGGGGCGAGAGAATTTGGTTTCTTGTATTTTATCAGTGACTCCTTACAACTGGTAGTTTTAATAGATTCTGAAGAGGAACCAACTTTTCCGCACAGGGAGACACTTTAGGAAAGGACCTGCTCACTCGGTATCTTCATTTTTTAATTGTGGCTTAATTCGCAGTGTTCGCTTTGATTTACTGGCGCTCTAGGGCGTTTTTGTGCCGACATGGATGTAATAATTATATACTTTGAACGCGAAATGCATCCCAAATGAGTGCAGCTTCGGTAGAGGGCTCATTGGAATTCTCGCACACACTCGTATTAATACGGTTTGCAACTTAATTAGAACTTTACATTACGTATTCCAACTGCAAGTTGCCGTAGCGGTGCGACCCGTTTACTGTGTCAAATGGGATCGTATATGCGGTTCGTTGCATTTGGCAACTAACTTCACGCTCTCTGGGTAAACTCGCACTTGGGAATGAAACTTTGTTGCAAAATCTATGGTTATCACTGCCAAGATAGGGCGGTAATGTACGAGCTGCTTTTTTGCTTTCAATTTCGAATTAGTGATGCAGAATCTGCTGCATGTTGCAAATCAGTATCGCGTCCATTTGCCATTTACCTGTCAAAAACCTCTCACCGCACGCAACACTCAAAACCCAATTAAAAACAATAAATCATCACACCATTCTAGATTCAATTAACCAAATTAATTCACATAAAACCGCAACAGAAATGACCACAAAACCACTATTAATCTGCCGATGAGCTGTGCATTGAAAAATCGACAAACAACATGTTTCTAATGGTAAATTATTAATTAAACCCAATCTGGTCAACATGCCACATAGAAAGTTCATCAACAACACGAATAAAAATTAAAATGAATGAAAAATAAAAAATAAATTAACCATTATAATAAAAATTCAACCATTTTCCGAATACTAATCGGTTCGAACGGCTTTTAGTGACAACAAGTGTAATAAATTGTGCCACCCACTTGCCAACGGCCGTTCCATCCGCTCCGTCTGTGTGCCACCGCCACCCTGCCCGAGAAGAAAGCAGTGAATAATTTAAAATAAATTTTCCTCGATTAACTTATTGGCGCCTTGTGAGAAATATAATTTATTTCGGTACACCTAATCGATACGACAATACGAACAGTGCGAATGCTTGAGGCTGTGAAATAAGCCGTTTATTTAATTTTTTAATTAATAAGCTAAAATATCGCTTTGTCAATATTCAAGGAAATAGGAGGCTTTCCTATTCGTGTTAATAACAGTTTGATTTATACAGCATTTAGTGGTGGCTGTTTGTAATAAAAATCTGCTCTTCTTATTTTTAAATTTAGAATTAATTTACTGCATTAACTCCTACAGCTCTTTTTTTATTACTTCTTTGCGCAAAATTGTTGAGTGTTGACATGACGTTTTGATAAATTCGGTCGTTTTTAAATTTTACGAAAGTAATGCTGAGTGAAATTACTTTGCAATTAATTTGGCATTAAGATATATTTGAAACATTTATGTTTGTCTTTCATTTATTTTTATAGCCGTTGTTTTTAATGTTCTTGATATTTAAAACGTTTTAAAAAGTATTTTACGTGGCTTAAGAAGCTGCCTCTGATTGTTTTTTTTTTTACATTTGCTCATCTACCATATTTTTGTTTAAGTGAAAAATTTCATCACCTTGTTCGAAAGACCATCGAAGTTAACCTCAAGGCTTACTTACATTTAAATTTGGGTGCCAAACTTGTTCGAAGTTATCTATTGTGACCTAGAAAATATTTCAAGTGATTACTAGTGAGGACCAAAATCGCACAATAAATTCGCTGTAACCTCGGCCATAGACAAGTGACTTTTCAGAAGACGCTCGTCAAAACGATGAACCTCGAAAACCAGGTACTGAGTTTTAGAGCTTCCTACAGTTTATTCTCCATAAATGTAATGAAAACTGACGATAACCTAAAGCAAAAATCGCCCACAAAATGAATTATTACGATCATCAACATTTTAAAAACAGAATTGTCCTAAATCAGGCTGCATGATAAAACGCATGAAACATTTTAAGTTTCGACTCCTAAGTCCGAGCTTGTGTGTGACAATTGGGAAGATCTCAATTGGTTATGTTTTGGTCAAGTTTTGACTTGCAATTTTTAAGATCATGGCCTAACAGATCCCAGTTTTAGCTTGGAGGCAGTTTGTTTATTTGTGAATTTAGGTGTATCGACAACTTGCTTGCTAAGACTAAGTAAGTAACAAGGTGAAATGTGAAATGTATCCTTAAGAAAAAACATCAAAACAAAATTCCATAGACTCGTAAAACAAGAATGCTCTTGGATTAGTTTAGACACATTTATTTTTTCCAAGCCGCCAACCATTTTGAAGGAAAAATAATAATTTTGTTGGATCTTCAAAATTCTCTTTACAAACTATGTACTTCCATAACTGATACAACTAACTGCGCCCAATTACTTATTAAACTTGATAATTAATATATCAGTAAAAACAATTGTAAGGCCTTCTACACACGGTTGCCAAAAAATGTAGCTACCAAAATTAAAAAAAAATGTTACCAAACCAAGATAAAATTAACCAACAATCTGGAGACGTTGATAAAACACAAAGAGAAAAAATAGCATACATATGTATATAGGTAGTCTTGAGCCAATGTGAAAATGCCTTATCACTATCCTAAGACTTTTCTCTGATTTACGAAAATAATATAAAAAAAGGCATGTAAAAACGTCCATTTGCTTTGTATTCAGAGAAACTAAAAGAAAAGTGTAGAGTTCACTTTATTTTTATTTATTACATTTTAAAACATAAAAAAATACTTTATAAAATAAAATAAATAAGACTTAACTTACTAATGTAATAGCAATATCTACTTTAAATACTTTTGCTGACCAAAAGCATGATTTTCTAAATTCAAATTATTTTATTTGATTTTTAAAATTGAATTTGATTTTTAAAAAACAAAAATTTATAAAACATAAGACTCAGTAAGGAACGTTGTAGGAACTTTGTCAGTCTAAGCAATTAAACAACGTCAACAACGTTGTGCACAAAATTACCAGCTGCTAGAAGGCATGGGATCATCCACCATTTCCTAGCATTTTTTCTTATAGCAAACCTTAAACAAATTAGAGTTTTATGTCTGCAAATAAAGAATATGATTAACTAACCTATCCATATCTAAATGTAGTTATAAACACAAAATATTTCGAAGTTCACCATCTGTGAAAAGAAGAAAATGAGTGCATTCAGTAATTTTTTGAACAAAATAGGTTTACGTGGATGTGGGTGGTGCTGACGCATATACAAATGCAATTTGAATTGATATCGAGTTCGTATTTTTGGTGCTCCTGCTAAAAAAGTTACCAAAACCAGATAAAAAATGACCCATACTCAAAAAGCAAAGTGGCAACCGTGCTTCTACACTGATCCACAAGGCACTGCAAGCCCGGTATTTCTTTTTTGTTCAACTCAATAAATTTTTTTATAGCCGTAGCCTCATATGCCCAATGGATAAACTTGTATTATTTCATAAAAAAAAAGGGTCTTACTTACTTAATCGACACCTTTTTTATTGGGGTACATTACTCTACACTGGATCAAGCAAAGGGCTTTGAGCACCGCATTAATCTCACTCGGTAACTGACAGCTAGAGCAAACTTTGAATGTGAATGGTGTCAGCAAGTAGCGATTACACCAGCAACAGTGGCAGTAGTCGTCGAGCTGATCAATGCTGTAATTTAAAAATAAGTAACAAGAGATAAGTCTACCTTTAGGATCAAATACTTCTTGACATGGACAACATTATAAAAGTATCTATACATATAATTTATAATAAACCATCAGCGGGGGCAAAAGTATATAAAATGCTGAAAATTAAATAAAAGCTTTTGGTGTCCATCAAGGTAGTCATATAGGGCCTCTTCTCTTTTTCAATAATTTTTTAAATTACATGTTTTTTTTGCATGCCTACTCCATCTTTAGGTGATTGCTGGAACTTTTTAATTTTAAATAGTAATTTGTCAAAATGCGTTCTTTTCAAAATATGTTTTTTTTCCGCTGTCAGGAAGAGAACCCGGCACTTCGTCGGCAACCGACCGATATCAATTGCGCCCATTGAGCGATGAGCATAAGGCCAGCAATTGTTGAATAGATCGGTGAGGATGACAGGACAGCCGCATTTGATTTTATTTTTAACTTTTTTTTAAATAGAGACAATAAGGAAACATGTGTTGATATCCAAAACCCAGACAATAGAAGTGAAAGTTCATAAAGCTCCATAGATCACATTATGAATCACCCACAATGCCTTCTTCACCGCTAATGCCTCATTCCATCAAGTTAGTGCCCTCAAAACGTGCGTTTTCTCTTCTCATTTTGATCCCCACAAATCTGTCGTCTTTTCGTTTCTCTCTCGTGTCTCTCTCTGTTTGAGATGTTTCTTTTCCTTTCATCGGAGTTTGGAATTAATGTCCCACGAGCTATAAAAAAGAAACAACTACTTCAAAATGAATGGTAGGCCAAGTTAGCCTAGGGTCCTACATGGACCTATTGCCTTAAATACTCTATTTAAAGGAACAGCAATTTGACAAGTCGTAAACCTTCCTGTTGAATTATTCCACCAATTGTGATAAAATCTGATTTGTGAGGCTTGGTACTCTGGGCTTTTGGTGCAGTCTTTTGTGACTATCTTACAACCCTACGGAATTTAAGTTCACCTAACTTAACTTAACTAAATGTATTGAACTTGTAGAAAGTCACTTACACAGGAATTTATTAAGCTAGTGCTGCATTAAGTTTGCAGCATATACTAAAATAAAAGAAATAAAGCAATAAGTCCAAAAAGGTCATCAACCAATTATAATCTAGTACTTTTCCAAATATAATCTTGTACTCTTCCTGTGTCTTAAAGCATCGTGGACAAAGCTTCATTATTGTTCTCACCACTGTCATAAACCTCCGAATTTAAATTCAGATGTCTTCCTTTTTTCATCTGTCAATGTCAGAAAATGGTTTGGAATTTTTTGTTTATCATAATTAAGAAGCAAAATATGCACCTACTCTCAACTTGGCAAATGAATTGTAGGGAAAACAAGTCTTTCCAGAATGACCGCAATTGGATTATGTAGACTTAAGCTTGTGTCAAATATTTGCGAAAGTCCACTAAGATCTATCAAACTTACGACTAATCCTTCTCCTATAACAGTCCCTTAATACAACTTTCACATTTGCACATTGGCTTAAGCTAGATTACGCTCACGCTTTCCTTTTATTATAAGGACAGAATTTTGCTGGCTTAATCTGAATTACTCGCATTCAATTCTATTGTGGTTCTCTATTTCCATTATTGATTGCAAAATAAAGAGAACCTAACGAGATGTGAAAACAATATTCAAACAACTTGTCACTCTACGCGTATGTCAAAGATTTTAAACAATCAATAAGAAATGCCTGTCCCTTTTAAAAGACTCTCTGAAATGTATTCCCCCCACCTCTTCACATTGATCTATATACTTAGCGCCGCTGTCATTTTTGACACTCGGGTGAGGCGTGTGTGCTATAATCTAAACCAATTTGTTGTTTCCTTTTACAACCACAACCACAACAAAAAACCGAATGACTTGACTAATGAATTTTCTTTACTTGGTTTTTTTACAGTCCTTGAACCCGCCTTTCCGCCACGTGATGTAACAATTAAACGCGGTGTCGATGCCAATGGAATCTATGAAATGCTCAGCGAAGTTGGCAGGTAAGCAAACAAAAGCGAAAACCAAAATAAAGGAAAGAAAGCCATTGAAAGTTTCTTTCATTCCCCTTTGTCTGAAACAGAAATAAATCTTTAAACTAACATTGTTTTCCTTTTAACAACAGGGGGAAATTTGGCACTGTCTATCGCTGCTCTGAGAAGGCTACTGGTCTGAAGTTGGCGGCAAAATTCGTTCCCATACCGAAACGTGAAGACCGTCGCAACGTGGAACGCGAGGTGGAAATAATGAACTCATTGCAGCATCATCTCATCATACAGTTGTATGCTGCGTACGAATATCAGAAAATGATGTGTGTCGTCCTGGAATTGTAAGGATACATTATTTAGAAATAGTTGTATACCCAAAACGAAACAGCAAAGCATGCAGAAAACTTTTTTCCGCAAGTTACATTTAGCATTCTCCCTTGTATAGCCGTACACATGTTGCATGAAAAAAAAAATGAAAAAAAACTCGACAACGAGAAAGTTTACTCCCAATGTTGTTGGTAACTAGAATTTCCAACATTTTCATGACCTTTTTGCGAGAATTATTTAGCCCACAGAGCTCTGTTGGGCATTTATGGAAGTTTTTCCTCTGCTTACACTTTTCCATGCACAAATTGGGACCAACTGGGTTTTGGGCGGGTAATAATTGTTACTTGGTACTTGTTAGTCGCGCTAGGATTCAATGAAGTGCAAGTGCAGATTTGTATTCATTTGGCGGGCGATTTTGCGTTTTCTAAAAACACACAACAGAGTTGAAAGTTTTAGGTTAGAATAATTAGAAGCTCACTCATTTAGGGAATGTGTCAATTATAATTGTTACAAACTGGCGAGGACACCAGCCCTTATCTGGTTTTCGTGCAATAAATGCAATACAATTGAATAGTTGAGGTGGAACAGGTAAGAGATTTGAGCGTGAAATAAGACGTGTTGGTTGAGCACTAGAATAACTCTTGTACATAAAACGTAGTGTTGGCTTTTGCTTTTGCTATAGTGAAATAGTAGACATGATTTGGCAGCATTTCCTGTTTGTATACTGCAGGCGGTTATTTGTAAAACGATTCAAATGTCGACAAGTGGGAGAGGACGGCCGAGGTGGTTTTTGCCAATAAACATTTCTTAATAAATACAAGGAAATTTTTTATAGTGTGAACAGCTTGGTAGTTGAGGAGATTGTTGAAAGTGTTGTTGGAAAATCAAAGAAAGGTGCAGGGGGAAGTGCTTCTCTTGGTGAAACGATCTGTCAATATTGTAAAAATTGTAGCGACTTAAATTTAGGTAAAGATGTAGTTCTTTCAAATCTATATATATAAGACTGATTGGCGAAATTCTATGTCCACAAATATCTTACGATATATTCTTAAATATATGGCATAAATATGTGTGCAGGTTAGGCTACTTTCGTTTCAAAAATACAGCATTTTTCATTGAACAAAATTATGTTTTTACACATTCAAACGCCCAGCAAAGCAGTCGGGAGTCCGCTAGTAATACAGAAGTATTAGGTAATAAATCACAGTAACAGTAGTTTTTTAGAAAAATGTATTATTGTAATTTATACCAAAGTCCGCAAGTCTTTAAAGCCTGTTATACGAGTTGTATAATGGTAACTCTGAGTTGCAGAAATGTGTTACACTTAAAAAGGTGCAGTAGCAACAATAGGCGAAGAGAAAGCGGGGGTTACTACTTTGAATTCAGAATCAACCTGGGAATCTCAAAAATTCCTAAACAATGCCTTTCTTTTGAAACTTGTCTGGCGATTATCGTCGAAACGATCGACTTTCGAGACTAGCACATTTGTGGTAAGGCTATAGATATAGATAAGTTTGAGACCAGTATTGCCGTTTGCCGTTTGCTCATACGACTCTTAACGATTTAAGTTTTACATAAATACTTATGGGCAACTTTTTTAAGTGGCATAAACTGTCACATAAGAGTTTATGTTGCACTTAATTCGCTATGAGTCGTATCAGTGAACGGCCCTTAGTCTTCCTTATGCCTGGCAATAGCATAATTTCTGTCCTGGCTGTAGAGTTTTTTTGCCTCATAGTAGAACGCCTCAAGGGAACTTTTCGGGACGTATTAATACCAAAAAGCTTAACGTATACTAAAGAACAGCATTTGTCAATTTATGGCAGAAATTTTGTGAAAATATCACCCCAAATTGCAGATAGAGGAACCTCTAATTCGGGCTGACATTTAAAAGACCTTGTATTCCAAGTTTAAATTTGAGGAACTCTTCCAAGTGGGATGAAGGTAGGTATTTAAATAAAGTTTAGAAAAGCAAATTCCAGTCTCGATTTTAAATTTAAAGAAATTCACAATTGCGGAATTTGTTTAGCTAGTCCATAGTTCTTGTGAACTTCTTTAGTTAGTTTTGTGTAACCTGTAGCATAAGATGTAGGATTTGCGCATAACTTTAATACACTTACAGACCTTCATAAATTAAAAAAAAAAACATTTAACCCCAAGAATGTTTTTAGTCATTGTAAATTATCATTGTAAGCATTCAACCCCAAGAATGTTTTTTTTTTTTAATTTATGAAGGTTTGTTAGTGGATTAAAGTCATGCAGGTCATGCGCAAATCCTACATTTAATCCTACAGACTACCCAAATCTTCCCGCCTGAACTTATTGAGAACATTCATCACCCCACACTTTCATTGCCAAATTAGAAATAAAATCCTAGAACTTAGAAAAAGTTTCCGACAGGTCTTTCAATCGCTTGCCTACATTTCTTACTGCCTCGGGGTGGCTCGTGTTGCTGCTACCTTTTTAGCCGCAAATCCTTTGTAAAGTTTCTGGTAAAAAGAGGCGAAACGTTTATAGATATCTCCTAAAGTTGATTTTAATTTTTGACAGTTGAACAACGTGATGTCTGCGCGATGACAGTTGAAAATTCGTTGGGTCATCATCCACTGATGATATGCCCTTTATGGCAGCTGGCCTTCGGTCCGCTCCAAACCTTGGAACGAAAGCAAATGACGATGATTATACCGCAACCGCATGTCTATTGGCAAGTTGTTTGACGTCTTTATCGGATCCCTACTACCACTACTTGGGAACAACCATCGACGATGGTGATGATTATTTGGCGATATTCGTCAGCTGCTTCTCAGTTGCAACTACAGCTACTATCGATGACGACGATTATGCTAGTCCATGCACTGTTGTACATAGATTTGTCGTGCATATTTTTTTAAAAGCGTGAGCCTTCTCACAAAACCCCTTTAGGTACATAGCAGCACTGTGTTCTAAATGCTGATCATACCCCCCGTCTTGCAACCTCAGGAAATCGGTTCTATGAAACGTAACAGTTCGGCCTGGAGGATTGTATTTGTATAAGCGTTTTCTGCAGAGCTCAAGTTAGACGAATCCAATTTAAAAAACATTTTCCTCTATTTTTAGTAGAATTTTTGGTTATAGTCATAAAGTAACTAGAACACCATGTAGAAAGAAAAACCAAACCAGAAAAATCAATCCTTTCACAACATCCTTTCGCCTCTATTCCCCACAATCATTGTAAATTATCCCATTCACTCATGTAAAGCCGCCACTGTGTATAGATTCAACGGCGGTCGTTTGCCCCCCGGAATGAAATTCCTAAACAATAACACAACACACACACACACATACACACCAAAACGCAACCCTTGCTGTGCATTATTTACTAACCCTCTGACCATTAACCACTTTTTGTCCGTTTTCCCCAGAGTTGAAGGAGGCGAGCTGTTTGACCGTGTTATCGACGATGAATTCGTGCTGACAGAACGCTCCTGCACCGTGTTCATTCGACAGGTTTGCGAAGCCATGCAATTCATACACCGCAACAACATCCTGCATCTGGATCTAAAGCCGGAGAACATTCTCTGCCTAACAAAGGAGGGAAATCGCATTAAAATCATCGATTTCGGCTTGGCCAGGAAGTTTGATCCCGACAAGCGTTTGCAGGTAATTAAAGAAAAAAAATTCTACCCCGAGGGTGGAATGTGCAAGGCACTCCCTCCCGCAGAGAAAATTAATTCCAAAAACCGACAAAAGTACCAATTCGCAGCCAAATGGGGCTCAACTTCTTCATTCGCAGCTCCTCGATGTTGCAAATTAATGGCCCACCCTTGCGTGTATAAGGCCGATGGGGCCTATGACATCCGTTAGCCAGAATACGACGACCTTCAGGGCAAAAGAGTTCTCATTCCTTGCACCCACCATCGCTCTCGTTCCGTTTGAAGCTGGAAACTAAGTTCTCCATCTCTTATTGCAGATCCTCTTTGGAACGCCGGAATTCGTTGCCCCCGAAGTTGTTAATTTCGACTGTATTACGTACGGAACCGACATGTGGAGTGTCGGTGTGATATGCTATGTTCTGTAAGTAGATGGAGCCACCTCCGCCATTTGGAATTAATTGGAAAATTTTCAACGGATATTTTAATTCACTACCCCAATACCCTCGCTTTGTTCTTGTTCTGCCAACTTTAGACTTTCGGGCTTGTCACCCTTTATGGGGGAAACTGATATTCAAACGATGGCAAACGTAACGATAGCCAAGTATGACTTTGAAGATGAAGCCTTCAGTAATGTATCCCCAGAGGCGTTGGATTTCATATCCAAGTTACTAGTCAAAGATTGCAGGTAAGCTAATTGGCAGCGCATACACTTGACTCGCACTCCAAACACTATATGTGTGTGTGTGTGTATGTGAGGGTTGAAGTGTGAAATGTTCTTTTGGTTGCTAATTAAAAATGTTGCCGTCATTCACAGTACCAGAATGACTGCCACAGAGTGTTTGGAGCATAAATGGTTGAAACGGAGACCGAAGCCACCGCCAATTGTCTCACCGAAACCGACAAATGTCCCCCCAGCGAAGTTGAAAGCGTCGACGCCGTCACCCGTACCAGCGGATGTTATAGAGGATGTCAGAGAGGTGAATAAGGTAAGTACCAATTCACGCCCAAAAGGGGTTTCACATGTGAGTGTGCTTTACTTTTTTAGACAAAGGAACTAGAACAGACGAAGGATAACTTAAAGAACTTTATCGAACGATGGGAGGAACATCCTAATAGTCCGTACGTATTCGATGCGGAAGAGAATGTGATTGCGCCATTGAGGGATTCGAGCAGAGGGAGTCTATCATCATCGAGAGGTACGTTTGTGTTTGAAAACAAAATTAAACTTGTTCACTGGTAGTTGCAAAAATGCCATCTAGGCATACTTTTAGGCATTCAAAAAGAATACTTCTACTTCTTTCTTGCATTAAAAATATCTGACTTTAATAACCCCATTCAGTATAAAGCGTAGAAATTCGATGGTTTAAATTAGCAGGGTCAGGTGGGTTTTTAAAGGGACGACGTCTATTCTTTTGTCAAAAATATCCAGTTAAAAACATTAGGTACGGACACCTTTCTGGGTCAGTCGGGTAAAAAGGCATACGGCCGAGGTCCTAATACTTCTAGTTGAGACGTTAAACGGGTTTTTCACTTAAACGTGAAATTGAAAACAAAATGTCACTTAAGCGGGCTTAAAAATTCCATTCAGCGTAAATTAAAAGCTAGAAAAATTTGTATTTATCTTTTGGAGTGGCCTGGAAAATAAACGCTTGTGACATATCAGAAACTCAAATGTCATTTTCGAGAAAAAAGAAGTAAAAGCGTCAGCAATTTTTTTGTTCTGTACGATTCAAAAATTTTTTGCACTTAAGAGTGTTTTTTTCAATGAAAGCGATTTTCGCTTAAGCGGAGTGTTTTGTAGGTAATTGGTCGACAAATACTCGGGTAGGAAAAAAGTGTTTCAGATAAGCGGGTTTTTGAAAGCCATAAGTACATTAATTGGAAGATTTGTGTTCTTTTGGTGAAGGTTTCGAGTGCTTTAGCTCAGTTTATCGACGTAATTTGTCAGCAACAGCTCATCGCTTTTTCCCATTTTTTCTGGCCGCTTATGTTTTTTAGTTCCCATTTAATTCTGCTACATATCGATGAACTGTGTTTTCAGATATATGTAGATGTAAACTATTTTCAACGCATTCGATATAAAGTAGTTTATCTAACCTCAAATACTTAAAAGTTGTACTTGGACAGAATTGAAGGAATTTATTTGTTGCATTGAAAAGTTCGTGCAAACCCCTTCATGACAGTTGGAACAACAAAAACTTTGCAAAAGGCAGAACTAAACATTTTATTGATTTGGGACTTGCTAGGGATGTCTCACATTCCCTTAGTAGGTTTTCTTTCTTTTTTTATTTTTAATGTTATTCTCCTTTTTATCATAATCTATGTGAGTCGTTATCAAAGGCAGGCTTCATAGCACAAACACCTAAAAGTGAGGAAGTTTTAGAAAAAAGCAGATCACACTCGCCTCACTTAAACCGAGTAACTTGATATAAATGTAGTCTTGCCCTTGAATCTTCTTGATCATCGTTGCTAAAGAGTTTACAGCTTTGCCCAAAAATTGACATTGAGGATTGAGGTTACATTTCGCACATAACAGAGAAATAGGTACTAGTCATGAAAGGAGCTTTGATGTGGACTTCGAAATATAAAAAAAAAACCTGATAAGTTCATAGAGAACTCTCAGAATTCTCTGAGTTTTTTGAGATGATTGGAAATCGGATAGAAATATCTGTCAGTTGAAAAAGTCATTTCTTTCTTTTTATGAAACATATACTTACCAGAGGCTTTGTACATATATGTTGGACCACTTGACTGGAATACGTAAACAGATAGTTCCTTTTACTGTAGTTATTTTCCAGACTTTAAAAAAAAAAACCCAAAGGGCGCTTCAGCTATGACGATCGTAGATGTTCGCATTAAGCAGTGTTTAAGTATTGTTGAAGAGCATCTTACACATAGTTGATCAACTTATTTCACTTTTGACTTCGTAGAACTAGTTTATGAACTCGTTCAATTATGGAATCGCAGACCTAGCCAGTCCCAAGGTTGGACCTTATGTACAGCATTGAATGCACTCGACAGCTGTGGCAGACATTTATATATAGGGTGTTTAAAAGGAAATAAAAGACATACATATCATGGTAATAGAGATAATTGTATGCAATTACTGCATAAGTATGACATTAGGCTAATAGGTACCGCGGCTAGGTTGAATAAAGCGCCATCTGCAAACCTTCTTTTAGGCTACTAGGGTCGTGTATCATAATGTTGTTACTCATAGGGCACATTCAAGAATCTAGTTATCTTAAGTCTATTAGTTTGCCCTGGACTAGATGTAACATGAACGCAAAACTATAGATTGGTCATGTCATGAACGTCACTTTTCCTACATCAGCCACATATGCGAACTGTCAACTAAGCACTCAGTCACGAATATCTTGACTAGGTTCGTCGGCTACCCCTCCGAAGCAGTTGCTCGTACAACCGATCTAGGCCAATCAAAAATGAGACACATCAAGTCAGTCAGCTGTCAGACATAGATCGAAACCAGCTGTCCGCTGCCAGATTGGTTGCTGCTTGAATTGTTGCCAATTCGAAAATCAAAACTCTAAAGAAGTTAAGATTTCAAACTCTTGTCTCATATCACATGATCTGTCATTCATAGTGACAGGCGGTTAGTTCATTCAATTCGGCAGATCCCACCGGGATCTTCCCAATTTTATAAAGTGAGCTTTCATAAAGGTCCTAATCTTGTCTTTCATATTTTTTGTATATATAAAAGGCAGTATTCCCATTTATGTTGCCTATAAGCTCAAAAACTACGGGCGTTAAAATCTGAAAGCAGGAGCTGTAATTTTTACAATCTTAAACTTTAAGTGCGTCTGTCTTTATGATTGCGCTGATCTCAAGAGCCACTGAACAGATTTAGATGCGATTTTCATTGTTAACATCTGCATTTGTTAATGCGCGATATTAATAATCATTTTTAGTGACCAGGCTAAATTTTTTGATCTTTTTGCGTGCTGTAAATGACGTAAAACACGCCTTATGTCGTACAACTAAATTAAGTGATTGTTTGGACTTTGTAAGTTTATTTTTCCTTTCCCATTTGTATTTCTTTTAGGAAGACATTTCTGTGCTTGGCTTAACAGGAAGGGAACCACGAACCTCAGGTTAAATTGGCTTTACTTTATATATTTCTTAAGGTATTTTCCACCGATCAAGTTTCCTAAAAAAAATAATCAGCGATTCATTCTCCTTCCAAATTCAGCTAAGATCTAGTACGGAAAATACCAATTGCATTCAAAACGTTTTCGTACTACATTTAAATTTTAATTTTGTACTAAAATACGAACCGTCATTAAACTTTAAATTACCTACTCTGACTTTTCAATTGACCTTCGGAAACCATGCTCTTACAATTGCGGACTTTTTGTGATTGTGTACCGAGCAAGATTTGTTTCTTCTTTATTTTTTTTTTCTGTTTAGCTAAAAAAAATTATTTTTCTTTGATCCTATATACTTTCAGACTCAAGCTTTTAAAATAACTACAGGATATAATTTATTAAGAAGGACGCTGCCGTTTTTGGCTTACTACACATGTATGTCACAAAGAACAATATTTTTTGCAAGCAAATACGTTTTTTTTTTATTGATTTCCATTTACAATACAGTTTAATGCTTTTTTTTAAACTTAATTTTAGCCAAAGAGTTGTTTTTGCGGAATGACTTTTTATTTATTTGAAAAGTAAAAGTACTATTAAGTAAAAAAGTAATGAAATCACTGGAAGTTATTAACGCTTCACCGTATTTGCATAATGCACACTTCACAGTTTAGTTTTGTTTTCAGCAGTACATAATTATACAATACACAATAAGTTTGCACTAGATTTTAACCTTAATTTTAAGGTTTTGTCAGAAACTATTTGAATTGGAACTGCACTTTTGTAGTTTTGATGTCGAAAAAGATGAATTTTTTTGAAATATACTTATTTTTGAATTGGCTTCCTTACACATTGAGCTTATTTTTGTAGATAACAAACTTACACCAGAATACACGTACATACAAATGTAATGCCTAAAAGTATGCCTAACATTTAAGATAAGTCTAATGAAGTCCTTAGGTTTTACTTTTCATTTTATGGGAATAGACACCTTTTGTGATTAGATAAATAATTGTGATAGTTTGATTCTTTTTATAATTCAGAGATTTTTCAAGATTAGCCGTTGACCTTTTCATTGTTAGAAGGGTTTTTCTATTTATAAACAATTATACTGGACTCCCCCCTTAAAAATTATACCCAATAAATGGATGGTCTGGGTAGAAGCTAATGGATTTAGCTTGGTTCCGGCTAATGGGGAATAAAGTAGTTGGCTTTGTAACTTTGTTGACTTGTTCAACTGTGAGATTTACATAAACATATCTTACGACTTACTTACTTACGTATGTAGGTGGGCGGTCCGGTGTCAACCTGGGCATTTTCGAATACGCCTCTCTAGATCGATCTCTGGCCAAATGCCTCCACTTAGGTAATAAACCAGTTAAAAATGTTCCTCTTCCACATCTTCTTCATCTACTGCATTGTCGCTCTTGGTTGGAGTCTAAGACTTTTCAGGCCGTAGGAGGAGTTGGGGCACCTTGATATTGACAGAAATAACAAAGTGAAATATTTGATGTGTTCAGTGTCTTTCTAACTACCTTATATCAGACGAATGTACTCTCAAATCCATTCACAAAAAATATTAGGACCTATTTATAAAAAAATGGAATTTTTATCAAACTGCCCCACTGACGGGGTACATTGATATACATGTCAGAATATCGCAGAATCCACTGCAACTTGAACGATGTAAGTTCTATCCGCTATTCGTTTGTACGTTGGCACCATTTTCCTTTGAAAAGAAATGAAAATATTACGTGGTATTTTGTATAGAGAAGATTTGTGGGCACATTGATACGCATCAAACTACCCAGGGGTCGTATGTATCAATGTGCCCCAACTTGCGTCACAGAAAATAAACCTTAAATGCAGTTAGCAACGTTTTATAACAACATTTTAAGTAAATATCACATTATGAAGGATACTCACCAAAGAACTTCATAAGAAACTGTTAGCACAAATATACTATAAAAAAGGCTCACTCGAAAGAAAGGACAGAGATTTACTTTCAGACGTGCGAAACACTTTTGTGCATGTTGGACCCAAAGCGATGACTGAACAGTGACGTCAACCAGATATGTTCTTGCGTTGATAGACATGTTGCGCTGTGTTCTTCGTTGATTGGCATGCTGCGTTTTGTTTTCAAATAATGTCGAATGTATCAATGTGCCCCATGTATAATGTACCCCATCTCCCCCTACAGCTTCAATGCATTTGTTCTACATGTCTATAGCCATCTTGGACCGATGCGCAACTTTTTCACTAGCACGCTGTCGCCTTTCAGCAGTGTTGTATCTGCTTTCTTTGAGTGGCGACACTTCTTCTCTCGAAGCGATTTAGGTTATCTTCACCGGCCTCAAATAGATTCCAAGCTTCAGTAGGTCTTCAGAACTCATGGCGTTGCCAATGTAGACAAAATGTCTACCTCAAAGTTTAAATCTACTTTCTGTCACAATAGGCAGCATAAACGAGGTGTTTGCCAAGTCCATGCTTTAAGTACAACAGCAATAACCCGTGTCTGTGGTTAGGAGGTCCTTTTCAAAACCATTCTCACATTGTTTTATTTTTCTACCAACTAAGTTTAAGTAAATCCGACTGAAAGAATCCCAAAGGTATGTTCATACCCCTTTAGAAGTTGCCCCCCTTAAAAGCGAAGATCAAAACATCCTCAAACACGTGTCCATTTATTTTGTATTTCGTATATTGCCGTTTAAAGTTGAGTATCGCAATAGAATGTGCTTGGAACGTGATGGCCCTTCAGACAATTACCTACTCATACATTTAATACGTTGTCCCTCAAAAAGGGGCAGAGGAGGGGTACTCTGATAGAAATACAGAGAAGCAATTTCTTAATCATTTGTTCTTCGCAATCAACGTGCAAGTTGAATTATATTCCTTTGAGTATGTGTAAAAAAGTAAGTGGAACGCATACTCACTGTTTTATAAAGGGGTTTTCAATAAGGACATGTCTGTTGCTCAATAATAGTGTGACTTGCATTGTGATTTAGCATCAGTGACTGAATAACAAACACCACAATTGCAAAACCCTTTAAGAGAATGTCTGCTACTCTAGTACATTTTTTTTAATCTCCTTTTTTGTCTGCAATAGCATTCACATTCTGATAAATGCGCTTTCAACTTGATTTTTCAATTGAACCAAGTGTTGCCATTAAGTAACGTCCGCTATTGTCTGTCGATTTTCGAATTAAAGACATAAAACTACTACTTAAATTCTGTTTATTTTTATTTATTGACGTTTCTGTCAACTCGTTGATTTAGTTATGAAATCCAATCAATTGACACAATCAGAAAATCAATTGACACCAATTGACATCAATTGATCGATAAGCCCGCAAGATCAAAATAGAGTTGGTTTCTCAACTTCGGAGAGAAGGACAGTTCTTGGTGGGGGTGGGACTTCAAAAAATTGTCTAAAAGTGGACTGCTATTTAAGGATCTCATATCTCTGTAGATATACCTTCCTTCTGCTGCTCACACTGTCTAAACTATTTCAAAAGACGCACCCTTGATAAATTTATCCTATAAACTGCTTTTGGGCTTCAGTTTTATGTCCCTTTTGATGTCAACATGTCACCTTTCAAAGCTGTTTGATTATTTGACGATTATCGATTATTCGAACGGATTTTTGCGCATTTTGCAAACCGTATTAAACATATCTTTCTCTTTATGAAAGTTAAATATTTTAACAGCAACCGCTCAAGGGAAGTAGAGTTGTTGGCATTTCATCCATATGAACAGTCAAATTTGGTCAATTCGCGTTCTGTGCTAAAATGAAACGCAGTCAATTGATCAAACTGTATTAAAGCTGTCATCAGAAGTTCAGAATTCAATAAAAATAACGAGTTACGATTAGGTACACTTCTGGCTTAACAGAACTTGGAAATTTTCTTCCAACTTGTTGTCAAAATTTCTTCCGAATGCACTACAACAATTACCTGCTGATTGAGTAACTTTGTGACTCGTTGTTAATAGTGTCAATATTTTATATGCACTTTTCCCGCATTAGTTTGCTTGAATAAATTTTAACTTCAATTCTTTCTTTAGTGGGCAAGTCAGCAACGTCGCAACTCAAAGCTTTGTTTTAATAAATGCCTTTCGTCCTCCACCTGTCAAATGTAGATTCCATTTTATTAGTTCATTAAGAAAATGAACAACTTGGAACTGAACCATTGGGCACATTTAAAAATTATATTTATTTTAAGTCGACTAGATTGGTCTGGACCAAATGTAGGCTGAACGCTAAAACTAGATTGGTCGGAAACGTCACTTTCCTACGTCAGCCACATCTGCGAACTGTCAACTTAGTAGGTACTCAGTCACGAATTTCTTAACTAGATTTGACGGCTACCCCTCCATAAACGTCAACTGAAACAGAATATGACCGATTTCAGCCAATCAAAACCGAGATACAACTTGAAAGACAGATGTCAGTCTTACTGAACTGGATACTTGAACGTCCCCATTTTCAAATGATAAAAGTCTATTAATATAAATGTTCAACGTCAAGTCAAGTCACAAGCTTAGTTTGTTTTAAGAAATGTCTCCCGTTCTCCACCTGTCAAATATAGAGTCCATTTTATTATAGTTCTTTGAGAAAATTGACAACTTTCAACTGAGCCATTGGGTCGGATTGAACACACGTAAAATGTCAGTTCTTCAGGAGTTTTTCTTATGACATTTCAAATCTGACACCCTTTAAGTGCTCGGCTCAACTCTGCCACTTATCGTCAAAATCGAATGGCCGATGCCAAAAAAAAATCACCTTTCGGGTATTTCGCTTCAAATTTAACTTTTCCACTCTCCATGTTTCCTAATAAATCTCCTCGAGATCCCTCTTTGTGAAACAAAAATGTTTCCCATTTTAATTCGAATAAGCCCTCGGGAACTTTCCTCTGTATAGAGACACGAATTTCCCGGACAATCGTTTGCATGCCCCTACACTTCCCCCGTTTTTTTCGTTCGATAATCTTCGCTCATAACTACGTTCGCCCCTGGAATAGTTGATGCTGTCCCGTTTCAGGTGTATACCTACAATTGAACCCGGCGAGATAATTTATATGTATCCCCTTCCACGTTCGCTCTTTATGACTTCTAACTTGCACCGTTTTACAAATTGCCTACGAAATCCGAATGGCTCAAGTTTGGTCATAAAAAGTATCATTTTATAGCCCGGCCTCCCTCCAATAAAGGACACAATTTTGAGTCTTTAAATAAGCTTATGATACCACTATAGGTTGCACAATTTAAAAGAAAGAAAAACGAACCGCATCCTTTTCTTGGAGTGCAAAATTGAATATTAAGACGACGCGTCCTTGTGGCGATGAAATTATATTAATTAAATATTTATTGATGTTTATGAGACATCGAGGACATAAAAACGAGGAGACTCTTCTCGTCAATTTTACGACCCAAAGTGTTTTTGATTGCCACCGGGGATCAGTGGCCTTGCGCCGCCCTTTAGAATGAAGTGAAGTCCTTGTATAGACAGAGTTTGGGGAGTACTTTTTATCGTAAAATAAGCCCCGACGCCGTGGAAATAATATTAATTTGAGATTTGCGTTTCTTTGCAGTTTGCTCACCATCACCTTGCGCTTCTATTGGCACGCTTACCGACGACGAGGCCAACCTTGACGACGATACTCTTAGCACTACCACCGACATGACACCTGTAAACGAGCGTCCAGATATATTCAGCAAATCACCTCCAGAGACTCCGACGCCCACCGACACCAGTGACCTGCGGGAGCCCAGCCCCTCCACAAAGAACTTCCGTGGATACCTCCATTCATTCGATCGGCGAAATTCGGACACGAACTTCCTGCTCGGACGCCGGTCCAGCGGAGAGCGCATCAACCTGGCCGATGAGATCCGCAAACTGTCCGATCACCTGTTGATGCTGGCCGAAATCAACACGAAACTGGGCAAGGGAACAGGCGACGGGACTGGAGACTCGACACCAACAAACGACGGAGACAACAGCAGCACCACCACCAAAACCAGTAGCAGTAATACTTCATCTGTGATAAAGGACTCCTCTAGTCAAGTGACGAGCTACAGCAGCAACTCCAGCTTCACCTCCCAGTCGAGTGGTACAGCCAAGAAGTCAACTAAAGTTAGTTCATTAACCGTGCGGCTGCAAAAGTCCATCGAGGAGACCCCAAAGATCATGTCCAATGGAAGTGTACAGACTCGTCCACCCACCGGTACTTCGTCGAAAATCCAGCAAAATGGCGTCAAGGCTGAGTCAATCCAGAAAGCTATAAGTAACATAGCGTCTTCAACGTCGAGTGCGACAGAGGCCAGCATACGACGCGCCAAGTTCCGTGTGAATCAAATGAGTCGTGACGTTCCGGTCGGGTCGCCGGACAAGCATCAAACCGTCAACTTGGAAGAAGCCGCCAATACGACCAAAGATTGCCTTCTGCACCTGTTGGAGAAATACAACGAGACCAAGATGCGCAACCCCCTGGGACGGCATCAGAGCATTAGCGTAGACTGGAACGTCACTGACAACCTTGAATACCGATCAATGAGTTCAATAAACGCTTTCTTCCAGCGACACAACAACAGCAAGGGGAACGTGAAGCAGCTGCAAGCACAACTGGAGGGAAAGCCGCCAACTAAATGAAAACAAACACATAATCCATGTACATCCTAGACCCAGTTAGAAAAAGAAGAGGACCTTCAATTAGTATTTAAGGTTGTTGTTTTTTTTTCTAGACCGAGGAACGAGTTTGAAGATTTTCACCCGCATTCTCTCAGTCGAAAGACTCACATGCAACTGTCACCTGCCACCTTTGGTGATAAAAATGAACTATATAATGTCACTTGTTGCACTTGCGGCTCGACTAAATGAACATTCGGATGAAATCCTCGTAAAATTAAACAAATCTATAAACTATACTAAAATTAATTCTAATAATAAAATTTATTTATTTAAAGAAATGAAACAAAAAAAAATGATTGTGTTAAAATGATTTGTTACTTGAAGAGAAATAAACAAATACCTAGGACATATTTTTTAAGTTATTGTTAGCTTATTTATTTATAGCCGAAAATTGAAAGAATGGAAATAAATATGTTTAGAAACTTTGTTGTTTATTGTACATTATCCGTCAGTGCTGTTTAATTTTACTTCTGGATAGTGGGTAGTTGTCAAATGATGAAATCAGAAAGGGCTAACATTTCAGTATTAAAATGCTTAAGCCCTTGATCTGATTAAAATGGATTCGATTAAAAATTTTAAGAACTGTTTATCGTTCTTATTTCATAACCCTAGCATTATGAATGAAATGTCGTCTCCAGAAATTATCACCACGAAAGTTCAATAAAAAAAGAACAAGCGAAACGAGCGTCGGCAGCACCAAATCAAAAATCGATGTAAAATACCAGGCGAACATGATCAGCTAGCAGACTGCACAACTTTAAGCTTGCATTTCTTGAAGATCGTAAGCCACTCCCACAACAACGGGATGTAGTGTAGTTTAATATTTTTTTGGTAAACAAGCTATGGAAGAATAACAAACCAGGCAAGGTATGAGGTATAATGGAACAAATATTTAGTATGAAGCTTTAAAAGTTTCGAATGCAAACTAATTTGGGTTGAAACGTCCATGAATGGTAAGGACAATGACAAAAATGAATATAGCTCTCGAACATAAGTACAGTCGATGCAATTTTTTGTATGCATTGGGGGCACTGAAAAGGTATAAATCTAGTTCACCTTTTCCATTCGACTTAAGATGGGAAAGGTAATTTTATAACAGAAAATAAGTTCGGTTGCACAAATTTTTTGGGAGAAAGAGTCTAGTCATCTTAAATCGACTAGATGTAGCCTGAACGCGAAAACTAGATTGTTCGGGAACGTCACTTTGCCTACGTCAGATTCGTCGGCTACCCCTCTATAAACGTCAACTGAAACAACTGCTCATAGGACATCTAGTCCGACTTACTAAACTAGATAATTGAATATCCCCAATATAGTTCCTCCCCAATGTCTTACTATTGACAGTTGTTACACCAGCTGCTAAGGAAAGATGGTTCATGCTATTTTAAATACACAGGCATCATGCTTAAATATGTTGGAAGGTAAGCTGTTATTATCGGCTGCGTTTATTTTTTTCCGAATAAAATATGGGGAATAAGGGATATTGGTTGCGACATTTACTAATATCGGTATTAAGTGACATCTGTGAGAATTTATGCCTGCTTTGCAGCATATACAACAATCCGTTTTATTTGTTCTTCGACATTATTATTGGCTGGAGTTTGATTTCTTTTTTCGCTAACTAGATTACGCCAGTAGCAGCAGGAAGAAAATGTTGTCTATAAATTGTATGGCGGTACTGAAAAAAAAAATCCAAAAGTGATAATAATTTGGTATAGGTATGTATGCGGTATGCCTTAATAGTTCAATATTGAAATGTACGAATTTGGGAATGTGAAGATTATAGACATGTGGTTTCGATTGGACAGAGAGTACCTTTTTTTGCTCTAGGTCACTTTGGTAAATATTTTTCTTTCGATTTCAGGGCATTGCAGGCATTGATGAATGAATAAAAATGTATTCCATTATCTTTGATTGCAGGATTCAAAGTTGACAATAGTGTTCGAGTTTGACATATATTTTTGGTGAAATTTTAATTGTGATCAACGTTTCGCCGAAGTAGGGTAATCAGGCAATATTTTAATAATTTTGTTACAATTTTAACTGGTACCAGTAATAGTTACAAAAACAATGAATAAAACATTATCTTAGATTGTTTTCAATTAAAGTAAAAAATAAACATGCTTAAAGCGAAACAATAAATTCACCTGTTTTTTTTTTTTTGTTTTGAACGAACACTAATGTATTTTTTTTAAATGCTTCGAAATACCTCATAGCATACCTGGCACACACTAGAATTGATATTCGTCTTTAATATGTCCCGTTAGCATGGGGCGGAACCAAAATTGTGTTTACCAGAATACGATCTCACAGTCACGGATCACTTAGAAAAGAGTGCGATGGTGAATGCGAAATGCCGCATAAGGTAAAGTAGCCACTTGCTATGTTTTCTGAGCAACTAGTAAGTTTGGGAATGTGAAATCCTAATTGTTTGCGAAAATTTAAAAATATGGCGAAAGTGCTCTGCTACTTACTACCTGATCATGATGACCTGGTGCTTAGCTGCCTGAACACAATTTCAAAAGTTGGAAAAATGTCGCGAGCAAAAAAAGGCACGAGTGTTAATTTTAAAGCCCCAGTCCCATTCTGGTGGTTTCTTGTACTTTTTGATTTTATTTATCGATGTTGGACATATTTCTTGTACTTTTTTGTATTAAATTTATTTATCGATTTCAAATCAGAGCCCCAATCGCTCTATCCGTGAACGAGCATACGTTATGAAATGTTTGTTGTTTCTTGTGTAAGGCTTGACTCACACATGAAGGATGCTGCGATCCATGTCAGTAAACACGCATGCGGGTAGAGTACTAAAGAAGCTCTCAGTAGGATAGTATTTACATTCAAATAAATAATACCCGAACCTATAACACCCTGTTTGAACACGTATGTTGCACCCTTGCATAGTCTGTCGATTACAAGTGGCGAGATATGTTAATAATTGGATAATCACATTTTACCCGACTGGACACAGGGAGTTCTATGTGTTTCGCAAGTATCCTATGTCCGTTCCTACGTGACGCCCTGTAGCCTAAACGGATTGACCGATTTTGAAAAGTGAGGTGTCATTAGATTCGTATTCTTCCCCAGAGTATCATAGGCTAAAAAGATAAAAATAAAAAAAAATTATTTAAAAAACCAGAAAACCCGACTTACTAAAAAAAAAAAAAGGAACTTAAAATGAACCAGACACATTCAATTTGACCTAACTATTTAGCAGTCAGAGGGTACTCATATTTTTGCTAGGCTGTGTAGGTAAAGTCTCCATACCTATATTAATAAATTAGTTAGGTATATTTGAATGTTAATTTTTTTTCTCAGTCGGGTTTTTTGGTTTTTTAAATAATTTTTTTTCCGATCGTTTTTTTCAAGTTTCTATTGATACTGCAATCGTTTATGTACGAGAATGTCGACGTTACTGTCGCATCTGACTATCATAAAAGTGGCAACTCAAGATATTTTTACTCCTCCGTTTAGCAATGAAACAGTTGGTGGTTTGAATTTCTCCCTTAAGGAATTGTCATTCACAGAATTGGGCAGTCCGAATTAGGATGACTGGCAACTGAAATGTTATCGAAAAATATTGGGCCAATAATCATTTTCAACTTTCACGTTATTTTTGTAAATCGCAATAGATAATTCTATATGGAGAACTTCGCCAATCTGAGCGGGTTTGCAACCTAAAAATGATTTACTTCCGCCAGTGTTGCGTTGCATCATTTATAATCCACTGAAAATTGGAAAGCTTACATAAAAGACCGAGTTGTTAGAGCTCATTGAAGAAATACAAATTTCGCCACAAAAACTAAAACAGGAAAGACAACAAATTCATCTCATTGTGATTAACCACTAATTGTATTTTATTGTAAAACTTATTATATCTCGTATGTAATACTATAATAAATCTGTACACATTTGTATATATTTTCTACAAGTATTTGAAAGTCTTACATGTATAAATTGTTGCTTCATTTTATTATAATCAATAAACTGGGTCAGACCCTGCTCAAAATAGACAGTAACACAAAAGAACATCTTATCAAATTAAGAATAAACTTACGTTTACTTTTATATTTATATTAATATTTATTTTTAATGTCTAGTTACAAACTCTCTTAATACAGTTAACTTACAATTTATTTATGTAAAAAAAAGGCTCTGCCCTGCTAATTTGTATGGGGAAACTAAAATTCAGTCGATTTTTAGACAAAGCGGCCAACTAATATAACAAATTGTAGTCCGGATTCTCAATTCACGTAGGTGAACTCCGTAAATTTAAACTCGAAACTAAAAATGTTTACTGGTAAGACGCGAGTACTATAAAATCGAGGAATTTTCAAGCGATTAAAGTATTCGATGTCGATTCTCCTAAGAATGCTCACAAATAAAGCAGATTGCAAATGACAAATTGCACATTTTGAAGTAGTCACAAGTATTCCTGAAGTCGAGTCACAGTAGTCATTTTTTACATTCACCTTTAACTGATTGTGGGTCACAATCGATAGATTAATTTGAAAAGTGTGTCCATTGTGAGGTTGTAAAGGAAATGACGATGTGACAGATGCATATGACAGGAATACTTGCGATCGGGTATTGCTTTTCATTCGCAAGTCATTTGTTTTTCTTAAGAGAATCAAGACGAATGCCCTAGCTCGTGTTTTGTACCGACAATTCTTTACCGATTGTGATTTTGTTCTGAATAGTTTGCAAATAGCCTCCTAAAGAGATCAAATTGTAAAAAAAATAAACATAAAAGACAAACGACAATTCTCTAGAAACTAAAAAGCATTTCGAACGCAGTTGTTTACTTATATTTCTAGAATATAATCTAGGCAGAGTTATAATTCAGATTTTACAAGTATACTGTCATTTTGCTTGCGCACATTTTGCTTGTGGAATTGGTTTAATACTAAATAAATTATTTACATTTCGTTTTGTGTGGGTGGGAGTGCGACTGGATTCATGGAGGTGGTCATTGGGGTGCTCTGTCTACTACTAATCGTTTTTGGTCTTCGTCATTGGCATTAATCCTTCCAATAAGCTGACGATTTTACTTAGTCTAGTCCACAGTAGCCAATTTCATATGGAAAGTGTCGTAATTTATGTGACTTCGATAAATTTAAGCTGTCAAATGATTATACTACATTCTGAGACGATACTCATTCTAAAGTAAACGTTAAAAATAACTACTAGTAGATACAGCGTAAAGGTTTTCAAATGTTTAGAACCAAACTATCTTCGAAGAATTATATTTCGTTAACGAAATTTACTGAGACTGCATGGTTTTGACAGAAGAAAAGCTTCCCTTCTGTCACTTTCTCAACCACTTTTATACCAACTTGAGGAAGCTCACGAAACCTGTGTAATTTATAACAGAGGGAAAGCTTCCCTTGCAAGTTTTAAATGGAACATGTTTGACTAGTGCCAAACCAAAAAAAAAAAAATATTTACCAAGGACAACAGTTTGATTCGCTGTGGAAAACAGCCTGCAAAGGGACACTTCTGCTCCTTCACACTTTCCAGAGCAACTTTGAAAAACGTTCAGCCGTGGTTGAACACCCCAGCGAGCATTGCATGAATCTAGCAGCCCACCCAATTTCAAAATAGAACAAATTATTATTCAATACCTAGGTACATAATATCCTATCTATATAAACATTTAAAAAATAAAGTTATTATCCTTTGTTAATAATTTGTTGGTGTGTGTTCATTGTAATAAGGTGAATATGAAGTTTGTTTGCTTTCAACAAAAAAAAAACTATGTAACTACTAATCACTTAGTATGTATGGCATTTAAGTTAGATAAAGAGGGTGATGGTGAAGGGGTCGAGGATGTGTGAGAGAGGGTAAATTAAGGAAACATATTTGTATATCTGTTGTACAAGAGAACCTCTAGTCGTTCCTCTGCAGACTTCTTAATGAATTTATGAGTGAGCTTGTGCTGCTGCCGCTTGTAGTGCGGGCACGTTTCGATGGGGAGATCTTCTTCGGTGTCTGTGCCAGACGCTTGCGTTCTTTCATGTAGTCTGAAAAGGGAAGAGACAAAAATCGATTAATTAAAGTTGCATTTTAGGGAATTCAGAAATGACAGAGAAAATGGGATGGCAATGCGAATGGAACAGACAAATGGTAGGGGGAAGATCTTAATGGGACTGGGGGTGCGATTGATTGGAGTTTACATTTTAGAACGATCCTTTACGACTTCGAGTGGTTTTTTTTTTGTGCGTCTACGTTCGGAGAACTCAGAATTTGTGCTCACATGGATAGGATTTATGTAACCAGATGTCGCGTATTAACAAAAGGGGCCCGACAAAACGAGAAACCTACAAGATATAACGATCAATCAGTGACCAGTGAGTAATCACTGGTCGCGCGATCGACAAACCTTCAACAACAACAAGTAAAAGAACCCGTCACCTCCTTTTCTTTTGAAAACATCGACTTTGCACAACAGGATACTCCTCCTCCCGTAAACCGCAAGATTATAAGAATCCTCCAATTATTTCGCACAATAAACAAGCAAATCAAATCAACCTCTATTTTCGTTTTAAAAACAACAAGGACAACAATTCCACAGCAAGGATTCTCCTCCTTTCTCTCCGATGAACCACAAAATTGTAAAAAAAATGACTCAACAAAAAAAAAATAAACTACTTCTGGGAATCTTTCTCCCAGGACTCGCTCGCAGTAGGTAAGAATGTCTATTGTTTCGCTGTGACGACGCGTGCCATCAAATTTGCTATTGAATTTGTCTGCATGCGCCTCTCAATACAAACAGCCGAACAGCAAAGAAGAAGAGAAAAAAAGGCCATTGAACTCCGAGTAGCTATTTATCCTGTAATCAGAACTATAAGGTCGTCGGTGCCTGCCTGCCCGGCCCTACCCGACGACGATGAACTCTTCTTTCTTTTCGTTGTTTGCTTGATCGAGTCAGTGACTTGAGAAAAAAAAAAAAAGAGGGTCGAACACGTCGCTTATTGTTTGGATATTGGATTACCTGACGAAAGGACATCAAAGACCGGATTTCCTTTGAAATTTCTTATCTAGGCATGTTACACTATATGTAGGTAGATCGTTTGCAAGTGATATTGTCCACTTGAAAACGGTAAACACCCCCTCTTTCCGCTGTGCTGCTTTATTAGCATTACTTTTGAAATTTTCACATTAATCGTGTTTTATTTCGGAATAAATTTCTCGGTCTATTCACAGCGAGGACATATGGCACTTTTCCGGCGAAAGACCACAGCTCGTGGCAAATGCAACTAATTTAAATATTTTCCTGATAAAAATCGAATTGCTGAATTCATCGCGGTTAATATGCGGGTTCCTAAAGATCATGATGGTTGATTGCTGGGATCTACTTTTGTAACGGTCAGATGTGGAATTTTTCATCATGTCACGCGCTGTAATTAGCTACGTTGAGAGATCGACTGTGTTTAGTAGATTCCGAGTGCACAGATGCGCCGTCGAAATGATCATCCCTTGTAAAGTGGTTTAGTTGGGGTCACGTCACGACTGCATGCAATTTGAGGCACGGCTGATAAATCTGCTAGTTTCGTTCTTTTTGGAGTGGAGAACAGCTGCCGCTGGTGTTGGCACGCAACATTAACTATTCGGAGGGTTGAAGGGTGAAATGCTTTCTATTTTTACTAGTATTTCCAAGGGTGAGCATTTCTAGTGTCGAATACAGCTGGTTTCTGATTCGGGGTGGATTTACGCTGCCCATATAAATCGATCGTGTCGAGATGCTGCACTTTTAGAGGTAACAGATGCAGTTCGGCGCTGGTTTGTTAGGATATGGCGACAGAGTGGCGTTTACTAAATAAACCTAGGAGGATAGGGAGATGAGACGTTTGTAATTTGTACAGTGTTTTAGGAGAAGGGTGGTCCGTGATGGTTAAAGATCAGTGAAGATAAAAGCTGTCCTCTTAAATGAATTGCTTCCGTCACTTCTATTCGACTACACTGTCGTTTGCAAGTCCATTGATCTAAATTTTGCTGCTCCTGTAAAGCATAACAAGATGGTAAAGGCCTTCTCAAGTACGCAGTTATGACTGCCAGCGCGTGGCAGGCTTTTAAGTCGTTAACGAGTAAACTAAACGAGTTTTTGGTGCAACACTGAATGAAGTCAAAGACCTGGGGTCAGATTCTGTAAGGCGAAGCGATCAGTCGTTTTCGTGCGCACGAATGATTTGCCCTATGTAACACAAGCAAATTTCTTCGTGCACACGAAAACGTTTGAACGTTTCGCCTTACAGAATTCCGACCCAGGCCATAGTACAAGTGTTGATCGGTAAACACTTGATCAATGCCACAGTGCGTTGTAATATTATAAGCAGCAGCAGGTCACTAAATACTATATTTTAATTTTAACTAAACTCTACAGTTCTCCAGGAAAAGGGTATATCACAATCAAAAGTCATAACTGCCTCGCATCTGCTGGCACAATTACATAACCCCTTAAGCCTCGATTATATTTATTATTTCCTTTATTGAAGCCGTCAATGGGACGTCAATTTACGCCCTTTTCCCAACCTCAACTCCTACACAATCGGATTTTAAAATCAAAACACGCTAGACCGTGGAAAGGAGGACAAAACCAAACACAACTTCAAACAAACGAAAAATCCAATGAAAGGGGAAAGCCGTACCCTGCAATTAGAATTCAAACAAACGTCCACGAACTTCCGCTTCTATTCTCCATAAAAAAAAAAAAACCGAAAAACCATCACAACGTCTAAATGCAGCTAAGGACGCGCCGCATTTCTCGACTCCACTTCATGGAGTCTATCCACTTCCCATCACACTTCACACATGTGAACCAGAGAGAAATCGTGGACGAAAAAACCGTTGAAGTCATATCACCATAACCGATTGGCGTCTCAATCCACAACAGACAGATCGCATTCGTTACAATTGAGCAATTTCGTCGTTATCGAACTTCGTACTAAGAGGGCGGTCGTGGTATATTGGTTCGATTGTTAATTTTCCGCTTGATTTCTCCTTAGGGGAATTTCTTATGTCTATCGTGAGAAAGTTTTCATTTTCCATACGACTCACCTGAGATCTTGGTTTGACGCTTGCGCAGAGTTCTACCTGCTGCGGCAGTTGATGGGACAGCTAATGCAGCAGGAGCTTTGAAGACAACCATTGATTCGTCCGGCGAATCATCGCAGGAATCGTCTTCGGCGTTTGATGATGAGAGGTTCTCGCGATCGGCACGTTCATCCATTAGCAGATCGTATGATGTGATGCCGGGTGTTTCGCGTACATGTGCTGCGCGAGTCAGAGTGTACATTTCTGGGACGAAATCTGTGAAGGCCACTGGCTCCCATATGAATTGTGTATTGGTGGCGATCAGTGGGCTGCCGTTGCGGAAATCGAAACCCCACTTTTTGGCCGCCTTTTCGTGGTGTTTTTCCAGTTCGTCGTTGAAGATTCTGCAAGAAATGGGGAAACTGATTAATAAAATGTGCTTTCGAAATAAGTTCGTTGTTAAGACGCGCCTATGGCTTCTACAAATCGACATTACAAAGCAATCCACGAACGTAAGCAGAGCAGTATTTTCAAAACCTCAGTAAGTGACGCAAATAGTTATTGCAATCATCTCAATCTCAATTCCATTAACAGAGTTTATGTCCGCCATTCACACATTTTAATTGGAGTCTAGGTACGACGATCCGACAACTGAATTGCGACAGATTTGTTTCCGGTGCTTGCTACAGAGTAATTACGAAGGCCGACACAGTCTAATAAGTCTGTGCTACCGTATTTTTGGGACAATTAAGAGACAGAGGTATCCAATGTGCAGCACAGAGCTAAGTGAAAGCGTGTAGCATATAAGTACCTGCAACGTATTCTCTAATTAAGAGACAGTTAAGTTTTTGCATGTGTGGCTTCATTTGTGTTACCTGTTTGAAAAGGTTGAGGTGCTGCAACGTACTGAAGTGGAATGCGCTGAACGTTGTGCTTCTCTGTTTAAGTGCATTATTATGAAAGCGTATCGGTGGACGAGAGATCATATAAATATCGTCAACAATCTAGATTTCATGAGTCTAAGCATGCCACTAGCGCAGGGATTGTTTTTTAATAACCTCCTTTAGGAATTACACAAACTGAGAGAGCCTGATATGGATTTAACTCAATATTTGTCAACTGGCAATCGAGAAGTTGATAGAAATGTGCGTAACTTGATTTCCTCTAGCCAATTTGTTTAATTTTTGCCTTTGAATATTTACCTTTGAAGGTAAAAAGAATTAACGAACAGTGTGGTATAGAAAGACGATCAGTCAATATTGGCGAACGCCTGACACACCGACAAAAATGTCGATCGACTATCACTTGAGTCAAAGTCGACTAAAATTCACTGCATTTCTCAAAATTAAAATATTCAGCACAGTAAAGCATTTGCTCATAGAGAAACGAACAAAGTCTATTATGTACGTCCTCCCAACTATCTGAGCTACCTACATATGCGGCAACTATTAAAAGGTGGGTATTAAACTCACAATATGTGATTTTCTCGCATTCTCAAAGTCACAACTCACAACTGACAAGCCAGGCCAGGTATACAAAATGTACAAAAGTTATCCCCAAACAAGCAAAACCAAAACCTTTCGCTCCAATATCCCCCATCATACTCACTTGGCTGTTTCCGTGGGATTAGCTGGCCCAAAGAGATCCCTCTTGATGCGATTCAACTGTTGTCCGCATGGCAGATTCCTGCTAAAGGACTGCATCGACGGTGAACGCAATTTGCTGAACTCTGACAAAACCACAGGATTAAGTACACGTGCAGTCATATTTTCGCCTTCTACTGTTCCTTATTACACCAGCAAACAAAAAAAAATGTTTTTATTTTGTAATACCACTCGAGTGGTAATGAAAACAAAATTATTGTCGATTCTTTCGAATTTATTGTTTAATAATTTATTTTAGCTGAGCTCAGCTCGCAGAGTTAAATCACACACAAGTTCACGGTTTTTGTTGTTTTTTCTTTTGTTTACTATGTTCGGTTCGTTCTCGGAGGATGAGCTTTCTTGAAGCTTTTTATATTTTTCAAATGGTGCCCACCAAAATGGTCAAATTATTCGTTTTGTAGGTTAGAATTTACACTTTGCAGAATATTCTCACTGAATTAACTATTTCAAGCGAATTGCTATGTTATTTTTTTCGAGAAATTTAATATTTGTTGTTTTCAATTTGAAAATCTAATTGGTTTCCAACTAAAGGGCGATAAATGTAATATATCACTGCGCACAGTAAATCCACTTGATTTTCTCAAAATGTCGGATAAATGTCAGATTGAAAGAGAGATGAGATCGGCTGCAGGCGGTTGTGTAAGGGAGATAAACACAGCATCACCAAGTACTCACATTGACTTTAAACCGATATTTTAAGTCAATAATATAATAATTTAACACAACACTTTATAATATAATCCAGCAAACAATTTTCAAAACGCAGTGATTGCAGTTGAATGAAATATTTATTGTAAACACAATTTCTATCAGCGCGCTACACACACGCCCTTCCACATTCAATGATATTTTTGAACTGGAGAAAACGAAAATTATTTTGATCGCGCTGGGTTTGAATGTTTTCGATTTACTTCAAGTCCTTTTCCACCACCACTCTTTTTTGTTGTTTTGGCTTTGGTCGGACGAAACGAAGGGTCGACATCATTGTCAGCATAAAAGTCTGGCGTCTGCTATCAACTGTCTCGTTCGTTCGCGTTTGTTTACCCCGAATTCTGTATACAAAACTGCGGAGGGTAGAGATAGAGACTAGAGTTGCTTTTCGTTTTGTTTCCCTGCTTTGTATCTTCTTTCGCTTTTTTTGTGGTGTCGTTGACGTCACGTTGTCACGGCAGTCAAGCAAATTCAAATGGTTATGTTATGTTGGGATTATTTTGTTTTCTCTTTATCTGCCGGCTTTCTTTGCAATGGAGTCTGGTCTGTAGGGTTTTGCTTTACGCTTTCCATCGGAGTTTTGTCTTCTCTGTTCGAATAAATTCATAGTGATGTGCACGTAGAGCGGGGACATGGCATGTTCTATTACAATTTTTAGATAGAAAAGTTCTCCGGCGGAAGTGTAGTGTAAGCAAGTTATTGGGTTAGGTAACTGCTTTTTAAATTGTAGGTACGTATTTGGTGGCAGTGTTTTTCTTGAAATCATACATAAATTAGTTCAATCGATCATAAATTATTGATTTTAAGTACAGTAAACAGTCTGGCAAGTGACGTATTTCTAGAATTGTTTGCGTGTGTTTGAATATTTAAGAAAAAAGAGTGAACTCCAGCGTTAAGCCTTTAATCAATTTACGGCAAGGATTCACATTCTGATTAGGGAGAAACACATCATGTATGTCCAAAAGGAATACCTACATAGTAAATTTGATTGTCTGAACTTATCTGTACAAAACTATAATTGCAACCGATGTTAGGTACCTACGTCGAATTGTGAAAAAAAGTTTATTAAGTAACATATTTTTTGTACATTCTTTTAAAGAGGCTATGAAATCCAAACTTTCTCCGATTTGCGGTGAGGTGCTGTTAGAAGACGCCTAATTCGTTAGCGCCACTTTATCATCGTCACTGTTAAACCAATCACCTACATTTGAATAACGTAGAGTTATGTAGAGCCTCTTCTAGGAAAAACAGAAACAATATTCACTGGAATGGGCAGCCTCTCGCATCTATTAATAACCCTCGCGCACACCCCCTTTAACTGATCGTTTAACCTATTTCTGAAGCCAACACTTATTTTAACACATCCTTAATTGCTTTTAGGGATTCCAAGATTTTTTTCTAGATTCGAATTCTATAGAAAGTTGGGGGGTTTATTTTTCGTTCACTGAATCATTTGTCTGGTTCGGCGAATCCTTATAAGTAATAAGGAAACACCCTTACTTTGGAAAAGGGATAATGATCTTAACATTTTAAATGATCCTTGATAGTTATTAGTTGTGTTGATAACAGACCGTCACTTATACTGAATATTCATTTGTTATTGTTATTTATAGGACAATCGATATAGAATGGTAAGCTATAAATAATGATACAGCCTTATTACCTACACATACCATGTTTATACTGAAAGAACCGACTCTAAAACTCTCATAAAGATCGTCGCTTATATTAGCGACCAAAAGCCATTAAAATGTCATATAATTCGACATTTGACCATCAAACAAATGGTCGTTACTTGACGCATTAGCTCTGTTCCTTTATTTTTGAATCTTACGAATGTTTACTAATTCTTTTAGTCATTAAAAAAAAACGATAAAGTAATAGATCAGCGAATTAGCAAAACTAGACTTAAAAACGAGTGGAAGAATTGTTTGTGTACATATTTGTGGTGGACTTAGTTTCAAAATCGACAAAGTTTATCGTTTACGCACCTCTTATCTGAAGTCACCCACCTTATCTAAGCTTCACCCCTCTGTTCCTACATAAGTACAACCCATATCGTGGTGGTGAAATCAAAATCCTAACCCTTTGCTTTAATTTACAATCAAAGCAGCCATCTCCTCAACAGCTATTGTCAAAGTATTCGAATCACTTAAGTCGTAAAATCACATGCCCGCATTCAGAAATGTATTTTCCACTCATTTGTACAGTTGAAAACCCATAACAAACCATTCTCCTCTTGACACCCTTTCCACTACAGAAAAACGTTGATTCTTTATTAAAAAAAGAAGAATTTAACTTAAATAAATCGTAATTACCGTAAGATAACACCCCATAAATTCCTTTCAACATTTTGTTGTGCAAACGCGTAAAAAAATCACAAAATCCCTAATCGAACAGAAATCAATAAAAATATGACACCAAATGCAACTCAACACTTTTTTGAATTTTATTGCCCAAAAAAACTGTAGAAACTCGCATTTTTATTAGTTTTTTTTATAAAAACTACAATGCACGTGAATTCAAGCCGAAACAATAAAAATTGAGATTATAATGGTCGATAAAATCGAAGAGTCCAATAAAAAAAAAAAGGAAAACCTCTTCTCCGTCTTCGATCAAATGCAATGTCCTCCCGTAATTCTATCAATCTATATCTGAAGAGAAGAAGAAAAAACTCCTTTAAGGGGTTCCACGAGGACATAAGCAGATAAATTTCTAATTTTCTTTCGCTTTTCACTGCGGATATGCTCCTGCCAGACACTGTGCCAGCATTTTTCTTAATTTTTTTTTTGTTGGTTGTCCTTTAAAAGGTGGTATAGTATCCTGTTTTTGTTCCTGTTCAATGACGTAAGAACGAAACCCCTACCCTCCTGTGATATGATACTCAAATACATAGGGGCACGGTATGTGCGCTTGCAAGGAACTGCATATCCTTATCGCGGTTATGGTTTCTCGACAAAGTTCACGGGGTGAGCATTCAAATATCGTGCCATACACAACGAAAAAAAGGAAGAAAAACCGAAGGAAGTTGGAATAAATTTACGTAATTTGATTGCGTTAATGATAATTTCTTTCGTTTTGTGAGTTTTTTAAGTGGAAAAAAGGATACTAACTCGTGCCCTTATGGAAATTCTAGAGCACCATAGAATGGAGATTAATGGCTAATGGTATGGTGAATGCAGAAGCGTAACGAAAAAATTTAAATTATAAATAAAATTGTAACGGTTGGAATGACAATAAGCTACTTTTACAATACATTAAGTAGATCTTTGGAGTTTAAAGACCCTGGAGAACGAACTCTTACTGCACCTTTATACTAATAACTGCATGACCTATTTGCTGCTTGCCAACTGTCGCTGGCCGACTCGTGTTCTGTTGATGGTTGGCATTCGTGTATGGCCTTCAGGTCGCCACACTTCGGTTTCTTAGACGGTTTCGAGGTCTACGTTCTAGTATACAAAATTGTTTCGCCCGTTATCTAGTATAGTGTAATGACACCGTTAGGTCACCCTCGATGACCAAAATATCTGGCAGCGTCACCTGAATTTTGTTTGTATTTTTTTTAAGACGTTGATGGAGTCTAAGCGCATCCACCAGCCAAGAAGATAGCTAAGGTTGCAAAGCATCTTGCTGACAAAATAAAATGCCAGCAAAACCCAGAGTGGCATCACTTTTCGCTGTCGCATTTACGCGAGTTAAATAAAAGCCATGCGTCCATCATGCCCGTTGCGGTGAAATGTACAACTAAGAACTAACTACACTTACGACAGCTTATAAAAGTAGCGCATATGCCGGATGCGGCAGATTAAACTGGTAAGTTTACTTTTTTGTGTATGGTGAATCCGTTGACATTGACAGTTTTCAAGAATTGAATTAAGCTAATTTTAAACGTCGATGACAGTTCAATCAAACAAAAAAAAAATCTGTCTGTAAATTGGGACGGTCAATAAGATAGTTCGCGACAACGTCAGTGTCAAATATGAAGAAGAAAAAACCAAGTGACAGCTAAAAAACTTGTTGGAAAACAAAACAGAATTTATATGGCTGTAGCATGATTTTGTTAAAAAAATACTGAAAAGTTTATAATAAAGTCCAAAAAACAGAATAAAAACATTTTAGAATTGAAAAACTGATGTTTATCACATGTATTAGGTAAAAGAAGAGAGGTTAAAGTAATGGGAATTGTGCGCTTTTTGGCAATATTTGAACAAAACACACTATGGCCATTACAAAACGGCTTTGTTATCCTACAAGTTTTTTTGACGTTTGAACCAAAAAGATAGCCCATCTGTGAAAGGATGGGCTTCGCGAAACACTCTATTATCGATCTAAGTAGGTCTGACAGCTGGCTGACTTGATGTATCTCACCGTTGATTGGCCTAGATCGGTCACATGAACAGTTTTTTCCGTTCACGTCTATGAACGGTAGCCGAAATTATGTGGCTGACGTATATGAAAAGTGACCAATCTAGTTTTATGCGTTCAGGTTACATCTAGTCCAGACCAATCTAGTACACTTAACACAACTAGATTTTGAATTTGCCCAATGTGTTGTGCAATGGATAGGTATGCGGCGGATTTTGCCGGTCTGTCGGACTGTGTTGTTAAAGTATACGTCAACACTGCGGATATTATGACTTACGAGTAGTGCTGATAACAATTAAACAAACTCAAAATCAGCATCCAAGACGAAGTCTACAACGGGCTAAGGGCATGGTGTCTTTTTGACTTTTAGAGAGGAGGTATAGTTAGAGGAAAGTGTAATGTTAGAGCAGTATAAATTTGAAGATTTTCTTAAAAATATGTTCTAGTTTTTGTTCACAGTTCTAATAGGTCTGAGTTTGGACTTAGCTCAGACCCATTAGAACTGTGAACAAAGGCTAGAACATGTGAACAAAAAGAGTTTGGACTTAACTCAGACCCATTAGAACTGTGAACAAAAACTAGAACATAAATATTTTGACAGTTAGCCATAGGTTGGCGATCAGGAATTGCGGATGCTGGTACCCCAAAAGAAAGTATATTGTAAAAAAGTGTTGTAGATCGACAACAAGTGTAGCAGCCTAAAAAAAGAAACAAGAAAACCTGTCCACGTGGTAAATTTTTAAAATAATCTGACAGCTTGTGCTCAAATGCATATCTTAAATAAATCAGATTGCTCTGGAACTGGATACATTCGGTTTAGAGCATCTTCGACGTTCTGAGCTCAGTCCAAAGCTCCATACGGAAAAAATTAAAAAACCTTTATATACGAGTACGCTTTGATTCTTCTAAAGACAGTCGCCAACCTCTTCCCTTCAGCTTGTGAATATTCTCAAAACCAATTTGTGGAGAAAGTCGGTTTCTTTTAACACAGTTTCGCACTTGTTTGTTTGATTGACTTGTTTGGATGTTTTACATCACTGATTTAAGCGGTTGTGGCGTTTTAGAACAGTTTGCACCTATACCTCCCCAATTTCTTTTGCGTTAACTTAAATTTCTGAAGGTGCAACAAAAAACAAATGCACCTGAATTGAATATTTTATTCTGTACCCACCTACTCAAATTCTAGTAGCACATTTCAAACCATTCGCATTGTTTATTAAAGATTGGAATTGGGCTCCCTGATTAGTCATTGCAGTAGGTGAATAATACCCACATCTCTACACCTGCATGACCTCGTTGTACCATGCACAAATAGATTCTCCCAGAGGACAATAGAATTCGTTGTTTTCTAAATTTGCTGAAAAAACAAACTGACTGCTTCCGAATTTCGTCCTCTTTCTTATCTAAAGTCGCTTTTTTTTTGTGAAAATATGGTTTGTTTACACTTTTACTGCACCTTGTCCTCAGGCAAACCCAAACAGAAAGTAACAAACCTCAGCAGGCAGATAGAGTACCTGCAATAAGTGCATACTGCATTATCCTACACGCACCGACCGTATAATGAGGCAAACTCGAAGAAGGCAGGGAAATGATATGGAAAACTGGTTCCATAGTATAATAACGCTTCTTCACCAGCTCCACCTCATCCGGCTTCGAGTTATAGAGATCTTCTCCATGTATATGCAATGCACGTGTTCCACCACAAAACATCGTCTGATTAGACTCCTTGATGATGCGCGCAAGAAGTTTCTCCCGATTTTATTGCTTATTTTGTTATTTTTTATCAAACATAAATCATTATAGAGAATGTATATCAAACAGGATTATAACTGAGGATAGTTGATGTTTGCGGGTAGATGGCGTAGACGCGTGGGACTTGTGTGACGTATGGAAACCTGTTCCTGATGCGCTTGTTTGGGTAGGTACCTGAGTTTTATTTTTTTACGACCCAATATGTGAACGTTGTTGGTTTGATTGAATAAATTTCAGAGATTGGCAGGAAAAAAAATGTTTACTTGACATATTGTTTTTGGGCTGTTAAATAATGTTTGACATAAACAACTCAAGTTGTTTTTGTCCTCTTTGTTGGTGATGATTTTTTTTTTCATTTATGTTTGTACTAGATCTGCACCCTTTCAAGGTGATTGATTGATGTTTTTTTTTTTGAGGAACAAACTGAGGATTTTCAATTCATTACTGCTGGAAAATACCCACAAGGATTGTCTTACGCATTACATCCGGATGGGTAGGTAGGTTTTGTGGTTTTTCAGTTTTGTTGTATGTCTTCTGACTTTGGGGATTCAGTTACAATTTCATATCTGAAAGGGTTAAATATGCATTTAGGAAAAGTTATTATTTAAAAGGATTTATTTTTTTGTGAAACTCAAGCAGAATGTGTCTTTAACAGCAGTGCACGAGGGCATGGTTAAAAGGCAGTATAAGGAATCAGCGGTAACATAAAGTTTTGTAAAAGAGCAAATTCATTCCGTTAAATAGAGAAAGAGTAACGAATTTCTGTCCAAGAGATTTCCTTAGAATTTATAGGGTGGGGTTTTAATATGTAAAGCTAGATTTTTAGAGGTGATCCGAAAGCCTTTGCAGCTGGCGCTCTTAAAATTTAGAATTGGCAGTGTAATTTAATTCCAATGGCGCAGAATCATAGTCGGGTAAAGCTTACTTTAAAATTATTTTATTACGTGAAAATGTCCATATTAGAGCCACTTTATCTTTATTACCTGGTATTAAATTTAAAACCACGAAAAGTACTTTCTATACCTAAGTATGAACTCTCAACCATGTCATAGACAAATCATACTGACACGGAGACCCCCAGCTCGCCCAAGTAACAATTTGACTTAGGTAAGGTTGAAATTTGTAATTTCTGTAGGCAACAGCTTCGATAGAGCTTCTATAGTCTTTGTTAACCGAAGTTGATCCATTTCGAAGCAATTGTTTCGATATAACTCCAGTAAGTCCTTTACGAAGCATATACACAGGTTTTATTTTAAAAGATATGAAATTAAGTTTCGATAAGATTTCTATTAGACTTCTGAAAATGTGTCTGGAGATGTGTGGAAAGTGAATTGCTTCGATTAAGCTTGTGGTTCGAAGCGCTTCCTAGAAGCTTCTTTAGAGCTTCTAACCGAAGGCTTTGAACTGTCATACAGTCAACTTGCGATTGGAAGGTGTACAGACGCACTTATTCGTACTTCCTCCTAACTTACATATGGACGCTTTATAGATTTAAAAATTAATTTCATATGAAACGAATCAAAGCTGTCTCAATAAACCATAATTAATCGGCTTTACTAACAACCAAATTTAGACTCGACTTTAGGGCAATAGTCTAAATTAAAATAAACTGTGTACCAATAATCAAGTTATCTTCGACTTTAAGATAATCGAGACTGTAACTTTCGATCCGGGAAAGTCGAGTCTAACCCATTATTAAAGTTTAAACGTCAGTCTTTTTAATAAATAAATATGAAATAAATATGAAATATGAAATGAACAGCAAATAAAGAGAAGCTGCAGCTTCAATTGGACGCAGGCAATGCGAGAACCAGACCCCTCTTTCCCATTGGGCAATTTGGGCAAGTGCCCAGGGCCCCGCGATCGATAGGGGCAAATACAAAGTCCCTAGTTCCTGTCAGATCACCGAACGATAATTAATATTTATTACCAAAAAACTTATATAATTACTAAATACAATACCAACTTACTAGCTTTTACATGCGCGAAGCTATTCTACTTTCGCCCAAAAGTTAGGCTTTCCGACTTCAGCATGCTTAGATAAACTTAAATATATAATGATATACTAAGCACATACACATTTTAAAGAGAAATCAGTTACTTTTGTGGACTATAATATTATATTTATCTATTCCTTTCATGTGATTGTAAATAAAAATAAATATTTAACCTCGTTTACCTACTTTCTTTGGCTATTCTAACAAAATAGTGTTCTGTCAAAGTCATAGGGGCCCCATTATCCTAATATGCCCAGGGCCTCCAATAGGTTAAAGACGGCCCTGGCGAGAACTATTACCTAGTTGACTGTGTCAAACCATTGGCTGATATCATTGATAGCAAAATTAACAATGCTACAATGATACAGTCAAAAAACCAAACATGGGAAACAGTTTCTTCTATATTTCACTCAAAATACAAGCAACTGCCAATTTCAGCAAATTATTTGAAAGCTCAGAAAAAAATTATAACGCTTTTAAGTTACACTCGTATAATTTTGCTATAAAGTCAGATGTAGTTAAAGTTCCGATTACTTTGATTGTTGGTACCTAAAAATTAAAAGTCTAAACTATAGTTAGTTTCGAAATTAGTTAAACTCGAGTTTACGGTTTGGTTGTTGGTAAGGCCCAATCAGTTTATGTTTTTAATTCTTCAATGTTCAATCTATTCAACAGCAAGACAAAAAAGCCGTACGCGGTACGCCTCTACATGACATAATGTCAAAAAGAGAGACTGTATAAATAGTTATGTTCTTTACCTTTGTAGTAAGAAGGGAAAATGCATGGTGGCAATAAATTCTCTTTCAGAGCGAGAGACTTACGAAAATGTTAGGGAACTCTTTTGTAGAAATCTTAAAATGACAGATAATTCATAACATGCAGTGGTATAGAAAAGTCTTTAAAATGTCTGGTAAACATAAAGAATTCGCTAATTTATTAACAACGTTGGTTGATTCATCTAGCTGAGAAAGAGAATTCGGAACTCGAACTTCTTTTCGACGAATCCGATTATGTGGAAGAGCTCTCGAGATTAGAGAAGAGGAAAAAGCGATAGGAAATCAAAACATATGCACGCGTGTTTGCCAAACGCGAGTAGAACAACAAATTTCAAATCATCTGCCAATTGTCAGGTGACTGCCAGGGATAGCTTTTCAAATTCTTATTGAAAATTTGTTGAGTAAAAACTAGTAAAGCCCGTATGCCACTACATTTTTTTGGCATTTTTTCTGCTTTTAAAATGAAACTAGAGCAGTACGAAGAATTAGAACGAAAATTCCCGATAGGAGTGAGTGCGTACACAGCAACTTTATTAATGTAGACACGTCAAAAAAAAATGCATTAAAAATGTATTCAAATCACATTTTTCATTTCATTTTTTTTGACATTTCAAGATTATTTGAAAATAGATTCTATTGAAAATTTGCGGTTGCTTTGCAAACAATTGCTACCCCTTTCGTTATACACTTTTAGTCTCTTTTACACACCGCTGACTTTTCAACATTATAAAAATAATGTCATACTGGCTTAAGAGTCTCAGTGAGGGGCAGTGATGCCGACTGAGGGATAATTATGCCTTTTAGGCATAATTCCGATGCTTGAGGCAGTGCGCAATAAGTTTTGGAAAAAAGGCATAGTATTTTTTTGATTTTTTTTTAGAATCAATTCATACAAATAAATTTTTAAATTAGTAAATATGATCAAAGTCGCATCACCAATTTCCAATTCTCTACTTTACTTACTCACCAAACCCAAACCTTTGAGTATCTAATGAGATCAAAAATGGTTCATTACCTATCGATCGATCACGATTTAAACACTTTGTAGATTCGTCGCACTTTCTTTATAAAATATCTTATCTATCTTTATCTTTATCTTTTTCACATAAGGCATAATTTTTTGGAAAATAAACATAATTTTTTTTAGGTTTAGGCATAAAACTTCGATTCGGGCAGAATCACTGGTGAGGGGGTAATATCTTGCTCTCTCTAAGCCGCTCTCTTTTACGAATTTTTTGAGTTAAAGAACCGCATTGAGGAAAGATTCGTAAGAGTTAGTTAAAATTTCGTAAAATTGAAAAGTAAATGAACAGAGGAATTTCGATAATTCGTTTAGTACGGTGACAATTTATTGACGACACACACGAAATGTCAACTGAGAAATTATGGACTAGATTTATTGGCTTACCATCAATAAACGTCAACAGAAAAGAACCGTTCTGTTCTGGTGACCAATTTAGACCAATATAAACTGAAAAACATGAAGTCCGACAACTGTCAGACTTACTAAGCCAGAGTTCTGAATGTTCCCAATCTCTTTAAAGTCTTATTGCGGATCTGGATGGAATACAGAAAATATCTGAAGAATTCGAAAACGAACCTTTTGGCTTTCAAAAGTAATTTACAGGATTCCAGTTACGACTGATTAATTAAAAGGTTGTCCTAAATATCAAAACGAAAAGAAACGAAAGACGTGTCTCTAAAGTACTTAAGTTTCACGCTCAGCCAATCTTGGCTCTCATATCAATAAAACGTGTCTGCATATCCAAAGTAGGTATATTCTGTATTTTAAATTTAACGACCATTTATCTGTGAAGAAATGTGTGATCGATCAAATTAAGCTTTAACTGGGCTTTAGAGCTAAGCTTTGGATAAAACTCGGACTGTAAAGAAGCCGCTCTACCGTTTTTCTAGGTCGCGTATAATAAATGCGCGGCACAGTTTCGTAAACTAAATACTAAATTGCAACATTAAGTTAGAAGAATTTGAAATCGATTAGCATTCAACAAATGATCAGAATGTCTCATTCTCAACATTAAACGGAATAGTTGCCATAACTCTTATTCTTCACAAAAGCAAATATTAATGAAACAGGAACTTCTTAAGGAGGAACTGAAGAAGACTCGCATTAGCACAGTTTAATTTCTGCTCGAACTGCGTCCATACTAGGCTTAAGAAAACAAATGTTTTTTTCATGAAATTATCAATACGATCGCTCTTTGTCAAAAATGATAGAAAGTAATTCTTATATCGAACACAATTGCACTTGTTCTCCACTTCACTTGCAAATAATTACAAACCCTACAATCATCCTGTCACTTCCGTACTTTTCTCCATTTCAAATTCTCCAATTACCTTTATTCATCAAACAGAAAAAAAAACCCATTTCAATTGTAAACGATCAACGAATGATTGGAAATTTTCTATAAATAAAAAATAAATAGAAAACAGAAGCAGAAAATCCTTTGTTTCGATAACAATGAAATTCGAATAGCGTTGCGTTTTATCTACCAACGAACGACGCAGACAAGGATGTGGATGGGGATCACTGTGACTGTGAGTACGTTTTGTTTCTACGTCCTACCCTCCCCAATCCTTAAGGCGGAGAATGGAAAACCTTTTATTTAACACCTGAGCTGTGTCTGGATTTGAATATTTCTCTTTTCTTTCTTCCACAATTATCCGTATTTTTGTGGCTGATGCGAGATTTAATGCGGGTCGATGGAATCATCGAAATAGGTAGGATATACACTTTTCAAATAGACTGAAAAGTCGGGATGCATGTTTGGGTTAAGTTTGGTTGAGAATTTAAAGAGGTAAATTTGCATCAAAAGAGGTTATACTGAATATAAAATGCAAATTTGGAATTAAATGGTTTTTTTTTTCAAATGCGTTTTGCATAGAGGTGACAACGGACATTTAGACAGATGAACAGGTTTTAATAGAATAGTTCTTAAACATTTTTAGAGGTCCCATACAAATTGTTTTCAGTATTGCATATGACAGTTTTCATGACTTTTCCACTTTAAATTCGCTTTTTTGCAAATTGAATTCGTTGGTTCTGCTGATGGTTCCGCTTTCTGTCTTCTAGCGTTGATCAAGCATCAAGATACATCATTTTCGATTCAACTCTCAAACACTTTAAAAAAAAATGACTCTTCTGTTAAAAAATAGAGCCTACACGTGCTAATGTTATCATTCCCTCAAGTCACAGTACGAACAGCAAGAGATCAGATAAATTTATCTGATAAACTATTTGCTTGTATCCTTTCTTTCGAACTGACGTATTGAATTGTCTGCTGACCTTTTCTTAATTGAAAACAAACAGAAAAGATTGATTGCCTACAATTTGAACCATAACCCAACTCGACATGTTATCTTATCTTTGAAAGTGGCTGTAATTTACAACTGTTACCCTCCTCCGCAGAAGTCTTTGACGGCCAATCGATGACCCGTAATAGGTCAATGGATTTGAATAAGAAAGTGAGTGCATTAATAATAATAAAAGAAATATAGAAATATTTGTTCCGTGTTACTTGGGATTTTTGGCTGCTCAAACAATTTATGGATATTGGCTAAAAAAATAATAACAGTATTTAATAATTGCACTTAACGGATTGTTGGTCTTTCTGACATTTGTCAACTGACAGAATACTTCGCTAAGTTTGTTAGCGTAACGGAAACATTTTTTAGCGCCAGTGAGTGATCTATTTCCAGTGTTTGCACTCTAGGTTTTGGCGTTTAGAAGAAATATTTAGCAGTTCTGTCACAATAATAAAAACAGTTTTTAATGCATTGGAAACCCACAAAAAACAAATGTCATTTTGCGGAACCGCATCGTTCCCTGTCTGCGCTAAATAAATTATTAAATTTGATGCCTATTGCTTAAGAATTGCTGGAATGTAGTAGAATGAATTGAAACAACGAATGTTAGTTGATAAATGTCAGAAAGTTAAGGCGTTTGACACACGGTCTAACTGATGTTTATTTATATATTTAGGTACTTCCTTTTCATCTCTTGGAAAATGTCGATACCAAGATTTTAACTATAGAGATGATGAGGAATTTGCCAATTCAACAGTCAAGTCGTCTCAAGTACTAGATTAACCTGCAAGCAAAAACTAATTACGAGAAATTCTTGACTAATTTTTGTTATTCATCCGTAGATATAAGTCAACTGAAAAAAATTGTGTTGACGTGATCAATTATCAATCTAGATCAATAAATACTCCGACATAAAAATATACGATATGTGAATTTTAAGAATGCATAGCTTTAGAGAGAAGCAACTTTCTTTTAGACTAAAGACGTATTATGAATTTAAATAGTTGTATTATAGGCAGTCCCACACTCAATTTTTGGTGTTCGGTTCTGACATTGTCAAAGTGGGAATCGCTATCATCTGAACGTAAAAAGTGCCCGGTTTAGAACCGTGAACATCCGTTTTGTTGCTCGTTTTAAGCACGAATTGTTTAATTGACAATGTTCGCTAGACAACATAAGTCACCTGTAAGGCGTGTAAGCACCCTTTTACATAAACCCGTCGGCGATAGTCCAAACTAAACATGACACGATTGACCTTGCAAACAATTCTAAGGCGGGATTTTCTCGATTAAAGATTAAATTTAGTGACTAACTTCCAGAGATCGTAATACATGCCTTTACCAACTACCAACGAATCAACTTTTTCTGAGCATCACTTAAAACTGTGAGGACTACTGTCATTTTCCAAATCTCTTATTTTCTGTATACCAATGTCCCAAAACTTAATTTTAGTGATCTCAAGATTACTATCAGCCAATTCAAAAACTGTGGTCACAACAAGATCTTATCTGGCGTCAATTTTCTCCACAGCATGCGATCTGCTTCCACAAAATGTCATCCCCAGACAATGAAATGTCTGATTGATTGAGGTCAACATTTAGGAAAATCAATTAGAGTGGGTTTCTTCTTGCATTTCCCCTGCACTATCGACATTATTCAATACATCCTTTCCCTGTGTATCTACCTCTAACAAAAGAAAGTGAAAACTCTCACTTGAACTGATCTTCAAAAATTGCAACCCTGATGCTCTGCTTGCATTGTCACCGATGTACCGGCATCTGACATAAACAATCTCATTGTAGCATTTTTTCTGCGCGCACATTATTGACATATTGATGACAGTTGAGAGTATTGTCAGATGAGGTAATAAAAATGCTATCTTTATTGATTATCCCTTCGTTTTGTTGATTGCGAAAGGGATGTGTCGCCTCTTTTTTAAGGAGACTGTAAGATGATGATAATTATTAAAAAAAAGGTGCCCATATTGGGAATAATTTCCTTTTCTTTTTATCGAGATCATAAAGTTTCATATTTTATTACTATGCGATCGTAAATATTGTGACTTGGTATTGAGAAAAAGCCCACTCGGCTTGGTTTCGGTTAAAAAATGTCACTGCCGAGATAGGTGCGGAAGTATATAGAAAGTGTAACAATGACAAAGCTATAAAATGCGACCACCTCCTGTGGTGTGATGTGCTCAGTTCTCGCACTACCCTGAAACTCAGTTTCATTCTTATGTGCTGTAGCCATTGTGTGATGTTTTTGATTGATTTGATTTCCTCAAAATATGAAAATTTCAATTGTGACGGTGAGAATGAGAATTGCCAATCACTTTTTGATTTTGCCATAGGTATCGTGTGAAGATTTCCCTTAGTGACTTGTGGTTAGTGGTTTATGCGTTCCAGATAGGATGTGAGGCTTAATCGCTTAATAGTGATAAATTGTGGTGAGAATGACATGATAATTTCAAGTGTTACAAATGGGGATTTGGTTTCATGTGTCAAGTCTTTTAATTTAATTTAGGAATTTGAAAAAATTGTGCACAGTGTCGGAAATGAAAATGAACAGAAATTTGGTGTTGGTTGTGATTGAAACCTAATGTAGTAGAGGAGAAGATAGAAAATTTATAAGGAACTTTAAGAATTAATGAGTGTTGAAGTTTGCATTCAGCTATATATGAAGGCAACGATCTACTTAATAAGAAGATGAAATACTAAAACGTGATGAATTGAGCCGTCAATGGCTTTGAGGTTTTGCGAGGTCTACAACAGTGTTCAGTATAAAATCAGAGAGAAGGGGTAGATTTAAGACTCAAATTTATTGACGCGATTATTTAACTTATGGCTTTTTGTCACTTGCACACTCTGTGACAACACGATCATTTTTGATTAGCTGCCATTGTTTGACATTTCCCTCTAAGTGTTTGTTGGATGACAGATATAGAAGGAATTGATTTCTACTACACATAAATCTCTTACTCACTTTAAACTTCGACGAACAGGAAGCAACAAACAAATGAAAACAATGCGACAATCAATTACCAGAAGTCTATGAGCAAACATTTCCTGATTTAAGACACAATGTGATCTGACAGCTGAAATGTAAAATGAAAAAGTTTGCGTGAAAACGAATCTAGTCAAATTGAACGACCAACAGACATCTGGCCTTTTAACCCGACTGGTTTAAAAACTTTAAATTCGTATATCTTCTGAATAGTCGATTGCGATGAAATTAAAAGTAATCCCCGTAATAAATACTGAATAAAAGTTATCAGCTCGTTACTCAGCAGTTACCTACACGTTAAATTTGTGTATGATATTTGACGTCTAGTAGCTAAATTCCGCGTGCACTTTTTTTTATTAATACGTGCAAATGTTCCTCCAGAATAAGATCTATGTTTTTCTGAGAAATTTATTGGGTAGGTACTCGTAATTTTATTGTGACTCAGTAACAAATTCACATACGAACAGATAAATTTTACTATATTTAGAGATTTGTTTAAAAAATGCATAATAGTTCTTGCACCACGATTACAGTTGTCATACAATGCTTATGGATCACTTTTGCAAGTCGCTCACTCAAGCAATCAACCAGCTGTCAGAAGAACTAACTTCTTGGAATTGCACTTTTGCCTCTCAAATATTCTCCATATTTTAATATAAAAAACATAAAAGTTAGAATAAAAGTTCTCGCAATGGAACACTAAGAAAAAAATGTATGTGAACAACAACGCTCTTAAACGGTTTGAATTAACTGGTAAAAATATCTTTCACGTCTATTTAACTAAATTTTACTCAATTCCTTCAATTAACCCAAACAAATCGTAGAAAACAGCGACATCAAAAGAGCAAGAGTCACCTCAGAATACACAACGAACTGCCTGTAGAATAAAAGTCGGAAGAACTGTGAAAGCTTTTCTGGCAGTTACGATTTGTTTCACTGGGGCCGTACTCTCTATTTCGTCCCATTCGAAATAGCTTTCCTGTAATAATTTTTGAATTCTAATTACGACAGAAGTACATTTAATTCCACTTTCCAAATAAAGAGTAGGAAAGGTTCGTTTTCGAAAAATGTTACTTTCGGAACGAGATACAGAGTAGGGCCCCTGTTTAACTTTGGAAAAGAACAGTTATAAGGGAGTCAGATGGCAGATAGTTGCTAGTTGGCTTTAAACGTTGTAATTGAAATTGCTTAAAAGGTATAGTTCTATTTCGATAAATTCTTTCACTTTATTCGATAGATACTGTGTTTATAGAATAAAAAGAAATCTTATATTTTAATTCTTTTGTTTACCCCTGCAATTGTTATGTGTCATTAACGTTATATTAGGTTCGTTCGCGCACGCGGTTTGAATCGAACGCAATCGATATAAATTGATCGCACAAAGTCTATACACGTACTCATCAAAAATGACAGAAAAAGAGAAAATTAGCAAAATAACGAGTAACGAGCAGTTCCTCTCTTGGCTCAAAACAGCTCAGAGAATTTCAACCAGCAAGTACTGATAAAAATGTCAAATGCGCAAAATTGACAGGAAACAAATTCAAAATCCGTTTTACAAATCAATTGTACACAAAAATAAAATATCTGAAAATAAAGAAAATTCGGTAGTGGTCGAATGTTCTCCTAGAACGTTTCATATGTTGCAAAAAGGTAAGTTATAAATTAGATTTCAAAGATGTAAGTGGCTCAAAGTAGCTCGAAGTGTATCCACGTACTTTGGAGTATATTTTCAGCTTTCTGGGAGAGTTTCGCTCAATTTTTCGAGTTTGACAGATTTTTAGTGCTTGGCTCGTGAAATTACGCGAATGGACCTATTATGTGTTTCTTTCTCTGCGAGAGCATTTATCTAAAACTCGTACTGTAATTTTGACGTCTTTTCAATTCTGAAAAGTAAAGGAACAGATAAAATGTAAAAATTTGTTCGTATTTGTTGTTTGATGTACGAGCTGTCAAACCAAATATTTGTAAAGAAAAATATATCGATCGAGTTTTGGACACCATTTGCTTAAAACCCTAATAACTTCAAGTCGAATATTTGACATTTTGAGAAAGGATCAAATCGGAGCTTAAGTGCCTGAGTATTATCCTAAACAAAAGAAGCGGTACTAACAGAATTCGAAAGACCTACATTTTTAGTGAATAAAACTTGTTATAGAAAATGATAAACGATTGTGATTTTATTTAAAACAAAGAAAGCCGCTTGAGGGCCACAATATACTGGGCATTTTAAAAACTAATAAAATATTAAGGACACCATCGCCGGTTCTAATCCTTTTTTCTTGAAATAACCCATAAAAGCCTGACTATGATAAAAGGGTCCTTTCAACAAATACACCGCAAAACCTATTATCGCTTAACTCTGAATCGTTCCACGTAATAGTTTAAACACATTTTTCTCTCACGACTTCTTTACCGTCCACCGCCACGCACTCTCAAAGCAATTTTAAATCACGTATTCCCAACTATGGGTAATTAAAAATTGAAACTGCTGAACGATCTCATAAAACTTCCATTAAATCGGGACCGAACAGTAGCAGCTACACCCTTGTTTCCTTGACATCAAAGTCAGAATTCCTACTGAACACACTTCGTCCATGCTGATCACTGGTCTAGCCTATCACCTGATTTCTTTTAATTTGTTGATCTGATCCTGTTGATATGGATCCTTAAACGTTTCACCGAAAATCGTTTACAGTGCGGATTTATTGGAAACTGAACTATCATCCACTTGCTACTGATGGGTTTAGAGATATTATAAAGGATTCTGGAAAGTTACCCCCCAACTGGTCTGATTCTTATCGAATCTAAGAAAAGTAACAAAGCGAGTAAGTGCCTGCACATAAAAGAATATGTACTCTTCAAAGGATAATTATTGTGGATAATGTGCGAAAAGGCGATTCTCCTGTTCTGTGTAGGAAGCGACGAAGACTAACAAAGTGACAAGGAAATTGAGATGTGGCTTCGTTTTGACTCCTGGTGGGCTGCCTCCTACGTATACAACAGGTTGCCTGGGCTTTTGTTATCGACATATAGCCTGTGGTGGCATGAAACTGGACGCTGGTTACTACAGGTGTTGAAATGTGTGCAAAAGTGCGCATAGTTATTACATTCGCCCTAAAGGCGTTACAGTTTTTAATTTGTCTGTGGTTATGGCCAGATTCGATTTTGCCTGTGAGCTCTGGTGGCAGATGGTGACGAATTTTCAGTGGGGTGCCACAGGGCTCTGTTGTGGTTGGCGTTACTGCTTAAATTATATATAATTAAAGAGGGTCTAGGTGGTATTTAACCTGACATTTAATTTGCATGTCTGCTTTTGAGAATATGGAGTGCAGTACCGACCACTCTGTGTCAAAAATGTTAGCCTAGGTCGCTAAAATAACTGATACCAATTTTTGAATGGCCTAGGTTAATAATACCGTGCCAAAAACGCAGTGCTACGAAAGGCGTTTTATGGAATTTTGGCACGAACTATAAAAAAAAACGCTTGTCCAGGATGATTAACGACATACCGAGCAAGAGCACGAGCAATCAGTAGTTAATTGTTGTATACCGCGTACAAAATGACGCTTTAATTATTGAGTGGGCAACTTTAGTTTTCGCGTAAGATAAAAATTATAATCGTAGCAAGGAATGGACGATCTTCGTTTAATGTTGCTACGCGTTTCTAATTCAACTGCCAAACACTTTCGTCAAAACGATTCAATTGAACGATGGCAATTTTGCAATCGTTTCATCGTTTTTGGTGCATTTTTTCACTTTTAATTAGGTCTGAGAGAAGTATAAAAAAATGTTTAATGGAAGACACACACTTATATTTTCCTTTTGGAGGCGACTGGCTCTTATCCGAGTAGAAGAATGTATTTTTTTGCCAAAAAAAATATGGTAATTGGACTTTTTTTGAATATCAAATGAATTTAATTTATTTGTTTTTTTGCTATCATAAAATTGCATTCATTAATTTCTTTTTACAATTCGCAGAGAGCAGAGCAGAGGCTCGAGATAAATTTTCGCTCCCATACAAAATTCTCTCCAAAATTCTCTCTCTAAACTTAGGCGAACCCATTTAGCTGAGTGGCAATGTTCGGACTTTAATCCTATTGGAGTAGATTTACTTCGCTTTTCGCAACATCTCTTAAATCTACTTCGTCACTCCGCTTGGTTAACAAACTAAAGGGTCCGCCATCTAACTTTTTTTTTTCAACTAGTGCTTATTTCGCGAATGGTAACACTTAGCTCATGTCTGATTTGACGGATAATTAGTTTAGCTGAACGAATATGGTTGTGTATACGCTTGAACAACGCTGTGAAATATTGCGACATTACTTTGAAAATCATGGTAATGTTGCAGAATGTGTGCGAAAATTGCGTACGGAATTTGGAAGAAGAGAAGCACCGTTACCATACCGAGAAAATTGCTGCTGTGGCAGAAAGTGTGCGTGAAGCGCCATCAACATCAATTCACCGTCGTTCTCAACAATTGAACATTTCGGAGACATCATTGAGACGAATTTTGCATAAAGACCTTGGTATGACGCCATACAAAGTCCAATTGGTTTAGGAGTTGAAGCCAAATGACCATCCAATGCGTTTTCGCTTCGCTAAGTGGGCCTGCGATCGACTTAGAGAAGATGCCGATTTTGCCAAAAAAAATCATCTTTTCAGATGAAGCTCATTTTCATCTTGGCGGGTATGTAAACAAGCAAAATTTTCGCATTTGGGGCACAGAAAACCCGCACGCATACATTGAAAAGCCGATATACCCAAAACGAGTCACTGTTTGGTGCGGAATTAGGTCCAGAGGCATAATTGGGCCATTTTTCTTCGAAAATGAGCAAGGAGTGGCCGTTACAGTCAATGGCGATCGTTATCGGGCCATGTTGAACGAATTTTTGTTCACAAAAATTGAAGAGGAGGATATTGGCAACATTTGGTTTCAACAGGACGGCGCTACGTGCCACACAGCCGAAGCTACACTTGATGTTTTGCGCCCTGTTTTTGAAGATCGCATTATCAGCCGCAGAGCTGATGTCGTTTGGCCACCTCGGAGCTGCGATTTGACACCGTTGGACTATTATTTGTGGGGTGCCGTAAAAGATAAGTGTTACGCCGACAAGCCAAGGACAATTGACGCTTTAAAGGACAATATTCGTGAAGCCATTGGTGAAATACAGCTGCACACAATCGATAATGTGCTTAAAAATTGGACCGATCGTGTAGGCTACTGCATGGCCAGCCGAGGCAGCCATTTGAATGAAATTATTTTCCATTATTAACCGGAAGGATTGTACTTTCAAATAAAAAAAGAAATTTGAGAAAATATTCAGTAGTTTTTTTTTATAGCAATTTCAAAAAAAAAAAGTTATTTGGCGGACCCTGTCTTCGATTTTTTTCCTTTAGGTCAATCAAATAATAATTATGTGGCAGCACTGATTATCGAAGATTTGATTTTTGAAATAAACTTAAAACTCGCAGGTTATCTCTTTCACGCTACTCAACAAAAGTTCTTCTTGTGTTGTTTTTTCTCATTTGGACGAGTAAAAAGAACAGCAAAGAAAAAGGATGGCAGGATGTTTTGCAATTGACTTTAAATTGGCAAAAGCGAATGAAATTCGTCCACAGCACATGCAATATGCAAACATAGTTCTTAAAACTGAAAAGTTGTTTTTATTTTTCAAAGACTAAGTAAAGTTTTGGGTTTCCTTAACGGAACGGAGCATAAAAATACTGTCGAAGAATTCATGTTTAAGAATTTAATAGAGCTATTTTGCCGCATAGTAGTGCAGCGGCCGAAAGTAAATTCTCCGAAATGAATTAAGTAAGAAACAAATAAAAATAGATTTAATGTAAGAACAGTTGAAAATCGAATGTTCTGAAGATGTTCACTGGAAAATCGGAAAGATGTTTATGTTCCACCGCTTAATTTAATAAATTTGCAATATAAATTTGTTGATGGTAAGTTTGTTTTAAATACATCTTTTTTAACGTTTATTTAAATCATAAAGCCATCATCATTGGTTTCGCTACATAAAATAAAATATATTTTAAAAATGCAATGGATCTTAAAATATAAAGAAAACAAATGTAAATGTATATATATATTTACTTTTTGTATTAGTAATAAATGTGCTATTTTTGTTCCCCTAAACTTTTTTCTGTTGAAGTACAATTGTTTTTTAAAAAATAAAACAAAATTTTCATTTATAAATCTATAAATCTACTTCAAAAAATTTAGTTCTACTTCGCTTTTTCTTTACATCTACTTCGAAACACGATTTCAAAAGTCCGAACCCTGCTGAGTGGTACGCAGCTCGAGCTAAATAATCAAACTTTTGTTTCAGAATATACTTCATGTGTCTTTATCGTGCCCATTTAATGGGTCGACACATTTTCTCAAGCTAAATTGTGACAGATTGTTGTGTATTTGTTGTTCTGTTGCGGAAAAGTATGCAAGGATGAACTTTTTTAATTATTAGATACATGGACGAGAAGTACCTACATAAAATCAGACATAGAGAATTAAAATTTTGAAGGAAGTTTTTTCAAAGAACAACTGTTTTCTGTGACACTTATCCACGGCGTACTCTATGTCAAAATTAATCTAGGACTTTAGCTGATGTTTGGAGAGAAAAGTTGTAGACCAGATACAATTTAGTTTACCTCGAGCAGCGTACTACGCCTTAGCAATAAAAATTCTACTACCTACTTAGCTATCTATTTTTGCATTAAATGCCCAGTTCCACGTCAATCAATGACAACGACGAAAAATGAACAGATTCAAGAAAAAAAAAAAATTTCCATACATTTTTAACTTTTTTAGGTGTCAAGAGTTTGCTAACAGTAATGTTCAAACTGTTTAAACTAAAAACGATGAACGATTCGATTGAACATTGCGACAAAGATGTTATATGAAGCAAACTAAAAAGATGTCGTTTTTTTCAATTGTTTCGACGATGACCGTTTCATAAATTACGCGATTAGAGACCTGACAAAAGAGAAAACGATCGGTATCTTCTCCTTTCTTTGTGTCATTCTTAAGCAAATAAAAGTCACAATTTCGATATAAGCTGCGATTATTTTAGTGCCTTCACGATTTTAACACCCTCATTCGATTAGATTTTCCGGATTAGATTAAATAGATTTTATTTCAAATTAAATGCATGTAAATTCGTATACTCATACTCATAAGTCTTCAAAGTTAAGATTAATAATTTCCTATAACCACAAATTGGGACCTAGAAATTTCCGTTAATAATCCTTCCCCGCAATAATAGGTCTATTATGCAGTAATGAACCGGCATTCAATCAGCGACACCTTTAGTTGAATACATGTACACCTATATCTGGATCTTGAAAATGTTCTCCCCATCAATCCAGATCCAGAACGTGGATTACATTTGTATAGTCGTTCATGCTAAAACCTGATCCACACTGTAATACAAAGATAACTAAGCACTGCACAACAAAATGATTGCATGGGATTAGTCCGGCTTAAGCCAAAGTGCAACTAAATTCAAATTGTACCATAATATGTCTAGGATTGACGGTAGTCACACATTTCAAACTTTTCGCTTGCATAATTTCGTGAATTTTTGACATTTGTCTAAGCCCACATAATCAAATCATAGGTCAACCTTAAGCATTGAATTGAGGTATTTATAAAGAAATAGATCAACTGAATTCGTGAAATAAGCTAAGAACAGAAATCATTACAATCTTAGTCAGGAGAAAGAGAATGAATGATGATGAATGACAAAAAAAAAAAATGCTGTTAACGTCAGGTCTTTAGCTCACAATGCCACAAAAATGTCGTATAGGGCGCTGCAACCATGTCTACGTCAATCACAAGTTAATAAATTACGGTAAGTCACTTCCAGTGATCACAGGGGCCCACTTCCGCTGGACTGAGTTTTTCACCCATGCATACTTTTAACAAAACTCACACTCACTGCCCATGTACACCCATTGTAATTCAAGCGATTCCGCAACGTGCTGTGAGTTTGAATGATTGTGCTGAGTGAATCAATTTTGGTTAGCCGAGTAAGCTGAATTATTCCAGTTTTTGGTGATGGAAGTGAAAATTAACTTGAGTGTAAGGAGACACAACTAGGCAAAAAAATGGGTATATTAATAAAGAAAAAAAAAAGAAAATTAAATATATACGTCTGTTGTCGTTTTCCATTAGCATTTTTAGATTTCGCTCTCCGATTTCAAATTTTTCGTAGGTACCCAATAGAATATAAACTGAGATAATTTTTTTCTTTTTTCTAAAGGGTGATTTTTTAGCTGGTTTGGTTTTGGCAACACTGGTTTTGACAGCTGACGTGTGTTTAGTACCTTGTGTCACTGTCAAACAGCTTCAGTTTGGTTTGCAATTTAACCATGGATCGTCTTACAAATGAACAACGCTTGCAAATTATTGAATTTTACTATCAAAATTCGTGCTCGGTTCGAAATGTTCATCGCGCGCTGCTTCCATTTTATGATCGGCATTCTCGACCTTCTGAGCAGTCTATTCGGAAGATTGTGACCAAATTTCGCACCAAATTTACTTTGTTGGACATTAAACCACCAACACGTTTACGTACTGTGCGTAGTGAAGAAAATATTGCGGCCGTATCAGCTAGTGTGACAGAAGACCGCGAAATGTTGATTCGGCGCCGTTCCCAGCAGTTAGGCCTTTGTTACAGCACTACGTGGAAAATTTTGCGGAAGGATTTGGGCGTAAAGCCTTTTAAGATACAGCTGGTGCAAGAACTAAAGCCAGCCGACCTACCACAACGCCGAATTTTTGGTGAATGGGCTCTTGGAAAGCTGGCCGAGGATCCGCTTTTTTATCGAAAAATTGTGTTCAGCGATGAGGCTCATTTTTGGTTGAATGGGTACGTAAATAAGCAAAATTGCCGCATTTGGAGTGAAGATCAGCCAGAAGCATTGCAACAGCTACCAATGCATCCCGAAAAAGCCACTGTTTGGTGCGGTTTATGGGCCGGCGGCATTATTGGGCCATATTTCTTCAAAGATGATGCGAATCGCAGCGTTACTGTCAATGGTGAACGCTACCGAGCGATGATAACAAACTTTTTTTTGCCCGAAATGGAAGTTCTTGACTTGCATGATATGTGGTTTCAACAAGACGGTGCCACATGGCACACAGCACGCGAAACAATGGCGCAATTGCGAGGCGAGTTTGGTGAACAGTTAATTTCACGTTTCGGGCCGGTCAATTGGCCGCCTAGATCGTGCGATTTGACACCATTAGATTATTTTTTGTGTGGGGGTATGCCAAGGCTAATGTGTATAGGGACAAGCCCGCTTCGATTGACGCACTGGAAGCCAACATCCATGCATTCATTCGTGAGATACCGGCCGATATGTGTGAAAGAGTATGCCAAAATTGGACTCAGCGGATGGGCTACCTGAGACGCAGCCGCGGTCAACATTTGCATGAAATTATCTTTAAACATTAAATTGCAAGGTTCAAACTATCGATTCAAATAAATATTTCATTCATTTTTTCGAATTTTTTGTGTTTTTTTTTTAAAAAAAGTTCTAAACCTCTTAAAAAATCACCCTTTATTTGTGCTGGTGTGTGATTTAAAAGTCAGCTGTTTTACGATTGCAATTTCTGGCTGTAAAATTAATTTCGATGTATTCTATGTTTCATTGAAAAAAAGTGCTCTTCCAGGTCAATTCTTAACACGACAGAAGTATCCGGAATATTTGTAGAGAATTGCCCTGAACTTACCAACACATACTAACAAAATGTCAGATTGAAGTGTTTGTTGTGTTATTCGAAACAAATTTTTCGCTATGTGATCCGAAATTATACAATTGGTTTGGCTGTATTTATTACTGCAAAAAACAAAAAAAAAGTAGCAACAGAAAACCAAATCTCTCTTATGGTGTCTACCACTATTACAAAAGTGCTCCAACGAATTTCATTGAAAAGAGCAATTCTGAATTTCGGGCAATTCTCTCGGGTCTTCAATCGAAAACGCCATTATCAAACTTCAAAGCTTGACAAATGTCAAATGTTTTGGTATCAGTGAAAGTAGGTGCAAATCTCGCTAAGAAATCAAGACTCGCCAAAGTGCTCTGACTCTGAAAGAAGTGCTTTTTTGCGGTCAGTGGAAAATGAAAATTAACAAAATCTGATTTCTAGAACAGAAATACTGCTCTGAAGTGTTTTTCCTTGCCCACTGAAAAACGACATAAGAAAACATAATACAAAAAAAAAACTATCTTGAGCAAACTCCACATTTTCCTCCATATAAGTCAATAGGTATTATTTTTGCCCATCACTGGCATTTTCTATTTTATTTTTGGTTCGCCCATATTGCACCCACTTCCTCAACTCCCAGCCGAAAACAGAGCGAATAGATTTCTTTAACTGTACGCACGAAAACAGTCACAAAAACGCACTTACACGCTTGCGGAAACGGAACAAGCAGTGTAAACCTTTTTCGAGTATACAGAAAAGAACTCACTCTTGCGGAATTTGGCCCGTAGAAAAAAAAAATCCTGAGAGAATGAAAGAAACTATCATGCCTAAATGAATTAAATGTGCTAGACATGTTGGAGGCTTTATCGTTCCCTCTCTATTCATCTTGAACAAAAAAAAAATATTTGTAGCTTTAATTTTACAAAATTCTTCTAAATCAGGATTGATCTCCTGATTAAATAAGTCAAACAACAAACATAAGACTGGACTACCTTTGAAATACGTCGTTCAACACAACAATATGTAAACCCTGGTAAGCCTGGCAAAATTCGCTTGTAAATCAAAAAGTGGCAAAGAAAAACGGTTGCTTTGTTTTGTGTACACCCTGCAACAAACACATGTCCACAACGTTCCTCCTTCAACAGGTGAGTAATTTTGAAACCAATTAGGGGCAACCAAAGTCAAAAGAAATGTAAAGCGCATACCCGCGGAATTTATATATGCACCCCTCGGGCATTTAAACACATCGTGGGAATCAAACCACGCAATGCTTTAAGGAAAAACCACAAGAGAAGACATTCTAAGAAAAACAATTAATTTTCCTTCCTAAACAGCAACGCATCCACGAGCACTCCTCGGCATGAGGGTCATTAATTCCCAGCCCATTTGCTGTCCAAATATATACTAGCCACCGCGCGAAATTTTTCAAAGAAAATATCGAACCAAAAGGACTCGTTGCCATCCATTGCTGCTAATTGGTGAATGGTGAATGGTAAACGAGCATAAGAGTGCGTCGCCTGCCTTCGGCGAGTTCCGCAAACAAATCTTCGCTTCATTGTGCCGGTTTGCCATGGACATCGAATCAAGGATATTTATGTGCCAAGTGGTCTATTGTTATCCCTCTGACGACCGGACTTAACATCATAAAGTGTCCTATTAGAAAGGACCAAGTGACACTAAATACCAACTGGTGGCGACTTCACCTTGAATTGCTTCATCATCATGATGAGATTTTACAGAACATTTGTGTGATTGGTTGTATGCTGGCGTGCAGTTTCAAACGTCACCCGACTGACAGATGCAAGGATCGGACTCTTTTTGTGGTCATAAAATGAATGTTCTATTCAATAGATATTCGATTTTGTGTAGTTTCTTTTTGATTAAATGAAAATGTGGAAAGGACAATATAGAAGAGCGATTTTTCACGCCGCTTGTGACGACGGTTATCTCATTTTATGTGCAAAATTTTCCGATGAGGGCTATGTTGTAAATTCGATTTTAAGTATGGGACTTTAAGCAAAATTATCCGTTTTAATGGCACTGTAAAAAGTCCCTTGATTGACAGATTTATTGCAGGTTTATTTAAATTTATTACGCGCCCGGTGATGAACACGTCAGATTGGTAATAAATGAAATATGAAATATGTAGGGAATATTTACAAAACGAGCGGTTTTTTTAGTTGTACTATTTACTTAGATTTCAGAAGCATAATATTATATGGAGTCTTTGAATTTCTACTCACATAGAAAACGAAGAAATACGATGGATAAGTTGCCGTTTCGCTTTGTCTGTCATTTAGGAGGGTTTTATTGTAAAATGTTTTACAAATATAACAAAGAGTGTCCCAAAATGTATGCAAGTACTGCTATCGTAAAAATAAACGACAGTGTGACAGCTGACAGTATAAAGTTTTTAAATAATGTAGCGTTATACAAAAAAACATCGCGTTTTCACTCTTTGGCAATACTGTGAAAATAATGAAGGGTTGACAGCTCCAGTTCAAACAAAATCATCTTCAGCGATGGGGCCAATCTTTATTTTGATGGTTTGACTGTGGACGAATAATTGTCCAATTTGTGGTTCACAAAATCCACGAGTTATTGTTGAAAAGCAAATGCATGGCGTCGTTTTTTAAGTCTTAGGTTTATGCCAACGATCACATCACTGAGCGCTGTATAAAAGAAGTTATCCGGCATTTATGAAAATTTCGTCAAAAACAGACACCCGGAAGCCATTTATGCGACATTCTACACTGAAAATAAAATACCAGGTAAAATTGACAAAATTGGTTTGCAAAATTTCAACATAAATAATTCTGTTGAATTGAATAAAAATTGTTCTAATGATAAATGAAATTTATCAATACAACTTAAGATTTATCAATTTGAACAATATTTTATCAAACGAATAAAACGTTTCCTACAGAACTACTTTGTCAGATTAACAAAACACAATTTCCAGTTTAATAAATCGATATTTTATCAATTCAACAATTTTGTTGGTGAAATAACAAAGAATAATCAATAAATCAATGAATCAATAAAAACAGAACCAAATATCACTTTTGTAAATGTTTGTGAAATTGACAAAACTTATGCAAAATGTTTGTTAGCCAAACAAAATAGAGATTTTAAATATTACAAACATTTTGTTAAAATGAAATTTTTTTTTGTAAATATGACATAAATCTTGTAGAATTAATAAACACACATATATATACACAAGAATACATTTTAAACATTGTAATCCTTTGAATGCAATGCTATTGATGGCGTCATTTATATTTCACACGTGAGTTTGCTAGTGCGCATAAATGTAACCGGTAAAAGTGAGTAAAAAAAAGCAACATTTTAAAATTAAGAAAATTAATTAGGTCATAATAAATGAACTAAACCTCATAAATCTAATTATTAATCTTATTTGCTTTGCTTATCTTTTATTAGTACCTAATTTATTTTACAAGGGTATTGTAGATATGAGGGACAACTGCGGGTGAGTATTAATCATATCGACAAAAAAGTTGGCTGAATTTAAAAACTAATTCGATATTATTAAAATTGTTTTTGTTAGTTTGACAAAAAGACAAAGACCAAATTGATAAATTTCTATGCAAAAGAAAAGTAAAAAGTAAATTGTTGATTTGAAAAAACAGCAACGGTAGAATTGGCAAATCTTTTTTTGTAGAATTAACAAAATTATGATTAATTTAACGAATTATTTTTATACGCACAAGCAAACGATTTTTGTTAAAACAACAATATTTTTATCATCACAACAAAAGTTTTCAGACAAGATCAAATTTATTAAATTTTTGTCAATTTGATAGAAACATTTTGTTGGACGTATATTGAGAAAAAAAATTTTTTAATCCAGGGTTTTATTTTAAATTTCGTACATTAAAACGCTGCCCTATTGTGGATACTTTATGATCAAATAACGTATTTGTTGTTTTTATAATAAACGTCTGCTTTTAACTGCTTTAAACTACTTCTTGTGTGCATATTGAGACTATTGCTAAACACGAAGCCTATCAAGCATCCACTACGTCTGCGAATTTGTTTAATAGAAATCAATTCAAATTATGTATAACTACATCTTTGCACTGCTGGTCATTGATGGCACTTCTCATAATATTGTCAAAAGATCGCACCAAGAACGTGGGTATTAATTACGTGAAACAGGATATTTCATTAAGCACACTGAAAAGACAAACACGCAATGAACGCATGAGTTAGCTTGAACGAAATAATTCTAAAAATAAACAAAATAAAACATAAGCAAAACCCTAAAATCCAAATCTAGAAAAAATATAGTTGGCGCAACAGTGCAGTAGGGACCCTAGGCCTAGCTTCTCACAACCATTCGTTTTGTGTGAGTTTTTCATTTTTGGGACGAATGGTAGGGATCTTCAATTTTATGCCGAGTCCAAAAGGCTCATTGAGAATCTCTTTCATGACAGTTACACTCTCGGATGTTTGTCAGTCGTTCGCGAGAGGTGGCGCAGTGGAAAAAAACAATAATTTGGAATTTCTAAATCTGTCAAAGAGATATTCGTGACGTTTACAATTTTGACGTGAGGAGCAGCAAAAAGATTATTATTAGACACAGCTATGTAGCCTGAAAGCATGGTCGGTAACGTCAAATTTTCTAATATGTCAGTCACATACACGAAATGTCAACAAAGTACTCTGTCACGCTAAACCTTCATAAACGTCAACTGAAAAAAAACTGTTCATATGACCGATTTAAGTGAATTAAAACCGAGACAAGTCAACAGTCAGAATTTGCAAAACTGAACATCTCCAGTATGTTGATACTTCTGTGAGAACTGTCGGCAACACAAACCCCATTGAAGAGATAGCGTCACAGTTTGACAAACGTCATTGGTTTTAATAAGTGACAATAAGTGACAGTGCTACCTAAAATCCAAAATGTCTACCACGTACTTTGGTCGAACATCTTGTCATAAATTACATGTGAAATGATGCAAATGTCCGCCGATTTTGGATATACCTAGTCAATATGTCATAATTACTGGTTCGCAACGGCCAACTCCGAAAAAGAATTTCCAGTTAAGTATAAGTCTGACAGCCAAAAAAAATTAATTCAACAAAATCGTGCTTGTAAAGGGTTTTCCAATAAGAGGTGTTATTGTGAATGAAGCTTTTATTCTTTGAAATTTGTCAAGTAGAAACTACGCAAACTACATTACTAAAAATGGAACGCTACACGCTTCAACAACGCATTGAAATTATTAAAATTCACTAAAAAAATGGTAAAAATCTTGCAGTCACAGTTCGCAAAACTAAAGCATTTTTTGGTCGTCGATGATTAATGATTTTTTGGTCGGAGTTGGATGGTATTGATCTGGACAACGTTTACTTTCAACAAGACGGCGCTACGTGCCACACAAGCAACGAAACCATTGATGTTTTACGGGCAACGTTTATCTCTCGAAGAGGTGATCACAATTGGCCACCGAAATCTTGTGATTTAACACCTTGCGACTTCTTCCTTTGGGGCAACGTGAAAGATAAGGTCTACGCCAAACGGAAATAAACGGAAAAGCCCACTAAAACAAACATTACCAAGGCCCAAAGTATGTTTATTGAGATAGGACCCATGGAAGGATGTATTGAAGGAATAAGAGAAACTGACAAAACACGCTCATTGACCAGTACTTTGAAATGCCGATGACAGTTCAATCACATTATTTACATTCTGTTTGTAAAATTATTCTGCAACAAATATTTTGTGCGATGGATTTTTTGAGACTGTTAGGTACCCGTCAAAACAATGGAAACAAAGGATTGAACACTTTTCCCCCCAAAATTATATTTCCTATAAAAAACTATGGTATCCATTAAAGACTAGAATTAATGGTGTACTGTTGTCAAAGAAATGGACTGTAAATACGCTTTTTGAAATTCGTCTTCTTCTATTTAGTTTACGGCTCAAGCAGCCGCCTTGTGTTCTCCCAAAAAAAATGCTCCAAAACTCCGCCGAGAAAAGGTTTTATCACAAGAGTATGTTCCGAAAAATGGACAGACGATACAAGAACGATTTATTAGCATCAGATCCATGTAATTTACAACAGTTTACAATGGTGGTCAAGTGTATGACTCTGAGTCCCTCCTTTAGAAATGATACGCGGAATAACCTGTACCTGACCCACATCTATTTTTTAGCACTTCAATGTCAACCCAAGCATGACACCTTTTAGTCTCCCAGTTTTCTCACAATTAAAATGAAAATAAAGTGTTTACCCATCGCGTCGCCCCCTATATTCTCTCGGAATATGTGCAACAGTCAGTTACTGTGCACTCACCTGTGGCAAATCAAATCGCCGCAGTCGAAATCGTCCACCATCATCTCGCCCCACCCCGTTGCAATTCACACGATGTGCACTGACCATAACTAAAAATAAAACTTCGTAACCGTTGTCTTAGCGACCAACGAAATGTTACAGAAAACTTAGATAAACATCTTTTCTTAAATTTTTCCTGGATGTCCTTTTGTTCTTTGGTTTGTGTAATTACAGTTGTTTAATGTTTAGTGGGGATTTTCTTATACCTATTTGAAAAAAGTTCGTTACAAAAATCCGCGTTATTCCCAGGCGAATTCACTCGTCCTTGCAGTGGCGGGAACCACATCATGTTGTAATGATATCAAGTTCTATGATTATGCTCTCGAAAGAAGAAATGACATGGAAAACTGCGATCATATTCCGAACGTAATCCAGAACGAATTTTGAGCAGAAGATCCTGTCAGGATACCTGACATAATTAAATCACTTTCACCATTGTTATGCAACGCGATTGTGCCTTCTGTAATATGACCGATGAGACATTTGCAGCAATATGTGTACCTCCCAATGATTGATGAAATTATGCCACTAGGACAGTGTTACTTTTTTTACAGTTTTACCTCCACCCAAGGGTTATGGGTAGTGGCGCTTTGCAGCTCTATTCTGTAATCTCAATTTGTGACATAATTCCTGGCAACCGTGACTGATTTTGATTGATACCCATAGAGCACATGGAACGCAGAGGGCATAGGGAAAATTGCACTGACGTGTTTTATATTCCGAATATGTCAGAATACCGAGATTGATCGTGAGTTGATGTAGGAATTAAGAAACCCGGATCAGAGTCATCCTTTTGTGCGATTTCACTTAATAATATTCAATTATGGGCTCTTTGAGGCCAGTGCTAATGTGTAAACTCGTTTTGAATTTTTAATTTTGAAACTTCTATGCGATTGAGACGGATTCCGAAGAAATGACAGAGCACTGCCTGGTGTGTCATTTTTTAACAATTAAATGCAAGAATGCATCAAGCAGATGCAAGGAAAATGTTTTTCGAAAAACCTATGTCATTGGTCACGGCGTTGGATAGGATTTATGTTAATGTAAGGTTTTTAGTAGTTGGAATTTTGGCAGGCTCCTAGCCCATGGTGCGTCACAAATTGTGTCAAATTACGAGTGGAAAAACGCATCGAACACGTGTTAAAAAAGTGTGGAAAAACGCGTCTGAAAACGACTGGAAAACGAGTCAAAATACCTGTGAAAAAACGGTTTGTAAAACGCATCAAAAACGCGTCTAAAAACCTGTTAAAAAGTGTGGAAAAAAGCGTTAAAATATGCGTTAAGTAACGTGTGTGGAAAACCGGTCTAAAAACAATTGAAAAACGAGTCAAAATACGTCTGGAAAAACGCATCAAAAATGCGTCGAAAAACGTGACAAAAATGTGTGGAAAAACGTGTAAAAATATATGCGTTTAAAAAACGTTTCGAAAAACGTTCTAAATAAGTGTAATGCGTTAAAAAACGTGTGTGGAAAAACGGTTTGAAAAACGCACAAAAATCACGTCGATAAAAGAGTGTGGAAAAACGCGTTATGCGTGAAAAAAATTGTATAAAAACGGGTCTAAAAAAGAGTGGAAAATGCGACAAAATACGTGTGGAAATAGGGTTTAAAAATGCATCAAAAAAGTGTGGAAAATCGCTTGGAAAAACGCGTCAATAGAGCCGTGGTCGACTGTTCTATTAAAGCTCAGCTTTAAGTTTGAAAACAGTTCTTTAAGAGCATTTTCATTGTCAGTCATGAAGCCCGCTCGATCTAAAAAAAAGAAGTTATTTCGACAATTTTCGCCACAATATTCTACCAATTGTAGCTTGAACTATTCCTTAATCACCCCTTGTCCGCAAACACAATTGAAACCACATGAATGAACAAACGAATTCTCATCACACTATATTCATTTACTACGATTCAAGTCCGGAATGAAGTCAAATTACAATGAATAACCAAATGCACATTCTACCGTAAAGGAAACCTCTACCAACTTTATGAACGACGCAGCACTAAATGTCAAATCAAATTACAAGGACTCATGACCCCGAAAAACTGCTATCTTTGGAACCTTAGTCGAAAGGATTAAAAACGTGAACTTAAAGGGTTTACGTTTCCTTTTGAACAAAAAAAAAACGGATCATCATCAACTGGAATGATTGGCGTCGAGAGCAAACATCTGCGGTGTGCGTACAGCGCGGAAGAAGCCATGCACTCTCATGCCACAAAGTAACATGATATTCTTATTGAAAGAAAAACTAATCCTCACGTCAAATGATGGATTCCTTTTGGAATCGTAAAAAGTTCGGTAGTAAAAAATAAAATAAAAAAATAAAAACAGTTTTCCGTTAGTCGTAAAAACGAGGACTGATAGTGAATATTGGCAGGAGAAGGAGCCCGAACAAAATTCGATACACTGCAGAGAATCTAATTTAAGTGCAATAAAATCGATGGACTTTATTTCCCATTCATCCATTATGCAAAAAGGAGACGACCAGAAACACAAGATATTGTAAGTCCATTAAAGCGATACGATTGGATTTAAGAATTTCGGAAATAAATTGCAGTCGGACTGTGAGAGAATTGCTAAGTGACGTTGACATGAATAAGGATATTTTCAGAATTGCATAACAGGATTAGGTATGGGCAATAAAAGGTGTCATGATGGAAAATCCTGGTGCTTGACGAATAGGGATTAGATCGTTTATTGAATGCACAATTGGCAGAGAGGAAAATGCAAATCTTTTAGCAGAGGGGTCTGAAGTTTTGCAAATGTTTTGTAATAGAAGGGTTGCATGCGCTACGTAATATATCTTGCTACTTAAGATGCATCCCTAATGAGTAAGTGACATGTCCATGTTGCCAGTCGGATACGTGGCTGGAATATTTGTTCCGGTTTTTTTGTATTTTTTTCGCATATGATGTGGGTACACTTAATTTTCGAACAGATGTAAGGTTCGTTTTCTTTTTTCTTTTTTTTTTAATTCCGAAAGAAACTGCTGTCATGGATGGGACATGACGCAAACTAATTACAAACTTATTAAATAATTATTAAAGAACAAAGAAATCGTAAAATAAGTCCCTTTGATCGATTACCAGCAACACTTTTGCGCAACAGTTGTAAATGGGAACAAGTTCATTAACAAATTCATTATTGCTGCTCTTTAACTTCTAATCGCCATCGACAGACTGGAAAAATTCGTTTTCGCTGCCATTCACAGAAGGGCCTCTGTTATATTTTGCCTTTCCGTAGTACAAATCTAGACGTCAGCCTCCTTCATAAATCATCATGCGCTCTTCATAACAATAACGGAGTTAAGGATTAAGCAAATTATTCTGCTGTCAAAGGTATAAGTTGACAATTTTACAAGCAAATTAGGCGCATTCACACCAAAATCAAAATCGATGTCGAATTGGGTTGTTGTTGCGTTGCATGCGAATTGGGTGTGTTCGTTTTTTAAAATTTCAGCTGGATACAAAATTTATCAATGTAACATGGTCTGCTGTAAACTTCGTTTAAAGAGTTAAAAAAATGTATGATTTTGATAGACATTTATGCCAATTGAAGAATGCAAATTGGTGTAAGTACATGAAGTATTTTAGAGCGGTAGTGGCTTCGTGGTGATTTGTTTTTTTGACAAATTAAAAAAAATGGCGAAGATTAAAAAACTTGCCGATGTAAAGTACATATTCGTATGCGAGCGAAATGCGGTCAAGAACAGTAAACTGACATTTTTGGTATTCACGAAGCATTTTATTCATTAATCGCGCTGATTAAACATAAAACTGGGTCTAATCTACTTTTACTAGAAGAATTTAAGACAACATAATACTTCCCGACAATTAAAGCATTCTTGCCGCGAACTGTCAGATTGTCGCAATCCACAAAATATATCGCAGCCCACAAGTCCGTGAATGAAAAATTTCTTCGTAATTAACCTCAATCTATAAATTGCTACTATAGAAACAGCAACTGAGTGTTCATATGAATACAAGGTCAAAATGTACGATTTTTTTCTAATTCGCAGTGCGCAGTTCGCTTCATATCCATTTACATATCCCTAAATCCAAAATTGAAGTCGCCCATTCGCCAGTTGCCATTTTTTTTTTTGCGACTGATTGTTAACGGGAAACCGAGTAAATCGGTTGACTACTTATAAAGGGTGATTTTTTAGCTGGTTTGGTTTTGGCAACACTGGTTTTGACAGCTGACGTGTGTTTAGTACCTTGTGTCACTGTCAAACAGCTTCAGTTTGGTTTGCAATTTAACCATGGATCGTCTTACAAATGAACAACGCTTGCAAATTATTGAATTTTACTATCAAAATTCGTGCTCGGTTCGAAATGTTCATCGCGCGCTGCTTCCATTTTATGATCGGCATTCTCGACCTTCTGAGCAGTCTATTCGGAAGATTGTGACCAAATTTCGCACCAAATTTACTTTGTTGGACATTAAACCACCAACACGTTTACGTACTGTGCGTAGTGAAGAAAATATTGCGGCCGTATCAGCTAGTGTGACAGAAGACCGCGAAATGTCGATTCGGCGCCGTTCCCAGCAGTTAGGCCTTTGTTACAGCACTACGTGGAAAATTTTGCGGAAGGATTTGGGCGTAAAGCCTTTTAAGATACAGCTGGTGCAAGAACTAAAGCCAGCCGACCTACCACAACGCCGAATTTTTGGTGAATGGGCTCTTGGAAAGCTGGCCGAGGATCCGCTTTTTTATCGAAAAATTGTGTTCAGCGATGAGGCTCATTTTTGGTTGAATGGGTACGTAAATAAGCAAAATTGCCGCATTTGGAGTGAAGATCAGCCAGAAGCATTGCAACAGCTACCAATGCATCCCGAAAAAGCCACTGTTTGGTGCGGTTTATGGGCCGGCGGCATTATTGGGCCATATTTCTTCAAAGATGATGCGAATCGCAGCGTTACTGTCAATGGTGAACGCTACCGAGCGATGATAACAAACTTTTTTTTGCCCGAAATGGAAGTTCTTGACTTGCATGATATGTGGTTTCAACAAGACGGTGCCACATGCCACACAGCACGCGAAACAATGGCGCAATTGCGAGGCGAGTTTGGTGAACAGTTAATTTCACGTTTCGGGCCGGTCAATTGGCCGCCTAGATCGTGCGATTTGACACCATTAGATTATTTTTTGTGGGGGTATGCCAAGGCTAATGTGTATAGGGACAAGCCCGCTTCGATTGACGCACTGGAAGCCAACATCCATGCATTCATTCGTGAGATACCGGCCGATATGTGTGCAAGAGTATGCCAAAATTGGACTCAGCGGGTGGGCTACCTGAGACGCAGCCGCGGTCAACATTTGCATGAAATTATCTTTAAACATTAAATTGCAAGGTTCAAACTATCGATTCAAACAAATATTTCATTCATTTTTGTGTTTTTTTTTTAAAAAAAGTTCTAAACCTCTTAAAAAATCACCCTTTACATCTTAACTCAAATATCAAGACTATAGGTTCGTTCGGGTACATTTTTGCAAACGTAAGATTATTAAAAATTTGCTAAGAAACGTACTGAGAAAATTGAAAAAATTAGGAGAGAAATCCATTTCCCCTGTTTTCATTTTTTCGTAATTTTCTACTCGCCGAATTTCGACTCTACTGAAAAATGAAAACTGACAAAAGTTTGACAAGTAAAACTTTATTTATTTTCGTCTTCAACGAACATAAATCAGCGCATTCAAAATAGTAAGTTTTACGTATTTAACCTATAAAAAATGCGATTCCAACTTATTTTGTAGATGCTGCATTTAACGATAATGTCGAAATGAAATTTCTCAAACTTTTTGTAAGAAAACCGATCAGGTACCAACTTCTCTTGAAATTAAAAAAAATCTCTCTCGATTTTTGATATTTGACGTTTTTCATTTTTCTATGCTAAACGAACACGAAAGATCCTTATTTCGACACGAGAATTGCAGAGAGAATTGGCAGAAAGCTTTGACTCATAACGAAAATGAGACACAATCATGGGCATAAATACTCAGGTAGATGGCTTCGTTAAATCTAAAGTAAATTCGGCTCATATTTCAATATTAGTCATACTCCAAGTTAATTAACTGACATTTATACATTTGCGCTATATAATGCTATAACTGTCAGTGGAGTTCGAATAAAAGTAAACGAAGACAAAAAAAGCAAAAGTGCCGTGGAGAACTGAAGTTAAAGTTCAGAATAAAGTAGATTATATCTTAAATTACATTAAACCATAAATAAATGTCATTTTTGATCCGGTGGCTCTTGGAAGCGTTCCCTTTCTGGCATTATGTGTAAGACGAATGGCGATCATTAAAAATGTGCTCGTATTGATCTAGCTAAACGATGTTTAACCAGACCAGTGTATATCCTTAGGAGATACTGTCAAAAATTGTTGTATCAAACTATTCTTGTCAAACGATTTCATAGTAAATTTCACTTTTTAAATAGACTTTTGTAAATTTTGTAAACACATATTTGACATTATTTTATTAAAAGAGTATAATATTTGATTTATCATACATTTTCGTGATAAATATTTACGTGATTTATACGTGTTTAAATTTGAATTACGTATCTGTCATCGCAAATACACACAAAATAAAATCGAACATACAGAAATAAAATCAAACATACCTGTTATTAACTTCAGCACTTTATTCAACAAAAAATAAAAAAAAACTGTCAAAAAAATTATTTCAGTTTCAATTTTCTAATTTTGTTCGTGTTTCGGTGAGTTTTGATATTTTTATTAATTACATACAATCAAAAATTGTTTTATTCTTGGCAGGTACCGCAACAAAACAGAAAAAAAAAAAGAACTATCTGGTCCGAAGTGGACGAATTTTTAATATTGAAAGTTGGACACCTAGTGTCAAAGTTGACAAAAATGTCACACTTATGTCCTTTTCGATTTGGCTTTTAAGATTTTGATCTGAGATTTCAGATTTCTGCTGCCAAATCGAATAATAAATTCCGAATTTTATTGGTTCTTGTGTGTATTGAGTTAGCCGCAAAAAAGTTTTGTTTTCACTTGCACTGGAAATCCATTTGAATTTGATTTGTACACATTTATAATAACTATTTTGGAAATAATTTAATATAAAAAATCGTTTCCATTCTCGAAAAATTAATAATTCAGTTAAAAAAGCAATCCCTTCAACGATAAACATTTCGTAGCCGCCAGCTGTGTGTCATACACATTGGTATTAGTGAAAGTATGTGTGAAATCTGAGAAAAAATCGAGATTTCTTATAGAGTGTCAGATCAAAAAAAAGATTGATTTTTTTGCCAAATCAAACATGAAAAGGAATCTCAATCAAAAAAAAAATCGATTTTTTTCTCAAAAAAATTGATTTTTTTGCCAAATGGAAAACGACATTAAACACGTAAAGTTCAGTGGAGACGCCTTTCGTGATTTATAAATCACTGTGGCTATATCACGTTGGTGGGAACATAGTATTAGGCAACATATTTAATGCGATTTAAAAAAAATTTAGGCAACCAATCATTTTTTCTGCCATATTTTCTTTAAGAAATAATTGTCAATATAGGCGATTTGACAGCTTAACAGGAAAATAACATTTAAATTGATTTTTGGAAACCATTTGGCCGGCTTTTGGTGTGGTTCAAGAGTATAAAACTGACCGATATACAGTAGATTCTACAATTTGTGTCACAAAACATTATGACAAGTGAACAAGTTTCACAATTGTGCACTTCGGTTAATTTTTAGTCTAGACCGCAACAATTCGATCAGTACAAACAAAACAATGACAAGTCAAGCCTAAAGTTTTTAAAAAAAGTTCAAGTTTAACCCCCAACTCCCTTAATTGTCACATCTTCATAGTAACAAATTTTCTCAGTCTGATATAAGATCTCACACTCTCACGTTACGAAAGCATTAGATTAAGATCTCATTAATCTTCAAGTCGTATGCGAAAGATAAAGATGCTGACGCTTTGACAAAGGACTTCCAAATGCATTTGCATTTTGATGCTGTAATATTTTATCATCGCTGAATAACAAATGTGTGAGATGTCACACATTCAAAATCATTCAAGTTAAAATTTTAATATTATAGAATGCGCAAAGGAAAAAACGAAAACTATTAATAACTCACGCAATATTTACAAACAAAACGCGTCCTGTCCTTTTTGTGAACATCCACAGTTAACAGTCCTCTCGAGGAAGACAATGGAAACTCTTTCGTGTCCCAGAAGTGAATCCTTTGCATGAATGCATCCAAATGCACGCATGACGCATATAGCTCCCGCTGCTCACGCATTAACATAAGTGGGACAATTACAAATATTACAACTCAATTCTGTCTTCTCAAGAGGGACAATACAATAACAAATTATCATTTTTCGGACATTAATCATTTGCAGCACTGAAGAGAGCGACAAGACAGGAAAAAAAAAGGCACGCACGAAGCAGCGTAAAAAGAAAAAAAAGGATACTAGCCCCTGGCAGTGTTGTAATGTGCTCAACCCCTTCAATTTCTGTTTGAATTAATATGTTTGGCACCTCTGCAATATTCCAGCATCGCTGATTGCTCCTTTCACTCCTTCAAAGGATCTTATAGCGATTTACATTCGGATTTACAACAGATTCCAAAGAAAGTCTTAAGTGTCACCCCTAGTGCTATTTGAAGGGTTGACAATAAATTACGAAAATACTTCCCGAGGAAGAAAATCAATCGACAGTGGGATTACAAGAGTTAGTTTCTCAAGAGGACAAACGCACTGTTTACCCCTTTTTATGGAAGCCATGTAAACAGGATTGACCGCAATTTGAGACTTCTACTGCATCGAGGATGACCATCTGCCAGGCAGCTTCTGTTGTAGGTCATAAAGATCCTTTAGAGTGAAAGTTATTACTCAAAACAATGGCCCTTTTTTTAGTCCCGAAATGATTCAATTACCAGGAAACAAAGAGGAAGTATGGTCCGCTTGGAAAGGACCAGGACAGGCGGACGGTAAAACTGGAAACTATCTAATTTGCATAAATGAGTAATCGGAGACTTTATAGTTTTTGTTAGGCCCCAAGAGCTGTTTTATAAATTTTCATGTAAAAAGGACACGAAACGGACACTCGATATTTTGAAAAATCACTCGACCGAGGAGATGCGTCAGTAGGAGCAGTGTAGTGAAAAGTTTCTGCAAGCTGTTACTTTTTAACAACGTCAATAGAACAGTCATGTTTTGGGGACTCGAGTTTTTTGCGTCGTATTTTGAGGCGTTCTTCGGGACGTTTCGGGAAGTTTTTTTGGACGTGCTTCGGGGCCTCTTTCGAGCAGTTTTTGGGGAGTCTTTTAGAATTTTTCCTTTTCATTTTTGAGTTTTTTTTGTATATATCAAAAATTTTTGGGAGGGATTTTGGGGCGTTTTTTTTACAATTTTATAGGTGTTTTTCAGAACTTTTCCATAAAACGACATATGGGCGTTTTTCGAGTCCTTTTTCGTGGCGATTTTTAGGCGTTTTTTTAGCATTTCGTGCAGTTTTTGAGACAATTTCCTTTTTGTTTTTGAAACGTTTTTCAGAACCTTTTCTTCAATCGCTTTTGGGACACAAAAGAGTTTCAATTGTCTTCCTTGAGGAGACTGTAAATTGCTGATTTTTTTTACAGCTCGTACTTCGGAGCGTCTTCGACGGAATTTGGGGGTTTTTCAGTGGGTATTTTATGAGTTTTTTCAGGAGTTCCGAGGACGTATTTTGTTTCGTTTTCCGAGGCATTTCAGTCACCGTTTGGATCATTTTTCGGAACATTGCTTTTCTGTGTGTTTTCCGGTGAGTTCCATGAGGTGGTCCTAGTGCGTGTTCGTGGAGTTTTTATGTTGTTTAAGAGCTCGTGTATCCTAGTCTTTTGGAGGCTTTTCCAAGGGGTTTTACGGTCGGTTTCTTTTTTTCTGTTTTCGACGGAATTTGAGGGTTTTTCGGTGAGGTTTTTATGCGTATTTTGTTTCGTTTTCCGAGGCATTTCGATCACCTTTTGGGTAATTTTTCGGAAGGAGTTTTTCTGTACGTTTTTCGGTGAGTTCTTTGAGGCGCTCCAGGGGTGTGTTCAGGGAGCTTTCTTTGGCGTTTTATGGCTCGTGCATCCCACGCTTTTGGAAACCTTTCGTACCCGTTTTTCGGTCGGCTTCTGTTGCACATTTTTGAAATTCAGATTTTTTTTACGTTTTCTGGTCTGATGATGGTTGATGACGATTTTTTAAAGTGTTGTTTTGGCCTTTACCATTTGTCGGAACTAGATTCATGTTTATGCTTATCGTAACAAGTTTAGAAGTATTTACTTAAGATCGATTCAGCAAAACCGCAACCCCGAGACGAACTATAAATTCCTGACATGTGTTCTTCCTCTCTGTTTGTAATTAGCAATGAAATGCAAATTAAATTAAATTAACTTCCAAACTGATGCGCCGAAGCTCATTTTTTCCTGTATTATAATGAACGTCCTCTTGCTTTCACTTCAGTACCTATCTGAATTCCTCTTATGCAAATTCCAACACTACCACCACATGTCGCGCTCGTGCATATTGTTGGGGTACACCATATGCCTGTCGCATCAATCAATCCATAACTACACAACAGAGAACGTGCACCGAAAATCGCATTCTGATGACAATGGTAATTATATCTGAATATTCCTTTGAGTTAGCGCGTGCTCTTTGTGTCCTCATTTTGAACGCCCGCATAAAAACAGTCGTATTCTGCACCACTTCTGCCTTTTGATCGCTCCTCCATATGATTGTGGCGGCACGCATCCTTAAAACACACAAATGCATCCGCCCATCTGTTATCGCAATAAATTCCATAAGTTCTCCGTTTTTGATACCTTTTTCCATTATATCCCCCTCAATTCGAAAATAGCATGACGCCGATGATAGTGCGACGACGACTACTACGGAACAGGAGTTCAAGCCGTACGTATATAAAAGACAACAGCCGGATCGTGGGTGAACGAGACTGATTGTCCTCTGGGTTTTCGGTGTGTTTCTGTTTCTGTGTTTATGCCCTTATCTTTGGTTGTGTGTTGTTGGTAACATGTCAGAACATTCCAACATACCACACGAAGTATCCTCGAAGCGTTCACTTATCGCCCAGCGATCGTGTTAGGTAGTAGGAGTGCCACACAAATACACATCTGCCGCTAATAGGTATTTTTCACAACCCCTAGTGCGCGTTGTGCTATATTTAAGGATTCTATTTTCGAATTTAGCATCCTAGGGAGATGCAGTAGTAGGAATTATTCAGCAATAGGAGTTTGCTAGCTCATCGAACATAAAACATAAAATTTGAAGACGACCATATCATTGCATGCGGAAATGCGTTTTCAGAATCAGAGTACTCCGCATGACTTCCGTATTCAGCGGGGGTCGGGTCGGACCGTCGGAGTAGTGTTGTTTTGTTTGGTTTATACGCTTGGGCGACCGAAAATACAAACTCAATTCATTTAATTATGTAATTGAGATATCCATTCAATGGTTAACTATTGTTGTGTATAGGTTTATGGAGTTTTGTTCGGAATTATTGCCAAATGGCTATTGTTATGGTAGGGCAACGTTTTGAGGGAGGTTTGTTTCGGAGTTAATAGCCTGTAAGACTACCGATTTCAAAATAAATGAATTGATTTTCAAAATGTCACTGGTTTTAATATTTTTATGGCACACCCTGTAGCTTAGTAAAACTATAAAGCCGGATGTTGAAACGTAAGACATCCAAAAGTTTTGAAAATGTTTAGGACAGAAAAAAAGACCAATTAAAAAGGACTCAATCAAACTACCAAATTAGCTACATAAATTCAATCCAACCAAATTAGCAACGCAGTCTGAAACTACCCTTCGCAAGATTTTTCACTAAAGAGTTTTAGCAAAGTTGAGCTAAAAGTTAAGCATCGAAGCGACTTGGGTATCTTTGTTATGGTTAGTCCTACCTGTTAGTGAGTAATCGACACATAGACATCATACTTGATAACTTGTAGGTATGGACACGATGTTCTGATAAATATACAGCAGTGAATCCTCTACCAAATTATAAACTAAACCAACAAATTTTCGCCCAATGCACCCCTTAACATAATTGAATAAGAGTAAAAATACGAAAAGTGTAGGAAGGTACTTACCACTTTGATAAAATCCCTAGCCCTCTTCATATCAATGCAACACCACAACACTGCACTTTATTAAATTTAAAATCTAACTAAAAACGCACTCATATAATGTTTAACAACAATTTGTTCTTAATGCAAGCTCAATCACTTCACGAAAATAGGTCTTTACGTGCACAGTTCACTCAACCATCACCCACATTAAAGCAACTGGCTGCGTTCAATTTACTAGTTTGATACAGCAGCTCTTTTACGTGATTTGTCAGCTTTTTAAGCGCACCAAATTGTTCGCTTGAGTCGTTTGTTGTATGTTGTTAGATAATAATGCATAATGTGAGAGGTAACGCACAAATCTTGTTTACTAAGTACTCAATTGATATTAAGTTAAGAGCAGGTGATTGCCAATTGCAATAGGAAGTTATTAATATTGATTGCCTTTTAGTTGATAGAAAAAGCCATTATGTAGGAACTTTTTTGTCAATCGAGAAAGCCATTGCTTTTTTAAACCAAAAAACAAACACACAACAATTGTTAATCCATGGCAGGCATCCAAGGATAAATAATAGGTTCGTTCGCGTACGCGGTTTGAATCGAACGCAATCGATATAAATCGATCGCAATCGCACAAAATCTAAACACGTACTCATTAAAAATGACAGAAAAAGAGAAAATTAGCAAAATAACAAGTAACGAGCAGTTCCTCTCTTGGCTCAAAACAGCTCAGAGAATCTCAACCGGCAAGTACTGATAAAAATGTCAAATTCGCAAAATAGACAGGAAAAAAACTCAAAATCCGTTTTAAAAATCAATTGTACACAAAAATAATAAAATATCTGAACATAAAGAAAATTCGGTGATGGTCGAATGTTCTCCTAGAACGTTTCATATGTTGCAAAAAGGTAAGTTATAAATTTATTTGTGATATGGATTAGATTTCAAAGATGTAAGTATATTTTCAGCTTTCTGAGAGAGTTCGGCTCAATTTTTAGAGTTTGACAGATTTTAAGTGTTTGGCTCGAGAAAGTACGCGAATGGACCTAATATTGTGTGTGGTTTTGCTTAAAATAAACCAATGGGAACCAAGTTCTGCATAATTTGTTCTGACTTAAACTATTCTATCTAGCTATTTTCTTAAGCTTTCCTCCACTTAATTCTCGCATCGATAAGTCCAAATAACAAAGAATCCAACCAATAAGTATGTTACAATATTTTAAAACTTGGACTTTGGAGAGTTAATTTGTGTTGCACTGGCAGTTTAGTTTTGCTGTAACTGTTACATTTCCCAACTTCGTTAAAAAGGAAAATGAATCGTCAATTGGTATGTAGTTTAACGGAACTGATCCTTTCATTTGACTCAAAAACAAGTCTAACGCAGATAAATGGTTGTTAGAAACTAGGTCCAAAATAACTATTTCTGACAGTTTTCGGTGTCAAAATATTATCATTCAGTGTCGTACTAATTGGATCAAGTTGGAAGGAGTGTAATCAGGAAATAAGTGCGAATAGAAGCGCAATTACCATTTGCGGTTTTTTAAATTAACTGCTGTCAATTTTGCATAAAAATTGGTCTTGGTGCAATGCTGTTGTTTTTCTATTAATCAATGTTGTTGGTTATTTGATCTTTTTTTTGCTTAATTGCTCTAATTCACGAGATTTATATCCCAAAACCATTCATACGAACTCGGATCTTATGTCTCATTTTAAACAATTTAAATTACGATTTTCGGTCGAACTACTTGTCAGGACTTTTGATAGAGCTTTATAAATACATATTTGACGTTTACTACCTAGAGTTTCGGATAAGAAATCTACCTAATGCGATTCTTCGTGACACTTCAATGCTGGTCTATTCGAAGGTGAATCTCTTGCAATCATTCATGAAAAAACAAACTTCCTTCCAATTTTCAAATAGAAGCCAATGCTGGAAAGTCTTTTGAATATCAACTTTTTTTTTGTGGTAATTTGTACCGAATGTTAAAAAAAAACCGTTTGACAGTTTCAACGCCGTTGAACAAGACTAAAAAATGTTTAGCAAAAAAAAACCGTTACTTTGGTTTAAATATACACTATCAAATGGTTTGTGTCGATAATTACACAAAATTCCCAATCAGCTGACGCCACATACAACCTCTACCGACGCCAGCGCCAATGTTTCCCACATTCCAACAAACCATCTCTCTCCTTCACTCCCACACAGGAAATAGTTGAAAAACCATCCACTTGTCTCATCGTTCTACCAAGCGCAACAACAAAAACAAAAAGAAGACAGCTTCATGCGTGCATGTACCTCAACTCGAGCGAGTGCGAGTGTTGCTGCTGTCTGGCTGCCTGCAAGCAAAGGAACGAAACCGAATTTCTCATATTCATCCTAGTTACTATGGCGTTTGTTACGTGGTGTCTCTACTTGTGATTTATTTTTTTTATTTCTTAATTTCCACTTACAAATACCGCCAAACAATTAATTTAAACGCATTTAAAATAAAGTGAACACATTTTCCACCCGCTAATTGCTAAAATTCCACCAGAAATTCAACTTTCAAGTGCCCAAATCGATTGTGAAAAAAATCCAGAACAGACCTGCTCTTCCCATTTTGACGGGAAAAAAAGTTTTTATTTGCTCGGTAGCTCCTGTTTTAACGCATACAATTTTATCGTGAGTGAGACAAGGAGCACAGTTGCTCACAATTTCAGAACCAGAAAAAAACGCACAAAATCTTTTTTTTTTCGTTTTGTTCTCCTTATTTTGGTTTGATTTGAATTTTGATATTATTTTCGTCAAATAAAAGAAAAGCGAAATACTGTGAACTAGGAGGGGACTACAAAACAAGAAAATCCCGAAAAGGAGAAATATTCCAAAAAGAAGAGCGAGAAAGAGAAGAAAAGAAGCACTTTTGCTTTTAACACATTCTCGCACACACGCATAGCCGAATTCGTTCGTTTCGTCGCCGCGGTGCCAACGAGAGCTGAAAAGAAAAAAAAATATTTGTTCAATTATTTTCGCGATTTTTGTAATAAATATTTTCGTTTGCCAATATTTTTGTTCGTCGCGGTTTGGTGTGTGATAATAAGCTCAAAATAAATTTTGGAGCATATTTTTTTTGTTCGTTTCAATTGAGAGAAAGAAGGAGCAGGCAGCGCAGTGTGTGAACTGTGAAGAAATCAAGAAGAAATGGAAGCAATCGCGAAGCATGATTTCTCAGCGACAGCCGATGACGAGCTTAGCTTTCGCAAAAGCCAAACTTTAAAGGTATGTTTGCATGACTCATTCGATGGGATTTTGTTATTATTTTTTTAAAAAAAAGTTTCCAATCTAGATTCGCATCGTGTTTGTCTAGTTTTAAAATAAATATCTATTGTATTCTGTGGTTGATTTCTGTATTGAAAACAAAGTGTGACGAACCGAAAGGAGAAAAAGGTGGTGGCTGTGTTTCTTCTTTGTCTATTCTCCTCCTTGTTGCTGGCGCTGGTGCATTGCCCACCACCACCCAGTGCAAACCACTGCCTTCGCCGCCGGGGTCAATAGCAATTGTGTGGGGGGAGTGACGAGAGTGGAAAAGGATTTCACCGGCAAGCGGCTAATAACAGTCATAACATTGGCATTGCGATTGCCAGTTTATCGCAAGCGGAAAGAATGCAAGAACTTGAGTGAGCGAGGGTTTTGCATTTGCGGAGAAATGGTAGGCGAAGCATTGTCGGTGTAGGAATATGGAGGTGAACAAGGGTGGATATTAAGCATTTAGATCCCTCGGGGATTTGTTGATTATTTTATTTTATTTCTTCAACTCTTACCTGCGTATCTATGTACAGAGTGCTTTTGCGAAATTAAAAACTTTAAGTCTGCTGCTAGGGAGATAAATAGACGGTTGTCCTGATTGAAACTGCTCATAGACCAAGGCCAACAGATTTGGACTTTTGTACCGGTGGGTAGTGAGCAACAACTTTCAAACATAAACTTCGCGAAAATGTAGCCAATTGGTACTTAGTTTGGTACTTTCTTGCGGTTCTCAATCCATTTACACATCAAATTCAGTTAAATACATCCGATCAGACAGACAAATGGTAGAAGAAGAGCAAAAAGCAAGGTGTAACACTTTGTTGTTAAGAGGTGCCTTCTTTACTGCTTTAGAGGAGTTACAAATTGTCTCCTCCCGCGGATTACTGCTCTTAGTCCTTGTCCACAGAGAGTCAAAATTCCAATTTTTTGAGTTAGTTTAGGTAATGAGGGAAGAAGTGCAGTCCGTGATATGAGTGTTCTGGCCCTTTTCTTTTGTGATCTCATTTGTGTGGTCGTGGTTGTGAAACAAATTCAAAGTTAAATGAAAAACATTGGCGAAACGATTTACCTTGTCTTGGAGTTGGTTTGTGATGGGGGCTAACCTGTTCTCTTTACAAATCAAACTGTATTCGTACCTATCACTGATAAATTGTATTAATTAGATATATAATGTTTATTCACAGAGTTACTTGAAATGTTGTAAGTTGTAGTAGTCTGCAGATAATGTCTCCTGGACGAAAGTTCAGAAGTTTAAGAAAAGTGATGTTCTCCCAGTTGTCAAGTGTACTGATAAGATCCTCTTAGTAGGGAGCGGGCGACTAGTGCCAGCAGTCGACCTCAATCTCTCTGCGCATGCTGTCAAGTGATTAAATGAATGTTTCTGGACAGACCTCCATATATTTTGCCATTATTGGAAGCCTGGTCTAGCCTGACCTTTGTGGAGAATGAGGAGCTGCTTCGGGCTGAAGTACCGCTTAACTGATCCTGAGGAAATTGATCTTACTTTGGATAAATTAAATAAATAAATAGTTGGCACAACAGGTCCGTAGAGACCGTAGGTCTAGCTTTTCACAACCATTCGTTTTGTGTGAGTTATTCTTTCATGACAGTTCAGACCTTTTGGATGGATTTGTTGGTCGTTTGTTATTCGGTTCCTTGTAAAAGTGAGGAGCTGTAACTTCTGTCCTCTCTGCATTAAATACCACCAAGTTCAAGTCCACAAGCCTATCGAAATGTCTATATCTACCTCCTGACAGATCGTTATTGGAATTGCCACTTTTTCTAGTTTTAAATGTCACGTCTATTGATTACAATAGTGGGATATAGGATGCTCAAAGGGAACCTCCATTACTCTCAATCTACAGCCGCAAACCCTTTATATAAGCGGCAAATCCCATACGGGTAGTGAAGTCATGTTGGACTTGATCTAACCATCCCACTGCCACTGATGTCCACGCTCAGGCATACGCTTATGTACTCATCGTGCTCTCTGTTGGCTGTTACGCAAAAGTGTGGCTGGCAGTCCATAAAAGGCCCTAGTAGTGCTCTGTGCGAGAACCGATTGAAATCAATTCACAATTTCTTCGATTACGTACGTCCATAAGTGGGTTAGACCCATGGACTCAATAAGAATTAATTAACACTGACAAATACATACATGTGGTGTGATCACCAGCAGCCCAATTCCTTCTGTTACTGTTACAAATCTAAGACTACTTCCTACCTAACCTATCACATGATATTCTACAAAAGCATCTTTGTGATCCACTGGCGTTAGCTGCCAATGACGTTTGTTTTCTTTTTCTTTCAATTATGCGAACAAACATTTGCGTTGACTTTGACAGCCGCTTGACCGCAAATGCGTTCGTGTGTATTATTATCACCGCCGATGTCTATGTCGTCATGATGATTATGGTTTTTCTTGAAATTCGCCCATTAGCTATATCGTTCGTGTGATGTTTGTCCCCACAAAGAAATCTTCTGTTGTCTCGATGGCTTACGTCACTTGCCGAATGGTAACACCTTGGACAAGTAAACTAAACTTTAATAAGGTGATACAAAACCCAATGACAACGACAATTTTTGCCGCGCTGCCTTTATAAACTTATTAGCATATCTTTGTTTCTACGCTGAGCTCATCCTAATGTTTTGTGTCAGGACATTACTCGTATGTGTGCTTCCCAAGCCTTTTTCTCTTTTGAATAATGACTTAATGCTTGCGGCGCCCAACCTGTGTCTATTAAAACACTGTTCTAAATATAAACTTTATATTTTGCACTCTCCCATCTTCTTATAGATTAGTTAAATAGAAGAGAAAAAAAGAACGCCCGGTATTCTTGTAAACAAGTAAACATTTTATTAGATTAAATTTTGTCTTTCTCGAAAATTCTTCAAATTCATTCAACTCTGCTCGCAATCAGTGACCTTTGAAGCCCAACCGATACATCAACCTGATTAAATAATATTGAATTTAAATACTTAATCGATAAATCCACAAGGCTTATGCATATATCTGCTTTCCAATAAGTGACTGCATATTACCTAACAACACTTTGATACCTGAGATACCTCCACAGTCTCAGTAGCAGCGCAGCAGTAATAATAATTAACCACAAGACTTGTCGTCGGCGCTGACAAACTAAAAGGAGCGGAGACAAGAAAAAAGAAAACCAAAACAAACTGGTTTCATTGAGAAAAATCAAAGAAAACACTTATGATTATTGCCCTCGGTCGGCCCACAACCTCCCCCCACCAACCGCCTGCAATGGTGGATTGGATGGTGTATGTCCGCTGGCCACTTGTCGGACAAGATAATTTCGCTTCGAAATATTTTTATCTGGTTCTCGTTGGTTGTTTGTGTCTCTGCTTCTATTTATACTTATTTTGTGTAATTAAAAATAAATAACAACGATGACGAGAGGCAGCGAAAGGGAATCGGTATTTTATTTTATTTTACGGCCGGCCAGTTTCTGACCCAGTTATCTCATTAATGGTGCTCCATTTGGGTAAACGACCTTTTTTTCCGATCATGACCAGCGCTCTCTGTTATCGCGCGTTATTCTAGATTACAATATGCATGGCCGGCCGCATCGTAATGGTTGTTGGAAAATTCAATCAAACAATTTCAATTATGATTGGAATTTAATTGATTTCTGGTAAATTGATAGGGCTAGCGAGTGGAGCTTATCGGGGCGGCGGCGATTAGGTAATATCGACATAGGCGATATTCAAGAACCATCATTTGGATGCACGGGGGTTTTCCCCCGTTCCTTAAAGAGTAAAGCAGTCAATTAAACCGAACACCGCTGTTTGTTGTCTCTTTCGATCGGATGCTTTGTATATGTGCACTACGACTCCAAAACTGGTTGATTGCACAATAAGGGACGGCCTACTTCCTTTTTATGTGGTATTTTGTTTTTAGAAGAAGGAGCTTACAAGTTCAGCATACCACAACAGCGCCTAAGATGCGTAGCCAAATATGAATGTCAGAAATGTCTCAGAAATGATTATGCTTTTGCAAAAGCGTGAACAACGATGGATGAGACAGACGCCCTTTATGCCGGATATACACTACGGTCGCGACGCATCAATTTTGGATTAAACGTATCCCACTTTACTGTACGAGGTTCTTAACTCAATTCTGTCCAACGAACGCTACAAAAATGAAGGACATTGCTCAACAAGTGTTTGACAGCCGCTGGGTACGAGCTTTGGACATAGTTGTGCTACGATTTAAAAACAACATGCTGCACATTGGCTTCTCGAAGCGTTGCTCAACGATTTGAATTTTTCATCGGCGCGAGTTGAACCAGGGTGAGTTGAAGCACGGTATTGACGACCTCATTTTGGTTTCTCCCTCGTATAAACTAGATCGGTTTTTCTGCAACATGGAAAGTCAGCTTATCAGCTAGTCAGCAATAGAAGCTCTTAAGATCCAAGACGGATTCAAGCCACCACTCATAGATTAGGTCTCCATGAACCGACTGGTAGTACAGCGACATTATCAGCATAAACCTACATTCAAAACACAGAAGCGTTTATCACCGTCATCAGCACAATGCACCTTAGCAGCGAAGACAGATCGTCCGACACGCTTAACAATTTGTAACCGACATTGACTTCTTTTACACCCATCCAGTTTTCTCAGATCTTAGGCGTAGATCGAGCCGAATCAATAAGTTTACTTTTTGATCTGGCCGAAGAACTTTGATGACTATAAAGCGATGTCGACGATTACTGTGCCACCTGGGTCTTATAGAAGTCAATTCACCAACCCAAATTTTGCGTTCAGGGAAAACGCGTGAGGCAAATGAGGTAGAGGAAAACTCCGTCGTAGGTGCTAGAATCTATTGGAGGAAGAGATCAACCAACTTGGTGCACTTGTATAGCTGGTGACCATAGTGAACACTGTTGGGCGTCCCAGTCAGTTGTGGTTGTGTTGAACCATGTAACCACCTAAGGTAGAGAAATTTGAATAGATCGAATGAAATACAGTAGTATATTCAATTTTAAATCACCACAAGCTGACCCTCCAACATAATAATCTGCAGCCTTTTACCATTTTTTTTTTCAAAATTGCATCTCTACTAACTCTCTACAGGGGATTCCCCCATGAACGTAACTTGTTGAATCCAGGCTATTAAATCTTACACAATGCGTAGAGATGTATAATTAACAATTTGCATCGACTTTCCGGGAATAATACGTCAATTATCGATGAATCATCGTAGGTCAAATCGTTGCCATGATTCATGATTGACTAAACATGGTTCAGTGAAAAGGTACAGCATATGAGACGAAAAAAATGCCACAAGAATGAATTTAATCGCAATCAGTAAGGGGCTTATGTGATGCCAATTACACGAGTCTCGGACAAACAAGTGACTCATTTGTTATTATCAATCATGTGAAAACAAAATCGTTCTTTAAGGAAATGTCCAGAATGATACAGAGTTCTCTTGCAACAAGTAATGTAATTCTTAAGTGTCCCCTTGCATCAGCAACTGGTGTTTGTGAATCACAAACGACCTCGCCCTAAAAAGTGCTATACGGTTAGTGTGCGAATTAGGTATGCATTTGTAGGCTCTTTTGTCTTTACTGATTTCTGTTATGTGATTTTATTTAATTGACTTTATAATGGGATAGGCTATGTTACGGCAACCTAGAATAGATTTCGTACCGTTTGTGAAGAAGAAATGGTCGGAATGCTTAGGCGGTTGGCGATAAGACATAGATGGCTACTTTTATTTAAGTAAGCGATTGCTCCGTCCTATAATCTAAGAGAGCAGCAGCGATTTCATTCTAAAATAATCATCTATTTATTTTCCCGTGGCCTGGAAAAGTTAAAAAAGTCATGGAAGCAATGAAGAATTTTTGAGTGTAGGTCACTTGCAATGTTCAATGATTACATTAGATCACTCCACAAAGTATCGATATTGTTGTTTATCGTGGAATTCCAAATATTTTCAGCAACGTTCCTTAAATAGTAACACATGTGATGAAGATCGCATGAGAATCAACTTAATGACAGTCCAAAAGCTATCCAGGCATGAGGCATTTGTGAATTCATTGCACGCCTTGTTAGTTGTATCTGTTTCCATATACAGGGTGGGCCAAATACAAGTTTTTTTTTAAAAAAAGCAATAAAGTGAACAAAATTAAATTTGTTCCATGTAATATGACTTTATAAGTAAGAGCAAACATTCCCATTAATTATGGAACACAACGTCGTTCAACTGGCTGCCTCGCTTGGCTTCGTAGTAGCGCATTCCGTCACTCCAAATTTGCAATACCTTGTTGATGGTTTCGGGCTGTAGCACACACTTGGATGATATTGACCTTTAGTGCTTGAATCGTTTCCGGATTCTTGTCAAAATAACGGTCCTTCACGGTTCCCCACAGAAAAAAGGTCCAAAGGGGTCAAATCACGGCCAATTGACATCGCCAAGACGTCTGATAACACGTTTTGGGAATTTGGTGCGCAAAAGATCGATTGTGGCATGGGCTGTGTGGCATGGCGCGCTATCCTGCGTGAACCAGAGGTCGTCCAAATTCATGTTTTCAATTTCAGAAAAAAAAAAGTCGATTAACATGGCTCTGTAACGCCCACCGTTGACGGAAACGTTGTTCCCAGCCTCATTTTCGAAGAAAAATGGTCCAATGATGCCACCACTCCACAATCCGCACCAAAATAGCTACAGCAGCCACATTCTCGTCTGTGCGCACAGTACGATGACGGGGACCATGGATGTTGTCCACTAGCATACCAGTCTCACGAACTTCTTGCACAAACTCAAGTACAGCGGGCGCTTCATTTCGGTCCAAAAAACGCACTGTTTGGGCTACACAGAACTCACTTTGGATATAAGTTTTCCATATTTCCCAAGGTGTTTCAAGCATAAAGCCACTCATTTCGTTCCGCGGAGGTATGATACTGACTTTCTGTCGAGATTTCGAGCGGGAAACAGCTGTCAGTGTCAAAACAACCTATGATTTAAAAAGAAACCACTAGAAACCCCAAGTTGTGATTTATCCTTTACTACCTTCTCTCTGGTGTAATATCCGAAAACGAGTTTGTTTACCATGTGTGTATCTTCTTTCACTTGATTACGTACAATTTTGTAAGCCAATAGACCGAATTTAATTTGCTAAACTGCTTCTCAACTTGGTTGCTACTAGCAAATGCAAATTTCCACTTGATTCGCCTTATCCAGAGGCCTGATAGACCCAACCTTCAGATACAGAGACATACATAGTATACCGAATCATGTCATCGATCCTCCCACACCAATTATCTCGAAATGGAGATTCAGGCACAATTTTCCGAATCCAATACCTACACGATATTGACGTTTCTTATTTTCTTATCAAAAATAATATAACTATGCCATTGCTGTAGAAGCCAATACCAGATGTCTGTCCAAATCAAATCTATTTGTTTTCTCCTGCTCTAACCTTCCTTTTGCCATTCCCAAAAACCCTGAACACTGTGCTACGACTACAGATAAAATATTGACAATGGTTATCACTTCAAATGGAACGACCACAACGACGACAATGACGACCATGAGAGCCACATGCTAAAGAGCACTGAAAATAAAATACCGAAATCTATGTTTGTGCACAGCACACATTCAAATTGAAATATTTTCCATAAATATTTATGCAATAAAAAAAAAAACAACAAGAAAGCATTCACACAAACCGAAGAGTAATAAACAATAACGCTGACCAACGTCGGAGCAACACACACCTATTGCTTTTATTTTAGCAAATTGTTTTTGGTGTCGGTTTTTTTATTTATGCATATTTGGTTTGCAATTTGTGCGGCTAACTACATATTCGTGGAAAATGCGGTATTTTTCACAACTGACGAATAGAAAGGTATGGCATGGGAAAACATTACTATCGTGATTGAATGAGGAACGAACGTGTCACTTATTGGAATGGCCTATCGCGGTTGTTCAAATGAATTCATAAGCTGGGCATGGTGCAACAGATAGTGTCTTCATGGGAATACCGCATATAGATCACAAAGCGTGTACGAAGTACAAATAATGCGAGTGTGAGGCAAGGAAACTGGACAAATGGACTATTGGGCTTGTCTACGACTACCTCGTAAAATGTATTCGACATTTATAGTGCTCTGCAGAGGGCGATATTATCTAGATGACTGTTACATTATGTCGAAGAAATTCGACGCAGAATTAATGGGCGCAAGGCGGGTCGTGCATTCCTTTGAACCTGTGTTAGAAATGTTATAAACGAATATACGTAACGAAATGACATTTTCTCCAAAATGAATAGTTTTTAAGAGGTAGGTAGGGCCCTTCCCAGGTGTCGGACATGATGATGGACTCCAGAGTTTTAAGCTTTCGGCAAGCGAAACCGCCCATCCCAAACTTGTTGTTTATAACTTTGACATTTCGTTACGTAGCTGTGTCTCCAATGGCCTGCGAATAGCAACAGCCTTGAAAGAGATGTCTCATGTTAGGCCAAGCTGAAAATTTCTGATTGAAAAGGTAAGAATTCTCAATTTTAAACAATTTTCTACTAGACTGAAGGTAGGTTATACCTAAGGCCCCTTTCACACTTATTCTATTCGATATGTTACGGCCCATTTTCGGTACTCGTTAACCTTTTCGCACACACGCAGTTCATATCAGACTTGTGTTTGCCCTCTTCTCGCACTAATAATCAGGCCATTGTTTCTTTATAAGAGTTTGAAGTATTTGTGCCGGCAAAACAAAGTGTAAACCGAAACAGAACCGTGGTAGAACGACGAATGTGGGAACGCCACGTTGACTTTGAGTGACCTAGACCCGGAATGCATTCCAAGTTTAACTATTTTACCTTTTTTATTTTGTTACTCTTTAAACGTGGGACAGTTTTTATTGTAGACGTCAGAGATAAAATTCAACGAAACGTATTTGGTCTCAACAGCAAGAATTTATGACAGCCGTTGACAGCGAAACTAACCACACTTTTGTCTGTTGCTCATTTAATAAGATTGGGGACATTCAAATAGATATCTAGTGTAGTTAGTCTGGCAGCTGGTTGGCTTGATGATTGGCCCAGATCGGTCAGATGAACAGCTTGTTCAGTTGACTTTTATGGAGGGGTAGTCGACGAATCTAGTCAATAAATTCGTGACTGAGTACTAAGTTGACAGTTCGCATATGTGGTTGACGTAGGAAAAGTGACGTTACCGATCACATTAGTTTTTGCATTCAGGTTACATTATATTTCAGACCAATCTGGTTAACTTGAATAGCTACATCGACCTAGCCAAAAGCGTGAAGGTCCAACGACTGAGGTGGCTGGGTCATGTAGAGCGAATGGACACGAATGCTAAGACCCGGAAGCCGGAAGATCTTTGAATCCACACCCGAGGGACGGCGCAGTAGAGGCAAATCGCGACTAAGATGGCGCATCTGTTCGATTAGATGTAAGCAATTTATAGATGTAAGCAATTTATATGATGATGATGAATTAAATTCTCATGCACTTGAATGTGATATTCTTGACAATCATAAGTATTTATTGATCAGAAATGTGATTGAAATATACGCTAAAGTGAAAAACAACATAAAAAACTAATTCGCAATAAATATACGAAAATTGTGCAATTTATGGGACAGTGAGAAACGATTTTTTATTAAAATTTTGTTGGTTCCATCTATTACCTATTAATTATTTAAACTAGCACAATTTCGAGATTACATCTATTGTAAACAATGCCGCAACAATTTGAACTTCAACCGTTTCACTTGGCAAAACCACTCACGCCCAATAGGTGGCTCTAGCATTCTATGGAGAAATCCAAGATGGTTGTCATTTTGTTTCATTTATTTTTCGCAATCAGTAATGCCCTATCATTCGACCGGACACAATTTTCGGTACTTTTTATTGTACGCTTTCCTTTTTTTTCTAATGTTTCACGATTGATATCTGAGCGAATTAATGTCGCAATAAGATCTCTTTCAATAAATAGAACACAGTTCATTAAAACGCTTTGATTTATTCGTAGGCTGATGATGCAAATTAAAGCTTATTGGTAGTCTAAAAATCGCATTCGAATCATAAGCAAGTGAGTATTTTTGAAAGAAATAATAGCCCGATAATTCATTTCCGTTTGAAGTACAATAATTTGCCAAGCAACGAAACAGTAACTGCGAAAGTATATGGAAGTGTGAAAATAAATATAATTTCAATTGAAAGCCGTGGACATTCTTCTACACAAAAGCTTTCATGTGTTCTCTATAAATTCACACCAAATAAAACAGAATTCTGTATATCTTGAATTCGCACATACTAACTGGTAGTCCTCCAGAAGTTCCTAAATTTATTATTTCGCGTGGATATTGCTGAATGCAGACAATTTTTGTATATCTATATTTTCCGTGAAGTCAACCTTTTCGCACCAACCATTTATTAGAGCTTCTCATTTTCGGGGGAACAAGCTTTTTTTCGGAGAATTTTTGGTTGCAGCCAAATATCTACCTGAGCCGCCTAGGCTACTGAGAATTGTACAAAAAAGTAGGTACTCAGGTATGAGCTGTTAGATATTTTATTCTCTTTGCGAAGACTCTTCAAAAGTATTGGAAAGATCCCAAACTTATATCGAATTTATTTTTTACCAAGCATTCGTTATTTGCAAACTATTGAAAAAGGAAAACCAATCAAAAAGCAAGCACAAGTTAAACAAGATTAAGCAGAGAAAAGCATTAACCATTTCATTTAATCAAAATATTCGAAATATATATTTCAAGTGTTTAAAAATAAAACAAAAACTCAATATTTTTCAATTTTGTGTATAAATTTGTGTTTGCTAGACAAAATCCACTTGCATTGTTGAATTCCAACGAATAAAATCAGAAAACATTTACAATTTACTAAAATAAGTTTATTAGCTGTTTTTTATTATCAGCGTGATCATAAAATAAAACAAAACGGATCATTGAAAAGTTTAATTTTGGAATTGTGGCAACAGTTGCTTTCAAAAACAAAACAGATAATACAGGGTATTTCAAACTTCATATTGCCACCAGCCATATTGCAAATATTCTTCTCAACGTGAAATTTGAATCAAATTTGCATAATTTTTCTTTTCAAATATATTTTTGTGAAACAAATTTAGTATTTTATGTTAAAATATGCAACACATGAACAATATTTTGCTGCTACCGCTTGAGTTTTTCTTGGGATATTAAGGTGTGTCCAGACCACCGAAACATTTCAGAAATGTTTTTTAATTTTTCTGAAGCAAATCGGACACATTTAATAAACACTTATAAAAGATTTCTGAAATTTATTTATTAAATGTTTATGAAATGTTTCAACTTTATCCTGTTTTGCACTAGAAGAAAATAATTTGGTGGGATTATTAGCAGCGAGCAAAGTTTTTATTTTTGTAATTTTTTTCTCGGACACGCGATTTAATTCAAATAATCGTATTAAATGAATAACTTTCTTAATAGGTATTCAAAGCTTTTCTGGACATTTTTATTTTATTTAAAAACAAATAATAATCGAAAAAAGCGCTCACTTTCGGCAGGGATACTTGTAAAACAAAAATTATTTCCCATCACGATTGGGTAACTGTGAAACATTTCATAAATGTTTTTTTGGTGTCCAGATCCAAACCAGCAAAACATTGCAAAACATTTCATAAAAATTGTTTTGTTTAATAAGGTTTTAGAAATAAATATCGAACAAGTAGGTATTTAATTCTTTATCAAATGTCTGGCTGGTCTGGACATACCTTTATAGAACGAGAAAAAACGAAATAACTGAATACGGACAGGGAGTTCATTCGAATGCGAAAAAAATCAATTGATTTTTTGTGTTCCATTTTTTAGTCTGGCAACGTGATTGTGTGGCTATCGTTTACAGGCACACCAACATTTAAAAATAAAACAAGCCACCTAGTGGGAAATAGTAGAAATAATTTTCAGATCATGATTCGTGATTTCGATGAGAAGCAGGATCATGTGCTGTTGTTGTAGGTGCATGTAAATCGATGATCTATGTGGATCATAGCTGATAATAAAAAACAGCTGTTATTATAAACGCTTAGGCTGAACAACAGGGTATTTAAATTCGCCCCTATTACGAAATTCCATACCGCCATTTTGGGTGGTTGGGCAACACTCCTCTTGAAAATGACATTTAGGGAAGATTTATTTAAGTTTTGCCCGAGATAAACATGGTATTCTGGCAACTATATTTGTTTATTGGTAAAGGGATTTTCGAAAGTGTGGAGTCTGCGTAAACTGACAGACTAAAGTTGAGTATTGGTAAGGCCGAAAGTCATTTAACCCAAACCCAGAAGAACAACGCAGTCGAGAAAGAACTCGCACTAGATGACGCGCACAAGTGAAAGTGAACCTCAACCGACTTAAAGTGAGCACAACTGGAAGCGGTTAACCAAAGCCCGCACCAACTGAAGAGGCTTATTCGTTGAGAACCAAGCTCACCCCACCTTAGCAAGCAAGCAACTTTGACAATTCATCGATTTTGTGTGTCCCTTCATAAGGACAGCACATACTTGGTTTTACCCTCGTTTCTGTACGGAATTTGTTGCGCTGACAACATCTCCCTTGCATTGAGTTAAACGGTCGCACATTCTTCGAAGAGATACATCTTTCAATTTGTTCGATCGCACACTTCTGGTGCCCTGCTTCCCTCCGACATGTTTTTTTTAGGGCCAGGAATGCATCACATCAACCTGATAGGGGAGCAGACTTCATACTTCCTTTCTTCTCCCTTGGATATGCATTAAGTTAAACATAGTGTTTTATGCATTTTTCTATCTCTAGTGTGTTTTGCTCCAAAACATAATTAATAGGTTGTCCTCGCTGTGCAATTTACGACCGTCTTTTTATAGTTACATGTGCCTGTGTCTGATCTAAGAAGCGTATTTTTAGAACAGAAACGACAACTCATAATACAAAAACTGCACTAAAAGGATATTCACCGTTGCTCTTGTCTTATTCGACGTATCTAAGACTCAAAATATGTAACTGGATAAATGTTCAACTTTGCAAATGTCTCCATCAGTAGATAGGTAGGTGGTTGTCCTATCGTGCCTCGCGTGTTGCACTCACTATTACAAAGAATGCGTTTCCTAGTTGAAAAGTAACCTAAGTATAGACAACTATTTGCTTTTGCAGAGTACATTTGTCTTAACCAAAATTTCGTGGATATAAGCTTCTTTAACTACTACTAGTTGTTTGCTTTTGAAAATTCAATTGTCAGCCTTTGTGTTTTCAAACTTAAGGCGTCAACGTACTCGTATCCCACTTCAACAATTGACAAAGAGCCACAACTTAAGCCGATCATATGCAATAAATAGCAATTCATCTAATCCCGTTGTTGGGATTAGATATTGCTACGTGTAATTTTGCCCATTTACTTTCTCCTTCGCAAAAAAAGAAAAAGAAAAGAAGAAGCAAGAAAAAGCCATATGAAAGTAAATTTTCTTCCAAAAATAATCAAAAAAAAAACGCAACTTGTCTCCCACTGTGGGTGGGCGATTGTTGTTGACAGACAGCGGGGACATGCCATCGAAATCGAATGGAGGAAATGTATGTTTCTTCTTCGTATGTAACAAATAAAACGTGTAAATCTTTGACCTACGAATCGCTCATCGAGGAGAGACCTTCAAGAAAATGTTCCCATTTGCTGTCGCACAATAATATTGTTTATCCGGATATCTATTTTTGCGCGCACTATTCAGCGACTATTTATTATTTATCTGGACTTATTTGTTTTCCATCTCGCTCAGTAGTCTGTATCTTTTCTTTTAGATATTAAACATGGAAGATGACTCGAATTGGTATCGTGCGGAGTTGGATGGCAAAGAAGGTCTAATACCCAGTAACTATATTGAAATGAAAAATCACGAGTAAGGGGACGCAACAAATCGCTCTCGTTCTCTATCGAATTTAATTGAATTTCGCTTCTCTCTTTCTCCCCCCAGTTGGTATTATGGACGAATAACGAGAGCAGATGCAGAGAAATTGCTGTCTAACAAACATGAAGGCGCTTTTCTTATCCGAATTAGTGAATCAAGTCCCGGAGATTTTTCATTATCTGTGAAGTAAGTTTGATTAAGCTGTTGTTGTGACCAGAAGTAATGGAATGTTGTTTTGTTTTCTTTATCCCCATCTCAGATGTCCCGATGGTGTGCAGCATTTTAAAGTCTTACGCGACGCACAAGGTAAATTCTTCCTGTGGGTGGTTAAATTCAATTCACTAAATGAGCTAGTTGAATACCATCGATCGGCATCGGTGTCACGATCACAAGATGTTAAATTGAGAGATATGATCCCAGAAGAGGTAAGTACGAGTAAACCGTAAACATGTTATGTGTGTATGCTAATGAGTTGGAGCGACAAAATGTACAAGCAATTGTATTGTTAATGATCGATTAAAGAGATCTTAGAAATGCATTATGGATGCGACGAGGAACAAACTCCAACGTCTGTTTGAGGTGTATATTAGTTTATTTGGCGGGTTTCTGCAATGACAGTAATTGTTTGAGTTGGTAATTTGCTGGTAGCTGTAATCACCACTAAAAAAGGAGGTAACATCTGTGAGCGAAGTAGGCCGCAACGATTAGAAAAGGTCTATCGGTGCAAATTGATTGGCAGGCAGGTATTTTGTAGCAGAAGACGTCTTAAACACAACTTTCTGATCTTGACACACTTAACAGGAAAACAGATTGCCATTTTATGTGATAGGCAACTGTAGCTGCTTTTTGGGTTGCTGTTATTTCATATCAGAACAGAGCTGTCAAAAATGATTTTTTTTAGCTCAGGCACAACATAGCTCCGAATTTGGAGTCCCCTTTTTGTTATAAAAATATTCAGATCACACTCTATGAGCTCAAATCACAATAGGCCTAATTATGGCCGCAGTGGTAAAATATGGTAACTTGCATCCACCTCCCACAAACAATGAGCTCAGAAGAAATTGACCGAGCAATCTGTGCTAAAATCTAAGCACATCGGACAACTAACCGTAGATTGGTGATCAGGAATTCGTGTGCTGGTACAGAAATAGAAAGATTATTGTTAAAAAGCGAAGAAGATCGACAGAAATTGTAGCAGTCTGAGAAAATACAACAAACACTGTTATATGGCGTATTTCAGGTAGAGCTCGTATGGTATGCGTATATAAATCAGATCGCTCTGTACACTCTTGGTGCTCGTTACTCAAACTTTAAACAAGAAAATAAAATTGGCTGTTATCTACAGCCCATCTCCTTGCGGCGTTTATCGAATTGTCCGCGAGCATGTCTATTAATTTCCTCCTGTCGCGCCGTACATAGCAAAGCACTTTTTCTTCTCGCATCATTCAGACGTATGAACGCGCACCCAATTGGGTGTTACCGGATAGAAAACCCTTGCAGCAAAACTTTTGGGTTTGGGTGACCTTACAAATTAACAAAGTACAACCAATCAAAACGCAAGCTAAATTGACGGGTGTTAAGCAGCAGAACCCAAACTGTGGTATTCCCAATCATTTTGTGTGCTCATTTGAACGCAAATTACCAGAATTCGCACAAAAACTACAAACCACAGACAAAATCTATAGCATTAGCCTGCAAAGACCAAATTCCAATCGCAGCTGTTAGCATTTTATGATGAAATCGTACTCATTGCCATTATTTGTTTACGCCAACAGCTACATGTTTAAGTAAACTATTCACCATCTAATTATATTGCATAAAAACATTTCCACCCACGCGCCCGCATACAATTTTCATGAATATTTTTGTGTATTTCTCTTTTTTATAGATGCTCGTCCAAGCATTGTATGACTTTGTGCCACAAGAATCTGGTGAATTAGATTTTAGACGCGGCGATGTCATCACAGTCACGGATCGTTCCGATGACAACTGGTGGAACGGTGAGATTGGCAACAGGAAAGGCATTTTCCCAGCAACATATGTTACGCCATACCATTCATAATAGGATTCTTCACACTCACAATTGATAACAGCGCACCAACCACCACCACTACCACTTTTAGCCGACAAACCACACACACATTATTTATCAACACACCAGGATATCGAATCAGCGTAAATCCCCACAACAGAAGCAATACAGCAATGACTATGTTTTCTGTTGTCACTGTTTCTTACTTCTTCTCTTTTTTTCTATGGACTGCATATTACATTTTTCTTTCAGAAAACACACGGAAAAACTAGCAATTAAGTTTAATAAGTAGTTGAAAGGAGTTTTTTTTTTTTTTTTTAATTTGTTTAAATGTTGTTGTCCTCTCTGTTTTAGCTCGTGTATTTCTTTCGTTCTATGTTTTTGTTTCTCTATTTTCTCTTCTTCCTAAGGATGAATATTTTATAGTATTTTTTTTCGCACACGAAACACTTTATTATTATTTATTTTTTATTCTAAATATATGTAGTATATACAAAGGAAACAAAACAGCAATATACACGGAGAAAGAAAAAACTTTTTTTATTATTCAAATTTATAAATAAGGAAAAAACAAAAGAAGATAGTACTCGGTGTTGAATATATAAGTCGTTCGAATAGAAAACGCAGAAGAAAACAGTTTTTTTATATATATATATTCTTTATTACAAAAAAAAAACACAAAAACAAAAATTGTGAAAGTTAAAAAAATATTAATAATAATCTATTAAATAGATTTTCTTTTGTAAGAGTTTGAAATAACAGCCAATCGTAAATAAATTTACACAGTTATTTATTAATGTTTGTGTTTATGTCGAAATCAGTTTGAATATCTGCAGAAGACCATGAGGACTTTCATTGCACTGTAGTTGTTAGTTAATATATATTTTTTTTTGGTAACCATATTTTTTCTTTTCCTTTCAATTTCATAAAACTCATAATCTACACAAAAAGTTTACGTATTACGTAAATACAAAGAAAAAAAAACAAAAGCAGAACTTATAAGATAAAAAATCTAGTTTAAGCGAGAACTAAAACTATATATTATATAAATATATATTTACTACAATGAAAAACACTATAAGAATACAACACCAATAATTAATGAAAGTGAATAAGCATATATTATATGAAAATGAAATAGCTTATACAATTTTATGTGCTTTTAAATAGGAGTTTCTCTAATATAACAAACATAATTATATAAATAAAATTGTTTATTTTTTAAGAATAACATGCCCAAGGTTTATATATTTGTGGTGTCTGTGGGAGATATTCGCATGTTGGTACATGTTTGACTGTGAAAGTGAGTGAACCTCTTGTCTAGCGTACAGAGTAACTAACTTAATTGCCTTCTGAGTGCGATAAAGATATATATGGTTATAAAATGTGCTCAATGCAAAACTTTCGCAGGTCTACAGTTGTGCGATTGGCGTTCAAGCCAATGTTGCCGTGCGTGATAATTGTTGCATAAGAGAATCACGAAATATTGTTGCCCCGACCTAACATTGTCTGTAGCCCTAAAAACGTGTTTTGTCTACTCCCCAACATATCATACGATTCCCTATTGGTTTGCTTATAAGTTCGCCAGCTAGTTTGCCTGAGAATATATTGAGTCGACGTAGCGAATTTCTATGAAAAAATCGCTGGCGATACGACAAAACCAACGCGAAAGAACAACATGCGAACATCTTAATGAAATTGAAGCGAATTGGGATCCGATTATGCGACCTAACGATGTGTTTCTGCTGGTAAATTCTTTTTTTTTACATTTTACAGATTTGTCGCTCATTGAGTATCTATAATTTTTGTTTTTTGTATGACACTGCGATAGGCATGGTCAATATTGGCTGCAATAGTACGGGAGCAGATTTTATGTGTGTAGTCTTGGTCCAAATACAAATAAAAAGTTCAGAGAGTCTACGTTTTGGGTATGGCGCCCAACGAGTAGTCGTTCGATTCGAGGCACAACCATATAGAGCAAGCTAAAAGTTTCTGAACCGTTTTCGCATGGGCCCCAATCACATAACTCCTCAGGTGATTGTCGAAACGACAGACCTGTAGATCTGGCAATTCAGTGCTAAAATTTGAGAATTTCCATGAATATAAAGAAAACTACCTTGAACCGAAAAAGTCGTGAGAAACTCCCAGACGAATGGCGCCCAATCATATAATAATAATTTAGCTCACTAAACTTGAGCAGACTTCAAACAATTGAGACTATCAAATTGTAAGTTCTAACTGGAAAAGAAAAGCAGGACAAACTTCACAGATGATGTTCACATAGTTGGGTCCTCTTACGCAATTTGTAGAATATTCTGACAGATTTCCGATCACATCGGCAACGTTTTGTTTCTGTTTGCCGGCAATTAAAACTAAATATAGAAATAAGTTCAGATTTGCTTACAGAACTTTTTGCAGTGAATGTACTTGTCGAAACTGAAGAAAACAATACAGTTTCAGAGAGCTTCTTATAGTTTCTTGCTTCCAAAGTGTAGATTTTTATAATAAGGGGTTCTCTCAACTGTCCTGCCTCGTTATGGTCGATCTGCTCGGAACAGCGCCGATTAACTCAAATTAATACACTTTTTGGACTAAAATTGAGGAGTCCAAGCGTTGACAGCGAACTCGTTCCTGGTTTTAATGTCTGAATTGTATTTTTTTTAACAAAATCTTGACAAATCTGTAAAACAAAATTTAAATAGAATCAAACTATTGCTCCAGAAAATGCTATTCAGTCTTTTCCTTGACTAATTTGACGTGTGTGCATTTTTTACAACAAATTATCAACAATTCATCAGTTTTTGTCTAGTTGAATGAAGCCAAATTGGTTATAGGTTAGCTGCTTTTGCCGACGTTTCGGTTGGGCTTATACTGAACAAAATTCATCAACGTTTTCCTAACTTTTACTTTAATTTTGCAGTCAACTACTTTTCGAACGTCATAATCAAAAAATATCCACCACAGACTATCCTCCTACACAAATCTTGGGCAATCTACTAAGTAAGTCGTATTATCTCTAATTTATCGGCACATTTTGTTTGCTTTTCTGTATCACCATTATATTCATTAGCCATCCATAGTAGAACTTACAAACAAACTCATAAAAACTGCACAATATTTTTCTCTCTCTCTCTGAAGTTATTTATTTGACGGTAACAATTACAAAAATCACTTAAACGCATATCAAGTTAAGTCGAACAATGGTTAAAAAATAATATATCTAAAGGCAAACAAAAACACGATGAAAAAATGCAAACAAAAATAAAGAAAAACATCAAAAGGAAATCAACATTTGAAAGGTGCTAAAACAATAAACCATGAGGTTCTCATTCTCATGTACAAAACTTTGCTCTCTCTCTCTAACTATAACTGTCATTATCTCTCTACCTAAATTCGAAAATGTTTCTTTTTAATGAAAAAAAAAAAAAAAAATAGAATGTGACTAACTTGAATGTGTTTTAAACAAAAACTAAACAATTTATTTATTTATTTTTTGTATAATTATTTGACTTTACAAAACGAACGAATATTCGCATTCATATTGTATTTTCTATATTCTCACTCTCTCTCTCTTTAGTTGTGTAAATAAAAATTGCGTTTCGTTTTTAAATGGACCTACAAATAAGAACAAAATATAGATACGTATGCATAATATTACACAAGTAACGTATATAAAATAATATTCAATAATTATGCTACGAGTATACTCCTTGTTTCTATAAATATCTTCTTCTGTGTTTCTTCTTTAGTTGGACAAAACTTTTTGGAAGTAAAAAAGCAGAACCTTAGTGGTTCCATAATTTAATAATTATTTTATTGTTTTTAAAGATAAATTAGTTCACCCAATTTATAGTTCTTTGTGTATGTTTTACGAAGGTATATGAAATTGTTTAGTAATGTCCACACCCCACGTCAAAACTGAGTTAGTCAAGGAAAGGTTTGCGTTGAGGGTCATAGCATTTATCACTTTGGATATTCAACTTGAAGGATTCATGAAAATTTTCCACTAAATACGAACGATGAAATATATTGAACCCCTAGCAAATTGAAAAGCAAGAGTTGTAGACCGAACCAATTCATTCAGAGGAAAGACGCAGTGAAAAATGTGTACAAATGGCGATCTCCATTTGAGTCTCATTCATTCGAAACCTTCGTGCATTGCCACTGATCAGCGACAGTGTGCATGAAAGGTAACAATTTGTAAACAAGGCTATCTGGATGAATTCACTTTGTATTTGTGCAGTGTAAATCCCCCTTAAAAGTGAAAGTGTCGGTTGATGAAATGTGCAACACCTTGGGCGCCAGTTATCTCTCATCATCTCTTTGTCTACGTTGCAGTTGTTCACTTTCGTAGAATCTACAGAAAATTTGTAATTTGCACGGTTCCAAATTCCAACGAAATTCACCACAGTGTTGATTATGATCGTTAAAATTGCAAAAACGATATCGTCCAGATAATCCTCGTCATACCTGACTTTCCCCTTAACATTTATCTTTGTTGCAATCCAACATTCAAGGAATGGTACTTTAAAATGTTACATTTCAAACATAATATTGCATTTTTTGTTGATTTGTTTATTTACTTCTCTAGCTAAGTTTTATATATAGATAATTGTTTGAAATGTTAACCCAAATTTTGGTTTATAAAACTTTTTGGGCCATTCCGTTGCAAAGTAATTTAATTAATGACCGCGTTCCATTACCAACTAGATGACTTTCAGCCGCACATCAAACTGTACGTACATTGTCCGCTAGATGATAAGCGACACGTCATTTTAATGTCAAGCCTATAAACACCCATACGCACTCAACTGGGCACTAAAAAAATCTCGAAATTATTTCTTTTTTGCTCAAATCACGTAATTCCACGAGAAAAACGAACGAGAAATTAAATTTATTCGTAGCGATAACCGATTGTTCGGTTAGGAAATTATGCCATCATTTGCGCTTGAACTGTAACCACTTCTACCTTATGTCACTTTTTACCCGATGGACACAGGGAGGGCTATTTTTTGTATATGGACTTAACCCTGAGTTCGACGTGTCCAAATAGTCATCTAGCGGTAAACGGAACGGGAACAAACCACCTCAAATTTCACAATGAAATAAAACTGTCATTTCGGACACATGATTAGGGCTCTAGAAAAAATGGTTAAATGTAAATTTGTTGTACTTAAAGTTTGACATCGGACGCGATTATGCCTCTAGATGTGTAGCACATAAAAAAACAGATAGATGAAGAAAAGTGACTTCAGCATAATTATTCGTGACCGGCCAATTACCTCTGAAATGAGAAAAAAAATTGTAAGAAAGCACCAACGATTTCGTAAATTTTTCACTTTTTTTTTGCAAACAAAAACCTGCGAGATCCTATTTCTTTCCGCTCACTTTGTGGGGTATTCTACATCAGACATCAAAAATGAAACATATTTATCTTAAAAGTACCTACTTCCATGCCTGGCGCAATAGACTCAGTTTCCTTGAAATTTTGGTACTTTTTTGATGAGAATGTTTTGAGATTTTCGCACGAACTCAATTTGTCCGTGAACGTTCTAATTCAAACAGAATGTACGAAAACTCAATCGGTCCTCACTACTCCATAACAACGACTATCAGAAAATAAGTTTGATACTGTCATTTCGGTTGACAAAACAATATCAGAACACAAGAAAAAATATTCGGTTTGCAACCATAAACCTCCATCTTCTCTACTCTTTGACTGCAATGCATATAACAACAAAAACGAACCACCAACCATTTTTTTTCTAACTCATACACAAAATCTAAGTAACCTTATTTGCCATTACAAATTGAAAGATTTGATAAATAATGTCGTTTTCCATTGGTTTCACTCATTCTGAAATCCAATGGAACAACAAAACTGCTTCTGGAAGAATCCACAAAAGTATTGGTGAAATGCCAAAAAATAATCTACGGCTGCTGTCAGCTGACTTGTATAAAATACATAAATTACACTTGTGTGAGTGCTTCTTGAGTGGATTCTGACTTCAAATCAAGAAGCGAAATTCTCTTCTCAGAATCACCAGAAGAGTATTTTTTGTGCCAATGGAACGGTTTCGGAAGTGATTTTTTCGATTCCGGACTCTCCCGGATGCTTCTTTTTGCCCAATGGAAAACGACATAAGTGTTGTCGTTTTTTTTAATTCGCGCGTCTTCCCGATTTTATTTCAACATTTTTGATAAAAAACAAACTTTTAATAAAATATTAAATTGCCATTAACTAAAATATATATACATATATATATATTTGAAAAAAAAACCTATTTACATTAAGATTGACAAAAACAAAAGAAAATACTATTCTAATTCTAAATATTAACAAAATAAAAATTCGAAAACAAATCCACAAAAACGACAAACTGAACAAAAATTAGAAAAAAAAGTTGATACTAAAACAATTTTTTTTTGAGCATAAATATTTAGTAATATATATTTTTTAATTGTATTTTGATTTATATTTAATATTTTTCTTTTGATATTAACTTAATGTATTTTATTATTATTACATGAAAAATATACAATTAAACAACTAAAAGTAAACAAAACAAAAGCAAATACGATTATTCTTTTTTTTCTAAAATTGGATAAACAAAATCTTGAACAAAAAACGGAACCTAAATAATGTGTTCTAATTTTTAAGTTATATACATACATACAAGAAACAAAAAAAAAACAGAAGGTGTATTTGCCAATTTACTACGATGATTATTATTACTATAGTGACAGTGATTATATACAAAACAAAATATACATTAAAGAAAAAATAAAAACACAAAAGAAAAACAAATGAACAACAACGCTTGGGAGGAATAAGCTTGAAAATTGCATTAGACGAAGAAATACGTGTACTACTCGCTTTCAACATAAGAGTGTAAAGATTTATAAAAATTTAAATGAAAAAAACAAAAAAACGGGAAAAATTATATATGAATTTATTAATTTACAACTTGAATGTGTTTTACTTAAAAGTGAGGAGGTAGTGTTTTACTGGGTGGGGGCATATACCTCTGTTTGGTAAGTAAACTGATTGAAGCAGCAACTATACAAGTGAAGATAGTCCTAAGTCTTTTTTTGCCAACCAGCACGCATGCCACTTCTGTTAAAAAAAAGGGTTTTCCCTCACATGCCACCGATAAATAATTAAGCCAGACAGCTTACTTTCCGAGTTCCTTCCACTTTACTCGACAGAGTAATGCAGCGGGGGGCCCATTTTGTCCCGAGTGCCTGTTATGCCCCGCGTTCCCCTACGTTAAAAAATCGGGACTGCATTCCAAAATGAACTAATGTGGTATTCGATTGGGCTTCTTCAGATTTCAGATTTTGTGTGTCTAATCGAACATAAAAACGTCACTTGCTCTTTTTTGTGTTGATATTTGTGCGATTGGAATATGTGTAGGCTTCGACACTTTTCTAAGCGTTTTCCATTCACTGGTTAAATTTTATATGAAAACATTCAAAATGCTCGCCCAGATTGATTTCTAAACATTTGTACATAAATAATTAACAAAATATAGATCAACCCGATGCAATTCGTTTCTTTTCAGTTGAAAAATTTCACGAAAATGTAAACAAACTCCACTAGTTGTCAAACTCAAATGTACTTGTATTGGTAAATCTGAAGCAAATCTGAGAAAAAATCCAGATTCGCAAAAGTGCTCTGAAATCTGAAAAAGATAGCTTTTTTTTTTGTACCAAACGAACATAAAAAGTGGTCTGAGAGCGCCCAATCGAATACCACATAAATTAACCACAATTGTTTAATTAGTTACTCACTATAATCTGGAGAAACTTTTGCTACTGAAATCAAGAAATCCAATTCACATCCACCTTTAAAGCATGTGTTCTTACTTACTTACTTACTTAGGTGGCGCTACAGTCCGGGGTGGACCTGGGCCTCAACCAAAACGCCTCTCCAGTTAGCGCGATCTTTGGCTAACTGCCTCCAGTTGCGCACTCCAAGTTGGTTGAGGTCCCCTTCCACTTGCGCGCGCCACCTAAGGCGAGGTCTTCCTCTACTGCGTTGTCCCTCCGGGTTGGAGTCGAATACTCTTCGGGCCGGAGCGCTGGTGTCCATTCGCTCTACATGTCCTAGCCATCTTAGTCGACTGATGCGCACTTTTCTGACCAGGTCGATGTCGCTGTACAGCTCGTAGAGTTCGCTGTTAAATCTCCTCCTCCAAAGCCCGTCAACGTAAACGGGACCGAAAATCAGTCGAAGAATTTTTCGTTCAAAACGACCAAGGAGATCTTCATCCGCCTTTGATAGTGTCCATGATTCTGCGCCATAGAGTAGGACTGGGATGATGAGGGTCTTATATAGAATCTCCTTAGTGGTTCTTGACAAGGCCTTACTTCTCAATTGCCTTCTAAGGCCATAGAAACAGCGGTTGGCAAGTGTAATTCTTCGCTTGATTTCTGATGTGATGTCGTTGTCAGAATTTATAGCGGAGGTAGACAAAGTCCCTAACTACCTCAAAATTATAGCTGTCTGTCGTGACGCTCTGACCGATTCGTCGATGTTGTGTGTCCCTTCTTGTTGACAGCATATATTTTGTTTTGCCCTCATTCACCACTAAACCCATTTTTGCCGCTTCTGTACTGATACTTGCAAACGCACCAGTGACAGCTCGCTGTGTTCTGCCAATGATGTCGATGTCGTCAGCGTATGCAAGTAGTTGCACAGACTTCTGGAAGATTGTGCCTCTGGTGTTGGCTGGTGAGTTTCGCACAATCTTCTCAAGAATGATGTTGAAGAAGTCACACGACAGCGCGTCACCTTGTCTAAATCCTTTTTTGACATCAAAGGTCTCGGTGAGATTGTTTCCGACCTTTATGGAGCAGCGAGCGTTCTCCATTGTCATTCTGCACAATCGGACGAGTTTGGCAGGGATGTCAAAACTAGACATGGCTCTATATAGCTCGTCTCTATAGATGCTGTCGTATGCGGCCTTAAAATCGATGAAAAGATGGTGAGTATCGATCTGGACTTCTTGGGTTTTCTCCAGGATCTGCCGTAGTGTGAATATTTGGTCGGTTGTGGACTTACCGGGCCTAAAACCGCACTGGTAGGGACCAATCAGATCGGTGACAAAAGGTTTCAGGCGTTCACACAGTATGGCAGACAGGATCTTGTATGCGATGTTAAGAAGACTGATACCTCTATAGTTGGCGCAGTTTAGAGGGTCTCCTTTCTTGTGGATCGGGCAAACGATACTGAGGTTCCATTCATCAGGCATACTTTCCTCCGACCAAATCTTGGAAATGAGCTGGTGTATGCTCTCTGCCAAGTCATCTCCCGCTGCTTTAAAAAGCTCGGCAGTCAAGCCATCTGGACCAGCAGCCTTGTTGGTCTTAAGCTTGGATATTGCTATCCTCACTTCGTTTTGGTCGGGTGGACGGAAGTCTTGGCTTTCATCGTCTAAGTTGAATGGTTCGTTCTGCCTGACAGCGGAATTTGGGTCGTCCTCGCCGTTTAACAGTTTGCAGAAATGGTTTTTCCATATCCTCAGTACCGACTGTGACTCTACCACAAGGTTTCCTTGTTCGTCTCTACAGGTCTCTGTTCGGGTCTTGTTGCGATGACACGTTCTTTTTACCCTTTGGTAAAACTTCCGAACATTGTTCCTGGAGTAGCACCTCTCTATTTCCTCGATCGCGCGCTTCTCATGCTCTTTCTTTTTCTTCCGGAGAAGCCGATGTTCTTCCCTCCTCTTTTGCTCGTAGAGCTCACGAGCTGCTCTCGTCCTTCTGTGCAGCGCCGCTTTGTATGCGATTTGTTTTGCTGCATGTGCTTGCCGGCATTCTTCATCAAGCCAGGGGTTTCGCGAGGGTGGTCGTGTGAAACCCAGCACATCGGTTGCGGCGTTTCTGATGGCTTCTTGGCATCTATGCCACTGGTCTTCAGCACTTGATGCTGGCTGCATAGGACTTCTCGAGAGGTTGAGGGATACGCGATCGGCAAAGGTTCTGGCGGTTTGTTGCGATTGTAGCCGTTCAACGTTAAATCTCCTCACAGTATTTCCTCGTTGTTGTGGCGTTTGAGATACCCGCATACGTACCTTGGCTACAACAAGGTAGTGGTCCGAGTCTATGTTGGCCGCTCGGAAAGTTCGGACATCTAGAACACTGGAGGAGTGCCTTACGTCGATCGCAACATGATCAATTTGGTTGACGGTTTGATGATCTGGCGACCGCCATGTTCCTTTGTGGATATTGAGGTGAGGAAACCGTGTGCTAGCTATAGTAACATTACGCCCCGCGGCGAAGTCAATTAGCCTAAGTCCGTTCCCGGACGTGGTGTCGTGTAGGCTGTGCTTCCCGATTGTGCTACCAAAGATGTCCTCCTTTCCTATTTTGGCGTTAAAATCACCTAAGACAATCTTAACGTCATACTTAGGACATTGCTCATACGTTTTGTCGAGGAGCTCGTAGAAACACTCTTTGGCAGCATCGTCTTTTTCTTCTGTGGGGGCGTGAGCGCATATTAGGCTGATGTTGGCGAATTTAGCCTTGATGCGGATTGTTGTAAGGCGTTCACTAACGTGTCGAAAGCTCAAGACTTCTTGCCTAAGTCTGCCGCTTACAACAAATCCGCATCCAAATAGACGCTGCTTTTGTTCCCTATAGCAATCACCGTAGTAAATGTCACAGGTTTTCATCCTTCTTTTGCCCGGCCCATCCCACCGCACTTCCTGGATGGCGGTGATATCTGCTTTGTAGCAGTCTAGGGCCTCCGCTAATTGTTCGGCTGCACGCGGCGAGTTCAGGGTGCGAACATTCCACGTGCAGATACGAACGTCGTTGTCCTTTTTCCGTTTTCCAGGGTCGTCAACAGTGAATCCGTCCTTATCCGAGGCTTTTGGTTGCTTCGCAACAGTTTTCTTTTTCCGTGGTTGGGTAGTTAGCCCCACGCACAACCCCCAACTTGGAGGACCAGGCCCTAGCTTGACCCTAGGACAGCGGGTCGGATATTCCGTTGTCAGTAACCCACTTCGGGGATATGAGTGCTGCCGTTGGCCCGTAAAGGGGTTCATCCGCCACCATCTCTATTTCAGCACCCTGACTAGTGCTGAAAATTCCTTACTGACCGTCAGAGTAGCTCACGTAAGGTATCTGCCATCTTGACTGTTGGCACCACCGTTGATCCAACCTTGCGGATTCATTCGCTGTATGTCCTCTTTCTGAGGGGCTCATGTAAGACATCTGAGACTCGATCAGGCAGTCATTCCGACAGAGCATTATAGTGTTGCTATTTTCTTCGTGCTCAACACTCGCGCTTATAAGTTTAGCAAGTCAAGTCCGGGTGGACAAGACCAGTATCCGGTGGCTACCACGGGGAGGTAAAATAAGCACAATTGATGTGTATGAAAACAGTTGCAACAGCTGGGCATCGCCAAGTTGATGCCAATCAGTGTCTACCCTATTCATACAACACCCAACCACCTAAAGCATGTGTTCACCATCAAGAAATTTGTGAAAAGAAGTCATAAAATGTCTTAAGGAACGAAACCACTTACACTTCGAGCAGTTGCAAAGGCGTGATATACTGTCACCAACAGCAACTGGCAATCCTCTTGCGATTTGTCTCTTTTTGCCTTCTTTGCATATTTTTCTCAATTTGACCTTTTAGTTTGAAATTCCAAAAAAATATATCAGGCTCTGTGAAATTTCGACACATGGAAATGTAAAAAGTAAGTATACCCAGTAGAGATTGCTAGAACTCGATTTGTCGACTACCTACGCTACCGTCAAAGTTTATCGAAAAATTGGTCAAGCATCAAGTAGAAAAGTGCTGTCATACGACGTGGCCATTTTAAATACAACCAGCTTCCACTCATCAGTAGATGCCAAGAACACGCAAAGCAGGGCGAAAAAATAGCCAATGTAGACACCTGCTAACAGCGTCAGCGGCAACCGGCCAGATCCATTTAAAAAAATAAACCTTTAATAAACTATAGTCATACATGAGTCTTCCTCACTCGCAAGTGAAACTGTAACTTTCGCTATTCAGCATACCAGCGCAGTCTCTAAAAATTATTCCGGGATCAATGACGGGTGTCAAACGAAATGATCGAAAATTCTTAAAAAATACCAGGCCAACAGAAACATTTAGTAGGGACTGTCACCAGCAGTGTGGAAATCTGAATTGCACTGCAAAAATTTGAAGCATATCCGTTGCATACCCTTGGGCATAGATCACGCTGCATTGTTAATGTTTTTCATGCATACTCTTAGCTGCGTAAATTAGCGAAAATATGGCGGTTCCAGAACTTCCTACACCCTCGATATTTATTTTATAGGTCCAGCATCCCCTCGCACTATATTTTAGCTCCCATAAAAAAAACCTACAGTGTTGAAATTAAGCGGGGCAATTTAGCAAATCCGCAGTGGGATTCTTTGAAAAATGAAACAAAAAACACTTTCCTCTTTTTAACCCGTATAATGTGTACCGAGTAAAACAACATTACGTCATATTGCAAATTTGATCAAACTGATCAACATAACAAAAAAAAACATCACAGAAACGCCTGATGCGATGCTTCGCCAGCAAAAAAGTAAGAAAAATGTCGGAAGCGAAAGAAAAGAAAGTAAATATAATTTTTTATCAATAGATACATACTCGTATGCTTTTGACAGAAAAATTTATAAATCTTTGTTGAATTCTTCATTTTAATTTTTCTCACAAACATTCATTTTTTTACATTGAGTACAGCGCTGCGGAGGTAAAGCTTTTAATAACGACAAGACTAAGGCATGAAAATAAATTTATCGTCTTGACGATCATAGTAATCGAGTAAAACTTCCATCTTGACATTAAATTGTTTGATGTAAACAATGTGTTCTTAAACTCAATATTCATATTCAATCAGCAACGAATCAGCATAAACTGCGCATCGCATCAGCATCGCAAATAAGCAGTGAACAGTGATGCCGCATCGCTGACATTTCTGAATTTACACGTCTTATGTGTACTACGCATTGCTGAATACTTTCATTTATGTTACCTACCAAATGCCTTCTATAACATGGCAATGCTCGAGCTATGCCTCATCTAACTATCTCTTTTCATCTACATAAATATCCCTCTATTTGACAGCTTCAACAACCACAATTGAATGAAACAACATATTTCTACTTCCAATTGGAATTTAAAAACACGTCACGTCACTCCACTCTATGTCGAACTCGCTCGTTCACAAAGGTTTGCGGATTTAGCATTTCAATTTTCTTCCACACAGAATACGGAAAAAGCAAAAGCACAGATGACAGCGCTTTTACAGTTGTGCACCACATAAGTAAAAAAATATTTGAGTGACAGAAGTGATTTCTCGTTCGTTTAAACCGAATTCAGCAGAATCAATCGAAGAAAACTGCAGAAAAAGCATTCAATCGGGAAAATTAAATGTGTCTCCATACTAGCAAAACCAACTAGTTATCGGTTCGATTGTAATTTTTGTGTTAATCAGATCGCGTGTTCGGATTAAATGAATTCAAACATGATATTCACCTACAAATCTCGCATCCTCAGTTCGCAGCAATTGAAGAGGCTGTCGGAGCACAAATACTCTTGTTCAAGTGCCAGTCTTCTCGATCCGCTGCTGCAACCTTGGTGGAATTGGTTGGTGTCAAAAACTCCTCTATGGCTGGCGCCAAATCTAATAACAATAATTGGATTAATCGTTAATATAGTAACAACACTAATTCTAATATCGTAAGTAATGACATTTTTGTTCGTATTATCGATATTTTGCTATAAAAGCGCCTGCTCCGAGCATAATCGCATCTCTTTTGTCGAACTTTTATTATTTTTGAGGTTAGTTTTACGTATACTTCGCATCGGTTCGGAAGGTGCATAAATCATTACTGTCCCTCTACAGCGCACTGCTCTGCTCAGCTGCTGCCTCTGAGTATTGCCAGATAAAGGCCGATTGTCTGCTGAAGATAGCTGGCAATAATTTTAAAGGAATCGAGGAAATTGTGTGATAATTTCAGAAATATTGATTTTTTCCACCGACTTGTTTCTTTTCCAATTTTTATCTGATTTGCCCGTACAATTAGATAACGCTAAGATAGTCCATTATGTAGTTACTTTCAAAAGTAGCGTGCTAAACCCATAGGCAGTCACATTTTGTTTTTGTTACGCTAGGTGGCTTTTTGAATTGAGTCTGAGTCTCCGCTTACCTGTCCAAAGCTGATGCTAGCCCGAATTTGAATGCGACACTTTGCTACTTTGACGTTACTGCTTTAAGATCAAATTATCTTGACGTATTACTCTGGGAGCAACGTCTTAAATGTATAGAATTGTTTTATTGAACATTTACTCATTTTATATCGGCGAGTCCAGCATACCTACTTGATGATGTAGTCGTCAATATAGGTAGCGATTGTTTAAAGATGTTTGTCTTTTGTGTATACCTCTTGAGGTAATATTTTCATGCCTAACTAGTGGCCATGACCACAGTACACATTTTAGTATTCACATACTTTAATCCTTAGCTACACATGCATGGACGCTATGCTAAGAAACAAAACTAACAAAACCTTGAAACATGTCCCAACATTTTAGAAGGAGGACAAATGTCGGGCGATAACAACTACAAAAGGTTTATGGCCCCAGTTAAGAAACACATTCGGACACATTACCGCTAGCGCTCTTGGGCCTGGTTCATTAATTTGTTAATTTTCAAGTCGCCATAACAGCTCAAGTGGGTCCTCCATAACTTTTGCCTTTCTCAACAACAACCGGAACCATAGACAAAGCATACTGAGACCCCCAACTCACAATCCTCTTGCCGCTGGCCCCCTCAGTTTTTTTTCAAATTCGCCATTTTCTTTTCCTATCGGTGTTATGTCAAAAAAGAATCCGTATGACTTGCAAAAAAATACAAAAAATGCAAAAATAAATGATGCCCACCTCGGCAACCGTGGGGAAATGTGAAAGAGTTCGGGAATACCACATTTTTTCATTACTGAACGCCATTGGTTAGTTATTATAAATTGTTAAAAGGCGAATAATTTGATTTGTTTGGTTAGTAAAACTATCTAAAGTTGGTGTTCTATATACTAGAAACATTTTAGGACAAACATGGTTGTGTATTTTCCGCTTTTGGATATCATTAACTTCGATTTCGTGTGTAAATTTTTCTTAAATAATGAAGAAAATTTGCTCAAAATGTTTTCATTTTCCCTCAACCAATCCACATTGTTAATTTTTCATGAACATTTTAAGCAAATGTGAGGGAGTGTGTTGGTGAGCAGAATTTTTGAAGTTTCGTGACATTTGTCAATACGATTTTCTATGTAAGAATACTAGCGCGCCAAACGTGAACACTCCATAAAAATATAGCTTGTAGGCTAAGTAACGGGAAATCGGCCGGAGTTGGTGGTCTCAGTATTGTCTCTGGTTTGAACATTTAAAGAACTTCTATAAGTCTGGTCTTTTGTGACGATATCACAACCCCACTCAACCTAACCTAACCAAAGCTACGCTTAACATGAATTTCACACCGATAAGGTGGATGGTCTTTAAAAAATGTTCACTCGATGTTAACCAAGACTTATGGTTTTGGAATGAAAAACTGAAAGTGAATCAACAATTTTTAAACATTTAATGACTCACACTTTCCCTTAGATTTCTTAATTTTTTTTATGATTTGAGAGTTAATCTGTTTCGGTTGAAGTACACTTCCATTCAATCGCTTAATACTAAAGTAGATTGTCTGGAAAAACTATTGGCTCTAGTTGAGTTTAATATGTTAATACATTCTATAGCCCATCTGATTATATTTGTTGGCAACACCCAGTCCCTACCTACGTCTGGGTTGAGAATATTAGCTCACATCAAAGTTTTTCTGTGCTCTGTAGCCGATCTATTTTTAAGTCAAACCTCCGTGCGGTTCTTAAATTCAATTATTTACTGAAAGGCGACAAATTATTGATTTCCACGCGCTGCACTTTCTTATCGGTCGGCTTTAATTGAATTTCAAAAGGCAATATAAAGTGCTCCGGCTGCGTTCTCATGGAAGCACATTTAAGCAGATACATTAAGTAACATTCAGCGGACAGTAATTGACTTATGCACGTTTTATCTCCCCAGGGAAAAACTTCTCACACAAATACACATAACGCTCAGCAGTTATGCAAAAGTCACTCTAATTCTACAGTTCATGTGTGTTGCATTTGCACATCGTTCTGCGCTATTGTGTTGGAAGGTTGAATATAAAGCAAAGCTCAATAACGAAACGGGTGGTGGACAGAGTGTGTAAATTTGCTGATCCATAGAGAAAACGTAAGAAAGCCAAAGAAACGCATACGTCTCACAAATTGAATTTATTCATTCACTCTTGTTATCTATTTTTAATTGGGCGATTGTTTTTTATTTTCTGTCTGTCAAGTTGACGACGGAAGGGTATTTCGTGTTTTGTTCTTTGTTTTTCTTTCGAATAAGCGATTAAATGAATGTGCTACACTTAGCACGGTGAGTATGTGTTGGAATCTTTGAACTTGACGGCTGAAAATACACGTGATTTGATTTTGTCAATGTAAACAAACCTTATGTAATTCATTCACAAATTGGCCCAATTTTGCATATATTAGGCCTTTTTTATTATGCTCAAATGATCTATATAGATCATGGATTTCAATGGGTTACAACAACAGTTGGATCACGTACTGTTGTTGTAAACCGTGGAAATCAATGATCTATAAAGATCATTTGAGCATAATAAAAAACGCCTATTGTCAAGAAATAGCTTTTCGTCTGGCGTCAAATTGTAGGTTGAAAAAGGGAATCAAGTTCCTCAAGTACTACTTACTTATAAATAAATAAATAGTTGGCGCAACAGGTCTGTAGGGACCCTAGGCCTAGCTTCTCCCAACCATTCGTTTGTGTGAGTTTTTCATTTTTGGGACGAATGGAAGGGATATACAATTTTATGCCGGGTCCAAACGGCTAATTGAGAAGCTCCTTCATGACATATATACTCTCGGATGTTTGTCAGACGTTCGCGAGAGGTGGCGCAGCGGAAAAAAAAAAACATAAGTTGGAATTTGCGTTTTTTTTTCGGGATTCGAACATGGGACCCCTCGCTTAGTAGTCCAACACACTAACCACTAAGCCACTGCGCCTACTTACTTAGTCTTAAATAAATGGTTGGTGTAAAGTGTGCTGACGATTTGTGCATTGTAAACTACAGGGGTCATCCGTGAACGAGCAATAAATGGCGGAATTTGTTTTTGTTTTGCATGTGAAATCGACTTAATTCCGTGAACGAACGATTCGACTCCAGGACAACTGATGTTTCAGAAACTCACTTTTATCAACGATTATAAACTGTCCTGCGGTCATTGCGCTGTTTTCGAGGTTTGTACCGTTGAACGCTTGAAATGTAAAAAAAATATATGGTTCAATGAGTCGCACAATTGGCTTTAATTGCACCCTTGCAATCTGTCTTCAGCCAACTCGGTTCTCTCGTTCACATTCGCAATGGAGAGGGTTTAGCTTCTTGGTACCTACTTGCTTAGGACATTTGCCGTTGCCATCTCTGTGTTCTACATGGCTCTGCGTTAAGTCAAGTGGGGTCAATGGGAATAGGCTTGCGATCGTGCTCTGTTGTGGTCATGCCTGTCTTGCATGATTGCATCTGTCAATATTATACAATCGTTCATAGGTCAGCCAGAAGCTCATCTGTACACCACTACCAAAACGCCTATCAAAAAGGCAAATCTAAAGAAGGTGCACTGTTAAAGTGGTCGCACTTTGCTGCTTTCTGAACATAGAGGGTGATTTTGACAATACAGGATATAATTCCATATCAAAAGCTTTGACTCATAGAGGTATTTACCATCCTTCTATCAAATTGGTCAAAGCGATGCTCGAAAGTCGCTTCGTCAGCACTGGCCTCAGTATCAGTAACAGCCGTAAAGGGCTGCCCCCAGGAAGGAGTTCTCTCAGCCCCACTATGGTCTCTGGTTATCGATAACCTTATCCAGACCTAAGTAATTCCGGCATAAATATAGTTTGGTATGCCGATGACTTAGTCGTCATCATCATTATAAGGGGCAAGGAAGGAAATTATGTCAGAACACAGAACGTATACAGAACGTAGTCTTAGACAGGTGCAGGAAAGAACACCTCTGTAAATCCCCGTAAAGCTGTCGTAGTTTTTTTTCAGTAAAAAAAAAACCTCGATTAAAAAGCAAGGTACAAAGGCTCGCGTGTCTCACCGGTGCCGGTGCAAACCTATCCTACATCGGCCATAGAAGCGTTAATAGAACTAACACCCCTCCACATCTACATCAAGAAAGTGACAATACGCAGCTCTATATGCTTCTATAGTATGGCGGAATTAAACAACCCAAAAAACCTCCATTAAAAAGCTAAACAAGGTACAAAGGCTCGAGTGTCTTGGACTCTCCGGTCCATGCAGTCCTGTCCCACATCAGCCATAGAAGAATTAATAGGACTTAAACCTTCCCACATCTACATCAAGAAAGTGGCAATACGCAGCTCGGCAAGTTGTATACAAATCAAAGAGTTTAAGAGTTTTTAGAACTAATGAAACGGCTTTCGGAACTCCCTGAACTTGACATGATTCTGCGCGATCTCAGATCACCTTACAAACCAATATACTTCAACAAAAAAGTGGTATACGGATGGTTCAAAAATTGACTCAGGTATGGGAGCTGGAATTAACGGACCAAATCGAAATGACTCAAAACCTATGGGGAACAGCCCCAGTGTATTTCAGGCAGTGCTCCGTGCCATCAAAGAATGCGCAAACCTCATATACAAATCAGGTATTAAAAGCGTTGACATGCAAATATTCAAGTCAACAGTCAAGCGGCGGTTAAGACTCTTAGCTCACCCGTTATTCACTCCAAAGCAGTACTGCACTGCTTCACTGAGGGAATTGAAGGGAATAAAAGAGCTGATGAAATCGCCAGGAAAGGCTCGGAAATCCCCTTCATAGTACCTGAACCTTTCTGTGTAATCGCAAAATTAGCTGTAATATCAGCCCTGAAAAGCTGTGAACACCAAAAGTATTGAGAGAAAATCCCAGATCTCAAACGGACCAATAAAACTAGTCAGCCTTTCAGAAACGATGCCAAAAAAATGAGCAAGCTGAAACTGCTGAGCATAGCATATCTAAATGCCCGGCCCTTTGCGAAATTAGAAGGAAATCATTTTTCAGGAAAATAATAAGTACCCCAGAGTTATAAAGAATTTGTCTGCTGAAGATATCATCCTAATTAAGATTCTGTCCATCTAAGCACAAAAGATCTTTCAGGTCGACGTGCAAAATATCGTTTCGGCGAGTCGGAAGTTAAAAAAAAAAGTTTGTTTTTTATTGTGAAAAGGGGGCCTACCTTCTTGTCACAGCTGAGAGCTAGTTTCTTGTTGCAATCCCTGACTAGTTCGTGTGCTTTACTGTTGTCTAGTGCATTCTTTAACCGAAAACATTGTACACTTACGACAGTGCTTGACAATCCTAATTTCTTTTTTCGTGATTCCTTATTGACGGCCCCTTCAGCAGTGCATCGGCTTCAAGAAGGGGAGTAACTTTTTAAGGACTCGTTACTGACATCAACCGATCTGCGTATATTTCTGGTGCCCATCTGTGACAGTATTTCTTCCCTTTTCTGCAGATTCTTCATAAATTTATTATTATTAAATTTGATTTAGACAGCAGGCTCCAGGCTGCCATTAAAATAATGCTCAACCAAAAGGCTTTTGTAGTAAGAATGGAAAATACGGTCAAAATGGCAGTGGTGGGGATAAATTCTCTCACAGAGAGAGACACTTAAGAAAAAGTTAGGGAACGCTTTTGTAGTAATCTAGTACATAATTCAAAAATTCAAAAAAGTGCTACGAAAAGTTGTTAAAATATCTATAAACTCCAAGAATTTGATAATTTACGAATAAATTTAGTTGATTCAAGTACCTAGCGATAAAAGTGATTCGGAATTAATCGAACTTCTTCATGAATCCGAGTATATGGAAGATTTTGTACTGATTAAACTACAAGCATGCGAGAAGACAACAAATTGACACGGCATTGAAAATTACGTGGAGGAGATTGTCCTTTCTTACTCCTTACAGCGAGAAAGAATTTCGTCGCCACTTTCTAGAAGAATATAAAGAGAATTTCAATTTTATTTTTCCGCCTGTTGATACGATTTTAATACGCAAGAAATCAAAACAAATGCAATCATATGTCAAATAGGACAACAAATTTCAAACCAGCTGTCAAATACAAGGTGACCGACAGCTTTTTCAATTTCAATTTCAAAATTTGTAAGATTCTCAGTGGAGGGGTAATATCTTGCTCTCTCGACGCTGCTCTCTTTCACGAATTTTTCGAGTTAAGGAGCAGCATTGAGTAAAAATTCGTAAGATTTAATAGCAAAGGAACAGACCTACTGTCATTTCGTTTGTAAAACGTCGCCGAAGTCTTGACTGCAATAGGCACAGCCACAGGTCGTTAATTTCTACGATTGCGCAGAGCCGCATAAACAGACTAACAGCATTTGCAAGTGATTCATGCATTACGTACGATTTCGCACGCAGAAAATCACCTCAAGTGTATCATGTCTTGAAACATATCCATATGAATGCATATCGCACTTCTCCCCTACTCAACCGAACTAGTTTTATAATTTCTTACGTTTCTCGCCTGCTTACTCGAGTGCTGCTGCTGTTGTACCATTTACTCGTACCATACTCAGTTTCATCCAAATGACTCACTTGAAGACAACGGCATTCATCCGGCAATTCAGCTATAACCTGCACATAGATACACGTAGTCATGTCATAATTACTATGCGCACAGGTGATCTCCATGTGTGGAAAGTGAATTCAAACATTCAATCGCGTATCTAATGGATTGTTCGATTATTCAATCAAACGAACTAATTAATTACGTGTGCGCATATGGAATCGACTTGGGTACAATTCAAAATTGTCTGGCTATTCCAGTGGTAGCATATTAACCCATTGACCTCTAACTCACATTCCGTTGGTTGTAAATAGTTCAAAATAATTAAAATTTCTAAAAGACAGCCAGAAAGATGTAGAGTGTGATGTTTTATTGTATTAAATGGGCACGCAACTAATTCTGAGCTCAGATTCACGATGGCCTGACAACTGCAACATTATGGTTTTCGTTAAGCCGGTGGTTGTATTTCTTAAGAGAAGTTGAAGATTTGTTCTCTTTATTTTCCAAATTGACTATTTGTTGTATGGTAAAGATTACAACACATGAGTAGTTTCATTTTAAGAAGCGATAAGAATCAAAGTCGAGTTTGTTTTGAATCTTATTTCATGAATGACGTCAAGGGACAACCATTAGCATAATGCGGCAAAAAGTCAGGCATTTAAGGGAGGGGACATATGAGTGTTATCAGTGGTAGACTGAAATAGCAAACGGATTTGCAATCTTTTGCGTCTGAGAGTCAGGCCACCTTGTTTGTGTAAGAATAGGTTCTTATCGGTTGAATACAAAAGGTGGCCGAACCAAATTTTGACGTGCGAAATAGATTTGGGTATATATAGATTGATCGGACTGCGCGAGTACACATTTTTACAAGGTCCAATTTTGTAGGTTAAAAAGAGATATTGTTTTTGATTGCCAAAGTATTTTAGGTTAAAGTACATAGGTGACGTTGTTAAGAGAGCAGTTGAAGTGTCGTCCACAGTGAATGCGCTGAGCACAATTTTCGTAAGGTTTTTGTAGGAAAACTTCATATGACTAGTGGTTCCAAATTCGGATAAAGCGGAAAAGCGTTAATAAACGGGTGCGGGTAGCACGCATAGTGATGCAGCTCGGGCAGAATGAGACATGAATGAGGAACATTCGCAATCGATTTTGGACATGAGGTCGTCTTAAGTCTCTGAATCTCCAGGGCACTAATTCCGCAATTTTTTGGATGATTATCGTCGAATCGATAGACCTCCAAAAGTAAGTGTTATACGGAATCTGCCCCATCAGATGTTAAATCGCACGAACTAGGAGGCCAATTTGGCCAATGAAGGAAAGATTCGTGAGGATAACACGGTCACCGAACTTTAGCTTCAAAAAATCGATTGTTCGGGCCGCTATGTGAGATGTGGCGCCGTCTACCTAAAGCAAGTACATGCGTACTGCAATTTGTTCGTTCACCTGCGACGACTGAAAATTGGTACGTTAAGTTTTTTTTCCAAACGCAAACGAACTCAATTAATTGTTTATGTAACCGAGAAACCCAATCGGAGGCCCTTTATGATTAGAGGTTTATTTTAGTGGACCCGGCAGGGGCAAGTATTTCTAGCTAAGCTCTGCACCGAGCGTGCTCAGATTGTTCTGAGGTATTTATGAAACACACTTGAGCTGTCATTTGTTGTAATTATATGCCATTTCAACTATTTTGTTTATCCCGTTTATTTTTTCTGTCAAATGTGACTGTAAGTGTGTAATCAGCTTTTCACTCAGCCTGCTCAGTCAATTTATTCTGAGCTCATAGAGTGCGTTCTGATCATGCTCTGAAGGAAAAAAGAAACACAAATTCTGAGCTCTGATCTGTCTGAGCTAATAAAGAAACACGAACAAACTAACAGTATAGGTTCTACTCTAAACTAAACAAGAAAAACGCCTTATGAAGCGAAGTAGACGTCTAATTCTAACGACAGTGTTAACAAGATCGCTAATATCATTAAAGAGAAAGCCCCCAGGTGAAGTTTTCTCTTCTGAGAAAAGAGCGGGAACAGAGAAGATGCAGGATAGTTTCCACCACCTTTTACAGTGCTTATGTGCACTCTCATGTTTAGGGAGGTTAAAATCTTGTACATCCAGCTTTGGCCAAATCTAAGTTTTGTAGCTACGCACGTTATACCTATACCTCGAAGTCATCTTGCTTTGATTTAAGTTTGCATGGAGCAATTGGTATATAACTAGGTACTGTTCTTAATGGGGCTGTCGGTGCTGCGGACCTTGGTAAATTAAAACGCACTTTGGATATGTTTGTGGTTTTAAATTCTGTAATCGCTATTAATTAATATTACAATAAAGTTGCAAAGATGTATTTTTACTTACAAAAGTGTGTCCGGCTGACACTGGCACGATCCATTAAATGAGAAAACACTAAACGAATCGTGGTGGGTATTTCCTATTACCATTGTCAAATTCAACGAAAGTTTCAGATGGGTGTGTTCAGTGAGTTCTCATTTAATGTCCGTTTGCATTACACGAAAGTTCAGTAATACAATTTGACTTACAAGCTAATACATAATTAACAATATGTAGTAATAGAGAGATAATTATATCTGGGCAGCAACAACTACAAAAAATGGGCATCCATATCCGATATAGCGAACTTGCGATATAATGATTCGTATTCGTTTTCCTATATAGCGAATGGTGGACAAGATTTTCTACTCGATATAACGAACGAACGATGTAAATAAATTGGCTTAAAAACACTGGAAGTGTTTATTGGGCACGATCATCTGACCTATCCAATTTAACATTTAACAAAAAAACCTAAATAAATACATTTTTAATGACTTATTTAAAAAAGGGGTAAAAAATCATTCGAACGTGAATTCGTTATACTGGACTTCCAAAGTATTTGTTCTTCTTCTAGTAAAATAGGTTGTAAGCATAGGGCAGTATTAGATTTTGAAAACTCCTCGTCGCAATTCTTTTTTGGTCTCTGCGCTTACTCCATTATATTCGCATACAGATTATTCCAGTAACTACTAAAGGGTGATTTTTTAGCTGGTTTGGTTTTGGCAACACTGGTTTTGACAGCTGACGTGTGTTTAGTACCTTGTGTCACTGTCAAACAGCTTCAGTTTGGTTTGCAATTTAACCATGGATCGTCTTACAAATGAACAACGCTTGCAAATTATTGAATTTTACTATCAAAATTCGTGCTCGGTTCGAAATGTTCATCGCGCGCTGCTTCCATTTTATGATCGGCATTCTCGACCTTCTGAGCAGTCTATTCGGAAGATTGTGACCAAATTTCGCACCAAATTTACTTTGTTGGACATTAAACCACCAACACGTTTACGTACTGTGCGTAGTGAAGAAAATATTGCGGCCGTATCAGCTAGTGTGACAGAAGACCGCGAAATGTCGATTCGGCGCCGTTCCCAGCAGTTAGGCCTTTGTATATATATATATATATTTCGAGAGATAATCGAATCAGACCACCATTGTCGGGTCTCTTTTCGTCTCTCTACCACTGTAAATCTTACTCAGAGAGACTCTCTGGATTTCTCCACAGTTCTTCTCTGGGCTCAATTCCTAGTGTTAACGCTAGCATCTGTTTATGGGAGATCCGTTTCATCGACTGGGTCTCGACCCATTGATGTCCCAAGATCCTCATTCTTCTGCCAGCCAATGCCGGGCATTGACACAGTATATGTGCCGCTGTCTCAGATTCCTCCAGGCATAGTCTACAAGTATCATCCTCTATAAGGCCCATTTTCCTTAAGTGATACCTGAAATTACCATGTCCTGTAGACAAAGCCACCACCCATTTCAATGTTCCTCGACTCATGCTTAGAACTCTTCTTTGAGTGGAGCAGGTCGGCCACTTTATTGCCATTTTAGCTTGTCTACATTGTTCCACGGTTGACCACCTTCTCAGGTGTTCTGCCGTGATCCATTTGTGGACAAGCTGTTCAACCATTCCTCTGCCAATTGAAGAGAATGGTTCTGGTCCCAGCAACTTTTCAGTTGACCCCTGTTTTGCAAGGGAGTCCGCCTTTTCATTGCCTTCGATCCCTATGTGTCCTCGTACCCAAGTCAGTGTTACTTCATTTTTAGATGAACACTTATTGAGTTTAAGTACGCATTCCAGTGCCAGTGATGTTGTGATGTTTGTTTGTTCCATGCATCTGATCACCGCCTGATTGTCCAGTGCTATGAGGATATTTCTTCCTTCCACCTGACACTCAAGCAAGTAGTCCAACGCATAAAGCAAGGCAATCATCTCAGCCTGGTATACTGAAGTGTATTTCCCGAGGCTAATGTGACGGGCAAGTTCCAGCTCTTCTGAATAGATACCGGCCCCCGCCCCGCCATCCATCATGGATCCATCCGTGAAAATCACTATTTCACCATTTCTTTTTTCTGGAAGTAATCCGTTCTCAATACGAGTTTTGTGATTTCTTTCCATAATACGCACCCTTGTTATTCGATCCATAGGCATGTTTAGCTCCCTAATCTCGTCTTTAACAAGTTCCAGGATCTTCCTATGTCCATAGATCGTACCACGATGGTGCCATTTCGCATCTCGATGCAAGCGAAGTGCCGTTTGGGCCGCTGTTTTCTTAATAAATAAGTCTAGCGGTAATATCCCCATGATGACTTCCAATGCGCATGTTGGGGTTGTACGTATTGCACCTGTAATTCCCATACATGCTAAACGCTGAACCCTATCCAGGTGCTTCCTCACAGTTTTCTGAGAGGCTTTCGCCCACCATACAACCGAGGCGTACGTGATAATGGGTCTAGTTATCATCGTATACATCCAGTATGCTGACCTAGGCGAGAGTCCCCACCTCTGTCCACATACACGTTTGCACTGATGTAGTACCCTCTTTGCCTTCCGGACCTTCTCCTCAACATGGTAATTCCAAGTAAGTCCAGTATCTAGATAGACTCCCAGATACTTAACCTTCTTAGTCATTGTTAGTTCCGATCCGAAAAGTGTTAAGGGCCGAAATTCCAGATTTTTCCTCTTCCTAGTGAAGACTATTAGATCTGTTTTCGCCGCATTAATGGAGAGCCCTTGTTCCAGACACCACCGCTCAACCACTCTGAGTGCATTCCTCATGATATCTGCTTCAGCCAGAAGCATTGCAACAGCTACCAATGCATCCCGAAAAAGCCACTGTTTGGTGCGGTTTATGGGCCGGCGGCATTATTGGGCCATATTTCTTCAAAGATGATGCGAATCGCAGCGTTACTGTCAATGGTGAACGCTACCGAGCGATGATAACAAACTTTTTTTTGCCCGAAATGGAAGTTCTTGACTTGCATGATATGTGGTTTCAACAAGACGGTGCCACATGCCACACAGCACGCGAAACAATGGCGCAATTGCGAGGCGAGTTTGGTGAACAGTTAATTTCACGTTTCGGGCCGGTCAACTGGCCGCCTAGATCGTGCGATTTGACACCATTAGATTATTTTTTGTGGGGGTATGCCAAGGCTAATGTGTATAGGGACAAGCCCGCTTCGATTGACGCACTAGAAGCCAACATCCATGCATTCATTCGTGAGATACCGGCCGATATGTGTGAAAGAGTATGCCAAAATTGGACTCAGCGGATGGGCTACCTGAGACGCAGCCGCGGTCAACATTTGCATGAAATTATCTTTAAACATTAAATTGCAAGGTTCAAACTATCGATTCAAATAAATATTTCATTCATTTTTTCGAATTTTTTGTGTTTTTTTTTTAAAAAAAGTTCTAAACCTCTTAAAAAATCACCCTTTAGTAAGACGTCTGGCCTTTCAATAATAAATCAAGATCCTTCGTCCAGGTCTTTCAATAATATATCAAGACAGACTGTGTTGCCGTCTATTAAAGTTTTGCCCATGGTTGCTTTGCCGCGCCTTCACTTTTGTGACTATCTCACAACCCTACTCAACCTAACCTAACTTAACCAACTAATTTAGCATATTTGCGTCAACGCTTGCAGATGACATTGTGCAGTGGTTAGGACTTTTGCCTGTTACCCGAGTGGCGTTATCCCTGACGTATATATCAGCAATTAACAACAACCAGTATCAATCACAGAAAGAAATGGCAACTAGTTCCTCCCAAAACCAAATGAGTAGCAAATGCAGATTTCATCGTTGAAAGAAACCACCTTGGTTCCGGAGAACACTTCAATACTTTTCAATTCAGTTCTCAAATGTTCAAGACGAAATGGTTTAATTCCAAATTACTGCAACGTCGTTAAAACCTTCGAAGACTTTTTAGCCAGCACCCACAAAGCAATTATTGGTTCAGTTCGGAAATTTCCCCCAAAAGTGCTTTAATTATTTATTAGCCTAGACTTCCTTCTCGCTCTCAGTGAATCGGGGGATGAAACTTTTTCTATTTCGTAGGTGTGCATTCTATATAATAATGTTGTCGTTAGTGCGATATGGGTAAAAAACACTCATGAGTTTCTAAAGTGAGCAGATGTCCGGTCCCATGACTTAATAATAACTATTACCTTTGTAATTTGATCGAAACATTTGATATCTAAAGTAATTATTGTTTCAACGTTCATTTGCTGCTCTGATAGTGTCGTTTATTTTTATGTGTGTGTGCATGTGCATATTAAATATTCATTTTAAGTAATCATTAACCCTAATCGCAGGAATAATTGCTAGGCCAGATCGAGCTTTCTATGTCATCACTAAAGTAAAGGGGTATACTATGTGTTGTTGGAGGGAGAGAGAGAGAGAGAGAGGAAGAAAAGCTTAAAAAACGTAAAATAGGTATACGTGTTTGTAAATTCGAAGTTAGTCGGGGATAAGCTGCTTAATCTGCAAGGGCTTCTGCCTTTGGCGGCGAAAGGGTAAAGTATATGCTGTCAACTAAAAAGGGCATCCAACACCGACTCGACGAAGGTCACCATAGAGAGATGTAACTTTGAGGTGGTAAGGGAGTTTGTGTACCTAAGCTCCGTCATAAACTCGGACAATGACACCAGTGTTACGTAAAATAACTCTTGCCAATCGCTGTTTCTCTGGGCAAAGAAGGCATTTGAGTAGCAAATCCCTCTCTCGAACAAGTAAAGTGACCCATAATAAGACCCATTCGTCCCTATGGCGCTGAGGCATGGACTCTATGTAAATCGGATAAGGTTACTCTTGGTTGTTTCGAGAGGAACATTTTTCGATTAATTTTTCGTCCTTTTGCATAGACGGTGAACGAAGGAGGAGATACAACTCGCTTAGGCTGCACATCGACATCGATCTAGGTTAAAGGGTGAAGGACGAACGACTGAAGTGGCTTGGTCTTGTAGAGCGAACGGACACGAATGCTCCGTAGAGGTAGAGACCGCGACTCAGGTGCACCACGCAAGTGGAAGGGGACATTAACTAACTGCGGAGACAGCTGGCTAAAGATGGCTAAATTAAATTCAGAGCTATACATTCCATCAGTTTTCCTTCCCGAATTTGCACATTCTCATTCACTACAGCTTCAAGTCCAATAAATGAAAAGTCATTTTCGTATAGTTTTGCTTTTGAGACACGAAATGTATCCATTTATAGACCAAAAGCTTTAAAAATGAGCTTTTCACGTCAGCGTACTCAAGTATTTGCCCAGCGACTGAACATAGCCTTATTTTTTAGTAGGAAAACGTTACTCATTGTTTTCATATTCCATTTGCTCACTCTATTAATAACCAAGAGAGCTAAGTTGTCAGAGTTTAGTTATAAAGGGTGTCCCATATAATTCACGCAAATTTTCATAGAAAATACAGATTTTCAATTAGAAAGCTTACATTTTTTTTTTATTGTTTCATAGAGTATGCAGATTAGGGTTATGTATAGACTAGCACATCGGAAAAATGGCCGCCACGGCTTTGCTGGCAAGTACGTATTTTTTTATTGAAATTTTCTTTGGCCGTTTCGCATAAACGTGGCTAAATTTCATTAATACACCTCCCAATTTCCTCTTTCAAGACGTTGGTGGTCGTGGGCTTGTTTGCTTAGACCTTTGACTTCAAAAAACCCCAAAAAGTCCAATTGCGTTAAATAGTAAGATGGCCAATTCTGATCGCAAAAAACGGCCGATTACACGATTAGGAAATGACGCATGCAGTAATTGAATTGTATCTCTGGCTGTATGGCATGTCTTGTTGAAACCACATGTTGGTCACATCCATATCTTGTAATTTGGACACTAAAAACTTAGTTATGTCACGATAACGAACACCATTAATTGGTACATCAGTCAAGCTGATGTTCCTGTTCCATATTTTGTACGAAAATTGCGGAATGTAGCTGACAAACCTTCGTTATTTTTTAAATATTGCTCAACAATGAAAATGCGTTCTTCTTTCGTATAACGCTTAATTTTTTCTGTCAGCTGTGACATTGTTATATTTTTTGCGTTGGCGTGACTGTACTATTAAATGGCGCAAAAATCAAATACAATCCTCTAGAATATACTTTCCTGACGGTATAATTGCACCTCTGACGAACCAGCAGCCAAGTCAGCAATCGTAATCTTGAATACAACATCAAGAATAAAAGCGACAGCATTTCTGTTTACAATAAACAAGGCAAAAGTATGTTATCAAATTTGATAGCTAGTTATTCCCACAGCAACAACAAAAGGGTGATGATTATCATCCAGTTGCCATATCTGTCAGTACTCCACCCCCATGCATGACTATGGAATTATAATAATCTCAGAGAGCAGTGTTATATAGTAAGTAGCGCGGGATAAGTGGACGTGCTACCAAGCGGAAGAGTCAGACTTGGGTTAGGTTAGGTTGAGTGGGGCTGTGAGATCTTCACAAAAGACCAGGCACTTAGCGGGCCCATCGCCACTCCCAGGAAGGTTAAGGTTAGCCTGCCAGCTAAACGCCAGCCTCTTAGACTAGTAATAGGCCCACTGTAATGCTGTCAGGAAACTGTTCCATATCCTCAGTCGCAAAACCAATTTAATCTCTTAATGAACTCCACCTTCTAACGAACGGTGTTAACAATATCGTTAGTATCCTTTAAGTAGAAAGCCCCCAGGTGAAGTTTTCTCCTCTGAGGCAGTCAGACTCCGTGACAAATATACAAATGCTTTCTTCTCAAGGCCAATAAAAATATACACCCAAACAAGGTCATTGCAAAGAGCACTTTATCTCCATCTAATTATTTTTAGTAACTTTCACTATCACACTTGGCGAACTTTAATTTCCGCTGAGGTGTATGCTGAATTGCTGAGTATTTTAATTTCTGTCCGTCTTTCGATGTGAGGTGAGGCCAAAGTGCGAATTGATGAAATTTCCATTTGTCACTTAAGCACTCACAGCAAAAAAGTAAACAAAAATCTTCTAAACGACTAGAGCTGTAGCAGCGCTTCGCAAACACGTGATTCAAGACCAACACCACGCCAGATGATTGGGAGTACTCGTATTCCCTTGTGTATATACGACCCAATTCTAAAAGAATCGACTGAACCACATTGAGCAAGTACAAAATTGCAACGCACACTTTTTTTCGCCTCCAACCGAGGTCGGCTGAACGCCGCGCCGCTTGCTGATAATAGAATTTTTGTGATTGTTTTGCAAAAAAAAAAAAAAAAACTAGTATAGCGTGATTTTGTTTTTGTTGGTCTGATAAATTCAAAATGAATAATTTTGTTTTGGATTTCATGACTTGTGGTTATTGAAGTAAGTGAACTAGTAGAGGGTACTGAACGATAACAAAGAAAATCGGAAGCTTTTACTCGTGACTAGCTGACTGGCCGAGGCTAAACGGTGAACCCCTGTGGTTTACGCAGCAATTAGTCTTGACCCGTTCATATGTTGACCTTTATAAATGCTGATTGACCTCTTTTATTTAAATTTACACATCTTGTGAATCAAAATTAGCAATAAAAAAGTTGTGGTGTTAATAAGGGCAAATGTTGTTTCTTAATTAACACTAGACCCATGTCCAAAGTTCGAATTTTTAAATTGGTTTTGCCTGTGCATACAACTAAAGGGTTCTTCAGAAAGGACGGGTCGATGTTGAAATGGAATAAAACAAGCTTTGTCTGAGCCGCGGATTTCACTTTGACACGGATCCGAGTGGTCCAATCACAATGGCAAGACCTGCGACTGCAAAAAAGTTGTAGCAGGGTCAATTCGCACGATCTTGGTGGCCAATTCACGTTACCTCTGCGAGCGATAACCGTACCCTCAAATCGTTCATGCAGAATGTCCATCATGGCGTCTGCTGTGTGGCACGTAGCCTTGTCCTGCTGGAACCACATGTCCCCTACCTGCAAATCGTTCAATTTAGGCTAGAAGAAATCGGTTAGCATCGTCCTGTGAGGGTGATGGCCTCACTATCGTCATTTTCAAAAACCTACGGACCAATGAATCCGCCGGCCCAAAATCCGAACCAAGCAGTAACTTTTTGTGGATGCATTGCCACCTGCTGAACCTTGTGTGCGTTGGCGTCGTATACTTGACATATACGGCAATTTTGTCTGCTTCATCCAAAAATGAGTCTTGTCGCTAAATATGATTTTTCAGGCAAAACGCTCCGAAACCCAGTCGGTTAACAAACGGCATTGTCTACATATGACTATGGTCGTGAACTTTGAATTCTGCGAAAGGCCGACTTGTTATGCACGGCGAGTAATTGACTGCCTCGGATTTTTCTGTATACTTTCACGGACCGCGGCAATTTTCTCGGCCGATCTGGCATTCCTTCTACGTACGGGATTTGGCTGATTTTCGAAGCTGTAAACGGCCACCAAACATTGGAGAGTCGACTTTGAAGGGTCAACACGTCAGTCGTAAAATGGGTGCAACGTTTGGACTAACGAACGCTCACTTTTTTCATAATAAATAGTGTAACTTTCCATTGCGATTTGGCATCAGTATATTAATGAATAATAAACATCAGATTAGGCAGATGCCACTAAAACAACATGGCCGCCTTAATTTAAAGTCGTTTTCCATTGGGACCACCAAAAATCTTTTTCAGATCTTAGATTTACCGCGGCTCATGGAACATGCAACAAAATTGATCTGCTTTTGTAAATGGATTAGTGCGTTATTTGACAGCAATATCAATATCATATCGTTTTGGGAAAAATCAACTATGGATATCGACTTGAAAACTGTTTCCCCTGTTGTAGATACAAATGGAGTAGTTTCGGTGATTCGTAGTTTCCAGATGATGAGTAAGGCAATGAAGATAATAATTCCTACAAAATGATATCCATGGCAATTTATGTATTTCTTTATTTTGGTTTTCACGAAACTTTGCGCATACGGTTTAAAACAAAATTTTTAAACTGACGTAAAACAGCTGTTTAAAGTATATTGGTATTTGTGGTAGTATGTGTAAATTTGAAAAAATATCGAGATCTGCAAAAAGTGCTCCGAATCAAAAAAAAGATTAATTTGTTTGCCCAATGGAACATGAAAAGTGATCTAGATCGAAAAAAGGGTTGATTTTTTGTCCCAATGGAAAACGACATAAGTTTTTAACCAATGTGTATATGATTTTCCTCCTCTTTTTAACAAAAATACGATCCCTAAAACTCACGAATCCGACCTTAGGTAGACAAGATATAAGAAAATAACCCAACCTTACAGCCCGATTCTGCCGTTGTGAGGCCTCACAAGTCACTTGCTCTTGTGAGGTTTTTTGTGATTCGATAACATTTTTCGTATTCTCCGATAATGTTCACAACAAATTCACCTCACAATGGTTAGATTATTATCACCATTAATTGGATGAAGAAAAACAATTTTATATTGACACTGAAAAGTTTTAGAAACGAAGAAAATTAGATATTAACGAAATTTTTCACAAATAAAAATGTCCACATTCCTCGGTTTTTTTTATACAAATATCAATTTTCCCCGAACAGTTAATAAATATAGCGTAAAATGTCAGATTTCGGTCTTTAAATGCTTGGAAAGAGGGAAACAATGCAATCAAATACAGATACTGTCATTTGTGAGTGCTTATGACTGGTTTTCTATTTTGTGACTTGCTCCATAGGAGATCACAATTTCGATTGTTTTTGTGAGTGTGCTGCCAGAATACGAAATCTATTTCACCTCACCTTGTGGAATTTTGTGACTATTGAGGTATCAGTGAGGTTTGCGAGAATCGGGCTGTTAGTCTTATGTCGTTTTCGATTTGGCTTTTCAGATTTTGATCTGAAATTTCAGATTTCTGCTGCCAAATCGAACATAAAATCCGATTTTTTTTGGTTCTTGTGTGTATTGAGTTGGCCGCAAAAATATTTTTTTTTTCACTTGCACTGGAAATCCATTTCATTTCAATTGATTTTTACACATTTATAATAACTAATTTCGAAATAATTTAATCTAAAACATCGTTTCCATACTCGAAAAATTAATAACTCGTTAAAAAAAGCAATCCTTCCAACGATAACAAATTCGTAACCGCCAGCTGTGTGTCATACACATTGGTATTAGTGAAAGTATGTGTGAAATCTGAGAAAATATCGAGATTTCTCTAAAGAGAGTCAGATCAAAAAAAAAAAAAGATTGATTTTTGTGGCAAATCGAACATGAAAAGCAATCTGAATCAAAAAAAAAAATTGTTTTTTCATTACTTATTTACTAATTAAAATGTTTTTTGTTTGTTCATTTTTCAGATACAGTCCCGATGGCACATTACCTCCACCGAGATGGGCATGCCTCCTATGCGCGCTCGGTTTGTTTATCTACCAGAGCTTGGATTCAATAGATGGAAAGCAAGCTCGACGCACAAATACTTCCTCCCCGTTAGGTGAACTCTTCGACCATGGTTGCGATTCGATATCAACGATATTTGTGGCACTCTCCGCGTGTATATCATGTCAATTGGGTCACTATCCAAATTGGCTGTTCTTCCAGGTATTTACCCCTTCCAAAAATATTCCCTTATTTATATTTCTAACACGTGTTTCCTCTATTTCAGTGTTTCTGTGCCATAACACTGTTTTATTGTGCTCATTGGCAAACGTACGTCTCGGGTACATTACGTTTCGGTAAAATCGATGTCACAGAGGCTCAAATTACCATCATGGGTATTCATATAATTTCGGCTGTCTTTGGACCCGAAATTTGGCTGGCTAAGGTAAGCCTGTTTGATTGCTGTGTTGTTGTACTATATGTTTTATTTTATTTTTATTTTCTAAACCATTTATTTTTTTTAACGAACATATTCCAGGAGATTTTAGGCTTCGAAAACGAAACGAGCGATTTTTTTATTTGTACCTTTTACAAACCTTATCGAAACATGTGTTGAAACTAAAGCACACATTCGAACTTTTTCAAACTCACTATTCACACCGTGTGGTTAATAATCTATCAAGTGATGAGTAACACAAGTGTTTCATTTAATTTCTTTTATTTTTGTTTTTATTTTTGTTATCACCTACCTACCTTCTTTAGTTCATTTTCAGTTTCATATCTTTCCGATTGTGCACTATTTTTGATGAATGTAGTTACCTTATTTCATGCATTTTTCATACGATTCATTGAACGGAATCTTCAAGTGTAGTCTTAGACATCGGCAAAATTATAGGCGAGAGCATGGCCTGTCCCTCTGAAGGGTGTACAAAATCATCGCATACGAGGTTAGGTTGACTGTAATTGAATACAAAGAAATCAGCTTCTTCTAGTTTGGCTTGCAATGAGATTTTTGTTTGTCACGTTGCCTAAATGTAATGTCTTCTTCCCACTTGTGGGGTAACAAGGTCTGGTGCGGTCTGCTGATCCAGAATTTGTTCGCCGTTTGTGTTTTAAGTACTCGTCTGATATCAATTGCGTTGTCGAGATCAACATACACCGGCAATGATTAAAATAATACGAACGCATCCACCTCCTTGCGCGGTACGGTAGTAGCCACATTTTAGATGCTGAGACATGAAATATTTGTCCGATATTTTTCATTCGTAGGCAGACTCAAACAGTATGTGATCAGGAATATGACAGCATACAAAAAAGAGTTACCAATGAAACATTCATCTTTTCAAGCAATACATTCATTGTGCCCTTACTTCCGCACTCAAATTGTAGCGAATTTCCTTCGTCAAAACCATTATTTCTTCACTTAACACAAATGAGTCGCCGGTCTCCACCTACACTCTCATACTGCTGTCATGAACCTGCCTCGTGATTCACAAACAAAATGTTTACTTTACGCATACAGTCCGGGGTAAACAACGGCCTCGGACAGGTTCTTGTAAATATAAATGTTACCTTGGTTCGTTGAAAGTGTTATTCTCTGCTTCAGCTATGCTCGAATGGCGTTTCGCTATATAACAGTGCACCCTGGTAAACAATATCTATCTATCTATTGACGATGTTGAACGTCTTTCTTGATTTTGATTATTGCAAGAGCCTTTTTGGACTTATGTTTGCATATGAAGGTTGAACGGATTATACATCCTGAAAGCGGATTTTTGGCTGTATTTCCAAAAGGCAGCAAAAGTGATCATCAAGAACAATTGTTTCGAGAAGAAGTTGTGAGAGCAAATATAATTCAATCGAGAATTGTTGTTACCGCACGCTTTCTCACATTCCACGAATTGTTCTAAGTATCGACGGTAAATTTTCCACCGCATTCCCATGATCATCTCTGTAGGCCTCTTCTGTTCGGGCCTTATACAGTTAAACAGATCGTTTTACCCCCTGGTAGAATGTTCGAAAGTTGCCGCTTATCGTACCCTTTCTAAAAAGTTGATATTCGTGACTGTTTTACTAACTAAAGAGTTCGAGGTGTTCGAAGGCAAAGCAACGTCTACTTTGGGACATAGTTATATAAATCACTAGAACCATTCCCTTCCACATTGCGTGCTATGAAAGGTCATGCACATTGCATTTCCGAAATAGCTAACTTGCCTGTTCGAATTATTCATTTGTTAAACTATGGTATGCATTTATTGCGATGATTTTGTTAAGACCCTTTTATAGAGCTAATTGCTAATTGAGTAGTGCACATATTAAACGGCAGACGCTGTGCAGATAAATCGACGCTTCCAGTCAAAAACTCATTCCTCATCTGAACAATCTGCAATTTTATCAGTTCCATTGAAGTTTTACAATTTTTGTTAACGCATGCAAAGCGCATCAACCAAAAGATCTAGCTAAACAAACAAATTATAGAAATACCGTCGACTTATTTTAGAAAAAAATAACAATCAGACAAAACTAATTCGCCATTCATTCAATTTTTATCTAAAAACAATTCCCCATTCGAATTCGTAGATATTTAACATTGAGATATGGACATCACTATGCCTAATGACCATCCTTTGTGGTCTATGGTCGTTATTTTACATATTCTCAGTAATTTTGGCAGGCGGTGTTGGAAAGAACGGCTCCACAGTTGCAGTAAGTTCAAGTCTCAGAGACTACAACAAACAACAAAGTAAATACAATCTTTTGGCTACGCTTTAAATACTCATATTATATTTATTCTTGTATGAAAGGAAAAGTGCAAGTTTAACGTACAAAATTTTCAAAACAAAATTTAAATGTAAACAAGTGTTTTTATTTTGGGGACCTACTACATATACTACTTTTGTTTGTTCTTTTTCCTCTATAAAAATGTGTCCATAATGGCATGATCTAGTACATAATCTTTATATACATACATATATAAATATATATTTTTGAAACTAAAATAACTTTCAAGATATTTTTTGTGTTAGGAATGTTATAACGCCTGCATAATTGTATACTTTTTCTGTTTCTTTTTGTCTTTTTGGAACATTTTTTGTTTACCTTCTCACTTATTGTTTCGTTGGCGATGTATGTGTTTCTCCTCTTCGGGTCGTCCTCCTCCATCTTTTCCCTTAAAAACTAATTTTTTTTTTCAGCAAAACAAAATGAAAACAACATGAGCTTTAAAATACACACAAATGGAAAATATTAACTAAAGGACACATATTACTTTCCTCCATTTTAACAGATACCAATGGTTGGCGTTAATTGGAGTTATATTATCCTATTGGGGATAACTTTTTGTTATATTTTGAATGCATTCGCATTTTCGAAAATGTTCATTGAAGGCGGAAGCGGAAAGAATGGTTCATCTGTTGCTGTAAGGAAATTTGCTAAATAATATTTAAATACACCCATTGCGGCCAATTGACTAATATTCGAATCATTTTAACAAACAAATTGAATTTATTCTAACAAACAATTGGATTGAATGATCTAAAACAAAATACATCCGCATTGCTGTAGTGTAAAACTCGCTTGGTATGGAATCCTCAAAGACGAAAACTCATTCAAATACAAAAGGATATGAAATAATGTCCATCACACGCTGTAGCTCGTCTACTAACAAAACAAAAATCAACAAAAAAGATTGGCTATCGATAGAACAGACACGGTTCTGTGTTCTAATCCAAATTTCCCATTTTCATCGTATTTTCGTAGAAGGGGGTGCTTGAATGTTGTCGTCGGGTAAGGCAGGGCTTTTCGGAAAAATGTGCGTTGAATTAGAATTAAATTATTTATTTCGTACCGCAATGAGGAATGTTGTAAAAAACAACAAATTGTGCGGGAAAGTGTATGTCTTTGGAGGTGAAAGGTGGACTTTTGGATTTCATTTCATTTCATGTTTGTGTACGTCTGCATCTGTGTTACATTTAAGAATACCCATTCAAATTATTTGCGAGCGAAAGTAAACTCAAATATAGGTTGTGCCCAAGTGTATTGATGAGGTTCTTGTGCATGTTTGCCCTGTAAGGATCTTTGTTTAAATGGAAGGCTGTAAATAGTCGCATTATGATGTAGAGATATGTTTGTACTACTTTCCAAGTCATTCGCGTGTAGAAAAGGGAATTTAAATGTCTGCAAATTCTTTTTCAACCCACCTTTAATGGTGACGAAGAATGTTGCGTTTGATACTCAAAATACTCAAATGGCATGTGCCCTTGTTATGAATCTAAAACTACTTTTCTGGCCTCTCAAGTAAAGTTCACTTGGTTGGATCAAAACTAACCATATAAAAGCTGATTTTACCCAAGGTTTCGACTGCATTTTTCTGCAATCTGCTACTTCTAGTCCAATTCATTCCTTGTGTGCTGACGACAGCTTTAGAATACACGTTGCTGCTTTTCAATCGAAAAACGGGAGCGGCAATGTAAGTATATAAGCTCATTCAATTCTGGCTTTTAGAACTTTATGAAATGGACTTCAGCCAATCTGGGGGAATTTACTTAGGCTGCGCTACAGATCGGGGTGAACCGTGTAGAAACGGTATGTTCTAGGCTTAAACGAGCCATCCATGAGTTGCACTTGTATCACCGAAACCGAAATAAATCTCGATAAATAAAAGGCCATGCTCACGAAGGTGTCAGTAACGCTGAGGTTAGAGAGGTCAGCTATTTGGCTGAGTTCTTTTTCGACTATCGGCAGGTTTAATTACAGTTGTGGCGGCTGCACTGTTTGCTTCTGGACTTGGTATTATAGGTCTATTGTTTTATTAGCAATAGTCTGCAAATGTCCGTGATCAGGGCCCTGGCTACAATATTTAAGGAGGTCCTTTCCTCTCAATTTGAAAATAACTCATATCTGGTATGGGAATCTGAAAAATTAAAACGTGCAACAGTTTTTTCTGGCTTACAAGTTTTGCTTTATGTAACTCCATCAATGAAAAACATTTTCGTTTCGTGTGAAAAGCAACGACAGCTTGTCACATGACGTTTTTCCCATTTCCGGCTTTCAAACCCGACAAGCAATGTGTTCAAAATATGAGACATTCCTCGACTAAGTAGCTGCTCATAAAGTTCATAATGTTCCTAAAAGTATGCAACACTTCTTTTTAAACGTTTGCTAATATGAAGAAGAAGCCGAAAAATGTTGCATACAAAAAAAATTTTCGCTTTCGCATCATTACTTTCGTTTAAATGCGAAAGCGGTTTCCGTTTGATTTTTTTACATAATCTCACCTCTGGTCTGTTCCACCGAATATCAAATTCCATTCAAAATCTTTCGTTGCAACCGATCGGAGACGCGAATATGGCAACACAAATTCGTTGTTCTGTTGTTTATACATATTTTAAAAAGTGCTGAAAAACAATGAAATCCGCAGGTGTTTCTTCAACGACAATTCAAAGGCAACGTCAGACAGTAAGGTAGGATAGAGGTTGACAGCACAAAGGATAGTTTGTCTCATACGACTTATTATAAGGGGAAAACGAAAATTAGACCAAAAGTTATTTTTCACTGCGATCGTTGGATTCACATCCGGGAGTGTCGCTTTTCAAAGGAGGAAACTTCTCAATTCAGCCATTTGGATACGGCATAAAGTTTTATGGGATTTTCAGATTTTGCACTCAGGTTTCAGATTTTTCGTGCCCAATGGAACATGAAATGAGATCACTCTTGTTTTTTTCATTTGCGTTGGTGCGTGGTTTAAAAGGCAGCTGTTCTTAATTTGTAATTTGTGTTTATAAAAATACATTTGTTTATGTTGCAAGTTTTTCTATATTTCTCACAGACTCGCCGTCTAAAAACGTAAATAATAACAAACTTCATCGTTTGACTACTGTCAAATGTTTTGGTGTTAGTTAAAGTAGGTGTAAATCTCCTTCAGAAATCGAGATTCGCAAAGTTCCTCTGACTGAATAAAGTGATTTTTTTGCGGCCAATGGAACATGAAATCTGACAGCCAGCTCGAGAGCTCTAAATCTGAAAAAGCGCTTTTTCTGTCCTAATGTAAAACGACATTAGGTTCCTTTTATTTTTTAAAAAATAACAAGAGGAATTCTTATTCAATAGTCCGGCTGCACCATTTAAAGTTGAGAACGTTATTATTGCTCATCTTACCCCTAAGCACGGAACTTACAACCTTTCCGTTCAGTCCACTCAATGATTATGTCCACCACCGCTAATACGACGCAGATAGTTTGAAAATTTCGCTGTAACTACAAACCCAACGACGCCCACAAATAACACCAACGATAGGTTTATTCTTAATTTCCACTTATGGTTTTGGTTTCCTTAATTTTTCTCTACATTTAAGATTTTTTTCTGTTTTAAGTTTTCTCCCTTCACCTACTCGCAGCACGGTTAGTTAATCGGTGTACAAACTGTTTTAGATGTCTTTCAGCTTACCTTTATATAAATGGTATTTATTTTTAGCACTTAATTCAAAAGCAGTAAATATCTTCTGGAAACGTATAGCACTACAGTTTTTAGTTTTCTTTCTGTTTTTTTTTTCCACTTTTTTGTTATAAAAACACTACACACAAGCAACATTATTTGCAGGATAAGACAATTAAAAAATTAAAAATCGAAAAGAAAATGCAAACAAAATTTTATATCATTGATTTAGCTCCCCTACACAGGACACGATGTAAGAATTATGCCCCTTTATTTTGCATTCGGCATTGATACATTACTAGCACTGCGCTACGCAAAAGTCGTTATGACTGGAGGTTGTGGAAAGAATGGATCATCAGTTGCCGTAAGAATATATAGAAAAAAAACAAACACAATCAAAATTACAAAACGAAATCACGCTGAGAAAATATTTTGTAAATTTGTCAAGTTTTTTTCCCCCACCTCCGTAAGAATGGTTATACCTATATTTAAAAAGAAAAGAGAATTCTTTAACAAATTTACATATTTTCCAGTGTAAAGGTTTATTGATTTAATTTTTCCTTTGTATGACCAGACAAGTACTGTCTTAGAGCTATCGTTCTTTTTGTTTTTTTTTAAAGCGTACGCTGTAAATATATACCACCAAAACGCGTTGTAGCTAGAGCTCCAGTGAAAGTGACTAGAAGTAGTTTGAATCATCACCCACAAACAGATCAAAACACGCGAAATAAAAACACAGAGTTGCTTACTTTGCTTGCTCATACTTGTGTGCCATTTAATTTAACGCTTTGTATAAATATAATAACCAACTGCATGTTACTCTTAAGGCTGAACTGTTTTACTTTATATTGTTAACCTGCATGTGCATCCCAGTTGTGTCAAATGTCAAGTGTCATCGTAGAATTTACTAACCAAAACAAAAGAAAAAACAAGCCAAAAGAAGTATTTTTTGCATTGAACAAGAAAGCCGGACAAATTCTGGACAGACAGTTGTAGCATATTGTTTGGTCAGGATTTTTCCGCATCCATAATTTCTCCTATCAGACACTTTGAGGGATATGCCTAATTGATATTTTTCTTCCAACAAAAGGGCACCAGTGTCCTCTCACCGAGCATTCCACTGTCGTTGGTTGTGCTGCCCGCATTCATAATTGCACAAAAATCACCGGAAAGCATCTTCGAGCAGCACTCGTCGCTGTATATCCTCGCTTTTGGAATGGTCGCTGCGAAGGTGACCAATAAACTTGTGGTAAATTTTTAGCCATGTTAAACGTGTTCTTTTGTAAACAAGTTTGCATTGCAGATAGCTCATATGACTAAGAGTGAAATGGACTACCTGGACTGGTCGCAGCTGGGACCCGCGTTGCTATTCCTTAATCAATACTTTAATTGTGTCGTGCCAGAAGTTTGGCTCTTGTGGTTTACACTGATATGGGGCACACAGGATCTTATGCGGTATTGTTCGCAGGTGAGTTGTATGATACATTGTGATGGGCTCTTGGAAAACTAACAGAAATCTTGCGACCATTGAATTCATATTCAAGTCGTAACAGAACCGTAAACAAATGGAGCTATGAGGCAGCTATAGCAATGATGGGCTCAAGTGCCTGTCAATACTGTTATAATGCGAGGCAAGCCGCAATCAGTTTTTAGCCTTTCACAAAAGACCATGATGCTCAAAGTTTTTTGTTATAGCAAAATCGTCGGTAGAGGCTCCATTTCAATTGCGATTTCGTCAAGCGAAAATAATCCTCATCGTTCGATTAGAAGAGTATATTCATCCACTTTCCGAACTTTGCCGAAAGTGGGACGTTATTATTTAGCTCATGTGTCATCTGGATTTTATATAGACATATAAACAACGATTCTCATAGGCGAAATGTGCCATAAAAGGTTCGGAGAAGAGTCAACTTGTTGAGCTCTTTGTCAAACAGACTCATTCGAATTATCTTTCACAACTGTCTCTGGTGGACACTCTTCTTATTGTAGGTGGTTACGTCTCCGACGTGGAGTGGCAGGGTTTTCGGAATTTTAAGATTACCAACACTGGTGGCTTCCGTTGGAGGCCCATTTATATCTCAAAAACCACCTTTTATTCGCTTATCAATTGTGTTTGGATAGGAGGTTGACATTAAAACCGATGATGATGATGAATAAAAACATTACCATTTTTACAAGTTCATTGCTTATTAATCAAAATCTTTTAACAAATCGTTTACAGGTTTGCTTGGAGATCTGCGAGCATCTACACATTCGACTCTTTAAAATCCCCTACCCACCAAAGGGTCCAGTCACCGTGAGTCAAGGTACAAATCCGCCAACGACGAGCCTAAGCATGGGCTCGGGATCATCGCACGACAAGAATGGCGGCACCCACCATCGAAAACACACAAAACAGTCAAGTAAAAAGCAGCTACAACACAGCAGCAGTGCTCACTAGGTTCTAATAGCAGTATTTTATTATTATTTAAATAGAAATTTGATAATAGTAGGATATCGTGTTTAAATGTTCTACTACATACTTCTTAATAGTCTCTCTATATCTATTTCTCTCTCTCTCTGTCGTTCGCCCTTTTCTCGCCCAAAAAAAAATATTTAAAATCATTAGTTTTTCTTTAAATATGATTTGTAAGTCACCTTCTGGTAATGCTAACTGCTCTTGACCCATTATTACTCATTACACAGTTGTATTTGCCAATTTCCTTGTAAATCATCAAACAAGAGTGTTATTTTGTTTTTAAGATGATTTTTATGTGTGTTAAATAAAATCAAGAAAAGATAAATATAGAGATTAGAAGAAACGTAATAATAAATAGATCTATGTGTGTACACTCAAAACAAAAGAAACAAAACAAGAGGAGAGAAGAAGTCAAGAGGTTTGGGTAATTAGAAACGTCATGAAGAAGCTATAAGGAACTGAATACAGAAGCAGACATTGGATATTCGCTAAGCGAACTATTCTTATTCCTTTAGTGTGTGCGTGTTTTTTTTTTTATTTAATTTGTAGCTACTAACATATAGTTTTGGAGAAGATTAAACACCTACTTATATTGTAGTTCATCATTGTTCCTTATGATTTGTTTGAGAATTGTGAATTTTATTTGAAAAATATAATTTTTCTAGCTTTCAGCTATGAATTAGTTTACTGAAACGGAAAATATAGCAAAAATGATTACTGAATTAATAAAAAAAACATGTGTAAAACGACAGTTTGAATTTAAGAAATGTAAGTGTTAACGGAACAATTTTAAGACATTTATGCAAAGACAAAAGAAACATTTTTAAGCTAAATCCGATTGAAAACAATAAAAAATGTAAACAAAAGTAACCAACATTTGTTTTTATTGTATTCCGAATATCCTAGCGTTTTGTTTAGCTTGAAGAAAACTGTGGTGTATATATCACGAACAACTACGTAACACATCCACGTCTTTATTTGCAGTTTGGAAATTGGCAAACAATATAAGTAAGTAAAACGTTTCTACGTAAACAAAATTAATTACTTTTTGGGGAATACGTCTGCAAAAGTCAAATTACTAAAATGTTTAGTGCGATTGCGTACCCTTACTGGAGGTGTTGAAAGAATTGTGAGAGAAACCTTACTGCATTATCGGGTGCAACCACCTCAGACACTATGTTTACAGAGGGCACAGTGCCATTCATTAAAAAACCAGATGTCAAAACAGCTTAATTTAACAGACAATTTTTCAATCAATATGAAGAACTTCACTTACGACTTTATTGTTATACGTTCTTTGTTTTAACAGTTCGTATGAATTGATAGATGACATTTGAACGTTTTAGATTTTAGTTGAGCTATTGAGTAGTAGTCGAGGAATTAAAGTAAGATAAGTCTTGTCAATCGCTGTTGGTCTGAGGAGACAATTGAGTAGTAGTGCAGGAGCTGAGGCCCAAGTCCAACTAAGATTTTCGCGCAACCGAAGAAATATTCCATAAATTAAATTAAAGTCAATGAAATTTTAAATTTTTAACATTTTTTATTAAAAATGTGTAAACATCAACTCGAAAAACACGACCCTAATTTCAATAATATGTCAAAACATTTGACGATTTTACAATTTTTAAAGCTCTTCTCTTCAACAATCCCATAAATGTCAAATATTGTCAACGCTCAATTGACAGTTTAATATAATTGGGATATCAGCTAGCGCCCATATTTGGGCTATGTAACCTTAAACTGCCAAAAGCATAAAATGTGTCATTAATCCGTCTTTGGTCTCGACTTGTAATTGCAAAGTCAAGCACATTGGCTTAAGCTGTTTGCTGTTTCAAAATGCTTTCGTTTATATAAAAAAAAATCAGAAACTGCATTCTATATTTTCCCCATATCCATTGTCTAATAAAATCTAATAACAAAATAATCATAGACCGTAATTTTTCATCATCGGACATTACCATAGGTACATTACCATTTTTTCCGTTTCACCAACATCCCGCCCTGAATGCACTCATTCTGTGCAAATTGTGGTGGAATAAAAACTTCCCACAAACAAACATCCCATATCAAGTCTCAAAGTGTTCCCTGATTTGACAGCGAGTAGACGCACGGTAAAAATCTCGCAGCGCGTAGTGAAATAAATCTCGAATTTTTCCATATAAATTATACCCAAACAGAGCAATATGCATACAGTCGTTGGGTAAGCAACTTAGTGCAATAGTTTAACATTCGAAACTCCGATTTTAAACCCTGGAAAGGCGTAGTTTTCATTGAATTGAAATCCTTTTGTGCAAGAAAGATCAAAAGTGCCGAAAATAAATTTTTGTTCACCACAAAATACTGTATTTTGCTCTCGCTCGTACTCGTTCATTCGTTGGTTTATTTTTTTATCCATCCAGTGCGTGTTGTTTGTGTTCGGTGTAGTGTGCTGCTGTTTGTGGAAATTTACTACATTTATTGTGTTTGTTTATTGTTTTTTTTTTATCCCTGTGCATATTGCACTTTATACTTTTACTATTTTATTGCTGTTGTGTACGCTCCATAAATTTGTTCGTGTTCCACGGAGAAAGAACATTTCCAATTCAGTGATTTCTAAAAGTTGTTGTTTACATTGTACAACAGACAAAGAACGTGTCCTATTGTACGGTGTAGAGCAGGATGAGTGAAATTAGTATGTGAAAAGTTTACTGAAACTTCAGTTTAATAAGAAAACGCATATTTATCGACGTAAATCGAATTAAATTCGGGCTTCATTCGGAAGCAGAAAAAGAAAAAAATAATGACAAAAATCAGAAAATGTGAATTGTAGGTGGCGCGCGGGAGCTATAAACTCTCTTAAAACAACAAAAAACACACCAACAACTGTCATTTTTTGCTCCGCAAGTGTTCCTCCCACAGTCATCTGTTATCATTTGACTTGCTGTTGCACATCACAGCATCTTCCAATCGTGCGGGATTTGTATTTCGTGTTTAGTGTTTTGTGTGTGTGCATATGCACTTGTTTGCTTGACAAAATAAAGACTACGCTACACCGAATGATAAAACTAGACGAATTGCGTGAATTTAAGTGAGACTCGAATGGGAACGAGAATGGCACTGAAGCCATCGTCAACAATAGAATGGATATGCAAAGTTATTTTGATATTACTTCTAGAGATTTTTCTCCTTCCACAAGAATGTGGTGAGTATGTACATATAAATTGCATTTAACATATACACATATTTGATTTTTTTTTTTAATTTGTGTTTCTTTTGTACGTATTTAAACGAATTTCAAATTATTCCAACTTGTTCGATAGGTAGTTAGGTGGTAGGTTCCTTCGTCCTTATGACAGTACCTGAAGTTTTATAGATACTGCTCAAACGTCTTGATAAATTAATAACTACAGGGTGTTAGTCAGTTCAAACTGTTATGTTTTTGGAGATGATTCCTTATAGCATATATGTACATACCGACCACCGAATGTTCCGAAACAACTACTTTTCTGCATCAAATTGTACCTGTGAGTAGTATTTTGTCTTGACCCTAAAACTGGGGTGGATGGATGGATTTTGATTCCAATTTATACCAATATGTTCATACCGTGTAGTAAAGTTTGGCGATAAAGTGATACAAGGTTCAATACAGCAGCTTGGGAAACCGTCATTGTCAAATAAGAAGTAGGTAGAATGCACTATTGTTATGTGTAGCTATTTATAACACCGTAAAGTTTTATAATACTTCACTCTCGTTAAGCTACGCAGAATTTTGAATGTCTTTCTGTGACCAATTTCAAGTCGGAAATATTTATTTGTTTCTTTATGTAAAAGAAATTTTATGTAACCTTTTTAAAGTCTCAATAAAAATGAGAGCTAAAAAAATTATGAAGGAAACGGAAGCTGAATTTATATGCCTTGAGCATGATTTTGTTACAAATGTAAAAAAAAATGTAAATATTTGTAGTTAAATGTTAGTCTGTTGCAATTGGCCCGTCAATCCGAATACGACTACGTACCTAACGAAATGTCAGAGTTAAATCTCGTCAAATAGGTGCTCTCTCGCTTGCAAAAAGGATTCTAAACTCCAGTATTTCATTTTCGGCATTATCCTTAACTTTTTTAGGCCCAGCTTTAAAAAAAAAAAACACTTTTTTTAAATTAAAATATCATTACGTTACGTAGATTACATAGCCCTGTCCCGAAGCTAAAGAAACATTAGTTAATAAAAAAATTAAATATATATTTTTAACATTTCAAGGTAGGTATAAAACTGTTTCATTTTAACAAAATATAAAATTTATATTAGCTCCGAAAAAAATGTGTGTCAAACTGTTTTCAACACCCTTAGTTTTATTCCTGCACAAAACTTTACTTTAAGCCCGTTCCCATACCCAAAATTATGTAAAAGGAAAAAAACACACCGAAAGATGAAAAAATCTTACCAAATATGTTGCATTGAAATTTATGTTGATAAAATATTTACATATCTAAAATAGAGCTTGAAAAAAATTTCGTGTACCTACTCATTTTGACTTTGGCAGATAAAATCGTCTGCCACTTGTCCAAAACTAATATTTCGCCAATAACCAATGTGAACCTAATCTAATCGTGGGAAAATGTCACACGAGCTGATCTCGTTTGATCGCCCATAACCATTATACTAGAAAAGCAATAGAACTCATCACTGTTCCTTTTCGATAGAAGAATTGTTTTCTGTTGAATGTAATGGTAGACAACAAAAAGAAGCTACCTTAGGTGACATTGGCTTTACTCACTCTTTGTTCAGTAGCAATTTTGAGGAATTCGCTTTCGCATTAGTATAGTAGGTGTTTTTCTCGTTTAATTCAGCGCAGCTTGAAAACTGTCAAAAAAAAAGTTGTGTTTCTTATTTTTAGCTCAAACGCATGAGACCTCGCCTGAATGTGCACCTTTTTTCGTTCAGTGTGCCTTTGATTTCAGAATAAATTGACTCAGCAGTCGGAGTAAAATTTTGCCCATAGCATATTTTGACAGCTAACCATATGAATGCTGATCAAGAATGCGAATGTTTAAGTACAGAATTAGGAAGAAGATTGTTTAAAAGCGTAGTAGAACAACAAAAAGTGTTGCTGATTAAATAAGTACAACAGTTAGTGCTCAAATGCATTTCATAAATAAGTTAGACCGCACTGAAGGAGCTCCTTTAAGTGCATCGATGTGCTCATTCATTTTCAACATTGAAGCGTCTGCTTAAAAATGTATCACCTTTAACAAGCTAGCAAAAGCCAAAAAACATTATGATTTGGGGGATAAGGGATAAGTCTTTTGCTCTTCGCTGTTAGCTTTGTTGCACTTTGGTCCTCCCAATAATAATTTCCTTAGCGCGCACTTCAAAAGCTCGTCGCCATTTGTCGTAAATCTCTTTAAGAGATGAGAGTCTTTAAAGCGTCTGTTCAGTGCACTCTCCATGCTGGTAGAGCTCCATTTAGGCAGGTGAAGAAGTTTAAATACTCAATCATTGCTGGATGTTCAGTAGATTGCTTTAACTGGAACAGTTTAGAGTAAGCTTCGTCAATCTTATGTGGACTAAGTAGTTGGGGTGTTGGGCTTTCAAATTTAATCCCCGGAAAAGTACAAAATACACTTCTTAAGGCCTTTTATACTGCGTCACCTTGGTACCCAAGCTACAGTAGTTAAACTTGTTTTAAGTTTTCCGGTGATTATCTTGATATTGTTCAAACGTTCAGTGGTTTGGTCACGTTAATCGTGTGTCCATAGCTTGAACTTCATTACACTTGCTATAGAACCCTTGCCATCAGGCAGGGGTCCTTTAGGTCGGCGAGGGTAAACTGGTTTAATTAAGTCGGTCCTCTCTCTACTATAGGATGGGAATATTCCCTGAAGATTAAAAAAACGGTGGCAACAGATCGAAAGTTTTAAAGCGTATGCGATTGTTGTAATGGAAACATAGAACATTAACAGATGAAGGTAAAAGTCCATAAAACGCCTACAATGCAACCCTTAGGACATTTCCACCTCCAAGTTCACCGATCCTATACTCCACATTGTATTTAAACCACAGCCCTACCCACATGCTAATCTCAGAATATCAGTTTAGCAAACGCACCAATCAAAGGAATGGAAGCGAAACAAAATCAAACTGCGGTTTGTGTGAATTTGACAAGTCGCATCGCTCTCCACTCTGCCCTCAAGTGAAATACCAAACCAACAATTTAAACGCAGTTGTCAAGCTGTCACATTGAAATTTGCATTCCTCTGCACTCATCATTATTACCCGCACCTAGAACACCTCTTAAAGTAGGCCTAAACACAGCACCAGCAATCCAAAGCCTCCGGGGAAAAGTTGCCTCCGACCAATGAAGATTATTACACGCTGGCACACACCGCCATTGCAACATATACGCGTACGAGTTTCTGTACCACAACTCGGTATACTGATGTTCATTGATTGCCACATGATATACGAAGTGCAGCAAACCCATCAGCATCTTTCCAAATCATAGAATGCACCACATAATATTCTCTGGCTGTCGCACTCTAAAAATCGAATTACTCGTGCGGCAGCCGAAGCAGAGCGAGGCCACCATTCAGATGAAAATGGAGCTGCCGCAGCTGCTCGATGGAGATGTGAAAGGAACTCGCTCGCCCCCACCGAGCGAAACAGTGATATTTGCAATATTGCTGTCGGCATCTGCATCTGCCTTCACTTGGAAATCATTGAGAAGTGAACTTGTTGATAAATTACTTTGCGGTTTGGCTGCACATATACACATATTGGGCTTGGGCTTCTGCTTTCTGCTGCTGACGTTCCTCGATCCTGCTTCGATCCATTATGCGGGGTCAATGAAGAGTAAGTGCATAGGCATCATCACGATGATGATACTTTTCAATATTTCGCTGTTGTTTCAGTTTCTCCCTTACTTCGACACGATTGCAATCCCATTTTGTTTTCGTTCTTTTTTTTTATTGGTTTTGTTTGCAGCAACCATCGAGTAATTTATGTTTAGTTTGAATCAATTCGAGCATATTACCACCTTTTCAATCCAGTCGAATGCACTTCAATGGGAACGGAGGAGCGTTGCCTGTGGCTACCTCTCATGCTGCACAGAGGTGCTAGAAACTTCGTCAGCTTTTTGTTTCTAACGTTGATGGCTGAGCTGGTGGTTGGGTTTTTGTGGTGCTGCCACAGCTATAGGGGCCCATCCATCCATCCATCCGCATCCTCGAATGGAAAATCTATTGAATTGCATTCTCAATGGGAATTGAGATTGAGTGGTTTTTCAGGAGCCTATGTCTGTAGAGGTTATGGGTTACTTACTAATCAGTGGATTTGCATTTCCACATGCAGAGTCATTCTCTCGTGCGGATTCAACTTCTTTCTTTTCACTCGCTTCGCCTCGGTTCTATTCAAAATGAGCGCAAAAAATAAACCATAACTAAAAACATAAACAATCACCAAGAAAGGGGAGAACAAATTCAAAAGAAGAAAAAAAAAACACACACTACCAACATCAGGAGGAGGCGGAGATCAGGGAATACAACAACAATAGCATCGAGCGTAAACTACAATCTCGTTATACGGAAAATTAATGTTTCAAGTTAAACGAACCGAACGGAACTCCACCAGAGCAAGTTCTCCAGCATCAGCGCAGCACCAGCACCATCTGGAGTGGAGAAGCGATTGTGTAGTGCAGAAAATCACTGAACAAAAACCATTTGGGCGGACGGTCAAGACCAGTTCCAACTTTAAATTTAAGGAAATCTGCCCCATGTTTGGTTGGTTTTTTTCTCTTTTTGTTTTTATTTCGTTTCGTCTTTGTTGTGCTCTTCTGGGGGTTTTTATCGCTCCGACTTGGCTTACCTATAGCTCGGTCTTGTTAGGTAGATGGGTAGCAGTTGTAAGATTTAAATGCGATTAAGCGAAGTAATATGTAAATTGCATGTACTTTATTCCAGTATCTCTCATCGGTCGTGTTTGTGTGTAGAAAAAGTTGAGATAAAACAAAAGTGATTATCGCGTGTGATATGATTAATGTTCCTTTGACAGACTCTTGACAGTGAATAGTCTGTTAATGGGCTTGTTTTGAACGCCACGAAATAACAGATGTGTGCATTTGGCGGTGTGTTGACTTCAAAAGAAAGGTACGCTGAGAAATATTTTTGTTGTTGGTGTTTTTTTTTTTGCTTTAAGCATCATCCGGGGAGTAATTAAGTAGGCATTTTTGTGGTCTAACGTTTAACATGCACGCGTCTGTGCGAGGTTAAGTAGAGCATTAGTTTGTTTGAGCTATGAAAAATGGTGTCTCAAGCGATTGGCTATGCCAAAGGGGTGAGGGGTAGAGAGACCCACGAGTCCACTTTTCTATTCCTTTACCGAGGTTACCTTTTGAATGAGATAGTACGTCTTTCACCATGAGCTCACCGGTGAGAAACATAAGGAAGTTAAAGTGGGATGTCTTTGAATCGCCTTTTTAAATTTCAAGAACTTACATCAGCCATTACAACTGTATTTGAAACTAGCTGCCAAATTGGCGGCAATGCAAAGGGGGACTAAGGTTTCAATTTTTCAAGCCTTGGATCCAAATTTGTTTAACAAAAGCGAAATGTACTGCAGATTGTCAGAGGTACAGACCTCCTACAAGAAAGAAATAAGGGAAGCGAAACAAGAAAGCCTCAGAAAGCTTTGCAAGACATTCGTATGCATACTCCTGCTGCGGTCAAAGTTCATAAAACACAAAAGGAAACGGATGTCAGCTTCACAGAGAATGAGGAACAGAGGCCACGATTTCTAATAGTTAGAAAGTCAATTTCCAGACAGTCATTCGAGCCCCTCCAAATTTTAAGAACTCGACCAGTATACCAAGAGTGTGGGATAAATCGTGTACAATTGGGCTCTTTCAGTCTTTTAAGTCCCCAAGGGTGATTGGAACAACACCAGTCCTATTATAAAAATGCAAAAATCGTAGTTTGGCGATGATATAACAAAACAAACGATTGAAGATGGGAAAAAAAGTTTTCATTCCGAAGACGGGAAAGATGGGGAAGATGGACTTAAGTCTACCGCAGTCCTACAGAGCAATTTCAAGTTCTTATAATCACGCTGTCCCGAAATTTCTGTATGAACTTCTGACGACATGATCAGCTGAGACTGCCCACATCAGAAGGAATCATAAAGGTTAGCACAGCGAGAAGGAGGAATCTTATCTTTCTTAATGTGTTGAGCTAATTGACAAATGGACAAGCCTCTAGTATCAACTGTCAACCATATGCCGAGGATATAGTCATAAAGCATTCCCAGAGGATAGTTTGAGGAACTATAATAATTTGCGAAAATGTTTCTTGATGGCTGGACAAGCTGAACCCGTCAAAGACTGTATAAGTATCTTTCACTTGAAAAGCTTACCCATAAAATGCAAAATCTCTCATGCCTATTAAATTTCAATTGCCATGAGACCTTGTCCAATCGCAGTCATGGAAATCCAACTGGAACTGCCTCTTTTCCGTCCTCTGTTTGAGGAATGAACGAGTAAAATGGTTTTGAAAATGGCCAGAGAAGTGAGAGGAAAGTTCATCTCAAAAAGGCAGTACTCTTGGCCTCTCCCACAAAGAGGACTTTATCAGAAGCTTCAGTTTTCAAAAAAACTCTGTAAGCCAGCTCAGCAACAAAACGAACTTATAAAAATCACACAACAAAGTGGTGCACAGATGGATTAGGAAACTGATAAAGGAACTGGAGCAGGAGTTGGTTAGTGAGGGTGAGCTTTCCGCTCTTCACTGAGGCCTCTGATGGGCCCGCTGTGTTTCCCCTTGTTTATGTCGTTGGGATCTAGCAGCAGGAGTACTTGGACCAAGAACCAAAGATTCTGAATGAATTGAGCAAAGGTTCCTTTCAGGCTAAAATCTATGATAGATGTGTCTAAATCTCAACAAAAACCACTCCGACTGAGATAATAAGCTATAATGTCATACCAAGCTGCTTTCGGCACTTAATTCCTGTATCGTTATGTCTAAACTGGCGTGGGAACGCCTGCAAAAACTCTACGAACTGAGAAGAAGAAGGGAGGATAAATGAAATGGCAGATTCCTTGTCAAGAAATTAAAGCATAAGTAACCTATGTAGGTCCGCAACCTTTTTGCAAAATAAAGGATCATGCTCTCAAATATACATTTTTGGAAATATCAAAGGAAATCATGGCTACGGTCTTGAATATCACTTAGGACATTAGACAAGTAAAAAAAAAGAAAAAAAACTTTAAGGGCAACAAAACCGAAAACGATCCAAGCTCATTCCTCAATTTTAACCATCGTGTCCCTACGGACTTGGGAGACTTAAGAAACACATCGGGGAACTAGGCTCGGTCTTATGCTTTATTTGTGTTTTGAACCGATTATAAGATCGCCCTATGTCGTACACCTACTAAATGGAGATGTCAACACCTGTCAAGTGTTAAACACAGCTACCATACTTTAACAAGTTCCAATTAGATCAAGATGCGTAACTACTGCTGTTGCCATTTTATCGAGCGTTAACGGCGGCTGCCCAGAAAGTGACGCTCTGCCTCCACTACTAAGGCGCGTGGTTGTGACTCTCGTCTTCATAGCCTCAGTAGCTCAGACGTGTACAATAAACCGCAATGCGGATAATGGTGTCAGACGTTCAATCGGATCATGCCTATATACAACCTTAAACATTTTTGAATAATATTGCCTCTAAGATAGGATTATGGGCTTTCAGTTTAATCCTTTATTAACTGATTTAGTTCTTTTTACGAGATGGAGGGTTGTGACCGGTCCGAAATAACTAGCGTTCCTAGCCTAGCAAGTGATCCTACATAAGAAACTTCTTTGGACAGAGCATATCAAATCGATGACAAGGCGCTCTCAGACGCTCTGCCTTTATAAGTTTGCTTTTGCCTTGACATAAGACTGATCACCGTAAAAGGTCCTTTGGATCTGTTCGGCTTATATAAGATATTTTTTAACTTTTGTCTCGGTTGTTTTGTGAAAAGGGCTTTCGCCTATGTGTATGACTGCTTTTTGCAATAAACTCCAATGAACCCGTAATGGCAACGTAAGCATACACAAAGCTGTCCCGACTGCATCACGGAAGCCTTCTCAAGTACGCTTGGCTCTGCTCTATAGATTATCTCCTTTATTTATCTCATCTTTTGATAATATTGATACAGTGCTATCAAAAACCGTCTAAGACGCCGCCTTTTAGTACCATCCACACTGTAGTTTTTATAACCTTGGACGAACAATTTCCTATAACTCTGGGTTTCATGGATATCCGCTCTGTTGCAACACAACATCGCAACTGGGCATCTCTGTGACGTCGTTGTGGCGAATTTTGCGAAAAGATCTTGGCCTACATCCTTACAAGATTAAATTGACGCAAGAACTGAAGCCGCTTGACCACCAGAAGCGTCGTATGTTCGTGAATTGGGCTGAGCAACAACATGAAAATGATTCGGATTTTCATCGAAAAATCATCTTCAGCGATGAGGCTCATTTCTGGCTGAATGGCTTCGTCAATAAACAAAATATGCGGTATTGGTCAGGCAGAAATCCACACGTACTAAAAAAAATTAAATTAAAAATTAAAAAATGTATGGGCCGGCGGCGTCATTGGGCCGTACTTCTTCCGTGATGATCAAGACCGGCACGTTACTGTGAATGGGAATCGCTACCGTTCAATGATAACCGAATATTTTTGGCCCCAATTGGATGATATGGACTTGGAGGAAATGTGGTTCCAACAGGACCAAACCAAGTTTGGAGAACGTGTTATCTCACGAAATGGTCCAGTCGCTTGGCCGCCTCGGTCGTGCGATTTGACGCCGTTAGACTATTTCCTGTGGGGCTACGTCAAGTCTATGGTCTATGCCAACAAGCCAGCGACGATTGATGAACTTCGTAGGAATATCGAACGTGAAATTGCAGCAGTATCGGCCGATTTATGCTTGAAAACTGTTGAAAATTGGGTTCAGCGTCTGGACTTCTGCAAGCGTGCCCGTGGTGGCCATGCAAAAGAAATCGAGTTCCATACATAATGGCATCGAACGTACTTTCACAGGAATAAAGAATTTCATTGATATCCAAAACCGTTTTTGTTTTATTTAAAAACTTTTGTAGCGCTCTTATTGAAAAACCCTTTACTTCCATCTGCTTTTGCGGAAGAAACTCCATGTGATCTTCGGTCCTCTGCGTGTCCCGACTCATAAGCAACCTCATTATAAAAAAAAACTACAATATCTCCCAATCTTCTACTGGCAATGTACGATTATTGAATCGATTTAAATGAAAACCACTTCTCCTTTCCTCAAGTTGAACTTCAACGAGCATAGTAGAGTTCTTTGCTAACAATTTCCATCTAAAAAAAAAAGAACCGCTTAAAAGGGATTAAAGAACACCAACTCAAAAGGGCCAAATAACCGACATTAAAAAAGAGGACGACTCCCTTGTGATAAAATATGCGGCAGTGGTAGCAACACGCCAACGTTTTGTGTGTTTTAGGTGAGTGTGATTGTGTGATAAACTCTTCTGCACTCACTTTAAGAGCACACGCTTCAATGAAGGATTTAAATTGCCAAAGGATCTCTCATCCCCACACCTCCTCAGCCATTCGCATCTATCCATCCACAACGCGCCACCCATCCGACCAACACCACCACCACCGCTGCCGACGCCGCACTTCTCTTTGTGACTGAGTAGGCTCTGTTTGTGTGCTAGGATGCCGCAATAATCCACCAGGGAGACAGAGAATATACTACTACTTGTACTGGCGCTGCTCTGCTCCTTTCAACCAAGAGCTTACTATTTCTACTACGAATTTTTATTTCTCCACTACCGCTGGTAATGGCGGCGTTTCCACTGCTACTGCTACTGCTGCACTTCTGCGACATTATGGAAAAAAACACAAACACAAACGACGAGTACTGCTATAGTAAAGAGAGACTTCAAAGGACTCGTTCACTTTTCTTGTCGACTTTTTTTGTGTTATATTTTTTTTTTTTTTGTAAGTAATTTTTTCAGTAAACATTGATTTTTCTCTGCAACTCGTTGCATCCCCCGCACCTCGGCGGAGTAAATGACTTGGCATTCCTTTGTAGTATCAGTGGGGCATACATGTGTCCTTAATGGTGAATTTGATGTCAAAGCCATGGTATAGAGGGTTAAAGGAATGTGATGTCGATGTCGCTGCAGGGCTATAGTGTCGGGCGATGTTCTACAAAGGTTTCTCGACATCCCTTTGCCAGGTTTCAATATTGCGGGTATTGATTTTAAATCGACTGCGGCACAGACGACAAAGACGAAGTGGAACTGGCAAAATTGTGAATATAGTGTTGGGAAGGAGCGAGCGCATGTAAAACGACATTGAAGGATGTTATTGCTTCAAGGAACTCTTTAATTAAAAGTTTGAGCAGTGGAATCTTGAGGAGAAATTTGGTGGAATGAGTAAACCCGTGGTTGCTTGGGAAATGACCTTCTGGATGGAAGGGGAAAAGTCTTTGACATAGGTATGGGATGTGAGTGAATCACCTTAAAGGGACTCTCGTATTATTAGATTTGTAATTAGGATTGTGTTCACACGGGAGGGAAGCTGTCACTGGCAATGAATTATATATGAGTGGAGTCGCTGTAACGATGTAAACCAATTGACGAAAAACAATATATGCTTTCCATGAGTATGCACGAAGAATTTTCTATACATAACTCAGGGTGAAATTGGTTGGGGGTTAGTAGAGGGTTTGTATCCATAATTTTGTAAGGACAACAAACAAAACCATTCGAATCTCTTTACGAATCTGCTTTAAGAAGATCTTTGCTCGAAGTGGTAGTCTGGAGGGCTGTGCAGTGGCAGAAGTGATGTTCCAAAGATCATATTTCCTCGACATTCCTGCTGATTTTGTAGAAATAATTTGTGAACCTAGCCGGCTGGTCATGTTTCCAATGGTGCAGCGTCTGGTTGTAACCCCGAAGGGCACTTGGATTTGGTTTCTATTAAAAGATGTTTCGTCCTAAGACCTTTCAATATCAAATACGGACCATGACACTCTCAAATGTTGTTCTATAGTTCTTTAGCCGAAATTAACGTGAAATTGCTTATGAAGCTCATAGCTGCGTTGATAGAAGGTCGAACTTGTCTGAAGGCCAAATTCACAAGCCGCTACAAGTTCCTTTCTACACAGAAGATGATTGGGATCCTTTATATTCAAAGGGTCATTCATTTTTCGGTTTCTAAAGTAAAGCTAAATAAAACACACGCAGCGATACATTTTTGATGAACATTTTATTTGATTATAAAGTTTGCAGCATGACAGGTGTCAAATGCCAGCGCTACAAACTTGAAACCACGAAATGAATAACCCTGTACATCAGTGGGTCATAATCATAACAAAAGCTGCAGTGTTCGTCAAACCTAATCTTTGCCTGCCACTATAGCTATTTTTAATTTCAATCTGTTGAGTTTAAATGATTCTCCATTTTTTCCCGATCTAACTCAGGTCAATCAAAGCCAATTAAAAAGACTGCTAGTGCCCTTCTAGGTCTGACCATCTTAGGTCTGCCACGTTGATGGTTTTCGTCGTCAGAGTATCCAAAAAGGTTCCCAGCATGATCTTACAAAGTTTTGCAAACATAATGCCCTGATTCATTCATCCGGAATTTACAGAGAAAGGTGAAGGTCTATATCGCACGACTATATAAAAGTCGAGGGTGGCATCCCCTTCATCCGCTTTATCAGAGATAATGGGCCTCGATTCTTTAGGAACAGAGCTATATTCTACATACCTGGCTCTGTAGAGCTCTGAGTTAGAGAGCCTTTTATCTGCTTGTAGTTTACGTTATAGGCGCATGCCATTGATGGCGGTGCAGACGATGTTCTAGTCTTATTGATCGCAGCCTTCCACAAAACAGGAGCCTCATGTGATATAATCTCTATATCTGTCTTTCTGATGTCTTTGTCTCTGTTCTCTTGCGAAGTAATAACAGCTTTTTAAACTTGACTCTGAACGTTAAGTTTTTAGTTAAGCGCACTTCTAGATATTTTGCAATATCCGAGAGGAAGGGCTTCACAACAGCAATTTACAGGCAGTTTGACGGGCGGTATATTGTTCCATTAGCTCATTCGGTTGCCAAGAAGTCTACACTCTTCCAGTTTCGTAAATCTGACAGCTGATTGCCTTTATGTATTTCAGTTTTTATACTCCTAGATTGGTCAAGTGTGTATTTTTTTCAGTTGACGTTTATGGAGGGGTAGCCGACAAATCGAGTCAAGAAAGAAATCTGCCTGCATACTCAGTTGACTTTTCGAGTCTTTTTTTTTTTTTATCAAAATTCAAGATAAACCGCGTGAATACAAAAAAAACATTTCAAGTTGACTATGGTGAACGCGTTCGTTATACGATCATTTTCCATGAACTAGGTACAAGGTGGCGCAAAAATAACCTTCCGATGTTTTTTGGCTGTAATTTAAAAAAAAAATGAAAAACTTTGATTCTTCTTGTGGATTATTTTTATTTGGTCTTTTAATTTTTTTTACATCAAGTCGAGAATATGATGTCATGTAAATGGCCGCCGCCACAGTTGATTGTCATTTGAGCCCTTTTTATGGCATTTTCCATCACTTTGGCCAAAACTTCCGGCGATAGGTCCTCACATTCTTGACGGATATTGTCTTTAAGAGCTGCAAGAGTCTGAGGCTTGTTGACATAAACCCGCGACTTCAAAAATCCCCACAAAAAGAAGTCTGGAGCGGTCAAATCAGGCGATCTTGCTGGCCAGTGCAAATCGCCAAAACGGGAGATTAGGCGCCCGGGAAATGCATCCTTCAGCATATCGGTTGTGGCACGTGCAGTGTGTGCCGTTGCACCGTCCTGTTGGAACCACATGTTTTCCAATCCCAATTCATCAAGTTGCGGCAAAAAGAACTCGTTGTAACCGTTTGGCCCGCGACGTCTTCGAAGAAAAAAGGTCCGATGACTCCTCCAGCGAAAACAGCACACCATACATACTCCGGGGTCTGCCACGCCTGGCAGCATCTCGTGTTGTGCCAGTCTCTTCGAGGCGAGCGGCTAAACGTCGCAGTGTTTTACCAGTAGGCGTTGGACGGCTACTGTATTTCGCATGTGTTTACTACACAAATGTCAAAACAGAACTGACATTAGGGACCAATCGCAAAATTTATAGCATTTTCTGATAGGAGGATTACTTTTGCGCCACCTTGTATATGAACCTCTTTCTTTCATTGCCTGTCAAAGAACTTTATCTAAATAAATATTGCCTCATCATTCCCAAAAGCAAACACGTTCAACTCTACTGTAGTAAATCTTCTAAAGAGTGTCCCATATATTTCACGCAAAATGTAATTTAGATATAAAATACAGATTTTCAATTAGAAAGCTTACATTTTTTTATTGCTTCATAGAGTAAACGGTTTGGGGTTTTGCATGGACTAGCACGGCGGAAAAATGGCCGCCACGGCTTTGCTGTCAAGTACGCACTCTTTTATTGAAATTTTCTATGACCGTTTCGCATAAATGTGGCTGAATTTCATTAATACACCTCCCAATTTTCCTCGTGGTCTTGTTTGACTTCAAAAAAACCCAAAAAAAAAAGTCCAATGGTGTTAAAAAGTAAGATGGCCAATTCTGATCGCAAAAACGACCGATTACACGATTAGGAAATGACGCATGCAGTAATTGAATGGTTTCCCTGGCTGTATGGCATGTGGCACCGTCTTGTTGAAACCACATGTTGGTCACATCCATATCTTGTAATTTGGGCACTAAAAACTGGGCTATCATGTCACGATACTGCCTGACTGATGTTCCTGGACTGTCAGCAATACTCTCGTGAACTGCTTCGATGTTTTCCGGTTGAACGACTTGTGACAGGACACCCAGAGTGTTTAAGATCACTAATTGATCCAGTCTCCCTGATAACTATTTTCCTTCATTATATTATTCAACAATGAAAATGCGCTGTTCTTTCGTATAGCGCTCAATTTTTTCTGTCATCTGTCACATTGTTATATTTTTTCCGTTGGCATCACTGTACTATAATGGCGCAAAATTAAAATTTAGCGTGAATTATGGGACACACTTCATAAACAAGAAACGCAGAAAAAGGCTTTCAAATAATAAGACCTCCCTAGTCCTCTCTTCTTATAGCAGATATCCTTATTGAACCATGTAGGCGAGTGTGAGGTGCGAGGTCCGCGTGTACTCTGCCCAGTAAGCAAACATCAATTTAGCACATCCTTTACAAAATCAAATAATAATGAAATTTAAATTTTTTTAATTGTTTTTGTTGTGCACGAACTAAACTTTTTAGGTGTCCAGCCGCCTAAAGACCGAACATGCAACTTGTTTAGCACAATGAAACTAAATTGTGGCGCACGATCTATATGCGATACGAATAACATTCGCGTATTTTTTTCTCGCCTACGCTAAACGTTAATTGAAAGCAAACTTGTAGTACCTAGTGACGAAAGTTATAGGTAGCTAATTCGTGTTTACTTGTGGCTGCAAATTGTTGAGATAATCAATGCTTTTATGCAAATTAGATCGAATGATAACCAGTCAATGATTTTATTATTCTGTGCACTCCAATTTTTGTATAATTTACGCAGTTACAACAAAATCTTACGTCCTGAAGAACGCATTTTACATACTACGAGTATTTGTCATTGTCAGACTTACTAAACTAGATACTTGAAGGCATAAAGAACATCCCGCACGTCCATCTTTATCATAATTTGGTTCTGCAAAGCCTTTCGATGACTTTCACTTCCAGCGAACCCCGAAATAAAAAAAAAAATAATAATTATGTATGTATAAACTAAAAAAAGTATCAAAAATTAACTGAAAAATATTACTTGCTGCAAAGTGCCAAAAGCCGAAAGCGAAACATTCGATAAATAAGAACACGAAATCGATTTACAAACGAGGCAATGCCCAAATAAGAAGAAACCTAAAAAAAACGTACATGGAACTCTATAAATCCACCAAAAAGGGCACACAACAAGCGGAAACCAAACAAAAACAAAAAACTTCTGCCAACACCACCGAAGAGCATCCATTCGTAAGCATACGTGCTGGCAGTCTTGAAGGAGCACCAGCAGAGGTATACCAATCAACTGGGGGAAAGAAGAGCGAACAATAAAAATATCTCAAAAGTACAAATACTATATATCTGTGGCGGAGAGAGAGCATGTATTTAACAAAAGAAAAAAAACCTGGACGCCTTTAGGCCGATACACACTCTTTCATGGCACACAACGACCATAAATCGGATGGTGTAATCTGTTTTGGAGGCGCGAATTCGTGTCCGTATTTCACGTATAAATTTTATGTGTTCAGATCCTCGCCAAGTGTCCATGGTGAACCCAGGTAAAAAATAAAACACCCGTAAAAATCCGTTCTCATGATGGTGGCTGGGAAGGGATCAAATTCTGTCGTCGGTCTTAAGCCGATTAACCAGGCGAACATCCATTCATTCGCACCCAATAAATTTGGTTGCGAGCCAATTTCATGTTGATCGAGTGGATGGATACTTCCGTCGGCGAGTGTACTTGTGCCCGGCCCATGCAAATGCACATTTAAATTTGTGGTGCACGCAGCCATCTGCAAATTGATATTTTATTGCCGACTGCATTGCTGAAGGGAGGGGAATAAATCAATTTCGCGTGCCAATGATCTGATTCTGTGAGTCCACGCAGGAACAATAACAAAGAGTAGGAGGCATCGGGGAACGATGATGATTTCCACACAAAGAACCGTGAAAATGGCGAGAGATGAAAGTATAGTGTAGATTTTGATGATTTAGGAATTTCGGTGCGCGCAAGTTTTACGATTGTGGACCATAAAACTATTTTTAATTGGAACACAACCAAACATACATTACGATCAAAGAGAGATAGCGATCAAGTGAGAGCGAGCGTATACAGATTTATTTGTTAGCCGGACGCGGACCCTTTGAGGTGATGTGATGAATAATTGTTGTCTTGTCTTGATTATTTCAAATATTTTGTTGTTTTGCTTATTTATGCAACGTGCGCGTTTGATTTGGATTGCAAAGGAACTGTTTGTGGGCGAGATGGGTTTATGATATCAAATATATGCTGTGGCTTTGAGTAGGCAGTGAGTCATGGTGGAAAATTATAATAATATCCAGGGACGTCATAGGTGTATATTTAGCTGTGATTTCGACGCACTTTTTTTGAGGAAATCTTTGCTGCGAGCAAGTGGAAATTTATTTCTGGATATATGTAGTTTATGTTGTGCTTTTTTTCTTATTAGTGTTCTGGCTGCGGTTTGTCTAATAATGTGAAGTGAGGTTTTTGTAAATTCAATAGAAATTTCAGTTTGATACAGTGAAATACCGAGTTTTGACAGTCGAATGCTTGCTTTTTTTGCTTGTCTTTCTATCCTGTCATAAGTTGTCTTTCGGCAAATTTATCAACAAACTGTGCAACGTGTTCAAAAATACCCTTTGCATTGACTTTAATCAATTCCATTTTGTCGTCAATCCTTTCTCCAGTTCAAGTTCCAATTCGACGGATCACTGCCTTATCGTCTAGTAAAATCAGGATATTCCTTTACCACCACCTAACGTTAAAAAAAAGAAACTCAACGAATGCCGCAAAGCAATCATCTCAGGCTGGTAAGGCTAATGTTACATGATAATTCTAGTTACTTGGAGCTACAGCCATCCAAATCATGTAGCCATCTGCGAAAATCACCATTTCACCAGTCCTTTTCTTTCGCCCCTATTTGCTTGGAGTCTTATACCCACTCTACGGCCCTGGTCTAGTTATCATCGTTAAGTATGCTGTTTCTACCTTTATCGCCATTTTAGTTTGCTTTTATAAAGCGCCCTTTTTGCTTTCTGGATCTTCACTTCAACTTGGTTTCTTATATTGGAATTACCATTTTGAATTGAAGATCCGGTCCAGTATCTATAGACAAACTGCCAGGCATTTGACTTTTTGATCTTTTGTTTACTTTGATCTGAAAAGTTTTAAGGTTTCCCCCATTTCAGACTTTTCCTCTTCCTTGTGCAGATTATGAGGACTGGAAACTTCTCATCCGTCAACTAGAAATAGTGTTCAGCACATGTTTCATACTTTTGAAGAGGTAATTTGAATATTCCCGTATTCAGTTTTGTCCCCCCAACGCGTGCGACTAGCTGCAGCACTGTTTCTATAGGAATGTCCGCTCTGTAGGCTTGATCTCTAAGGATACATCTTAAGCGCCACTTATAGGGCACCACAACCTCTCCTATTATATTTAAATTAAACTGATGTTTGGCTGACTGATCTGGTGAGTGGTGTTTCTGGTTTCGACAGACCATTAGTTATCCATTTCACTGCTGGGCATGTGATGTAAATATTTTCACCTCTAACCTTATCAAGAAATGTGAAACCCAATCAGTTGAAAACATTATTACATTCGACTGAAAAATTCGCTGAAAAACTGAAGATTTGTCCATTTAAAGAAGTTCGCAGCATTTAGGCTAACTTAAACCAGGCTACACCTAATTTTGAGTAAAGGTCTTGAAAGCAATGCGAACATCAAAATGTTTGCTTACTTTACTATAGATCCTTGAAGATTCTTGGGCCGGTACACTTAAAACACTTTAATTCGGGACCGGCTCCAGTGCTTGCAGTTGCCCCGATCAAGAGGGGTGGCATCTGTGGGATTGAAAAAGGAATATGCTCGGTCTTCCTTGTAATCTCAAACCTGGGAGCAGATGACAGAGCTCAAATGAAGAAAAGCAATGAAACATTGACTAACTTTTGAACTCTTATAAGCACTCCCATAGTCTCATTGATGAGCTTGACCGTAAAGTCAAGGATCGTGGTCTTTACAAAAGCGCTGTCTTCTTTCTGTTATTTTATCAATAGGTATAAGCCGAAGTCCCGCTGGTGATACAAAAAAAAAGTGACCGACTGTGATTCGTACGGAATTTATCGAAACATTCATGAAAGGGTTAAGTAAAGCCAAGCCAAGCCCCTGGGAGACCTTTTTGTGTCGAAATCTAAGAACCTTTTGAGGCTAAAGCTACAGAAATATCCACTCAACTAATTTATCGAGAAAGCGCTTAATCTGCCACTGAACACCTATTTTATAGGTAGCTCCCTCGTTACTATTTTCAGACCAGCCGAACCTACAAATCACCTGGGATAACATTTTGATATTGCTAGAGATATTTCTAAAGAGCTAACTACATCTGGTCCCGTTTTCCGTTCAAGTTGTTTTTTACGAAGGGCCTACAAGAACTGATCAAGGTTCATCTGCCTACAGTCATGGGCCGCAGAGATCTGTTGAGACCCGAAGTTTTACTCATTGCCCATCCTTTTTTTCAATGACAAAAGCTTCACATTTTCGAATGATTCTAAATACCCAGGATCTTTTGTAAACTTATGGGATCCTTACACGTTAGAAACAGCCAAAAAAATTTACCCCAGCTTGGAAAGCTCTGGTTGAAAATAAATGGGACCTACAACCCTTGTTACTCACTGCTAATAAGGCTCGGTTATAACAGCTGTGCTTATAAACGGTGTCTTTCTTGTCTAGTGGACTAGCTTGGCAAGGCTATAAATTGTTATAAGCTGATCCAAGTCCACTGAGTAACTTGATTCTGCATCCTCGGAACACTGACTGACTGATCGACATATTTTTAGTAGAAAAAGTCCGCCCATGCAGGTGCGAAATTCCTGAATTGGGCCGCTAATCCTTTTCTGCACATCGCCATTATTATTTTCAATGCCCCGCCTTTCACTCATTGAAGGGCTTCTTTTGTAGAGTCATCCCACGCATTTCCACACTGGCTTGAGCCAGATTATTCTCATGCAATCATAATGTGGTTCCCCCATTAACGTTTGTCCGGAAAATATTGTTTGTCTGCTGTCGTGAGCGTGACAAAAAGTTTCACATACCCGGCCCGTCTAAAGGGTTCAGCTTATATAATCCGTTGCTTCCGTCGCGTTTCATCATCATTGACGTATTCGACGGAACGAGTGGTGCCGATGACAGTTTCACTCATTCTCTCAATTTTTCCATCAATATAAGTGCGCTTTCTCTCACGCTGTGCCAACTGTCAAAGTGTCAACGAGTGCAACGAACAAAAAATGCAGATAGTAAACGAAGTTTGCATATAACACGTGCGCTGCTTACGGGTCAGCTTTTACCACCCTGTCAGTCGAATACGTTGCCGCTATGGGTTGGGCCCTTTATACGATCGGGTAGACTGCATTTCTGCAACACTATTTATTCAAACATATGAGTTCTTCCGTCTTCCGTCTTCCGTCTTCCGTCGATCGATATTTTCTGTTCATCTATTTGGTTTTTGGCCCTGTTTCTCGTCAAAGAACGTGCAATGTACCAACTTGACTTGACACTCATAAACCCCCCCTTCCGAAAAATAAAATTTTCATAAATGTTTCACTAAAGTAAAGTTGCCAAGTGAATGCCTTTCATCAGCAACCTACGGCTTCATCTCGCAACACTCGCAACACACCTCGTACAGAGGAGGGACAACAACATGCGATGTTATCTCGCACACAGCGTTCACTTCCCAATAGTTTGTCTTCGCGTTCGCAAGACAAAAGCCCCAAAAGCTAGAATGAAAGAAAAACAAAAACTGATGATAATAATAAGATCCTCTGTTGGGTATGGGTACACCTTGAAAAGGGTCGTACATTTATGCGCCTCTCGCACACCGTAGGCATCCGTTTCGAGTGCAAGATCAAATTGAATGAATCATTCCCCTCGTTGCAGCGTTCCCCTTGTTTTTACGTTTCCACCACAAGGCGATCACTGTGTGTAAGTGTAATAATCATCGGTGTAAAAATTAATGTTCGTGCATATCCTACATCCACTCGGTCGTTCGTGTAGTTGCAAACTGGAATATAATGCGATAACAAGGTGGGATGGACACAGCTCGCACAAGCTGTGAATGGCGACGACGAAGAGGAAGAAGAAGAAGATGATGCATATCTTCCCATCGGGAGCACAAATTACATACATTGCATTGTTGCTGACAAAAAGAAACAAGATATCTCGCTAACCACATGTCATTGGGGACTGCTCCTCGCACATAGTAATTAACGTAAATTTTCAATTTTAAAAGACGCTCGAAATCGTGTTTTCTATTACCATGTGTGCGCCGATCGCCGGTACATGTCCTGCATGCGAAATGACCCAACCGAATAATGTTGTGCGTTAACCTTGAGCAAATAGGATTCTCGAATTGACATTCAATTAGGCGCGCCGTGCTCTGGGCTCTGGCATGACAGTTGATTTTAAACAAAACCCGGACATACTCTCGTACGCAAGTAAACATAAATGTAAATTCGATCCTGGCTGTCGCCAGTTGAAGGGTATTGATTGGAATTATAACCAATTTTTGGCAACTCGTACCTGCAGTGGCTTTTACGTCAATTTGTTTTGTGTGTGTAGATGATTCGGTAAACATGTCGTGTCCGTGCTGTGCGATGGGTGCACTAAAGAGTGACCGATTGGAATGTTTAATACGCAATTTTGACTGATGGTTGAGTACAAGAGATGCCATTCAGCAGATAGGGTTTGGAATTATCGGCGCTACATATGCATGAGGGGTCGTCACTCAGCATTGTATCGGGTTGTAGATTTGTATCTTTGTTACATAAGTTAAACTGACATTTCCAGGAAATTAAATTAAAAAAAAAGTGTTTTTTTTACCTTTGCTGAGAGGTTTGTGGTACTTATTTTAGGCAACAATTGAAGTGTAGTTTCATTTATAGGGACACTAGAAAACAGCAAAAATTTTAAAGAAAATCAAGACATAAGTGGAAATGGTGACAGCTTCTTCAAAATTGAACAAACTCTTCCTTTCAGATCGTATTTTTTATACTTTTATGTCCTATCAACTCGTCTGTCAAATGCTTCGAAAAATGTCATCAGTGGTGATTTCAGCTTTCTTTTTCTTTAGGGGGTTTTCTCCCAACTTATGAATTCGGCTGCTATTCTGAAGATTCCTTTTTCGAAAAGCTTGCTAAATGCTACTTTGCTTGATTTCAATACCTCTTTGTCACATTGAAAGGCTTGCTTGAGTTAAGTGCCACTGTTATGTGTTATTGTACTTGCCACCTTCGTACTCCTTCCATCTGCACATCTGTTCGCCTTTCAAACTAAGAAGGATCCAATTGAAATTGTGAACTTATTTTGACCTTATTGCTGTCCAACCTGGGTTGGAATTACCACATCCGTGAGCGAGCAATACGTCAGTGAGGGCTGCTGAAGCCGCTCGCTCTTCTCCTTTTATTCTTGCAATTTCACCTGCTTCTTGTTGCCCTGGGGTTCTTCTGTTATAAATTCTCAACATCTCGTCCGCGAGAATGTCGATCAGAACCATTCCTGCTATCACGAAGGCTGCCTCATCCGAGATTGTTCGAAATCCACAGATCGCTCTTAATGCACTGAGTCTGTATGCGGACGACAGTTTTCTCTTGTTTGCTTTTATGGCGAGTGCCCCCGCCCAAACCGGAGCAGCGTATAAGAGGACTGAGCTGACAACTCTAGATAGGAGAATCCAATGTTTGGTAGTTTTATCGATTCTTTCGATCGGACTATTTGATGTCCCACCCGTATATTGGCGTATTCCACAATTTTTCTACTGGTAATTAAGACGGCTTCCGTTTTATGTTCCGCTAATTCTAGACCGGCGGATACTAACCAGTGTTTGATGCGAATAATTGCTTCATTTGTGGCTGACTCTATCTCCTTTATTTCTTTTGCCACCGTAACGACGGCGATGTCGTCTGCAAATCCGTTTACTTGAACTCCTCGCGGCAACATAAGCCTTAGCACTCCGTCATACATAATGTTCCATAGGAGTGGACCGAGTACTGATCCTTGTGGAACCCCAGCTGAAACGCTGTAGTATTTCAACCCTTCATCGTTTTCATACCTCAGTTTTCTGCTGGTAAAGTAGTTTTCTACTATCCTCAGCAGGTAATATGGCGTATTCATCCTGACTAGTGATCTTCTGATGAACGCCCAGTTTGCCGAGTTAAAGGCATTTTTGATATCCAAAGTCACCACTACACAGTATTTTTTTGTACCATACCGCCATCTTTCTCCTTGTATCGCTTCGGCCGCAATGTCGACCACAGTTTTCACGGCTTGAACAGTAGATCGTGATTTTCTGAAACCAAACTGATAGTCTGATAGTGCTCCTCTCTCTTCTGCTACCGCGAGCAATCTAGCATATATTTTCCGTTCCAGTATCTTTCCCATTGTGTCTAGAAGGTGGCTTGTTTCCCTTTGGAAGCAGGACTAGGTGTTGTAGTTTCCAAGCATCCGGGAAAACCCCTTCTTCAAGACATTTTTGAATTTTGTCCATAAACATGTCTGGCCGCTTATGGATAGCTGCTTTTAGTGCTTTATTTGGTATGCCATCAGGTCCGGACGCTTTACTGCCGCCTATCTTCTTGCATGCGTTTATGAGTTCATCCGCTGTGACTATTGGGATATCCTCCGTGTTGGTCTCACTTATGATGTTGCACATAGTAGATGTACTTCGGGGGAAAAGGTGCTCTACGATGGAGCTTAGGATAGTTGGACAAGTTATATGCGGCGACCTGCTGCCCTTTATCTTAGTCATGACGATCCTGTATGCTGTACCCCAAGTATTTATGTCGGCTTCTTCACAAAGTTTTTTAAAACATTTTGTCTTGCTCTCCTTGATTGCCCTTTTTAGGTCGCGTCTTGCTATTTTAAAACCACTAAGGTGTTCCTCAAAGCGTTCTCTTCCCCTAGATCTTTGAACCTTGCGTCGGCCTTTTAAGCACTTTGCTCTAAGCTTTTTTATATCCTCATTCCAACAGTAGCATGGTGTTCCTCCTCTAGTACCCGCTCTTCTGGGCATTGATGCATCGCACGCAGTAGTGAGAATGCGGACGAGTCGTTGTATACAGGCTTCAGCTGTTCCGCTTTGAATGTTGCCGGTATTTATCATTTCTTCGAACGCGTTCAGGTCGAAGTGCGTGTCCTTCCATTTTGGGCCCGTTCGTTTAGCGCGTTGCACGGTACTCTTCTCCTTCGTCTCAAAAATGACTGCTTGGTGGTCGCTGTGCGTGTATTCCTCACTGACTCACCATTTTATATTTCGCAAGAGGGTGTTGCTTGCGAACGTGATGTCAACAATCGAGCCCGTTCCTGCCTTGCGATATGTATTTGCACGACCTTGGCTTGCAATGCCTATGTTAAGGGTTGCAAAACTTTCTAGCAGACTACGTCCTCTGGCGTTTGTAAGTCTGCTACCCCACTCCGTTGCCCATGCATTAAAGTCACCGCCGATAACCACAGAGGTTCTACCACGAGCATCGGCGGCTAGGTTGTCTAGCATTGCCTGGTACTCGTTCATGGTCCAGCTTGGACGTGCATAGCAGCTGTAAAAATATATGCCATTTATTTTGGCCCGTACAAAGCCCTCCGCAAGTCCGTTAGTTTCTTGAAAGGCATGCCTTCCACATATCCATATGGCAGCGTGTTTTGTCCTATCACAGATCCATATATTGCTGCCAAGAGTTTTATACGGTTCACTTATCAAAATAACGTCCGCTTTTTCTTCTCTAGCCGTTTGTGTCAGGATATCCTGTGCAATTCTACAGTGACTTAAGTTAATCTGTATTATCTTCATGTTTTTTTGCTGGTGATGCCCTTCCTAAAAACTAGACACTTGCTGCTTCCGGCTACATGCTTCGAATCTTTTGGGTGTTCTTTTCTACAGAACATGCATGATGGCTCCTTATCGCAGTTCTTGGAGCGGTCCTCACTGCTCTTGCAATGCTTGGCTATATGCCCAAATTCAAGACATTTGAAACATTTTTGTAGAAGCGTTCGCTCCCGAATGCGACAGATAAACCATCCAATTTTTACCTTTCCTGCATCTAACAGTTTCTTTGCAAATCCGACGGGAAGACCAATCGTTGCTGTTTGGGTTCCACCGTACGCTTTTCGCAAGGATAATATGTCTGCTGGTTGTAGTTCCACCCCGAGTTGAGTCCTTATTGCCTCGCAAATGTCGTTCTTTCCAGTGACTTCGTCGATGTCTTTCAGCTGGATGGTGGTGCGATGTGTGAGTGTCCTCACATTCGTTCGCTCTAATAAAACCTCGCCAATGACACTTTTAAACTCTTCTGTCTTATTTCCAGTTTCTTTGAGCTGTATTAGGAGCTCTCCTTTCTGGGTCCTTCTTATCCTGGATACCGCTTTTCCAATAGCTTCTAGTTTGGGGTCTGCTTTTACGCTACGAAGAATCTCCGCGTAAGATAGTCCTTCACTTGCATCGATGATGAACGCGTCCGGCTTACTTCTTTTCGCCTCGAGCTTTTTTTTAATCTCCTTCTTAGCTTTTTTCAGCTGCCCGCCATCGTTTGACTTCTGTTTTGTCGGAATGACGGTCTTTTTCTCCTTGATCCTTGAAGTTATGCTTCCAATATCGTTCTTTTTATTTTTCGACTCTACCGCCTGGGGTTTTTTTTTCCTCTTTGGTTCCGGGGTTTCGCCATTTTGACCCTGCCTTTTCTTAGGTTCTTGGGCATTTCTCAGCCAGGGAGAGGTTTGTGAGAAGTTGTTTTTCCTTATCACGTCTTTTTCTTTTTCGTCCTGCCGTTGAATAGCAGAAAGCTCATATAGGGATCTAATGCTTTCTATTGAGTCTCTCAGAGGTTGGTGTATTGAACGCCTTTTCCCATCTTCTAACATTTCCACCAGTTGCCGTATCTGCTCACCTAGTTTGTGGAAGGCAGATAGCTGCGAAATTGGTTCAAATGCCATCTCTCTTATCGCCGAAAAATCACTGCTTTCAGTGCTTCTCCCTAAAGGTGCTGGTGCGGTATCTGGTGACCTTATCATCCTTAAGCTCCTTTGAAAGGGGTTTTCTTCATTACCTTTCTGTTCCACTAATATTCCCTCCGTAGATTTGAATATTGTTGAATTCATTTCAATTGGGTCCCCACTCAAAGCCGTTATCGATGTCCGAGTATGTAGTAGCCTAAGGATTCAATGGTTGTCTTTGCAAGCAGTGAGGCCATGCAAGGGTTGACACAGACCCTTATGAGGTGTTGTGCCAGAGCCAAATCGGTTTTAACAAGGAATGTTACATCTTGACCTACACCACCAACTTAATGGCGACGAGGCATCGAGCGTTCTTTGAGTCCTGCCAAGGTTTTATCGGGACGGGGGGTTTGCAGCATTAGCCTGAAAGCCATTTCAGCCGGATTTCACTCCTACCTACTCAGGTAACAGAATACTACAAGCGTCAGCCCACATAGCTTTAATTCCAAACTTTTTACAGTATACCGTAATCAAAACCTTACTGGGCTCGGTTTTGATGTAATAGTCCATAAAGTATAATGCCGACCTGAAGGGGCAAACATATATTTGCCTGCAGCGACGTGTCTGTGTCGTGTATGTGCCCTATTACGGAGGAGGGCTATCAGCTAGATTGAAGTTTGAGGTCTGAAAGGAAATAATCAGCTGATGATTTGCAGTAGTTGTAAAAAAATTACTATAGTTATGATCGGGGTCCGCCTTTTTAAGACAAATGCTGTGTTTCCTATCCTGGAGTTTTGAGCCCAAGAATCTCGGTGTTCCATGATTCCTGTCCTCTCAATCTTTAAAAGGTTTTTAGTTAGAGATTGAAAATTGAGAGCCTGATGTCGTACAACACAGTGTGCGATATTAAAGTCACCACGATATTTTCACTTATTGAACGAGAATCGCTTTTTAGTACTGAGTGAATCGAAAAAATGAAAGCAGTGTATGAAAGCGAATGTGAAAGCGATTTATTCAATTCACTCTTTCACAGAACCAGAATTGACCCCCAGGTTCGAGTTTGCGGTCTGTTTGGGATGTCCTTCCTACCTCGAGCTTTGCAACCATCTTAACTTCTCTTAGTCTGCTTATTGCAAGTTTACAGAGATCGCAAGATCGCTTGTAATAGGAGGGACAATTTCGGCCCTTGATACCATCTGCCATCGAAAGTCAGAACATGGGAAACTACATGGAAAGATTAATCGTGCCCATCTGTCACCGTTTAGAAGGGTTCGTGTCAACATCATCACTTTGAACGATCACAGCAGCGATGAAAATTTCGCCCTTGAAAATGTCATTAAAAAAAACTTTGAGATGTTGACTCTTGAGATGTGCTGGTGTTATGCAGTTTAGGCCTTTTGAGTGCTGATGGCATATGGTTTCGTTCAACGATCTTTGAGGCTTTTTGACCTCAAGTCATTGACGGCGCTTTTAATGGATCGTTGGTCAGAACTGTTCAACTTGGTCATTTACCTCTTATCTGTTTTTAAACCTTTATCCATCCTTATAGAAAAGAACAGGTTGATAAAAAGATAGTAAGGAGTGATTTATCGATAGGACTAGAAGATGAAGGGAGATCGTTGTTTGGTCTCAAGCGTTAAGGGACTCATTTCGTTTCATAACTGTTTGAGCTCAATAAGTCATTGTTTGGTTATTTTCAGAAACAGTTGGAACTTCTTAAAAATGTTTTTACATGTCAAAAAGAAGTTCTACTCTCCAGCTGGGAAGGGCTTTTGTTTGACCGTCATAGGGAATCAAATAAATTAACGACAAATATACTTGACAGCGTCTGCTCAAGTCGGTATCTGCTTAAGTCAAAGTGAAATGTTTGAAATCAGTTTAGTTAAGAAAATAGAACAAGAACAGAGGATGTTTACCAAAATCGAGAAATAAGTCGATGCTACCAGGCATTTGACAAGATTAATCATGACATCCTCTGCTGGAAATAAAATAAAATAAAATAAAATGAGTTCCTTCATGATTTCCTTTCTAATAGATTTCAAGAGTCAATGTTGGTGATAGTTGCTCGGTATCCAAGCCGCTCAAACAAGGAGTGCCTCAGGGATCAATCTTGGGACCTACTTTGTTCAGCATCTTTATAAATGATTTACTGTCAGTATGCAAATTCTGTTTCATCTATTTTTACTGTGATGATGCTCAGATCCACATTTCCCTACCTTTTAAACAAATTTCAGAACTTGTGATGTTACTTAATGAGGATTTATCTGCAATTAAAGATTGGACAGTAAAAAACGAACTTCTTCTCAACCCAAACAAATGTTTGGCTGTACCCATTGCACACAATTTTTTTGAACTCGATGTGCTGTTCCCAACATTTGGCTGTCAAATTGCAAACTTAAAGTAGTTGAATCTGCCACCTGTCTCGGTTTCGTTATTAATCGCAATCTCCCGTCATATAACCACATTGACATTGTAATTGGTCGTATCTACGGGTGTTTTCGTAAGCTCTTTTTTCAACTAAAAACAAAATATTTTCCAACTGCCAGTTGCAGCTGCACCATTCCATTCTGCGCTCAAGGTGATATGTTTTTTAAATTAATTAACAGCGCGCCCGCACATGGTGGAAATTTACAAAATAGAAATATGTTCTCCGTTAAATGCCTCTGCAAGACACTCGCATCGATCTGTGTTCGTTTTCCAATTTAAATTCGCAACAATAACACATATGTGTATGGAAGTTTATTCCCACACCAAGTTGTTAAGCAGCAGCCGTACAGTCCAAGTGCATACGCCCATTATACTCGAACTCGTACCATAAAAAGTACTGCACCACAGCCATGTTCATGACGAAAACGTGATTGAATCAAATCGCCACAACACCAGTCCGAATGCAGCACTATGGACTGGCATGGCACTGCAGCCACCTTCATAGTTAATGCATTTCCACATTGGCCACGACTAATGGACTCCCCCGCGAAAACATCACACAGACTCCTGGTGTGCGCTCCTCCTGCCCACAAGCCTGGCACATGGTTCATTATTGCACGCGACCATAAAACAAAAACAAAAACAAAAAGAGAGAAAGACAGAGAAGGCACGAGATGTGTCCATTACTTCGGTGGCAGTTCATATATGTTGATGATGATGGTGGCCAAGCCAACGAAGTCACCAACCTAACAAGCGGACGTATACGAAGTCTGCCACGAGAGCTATCACTGCGCTAAGAAGCGTTGCCTATACCAGTGAAACGTGCGAAATTCTACAAATAACTCGAATGTCGCAGTCGCAGTCATCTTCGACTTTGTCGTCTCGTCTCGTCGTCGTCGTCGTCGTCGTTGTCGTCGCTCACTCGTACGGTACGATACGAGTATATGACTAAATTAACAAGAGCGTCTTCAAATCGACGTCGACAACGACGTTTTGTGTGCTCCTCCTGGCCTGGCTGGCAGTGATGGCTGCTGGTGCTGGCTGCGGGAGCCCCTCATCCTCGATTCTCCTTAAATGTATAGTGTGTTGCATATGGTGGCACACCCGACGAGTATGTAGATTGGTATTATAACCAGGGCAAGTCGTCACTCCTCCTCCGCACCGCACTACTCGTCCCCGTACTCGTACTCGCACTCGTCGTCATCAGCGTTCGCAAAATTCCCTTACTTGTCAAGTGTACTTGAGAGTTTTTGCCTCTGCCATGAGAATATGGTTTTTATTTTCTCTCTATATATGCAATTTTATTATTCGTGCGTTTTTTTTTGTTTTGTTTTGTTGTTTTTCTCATTTGATTGTTTTGGAATAACGCGCGAAAAATCCCTGCTGCTTGTCAGTGTATGGCGTGTTGTTGTTTTTTCAAGCCTCTGCTGCACGTAAAGTCAGTTCATTGTTGTTTTTCTTTTTGTTGTATATATGCTCTTGGAAAATGCCTTAAATGCTGTATGCTTGGATGGAGTGTTACTGCATAGGAAGAAGAAACAAATTTAAGACAATAGGGCGAAGCTCTGATAGCGGAAGAATTATTCGGCGGAAGGTGACGCGATGTCGGATTTGCCTACGAGGAAAGAACTTATTGTCAGGCCTCGGAAATTCATTAAGCCGGATAAATTGGTGGATGGTGCTTTTTGCTTTGGGAGAGGTTTTATTTAATTTGGGGGACATGTCCTTCGGGAAAGGGTTCATGATTTTGCTCAATTGCTCTTTTTGTGGCGGCTCGAAAGAAAGGCGCGCGCAATTAGTTAAAACGGTAGAAGCGGAAAACTTTATATTGGGTCCAGCGGTAAGCGTTGGTCGATCTGCTAATCAGATGTAATTCTGACACTACAACAGTTGTAAGCGGGACGAACCGGGTGACTTTACGCTCAAAAGCATGGGGCCTTCTTCCTTCATCTTCTAGTCTCATCGATAAATCACTTCTTACTCGCTTTTTATCTAAGGATGGAGGTGTTAAACGGCCCCCGCCGAGTATCAACTTCGAGTCAGTTTCAAAAATAGATCAAGCGCTACAAAAGTATCGGGATACCTGGGGACAGCTTCCGCATATCAATGATACACAATAAGTCATATTATGGCCGAATTTTGTTTAACTATCGTCAGCATTCCTTATATTTGTGGAAACTCGACTGGATTAAGCTCTCAAAATTTTATTTTTTTGTTAGTTGCTAGTTTTTGCGGTCTGTCGTTTCGACGATAATCGTCTGAAGTTCCGGAATGGGTGCCCGGGAATAGTCGAGATAAGCTAGCTCTCTACAGGTAGTCCTCCTTTCTCCGCTACTCGTTGAAAAATTGATGCCGGTTCTCCTTTCTCTCTCTCTCTCTCGATCTCTTTCTCTCTCTCTCTCTGATACCAGGAAGACTGTCGTCTATTGATATGGGCCCTCTGCTCTTACTTTTATTTATTAATGGCATTCCTGATTTGTTTTTGCGTTCCCAGTGTCCTATGTTTCACCGTCACCGCCACGGTTGCCACTTGCATAAAAAATTAGCCACCAAAATTGAAAAAGAAAGAAAGTTACCAAACCAAGATAAAATTTACCAAAAATCTGGAGACGTTGATAAAACATTTTTAAAACATAAAAAAAATATTCAATTTGGTACTTTAGGTTTGTAGGAACTAAGTCAGTCTTTAAGTAGTTAAACAACGACTTCTTTATAAAATAGAAATAAATAAGACTTAACTCACTAATGTAATAGCAATATCTGCTTTAAATACGTTTGCCGACCAAAAGCATGATTTTCTAAACTCAAATTATTTTATTTGATTTTTTAAATTGCTTGGTTCTGCTTAATTGTGAAATAGAGAAGGAGCTGCAAAGGCCAGTTATGTTCACTTATGAATACATATACACATGAATGGATAAATATCCTTGCGAAATTTGTCTTTTTATTCTCTAGAGTTAAAACAATACGTTTTTTGAGAAAATAAATCGACTTTTAGCTTCAGAGAATTTGAGAAAATAAAAGTAAAAAATTCGCAAAAACTCATTGTTTTAGCTTCAGATTTAAATAAATTAAATATTTACAGTCTTGAAATCTTATAAATCCATTCAGGTACAACAAACATAAAGCACTTCCAACCCTTATTTTTTCCACCTAGCATTACATAAATTTTGTACCTACCTCCTTCCTTCAAAATAAATAAATAAATATTTGGCGCAACAGGTCTGTAGGGACCCTAGGCCTAGCTTCTCACAACCATTCGTGAGTTTTTAATTTTTGGGACAAATGGAAGGGATCTACAATTTATTGCCGGGTCCAAACAGCTAATTGATCAGCTCCTTCATGACATTTAAACTCTCGGATGTTTGTCAGACGTTCGCGAGAGGTGGCGCACCGGAAAAAAACCATAAGTTTCAATTTGGTTTTTTTTTTCGGGATTCGAACCTGGGACCCCTCGCTTAGTAGTCCAACACACTAACCACTAAGCCACTGCGCCTACCTCCTTCCTTCCCCCATAGATTATTCCGAATGCCACTAATGTGTCTATTTAGACTTTAGAGAAACTTTAACCTAACACTCAACATAATACTCGTTTGAGGGTAACACTATCCATTAAAGGTGAGTGATGCGATTATTGGATTTTAGTTGTGGAGTTGAGATGTAGATGGCGCTAGTAGTGCAATTTGGTTGGGGATGATGTGCACCCGACCCCTTATGTTTGCCGATGTTTCAAAGGTGTACCGACCAGTACGTTCAGTGCACGATTGTATTCTTTTACAAAAGGATCTTGATCGACTTTCCATACGGTTTTACAATAATGAACTTCATCTCAATGTCTCGAAATGTCAAAGCCTTCCTTTTATCGTAAGCTCTCTCCAATTCCCTTTACGTACGTTATCAATAATACTCCTCTGTCCATTATTTCATCCAAAAAAGAGTTATTTTTGACGTAAATCTTAGCTTTTGAAAGCACATTGAGTCTTTGGTAATCAGATGTTAGGTTTCATATTGCGGAATTCGAAAGACTTTCAAGATCCGCATACTCTTAAATGTTTATTTTTTTGCATTTGTCAGATCTCATCTCGAGTACTGCAGTACAGTATGGAATCCATTTTATAAAGCACATTCTATTAGAGTAGTCCAAAAAGCGTCTAACTAGAGTAGCTTTTCGTAGACTGCGATGGAATATTGAAATGCCATCTTACGAGACGAGGTGCAAATTATTTGGTATCTTACCTCTTTTTAGACGGAGGCAATATTTTTCAATTATGTTTATTCGTGATTTGATAAACCGTCATATCAATTGTCCTCTCCTATTAACATTAATTGAATGTTATGCGATCAACATAAAATATCGCTCGCTTTTAACAAGTCAACATTTGGCGGAATCTGTTCGAAAAACTTGCTTCAAATACGCAACGCTAAATGTCAGGAGCGTCTTTAAGTAATATTCAGCTATATCCTTAGTTTCACTAAGCTTCTCTTGAATGAAAAGTCGACCACACATAGCCCACAAGTTTGGGCACCCCTTGTATTTATATATAAAAATCCATTTCACTGACTCAAATTCGTAGATTGCAATGTTCCACTCTTGCCCCAGCCATCATCTGCAAAATTAGTAGATCGGTACTCAAAGGAAATGAATTTCGTTCGAATTTCGAATTTAGGATGTATTACTTTCAAATTTTCGGCATACACATTGCATTTGTTCACTTTGTAGGCGAATGCAGTTTTGTTTTCCAACTTCAAGCACCTCTCAGTCGCAATAATTACAATCGAGGCAACTCTGGTTCAAAAGTAATTGAACATATTCGAATGTAGCACATCGAAGATTCGAAATTCAAACAAAATTCAGCACAGCAAACTAAACCCTGCAATTCTGCATTGGAAAATGCTTAACCTCCCCCTCTTCATCCGATTGGCATCGCAGTGTGCGCCCACACTCTGTTCGAAATACACTCACACACACCAGACTATTGCTCCTTTTTGCGTGCTGTCTTTTTACATATCGAGCAACTTGATCGATAATCATATCCCCCAACCGACAGACTCATTGAACATTGACGAATGCTTTGTGCTCCCACATATCATTATACGAGGCGTACATATTGACTGCATCGATGACGACAAGTCAGCCCAGACCATCGCCAATCAATCTCCAGCATCTGCAGTGCGTGCTGGGGATGTATTTTGTTTTACCTGGCCTCTCGTAGCGCTACGTAAATATGCATTCGAATTCATTAGAGTCCACTTTAGCCAGGCTTCAGCAACATCTCGATTTTTTTTTATATCTTTTTTTGCTGTTCCTTCCTCCATTTAGGCACTTGAACATGTTTGTACATCCTTTTCGTCGAGTGGCTGACATATTTCGAACTCCGTAGCCCGCAGCAGCCATCGTGAGCTGTGCATGCATCACGAGAGAGCCCATTTAAGGCACACACACACATAAAGTGGAATCATTATTCTTGTGCAACTGCGTGATGGCAATTTAAATAATACTGCACACACATTGTGGACATGTTTATACGGGACTACGGGAGTGTGTCTCGCAATGAGATCGGTATTCGCGCATAAAATAAACCAAGCCTGTTGTCCCATCGCATCCCGTGGGAAGGAGGTCACGAGTAAGTGGTGGAAGCCTATACCAATGCTAACATCCCGATTCCTATTTAATTAGAATGTAAAGCAAACATCCCCAGAGATGCATATGTATACATTTTTGCAATCCATCAAGTCAGCCATCGCGTCTCCATCAAGCCACATCCCTCCATCAGGGTAATAATTGCTTCAACAACTCCACGGAGAGAAAAACCAACAAAATCTTCGCCAGCACCCATCATCATCGTCATGCTTACTTGAGCCTCCTTCTGGGCACGTTCATCCTCCGTCGCCTCCACCTCACCTCCCTCCTCGGGCAGCATCAGCAGCAGAAGCAGCAGCATCGTCGTCATCCTCGTCATCGTCAACATTGCATTTGCAAGTAACGAAAGTATTTAATCATCGTATTTAAATTATAATCACCAGTGAAGGGAGAACATTACGGACGGATGTGGATGCGCTTACACACTTCTCCAGGACGTGATTCGAGGCTGCCTGGCATCACCTTGGGACCATGTAAGACGACTAAAATGTAGATTCACGGAACTGCTCTCACTCGAGTTCGATCGCCTTGCTACTTGCCACGTAAGTCCTGCATCCACGGCGTGGAGTTTCAGTCTTGAAAGTTCTACAAAATTGTAAATTTATACCCCACCATTGGGGGCCTAAACAAATATTCATATATCCCTCCTGGGGGTGGCAACAAGGAACGGTGACGATGTGCTGCCGCTGATGGCGATGATGATGGTGGTGGTGGTGGTGGCACTATGAACGAGCGAAGGATAATTCCGTGTAGCGCTTGAGCTTGCTGGCAGTTAAACACAATTTCTATGGCTTTTCGAGGGCGGACTTTAAGCTCGGGCAGGGTGTGCCTGTGCAGTTCTGAATGTGGATAAACTTAACCCTGCTCTCAATTCGCAGCGATTCCGATTTCCATTCAAATGCAAAGAGCGGTACTCCAACCACGATATCGGGGAGTACCAGCATAGTTGTTGTGGCATGGTCTGCATTATTCTTTCATACTCTTTCACGGAGTTTTTCCATTTCGCTTTGGTCGAAGGCCATGGATTTTTTTGTTTTTCCTGCTTAAATCTGCTGAAGAGTAAGTAGGTATAGTATCATCATCCGATGTTAATGACGGTGGTTAGCTTTGGGTAGAAGTTCACAATTAAAAAAATGTGCCTATCTATATACAGAGTCGCCATGTATGTATATCTATAGTATTTTATTTAACTCCAATGAATGCGCATAATAAATACACATGCACGAACAGATATGAAACAAAAGACTTGAGCATCAGCAAAGAAGTCAAATTCAAGTTGGGGTAGATTTTGCGGTGCAGGGAACGGAACGGTCATTTTAATCAGATGGTCCTCTTGTTGACTCCTTGTCTTTGATTTGTGGTTTCCTTCTACGGTTTTCTGGATATTCTTTATATTCTTTTTTTTCGTTCATGTACAGTTTTCCTCTTTTTTTTTTGTCGTAAAGACATCCATCGCCATGTTTGCATTTTGGGTCATCTCTTAAGAATATCCTTGCATCTCAATAGTTTTTAGGAAAAATGCGAACACTGCCAGGAGGAGTACAGATGCAGTCATGTGGATATTTATTTCTTTGCATTTTTAATTGCATTTAAAGAGTTTAAGAATGTTCTTTCTTCTGTTTCGTTTCGAGTGAAGGCAGTTGGAGGAGCAACTTTGAAAGAAACTTTTAGCTGATGTTTAAATTATTTATGCGCGATTTTTAGCCTCGGTTTTACCTGTTTAAGTTTCCCTTGGCTAAACAGATAGAAGCTTTATGAATTTGGTTCAGTCTTAACTGCTTAGAGGGGCATACGTATTTTGAAATAAGAGCTAATAACATTCAAAGTATGTTTATTGAATTTATGTTGACATTTGACAGGTGATTTCTTTCGTCCTTTATAAATGTTGTATAGAACCTTTTTCCACGCTAATTCGTTGTCTTTTTGTGTGTGGATTTGTTCCCTCATCACGCTGAACCTATTCACCCAATTCGTGTGAACTTCGCAGGAAAACATAAGATTAAACATGGCTGTTCAAGAGATATACGAATTTAAGGTTTTCTGAAAGAGGCAAGTGTCATTGTCGGCGGCCCAATTGTTCGAAGCTGTAAACCATAGACAAACCATACTGAGACCCCCAACTCACAATCCTCTTGCCGCTGGCCTCCTCAATTTGTATTCAAATTCGCCATTTTGTATTCCTATCGGTGTTATGTCAAAGAAGAATCCGTGTGACAAAAACTACAAAAATAAATGCTGCCAACCGCGGCAACCGTGGGGAAATGTGAAAGAGTTCGGGAATACCACATTTTTATATTACTGAATGTCATTGGTTAGTTATTATGAATTGTAAAAAGGCGAATAATTTGATTTGGTTGGTTAGTAAAATTATCAAAAATATATGTTTTATATACTAGAACATATTAGGGCAAACACGGTTGTATATTTACCTCTTTTCGATATCATTACGATTGATTTATTTTGTGAATTTTTCTTTAATAACTGAAGTAAATTTGCTCAAAATGTTTTTATTTTCATGGAACCATTCTGCATTGACAATTTTTAATTAATATTTTAAGCAAATGTACACTTATTCCCAAAATAAATACTATCCACACGTATATAAATAATTTTAAATTTAACGGACAACATTTTATGAACGCTGTCAGCAGCTCTGTCCACAGCGGAAGTGGCATATGCAAGGTGCGAGCGTGTTGGTGAGCCGGAATTTTTGAAGTTACGTGACATTTGTCAATACGAATTTCTATGTAACAATACTAGCGCACCAAATCGTGACCACTTCGTAAAAATATAGCTTGTAGGCAAGTAACGGGAAATCGGCCGAAGTTGGTGGTCTCAGTATTGTCTCTGCTGTAAACGGTTTAGGCTTACTTCGCATTTACGCGCTTTTGTCAGTTCAAGAAGTCAGGCTATGGCTGTCTTCCTTCTTGGAAAATGTGTCTCATGACAGTCTTTGCCTTAATAGTTTTCTTACCGCACATACACTGCAAAGTCCTTTATTCAAACAATGCAGATCAGGTTTTAAATTTTAAAAAGTTACCCCCCCCCCCCCCATGAGGGCAAAACAATTTAATTGTGACGGATTTTCTTGTATGGTAGGTGCCACGCCTCCTTTTCAAATTGCGCCCACATTTTGTAAAAACTGTTTTTAGAAAACAATGTAGTATTTACCGAATCTTAATGATGTAGCTGCCATAAAAGCAAAGATATATTGTTTTTAATGGATTTGTTTTATGGGAGGTGCCACGCCTCGTTTTTTAATAACACCCACAATTCGTGAAGTCCTTTTTTTCTTTTTTTAGACAGTGCACATCAATGTGATACATTTTACATGTGTCCGCCGGAAAGGTATACTACTTTGTTTGTTTATAATTTTTGATTTAATGAAAGAGAATGGATCTTATATTGATAAATGTTTTATTTAATGTCGGCAATTATGTATGGAATACAATATCAGGTAAATGTCCGCCTCTGTTAGTCTCACAAATGCGAGCCCATTTTTCATTACATTCTCACACATTTCACGCGGTATTTCATTAATTTCACCACGAATATTTTGTTTGAGTTGCTCAAGCGTTTCTGGTTTGTTTGCATAAACCTTTGCTTTCCAGATATCCCCACAAAAAGAAGTCCGGAGCAGTCAAATCAGGCGACCGTGGAGACCAATCAACATCACCATTTCTTGAAATAAATTGTTGTGGAAAGAGGTCTCGCAGTAATTCCATTGTAATCCTGGCTGTATGCGATGTGGCACCGTCTTGTTGATACCACATGTTAATCAAGCCCAAAGCATGAAGTTGTGGCGTTAAAAAGTTTTCAATCATATCACGATATCGCTCCCCATTCACAGTTACCTTTACGCCGTTTTCAGTTTCAAAGAAGTAAGGTCCAATGATTCCTCCTGACCAAATTGCACACCAGACTGTAACTTTTAATGGATGCAAAGGTGACTGATGAATAATTTGAGGATTTTCCATGGCCCAGAACCGACTATTCTGTTTATTCACATATCCATTCAAATGAAAATGTCATCCCAAAAATGTCACGTAACTTTGTCATCGTCACAGTAATCGATGATTGATTTTGATAAAATGTTTTAACGATTAAAACACGTTGGTTTATCGAATATTTTTCCATAATAAATTTGCCACGTGTCTACCTCACGACTGTCAAATATGAACTGTCAAGACTAATGTTTACCAAAATGGTGGCAAAACAAAGTAGTATACCTTCCCGGCGGACACTCTGTACTTTCATTAGACGCTATAAATAAGAGGTGCTTTTGACTGGCGTCTATGTATAATAATAATAAGTGTTTGGTTTGAGCAGTATAGAAGTTGATATGCTGCAGCGCCATCTAGTGGCGAGTTACAACAATGTGGATGGTATAGATACAACTTCTCATGAAAAAAATACAATTATATGACAAGTTTTATAGTCATCTGTCAAACGGTGTCGAAGTTTATCAAACTCAAACAAATGTACCAAAATCCTATTTTTGACTACCGCATTGATGACAAATGTGATTCATGTAAAAAGGTTTGTAAAAGACTCGCGTACTACGAAAATTGGTAAGGCTCAGTTAAGGTTAAGCTCTTAAGTCGCAATGACGAGTGCAAATAAAAACCTCTCCGGGTTTGGAGTGTTGCAAGTATTGAAACGGAGGCGGCGAATATGGGTCTGGCTATAAACGAGGGAAAAACTGGGTATATGGTGCAATCGATATAAGTCGGTAAACATTGACGATTCGGGCAAAACTTAAAGACTTTGTCTTAGCTCTACAATTATTCGCGAAATTTGTAACGATGAAGTGTGGAGGAATTCAAAAAACTTAAAATACATCGTATGGACAAAACAGCACCAGCCGAAAGGATGACCTCACCTTAAGTGGTGCGCACAGCGAACTCTACCTCTAATGGAGGTAGATACCTGCCTCCAAATACCAGCTGTGGGTTTTTTTTTGGTTGAGGCCGCCGTCCAGCGTCATCTAAAGTAAAGTAAAGTAAGCTTAAGTCCTTATTCTAAATTATTCGTTATAACGTGCCTGTGTTGCAAGTTTCAGGTCAGATAGTGCTCTATAAACGTTTCTACATCTATATGACTTACTTTGTCCTTACGATGGTCCTAGTCGGTGAGCTTTCACCAACCCTGTTTGGGCATTTAACACGTTCGTATCCTATAAATATACGCATTTTATAGCGCCTTCTTAGAGGTTTTTTTTAGTTTAGTTAAGTTAATGTGGTTCACAATCAGTCTTCACAATGTGCCAGTAGGAGTAGGAGTAGTACTTTGAGCCTTGTTGACTAATAATTGAAAGTATTTGCTCTTAAAAATAAAGCTCACAATGCGCTTGGGTCGCCAATGTCTGTGAGATCGCTAATAAACAATTTTTCTGGGTAAGCCTTCGTGATATTGATAAAGCCAGTCCACAGGCAGAAAAAGTGGTTGGTATTTTCATCTTCCTCTTCAACGTTGCATAAATCGTTTCTGGGCTTGGCAATGTCTGCCTTACAGATACAGAGCCATGTCGTTAAAAGGAGACGTTCATTCTTTTAAGTCGTAGAAGTGTCTTACATGTTTTTGAATTTGACAGTTGAGTCTACCTACGTCGCTAGGTGTTTCCCTGAGTATAGTTTACTTTGACTACTGCCAGGATATGTGCTGAGGACAGTGGAGCATGGGCTTTCAGGCTTTCATCAACGTCAAGTCTAGCTGAATCATCCGCTTTTCTCGAAGTCGATTTCGTAGGCTGGGTATTAGTGATTTTAGAACAACTAAATGTCTCCATTTATTAATCAACTGAAATACCCAACTTTTGCAATGGAATATGTTGGAACCCCGCAGTCCATACCGTACACACAGCACGTTATTCCAAACACCAGACATTGCCACACTTTTCAATATCTCAACGCAAATACATGTCTCTATTGACAGAATTCCCTTTGTCCCAGCAATTTACAAAGGGAATTAGCCTATTTGGCACAGTCGTCTTGTCAATATAATCTCCATGTTTGCATCGTTTACACTTTACATTATTGTTGTCTGTGTCAAAGCGTGTTTGACTCACAGACATGTAGTCAATATTGGCCGGAACACAAATGGAAATGCGTCTGTTCCTTTAACAACTTTAATATACTACATGTTTTTTTTTTAAGTTTCTCGTATACGTAACGCATTAATTTGTATTTATATAAATTTGGGAACTGGGGATGCTAATCCTGATATTACGATGGTAGGGTCCTGAAGTCTAGAGCCCACACGGCTTGACGGATTTGTTTCAAAATGCGTATTTGGGGTTTGTGGGCATACATTTCGTAGACACTTTATTTTTTACGTTTTACCAATACGTAGTAAGAGATGGATATTGTATTCGAAAAAAATTTCGAACTCGAGATTCGACTTCGGATTTGGAGTTTGGGGGCTTAGGTAATATGGTCATTTCTAACTTAATGGCAAATTCAGTTTTTCTCTGATTTTTGAAAAAAGGCATTTTTTAAAAAGGTTGTTTTCTTTAGTTTACCTGAAAGCGGCAATAATGATTTTGACCAAAATGCAAACTTAGAGTAAAATTGATGTTCTCAAAATGATTGCGCCCTTAATTTTTAGTTCGAATCACCGAAAACTCTTATTTAAAAATAAAACTGCTCATATCTCGAAAACCCCCTTTTCGATTTCGATAAAACTTTAAAAACGAAACATTACGCATACTTCCCGAAAAATATTTTATACTCAGTTTTCAGCTAAATAGTTAAGCAACTAATGGTATTTCTCAAAAAAAAAATTACCAAAATTTGCAACTTTTTTGTCTTCATAATTTTACGAAAACCGCTCTAACGATTTTGATAAAATACATATTAAACATAATATAAGTATTCTATATAAGATCCCTTCCTTAGTTTTTCTCAAAGAATTGAAATAAATCCGTTTGTTTTAATTATTTCTCAAAAATGACTACCCAAATCTCCATCTGTAGTATATTTTTGTAAAACTCAATACTGAACTGTCAATAAAAATGCAATTACAACTACGAAAAACTTGTTTTTAGAAAATATTTCCCACCTCTTCTTTTTAACCAAATTGAATATGCGTAATATAATTCCAACAACTTAGAGCTTACACCATCGAAAACTTCCACTTCATTTCCACCCCCACAACGTCCATCGGCATATTCAGTTAAACAACCTGCTAATGGAAATTCAAAAATAAATCTCTGAATTCTTCAACATAAAGGGTCTTTCATTAAGGACTTGACAATTTATATTTTAAATAAAATACAAACTACTTGAGATATCTCAAAAAAAAAAATTATTATTGGCTTGAATTACTATCAAAACATAGATAGATAGATAGTTTTTATTTCGTATATAGATTTACAGTAGGATTTGTTACCACACATTTTACAATTCAGAGATATGATAAAATGTATCTTTCTTCTGAAACATTATTTTTAATTAATTTAATTTAAATAATTTCATTGGGCAAGAAATATAACTTCTGAAGGAAAATACGAAAAAACCTTCAATAATAAAGAAAAAAAAAAAAAAAAAAATGTAAATAAAAAATAAATAACAAATAAATAAAAATAAAAATAAATAAATAGATAAATAAATAAATAAATAAATAAATAAATAAAGAAATAAATAAACAACCAAACAAATAAGTAAATAAATGAATAAATTAATTGGTTAATCAACAAATAAATAAATGAATGAGTAGACGAGTAAATAAATAAATATTTACATTAATAGCAATAATAAATAACAACAATAATACACAAAAAAAAAAAAAAACAAGGCTATATCAACTATCGAGTGAGATATAATTCATATTTAAAACGTTTACTAGAAGGTTATCAGCAAAATCACAGCGTTCTAGAAAACGTTGGTTTAATTTTTTAATTCTTTGGAAGATCAATTCAACATTCGCTTTATCGTGAGTATCCAGGGTTGAGTGATGCCACGGTAGATTAAGCATCATTTTTAATAATTTATTTTGAGAAACCTGTAGTTTCTTAATATGACACATTGCACAATTTCCCCATACTTGGCACCCATAAAGCAAAATTGCTTGAAAAATTACTTTATGGATGATAATTTTATTTTCATTTGAAAGCTGCGACTTTCGGTTTATGAAAGGATATAGCATCCTCGTCGCAATTGCAATTTTTTTAAGGGTGTTTGCTATATGTGGTCCAAAAGTCAACTTGGTGTCCAAATAAACTCCTAAGTATTTTACGGAAGGTTCCCAACTAATGCTTGTACTATTCACCTGTAACGGTCCGCTAGGAAGATAACAAGCTTTTCTTTTTCTCGTAAAAAAGATGGCTTGTGTTTTTCCTTGATTAACTTTAATTTTCCATTTGTTGTAATATTCCTCTAATATCGTCATCGCATTTTTTAGATTCCTCTCAATGTCGAGAGCGAATTCATGCGATGAAAATATCGCAGTATCGTCGGCAAAGATACCTGCTTCGCAATGAGGTAGACATGGGAAGTCCGATGTATACAAGTTATATAAAACGGGCCCAAGAACTGAGCCTTGGGGAACACCTGAGTGAAAATATACTACATTAGAGACACCACTATTAACATGCACTTTAAAACGACGATTTGATAAGAAACTACGGATAATTTGACAAATATACGACGGAAAATTGAAATTTATCATTTTAATACTATCAAAACATTTATGAATGGAATTCGACTTCGTTCATATGTCCACCACGGGAACGTATGCAGCGGTCGACACATTGAACCCAATTTTCGATGACTCGGCCAAACATTTCGACCGATACGGCCGCTATTTCTCTTTCAATATTGGCTCTGAGCTCCTCTAACGTCGCCGGCTTGTTGGCATAGACCAATGATTTAATGTAGACCCATAAAAAAAGTCCGGAGCGTTTAATCACATGATCTCGACGGCGAATAGACGGGTCCGTTTCTCATGATAACGCGAGAAACTTCAATAACTCGCTTGTTGCACCCGCTGTGTGGCATATCACTGATGTCCTATTCATGCAATTGCTCAAAGAAATAACGTTCCAACATTCCTCCGTAGCGAATACCATTTACCGTAACGTGACGGTCATATCATCATCATATAAATAAAATTGGTGTAGTTCTGTTCGACTAAGATTGAATTTGACTGCATGTCTTTAAATGCAAAAATCTTAGAAACTGCTGAATATATTCTGATGCATTTTTCTCAGTCCTATAGAGGATAAATAGGCCTACAATATCCAACTTTGTTTCAACTCTATATCGCTATAAATTCCGGAAAAAATTTGACAAGAGTAATTTATTTAATCGTTTGGTTTCGCTTTTTTCTTTGTCACGCTTTCCGTTCGAAAATACTGGGAGCATTTAAATATAGTAAACACCAGCTTATAGAGGACATCTGCGGTTACATTTTAGGATATCCATGAATTCAATAACTTAAAAAGTTTTTAAATAAATAGGCAAAATTTTAAACATTTGTACTATATTTTCACCTGGGTGAGTGGATATGCATTTCATTCTCAAATCAAACACACTAACCGCGCAATATATTCACATCTCTTTTAACCTTATTTTATTCCTGTGGCGGAGAGGGAGACAGATAGAGGCAGTATGCTGTTTGGTTTACTAGAAAAAAAAAAACCCATAAAAGAAATGTCAAATATGTAGGAAAAATATGTTTACCTCTGTTTTGCTTACAAAAAAAAAAAATTCTATGAAAGAAATATCAGATAGGTATAGCTTTCAGTGATACCAGATCGTGGGTAATTACCCATTTCGTTTTTTATAGAGTAGAGTTTTTAAATAGCGTTTTTAACAGCCCATGGCCTCAATGCTCATAAAATGGTATTAAAAGTTGGAGTTCCCATAACATAAGCAACATAATTCTTGACATGAGGCTTTAATTTTAACTGGGTGTGGTAAAGGAGATGCGGTGTTTATACCAAGAACACAAATAATTCACAGTAATTATTCATTTCAGTTTAAACCGATTCGATTGCCTATTAATGTTTGTTTTGAAATGACAATCCATAAGTCAAAGGATCAAACTTTAAGAAAGCAAGAATTGCTTCAAGCACGGGCAGTTATATGTAAAGTGCTCCAGGGTAAGTAATGCAGCAAATATCACTATCTTAGTCGATAGAAACAAAACAGCCAAAAAAATTTGTCCCCAACAAGACAGCAAATTTCTTAATTTTGTTTCCATCAACTGTTCTGAAACCACATTTTACACGGGCGAAGCCGGGTGGGTACAGCTAGTTTATCGATAAAAAAAAAACGGCCCAATGACGCCACCGGCATGAAAACCGCATACCAAACAGTGACTTTTTAGGGATGAAGTGCTGTTTCTTAGAGCACCTGAGGGTCCTGTCCAGTAACGCATATTTTACTTATTGACGAAGCCGTTTAATCAAAAATGCGCTGAAGATGATTTTGCGATGAAAATTGGCATTAACGCTCTTAAAGTTGCGACCACCGACTCGGAATTTCGGCAGTAAATTTTAATTATCAGTAAACGTTGTTTCTTCGTATTTATTTTACTAAATATTTTGACATTGACAGTTCGTTAATCGGTTAAAGGGTGCGTTTACACTGAAAGTTTGAAGTTGTCAAGTCGCTAATGAAAGACTCTTTATATCTATGTAAATATATCGATCCATCACGAACTGTACTTGCAATCATAGACACCTTAAACCAGCGTCACTAAACTGTTCCAGTCAAAAATAAAAACATGCCCCGCCAGATCAGAAAACAGGAAAAACCTACTACGCTTGACTTTGTACTCTAAAATCTTGTAAAGTGTAAGAGCTTATAAAATAGTACAGTAGGCGCTTATAACTCTCTAACCGAGAGCTTGCGACAATTCCCTGTTGCTTAGAGCTTCAAATTTTAAAAACTCACATTGTTATTTGATGTATGTACTGCCATATCAGATGAATAACCCAAAAGTGGACTTTATTTAACACTATTCCTCTATTTTGTGAACCGTTTCTTTTATCTAGCATCGCTTCTCAGATTTTTACCTAATAAATTAAGAACACATCCAACTAAGCTTTTGACGAACAAGAAAGTTTCGTTCGACTCAGTCGTGCACATTTTTTTCTGTTGCCAGTTTCATTACCCCATGAATGGCGCAAATTCAAATCTTGCGTTAATTTTGGGACAGCCTTTAGTTGTGAGTTAATTGTTTCAACAAAATTCCACAACTGTCTATTACTTTTAAAGCTCTATTCTGATAATCCGCCCGCACGGCTTAAATATAAAATACAGCCCAACATACCTCCCTCTTGAACAAAGTAACCTTTCACAGTCAACAATCGCATCCAATTCAAATATCCCATGCGAACAAAATCCCACCCACGCTTACCGTCGAGGTAATTCCTCCTATCAAATACACAAAACACCACCACTTGACCACTGAACAAACCTCAATTTGTCATTAATTCCCACATAAGCATATTCGTTCTGCAAACAAAGTCGTACAGCAAAAAAATAAAAAAATAAAAATGCAACCAAAAAAATAAAAAAAAGGAATTAAGGACTCATCCAACCATCAACAACGACACAAGTGGAAAACAAGACTATATAGAGAGGCAGAGGACATCACGACTTATGCATCACTGTGCAGTAGCGGTTTGCGTTGCACAAAAAAAAATGGAAAAAAATAAATTCAATTGCATCAGTAGGAGCTGCACACCACCACCACCAGCAATCACAACAATATTAAGTTCCACATAATATTATTTATTAATGCACGCATGGAGGAGGTCACAACGGCCTACGAAGCAACCAACCAACAACTACACTTTAAGGCTTAATAGGCGAAAATGAGCTACAACGGCAGCCATGCGGTGAATAGCAACAATATGGCTTCCATTCCACATCCATCGTTCCCATCCGACCAACCAACCAACCAGCCATCCCCTAGTGCTCCTACTTCCTTCAACTTGTTCAACTTAATTCCCCGCACTAGCGTCCTTCCGCAGGATCTGCAGGCAGCAGGCAAGCGCCTTGGTTGGTTGGCTTCGTTGGCATTAATTTAAATTCAACATAATTAATTTTTATCCTGATGAAACAAAGTTTTAATTAAAAAATGAAAAATTGAAGAATGCGACCATCAGATGGATGCATCCATATAGCCCCACCACCATCCACCCCCAAGTGCAAGTTGAGCCGTTGAAATAATAAAATGTTGAAATGCAATACCCTCAGCCATAAGTGGGTAACAACTATGATGATGATGATGATGATGATGGAGATGGAGATGATGATGGCGATGGATGGTGGAGCCTAAATGAGGGGATGCTTAAGTTTCCGGCTAACTGACTGACTGCCACAATAACTATACCACCACCACGGCGCTTTTCCCATTCTCCAACCCCGAAGAGGAGCACTTTTCCCGGAGAAATAAATAAACAACAAAAACAGCTGAAAAAATATATTTAAACGCATAAAAAATGCATTGCATTGGTTGGGTTGTTGCTGCTGCACCGCACTCTCGATGGGTGGTGGTGCACAACACCCCCTCGGCGCCGTTGAGCATACAACAAACCCTATCCGTGCTCTGGGTTCCAGTTCATGTGCAATATTGCAGGTTAGGGCATGTTACCTATTCGCATATATGTATATATATATATATAGAAACTCCTCCTCCCACAGCGAAAGTAATGATTTCCCGTAATTTGCCACATGCATGGAATTAATTATGCACACACCTACGTGTCCACACTGGGTTCGGTTGTGCACCCCGTATAGATGATTTTACTAGGGGATGGTGGTTGCATTATGATGGAAAGCCAACACCGTTGCTACACTATATAACACCGGATTTTTGCGCTACTAGCTATACCCTTACGAAGGAAGTGTGTGGTTGTTTTGTTTTCCCACTTTTTTCCACTTGCGACGATGAGAGAGGGCTGCCAGCAGGGCGCCGATGATGAAGATATTACAGCGCGCGCCAGGAGCATGATGGATGCAGTTCCGTTGGCTTGGAGGACGACTTAACATAATAGTTGTTGTAGGGTTTTATTCAATTCTAACGAACGAAGTCCATAATGAGGGAATTTTTTATTCATGAACTTTTTAGGTCCTCCTTCTCGATGACACGCAGTGTAATGACGATTGGTGAGGTGGTGGTGATATCCATCCTTTAAACGAGATATTCTTAAGGAGTCGTTTATTACATTTGGACAGTGGACTGGACGCATATGCTGGAGGCTTAGGACAAGTTTGGTCATTACGAGGTCAAAGTGAGGGACTGTAATTGGCGTTTCCTAATTTTTGTTAGCTTTGATATACAAGTTTCTTTTTAAAAATGCAATAAATTGAACAAAATTACATTTTTTCCATGTATCGTGGCTTTTATTAGTAAGAGCAAACATTCACATTATTTATGGAACTTAACGTCGTTCAAGTGGCTGCCTCGGCTGGCTTCGCGCATTCCGTCACTCCTAATTTGCAAGACCTTGTTGATGGTTTCGGGCTGTAGCTCACCGATTGCTTGGATGATATTGGCCTTAAGTGCTTGAATCGTATCCAGATTGTTGGCATAATAACGGTCCTTCACGTTTCCTCCGAAAAAAGCTACTCCAAAGTCCAAAGGGGTCAAATCGCAGCTCCGAGGCGGCCAATTGACATCGCCAAGACGGCTGATAATACGATTTGGAAATTTGGTGCGCAAAAGATCGATTGTGGCATGGGCTGCGTGGCATGGCGCGCCATCCCGCATGAACCAGAGGTCGTCCAAATCCATGTTTTCAATTGGTATGATACTGACTTTCTGTCAAGAATTCCAGATGACAAGCTGTCAGTGTCAAAATAACTTATGATTTAAAAAGAAACCACTAGATGGCCCAACCTTTATAGCATGGTGCAGTTCGAAGTCTTTGATCCTAGACAGTTCTACTGCCCACCTTCTTGTTGAATTCTCTGCTTCTTTGGGCAAGGTGTTCATGTAGTAGCTGTGCCCCTTTCATCTTCACTTAAGACAGTGGAACTCACTTGATTTTTGCTCCTCCCCACTCTAAGAGCCTTCTCATGAATTAACGTCAGGACTAACCGCCCTTTTCATGTTTTCATTTCAGTTCTCTCCGCCGCCGCCACTGCCAGTACCAATGTTGCAACGACAACAACGACGACTACAGCCCTGACAACAATGCCGATGATCCACAATTCACCTGCCACCCTTCTGTTCACCACGTATCGTGATATCAAGGTTGCAAATATCACACGGCTTGTGGGAACCCCGGCAGTCGATGTGATTGCCAAGGATCTGGTCGAGACAATGGCAATCGACTTCTACTACGAGAAGAACTTGGTCTGTTGGGCTGATTGTGGTCACGAAATCATCGAGTGCGTCAACATCAGTAGTTCGACGACAACGAAAGCGCTCAAACAGACTGTGATCTCGTCGGGCCTGGATAAGCCTGAAGGTCTGGCAATCGATTGGTACACGGACAAAATCTATTGGACAGATGGTGAGACGAATCGCATCGAAGTGGCCACGCTCAATGGAAAGTACCAAAAGGTACTCTTCTGGACGGATTTGGACCAACCACGAGCGATCGCGCTTGTTCCGAAGAGCCGCCTCATGATCTGGACCGACTGGGGTGACAATCCGAAAATAGAACGCGCCAGCATGGACGGTGACCCGATATCCCGGATGACCTTGGTGAAGGATGATCTCTTTTGGCCGAACGGTCTGACCGTGGATTTGGAGAATGAACTGATCTACTGGGTGGATGGAAAGCTGTTGTTCTTGGATGTTATGAAGTTGGATGGCAGCGGACGGAAGACGGTGATAAATAACCTCAAGTATCCGTATAGTTTGACGTTCTTTGATCAGCGGTTGTACTGGACCGATTGGTCTGTGGGGTCGATCAATACGTACGACCTTGTGACCAAGGAGATGAAGGAGTTGATTGATACTCCGGAGTTTCCGATCGCTGTGCGAGCATGGGACCGCTCGTTGCAGCCGTTTTCGGACAACCCATGCGCGCACAATAATGGCAACTGCTCTCATCTGTGTCTGCTGGCGACCAACGCGCAGGGGTATAGCTGTGCGTGTCCGACGGGTGTGAAGCTGCTAACGCCGACGACGTGTGCAAATGGTTCCCAGGAGATGTTGTTCCTTGTGCAACGAACTCAGATAAGTAAGATTTCGCTTGACCTGCCCGATTTTACGATATTTCCGCTGAGCCTGGGGAAGGTGAAGTACGCTATTGCGATTGACTACGATCCGGTTGAGGAGTACATCTACTGGTCTGATGTGGAGTTGTTTGCGATACGCCGGGTGCATCCAGATGGGACGGGGACACAGGATTTCTTGACGTCGGAAGTCAAGCATCCGGATGGTTTGGCTGTCGATTGGCTGGCAAGGAATCTCTATTGGACGGACTCGGAGACCGATCGGATAGAGGTGTGTCGACTGGACGGGTCGGCGAGGAAAGTGCTGATCTACGAGCATTTGGAGGAGCCGCGAGCAATTGCTCTGGCACCGAGCTTGGGTTGGATGTTCTGGAGCGATTGGAACGAAAAGAAGCCAAAAGTGGAACGGTCTTCGCTGGATGGTTCCGAGAGAGTGGTGCTGGTATCCGAGGACTTGGGTTGGCCGAATGGGATCGCGTTGGATATCGAAGCGAAAACGATCTACTGGTGCGACGGAAAGACCGACAAAATTGAAGTGGCTAGCATGGATGGATCGGACAGAAGGGTCGTCATTAGTGAGAACCTGAAGCATCTGTTTGGTAAGGGCGATTTTGTTTTTAGTTGAAGGAAAGTTCTAAATGAATTTCTATTTCTAGGTCTCAGTCTTTTGGACGACTACCTCTATTGGACCGATTGGCAGAGACGTTCCATAGATAGGGCGCACAAGATCACCGGCAACAATCGCATCACCGTTGTGGATCAATTCCCCGATTTGATGGGCTTGAAGGTGACTCGTTTGCGGGAGGTGAAGGGTACGAATGAGTGTGCAATTAAGAACGGTGGATGCTCCCACCTCTGCCTGAACAGACCTCGGGACTACGTGTGTCGCTGCTCCATTGAGTACGAGCTGTCGAACGACAAGAAGACATGTGTGATTCCGGAGGCGTTTCTTCTGTTCTCCCGCCAGGAGCACATTGGCCGGATATCGATTGACTACAACGAAGGCAATCACAACGATGAGGTTATTCCGTTTAAGAATGTCCGTGATGCCCATGCTCTGGACGTGGACGTTGCAGATCGTCGCATCTACTGGACGGACCAGAAGTCCAAGTGTGTATATAGAGCTTTCCTAAATGGATCTATCGTACAACGGATAGTAGACGCCGGGCTAATTCGACCCGAGGGAATAGCAGTAGACTGGCTGGCGCACAACATATATTGGACCGACTCGGAGGCTCGTCGGATCGAAGTTGCCCGCTTGGATGGTACCAGTAGGAAGGTGCTGCTGTGGAAGGGAATCGAAGAGCCGAGAAGCTTGGTTCTTGATCCCAAAAAGGGATATATGTACTGGACAGAGTCACCCTCGGACTCGATACGCAGAGCCGCAATGGATGGATCGGAATTGATGACCATTATCTCGGCAGCCAACCATGCGACTGGACTTACATTGGATCCAGAAACTAGACGACTGTATTGGGCTTCGCAGAGTAGACCAACGAAGATTGAATCCGCTGATTCGGACGGAAAAAAGCGGCAGGTTCTGGTAGGATCTGATGTGGATGAACCATATGCTGTGTCGTTGTATCAGGACTACGTGTACTGGAGTGACTGGAACACAGGCGACATTGAGAGAGTGCACAAAATTACGGGCCAAAATCGCAGCTTGGTGCACAACGACATGACTTACATAAGTTCGCTGCTGATCTTCTACAATAATCGGCAGACTGGGACGAACATATGTCGTGTGAACAACGGTGGATGCTCTCACCTGTGTCTTGCGTTGCCGGGACGACGATCCATGACCTGTGGATGTCCGACGCACTTTACTCTGGCGAAAGACAATGTGTCTTGCCTTCCACCGAGAAATTACATAATATTTAGCCAGCGCAACTCGTTTGGCCGTCTGCTGCCGAATACATCTGATTGTCCCGATGTTCCACTGCCAGTGGGTGGAAAAAACATCCGCGCCGTGGAGTATGATCCGATTATGAATCATCTGTATTGGGTGGAGGGTCGAAGTCACAGCATCAAGTGGTCACCGGTGAATGGTACGAGAGTAACAACATTGGTGGGTTCGGGGTCGCAGCCTTTCGATATCGCAATCGATGTAATTGGGCGGTTGTTGTTTTGGACGTGTTCCCACACCAATACGATCAACGTAACCAAGTAAGTGAAACAGAGAAATTATTGTGGGACGCATTTAAAACATTTTTCTTTTTTTTTCAGTTTCAAAGGTGAATCCATTGGAGTAATCGATGCGGGCGATTCGGAGAAACCACGCAACATTGCAGTGCACGCAATGAAGCGTCTCCTCTTCTGGACGGACGTAGGCAGCCAACAAGCAATTATGCGGTCACGTGTGGATGGTGCGGAGCGAGTTATATTGGCGTTCAAACTAGAAGGAGTCACAGCGTTGGCGGTGGATCAGCAGACTGATATGGTTTTCTATGCACATGGCAAGCGCATCGACAGCATGGACATCAATGGAAAGAACAAGTAAGCGCCACTCTATGTGTATTTTGTTTTGTTTGCTCAAAAATACTCCTTCTTTTCAGGAAAATCTTGGTATCGACACACATCAGTCAGGTGATATCGATCGCTGCGCTGCAGGGATTCGTGTATTGGCTCGACGACAAGACTGGAGTGGAACGCGTAACGATAACAGGCGAAGGCAGGCGTCCGGAGATTCAGCGTTTATCTCAAATCACCGACATCGTGGCGGTTTGGACTCCAGAATCGAAGCTCTTCCGCAACCATACTTGTTTGCAGGCGAAAAACAAATGCTCGCACATTTGCATCGCTTCGGCCGAGGGTCGTTCGAGGGATATATGCTCGTGTCCACAGGGGTTGATGCTATTGGAAGACAAACAGAACTGCAGTGCTCTGCCTGCATGTGGGCCAGACTATTTCACTTGTGCAGCACCAGTGTCAGGCAGTGGACCAAACAACGATCACAATAAGGACTGCATCCCAGCTTCCTGGCGTTGTGATGGACAGAACGACTGTCCCGACAAATCCGATGAAGTCGGCTGTCCATCATGTCGGCCCGATCAATTTCGCTGTCAGTCGGGGGAATGTATCGACAAGAGTCTTGTTTGTGATGGCACAACTAACTGCGCCAATGGCCACGACGAAGCCGACTGCTGCAAACGCCCTCAGGACTTTCAATGTCCCATCAACAAAGTATGCATCGCCGCATCGGATCTCTGCGACGGATGGGATCATTGTGCAGATGGAGCCGATGAGAGCGCTGAAATCTGCAGCCAGGCCAACACTCGTCGCATGGCACCAGCTTCTGACAAAAAGGCTTTCATGATACTAATCGTGGCTACAATGATAACTATCTTCTCAATTGTTTACATTCTTCAGTTCTGTCGCACCAGGCTCGGCAAAAACCGTAACGAACCAAAGGACGATCAGGCATCAGACCCACTATCGCCGACACTAAGCAAGAGCAACCGCGTCTCTAAAATCGCCTCTGTCGCCGATGCCGTGCGGATGTCGACCCTTAACAGCCGCAACAGCATGAACAGCTACGATCGAAACCACATCACCGGAGCTTCCAGTTCCACAACGAACGGTAGCAGTATGGTAGCTTACCCCATCAACCCACCGCCCAGTCCAGCGACCCGCAGTCGACGACCATATCGTCACTACAAAATTATTAACCAGCCACCCCCACCGACACCATGCTCGACGGATATTTGCGACGAAAGCGACTCAAATTACACCAGCAAGAGCAACAGCAACAACAGCAACGGCGGGTGTGTTGGTGGCGCTAGTGGAAGTGGTGCCACAAAAATGTCTTCCTCAGCGCAATACAACTACGATAGTGAACCATATCCTCCGCCACCGACACCACGATCGCACTATCACAGTGACGTGCGAATAGTGCCAGAAAGTTGTCCGCCTTCGCCGAGCTCACGAAGTTCGACGTATTTTTCACCGTTGCCGCCACCACCATCGCCAGTACAATCGCCAAGTCGTGGGTTCACGTAACAGTTCGAGATTTTCATGTAAGAATTTTTCTTCGATTTAGTAGTGTACATACTTAAGGTTCTACTTTGTTTACCGTACTTTTGTTTGTAAATGTTTCGAAAGATATATAGGTGTGTAAGGAACGACGTTTTTTCTTAAAAATCAGGTGCGTGCGTACGGAAAAATTCTTAACAAATGTGCCAAATATACACGCAAATAATGTTGACAAATAGAGAACATTATAATATGTATTTGAAGGAATTTTGAATTTTGTTTTTTACAACCAAGATGGCGGTAGATTTTCGCTGTATATTTATCGAACTTGCTTCCAATCGGAGGCTTCCGTGATTCCTTTAAATCGGCTTTCTATACTAGCGGTTGTTCTTTTCCTTATTTTCCCGATCTTACTTTAAGACCGAATCAATTCCATTTCCTGCGAAACGAGCTAACAACTTAAATAAAACACAATTACCGACATATTTCTACTTATTGGCAAAATACACAAATTCGCCGAAACTGAATTGCCTGCCATATTTGTTTCTAATGTGAAATTATGCAATAGACAAAAGACAAAAAGACAAGTCTAATAATGCACGCCTGGCTCTGGAACTGAAAGTAGGAATTGCGGCAGTTGCATTATAACAGGTCATTCAATAAGTCCGTCGGATAAGTAAGAAAAAAAACAAAATTTTGACAAAACTCGATTTTATTATTCATAGTTGCCTTCGAGGGCGATACAACGAGTATAGCGATTTTTTAACTTTTCGATACCACTTTTATAGTACGATTTCTCTTTCTCGTCAAAATAGGCCTCAGTTTCAGCAATTACTTCATTGGCCTTAAATTTCTTTCTCTTTTGGATTCTGGTGTGTAATACTAAAGCCATGTTTCATCCATTGTCACATATCGACGATAGAATTCGATTTTATTGCGGTTTAACAGCGCCAAACACTCCTCTGAAGCATCAATTCGTTGTTGTTTTAGGTCGACTGTGAGCTCACGCAGCACCCACTTTGCACCGAGCTTTCGCATACCCAAATGTTCGATTCCGCCAGCCTGCGGAATCCGTGCACCCGTGTAAATGCACAACGTTAACAAAACTCACCCTCATGACCCGTATACTCTGTTCCCAAATTACGTGACTTCGCAAGACGTCGTGAGTTTTTATATGCTGAATGAGTGATCTTTTATCAGCTGAACGTTTACATTTTTTACATTGGCGTTCCTTTTCTTTTGTCACTCGGTCGCTCGCTACCCTACGTTTACAACATTTGTCGGGTACGCAGTAAAACTCACTTTTGCAGAATTAGGCCCTAGTGTCAACTGTTTAAAATAATACAATGCGATGTGTGCTCTTCTGTGCTAGCTGAAGGTATTATTGTTTGTCAACCGAGAAAGCATTTATGTGGTATTGGATTGGGCAAAAAAGAGCCCACGAATATCAACAAAAAAAGAGAGCTAATCGGGTTATTACGTTCGACCGGACACACGAAATCTGGAATCTGAGAGCAGAGTTTCCGAAGCCCAATCGAAAACCGCATTAGTTTTACATTTGTCTTCCTTTACTCTTGATAATCACACGCTCTTACTTTGTTGTTCTTCCATTGCTATTATCTTCTCCCAGTCCTAACTTTTTCTGAGCCCTCGTTTGGAAACAGTGCGCGAGAATAATAATCGTATTTAGTGTCCAGGCTAAAATTATTCATTGTAACCTACAAAATATTAAGTGTAAAGGTTAAAACTGATTATTAGTGAGACCCAGTGTAAAAACGTCTTTTAAACTGTTTGAACAAGATCTCCCCACGCTTGTGGAATCCAAAAAAGATACTGCACACATTTCTTCGTGTACACTGTGAAACTCACTCTTGCGGAATCCGGCCTATGGCTTACTTCCAGACAATAAACGTCTCGGTCGGCATTTAGCCTGTCACTGGCAAATTGCTAAAAACAAATCTACTACCGGACATCTTGTATTTAAAAACAAAATATAATATTAACTGTAAATAGTAATCTTTTCAAACACACCCCCAAAACGAAATTCAACAAAAAATATAAAATAATTATTTTCAACACCAAAAAGTGCCTCATTTTGTAATAAAATAAAATAAACAACATAAAGTGTAAAACAAATTATTTAGCTACAATTACTTATAAAAATCAATTATATTTTTTGTTAAAAATCGTAAAACTAGAAAGTAAAGTTATTTTTGATTATTTATGTAAAACAGAAAACGAAAAATAAAAGTTATTGTAACATTGTTGTTTTGTTTGTGTTCAATTAAAAGAAGAAAAAAACAGTACAACAATAAAACATCTGTTTAATTGTTACTTTATTTTAAGTACAAACAATTTATACTTACATTTGTTTTCTTTTTTAAGAGGAATAATAAATTAAATGTGTCAAATTGTTAAGAGTAATAAATGAGCAATTTTTATAAGGAAATAAGTAATTGCAATTCAATGTTTAAGACTGATTAGTAACAGAAATAAATGAATGAACGAGAAAACATTCACGTAATGAAAGGACCACCAAATATGTGCGTGTGTCCAATCATTACACAACGAAATCCTGATAGTTAGTTGTCCTTAGAGATGGCAACAGGAAACGAAACAGAAATATTGTTAAAAGTGTATCAATATTTGTACAGTGTATTATTGGATTTGTAAGCGCTGTATATACATATATATTATTATATTTAAACTGTGTAATTAATCAAAACGACCCTTGAAATATAAGAAAATAAAAAGTTGATTTTATATTTTACGTTTGTGTTGTTTTACTGAAAGTGCGAAAGCACCGCCCCATATGCTTTTCAAAGTTTGTTGCTTGTTTGAAAAGAGTAAAGTGTGGAAAGTGGAACTCAATTTTATTCAAATGACTGGCTTGTAATTAGGAAGGAGTCATCATCCTGTCAATCCAATTTTGTAGCACATTCTCGACAGTTGAAAGCCGTTACCACGTTTGCCTTTGGCGTTTGAAGTATACGCTTCATGTTCGCGTCGTTGTTAAGTGCCACTGCGGCAATAACCATAAAACCATAAAAGAATTAACAAGCTGAGAATACATTTACTTGGCGGAAGGATGAACACGGTGGGCACGTTGTGTAAAATCAGAAACTTCAAACATTTGCGCAGTGATGCGGCATCACTGCTTATTTGCGATGCTGATGCGATGCACAGTTTATGCTGATGCGTTGCAGATTGAATATCACGCTTGAGTTTTAGAACGCATTGTTCACATCAAACATTTTAATGTCAAGATGGAAGTTTTGTAAAAGACGACAAATTTGTTTTCATACCTTAGTCTTAGTCTTGACTTCTTAGTGAATGTAAAAAAAATAAATGGTTGTGAGAAAAATTAAAATAAAGAATTCAACAAAAATTTATAAATTTTTCCGCCAAACGCCTATGTACCTATTGATAAAAATGTTTATTTACTTTCTTTTCTTTCCCTTCCGACATTTTTCTTACTTTTTTGCCGGCGAATCAACAGCGCATCAGGTATTTCTGTGATGCTTTTTTTCGTTATGTTTGCGCATCAGTTTGATCAAATTTGCAATAATAGGCCTTTTTTATTATGCTCAAATGATCTATATAGATCATGGATTTCCGCGGTTTACAACAACAGTTGGATCACGTACTGCTAAAAAACGCCTAATGAACACTTGACGTTGAAAGTGATACCAACAGTTGCAATAATGAACATTTTGCAAAGCATCATGAGCATCATGATGCCAGTGATGCGTTACTGAATTTACACATCGTTGGCCCTATTCACAAGAGAGGTGACCCATTCAACATAGAGAACTACAGAAACAGAGAGAACTACAAAAACAGAGGTCTTTTTAATCCTGTGTACAATATAAAAAAAAGGCGTAAACTCCTGACAGAACTAGTCAACGCAACTCCAAATCGGTACTAACCATCTCTTCATCCAGACGAACTGCCTGTCTAATTAAGGCATATCTGCTAAATTCGTCCGACTATACGTAGGACGACGATGGGGAAAACTTGCTACTATACACGATTAGTTCAGACCCAGCCGAGGAATAAGATTTTTTTAAGAGAGTGGATAACATATCCTAATATATAAATATATTAATTTTTGTAAGCGTTGCCCGATATTCAAAGATATGCTTCGAAGACCAAGTGTACAGCGACGTTGCAAAAGAAACTTGTAAAAGGCATGCACAAACCCTCTTCCGGTTTGTATTCGTCTTTAGCCTTGTGTGGCTTATACTATTTTAGCACTAATTTTGAAATCCAACACCAAAGAACAACAAATCTAACGACGATTTATTTCTGTGGCCTGGTAATTTTCCATACCTATACGCCAATATATTCTTCATCTAATAGCTATAACAACTATAAAGCATTTTCCCTCTATTAACACTTCCAATTCGACTTGATAAATCTGGATTGCACTGGAACTGTTGCCCTCTCCTTAACCTAATTGAATAATTTCACAACATTTCAGATCGCTCACCAATGCAGTTGATGCGCACACGACTTTTTTTTACAATCATCTCCGAATCCCAACACCTTTATCAAGTCAGCCACCCCCGTGAAAACAAATTCTATTCAGCGTCAATTAGCAGCAGAGGCAGTAAATGAATTTTACGTCTTTGAAGTCTACAAAAAATGTTTCTGTGCACACACATGACCGGTAGTCTGTAAATTGGATAATAAGTCATTTAAGTGATTACACGATGAAACTATATTTCAGGAAAACGTGCTGAACTTGTACCGAAAGTCAGTTACTTGGCATCAGTCGAAGGAGTAGAGTCGTTTGGAAGATATTCATAAAATGGCAGCTAGTGAGAGCGAACACTTTAGTATGGAACGTGATAAGAGTCCCGTAAAAACATCCAAACCGAAAGAGCAGTGGGGTAATGAGATCGAATTCCTGTTCTCGTGTATATCCTTGTCGGTGGGACTTGGAAATATTTGGCGATTTCCCTTTATCGCGTTTCAAAATGGTGGCGGGGCCTTCGTTGTTCCATATCTGATAGTGCTGCTGATCATTGGACGGCCGGTTTACTACTTGGAAATTTTAATTGGGCAGTTCTCGGGACGCGGAGTTGTGAAAGCATTTGCATTTGCGCCAGTTCTTAAAGGTGGGTGCAGGAATAACTGCCTCAAGCATTCAAAGCCTTGTTTCATTTATTGGCAAAGCTCTTTATCTGATTGAAATGATCTTGAAAGTGACCCGACATTGAGCGTTTTACTGCCCCAAATTCCGTGTCTGACACTCAACTGTTTACCTTTCAAGGGGTTGCAGCTGGGCAAGTTCTCGCCACCGGTGCTTCTATTACCTACTACTCCAGCATAATGGCTCTGACTCTACGGTTCCTTGTCGCGTCATTTTCAGGCACCTTGCCATGGAGCTTCTGTCGGGAAGAATGGGGCTCCAACTGCCTTGATAGAAATGGAACTGCGCACAGCAGCAATGTGACGAAAATGTCCTCAGCTGAGTTGTACTTTCAGTAAGTATTACCCTAAAGTCAGCTTGATTCTCATTCTATCTTTACCATAAAATTTTATCTAGAAAAGAAATCCTGCAAGAGAAGGACTCTATTGCTGATGGCATCGGCTACCCTAAACTCGATCTAGTCTGCTGCTTGGCTGTGTCCTGGCTTATAATTGGAACCGTTCTTATTCGTGGTGTGAAAAGCTCTGGAAAGGCTGCCTATTTCCTTGGGGTGTTTCCATATATCGTTTTGCTGATTCTTCTCCTGCGTGCTGCTACTTTACCTGGAGCTGTGGATGGCATAATTTATTTTTTTAAGCCACAGTGGGAGGAGCTCCTAAATCCTCTGGTGTGGTATGCAGCTGTTACCCAAGTCTTCTTTTCGTTGGCGATTTGCTTCGGCACATTGATCACCTACGCGTCATACAACAACTTTAATCGTAATGTATCACGGTGAGTCCTTTTTGGTTATTTTCCTTATCCCCGTCAATATAAAATTCTTGTTTAGGGACATCATAATCATCACAACGATGGACTCGTGCTCTTCCCTCATAGCAGGCTGTATTACCTTTGGAATTCTGGGCAACCTTGCCTTTCAAACTGGATCAACAGACATTGCTAGTGTTGTGAAAGGTGGAGCTGGGCTGGCTTTCATTTCTTATCCCGATGCGATTTCGAAATTCGAATTTATGCCGCAGGTAAGCGATCGATTGTCGGCTTACACAACAAACTACCTTTAGGTGTTCGCAGTTCTTTTCTTCTTGATGCTATTCGTCCTGGGAATCGGCAGCACGGTCGGCATGGGCTCATGCATCATTCGAGTAATACGCGATCAGTTTTGTCGTTTGCCGAACTGGCCAGTCGCACTGGCATTGACTGCGGTAGGTTTTTGCATAAGCATCGTGTACATGACACCCGGTGGACAGTTCATCTTGAATCTTGTCGACTTCTATGGTGTATCGTTCACCGCATTGATTCTCGCCATTGGAGAGCTGTTGGCCGTTGGCTGGGTGTATGGAGTCAAACGCTTTTGCGACGACATACAGTTTATGGTTGGAAAAAAGACAGGCGTATATTGGCGGACATGTTGGGGCATCATCGCACCAGGGCTTATGATCTCCGTTCTTATTTATACGTTAATCGTTTTGAAGCCCTTGACGTACAAAGATGTGGAGTACCCTTATTTAGCTCACGGTAGGTATCGCTGGGGGCGTTCTTTCTCTTTTTATGAACATATTAATCTTGCAGTCTTTGGCTGGACACTGGCAACTATTGGTTTGGTACAACTTCCCGGCTGGGCACTGTATGGGTTCTTTAAGCAGTCTAAGAAGAATCTGACTGTCAGAGGGGTAGGTTTTTTTATCCTCCTGAGAGTCCCCTTATCGTTTATTATTTGTATTCTAGAAACTTGCGAAGATCTTTCAACCCGAGATCTTTTGGGGGCCTTTAGACAGTAACACTTTCGAAGAGTACACCGCATTTAAAAGAAAGATTGACTTTGTCGAGGCTCGACAAAATCGCACTCTGTTGCGGAAGATGTTCGATAATCTATTTGGATAAACCTTAGTCCTAGGGTTCTTTGTTTTAAAGTTTATATAATGAACAATAGTTTAAAAACCGTGTCTTGTAATGATTTCTAATGTCGAAAGCGAGGTAGTGGAAGAAGAAACAAGCATAACAAAGGCCTAGGAGTTTTCAGGTTCACTTTGGATTGCACAACAGCCAAGGGAGTTCAGCCGCCTGCTTTTCGAGTTATGGCGCGTTTTGCCTGTCTCTTTTTGCGCTCTCCAAGTTGCACTTGCAGTTGCAGGTGCGAGCCACCCTAGGCGATCTCTTCCTCTACTTCGTTGTCTTCCTCTAGTGCGTTGTCTCTCTTGGTTGGGTCGAGTTCAATGAGTTTCCGTTTGGTGATGCAATAAACCGGTTAACGAGTCTAAGTGCCCTAAGATTGGAATCCAAGTGGCTCACTAAACGTTTAGATATCATACACAACTTGAACTACTTAGACGTTTATTTTTATATCTTAAGATGTATCACAAAAAATAGAAAAAAAAAGTCAACAGAAGTACATCCCTTCAGTTGTAGTGTGCACTCATTTTCTCAGAGATCGACGATTCGGCTGCATACACCTTCTTCGTAATGAGATAGTCACGCAGAATCTTAAACAGCGTGAAGTGGTTGGTGAGCGCTAAGAAGCTCAACGACAGCACATGATACCATTCAATTGCGAACCACAGGACACAGATTTGGAACAAAACAAGAAAAATCTGCATACATGTGAGGGCCATATAAATAGCCGATGGATTGTTGAACAATTTCTGTGGAAGAAACAAGCATAAAGTCAGCAGGACAACATTTAAATCAACACACTTACAAAGAATCGATAGTGCGACGTGTTTCCTGGCAAAGCAGTAGTTACGGGCCCCAGGGACTTGTACAGATCGCCAGTATACTTCACTATGCTTGCGTGACTCCATGCAACTGATTTGGACCAGAGCGACTGAGAGGCATTGGCGGCGGTGCGCCCATCTATGCGACACCACATGCCCAAGTGCAAAGCGGAGCGATGTAGTATATCACTGTACTTTGCCGGAAAGCAGAACACGGTACACATAGTGAACCCGCCCAGCCAAATGAAAACAATATGCTGAGAGGCCCAGAACACGTTGTAGTGGATAAAGTTCTGAGCAAAGAAACATGGCACGAAACCTCCATAGTATGCATTTACCACAGAGGTGAAGATCACCTGCTTAAATCGATTATTGAAGTCATTCTTCAAGCTCTCGACTTCATCACGGATCGTCACTGGACTGGACGAGCAGCAGTGCATTGGCAAGCCATTTAGATAGGATCCCTCCACTTCGCACGACGTTCGAAAGAAGGGCTCCACTTGGAATCCAAAGATCAGAGAGTATACCACAAGTCTAAATGGAGAAAAAAATAAATCAAAGACCTCGTTGAGTTTGCAACTAAGCTTACGGATACATCAAGAGAAACAACGACAAATAGTTCTGTCTTGTATAGACCTGCACAATACAGAGGGCCAAAATCAATAGCAACACCACACTGAAGATGTACTTCGCCACCAGCTTGTACGACCTCAGTTGTCTATCATTGTAAAAGATGTCCAAAAATCGATTCATTAGGCAATAGAGGAGCCTTCGTGATAGCATAATCACTGTGAAGATTACCAAATACGGTTCAATTAAGTAGAAATTCTGAAAAGTTAAAATCAACAAAAGGCCCTGTGGAGTAAAATAAACTCAACTTACAATAGTGTGATTTGTGTATGAATCGGGTATCCACCAAACAGTACGATAGATATGCAAAAATTGCATACCAGCTCCAAAGAGAATGAACAAAAACATTACCAACTCATTGAGGAGCTCCGAACTGCTTGGGATTTCGGGAAATGGTATATGCTTCGGCATTGGTGCAGTATGGCTGGACTCCGATGGCGCATCACTGTCGTTGTCCATTTATGATACGTGAGAGTTTATTTGGAGCGATTGCTTCTTCAATATTTAATAAAACATCTTAAAACATAATTGAGAAAATTTTTGTCAAATATAAACATGTGTAAACAAAATTCAACAAATGTCAATTTTTCATTCGAGTTTTAAAGCGCCGGGTACCGCGACCTCGCTGATAACACGAGACGAGTGTCGAAGTGGTAGCACAGAGTATCGAAGAAGTGTTAAGTGAAAGTTTGTAAATTTATTTATTAGGTAACTTAGAGCATGGCTCGGGTATTGTTAATGAACGTCGTGTTCAAAGGAGGATTACATCGAAAATGCAACGTAAACTTCATAATTTGCTTCTGTACCATAGAGCAAATCATAACACAAGCCGTGTTTTTTTTTAGCTTCGTTCTCAGCAAAGCAAAGTAAAGTAGGATTTTCATCATGCAATTACAACAACTACGCTCTACTTGACACTTCGAGACTCAGTTGCAGTTGTTGTAATCGCGTGCTGAAAATCCTACTTTACTTTGCTTTGCTGAGATCGAAGCTCAAAAAAACACGCCTACAATAAGTTTTCACTGACTGTAGTCAACACAAAGCAGTTGTAGGGCTATAGCAGTGGTACGAGCTTTTCAAGTACTTTTGATAATTGTTGAAGTATTATTATTACATTCTTGAACAAAACACTGTTTAAAATCTGCTGTTAACGTCCTACAATAGGCGTGTTTTTTTGAGCTTTTATCTCAGCAAAGCAAGCTAAAGTAGGATTTTCAACACGCGATTACAACAACTACAACCGAGTCTCGAAGTGTCAAGTAGAGCGTAGTTGCTGTAATTGCATGATGAAAATCCTACTTTACTTTGCTTTGCTGAGATCGAAGCTTAAAAAAACACTGCTAATCTTTTAAGGAGTCACTTTGTGTTTTCTGGTAAATTTTTACTGAGTGGTTTATATTAGGCCAGTTTTTTTGAGTTTCGTTCTCAGCAAAGCAAAGTAAAGTAGGATTTTCAGCACGAGATTACAACAACTACAACCGAGTCTCGAAGTGTCAAGTAGAGCGTAGTTGTTGTAATTGCATGATGAAAATCCTACTTTACTTTGCTTTGCTGAGATCGAAGTTCAAAAAAACACGGCTATTAACCACCCACTTTTTTCGAATTATACACAAAACATTTCTTTTTGCGTGGAACGCACCCATTCTTAACGACTCAGTGGCGTTCTGCCATCAGCTGCCTGCCATTTTTATTCTGTACCGAACAAAAATTCATCATCTTCGTCATCTTTGTCGCTATTTTGTTTTGACTACGATATTGGCCTGTTAAATAATAATTTGCTTCGTTTAATAAAGCTAACAAATAAACGAACAAAAATGGGATGTGATGGTGGTACTATTCCTCGGCGAGACGAATTAGTTCGTCTAAAGAAGAAAGCTGAACAGGTAAGAACGCTTTCACCCCTTACCCCACAACTAGGCAATAAGACATTTTTTTCGGATAAATATTATATTTCATAGAAAGATAAAGATGCTGATAGGGAATTTCGCTGGTTGCATTGCGCCTTAACGCAACAGCGCCTTCAGGAACCGATCGTAATGTGCGCACTAGGTCGCCTTTATTCCAAACAAAATGTTATCGAACAACTGCTGGAGAAAGACAAAATGCCCGAGACAACACAACACATCAAAGGTATGCGTGACATCAAGGACCTTCGCCTGACACCCAACCCAGCATTCAGAGATGAAAACAAATCTGGAGGTGGTCTGGATTCACGAGGAGCTCCATACATTTGCAAGCTAATGGGTATTGAGATGTCGGGAAAATTTCGATTCGTCGCTCTCTGGACCTGTGGATGTGCTTTTTCTGAGCGCGCACTGAAACAAATCAAAGCCAGCATTTGCCCACTGTGTCAGGTGCCTTATTCAATTGAGGACATAGTTGTCTTGAACGGAACAGACGAAGATATTGAACTAATGGCTGTGAAATATGAAATGCGTATTGCCAAAAAGAAAGCTTCAAAGAAGTCAAAGGCAAAGACTGAAGCTGTTCCCTCTTCGACTGCTGTTAGTGAAGCGGCGACTACCGTAGCTGTTGCTGAACCAGCTGAAGAGCAGGCAAGCACAGAAGCTGTACCGGCATTGTTAAAACAAACTACGATGGAACCAACTACCAGCGGCGTTGGCAGAGGCGTGAAGGACAAAGTCGGATCGAATAAAAGGCAGATCACAGGTAGGAAAACGTTGGAAGATCCCGAAATCAAGCGGTTGAAGGATGAATACAGCGTTGCTCACGATCCAAAGGCCACTAATGTGTATAAGTCGTTGTTTACAAGTCATAAGAGTGAACAGGAGCAGAATCGGGCACACTGGGTTACATATAATCCGTTTTACAATTAAATCTGTAACTAACGGTGGAGTCTAGTGGTCCCTGGATTTCTACTCTGTCGCTCTTAGAAGGTAAACACACACGATAGAGTGTATTTTAGAATGTATAACAAAAACACTTAGCAAATATTTTGGCAATAAAAATTATGATGACAAACTTTAAATTGGTAAGACCCTTTGCTCTGCGGATGGTTATCTACTAAATGAACTGTTCAGCTAATGACTCTTGGTTTCTTTTAAACGTTGTTGGGAAGTTTGTCGCTGATGTCCTTACATAGGGAGTTTCGTTGTATTAACGAAATATAACCTGCCGTTTCCTCTTTTATACTGCTACCTTTTTTGTGTTTTTTTGTATGAAAATGTAGTGTAGTGATGTAGTAGTACTCGACTCCCACCAGTCAAATGCAACCTAAACACAATGCATGTGACATTATTCGAATATAACAGCAAGTCTTACCAAAGCAAACACATTATATATTACATTTAATCAAGTTTTATTTCTATTCCTTTATACTCCACGTAGAGCCCTGATTGTGATCCTTCAGATCGACACCGTTACGTTTCAAACAATCTCTTAGCTCATCGCAAACTTTGAAAAGTTCTTTACTCTTTTCTGCTAGCGCTCTCTCCCGCACTTGTCCTCTAGTTCGCACAACATCCTCAAGCAATGAACTCAAGTCCACACCGCTATCGCTTGCTTGGGTGGGTTTTGTCAATTGGAAACCAAACAGCTGAAGACAGGAATTGACAAAATTGCTTACAGCTGCCACCTCATTTAAACTAGAGCCAAATGTCTGCCCTTCTGAGGTGGCATTCATAGATCGACTGACTGTCGACGTCAGCTCTGCTAAAACTCCCACACAGCGCGCTGTATTGAAGTCATCCTTGAGGTTTTTATCAATATGCTGCTTCGATTCAGATAACACTTTTAGAATGCGGTTGGTGTCGATTGCCGCCCCACGTTTTTTTCCTTCCAGATACGCTTGCACGTTCGAATTGAATTCAGTGAAACGCTTTAAAGTGTTTCTCGCAGTGAGCATCATCTCATTGCCATACTCCACTGAAATGCGATAGTTGGAGAGCGCACACGCCATTCGGAACTCATCACTGGAAAATGTTTGAAGCATTTCATCGACGCCAATCGTGTTCTTAAGCGATTTGGACATCTTCTCTCTTTGACCGAGTGTGTTGAGGTGACCAGTGTGAAGCCAATAGTTCACCCACTGCGGGGTGCTATGGAAAACGCAGCTCTGTGCCTCTTCGTTCTCGTGATGTGGGAATTTGAGGTCCAATCCACCAGCGTGTATATCAACCCCATTTCCGAAGACAAGGCTAGCGAGAGCACTGCACTCAATGTGCCAGCCAGGACGGCCCTCACCCCATGGTGAAGACCATGACGGTTCCTTGTCATTCTTCCTCGCTTTCCATAAAGCAAAGTCCACTGTAGAGTCCTTCGCTTCGTGCTCCGTTTGTTCTAGGTTAAGCTTCTGTAGCTTACCATAACCGGAATGGCTGCTTACATCAAAATAGACCGACTTATCCCGTCCAACATAAGCCGACTTCTTTTGAATTATTTCCTCGATAAATCCAACGATTTGTGGTATATTCTGCGAAACACGGATCTTAACGTTTGGTTCGGCGCATCCCAATTTGTTCATGTCATCCCAAAATTCTGCTTCGTAGAAGTTCGCAATCTCCTGCCATGGTTTGAGACTGTCGTGGCTTCGCTTTATGATCTTATCATCGATGTCTGTGATGTTCATAGCCGTAACGAGGTTGATCTTGAAGTGACTCCTCAAAACTCGCTGAATAATGTCGAGCTTTACATAGCAGCTGGCATGTCCCAGGTGGGAGGAGTCATAAACGGTCGGGCCACAAGTGTACCAAGTTGCAATATGCTCGTTTCGAAGCACCAGAGGCACATTTGACCGTGTTATACAGTTGTACACTTGTATACCAGTTTCATTGCCGGATGGTTTGTGCCATTGGTGCGTGTATTTTCGTAGCTGCCGGATCGAGAGTCGACGGGGGTTCCTATGAAACAGAGAATTGGAAAAATATTTCACAAAACCTTGAAATTATTACCTAATGTTCAACATTTCCACTAAGTAATGATTATTCTCTCCAAAATTGAATGTTTTTCTTCATATAAACACTGTAGATCCACCTTTTTGAAAGCTGTTCAATTATGCTAACAACCAGTGACAATACAATGGTTTGGTTTGTCTATGCTAACAACTGTCACAAACAGCTGACCGGTGTTATGACAGTTTGTCACTTCATTCGGGAGAATTCGTCTCGGCAAGGGATTGTGAAATTCGTGACCTTTTTCTGGAAGAAGATTTTAAATAAATCCTTGCGAAGATGATGCGATACGAGGGTGAAGAGAAGCTGGCTGATAATTCAGCTTGCGCTGGAGTGCGAGCCGACTTGAAAATGTGCCTTTTAGAGTCGGATTGCTGCAGAAAGGTTTGAAGAAAGACATAATGACTATTCATGATTTAACTGATCTGTTTACCTGTTTATAGGACAAGAAGACGCCACGACAGTGTTTGCAGTCGAACGAAGTCCCAGAACAGTGCCAGGTGCTCCGCAATACGTTTTTCGAATGCAAGAGATCTATGGTAAGTAGAAAGATTGTTCGGTATCTATTTGAGTCTAGCAAAAGTTGTCATTTTAGCTAGATAACAGACAGAGATTCCGAGGGCGAAAAGGTTATTAAAATGAGGTGTTTCCAATTAGTTTAGCATGGTAATAAAGTTTAATTATACTTTGTAACAAAGTGCAGATTTCATGAAAATAGTTTGGTAATTTGTAGGTAGGTATTTTCGTTATTTTGTATTGGCTGCAATCGACTCTCGAATGTGTTGTTAAGGCGCTTTCGCACTTCGTACTTTTTTCTGTAAAATATTTTCTCAGAAGTAAAGGGATTTATTTATCAGGATCAGTTATGTATATTCGTTTCGGTTTAATGAGTGTCTTCATTCTCTACATCTAGATCTGCAAACAAACAACAGAAACGTAATGAAAATCAACAAATGAAACTACGTTTTCAAATATGGTAAAATCTACTTCATCCCGTGTCAAAATATGAAGGTTAATTTGTGTTTACAGGATGTGAAACCCGAACTATTGCTCGTAGCACTAAATACTGGCCGCAGCGGCTTCAGTGTTTCCTTATACGTTCCTGATAATTGAAGAATCGTGATACACGATACACGTGAATTGTGGGTCTTCTTTCTGTGGGCCAGTATTTAATCGATTGGAACTCTGACTTTTACAACAACTCGTAACACAAAGTTATGGACTGGTTGCTGAAGATTCTGCTTTACTTTGCTTTGCCGAAATTGATGTTCAATAAAACACGTCTTGTGTTTACCGGTTGATGAATCGGCTCCTAACCTCGATTCTCAAAAAACAACCATCCAGCTGTCAACTGACAACCACTGTCAACGTCAAAAATAACAGAGCCAAAACGAAAATGTCAACATCATCGCCTCGCCGCAAATCTGCAAAATAATAATAAATAAATAGAAAAAATAAATTTTCTAATTTTCTATTTACATTTCCGAGAAGTCTTAAAATGTCTTAATAGTTATCCTGCACAATATTCCGCGAACATTTAAACACATATTTCAACATGGATCCAGTGATATTCTTCTCAGTTATCTGCACGATCTACTTTATTGCATTTTTCTTGGACTGTTTTTTCAAGGTGAGTCGCGTTCGTCCCTCGTATTGAATGATTAATATAAATCCCCAATTTGTCACGTATTGCAGAGTTGCATGCACTACCCGTGGGAGCAGTTCCTAAAAAACACCGGCCTAACTATCAAATTCCTTCGCTTTGATTGGTACACCACCGCCTTCAATCGGACCGTATTCAAATGGGGGTCCGGTTGCAATAAGTTCCTCACGAAATCGTTCACCGTCGGCGTATTAGTTGCTCTCGCCATGTTGCCGCTGGGATTCATAATACTTTTTATGACTATTTTTAATGGAAGCAAAAGCGAAGCAGGGGGAGGATCAGTAGTTTCGGACGCAAAGGTGGAAATTCTACTTCCGGGAGTCAACCTACCTTTGGAGGAGATTGGATATTATGTGTGCACGTTGGTGATTTCGACTGTGGTACATGAATTGGGGCATGCACTTGCGGCTGTGCTAGAGGATATACCACTAACTGGGTTTGGATTTCGTGTGTACTTCTGCATTCCCATAGCCTACACGGAGATTAGCGGAGAGCACTTGAACTCCTTGAAGTGGATGAAGAAGCTACGTATTTTGTGTGCTGGCATTTGGCACAATATCTTGTTCTCTGCTACCTGCTATCTCTTGGTTTCCACATTCGACTTTATGGCCGCACCTATTTACAGCACAAACGAAGCTGTGTTCGTAACAGATGTGACACAGAAGTCACCTCTGCGGGGAGAACGAGGCTTAGTAGCGGGAGACGTCATCACGCAGATCAACGACTGCCGTATTCGGAACATCGATTCATGGTATGACTGCCTGCTGCAATCACTGCGTACAAAACCCGGCTACTGTGTGTCGTCGGACTTTATCCGGCTGAACGATGAGAGTGTGGAGATCACTCATCACGGTAGTGATGGGGTTATACAGTGTTGTGACTCTAAGAATCACGCTCTTTGCTGTTTCGAATACATCGACGACCTAAGCAACGATGGGCCTATAGAGATCCCACAGCACGTGTGCCTGAATATTCGTTTAACCATCGAAGATTCCTACGGTTTCTGCGCGGGAGCCTGTGACCGGGGGTTCTGTATTCGTCCACTGCTAAGAAACAGCACCACCATTCTAAATATAAAGAGAAAGCTCAAGCCCGACGTTATTTATATGGGCCACCCGACAGATGTCTCAAGGAGTGTTCGCGCTTCGCCATATGTACCAAAGTCAAATATATTCCCGCCAAAGCTTGCCGATGCCTACACGCTTTTCCTGAAGTACAACATAGTGTTCTCTTTAGGCCTGGCACTGGTAAATGCATTGCCCTGCTTCGGCATGGATGGATACCACATCTCGAGCACAATAATAAATAGTTTCCTAGTCAACCGTATAGCCGAGAGGGCCAAGCGCGACATCATCGTCCTACTAGTCACCGGAATGGGTACGTTTTTGTTCACTTGTGCTGTTTCGAAGGTCGTCTGGGTGTCGGTATTTAGGAATTTGTTTTAAACTGTCTTGTCGTATGTTGAGAACAGTTCACAAAAGCGACAGTTTAGCATCAAATTAAATTTACGAAAAGGACTTAATCTCCAACGGGATATATTTTCGCGTCCAAGACGTTACATTTAATCGAAACTGTTGACTGTTAAGCTGTCGAGGTCATGAATTGTACTTGTTGAAAGATTTTCAATTTCAAACGTGTGTGGTAGGCTTAGGAAAATAATAAATATTTATTTACTAAACGTTGTATTGCTCTTGGTATTTCCACTCAAGTTGAGGCTGTTCTGTAGTTCGGCGAGCGATCGTCTTCCATGTTGGATTAACATTTTGATTGCAATTTCCTCGGTTTGGTTTTGATTCGTACGGAAGTCATGGCGTGCCCATTCACGGAGTTCATACTGGGTGGACTTTTCAGGCACTTGTTTGATGGTGCGGAAGATTTCACGATATAGCTTGATAACTTCTTGCCGCAGCATGAACTGAAAAGGCATACCGATACACTTGATAGACACACACTGGATTTTGCTTTTCAAGCGGTTTACCTGCTTTAAGCTCAATGCTGGTTTGGTGATTTTACTCATTTTTAATTAAATAATCTAATAAACTATGCAAGAGATTGAGAAATTATAATTTATAATATTTATGAAAACAACTTGTTTTGTTGGTTATGTAGCAAACAGCTGATTGAGCTCGTAGTTCGATACTCGAATGATTGTGTGGTGATGGTGAATTGCTGATTTTGTTTTCTTCGAATTCATTTCAATGACTTGACGAATAGTTGTTTGAACGTTCCGTTTTGTATTTTTCAGCGTTGGGGCGTTACCCTGGCAGAAGCTTTTACTAAAATCGAAAAATAGCTGAATAGGCGAAAACCTAAAAATTAATAAAGCTGCACTCAGGCTTAGCGAAGTTAAAGTTGTGCAATGGCTAGCCGGAAAAAAAAGTGGTAAGTGCTAAACTTAGTAAGAAAATTTTAAATATTATCCTCAATATGCACATAGAGAACCCTAGGCGCTGCTCCCTTAAGCCGTTTGCTTGAGTTGGTCCTACTTTTGAAGGGAATAGAAGTGATTTTTAATTGTTTCTTTACCTGGTGTGAGCTTGGCCTTGTCAGTGGTGACTTATTAAAAGTTATGCCTCTGATTGATCCCTTCTATGCTTTGTCACACTTCTCTCGACAAATGACTGTCCTCATAAAGTTGTCGTTTATCCACAACCATACAAAGATTTGTAGGACATTCCTTGTAATTTGTGGCATAAAGGTAGGATTTCGACTTTATTTTTGCATAGTTGTGCCATCGTAGGCCTTCCTACATCTTACGTCTGTTTCGTAAGCTTCTTTTGAGTTTTTTCTATTTGATCTTATTAGAGGTTGGACTTTTGTCAAGCTTCAGGTGTGCATTTCCTAAATACATAATCGAATGCTAGTGAGTTAAGGGCTCAACATCTTGAAGATCTATTTGGTGTTGTGTTTTAACTATTGTCGTCGTATTCGTTAGGAAATTGTTCAGTTTCTAAGAAGTACTCCTTATACGGTTCTTTTATTTACCATTCTTAATACATATCGACTCATTTTATTCTGCGCTACTTTCTAAATCGATACCTTGTTCCTTTGGCGTTTTTATAATGTTTTTCATTCCCTTTCGTGATGTTAGTTGCCGCAACAGGTCCATATCGTACCCTTGAAGGCCCAGGCCCTGCTCCTAACAACGAATCGATTGCGTGCATTTTTATTTACGGTTCCTTACTTAAATACCTATATCACAAATTTGTTATCTCATTTTTAAATTATTTCCAACACATACAATTTCACCTCGCTGACAAGCAACCTATATTTACCACAGCGAACAGAAGGTTCCGTTCACATTCACTTCGTCCCAACATCGAATGTATTTTCAACTGAGTGTTCACCTTTGTTGTGCTTGGACTTCGCTGCCGAAAAGACGTTTCGTTTTCGCATCATACGTCTCGACTTTGTTTTCGGAATTTCTCGTGTCGGTGACGGTATCTCATTTCTTCTTCGCGAACGAGATGAATCGAAAATAGTTTCTCCAACTGTCAACGTACGCGAATGCATATAGCATATGCCATGTCAATCAAGCCATTTAATTTAAATATTATTTATGACAACCACGAATTGGACTATAAGAGAATACGCGAAACAAAGCATTAACAAGTGAACAGAATAAAGAAAGGAAAACACTCTCTCGGCAGTGGTATCGTTCAGCATCAGCCCGCATTACGAACCGCCTCTATTTGAAACAGTGCGTTTATTTTTGGATTTAGTCCAATGTAAGTGCTCGCCGAAGTGCACAAATTAAATTGTAAAATAATTGTTCTAGTCGAAACAAAAAGGAATTATTTAAAAAAAAAAACGCAATTTTCAAAATTGTATCTTAATCGTCAACCGATTAGTGAGTGGTAGCTGGTAGTGGTAGGCATACATTGCGCGCGGTGCGGATCGACCCCCAAAACGGACGAGGATGATCAATCTGTTGCGGTTGCCCCATTGATTTAGAATTTCGTTTTCATCTCGCATTCGGTGTGTTTATTTATATTTTCTCTCGAAGGGGGGAATATCCCGAGAAGTCTCCCCTCTATCCACCCCACCACCCCCAGCGCGCACGCTATACAACTTTTCTTGTTCTATTTTTGGATGCAAAATTTTATTTGAAAAGCAATTTTCTTTGATTTCAATTTTTTCATCTCTTCTCATTTTCAAAGTTAAAAGACGACGACGAAGAGAAAAAAAAACGTTTCCTTTTCACCTTTTCGTGTATAGTGGAGGATTTGTATATAATACGATGAAGTTGCAGTTGCACCCAACTGAAATAGATACGCGTACAAACAGTGCAAGATTTAAAATTCCGATCGAAAGTGAAAACGTACTGCTAAGGCTAGCATCTTTTAAGAATGAAGAATAAGCCCTAAGATCGCGTATACGACCAAGTGCATCTTTGAAAAAAAATGTCTAAATATAGTGCTGACATCTGGAACGGTCGTTTAGTACTTAAAATACACCGCAAGTGATTCGAATTCGAAAGATATAATCGTTAAATCGAACAAGAGTGTGTTAAGAAGAAGAATCTGTTATTTGACACCGTTGATCGGACTCTATGTGCGTGCGAAGAGGTGTGTGTTGTGCGTATTGCGTTACACTATATTGAGATTTTTCTAAAAAAAAAGAAGAAGGATACCCATCTGCCAAAGTGAGTGAGTGAAAGAGTCACGTTTGAGTGCGGTAAATTGGCGTGTAAATTTATTGATTTTCTTGGTGCATTGGCGATTTCCAATCAAACTACAGTTTAATTCGGATTAATATAGAAACAAACTGTAAAAAAGATGACAACAAAAGCATCGCCACCGGCAACAACAAACCCTGCCACCAGTACCGGCACTGTCAAGATAAAGAAGGAGTTACCCAGCGATGAGATTAAGGTAAGTGATTTTAACACCAGCACACAACATTTAGTTCTTTGTAATGTATAGGTATACTTGGGGCGTATATTTACATGTTTTTTTTTTTTTAAATGTGTCTTCGGAAAGAAGAACGAAAATGATTATTTCAAGAGCGTGGGATTAGGTCGTTCAAATTGTATTTAAATTCAAATAATTGAATATCAAGTTGAATATTAAACTTGTACGTTGTATGAGCTGTCAAGTTTAGCATACAATTTTAATATTTAAAAAATGCAGATTGAAATGAATACTGCTCTGGACATGCAAACGTTATTGCTGTCCATATATTATACATATAAATACCTGTCATATATTTTATTTTTTCTCTTATAAGAACGGTTTGAATATGCATATGCAACTACTATATTCCTTTCCAAAATTTAAATTACATAAACTAAAACCCAAGGATAATCACCATCCACTTCATCTTGACGTAGAACTTTGACGTTTCGTTACGTAGCCGTGTCTCGAACTACAACCAAATAGCAAAAACCTCTTGGGAGCTAAGTTGCTCCCTAATCGTGCAGAAAATAATGTACTTAGGGGAGACTGGGTACGGTTGAAACAATTTTTCTTCTATCGCCCATAGGATAAGCATTAATAAGACTAGCCATAATGGAGTTATGCGAAATGCAAGTTCAATATTTTTTCTATTAATGCACATTGGTTTTTTGAGTTCATAGTGTGCTTTTTAAGCAAATCATCAATTTTTATGAGAAAAGTCAATTTGTTTCAACTGTCCCCATACCAGGGGCGGTTGAAACAAAGAGTGGGGTCCAATGAAACACGTTCAAATAAAAAAAATCTTACGTTCGAACGTATTTAATTAATTTTTTATTTCACACTTAAACAATATTTTTTTTATTCAAGGTTTTATATTAATTAATTAAAAAGAGATGAACAAAAAATAAATAACAGAAAATGAATAAAAACTAAAAACTTTCTTCATTAAATTAAGATAAAGGAACTTGTTTCAGTCTTGAAAATAAAAAAGTAAATAAAAATTAGTTCTCACAGTAATCTTAGTCGCAGTTGCGATAGACATAAGTGTTGCCACGTTCGGTGCACTCTTCGTGGGCCCACATTTTGCATGTGATGCACTGCACCCACTTTTCCCTTGATCTGCTCTCAAAATACGGATCCAAACAAATGAGGCAATAGTACTCCTCGTCTTCTGAGCTTGAAGATTCTTGTGGGGTCTTATTTTTTCTAGTGTTCTTTTTGTATTTCTTCTTCTTCTCCGGGGTGTCAGTGTAGATCGTGGACTTTCTTTTTTTTCGACCTCTATTCGATTTTCTTGATTTCTGCTTGTGTACTGTCCATTTATGTTGCGTCTTCCTGGTGGAGTTTCTTCCGGTACCGGAATATCTTCCTGCTGGATCTCTGCTTGAGGTGGAAGTGACAAAGGTTCTTCAGCAGCTTGGGTAGGAGGCAGGCTATGTGGCATTAGAACCTCAGCTCATGTAAACACATTGTTTCAACCGTCCCCATAAAAAATGTTTCAACTGTCCCCAGCCACTTTTCTAACAAAAAAAAGTTACAAAACAACATAAATAATACGGAAACGTTTCTGCATATCACTTTATTATATTCTACATTCTTTTCTGCACACAATAAAAAAACACTCAACACTCTCATTTGAATAGTACTCACACAACAAAGAAAAAGAAAAAAAACAAAAAACTTACTTTAGCTTCTCAAAAAAATGAAGAGCTTTCAGTCCGCAGCCAAGCAGCACGACGATAGAAGCAAGGCTGAATATCGTAAATGCACTGATTTCTGCCTCATTTTCTCTCAATACTCATACACATTGCGCGAACAGCTTCTGAGATATTTGTGTTGTTTCAACCGTCCTGTGTTTCAACCGAACCCAGTCTACCCTACGTTAACAGCATTTGCTTCAAAAGAAGCGAACAATACTCACGTATATAACTTTGACATTTCGTAACATATCAGTGCGTTGCCCTTAACTGATCTAGATAGTTCTAATATTAAAATACACATTTCTGGTTGCATTACCGTTTGCAGTCATATTTCGAAAAAATAAAAGTTCACCCAATGACAGTTACGGTTGACAGCAAAATTCAGCACCGAACTCTTGCCCTCAACTGTCTCGCCCCCAAGGTAAACCCATTAGCTAGTACGCATAAGTCCGCCCTAGGACTCAACTCAAACAGACCTTATCATACACGTTTAAGTGATCGATGCGTCAAGTGGCCAGGTAATCAAATAATAACATTTTCTGACACTCGCTGTCGAAATAGGATCAAGCTATGAAATAAGCATATAATTTGAGATAAGCTAGAGTTTGATAAAATTTATTTAAGTATGTCATTTAGCCAAAATTGGCTCAAAGAACGGGATCAGACTTGTGACGTAATGATCACAATGCATGCTAGTTTTGGAAAGTGAATTTGACTAAATTGCAAGAGTTTGTAGTTAGACAACCAGAAAGAATGCCAGCTCTGACTTCTGTCACTTTTGATAAATCAAATTGCAACACTATTGATGTTTTTGCTTTTTTTTTGTTCGTTTTTGGTTTAATTGTACCGATTCCTTGCGCAATCCACTCAGTTGCCTTTTCATTGTGTTGTTTACCAGTGTCTTGCTTTGGCAGGTGTCAAAAAAATATATGGTTGCGACATCTTACTGCTAAAGTTTCTGTCGATGCTGTTAATATGTTTTACAGTTTTTACTTGTTTGAAACGTATTATAGTAACTTAGGAAGGTAATAAACTTATCTACATGCAATAATGTTCATGCTCTTCTCTCTAGCACCCAACGCCCCTATGTATTCACCAAAAGTCTATAATTCTTCCTTCAATGTCAGTTCAATTCAAAAACAAATTCAATATTAGTGTTTAATGTATTTATAAAAATCGTCTTTAAACAAAGATTTTAAATTATATTCAATGAACAATAAATTATTAAAAATATAAAATCAAAACCATGCATGCTATTTTCAAGGCCTTGTTCATGAATATTCGTTTAAGACCGCGTAATGAAATGTGACAGACTAAGAACACCTCCAAAATGTGAAACATTTGGCTTCTGGCAAATGACACGCGTTTGAACATTTGTTGGCAAAAATAAATTAAATTAAATAGCACACGAGTATAAACATCTTTTTCGTTGTAGTCATTTCAGTTCAGCTGAGTGGTTGAAGTGGTGATTTTATATTTAAGAAAAGAAATCAGCCTTGAATAAAATTCGTCTGTTGAGGGCATTTACATGGCCGTCATGAAAGTTCAAATACTATTTATTATGTGTGCAAGCATTAACCCCCTTGTTCCAGTTTTCCTAATGGTCCTTCTCATGTGTTTAAAAAAACAGTCATGTTTTTAAGCGTAACAGTCATCAACAACAAGAAAAAAGAAAAAAGCTATGGCCACTCACTACTGCCATATTCCAATGCCACGTTCCAATGCCATTTAGATGCATAGCATATATTGTGCTAGATTCGGGAACGCACCTCCTATAACGTTTCCATACCAGAAGCAAAAAAGACGTTTCGTTTTGTTTTTGAGTCTTTTCCATTCTGACAGCAAGTGAGCGTAGTATGTCTCAATTTTGATTGGCCTAGGTTAATTCCGTGAACAGATTTTTCAGTCGACGTTTGCGATGGTTAGCCGACAATTATAGTCTGGAATTTCTTGCCTGAGTACTAAGTTGACATTTCGATTGTGTAGCTGGCATAGTAAAGATGACGTTTCCAACCTATCTTGCTTAAAGCTCAGCGGAAATCATGTCGACTTATGAGACGAATAGAATTTTGAGCGTGCCCAAATTAACTCTTATCAATTTTAAATTTTACTGCCGAATTTAACCTCAAAATTTGGTTATTTACAAATCATTTGTATTGACAAATCGCCTTGCTCTAAATCTAATTAGTTATAGCTCTAGCACAAAATGATATTTAAACGTACCGCTAGTCATTTGGAGGCCAACAAAACGCGGCCCTCAACCCTTTTGAATTTGTAGGTAAAGACCTGTAGCTGCCGCAGTCACATTAACATGTCCTTCTTTTTGTTGTTTCTCATGACAAATGTGTCGACGTCGCTACGGTGCACATACCTCAATTAGACAGCAAAAACAGCATGTTTGCGAAAGCTATTTAGCGCAAACTTATTGGCATATGGGTAGACCCCAACCCAAACCAACACGCATTGCTTTCTCCCTTGTACACTGCATACATTTCCATGCCAGTTCCGGTTTTAATTACTTACCTACCCTACCCTATACTATAACATATCCTAGTTGCCATTTCTGTCAAGAACACAATGAGTAATGCCAAGACCTATTTTTTGCCCTTGTTGTTCTTGCATTCAACTAATTCGTGTATCAAGTAGCTTACGCTACTGTATCTTATGTCTTGATGAATGGATATTCTCTCTTCAGGCATCCCCTCCTCAGTATTCCGCATTCACTCAAATCCAACAGCTACTGCTACATGAGAGTATCCATTTCAGACTACACCGCAGCGAACAGCGACCGGCTCACATGGCGGAATCTATAATATCCTAAACGTATTCGATTTCATAAACTCATTATTCTAGAAAAAATATTAAATTATCCACACATACCCTAACCTAACACCAACCCTAAAACAACAAAAGTACGAAATACAATAGCGAGCCACTACATACTCCTCGTATATGAGGCTCCAGCTCCACTCGTATAAGTCGCAACACCGAAGACCGAAGCCGAACCCAGAGAGCGAAGAAGAACTAAAATGAGTGATTTAGAAGCGGGACCGTTCACTTGAGATGTTTTGTTTTCGGCTTGTGTAAAAGGATATTTTCATATTTTCTGCTTGCCAAGCCAGGGGTAGGAAAAGTGAGAGAGAGAGAGAGAGAGCGCGACATACGGTCATGGGGTGGGTGGGTACAACACCCCAACCGATGTACCCCTAGAAAAGTATCCTATTTCCTCCGAAGTGGAGTGCTTCTCAATACACCAAGCTCGCCCCTCTCTAGATACGATGACGCTGATGACTGCAATGCTGTTGATGATGATGATTTCACGCAGTCGCTTTTAAAACTTTGAAGCAAAGTCTAGACTTACAATCGGCTATCGAATTTCGCCGTCATCATCATCATCCGTTTGGAAGCTATAGAACAACCACGCGGCATCAGCAGAAGCAGGCGAAATACAAAACACCCAACTCTAGGCGTCCTCATGCCTAGTTCTGCTTGTGCTGATGTTCTAGTGTGTCCATTCATTTTCTGTGCGAGAGAGATGTAATCGAATATCGATAGCTAAGGATTGAATGTCGTCCTTCTTTTAAGTTCTTGCATGACACGCAAAGTGTACATTTCATACTCATACATACACCCTTACAGAACTGAGTGGAAGTCAGATTCGACTGTTAGGAGGGGACGGTCTCGGTTTGGTTGCCTACATTTCGCTGTTTGCTTACAAATTTTCACAATAGAAGTCCTGGAATGGCAGTGGCATGCGTATATTTTTTGGACTTCCCTTGCTGAGTAATTAGTTGGAATCAAGGGCACAATGAAATGTATCATTTTGAGAAGAGAAGTCAGCCAGCGGTTCTATAGGTATTTTTAGCAACAGGATGTTATCGATTGCAAAAGATGGTCTATGGCAGTCGATTAGAGAGGCATAAGGATAAGGAAGCTGAAGCTTTAGGTTTTGCTCACATTTTGATAGATGTAGGTATGGGTATAATATTTTATTAGATGCGTATTAAAACCAGATTTAAAACCAGAATCAGTTAAGGCAAATGAAAAAACCGATGAACTCGCCAGACGTGGCTCTGCTCTATGCGTGTCTCAGACGGAGAAAGTATTGCCTCCGCTGGGATACGTTAAGAGAGAAATATTCCTGTACTACGTCTCAGGGGCGGAAACTAGATGGTTGAACCTGACGAGCTGTGTCATTTCAAGGAAGATCTGGCCACCCTTCGATGATGCCAGAACAAACAACCTCTTAGCCAGAATGCGTGTAGATGTCGCCAGACTTAGGGCAATTAGTACGGGCCATTGGCCTTTAGGAACTCAAGCTTGGCATCCCCCACAACACCCACTGCCGCAGGTGCGCTGACACAAACAAGAGTGAAACAGTGTTTCATCTTCTTTGCGAGTGTCCGGCCTTATCCAAAATCAGATACAGTGCACTAGGTTATCCCTTTTATGATGATCTCTCGGCCATCCAAAGTATCCATTTCAACAAGATCATCAAATTTCTCAACTCCTCAGGCTGGTTGTGAGCTCCCTTAGTGTCCTTCTCCCCCTTTATTCATTTGTTTTATTCATTTCACTTTCTTTGGCTTTAAATGGGTTTTTTTTTTGTCAAAATAGAGCCTCAGCTTTCAAAAAAATTCTTTTTCGACGTAATCGACGTGCTCTGTTAAGTGCTTTAGTCGATTAAAGAAAAAAAAATTGCTAAATCAGAGCAGAGCGTGAGCTGTCAAAAAAGATCGTTTCTTTGACACATTTCTGATATTGTTCATGATATTGCTATATGAATCTGTTTTGACCGCCATTTATAGTTACAGCGAGAGGTAACTGGGGGATCGTTGAATTATATTGAAAGCCGACAAACACAACAAAATGTACCAGTTCATATCACTTTATCACAAAATGAGACTGTGTACTGTTTTATAGAGTATTGTTCTATTTTACTTTGCCAAATGCAACAATTTGCAAATTCTGCGAGCTCTTAAGATTAAGAGGAAGAATACTCGTTACTCGTTATTTTGCATATCATTTATATATCAGTAGCCAAAAACAAAACTACTCAGATTCACTTCTCATTAGTCGTCACAATGAACGTAAACAAAGATGCTAATGCCGTTGCAGAAAAAAAAGTAGACTGCCCAAAGTATCAGAAAGTGTCAAAAAGTGAATCAAATATCTTGGTGTAGTTTCGAAACTATTGACACAAAAGTGTCTACCTACGTAATAGGGCATTTTCAAAATCTAGTTGTCTTAAGTGTTAAGTCAACTAGATTTATTTGGACTAGATGCTGCCTGAACGTAAAAACTTGATTGATTTGAAACGTCACTTTTACTGCGTCAGCCACACGTGTACGAAATGTCATCTTCCTCTCCACGTCAACTAAAAACAAACTGTTCACGTGAGCAATCTAGGTCAAACAAAACTGAAACACATCATGAAGTGAATTTTCTATTAGTTTTGCTGTCATACTTGAAAACCTAAAGTTTTAAACGTCCCCATAGATTTTACTTTTCTCGGTGGCTCCATTCAGCAAGTACAATATGCTATTTCAAAAATCTCAAATGGACAGCTTTAGACAGACGTACTAGATCTGGTACATGTGTAGCAAACCCACATTACTCGTCGTAAACAGAAATTAAATCAAATGTCTAAACATAGCCCAACATATTTATATTACTAAAAACAGAGGAACTACTCACGAACTATCAATGCTATCTGGCTTCACGCTACCTTACTCCCTCAATTGCTTAAGCAAAAAGCCATAGAAATGCGATCACCGAAACGCGAAATTCTTTGCTCCGGTGTAAAAAAATTGATTTCCCCTATATTCGAAAAGTATTTCCGCTTAGTGAAATTCTTACGCAGACGTTCGATGGGCTGTTTTATTTCATGTTTAATTCACTCTTTGAAATTCATTTTTCGTAATGAAAATACGTTTTAATTATATTTTAAACAATTATTTTAATTAACAGAGTTTTTTGATTTTCCCCTTTTTTGAGCTTGTCCCTCGTTTCCCCCCTTTTCATTGAAAAAGCGCCAAAATTAGGGCTTTTCCCCTCAATCTGGGATCACTGGTTCTGTCAACTGATGTAAGAAGTCGGCAGAAAACAGATGCATTCCCTTTGATTTCCATGGTTGTGATACTACGCACTAGTGTCCATTTTAAACAACACCATCGCACTCACACATAATGACATATTAAATTACAAACTTTCATTGTTGCAAAATCTGATATCCATTCGAAAAGGACGATAGTGGCGGCTTGACGTCTAGAATTTACATGGCTGGGATATTAAATAAATTTCGCATTGTACACCGATTTAGCAACCGAACCCGCCACAATCGGATGTCTAGCGATCGGTTAGTATGTATGCGAAAATAAAGTCCACCATCATCATCGGCATTATCATCCGAATTCGAGTACAAACCGAAACCGCTGCAATCGGATATATGGTAATTTTGTGCATTGCGCACTCGTCACAATGTGCAGTGTGCCGCCTTTGGCTTCTGGCCATCTGCTGGCTGGTGGAGGGCAGTTCGACTCGCGTGTCTCGTCCCGTCTCTTACCCTGTGTCCCATTCCGCCAGCACATTGTCCGGTTACCCATGAGTATACGAAAATTAATTTTGTTGTTTGGTACAGTGTAACCCAATACGTTGCCTGAAACCCCATCCCAAGCGTACGAGTGCACACAAACAGTATTTTGCTGTTGGACGTTTGCTGCCATTCGATAATTTTTTTTCCTTATGGACATTTTTCAATGAGAAATACGAATTAAAAATGTTGCGATTCCACGAAAAATTATATTGCAGAGGTAACGAGGGAACGCCACATCGAATCAAATATTAATTTGCATTTTTGTGGAAGGTCTACTCAGTGTGAAATACGACACAGGAACTCATGAATATATGTTGACAACACACGCTAGTGTGTTGATTTTAAAAATAGACATCCAATTCCTCTATGGCCGAACGGTAAATCAGAAATGTTGGCTTTGCAAGTTTTCTTATTTCCATATACATTGTGTACCAACCTAGTGTAATACAAAAAAAAAAATCTATTTCGAATTAGTTCTCTGAACTCTGCCAATGTTTACATTTTCCATTCATTGCTCGTGATGTTGATTGAGGACAGGACGGGACCAAAGCGGTGAAATTGAACATCTCTTTGCTTTATTTATGTATAGCGATGCGATTAGGTCGATAGCCGACATTTTTCGGTGACGATTATGTACAATTATAAAAAGCAAATAATGATGATGGCGGTTGCTGTGTGGGAGGAGAAGGAACAATTTCGATTTTTTGTTGTTATAAAACATCACAAAGCATACGTTGCGACTGTGAGTCACATGTGAATATATTTTTTGATTTTTCTTTATATTTTGTTTACTAAAAAATAAAGTCTTGTGACTTTTCTCGATGTGGGATAGAAAACAAGAGATAGGTGAAAATATACAGGTCTGTCTGCAGGAGAGTACGAACAGTGAGTCAGTCAATGGGTATAATCTTAAATGATTGAGAGATCAAGCGGTGATTCAAGACTTAGCACGTAGACTCAGTGGTTAACTTACGTGGACCGTTATATCATGTGAAAGCGTAGGTGTATAGAAAGAAAGCAAAAGTCATATGCACCTGTCATTAATTAAGAGATTGACTTTGATTTATCAAGCGGGATCAATAAACTCGGCTTTTCCTAAAATTAGTTCCTGGTGCGTTTTAGAGCAACTTATGAGGTCTTCCGCACAGTTCCGCTTATTTTACAAAAATACTGTACAATTTCTCAGTGTTCTGTCATGTTCTAGTGCCGCAGTGCGGTAAGACTAGTGTCGAAAGAATCATAGATTTTATTTATCTTGTATGAGACGCCTGTCAAATTGACAACATAGCCAGAACGTCAACATTTCTTGATCTATGCAAGTTCGTTTGAGCTGGCAACATCTTAGCCTTTTGGTCAATTTTTTTTTCGAAAAATACAATTTTGAAACTTCCCTTATTCGCTGTTTCAATTACGGGGTATTCGATTGTGCTTCTTCAGATTCGCTCTCAGATTTGAGATTTCGTGTGCCTATAATCGAACATAAAAACATAAAAACGTCACTTGATCTTAATCGTGCGGTTGCAATATGTACAACCTTCGACACTTTTCTACGCGTTTTCCATTCACTGGTTAAACTTGACATTAAATCACTCGAAATGTTGCTAAAAAAGAATCACTCGATTCAATGCCTTTCCTTGCAGTTTAGAAATGTCCCTAAAACGTAAACAAACGCCACTAGTTGTCAAAATCATCGCCCTGAAATCGAAAAAAGATTGCTTTAAGAAACTCAAACGAATACCACATTAATGTCAAACTCTTCTAATACAAATGTCAAGAAATCGAACTCCAGCGCAAATGGTTCTTAGTTTAAATGCTTAGATTTATTTTGTCTTGGCTAGTTATCTAGCGATCAAATGAACGCGGACAATGAATCGCTAGTGCCGTTATTTTTTAAACTTCAGCTTTTATAGTACCGAAAATATAAAGGGGATCTAGTCAACATTTAGAAATTACCATGTATTGGTTTGAAACAAATCCGTTCAGACGACTAGCTTACAAACAGTGGAAGCATTGTGACATTGTGCGAACTGTCAACCTAGTACTCAGTCACGAATTTCTTGACTAGATTCATCGGCCACCCCTCCATAAACGTCAGCTGTTCGTGTGACCGTTCACCGAATTAACCCAATCAAAACTAAGACACATCAAGTCAGCCAGCTGTCAGACTTCCCAAACTAGGTACTTGAACGTCCCCAAAACTTTGAAGTTTGAAGCGTTGTTGAGTTTTAACACAAGAAGACTTTTTTCAGTTGACGTTTATGGAGGAGTAGTCGTCAAATCCATCCACAAATTATATGACGTAGCATATAGTGACGTTACCGACCAATTTAGACAAAATCTAGTCCTACGTTTTGCAGACATTTGAGAAAGAACTATCCTACCACCGATAGTATGACTTGTATTTTCCAGGCATCCCTCATTCGTAACATCATAAATTTTTGAAAATCATTTTTGTCCTTTTGAGTCATATGACATCTGCTGCTAATTAGCACATATTCGCAATCCGTGCACTCGAATGTGCACTGCTCTTAATTTATCTTGCGACAATACTCACCTTTGAAATTGAGCTGTGACCTCTTTCTTCACGCGCAATTTTTAACAGATGATTGCAAAAAAAATCCACGAACACCAAAAGCAGTATCCGATTACCAATGATGACCCAACTTCGTTAGTGTGTTGCAAAGGCGATTATAGCAACCACTTTTATCTACATATACCCATGCCAAGAAAAGGACTCCCATATTTTACGTTGATGGTCACTTATCTAGTCTTCAGGTGCAGCTTTACTCACATAATGAGTGTGTAAACGCTCCTCACCTCACCCACCTCGTTGACAGTGACATTCTCCTTTCCAACTTCTGGTTTTTAATTACCACATCTACTGCGCACTCACTTGCGGACTGAGCATCCAGCTCCAAGGCATTCAATTTCGGATTGTGGTACCGTGCACCAGCAGCATATGCAGGCTGCATTCGATGCATACAGCGCATTAAATTATATTTATTTGCGGTTTCCTGTTGCATTCGTTCTAAATGGCGGGAAGATGCCTTCTTTCCGCACGTCTTCATATGCGAACAAGACAATTCACTTTCTTTTGAATGACAGACGCAAATGTGGAACGATGCGACGATCTTGAAATGAAAGATACAAATGTGCGATATAGATGCAATTTTTGTTTTTAAAAATACATATTAATAAAAATATTACGAGTATATGTTGGCGCCGATTACTTTAAGCTTTTTGCTCGCCTCGGCGCGCGTCATTGACCGTAATTTTATGTATCTATATATATTTTTTTTTAAATGGATTGAATGTTTTATAGAACAGATTTGAGTTGATTTTTGTTCAAAATTCCCATGAAACATATTCCTATGCATGTATTTCGTTTTTTGGCCAGATGCTGCCTTGGATCAAATTCGAGAGCAATCTTAAAACTGATGAAAAATTACAATGAAAAAACAGAAAGCCTGCCTCATTCTGCACGCGGCATTCAACTTCACGCGAGGGTTGTGGGACCACGATGGGTATCCATATCACTATCGTTGCGACGACGAATTGAACGCCAGAACCTTTTTTCAACTTGAAACCGATACCCTGGGCAAAATGGCATGGAATATATAATGCTAGAGCCCCATCAGCTCTCCCAGCGCTGTTGTTGCGTCTTGGGTTTCACAAGTCGTAAATCTAAGCACAGAGAGAATGTTTGTGCCTTCTCGGGTTTTCGTTGCAACGAGTCGCGTTTGGCGAGATGGGTGTGTGAACGAACCAAAAGTATAAATGTGTGAGTTGCGCGTATTTTTTTCTGCTTTTTAATTAATTGATTTTTCTCATTTGGCATCGATTTCATGCAGCACAAATCAGAAATTAAAAACCGAAACATAAATTAAAATAAAGACAACAGAAATGATACGACAACACTGTGCCGCCTATGACTATGACAACGACAACGCGACAACGACGACGTCGACGACGACAATGAAGCGATGGAACGATGATGACGGCGAGGTCGCACCTGAGTGCTGGTAATTGATCCGCTAACTACATTCTGGGTCTGGCTGACTACTATAAATGCGCTGGAGGGAGATACGTCTGTTGTTTATTCGGTTGCTTGATTGGTGTACAAGTGGCTGCTGCTGCTGTTATGGGATTGGTATTCCTCTAGTGCGTTAGAGGTGAGTCGTTAATTCATTTTGGCTAACAAGTTTGTTGCACCAAATGGGAATCGGTAGAATTCATATGACTGGGTGCAGCGCCTTAGTGGTTAGTGTACTGAGGGAGGGATATCTAGTTCAGCCCCAGGATACATAGAATTCACCTCTTAATGATTTTTCCACCTATCGCGAATGCCTGACAAACATCCGAGACTACAACCTAGAAAACAGCAATTGTCAAGAATTTTTCCTCGCTTGATCTCTTCGTCGATGCCAATTTGTGATGTAATTGTTGAGTCTAGGTAGAGAAGGTATTTTACTACTTTGAAGTTTTATTTGTCTACTGTGACATTTTGAAAAAGTCGCACTTTCTCAATCATAGCAAGTACTCTGTTTTATCCACGTCCTCTTTTGTGCCGCCTTCGTTTTCCTACTTACAAACGCGCCACTGACAGTTCGCTGAGTTGTCCCCACAATGTAAATGGGGACGTTCAAAACTCCAGTTTAGTAGTCTGACAGCTGTCTGACTAGATGTATCTCGGTTTTGAAATCGGTCATATGAGCATATTATGGAGGGGCAGCCGACGAATCAAGTCAAGATATTCCTGCTTGAGTACTAAGTTGACAGTACGTAGAAAAAGTGATGTTCACGACCAATCTAGTTTTTGCGTTCAGGTGTTCAGGTTACATCTCATCCAGACCAATATAGTCGACTTAAGATAACTAGATTCTTGAATGTGCCCATTACTGAAGTTTTCTCAGTTGAAGTTTACATAGGGGTAGCCGCAAATCTTGTCAGGAATTTCTTGACTGACAATTAAATTGACATTTCGTATCCATATGGCTGACATTGGAAAAGTGACATTACACGCTATACAACATTTTAAGTTTGCTATCATAGGCGACCTTGAAATCGATGAAGATGTGGTATACATCCCGACCGACAATTCCAGCGCTTTTTCTAAGATTTGACGCGACCACCCATCGAAGCAAATATCAGTGGCCACAAACCATAACCGCTTTACTCGAGTTAGGACAAAATTAAGTTATACCACCATCGTGTTCAGCATTTAAATCTACTCCCACTCAATTTTGTATGACCATAATCTTTTTTTAAACAGAAGTCTTTCCAACGAAAAAAATTAGCTTAGAAACAAATATTTGAAGCTTTAATCTGCTCTCCTGAAAAGTATGAAAAAAAACTTAGGCGGTTATGGCTTGTTGGCTGTCTGACCAGGTCGACGAAGAATTCTCTGTTAAATCTCCTTCACCTCCACCTCAATCATACGTTCATGATAAGTTAAAATGCACAATTTAAATTACGATTTCTCTGAAACGAACAGCGACGGCAACAAATTGCAGCACAAATTTCGGCACGAAGCTCTCCCCTTGCAAAACCATATCAAGTTCAAACAGCCAAATTGCGAATGCAAACTCGCTCGTTCACTCCTGCTGAAACCGGGAATCTGATGGATACTGATTATTTAATGATGATACCGTAGACACAGAGAGTGCATCACGGGACTACAAACGCCACCTGACACCATGCCGGACCAGAAGGATATCACTATGGCAACAAAATGACACGCGAAAAGGATATAGAGTTGCATGCATGTTGCAAGCACCCTTTTCGGTTGCATTGGCATTGGCGTTCATGAAAACAAAAAAGGGAAAGAAACGTACATATTTCGAAAATATCGTACGTCTGTCTACCTTGGCTGGAATTTAATATCCGACAAAGTATGCAGAAATAAAATATCACAGACTGATAGAGGGAATCGTTTCGTTGTCAGAGCCCGCCTTCATTAGAGATTCGTTTCAGTTTACATTCTTGTATTTGTATTCATTTTTTGTTTTTGATTATAATTTTAATCAAATTGATATCAGAAGATATCGGCTTTCTTTTCGCTTCTCAGTTTCAAAGTTATAATATGGGTGTAGCTTATACCATGTCGGACTATGTTCCATAATGACAGATGCAGGAACGGAGGTTTAGGTACACGCTGATTAGTTGAGGAGCAGAACGTGGTGAGCGAACCTCAGTATGAAGAAATAATAGAGGTGGAAAAGGAGAACAGGGTTTCCAGAATCATTCCAGAAACAAGACTTTCCTTGTCAGCTCCCACAAATGTCTACAAATTATGTACACTATTTACATATGGCCTTAAATACATACAGCATTGATTGGTGACATTCCTTGACGTTTGTCAATAAAGGTGTATGCCAAAAACAAGTTTACGGGTTTGTCTGTTGTTAACGTCACATTTATTACGCCAGTCGTAGAATAGAAATGTGAATACCAACTCATACTCAGTCGGGAAACTCTTAAATAAATTTGCCGGCTACCTTATTAAGAACGTCACACCAATCTACCAATATCAAGTCGACGGACGGTAAGAGGCAGCAACACCTTACACGCAAAAATAGGTTTTGTCTTTAATATACAATTTTTAGTCACTTATAAACGGTCGTTGAACGTTTAAAGTATGCTCTCTACCTATACCGATTTCCTTTAGATCTAGATCAACTTTAAGAATACACCATAAGAACAATTTTTTTAAGAATCTACCTTCTTTTTGCTGTCAAAATATTCTGTGGTCAGATTCTTACTCAGACCGCTTAATCAATTTATTCTGAGCTCATAGAGCACGCACTGATTAGGTATTTACTGAACCACTTCATTTTTTGACAAGCTTTGCTTAGAAAAAAAATAAATAAATAAATAAGCTGTTGCGGCACCGGAACTTATTGTGCATAACAACAGCATAGAGTCTCAAATGAATGTGACCACCTGGATGAATGTGACACATGTAGTATTGGTTCAGTTTGATTGTGATTTGCTTCTGCGGCAAATGTATTAAATTCTGTATCTGTTCCTTAACTGCGTAACTAGCGCAATATTGGGGATGAAGAAACTGTTTTTTTTCTTGTTTTTTTTTAGGATTTTTAATTAGGAATCGAAGAAAAAACAGAAGTCGTTACTTAAACGTCACGGAGCTGTAAAACAAATTTTCAATTCACATTAGCTAAGTCAATTCAATGCGTAAAGCTGTTCTGAAGGTTATACTCGTAGTTGTGATTGCGATTATTATAATTCATGAAACGCAGTCGACATCGCTATTCTAATTTGGCTTATGTCACTTGTGAAAGTTGATATACAGTCGACTCCGCTTAACTGAAACACTAATATACCTCTTTTTTCACTTAAGATGCATTTTTTTTAAGCGATCTTTAGTTAGTTGAAAAAAAAAATTCCGTGACACATTTTATGTTTCAGTTAACCGATTTTTTTGGTAGAGCAAGCAAGTTGAGACAAGCGGAGTCGACTGTATATGTATATTGTGGCTGTTTTTCATAGTCATACTCGGCTTTTATTTCCTGAAATATATGTGAGTGTTTGTGAGAGAAGTTTATCGAACTTCTTTGCTTCTTAACTTTGTTATAATTGAAATTCTTTGTAGTAAAACTAAGAAAGCAAGCAAAAGTAAATATCAAAAAGTTATAGGTACATCAGTTTCCAGAGCTGGATAACAATTTTGAAGCAAATTATTTAGGTCTTTTGTCACGTGGCCTAAAATTTACATAAAAGATGTCAGTTGAAACAGGCCAACAGTCAGTATTTTAGTGGTACCACCATACCTTTCTTTTACAAAAAGGATAGTTTGGCTTAGCGTAACAAACAATAAGCTACCTGAACGCAATACTTTCACAGATGGTCTATCTTTTTCTTTCAAACGCTAAAAATACTTTTTGGATAAGAAAGCTAGTTTATATTGGCCAGAGTAGTGTTTTGTTCAAATATTGTTAAAAAGCGGCCAATATACAGGGCCGTCTTTAACCTATTGGAGGCCCTGGGCATATTAGGATAATGCGGCCCCTATGACTTTGACAGAACACTATTTTGTTAGAATAGACAAAGAAAGCAGATAAAAACGGTTAAATATTTATTTTTATTAACAATCACATGAAACGAATAGATAAATGTAATATAGTCCACAAAAGTAACTGATTTTTCTTTAAAATGTGTCCGTGCTTAGTATACCATTAAATATTTAAGTTTATCTAAGCATGCTGAAGTCGGAAAACCTAACTTTTGGGGGAGAGTAGAATAGCTTCGCGCATGTAAAAGCTAGTGAGTTGGTATTGTAGTCAGTAATTTAGGCTCGATTTCTTCGTATTGTATAAGTTTTTTGGTAATAAATATTGGTTATCGTTTGGTGATCTGACAGGATGTAGGGACTTTGTATTTGCCCCTATCGATCGCGGGGCCCTGGGCACTTGCCCAAAGTGCCCTATGGGAAAGAGGGGTCTGCCAATATACATTACTGTAAGTTCTCAGCTGTTACCAAAAATAATTTTCGTATTCAATAATGGTTTTATCTTGCTTTTTGCAAGATATAGTATTTTATAAGTATGTATAAACAAAATATGCTATATGCAATCTAGCATAATTATTTTAAATTTTTAACATAAAAACCCATCAACCCCCGAAATATTTTCGAGGTATATTTTGCTATACAAATAACGAACGCATCCATCAAAATTTTCTATATTTGGAATTACTGAAGATTTGTATGACAATTTGTCCATTTCAAGTATCAGCTGTCAAAGTGTTAAACCTTAAAAACAAAAAACAAATCAAAAGTCAAGTAAGCCGTGAATTGCTGCTCCATTAAATTTAAGTCTCTTTCTAAATAGACAGGTACACATATATACGTATATTTATGGCTTATTGTTTTTAAAAAAAAAAAATTTTTTGATAAAGTCGTTATTTTAAACTTTAGCATATTTTGTTTTATTCCTCCATATAATTTAGCATATTTATTGCTTAATTTAGCATATTCCGTTATAAAATTTCTGGCATCGCTGCTGTCAACAGATGCAACTGACAAAAAAGTAGAAAGTAAACTTACTTTATCCGTCGCATCCGGCACATGCGGTGCTTATGGGTCAGCTTCCATAAGGTGCTGTGTATTCTATCAATCTGTCAGTCCAATACGTTGCCGCAACGGATGCGACGGATTCTATGTGTTGGGCCCTTAAGTTTTTTCTGCTTCTTATTTGACTCTGACGTTGTCGCTAATAATCCAAACCCAGGAACAAATTATGTGTTAGTCAAAGTAATACAAAATAAGTTCTTTCTATTACCATAAATTAAGGCGTAAACAAATAAAAAAGTTTGCAGAAGTAAACGTCACTTTATCGCCAAATAATTTATTGAGGAAACTCCTTAAAGTCTCTCTGCCGTCTGCCCAAAGCGCACAACTTTGTCATCGCACTATGCGACCATTTCTGCGTCGTTGTTGCACTCAGCACCATAAATTATAATTCGTATATATCCTATGCTGGCCGAGGGGTGCCTCCACACAATTATGACCCTCCATCACCATCCACACAAAAGTGTCAAATTTTAAAAAATAAAGAAATAAAAAAATCTCTTCGCTCGCTCAGTTGGTGATGGACCCAAATACGCTTTTGTGGCTCATTTTCCCTATTCCAAGGTGTTAAGGCGATTGCTACCACATGCAAACTACTAACTGCCTCCACTGCTGGAGTGTGTTACACGCGTCGACCGTCGATGTGTTCCTAGTTTTAGGTATTAAGTTACCTTTTTCTAAAATTGCCATCGGCTTTGTCGCTTTGATCGCCGCGCGGCAAAGAGGAACTCGAGTTGCTTGTAATATTATATTCTCAGATACCTATACACATAATATAATTCTGACATTTGACGAATCACATAAATTCAAATGAACGCACGTTGCATAGCTCCATGCAGTATATGCATAAACATTTTCGAGAAGTGGGAAAACTAGTTTGAAGAATGTATAAGGATTGCACAGGGCATAGTTGTGTAAAAGGATAAGTGAGAACTCTCTAGAGTGCTGCTGCTGCTGCAAGGCATACATTTATGTATGAGTAATATGATAATATGCGTTTGAGAATTGAAACTCAAAGATAGGTGTATCAACGATATTGAATTGCAACGTACTCTAATTTAAAATACTTTACTTTTGAACTTTATGCTCTGTGGGAGGGGTCGTTTCTGTTTTGTCATTTGTTTTGAATGTTGATAAAAATGGACTTTAGGGAAAAATAGGTACACAGATCGTTACAGTCTGATTTGAATTCAAATTTTAAAGTTTCAATTTTGCTATTCGTGATTTCTTGTAAAAGGTTTTCCAATAAGAGGTGTTATTGTGAATGACCCGCTATTTCGGTAGCTTTCACTTTTGAAGCTTTTATTCTTTGACATTTGACAAGTGGAAACTACGCCATTACGGAACGAATGGAACGATACACGCTTCCACAACACATTGAAATTATTAAAATTCACTACAAAAATGGTGAAAATCTTGCAGTCACAGTTCGCAAAACTAAAGCATTTTTTGGTCGTCGATGATTAATGATTTTTTTATGGTCGGAGTTGGATGGTATTGATCTGGACAACGTTTACTTTCAACAAGACTGCGCTACGTGCCACACAAGCAACGAAACCATTGATCTTTTACGGGAAAAGTTTCCGGACCGTGTTATCTCTCGAAAAGGTGATCCCAATTGACCACCGAGATCTTGTGATTTAACACCTTGCGACTTCTTCCTTTGGGGCCACGTGAAAGATAAGGTCTAGGCCAACAGTCCAGCGTCGATTCAAGACCTCAAAGATAAAATTCGTGAGGCTATCGATCACATAGGGCAGCTATGGTTATGGTTATGGAAAATTTCATGAAAAGGATATGTTCCTGTATGCGTGCTCGTGGTGGCCATTTGGCTGATGTTGTTTTTCATTATTAACGGCATACCTTCCTCTTGATTATGAAATAAACATCCGATCATTTATCTCAAAAAATTACATTTTTCTTTGAATATCAAAATAACACCTCTTATTGGAAAACCTTTATATTGATTCATACGAGACTGACATTTATTTCTTGGTGTTACATGTGGCGAGTGAACTGTCAATATATTATTTACTTTGTAATTTCTCAATCGTTTTAAAAATGTTATAAAAACATTCGGCGGCAGTAAAAAATGTGAACAAGTTCTTTGTAAAAATCCATAAGATCTTTCTGTGGGTCTTACAATTGGGCCCGGTTTATCTCACATTCACTGAACGCACCCATGTCAATGCATTAACGAAAGAACTGAACCTCTGGTCAAATTTTAAAACCCTACACGTAACTTTTCTTAGAAATTCGGTGTAGGTATAAAATGCCCAAAGATGAAGGCTGTTGATGAGTTGCAAGGATCCGTTGATATTACTTTCAAATCTAAAAATTTAATCTGGCATACTTAATTACATATTTATAAATGGGTAGTTCATAGGTATATAACTTCGGTTCTGTGCGAGTTTTTTTTTATTCTGCGCTGCTCTGTTTTCTGTGAGGCTTCCCAAAGATCCATTCTGACATCTGGCGTTGTCTTTTCATTGTGTTGCCACGGCACACAAATGTGTACTCGTTTTATTTAATACAATAATTCGTAAATTGGCAAGAATTTGACACATTTTCGACCGTCATAAATTCATTTTTATAAATCTTATAAATATTACCACCATCTCCTCAATGGGTGTCTCTGTCTAGTTTTGTTTGAGAGCCCTCATACCCAGCCTTACCTATTTGATCATGTTTATTTGTATCAAAAAAAATTCGTCCCTGATATCGGATTCAGCGCAATTTTCCCACCCAGTGGTGCATTCCAGTTTTTAACCTTGCCATCCACCATTCTCGTACATGAATTCTACGGCTTTTGTTTTCCAGTTACTCTACACCGCTAATTCACACGAATTAAAAACAAAGTGCTGACACCCTCGCGACATCAATGTTTGAAAGGAAAACTAACAGAGAAAAATATATAATGTTATAAACTCCCCGTGCGAACTGGCTGCCCAGCGTCACCTACTTCCCACCTTCTAGTTACTTGACACGGTGCTCACAGAGAGGTAACCCAATACCCACGTAATTGAAGACAAACTGCATGCACTCGTTTGTCGTTGTCATCGTACAGTTGCCGCCATCGGTGTCGTTATCGTTTTCTTCCATGGACTAGCGACGAGGAATCATCATGATGCTTCATATGACACCTTCCGTTGACATACCTCATCTACCCACTAATTGACAAAGTTAACTCGCACACATTCATAGACAGTAGGGTTGGCTTTAAACAAACACAGAGCGTATTGTGTGTTAATGTTGATGTAAAAAAAACTATATATCCACTGAAAGTATAAAGTTTCAGTTTCACATGCATCATCCACCTATCCATCATCTAATGCAACAAAAGAACGAACACCGATGTGTAATCGGAGCGTTAACAGTGGAGATGAACTCTTTTTCGCGCGGCAACAAACGCTTCATTACAGATGTTGTTACCGTGTGATGAGGACAATGCGTTGAGGAGAGAAGTGACGAAAGTGATTATGACCAAATGGATAAGCTTCATGCTGTTGGGTGCGATTATGGTCAGTAAACACTGTCATTAACCGCAGTGTTAGAATAATAAGCCCTAGATGCGTGAGAAGTGGCTATGCCTATGTTAACTGTCAAATGCTATACAGTAGACCGCAGGCGGCGGCTATGGTTGAGGTAGTCCTGTTATCCTTCTAATGCTTTGTGTAACTTGATACTTGACACTGAAAAAACGGTAGATTGTTTTAAATAATAACAAACGTGGTGGGTCACACTGACCAGCTGCGAAGCATTTTCAATAAATTTAGGATGAACAAGATGAACGTTGACAAGGGTAACACCTAAAACTTTAATGAACAGTTCTTACACATTATATGTCGTTTGACCAAATTTCAGTTTATGGGTAACTTTTACGTATATGTACTCTGAACAAATGAATTGCCAAACTTACTCATTATTCTTCATTTTCTTTGCTTTATTCATTGAGGTCTGAGCAAGTTTTAGAGAAACTCTTTCGAGCGAACCGAACTACCATCCAAAATAAATAATAATATCGAATAATAATAAAAAAATAATAAATCCCAAACTTTGGCTTACAGCCAAAGCTTTAGCCATTTGTACTAGATGTCAGTTTTTGTTTATAGAAGTTTTGATGTGAGTTTGAAGTGCCGATAATTATTAGGTGTTCAACCGAACGCGTTTTGAAATATTTTAACCAGAATATTATGTATTTCTACTTTTTTTTTTAACTGAACCAAACATTTTGAAGTCAAGACCGCCTTATAATGGCAACTCATCCTTTTTTTTTATTTACCAATTTGTACGCATTCGAGCGAATTTATACTCAATGCTGTTCCCTAGCCCAAACCGAAAGATGAAGAAACAAGTTTGACTTACGAACTTGACTAGTAATAAATAAAAGATAAATAAATAAAATAATAAAAGAGCAATAATTCTTCATTTAGTTTCTTTAGGAGCTTGTAATACTTTGTTTTTAAAATAATGTTAGTTTTTCACGTATTAGGGTAGTCATATGATTAGAGTTGTTTGTGCTCACATCAAAAAGAACACACCTCCTTGACGTTGTTAGGTTTTAAAAAGTTTTGCGCTTATCCTGTCAAAGGGGACATTTAAATTCGTTCGTCTTATGTCAACTTTATACTACTGGAGTAGAGGAAAAAAAGATGGCGGATCCCGACAAAAAATGGAGCCAGCGGCAAGAAATAGGAGAGTTGTTACCAAAGATATTGGAATACATTTATTCATTCATCTCTGGCTGTTACTCTTTTGCTTTATTTTAGGAAATTTCTAGCATTTTTTTCGCAATTTTTAAAAGTAAAAGGAAGCATACAAAATTCGAAATACGATCTTTCTCAAATCACTGGAGGTTATTTGATCCACCATAATTCATTTTCATTTTATTCTTCAGTTCTTAATTTGAATGCAATAAAGTATTTTGGTTCAACTGACAGATCAACTTTATGTCATATTTAGTTGCGCCTTTTTGAGACTGACAATATACGTCAGCAACAACTAACTACATACAACTACATACACCATATAGGTTAGTTAATTATACAATAAAACTCAGTTTCGCACATATAACTTTTTTTTTTATTTCTTTATTTTTAGGAGTTCGCTGAGACCGCCATGAACGAACTACTCGGTTGGTACGGTTACGATGGTGTCGATCGCTTAGATCTATCAACGAAAACTTCCCGCCTTTTGCAATCAGCTGCAGCAGCACCTCTCTCCAATCACATGGAGAAAAGTCGAAGTCGAAGTCGAAATGGATTGAATGACAGTAGACATAGCCAGCGTGGTGGTGATAGTACAACATCGGATCATGATACGCGAAGTTCCAGAGAAGATTCGAAAAGCCCGAATTCCGGAAAAGCCGTAGACGAAAAAGCAGGTATAAGTTAACACGACAAAAACAATTCTTTTCAATTTAAAAACATCTGCTGTGGCGGATTTTGTGTGGTGCGAGTCTTTTTTTCGTTAAGTGTTCGATTTTTGAATTGTTTATGTTGCCCTTTTTCGGAAATAATAGTAATTTAATAATAAGTCGTCATTTTTTGAACTTTTCACGCACAGTGACACAGTTTTCATTAGGTCTGTTTTTTTTTAGCTTCGATCACAGCAAAGCAAAGTAAAGTACGATTTTCAGCTCGCAATTCGAGGACTCACAGTAGTTGTTGCTGAAAATTCTACTTTACTTTGCTTTGCTAAGATCTAAGCTAAAAAAAACACGCCTATTGTCGTTCGTTTTCAGTCAGGAAACACAAAATATCTACACTCAAATGTGTTTTTCAAAATATAATGCTTAGTGTTTTTTGAAAACCGCCAAACTGCCAGTACTAATGCGGTTTCTTAGATAGGTACCTCATTATATTTTTTAATCTGGGTTGGGGGTGAGTCAAACATATCATCCTACCGTTAACCATTAAAATAGCAGTATTACAAAACCAAATCCTTCAACGAAACACGAGCAGTGTGCTGACTTTGACCTATGCCCATCCCTAGGCGAAAAACTCCCACATATACAGATATGCTCTTGCACCTACATGCACATATGAAACCTTCTAATCCGGTTGGAGGGATACAACTTTGATACATCCTCATTAGACGGAAACTTGAAGGATATAACTTTTGGGAATGTTTCATGTTAAAATATGATACCGCCGGAGGGTTATCCTATATCAAATTTTAAACTCTGCTATATCTTTCAAGAAGCCCATAATGTGAATACCTTCCTGTAGTTAAAATTTAATGCTTATGTGCGCTGATGACTGATGAAATTAAACTTTTCCTTCCTTTGCAGATTACAACAACTGCGTGTGGTGCCGGCGACCGGTGGCGGACAATTCAACAGACTTCTTGACAACTGCCGATGGGCCGCGATACTGCTCAGAGTCGTGCTTCACTCAAAGTAGACGTGCGTCATTTAAGAAAGCGAAAACATGCGACTGGTGTCGACATGTGCGGCATGCTGTGAGCTATGTGGACTTTCAGGATGGTGCTTCGCAGCTACAGTTCTGCTCTGACAAGTGTCTCAACCAGTACAAGATGCAGATTTTCTGTAAGGAAACCCAGGCGCACTTGGATATGAACCCGCATCTGCGAGACAAGGGCTTGGAGACGGCCAGCGGCAGTGGTGGACTAATAACACCCGACTTGTGGCTTCGAAATTGTCGCAGTAGATCAGCATCACCAGCCTCAACAGTATCAGTCTCCCCCACTCCAACAGCAATAACCCCTCAGACGATAACGCCATCGCAACCGCATAAGCCCATCATCACAGTGGCGCCAGTTTCGAAGCTGATGTCAAAAAGTCCCGGCATAATGAACAACCGACAATCACCAAAGCATAGCCGGAAAAAGCGGCCTTCACGGGCTGGGGCCTCGAGTGTAGGTCCAACGAATAATACCACTAACAATAACAACAATAACCCTAACAGTATAAACAACAATAGTCTTAACAGCCACATGAGCCTGAGCCATAAGTCAAAGATCTTAGCGAATAGCCTCAATCCAAGTCCTCAACTCCCAACCAAGCCGTACCCCAGCGTGCAAGACTTACAAAATATAAGCGCCCCGCCGATATCACCAATAGACGGTCCTCCTCCACCTACACAGCATCCCGCAGCGAGGCCAACGAACCTGCCACCATCGGGCTACTACCCAGGTCCGTCCTTTCCACAAAGACCGCCATTCATGCATCAAAATTATCCTCGGTTCTTTGGTGGCGGTCATCAGTTTTTCCCACAGCCGGATGTGGTTTCGGGACTATTCGGAGCTCCACCACCGGTCACTGTGATGGTGCCATATCCCATAATAATCCCCCTTCCCATACCAATACCAATACCTCTGCCAATATTGGACTTTCTCAAGGCTGCGCAGAAGAAAGAAGAGCCAACAGCAGCGACATCGCAAACGACCTCCGCTGAGAACGACTCAAAGTGCACTGATTTTGATGAGCCGCTCGATTGCACCAAGTCGAAAGAAGATGATACTACAGCGACGCCCCCTCAGCATCCGTCACCGGCTGAACCTGCCACATCAGCCGAAGGGAACTCCGAGGATCAAGATGACAGCTCTAAGCTGAAACTGCCAAAATTAAAAATTACTCGGTTGCACAGTAAGCGGCTTGTTACAACAGCCTCCTCAACACCATTAACTGTTGTATCGGCTATAACAGAATCCCAAACGTCATCGTCCAGCGAATGTAGTAGACCCTTACGAAAACGTAAAAGAATAATAGACTGTGATTTCCAAAGAATGTCGTCAAAGGAAACAGATGTCGAAGACAGTACTCCGTCGGGTAATAAGCAACGGAAATGAAGCGACATTGCTTAAGTCGGTACTATGTGCAATTACTTGTTTTTTTTTTGTAAGTCCTCGTTGGTAGAGAAGGACCTAATGTTGGTGTTGTAAACCCATTTGTTTGGGGCTGAAAATCGCGCTTGAAAAGCCGTCAGGAACTCAGCTGCTTTGTGTAGTTTTATTTAATTAATTGTTAACTCTTTTGATAGAACTTATTTAGAACAATACTATGTCTGTAAATTATTTTAGTAATTTTTTTTTAACTTTAAGTTTTTATTTCTGTTTTTTTTTTTTACGAGAAGTGAAGAAACTTTCGACACGAAAAATTGTTTTCGAATAAATGGACAAATTTAGATTGGGTTGTACTAGTTTTTAGGTACGTGAAGTTTTTTGGAGACCTTTCCCAATCTTCTTCGATAAAAACTTGTAAGTATATCAAAAGGAGAAAAGTAAATTTGTACCAAATGCGGGTACAAAGGCTGAATTGTTCAACTTTGACAGTTGTTTTTACAAGCTAAGAAATGCTGTCTTAAAATTTATTATGTCTTGCTAGTGTTGTTACATGGATATCTGCATTGCAAACTGGCAAGAAACGTCAAACATTGATATAAGAAGCTAGTACTGGGTGGAATAATAGACTTGTTTAAATCTATTCAATATTTCAATTAGGCTTTAATAGAAATAATGACGTTTTTAGTTAGTCTGACTTACTGACAGAGGTGTTTTTATAGATGTTCTTGATTAATGTTGTTAATAAATTAAGAACTTCTTCGTATTTGTCCGACAACTTAATTAAACGTGTAATGCTAATAAGGAAACATCCGACGAATTGCATTACCTTTACGTAAAAGAATTCTATTCTCCAACTAAAATACTCCAAATCAATTGACAGCTGCGCTTTCTTGCTAAAAAGCTGAGCAGGCGAATAGTGCAGTCCATTTGCTTTTAGTTTTAGCTTTTGCATAGGTACAATTATTATTTTATTGCTCTAATTTCTAAACGAACGGCTGAACGATGTATTGTGGTTCAAGCATAAGTAATTCGTGCTATTAAGCGTTTGGTTTATCCGGACTCTACTGTAGTTTTCTTTCAGTGGTGTACTACAAGTTGGATGAGGATCGTTTAATTTTTCTTTTTCCATTTTAACGTATTTGTGTAGTTAAATATTAAACTGAAAGTGACTCCTCATTTTATTCTTTAACGTTTTGTAGTTTTTTTTTAAACTCGGAAGCGATTTTCCTGTGCCAAAGTTGAAACATACGTATTCCAAAATATTTCTTTTGCACCGATTTGTGTGAATAAGTGAGGTTTTAGATTTGCGGTGAAAAATAACGGTTGATATTAGCAGCAAAGTGATAAAAATACCAACGACATTTCTTTAATCTATAATCCGTGAGTAAATTATACCAATCAAACGGTTTAATAAAAACTTCGTCAGTGTAAACAGGTCATTGAAGCTACCAGGCAGTGTTGTTATGGATATTGTTTGAGAATCGTATATTTTCTCGATTCAAAATCGTATTTGTCGTATTTTCTAATTTTACGAGTACAAAAAATGCGTTTAAGAGCATAGAGGTCATTTTGCACTTAATATGAATGTTTTTTTGTAATGCTCGAGAAGTCGGACAGTTTGATCTTTAAGATGCTTGTTGTTTTATTAGTAGGTATTTTAACTATTTAAATATGTCGGTTTCGATTTGGCTTTTCAGATTTCGATTTTGATCTGAGATTTCAGATTTTTGCTGCCAAATCGAACATAAAATCCAAATTTTATTGATTCTTGTATGTATTGAGTTGGCCGGAATTTTTTGTTTTTTCACTTGTATCTACCTACTGGAAATCAATTTCCAGGTTTTTAGTAACACGTTCATAGTAACGCATTTCGAAATATTTTAATATAAATACTCGTTTCCATACGCGTAAAATGAATAATTCAGTTAAAAAAAAAACAATCCTTCCAACGATAAACCGCCGTCTGTGTGCCATACACATTGGTATGAGTGAATGTGTAAATCTGAGAAAAAATCGAGATTTCTCAAAAGTGTCTCAGACAAGCCAAGAAAAAAAAAAGATTTATTTTTTATGAAAAGCAATCTCGATCAAAAAAAAAGGGGATTTTTTACTGAAAAAATTGATCTTTTTGCCAAATCGCAAATTTAAATTCAGAAGTAGGTATTTACTTTCATACCAATAATACTTATACCTTCCGAAGTCTATTGAAGTATTTTTTTTATATTGTAATTCTACCCCATATAAAACTGCACATCCCCATGGTAAGCGGTTAAGGACTCATATTCCTTAAGAAAAGTAATTGCTTTTACAATTTTACATATTACATTAACCATTTTGATTTATCAACCAATCTGCAATGTTTAAAATAAAAGGGTAAGGGTATTTATATATATATAGTCTTGAGCCAATGTGAAAATGCCTTATCACTATCCCAAGACTTTTTTCTCTGATTTGCGAACATAATATTGAAAAAAACGGCATGACAAGTAAAATTCCTAGCACTTTATTTTTATTTATTATAACACACATTTTTAAAACATAAAAAAAAAACGCAAGTCTTTTAAAATATTCAATTAGGTACATTAGGTTTGTAGGAACTTAGTCAGTCTTTAAGTAGTTAAACAACTGTTACTTTATAAAATAAAATAAATAAGACTTAACTTACTAATGTAATAGTAATATCTACTTTAAATACTTTTGCTGGCCAAAAGCATTCTTTTGTAAACTCAAATTATTTTATTTGATTTTTAAAATTGCATAAACATTTATAAAACATAAGACTCAGTAAGGAACGTAGTTGGAACTTTGTCCGTCTTATCAATTAAACCAGAGACAATACTGAGACCACCAACTCCGGCCGATTTCCCGTTACTTAGCCTACAAGCTATATTTTTTAAGGAGTGTACACATCTGGTGCGCTATTATTGTTACCTACATAGAAAATCGTATTGACAAATGTCACGAAACTTCAAAAATTCCGGCTCACCAACACACTCCCAGCAGATATGAGACACTTCCGCTGTGGGCAAAGTTGCTGGCAGAGTTCATAGAGTTTTATCCGTTAAATTTGAAATTGTTCGTTACGTGTGGATAACATTTTTTTTTAGGAATAAGTGCACATTTGCTTAAAATGTTCATGAAAAATTAACTATGTAGATTGGTGGAGGGAAAATGAAAACATTTTGGGCAAATTTTCTTCATTATTTAAGAAAAATTTACACACGAAATCGAAGTTACTGATATCCAAAAGCGGAAAATACACAACCATGTTTGTCCCAATATGTTTCTAGTATATAGAACATCAACTTTAGATAGTTTTACTAACCAAACAAATCAAATTATTCGCCTTTTAACAATTTGTAATAACTAACCAATGGCGTTCAGTAATGAAAAAATGTGGAATTCCCGAACTCTTTCACATTTCCCCACGGTTGCCGAGGTTGGCAGCATTTATTTTTGCATTTTTTGTATGTTTTTGCATGTCACACGGATTCTTTTTTGACATAACACCGATGAGAAAACAAAATGGCGAATATGAAAAAAAACTGAGAGGGCCAGCGGCAAGAGGATTGTGAGTTGGGGGTCTCAGTATGGTTTGTCTATGAATTAAACAACTTCAACAACGTTGTGCACAAAATTACCAGCTGCTGGAAGGCATGGGACCATCTACCATTTCCGAGCCTTTTTTCTTATAACAAAAATATTTCGAAGTTCACCATCATTCTGTCAAAAGTAGAAAATGAGTGCATTCAGTAATTTTTTGAACAAAATAGGTTTACATGGATGGTGCTGACGCAATGCTTTCACTCAGAAACAGTAAGGCAGCGTTTAAATGAATTGATATCGAGTTCGTATTTTTGGTGCTCCTGCTCAAAAAGTTACCAAATTACCAAAACTTAAAAAGCAAAAAAAAAAAATTACCAAATTTGGTAAAAAAATTAACAAATTTATAGGTACTAAATGCATTTCTAAATCTTTGTGGGTTTTTTTTGAAATTGTATTTTATTTATCGCGTCATATTTTGGTTTAGCCATCGTATTTAATATTTGTATAATATCGGAAAAAATCGTAAAAATATTTACGAAATCGTAGAAATTGGAGCGAAAAAGGCAAAAATCGGAGCGTCGTATTAAACTTCGAAAATCGTAACATTTACGATAAATACGATCACATAACAACGCTGCTACCAGGATCTAACGGAATAATTGTGTCATTGAGGTGAGCTCACAAAGCATTCATGTAAGTACCTATGATCTCTACAGTAGATTCGATTAGATCTAGTTCCAGATGTGTTCAATGGTATTTGGTACCAAATTTCCCCTCTCTAATTTGATTATTGCTTTCTGGAAACCTTTTATTTAAGAAAAACAGAAAAGCGCCTGCTTTAATTGTCGATAATGCTAACATAAGCCGTGTTTTTTTGAGCTTCGATCTCAGCAAAGCAAAGTAAAGTAGAATTTTCATCATGCAATTACAACAACTACGCTCTACTTGACACTTCGAGACTCCGTTGTAGTTGTTGTAATCGCGTGCAGAAAATCCTACTTTACTTTGCTTTGCTGAGATCGATGCTCAAAAAAACACGCCTATAGTCGATGAGCAATCAAGCCTTATCCAAAATTAAAACAAAATGAACTTGAATCAAGTAAAACTCGTCTTTATTACGACTAATAACAATCCACTCTTCGCGCCTCTCGAACCGTAACAGGAAGGTATACAAAGGAAAGTAAAAAGGAGCAAACATCAGTTCAACAAAACAGGGAATTCGTTCAGGTAATGTGTATGTGTGTATTTGCAGTTTTTGCAGATTCCAAACAAAATACTAGTCTTTCCGTTTAATTGTACAAGTTCCATAGAGAAATCTTCCCATCCATTCCGGCTGCAGCCATAATTGGTGCTTTCCAATTGAAAACCTTTCCCTCGGAGTAAGCGATATCCATGATACCGCCAGACTTGTGCTCAGTCAATACTGCCAATGGCCTCAGACTCTTCCAAGAGAAAATCCTTATTCTGCCATCCCATCCGGCGGTGGTGAACACTTTCCTGTCTTTCCTTATACGAATGCAATTGATGCCGGGATTCTTGATTGGTATCTCTTGTACCGTGGTCAGATTCATGGGAGACAATTGGAATGTAACGGCAACCAGTCTGTCTTCGGTGCCACCGACAATACCACGATTGGTGCGTACATCATAGTCGACACTAGTTGCCGCTCCGATGTCAAAGCGACATTCGTTGATAACCTTTTCCGAACGCACGTCCCATGTGTAAAAGTCGCCTGATTCGTAACCGGCCAGAATCATATCCTGGCCACTGCAGTTGAACTTCTTCAGGCACGACAGCTGTCCCACATTCGCACACTTGTCGGGCACAAGAAGTGTTCGCTTCTGCCAGTCTTTGGTGTGGATCAATCCAATACTATTATCATTCTGGGGGAAAACCAATGTTTCTAATTCTGATTCGAAGTCAGTGCGACAGAATGCGTCATGATTGGTTTCGAGTGTCCTCTCTAGCACATAGCCACTGTTGGTCATTGAGAAGTACTTGAGAGTTCCACCCTTTTCCTGAGTAATGAGGTTCTCCTCGGTGTGATGCATTGCAGTAAGGCTGATGCTATTCGCCCGACGTTCGAGACACGGCTTCGAGGCACGGCTACGTAACGAAATGTCAGTTGGATCGACGGTTAAGGGACACAAAAACGTAACGAAATGTCATTGTAGGACGGAATTTTAAAATCGGCACACAGAATTGTGGAACTGAGACACTTTTTACAAATAAATGGAAATGATTTTTAGAGACGAGTTTTTATTTCGTTAATTACAGGATTTATATTAAGAGTATGGGACATATTTGCACTTATTTACATAAAGGTTGAGTATATACTTCGTATACATATATCTTTAACTTTTTAAAATGGATTACAGCACTTGCGATCCACATTAAAGTTCAAGAACTTTGATCTGAATAGATTGATACCATTAAAAAACTATTTATTTATATGAAACATTAGGAGATGGAAATGGCAACTGATATATTTATATTTAATATACATATTTCATACGCTAAATGTACACAAATTAGTAAAAACACGAAATAATTGGCTTTATTCGGTGTGCTGAAATAAAATTCTCTATAAATCTGTCATTTTAGAGCCACGGCACGTAACGTAAAGGGAAATGTCACCAAATGGATGCGTTCAAACACCATATAGCACAATCTCCGTTTGGTACATCCAGAGACGAAAATAATAAGATGGAATTGTGGAATGTGGTACATCGTCTTGATTGTATTTGATTGCATTCATGATATTTATTTTGATCTATTAATGTTTCTATATATTACCATTTTAAAAGAAAGAGTTTATTTATTCACATGTCCTTAAATGAATACTAAACAGTTTTGTAATCATTTTGTATTAAGAAACATAAGATGGGATCCTAATATGGTTAAACCAATTTGGTTGATTGTTTTTTTATTTGCAAAAATTATTTAGTGAATGGGGCCGTCAGAAAGATTTAGATAAAACTAATAAATTTTAAGAATGTATGATAAATGTCGTGAATAATGTAAAAGTAAGGCTAATATACAGTACCTACAGCTCGGCAAAGACTAAGTCAGTATATTTTGTTGTTATTGTGCGAAAAAAAGTTGCACTCTCGCAATGATACAAGACCAGTTGCTTCGGATCGTGAATACCCCTAATATGTACTTTTCCAATCGAAAAGTACAAACAATTTTTTGTTAACGATCGGCGCATAAATGATATAAAACATTTGTCATAAACACTTAGATGTAGATATGCTTTAAGGAAAAGGAGAAGTAAATGTAAATGCGAATTTATAACATCATCATGTATTTAACATCATATAAAAATCCGATTTTTATAATTAGAAAAGTTAAGAGATATTGCAACTTATGCAATTCGAAAATACTCCAATATTCAACATCTGGTGTAAGCAACAATCCGATTGGATACTGGAACAAATCGGAAGTGGAAATCCCAAGGCATGATGAAACGACATGAATTGGTGCAAAAAGATGCCACTAGTGATGCGTGTAGTTATGTAGTTTTCCATTGGGATTTGCAGATTTTTCGTGCCCGATGGAACATAAAAGGAGATTATTTCCTTTGCATTTTTAGTGGTGACGCCAATTGTAATTAAAGCAGAGCCAGACGATGAAGAAGATAATAAGCTGTTGGAGTAATAACACCCACCTCAGCAGGAGATATTAAGCCGGCTGTTAAAGTTGAAAAGGAGGAGGCCACGTCAAGCACTACAAAACCAATATGTAGATTTGGCATTTGTTACAGGTACTTGTCTAATTTTGAACAATAGTTTCAAACTAAAGCCATATCTACCTTCATACAGACAAAATCCGACGCACAGACGCGAAGAAGCATATCCCGGTGACAAAGACTATAAGCGACCAGATTTAGCAGCACCCCCAGACGGCACACCTATTTGTCCATACGGAACCTTTGCTATCGTCGTAATATTGTGCATTCTCAGCAATACAGCCATCTTCCGTCAAGTTAGTTGTAGTTGCTGACCAACAAAACATTCGTGGTGAAATCGATTTGATTTGTTTGCATTTTCTTACGTAAAGGCGACTCGACTTGTTGCACTCTGTCATTTCTCAATAAACTAAACTTTATACTTTTAACGTAAGCATATGTTTCAGAAAAGTTTACTTATTCTTGCTAGCCCTCTACATAGTGTAAATTATTTTCTTCCATATCATCATGCTCTGTTTTTAAATTTGTCGTGCCCGAAAAAAGTTTTAAAAGTCATTCAATTTATGTTGATATCCATTGCAGTGGTCAAATGTAAATTTGTATCTATCTTTCACAAACTTGTCGTCCAAAAACGCAAGTAATAACACACTCTAAAGTTTGACAAATGACCGACGTTTTGGTGTTCGTGTAAGTAGGTTTGAATCTCGTTCAGAAATCGAGATTCGCAAAATTGATCGGACTCTGAAAAAGTGTTTTATTGTGGCCAATGGAACAAGAAATCTGACAGCAGGCTTCACCGCTCTGAATCTGAAAAAAGGGCTTTTTCTGTCCCAATGGAAAACGACATAAGTTTGTTTATATTTTCCTGAACCTTTGTAATTGTAGTCTTTCATCGTGATTTTCAGATTTTGATTTTTCGTGTCCATTAATATAAAACAAGATAAACAAGATTTTTCTTTCTTTGCATATGAGGTGGGCATGATGTGTACCTTGGATTGGTGTGCTATGGCAAGAAGATTCTGCGTGATATACGAACACGGTACCGAGAAGCACATAGGAAAGCGTTCGTTGAGAAGCACATAGGAAAGCGATCGTTGTGTCTCCATTCAAAGTCATCAACTAATCTTGACCAATTAAATGCCAAATTTAAAGAATAACTTTGCGCACTTACCCAACTTTACGCCACAATTTCCTTCGTATAGTAAGTACAACGCACATAAAAACAACATAATAAATTTTTCAAAACCTTTATGTATTTACTAAAAAAACTTCCAAGTGGAAGAAAAATGTAAAAAAAAAGAAAATATTGCAGATAAAAAAAAATGGTTAAATTTAAAGTATAATTCATTATAAACAAAATAAAAAATTAAACAGTAAAAAAAACTCTATAAACATAGAGAAAAAACAAAAAAAAAAAAAAACTTTTCTAAGATGATAGACTTAGAAAAGAAAAGGAAGGAAAATTAAAAAAAATAGCAATTCAGCGTGCAGAAAAAACACGGTTAATAACTAGAAAAGAAAAGGAAAGAAAATTAAAAAAAAATAGTAATTCACCATGCAAAAAAAACACGATTAATAACTGTTAAATGTAAAGGCATTCATTAAAAACAAAAGTAAAAATAAAATATTTAAAAAAAATATTATCATCGAGGATAGACTTAGAAAAAGAATATTATTTCGGATAGGAATTTATTAAAAGCATATTAGTTAAAAGTAGGATAATAGGAACAAGACAAGAGGAGTTTAAATTTCGAAAGTAAAAGGCTTATCAAAGATTAAATACGAAACAAAGTGGGAAGTATATACATGCTTAGGATTAAGGTGGGTGTTTTCGGTTGGCCATCATGTTTCCTGTAAAAAAAAAAATTATTATTTAAGTACGGCAGAGGTCTGTACTTCTTTGTTCTTACGGTTGGCCACCATGTCAAGATTCCGTTTACCTGTAAATAGAAAAATTGATATTTTGTTTGCCTGTAAATGCCTGGAAAAAAAGAATAGATTTTTGTTGTTGCTCCTGTTTGTATAAAGATGTTTTGTTTTTGTTGTGGAGTTACTGCTTGGGGTTGTGTTGTTACTTCCTGTTGCTAGTTTTTGGCGGTGTTACTGCTGCTGATGTCGTGCATTCTTTTGCTTTATGAGCCTCTTGGCTATATTCCATGTGTTGTTGGGTTACTGTTGCTTTATGAGCCTCTTGGCTATATTCCATGTGTTGTTGGGTTACTGTTGCTTATGTCGTGCATTCTTTTGCTTTATGAGCCTCTTGGCTATATTCCATGTGTTGTTGGGTTACTGTTGCTTATGTCGTGCATTCTTTTGCTTTATGAGCCTCTTGGCTATATTCCATGTGTTGTTGGGTTACTGTTGCTTATGTCGTGCATTCTTTTGCTTTATGAGCCTCTTGGCTATATTCCATGTGTTGTTGGGGGGATGCCTCTCCGTATTGGCGTTGTTGTTCTGGAATGTTGTTGCTGCTCCGGATTGGTCTTGATGCTGAAAAAAAAGGAAATAATATAATATAATATATATATAATATAATAATAATAATTGCTCCGGACTTCTCGTGTGTCAGCACGTAACTTGATACAATCGAGCTCAGTCGATACAATCGAGCTCTGGCAGCACCTAATTTGTTTCAATCGAGTATAATCGATTGAAACAAATTAGGTGCTGCCAGAGCTCGATTGTATCGACTGAGCTCGATTGAATCTAGTAACGTGCTGACACCCCTGTTCTGGAATGCTGTGGCTGCTCTGGACTGCTGTTCCGGAATGTTGTTGCTGCTCCGGATTGGTGTTCTGGAATGTTGTTGCTGCTCCGGATTAACTACTGTTTGTCCTAATTGTCTGGCGTTTTTTTTTTCCTCTGTCCGGAACATTTTGGGCAAAACCAGTCTGCCTTACTGGGTGCGCGTTTTAGGCCCACACATATAAAATCATGCCACAGTAAGCAACTTTCACAGAGTACGCTTTCCGTTTTTAGTACGTTAATACAGCTTCCGCAGGTATAAGTTCCTTCATCCTTTTTTCGATTTACTGCTGTCTTCAGCTTTTCAAATGCATCGGCATCCAAGTAGGGCCTTATGAGCATAAGATTGATGCTTTCATCCATGAAAGCATCTTTGATTACTTGGTTTTGTAAATCCAGGTCTTGGGCATTAATTATATGCTCCCCATTCAATGTTAAATTTAATATTGTGTTCTGTACAATCCATGAAAGCATTTCTCGCTTTTGGTCATTCTGATTTTTTGCTGCGAATGGGCTGGCGGAGGCAGATTTTCTCTTAATGCCAATTGTTGTTTTTAAATAGCCAGAAGGATGGCCAATTATTCTTGTCGGTTTTGGCATATTTATTTCTTCTGTGGTTATTTTATCTATGGTAACTGTAGCTGTTTCTGTTTCGGAGACTGGGGTATTGCTGGCTGAAGTTGTGATCGTGCTGCTTGTTGGTGGGCTTATGCTTCTGCTGCTGCTGCTTGGTGCGGTGTTTCTGCGATCTGCAGTTGTAATATCAACATGGAGCCCCTGTCTCCATGCCGTTAAAATATTTTCCAGTGTTTTTCTTCTATCTTCAAATTCATTGCCGCATGCCAAACTTCCCAAGTTTAGTAGTTCTGCCATATCAGGGGCTAGCATCTTCCGCTTTTGCGCAACAGTCAACACTTCCCTCCGGTTGATTTTACTTATCACCGGTGTTGGTAAAAAATTGTTTTCTTCGTATTTCGTGCTGTCTTCGTTGTTTCGAAGGTTTGCTAGAGCGTGTTCCTTAGTCCATCGCGTCGTGCACAATTCCCTACCGAACAACTGTAGTCCAAAATACTTTCGCACTGCGAAAATGTGCCTGCAAGGCAACCTGGAAGATTTCCAAATGGGGCAATCACAATACCCTGGTTCGGCTTTAATGTCGTTTCCTTTAAAATGCATATACCCAGTTTTGGACGATAAATCAGTCTTTACAAAGGTTATCGCGGCATGCAAATTCATTTGTTCCATTATTAGTTCACAGGCTGCTTTCGTTAGAACTTGGCGAAATTTTTGCTCGTCTTGGCTTGTGCCCGTCTCTTCGATCACTTGTCGTTTCAGAATTTGGTTTCCCGTTCTAAATTTTGTTTCCATCTTATGGGACTTATACCACTTGAAAAAACTCTTCACGAATCCCACTAACGTACTGTTTTTGGGGATTACTTGCTTGAGTTTTGCATTCACTGACTCCAGCCGGTTGTTTGTCAGGTTTTGCAAATTTCCCTCTGACATATTGTATACCGTCCATTCGTTTTTGATGGTATGCCAGTTCTCGTTGAAGTACTGCAGAACCTGGCTAGGGACTGCCTCTGCAAATGCTGCGTATAGTTTTTCGTAATGTTCCTCTGATGAACTATACGCTAATTTTTGGAGATAACTAAGTGATGTTTCTCTTTCCACTTTAGATATCCCCATTTTATCCGTCGACACTGCCCTAGAAAAGGATCTGAGTGTGTGGAAAAGGCACAAGTATATCGCTTTGTTGGGGAATATTTGTTTCAACACATTTCTCTCCACAAGGTCCTTGTCTGTCATAAAGCACTTGATATTCTCCGTGCTATCCTCATTTTTCTGGCGGAATGTTTTGACTAACCAATGAAGGACATATTCTTCCTCAGTAGACAGTAAACCTACTGCAGCAACTTGTCCCCGCCCATTTCCATCCTCAATTAGGAAAATCATCGTTGTCAAATTGGTGTTGAGTAATTTGTAAGTCCCATCAACAAACACAATTTCTGGCCATGAAGCCATGTCCCTCCTCATCCCTTCTGTAGCAAAGTAGAGCCCCTTGAATTTCGAGTTGTCGTGCAGGAGGCTCACTGTTGCTCCTATGCAAAACAAGTAATAAATAAAGGTCAGATCAAGGTAGACCAAGGATTAAAAAAAGGCAGCCTAAAGGAATTTATACCGATAAACTTTTGCATATAAAGATAGCTGTTTTTTATTATCAGCGTGATCTGATCCGAATCAGATCACGAAAATAAAACAAAACGGATCATTGAAAAGTTTAATTTTGGAATTGTGGCAACAGTTGCTTTCAAAAACAAAACAGATAATACAGGGTATTTCAAACTTCATATTGCCACCAGCCATATTGCAAATATTCTTCTCAACGTGACGTCACACTAGGCATATGTCATTTCAATTGCAAAGTCGGGGGTGTTACCATATTTGAATCAAATTTGCATAATTTTTCTTTTCAAATATATTTTTGTGAAACAAATTTAGTATTTTATGTTCAAATATGCAACACATGAACAATATTTGCTGCTACCGCTTGAGTTTATCTTGGCATATTAAGGTGTCCAGACCACCGAAACATTTCAGAAATGGTTATGAAATGTGTCTGAAGCAAATCGGACAGATTTTATAAACATTTATAAACGATTTCTGAAATTTATTATTACTAACCCCCATATTAATAAACACTGCGTAAAAGTTATCAACTCGTTACTCAGCAGTTACGTTAAATTTTTGTATACTTATTTGTTTATTGATACGGGGGTAAATGTTTGTGAAATGTTTCAACTTTATCCTGTTTTGGAGTAGAAGAAAATAATGTGGTGGGATTATTAGCAGCGAGTAAAGTTTTAATTTTTGTAATTTTAATGCTATTAAATGAATCACTTTCTCATTAGGTATTCAAAGCTTTTCTGAACATTTTTATAACAGCGCTCACTTTCTTTCTGTGGCTATCGTTTACAGGCACACCAATATTTAAAAATAAAACAAGCCACCTATCCGGAAATAGTAGAAATAATTTTCAGATCATGATTCGTGATCTTGATGAGAAGCAGGATCATGTCCTGTTATTGTAAGTGCATGTAAATCGATGATCTATATGGATCATAGCTGATAATAAAAAACAGCTGATATTTGCAAAAGATTGATTCGGCCAAAAAGATAAAATTATTACCGTATTCATTTTGTAGAAGTTGAACTGCTGCTGTCAATTCATTTTCGTCGACTTTGCTTTTTTGTCTCAAATTGGACAAGTCCTTTAATGTGACGAACTTTTTTTCGTCGTCAGCAATTTTATTTTGCAACAGTTTTCGGTTTGGCTTCAAATCCAGAGCTGTAAGAGCCGTGGCTTTTTGTGATGGGGACAGTCTTCGAATCTCCGGAATGAGATCAAAAAATTCCTACGGTTATAAAAAAATACATAATAAATATCTACTTATTATGTTTTTAGTAATAATATTATTACTTTAGAATTTGGATGGTTCGAATGTTCCAAATTAACTGAAGTAATCTTCAAAATAGTCTTTCCTGCGGCTGCCCGCAATTTTATGCAAGCAGTGCAGTCCGCTCTAAAGGTGCTGCTCTTGCGGGATCCGCTGGATTCGCATTTCCTTTGGTTGCCAAATTTGCAAGCGAAGTGTAGGAACAAGTACTTCAGTCGCTCGCACTCTTCCGGCAGCCTTTTGCAGTCCTTGATCGTGAAGACTTGCTTCTCCTGGTGTTGGTAAGTGTCGAGGAATTTTTCAAATTCCTCGAAACTTTCAAATGCAAGTCCTACTTCAGGCTGAACTCTTTCTGGCGCCTGTGTACCAAGAATATAATTTAAATTTATTTGCTTTGTTATGTTTAGCAAGTAAAGCATATGGAAAAAGATGTGGTACAAATAATAATAAGTTATGACATTGTATGACAGTTAACAAACATACAAAGCGCATATCAGTTAATTGAAATTTTTTTTCGGGACATTCAATTGATCATTTATTTAAGAACTAGCTGTTCCTACCCGGCTTCATCCGTGATAAAAAAAATATGTTCGACCAGAACTCATTAACCGACAAATTAAACATTCAGAGATAAACGGCTTTTAAAAAACAGTTTTTCATTTTCGGTTCTAGTGGTCTGATTCTGAAATTCTTGTTCAAAAAAGTAGTTACTACGATTAAAAAAAAAAAAAAAAACCACTAAAATTTTCTCGTCGTATAAACCTTACTTAGGCGTAGACAGACACAACAAAGAAAGGATAGCTCAAATCGGACGATCCGTTCTCGAGTGATAGGCGTTCTTACTGATGCAACTTTGTTTTATATATGTAGATAGTATTACATAGTTATAAAAGTTAGAATCCGTTTTTTATCACTAGCGATAATAGTTAATAATATTTTGTAACACAATCATTTTATATTTTCAGATTTTTAAGAGACAAGACTATGATCGATTCGTGGCTGCCTAATATAGTTTTCCATTTGGCAAAATGAAGCGTCCGGAAAAGTCTGGAACCAAAACATTCACTTCTGCAACCGTTCCATTGGAATAAAAGGTACTCTTCTGGTGATCCTGAGAAGAGAATTTCGCTTTTGGATTTGACGTCAGAATCCACTCGAGAAGCACTCACACAAGTGCAATTTATGTATTATACACAAGTTAGCCGTATTTCATAGAAATAAATCAATTTTGAACTTTTAAATCAAATTGTTCAATTGTAACTTAATTGTTTATCTTAACACTGAATCTGTATTATAATATCCAGTAAATTGTATCTACTTGTACCAAACATTGCAATGTTTATTGTAATAAAATTAAATACATATTTAATACAAGTATAAGTATCCTAAACGAATTTTTGTAATTTGTAATAGTTTTTCTTAAAAATATAAATTGATAACAATATGTAAAATAATGCTTCATTGATTTGCGTTACATTCAGTATGCGTTCTAAATATGTATACATAAATTAATGATTTACAAGAATATATTCAATTCACCCGATGCAATGCCTTTCTTTGCAGTATAAAAACTTCATGAAGACGTAAATAAACTCCAACAGTTCTCAAACGCACTTGTAAATCTGAAGGAAATCTGAGAAAATATCTAGATTCGCAAAAGTGCTCTGAAATCCGAAAAAGATTGATTTTTTTCGTACCAAACGAACATAAAAACTGCTCTGAGAGCAGAAAAAGTGCTCTGAGAACGCCCAATCGAATACCACATTAGTATGAATCAGAGAAAATTTCGTTCCAATTGGATACCTCGATAGGGGTGATAATTTCCTCCCATTCCACATCGTATTCTAACAATATTACTCTCAAGCTAATGCCAATGGCAAAGAATGTCATCGTCGCTGATCCAAAAGACATCTCAAATGAAATAAAAAGTAATGGAAATCCATGATCTTTACATATCATGTGGATAAAATAAAAAAAACGCTCAGTATCACGGTTATTTCAAGATGATGTCGTTGCAAAGGATTCGTACAACTATTCAACCTCCCGCTGCGTCGCTATAGTAGCACAAATATACAATAGTCGTTAAACCTTTGCTTTAGACTATTTAAAGTTAAATTGTAGAATATATTTGTAACAAAACAAATTTAAATGCCCAATCTTAGTTAAGGGTATATTAATTTAAGCAAATATATAAATACCTTAATGGCGAACACTTCATCTGGGGTAGAATATTGTTTATTACTAGAGTTCGCCCAGTGGTAGAAATGTTAACATAATAGTGACCAGGGGTCAGATTCTGTAAGGCGAAAAGTTCAAACGTTTCCGTGCGCACTAACAATTTACTTGGGTAACTTAAAGCAAATTATTCAAGCGCATGAAAACATTTGAACGTTTCGCCTTACAGAATCTAACCCCTTTCAAATACGAAACATATTGGAAAACAAATTATGGACTATGGAGTAATGACCTTATCTAATATATCAATAGGAGAAAGAAAATGGCTATTCGCACGACGTTAGGGACACGGCTTAGGTCGATGGCTATGGATAAACGCGGCAAATAGGGGTAATGTGGCTCGCTTAAAGGGATCTAAACTCCAGTATTTCATTTTCGGGCACGAGCCTGTACGTTTTAAGACCCAACTTATTTCTTAAAATACTATTTTTAATTAAATACGTAGCCGTCGACCTAAGCAGTGTCCCTAACGTCGTGCGAATAGCCACTTCGAAAGAAAATAGTTAAGAACCACTTTCACTGCCTTAAACACATTAATAACATTAAACATTATTAGTCTATAGATAGTTTATAACTATCACAAAAGGGACTATCGTATTGGCCTGTAATGAATGATACCAAAGTATCTTGCTTCCATAAATGCAAAAACAATAACTTCAAAGACTTACCTGTGCTAAAGCCATATTTCTTTAATTACAAATTCTCCTGGTTATGTATAATATTCCGGGATGTGGTAAAATTTACTATTATAACGTAAAATCACAAAATATAAATCAGAGCAAAAATTCTCGCAAACAGTTTGTTAAAAAGTTCGTTGAGAATTAAAAATATATTCCCGCTTTTATCGTAAATTGCATTCGATAACGTAACTGTAAACTGTCTTCGCTAAGTTCATATAAAGAGACTACAGGGTGACACCAATAATTATAGGCATTTACGTTATTAATAAAGGCGAGAGAATGAACAACCCGTAAATATGTAATAGATAAAATGAAAGCAAACCTAAGTTCCGCCGTACAAAATTTTTGCAATCAACTGAAAACGTTTTTAAAGAAAAACTCTGCAAATGAATTTAGATTCTAATTATAAAAAATATTGGATTTTAATGGAAATATGTATAATCTTTATGTGTAAAATTATTCGTAATTTGTTCAAGATATAGGTAAGGGAATCTATGCGGAAAAATGATAGAAAGAATTTGAGAAGACAAATTTATTTATTTTAACACCGTTCTATTTAAAATTAAAAAAGAACTTAATTTTGTGTTTTAGTAAATTATTATAATAAAAGACTAAATTTGATTTAAAAACTGGTATAGTACAGTAGTAAAGTTTTTTTTAATTTTTTAATTGAAAGGTAAACTATATGGTTTAAAATGAATATTTCAAATGCACATTTTTCATATTGCGTATTTTAGACGCATTATTCGTTTTTTCAAGAAGTTTTTAATTTTTTTAATATTTTTAAATTATTCATTGAATTCTATCATGATTTACAAAAACACTGTGATCGCATGAGCTGCGTAGATCATGCAATGAAATAAAAATCGATTTATGTTTACCATACTACAAAATTCACTTGAAATGACAATTTTTTATCGCAAAATGCGTGATTAGAAATGTATTGACATTTTGTATGTTTCTTTGAAAATAACAATATAAGAAAAATAAATTTTCTTCATATGCAAATATCGACGTTGCATAATTTTAATAAAAACATGATTCTAATTCCCACATAATATTACGACATTAAAACTGACAATTTGATGCATACTATGCATACTACAAACTACAGTTCAAGTTGTATATTTTTTTTATTTATGCCATAATTTTTTAACTTTTTCTATAACGAACTAACAAGATATTGTGGACTCCTTACTGCTTGTGTGGTTGCTTAATGATTTTGCTTTTTGCAAATATTTTGACGTTTCAACTGCCCGAAAATTGCCCTGGCGAGACGAATAACGGGAGTATACGAAAATAATTTGAATTTCTCGTAACGATTTGAGTTGAGTAGGTACCTACTTTACCTGTGAAAAGTTATTTATTGGAAAAGTAAGGAATTAAAAAAAAAAGTATTGAATCAATTTATTGACAAATAAAGAAATAAATAAAAACTAAAAAACCATGGCAAGAAAATATGTAAGTATACTTATTACGCAGTCCTAATAACTAATTTCAGTCTCGACTCAAAATTTACGAAAATTGTATCGAAAATATAGCCATATAGCTGTGAACCATTCAAATTTGGAGTCGAAATTAAAAATCTTTATTGATAGGGCCCATTATTTCTTCCGATAATTAAACCTATTATATGTTATATAATAGTATAATATTAGTCAATAAATGGTAGGCAATTTTTGCTTAGGGATGACGTGTAAACTTTGAGGGATTATCGAAGTGGCTATTCGCATTATTAGGTCGACGGCTACGTATTTCACACAACTTAATAATTAAAAATAGTATTTTAAGAAATAAGTTGGGCCTTAAAACGTACAGGCTCGTGCCCGAAAATGAAATACTGAAGTTTAGATCCCTTTAAGCGAGCGATGCGACCCATATTACCCCGTGTACCTAACGTCGTGCTAATAGCATCAAATATAGCCGTAGTGAACTACGAAAATTTAGAGTCGAAACTAAAAATGTTTATTGCTAAGGCCCATTATAAATGATTGTGCGTAATACATAAAAGTTTGCAATTCCCACAACCGATGAAACTATACAAAATCTTTCTTCGAATAATATTTTGTGGCCTTGCAAAAGCAAAATGTCTGTCTACGTGCAGTAGGTATTTAATTTGTTTTATTTATCACATCTTAGCACATCTTATACATAAATATGAGAATACCTAAGAACCAATTTAACTACCTAAAACACAACATATTCTTTTGATTTTTTGTTTGTTGGGGAGATTGTACATAGTACATAGATCATGGTAGATACAGATATAGAATGCTGTATATAATTTAATTACCAAATAGAAAAGTCACTATATTGGTGGAATTTCTACTACTAGGCCAACTCTAATATAACATAATATATAATCGTTATTATATTTACTTATGAACTTTTTTTCAATTTAAAATAAGATGGTAAAAATGCAAGAGAATAGCATCATTTGTGCATTTTTTTTGTATATATAGTAATTATTTTCTTTTTGATTAATATATAGATATCTAGCAACAGCATTTACATTGGCCAAACTTTTGACCATTATAGCCAATTTGAAAAATGCTTACAAATATATAGCACCACTGAAAAACAAGAATTTTCAAAGAAAAATTCAAAAAAATTAAAAGGAGTAATGAACTCGAACATCATATACGAAGAAGTCCTCTTCAAGTGTATTAGAGGTGGAGTATTCACTTCTAAGGGAAATGGCACACGTGAATCAACGTAATTTATTTATAAAAGAAAACGTTTTTTTTTTGATAACATAAAATTTATTTTTTAATTAGTTCCAATAAAACTAACTGCCCTGCTCTTATAAAAATTAGAGCAGATGTTAAAAAAAACAAGCTGATTGTAACGCAAATGGTAACCACGCATAACCACCCCAATATGGAGCTAAAACAGCAGGAACAGCGACAACAACGGCAGCAGCAACTGCAACTGCGACAGCAAAAAGAAGAGCAGCAACAACAAGAACAACATCAACAACAACAACAACAGAAGCAGCAGCGGCAGTTACAACAGGAGCAGGCACAACACCAACAAGTACAAACAGAACACGAACAACTGCAAACAGAACACGAACAACTACAAACAGAACACCAACAACTACAGACAGAACACCAACAACTACAGACAGAACACCAACAACTACAAACAGAACACCAACAACTACAGACAGAACACCAACAACTACAAACACAACACCAACAACTACAAAAACAAAACAACCATACACAAGAACAACACCAACAACTACAAAAACAACACCAACAACTACAAGAACAATACCAAGAACTAAAACATAAACAACCCTTACGCCCGGAAGTTCAAGAAATAAACAACATATATGAATCATCGGGATTAAATGTAACAAAACGGATCAATGCCATCAACCAGTTGATCCAAACTTTCAAGGACGAAGACATGGGTAAGAAAAGTAAACGATCCATATTATGAACCTTAAGTAAAATTAAAATTTTCTTAGAAAATAAGAGTAGGCAAGAGTGCGAGGCACTTCAAAAACACTTCCGCAAAAGATCGTTAAACGATGCCGACATTGCTTTGAACACTTCATTTGAAGCCAGCCTGACGATCCATAATGTCAATACTGTGGATGAAACCACAGAACTAAACGAAATTAAAATTGATACTGCAAATCCTCGTGGGCGTCCGAAAGGCAGTACAGTAACAGCATGCGGTCTGCCAAAATATGTTGCAGAAAAAAAATTTTTAGAAAAGAATTCTTTTCTAAAAACAAAAGAAATTTTGTCGTGGGCAATTCCAGGCGACAAACTGCAGAAAGTTGTCAACGGAAAATACATTGTCCAAGAGTCAGACTTGATTTCGCCGGTTCGAGATTCACTTCTAGACGAATCGGTGGATATCGAATTAATTAAATCATATCTGACCGAAAAAGCATTGGACTCGCTTAAAGAAAAAATTGTTGCAAAAAAAGAAGAGGGTGTATACACATGCGGTACCTGCCATAATGAGTTAAAAACTCCCAGCATCTTATGCGAAAGGTGCCTATTATGGCATGACTTCGCATGTGTAAGGTTGAAACGAACACCTTTGCAAGTTGCATGGTTTTGTCCCAAGTGCAGAAAATAAGTAAGTACTACAGTACTACATTATTAAATAAAATATAACCATTAAAATTCTATTCACAGACAACAACAGACAACAAAAAAAACTAACCAGCCCCGAGGGGGAGAGTGGTAGAATACAGAGGTGTGGTTTAGTACGTAGGCGCGTGGCACTGGAGAAAAATATACTGCGAATCGTGCATTCCAGATAGTACGGACTACTGGTATCTTTTGAAGATTACACACCCTTTGGCCGCATCCATAAAAAAAAAAAAAAAAAATTACTCGAAACATAACAACACATTAGAACATCTTAATACAACGCATTGATATATAAATACTAACCGGACTGGATAGGCCAGCCGTTTTTCCATGTTTATCATTTTTCTTTCATTTCAGCGTATACTTCTTTTCGTTTCAGCATTTTGTTATAATATCATCAAAAATGACTACAATTGATGACAATCTTAAGGCACGGGTAATTTACCATGATACTTATACTTAATACTGGCTACAAATTAATTTTTTCCAATAAACAGGTCGCCGACAGGAACAGTTGTGTACAAGCAAGTACATTTTGTTACGTAACGGCGACTCGACTTGTTGCACTCATCCAATGTAAGTAATAACTCTGTCATTACTGTCAATAAACTAAACTTTATACTTTTAACGCATTATTTCATTTGAAAGCTCTCTGGCTCTTTCAAATCGAATTCACCATCATATTCGCAGAACTGTCTTTTCTAAACTGTTTCTCCTACTTTCAGCTGATTTTGAATTATAAGAATTACAAAATGCGCTTACGGGAGCGTAAACAACCGACCAACGATCCAAATTTATCGCATTCTGATATAGACGATGATGAGGATGACTACGATCTTGACGATCCTTCATCAAAGATGATTCCGACGATGAATTCATTCCAAATAGCAGGACTTGTACAGAAATCTTTGGAAAAGACTACATTGAAGAGATTTTTCTAAACTCACTTTCATGCGGAGGTCCTGCGCATCCGGTTTCATTGAAAAATGTGCTTACAACTAGTATTACAGTAATAATTTTATTTTTATTTGCTTACAAAAATGTTTGATTTCTCATAACAAAATGCAATTTCAATATATCAACCTATTTTCGCTTCTTTCTTAAAATCTAGAATATTATTTGTGAATCTGATACGTATGTCTGCGAAAAATTTACCTATTTATCTTATATCATAACATATATGACGTATATTTTTGTTAATATGGATTCACGTAAAGAACAAATTTACAACAAAACAAAATTAAATGCGTTTCTTGTCGAGAAGTCGAGTTAAAAACGGAATCAAGAGGCGGTAGTATCTCCTCTGCTTTAGGATGATCCTCTGTAAAATAAAAAAAAAAGTATCGCCTCAAAAACTAACGCATAATGAATGAACACAAAAAATGCCACGCATTAAAGGAAATGTTGTTAGCAGGAAGGAAGCTTAATCTAATCTAAATTGCCCGACAGAATCAACAGAGATTAAGCAACATTTGGGCTCTTCGGTGTCTGGCAGCTTGGCAAAGAAACCAACACGCTCATCAGTTACAGCCTCAATAGTTGATGGATTCCATTTGGCGATGAGAAGCGCACGGACACCCTCCTTGAAGTCGCTGTTTTCCAAGTGGCGCACTACCATGCGGTGTCCCATCATAAGGCACTGTGTTAAGGACAGAACTGCACCGTGCTCCAGTTGACGATGGGTAACATTTCCTTAAGATCTGCAAGAGAAAAGAAACACGACTTATTCATACATCAAGAGTATTCAACGCTTATTCACTACCATCTCGTGCGTGATTACGCAAAATCTCCTCTATGGAAGCGGCAGCGAAACACATCGGGAAATAGCCCTATTGCAGTTTCGGGCATGGCGAAGAGTGTACGCGATACTTTCCATGAAGGCAATATAGGGAATCTTATGTCGTTTTCCATTCTGAAATCCAATGGAACAGCAAAACTGCTTCTGAAAGTATTCACAAAAGTATTGGTAAGTATTGTGAGTGCTTCTTGAGTGGATTCTGACGTCAAATCCAGAAGCGAAATTCTCCTCAGAATCACCAGAAGAGTACCTTTTATGCCAATGAAACGGTTGCAGAAGTGAATGTTTTGGTTCCGGACTCTCCCGGACGCGTATTTTTGCCCAATGGAAAAGACATTATTTTGTTATTTTGTTTACCATTCTAAAATGTCAAAATTTTAATTTTGTTCCATTTCGCCAAAATGTTCACTTGTTCCACTGAAAACATCCAGTACCATCGTATCAGGATGGGTTGACACGAAACGTTGAGAAAACATTTGCAAGTGTAAATGGAGACCTGAGAGTCAGAATATTTTGTATTAGCCATGTTTTTTTGAGCTTCGATCTCAGCAAAGCAAAGTAAAGTAGGATTTTCATCATGAAATTACAACAACTACGCTACAGTTGTAGTTGTTGTAATCGCGTGCTGATAATTCTAATTTACTTTGCTTTGCTGAGATCGAAGCTCGAAAAAACAAGCCTATTGCCACTTTTATAGACGATTGGGAAATAGTAAATTTAATCAATACATGCCGGAACAAATACGATTTTTTCGCCTCGTGATCAAAACAGCCAACACAAAAAACTGAATTTCAAAGTAAAAAAAAAATATGGAAACTCATTCACCTACTTCTAAAGCATTTTTGGTAAAGTAAAAAAAAATATGGAAACCCATTCACTTACTTCTAAAGCATTTGTGGTAATTTAAAGTAAAAACAATCCATACATGTTATTAAACACAGTTTTATTTAATAATCAAGCAATGTTCAAGTGAGTACTGAATGCAACCATTTTTCGCATTGTCAGAAGTGACATTTCGTTACGTAGTCGTGTCTCGAAGCCGTCGACACATCTTACGTAGCCGTGCCCCGAAGCCGTGTCTCGAACGTCGGGCGAATAGCCACTTCGTTGCAGTAATGGGATCAGTGCCAACAACAAAGCTCAAAGGGCACCGATTGGTCTGTAATAACGAGAACATTAACTTGTTTTCCAATTGGCTTTCAAATCAACTCACTTGTAAGTCCCAGAGTTGAACCGTTCCCTTTAGAGTCCCGGCAAGCAGCCGCTGGTCTTGGTGGAAGGCCAACGAATTGATTGCGTCCATATCCGGGTGACGGAGGACGAAAACCGGGTCTGGCGGAAGCACGGACATGGCAATGGTTCGAAATTATAAATTTCGGGAGTTAAATTGAAGATTATTGGGCAAAACTTAATCTGAATTTTTCATGAGGGCGAAATTGCGACGCGAATTTATGGCACCGGAGTTGAAAACTGACTTTTTCGAGGTTATTTGTCAAAGGCTCAGCTGTTACATGTTGACGCAGAGAGAATTGCTCAATCGCAAGTAGATGGCGCTCGATAATGGTGAATGTACTGACTACCAGTGTGAAAAATTCCACATAGAGGGCTAGTGATGCTAGTGGGCAGAGGTTTGTGCATTTGGGTGAGAAAAAGGCGGTTGCATTTCAAATGTTGGGACCTGAGTATGACGTGTGCCGTTCGTTATTAGAAATAAAACCTTGTGCGTCGTAAAATACTGGACAAAGGGACTTTATTTTTAAAGTTTTATCAATTTCAATTTGCACACAATAAAAACACCAGAGGTGTCGAGTCTGTTTCCATTGTACGCAACAGCCCCAACTTCGAACTTTCCGTGTGTCACATGTTTTAAAAGTGCATGCCCCCCATAGATAATTAAAAGCGACACTCTAACTGGACTATCCAAAGTTTAAATTCCCATCATCTTCGGGTTGCAGACTGGAATTGTTATTCTGGTTTGCGATCCATCTTTTTTCAACCATTCTCCGGTGTGCATTTCAACTATTATTGGATTGCCAAGAATTAAACATTCCTATTAGCATTGTTAATATCCATCATAGTTCCGGCTAATGAATGCTTCCATTGTCACAAGCGGTGCCTTCTACCCCCACAATCACCTGGGCACGTCGAGAACATTGGCACAGCTCTATATGGTTATCGCCTCGGACATCGACTGAAGATTCATTTGGAGTGCCATGTCCATGTCCAGCGTGCTTGCTTCTGTTTGTGCACCTCCTCAACAGTTAGCAAATAAAGTTGGTGTTGTTTGTGTGCGATGTGGCTATGGAGCGTGTAGGTCGATTGAATGGGGTACGAATAAAAATTAATGAAATTGCCACGTATGGAGTTGAATAGCAATGCGCCGTTCTGCTTTAGCCACCGATGCAGAGGTGGAGGATATGTGGCATGGAATCTCAAAAGAACGATAACGACAAAGAAACAAAATAAACGAAAGCAAAGATGAAATTTCTTTATTATCAGTTGGGTAGCGCCCCGGGATATATCTACTTATAGGAGAGTGGCGATTTTGTTGGCATCCTTCTGGCTTTTTTGTGTGTTTGTAAGATGCAGTGGTGTACCTGGGCTTATTGTTACTTGCAACTTCAGTCACAGGGCTAGGGTTTATGTTTCGGTGTAGAAAAAAAGAAGAAATATGCTAGATCTGGCGAGAATTGGGGTGCTTGAGCACTAGAAATGGTTGATAGGGTTGATTTCGTATTCGGAAACATGTCCGTTGGGTATAACTCAAGTGAGCGCTTTGCGCTAGGACTGTGTGATTATGTTGAATGTGTCTCATTCCTTAAACGACTGTTGTCTTTGCGGTTGTGTATTGATTAGACAAGTTGAATTTATTTTTTTTTATGCTAAAGTTTGCTTAAACTTTACATTGAAATGAACAGAAAATATCCAGAAAACACGCGGCACTCCAAATTTCGCAGGACATTCATCTGTATCTCATACATCAGATAATTTTTTTCGAAACAGGATTCGGGGAATTCACTGCTCGACATCAGTACGCATTTTGACGTTTAATGTATTAATTTTTCACAACAAGATTTTTCAGTTTAATTGCGCGCACATAAACGAGAATGACCTTTCGAGTTGGAAACGGGTCTGTGATATTTCACTCTCACACTATACGCTTTATTCGATTTTCACCAGTTTGACATTTTTCACATTTTGTGTTGATGTTTTCATTTTCAGTTTTTATCACATCACAGCGTCCCGTTCAAAGACCGGGACAAATAAGGATTCCAAAAAAATTTAATAAGCTACACTCTTTTGTTTGTTTAAAGTTGAAATCACCTTCTCCCTCCTGGTGTTACCGTTGATGGATTAAACTGCATGCAGAGTGTAAACCTACTACACATGCAAGGTCAATGCCGAATGGAGAAAATCGTCGATATGTAACAAATGCACTGCAAGGATGGTATTGGTTGGAGCAATATTAGGCCCGTTGGCGTACTTCTTTGAAGAGTTCGTGGTTGCTCTAAAATGCTTGCATTAGGGAGTTTTCCTTTCCAGATCTGAAATTGTTTCTTTTTCCACTCAGGGAATGATTTAAGCCTTTTCTGTGAGCTAAAAATAAAGTGATTGAGTAAATGCAGCATATTCTGACAGCTGCTGATTGCTGTTCTGATCTGGAATGCGAATTCTGGATCAGAAAAAAATTGCTTATATTACACAAAATAGGTCTGTTCCTTTACTTTTAAATCTTACGAATTTTTACTCAATGTTGTTCCTTAACTCAAAAAATTCGTAAAAGCGAGCTGCATCAAGAGAGAGAATCTTACGAATTTTTACTCAACATATTTCTTTGTGTAAGAAAAAGAAAAAGCTGTCCACCTTACAATTAACAGATGATTTGAAATTTGTTGTCCTATTTGACATATGAGTGCATTTGTTTTGATTTCTTGTGTATTAAAATGATATCTAACAGGCGGAAAAATAAAATTGAATGTTCTCCTTAGATTCTTTTAGAAAGTGGGGATGAAATTCTTCCTCGCTGTAAAGAGTAAGGAAGGACAGTCTCCTCCACGTAAATTTTAATGCCGTGCCGTTTTTTCCTCTTCTCGAATGCTTGTAGTTCAACCAGTACAAATTCTTCCATATATGTACTCGGATTCATGAAGAAGAAGTTTAATTGCGAATCACTTTCATCGCTAAGATGAATCAACTAATTTCGTTTGCAAATTAGCAAATTCTTCGAGTTTATCAGATATTTTAACGACTTTTCGTACCACTTTTTTTAATTTTTGAATTATATATCTGTCGTTTTTCATAGATTACTACAAAAGCGTTCCCTATCTTTTTCGTAAGTCTCTCTCCTCTCTGTGAGAGAATTTATACCCACCACTGTCATTTCGACAGTCTTTTCCATTCTACAAAAGTAAAGGAACAGGCCTAATGTATAGCAGACTAAAAAATGTACAACAAATCATATTCTGACAACTAGTGCCAAAATTTGCTTCAAAAATAAATCAAATTGTTCAAAAGACGCTCTGTTTTGTCTATCTTCTTATATTAGGCGTGTTTTTTTGAGCTTCGATCACAGCAAAGCAAAGTAAAGTAGGATTTTCAGCACGCGATTACAACAACTACAACTGAGTATCGTAGTGTCAAGTAGAGCGTAGTTGTTGTAATTGCGTGATGAAAATCCTACTTTACTTTGCTTTGCTGAGATCGAAGCTCAAAAAAACACTGCTATTGCCTATTATATCTTGTAATACCTCACATACCTCTTGTAGGCGCAGTGGCTTAGTGGTTAGTGTGTTGGACTACGAAGCGAGGGGTCCCAGGTTCGAATCCCGAAAAAACCCAAAATTCCAACTTTACGGTTTTTTTTCCGCTGCGCCACCTCTCGCGAACGTCTGACAAACATCAGAGAGTATAACTGTCATGAAGGAGGTTCTCAATTAGCCGTTTGGACTCGGCATAAAATTGTAGATCCCAAACATGAAAAACTCACACAAACGAATGGTTTTGAGAAGCTAGGCCTAGGGTCCCTACAGACCTGTTGCGCCAACTATTTATTATTATTACCTCACTCACTTTGTATAAACTGTGTCTATTTCAAAATTTGAAGTGCTGATTGACAAGCTCCCACACAAAATTGTCTAGTTAACACTAAATGGAGTGTCATCATGTGATTGCTAGGGAGTAATCTGAATTTGAAATCATATGTCATGCCGAGAAATAATAAAATTGCCCCATTTGACTCAATTTAAATGACACTTTCTCAAGTCCACCTAATCCTATTGTGTTTGGCCCTTAATCCAAGCTGTGGTTTAGTCCGCATGGATGACAGTTCTTTTGTTCATTTGCAAACTGCAGCAAAAACTAGACCTTAGCCAAATCTGGTCAAACCTCGTTCCTGAACACAAAAGTGTCGTAGAAGAGAGCCACAAAAAGAGAGAAAAACGCTTTAAAGTTTGATTAGCTTAGTTTTGCCGACCGATGGCACTAATTGCTCTCATTTATTTTTTGTGTTTGTTTTGCAATAAAATCAATAAAATGTATACAACAAGAAACGGAAGCTACACCTTACATTTATTCAAAGGAAACAAGGACTTTGCTTATATGTAAATCTTCCCGTCTGAGGAAAATGCACGTTTTGCAAAAATGTATGATTCATTTTTGTGAATTTTTTTCATACCTGTAGGAGAATTCTTTTGCACTGGAACAGGAAGAACCTATTGTTTGTACAAAATTATAATTAAGTACTTGTTCATGATTACGGTAATTCCTTTAAAAAAATTCCATAATAGAGAAACTATTGTCAAATCTGTTAAGATCAAAAGTTGATCACATTTTTATGATTTCTTATTCTTTCGTATATTGATATACACACAGGCACACAACTGACGTCTATAAAATAGGTGCTGTCAGTTTAATATATGACAACCTTTGACAGAGGTCTTTGAAGAATTAAATTTCAATACGTTTGTGTGTTGAATAAGAATTGTTGTAGCCACAGTCAGTGGGCACATTCAAGAATCTAGTTATCTTAAGTCGACTAGATTGGTCGGGATGAGATGTAACCGGAACGTAAAAACTAGATTGGTCGGGAACGTCCCTTTTTCTACATCAGCTACATATGAGAACTGTCAACTTAGTACTCAGTCACGAATTTCTCGACTAGATTCGTCGGCTACCCTTCCATAAACGTCAACTTAGACATCTGCTCTCACGACCGATTTCCCCCAATCAGAGCCGAGTTTCATCTAGTGAGAGAGCTGTCAGACTTACTAAACTAGATACTTGAACGTCCCCAGTATGACTGCGATTGCTGAATCTTTAATGCAATCCTCTTGCCTTTATATTTATCGAAATCCGCCATTTTGTTTTCTCTCTCAAGTTTTCATTTCATGAACGTCATTTGCAACCCGTGTGAAGTGTGGTACAACAAGAGTCAGACAGTTTGTTTTAACACATTACTAAGATGCGAATATACCTATACACTGTAAAGGTTCAACCGTAACTGGATTGTGTTAGGTTAAGCTTGTGTCAAATGTGGAAGGAAATGCACGTCTAATCTAAAAAAAACTTTAAATTTTACACTTAAGCATGGTCATGCTCAAGCCATACACTATTATTCGCATATTGGCTTAGCTTAAAAGACTTAAAATGAATAACTCAAATGCAGTCCCATTGTGGTTCCCTCTTTAGTGTCAGATTGTATGTATGTATGTAAAGTATGCCACGTCGACAATGACAAAAAAGTTGCATGGCAAAAATAGTAATAGTGCCCCACCTTCAAAGTAAATGAAGGTGCATTTATCCTCCCGTGCATTTATATGAAGTCGACTGTCAAATGCTTGCACTTTTGATGTCGTCTTGCTGAGAAAAACTAATGTTATCATTTGCCAAGCTGTCAAATGTTTTTTTAACAGTTAAATAAAACAACTCTATTTTTATATTCAAGGATGAAATAAGACGACATAGGCCATTTATGTTTCCATCCAAATACAATTTGGTCAACTGTGTCACTAAACTGTCAACTGTCAGTCGAAAATAAATCAGTTCAATCAACACTTGTATCACAACTCTTATTCTCCCTATAGCGAGAGCATGAATATTTTTCTTCAAAATTCCGAAACGTTTAGCAAGACAATGAACTTGATGATAGCAGTCAAAGTTTGATCAACCCCAAAGTTTGAATCTTCGACGTATTCAAATGAAAAAAAAAAAAAAACAGAAAGCCAGCTACAGTTGGTGTCTAGCATTCGAAGATGCCGCCGCCGCCGGTTCGTTTAACTTGCAAAAAAAAAAACATTACTTTGTGTTGTAAAAGAACGAAAGCATTAACAAAAAACAACTGGCCCTTTGTAGTCCTTTAATTATTATCCCGGGTCAGAAACTCGAAAATTCAGACATTCGAAAAGTAAATTAGTTTGCCATTGAATGGAGCAGCACATAAAGGATGCTTTCTTATGACTCTGCACGAAGAACTCAAAAGTTCATCATCACGATACTTAATTATCCCTTTTCGGTTTGCTCTTGGTCTTGCCCTTTCCTTTGTTTCGTTTGTATTTGTTTGGCTCTCTAAGTAAAAAGGATGCCACCAATAAATTATTCTTCGCTGATATCAGAGTACAGAGAAAAAAAGCACAACAAGAAAAACAGTCAAAGAGTGAGAGACAGAGAGCATCTTAAAGTAAATTTGAATAAAACACGCACTGATTTTGCATTTTAATTTTTTGTAAACATTAAATGAAATAAATAAAACATGAAATTCGATTGTTCTATTAATTTTACATTATCCTTATAAGTCTGTGCTTGCACCCAGACGGTAGATCCGCCATCTCTTTTATTTACTTGGATTGATATCTTATACCGAGTATACCTAACGAGGGAACGATTTAGCACTTCTCCTTTCGCGGAGTTAAATCTTTTTTGATGTGCCTGGCTGTAGCCGCCTTAAAAACTGAAATACGGATTTTCTGAATCTCTTTGGATCCTTAATGAGGTGAATTCATTCTTAAGTGGGCTTATTTACTGGTTTAAGTTGGGTATACGAATCAATTCATGGAATAAATGGGTTTTTTTTTTGAGATGTTGAGATATGGTACTATCATGCTCTTTAAATAGATTTGTTTTGGTGTATACCTTTAGGACTGTGGGTTCAGTGTCAGTCGTTAGTGGGCTTTACTTTTGAGCTGGAAACAAATTTTTCGAAGTTTGTAATATAAATTTTTATTGCCTCTCAATTCAGCCAGAATGGAGTCGATTTTGCTGTGTCGCGTTGGGCTGTCATACTTAAATTCACACGAAACTATACTCCAAAGTTACAATTTGTTTAACTCGCGCGAATGTGAAAGCGAAAGGTGAACGTGATTCAATGTTCTCCCGCTTATGGGTTTGCATGGTTTCTATTTTGACAGAGCGACGCGACAAATCCCGACGAACTCCGTTTCGGTTCCTCTGGTACCAATCTGTAGAATCCGTCATTACGTCGCCGTTTTATCTACACTTTCAACTGACAGATGAATAAAATAGAAGCTCACTTTCGAATTTTGTTGTCCCTTAAATCCATTGGCAATTTTAACAAATCGATATAAAGCAAATTTGTTGGTGGAATCACTGAAACACTAATGACAGTTCAATTCACAAAACGTTCTGTCAGCGAAATTGGGTGCTTCTAAGTCTAGGCAAAAGTTGACTAATTCAGGCTGTTAACGTCAGTTTTACTATGTCAGACATACCATCAACTGAAAAAAACTTTTACTAACTGAGGCCAGAGAAACTCAGGCACACCACTCTAGACAGGTGTCAGACTTCGTAAAGTAGAGTTTTGAATGGCGAATTTACCTACTATATACTTACTTTATACTTACTTACTATATACTTACTTTTTGTATATTTGATAATATGGGTATTACCAACCACAGCTATTGTAGTGGGAGTTGCGGCGAAAGCCGCTGGAGGAGTCGCCTTCGATTCGTCAAAATTCACGCGAAAGAACAAAATGAATGACATGGAAATTTACGGGGATGAACCTGGTAGTGAAGAAAGGTATATTTTTTTACCAAATTTTTGATCTTGGAATGGACAATAATTTGCTCGTTGGTTAACATATAAAATTATTGTTTATTTTCTGAATAAGTTTGGCGATTGCGATGAATTAAACTGTAAATGTTAAGCCCTTTGGTTTTCCGAGACATTCTTACGTATTGAGTGAGCAGTCTTATGCCTTAACAATTTTACAAATATGCATGTTTGTAACGACGTTCATCGAGGAGAACGCATTCGCCCACTGGTTTGCTGGCTTGCTGGGAGTGTACGAGGCTACCAACGCGTGGATCAACTAATTGCCAACAGATTTGCTAACTCAATTGATCAATTGTGTATAGGGGTGAGCTTATCACGGGCGTTTAGCTGTGAATTGTGAAATACTCCTTCCTATTTCAAACAACACACACCATAAATGAGAACAGTGATGTTTAAACAGGACCTCTCTCAACAAGCAATTTTAAAATAAAATTCACAATCTGATGCAAGTTTGTCCTTGTGGACTATATTTACAAGAGGCAATTTCTTCCCACAAAAATTCCCCAACTGTTGACAAACTTCTAGCCAAAGCCAGTAATACTCGCTCGCAGATTTCCATTTAAGATTTATCCTACTCCCACATAAGAACACCAAACTCCCAACAACGTGTGATTAAAAATAAAAAGCCACATTACATCACATACAAGTAATTGAATTACATACGGATTCACCTAAACATGGCCTCGTTCATAGCAGCTCCTTCGGTCTAAACCTGCAAATGCCGAGTGAAACGCCAACATGTTGTAATTAACCTTATCACCATACACCACAACGAACCAATTTAAAACTCGCTTCAGTATACAACTTTACTTATTATTATAAAAACTAATTAAAAACTGTTTCTGCCCGTCATATTGCTGGTTCGTCGTCGTCGTCATCGTTGTCGGATAGAGTACTTGTAAGCCGACCAACTTGTGGTGTGTGTTGTGTTCGTTGGACTCTGGTTAAACCCCGTGGATAAAAAATGTTTATATCGTCATCTTGTACCGCTAATTTGTTTCTTTTTTCTTCACAATGTTGACAGGAGATTTAAGGTCAGATGGTGGGCGCCTTCAGCCCACGGTAAAGGTAAAATGGATAATGTTTGCTAGGATGAAGATAACATCTGAGAAAGAGGAAACATCACCAAAGGCGTAAAGGTCTTTTGTTAGGTACATAATCAAGTTTTAGTGGCCTATACACTTAACTGGATTGGAGGAGTTTTTTTTTAAATTTCTTAGACTGGGAAAAATTGAACTAGATGCCAATTAGGTTGTTACCAGGTTGTTTTACTTATAAATCCCGACAAAGATGTACAATTGTAAATATAATACAAGTGGAACAATTAGTCTTGCGTATTACTATTGCAAAATGGCCTTTTTCATAGTAAAGCTGTCATTCGTTGCTTTAAAAGCAAACTGACATAAGTCGAAATCCAAAGTTTATCAGAAAAGTCATTGAAATTATTTGCGGTATAGGAAAATCAAATTTTATTGGGAATTTAAATGAATTTTGTTTCAAAAATATTTTTTTTTTTTGCAAAAAGACGACCAACATTTTGTAACACTCTTTTACAAAGGTAAGAAAAAGTGTATAGTTTTGGTTCGATAAAAATAAGGAAGTGTCACTTTTCCAAAAAAAAAATATTTGTCATAATGATTAAAATACCTACCGGTTTCACTCTGGATGGTCCGACATTTCTGGATTTTGTCGTTCTACCGAAAAAGAACACATACACTCACCTCGACGCGCAATTGAAATTATTATAACATTTTGCTTCATGAACAACGCAGAGATGTTAGCCGATATGCGAATTGACACTTTGCACTTACTATGTTTTGTTTAAATATAAATATGAAGATTTGCCACAAAAATAATATTTATTTTTTGACCACTATACTTATGGTGACCATTTTTAACTTTCTCGATTACGTAGTTAGAGAAAGATATTGTATTCGTACAAAATTTAGAACTCGATATGTTATCAATTCTGACATTACGATGATAGAGGAACTCAAAAAGTGGGTCGCAAAATTCTGTCCGTCTGTCTGTATGTCCCGAGGCCTACAGCCTAAACGGCTGCCCGGATTTCGTTCAAACTTAGGATTTGGAATTTGGACCAAACAGTTCGGGGCCGTACTTCCCATATAAAATGTTCATATCAGTTTGATTTATTCGAAAACGGCTCTAATGATTTCAACCAAAATTAATATTTAAGCTTTAGTAGGTGAGGTTAACATGACTGCATACTCAGTTTTCCACTGAAAAATCTAATAACGGTACTTTTGAAATTTGGTCATATCTCGAAAACGGTCCATACGATTGTAAGAAAAGTTCATTTCTATGGTAATATGGTAATTTCTAACAGAATGGCAAACTCTGTTTTTGACTAAAATGCAAACTTAGAGTAAAATTTATGTTTTCAAAATTAATGCGTTCTTAATTTTCAATTCGAATCACTGAACAAAATGTAAAAACTGTTCATATCTCGAAAACCCCATTTTCAAGATAATAAAAGATTTAAAAATAGTAAACATATTAGTTATGTACGGTTACTTTTCAAAAAATCTTCATTTTTTTTTCTAGTAATAATTTGATCGCCGACTATTTCTTATGGTAGAAAATGGTCTTTTGGGAAGAAAGACGACATTTTAGAAAAAAGGCGACTATGTATTGTTTTCTTTTAGTAAAAACTGAGAGAGGACATAGTAGCGAAAAAGAGGACTGTCCTCTCAAAAAGGACAATTGGTCACCGTAACTATACTAGTACTACTAAAATTTTTAAATCATTACAAGGATTGGATCGCTATAGCCTACGCAATTCTCTGAATGAGAGTGATTACTAGTTAATTTCGATGTAACAATGGACGTATTAATTTGCTGTGTGAATCGAAAGACAGTAGCCATCACTACAATGGGTGTTTGCAGACACTTTGTGTATAGAAATTTTGCAATCTATTAAAGCATCCAATCCAGCGAGATTTGTTTTGCTGAGCTGAAAGCATGATACAGCCTGTGAGATTCTGCCGTCTAATAAAATGTAACAGTAGGTTCCCAGCCATTGAAGAAGAGAAGAGCCGGCCAATCAAAGAAACTAAATTCGAAGAGTTAAAGGGTTCGCGGAAAGCGAAAAGACCACTCCTAAAATTGGTCCCTAACCTTTTCAACAACTTTAAAAACGACAACAAAAGTTGAAAGTTCATGTCTCACGAGACTGTTAGTTTGGCATTGAAATGTTTCTTTGATTTTCAAGCGAGAATATAAATCTTGACCGACAAAAAATCGTCAACAGTTTTGACTTAACCAAAAGAACAATTTCAATCATTAATAGATAGAAAATACTCATGAATATAGGCAAATTGGCCTTTCCTGCAATGAATTGAGCATTTTTTCCTGCGAAGGAACGTCGCATATAAGGAAATGCGTTTAACTTTTCTATTAAAATCCTTCTCCTTTGTGTCGTACTGAGTAAATTTTGAAATGCTGCTTTGGGAATGTTTTGTGGACTGCAACCACGGTTTAAATTCACTGCAACTGTGCACTCGGAAGCTTAACTTTTAGTTGTCTTCTGACATACCCTTCAAGGAGTTTAATTGAAAGCGATCGTACATTTTTCCAATTGGTTCTTGCAACTCATCACTTGAGAGCCTGTAAAGGCGACACGGCGGCGGCAGCTGCAATTTCGTTATAAATAAATATAAAAAACCACCCATCATCTGTTGCAGCCCTTAATTTCTGTGCAGAAACAGCTTTAGCTTACAATTTTCTAATTTCTATCCATTTCCATACCTTTCAATTGTAGAAAGTCGTGGTAATACTTATCTACAATCCAGCGGGGAACAATTTTGCATCAAAGTGAAAAGTAAAGAGTCCGGGACTCGTTTTGTAGCTCCCTCTGGTGATAGTTAAGGAGTAGTTAAAAGATCAGCTTCAATCCTTTCGTCGGAGTTTGTAAGTCATGCCCTTTGGGTAGCCAAACCATCAATTCTTGTTCTAATCGACTTTTTCGTACGCCATCTTTCTTACTCTATTGCTTTTTATCCATTTAGACTATACAGCACGATGGTACTGGTCCTCACCGACTCTGTTCAAAAAAAATCTCTGCCCTTTTCTGTTTAAATATATTGCGAGCATCACCATGAGGCATAAACTTTGTCAAATAAGCTAGCTTTCCAAAACGTCATCTGCATCTCCTTGTTTATACACTTGTTTGACAATTTTTGAACTAAAAAGTCATAAAAGACTTACCAACATACTGACCACCAAGCCACTGATGCGCCTACCTGTTGGGTTTTTCTTTATTTCTGTTTCTTGCAGATGGGTAGTAGTAGATTTTGTAGGTCTTCTTGCCGTTTCCCAAATTCTATTCAACTTCAATTTTAAATTACTTTTAAAATGCCTGCTCCATTTAGACAGAAACCACCCTGTAGGCCCAACTCGGACTGACCACTGGAAAGTGTGTGTAACTTTTTTAATTGTTTTTGAATTATGTGTGTACCTTCTTTTCGACCGCTCTTACATAGCAAACCCTTAGGCCGAACGCACATTGGACGCGTTTTCGTACGAGTACAATCCGAACTTGTTTGGAATTTCAAACACTTTAAACCAAAGAAGACTTCACGAAAGCGATATCACCGGGACACTGCCCATTTGACCGAGGACATCGTATCCTAAGTTTACTTGCGACTTTGATCCAATATGCGGGCGGCCTTACACGGAAAACCGACAAAAAATAATAATAATAATCCCAGGAATCATCCCTGAAAATGTATTCTCTATTAAACACCCTAAATACACAGATCCCGCACTGCTCCAAACCCATTGACTTCTCTTTGTACCCTTGAAAAAGTATCCCAAGGACTATGCTAGTACATGCCGAAAAGTTTGTGTTAAATTCCGATTAATGATGATTATTACTAATAATAATCTTATCTCCGGACCCGTACTGAAAAAGATAACCAACCTTAAAAACATATACCACTTTCAAGTCGCTCACTTAATATGGTTAATATTAATGTGGGTAATATTCATAAGGCCAGAGCCACCCTAACATGTTACAACAATTTCCCAGCTTTATGGCCGATTTTCACCTCGCAAATATCCCAACGAAATTCACACACCGACACCGACAGCATAAATCCTTCGCGCCACCTCGCCAGACAATACGACAAGTGTCAATCGATTGGGTGTACTCTCTGCTCGTATATATTCCGGCAAAATTCTAGTGGAAACTTTTTAATTATCCACTATAAAGCAGCGCCCACCGGCCGCCACCGAAGGAGTGCCGAATAAATTTAAATGGCAAACACTTTAATTTAAAACTCAATTTTCACCAGAGCTCACAATGGAGAGGTGCTCTTACATTTTCACGGCAATTTTAACGGGCATGCGGGAATTGCCCACTTTTGCGCTATCTTCAAACTGAAGGATGTGCGGTAAACAGAAATAAAAACAACCAAACCAGTGGAAGGAAAGGAAAGAAAGAAAAAAAAAAAGCAAAGTGAATCCCAGCACGCAATGGGGCAGCTCATCAACAGGTTTTTTGCGGATGTTCTGACCGTGTCGGGAAGGAAAACTACCTGAAGTCCTAAAGCGGGCACTGCACAGAAGGCTGTTGTATATATTGTGTAGTGGTCATTCAATGGATTGTCCTGGGCCAAAGTGTTGCGGAAAACTATTGAATATTGTGTGTCTTGTGCGGTTATAGTCGCGCGGTTTAGTGTCGGCAAATGAGCATTTAAGTACTTCTTGGAATCGGTAGAGGGAGAGTAAGGTTCGGATTTAATGGCTTCGATGCATATTTAAGTGCTTGAATGGGCGGGGGGTCATGATAGGGTGTGTGCTTTTAAAATGCTGTTTGATTAGTATCGCAGATAAGTCGCAAGATAAAGTGGTCAACAGGTTGAAGGATGTATCGAGAGGAGAATAAAAAAAAAAGGAAAAGGACTTCGTAGAAATGACTATTAGAAGGGTAGTCTGCGCAAAATAACTTTTTAAGTTGACTTTGCCATTATGCACAGACGCTTGCCAACAAAGAAGATAACAACTTGCGGGATCACTTCCATAGAGAGGTCTTCCATAAATTCGCTATCCAAGTACGATACTAAGTGGACTACTGAGCGAGGGGTCCCACTCGATCCCCGAGATAACTTAAATAGCATCGTAGGTTTTTTCCACTGCGCCACTTCTCTTGAATGTCGGACAAAATCCGAAAATATAACTGCCACGCTTCACACAGAAAAATAAATTGTAATGCCAACAATTTTCGTTGGTTAAAGTTAACCCAAATATCAACATTTTTCATTTAAGAATGAAATTGTTAGCAGTGATGTAATAAAATACTTATAGAGAGTATATTATTCTTACGCTAAATACCTGATTCCTGAAAACTTAAAAACGAGTTATTGTTAACAAAAACAAGTAAAAGTGTTATCACCGGCCTGGTCGATGCTTTGATACCCTCCACTGCATACAAGTCATGCAAAGTTTTAGGCATGTGAGGTAGTACGTAATTACATTGAACAACAGACAGAGAGACACATGGGTCTAATATTGGTTTTCTATGGGAGGTACTAGAACCACTTAACCGCCATAGCCCATTTTTAATACCAACCTAACGACAATAAAAATAAGTCCTTTCACCAAACTTGATTCGCCTATGTCAGTTCCTTTGGACGCTATCGTGCTTTCAACAGACAGAGAGACACATGGGCCTAATATTGATTTTGTATGGGAGGTACCAGAACTACTTGACCGACGTAGCCCATTTTCAATACCAACCTGACAACGATAAAAAGAAGTGCTTTTACCATATGCCAATTCAAACAGAACGAGTGTTTGTGAGAAGCTAGGCCGAAATAGACTTGTTGCACCAATTATTCATTTATTTTAATTTTACTGATCGAGGTTCAAACCCTCTAAGGGCACAAATTGCTTTCCGTCAATGGTTCTGCAAATCGTTGGAGTCGGAGGGTGGGTGCGTTCTGCATCGAAAGTGGACTTACCATTGAAAGATACCGACTAAGGAGAGGCACATGTCTCTTCGCTGACTGGAAAATACTTTGAGCTTGTTAAATAAATATCAACTACATACATACAAAGCAAATTGGCTGAAAACCTGTGGACCTGAGATTTTGCAAAGATAGATAATCTCCCAACACCCAGTATCGATCGATAAATCTTTTTCCGTTCACCCTAATCCACTCAATTTCGGAACGCAAATACCACCATACATTTTATTACGCGCAAGAAAAATTGCCACCAACCTACTTGCTATTCATCAAGCGTGGTTCTCCAAAATTTGATAAAAGCCCACGCTTACATCACGCAACACGAGTAAACATCCTACATAATTGACAGCATGTAGCTTCCCCATGTTTTGCTTGGAAAAACAAGAACACCATCAGCCTTGCACCTTTCCGTACAAGTAATCCCTGTGAATATACCCACGACTGGTCATCACACTTTGAGATGGAGATGTAAATTTCGACGGCCTCTGATGAAAGGATTTTCGTAAGAATTACCTGGAAATTAAATTTGAACGCATTTTGTTAGGTTTTGATTTTGTCCCTAAGTGGAAAAAAATCGCACAAAGCAGCCTATGATTTATGGCGGCAATTTCCGGTAAACGCTGCAAGACAAAGGCTTCGCGCGGAAATTGTCCCTCTGAAATCGAGCGTCGCAACCCTTTTCTTTTGGTTTATTCATTCGTACGCAAACATCTAAAGAGACCCATCATGTTTATCACTCCGAATCGGTGGCGGCTGGTGGACCTTCTCTACACATCCACTAAGGATTGATAAATTCGTTCGTGCCTTCATCAGTGGGGTGGAAGAACGGCGATGGAAAATTACATTTAGACTTGGAAGCGATGAAATGAAAATTTAACCAGATTGACTGCAAAGGTGAAAGCTGTCACTGTCATGTAAATTATTAGTTAATAAAACGACACTCAGGACAGTAAAGGTGAAGCCATTTAAGTTAGCCCCAACGACGACCTATAAGACTCGAGTTTAATGTCCCATGGACTGTATACGTGAATTTATATTTCACTTTCAAGCTTCAAAGTTGATGTACTCGAGAAGGGCTAATATCCTTCTCATTATCCGCCAAATGGGTGTCATTACTCTCAACCAGTGCCTCGAAATGGGCAATTTCTTGCTCTATTCATTTCACGGAACTCATCTCGTAAAATGAGTGTAATAAATTTATAATGTATATCGAACTGGGGTGGGCTAGCAGAAAGGTAGGCTGGCAATTTCCATTTCGAGTGCTTTTGGCACCTTAAAAATGTTAAATTATTTTGAAATAACGGCATGCGAAAATGGATCTGCATGGATTTGGTATATATATATAATTATATGGATTTCGTTGGCTCTGGGCCTGTGGAATTCAAAGAAATCACATTAAGCTTCGTCTTACCGCATTTACGACCCAAGTGAGTGAGCTGAGAAGGTTGTGGGTCACATTTGACAGGTATGGGTTTTAATTTTAAGTACACTCGATAACGATGTTATAATGCTAACGGCGGTGTCCCCTGTTAATGGTGTTTTCATCATTGGTATAAGATGCGGGGAAGGTTGATTGAATCAAATGTTTATGTTTAGTTGTGAGACGAAAGTTCAGGCGGTAATTCAGCTGTTTTATTGCAATGAGATTTTCATTGGCACTTGCAAGATGAAAGACAAGGTACTTATCTTACCAAAAGAGTTGCGTATTTAAATCAAAATCCTCCGCAGTCACATTGAAGAAAATAATGGATCTCTAAATTTGACGGAAATCGTAATTCCCGAAAGCCATTGACAAAAATTAGATTTACCATTGGAAACATTTTCTCTAAAAGAAAAAAGGATTTTTGCAACGCAATTCTGTTAAACTTTCTATAAACCTACCGTATTGCAACGCAACGAATGCTCCGTAGCAATAAATCGATATAATTTATTTTAATACGTTTTTAATTTATCGCGCATCGGGTTTGAAAGTTGGCATCACAGACGAAGCAAAAGTGAAAGGTTGTTAAATTTTATATTTCACAATATCAAAGCGTTCAGATTCCTTGAATTGTGCCTTGCGATCACATAACTCGATCGTACTGACAAAAAAGTTTGACATTTGACAATTTTAATTTCTAGATTTTAAACGGAATTATGGTTTCTTGATGATGTTTATGGGTAAATTTACATCAACACTCAAGCACTATTTCTTGCACAACATCAGTAAGATAATTTAACCGCAAATCATCAGTTAAAAGGTGTCATACCCGTAACTAATGTTGGTACGAGTGGGTTACAAGCGAGCCCTCTAGTACCTCAGCTGGTACCTACTGTAGTACATTTTTTGACAACGATCGATATTTAAAACGAAGGCAAACACAAGTTCAGGCAAACAATACTTCGTCAATTAACTCCATTTCTAACTCAAAACATTTTTATATGAGATTAGTCATTTCATTCGTGGCAGTTAATTTCACAAAACATACAATTTACTTGATATGAAAGCAAAACTACGAAGTCTTTCTTCTTCTTAGTTGGCGCTATAATTCGGTATGAACTTGGGCCTGCACTAGCAAGCCTTTTCAATAGGTCCGGTCCTTGCCTATAACAGAGATAGCTCACTGCCAATATTGTCGACAGGTTAGCAGTTAGCAGTGCCTCCGGACAATCCTTTCAAGCATCATATTATAGGTCGCCGCTATAAATATCTGCTGATCTTTCCAATTATTCACGTAAACAAAATGGCCGACCAAAATACGTGTCACACTTCACAAGTTTTTGAATGCAGTTCTGTTCCTTATCGTCATTCGTCTGTTTTGTATTGTGCTTCCCGATCATTTTATCAAAAAAAAATTTATTCTTTCAGAAGGTTTTTAATATAAACACCTCTGCCTTTTTTTTTTCTCAATAAATAGTCCATCACTCACGAATTTCTTTGCTCCTATGTCGTTGATGTTTTTACTTAAGACTGGTACCTTTGCTATAATCAGCAATCACTTTACACATCACTTCATACTTCTTACTTATTTGTGATGAATGCCGATTGTTTGTGTTATTAAAAAATGCTCATAGCTGCTGGAGCATACCCTAAGACCCAAGGCCCAACATTTATGTAAGTTTATATTTTTTGTGAGCTGAGAAGTTCTCCTGATAGTTTTTCTCTCAGATGTTTGTCAGACGTTCGCAATGGAAAAAAATCAAGATGTAATTTGTATTTTTCCGTGGATCGAACCTGAGACGCTCAATAGTCCAACACACTAACCATGAAACAATGGAGCAATGGACAATGGAAACTTGTTATATTTTTGTAACTTGAATCTTATTATTCAAAAATTACTTTTCTGTCGGTACTAAATACAAACAGCCTTATTTATTAGACTTTGCTAAACGCGCCTAAACACCTGTATGTTATGCAGTGTATAAGTATTTATACAGCCTTTATACACCCTTCAAAAAATTCTTATTTATTATGAAACATTTTTCAATGCATACTAGTTATACAGGGCTTGAGTCAAAAGAGGTACTGAAAAGGAGAAATCTATTCCATTTATCTGTCCGAAAAGATAAAAGAAAACTTCAAACCAAATACAAATAGGAATTAAAAAAATGCAAAAAAAAAGTTGGGAGATTTGGGACTCCTATGAAACGGTAGTCTTTTGCAAATTAAAACAATTTTTTAAAACAATTTAAAATATCTCACATATTTCTTATCGAGGATACTTGTAAAATCTTTCAAATTGAAAATAAAAATTTCGATACAATCTATCCAATTTATTTTTGATTTCATTTAAAATAAAATATGACAGATTTTTAAAGTCAAAATGACCGTTCGATATTATTCCACCTCTATACAGGCACTTAACAACGTCAAGCGCTTTATATGTACAACGTTGAATAATTTTTATAAATAAGGTTTATGCGCTTCGAGGCATTTTAAAGGGTGCATAACTTTATACACTCTTTATAATACGTTTATGTATAGGGCTGTAAATGTAGTTTAAGGCTGTCTGTTTACTTTTTGTAGACCTCCCAATTCTTAGACGTCGAGGTCGAAAGCTTTTATGTTTGTACTCATAGTATGGAATCTAACGACTCTACTCATTTCATTTCATTCCTATTTTTGTTTTCGAATTAGTCTTTTTTTTAATTTGACAGATGACAGTTGTATGCTCACTTTGGAGTGTCATTTCACCACAAGCAGACTCATTTTACGCGGCCACAAGTGCTCGAAAAAATATTCGAAATTTATGCAAAAGTTTTTTTTAGTTTTTAAGATTTGTTTTTCAATTTGGCAGGATTTTTTCCTGTGGCAAGCAATTTGACAGGTGAATTAAGCTCATTTTTGTTTGTTTGTTTGACTTACATTTGTAATCAATATAAAACAGCCACAGATGCTCGAAAAACTAGTCGAACATTGTACTTCCGGATTGCACTTTGCTCTATCCGCCCGCCTATGTGCCCTGAATTATACATAAACAGTAGAGACATAGAATGATCCTTCCAATAAAGTCGTGGGCTAAAAATAAGCACACTATATTCCTATTTAATTAGCTTCACACAGAGAGGACTATATACCTTGCCACATAATATCAATTTCTACATCATTGATCAATTTGGTTTAGTCTTTTTTTTTCTGAAGTCTTTTGCCCCACAGTAAATTGTAATAAATATAAATTCTAATTTCTGTCCATCGCTAGAAGCCACCCCGAAAAAAAAAACACTAACCCAAACCGAAATAGAGAGAAAGTGAGCGGATTAAAAGTCAGCTGGATTATCTGACCGCCATACTCAACATTTTTGTTCACTCTCAACGCTGCTATCCCTGGCAGCATTTATCTTTATTATCTCCTTCATTCCCATACAACACAGCGATGCGTATGTATTGTCATTTTGGGGAAAAGCAGCTAAAGTGTCAGCCCCTATTACCCGACAGCTTTAATTTGACAGGGAAGGGGCGCAAAAACACTCACCCAAAAATGAACCAAGGCGGATATTTTTCTAATGCAGGAATACAGTTTTTCTATCGCATATAAAATACCCACCCATTCAACTATGAGCATGGAATTCAAATACCCTCTTTGAGGCTACTGTCGGTGAAGGATGAAATTTACTGTTGGCGGCACATAAAAGTAGGGTATATATTTTTCTTTATGCGTAAGCAAAATTTTAATCGCTTCCGGACGCCTATGGGAATACACTGTTTAAATATTTAACACGTTCATACAGTTCAACACCCCCTTTTGCCCAGGATGTGCGCTTGCTTTTACCAGGTATGCATACAAGCCCTGCGCTTACTCCTTGTTTGTACAGCCAATTACGAAGTTTTACCTAACAAATTAATGTTTAATATTTCATTAGAGAATGTATGGAACTACAGACAGTCACAGTGCCTTCGTGCAGAAGTTTGTCTTGTGTTTTTAAAAATAATTTCTTAGGTAAACACGCGCCACATATGGCGGAGCTTACTTCGGACACACACACGTATATACACTCAACTTGTTGATATTGTGCGAGAAATAAATAAATTGTAGGCACTTCCTGAGTGATGCTGGTATGGATAATTTTTGTTGGTAAACGCCTGAAACATTAACTTGTAGGTATAAACCCGGCTGAATGCAGAAAGATAGCGTGAGCTAAAATTAGTATAGGACATTTGATGGCAGCACAGATAAGCCCATATATAATTAGAAGCGAATGGTTTTTTTAGGTGAGCAGGATGCCTATATCTTTGAGGTATGAAGTGCGATTTATATGGGAATTTTGAAGACAGATCCTGCGAAATTCAGAAACCGCGAAAGAGTTGACTCTGTTTGCTTGAATTGTGTTTGTTTCTAATATCTGATGCTGGGAATGCGGAGGAGAACTGCTCTGTAAAAATTGATGTTGTAGCTATAATGACCGCTGTCAGGCAGCATTTACAAAGTGACGGCAGCAATCTGCAGACTTAAGTAAAGCTGACAAGACCGTTGATCTTTCTGGCCAATATGACATGAGTCATGAGTTTACAAAAAAATCAATAGAACTACACAACACATACGACATACGAGCGTCGAACAAAAGGCATCTGTTTTTTTGTTCTCTGAAAAAGTAGCTGGTAGTAGTAGTGTGCCATTAGCTTCAAAGCCCCATAGGTATGTTTTGGGAGAAAAGTAACAGGTCATATTCTAAATTTAGTTCTATGAAAGTCTTCACAAAAAGTCAAATTTTATTATCGATCTCGGTTGTACGTGGAGAAGTGTAAGTCCCTGGCCATTACACCAGTTTACAGTTTACAGAGTCTCCTTGACATCATAGACAAAATTCTGCCTCTAGCTCCAATGATATGTGACGTGGGATCCTCAACAGTATGCGGTTTCTACATGGCAAATATACTCTCGGGAGAAAGTGGCGTAAATTCGTATCAAATACTGCATCACTCGTGCTTTAATTTTACTTGGATACTTACAAAAATTATCGAAAGTTGTTTAAGGAAAAGTTGCGCCTCCTTTTGGTCAAATAACGTACAATTTTGTATATGGGATTACATTTCTAATTTTCGAAGCAAAATTAAAGCACGAGTGACGCACGATTCGATACGAAATTGCGCCACTTTAAATCGGAAATAAAGCTGTTTCGATAAAGAAACACTGCATGCTGCTGTTGTCAACTTTAAACGGTCGCATATTGTACGAGTTGGGGGGAAATTTTGTATAAGATGTTAAGTAGATTCATTCCTACTTCTAGTTGTGCTTGCGATATTATTCGCTGTTGGAAATCGTCGAAGTCGGATTTATAAAAACTGCTGAGCGCTTGTTACTTTATTATTCATCTCATGCATGCCACTTTCTTCGCATTCAAAATAGGACAAAAAACCAAAGACTAGTAGATGATTTTTTCTCGAAGGCTACTGACAGTTTCAGTCCGTGACAATTCTCTCACAGAATTTGTCATTTTGCCTTGTCAGACGATTCTCTTAATAAATAGTTGTCACATTCTATTTAATGTCCGCCAGAATTGTTCACAGTTGTTAACTTCGTAATCAGGTTGACCTATTTTCGGGTTTTGCGAACTCACGCAATGCTCTTTCAAATTGAGTGATTAATAATTCAGCTAACAAAAAAGGCGTAAAATCTCAAAACCAACGAAACACCCGGATATAGAAAAGCCCGATATATGTATGGTTAAAAAAAACTATAATTTGCGAGGACTACATTCATGCCCTTCTTAACCCACGATCTTTTCCACCCAGGTCATTGGCCTCGGTGTACAGTCTGGTAACGAGCTCTATTATTCATGACAGTCGCTGTCAAATTTGACACAACTCCTGTTAACGCGCTTTCCCATTTTATGTGCACTTGTCAACTATTTTTATTTTATTTTTATTTCTGCGCAATTTTGTGCGCTAATTTCTTGCAAATAACAAAATATTCATTCGCTGGATGGCTACAAAAGTAATATTCTCATGAAATGTTTCCATTAATTCTGAGGGCGTGGTCGCCCACTCGTACTCATGCGTGTGCGTGTGTTCCTCCCTTTGTCAACGGCGAAATTATTTTTAGACGATTGCACAACAATTACATTCGTGGGGTTGTGTGCTCGGTTAATGTCTGTGCCGTGAGGGGATAATTTACCCAGGTAGGCTCCTAATTGAATTAGGGGGTGGGTAGACGGTAGTGGGGGTGAATATGAATTTTTTTTTCTGTCTGCAAGAGTTTGGTCTTTGGTGGGCTTGTGTTTTTCTATAAATTAATAAGGTTAAGGTTGTCAAGGGTTGAGTGTATAAATGAAAAAGCACGTTGAACCAGTGAAGTCTGTAATTAAGTTGTTGATTTTGTTCACACTCGGTTTAAGAAGTCTTGACCCAGTGAGGTTGTTGGCTTCGAGAGTCGATTTAATTGGATATCGAGAGTACTTAATTGCGAGTGCTTTAAATGAGTGGTGTAAAAATAGATTTTCATTGGGTGCGCAGTGCAATTGGATGTCTATCGATGGGGGGGAATGAAAAATCGGCTGTTTTGCATGGAGCGATGTTAACTTTCAGAGTTGGGATAGGGTGGGTAAATTAAATTAATAACGGATCTATATCGATCCATTCCACCCAGAAAGTCTCAAAGAACAACTTTAGGTTAAGAAAGTTAATAGTTCCCGCGAAATATTTTAATGACGTAGATCTTTCATAGCTATACAACTCCATTGAAGTGTAGGTTTTGGAGAACACAGAACAAAACAGACTGCTACTGTTCCAAAATTGAAGACTTGCACTGTTTCGATTGTGTAAATGTGATTTTAAATAAAATATTCATTTGTTTTCTTTGCTTGTATATTTGTATTAAAGGAATAGTAAATCGCTTATTAGCACAACACTTTTTCACGTTTCGTTTTGGGTGAAACTTTTTTGAAACACACTTTTTGCAGTTTTTTATAGTATGGATGTCAAAGCATCTCGAAACGAACTCCCTATTCAAAATTGTTTGCTCTGCCTTCGAACATGAAATTTGTCCGGCTCTGGCATTATCTTTTAAGAAGAAGGACAAAATGTTTTAAAATCCCGGACTTTGGAGGACATCATATACCTTAACAAGTAAAAGTGTTATCATCGGCCTGGCCCATGCTTTGATACCCTTAACTGCATACGTAGTACGTAATTACATTTAACAACAGACAGAGAGACACATGGGCCTAATATTGATTTTGTATGGGAAGTACCAGAACTACTTGACCGACATAGCCCATTTTTAATACCAACTTGACGACAATAAAAATAAGTCCTCTCACAAAATTTCACTTGCCTAGGTAGATTATTTTCGACGCTATCGTGTTTTCAACATGTGTTTTCTAATATTGGTTTTGTATGGGAGGTACCATAACTGCTTCACCGACATAGCCCATTTTTAATACCAACCTACCGACGGTAAAAAGAAGTCCTTTCACCAAACTTCATTCGCCAAGGTTGATTCCTTTGGACGCTATCGTGCTTTCAATAGACAGACAGACAGACAGACAGACATGCAGACAGATAGATAGACAGACAGACAGACTGACATGGCTAAATCGATTCAGAATGTGATCCTGATTCAGAATATATATACTTTATGAGGTCTCCGGTGACTCTTTCTTGGCGATACAAATGTAATACTAGGTCCATGAGCTCAAACAAAATTATATTTCATCTTTAAAATAACATAAACTAAACGCCAGATAAAATGTTAACTTATTTTCTTAGTGAAAAAGGGGGAAAAAACAAAACAAATCAAAATAAGATCTGTTTCATTTTATGTTTTCTATCAGATTTTTATTGGCTCTGGTTTTCTTTTCAATTTAGAGTTCGATGATTTTTTGTGTTTTCAAAATGTCTTGTTAGGGGAAAAAAGAGGACAATTTCCTAAAACGTTTTAGGACGTTCTGCGCCGGGGTCAAAAAGAGGACATGTCCTCCAAAAAGAGGACGCATGGCAACCCTACATAGGCCCCATAAACAAATCTCGGTGGTTTAAGAAAGCCTTGATATCGTTTTCTAGAAAAACAAAATCATATCTGATTCCAAATGACATTAAACAGCATCGAACCTATCTAATAACCTACTTTTAGGAACCTTTACAAGTATGTACCTTAAATGTCTTTATTTTCTAATATCAAAAAAAAAAAGAAAAGAAAAGACCCTCATAGGTACCTATCTTAAGATGAGCAACCTCAATATTGGTCCCTGTGATCACAAGGTTGATTACCACTCCGGATGAGCTCTTCTCAGAACTGAGCAGTCCACGCACTACATACCTACATTCGCAAGTTTAGTCCAAGGACAGACTGCCATTTCCAACTCGAGGACAATGAGAATGATAAATGCCTCTACTCCTTTTTTATATTTATTAGCGAAAGCATTGCTTTAGAAAATTGAAGTTTGTAGTCAAAAAATATAACAAAAGTCGAAAATTCTCTACCTTGAAATTGGGAGAACAAACAATTGACGATCTTACAAAAAAAATTGTGTGTAGTTAAGCCGAAAGAGGATTCCTTGAGTGATAGAGGTCTCAGTATACCTTGCCTCTGTTTTCTAAAGGGGCATACACAAGGGCACATGGCGCAATTTTATATTAAATATTCCGTTATTTGTGCACTAATTTTGATTACGTCACAGCGAAAAGCTATCCCATTTGTTAAAGTGCATGAATGTAGAATGTAGGTATAGAGAGTTGTCTAAGTCTTCCCTTTGTTGTGTGTTTATCTTTTGGCTGATATTTTGGTAGTATAGGTCAGTACAATTTTTCGTAAGACCTTGCTAAAAAATTTCGTCGACATAAAAAGATCATTGGTAAGAAGAAGTAATAGAGTAAGGCAAAGTAGACAACCTTGAGGTACTCCTTTGTTCATAGCAGTCCGGTGATAAACCATCAACTACAACTTGAATCGGTCTTTCCTAGTACCAGTAAGTACCAGTATCCATCCAAACAGTTGTTGATATAGTCCATAAGATGCTTAGTTGGGCTTTAAGTTATCCAATTGCCTATGTATATTCGACTCCCAATGAGTAATAGAGAACACTGCCAATGAATTCTGAAAGATACAAACCTTTTTCATAACATAAAGTAGCAATTGAACAGCCAATATTTGAATTCAACTTTGCAAAACGAATGTAGGGCGCTTCAAATATGCTAACATAGCTTTTCGACACCACGGAAACCTGTTGAGTATCCAAAATGAAATAAAAACTAAATCCACAGTTAATATACTGACTGAGGCATTTATTTTTACATATATAATCTCATAAATTTTAATGTATATAATAATATAGTTTTGGTTTCTTGTTTGGTTTATAACTTTCCTTTGTCTGTAGTTAATTTTTATTAAATTTTATTCACCGGTCTTGTATTTTCTTTTTTGGTTTTGTTTTCTGTTATTAATAAGTCCATCCACTATATTTTAAAATGTCCAACATGTTTTTTTCTTTGCCTGCATGAAAATACATAAATATATATTTTTATATAGTAATATAACACATTTAAATTTTTTTTTGTTTTAATTTTATTGAAATAATAATAATAATATCAGAGCCATTTTTCTCATATTTTTTTGCTATTTTGTTTTTGTTTTTTTCAAACTTTCATTTCCTCCATTTTCTTCTTTTTGAATCGGAATCATTTCACTTTAACTTGTATTTTGCATTCTATTTTAATTATTCTGCATTTTAATCGGTTCATTGCACTTTAATTGTTTTACGGATTTTCTTACTATCAGTGTTCAGCTGTTTGGTTAGTTCTCTTTTGTGTGTAAAAATATAAACAAAAATCAACTAAAGACTAGAAAAGGATTAGCTTTGATTTTTTTGTTTTGTTTTTCATATTTAGCACACGTTTGAAGGTTAAACAAACTAAGACAATCAAAACTTAAGATAGAATCGTTGCTATTTTCTTGTTTTATACATAATCTCTTCTTATATCTCTCCTTAACAAATTATAAAGAAAGAAACTAAACAAATTGTTTCCTTGTTTATGTAACGAAACGAAAGAGGGAAACTATTTGAATATGAAAAAAAAGAACACTTTTTTGTATATTTAATTATTTACAAAGCGAAATGTGTCTTGGGAAAGATAAATGGAAAAGAATGCTGTTTATATACAAAAAATACTCAATATTTTTGTTATGAATTGTAAACATAATTAAAATAAATACAAAAATATTTATATACACTTATACGATATAATGTTTATGTTTGTTAATTAAGTTTTGTTGGGGTTTCTTTTCTATATGTACATATAAATAATGTACATTACTTTTAAGTAAATAGTTATAATAAATTCATGTTTGCTCTTGGAATTTTGTTTTGTTTTTGTTTTTGTGCTTTCAACAATAATTATATTTTTGGAAAAAAGATTCTTGGGTGCAATTTACATTTACGAAAAAGGTTTTCTCATTATTTTCTTTATTCTAATACACAATAATGCAACAAATTTGAATAAGTTTTAAACGTTTTGTTTGTTTTAATTTTTGGTAAAGTTTTGTTAAGAAAATCTCTCCTCAAAGGTAAGTATGTAACGAAAGGTGAACATAACTTAACGTGGATCTGAAAAGGTGTGTGCTAAAATTGCCGGGAAAAGTGTTGTGCTAGAAACAAGGGAGCTCTTCTCTGGTTATCCTTTTGAAATCAATGTATTCCGAGTTATAAGTTTTTTTCTTTTGGGGGCAAAGGACTTTATTCAATTGTTTTTGCCTTTTTTTTCTGTTAATTTATAACTATTCGTATTTAATTTTCATCTAACAATCAATATATATATATGTAATTTTGTTTTTTTTATACGAAACTACATTTTTATTTTTACTCATAAATTGTGCAAATATAAGTGCATTAAGGTGCATCACAACAATTAATTTTATATATTAGTAAATATTCATAATTCTTGTGTAACTTGTAATTTAGCTTTATTTTTGATTTACTATGCGTTAAATCTTCGGCACATACATATCTTAGCAATAAGCTTTGTTTGTTTGTTTATTTGTCGGGTAGTGCCATCTTCTCATTGCAGTGTATTGTGGGGGAGAAAAATGCTGTGAAACTGAAGGAGGACGAGTTCGAGAAAAGTTTTATTTTTTTTTGTTATAATTACTGAGATAGGACGGATTTTCATTAACATTTAGGTTCATTTGGTTATAGATTTGTGTAGCGTTAAAGAAGTTTTAGCGTATGTCAATGAGAAGCATTGTAGCTCTGTAACGTACTGTGTCTGTCAGTTTTCCTCCTCTGTTACTGTGTTTTCTTTTATTTCATTATTCTCTCTTTTTTCAAGGTACATGTGACTACTATATCCTAAAATATATTCTTTTGTTCAAATTTAACATTATTTAAGAAAAAAGTAAAATAAACCAAATCAAAAGATACACATCTATACATTTACATAATATTTTCTTTTTAAGAAACAATTCCAATTATATACGTGCTAATAATTCCAATTGCTTCCTGTAGAAATGAAAATATTTTTTTTTATTTTTTTTTGTATTTTCTTATCAAGGCGTTGTTTTTCTTTTTAGCTATAAAAGGTTAATCTAGTTGCTAAAAGTGAGTGCAAATACGTTTTTTTTTAAATACTAAAATTTTTAGTTAATAAGTGCAATAATATCACATACTGTGTGCAGTGCAGTTTAGTTATATATAACAAAATATAGTCACATTACAATAATTATGTTTACTCTGACAACAAATCATAAAACAAACGTTTATAAAATTTATTGCTACAATTTTTGTTTCTGATAGGTTGGTTTTTTTTTATTAAATAATAAGAAATGGAAAAACCAAATTTGACAAATAATATTGCTTTTGGTTGTGTTTTGATATATTTACTTTTAAAAAAATTCTTTAAAAATTTTGTGTTTCTAATTGGTGCTGTGTTTGATTAGATAAGTGCAATTTGGTGATTTTTTTTAAAGTTTTTGTGACATTAACTATTTAAAAAAAAGGTCACATATATATTAACTTTTTTCCTTTATACATTATTATAATAATTGATTTTGTGTAAAAAATACGCGTGCAATAATTTGTTAATTTTTTTTTTAAAAATGTTGAACTTCTTATTTATGTAAGTACTTTTTAATAAAATTTTGCATTGTGTGCATTGCTTAAGTTTTTGTTTTTGTCATAATTTTTTTCTTAAATTTGTTTTCTTACATTTATACTAAATACACTTTGGAGACTTCTTTTAGGTGTTTTTTTTTGTTGGTTGACGTTTAAGAGTAGAGAGAGAAATTGTTGTAGTGCTTGTGTGTAGACAGAGTGTTGTGATAGGGGAAAGTCCAAATTTTAAATTAAAAACGATTAAATACATAAAGGACAAAAGCGGAAATTTGAACAATATAAATTTAGCCATGCAGTTTCTATATAATATACATTTTTTTAAACTAATTAGTCGTTGCAATTGTCAGATGTTTTTTCTTTTAATCCTTAAATATGTTGGCAAACAATGCATAGTGGACGCAGTAAGGAAGTATAGAGGAAGATTCTCACAAAATGGTATACTAAAAGTTGTGGCTTTTCATAACTCATAGAAAAGTAGATAAAAGGAGAATTTGCTAAGCTATATTTAAAAGCACTTGTCACTGGACTGATTACATTTTATTTAAATTATTTCACAACTTTTCGGTTCCAAATTTTATCGAAGAGAGACCTTGATTTTAGGTGTTTATACCTAGACCTTAAAATAAAGTTAACCATCCATTGCCAATCAAACAGAATATAAAGCATAAAGTAAAGAAAATGGTGTTTTTAGAATCTAAAGCGTCCCACACACTACGCAATGTTCTGTGTAGCTAGACAAAAATTTAGATCGTTAGACTATCAATATCAATATATAATGATATAATTTGGTTATCTTCTCAAATAAAATTATTAAAAACGTATGTCAACAGATGGCGCACATTCGTACCTTAAAATTTTGTGACAAAAAAGGTGTCATAACTCTGTACTTCCTATTCAGGACACAAAATCACGATGCAACAAAATATTATTATTATGAGTGTTTTGTGAACCTTCTGTGTGTCAGTCGTTGGGTTGTGGTTGGCTTAAGGTCGGGTTTACACCCACTCAAGGGTTCACAGTGCAGTGCACAACAGTATTTTAAGCATGTTGCTAAAGTTAGAAACATAATTTCTGTTGTTGGTTTAAACACAAGCTAAAAAGTTAAGAAAGATGTTGTACAGATTGTATCTCCTAATTGGCGTCCTAATAACATGAGCAGAATATTTTCTTAATCTTAGCTTTATAGTATATTTGTCTCACTATATGGGTCAACATTAATGCAGACATTAACAGGCTGTTTCTGTCTAGCCTACATTTCTGATTTTATTAATTTATGAAATTTTATAAAAACAAATTCAGAATTGTGCTCTCAGACTTTGCAAATTCGAATTCATGTTTTGTCTCAGTCGCACAATTGTGTGCGAAGCACAAAACGTCACATAATGACAATTGGCTTGTCAAATATTTGGAGTTAACCGGGCTAGACTGGAATTGTTTCTAAATTTATAAAAACTTTCTTTTAATTTAGATTTCGACCGAATGGGTGAAAGTGTCAAATCGCAGATTTTGGTGATGTTTTATCAAACTTTACGTTCGGCAAATATCTTCTCAAAAACTGAGATGTTATTACCCATGTTGATTTTCGCAATATCATCGTTGGAAACTTTTGTAAAACTATATCAAAGGCTCAAAAATATGAGCAATCCTAAATCTGCACTAATAACCTTTGATGAATAGATTTACAAAGCTCTTAGTTTGTGATTTGTCTGTAGGTCCACATTTAGATTCATACTTTGATTTGAGGGGCTTAAACATGTCCGGATTTTTTTTACCTCAGTAACTTTTTAGTCGAACTAGACGATCTGCAAAATACAGAACTTCAAAGACTCGTGCATAGTCTGGGTGTTTCTGAAAAAGCAACATCTAAGCTGTAAAACAGAGGGTTCTCGGAATGGACTGAATGAAATGAATTATTGATTTTAGGGAACATCTATTAAAATGGCTCACACGTTGAGCTTAAATTAGAATCAATATTTGGCGCAAGAGATCCATAAAGGACGTTTTTTGTGCAGCTTCTCAGAGCCAATTTTTTTATTTGTTCATCCTGGTTTTCTATCTTCCCTCCACAACAACATTATGAACCAACTTAAATTTTTTTTTGATCATACACCATGAACTACATTATCATCATTCCCACAATTACACACTATATTCAAGACAAAGAAAATCCCCCTCGTAAATAAAATAAACCCCCCTCGTATGTATGATTAAAAGTGCAAAATAAATACTCATTAAAATACCTAGTAAAAAAGACCCCCAAAAATAATCGAGTCAAGTGCAACCAACTTAAAGTTTGCCCATATTGCAAAACTTTAGCAATAACCTCTGATACTTAAAGCGGTTGAAAGTCATCTTGAAAAACCACCACAAAGCCTCTAAAACTTTTATTTGTTTTATAATTTTTTTTTGTTCTCTTACCCTTTGCGTGGGATGTCTATATAATAAATATCCTGCTTTCGAAAAAATAGCTAGCAAATTGCAAAAGTGAAAATACCCATTCAAAGGAGAAAAAGCAAATTCCACTTTCATACCGGAAGGAAGGACACCGAAAATATTATCTGATTATTTTCTTGGCCCATTTTAATACTTGAAGGAATCGGAAACTGATTATGAACCTGTGAGCCCACAAGATGAGGAAAATTCCCTGCCTCACATAAAAGAGAAAAAAAAACCTTAATCCTATAGAATACTTAATCCTTATTTCGAATGTGATTGGACGAATTCAGATACAAAATGAACGTCAAATTGAGGTACAACTTTGTCTTTTCCAGGTTCCAGATGGGACCACGAGATTAAGTTACTGCATCAATTTGACATTCAGCCTCCTTTGTACTTGAATTCATGCATGACGTTCTTGTTCATTTTGAGAAAGTAAATTTACCTCGCAGCGTACAACTCTCAGCAAAGCCCTGCCTTCCTATTCCGTTTAACAAAGTCCTTCCATAATAAATGTATTTTAAATATTAATATTTTTTTTTTTATATATTTTTTTGCATTTTATTTTTTTATAATTTTTGAACATTTAAATCTACTTGACAAAAATGAATTTTCAGCATGGAAAATTCCCAAAGATTACAACAATTAATTATAAGTTATGTGGATAATTGATTCGGTTATTATTTTTCTCCTCCTGTCTCAAATTCTGTCTAGAAAATTCTTGCACTTAAATTGTTTTTTTTTTTGTTTTTTTTCCTGTGCGATTTCTATTAAAACATTCAATTAAAAGATTTTATTTTATTTTGTGTTTAGATTGGATCTAGACACAAAAATATTCTAAACTCTAAATAATCTGCAAATATATAAGTTGTGTGTATTTTAATAAATATTTTTTTTTTATATTTATTTTTATTTTTACGAACTACCAAACTACTATGATAATTATGTATTTTGTTTTAAAATTTATATGGTGAAGTGGATAATATTAAAAACGTTCCTTCGCCTGGCACTGGACCAGCTGAGAGTTGTTCGAGTGCATTTGACTTATTTCGTGGGCTGCACAAATTCATTAATCAAATTTGAAAACTAAAACGTAGCAGTTGGTTGGTGTACATGACTAGTTTTGACTCCCAAATTCGAGTTGGTTAATTTGATTTTCTGGCCTCCTGCATAAACATGAGGAATGATATTCGTATTTGAGAGAGAAGGGGAAGGTGAAACTATGCGCAAAGACGCTAGGTATACATATCATACATACATAAATATATCTTTTGGAATCAGATTCGTGCAGGTAATAAAGAAAGTTTCTGCCTACTTGTTGCAGAGATAGATTATGGGATTGATGATGAAAGCATCATGATATAGACATACTATGTGGGTTGACGTAAATATTTAATATCTGGGGGACTTTGCTGTGTCGGATATAAGACTTTTGTTGCGAATGATGAAATTTCGCCCGAGGGTGTGTAAAAATCAATGAAATGGCAAACACCTTTAAGCTTTTGGGATTTGTTACGGCCGAAAGCCGGTCTGATGGGGGGCCAAGTTGGGCTGTGATGTGTGATGACAGCTTTGTCACCTTTTGGTACAATTTGTTTTAGTTTCGTTGTTGGGGGGTAGTTAGTCAATTTTGGGGAACAGTGAGCACCTTAAAATGAATTTGATTCCATAATCTCGAAGTGTCTGTCTGTTTCGCTGGCAAGTGACAAATGACGAGAATGCGTCTAAAATATTCGCCAAGATGTCGCATTTACGTCAAATAAATACGAAATTGGATCTCCATTTTCTCGTAATTCGTACAAGGAGTTTGTTTAGCTCTTATTGATATATACTTCTCGAGTATTGTATTTGTTTTCAATGTCAATTTACATTCAGAACTCAGAACTTATATTTTTTAGAGTACGTCTTTTTTAAACTACCGATTAAGACAATAACGATCGTAGCAGCTTCACAAAAAGTTGTGCGTGACATTGCAGTCGCCACTAGGCGTGATAAGATATTTGATTCTGAACTATTACGCTACGCGATTCGCAATGCGAGAAATCCTCTGATTTCGTTATCATTTAATTTTCTGTTAAATAAAGATTTGTTACAGCCTCCTCATGACGACCATTGCTTTGTCTGAGTTTTTTTTAAGGAAGTGCCGTGCCTTATCCAAAATGGCTAAATTAAAGGCTCGGATCTCTATCAGACATTCGCGAAAGATGGGGCAGTGAAAACGAAGTTTTAAAATGTATTTTCTGTTTTTCCGAAAACTGCTAGTTCAGTTGACTAGTACACTTACTACCGAGCCACTGCTTCCCGTACAAGAGCAGGTTTATGGACGTTGATTCACGTCGAAACGAACACCTGTGGCATACGAGCTTTGAACAAAAAAAAAAGTTGATAAAATTTCGTTGTCCGAAAGTGCCATGAAAATAAAGTTGTCTTGGCCGTAAAAATTTCGTGCGAGAATTCTTGGCAGCATTAAATATATATATATATATATAAAATATAGCCTTAACGGAGAAACAAATTTCAAATCTTATCCTTAAATATAACTATAGGAGCAAAATTTGTCTTAATGTGGCACAAAAGAAAAATATATACTCGTCTATAGATTTCCTGAAACTTAGGCAAATTTTTCTAGATTTATGTACGCTGATCAATTTCAAAAAAAAAAATTGAGCTCGATATCATAGAAGTCACTAAAACGCCAGCAAGGCCAATTTTTAACGAAAGCACAACGTTTTTTTTAGAAAATGCCAAAATTTCAATTTGTGGATTTGTTTTAACAATTTCGTAGAAGTGATTGTAATTTGCTGGAAATAAAGTCCCAAAAATTGAAGCGAATCTCTAAAGTAATGTTCTTTTAGGTAAAATGCACCTAAATCAATTGCCCATTGTGCCTTGAACGAACTTCGTCATCTTGGTTAAAAATGCTGTCAAAATTGTAGCAAACAAAATGACAGAAGTGAATTTCTCGTCCAACTAGCCAGTTGACGTTTCGATTGTGTTAGATATTGCCTCCAGTCTGGTTTTTGACTTCCAATTTCAGTCCACAATTATCCAATGTCAATAGCAGTGTGATGAAGTTTTTCATTGAAATCGGTTTGTGCATCGGGTAGGAAGCTTTAGTTTATTTTCAAGAAAACAACTCCAACAGTTATATGCAATTTCTTTCAGAGCTACTACCTGACAGTCAAGTTTTCAACGGCCATATTTTTCTGCATCAAATCGCTCGTCTCTTCTCGATAAATATCAATCAGTTTTACATCCAAATATACGAATCAATAAATAAACTCAAAGTGTGTATTTTATTACCTTCTTCCCTTTTTATCATGATTAGAAACAAAGCATCGTAAATTTCTTCTTGTACTGTAAGGTTTCTTTTTTTATATTTCTGTTTATAATCATTTAAAAATAGAATTCACGACATTTGTGGCGAAGAAACATTCGCCAAAAAGGAGCATTTACGACGGTAATAATAAGTTGACACGAATGCTTCTCTTTTATAGACTCGTAAATATTTAATAGCAACTCCAACCAGCGAATTTGACGCTTTTAAAAAGGTGTCATATATTATAAGTGCTTCGTTGCGTTAAGGGTGTTGTTTTTGAATGCGAAAAGTGTGCACACAATGAAAATATTGTTAAACTTACGTTTTGAATGCTAATTGCAAAATCAGTAGTTGCATGTGACGCTATATTTGACTTGTCTTGAGAAGTAGAATGTATCGACAGATTTTGGCTGATGGGAAGCTGATATTAGTTTTTTGTTTCTGAATTATAGTGATTGTTTTTTGCTGCCTTAAAAAGATGAGGACATTCGTGAACTAACTAGGTAGGTAGATGTGACGCCGTCTGTCTCTAGTCTGGGGAAGAGAAATATTCTTACACACTGAGCTGATTTCGAAATTCATCGTGAGAAATATTATATTTTCAGATCTGTGACGTTTCTTTGAATTTTACGATATTCATAAAATTAATTTAGTACATGACGCCATCTGTGCCTGGTCTAGGAAAGTACAATTTTACAATTAATTTGTTGGCATCTGACTGGTTTTGTGACATCTGTACTGAACTGACAATTATGTTTTGAGATTTTTTTTTGGAATTTGACGTTTGCAATGTTTTGATAAGAGTGGGATATTCACAAACTCACTTTTTACATGTTACGCCATCTACGGAAGTCAAATATAACTAACTTTTGTTGCTTTTGTGGTTTTGTTACATTTGTTACATGTGGTGCAAAATCGACAAATAACATTATGATCTGTGATTTTTTAACCGTTTTTCAATTTGACGTTAGGTATTAATTTGAATCATATTGGCTATGAGAGGGCACATTATGAGCTCATAAGTAAATATACCTGTGACGCCATCTGTATCTAGCCTAGGGAAGTGAAATGTTTCAACGGATTTTGTATAATGATTAACATATTTTGAGAGCTGTAAATCAGTTAATTTAAAATCTTACCTTCGAAACCACCTTTTTTGTTGTTGACGCCTTAAGCTTATACTTTTACTGCCAAAGTTTGACAGAAAATTTCAATATTCCGCGCGTTTCAGTCTAATATGGATGCGACTGAAAATCACTATTTTTTGAGTTTACGACAATTGACAATGACATGCAATCGACTGCAGAATATAAAAAAAAACGGAAATCGAAACCAAAAGGGAGAAAACAAAATAAAAGCAAAAGCTAAGCATTAACAAATAGAACAAAGTAGATATAGTGATAGATATACATACAATATATATATATTTAGAGAGAGAGAGACAGAGAGAGAGAGCATTCTTATACAATTCTTTTAATTTTTTTTATCAAATCTCAAAAAATGAACAAAATGAAATAGATTTTCAATAGTCCGTGACTCGGAGAGATTTTCAAAAAGTGTTTTTTTTTTGTAGTTTTTCGTTTTGGAAATATTTGTTCAAGTCCAGTTGTTTTTTTTTTGTTATGTTTGCTCGTTATAAGTCTTTGATTTTGTTTTTGTAATTCATTGTTTGTGTGTGTGTTGTGTTTTTTTCGTGCGAGAATTCTTGGCAGCATTAAATATATATATATATATATATATAAAATATAGCCTTAACGGAGAAACAAATTTCAAATCTTATCCTTAAATATAACTATAGGAGCAAAATTTGTCTTAATGTGGCACAAAAGAAAAATATATACTCGTCTATAGATTTCCTGAAACTTAGGCAAATTTTTCTAGATTTATGTACGCTGATCAATTTCAAAAAAAAAAATTGAGCTCGATATCATAGAAGTCACTAAAACGCCAGCAAGGCCAATTTTTAACGAAAGCACAACGTTTTTTTTAGAAAATGCCAAAATTTCAATTTGTGGATTTGTTTTAACAATTTCGTAGAAGTGATTGTAATTTGCTGGAAATAAAGTCCCAAAAATTGAAGCGAATCTCTAAAGTAATGTTCTTTTAGGTAAAATGCACCTAAATCAATTGCCCATTGTGCCTTGAACGAACTTCGTCATCTTGGTTAAAAATGCTGTCAAAATTGTAGCAAACAAAATGACAGAAGTGAATTTCTCGTCTAACTAGCCAGTTGACGTTTCGATTGTGTTAGATATTGCCTCCAGTCTGGTTTTTGACTTCCAATTTCAGTCCACAATTATCCAATGTCAATAGCAGTGTGATGAAGTTTTTCATTGAAATCGGTTTGTGCATCGGGTAGGAAGCTTTAGTTTATTTTCAAGAAAACAACTCCAACAGTTATATGCAATTTCTTTCAGAGCTACTACCTGACAGTCAAGTTTTCAACGGCCATATTTTTCTGCATCAAATCGCTCGTCTCTTCTCGATAAATATCAATCAGTTTTACATCCAAATATACGAATCAATAAATAAACTCAAAGTGTGTATTTTATTACCTTCTTCCCTTTTTATCATGATTAGAAACAAAGCATCGTAAATTTCTTCTTGTACTGTAAGGTTTCTTTTTTTATATTTCTGTTTATAATCATTTAAAAATAGAATTCACGACATTTGTGGCGAAGAAACATTCGCCAAAAAGGAGCATTTACGACGGTAATAATAAGTTGACACGAATGCTTCTCTTTTATAGACTCGTAAATATTTAATAGCAACTCCAACCAGCGAATTTGACGCTTTTAAAAAGGTGTCATATATTATAAGTGCTTCGTTGCGTTAAGGGTGTTGTTTTTGAATGCGAAAAGTGTGCACACAATGAAAATATTGTTAAACTTACGTTTTGAATGCTAATTGCAAAATCAGTAGTTGCATGTGACGCTATATTTGACTTGTCTTGAGAAGTAGAATGTATCGACAGATTTTGGCTGATGGGAAGCTGATATTAGTTTTTTGTTTCTGAATTATAGTGATTGTTTTTTGCTGCCTTAAAAAGATGAGGACATTCGTGAACTAACTAGGTAGGTAGATGTGACGCCGTCTGTCTCTAGTCTGGGGAAGAGAAATATTCTTACACACTGAGCTGATTTCGAAATTCATCGTGAGAAATATTATATTTTCAGATCTGTGACGTTTCTTTGAATTTTACGATATTCATAAAATTAATTTAGTACATGACGCCATCTGTGCCTGGTCTAGGAAAGTACAATTTTACAATTAATTTGTTGGCATCTGACTGGTTTTGTGACATCTGTACTGAACTGACAATTATGTTTTGAGATTTTTTTTTGGAATTTGACGTTTGCAATGTTTTGATAAGAGTGGGATATTCACAAACTCACTTTTTACATGTTACGCCATCTACGGAAGTCAAATATAACTAACTTTTGTTGCTTTTGTGGTTTTGTTACATTTGTTACATGTGGTGCAAAATCGACAAATAACATTATGATCTGTGATTTTTTAACCGTTTTTCAATTTGACGTTAGGTATTAATTTGAATCATATTGGCTATGAGAGGGCACATTATGAGCTCATAAGTAAATATACCTGTGACGCCATCTGTATCTAGCCTAGGGAAGTGAAATGTTTCAACGGATTTTGTATAATGATTAACATATTTTGAGAGCTGTAAATCAGTTAATTTAAAATCTTACCTTCGAAACCACCTTTTTTGTTGTTGACGCCTTAAGCTTATACTTTTACTGCCAAAGTTTGACAGAAAATTTCAATATTCCGCGCGTTTCAGTCTAATATGGATGCGACTGAAAATCACTATTTTTTGAGTTTACGACAATTGACAATGACATGCAATCGACTGCAGAATATAAAAAAAAACGGAAATCGAAACCAAAAGGGAGAAAACAAAATAAAAGCAAAAGCTAAGCATTAACAAATAGAACAAAGTAGATATAGTGATAGATATACATACAATATATATATATTTAGAGAGAGAGAGACAGAGAGAGAGAGCATTCTTATACAATTCTTTTAATTTTTTTTATCAAATCTCAAAAAATGAACAAAATGAAATAGATTTTCAATAGTCCGTGACTCGGAGAGATTTTCAAAAAGTGTTTTTTTTTTGTAGTTTTTCGTTTTGGAAATATTTGTTCAAGTCCAGTTGTTTTTTTTTTGTTATGTTTGCTCGTTATAAGTCTTTGATTTTGTTTTTGTAATTCATTGTTTGTGTGTGTGTTGTGTTTTTTCTGTTCATTCGAGTACTTTGAGTATATTTATTTTGTTTTTCTTACCTAAAATACTTAACAAAAATAGTGTAATCATGTTTGTTTTTCTTTGTTGGAAATTTACAATGACATCTATTAAGTGGCTATAACTTGGCTATGAATATTCATCTAAAATTCTATTTTATGAATTTAAAACAAAAAAAATTCTCTTTAGGAATGTGCACATGTTTTCTCGTTTTTGTTTTTTGCTGGATACTATCTATATATATATAATTTTAACGTACATTTAAATGTAGGTAAATATCTTCATTTTTAATTTGGGGTTAAGTTAAAGTTTGTGAAAATAAGACAAACGAAATGAGAACACAAGAACGAAAATAAACAGAATCATCGATCTTCGTAAGGACAAAAGAAAGTGGAAAGAAAAAAGAAGAAATAAGAATATCTTGTAAATAAGGCCAAGCATTTGTTATTATTTTTATCTTGTTTTTTTGATTTTCATGTACATTTTTATAGGTTTTATGGTTTATTAATAAGTCTTTTATATGCGTAGTTTAATTTTATTTTGAAAAAATCAAATAATAATTTGTTAGTTGTAAAAATTGTTTTATAAGTATTTGTTTAAATTTGTATTTTCTCTTTTGTTGTTGTTAATATAAAAATAGGCCAAAAATATATTTGTTCTTTCTATGATTTTCTTGTTTTTTTTGTTAATATTATTTTGTCAATGCGTTTAGGAAAATTGTTGTTAAATATATACTTTTTGTTTTTTTTTTCATTTTATATATAACTATCGAGAAAAATTCCATTCTGTGCAAGGATCGGGTAAATCTTCTTTTAAGGTGATTTTTTTAAATTTTTTTGTTTATATTTTAGTATTTTGTTAATATGGAATAATGTGTTGTTAAAGGTGGGTTTTTTTCCTTTTTTTCTTTTTTGATAAGTGCGTTGTTTTCTTTTTTTTTTAATAAATAATATATGTCAAATGCGTGTGAGTTTAATTTTGCTTTAAAAAAAAATTAGTTGAGCTTTTGGGAAGCGATGAGGGGGAGTTTTTGTCTGCTTTTCAGCCGACTGAGGTCTAAGGGTGTTCTTTTTTTAATGAAGTTGTTACAGAAAACAAAGTCTTAGCAGTTAGTCTGTTGAAAGCAACGCGTTCCTAAATATGCGTCTTTTTCTCGTTAGAAGCTGGAGAAATTTTTCGGCTTTTGTTAAAGAAGGGATAAAAGCACAAAAAGATCCACGACAAACTTTTTTTATTTGGAACAAAAAGAGTATCTTTGGCCAACAGTGACTGGAAAACTAGAATATTGTTTGTCTTTTGCTACATTCAGTGGCTGGGTTGGGTGTACCGTTGTTGCCCGAATTTATAGCACCGGTAAACACGCAAATACTCTCTATACCTGTAGCAGTTTTTAAGTTTAAAATAAAAGCTTTTCTGAAGGCTTACAATGTTTTAAACAAAATTGTTTAATTGGAGTGAACAGTGTACCAGAAATGAACTACTATTTCTGAAGTTTTGTTAGAGGTAATTTTGCTAGTAAACAGTGCTTGATAGAATTTTAAGGGGACTCTGTTAGATCGAACAAAGATTGTAGCTAGGAATACAATAAATACCTCTGACGCTTTTAAATTCAGTCAACAAAAACATGTGGCAAATTAAAATATCTCCATACAATATGTATCACTCTAGTCCATGGTTCCCCAAAAACCCTTCAGATAAAATCAAATTTAACACAAAGAAAACAAATAAAAACTTATTCATCCTTTATGAAGATCGTTTGAAAAATGTCTTTTTGTTGTTTGCCTTTTTTTGTATCATTGCAATTCTTTTTACTTCACAAACAATACAAATATAAGAAAGCAATATTATCATTTTCCTGTTTTAAATTAAAAAAGAAATCCACAACCGATAATTAGATGTTAGAATGATTGTTTAACAATTGATTGTTGTCTCTTCGTTATATTTATCATAAATGTTATTTTATATTTTCTTCTTTTTCGTTTTTACTAGAATATTTTTATTTATATCATATGCTTATTTATTTATGTTTTGCTTTCCTCCAGTCAAGTTTGTAGTATTATTATATATTTTTTTTTTGTTGAAATCATTTCAATCGGTTGCAAGACGTTGTTTATGATTCTTCATTTTTTTTTTTACATTTAACTATAGTAATAATTGGTTTGTTTAATGTTAATATTTTTGTGTATATATAATTTACATTTAAATGAATCACAGAAAAGTATTTTACATACAATAATAAATATAACTATTTATGAATTTATATAGCGTCCTTGTTGGTTTTTATTTTTAGAGTTTAAGGTTAAATATTATTTTCGTCATTTGTAGTTTAAATTAATTTTAAAAAATTTAGTTAAACGAATTAAAATCTAACGCAGATAGAGAGAGAAAACAACTCAAATTAAACGAAGTACAGAAGAAATAATAAACAAACAAATTTTCTTGTTTTTTTTAATTTAAAATCCTAGATTTTACAGTACAATAATATTATTATAATTCTTTTGTATGTTTTGTTTAAATTTACTTATCTACAATAGCTGCCTTATCCATGAGAATAGTTTTTTGTTTTTATTTTTAAATGTCCATACTAAAACATAGGAGTAGGTAAAAGAAAAAATCCTTAAAGAAATAATTTAAAACATACACATACATAATTGGGATGTTAAGATAATTTTGATTGTTTTTTACGGAGTGTGAGTGTATGTTTTTTTTACTTGTGTAGTTTTGGCTTATTTTTCATGGAATTTTTATGTTGGAGGAAATCTACTACTGGATGTATATCATTTTTAAAATTTAGTTTTCACATTGATATTTTTTTTGTATCCTCTTGGGAGGAGGATTATTTAGGTTAAATGGATTTTGGTTTAACTATCTTGACCAGTCGTTATGTGTTTTGTTAGTTATACATACATAGTTGTGAGTTATTGAGTTTTTAGTGTTCTTAGTCTTCTTTTTTTAACATATTTATTTCATTTTTACATAATAATTAGGTGTATATATACTTGCAGTTTTCTTTTTCTGGTTTCTTGCTGGCTTGTTTTCTTATTTTTTTTTTTACACATTATCCAATCTTTACACTGCTGCTTAACGGCCTCGCGCCCATCTGAGGAGGGCATCAGCTAACACGTCCAAGTGAGCTTTCGTCTGTCGGGGAGAAAGTGGATTATTAGTTTTGAAGAAAACACTCTGGTTATATTGAATTCCTATTTCCTATTTAGTCGGCACTCGTCCCAAAAAAATAAAGAAACTAGGGAACCTAAACGGACCTATGGGCCAACTGTTTTTTTTTTTTTTAATTATTTACTAATATCAATGGCATTGGGCGCGGCCTGACGACCAACTAATCGTGCGAGAGAGGACAAATATACCTGCCCCTGTAGGAATTATATATGTGAGGCGTACACGTGCGATAACTCTCATATTTCATAAACGACCAATACAATCTTCTGTAGAAATTACTACTAAATTCGACTTCTCATTCTATAAGGACTATTGCATTTGAGAGCTGCGAAGGTATGTTGACTGCAGAACTAATAAAGATTATTAGAAGTACCTTGCGAGAACTCTCATGGGATTTGTCTAGAAAATTTTTAAAAAATACATTTCATAAAAAATATGGCAGGCCACTATGTTTTATAAGAGTTGCACTTTGTCAAGATTTGTTTCCCCTATAAAATACATATCCAGCGTGCTCGTGCGAGAAGTCTGTCGAGTTTTGTTTTTACAAATTTTTAATGAAAACTTATTTTTTAGTGGTCTAGGGGTAGTTACTTCCTTACCCAACAATTTTTTTTTTTACTGTAGGACCCATGCAATAATTTTCGTGCGATTTTCCAATTTATATTTTAAAAGTACATTTTAAACATTTTCATATGAGAACATCTTCCTTAAGACTAGTCAGGTTTGAAAGCCGCCCAAATGATTTTCACTATAAAAAGCATAATATAAAACCGCCATTCGCATGCGAGTACTCTCACGCAAGTTTTTGCAAACAAATTAATAAAATGAGAGGAAATTTCTTTAGTGCTTTAGGAACATCTTTCTGACACCTAACATGTCATAAACCCTTACAGGGTTTGAGAGCCGCTAAAATGTCCTTTACTATCGATCCCGTGCGAGAACTGTCACGCGTTGTTTTCTGGAACAACTATTTGGAGTAAAAGTGCATTTTTTTGCTGCTGAAATATTATACACTACATCACGCGAGAAGTATCATGCGATTTTTTTGTTGAACAAATCCACTGAGGGAAAAACGCAATTTTCCACTTAGATGTGAGAAAACTCTCAGTTAATGATTTGAGGATTATTAGCCTAATGGAAATAAGCTTGCTACATTTAACATACTAAAGGATATCTTATGCAACCAACGAAAACAGCCTTAAAATGTATGCACGGTAACTTTGATGGGGTATTTAAAAATCCGTAGACAGCTTTAAGTCAGATATGCTTGAGCCAGACTACAGGTAGCTCTAGGCACTGCTTTATGTCCTTCGCCTTTAAAAGATATCAACTTGTCGTATCAAATTTATTTCGAAATTCCTTAACGATGTATGGATCTTAAATTTATAAGGCCTTTAGTAATCTTTATAGAATACCCTGACCGCCACACAAATTTGTAACGACTTCCTCTATGTCATCTATTTTACCCGTAATACCCCAATGACCCACTAAACTGTACAAAAACGATAGCTTTCGCCCTTACCATATCGCCTATGACATTGACCTGTACTCAATAAAAAATGAAAAAAACCTTACGCATTCGCTTTGAAAGGACGCTCTTATTATCTCCGAATAATTTATAAAGATTTACTTTTCCCCGTCCCAAGTCACAAAAGGGTATATGCATAAAATAAGCTATGAAAAAAGGACAACTGCCCAAAATCCGTACAAAAGGAAATTTAACAAGGCTCAGACTTTTCATTGAATAATTACTTTTATGAATTTGGGTCTCATGCCTTAAATCTATACTTGACTCTAGGATCTAACGAAATATTTGTGTGTCCTTTTGAAGGTGTTGCACTTACCGTTTTGTAGAACATGCACGACTGTCTGTCCTCATCCTCGCCTTCCGGGCAATCAATGAACCCGTCGCATAACACATGATCATCTATGCAACGATATCGTCCTTGCAGATCAGGTGTTGGACATGCGAATCTCTCCATACCATCAATCGCTGATGGGCATTCTGCAAAAAACAAAAAACAAAAAACAAATTCAGCTTTAATATAAATTTACAAGTATTAAGTACACTCAGCTAAACAAAAAAAAAAAAAATACAAATCGTAACAGGGAAGCATCCTGTATGTTGTGCTCATGTGTTTGACATCGTAAAAGCCTTTTGCCATTACATTTATTAAACTGTTTGGTGGACTCTTTTGCGTGTATACCTACTGCCATTAGCGTGCGCTACGGAAGAAATTTGTATTTCCTCCAGGTTTTCATATTATGTAACATGGAACATGAGCAAACATTGCGTTGGGTTAAATTACCTGAGTTCACTTTTTGTGTTTGTTTAATATCGCACAGGACAAAGTGGGACAGTAGTTTCGCTCTTAAGTGTGGGTTGGTTTGGACAAGCCAAATTGAATGAGGTAGGTGGCTGTGGTGCACTAGTCTCAGTACTCAGCCAGCAGTGACACGCTTGACATGTTAGAATGTGTTGATTATTTGTGCTGTGGCTGAAGGAAATTAAAATCCGACATTCTACAAAGGGAACAAGATAAATGGGTGAAAAGGGGTGGTTTTCGTTATTTGCTCCTGTGAAACAGAAACAACTTCTCGTTCCAATATGCCTTCCGTTTTACCATTACTTATTGTCAAAGTGTTTTGTTGGCGAAGATAAATTAAGACAGTGAACAAAATTGCGCTACATTTGCAAATTAAAGAGCTTCCAAGTTTTCCAGCAACAACAGAACAATTATAGTAGAATTGTTGCGGTTCTAAGATGACAAAGGGCTATAAATTTCATCAATCAATAGGTGTTTGAATTCTTGTTTAAATTCACATTTAAGAACAGCGATTAAGTTCATACTCATTTTACTTTCAAAACAGTTCTGGTTTTCGGGAGACTTCTTGCATGAAGTGGCTTTTTAAAGCGAGATGGTTATGAGTGACATGGCATCTCTTATATTCTATATTGATCAATAAAAAACCGATGAATTTCTGATCGAACTAGCAGCTCTTCGACATTTACAAACAGCAATCGAACTGATCCTCATATTCGCTTTTAAAGTTATTGGCGGGTCGCATTCATATAGGAATCTAGGCCTAGCATTCATGAATAACCCTGAATGAAACATATATGTCAACAGACAACTTTTCCCAATCAACATTTTTGTTTATCAGTTTGTTAAGTTGTGGACCCAAGCGATCTTATATTTTTTTTTAACACTTTATTTTAAGCTCAGAGGAACTTATTTTTAAATTCAATTTCTTACTCAGGTTGATCAGTTCTTTTTCTGTATAATTTGTTTTGCTAAAAACACGGATCGTTTAATGATTACTCCTGAATATCAGTTGAACGATATAAACCAACATTTGCTATGATCAGCTCTTTTTTGCTTTTTTTTTTTAATTTCTAGAGCTAGTCCTCAGCAAAGTCTGTGTTCTGCAATCAAAGCTCATGCTACTCCGTTTATTTTCAATTTTTTAATTTAGTCTAAAAATATTGTTGAACCCACTCAGGTTCACACAAATATCAGTACATCTTTTTGAGGATCACTCCAAAATCATTTGGTTTGTTACAATAAATTGTTTTATATATTTTTTGGAAAAAATAGTTCACGCTATTTCTCAACGACTCAGACTGATGATAATCGGTGATCAGTTGAGGATCATTCAAAGATCATATTTACTTGCTCACAATTTGCGAAGATCGGCTTTGCTTGGACTTTCAAAGATCGACTGTGTGTTTAACAAATTTTGCAAATGAAATAGGAATTCATTCCCGAATCGGATATAAATAAAAGATCAGCTACCAGTCTATTTTTTAACTTTTGTAAGAACAGTTAAACTTTGAGAGCAAGACCACTTGCTTGAAATAGCGACAACATGAATGGCAGTAGCAGATTTGCAATCAAAAAACACTAATAGCTTCAAGAACAGTAGTTAGTCTAGTGGTCTTTCCTAATTGAAGAACACCTTCTGTGTTCTGGACATCGCAGCAGTTTGAAATCTCCTGCGTTCGACAAATATATGCAGAAAACCGAGTACCTATTAATTCAAAATTTAATGAAAACGGCATAGCGCTAAAGGCAATTGCAAACCCCGATTCCGCCATCATCCAAAACAATAAACAACAGTTATGTCCCGCCATTTGATAGATTTATGTCTGTACTTTGTCATTGTGGCAATGAACGCCTTGAGACAAATCCCCTCTTGTCCCTATTCAACAAATACTCCTAAATATCAATTATAAGAAGGTACACCACCCGCAAACCACCATCGAACCAATAGCGCGCCCACAGTTTAGCAGCAAAATAGCCATAGGGATGAGAATGATAACTGACCGATATGGGGTCATGACTAATGGACTGATTTAACTGTGATTATCCCATAAGGGAAAACGCATTAACCATAATTAAAGTAACATAAGTGCAAGAAAAAAAAATTTCAACAGCGACAGCTAAGTAAACTGTCTAATTAATCTCTCTTGCTCAGCTATAAACACTTTAAACTTCACTTCATCTGACTTCACCTGGTCTGTTCTTCACCCGACTGACAGGCCATTCCACAGTGGTGTTTCTCAATCCCCCCCAAATGACGTAATCAGTGAAAAACTTTTCGTACGGAAAAGTGTTTGCAACAACACAGGATATTAGTGGAAATATTAACAAGTTACTTTTGACACCTAGAAAACACTCAGCTGACTATAGCTGGCAAAACTACCTGGCAAAAGTTTTCCCTACATCGAAGACAAGAGAAACTTATTACGGGTCGCTTACAACAAAGAGGTTCTCATGTGACTTTGACTTTAAGTACGGGTGGACGGCGGCAGAGGGGACTCTGCAAATTTATCTCCGGCACATAAAGATGCATAGCTATGGCCGGGATAGTGTTTTGCACGTTGCTCTCGGACGACATAGATGGATGTTTCGTACAGCCAACTTTTGTCGGGATTTGTTGTTTTGCAAGTGGGTGTGGGAGGTGAGCAAGCGTCCACCAACAACCCTTTCGTGTGTTTGCACGGATAATACCAAGGGATGGGCTTGTAAATTCTCCGACCAACTGTCGGTACATATGTGAGATATATGTGTGAAAAATTGCACGGAATTTCTTTTCAGAGAAAACATGTTTTTTCTTCGACCTCTTAAGTCTTCTGCTTTGCCTTGGCATGGTGTATGGGTGGACTTTTTGCTCCGTAGATGTGTCACAATATCTCGTAAGGTCCATTCGTATCAGTCTCATCCTATATATACTCTTAGCCGGATAGTGGTTGAAATTTGTAATCCTTGTGTTGAACGTTTTCATTCGACGGTGTTCTTTGTTCTTGTTTGGAAACTTGGAATTTTCCTCTTGGACACACAATAACTCGTGAGATATGAACAGTTTTCCGGTTTGACGTAGACGGAAGGTGACAGTGGGTGGGAATATATTTGCGACGTGTCTTTTCGGTACTTTACTGAAAAATATCTTGTTCCATTGAAAAATGTTTGTCCCGCCTACAAAAAATACAAGATCGCTGTTGAAGGGACAAGGGTGCATGATTTTAAAGGATTATTTCGTTTTATTTCGTGGCTGTTGAATGCTAATACTATTGGAATTGCAAATCAGTTTAAATAAGTTGCTTGGACAATATTGTCGACACGTTCGTCAAAAAATGAGCCAGCTCTTCATGCGCACTTTTAGGCAGGGATCCCCGTTCAGTTTTTTAGGACAGTTCACAATAAAAATCAGAGGGCAATTAAGATCGGCGACTGACAATATGACCAAATAGCGCATTTTGGTACAATTGCTAAGTGAATTTTGTACTGGATTACTGATCGAGCTGTGTCTGGTTATACCCCCAAGAAATACCACACTAGAATTTAATGATTTTTCGACTACAAATTTCCGAGGATGAAACTATCCTGAAAAAGCTTCTCAGTTGAGTCGTACGGAATCGGGATAAAATTAAAGGTAACTTCCATTCGTCCCGAAATCATAAAAAAACACACCCAAACCAAAGGTTTAAGCAGCAGTTCCTAGGGTCCAATGTGGACCTTAATTTTGCCTTCTTTAAAAAGAGACAAAAAAAAAAAACAGATCAAACGAGTGTCGACGTGGGGTTAAAGTTTGACCGCAAAAGTATGAACGTAAGAACAAGTTCTTCTTGTTTTTTTTTCCAACAACCCTGTTTATATTTTAGACTGTCGGATAACATTTTGGTGTAAATATTTTTATTGTGCGTTACATGACTGAACACGTTTTTTAAGGTACGGGGAAAATTGTTGTCTTCTGGATTTGATCTTTACAAGTACTAAGACTGTTGAGACTGAAAGACTGCTCTGTCAGACTTTTTGTAAACCAACCATTTCTGCCCATCTAAAGCTAGTGCGATTTTTATTTGTAAGTAAAACTACAGATTGTGAAAGGGAAAAAAATGTCCACTTATCATTTATGTTTTAATTTCGAGGAGAATCAAATTTGGCGTCCATGCATGGTTTGAATAAATTTAAAATGTTCCCTTTCCCCTTTTTGAAGTGAATCAAAACTTTCAAACAACACTGTATTTAATTTTATTTTAATTTACTATCATGTCGTGTGAAATCTTTGTTCTCATATTTAAAAGCCAAAACGCACGTTCAAAGAAACGGAAACGGAAAAGCTAAACTATTCTATAAAAAGCCAAAAGACTGCAAACGAAAATAGAATAAGAAAACACGAAGACGACGACGACGATGATGATGACGAAAAGGACTGGTGGATAAGAAACCATTCTGTGTAACCAGAAGTTCTTGACGAGTATATCCGGACGTTTGATCATTAAAAAGAAGAAAATAATATGCAAAAATTAAAGGGAAAATTGAGAGTGCATGTGTGAGCCAACACACTCACTTGCTAAGTCAACCTGAATAGTTTTTTCTTTCGTTTTCAAGTTCTCAACCCCGTCTGTAGATTGGGATACACACATATGACAGGTTAATGGCAGGTAATACCAAGTTTGGGGGTGGTCTGGTAGTTGTGTTCTCTAATTTGTTGTCTCGCTTCTACCCACAGGTGTATGCTGTGTATATATACAAAGCCACGTACCTGTATGATGTGTAAGGATATTTGATATGTTTTCGTGTAGGTTGATGGGTTTTCTTCTGCTGCTGTCTTCCTTTGCTCGGTTTGATTTGGTTTTTTGTTTTGTTTTGTTTCGTTGTGAATGGAAAAACTGGATATTTTTAGACTGTGTTAACGATTATTTTCACTCAAAAGGGAAACAAATGGGATTAACAGCAGGAGGCTTGTTCGTGAGGCTACTGGTATGCAAGGGAAATGGAAATTCACTGTTATTATCTGGATGAGTTGGGGTTTGGTTTTTTTTTCTCCCGTTTCCTATATTTGGTCTCTGTGGGTTTTGGGGCGGCAAAAAGAAATAAAAATAATGACATTGAACTGCAATGTGCAAGTTTGGAGAATATTTTTATTATGCTCATATAACATCAAACTTTTGTAGTTGGACCTTGGCCGTTAAGTGTTATTTTACGCACTGGAACTACGCGTCTGGGTAATGAGTTCAAGTACAGTCGTAGCAATGGAAACTGAGAATGAATACGTGTGCCAAGTAGACATATATACGGCACGCGTGCAGTTGTCTTATTTCGCAATGCTTCTCATGTCAAAAAATAACAGGGTGGGGCTATTATTTTAAATGTCCATTATTCTCAATACCGGCTAAGAAAATCTACTTAATGCCACGTCACGATATATGTATCAGGTTGCACTGGCAAATTAATTTAACTCGTAAGGAGTGCTTAACGTTGTAGTAGAGAACGTTGTCATTGAATAAGAATACTGCCGGAACTATAAAAAACAATTGACTTTTAACAGTGACGGTAGTTTAGAAACACAAATTTATTTCAGTCAGGCGGTCAATAATGTGAGATCTGTCAGAGCAGCAGTTACAATCTGCAAGAGAAGTAGTCAATTCGAACTGCGAAGAAGGAAAGCTAATGGGAAACGTAAAGGATTGTTAGATAGACAAGAACATATTCAAGCAATACAAATTATATTCACGGGCAAAGTTTAGCAGGCTCTTGACTATTTATAGTACGCTTAACCACTGAAACCCACTTCCAAATGCAGTCACTACTATCGCTTCGAATTAAAATTAATAAGTAATGTTTTTTAATTAGAAACATAGTATACTTGAAATGTAATAGGGACAGCCTTGGCAACAAAATATATATTAACGGTTTTCACTGTAAGTGACATGCTAATAGCGCACTTTATCAAACACAAACGAAATTATCCCTATTTGTATTTTTCCCCATTTGGGTGATAAATAATTAATTCAATTTGCATCACCACAATCCCCTCCTAACTAATTATTTCAGAATAACGATTATTCCCACCACTAGTGGCTAACGGAAAATGTTGAACAATTTAACGATTTACGCAATTTGCTCTAATGCGATGATTCAACATTAAAACCGAAAACAAATGTTCCGCATACGCCCCCGTGTACGGCTATTTTCGTGTAACTACTAAAATTTTTGTTTGTGGTCTTATGTTAAATAAAATATAAAGTGTACAATTACCTTCCAGGTAGCTTAAATGTGTATCAGCTTAGAAGTTCTTAAAATTATTGACAATGTCGTTTGTTAAGTATATTTTCTTTTCATTGTTTGTACGTTGTTTTGGATTTTTGTTTTCCATCTTAAATCCATGGAGCATTTTATATTAGTAGGTCTTTAAAGGAGATCACAAATCATATATGAAGGGTTTTCCACCAGGGGGCGCTCCACCTTTTATAGATTAGAACGGGTCGTTATATCTTGGAACTTGTCACAGATGTACCTTGTCTGTACCAAACATGTTTGCAGAATATGGGCGGCGATCAAGAAAGAAGCGTGGCACCGCTCATAACGCAAAAGGACATACCAGCTGTAGTTGTAAGATTTAATTAGATTTAATAAAAAAAAATGCATTTGCAGTGCAGTGGGCTTTGTTGAAGTTGTTATACAAATGGTTTGTCCCAACATTAACAGATTGTCAGTTGATGCTCTACGCTTTCTTCAATTCTTTAACCCTGTGGCTACAAAAACCATAAATTTTTGCACCGACAGTGGCGATGTCCATTAAGTTAGTAGTTCACTTGACGATAAGTTCGAAGTTTAAACTATTATGATTATGATCAGTTATAATCAACTACCTTATGAAGCTCTAAAATCCGCCAGCAGTTTCGGAAAATTACGCTACAATCCTCAATTTGAAAATAGGATCTCAAGTTATTTATCTGCTAAACTTGGTTTCACGAAACTTGTGCTTCGAAATGAACTAGTCCGCCAAGACTAAAAAAAAGGAATAAGAAAATTTGTTCCACGCTTCCCAATTATTCTAATCGGTGCGTTGTTTTCCTATTTGTAAAATTATTTCTTTTTTCTAATAGGTAAGAGACGAGTTAAGTTTTTTTATATGACGAAAACAGACTCCTGGGCGGCTCGATATCAAGAACTTCTCAAAATATGTTTTCTCAAAACCTTAAACGAGATATTTGCACAAATGAGACAACATTTGGGGGTTCAACCGGAGCGAAATTCTCTATTTTCAACAACAAGTTCTGATGCCTTTTAAGGCGTTCATCCCAATATAATTACTAGATTTGAATCAGAAACGGAAAGCAAGTAGAACCTCTCCATATCAAGTCGATTGAGAACTCTCATATTGACTTCCTTAAGTGTGAACATTTCAAGGAACACAATACATTCCTCTTAGTCAAGGAACTAACTACATTCATATGCAAACAATTGGCAAACAAAATTAATTAATTCACGGTCCAATAAATTAGCGCTGATATTTTATTTTTCAATTCTGCAAACACTCGCAATTTAAATTGAAAATTGTTTGTTCCACAGGACTAGTCACATGTTGTACTTATACGAGTTATAGACTATACAGTTATAATAATATAATTCCCAAATGTATTTATATGAATTGATTAAATTTGAAAATTGCGTATATATATTATTGATTAGGTTTCTGCGGGCAGATGAGTGGCGGCTGGTGTTGTAAAATTAGCTCGCAGTCTGTTCGCATTAATGGTAGAGAGTTGATTAGGTAGCATATTTAATGATTCGGGGGAGGTTATACGTATTTGTGGACTTTTTTTCTGTTTTAAATTTGACTTATATTGATTTCTTTGGATGAAATGATTTTTAAAAGTTCGTCAAAGGCTCTACTAGATAGACACAAAAGTGACCACAGGATGTGTGTGGTAGATTCATGGCCAAAACTCACAGGAAACCTACAGTTTTGTCTTGTAGTTTATTTGGCGAATTTGTTCTGTAACAACAATTTGAGCCTGTTCCATGGAATTTTTACTTAGGAGTCTTTACCTGGTGATCTCAAAACGTCTGGTATAGTTTTGCTTAAGACTAAAAGTGACCTTCGCCTTCCATCTTATTCTAAATTACAAAGAAAATAAACGAATGCTGGAGAGTTTAATGGCCAATATCGTTCCTAAAATAGTTTCCCATTTTTTTCTTCTAATACTTTTGTACTTTTAATTCTATTACCGATCTTGCTGATCTTTAAAATCGCAATCTTCATTTTCAACTGATCCTACTTGCGCGATTTAAGTGATTTTCTTGTTGTTGTGTTCACTTTGGATAGGGCTATATTTATGTAACATATGGTACCTAAAACTCTTCTATTTGGTTATCAAGCAAATGATCGTCTAGTGCTATTTCATTTAAGACGATATTTTATTTTGGAAGTGAAAATCTCTTCAAATTCCATCACCATTATATTGTGACCGATCTTGCTAATCTTTAAATCTGCGTGACTAACTGATTCTTCACTCTTGTTCGATTTCATGCCTTTCCTTTTTTTGTGACCACTTTGCGGTTCTGTTCATAAAATAAATGATTTGTAAGGATCATCTGCTTGTTTATACAAAATGATCGCTCAAAAGCAAATTTCAAAAATTACCTATGTAAGTCAGTCCTTGGAAGTTGTTTTCACTCAACCACCTTATCCATTATTACTAACATAAACATTACTTGTTTTGCTTGGTATTTCTTTGTGCAGAAACTTAATATTCCAATCAGCTTTTTGTAGTCATCTATTGTTTAGTAAAATTTCGAAACTGATCGCGGAGGCAGGCGGTCCCTAAAATTCTGCAAGTGATCCTTTCATTACTACTTTTTCATTTGACTGTTATCGTTTCTTAAAACTGATTTCGTTGACATACGATAGCTGTTTGTTTTTATTTTGTGATCATGTCCTTTATTTATTTATTTTATTCTTATTATCTTATCTTTGACAAAAATTTCAGATAAAGTGTTCGTTCACATTCAAATGATCTCAACCATTTTCCACCGATGCGCAATTCGTTGAATATCTTGTATTTACAACAAGTGACCGTGGAAATATGCACTCAATATTAATTGTTTTGAATTTGAAAATCGATTGGTCTTAAATCGATCTTGTACATAGAAGGAAGTTCAACGTACGAGTATGTAAAATATTTCTGTGGGGTACCTAATCCTTGTAATCGTATGATTTTTGATTGATTTGATCTTATCACTTAAAGTGCATAATTCTTGAATCAAAAATCTGCTGATTTAAAAATGTTATCTTAATCGTATATCCAAGTAAGTAAAATGCCACTTTGTGTTAAAGACTGTTAAGGGTGACCCCACGTATTCAAGCCATGGAGTACCAGAAGTAGAAATAGACCTTCAACTAATTGCCCACAAAATCCTCGATAAGAAAGCAAATTCAAAGTAAAAACATCTTCGCAGATATCAGTAAACTTTTCCAACTTCTACGAAATTCAAATCACTTCGAAGGGTTACCTAGATAACCTTCTCTCTGTGGGAATACAATCGATTTGATTTTGCAGAAGTGTTCGAACCCACCTAACATAACCTATCCTTGTACACACACCTAGTCACTGCAACCGCCTACATATGATGTGAGATTATTGCCATTGTCCCTCATTGCTAATGTGACATTTAAAGAGATAACGAAGATAAGCATAATACACCTACCCACTCACAACGGCTAGGTATATTCAATCAAATTATCTTTAAATAAAGCATCCTTTCATCGCCCACTCGTATACGTATGTATATGAAAAGCCACCATCACCAGGCGTATCTTCCTCTTTAGGGAGAATGTATTCTTTTAAGGAAGTCGTAAACACCCCTCGGCGGTATTTACTACCTTATATCCTTATGCTCCTGCAAATTGTTGGAATATCCCTCAAATGTATAGTAAGAAAAAAAATAGCTTAATTTAGGACTACTTTGTTGGCCTTTTTTTATGTTTAGCTGACGATGGAACCTTTTACAAGGTTTTTCCAATAAAAAAATATTCGGGCGATGTCTTTGTAGCAAAGTTGAAATTTTTCTAAAAGGAAAACGTATCAGACAAACTACAGGATAAATCGAATACCAAGCAACTGAGCAAACTTTCGAACGACTGCTAAAAATGCAACTAAGTCTGTGTCCATTTACAGAGTCTTAAACTCCCAAATAAAATCACAATTTTAAATATTGCTTTTCAGCAAAAGAAAAATAAAACTATCCCAACAGCTATTTATAAGGACAATTCCAACTTTAAAGTCACATAAACTGTTCAGCATATTAGACCCGGGAAAATAATCCACCTTAACTCATTTAATTCTGCAGCACGACTAACAAACACTCCATTCCGTGGACTACAAAGTAGCTTACCCATTCATAACATACACCATACGAGTATGTATGTCCTGCCGAGTATAGTTATCCTTCCCAACAAAGTAACCAGCAGTAAAAACATCCACAAAGCATGCAGAAAAAAAGTAACTTATTTGACAATTTTTCTCGTCTTTTTCGTTTTTTTTTATTCTCCTGTTGTTTTTATCTGAAGGACATGAAGTCGCACAGAAACCAGGTTCAATACACCTTCGAAGGTGCTAGAAGAAGCTCTTCCCCACTTTCAACATCCTAGCGCAGCTTCTCTATCTTTCTATTATTTTTTGCTCAGAGTTTTTTTTCCTCTGCTTCTTCTTCTATATTTTGCGAGGTGAAACTTGAGACGGACGTAAAGTTATAGTACCCGTGCATACATATCTACACCCATATGTCGTCTGTGCACATAACTATTCCCGGCGAAGGATGAAATAAAAAAAAATTGTGTGTTTATGCTCTCTAGACTGGGTGGAGGTACGTACGCGCGCCAGGTATATTCCATTCCAATTCGGTCATTAAAAGAGTGCTCTACATCTTTATTCCGTGGTGCATCCTGTTAAACAGGATACTCATTTATGGTGCAGTTGCGATGCCAAAAATCGTTGCGTTTGTGTGGTGGAATGGCTGCTTTCTAATACGACCAATAAAACTGTTTGCAGCGACTGTATGTTTGTCACAATACAATTTCCCTCGAATTACATTAGGTCCTTAGAGGTACTGTGGTTAGGGACAGGGGGTGCTTGCAAGTTGACTTGATATAGACCAAGATGGGTTTGTGCAAATTTTGATGTTTAATATTAGGATCATCGACTTTTTGTGTACACTCTCAGGGAAGAGGAACCTACTCTGTAGTGTGCCCTCAAGTGCTGGCAGATAGGTGTTGAGTTGTTTCCATGAAATTCAAATATTTGACTCGGTCTCGGAGACTTGTGGAGCATATCAATTCAATTTCAAGGAATGTAAATAGCTTTTAGATTGAGCAAATATTCCTGTTGATGTAACAGAACAGTAGTTGCTTCAAGACTTTGCAAATATTTGGGGTAAACAATTTAAATTATTGTGTTCCTACTAACGTTTGCTTGAAATTTTGCATTTTAATTTCACACTTTACCAACACCAGATCGCCGTAGGCTTGTCCACTTTTGCCCACTTTATGACGTTAACTTCTCACTCTAGTATGCCATCAGTACATCTACCTAGTTTAAGGATTGAAATGTTGATGCAATACTAATAAAAGCTGTACTTTCTTTTTCTAGTTCGATCATGATTGATGGCCGCAGTAATTCCATCGCTAATTGATTCGAGTGCAAGGTAAGTGCTTGTTGATATCTTTACTTTATAAATATGTAAACAAATATATTGAATGAATTGAATTGAACCTAAAAAATACCTCAGATACAAAAGTAAATAATTTAATAAACTGGCAGGACAAAATACATTTTCCTGGTTCACACCCGATTTTTAGAAGGAACCTTTAAGTATACTTAACAAGCAAGTGCCCCACTCCTAAAGGCCCGGATAGAGTGGTTTTCTTCCAAAACCGGTTAGACGGGCAAAAAAGTCAAGACCAATCAGTCTTACATTCTTTGTACAGCGGACTGTCGAACGGCTAATAGACAACAATCTGCTTTTTCTTTTATGATACAAGTACCAGTTTCTTCCAAGTCCCAGGACGAATATCTTAAAGCAAGACCCACTGAGACAGCTCTTCACAAAGTAGCGCGAGTAATCCCTCCATTTGTCCTCTGCTAGCAATCCTCTGTCAGAAGAAGTAAAGGGTGATTTTTTAGCTGGTTTGGTTTTGGCAACACTGGTTTTGACAGCTGACGTGTGTTTAGTACCTTGTGTCACTGTCAAACAGCTTCAGTTTGGTTTGCAATTTAACCATGGATCGTCTTACAAATGAACAACGCTTGCAAATTATTGAATTTTACTATCAAAATTCGTGCTCGGTTCGAAATGTTCATCGCGCGCTGCTTCCATTTTATGATCGGCATTCTCGACCTTCTGAGCAGTCTATTCGGAAGATTGTGACCAAATTTCGCACCAAATTTACTTTGTTGGACATTAAACCACCAACACGTTTACGTACTGTGCGTAGTGAAGGAAATATTGCGGCCGTATCAGCTAGTGTGACAGAAGACCGCGAAATGTCGATTCGGCGCCGTTCCCAGCAGTTAGGCCTTTGTTACAGCACTACGTGGAAAATTTTGCGGAAGGATTTGGGCGTAAAGCCTTTTAAGATACAGCTGGTGCAAGAACTAAAGCCGGCCGACCTACCACAACGCCGAATTTTTGGTGAATGGGCTCTTGGAAAGCTGGCCGAGGATCCGCTTTTTTATCGAAAAATTGTGTTCAGCGATGAGGCTCATTTTTGGTTGATAGGGTACGTAAATAAGCAAAATTGCCGGATTTGGAGTGAAGATCAGCCAGAAGCATTGCAACAGCTACCAATGCATCCCGAAAAAGCCACTGTTTGGTGCGGTTTATGGGCCGGCGGCATTATTGGGCCATATTTCTTCAAAGATGATGCGAATCGCAGCGTTACTGTCAATGGTGAACGCTACCGAGCGATGATAACAAACTTTTTTTTGCCCGAAATGGAAGTTCTTGACTTGCATGATATGTGGTTTCAACAAGACGGTGCCACATGCCACACAGCACGCGAAACAATGGCGCAATTGCGAGGCGAGTTTGGTGAACAGTTAATTTCACGTTTCGGGCCGGTCAATTGGCCGCCTAGATCGTGCGATTTGACACCATTAGATTATTTTTTGTGGGGGTATGCCAAGGCTAATGTGTATAGGGACAAGCCCGCTTCGATTGACGCACTGGAAGCCAACATCCATGCATTCATTCGTGAGATACCGGCCGATATGTGTGAAAGAGTATGCCAAAATTGGACTAAGCGGATGGGCTACCTGAGACGCAGCCGCGGTCAACATTTGCATGAAATTATCTTTAAACATTAAATTGCAAGGTTCAAACTATCGATTCAAATAAATATTTCATTCATTTTTTCGAATTTTTTGTGTTTTTTTTTTTAAAAAAAGTTCTAAACCTCTTAAAAAATCACCCTTTATAACTTTGAACTTATCGGGCTAAGGAAGCTAAAATTTGTAACTTAGGGAGATTTTTCGGCGTAGGAGTATTTTTGGCTTTCTAAATTTGTTTCACCAAGAGTAGGACTATTAAAGTGGCTTTCGCGAAAGACACACTTATATTAGTGTTTTAGGTCTATGGTAATATAAGAAAAAACGAATACCTTACCGACGCTGTCAGTCTTCGACCCGCAATGAATTTTCGAACTTTTTCTTCTTCTTCTTTTGTGACGGTACAGTTGGGTTAAAGCCTGGGCATGGTCTTTAGCTAGCTACCTTTAGTTGCGCCTTCCGAGTTGGTTGAGGTTCCCCTCCCGTTTGTGAGCGCCACCTAAGGCGTGGTCCTCGTCATCCTCTACTCTGCTGTCTTTGTGAGTACACTCGAAGTCTCAACGGGCCGGATATTTTGTGTCTATCCGCTCTACATGTCCTAGCCATCAGAGACGACTGATGTCGCTGTACAGCTGGTGTGGTTTGTCCTTGAATACGTTCCACTAAAGACTGTTGCCAACGGAAGAGAAAATTCTACGGCGATCACAGTGACAAATTTCGGACAAATGTTTACGTCATAATGACGTCGGCATATAAAATTTTACATGAGAAATGACATCTGTAAGAATAGCCTACGAATCATCTGCTTCAGACAAAATCCAACCTCAATCCTCAACGGATTATAGTACTCCTAAAATTCTATCCACAAAGGTGTATAGAGCACTGACAGTTGCTCAACTGTAGAGTAGGTGCGGCTGAATTTTCTGGCTGTCTTAGCTTAAGTGTCTTGAGAGACACACTTAGGCAAAGACTTGTAGGTCACTTAAAAGAGGATGCTATAATGCCAAGATCAGCTAGCCTCGCTTCAACAGTTCCCCTGATTTCGGTTCCCAGAAAGCAACTGCAACTAGCTTGTCCTGTACGTGTTCCTGTAGTAGCTAGGACCAAGCAGCGGTCTCTAGAAAAAGCATTCTTTGACTCAGTTGAGTCCCGCAGAGACTTAAATTATAGAGGTTTGTGCTATTATGGTGCTATTTAGGGTTTGAAAAAACTTGAGAAACAGCTACCTAACTATCTGACAAACAAGCACTTTAGTTACTTGATTTCAAATTGAATTTGCAAGTTATGGCAACTGTTGCTAGTGATTACAATTGCGTGTTCATTCTCTCTCTGTAAATTGAATCGTTTAGTTCATTCGAATAGCTATACGTATATGCCAACCAAGCAGTTTGATTGTTAGCTAAGAAATAAAATTGCATAGTTTACTCTTTCGCCATAAACAAGCATTAGCCACTATTAGTTGATTCGTAACTGTTGAGTAAGTTTACTTCGGTTTTTATCTGATTGACACATGATAAGCGCTCTTTTGAAAAACTGTTTCCCGACCAAGTAATTTTTTTCTTACTTGTCTGACTATAATAATTTACTTAAATGGCAATAGAATAGGAAAGTAAAAAAGCCTTGACTTCTATCTGTCAAACTATTCGTTGGTTATTTTTAATTAAATTAGGTGAAGGTTTTCATTCGTAGGTTGCGCGGGTGGGCCTTTGTGTTTGGTAGGCCTTACCATTCCAGTAGGTTACTAAATTTTCTATCGGACTATTTTGACCCATTACCCTTTTTGGGCAGCTTTCAACTACAGTCCTCCATTTTACAATCACCCTGTACTATGAGTCCTGAAGGTTTTTCTTAAAACCCATTCTAATTCAATGATCGACACCAGTTAAAATCTTTGTGGATGATTTTCGATGGTTCGTGTTTCCAGACATAGATGGCGTCAGCGCTTTGAACTTGACAATTCCCCACAGCTACGACATCCCCTGTTGGTTGACTTGTTTTACAACACGATGGCTTGCTATCTGTGCTACGAATATAAATGAAGCAGAGAAGGGTAGAATGCACGATTTGTTGTTGACCAATTATTAGCATCTCAAACATATATGCATATTTACGTCCTCTTCATTCCAAAGAAACAAACATACTCCTCGGCCTTGCATTCAAATGACTGCCACATTTCTTTGCGAACTTGAAAGCGAATGAATGTCTAAGTAGACTATAAAGATAACACTCGCCAGAAGCGACCGACAGACGTCTCTTAAAAGCAGATTGCAGCAAATAGCCAGAGAAAGCTCTAATCTTCGCACTTGAGAGTTCCCTCTTAAAAAATCATATAAAAGTTTGCTGCATAACAATCAAAATCAAATGGTGAACTCTCATCATCTCGAATGACACACAAGTCCAACACAAATGTCAAACTCGACCCCACCCAGAGATAAGTTCAATAAAATCGAAAATATAATAAACCAAAGAATCACTGTCCATGAATCAGTGCTCTATTTAACTGCGCCAATACAATTAATATTCGGAAACGATTATTGCTCACACAAGCACTATTATTTTGGAGAGCAGTCAGGATAGCACGGGGACTGCTGCGATTAAATGGGAAGAATAAAGTCGGGGGAAAAAAAAGGGTCATAACCCACGTTGACTCTGTGACATAAAAGTGTTTTTCCAGCCACACACACGACGACGGTGAGCAATTTCCTTATGATTTTCCAATAGTGCAATATATATTTTTTTCTTTTTGATTGCAACATGATTTGTGCCATATGCTTTCCGCCGAGCGACAGAAAAAGAGTGCTGTGCCGCCTGATATCCAAGAACCAAGACTTTTGTGGTCAGCACTGGGTGAATCTGTGTGTGTCTGTTTCTTTTTTTGTCCTCCTTTTTGAGAGGAAAAGCAAACAACATATAAAAAGCATTTCTCTTCCCCCAACCCCTTTGAAGTCGCTTGCGCTTTATGTATTGTGAATTTAGGCGCCATTTAGTCCAGACATTCGGGGGTGTTTGTTTGCATCGAAAAATACCACATTCAGCCAGAAAGTCAGAAAGCGACTGTGGGGTGAGTGGGTGCAGTCATCGCAGCAGTAACTGTGCAAAAGCCATTTCATCCTGCCGCCGCTGGTAGTTGTATTTGTGTCTGACTAACACTATTCCCTATTGCACACTGGCGCAAACAAACAATTTTAATTCATAACCACCAAAACGTGGAGTTAAACTACCAGAAATGCAGACCGAGTTGTTGGGTCTTATACCATTCCTTAGGTCTTGCTCACACTCCATTATATATTTGCAAGGAAATTTATGCCATTAAAACGCTAGTGAATGTCCTTTTTGTGTGTGGTGGTAGTCTTGTGACAATTCTGTTCATCTACAGTTGTTGTTACTGTTATTGTCTTGCATCCAAAGGGGGGGGGGGCATGATTTTCATTTCCTTAAAATTGAAGACGACTCCTACGCTACCTATTTACGGAATGTAAAATCTGGCAAAGATTTTACAGTCGGAGCCAAAACCAAACCAAGGTGGGATGGTGAATGGATGAACTTTTATCTCTGATCGGGAGTTTTCCAGTCACTCTGGGTGTAGTTGTGTGCATGTCACAACCTCCTACATCAGCAGCACCAGCACCAGCACCAGTTGAAGGGTTGACGGGAGCAAACGCATGCATCGCAGGGAGTTGTTTACGCCAACGTGAATTCCACTATGGGAAAACAATTTATAGTCAGGCATGAATAGTTTTATCGCTTGGGAATAAAAGCGGCAAAAAGTCAACTTGTCCAACGAGGAAAGAGAGTGACATTGATTTGGGCGGTAGGGCGATCAATTGAATGAGCGATGACAGAGAGCAGGTAATTCTATTAGGTAGAGCTAGTTGTTTCAATGAATCGAATTAATGAAACTCCAACCTACAAGCTACTACGCAAGTAGCTGTGGTACAGATGTAGGCTGCACTTGTCCTTCATCATTGTATCATTGACATGTGGATTGTTTCTTAGTAAAATTTAGCAAAATAACAAATTTGTGAGAGTGGGGGGAATTCTCTAAGCCAATTGATAAATTACGTTGAACGTTGAAATGTTGTATGGATAATGCTACATTTAACAATCGTAATAGGTACATTTTTATGGAAAGAAGAGAGAAATTAATATAACCACTGAGCGGGATTTTTAAAAATTCACTCGTCGGTATAGTGAAAGTTTTATTTTTAGAAGCTTGATCAACATTTGGTATATGAGATATTCAAACAAATTTGCTCAATATTCCGAAGCAGTTCCATATAAAGACACTTCTTGTTCAAAAGAAAAGAAGCAAGAACTATGAATGCCCCCATAAAAATGGTTTGTCAACGAAGAATTTGTAATCAACTTCAAATTTGATCAATGCCAACAATTTTGACAAGCGTTATACTAAGCTTTTTATTTAAGCTATCTACTATATGTATAAAATTCACCATTGATCATGAATTCTCGTGGTTGATCAACATAGTCCAAATTGATCAATTTCGTAGATATTTCAAATATCGCATTGATATTGATATTTGACAACTACAATAAGACCGTAAGATTGACTTGTAAGGGAATATCAATGACCCCTAATAATTGGGCTTGATAGCTTCTGAATAAAGGTTAAACCGAGCTTCACTTTTTGTTCCTTTCTTTAACCATCCGATTGGTCTTGAAGTTTTTTAAATTTTTTAGTCATCGTCATAATTTTCAATTAAAATATGCAATCACATACATTTCCTAACCCAAGTGTACAAAAGCTAAACAGTCTTGTGTCCCCTTTTTCCCCCTACTTCACCTTAGAAAGCGGCCAGTTCCACTACTTTCTCAAAATCAACCAAATCCAATACACCGATCGAACAATATCATCAACTAATTAATTTGACCCCTTTCCGCAATTTTACCCCACACTCACAAATTTGTAAAAGTACTTGTGCGACGCCTTTAACAGCGTTCACAATTTTGACGTAGGTGTATGTTTTAAAGAATCCCCTCAATCCAATCCACTAATGTGGTGTCGATGTCAAAACAGACAGAACTGAACTAAGAAATAATTAATAGTCCTAAAGCTACCCTTTCAATCTACCGCTTTTCACTAAATGTGACTGTCACAACGGCCACAATCCCTGCTTATTATATCCCACTCACTCTCAATTGCTACTCTAAGCACGAATGGACATTGTCCAGTTATACTTGTTAAATCATTCAAAACCAGCCCCCAGCTCTCCGACGACGACGACAAGCACCGACATGTTTACCCTAGCCGAAAACCCAAGCACCAGGACATGGCAAACTAATTAAAGAGTCCCTTGCTAAATTGCACTCGAATAAACGTCCTTTTTCCGCTCCGCGGGCACAATGGGATAACCCTGTCTCCGCCGTCTTAATTGCAAGAAATACACTTTTCTCAAGTTTCATTCCACACACAGCTCTCCAAGCAATTAAATGTTAAACACTAATATGCAAGAAGCGAACAAAAAAAGAAACACATCTCTCAGTGTCAAATGGCATTTCCTTCAAGTGGATACGGCTATGTACAATGAAACCCACTGCTGCATTCTGCACACGCTCCCATCCTCTTTGACAAACTGTCAACTTTTTCTCTTTCGTCACTGGGGATCTTTGTCAGCCATGTGCCACAATCTATTACCTGAGTGCTGTTCTGACCTCCAACCACCTGCCGCTTCGACACTCGCTCATGCATTGTCTGGCGAGCGTTCGCACACTCCGCCCTCCCACCAAACACACACTCTTATTCTCCATCGAATATTAATCAAGAGAGGGAGTTGGAAAAATAATAAGAAACCGTATTGCCCCCCAGGCCTGGCACAAAGTCCTGAACCGCAAAAGTAAGCACGCGGGGTTGGGGTTAGGCTGGGTATACGAAACAGATTGTGTGGATTCTAAAGAGCTTGCGACGACGACCCCTCTTCGTTCTTCAATACATTAATAAATAATACAATGGTGTTCTTCACTCGCCAGGATTTAAAGTGTGCAGCCCCGACAAAATAATACAAGAAAAAAAAAAAACCGAAAGAATCTTGTCGACTCCTTTCGCCGAGTTTGCACAATTGAGGTTCAATTACGTCCTCGACGGAAACTGTCGAGTGTCGAATTCTCCTCTAAAGAAAGCCACAGTGCGTTTAGTTGCTTCTCCGTATTGTGTGAACATTTTCTCCTTTAAAGATTTATTCGTGATTGGAAAACAATTGCAGAACAAAACGTATATTATAACACACATGTCGATTGTGAGTGTAGGCTCTGAGGCGTTCCTAATGTCAGGAGGGGGATCTGCCCTCCGGTGGGATATCTTTCTTCAAAGTGCGTTAAGTGATTTGTGATTTTGTTCGTTCGGTGCGCGGTTGATTCCGAGAAAGCTGTGGAATTGTCTCACAGCACTGGGGGAGAACTGATCGGCTCGTTAGGTGGAGGGACTCACGCCTACCTAGGTTTGGTACGTTGTGTGGTTGCATATTTGGATTTGAAAATTAAAGTCACTGACTGAAAGATTTAACTGTTGGTTTATAAAGAAAATTGGTCACAGCTCATGCAACTCATCTCTACAAAGCTGTTGCAGGTAACTGCATTCATTTCGTTTCAAATAATTGTTGATATTCCCTTACAAGGGAAACTTACGCCAATATAAATATCAACAAATATCAACATCAATGCAATTTTTGAAATACCAACGAAATTGATTAATCATCAGAGAAAAATTGTGGATTTAATGTTAATTTCAGTGGACACTTGTATTGAGGAACTTGACAAATATGTCGATCTTGATCCGAGTGTTATTTGATCACAAATTCCTCTTGAAACATTTTTTTTAAGGAGTGCGTTCAGTAATTTTGTGTGAAAAACAACAAGAAATGCCGTTATATGAAAATGCTTGTGTTTATTGCTGTCAAATATCAATATCAATGCAATATTTAAAATATCAACGAAATTGATCAATTTGAAATGATCAATATCAACCATCAGAATGCATGATCAATTGTGAATTTTTTATTACTGGTTGCTGTTTTAAGAAAGTTGGTTGTCCAAAATGTTGACATTGATCAAATTGCAAGTTGGTCTAGAAATTTGTTGTCAAACTTTTTAATTATGCAGTCGAAATTAAATATCTTCAGAAATACCTATTTGCAGTTCTATGTCGTATCAATTGTTGAAAATTTTCTGAACAATTGATCAATGGGTACTTAAAATCAAACATCTGATCACGACTGGGTGCACGACTGGGTTGTCTTTCTCACAGAAACACTCCTCTGAATTGGCAATATCACAATATTTCGTACATTTGCAAGACCTTAAATATCAAAATCAAGTACAACCCATTGGCAGTATTTGGATAGGCAGCTTAAAAAGGAATCCGAATGAAACTGCCTATGAAATTGGCTTATTCTAATGGCCTGAATCTTTATGTGACAGCTTTTAATTAAACGCAAAACTGACAAAATTCCTAACCAACTACTATTGCTTTTGGGCTAGTTAGTGGTTAGAGTACTAAATTATAGAGCGTTGGGTATCCGGCTCAACCCCCAAAACCAAAACATAAATCACACTTTTAGGCCATTCTACACAGCGCAACCTTCTGAAAAACATCCAAGAGTATAATGGTCCTCTGAAACCGGTTTATCCCAATAATTCAACTGACACAACTGTCTGTGAGAAACCAACACAAGTTTATTTTTAGACCTATATCCCTTAGGCAATAATTTTTTTTGGCCGAAATTCACAAATGACAGCCTCTTATTGAACGCAAAACAGGAGAGAGTTTGTCTCTATTTTTACATTTCTTTGCAAGCTGGAATAACTGTTATTAAAAATAAACCCTACTTCAAAATAGCAACAATATATCTAATTTGAATTCCAAACTCTGTTTTCGTCATCGTGTTCGGTTTGTGGCAATATGCCTCAATCTCTTCCCAATTCCCGTGACTTCTCGTATTTTTAGCTCGACCCACTGCACTCCGGTGTTCGTATTGTATCGCGTGATGGTAGCTATAAAACTGTCGCCTTTTCTGAGAGGTATTTTCTGTAAGATATGACCTGTCACATCCGTTCTCAGAAAATTGTGCCTATTGGTTGCTGTCCCGCTCTTTGATTTAAAATTGTTTCTTACAGATGCGAAAGGGACATTTTGTCCTGCATCTACAAAGCGGTTACCTCTAGCCAAAGAGTAGAACAGTTGGAGACGTTTTCTCGACTTGATTAAAGGTAATTTTCAAAAAGGAAAACACCTCCCACGCAGCATTTATCCCCCAAATGTATTACAATCAAACTTCTGTCACAATTTTTAGAGACTACTTTCACAATTCCATGGAAATTATTACAAAAAGCGAAGCGGCCACAATTCATGCTCAGTCCCCCAATTGGGATAACAAATGAGCAATCAACCTAAAACAACACAACTTTCAGCGATAAGGCCCATACCGAACAACAAACAGTTTACTTACGCCTCAACAAGCCGGCAAAGGAGCACAGCGAAAAAATGATATAAATATATACGTACTTAGTTGGCGTGAAACCTTTTTTAATCAATTAAAAAGGTGTAATTAACCACCGGTCGTGAGGCGAAACTTGTTACAATTCTTCAATTCATTTCTTCAGTAATCACAATTAATCCGTAATTACCCCCGGCTCCCGGAAACTACCAACTGTCTTTGTTTGGGGTGGAAAAAGAAAATCACTGCATCGCCACAGAAAGACAATGAGCAACAATGGTGGGGTTCACTCCCCCGGAACTGTGCACCATTAGGTGATGGCTGACGCTGAACTCGCTCTCTCTCTCTCTCTCTCCAAATATCATGTTAACATGCAAAGTGGTACTTAAGTAAATGGATTGGCCGAAACCGAGTGGTGGTGATCTTTGCAGTGGTCTCTTCTAAATTGTGCGCAATTGTCCATTTGACATCAGATTAATTTGAATCCTTGTTCGCGGCAACTGGAAATGACATTGACGCAGGTCGACTTGGAAAATCGTGATCCTTCAGAGACTGCAGTTGGGGGATTTTTGTTTGTTTCTGATTTGTTGCTATGGTCTTGATAGTTCGGTGGAAATTTAGTCAAACGCTCGTTAGGTGTCATATTCAATGAACGGTGCTTGGTGGACTTTGAGTGGGTGGTACAGGTGGACAAAAATATACACTCGTCGGCGCCAGTTGGATTTTTTTTTATAGAACTAATAGGTGGGGTGGTCGATATTATTTTGTACGATCTAAATTTACCCTTTTTAGTTGGAGAGTTAATGATGATTGCAAGAGGGAACTTTGGTGGTAGAAAGTTCAACCAACAAAGACTCAAGACTGATTGAGTTATTTTGAACATGCAGCTGGATTGACGTATTTTTTAACTCCCACTAGGAGTTTGTCAATTTATGTTGTGCGTTCACACAGAGCTAAGCTAAATTGAATAATTTAATTGACCTTTCCAATGCCATGTCAGAGAGGTGCTGGAGTTGAATAGTTACAAACATTTAAAACTATTGCATCAAATTCAACCCAAAATCTGTGACTGAGTCTGCACAATTGGAGGCAAATTGCAAAAGACAGCCCTGGCTGAAAAATCGCATTCGCTGAGGCCCAGTTCCTCCCATGTACTTAGTACTTAGTCGTTAAAAGTACGAACATCTTCTCTGTCGATACATAGAAAATGGATATTTTTCTGTTAGTATGTGGATTTGTAACCGCATCGCGTTAAAACTGCCCAATTCTGCCCAATCCTTTGAATTTCTTAGATATAACATACAGCTCGATGGAGCGACATTTAGATTTCATTTCGCCGCAATCGCGCAACTCATTCAGGAGGTATATAAATTTTAGGAATTTTTCTGAAAGTAGTCAGGGTCGGCATTCTCATTCTGTAAGGCGAAACGTTCAAGCGTTTTCGTGTGCACGAAGAAATTTTCTGGTGTAACATAGGGAAAATTATCGTGCGCAGAAAACATTTGATCGTTTCGCCTTACAGAATCTGACCTCAGATTTTATTGCATTATCATTTCATTAAGAACCGAACATTTCTAGAAGCCAGTTGCCTCATGAATCAAAGAAAATACTTTTTTTGCATGACTCCTTGTTTCGGGTGTAAAATTTGTCGACACTGAAATATATTAAAATCTTCTATTGTGACGTAACTGTGTAGGGTAATAGAAAATGCAAAGCACTTGTGGCGGATTCTTTGATACAAGTCAACGTCACGCATGCGTTTTCTGACCATGTCTGTTGGGATCTGTAAGCCACAGACGATAAAGTTTAGGCAATTAGTTCTTTGACGAAACTACTACTTTGCCGAAAGGAAACTAAAACAAAAAGTAAGGCACGTCCTTCTTTAGATGGTTATAGCCAGGAACATTTCCACGCAAAAAAATGTTTGGACAGGGGAAAAGCCAATCGGCTATAGGTCTCGCTTCTGTCATTTCCTGATATTAATTTTGTTTCTTAGTTTCAATTGCGGTTCTAATTTTAGAACAGATCTTATTTTAGTACAGATATCATTTTAGTACAGATCTGATTGTCCCTCGATCCAATTTTATTTAACGCAGATGTCAAAATATGGATTAAAATAGAAATTAAACATGTATCGCCCAATGCTGTTGCAAACTGATTCATGAATTTAATTAAAGTCCAATTCGAAATGCTCACGTAATTGGTCTAATTGCTCAACACAATTACAATGTGTACCTTAAATTGTCGCAGGACCACAAATACGCGTGATTAATTATTCAACTTTAAATGTCATCAAATCGCATTGTACGAACACGAACAGGCAAAAATATTGGTCCTTCGAGCGGCAGACATGTCCCACAGCCCACCTCTGAGTAATGCGATCAACAAATAATTCCATTGTTTCGCATATGGGCCATTTAAAATCCATGTAAATCTTCACCACCACAACGATGGAGTGATGATATCGAATAATTTGTCCCATCAACAGTATCAGGTGCACAATGTAATTACGCCTTTTCACTGATTACAATACAGATTGTAATCGATTCTGGGGGCGCGATAAATCGAAAAGAATTAATTGCTTTCTTTCCCAGCCATTGAAATCACAAATAGAGCGCGTGCATCGAAAGAAGAAAGTTCAACGTCCTGCGAGCGGTGTGTTGGTGTCATGCATACAGCATACATGAATAGAAGAAAATAGCACACCCGAAAAGAAAAACGTAGCCAAAGAAAACGTCCTTATCTTGTGTAGAGTCAAAAAATTGCATTGATCCCTTTCTCGAAAGTTGTTGTGGGAGTCGTGTCGTCTCGACCCAATCACCACCGAAAACTTGTACACCACTTGAAGGAGTCAGCCCTAGATAAATGTAGTTCAGCCACCCCTAAAGGCGTTTGGCATTGCTCTCCCAGCCATGCTCGTCCCATATCAAAATACACACATAGATGCATCCACCCCCGCCTTAATATGCATCCTTCTGTTGTTTGTTGCTGTGTTCGCTGGTGCGGAGCAACTTTGAACGCAACTTCCCTTTTCTTATGCTTGATTTCCTTTCCGTTGGGTATCGCATATAGCACTGTTTCCATAGCCCGGCGATTGCTATTGTGCGTATTTGTTCCACCAGTTATATTACGAAATTTATTACCCACAGCAATTTATTTACTCTTCGAAAGTGAGCTTCTCCCACACAGAGGGAGCCACCAAAGGGACGGAGTGGGTGGGTAATTGATTTAGATATTTAATTTGCAGTTTGTCTTAATCCCAGTGACGCGCGCGCCAACCAGAGGGTGAGTGGAGAGATGTACGCCGTGGGGGAGGCAAAAGTAATTACATTTTCCCAATGAACTATAAGTTTGTCGAAATATTATCCAAAAGTTGTTTTTTTAGTTAAGCACAGACATGGCATGGAATTTACAATGACAAACCGCGCATGGATGCGAATGGTTTGCAATCGAAGGACTTGACAAGCTTTTAATTAATATTGGACAAAGAGAGAGAGAGAGCGAGAAAGAGAGGGCGCTCTAAGTTGACGGCGTACGACTACGCATTCATAAGCAGTGTTTGTTGCAAGTATCTCGATGGGATGGAGTCAGGCATGAGTTTAATTGAATAGAATTCTACTAAGCAGTGATTATCTTTGGGATTGGTATGCCAGTTGCAGGCGAATCACGTACTAATTTAGCGAGTTATCATATTTGACGATAATCAGGTTGTTAGTGGGTGGAGGGAACTATTGGTAAATCTGTTTTCGAAGGGGATGTGGGGGGAAGTGCATTCACTTACAAGGGCAACACAGTAGTTAACTCTATTTTCAATTGGAGAACGACAGCAACGACATCCGCAGACATTTATCATTTGTGGAAATGTCACCCTTCATTCAAGTAGGTCGATGCACTCAAACGGGAGAGTGCATACTATCGATCCAATGAGTGGCAAAATAATCTAAAGTCTGTCGATATTGGTTCTGCTCCAGTTAGAGTGTTTTTTTTTTGTACGTAACGGTTCGATTTTAAAAATATTTCTTGATTTGCTGACGTAGGTGCTTGAATGTCAATAATAATAACCTCAAAGAAAATGAGTAGTTCACCAATGACTGCATAGATAAGATACTCGCCAAAACTGGTGGTGAAATATTAATTGTACTGCAGGCATTTGATAGAAATTTTCATTGCATACTCTCAGTTGCGAAGCTAAAAAAGATGTCAACCGCAGTGAACTCAGTGCCTATTATGATGTAACTGCTGTTAAATCGCTCGTACATAGCCCCGACAGCCCGGAAAAAACCCTCGGGATACAGAAAGTGTTCCAGTTTAATACAGTGCACTTTGTTTTAATATGGAGTTCATTGGTAGGTTGGTGACTTCGATTAAGTTGGCGTAGTTTTCAGATCAGGTATTATTTCCGCAATTCACCAAAAACCACATCAAATATGCTTTAGTTTGGTATTCTGTACGACGAAAACTTTCAGTATTTTTTTATGAAAATTTTACTCCGTACTTGTAAGAAATTTTACTCTCAGGCTTAAATTTTCAGAAGCTCACAATTGCAAAATTTATATAGAAGTTATACCTATTTTTCTATTACGAAAATTGAAAGTCGAAACAAATAATGTTTATTCATAAGACTCCCTGTGTAACTTCGAGAACTAAAGAAATTTTCGTTTCTCCAAAATGAAAAAAAATAACATACATTATTTCATTAATTTTTTCGTTTTATTTCCATCTTTTTTTTTTGCTTTATGCAACATAAATCGTTTTCTATAGCGCGAACATTCATTCAGCTTAAAAAACGAAAGGAATTTTCGTTTCGTGCAAAAGGACAGCTTTTTCGAATATTCTCAAGAAAAAAGGTCTCAAAAGAAGGACGTTGCGGCATGCACTACATTACAAATGTGTGTCAATAGGAAGAAGATAACTAAACATCTTATATAGATATCTGTTCGTGTCTTTGATTGCGCATGAAGTTTTACAAAAGAAAAAACAAACGAAAAGCACGTTTTTTTTTTTTGAGAATTTTTGAAGAAGACCCCCTGGACATTTAAGAGGTTCTTTTTAAAAACTGCAGGCTGACTTATAGACATCTTACACCCGATAAAAATCGATGCAAAGCGAACCCTGGATATTTCAAAGTTCGGGCTATAAACTGATTTACATATATATCTGGCAACAATTTCTTTGTATGTAGTGCTTGTTAGGCATTCTGATAATCTGATCCTCAAACAAGAACTATCCCTAAACTCGTCCACAGAAGGAACAGGTTAAATTCATTAAGCCTCACAAACGTACCAACCAAATGTACTAAAAAATTCAATCAATTTCTATGTGCTTCAATTCAATTATAATTCAATTTCTTCTAACAACGATTCAGAACATTATTCATAGGGTGAAAGTAATTTCCTGTCACCAGATTTGTATACGGATAACTCGTGGCCTGGTAGTGGAAGTATAAATTCGGGGGGACAAAAAAGAAGAAGAAATATTCGTCCTCGTTTCAAGAGGAAACGAAGAGTTTCCATATTTTGTGGTGAGTTGGCATACTGTGTGGAAGATACTAAAATTGTCTACAGGACACAATAATAATCACAGGGATCGTTGTGATTCGACGTCAACCAAAAAAGCTTTCGTTGCTAGGCTGATATCAGCTAACTTGGCCGTACCAGTAACAGAAACAAACAGACAACCAACTGCCGGCAATGGTGTCCTGGAGGGATACTTTTGCTATCGTTAGCAAAGAAAAATTGAATTATCCGTTGATGTTGTGTAGGTACAGCTGCTATCTGCGAGATGTGTATTTTAGAAAAATGTCTTTTGTACACAATTCAACGAGAAGAGGGCGGTATTTGGTTTCTACTTTCAAGATGATTGCAAGGCGGTGTAGTGTTGTTGTTGGGTCGCTTCTATCAGCCAAAAAATGGCAACATGCCTCCGCAGTCGCCATCGCTACCGACGAAAATGACGGAGAGTTTATTGATTTTGAAACAGTTGGCGTACTTGGAATACTCAAATATTTGTGAGTGCTATTGTGCGCGTTTCTGTTGGTATCGATTGTTTGTCTTCTCGTTGGTGGACTGCTCAAATAGCATTTTGGAAATTAGTCCGGAAGCGTTATGGGATTTTAAAATTAATTTTAAAATTGTTTGTCCTTTGGCAGCGCTCTCTAAGCGATTAACCTTTTGTTGTCGTAAGAGGTGGGGTGCGAGTGCCCTACCTTGAGGGACATCACTAACAAAATTAGTTGCACGAGCAATCGATTCATAGGGGAGTAAATATTTTACCTACAGGACCAGCTTCTTGCAACCATTCGTTGATGTGAGTTTTATTTGAAAGATATTCGAACTCGGAATTTCGATGATACGAAAAATATCGCAAGAAACACGGTCATCAGTTAACAACACAGTCCTTCAAATTATTGACTACACAAATTTATGGCGCCATCTATGAAGTATAGTTGTCGCATAATCGTGGCAAATATTATCAGCCACCTTAAAAACCCGAAACTGTCAGAAATTTCCCCTGGAATGAACTTGTCACACGTCCATATTTACATTAGTAAAATAAAATTCTGACGTAAGGATTCTATTCATAAACTTTATCGATCAGGAGAATACTGAAATTGGATCTAGTCCGGGATGACTTTTTTACTCTTAAATATGGTGGTTGATTTAGCGTCAATTTCATCTATTACGGGCTATAATATTCACCTACATAACTAAGTTGCAGTATGAAACAAATTTGAATCGGAAAGAGGTGATTTTAGTGAGCAAAAATCGAGCTTTAGAAAAATTTAACTAACCCCTCCACGAAAAAAAAAAAAAACAATAACTATTTGCAGAGCTGACAGCAGAGCACAGTTAAGTAAACTCTCTCATTTAAAGTTAAGGCATCCGTAGTGTCTTTTCCGAATTCTGTAGACGAGTTGTCTTCGACCTAGTCAAGACTTATCTGACATCTTTTTTAGTAAATGCATTTGACAACATCTTTTTCAATCCTCACTCAGCAAGGTTGATGTCTGAACTATCTAAGCCTCTTCTGACCTTTTTTTAGTAAATGCATTCAACAGCGAATTTAGTTAACAATAATCACGTCTCCTAATTGAATATTGATTGTTTGAACACTCAAAATCATTCGTCTTAGTAAAATGTCCTTAATCACACCTCTCCTACCAAAGGGCACACACTACGTCAATTAACCTAGTGACCAAACCAAGCCAATTATGGGTTTCCTCTAAATCTGAAGGTGATTTAAAAACGCCAATGCATATTACGACTTCATGCACGAATTCTATTCCTGATTTACCGCAGTTTGGAATTTTTACCGCCCGAAGGAGCTTATGACATTAATTATTAAATTTTGTCGTCATATTATGAATTCTCTATATAAACCTATTTTGGGTATGAAAATATTATACCTTGTGTTTGTCATTTTAAATGACGAATGTCAATTCAAAAGGTTATATTTGAGTGAAGTTTCTGTGAAAGGGTACTACAAGTGCATGAAGCAAAATTACGTAATAGTCCATCGAAAGTAGGGTAGATACTGAATTTTTTTTTGTCGTAATTTTCTGAAATGCACGAATGACAGTTCAATCGATTTTAGTTAAATCTATAAAAAAAATTAAATCAGATTTTTTTCAACAACTTAAAAGCCCCGATAATGCTTTTAATGTTTGTGTAATGAGATCTGGTCGCTGGAGGCTCTAAATAAATAAGTTGACGCTTGATGAACTTATTTTTGAAGTGCATTTTTTAGGTGTCAAACGTCATTTGCAAATGTCAATTCATTGCTTGGTTCGCGGGTGTAAATGTCCATACCTCTTTCCATGCCTACTATAAATCATGAGGACTTCCTTGAACCATCTGATCTTGGCTGGGACCAATTCACGTCTCTGAATATCCTGATTAAATATGCAGTGCAAAAAAGGTTTTGATCTGTCAATCAGAGTCTGTTCTTTTGAAGACCAGAAAATAAAAGTTCTTGCGGAAACGAAAAATCCCAATAAATCTCATGCCATTGCAACCAGTATCGGACTCACTTTCTATCCCTATTTTTTCTAAAGAACCGTCAGGTGAGGTTTGTCATTATTTTTTCTCCAAGTCTTTGAAATTAGAGAAGTTCCACCACCAAGTTCCTTAATTTTTAGGTGCAGCCGAAATATGGATTATTCAGCAAACTGAGAAGTTGACCTAAAGTTTCGCATTTAATGACGCAGTGAAGCGAGTGCCAGCCACTAGTTTTATACCCACAATGATGAAGTAAAACCCTGCCGAACCTATTTTGATCTTGTAAAATATGCTGTAGTCATTATCATTCCAATTATGAACTACTGTACCTTCAAAACGACCCATTTCCTTGCTGTGTGCCAAAAATCTTCACAAATGCTTATTAGGAACTCATCGCACTCCCTCTGTCTGCCACTCATTCGCACTCCATTTCATCATAATACCGTATAGATCAACTCGAAACCACTTTATCCGACAAAATATGATTACACCTGTCACCCAAGGATAATCACAACTATGCATTTTCATTTCCCACCGACATCAAACAGAGACGATCAACGAAAAAAAAAACTACAACATAAATCCACTTCATATACCTGCCATCGCTCAAAGCACTCCTACTGCAGGAAGGTGTTCACTGCTCACCCAACATTAATTACAATTAATTCCACCTCAACCACCCAAAAGAAAAATAAATTCCTAAATTCCATATGCACTCTGGCAAAGCCCAGCAAATAAACGAACAATCCTCCATATACAACGACGGCACAGCATACATTGCAGGAGAAAGGACGAGCTCATAAATAATAATGGGGTGTGGATTGCTATTGCCACCGCTACTGCTGCTACTGCTGTGTTCTACTTCTGTGTTTTTGTTGCTCGTAATTCCCTCGCGTGTGCATGGAAATTATTCCAAAACCGTCATCAGGATACACACGAAAATAAAAAACCAAACGCATTGTTGGCTAGCACAAGGATAATAATAGTGTCGTGGTTTCGGCTGCTCGAAGTGCGCTTTATATCAACGCCACCTGTTGACGGTGTTGGTTTCTCCATTTATTTATTTTTTCGACTCTTCCATTCCACTGTGTATCTTGAATGGGTTGGGCTCCGAAAACGCTATAACAAAATTACGACAAATAGTCCAACTCAGTGCTGGAGTGGCATTTCGAGATATTTTTGTCGGTTCCTCACATTTTCTAGTTTCGCCGACCCACAGGCGATGTCCTTGTGATAACCACTATGTTGAACCCGTGTACACCGACTTTTTCAAAGCGAGTAGTCATTGCACGAACGCGTCAACCATAAAAAAAAAAATATTGTCATTAAATTAGACCCCCACTGCCCCACAACTGACTTACCGAAACTTAACCAGCAATAAATGCTGATTTGGTGATACTTGTAGGATAAGTCAACATTTTCATTTTCAATGGGAATAGGAGTACTCCACTCTGTTTGGTGCATGAGAATGGGAAGTGGTATGCGGCGTTGTGCGTCATTACACAGTCGTATGACGTATCAATGGGGGGGACAAGACTGCGTGCCACTGGGGCTTTGCTCAGAATGTAACGACACCTATCATTGTAAGCACGGCAATAAAGCCTAATTATTATGTATTATTCAGTTTCGGAATATGTATTACCATTTAGGGTCGAGAGTGTGCCGAATTCGGTATAAATCTGTGTGTGGTGTCTTTTCGACATGCGGATTATCTACATTATGAGACTTGTGTTATTAGGCAGAAAGTTGTAAGCTTGACTTGGGATTAGGAAGTAAGTGAAATGAATTGAACAGGTGTTGGAAAATTACTTGTGGTGGTCTTTGGGCGGCTTAGGTTGGTGTTTGGAAAAAGATGAAAAGAAACGCGTGTATATATTCATTGATCAAAAATAATATTCATTAATAGCTTTTAAATTTTACAGAGAGTGCAGTTCTTTCATTCGTTTAGTGAATGTGTTCATCAAGCTGAATACAGAAAATCGAATTCAATCCGTTCATACGACTAGTCAATCCGTTCACTGAATCGGCATAATTGTATTTTTTACACTTTGCCAAAAGAACTGATTGAAATCCGGTCATTCGATTGGTCGACAAGTTCATTAAAAACATGGAATTTTGGTAGTTTCTGTATATTAACAAGAAATGTAGTACAATTTGTTCATTCGAGATGCGGCATTTTATTAGTTATTTCATGATACGCTTAAGAATCCGTCCATTCTATTAGCCAATTCGTTAATTAAATAGTCATAATTGTATTTTCTACATGTTGCCAAGAGAACTTATTAAAATCTGTCCCTTCATTTGGTGGTTTGTGAATATAAAAAACTAAAAATGCAGATGGATTCGTTCATTCGATATGCTGAAACGTTCATTAACTTTGGTGGTATGATCAATGATATGTAGTAGCAACATCTGATTTAAATGACAAGTATTCGTCATCTGTATATATTAACAAAAATTCCATTGGTCGAAACGTTCATTTAATTGGTATTTATGGTCGTTGCTTTTTGGTAAGAGTATGAATTAATAACAGCTGACTAAAGTTGCGTAGTAGAACCGTTCAAATGAGACCTTGTCAGGATATGCACGTATTGACAAGCAAAACAATTAATTTCATTCATTGTGTTAGTCGAAACGTTCATTAAATTTGGCTTTATGGTCATGGGTATGTTCTTACAACAAATGATTTAAGTTTGCGAAGTCTTGCGTCATTTGAACTTATTAGCAAAAAATGCAGTAAAATTTGTTCATTCGATTAGTCCAAACGTTCATTAAATCGGGTATAATGCTTCTTTTAGCTACAAATTGCGAGCATCTCTGCGCCAGAATGAAATCAATCTGTCTGCATATATAAATCAATCCATCTCCATTCATTTGATCAAAAAAGATCAAAGTTTATAAATCTTCTTTATTTATTCATTTTAATTTAACACAGCAGGCACAACCGTCTGATTGAATTGATACGAGTATCATGTACACCGTTCCGTGTAATGAAAAACTGTTTTCGAATTAATTCACCGTACACAAAACCATCAACATCTGTTAGTCTTTCATTTTGTTCAAAAACCAATCATTCAGACAACTTCACTTTGCGACGAAATGTCATATGAAAAAGAACATATATATAAGTGCGTGCGTTGCCTGGGAATTCAATCAAAGTTACACAACTTTCATAAAAAAAAATTAATCCTTGCAATCGCACTGTGGCGTATACAGTAAAGCCATATGTCCATGACAAACAGAATGTTATATCCTTGTTAAATTAGAATAAAATTTAATTATTTCGTGTCCCTTTTTAGTTAAAGCAAACAATTCAAAATAGACACCGTCTGTCGGTGACATTGTTTTTCGATGGACTCTTTTTAAATGGACTTTTAGTTGGCACTCATTTTTTTTTCTGTTGGTATCAGAGTGAGGTTCGTGATAGCTAACAACTGCATGCTATTGTTGTTGACGAGACTGAAAAACAATTTGATGGCTATGCAAAAAAATAAGCACTGTCTGTAAGTGGGTGTAATGGCAATAGACAGATTGGCTGGATGCGGTTGGCTGTAAATATTGTCCAAAGTGAATGAAATATGTACATAACGCTAGTGCACTTGTGTTGAATGATGTTGCAGCGGGCACACTGGATTAGATGCTCAATTCTGAATTTTGAACATTTTGTCTGCCATCGGGTGGTTTTCGCGAATTTAATTAAAAAAAGTGGGTAGCACTTTTTAACGGACAAAAATCGTTGAAATGTATTTGGCATCACTGTATGTGGTTATTAGGAAAAGAGGAATATCTTGTGTATTTGTGGTTGTTTAGTGGCAGTGCATTATTAAAACGCATCTGGCTTCAAGGAACGTACTTTAATTTATGCTTTTTTATTATGGTCCGTCCCCACAGATGGCAGCACTTTCTATGTGATTTAAGTGAGTGCATTCAAGTTTTGTGTGTCCAAATGAGTTGTTTTCGTGCTTTGATGTTAGTTTCAAAAAATTTACCATGCAACAATTCTTCTATTTTAGTTCAGACAACATCCCGATTTCAGACTTAAGAAACACCGATTGCAACTTATCACAAAGCCATTGCAGAGTCAATATGATGGTCAGATTTAGTATTACATTTTTTTTGCAGAAACCTATCGATCAGAGTTGTTAAGCTTGGGCCGAAAATTAAACTGGATTTTTTTTTATGATTTAGATACAAGCTATTGAAAACGAGCAAAGACTTTCATATGTCTGCTAAGTTTTTCTCTAGCAAAGTTGTGAAGAATTCTTGGCTTACCCTTTATAATTCCCAGTGAATTTTTACGGCAGCATCATAGTTGCTTAGAGCTTCACTCGGCTGGTGATTTTGTTTATTTTATTCATAGAAATTGTTTCAGTGATTTTATAAAACAAAACTTTTCAAGTAACTGCACCACGGCTACACTTTTCCTTTGTTATAACAAAATGTCCTCCGTTTTCAGGACCTACTTTTAAAAATTCTGTGTTGCAAAAAGTTTGCTCAACAGTAGCTGCAATAAAAAGTGACTCCATTCGAAAAGAAAAGTTACCGGCTTAGCGAAAAAAAAACTTAATCAAGACCCCAACGGCTTTCTTATACTCACGCCCAAGTCCGAGAAAGAACAGTCAGAGAGAAAACAAACTGCTTGTATTTTTCTATCTTGTTAAGTTTACATTCCCGGACGACACTGTAAATTTATTTTGTAACTTACCATGAGACAGGCAGGCACTTCTGGACTCCTACCTTCAGTTGCCTTTACAAATTGTCTCACTGCAATATTCAACAGTCCGCTGCAGTAGCAAAGGCAAAGTCTAATGAACAAAGTTATACACGAGAAAGAGATAGATAAGACTCCTGCATCTAAGAAACTTTAAGCATAAATTCAGCTGGACCATAAAATGTGAAATATATGGTGAGTGCCTTCAACAAATTAGTTTTTCCTTCAAGTTAGTTTTCTTTCACTTTATTTCTTAAGGATAATCACATTCATCGGCGGATGGTACTGCTGCCCACTTCCTGCTGTGTCGTCCCTAAGCTTGAATTAAGATGGTCAAGTGAATGATTCTATTTTAAAGTTTATTTCTTTTTCTGTTTTTCTCTCTCTCCACTTTTTTCTATTTTCTTGGATAATTCAGCCCACGCGCATTCGTTTCATTTTTATTTTGCAAAGAGGCAAACTCTCCTCAAGCGAACTTTGTGTCTGCCCGTACTATGGTCTGGTCATGTTAAGACGATGGTTGGAAGATGACTTTTCACAACAAATTAACAGTAAATTGATCTTAAGGATAAACAAGAACGCCGACAGCGAATTACGAAGAGTCCTTTTAGTTGTGTGTTTGAAGAGTAGCTGTCGTAAACAGATAAAAAATAAAAAAAAAAGAACCGGAAAAACGGAATAGTTCAAGTATTCTACCTATTTCTGATGATGGAGTCTTCATATCACTGTTCATCTTACTCGTTAAATGTGATAAAAGGACATGACACAAAAAGAATAACCGAGAATCCATTAGAGAGGAGTGAGATGGACGCCCTTAGGTGGAATATCATGCCGAAGCACGTGATGGGAATCGCCTAAGAAACTGGATTTTCGTTTGACGTTCATTTATTTATTTTTTTATTTTTTTTGGCGATGGTAATTTGATGAGTCCTATTTTTCATGTGGGGAGATGTATGGTCATAGCTGGGGGCTTCCTTTATCGTAATGGGTTCGTTTTGCTGGAGTAGCTTTGAAGTTACTTATTGTTGCTTCATGAAAGTTGCTTCCATTTTCATCATTTTGATGTTGCTCGATTTTGATTTCATATTCGCTTCATTGATTTTAAGAATTATCTACTATTTCTCAAATCAAATGCCGACGGCAGGTACATCTGAAGTCGGCCTCTAGAGGGGTCTTTGCTTTTTGTGAGCTAATTTCAAATCGAGGGTGTCTTATTAAGGCTGGGAGACAGATGGTTTACAAAAGTGTGCCCCCCTTAGAATTCCGTTTGATTTTTTTTAGACATTTTAGATATTTGCTCATTATATGCGTTAAATCTTCATATATGCCATGAGGTTTCATTTCCGGTCTAAGACTTCGCTTAGAGGCGACAACGAGGATAAAGTGGGCAGAGCTATGATTTTGGTTTATTAATGACTCTTACTTGTGTATTCAACAAATAGATTTATCACAACGTGTGTTAGGAAAAAAAAAAAAACCGAGATCTGCGCTAAGTAAACCTTTCTGAAAGAAGTCTGACAATGTTGGTTGCAATTCCAATCAAAGTTTTTTAGAAGTTGTTATTGTTCTTTCCTTAAAACATGGGAATAAACTAGAAAATTTACTACCAAAAGGAAAACGTTTAAACAATCAGGGAATCCGATGATTAATTTATTGATGTTTTGGTGTTGTTTAAAATAGTGACGATTCCAACCAATGTGTTGTTTACAAGTAGTAACTGTCGTTCCCTTGAACAAAAATGTTTCATCAAAAGGAATGAAACAAATAAATTTAATTCCAAATCTAAATGTTCAAACAATCCACTAGAGGAGGTCGAGGTCTGTCGACGAATTTAGTGGTGTTGTTTAAAACAGCTGCGATTCCAACCAATGTGTTTGTTTACAAGTTATTATCGCTGCACGGAAATGGCTTAGTAAGAAGAATATAACTTAAGAATTGACTGTCGGAGTTCAATTCTTTAGACATTCACTCCATGGAGTCAAATAATCAATTTACGAAATAACTACGATTCCAACCAAAGTCTGCTGTTGTTTTCTAAAAATAACTGATTGCCACCACTCTATGTCTCAAATCTAACACCGATCAATCGGTTGTTATTTGTTGATTAATTTTTTTACACAAAGTACCACCAATATGAATCAGTTCCTAGAATCCTAGGTGCAGTTGTGGAAACCGCACTCAACAATTTTGCGGTGAAACAATTTCTGTGGACTTAGGTGCAAGTATCAGAGGCGGTTAACGATACGATAAATTGTCACCGGAAAACCAATTAAAACTTGTGGTCAATTTGCTTGCAATGCGTTTCTAAACTATTTGAACCGATCATTTTGAATGGGAATTAAAACGACACAGGACTTAGGTTTGCCTTTCCCTATTAAATTTACGCCAGTACTATTTTTGCAAGCTGAGAAAATCTTTATCATAGCAGTTTATGTTGAGGACCACTTCGGACATAAATATTATTTTCTTAAATTATTAAAAGAATACAAACAGTACCTTAAAACCGTGTTTTGGAGAATTCTCCAATTTTCTTTGAAATGTTGTGGCAAAGAAATAATTTTAGCGTAAGGCCTGACTTTCACATTTTTATATTCAATATTATAAATGAATCCCGAAAAAACCCAAATTCCAACTTATGGTTTTTTCCGCTGCGCCACCTCTCGCGAACGTCTGACAAACATCCGAGAGTATAACTGTCATGAAGGAGCTTCTCAATTAGCCGTTTGGACCCGGCATAAAATTGTAGATCCCTTCCATTCGTCCCAAAAATGAAAAACTCACACAAACGAATGGTTGTGAAAAGCTAGGCCGAGGGTCCCTACAGACCTGTTGCGCCAACTATTTATTTATTTATTTTTTATTATAAATTAATGCCTACTCGAAAATTGTTCTTATCGCACATATAACGCAGTTGATATTCTGCCTTAGGAGAAGAAAGACCGGCATTCCGGGAAAATCTTTTCAAATGTATACCTTTTCACGTGCGATTGAAGAATTTTGCGTTTTGACGAAATTTTCGTAGCGCTAATGTGCGCTTGACGAACATTAGCTTCAAAAGTGTGCGCATCGGCATAAAACCATCGGCTTTTACCTGAACTTTCATTCGACAAAGTTGCCAAGTATTAACTTATTAACAAACCTTACTGGGCTTAGAAAAAAAGCCTTATTTCATTTTCCCCCAAAGTTCCACGTGCAATCTATATTCTCACAAAAGCAAACCGTTATTCTTCATTCACAATATACCTTCTTCAAAAGCGCAGCAGCACACCAGCCTTCAACTATTAATCATCTTAAACCAACTGGCTGTATGAAAAGTGTTTCCGGGAAAAGAAGATGGAAATTGATAGCGTTTTCATTTATTTTTTATTCTGGGAAATTTTGTGTAGCTGTGGGAATACCCTCACATGTATGTGTAATTATTGACAACAAAGTGTGTATCCGTGAAATAATTTTATTTAAAGTAATTATTCTGCATTCGCTGTAATTTAACTCAGATATCGTGTACAAAGTAAAAGTACATATATATTTACAAATGGTATTCAGATAATAGATCTCCTTCGGGACTTTAGGAACTTGTGCATGTGTAGCAACAAGGTTAAAATTCGACTGACGTGTTTTCATGGAATCGCAATTGAATTGAGTTTGCAGTGGAAATTTATGTATACCCACGGCGCTGTGTTGTCGGAATATTCAAGGAATTTGGCTTCGAGGCAAGAGCTCTTAAATATTAATCTAAGTAATGAGCCAACAGCCTTCTTCTCAGCTTGTTAGGAATTCATTATCATCGGATGTTCAAACGATGAAGCTGACTTGCGAAAACGGGAGGGGAAGTTTTAATGCCACCCTTTTAGTCTCTTTATAGCACATGAACCATGGCGAAGGGATTTTTAATGAAACCACATTTTAATGACATATTAAATTAACTCATTGGTAGCCTGGGAGTTGCCACTATAATAAATAAGATTTAATTTTTTTTGTGCCTTAAAGTACTGTAGCAAATAAACTATTCAATTAAATTAAAATAACTTTTGACACTTATGCTAATGAAAACGTACCCACTGACGAGCTCAAACATTGCCTCGAGGGCGCAAGGCTTTCCACTGGTGCCCATTTCAATAAGACCCTTTTTCCGACACTAACCAAAACAAATGTTCCGCCCTAATTGCCACAAAGAGTTCCCACCAACTCTTATGTTCTGGTTAACAACTTCTAATATAACGCGTCTATTACCAAAGTTTATTCCATAAAAACTACGCACCACAAAATGTGGTCAACCGAAAAAAATCATGTAACAATACGCACATACAGAAAAAAAAACCCCCAGGCTCATATAAGCCCGCACGGGGTAACAATAACACATCCCTGACAAACGACTATATAGACTTACTAAGCTGTGTTATTATCTGGCCGGTGTTGGACAATACTTTTCGCACTTTCTGCCACACGTGTCCCTATATTTGTATGTGAAGTATACATAAACAAACATATCGCTCGCTAGCCCCCAAATGAGACAGATATTTATGATCCATGTGCTTGTCAAATTCCAACGACGAAATAAATTCCTCTTCTGTTGACTGAGCAGTTTATATTATTCCGCCGATTCGCAATGACAAACGTAGAGGGCGCACAAGTAAGTTATTTAATGGGAGGACCTTCCCAAAAAAAGAAAGACACCAACAAAGGTACACAACGAGTCCTAGCTTATATTAGTCATTATTTTTAATAAAAAAAAACGAACCTCTGTGGCTATAAAATATATTATGGCCTCATAAAGCGCCGGGCGAATTATATTAGTTGCAGGTCTCCTGTGAGATCCTAATAGGGACACGATGGTCTGTGCGTGGTCGAATAGGACCCAAAAGGTATTAAAACAAAAAGGTCAGTGAAAGATTAACGATGAATCAAATCACTGATTTATGGGTACGCCAGGTGGAGCGGGTGAATCGTTTGCATGCATCTAACGTGAAATATTAGCCGGGCCAATTGTTAATATTCTCTGTCAAAAAACCTACAACAAAATATGGAACCAAAGTCATAGTGTAACGCACACGAACTGTGTATACAGAAAAAAAATTAAACTGCGAAGGGGAAAACAAAAACACTCAGGAAAATTAAATTCAAATAAATTTACCACTACCGATGGTGAGAGCGCTGGAAGGAATACATTGACAAGCACCGTTGTCGTTTGTGGGGTGGTAAGAGAAGGGCGAATGTCGTCGTCTTTGACGTCAGTCGCCGGCCGTAATGTTTATATTCGGGTTGTTATTGTGTTTTGTTTCCATTAAACGATTAATTCGATTAAAATTACAGCACATACACAGACAGAACTTAGATATGCTCTAATGACGGACAGGACTAGCAGGAGGAACCATATGCCTGAGTGGGTCATGCAACTTGCGTATTGTGGAATGTAGTGGTTGGTTATGTGTGGTGGTATGGGAATGGAAAACCAGCATACGCCACATAACCTTGAATATTTTTTTTTTTTGGAACATTTTCATAGGACACGCTGTAATATGACTCATTTATGAGGAAACTCTCGGTGACAATGTGTTCTGGGGCGGGATATTATGCGTGATCTAAGAATAGACTGCTTGTGAAAAGTCCTCAAAATAAACTTCTTACAGGCTTATCGGTGGAGAGTTTGTTTCGAAATATCCTTGGAATTTCTTAGAAGTTGTGCTCGGGTGGGGAAGCCCGCTCCTCGCTTTCCCACATTAAAAATGTATGATTTGCACCTTGGTTAAGAGGAACTAGTAAGAAGCTCTGCACGTAGCCTTTGTCGCAGATACTTTTTTTAGCTCAGCTAAAGGTTTCTAACAACTTTTCTCTATTAGATCACCTACATATGTCTTCAGTACAGTCTAAAAGGACTAAAGCTGAAACCAAATAGTTTCTGCCAATATTCCTGAAAATTCGACTTCGGTGGCCTGTTCTCTCCATAAAGGACGAAGCCAACATTTTTAATTTTTATTTTCAAAACACTTCTTGGAAAGGTCTATAACCTACAGCCTGCAGCTGTAGCACTTTGCTCTTACGAGATACTGCGTAATCGAATGCATCACCCAATGTTCTTAGAAAAAGCTGAAAATAATGTCTAAAGAAGGGTATAGCATTGAGGGAAGCTCATGATTTCAATTGTATATAGAAGCCGCCTCCAATAACTCAAGGCTCAGGCTCAATGCTTAGAGGTTTTCCACTAAACCGCCCGCTATATGTATGAACCTACATTGATTATATAAGGAGATCATTGAACTTCTATTGGATTATCTCTTTCCTGGTGGTTCAATATTTGCAACTTATTAAAAAATCTGAAAGGCCCGACTTGTGGCAACCTTTAAGCGTATATCACGGCTAGTAACATTCAGAGGGCTGTATGTAGGTTCAAACCAAGACTTGACGATATAATACCGATCCTTCCTTGGAAAGATTTCTGTCGAAAAATAAACAACTAATAAAGAAGTGTTCGTAAAACACACTTGCTTGGTTGTTAGGATTAAGGTGGTTCTTTGACAAAATTAGGTCCACTGTGCTACTGGAAAAAATGACTTTCTCAAAAGATTTGAAGAGCAAAGTGCTCTTTTTTATGAAAAAATCTGTAATCCTCTCCTGATTTTTTGTTTTAGCATAAGCTATGTCAATGTGCCTTTACCGCGTTTAACTATAAAGACCACCAGGCACTATGTGTACTGCCCAATGTAAGTACAGCTTTTAATAAAAGAAGGCAGGTTTCATATTTTAATGCTGAATGTCATCTAAAGTTGGGCCGGAGAAATACCATTTAGTCCTGGGGTTTTGACAGTTTGAAACTTATTAACTGCTCACTTAAATTTATTAAGACTGCTGAGGTCCGAAGCGATCTGTGGGGCAGGGATCGCCATGTTAGGTTTTTAACTGAGAACAGGCGTGCTGTCCATTGGAAAATTAAGTAATTCGGATCAGGGCCCATAGCGTTGCCAGACTTTTGGCATGTGGATTCCCTTTTTTTTCACCCAAAATTATTCTTTTTCCCTTTTTTGATACCAGTTTTTCACGTTTTTATTCCTTTTTTTTTGTTAAACAATTTTTTATGATACGCATACATACATACAACATTAAAATCCATGTATATTTACCCAATTCGCATGACAATAATTTATTTAATTAATTAATTTTGAAAAATATCAAAAATATTAAGAGCGATAAACAAGAGACAAGATTTTACTTTCGATTTTTTTCAACCCAAAAATGACAAATCTGTTAAACTCAAAGGCAAATAGACTAGAAACTGGAAAAAAAAAATTATAACCAGGGGGAGAGGTATGTTGGTAGCGCATGTCAAGACTATCTACGTTCATCAAGTGTTTTTTATTGAATTTATCATGATTTGTCTGGTTTCTGAACGTTGTAAAAATATTTTTTGTATTGAAACGTGAAAGTTTTTGGGGTGACTTATTTTCCCATTTTCTGGGTTAGTTTTCCCTTTCTCCCTTTATGGTCAAATAATCCCGAAAAACGGGAAAAATCCCTCAATCTGGCATCCCTGGGCCGCCCATCAAACCAATCGGCATGGAAAGCTATTTTGAAAGTATTTTTCGAAGGCCAGCAGCTTGGGAGGTGTTTATAATGTTCTTGTAGAAGTTGCACCATCGTTTTGTACATCTTTGAGGCTCTATTTAATTTCTTTCTCCTTTCGTAGGTTGTTGAACTCCCGCGCCTCGTAACCTTGTTCATGTCACTTCAGGAATTTCAATTAACGCGGATTTAAAAGCAGAGTTAAAACCGAGCTTTCCTAACTTTATCCGCGTTTTCGATATTAAAAAAACTTGCTTGGACAGTTTAGCAAAGAGAATGAAGTTGGGACTTACTGCAGTTCCAAAAAATTGAAAGCGGTACGAGTGAGTTAAAATTTCTAGGACGAATGGCAGGGATCTACTACTTAATGCCGAATCCGGAGAGTTCAATTGAAGAAGATTTTTTCTAGAAGGTGGCGCAGTGAACGATAACTTGAATTGTACTCTTTTTTTTTCCTTGGACTTGACTTGAACCTTAAATCCATCGCTCAGTATCCAACACACAAACCATTAACCAACTGAGTCTAGGTGTAGTTTAGGTAAGTCCCCTACAGACTCTGCCGCAATAGATGGTTGCCTTCACATATTCTCTGAATATCATACACAGAAACCAAAGCAAAATCCATTCAAAGTTGTGATTCCTAATAATGTCAAACGATTTTTAGCAGAAATGTGCCTCTGAAGTATACACTATACCTGTGAAATAAATCCACTGACCGATTTAAGACAGTGGAACAATTGGGCATGTGCTTCAAAGTTCTCAGAACTCGTACCTCAAAAAGGCTTATCAAAGACAAATTTTGGGACAGTACGGAAATAAATATTTTTCTGAATCTGGTTACTCAAAGACTTAAAACTGCAGTAGGTTGAGATGAACAAAACTGGGTGATTTTTCTTTTATCCTGATTTCAGAATCAAAAGGCTTCGTAGGAAACGCATCGAGGAATTTTCTTTCACGCAACGCAAATGGGGAGTTTGATCTTTTGGTGACCCAACTCTAACTAGAGACGATTCTTCTATTCAGTGATTAGCTGAACCCATTCCGCTGTGCACACTGTATCAGCGTCTAAAGAAGCGCCTTACATTTCGTATTGGTTTCCGTTCCTCGTACTATTCGTCTACTTTCCTCAGAATTTGTGACTGCAGCGAATTCAAATAAAAAAAGACATTGGTGACATTTTACTTAAATACCTTATCCCTACCAGGGAATAACCTTTTTTTCCTTCAACCATGTATGGCTATGTCATCGTACAGCGACCTTTCTCATATGCAGAAATTTATCTACCCACTCCAAGCTTATGTATAGCTCATTAAGCACGCACTGTCATACTTTTCAGCCAACTAATGTCAATGCTCCTACCCATATTAGCTGCACTCTTAAACACAATACTCGGTAGTAGGTAACCTTTTCAACTCATACAGAGCAAGCTCTCTTGCCCACGTGATAACGTCATAACGTATCACATTCATTTTGGTTCATTGGGTCTTACCTTCGCAAAACTGAATCTTTTACGACCTTGCCCATCCGCTCTGAAGCCCAACCACGGAACGGATTGGAAACACAAGTCTCTATACCCATTTGCGGTGTCCAGTCTGTCGTTCGTGTGCCTGTAATCGTCCGTAAATAGTTGAAAAAGTTCAAAAAACTCGTGCGCGCACACTATGCGGTTTTGCTTTATAATAGTCATCACACAGGCCACAAATACCCGTGCCCTGCCTATAAGGTGAACGCTTGCAAAGGTAAACAAAGACGCGCGAGTATATATATTCAATTTGAATCAGTGCGGGACAAAAAAATTAAAACTCCGCGAATAGCGAGTAATTAAATAAATCACTCCCCAGAGAGTCGAGATGGGATAAAGTTTCCGACACAGTCGGAAAGAGGTAGGTTGGTATACCTCTGCTCCAATTCAGCTCCAGCTGGATTCTAGGTAAACTGCTTTCCCATCCTCCACATCCTATACTGGGGCTGGTTCGCATTTATTTATGAGAGTACGTTTAAAAATTGCGTTATTATTTATTATCCTTCAAGGAATTTGTGTGTTATTTTCTTGTGAAAAGCGAGTGAAAAAAAAACCGACCGAGGAGGAGTGTGCTTCCTTGCGAAAGGAAAAAACATCTTATTTTTCATTTCTCGAAAGATTGAAGAGGCTGCTGCGCTTAATCTGTGTATCTGTTCTCCTACCTGTATCCAGCAGTAAGAGGACAAACAACAATTTGTTTAAGTAAAAGGATCCTGGCGCTTCGCTACGTTGTCAACAGCCAGAAGTTTTCTATTATTTATGACTTTTTCGTGTCCTTGTTTTTTTTTTTTTTCTTTTCTGTCTTTTTGTTGTTCTGTTCGTATGTTTTTCATATTTTTGTTCAACACGAAATCACAGTGTAGGTAGTATATAGTACCTACCCACAATAACATTTCCAAACTGAGGTTCGACGCTTTAAAAATCGTATTTTATATTTGAACTCGTCGTCGTTGTCGGTCGTTTGGAAGGAGGGAGTGGTATTAAGCTTTGGCAAGTGGAAAACCTGTTTACGATTAAATATCGAAAGGGTTGTGTGGGTGGCGACATAGTTGATGGATGCACTTCTTGTTTTGATGAGAATGTCGGGTGTGTACCTATTCCCAGCTCAATAAACTATCCATTGCGTTATGAGAGGGAAACGTGTGTGTGTGTAGAGTAAGTGTGAGAAATCAGACGGAAGTGTTTGTGTTTTTTTTTTCCCCAATTGAGTTGTGATTTATTGCATTTCTTTCAGCAGTTTTGATGGGATAAACACGCGAATGAGAGTAGATGTGATGATGGAATTCGATTTGTTAAGTGCATCGAGGAATCGGGTCTAGTGGGGGTTTTTAAAATGCAATAAGAAGCAACCGGGACTTCGAAACCACGAAATTCACTCTCTCGAAATGTGATGCAGAGTTGCAACTGCGTCAACATTGACTCCTTTAGTCGGACAACGGTGGTGACAACTTGTATGTATAGTTGAATCTTCCTTACCTTCCAGGAGTTCTATATACTAACCACAAATAATAATAATAATATTTAATAAATTTAGGCTGAAAAAAAAATTGTTTTCGCCAATGCTGCCGTCAGCCTATCGGAGTCATTGTAGCTCGTAGTTTTATACCCATACATCTCATCCACTAAACATCGGATTTATTAAGGACGGTGGATAACTCATTTACGATTTTGGACATCTCGTTCCCCTAAAAAATATCAGCTCGTGAACAATAGCTTATCAAGTCATTCATGGTAGTTCCATAGCCAGAAAACTTATCCACGACACATCCCAATTATCCATGGACATTTTATCTAAATTAAGTTTTTCCTATGGGCAAGCTTTTTTTTTGGAAATCGTAAGGTCCAACAGAAACTAATCCTTAACGATATGTTCGAACTATAGAGGACAACTCATCCACGAGCAATACATGTCAATTTATTTTCAACTTTTTAAAGAAAAAGTTTCCTAATAAGCTAGGTTTCAGGCGTTTTTATTAACAAAAATGTACTTGTTATTATTAGATACTACTGCATTGGCATACATTTGTAGAAGCTCTCGTAGATAATTATTTTATACAAAAAATACGGCTCAATCACGCCCATGACATACTATGCATCTCCAATTATCCACATCAAAATAAACCTCACACCTAACTTGCTGCCCTGCTGAGTTAAATTTATTAACAAAGCGACACTACGCAATTGTTATCCATATCAAATGACACTTTAACTCTCTGTCCAAATTTATGCACATAATTTTCAACTTATTGACTTAGTCGTTAATTCAAGACTCTTGCCAACACAACTTATCAATATGTTCTCCTACACACAGATCTCTGACATTAAACTGACACATGACAAGCCAAATAATTTGTAATGTGTAAAGTATATCAAAACGTCAGAAAGTACTTTCGGACTATATAAATTTTCTCTTCACATATTAACTGTGTTCGTTCAAAATAGGGACTGCGACTGTTTATGTATGCATTTATAGTGGCTGGGTACGACAGATGTCATGCTAACTAAAGAGTAGACGGCTATTCAATCTGTCACTCTCATTCGCATGATTTTCGTGACCAACAATTAAGGTGGGGGGTGAAAAGCAATTTACCTTGTCCTTGTTAACAGAAACTTAATATATAAAATGTCAGAAGGTATATGCGTTCCTTTTGAGAACCGTAGGTAGGTGTCATGAAATTCGGTTCCAATTTATTTTAGGGGAAGCGAGATGAATGTTTTTTCAAGCGATGAAAAAAGCCGACGAAAGAAATTACTTTTCAAATGATGTGCCATTTTGTTCGTTGCAAAATATGCATTTTTAATTAAGTGTCAAAATACAATATGTATTTGAACTGTTTGACATTTTCTACACGTGGAGGTTACGACGTCAAATAATATGAATCTTTACTGTTGCTCTGTTCGGCAAAGCCTTAAAGTAACATGTATAAAAATCGTATCAATTGAAACAAGCATTCTCGTGGTTTTCGAAAGTCAAACCTACAAAGTCCTATATCACAAGAGCTTCGTTCCCACCGCATTCGAAGGAATAAGACATTATTTGCTTTTTCTGCACTTAATCTCGATGACAACAGTGTCATGAATTTTTGGGTGTGCTGTGACTGCCAGCGGGCAAAAACCCCGTTGCTACCGGGTGTGTTCACTTACTAAGTGGCGAAATAGCTTGCGGTTTTTTTTAATATCCTTCACGAAGTTTAACAAAATTATCGGAAGCTAATATCAGCCATAAGTGACTTCCGATGTTATAATTATTTGCGTGTACCTGGCTGTTTGCTGGAATATCCCCATTGTAACAGCGGGTGTGTTCAGTTACTTATGGAGAGGATAGCCCGCTGTTTTTTTGTTTTATGAAGCTTTTGCGATGGGAGCCCGCTGAACTACTCCCGAAATCAGCGAAAAACCCTACTCACAGCGGGTGTGTTCATTTTGTTTTCTTTTTTTTAGTAAAGTTTAATAAATTACAGGGAAGCTCTTGTGAGAGTAACTCTTCCAATTTCTTACGAAATTTCATTTTAATATGACAGCTGATGTCATTATTACAGTCCTTCGTGGTAGAGGACGTTTTCAGCTGTTTATTTTTAGCGAACATTGACAAATTTAACAAAAATTTCTGCGAAGCTAGCCCTCCGAACTTTAAACAAAATGTTATCTTTAAATATGACTGCTGATGTCATCATTATCTGTCCGTACATGGCTGTCACCATAAAATATCCCTATTGTGACAGCGGGTGTGTTCAGTTGCGTAACTCATTTTACCCTCTGCTTGCCAGTACAAATTATTATTTTTATTTACATTCAATGGCTTTTTTATGAAATACCAGGCAAATTTAGAACACTTGCCAAAATACAGAGTTAGGAAATACATGACACTGACAGAATGGAGTACGGGCCTGTATGACACAGTACGGACAGTCACCGTATATCATTATCAGCTAAAATAATTTTTCCATTCCCCGTGGACTCGTAAACATCAACTTCCCCTCGGCATATTTCCGTCCTACTCAAAATACAATTCCACTGCTCAGTAATTAGTATTAGCATACATTAAGAAGCGCACGAATTTTAATCTTTCCTGTTATCATTAATATTACTCTTGCAACAAAAAAAAAAAATACACTGGAAAATAATTCCAACATTAATTTCCATTTTACGACCCAAAATTCCACCTCTCTGTGGGCAGACAAAAGTAGAATAAAAAAAATAAACAAACACACGCACACACTGCTAAGCCACAACACCTCATTACTCGCGTAGTCCATGTACACACAGTGCTGTGTGTGAAGGAAGACAAAATAATGAATATATCCATTTACCCGTCTCTAATGATGCCAATGGTTAGCCGACGACTTTTCTGCGTTCTTTCTCTTTTTTTACCGCCCAATTAACCTCTAGACTCTTAAAACTCGAAATATTTGCGCCTCTGCATCGGGCAAGACGTTCAGTTGAGCCTTAATTAAATTTTCCACGGATCAAAAAATCACAATAATAAAACAAGAAGAAACACCCAAAATAACTACGAAACTTCGCATCGCACTCTCATAGATACATACACGAGTACATTCGGATGGGTAGGAAGGCATGAATGAAAAGAATGACGAAGTTGAATACCCTGCGAAGAACATCAGGTGTTCGAGAATGAGTCCAAAAAAAAAAAGGTGTGTGTGCCTTCGGAGGAAAACAAAATTAGGCAACAGGACCTTCAGTTTTTTGTTGTCTCCGGCTCTGACTTCTAATTCTCTCTCGCACATCAAACGGTGCTGCTGCGTATAACAAAAAAGTGCGTGTGTGGTAAAAAAAGAATAGAAACACCAAATTACCCACACAGATAGGAGATAAATATAATATGACAGAGGCAACAACACATAAAAGCACACAAAACGGTTACACACTGTGCAAAGTATGTAACCGTTAGAAGACAGAAAACGGAGAATAAAAACAGAAGGACGGCGAAAGACTGAAGAAACCGACTGTACTTGGAATTCGATATGTCCTTGAGAGAAAACCAACCACCCAGGATACCCCATTGGTTCTATTTTTAGCCGGATTCCCTCTCCCAGGGATACCCCTGCGAGAACTGACACCTCCGCACCGCTTCGAGTTTTGCCTTTTGGTTGTCCTTGTTTTTATATATTTTTTTTTTGTATTTCACTTTTTCCATTCCTTTTTTCGGGTTTCATCGCCGTTTTCGAAAGAGCAAATTTTTCGTAGCTGTCGTTTATTTGGTTTTCGGTTTATTCTCGTTTTCGGGTGCCCACAGCACCTTAAGGATGTGTATACTCGTACTTATTATTACTGTTTTATTTTTGGCTTTAATTTCTTTTCTCTGGGCTCCTTCGATATTTCTGCTCTCTCTCTCTATGCATGATTGGCTGCTGTGGTTGATGCTTGATGCTTGCTTAACTGAGATTTACTTTCGCCGGTGTGTAGTGAAATTTGTTTCGCATTTCGGGATGTTGGTATATATTATTTTTTTGTACTGACTAGGGGCAGCTAGGACGAGGCAACTAAATTTAAGAAGTGCTTCAGGCTGAATTAGTTATGTATGTCTTTTTTTCAGAAATTAATTTGTATTCACTGGAGGAACACAAAGTGACTGCGTAAAATGTTCTTCAAATTGGGTGGCTTCGAGAAATGTGGTCCTGATGTTGGAAATGTGAAACACCTACGCTCTTTGCATAGAGTTCTCAAGTTTTGCTATCATATTTAATTGATTTCCTTGGCAGGCGGGAATTTTAATTAACTGCCAGCTGTTTGAATTGTGGCACTGTCTAGGAAACAGATTTTGACTGTCGATATTTATACGGCGTACTTTTTAATTTTTATCTATGTTTTCAGCGAACGTCTGAGCTCCAAAACTTCAGCCAAAAAATGACAATTTGTCCAATTTAGTGTCAATTGACCAAAGAGTTACATTTTTTAAGACCTCCTATGGTATCAGTTATCGGAAAAGAGTATTAAGACTTGATGCAGTCGTGTTATTTTCACCTAAAGTGGACCAAATCACGCTGAATGTGCAGGAGCTTGCACGACACCAAACAGTCGAAATATTACTGGCAGATTGTCTTTATTTCCACTGACAAACTGGCGAGCAATGGCCTCTACTTATTGAACTTATTGAGCACTGATTAGAAGAATGAAGTCAGCCCTTTTCCAGAAAACTTTAAATTCGCCAATCTTCCAATTGCGATAAACTGAAAACTAAATGTTGCTCCTATCTATCTATCGATCTACTAAAAGGGCAACTTGGTGGCGAGGTTTCTTTGTGCAGCGGTCCAATCGATTGGCAATACAATTCTACGCATTCCGACTGAAAATGTCTAAAGTCGTTGCTTACGTCAATAAATCTTAAACGAACTTTAGCATTTCCAAACGATGCACTCGCCTACCATCGCGATGCTGTCAGATGTTGACGCAATTTAACTTAATGCCAAAGTTAGGAGTGATCGGATGATTTTAAATGCATTCATCTGTTACAGTTTGTTTAGATTATAAATATTAGGAGCAAGTTCAAAGAAGTACAAAGCGCTGTTGAAAACACACAAATTGCCCCCGACAAAATTATATAAATCTCGGACATGACGTAAATTAGTCGACTCGTGAGAAACCCAGCCTATTGTGCACCATTCATATATATATTTGTATATTTCGATTACGAAACACCGGCTTCATTGTGACACCAAATTAAAATTGTGCGGCTCTCTCGTCAATTATTTCTATTCTTGCCTCCATAAGTTGTTTCCTATTCCTATCCAATGCGCACAGACACACAACCTCTGGCTATTGCCCTAACCCCTGAAAGTGAACTTAAACGACAATTACCTTCCCAACTGAAACGACACAGAATAGAAAGCTTTAAAAAATAAATTTCCCAACCGAAATAAGGAAAACTATGAATGACTCCAAGCCGAGAAAAAAAAAAAAAAAAATGTTACGTATACGCCCGGTGATGGAATTGGTATCGTCCGTACAACTGGCCTCCATTCTGATATTTTTGTTTGTTGCACAACATTATTTCGTGTACAGATAAAACTGATATCGATCGAGTATAAGTTATTCACAATAAATTGTCTATTTCCCCCTTGCAACCCGACTCAGGGCTTCATTGATGGACTAAAACTCACACAGACAAAAAGCGAATGTAAAAAAATCCAAATCGACCAGCAGACCAAAAAGGATAAGGCAAGGATTAAATGGGCAAATACAAAAATAAATTCCACGTCTCGCATCGCACCACCTCAATGTTGAAGTTAACCTGTTGTTGTTCTGGGTGTAGTTTCACAGGGTCCCAACATTGTGTCTGTGTGTTTGTATATTTTTTTCTTCTTTTTTTCCATGACAGTTTTTCTTCTTGGACACAATTTGTATGTCGGCTGTTTTATGCCGCCCACCACCACCTTAAATCACAAAATTTGTGCAGAACAAGGGAAATGAAACATACGAAAGCGGAGAGTGTTGGAGTGGCCGAAAATGGATAACTTTGAATGGCGGCACACAGGACACAGGTGATGGTGGGGTATTTACATGAGTCCAAGTGTGGAGTTTTAGAAATTCTGTTCAGAAGTGCTTACAAGTGAAGAGGTAAGGACATATCTATGTCAAGTATTGCTCCTTTGGCGACGTCGTCTTCGTCGTCTCCGTCGCTGTCGTCGGCGACAGCGAGTTATGTGCATGCACTATCCTTCGATGAAATTTAGGTTGATGGGCTTTGGAATGTGTTGTGTTAGCCGGAAATATTCCATGTCTGAGCTGCTCACAAAAGAGGAGCAAAAAGTCGACCGAGAGAGATTTATAGCCGTGATGGTCTAATTTAAGGAGTTCAAATGAAAGCACACGAACAAAAAAATAAATATTGAACCAGATGCACATACATAGATGTGTGTGTGTGTTCCTGTGAAGGAAGTAGTATCTTGGCTACTCTGCCGCTGCTGCAGTCTAAGTGGGTCGTTTGTGTTCCTCATGATGATGATGATGAGTTTTGCCAATTTCAAAGTACAGAGTGTGGGATTTACCCCTTAAATGGTTTGGTAACAAGTCAATTTTAATGGGATATAATTTTTGTTATTGGCTTTCCCCGGGTTTATGGGTAATATATCTGCTCAGATGTCCTTCGAATTGGCCGCCTTAAATTTACTGTCAGAGTGGGGAGATTCCATGCTACCAAAGAAACAATGTTGATACCATCAAGGAGGTTAAGATGCGTATGAGTATTTTTTTTTCAATTTAAAAGGCTCATCATTGAGCCTGACGATGAAGATGCCACTCGTTGATTAACACACTCCAAACGACCTAGACGAAATGGGACTAGAGCGTCGGGTGCAGTTTAATGGAGGTGGTTGCTTTTGTGTTATTTGTACATTTTATATTCGAGTCGACTCTTTTCATTTTCGCCCTCTGGAATAATATTCCCTTCATGTTGGTGGATTACCGCAAACTTGAATTTCTATTTAAGGAAACGTCAACAGACAATTTCTCTGCAAGCCATTACCATTATATTCAATTTTTTGACAACGGTGCGTGTGTTTTGTGAGCTTCCTGCAGGCTATTCAGTATTCAGCCAAAGACGATATTTTGTTTTGACAATAATTTAAATTTTTCAAGTCTGTTTTCTACCTACCCCATCTACCTTTATGTGTTTATTCATGCATCTATAAGTTGAGAAAAGAAAAAGCTCTACAGAGAGTACACATAAACTTTCTTGATGCAGCTTATGTTCCTACCGAATGCTTTTATAAGCTGATTCAACCTAAATAAGAAGATAGATGTAATGTAAGCCTGCCCACTTCCAACGTCGAACCTATGAATCTTAAAAGCATCTTGTTTTATTTATCTTCACCTCAGTGAATTTTCCAAAGTGGCAAACGAATCCCAGAAATTGCAGCAAATAGTTACAAAAACTACCCTCTCAAAGAAAAAGCTTCTAAAAAAACAAACACGTAATGAACAACATAGCATATACCTTTCTCGGTGAGCTAAAATACATTTAAAACAAAATTTCATCAAAATCTGCCCAGCAGTTCTTACGTCAATTGCCAACAAACACAAAACCTACTCCATCAGTCTCAAAATATTTTTTTTTGTACAAAGATAGACCCAAATCGACTCACACTTCTCAGAGATGCAAGTGGTCTTAACTCTTAGGTTGATTTAATTTCTTAATTTAAAATTCCCAACGCTCAGCATTTTGAATAATTTAAGTATATCAAAATAAGAAACGTTCAACATTTTTTGTATATCTTTTTAAAGATATCAGCGAAAACATTTTCATAATAATTCGCATAATATGCCAGTAAGTGGAGCTGTCCTTCAGTAATAACTTGCCATCCCACGAGGTGTATGTTGGCTTACCATAAAGCTCCCCATCCACAGAAGGTGCTGTTGTAGCACAAACAAGAGCAAGAGTATATGCAAAAACCAACCGCCTTAGGAACGGAATAAAAAAGCCAAACTCAATTGCTTTCATTTTGTTTGAAAAACATCTGAGTGTAATGGTGAGTGGTATCCTGCGGATATGGATATGTGCTGTGTACACCTACCTGTAGCCAACTGCGAAAGACTTGATTGTTTTTCTGTTGTCTGAAAACAAGAATAAACAAATGAAGCTATCCAAGGAATGTTGGTCATCGATCAGAAGAGAGCGCCGGCTGAAGTACAGTGGGGCAATGTGGAAGTCGGATGGAAAAAATATTTCGTTAAATATTCTGATAAATTGAATCAATTGATTGTTCATTTAGTTCAATTTTTAGTAGAGTTTCTGTTTGGATCAAATCTAGCCTAGCGTCAAATTTTATTCGAACATAAATTCCTACAGTTTCTCAACATAATCATACTGTAACATAAAACACTAACAGTGAACACGTGCACAAAACAATAGAAATTATGAAGAAAACATAAAAATCGCTGCATAATTTTCGTACGAGCTGCGCAAAGTTAAATTTGCCAGTTTCGACACAATTTAAAATAAATATAAATAAAATTAAACATTTTTTTTTTTTGGTGACAGCTAAAACTTTAAAAATGTGATTTCCGAAATTAGATTCACCCAGTACTCCATTATTCATGCGACAATCAATTGCTGTGAAATGTTCGAATAGGCTAGCATTTTTTATTCGAAGAATTGTCGATTCAATTGAGTGTCAGAATTAGTGTGAAGATATAGTGAAAAAAACATTTTTGTAAAATGAAAATCTTTTGCTTAACGAACAGCTATTCCTGGGAACTCAGAGTATAAATGGGCTTTCAGTTATCAATTTGAAAAACTGGCTTTTCAATCGAGTCTCGCAGTGTGAACAAATTGTTCATTTGTGGCAGCTTTGGAATGTGTTTTCGAAAAGAGATTAGAATAGTCCTCGGGTAATGATAAAGGAACCGCTTTTCCTCGAATAAACCTTTCCAATTCCATGAAGTCTCAGTTCAATTGAATGAGCATGAGTTCCTTTAGACAAACAAGAAGCTAGCTTCCATTGATTGCGTCAATTAGTTTTTGGGATTGGGATAACTCTAAGCTGTTTGCTTACAACAAGGTATCGTAACAGCTTTTTTACACTTTTTGTCCTCTGAAAAGTGCGCTTTGGCCATTGTTCATTTTTCATGGTTTTTTGTTTCTCAGAATTGATATGCTTTTACAAGTCCAACAATAAAGGTTAGTGGTTGCTTTCTTTTTCATATTTTCATCTACCATACACCGCTGGATGTATCAGAGCCTAAGGTCTCTGCATGAATTACAACTGTGAGTTTAAATTTCGAATGCATTGTGTTTACATGGCATTCTCGCATGTATTTGAACTTTGGATCATTTTGCGGCTACTGGAAGAGGAGAAATCCCAATGGCAAAAAAAGTTAGAATGGAATGAGTTGAGGATGCTTATATTGCACTGGGCAACCCATTGGGTATATCGTGAACTAAAACTGAAAAGTTAAAAGGAAGAACCTGAACCTTTTCACTTGAATTTATTTATTTATTGCTTAATACAAGCGTATATAAAAAAAAAAAAAAAACTAACTAACAATCGAATAAACTTAAGACTAAGTGCAAAATACAAATATTGAAACGCAAACATAACACAATTATAAATGTAAAAACTCATTAGTTAAAAGGAAATGAGAATGGTTAGGGTAAATTGTGAAGCGCATTTTTAAGAGTTTCTTTGGTGTAGTTTAAGTCAAATAAGTTGGGAAACATATTTGCTTTGCAAAGCATTCTTGTTAAAGGCTCGTGCTGGCCATAGTCAGTACGGTGATGGGGAAGGCGGAAAAAGGGAATTGAACGTAAACGACGAGGATTTGTGTCTAATGAGATCTGATGCAGTAGATGGGGGGAATCTGTGAGTCCAGATAGTAACTGATGAATAAAAATAATATCAGCAATATCCCGACGAGTCCTAAGAGTCTGTAGATTTAGCAACTTCAGGCGGTGCTCATATGGAGGTAAATTGTGAGGGTCATCCCAGTCAAGCCCACGTAAAGCAAAGCGAATGAATCTACGCTGGACAGCTTCGATTCTCAAAATATGCACTTGGTGGTAAGGAGACCAGACTTGGCTGGCATATTCAAGAAGTGGTCTCACAAACGTCGTATAAAGGGATTTAGTGACATAGGGGTTACAGAATTCCTTCGACCAACGTTTAACGAAGCCAAGTGCAGAGTTAGCTCTGCTAATAATGTTGTCGATGTGAGAACGAAAGTTAAGTTGGGTGTCACAGATAATGCCGAGATCACGAATAGACGAAACAATGGAGACAGACTCGTTGTTGATGAAATAATACCTTTGATTCAGGGGATGGCGTTTGCGGGAGAAACTTATAGCTTGACATTTTTTCACGTTAAGTTCTAAACGATTCTTTTGACACCAGGTGTAGAAGTGGTTAAGGTCAGATTGTAGTGAGAGAGAGTCAGCAGTGCAAGATATTTGTTTGGAGAATCTCATATCATCTGCGTAAATCTCCAGGTCTGAGAATAAAATGACACGTGAAGGCATGGTCCGCGAATAGTATTGTCTCTTAATGGTCAAAGATTTATGTAGTTTAGTGCATTTATTTTAGCATTATCTAGTTGTATCCTCTTCTTTGTACACTTAGTCGACGAAAGGAAGGCACAAATGAACAAAAACACCATCCATACTTTTCAAAAACCTGTGAGCTGACGTATAAATCTTTAAAATTTCCGTGACCTAAAACGAGTCCACCGATTGTGATAAAATAAAAATACTATAAATATTGCTCCATATCAAGGCCTATGCTATCTGAAAAATCCATACGGATTGGATCAGTAGTTTCAAAATGATGCGAACAAATCCACATACCAAAAACAAAATTAACACTTTGCCACACGTCTTCCTACGATTGGTCTTAGTACTTCTTCAGGTAGGCGAAAGGCCGTTTTTTCTGAGGAATTTTCTACTACAACGGCTGCAAGGGTGATGGGCCTATTTTGCTTACGGCTATGATGAGTTTTTGGACTCACTTTTGACACGATTCTTAAAAACGCCGTAAAAATGAAAAGTACCTCATTTTATTCACACGGGAATGTGGCGGTTATTTTGCAACCCTATTGGAGCCCGTTGCGTTGTCATCCTGTCGAGTAACTTTCAAGTTGTTTTCGGTTCAGATTGGTGTTTACTTAGCACTAAGTGACCAGAAATTTTAGCATCACGACTCCTTTTTTTAAGGCGTTTTGTAAGGTTCACTTTTGTTCCAAATTTTCTTCAAATTTTTTGATGTTATTTTAGGTCGCTATTTAATGGCGACAAATCTTCAACGACTACCAATGTCAGGGTTGTGACGATGTGAGTTATACATTTATACAGATGTGAGTTATATATGGCCAACAATTGGACCTAAAAATACAAGCTAAAAATTGTCTGTAATTGCCCCCAAAATGTCGCAGTTTCCTTTTTTTATTTAAGAGAAAGGGGAATGGACTTATTTTTAAGAGGATAGACTCTGTACTCCCTGCAAATAAATTTGACCCACAAACGCCTGTTCAAAAATGCAATCAAATTTGTATCCAGCCCCACTGTCGACATTAAAAGAAAACTACCCGCAGTCACGAGTCCCAGTATTCCATACGAATTTTCTTTTCCACGGCCATAAACGATTCGAAAGTTTAACTGAATGAATTTGACATTTGCCACTTCTGACACCAGTACCTAACATCAATTGTGGAACAGCAAAATCTACAAAGTTGATAAACGAATCCACTCCTGGCGATAAAAACTTCATACTTTTTCGCCAAAATGGCTTCCACAAAATGCCAAGCATCACTTATCTACACAATCAAGCAGTGTTTCACGTCTAACCTTTGGAAATTATCAAAAAGGGATAACTCAAACACACTCATAGATCGCCCCGTCTCTGGTGCATATTTACTTTTCCCTTATACCCATGGACATTGTTTAACTGGGTTTCCTTGGCAAACAAGACCTTGCTTAATTAAACCGAAGGCAAAAACTTTTATGAAATATGCCTAAATGTCCATTTGCCAGGACATTCATCAATCTACCCATCTAACCGCATGCAATCAATCCAATAACAGGTCATACATAGACATCCCTTCTCACTAAAAACACACAACAAGTATGCTTCTGGATATTATTCTCGAGTGCTTCCGTTTTAACCTGAACGTGTGATTAGAAAAAAGCTATTTCCACTGCTGTTGCTGCATGAAGCGCAATTATCCCTTTGCCTTTCCACTGATGACTGCAAACACACACTCGCTGGCACAAAAGTTCGGTCGGTTTATCGCCGAGGTGATTCTACCGATTTACTCGGGCTTTTCGAGTAATTGGAAATCATGGGAGTAGGCTTCTGTCTCTCCACCCCCCCCCCCCCCCCCCCCCACCACCTCCAAACGATTGTACGTACGTGTACACGTTGTTGGCAACGTATATAAAGTTCAAGGGTTCAGGTGTCATGGAAGGAAGAAAATACCAAATGATGCTTAGTTATTGGTAGGGTAATCCTTTTCTTTTGCTCAGCGAAGCCTTTTTATGCTGCTGCTGTTGAAAGGAGCGAGTGTGTATGCGTATGTAACAAGATTAAGGCGGGATACGGTGGTATAGGTAATTGTGTGCAAAGAACAAACTTTGTGTGCTTAGGACGTGTTATATTGATGGTAAAAAGGAGGTTTCTTGCGAAGATTACATTCGGTTTACTTTTTTTTTGCATTTCATCCTCTATTTGAATATTGTGCTGCCGCAAATAAATAAGAAATTTAGACGTCATTAGGATGGAGGAAAGAAATCCCCTGTTAAGCGAGCAGCAATGGCAATTTGGTTGCCAAGCGCAGGAGCAGCTATTTTGGGCGAAGCTGGGAAAGGTCATCATTTGATTGGCTTTGCTAAACGGCGCGACGAGCTGTGTTGGCTCTAAGAGGCTATTAATGCACTCTATATCGAGCAAGGAGAAAGGTCAAACACTGCAAACATGTAGATGATGTGGTGCGAGAGAGGTTTTCCAAGCTGCGAAGGTACGATCTTAATGAAAATTTTGTTTCGGAAATTGACCCATCCACCCGTAAAAAATTTAACATTCCACCCGTGAAAGTGGTACTTTCAGAATTGGGGGCTTAACCGCGCGAGTCAACAACAAAGGTATAAATTTTCATTTTAAAATTCTCTGCTGTAAAATGTGCGCTTTCGTGGGCGTGATGCCTTTTTTTCCTTTTTGCTGTCTTTTTTCTTTATTTCTTCTTCTCCAATCGTGGCACTCTGTCTGGTCAATCCCTGTCGCGCTCAATAGACGCCAAAAATTGTGTCCTCCGCTTAGGTTTTCACTGCAAAACTGTCACACAAGGACGGCAAGTGGTCTAATTAGCAGCCCCATCTCGGCAACAGTCAAGCTCATTAATAAATCTAATTTTCTGGCATCTGGCCTTTCATTGACCATTAACACTCTGCCAACGGCAACGAGACCCCCTTTTCTAAGACATTATCCCACCAACACGCACCCTCATCATCACTGCGAAGTAAAGGTGTCCAATTTCACTTAATCTCCACCCGGAATGAGACCCTTAAGCTCGTTTTCCCTCCCACTAACTGCAATAACTTCCACTCAATAGAAAGTACTCGCCAACAACTAGCACTACGCCTCCACCCCACCTTTGGCAATTTAAATCTGCAACTGAAGACCGGAATGGGGCGGCGGTCTTCCCCCAAAAACAACACTTCTCGCAGTTCTGTCTGTAACTGATATCCTCTTGTTCGCTAGCCACTTAAATTAGTCATGACAGACGGTGACGCGCCGGGGAAAAAAAGCAACGCAAAGAATGAAGAAAAGTGGAATTCTTTGCCCCTTTTCATGATTTACAGGAATTCACCTGCAATTTTGTAGGAAAGAAAAAAAAAAAACGGGACGACAGCAATTCACCCTTGCACCATATCCACTTATTGCGATGATGTTCTCAAGTGGGCATTCAAGTGCCCTGACTGCCTTCCAACTTCGACGACGACGACGACAACGACAACGATGATGTTGACGCGAAAGAACGCGAGGCGAGACCCCGCACTGACACAAAGTCCAAATGAGGGGCTGCGCTATAGGGACACGCACACACAACCCCTTGCACATTTGCAAATCGAGTGTCATTCACAAGATGTTGCTCTAACGTGTAATTTCCTATGTGTTCAGCTATCACAACTTCCCAACTCCTTCATCAGTCTGGCTTTTGTGTCGCGTCGCGGTGACCCTCTTCATGTGCCTATGTACACTGACTGCACTGCTGACGACTGACGACTGAACTAAGCAGTAGCAGTAGCCGAAGAAGAAACAAAATGCGGTTTCCTCTTTTCAAGTGGAAGTCGTCGTGACGGATGCACATCATCATCATCACGACGACGTATAGTCATCGTCATTTGTTCATTTGGCAGGTTAAAGGAGCTAAGTATCTGGCAGCCAATAGTCCGCAGTCGTCGGCAAAATTGAAATGAGAGTATCCAGGTGCGATTACACGCTCGCTTAAGGGCACACCCCAACCACAAATGGTTGGGGAGCGAGGACGTCTCTTAAATGAAACGAGAACGGATGGTTACAGCTTTGGTGTGCAAAAATTCAATTGACGTCGATCAAGTGTGGCAAAAAGTAGATAAATGTGAGATGCTGCGCAGACCCAAATGAGACGTTTAATGATTTAAGTGGCATTTTTTCCGGTAAATTAGTTGATTTCAAAGGCAAGGGCAGGTTCTTGGGGTTGGCATTTTTGCAATGAAGAACGCCGGCCGACCAGACAGACTCAGACGGTAGGTGTATAACTTTAAGCACAAGTGCTTAATACGCCGTGAAACGCATCTGAATGAAAGCTGGTATACCTCACAGTAAAATTTGCTGCTGAGTCTAACACCGTTTTTTTGTAAATCCGCTGATAACGTGATATGGAAACCTCCATCAAGCCTTACATATCTTTATGACGAATTTTGTAAGTTGAGTCAGAAGTTTATGTTTCAGCACAAGGCTCAGGGCTTACCATTGGTAGCAAATTGTCTGCTCCGCCTTTTAGAATGGAAGGTTCACCCTCGGCTTCAGAGCAGATCAGTTAATTTTTGCGCCATGTTAATCAAAGGGGGCTGACGCACACTTGAAAAAAAAACCAGCCTACACTTCCGCTTTAAGCCTGATGTCAGGTAGCCTGAGGTGGGTTCTTATTTCAATATCGAGTGTGGGGCTGTTACAACACAGTTTTTCTAAGTGCCAATTTTTCGCTTCATTTTTATATAAATATTTGTTCGATTTTCTTATTTCCCGGTATCCAGTGAAACATAGTATGTAGCTAGACACCAAGCAATAAAAATCAGTTCTTAACACCACAAATTCATTAATAAAAAAAGGTATTTCATAGAAAGTACTTAAAACAAAACATACGAAATAATTGAATAGCATACATTCAAATTAGAGGATATAAAGAAAAGGAATATTTTTTAAGTCATTTTATAATGAATTAAAAAAAAATATTTCGCATGTTCGCCATAGAATTTCCCTTAAGTTTCGCAACCAATTTCTCCTTTCACTTCAATTAATTATTAATAACTTCAGCACTGAACGAAACTGACAACTGTACTGTCACTTAATAAAAAAGTGTAAGAAAAATTACAAACAAAAAATCAAGTTAAAAAAACCTCAATTTTCTAGAATAAATTGTTGGAAAAAACAATAAAATTCATAAAATGTCCATCAAAAACTTTTCAGTATACTAATATAAAATGCCTGATTACTAATGATGTGAATTCGTATGAATTCAAAAAAAAACTTTAGACAGCTAAACTTAAATGCGTGACATAGGGTACAAAAACATGTTTATTTAATATTTTGCTGGTATACATTTTGAGTTTCGTTCTTTCCCGTATATTTTAAAGAAAATAAATAAATTTTCGCATATAGTATCTATTTTTTTTTTATTCAGAACTAGCATTAGGTATTCATATTCATATTTTTAGCTGAAGAAAATGTTTTTAAACGTAATTTCATTAATTAATTTTTTTTTTGTTGTTTTTCGTTTTTAAACGGAATCTTCATGAAAGGTTATAACTAAAAGATCATTATTTCAAATCATAATACTCGTAATAAATTCTTCTCTTTAAATTTGTTGCCGTGTTTCTTTGGACATTCCCGGTGAAATCATTTTTCGCCAAAACAACAAACGAAAACAGACAGAATAATTATAGGAACAAAATTATTATCTTATATTATTTCAACGTATGAATTTTTCACACTTTCTTTATTTATTTATGTATGATTATACATTAGCTATTAACCATTTCGAAGAATACATGTTTTGGTGGCGAAATAAAACAACGAATTTTAACTTTTAGAACGCATCCATCAGCTGATAGAAACTCACCAAATAAACTAACTCTCAGTCAGTGTTTTAGCTTAAACTCTTAGGTTAAACTCAAATTCCGTCGATTTTTTTATGAAAAAAACATACTTTTAGAAGTAAAATTTGTGTTTGTATAAAAATCGCAGTTTGCTTAAATTAAATGATTATTTTTTGGTACTAGAAATTGTTGCTAAAGGCAAATCTCCGTTTTATGTACATTTAGTACTTTTCTGTCAGATTATTGATATTCCCACAATTTTGATGTTTTTTCCTTTTACACACGGAAAGTTTTTCGAAAATTGAAATCCCCCAAAAAGGTAGAAATACCACGATGTAGGAACACTGGTTAGTATCAGTAGTTTATTTCATCTCCCGCAATATTTATTTTTTATTTTTTTGTTTGCTGTTTGTTTCACACGTATTCACAGACAGTATAATTGAGAGCGGGAGGGAGGGGGTAATTAAAAATTACGGGGTAAATCGGGGAGACGTAGGAAAGCTGTCAGTCTATTTCTACTTAGTTTATGGAGCATGCGTTTAAGGACCGCCGGGAGTTAAAATCGACAGATTTCGGATCAACTTTTGGATTAGTTCTGACTGAATCCCTCAGTCTTGAAGGTACCGAATATTTTTAGGCTTCGCTAAAAATTTGTTCCTATTATTATTCAGGTTTGGAACAATGGATTCAAACTAGGAATTGAATTTTCAAATTTTTATTGACTGCGTTCTATTCTCTATTCCATCTACCTCTCGGAACATTTATTCGATAATAACGATAAGATATATTTCATCTTTTAATTCAGGACATTTTCTAATGCAACAGCGCGAAACGGGGTCAATAGTCAGTAGTCTTAAATTCAATTAAATGCAAACAGCTAGTAGTAGGGAAGATGTTACAGTTACAGAGAGGTCCTCTCCACTATATTCAGTATAAAGTCCACTTGAAAGGAAAAAAAAATTCGACATCAAGTGGGGGTGCAAATACAACGCCTTGTGACAACTGCCCACCTGAGAGCCGGCAAATCGTTTCCCTCTAATAGACACATCTCAGCTGGGTATTTGACTGTAAACATGTCGCGCACGGTGGTGGCAAACTGAACCGATGTGGCAGAATCCTCCGAACCAGTGGGTGTATGATACTAAATTAAGAACAAGCTAAACCCCTAACAGACATCATACATAAGCGCCTCGTTGATTTTCAAGCTCTTAAGCCTTTTTTTTAAACAACACCCACTACCTACGTTACCAGTATGTCCTCTTCAATGCAAATCCACAAACTGATTCCATGCAAGCTAAATCTCGCATGCTTTTACGTATACGCAGACGCGCCCCTAATCCAATTAAACTCGGAGGTGCCTTAAATAATTTCATTTGAACACTCCACGCACGAACGCACAATTTGTCTCCAAGACGAGAGTGTTTATAATTTTTTGCCTCGACTGGCTTCTGGCAAATGTACGAAAAAAAAGAAGTAAAATTCGCCAATCAAAAGCTAATTGAATCCAATCCACCCACTAGGATTTTTGGACTTAGTAGACTTAGTGGAATCTCCCCGGCCGGGAGAGGCCTACCCCTACGATGTTCATTAATCTAATAAAAACATTTATTTCGCATTACATATGAGATAGCAGAATCCTTTTCATGTTTCACTGCTTCATGTGTGTAGGACGAGGACACCCTCGCTCGACAGGTATGAGGTTGAGGATAAAGACGCGGGGCGGGTAAAATGTTTTTTGTGTGTAGCGCTCACTTAGTTTTTCATTTAATTTTCACTTAGACCCGCTTTCGGCTCGTAGTAACTCGCAATCCTGTATAGGTCCTTTCTGCTTACGTCTAGATCTTCGACGCATGGGACGACGACAATGTCTTAATGGAAAAATGTTTCCTGTGCAATTTTTTTTTCGTGCTTACTCCCATAAATGTACGCTCGGCAGTAAGTGAGGATTTTTGCCTGCTGCCTTCTATAATATAAATTTCTTTTATTACGTTAGCATCCTGTGGCAGTGGCACCAAGAGTGAAGTAAAGAATTACTTATCAGTTCAGCGGTGATGCAGCAGCAGCAGCACATAAGAGGAATGGAGCCGCCACCCGGCAACAGCCATTGTACTTCCTTTTTTCCTCTTTCGTTACAGTCGAAAAATCAAAAAAGAAAATCTCACTTATGAGCCATAAGGATGTGTGTTCGGCGTGTACATGGTGCTGCTGTAAGTGCCATATTGTTGCATGTGTGCGAGTACGCTCTGCTGATGTATAGTGCTTCGCTATTGTTGCACTCTGAAGGATTTTTAAAGTCTGGGCGCGCAATTTATGAACTTTCCATTTGTTGTTGTAGGTGTTTTCTGTTTTGTTTGGGACTTTCTTCGCTCCGTAATCAAATAGCTTTTTCAACAATTCCTTTGCAAATCTTTTCTTTTGAGTGGCTGTTAAAAGTTGCTATATAATTATTTAAGAAAAGCAATGTTTGCTTAAAATTACGTGGGCGGATGCAGAAGTGGATTTGCGAGAATGCAAAATTGTAAAAAGTTCGAAAAAGTCAAGTCGAAACTTTCGGAATAATTGAGCTCGAAATATTTGCTGAAATGGGATACTGAAAAGTTCATTTCAGTTACTCGAAACATTTGCCCTTGCGATTACGATGTCCATAATGTATATATACGTTAAAGTTGTGACATTGATTTAATGGGTGTAACTTTTGCGATGCAACTTGTTTGTCTTCGATGAACTTTTGAATGTTCAATTGGAAATGGTGTATAGTGAGACGTCCTTACCAACATTAGTCAGAGTTTTGATTAGTAAATCGAAGTGGAACGTAAATTTTAACAACAAAATAAAGGGTTTATCTGGCTTGTTTGCATGTGGTTAGTGGGCTTGTTTAATTGTTGCACTATCCAAGCTTTGATTGAACTATAAATTTTAAAATTCACTCAGGTGAGGAAATGAACTGCAACATGTTGCAGGACTCAACTTATCAGTGAGATAGTAGATTTCTTATTCTCAATCAGTAAAAAATAGAGGTACGTATATATTTTATTTGTTTGCTTGTTTCACGCAAGTTTGTTTGTAAAATTATAAGCAACATGTTGCAGCGAGAACATCTTTTCTTTAGTTTGCTCCAATATATAAATTTAGAATACCACTCGCATGACTCAAATGAATCGCTACAATCTTTCTTATTTGAGCGGTTCAATATCTTACCAGCTTAATATTCAAAACCTTCTATTCAAAAACTGATGCAACATGTTTGAAGATCACAATGTGCTGTTGAACTACTTAGTCACTTTTATTTTGGTTTCGGTTTTGTTTTATGACTAGACAGCTCGTTAGGCCTTGTGAATAAATATAAAAGTCTGTAAATACTGTGAAAAGATTCGCAACAATGTTGCTAGCACCTTTCAATTATTTACAGTGCTATGTCAGCATTGTTAACATTTTTAGAGCACTTTGAGTGGTGTGTTCTGTAATAATCATGAAGTCGGTTTCTTAAAGAATTAAAAATTGGTCTCAAATGTTGCTACAGCAGAATGCTGCCAGAAATTTTGACTGTTTCTGTTTCGGCTTCCACATATTGTGGCCAGTATATTATTTCCACGTAGAAAATTTCAGTTATCGCCAAACTGAGAAACATTTGTTGCACTGCTGCATGTTGCAATTGAATTATGTTGCACCATATGTTGCGGAAAAACCTGACTTCTTTTTCTAGGTAAGTGACACAGATTTCCTTTGATACATATATCAGTCAAATTTTGAACCGTATGGGACGTCCTACATTTAGAGCAACATGTTGCCAGTATATTTTCTTTTATTTTTACTGTATCTGTTAATTTAATTTAAAGAAAAAACAAACATTTCCTTGTCTGCAACACGTTTCAAGAGTTTTTTTTTAGATGTGCATGATTTGCAACACCAGTCTCAATCACTGTGTGATTCGGATTTACAACTGCCGTCTGCCCTAAATCAAGCAAAAAAACACCTTCTCTCTCTCTTTCTGCTTTGCACCAATTCCACGCTTCACCAGATATAACTATACCCTAACGAAGCCCCAAAGCACGCACGAATAGATAAAACATGTTCCATTGCAAATTCCCCTTTAGTTGGCCATTTAACACCACTAATTCCATCAATTCTCGCTCCCTCAGGAGGACATAATCACTTGGTGACATTACTATTTTGTAAATAGTTGTGTAACACAACTTTCCAAAGCCCATATATTACGTGCGCTCTCCCAATAGCTCTTGTATCCAATCGATTCCATTCTATATAGCATGAGATGAGGTGCGCCCGTCAATTTAAACCAAAGTACTACACCGATACCATTCCAGCAACAGTTTCCACGGCACGACCCACCCCAACAGGCTGGAACCTGTGCAATACTCAATTAAGATCTAAGTCTGCGATAAGTATTAAGGGAGACCATTTAACAGCACAAGGAAATAGTGTGCCCAGGAAGCATTGAATAGGTTTACCTGTCCTAAGCCTAGGCTGGGTATGGCGGTGGCTAGAAGCACAAAATTCAAATTAACTACCGGTCGTCTGGGGTGTAGGTATATTTGCTGCAGGATTTACATCGAGGGTGCTCTTGTTCTCCCACTCTCCCTCTCTCTAGAGTTTGCAAGTTTATTTCGGGCCTCGTCCGTGCGAATTTTGTAGACTTTGTGTGTAGTTTAGCTGCCGATACGAATCTCTGTGCTGCTATTTTGTTTTTGAAAATAGCGCGCCACGTTTCAAGGATATTTTTAGACACAAAGCTGCTAGTTGTTTCTTTTATTCTTGTTCTTTCGATTTTTGAATCCTGAGCCAATGGGGGATTAAAAAGCGATATCCTTTCTCTTATACGCACCACTGTTGTATAGTGAACCTACCTATTTATAGCAAATGATTTATGGGCCTACTTTCGGGGGGAAATTGTGTGTGAATCTAAACATAAATTACGATGATTTTTCTCATTTCCTTCTTGGGGACTAACTTACTTACTTTTCGCTCTGATGTGTTATAAGGATGAATGGATATATCCACTTACCTGGAAAGAAAGAGATATTTATATTTATTACTTGCAGTGAAGGTTGTTGTTTGAAATTAGATTGATATGGGGGTATGGAATCGCAAGTGGGTCAAAATGGAAAATGAATTTATTACATAACTGGCTTGGAATGAACTTCTCTGTCCAATCGACCACATCAAATATCTATATGCAAATTTAAATTACAAAATCGAAATTTCGTTGAGTGGGTAGGTATATGTCTGTGGATGGGAGTCTTCAGAACCCATTGAGGCAAACTACTCTTGTAGATACAGTCTATTAATATTGATATCGATTTTCTTTTCCGCATGGAAAAGGGGACATTTTGTCTCGAGAGTCGGCAGAGCATTGAAAAATTTTTATTGACCGACTGTATCACTTTCGATTTCGATCCGTTTTATAGCCCCAATCTTGTCCTCTTCGCACTGTAAAGCTGTAAGGGTACGTAATGTTGTTGATATTCCTCTGAAAATAAACTGAATGCATATCGTCATCTTTGAAAATAGAGATGTGGGATTAGTCGTAGGATTAGTAGGATTCATACATGAACTGAATAGACAGCGCTTTTTTTGTTTGGACATCTTAATGTCGAGTTTAGGTTTATGGGTCATTCCAACCACAGATAGATGAAGAGTGCTGATGTCGTGGGTCTGTTAATAAATTCGTTTAGCGTTTTCCAATAAAACTGAAGTAGTTAAATGCAAGTGAGGGGTTGTCCACTTTTGACATGGTCAAAGCCATAGGCTACCTCTGTCGCATAGTGGGTGTTGTACCATTCCACGAAGTAATCTGTAGGTATACAACATAATTTTGTGAAACCTTATGGGTGACAATTGATAAATCCTCTGGCGAACTTGAGCTCAAAAGAATTTGCGCGTAACCTTTTCAAAACAATACTCGCCAACTGCCATCAAGCTACAACAAGCCACACATGCAGTGAGGAAATCCCCCTCCTTGTGCTCCTCAAACCAGTCACCTAGGGTCCACTAGTGAGCATTGACAATTTCCCCAGTTTGCCTACTCCAATAGGAAATCGTCTTTTCATTGCGACTTAGCTCCAGCGTTGGGCTACGTGGACGTAGTCTTTGGCTAGTCGTGTTTTCCGGTACTTGAAGTCGCATACGACATTGTCGTACATAATTTACAGGTTGAGCAGCAAAGGCCCTACAACGTACCCCTGTGGCACTCCACCAATGACAGGTATCATTCAACATATCAAAATTTTGTGTCTAGAAAGGTCTGTTACCATTTAAATTTTAAGTGACTTTAGGCGGTGTTTACAGTCGGGGATGGTTTCCTTAACCAACAAGTGACTTAGTTCAGCTCGAACCCGTACTGAAACTTAAGCGAACGCGATAGGCTATGTTCAAAACTCACAAAAAAAAGAAGATTACATTTGTTGCCAGTTTGCCCTGAGACCTTATTAGCATAGCAGAGTTACTTTTACAGATCAAAATCGCGCATCACGCAGTTTAGGGTCTTCTTCTGCTGACGATTTCCGGTAAATACTCTTACAGTTGGTGGGATTCACTTGTCCCAGCCATCTCGGTTATTGTAAGTCCTTTTGACCAGTTGAACGTAAAGGTAAAGATTTTCGTTGGACCCTCTTTTCCAACCTGATGAATTCATCTGTATAAGCTTTTACACACTTCGCTTATAATTTTATGCGAAGTTGAAGCAGAGTTAAGAAGCTTTCTCAAGAAAAAATGCAAAAAAAAAAACGTTTAAGCTGTAGTGTCAGAGTTGAACCTTGTATCTCTCGTTCCGTAGTTTTTCTTGATCTTTAACCACATTGGCATGAGCCCAGCAGGTGTATACGCAAAAGGTGACTTAGGCGTTCATACGGTATAGTCGACAAGATGTGGCTTATCCAATCGGCGCAGCTCAGAGTTCTGCGGTAACATTCGTCAGGCGTACTTTCGACAGTTAAATTTTACAGATCACTTGATTTAATTGATTGATTGATTTAAAAAGCTGCTCCTCCGCCTCAGCGGATTGGTCGGTCATAGGACCAATTCTTCTTTGTGTACCGCTAGGTAGAATAATTTTGTACTCGCTGGGTGGTCGGAAGTTTCGACAGGCATCGTGCAAATTAAACGGATCATTCTCCTGTCTGTGGATTGTTGGATGTACTCGAAATGTTGTCTGGAGAAGTATTCTTTCAAACTCGTTGTCATCATGTTGATCAGGATATTTATTGCATCTAAAGAATGTAGAGTCGATAAGACCGGGCTTCGCAATAAAGGGGAACCAAGGTATATAAGATTGCATGCGAGTAATCCACCTAAAGCCTATGTTCGACGAGATAAGTTGTATTTGGAATCCTAGTCAGTGACCCCCAGTTGTATTCACATTTGACACTTCCTACAGCGTCCAATGCTTCGATAAAGTAAAGAGCCAACCGCACCAATCGGCGACCCTCTAATTTGCTCCCTTAAGCTGAAAGCACTCCTTTTAATCTGCCTCATTGGACAATGGACATTGACACAATCGTCCACGGTTCAAAGGCATACAATTTCCACAAATGCAGAAACGAATCATTCCCAAATGCCCCGATTGAATATCTAATAAAGCGCTTTCCGCCCAGATGCGTTTACAATGCTAATACAGCCGGCACCCATACATCTGCTCTACGAATTACTCCAATTGGCCATCTAATTGAATCGGCTTTGCATTTGCATATGCCGCCAGCCAAAATCTGAAAATAGATACCTTTCTTTAGCGTTTTGATACTCTAACCAACCGGTAAATAGGAAGCGAATCTGCCTAATATCCTCACATGTGAAACGACCCAAGCGTGAGGCAGCATCCACTCTCCTTTCATTGCCAATCTACCATAAAATGAATAAAATCCACATGCAGATACAATTTCACTGTGTGTGCTCTCAGTCTCAGCCAACCCGTGATTATATCCCGCCTGCGGATGTCCATATCCACCGTGCATCCTTTCAGAATGCCGTCGGCTAGATGGACAAATGTCCACCGATGTGTGTCCTGTGCTCCGCGTTGGTGTCATTCGATGTCAATTCAACATACAGCACCGATTTTCGAGAAATTACTGTGATTTGCTTATAAGTGATCAGTTTCTGTCTTTCTCGCACTCGCTTATGGGAATTGCTTTTGCAATTAATTCACACAGACCAAGTGTCGACACTGTGCCGTGCTATGCGGTGTACTATATGAACGGTGCACACGCAACATGTGTCCTTAATAATGTTCGGCTAAACGGAGAGGAAGGCATATCCATCCATTCACCGCTCCACATATGTTTTGGTTCTGTGATATTTTCTTTGTCTTAGTTTCCGTGTATATCCTTGGGAATAAACTACTTCAAAGGATGCGATGCATGAAATTTTTCTCTATACAGAAATGACGACAAATGAATGAATGAGATGTCGTTTGTTTTGAAATGTTGTTTTTACTTTTTTTTTTCTTTTTTTTTTGTCGCTTCTCCGTAAGGACATTTGACCTAATTAGAATGAAAGTGAGAAGTTTTGTAGTTTTTTTTCCTGCTGCTTCCTACTTCGCATCGGTCGGTCGGTCGCCTTGATGGGTCACCTACACTGTCACTAACGCAATGGCAGTGAAAGTGTTTCGTAGAAGCCGTTTTTCTTTTTATACCTACCTCTGGATGGTGGCGGTGTGGGTATGATATTCGTTGATGATGGTGATGATTAATAAGGGTTATTTGCCGCAAATCGCTGCTGGAGAGTGCGGGTGTTTATGTGAGTGGATGTAGGGTGCGGGGATGAATGAAATATGTCGCCACGCAGTCTGGGAATAATTAGGGAAGGGATATGTTTTTTTTTGTACTTTTGTAATTTAGAGCGAGAAGTTCTAAGAAATTGAGGAAATGATGTCCCTTAGAAAGAGAGAGTGGAAGGACGTCTGGTAGAGGTGTACGATGGCAGAGGCTTGTGGTTACACTGTCTGAAGTGGTGAGTGCGTTGGACTGCGGAGCGCTGTCTTCTACCTCACGCAAATGACTGAAAGACGTCCAAAAAAATTGCACTATCCGTAATTTTGTTCAACTGGGAGGGGGTACACCGAGCGGTAAGAAATCCCTTCCATCTTGCTCGACCTGCAGTTAAATATTTCAGTGGGGGCTGCTGTTTCGCTGTTTCGTCTACGACTGCTGATCTCCACGCCATCCCTGGTCCACTAGAAAGCCGCCGAGTATCGCCCTAGTATTCCATTCAAAGGCTAGCTTGGCCATGTCGTCATATTTGGATACAAAGATCCTGGACTGTTAAGTGTTTATGTTAATTTAACTGGCTTTTTAAACAAGAGGCAGGCTAGAAAAGGCTGTCCGGACTTAATTTTCTCTGTTTTTCATATCGGACCCGCTGAGCAAGTATATAACATCCAGTTGCTCCAGTAGATAATAAGAAACTAGCCAGACTCGAGTAGTTAGTCCTCCTTAATTTTAGAAATATACTTCGTTATAGCAAGTGGCCTGTTGGTCTTCTTGGTGTTGATTCTTAGACCGACCTGCTTTCCGTTTACCTATCTCGGCTTACTTCTGACGGAGTAAAGCTTCAACTGTAATTAGATTCTGCGGGATAAAGCTGGTGCCCAATATTATTTAAATGCGCCCCTGTTCGCTTTAAGCTCAAGCTAGATAAAGCCTTTTATATGTCTCTCAAAAGCGTCTGCGATGAGAGTCAGCATAGCGACGGAATATTTACTTGCTCACGAATAATCCTTGTGGCACTCTGAAAGATTCGCAGAGCTGTTCACGAAACACATTTTAGGACCCGTTTTTGTCTTCATCTATTCCCTAAAAAGACATCTGCATTTCGAGACCGGATTTATCCCGTTAAGGCCATTTGTATATACACAAAGTCGGAGTAAAGCTGTGACTCGCCTGATTGCTTGAGAATAAGTGTTGACCACTGCGAAGATCCGCTTTCTGGATACCTTTTGGGTTAAGTCTCTTGTTACTTTAAGTCTCTCTTTATTTGTACCTCAACAATAACTCCATTTCATTCCCCGAACAGGTTTCATTTTTCCGAAAGCCGTGTACTGATGATGTGGCTACCAGCTCTTATTGTGATGGCTTAACTGCGATGGACCATGTGCTATTTCGCCCCTGGTCGCTAGCTCTAGACTTTCTTAGAGTTTTCGGTCCAGCTGTCTCATATCGCATCAATGGATGTATCACCAATTTGATTTAGAAACGCTGTTCGGTCTTTGGGGTTTATGATAAAAATACCTCATCGTGGGGAGGACCGGTCTCCGGTTTTGAACGCTGCATCATAGTTGCCGTTCACACCTTAAGACTTAAGTGAGTAAAAAGGGTGATTACTTCTTAGGTCATCATTTCTTTCCTCTGGTCGGTCGTGATAATCAAAGTCAATTGAAGTTGGGATGGTCTCCTTGATAGATATTGCACCACCTTATGAATCATTTCTGAAGACCATAGTGCAGTTCTAAATGGGCAATTTGGTCTTCAGAAAAGTGGTTTTGCAATAGTCATTCCGTCATCGATATTACACCATCAAATGGACAATTTGGTCATCAGAAACTATTCATTTCGTGGTGATACTTCGATGAAGGCAGCCGTCCGGACTTCCTATTGCAATAATATAATCAACTTGATTGATTCACAATTCGACAATCTATTCCCATCAGAAACACTCTCTCCCCGCTACAACTTTTTGTTTGTTCAACCTTCCAAGCTCACCGAGTATCACTGTCGGGTTTCGAATTAAACTTCCTTTGAAACCCCCATCAAAAACATATTTCCTACATGTAATCCACTTTCGACAACCAACACAAGTCCGTAACATAAAACGGCAATACCAATCTAAAAATGTTGCGGAGAACTTTTCTTTAAATCCAGTCAGCAAATAAAGTTTCGCATGTGTGCTTTGGGAAAGGGGTTGCTTTACACTGACAGATAGGCTACTGAAACCCAAACTTCAGTTGAAACATTCCACTTATTGCAATTGGTGATCTTTAGGCAATGTCAACGATAGTACCGAATGTAGTTGCTGTGTGGTTGCTGTGTGGTTAATATGGACTGATGCTTGGTTAAATGCTGGCCTGTTCAAACGTGATTTGATTGACAAAATCCATCACCCATTCGAATAGTGGAAAAGCCATCCATCTGAATTCGCAAAGTCTTTTGGAAAAATATTTCTAGAGTTCGGTCGGAAAGACCGGCTGATGCCTAACTAAGAGTCGCTATATTTTTAACGTATATTTTCTTTCTTTCTTTCCAGGTAAGCGAATCTTCACTGTCACTAACGTCAATGTAAGAAGATATCCTTTAATAAGATTTATGCAAATACTAGTGGACGCCTCTTTAGTCTTAAACAATTTCGAAGCCACAAAGTTTATGTAGACTGAGACCCCCACCTTCAAGGAGAATTTTCCTAAAATCAATTTTTTTAAATTATTAAGTGGGCTAGAATCTACTCGGTTTTGACAACAAACTTCCTCCCTTTCAATGTCAGACAAGTAGGCGTAGACAAAAATACTCTCTTCTTATCTGCCGTTCTGACCACCCAGTCAAGCCTGTCACATCCAACGTGGATCTGCCTATGATACCATTAAAAAAAATCAATATGTTAATCATCTGATTCATTTTCAAAAGCTTAGCAGGAGAGGAAAAAAAATCAACAGACGACCTACGTCGATCCTTCTCTTTGTTTTGGTTGGTAAATTATTTCATTTTCGACAAAGCTTCAACCCCATTTCGCCCTAAATTCGGTTCGCTCTTTCCTTGGGGCTTGCCGCCACCCATCAGTGTGTGGTGTGCCTACCTCCAACGCCATTTGTTGAATGTTTTGTTTGCATTTGAATTTTTTTTGTGTTGGAGTGGGGTATATCTTCTCTATTGCGTCCCTTGTCAAACGTTGTCCGAAATAGACACAACCACAGTTGGAGCGTCAAAGCAAAAAGGAAAAAGAAAACAGTGGGACACGTGTTTCTGTCCTTGAATTTCGATTATAATTGTATTGTTCGGCCATTTTCTTTCGGTCACCTATATCTCCTGCCCCCGCTTTTCTATTGTTGTACTGTTATTGTTTATCGACGGCTGGTGTTTGATGGACAACAGTTTTTCCTGGCATTGTATGTACGATATAAGTAAATCCACTCACACCTGGAGTTTGGGGTGGTAATGAGTCCGCACGCACTCTGTCCCCTCAATCGAAAACAATTTGAGTTCCCCATTTCAAAAGTCCTGGTGGTGATTGATGTATAATCAGTGAGATACGAATTAAGGAAAAATGGATGAAATGTATTTAGTACTTTATCTATACAGTACTTTGGCGAAATGGTATTTTCCCGAGGATGGGAAATTTATAGAAGTCAATCAATATACGATTTTCAAGTGTCGTTCCAGATGAATGGGAATGGTTAATCGGTTTTTCTTGGGAAAAAGTTCCAAAAGTAGGTGGGCTAGAATTATTCTTATGCCAAGTTGAGAATCCATAAATCTGTATTCAAGTGTCAAACAATTGTGTAACATTTGCAGGGCTAGCCTCAAACAGGTGTGAAGATTTTGAAAAGTTCACTCTACGTAGAGTAAAATTTTTGTATGTGGGTTTGTTAAGGTATCACGTTCAAACTGTGGACCCAATTTGTATGGATTTCGAGGAGATAATACAGGGTTAAAGGGAGCAGCGTTAAGATTTTATTTCACTCCAATCGACTAGCTCATTCGGAAGATATTATATGATATTTAAAATTGTCGGTCCTTAAAAAAACACCTTTTACAGAGGTACCTTTCAGATAATTGTCGTTAAAAAAGATCTTCAAAGTTAGGTCTGTGCTGGGCCTACTAGCTTGATGTATCATCCAACTAAGTCTTCACAAATAAAGGGCTTTCCAATAAGAGGTGTTATTGTGAATGACCCGCTATTTCGGTAGCTGCCACTTTTGAAGCTTTTATTCTTTGACATTTGACAAGTAGAAACTACGCCATTCCTAAAAATGGAACGATACGCGCTTCAACAATTCATTGAAATTATTAAAATTCACTACAAAAATGGTGAAAATCGTGCAGTCACAGTTCGCAAAACTAAAGCATTTTTTGGTCGTCGATGATTAATGATTTTTTATGGTCGGAGTTGGATGGTATTGATCTGGACAGCATTTACTTTCAACAAGACAATTCAAGATTCAAGACCTCAAAGATAAAATTCGTGAGCCTATCGAGGACATAGGACAGCCACTTTGCGATTTGGTTATGGAAAATTTCATGAAAAGGATATGGTCCTGTATGCGTGCTCGTGGTGGCCATTTGGCTGATGTTGTTTTTCATTATTAACGGCATACCTTCCTCTTTATTATGAAATAAACATCCGATCATTTATCTCAAAAAATGACATTTTTCTTTGAATAGCAAAATAACACCTCTTATTGGAAAACCCTATATAATAAAAATTGACGGTAAAACTTCAAAAAGGATATTGTGATCATGCTAAAAGTTCGATTGTTCCTCGAGTTCTGTACAGAGCTGGGGCTTGAGGCTCAACTTCGCGAGTTTTGTGGCGGAACCAACTCCATACTGCTGGCTTTTATCATACGGAGTATATGGAAATGCATCCAATTTATTTAGGAAAAAAAAACAAGTGCTGAAAATATTTGAATAGGAAGGAACCTCCGTTTAGTTAGGACACGACCCACACGCAGAATATGCATGACATTTCACCGACTAAATTCAAAAATAAAAATTCGATACCTTGACACCTTCATCAGCTCAAAGCCACCACCGTTCAATTGCCCAGCAAGGCTTTATGAATACGTGAATACGTGAATATAATTAAAAATTTCATTTACCCTGAAATTCCCTTCATCTATCTCATTTTCGTTGATAATTCGATTTAACCTTACCCACCAAAAACCACCTATCATAAGGATTAATTCCGCTTTGATGTAAATTTCCCATTTAAATCACTGCCTGTCACTGACCATTCCGACAACCATGCAATTATCACGTAGGTACGGAACGGACCCGCCGACGAATGGGATTTCATTTACGATTTCCACTTCAAAAGAAAAATAAAAATCTCCTCAATTGGTTTACAAAAAAAAAAAACATGGACACCCATTCGCCGCCGTGTGAAGCAATTAATTTCGTGTTAAATTGAATTTTCGATACTTCTTCTAGATAGTCCTGTCAAAGGGATTTTGTTTTTGTTTCGTTTTGTTGATTATTGCTGAACTGCGCACTTAATCGTGGGGACAGTCAACAGGCCTTGGGTTACGTGCAGGACAAATAAATTGTGAGTTTTGACGCAGATGGATATCGAAGTGCGACGCAAATATCCTATCGATGGCACGTGCACCCACCTACGACAACTACAAGCACATCCATCAACCATTTATCTTCATTTGGTCAGCAACATTGCCGGCGACTTGCTCGCAATGTGTGTGGATCTCATTGCATTACATTAATTAGCAAATAAATATGATTACAACAGGAGAAAGCCCTTCGGATTGTCCACTTTGAATTGCATGTGTTTGGCCAAGAAGCGGTCGGGGTGTGTATACGACATCCACCGTCTAGGACTAATTGGGATTTATAGAGGACAAACAATCGCTTTGCGTGGCACTACACAATTAGGCGTCCTCGACACCCCGATGAGTAATGCACAGTTTAAAACTTGAAAGTATCCCCATCTGAAGTTGTACATTGCGAAGAATTAGTCCTCGTTACGAGTATCCCAATCATAGATGATAGATGACGGAATTGCTGTATTTTTACATCGCCACTGGCCAGAGATGATCGATTATGATTGTTCAACCAATTATGGGAGAGTGTCCTTAGAATTCCTTCCACCAAACATCTTCAGCTATATTTGAATCGATGCAGGCAGGCTAGGATATACCCTATGAATGTATGGATTTCTTCGTCGATGCGAGTTTTACGCATCTGTTCTTTCATGGCCGACATACGGATCATGCTTCTATGAATAAATTTGAATATAATAGTCGTTGGAGAGTAGGAGCAGGCACGTGCTTAAGCGATATGAATACTCTTTTCTAAGAAGCCATTCATCTCCCTAAAGGCAATTAGAATATTTATAGATGCGATACCCTTTGCTTCTTAGCATATAGGGGATAATGTGCGGAATATTTTTTGAAGCTTTTAAATGATTGGTTAGCGCCGCCAGTGTTATGATTACATCAAAGCCACACTGTTGAGTATCAGATTGGGGATGGATAAATTATTTATTAGCACCGCTAGATAATTTTAAATATCACATTTGTTTGTGGAAGCTAATATGTATTGGGGCATACACTCGTAATTGGTAGTAGTTTTTCAAGGGCCTTGCAATTTTAAGTATGCTGTGTTATTTGCAATTCTATCAAGTGATTATTTTTGTTTTCTGTTTGCCTTTGATACTGCGTTGCAAAATGTAAATAGAACCTTTGTTGATCGCGTTCACGAAAACATGTTCTGTTCTTGTCGACCTGCGTCAATAGTTGATGAACTTGTTGCGCAAATTTAGTCGTGAATTTTTTTCTATGCGGCAGGTTTTGGCGACACCATTATGGTTTTACATTGAACAGCCTGGGTGTGTGATAAGGGTACGAGCTTGAGAGCAGCATCTAACAATATTGGGATTGTGCTAGTAGTATCGTTCCTGAGTGTACTGTGTAGAGCTAGACTTCTTACCCACGTTGTGGATTTTTGTCTCATAGCCAATTCCTTGATTTTATCATACAAACCAAATTAAAAAAAAAGCAATCCGGTGGGAAAAAATTTACTGAAAAGCTGGTAAGTTCGGGTACGAAGCATAAGCAGCTTGTACATCGACTACTCGAGTAAATAAAAAAACAAAACGTGGCTATAGTCTTTCTAAAAAAATAATATTTTTTTTAAAAAAAGTCTGTCAAAAATCACTTTTCCGTCAACTCGGGGTTTTTTTGGGGGCATACCCTTTACAAAAGATGTGTAAAAATAGAATTTTAAAGCAAATAAAATTAGGTCCATCTATACCATTTTTAGTTCCAACTTCTAAGGTATTCGCAATAGTTATGTCTCCTATAAAAATGAGCTTTCGAAACATTTAAGTCGAGACTTTCATTTATTAGTATGGTGGATAGTTTTTAAAATTTATTTAGATATCTTTATATAAAAGAAAGAAACTTAAAATTCGAACTGCAAAATAAGGTCTTTTAAATGTTCACCTCTGTCTCACTTACAGGTTAGGTTAGGTTAGCAGGTTAGCGAGACAGGGGAAACCTGGCCCGCCGCACTTAGATCAATATAGATCCATTGTGATGCCCTTGGGGTTTTTAAGGACCCCCATACTGTGGAAACCTATGAAACCGGATAGTCAAACCATCATGAGGATACTACAAATCTATGTAAGTCTTTTATAGACATCTAAGAGAGGTCTTCCAAGTCTCCGAAGAAGTATCTTCCAAGAATTCTGTATCTGATGTGGCAGAGTGCCGGGCAATGGCAAAGAAAGTATGGAGTGTCCTCATGCACCTCCTCATCACCGCATCCTCTGCACAGTTCATCCGTATTGATTCCCATATTCTTGGTGTGATATTTGAACATGTTGTGTCCTGTAACAATCCCTACAATTGAGGATAATGACGGTTTGCTCATTTGTAGAATTCTTTCTGTCTTCTGTTTGTTATAGATTGTCCACTTACAGGTTATGATCCACTTACTTCAAATTGTGGACTCTTCGGGCATGAATCAACAAATGCAGCACGCTAATTTTTTTTTTGGGTAGTGTGCTTTAATACGTTCGTTTGTTTAACCCCAGAGAAGGAAGTTTTGGTGGCACATTATTGGTGTCCAAGTGCCAGTTGAGAACGCAACTCGAAGTTTTGCTAAGCGACCTTTAAGTTTTCTCAGTTATTATGACAGTGACACTCGCCATTGGCGATATTTATATTGCGTCATAAGAAATTCGCGCCTATTCAGTGATAGTCTAAAATTGTTTGTGGTAGATGCTTTAGATGCCCGTTTTGACACTTTATGAGACCCTTGTCAATTCTTTCTAAAATGCGACAATTTTGATTATGAAATCATTTTCTTGGAAAAAATTGTCATTAACCGCCGAATTCTCGAGGACCCAATATGATAGCTTCAGATGACACTAGGAAAAAATTAAGGAAATTGGTAGATTGCCATTGCACGTGCCATTAATTGGCATGGACTTGGAAAAAATAACCTTATTGACTCGCAGCGTCTTCTATTCGATTTAGAATTTAAATGAAATTGCGGAAAAGAACCATAATGACTCGCAGCATCTTTTATTTAATTTTGAGCAAGAAGTTACCACAAGCCATGTTATTGCCACATTTTGCAAATATCCAGTAACGTCGCGTCGGCTGAGCTTTTTTGCGCCACTTATTTGTGACGTCAGAACATAATTTCAGGGGCAAAATGTAGTTTACTGTGTCCCGGTTAAATTTTACCGACTTACATTGGCCAAAATTCTTTATATCAAATTATCTATGAATTATGACCTACAAAGTCTTAAAGGTGAAAGAAAAAAATGCTGATTTGTAAGGCCCAATCTCTCTCCCTCAAGCTCAGATTGTTGTTCGAAACTGAATGTTATCCAAACCAAGCTGCTCCAGTAATTGCGAAATTAATTATAAGTCTTCACTGTAATACGCTATTATCTTTAGAGCACTTAAAATGCAAGTTATCAGTGCCTCTATCCCTTAAAGTTTACGGTCTACTCCGATCTCCGAGACAGATTTGGAGGGTACAAAAAAGCGAATAGTATACTTGTTTTCTCTTGAACGAAAGGCAAGAAAAACCTATAAAACCAGTGCGCATCAGCTTGCAATCCCTGCTGTTTGGGCTTTTCTGTTTCTCTTCGCTAAAAGTCCCCATATTCATAATAGGTTAGGCTGTGATTTTTTGTAGGTTATGTTAAGAAAAGTAATGAGGTAACCCTATGCAAAACTAAGTGGCAAGATGGGTCTATCGCGAACTTTTATAGAACCGGATGAGATGAAAAAGCAAGTGACAAAGTATATCGACATCGATTTGAAGTTTTAGAGCAAAAGTCACACAAAAATGTTAAAAAGATTTTTGACTGTCAAATCATAAAGTTGCATACGCACCAATTGCTAACTTAAATCTTAGCACAATGCTACGAGCAATGCGTCTGATGCTCGCCTTGTTTCTTGATAAACTAAAGTTGTTTGGCTGTTTGCATGTAGATGTTGGTATGTTACCGCATCACGTTAAAGCTACTCTGTCTATTTGCATGGATTATTCGGACCAAACTAAAGGTTCAATGGAGAAACATTTAGTTCTTAATTCATTGCAATCGGGCAACTCATTCGAAAAAAATACCAATTTAAAAGAAAAATACAAACCTTTTTCCAGCTGTCACTAAAAAAAATACACCTAATTTTTAATAGCGGGGGACTGAGAACATTTGAACAAGTTATAGAGTTTCTTCACCGGCTAAATTCAAACAACACTTATTTCAAAATTCCAAAATGAATTGTTGACTTGCTTGTTGCTGTGTGCAATGGTTGCATTTTAAGCACCCCCACAGCCATCAAATATAAAATTCGACCAATTTCTAAACACCATGTATTACACTCCGTTAAACTGAGCACAAAATTTGAGTACTGCGGTTAAATCGTTTACCTTTCGCAAACGTCAATTGTATTCCCAGTGCAAAGCATGACTTTTTCACACAAACGTGTACTTTAGTTTGAGTTCTCAATTTCGGACAAATGGAGAGGTAAAAAGCCAATTCGACGGTCTAAGTTGGTACAGTTTTATTTGATTGGAAAGCGTATTAAACGACTTGCTGTTTACCACAAATAAATAATAATAATAAATCAAATAAGGGGCGATCTCAAGCAATGATGGATAATATTTATTCAGGAAATGGAGTGGTTGATTCAACTATTATTTCAGTTATTCAGACTACATATATATGCCATTTGAGTGTGTAGAGTGTTAATTCAAGTTAAAAGTGCGTTGGCAAATAGAAGCTTCATTTGAATTTATGGAAACCTAGAAATTAACTGTGGTAAGTGTTGTTAATGAGTATAGAGGGCCCTTGTGACTTAATATGTCATTTGGATTAGACATGGGTTCAGTACTTAAAACAGCTGGAACGGAAATGTGTTTTTAATGGAAATGCCACACATATGACATACTTCAAAAGGTCTTGGAGCGTCGCAAATATTGATCAATAACGTAGTCGATACGTAGATGTTAAAAAGGATAAATCTTATTTGAAATGCAAGGGAGCTTACTAATATATATTTGAAATTAGGTCACTGTAGTTTATTCACCATTGTGAATTATGTTTAGAATTAAGCCTGAAAACTTAAAATGATTTCTAGTGCCGCACAGTTCAATTCATTATAATTAAAAAAATATCAACTGCGGGTAAAATATTTTCGAAACCAAAGTTGTAAATTGTTTCTCAACAGGGACGCTGCAAAAGTAGAGCGACAGGGACAGCAAACGACGCCGAATTTCTTGCCGCTCTTTTGACATTTCTCTTCAGTAAGGTTTGCCATTTCATGATGGAAAGATATACGAACCAACAACGAGTCGAAATTATTAAAATTTACTACCGAAATTCGGAGTCAGTGGCCTCAACGTTAAGAGCGCTACGTCCAATTTATGGTCGTCATAATCGTCCTAGCAGATCAACAATTGAGCGTCTAGTGGAAAAATTTGAATCCACAGGCACAGTACAAAATGTTCCTGTGCCAGTGAGACAAAGAAGTGCCCGCAGTGTCGAGAATATTGCTGCCGCTGAGGCTTCAGTTGAAGAAAGCCCAAATGTGTCTCTCACACGTCGTTCTCAAGCGTTGGGCATCTCTGTGACGTCGTTGTGGCGAATTTTGCGAAAAGATCTTGGCCTACATCCTTACAAGATTAAATTGACGCAAGAACTGAAGCCGCTTGACCACCAGAAGCGTCGTATGTTCGTGAATTGGGCTGAGCAACAACTTGAAAATGATTCGGATTTTCATCGAAAAATCATCTTCAGCGATGAGGCTCATTTCTGGCTGAATGGCTTCGACAATAAACAAAATATGCGGTATTGGTAAGGCAGCAATCTACACGTACTCCATGAGTCATCATTGCATCCCGAAAAAATTACGGTTTGGTGTGGTTTATGGGCCGGCGGCGTCATTGGGCCGTACTTATTCCGTGATGATCAAGACCGGCACGTTACTGTGAATGGGAATCGCTACCGTTCAATGATAACCGAATATTTTTGGCCCCAATTGGATGATATGGACTTGGAGGACATGTGGTTCCAACAGGACGGCGCCACAATCCACACAGCGAATGTCACAATCAATTTATTGGAAACCAAGTTTGGAGAACGTGCTATCTCACGAAATGGTCCAGTCGCTTGGCCGCCTCGGTCGTGCGATTTGACGCCGTTAGACTATTTCCTGTGGGGCTACGTCAAGTCTATGGTCTATGCCAACAAGCCAGCGACGATTGATGAACTTCGTAGGAATATCGAACGTGAAATTGCAGCAGTATCAGCCGATTTATGCTTGAAAACCGTCGAAAATTGGGTTCAGCGTCTGGACTTCTGCAAGCGTGCCCGTGGTGGCCATGCAAAAGAAATCGAGTTCCATACATAATAGCATCGAACGTACTTTCACAGGAATAAAGAATTTCATTGATATAAAAAAACTTTTGTAGCGCTCTTATTGAAAAACCCTTTAGATTAAATTGTATAAATTACTCCTAATGGATACCTTAGAGCTTAGACAATCAATGATTAGAAAAGAAAATTAAAAAAATTGGGAATGGTTTTTTTTTTGTAGCTATTTGGCATATGTGACTTAAAATTTAATACCCATACAGTGTTGCCATAAAAATATTTGAACAAATCTGCAATTATAACAACGCTGGTTAAAAGAGAGGTTAAAAAGAGTAACCTGAACCCAAAACAAAAAAACGGGGGTATAGGAATAAAACAACAAAGAGAAATGTCCACGACTGCGTCGCACGAAACATGCTCTATCACTGCGAATTTTCTTTCGATTAGGACGTGTATTCAAATTGTTAAAATATGTTTAGGTCCACATCGGTCCAAATCGGTTGTTGTAATATGGGTTTTGCTAAATGAAATGGAGTGGTGTACCTATATTGAAAACTAAAGAATAACTGACACACAACTGTAGTAGCCAGAAATGACTGTCCAAATGTAATAAAAATACCAGTGACTTGTTGGCATTGTTTGAAATAAATTACTCCAACCAAAAGTTTCTGTTGTTATAACTGTTCTTTGAATAATAATTTCTGGAAGTATCATAAGGCTTTAGGCATACTTAAGGGCCAAAGAAAGAGAAAAAGATCTTGAGGATATTCCGTATTGTTAGGCAACTTGTATGGCCTGAACATCTTTCAATAATGAATTTCTCCAAAAGATTTTATCAACCTTTGACGCCGTGGTTTGATTCTAAATGTCATGACATTTTCAAATATTTATGCTCTCCTCTTCTCGTCTCTGAAATATTCGATTGTTTTACATTTTCTTCTCGAAGGCACAATAATTGGCTGTGTGCCTACATTAACACCCACGAGCTGTTTGAAAAATTCGCTAGCCATCAATATTTCTGGGAAATTTCATCAAAATGCGGAATTTCATTATAATTCCTTTTGAAAGAGATTTAATAAGTTCTTCCTACTGGTACACGTTTTTCATTCGTTTAACTGGGAGTGTAAAACGCGGGGATATTTGGACGTCCTACTGCGATTTACCACCCATCGTTACAACACATTGCTGGCGTTCAAAGTAAACTTCCCATCAAATGAAGTGTAAAAACCTTAGAGATGGTCGATTTTATACGTTTCGTGTCTGAACTTAGTAGATGAAAGTGGCTATTGGACTGTTAAACTAATTTCCTCCAGTTTGTTGCAATATCTCTAACCACATGTTGGTTTAGAAATTTGTTTGCTTGGCAAGTCTTTTATGACCTGTTTTAGTATACCCCTGTACTGGCAAAGACAGGTCAGCAAAATTCTCCTCTTTTAAATGTGAAAATTATCAATAAAAAATCACTGCAAAAGCAGAGGTGAATTAAAATATTTTCACTGCTTCCAAAGAAAAATATATTTGTGTTCACAGAATGTCTCAATAAATGGGGAAACGACGTTTAGTGAAATATTTCACTGGACAAACAACGTGAAATGTGAAGATTATTTCGCATATGAGGATGTTGTTTCTGCCTGCAATCAGTATTTTAAAAACACAAGATTAAATGTGGAAATTATCACACTTAGTAACAGAAGAGCTCAGCTTTTTATCGCATTAAATGTGAGAAATTCCACACGTTGTGGAATAATTGTGTTTGTATTTATATCAATAAGTCTCTTAAAGAGCTCACTGATAAATTAAAACCCTGCGTTTCCCGGGACTAAATGTGAAGATTTACAAACGTAGTGAATCCTATACTCTGCTCAAATAAATGTATGTAGAGTTGTCATTTAAATTTGAATAATATCACATTTAGTAAAATCCTTCTCGAAAATCATTTTCCTTCATTAAATGTGAATGTGAAATGTGAATATTTTAAAATATCCCGTTTGTGCTTATATCAAGATGTCCAAAGCCTCTAAATAAAAAAAGGAATTGACCGTATTGAGTGTGATATCACAAGAAGAAGAAGAGCATTTCCCCGCATTAAATGTGAAGATTTTCACACGTGGTGAAATAATGCGCGAACTTATACTTTATGCTCAAATGTTTTTATACAGAATTCCGCAATAAATCTCTTTCGAAAATCACCTCCCCGCATGTTTCCACACCTAGGGAAATTTTTCGAACAGCTAACAAGTTTACGTCCAAAACAGCGACAAAACTAACAGAATTATTGCAAAAATTTAAGCATACCACTGAAAAGTCCTGCACATCCCTAGAGTTTATTGAAGCTCCATTCAAATTAATTTATTGACTAGTGCATTTTTTCCTAGCAGCATTAGCGAAATATTAACTTTCTTACAGAAATAGTTACGTACAAACCGTATACCCACTCTTGAAACCTACTGGGAAAACAAAGCCTACAATTTGTAAGCGAACAAAATGTAAACTTCAACGACATTATAATCTTTCCTCCAGCCGACAGCATGGGGGAAGTGAACTTAATTATAATCCCTTAAGCATAAAGTCGTTTACTATAACAAACAATTGCAGCAACGTTATGGAAAAGCAACAAATCGCTATTTAAAAACTCAAGTTCTTTTAGTTTTCTCTCCGTAGAATAAAACATACGAGATTTTAAAATAGAACAAGTCATGCCATCCGAAGTGAAGACGCAAAAGGTCAGAGGTTGTTTTATTTTTAACAAATGCTACAGGTTATAGAAGAGAAGTATTTTTTCAATTCGTTATAGTGGAGATTGTAGTAAAGAAGTTTAGGAATATGATTATGAATATTATTATCTTCAAGCTCTGGAAACACATGAATTTGAGGTAAAAAGTGGGCGTGGCTTTTTTCATTAATTTTTGAAAAACAAAAGTAACGTCTCAATCGCTTAACATATCTTTTTGAGACGAGGATGCACGGCATAACAACAACTTCTTGTCTGTATTTTTGGAACATTTTATGATTCGATTGTGTCACCCGTGAGCGAGCAACAAATCGCAGAAATATTTGATTTTTACATACAACACAAAATCCAATTCCCTCACTCATTCGAGGATACTGTAAATTAACACCATAAATTAAAACCCCCAAACAATACAATTCCCCATTTGTTCTTGCCTAGAAAGTCGCTCATTCGTCGCACAAATCTCTCTGTCTATAAATAGCCATCGATACTTGAGCCTGAAACAATGCGCCTACCACTACAGCAACAGTTGTCTCTGGCAATCTAACAAAGTACGTTTGTGTATTAGATAAATCCCCATAATTATCCACACAATTTATTACCGAGACTCCAGATAAGGACATTTATCGAAGCAATATTTTGCCATTTCATGTTCAATTAATAACCCATATGTATCCGCAATAAAATCGACAAAAGTGGATATTCCCATGGAAATGGAAGTGGCATACTGGCCATGGGAGATGGGACTCTCGAAAAGAAAAAGGATACCATATACAAAAGGGAGTACATACCAATTTGCGGCACATCGTACTGTCGCTGTCCTCTCGCCGTACGCAACATCAACTGGCTGGCTATGCTATGGGTGACGGGTGGTGAGCCAATACCGCTATTTATCCCTGAACGTTTATTGTTGCTATTGGGAGTTAATAACTGTTGCTGCTGCTGTTGGTTTGTAGTTGACTGCTGTGGTTCCTGTAAGTTTGTCGATGCTGGTGTTACAGTAGTGGCTTGGGAGGATGACGGCGAGGACGACAATTGTGCTTTCGATCCAGACGGTTTTTCCAGATTTTGCTTCTGTTGGGTCCTTTTTCTCTGCATCTTCTTTTGCAATCGAATGTCCAGACCGCGATGGTTGCTATACTCGTCACCGGCTACCCCGCTTTCATGGTGATCGAATAGCTCCTGCAGTTCTCTGGGTGATTGGGCATGGTATTGGGGTGCTGCCGGATGATGGGCGGGCGGAAACTTCCTGTAGATTCCTTCGCCTCGATTGAAGATGTCTTCCATGATTTCATAGCTGCCGTCGTCGTATCGGTGATAGTGATCGGGCTGTGGATTGGTTTGAAACGGCTCCTCGCTGCCACCGTCGCCAACCACGCCGCCGTTATCGTCTTCGTCGTCGCCGACAAAGAAGAACGGCTCACGTCGAATGGGGAACTCATTGTCCTGCAGCATCGTCAACGATGAGGGCTGGTAGGTGGCACCGCCACCATCGGTGTCGCCCGTAGTCAGGTGCATGCGACCGGTGACAATGGGTCGGCCGCGTCTCCCTCCGCCCATGAATAGCATTCGCTCGCGCTCCGATTCTGCTGCCGCCGCCATCCTTCGGTATGGGTTGGTGCTGTGATGCTGGAGCGTTCCGGTCACGCCCGAACTGTGTATAGGTGGGCTACCGCCGCTACTACTGCTGCGCTCAGCAGCGCTGCGGTCGTTCGTTAGGTGGAGCGATAGAGTACTACCATTGAGGACACTCAGACATGCCAAGGTTTGGATTATTTCGCGGATCATCTTGGAAGGATATTTTTGTTTTGTTTTGTTTTTTGTCAATTGCCGTTTAGCTCGTGGACTGATGGACTGGTGGACTATCGGATTGAAGTCTGTGCGCGGTCTTGCTGGTCTAGGCTCTCAATAACTCCAGAAGTGATTTTCAGTTTGAATGCTGCAAAAGGAACTTAACATGCTGAACGGGGGGAGTCCTTTTTAATGTTCTATCTCTGCCTGTGCTCTCACCGTAGTGTCTGTGTGTCTTTTCGGATGACTATATGCGGTTGATGAGTTGCCAAAATTCTCTGTGTCCTTTTGAGGTTGGAGATTTTCTTCTTTTGGTTATATTTTTTTTTTTTCCTCGCAAGGATATTAGGAAAGTTTAAGGACACACGGACGAAAAAGAAATAAAAAAAACCGAAATTGTGTAACGAAGAACAGAAAAACGGGAAATTTCACTAACTGAATGGCATTTAAGGCAGACAAGTGAGAAAGATAAACAAAAACAGGACACTGGGAGAAGGACTGAGGATGTCGAATTCGAATCGAATCCCACCTGTTCAATATATTGGATTGGGTAAAGCCAAATGAGTCCTTCGTATACTGACAGGAACTTTATTTTTTACTTTTTCCAACACTTTCAACAAGGATACTCGGATCACACTTTTGTTTTCTCGAAAATATAATTATAGACACACGCTCTCGCTCAACCACTTGTTTCCTTGCAACGAGACGGTGTTTCTTTTATCTTTCTTTTGCACTGCGCGTTAATAATAATTGTTGTCCTCGAAGGACTGTAATTCGACTGAAACTAAAACCACACTTTCACTGGTTCATAAATTCGCATAAATTCTCTCCTTCTTTGGGAGATAGAAATTCACTTTATTGCACTGTATCCTTTGCTCTTCACGATAATCCCAGTTTTCTTATTGGATCGTGTGGTATCCTTTTTTGTTAGCGATAATCTTAACACTGAATGGAATCGAGTTAGGAATGTACTTTGGGTTCGATTGTTTCACACCGCACACCACACAGAAAAAAAATATATAACTTAACGTAGATCGGGGGGATTAGTTGCAATACAACCACCCTGTTGGTGGGCCAGCCTGGCCATGACGCGGCTCTGCAACGGTCGTCGTCGTCGACGTTGTCGTTGTCGTTGTCTCCCCGGTTTTTGTGGGGGCTTGAAGGGGAGGGAGTTGGGGATATTTTCCACTGGTGCTGAGTTGTTGTTCCTCGTTGCACACTTGAGAATAGAAAACTAAAAAAAAAACAACGATTTGTGTATTCCGTATGCGCTCCGGTCAAGTTATATTGTTCGTTCGTTAAGGGATGAATCGCGAATGATTTAACGTTGGGCACCTTCTGCAAGGATATCCTTTCGCATTCACCGATGCGAGTCAGAATGTTTTTTCTTTTTTCTTGTATTTTAGTAAACACCAACTTTTAGTCGCTCTCTGCCAGTGGTCTGTCTGTGTGCGGCTGACTGGCTAGCTGGCTGCTGCTGTTGTGAGTAGTACCCGCAACGACGACGGCGACTATACAATGTCGCCGATGGCAGGCAAAAGGATTTTCTCCTATCCTTCCAAATTCCACCATGCCGTGCCGTGCCGGTGTGTATGACTATGACTTCTCTCTGTGTGTCTCTCTCTCTGTCTCTTGTTCAATTTTCTTCTTGTCGTTCTCACTAAGGCCGGCTATCTCTTTGCATGTGCATGTGTTGGTGTGAATATTGTGTGGGTGGAAAAGGAAAAAGTTCATCGGCGATTCATTTTGTTGGTTCAATGACGACAGACAGCGCATAGGTATGCAACGATGACAACATTCTTCAGAGAGCGGCTATCCCCACGTTCTCGCTCTCTCGCTTTTGTATGTGTGCTTGTGTGCGTTTGTGTAATTTCCCAGAAAATATGCAAAACAAACAGAATGTGATGAAAAATCGCAAAGCTCAGCGCATGTCCTTTGCCAGGCTACACACAAGACAACATCTGAGAATGTACATACAGTACCCCATGCAGAGCTTTTACGGTTCGCATCAGCCGATGAATGTGGGTGCGCCATCAGCAGCCGCCCACGCACTATTGTGACGTAAACCAGCCTCAGCCACTATATCGAGCGGCGACAGCGAAGACTCTGGCTGCTGCTGGTGCTGCTGGGTCTCCTTCTGTTCTGGCTGGCCCTCATTCAAAGGATTCTCGAAGGCGACAGGTCGACCGACGACCGACGACGACAGACCAAAGTTGTTACGAAATAGCGCGTAGTGTTTGCCGCCTGCGGGGCAAAGAGAAAGAGAGCGAAAGAGAGCGAGTGTGTGCGTCCATGTTTCCCCAAATGGTGGCGGAACAGGAATGAGAAGGACGTAGCGGTACTACCTATTCATGGAAGCTCATCACTGAACTACCTCACTATGGTTTAGTGGAGAAAGGATGTTCTGTATAGTGTGTGTGAGTGTGTATTTTAATTCATCTGTAAGAAGGCTGTGTCTGCTGCCAATATTCTGTGGTACTGACTTGGAAAAACATCCAAAACTTGCTCGAATGGAGCAATGGGTACCTACATACGAGTAGGTGGGCCAATAATCTTTTAATTTCTAATTTAAACTAATAGTGAAATTTATGGAATAATTGTGAAAGCATCCTTTGGTGGCTTGCTGAAGTTTCTCTGTTTTAAATTGAAACTGTGGCCAAGGGGCTGAAACACAAAGAACAAGTCCAGAAGTCTATCTCAAGTGCCTGCTAAATTCACTATCAAGTGAAGGTTAGCTTTGAATTAAACTTACTTCTATATGCGACAAAATTGCATCAGCCTTGTTAAAATTAATTTGTTTTGTGTGCTCCCATTTTGGCATCGAAAATCTCTCGCAACTGTCGAACTGGTTTCGTTCGTCTCCTGAAATATAAACAAGGAGCTAAGCTTGGATAGAGTGTTATTGCCAGCTTAAAACTGTTTTCTCCTTAAGGTCAAGTTAAGAAACTCTTCTTAACGGCAGATCTTTCTATAGTTTCAGAGGTCCTTCAGACTCGCATTCAGCATTTTCAAGTTTCGTAGAGATGTCCATCTCTACGTCTAGTGATTTTTTTAAGGTTGTTGCCAGGGGTCTGAAAAGTATGTGCCTTTCGAATTATTTTACTGTCATCTTCGCAGCCGTTTCGACTCGTTCGATTTTTAGTTTAATTTTAATTTCTTCAGTAAATATGTCGTTGGGTAACATTGAAAATACGACGAGAACCATAACAGTTCGAAACGCACTAGGGATACTGATTTTCAGCGGTTCTATGAGTGCATGCTTCTCAACTCGTACAGTCACACTTATTGGGCGCGACTTTTTTTAGCAACCGTACACCTCTTACCAAGATACTAAGGCTAACGCCTGCACGCTTGTGCACGCCTCCTATCAATATATGAATCACATTTTACACTTGTTCCCTCTGTTCCCTGTTCGGTTCTACGGGTTTTGATTTACAAGGCAACACTCGTTTACCCCTTACAATCTCGCGAGTGTAAGACGCGAAGTATATTTATTAAATGTTTAAAAAACAACGTACACGTGTGGCTCACAATCGATGGGGCAGGTCACTGTAAACAGAACACATTTTTAGTTAGCAGTCACTTTGTTTTTAGAGGGGCTATTTTTCGACACAGGTACAGCTTCAACTACCTCGTAAACGTGGATTTCAACTTTATCTGGGGTTTTGTTCTCACAATGGTGATGTCGTCCGTAGAGCTGATAATTGACGCCACTTTGTAATTGGTAGCCGCAGAATTACGTCATAAACTACGTTCGACACATGAGAGCCAAGTTTTATAGTGGACTGCCAGTTACTTCTTGCGCCTAAAATCCCTCGCCAGAATCATAGAGAGAGTCCCATATTTGCCTATTATCATATATGGTTTTTACTGTCCACTTTAAGTTTTCCGCACTCTTGGCTTCTTTTTAAATAGGAAAGTAGGTATTGGGGCTGCGTAAACCTGAGATTGCCAGCAACTATGTAAATCCCTTGTTTGTCATAATCAGCACGGCTTTGTTAAAAACTTTGAAAATTATATCGGTAACCTCTGGCGTCCCCCAAGGAATGATATCGTCAAATTTGTACCTGAAGGCTTTTTGTTGATGTTTGCGGATGACTTTAGGATTTATATGCCAAGAAATGATAATCGTCCTTTCAGCCTGTTAAGCTCACATCTTCAGAAATTTCATCTGTGGTGCTCTTGAAGCTTCCTATCCTTACACATTTCTAAGTGCTGTCATAACTTTTTCTCGCTGTAAATCCCCTGTCGTGTATAGGTACATATTCCTTTGATGGTAAAGTCATTCCCGTGTTTTTTTGATCAAAGATTTGGGCGTTTTTTTAGACACCAAGATATCATTTACTTACCATGTTGAGTCCATCATAAACAAGACACACAGAACATAGGGAATGTTGTGAGATTTCGGATGTTAATGTTTTCAAGACCTTTTATATAGCTTTTGTGCGGTCTAAAAAAGAACTAACTGACCCAGCGAACTTCGTTCGTTCAAGTTCTTTATTCAAAAGTTAAGCTGAAGTATAACAATGTCAACGTGTTTCAATCAAACCGCAATGATTGACGTGTCGGCCAATGTTCCGCTTTTGAATTGAATTGCTTTGTGGTACTTTTTTCATTCTATTCTCGGGCGCGGATATTCGCGGAGCAAGCCGCGTTCAATTGACCATGGGAGAAACATGGGAATTTAAGGCTGATGCCTCTAACAAACAGCGATTGTCCTTGCGACTTCTTTATTGTCATAGAAAGCAAGACACACGTGAAATCGAAGACGCTTAAATACGAGCGGCAAATCCATCTTAATAAGCGGAACCCGCGGAATGAGAACATCTTCGCCTTTGAATTTTCCTTTCACAATCGTCATTTGAATGGCATTTGGTTTGAGATTCTTCACAATCAAACGCGTTCCGTTTCAAAGTTTCGTTGCTTTGAGGTTGCGCAATAAAATTATAACGGAACATCTTAAACCTTCATAAAATTCTTACATGATTTTGAATGACGAAATTAAATCCTTGTTTTTCTCAGCCAAAATTTCTCATGCACTTACCCAATTATAGTCTACATAATGTTGAGCGATATTTATACAAAAATAAATATTCCGAGGATCATCCAGCCGTCTGAATCGCTGATTTCAGTGTGCTTGTTGTAATTTATCAGCTCTATAATTTTTGTGGCGTGTGTGTGACATTGGACTCTATTTTGGGTTCCATTACCATGCAGTTCCGTCTCCTTTCTACCAGGAACCATATTCAAAATATAAATTAATAAAGGCAATCTGCCTCAGAAATGTTTCTATTTTGCATTCCATGCGACCCGGGCGATCGGCATTTTGTCAAGGTAAGAACAAGATAACCGACTTGCATCAGAGGTACGTCTTTGTGTAGGTATACATAACCTTTGCCAAAAGGTCACCTGTCTATTTCAGAAATCGAATGTGTGCAGGCACATCCTCCCGCCTTTTGCCATTCAATCAGCCCTTTAAATTTAATATTAGACTTAATTTTTTTTTGTTTCATTTTTATTTTTATTTAATTCTTATGCATTCTTAGAATAACCAACTTTCCTTTCCATTTCAGACTTCATAGAAAAGCTGTTGGACTGTTGGACTAGCTGCAGTGGTCCTCCTTGAATCCGCCACACAGACGACATCTCCTTAGTTGCTTAATAAAACCGAACAAATATTCCAGTCCAGGATGTGTCCCCGTCCCCCTAAATGAAGAGTACAACTGGCGAAGTTGTGCCACAACCCTGAAGTCCGAAGAAAACCGAATTTAATTGTTTGCGTCAAATTTGTCCAACCAATTGTGTACTCTCTTCTTCGTATTTATTAACGAACAACCTGTTTAGAGTTGCATGAAAAACAATCTGAAGCAAAATAACTAGTTTGACATAATTTTGAAATTGTTATAGATATACATATGAGTAGTCCAAATCCAAAATACTCTCTCTCTCTGTTGTTTTATAAAGTGTAACAAACAGATTATATTACACACGCATTAAGTCTTAAAAGGTTCTATATAAATGTAAATATACCTGATAATGTATTTTAATCAAAACAGAACAAGTCGACAAAATATGTAAATAAACGTACGTATGTGTAATAAAATGTATTACTTACTAATCTGTTAGGATTCGTTTTATTTGTCTCGCTCAGTGTCGTAACATTCGAAATTTAACTGTCAACAGTCTAGACACATTTCTCTGTTCTACGTGACGCCAGATCCATCTATATGAGAAAAACTGCACAAACCTTCGTTCACTTTTCAGGTGTGGGTATGCAATAACCAAAAATTTAAACCCAACAAGATCTTCCGCCCAAGGGTATGCAGTGAAATTCGATTAAATTCGCGCAGTGATGCCATTTGGCGGTGAATGGTGGTTGGTGTATTTAGTTTGTCAACCGTAGTCTGTGCATCCACCCTACTGATATTCCTGGTATTTCTTTAAGAATTATCCAATCATTTTCTTTGAACGTTTAGTTGTGTGACGTGTTATTTTGCCAATCTGCAGTCCACAACTGATATTTCTGGTGGCCTGGTACTTTTCGAAGAATTTTTCAATTTTTACTCGTGGCATTTTGTTGATTTCGTGTTGTTGTTTGCATTTTTGTGATCTTTTAAGGAAGGGTCGATGTTGAAATGGAATAAAACAAGCTGCGTGTGAGATATTTACAGCATTCTGTAAGGATTTGTTACATTTGTCTCGCTCATTGTCGTTAGGTACATTCGAAATTTAACTGTCAAGAGTCAAACCACCATTTCTCTCTTCCACGAGACGCCAGATCCATCTATATGTGAAAAGTTGCACAAGCCTTCGTTCACTTTTCAGGTGTGAGTATGCAATTACTTAAAAAAAAACCTAAAATGATCATCCGCCCAAGGGTATGCAGTGCAGTTTGATGAAATCCACGAAGTGCTGCCATTTTGGCTGTGAATGGTGGTTGGTGTATTTAGTTTGTCAACCGTAGTCTGTGCATACACCCTACTGATATTCGTGGTCGCCTGGTTTTTCTTTACGATTTATCCAATCGTTTTCTTCGAACGTTTGGTTGTGTGACGTATTGTTTTGCGAATCTGCAGTCTGTGCACACACCTACTGATATTATTTCTAGTGCCCTGGTACTTTTCGAAGAATTTTTCAATTTTCACTCGTGGCAAGTTATAATTTTTTTTTTGCTGGATCGATCGTCATTTTGTTGATTCCGTGTTGTTGTCTGTATTTTTATGATCTGTGACGGGTTTTTCAATAAGGACGGGTCGATGTTGAAATGAAATAAAGAAGGCTGTGTGCGAGGTATTTACGAAATTCTTTTTTTATTTGAAAGGCCCATGAAATTTTTTTTGAAAATAGCATTCATTTGTCCGTGGTGGCTTCTCATGGTGAAACGAATCCGAGTGGTACAATTTTTAATGACTTTGCCGCATATATTCGGTTGAATTTGAGCGATGGCATTGGTTATATTGGCGATAAGGATAGCGATTCGCGTCACCTTTGCGAGTGGTAATCACACCCTTAAAGTGTATATGCGAAATGTCTATTGTGGCTTCTGATGTGTGAAACGAGCTGGAAACATGTCGTCTACCTCCACATCGTTTAATTTGGGCCAGAGAAAAAGTCCTTTCCAAACAGTTACTTTTTGTGGAGACATTGCCACCTGGTGGACGGCGCAGTAGCTAGTGGTTGGTGTGTTGGACTACTAATAGAGAGGGCCCAGTTTTCACTGCGCCACTCCTCGCAAACGTCTGATAAACATCCGAGAGTTAAACGGTCATGAGAGAGCCCTCCAATTAGCCGTTTGGACTCGGCATTCAATTGTACATAAAAAACTTACATAAAACGAATGATTGCGAGAAGAAGCTGGGCCTAGGGTCCCTGCGGTCGTGTTGCCTCAACTATTTATTTATTTTGTTGCCACCTGGTGAACCTCGTCTGGGTTGGCGGCGTCGCATATACTGAAATTTTGCTTGTTATCGAAGCCATTCATCAAAACTAGGAACTCGTCGCTAGTTTTTCGGCCGAAATTGGAAACCCTTTCCAAACGCTTCGAACCTCAGTTGGCAATAAACAGCTTTGTCTGCAAAAGGCTGACTTCTTGTGCGCGGCAAGGAATTGACTGCCTCGGGTTCTCCTGTACACTTCCACGGACCGCGACTATGTTCTCGGCCGATCTGGCGTTCCTTTGATGTACCATGATGCTGTTTGCCGAACCGGTTGTCTCGGATTTGGCCACCAAACGTTGGAGAGTCGGCTTGAATGGCCACCCGCGTCTGCCGTAAAATGGGCTCATAGTTTGCTCTGCGCAACACTTATATTGATAGTTAAGTTTTACCATTTGGACGTTTTGCTCAATCGTGTAACTTGCCATCAGTGACTTAATACTGAACACCAGATAAGACAGACGCCACCAAAGCAACATAGCTGCCACAGGCTGTCAATTGTCAACACCGAACAGTCCCAATTAAAAAAAAAAACACTTTCAGTGGACCTACTACACTTTTTGAAGTATAACTTCTTTAGGCACGCTTGACTTGGGGGGTAAGCTGATGAATGCGTCACGAAAGCGTTATTGAAGATAGAAATAGAGAGAGTTACGTTTCGTTTCGTATATTACTGTAGGGGCAAAAGAGAGAGGTGTGAGCACACATTTTCTTTCTCTTTTCCTCTCATAGCCAGTGTATATAATATCTCAGTCAGAATTTCGTTTGCGAGTACATACATATAGAATTATGGATGGAGCTAAAGAAGTTTTACTTCAGTCGTGTGGTCTAAAGCACACTCGTTTTTTTACAGTTGCATTTTTGATCAGAAGTCATTTCCTCAACTGTCAAAATATGTTGTGGCCAGATTTTTATTATTATGAGAGAAGACGCACAAATTCATAGCACAAATTCAATGTCGATTATACAAACATTTTCTTGACAGTTAAGGAAGGCTCTGTTTGAACCTAAAAGGAACAATGTTTCTTTTCCCACGTCAGCGACAAACACGAAATGTCAACTTAGTACTCCGTTGTGAATAAGGAAGTGATTAATGCGCGGGATATGTATTATCGTTCCAAAATACTAAAGGCAAATGGAAGTCGTTAACAGTATTATTAATCGAAAATTTCCTACAAATACAGATCCTGTCGTACTGAATAACGGAGGTACTGACATTTTGAATCCATTAGAAATAGCAAACGAATTTAGAAATTACTTCGCCTCTTTTTTCAGATAGTTCGCAAACTTCATGTAATTGTTGCACTAAGCCTGTTACTATATGTAATGGCTTTAGAAACAGCTTCGGTCTGGAGCCTATCACAGGATTTGAATTGCTAAAAACTATTAATTCTCCGCCTAACTCCAATTCGTGTGGCAGTGATGAGATCTCGAATCTGGTTCTAGAGAATCTTGGACTTAATTTAGTAGACATTTTGTCCTATCTTTTTAATTTCAGCATTATGTCTGTAACTTTTCCCACTGATCTGAAATGCGCCATAGTAATTCCATTATTTAAAAAGAGTAATAAGACGGATGCATCCAATTATAGACCAATTTCGTTGTTGTCTTCTATTTCCAAAGTTTTTGAAAAAGTATAGTTAAAACGAGAATCTTAGCCTAGATTTTTTTAGTCCCCAGTTTGGTTTTCGGACTGGCCATTCCACTGAGGATGCTCTACTGGACTTCTGCTCTATCTATAAATATAAAAATGAATGTTTGACTGTATGTCCTTTATAGAATCGTAAACTATGCATTTGATCATGTGATGATCTTTAGCAAAGTTGTTGTGCATGAGCCCACGAAGGTTTCTGAGTTGGTACGACCAATTTTCGACAGATGGAGCCACTGTCATTCCAATGAATTTCATATATTGCCGTGATAGTTCATGCTGATTTGAATTGAAACGAAAACAGCGAACGAATGATGACGTTTCGTGTTGTGGGTGACATAGGAACTTATGTAAATTGTGAAATTCATGTCTTCATGTTTTGTGCATTTCATTGTGAGTTAAATTAAATTAAATTAATAAAGGGTGATTTTTTAGCTGGTTTGGTTTTGGCAACACTGGTTTTGACAGCTGACGTGTGTTTAGTACCTTGTGTCACTGTCAAACAGCTTCAGTTTGGTTTGCAATTTAACCATGGATCGTCTTACAAATGAACAACGCTTGCAAATTATTGAATTTTACTATCAAAATTCGTGCTCGGTTCGAAATGTTCATCGCGCGCCTCTTCCATTTTATGATCGGCATTCTCGACCTTCTGAGCAGTCTATTCGGAAGATTGTGACCAAATTTCGCACCAAATTTACTTTGTTGGACATTAAACCACCAACACGTTTACGTACTGTGCGTAGTGAAGAAAATATTGCGGCCGTATCAGCTAGTGTGCCAGAAGACCGCGAAATGTCGATTCGGCGCCGTTCCCAGCAGTTAGGCCTTTGTTACAGCACTACGTGGAAAATTTTGCGGAAGGATTTGGGCGTAAAGCCTTTTAAGATACAGCTGGTGCAAGAACTAAAGCCAGCCGACCTACCACAACGCCGAATTTTTGGTGAATGGGCTCTTGGAAAGCTGGCCGAGGATCCGCTTTTTTATCGAAAAATTGTGTTCAGCGATGAGGCTCATTTTTGGTTGAATGGGTACGTAAATAAGCAAAATTGCCGCATTTGGAGTGAAGATCAGCCAGAAGCATTGCAACAGCTACCAATGCATCCCGAAAAAGCCACTGTTTGGTGCGGTTTATGGGCCGGCGGCATTATTGGGCCATATTTCTTCAAAGATGATGCGAATCGCAGCGTTACTGTCAATGGTGAACGCTACCGAGCGATGATAACAAACTTTTTTTTGCCCGAAATGGAAGTTCTTGACTTGCATGATATGTGGTTTCAACAAGACGGTGCCACATGCCACACAGCACGCGAAACAATGGCGCAATTGCGAGGCGAGTTTGGTGAACAGTTAATTTCACGTTTCGGGCCGGTCAATTGGCCGCCTAGATCGTGCGATTTGACACCATTAGATTATTTTTTGTGGGGGTATGCCAAGGCTAATGTGTATAGGGACAAGCCCGCTTCGATTGACGCACTGGAAGCCAACATCCATGCATTCATTCGTAAGATACCGGCCGATATGTGTGAAAGAGTATGCCAAAATTGGACTCAGCGGATGGGCTACCTGAGACGCAGCCGCGGTCAACATTTGCATGAAATTATCTTTAAACATTAAATTGCAAGGTTCAAACTATCGATTCAAATAAATATTTCATTCATTTTTTCGAATTTTTTGTGTTTTTTTTTTAAAAAAAGTTCTACACCTCTTAAAAAATCACCCTTTATATAAAAATCAATTGCGGTGCGTTAGTCGGGTAAAAACTCAAGAACGACTCGACGGATTTGAATGGTTTTTTTTTACTTTGTTTGGCTTGAATCAGGGATGGTTTAGGAAAAATGAGAATTCGGAAAGTTCTCAACAGGTGGCGCTGTAGGCACATTTCGTGTTTCATCTGTCTCCTTCTGTATATATAAAGGGTGATTTTTTAGCTGGTTTGGTTTTGGCAACACTGGTTTTGACAACTGACGTGTGTTTAGTACCTTGTGTCACTGTCAAACAGCTTCAGTTTGGTTTGCAATTTAACCATGGATCGTCTTACAAATGAACAACGCTTGCAAATTATTGAATTTTACTATCAAAATTCGTGCTCGGTTCGAAATGTTCTTTTTCGCTTTTTTATCGAAAAATTGTGTTCAGCGATGAGGCTCATTTTTGGTTGAATGGGTACGTAAATAAGCAAAATTGCCGCATTTGGAGTGAAGATCAGCCAGAAGCATTGCAACAGCTACCAATGCATCCCGAAAAAGCCACTGTTTGGTGCGGTTTATGGGCCGGCGGCATTATTGGGCCATATTTCTTCAAAGATGATGCGAATCGCAGCGTTACTGTCAATGGTGAACGCTACCGAGCGATGATAACAAACTTTTTTTTGCCTGAAATGGAAGTTCTTGACTTGCATGATATGTGGTTTCAACAAGACGGTGCCACATGCCACACAGCACGCGAAACAATGGCGCAATTGCGAGGCGAGTTTGGTGAACAGTTAATTTCACGTTTCGGGCCGGTCAATTGGCCGCCTAGATCGTGCGATTTGACACCATTAGATTATTTTTTGTGGGGGTATGCCAAGGCTAATGTGTATAGGGACAAGCCCGCTTCGATTGACGCACTGGAAGCCAACATCCATGCATTCATTCGTGAGATACCGGCCGATATGTGTGAAAGAGTATGCCAAAATTGGACTCAGCGGATGGGCTACCTGAGACGCAGCCGCGGTCAACATTTGCATGAAATTATCTTTAAACATTAAATTGCAAGGTTCAAACTATCGATTCAAATAAATATTTCATTCATTTTTTCGAATTTTTTGTGTTTTTTCGTTAAAAAAAGTTCTAAACCTCTTAAAAAATCACCCTTTATATACAAAATACAGATAGTGTTTGAATTGATGTTCGCTTAATGCGTGAACCGATTTTGTTTCTGGAAACTTCAAATGAAAGGTGACGTCAATACCAAGGTTTATATGTATATACGGTCTTTGTATGTGTATTGGCTACACGAGTTATAGGCATTTTAGTGAACATACATGTGTTGTCGACCTGAGAAAGCCCTCAACCACTTTAAATGAAATTTTGTGGATCTGTATGGTTGGTTGCAGCTTAAAGGACACGATAGTCTTGGACAGGATAGGTGGTGCTGTTGTCTAATAGAGATCTTATCTCTGAAGCCACTAAACTGATTTCAAGGAAAATCAACCGCTGAACCAATTTCAGTAAAATTTTGTGGATGGGTATGGTAAACCCGATAGTTCCGTTCTTGCTCTGCTTTGGGGTGATAGGCGCAAATCGCAAGCATTTAAGAATATGTGATGTGGCATGTGGCATATGTGGGCGTACGCCGTACACTCAAGTAGTCCAGGATACTAAACACTGAAACACCGTGTTCACAAGTCGCAACTTCTGATATTTACTGTTCTATAGCACCTATATCGAAAGTGAAGTGAAAAAAAATGATCCGAACGGTGATACTTATCTCCCGGGCTTCTTTGAGCGACCAACATGACAACAGCGCACCATTTTTCAAAGAGAAGCTAAAAGCGATCATCGCCTTCATCGCGAAGCACAATATTTTTGGACAATCGCGTTTCTGGATGTGCTCGGTCGAATGGCAGAAGCGGGTATTGCCGATTGCCACATTCTTCTTTGGTTGATTGAGAAAATCTGACCTGACCAACTCTATTCAATCATTAGCGAGGAAAAAAACAATCAAGAAGCCGACCCGGAAATCTATGAAGTCGTTTCTAGCATTGAACTCAATTTAATTCCATTCCAAGGGAGTTTCATTCGTTCAATAGAGAGGTTCAACTTTCAAAAGAGATGTTAATAAATTAATCAATTTTAGGCGGTACGAAGTTCGCCGGGTCAGCTAGTTTTAGATAAGGGTTTAGATGACAAACTTTTCTGCGCTGGCGGCTGGCCTATTTGTCGCCATTACCAAGGCGTTTGATATGGTTGATCATGCAATTCTTCTAGATAAATTATATAAGGCCGGATTCAGAGGATTCATTTACAATTGCTTTGAGTCATATCTTAAAGATAGAATACAGCGAGTTAGAGTTGGAAGCAGTATCAGCAGTCCTAAAACGAATATCCTGGGAGTACACCAAGGCTCTGTACTTGGTCCAATTTCATTCCTAATTCCTTATTTTCACTTCCATTTTTAGGTAAGACTAAAGCCTTTGCCAATGACCTTGGTTCAGTCAGTCATTTAGAAATAATATCTAATGACGTATCTTTACTAAGATGCTGGTTTGCAGAAAACAGGCTTATTGTTAGTAGCGAAACTAAACTGATGTATTTGAGTACAAAAAAAAAGAAAGAATTTGCTAAATTTAGTTGATGAAGTAGCTGTTTGAATTTCTTCTCTTTTATTTTTTTCCTTTTTTACCGTTATTGTCACTTCATAAAGATTGATTTTTCTTTCTTTCTTAAATTGCAGTAATTCTCTAATTTTTATCCACCTTTGTACACCCCACAAAGTTAAATATATAAAGGGTGATTTTTTAAGAGGTTTAGAATTTTTTAAAAAAAAAAACCCAAAAAATCTGAAAAAATGAATGAAATATTTATTTGAATCAATAGTTTGAACCTTGCAATTTAATGTTTAAAGATAATTTCATGCAAATGTTGACCGCGGCTGCGTCTCAGGTAGCCCATCCGCTGAGTCCAATTTTGGCATACTCTTTCACACATATCGGCCGGTATCTCACAAATGAATGCATGGATGTTGGCTTCCAGTGCGTCAATCGAAGCGGGCTTGTCCCTATACACATTAGCCTTGGCATACCCCCACAAAAAATAATCTAATGGTGTCAAATCGCACGATCTAGGCGGCCAATTGACCGGCCCGAAACGTGAAATTAACTGTTCACCAAACTCGCCTCGCAATTGCGCCATTGTTTCGCGTGCTGTGTGGCATGTGGCACCGTCTTGTTGAAACCACATATCATGCAAGTCAAGAACTTCCATTTCGGGCAAAAAAAAGTTTGTTATCATCGCTCGGTAGCGTTCACCATTGACAGTAACGCTGCGATTCGCATCATCTTTGAAGAAATATGGCCCAATAATGCCGCCGGCCCATAAACCGCACCAAACAGTGGCTTTTTCGGGATGCATTGGTAGCTGTTGCAATGCTTCTGGCTGATCTTCACTCCAAATGCGGCAATTTTGCTTATTTACGTACCCATTCAACCAAAAATGAGCCTCATCGCTGAACACAATTTTTCGATAAAAAAGCGGATCCTCGGCCAGCTTTCCAAGAGCCCATTCACCAAAAATTCGGCGTTGTGGTAGGTCGGCTGGCTTTAGTTCTTGCACCAGCTGTATCTTAAAAGGCTTTACGCCCAAATCCTTCCGCAAAATTTTCCACGTAGTGCTGTAACAAAGGCCTAACTGCTGGGAACGGCGCCGAATCGACATTTCGCGGTCTTCTGGCACACTAGCTGATACGGCCGCAATATTTTCTTCACTACGCACAGTACGTAAACGTGTTGGTGGTTTAATGTCCAACAAAGTAAATTTGGTGCGAAATTTGGTCACAATCTTCCGAATAGACTGCTCAGAAGGTCGAGAATGCCGATCATAAAATGGAAGAGGCGCGCGATGAACATTTCGAACCGAGCACGAATTTTGATAGTAAAATTCAATAATTTGCAAGCGTTGTTCATTTGTAAGACGATCCATGGTTAAATTGCAAACCAAACTGAAGCTGTTTGACAGTGGCCGCATTCAAGAATCTAGTCATCTTAAGTCGACTAGATTGGTCTGGATAAGATGCAACCTGAACGCAAAAACTAGATTGGTCGGGAACGTCACGTTTTCTACGTCAGCCACATATGAGAACTGTCAACTTAGTACTCAGTCACGAATTTCTCGACTAGATTCGTCGGCTACCCCTCCATAAACGTCAACTGAAACATCTGCTCTCACGACCGATTTCCCCCAATCAGAGCCGAGTTTCATCTAGTGAGAGAGCTGTCAGACTTACTAAACTAGATACTTGAACGTCCCCAGTGACACAAGGTACTAAACACACGTCAGCTGTCAAAACCAGTGCTGCCAAAACCAAACCAGCTAAAAAATCACCCTTTATAATGTGACATCATCTCTATTTTTCTCAAATACAGATGTCACTAACAATAATTCAGTATGTACTAGCTATATTTAAAATTTGCTTTGTATTTTTGTAATTTTTCATAGTACCTACATACTTTGTACGTATTTGAATAAAGAATTAATTGAATTGAATTGAATTGAATTGAATTGAATTCTCAAAAATGGCCGCTGTCGGCTTTCAGAACTCTGTCACAACTGAATGGGTTCGAGCTTCAGACTAGCACACTCTCCTATCAACTCAAATCAGCTTGAACCATTGCGAATTGCGAGTCTTCTATCTACTGTATAAGAGTGCACCTGCATGCGGTTTAGTAATATCGTATAGTAAACCAACTACCAATTGCAGCGTAGTCGATGATTTGTCACCAGCTTTCTGAGTAAACAACAACAGTCACCAGTAGCACACATCAGTTGTGTGCGCTCGGGTGAATCATTCGACAGAAAAACACTCTTTCACTCTTCTTCTGTCATCCATGAAAATGTATTTAACCCAAGGATAAGAACTTCATTAATCCCTAATCCCCAACTCCGTAGTTTGCCTGACCAACACCATACGCACGCACATACGACGAACCACTTGGGTCGGTAATAAATTTGTAGTCTTCACATGGTGCCATCCAAGTTGTGCTTCTGCATCGCTCCTCATCCAGTGCCAGTCCAGTCTAATGTCCAACCAACTGAATCATCAAGTAATTAGTACATTTTTGGTCCGGTTAGTAGTGGATAAAATCACACTGGCATTAAAGTATCCGGGGCAGATACACACACACACACTTTCGGGACTTTGCAGCACAGCCACACCAAGGCGACTCCGACTAATGCCAAGTTTTATGCTGGTCCGGTTGATTATCCTCTTCACGAATCCAGTCAACAGCTATTTAATTTAATCTTATTAACATAATTGGTTGGGATTAAGATTCCATCAAAATTAACATGGAACAAGCAGAGGAGAACTTGTGATGAAAAGCAAAGAGTATAAGAGGTCCTTCTCCGGCGATTAAGTGAGCGAACAGATTTCTGACAATCATCTGTGTGAATTCACACAGCCCGGGCGCTTCCGGTTGCAGGATTCACACTCACTCCAAGGAAAGAAGCTACTTCCCATTAAGTCTGATGCCACGAATGGAATTGGGATTGAAACTGGGAGACGACTAGCTCGCTGATGTAGGCCAGTTGTCCATAACGGAGATAAAAGATGAAACGTAAACTCGATGATGTGTAAATCGTCTCGAGCCAGTGGTCCGTTCGCAAATTTGTACCACTTGGAAGGACATTTCTTGCGCGATGACAAGCAAACGAAGGGATGCCATTGCCATACTCGAATCGAGTGCGGTGGTAGAAAAGGTGAAAGTCTGCCTCAAAACGCGATCAAGCATAAATGCCAGTGATGCAAATACAGGGGTACTCGTATAACGAAACTTGGAAACTTCGGGACAAGCTTTCGCAATTAGTACGAGATTCTGTTGTTGTCATGGTTTTGATGGAAGGTAAGAGATGGACGAATGACTTTCGCCACTTGTCGATTATTGTTTACGGGTGAAGCAGTTTCCGAGTAAAAATTTATAGGAAAATTGGTTGGAAATCGAATAAATAATTAAAGAACAGATTCATCTAGATTCAAACTAATGAACTAGAATCCTTGCCCATAAACCTGCCGATAGAATAATATATTCTCACGCAACTCATCCATGGCCACCAATGACTAATTAAATGACTGAGTTCATCCCAACTCATCTGTGCGACAATATTCATCCGTGGTCGGTTGGATGGCTGGCATCTTCTTCTATGGCGGTAAAACTATCACTTTCGAACATTATCCTGATGAATGTCTGAATCGATGTGGATGAGTTCAGCATAAATTGGGAAGACACATTCAACACAAAAATCGAGACAAGAACGACATCCGACATTTAAACCAATGCAACGAAGTCAAACTTGTTTTGATTGTTTACCATCGCGAATTTTTGCATGCCGGTCAATGGGGTAATGTCAACTCATCGATGGGTAGGGTACAGCTCACCATCCTACTACCGATTCGTGGCCATCTCAAACCCATAAAACTTGTTTAGTAGACCACAGGAAAACTTATCCATAGGTAGGGTACAGTTCATTCAGGAACATCTCATACCCAAAGAATTTGTTTAGTACACCACGGGACTACTCACCCACGGCTTGGGTACAGCTCACCTTCCTTTAACCTATCCATGGCCATCTCATACCCATACAGCTTTCGGCCCAGAAAGTCTCCAGTTGCTCAAGTCTCTTACTTAGATACTCCATAGTGTATCGGGACTCGCCGTCTGTCTTGAAGTTTGTCCATAATTGATGTACCTCCTCCGTGATTCTCGTCTGTTACAACGCGACGTCCTCGACTTCACTCATCTTAGTCAGTGATGCTCATTTTATTCTTCAGAAATTCAAGCACTTTGTAAGGAACCATGCCATCACTTAACGGCTTGCACAGGTCGAATTGTTGTCTTAGCTGTCTTAGCTATCTGCATATTCGGCTAATCCGACTCGAAGGTCCATGTAAATTCTTCTCTTATCTGACAAGCCACCTCACCAGTGGCGGCGGAATATCTATCAGAAAGTAGAGACAAAAACTGATCTATTTGTTGGTATTCCCTTACAGACTATTTATACACAAAATTTAGCACTACCGGTATTGCTACCTCGCGCAATTGTGTTGATTTGGTAGTTTTATTGGCCAATATAAATCGCTTGTAACTGCGATTTGCATACTTAAGCGATTGCTGCCGGAGCTCTGGGCATTCAAAAGTTCGTTGTTGATCTAATCAACACAGCTTGTTTCATAGACCACGGGACAACTCATCCACTGAAATAAGTCATCATGGAACCACTTCCAAGACTTCTCGACTTCAATGTTCGTTTTGTGAGCCATTTAAAACTCCGATTAGAATACAAATGTAAAAACGACCCACTCTCCAACTACTCAAATTCCAAAATTACTCCAACGACTTACAAATTTCGGATCAAGCAACCGAACACCTACTGCAAATCAATCAGAATTATCCTCCATATTTGACTGTGTAATTAAATTTATATTGCACGTGGGCCATCACTGAAATGAGCATCATTATTTAGGGCCACATCCTTGACATGGATATACCGCCTTTCATCCGAAAAAAAAACAAACAAAATTATTCTACACCTGAAAAGGGATTAGCCGTGTTTTTCGGTTGCCCCATCCCAGACAATGCCTGTAACAAATCTTGAATTAAACATTTTTCGCGAACCTCCTTCACACAACAACAAGTGCTACGCGCTTGGCCTATAATACAAACAACCAAAGACGACACAGTCGTTCTTAAGACAAAAAAAAAACAAGAAAATGAAGCGAAAACATCCTGTAGTAGCATTCTAAGAGAGTGACAATCTAGGTGAAGGGGCCGTCGTCATATCATGAATTCCCAGCTAAGCACCAAAAGGATATGTGAAATTGTTCGTTCTTCTAGTTATCCTGCTTATTATTCCAATCACGTTCACTCGCCAAAGACTCAACGATGACGGCGCGTAGACTTCGATAAACAGAGCAAATTAAAAATATTCAAAAGGTATTTCAAATTGCGTAGATTCCTTTATGTGGAAGTGGAAGTGGATCCTCTTAGACAGGGCCGCAGTTGCGAAAAATATGTGCCAGGTACAAGCAAACGCCCCTAACCATTCGTCCCTATCACTATAAGGTCAGGGACACTTAGCTCTTTGTTTGTACAAAATAATTTGAATACTCGAAATAAGACATGAATCACAGATCACAGACGGCTTCCGAAGGACAAAATCACGACCGGCAACTTTAAAAGGGACCTCCTTCCGTTCCCCAACACCGAAACTGATTGCACGAGTAAATGTGTGTATTCTATGCGTAGGCGGACTTCTATTCCCTCGCATAAAAGCTAAGAGGCTGTGCTCTTCCTGTTAAAAAAAAATAAATAAAATATATATCCTTGCAAAGAGTAGAGTGTACAAAACTCGCGTTGCTCTTCATATAAGAGTAAGTAGACCTGTACATATGAATGGCCTGGTGGCACAGTAATTTGCACGCCACCCCAACTCCCATCAGGGATAGTAATAAAAATAGCAAGGAGAGTGGAAAATAAAAATGTATACGACAAGTAGCCTTGCTTCGCCGATGTCGGTGCTCGGTGCCGCTACTTCTCTTTGGCGTTGTTGTTCGCATGGCCCTAAAATTGAAATTCGATTTATTCTTCCGTCTTCTTTCTTCGGCGGGATATTATTATTCCTTTTATAGAAAGGACTCACTCACAACTGCACACGAGGCAAAATTCTTCGACAATATCTGAAATTTGAGGCGAGCTAATAAATTGAATGTTTTGTGTATGCTGCCGAGAAAAAGGATAATAAACGTTGAAGACACCATGCGCCGAGCAAGTGATAATCAGCCAATTATATGACGCATTTATAGCGTTTTTTTCCGTATTTGTAACAGGACGCATTTGCGTCAAAGAACAACTAAACTGAGCGACATTAAGTGATCCCTTGGGAGCAGCCGTGTAATTGGCGGAGTCAAGTATTTGCTGTCTGATTTTAGCTGTCCCCGCAGTGGAGCTGGTGGTAGATTGTTTCAGATGGAAATGAATTGAACGATAGCCCCGTTCCAAAGTTTTGTGACTTTTGACACACACAGTGTGACTTATCCGAATGATTAAGGGGTTTCTGTCGACAGAAAGCATGAAATTTAGCTACGTCATCGAACGAGCGGGGTCGTGGGTTCTTATTTTTAGAAAACAAATTTGAGGACATTGTTGCCTCTCATAAATATGATGAATAAATTAAATGTAAGTAGATCGGGGTCGGGGAGAGCAGCGAGAGAGACCAAATTAATCACTCAATATGGCGTGCTAGTTCATTCGGAAAATTGCTGACCTATTTTAGATGTCACAAAAAAGACAGAAGATTTCTTGGGTAGATTGCTTTCAAGGATATTGACGAAAGTGTATTGTTAGGACTTGACTTTCTGGCGTACATCTACATATTTGCTTTTTTGTTCTTGGCTATGTAAAGCAAATGTATAGCAGAGCCTCAAACCATAGGAACCATGGCAACGGCGCCCACCGCGGCATTGGTATGGTTGCGGTCTGCACTGATGGAAAAATTTGTTGTTAAAGAAATGATGGTGGTTTTAATTTCATCACAATCGGACAACTCATTCGAGGGTGTACGAATTTAAAAGAATTTTCTAAAAGAGGGCTGAATTGACAATTCAGGCCTCTTATATCTTTTGGTCCATTTCGACGACAGTCTGCTAAGATTCAGAGCCCGGCTAGGACTCAGGGATGGAAAATGCCATTTTCGATTTGTACTGAAAACTGTTGTAAGATCGTCCTAAAATGGAACCAGTTCTATTGCAAACATTTTTTCGTATACAGAAGTGAATTCAAAATATTTAATTTTCAAAAACATAAACAAAAATAAATTAACAAAACATTAACATTGGGAAACATTAATGACTTCATAGCCAAGTTATACATATACATAGGTACCTACAAAAAAATAGTCTATATTTTTAATCTATGAGCTCTTCAAGCTTTATACTCTCAATTTGCTCATTCATCTTCAAAATATTGCCCTGAACTTGAAACTCAGAAAAGGATGAGTTTCTTATAAAATTGTTTGTTTCAATCAAGGCCCAGCAAGTGTCGACTTGAAGTCGGTTTCGACATTTGGACTTTATTAATGTCTGGCAAGAAAAAATCCTTTCGACATTTGCTGATGAGTGAGGAATTGCGACAACGGCTTGAGCAGTTTTGTAAATATTTTCAAACATGAGCTTATTAAACTCGTTTTTAATTGAATTCAAGTCAAATTGAATAATATTAAAATTGCTGAATTATTTAGCAATCGGCAATTGCTCTATATTCATTCTTAATTTGTTGAATATTCTTTTTTTCATTAAGAACAAATTCAAAAACAAATTTCAATATAGAATTAGATTTTCCTCATACAACTGCTTCTAATGTAAAATAATCCAGCGAATTAAGGAAGGGATTTTGAATATTAAATTTTCTTGTTTATGTCTTCCAAAATGACATAAAGACATCATCATCTCGATTATTTTAATTGTTTTCTTAGGAAAAGCTTTACAAATTGCAAGAGAATTTGAAAGATACAGATGGATAAATTGTAGCGAATTAAGGCAAATTTTACTTTTGTACTCGAGCACACTCATTTGTATCGAATTCGATACAAATGTATCGACTTTTCCATCCCTGCTAAGACTCCATTGGGTCTGGTTGTCTTTTTAGAAATCCAGAATCGCCATTGTAAACGTTCAACCTTTTCGCTTTATAGAATGCGGGACAAGTTCTTTAAGGATGCATTCTATTACTGGCCGTCAAAATTTTACATTTTTTTACTCTGGGGACAGTTTTTGACTGCAGCTGTCCAGTCCAGGCCATGCGTTGCACGTCACAAAAATAGACTTTTTACTTTTTTAAAAAACCGAACAATACCATACTTGCAGATGTCTCATCACAATCAGCCATCTTTGGTGTGCCTATAGACGATAGCCACACAATCACGTTGCCAGACTAAAAAATGGAACACAAAAAATCAATTGATTTTTTTCGCATTCGAATAAAGTCCCTGTCCGTATTCCGAGTTATTTTGTTTTTTCTCGTTCTATAAAGGTATGTCCAGGCCAGCCAAACATTTGATAAACAATTTAATACCTACATGTTCCATATTTATTTCTAAAACACTTATTAAACAAAACAATTTTTAAGAAATGTTTTGCTGGTTGGGATCTGGACACCAAAAAAACGTTTATGAAATGTTTCACAGCTACCCAATCGTTGTGGGAAAACATTTTTGTTTTACAAGTATCCCTGCAGAAAGTGAGCGCTGTTATAAAAATGTCCAGAAAAGCTTTGAATACCTAATGAGAAACTAATTCATTTAATACGATTATTTGATTTAAATCGCGTGTCGCGTGATTGCCAAGACCAAAATAAAAAAAATAAAAACTTTACTCGCTGCTAATAATTTCACAAACATTTACCCCCGTATTAATAATCAAATAAGTATACCAAAAATTTACGTAACTGCTGAGTAACGAGTTGATAACTTTTTTCTCAGAAAAATATTGTCGCTATTGACTTCATTTGGATGTATGCTATGCTAGTTCCCTTCCTTTCCGCTCCAACAGAGAAAACGACACACAATTTCGTCGATGTGCGCCTATCACCCCCAAAGCAGAACCACGATCAGGAACATTTGTTGCTAATCTTCTCCGATTTAGTAAACAGAATTTACTTTGATCTGGTCTGTAGCTTAGCTTCTGGATGAAGCAGATTACTGGTTTAAAATAAATGAACAGTTGGCGCAACAGGTCCTTATTCGTTTTGTGTGAGATTTTTATTTTTTATTTTTGAAGCGAATGGGAAGGATTTTTATGCCGAGTCCCATCGGCTAATTAAGGAGCTCTTTCATGGGAGTTATACGCTCCGACGTTTGCCAGACCTTCGCGAAAGATGGCGGAAAAGAGTAAAAAAAAACTTTGAGAAGGAATTTTTAGGAGATCAGACTTGCGACCCCCTGCTTAGTAGTCCAACGCACTGACCACTAAGCTGCTGCGACTGATTTATAGCTTAAAATATTTTTGAAAGTCTTGGGTTGCTTGAGTGTTATTTTTCTTCTTGAATTGATTACGAACTTGGTGAGTAATGGCAAGGTAAAGGGTGTGAAGTCGAAAAATAAATACAAAAGTAGGCGTGACAAGAAACGAAATAGCCTATAGCTTTATCGGTTACTTTAAACACATTTCCCAAAAAGGTGTCATCAAAATTTGTCCAGTAGCTTTCACGTTAACCACGAACAAACATTAAAACTCATAAAGATTTATTGTTTGCATAGATATAAGCTTGCCAACCTCACAGCAGTCCCAGTGAGTGATACTTTCCAAGGTCCTAACTCCTAACTAGAGGCTTGCAATATTTCCACGCGTTCCTCGAGTGCAGAGCGATCTATTTGGGATCGCAAAAATATGGTCGACTGTGTTTCTGACACTTTATGGACGGGAAAAGCTATGAGTGTCGAAACAGCATGTTTTCTAAAAAGAGACTTCTGAATGATCCATATTTTATGTATGTCGCATGCACGTTACTGAGCAGAAATCTTTGGTCTAAGGATGCAGTCGTCTTTTTTCTTCCACAGAAGGAAATCATCTTCTGCACCACTAAATCCGATCCGAAAATACCTCAGCTTCGTCAGAAAATGTCAAGTTGTTTGTTTGGATAAAAATAAACCTCGCCTTAAAAACTACAACCTAAGTCTCACTAAAATTTCTGCATACCAAAGAGAGACTTGCATCGAGGCTTCATATGGCATTCAATTCAATTTTCAAAATCAAGACTACAACATACAGCTTGCAACAGGAGTACTTAATCATTCAATATTTTATTATTTATTTTTATTTACATACCATTCTAAGGACGTTCTCAGGAAAAAAGCTTACCACCTCCTACTTTCAGGAATTTTCCAAGTGAAAGAAGCGCAAATCGCTTGCATATGAAATTCAATGTCAAATTTAACAGTCGGAAAGTCTGCATTATTACATAACAAATTTCCTTCCCCGCAGATACAGAGGACCATCTTAGGCATTATGAAACTTCATCAAAGACCAACATGTCCGGAAACTATAATTCAACCTTTCGCTAAAACCACGCAATAAAGTTGACATTCCTCTCCGCACGAAACTACAAAACCCGACTTCCATGTATCAATTTTAACTGCCGATAACTTCAAAGAAGACAATAAATTTGTTGGTACCACTAAAACAAAAAAAAGAAAAGAAAGGAAGACAGGATACGCATGCTAAACGTTCAATTGGACGCTTTTCGGTCAAGATATATAAAAGATTTATGCCTCATCCCTCTGAGGGCGATGGTGGACATACGATTCCCGTGGGGATATATCAACTTCTGTGGGACATCATCATAATCTAAAGAACAACAAAAAGTCTCGGATTTATAATAAATTTTCCAAACGAATTACGAAATTGTCGGAAGTTAACAATTTCCCTCGAGGATTAGGACAAAAAATAGAAAATAAATAAAATTCACTGGCGGTCCACAGAGTATGTGTGTGTGTGTGTGTCTGTCACTGTTTAAAGGATACCTTAAAGAAAGAACTCAAATTTTGATATTATCGGAGTATATGGCCCAATCAGTGCCGAATGTGTAGGAGCACCTTGAAAAAGGTGTGCTGCTTTGTTCTGATAGAGTCCTTCTCTTCATATTTTAATTCGCATTTGGACTGTAGAGAAAGCTCGGATTGTAGATTGTAGGCGTACCAATAGCTCTTCGAAGCCGGGTTCTGTTTACAACTGGAATGCACCATCTTCTGTAACTCTCGAATTGGAACGAAAAGCACAGACACGAACCTTCTAAGTACTCAAAAATCATTATGCACCCGTCCACATCTGTGTAGAAATAGAACAATGAAGAGTACACATTATCCCTAAGACATCATTCTCCTAGCATTTGGAACAATCTCTATCTCTCCAAGTATTGACCCTGCAAGCTGCAACCCCCTAGAAGCTTCACTCAGTTATATCAATTAAAAGGGTATTCGAGGTTCTTTCACAACAATTTGTGTTGAGTAACTAGGTGTACGAAGTTATTTAGTTGATCAACTAGACTGACTTTAGCTGTTTTTTATTATCAGCTATGATCCATATAGATCATCGATTTACATGCACTTACAACAACAGCACATGATCCTGCTTCTCATCGAGATCACGAATCATGATCTGAAAATTATTTCTACTATTTCCGACTAGGTGGCTTGTTTTATTTTTAAATGTTGGTGTGCCTATAGACGATAGCCACACAATCACGTTGCCAGACTAAAAAATGGAACACAAAAAATCAATTGATTTTTTTCGCATTCGAATAAAGTCCCTGTCCGTATTCCGAGTTATTTTGTTTTTTCTCGTTCTATAAAGGTATGTCCAGGCCAGCCAAACATTTGATAAACAATTTAATACCTACATGTTCCATATTTATTTCTAGAACACTTATTAAACAAAACAATTTTTAAGAAATGTTTTGCTGGTTGGGATCTGGACACCAAAAAAACGTTTATGAAATGTTTCACAGCTACCCAATCGTTGTGGGAAAACATTTTTGTTTTACAAGTATCCCTGCAGAAAGTGAGCGCTGTTATAAAAATGTCCAGAAAAGCTTTGAATACCTAATGAGAAACTTATTCATTTAATACGATTATTTGATTTAAATCGCGTGTCGCGTATTACTCGCTGCTAATAATCCCAGTACATTATTCTTCTAGTCCAAAACAGGATAAAGTTGAAACATTTCACAAACATTTACCCCCATATTAATAAACAAATAAGTATACCAAAAATTTACGTAACTGCTGAGTAACGAGTTGATAACTTTTACGCAGAGTTTATTAATACGGGGGTTAGTAAATAAATTTCAGAAATCTTTTATAAATGTTTATAAAATCTGTCCGATTTGCTTCAGACACATTTCATAACCATTTCTGAAATGTTTCGGTGGTCTGGACACACCTTAATATGCCAAGATAAACTCAAGCGGTAGCAGCAAATATTGTTTATGTGTTGCATATTTGAACATAAAATACTAAATTTGTTTCACAAAAATATATTTGATAAGAAAAATAATGCAAGTTTTATTCAAATATGGTAACACCCCCGACTTTGCAAGTGAAATGACATGTGCCTTGTGTGACGTCACGTTGAGAAGAATATTTGCAATATGGCTGGTGGCAATATGAAGTTTGAAATACCCTGTATTATCCGTTTTGTTTTTGAAAGCAACTGTTGCCACAATTCCAAAATTAAACTTTTCAATGATCCGTTCTGTTTTATTTTCGTGATCTGATCCGAATCAGATCACGCTGATAATAAAAAACAGCTATTATGCGACTAAAGTTTATTTTATTTTTATTTTGGTGGGGATAAAACCCCATTTATTTGGCTTATTATAAGCTACAGTGACTTAAACTAACTTAAGAACTAAACTAAACTAAAGTTGCATGTTTCCCCTTTTTTTTTCTCTATCCCCAATGAGACCACTTTTCCAGAATTGTTCAGATTTGCCACTTTTCTGTATTTTGTTGATACTTTTCCGCATTTTGCAAAAAAAGGCACGTTTTTGTCTGAAACCCGAAGTGTTACATAATAAATACTTCACGAAACTAGTTCACAATTAATTAGGATCTGAATGCCCCCCTTTCTTGCATAGTTATACCTAAAGACTTAAAGTTAAAATTGTCATTTCTGAGCTAAAGAAATATATGTTTCATTTTATATCAATTGGTTTATAATTATGCCTTTTGAAACTAAATAATTATTTAAAATGTATTTGTATATTTGGAACGTTATAAATTAGTGGTATAGAGTAGAATAACACAAAAATTCCTTTTTTTTACTTTAACTGTTGCAACTAGGTTAATAACAGTTTCCTCACCAGATTATAAAATATTTATTTTGTTGGTTAGATTTTTTTAAGACTGAATTATTTTATTTATTTTTATTATATTTACTATTTATTTATTACAATCACGGTTGCCACTTGCAAAAAAATTTCAAAAAAAGTTACCAAACCAAAATAAAATTTACCAAAAATCTCGAGACGTTGATAAAACTCAAAGAGACAAAATAGCATACATATAGTCTTTAGCCAATGTGAAAATCTATCTATCTATCTACTATCCTAAGACTTTTTTCTCTGATTTACGAACATAATATAAAAAAAACGGCATGACAGTGTAAAAACGTCCATTTGCTTAGTCTTCAGAGAAACTAAAAGCAAAGTGTAGAGTTCCTAGCACTTTATTTTTATTTATTATAGCACACATTTTTAAAACACAAAAAAAAACATAAGTCTTTTAAAGTATTCAATTTGGTACATTAGGTTTGTAGGAAATTAGTCAGTCTTTAAGTAGTTAAACAACGGCTTCTTTATAAAATAAAATAAATAAGACTTAACTTACTAATGTAATAGTAATATCTATTTTAAATACTTTTGCTGACCAAAAGCATACTTTTCTAAAATCAAATTATTTTATTTGATTTTTAAATTTGCTTGTTAAAAACAAACATTGATTAAAAATAAGACTCAGTAAGGAACGTAGAAGGAACCTTGTCAGTCTAAGCAATTTATTAAACAACGTCAACAACGCTGTGCACAAAATTACCAGCTGCTAGAAGGTATGGGATCATCTACCATTTCCGAACCTTTTTTCTTATAACAAAAATATTTCGAAGTTCACCATCATTCTGTCAAAAGTAGAAAATGAGTGCATTCAGTAATTTTTTGAACAAAATTGGTTTACATGGATGGTGCTGACGCATATGCAAATGCAATGTTTTCACTCAGAAACAGTAAGGCAGCATTTAAATGAATTGATATCGAGTTCGTATTTTTGGTGCTCCTGCTCAAAAAGTTACCAAAACCAGATAAAAATTACCAAATTACCCAAACTGAAAATGCCAATACCGAATCTGGTAAAAAATTACCAAAGTGGCAACCGTGATTACAATTAATTGTAGTTTCCTAAAATCATTTGAATAGTCATTTGTTGATAGGTTAGTATTGCCCCTCTTTGTATGCAAGTCCCCTTTTCTTTGCGACTTTTTCAAAAACTTTTTGTTATTATCAATCAAATGTGTTGATCAACGAGATGCGAGAGGTTTTTTATTAATAATGGTGTGCGAGGCTATTATTGAATCAAATGAGTTGATTAACTTTTTGTAGGAGGCCATTCGTCATTCGAACGCATTGATCAGCTAGTAGTACGAGACTATTCCTTAATCAAATGAGTTGATCAACGAGGCTAACGTGGTGAACGACGAGATGCAAGTAGTTTCTTTCTATCTATTGCGTTGATCAACTGTGTGTAGGAGCGTATTCGTCAGTCGAATGCATTGATCATTGGTCAGTTAAGAGAGTTGATCAACTTAGTGCACTAAGCTATTCATCAGTTCAATTTGTTGATCAACTATACAAGCACTACGCTTTTCACAGCTTAGATAGTTGATCAATTATTTATTCACACGGGACTCGCGACGTAGTTGGCGGTGCCGTAACATAAGGCCAAGCGTCATAAAGCCAAATCTCGAAATTTGGCCTTATGTCAAAATTCTAACATTTGGCATTATGACACTTTGAGAAAGCGGCATAAAGCCAAATCCGGAAAAGGACATAAAGCCCAATCAAGTCGATATTTTAATTTATCCGTAACTGTACCGCATATGAACGGATGCTTGTACTTGTACTTATTTTTTTTATCTACTTGCAGTCCTTATTATATTTGAAATTGGTAGTGTCATGGAAATTTAGTATGTGCAGATACCAAAATAGCGATCCTTTTTATAGGAGTACAGTTCAGTATAAAGTGGTGCCTTCTTGCGGTTATAAGCAATTATTAATTGTACACTTTTCTCACAATGACCATTTAAGTAAAAAAACTAATAATATGTCGTGAGAGTTTCTTATCAGTTTCCCATAATTTACTTTTTTATTTTATAAGAAAATATATTGTTTTCGAGATAATAAATAATAAATTTCGCGCGTATTTATTTTCTCAAATATTTTGACTTTTTCTTTGAGAAAATAACAGTACATTTTTTTTATTACAGAACAAAATGCCCAAACAATCGACATACATTTACAACATTTCTAAAATTCTCACGAGTTTTACGAATGATTACTAATCCAATTTTACTAATCCATGTTCATTTCAAGTTTTTCCGTTCATTTATATACTTATGAGTTATAAATCCGAACTAATGTATCGTCATGTATTTCAATACATAAAAGTTGAGAAGGCCATAAGAAACAGCTTGCAAAGAGTATCCAATGCCAAAGTGTACCTCATGTTGGTTTCATTATTGCCAAGCTTTAAGGAGAAACGCTTCAAAAATGTTATCTTTTGTCAGCTTCCTCCACAAAAGCAAGGAAGCGAATTGACAACATTTTTTAATAGTTTTAAACTCTCTGAATGGTTACTGAGTCGTATACACGTCTCAGGTAAGCAAAATCTAATATGCACAAAAATCACTTTCACAAAGCGACATAAGGCCAAATTTCGAGATTTGCCACAGTAGTTCAATGCGTTGTATGTTCCGCGGCCCTGACATCAAACCTCTAAAACATGGTTACTCCACCGCTCATTCAGCCCGTGTCGACTTATCATTTCGGCATCCCCCGTACACGTCTCAATCTCTACCTCAAATATGCCCGTAAGCGATTCTCTAAGCATCGCAGTCATCCAAACGGCAGGATCATCAGCCTACGCTTTGTGCTCCTTTTAAAGATAACTTCAAATCTTGTCATGCTTAACGCATCACAACTTCCTTTCGAAAGTACATTCTCACGACGCCAACTCAACGTTTTTATTCAATTCCTTTCAAAATTTCACGCATATTGTCGTGGCACACCGTCACTCTCTAATCTGCAAAGCAAATCCCAAATCATGTAAGCTGCTCGCCACCCATACCCTCACCCAAAGGAAGGAAAAAAAATCCGAGCCTGACACTGTTTATCCTTATTTCTAATTTGCCATGCCGTGTGCAGTGTGAGGCGTGAATGCCCCGAAATTAATGGATCCGGCTTTACCCATATACACAAAACGAATTCCGTCCAGCAGCAGTATAGTGTTAAGTGTACCTCCATTCAAATTTTGGAATTCCTCCATTCAACTGTACAAATGTTCTACACAGATACAGTGTACGGGAGTACGAACACGATACCACACTCAATTTACGTCATCACTTTTCAACAGCCGACACATTGCGGTGGAGCCTCAAAAAAATATGACGATGGAGCGACAAAGCACAAGCACACCAAGGCAAAGCCCCCTAAAAAGCCTCTCAATTGTCTAGTCACAAAGTCACAATGAGTTTCTCAGTGTGTGGCTTTTTGACTGGGGAGAATGTATAGATGTATAATGTATGTGTTTGTGTGTTCTGTGCGTCAGAGCTCAGAGAACAATCATCTGTGCCCATCCATATGCCATCTCCCAGAGAAACACTACATAGAGATAACGAGCTGCAGTCCCGCTTTCGTTTGTGAATATGCGAACGATTTAGTACCTGCAGGTATATGCGAAATGCGACTCAAGTTCCATTTATATAATGTTCGCGCTCACACACTGCCAAAATGTAACTCTCTATCAGTATGAATTTGGCTAGTAGTTTATATCCTGCTTGTGAATGGAACGAAGAAGCTTTTCCATGTGAATAGGTGACTACCACCAGCTGGAGCCAGATGGATTAACGTGAACCGTGAACGACAATGTTTTTGTTCGGCGAGCGGCGACAACGACAACAACGATTTGACGAAGACAAGACGCAACGATTGTCAGATGGCAGTAAGGAGATTACCATATTTTGTGGCGCTGTCATTGGATTAAATGAAAGGCGCCGCCAACACACGTCCTCGCCGTCAAAGGAACGTCGTGGACCAGTGCGAGTGCCTATACTTTCACCCACATATGAACCATTTATTTTGGCAAGGCAAATTCCGCCGGAGAATTTCAATTATACTTGCACGTTACTGTCAAATGAATGTGCATGCTAATTACTCCTCACAAATTAGGATTTTGTCTGCTTGATCCATATATGCCCGGAGCAGGGGGATGGGGCACCAAAATCCACCTGCTCTGTGGTTCTAGATCCTTGAAAAGAAAATTAATTCTTCCAAACAACTGACATTTCATTATCATATCTGAGGTCTGTCTGCAAGCCAGTGTTGTGTTTTGTTTTTAAACAGAACCTGCAGTGGCATTTAAGCTTGTTCGTCGATTGTCTCTCTCACATAATTAAAATTTTTTGCATTTAGGAGTGTGGTTGGTTTTTCTCGTCGGCATGTGCGCCTCAATTGTGAAGAACCTTTCTGGAATTTTTAATTAAGCAGTGCAGCATAAAAAAGACGATGATTCGAGGAATGTCAGGGCCTTCCATGCCACATGGCATTTGAATGAACATTTGGACTTGAGCGCTGTAGTTTCCGACATTTTTGTAGGTACAAATGCCAATTTCTTATGAAACGTTATTACGCTTCTTTTTTTTTAAGTTGTTGTTTAGGTATTCCCGGTTGAACCCCTAATTAACTGCACGTTAAGGGAGTTTCCACTAAACAGCGTCAGACAAACATCCGAGATAAATCGATAGCGATTCGAAAGGTACACATAAATCAAAACTATACTAACTGCTCTTAGATTGGTTTTGCACGGGGCCATCGAAATATCCTAAGGTTATATCTGTTTATTTGTTTATTTATTTAAGTCTACCATTTTACAATTTACAGACTATATAATTACATAATTTTTTAAAAAACCCAAAAAAATACTCTTAACATAAGAGAAAAAATATTTAATAAAAAATAATAAATAACTAAATATATGTATATATAGTAAAAAAACTCCTCAAGTGAAGAGAAAAAAAATGAAGTTTACAAATTCCACTTAGTGTGCAAGAAAAAATATAATCAATTACCCTAAGGGAAAAACATTCGTAAAATTCTAAGCAAAAGTAAAAAAAACCCTATGAGCAATTATAACAATTCATTTAATCTTTTTTTAAATGCAATTCTGTTGATCGAAATATCAACACTGGAATCACCGGAGTTGCATATTGAATTAAAACTCCTAATGCACCTTGTTAAAGGCTCATTCATTCCATAGCTTGTCGAATGATTAGGTTCATAAAACAAGCCATGCTCACGTAACGGTATTCCCGGGACGTAAAAAGAGAGCTTGGACAGTAAGAACGTTGAGTTTATTCTTCCAGAAGCGATGTCTTTTACAAACGTTATGTCCTGAATAAGTCTTCTAGTTTCCAGGGACTTTAAGTTTATTATCCGACATCTTTCTTCATAACTGAGCATTTCTACTGACCCATTAAAGTGACGAAGGCAATATCTTGAAAAAGACTTTTCATATTGGACAGTTAAAAATAAATTCGCAAACGAGTGGTCTTAAGATGTGGGCCTACGCTCCTCAATGGAGTCCTTTTGAATCCACTATTCGAAGTCGTTTCTAGCGCTTGAAATGTGTTTTTTTTAAGGGTTAGTTTTTGCTTTGCCAGCACTTGCAAATTTTACAGCTGTCAGATTTATTTTTGTTCGCCATTGAACAATGAATAAAGATTTCTGATACACAACTCCCGACTGCTCGAAAAACTTACCGAAAAGAAGCCATATAAAGAGGTTTATTGATTGAATTGGCGGCACTTTTGACAGCTGACAGCTGATTTGCGCTAATTTTTGTCTACCATTTTAAGAGAAGTATATCTAGTAGACTTGCATCCCAACAATGCCCGGCCCTAGTTGTTCGAAATCATCTGCTTATGAGTAGAAACCCGACCATTGTTATCATTTAAGAGAAGTCGCCCATCGTGAACCACACAAGTGTTTCCCTGTGGACAACCACATTTTACCCCACTCACCATAATGCTACAAGCGATCTGATGGCAGATCCCGCTTACCAATATCTGGTCTTATCGCTGTTGTCTAGCAAACTAAAAAAATCCAAGGACACACTGACAAAAGCAGGGTCGGCATTCTGTAAGGCGAAACGATCAAACGTTTTCGTGCCCACGAAAGCTTTGCCCTATATTAGACAAGCAAATTTGTTCGTGCACACGAAAGCGTTTGAACGTTTCGCCTTACAGAATGCCGACCCTGCATCGAAGCTAAGACAATCCAGAGTTACCTTCTTCTATAGACCGAACCCTCCATCCTGCCAATACGATTCTGGTATCACTGAAAATAAGATTAAGATTAAGATTAGATTAACAAAACACAATTTTCAGTTTAATAAATCGATATTGTATCAATTCAACAATTTTGTTGTTGAATTAACAAAGATTTTATCATGTCAATAGAATCAGAACCAAATATGACTTTTGTAAATGTTTGTGAAATTGACAAGACAAAAAAAAAATACAGATTTTCAATATTACAAACTTTTTCTTAAAATAAACAATTTTTTTGTATACGTGACATACATTTTTTTGAATTAATAACACACGTTGAATAAATAAAAATACATTTTAAACATTGTAATCCTTTTGATGCAATGATGGCGTCATTTATATTTCACACGCGAGCTTGCTAGTGCGCATAAATGTAGCCGCTAAAAGTGAGTAAAAAAGCAACATTTTCAAATTAAGAAAATTAATTAGGTCATAATAAATGAACTCAACCTCTTATTTGGAAATTATGGGAATATTTAATAGGTAAGTGAAAGAAGTTAGTGGGATGATATGTAGGTATTGACGACTGTCTGTAAGTGCAGCTATTCGTTACGCATAAGAAATTTTAATTGTTAAGTTGTTAGTCCTTCGGAAAATTTATTGAATTTTTATCAGGTACCTACTGTGTATTGAAGTTTCATATTTTCAATTTCATATCCCTATACATTACATATATTATATTATCTTAACTGGGAATACAAATTGTGAATATTTTTTTTAGATTGTTAAATCGATCGGAAAGCTCGGACTTATACAACGCCAAAACATTTTTTTTTAAATAATATAAATAATAAGTAAAATGAATTTAATTCAACCTGTATTATTTCATTTTTTAATAAGTCTAATTATTAAACCTATTTGTTTTGCGTTTCTTTTATTAATAACTAATTTATTTTACAAGGCTTTTGTAGATATAGACAACTGCAGGTGAGTATTAATCATATCGACAAAAAAGTTAGCTGAATTGACAAACTAATTCGATATTATTAACTCTGTTTTTGTTAGTTTGACAAAAAGACAAAGACCAAATTGATAAATTTCTTTGTAAAAGCAACAGTTAATTGTTGATTTGACAAAACAGCAACGGTAGAATTGGCAAATCTTTTTTGTAGAATTAACAACATTATGATTAATTTAACAAATTATTTTTATACGAACAGACAAACGACTTTTGTTAATACAAACATTTTTTTTATCATCACAACAAAAGTTTTCAGACGAGATAAAACTTATTAAATTTTTGTCAATTTGATAGAAACATTTTGTTGGGCGTATATTAGCAAAAAAATTGTTGAATCAAGCCTCATTTTTATCAAATACATCAGGGTTTTATTTTCAGTGACGTACTATTGCTTTCTCAGGATTTTTCGCGCTGACAAGCATGATGTATTTCGGAAACAGCAAGAGTTCGCAAAGCAACTTTAGACATACCTACGTGAACGTCAAGCTCCAGTGGCTTTTTAAAGCAGATAGATCTGTTGGAAAATTGATGTGCAAATGGCTGTCAAATTTATACCGCGATAGGTTATCTATAATGGGAAGATACTCACACCGGACGCCCTCAGCATATAGATGCAACTCTCTGGATTGAAAGCGTTTTAAACTCGAGGGTAACAACAGTGCCAGTTCTGTTTTCTCCCTCATTTGCATCTGATTCGACAGGTGTGGTTATGTATATTGTGGCAAAATGTTTTTCTTTCTCTTATTCCTTTGTATCTAACATTAGAATACAGTAATCTGTTTGAGGATGGTTGCTCTGGCGGTTGTCATCCCAAGCTCTGCCAGTAGGCTTTCTTAAAAAATCAATAACCAAATCGCCTCGTTGAGCATCATTGGCCTTTTCGTCGAACCAACTTTACGATGGGGATCATTTCAGATCCTTGCTGTTATTGAGTCCGCTACTTGTAGAAATTTTACAAAATCATTTCTGTCTCCTATTTCTCATCTGCCGAGTTAAATGTAATTTTTCAGAGGCAAAGTGCCCATGCCCACGCATAGTTGCGAACACTGCTCATTTTTAGCCTCCCCAAACGAAGTGAAGATCCATCGCTGTGTCCCAAGCAAACAGTGGCCACTTCAGAAACTTTAACAAGTTTCTCTGTGCCGGCAACAAAAGTGTCGTCCTTCAGTCCACCAGAGTACCGTGCTTAAAATTTCACTCCCCTCTGTATTAGAACACTTTCAGGAAAATTACAAATAAAAGCACACTTGGTTTAAGGGTTCAGAGAAAACTAAAAAAAACGCCAATGGACACCCCTACCAACTTTTTAATAATGCCTTCAGTTCTACACGCCCTTTTTGTAAAAATCTACCGGATACCATTCCGTAAACCGACTTGATTATGTCCATGAGGGGTTGATATAGAGCTCAACGTGTCCGGCCATCGTGATGTTAATGCCGATGATGATAGCAAACAATTTTTAATTTATGATCCCACATGATTCTCTTAATAAACGATTTACGTTGTTGCATATGCCATCCACAAAAAGGGGAACGACGCAACACGTTTAACCTGAGTGTGAACCGGTGTTTTGTTGATTTTTCCCATGTCCTTTGGTGGCCCCTTCGTTGGGATCTAGGCCAAGAACACGTGGCCTCCTAATGCTGCTCAGGCTACACAACAGGGAATTTAATAAACAAATATGTACACATGTGTGGGTTAGCCGCCACATAATAGTCAATTCCAACCCCTTTGAGGTAGGGATCATGGATGGTGTTCCGACTACACACACACTAACACACAGACGGATGAGAGATGGGCTGTATATTCGAGCGTGTAAATTACTTCGCAAAATCTCAAGTTGTCATGAATGAATGGAAGCTTTTCTGACCATTGACACGGTCACTTTACCAGCCCACCACCAGCCGGTTCAAGACTAAAAATAGTTTCGGGTGTATCCGTAAATAATACGCGTTACCAACTTATTTTCATTTTCTGCTCATCAACGTTGTGTATACACTTTGAGTTCCATATTTTAGGTGGGTGGTAACGAGAATCTACTAAATATGGATGAGAATGTAAATTCCTGGTTGTGTAAGGTAAATATTGGGGTGGGGTCTGGGGAGAAATCGCTTGATTTGGCGCACAAGCCAAAAGTCTATGCGTTTCCCGGATGTAGGTACAGTGTACCTAGAGGAACGCCGCAGGTCATGGTCGAGGACATGCGAGCTTTCGCTTCAGGCATGGGACAGTGGCATGTAATTTTGACAACTATAGGATGGAAGAGTGCCAGAGTGGTCACCAATTGGAAACATTGATTGGACTGCAGCTGATTGGGAGGTGATGACTTCGGAAGCGGCGGCAACTGAAACAACGAGCAAGGTCACTGTGATAATGTCACGAGATTTTGGGTTGATTCAGTTACTGTAGGTCTTAAATTTTCAAATGTGCGTACAAAATGTTGAGAATTTTTTAAAAAAAAACATCGAAAAGCTTTTACCCTACGAAATTCATAACACTTTTGGGCGGTACGATTTTTTCAAATCTTTAATAGCAATAGAAGCAAAGATAGACGGCTCAGAACTGTCATGGCTGCCCATCAGTTGTAATACAGAACAGTTTCCAGATTGAGGGAAACGCCAATCCCTTTGAATAAAAAAACGGAAAAACGAGGGACAGGCTTAAAATAAGAAGAATGACGAATTGCCTAATACAAATTGCCTGCCCACGGAAGCCAAAATGACGACAGCCCTCACGAGGAAAATTTACCTTGGCGTATTTTGAACAGAGCTTCGATAATATTTTTTATTAATTTTCGCACCTTCAGGAAGCATGAAACGATGTATAATCAAATGGCAAAACTTACTGAATATTTTGACAGCTGGATTTCACTGGTAGCTTTGACATTCAAAGGCTGTCAAGTACTTACACCCACACAGGCTATAGATAATGGCAAGCTTCGTTGGCCGTCGGATCAAATGCCTACCTAAATCGATCTCAAGTCGTCTCTTGTAACCGACTTACTGTCAAACCACTTTCTACCTTAAAACTCGTTTCGCATGATGAATTATGAGAAAGAGAATCAAAAATTTCGACAAAATAAATCCCATCCCATTCGCGTTCTGTTGAGCTTCTCGCCATATAAATCGAAATCAAAAATTCAAATTAATCTCATCGCTGTGCGTGCTGTCCTAGCATATGAGTCAATCTCTCTCTCTCTCCCCCTCGCCATTTGCCGGTGCTAAAAATAGATATTTTTAAATTTTATTACCATCATCATGTCGTTCGGCGAAAATCGTTTCGCGTATATCGTATATGCCAAACTTGGGCCTCATACATGTGTGCCTCACCCCGACGATGGCAGGATACATATTGTTGTCCTCGGAGGAAACCGAAACCGAATCATTCCTCCTGATTTTGTTTTCTTCTCTTCAAAAAAAAAAAAATCTTCGTAATCCAAAGCGGAGCACATGTCACATGATTTTTATGAATGAATGTACAAGGCGTCATGAAAAGGACGAAGGATAAGGCGCGCGTTCCTTTCGACAATTAAATATCACACTATTCAACCACCACCACCCATTTGCAATCAGTCCTCAATTATTGTTGTCAATTATAATGGGGCCGGTTCTCAGACTCTCCTTTAACCGATCACCGACAAGTGCATTTGCGGCGGAAGGGCGGACAAAGTGTATCCTTGTGTTTGGGATGAGAAACGCGTGTGTATTTGTGAAGAAAATTATACATTTCGTGGACAGACAGTTCAGCTCCTTCTCATGGAGTGGTTGTTGTCTTCGATGACGACAATTCGATTGGTGGCGCCATAGTTTCTATCAATCCACTTTCTCCTTCTCGTTGCAAGCAGGGCGTACGACCTATAGTGGTGGTAGTTGTGTGTGCGAGTGAGACTTTTTTTAGAATAGATTTTTTCTCCACGGATAATATTCCCCTTAAATAAATTTTCATTAAATTAACAACAGCACGAGGAGAATAAAAACACGCAGCGACAGCGAGTGACGCTGGTGTCGGCTCGGCCGCATAGTTGGATCGAAAGTAGATGGCGAAAGGTCGTGGTGGAAGCAGAAGCAATCCCCTGCTTGCGCTAATAAGGAAATCGTATCAGCTCCTATAATTCTGTTGAGATCTTTGGCATGCTACAGGCGGCTCCTATGGGTAAGAGAAGTGTTCGCATTATGAGATTGACTTTCTTAGCTGGGAGAGGACTTCAGGAATGGGTGGCGAAAATCCGATAGAAATGATATCGCTGTTACTGATTGATATTCAACGTGAGATCTTAGTATTCAAGTAGTTAGCACTCGAAAGGAAGTCATTTGATCTATAATCTATATGCACAGACGTCAGACATAAATGGTTCGCACGTGGCATGAGCTCCATATGGCAGACGTAGGCTGTGCAAAGTAGCATTTACCACGATTGATGTTACTTTGTCATTGTGTTACCGTGAACTGAAGAAGCATCCTCAAAAGAGAGGCAAGGCACTTTATAGGCATCGCTCAAAATGTTGACGCGCAAAACTGAATACCTGCCTTATACCTCAGAGATGATGAATGGTGCCATTTAGTAAGTTTTTACAGACCTAAGTTGCATTTAAGTCGAAAAATATCGATTGCAAACAGTAGCTCAGATCAAAGTTCAAGAGAGCTACTATCACCGATAGAAAAATAGAGTGATATGATAATAAGCAAAAAAACACTTAAATTAATCAATTTTCGAGTCATATTCATCGCTATCCGATCTGTGCTTAAATCAAGCACTACGGTTTGAGATGGTCTTACGGCATTCTTACTTATAGAATTCGCATGCTAAATTTAAGAATTTTCTTATTTTTAAAGCACATTATTATTGAATTAAAAACGATATGTACCTATTTAATTTAAGTATAATAATTTTTGTATTAATTTACTCGGCATTCTTAATTTGATAACGATTTTGATTATTATTCTGATCGCCTGCTATTGATTTTAGAATGTTATTTCTTAGTTTAAGGAAAAACAATCCATGCTTCAATGATCTGATGTTTTCAAGGCAGTAATTATATCTTTAGTTGCTATTATGGAGCGTTATTGATGTAAGAAGCACGTTCTTAATACTTGCCTTTCATAAATGGACCTGCTATGTAAATTAAAAAAAAAACGACATTCATTTCATAAACAATTTTATTTTTTATTCATTTAATATTGAGAAAATAACAAAAAAAAACTGAAACATAATACATTCGAATATATACTGTATTTCCCGTACCGGGAAAAGCTGAGGGTGATTCAATTGAACCTTCATCACAGAAAAGCAGCATCGGCAATGATGACTAAGTGTTTTGATGAGGATTCGTTTGATATAGCCCTGATACAGGAGCCTTGGATCTTTAGAGGAAAAATTAGAGTACTCCCAAATAGCAGGGCTGAGTTGCATTATGCACAAACTAGCGGAAGAATTAGGTCCTGTATCTTGGTGAGGCACGGAGTTCAAGCATATAAATTGCCGGATCTGTGTGCCCCAGACCTTGCAACAGTACGAGTAGGATCAGGTGCGGGAAGTTTTGTCATAGCATCTGCATACCTGCCGTATGATTCTCCAGAACCTCCTCCGACAAGGGAGTTAGAGTCTTTGGTAAATGCATGCAGGAACAGGAACGAGGATCTAATAATTGGTTGTGATGCCAATGCACATAATACAGTGTGGGGCAGCACCAACGATAATTACAGAGGAGAAGCCTTATTCGAATTTGTATCATGCAAGGATCTAGCTATCTTAAACCGGGGAACAGAGCCAACCTTCGTCGATGTGAGACGAATGAAAGTGATCGATGTTACCCTGTGCAGTAGCCAGATAATTGAAAGAATATCAAATTGGAGGGTAATGGATCAGGCTACATTGTCGGATCACAGAGCCATTTCATTTGATGTTCGCTATGGATCTAAAAGGAAAAAAAATCGGAAATACATCAGAATTCCGAAGAACACAGATAGGATAAAATACCTTGAAGTGTTGGAGGAAAAACTGAATGTAATGACATTCGGAATACCGAAAAACACTTGGCATGTAGAATCACAGTTGAAGCATCTGCAATCAGCTGTTGAAGTTGCGTACCGAGTGGCTTGTACACCTACTTTAGTGGAAAAACAAGATCCTGCGCCTTGGTGGTGCCGGGAACTTGAAAAGCTAAAAAAGGCTGCGAGGAAGGCCTTCAATCACGCCATGAGGAGGGGAGAACCCGAAGCATGGGATGAATATAAGGCGAAAAAGAAAGAGCTAAACGTTACTCTGCGACGACGTAAAAGGGAGTCATGGAGGGACTTTTGCTCGAGTATGAGGAGTACATCTGAAGTTAGTAGACTACAAAAGATTGTCTCGAGAGATCCAGTTTCTAAGATCGGACTCATTCGGAGCGGGGGAGATGGTGGAAACACTGGATCACACAAATGAGGTCCTAATGGAGGTACACTTTCCAGGAAGCTATAAGTCAGATCAGCCCTGGGCTCCAAGGAAACAAGGAGCGAACAGGATGGATAGGACGGAAGCAGAACGGATCGTGACACCAAAAGCGGTCAAGGGTGCGATAGCAACATTCTCACCCTTCAAAACTGCGGGGCCGGATGGTATATTTCCAGGTCTAATGCAATGGGGTATAGACGTAATTGCACCAAGGCTCAGGAATATATACGTTGCATGCCTAGCAATAGGCTATATCCCGATAACATGGAGGGAAGCAAATGTGGTCTTCCTTCCAAAACCGGGAAAAAAGGACTACACCGAGGCAAAGTCATTCAGACCAGTCAGCCTAACATCCTTCCTGTTAAAAACAATGGAAAGGGTAATGGTGGACTATATGGAGAGTACTGCGCTTAAGATGTATCCTTTAAATAGTAGACAGCATGCATACAGGGTAGGTATGTCTACAGAAACAGCGCTACACCAAGTAGTACGCGTTGCGGAGGAAGAGCTAAATACCGGGGGCATTGCGATGACCACTATAATGGACATTGAAGGTGCCTTCGATAAGATATGCTTTGAAAGTCTGAAACAAGCCTTGGAAAAACGTAGGGTTAACCCACTGGTGGTAAGATGGGTGGACAATATGTTGAATACGAGGGCGATTAATATTCAGACGGGAACCTCAAAACTCAGAGGAAGGGTTAGCAGAGGTTGCCCACAAGGAGGTGTTCTCTCACCTACACTGTGGAATATCACTGTGGACTCTCTTCTCGACAGACTCGAGGCGACGGGCATTCACACAGTGGGATATGCCGACGACATAGCAATAATGGCCAGAGGCAAATTCATGGACGTCACCGCAGATATCATGAGGAATGCACTCAGAGTGGTTGAGCGGTGGTGTCTGGAACAAGGGCTCTCAATTTATGCGGCGAAAACAGATCTAATAGTCTTCACTAGGAAGAGGAAAAATCTGGAATTTCGGCCCTTAACACTTTTCGGATCGGAACTAACAATGACTAAGAAGGTTAAGTATCTGGGAGTCTATCTAGATAATGGACTTACTTGGAATTACCACGTTGAGGAGAAGGTCCGGAAGGCAAAAAGAGTACTACATCAGTGCAAACGTGTGTGTGGACAGAGGTGGGGACTCTCGCCTAGGTCAGCATACTGGATGTATACGATGATAACTAGACCCATTATCACGTACGCCTCGGTTGTATGGTGGGCGAAAGCCTCTCAGAAAACTGTGAGGAAGCACCTGGATAGGGTTCAGCGTTTAGCATGTATGGGAATTACAGGTGCAATACGTACAACCCCAACATGCGCATTGGAAGTCATCATGGGGATATTACCGCTAGACTTATTTATTAAGAAAACAGCGGCCCAAACGGCACTTCGCTTGCATCGAGATGCGAAATGGCACCATCGTGGTACGATCTATGGACATAGGAAGATCCTGGAACTTGTTAAAGACGAGATTAGGGAGCTAAAAATGCCTATGGATCGAATAATAAGGGTGCGTATTATGGAAAGAAATCACAAAACTCGTATTGAGAACGGATTACTTCCAGAAAAAAGAAATGGTGAAATAGTGATTTTCACGGATGGATCCATGATGGATGGCGGGGCGGGGGCCGGTATCTATTCAAAAGAGCTGGAACTTGCCCGTCACATTAGCCTCGGGAAATACACTTTAGTATACCAGGCTGAGATGATTGCCTTGCTTTATGCGTTGGACTACTTGCTTGAGTGTCAGGTGGAAGGAAGAAATATCCTCATAGCACTGGACAATCAGGCGGTGATCAGATGCATGGAACAAACAAACATCACAACATCACTGGCACTGGAATGCGTACTTAAACTCAATAAGTGTTCATCTAAAAATGAAGTAACACTGACTTGGGTACGAGGACACATAGGGATCGAAGGCAATGAAAAGGCGGACTCCCTTGCAAAACAGGGGTCAACTGAAAAGTTGCTGGGACCAGAACCATTCTCTTCAATTGGCAGAGGAATGGTTGAACAGCTTGTCCACAAATGGATCACGGCAGAACACCTGAGAAGGTGGTCAACCGTGGAACAATGTAGACAAGCTAAAATGGCAATAAAGTGGCCTACCTGCTCCACTCAAAGAAGAGTTCTAAGCATGAGTCGAGGAACATTGAAATGGGTGGTGGCTTTGTCTACAGGACATGGTAATTTCAGGTATCACTTAAGGAAAATGGGCCTTATAGAGGATGATACTTGTAGACTATGCCTGGAGGAATCTGAGACAGCGGCACATATACTGTGTCAATGCCCGGCATTGGCTGGCAGAAGAATGAGGATCTTGGGACATCAATGGGTCGAGACCCAGTCGATGAAACGGATCTCCCATAAACAGATGCTAGCGTTAACACTAGGAATTGAGCCCAGAGAAGAACTGTGGAGAAATCCAGAGAGTCTCTCTGAGTAAGATTTACAGTGGTAGAGAGACGAAAAGAGACCCGACAATGGTGGTCTGATTCGATTATCTCTCGAAATATATATATATATATAAAGGGTGATTTTTTAAGAGGTTTAGAACTTTTTTTAAAAAAAAAACACAAAAAATTCGAAAAAATGAATGAAATATTTATTTGAATCGATAGTTTGAACCTTGCAATTTAATGTTTAAAGATAATTTCATGCAAATGTTGACCGCGGCTGCGTCTCAGGTAGCCCATCCGCTGAGTCCAATTTTGGCATACTCTTTCACACATATCGGCCGGTATCTCACGAATGAATGCATGGATGTTGGCTTCCAGTGCGTCAATCGAAGCGGGCTTGTCCCTATACACATTAGCCTTGGCATACCCCCACAAAAAATAATCTAATGGTGTCAAATCGCACGATCTAGGCGGCCAATTGACCGGCCCGAAACATGAAATTAACTGTTCACCAAACTCGCCTCGCAATTGCGCCATTGTTTCGCGTGCTGTGTGGCATGTGGCACCGTCTTGTTGAAACCACATATCATGCAAGTCAAGAACTTCCATTTCGGGCAAAAAAAAGTTTGTTATCATCGCTCGGTAGCGTTCACCATTGACAGTAACGCTGCGATTCGCATCATCTTTGAAGAAATATGGCCCAATAATGCCGCCGGCCCATAAACCGCACCAAACAGTGGCTTTTTCGGGATGCATTGGTAGCTGTTGCAATGCTTCTGGCTGATCTTCACTCCAAATGCGGCAATTTTGCTTATTTACGTACCCATTCAACCAAAAATGAGCCTCATCGCTGAACACAATTTTTCGATAAAAAAGCGGATCCTCGGCCAGCTTTCCAAGAGCCCATTCACCAAAAATTCGGCGTTGTGGTAGGTCGGCTGGCTTTAGTTCTTGCACCAGCTGTATCTTAAAAGGCTTTACGCCCAAATCCTTCCGCAAAATTTTCCACGTAGTGCTGTAACAAAGGCCTAACTGCTGGGAACGGCGCCGAATCGACATTTCGCGGTCTTCTGTCACACTAGCTGATACGGCCGCAATATTTTCTTCACTACGCACAGTACGTAAACGTGTTGGTGGTTTAATGTCCAACAAAGTAAATTTGGTGCGAAATTTGGTCACAATCTTCCGAATAGACTGCTCAGAAGGTCGAGAATGCCGATCATAAAATGGAAGCAGCGCGCGATGAACATTTCGAACCGAGCACGAATTTTGATAGTAAAATTCAATAATTTGCAAGCGTTGTTCATTTGTAAGACGATCCATGGTTAAATTGCAAACCAAACTGAAGCTGTTTGACAGTGACACAAGGTACTAAACACACGTCAGCTGTCAAAACCAGTGTTGCCAAAACCAAACCAGCTAAAAAATCACCTTTTATATATAAAGGGTGATTTTTTAAGAGGCTTAGAACTTTTTTTAAAAAAAAAACACAAAAAATTCGAAAAAATGAATGAAATATTTATTTGAATCGATAGTTTGAACCTTGCAATTTAATGTTTAAAGATAATTTCATGCAAATGTTGACCGCGGCTGCGTCTCAGGTAGCCCATCCGCTGAGTCCAATTTTGGCATACTCTTTCACACATATCGGCCGGTATCTCACGAATGAATGCATGGATGTTGGCTTCCAGTGCGTCAATCGAAGCGGGCTTGTCCCTATACACATTAGCCTTGGCATACCCCCACAAAAAATAATCTAATGGTGTCAAATCGCACGATCTAGGCGGCCAATTGACCGGCCCGAAACGTGAAATTAACTGTTCACCAAACTCGCCTCGCAATTGCGCCATTGTTTCGCGTGCTGTGTGGCATGTGGCACCGTCTTGTTGAAACCACATATCATGCAAGTCAAGAACTTCCATTTCGGGCAAAAAAAAGTTTGTTATCATCGCTCGGTAGCGTTCACCATTGACAGTAACGCTGCGATTCGCATCATCTTTGAAGAAATATGGCCCAATAATGCCGCCGGCCCATAAACCGCACCAAACAGTGGCTTTTTCGGGATGCATTGGTAGCTGTTGCAATGCTTCTGGCAGATCTTCACTCCAAATGCGGCAATTTTGCTTATTTACGTACCCATTCAACCAAAAATGAGCCTCATCGCTGAACACAATTTTTCGATAAAAAAGCGGATCCTCGGCCAGCTTTCCAAGAGCCCATTCACCAAAAATTCGGCGTTGTGGTAGGTCGGCTGGCTTTAGTTCTTGCACCAGCTGTATCTTAAAAGGCTTTACGCCCAAATCCTTCCGCAAAATTTTCCACGTAGTGCTGTAACAAAGGCCTAACTGCTGGGAACGGCGCCGAATCGACATTTCGCGGTCTTCTGTCACACTAGCTGATACGGCCGCAATATTTTCTTCACTACGCACAGTACGTAAACGTGTTGGTGGTTTAATGTCCAACAAAGTAAATTTGGTGCGAAATTTGGTCACAATCTTCCGAATAGACTGCTCAGAAGGTCGAGAATGCCGATCATAAAATGGAAGCAGCGCGCGATGAACATTTCGAACCGAGCACGAATTTTGATAGTAAAATTCAATAATTTTCAAGCGTTGTTCATTTGTAAGACGATCCATGGTTAAATTGCAAACCAAACTGAAGCTGTTTGACAGTGACACAAGGTACTAAACACACGTCAGCTGTCAAAACCAGTGTTGCCAAAACCAAACCAGCTAAAAAATCACCCTTTACAAGGTCACTGGCTCTAAAGTCAATCAATTTTGGTAATTTTTTCAAAAAAACCGCATTGCTCATACAAAGTAGATCACTCTGACGTAGGTAACGAACATCACTTTTCCGAAATATCGACCACCAATTTTCCGTGGAACACCTTAATAAATTGTTTAGAAAGGGAAACATTTTTTTAAAGTAATCGAATTACAATAGATTTTCAAAAAAAAAAAAAGTATATCGAATAAAGGTTTTCTCTTACCAAACAACAAGAAGCGATGCTTGATGTAAATTGGCTGATTACCCTTTCTCTTTGGCTTCCGTATTAAGACACGCACTCACCTTTGCTGAAATTGTTTCATCGTCGATATTGTGCTAAACAGGAACAACATGAAAAGATATTTTTTTATTCCAAAATATTAGGTACCTACTCACTTCTTCCATTTAAATAACTTTTGCCGAAATTCAGCCCCCAATCCTAGATGTGTAATAACCAATAGATCGTCTTTGCAAAAATATGGAAGACTTTTATATGTGATGTTTCCAGCTAAAGTTAAAAAACAAATATATTTTAATTGCAAATTAAAGTACTTACCCAATAAATATTTTTATATACATATCTAAAATATCGAACTGTTTTACAAGATTCAAAAGTCCTCAAGTATATTTTATATCCAATCACTAGACTCACAAAAAGTAGTATTATCAATTGGGACTGGGACGTACATGACGCGACACGAACACTTTTTTAACAAAGACAGAATGAGCTGAATAGATGGAATGCAATTAAAATTTAACTACCAACACGTGCTATCCTTAATTGCTCAAATTGCATACTTGAATTAATTCAACACACTCTTTGTTTACTGTTTGATAGCACAAAATATTACTTTTACTCTTAGCATTCATAACATAATAGCGTGGCTGTAAAAGTGAGTAGAAATCGAATAAACAAAATCATATTTACTCTGCATATGCTCATAAGACAATGCGTAAAGAAGGGTTATAACTACTCCAAATTAATGTCTTATACAGAATCCACGTTTTCTAAATGTGAATACGTACGTACTTCAGAAGATTTTTTTAATCTGCGCATTCTAAGATTGAGAATCTACGAATCTATCTTTAGTAGCTTACAAAACCGACCAAAATACAAAGAGAGTAGGAATAATATTTACTCTAAAAACCCTTAAATCAAGGTGTACTATATATGACGAAAAGTTGATATGGTTGTAACACTTTATTTCTTACTTTAAACCTTTATGTTTTTTAGAGTTAGAATCACTTCGTTAATTTTACTTCTCACGTTTTTAAATTAAAATGTTTTTGAAATAAATAAGAAAAATCAGTTTAAATTGTAAGAACTTTGGTTAATAATGTGTATTTTCTAATTTTAATCTTAAACGTACTTAAATTCGGGTCGTGTATTTTCCTTCATTGAGAGAGAGTACTAAAGGGTTATAAGGAGCATATTTTTGTTTTTCAAAATTTGAGAACGGGTTAAGTTATTTGAGAAAAAACAAGGTTCCTACCGGGTTACATTCAGAATGAAACTATTTTGACTTCAGCTTGTGCTGCCACACTTCAAATATAAAAATTCACACAAAGAGAGCGAAATTTTCCCCTCTTTTCGCAAGCACAATTTTCCGAGCAGTGAAAACAATCATTAATCACTGAAATGTGATTTTTATTACACAAAAACTTGTTAAAAGGGACAATTGCAGTATTTCATTTTCAACTGCAAGGAAATTAGTGATTTGTTGTGGGCAAAATAGTGGGCGTGGGCGTATTTAAAAATGTTTCCAATTCCAAGTACATACCTACATAGAATTCCAAGAAGCGCGGTTTTGAATAGTATTGTGCTTCCAAGCAAACTATTCCCGAATCTTTTACTTGTTTTAAACTATAGTTTTAAACATAATTATATTGGTAAATTTCAACTTAAGAAAATTATGTTAAACAATTTCCAGGTGCATACAGCCTTACAATATTTTACAACGATTGACGATTATTTTCTATAATGGTAAACTTAAAATTTATATTATTGCTTATATTGGTAATATTTTTTTTAGGGAAATGTAAAATGTGTGAATTTCACTTTTTTCTCTTATAAAAAAAGATACATTTCAATTGACTTATGAAAAAAAACTAACATTTCCATGCTATTGATCCAGCCGGCGAAAAAATGTTTTTGTAACTGATTTTTAGAACGGAAGTTTCCCCAAGAAAGGGAACATTTCAATTATCTGGTACCACTATCACCCTATATTACAATAAACAGCATTTTTGCTTTTGCAGTATAGTATTAGACTCAGTCATCAACTTGCTTTTTGAAATAGTTTCAGAAGCTTATTCAGATGAAGTAGTAAATCAATGATTGACCAAAGACTACTATAGAAATAGGTTAGGTAATTAAAACGAAGTATCAATGATGTTAGGTGCGGAAACTTGTAGACAGTGCGTATTTCATCCCCTCTTAGCTTGTGTGTGTGCAGAAAGCTATTCAGCAACCTGTGAGGCACTGAGACAGAGAGTAGTTCGTATGTGTGATTATGACACGGTTGCTTGCGATCTTTATCTACTTAAATATGTTGATGCTTTCGAGTATGTACACAAATTAGACCAATAGTCCTTAATAACTTTCCGATGTCTGCGATTATTTTTACAACCCCATTAAGGTAGAGCTGTGCAATCACCTTTTACTGAGGAATTTCAACCTCATTTCTGCCACTTTGTCCTCGAATGACCAGGCCCCATAAGTGTCAGGAGAATTTTGAATTGTTGTGTATCCAATGTATCCGGCAAATGCAGATGATGACAGTGAAAACCGCATCAAAATCCTTTCAGCAGCTCTCGAGATCAGCGCGGTCGTACAGAAAGTAGCGCCTACCGGTAATGGGACTGTAAGATTGTGTCAGCGCTACATATAGGATTTTATTCAAACCACTCTCTTAACAATGTCGGCTCTAATAGGAACAAACTGTTAATTTTTTAGCGAAATTGATCGATTTTTTGGTCTAAAGAACACGGACATACGAACGTTTCCTTTTATTTATTAAAAAAACTAAAATTCGTTGTACACTACGTCTTCATATTTAACATTTATTCTTGCATTTCCTCAAACAATTTGTATCCGAAAATCAGCCCTCGCCACTAAGCTTCGCCACCCCAGTAACCGGATAAGCATACATACATACACACAGTAATTCCTGTGACTAATTTTATTCAAACATAGTGCGGGCTAAAAATAGATTCCAGCCTAGTCGTGGAAGTGCCATCGGCAAATTGATAATTAATCCAATATCTCAACGTCTATTTGCAGTCTTGGCCAAAGCGACAACCTCCGAACCGTGGATGACAGGTAAATATCAGCTGTCGTACTCAGAATCCTGCCACATGAAAATGATGGCATGCTTCATTATGATTTTCTTCTTTTTTTTTTTGTATAAGGCCAATCAATTACCGCCCTCGCTTTTCATTCAAAAATAAGGACTCGACTCCTAAGCGAATACAATTGTTGTGTTTTATGTAGTACGCTTAGATCTCTCTCTTCATCTGACGCTCTTTCTTTCTCTCTCGCTCTGATCAATGGAGAGCTCTAGCTTCTAGGCTCTAAAATAGAAAAAAAAAATAAAAACCCACCACCAAATATATAACTACATTCATATCCTTTGGCTCAATGAATAAATGTGATTGTATGTCCTGAAATTGTGCCAAAAAATACTTTCAACAGCCCACACACTGGGGAACTCTTCAAGGAACTTACCCAGCATCTTTCGCTTCGTCTTTGCCGCCGCTGCCGCCGCCGTCGCCATTCTATTGAAATGTTATCAGTCAAGGATTTTCCAATATTCTCTCTCTCCGTGTGACTCATTTTGGGCTGGTGGCGTGGTGTGCTCTCATCCTGCGCTGACCCCGACTATACGTGTTTCATTGACGGAGAAAACTTACTCCTTTCCAAGTCCACCTCTGCTCTATAGAAGAACTGTGGAGCCCGGCAATCGATTCTTCTCTTCACTGGTTTTTCGTGTGTGCAAATGTGTGTACAAGTAGTGCTGTGTGTAAACATCATGACGAAATCGGGAAAAACTGGTCATCAAAATCGGCACCGAGAACGAGTGGGATAGCTCGGCGAGCGAGCGGGAAAGATATACCCTATATCGATGATTTGCAGTGATTCATGAAATTTTGTGAGCTTATGTTTGGCCAGCCCGCTGGGTGGGAAAGGTCAACAGGAACTTTTAATCACCACACACAATGGCGCACATCGATTTGAAAATCTCATCATCCCTTGCAGTTCTTCTCCGAATTGACAATGAAATAATGTTGACTGAGGGATATGATATTCGCAGCGTGACACTAACGGTTATACGGTCGATCCAGACTCCTTACGAAACCGATTGTTATATATGGTACCTTTCAAATGAGATACACAGAGCTTATGGCAGAATAGGTACTCGCTCGGATTGTCGCTTCCTTTCGGGTAGGTACTAGGTAAGTGATGCCGCACAAGATGCGCTCTACCCAGGTTGACGGTTCACCCTAGTTCTGCAAACAATTCCACACAGAGTTACGCAGAAGAATTATGCTGCAAACGAAAACCGTCCTGTGGTTGTCGAACGGTTACGTAAGGAGTTATGAGCTCTGCGTAACCAACCATATGTAAATTGTTTGAGTGGTCTTCAGAGGGATTGTGCAATCCAATGAATGTTATATGCCTGGGATTTTATTTTTAGCGGTGAAGGAGGCGCGGCAGTATCACAGTGATGCCAACGACATGGCACTACAGATGTGCGGAAGAAGACCATTATAGACGTAGCTGCTGCGTTACCTTTGCGATTGTCGGTAGTTTTTCATGCGCAAATTTCCCCGTAATACTAGGACACTCGATTTCCCTTTCATTCGAGTTTGAGTGCTTTGATTACGTGCAAGTTGTGGTTTTGTTGGGCGTTCTTACGCCGCAGCTATTAACAGTGAACATGCTGACAGCCAACATCTGTCCTATAGGAGACTGCTGCTACACAATAATTGCGCCGGGTACTGGACGATAAGAAGAAAGGGAGAAATTGCAATGAGCTTCTTAGACAACTCATTTATTTATTTATTTATTTATTTATAATTAAATAGCTTACGAAGAAAATTAATTTATAAACTTTTTGGTTGAAGACATCTGGGCATCCAGGCCATGTCGTTGTTTAGCAGGCAACTCATTTGTCAACATGTTGGACAGCTGAGCGATCGTTTCCAATTTAAATCTCCGGTTCGTAGTATTTTCTCTGTCCCACTAAAATCCGACGTCTGACAAACATCTGAGATTATAATTGTCATTAGAAAGCCGTAGGGTATGTTAACTCCATCTACGATCATAAGGTCCTACATGCGGCGTCCATATTTTTGTTTCAACCCTTTGACTGTATGAACAAACCAGTAAAGCAAGGACAATGGGACCTATTAACAAACATTTTTCAAACCTTTACCTACCTTAAACTGATTGTAGGTCACAATAGGTTTAATTTTTACATTTTCGCCATTTTGAGTTTCTTAAAACTTTAGCTACCTACCTTAGATGGAACTTTAAAATGATTACTTTTATTTATTTATTTATTTATTTATTTATTTATTTATTTATTTATTTATTTATTTATTTATTTATTTATTTATTTATTTACCTATGCAGCCGCTGCTAAAAATAGATGGCGCTTAATCGTGTGGAGTGCATTTTCGAGCTAAAAATTTAATGAATTCATTCCTAAGTCCACTTCCCGGTACACATAATTTTAGCGTATTTGCGAGCACAGAATAAAATTGTCTGTACAAAATTAGCTATTGTGAACTTCAATATGTTTGTGAGGTGACTGGTAAAGACAATTACTTGAAAGAGTGAAATTAAATCGCCACCATCTTAAATAACAGGTGGTCATTTCTGTCTACTAATATTTAATGTTTTCAATAAAAAAAATTGGCCTTTCGAGCGTGGGTTAAACCTAGAGCTACTGCTTTGAACTATACAAAATCCGCGATACTAATAATCATTTTTAGTGTCCAGGCTAAATTTTTCAATCCCACAATGGCGAAATTTTCCATGCGAAATTACATATTGTGACCTACAAAATATTTAGCATGAAGGTTAAAAATGATTATTAGTAAGGCGGAATATCAATTTATCGTAGTATATTAAAAAAATGTGATGTATTTATTAAAAACAATTTATTTGTCTTTAAAAATATGCTATTGTGACCTGCCAACAATTTTAAGTGTGATATGTAAACACTATTATTCAAAAAGCGTTCTCTAGACTAGCTGCGATCGGAAGAGGTTATCGGTGCCGCATAATTAAATCATTTTTAATATTCACTTTTGGACTGTAGTTGTAGGTCACAATAGCTGTTTTCATTGAATAATGCATTGAGGGTCAATAATTGTCATTGGGTTGAGAGCAAAGGTTCTGCCTTGAGCTATGAACGGTTATTTGGTCTTACAATTAACGTAATTTTAAGCCTTTGCTATACCTAAGTTAAACGTAGGTCACAATAGCTTACTTTATATATGAAAACTACGCTGTCGTCAGCACTAAAAACTGAAGTTGAACTAAAAATTACAATACCACTGCAAGTGTACTTGGAAATATTGATGAATTTCCGGAGAATATGAGAAACTCGGAGTGATACAGAGATGTGAACAATTACAAGAGTAGCTTTGACTATTTTATTCAATGAATCACTTTGTCGTTGCCATCTTATTCATGCGCTGTCTATACTCAAAAATCTATTTCACGATACGATACACTTGAACAGGACAATTCATCCATGCGATGAAACTCTAACAAGTGCGTATCTAAAGCTGTATGTTCTAGATCCCTTAAGCCACCTAACCCTAATGGCTTGCGAATAAACGATTTGTCCTGAATGTCAATGGGTACGAGTTGACTATATGGTAAGGTCGTATGAGCTATAATCCCGACCCCATTGTCAATATCACAATACCGATTGCAGTTGTCCTTTCACGGAACATGTACGCGGCTTCATTCAGAAAAATGTCTTCACTCTGCAATGACATCATGCTTTCAAACCCATTAATAAAAGCCACGTAAAAATGCCCACGTGCATCCTGCCACAATGCAAACGTCATCGTCATCGTATCTTGTTCTCCTCGTACAACGCCGTCAATCACTTAGCCCCCACATCCTGGTTAGGAAAATATGTGCAAAAGAATAAAAGAAACTATTTGAGGCACCACACTCTGGCTTATCCATGACAATTTCCTGCCTCCAACCAACGTTCAAAAATGGTTTTCTTAGTTTAAAAAAAAAAAAAAAAAAAAATTAAGTGACTTGACATTTTCCTATTTGCCATTTGTCTCGTGCCCCCACACACACAGTGCACAGGCCATTGGCAAAGGCAAAATGCACATTATGCCAACCACAACAAACACGAGTCCTTGCTGTCTGTACGTACTATGTACGACGACGAACAGCATAGTAGCAGCGCAGAACACAAAGTGCGTACACCCAAATCAAGAAGAACTTGGCCAGGGATCATCGCAATCACTGAACTGATTCACCAAGAGAGACGCCATTGTTGCCACCGACGCCGCCGCCGCCACTGCCGCCACCGCCGCTGTTTGATGTCGAAATTGTACGAGTCTATGGAACTTTTCTCTAGTGTTGAACTCCCACGCTTTCGATTTCGCAAGACGAAGCTGGTCGGCTAAAAACCCCCCTAGTGGGTGGAGGGGCTGAAGGTACAAATTTTTTTTATTTTTTCTCTGTCTTTCGTCAGCTAATTTCATTGAGAAATACCAAAAGAATACGAGATTATGCTACGATGGGCGACTTTATGGGGCTCAGGACATTTTCAATTGTAAATTGCGTTCTTGGTTTACTCCTTGTCGGTTGGATGCCTTTCTACGATGGAGCGTGCGGTTGGAGGATATTAATTATTCTGGCATGGGTCTGCAGTTAATGTCAGATCTCATTCTGCAAATGTTGCTTTGTTGGTGTATAGTTTGTGTTGTGGTGAAAACCAAGAAATCCTTGAACTTCGTCCAGATTCATTATTAATCGATGTTCACACGAGAAAGACGAGGGTAAAACGGAGGCACACGACTTCAAGTTCACTGAATCTCACTCAGTATTCGCCTTTTGGGGTCGAATTAGCTTTTTTTTTTCTCTTTTGTGTGTGTACTGTAAATACTACTGTAACATTTTAAGCTTCACGAAAATCTATGTACTTTGATGATGCTCCCAAGATTTTCCAAGGAGAAGTTTGGTCTTTTGTTAAATCTTAGGTTATGTATGTTATGCCATACCCCACCGGTCATGATGGTTAATTGGGATAAATGGTTGAGGGTTTCTTTTTTGTCCTTGTACCTTTGAGAAGCATGTTTCTCATTGGCATGTAATGGGAAGTTTAAGAGGCGACTACTGCTCAATTTTAATGGACGTGAGGGTGTAGCTTGGAATTTATCGTCGGTGTGAATGGGCATTTATTCGGAGATAAGCTGTTTTGATGGGAGAGGTTAAGCGCGTGCATAGGGTCCAGCGCGAAAGTAGGCAGTTGCAGTCAATTGGATTCCTGGTTATGAACGAGTATTGCTTTTTAGTACTGAAAAATCAATTATCCTTCGAACGATAATGTCTGCTATACTATGGTAAATTAGCGACTGTGAGTATGATGTATGAGTATGACTATTGAATCTGAGTATTTTGTATACTACAAGGCTGTGATGTTGCAATCTAGACGCTCTAGTGAGGAAACGCTCGTCATCAGTATTTGTCTGAATGCGGAGCAAGTGGCAGCCTAGTTTCTCTCAAAAATACCGCTTTTACCGAAAGCAGAATGCGAGTCGTCGGCAAACATAACCCCATGAATCTGAGTTTATTGTCGTCTAGCTAGTCTAGTATTTAGAATCCATATAGGCACTTTCTGTGTCCTTGCCTCTTATAGTAATCACTTTACATCTGCTGAAAAAGGGTAACTGAACTGAAGTAGAATTGACCATTAGGTCTAGGTGCTGCCTGCGGATGTCTCAATTAAAAAAAAAATACAATATACAGAAAGCCGTTACAGCCATCATGCAAAGGAAGATTTGATCGAGACTTTGCTAAAATTTAGGACTAGGAGTTGTAAGTGAGCCTAAACGAATTCTGGACTTTTTTTTTTGCAGTACGTTGGGCTTGTTGCCTACCTCTCATATAATTGAAACTTCAAACGTGCATCGCGCTGAAAAAAACTTGAAAAAAATACCCTCAAACGCCTAGAAAAACTCCCCAAAACCACTTGAAAAATCCCTAAAGCAATTTTAAGAAAATGGTTGAAAGACGCTTCAAATTGGGATCCGGAAAATGCCTTTAAGAAAACAAGAATTGTCTTAAAAACCACACTTGAGAAGAGTATCCAAAAACGGTACAAAAATCCACTGAGAAACATCCGCAAATCACCCCAAAGATCCACAAAAATTGTCTCACAAACATACAAACGCAAAAACATTCCAAAAGCTACGCCAAAATTCGCGAAAAACCTTCCAAAATTAGACTTTTAAAACTTCCCAAAAAAAGTTCACAAAGTTCTCTAAAAACAGGTCGCAAATGTTTAAAAAAATTAAATTAAACACAAGAACGATTTGAGAAACGTCTATAAGAAGATTGCCCCAAGAAAACACCTACGAAAATGCCTCAAATACCGAAAACATTAAAAAAACACTGCCCCGAAAACGTGTTCTATAGTACAATGCGGAATTTTTCTAAATGACCGTACTCATGAGGGCATCTATTTTCAAAAGAATAAATAGCAAAGAGGATGAGGAACTGAACGGAAGCTTCAGGGGTACAAGTTTCATTTTTCAGTAATTGCATATCGCCGATTTGAAATATGTTTGAGTTCGTTGTAGGTTGTAGGTGACAAATGCAATTTTCAAAACGGTTTTCGTTGGGCATGTCACCTAGTTAAAAGCTTTACTATTGCACCAACATATATTTGAAGCACTCTCTCCATTACTCTGGTGAACCGACATCGTTCCCCTCGATATTCCAATGACATTTGACAGAGTTTGGCATCAACGTGGCCCTTATTGGAGCCGAAGCTGGAATATAAAGCGCATATCTAAGACAACTTTACACCAATGTGGGTGACCTCTATAACCTATACTCTCCACCAAACATCTAATGACATACGTGTAACATGAATGCTGTTCTATTCCTCCTTTTAACCCTTTCACTTGTGCTGTATCTGACCTACAAATCTGTTCTTTTGTCGAAGATTCTAAATTTTTAAGAATTTTTTTTAGACAAGGTGACCTAGCCCGTCCTCGTCAAACAAACAAAAATTGTTTAATTCGTAAACACTCGCAGAGATCAATCAGCACCGCTCTGTGTGGTGGCAAATTCCAAAGAAGACATTAGAGTTTCCATCCCACAAAGTCACAATCCATTTGGATTTAACCCCAGCTAAAAGCACCTCTTAACATTATCCTTTCTCAGGCGTTTTATGCCATTACACGCACACAAGACCCTTCTCTCGTCGCTGTCGGTCGTGCAAAACAATTTTATTATTATAAATAACTAACTTAATGTCCCATCAGGACACTAAATTCCACTCTCATATGACGCTGGCTCAACATTACGGTGTATATATCTCAGGTAACCAGTCCACAAAAACCACACAGACTCTATCCGCACAAAGCTTTTCTCCTCGTCCCGAAGGTGGTTGGGTTGTAGGTTGACAGGCGGCTCATTCAAATTTCATGACCAGAATGGTCGTCGTCTCCTCTAGGGTCCGAAGGTTGGTTTCAAGAACGAACGTGTGCAACGTGATACTTTATTAAAAAGACAACAAACCATCACCAACAGCAACAACTTACCAATGGCTACAATCCGCTGTTGCTGCCCTAAATACACTGATCTAAGGCTTCGGTCTGAAAATCCGCAATTTATACACCTTCCAGAGGAGATTATACTCCGCATAAGGACGAGTTGATTTTTTTCTTCCTGTTTTTGCGTTGCTGCTGTCCTTTTCGTAACCTGGGCGATAAATTCATCGGCCCTTTGTTGTTTACTAGGTATCACTGGATCTTCGGGTGTCAGGACTCTGAAATAATTTGGTCAGCTTTATGTGTATACCGTTGAAACGGGACAAGTGCGTGGTGCTATAATATTAATTGCAAAAATTGTAACGAAAATCGATAGACAATGATGCTGCGAGGCGATATCGGGTATTATAATGAGGATTGCCATTGGTAACATTTATTGCTCCCGAAAGGGACTTTTGTGGGTGAGAAGTCGCAGGAACTAAATAGGAAAACGTGCCACCATTACAAGAGTATAGTGTGAACTTAAGAAACGGATATCCATATCTATCAAGTATAATTATTGTAGGTTTTATATGTTTCCAGTTGGTGTGAAACTTTTCTGTTAATGTTTTCTAAGCAGGCAATATGCTATATCGTTAATTGCCATGCCTACTTTTTATGAGCCTGTAACTTAAGCCTCCCAGGTTTAGGCTTGCAAATGTTGGGACTACATAGTGCCTAGCAACAGCTCCGAAGGTCCCTAAAACTACCTTAATCTTCTTATAGTCAATGGTAGACATGTATGACTTCTCATTTTTGAGACGAGTGGTGTTGAACGGTAAAAGTGTGCGCCTAGACCAGGGATGGCGAACCTTTTTAGAGCTTCGTGCCATTTTAAAAAAATAAATAATTTGAAGTGCCTTTCGCGTGCCATCTTGATCTTGTTTTTAAATCATTTTACACTGCGCAGCATTTTATTTGTAAACATATAATTAATTTTTTAAATTAACAGTTTTTAATTCATTTTAAATAAAAGAAACAAATTTCAGATTAACAATAAACAGAGAAACAAACAAAAACGAACGTGCCTTTTGTTGCTGCAAACTTGATGCCAAGTAGTTTATATCAGGGCTGTATTGTGTGACCTTAGGCAAAATGCAGGCAGAACTGGAATCATTATTCATTTCTGAAAATAAGAATTCGCTCGCATACGTAGACAAAAATATTGTCAATACAGGAAACGCCAACTGTTCAAGCAGCTATATGTGTCGGGAATTTAATTCCAGGTTTCCATTAATTTGCAATTGGCATTCTTCGTCGTATTGCCTAACAGCCTTTCTAGCTCGATTGATTCCTTCGCATATGAAATGCGCTGACCCCGGAGAACGCCAAAAAGAGAATTTGGTAATAATGAGAGGCAAAAAAGAAAAAAACTTAACTCGGTGTAGACAGCTGATGCTGTCGCTCAAAGGTGCAATCGGATTTCTCAATTAGTAGCCTATAAGAAAACAGAATTTTAAGAAAAAATCGTTAACGTGACAAACGTCAAAGAAACAGAGGTGCCAATTGGGGATGCAGGGAAAAGTATTTTCATAAATACTTTTCTCGAAAGACGCGAACATATTCTATAAACCTAACTTTGAAAACAGAAGCCGCTGTCAAGTTTATATTTCCACAAACTTGTTTTTAGCAAGAAACTAGTTTCAGCTATATGTACAAGGTGGCGCAAAAATAACCTTCCGATGTTTTTTGGCTGTAATTTAAAAAAAAAAAATGAAAAACTTTGATTCTTCTTGTGGATTATTTTTATTTGGTCTTTTAATTTTTTTACATCAAGTCGAGAATATGATGTCATGTAAATGGCCGCCGCCACAGTTGATTGTCATTTGAGCCCTTTTTATGGCATTTTCCATCACTTTGGCCAAAACTTCCGGCGATAGGTCCTCACATTCTTGACGGATATTGTCTTTAAGAGCTGCAAGAGTCTGAGGCTTGTTGACATAAACCCGCGACTTCAAAAAGCCCCACAAAAAGAAGTCTGGAGCGGTCAAATCAGGCGATCTTGCTGGCCAGTGCAAATCGCCAAAACGGGAGATTAGGCGCCCGGGAAATGCATCCTTCAGCATATCGGTTGTGGTACGTGCAGTGTGTGCCGTTGCACCGTCCTGTTGGAACCACATGTTTTCCAATCCCAATTCATCAAGTTGCGGCAAAAAGAACTCGTTGATCATTGCTCTGTAGCGCTCACCATTCACAGTAACCGTTTGGCCCGCGACGTCTTCGAAGAAAAAAGTTCCGATGACTCCTCCAGCGAAAACAGCACACCATACATACTCCGGGGTCTGCCACGCCTGGCAGCATCTCGTGTTGTGCCAGTCTCTTCGAGGCGAGCGGCTAAACGTCGCAGTGTTACACCAGTAGGCGTTGGACGGCTAGGAAATCTGCGACGAAATTCACGTTGTGCCAAAGTCACCGACCGATTATTGCTCAAATAAATATGTAGTCACCAATATTCCGCGTTCTGGAGCAGTGTAGCGTAACATTGTTTATTAACGTGTATTTCGCATGTGTTTACTACACAAATGTCAAAACAGAACTGACATTAGGGGCCAATCGCAAAATTTATAGCATTTGCTGATAGGAGGATTACTTTTGCACCACCTTGTATATACCAAAAATAGCCCACCGACCCTCACTACTGTATAAGGTATTGTCCGTCAAAAATGACCTCTTCAATCGGATAAAAAAAAATCTACTCTCTTACCTACGAGCTTATCAAATGGTTGAAAATTAAAACTTAATTTTTTTATTCGATCGAATTCGTGATTCTTCAAATTTGTAAGGACTATTTGCTCCCTTTCCACTCCCATTACCTAAATGTTGTCTTACCAAAGAGCTTATAGTACGATGCCATCTCCCTTATCGGTTTCAAATCGAGCAATGCACTCATAAAATCTCCAAGGACATAAATTAGGATTTAATTTAACATTTGAACATATCAATACATTATGTCGATAAGGACATAATCGGTAAATGCCATACGAACATTTAATATCCACAGGCTTTTAACCAAATCCCACACACGCTCACTCGCCCCCACACGCCAGGGATGCATCATTATTCTCCCGATATAGGGGGTGCCCGATATTTTAAGGAGTCCCTCCCAATCGAAATGGCTGCCGGAATGTAAACCAAATCACATATTGGAATGGCTTTGGAATTCCGTTTTGGAATTTCAGGCACGCATTTAGTTTAGTTGCACATTTTCCCATGATACACTTCCGCTCCAGCACTCGACGGGAAGAACACAAGAATCAAGTTGCAAAAAGCCACCCGACACATACGTAGTGTACTGGTGTTCGTCTGTACGAGCGTGGTGTAGACTACACGTGGATGCACTGTACAAATCATAAAATTACTAATGGTAATTTTTACGAGTGCAAACAAGCATAATACTGAAAGGAGGACGACGGTTGTTCTGGTGGCTCTGCTCTGCGACCTTCCCATATCTGTATATATGCATATACAGTTTTCAAAATTGTTTCCTTTTTGGTGGTGCGGTTTTTTTTGTTGCAAGCGGAGCGCAATATCCTTCGGCTCCGACTTTTATGTGGAGTTCGTTTCGGGTGGGGATTTAATAATGGCATGAAGGATACAGGCGGAATATTTACTGGACTTGCCGCAGCTAGGACAAAAGGATAACGAACGGATATTGTTTCTACACCATAACTTTCAATTTATAACCGCACGAATGTATAAATGTGCTTTTTAGCTATTTGCCCGTTGTCTACTACCATCGTCGACTGTGGTAGAAGATACCGCCACCAGTTGCCCAGCCCACGACACTGACAAAACGGGGGAGGATGCCGCTGCTGCTACTACTGCTAGATGGACGACAGATTCGTCGTAGAATGTAATCCGATCTGGAGCGGAACACTTGTGGGCATCTGTACACTGGTCGCTATTGGTTTTCAGCGTTTATGGGCAATATTCCCAATTGACCGTTTATGTAACGAGCATCGTGGCTTGTTCCGTGTGTCCTTATTTTTTGTTTTGTCATTTATTATTGTGCTGTTGCAAGGGGGATATGGATATATTGCAAATGTTCTGGTACCCACGCTACAACGTTTAAAATGAAATGGAAATAATGGATTACATAATCGATGTGGGCGTTCATTCTGCGAGATTGTGTCCGCAGTAAGCGTCTCCATAAGGACATCCTCGTGCATGGCAAGAAGAAAGGTCAGAAATATTTGTGTTAAAAATAGTTTTGTCAGTTGTTCATGTTTGGCTTTTGATATGCAGGTGGTTTTTAGACACTAGATCTTTCTACCTTTGTCTGAGGTTTCCTTGCATGTGATCTTTATGAGTGGTAGCGAATTTACTCAAATATCAGATAAATTTGCAAAATAAAAGAAAAAAAACATACTAGAACTCTCTCAGTCGTTGATATTTTTATTATTTATAAGTTTTCTTACGCGAGATCTTCGTATGTGGTTGTGATTGAAAGTTTTGATCAGTGAGTCCGAATATTAGCAAAGAAAATAAAATTGTTAATGACAAACGATTAACTAACCATGTAGTGGCTTATGGTTTGAAGAAAAAGATAACCCCCTGATCCGCTAACTTTGTGAATTGACTGGCTTTGCATGTGGTTTTCTAATTCGTGATTTATGTGCATGGTGGGGAATTTGAATGAGTAGTCATGTCAAGAGTACACTGCATTAGAAACTAGCAGACTAACGATTGCTATCTCAGTCGTTGATTTTCAATTACAATTGGTTTTCGAATTTCCGATCTTTTTGAATGGTTGGGAATTTTAATTACATTTTTTTTCTTTTTTTCTTTTTTCTGTAATATACTCATTAAAGGTGGGAAAAAAGTACAGAGGTTGTTCTGCTTAAGATTGGTATCTCAGTCGTTAGTTTGGTATTGCACTCGGTTTTCTAACATTCGATCTTTATAAGCGGTAGGCAAATTTACCTCAAGATTAAAGGAAAGATGACATTTTACCGGATGGATTTAAATAAAAATTTGTATGCGCAAAATAAATCGTTTTGAGAAGCTGGCCATGTATACTAATTCAGACACATTTCAATATTATTTCGAATTCCCATCCCACTGCTGCAATATTTGCAATACTAATTAAAACAACATCTCGGTGGCAATCTATTTGCAAACCTATAACATCTTGCTGGTATGATATTGTGATCTCAATCCAGAAAACCTGTTTAATCCACTTCCTGATATTGAGTTTCCACTCCTGTCTGTGCAATCAGATTCCTCATCCCCCTACCACCAGTAACAGCGTATTCACATTCATCCTTGGCTCTTCTTACTTTTGCGAGTATGTCATCCGGAGTGCCATCAAATGCATCCATCTGGGATTGAGATGGAAAATCTCATTGAAATTCGATGTTGTCTTTCGACGACTTGCATTAGGTAGCATCTTATGTGTGTATAGTCGATTCTAACTCCGAATAAGCAAGACCCGCTGGAGAATAGAATTCGATTCCAGAACAAGAGTGCATTATACTAGAGCCATTTTTGAAATGTTATCGAAGTACCTACCTACACGCCTTACGAGGAGACTTAAGTGAATCCGTTCCCCTCTGGGTTGTTGATCTATACATAAAGAGGACGATGGAGGACATAATGTTATGCGTTTATGCTGATGGAGGGATTGAGATATTGAAAATCGAGTTGTCCTACGACGAGTAAGATAAGCATCCCTTAAACATTATTTTTAATGTTGGTTATTGATGCTTTGCTAGCGATGGGAGTTAGGAGAATGAATTTATTTGGAACGGCTTTTCGTCGCCGCACGTTTCGATATCAACTGGCTTTTAGAACTACCCTGTAGCCAGTATAAACGGGCATTCTTTCATTGTATTTTTATTTCACATTATAGGCACGTTTCCTGACGTTCACGTGTTTTAAACATATGTTGGGCTCCCATCGCTCTTGTGTCACATGAAGTTCATATATATATATATATATATTTCGAGAGATAATCGAATCAGACCACCATTGTCGGGTCTCTTTTCGTCTCTCTACCACTGTAAATCTTACTCAGAGAGACTCTCTGGATTTCTCCACAGTTCTTCTCTGGGCTCAATTCCTAGTGTTAACGCTAGCATCTGTTTATGGGAGATCCGTTTCATCGACTGGGTCTCGACCCATTGATGTCCCAAGATCCTCATTCTTCTGCCAGCCAATGCCGGGCATTGACACAGTATATGTGCCGCTGTCTCAGATTCCTCCAGGCATAGTCTACAAGTATCATCCTCTATAAGGCCCATTTTCCTTAAGTGATACCTGAAATTACCATGTCCTGTAGACAAAGCCACCACCCATTTCAATGTTCCTCGACTCATGCTTAGAACTCTTCTTTGAGTGGAGCAGGTCGGCCACTTTATTGCCATTTTAGCTTGTCTACATTGTTCCACGGTTGACCACCTTCTCAGGTGTTCTGCCGTGATCCATTTGTGGACAAGCTGTTCAACCATTCCTCTGCCAATTGAAGAGAATGGTTCTGGTCCCAGCAACTTTTCAGTTGACCCCTGTTTTGCAAGGGAGTCCGCCTTTTCATTGCCTTCGATCCCTATGTGTCCTCGTACCCAAGTCAGTGTTACTTCATTTTTAGATGAACACTTATTGAGTTTAAGTACGCATTCCAGTGCCAGTGATGTTGTGATGTTTGTTTGTTCCATGCATCTGATCACCGCCTGATTGTCCAGTGCTATGAGGATATTTCTTCCTTCCACCTGACACTCAAGCAGGTAGTCCAACGCATAAAGCAAGGCAATCATCTCAGCCTGGTATACTGAAGTGTATTTCCCGAGGCTAATGTGACGGGCAAGTTCCAGCTCTTCTGAATAGATACCGGCCCCCGCCCCGCCATCCATCATGGATCCATCCGTGAAAATCACTATTTCACCATTTCTTTTTTCTGGAAGTAATCCGTTCTCAATACGAGTTTTATGATTTCTTTCCATAATACGCACCCTTGTTATTCGATCCATAGGCATGTTTAGCTCCCTAATCTCGTCTTTAACAAGTTCCAGGATCTTCCTATGTCCATAGATCGTACCACGATGGTGCCATTTCGCATCTCGATGCAAGCGAAGTGCCGTTTGGGCCGCTGTTTTCTTAATAAATAAGTCTAGCGGTAATATCCCCATGATGACTTCCAATGCGCATGTTGGGGTTGTACGTATTGCACCTGTAATTCCCATACATGCTAAACGCTGAACCCTATCCAGGTGCTTCCTCACAGTTTTCTGAGAGGCTTTCGCCCACCATACAACCGAGGCGTACGTGATAATGGGTCTAGTTATCATCGTATACATCCAGTATGCTGACCTAGGCGAGAGTCCCCACCTTTGTCCACATACACGTTTGCACTGATGTAGTACCCTCTTTGCCTTCCGGACCTTCTCCTCAACATGGTAATTCCAAGTAAGTCCAGTATCTAGATAGACTCCCAGATACTTAACCTTCTTAGTCATTGTTAGTTCCGATCCGAAAAGTGTTAAGGGCCGAAATTCCAGATTTTTCCTCTTCCTAGTGAAGACTATTAGATCTGTTTTCGCCGCATTAATGGAGAGCCCTTGTTCCAGACACCACCGCTCAACCACTCTGAGTGCATTCCTCATGATATCTGCTGTGACGTCCATGAATTTGCCTCTGGCCATTATTGCTATGTCGTCGGCATATCCCACTGTGTGAATGCCCGTCGCCTCGAGTCTGTCGAGAAGAGAGTCCACAGTGATATTCCACAGTGTAGGTGAGAGAACACCTCCTTGTGGGCAACCTCTGCTAACCCTTCCTCTGAGTTTTGAGGTTCCCGTCTGAATATTAATCGCCCTCGTATTCAACATATTGTCCACCCATCTTACCACCAGTGGGTTAACCCTACGTTTTTCCAAGGCTTGTTTCAGACTTTCAAAGCATATCTTATCGAAGGCACCTTCAATGTCCATTATAGTGGTCATCGCAATGCCCCCGGTATTTAGCTCTTCCTCCGCAACGCGTACTACTTGGTGTAGCGCTGTTTCTGTAGACATACCTACCCTGTATGCATGCTGTCTACTATTTAAAGGATACATCTTAAGCGCAGTACTCTCCATATAGTCCACCATCACCCTTTCCATTATTTTTAACAGGAAGGATGTTAGGCTGACTGGTCTGAATGACTTTGCCTCGGTGTAGTCCTTTTTTCCCGGTTTTGGAAGGAAGACCACATTTGCTTCCCTCCATGTTATCGGGATATAGCCTATTGCTAGGCATGCAACGTATATATTCCTGAGCCTTGGTGCAATTAGGTCTATACCCCATTGCATTAGACCTGGAAATATACCATCCGGCCCCGCAGTTTTGAAGGGTGAGAATGTTGCTATCGCACCCTTGACCGCTTTTGGTGTCACGATCCGTTCTGCTTCCGTCCTATCCATCCTGTTCGCTCCTTGTTTCCTTGGAGCCCAGGGCTGAGCTGACTTATAGCTTCCTGGAAAGTGTACCTCCATTAGGACCTCATTTGTGTGATCCAGTGTTTCCACCATCTCCCCCGCTCTATTACGAATGAGTCCGATCTTAGAAACTGGATCTCTCGAGACAATCTTTTGTAGTCTACTGACTTCAGATGTACTCCTCATACTCGAGCAAAAGTCCCTCCATGACTCCCTTTTACGTCGTCGCAGAGTAACGTTTAGCTCTTTCTTTTTCGCCTTATATTCATCCCATGCTTCGGGTTCTCCCCTCCTCATGGCGTGATTGAAGGCCTTCCTCGCAGCCTTTTTTAGCTTTTCAAGTTCCCGGCACCACCAAGGCGCAGGATCTTGTTTTTCCACTAAAGTAGGTGTACAAGCCACTCGGTACGCAACTTCAACAGCTGATTGCAGATGCTTCAGCTGTGATTCTACATGCCAAGTATTTTTCGGTATTCCGAATGTCATTACATTCAGTTTTTCCTCCAACACTTCAAGGTATTTTATCCTATCTGTGTTCTTCGGAATTCTGATGTATTTCCGATCTTTTTTCCTTTTAGATCCATAGCGAACATCAAATGAAATGGCTCTGTGATCCGACAATGTAGCCTGATCCATTACCCTCCAATTTGATATTCTTTCAATTATCTGGCTACTGCACAGGGTAACATCGATCACTTCCATTCGTCTCACATCGACGAAGGTTGGCTCTGTTCCCCGGTTTAAGATAGCTAGATCCTTGCATGATACAAATTCGAATAAGGCTTCTCCTCTGTAATTATCGTTGGTGCTGCCCCACACTGTATTATGTGCATTGGCATCACAACCAATTATTAGATCCTCGTTCCTGTTCCTGCATGCATTCACCAAAGACTCTAACTCTCTTGTCGGAGGAGGTTCTGGAGAATCATACGGCAGGTATGCAGATGCTATGACAAAACTTCCCGCACCTGATCCTACTCGTACTGTTGCAAGGTCTGGGGCACACAGATCCGGCAATTTATATGCTTGAACTCCGTGCCTCACCAAGATACAGGACCTAATTCTTCCGCTAGTTTGTGCATAATGCAACTCAGCCATGCTATTTGGGAGTCCTCTAATCTTTCCTCTAAAGATCCAAGGCTCCTGTATCAGGGCTATATCAAACGAATCCTCATCAAAACACTTAGTCATCATTGCCGATGCTGCTTTGCTGTGATGAAGGTTCAATTGAATCACCCTCAGCTTTTTCCTAAACATAAACCAAGCGACTGTTTTCTAAATTTAAATCACTGAATATCGAAATGTCAATCTTACCAAAAGAGCTAACACCCTTTGACCTATTGTAGTAGATTTGCTAGAAGCATTTTCTTGTCAGCTCATTACACATAAATTTACTCAATCAATTTACGACTCATTCCATTTGTGTTGTGTATCCTTACCCTCTGGGCCAAGTCACACATTTGTCCATTTGACATTCTACTCTGTCAGCAGAGCAGCAAGAAGACAGCTTAACAATAGAATAATGCAGCCAACACAAAATGAATTAGAAAATGGGAAAACAAATTCACACACACCCAAGCCACTGCTTAGTTAATGATCGCTCGCTATATCGTCGTTGTCATTGTGGGTGCTCTCTCTCTTGTTGCCGGTTGTCGAGGCCACCCATTCTTGTTGTCCTCTGCGCAGTATGTTGACAAACTGCGACGACCTCATATCCTGTTCGCGTTAAGGTGAACAAGACAATTTTATGTTTCGACGCAGAAAACACAGAAAACAACCTGCCAGTGGGCTCTCCTTGGGATCTTTTTCCTTTTCAATCAACTCAACCCCGTGCAGTGGAACAATAAAGTTCGCGACATTATCAAAAAGGAATTTTCCTCGCTCTTGAAAACGAACAATTTCCTTTCAGCTTTGCTGCTTTTTGTTCACACAGTTTTTTTGCAGGCGACTTTGTTGATGATGACATGTTGTGGAGAGAATTTAATTGAACCTGCGTTGGATAGTTCATCGTGTCGTGTCCTGGTTTTGTTGTGCTCACAATTGAGGAGGGTTTATTGTGTTTCAATTAAGAACATAAACGTGCGGTCGCCATACTTATATGAAACCAGCTATGACTCTATGTAGGGTGGAGCCCATGGCAATCTTCTCCACTCTGAGTCTGTCGCCTTTTCATTCCCCTCAAATGTCTCATTATGAATGAGCACTACCCTTTTCAGTTTCCTGTCGATTTTTCGTTTCATCTGAATTACTGTTCAACGACCTGTCGCTTTTTCATTTCATCGGCCATAGAACGTTTCGTTTTAAAGAACAAAATGATTCCGTGGGATTAATCCAGCTTTAGTCAATATATGTGACTACATTCAAGATGAACGTCGAGACCCCAATTGTATATCCAATCTAGTATATCCAGCTTTAGGCAGAGCTTGAATGTATTTTCGTCCATATCTGACACAATCTTTAGCCCACTTAAGCGAATAATGGGTGATCAGTGCAATATCCTTATCAGTGCGTGTGAGGAACGTTTTATTTGGAAGCGCAAAATTCTATTGACCTTTCTTAAGAGGAAACCTAATAAAGCGACGGTATGGGTGTCGTGTAACCTATAGCTTAAGCCAATATGCGTTAACGCCGATATTCTGTATCTGACCATAATAGTCCAAGGAGCATTTTAAGCAGTTGAGTAAACTTGACTCCACGTTCGTGGGCATATGGTGGTGTTAATATCCACTATATTATTTCTGTAGTTACTGTAATAGTATATTTACTTATTTTTCCATTTTTACTTTTTTTAAATATTAACAATCATTGAAAAAGTTGAAGTTGGGTACAACTATGATTCAGGGAAATACTTTTCTTTCATTCATCATGCCCGTACCGTAGGCCGTAGCCCGTACAAACGACGTCACGAAAGAGAGTCGACGGCCGAAGAGAGTTACAGACATAGGAAATCTAAGAGAGAACTTTAAAAATTTGCGGGGGAATCGGGTAGGAGTGCTGTTGTGTTATTTCAAAACATATGTTTTGTTATCAGTTGTCATTTTTGCACAGAAAATTCAAGGTAGCCTTGATATAATCCTAATTGTATAAATGCGAAAGTAAGGTTATTTTAACGACCGCAAAACCAATTTTTATGAATTTTGCTATAGGGATAGATGGGTCCTCTGAGATTGACATAGGCTACCTTTTGCCGCGAAAACAAAACGTGAAGGGGATTAAGTAGGGAATCCAAGTTTAAATAACGAACCAATTATTTCTCAAGTTAGGGATAATAAAATTTATCATAGGTATCTATATTTGGAAATAAATAAATATATTTGCTGCGTATTTTAACAATGAATTTAAATTTGTAGGGCTAAGTGGCGCAGTTGTTGATATAAATATTTTAATTGAGTTAGGTAATCGAAGTACTAATTCTACGCAGACGAATTCGCGTGTACCAGCTAGTTTGTCTATATAAAACAACTGTGAGGTTGGCAGTAATTTTTAGCATTTCCTTTTGAAGAAGTAAATTTATTCCGTTGTTTGGCCGACGAACCATGACTGGATTGCATGGGAGTAATCCAGCTTAAGACATAGTGAAATTCCGTCTCAAGACCATTGTGTTATTTGTTAAATATTTCAAGCGTTTGACTTATTTTATACGAGCTTAAGCCGACTTAATCTAATGATGTTTTAAGCTATCAATGGTTCGATGATTGGCTTATGATTTTTCTCTTTGGAAGTATTTAAGTTTGGAGACGCAAAATGTATCCCATTTATTAAGAGAAAACCATAAAACGTTTGCTTGGAGTAAGCTAGCTTAAGCCAGTATACATTTTTCTAATCATTTTAAGAATAATTGATTCATTCAGTCATTAAGGCATCCACTTATTTAGATTTTCGTTCATAGTTGCCAACAAACCTCAGGCCCACTTAATGGAATATTGGTTGACCCTTATAAGCCCCTTGGAAGAATTGTTTTTGCTTTTTCTTATGAGAAATTATTGGAAAAGTGGAACTAAGGATTATAGATAGTTGTAAAAGAAAGCATGCAACAGTGCGACTGGTCAGCAATTAGTTTACAAATTTGGGCACTCTGGTGGCAACTCGTAACAAATTTCCTTAGTGTAAGAGATTTATTTTAAATGTTGGATTTGCATCTTTAGCAGATCCCCCTGGCAATATTTTCCGTAAGTCCCAAGGCCTTCATGCTCCATTCATAAGTAATGTAGCTCTGTAAACTTATCCAAGCTCTTTCTAAGGAAAGCAACTCATCAGTGGAGTACATCCAAGTGTGTCTCTTCATTTATTGCCACTCTAAAGAATTACCATACTACTATAAATAAGACTGAAAAATCTGTTTGATCTCGATGCTTTTTTCGAAGTCAATGAACCTGAATAGAGTAAACATGTCGCATTCTTGCTTGCAAATCGCCTCAGCCTTCAACCAGCAATCCTTGACTGAATCTAATCAAAGTCGTCCAATTCTTACCTAGACGCTGATAACTAAAGTATGAATCTATTTGATACGCCTCTTATTTTTTTATGACACACCTTGCAATCAAAAGGCTTTTCAAGGACCCCTATTCGAGTTATTCGAATGGTCCATCAGAAAATGAAATTCATAAATTGATGGGCAACTTTAAAAATTCACAAGAACTCATTTGAGTGTCGTAAAAAAAATATACGGGGATTGAAAGTGCTATTGAAGGGTGTGTAAATTATAGAGTATGCCCTTAAGAGTCCCAAACTCTGGCTGCGTACAGTGGTAGATCTAAGAGAAAACGCGGACAATTTTTAGGTATATTTTGCCTCCTTTAAAAGTTTGGTTTTTGGTTATTTTTTTGACGAAGATTGACTGTGTTCCTTTATTGCATGCACATCTTGTGTTTGTCTGTAAAAAAAGTCGTCTTTGAAGAGAAAAAATATTAAATAAATGCATTATAGGAGCGACGTATCTTACTTGTCGCCTTTTGGACACATATTAGATTCCACAATTTTAACATAAAAATTACCGAACTTTTTTAAATTTAATTGTATAGAACATAAGTCACCAAATTTGGAGACATAAGAAATCAATTTGCGCTTTCTCAAAACGTAGTTTTGAGCTAAAAAAACAAAGGAAAAAACAAAAAATCTTAAATAGCTTGTCATTGCATAAAAGAGGCAGCAGTGGCTGCGATATTTTTTCAGTTCTTTGATTATTTTAGGAGTCTCTTGGTGGGGTTATCATTTTGTGGGTTAAAAATTTAAGCAAGTTGCAAATATTTTATGCGGACAAATAAAAGGAACTCACAGGAGTAGGTATACACTAAATCGCGAGTTTGAAGATCTAGCGGGTTATTTTTAGCTAATGGACTGGATCTTTTAAGAAAATTTTAACGAACCTCGTATTGAGAGCTCTGCACGTCTTGTCGTGCTAGCATTTTCTTCTTTTTTTATTGGTTCATGTGTTTTCCTATTTTTAGACAGTGGGTTGAGTTTCTATGCCAGACAAAAGTAACAACAATGTATGGAGTGGATTGTATTGTCTATTGGGATTGACATTTCAAGTACTTTTGAATGTGCTTTGGGTCGTTTTCTTGATTGTTGCTGTCGCTGCCGCTATCAAGTTCATCACTGAATGGCTTAATTCAAAGCCCGTCAATGTAAACGGAACCGAAATTGTTCTCATAAAATGACCAAAAATATCTAACAGAATCCCTGTTGCAGGTCTGTATATGTAAAAGTATGGCGGCGTTGCTTAGATTTTTTGTTTTACCTTTTGACGCGAGAAACTATTGTGTGGACAGTAACTTCAAGCCGCTTTCTTTAGTGTACTATTTTCTTAATTGGCAACACTTTTTTCAGCAATATCCATTTGACAGCTATCTTCTGATTTTGTCAGCTGATTTGTTCTCATTTGGTTTTTGTCATTACACCATGAGCAGACTTCAAGTAATATCTGCTCGAAAACCAGGTAAAAAAACAGACTTCCCGATTGCGCTTAATTCGACTCAGCACATATACTATAAAAGCAAATGATCCAAATTTTGAGGTATTCCATTAAATTTGGCTTTGACATAACTCAGCAATCAGTTTGAAAAAAACTATTATACAAGGATTGCTAACAACTTCTATGCAAGTGTTTCCTAAAAGATGTCACACTCCCTCTTCTGGCATAGACCAGCAACAATTGCAAGTCAGAACAAGGACTGCTTGAAGTTGCCACCAAAATACTAGAAAACTTGCAAAGTTTTCTTCAAATGCAAATGTCCGCCCTTCTTCGATATGTGAACCACTGTACTGCCACCAAAGAATGGGAAACGACAGAGCCGTCTACCTGTCGTTTTTTCCAATAAAAGAAACCAATTTCATCTTCCTTTCGTCACCGTATCCCCGGACAATTTGCATGAGTAACAGCTACTATATTACTACACATAAATCGCCCGCCTATTCACCAGCAGTGTTCCTCTTCCGAAATATTAAATTCCCTATTCTCACTTTTTCATTCACACAAACCAGCAACAAAATTCGAACAAACTCCACGAGGATCCACACAACATATATGGGGTGTTTGATTGGTTTCGCCGTAAAAAAGAAGCCGCGGTCGGGTGGAGCCGAAAACTTGGTGTGAACTCGATATGATAAGAGGTGGGCGGTTTGGCGGTTTCTGACACATCAGGCATCAAGGACCTGCGTCACACTTCTGTTCAATTTTCCCGACAAGTACCTGAGTTCTTGGATTTTTTTTTACACCCCCATTTTCATTTCGCACGGGAAGACGATGTGTGTGGAATAGTATATGGCAAGCAGAAGCCTGTAGTTTTTCTGGGAATATGCTCGGCTGCACGATGTAAAAAGTTTTGAGCCGTGGGTACTTTTCGGGTAGAAAATTGTACCGAGCCTGTCAAGTGATCCCCCACGAGTTGAGCAAATAACTGAGTGGGGAAGTCAATTTCACTTGCCTGCAGTGGTAATGGGGTCTAAAGAAGGTGAGATTCGGAGAAGGGTGGCTGGTAAGAGGGTTTTACTGATATTTGATTGGCAAAACTCGACTGGGGAATGTTTGTTTGAATTGAAAATTTAAGAAAATATAAATTGGTGTGCCGAGTCGATGAGGCATGAAGTTATCCATGTCTAAATTGAATTTGGGGATATAGTTGTTTATCGCAGTGCGAAGTTTAGGCGGGTAGGGGTGAGTGAACTTGATGTTCGTTGAAGGTGTGAAATTTAGTAAAGTAAATGTGAGGCAAATTTACCGAAATTTGCATGCGATAGAGAGAGGGAAAACTTTTATGTTTAAATCCAGGCCTAAGTGTTGTTTTTTCAGGCTTCGAAACCTTTCACTGGAGCACTTAGAGGAGTTTTACTGGAATTTCGTTGGCCTTTGGAGCGAGAGAATGCACTTTAGTGATGAGGAGCTTGCCTCATGCCAAAGGAAATGATCCGAAGTATCGTCGTCCTCTGCACAAGCGTCATAGATAGTAAGGCTTGTAAGTAAGAGGTCTGTCAGCACACTAATGTCATTTACTAATATGACTCACAGCAGTTTAATGTCGTTTTCCATTGGGCAAAAAGAAGCGTCCGGAAGAGTCCGGAATCGAAAAAATCACTCCTGAAACCGTTCCATTGGCACAAAAAATACTCTTCTGGTGATTCTGAGAAGAGAATTTCGCTTCTCGATTTGAAGTCAGAATCCACTCAAGAAGCACTCACACAGGTGTAATTTATGTATTTTATACAAGTTAGCTGACAGCAGCCGTAGATTATTTTTTGGCATTTCACCAATACTTTTGTGGATTCTTTCAGAAGCTGTTTTGTTGTTCCATTGGATTTCAGAATGAGCTGATCCCCGATTGAAACCCATGGAAAACGACATAAGTTTCACACAAAATCATATGTGACCGTCTTCGAAATATAAAAAAAATCCATTATGAAGAACTCTGAGTGGTACCAGAAAACGGGCCTAAGATGCTTATTAAAAGCGTAAGAACCCCAATATGTTGTATTTGCAAAAATGCCGCTTGTTTCAAAGAGATGTTCGGGAGAATGCACCCCTGGAAAACCGTGCCACACACATGTTTGTAACAAACCCAATAGAAGCGCTGTCGGAGGAAGGAAGTAGACCCAACAAAAGATTAGGTCCCGAGAAAGTATTCTCCGAGCCTTGCTTGGCAATCTAATCGGAGATCCGTGTGACCGAGGATCCATATATGAGTCCAAGTCCAAGAATCTTGCGATCGAGTTCAAAGAGTTCTTACACGATCCGGAGATATTTTGAAAGTATTTCAGGGTTGTGCAGGGCTTAAAGCGCAGCCTGACTGTCGCCATTCCAACAATAAAGAACGCAGCTATTTGGACAGTATAGATCTCCGCTTGAGAAGCAGAAAAATACAGGTAGGCTTATGTATATGTTGTTTATATAAAGATAGCTCTATCCACCGCAAAAGCTGATGCATTCAGAAATAAGCTTCACGTCTTGCCAAATCCACCTTACACTGTCAGAGAACTGAAGTGACATGCTTTGCCCAAAGAAGTTTCAAAGATGGTTACAGTCCCAACTATTCCACTTCATCGGGGTATCTGTATAGTGACGCACTTAAGCACTGGTTGCGAATCAGTCTGTTCCTACATTGACCTGTTGTGCCTACTTTTTATATACTTTCTACTTTTGTTAAGCCGGTACTTGAAGCCCGCAACTCGCTGCTGTGCATGATCAATAGATTTACGCTTGTCATATAGTTCGTTGACAAAAGATCGCGGCATAAAAAATACATCCACCCGTAAGCTGCTCTTCTTATTTTGATCTGGCGTCGGCAAGGGTACTTCTCTTATCTGGAGAGAGAGAGAGAGGTAACGGGCGTAACGACCCCGCGGACCCTAGTCATTTAAACCCAGAAGCGTCTGACCCATATTGGGCGGCTCCCTGGTCAGCGTCTGTTCCCCATGTTAGGAGCGGCTGTGCTTCAAAAAGTTTAAACTTTTCACAAAAGTTAAAATTAATAGCTATGTAAATGCAATGAACAAAACAAAAGATAGTAATACCCCAGGTGGTATGCCAGTTCCACTGGTAAATCCACTCTCTTCGGAGGTCGGTTCCATGGATTCTGGGGGGGACCATTTATTGCTAAGCAGCGACCCGTTTGGGAGAAGTAAAAGGGTAGAGAGAACACCCCCATCTAAAAAAGAAGAAAGTTGTAAAATACTGAAGGCTAAATATCTAGAAGCCTGTGAAGAAAGAGATGGGTATAAGCAACTAAATGAGACACTGCTTAAGGAAATAAATAATCTTAAGCAAGAGTTGCAATTGTTGAAGGAAGAATTCAAAAACCAAAAAAAAGTGAATGTCCAACCTCTCGAGTTCTCGACTGACGAAGAGGAACTTAGAAAAGAGACAGATGGACATCGTCACAAGGGGAATAAAAATAAAAAACGCAAAATGAGTGCATCCCCAAAAGTCTCACCAACAAAAGAAAGCTGCACAGTCACTGTGTATGCTTCAGACAAAGAAAATAAAACACAAAATCCAACCAAGCCCCCACCAATTATAGCGCTGCAAGTAAATAAATATGAAAGCTTGGCCAAAGTATTGGAGGAAAATAAAATTAAAGCTAGCACAGCGCTAATAAACAAAAATGACATCAAAATCAATGTGGTTAAAGAAGAGGGATACAGAAGCCTCACTAAAATACTAAACCAAAAAAAGGTGCAGTGGTATTCTTATGAAAATAAGCAGACCTGACCAATGAAGGTTGTAGTGAAAAGACTGCATTATTCATGCTCAAAGGAAAGCATAAAAAAAGAGCTAAAAGACCGAGGCTTTAAAATCTTGGAAGTTGTAAATATGCCTAAATTTAGAAGCAAAGTACCACTACCAATGTTTACACTCAGTTTTGAGCATTACGAAGATAAGAAAAAAGTATATGAAATTAAAAATATACTTGGGATGCAAGTTGAGATTCATACCCTACGTTAATCGAAACAAGTACCCCAATGCAAAAATTGTCAAAGATATGGGCATACATAGTGTGACCACCTGTACGTAAATGACACGTACAGTACGTAAATTTGGGGTCATGTACCGTGTACCGAAGTGTTAACTCAAAATCACGAAATGTACGTAAATTGAAGCGACAAATTATTGTTGTACGTAAAATGTACACCAACGACAGGAAAAGAACAATGAAAAAGTTCTGTTTGCTTTTCGAAACACAACGATAATTCGATTGTTTTTGGTTGATAAACATTTTTTTTTCCAATATATGGATATATTTTCGAATAAAATAGATAGTTCCCCCCATCACCGCGCTCGATTGACATTTGTGGAGTACTTTTATTGTGTTCGTTCGTATTGCATTCTATTTTGATAAATTAAACGAAATTTTTCTGTTAAAATTTTGAATTTTCAAATGTTGAATGAAATTGCATCAGATCGAAAGTATGAGTTCAAAAAAAACAATCAAGAATAAATTGATTTGAACAGGCCAATACTTTTGGAAAATTGTTCACAATATCGTCTAATAAACTGAATAATTTTTTTTCCAAAATCGCGTTTAAAATTTTGTATTGAATGCGACAATGAAAACTTTTGTGTACGTAAATAAGCTCTTGGAAAGGTGGTCACACTAGGCATACACATAGATACTGCAGCTCAAATCCAAGATGTGTGAAATGTGCAGGAAGTCACCACACTAAGGAATGTAGGAAGAAAGAAAATGAACACCCTAAATGTGTAAACTGCAATGAAAACCATCCTGCTAGCTACAGAGGTTGTTTAGTTGCAAAAGAAATCTAACTTGCAAGGGTCAAAAAGCTAAAGAAACAAAAAAAAAGCTCAAATAAGGAAGAGCAAAAAGTCAAAAAGGACTTACAAAAGAGCCCACAGAAAGAAAAGCCTAAAGACGAAAAGATAATCAAAAAGGTCCCGAAACAAAATACAGCGGGTCCAAAAATGACATATGCTGAGGCAGCATCAATAAATAACCAAGCAGATAAAACGATAAGACGCAAAGTAGAGCCAAACACTGGAATGGAAAACCTCATGAAACAAATCCTAAACAGGATTGGTTCCATGGAAAAATCGAATAAAACGATATTAGATAGAATATCGTTGTTAGAGAGACAGAACAGCAACAAAAAAGCTGTGCCAAAAAGACAAACATGATGAATAGAATAAAAATTCTTGAATGGAATGCTAATGGCATCGAGAGTCGCAAGGACGAGATGAAAGTGGCTCTTGACTTACACCAGATAGATATATGTCTCATTTCAGAGACACACTTTAAATTGATAACTAATTTTAAACTGCAAGGGTATGAATTATATCACTCCCCACATCCTCATAACTGTGCAAAAGGTGGGGCTGCAGTGTTAATAAAGAATACAATAAAACACCATATAGAAACAAAATTCCAATCATGTGCCATCCAAGGAATTTCCATAAGTGTAGAAACGAGTAGTGGGCAAATATCTGTTGCAGCAGTATACTGCTCTCCTAGCTGTATACTAAAGAAAACTGATTTTAAAAGTCTTTTCCGCATATTTCACAATCGATTAATCGCGGGAGGAGATTTTAATGCCAAGAATAAATATTGGGGATCTAGATTAACAAATACTAGAGGCAGAGAATTATATGAAACTATTAAAGAAGTCGGCGGCAAATATCACTGAACGGGGAAACCTACCTACTGGCCTACAGATAGGAATAAGACCCCAGATCTTGTAGACTTCTTTATATCCAAAAATATATCATCAAATAAAATAAGTATAGAAAAAGGCCCTGATCTTCAATCAGATCATTCCTCAATACTTCTTACACTTGGCGATAGAATAATAATAAAAGAACATAGCCCTAAACTAGTTAATAGACTGACTGATTGGAACCACTTTAGGCAGAAGTTGGAAGAATGTATCCAACTATCGTCAGCTATTCAAACAGAAGATCAACTAGAAGAAGCAGTGCAAATATTTACACTGGATATACAAAAAGCTGCATGGGCTGCAACTCCCCAAAGAACAAACAAGATTAAACAAAACTCTTATCCTCATGAAATATGTGAAATTATTACAGAAAAAAGGAAAGCTAGAAAACGCTGGCAACAGACAAGGGCGCCAAGCGACAAAACCACACTGAACAACTTAAATAAATAAATAATTAAAGCTCAGAAAATCTATAAGAGAATTTAATAACGAGTCTTTAAAAACGTATCTTACCAGTCTTACAAATGATGCTAGTAATGACTACTCGCTCTGGAAGGCAACAAAGAAAATGAACAGGCCAATAGCTCGCATTCCGCCAGTAAAAACCAGAGAAGGTAACTGGGCAAAAAGCATAGAAGAAAAAGCAAATATTTTTGCAGAGTACCTTGAGAACGTTTTCAAACCTTATGAAGATAAAGATTATCAAAGAAACGAAGAAACGTGCGAAGAAGACAGACCTATTCGGCCGGTAACAGCTAAAGAACTTGCCAAAGAAATCAAAGAAGGCATAAACATAAAAAAGCCCCAGGGTTCGATTAAATCACAGGGGAAATTTTAAAACAATTTCCTCGAAAAGGTTTAAAAAAACTAGCGCAGATTATAAATGCTGCATTTAAATTAAGATATGTGCCAAGCATGTGGAAGGTCGCGGAGGTAATAATGATACCAAAACCAGGTAAACCACCTAGCGAAGTAACCTCATATCGCCCAATATCGATACTACCAATGTTGTCCAAGCTATTCGAAAAAATGCTGGCAAAACGTCTGCAAAAAATTATTGATGAAAAATCGCTACTTCCAAATCATCAATTTGGGTTTAGAAACAAGCACTCTACAATTGATCAGGTGCATAGAATCACAGATAAAATCGAAAAAGCATTTGAAGAGAAAAATGTGTGCTCTACAGTATTTCTTGATATAGCACAAGCTTTCGATAAAGTCTGGCACAAAGGACTGATACACAAACTACAAAAGCAACTGCCGAAGCAGTATTCAACCATTCTGGAGTCTTATAAAGGGTGATTTTTTAAGAGGTTTAGAACTTTTTTTAAAAAAAAAACACAAAAAATTCGAAAAAATGAATGAAATATTTATTTGAATCGATAGTTTGAACCTTGCAATTTAATGTTTAAAGATAATTTCATGCAAATGTTGACCGCGGCTGCGTCTCAGGTAGCCCATCCGCTGAGTCCAATTTTGGCATACTCTTTCACACATATCGGCCGGTATCTCACGAATGAATGCATGGATGTTGGCTTCCAGTGCGTCAATCGAAGCGGGATTGTCCCTATACACATTAGCCTTGGCATACCCCCACAAAAAATAATCTAATGGTGTCAAATCGCACGATCTAGGCGGCCAATTGACCGGCCCGAAACGTGAAATTAACTGTTCACCAAACTCGCCTCGCAATTGCGCCATTGTTTCGCGTGCTGTGTGGCATGTGGCACCGTCTTGTTGAAACCACATATCATGCAAGTCAAGAACTTCCATTTCGGGCAAAAAAAAGTTTGTTATCATCGCTCGGTAGCGTTCACCATTGACAGTAACGCTGCGATTCGCATCATCTTTGAAGAAATATGGCCCAATAATGCCGCCGGCCCATAAACCGCACCAAACAGTGGCTTTTTCGGGATGCATTGGTAGCTGTTGCAATGCTTCTGGCTGATCTTCACTCCAAATGCGGCAATTTTGCTTATTTACGTACCCATTCAACCAAAAATGAGCCTCATCGCTGAACACAATTTTTCGATAAAAAAGCGGATCCTCGGCCAGCTTTCCAAGAGCCGATTCACCAAAAATTCGGCGTTGTGGTAGGTCGGCTGGCTTTAGTTCTTGCACCAGCTGTATCTTAAAAGGCTTTACGCCCAAATCCTTCCGCAAAATTTTCCACGTAGTGCTGTAACAAAGGCCTAACTGCTGGGAACGGCGCCGAATCGACATTTCGCGGTCTTCTGTCACACTAGCTGATACCGCCGCAATATTTTCTTCACTACGCACAGTACGTAAACGTGTTGGTGGTTTAATGTCCAACAAAGTAAATTTGGTGCGAAATTTGGTCACAATCTTCCGAATAGACTGCTCAGAAGGTCGAGAATGCCGATCATAAAATGGAAGCAGCGCGCGATGAACATTTCGAACCGAGCACGAATTTTGATAGTAAAATTCAATAATTTGCAAGCGTTGTTCATTTGTAAGACGATCCATGGTTAAATTGCAAACCAAACTGAAGCTGTTTGACAGTGACAAAAGGTACTAAACACACGTCAGCTGTCAAAACCAGTGTTGCCAAAACCAAACCAGCTAAAAAATCACCCTTTATATCAGATCGATTCTTCAGAATTAAGCAAGATACAGAATGCTCAACATTAAGAGAGATTAAAGCTGGTGTACCGCAAGGCAGTGTGCTAGGTCCAGTTTTATACCTACTCTTGACTAGCGATTTGCCTGAAAGTGAAGAAACCACCGTAGCTACTTTTGCAGATGACACAGCCGTCCTTGCTGTGGGAGCAAATGTCGAAATAGCAACAAAAAAGCTTCAGACGGCAATAAACAATATTTCAGAATGGACTAAGAAATGGCAGATTAGATTAAATGACCTTAAGTCAGTCCATGTTAATTTTACGTATAAAAACGTACCACACATTCCAATCTACATTAACAACAATGTAGTAGAATTTTCTAACACAGCTAAATTTCTAGGCATGACTCTAGACGCTAAACTGCGTTGGAAAGCGCACGTTAAGGAAAAAAAAGATGAGTTGAACATGCGATACAGTAAAATGTATTGGCTTATTGGGAGATACTCATCCCTGTCCAACTACAATAAGTTATTGCTATACAAGCAAGTTCTAAAACCAGTATGGACCTACGGGCTCCAATTGTGGGCATGCACATGCCAAACAAACTTACAAAAAATTGAGGTTTTCCAAAATAAAGTACTAAGGAACATAGTTAATGCACCTTGGTACATACGCAACGCCGATCTGCATAGAGATCTAAATGTTGAAATGGTTGAAGATGAGGTTAAGAAGGTTGCTCGGAGGCATAGATATCGGCTTCTCAACCACGTAAACACAGAAATAACAGAACTTTTAAATAATGACAATGTAATCAGGAGATTGAGACGGATAAAACCTCTTGATCTGTAAGATTTGGCTAGGGCTAAGAAATTAGGTATTGATTTCAAACAAAACAAATTTAAAAATCCGACAAACGGCGGATTTATCTCTTTAAATTCATGGAATAATTCAATTATTAAATTAAATTGCTGATTAGTCGTACGACTAGGTGCAATCCTATTCGGGATGGCGAATGTCAGTCCCCCGGGAGTTTTTTTAGATGAGTTAAAGTCCATCACTATTGCAGAAGCATCCCTCGCGTATAGCTCTGCAATGTCTTTCGATGATTTTTTACTTCCAGCGAATTCCCAACACAAAAAAAAAATAAAAAATCTGGCGTCGGCGTTCATTGGCCAATAAATTTGTCAAGTCGCGCAGACACTCCTCCTTGGCGAGCATCATGATATAAAAACGCCAGTTGATCAACTCCAAAAAAAAGATTTGTTTTTGAAAGTCACACAAGTTGATCATATGATCATAAGGCCATACGAGCTAGCGATTTGGTTAAACAAGTAAATGAGTTAATCAGTTGTTGATGTATATGAAGCTAGCCATCAATGGAATGAGTTGATCAACTATGTACCCAAGGCTAGCCAGCAATTAAATCAGTTGATCGTTGGCATAGGCATACAAGTTTTTCAACAATTGATTATTGATCAACTGGGTGCACTATAATATTTAAAAAATTAATGAGTTTACCAATCATGTGGACGAGGCTAGCCACTAATGAGTTGATCAATCAGGCAGCGATGTTGTTCAAATATTAAACGAGGTGATAATCACTGTATACAAGGCTAGCAATCAATTGAATAAGTTGATCAATTAGGGGGACGGTGCTTTTCATCAATGGAATGGGTTGAACACATTTCACAGTTGTTTTAAAAGTTCAATGAGTTGATCAGTTATGTGCTCGGGTTGCAAAACGTGAGCACGTTCAATTTAAAGAGGAATTGCATCGCTCAACGTGAGTGTGGGAAGATGTGGCTCGAATTTCTTATTCAATTTGATAGATGTATGGCTACTTGTACGCAGTTGCTTGACTCAGTACCCTACGTAGTGTGCAGCCACCCTTACGGTGTACCATGCAATTTTATTAGCTTTCATATGTCGAGTCGTTTATATTCTTCTTAGAACTGACGAAGGACTGTGGAAAACGGAGTATATTCGAAGGAAAACTCAATTCGCAGAACCCTCTGGCATGGTTAAAATTGCATCCCATCATCAGTCTGACATTATTCTACGACCTACAATAGCAAAAGGCATCGATTACATTAGATATACGAGATGGTATATCAAAACAGCATCCAGATAGCAAGTTCCATGTACATTTCCATACTCAAATGGACGATCTCTGAAAAGTAAAGAATGTGCATCCGGCATCCCCCCCGCTGGCCAGAGGTTATTGTTCAAAATTCAAAAAACATCCTAGATACCACCTGCGGCCAACAAATATGGTCAGTTGACCCGATTCATGTAAGCGACCCCTCATTTGAGCGGATTCCAAGTACTTAACAGAGTCATGCAATTACAGAGATCCTTTGGCATTTCCAAACATAGATAGTTCCATCCCACCACATTGTATCTCTCTAAAGATGTGTCAGTAAAGGAAACGACGCTCTCAAAAGATGAGTGAACATGAAATGTGCAACCAAACCTGTCCTTCAAAAACACCGCCGGAAGCCGCCCGGACATGCCCCAGCAATTTGACGCCACCTCTGCTTCACCTATATACATCGTCCTCAGCGCATTTATACTACGTATGCGGTATGTGGTACCAAAAATGACCGTGCCGCACCTACCATAACCATTAAGTACACCTACCCTCCGGGATCTATGCGGGGGAGCAGGTGATTAATTTATTGCCCGAGGTGTTGCTGCACGCGCACCAACGTGGGCGATATTGAGGTATCCTTTGAATTTACCTTTCTTCGGTTGCTGCCGCTCTCTGCGAGCACTTCTAACCGAAACATAAAACGTTCTCCTCGATGGTGGGTGGGAGGGGCGCGAAGCCGTTTACCATAATTTCTTCTTAGGAACGTCAATGCTGTATATACCTAGACTCCTTGCTGATGCATCACACAATTTTGCGGTTTAATTAGGGCAGAAATGTGGTGCAGTTTTTGCTCATGCTACATTATGTTGCATTCATCATGCAGTCAGATGCGCCTCCCTCACTCTGGCAGCAGTGTGTATTAATTAATTTGTCCTCCTAAGCAGATAAGGATGCATAACATGCAAGAGCGTCTAAAACGGCAGTTTAACACGCGGAAATACTGCACAGGGATGCGAATGAGAGAAATATACCATCTGACGATAATGGAAGAAATATTTACTCATTAAGCCAGAAGCGATGGCTACAAAGCGCCAGCGTTTTCCGGTTTCTCCACGCTGTGTAGGGAGCCAGCTTAATGTTGCAAGGGCTGGATGGCTGAACAGCGTCACAGTGACGCAAATGGCAGAGAGATTTTATTGGAAAGCGATTAAACGAATAGTCGTGGTCGAATACAGTGGCAGGTGGAGCGGAAGACTTGGATTTTATTCGAGTGGAAAATTTAGACAATTGACATTTGACTTGTTATTGACATGTTTTGAAGACGGAAGTTGGCTTAGTGGGGGGTTGTGCGGGGATACAGCGGAAGTAACGAAGTCCACAGAGGACTTGTAGTAGGGATGGGGAAAATTGCATTTTCAAAAAGAACAGAGGAAGTTGTAAATTTATTAAGAACTTTCCTCCTTCCATTTGTTGCTATTGTTGGAGTGATTCCTTCTAAAACGAAAGGGACGTAAATTGGCCGGAAGTTTTAGGCCGGGCATAGTAACACGCCTTGTTGCCGCGTGTGTCTACATCTAAGTCTAGAAATAGCCCTAGCTTGTTGTTGAAGGCTGCTAGTTTCAGCAGACGCTTTAAGAAGAACCGAAGCAACGCAAAATACTTGCTTTATTAAAACCTCCTTCAAGGTGTAACCAAAAAGAAGAGTTCTGAACACTCATTCTTGTTTAGGTCCATCGAAGAACTAAATTGGGCTGACTGTGTTTCGCCCTCCCATACAAGCAACGAAACGGTTACGTATAGAGCTCTAAATGTTTCGTAAAATAGACTGCTTTGGTGTCTACAAAAAAGTTATAAAATATTTTCTTCCGCCAGATAGGACTGGGCAATGTTTGATAGTAAGAAGACTTTATTTATTGTGGAATATTTAGCTCCAAAATCTACCGGAAATTCGCTGAGTGGCCCCTTTTCGTCAACCCATGCGATGTAGGTAGCATTCATCAAAAAGACTCGATTGACTTGTTTAAAGACGACATTCCGCCATAGTAGCTCAATGTCTCCGTTTTTAACAAAGCGATAAGATTATTGAAGTAAGGATGCACAAAGCTCCAAGAAGGGTCTTTTGGCACCTGAACTCAAAAGCTAGAGACGACTTGGTAGAGACCATGCACCAAGTTATTTCCAAGATTTGGGCAGAGTAATTCATGCCTAATGAAAAGAGTCTTAGAATCTTTTGACTCTAAGCATTGCCATCTAAAGAGCTATCAATCGTCTTAATAATAAGCCCGTTAAGTGCCCGACCGACTAAATATTCATACTACAGCAGATCTTGCGGATAGTCCAGGAAAGACCAGATCGATAATCGCCATATTTTAATCAATTTTGGGCTGCATATATAACATAATGTATACAAACTCATGTTTGACATCAATGACAAATGGCATTCACTGCTTCATTAAAGTCGAAAACGTTTCATTTCTCATTGAGAAATTTGGTGTCAAAAACTGAATAAGACAAGGCGATGTGGTGTCATGGAACACCTCCAACATCATTATTGGAAAAATTAAAAGGAACTTCCAAGCTGGGCGCAGAGTTTTTCACAAGTCGGTTCAATCATATTGACAAAAGATGACATTGACAAAACTGACGGAACAAAACGAGCTGTCACTTTCAAATAATGGGACAGAAGTGAAAGAAGAAGGCGCAGTGGCTTAGTGAATGGTGTTCTACTACTAAGAGAGGGGTCCCAGGTTCGATTCCCGAAAAAAAAAAACAAATTCCATCTTAAGTTTTTTTTTAAACTGTGCAACCTCTCGCGAACGTCTAACAAACATCCGGAGTAATACTCTTATGAAAAAACTTCATTCGTTTCGCCTAAGGCTTTATTTCTTGGAACGATTGAAAGGGACTTATAATTTTATGCCGAGTCCGAACCCAATAAAGACGCTATTCGATGTCAGAAATATTTGTTACACGTGAGCGACTGGTGTCCCAGTGAAAGATGTGATTTGTGTTTTTTCCCGTGCAAAAAGAACATTATTTTTTTTTAATTTCATTCAGATTTCAATGTCCCTGGTGAAAGATGCTTTTGCCTCGAAAAGAACTTACCTCCCAAAACACTTTTTTCAGACCGTGATTTGGAATTTAAATTTTATCAAAACCTTCTGTCGTCCAGTATAGTGGGTGAAACAGTCACTGTTCCTCCGAATAAAGTTACAAATTTCCACATCGCTACTCAATTCCGAACCGTGCGAATTTTCGGCGCTGCAACTTTACACGTATTTTGATTGACTGGTGAGTGATGGTACATAGCTTTCGCTGTGGCTTTAACCTGACCATGGAATCAAAACAAAATAAATAAAAAGCTTGCTTTTGAAATGTTTGCACTGATTGTGGTGGCTTACCTGTCAGGCAAATTCTATTGAAATCAGCAGAGAGCATTAATTGAGGTACAGCCGCCAGTGATGTGGAAACATTTTTGGAGCTCTCCTGGCAACCGTAATTGGCTCAGTGTTTAGTATTCTACTGAGCGAGGGATTGCAGGTTCAACCCTTGAAAAACACAAATGCCAACATGACCTTTATTCCCGTTGCTCCTTATTATCTACAAAGTTCCAAGAAAGCATGATAATGTTGCCGTTCGTTCTGCCATGAAACCGTTGATTGGTCTGATCCTGAATCGGCCTACATCTATACCGACTATCAACCTTCTGTACGTGATCACAAGTGACTGACGAAAACGCCTCTCGCCTTTGATGTTTGACTTTTGCCGATTGCCGTGTATGTTCCTTGTTCCTTCCTTAGATGCCCACACTCCATTCTCAATTTAAAAGGAAACATCAAGCGCCCCTTCAACTTCTAGCCTTTAGACCACACATCTTGCTCGTATTTATTATTAGGAAAAAATTGCGAAAATTGCTGCCAACAGCGCAGCATGAAGCCCCGCGTGCGTCACACTGATCAAGTGCTGCCAGCTGAATGTTTGATTTTTGGGGGCTACGAGTCACAGTTGTGTGCTCCCACATCTATCGCTAAATATAAATAGATCCAATCAATATGGTGCTCTTACCTTTCATCGCGCTGCGCAGACGACCGCAAAGCAAAAGTTTTTCTCATCAAAGACGCCCATTCATTTTAACCCTACAATAATTCAATTCAATGGAGAATAAGAGCAGGGAATCTCTGGATGAAGTTCTCCTTCGCTCACCTTCGGAGTGAAACATCATCAAGTTTATGTCTATTCCGTTTATTTATTTAGAACGAGACTTTTTATCTGTCCATTTTTACTGCTCGTTTTCTTTTATTCGTTATTGGCGGTAGTATAGACGCGGATACTCGTAGCTGGGAAGTGAATTATCTATTGGGATAGGTATAGGACGATTTGTTTTGCTTAAGTCCTTTTCTTTGCCGATTGACGGTGGTTTGTTTATCATTCGAAAAGATTTGTGCTTCAGGAAGGAAGGTATTATTGTCGTTTGTGTTGCGAATACGAATCCTTGAATTAACGGCAGCGACTTATCAGTGCGAATAGTGAAAGTTTTTCGCATAACTATGGATGGCGAGTACGAGTGTCCAGCAGGAATTGATGTGGGAAATTTGCTGAATTTATGTAATAAGGTTAGAGATTGGATTGATAGGGTGCGGGTGTACATTTGGGGAGTGAGGATTCTTCAACCCATTGCCAGGTGTACAGCGTTAGTTTTTGTTAGTCGATATTAGATATATAAATATATATATATAAGCATCTATTCTGTCAACGGGTCTGTTTGACTGAAGATCTGTTTCAGAAGAGCACTGTAAAGAATTACACATTATCCCGAGCCCCTTGCTCCGAAGCAGGGGACAATGAGCCTGAAATTGTGCAACTTGGTATATTTGGTGGATGTCTCGACTTTTGGTGTGTGCTTCAAATTATAGAATTAGTTACCAGTTTCCATTTACAGTTTTACCCATCACTATACGAAGAAAGATGATAGGGATACCCAGATTTGAAAACTAGAAAAAGGGAACTTTAACATTTTTTTAGGATTTGACAATTTTAAACGAACTTTAAAACTTTAACGAACATTCAAATGCATTCAGTTACAGTTTGAAATAAATAAAAAAAAAAAAAAAACATTTTCAAATACTTTATTTAATAAATTCATTGAATGGATGTATTCAGTTGAGAACGTTTGTATAACACTTCATATGCATGTATTTACTATGGCTTCGAAAAACTTTTGTCCGCCTTTCGTATTTTGAATTTCCGGGGTCAAAGTAATTTTTAAGACGAAAAAGGTGTACTGTCCCCTCAACGGGGTACGAACGGTAACCCCTTGACACATGCTGCTTAGAAGATCTCTAAACTTTTAACAAAAACAGCTTCTATACCCAGTGCCGGCTCCAGCCAAACTAGCGCAGTGTGCAAGATTTAGAGAAAGCGCCCCCCTTTTTTTTTTTTTCATATTTTCATTGAGGTATTTTTTGTTTTGAGAGTTAATGTGCAAGAAATAATTCAGCACAGGTGTAATGGATGTTGATATTTAGGGCTTATTTGAACAAGCTTTTTGTTTAAAATGCAAATGGCAGTATTTGTTCGCGCAAGATAAAATTAATTTTACTTTCCTAGCAATGCGCCCCCCACAATTTGCCGCCCTGTGCATTTGCACATCTTGCGCCTATGGTTGGTCCGGCCCTGTCTTTACCACAAGGGTGAGCATGTGATATAAATGTCCTCCTCTGTTAAGATTTGATTATTGCTTGAAACTCTAGCCCAAACTTAGTGCCAATTTGAAGAACAACCTTACCAAAGATACACGACCAATGATTAATATTTTCTTTTAACCAAGAAAATCTAAATAAATAAGTATTAGCTCCACAAAAAAAATGTATTCGTCATTTTCACACATAATTAATTTGCATTAAAAAAACTTCATATTGCTTTTTAGAACTTGTGTGTGATAAACATTAGTGGTTCTGTGCCACTCCAACTAAGAATGACACATCCCATGACATCAAATCGAACAATTCAAAATACTAAAGTTGTCAAACGCGCGTGAGAGTAGAGAGTAGGTGAAGCGACATTGTGAATTGGGCAATTTCCCTTAAAAATATTGAGAGAATGGATTCAAACACTCCATCCAATGTTCAATTAAAAAGCAATAAGATAACGCCACTTGGTATGAATTTCTTCACGTTCGTTTTGCTTCTACGTCGCACGAGACACAGTCAAAATAGAAAACTCATGCATGGCGTTGCCTTTAGCTCAAGCTCCGCCATTAGTAAATTGAAATTTAGCATTGCACCTTTAACTCGGACAGTAAAAACTCCCACACGAAACAAAATATAGCCAGGAAAGGCAGAAAAGCGGAACTTCTCGTCGCGTGCAGGTGAGCCTCAAATGTCAATAAAAACTCCAAGATACAGTCTCTCTTCTAATGAGCGCTACAACAAGCACAGAAAAGTCAACGCAGTACAAAGAATATTCATTAAGGCAGCAGAGCACACTGAGTCACTGGGCCTTACTAATTGTCAAGTTTAACCTTTACACAATACATTTTGTAGGCCACAATGGGCAATTTTATATTCGATTTTGCCCTTGTGAGTTTGTAAAATCTTTCTGTGTATACTGAGACTAGGGGACACCACAAATGAAAAGGACAGTAACTACCCAGCACTGTCCTCGCTGTAGGAGGGGACTTCTTCGACGAACTTGCAGATACTGCCAGCATGAGTAGAATAATTTTGCTAAACTGTTGGTCGATTGACCTTTAAGAGTTGCAAAACTTAGCTAGAAGTTTTTTTTTCAAAGCCATATATACTGCTGAACAATTTTAACAACAGTCCGCCTTCCAGCAGCACCGTACACGTGCCAAAGCTTATACTTGCCTAAGGTGTATCTCTAAACAATGGACCAGCCAGCCCGTATCAATATCCACTCTCAACATCCTCCTCATATACTCACTCACAAAGTGTATCCCCATCAAAGCAATCATTGCCGAACGAAGATTAATTATCCTTCCAATTGATATTAATTATCGTTGCAAAACTACCACAATTCGAATTTTCTAAATTACTTGTTGCTGCCTATGTGCTACAAGCTACAAGTGCGCAGCGCGCATAGGTACACAAACAGAGAGGACAATGCACACATTGTGTACACACAACACTCGCATACACCATAGAGTAACGGTAATAGATTGGTTCACCTGTATTGGCATTCCTTTGCACCCATCTCTCCGGCAAACGTGTGTGCTGGTATAGCATAGGTGCTGCATTCATATTTGTTGTTTGGAGTGTGCTCCTCCGGGCGGTTGTTTGGAACAAGCACAGAAAGAAACAAACAAGAGCATAGCATACCCGCTGCAGCAGCAGCAGTGTTTTCAAAGGTCATAGCACGCAATCGATAAACCAACTACCACGAGGATGACATCCTTACACTTGTGCCGTACCTACTACGGGTAGGTGAGTCCGCTTTCCTGATGTCGGGTTGGGTGTAGTTTTAGTTTACCCCTCCTTTCCGAATAAAAACTGTATCGCATCGCTGTGATAGGATCTACTATTGTTATAGCTGCACTCACTGTTGAACCGCACGGAAGGAAGGATGCTATATAGAGTCGGGTGGGCGGGGGCCGACTTGGTGCCACTACACCGTGAATTATCGATGTGAAGGGTGCTTAATTAATGCGGTGTACTGACTTAATTGGATTCAAAGAATTCCTCTTAGCTGTTTTCGTTTCACTTTTTGTACGATGAATGCATGAATGCATGGTAAATAATTTTCATGCACCGAGGTTGACCGGGACCGGTACCGGACAATTTAGTCAATTTAAAAACCCGCTCCGCATATAACGACTATGGAAGTTTAGTTTCGAGCTGCGGGAGCTGTTGGTTTTCTCACTTTTTCTGTGACTTTTTAACCGGAAGTGGCCAACCAGCACGTGACATTCTGAAAGTGGCCGATGCAGTTAATGTCCTGCAAGTTGTTAGGAGTTGTCAGAAATTTATTTTGCTATTCTTGTTTGCTATGTGAACTTGTGGCGTTGTTGGGTGAGATTAATTTGAAACGGAATTTAGGCGAAAGTTTTCTATGCCGAAAGTAACTGTGTATCCGTTAATGTGGCTTCGGTTGTATACTGAGTACCTACGTCCACAAAGAGGATGAGATGAATTGGTATAAAATTGAACTGAAACATGACATTAAGTGAGTTTAAGTTTCAGGACGAGTTTTTTCATTAAAAACGGGCTTCAAAAGAGGAAGCCTGCATATTAAACTCAAGTAAGGAGAAAGAGAAGATTAGCTGGGCATAAGGAAGGCTTTTTAGCGGAGTATGCACAGAAGAAAAAAGAACCGAGCGCGAAGGGGGCTCTAGAGTCAAGAGGGTAATTGCAATATATATGGGAGCAAATGGGAGAGTCCCATCCGACAGTGAAGACCAACTGTCTCATTAATATTGCAAACAACTCGAGACTATCGCAAGACTCCCAACTTATCTTCCAGCCGCTCCACTGATCCAGCTGCTCAGCGTAAACAAGCTAGGTGCAACATCAAATAGTAAAACCATCGGAAGGGTCCTTACTCCAGCAAGAGTGCTAAAAGCGATTTCCCAAACATGCTCCCAATTATATTTTCGAACATACAATACGAGTACAAAACCTACCTTGAAGAAGGTGTCTTGATCTGAAATTGAAATAGAAGACGTATCCCATGCAGTTACCATCCTCTCTGCCAGCTGAAAACTGCAGAGAAGCTTCTTTGGAAGGTGCTGAAACCGCGACTCACAGATGCTGAACGAGCTTCGTCCGAAAGGAAGCTTGACCTCAGAATCTTTCATTGACCAGAGCCTATTGAAGAAGTATTTGAGGTTGTCCAAGGCGACTAACTACGAAACCATTGAGTTAGTGGCAGCTTTAGGCATAACCGATCTGAGTGAATAAGCTCTAAGATAAGTTCAACATACCAAGGTATCTCCTGCGGATATGGTATCAGACCATCTCAAGTACAGCGACCTGAACTGCCACCAAACAGGGGACCTTTGAAAAATTATGTAATTTGGGTTTTCCCGGGAATCGAATCTGGGACTCTTTGCTTGGAAGTCCAACACATTAACCTCTTAGCCACTGCGCCTATCTATCTATCTATCCCATAATGCGTAGGCGGAATCTCAATCGAAGTCAAATTCGTTCCTTCACAGAAAATATTTAAAGGCCAAAGAGGTCATGTGATTGACGCAAGAGAAAAGTGGGCCAAAGTGTGCTGACGTAAGGCACTGTTAGAGCAACCATACATTGGTAATAAAAGGTCGAACGACCATAGGTAAGAGTGAAGTTTCGTCAAAGTCGTACAGCGAAAAAAAAACGACCAAAGACTGAGCTGAATTGTCGCTTTTCGGCGGAAAAGTTACTGTAAATCTTCCTTGAAACCATCTTCTACATTTAGTTAACAGGGTGGCAACCACGTCCAATTGGTTATCCAAAGACTAGTTCAAATATTAGGCGAGGATATACCGATGGCTTCTTTGTCCTGACTCATACATTAATTCGGAAAAAAATACCCTCAACAAATACTATCAATTTTGAAGTTTCCTTAGGTACATTAAATTAAATTAAGGACCTTCCTTGAACCATTCAAATGCGCATCTTTTCCGACCTTCAGCACTGTTAACGTTACTTCATCCCCATGCACATCAAGATACCTGTAGAGCAAGGCAACACAAATAAAAATAGTAAGAATGAATAGTAAGTTGCAATGACGCTAGAGACTGCAGCAGGTGTCCCATTCGTTTAATGGACAGAAGTGGGTGAGAAGTTATAGCGCACGTAACCATACTTATTCTTGAACTTTCATTAGCTCCTCGGTACGCTGGGATTTTTATTTCACAAAATGCCAACAAGAACATCCACCGCCATATACACTGACCAAAGCAACCATCCGACAAAGTGGCTCATGTTAAATTTATTATGTTACGTTCGTGTGTAAATACATCCCACCCAAATGGACTAACTGGCAGCTTTAGTCTGGCGGTATCTCAAATACGGCGAACGTGTTTCGCTGCAATGCGAGGGAGCTCTATATACAAATTTAATGATCAGATACACTTTAACCCAACTACCTTTGGGTGGAAGAGGATAGAGAACATATTCAGCGAACTTACCCCTGGATTTGCGCCTTCCGACATATTTCTGCTTTGAGATCTGATTGCACATTTATCTCGCCCTTCTGACTTTGCTGGGTGAGAAACGAGAGGAAGAGGGAGAGAGAGAGAGCGAGAGAGATAAAGAGACTCCTGCATTACCCACGACCCACATGGTTGCGTCAATCCGGGTAAAATATTCCCTGGATTAGGTACATCGTCACTTTTTTCGTATTATCCTCCTGATGGTGCTGCCGGCTTACTCTGTCCTCTGTATCACTCTGGTGGCTGGTGGGCTATGTGATGAGCGTTTTCCTTTTGCAGCTTGAATGAGGTTTTCATCTAAAGATGGGGTTTATCGCGTCATCTTATGAATCGCTAAGGTCGTGTTGGGTGTAGGTATGTCTCTGTATGCGTTCCTTGCATGGCATGATGATTTGGATTCATGCACCAGTACCTACATTAAATTCAAGCTGCTTTTGAGCGTGTTTGTCGGATACGGGTGTAACTTGTCTTGGAAAACTCCAGCTGTATGGATGGGTTATGTTTTACTGACCTTATGAGCTGCCATGAGAGGAAAGTTGGGGACAATTCCTTCAGCACTAGGCATCAAGATGGGCTAAAGTAAAACTCAACCTCAGTAATATGCGAGAACTGTTAAGAGCTAAAATATTTGGACTCATGTGGTTCATTGAAAAAAAGACTGGATCGCACGTAACTTACTCCATGTAGGTAATGGCAATACGATACGATACGTTGAGCTCTCGAGTCACAGCAAAAACTGATGTGTGCATGTGCGCGCGCAGGCTTTGGCTTGCACTCATGCGGAATTTATCCCGAAGTAAATAATATTCTACTTGACTTTCTTGCTTCGTTTAAAAAAAATGCGCACGACTTAATCTTGCCTTTTATATACTATCATCATTTTTATGCCAAGTTCTTTTAAATTCCAGAGCCAAAGGAAAAGTTCCGACTCCGTCTCGAGGTGGGGAGGAGAGATAGGTATGTAAAATCAATACTTTTGAAAACTTTTGGGATGAAAGAAAAAGCTTAAAATCCATCTGAAGCTCAATAGTTTCTTGGTTCGTCGCTCTGAAGTATTTTTTTTGTTTTTATTTCTGAAGCCTTGTGTATCTGCTGGAGGAATCAGACTCAAAAACTGGTCGCTTGGTCTAGCGGTGAAATGTTTTCTGTAATTGTGGTAGTCTTATCTATTTTTTTGTAAAGCCCATTATTCACTTACACTTAGACATTTAGTATGAGCCATATTAGCGCTCAGAGTCTGATGAATTGGAACAATCAATGAACTCAGAATTGTCGCAGATGTTTGTCTTACTTAAGCCTACTTAAGCGTGCTGTGAACCCTTGACAGTTAGGCAAAACGAATGTTAGACGCGAGGAGTTGAAAAGGCCGACGCACTCTATGTCCGATGTTTACCGATATGTTTGAATGTCCCATCAAAAAGTGACTTTGAATTATAAAAATTTTCAAAATCTTTGTAGAAAGACCGATCGCATTTTTAGATAACAGTCTCGCAAACGATAAAAGATAAAACAAATGCCCATTTTATAGATGCCAAAAACGGAGAACCACCATTCTTTGAAGCTGTTCCAGGCCCGCAGCATTGACGTTATTGCGTGACAGCGTATCTCCCCATAAAACCGCGGAGAATAGCCGCCTAATATTGCAATACAACCCTAATTGCTGGAAGACCGAATAATTGCTTGGAAAAAATCTCCTTTACCCTTTCAAAAAGGTGTCAGCACCACCTTAAATCTTTTTGGGTTTCTCAAATTCATCAGTTGGCCTAATACCGTCGTATCTTCAGCTTAGGAAAAAATCGGTATCAGTGGTTCTTCCTTTATTCCACAGGGTTCGACTTTTGGACCTCTTCTATTTGTGAATAGGCTTTATCTTATTTCTGTGCAACATCTAGCAGTTTGTGAATCAATGATAACTCAAGGACGGCAGATGCCACATTCTGTGTTGAACCGGCGAAAGAATTCACCGTAGCAACTCAATGCCATCAAAGACTATCCTCGCAAGAATTCCTCTCAGAACCTCTGTAATCTGTGTTGCGAAGAACAACTTGAGTCAGTTATTCTTGATAGTCGATTCAGTGCGAGATAAATATACAGCTTCCGGTTGTGGTCCTTACCACTAATAAAACAAATTGTCATCTAACTTACACAATGCTAATCAAGCACAAACCAACAAGAAAGGTATCACTACCGGACGCATCCCCAGAGCGAAATGACCACAAACAACTTCCAAACAATGGCATCTTTCGAATGGTTTACATGAACGTATGTTATGTGTCCTTTTTGTATTTCCTGCCGAAAGAAGACAACGACGACGACGATGATGAACGCTTGTACTTGTAAGGACCTCGTTTTGTTTGCTGCAATAAAATGCATGTGCGGCTTGTCATGCACCAGCGGTTATAGTGGACATCCCAAACAGCAGACAAAAGAAGAACACAACCGGATGGTCTGGCAACAAAGTTTTGCATAATTAAATTTTCCTTCATGCAGGATGTGTGTCTATTTTTGGAATTTTCTGGATATGCAGGATCCTCGATTCTCAGCCTGGTACAGAGTAGGCGTCTTCTTGTTGCAAAAGCGGACTTGACTTAGTGTGCATGTTGACTTGGCACATAAATAATCATAAAGTGCCGGTGAGCTATATTATTTTATAAAGCATACAGCTACAGCGTACTTTAACAAGGAAGCTTGCTGTTATTTCTCTTGCAGCTCGCATGTCCTTTATTTTGTTGTCTTTGCCGTTTTTCATCTCATTTTCTGTTGATATTCATCATGGATGTCGTGATATGTTATCCGACTTCCGTGTATAGAGATGTGTGCTGTCACTGTCGTTAGGATTTTTATATGTAGAGGTGCGCCAGATGAGACGTGAACGAGGACTTTTTTACTTGTGATCCATGACGCGTCACGATGGAGCTGTGGAATTTCTGTTCTTGACACTTGAATCATTGCAGCAGTGCCAAATGAATCAGGTGAAAATGGATTGTCTTGAGATTTATGTCATCATATGCATTCATGAGGAGAACCCTGTGCTGAAGCCTGGGTAGGGGTACCGGTGCTGCGTTATGCTTGTGCAGCAAAATCGATTATAAATGGAGAAATGCTCGTTAATGCGTAGATTTTTATTATTACTAGCTGTAGATGAATACCTAAGGTTGGGTTCAATTTTAGTGATGGGAAATAGAATGCTTGAGAAAGTTGGCTTGTTGCTGAATGTTTGTTTGAAAATAGTATGTTTAGGGAAATCTTTGTTGTAAATACCTTGTCGGATGTTCTTGTGGCTTTTTATTTTAAATCAGATTTTTTTTGTTTTAAATTTTATTGTGCGAATTTCTGAATTTCTGATCATTGTTAAGATTATAGGAAATCATCGCCTTTTGTGGACAAATGGGAGGTTCTTTGTTGCTATATCCACATATGGGACACGTTGCATCTTTTTCCGGTTTTAATAAGATTTTTCGTTTTGATAAAATTCGTGCTTAACTCTTCTACAATCAGCCGAATGTTATTAAACATTCTATTCTAACATTTTGCATTAAAAAATTAACATATGTTCTTTTTCATGTTCAGCTTACTAGGCTTAAGGAGTCCCCAAAAAAATATTTTATAAAACGCCTTAAAAACGATAAAAAAAACTGTAAGACAAATCGGAGAAAAAATTACTTCAACAAAAACCCGAAGAACTAATCAAAAATTACCCAAAAAACGCCTTAAAAGCGATCGAAAATCACTGCGAAAAATGGTTCTAAAAACATTCCCGAAAACGCCCAAGAAAAGTAACAAAACATCATAAACCAAACCACCCGAACCACACTAACCCTTAAAACAATGAAAAAGACTCTCATAAAGCTTTAAAAACACACCCAAAAAAAACTCTAAGAACGCAGTGAAAAAAATACCGTAAATAATTTCCGAAAAAAATCTCCAAAAATCGTAACCAAAACAAGTTCAAAAACAGTACGCAGAACGTCCAAAAATGCCTTTAAACGTTGTTTTTGAAGAACAACCACAACCCAGGAAATTCTTCAAAATACTCAGAAAACAGTTTTTAACATACATATCCCACAAAAGCAACGAAACACGATTCAGAAAATCCTTTGAGGTTTATTTGACATGTTTTTGACGCTCTTTTTACATGTTTCTGGACTATATTTTATGTGTTTTCCGACGCGTTCTTTGTCGCTGTCTCTACGCATTTTAGGTAACATGTTTTTTTTACTCAATTCTGAACAGAATTTGGATAATTTTTGATGCGTTTTTCACAAGTTTTTGGTGAATTTTCCGAAATAGTTTTCGACGCATTTTTTGCGCGGATTTTACCGAGATTTATTGGTGAGTTCTTTGAAAGCTCTTGACGAGTTTGTTGGCGTTTCTTAAATGTTTTTTTTTTCACCATTCTGGATAGCTCTTTTTGACGCATTCGTACATGTTTATGGGCTCGATTTATGAGTTGAGCCGAAACCCAATTAAAATGCTCTTGGGTACCTCTATTAAAATGCGTCACTCCGCATGAGACACATAAATGGACGAACATTTTTTAGAATATTTACTAAGTACTGAATGACAGTACCCTGAAATTCATTAGATTGCAACTGTCTGCAGCAAAAGTTTCCTAATAGAGTCCCATACATGCACAAGTACGACACCGCACTGCTTGCATCACCTATTTCCATTAAAGTGTGCATTCACCCTAATATTTCGACGCTGCAGTCATAAGCCAAACTAAAAACAAAGCAAATAAAAATAAAACAAAATTCCATAAATACATTTTTTACAACAAAGAACAAAAAATCTCCGGCCCGTGTGAATCGCTGCTATGCCTGCCTCTCTGTCATTTTATGAGAGATATTTTTAGTATCCCACCGGTTCGAGGTAAATTAACCGAATTAACAGTTAAACACATAAAATCGAAGCAAGCTGATTTGTTATGGTCATAACAATAATACGTTTACGCAAAGGTAATGCAAGAATTTAGATAAATTGCGCATCCTCTTTTTTATTTTCCACGAAAGGCAATTTAAATATTTTTAGCACCAACCAACAAATAAAAAATAACAGTTTACGGGGTATTCCAGCATTTTTCATTTTGTATAATTGACCTTTTCTTTTATTCGCATTTTAAGAGAATGCTGAAGTAATTATTTGGGAAATTCTCTAGAGCAAGTGCGCGAGAATGGAAATCCATTTGCATTAAAATGGAAGCTCAGCAATGAAGAGGATATCCTGGAGAGAATTTTAAAAGCATTCTCCACCGGGAATATTCACAGACCTGGGTATGTGGGTGAATGAGCCAGTACACGAATGTTGCAGGTGTAAAAAATTGTAACCCTTTTAGTGTCGTTTCACATACATATATAGGGGAGAGGCCAACGACATGTAGGACATAAAGATCACTCAAATGTCGTTGAAAGGTCAGGTCAGGCAAAGGCCGGAACTTTTAAACGCGTTTTATTGGCAATTTTATTAAATCGACGGAGTGCAATTAGGGAGCTTCATTAGCTTTGGAAGGTAACTGCGACCTATATTTTCACTCGCCTTCAGTAATAATATTTGTACATTGGTATAGGGTATGGGGTGTGAACACCTTTAATTTAATTTTAACGCAACATCCTTATGATGGGAATATGAATAGAAGTTTGAATCGTTGCGAATTAGGGCCGGGGAAAAATGTTAAAATCTAAGATCGCTGTAAGTTCTGCAAGTACCTCTATAGAAGCCAGGAATGAGAACTAAGACGAAAGGCAGGCGTGATTGACGAGCGAAGAAGGGATCCTGGAGATGACGGGCATTGCCGAGGTTAATTCTGAAGCTTAATAAAAGCTTGTACACCATGCGTGCGACACCTAAATTTCATGAGTTACCAACTCGATTGAAGGTGGAAAACTGATAGACTCGTGGGTAGAAGAGATGCCTACACACAGAAGGAGGCGTCTGCGCACTTTAAGAACACGAAAAACGTACTAACCGATTACATAAGCACAAAATGTGAGGTCAAGAGGAGCATAGACACGAGTGAAAGGCAGAATAAAGCTCTTCGAATTGAAGTCATCTATAACCCTTGGAACATGTGCAGCTAACTTCTAAGTCACCCAGTTCATAACCGGGCATGGGTATACATTAACCGGGTACCCCCAAAATTGGAAAAATTATGAAGACTGCAAATACTGGCGATCCTTTGGGTCTGGAAGCTAACCACACAATTTGCGAACCAACCAAGAAAACGCCATAAATGAGTTGATTTCGGGTAGCGAAACTTGGACGAAATTTTGTTATTTTCTTTGAGGCTATTAGTCTGACCAAAACAAAAAAAAAAAAAGAGCGGAAGACACAAGTAAACCCTCCTAAGGCTGCCGAAAGAAAGCCTCTACAGTAAATAGAACATTTTTAGACATACGCCTGATGAGTTAAAAAATCGTCGTCCCACTCACATATACCAGTAATTAAAAAAGCTTCTCAACGTAACTCCCTTTAAGGTGACTTTTATTTAAACACAAAAAATGGTCTGTTTTAATGCTAATTTTAAGTAAAGTCGAGCCTCTTTTTATTTTTTGCTTTTCCAAGAACTAAAACAGCTATTTTTCTCCGATAACAACCCACAAGAACTGTGTTTATAAACAATCGCCCAGATGCCAAAACAATCGTGGATAACATACTTACAGCTACACAACACATCGATTGCACTATGGAAATTATATGACAATCGAAAGATGTCTGTTCTGGAGCTATTGTTCAATCAAATTGCATGAGGTACCCACTGGAGTAGGGTATATACGGTTTGTATAATGAGATGCCGCAGGACACAACCATATATGGAAATAAATTATGCCAACAGATGTCTTTGCGGCGAGCGTTGGCATAACCACGATTTTTCTCAGATGCACAGCCACTGTGTGTGTGCCTGATGCATAAGAGTAAGGAAACTTTGAATCTCCGTAAAAATGGGTAAAGGTTAGGATTGATAACGTAATGCGCTCATAAGGTGCTCGGTAATACAGGAATAAATGACAACGACTCGTTCTTGCTGTGACAGGTCTTTCCGCTTCGTTAGTTTTATTTCTTTATTTCATTTCGCATTGAGATCTGGCTCTGGATACTGTTGGGTAAGGTATAGTAATTTTTGTGTTGAATCTGTGCAGTCCTAAAAGGTCCTAAAAATGTGCTGGAATATTTATAAAACAAATGTGGATGCATAGGACCTTTGAAAAGGTTTTGTAGCTTGTCAGAAGTGGAAGATTGTAAGCCAAAATAGAGTTTAAAACGGAAGTCTTCTTTGTCAAGAAAGAGAATTAGATCACAAGCGGAAACGAAAATGAAAACGAGAACGAGACATAAAACTAAATCGAGAATGTAAACAAAAAATAACACGGGAATGAGAATAAGATCGAGATGTCTAACGAAAACGAAAATAAAAGTGAAAACAAGAACTAGATCTAGAACGAGAATAAAAACAAAAATGAGAACGAAAACGAAATTAAAACGAGAACAACAATGTTACCGAGAAGAAGAACGGAAACATAAAAGGAAAATTATAGCAAAAAACACCAACTTGATTGTCGAACTTTTAAACGTTTTTCTGTCAAAACCTCCATTCACGGAGTTGAAATTTCTTCTATTTGTGGTTATGTTGGGGAGTTTTTTTTTGTTTTTTTCTCTTTTTGATGGCGTATATGTTAATCCTGTCCTAGTGTCCAATGCAGGCGCATAGGATGGGATTTTCCAAGATTAAAAAGTTAAATCTTGCTTCGAAAGCGAAATTCTTTTTCGTTTCGGGAAAAACGATAATAAAAATAAAAGCGAAAGCTTTTTTCAGCCAATGTTAAATATATTAAACAATATAAATCCGGTTTGGGCTAATTATTCTTAAGGTGTCGACAGGAAGAGGTTGCTCGGCTGTTTGCCTTTACTGGTTAACTAAAAAACTAAACGAATGCAAAAAGCAATATTTTAGTGACGCTGTCAAAAACGAAAATTATTCGAGCTATCAAAATGACCTTAAAATTGATCACTTTTCAAATAGAAAGGCAACAAAAAATTGGTTACACGACTTGATTCATTTTATCAAATGCGAAAGTGCGTTTCCTTTCCTTTCGTTTTTCACAGAATCCCAACGCAGATTTTGACACATTCATACAACTTCCACCCATCATAACATCATAATATAACTTAAAGTTTATATAATGATATGTAACCCACACGCATATCGATAGGGTAATCTTCCCGAACGCCTTCACAATATATTCTCCTGTCACTTAAAACTGTCCCAGGCTGTTCTACTCTCTAGCTTTACTTTGAACTATAACTATTTCCAGTCGCACTGAGCCTGTCACTTGCATGTTTCAAGGAAATCCCTACAAGCGACAGAGTTATTTTTATGTTAAAAAAAAACCCCTAGCAAACTATTTGTTTTTCAATGTGTGTTTTATTATACGGAAAACCGTTTCGTGTTAACGTCCAGTTAATGTCTCCCCATCAAGCAGTCATAATTGTTTGCTTGTTGACTGACCTATTATCCAAATTAGATTTTCTCCCAGCAATATATGAGAGAAAAGAAAACTAAACTATTATCCACGGCAGTGCAAACATAAGTGGGAGTTGGTTAAATTCTTTTCATACGGTTCAGAGATATTAATTCATTGAACATAAATCACTCCTGACAAACGAGCCTGTATTCTGTTGATATAACCATTTCCGACGACCTGGTGCGCCTTGTTCTCACTGTGTCTCCTTGGTACCTATGCTATGGTGCTTCAACCCCGAAACGCATGGCACATAAATCTACGCGAACACTAATTAATTTGGTGTGTGTGGTGTCCTTTGGCAAATCCAAACAAGAATAACATTAATTGACCGCCAAAACAAAAAAAAAAAAAAAAGCAAGTTAAACCGAAATTTTCATTCTCGGAGGGCAGAGAGGACACACATTCGTATGTCAATGTCTCTTTGCTTGTTAGAATGTGTCTCTTGACTTGAATCGTGATCCGTAACTGGTGTAGGTGAGGTCAATTAGTCGAGTGGTATAGTCTTGCTTGTTTGCTACACAAAACATGAAGTTCGAGTAGGTTGCAGCTTGTAAAAGGTGTGGTGTTGTTCTTTAAGCAAACATGCATTTTGACATTTGCAATGGCAAGACTGTAGATTTTGATAAGAGGTGGAACTCTGAATAGCTTTATCGGAAACCAAAATAAGTTTTCAGTTGTCAAGCAAAACAAAAAATGCAGAATAGCCTATACGGAACGTTGTTTAGCTAATAAATAGCGAGGGGTTTCAGTTTCAACCCCCAAATTAAGTTTTTTTTTCACTGAGTCGTTGACGCTGAGATCATTGAGTTAACACTCGGGAGCAGCAACATTACCAAACTTGCAAGCAGACGTACACCTTAAGACGTTGTGATTTTAAGTCCGCAGTGCCTCATAGTATTTCATTAAGCCCTTTAAAGGTTGAACTGTAAAAGAGTGCGGATGAGGTCGTATAAGCGAAATACCCGGTTTTGATTCAAGATAAAGCTATAGCGTAACAAAACTCTAGAAGGTTCAAGAAATGGCATGCATACGAGCATACACCACACCGTCAGAAGCTTTCACATCTCTTTTGTATAGTTCACCTCTTGACCTTCACTATACAAACATCACAACAAATATAGCGCGGACAGACCGACAGAGAGTCGCTGTGGTGGTCTCTAAGACCCAGCAGTCATATTACCCACTTGTGAAAAGCTTTTGGATCCCGAAAAAAACCCAAATTCCAACTTATGGTTTCTTTCCTCTGCGCCACCTCTCGCGAACGTCTGACAAATATCCGAGAGTATAACTGTCATGAAGGAGCTTCTCAATTAGCCGTTTGGACCCGGCATAAAATTGTAGATCCCTTCCATTCGTCCCAAAAAGGAGAAACTCACACAAACGAATGGTTGTGAGAAGCTAGGCCTAGGGTCCCTACAGACCTGTTGCGCTGTAGAAAACTAGATATAGCAAGTCGAATGGCTTCTCAGGGACAATATTTTATTGATCTGTACGGCATTTCGAAAAAGGACTGTGTAGTATGTGCGGGTGAAGTTTCTGATTCTTGTAAGATATAGGCTTCCGGATACCGCCAGTGACTTCCATTAAAGTAATGACTTGCCATCCGCGAGGCTTGTCGTTTAAGGTCTATAGGACTGCATTCCCTAGTCTAGATTTTGCTTACTCTGCGACCAGCAATCTTTTCTAAGCTTCCGATTTATATAGGCAAAGCAGGGAAAGTGAACAAAATTTAGCAAAATTGGAACGACCATATTCCGCAAGCCATTCTCAAGTCGGCTAAGCTCGGTAAGTGGGTTGTCGATACATCACCTGTACCCACCACACTTACATCAACATAGATCTCTTGTGATTCGTATGAATTATGACTTCCACTCGATGAAAACTTGTAAAACCTACGAAACAAATCCAAGCAGACGACTTAAGACCTCTCGGGAAGTTTTTTCTTTGAAAATGCATTTTCCGAGGATTCTATTTCTGATTTAGCAGAGCGCTGGGTAAAGAAGATTCTCATTTTCTTGGCACGGCAGTTCAACGTAGCCTGTTCCACAAATGAGTGTAATTATTTGTCCCAAGTAACTCATGACGCCTTACAAATAGAACGTCCTCCACGAAGTCCTGCCACTTCAACTGAATGCACTCTGATCTCAAGATAGAGCTTCCTTCCCTGCACGTGGGTTTCGACAACAACAAAACTGCAATTTGCAAGCATTGGGCCCTACTTATAATCATTTTTAACCCTCACACTAAATATTTTGTTGGTCATAATAGTTATTTCTATATGAAAAATTTCGCCATTTCGTAAAATCTGGCCTGGTCACTAAGTATGTTTATTAGTACCGCGCATTGACTGTAAAAAGGACACTCACCTTCCGCAGATGCACACCCGAATCCGAATTCCATTTTTAAAGGCAACACCACTCACTTTAAGTCGTGCTCACCGAATACCAAACCTAAAGAGCCACAAAATGAAACAGCCTCTTAAATGTGACGCACTCGGAGGACATCTTTTTGGTTATGACTAGTTTTGCCGTTCCTTTGGACCTTCAAGAAAGCTGCCATCAAATGTGCGTTCCTAATGCCATAAGGCAAGCATTATGAAAAGACCCACTTCTGATTGTGGTCGTTCTCAGATGGAGACCATTACCGCCACTCTGGCTGTCAACTTTGACCTTTCTCATTGGATCCAGGGACAAAAACGAGGCACTTACTCCCAGTTTATGACATGATCACAAATGAAACCTTTATAGTGTCTATTTATCTATCATAGTATCAGTTGCCAGATCCGACTCAGAATTTATGTGGCCAAGGCTAGTGCTTCATTATCCTTACATAAAAGCTGAGACATCGCGCCGTTTTATGTACGCTTACCATTCATAAACATATCCATCATCAGCGTGCGGTTATTGTAGGTATAACAGCTGAATGATGAATTATTGTGTTTGACGCAGTAGCACAAGTCGAAAGTGGTTGTGCGCCACGAAACACACAGGACAAAGGGTTGTGGCTTTGCATTGTGGAACTTAATGCCATCCGCCGGAAGACGGCTGATGAATGGGAATTCCGCCGAAATTCAAAGTCTTATGCTAATGAGAGAGCGCGCGTGGGATGAAATTACAATATTCTCTCACTTCGGAGTCCTGCTGTTTTTTTTTTTTTTTTTGTTTGACAAACAATAAAAAGTTGTTAACCGCCACGTGAATACAATATACGCTGCTGTATTTGCTAATAAACTCGTCCGTAGTTATATTTGGTGATCAATAGACACACTGCGGTTGAATGGAGCTGATTTTAACAGAATAATCCTTGACAAGGAAGATTGCCTTATATTGCCAAAGCGGTGGTAATAATGGGTGACTTTTTTTTGTTCTGTGTTGGAAAGCGCGTGATGAAAATTAGAAAAGTTAATGCCTATTATTCAGGGGAAAACATAAAAGGATATCTGAAATAAATGATAGGTTCATGGTAAAGCGAGGTCGCGCTGTGTATATAAATGAGGAACAAGGTTGTTTAATGGAGCTTGTCCTTACAAAAGCTTGAAAACAACGAGGCCTGTGATAACGGGCGGAGGTCTTCACATAAGGAGGTGATGGCTTGGTAGGGTGGATGCATCAAAGCAGTGATGGCTGGACCATCCCCAAACGCCATGTGTTGGTTTTTGTTGTTGTTGTTGTTGTTGTTGTTGTTGTTGTTGTTGTTGTTGTTGCTGCTGCTGCTGTTGTTCTTCTTCTTCTTCTTGTTAAGAAAAAGTGGTGGACAACAAGCACTGCAAGTTGCGACTACTGAGTAGTCGGTATGGTGGCTGTAGATGCCAGTATGGTGGCATTGTCTTGGGCTGTATAAAGTTGTTGTTGGTATTGTCAGAATTTTTTTTTTTTACATTTCTTGTACAGGATAAGTGGTACCACTCGGTACGGTGGCTGTAGATGCAGTTATCGCCATGTTGGACTGTCCAGAACATAAATGCGGTATGCAGGTGTTATTGCTTTTGCGGTTCCGTTGTTGTTGTTATTGTTGTAAGCAGGCATTGGGAAACAATAACGCCGAATGCTACTACTATTTATGGCGGTTGTGGATGACATTTTTATATGCCTTATACTGACGTCGGTAGTTCTTATCGTGTTAGTTTCTACGGTGCTGTTGTTGTTGTGGATATGCAGTAGGCAACAACAAAACTTGTTGTTATCAAGGGCTGTGGTGGCTCTGGATGGCAGCGTGATTTACCCAGTACCAGTATACTGACATCGGTACTTGTTGGCGAGTTGGGCTGTCTGGAACATGGTTGCTGTTGTTGTTATTGTCGTTTTTCTTCTTTTTTCTTTTTCAGTAGAATATATGGCGGATAATACCACCACCAGTGAGTAGATATGGATGGCAAAATGGATTGCCTAGAGTGCTGAAAGCATTTATGTTGTTGTTATTGTTCTTACGGTTGTTGTTGTTATTATTGTTGACGACATTACTAGTTGACGACGATTCGTCAGTCATCGCCACAAGAACTGTATGGCAATAGCCAGAATTCGGGACACCGCCAAAATGGATTCAGCTTGTATCGCGTGATAACTCGACGTTGAGAAATAAGCACTGCAATGTCCAATTTGTAAAGTTTTTTTTATCGCATTTTGAGCAAATGGAGGCTTAGTGTATTTTTAGTTTATTTGTTACATATAACAGTTTTTTACAATAAAATATAAATCATAATCTTTCAGGCGTACAACCGGTAACAGTTTGGTAGGTAGTTGAGGAGACGTAACCTCCAAACCTATAAACTGTACCATGATGGAAATATCGTCGAAGCAGCCAAAAGACATAGACTAAGGCTTCGCCCACTTCGACCAAATGACCTATAAGAATCTAACTAGGAGGATCTATGAATCACACCCCTGAAGGTTTGAGCCTACGAAAAATAAATGAATCTACATATCAAAGACCATGCCATCACAAATGTCGATAGCATCGTCCCTGGGTTCGTTGAAGTCTTCTCTCGGGAATAGATATGTCCTTGCAAACTTGAAAAAAAAACTGACAGCAACAAATGTTTCTTTCTGTGAGTAGCATCTTCAGCAACAACATTTCTGCGGCGCGATGATTTATTATTTACTACTCGCACATTAGCTGATTTACTTTTCCATCGGTGTCAATCTTCGTTTCCCATTCCCACTTGGAGTCAAATTTATTAGTCTACATACGTCGTTTAGCATATTGCAATTGAGCCAACATCGCGTACAAGTACGAAGAACAATATATTCATGAGTTAAACAACAACAACTCTTGGTAAATAATTTTGACAGCAAACAACCAACATTCAAAACTCAATTTGACCTTAGAACGCAGAGAGACAAGCAAAAAGCCATTCACCACACGAGAGAAAACAATTCAAAAGCGACAAAAAAAACCAACGCCGCGCCGCTAATAAAAAGAAACAGCATCATCAGCATAATGGAAAAGAAGAACAAAAACAATAATTATATTTAAAACACAGACAACCGCTACGTCGCTTTTGGCAACAAATAAATAAATAACACGCATCCTCCTCGCCCCCTACTGAACTGCACAAAAATAAAAACTTCCAACTCTAACAACAGAACTTAATTAACAAACACGTATTCAGATTCGTTTTCTAAAAATGTTCGCACGCTCCTGGGGCAGAAAAAGAGTTTCGAAACCACCGTGAGGCTGGACAAAGATTCAGTTAACCCATGGAGACTGAGTGGGTGGTTGAAAAATAATTTTGAAAATATCTACATGAGTGGTAAATTTATTACTGAACTTTTATTTTATTCGAAAATGCTGCTGCGTGTATTTGTGGGCAGTGTATGCCACCAGCTCCACCAGCAGTCTCTCGTGTTGGGGTTAACTTCAATATCTGGCACACGGCTATATTTTTAGACCGTGCCTTCCGAGCTCGCTGTTTCTGTGCTTGTTTTCCTCTGATTTTTCTTTCGATTTATTACTTTTTATTTTGACAATTATCACCCTGTGGAGACTAGGGAAGGGATGGGCTGGGTATACGCCCAGATATTTAGTAAATATTTGAATTTTTGGGACGACTACGCGAACTGGTGAAACGAACTTGTTGGTAAATGTCGCCGCACGGGGAAGTCTAAAATGCTTTGCAGTATATAGCTTATCATAAATAACTAATTATCTTTGGGAGATTAACTGTTTCGATGGCATTTTTGTTGAGCGGATTCTTGAGAAATTCTGCCGGCGGAGGTGAACAACAACATATGCCCGATGGGTGGAGGATACGATGTAGTATTTCCAACAGCAACAACCTTGGAAATTTGGAAATTTTAAAGAATAAATTATTTAGTTTCATCCGATTAAAGGAGCCACTTCCTGAAATATCCCACAAGTATCTCGCCTACTTAAGTTAAGTTTGTTAAATGTTTTTTAAGTTGAGACGAGTTCGATGGACTTCTGAAAGACTTCGCTGGGCAGTGTTCCTAGAAAAAACATTTTTCCAGACGCATACCTTCAATTCCCCCGTTTTGTAACTCTCTCTACCATTGATTGTGCGCAATCCAGGCTTATGAATGTCGGCAAATTTATCTCTACCTTTTCGCAAGCAAACTTCTGATGACAATCCTTTTCTCATCATTTCTCGTTCTCCCTTGGGCTGGAGTGAAGTGTCTACCGAACGGTGGCGAGAATCTGAAAAACTGAGGGCATAGTAAAACGAGCTTAGCTGTGGAATATGAATGAAAATACTGGACAGACATTTAACCATGACTGGCATAATGCGGATCCCTGCGCAGACTGAGGACCCTTTCCCTCGCTACTTGTGGGAATAAAAATATGAACGCACGAACAAAAATACAAGCACCAATAAAACAATGTAACCCAGTATAACAACGCGAAAATAAATCTGGACTCAGAAGGTGCCAGAGCTCAACTTTGTGGACTGCGGGTTGGCAACGCCACCGACGATGAGATCCTTGTTATATCACAGGTAATGAACGGCATGCAAGTTGACTTTGAATAGCCGCAGAAAGAAAGAAGAGCTAGAGTACCGAAAAGAAGAAATCTATAAGTGGCTCTCCTTGACTTATCGGCCGAAGATGAAAGCAAAGGAAAAAATCCTCATGGAAAAGCATCGAAAATCCGCAGCCAGCTGCGAATGGAAGAGCGAATCTGGATGAAGAAGGTCGTGAGCAACCCAGGGCCACATGCTGCCAGCTCACGTCAGTCAAACACGGAGCCACTAGAACCAATTCAGTTTCACTCTGTGTCAGCAACTTACTGCCGACAGTTAGCAGATTACTAAGGGTGGGATCTCCCCCACGAACCTGCAGATAGCCATTATCGAACGTTCCGACATAGCTGTGGAGAGGACAGTTCGACGTCAAATCTTTTCCTCCAAAGGGAAAAACCTTCCTCTCAAAGCGTCAGTGCACAATATGCTCTTTGATGGCATCAATCTTAGCACTGTTTTCTTTGCCCACGACCTTCTATGTTTTTTTCAGCGGTTATTCTAGGAGACAAGACCTTTCCCAATGCCGACATGCTGTGCCGTCATTCGAATAAGTTGACTGACAGGCCTCAAGGACTGCCAAAAACTGAATCTCACACTTCGCAGCTTGTAATTCTTGTGCACAAAATAAAAATGTTCTGGCCTAAACCCCACAGCCTAAACCCACAGGACTCACATTGTAAGCAAAATATATGAATAAACGGAAAATCCATTTATAAGGCAAGGTAGCCGACCAAACGATTCTATCAACGCCACGCCATGTAATTTGATAAATGTGATAGAGTTCTTGGAATGCGTGGTCGATGGCTAAACAGTTTACCCGGCCATTGCGGACACGAGAATATTATGACCACACTCAAAGAGGGTATTTATAGAAATTGCAAACGACTTGACAGCAAGGATTAAAGCTAAATTTCTGCCATACCTGTATAAATTTTTGGAGGTGGAAGTATGATGATGATGAATGGACGAAGCCGAAGCATGTACGTCATGTATTGTTGGTCGAGCAGTGGGTTTGGCTTGAAGAGCACGTGGTGGCAAATCCATTTGATGAAGTCGAATGGGTTTGTTCGCGGTTTTTGGGCAGATTTTTCAGCGTTAGTTTTATATCATAGTTTTATATCGTAGTTAGCGGAGCTGACTTACGTGGGATCCTAGCTCAGCATCTCTGTGATTTGTTTTAATTACTTAATTACTTATTGATCGGTAGGGTTCTTAGAGCACATGCGCTTTAATGAGATCTGATCAGGCGTGGCCCGTGGTTCGCTATGTAGTACACGACTGTATGCGCCACAATATAGACTGTTGTTGCTATTGAATCATAAGTTAATCTTCGAACTTCGACTGTAAACCTCCTTCTAAAGGAAGGTACTTGTCTAACTTTGCGATTCGTCATTTGTTGAGTAACGTGCTATTTATAAAACCGGCCGCTAGTGAGGTCAAAACCGCACACTTCTGTTTGAAATATACTTTCTACTTATACACAGTCTCTGTTATCGAAAAGAGTTATTTCAGTGCCCGCCGAGTTACGACTTACGATTTGCCATGCCATCTTCGTGGTGAAGGCATCACTACACATCCATAGCCTAGTTATCCGCGACCATGACAACTGAGTTCAGTGTAGTTTGTGTTGTAAGACACTATACAGTAAAGATAAGTTCCAGGGTGGCAGAAAGTCATCCAAACCTTAGGTCCCGGAGCCTCTGTGTTCTGTGACAAACCGTGCACATTAGTTGTAACTGTAAGTCAAATGCAACCGAATAGGAATCACCACCGATGAATGAATTCTTCCTATTTCCTGCAGCAACTTTAAATACAGAAAGATAAAAATATCAATTTCCATAGACAAGTCTTTCTGGCACGCATTTACTTGGCTCCCGTGAGTGGCAATCACACTTGCCTAATCATAATTTGTCCTTCAAAAGGCGAGTGTGAATTATATGGGTGAGAAGAAATTATCTCTCGGAAAGCTTACTATATGTCCGCGATGTTGATGGCTAGTGATGCATCACGCTGAAGATGAAGGAGTGAGGAAAAAAGTTCGTTAGAGCGGTAAGGCTTTTGGTTCATCGCTAGTTTTGTCGGACTTCAGAAGGTTTCCAGTCATATAGACGTCCTTTGGATTATGCTAGAGCCGGTTTCAATTATATGGCTGTAGAAAGTGCGTATTAAATTCCCCCAAGGGTTCGAGTAGAACTCCCAATTTGGTACAGTCCTATGCGCTATACATTTCACAAGTAGTCGCCCTTGTACTTTTCTTCAAATTTATGCACTGTATTGTATTTTCAAAATCTGTTTAAGCTTGTTAAAATTGTTTTCTCAGTATTTGAAGTGCTATATTAGAAGCCCCTGGGCTTATGCGTCAATCTAATAAAACTGGTAACTGGTCAATAACAAATGCAAGAGTCCCTTGGTAGATGGCATTTTGCAATTGACAATGCAGTGGTTTCTGAACTGGCTAAAAAAAACTGTGTCTTCTTTATCTATTGCAACTCAATATTCATTGGTTTGGCCCTTTGGTTAATTTTAAGATTTTCTGTGAAACCCTTTTTTAAACTGAAACAGATCACCATAATATCGAATCCCGTTTCACTTCATTGATATTCCTTTCTGTTTGTAGTCAATAAACCTTTTTAGTTTCGACTTTCAATTTTAGTAATTCAAAATAGATATATTTTCAATACAAATTTTGCAATAGTGAGCTTCTGTTACTTTAAAGTCGAGACTAAAATTTGTTATTAGTAATTGAGTTATGGTTTCCATCGCTAGGAATCGAACCTGCACCGATCGGGTCACAAGCAATGACTCAAACCACTACACTAATGCTACCACCTTCTGCAAAGCCCTTAAAATAGTCGTCATTCGTTCTTGATTACAATAAAACTCCATAGACTAGAGCTTAGTTTATAAAAAAGAACCAACTAAAGCTTAGTTCATAATTGGTGCTTGTAGTAGAAAAATATAGCAGGTACACAACCCATTCCCATTAGGCAAGAAAGCTGAGCCTTAGGTTCAATGTGGACCTTTTGCATCACGAAATAAATTTGTATAAAGTTGGCGAAACGCATTTTAAAGTAGGTATCACTTCAATGTTCATTTTTGCTTTCTAAACCGGGTCTTGAACTGAACTACGTCAAATACGAAGCAAGCCAGTTCCAATCATTATTAAATAAGGAGACCCTAGCGTCGCTCCTCAATAGCTCGGTCGTTGCAGACGATTGCATGATCTCTTAAATTTATTTCTGAGTGCTGTTCGATAATTATCCCATCAGAGGTCTATCCAAGGACGTTCCATTTCAAAATTCGTGTCAGCCCCATTTAAAACGCCCCAAATTTCATTAAGAAAATATATACCCTCAACCTGATTCTAAAAATATTATTTCGTCGATGCGGTGGCGTATACGTGACAATAAGTCGATCAGAAAAATGTTCACAACAAAAATAAACACTGTAATAACTGCGTCACATAAATCAAATAAGCTTCCCCTTTTCTATTGATCTTAAACTGAATTTGTAATTCTCAATAATGCACGCCAATAAACGCCGCACCGAACATATATATTCCGCCTCAACCGATGACTGAATTAAAAATAAATACGCGACGCAATCGAAAACGATATCTTTTGGCACTCGTCTATTTTTAGAAAAACCATCTGCCGACATTACATCAAATTCCCTTCACTTGCATGCAATTAGCAGTATCTCGTCCTGGAAATGCAAAATTAGGCTTAACCCGGTCAATGGGAATTCAGCTGCTGTCATCCGCCTGCTTGCTCACGAATGCAGCTAAAAGTATCTTTCGGCGAAATTTATAACTTAAAATAAATCTTCAGAGCAAGACAGCCAGCCGTGGCGATCGGGTGAGTGCGAGCAGGCCAAGTATAGAGCGCTTCCTCGGTGGGCTCGCTTTTTCCACATCAATGGCAGACTAAAGAATCGAGCGCCGCCGGACAGTTGGAATGACACTCGAATTGTGTGGTATTGAGATTTCCAGTTGAAGTGTGACCGTCGTGTGGTGATTTTTAAAAGACCGTGTGCGTTTTTTTTTTTGTGTTTTATTTGTTCTTCCTTGTTCATTGCTTCGCCCAAAAGGAGTTGTTCAGCGCGATACCCTTTTAGTGACATTGTGCTTATACAGAAATATTGGGTGCGGTGGCGTTTTGTGTTGAGTGACTAGGAATTTTGAAATAAAAAGTGGTCCGTCTTCAGCCACGCCATGCAGGCAGTTACGGTAAGTGAGCAACGCGGCAGTATATTTTATCCATTTTGGGTGGTCACAGACTAGCGCAGGGGAACACTTTGCCTAATTAGCAGAACTCGCCGAATGGCAAGCAGCCAAATGGGTCGTTGAACGACAAATTGGCTGACAGTCGCCGCTGCTCTGTAAATGTAATACAGGCGATAAGGAAAGAGAATTTTCCTCTGTGATCAAGCATCAAGTTTACACAATAGTTTGGATCCCAGAGGAACTTGCTTCTGACATTCATCGAATCGCACAGTTGCGGTGGCAACTTTCTTCTTGTCGACGTTTTTTCTGTTGAGCTATTTTTATCGCTCATAATCATATTTTAAAATGTTTAAGATATGTGTTATAAGAACGAGATATCTTGTGTTATGTAAGGCTTGTTTATTTGTTCGACTGATGATGATGGGTTGTGGGTGAGAAAGGAGGCTAATGTTGGGAAATTTTGAAAATTTTACTCAATCTCTATTAAGAGCCGGGAGATGTTTACGGTTTGATTATTATAAATAGCGAAATATATTTTGAGGCACTTAAGAGATTCGCTTTGGGGGCTTTGATTTCTCACATCCATTAGCCGATCAAATGAATGCGGGGTTGAGCTGATTCGCTTTGGAGATATCGCTATTAAATGTAGCATAAGGCCTTGGGTTGTCTGCTTGGACTTTGAGTGCTGAGATTGTGTAGAGAGGTTGACTTAGATGCACGGTGAAATGGGGAAGATTAATCCCACTGAAAGCACTAGTTTTGTTCCCCATTTTTTTTTTTTCGATAAAATAATGTACCCTGTAAGAAAAGACTTGGATTTTAGAGATCTATGTGGTTCTTAGATGACTTCCTTGTTCGAAGAAACATCGATTGGCAAAGCTGATTCATCGCTTGATCCCTGTGCCGTCGGTATCATTTGCGAGATGATAGTTGAACCCTGTGGTAGGTAGATTGCGCTACATATCTTCACTGCTGGTACCACAAACTCATGATATCAGAGCTTTCTATATTATATTTGCCAGTGTCGTATGCAGTAAATTGTAAGGTGAAGCTTCAAAATGCTTATATGCAAGACCCAACGTCGAGTACTTGAGAGTTAAATATCTGCTAATATTCAGGCTTTGTCTGAGTCCCCTAAGTTAATAGTCCTTTCTCGTTAACAGCGTACTTCATTTCTTAGCTCACTGACAGCTATACCTACTAAAAAGTTGCCGTATTCTCCCGCTAGAGTCAATATCATCAGCAGTCACAAGCTGTTTTGAAAAATGTAAAACTTGTTTTGTAAAATTGCTTCAAAATGAGGTTGAATTAATCAGACCTTGTGCTCCACCTCCTTCGACATCAGAAAGACTGTTGTCGACTTTGACTAAGCAGCGAGATTTGAGACAACTCTTTCATCGAACAGTCCAACAGGGGATGCGTCTTGACGTATGATATCTTTTAGATGACTTGTCATTTTCATTCATTTTCAAATGTCCTGTCTATCCATTATCAGGGTCGCGAGTAATACTTAGTCTCGCTATAGGCTTAAATCATCAGTGACAGTTCCCATCCGCGAAGACGACAGATGCCAGACATATGATCCAAACATCTTATTAAGGGTTACATGAAAAACACCTGCCTGATGGCATAGATATCATAGCACGCTAAGCAACCCATCTATACAGCCTTAAATCAATGAAATAGTGCCCCGCATCGACCTCGAAATTCTGGAGTTTTGAAAAAAAACTCCGTCAAGTATAATTCGCTCAAAGATACCCGCAAATCGAACTTAGGTTATAGCCGCCAAGTTTAAGGCGTTTACCCAGTATGTCCGACAAGACCTTATACGCGACGATTAAAGTGACTTTTCTCATTGTAGCTTTATGGCTCTTCTTGTGGTTCGCACAGATACTGAAACGCCATTCGTTATGCATACTTCTATCCTACCACATTTCGGAGATTAGCTGGAGCATGCTTCTTAGAAAATCGTCTCAAATTCTTTGAAAAGCTCAACGCTCATCTTGTTCCACATAAGTTGTCCTACAGAAGACTCTTGACTATCTTTATAGTCAACCGGAGTATTATTTTCAAATCCTCCGCACCTTTCTTTTGTTTCGGATAAATCGGAAAGCTGCCCACAAGCTTTATGAGTAAAAAATTTCGTTCTTGAACGATTGTGCACTTTTCACTAAAACATTGGTTTCACTGTCGTATCCTGTTAAAATCTACGGTGTACTTCTGGTTCTAATGTTATCTTGCCAGTACTCCCACTGTCAAGACTGAGACCCTGTCGGTAAAATTTTCAGCAATCATCCGCAATGGTACAACTCAGTTCGGCACTTAACCGCCTTACAGTATCCGCCCGAAGTTGGGACATGGCACATATCTGCGTGCGTACTTTTTCTACTATTATGTTGTGGTCCGAGTGTTCGTTAACCGCTCGAAGCTTTCAAATCTCTTCGACAATCAAGGCATAATGACAGAGGTTGTGATTGACAGTTTGATGATCTGAACTCCGTGGCTCAGTGGTTAAAGTGCTAGAGTACTGAACAAAGTTTCTCATCTCCTTACAGCTTTTTTTCCACTAAACCGCTTCTCACAACATTCTGACAATCATCGGAGAGTATTGCTGTCCTGAAATAGCTCCTATTTAGCCATTCGGGTATAGCATAAAATTGTAAGTCCCTTACACATTTTCCAAAAATAAAAAAACTCACACCAATCAAAGGCTTAAATGAACTAAGTCTTGAGTCCTACATTATCATTAGCAGAAGTCCCAATGTCGATATTGGACTATGCCGTTTCGAATGGTAAGAGGTTTTTTTTTCGAATTGGCAACACTTTTTCCAGCGACAGTCAATTTGACAGCTGCTTACCATGAGTATATAGACTTACCATACAAAGCCCGAGCTTCTCGAACATGTAGTCGAAAATGTGCTCTTTATTTGACCCAACTTCTGCCAAACCACTTTGACTCCTGTCAAAAAAATAATTGAAAAAGTATGCGGCAAGCAATTGTGGCCTTTTCTTTAGATAATCGTTTCTTTTTTGTTTCACAACAACCTCTATCTTTGATTATCCTACCACAGATACGAATTCCACGACCGCTCCAGGTATCATTGTAGTAAGGTCCGACATGTCTGCTCCAAATTGAAGAATTCAGACATAAAACTATCTATTTGTTTAAGTACCACTCTTACCAGTCTCTTATTACCGCCCTGATCGTTAATTGGCGCTTTTCTCTTCTCTCTTTAAATATAACACGTCGATCGGGCTCTGAACCGAGTATGTTCAAAACGATCAAGTTTATTCATAAAACACATTTGAGCGCTAGCTGTCATTTGACTGAAAAAACGCACCATGTGAACAGCTACACTTCTTAAAATCCACTTTCTTTGTCTGAACCAGCAATCGCATTCCTGATCATGAGACACATATGTAACTGTCAAAAGGTTGCACTTATGTTTTTGTTCAGATTGCTCACTTATAATATGTATTTAGTTTCGAATCCCCTTTATAACCATGTAAGATTTTATTTATATAAGAGCTTCATGTCGAGTAGATTACTAAATTGAGTCAGTCGTCTAGAAAACTACCCACTAAGCCCATTCGTCCCAACTGTGTCTTTTCTTAGTTAATTTATAAATACGCTCTCAGAGACAGTGAAAAAAGAAAAACTAACAATGCGCTAGGCGCTAAGAGCTGCTGCTATAAGAACTCGTTCATCAAGTTTAAGCACTGCATTCATTTTTTGATACCTAAGCTGGTGACAACCGAATAACTTGATACAATTTAACGAATATGTGAAGCAAATGATATATTTCCGTCACAGTGGGTGTTTTTCTTTTATTAAATGACCGTCATAAAGATTTTGGAAAACTGTTCTGTGCAGTAATTGTTTTTTGAAGTGAAACCTTCTTTAGGCGCGTTGCCTTTTTCAATAATATAATGCCTAATATATTTTTTTTTGGTTAAGTGCAACAATTAAACACAAATATAAAAAAATTAACAAAAATAATTTTTATTTATACAACAAACCGGAAGTGGAAGCTGGAATTATTTTTAAGGAATGAAAGATAAAGTATTCGGAAAATGGACAGAGTGTGAAGGTGGAAGAATGTGTTTCCGTTTAAGACCGAGGTAACATATATTTTTTTTTGGGCAAAGACATTTTAAGAATGTTTAAAAAATTAAAAAGTCAGTAGACATGTTGAATCAAAAAAAAAAAAAACAAGCCTTAAAGCCTTAGCTAATGAAATAATACCAAAAGGGCATTAAAAAACCTTAGTTGGCATGGCTGCCTCTGTATATAAGTAAAAAAAAGCGAAAGTAAATAAAAAAGACAGATAATTGACTCATGTAAATGTTAAAATAAATTTACTGCATGCATACACCTGACAGTTTGTTTGGTTTTTTTTCTGCCATTAGGCTTTTTGTTTGCTGCTACACATACATTCACAGACAGGCAATTTAAAAAAGAGTTTTATTTTCAAAATTTGCGGGGGAAATCGGGTAGGGAGCTGACGGTTTCATAAGTTTCATTAGTATTCATTTCACCAATTATTTAAACTTCATATATCATGTTTGCATTGAAAATAATATGCATTATTTTTCATGTACAATAGCGCATTCAAAGAAAATGAAAATTATAAAATAAGTTTTGTACTAGTAGTTTATAATAATGAATAAAAAAACACTTAATTTAAAAGTATTTCCTGCACAATAAAATATTTCCTGACGATTCAAAAAATACACACGTAATTGTTCAAGTTTTCAGTTCTGTCGGCACTCTCGGAGTGCACTTTTTTTTTTTTTTTTGGTTATACCTTTAAAAAGTTTATATTTTTAAGTGTATCTGTATAGCTCCAATAATACGAATAAGAAAAAAACGTCACACCGCGAAGTTATTTATTACAAGTGTAAATATGCTCTCCCTTTTGATCAAGTCGAGTTCAACAAGAGGATATAATACCAGGCAGGCTCAATGCGCCATCAAGTGCCATAGAAATGAGAAACACGTCGTAGGAGTACAAAAATGAATCTGTTTTATTTTTCCTAAACGTACTACTTATATACTAGTTGACCCACCTTAGCATTCCCAAATCTATTTCGACACCTGACCCTGACTCCTTCAGGCAATATTTGGCATTTGGGACGTGATAAGTGAATGAATGAGACTTGTGTGTCACACAGTGTTCTGTTTACATAACATCATAACATGAACTCAAGTGAGTCAATGCAATATTATGCAATGTGCAATGCATGTAGTCATTCGTTCACTCGTTATTTGTTATAGTTATTGTACTTTGATATTCTGTGTACACTACACCCTCATCCTTAAGCGGAAAATTATATTAAAAATAATTTTGCAAGAAAATGTGTCAGGCGGTCAATTTGGAAATGCTTTACGTAGGGTTTTCTTTAGTTTCTAGTTACATTGTCTTGTTTATATAAAAAAAAATTTTTGTGTATGGTGGTTACATTATATTATTTGTTGTAGGTTATAATTACATTCTTATTATTTGTTTTCTTTATTGATCTATTTTGTATTTCTTAAGGCTATTGTTATGATACTTTTTGTGTTGACCATTTATATCTATTGTTGTATTTACATCGTCAGTTTTAACTACTTTATATGGTCCATGATATGGATTTTGTAACTTTTTCCTACTTTCTAGTCTTACAAAAACTAGGTCTCCTATGTTAAAGTTTGAACAATTCGTATATTTATCGTATTCTAGTTTTCTTTTATGTTTAACATTTTCAATAATTTTATGTGTCTTATCTATAGCATGCTTAAGTCTTACTTTTATTTCGTTAACATAATTTTCTAGATTATAGTTTTGTGTATTATCTTTAATTACATCATTTGGAAGGTATGCATGTTTTCCAAATATTAGCTCGTATGGTGAGTAATTGGTGTCAACGTGTGGTGTGGTATTGTATGCAAATGCATAGTATGGAATCCAAATGTCCCATTCGCTATCTTCGGTAAAATTGAAAAGGAATTCGTTGAGGACTCTATGATTTCTTTCAAAAGAGCCTATGCTCTGATGGTGATAAGGAGCCGAGTAGATGGGTTTGATTTTTAGCATCTCGCATATGTTTTTCATTAGTTCGTTTTTGAATTCGGTTCCATTATCGGATTTAAGGATTTTAAAACATCCATATTTCAAAATAAATTGTTCTACTAAAGTTTTGGCAATTGTCTTGGCGTCTTTAATTTCGATGGGATGTGCTACGATGTATTTTGTAAGCTCGCACTGCATTGTGAGTATATACCTGAAACCGTTTGACATGCGGAGGGGTCCTACTGTGTCAATTTGTATCGTTTCGAAACTAGTGTTTGGCGTATCCGTTATTATCATCTTTTCTTTAATGTGTCTCGTTCATGCGTTCACGTGTTTTTTTACCATTTGTCTCATATTTTTCCAGATGTATTTCTGTTTGAGTTTTGTTACTGTTTTTCGTATTCCTAGATGTCCTCCATGTGGTGTATTGTGGTATTCGTTTATGAGATTATGTTTTTCTTCCTTTTTTGTAATTTTCTTAGGGGGTTTGTATATAATTATATTCATTGGCGAGTATCTTTCACTTGGTTGTAACCTATTATAAATTTCTTTTAATCTTTCTTTTTCTATGTATTCAAATATTTTGTCTTCGTCACTTAGCGCTACTTCTTTTTCCGGAATCTTTCTTAAGTTTGATACAAGCTTCTCCAGGGTCGAAACGTGTTTCGCTGGATTATCGCTGCATCTTATGTTAACGTTATCTTCATTGATTTCAATAGTAGGACTCCTACTTTTTATTTTCTTCATATTAATATTCATATTTTCTTTTCTATCTCTCGCTATTTCAAATTTCAATTTCTTCAAATTTCTGACGTCAGATATGGACGTACAATCCCACATGTGAAGGTGATCAATCTTCTGTTGAGATGTGTAGTTCTCCTTGTTATTAATATTATTATTATTGGCAAACTTTTGTGCCATACCCCTTGTAATTGCCATGATCTGCTCCTTGGGGTCAGTATCGCTGCGGCTAATGTTATTCTCATTATTATTTTCTACCATCATGGATTTCAAGATGTCGCTATCGATCTTGATTCTTGATAATGCATCGGCATTTGTGTTCATTTGCCTTGTTTGTAAACTATTTCAAAATCATAGTCTGATAAGTCTAGTCGGATTCTTGTTATCTTAGAAGATGGGTTTTTGTGTGCGAATAGAGATACTAGCGGTCTATGGTCGGTTATGACCATGAATTTTCTTCCATATAGGTAGGGTTTAAAGAAATTGATTCCCCAGTCGATTGCTAGTAACTCTTTTTCTATTATAGGTTTGTTTATGTCGTGTTTTTGGAGTGACTTGCTAGCGTATGATATTGGTAAGTCGTGACCTATTTCGCCTTGCGAAAGTACTGCACCTAGTGCAAAATCTGATGCGTCTGTTGTCAGTATGAATGGTTTGTCAAAATTTGGATATTGCAAGATTGGTAGGTTTATTAACTTCTGTTTTAACTCGGTGAATGCTGTCTCGCATTCGTTTGACCAAATAAAATGTTGGTTCTTCTTGAGGAGTGAGTTAAGGCTTTTTACAATTTCAGCAAAATTAGGAATAAATCTTCTATAGTAATTGCAGAATGCAACGAATCTTCTGACTTCATAAGCGTTTTTAGGTGTTGGGTAGTTTTCTATGGTTCTGTATTTGGCAGGGTCTGTCTTTATGCCATTGCTTGTTATTAGGTGTCCTAAGTATACGACTTCTGATTTGAGGAAATGACACTTACTGGCATTAAGTTTGAAATTATACCTATTGTCTTAGTCTCTCAAATACATTAATTAGATTTCTATTGTGGTGTTTTAGACTGCATCCGAAAATTATGATATCATCCACATATAGAAAAGCGTCGGATTCTAATCCGCTTAGAGCTATTGTAAGCATTCGCTGGAAACTATTGGAAGCTATTTTCAATCCGAAAGGTAGTCTTTTGAAGTGGTAATGTCCGTCTTGTGTGGAAAATGCCGTTAGTGGTCTTGATTTTTGTTCAAGTGGTATTTGATGAAATGAGCTAGTCATGTCAAGAGTAGAGAAATACCTCGCTCTACCTAATTTGTCGAGTACATCTTCGATTCTTGTCAGTGGAAATTTATCATTAACTATTTTGTCGTTCAGTTTTCGAAAATCTACTACCAAACGGCATTTTTTTGCGTTTTCTTCATTCTTCTTTGGTACTAGTAGTAGTGGTGTATTATAAATGCTAACCGAATGTTCTATTATGTCATTTTCTAATAAATTTCTAACTTGTTCTCTTATTTCGTACTTTTGTGTTTGTGGGAGCCTATAATTTTTTATGTATAATGGATTGTTATCAGTTGTACTAAGTTTTTGTGAATAAAAGTTATTTGTTGTTAGCGGTTCATTTTCAAGGTGAAAAATGTCTTGATAGTGTCTGAATAATTGTGTAAGTAATTTTTCTGTCTCCGAGTCGGTCTGGTCTATTTTAAGTTCCTTTAATAGTTTTTGTGCTCTCCGTTCATCATATGTCGTTTCGTTTATCTTCATAATGCTATAGTTTTCTAGTGTCTCTAGTTTTGGTTTAATATTTTCTATGGTTACTTCGAAATCATTTGTGTTTAATAATTTTATATGACATCTATCCTTGGCTGGTGCTATGGAGTTGGCTATAAATACTCCTTTTTCGACTTCATCATTCAAAATGATGCTTTCTTTAAGTAATTTTAGGTCAATAGGGAATATACCTTCTGTTCTAGGTGGTATTGTAATTTTTCTTTGGATTTTTGCTAACATTGGTAGGACTATTTCATTTTCGTTTACTATTGTTGTGAGTGTATAAGTTTCATAATCTATTTTACACATGTACCGTGAAAAAAAGTCTCTACCTAGAATGCCGTCTGTTGAAATTGGGAAATATTTGTCTAATATGTGAAACTTGTCGGTTATTGTGGTATCGTTTAATCTAAGTTCTAAATTTACTATCCCTAGTGAGTGGATCTCTTCTTGTGTTATTCCTGTTAGTCTGCATTTTTCGTTTGTGTCTATATCTATGTTTTCTTCTTTGCATATGGATATGTCTGCGCCTGTGTCTATGAGATATGTCAGATTTCTCTTGAGTGTGGCTACCTGTATCTCTATATGGTTTATGGGGTTGTTGGAGATGTTTAGTACTATTGATTCTGGTATCCCGGAGAGTTGTTCATGGAGTTCTCCGGACCATTTACGTTTCCCTGGTTGTCGATAATGTTAATTCTTCCATTGTTAGTATGCCTGTTAAAATTGTTTCTTGACTGTTCATTGTTTTGTCTTACTTGAGGGTTGTTTCTGTAGTTGTTGTTGTAGTTATAGTTATGGTTGTATCGTTGATTTGGTGTGTTATGAGATTGATGATTATTGTAAACTCTTTGGTTGTTGTTTGAGTACCTCTGATTTGGTTGGTAATTGTTCGCATATCTTGGGTTATTGTTGTTGGGTCTATTCGTATAGCCTCTATTGTTGTTGTTTTGGTTGTAGTTTCCTCTTTTCAAATGCATTATTTGATTGTTGCCATTGTTTAAATCTCTCTCTAGTTCAATTGCTAGATTAATGGCTTCGGTTAGTGTCTTTGGTTGCGCGGCGAATATGGTTGGTTTTAAATATTCGTTTAGACCATTTTTAAATATTGTTAGCGCATATGTTTCATTGATTTTTGCAATCACCGCTTTTTCTGCATTTGACGCATTATTTGGAAGTTCTTCATTTTTCAGTTTGTTGAGGTCTGCTATTAGTGACAAAATCTTGTCCTTGTATGCAATTACTGCAATTACTGACAGATTTCTTTGAGTCAAATGCGATAGTTGTGTGCTGCAGTTGTTCTGTTAGTGTATTTTTCTTTCAGACTGGTATGTAAAGTGCTGAAATTTGGAAATTGTGTTGCAAATCCCAACGCAGTTTTGACGCTTGGGCTTAGCTTTACATGAAATACGAAGTCTAAGAGTTGTTGTTTTTCCGTATCTTTTAATGTGTTATAGATTATTTCTATTATTTTTAGGAAAGAATCTAGTTCCCTATATGATCCCGTGAAGATTGGAATGATCTTCATCGAACTTTCAATGCTAAAATCAGCCATCTTTCTCCTGTATCAATTTATCTATTATTTTGTATTTTTCTAGGAATTCCTCTATATGTTTGATATATTTTTATTTTTACTTAAACATTATTTATATTATTACATAGCCATTGATAGTTTTTATATATTTCATACGTTTTATTTTTACTTAAACATTATTTATACTACTCCTAGCTATTTTAGTTTTTACATAGTTTTTATAATATACATTTATTTTATAAAGAATGAAAATTATTATTATTACTACTATTGTTGTCGTTGCTGCAACCGATGTTGTCGATACTGCTTCGTCTTTAGTGTTAATGACAACGTCTTCTTTGACATTGTTATTTCCCATACTTGTATCTTCTTATTGTTGGTTCGATTTGGTCGATTTCGTTGTATATCTGTATATGATATATATATGATCCTAGGTTCGAGTGGCAGGATCGCCATGTAAATATGCTCTCCCTTTTGATCAAGTCGAGTTCAACAAGAGGATATAATACCAGGCAGGCTCAATGCGCCATCAAGTGCCATAGAAATGAGAAACACGTTGTACGAGTACAAAAATGAATCTGTTTTATTTTTCCTAAACGTACTACTTATATACTAGTTGACCCACCTTAGCATTCCCAAATCTATTTCGACACCTGACCCTGACTCCTTCAGGCAATATTTGGCATTTGGGACGTGATAAGTGAATGAATGAGACTTCCCGAATAGCACACTTGGGTTTTAATATGGTACATACAACTCTAATATAACTATCAAGTTATTTCCTAGGTATTGCAGTAACATTGTCACATCCCACATTGTAACCAAATTAGCCGCATTTCCCCTTATATTTTGCAACAACTTTGTAGTATTTGTGTTTTACTGAGGTTATTTTTTGTTAAATGATAGTTCTTATTACGTTGTTTCAACGAAAACATGTTGCTTATGCAAATCAGTTTAAATAACATGTTGGATATAAAATAAGTACGAGAAATGTTTCTGTAAACATTCCAGAAGTTTTAAATAAGTTATTATTGGAATGCTTTTTGAGTCTACATGTATAGACAAACAAATTATGAAGTATAAAAGGAAAGGTAAATATATTTGATCTGAAAGGTACTAGTATCTAAAACAGTTCAAGTTTGCTGCGATTTCAGACCAAAATCCTTAAACGAATACTACTTTTGTCATGAACATTAATGTTTTGGGTCCGGAAAATTCACGCGCCTCCAAAAAAGGGTTAAATAGAAGAAAAGTTTGAAAATCAGAAAATATTAAAATGTGTATTTAAGCTTCGAAATCCCAAAAGACTTGTAGAAACAAATTTTAATATACCATATTCATCAGTTTCTATACAAATGAATTGTAGAAGCTATGTAATATATTGGAAAAATTTAAATGTATTTTTCACATCTTAAGACCTATGGTTAAACAGGTATATAAAATGGTGAACAATATGGCGGTTGTTGCATGAAACATCATTAAAACATGAACCATAATATTATAACTAAAATTAGAAGTATCCAAAATGAGGATTTACTAAACGTATCTGTAACTTATTACCAACCTTTTTAGAACTCTAACTTACGAACTCTTATAAAACTATTTTCAAACATCCCCCCCTTTTTGTGAACAAGTTTAAAACTTAAAAAAACGTATTTACAACATTTCGAATGACAATGTTACAAATAGTCCCGCGTGAACATGAATACAACTGATATAGAACGGATTTTGTTACAGATTACTTAAATATAACAGCAATACAATCGAAGTTTTGTTGCAAATCACAATCTGTGCTATTCGGGTTGTGCTTCACACGGTGTTCTTTTTACATAACATCATAACATGAACTCAAGTGAGTCAATGCAATATTATGCAATGTGCAATGCATGTAGTCATTCGTTCACTCGTTATTTCTTATAGTTATTGTACTTTGATATTCTGTGTACACTACACAAGTCTGAGCTGGAACTACTTTTTTTTTAAATTTGATCTGTGGTTAATCTGGCCATCTTAAAACCGATGCGTGTGTATTTTTCTTGACAGCAATCGACTCAATAACCTTGCTAATCTTCTCCCAGACGTTTCCCAAGTTTGGATTTGGACTAGGGAATACAATTCTTTTTTATAAGGACTGCACCGATCAAAAATGTATTATCTATCAACTCACACAACAGTGCACGCAAAATGTCTTATTTACTACCATACACGTCCTTAAACACGAATTGGTTTCCCTAAACACCTGCTATACCCCAGTAAATTCAATACGATATCGCCAATACAAATAAGTCGCGCACACCAAGAGATGGACATTTTCTCGCGCAATAAAACCGACAGGCGATAAAAATGCAAACAATTTTACGACCATCCTGCAATGATTTGAATCCATCTCTGGATAGCATCCATGTTGACCGAAGCGCAAGAAAACAAGAACAATTGGAAAATCCACACGAAAACCATCATCATTCTGCCACAATTATCACATTCACTGCGCTGCCTTTTAACAACAATTTGGAATTTGGCATTTGCCTCGGAATAACGATATTAACTGTTGGAAAAATTCAACATAAATAAAAAACAAAGCGACCAGTAAACGCCAATTTCCAGTCGGCCATGGCTCTGCACTCTGTAATTGCTGAGCAATAAAATAAAAACAAAGGCAGAAGCGAGCCATTAACTTTATGGCGCACTCATTTAAATTCGTAATTGTTAAAATCAACATCGATGACCACCAACCGACTGTCTGATCATAATCAACATCTAATTATGCAATAAACTCTGCAATGGAGTGGCAAACATTCTGCGGGTGGTAGGGTTTAGAAATGCGCGCCAAAATTCGAAAACGGGCACAAATATTGGCCGTGCAAACAAAATTGTTGCTGCTTGTTTGCTTAGTGAATTCCCTGTCTATTATCCCTAATTGCTGATGGAAGGTGTTTCTGGTTGATTGTCGGTTAAATTCTGGTTAAATTGAACCATTCCGCTCGAGGGTGCGCTGGTGTGACAGAGAGCATGGAACGGATTTGCACCCCTCGTTTGCTCTGGGCTACCTGTGACCTATTCAAGTAGAGCGGAATAGCACAGTCAATCAAGCTTTCATCAGAAACATGTGCAAAACTTTTTTCGGGACGGGAGGACAATTGCCTGATGGTCTCTTTTTTTTTTGCTAAAAAGTGTATAAGAATATACACAGGGACATGCTTTGGGGAGCGAACAGAAAAGCTTACGATCCGTCTATGGAGAAAGTTCCGTTCAAGAGATTGTTTTACCCAAGGGGAAAAGTCGTAGTCGAGCGGGCTAATTGAATGACTTGTTGCAGAATTCAAACTCTACGGTGGGGATAAATTTGAAAACAATTTTGTTCGATATTTTGTGAAGAAGTTTTTGGTTCGGTTTCGCGTCAGGTGTACAAAAGCGATTGAGATACATAATACATATGACCTTTGGAATATCGCATGTTAAGTTGAATACATCAAGTGCTCGATAACGGGATGCTAGAAATGTGGGGTGGATGAAGGATGGAGATGATAAGGATATGGTAGAAGGTTGCCTCGAGTGTCGCGTATGATAATGCAATTGGCTGGAATCGTTTGGAAGTCATACATCTTGTTTATTTAGTGGGGAACATCGAAGAGGTTATGTTGCCATATGTGGAAGATACTTTTGAACAGTGTCAGATGGTGGATTTTGATTTATAGAATTTTATCGGGGAATTGTCGCATAGTTGGCAGTATTTGGTATTTTTACCAACAGCTAAGGTAACTGGAAACTCGCATGTTTAAGTTGGGTGAGGAGTCATAAAACGAGTTACTTATCGACTACGAAGTGGGAGTAACTTGGAATTTGCGGAGGCTGAGACCAAAAGTTGCCATTGCTGCTAGTTTTAATGACCTTAGTCCATTGCAAGAAGGTTCTCTGTGTTTTAGAGCATCGAATATTTCAAGCGTTACGACTTCCGTAAATAAATCCAAGACCGTCTGAATTGAGAGCACTGTACTTAACTTTGTTCGGGTGGAAGTAAATTTACATAATTGTGGCAGTGGTGAAGCTGTTATGCTGGGTCGTTCACTATGTGCGTAACTGAATCAACTGTTCTTGCGCTGAGCAACTAAAAATTGAGCGACACTACTGCAAACCTAATTGATAAACGCATTCAATGGATGAATTGTTCATCCTGGTCGGCGGAACAGTCCTTGCAATTAAAAATAAAAACAGTTGCTCAACTCACTGAATATAGTTGAAGAGCCTCGTACGCATAATTGATCAACGGGTTAAAGTTGAGCGCAATGCGCTAAAAAGAAAATGTGCTGGATAGAGTTTCGCCATCGCTGCCAAACATTGGGGACAATTGGGTTGAGCAAGAAATACAAGCTCGTACATTACCCGTAACTTGTTGAGCAAAACGATTAGCAATGATTTCCAACCATCTTCTGCGAGTTGGTTCGATAAAGATGTGGACTTGGTCTATTTGAATAGAGTGTGTAGTCAAACCCCTTACTGAGAGAAGAGATAAACCGAAGTCTTGGTTGGACTGAGCTGTGATATTTTCAAAATGCAGTTATATAACTAAAGGCCGTGCTCACTGAAGAGCTGCATTGGTTGAGACTCAGCCTAAGTATAAGTAAGATGAGCTCAAAATTGATGTCTTGAGCAGAAAGTGTACATTTGACACGACTTGCAGATCCAATTTGAAGTACTGCTAATTGTCATAAAATAGTATGAACTGAGAACAAAATCGCACCAACCTAACACATTTTTGCGGCGGACTTCTGTGTAATGGAAAGCTCATTGCAATTTAGCTCTAAAGAGTAATTGACAAGGAACTGCCTTCGGTTGTTTTTATAAATACTTCTCTCGGGAAAGTCGATTTAACGCTTCAACAGCGTCCCGCAAAGTCCGCAGATAGGTGTAAGATTTGAAGCCTAAAAAAAAAAATACCTCCATCCTTGTGATATTAGCTGTTTTTTATTATCAGCGTGATATGATCCGGATCAGATCACGAAAATAAAACAAGATGGATCATTGAAAAGTTTAGTTTTTGAATTGTGACAACAGTTGCTTTCAAAAACAAAACAGATAATACAGGGTATTTCAAACTTCATATTGCCACCAGCCATATTGCAAACATTCTTCTCAACGTGACGTCACACAAGGCACATGTCATTTCACTTGCAATGTCGGGGATGTTACCATATTTGAATCAAATTTGCATAATTTGTTTTTTCAAATATTTTTGAGAAACAAATTTAGTATTTTATGTTCAAATATGCAACACATGAACAATAGTTTTCTGCTAGCACTTGAGTTTATCTTGGCATATTAAGGTGTGCTCAGACCAGCGAAATGTTTATGAAATGTGTCTGAAGCAAATCGGACACATTTCATAAACATTTATAACAGATTTCTGAAATTTATTTATTAAATGTTTATGAAATGTTTCAATTTTATCCTGTTTTGGGCTAGAAGAAAATAATTTGGTGGATTATTAGCAGCTAGTAAAGTTTTTATTTTTGTAATTTTGGTCTCGGGAATCACGCGACACGCGATTTAATTCAAACAATCGTATTAAATGAATCACTTGCTCATTAGGTATTCCAAACTTTTCTCGACATTTCTATTTTATTTTAAAAAATAATAATAATCGAAAAACAGCGCTCACTTTCTGCAGGAAAACTTGTAAAACAAAAATTATTTCCCATCAAGATTGGGTAGCTGTGAAACATTTCATAAATGTTTTTTTGGTGTTCAGATCCAAACCAGCAAAATATTTCATAATAATTGTTTTGTTTAACAAATGTTTTAGAAATATTTATTAAACTTGTAGGTATTTAATTGTTTATCAAATGTTTGGCTGGTCTGGACATACCTTCATAGAACGAGAAAAAACCAAATAACTCGGAATACGGACGGGGAGTTCATTCGCATGAATCAATTGATTTTTTGTGTTCCTTTTTTTAGTCTGGCAACGTGATTGTTAGGCTATGGTTTACAGGCAAACCAACATTTAAAAATCAAAAAATAAGCCACCTAGTTGGAAATAGTAGAAATAATTTTCAGATCATGATTCGTGATCTCGATGAGAAGCGGGATCATGTGCTGTTGTTGTAAGTGCATGTAAATCGATGATCTATATGGATCATAGCTGATAATAAAAAACAGCTAGTATTAAATCTTTGTTGCATTTCTGTGTGATCACCGGTTAGTGTGCTGAGCGAGGGGTCTCAGTTTCGTCCCTGGAAAAACTGAATTTACATCTCAAAGTCGAACGAACCTGTCTTGAAAAACCTTCTGAATTAAGTCACTGGGACTCGCGAATGGTTTGAGGAGCTAGGCCTAGACCAAATTACGGACCTGTTGCTCCCAGTATTTATTTATTTATTTATTTCCCAAGGTCAGCTTAGGGATTCCCAAGCTTGTACCCCGAATATACATTGAGATGAGATAGTTACGTCTCTATACAGAAGCATAGCTACCATAGCTATACCCTTGACATTGCGTAATATTTTAACGTGTGTTGGAAAAGGTCAGTCATGTCGTACATCGAACCAAGTTCAAAGTTGCTCAATATGTCTACGAGTAGAGCAATGGATATGTTATTCGTACATTTTGTGGATTGAGTAAAAAAAAAAACGACATACAGTTCCTTGGTTTGTTTTATATTTGGTTCTTGTAGACGTAGCTTACAAATTGATGTCATATGAAAAAAAACAAATTCTTCACGTGCATGGGTAGACTTGTGCTGATTTATTTCTATAGGCTTCGTAACACATTTTAATTTGACATTTTCTTTTGGCTGCAAATAAAAAGCACCTTCAACGACATCAGTGAATGAGAAACACAGAGCCAGCTACTGGAACTTCTTCACATCAGATAAAAGGTAATTGTTGCCGTCAACATCACATAGAAGGTTCTCTATTACCTTCTCTCAGTCCTTGCATTTTCCCTAGGTACCGGGTATTGCGTCTTCCATCACAAACCGTACCGGGTTAAACCCCAATCACTTAATGGTCTGTGGGAATACCTGCCACCGTCTCTTGCTTACTCGCAATTCATAAATCGAAACTATTGTCACAAGTTAAAGGAAAATATTTTCATCGTTCATATTTCGAGTTCAGTAATGGACAACATTTTAAAAATAAAAACGCAAATGTGGAAATCTGTTCCATTTTCTGTGCGTGGCTTAATTATACTGAATGACAGATGGTGTCACAATAGTGACACTTCTTGGCATCGCGCTATTATTATTTTTTTTTGTTTTGTGCGGGATATTTGGTATCAACATATAGCTGCTTGTATGATTTTAGTTTCATGTCGTGAAATTCAAAATGAGGGTGTTTAGTTGGCTCACTTGCCAACGAGTGGCGCAATTGGTGCTTCGTTCTGTCAGTCAGTAATGCAGTGAGTATCGGACCGGGATATAGTTTAGTAGGCAACACATCCAAATGGATAAATCGTACTTAGACTTAATTAGGAAGGCAGTCGCTTGACTTACAAACCAGGCCTCTGAAATATAAAAAGTTCCACTAAGGGCCGGTTTGTTCAATGTTGGTTATCTTTAATCATCGGTTATTCCAGCTGGTAATCATGGAATGTGTTTGTTGAGCAAAATATTAACCAGAGAATCTACGGTTTGGTTAGTTAACCCAAGATATCGATAACCAGCCAATTTTGCGCGGTTAACGAGATTAAACCAATGATTTGCTAGAATTTCGTTTATTCAAAATTTTGTTGCGACTTCGTAGGTATTAGTTTTGACGTATCTGCTATGCAACAACTTTTTGTAGAATATTGCGAGCAATCTTGTGCGGAAAAAAATACAAACGAAAAAATAAATAAACTTATACATATATGACGCAAGGTGGAGCGAAGACCTGTACTAATAAAATCTGTTCGGTTAAGTTAACGTTTTCAACTGACAGATGTACAATACATTGCACGCCGGATGAACTAAGATTACGTTCACATTTTTGTCCTTTGACAGTTCTCATAAATTGAGGAAATATTGCGAGAATGAAAAAATGATTGCGACGTTCGTGGACGAAATTGAGATGAGGACCATAAATGGGCTAATAATTTTTATTGGTTGTTGTACTAATTCAGTTTTTTTCTCAATTAGTAGCTTATTAACTCACACCAAAAAGATATTATTCCTGTGTTTTTTTTTAAATTCCTGCATCATTTGATTTTGACATTTATGTACTCAACCGTGAAAATATATTCATTAATAAATTACCTTGACAAAACACATGGAGCCAGAAAAAAAATGTAACCATAGAATTGACAAATAAAGTGGAAAAATGGAACGATTTGTCGGAAATCTATGGTTTGGTGACCGAAGTGAAAAAACGGTGAACAAACACTCATTGGTTATCACTGATTTGTAATCATCGGTTAAACCAAATCGATGGTAACCTAACCAAGGATTTGATTAGCTGTGAACAGACCGGCCCTAAGCTTTGTCTTCCAGTGTCGAATTTTTGGCGCTTCACTAGCAAGCTCGTGGAAGAAGTCGCACATCAAAAGTACTGTGTATCGTTGTCTTTTTTTGGAGTTGAACGAAAAGCGAACCGCTGGTAGCTGCATTTGATTCCTCACTAACCTCTAAGGGTCACTGAGGTTATGCTGAGTTTAATCCTTTTCAATATTGGACAGACAATCGTCGCTTTATGTTCTAGGATATAGGTGCTCATCATCCGCGTCGGTTTTTCTTCCATTTCCGTACCCTTGGTCATCATAGCCTTACCAGAGAAGATATTTTCATTTATCAGGGTAAATGTCATCTGGTTTTTACTACCTCCATGAATAAAAGGATCCACGACCGAGTTTCAGACTTAAAGCAGAAGAAAAATGTGGTTGTACTCAGGTTATAACGAAAGTTAACCAACAGAGGTCTTAACTTCACGTCCCTACTGTAACGAGTGATGAAATCCCAGCCACTGATACTTGAACTGCGTATTAATTAGAATAGGTGTTTTGACTCACCATTATCATCATACTTATTTATATCCTTCTCTTCCTAATAATTAAACTGATGGTTGCTTAATTTTTGGCGACATTACCGAAGTTAGCGGCACACTTACTCCCTCTACAAAACCTATAGCTTACTGTCTTTTTTCTTATGACCTTAGCTACTGAATGTCTTCTGATTTCTTTTGTGGATGTCGATAGTTGATTTGTAGAGCTCTGGTTGGTGAGGAGCTATAATTATATTTTATTTGAATGCAGTAGAGTCTCTGTTATATAGAATACCTCATTTCATCAACCATGACTTTCAAAAAAATATTTAGAACTCATTTGAAAGTGAACGTGAAGTTAGACGCCAGACTTGAATGAGGTTTCCTTTGACCTTGAAAAATTTGCATTGCGATATGGGTTGGTTGGTCGAAGTGCAAAGTAACGATAAAGAATTTATATTAACAATTCAAATTTAGCAGATTTTTGTGCATTTCTAAAATTGCGGGTTCACATAATCGCGATTTCACTGTACTGTACTATAATGGTCGTATTTTTATAAATTTCTTCTTAATATTGGTGCAGTTACCTCATGGCCGAGAGCAGCGGGCAGCATTGTGTCACCATATATATGAAGTTTTTCCTGTTTGCCTGTAGATATAACAGGACAGGGTGCTGGGCTACTGTAGTAGGGTTTCCACAATCATCCGCAAAAAATAAAAATGTTACTTTATGCGCTTAGTTTGGAATGTGTCAGCTGAGGTAAATGTTTGGTATGATTTATTTTGCAAACGTCTGACAATAAATCAAGGGTACATCTGTCCTGAGAAAACTTCGCTATTCAGTCGTTTGGATGTGTCGCAAGTTATTGTCGGTCCCTAGGAAATAATTTCCACAATTGAATGGTTGTTTAAGGCAGTCCTAGAGTCCTATATGGACTTAAGTTCCGCCTTTCTTTTTCTAAGCTATAAGCTTCTTTGTTTGTCTTACAGGGGGTTTTGCTTGGACTTATTTTCCAATATTTGCTGTCGCTTGGAAATACTCACTCGCCCCACATTCAATTGCCCTCCACTTACTCTAGACGATTTCTAAATAAGTCATACCTACCTTTCCACCCAAAAATCTGTAACAATCCGCTGTGGCAGAACGTTTATCAGTCAGAACGTTGTGTAGTCAATGTCGCCATGAATCCAATGTGCTAATGCTGTGGTCACAATCAATTTATAAATGTCACTTGACTCCTGCCTGTAAAATACTGTTACTCTCTGCCTCATTTGGCTCACATGAAATTCCTTCCATTCAATGAGCCATTACAAACAATATTGACCATGACCGCATAATAAAATATGCTCGCTGGCTGGCCGCAATTGAAAGTGCGTGAAATTTTCATCAAAGTAAACATTTTAGTCAGTCTCCTCGGTACAACCAGTGAAAGTGAATTGCCATCGGCTAGTGTATTGTTTTGCATTAATTTTTTGTCGAATTTCCATTTCCATTTCAATCGCAATTGTTATTTTAACTTCAAAGCTATCCGTCGAGTAAAACAACAGAGAAAATCCCTGTAAGCGTTTGTCTTGTTTTGTGGGCAAGTTTTCATAATTCGTTCCTTCATTTGACGTCAGTCCGAAGCGCATCGAAAATAGAACGATATTAATTTGTGATCGCTGTATTTGATATTCCAGACACACATCTGTGAAGATTCTGATTTTGCCAAAGACTCGGCGAAAACATTTTTCAGATGATGGCTATTTTTTTTTCTTTGTTTTCAAAATTAGATTTTAAAACAATTTATTACGACTGAGGAATTTTCGAGCAATAAAATTGTATTTTTAAATTTATTCACCTATTATTAGAATTGAATGGAAACGAACTTCTGTATTGCAATGCATTGACAGTGAGTGGAAGAAAGCCTTCCTCCAAAATTTGCAAGTGACCTTGAAATGGTTGTTGTAGTGATGAACTAATTTTCGACGCGTATTTGCGAACGGATAGTGATTATGTCTGTTAGTCAGCCGATTGGGTTTTGTATGGAGAAATAAATTTACCTTGCCAGTGGTAAATATTCACAAAAATATATAATTTCAGTCAAATTATTTGCATTGTTGTTGTTTTTTCTCTTGAAAATAATTTTTATTTTAATCAAAATTCGAGAATCATTTAGCACCAGAAATTGTCAGAGGATCCTGCTTCCCACGCTCAAATCCGCGGCATTAAATTCTACACCTTAAATAAGACACTCGAAATTTGTGAACAACTTTGAATGTACCCTTACTACAGTATTATTTTCAGGTATTTCTTGCCTTTGAATAGCTCTTTTGGGCTGTCTTCTTCGTATACCATCCCAATATAAGATTAACTTTTTTTGTTACCCGCTATAGAAAATTAAATTTATTTTATTAAATAAATATGATTTCCTGGCAAAATGTTCTGGATTTGAGTGTTTTTTTTTAACCCTAATCAGATGCAATAATGTATCATGTATCATCGCGGATTGTATACGAGAAAATGTAGGTAATTTCTGTAGATGTAGTGTGAACCTTACAGAAAAAAGAACACACTCGCCCGTAACTGCGTGTATTATTCGGATTAAAATAAACTTTTTAAGTAATGATTCAAAATGAATTAACAGCTTTCCAAAATAAATAAAGCTAGATACCTGACATATTTTTTCTTGGCAGCGAACATTTATTATTGAAAGGGTTGCAGATCTGCTCAAAAACTTTGCAAGAAATACCACATACTCAAACTCATTTAGCTGTAATAAAAATATATACTATTTCTATTCTTTTTACAATTATTGTTTCCCTTATTTTTTTATTTTATTAAAAGAAGAATTTCCCACGGTACTATAACACTGCCCAACCGTGACATAGGTAAATATGGATAAATCATTTTCTGAAGCAGACAATGTGGCCTGAAAAAATTGCCTACCAAATTTGAAGAATTCCTGTTTAGAATATAAACGTTTATAAGCTAAAGGCAAAACCAAAATTTAGAAAAAAAAAAAACGTGGGTTGGTACCAATGTCGTCTCGCAAAATGCTGTCATATTTGTTTACGTTACCTATGCCTTATGCTCTCTGTTTTCATATACTCGATTTCACCCATAGCTTAAGAAATAGGTTGGTGGGAAACTGTGTGCACCATATGGTCTTATGATCGCTTCTAAATCAGCACTAATAACCGCTGGTGAAGAGGTTTTCCAAGCTCTTAGTTTAACATTAGTTGGTGATTACCGGCCATAGTGTGTGCAGAGAGTTGAAGCATTAACTGAGAATTGAACAAGTGACTGATTAAAGTCAAAGGAGATTGAGGTATGGACATTCGAAGCTGATTATAGTTGTTCGTAAAAATATAGGTGTGGACGCCTTTGATACCAAAGTTGTAAAAAGAGTTGGAACTTTCAATGGAATGGCGTGAAACACACAGAGGGTTTCCACGTTTCTACTGAGCCGTTTATGTTTTACTCATTTCCACACTCGAGTCAATTTAAGGACTCCGTATGCCGTATACCAATTTAGGTTGTTTTGACAGTTTTAGGAGTTATTATGGCAGCCCATGCATCTCTATTGTGGGTCTCCGATGGGAATCTGCGATCTGTAACAACACGCAGACAATGTCGAGTTCGGCAGGTTTAGAAAACGAAACCATTAGCTGTGGATGTCTATTGCTTTTTGCTGAGGTATAACGCGTCGGATCCTAGGTCTTGCCAAGGATATACTTACTTTGGACAAAACCAGTCACAGCTTTATTCCGCACTGCGCTAATGACTAAAATCGAATGCTAACTTAGCAAGTGTTTATCCTACTTGTACTAGGCGGGACAAGTGCCAACAGCGAAGGTGGGTCTTTAGTCTTTAGGCAGTTAGAGACTTTGGCTATACCTCTTCCCCGCGAAAAGCTCTGCAAGTGCCATCACATCGCAAATCAAACAAACACTTACCTAAAGTGAGCACTAAGACAGACCTCTTAAAAAATTCTAAAGAGACTAGGTATATCAAAATGACCGCCATTTTCGTTTTTGCTTAGTAGCTCTGAAGTCGTTCTCATTTTAAACATCAATTTTTAAGAATGATTTTCGTTCCCGTTTTGTTAGAAATTCGTCCCCAAAATGGCTAGGACATGTTACGAAAATGCTGCCGCCCGAAGAGTCTTTGGTGTCAACCCAAAGAAATTCGATCTTCGATCCAGCTTTAGGTGGCGCGCACAAGTGAAAAGGATCTGAAACCAACTTTGAGTGGTAAACTGGACACAGTGTTTATTTTTCAGACCTTTTCCTTGCATTTTTTTGGTGGGGCTTATGTTTGTCTGTGGAGTGTGGACCCTCGTAATTGATCGGCTGAACATGGTCGGTGTCGTTAACATTTATTCCATGTGTTGATTCGAAGGTTGTTTTCCTTTAGTTTTGCGTGGTTGCCAGCAATAGTTCTACCATTTTTTGGGGCTCTTGTGAAAGCAACGGCCGGCCTAGAAGAAGATACTGTCCCCTTAAATTATCGTTGAGTATCTATTTACCAAAGTCAGAGAAGGTTTACTTGATGGCTCATTTACACTCTCGGTGAATGGATTTGCCACCTCAAAAATTTTACTGACCAAAATGTCCAAGGCTGTCAGAACTATAAGTAGCATGCTTCAACGGCAGTTGGTTTAACATTATTTCAAAAAGTGTTTGGGCCTTACTAATGATCAATTTTAACCTTCACACTAAATATTTTGCATGTCACAATATGCAACTTTGTATAGAAAACTTCGCTATTGTGAGCTCGAAAAATTTAGCCTGCACACTAGAAATAATTATTAGTATCGCTGTTTGAGTATACCATTGACTCTGGTCTTAAGCAACACAACTACGACGTAACGACTTACTTAAATGACACCTTCAAGTAACGCCTCCATAAAGTCGCGATCACCTGAGGACACCCTATAACCGAACTTCGCGCAACCATTCGTCTTCGCCTGGCCCAAGTTCCTCTCTAACTCATCGTCGGTGTGCTTCAACGATGAACGATAATATGTACCTTCCTCACAAAGCGTGTCATTTATGACCTCGTTACATTTTTTTATTTCTCTATCAGCAGTGTGAAGAATTCACAAATTATCACCAACTAAGGATTTTTGATTTTTTTTTGTGTGTGCTCTTCCCGATTCACTTTATTCAAATGAGATACTTTTTGTTAAGCATTTTTTTCCCACATATAAAATTTCTGTTTTTTTTTTCTTTAACAGCGTCGAGCTTCACGTGTCGTCTCTTTACGTCGTGGATCAATCTCACAATTGCCACAGAAATCACAAGAAATCCCATGGGATATACTTGAGCGTTTGTTGATGCCATTCCTGTTTTGTCATGCGGCTGCGATAATAATTTCGACATTCTTACATGCTTTTGATATTTCACATGTGTCAACGTTCGCCGTATTTGTGTGGTTTGCATTGTCAACAGTCGGCGCTGTATTATTTTATCACTTCATCAAGGTAAGTTTTGTGTGACTTGTTCTTTTGTGGAATTTTTTTTTATTTGTTGATTTGTGGCACAGGAACTCCTAACGATGTACATAATATGTAGAAAAAATTTTTTTTTTAGAAATTTATGACAACCGTAGACTGCTCTTCAAAATATATATCATTTGTGGTTATTTGTAGGGGTCTTTCTAAACAAAAAAGTAATAATTTGGTGCATTCCTTAGGGCCCCCTGCCTATACAAAAGACAAGCGTTTCAGGTTCTGTCAATCGCTGTTTAGCGTAGATTCCTTCGATTAACCTGTTTCTATTTCGTTTGTCCCTCATCTTTGTCCCTGCCATGATATACTAATCTGTAAATTTACTGTTCAGCTGAAAACACTTGGAATAGGGTGGAGCGAAAGTCACTTTTTAAAATTAAATATAATTATTTCCACGGTCGTTGGTAAAATCCTAGACTTTTCAATGCTTTTGAGCTAAAAGGTATTTGTGATATACACTTTCGTAGATATCAGGTTAGAATGCCGCCTCTTAACAATTAAACCTATCCTATGTCTTAGCCCCATTTTTGACGATGCAACTATGTCAACCAGAGTCGATTTCGTGCAGTAGTTTTTAAATCTATTCCGGTCAAACGCCTTATGGCCAAAAAAAAATTGAGTCTTTTTAGAGTAAGTATGATGTGCATAAACAGAGCATTAAAAAGAGAAGGCCGAGGTTGTATTTTACGAACTTACAGCGACATCTTTTAGAGGAGATTCACAACTAGCGACAACTAAATTGATAACTGGCAGTCGACTTGTGCTAAACTTTTTTTGCCATTTCAACAGACTATAGTCTAACGATATACGATACCAGCTGATTGCAAAAGTACTCTAAAATATGACTTCAAAATTAAACTTGTTTCACCTTAAACTATTTAAAAACAAAATTCAAGAGGATGAATAGATGATGAGTGTCGAATTGGAATTTCTGAGCCTAGATCTGGCACAGCTTCAATATGTTGCCATTGTACTGATAAAGACCCATCAGGTTGTTGGCGATTGGCTTAAGGTGATCAAAGCTTGTAGCAGACAGGATCTATGTACTAGCAATAAAAAGACCTTTTGTCGGGCATACTTTTTTATCCGATCAAATTTTGCAGGTTAATTGGTGCAAGTTTCCTTAAAAATCAAACCCTCCAGGTTCGTCAACTGAAAGCTGTCTATCCTCTGAAGCTTATTTCTTTTAAGATTTGACTTTCGTGTACCGTCACTTCATTTCAATCAAGTTGAATGGAATCATGAACGATAGACACAACATTAAATAGCTTGTACTGTATGACAGGGGCAATTCCGTCATCATCATGGTTTCAAAGTCTGTAAATCGACTCTAACTATCTGACATCGATCATTTGTTCGTATTTATAGGTGTCGACTTACATTTTTGACTGCCTTTTTACCATTCCGCTTCATTTTGGAGCCACATTTCTTGTGTGACACTTTTCTATCGAAACAATAGTGCATTTTATTTACTAAATATATGACCTTTTCGTCGGAGAAGTTTGTCCTCCTAGGCCCTAATGTGCTTTGGGTAGTTTTTCTCTTGGCCCTGGCTCCAATGTTCAATCTTGGAGATATTTATTTTCCTTGGCTGTATGAGCTCGCCGGTATATTGTCGTTAAGCTATTACTTTTGGTAAAACCTAGCTCACTTCCGATGGCTTCATACCAACTATGCTGTTGGTCTTCTGAGCTTGAATTAGGAGGTAGGGTAAACCTTGAGAGAAATGAAACGCGGTCGATAAAAACTCTTTCAATGCCAGCCTCACGAAGTCAAACTTTCCCACAAAATGTCCTCATCGTTGGACACTACACGCGTCTCCACAAAAGGTAGGTTCCCCGACCTATTTCGGTACCACAACTGCATTAAGAACTTTCCGTTGCAGATTCGTAATCTATGCATCCTCCTACAAGAAGTTATGGCAGGAAGGCCCTCCCCCAACCAGCTATTTAATAGTTCAGACATATGCAAAGTTCTTCCCTTCAAGGTCGGCAAAGAACACAATCATCGCCTCATAAATATTATTATGCAGCAATTTTTGAACTTTCCGCGAAGGCCCCATTATTCGAATCTATTCCCTATCGTGTCGTAAACTAGGAAAACTTTCCCCACCCCTCGTATACATTATGCGCTTACAAACTTAAAGAGCCACAAGCTGTTATGAACACCTGCTCGGCTAGTGGCTGCAATTATTCGCGCACCAACTAAAAACGGAACCCGCTAGGTGCTGGCTGCCATAAAATTCACTTTCCTAACAATTATGGGTAAGTTCGTCTTCATATACGATCCAAAACGAAAACGGTCCCGTCCTCCATTTAGACACAGATTGATCCCGATGTTATGTATTCTGTCCTTCTAAGCATCGCAGCTACGACGACGGTTAACATTGCAATGCAAGTCCTGAATGCGTGAAGATCATAACTTTAAGTACATCCTAAGAGGGTCTTCCTATTTACCTCACTTCAGAAGTGGGTGGCTGATGAATCCTTATTCAGCATGTCGGGCATACAAAGTGGGGAAAAATAGTTCAAGAGATAGTTTCCTTGTGTCGTGCTTTTTGAGGCGAATCCACTCCAAAGTGACGTAAACAAATTACTATGCAACTTTCAGTTTGCTTACAGAGAGACGTGGTTGCTATAAATAAGGATGACGACAACGACAACACTGAAGAAAAGGGACACTGCAGTCAGAGAAGGAAAAAAAAAAAAACTGCAAAACTAGCTACTCTCTAGTGGAGTATAGTGTATAGAGCGAGCAAAAGGATACGGCCAAAGGAAAGCAGGATACGATATGAATACAGAAGTGGGATAATTTTGATGAAACTTGATATTGTTGGGATTTGAGTTTCAAGTGATACACTCCATTCCATCTTCGGGCAGACTTACTTACAGACAGAGACAGAGATAGAGAGAGAGAGTGCGAGTCAATCGCCAGTCGATGTTTGGTTGATGAGGACAACGACAACGACGGCGATAATAACGATAATGGGAAACACTCTTGGAAATGATGAAGTCAGGAAGTTACTACATCAAAAGGTTGTGACAATGACGCAAGTATGGCGATGGCTATACGTTTGCAAAATGAAAACAAAAAAAAACAATTTCTCTAGGACAAAGCGACCAGAAGCTTTAGTTGTAGTTTGAGGGGGTTTTCTTCCTTTTTGTTGAGTTGATTAATCTGCTCAAATCGAGATAGAGTTATTCAGGAAAGTGTGGTGACTTGTCAAGGGGTAGTTCTTGCTTCTAGTCGGACAGTGAAGCTGTGTGATGAGGTCTGATGATTGCGTACTGCGGAAACGTTGGGCGATACGATTTCTTCGTGCCAATCCTTTTTACGCTCACTTCGTACCTCCGAAGACGTCTGTTAAAATGTAGGGCATGCACAAGTTCCTGCCACTAGTTGGGGATTATTTTCCGCATTTCGGGTGCAAAACAAACCGATGTTAAGAGCGGATGTTGTTGCGGGAGAAACATGCTGCTGGAAGTTGTATGGGGACTAGGAGAGGATCGGACGGCAGGCTTCAGAGAGCTGTCAAGATTTGAAATAAATAAATCCAGCAACAAGTCGGTAAGGGTACTCGAACTTCTCGTAAGCCATTCGCTTTTTGAAGTCGTTTTTTTTTTTGGGACAAATGGAAGTAGACGTCGATCTCGTCAATAAAAACCTGCGCAATGGACGCTATCGATGTCTGGGATATGTAACGCGAAGTTCATGGGACCAAACAAAGGGAATCACTGAAACAGCAAGTAACCTCTGAATTTTTAAGAAATACCCCTGTAACTATTGACGAACTTGACAAAAAGGTCCAAAGTGCTGTCGTCTTTCTGTGTTTTCATATTACCAAGTTGTGGGATAAACCTGCTGTGGTGGGCCCTAGAATAGCGACTGTTTAAAAACAATTGCAGAAAGTTTTTCAATCGTGCCAAAGAAGAGTGACAGCCTGGGATTTTGTCAAGGAATCCCTTAAAGTAAATAAAAAATTTAGGAAAACCAATCGCGTGACTTTTGTGACAAAATAGGAAAATCTTCTGAGGTTTCAAGGCTAAGAAGCACTCAACCCCAGTAATTTGAAGCTTTTAAGAAAAAGGCGAGTGGTTTTGGGAGGCTTTTAAGTCTACTTCTTGGAACCAATCTGCCAGTGAGCTCAAGTGCTACCAGTCACAGGTTCAGTGGGAGTTTTTTAGGCGGCACCATATGCCAAAGTTGGTCTAACCTGCTGCAGCTTAGGCAGTCAACTTAAATACCCAGTCAACCAATCCGAGACAGAGTGTCGTAGTTCTATTGAATATCCCACGATACTGATGGCCAAAAATATGATGTTGACGGTTCTATCCTATATATTTATTTCACAAAATTAAGCGTTTGATCCTAGATGAGTCGTATATACCTTCTAACCTAACCCATACAATGCGAGTACTCTGAATGTGTTAAGGTCGTCGTTGGCACCCTGAGGGACACCATTCGCACTTGGAGACCCTAAGCTCATATGACGTGTGATACTGTATGTTCCACTGCAACCTTTTCGCATCAAACTACTATCGACAGAAGAGGACTTGCCCTTGCTTACAGGCACCTAGAAAAATCGAACTGGTCATGCCTGACACCTGAGCTAGGCTTCATCTCCCTCTCACCTCTGCGTAAACAACCAGTGATTATTATATTCTATGTCATGCCTCGGAAGGTGCCAATGCTCTGCTACTGTAAGCATCGCTTCTTTACTGAAGAAGAAGTGCATTTCCAAAAATAGATTCTCTATGTGTCCCTGTAGAAAATTACCATTGTTCATGATGCCGCTGTCATAGCCCGTTGGCAAATTTCATTTACATTCTCCTGGGATAGTGGTGAAAGTGCACACTCACACTGCCGCAGACACACAAACACACAAACCTCATCACACCACCTGACTCGACCGAAAAGTACATGATATCAGCAATCCAGCTAAACACATTACGCCTCGCACATGAGAATATCACGTCCCGCTTGGCAAAAACGGGACGTGTACGGAATAATCTCGACTCTCACCCCCTGTATGAAATCCACCATTCCTACCGGATACCGGCTCACAGGCCTACTCTAAGCCAAGAGGGCAGATCGTCGGCTGTATAACCTTCTTTCAAGGATACGCGCACCAGAGCGAAAGAAGCCGATTCACGCGCCTGCTGTGGGAAGCACTTTCTTCCTGAATCAGGTTCTACTGCTTCGTGTCTATTTTTAGAAGCTGACATCGGCATGGTTGGGCTTTAGTTGCTGTTTGCCCTTCGGCCTCCATATAGCCAACACCACCCATAAAGTCGGTTGTCCCAAGCGAAAGGATGTTGGATTTGTCTTTCTTCATTTTGCGTTGTTACCTCTCAAGTTTCTCTGTCGACGACGTCGTAGCTGGGGGGTGGTTTTAGTCCTAGTCGGACGACTTTCAAAGGGTGAGCCAGAAGATAAACCACAGGGCGGAGTTGGCGATGTGATGTTTGTTTTAATTCTCTAAGCTAGGCCGTTAAGGGTTTCGTGCCTGTCCTACTTTGTGTATGTCTGCTGGCAAAGGAAGAACAATAATAGCACGGGACAGGCGGCTGTCCTTTTTTTTTGGCTGTTTTATCCCGATTTCTATCTCTGATTGAGTTTGATTTTTTCTTCCTCCCTTCTTGGTAGGTTTTGTTTTTGTCGGTTTCCTTGTAGATATACGAAGACAGCGGTTGTGTCCATTAGGACAAGTGCTAACGATATGGCGATTCCGTGAAATAAATTCAAATTGCTTTCTTATTCAAATGGAACGTCGAGTGGTGTAATAGAAACGACTGTCGGAGTGTGAGTAGATTTTTTCGCTTTTTTCGGCTGCTTCGACACGCTTTTGTCGAAGTTTTCCATGACCGCTTTCGCTCAATTTGGTGGTTTAAGGCGTGGTTCGTCGTGAACTTTTTGGCATAAACCTTAGGACTCGAAAATTTCCAAGGGCATCAAATCGCATGTCTGAGCTGTCAGTTATGATCAACAAAATGGAAAAAAAACTCAACCAGAAGATGAGTTCTGTTGTCATTGAAATGTTTCTCTGGCTATATGGCATATGCGGCATCGTTTTGTTGCAACCACTTGTCATCTACATTTAATGTCGTATTCGATTGGGCGCTCTCAGAGCACTTTTTTGCTCTCAGAGCACTTTTTATGTTCGTTTGGTACAAAAAAAATAATCTTTTTCAGATTTCAGAGCACTTTTGCGAATCTGGATTTTTTCTCAGATTTCCTTCAGATTTACCAATACATACATGAGTTTGAGTATGACAACTAGTGGAGTTTGTTTACATTTTCGTGATATTTTTCAACTGAAAAGAAACGCATTGCTACAAATGTTTAGAAATCAATCTGGGCGAGCATTTTGAATGTTTTCATAAAAAATTTAACCAGTGAATGGAAAATGCCTGTCGAAGTGTCGAAGGCTACACATATTCCAATCGCACAAATATCAACACAAAAAAGAGCAAGTGAGGTTTACATGTTCGATTAGACACACAAAATCTGAAATCTGAGAGCGAATCTGAAGAAGCCCAATCGAATACCACATAAATCTTGCAAATTGGATTAGATAACCATGTCAAAAAGACAGCAACTGCTATTGTCTGACCAGCCGGATTTTCAAAGAAAAAGTGGTCCACTGATAAGAGCAGTCCGAAATTCACACAAAATATTGAAGCGTTTGCATTTGTTTCTCCACAATCACTTGTGGATTTTCTGAAGCTCTTAGGTTCCAGAATTTGGACGAATAAAGTCATCAATATAAAAATGAGCCCAAGTACCTAATGAAAATTCGAACATTAATTTTTTTTTTTAATTTTACCCACCAATGAAGATGCGTTCTTCTTTCGGTCCATTTTTAATATCTCTGATCTGTCAGCTGTCACGCACCAAATTCAAGTCTTGCAGATCACTATGACATACAGAGACTTTTTTCATGGACCCATATCCAAGGGAATGGAATTGACAATTTTTCCAAATTTTCCAGGGGCCGAATTGCCTCCACTTTGGAAAAGCATAAATCCCGCTTTCACTGACTTAGGTGGTGCTAAGCTTCGGGGTGAGCCTCTTCCGAGAGTATTGCAACTGACTTCTTGTTTCCTTGAAAGTTGACTTCAGCGACAGGTAGGACGACACTACGAGAGACAGAGACAAAGACAGTCAGAGTAAAGAAGGGAGACATAGAGCAGACATAGAAGTTGACAGACAACATATATTATATGTTTACGTTGGCTAATGTCAAAAATTGACAAATATCCAAACAAGTTCAGTCAAACGTTTGATAAGAGCCAGTTATCCTATTGCGGCAGCGACATGTAGTTTAAATGTATTCGCAAGTTGGCTTAAGCTGAATTGGCTTCACTAGATCCTACATCATGTCAAAAACGAATTAAAGTACAAACAAGTTTTTTCCTACGTTTGATAATATTAAACGTTTGAGCCAGTAAGCTTATTGTGGCAACGACATGCAGTTTAAATGTATTCGCAAGTTGGCTTAAACAGGACTAGCTTCATAAAATCCTACATCATTCTCTGTTTTGCTTGTACGTCTACGATTGATAAGTTTACAACAAGTCACGGCATTCATTTTCAACTTCGTTTAATATTCGATGCAAATTTTTTGATAATCAAATGAGTACATCTACTGCTCTCACTAGATTACTTAATACAAAAATATTCTTAAAAACGACCACCAAAGCTTAGCAACAGAATTAATTTATTCCTAAATGAATCCCTACTAAGATGAAAATCGATTATACTACTATATTTATTGGATTCCCTAAGGCATCTAGAAATTGGTTCATTGTATCCATAATTAACTCTATGATAAGGTACATAAAATAAAAGACGATTTCTAAGAGCTCTCGAAGGAGCATAAAATCCAATTAATGATAATAGGAAAGGGCAATCGATATGACCATTTATTAAATCACGAATAAACATAATAGAAAAATATTGCCTCCGTTCAAAGAGAGGCAAGATACCATGTAATTTGCACCTCGTACCGTAAGAAGGCATTTCAATATTCCATCACAGTCTACAGCTACTCTAGTAAGACGCTTGTCGATCCTCTCTATTCTAATAGAATGAACTTCCTAAAACGGATTCCATATTATACTGCAGTACTCAAGATGAGATCGGGCAAATGCAAAAAAAAAAACATTTAAGAGTATGTGTATCTTTAAAGTCTTTCGAATTCCGCAATTCGAAACCTAACATCTGATTACCTTTGGCAACCAAAGACTCAATGTGCTTTCAAAAGCTAAGTTTTACGTCAAAGATAACTCCAAGATCTTTTTTGGATGAAATAATGGACAGAGGGGTATTATCGATTACGTACGTAAAGTGAATTGGGGAGAGGTTACGATAAAAAGAAATGCTTTGACATTTAGTGACATTGAGATGAAGGTCATTACTGTGACACCATATGGACAGTCGTTTAAGATCCTCTTGTAAAAGAATACAATCGTGAACTAAACATATAGGCCGGAACACCTTCCAATCGTTGGCCAACATAAGACACACGGAACTCAAAAACAAGTCAGGAATGTCATTAATTAACAAAAGGTTAAAATAAAAGTAGTTCCCTCCGTCAAAAATCGCACGCCTTCAAATCAACAAAATTTCAAGCCAACACAACTGCAACCAACGTCCATATATAGTTCGCACTGGCTAATCTCCTTGAAGACAAATTGTCCACCAAATCAAACCCCATAGGCTGCGAATAATCCCAAAAGGAAAACCGCTCACACATATATTTCCGAACTGTAAACCAAATTCCATTTTATCACAACAAAAGCTGAAAGCGACAACAGAATCTCTCATAATCGATTCACGTCCTTGAATCCGCATATCTTCGCATTTATGTGCCGAGATGACAATCGAGTTCATTCCGTTCACTTCTTCCCACCTGGAATGCGCCATCTTGCTATTGCCTACAAAGGAGAACAAAGCATAATACCCGCAACAAGATGGAGGAGCAGAAACCCATTTCATCGGTCTTGAACCGATTAGGTAATGGGATTAAATTAAATGCAATTTATGCAGTCAGTCTCAGGTGCAGCCGCAGCGGAATATATGTGTGTTCAAGGATTGTAGGTTTCTGGGATGTGTACGGTGACATACTCTGTCACATCAGTCGGCTAGACGGCGCATACAGTTCCCCCATGCACCACATGCCGTCAATACTGTTGAAAGGATTTAGTTTTCTTGGTACGTGCGTTTGAAAGTGGCTCGTGGTGGTGGTGGTGTTAGTTCGTTCGTGTTTGCACAATGGAATCAATTAGGGAATTGTCTGTTATCCTTTTGAGCTAATTTTCTGCCAGCCGTCACGACCTGTTGCAGTTGAACTCGCCCGCTTTTGTATCGGAAAGGAGTCTAGTTCGGTCTTCGTTTTGGGCTCTTCTGTTCTATGAGCGTGTCTGTGTGAATTTTGCGTGCTCGATGAAATTAATTTATTGCCCATTCGGTATAGCGGTGAGACAAGGATAACGTCAAGTGGGTTTGGTTGCGGCTTTACGGTGTTCTTTGAATTGTTTCTTTCGAACAGGAAGAACTTTGAGGAACCCACTGTCGTTTGTTGCGCTGTCCATTTTATGGTTCGAAGTTGTCTCCCGCAGTTGTGACTTGTGACGTGAGTGAGGATTGGGGAGTGATGGGCTTGCGTGTTGGCTGTATGTTGTTGACCCTGGTTGGAAATGGGTTGTATGCTTGCAGGCCTTCAGCCAAATTATCTAAGCGGGAAGCCAGCTCAATACCCATTCACAGAGCTTGATTTATGGCGCATACACTGGTCACACTAGAAATTAGGACTCAGCAACTCCGATTCTTTAACCACTTCCACAGAAATATGCCTTCTACGGCATTTGGTCCCGTTTACGTAGACAAACTTTAATAGCGTTACAGGGACATCGACCTTAGGACAGATGGAAAATCCAGAGCGAATCTGAACAGCAACGCTCCGACCCGCAGGGTCTGAACAGCGGTTCAGTTTTCAGAGTCGTATTCCTACAGCCAAATTGCAACTATACGGAGAGGTCGAAATGGAATTGCGTGAGAGTAATCCAGCTTAAGCTGGTGTTAGATTATATTAAATTGAATATTATGATTAGCAACGCATTTCTAACGTGCGTCTGAACTTAAGTTTATTTTCGTTCGTCCACGATGAAATGTTGGCTTAAGCCAACATAATCAAACGTAGGCAACACTTTATCCAGCGAGAACCAAAATTTGACAGCTGACACCAGTTTTTCAATGATGGTCATGGAATAATTTAAACGTTGATGCTGCGATGGATCAACTTTCTTAACCTAACTATTCCCATTCAAGAATATTCCTTTAAGTAGACGCCAACTGTTAGCAAAATTCCAAAATCAGCAACTAATTTCAACTGAATTTAATTGTATTTTCTTCGATTTTAGACACGAGCTTATGCAACCATTATTTATGTAGAGCACCAATTTCCATTGCAGAATTCTTCTTTAAATAGCCGCCATCTATTAGCGAAATCAGGAACCGACCATTTTCAGCCCTGTCTGCGAAACACTTCTGAGTAGGAAAATAATTGTTGGGAAGGCAAAAATGAAGACCCTGCCGAAGGAGCCCAAAAGTTTTTTTAGTATTTTAGTTCTGTTTGGATATAGTTCCTTAAACAAGCGCCATCTGTTAGCGAAATCCAGAACCCACTATTTCCAACCCTATATTAAGTGTATGGGAAGCAGGGTAATCATTTCTGCCTGGATTGAGCAACAATTTTCAAGAAAACTCCATTGAATAAAAAATGATTCGCCTTCAAGATGATGGCAATAAATTATCTCGTTTTCACCTCCTTCGCCATCATTTCTCAAAGTGTCAAGCTACAGAGCTCTTGCGACATTCACAAACTTTATGAACAGATAAATTTTCTTTCCAATGGCCAATACCTGACACCTGACACACACAATACACACGTTAAAGTTGCTAATTGCAATACTTACTCTTGCTGATTAATTGCTTCCTAGTGTCCTATACCACCGAAGCTGGATTAATAATGCAGGTCGCTTGCCCAGTAAGATACTACCTGTAACCTTTCCCAAAGAAGCACAAACCCAATCATATGACATTGACCTTTCAATGGCCAGCTTGTTTTGAAAACATTTTATTAAATTTTTCTTTTTTTTATGCTGCCAATGGTTATTAATGATTTTGATTTTTTTTTCTATTCGTCCTTCCCAGACGAATTAATTAAGCATGTCACCACCGAAATGTGACCGGCGGCAGATGGGGTGACTACACACACCTCAGGCTAAGTACGCTCTTTAGTAGCCACACCTTTGCTTTTCATCCATACAAACTGAAAACAATAACAATTTGGTCGCACACATAATACATAAACATTACACAGGATAACAGTGAGCCGTCCCTTTGTCACGTTATTGGTCAATTGCTGACTTGGTCCTTGAAACCACTCAGTCGGAAAATTGTTGTTTGATTGACCAACAATTGATGTAACAGCCGTTTTAGGATGTGTTGTCCTTTTTATCCCTTTTGTAGACATACATTTCAATCTATTTGCTTAACTCACATATATATACCTATTGTGTTCCTGTTCATTGTCGCTTCAGGTTTCTGCATCGGGCAAGGGTGTCCTTATTACCGGATGCGAATCGCCCATCGCTTGGTACTTGGCCAAGAAGCTGGATGACTTGGGCTTCACAATATACGCGGGTTTTAATGTGCCCATCGAGGACTGCGAAGAGGCGAAAATTCTGAAGGAAGAAACTTCGGGGCGAATGAAAACCATTCATGTGGATGTGTCATCCGAGAAATCTGTGAGTATAGCCAAAGCGTTTTGCAAATTAAATCGAATACAACAACCCATGGTGGCGGCATGGCGGCAGCTTTTGGAAGCTTCGTTATTCATTTCAGAACACCTGCCATATGGAGCCACTGGACTGTGGGCGGTTATTCACTGCGCTTATTGGGTTGCTTTTGGTGAGCTTGAGTGGGTTCCGTTTGCAGTGCTTCGTAAATCTTTGGATCTTAACCTACTCGGTAAGAGATGGAGCTGGGAGCGTGTTAATTTTATTTTATTCTACTTTTTTTGAATTTCCTGCAGGAGCTGCACGCCTCTCACAAATCATGTTGCCCCTCATCCGACGCGCTAATGGACGCATTGTATTTTTGACATCCGGTAAGTTCGTATATCTCTCTCAAACGTAACGACTTCCTCTGGCATAGTGCGACCACATGGATATGTGCTACGCTTCAGGGTCCACTGGGGTAACAATTACATTATCTTGGCCATCTCAGGTACACTAATTAAATGTGACGTCCGCTATGCTGGAAAAAGTTAGCCTTACGGATCGTTTTGCTTTCTCGGCCTGGTTTTGTTACACGATATATATTAAAATGTTGATGGGGTGGTTTTTTTTTTCTAAAAAAATTGTTCGCTCTTTCAAGGATTGAATAAGGTACCATCCCCCGTTCGTGGTATTCAGTGTGCCACCCAGGCTGCTGTGGAAACTTTTGCTGCTTGCATGCGTCAGGAAATGCGCCCTCGTGGTGTCGATGTAGCTGTTGTTGCTGCTGGGGAGTTCGCGACCGGCAATGCCTGGCTGGATGACGCTGAACTGCGGGAACAGGTGAGTGTGCATTGCTATAGTGTGGGGGTGTTGCATTATTTGTTATATAAACATTATAAGCTGATGGTAACTTCCTTTGGTGTCTGTTGAGGGCCGGGGGTAAGGCAAAGCGATGGGAGGGTGGACATTTAAGTTGTAATTATATGTGAGCTCTGTTAGGCTATGAGACGGGGTGTTCTACGATTAAATGGTGTACGGGATAATGATCCGGAGGGTGGGGCATATATTTTTCGAAATATGACTGCCAAGGGAGGCTTTTAAAGTAATCTTCGGTGGTGATGATGACGGTAATCGCAATATATTGGCACGTTTGTTTCAAATTGCAGCGTTACAGTAGGGGGAGGTAATTATTTTTTGCAGCTGGTAGCAACTTGGTTTTATTGTTTAGGGGCTTGTGCTCATGGCTTCTTATAAAATGGGTGTCGTTATTTTATCAGTAGCCTAGGAAGCAGAAAGGAACTATTTACCGAGTGAGTTGGGTATTTGTTTGAAAGATGGCTCAGTACATACAATTTTCGCAGTTACCTTACTCGGGAAGATATTTGATGAAGTCATACTCAATTGGGAACATTTTTTCACCTGGTAAACGACTACGAGAAGACCACCAACTGCGTTTTGGAAGGCATCTCAAATTTAATTTTCCGGTCGGAAAATGTCCGCTTATTCCCAGAAATAAAAACTCACACAAGGGAAGCTTTCAACAAGCTATAGAGGTAGAATCTTATATCAGGGTTGAAAACCGTGCTACAATCGTAACTTTTAAGTTACAATGGAATTTGAAAAAATAAACAATACAATCGCCTCGAAAAGTTACACTCTAAGCATTTTTTTTATTTTGAAAAAATGTATATTTATACTCATTGGCCCTTAGCAACAAAACATTTTAGATACGGAAAACAGCAAAATCTGAAATACTAACTCGAAATCCACACAAGTCAAATCTAAAGTATCATCTGTCAAATCCAACTATAGTTAAAATTCTTACTGGGACGAGTTCCCAATATCTTATTGTTAGATCAATTAGTAAAGTAAACTAAGTTTAACTTCGGAAACTGAGGGCTTGCTTGCATGGAAATTAATTTTTCCTGAATGTAGGAAGTGTGGCGTGTTCATTTATTAGGGCAGTCGAATATAGGTATAGGTTGTAGGTATTAACAACTAAAAGTTACACAAATTTTACTTTTTTAAATCTCTCGTTTGGTTCACATCAACGACAACTAGAAGGTTGAAGCTCGCCTCTGATGGAACAACAAAATTGAGTCATAATAGCTAGAAGTTGACTTTTGTTAAATTTATTTCATTTCTATGCAATTCTAGGTGGAATTTCGAGTTTAGGTACTACCTACCAAAAGAGGACTTAAGAGTCGAATTTAATTTTTTTTATTTCTAAGGTCTTTTTTTATTTGTGTATCCATAATTAGTGCTTTTATCCAATATTCGGAAGTTTCGGTTAGAATGTGTGACAGGTTCTGTGTATATATAATGATAACGATATACAATTTTTTTAGCTTTTGCATTTTTCAATATTGTTGAGTGAAATTGTTAATCATTACGGAAATGTTTTTAAAGTATGTAATTGGAATTAATTCGGAGATCGTGGAAGTTCATTATTATACAGATAAACAAGTTGAAAGGCAAATTCAGGGCTTTTAGTGAATTGGACGGAATTGGAATCGGAAACATCTTGAAATCATTTGAACAAAAGATGTATCATTTTCCTATTCGTATACGAAAGTAAAAAATACAACTGAGCCCGAAAAAATACAATCGGAACTAAGATTTGCTTACAGTCCACACAGTTCATTTTTCATCTCTGTCTTATATGCGTCTATTGTTTTTTTTTTTTTGTAAATAAGTAAGTTGCCCCAGCCATCACGAGCTTAGCTCTTCACATATATTAGAGTGCTGGGGCTTTTTTGTGGTGCAAATTTAAGCGGCCTACAATTTTATGCATCATCCAAACAGCTTCATGTCTCAGTTTTCAGGCAGTTTTATTTGAGATATTTATTTGACATCGCAGTGAAACAGAAACTTGAATGTGTTCTTTTTATAATTTTTGGGGGCTAAGCCGTAGTCCGACACAAAATATATGGAAATGGATCGGACCTAGTTTTTTAAGATGTTAAGAATGGAAAAAGTATCATTTTCGTTTTTGAAAAACACCAGTCCTTCGATGAATTTGAATGTAAGCCTCTGTGATTTTTACTGCATCAAACCGAGCCCCGAATCGTCGAAAGACTAAACAGAGTTTTCATAACCACATTAGTATAGGTGCCATTACGGGACTGTGAAGAAGGTTCAGGGTTCCTCTACAATATGATTGGATTGCTTTTAAAAATATTGCTTATGTCCAAATAATGAACTGCCACGCTTAAGGACATCATATTTGTTTTAAAAATAAATATAGCAAATATGACGTATACAGTAGAATAAATAAAGAGCCCATCGGCTCTATATATAAGACCAAACCTATGTCTTCTCACAGCCTTTAGTTTTTGTGAGCTCTAGCATTCAAGACTACTGCGAGGACCTACGTGACAACATACATAATAATTTCCACAATTTGAACCTAAAACCGGTCTCTCATTTGCTTAACACAGTAACCACCGAGCCATAGGCTGTTAATTGCTAAAACTCTTCACAGAAGTCACTTTCTTTACCAACCTTTTCAACATCCTTAAAGTACAGCGCAATACAAGTAGCCAATTTCATTTCAAACGCTCGACATTTTGCGGCTGCAATAAAAGCCAATTCGGCATACAATCTCTCTGAAGTTCCAGGACGACATTTTCATGACTCTTAACCTTTTATCCCGTGCAGGCGAGCTTAAGGTAAAAATAATTTCGAATTCATCCTCCTTTATGACAGCAAAGCCACGTGATGGCAATGAGTGATTGTGGCGATCTCTCTGTTTTAATGGAAACAAAAAAAGGAAAATCCACTTCGTAGCAACAACCCATAAAATTGTCGTCGTGCCCACTCATCCCCACGTGCGACGCACCCTCATCAAAAGAGGTTGACTTGACTCCGACAATGTCAGGACAAAATAAAACCGATTCAACGAACGAAACTAATACTTGTCGTCGTCGTCGTCGTCGTAACCCTCTTTCACTCGATGACACCGTGTGCCACTTATGCCCTTGCTATTGCTGTTGCTGGTAGCGTAGTCTTGTCTTGTTTATTATTCCGTGTCAAGGCGGTTGCCTTCTATATAAACACTAATAACGCTCCATTTTTATGCTCAATGTTGTTGGCCCCTCCACCTACAGCGCAACAGTGCAAACTGCGGAAAAACACTTTTAAATATTTTATCCGCCAATAGAACGAAAGATGCGAGTGAACGCAAACCGTCCAGAACCAGATAAACGAAAGCTGCTGGATGTGTGTTCGATTCTGTGGACCACAAGTGAAGCAGAACCGCTATTAAATATTCAAAACATTTCACTTACTCACTTTGTGTTTCCCGCCCACTCGGAGCACTTTGGAGCCGCCTCTGCTCGGTGACACCTGATGCTCGTCAGTGCACACTTGTTTGTTGCCTTGAACGAGGATCATGGCTGTGTTTTCAAAGTTACTGCAAACAGGGGGTGAATTTGTATCCCAAATTGGATGGAGCAATTTCAATTGGACGTGTGGTACTTGCAGCCGCTTTTACATGCATTGGACATGTCTTAAAGTTGAAAACTGTTCGCCTCATTGTTGTATTTTTAACAAGTAGTCCCAATTCCAATCTAGATGTGCATCAATATTTCACTGAAGCGAATGGGGTCAAAGGGAGTCATGTGTGCTTGTGGGTGGTAGAAAAAAGACCGAACCAGTGGAGCTGTAATAAAAACCGACTATGTTATGCCAGAATGTAGGTTATGATGTGAATTTTGCTTCCGTTGTCAGCACGATAATGCGGGCACCCTTATCAACCGGTGTGCAGAACGTTTTTCTTTCTTTTTCTTTTTTTTGTGGTAAGGGGATTTGGATTTACGTACATACATTTATACAGATATAAAGCAGTAAAGTGCGTCCGTAAATTTCGCCTGAGGGGAATATAATGGACAGCCAGGAGTCTATCTGGATGTAGGGGGTTAGATGTTGCAACCGAAAAAGCAATTTATGTTTACGTTTGGTGATTAGTCGTTTTGAAACATGTTCAGGCTAGGCGAATCCTATTAAGTGGGAGTCTGAACAGCTGGAATAGATTTTAATTACCATCCCTGCTCATGTTGAGGTCAGAGTATGTCTGAAATTTGATTTTAAATGAGCTGTTACAGAACCAGAGACGTTATAATTTAGTTGGGAGTAATTAGCAGTTGAAATCGAAATAACTCTCTGAGGTTGCAGTCATTAACAGAGGCTTAACCATGGTCCCTGTTGCAGAAGACTCAATCGGACTATCAGCAATCAATCTGCGGTATAAACCATCAAAGGCTATCCCCATTCAAGTGAAGGGGAGACGTCGGCTTCTTTTTAACTTAAAAAGCGGACACAGGTTCCTGTAGAACTTAGAGGAGCTGAAAACCCTTTTTTAGGGATTTGTGATTAAACTTTAGTTTCTTTCGGTCATTTTTAAGTTCAGTAACACACTGCGAATTGCAGCCTAAGGACCGAACCGACTCTAAGCTCTACGCGACTGCCTACAGAAGTTGAATTTCTTCGAAAAATTTGTTTAGTTTAAAACCGTAAATACTCGAGCAATGCTTTCTAAATTTTAAACCTCTACATTGTACAGTTGCTAAAGTGGAATAGACTCCTGTGTTTAATTCCTCAAGGCGAGTTTTGCAATGGCCATTCGGTCTTTTCTATCACAGTTCAAAGACAGAGCGGCTAGCAAGCTTCGCCTGCGTTACTATAACCGAAAGGTCAAGTAATTGTAGAAGTGTTTCTGACTCATTTTCGTCATGTGAACCATTTTGCAGCTTTGCAGTCAAAGATTCACTAAATATTTGATCCTATGTTCAAGCTGGTCGTGTGTAGAATACTCCCACACGTTTAGAGGAATGAAAGCCTTGTCTAAGCGAGGAATATTTACGTTGAATGAGTAGAAAATAAAATTTAGATTGCACTGACAATCACTAAAAATTTCTATAAATGTACCTACCTCACTGGACAAGACATTCCATGAACCTGTCACAATGCACTAGGAGCTGCACGAAGCTAACGGCAACTAAGAGGGATCATCCACATCCTCATCGGCTTTTATGCTTGAACAGATTTATTTATCACTTTAATACCTACTCTAAGCCTTACGTCTCCCTTAAGAGGGACATTCCCACGTTTGCTCCTCTTCAGCGCTAATTGCACCACACTTTAGTGACAAGTCATTCATGTTTAACTTGCGATGATCTGTTGCAGTACGCTTGGAAAGTCCCACCAAATTAAGTTTTCAACGCTCCGGCTCCACCGAAATGGGAGGAAGGGGGCATTTCAAAATTCAAAATACAAAAGGGGAACAGAAAAGTCATTAATTTTTTTAATCTTAAACTTAATATTAAAAGAATTTTAAGGCTCGGTAAAGTTTTTTTCGCGCTGTTTGTCAAAAGTGTCCTCCCCAAAAATGTATCTCGTTTTTCTAATCTGGTAACTCTATGTAAGAGAAATTTACTCCAAAGTGCTTCGCCTTAAGCTCGTCTAGACGTCTACGTCAAGAAACGATTTACCTCTGAAGCTAGTTGGTACATTTTTGCGAAAGTTACAAGTTTAAAAGCAGCATTTAGTTTAGTTGTGACAGATATATAGAAAAGACTGCCAATAATCACAAGAAAGTCAGGCAGAAAAAAGCTTATAAAGATCGGCAAAGGATCGAAAACGATATCATCCAGTCGACCATCGTAATGCGTGCTTCGTTTTTGACAGGTAAGGTCTCACTGTTATCGACCTTGATGCAACAGTGAGCTTCTCTAAAAAATGTTTTGAGTTATTTCTTCGCAGCCGGCTAAAGCGACAAGCTCGTGAATTACGAAGAGTAAGATAAGTCCTTCGATAGCTGTTGATAGACAGGAACATTATTAAGAAATACAATTTTTTCGCATGGCAAAGCCGAGTCGGTATAGCTAGTTCCTATAAAATGCGCCTACAATATTTCCCCCTATCACCACCGCGCTATCAATTATCGTTGGTCATCTGCAAATGCTGTTGAGTGGCTAAGTGGTTCCTGTGTTGTGTACTGAGCGATGAGTCAAAGGTTCGATCCCGGAAAAGCATAAATTAAGATTTTTTCCACTGTTTAAGATCATAAATCATTAGAAAAATGTTGACGTCTCGACTCGTCATAAAAATATAGGTCCCTGCCATTCGGCAGGGAATAAGTTGCTGTTTATCGACCACTTGCTGCGACTGTCAAATGCCAACTGACATATGTCTTCCACACCAAAATGGCGGCCAAACAAAATCGATATGAAAAGCAACGTGGACTTTACACGTGTAAACCGAACTCCTACCAGTTTGATAAAATTCATGATTGAATAAGAAAAGAAGCACCAGAGTAAAAAAAAACATTTTGTTATAACATTGTTACTTATGATGACATGTCTTATTATTTATATTTGCCGAATATTCCGTAGATGCAAACTTAAAAGAAAACCCATTATTTTATTTAATTTTCCCCAAGGAGGATTTCCATTTTTTTTTCTTTTAAAACAAAAATTCCTCTCATTAACAGCTGAAAATTATAAATACAGATACCAATCAGCAATAAAATAAATTTTAGCCTCCGTCATAGTCTATGATTGATGAATGTGCACGTTTTTGTAAACAAAGAAACGAACATACCGAATCATTAACGAATTTGATTTGCAATCAAAGCTATAAATCAGAGACTCCAAACAAATCGATATATTTAGTACGATATTTTATCGTCTGCACAAAAAATCTGTTATATAATATTTGCGATTTATCCCTCTCTTCAGCTCGCACGGTGAGGACGTGATAAATCGCAACAATCAAAACACCAAGGCACTCACAGAGTGCTGCAAAAGAGAAACACTTTTCAACACCGCAGTACCGCACCCCCAATTATTTATGACTGGGAAAACTCACAATTTGTACAAACTACACTTCAGTGGCGCGTTAAAAACCTCGTTTGGTTCGATTTTTCACTCACATTCGCGAGTGGTTTTTACGAACTAACTGCGGCAGAACACCGGAAGTTAAACATCAATGATTTGTCACTAAAGTGTCATTGAATTGACAATCGGTGAAGTTTGGCAGATGGTGCAAGTGGCGTTGACGATGAAAAGAGCGAACGTGGGCTGTGGAGATATGAGATTAAATGGGAATTAAGATTCCAATTTTTAACGGAAACGGTTATTGCAGGGATTTATACGTATGCCAATCTTGATTGCTGTCAAATATTGTTTTAAATTGATTTTTTTTTGTTTTCTTAGCTCCAAGTGTCGGTTTTGTATGTTTCATTTAAATATCGATGTGGAAGGGGTATGAAATGGATGTCAAGATCTGTACTAGCAAAATTCTTTTTAAAAGGATCGCTGCAGGGAATGCGACAACATTCTGTTGTTCAGTACTTCTGATCCTTAACTTCGTCGATGATGCCAAAAAGGCATTTTTCTGGCTGGCAGTAAATATATTCTTATCCATATTTTTCTCATTTTGGTGGACATCCCTGTTTGTTTATTTTTCATTAAAACTTTACATCTGTATTTGCAGGATGGAATCGATTCCGTTTCCACCCCGTTCCTATTAATAATCGAATATGCGTCTTGTAAGGTTTTGTCACATAAAGTCCAAAAAGCGCTCGGTGTTTGGTTCCTTTCAAATCACTTTCAGTTCATTTCAGTTCTTCCTGACTTTAAACATTGTGATACTACTGTTTCTCTCTCACAATTGCTGATTTCAACCTGGCTTACACAGCTTCCACCGGTTGGAGTTATTCGTACTGGTAAAGTTGTTCTATTTTTAAATAAATCTAATGGCTTGCTGGACAGAAATTCCGAACTCCGATTAAACGAAAAAGTGACATTTCATTGCCATCCCAACCCAGAACCCACCAGATTTATGTACCTTGAAAACATCACAAAGGAATCCTTGAATTAATGCTGCCTGCGGGCGCAATACGATATCACTTTAGCGATAAACAATTTATACAGGTCGGTTTCTCAGTTTTATAATCATCCATTCAATTTGAATTGAATACCAGTGCGCAGCGATACCGCCTTTTAACACATTTCCCCTTCAAAGACAAACTAAATTAAGCCAAAGACACCCCCTGCCGAACCTAATTTATTTTCTTGCCTTTAACGAGTACAGAGATTAAGCGGCCATGAACTGCCCTTTTATGTTTTTCAGCCGAATCGTTTTGCTTTAGCTTTTTTACCCTTTTTTGTCGGTTCGCCACAGGTTTTCCTTTTGTTCACCAACTTCTTAGCCTCCTACCTCAATGAGGGGTTGGAAAAGTTACCAAAGTCGTTTAAAAACTCCAAGCAGACGAATTAAATCGATTGTAACCCGTCTCGGCACTATTTCAATGAAATCGTATTCATGGAGGATTCCAGAAGCAATTTGACATACAAATTAATGGAAAATGTAAATAATTAGTGGAGCTAAATGACAGAGACAGACGTGGATATAGGTGCGAGGTCATCATTACATCGTAATTGAACGGATTTCATATGATATCTGCCCGCTCTGGTGGTGGATGGGGAACAGTGGCAGGATTTCAATTTCCTTGATATATTTTTGCGCCATCATCATCAATGACACTGTGGTAATGGAGGGGAGCTACTTTTTGGCGGCAGGAACTTCACTATCAATTTGTTCGTCAGTCTTGTAGGGTAAATGACGTCAAAATCGATTTTTTGATAAGCGTGTAAGGTAGGTACTAAATGTTCTAAGAGAGTGGGGTTCATTTCCTGGCAAGGGGGCAAGATAGAAGAAATATCTCTCTAAAGGAAGTGTCGACAGCAAGAACTCTAATCAGTCATTTAAATGAGCCCGGTTATAGTTTTGTAGTGCTATAGCTACAATGCAAGCAAAAGTTATTTCAAATTGTTGTTCTTTGAAACAGCACATCAATGGAGATCTACTGCAATTTACAAGCAAAAATGATTAGTCGTCGATTCCTATTTGAGCAGAGAATACCAAAGGCCGCAAGTCCTAAGAGTCTTCAGCACTAAATGAATGCCCAAAAGTCCACGCCACAAAATGTTTCGGTCATCCAATTAGAGCCCCCTCTCCGAATTCCTCCGCACCAATTGTCGCAAGTACATCTATCGATTTAGTTGACCAAACTCACAAACTTTTGTCAGCCCTCTTTCAGGAATCAAAGGACTCATAGTCCCAATGAATGAAAAAGAAGCCTTTTATAATATTCTAAAGTTGGATTTTAAGAAAACACCAAAAACCACAGCGATAAAGATTGTCTACTGCGAAATCATAAATCCCACAATACTCAACGACTTGAATACCTAATTCCACAACCAACAACAACAATAAGACAAACCCCATTAACGTCAATCGAAAGTGAAATGAACTCAGATTGCGTTAAATGTCTCACAAGCGTTGCTTTCCAGTTTGATTATCCAGATGGAGTTGAGTGTGATGCTTCGATTACACGGATCAAGACGAAAGAATCCCTGCGATGACGTTCTCTTCCAACGAGTGATTGCGAGCGATTCCGCAAAGCAAAAAGGAATGACAGCTGTAAGTTGTTGTTATTTTTTCCTTCTGTTTGTCCTTCAAGCAAAATGTTGCTCTTTGCCACGTGCCCAGACGTTGTTTTGCGATACAGGTTCCTAAAGATATCGTTTCAACCATCCGAGTCCTTGAACTACGGCCTTTGTTTGAAGGGAGTGCTTGCCAATAAATTACACGGTTCAATAACATTGCGTTTTGCGCTTTTCATACAATCCATATATCCCCCCTCATGCAAATATAAAATGCCACACAAAGGACATTGGAGGGATAGAGCAACAGAGACAGACAGTATAAAGTCGCTGACATTTCAAGCAAGTGCCTGTGGGAATTGCGATCAAAAAGGACTTGAATGTGTTTTCTATCCACTCAAGAGAACTTCTGATAAATTCAACTTGTGACAAATTGTGGAATATTTGTTTAAAAAAATGTTTGTTTGGAAGAAATTTGAGAAGAGAGTCTGAATAAGGTTTATTTGTAACTGACATTCGGGTGTATTTTGTACATATAGGTATTAGGTATATATGTAACACCGGGCGAACTCAATAATCTAGTTATCTTAAGTCGATTAGATTAGTCTGGACTAGATGTACATTGAACGCAAAAACTAGATTGGTCGGCAACGTCACATTTCTACGTCATCCACAGCACGAAATTCGTCAACTGAAAAAAACTCTTCATTCGACCAATCGAGGCCAATTAAAACAGAAAGACATCAAGTCAACGAGCTGCTGGACTGACTAAACTAGATTTTTTAACGTTCCTAAGATAGGGAGAGTTCAATGAATTCGAGTATCTAGGGCACAGAGTAATCGATGTCACTGTGTTTTAAAGTGTTTTTTATTTTTTTTATTACCATTTTCGTTTTACATTATATAATTTTAACCGCAAAGCAAATTGCTTATCTGCAGGTGGTTGTTAAAAAAAATTGGTTTTGTAGTGCATCAAATTTTAAATGAATTCATTGTAAGTATACAATTCATTTTGGTTTAATTTTTCAACAATTTACGTTTAGCAATTAGTTGAATAATTTATAATTTTTACTTTACAATTCAAGTAAATACATTTTTAATTCTTTTTAATTAATTTAATTTTTTTTTTTTTTATATAGTTTGGAATGATTTTTATAAATTGAGGGGAAGTATGTTCAGTAACTTTGGGATGGCACGTCTTAGTTCTCGATTTCCGTATGTGTTGAAGGTTTTCGGAAATCTAGCATCCCTTGAGCTCGTAGTCTTGTATTTAGCTGGTGGCGTATGTTATTATGTTATTATTAGATTATATATTTTATCCAGATAAGATTTCGCTGCGTTTCCCCAGGCCAGAATCCCACATCACATGCGCTAGCTTTTGCACGTCGAGATTTGAGTATCGCTTAAGTTACACCATTGCAAATATAGTGCTCTTCAGTTGACGACGACATGCTCACGCCATAGGAAATGCTCGTCGATGGTTACTCCAAGATATTTTATGCTTCCGACCACATCAATTGGTACGTTATTGGCTGATAGTAGAGAGCAGTAATTTCGGTGCTAGATTTGGACAGCTTTCGCTCGTTTAGATGGGGCGCGCATGTGCATTACTTTTGTTTTAGATGCATTTATAACAAGGCCATTATCATGACACCAATTTGAGACAGCGTTAAATTCATCTTGCAATATCTCTACACCAGAATTGAAGTTCTTGTGTTTGACCACGATTGCAATGTCATTGGCATATGCATAGGCAGTGCACTTTTTTAAATAATCGCAAAAGTTCGTTGGTAAACAGTATAAACAGGACAGGGCCCAGTTTTGAACCTTGCGGTACACCGTATTCACTAGTAACAAAACGCGTCAGAATTGTCACACCAATTTTTGGTCTGGGCGTTATTTCCATTTGCCCAATGGATATTACGACGAATTTTGTCCTGGGCATTATTTCCATTTACCCAGTGAAATATCCGCAGAATTTTGTTCTGGGCGTTATTTCCATTTACCCAGTGAAATATCCGCAGAATTTTGTTCTGGGCTTTATTTCCATTTGCCCAATGAAATTTCCGCCGATTTTTGTTCTGGGCTTTATTTCCATTTGCCCAATGGATATTACGACGAATTTTGTCCTGGGCTTTATTTGCATTTGCCCAATGGATATTACGACGAATTTTGTCCTGGGCTTTATTTGCATTTACCCAGTGAAATATCCGCAGAATTTTGTTCTGGGCTTTATTTCCATTAACCTAGTGAAATATCCGCAGAATTTTGTACTGGGCGTTATTTCCATTTACCCAGTGAAATATCCGCAGAATTTTGTTCTGGGCTTTATTTCCATTTACCTAGTGAAATATCCGCAGAATTCTGTTCTGGGCTTTATTTTCATTTGCCCAATGGATATTACGACGAATTTTGTCCTGGGCTTTATTTGCATTTACCCAGTGAAATATCCGCAGAATTTTGTTCTGGGCTTTATTTCCATTTACCTAGTGAAATATCCGCAGAATTTTGTTCTGGGCTTTATTTCCATTTGCCCAATGGATATTACGACGAATTTTGTCCGAATTTTGTTCTGGGCTTTATTTCCATTTGCCCAGTGAAATATCCGCAGAATTTTGTTCTGGGCTTTATTTCCATTTACCCAGTGAAATATCCGCAGAATTTTGTTCTGGGCTTTATTTCCATTAACCTAGTGAAATATCCGCAGAATTTTGTTCTGGGCTTTATTTCCATTTGCCCAATGGATATTACGACGAATTTTGTCCTGGGCTTTATTTCCATTTACCCAGTGAAATATCCGCAGAATTTTGTTCTGGGCTTTATTTCCATTAACCTAGTGAAATATCCGCAGAATTTTGTACTGGGCGTTATTTCCGTTTACCCAGTGAAATATCCGCAGAATTTTGTTCTGGGCTTTATTTTCATTTTCCCAATGGATATTACGACGAATTTTGTCCTGGACTTTATTTGCATTAACCCAGTGAAATATCCGCAGAATTTTGTTCTGGGCTTTATTTCCATTTACCCAGTGAAATATCCGCAGAATTTTTTTCTGGACTTTATTTCCATTAACCTAGTGAAATATCCGCAGAATTTTGTTCTGGACTTTATTTCCATTAACCTAGTGAAATATCCGCAGAATTTTGTTCTGGGCTTTATTTCCATTTGCCCAATGGATATTACGACGAATTTTGTCCTGGGCATTATTTCCATTTACCCAGTGAAATATCCGCAGAATTTTGTTCTGGGCTTTATTTCCATTTACCCAGTGAAATATTCGCAGAATTTTGTTCTAGGCTTTATTTCCATTTACCTAGTGAAATATCCGCAGAATTTTGTTCTGGGCTTTATTTCCATTAACCTAGTGAAATATCCGCAGAATTTCGTTCTGGGCTTTATTTCCATTTGCCCAATGGATATTACGACGAATTTTGTCCTGGGCTTTATTTCCATTTACCCAGTGAAACATTCGCAGAATTTTGTTCTAGGCTTTATTTCCATTTACCTAGTGAAATATCCGCAGAATTTTGTTCTGGGCTTTATTTCCATTTGCCCAATGGATATTACGACGAATTTTGTCCTGGGCTTTATTTGCATTTACCCAGTGAAATATCCGCAGAATTTTGTTCTGGACTTTATTTGCATTTACCTAGTGAAATATCCGCAGAATTTGGTCCTGGGCTTTATTTCCATTTGCCCAATGGATATTACGACGAATTTTGTCCTGGGCTTTATTTCCATTTACCCAGTGAAATATTCGCAGAATTTTGTTCTAGGCTTTATTTCCATTTACCTAGTGAAATATCCACAGAATTTTGTTCTGGGCTTTATTTCCATTTGCCCAGTGAAATATCCGCAGAATTTTGTTCTGGGCTTTATTTCCATTTGCCCAGTGAAATATCCGCAGAATTTTGTTCTGGGCTTTATTTCCATTTGCCCAATGGATATTACGACGAATTTTGTCCTGGGCTTTATTTGCATTTACCCAGTGAAATATTCGCAGAATTTTGTTCTGGGCTTTATTTGCATTTACCCAGTGAAATATCCGCAGAATTTTGTTCTGGGCATTATTTCCATTTACCCAGTGATATATCCGCAGAATTTTGTTCTGGGCTTTATTTCCATTTACCCAGTGAAATATCCGCAGAATTTTTTTCTGGACTTTATTTCCATTAACCTAGTGAAATATCCGCAGAATTTTGTACTGGGCGTTATTTCCGTTTACCCAGTGAAATATCCGCAGAATTTTGTTCTGGGCTTTATTTCCATTTGCCCAATGGATATTACGACGAATTTTGTCCTGGGCTTTATTTGCATTTACCCAGTGAAATATTCGCAGAATTTTGTTCTGGGCTTTATTTGCATTTACCCAGTGAAATATCCGCAGAATTTTGTTCTGGGCATTATTTCCATTTACCCAGTGATATATCCGCAGAATTTTGTTCTGGGCTTTATTTCCATTTACCCAGTGAAATATCCGCAGAATTTTTTTCTGGACTTTATTTCCATTAACCTAGTGAAATATCCGCAGAATTTTGTACTGGGCTTTATTTCCATTAACCTAGTGAAATATCCGCAGAATTTTGTTCTGGGCTTTATTTCCATTTGCCCAATGGATATTACGACGAATTTTGTCCTGGGCTTTATTTCCATTTACCCAGTGAAATATCCGCAGAATTTTGTTCTGGGCTTTATTTCCATTAACCTAGTGAAATATCCGCAGAATTTTGTACTGGGCGTTATTTCCGTTTACCCAGTGAAATATCCGCAGAATTTTGTTCTGGGCTTTATTTTCATTTTCCCAATGGATATTACGACGAATTTTGTCCTGGACTTTATTTGCATTTACCCAGTGAAATATCCGCAGAATTTTGTTCTGGGCTTTATTTCCATTTACCCAGTGAAATATCCGCAGAATTTTTTTCTGGACTTTATTTCCATTAACCTAGTGAAATATCCGCAGAATTTTGTTCTGGACTTTATTTCCATTAACCTAGTGAAATATCCGCAGAATTTTGTTCTGGGCTTTATTTCCATTTGCCCAATGGATATTACGACGAATTTTGTCCTGGGCATTATTTCCATTTACCCAGTGAAATATCCGCAGAATTTTGTTCTGGGCTTTATTTCCATTTACCCAGTGAAATATTCGCAGAATTTTGTTCTAGGCTTTATTTCCATTTACCTAGTGAAATATCCGCAGAATTTTGTTCTGGGCTTTATTTCCATTAACCTAGTGAAATATCCGCAGAATTTTGTTCTGGGCTTTATTTCCATTTGCCCAGTGAAATATCCGCAGAATTTTGTTCTAGGCTTTATTTCCATTTACCTAGTGAAATATCCGCAGAATTTTGTTTTGGGCTTTATTTCCATTTGCCCAATGGATATGACGACGAATTTTGTCCTGGGCTTTATTTGCATTTACCCAGTGAAATATCCGCAGAATTTTGTTCTGGGCTTTATTTCCATTAACCTAGTGAAATATCCGCAGAATTTCGTTCTGGGCTTTATTTCCATTTGCCCAATGGATATTACGACGAATTTTGTCCTGGGCTTTATTTCCATTTACCTAGTGAAATATCCGCAGAATTTTGTTCTGGGCTTTATTTCCATTTACCCAATGGATATTACGACGAATTTTGTCCTGGGCTTTATTTCCATTTACCCAGTGAAATATTCGCAGAATTTTGTTCTAGGCTTTATTTCCATTTACCTAGTGAAATATCCGCAGAATTTTGTTCTGGGCTTTATTTCCATTTGCCCAGTGAAATATCCGCAGAATTTTGTTCTGGGCTTTATTTCCATTTACCCAGTGAAATATCCGCAGAATTTTGTTCTGGGCGTTATTTCCATTTACCCAGTGAAATATCCGCAGAATTTTGTTCTGGGCTTTATTTCCATTTACCCAGTGAAATATCCGCAGAATTTTGTTCTGGACTTTATTTGCATTTACCTAGTGAAATATCCGCAGAATTTGGTCCTGGGCTTTATTTCCATTTACCTAGTGAAATATCCGCAGAATTTTGTCCTGGGCTTTATTTCCATTTACCCAGTGAAATATTCGCAGAATTTTGTTCTAGGCTTTATTTCCATTTACCTAGTGAAATATCCGCAGAATTTTGTTCTGGGCTTTATTTCCATTTGCCCAGTGAAATATCCGCAGAATTTTGTTCTGGGCTTTATTTCCATTTGCCCAGTGAAATATCCGCAGAATTTTGTTCTGGGCTTTATTTCCATTTACCCAGTGAAATATCCGCAGAATTTTGTTCTGGGCGTTATTTCCATTTACCCAGTGAAATATCCGCAGAATTTTGTACTGGGCGTTATTTCCGTTTACCCAGTGAAATATTCGCAGAATTTTGTTCTAGGCTTTATTTCCATTTACCTAGTGAAATATCCGCAGAATTTTGTTCTGGGCTTTATTTCCATTTGCCCAGTGAAATATCCGCAGAATTTTGTTCTGGGCTTTATTTCCATTTACCCAGTGAAATATTCGCAGAATTTTGTTCTAGGCTTTATTTCCATTTACCTAGTGAAATATCCGCAGAATTTTGTTCTGGGCTTTATTTCCATTTGCCCAGTGAAATATCCGCAGAATTTTGTTCTGGGCTTTATTTCCATTTGCCCAGTGAAATATCCGCAGAATTTTGTTCTGGACTTTATTTGCATTTACCTAGTGAAATATCCGCAGAATTTGGTCCTGGGCTTTATTTCCATTTGCCCAATGGATATTACGACGAATTTTGTCCTGGGCTTTATTTCCATTTACCCAGTGAAATATTCGCAGAATTTTGTTCTAGGCTTTATTTCCATTTACCTAGTGAAATATCCGCAGAATTTTGTTCTGGACTTTATTTCCATTAACCTAGTGAAATATCCGCAGAATTTTGTTCTGGGCTTTATTTCCATTTGCCCAATGGATATTACGACGAATTTTGTCCTGGGCATTATTTCCATTTACCCAGTGAAATATCCGCAGAATTTTGTTCTGGGCTTTATTTCCATTTACCCAGTGAAATATTCGCAGAATTTTGTTCTAGGCTTTATTTCCATTTACCTAGTGAAATATCCGCAGAATTTTGTTCTGGGCTTTATTTCCATTAACCTAGTGAAATATCCGCAGAATTTCGTTCTGGGCTTTATTTCCATTTGCCCAATGGATATTACGACGAATTTTGTCCTGGGCTTTATTTCCATTTACCCAGTGAAACATTCGCAGAATTTTGTTCTAGGCTTTATTTCCATTTACCTAGTGAAATATCCGCAGAATTTTGTTCTGGGCTTTATTTCCATTTGCCCAATGGATATTACGACGAATTTTGTCCTGGGCTTTATTTGCATTTACCTAGTGAAATATCCGCAGAATTTGGTCCTGGGCTTTATTTCCATTTGCCCAATGGATATTACGACGAATTTTGTCCTGGGCTTTATTTCCATTTACCCAGTGAAATATTCGCAGAATTTTGTTCTAGGCTTTATTTCCATTTACCTAGTGAAATATCCGCAGAATTTTGTTCTGGGCTTTATTTCCATTTGCCCAGTGAAATATCCGCAGAATTTTGTTCTGGGCTTTATTTCCATTTGCCCAGTGAAATATCCGCAGAATTTTGTTCTGGGCTTTATTTCCATTTGCCCAATGGATATTACGACGAATTTTGTCCTGGGCTTTATTTGCATTTACCCAGTGAAATATTCGCAGAATTTTGTTCTGGGCTTTATTTGCATTTACCCAGTGAAATATCCGCAGAATTTTGTTCTGGGCATTATTTCCATTTACCCAGTGATATATCCGCAGAATTTTGTTCTGGGCGTTATTTCCATTTACCCAGTGAAATATCCGCAGAATTTTGTTCTGGGCTTTATTTCCATTTACCTAGTGAAATATCCACAGAATTTTGTTCTGGGCTTTATTTCCATTTGCCCAGTGAAATATCCGCAGAATTTTGTTCTGGGCTTTATTTCCATTTGCCCAATGAATATTACGACGAATTTTGTCCTGGGCATTATTTCCATTTACCCAGTGAAATATCCGCAGAATTTTGTTCTGGGCTTTATTTCCATTTACCTAGTGAAATATCCGCAGAATTTTGTTCTGGGCGTTATTTCCATTTACCCAGTGAAATATCCGCAGAATTTTGTTCTGGGCTTTATTTCCATTTACCTAGTGAAATATCCGCAGAATTTTGTTCTGGGCTTTATTTCCATTTGCCCAGTGAAATATCCGCAGAATTTTGTTCTGGGCTTTATTTCCATTTGCCCAATGGATATTACGACGAATTTTGTCCTGGGCATTATTTCCATTTACCCAGTGAAATATCCGCAGAATTTTGCTCTGGGCTTTATTTCCATTTGTCCAATGGATATTACGACGAATTTTGTTCTGGGCTTTATTTCCATTTGCCCAATGGATATTACGACGAATGTTGTCCTGGGCTTTATTTCCATTTACCCAGTGAAATATCCGCAGAATTTTGTTCTGGGCTTTATTTCCATTTGGCCAATGGATATTACGACGAATTTTGTCCTGGGCATTATTTCCATTTGGCCAATGGATATTACGACGAATTTTGTCCTGGGCTTTATTTCCATTTACCCAGTGAAATATTCGCAGAATTTTGTTCTAGGCTTTATTTCCATTTACCTAGTGAAATATCCGCAGAATTTTGTTCTGGGCTTTATTTCCATTTGCCCAGTGAAATATCCGCAGAATTTTGTTCTGGGCTTTATTTCCATTTGCCCAATGGATATTACGACGAATTTTGTCCTGGGCATTATTTCCATTTACCCAGTGAAATATTCGCAGAATTTTGTTCTGGGCGTTATTTCCATTTACCCAGTGAAATATCCGCAGAATTTTGTTTTGGACTTTATTTCCATTTGCCCAATGGATATTACGACGAATTTTGTCCTGGGCTTTATTTCCATTTACCCAGTGAAATATCCGCAGAATTTTGTTCTGGGCGTTATTTCCATTTACCCAGTGAAATATCCGCAGAATTTTGTTTTGGACTTTATTTCCATTTGCCCAATGGATATTACGACGAATTTTGTCCTGGGCTTTATTTGCATTTACCCAGTGAAATATCCGCAGAATTTTGTTCTGGGCTCTATTTCCATTTGCCCAATGGATATTACGACGAATTTTGTCCTGGGCTTTATTTCCATTTACCCAGTGAAATATCCGCAGAATTTTGTTCTGGACTTTATTTGCATTTACCTAGTGAAATATCCGCAGAATTTTGTCCTGGGCTTTATTTCCATTTGCCCAATGAAATTACCGCCGATTTTTGTTCTGGGCTTTATTTCCATTTGCCCAATGGATATTACGACGAATTTTGTCCTTGGCTTTATTTCCATTTACCCAGTGAAATATCCGCAGAATTTTGTTCTGGGCGTTATTTCCATTTGCCCAATGAAATTTCCGCCGATTTTTGTTCTGGGCTTTATTTCCATTTGCCAATGGGTATTACGACGAATTTTGTCCTGGGCTTTATTTCCATTTACCTAGTGAAATATCCGCAGAATTTTGTTCTGGGCTTTATTTCCATTTGCCCAGTGAAATATCCGCAGAATTTTGTTCTGGGCTTTATTTCCATTTGCCCAGTGAAATATCCGCAGAATTTTGTTCTGGGCTTTATTTCCATTTGCCAATGGGTATTACGACGAATTTTGTCCTGGGCTTTATTTCCATTTACCCAGTGAAATATTCGCAGAATTTTGTTCTGGGCGTTATTTCCATTTACCCAGTGAAACATCCGCAGAATTTTGTTCTGGGCGTTATTTCCATTTACCCAGTGAAATATCCGCAGAATTTTGTTCTGGGCTTTACTTCCATTTGCCAAGTGAAATATCCGCAGAATTTTGTTCTGGGCTTTATTTCCATTTGCCCAATGGATATTACGACGAATTTTGTCCTGGGCAGTATTTCCATTTACCCAGTGAAATATCCGCGAAATATTTATAATTTATGTGTTAATGAAAAAGAAAGAATCTAAAAAAGTGTTTCTATGCAATCATAATTTAAAGTGAACAACCAGTCTTTTACTTTTCTAATATAAGCGGAAAAACAAGATATTTCTCTGATAGAAAAGGGCAATTTATTAAAGAACTTTGCAGCTGTATAAGTATAAAAACGAGAAAAAAGTGTTCTGTTAGCAAAAGGTACAATGACTAAGCTCATATTGTTAATACGAAGGTTATACATTTGGGAATTTCTGCTCGGTATATTACCACTTTGTTTAAAGAACTCTCTTAAAACTTTAAAAACATATAAGTGTCTGATTGGTAGAATTTGCAACGTTTTAAATAAAGGCCAACTCTCAGTAAATCGATTTTTGTTTAGTATAATTCTAACTAAATGTTTCTGGGTTATTAATAAAGGCTTAGAAGTATTAGCATACGAACCACCCCAGCAAGTGATGCCATATTGTAACTTTGAGTGCGCAAGACCATAGTAAATAGTGGTTAACAGTTTTTTGGAACAAAACTGTTTTAACAGATACATCTTACGTGTGATCACGTTTTCCAATTTAGATTGGTATCAATTGTAACTCCTAAGTACTTAAAATGTTGTACTGATTCAATTTTGAAACAACTTTTTGAGCATTGCATATCAGTTACAAAGTTACTTCTACCACACTTATGAACAGGTAACGAAAATAGTTTACAGTCGGATGCGTGAAACCAAAGGTTGTAATCATATAGATTACTACCATTTGTCATGAAAGACATCAACTTTGTTTTCTCACTTATTATCAATTTGTGGGCAGTAAACCACAACCTTAATATTTCAAGATCTTCCTCGATCCTTGTGACACAATCAAATACAGTTTTGAACTCATAAGTAAACGCTATATATTAGGAAAAACAAAGGGCCAAGTACAGAACCCTGAGGAACACCGCTTTTTAAAATTCGATACTCACCCAAGACACCATTGATATTAACTCTCTGTTTCCTATATTTTAAAAACGAACGCAGCCATTTAAAAATGTTTCCTCGAAAACCAGCAAGATAAAGTTTGTTTAGTAACAGATCATGGTCCACCATATCAAATGCTTTTGTCATGTCTATAAATAGGCACATAGTAGATTTATTACGGTTTAAACCACCATATAGTTGACTGCATACACTCAGAATAGCATCCTCAGTTGACATTTCTGCTCTAAAACCGAACTGGTTGCTACAAAAGAATTTAAACTTGTCGAGGAATGACAAACTACGAACTTTAAGCAGTTTTTCAAATATCTTGGAAAAGGTAGAGAGAAGTGAAATAGGCCTGTAATCCGAAAAACTTTTTTTCTGTTACCTTTTTTAAAAAGAGGTACAACTTCAGGACATTTCAAATGTTCGGGAAAACAGCCACTTCCAACACTACGATTAAATAAGACACTCAGTACATCAACGACAAACAAGGCAATATTTTTCAGAAGCACACTTGAGACACCATCACTCGTGCAAGAGTTTTTATTTTTTAGGGATAGGATAACATTGTACATTTCTCTCGAAGTTATCGGCTCAAAAACGAAACTGTTTGGTAGAATATCTTCGCCAGGTAAACTTGAAGAAATGGAGCAATTACAGTTAACATGTGTTTCAACGACTGGTTTTAATTTTTCAGAAACATCAGTGAAATAGTCGTTGAATTTGTTACTGATGCTGCATAAGTCGGAATCAATAATTCCATCAGCTGCAACGCTATCAATTACGACATGATTTCTATTCTTTCCCAAAATATTATCAACTACTCTCCATTCTTCTCGAATATTACCTTCGGCTCTTGCAAATAGATTATTGTAGTAGTTGTTACGAGTGTCTTCTATATTTGTATGAATTTTTTTGCACATGGTGTCATACTGATTTTTTAGTTTTAAATTATTGGGATGTTTTTTACATTTTAAACTTATCTTTATTTTCTTTCTGATCTGATTTAGAAGATTATTACTCATCCAAGGCTTTAAACGTTTTTTTCTATGAGAATTCTTTTTCGACGCAAAAGTACAAGATTTAATGTGGCTTTGTAAAATATTCATAAATGAATCGAAAGCAACAGAAGGATTACTTTCGGAATAAGCCGACTCCCAAAATTCATATGTTAAGCATTCTTTTAATAGTTTGAAATCTACACGCTTTTTAAATGATGTAGATAAGGGTGTGATGCTTTCAGTACCGTTTTTATTAGTGACGTAATTAAGAGCAGTCATACTATGATCTTTAAGTTGCATATCATAGACTTTACCAATAAACATTTTTTTATTATTTTTATGATATCTAAGAAAAATGTGATCAATGCTACTCTTGGTAGAATCGGTCACACGGGTTGGTTCGTTAATAAGACTCTCAAGACCATTAGAAGCCATAGCAATTAAATAGTTCTCCGTATCTGTATCCATTTCATTAAGTATATCAATATTAATGTCACCCAACAAAATTAAATTCTTTGCCTTATTTGCGTTTAGAACGTCGCTAATTTCATCAATGAAACTACTTTTACTGAATTCATGTAGTCTATATATGCACAGAATAGTGTAATAATCATTTTCATATTCAAACGACATTTTTATTAAATCGGCGCTTGTTAGATTCAAACTACAGCAATTTAAGTCTAACACACAGTCATTTCTAACAAAGACAGCTACACCACCAGCAGAATATAAATTATTGCAATTGCCAAAAAGAGTAAAACCCGGAATATTATACAGACTAAGTTCATTATCATATATCCATATCTCACTTAAAACTATGACGACAGGTAGATTAGCCATCGACTCAATATGAGCTGCAAGAACAGAAAAAATTTTTCTCATGCTACGTATGTTTTGATGTAAACAAAAACAAAATTCTACAAGACAAGTTGGATCGACTGGGTATTCACATGCATTTGTAACAAAGAAAGGGACAGAACTAACAGAATTCATATTTTAACGAAATCAGCAACAGAATTTATTTTTACACAATTGTCACCCTCTTTCTTCCGCAAATAAACAGTCCCATTTCTCGACCATACGTATTTATACCCCTTCGTGGCCTTCATTGACGTTGCAGTGTTCAATAATTGTCTTGTTAGTTAAGCATTCGTTGATAAACATCTTTTCCGATCTTGCTTGAGCGTTGATTAAGTTGGTGGTCAGCTGCTCTCTATTTTCTCGCTTTGCTTTCATGATTTTCTCCTTGCATAGATGAGAAACAAGCTTTACATGGAGAATGTTTTTTGTGCTCGCTGAATTGTTGTTGCTGTTGGTAGGTGGTTTAGCCAACTTAACTTTCAAGGGCTTCAAGTAGCACTTGTCGATGTCTCTTTCATTTATATTCACGTTCAAGCCATCGCGAAACACTTTGAGAGCGACGTCAGTGTTTGATAAAGCTGTGTTGTTGTTGGGAACGTTGAATATTTCAATGCTGTTTGTGATCAGTGTGACCATCAGCTTCTTTCAAAAATATTCCACTTGCTCTGAAAAGTGGAATATTTATATAAATTTATATTCCACTTCAGATTTTTTTTTTTTTGAAATACAAATTAAAAAAAAAATAAGTAAAAACATGTTTTAAGCTAAAAATATAAAAAAATATAATTCAGTATGTCCTATAGTTACCAGTCATTGCACCACTCCCCTCATCAATCTAGGGCAAGCCCTTTCATATGATACCCATATTGAGGGGGTTGTGAGAAAATGTATGTAATCCGTCATTTTGTAGTGGCAACCATCTTATATTTACAATGATACTGATTACATTAGATTGTATTGTCATCAGAATTAAAGGTGTATACCAAATTTCAAATCAAGCCGACAACAGGAAGGGGGTTAATTTTGTAGCTATGTTATTACTGTACTTCGGTATTCGGCTCGGTAAGAGCTTTTTCGCGTAAGTTTCCATGGTGATATGAAACAAACCAACTATACTATTATGGAAAAAAAAAGTAGTGTTACCAGAGCTCAAAACTTCGTGAGTTTTGCGATTTAGATGTAATAAAATCAATTTCAGCTAAGAATTGAACTTTAATTTATGGAGAATATTTTGGTATCTAAAAATTCCTTTTGGAGAACAAAATATTCCACTTTTATATGCGAATATTTTTTGGAAAAAATATATTCTCTGCAGCTTAAAAATATTCCACAAGTGGAATATTATATTCCACTATGGTCACACTGTTTGTGATTAGCTGTTGCTCACGTTTGTTGACCTTTTCCTCTAGAGAATGAATTCGTTTCTCAGAAGCTTCATTTTTGGCGATTAGTGCATCGATATGTTTTTTTTGATTTTCTTCAATTGAAATGATTTTAGCATAAATCATTTCCAGTGTAACTGGTCCAGAAGTAAACTCCAATTGCGGCACGGGTGTTGGATTAGATGGAATTACAACCGAAGGTATTGATGAAGTGGTTAATGGTTCTAGGCAATTTCTAGCCGCGTTTGAAGACGGGTGAGAAAAAGATTCTCTTCGTTGGAGAGTACATGCTGGGCACCTCCAGGTAGATTTGTTTTTTTTTCATGAAATCCAGCTCGTTAGCGGTGAGGTTGACACAATTAGCATGAAAGACTCCATTGCAACTACTGCAATCCACTTTAAGGTCAGACCTTTCAACTTTAGATTTACAGATTCTGCACGACATTTTCCAAAAGCTGTAAAAAGAAATTTGTATTTAACTGATACAAGCAGAATAAAATATCCGCAGAATTTTGTTCTGGGCTTTATTTCCATTTACCCAGTGAAATATCCGCAGAATTTTGTTCTGGGCTTTATTTCCATTTGCCCAATGGATATTACGACGAATTTTGTCCTGGGCATTATTTCCATTTACCCAGTGAAATATCCGCAGAATTTTGTCCTGGGCATTGTTTCCATTTACCCAGTGAAATATCCGCAGAATTTTGTTCTGGGCTTTATTTCCATTTGCCCAATGGATATTACGACGAATTTTGTCCTGGGCTTTATCTGCATTTACCCAGTGAAATATCCGCAGAATTTTGTTCTGGGCTTTATTTCAATTTACCCAGTGAAATATCCGCAGAATTTTGTTCTGGGCTTTATTTCCATTTGCCCAATGGATATTACGACGAATTTTGTCCTGGGCTTTATCTGCATTTACCCAGTGAAATATCCGCAGAATTTTGTTCTGGGCTTTATTTCCATTTACCCAGTGAAATATCCGCAGAATTTTGTTCTGGGCTTTATTTCCATTTGCCCAATGGATATTACGACGAATTTTGTCCTGGGCATTATTTCCATTTACCCAGTGAAATATCCGCAGAATTTTGTTCTGGACTTTATTTCCATTTGCCCAATGGATATTACGACGAATTTTGACCTGGGCTTTATTTGCATTTACCCAGTGAAATATCCGCAGAATTTTGTTCTGGGCAATATTTCCATTTACCCAGTGAAATATCCGCAGAATTTTGTTCTGGACTTTATTTCCATTAACCTAGTGAAATATCCGCAGAATTTTGTTCTGGGCTTTATTTCCATATGCCCAGTGAAATATCCGCAGAATTTTGTTCTGGTCTTTATTTCCATTTACCCAGTGAAATATCCGCAGAATTTTATTCTGGCTTTATTTCCATTAACCTAGTGAAATATCCGCAGAATTTTGTTCTGGGCGTTATCTCCATTTACCCAGTGAAATATCCGCAGAATTTTGTTCTGGGCTTTATTTCCATTTGCCCAATGGATATTACGACGAATTTTGTCCTAGGCATTATTTCCATTTACCCAGTGAAATATCCGCAGAATTTTGTTCTGGGCTTTATTTCCATTAACGTAGTGAAATATCCGCAGAATTTTGTTCTGGGCCTTATTTCCATTTGCCCAATGGATATTACGACGAATTTTGTCCTGGGCATTATTTTCATTTACCCAGTGAAATATCCACAGAATTTTGTTCTGGGCTTTATTTCCATTAACGTAGTGAAATATCCGCAGAATTTTGTTCTGGGCTTTATTTCCATTTGCCCAATTACGATGAATTTTGTCCTGGGCATTATTTCCATTTACCCAGTGAAATATCCGCAGAATTTTGTTCTGGGCGTTATTTCCATTTACCCAGTGAAATATCCGCAGAATTTTGCTCTGGGCTTTATTTCCATTTGCCCAATGGATATTACGACGAATTTTGTCCTGGGCTTTATTTCCATTTACCCAGTGAAATATCCGCAGAATTTTGTCCTGGCCTTTATTTCCATTTACCCAGTGAAATATCCGCAGAATTTTGTTCTGGGCTTTATTTCCATTAACCTAGTGAAATATCCGCGGAATTTTGTTCCGGGCTTTATTTCCATTTGCCCAATGGATATTGCGATGAATTTTGTCCTGGGCATTATTTCCATTTACCCAGTGAAATATCCGCAGAATTTTGTTCTGGGCGTTATTTCCATTTACCCAGTGAAATATCCGCAGAATTTTGTTCTGGGCTTTATTTCCATTTACATAGTGAAATATCCGCAGAATTTTGTTCTGGGCTTTATTTCCATTTGCCCAGTGAAATATCCGCAGAATTTTGTTCTGGGCTTTATTTCCATTTGCCCAATGGATATTACGACGAATTTTGTCCTGGGCTTTATCTGCATTTACCCAGTGAAATATCCGCAGAATTGTGTTCTGGGCTTTATTTCCATTTGCCCAATGGATATTACGACGACTTTTGACCTGGGCTTTATTTGCATTTACCCAGTGAAATATCCGCAGAATTTTGTTCTGGGCTTTATTTCCATTTGCCCAATGGATATTACGACTAATTTTGTCCTGGGCTTTATCTGCATTTACCCAGTGAAATATCCGCAGAATTTTGTTCTGGGCTTTATTTCCATTTACCCAGTGAAATATCCGCAGAATTTTGTTCTGGGCTTTATTTCCATTTGCCCAATGGATATTACGACGAATTTTGTCCTGGGCATTATTTCTATTTACCCAGTGAAATATCCGCAGAATTTTGTCCTGGGCATTGTTTCCATTTACCCAGTGAAATATCCGCAGAATTTTGTTCTGGGCTTTATTTCCATTTGCCCAATGGATATTACGACGAATTTTGTCCTGGGCTTTATCTGCATTTACCCAGTGAAATATCCGCAGAATTTTGTTCTGGGCTTTATTTCCATTTACCCAGTGAAATATCCGCAGAATTTTGTTCTGGGCTTTATTTCCATTTGCCCAATGGATATTACGACGAATTTTGTCCTGGGCTTCATCTGCATTTACCCAGTGAAATATCCGCAGAATTTTGTTCTGGGCTTTATTTCCATTTACCCAGTGAAATATCCGCAGAATTTTGTTCTGGGCTTTATTTCCATTTGCCCAATGGATATTACGACAAATTTTGTCCTGGGCATTATTTCCATTTACCCAGTGAAATATCCGCAGAATTTTGCTCTGGGCTTTATTTCCATTTGCCCAATGGATATTACGACGAATTTTGTCCTGGGCTGTATCTGCATTTACCCAGTGAAATATCCGCAGAATTTTGTTCTGGGCTTTATTTCCATTTACCCAGTGAAATATCCGCAGAATTTTGTTCTGGGCTTTATTTCCATTTGCCCAATGGATATTACGACGAATTTTGTCCTGGGCATTGTTTCCATTTACCCAGTGAAATATCCGCAGAATTTTGTTCTGGACTTTATTTCCATTAACCTAGTGAAATATCCGCAGAATTTTGTTCTGGGCTTTATTTCCATATGCCCAGTGAAATATCCGCAGAATTTTGTTCTGGTCTTTATTTCCATTTACCCAGTGAAATATCCGCAGAATTTTATTCTGGCTTTATTTCCATTAACCTAGTGAAATATCCGCAGAATTTTGTTCTGGGCGTTATTTCCATTTACCCAGTGAAATATCCGCAGAATTTTGTTCTGGGCTTTATTTCCATTTGCCCAATGGATATTACGACGAATTTTGTCCTGGGCATTATTTCCATTTACCCAGTGAAATATCCGCAGAATTTTGTTCTGGGCTTTATTTCCATTAACGTAGTTAAATATCCGCAGAATTTTGTTCTGGGCTTTATTTCCATTTGCCCAGTGAAATATCCGCAGAATTTTGTTCTGGTCTTTATTTCCATTTACCCAGTGAAATATCCGGAGAAATTTGTTCTGGCTTTATTTCCATTAACCTAGTGAAATATCCGCAGAATTTTGTTCTGGGCGTTATTTCCATTTACCCAGTGAAATATCCGCAGAATTTTGTTCTGGTCTTTATTTCCATTTACCCAGTGAAATATCCGCAGAATTTTGTTCTGGGCTTTATTTCCATTAACGTAGTGAAATATCCGCAGAATTTTGTTCTGGGCTTTATTTCCATTTGCCCAATGGATATTACGACGAATTTTGTCCTGGGCATTATTTCCATTTACCCAGTGAAATATCCGCAGAATTTTGTTCTGGGCTTTATTTCCATTAACGTAGTGAAATATCCGCAGAATTTTGTTCTGGGCTTTATTTCCATTTGCCCAATGGATATTACGACGAATTTTGACCTGGGCTTTATTTGCATTTACCCAGTGAAATATCCGCAGAATTTTGTTCTGGGCTTTATTTCCATTTGCCCAATGGATATTACGACGAATTTTGTCCTGGGCTTTATTTCCATTTACCCAGTGAAATATCCGCAGAATTTTGTTCTGGCCTTTATTTCCATTAACCTAGTGAAATATCCGCAGAATTTTGTTCTGGGCCTTATTTCCATTTGCCCAATGGATATTACGACAAATTTTGTCCTGGGCTTTATCTGCATTTACCTAGTGAAATATCCGCAGAATTTTGTTCTGGGCTTTATTTCCATTTGCCCAGTGAAATATCCGCAGAATTTTGTTCTGGGCTTTATTTCCATTTGCCCAATGGATATTACGACGAATTTTGTCCTGGGCTTTATTTCCATTTACCTAGTGAAATATCCGCAGAATTTTGTTCTGGGCTTTATTTCCATTTGCCCAATGGATATTACGACGAATTTTGTCCTGGGCTTTATTTCCATTTACCTAGTGAAATATCCGCAGAATTTTGTTCTGGGCTTTATTTCCATTTGCCCAATGGATATTACGACGAATTTTGTCCTGGGCTTTATTTCCATTTACCTAGTGAAATATCCGCAGAATTTTGTTCTGGGCTTTATTTCCATTTGCCCAATGGATATTACGACGAATTTTGTCCTGGGCATTATTTTCATTTACCCAGTGAAATATCCACAGAATTTTGTTCTGGGCTTTATTTCCATTAACGTAGTGAAATATCCGCAGAATTTTGTTCTGGGCTTTATTTCCATTTGCCCAATTACGATGAATTTTGTCCTGGGCATTATTTCCATTTACCCAGTGAAATATCCGCAGAATTTTGTTCTGGGCGTTATTTCCATTTACCCAGTGAAATATCCGCAGAATTTTGCTCTGGGCTTTATTTCCATTTGCCCAATGGATATTACGACGAATTTTGTCCTGGGCTTTATTTCCATTTACCCAGTGAAATATCCGCAGAATTTTGTCCTGGCCTTTATTTCCATTTACCCAGTGAAATATCCGCAGAATTTTGTTCTGGGCTTTATTTCCATTAACCTAGTGAAATATCCGCGGAATTTTGTTCCGGGCTTTATTTCCATTTGCCCAATGGATATTGCGATGAATTTTGTCCTGGGCATTATTTCCATTTACCCAGTGAAATATCCGCAGAATTTTGTTCTGGGCGTTATTTCCATTTACCCAGTGAAATATCCGCAGAATTTTGTTCTGGGCTTTATTTCCATTTACATAGTGAAATATCCGCAGAATTTTGTTCTGGGCTTTATTTCCATTTGCCCAGTGAAATATCCGCAGAATTTTGTTCTGGGCTTTATTTCCATTTGCCCAATGGATATTACGACGAATTTTGTCCTGGGCTTTATCTGCATTTACCCAGTGAAATATCCGCAGAATTGTGTTCTGGGCTTTATTTCCATTTGCCCAATGGATATTACGACGACTTTTGACCTGGGCTTTATTTGCATTTACCCAGTGAAATATCCGCAGAATTTTGTTCTGGGCTTTATTTCCATTTGCCCAATGGATATTACGACTAATTTTGTCCTGGGCTTTATCTGCATTTACCCAGTGAAATATCCGCAGAATTTTGTTCTGGGCTTTATTTCCATTTACCCAGTGAAATATCCGCAGAATTTTGTTCTGGGCTTTATTTCCATTTGCCCAATGGATATTACGACGAATTTTGTCCTGGGCATTATTTCTATTTACCCAGTGAAATATCCGCAGAATTTTGTCCTGGGCATTGTTTCCATTTACCCAGTGAAATATCCGCAGAATTTTGTTCTGGGCTTTATTTCCATTTGCCCAATGGATATTACGACGAATTTTGTCCTGGGCTTTATCTGCATTTACCCAGTGAAATATCCGCAGAATTTTGTTCTGGGCTTTATTTCCATTTACCCAGTGAAATATCCGCAGAATTTTGTTCTGGGCTTTATTTCCATTTGCCCAATGGATATTACGACGAATTTTGTCCTGGGCTTCATCTGCATTTACCCAGTGAAATATCCGCAGAATTTTGTTCTGGGCTTTATTTCCATTTACCCAGTGAAATATCCGCAGAATTTTGTTCTGGGCTTTATTTCCATTTGCCCAATGGATATTACGACAAATTTTGTCCTGGGCATTATTTCCATTTACCCAGTGAAATATCCGCAGAATTTTGCTCTGGGCTTTATTTCCATTTGCCCAATGGATATTACGACGAATTTTGTCCTGGGCTGTATCTGCATTTACCCAGTGAAATATCCGCAGAATTTTGTTCTGGGCTTTATTTCCATTTACCCAGTGAAATATCCGCAGAATTTTGTTCTGGGCTTTATTTCCATTTGCCCAATGGATATTACGACGAATTTTGTCCTGGGCATTGTTTCCATTTACCCAGTGAAATATCCGCAGAATTTTGTTCTGGACTTTATTTCCATTAACCTAGTGAAATATCCGCAGAATTTTGTTCTGGGCTTTATTTCCATATGCCCAGTGAAATATCCGCAGAATTTTGTTCTGGTCTTTATTTCCATTTACCCAGTGAAATATCCGCAGAATTTTATTCTGGCTTTATTTCCATTAACCTAGTGAAATATCCGCAGAATTTTGTTCTGGGCGTTATTTCCATTTACCCAGTGAAATATCCGCAGAATTTTGTTCTGGGCTTTATTTCCATTTGCCCAATGGATATTACGACGAATTTTGTCCTGGGCATTATTTCCATTTACCCAGTGAAATATCCGCAGAATTTTGTTCTGGGCTTTATTTCCATTAACGTAGTGAAATATCCGCAGAATTTTGTTCTGGGCTTTATTTCCATTTGCCCAGTGAAATATCCGCAGAATTTTGTTCTGGTCTTTATTTCCATTTACCCAGTGAAATATCCGGAGAAATTTGTTCTGGCTTTATTTCCATTAACCTAGTGAAATATCCGCAGAATTTTGTTCTGGGCGTTATTTCCATTTACCCAGTGAAATATCCGCAGAATTTTGTTCTGGTCTTTATTTCCATTTACCCAGTGAAATATCCGCAGAATTTTGTTCTGGGCTTTATTTCCATTAACGTAGTGAAATATCCGCAGAATTTTGTTCTGGGCTTTATTTCCATTTGCCCAATGGATATTACGACGAATTTTGTCCTGGGCATTATTTCCATTTACCCAGTGAAATATCCGCAGAATTTTGTTCTGGGCTTTATTTCCATTAACGTAGTGAAATATCCGCAGAATTTTGTTCTGGGCTTTATTTCCATTTGCCCAATGGATATTACGACGAATTTTGACCTGGGCTTTATTTGCATTTACCCAGTGAAATATCCGCAGAATTTTGTTCTGGGCTTTATTTCCATTTGCCCAATGGATATTACGACGAATTTTGTCCTGGGCTTTATTTCCATTTACCCAGTGAAATATCCGCAGAATTTTGTTCTGGCCTTTATTTCCATTAACCTAGTGAAATATCCGCAGAATTTTGTTCTGGGCCTTATTTCCATTTGCCCAATGGATATTACGACAAATTTTGTCCTGGGCTTTATCTGCATTTACCTAGTGAAATATCCGCAGAATTTTGTTCTGGGCTTTATTTCCATTTGCCCAGTGAAATATCCGCAGAATTTTGTTCTGGGCTTTATTTCCATTTGCCCAATGGATATTACGACGAATTTTGTCCTGGGCTTTATTTCCATTTACCTAGTGAAATATCCGCAGAATTTTGTTCTGGGCTTTATTTCCATTTGCCCAATGGATATTACGACGAATTTTGTCCTGGGCTTTATTTCCATTTACCTAGTGAAATATCCGCAGAATTTTGTTCTGGGCTTTATTTCCATTTGCCCAATGGATATTACGACGAATTTTGTCCTGGGCTTTATCTGCATTTACCCAGTGAAATTTCCGCAGAATTTTGTTCTGGGCTTTATTTGCATTTACCCAGTGAAATATCCGCAGAATTTTGTTCTGGGCTTTATTTCCATTTGCCCAATGGATATTACGACGAATATTGTTCTGGGCTTTATCTGCATTTACCCAGTGAAATATCCGCAGAATTTTGTACTGGGCTTTATTTACATTAACCTAGTGAAATATCCGCAGAATTTTGTTCTGGGCTTTATTTCCATTTGCCCAATGGATATTACGACGAATTTTGTCCTGGCCATTATTTCCATTTACCCAGTGAAATATCCGCAGCATTTTGTTCTGGGCAATATTTCCATTTACCCAGTGAAATATCCGCAGAATTTTGTTCTGGACTTTATTTGCATTAACCTAGTGAAATATCCACAGAATTTTGTTCTGGGCTTTATTTCCATTTGCCCAATGGATATTACGACGAATTTTGTCCTGGGCATTATTTCCATTTACCCAGTGAAATATCCGCAGAATTTTGTTCTGGGCAATATTTCCATTTACCCAGTGAAATATCCGCAGAATTTTGTCCTGGGCTTTATTTCCATTTGCCCAATGGATATTACGACGAATTTTGTCCTGGGCTTTATTTCCATTTACCCAGTGAAATATCCGCAGAATTTTGTTCTGGGCTTTATTTCCATTAACCTAGTGAAATATCCGCAGAATTTTGTTCTGGGCTTTATTTCCATTTGCCCAGTGAAATATCCGCAGAATTTTGTTCTGGGCTTTATTTCCATTTGCCCAATGGATATTACGACGAATTTTGTCCTGGGCTTTATTTCCATTTACCTAGTGAAATATCCGCAGAATTTTGTTCTGGGCTTTATTTCCATTTGCCCAATGGATATTACGACGAATTTTGACCTGGGCTTTATTTGCATTTACCCAGTGAAATATCCGCAGAATTTTGTTCTGGGCTTTATTTCCATTTGCCCAATGGATATTACGACGAATTTTGTCCTGGGCTTTATTTCCATTTACCCAGTGAAATATCCGCAGAATTTTGTTCTGGCCTTTATTTCCATTAACCTAGTGAAATATCCGCAGAATTTTGTTCTGGGCCTTATTTCCATTTGCCCAATGGATATTACGACAAATTTTGTCCTGGGCTTTATCTGCATTTACCTAGTGAAATATCCGCAGAATTTTGTTCTGGGCTTTATTTCCATTTGCCCAGTGAAATATCCGCAGAATTTTGTTCTGGGCTTTATTTCCATTTGCCCAATGGATATTACGACGAATTTTGTCCTGGGCTTTATTTCCATTTACCTAGTGAAATATCCGCAGAATTTTGTTCTGGGCTTTATTTCCATTTGCCCAATGGATATTACGACGAATTTTGTCCTGGGCTTTATTTCCATTTACCTAGTGAAATATCCGCAGAATTTTGTTCTGGGCTTTATTTCCATTTGCCCAATGGATATTACGACGAATTTTGTCCTGGGCTTTATCTGCATTTACCCAGTGAAATTTCCGCAGAATTTTGTTCTGGGCTTTATTTGCACTTACCCAGTGAAATATCCGCAGAATTTTGTTCTGGGCTTTATTTCCATTTGCCCAATGGATATTACGACGAATATTGTTCTGGGCTTTATCTGCATTTACCCAGTGAAATATCCGCAGAATTTTGTACTGGGCTTTATTTACATTAACCTAGTGAAATATCCGCAGAATTTTGTTCTGGGCTTTATTTCCATTTGCCCAATGGATATTACGACGAATTTTGTCCTGGCCATTATTTCCATTTACCCAGTGAAATATCCGCAGCATTTTGTTCTGGGCAATATTTCCATTTACCCAGTGAAATATCCGCAGAATTTTGTTCTGGATTTTATTTGCATTAACCTAGTGAAATATCCACAGAATTTTGTTCTGGGCTTTATTTCCATTTGCCCAATGGATATTACGACGAATTTTGTCCTGGGCATTATTTCCATTTACCCAGTGAAATATCCGCAGAATTTTGTTCTGGGCAATATTTCCATTTACCCAGTGAAATATCCGCAGAATTTTGTCCTGGGCTTTATTTCCATTTGCCCAATGGATATTACGACGAATTTTGTCCTGGGCTTTATTTCCATTTACCCAGTGAAATATCCGCAGAATTTTGTTCTGGGCTTTATTTCCATTAACCTAGTGAAATATCCGCAGAATTTTGTTCTGGGCTTTATTTCCATTTGCCCAGTGAAATATCCGCAGAATTTTGTTCTGGGCCTTATTTCCATTTGCCCAATGGATATTACGACGAATTTGGTACCTGGGCTTTATTTGCATTTACCCAGTGAAATATCCGCAGAATTTTGTTCTGGGCTTTATTTCCATTTGCCCAATGGATATTACGACGAATTTTGTCCTGGGCTTTATCTGCATTTACCCAGTGAAATATCCGCAGAATTTTGTTCTGGGCTTTATTTCCATTAACGTAGTGAAATATCCGCAGAATTTAGTTCTGGGCTTTATTTCCATTTGCAAAATGGATATTACGACGAATTTTGTCCTGGGCATTATTTCCATTTACCCAGTGAAATATCCGCAGAATTTTGTTCTGGGCTTTATTTCCATTAACGTAGTGAAATATCCGCAGAATTTTGTTCTGGGCCTTATTTCCATTTGCCCAATGGATATTACGACGAATTTTGACCTGGGCTTTATTTGCATTTACCCAGTGAAATATCCGCAGAATTTTGTTCTGGGCCTTATTTCCATTTGCCCAATGGATATTACGACGAATTTTGACCTGGGCTTTGTTTGCATTTACCCAGTGAAATATCCGCAGAATTTTGTTCTGGGCTTTATTTCCATTTGCCCAATGGATATTACGACGAATTTTGTCCTGGGCATTATTTCCATTTACCCAGTGAAATATCCGCAGAATTTTGTTCTGGGCAATATTTCCATTTACCCAGTGAAATATCCGCAGAATTTTGTTCTGGACTTTATTTCCATTAACCTAGTGAAATATCCGCAGAATTTTGTTCTGGGCTTTATTTCCATTTGCCCAATGGATTTTACGACAAATTTTGTCCTGGGCGTTATTTCCATTTACCCAGTGAAATATCCGCAGAATTTTGTTCTGGGCTTTATTTCCATTTACCCAGTGAAATATCCGCAGAATTTTGTTCTGGGCTTTATTTCCATTTGCCCAATGGATATTACGACGAATTTTGTCCTGGGCTTCATCTGCATTTACCCAGTGAAATATCCGGAGAATTTTGTTCTGGGCTTTATTTCCATTTACCCAGTGAAATATCCGCAGAATTTTGTTCTGGGCTTTATTTCCATTTGCCCAATGGATATTACGACGAATTTTGTCCTGGGCTTTATTTCCATTTACCCAGTGAAATATCCGCAGAATTTTGTTCTGGGCTTTATTTCCATTAACCTAGTGAAATATCCGCAGAATTTTGTTCTGGGCTTTATTTCCATTTGCCCAGTGAAATATCCGCAGAATTTTTTTCTGGGCCTTATTTCCATTTGCCCAATGGATATTACGACGAATTTGGTACCTGGGCTTTATTTGCATTTACCCAGTGAAATATCCGCAGAATTTTGTTCTGGGCTTTATTTCCATTTGCCCAATGGATATTACGACGAATTTTGTCCTGGGCTTTATCTGCATTTACCCAGTGAAATATCCGCAGAATTTTGTTCTGGGCTTTATTTCCATTAACGTAGTGAAATATCCGCAGAATTTTGTTCTTGGCTTTATTTCCATTTGCAAAATGGATATTACGACGAATTTTGTCCTGGGCTTTATCTGCATTTACCCAGTGAAATATCCGCAGAATTTTGTTCTGGGCTTTATTTCCATTTGCCCAATGGATATTACGACGAATTTTGTCCTGGGCTTCATCTGCATTTACCCAGTGAAATATCCGCAGAATTTTGTTCTGGGCTTTATTTCCATTTACCCAGTGAAATATCCGCAGAATTTTGTTCTGGGCTTTATTTCCATTTGCCCAATGGATATTTCGACGAATTTTGTCCTGGGCATTATTTCCATTTACCCAGTGAAATATCCGCAGAATTTTGCTCTGGGCTTTATTTCCATTTGCCCAATGGATATTACGACGAATTTTGTCCTGGGCTGTATCTGCATTTACCCAGTGAAATATCCGCAGAATTTTGTTCTGGGCTTTATTTCCATTTACCCAGTGAAATATCCGCAGAATTTTGTTCTGGGCTTTATTTCCATTTGCCCAATGGATATTACGACGAATTTTGTCCTCGGCATTATTTCCATTTACCCAGTAAAATATCCGCAGAATTTTGTTCTGGGCAATATTTCCATTTACCCAGTGAAATATCCGCAGAATTTTGTTCTGGACTTTATTTCCATTAACCTAGTGAAATATCCGCAGAATTTTGTTCTGGGCTTTATTTCCATTTGCCCAATGGATTTTACGACAAATTTTGTCCTGGGCGTTATTTCCATTTACCCAGTGAAATATCCGCAGAATTTTGTTTTGGACTTTATTTGCATTTACCTAGTGAAATATCCGCAGAATTTTGTCCTGGGCTTTATTTCCATTTGCCCAATGGATATTACGACGAATTTTGTCCTGGGCTTTATTTCCATTTACCCAGTGAAATATCCGCAGAATTTCGTTCTGGGCTTTATTTCCATTTACCTAGTGAAATATCCGCAGAATTTTGTTCTGGGCTTTATTTTCATTTGCCCAATGAAATTTGCGTTGATTTTTGTTCTGGGCTTTATTTCCATTTGCCCAATGGATATTACGACGAATTTTGTCCTGGGCCTTATTTCCATTTACATAGTGAAATATCCGCAGAATTTTTTTCTGGGCTTTATTTCCATTTGCCCAATGAATATTTCGAAGAATTTTGTCCTTGGCCCAGTGAAATTACCGCCGATTTTTGTTCTGGGCTTTATTTCCATTTGCCCAATGGATATTACGACGAATTTTGTCCTGGGCTTTATTTCCATTTACCTAGTGAAATATCCGCAGAATTTTGTTCTGGGCTTTATTTCAATTTGCCCAATGGATATTACGACGAATTTTGTCCTGGGCTTTATTTCCATTTACCTAGTGAAATATCCGCAGAATTTTGTTCTGGGCTTTATTTCAATTTGCCCAATGGATATTACGACGAATTTTGTCCTGGGCATTATTTCCATTTACCCAGTGAAATATCCGCAGAATTTTGCTCTGGGCTTTATTTCCATTTGCCCAATGGATATTACGACGAATTTTGTCCTGGGCTGTATCTGCATTTACCCAGTGAAATATCCGCAGAATTTTGTTCTGGGCTTTATTTCCATTTACCCAGTGAAATATCCGCAGAATTTTGTTCTGGGCGTTATTTCCATTTACCCAGTGAAATATCCGCAGAATTTTGTTCTGGACTTTATTTGCATTTACCTAGTGAAATATCCACAGAATTTTGTCCTGGGCTTTATTTCCATTTACCCAGTGAAATATCCGCAGAATTTTGTTCTGGGCGTTATTTCCATTTGCCCAATGAAATTTCCGCCGATTTTTATTCTGGGCTTTATTTCCATTTGCAAATGGATATTACGACAAATTTTGTCCTGGGCTTTATTTCCATTTACCCAGTGAAATATCCGCAGAATTTCGTTCTGGGCTTTATTTCCATTTACCTAGTGAAATATCCGCAGAATTTTGTTCTGGGCTTTATTTCCATTTGCCCAATGAAATTTCCGCCGATTTTTGTTCTGGGCTTTATTTCCATTTGCCCAATGAAATTTCCGCTGATTTTTGTTCTGGGCTTTATTTCCATTTGCCCAATGGATATTACGACGAATTTTGTCCTGGGCTTTATTCCCATTTACCTAGTGAAATATCCGCAGAATTTTGTTTTGGGCGTTATTTCCATTTGCCCAATGAAATTTCTACCGATTTTTGTTCCTGGCTTTGTTTCCATTTGCCAATGGATATTACGACAAATTTTTTCCTGGGCTTTATTTCCATTTACCCAGTGAAATATCCGCAGAATTTCGTTCTGGGCTTTATTTCCATTTACCTAGTGAAATATCCGCAGAATTTTGTTCTGGGCTTTATTTTCATTTGCCCAATGAAATTTCCGTTGATTTTTGTTCTGGGCTTTATTTCCATTTGCCCAATGGATATTACGACGAATTTTGTCCTGGGCCTTATTTCCATTTACATAGTGAAATATCCGCAGAATTTTTTTCTGGGCTTTATTTCCATTTGCCCAATGAATATTTCGAAGAATTTTGTCCTTGGCCCAGTGAAATTACCGCCGATTTTTGTTCTGGGCTTTATTTCCATTTGCCCAATGGATATTACGACGAATTTTGTCCTGGGCTTTATTTCCATTTACCTAGTGAAATATCCGCAGAATTTTGTTCTGGGCTTTATTTCAATTTGCCCAATGGATATTACGACGAATTTTGTCCTGGGCATTATTTCCCTTTACCCAGTGTTACGATTTGATACCGTGCTTTCCCGTAGGAGAAGAGTATCAAACGGAGAGTATAAAAAATGCCGATTTATTATTTTAATATCTATTGGCCCGCTGTCTTTGGCAGGGCTGCAACCAATAGTATCAGTTTATCATTTTATATTTTTGATTAGTTAATTAATTAGGATTTGACCCGCTGGCTAGAGCTTGGCTGCGATCAATCTGATAGTTAAATTTACTCTGCCTTTCCTGCTCACAACCTTTGCCTTTTATACATTTAATCTTCATGACCTGTCTCCTATCTTCCCCCTCCTTGCACCATAGTTTCCTTAACAGTTACCATATGTGCACACGCGCTATTTTTAGGTATTGCTTAATTGTTTTCCGTTCCCATTAAAAGTACCCAAATGACTTCTTGGGTGTCATTTGCCTTACGCTGGTGTCAAGTGTCATCCATTCATAATTTATTATTACGTCCCCGATAGCTCAACGTAGTAAAACTCCGATATGCAACTATTGCAGTTTTGCCATATGTTGGCGTGCCGCTGAGTAATCGGAGTTGGGTTACGAGTGTATCGTTTTGGGTAGATAGGCACTTGACTCATTGCGCTTGGGTGGCGTTTGGGCAAAAGGAAAACGAATGAAAACAAAGCGAATGACCTATTAATAGCCGTGCGCTCTGGTAGTGTATTTGGTGTATGGATTGAATGGGAAAACATGAGAAGGTGATGAGTAGGGTGGGTCATGGTATGGTTGTGCGGATCACAACATCCCACCCCCCTTAGAAAAAGAAAATTCTTACCTGAAGGGTTAGAATTTTCTGCAAGAAGGCTTGAGTGTGAACAACAAAGATCTTACAAAAATTACATAATTTGAAATAAATAACTCAAGAGTTATCAGAGAATTCCACCCTTGAAGAGGTTCGTGGTTCCCTGTTGGATTATAGTTATTACATATTATTTTTCTTAATATTAGTATCTTAATATGCTAGGTTATTAATTTTTTTTTTTATATTTTGTATAAAATTAATGTATATCTATAAATGTAATATAAAAGTAATGTATATAAAAATGTTTTATTGTCTTAAAAATAGTCGGATTCTTCAAATTATAATTAATATGCTAGGTTATAATGTATATAAAAGTATGTCTTAAAAAAAATCTGGTTCTTCAAATACACATGTTTTTTCTTCTTTTTTTTTTTTAAAGGTTAAAAATAGCGTAATTTTGTATAATAGATTTGCTTATAATTTGGAAATGGAAATGGAATGGGTAATACTTTCATTTTTAAACACCGGTAGTTAAAACTAACTTCGGTCCTGAAGATGAAAGGGGTTCATGTTTAATTTGGGCTTGGGATGTGGTTGGTAAAGGTTCTATAGTCTCGTGGTTCGTGTTAGCATTTCCCGTTTTGTTACCTCTCTCTTTTAGGCGTTTTACTAGGCGGTAAAGACTAAATGCAAAAATCAGCAGTAGAATAGCGTAAATCAATGTGTAGTGATGTACGTCGTGGGAGTTGACCTTTCAGTACATAGGTGGGACAGAAGTTTGATTCGAAGTCTTCTTCCCAAACTCCAAAACCTATTGTGTCCCCAAAATGGAGCTCCCTTATAGTACAAGGGGGAAGTCTGTCTCCATTGACGTAAGTTCCACGGGAGATATGGTAATCAGCTATGTGTACCTTTTGGTCATTGAGGTCGATGTGGATTGCTGACTGACCAGGGGACACAAGCGGGGTATCCAGTTCTACGTTGTTTGGGTATCCCCTGCCTATCTTGGTGGTTCCATGACGTAACCGGAGTTCCTTTTGGGTTACCGTGTTGAAAAGCATCCATTGCGAATCTGGTTCGTAGTGTACCAACTCCATCTTTTAAAAGAAGGGGAGATATTAAGCTGGGGTTGTTTGATAAGCCTATCTGTGTGTGCGTGTGAATGAAGTAATAAGTGAGTGGTAAGTTTATTCCGTGAAGGATTTAAGGTCGTTATTATGGACTATTTTAATTTTGTTCCGAACTTGAATTTCAGTATTTTCTGAAGAAATGATGTTTGTTACGTCATAGGGTCCTTCCCAAAGTGATGAAAGTTTGTTTTTACGTACATGATTTCTTAACAGGACTTTATCACCAACATTAAAGAGTTTGATATTTGTTCCGATATCATAGTAATCTTTCGATTTTACCTTGTTTGTTAACAGTCGTTCGCGTGCTATTTGGAAACTGTGTTGGAGACGAGCTTTCAACTCGTTAGAATATTTTTCGTAGTTGTAACTAATTTGTGGATTTTGTTCGAGAGGATTGGGTATCCTTGCTGGATATCCATAAAGTAACTCGTGGGGAGTGTAACCAGTACTGCTATGGTTGGTTGTATTAAAAACAAAAATGGCGTAGGGTATCCACGTGTCCCATGAGAGGGGGTCTTTGTTGACATAATGTCGAAGATATTCCGCTAAGGTACGGTGGCTACGTTCTAAAGCTCCATTGGTTTGAGGGTGGTACGAGGTGGTTTGTAGTTTCTTTATTTTTAAAAGTTTACAGATATCTTTGAAAAGTTGACTTAAGAAATTTGTGCCTTGATCAGTGAGAAGTGATTCTGGGAAGCCAAAACGACACAATATTTTTTCGACGAATGCTCTAGCCACCGTAGAGGCTTCAGCATTTTGGAGCGGTATGGCTTCTGTAAATTTCGTTAAGTCATCTTGAAATGTGAGTAGATATTTATTGTTATCATGGCTCACAGGTAACGGTCCTACAATGTCTAGAGCTACTCGCTCGAAAGGGGTGGAACTTGTCGTGGTTATTTTCATTGGTACCTTGTGGTTTCTACTTAGTTTGTTTTGCTGACATGATTTGCATTTGTGAATATATTCCTTCACATCTTTAACGAGAGTCGGCCAGAAATACCTTGTTCTTAGACGTTTTATGGTCCTGGAAATTCCTTGATGGCCACCGAATGGTGAATCGTGGTATTCGTATAGGATCTTCTCGATTTCTTGTGGATCGACTAGATTGATTCTATTGTCTGAGTAGATGAATAAGGTGATTTTTGTTTGAGAGAATACTTGCAATATGCAGTTTTTAAGGCGACAGTTTATTGGTTCGCTAGATGGAATGGAAATATCAATTTGCTCTGCGGCTTCTTTTAAACAATAGTCTCGAATTTTTAAAAGGGTTTTTTCAAAAAAGGATGTGTCTGTTGTATATAATGGAAGAGTGGTAATGATATACGTAGAGGATTTTACTGCGTTTGGGTAGGTTTTTATTTCGTTTGGATTCGGGCGAGTATAGCTAGTAATATTTTTGAGTAATTCTTCCTCTTGACGTTTTTCGTGAGAAAAAATGAAAATTTGAATGGGTGAACGGTGTTCGGTGAGAGTTATTGGCTTAAATGTTTCGACTATCTTACACTCTGCTGGTGGAAGTGTGATTTCTTCGCTACTCACCAGGACTATTTCGTCAACGTCTTGGCTTCTTGCCTTGCTTCTAGTAGTGACTAAAACTCTGCCTGTTGTTGCTGCATCACTGCTTTTTGCTGGGATACGACTGAGAGCATCCGCATTGGAGTTGTATTTTCCTGCCTTGTACACAATGCTATATTCGTATTCGGCTAGTAATATTCTCCAACGACCTAGTCTTGACGTCGGATCTTTAAGGTTCATAAGCCATTGTAGTGGCTTATGGTCCGTACATATCGTGAATTTTCGTCCGTAGATGTAAGGTCTGAATTGTTGGACAGCATAGACGATCGCCAATAGTTCCTTTTCGGTAGTGCTGTACCGAGTTTCGGCGTCGTTCAGTGTTCGACTGGCATAGCAAATTGGTTTGTCTTGACCAATGTCTCCTTGTGATAGTACGGCTCCCAGCCCAATGTCACTGGCGTCGGTTGTCACTATGAAGTCTTTGCTAAAGTCTGGGTATGCTAAGATGGGAGGTTTTATAAGTTTACCTTTTAGAGTTTGGAACGCCTCATCGCAGAATGCATCCCATTTAAATAGGACATTCTTCTTCAACAATTTGGTTAGTGGCTTTGCTATGGTTGAGAAATTTTCAATAAACCGTCTATAGTATCCTATGAATCCAAGGAATGATTTTATTCCTTTTACGTTTTTGGGTGTTGGATATGTTTTTGCTGCCTTAATCTTTTCGGGATCTGGTTTCAGACCGTGTTTAGTAATAATATGACCAAGATACATGAGCTCCTTTTTCAGAAAGTTACATTTGTCTGGTTGAAGCTTTAAGTTATGTTCTCGTAAGCGGTCAAATATCCTTGTAAGTTTGTTATTATGGTCTTTAAGGTCATATCCGTAAAGGACTATGTCATCGACATAAACAAAACAGTCAAAACCTTGTAGGCCAATCAAAACAGTGTTCATCAACCGCTGGAAAGTTGCGGGAGCATTTCTTAAGCCAAATGGCATGCGATTGTATTCATAATGACCATATGGAGTGCTGAAAGCAGCTTTGCATCTGTCTTCGTCATCCATTAGGATTTGATGAAATCCGCTTTCCAAATCGAGGGTGCTAAAGTAGGATGCTCTGCCTAACTGATCCAGAATGTCGGTGATGTTTGGCAGAGGATATGCATCGGCAACTGTTAGTTCGTTTAGTTTGCGAAAATCAACTACGACACGCCATCGCTTGTTGCCCTCCTTGTCTGGTTTCTTGGGTACAAGAAGTAGAGGAGAATTCCATGGGCTAGCGCTTGGCTGAATAATGTCGTTTTGTAGCATATCATTTACCTGTTTGTGGACCTCGGTTTTGTGTGAGTCAGGAAGCCTATATGGTCTGACAAATGAAGGAGGTTTGTTTTGGTCTGTTATGATCCTATGTTTCGATGTCTCTGTAAATGTAAGGTTATCGCCTTCAAGAAAAAATAAATCATTGTACTCTCTACATATTTTAAAAATAGATTGTTTCTCTTCCAGGTTACAGTGACTGAGATCAATGACGGATTGTAGTGTATTTAATCTACCTTTAATTATGTCATTCGATTGGTTGGATACCAGGTTGAAATTATCCAACTTATCCCATTCAAGATCAAAATCTTCGATGTTTATTCGTTGTTCAGTTTCCAACGTGTTCATCATTAATATTTTTATTCTTGAGTTGTTGGGTCTGACTATAGTTTCGCCCACGTATAAGCCTGGCATGATTTGTTTCTTTTGTATGATAATATCTCCAAATGTGGATTCATATTTATCATTTAACTGAACGTTCAATACCTGTTGGCTTCGGGGTTGAATGACAATTGGTTTTTGCTCATTTATGGGTGTTAGTTTGGGAGTAGATTTTCCAGCCCTTGTGCCCGTAGGCAATTCCTCGTAAGGAATGACTGTTATTTTATCTGGATCTTCGAAATTGTCGTTATTTAATTTATTATTATTCTTGAAGTCAGTCTTACTTTGTGCTGGACTTATTATATTTTGCTCAGTCTTATTGGCTATTGCTGAGTCTATTGTTACCACAGCCTTATTTTCTGCTGAGGTTCTTTTGTCCTCAGTCTTACGTTGTGCTGGGTTATTTATTTTATTTTGCTCAGTCTTATTGGCTATTGCTGAGTCTATTGTTACCACAGCCTTATTTTCTGCTGAGGTTCTTTTGTCCTCAGTCTTACGTTGTGCTGGGTTTGAATTTGCATGATCCTCTGTTACCTTAGATGTAACGCTGTTTCTCTCGATATTACCCGAAGGTATTACCTCGAAAGGTGTTGAGTCTCGAGAGGTTTCTAGCGTCGTATTATCCTTGTGGGTATTTGAGGTTGATTCTATCGAATTTTTATTATTATTTTTTTTTTGCTTATTTTCTGCTATGGTTTTGTTTACCATAGTCTTACATTTTGCTAAGTTTTGAGTTAATGTATTTTTTGATGAGGGATACAATCTTAATGTATTGTGAACGTAGTTGATCACACAAGAATATTTTTTGAGGAAATCATCTCCAATGATTCCGTCAAAATTAAAAGAGGTGTTTCCGTGAAGGATATTGAACGGGTGTTCGATTTTGAAAATGTCATTTCCTGATTCGAGATAGAAAGTTTCAGTAGTAAGACTAGTGCTCATGGTTTTGTCTCCATTCATGGTAGAAACTATCAAGTCGTTAGTATTTTTATTAATAAGTAGATTACTAGGGGTTTTTATTATGCTGATTTCAGAACCTGTGTCAATCACAAAGCTCCGTAACTTTCCATTTTCGGATGGGATCCTAATCATGCTGAGGTTGTTATTGGGCAGGAGTTCGATTAAAATGGATGTTAACATTTTTAGTTCATTTCCTGGTGAACTGAGGCTTCTACTTGTAGTCGGGAAGGGAAGCCGTTCTCCTCTTCCCGACTGTGGTCGTTTCCCGTCATGTTTAGTGGCTGATTAAGCGGGACTTGGTGATAGTTCACTTGCCGCCTTTGGTTATTGCCATCATTATTATTATTGCTTTGAAGTGGGAATTGCTGAGGCGCAGGATTGGGATTCTGCGGAGCTCTTATTCGATTGGAGCCTTGTGAAATATTTTGCATCTGTATATGCGATTGGCGGAGTCGGCATTCATTGAATGAGTGGTTTCTTTTATTGCAGTAATTGCATGTTATGAACTGTACTTCCCTTTTAATTTGGTTGGGCGGAAGGTTTTGGAAAGACTTGTTTCGGTAACAAGTCTGCTTTGTGTGGCCTGGTATTCCGCATATTTCGCAAATAGGCTTTTGCGTGAAAGTGGGCCTCGTAAGTAATTTTGGAGGAACGGTTAATCTCTCCAATCTTGCAGCATGGTCTTCTGCGTAGGTGATAGCTTTCTTAAGGTCTGTTTCACCATGTGCTTGTACCATGATTCTTAGATTGTCGTTTCTTAGCCCGTCCTCGAATGCCTGTATGGCTAGCTTGTCATTTTCTATATTCAAGAACCTTCGTACCGCGGCGTCACTGGTACTGTTCAGGGTGGCAGATTTTAGTGCGGACAATAATTTGCACACCCTGTCGCCGAAATCCTTAACAGGCTCCCTTTGACTTTGCTTTATCCCAAGGAGTTCGTTCTGGGCGGAGGATCGAGATTTCGTCTCCTTGAACTCCGCTTCCAAAATTGATTTTAACTCTTCCCATGTGGTGATGTTGTTGAACTGTAGCAGTTCGAAAGCAGGGCCTTGAAGTCGAGTTTTGACGATGTTTAAATACATTGGCTTCTCGTTGGCCTGAGCCGAGGAAAAAAGTATATCACCACAGGAAGTGAACTTATGGAGTTCAACGGGATCACCGTTGAATAACGGGACTATATTAAATATGTCCGTAATGGTGACTTTGAATTCCATTTTCACCGGGATGTCTACTTCGTTAAAAGGTGAACAGTTTAAAATTTCAATCTCTTCAGGAGGAGAATGGAATGGGAGGATTTTGAACAGGCCAGCAGTGATTAATGCTTGCCTATGAGCTTGTCTCGTAACACGCCTAATGTTTACAGCCCACGTGACTGAGTGATGGAAGTAAACGAACCCAAAAACTTTACAGGGTAAAATAGGAATGGGGGAAGATTGGAAAAGGTAACAATAGTATAATTAGGTATGTATGTTTGTTTGTATGTAATTATATATGTATACACAAAGAAAAAAAAATGTTGTCTAAAAAAAAATACCTTATATGTTTAAATAAAAATGTTGTTGTTTATTGTTGTTACTGCTGGTGTTGTTGATGTTATTGTTGTTACTGCTGCTGCTGAAGTTATTGTTGTTGCTGCTACTGTTGAAGTTGTTTGCCAGGCAGGCTTCACGCCCTATAGGTGCAATTACAGCCTGGTCTTTTCACTGCCCAAATGTTTGCCTCCGCGTCCTGTTTTTAGGAGTTCGCCAGGTCTTATTCCTTTTGGGACTTTGTTATTTTTTCACTTAATCTGGTGTATAGCCCCAGTAACGCTTCACTACACAACACTTTAACACTTTTTACTTTACTGGTGTATAGCCCCAGTACGCCTCAGAAGTGTTTTAACCTCTGTAGTTGGTTTGGTAGTCGGGACCTCTATTTGGGTATCCCACCGCTGCCACCAATGTTACGATTTGATACCGTGCTTTCCCGTAGGAGAAGAGTATCAAACGGAGAGTATAAAAAATGCCGATTTATTATTTTAATATCTATTGGCCCGCTGTCTTTGGCAGGGCTGCAACCAATAGTATCAGTTTATCATTTTATATTTTTGATTAGTTAATTAATTAGGATTTGACCCGCTGGCTAGAGCTTGGCTGCGATCAATCTGATAGTTAAATTTACTCTGCCTTTCCTGCTCACAACCTTTGCCTTTTATACATTTAATCTTCATGACCTGTCTCCTATCTTCCCCCTCCTTGCACCATAGTTTCCTTAACAGTTACCATATGTGCACACGCGCTATTTTTAGGTATTGCTTAATTGTTTTCCGTTCCCATTAAAAGTACCCAAATGACATCTTGGGTGTCATTTGCCTTACGCTGGTGTCAAGTGTCATCCATTCATAATTTATTATTACGTCCCCGATAGCTCAACGTAGTAAAACTCCGATAAGCAACTATTGCAGTTTTGCCATATGTTGGCGTGCCGCTGAGTAATCGGAGTTGGGTTACGAGTGTATCGTTTTGGGTAGATAGGCACTTGACTCATTGCACTTGGGTGGCGTTTGGGCAAAAGGAAAACGAATGAAAACAAAGCGAATGACCTATTAATAGCCGTGCGCTCTGGTAGTGTATTTGGTGTATGGATTGAGTGGGAAAACATGAGAAGGTGATGAGTAGGGTGGGTCATGGTATGGTTGTGCGGATCACAACACCAGTGAAATATCCGCAGAATTTTGTTCTGGGCGTTATTTCCATTTACCCAGTGAAATATCCGCAGAATTTTGTTCTGGACTTTATTTGCATTTACCTAGTGAAATATCCGCAGAATTTTGTCCTGGGCTTTATTTCCATTTACCCAGTGAAATATCCGCAGAATTTTGTTCTGGCTTTATTTCCATTAACCTAGTGAAATATCCGCAGAATTTTGTTCTGGGCTTTATTTCCATTTGCCCAGTGAAATATCCGCAGAATTTTGTTCTGGTCTTTATTTCCATTTACCCAGTGAAATATCCGCAGAATTTTGTTCTGGCTTTATTTCCATTAACCTAGTGAAATATCCGCAGAATTTTGTTCTGGGCGTTATTTCCATTTACCCAGTGAAATATCCGCAGAATTTTGTTCTGGGCTTTATTTCCATTTACCTAGTGAAATATCCGCAGAATTTTGTTCTGGGCTTTATTTCCATTTGCCCAGTGAAATATCCGCAGAATCTTGTTCTGGGCTTTATTTCCATTTGCCCAATGGATATTACGACGAATTTTGTCCTGGGCATTATTTCCATTTACCCAGTGAAATATCCGCAGAATTTTGTTCTGGGCTTTATTTCCATTAAAGTAGTGAAATATCCGCAGAATTTTGTTCTGGGCCTTATTTCCATTTGCCCAATGGATATAACGACGAATTTTGACCTGGGCTTTATTTGCATTTACCCAGTGAAATATCCGCAGAATTTTGTTCTGGGCCTTATTTCCATTTGCCCAATGGATATTACGACGAATTTTGACCTGGGCTTATTTGCGTTTACCCAGTGAAATATCCGCAGAATTTTGTTCTGGGCTTTATTTCCATTAACGTAGTGAAATATCCGCAGAATTTTGTTCTGGGCTTTATTTCCATTTGCAAAATGGATATTACGACGAATTTTGACCTGGGCTTTATTTGCATTTGCCCAGTGAAATATTCGCAGAATTTTGTTCTGGTCTTTATTTCCATTTACCCAGTGTAATATCCGCAGAATTTTGTTCTGGGCTTTATTTCCATTAAAGTAGTGAAATATCCGCAGAATTTTGTTCTGGGCCTTATTTCCATTTGCCCAATGGATATAACGACGAATTTTGACCTGGGCTTTATTTGCATTTACCCAGTGAAATATCCGCAGAATTTTGTTCTGGGCCTTATTTCCATTTGCCCAATGGATATTACGACGAATTTTGACCTGGGCTTATTTGCGTTTACCCAGTGAAATATCCGCAGAATTTTGTTCTGGGCTTTATTTCCATTTGCCCAATGGATATTACGACGAATTTTGTCCTGGGCATTATTTCCATTTACCCAGTGAAATATCCGCAGAATTTTGTTCTGGGCAATATTTCCATTTACCCAGTGAAATATCCGCAGAATTTTGTTCTGGACTTTATTTCCATTAACCTAGTGAAATATCCGCAGAATTTTGTTCTGGGCTTTATTTCCATTTGCCCAATGGATTTTACGACAAATTTTGTCCTGGGCGTTATTTCCATTTACCCAGTGAAATATCCGCAGAATTTTGTTTTGGACTTTATTTGCATTTACCTAGTGAAATATCCGCAGAATTTTGTCCTGGGCTTTATTTCCATTTGCCCAATGGATATTACGACGAAGTTTGTCCTGGGCTTTATTTCCATTTACCCAGTGAAATATCCGCAGAATTTTGTTCTGGGCTTTATTTCCATTTGCCCAGTGAAATATTCGCAGAATTTTGTTCTGGTCTTTATTTCCATTTACCCAGTGTAATATCCGCAGAATTTTGTTCTGGCTTTATTTCCATTAACCTAGTGAAATATCCGCAGAATTTTGTTCTGGGCTTTATTTCCATTTGCCCAATGGATATTACGACGAATTTTGTCGTGGGCATTATTTCCCTTTACCCAGTGAAATATCCGCAGAATTTTGTTCTGGGCGTTATTTCCATTTGCCCAATGAAATTTCCGCCGATTTTTATTCTGGGCTTTATTTCCATTTGCAAATGGATATTACGACAAATTTTGTCCTGGGCTTTATTTCCATTTACCCAGTGAAAAATCTATGCAGAATTTCGTTCTGGGCTTTATTTCCATTTACCTAGTGAAATATCCGCAGAATTTTGTTCTGGGCTTTATTTCCATTTGCCCAATGCAATTTCCGCCGATTTTTGTTCTGGGCTTTATTTCCATTTGCCCAATGAAATTTCCGCTGATTTTTGTTCTGGGCTTTATTTCCATTTGCCCAATGGATATTACGACGAATTTTGTCCTGGGCTTTATTCCCATTTACCTAGTGAAATATCCGCAGAATTTTGTTTTGGGCGTTATTTCCATTTGCCCAATGAAATTTCTACCGATTTTTGTTCCTGGCTTTATTTCCATTTGCCAATGGATATTACGACAAATTTTGTCCTGGGCTTTATTTCCATTTACCCAGTGAAATATCCGCAGAATTTCGTTCTGGGCTTTATTTCCATTTACCTAGTGAAATATCCGCAGAATTTTGTTCTGGGCTTTATTTCCATTTGCCCAATGAAATTTCCGCCGATTTTTGTTCTGGGCTTTATTTTCATTTGCCCAATGAAATTTCCGTTGATTTTTGTTCTGGGCTTTATTTCCATTTGCCCAATGGATATTACGACGAATTTTGTCCTGGGCCTTATTTCCATTTACATAGTGAAATATCCGCAGAATTTTTTTCTGGGCTTTATTTCCATTTGCCCAATGAATATTTCGAAGAATTTTGTCCTTGGCCCAGTGAAATTACCGCCGATTTTTGTTCTGGGCTTTATTTCCATTTGCCCAATGGATATTACGACGAATTTTGTCCTGGGCTTTATTTCCATTTACCTAGTGAAATATCCGCAGAATTTTGTTCTGGGCTTTATTTCCATTTGCCCAATGGATATTACGACGAATTTTGTCCTGGGCATTATTTCCCTTTACCCAGTGAAATATCCGCAGAATTTTGTTCTGGGCGTTATTTCCATTTACCCAGTGAAATATCCGCAGAATTTTGTTTTGGACTTTATTTGCATTTACCCAGTGAAATATCCGCAGAATTTTGTTCTGGGCGTTATTTCCATTTACCCAGTGAAATATCCGCAGAATTTTGTTCTGGGCTTTATTTCCATTTACCTAGTGAAATATCCGCAGAATTTTGTTCTGGGCTTTATTTCTATTTGCCCAGTGAAATATCCGCAGAATTTTGTTCTGGGCTTTATTTCCATTTGCCCAATGGATATTACGACGAATTTTGTCCTGGGCTTTATTTGCATTTACCCAGTGAAATATCCGCAGAATTTTGTTCTGGGCTTTATTTCCATTAACCTAGTGAAATATCCGCAGAATTTTGTTCTGGGCTTTATTTCCATTTACCTAGTGAAATATCCGCAGAATTTTGTTCTGGGCGTTATTTCTATTTGCCCAGTGAAATATCCGCAGAATTTTGTTCTGGGCTTTATTTCCATTTGCCCAATGGATATTACGACGAATTTTGTCCTGGGCTTTATTTCCATTTACCCAGTGAAATATCCGCAGAATTTTGTTATGGGCTTTATTTCCATTAACCTAGTGAAATATCCGCAGAATTTTGTTCTGGGCTTTATTTCCATTTGCCCAATGGATATTACGACGAATTTTGTCCTGGGCATTATTTCCATTTACCCAGTGAAATATCCGCAGAATTTTGTTCTGGGCAATATTTCCATTTACCCAGTGAAATATCCGCAGAATTTTGTTCTGGACTTTATTTCCATTAACCTAGTGAAATATCCGCAGAATTTTGTTCTGGGCTTTATTTCCATTTGCCCAATGGATTTTACGACAAATTTTGTCCTGGGCGTTATTTCCATTTACCCAGTGAAATATCCGCAGAATTTTGTTTTGGACTTTATTTGCATTTACCTAGTGAAATATCCGCAGAATTTTGTCCTGGGCTTTATTTCCATTTGCCCAATGGATATTACGACGAATTTTGTCCTGGGCTTTATTTCCATTTACCCAGTGCAATATCCGCAGAATTTTGTTCTGGGCTTTATTTCCATTTGCCCAGTGAAATATCCGCAGAATTTATTTCCATTTACCCAGTGAAATATCCGCAGAATTTTGTTCTGGCTTTATTTCCATTAACCCAGTGAAATATCCGCAGAATTTTGTTCTGGGCGTTATTTCCATTTACCCAGTGAAATATCCGCAGAATTTTGTTCTGGGCTTTATTTCCATTTACCTAGTGAAATATCCGCAGAATTTTGTTCTGGGCTTTATTTCTATTTGCCCAGTGAAATATCCGCAGAATTTTGTTCTGGGCTTTATTTCCATTTGCCCAATGGATATTACGACGAATTTTGTCCTGGGCTTTATTTGCATTTACCCAGTGAAATATCCGCAGAATTTTGTTCTGGGCTTTATTTCCATTAACCTAGTGAAATATCCGCAGAATTTTGTTCTGGGCTTTATTTCCATTTACCTAGTGAAATATCCGCAGAATTTTGTTCTGGGCGTTATTTCTATTTGCCCAGTGAAATATCCGCAGAATTTTGTTCTGGGCTTTATTTCCATTTGCCCAATGGATATTACGACGAATTTTGTCCTGGGCTTTATTTCCATTTACCCAGTGAAATATCCGCAGAATTTTGTTATGGGCTTTATTTCCATTAACCTAGTGAAATATCCGCAGAATTTTGTTCTGGGCTTTATTTCCATTTGCCCAATGGATATTACGACGAATTTTGTCCTGGGCATTATTTCCATTTACCCAGTGAAATATCCGCAGAATTTTGTTCTGGGCAATATTTCCATTTACCCAGTGAAATATCCGCAGAATTTTGTTCTGGGCTTTATTTCCATTTGCCCAATGGATTTTACGACAAATTTTGTCCTGGGCGTTATTTCCATTTACCCAGTGAAATATCCGCAGAATTTTGTTTTGGACTTTATTTGCATTTACCTAGTGAAATATCCGCAGAATTTTGTCCTGGGCTTTATTTCCATTTGCCCAATGGATATTACGACGAATTTTGTCCTGGGCTTTATTTCCATTTACCCAGTGCAATATCCGCAGAATTTTGTTATGGGCTTTATTTCCATTAACCTAGTGAAATATCCGCAGAATTTTGTTCTGGGCTTTATTTCCATTTGCCCAATGGATATTACGACGAATTTTGTCCTGGGCATTATTTCCATTTACCCAGTGAAATATCCGCAGAATTTTGTTCTGGGCAATATTTCCATTTACCCAGTGAAATATCCGCAGAATTTTGTTCTGGACTTTATTTCCATTAACCTAGTGAAATATCCGCAGAATTTTGTTCTGGGCTTTATTTCCATTTGCCCAATGGATTTTACGACAAATTTTGTCCTGGGCGTTATTTCCATTTACCCAGTGAAATATCCGCAGAATTTTGTTCTGGACTTTATTTCCATTAACCTAGTGAAATATCCGCAGAATTTTGTTCTGGGCTTTATTTCCATTTGCCCAATGGATTTTACGACAAATTTTGTCCTGGGCGTTATTTCCATTTACCCAGTGAAATATCCGCAGAATTTTGTTCTGGGCTTTATTTCCATTAACCTAGTGAAATATCCGCAGAATTTTGTTCTGGGCTTTATTTCCATTTACCTAGTGAAATATCCGCAGAATTTTGTTCTGGGCGTTATTTCTATTTGCCCAGTGAAATATCCGCAGAATTTTGTTCTGGGCTTTATTTCCATTTGCCCAATGGATATTACGACGAATTTTGTCCTGGGCTTTATTTCCATTTACCCAGTGAAATATCCGCAGAATTTTGTTATGGGCTTTATTTCCATTAACCTAGTGAAATATCCGCAGAATTTTGTTCTGGGCTTTATTTCCATTTGCCCAATGGATATTACGACGAATTTTGTCCTGGGCATTATTTCCATTTACCCAGTGAAATATCCGCAGAATTTTGTTCTGGGCAATATTTCCATTTACCCAGTGAAATATCCGCAGAATTTTGTTCTGGACTTTATTTCCATTAACCTAGTGAAATATCCGCAGAATTTTGTTCTGGGCTTTATTTCCATTTGCCCAATGGATTTTACGACAAATTTTGTCCTGGGCGTTATTTCCATTTACCCAGTGAAATATCCGCAGAATTTTGTTTTGGACTTTATTTGCATTTACCTAGTGAAATATCCGCAGAATTTTGTCCTGGGCTTTATTTCCATTTGCCCAATGGATATTACGACGAATTTTGTCCTGGGCTTTATTTCCATTTACCCAGTGCAATATCCGCAGAATTTTGTTCTGGGCTTTATTTCCATTTGCCCAGTGAAATATCCGCAGAATTTATTTCCATTTACCCAGTGAAATATCCGCAGAATTTTGTTCTGGCTTTATTTCCATTAACCTAGTGAAATATCCGCAGAATTTTGTTCTGGGCTTTATTTCCATTTGCCCAGTGAAATATCCGCAGAATTTTGTTCTGGTCTTTATTTCCATTTACCCAGTGAAATATCCGCAGAATTTTGTTCTGGCTTTATTTCCATTAACCTAGTGAAATATCCGCAGAATTTTGTTCTGGGCGTTATTTCCATTTACCCAGTGAAATATCCGCAGAATTTTGTTCTGGGCTTTATTTCCATTTACCTAGTGAAATATCCGCAGAATTTTGTTCTGGGCTTTATTTCCATTTGCCCAGTGAAATATCCGCAGAATCTTGTTCTGGGCTTTATTTCCATTTGCCCAATGGATATTACGACGAATTTTGTCCTGGGCATTATTTCCATTTACCCAGTGAAATATCCGCAGAATTTTGTTCTGGGCTTTATTTCCATTAAAGTAGTGAAATATCCGCAGAATTTTGTTCTGGGCCTTATTTCCATTTGCCCAATGGATATAACGACGAATTTTGACCTGGGCTTTATTTGCATTTACCCAGTGAAATATCCGCAGAATTTTGTTCTGGGCCTTATTTCCATTTGCCCAATGGATATTACGACGAATTTTGACCTGGGCTTATTTGCGTTTACCCAGTGAAATATCCGCAGAATTTTGTTCTGGGCTTTATTTCCATTAACGTAGTGAAATATCCGCAGAATTTTGTTCTGGGCTTTATTTCCATTTGCAAAATGGATATTACGACGAATTTTGACCTGGGCTTTATTTGCATTTGCCCAGTGAAATATTCGCAGAATTTTGTTCTGGTCTTTATTTCCATTTACCCAGTGTAATATCCGCAGAATTTTGTTCTGGGCTTTATTTCCATTAAAGTAGTGAAATATCCGCAGAATTTTGTTCTGGGCCTTATTTCCATTTGCCCAATGGATATAACGACGAATTTTGACCTGGGCTTTATTTGCATTTACCCAGTGAAATATCCGCAGAATTTTGTTCTGGGCCTTATTTCCATTTGCCCAATGGATATTACGACGAATTTTGACCTGGGCTTATTTGCGTTTACCCAGTGAAATATCCGCAGAATTTTGTTCTGGGCTTTATTTCCATTTGCCCAATGGATATTACGACGAATTTTGTCCTGGGCATTATTTCCATTTACCCAGTGAAATATCCGCAGAATTTTGTTCTGGGCAATATTTCCATTTACCCAGTGAAATATCCGCAGAATTTTGTTCTGGACTTTATTTCCATTAACCTAGTGAAATATCCGCAGAATTTTGTTCTGGGCTTTATTTCCATTTGCCCAATGGATTTTACGACAAATTTTGTCCTGGGCGTTATTTCCATTTACCCAGTGAAATATCCGCAGAATTTTGTTTTGGACTTTATTTGCATTTACCTAGTGAAATATCCGCAGAATTTTGTCCTGGGCTTTATTTCCATTTGCCCAATGGATATTACGACGAATTTTGTCCTGGGCTTTATTTCCATTTACCCAGTGAAATATCCGCAGAATTTTGTTCTGGGCTTTATTTCCATTTGCCCAGTGAAATATTCGCAGAATTTTGTTCTGGTCTTTATTTCCATTTACCCAGTGTAATATCCGCAGAATTTTGTTCTGGCTTTATTTCCATTAACCTAGTGAAATATCCGCAGAATTTTGTTCTGGGCTTTATTTCCATTTGCCCAATGAAATTTCCGCTGATTTTTGTTCTGGGCTTTATTTCCATTTGCCCAATGGATATTACGACGAATTTTGTCCTGGGCTTTATTCCCATTTACCTAGTGAAATATCCGCAGAATTTTGTTTTGGGCGTTATTTCCATTTGCCCAATGAAATTTCTACCGATTTTTGTTCCTGGCTTTATTTCCATTTGCCAATGGATATTACGACAAATTTTGTCCTGGGCTTTATTTCCATTTACCCAGTGAAATATCCGCAGAATTTCGTTCTGGGCTTTATTTCCATTTACCTAGTGAAATATCCGCAGAATTTTGTTCTGGGCTTTATTTCCATTTGCCCAATGAAATTTCCGCCGATTTTTGTTCTGGGCTTTATTTTCATTTGCCCAATGAAATTTCCGTTGATTTTTGTTCTGGGCTTTATTTCCATTTGCCCAATGGATATTACGACGAATTTTGTCCTGGGCCTTATTTCCATTTACATAGTGAAATATCCGCAGAATTTTTTTCTGGGCTTTATTTCCATTTGCCCAATGAATATTTCGAAGAATTTTGTCCTTGGCCCAGTGAAATTACCGCCGATTTTTGTTCTGGGCTTTATTTCCATTTGCCCAATGGATATTACGACGAATTTTGTCCTGGGCTTTATTTCCATTTACCTAGTGAAATATCCGCAGAATTTTGTTCTGGGCTTTATTTCCATTTGCCCAATGGATATTACGACGAATTTTGTCCTGGGCATTATTTCCCTTTACCCAGTGAAATATCCGCAGAATTTTGTTCTGGGCGTTATTTCCATTTACCCAGTGAAATATCCGCAGAATTTTGTTCTGGACTTTATTTGCATTTACCCAGTGAAATATCCGCAGAATTTTGTTCTGGGCGTTATTTCCATTTACCCAGTGAAATATCCGCAGAATTTTGTTCTGGGCTTTATTTCCATTTACCTAGTGAAATATCCGCAGAATTTTGTTCTGGGCTTTATTTCTATTTGCCCAGTGAAATATCCGCAGAATTTTGTTCTGGGCTTTATTTCCATTTGCCCAATGGATATTACGACGAATTTTGTCCTGGGCTTTATTTGCATTTACCCAGTGAAATATCCGCAGAATTTTGTTCTGGGCTTTATTTCCATTTACCTAGTGAAATATCCGCAGAATTTTGTTCTGGGCTTTATTTCTATTTGCCCAGTGAAATATCCGCAGAATTTTGTTCTGGGCTTTATTTCCATTTGCCCAATGGATATTACGACGAATTTTGTCCTGGGCTTTATTTGCATTTACCCAGTGAAATATCCGCAGAATTTTGTTCTGGGCTTTATTTCCATTAACCTAGTGAAATATCCGCAGAATTTTGTTCTGGGCTTTATTTCCATTTACCTAGTGAAATATCCGCAGAATTTTGTTCTGGGCGTTATTTCTATTTGCCCAGTGAAATATCCGCAGAATTTTGTTCTGGGCTTTATTTCCATTTGCCCAATGGATATTACGACGAATTTTGTCCTGGGCTTTATTTCCATTTACCCAGTGAAATATCCGCAGAATTTTGTTATGGGCTTTATTTCCATTAACCTAGTGAAATATCCGCAGAATTTTGTTCTGGGCTTTATTTCCATTTGCCCAATGGATATTACGACGAATTTTGTCCTGGGCATTATTTCCATTTACCCAGTGAAATATCCGCAGAATTTTGTTCTGGGCAATATTTCCATTTACCCAGTGAAATATCCGCAGAATTTTGTTCTGGACTTTATTTCCATTAACCTAGTGAAATATCCGCAGAATTTTGTTCTGGGCTTTATTTCCATTTGCCCAATGGATTTTACGACAAATTTTGTCCTGGGCGTTATTTCCATTTACCCAGTGAAATATCCGCAGAATTTTGTTTTGGACTTTATTTGCATTTACCTAGTGAAATATCCGCAGAATTTTGTCCTGGGCTTTATTTCCATTTGCCCAATGGATATTACGACGAATTTTGTCCTGGGCTTTATTTCCATTTACCCAGTGCAATATCCGCAGAATTTTGTTCTGGGCTTTATTTCCATTTGCCCAGTGAAATATCCGCAGAATTTTGTTCTGGTCTTTATTTCCATTTACCCAGTGTAATATCCGCAGAATTTTGTTCTGGCTTTATTTCCATTAACCTAGTGAAATATCCGCAGAATTTTGTTCTGGGCTTTATTTCCATTTGCCCAATGGATATTACGACGAATTTTGTCGTGGGCATTATTTCCCTTTACCCAGTGAAATATCCGCAGAATTTTGTTCTGGGCGTTATTTCCATTTGCCCAATGAAATTTCCGCCGATTTTTATTCTGGGCTTTATTTCCATTTGCAAATGGATATTACGACAAGTTTTGTCCTGGGCTTTATTTCCATTTACCCAGTGAAATATCCGCAGAATTTCGTTCTGGGCTTTATTTCCATTTACCTAGTGAAATATCCGCAGCATTTTGTTCTGGGCTTTATTTCCATTTGCCCAATGGATATTACGACGAATTTTGTCCTGGGCATTATTTCCCTTTACCCAGTGAAATATCCGCAGAATTTTGTTCTGGGCGTTATTTCCATTTACCCAGTGAAATATCCGCAGAATTTTGTTCTGGGCTTTATTTCCATTAAAGTAGTGAAATATCCGCAGAATTTTGTTCTGGGCCTTATTTCCATTTGCCCAATGGATATAACGACGAATTTTGACCTGGGCTTTATTTGCATTTACCCAGTGAAATATCCGCAGAATTTTGTTCTGGGCCTTATTTCCATTTGCCCAATGGATATTACGACGAATTTTGACCTGGGCTTATTTGCGTTTACCCAGTGAAATATCCGCAGAATTTTGTTCTGGGCTTTATTTCCATTTGCCCAATGGATATTACGACGAATTTTGTCCTGGGCATTATTTCCATTTACCCAGTGAAATATCCGCAGAATTTTGTTCTGGGCAATATTTCCATTTACCCAGTGAAATATCCGCAGAATTTTGTTCTGGACTTTATTTCCATTAACCTAGTGAAATATCCGCAGAATTTTGTTCTGGGCTTTATTTCCATTTGCCCAATGGATTTTACGACAAATTTTGTCCTGGGCGTTATTTCCATTTACCCAGTGAAATATCCGCAGAATTTTGTTTTGGACTTTATTTGCATTTACCTAGTGAAATATCCGCAGAATTTTGTCCTGGGCTTTATTTCCATTTGCCCAATGGATATTACGACGAATTTTGTTCTGGGCTTTATTTCCATTTACCCAGTGAAATATCCGCAGAATTTTGTTCTGGGCTTTATTTCCATTTGCCCAGTGAAATATTCGCAGAATTTTGTTCTGGTCTTTATTTCCATTTACCCAGTGTAATATCCGCAGAATTTTGTTCTGGCTTTATTTCCATTAACCTAGTGAAATATCCGCAGAATTTTGTTCTGGGCTTTATTTCCATTTGCCCAATGGATATTACGACGAATTTTGTCGTGGGCATTATTTCCCTTTACCCAGTGAAATATCCGCAGAATTTTGTTCTGGGCGTTATTTCCATTTGCCCAATGAAATTTCCGCCGATTTTTATTCTGGGCTTTATTTCCATTTGCAAATGGATATTACGACAAATTTTATCCTGGGCTTTATTTCCATTTACCCAGTGAAAAATCTATGCAGAATTTCGTTCTGGGTTTTATTTCCATTTACCTAGTGAAATATCCGCAGAATTTTGTTCTGGGCTTTATTTCCATTTGCCCAATGAAATTTCCGCCGATTTTTGTTCTGGGCTTTATTTCCATTTGCCCAATGAAATTTCCGCTGATTTTTGTTCTGGGCTTTATTTCCATTTGCCCAATGGATATTACGACGAATTTTGTCCTGGGCTTTATTCCCATTTACCTAGTGAAATATCCGCAGAATTTTGTTTTGGGCGTTATTTCCATTTGCCCAATGAAATTTCTACCGATTTTTGTTCCTGGCTTTATTTCCATTTGCCAATGGATATTACGACAAATTTTGTCCTGGGCTTTATTTCCATTTACCCAGTGAAATATCCGCAGAATTTCGTTCTGGGCTTTATTTCCATTTACCTAGTGAAATATCCGCAGAATTTTGTTCTGGGCTTTATTTCCATTTGCCCAATGAAATTTCCGCCGATTTTTGTTCTGGGCTTTATTTTCATTTGCCCAATGAAATTTCCGTTGATTTTTGTTCTGGGCTTTATTTCCATTTGCCCAATGGATATTACGACGAATTTTGTCCTGGGCCTTATTTCCATTTACAAAGTGAAATATCCGCAGAATTTTTTTCTGGGCTTTATTTCCATTTGCCCAATGAATATTTCGAAGAATTTTGTCCTTGGCCCAGTGAAATTACCGCCGATTTTTGTTCTGGGCTTTATTTCCATTTGCCCAATGGATATTACGACGAATTTTGTCCTGGGCTTTATTTCCATTTACCTAGTGAAATATCCGCAGAATTTTGTTCTGGGCTTTATTTCCATTTGCCCAATGGATATTACGACGAATTTTGTCCTGGGCATTATTTCCCTTTACCCAGTGAAATATCCGCAGAATTTTGTTCTGGGCGTTATTTCCATTTACCCAGTGAAATATCCGCAGAATTTTGTTCTGGACTTTATTTGCATTTACCCAGTGAAATATCCGCAGAATTTTGTTCTGGGCGTTATTTCCATTTACCCAGTGAAATATCCGCAGAATTTTGTTCTGGGCTTTATTTCCATTTACCTAGTGAAATATCCGCAGAATTTTGTTCTGGGCTTTATTTCTATTTGCCCAGTGAAATATCCGCAGAATTTTGTTCTGGGCTTTATTTCCATTTGCCCAATGGATATTACGACGAATTTTGTCCTGGGCTTTATTTGCATTTACCCAGTGAAATATCCGCAGAATTTTGTTCTGGGCTTTATTTCCATTTACCTAGTGAAATATCCGCAGAATTTTGTTCTGGGCTTTATTTCTATTTGCCCAGTGAAATATCCGCAGAATTTTGTTCTGGGCTTTATTTCCATTTGCCCAATGGATATTACGACGAATTTTGTCCTGGGCTTTATTTGCATTTACCCAGTGAAATATCCGCAGAATTTTGTTCTGGGCTTTATTTCCATTAACCTAGTGAAATATCCGCAGAATTTTGTTCTGGGCTTTATTTCCATTTACCTAGTGAAATATCCGCAGAATTTTGTTCTGGGCGTTATTTCTATTTGCCCAGTGAAATATCCGCAGAATTTTGTTCTGGGCTTTATTTCCATTTGCCCAATGGATATTACGACGAATTTTGTCCTGGGCTTTATTTCCATTTACCCAGTGAAATATCCGCAGAATTTTGTTATGGGCTTTATTTCCATTAACCTAGTGAAATATCCGCAGAATTTTGTTCTGGGCTTTATTTCCATTTGCCCAATGGATATTACGACGAATTTTGTCCTGGGCATTATTTCCATTTACCCAGTGAAATATCCGCAGAATTTTGTTCTGGGCAATATTTCCATTTACCCAGTGAAATATCCGCAGAATTTTGTTCTGGACTTTATTTCCATTAACCTAGTGAAATATCCGCAGAATTTTGTTCTGGGCTTTATTTCCATTTGCCCAATGGATTTTACGACAAATTTTGTCCTGGGCGTTATTTCCATTTACCCAGTGAAATATCCGCAGAATTTTGTTTTGGACTTTATTTGCATTTACCTAGTGAAATATCCGCAGAATTTTGTCCTGGGCTTTATTTCCATTTGCCCAATGGATATTACGACGAATTTTGTCCTGGGCTTTATTTCCATTTACCCAGTGCAATATCCGCAGAATTTTGTTCTGGGCTTTATTTCCATTTGCCCAGTGAAATATCCGCAGAATTTTGTTCTGGTCTTTATTTCCATTTACCCAGTGTAATATCCGCAGAATTTTGTTCTGGCTTTATTTCCATTAACCTAGTGAAATATCCGCAGAATTTTGTTCTGGGCTTTATTTCCATTTGCCCAATGGATATTACGACGAATTTTGTCGTGGGCATTATTTCCCTTTACCCAGTGAAATATCCGCAGAATTTTGTTCTGGGCGTTATTTATTTACCCAGTGAAATATCCGCAGAATTTTGTTCTGGGCCTTATTTCCATTTGCCCAATGGATATTACGACGAATTTTGACCTGGGCTTATTTGCGTTTACCCAGTGAAATATCCGCAGAATTTTGTTCTGGGCTTTATTTCCATTTGCCCAATGGATATTACGACGAATTTTGTCCTGGGCATTATTTCCATTTACCCAGTGAAATATCCGCAGAATTTTGTTCTGGGCAATATTTCCATTTACCCAGTGAAATATCCGCAGAATTTTGTTCTGGACTTTATTTCCATTAACCTAGTGAAATATCCGCAGAATTTTGTTCTGGGCTTTATTTCCATTTGCCCAATGGATTTTACGACAAATTTTGTCCTGGGCGTTATTTCCATTTACCCAGTGAAATATCCGCAGAATTTTGTTTTGGACTTTATTTGCATTTGCCCAGTGAAATATTCGCAGAATTTTGTTCTGGTCTTTATTTCCATTTACCCAGTGTAATATCCGCAGAATTTTGTTCTGGCTTTATTTCCATTAACCTAGTGAAATATCCGCAGAATTTTGTTCTGGGCTTTATTTCCATTTGCCCAATGGATATTACGACGAATTTTGTCGTGGGCATTATTTCCCTTTACCCAGTGAAATATCCGCAGAATTTTGTTCTGGGCGTTATTTCCATTTGCCCAATGAAATTTCCGCCGATTTTTATTCTGGGCTTTATTTCCATTTGCAAATGGATATTACGACAAATTTTGTCCTGGGCTTTATTTCCATTTACCCAGTGAAAAATCTATGCAGAATTTCGTTCTGGGCTTTATTTCCATTTACCTAGTGAAATATCCGCAGAATTTTGTTCTGGGCTTTATTTCCATTTGCCCAATGAAATTTCCGCCGATTTTTGTTCTGGGCTTTATTTCCATTTGCCCAATGAAATTTCCGCTGATTTTTGTTCTGGGCTTTATTTCCATTTGCCCAATGGATATTACGACGAATTTTGTCCTGGGCTTTATTCCCATTTACCTAGTGAAATATCCGCAGAATTTTGTTTTGGGCGTTATTTCCATTTGCCCAATGAAATTTCTACCGATTTTTGTTCCTGGCTTTATTTCCATTTGCCAATGGATATTACGACAAATTTTGTCCTGGGCTTTATTTCCATTTACCCAGTGAAATATCCGCAGAATTTCGTTCTGGGCTTTTTCCATTTACCTAGTGAAATATCCGCAGAATTTTGTTCTGGGCTTTATTTCCATTTGCCCAATGAAATTTCCGCCGATTTTTGTTCTGGGCTTTATTTTCATTTGCCCAATGAAATTTCCGTTGATTTTTGTTCTGGGCTTTATTTCCATTTGCCCAATGGATATTACGACGAATTTTGTCCTGGGCCTTATTTCCATTTACATAGTGAAATATCCGCAGAATTTTTTTCTGGGCTTTATTTCCATTTGCCCAATGAATATTTCGAAGAATTTTGTCCTTGGCCCAGTGAAATTACCGCCGATTTTTGTTCTGGGCTTTATTTCCATTTGCCCAATGGATATTACGACGAATTTTGTCCTGGGCTTTATTTCCATTTACCTAGTGAAATATCCGCAGAATTTTGTTCTGGGCTTTATTTCCATTTGCCCAATGGATATTACGACGAATTTTGTCCTGGGCATTATTTCCCTTTACCCAGTGAAATATCCGCAGAATTTTGTTCTGGGCGTTATTTCCATTTACCCAGTGAAATATCCGCAGAATTTTGTTCTGGACTTTATTTGCATTTACCCAGTGAAATATCCGCAGAATTTTATTCTGGGCGTTATTTGCATTTACCCAGTGAAATATCCGCAGAATTTTGTTCTGGGCTTTATTTCCATTTACCTAGTGAAATATCCGCAGAATTTTGTTCTGGGCTTTATTTCTATTTGCCCAGTGAAATATCCGCAGAATTTTGTTCTGGGCTTTATTTCCATTTGCCCAATGGATATTACGACGAATTTTGTCCTGGGCTTTATTTGCATTTACCCATTGAAATATCCGCAGAATTTTGTTCTGGGCTTTATTTCCATTAACCTAGTGAAATATCCGCAGAATTTTGTTCTGGGCTTTATTTCCATTTACCTAGTGAAATATCCGCAGAATTTTGTTCTGGGTGTTATTTCTATTTGCCCAGTGAAATATCCGCAGAATTTTGTTCTGGGCTTTATTTCCATTTGCCCAATGGATATTACGACGAATTTTGTCCTGGGCTTTATTTCCATTTACCCAGTGAAATATCCGCAGAATTTTGTTATGGGCTTTATTTCCATTAACCTAGTGAAATATCCGCAGAATTTTGTTCTGGGCTTTATTTCCATTTGCCCAATGGATATTACGACGAATTTTGTCCTGGGCATTATTTCCATTTACCCAGTGAAATATCCGCAGAATTTTGTTCTGGGCAATATTTCCATTTACCCAGTGAAATATCCGCAGAATTTTGTTCTGGACTTTATTTCCATTAACCTAGTGAAATATCCGCAGAATTTTGTTCTGGGCTTTATTTCCATTTGCCCAATGGATTTTACGACAAATTTTGTCCTGGGCGTTATTTCCATTTACCCAGTGAAATATCCGCAGAATTTTGTTTTGGACTTTATTTGCATTTACCTAGTGAAATATCCGCAGAATTTTGTCCTGGGCTTTATTTCCATTTGCCCAATGGATATTACGACGAATTTTGTCCTGGGCTTTATTTCCATTTACCCAGTGCAATATCCGCAGAATTTTGTTCTGGGCTTTATTTCCATTTGCCCAGTGAAATATCCGCAGAATTTTGTTCTGGTCTTTATTTCCATTTACCCAGTGTAATATCCGCAGAATTTTGTTCTGGCTTTATTTCCATTAACCTAGTGAAATATCCGCAGAATTTTGTTCTGGGCTTTATTTCCATTTGCCCAATGGATATTACGACGAATTTTGTCGTGGGCATTATTTCCCTTTACCCAGTGAAATATCCGCAGAATTTTGTTCTGGGCGTTATTTCCATTTGCCCAATCAAATTTCCGCCGATTTTTATTCTGGGCTTTATTTCCATTTGCAAATGGATATTACGACAAATTTTGTCCTGGGCTTTATTTCCATTTACCCAGTGAAATATCCGCAGAATTTCGTTCTGGGCTTTATTTCCATTTACCTAGTGAAATATCCGCAGAATTTTGTTCTGGGCTTTATTTCCATTTGCCCAATGAAATTTCCGCCGATTTTTGTTCTGGGCTTTATTTCCATTTGCCCAATGAAATTTCCGCTGATTTTTGTTCTGGGCTTTATTTCCATTTACCTAGTGAAATATCCGCAGAATTTCGTTCTGGGCTTTTTCCATTTACCTAGTGAAATATCCGCAGAATTTTGTCCTGGGCTTTATTTCCATTTGCCCAATGGATATTACGACGAATTTTGTCCTGGGCTTTATTTCCATTTACCCAGTGCAATATCCGCAGAATTTTGTTCTGGGCTTTATTTCCATTTGCCCAGTGAAATATCCGCAGAATTTTGTTCTGGTCTTTATTTCCATTTACCCAGTGAAATATCCGCAGAATTTCGTTCTGGGCTTTATTTCCATTTACCTAGTGAAATATCCGCAGAATTTCGTTCTGGGCTTTTTCCATTTACCTAGTGAAATATCCGCAGAATTTTGTTCTGGGCTTTATTTCCATTTGCCCAATGAAATTTCCGCCGATTTTTGTTCTGGGCTTTATTTTCATTTGCCCAATGAAATTTCCGTTGATTTTTGTTCTGGGCTTTATTTCCATTTGCCCAATGGATATTACGACGAATTTTGTCCTGGGCCTTATTTCCATTTACATAGTGAAATATCCGCAGAATTTTTTTCTGGGCTTTATTTCCATTTGCCCAATGAATATTTCGAAGAATTTTGTCCTTGGCCCAGTGAAATTACCGCCGATTTTTGTTCTGGGCTTTATTTCCATTTGCCCAATGGATATTACGACGAATTTTGTCCTGGGCTTTATTTCCATTTACCTAGTGAAATATCCGCAGAATTTTGTTCTGGGCTTTATTTCCATTTGCCCAATGGATATTACGACGAATTTTGTCCTGGGCATTATTTCCCTTTACCCAGTGAAATATCCGCAGAATTTTGTTCTGGGCGTTATTTCCATTTACCCAGTGAAATATCCGCAGAATTTTGTTCTGGACTTTATTTGCATTTACCCAGTGAAATATCCGCAGAATTTTATTCTGGGCGTTATTTGCATTTACCCAGTGAAATATCCGCAGAATTTTGTTCTGGGCTTTATTTCCATTTACCTAGTGAAATATCCGCAGAATTTTGTTCTGGGCTTTATTTCTATTTGCCCAGTGAAATATCCGCAGAATTTTGTTCTGGGCTTTATTTCCATTTGCCCAATGGATATTACGACGAATTTTGTCCTGGGCTTTATTTGCATTTACCCATTGAAATATCCGCAGAATTTTGTTCTGGGCTTTATTTCCATTAACCTAGTGAAATATCCGCAGAATTTTGTTCTGGGCTTTATTTCCATTTACCTAGTGAAATATCCGCAGAATTTTGTTCTGGGTGTTATTTCTATTTGCCCAGTGAAATATCCGCAGAATTTTGTTCTGGGCTTTATTTCCATTTGCCCAATGGATATTACGACGAATTTTGTCCTGGGCTTTATTTCCATTTACCCAGTGAAATATCCGCAGAATTTTGTTATGGGCTTTATTTCCATTAACCTAGTGAAATATCCGCAGAATTTTGTTCTGGGCTTTATTTCCATTTGCCCAATGGATATTACGACGAATTTTGTCCTGGGCATTATTTCCATTTACCCAGTGAAATATCCGCAGAATTTTGTTCTGGGCAATATTTCCATTTACCCAGTGAAATATCCGCAGAATTTTGTTCTGGACTTTATTTCCATTAACCTAGTGAAATATCCGCAGAATTTTGTTCTGGGCTTTATTTCCATTTGCCCAATGGATTTTACGACAAATTTTGTCCTGGGCGTTATTTCCATTTACCCAGTGAAATATCCGCAGAATTTTGTTTTGGACTTTATTTGCATTTACCTAGTGAAATATCCGCAGAATTTTGTCCTGGGCTTTATTTCCATTTGCCCAATGGATATTACGACGAATTTTGTCCTGGGCTTTATTTCCATTTACCCAGTGCAATATCCGCAGAATTTTGTTCTGGGCTTTATTTCCATTTGCCCAGTGAAATATCCGCAGAATTTTGTTCTGGTCTTTATTTCCATTTACCCAGTGTAATATCCGCAGAATTTTGTTCTGGCTTTATTTCCATTAACCTAGTGAAATATCCGCAGAATTTTGTTCTGGGCTTTATTTCCATTTGCCCAATGGATATTACGACGAATTTTGTCGTGGGCATTATTTCCCTTTACCCAGTGAAATATCCGCAGAATTTTGTTCTGGGCGTTATTTCCATTTGCCCAATCAAATTTCCGCCGATTTTTATTCTGGGCTTTATTTCCATTTGCAAATGGATATTACGACAAATTTTGTCCTGGGCTTTATTTCCATTTACCCAGTGAAATATCCGCAGAATTTCGTTCTGGGCTTTATTTCCATTTACCTAGTGAAATATCCGCAGAATTTTGTTCTGGGCTTTATTTCCATTTGCCCAATGAAATTTCCGCCGATTTTTGTTCTGGGCTTTATTTCCATTTGCCCAATGAAATTTCCGCTGATTTTTGTTCTGGGCTTTATTTCCATTTGCCCAATGGATATTACGACGAATTTTGTCCTGGGCTTTATTTGCATTTACCCAGTGAAATATCCGCAGAATTTTGTTCTGGGCTTTATTTCCATTTACCTAGTGAAATATCCGCAGAATTTTGTTCTGGGCTTTATTTCTATTTGCCCAGTGAAATATCCGCAGAATTTTGTTCTGGGCTTTATTTCCATTTGCCCAATGGATATTACGACGAATTTTGTCCTGGGCTTTATTTGCATTTACCCAGTGAAATATCCGCAGAATTTTGTTCTGGGCTTTATTTCCATTTACCTAGTGAAATTTCCGCCGATTTTTGTTCTGGGCGTTATTTCCATTTGCCCAATGAAATTTCCGCCGATTTTTATTCTGGGCTTTATTTCCATTTGCCCAATGGATATTACGACGAATTTTGTCCTGGGCCTTATTTCCATTTACATAGTGAAATATCCGCAGAATTTTTTTCTGGGCTTTATTTCCATTTGCCCAATGAATATTTCGAAGAATTTTGTCCTTGGCCCAGTGAAATTACCGCCGATTTTTGTTCTGGGCTTTATTTCCATTTGCCCAATGGATATTACGACGAATTTTGTCCTGGGCTTTATTTCCATTTACCTAGTGAAATATCCGCAGAATTTTGTTCTGGGCTTTATTTCCATTTGCCCAATGGATATTACGACGAATTTTGTCCTGGGCATTATTTCCCTTTACCCAGTGAAATATCCGCAGAATTTTGTTCTGGGCGTTATTTCCATTTACCCAGTGAAATATCCGCAGAATTTTGTTCTGGGCTTTATTTCCATTTACCTAGTGAAATATCCGCAGAATTTTGTTCTGGGCTTTATTTCTATTTGCCCAGTGAAATATCCGCAGAATTTTGTTCTGGGCTTTATTTCCATTTGCCCAATGGATATTACGACGAATTTTGTCCTGGGCTTTATTTGCATTTACCCAGTGAAATATCCGCAGAATTTTGTTCTGGGCTTTATTTCCATTTGCCCAATGGATATTACGACGAATTTTGTCCTGGGCTTTATTTGCATTTACCCAGTGAAATATCCGCAGAATTTTGTTCTGGGCTTTATTTCCATTTACCTAGTGAAATATCCGCAGAATTTTGTTCTGGGCTTTATTTCTATTTGCCCAATGGATATTACGACGAATTTTGTCCTGGGCTTTATTTCTATTTGCCCAGTGAAATATCCGCAGAATTTTGTTCTGGGCTTTATTTCCATTTACCTAGTGAAATATCCGCAGAATTTTGTTCTGGGCTTTATTTCTATTTGCCCAGTGAAATATCCGCAGAATTTTGTTCTGGGCTTTATTTCCATTTGCCCAATGGATATTACTACGAATTTTGTCCTGGGCTTTATTTGCATTTACCCAGTGAAATATCCGCAGAATTTTGTTCTGGGCTTTATTTCCATTTACCTAGTGAAATATCCGCAGAATTTTGTTCTGGGCTTTATTTCTATTTGCCCAGTGAAATATCCGCAGAATTTTGTTCTGGGCTTTATTTCCATTTGCCCAATGGATATTACGACGAATTTTGTCCTGGGCTTTATTTGCATTTACCCAGTGAAATAGCCGCAGAATTTTGTTCTGGGCGTTATTTCCATTTACCCAGTGAAATATCCGCAGAATTTTGTTCTGGGCTTTATTTCCATTTACCTAGTGAAATATCCGCAGAATTTTGTTCTGGGCGTTATTTCCATGGGCGTTATTTCTATTTGCCCAGTGAAATATCCGCAGAATTTTGTTCTGGGCTTTATTTCCATTTGCCCAATGGATATTACGACGAATTTTGTCCTGGGCTTTATTTCCATTTACCCAGTGAAATATCCGCAGAATTTTGTTATGGGCTTTATTTCCATTAACCTAGTGAAATATCCGCAGAATTTTGTTCTGGGCTTTATTTCCATTTGCCCAATGGATATTACGACGAATTTTGTCCTGGGCATTATTTCCATTTACCCAGTGAAATATCCGCAGAATTTTGTTCTGGGCAATATTTCCATTTACCCAGTGAAATATCCGCAGAATTTTGTTCTGGACTTTATTTCCATTAACCTAGTGAAATATCCGCAGAATTTTGTTCTGGGCTTTATTTCCATTTGCCCAATGGATTTTACGACAAATTTTGTCCTGGGCGTTATTTCCATTTACCTAGTGAAATATCCGCAGAATTTTGTTCTGGGCTTTATTTCCATTTGCCCAATGGATATTACGACGAATTTTGTCCTGGGCTTTATTTGCATTTACCCAGTGCAATATCCGCAGAATTTTGTTCTGGGCGTTATTTCCATTTACCCAGTGAAATATCCGCAGAATTTTGTTCTGGGCTTTATTTCCATTTACCTAGTGAAATATCCGCAGAATTTTGTTCTGGGCTTTATTTCTATTTGCCCAGTGAAATATCCGCAGAATTTTGTTCTGGGCTTTATTTCCATTTGCCCAATGGATATTACGACGGATTTTGTCCTGGGCTTTATTTGCATTTACCCAGTGAAATATCCGCAGAATTTTGTTCTGGGCTTTATTTCCATTTACCTAGTGAAATATCCGCAGAATTTTGTTCTGGGCTTTATTTCTATTTGCCCAGTGAAATATCCGCAGAATTTTGTTCTGGGCTTTATTTCCATTTGCCCAATGGATATTACGACGAATTTTGTCCTGGGCTTTATTTCCATTTACCCAGTGAAATATCCGCAGAATTTTGTTATGGGCTTTATTTCCATTAACCTAGTGAAATATCCGCAGAATTTTGTTCTGGGCTTTATTTCCATTTGCCCAGTGAAATATCCGCAGAATTTTGTTCTGGTCTTTATTTCCATTTACCCAGTGAAATATCCGCAGAATTTTGTTCTGGCTTTATTTCCATTAACCTAGTGAAATATCCGCAGAATTTTGTTCTGGGCGTTATTTCCATTTACCCAGTGAAATATCCGCAGAATTTTGTTCTGGGCTTTATTTCCATTTACCTAGTGAAATATCCGCAGAATTTTGTTCTGGGCTTTATTTCCATTTGCCCAGTGAAATATCCGCAGAATTTTGTTCTGGGCTTTATTTCCATTTGCCCAATGGATATTACGACGAATTTTGTCCTGGGCATTATTTCCATTTACCCAGTGAAATATCCGCAGAATTTTGTTCTGGGCTTTATTTCCATTAACCTAGTGAAATATCCGCAGAATTTTGTTCTGGGCCTTATTTCCATTTGCCCAATGGATATTACGACGAATTTTGACCTGGGCTTTATTTGCATTTACCCAGTGAAATATCCGCAGAATTTTGTTCTGGGCTTTATTTCCATTTGCCCAATGGATATTACAACGAATTTTGTCCTGGGCTTTATCTGCATTTACCCAGTGAAATATCCGCAGAATTTTGTTCTGGGCTTTATTTCCATTTGCCCAATGGATATTACGACGAATTTTGTCCTGGGCATTATTTCCATTTACCCAGTGAGATATCCGCAGAATTTTGTTCTGGGCAATATTTCCATTTACCCAGTGAAATATCCGCAGAATTGTTCTGGACTTTATTTCCATTAACCTAGTGAAATATCCGCAGAATTTTGTTCTGGGCTTTATTTCCATTTGCCCAATGGATATTACGACAAATTTTGTCCTGGGCGTTATTTCCATTTACCCATTGAAATATCCGCAGAATTTTGTTTTGGACTTTATTTGCAATTACCTAGTGAAATATCCGCAGAATTTTGTCCTGGGCTTTATTTCCATTTGCCCAATGGATATTACGACGAATTTTGTCCTGGGCTTTATTTCCATTTACCCAGTGAAATATCCGCAGAATTTTGTTCTGGGTTTTATTTCCATTTGCCCAGTGAAATATCCGCAGAATTTTGTTCTGGTCTTTATTTCCATTTACCCAGTGAAATATCCGCAGAATTTTGTTCTGGCTTTATTTCCATTAACCTAGTGAAATATCCGCAGAATTTTGTTCTGGGCTTTATTTCCATTTGCCCAATGGATATTACGAAGAATTTTGTCGTGGGCATTATTTCCCTTTACCCAGTGAAATATCCGCAGAATTTTGTTCTGGGCGTTAATTCCATTTACCCAGTGAAATATCCGCAGAATTTTGTTCTGGACTTTATTTGCATTTACCTAGTGAAATATCCGCAGAATTTTGTCCTGGGCTTTATTTCCATTTGCCCAATGGATATTACGACGAATTTTGTCCTGGGCTTTATTTCCATTTACCCAGTGAAATATCCGCAGAATTTTGTTCTGGGCGTTATTTCCATTTGCCCAATGAAATCTCCGCCGATTTTTGTTCTGGGCTTTATTTCCATTTGCCCAATGAAATTTCCGCTGATTTTTGTTCTTGGCTTTATTTCCATTTGCCCAATGAAATTTCCGCTGATTTTTGTTCTGGGCTTTATTTCCATTTGCCCAAATGCAAATGGATATTACGACAAATTTTGTCCTGGGCTTTATTTCCATTTACCCAGTGAAATATCCGCAGAATTTCGTTCTGGGCTTTATTTCCATTTACCTAGTGAAATATCCGCAGAATTTTGTTCTGGGCTTTATTTCCATTTGCCCAATGAAATTTCCGCCGATTTTTGTTCTGGGCTTTATTTCCATTTGCCCAATGAAATTTCCGCTGATTTTTGTTCTGGGCTTTATTTCCATTTGCCCAATGGATATTACGACGAATTTTGTCCTGGGCTTTATTCCCATTTACCTAGTGAAAAATCCGCAGAATTTTGTTTTGGGCGTTATTTCCATTTGCCCAATGAAATTTCTACCGATTTTTGTTCCTGGCTTTATTTCCATTTGCCAATGGATATTACGACAAATTTTGTCCTGGGCTTTATTTCCATTTACCCAGTGAAATATCCGCAGAATTTCGTTCTGGGCTTTATTTCCATTTACCTAGTGAAATATCCGCAGAATTTTGTTCTGGGCTTTATTTCCATTTGCCCAATGAAATTTCCGCCGATTTTTGTTCTGGGCTTTATTGTCATTTGCCCAATGAAATTTCCGTTGATTTTTGTTCTGGGCTTTATTTCCATTTGCCCAATGGATATTACGACGAATTTTGTCCTGGGCCTTATTTCCATTTATATAGTGAAATATCCGCAGAATTTTTTTCTGGGCTTTATTTCCATTTGCCCAATGGATATTACGACGAATTTTGTCCTGGGCATTATTTCCCTTTACCCAGTGAAATATCCGCAGAATTTTGTTCTGGGCGTTATTTCCATTTACCCAGTGAAATATCCGCAGAATTTTTTTTGTTCTGGACGTTATTTGCATTTACCCAGTGAAATATCCGCAGAATTTTGTTCTGGGCGTTATTTCCATTTACCCAGTGAAATATCCGCAGAATTTTGTTCTGGGCTTTATTTCCATTTACCTAGTGAAATATCCGCAGAACTTTGTTCTGGGCTTTATTTCCCTTTACCCAGTGAAATATCCGCAGAATTTTGTTCTGGGCTTTATTTCCATTTGCCCAATGGATATTACGACGAATTTTGTCCTGGGCATTATTTCCCTTTACCCAGTGAAATATTCGCAGAATTTTGTTCTGGGCGTTATTTCCATTTACCCAGTGAAATATCCGCAGAATTTTTTTTGTTCTGGACGTTATTTGCATTTACCCAGTGAAATATCCGCAGAATTTTGTTCTGGGCGTTATTTCCATTTACCCAGTGAAATATCCGCAGAATTTTGTTCTGGGCTTTATTTCCATTTACCTAGTGAAATATCCGCAGAATTTTGTTCTGGGCTTTATTTCTATTTGCCCAGTGAAATATCCGCAGAATTTTGTTCTGGGCTTTATTTCCATTTGCCCAATGGATATTACGACGAATTTTGTCCTGGGCTTTATTTGCATTTACCCAGTGAAATATCCGCAGAATTTTGTTCTGGGCTTTACTTCCATTAACCTAGTGAAATATCCGCAGAATTTTGTTCTGGGCTTTATTTCCATTTGCCCAATGGATATTACGACAAATTTTGTCCTGGGCGTTATTTCCATTTACCCAGTCAAATATCCGCAGAATTTTGTTTTGGACTTTATTTTTATTTACCTAGTGAAATATCCGCAGAATTTTGTCCAGGGCTTTATTTCCATTTGCCCAGTGAAATATCCGCAGAATTTTGTTCTGGTCTTTATTTCCATTTACCCAGTGAAATATCCGCAGAATTTTGTTCTGTGCGTTATTTCCATTTACCCAGTGAAATATCCGCAGAATTTTGTTCTGGACTTTATTTGCATTTACCTAGCGAAATATCCGCAGAATTTTTTTCTGGGCTTTATTTCCATTTGCCCAGTGAAATATCCGCAGAATTTTGTTCTGGTCTTTATTTCCATTTACCCAGTGAAATATCCGCAGAATTTTGTTCTGGCTTTATTTCCATTTGCCCAATGGATATTACGACGAATTTTGTCCTGGGCTTTATTTCCATTTACCTAGTGAAATATCCGCAGAATTTTGTTCTGGGCTTTATTTCCATTTGCCCAATGGATATTACGACGACTTTTGACCTGGGCTTTATTTGCATTTACCCAGTGAAATATCCGCAGAATTTTGTTCTGGGCTTTATTTCCATTTGCCCAATGGATATTACGACGAATTTTGTCCTGGGCTTTATCTGCATTTACCCAGTGAAATTTCCGCAGAATTTTGTTCTGGGCTTTATTTGCATTTACCCAGTGAAATATCCGCAGAATTTTGTTCTGGGCTTTATTTCCATTTGCCCAATGGATATTACGACGAATTTTGTCCTGGGCTTTATCTGCATTTACCCAGTGAAATATCCGCAGAATTTTGTACTGGGCTTTATTTCCATTAACTTAGTGAAATATCCGCAGAATTTTGTTCTGGGCTTTATTTCCATTTGCCCAATGGATATTACGACGAATTTTGTCCTGGGCATTATTTCCATTTACCCAGTGAAATATCCGCAGCATTTTGTTCTGGGCAATATTTCCATTTACCCAGTGAAATATCCGCAGAATTTTGTTCTGGACTTTATTTCCATTAACCTAGTGAAATATCCGCAGAATTTGTTTCTGGGCTTTATTTCCATTTGCCCAATGGATATTACGACGAATTTTGTCCTGGGCATTATTTCCATTTACCCAGTGAAATATCCGCAGAATTTTGTTCTGGGCAATATTTCCATTTACCCAGTGAAATATCCGCAGAATTTTGTCCTGGGCTTTATTTCCATTTGCCCAATGGATATTACGACGAATTTTGTCCTGGGCTTTATTTCCATTTACCCAGTGAAATATCCGCAGAATTTTGTTCTGGGCTTTATTTCCATTAACCTAGTGAAATATCCGCAGAATTTTGTTCTGGGCTTTATTTCCATTTGCCCAGTGAAATATCCGCAGAATTTTGTTCTGGTCTTTATTTCCATTTACCCAGTGAAATATCCGCAGAATTTTGTTCTGGCTTTATTTCCATTAACCTAGTGAAATATCCGCAGAATTTTGTTCTGGGCGTTATTTCCATTTACCCAGTGAAATATCCGCAGAATTTTGTTCTGGGCTTTATTTCCATTTACCTTGTGAAATATCCGCAGAATTTTGTTCTGGGCTTTATTTCCATTTGCCCAGTGAAATATCCGCAGAATTTTGTTCTGGGCTTTATTTCCATTTGCCCAATGGATATTACGACGAATTTTGTCCTGGGCATTATTTCCATTTACCCAGTGAAATATCCGCAGAATTTTGTTCTGGGCTTTATTTCCATTAACCTAGTGAAATATCCGCAGAATTTTGGTCTGGGCCTTATTTCCATTTGCCCAATGGATATTAAGACGAATTTTGACCTGGGCTTTATTTGCATTTACCCAGTGAAATATCCGCAGAATTTTGTTCTGGGCTTTATTTCCATTTGCCCAATGGATATTACGACGAATTTTGTCCAGGGCTTTATCTGCATTTACCCAGTGAAATATCCGCAGAATTTTGTTCTGGGCTTTATTTCCATTAACGTAGTGAAATATCCGCAGAATTTTGTTCTGGGCTTTATTTCCATTTGCAAAATGGATATTACGACGAATTTTGTCCTGGGCATTATTTCCATTTACCCAGTGAAATATCCGCAGAATTTTGTTCTGGGCTTTATTTCCATTAACGTAGTGAAATATCCGCAGAATTTTGTTCTGGGCCTTATTTCCATTTGCCCAATGGATATTACGACGAATTTTGACCTGGGCTTTATTTGCATTTACCCAGTGAAATATCCGCAGAATTTTGTTCTGGGCCTTATTTCCATTTGCCCAATGGATATTACGACGAATTTTGACCTGGGCTTTATTTGCATTTACCCAGTGAAATATCCGCAGAATTTTGTTCTGGGCTTTATTTCCATTTGCCCAATGGATATTACGTCGAATTTTGTCCTGGGCATTATTTCCATTTACCCAGTGAAATATCCGCAGAATTTTGTTCTGGGCAATATTTCCATTTACCCAGTGAAATATCCGCAGAATTTTGTTCTGGACTTTATTTCCATTAACCTAGTGAAATATCCGCAGAATTTTGTTCTGGGCTTTATTTCCATTTGCCCAATGGATTTTACGACAAATTTTGTCCTGGGCGTTATTTCCATTTACCCAGTGAAATATCCGCAGAATTTTGTTTTGGACTTTATTTGCATTTACCTAGTGAAATATCCGCAGAATTTTGTCCTGGGCTTTATTTCCATTTGCCCAATGGATATTACGACGAATTTTGTCCTGGGCTTTATTTCCATTTACCCAGTGAAATATCCGCAGAATTTTGTTCTGGGTTTTATTTCCATTTGCCCAGTGAAATATCCGCAGAATTTTGTTCTGGTCTTTATTTCCATTTACCCAGTGAAATATCTGCAGAATTTTGTTCTGGCTTTATTTCCATTAACCTAGTGAAATATCCGCAGAATTTTGTTCTGGGCTTTATTTCCATTTGCCCAATGGATATTACGACGAATTTTGTCGTGGGCATTATTTCCCTTTACCCAGTGAAATATCCGCAGAATATTGTTCTGGGCGTTATTTCCATTTACCCAGTGAAATATCCGCAGAATTTTGTTCTGGACTTTATTTGCATTTACCTAGTGAAATATCCGCAGAATTTTGTCCTGGGCTTTATTTCCATTTGCCCAATGGATATTACGACGAATTTTGTCCTGGGCTTTATTTCCATTTACCCAGTGAAATATCCGCAGAATTTTGTTCTGGGCGTTATTTCCATTTGCCCAATGAAATTTCCGCCGATTTATATTCTGGGCTTTATTTCCATTTGCAAATGGATATTACGACAAATTTTGTCCTGGGCTTTATTTCCATTTACCCAGTGAAATATCCGCAGAATTTCGTTCTGGGCTTTATTTCCATTTACCTAGTGAAATATCCGCAGAATTTTGTTCTGGACTTTATTTCCATTTGCCCAATGAAATTTCCGCCGATTTTTGTTCTGGGCTTTATTTCCATTTGCCCAATGAAATTTCCGCTGATTTTTGTTCTGGGCTTTATTTCCATTTGCCCAATGGATATTACGACGAATTTTGTCCTATGCTTTATTCCCATTTACCTAGTGAAATATCCGCAGAATTTTGTTTTGGGCGTTATTTCCATTTGCCCAATGAAATTTCTATACCGATTTTTGTTCCTGGCTTTATTTCCATTTGCCAATGGATATTACGACAAATTTTGTCCTGGGCTTTATTTCCATTTACCCAGTGAAATATCCGCAGAATTTCGTTCTGGGCTTTATTTCCATTTACCTAGTGTAATATCCGCAGAATTTTGTTCTGGGCTTCATTTCCATTTGCCCAATGAAATTTCCGCCGATTTTTGTTCTGGGCTTTATTTTCATTTGCCCAATGAAATTTCCGTTGATTTTTGTTCTGGGCTTTATTTCCATTTGCCCAATGGATATTACGACGAATTTTGTCCTGGGCCTTATTTCCATTTACATAGTGAAATATCCGCAGAATTTTTTTCTGGGCTTTATTTCCATTTGCCCAATGAATATTTCGAAGAATTTTGTCCTTGGCCCAGTGAAATTACCGCCGATTTTTGTTCTGGGCTTTATTTCCATTTGCCCAATGGATATTACGACGAATTTTGTCCTGGGCTTTATTTCCATTTACCTAGTGAAATATCCGCAGAATTTTGTTCTGGGCTTTATTTCCATTTGCCCAATGGATATTACGACGAATTTTGTCCTGGGTATTATTTCCCTTTACCCAGTGAAATATCCGCAGAATTTTGTTCTGGGCGTTATTTCCATTTACCCAGTGAAATATCCGCAGAATTTTGTTCTGGGCGTTATTTCCATTTACCCAGTGAAATATCCACAGAATTTTGTTCTGGGCTTTATTTCCATTTACCTAGTGAAATATCCGCAGAATTTTGTTCTGGGCTTTATTTCTATTTGCCCAGTGAAATATCCGCAGAATTTTGTTCTGGGCTTTATTTCCATTTGCCCAATGGATATTACGACGAATTTTGTCCTGGGCTTTATTTGCATTTACCCAGTGAAATATCCGCAGAATTTTGTTCTGGGCTTTATTTCCATTTACCTAGTGAAATATCCGCAGAATTTTGTTCTGGGCTTTATTTCTATTTGCCCAGTGAAATATCCGCAGAATTTTGTTCTGGGCTTTATTTCCATTTGCCCAATGGATATTACGACGAATTTTGTCGTGGGCATTATTTCCCTTTTCCCAGTGAAATATCCGCAGAATTTTGTTCTGGGCGTTATTCCCATTTACCCAGTGAAATATCCGCAGAATTTTTTTCTGGACTTTATTTGCATTTACCTAGTGAAATATCCGCAGAATTTTGTCCTGGGCTTTACTTCCATTTGCCCAATGGATATTACGACGAATTTTGTCCTGGGTTTTATTTCCATTTACCCAGTGAAATATCCGCAGAATTTTGTTCTGGGCGTTATTTCCATTTGCCCAATGAAATTTCCGCCGATTTTTATTCTGGGCTTTATTTGCATTTGCAAATGGATATTACGACAAATTTTGTCCTGGGCTTTATTTCCATTTACCCAGTGAAATATCCGCAGAATTTCGTTCTGGGCTTTATTTCCATTTACCTAGTGAAATATCCGCAGAATTTTGTTCTGGGCTTTATTTCCATTTGCCCAATGAAATTTCCGCCGATTTTTGTTCTGGGCTTTATTTCCATTTGCCCAATGAAATTTCCGCTGATTTTTGTTCTGGGCTTTATTTCCATTTGCCCAATGGATATTACGACGAATTTTGTCCTGGGCTTTATTCCCATTTACCTAGTGAAATATCCGCAGAATTTTGTTTTGGGCGTTATTTCCATTTGCCCAATGAAATTTCTACCGATTTTTGTTCCTGGCTTTATTTCCATTTGCCAATGGATATTACGACAAATTTTGTCCTGGGCTTTATTTCCATTTACCCAGTGAAATATCCGCAGAATTTCGTTCTGGGCTTTATTTCCATTTACCCAGTGAAATATCCGCAGAATTTCGTTCTGGGCTTTATTTCCATTTACCTAGTGAAATATCCGCAGAATTTTGTTCTGGGCTTTATTTCCATTTGCCCAATGAAATTTCCGCGGATTTTTGTTCTGGGCTTTATTTCCATTTGCCCAATGAAATTTCCGCTGATTTTTGTTCTGGGCTTTATTTCCATTTGCCCAATGGATATTACGACGAATTTTGTCCTGGGCTTTATTCCCATTTACCTAGTGAAATATCCGCAGAATTTTGTTTTGGGCGTTATTTCCATTTGCCCAATGAAATTTCTACCGATTTTTGTTCCTGGCTTTATTTCCATTTGCCCAATGGATATTACGACGAATTTTGTCCTGGTCCTTATTTCCATTTACATAGTGAAATATCCGCAGAATTTTTTTCTGGGCTTTATTTCCATTTGCCCAATAATTATTTCGAAAAATTTTGTCCTTGGCCCAGTGAAACTACCGCCGATTTTTGTTCTGGGCTTTATTTCCATTTGCCCAATGGATATTACGACGAATTTTGTCCTGGGCTTTATTTCCATTTACCTAGTGAAATATCCGCAGAATTTTGTTCTGGGCTTTATTTCCATTTGCCCAATGGATATTACGACGAATTTTGTCCTGGGCATTATTTCCCTTTACCCAGTGAAATATCCGCAGAATTTTGTTCTGGGCGTTATTTCCATTTACCCAGTGAAATATCCGCAGAATTTTGTTCTGGACTTTATTTGCATTTACCCAGTGAAATATCCGCAGAATTTTGTTCTGGGCGTTATTTCCATTTACCCAGTGAAATATCCGCAGAATTTTGTTCTGGGCTTTATTTCCATTTACCTAGTGAAATATCCGCAGAATTTTGTTCTGGGCTTTATTTCTATTTGCCCAGTTAAATATCCGCAGAATTTTGTTCTGGGCTTTATTTCCATTTGCCCAATGGATATTACGACGAATTTTGTCCTGGGCTTTATTTGCATTTACCCAGTGAAATATCCGCAGAATTTTGTTCTGGGCTTTATTTCCATTTACCTAGTGAAATATCCGCAGAATTTTGTTCTGGGCTTTATTTCTATTTGCCCAGTGAAATATCCGCAGAATTTTGTTCTGGGCTTTAATTCCATTAACCTAGTGAAATATCCGCAGAATTTTGTTCTGGGCTTTATTTCCATTTGCCCAATGGATATTACGACGAATTTTGTCCTGGGCTTTATTTGCATTTACCCAGTGAAATATCCGCAGAATTTTGTTCTGGGCGTTATTCCCATTTACCCAGTGAAATTTCCGCAGAATTTTGTTCTGGGCTTTATTTCTATTTGCCCAGTGAAATATCCGCAGAATTTTGTTCTGGGCTTTATTTCCATTTGCCCAATGGATATTACGACGAATTTTGTCCTGGGCTTTATTTCCATTTACCCAGTGAAATATCCGCAGAATTTTGTTCTGGGCTTTATTTCCATTAACCTAGTGAAATATCCGCAGAATTTTGGTCTGGGCTTTATTTCCATTTGCCCAGTGAAATATCCGCAGAATTTTGTTCTGGTCTTTATTTCCATTTACCCAGTGAAATATCCGCAGAATTTTGTTCTGGCTTTATTTCCATTAACCTAGTGAAATATCCGCAGAATTTTGTTCTGGGCGTTATTTCCATTTACCCAGTGAAATATCCGCAGAATTTTGTTCTGGGCTTTATTTCCATTTACCTAGTGAAATATCCGCAGAATTTTGTTCTGGGCTTTATTTCCATTTGCCCAGTGAAATATCCGCAGAATTTTGTCCTGGGCTTTATTTCCATTTACCCAGTGAAATATCCGCAGAATTTCGTTCTGGGCTTTATTTCCATTTACCTAGTGAAATATCCGCAGAATTTTGTTCTGGGCTTTATTTACATTTGCCCAATGAAATTTCCGCTGATTTTTGTTCTGGGCTTTATTTCCATTTGCCCAATGAAATTTCCGCTGATTTTTGTTCTGGGCTTTATTTCCATTTGCCCAATGGATATTACGACGAATTTTGTCCTGGGCTTTATTTGCATTTACCCAGTGAAATATACGCAGAATTTTGTTCTGGGCTTTATTTCCATTTACCTAGTGAAATATCCGCAGAATTTTGTTCTGGGCTTTATTTCTATTTGCCCAGTGAAATATCCGCAGAATTTTGTTCTGGGCTTTATTTCCATTTGCCCAATGGATATTACGACGAATTTTGTCGTGGGCATTATTTCCCTTTACCCAGTGAAATATCCGCAGAATTTTGTTCTGGGCGTTATTTCCATTTACCCAGTGAAATATCCGCAGAATTTTGTTCTGGACTTTATTTGCAATTACCTAGTGAAATATCCGCAGAATTTTGTCCTGGGCTTTATTTCCATTTGCCCAATGGATATTACGACGAATTTTGTCCTGGGCTTTATTTCCATTTACCCAGTGAAATATCCGCAGAATTTTGTTTTGGGCGTTATTTCCATTTGCCCAATGAAATTTCTACCGATTTTTGTTCCTGGCTTTATTTCCATTTGCCAATGGATATTACGACAAATTTTGTCCTGGGCTTTATTTCCATTTACCCAGTGAAATATCCGCAGAATTTCGTTCTGGGCTTTATTTCCATTTACCTAGTGAAATATCCGCAGAATTTTGTTCTGGGCTTTATTTCCATTTGCCAAATGAAATTTCCGCTGATTTTTGTTCTGGGCTTTATTTCCATTTGCCCAATGAAATTTCCGCTGATTTTTGTTCTGGGCTTTATTTCCATTTGCCCAATGGATATTACGACGAATTTTGTACTGGGCTTTATTTGCATTTACCCAGTGAAATATCCGCAGAATTTTGTTCGGGGCTTTATTTCCATTTACCTAGTGAAATATCCGCAGAATTTTGTTCTGGGCTTTATTTCCATTTGCCCAATGAAATTTCCGCTGATTTTTGTTCTGGGCTTTATTTCCATTTGCCCAATGAAATTTCCGCTGATTTTTGTTCTGGGCTTTATTTCCATTTGCCCAATGAAATTTCCGCTGATTTTTGTTCTGGGCTTTATTTCCATTTGCCCAATGGATATTACGACGAATTTTGTCCTGGGCTTTATTTGCATTTACCCAGTGAAATATCCGCAGAATTTTGTTCTGGGCTTTATTTCCATTTACCTAGTGAAATATCCGCAGGATTTTGTTCTGGGCTTTATTTCCATTTGCCCAATGAAATTTCCGCCGATTTTTATTCTGGGCTTTATTTCCATTTGCAAATGGATATTACGAAAAATTTTGTCCTGGGCTTTATTTCCATTTACCCAGTGAAATATCCGCAGAATTTCGTTCTGGGCTTTATTTCCATTTACCTAGTGAAATATCCGCAGAATTTTGTTCTGGGCTTTATTTCCATTTGCGCAATGAAATTTCCGCTGATTTTTGTTCTGGGCTTTATTTCCATTTGCCCAATGGATATTTCGACGAATTTTGTCCTGGGCTTTATTCCCATTTACCTAGTGAAATATCCGCAGAATTTTGTTTTGGGCGTTATTTCCATTTGCCCAATGAAATTTCTACCGATTTTTGTTCCTGGCTTTATTTCCATTTGCCAATGGATATTACGACAAATTTTGTCCTGGGCTTTATTTCCATTTACCCAGTGAAATATCCGCAGAATTTCGTTCTGGGCTTTATTTCCATTTACCTAGTGAAATATCCGCAGAATTTTGTTCTGGGCTTTATTTCCATTTGCCCAATGAAATTTCCGCCGATTTTTGTTCTGGGCTTTATTTTCATTTGCCCAATGAAATTTCCGTTGATTTTTGTTCTGGGCTTTATTTCCATTTGCCCAATGGATATTACGACGAATTTTGTCCTGGGCCTTATTTCCATTTACATAGTGAAATATCCGCAGAATTTTTTTCTGGGCTTTATTTCCATTTGCCCAATGAATATTTCGAAGAATTTTGTCCTTGGCCCAGTGAAATTACCGCCGATTTTTGTTCTGGGCTTTATTTCCATTTGCCCAATGGATATTACGACGAATTTTGTCCTGGGCTTTATTTCCATTTACCTAGTGAAATATCCGCAGAATTTTGTTCTGGGCTTTATTTCCATTTGCCCAATGGATATTACGACGAATTTTGTCCTGGGCACTATTTCCCTTTACCCAGTGAAATATTCGCAGAATTTTGTTCTGGGCGTTATTTCCATTTACCCAGTGAAATATCCGCAGAATTTTGTTCTGGACTTTATTTGCATTTACCCAGTGAAATATCCGCAGAATTTTGTTCTGGGCGTTATTTCCATTTACCCAGTGAAATATCCGCAGAATTTTGTTCTGGGCTTTATTTATATTTGCCCAGTGAAATATCCGCAGAATTTTGTTCTGGGCTTTAATTCCATTTGCCCAATGGATATTACGACGAATTTTGTCCTGGGCTTTATTTGCATTTACCCAGTGAAATATCCGCAGGATTTTGTTCTGGGCTTTATTTCCATTTACCTAGTGAAATATCCGCAGAATTTTGTTCTGGGCTTTATTTCTATTTGCCCAGTGAAATATCCGCAGAATTTTGTTCTGGGCTTCATTTCCATTTGCCCAATGGATATTACGACGAATTTTGTCCTGGGCTTTATTTGCATTTACCCAGTGAAATATCCGCAGAATTTTGTTCTGGGCTTTAATTCCATTAACCTACTGAAATATCCGCAGAATTTTGTTCTGGGCTTTATTTCCATTTACCTAGTGAAATATCCGCAGAATTTTGTTCTGGGCTTTATTTCTATTTGCCCAGTGAAATATCCGCAGAATTTTGTTCTGGGCTTTATTTCCATTTGCCCAATGGATATTACGACGAATTTTGTCCTGGGCTTTATTTCCATTTACCCAGTGAAATATCCGCAGAATTTTGTTCTGGGCTTTATTTCCATTAACCTAGTGAAATATCCGCAGAATATTGTTCTGGGCTTTATTTCCATTTGCCCAGTGAAATATCCGCAGAATTTTGTTCTGGTCTTTATTTCCATTTACCCAGTGAAATATCCGCAGAATTTTGTTCTGGCTTTATTTCCATTAACCTAGTGAAATATCCGCAGAATTTTGTTCTGGGCGTTATTTCCATTTACCCAGTGAAATATCCGCAGAATTCTGTTCTGGGCTTTATTTCCATTTACCTAGTGAAATATCCGCAGAATTTTGTTCTGGGCTTTATTTCCATTTGCCCAGTGAAATATCCGCAGAATTTTGTTGTGGGCTTTATTTCCATTTGCCCAATGGATATTACGACGAATTTTGTCCTGGGCTTTATTTCCATTTACCCAGTGAAATATCCGCAGAATTTTGTTCTGGGCGTTATTTCCATTTGCCCAATGAAATTTCCGCCGATTTTTATTCTGGGCTTTATTTCCATTTGCAAATGGATATTACGACAAATTTTGTCCTGGGCTTTATTTCCATTTACCCAGTGAAATATCCGCAGAATTTCGTTCTGGGCTTTATTTCCATTTACCTAGTGAAATATCCGCAGAATTTTGTTCTGGGCTTTATTTCCATTTGCCCAATGAAATTTCCGCTGATTTTTGTTCTGGGCTTTATTTCCATTTGCCCAATGAAATTTCCGCTGATTTTTGTTCTGGGCTTTATTTCCATTTGCCCAATGGATATTACGACGAATTTTGTCCTGGGCTTCATTCCCATTTACCTAGTGAAATATTGCCCAATGAAATTTCTACCGATTTTTGTTCCTGGCTTTATTTCCATTTGCCAATGGATATTACGACAAATTTTGTCCTGGGCTTTATTTCCATTTACCCAGTGAAATATCCGCAGAATTTCGTTCTGGGCTTTATTTCCATTTACCTAGTGAAATATCCGCAGAATTTTGTTCTGGGCTTTATTTCCATTTGCCCAATGAAATTTCCGCCGATTTTTGTTCTAGGCTTTATTTTCATTGGCCCAATGAAATTTCCGTTGATTTTTGTTCTGGGCTTTATTTCCATTTGCCCAATGGATATTACGACGAATTTTGTCCTGGGCCTTATTTCCATTTACATAGTGAAATATCCGCAGAATTTTTTTCTGGGCTTTATTTCCATTTGCCCAATGAATATTTCGAAGAATTTTGTCCTTGGCCCAGTGAAATTACCGCCGATTTTTGTTCTGGGCTTTATTTCCATTTGCCCAATGGATATTACGACGAATTTTGTCCTGGGCATTATTTCCCTTTACCCAGTGAAATATCCGCAGCATTTTGTTCTGGGCGTTATTTCCATTTACCCAGTGAAATATCCGCAGAATTTTGTTCTGGACTTTATTTGCATTTACCCAGTGAAATATCCGCAGAATTTTGTTCTGGGCGTTATTTCCATTTACCCAGTGAAATATCCGCAGAATTTTGTTCTGGGCTTTATTTCCATTTACCTAGTGAAATATCCGCAGAATTTTGTTCTGGGCTTTATTTCTATTTGCCCAGTGAAATATCCGCAGAATTTTGTTCTGGGCTTTATTTCCATTTGCCCAATGGATATTACGACGAATTTTGTCCTGGGCTTTATTTGCATTTACCCAGTGAAATATCCGCAGAATTTTGTTCTGGGCTTTATTTCCATTTACCTAGTGAAATATCCGCAGAATTTTGTTCTGGGCTTTATTTCTATTTGCCCAGTGAAATATCCGCAGAATTTTGTTCTGGGCTTTATTTCCATTTGCCCAATGGATATTACGACGAATTTTGTCCTGGGCTTTATTTCCATTTACCCAGTGAAATATCCGCAGAATTTTGTTCTGGGCTTTATTTAAATTAACCTAGTGAAATATCCGCAGAATTTTGTTCTGGGCTTTATTTCCATTTGCCCAGTGAAATATCCGCAGAATTTTGTGCTGGTCTTTATTTCCATTTACCCAGTGAACTATCCGCAGAATTTTGTTCTGGCTTTATTTCCATTAACCTAGTGAAATATCCGCAGAATTTTGTTCTGGGCGTTATTTCCATTTACCCAGTGAAATATCCGCAGAATTTTGTTCTGGGCTTTATTTCCATTTGCCCAGTGAAATATCCGCAGAATTTTGTTCTGGGCTTTATTTCCATTTGCCCAATGGATATTACGACGAATTTTGTCCTGGGCATTATTTCCATTTACCCAGTGAAATATCCGCAGAATTTTGTTCTGGGCTTTATTTCCATTTGCCCAATGGATATTACGACGAATTTTGTCCTGGGCTTTATCTGCATTTACCCAGTGAAATATCCGCAGAATTTTGTTCTGGGCTTTATTTCCATTAACGTAGTGAAATATCCGCAGAATTTTGTTCTGGGCTTTATTTCCATTTGCCCAATGGATATTACGACGAATTTTGTCCTGGGCATTATTTCCATTTACCCAGTGAAATATCCGCAGAATTTTGTTCTGGGCTTTATTTCCATTTGCCCAATGGATATTACGACGAATTTTGTCCTGGGCATTATTTCCATTTACCCAGTGAAATATCCGCAGAATTTTGTTCTGGGCTTTATTTCCATTTGCCCAATGGATATTACGACGAATTTTGTCCTGGGCTTTATCTGCATTTGCCCAGTGAAATATCCGCAGAATTTTGTTCTGGGCTTTATTTCCATTTGCCCAATGGATATTACGACGAATTTTGTCCTGGGCATTATTTCCATTTACCCAGTGAAATATCCGCAGAATTTTGTTCTGGGCCTTATTTCCATTTACCCAATGGATATTACGACGAATTTTGTCCTGGGCTTTATCTGCATTTACCCAGTGAAATATCCGCAGAATTTTGTTCTGGGCTTTATTTCCATTAACGTAGTGAAATATCCGCAGAATTTTGTTCTGGGCCTTATTTCCATTTGCCCAATGGATATTACGACGAATTTTGACCTGGGCTTTATTTGCATTTACCCAGTGAAATATCCGCAGAATTTTGTTCTGGGCCTTATTTCCATTTGCCCAATGGATATTACGACGAATTTTGTCCTGGGCTTTATCTGCATTTACCCAGTGAAATATCCGCAGAATTTTGTTCTGGGCTTTATTTCCATTAACGTAGTGAAATATCCGCAGAATTTTGTTCTGGACTTTATTTCCATTTGCCCAATGGATATTACGACGAATTTTGTCCTGGGCATTATTTCCATTTACCCAGTGAAATATCCGCAGAATTTTGTTCTGGGCTTTATTTCCATTAACGTAGTGAAATATCCGCAGAATTTTGTTCTGGGCCTTATTTCCATTTGCCCAATGGATATTACGACGAATTTTGACCTGGGCTTTATTTGCATTTACCCAGTGAAATATCCGCAGAATTTTGTTCTGGGCTTTATTTCCATTTGCCCAATGGATATTACGACGAATTTTGTCCTGGGCATTATTTCCATTTACCCAGTGAAATATCCGCAGAATTTTGTTCTGGGCCTTATTTCCATTTGCCCAATGGATATTACGACGAATTTTGACCTGGGCTTTATTTGCATTTACCCAGTGAAATATCCGCAGAATTTTGTTCTGGGCTTTATTTCCATTTGCCCAATGGATATTACGACGAATTTTGACCTGGGCTTTATTTGCATTTACCCAGTGAAATATCCGCAGAATTTCGTTCTGGGCTTTATTTCCATTTACCTAGTGAAATATCCGCAGAATTTTGTTCTGGGCTTTATTTCCATTTGCCCAATGAAATTTCCGCTGATTTTTGTTCTGGGCTTTATTTCCATTTGCCCAATGGATATTACGACGAATTTTGTCCTGGGCTTTATTCCCATTTACCTAGTGAAATATCCGCAGAATTTTGTTTTGGGCGTTATTTCCATTTGCCCAATGAAAGTTCTACCGATTTTTGTTCCTGGCTTTATTTCCATTTGCCCAATGAAATTTCCGCTGATTTTTGTTCTGGGCTTTATTTCCATTTGCCCAAATGCAAATGGATATTACGACAAATTTTGTCCTGGGCTTTATTTCCATTTACCCAGTGAAATATCCGCAGAATTTTGTTCTGGGCGTTATTTCCATTTGCCCAATGAAATTTCCGCCGATTTTTGTTCTGGGCTTTATTTCCATTTGCCCCATGAAATTTCCGCTGATTTTTGTTCTGGGCTTTATTTCCATTTGCCCAAATGCAAATGAATATTACGACAAATTTTGTCCTGGGCTTTATTTCCATTTACCCAGTGAAATATCCGCAGAATTTCGTTCTGGGCTTTATTTCCATTTACCTAGTGAAATATCCGCAGAATTTTGTTCTGGGCTTTATTTCCATTTGCCCAATGAAATTTCCGCCGATTTTTGTTCTGGGCTTTATTTCCATTTGCCCAATGAAATTTCCGCTGATTTTTGTTCTGGGCTTTATTTCCATTTGCCCAATGGATATTACGACGAATTTTGTCCTGGGCTTTATTCCCATTTACCTAGTGAAATATCCGCAGAATTTTGTTTTGGGCGTTATTTCCATTTGCCCAATGAAATTTCTACCGATTTTTGTTCCTGGCTTTATTTCCATTTGCCAATGGATATTACGACAAATTTTGTCCTTGGCTTTATTTCCATTTACCCAGTGAAATATCCGCAGAATTTCGTTCTGGGCTTTATTTCCATTTACCTAGTGAAATATCCGCAGAATTTTGTTCTGGGCTTTATTTCCATTTGCCCAATGGATATTACGACGAATTTTGTCCTGGGCATTATTTCCCTTTACCCAGTGAAATATCCGCAGAATTTTGTTCTGGACTTTATTTGCATTTACCTAGTGAAATATCCGCAGAATTTTGTTCTGGGCGTTATTTCCATTTACCCAGTGAAATATCCGCAGAATTTTGTTCTGGGCAATATTTCCATTTACCCAGTGAAATATTCGCAGAATTTTGTTCTGGACTTTATTTCCATTAACCTAGTGAAATATCCGCAGAATTTTGTTCTGGGCTTTATTTCCATTTGCCCAATGGATATTACGACAAATTTTGTCCTGGGCGTTATTTCCATTTACCCAGTGAAATATCCGCAGAATTTCGTTCTGGGCTTTATTTCCATTTACCTAGTGAAATATCCGCAGAATTTTGTTCTGGGCTTTATTTCCATTTGCCCAATGAAATTTCCGCTGATTTTTGTTCTGGGCTTTATTTCCATTTGCCCAATGGATATTACGGCGAATTTTGTCCTGGGCTTTATTTCCATTTACCTAGTGAAATATCCGCAGAATTTTGTTCTGGGCTTTATTTCCATTTGCCCAATGGATATTACGACGAATTTTGTCCTGGGCATTATTTCCCTTTACCCAGTGAAATATCCGCAGAATTTTGTTCTGGACTTTATTTGCATTTACCTAGTGAAATATCCGCAGAATTTTGTTCTGGGCGTTATTTCCATTTACCCAGTGAAATATCCGCAGAATTTTGGTCTGGGCAATATTTCCATTTACCCAGTGAAATATTCGCAGAATTTTGTTCTGGACTTTATTTCCATTAACCTAGTGAAATATCCGCAGAATTTTGTTCTGGGCTTTATTTCCATTTGCCCAATGGATATTACGACAAATTTTGTCCTGGGCGTTATTTCCATTTACCCAGTGAAATATCCGCAGAATTTCGTTCTGGGCTTTATTTCCATTTACCTAGTGAAATATCCGCAGAATTTTGTTCTGGGCTTTATTTCCATTTGCCCAATGAAATTTCCGCTGATTTTTGTTCTGGGCTTTATTTCCATTTGCCCAATGGATATTACGACGAATTTTGTCCTGGGCATTATTTCCATTTACCCAGTGAAATATCCGCCGAATTTTGTTCTGGGCTATATTTCCATTTACCCAGTGAAATATTCGCAGAATTTTGTTCTGGACTTTATTTCCATTAACCTAGTGAAATATCCGCAGAATTTTGTTCTGGGCTTTATTTCCATTTGCCCAATGGATATTACGACAAATTTTGTCCTGGGCGTTATTTCCATTTACCCAGTGAAATATCCGCAGAATTTCGTTCTGGGCTTTATTTCCATTTACCTAGTGAAATATCCGCAGAATTTTGTTCTGGGCTTTATTTCCATTTGCCCAATGAAATTTCCGCCGATTTTTGTTCTGCGCTTTATTTCCATTTGCCCAATGAAATTTCCGCTGATTTTTGTTCTGGGCTTTATTTCCATTTGCCCAATGGATATTACGACGAATTTTGTCCTGGGCTTTATTCCCATTTACCTAGTGAAATATCCGCAGAATTTTGTTCTGGGCTTTATTTCCATTTGCCCAATGGATATTACGACGAATTTTGTCCTGGGCTTTATTTGCATTTACCCAGTGAAATATCCGCAGAATTTTGTTCTGGGCTTTATTTCCATTAACCTAGTGAAATATCCGCAGAATTTTGTTCTGGGCTTTATTTCCATTTACCTAGTGAAATATCCGCAGAATTTTGTTCTGGGCTTTATTTCTATTTGCCCAGTGAAATATCCGCAGAATTTTGTTCTGGGCTTTATTTCCATTTGCCCAATGGATATTACGACGAATTTTGTCCTGGGCTTTATTTCCATTTACCCAGTGAAATATCCGCAGAATTTTGTTCTGGGCTTTATTTCCATTAACCTAGTGAAATATCCGCAGAATTTTGTTCTGGGCTTTATTTCCATTTGCCCAGTGAAATATCCGCAGAATTTTGTTCTGGTCTTTATTTCCATTTACCCAGTGAACTATCCGCAGAATTTTGTTCTGGCTTTATTTCCATTAACCTAGTGAAATATCCGCAGAATTTTGTTCTGGGCGTTATTTCCATTTACCCAGTGAAATATCCGCAGAATTTTGTTCTGGGCTTTATTTCCATTTACCTAGTGAAATATCCGCAGAATTTTGTTCTGGGCTTTATTTCCATTTGCCCAATGGATATTACGACGAATTTTGTCCTGGGCTTTATTTCCATTTACCCAGTGAAATATCCGCAGAATTTTGTTCTGGGCGTTATTTCCATTTGCCCAATGAAATTTCCGCCGATTTTTGTTCTGGGCTTTATTTCCATTTGCCCAATGAAATTTCCACTGATTTTTGTTCTGGGCTTTATTTCCATTTGCCCAAATGCAAATGGATATTACGACAAATTTTGTCCTGGGCTTTATTTCCATTTACTCAGTGAAATATCCGCAGAATTTCGTTCTGGGCTTTATTTCCATTTACCTAGTGAAATATCTGCAGAATTTTGTTCTGGGCTTTATTTCCATTTGCCCAATGAAATTTCCGCCGATTTTTGTTCTGGGCTTTATTTCCATTTGCCCAATGAAATTTCCGCTGATTTTTGTTGTGGGCTTTATTTCCATTTGCCCAATGGATATTACGACGAATTTTGTCCTGGGCTTTATTCCCATTTACCTAGTGAAATATCCGCAGAATTTTGTTTTGGGCGTTATTTCCATTTGCCCAATGAAATTTCTACCGATTTTTGTTCCTGGCTTTATTTCCATTTGCCAATGGATATTACGACAAATTTTGTCCTGGGCTTTATTTCCATTTACCCAGTGAAATATCCGCAGAATTTCGTTCTGGGCTTTACTTCCATTTACCTAGTGAAATATCCACAGAATTTTGTTCTGGCTTTATTTCCATTTGCCCAATGAAATTTCCGCCGATTTTTGTTCTGGGCTTTATTTTCATTTGCCCAATGAAATTTCCGTTGATTTTTGTTCTGGGCTTTATTTCCATTTGCCCAATGGATATTACGACGAATTTTGTCCTGGGCCTTATTTCCATTTACATAGTGAAATATCCGCAGAATTTTTTTCTGGGCTTTATTTCCATTTGCCCAATGAATATTTCGAAGAATTTTGTCCTTGGCCCAGTGAAATTACCGCCGATTTTTGTTCTGGGCTTTATTTCCATTTGCCCAATGGATATTACGACGAATTTTGTCCTGGGCTTTATTTGCATTTACCCAGTAAAATATCCGCAGAATTTTGTTCTGGGCTTTACTTCCATTAACCTAGTGAAATATCCGCAGAATTTTGTTCTGGGCTTTATTTCCATTTGCCCAATGGATATTACGACGAATTTTGTCGTGGGCATTATTTCCCTTTACCCAGTGAAATATCCGCAGAATTTTGTTCTGGGCGTTATTTCCATTTTCCCAGTGAAATATCCGCAGAATTTTGTTCTGGACTTTATTTGCATTTACCTAGTGAAATATCCGCAGAATTTTGTCCTGGGCTTTATTTCTATTTGCCCAATGGATATTACGACGAATTTTGTCCTGGGCTTTATTTCCATTTACCCAGTGAAATATCCGCAGAATTTTGTTCTGGGCGTTATTTCCATTTGCCCAATGAAATTTCCGCCGATTTTTATTCTGGGCTTTATTTCCATTTGCAAATGGATATTACGACAAATTTTGTCCTGGGCTTTATTTCCATTTGCCCAATGGATATTACGACGAATTTTGTCGTGGGCATTATTTCCCTTTACCCAGTGAAATATCCGCAGAATTTTGTTCTGGACTTTATTTGCATTTACCTAGTGAAATATCCGCAGAATTTTGTTCTGGGCTTTATTTCCATTTGCCCAATGGATATTACGACGAATTTTGTCCTGGGCATTATTTCCCTTTACCCAGTGAAATATCCGCAGAATTTTGTTCTGGACTTTATTTGCATTTACCTAGTGAAATATCCGCAGAATTTTGTTCTGGGCTTTATTTCCATTTGCCCAATGGATATTACGACGAATTTTGTCCTGGGCATTATTTCCCTTTACCCAGTGAAATATCCGCAGAATTTTGTTCTGGACTTTATTTGCATTTACCTAGTGAAATATCCGCAGAATTTTGTTCTGGGCTTTATTTCCATTAACGTAGTGAAATATCCGCCGATTTTTGTTCTGTGCTTTATTTCCATTTTCCCAATGAAATTTCCGCTGATTTTCGTTCTGGGCGTTATTTCCATTTGCCCAGTGAAATTACCGCCGATTTTTGTTCTGGGCTTTATTTCCATTTGCCCAATGGATATTTCGACGAATTTTGTCCTGGGCTTTATTTGCATTTACCCAGTGAAATATCCGCAGAATTTTGTTCTGGGCTTTATTTCCATTTGCCCAATGGATATTACGACGAATTTTGTCCTGGGCTTTATTTCCATTTACCCAGTGAAATATCCGCAGAATTTTGTTCTGGGCGTTATTTCCATTTGCCCAATGAAATTTCCGCCGATTTTTGTTCTGGGCTTTATTTCCATTTGCCCAATGAAATTTCCACTGATTTTTGTTCTGGGCTTTATTTCCATTTGCCCAAATGCAAATGGATATTACGACAAATTTTGTCCTGGGCTTTATTTCCATTTACCCAGTGAAATATCCGCAGAATTTCGTTCTGGGCTTTATTTCCATTTACCTAGTGAAATATCCGCAGAATTTTGTTCTGGGCTTTATTTCCATTTGCCCAATGAAATTTCCGCCGATTTTTGTTCTGGGCTTTATTTCCATTTGCCCAATGAAATTTCCGCTGATTTTTGTTGTGGGCTTTATTTCCATTTGCCCAATGGATATTACGACGAATTTTGTCCTGGGCTTTATTCCCATTTACCTAGTGAAATATCCGCAGAATTTTGTTTTGGGCGTTATTTCCATTTGCCCAATGAAATTTCTACCGATTTTTGTTCCTGGCTTTATTTCCATTTGCCAATGGATATTACGACAAATTTTGTCCTGGGCTTTATTTCCATTTACCCAGTGAAATATCCGCAGAATTTCGTTCTGGGCTTTACTTCCATTTACCTAGTGAAATATCCACAGAATTTTGTTCTGGCTTTATTTCCATTTGCCCAATGAAATTTCCGCCGATTTTTGTTCTGGGCTTTATTTTCATTTGCCCAATGAAATTTCCGTTGATTTTTGTTCTGGGCTTTATTTCCATTTGCCCAATGGATATTACGACGAATTTTGTCCTGGGCCTTATTTCCATTTACATAGTGAAATATCCGCAGAATTTTTTTCTGGGCTTTATTTCCATTTGCCCAATGAATATTTCGAAGAATTTTGTCCTTGGCCCAGTGAAATTACCGCCGATTTTTGTTCTGGGCTTTATTTCCATTTGCCCAATGGATATTACGACGAATTTTGTCCTGGGCTTTATTTGCATTTACCCAGTAAAATATCCGCAGAATTTTGTTCTGGGCTTTACTTCCATTAACCTAGTGAAATATCCGCAGAATTTTGTTCTGGGCTTTATTTCCATTTGCCCAATGGATATTACGACGAATTTTGTCGTGGGCATTATTTCCCTTTACCCAGTGAAATATCCGCAGAATTTTGTTCTGGGCGTTATTTCCATTTTCCCAGTGAAATATCCGCAGAATTTTGTTCTGGACTTTATTTGCATTTACCTAGTGAAATATCCGCAGAATTTTGTCCTGGGCTTTATTTCTATTTGCCCAATGGATATTACGACGAATTTTGTCCTGGGCTTTATTTCCATTTACCCAGTGAAATATCCGCAGAATTTTGTTCTGGGCGTTATTTCCATTTGCCCAATGAAATTTCCGCCGATTTTTATTCTGGGCTTTATTTCCATTTGCAAATGGATATTACGACAAATTTTGTCCTGGGCTTTATTTCCATTTACCCAGTGAAATATCCGCAGAATTTCGTTCTGGGCTTTATTTCCATTTACCTAGTGAAATATCCGCAGAATTTTGTTCTGGGCTTTATTTCCATTTGCCCAATGAAATTTCCGCCGATTTTTGTTCTGGGCTTTATTTTCATTTGCCCAATGAAATTTCCGCAGAATTTCGTTCTGGGCTTTATTTCCATTTACCTAGTGAAATATCCGCAGAATTTTGTTCTGGGCTTTATTTCCATTTGCCCAATGGATATTACGACGAATTTTGTCCTGGGCTTTATTCCCATTTACCTAGTGAAATATCCGCAGAATTTTGTTTTGGGCGTTATTTCCATTTGCCCAATGAAATTTCTACCGATTTTTGTTCCTGGCTTTATTTCCATTTGCCAATGGATATTACGACAAATTTTGTCCTGGGCTTTATTTCCATTTACCCAGTGAAATATCCGCAGAATTTCGTTCTGGGCTTTATTTCCATTTACCTAGTGAAATATCCGCAGAATTTTGTTCTGGGCTTTATTTCCATTTGCCCAATGAAATTTCCGCCGATTTTTGTTCTGGGCTTTATTTTCATTTGCCCAATGAAATTTCCGTTGATTTTTGTTCTGGGCTTTATTGCCATTTGCCCAATGGATATTACGACGAATTTTGTCCTGGGCCTTATTTCCATTTACATAGTGAAATATCCGCAGAATTTTTTTCTGGGCTTTATTTCCATTTGCCCAATGAATATTTCGAAGAATTTTGTCCTTGGCCCAGTGAAATTACCGCCGATTTTTGTTCTGGGCATTATTTCCATTTGCCCAATGGATATTACGACGAATTTTGTCCTGGGCTTTATTTCCATTTACCTAGTGAAATATCCGCAGAATTTTGTTCTGGGCTTTATTTCCATTTGCCCAACGGATATTACGACGAATTTTGTCCTGGGCATTATTTCCCTTTACCCAGTGAAATATCCGCAGAATTTTGTTCTGGACTTTATTTGCATTTACCTAGTGAAATATCCGCAGAATTTTGTTCTGGGCGTTATTTCCATTTACCCAGTGAAATATCCGCAGAATTTTGTTCTGGGCTTTATTTCCATTTACCTAGTGAAATATCCGCAGAATTTTGTTCTGGGCTTTATTTCTATTTGCCCAGTGAAATATCCGCAGAATTTTGTTCTGGGCTTTATTTCCATTTGCCCAATGGATATTACGACGAATTTTGTCCTGGGCTTTATTTGCATTTACCCAGTGAAATATCCGCAGAATTTTGTTCTGGGCTTTACTTCCATTAACCTAGTGAAATATCCGCAGAATTTTGTTCTGGGCTTTATTTCCATTAACGTAGTGAAATATCCGCCGATTTTTGTTCTGTGCTTTATTTCCATTTTCCCAATGAAATTTCCGCTGATTTTCGTTCTGGGCGTTATTTCCATTTGCCCAGTGAAATTACCGCCGATTTTTGTTCTGGGCTTTATTTCCATTTGCCCAATGGATATTTCGACGAATTTTGTCCTGGGCTTTATTTGCATTTACCCAGTGAAATATCCGCAGAATTTTGTTCTGGGCTTTATTTCCATTTGCCCAATGATTTTTGTTCTGTGCTTTATTTCCATTTACCCAGTGAAATATCCGCAGAATTTTGTTCTGGGCCTTATTTCCATTTGCCCAATGGATATTACGACGAATTTTGTCCTGGGCTTTATTTGCATTTACCCAGTGAAATATCCGCAGAATTTTGTTCTGGGCTTTATTTCCATTTGCCCAATGAAATTTCCGCTGATTTTTGTTCTGGGCTTTATTTCCATTTGCCCAATGGATATTACGACGAATTTTGTCCTAGGCATTATTTCCATTTACCCAGTGAAATATCCGCAGAATTTTGTTCTGAGCTTTATTTCCATTTGCCCAATGAAATTTCCGCCGATTTTTGTCCTGGGCGTTATTTACATTTGCCCAATGAAATATCCGAAGAATTTTGTCTTGGGCTTTATTTCCATTTACCCAGTGAAATATCCGCAGAATTTTGTTCTGGGCTTTATTTCCATTTGCCCAATGAAATTTCCGCCGATTTTTGTTCTGTGCTTTATTTCCATTTGCCCAGTGAAATTACCGCCGATTTTTGTTCTGGGCGTTATTTCCATTTGCCCAATGAAATATCCGCAGAATTTTGTTCTGGGCTTTATTTCCATTTGCCCAATGAAATATCCGCAGAATTTTGTCTTGGGCTTTATTTCCATTTGCCTAGTAAAATTATCGCCGATTTTTGTTCTGGACGTTATTTCCATTTGCCCAATGAAATATCCGCAGAATTTTGTTCTGGGCTTTATATCCATTTGCCCAATGGATATTACGACGAATTTTGTCCTGGGCTTTATTTCTATTTACCCAGTGAAATATCCGCAGAATTTCGTTCTGGGCTTTATTTCCATTTACCTAGTGAAATATCCGCAGAATTTTGTTCTGGGCTTTATTTGCATTTGCCCAATGAAATTTCCGCTGATTTTTGTTCTGGGCTTTATTTCCATTTGCCCAATGGATATTACGACGAATTTTGTCCTAGGCATTATTTCCATTTACCCAGTGAAATATCCGCAGAATTTTGTTCTGGGATTTATTTCCATTTGCCCAATGAAATTTCCGCCGATTTTTGTCCTGGGCGTTATTTTTGCCAATGGATATTACGACGAATTTTGTCCTGGGCATTATTTCCATTTACCCAGTGAAATATCCGCGGAATTCTGTTCTGGGCTTTATTTCCATTTGCCCAATGGATATTACGACGAATTTTGTCCTGGGCGTTATTACCATTTGCCCAGTGAAATTACCGCCGATTTTTGTTCTGGGCTTTATTTCCATTTGCCAATGGATATTACGACGAATTTTGTCCTGGGCATTATTTCCATTTACCCAGTGAAATATCCGCAGAATTTTGTTCTGGGCGTTATTTCCATTCGCCCAATGAAATTTCCGCCGATTTTTGTTCTGGGCTTTATTTTCATTTGCCCAATGAAATTTCCGCCGATTTTTGTCCTGGGCGTTTTTTCCATTTGCCTAATGGATATTACGACGAATTTTGTCCTAGGCATTATTACCATTTACCCAGTGAAATTTCCGCTGATTTTTGTTCTGGGCTTTATTTCCATTTGCCCAATGGATATTACGACGAATTTTGTCCTGGGCGTTATTACCATTTGCCCAGTGAAATTACCACCGATTTTTGTTCTGGGCTTTATTTCCATTTGCCAATGGATATTACGACGAATTTTGTCCTGGGCATTATTTCCATTTACCCAGTGAAATATCCGCAGAATTTTGTTCTGGGCGTTATTTCCATTTGCCCAACGAAATTTCCGCTGATTTTTGTTCTGGGCTTTATTTCCATTTGCCCAATGGATATTACGACGAATTTTGTCCTAGGCATTATTTCCATTTACCCAGTGAAATATCCGCAGAATTTTGTTCTGAGCTTTATTTCCATTTGCCCAATGAAATTTCCGCCGATTTTTGTCCTGGGCGTTATTTACATTTGCCCAATGAAATATCCGCAGAATTTTGTCTTGGGCTTTATTTCCATTTACCCAGTGAAATATCCGCAGAATTTTGTTCTGGGCTTTATTTCCATTTGCCCAATGAAATTTCCGCCGATTTTTGTTCTGTGCTTTATTTCCATTTGCCCAGTGAAATTACCGCCGATTTTTGTTCTGGGCGTTATTTCCATTTGCCCAATGAAATATCCGCAGAATTTTGTTCTGGGCTTTATTTCCATTTGCCCAATGAAATATCCGCAGAATTTTGTCTTGGGCTTTATTTCCATTTGCCTAGTAAAATTACCGCCGATTTTTGTTCTGGACGTTATTTCCATTTGCCCAATGAAATATCCGCAGAATTTTGTTCTGGGCTTTATATCCATTTGCCCAATGGATATTACGACGAATTTTGTCCTGGGCTTTATTTCTATTTACCCAGTGAAATATCCGCAGAATTTCGTTCTGGGCTTTATTTCCATTTACCTAGTGAAATATCCGCAGAATTTTGTTCTGGGCTTTATTTGCATTTGCCCAATGAAATTTCCGCTGATTTTTGTTCTGGGCTTTATTTCCATTTGCCCAATGGATATTACGACGAATTTTGTCCTAGGCATTATTTCCATTTACCCAGTGAAATATCCGCAGAATTTTGTTCTGGGATTTATTTCCATTTGCCCAATGAAATTTCCGCCGATTTTTGTCCTGGGCGTTATTTTTGCCAATGGATATTACGACGAATTTTGTCCTGGGCATTATTTCCATTTACCCAGTGAAATATCCGCGGAATTCTGTTCTGGGCTTTATTTCCATTTGCCCAATGGATATTACGACGAATTTTGTCCTGGGCGTTATTACCATTTGCCCAGTGAAATTACCACCGATTTTTGTTCTGGGCTTTATTTCCATTTGCCAATGGATATTACGACGAATTTTGTCCTGGGCATTATTTCCATTTACCCAGTGAAATATCCGCAGAATTTTGTTCTGGGCGTTATTTCCATTTGCCCAACGAAATTTCCGCTGATTTTTGTTCTGGGCTTTATTTCCATTTGCCCAATGGATATTACGACGAATTTTGTCCTAGGCATTATTTCCATTTACCCAGTGAAATATCCGCAGAATTTTGTTCTGAGCTTTATTTCCATTTGCCCAATGAAATTTCCGCCGATTTTTGTCCTGGGCGTTATTTACATTTGCCCAATGAGATATCCGCAGAATTTTGTCTTGGGCTTTATTTCCATTTACCCAGTGAAATATCCGCAGAATTTTGTTCTGGGCTTTATTTCCATTTGCCCAATGAAATTTCCGCCGATTTTTGTTCTGTGCTTTATTTCCATTGGCCCAGTGAAATTACCGCCGATTTTTGTTCTGGGCGTTATTTCCATTTTCCCAATGAAATATCCGCAGAATTTTGTTCTGGGCTTTATTTTCATTTGCCCAATGAAATTTCCGCCGATTTTTGTCCTGGGCGTTTTTTCCATTTGCCTAATAGATATTACGACGAATTTTGTCCTAGGCATTATTACCATTTACCCAGTGAAATTTCCGCTGATTTTTGTTCTGGGCTTTATTTCCATTTGCCCAATGGATATTACGACGAATTTTGTCCTGGGCGTTATTACCATTTGCCCAGTGAAATTACCACCGATTTTTGTTCTGGGCTTTATTTCCATTTGCCAATGGATATTACGACGAATTTTGTCCTGGGCATTATTTCCATTTACCCAGTGAAATATCCGCAGAATTTTGTTCTGGGCGTTATTTCCATTTGCCCAACGAAATTTCCGCCGATTTTTGTTCTGGGCTTTATTTTCATTTGCCCAATGAAATTTCCGCCGATTTTTGTCTCGGGCGTTTTTTCCATTTGCCTAATGGATATTACGACGAATTTTGTCCTAGGCATTATTACCATTTACCCAGTGAAATTTCCGCTGATTTTTGTTCTGGGCTTTATTTCCATTTGCCCAATGGATATTACGACGAATTTTGTCCTGGGCGTTATTACCATTTGCCCAGTGAAATTACCGCCGATTTTCGTTCTGGGCGTTATTTCCATTTGCCCAATGAAATATACGCAGAATTTTGTTCTGGGCTTTATTTCCATTTGCCCAGTGAAATATCCGCCGATTTTCGTTCTGGGCGTTATTTCCATTTGCCCAATGAAATATCCGCAGAATTTTGTTCTGGGCTTTATTTCCATTTACCCAGTGAAATATCCGCAGAATTTTGTTCTGGGCTTTATTTCCATTTGCCCAATGAAATTTCCGCCGATTTTTGTTCTGGGCTTTATTTCCATTTGCCCAATGAAATTTCCGCTGATTTTTGTTCTCGGCTTTATTTCCATTTGCCCAATGGATATTACGACGAATTTTGTCCTGGGCTTTATTCCCATTTACCTAGTGAAATATCCGCAGAATTTTGTTCTGAGCGTTATTTCCATTTGCCCAATGAAATATCCGCAGAATTTTGTTCTGGGCTTTATTTCCATTTGCCCAATGAAATTTCCGCCGATTTTTGTTCTGGGCTTTATTTCCATTTGCCCAATGAAATTTCCGCCGATTTTCGTTCTGGGCTTTATTTCCATTTGCCCAATGGATATTACGACGAATTTTGTCCTGGGCTTTATTTCCATTTACCCAGTGAAATATCCGCAGAATTTTGTCCTGGGCGTTATTTCCATTTGCCCAGTAAAATTACCGCCGATTTTCGTTCTGGGCGTTATTTCCATTTGCCAATGAAATATCCGCAGAATTTTGTTCTGGGCTTTATTTCCATTTACCCAGTGAAATATCCGCAGAATTTTGTTCTGGGCTTTATTTCCATTTGCCCAATGAAATTTTCGCAGATTTTTGTCCTGGGCTTTATTTCCATTTGCCCAATGAAATTTCCGCTGATTTTTGTTCTCGGCTTTATTTCCATTTGCCCAATGGATATTACGACGAATTTTGTCCTGGGCTTTATTCCCATTTACCTAGTGAAATATCCGCAGAATTTTGTCCTGGGCTTTATTTCCATTTACCCAGTGAAATTACTGCCGATTTTCCTTCTGGGCGTTATTTCCATTTGCCCAATGAAATATCCGCAGAATTTTGTTCTGGGCTTTATTTCCATTTGCCAAATGGATATTACAACGAATTTTGTCCTGGGCATTATTTCCATTTACCCAGTGAAATATCCGCAGAATTTTGTTCTGGGCGTTATTTCCATTTGCCCAATGAAATTTCCGCCGATTTTTGTTCTGGGCTTTATTTCCATTTGCCCAATGAAATTTCCGCCGATTTTTGTTCTGGGCCTTATTTCCATTTACATAGTGAAATTTCCGCCGATTTTTGTTCTGGGCTTTATTTCCATTTGCCCAATGAAATTTCCGCCGATTTTTGTTCTGGGCCTTATTTCCATTTACATAGTGAAATTTCCGCCGATTTTTGTCCTTGGCTTTATTTCCATTTGCCCAGTGAAATTACCGCCGATTTTTGTTCGGGGCGTTATTTCCATTCGCCCAATGAAATTTCCGCCAATTTTTGTCCTGGGCTTTTTTTTCTATTTGGCTAATGGATATTACGACGAATTTTGTCCTAGGCATTATTTCCATTTACCCAGTGAAATATCCGCAGAATTTTGTTCTGGGCTTTATTTCCATTTGCCCAATGAAATTTCCGCCGATTTTTGTCCTGGGCGTTATTTCCATTTGCCCAATGAAATATCCGCAGAATTTTGTTCTGGGCTTTATTTCCATTTGCCCAATGGATATTACGACGAATTTTGTCCTGGGCTTTATTTCCATTTACCCAGTGAAATTACCGCCGATTTTTGTTCGGGGCGTTATTTCCATTCGCCCAATGAAATTTCCGCCAATTTTTGTCCTGGGCTTTTTTTTCTATTTGGCTAATGGATATTACGACGAATTTTGTCCTAGGCATTATTTCCATTTACCCAATGAAATTTCCGCCGATTTTCGTTCTGGGCGTTATTTCCATTTGCCCAATGAAATTTCCGCCGATTTTTGTTCTGGGCTTTATTTCCATTTGCCCAATGAAATTTCCGCCGATTTTTGTTCTGGGCCTTATTTCCATTTACATAGTGAAATATCCGCAGAATTTTGTTCTGGGCGTTATTTCCATTTGCCCAATGAAATTTCCGCCGATTTTTGTTCTGTTCTTTATTTCCATTTGCCAATGGATATTACGACAAATTTTGTCCTGGGCTTTATTTCCATTTACCCAGTGAAATATCCGCAGAATTTTGTTCTGGGCGTTATTTCCATTTGCCCAATGAAATTTCCGCCGATTTTTGTTCTGGGCTTTATTTCCATTTGCCCAATGAAATTACCGCCGATTTTCGTTCTGGGCGTTATTTCCATTTGCCCAATGAAATTTCCGCAGATTTTTGTTCTGGGCTTTATTTCCATTTGCCCAATGAAATTTCCGCCGATTTTTGTTCTGGGCATTATTTCCATTTACATAGTGAAATATCCACAGAATTTTGTTCTGGGCTTTATTTCCATTTGCCCAATGAAATTTCCGCCGATTTTTGTTCTGTTCTTTATTTCCATTTGCCAATGGATATTACGACAAATTTTGTCCTGGGCTTTATTTCCATTTACCCAGTGAAATATCCGCAGAATTTTGTTCTGGGCGTTATTTCCATTTGCCCAATGAAATTTCCGCCGATTTTTGTTCTGGGCTTTATTTCCATTTGCCCAATGAAATTACCGCCGATTTTCGTTCTGGGCGTTATTTCCATTTGCCCAATGAAATTTCCGCAGATTTTTGTTCTGGGCTTTATTTCCATTTGCCCAATGAAATTTCCGCCGATTTTTGTTCTGGGCATTATTTCCATTTACATAGTGAAATATCCACAGAATTTTGTTCTGGGCTTTATTTCCATTTGCCAAATGGATATTACAACGAATTTTGTCCTGGGCATTATTTCCATTTACCCAGTGAAATATCCGCAGAATTTTGTTCTGGGCGTTATTTCCATTTGCCCAATGAAATTTCCGCCGATTTTTGTTCTGGGCTTTATTTCCATTTGCCCAATGAAATTTCCGCCGATTTTTGTTCTGGGCCTTATTTCCATTTACATAGTGAAATTTCCGCCGATTTTTGTTCTGGGCTTTATTTCCATTTGCCCAATGAAATTTCCGCCGATTTTTGTTCTGGGCCTTATTTCCATTTACATAGTGAAATTTCCGCCGATTTTTGTCCTTGGCTTTATTTCCATTTGCCCAGTGAAATTACCGCCGATTTTTGTTCGGGGCGTTATTTCCATTCGCCCAATGAAATTTCCGCCAATTTTTGTCCTGGGCTTTTTTTTCTATTTGGCTAATGGATATTACGACGAATTTTGTCCTAGGCATTATTTCCATTTACCCAGTGAAATATCCGCAGAATTTTGTTCTGGGCTTTATTTCCATTTGCCCAATGAAATTTCCGCCGATTTTTGTCCTGGGCGTTATTTCCATTTGCCCAATGAAATATCCGCAGAATTTTGTTCTGGGCTTTATTTCCATTTGCCCAATGGATATTACGACGAATTTTGTCCTGGGCTTTATTTCCATTTACCCAGTGAAATTACCGCCGATTTTTGTTCGGGGCGTTATTTCCATTCGCCCAATGAAATTTCCGCCAATTTTTGTCCTGGGCTTTTTTTTCTATTTGGCTAATGGATATTACGACGAATTTTGTCCTAGGCATTATTTCCATTTACCCAATGAAATTTCCGCCGATTTTCGTTCTGGGCGTTATTTCCATTTGCCCAATGAAATTTCCGCCGATTTTTGTTCTGGGCTTTATTTCCATTTGCCCAATGAAATTTCCGCCGATTTTTGTTCTGGGCCTTATTTCCATTTACATAGTGAAATATCCGCAGAATTTTGTTCTGGGCGTTATTTCCATTTGCCCAATGAAATTTCCGCCGATTTTTGTTCTGTTCTTTATTTCCATTTGCCAATGGATATTACGACAAATTTTGTCCTGGGCTTTATTTCCATTTACCCAGTGAAATATCCGCAGAATTTTGTTCTGGGCGTTATTTCCATTTGCCCAATGAAATTTCCGCCGATTTTTGTTCTGGGCTTTATTTCCATTTGCCCAATGAAATTACCGCCGATTTTCGTTCTGGGCGTTATTTCCATTTGCCCAATGAAATTTCCGCCGATTTTTGTTCTGGGCTTTATTTCCATTTGCCCAATGAAATTTCCGCCGATTTTTGTTCTGGGCATTATTTCCATTTACATAGTGAAATATCCACAGAATTTTGTTCTGGGCTTTATTTCCATTTGCCCAATGAAATTACCGCCGATTTTCGTTCTGGGCGTTATTTCCATTTGCCCAATGAAATTTCCGCCGATTTTTGTTCTGGGCTTTATTTCCATTTGCCCAATGAAATTTCCGCCGATTTTTGTTCTGGGCCTTATTTCCATTTACATAGTGAAATATCCGCAGAATTTTGTTCTGGGCGTTATTTCCATTTGCCCAATGAAATTTCCGCCGATTTTTGTTCTGTTCTTTATTTCCATTTGCCAATGGATATTACGACAAATTTTGTCCTGGGCTTTATTTTCATTTACCCAGTGAAATTACCGCCGAATTTTGTTCTGGGCTTTATTTCCATTTACATAGTGAAATATCCGCAGAATTTTGTTCTGGGCGTTATTTCCATTTGCCCAATGAAATTTCCGCCGATTTTTGTTCTGGGCTTTATTTCCATTTGCCCAATGAAATTTCCGCCGATTTTTGTTCTGGGCCTTATTTCCATTTACATAGTGAAATATCCGCAGAATTTTGTTCTGGGCGTTATTTCCATTTGCCCAATGAAATTTCCGCCGATTTTTGTTCTGGGCTTTATTTCCATTTGCCCAATGAAATTTCCGCCGATTTTTGTTCTGGGCCTTATTTCCATTTACATAGTGAAATATCCACAGAATTTTGTTCTGGGCCTTATTTCCATTTGCCCAATGAAATTACCGCCGATTTTCGTTCTGGGCGTTATTTCCATTTGCCCAATGAAATTTCCGCCGATTTTTGTTCTGGGCTTTATTTCCATTTGCCCAATGAAATTTCCGCCGATTTTTGTTCTGGGCCTTATTTCCATTTACATAGTGAAATATCCGCAGAATTTTGTTCGGGGCGTTATTTCCATTCGCCCAATGAAATTTCCGCCAATTTTTGTCCTGGGCTTTTTTTTCTATTTGGCTAATGGATATTACGACGAATTTTGTCCTAGGCATTATTTCCATTTACCCAATGAAATTTCCGCCGATTTTCGTTCTGGGCGTTATTTCCATTTGCCCAATGAAATTTCCGCCGATTTTTGTTCTGGGCTTTATTTCCATTTGCCCATTGAAATTTCCGCCGATTTTTGTTCTGGGCCTTATTTCCATTTACATAGTGAAATATCCGCAGAATTTTGTTCTGGGCGATATTTCCATTTGCCCAATGAAATTTCCGCCGATTTTTGGTCTGGGCTTTATTTCCATTTGCCCAATGAAATTTCCGCCGATTTTTGTTCTGGGCTTTATTTCCATTTGCCCAATGGATATTACAACGAATTTTGTCGTGGGCTTTATTTCCATTTACCCAGTGAAATATCCGCAGAATTTTGTTCTGGGCGTTATTTCCATTTGCCCAATGAAATTTCCGCCGATTTTTGTTCTGGGCTTTATTTCCATTTGCCCAATGAAATTACCGCCGATTTTCGTTCTGGGCGTTATTTCCATTTGCCCAATGAAATTTCCGCCGATTTTTGTTCTGGGCTTTATTTCCATTTGCCCAATGAAATTTCCGCCGATTTTTGTTCTGGGCCTTATTTCCATTTACATAGTGAAATATCCACAGAATTTTGTTCTGGGCTTTATTTCCATTTGCCCAATGAAATTACCGCCGATTTTCGTTCTGGGCGTTATTTCCATTTGCCCAATGAAATTTCCGCCGATTTTTGTTCTGGGCTTTATTTCCATTTGCCCAATGAAATTTCCGCCGATTTTTGTTCTGGGCCTTATTTCCATTTACATAGTGAAATATCCGCAGAATTTTGTTCTGGGCGTTATTTCCATTTGCCCAATGAAATTTCCGCCGATTTTTGTTCTGTTCTTTATTTCCATTTGCCAATGGATATTACGACAAATTTTGTCCTGGGCTTTATTTTCATTTACCCAGTGAAATTACCGCCGATTTTTGTTCTGGGCTTTATTTCCATTTATATAGTGAAATATCCGCAGAATTTTGTTCTGGGCGTTATTTCCATTTGCCCAATGAAATTTCCGCCGATTTTTGTTCTGGGCTTTATTTCCATTTGCCCAATGAAATTTCCGCCGATTTTTGTTCTGGGCCTTATTTCCATTTACATAGTGAAATATCCGCAGAATTTTGTTCTGGGCGTTATTTCCATTTGCCCAATGAAATTTCCGCCGATTTTTGTTCTGGGCTTTATTTCCATTTGCCCAATGAAATTTCCGCCGATTTTTGTTCTGGGCCTTATTTCCATTTACATAGTGAAATATCCGCAGAATTTTGTTCGGGGCGTTATTTCCATTCGCCCAATGAAATTTCCGCCAATTTTTGTCCTGGGCTTTTTTTTCTATTTGGCTAATGGATATTACGACGAATTTTGTCCTAGGCATTATTTCCATTTACCCAATGAAATTTCCGCCGATTTTCGTTCTGGGCGTTATTTCCATTTGCCCAATGAAATTTCCGCCGATTTTTGTTCTGGGCTTTATTTCCATTTGCCCAATGAAATTACCGCCGATTTTTGTTCTGGGCCTTATTTCCATTTACATAGTGAAATATCCGCAGAATTTTGTTCTGGGCGATATTTCCATTTGCCCAATGAAATTTCCGCCGATTTTTGGTCTGGGCTTTATTTCCATTTGCCCAATGAAATTTCCGCCGATTTTTGTTCTGGGCTTTATTTCCATTTGCCCAATGGATATTACAACGAATTTTGTCGTGGGCTTTATATCCATTTACCCAGTGAAATATCCGCAGAATTTTGTTCTGGGCGTTATTTCCATTTGCCCAATGAAATTTCCGCCGATTTTTGTTCTGGGCTTTATTTCCATTTGCCCAATGAAATTACCGCCGATTTTCGTTCTGGGCGTTATTTCCATTTGCCCAATGAAATTTCCGCCGATTTTTGTTCTGGGCTTTATTTCCATTTGCCCAATGAAATTTCCGCCGATTTTTGTTCTGGGCCTTATTTCCATTTACATAGTGAAATATCCACAGAATTTTGTTCTGGGCTTTATTTCCATTTACCCAGTGAAATATCCGCAGAATTTTGTTCTGGCCTTTATTTGCCCAATGGATATTACGACGAATTTTGTCCTGGGCTTTATTTCTATTTACCCAGTGAAATATCCGCAGAATTTCGTTCTGGGCTTTATTTCCATTTACCTGGTGAAATATCCGCAGAATTTTGTTCTGGGCTTTATTTCCATTTGCCAATGGATATTACGACGAATTTTGTCCTGGGCATTATTTCCATTTACCCAGTGAAATATCCGCAGAATTTTGTTCTGGGCTTTATTTCCATTTGCCCAATGGATATTACGACGAATTTTGTCCTGGGCGTTATTACCATTTGCCCAGTGAAATTACCGCCGATTTTTGTTCTGGGCTTTATTTCCATTTGCCAATGGATATTACGACGAATTTTGTCCTGGGCATTATTTCCATTTACCCAGTGAAATATCCGCAGAATTTTGTTCTGGGCGTTATTTCCATTCGCCCAATGAAATTTCCGCCGATTTTTGTTCTGGGCTTTATTTTCATTTGCCCAATGAAATTTCCGCCGATTTTTGTCCTGGGCGTTTTTTCCATTTGCCAATGGATATTACGACGAATTTTGTCCTGGGCATTATTTCCATTTACCCAGTGAAATATCCGCAGAATTTTGTTCTGGGCTTTATTTCCATTTGCCCAATGGATATTACGACGAATTTTGTCCTGGGCGTTATTACCATTTGCCCAGTGAAATTACCGCCGATTTTTGTTCTGGGCTTTATTTCCATTTGCCAATGGATATTACGACGAATTTTGTCCTGGGCGTTATTACCATTTGCCCAGTGAAATTACCGCCGATTTTTGTTCTGGGCTTTATTTCCATTTACATAGTGAAATATCCGCAGAATTTTGTTCTGGGCGTTATTTCCATTTGCCCAATGAAATTTCCGCCGATTTTTGTTCTGGGCTTTATTTCCATTTGCCCAATGAAATTTCCGCCGATTTTTGTTCTGGGCCTTATTTCCATTTACATAGTGAAATATCCGCAGAATTTTGTTCTGGGCGTTATTTCCATTTGCCCAATGAAATTTCCGCCGATTTTTGTTCTGGGCTTTATTTCCATTTGCCCAATGAAATTTCCGCCGATTTTTGTTCTGGGCCTTATTTCCATTTACATAGTGAAATATCCACAGAATTTTGTTCTGGGCTTTATTTCCATTTGCCCAATGAAATTACCGCCGATTTTCGTTCTGGGCGTTATTTCCATTTGCCCAATGAAATTTCCGCCGATTTTTGTTCTGGGCTTTATTTCCATTTGCCCAATGAAATTTCCGCCGATTTTTGTTCTGGGCCTTATTTCCATTTACATAGTGAAATATCCGCAGAATTTTGTTCGGGGCGTTATTTCCATTCGCCCAATGAAATTTCCGCCAATTTTTGTCCTGGGCTTTTTTTTCTATTTGGCTAATGGATATTACGACGAATTTTGTCCTAGGCATTATTTCCATTTACCCAATGAAATTTCCGCCGATTTTCGTTCTGGGCGTTATTTCCATTTGCCCAATGAAATTTCCGCCGATTTTTGTTCTGGGCTTTATTTCCATTTGCCCAATGAAATTTCCGCCGATTTTTGTTCTGGGCCTTATTTCCATTTACATAGTGAAATATCCGCAGAATTTTGTTCTGGGCGATATTTCCATTTGCCCAATGAAATTTCCGCCGATTTTTGGTGTGGGCTTTATTTCCATTTGCCCAATGAAATTTCCGCCGATTTTTGTTCTGGGCTTTATTTCCATTTGCCCAATGGATATTACAACGAATTTTGTCGTGGGCTTTATTTCCATTTACCCAGTGAAATATCCGCAGAATTTTGTTCTGGGCGTTATTTCCATTTGCCCAATGAAATTTCCGCCGATTTTTGTTCTGGGCTTTATTTCCATTTGCCCAATGAAATTACCGCCGATTTTCGTTCTGGGCGTTATTTCCATTTGCCCAATGAAATTTCCGCCGATTTTTGTTCTGGGCTTTATTTCCATTTGCCCAATGAAATTTCCGCCGATTTTTGTTCTGGGCCTTATTTCCATTTACATAGTGAAATATCCACAGAATTTTGTTCTGGGCTTTATTTCCATTTGCCCAATGAAATTACCGCCGATTTTCGTTCTGGGCGTTATTTCCATTTGCCCAATGAAATTTCCGCCGATTTTTGTTCTGGGCTTTATTTCCATTTGCCCAATGAAATTTCCGCCGATTTTTGTTCTGGGCCTTATTTCCATTTACATAGTGAAATATCCGCAGAATTTTGTTCTGGGCGTTATTTCCATTTGCCCAATGAAATTTCCGCCGATTTTTGTTCTGTTCTTTATTTCCATTTGCCCAATGGATATTACGACGAATTTTGTCCTGGGCGTTATTACCATTTGCCCAGTGAAATTACCGCCGATTTTTGTTCTGGGCTTTATTTCCATTTGCCAATGGATATTACGACGAATTTTGTCCTGGGCGTTATTACCATTTGCCCAGTGAAATTACCGCCGATTTTTGTTCTGGGCTTTATTTCCATTTACATAGTGAAATATCCGCAGAATTTTGTTCTGGGCGTTATTTCCATTTGCCCAATGAAATTTCCGCCGATTTTTGTTCTGGGCTTTATTTCCATTTGCCCAATGAAATTTCCGCCGATTTTTGTTCTGGGCCTTATTTCCATTTACATAGTGAAATATCCGCAGAATTTTGTTCTGGGCGTTATTTCCATTTGCCCAATGAAATTTCCGCCGATTTTTGTTCTGGGCTTTATTTCCATTTGCCCAATGAAATTTCCGCCGATTTTTGTTCTGGGCCTTATTTCCATTTACATAGTGAAATATCCACAGAATTTTGTTCTGGGCTTTATTTCCATTTGCCCAATGAAATTACCGCCGATTTTCGTTCTGGGCGTTATTTCCATTTGCCCAATGAAATTTCCGCCGATTTTTGTTCTGGGCTTTATTTCCATTTGCCCAATGAAATTTCCGCCGATTTTTGTTCTGGGCCTTATTTCCATTTACATAGTGAAATATCCGCAGAATTTTGTTCGGGGCGTTATTTCCATTCGCCCAATGAAATTTCCGCCAATTTTTGTCCTGGGCTTTTTTTTCTATTTGGCTAATGGATATTACGACGAATTTTGTCCTAGGCATTATTTCCATTTACCCAATGAAATTTCCGCCGATTTTCGTTCTGGGCGTTATTTCCATTTGCCCAATGAAATTTCCGCCGATTTTTGTTCTGGGCTTTATTTCCATTTGCCCAATGAAATTTCCGCCGATTTTTGTTCTGGGCCTTATTTCCATTTACATAGTGAAATATCCGCAGAATTTTGTTCTGGGCGATATTTCCATTTGCCCAATGAAATTTCCGCCGATTTTTGGTCTGGGCTTTATTTCCATTTGCCCAATGAAATTTCCGCCGATTTTTGTTCTGGGCTTTATTTCCATTTGCCCAATGGATATTACAACGAATTTTGTCGTGGGCTTTATTTCCATTTACCCAGTGAAATATCCGCAGAATTTTGTTCTGGGCGTTATTTCCATTTGCCCAATGAAATTTCCGCCGATTTTTGTTCTGGGCTTTATTTCCATTTGCCCAATGAAATTACCGCCGATTTTCGTTCTGGGCGTTATTTCCATTTGCCCAATGAAATTTCCGCCGATTTTTGTTCTGGGCTTTATTTCCATTTGCCCAATGAAATTTCCGCCGATTTTTGTTCTGGGCCTTATTTCCATTTACATAGTGAAATATCCACAGAATTTTGTTCTGGGCTTTATTTCCATTTGCCCAATGAAATTACCGCCGATTTTCGTTCTGGGCGTTATTTCCATTTGCCCAATGAAATTTCCGCCGATTTTTGTTCTGGGCTTTATTTCCATTTGCCCAATGAAATTTCCGCCGATTTTTGTTCTGGGCCTTATTTCCATTTACATAGTGAAATATCCGCAGAATTTTGTTCTGGGCGTTATTTCCATTTGCCCAATGAAATTTCCGCCGATTTTTGTTCTGTTCTTTATTTCCATTTGCCAATGGATATTACGACAAATTTTGTCCTGGGCTTTATTTTCATTTACCCAGTGAAATTACCGCCGATTTTTGTTCTGGGCTTTATTTCCATTTACATAGTGAAATATCCGCAGAATTTTGTTCTGGGCGTTATTTCCATTTGCCCAATGAAATTTCCGCCGATTTTTGTTCTGGGCTTTATTTCCATTTGCCCAATGAAATTTCCGCCGATTTTTGTTCTGGGCCTTATTTCCATTTACATAGTGAAATATCCGCAGAATTTTGTTCTGGGCGTTATTTCCATTTGCCCAATGAAATTTCCGCCGATTTTTGTTCTGGGCTTTATTTCCATTTGCCCAATGACATTTCCGCCGATTTTTGTTCTGGGCCTTATTTCCATTTACATAGTGAAATATCCACAGAATTTTGTTCTGGGCTTTATTTCCATTTGCCCAATGAAATTACCGCCGATTTTCGTTCTGGGCGTTATTTCCATTTGCCCAATGAAATTTCCGCCGATTTTTGTTCTGGGCTTTATTTCCATTTGCCCAATGAAATTTCCGCCGATTTTTGTTCTGGGCCTTATTTAAATTTACATAGTGAAATATCCGCAGAGTTTTGTTCGGGGCGTTATTTCCATTCGCCCAATGAAATTTCCGCCAATTTTTGTCCTGGGCTTTTTTTTCTATTTGGCTAATGGATATTACGACGAATTTTGTCCTAGGCATTATTTCCATTTACCCAATGAAATTTCCGCCGATTTTCGTTCTGGGCGTTATTTCCATTTGCCCAATAAAATTTCCGCCGATTTTTGTTCTGGGCTTTATTTCCATTTGCCCAATGAAATTTCCGCCGATTTTTGTTCTGGGCCTTATTTCCATTTACATAGTGAAATATCCGCAGAATTTTGTTCTGGGCGATATTTCCATTTGCCCAATGAAATTTCCGCCGATTTTTGGTCTGGGCTTTATTTCCATTTGCCCAATGAAATTTCCGCCGATTTTTGTTCTGGGCTTTATTTCCATTTGCCCAATGGATATTACAACGAATTTTGTCGTGGGCTTTATTTCCATTTACCCAGTGAAATATCCGCAGAATTTTGTTCTGGGCGTTATTTCCATTTGCCCAATGAAATTTCCGCCGATTTTTGTTCTGGGCTTTATTTCCATTTGCCCAATGAAATTACCGCCGATTTTCGTTCTGGGCGTTATTTCCATTTGCCCAATGAAATTTCCGCCGATTTTTGTTCTGGGCTTTATTTCCATTTGCCCAATGAAATTTCCGCCGATTTTTGTTCTGGGCCTTATTTCCATTTACATAGTGAAATATCCACAGAATTTTGTTCTGGGCTTTATTTCCATTTACCCAGTGAAATATCCGCAGAATTTTGTTCTGGCCTTTATTTGCCCAATGGATATTACGACGAATTTTGTCCTGGGCTTTATTTCCATTTACCCAATGAAATTTCCGCCGATTTTTGTTCTGGGCTTTATTTCCATTTGCCCAATGGATATTACAACGAATTTTGTCGTGGGCTTTATTTCCATTTACCCAGTGATATATCCGCAGAATTTTGTTCTGGGCGTTATTTCCATTTGCCCAATGAAATTTCCGCCGATTTTTGTTCTGGGCTTTATTTCCATTTGCCCAATGAAATTTCCGCCGATTTTTGTTCTGGGCCTTATTTCCATTTACATAGTGAAATATCCACAGAATTTTGTTCTGGGCTTTATTTCCATTTACCCAGTGAAATATCCGCAGAATTTCGTTCTGGGCTTTATTTCCATTTACCTGGTGAAATATCCGCAGAATTTTGTTCTGGGCTTTATTTCCATTTGCCAATGGATATTACGACGAATTTTGTCCTGGGCATTATTTCCATTTACCCAGTGAAATATCCGCAGAATTTTGTTCTGGGCTTTATTTCCATTTGCCCAATGGATATTACGACGAATTTTGTCCTGGGCGTTATTACCATTTGCCCAGTGAAATTACCGCCGATTTTTGTTCTGGGCTTTATTTCCATTTGCCAATGGATATTACGACGAATTTTGTCCTGGGCATTATTTCCATTTACCCAGTGAAATATCCGCAGAATTTTGTTCTGGGCGTTATTTCCATTCGCCCAATGAAATTTCCGCCGATTTTTGTTCTGGGCTTTATTTTCATTTGCCCAATGAAATTTCCGCCGATTTTTGTCCTGGGCGTTTTTTCCATTTGCCAATGGATATTACGACGAATTTTGTCCTGGGCATTATTTCCATTTACCCAGTGAAATATCCGCAGAATTTTGTTCTGGGCTTTATTTCCATTTGCCCAATGGATATTACGACGAATTTTGTCCTGGGCGTTATTACCATTTGCCCAGTGAAATTACCGCCGTTTTTTGTTCTGGGCTTTATTTCCATTTGCCAATGGATATTACGCGAATTTTGTCCTGGGCGTTATTACCATTTGCCCAGTGAAATTACCACCGATTTTTGTTCTGGGCTTTATTTCCATTTGCCAATGGATATTACGACGAATTTTGTCCTGGGCATTATTTCCATTTACCCAGTGAAATATCCGCAGAATTTTGTTCTGGGCGTTATTTCCATTTGCCCAACGAAATTTCCGCCGATTTTTGTTCTGGGCTTTATTTTCATTTGCCAATGGATATTACGACGAATTTTGTCCTGGGCATTATTTCCATTTACCCAGTGAAATATCCGCAGAATTTTGTTCTGGGCTTTATTTCCATTTGCCCAATGGATATTACGACGAATTTTGTCCTGGGCGTTATTACCATTTGCCCAGTGAAATTTCCGCCGATTTTTGTCCTGCGCGTTTTTTCCATTTGCCTAATGGATATTACGACGAATTCTGTCCTAGGCATTATTACCATTTACACAGTGAAATTTCCGCTGATTTTTGTTCTGGGCTTTATTTCCATTTGCCCAATGGATATTACGACGAATTTTGTCCTGGGCGTTATTACCATTTGCCCAGTGAAATTACCACCGATTTTCGTTCTGGGCGTTATTTCCATTTGCCCAATGAAATATACGCAGAATTTTGTTCTGGGCTTTATTTCCATTTTCCCAGTGAAATATCCGCCGATTTTCGTTCTGGGCGTTATTTCCATTTGCCCAATGAAATATCCGCAGAATTTTGTTCTGGGCTTTATTTCCATTTACCCAGTGAAATATCCGCAGAATTTTGTTCTGGGCTTTATTTCCATTTGCCCAATGAAATTTCCGCCGATTTTTGTTCTGGGCTTTATTTCCATTTGCCCAATGAAATTTCCGCTGATTTTTGTTCTCGGCTTTATTTCCATTTGCCCAATGGATATTACGACGAATTTTGTCCTGGGCTTTATTCCCATGTACCTAGTGAAATATCCGCAGAATTTTGTTCTAGGCTTTATTTCCATTTGTCCAATGAAATTTCCGCCGATTTTTGTTCTGGGCTTTATTTCCATTTGCCCAATGAAATTTCCGCTGATTTTTGTTCTGGGCTTTATTTCCATTTGCCCAATGGATATTACGACGAATTTTGTCCTGGGCTTTATTCCCATTTACCTAGTGAAATATCCGCAGAATTTTGTTCTGAGCGTTATTTCCATTTGCCCAATGAAATATCCGCAGAATTTTGTTCTGGGCTTTATTTCCATTTGCCCAATGAAATTTCCGCCGATTTTTGTTCTGGGCTTTATTTCCATTTGCCCAATGAAATTTCCGCCGATTTTTGTTCTGGGCTTTATTTCCATTTGCCCAATGGATATTACGACGAATTTTGTCCTGGGCGTTATTACCATTTGCCCAGTGAAATTACCGCCGATTTTTGTTCTGGGCTTAATTTCCATTTGCCAATGGATATTACGACGAATTTTGTCCTGGGCATTATTTCCATTTACCCTGTGAAATATCCGCAGAATTTTGTTCTGGGCGTTATTTCCATTCGCCCAATGAAATTTCCGCCGATTTTTGTTCTGGGCTTTATTTTCATTTGCCCAATGAAATTTCCGCCGATTTTTGTCCTGGGCGTTTTTTCCATTTGCCTAATGGATATTACGACGAATTTTGTCCTAGGCATTATTACCATTTACCCAGTGAAATTTCCGCTGATTTTTGTTCTGGGCTTTATTTCCATTTGCCCAATGGATATTACGACGAATTTTGTCCTGGGTGTTATTACCATTTGCCCAGTGAAATTACCACCGATTTTTGTTCTGGGCTTTATTTCCATTTGCCAATGGATATTACGACGAATTTTGTCCTGGGCATTATTTGCATTTACCCAGTGAAATATCCGCAGAATTTTGTTCTGGGCGTTATTTCCATTTGCCCAACGAAATTTCCGCCGATTTTTGTTCTGGGCTTTATTTTCATTTGCCCAATGAAATTTTCGCCGATTTTTGTCTTGGGCGTTTTTTCCATTTGCCTAATGGATATTACGACGAATTCTGTCCTAGGCATTATTACCATTTACGCAGTGAAATTTCCGCTGATTTTTGTTCTGGGCTTTATTTCCATTTGCCCAATGGATATTACGACGAATTTTGTCCATGGCGTTATTACCATTTGCCCAGTGAAATTGCCACCGATTTTCGTTCTGGGCGTTATTTCCATTTGCCCAATGAAATATCCGCAGAATTTTGTTCTGGGCTTTATTTCCATTTACCCAGTGAAATATCCGCAGAATTTTGTTCTGGGCTTTATTTCCATTTGCCCAATGAAATTTCCGCCGATTTTTGTTCTGGGCTTTATTTCCATTTGCCCAATGAAATTTCCGCTGATTTTTGTTCTCGGCTTTATTTCCATTTGCCCAATGGATATTACGACGAATTTTGTCCTGGGCTTTATTCCCATTTACCTAGTGAAATATCCGCAGAATTTTGTTCTGGGCTTTATTTCCATTTGTCCAATGAAATTTCCGCCGATTTTTGTTCTGGCTTTATTTCCATTTGCCCAATGAAATTTCCGCTGATTTTTGTTCTGGGCTTTATTTCCATTTGCCCAATGGATATTACGACGAATTTTGTCCTGGGCTTTATTCCCATTTACCTAGTGAAATATCCGCAGAATTTTGTTCTGAGCGTTATTTCCATTTGCCCAATGAAATATCCGCAGAATTTTGTTCTGGGCTTTATTTCCATTTGCCCAGTGAAATTTCCGCCGATTTTTGTTCTGGGCCTTATTTCCATTTACATAGTGAAATTTCCGCCGATTTTTGTTCTGGGCTTTATTTCCATTTGCCCAATGAAATTTCCGCTGATTTTTGTTCTCGGCTTTATTTCCATTTGCCCAATGGATATTACGAAGAATTTTGTCCTGGGCTTTATACCCATTTACCTAGTGAAATATCCGCAGAATTTTGTTCTGGGCTTTATTTCCATTTGTCCAATAAAATTTCCGCCGATTTTTGTTCTGGGCTTTATTTCCATTTGCCCAATGAAATTTCCGCCGATTTTTGTTCTGGGCTTTATTTCCGTTTGCCCAATGGATATTACGACGAATTTTGTCCTTGGCTTTATTTCCATTGGCCCAGTGAAATTACCGCCGATTTTTGTTCTGGGCGTTATTTTCATTTGCCCAATGAATATTACGACAAATTTTGTCCTTGGCTTTATTTCCATTTGCCCAGTGAAATTACCGCCGATTTTTGTTCGGGGCGTTATTTCCATTCGCCCAATGAAATTTCCGCCGATTTTTGTCCTGGGCTTTTTTTTCTATTTGGCTAATGGATATTACGACGAATTTTGTCCTAGGCATTATTTCCATTTACCCAGTGAAATATCCGCAGAATTTTGTTCTGGGCTTTATTTCCATTTGCCCAATGAAATTTCCGCCGATTTTTGTCCTGGGCGTTATTTCCATTTGCCCAATGAAATATCCGCAGAATTTTGTTCTGGGCTTTATTTCCATTTGCCCAATGGATATTACGACGAATTTTGTCCTGGGCTTTATTTCCATTTACCCAGTGAAATTACCGCCGATTTTCATTCTGGGCGTTATTTCCATTTGCCCAATGAAATTTCCGCCGATTTTTGTTCTGGGCTTTATTTCCATTTGCCCAATGAAATTTCCGCCGATTTTTGTTCTGGGCCTTATTTCCATTTACATAGTGAAATATCCGCAGAATTTTGTTCTGGGCGTTATTTCCATTTGCCCAATGAAATTTCCGCCGATTTTTGTTCTGTTCTTTATTTCCATTTGCCAATGGATATTACGACAAATTTTGTCCTGGGCTTTATTTCCATTTACCCAGTGGAATATCCGCAGAATTTTGTTCTGGCCGTTATTTCCATTTGCCCAATGAAATTTCCGCCGATTTTTGTTCTGGACTTTATTTCCATTTGCCCAATGAAATTTCCGCCGATTTTTGTTCTGGGCTTTATTTCCATTTGCCCAATGGATATTACGACGAATTTTGTCCTGGGCTTTATTTCCATTTACCCAGTGAAATATCCGCAGAATATTTTTCTGGGCCTTATTTCCATTTACATAGTGAAATATCCACAGAATTTTGTTCTGGGCTTTATTTCCATTTGCCCAATGAAATTTCCGCCGATTTTTGTTCTGGGCTTCATTTCCATTTGCCCAATGGATATTACGACGAATTTTGTCCTGGGCTTTATTTCCATTTACCCAGTGAAATATCCGCAGAATTTTGTCCTGGGCTTTATTTCCATTTGCCCAGTGAAATTACCGCCGATTTTTGTTCTGGGCGTTATTTCCATTTGCCCAATGGATATTACGTCGAGTTTTGTCCTTGGTGATATTACCATTTGCCCAGTGAAATTACCGCCGATTTTTGTTCTGGGCTTTATTTCCATTTGCCCAATGGATATTACGACGAATTTTGTCCTTGCCGTTATTACCATTTGCCCAGTGAAATTACCGCCGATTTTTGTTCTGGGCTTTATTTCCATTTGCCCAATGGATATTACGACGAATTTTGTCCTGGGCTTTATTTCCATTTACATAGTGAAATATCCGCAGAATTTTTTTCTGGGCTTTATTTCCATTTGCCCAATGAAATTTCCGCCGATTTTTGTTCTGGGCTTTATTTCCATTTGCCCAATGGATATTACGACGAATTTTGTCCTTGGCTTCATTTCCATTTGCCCAGTGAAATTACCGCCGATTTTTGTTCTGGGCTTTATTTTCATTTGCCCAATGGATATTACGACGAATTTTGTCCTGGGCTTTATTTCCATTTACATAGTGAAATATCCGCAGAATTTTTTTCTGGGCTTTATTTCCATTTGCCCAATGGATATTACGACGAATTTTGTCCTTGGCGTTATTACCATTTGCCCAGTGAAATTACCGCCGATTTTTGTTCTGGGCTTTATTTCCATTTGCCCAATGGATATTACGACGAATTTTGTCCTGGGCTTTATTTCCATTTACATAGTGAAATATCCGCAGAATTTTTTTCTGGGCTTTATTTCCATTTGCCCAGTGAAATTACCGCCGATTTTTGTTCGGGGCGTTGCCCAATGGATATTACGACAAATTTTGTCCTTGGCTTTATTTCCATTTGCCCAGTGAAATTACCGCCGATTTTTGTTCTGAGCGTTTTTTCCATTTGCCTAATGGATATTACAACGAATTTTGTCCTAGGCATTATTTCCATTTACCCAGTGAAATATCCGCAGAATTTTGTTCTGGGCTTTATTTCCATTTGCCCAATGAAATTTCCGCCGATTTTTGTTCTGGGCTTTATTTCCATTTGCCCAATGAAATTTCCGCCGATTTTTGTTCTGTTCTTTATTTCCATTTGCCAATGGATATTACGAAAAATTTTGTCCTGGGCTTTATTTCCATTTGCCCAATGAAATTTCCGCCGATTTTTATCCTGGGCGTTATTTCCATTTGCCCAATGAAATATCCGCAGAATTTTGTTCTGAGCTTTATTTCCATTTGCCCAATGGATATTACGACGAATTTTGTCCTGGGCTTTATTTCCATTTACCCAGTGAAATTACCGCCGATTTTCGTTCTGGGCGTTATTTCCATTTGCTCAATGAAATTTCCGCCGATTTTTGTACTGGGCTTTATTGCCATTTGCCCAATGAAATTTCCGCCGATTTTTGTTCTGGGCCTTATTTCCATTTACATAGTGAAATATCCGTAGAATTTTGTTCTGGGCTTTCATTTGCCCAATGAAATTTCCGCCGATTTTTGTTCTGTTCTTTATTTCCATTTAACAATGGATATTACGACAAATTTTGTCCTGGGCTTTATTTCCATTTGCCCAATGAAATTTCCGCCGATTTTTGTCCTGGGCGTTATTTCCATTTGCCCAATGAAATATCCGCAGAATTTTGTTCTGAGCTTTATTTCCATTTGCCCAATGGATATTACGACGAATTTTGTCCTGGGCTTTATTTCCATTTACCCAGTGAAATTACCGCCGATTTTCGTTCTGGGCGTTATTTCCATTTGCCCAATGAAATTTCCGCCGATTTTTGTTCTGGGCTTTATTGCCATTTGCCCAATGAAATTTCCGCCGATTTTTGTTCTGGGCCTTATTTCCATTTACATAGTGAAATATCCGCAGAATTTTGTTCTGGGCTTAATTTCCATTTGCCCAATGAAATTACCGCCGATTTTTGTTCTGGGCTTTATTTCCATTTGCCCAATGGATATTACGACGAATTTTGTCCTGGGCTTTATTTCCATTTACCCAGTGAAATATCCACAGAATTTTGTTCTGGGCTTTATTTCCATTTGCCCAGTGAAATTACCGCCGATTTTTGTTCTGGGCGTTATTTCCATTTGCCCAATGGATATTACGTCGAGTTTTGTCCTTGGTGTTATTACCATTTGCCCAGTGAAATTACCGCCGGTTTTTGTTCTGGGCTTTATTTCCATTTGCCCAATGGATATTACGACGAATTTTGTCCTTGGCGTTATTACCATTTGCCCAGTGAAATTACCGCCGATTTTTGTTCTGGGCTTTATTTCCATTTGCCCAATGGATATTACGACGAATTTTGTCCTGGGCTTTATTTCCATTTACATAGTGAAATATCCGCAGAATTTTTTTCTGGGCTTTATTTCCATTTGCCCAATGAAATTTCCGCCGATTTTTGTTCTGGGCTTTATTTCCATTTGCCCAATGGATATTACGACGAATTTTGTCCTTATCTTTATTTCCATTTGCCCAGTGAAATTACCGCCGATTTTTGTTCTGGGCTTTATTTCCATTTGCCCAGTGGATATTACGACGAATTTTGTCCTGGGCTTTATTTCCATTTACATAGTGAAATATCCGCAGAATTTTGTTCTGGGCTTTATTTCCATTTGCCCATTGAAATTTCCGCCGATTTTTGTTCTGGGCTTTATTTCCATTTGCCCGATGGATATTACGACGAATTTTGTCCTTGGCTTTATTTCCATTTGCCCAGTGAAATTACCGCCGATTTTTGTTCTGCGCGTTATTTCCATTTACCCAATGGATATTACGACGAATTTTGTCCTTGGCGTTATTACCATTTGCCCAGTGAAATTACCGCCGATTTTTGTTCTGGCCTTTATTTCCATTTGCCCAATGGATATTACGACGAATTTTGTCCTGGGCTTTATTTCCATTTGCCCAGTGAAATTACCGCCGATTTTTGTTCTGGGCGTTATTTCCATTTGCCCAATGGATATTACGTCGAGTTTTGTCCTTGGTGTTATTACCATTTGCCCAATGAAATTTCCGCCGATTTTTGTTCTGGGCCTTATTTCCATTTACATAGTGAAATATCCGCAGAATTTTGTTCTGGGCTTTCATTTGCCCAATGAAATTTCCGCCGATTTTTGTTCTGTTCTTTATTTCCATTTGCCAATGGATATTACGACAAATTTTGTCCTGGGCTTTATTTCCATTTGCCCAATGAAATTTCCGCCGATTTTTGTCCTGGGCGTTATTTCCATTTGCCCAGTGAAATATCCGCAGAATTTTGTTCTGGGCTTTATTTCCATTTGCCCAATGAAATTTCCGCCGATTTTTGTCCTGGGCGTTATTTCCATTTGCCCAATGGATATTACGTCGAGTTTTGTCCTTGGTGTTATTACCATTTGCCCAATGAAATTTCCGCCGATTTTTGTTCTGGGCCTTATTTCCATTTACATAGTGAAATATCCGCAGAATTTTGTTCTGGGCTTTCATTTGCCCAATGAAATTTCCGCCGATTTTTGTTCTGTTCTTTATTTCCATTTGCCAATGGATATTACGACAAATTTTGTCCTGGGCTTTATTTCCATTTGCCCAATGAAATTTCCGCCGATTTTTGTCCTGGGCGTTATTTCCATTTGCCCAATGAAATATCCGCAGAATTTTGTTCTGAGCTTTATTTCCATTTGCCCAATGGATATTACGACGAATTTTGTCCTGGGCTTTATTTCCATTTACCCAGTGAAATTACCGCCGATTTTCGTTCTGGGCGTTATTTCCATTTGCCCAATGAAATTTCCGCCGATTTTTGTTCTGGGCTTTATTGCCATTTGCCCAATGAAATTTCCGCCGATTTTTGTTCTGGGCCTTATTTCCATTTACATAGTGAAATATCCGCAGAATTTTGTTCTGGGCTTTATTTCCATTTGCCCAGTGAAATTACCGCCGATTTTTGTTCTGGGCGTTATTTCCATTTGCCCAATGGATATTACGTCGAGTTTTGTCCTTGGTGTTATTACCATTTGCCCAGTGAAATTACCGCCGGTTTTTGTTCTGGGCTTTATTTCCATTTGCCCAATGGATATTACGACGAATTTTGTCCTTGGCGTTATTACCATTTGCCCAGTGAAATTACCGCGGATTTTTGTTCTGGGCTTTATTTCCATTTACCCAGTGAAATATCCGCAGAATTTTGTTCTGGGCTTAATTTCCATTTGCCCAATGAAATTTCCGCCGATTTTTGTTCTGGGCTTTATTTCCATTTGCCCAATGGATATTACGACGAATTTTGTCCTGGGCTTTATTTCCATTTACCCAGTGAAATATCCACAGAATTTTGTTCTGGGCTTTATTTCCATTTGCCCAGTGAAATTACCGCCGATTTTTGTTCTGGGCGTTATTTCCATTTGCCCAATGGATATTACGTCGAGTTTTGTCCTTGGTGTTATTACCATTTGCCCAGTGAAATTACCGCCGGTTTTTGTTCTGGGCTTTATTTCCATTTGCCCAATGGATATTACGACGAATTTTGTCCTTGGCGTTATTACCATTTGCCCAGTGAAATTACCGCCGATTTTTGTTCTGGGCTTTATTTCCATTTGCCCAATGGATATTACGACGAATTTTGTCCTGGGCTTTATTTCCATTTACATAGTGAAATATCCGCAGAATTTTTTTCTGGGCTTTATTTCCATTTGCCCAATGAAATTTCCGCCGATTTTTGTTCTGGGCTTTATTTCCATTTGCCCAATGGATATTACGACGAATTTTGTCCTTATCTTTATTTCCATTTGCCCAGTGAAATTACCGCCGATTTTTGTTCTGGGCTTTATTTCCATTTGCCCAGTGGATATTACGACGAATTTTGTCCTGGGCTTTATTTCCATTTACATAGTGAAATATCCGCAGAATTTTGTTCTGGGCTTTATTTCCATTTGCCCATTGAAATTTCCGCCGATTTTTGTTCTGGGCTTTATTTCCATTTGCCCAATGGATATTACGACGAATTTTGTCCTTGGCTTTATTTCCATTTGCCCAGTGAAATTACCGCCGATTTTTGTTCTGCGCGTTATTTCCATTTACCCAATGGATATTACGACGAATTTTGTCCTTGGCGTTATTACCATTTGCCCAGTGAAATTACCGCCGATTTTTGTTCTGGCCTTTATTTCCATTTGCCCAATGGATATTACGACGAATTTTGTCCTGGGCTTTATTTCCATTTGCCCAGTGAAATTACCGCCGATTTTTGTTCTGGGCGTTATTTCCATTTGCCCAATGGATATTACGTCGAGTTTTGTCCTTGGTGTTATTACCATTTGCCCAATGAAATTTCCGCCGATTTTTGTTCTGGGCCTTATTTCCATTTACATAGTGAAATATCCGCAGAATTTTGTTCTGGGCTTTCATTTGCCCAATGAAATTTCCGCCGATTTTTGTTCTGTTCTTTATTTCCATTTGCCAATGGATATTACGACAAATTTTGTCCTGGGCTTTATTTCCATTTGCCCAATGAAATTTCCGCCGATTTTTGTCCTGGGCGTTATTTCCATTTGCCCAGTGAAATATCCGCAGAATTTTGTTCTGGGCTTTATTTCCATTTGCCCAATGAAATTTCCGCCGATTTTTGTCCTGGGCGTTATTTCCATTTGCCCAATGGATATTACGTCGAGTTTTGTCCTTGGTGTTATTACCATTTGCCCAATGAAATTTCCGCCGATTTTTGTTCTGGGCCTTATTTCCATTTACATAGTGAAATATCCGCAGAATTTTGTTCTGGGCTTTCATTTGCCCAATGAAATTTCCGCCGATTTTTGTTCTGTTCTTTATTTCCATTTGCCAATGGATATTACGACAAATTTTGTCCTGGGCTTTATTTCCATTTGCCCAATGAAATTTCCGCCGATTTTTGTCCTGGGCGTTATTTCCATTTGCCCAATGAAATATCCGCAGAATTTTGTTCTGAGCTTTATTTCCATTTGCCCAATGGATATTACGACGAATTTTGTCCTGGGCTTTATTTCCATTTACCCAGTGAAATTACCGCCGATTTTCGTTCTGGGCGTTATTTCCATTTGCCCAATGAAATTTCCGCCGATTTTTGTTCTGGGCTTTATTGCCATTTGCCCAATGAAATTTCCGCCGATTTTTGTTCTGGGCCTTATTTCCATTTACATAGTGAAATATCCGCAGAATTTTGTTCTGGGCTTTATTTCCATTTGCCCAGTGAAATTACCGCCGATTTTTGTTCTGGGCGTTATTTCCATTTGCCCAATGGATATTACGTCGAGTTTTGTCCTTGGTGTTATTACCATTTGCCCAGTGAAATTACCGCCGGTTTTTGTTCTGGGCTTTATTTCCATTTGCCCAATGGATATTACGACGAATTTTGTCCTTGGCGTTATTACCATTTGCCCAGTGAAATTACCGCGGATTTTTGTTCTGGGCTTTATTTCCATTTACCCAGTGAAATATCCGCAGAATTTTGTTCTGGGCTTAATTTCCATTTGCCCAATGAAATTTCCGCCGATTTTTGTTCTGGGCTTTATTTCCATTTGCCCAATGGATATTACGACGAATTTTGTCCTGGGCTTTATTTCCATTTACCCAGTGAAATATCCACAGAATTTTGTTCTGGGCTTTATTTCCATTTGCCCAGTGAAATTACCGCCGATTTTTGTTCTGGGCGTTATTTCCATTTGCCCAATGGATATTACGTCGAGTTTTGTCCTTGGTGTTATTACCATTTGCCCAGTGAAATTACCGCCGGTTTTTGTTCTGGGCTTTATTTCCATTTGCCCAATAGATATTACGACGAATTTTGTCCTTGGCGTTATTACCATTTGCCCAGTGAAATTACCGCCGATTTTTGTTCTGGGCTTTATTTCCATTTGCCCAATGGATATTACGACGAATTTTGTCCTGGGCTTTATTTCCATTTACATAGTGAAATATCCGCAGAATTTTTTTCTGGGCTTTATTTCCATTTGCCCAATGAAATTTCCGCCGATTTTTGTTCTGGGCTTTATTTCCATTTGCCCAATGGATATTACGACGAATTTTGTCCTTATCTTTATTTCCATTTGCCCAGTGAAATTACCGCCGATTTTTGTTCTGGGCTTTATTTCCATTTGCCCAGTGGATATTACGACGAATTTTGTCCTGGGCTTTATTTCCATTTACATAGTGAAATATCCGCAGAATTTTGTTCTGGGCTTTATTTCCATTTGCCCAATGAAATTTCCGCCGATTTTTGTTCTGGGCTTTATTTCCATTTGCCCAATGGATATTACGACGAATTTTGTCCTTGGCTTTATTTCCATTTGCCCAGTGAAATTACCGCCGATTTTTGTTCTGCGCGTTATTTCCATTTACCCAATGGATATTACGACGAATTTTGTCCTTGGCGTTATTACCATTTGCCCAGTGAAATTACCGCCGATTTTTGTTCTGGCCTTTATTCCCATTTGCCCAATGGATATTACGACGAATTTTGTCCTGGGCTTTATTTCCATTTGCCCAGTGAAATTACCGCCGATTTTTGTTCTGGGCGTTATTTCCATTTGCCCAGTGAAATATCCGCAGAATTTTGTTCTGGGCTTTATTTCCATTTGCCCAATGAAATTTCCGCCGATTTTTGTCTTGGGCGTTATTTCCATTTGCCCAGTGAAATTACCGCCGATTTTTGTCCTTGGCTTTATTTCCATTTGCCCAGTGAAATTACCGCCGATTTTTGTTCTGGGCTTTATTTCCATTTGCCCAATGGATATTACGACGAATTTTGTCCTTGGCTTTATTTCCATTTGCCCAGTGAAATTACCGCCGATTTTTGTTCTGGGCGTTATTTCCATTTGCCCAATGGATATTACGACAAATTTTGTCCTTGGCATTATTTCCATTTACCCAGTGAAATATCCGCAGAATTTTGTTCTGGGCTTTATTTCCATTTGCCCAATGAAATTTCCGCCGATTTTTGTCCTGGGCGTTATTTCCATTCGCCCAATGAAATTTCCGCCGATTTTTGTCCTGGGCGTTATTTCCATTTGCGAAATGAAATATCCGCAGAATTTTGTCTTGGGCTTTATTTCCATTTACCCAGTGAAATATCCGCAGAATTTTGTTCTGGGCGTTATTTCCATTTGCCCAATGAAATATCCGCAGAATTTTGTCTTGGGCTTTATTTCCATTTGCCCAGTGGATATTACGACAAATTTTGTCCTTGGCTTTATTTCCATTTGCCCAATGGATATTACGACGAATTTTGTCCTAGGCATTATTTCCATTTACCCAGTGAAATATCCGCAGAATTTTGTTCTGGGCTTTATTTCCATTTGCCCAATGAAATTTCCGCCGATTTTTGTCCTCGGCGTTATTTCCATTTGCCCAGTGAAATTACCGCCGATTTTCGTTCTGGGCGTTATTTCCATTTGCCCAATGAAATATCCGCAGAATTTTGTTCTGGGCTTTATTTCCATTTGCCAAGTGAAATATCCGCAGAATTTTGTTCTGGGCTTTATTTCCATTTGCCCAATGGATATTACGACGAATTTTGTCCTTGGCTTTATTTCCATTTGCCCAGTGAAATATCCGCAGAATTTTGTTCTGGGTTTTATTTCCATTTGCCCAATGGATATTACGACGTATTTTGTCCTGGGCTTTATTTCCATTTACCCAATGAAATTTCCGCTGATTTTTGTTCTGGGCTTTATTTCCATTTGCCCAATCGATATTACGACGAATTTTGTCCTAGGCATTATTTCCATTTACCCAGTGAAATATCCGCAGAATTTCGTTCTGGGCTTTATTTCCATTTGCCCAGTGGATATTACGACAAATTTTGTCCTTGGCTTTATTTCCATTTGCCCAATGGATATTACGACAAATTTTGTCCTTGGCTTTATTTCCATTTGCCCAGTGAAATTACCGCCGATTTTTGTTCTGAGCGTTTTTTCCATTTGCCTAATGGATATTACGACGAATTTTGTCCTAGGCATTATTTCCATTTACCCAATGAAATTTCCGCCGATTTTTGTCCTGGGCGTTATTTCCATTTGCCCAGTGAAATTACCGCCGATTTTCGTTCTGGGCGTTATTTCCATTTGCCCAATGAAATATCCGCAGAATTTTGTTCTGGGCTTTATTTCCATTTGCCAAGTGAAATATCGCCAGAATTTTGTTCTGGGCTTTATTTCCATTTGCCCAATGGATATTACGACGAATTTTGTCCTGGGCTTTATTTCCATTTACATAGTGAAATATCCGCAGAATTTTTTTCTGGGCTGTATTTCCATTTGCCCAATGAAATTTCCGCCGATTTTTGTTCTGGTCTTTATTTCCATTTACCTAGTGAAATATCCGCAGAATTTTGTCCTGGGCTTTATTTCCATTTACCCAGTGAAATTACTGCCGATTGTCCTTCTGGGCGTTATTTCCATTTGCCCAATGAAATATCCGCAGAATTTTGTTCTGGGCTTTATTTCCATTTGCCAAGTGAAATATCCGCAGAATTTTGTTCTGGGCTTTATTTCCATTTGCCCAATGGATATTACGACGAATTTTGTCCTGGGCTTTATTTCCATTTACATAGTGAAATATCCGCAGAATTTTTTTCTGGGCGTTATTTTCATTTGCCCAATGAATATTACGACAAATTTTGTCCTTGGCTTTATTTCCATTTGCCCAGTGAAATTACCGCCGATTTTTGTTCGGGGCGTTATTTCCATTCGCCCAATGAAATTTCCACCGATTTTTGTCCTGGGCTTTTTTTTCTATTTGGCTAATGGATATTACGACGAATTTTGTCCTAGGCATTATTTCCATTTACCCAGTGAAATATCCGCAGAATTTTGTTCTGGACTTTATTTCCATTTGCCCAATGGATATTACGACGAATTTTGTTCTGGGCTTTATTTCCATTTGCCAAGTGAAATATCCGCAGAATTTTGTTCTGGGCTTTATTTCCATTTGCCCAATGGATATTACGACGAATTTTGTCCTTGGCTTTATTTCCATTGGCCCAGTGAAATTACCGCCGATTTTTGTTCTGGGCGTTATTTTCATTTGCCCAATGAATATTACGACAAATTTTGTCCTTGGCTTTATTTCCATTTGCCCAGTGAAATTACCGCCGATTTTTGTTCGGGGCGTTATTTCCATTCGCCCAATGAAATTTCCACCGATTTTTGTCCTGGGCTTTTTTTTCTATTTGGCTAATGGATATTACGACGAATTTTGTCCTAGGCATTATTTCCATTTACCCAGTGAAATATCCGCAGAATTTTGTTCTGGACTTTATTTCCATTTGCCCAATGAAATTTCCGCCGATTTTTGTCCTGGGCGTTATTTCCATTTGCCCAATGAAATATCCGCAGAATTTTGTTCTGGGCTTTATTTCCATTTGCCCAATGGATATTACGACGAATTTTGTCCTGGGCTTTATTTCCATTTACCCAGTGAAATTACCACCGATTTTCGTTCTGGGCGTTATTTCCATTTGCCCAATGAAATTTCCGCCGATTTTTGTTCTGGGCTTTATTTCCATTTGCCCAATGAAATTTCCGCCGATTTTTGTTCTGGGCCTTATTTCCATTTACATAGTGAAATATCCGCAGAATTTTGTTCTGGGCTTTATTTCCATTTGCCAATGGATATTACGACAAATTTTGTCCTGGGCTTTATTTCCATTTACCCAGTGGAATATCCGCAGAATTTTGTTCTGGCCGTTATTTCCATTTGCCCAATGAAATTTCCGCCGATTTTTGTTCTGGACTTTATTTCCATTTGCCCAATGAAATTTCCGCCGATTTTTGTTCGGGGCGTTATTTCCATTCGCCCAATGAAATTTCCACCGATTTTTGTCCTGGGCTTTTTTTTCTATTTGGCTAATGGATATTACGACGAATTTTGTCCTAGGCATTATTTCCATTTACCCAGTGAAATATCCGCAGAATTTTGTTCTGGACTTTATTTCCATTTGCCCAATGAAATTTCCGCCGATTTTTGTCCTGGGCGTTATTTCCATTTGCCCAATGAAATATCCGCAGAATTTTGTTCTGGGCTTTATTTCCATTTGCCCAATGGATATTACGACGAATTTTGTCCTGGGCTTTATTTCCATTTACCCAGTGAAATTACCGCCGATTTTCGTTCTGGGCGTTATTTCCATTTGCCCAATGAAATTTCCGCCGATTTTTGTTCTGGGCTTTATTTCCATTTGCCCAATGAAATTTCCGCCGATTTTTGTTCTGGGCCTTATTTCCATTTACATAGTGAAATATCCGCAGAATTTTGTTCTGGGCTTTATTTCCATTTGCCAATGGATATTACGACAAATTTTGTCCTGGGCGTTATTTCCATTTGCCCAGTGAAATTACCGCCGATTTTCGTTCTGGGCGTTATTTCCATTTGCCCAATGAAATATCCGCAGAATTTTGTTCTGGGCTTTATTTCCATTTGCCAAGTGAAATATCGCCAGAATTTTGTTCTGGGCTTTATTTCCATTTGCCCAATGGATATTACGACGAATTTTGTCCTGGGCTTTATTTCCATTTACATAGTGAAATATCCGCAGAATTTTTTTCTGGGCTGTATTTCCATTTGCCCAATGAAATTTCCGCCGATTTTTGTTCTGGTCTTTATTTCCATTTACCTAGTGAAATATCCGCAGAATTTTGTCCTGGGCTTTATTTCCATTTACCCAGTGAAATTACTGCCGATTGTCCTTCTGGGCGTTATTTCCATTTGCCCAATGAAATATCCGCAGAATTTTGTTCTGGGCTTTATTTCCATTTGCCAAGTGAAATATCCGCAGAATTTTGTTCTGGGCTTTATTTCCATTTGCCCAATGGATATTACGCCGAATTTTGTCCTGGGCTTTATTTCCATTTACATAGTGAAATATCCGCAGAATTTTTTTCTGGGCGTTATTTTCATTTGCCCAATGAATATTACGACAAATTTTGTCCTTGGCTTTATTTCCATTTGCCCAGTGAAATTACCGCCGATTTTTGTTCGGGGCGTTATTTCCATTCGCCCAATGAAATTTCCACCGATTTTTGTCCTGGGCTTTTTTTTCTATTTGGCTAATGGATATTACGACGAATTTTGTCCTAGGCATTATTTCCATTTACCCAGTGAAATATCCGCAGAATTTTGTTCTGGACTTTATTTCCATTTGCCCAATGGATATTACGACGAATTTTGTTCTGGGCTTTATTTCCATTTGCCAAGTGAAATATCCGCAGAATTTTGTTCTGGGCTTTATTTCCATTTGCCCAATGGATATTACGACGAATTTTGTCCTTGGCTTTATTTCCATTGGCCCAGTGAAATTACCGCCGATTTTTGTTCTGGGCGTTATTTTCATTTGCCCAATGAATATTACGACAAATTTTGTCCTTGGCTTTATTTCCATTTGCCCAGTGAAATTACCGCCGATTTTTGTTCGGGGCGTTATTTCCATTCGCCCAATGAAATTTCCACCGATTTTTGTCCTGGGCTTTTTTTTCTATTTGGCTAATGGATATTACGACGAATTTTGTCCTAGGCATTATTTCCATTTACCCAGTGAAATATCCGCAGAATTTTGTTCTGGACTTTATTTCCATTTGCCCAATGAAATTTCCGCCGATTTTTGTCCTGGGCGTTATTTCCATTTGCCCAATGAAATATCCGCAGAATTTTGTTCTGGGCTTTATTTCCATTTGCCCAATGGATATTACGACGAATTTTGTCCTGGGCTTTATTTCCATGTACCCAGTGAAATTACCGCCGATTTTCGTTCTGGGCGTTATTTCCATTTGCCCAATGAAATTTCCGCCGATTTTTGTTCTGGGCTTTATTTCCATTTGCCCAATGAAATTTCCGCCGATTTTTGTTCTGGGCCTTATTTCCATTTACATAGTGAAATATCCGCAGAATTTTGTTCTGGGCTTTATTTCCATTTGCCAATGGATATTACGACAAATTTTGTCCTGGGCTTTATTTCCATTTACCCAGTGGAATATCCGCAGAATTTTGTTCTGGCCGTTATTTCCATTTGCCCAATGAAATTTCCGCCGATTTTTGTTCTGGACTTTATTTCCATTTGCCCAATGAAATTTCCGCCGATTTTTGTTCTGGGCTTTATTTCCATTTGCCCAATGGATATTACGACGAATTTTGTCCTGGGCTTTATTTCCATTTACCCAGTGAAATATCCGCAGAATATTTTTCTGGGCCTTATTTCCATTTACATAGTGAAATATCCACAGAATTTTGTTCTGAGCTTTATTTCCATTTGCCCAATGAAATTTCCGCCGATTTTTGTTCTGGGCTTCATTTCCATTTGCCCAATGGATATTACGACGAATTTTGTCCTGGGCTTTATTTCCATTTGCCCAGTGAAATTACCGCCGATTTTTGTTCTGGGCGTTATTTCCATTTGCCCAATGGATATTACGTCGAGTTTTGTCCTTGGTGATATTACCATTTGCCCAGTGAAATTACCGCCGGTTTTTGTTCTGGGCTTTATTTCCATTTGCCCAATGGATATTACGACGAATTTTGTCCTTGGCGTTATTACCATTTGCCCAGTGAAATTACCGCCGATTTTTGTTCTGGGCTTTATTTCCATTTGCCCAATGGATATTACGACGAATTTTGTCCTTGGCTTTATTTCCATTTGCCCAGTGAAATTACCGCCGATTTTTGTTCTGGGCTTTATTTTCATTTGCCCAATGGATATTACGACGAATTTTGTCCGGGGCTTTATTTCCATTTACATAGTGAAATATCCGCAGAATTTTTTTCTGGGCTTTATTTCCATTTGCCCAATGAAATTTCCGCCGATTTTTGTTCTGGGCTTTATTTCCATTTGCCCAATGGATATTACGACGAATTTTGTCCTTGGCTTTATTTCCATTTGCCCAATGGATATTACGACAAATTTTGTCCTTGGCTTTATTTCCATTTGCCCAGTGAAATTACCGCCGATTTTTGTTCTGAGCGTTTTTTCCATTTGCCTAATGGATATTACGACGAATTTTGTCCGGGGCTTTATTTCCATTTACATAGTGAAATATCCGCAGAATTTTTTTCTGGGCTTTATTTCCATTTGCCCAATGAAATTTCCGCCGATTTTTGTTCTGGGCTTTATTTCCATTTGCCCAATGAAATTTCCGCCGATTTTTGTTCTGGGCCTTATTTCCATTTACATAGTGAAATATCCGCAGAATTTTGTTCTGGGCTTTATTTCCATTTGCCAATGGATATTACGACAAATTTTGTCCTGGGCGTTATTTCCATTTGCCCAGTGAAATTACCGCCGATTTTCGTTCTGGGCGTTATTTCCATTTGCCCAATGAAATATCCGCAGAATTTCGTTCTGGGCTTTATTTCCATTTGCCCAGTGGATATTACGACAAATTTTGTCCTTGGCTTTATTTCCATTTGCCCAATGGATATTACGACAAATTTTGTCCTTGGCTTTATTTCCATTTGCCCAGTGAAATTACCGCCGATTTTTGTTCTGAGCGTTTTTTCCATTTGCCTAATGGATATTACGACGAATTTTGTCCTAGGCATTATTTCCATTTACCCAATGAAATTTCCGCCGATTTTTGTCCTGGGCGTTATTTCCATTTGCCCAGTGAAATTACCGCCGATTTTCGTTCTGGGCGTTATTTCCATTTGCCCAATGAAATATCCGCAGAATTTTGTTCTGGGCTTTATTTCCATTTGCCAAGTGAAATATCGCCAGAATTTTGTTCTGGGCTTTATTTCCATTTGCCCAATGGATATTACGACGAATTTTGTCCTGGGCTTTATTTCCATTTACATAGTGAAATATCCGCAGAATTTTTTTCTGGGCTGTATTTCCATTTGCCCAATGAAATTTCCGCCGATTTTTGTTCTGGTCTTTATTTCCATTTACCTAGTGAAATATCCGCAGAATTTTGTCCTGGGCTTTATTTCCATTTACCCAGTGAAATTACTGCCGATTGTCCTTCTGGGCGTTATTTCCATTTGCCCAATGAAATATCCGCAGAATTTTGTTCTGGGCTTTATTTCCATTTGCCAAGTGAAATATCCGCAGAATTTTGTTCTGGGCTTTATTTCCATTTGCCCAATGGATATTACGACGAATTTTGTCCTGGGCTTTATTTCCATTTACATAGTGAAATATCCGCAGAATTTTTTTCTGGGCGTTATTTTCATTTGCCCAATGAATATTACGACAAATTTTGTCCTTGGCTTTATTTCCATTTGCCCAGTGAAATTACCGCCGATTTTTGTTCGGGGCGTTATTTCCATTCGCCCAATGAAATTTCCACCGATTTTTGTCCTGGGCTTTTTTTTCTATTTGGCTAATGGATATTACGACGAATTTTGTCCTAGGCATTATTTCCATTTACCCAGTGAAATATCCGCAGAATTTTGTTCTGGACTTTATTTCCATTTGCCCAATGGATATTACGACGAATTTTGTTCTGGGCTTTATTTCCATTTGCCAAGTGAAATATCCGCAGAATTTTGTTCTGGGCTTTATTTCCATTTGCCCAATGGATATTACGACGAATTTTGTCCTTGGCTTTATTTCCATTGGCCCAGTGAAATTACCGCCGATTTTTGTTCTGGGCGTTATTTTCATTTGCCCAATGAATATTACGACAAATTTTGTCCTTGGCTTTATTTCCATTTGCCCAGTGAAATTACCGCCGATTTTTGTTCGGGGCGTTATTTCCATTCGCCCAATGAAATTTCCACCGATTTTTGTCCTGGGCTTTTTTTTCTATTTGGCTAATGGATATTACGACGAATTTTGTCCTAGGCATTATTTCCATTTACCCAGTGAAATATCCGCAGAATTTTGTTCTGGACTTTATTTCCATTTGCCCAATGAAATTTCCGCCGATTTTTGTCCTGGGCGTTATTTCCATTTGCCCAATGAAATATCCGCAGAATTTTGTTCTGGGCTTTATTTCCATTTGCCCAATGGATATTACGACGAATTTTGTCCTGGGCTTTATTTCCATTTACCCAGTGAAATTACCGCCGATTTTCGTTCTGGGCGTTATTTCCATTTGCCCAATGAAATTTCCGCCGATTTTTGTTCTGGGCTTTATTTCCATTTGCCCAATGAAATTTCCGCCGATTTTTGTTCTGGGCCTTATTTCCATTTACATAGTGAAATATCCGCAGAATTTTGTTCTGGGCTTTATTTCCATTTGCCAATGGATATTACGACAAATTTTGTCCTGGGCTTTATTTCCATTTACCCAGTGGAATATCCGCAGAATTTTGTTCTGGCCGTTATTTCCATTTGCCCAATGAAATTTCCGCCGATTTTTGTTCTGGACTTTATTTCCATTTGCCCAATGAAATTTCCGCCGATTTTTGTTCGGGGCGTTATTTCCATTCGCCCAATGAAATTTCCACCGATTTTTGTCCTGGGCTTTTTTTTCTATTTGGCTAATGGATATTACGACGAATTTTGTCCTAGGCATTATTTCCATTTACCCAGTGAAATATCCGCAGAATTTTGTTCTGGACTTTATTTCCATTTGCCCAATGAAATTTCCGCCGATTTTTGTCCTGGGCGTTATTTCCATTTGCCCAATGAAATATCCGCAGAATTTTGTTCTGGGCTTTATTTCCATTTGCCCAATGGATATTACGACGAATTTTGTCCTGGGCTTTATTTCCATTTACCCAGTGAAATTACCGCCGATTTTCGTTCTGGGCGTTATTTCCATTTGCCCAATGAAATTTCCGCCGATTTTTGTTCTGGGCTTTATTTCCATTTGCCCAATGAAATTTCCGCCGATTTTTGTTCTGGGCCTTATTTGCATTTACATAGTGAAATATCCGCAGAATTTTGTTCTGGGCTTTATTTCCATTTGCCAATGGATATTACGACAAATTTTGTCCTGGGCGTTATTTCCATTTGCCCAGTGAAATTACCGCCGATTTTCGTTCTGGGCGTTATTTCCATTTGCCCAATGAAATATCCGCAGAATTTTGTTCTGGGCTTTATTTCCATTTGCCAAGTGAAATATCGCCAGAATTTTGTTCTGGGCTTTATTTCCATTTGCCCAATGGATATTACGACGAATTTTGTCCTGGGCTTTATTTCCATTTACATAGTGAAATATCCGCAGAATTTTTTTCTGGGCTGTATTTCCATTTGCCCAATGAAATTTCCGCCGATTTTTGTTCTGGTCTTTATTTCCATTTACCTAGTGAAATATCCGCAGAATTTTGTCCTGGGCTTTATTTCCATTTACCCAGTGAAATTACTGCCGATTGTCCTTCTGGGCGTTATTTCCATTTGCCCAATGAAATATCCGCAGAATTTTGTTCTGGGCTTTATTTCCATTTGCCAAGTGAAATATCCGCAGAATTTTGTTCTGGGCTTTATTTCCATTTGCCCAATGGATATTACGACGAATTTTGTCCTGGGCTTTATTTCCATTTACATAGTGAAATATCCGCAGAATTTTTTTCTGGGCGTTATTTTCATTTGCCCAATGAATATTACGACAAATTTTGTCCTTGGCTTTATTTCCATTTGCCCAGTGAAATTACCGCCGATTTTTGTTCGGGGCGTTATTTCCATTCGCCCAATGAAATTTCCACCGATTTTTGTCCTGGGCTTTTTTTTCTATTTGGCTAATGGATATTACGACGAATTTTGTCCTAGGCATTATTTCCATTTACCCAGTGAAATATCCGCAGAATTTTGTTCTGGACTTTATTTCCATTTGCCCAATGGATATTACGACGAATTTTGTTCTGGGCTTTATTTCCATTTGCCAAGTGAAATATCCGCAGAATTTTGTTCTGGGCTTTATTTCCATTTGCCCAATGGATATTACGACGAATTTTGTCCTTGGCTTTATTTCCATTGGCCCAGTGAAATTACCGCCGATTTTTGTTCTGGGCGTTATTTTCATTTGCCCAATGAATATTACGACAAATTTTGTCCTTGGCTTTATTTCCATTTGCCCAGTGAAATTACCGCCGATTTTTGTTCGGGGCGTTATTTCCATTCGCCCAATGAAATTTCCACCGATTTTTGTCCTGGGCTTTTTTTTCTATTTGGCTAATGGATATTACGACGAATTTTGTCCTAGGCATTATTTCCATTTACCCAGTGAAATATCCGCAGAATTTTGTTCTGGACTTTATTTCCATTTGCCCAATGGATATTACGACGAATTTTGTTCTGGGCTTTATTTCCATTTGCCAAGTGAAATATCCGCAGAATTTTGTTCTGGGCTTTATTTCCATTTGCCCAATGGATATTACGACGAATTTTGTCCTTGGCTTTATTTCCATTGGCCCAGTGAAATTACCGCCGATTTTTGTTCTGGGCGTTATTTTCATTTGCCCAATGAATATTACGACAAATTTTGTCCTTGGCTTTATTTCCATTTGCCCAGTGAAATTACCGCCGATTTTTGTTCGGGGCGTTATTTCCATTCGCCCAATGAAATTTCCACCGATTTTTGTCCTGGGCTTTTTTTTCTATTTGGCTAATGGATATTACGACGAATTTTGTCCTAGGCATTATTTCCATTTACCCAGTGAAATATCCGCAGAATTTTGTTCTGGACTTTATTTCCATTTGCCCAATGAAATTTCCGCCGATTTTTGTCCTGGGCGTTATTTCCATTTGCCCAATGAAATATCCGCAGAATTTTGTTCTGGGCTTTATTTCCATTTGCCCAATGGATATTACGACGAATTTTGTCCTGGGCTTTATTTCCATTTACCCAGTGAAATTACCGCCGATTTTCGTTCTGGGCGTTATTTCCATTTGCCCAATGAAATTTCCGCCGATTTTTGTTCTGGGCTTTATTTCCATTTGCCCAATGAAATTTCCGCCGATTTTTGTTCTGGGCCTTATTTCCATTTACATAGTGAAATATCCGCAGAATTTTGTTCTGGGCTTTATTTCCATTTGCCAATGGATATTACGACAAATTTTGTCCTGGGCTTTATTTCCATTTACCCAGTGGAATATCCGCAGAATTTTGTTCTGGCCGTTATTTCCATTTGCCCAATGAAATTTCCGCCGATTTTTGTTCTGGACTTTATTTCCATTTGCCCAATGAAATTTCCGCCGATTTTTGTTCGGGGCGTTATTTCCATTCGCCCAATGAAATTTCCACCGATTTTTGTCCTGGGCTTTTTTTTCTATTTGGCTAATGGATATTACGACGAATTTTGTCCTAGGCATTATTTCCATTTACCCAGTGAAATATCCGCAGAATTTTGTTCTGGACTTTATTTCCATTTGCCCAATGAAATTTCCGCCGATTTTTGTCCTGGGCGTTATTTCCATTTGCCCAATGAAATATCCGCAGAATTTTGTTCTGGGCTTTATTTCCATTTGCCCAATGGATATTACGACGAATTTTGTCCTGGGCTTTATTTCCATTTACCCAGTGAAATTACCGCCGATTTTCGTTCTGGGCGTTATTTCCATTTGCCCAATGAAATTTCCGCCGATTTTTGTTCTGGGCTTTATTTCCATTTGCCCAATGAAATTTCCGCCGATTTTTGTTCTGGGCCTTATTTCCATTTACATAGTGAAATATCCGCAGAATTTTGTTCTGGGCTTTATTTCCATTTGCCAATGGATATTACGACAAATTTTGTCCTGGGCTTTATTTCCATTTACCCAGTGGAATATCCGCAGAATTTTGTTCTGGCCGTTATTTCCATTTGCCCAATGAAATTTCCGCCGATTTTTGTTCTGGACTTTATTTCCATTTGCCCAATGAAATTTCCGCCGATTTTTGTTCTGGGCTTTATTTCCATTTGCCCAATGGATATTACGACGAATTTTGTCCTGGGCTTTATTTCCATTTACCCAGTGAAATATCCGCAGAATATTTTTCTGGGCCTTATTTCCATTTACATAGTGAAATATCCACAGAATTTTGTTCTGAGCTTTATTTCCATTTGCCCAATGAAATTTCCGCCGATTTTTGTTCTGGGCTTCATTTCCATTTGCCCAATGGATATTACGACGAATTTTGTCCTGGGCTTTATTTCCATTTGCCCAGTGAAATTACCGCCGATTTTTGTTCTGGGCGTTATTTCCATTTGCCCAATGGATATTACGTCGAGTTTTGTCCTTGGTGATATTACCATTTGCCCAGTGAAATTACCGCCGGTTTTTGTTCTGGGCTTTATTTCCATTTGCCCAATGGATATTACGACGAATTTTGTCCTTGGCGTTATTACCATTTGCCCAGTGAAATTACCGCCGATTTTTGTTCTGGGCTTTATTTCCATTTGCCCAATGGATATTACGACGAATTTTGTCCTTGGCTTTATTTCCATTTGCCCAGTGAAATTACCGCCGATTTTTGTTCTGGGCTTTATTTTCATTTGCCCAATGGATATTACGACGAATTTTGTCCGGGGCTTTATTTCCATTTACATAGTGAAATATCCGCAGAATTTTTTTCTGGGCTTTATTTCCATTTGCCCAATGAAATTTCCGCCGATTTTTGTTCTGGGCTTTATTTCCATTTGCCCAATGGATATTACGACGAATTTTGTCCTTGGCTTTATTTCCATTTGCCCAGTGAAATTACCGCCGATTTTTGTTCTGGGCTTTATTTTCATTTGCCCAATGGATATTACGACGAATTTTGTCCTGGGCTTTATTTCCATTTACATAGTGAAATATCCGCAGAATTTTTTTCTGGGCTTTATTTCCATTTGCCCAATGGATATTACGACGAATTTTGTCCTTGGCGTTATTACCATTTGCCCAGTGAAATTACCGCCGATTTTTGTTCTGGGCTTTATTTCCATTTGCCCAATGGATATTACGACGAATTTTGTCCTGGGCTTTATTTCCATTTACATAGTGAAATATCCGCAGAATTTTTTTCTGGGCTTTATTTCCATTTGCCCAGTGAAATTACCGCCGATTTTTGTTCGGGGCGTTGCCCAATGGATATTACGACGAATTTTGTCCTAGGCATTATTTCCATTTACCCAGTGAAATATCCGCAGAATTTTGTTCTGGGCTTTATTTCCATTTGCCCAATGAAATTTCCGCCGATTTTTGTTCTGGGCCTTATTTCCATTTACATAGTGAAATATCCGCAGAATTTTGTCCTGGGCGTTATTTCCATTTGCCCAATGAAATATCCGCAGAATTTTGTTCTGAGCTTTATTTCCATTTGCCCAATGGATATTACGACGAATTTTGTCCTGGGCTTTATTTCCATTTACCCAGTGAAATTACCGCCGATTTTCGTTCTAAGCGTTATTTCCATTTGCCCAATGAAATTTCCGCCGATTTTTGTTCTGGGCTTTATTGCCATTTGCCCAATGAAATTTCCGCCGATTTTTGTTCTGGGCCTTATTTCCATTTACATAGTGAAATATCCGCAGAATTTTGTTCTGGGCTTTATTTCCATTTGCCCAATGAAATTTCCGCCGATTTTTGTTCTGTTCTTTATTTCCATTTGCCAATGGATATTACGACAAATTTTGTCCTGGGATTTATTTCCATTTGCCCAATGAAATTTCCGCCGATTTTTGTCCTGGGCGTTATTTCCATTTGCCCAATGAAATATCCGCAGAATTTTGTTCTGAGCTTTATTTCCATGTGCCCAATGGATATTACGACGAATTTTGTCCTGGGCTTTATTTCCATTTACCCAGTGAAATTACCGCCGATTTTCGTTCTGGGCGTTATTTCCATTTGCCCAATGAAATTTCCGCCGATTTTTGTACTGGGCTTTATTGCCATTTGCCCAATGAAATTTCCGCCGATTTTTGTTCTGGGCCTTATTTCCATTTACATAGTGAAATATCCGCAGAATTTTGTTCTGGGCTTTATTTCCATTTGCCCAATGAAATTTCCGCCGATTTTTGTTCTGTTCTTTATTTCCATTTGCCAATGGATATTACGACAAATTTTGTCCTGGGCTTTATTTCCATTTGCCCAATGAAATTTCCGCCGATTTTTGTCCTGGGCGTTATTTCCATTTGCCCAATGAAATATCCGCAGAATTTTGTTCTGAGCTTTATTTCCATTTGCCCAATGGATATTACGACGAATTTTGTCCTGGGCTTTATTTCCATTTACCCAGTGAAATTACCGCCGATTTTCGTTCTGGGCGTTATTTCCATTTGCCCAATGAAATTTCCGCCGATTTTTGTTCTGGGCTTTATTGCCATTTGCCCAATGAAATTTCCGCCGATTTTTGTTCTGGGCCTTATTTGCATTTACATAGTGAAATATCCGCAGAATTTTGTTCTGGGTTTTATTTCCATTTGCCCAGTGAAATTACCGCCGATTTTTGTTCTGGGCGTTATTTCCATTTGCCCAATGGATATTAAGTCGAGTTTTGTCCTTGGTGTTAGTACCATTTGCCCAGTGAAATTACCGCCGGTTTTTGTTCTGGGCTTTATTTCCATTTGCCCAATGGATATTATGACGAATTTTGTCCTTGGCGTTATTACCATTTGCCCAGTGAAATTACCGCCGATTTTTGTTCTGGGCTTTATTTCCATTTGCCCAATGGATATTACGACGAATTTTGTCCTGGGCTTTATTTCCATTTACCCAGTGAAATATCCGCAGAAATTTTTTCTGGGCCTTATTTCCATTTACATAGTGAAATATCCACAGAATTTTGTTCTGGGCTTTATTTCCATTTGCCCAATGAAATTTCCGCCGATTTTTGTTCTGGGCTTTATTTCCATTTGCCCAATGGATATTACGACGAATTTTGTCCTGGGCTTTATTTCCATTTACCCAGTGAAATATCCACAGAATTTTGTTCTGGGCTTTATTTCCATTTGCCCAGTGAAATTACCGCCGATTTTTGTTCTGGGCGTTATTTCCATTTGCCCAATGGATATTACGTCGAGTTTTGTCCTTGGTGTCATTACCATTTGCCCAGTGAAATTACCGCCGGTTTTTGTTCTGGGCTTTATTTCCATTTGCCCAATGGATATTACGACGAATTTTGTCCTTGGCGTTATTACCATTTGCCCAGTGAAATTACCGCCGATTTTTGTTCTGGGCTTTATTTCCATTTGCCCAATGGATATTACGACGAATTTTGTCCTGGGCTTTATTTCCATTTACATAGTGAAATATCCGCAGAATTTTTTTCTGGGCTTTATTTCCATTTGCCCAATGGATATTACGACGAATTTTGTCCTTGGCTTTATTTCCATTTGCCCAGTGAAATTACCGCCGATTTTTGTTCTGGGCTTTATTTCCATTTGCCCAGTGGATATTACGACGAATTTTGTCCTGGGCTTTATTTCCATTTACATAGTGAAATATCCGCAGAATTTTGTTCTGGGCTTTATTTCCATTTGCCCAATGAAATTTCCACCGATTTTTGTTCTGGGCTTTATTTCCATTTGCCCAATGGATATTACGACGAATTTTGTCCTTGGCTTTATTTCCATTTGCCCACTGAAATTACCGCCGATTTTTGTTCTGCGCGTTATTTCCACTTACCCAATGGATATTACGACGAATTTTGTCCTTGGCGTTATTACCATTTGCCCAGTGAAATTACCGCCGATTTTTCTTCTGGCCTTTATTTCCATTTGCCCAATGGATATTACGACGAATTTTGTCCTGGGCTTTATTTCCATTTGCCCAGTGAAATTACCGCCGATTTTTGTTCTGGGCGTTATTTCCATTTGCCCAGTGAAATATCCGCAGAATTTTGTTCTGGGCTTTATTTCCATTTGCCCAATAATATTTCCGCCGATTTTTGTCCTGGGCGTTATTTCCATTTGCCCAGTGAAATTACCGCCGATTTTTGTCCTTGGCTTTATTTCCATTTGCCCAGTGAAATTACCGCCGATTTTTGTTCTGGGCGTTATTTCCATTTGCCCAATGGATATTACGACAAATTTTGTCCTTGGCATTATTTCCATTTACCCAGTGAAATATCCGCAGAATTTTGTTCTGGGCTTTATTTCCATTTGCCCAATGAAATTTCCGCCGATTTTTGTCCTGGGCGTTATTTCCATTCGCCCAATGAAATTTCCGCCGATTTTTGTCCTGGGCGTTTTTTCCATTTGCCTAATGGATATTACGACGAATTTTGTCCTAGGCATTATTTCCATTTACCCAGTGAAATATCCGCAGAATTTTGTTCTGGGCTTTATTTCCATTTGCCCAATGAAATTTCCGCCGATTTTTGTCCTGGGCGTTATTTCCATTTGCCTGGTGAAATATCCGCAGAATTTCGTTCTGGGCTTTATTTCCATTTACCCAGTGAAATATCCGCAGAATTTTGTTCTGGGCGTTATTTCCATTTGCCCAATGAAATATCCGCAGAATTTTGTCTTGGGCTTTATTTCCATTTGCCCAGTGGATATTACGACAAATTTTGTCCTTGGCTTTATTTCCATTTGCCCAATGGATATTACGACAAATTTTGTCCTTGGCTTTATTTCCATTTGCCCAGTGAAATTACCGCCGATTTTTGTTCTGAGCGTTTTTTCCATTTGCCTAATGGATATTACGACGAATTTTGTCCTAGGCATTATTTCCATTTACCCAGTGAAATATCCGCAGAATTTTGTTCTGGGCTTTATTTCCATTTGCCCAATGAAATTTCCGCCGATTTTTGTCCTGGGCGTTATTTCCATTTGCCCAGTGAAATTACCGCCGATTTTCGTTCTGGGCGTTATTTCCATTTGCCCAATGAAATATCCGCAGAATTTTGTTCTGGGCTTTATTTCCATTTGCCAAGTGAAATATCCGCAGAATTTTGTTCTGGGCTTTATTTCCATTTGCCCAATGGATATTACGACGAATTTTGTCCTTGGCTTTATTTCCATTTGCCCAGTGAAATATCCGCAGAATTTTGTTCTGGGTTTTATTTCCATTTGCCCAATGGATATTACGACGTATTTTGTCCTGGGCTTTATTTCCATTTACCCAATGAAATTTCCGCTGATTTTTGTTCTGGGCTTTATTTCCATTTGCCCAATCGATATTACGACGAATTTTGTCCTAGGCATTATTTCCATTTACCCAGTGAAATATCCGCAGAATTTCGTTCTGGGCTTTATTTCCATTTGCCCAGTGGATATTACGACAAATTTTGTCCTTGGCTTTATTTCCATTTGCCCAATGGATATTACGACAAATTTTGTCCTTGGCTTTATTTCCATTTGCCCAGTGAAATTACCGCCGATTTTTGTTCTGAGCGTTTTTTCCATTTGCCTAATGGATATTACGACGAATTTTGTCCTAGGCATTATTTCCATTTACCCAATGAAATTTCCGCCGATTTTTGTCCTGGGCGTTATTTCCATTTGCCCAGTGAAATTACCGCCGATTTTCGTTCTGGGCGTTATTTCCATTTGCCCAATGAAATATCCGCAGAATTTTGTTCTGGGCTTTATTTCCATTTGCCAAGTGAAATATCCGCAGAATTTTGTTCTGGGCTTTATTTCCATTTGCCCAATGGATATTACGACGAATTTTGTCCTGGGCTTTATTTCCATTTACATAGTGAAATATCCGCAGAATTTTTTTCTGGGCTTTATTTCCATTTGCCCAATGAAATTTCCGCCGATTTTTGTTCTGGGCTTTATTTCCATTTGCCCAATGGATATTACGACGAATTTTGTCCTTGGCTTTATTTCCATTTGCCCAGTGAAATTACCGCCGATTTTTTTTCTGGGCGTTATTTCCATTTGCCCAATGGATATTACGACAAATTTTGTCCTTGGCTTTATTTTCATTTGCCCAGTGAAATTACCGCCGGTTTTTGTTCGGGGCGTTATTTCAATTCGCCCAATGAAATTTCCGCCGATTTTTGTCCTGGGCGTTTTTTCCATTTGCCTAATGGATATTACGACGAATTTTGTCCTAGGCATTATTTCCATTTACCCAGTGAAATATCCGCAGAATTTCGTTCTGGGCTTTATTTCCATTTACCTGGTGAAATATCCGCAGAATTTTGTTCTGGGCTTTATTTCCATTTGCCAATGGATATTACGACGAATTTTGTCCTGGGCATCATTTCCATTTACCCAGTGAAATATCCGCAGAATTTTGTTCTGGGCTTTATTTCCATTTGCCCAATGAAATTTCCGCTGATTTTTGTTCTGAGCTTTATTTCCATTTGCCCAATGGATATTACGACGAATTTTGTCCTAGGCATTATTTCCATTTACCCAGTGAAATATCCGCAGAATTTCGTTCTGGGCTTTATTTCCATTTACCTGGTGAAATATCCGCAGAATTTCGTTCTGGGCTTTATTTCCATTTGCCAATGGATATTACGACGAATTTTGTCCTGGGCATCATTTCCATTTACCCAGTGAAATATCCGCAGAATTTTGTTCTGGGCTTTATTTCCATTTGCCCAATGGATATTACGACGAATTTTGTCCTGGGCGTTATTACCATTTGCCCAGTGAAATTAGCGCCGATTTTTGTTCTGGGCTTTGTTTCCATTTGCCAATGGATATTACGACGAATTTTGTCCTGGGCATTATTTCCATTTACCCAGTGAAATATCAGCAGAATTTTGTTCTGGGCGTTATTTCCATTTGCCCAATGAAATTTCCGCCGATTTTTGTTCTGGGCTTTATTTTCATTTGCCCAATGAAATTTCCGCCGATTTTTGTCCTGGGCGTTTTTTTCCATTTGCCTAATGGATATTACGACGAATTTTGTCCTAGGCATTATTACCATTTACCCAGTGAAATTTCCGCTGATTTTTGTTCTGGGCTTTATTTCCATTTGCCCAATGGATATTACGACGAATTTTGTCCTGGGCGTTATTACCATTTGCCCAGTGAAATTACCGCCGATTTTTGTTCTGGGCTTTATTTCCATTTGCCAATGGATATTACGACGAATTTTGTCCTTGGCTTTATTTCCATTTGCCCAATGAAATTTCCGCTGATTTTTGTTTTGGGCTTTATTTCCATTTGCCCAATGGATATTACGACGAATTTTGTCCTGGGCGTTATTACCATTTGCCCAGTGAAATTACCGCCGATTTTTGTTCTGGGCTTTATTTCCATTTGTCAATGGATATTACGACGAATTTTGTCCTGAGCATTATTTCCATTTACCCAGTGAAATATCCGCAGAATTTTGTTCTGGGCTTTATTTGCCCAATGGATATTATGACGAATTTTGTCCTGGGCTTTATTTCCATTTACCCAGTAAAATATCCGCAGAATTTTGTTCTGGGCTTTATTTCCGTTTGCCCAATGGCTATTACGACGAATTTTGTCCTGGGCTTTATTTCCATTTACCCAGGGAAATATCCGCAGAATTTTGTTCTGGGCTTTATTGGCCCAATGGATATTACGACGAATTTTGTCCTGGGCTGTATTTCTATTTACCCAGTGAAATATCCGCAGAATTTCGTACTGGGCTTTATTTCCATTTACCTAGTGAAATACCCGCAGAATTTTGTTCTGGGCTTTATTTCCATTTGCCCAATGGATATTACGACGAATTTTGTCCTTGGCTTTATTTCCATTTGCCCAGTGAAATTACCGCCGATTTTTGTTCTGGGCGTTATTTCCATTTGCCCAATGGATATTACGACGAATTTTGTCCTTGGCTTTATTTCCATTTGCCCAGTGAAATATCCGCAGAATTTTGTTCTGGGTTTTATTTCCATTTCCATTTACATAGTGAAATATCCGCAGAATTTTGTTCTGGGCTTTATTTCCATTTGCCCAATGAAATTTCCGCCGATTTTTGTTCTGACTTTATTTCCATTTGCCCAATGGATATTACGACGAATTTTAGCTTGGGCTTTATTTCCATTTACCCAGTGAAATATCCGCAGAATTTTGTTCTGGGCTTTATTTCCATTTGCCCAATGGATATTACGACGAATTTTGTCCTGGGCTTTATTTCCATTTACCCAGTGAAATATCCGCAGAATTTTGTTCTGGGCTTTATTTCCATTTGCCCAATGAAATTTCCGCCGATTTTTGTTCTGGGCTTTATTTCCATTTGCCCAATGAAATTTCCGCTGATTTTTGTTCTGGGCTTTATTTCCATTTGCCCAATGGATATTACGACGAATTTTGTCCTTGGCTTTATTTCCATTTGCCCAATGAAATTTCCGCAGATTTTTGTTCTGGGCTTTTTTTCCATTTGCCCAATGAAATTTCCGCTGATTTTTGTTCTGGGCTTTATTTCCATTTGCCCAATGAAATTTCCGCCGTTTTTTGTTCTGGGCTTTATTTCCATTTGCCCAATGAAATTTCCGCTGATTTTTGTTCTGGGCTTTATTTCCATTTGCCCAATGGATATTACGACGAATTTTGTCCTGGGCGTTATTACCATTTGCCCAGTGAAATTACAGCCGATTTTTGTTCTGGGCTTTATTTCCATTTGCCAATGGATATTACGACGAATTTTGTCCTGGACATTATTTCCATTTACCCAGTGAAATATCCGCAGAATTTTGTTCTGGGCTTTATTTCCATTTGCCCAATGAAATTTCCGCCGATTTTTGTTCTGGGCTTTATTTCCATTTGCCCAATGGATATTACGACGAATTTTGTCCTGGGCTTTATTTTCATTTACCCAGTGAAATATCCGCAGAATTTTGTTCTGGGCTTTATTTGCCCAATGGATATTACGACGAATTTTGTCCTGGGATTTATTTCCATTTACCCAGTGAAATATCCGCAGAATTTTGTTCTGGGCTTTATTTGCCCAATGGATATTACGACGAACTTTGTCCTGGGCTTTATTTCTATTTACCCAGTGAAATATCCGCAGAATTTCGTTCTGGGCTTTATTTCCATTTACCTAGTGAAATTACCGCCGATTTTTGTTCTGGGCGTTATTTCCATTTGCCCAATGGATATTACGACGAATTTTGTCCTTGGCTTTATTTCCATTTGCCCAGTGAAATTACCGCCGATTTTTGTTCTGGGCGTTATTTCCATTTGCCCAATGGATATTACGACGAATTTTGTCCTGGGCGTTATTACCATTTGCCCAGTGAAATTACGGCAGATTTTTGTTCTGGGCTTTATTTCCATTTGTCCAATGGATATTGCGACGAATTTTGTCCTGGGCTTTATTTCCATTTACCCAGTGAAATATCCACAGAATTTTGTTCTGGGCTTTATTTCCATTTGCCCAATGGATATTACGACGAATTTTGTTCTGGGCTTTATTTCTATTTACCCAGTGAAATATCCGCAGAATTTCGTTCTGGGCTTTATTTCCATTTACCTAGTGAAATTACCGCCGATTTTTGTTCTGGGCGTTATTTCCATTTGCCCAATGGATATTACGACGAATTTTGTCCTTGGCTTTATTTCCATTTGCCCAGTGAAATTACCGCCGATTTTTGTTCTGGGCGTTATTTCCATTTGCCCAATGGATATTACGACGAATTTTGTCCTGGGCGTTATTACCATTTGCCCAGTGAAATTACCGCCGATTTTTGTTCTGGCCTTTATTTCCATTTGCCCAATGGATATTACGACGAATTTTGTCCTTGGCTTTATTTCCATTTGCCCAGTGAAATTACCGCCGATTTTTGTTCTGGGCGTTATTTCCATTTGCCCAATGGATATTACGACGAATTTTGTCCTGGGCGTTATTACCATTTGCCCAGTGAAATTACCGCCGATTTTTGTTCTGGCCTTTATTTCCATTTGCCCAATGGATATTACGACGAATTTTGTCCTGGGCGTTACTACCATTTGCCCAGTGGAATTACCGCCGATTTTTGTTCTGGGCTTTATTTCCATTTGCCCAATGGATATTACGACGAATTTTGTCCTTGGCTTTATTTCTATTTACCCAGTGAAATATCCGCAGAATTTCGTTCTGGGCTTTATTTCCATTTACCTAGTGAAATTACCGCCGATTTTTGTTCTGGGCGTTATTTCCATTTGCCCAATGGATATTACGACGAATTTTGTCCTTGGCTTTATTTCCATTTGCCCAGTGAAATTACCGCCGATTTTTGTTCTGGGCGTTATTTCCATTTGCCCAATGGATATTACGACGAATTTTGTCCTGGGCGTTATTACCATTTGCCCAGTGAAATTACCGCCGATTTTTGTTCTGGCCTTTATTTCCATTTGCCCAATGGATATTACGACGAATTTTGTCCTGGGCGTTACTACCATTTGCCCAGTGGAATTACCGCCGATTTTTGTTCTGGGCTTTATTTCCATTTGCCCAATGGATATTGCGACGAATTTTGTCCTGGGCTTTATTTCCATTTACCCAGTGAAATATCCGCAGAATTTTGTTCTGGGCTTTATTTCCATTTTCCCAATGGATATTACGACGAATTTTGTCCTGGGCTTTATTTCCATTTACGCAGTGAAATATCCGCCGATTTTTGTTCTGGGCGTTATTTCCATTTGCCCAATGGATATTACGACGAATTTTGTCCTGGGCGTTATTACCATTTGCCCAGTGAAATTACCGCCGATTTTTGTTCTGGCCTTTATTTCCATTTGCCCAATGGATATTACGACGAATTTTGTTCTGGGCTTTATTTCCATTTCCCCAATGGATATTACGACGAATTTTGTCCTGGGCGTTACTACCATTTGCCCAGTGGAATTACCGCCGATTTTTGTTCTGGGCTTTATTTCCATTTGCCCAATGGATATTACGACGAATTTTGTCCTTGGCTTTATTTCCATTTGCCCAGTGAAATTACCGCCGATTTTTATTCTGGGCGTTATTTCCTTTTGCCCAATGGATATTACGACGAATTTTGTCCTGGGCGTTATTACCATTTGCCCAGTGAAATTACGGCCGATTTTTGTTCTGGGCTTTATTTCCATTTGTTCAATGGATATTGCGACGAATTTTGTCCTGGGCGTTATTACCATTTGCCCAGTGGAATTACCGCCGATTTTTGTTCTGGGCTTTAATTCCATTTGCCCAATGGCAAATTTCGACGAATTTTGTTCTGGGCGTTATTACCATATTTCTAGTGCATATTCCGCCTAATTCTGTTCAATTCGAACGATTCCATATTTTGCTTACACCTGCAAGGTCGGGGTTGGAATAGCCTTGAGGTAATGTATGCCTGTCGTAAGAGGCGACTAAAATCTAACGTCAGAGGGAGTAGCCTTGGTGATGCTATAAGCTATGCTGTCGGGAGTGTATTCTCCTAGTAGGGGCACCCAAGGCAGACAGGTTATAGTTGAAGGGTAAAACCGACCGCAAACCCAAATCCAAGAGCGTCTGACCTATAGTAGGCGGCGTCCTGGTCTGCGTCTGATCCTAGAAGGACGGCAGTGTTAAAACCTGGTAGAAGGTATAAAATACAACAACGAAAAGATGCAATGGAAGAAACACATGGAATTATTACCCCAGGTGGCAGACCAGTTGCACTGGAAAATCCACCCTCTACGGAGGTCGGTCCCTCGGATTCTGGGGACGACCACCTATTGCTTCTAAGAGACCCTTTCAGAGCGAAAAATAGTATGCTAAGATCACCACCGATAGCGTCAAGGACAACTTCAACAATATTGCCTCTAGATCCCTCTGAAAAAAGAAAGAAGATATATCGATCCCCAACTGGATCGCATGTTTCCGGAAAAAGAAGTCCTCCGGTTAATCAGGACTCAGTGAAAACACAATTCTTCGTAAAAGAGAACAACGAATTACGAGCTAAACTTAATGAAATGGAGCGACTCTTCTATGAGCTTAAGAAGGAAGTAGATTCTCTGCGAAAAGAAAACGAGGACCTTAAAAACCTTCGTGTACCGAAAGATCTCGAGACAATGTCGAACTGTCCAGCAACGGAATATTTCACGGACGAAGAAGAACTTGCCCGCGAAATCAATCCGGCTGTCAAAAAACGACCTAACAAAAAGCGTAAGGCTGTAACCTCATCCGAAGTCTTACAGGAAAAATATAAGGCCGCTGTAACAAACAAGACAAAAACTCAAGCGAAACCTCGCCCACCACCTGCAATAAATGTCGTCGGGATAGAGGACGACGGAAAACTTCGTAACCTTCTCAAAAATACGCTGAAGACGAAGTACAATATAATCTCACGCCGAAACAACGGGTGGAAAATCAACGTAGAGGATTCTGATTCTTACCGAGCACTGTCTCTCAAATTAAACACAGAGAATATCCAATGGTTTACTTATGAAAATAAGTACGAAAAACCGATGCGAGTCATCGTTAGGGGACTCCAACCGACCTGCATAAAAGAAGATATTATAAAAGACGTGGAAACACAAGGCCTAAAAATTATTGACGCCGTGAATATTATCAAAAAGGAAAAGCAATGCACGGAAGGAGACAAAGATATCGTTATCAAACGCGGCCTTCCACTATTTATGCTCATCTTTGATAGGAGTGAGAATGTCGAGGATATTTTCAAAATCAAGACAATCCTAAACATAAAGGTCAAAATCGAGCCAATGCGTAAGGGAAGAAGAACGGTACCTCAATGCAAACGTTGCCAAGGTTTCAACCACACGAAGGCATACTGCCATAAAGAACCAAGGTGCGTTAAATGTGCCGGTAAACATCTCTCGGAAGAGAGCGAAAAAAACCAAGCAGGTCCCAGCCGTCTACGCAAATTGTACGAAAAACCACCCAGCGAATTATAGAGGTTGCGAAATCGCGAAAGAACTACAAAAAAGACGCGACACTCTCAAGAAACCGGTACACCCAGACCCAAGCTTAAATTATCATAAAACTGATAATCCAAAAACCGCTGGGCAGTCAAAAGGACGAAACCGATACAGGAAAATAAAGAAATTGCACAACAGAATGTCGCTAGACCAAATACAAAGCAAAATCCGGCGTTGGCCGATGCGAGATCATACGCGCAAGTCGCGATACATGGAGACCAGTCAAGATCAGATAAAACAGATCCGATCCGCCATTTTTAATTGTGATATTAGAAAAACTTGAGCTGGAAAGCAAGATTAATCAGGTTATATTTGACAAATTGAGCAAGCACGAGTTCAAGCCTCGCAAGACTAATAACAAAACATGAATATGATAGAGTTTCTTATAATACTGACATGGAACGCAAACGGCCTCCTAAACAAAATTAACGAACTAGAAATATTTCTACGGAAAAACAATATTGATATATGCTTGATATCGGAAACCCACTTAAAAAAGGGACATGGACCCAAAATAAAAGGTTACAGAGATTATCACGCGCATTATCAATCTTTGCATCAAAGATTGTATTAAGCACTCAACAGACATAAAAATAGAACTTGATTCTATGCAAATAAGTTCAGTCTCCGTAAAAGTAAACCATTTAGACTATCTAATCAGATCTTGCTACTTCCCACCAGGATATAGACTGGCAGACGACGACCTTGACCAGCTCTTTGACTCATCTGGGTCTAATTATTTTATTATCGGTGGGGACTTTAATGCCAAACACACTTTTTGGGGTTCAAGATGCAACTGAACGAAAGGCAGACTACTGTACAAAGCCAGTATGAAGCGTGGTGTGGACTTTTATTCGACGGGAAAGCCAACATATTGGCCAACTGACAAAAATAAAATCCCTGACGTCGTCGACTTCTTCATTGCAAAAGGGCTAAACAAAACTCTGACGGAAGTCGAAGAATGCTACGATCTATGCTCAGACCACTCAGCAGTCACCCTGAAAATGGGTGGAAGTGTAGCAACAAATGTAGGACCGCCCAGGTTAAGTAGTAACAAAACCATCTGGGACGTTTTCCGAAAAGAGTGCAAAGAAAGTGTCGCTTTAAATGTTTCACTAAAGACACCGCTCGAAATAGAAGATGAAGTTGGCAGTCTTGTGGAGGCCATTCAGAGCGCAGCGTGGAAAAACACTCCCTTCCGAAAGACAGCTACACGGAACAATAAAGTCAAGTACATGCCTGAAATAGAAGACCTCATACGAGAAAAGAGGAGAGCGCGTAAGAGATGGCAACAATCCCGCGCACCCGATAAAACTTATCTGAACCATCTTTGCAACAAACTTAAAAATGAGCTACAGGATCTAAGAAATCTCGAAACTTCAACTTACCTAGAAGGCTTGACTGCTGAAAAGAGCTCAAACTACTCACTTTGGAAAGCCTAGAAGTCCATACGGAAACCAAAAATGCACTCGCCACCAATAAGAAAAGATAACGGCGAATGGGCAAAAGGAGACAAAGAGAAAGCGGATTTATTTGCCGAGCATCTAGAAGAAACATTTAGGCCCTTCGATGGACGATCCTTAAACGAAGAACCGAATGATAATACGCGATCCGACAACTATAAAGTAAAAGCCGTTTCTCTGTCCGAGCTTCGAATGACAATAAAAAAGTTGAAAAATAACAAAGCTCCAGGATACGATCTAATCACTGGAGAAGTTCTGAAGGAGCTACCGAAAAGAGCACTAGTTAAGCTGCTGTACATTATAAATGCTTCTCTGAGACTTTCGTATGTTCCAAGACAATGGAAAGTAGCCGAAGTCATTATGGTTCCGAAGCCAGGGAAGAATACAAATGATAAGAAATCAGGTGTATCGAATAACAAATGAAATTGAAAAAGCTCTAGAATGCAAAAAGATTTGCTCTAGCGCTTTTCTCGACGTATCGCAAGCCTTCGACAAGGTATGGCATGAAGGCCTAATGTAATATAAGCTAAGGACAATCCTACCGGAACAATTATACAAAATATTGAAATCCTACCTTGAAAACAGACTCTTTCGTGTTAGACATGAGACTGAATTCTCTGAATTCAAGGAAATCCACGCCGGTGTTCCGCAAGGAAGCGTTCTCGGCCCAATATTATTCCTGCTCTACACAAGAGACATACCACAAGATGAAGGGACCATCGTAGCAACGTTCGCAGACGATACGGCTATCCTCGCAAATGATGAGTCCGTCGAATCATCAACTGGAAAACTCCAACGGGCTCTTAATAAAGTATGCGAGTGGACAAAGACCTGGCGAATTGCCCTTAACGAGACCAAGTCGACGCATGTCAATTTCACGTACAAAAGGATAAACAACTTACCTGTTTTTATTAACTCTGTACAAATACCATATGCAAACGAGGCGAAGTATCTAGGAATGACCCTAGGCGCAAAACTTAAGTGGAAGCCACACATTAAGAAAAAGCGCGAGACTTAGCGCAATCAGACTTAGAGAAATGTATTGGCTACTCGGAAGATATTCGAAGACAAGCGTATACAACAAACTGCTCCTGTATAAGCAAGTGCTAAAACCTTCTTAGACATACGGTATACAACTTTGGGGTAATACCAAACCAAGCAATATGGCTATAATACAAACATTCCAAAACAAAAGGCTAAGAGTAATCGTGAATGCTCCATGGTATATAAGGAATAGTGATATTCACAGAGATCTAGGAATTGCTACCGTGAGTAACGAAGTAACAAATTTTGCTCGCAAACTTCGTACCTGCATTCATGGTCACTGCAATAATGAAATAATTCATGCTCTGCACGTTCAGATATATCTGAATCGGCGTAACCAATGGTACGGTCCATTGGTATCTTCTGAAAATTACTCACCTCCACCAAAAAAAAAAAAAAATTTGCTTACCTCCCCTAACAGGAAAAGACGAGCATAGTGGTCTGAGACTTCGATACAATTTGGTTCAAAGTTCACTCTCTGCGTGTGGTTTGCCAGCAATTTTTTGACAGCCACTCAGTTACCTTTTCTCTGTATGAATTCAATCAATAACACTATTAATGGACTCTGATCTCTGAGTGTCATCAGCTTCCATCTTTAGGATATACCGCCTCTTTGTCAACGTCTTCTTTCATTTCACCTCAGAGCCCCATCCAATGCAACTAATGCCAACAAATTATTTCCCAAATCAGCCCAAGTATTCCTTTTGGCTTTCGTTTAGTTGAAATCGGAATTCTGTCTCTCGTACACGACAATTTTCCCTCAAATGGATTGTCGTGTTTGCCCAATAGCAAAGAGTCTGCCATCAAGCGCTTTCCCCACACAAAATTTGTTTCGGAATTTTACTGACCATTTGAACAATTCGCCTTCGGCTACATGACTTTCGCTTGTCATTCCATATACAAAATGTCATCCTCCCCCAAAAATGATAAAGACAAGCTTACTTGTACATGCACTGCAAGTTGCAATCCATTGATAAAATGCACGGTGGTAATTCCAACGATAAACTCGTCGGGGTAGCCTTCAAACAGGGATTGTCACTGCGGAGGCGTGTACAGAGTTCACCTTTACTGCACTGTCATCATCATCATTTATAATTAGTTGGCGACTCACTCATACAGATACCTACATATAGGACATTCTTGATAACTTTCACTTGTGCGGAGTTATGTGCTTAAAAAAGAATTTTCTATTTATTTCCATCTCGTTTACTTGTTTCTATTTGTGTGAATGTCACTTGGAGAGGCAGTTGGCGAAGAGCAATGGATGGCCATGAAGGAGGTTGCATGCAACCGCTTTGTTGCAAGAAGTACTTTTCTCTTCTTTTTGCTGTTAGGTGTGGGTGTTTTATTTTTATTTATTTTTTATGACAATCACAGGTTAAGTGCGGGGTGCTTTATAAGTTTGAGTGGAGGATAATTTGGTTTGGGGGCGAACACAATTTGACTGAGATCCGTGTGTTTCGTGGCCTAGATTTGGGGAATGTCCTTGCCGCGAGAACGAGAATCGCGCCAAACTAAGCACTTGTTGGGTCAACAGTTCGTGAAATTCCGTCGATTTTCATTTTTTGTTTTTAAATTTTGAATACGACTGAAATTTGATTATTGTTTTTTTTTTTTTTTCTATTTACCTTTGCAGGCCAAGGAAATGTGGTCGCAATTATCCGACGAACAGAAGCAAATTTATGGCGAGGACTATTATGAGGCAGCTATGACCTCTATTGAGAAATACAACCAAGAGGTAAGAATGCAACTATTATTTGGGCGGAAATATTTTGTAACGTGTATATTTTAGTCATCCGATATTCAACCGGCTCTTCGTGTCCTCATCGACGCTGTTACACGTACCTTCCCGATGGCTCGTTACACTCCGGTAACTGGAAAGGAGAAACTGCAGATTTTCATGGCTGAACATTTGCCCGCGGGACTGTACGAAGCTTTGTATGCAAGGAAATAAGGAGGTTTATTTTAGTAGCCCATAGTCTCCGCACTGTGACTTGTGGAAACATCAAAGGATAAATACGCGCGCCACTAGAAGATGCCGAGCGAGGGATGGGTGAACAATGATGCTTTGATGTGGTTTATGTTTATTTGCACTTAGAAAAAAACGCATTTGTAATTAATTTTAATGGAATAAAAACAAGAACAAAAAAATAGAAATCAATTTATTTTTCACATTGATTTTGAATTTCAAACTTACTCATACGTACTTTAGAATTTTACTTTATTTTCTTACTTTGTTGTTCATTTTGTAGCGATAACGGGCGCAGACGAGTTAAGTAATTTATTTGTAAATGTTGATTATATGTAGACACAGTTATTAATTTATACATGTTTGTTTGCCAATTATGTTTTCACAAATAAACGGAAATTATATACCTACAGAGTTTCGATGATTGATGGAACAAATGTAATGCTTTCATTTTGTGGGTAAGTATTGTAAGTATCATGCGTTAAAAAGGTAGATCGCTTTTGGTTCTACTACAACTTCTACTGTTTCAGTGCCACCTGTTTCAGAAGCCACGCAACTGCAACCAGTTCCGAATACAAATCTCCGCCAAAAGATGTCTTACCCGTTGAATTTAAGAAATCAACATAAACGGACACATTCAAAACAAGAATTTCTGTACAAAAGACGGTTCCAACCCTTTCTGCCTACAATCATTCCAATTTTGAACCAAGCCTCCCCCTCAACATGGAACTCATTGTGGTGAACTTCTGCTGAATCGTAAACGGATTTCAATAGCCCATTTCATGCGCCCGCCTACAATTACAGGGCATGACAATAGTCCAACCCAATTAATTGCCACCCTACCGTACATAATTGTTAGTAGTTAAGCTCGTAACATGAAAGTTCTGCTCTAATTGCTCCAGCTAAGTGTCACCACGCCATATCGATTCAGTGTATACCTACGATTACAATCCAATTGGAATAAGGTCCACACAATTGCACACAGTTTCGAACAGTCATTAGCAGATTATTTCAGATTGCAAAGTGTCCTATTTGCCTGGCATCCTGAAACCCATTATTCAGATTCAGATATAGAGTACACCTTTTTCACCCACAGACGTGTCATTTGCAACATTTTTTTAAGCGTCGCGAATTTAATATTGTCATTTACAATAGAGAGGGCAGCGTGTGTTTGCTTGAGGGGGATGACGGACGAGTGCGAGTGGCTAAACACGAAGATCCACCTAGAAATCTTTATTTTAGAGGATAAGTTTTGTGTTTCTTTATTTTTATGTCAACAGGAGCAACCGTCAGCAACCGTTTAATCCTCTCTGGCCGCATTTTGTCCTAAATATTGGCACGACACATCTTGCAAGGACTCTGCAAATAAACTGACAGTAAAATGCGGCGGCTCACTTAATCTTGAAGTGAATTTCGTCAAGTTAATGAGTTTCATTTTATGTCGCCCAATTTAGTGATTTATGGGCGACGAGCATCGTTAAAATGTTGTCACGCATCTTCGTGTGACTGTGTGACTCTGTGACGGAATGTCTAGGGTTGATTAGGTACAGCTACTTTGGTATGAGGACAATTTGGTTGAACAATGAAAAGGTTGTGAGTCTGAGTACCGATTTATGAAGTATGGTCTGCCCAAGTTTTAGAAATCTATTCGACTAACGGTGGACTCTTCTAACACCGCACTTGATAGTTGATTAGTTTGTTGACTTGTCCTGCCTGAACGAGGGACTCGAATTGCAGTACAAACATTGCTTTATTAGTTTAGATTTCTGTTCGCAGTTTGTTGCCCTTCAACGATCACAAAGGAATGTTGTATACTAGCTTATTCTGTTTTTAAAATCTCCGATGAATTCAATGTATGCCATTTTTGACATCAGTAACAGACTTATTAAAAGAAAAACCCATGCCACTATAAAAACAGAATTTCGCTCACCTGCTTTTGGGTTTCAAGGCGTCACAAATTTTTTTCCTGTTGGATTTAAAAATACATTGGTAGTTGACAGCTCTGCAAGCACTTTATTTAATCTTGAGCGCGTTACATCCTAGACACGTAGGAATCCATTAGCGAATGATCTTCTAACAATTAAGAATCCAATATGGAGAAGTGTTGCCAGACGGCAGACACCTCATAAGAACATTTCACTTTCCTTCTTTGATCAAACATTTAACTGCAATCCGCTACAAAAATCGGAATTCCACACTGCTAAAGTCGTGTATCAATTATTGTGTTGAATAATTCTACCCAGTTAATTGGCTGACACTATCGTGGTGAGTAATTTGTCAAAATTACACTGATCGAGAACTTCAATTAAATCGTATCATCTACTAATTTGTCGAGAGAAATAAGGCCGTAAGACCAGTCTGTCAATGAGGAAATATTCTCGTCTAACTTTTGGACATGTCAAAATTAAATAGAAAAATTCACCAAACTTTAATTGGGAAATACATGTTTCTCTTATTTTACATATTTTATCACCTGAAATCCACTGTCTAACTTCCAAAGAGAAAACGTCATAAAACCAACAAATAGAATAATTCGTGATAGAGCTCCACGAGCTGGATCAATTGATGACAGTACCTATAGGTAAAGTAGGTATACTCACCACGATAGTGTCACATAGTCAGCCTGAATTTTGCTTATAGCTGTAGCTCTGAAGGGAATCTTTTGGATTGGACTTTGTTGTACCTTCCTATTACCTGCGCACATGTCAATATCAGAAAATTAAACAAAGATATTTGTTATTGACAGCTGATACTTATTAACGCGTTGAATTTAAATACTATTACACTGTGATTCATTATAATCACATGCTAAAACTGAAGAAATCGTCAGAACTGGACTTTTTTGATCCTTTCTTTACTTCATCCACTTGTTCATGTCAGAAAATTAAAAGAAGATAATTGCAATTAGCAGTTGACACAAATGTTAAGAATTTAGATATGCGAACAAGTACAGTTATGATTTCTTATTATGATCTGTTACCATTGCGTTTACCACTTTATCATCCAAATTCATTACGACCAACTTCGCGTTTTGCATTCACAAACTATGTACTGCCATATAGGTATGTTGAATAAAAAATGCCATCACTGTTCGCCTTTCCTCAGACAGATACTCACCTATTAAAATGACGCCCAGTAGACCTGCCAAAGCCGTGACATATTGGCTCCCACTCACTCACCCACTAAACCAGAGCTGAAAAAACTGTCCAAATCTTGACACATTCGCATTCCCACAGTAATTAACATCCCACTACAATAAAATTCCAATTAAACACAGTCAACCGATTAATTTTAATGAAATGTTTATTTATTTTTATGCTTTATGTTAAATCATTTTTGCTGTTACATTTCTATACATTTCTTTTTTTGCTTGTAACTTTTTATAAATGTTTATATTATTTGTTGTATACCTACATTATGTTCTTTTCATTATTTCTTACGTGTGTTGTACGTGCGGTTATATCGTAATACAATTTTAAATTTACTTTGACAGTTCGGGTAATGTGTCAATATTATCAATTTGATTTTTTGTTTTCTTTTAAATTGAACAAAACTTCAGCACTAGCAGTTGAAATAATTTCGTTCTTAAGACATTTGTATTGTTTAGCTGTAAATAATACTAATTTGTTTGGAAAATGCGTTTTAATTGGTCTCTATATATAGGCGAATCACCTAAATCTGTGTGACATCAAACATTGTAATCTAGTAAATACGATTTTTATGTTTATATTAATTTTAATTTTAATGTTAATAGTTTTATTATTTTTTTCTGCTTGCATAAAATATGTTACATTTCTTAAATGTGCTAGTACACCCATTTGCGTAAGTTACATTTTTGTTGTCTATAATTTAAATCTTTAGAATTGAAATGGCGTACTTGTGGGGAATTGAACGACTGGGGCGGGCATCCGTGAACGAGCAGAACTGCTTCCTTTTTAAAATCAAAACATTTGCTTGATCCCGAATGGGGCATGTTTTCACAGACCATTTAATTTGTTAGTACTCGGATCTAGCTAGTACACCAAACTCTAGATGCATTCCACTAAGCCCAGTCGATTCGATTCGCACAAGTAAACCGCAGCTACTTTTTGTTTCTTGATATTACTTGAGTGTGAGCTTAGTTAAGGAGTAGGACAGTGCGTACTTATGAGGACTAGTCTCTCCTCCTGAGGGTCTAAGATGCGAGGGCTTAGAATCTGTGTGTTTCTGCTGACATTTAAAAGTCATAGGTCTCTGCTTCAAGCCGGAACCCCTTTTTGAACTAGTTCTTTCATCTATTTCTTTCTGCCTATCCTCGATTCGCTCGGCGTTGTTTCTTTTAAACTTAATTTATACAAATCAAATATTGGCAGTTGTTCTTTTATATAAATGTATTTTATTATTACGTCTGTCTTAATTCCGTAGGATTATTCATGTGGTTTTTGCTTGTTTAGCAATGTTTCAATATTAATATTAATAAATTTATAAAAAAATCATTAAAAACATGTCCAAAAATTGTTATTTTTTTGTAATCAAAAAACTAAAAACAACCCGATGATTATTTAATTTCTATTTTGTTACCTAACTTAAGAAAAAATGTTTATTTTGTTTTTCGTTTTCATCAATTCACAATTTCTTCTTCGTTTTGTTTTTGGAATAACATATCTATTTACGTTTGGTTTTTTTTTTGTTATTTTTATTTTCAGTCTTAAAATGTGTTATGTTTGTTGTTTTTTTTTCTTTATTTTATATATTTTTTGTTGTGTTTCTTTTTTAATGTTTTAGAAATGTTTCGTAATAAATTTTATTTTATTTCTAACATATAGTATCATAAGTTTTCTGCTACATGCAATCGTCTTGCTTGTTTAACTTTGAGTTTAAAAAAAATAAAATTAATAAATAAAAAGAGCTAATAGCTGTTTAACTGAAATGTGGGAATTTCACTGCCAAATGTTTGGGCAAAAGTAAAATTTTTGAGCTCACTTTGTTAGTTGAATTCAGTTTCTAGGAATTTCATGGAATTTTTTTCATTGTGTTCACAGGCGAGCATGACCCTCAAGGTTTTGCGCACATCTCAAAGTGAAAGAAGAACTTTTCATCCTTAGCAACTTGGCCGCATATTAAATGAACTTTTTCCCGTTTTTCAATGCGCACAGAGTTCGAGTTTTTTTTTTAGGTGAAAGATAACCGAAGGAAAGCGGAATCTGAGGAAAAGTTTTCTTTTGGTCGTTCGTGTTTGTAATTGAAGAATAATATCCGCAGGCATGTTTGATGGACTTGCGACTCCTGGACACTCAGGAACAAGTTGATGGGTTTTGAACAAGTCTACTTCGATTATTTAAAACGTACTAGAAATCAGTTTCCTTGAAAAAGGAAATTCCGGGATATTATTACCCAGAAACTTTTGGTTTTCTGTGGTACAAAAATGAACCAAAATATTTAAAACAGCATGCATGAGTCACGATTCGGTCATATTAAATGCATGTTCCGAATATGCTATGCAATCCGTACCAACACACAAGTCTACTCTAGGTTGGTCACGGATTTCCAAAATGTGGCATGGAATCCACGTCTTTTATTCTAGATAGGCCATGGATGTTCAAAAACCAAGTTCAAATCTCTCCAATATGCTTATGAGGATTTAGAGTCGCTGTGGCTGCACAAAAGCACTCTTAACTTAGGACCCCTGTAATAGATTGGCGGGACATTGAAAATGAATCAATGAACGACAACTTTTCCTCTAAAGCTGAGCACGCACTTTTTCTATCGCACGACTAAATTCCAATGCGAAAGCGCTGCGAATTGTACTAGATATCAAGTGCGCTCATTCACATCCCTTAAGACCAAGCTTAGGCGCAAACGTACAAGCAATTTCAGTCGCAAAAGTCCCGAAGGCTTCTGATAATGTGACTGAACGAGTTATGTGCACAACATCAACCAACACTCAGATGCACCATAGCACATCTTGCTTGGCATGCATTTTTATTCAGTCATAAATTTCATATCGAATAATTCTTGTAATCAAATATATTGCCTCATGTTGCAATACAATATCTTCTTAACAAATTGTACATCTACCTTTCGTTTCCGTTCTCACGACGGAAAACTGCAAGCTAACGAAAAAAAACAATATAAAAGCCTCTGAAAATGTAATCAGTTTGTTCAGTCTTGTATAATAAAGTTGATACGGCGAAGCTCTGCCAGTTTGAAAATTGTTTTTTTCATTTATTTTGGAACGGTCAACTTAAGTGGCGCAGTCGTGCGGATTTTCGAATTATAGCTTCTACACAACGGTTTATTGTGTGAAAAGTATCAACATAAATGGTAGTAAAGTACACAACGGTTTATTGTGGAATTTCTATTATATCATATACAGTTAATTGCGAAAAGTCATTTTAAAAGCAAAACCTGCACAAACGGGAAAGTTATTATAAAACTAAAAGTGACTTGTGAACAATTATATGAAACTATAATTACAACGGCTTATTGTGACATCGAAAAGGAATTCAAGAACCTACACAACGGATTATTGTGACATCGAAGAGGAATTCAGGAACCTACACAACGGATTATTGTGACACTGAAAGGAATTCAACAACAAACAAGCAGAGCTTATAAAAATCATTTACAAAGACAAAGGACCAACACGTAAAACAATGTTCTGTTGGATAGTTTTCATGTGAGTTCTTGATTGATTAATCTTGTTCATAATAGTGTATCCATACATTCCACTTCCCAAATTTTCATTATAAACATTAAGAGATAAATAGAATAAATAATATAAATAGTATAAATACAGCAATAAAGTAGGAATAAATAAAGTAGATATTAACAATAACCTTATTATATATTATAAAGCTCCAACTGTAAATGCCTAAAGATAATAAGCATACTCGTGTATCAAGTCTTGGTCCATACGAATTGAAATCTATCTCTGAAGAAGAAATAGATACTTTTGAGATTGAAAATCTTCCAAATTTTTCTGCTCTTACAATGACTACCACCAATAATACTATACCCACTAATAACATTAGCACTATTCCACCAGTTCCCAATACTTCTTTGGCTACCTTAGACTTAAACAGTATTTTTAACAACCTCCGCATACCGGATGCTATCAAAGACTTGCCTTGCTATGACGGAAACCCAAGGTCATTATATGACCTCATAAAAAACGTCGAAGAAATATTGCGGTTAATGCCTCAATTAGACGGTACATCGTATGCAACCATTATTCTCAGAGCAATACGAAATAAAATTGTGGGCGATGCCAACGATGTTTTAAACATGTACGGCACGTCAACCAGTTGGGAAAGTATAAAGTCAAATCTAATTCTACATTATGCAGACAAAAGGAACGAAACATCCTTGATAAGAGACCTCCACGGTCTTAAACAAACAAATGAGACAATTGAACAATTTTATGCGAAAATAATAGAGATTCTTTCAAATATGGTTAATCATATACAGATTCATGAAAACTCAACACCCGTAATTTCTGCAAAACAATCTCTTTATACTGCCATGTGTCTGAATACCTTTCTGATTGGGCTTAAAGAACCATTAGGCTCAACAATTCGAGCCATGAAACCGGTAACTCTGACAGAAGCCCTCGCTAACTGCATTCAAGAGCAGAATACGTACTACATGAAAAATTCTAGCCCAACCCCTATGAAATTACCCATTCAAAACACGAATACTCCAAATTTTTCTTACATTAAACCCCTAGCAAATTTCCAACCCTACGGTTCAGGTCCACCAAATCGCAACACTCAGTATAGACCACTTTCATTACCACCGAACTCTCAGCCCTATTTTCCTAGGCCCTTTAATTCAAGTCAACCAAATCAAAATTTTTCCCTTCAGTATAGACCATCTGTACCACCACAATACAAACCAATTCAACAGACAGTTCAGAGATTACAGTTTCCACAATTACAACAAAACAACAGATCTTTTACTTCTCCAAATAACACGTTTACATCCAGACCATATTATAATAATCCACAACCTCGACCGACACCAATGGAAGTCGCAAGCGGCCATGCTCGAACACTTCCAACGCCAATACAGAATCACCCTTATCAAAGGAATTTCGTTCAGCAAAATCCCTCACCAAGGTACTCGATAAGAGAAGTACACAATCTAGATTACGACGCCGAGACAAGCGAAGATTGTTATTATACCAACTATGAACAAAACTTAGATTACTATGTTCAACAAGAAAATAACTACCAATATAACAACGATACAATAAATCAAGAAACTGTTCAGGAAGGTCAAAATGAAATCGATGATTCGAATTTTCATTCAGAAGCCTCGGAAAACAGTACGGGTTCTTAGAACTAAATAATCATGGGAATAACCAACTACCATATATTATTATCGGTTCTCCATACGGTAAAAATCTCAAATTTTTGATAGACACAGGTGCTTGTGCTAACTTCATTAACCCCGAGTTAACAGATCCTCGACACCATGAAAAAATAAAAGGTGTTGCAATCAAAACAGTTTTAAACACATATACACTTAACACAAAAATTACTTATAATGCATTTCCCGAATTCAATACCAATGAACCTATAACATTTTTTCTTTTTAAATTTCACAATTACTTTGACGGATTGATAGGCCTTGAAACCCTTAAAAAATTAGGTGCAACCATAGATCTACCCAACAAAATATTAATAACAAAACGTGCTTCCCTTCCCTTATTGTTTAAACAAAAGTTGACCTCTAAAATATATACCATTCCGGCAAAATGTAGAATTATAGCAAAATTGCCCGTTGACTTCAAAGACGGTGATATTTACATAAAACCAACCAAAATTAACAATCATTAAGAAATACCTGAAGGAATTTACAATTCAAAAGATTGGTATTGCAACCTTGAAGTAAACAATACCTCAAACGCAGAACAATCCTTTTTTATAGAACAACCCATTCCAGCAGAAAATGTTCAAAGTAATTTCATAGAATTCAATCATATCAACATCTGTCCATATGATGAGACAAATAGAAGTATACCACCCGAAATGGATATAACAAAATTAATTCGAACTGAACATCTTAACTCCGAAGAACAGAAATCTATTTTTAAGTTATGTAGGAAATACGATGACATTTTCTTCATTGAAGGTGAGAAACTTTCCTTTTCAAATACAATCAAACATCGCATTCAAACTACAGACGATATTCCGATTTATACAAAATCGTATCGTTACCCCGAAATACATAAACAAGAAATAAGTTCACAAGGAATAATAAGACCTAGCTTTTCTCCATGGAGTAGTCCGATCTGGATTGTTCCAAAGAAACGTGACGCATCCGGCACACAAAAGTGGCGACTTGTAGTAGACTACCGGAAAGTGAACGATAAAACAATTGGGGATCGCTACCCATTACCAAATATAACGGAAGTGTTAGATAAACTGGGAAAATCGATGTATTTCTCCACACTGGACTTGGCGTCCGGATTTCATCAGATAGAAGTAGACCCAAAAGATGTAGAAAAAACGGCCTTTACGGTCGACCATGGACATTATGAGTACCTATATCCGAATGCCCTTCGGGCTCAAAAACGCCCCATCGACCTTCCAGAGACTAATGGATAATATCTTACGTGACCTTTTAGGCAAAGTGTGCCTAGTGTACATGGATGATATTATAGTCTTTTCGACCTCATTACAAGAGCACACCGAAAATTTAGAAAAAGTATTTTCCAAGTTGCGACTAGCCAATCTAAAAATTCAATTGGATAAATCGGAATTTTTACGCAAGGAAGTAATTCCTCGGCCATCTAGTGACCTCTGAAGGGGTTAAGCCTAACCGGAATAAAATATATGCGATAAAAAACTACCCAATTCCAACAACTCAAAAAGAAATAAAATCCTTCTTAGGATTACTTTGTTACTACCGCAAATTCATAAAGGATTTTGCTAACTTGACCAAACCCTTAACGGAATGCTTAAAAAAAGGAAAAAACATAGTTCTTAACGAACGGTATGTACAATGCTTCAATCATTGCAAAGATATACTGAGCTTTGATCCCTTACTACAATATCCTGATTTCACAAAGGAATTTAACCTAACAACCGATGCGAGTAATGTCGCTATTGGTGCAGTACTTAGTCAAGGACCAATAGGTTCGGACAAACCAGTGTGCTATGCTTCTAGAACTCTTTCCCAAACGGAACAAAATTACAGTGCCATAGAAAAATAACTTTTGGCCATTGTATGGTCGACCAAATATTTTAGACCCTACCTTTTTGGTCGTAAGTTCAAAATCGTAACCGACCACAAGCCTCTTAACTGGCTTTTCTCCTTAAAAGAGCCCAATTCCAAACTAGTAAGGTGGCGTTTGAAATTGGAAGAATTCGAGTACGAAATTTTGTATAAGAAAGGCACAGCAAATACAAATGCTGATGCGTTGAGTCGCATAGAGATTCACCTTAACGAATCCATTAGCTCAAATTCCATTTCACAAGCTTCAAATACATCAGTACAAAACAATGCCAGTTTGTCACAACATAATTCTAATACATCAACCGTTCACTCTGCTTCTGAAAATTTAAACGATGGGATATATATCTCTGAAAGACCACTGAATGAATTCTCTGAGCAACTTGTTTTAACTAAAACAAATTGTGCAGTAAAACCAAATATGATTTACAATGTTCTTTTCGATACCAAACGTAGACGCATTTTTAGACAACCCGATCTGGATAAGGAGCCTGTCATAGCTTCTATTTTAAAAGAATACCTCAACCCCAAGAAACTTACCGCTATATTTACTGATGATGATACGTTTAGATTAGTTCAACATGTTTTTTTTAAAATTCTTTGCTAGTAATAAAATATTCAAATTAATAAGATGTACAGAAAAACTAAATGATATTACAGATCAGGATCAACAAGATGAAATCATAAATAAATATCACGAAGATAATAATCATCGTGGTATTAATGAAACTTATAATCACCTTCGCAGAACTTACTACTTTCCCAAGATGAGGGAAAAAATAATCAAAACTATCAACAACTGTGACAAATGTAAACTTCTCAAATACGACAGACATCCACAGAACAGAACACTCAGAAATGCCCAACAAGCCCCTTGACATTTTACACATTGATGTATACAGCATTCATGGCATACAAATACTAACGATTATAGATAAATTTTCGAAGTTCGCTTCCGCTCATATCCTTACTGCACGTAACAGCATAAATAAAGGGTGATTTTTTAAGAGGTTTAGAACTTTTTTTAAAAAAAAAAACACAAAAAATTCGAAAAAACGAATGAAATATTTATTTGAATCGATAGTTTGAACCTTGCAATTTAATGTTTAAAGATAATTTCATGCAAATGTTGACCGCGGCTGCGTCTCAGGTAGCCCATCCGCTGAGTCCAATTTTGGCATACTCTTTCACACATATCGGCCGGTATCTCACGAATGAATGCATGGATGTTGGCTTCCAGTGCGTCAATCGAAGCGGGCTTGTCCCTATACACATTAGCCTGGGCATACCCCCACAAAAAATAATCTAATGGTGTCAAATCGCACGATCTAGGCGGCCAATTGACCGGCCCGAAACGTGAAATTAACTGTTCACCAAACTCGCCTCGCAATTGCGCCATTGTTTCGCGTGCTGTGTGGCATGTGGCACCGTCTTGTTGAAACCACATATCATGCAAGTCAAGAACTTCCATTTCGGGCAAAAAAAAGTTTGTTATCATCGCTCGGTAGCGTTCACCATTGACAGTAACGCTGCGATTCGCATCATCTTTGAAGAAATATGGCCCAATAATGCCGCCGGCCCATAAACCGCACCAAACAGTGGCTTTTTCGGGATGCATTGGTAGCTGTTGCAATGCTTCTGGCTGATCTTCACTCCAAATGCGGCAATTTTGCTTATTTACGTACCCATTCAACCAAAAATGAGCCTTATCGCTGAACACAATTTTTCGATAAAAAAGCGGATCCTCGGCCAGCTTTCCAAGAGCCCATTCACCAAAAATTCGGCGTTGTGGTAGGTCGGCTGGCTTTAGTTCTTGCACCAGCTGTATCTTAAAAGGCTTTACGCCCAAATCCTTCCGCAAAATTTTCCACGTAGTGCTGTAACAAAGGCCTAACTGCTGGGAACGGCGCCGAATCGACATTTCGCGGTCTTCTGTCACACTAGCTGATACGGCCGCAATATTTTCTTCACTACGCACAGTACGTAAACGTGTTGGTGGTTTAATGTCCAACAAAGTAAATTTGGTGCGAAATTTGGTCACAATCTTCCGAATAGACTGCTCAGAAGGTCGAGAATGCCGATCATAAAATGGAAGCAGCGCGCGATGAACATTTCGAACCGAGCACGAATTTTGATAGTAAAATTCAATAATTTGCAAGCGTTGTTCATTTGTAAGACGATCCATGGTTAAATTGCAAACCAAACTGAAGCTGTTTGACAGTGACACAAGGTACTAAACACACGTCAGCTGTCAAAACCAGTGTTGCCAAAACCAAACCAGCTAAAAAATCACCCTTTATAATAAGTTCATTAAAACAATTCTTTTCTCAGCATGGTACGCCGAAAAAGATAATATGTGACTCAGCTGCTGAGTTCACATAAAACCTTTTTAAAGATTTTTGTAGACAATATGAAATACATTTGCACATTACGTCGCCTCAAAATTCTACAGGTAACTCTCCTGTAGAAAGATTTCATTCAACGCTGAATGAAATATATCGCATCATCTATGATAAAAATAACAAACAAATTCCGAACGATATACTACATGAAGCATTAATAACTTACAACAACTCCATACACTCCGTAACAAATTTAACGCCGTTTGAATTAATAACAGGAAGAACACACAAATTTAGGAAACTCACACCCTCTGATTCAGAACACGATTACATTAATAAACTAAAATCTTATCAAAATTATCTGTATAAAGAAGTAAGAGAGAAAATCGAGAGTCATAATAAATCAGTCATAGACAAACTTAACATAAATCGAGAAATACCCCCTACATTCTGTGAAAATGATATAGTCTTTGAACGCAACAACAGGAGAAATAAAATGACCCCTAGAGCAAAAAAATTAACAGTAGTCAGGAATAATAAAGTAACAGTACTAACAAAGAAATATAGGAAAGCCCATAAAAATAAATTAATTAAAAAACGAAATTTTCAGGCTAACACCAGTCATGAGCCAACTGTTGGACATACAGGATCTGTCGAGGAGCCAGGGCCTTCTCCCAATGAAGTTAGGCCCGAGTCGAATAATTGACTCACATATTAAATTTATTCACATAGTAAATTTAACTGCTTATGAGGAAAACATAGAGAATATTAAGACATCTGTAGAACTTATTAATAAAAATGGAAATGTAGGACCCATGAAAGACGTCACCAATCTAAAATTTCAAGAATTATGACATAAGCTACGATCCTTACTTCCCCGATACCGTAACAAGAGAGGACTTATAAATGGACTAGGGTCCGTAATAAAAGCAATAACGGGAAACATGGACAATAATGACGCCGAACAGATTAACAAAGACATACAAAACCTCAAAATTAACGAACATGACATGAACTATGAACTGACAAAACAAGTTTAAATCAATGGCAAAATGATCCAGAGATTTGCGAACATTACCACTCACATAAATACACAACAGAAAAACCTGGAAGATTATTTAAACGAATATCAGTTAACCATTTCCCAAAAGATTCGATCTGAAGAGGAAAAATTTCAGTATATACAGTATATATACCAGATTAACTATAACATTGAAATTCTGACAAACCATTTGCAGGAAATAATAGAATCAATAAATCTCGCAAAACTCAACATTATTTCCAAACATATTTTAAATCCGAATGAGCTTGACTTGATACACGAGCATATAAATGCACAGAACATAGCATTTTCCTCAGATGAACAACTTTATGAATTCTTAACTTTAGAAGCTTATTATAACCATACAAATATAATTTTCAATATAAAGCTACCTATCCTGATACAAGAATCCTTTAACCTATATCACCTTGTAAAACTTCCTGTGAATCAAACCTTAACCATTAACTTTACTCAATCTTATGCCATTATGAACGATTTTTACATTCAATATATGAACGAACCATGCTCAATTATCGAACAAACATATTATTGCCAAAGAGGAGATCTAAATAACTTAACATCAGACAGTTGTATTCCAAACATCATCAAACATGAAGAAGCCACCTGCGAAGTTGTCAAAAAACCAATCGGAAGCAGTATAACCCAACCAGAGGAAGGCTACCTACTCCTAATCAACTCCCCCAGTATAGAGATGACCTCAACATGTGGAATAAATAAAAGGTTCATCTCCGGGACTCTTTTCTTGCACTACGAAGAATGCGAAGTTAAACTAAATAACGTAACCTATAAAAATAATAAATGTTTTGGGATAGGATCCAAATAATTCCATCAATTTTTAACAAAATTAATAAACCTCTCAATTTCATAGATAAGCTAAACAACAGTATCCTAGAATCAACGGATATAGACAACACCGAAATCATTACGCTGATGGTCTAGCAAATCATCGGCCTACAACAACAATACCTAACAACTTACATTATCATCAGCATCCTCATAGCAAATTTAATACTTTGGTTGACCTGCACTTTAAAGAATTATCATTATCGCTGCAAGGGTACAGAGGAACAAGAAAGTCGGGCGAACCAGGAAGCTCCGGATCACCAACAAGACGTCACACTATCATGGCCGTCGCTTCACTCTTAGGTGGGAGGAGTTATGTGCACAACATCAACCAACATTCAGATGCACCATAGCACATCTTGCTTGGCATGCATTTTTATTCAGTCATAAATTTCATATCGAATAATTCTTGTAATCAAATATATTGCCTCATGTTGCAATACAATATCTTCTTAACAAATTGTACATCTACCTTTCGTTTCCGTTCTCACGACGGAAAACTGCAAGCTAACGAAAAAAAACAATATAAAAGCCTCTGAAAATGTAATCAGTTTGTTCAGTCTTGTATAATAAAGTTGATACGGCGAAGCTCTGCCAGTTTGAAAATTGTTTTTTTCATTTATTTTGGAACGGTCAACTTAAGTAACGCACTGATTCAATATTCCCAATTTAGTCCATCATTTGGCCGTCAGTTTGTAACCACCAAACGCCACAAGATGTCGTTTTTTTTTGACACCGGCATGTATTTTGTCACTTATACGATACGCGCGTTTTATTGATCATCTATTTCAGCACACCGAACTAGATGAATTCGCAATAAAACTGCTTCAGTCACATTTGTGCCACAATTTTGTAGATTTATTGTTCTACTAAATTCCGATCTCTGAAAGTGAATGGCGCTGAAAGCAGTTTTCTGTTCATATTCATGAACGCACCTCGAATGCTGCTGTCACTTGGAACAGATGTATTGTGTGATAGTGTCAAGTAGAGTGTAATTGAAATAGATGTTCAATAAAACGCAGAAATATATGAGAATGACACACATCACTAGCTGTCAATATTTTGAGCATGCCTATTATGTACAAATTCAGAACTTATTTCACAACTGGAGGTGAGATTGCTAATCGACGTCAAAATTTGGAACTAATTTGAGAATATACATACAATCAGTCGGCGGGTCATATTTTGTATGAAAAATTTTAAGTCGCTTCGACAATTTAACAGCACAAGTTAGAATTTGACAGAAGAAAAAAAAGTGCGGAAAAAATTGCAGTAAGTGTCAAACACAGAAAAAGACAAACAAATATTGAGTAACAACTGGTTAAGACATTGCTGAAATAGTTGACCGAAAAATATGCAATTATAGAGCTGTCACCAACTCGTAAGGAATGGATTAAAGTTCCTGACCCCACTTAAGGGTGAAGGAGTCTATGTTTATGCACCATTTATTCAGCAACTTTAAAAGTCCAGCCATCACATCGCAAGAGTATAGTGTCAAGTGGGTTTCTATTTATGCACGGTTGTAATTCATTTAATGACATAACATTTGATACATTCTCAAAATAAAAATACTTCGCTCTTTAAACTGCATTTACATTAAGTAACTGACGCTATATACAGGCACGTAACAAAAATTATCGACCGCACAAAAAAGTTCTGAATTCTCTTAAGAACATCAGATAAAATGCCGACGATTTTTTCTAAAAGGCTTTTCAATACGCATTGCCGAGGACTTATTTGAAGTTGAATTAAGAGCGCCAAGAACTTCATTGAAACAGACAATGCGTTCCAATCCAGAAACCTCTTCTACTGAAGCCTATTTTAGAGTGTCTATACTGATTCCTTGCATAGATTCATTAATAAAAAATCTTACAGACAGATTCATGGTCAACAAAGACGTTCTACCATCGTTTCAAGCCCTTCTCCCAGGTTTTGCTGCAGTTGAGCGAGTGAACGAAATCGAAAAGCTAGCATGTTACTTTGATAATGCAATTTAGCTATCAGGTGTGAAAGCTGTGTACCTACGTTCTTTGGTGCGAAAAAATTTCGTCGAGTGATTCTTCGACTGAAGTTTTGAAATTTCTTGGTACATGTATTTGTATGTGACAAGACACTTTATAGGCATAAACTTCGTGCTTACGGCTTTGGCCACGCTTCCAGTGACCACAGTGTTGAAAGAACCTTTTCAACTATGAAATTGATTAAAGCAGTGTCTCAAATTTAAGTATTTTCGTTTAAGTACATACGATTTCAAAACTAATAAAAATCAGTGAATTGCAATATAACGGGTCCGCCAAATTGAAAATGCTATAAAAAAAAACTCCTGAATATTTTCTCAAATTTCTTTTTTTATTTGAAAGTACAATCCTTCCGGTTAATAATGGAAAATAATTTCATTCAAATGGCTGCCTTGGCTGGCCATGCAGTAGCCTACACAAAGATGCCGATTTTGCCAAAAAAAAACAACTTTTCAGATGAAGCTAAATTGTCGCATTTGGGGCACAGAAAACCCGCACGCATACATTGAAAAGCCGATATACCTAAAACGAGTCACTGTTTGGTGCGGAATTTGGTCCTGAGGCATAATTGGGCCATTTTTCTTCGAAAATGAGCAAGGAGTGGCCGTTACAGTCAATGGCGATCGTTATCGGGCCATGTTCAACGAATTTTTGTTCACAAAATTTGAGAAAATATTCAGTAGTTTTTTCAAAAAAAAAAAAAAAGTTATTTGGCGGACCCTTTATATAAGGGGTAGTCACGATCCGATGCAACTGGCTGCGAATGTGCGAAGATGCAACTTGTTTTCGCACTACAAAAACAAAATATACTGACTAAAATTTCGCTGCACTTTTGCACTTTATCTATACCCTGACCCTATTGTAACCGAAAAATACAACCGAGTAAAGTGTAGCCTTGTAAAGTTGACAATTCGCTAAATTGTTAATTCCTGTGTGTAGCTATCGGAAAAAAATAAAGAGAATGCAAAATAACGTTAGCGCCACCGAAGGAAAAATCCAGTCATCTTCGTCCTTACTCTCTACACTATCTAAAATATTTTTTTCTTTTTCTCTTTTTTCGGCATAATAAACCACTAACATCAAATTTTTCAGTTTCAGAAAAAAAATTAAAAGTTTTTCAGAACATAATGTTTATTGTCAAGCTGGATCTGTCATTTATTTCAGGTTTGCAAGAGATGAAAAAAAGTGTGTTCAAGATCCGACAAAAAAAATAAAATTTCGCAATTTTACTACCGAATCGAGAGAATTCCTCGTAAGGTTTGGAAGCAAGCCCCCACGGAAATAAAATCCTGGCTACGGCACTGGCTATATAACTTTCATTTATAAAACAATTTCTAAAAACTCATAATGGAAAGTACAGTAATGGTCACCAGAACCAGGTGCAGCTCTTAAACATCCATAAAGAAACCTTCCACAAGTCCGTCGCACATTCTCCAACTCATTTGGATGACGACTGGCTATGGCAATACGGAAAAACACCAGCAAGAAAAATAAAACACGAGAACAATTATTCCGCCCAGAAACAACGCCATCAAATTTTTACACAAGGTTAATCGTAATATATATATTTACGACAAAAGTTCATCTCTGTCTAAAGTTTGTAGTTCCCCAGGGTTGTCTAATTGTCACTTATGCGCTGGCAAACTATACCCGAACTTTACTTTGCTCTAGCGATTATAAATGTTTTGTATACACTCCCCAAATTCAGCCCCAACACTTGCATATGAACACATTGTGTCGCAAAGGGCATTAACCAGAGAAATGTTTAAAAAAAAAACTTTCCCGTATATTGAAATGTTACGAGAAGTTTCCTCGTTTTAGGTTGTTCCGATTCCAACGGAAAAAGCAAACATACCTACTCGAAATGTCACTGTCATTGTTTAGTTTCATTTTTGTGTTTTTGCCACTTGGGGCGGAGGAGAGCCCCCAAACAGATTTATGCACTACCTCCCTCTCGGTGAAGGACTATTCGGTTTAATACAAATCTAATCCGCACAGGTATAGAGATATGCAGATGCATCCGGTTTTGGGTTTGAATTCGAAAAGCAATCTTGATTGCGCTGCGAAACCAATTTGGGTGCTCTAATAGGCATTTGAGTTGGTGTGCTCTTGTCACGCAAATGCCAATCTCAATTTGCTCTAAGATGTTTCCGTGTTTTTATCCGACACGTCGGAAGTGGGCTATTGGAAATGGCTGTCTACCATCAGGATACCGATGTCATATCTCTGTGATTTATATTCGAAAATAGAGAAAGGGTGTCTTTTTTATGGGATAAAATATACCTACCAGCAGCGCTTCTTTTTTGTGAGTTTGTTTTCGCAGATGTTGACGTAACAGGAAATGTTGCCCTCTTTTGTTCGAATGGAACGGGACGAAAGTAATTGATTTCGAAACGTGCTGTTAATTTCGGATGGAAAATATTACATTCCTTTAAAGTTGGTGTCATAGAAGTCTGAAAATTATTTATTTACGAGGAAAGGAAATCCCTATGCGAGGACTCTTTTACAACTTCACCGTGTTACTGTGTCGTTGGAGAACTTTGTCAGTTTATCATTGCCAAGTGAATTGGAACGTGTTCATTGGTTTGGACTTATCACACTGTTGTGATAATGGGATAAAGAGAAGAAATCGGACTGGATTGCGGTTAATATCCTCTGGTCACATTCTACAACCACACGATTTCCCTTGTGCATTGTTCGCTGTATAATAAAGAATTATGTAAGATAACGCGAATCAAGTTGCAATATGAACCAGCGACACGCGCAACGAAAACATTCACCTGTAGCGGGCCCAGACATATCGTCAGCAGATTACACTGACTGTGGGATAGTTATAAAAGAAAGGAATCCTAGTAGTCACCACAAACGGAACGAGCCCCTTTTATCAGCGCTGGATATGATATTAATGTAAGATAGATTTTAAGTTCATATAATTAATCTTAGTGAAATATAACAAATTAAAATTAAGAAATAATTAGTTGAAGCTTAAGAAAATTTAAATAAGAATCGTGAAATTTAATTAGAGTGAAAAATTAGGTAGATCATTTTTCTTAGAACTAAAGTGAAATTAAAATTTTAAATTTAGTGTAGTTGAATCTAAGTGAATTTTAGATAAATAGCGTAATAAATAAACAGAAAATTGCATAGATTAAATATAGGAAGTAACTGAACCCCTAATTAAATTTCCATCTTCTTTTACCGTGTCAATCTCTTACCATTTTCAATCCTCTTTCCACAATGACTGAACCAATTATTCGACCGTCTATACTGAATCCCGAAAATCCGAATCTTGTGCCCTCAGCTTCAAGACAACCGGTACAGAATGTAGCAGTTAATGCTACACCCGAATTAGAGGCTCTAATTGCAGGAATTGCAAGCCGAGTCTGTGTATCCGAATGTAGGAATGTAGTCAACGCAATAATCAACCCCAACGCACAATTTCAAAGTGCCTGTGATGAGACCATTAACGATCAGCATAGGAATAATTTAACAGACCTGGACAAAGTTCCAGACGTTGTCAAAGGTCTCAGGGAGTTCTCTGGAACTCCAGGTGAATTCAGCTCCTGGCGCAAAAGCGTCGAGAGAATACTGAATATCTACCAAAATACTAGGGGCACGCCAAAATATTTCGGTATACTTAACGTAATCCGGAATAAGATTATAGGTAATGCTGATGCCATACTAGAATCATATAATACTTCACTAAATTGGGAGTGTATTGCGAAGTGCTTAACGTTACACTATGCGGACACGCGTGATATTGGTACCCTCGAATACCAAATGACGACCCTCGTCCAAGGAAACGACAGCATAGAAACTTATTATCAAACAGTATATAATCATCTTTCCCTTATACAAAATAAGATTTCGAGCATGGAACTGCCACCCGATGCACTGCATCATTTATCTGAATCTTATAGGGTGAAGGCATTAGATACCTTCATAAGAGGTCTCAAGTTTATTCGATTGTTCGTTTTTTTTTTTTTTTATATATACGCTTGTATTAAGCAATAAATAAATAAATAAAGGGAGACCTGCCCAGGCTACTAGCCATGCGTGAGCCAGTGGATCTACCCACTGCGCTTAATCTATGTCAAAAGTTGGAAAACCAACAATTTAGATCGAACTATGCAAATCATAATATGGGAGGAATGCGAAAACCTCCACCATCAGCTCCACCCATTCCTACACGGAATAACCAACCATTTTTTCCACAATTGGCATATCTGCCACAACGATCAATGAACCTTCCACCACGGCCACCGCCACGTCCTCAACACTATTTTCAGCAGCAACCAATTCCAATGAATTACTCGTATCAACAGAATCAAAGACCAAATATCCAAACTAATAATCCATATAATACCCAACGAAATCTTCAAGATAATAACAATTTCCAACACAGACCTGCACCAAGAGGAGAACCTATGGACACAAGTACCATGAGGACAAACAACATTAACTATATGAATAGGCCAGCACCACTAGTTAAAAACTGGCCACCTGCTCCTAAACGACCAATAGTCCCCCAACAACAGTTTATACACCCAAATAAGATGCAACGAAATTTTAACATCAAATTCTGCAGTCGATCCTCAGATAGAAATGAACGATTATAGTGCAATGGTCGCTAACATGAATAACCAATCAAATAATAACCAAACATTTACAGAATATTTAGACCTACAAAACAATTATGGAACTGAAGCATGTACAGATTTTGTTGATGTACATTTTTTAGATTAACGAATTCGTCCTTACCCTATTTTGAGTGTAGGACGAATAAAAATACAACTCTTCGAGTACTGGTAGACACGGGCTCGAATAAAAATTATATTCAACCCAACCTTGTCCAAAATCCTATATCCAATCAAAAGAACTTTTACGCAAATTCAGTCTGCGGAAATATTGAAATTACTCAGCATACCATAATTAATATGTTCGACCGAAACACAAATATAAAATTCTTTCTACTACCATCCCTTACGCAATTCATCCATTTGACGCAATTCTTGGTAATGACAGCCTAAAAGAATTATCTGCCGTTATCTTTGCCAAAGAAAACTATATGCTTGTAAACAATAACGTCAAAATCAAATTAAGACAACAAGTTTCCGAAACAATTCACAATATAAATATCAGAACAGATCATATGACAGAAGAACTTGCAAAATATGCAAACAGCACAAATACAATAGACACCCAAATAATCCTGAAATACAACCAACCCCCATTCCCGAATATCCAGGCCAAATAATTCACATCGACATATATTTTACGGACAAAAAAGTAATCTTAACTGCAATAGACAAATTTTCCAAATATGCTCTTGCTAGGATCCTAAAATCAAGAGCAGCAGAAGACATTAAAGATACTCTCAGGGAAGTCATACTATCTTTTGGAGTTCCACAGATTGTCGTAATGGATAATGAGAAATCTTTTAATTCAAATTCCATAACCTTCATGTTAGAAAATATGTTTAGTATAACTGTATTCAAAGTACCGCCATATACTAGTGCTGCATATGGACAAGTGGAAAGGTTCCATTCAACACTTTCAGAACTAATTCGATGCCTGAAAACAGAAAACCCTCATTTCACATTTCCAGAACTCTTAGACAAATCGATTTACGAATATAATAGATCCATTCACTCCACCACTTGCAAGAAACCCATAGATATGTTCTTTGGTAGACAACTTTTAAATAATCCAATAGAACTAGAGAGAGTAATAACAAAAATAAGAATCCGCTTAAAAACTATACTGTAGGAGAAACGGTATACGTCAAGATTAACAAAAGAACAGGGAACAAACTTACACCTAGATATAAAGACGAAAAGGTAGCAGAAAATAGAAACTCCACGATCATAACACAATCAGGAAAAACAGTACATAAAAGTCTTATTAAGAACTAATCTTTATTTTTCTCTTTTTCCCTCTCCTGACAACTAGCTTACTATTAGTGCCTTTGTGCACGGCAAACCTACAAATTCTCGATTACTCCAGTTCAAAACTAATTAAGATCCATACAGAAAATGCAGCAATTCAAAGTGGTGCATTCAAAATTATTCATGTGATTAACATCAATGGATATGAAGACCTGATCACCAGCATCGAAGATTCAGTGGTCAAATACATTAAACCCAGTCATCCTTTTTATTCCATCCTTCTTTTTGAAACTCAAAGAATTAGAAATAATTTAAACAGATTAAAAATAAATAAAGTAAAACGGTCACTAGACTTTTTAGGAACCACGTGCAAATGGATCGCGGGCAGCCCCGACCACCACGATTACGAAATACTCACAGAAAAGATGAATAATGTTTTACAGAATAACAATAACCAAATGGTCATTAATAAAGTCACATTAGAAAAAATAGATGAAATAACAAATATGACAAACAGATTATTAAAAGTATTTAAGGAAAATTGTCTGAGAATCGCGCAGATCGGTGGCGCGAGATGCACCGGTACACATCGCACCACAAGAATACAACGGGCAGCCAGATGGTCACAAACCCAGACCCCACGAGCGACAACAACAAGAGCGAATTCTTTCGCCAACAGCCAGACAGCACAGAAACAACAGAACATCCAGCGGCGCAACGAAGGACGCACAAAGGAGACGAGCCGATAACTCACGATTGGGCAGCGGTACCTGGGACCGACGTCTGTGATGTGCGCTGGGCAGCGGTACCTACGACCGACCTTTGTGCGATATGCAGAACACCACCGGCACCTATATATACGGTGCCCAGTACATTTTTGTTTATTCGTAAAATAATCTTTGAGCAGTGCGGGCGGAAAATACAGTCCATCAGATTAAGTGTTTGTTATATTCTTTTTTTAAATAAAGAAATTTCTTCCAATATTAAACAAAAATGAAAATAACGAAAATGAAATTGTCATGAAAATCAAATATAAATTAGATGTAATCAAAGATGAAATAACAAATATAGCATATGCTATTCACTGGACTAAAGCTAATCTTGTTAATTCTTTTATATTATCTGATATAGAACTAAATATAACCGAAAACTTTCTAAAAATTGAAAATATACCGTATGTAAACATTGATGAAGCATTAGAATTTGCTCAAATTAAAATAGCCTCTAATGATAAGAATTTAATTTATATTTTAAGCTTTCCTAAAGTAACGGAAGAAATATGTAATCTGTCAATTATAAAAGCAGTAAAAATTAATAAAATAATAAATAAAATCGATTATGAATCAATATTAGAATGTAAGGAAGATATATATGGCATAACCAGTAAATGTAGATCTTATAATAGCCTAACAATTTGTAATAAGGATAACCTTGTAGATTTAAGAAATAGTTATTGTATTCCCAAACTTATACGTAGTAAAAAGGCAAACTGCACCATCATCAATAATGAACACATCCCAGAGGTAGACGAAATCTCACCAGGTATTTTGCTGTTAAACCAATTCAACGGTCCTATCGTAATTAACAACGAAACTATGATGCTCAACGGAACATTCATCATCAAGCACGTTAACAGTACCATCGAAGTCAAAGGGAAGGTTATAAGAACCATCGAAATCACTAAGTTCCAACCATTACCGGCAATACTCCAACCATCGCACAAACCAGACCAAATAGAAGAAGTCCTTTCACTTGAAATGATCAAAGGATTGTACGTCAACCGAACAACCAAAATCAGCCTATTGGAAGCTAAACACAACATTAACCTGTCAATTAACATAGTCCTGGCACTGGTCCTCTTGCTCATCATCGCATTCGCATACAGAAGAAGGAAAAATACCAAACACGATACTCAAGGACAAACTTACAACGAACACAGTTCAAACTGCAACAACAACCATAGGTCTCAAAGACATACCCCATCTAATAACATCTACGTCATCGAACGAGGACGTCCGAACTTAAGGGCGGAGGAGTTAACGCGAATCAAGTTGCAATATGAACCAGCGACACGCGCAACGAAAACATTCACCTGTAGCGGGCCCAGACATATCGTCAGCAGATTACACTGACTGTGGGATAGTTACCTGGAATCGCGACACTGCGGCGTGGGAACGATGCAGTCGTCAGCAAATTCATTAGGTTTACAGTAGGTTAGATTTTAAGTATTCAATCATTGTCTTTAAGTAACTAGCGTAGTAGTACGATGTAGAAATAAAGTTTTTTTTTTAAGTAAAACTAATTTCAATTAGTTTAATTTGTACGACGGGTGTGATGTAGCAGGGTGTAAGCATAAATGTAACGACAACATACCAGGAAATACACTTTACTCAGCAATTGGCCACTGCCCCATCCATATTGATGGTGGTGCCAAACCAACCGACTGGAAGCTATGAGGTTGTTGAACTAGCTCTACGCATCAGATATTTTATTTCAAACACTAGGTAGAAAATCCGTCCGAAAGTACCTATACTGCGTTCTAAAATCACAGTCGAGGTCCACTGAACGAGAAAATTAACTCGTAAGACTTGTTTTAAGGAAGAGGTTGGCAGATCTGTTGAGGTCGTCACTAAGCGCGAAAGAAGACGGAAGTTAGAGGTCGCTGTTTAAGACTAGAAGAAGATTTTTAAGAGCAGTTTTTACCTGACGTATTCAAGACGAAAAGCTTCTTATAGAAACACGATTTCCCCGCAGTGAAACAAGATCAAGGAAAACTTCCACTTTGAAATATTTTCTGAGAAAAAAGGGAAATTTTAGCTGTCAGTGTGGGAAATTACTTGTTAAAAGCCTTTCAGAACTTGATTTAACTGGTGGAACAATGAGCTGTCTGCAGACTTCCTAGAGATACCAGGAATCTTTCCAATGCCTCTCAAGAAGACAAATTTGAAAGGAAACTGAAACTAAACAGAGGTCGAAATTAGGTACACAGAGGTATTGAAAGTACTCATAGGGACTTTATAGGAAAATCGAGTTGGCAGGTCTTTTAAATGGAACAGGCCCAGACCCACTAGTTTTTTACCTTTTAAAAAAAACGGATTAGCTTCACACAATCCAAATCGCAAACGTTTCAGTTGCAGTTACTTTTTCAGGCTTATTTTCCGAAATGTCCACCGTTGAATGGCGATAAGTAAAGCGACGCAACAGGTACCTTCATTAAGTCGACATTAAAAACTGATGGCGCTCTACAATTTGCAATTTCGTTCTTTACTACCTACAAGCCGCCTATTACCAATGGTGTATTGGGTACTTAACACTTGTTTTGTGAACTTAGAGAAGACATTCATCCTTGACCTTCGAGGAAAGCTCTGGAGTATACTGCAGGAATATGGAATTGACGGTTTACTCTTAAGACCCATTTGATCTCTTTACACAAACTGTACTAGCTATATAATATAATACCTTTCATTACAGCGCAGCCTTGCCGAAGAACATTTCGAATTCCGTGATGTAAGGATCGCCGAAGACTTGGGCCTTCCCAGAATCTTTAACTGCTATAACTCTGCGACCTGATGAGAAAAGTACGCATCAGTAGTCGAAGATGACTAGGACATGTAGACCGAATAAATCACAAAAGATTCAAGGGCTCAATTCAAGTCGCAGATGGGTAGAATTTCTCTCAAAAGAAGATCACTTTGTGTCAGGTATCGGAAATGAAAGGTCTGCCACTTGGATACTAAAATGCAAATACCCCCACTGTTTTAATTTGAAGTTAAAAATGAAATGAAAAACCCACATCCAAGTCAAAGGATTACCGACGGTAAATAGTAAAAACTACACATCGACTTCACAAAAGTATTACAACAATAATCCCTTAATACGACCTGAAACTACGTAAATACCTTTATGAATGTGCTATCGTTTTAATACAGTCAACAAAGCTTTTACGGACTTTAAACCATCAAAAAGAAAGTGCCGCCTGGTAATATTTTAATTAAGCCGCACGTTATATTCATCCAGCCAACCTCAGTGCTTTTTCCAATTGTGTACATGTATCCCATTCATAAGCACTAATTACACCCAGCTACAGACCGAACAATAAACATTGAGTCAATAGCCATGCATTTGCATTTACACGGAAATCCACTTCCGTCACATACACGCTTTGACGTTTACCCATTGAAAGCTGTAATCTCTCAAACCTAGCATTAAAAAACTCCATGAAATTCCGGAGAAAACCTGCACAGCTGTTGAATATACAAAACAGTTTAAAAATATATCCTAACTACAATTTTACTCACATCATATTATCAACAGAAAATTAACAGTTCCTCTTAAGATTAACAGAAAATCAATAAAAATAAAAAACTACTTAACTTGATATTTAGCGTTCTTAGCCCTTCTCCTTGTAGACATTCTCGAGATCTCATGTGATTGTGGATATTATTGGTAGTCAAATGTCGGTCTTGGGGGTGGCGGTTGAACGCTTCTGTTGCTGCTGCTCATGTACCGGTATGGTCGGTGAAGTTTGACGATTATTGATTTCCAAGTCAATGTCTTCGGCGTCTTCTGGATAGCGTTCCGAACAGAAGATGGCCCCGTCTTTTAGTAGTTTTAGCAGGTTAATTCGGTCCTCAGCGGTTCTTTTTGCACACAGTGGTCTGTTTAAAGTTTGGATTTGAAAAGATGTAGATAGAAATTTAATAAAATGTATGCAAAGTAATAAAGTAGGGTAAGTGCGGTAGGTAATTTTTTATTAGCGAGCAAACTAAACGAAAAAAAAGTGCGAGAGGGTAAGAGATGAGTTGGTGTGACCATCAAGGGTGCAATAACATGCTAAACGGGTTGGAAAAAAAACACAAAGGATTTGTTATGGTTCAATGAAAATTTCACTCGAACGTGAAAATCGATTCGAAGGTGAAACTGAAAGTCAGAGAAATGTTACCTTAGAACTTTCCGAAAAGGTCAAGGCTCAGATAGGTTGGATCGTGTTTTTTTTTTTTTGTCTATCCGGTATAGTCTGTTCCTCTATGGCGCTATGCGTTTTGTAGGCTGTTAGGAAATTGTTCCTAAAATTCGCTTTTCTTTGTGCAGGTTGGTTGGTTCGATTTCCTTCGTTTGCCCTTTAGAAACGACCTTTAGTCGGGGAAGCAATTATGTTCGCACTCTACTCTGTTACTTGAGCGCAGCAGAATGTTCAAGGATACCTACATTCGGTTCGTTTAGTTTATTGCATACCTACAGGTGGTAGTGTGTTTACATGTGATTTCATTAGAGCTACCAACAACACAAGATTGCCCAACAGTTTACAGATGAGATAAACAAAAAGTAAACAATCGAAAATTCCTAGTACCTACGCACATGTACATAATAATCACCCCAAGGAGCCCTGTGTTAGGCATTTTCGGAGTGGGCATTGGTTTTCTGGGAATGCGAATATGCCTACTACGCTTTTGATTATCAATTCCACGAAACTGAATCGAAATTGAACCGTACTCAATGGAAAGTCATTGCCAGAACAAGCTGAACTTCCTTGCGTATGAATAAGTAAATCAACAACAACATCAAGGACTAATTTCCACGTGTATAAATTAATTTTCGGTACATGAAAGAAAATCGATTTCTATGCGGAAATTCGATTATGGCTGGCTTTTCTTGTTTTGGCTTTATTTTCAAAGTGTATAACGATAAGACAGTGCAGTGGACAAATTGAAGCCGGAGCCTGAGGTGTAAGTGGATATAGAAGTTTACTTAAAGTGTCCGACTACGTCAAAGCGACATAAATTTGTGGAGGACTATTTTTGTTCAGGTTGTTCCCTAAAATGTGCGGTAGAACAAAAGCTTGTAATTTATACAGGGGGGTCCGGCATGGGATGCAGATGTTCTGGTAGTTGATTCATTGGTTCATATGTTATGAAAAAAACATCGTATAAAAGGAGGGAGATCCATCTTCAACACCTACTGAACTACAGTGTTTGAAAAGGTTCCGACAGAGAATAATGTATACCTACTTAAATTTATTCAAGGGCTTTTGTGCTGCTACCACAATTAGGACTCGTTCATCTAGTTCTACATCTGGCAAAGCTAGATCAAAATGAGTCTATCGAACGAGCACGCCGTTTGTTTGCTAAAGGTTCAGTACTTATAGCTCTGAAGGGAATTTTCTAAGCACCCTGTGTTAAAGACAGACCTCCCCCCTCCCATACGATTTTTTCATTGCATAAAGCAATGAATTAGCTTCCAAAATATCTGCATCGCAAACGGGCCCGCATCGGATTCCGAATTAGTGCCCGTCTATACAGAGCTAGAGTGGAAAGTGAAAAGCTCTACTTTTAGTAGTATGCCGGCTATGTCTCGAGGAAGACGAGCAGCTGAGCACATTATCTGCCGTTTAGATTCAGCGAAACTTCTGTACTTCTCTTGCGACCAAGACTGTCAACGGCCCTTGCCCTGTTGCATTTGATTTCAAATTTCAAATTGTTCCCCCACAACACTCTATAACAGTTGTGTGCCTTTATAAAAAAAAAACACCTTTCGACTACACATCGATCCAGAGTACATCAAAATGGACTCCATTGAATATCATTCAAATGAAATCGCCAATCCCGCCAGGCAGAAATGGCCCAAACAATGGAAAACGAATTTCATCCATCGAAAGCAATTAAAAGTCCATCTCAACTAAACAGCTTATGTTTCGTTTTGTTATTATGTTCGCATCGATTTCCCATTATCCATTTTCGGAATAAATTATGCACAAGCACAGCTCGCACGTATATATCGGCATATCCTTGTATAAGGAGAAAGTTTGTCCATGTTTTTAGAACACATATTCTCAGATCGTAATCCGATAAATATGCAGTAGGTATATCGAGTTAAGACTGCCCGAGAGGAATTGAAAAACTTGGTTAACAAATTCAATCTCTCCCCCACTCGGTTGTGACTCGTGAGTTGTGAATTTCAAAAGGATTTCCTCATTTCATAATTCAATTTTCTCCGCCCATCAAAATGCAAGTACGCATTTCATTTTCATTTGACCGAATTGAATGTATGTCGCATCAATTGGGGACTTTAGCGTGCTTTTCCGGTCACCAGGTAATTGGTCCGCTTTGTGTTGATTTTTTCGAAATATATCCTGGCATACGGTATATTTTAGCGAGAATGGTAAAATATTCAAATGGCCGGCCGTAAATCTGGAGGCACTCAACTGCATTAGTTTTGCGAACGAAGCCGGATGAAAGGATTTCCATTTTGGGCTTATGCTCCTTTTTGATGAATTCCCCAGTGTTGAGTGCAGCCAATTAAAAGGCGCTTTTCTGTACGAGAGTGAGTGTGTACCCTTCTGAATGGGAACAAACGGAACTACGCATTGAGTGGATTGTGGCATGAATGAATGAGGCGCTGCATTCAGTAGGGGGAATGAATAAACCGAAGTGATCCTCACTTCCATTTGCATTTCTGATGTGAATGAAGACCACAGTCCTTGAACTGCATGCCAGCCAAATGCACGAATGTCTTAGTCCTCCATTGCAATGTATGTTAAACACCGATGTAGAAGTCGAGGCTTTAGACACGCGCGTAATGCTTTTTCCATTCCTGAGGCCGGGTATTGAAAAACGTTTATGAACTCTGCTTTAAAACCGAAATCAGCGGTACAAATTGCGAAAAAAGTGTGAAAATAATTTCCACGATTCCACACCACACCATAACTAATAGAAGAGCACACTGCAACAAATTTCAATTTCAATTTCGAACCGAAAAATTATCAACAAACAAAATTCCGCACTGAATCGTCCAAAATAAAAATAAAAGAAAATTATGTTTTCACAGAGAACAAAAATAAACACAGAGAGAAATAACATCGAGACAAAGATAGGTGGGGGAATACCACCATCCGGCCTCCCCCTAACCTGCCTGAATCCTTCAGCTGGTCCATGAAATCTTTGCCAGTTATATCGACCAGCGAATTTGGGTCCATGTTCGACAATGAGTCCAAGTCAGGGTCACTCATCACTGACACGTTGCATAGGTTGGTCTGCAGTTGCCCAACGAGCTTTTTAATGCGATTTGTCTCGGCGACGGCATCTGTTGTGTCGGCGTACTCTCGATGGCTAGAGATGGTTACGTAATGTGTCGGCTGCAAAATAAAAAGAAATCGTCGTCTCATTAAACTGTTTTGTACGAGTATATTTATATAAGAGGGAAAAGGGTTAAAATTCAACTTTAACACTCGAAAACTGCCAGCAAAGCAAAAAAGCACGTAGACCGCTCTATTGTGGTATGGCTTTTCATCCAGGCCACTCTTTTGTGCTTGCAATTAATTAAATAGTTTTGTTTAATTTGGGCTTTGAGTGGGATTGGGGTTGCGGTCTTGTCAAAAGTCAGTCTGATTTATAAAATGATTTTCTCAGAATGTGCACGGAAAGAATTGAAAATCACCAATTGCAAAATTTTGGGTTGCAGTTTACGAATTATATATTTCTCGCAAATCACAACGAAATTTTCATGGATTGATACAAAAATTGGTAATTTGACATTGAAAACGGCGGAGAATACCAACTTCTGTTTGTTGAAATTTACGATTAGAAGTATCAATTCGAGCTTCTTTTATTTGTAGTGATTTGCGAGATTGTTTGGCGCAATTTACCACTCTAATAGGTCAATTTCTCAAACACCACTTCACAATCTCAAATTGCGAAAAAAATTTGGTGATTTACCAAAACTGAATGATGAATCAATAAAATCTTGTAATAATTTAACACATGAAACTCAAAACGTATATTGACGTAGAGAAGTCGTAAATTGCAAAATATTTTTTGTAATTTCCATGGAATCAACTACCTGATGTGGGGAATGTTTTATGCACAGTTCATAGTCCATGTACCTATCGACATCCTTTTAAATCCTTTCTTTTTATGAATGAATGTATGTATGTGGTATAGACAGCTGCTATCATGAAGCCAAATCTTCATTGTGCACGTTGCGCGTCGTTGCAGAGACAGGCAGTCGGTATTCAATCTTTCCTTGAAGCAGTCGAGTTAAAGTTGTAACTAATTCGTATTGATAGGATGTGTACTTATAATTATAAAGCATCCTGGAATATATTTTGTAAGTACATATTGAATAATTCCAAAAACGCTGAAGTATGCATATAAATCTGTAGGTATTTTTTCATGTACATCTCGCAATTAGGAAAGAAGTATAAATTGGAATGGATCCTAAAATATGTAATCGAGAAGAATTGTAAAGGTTCGTATCAATGTGAAGTTCATCTAAATATTTTGCATTTTAAATTTCAGCGTAGACCAAAAAACCACCCCAGACAAATCCCGTTGTCTCCGGACGATATGGCGCCGCATGATTTTCTTCAATATCAGGAGGAATACGACTATAAATATTATGTATTCGAAAATAACGTAAATAGTAAAACTATGAATTCTGATTTGTAAATTACAAGATATTAGTTGTAAATTGAGAATAAAGTTTTCTTATTTCACGATAAAGCATTTTCAATTTAATACGGTGATGCCTCAAATTACCACTCGAGAATCGTAAATTGCAAAATATGAATTGCAAAATGATAAAAATAAGTTGCAATTTAGGATTCAAAATTTGTAAATTGCAACTTCTGAAGTAGTAAATCTACTCCTGTTAGTTCGCAAATCAACACTATTGAGTTGCAATTCAAGATTAAATGGTTGTAATTTGCTAAGGGAGGAAATCGTAATTTACAACAGAAAAGTGGTAATTTACGAATTATTTTTGCAATTTACAATCCATGTAATATCAAATTGATAACTATTTGTGTCAAATTGCGATCGGTTATGGCAATATGTTTTTCTCGTTTGATCGCATTATTGATACTGAGAAGTGTTGATTCACGACTTTTGAGGGTCAATATCTTCACTTCGTACAATTTCTAGAATTGCGAATAAAAAGTCGTGAATTACTAAATCCTTAGCTAAGCTCTAAAACTAGACAAACTTTTCGTGATTCTGCGCTTATTTTTCTTGATTTGATCTTAAAATTCTTTCCGTGTGCTGCAGTATAAGGAGGGACACACTCGATCGGCGAATATGACAGAACTTGACGACAGACAGCCCTAACTGGAGTTCTTGGCTCCGCTGAAAATTACACAGAAATCAAGCGAAGAGTTACATTTCCCAGACGCTGCTCCTTTGGCAAGTAATAAGTGAGGTCCTGTTCAGAAACACTAAGAGGACTATATATAAGACCCTCAGCAAGGAGATTTAACAGGGAACTCTACGACGTGATCAGAAAAGTACACTTGCATCAGTCATCTGTATGTAGGTGGCATGCAAAGCGAATACGAACACTTTGGCTCCAAGGGTCATCGTTACTATGCCGGAAGGATAACACAGTAAAGAAAGACATCGTCTTAGATATGGCACTTGAAATTGAAAGGGGGCCTCAACCAACTTCAACCGCAAAGTTGAAGGCGGTTAGCCAAAGCTCTCCCTAACTGGATGGGCGATTTGGCTAAGGCCCAGGTCCATCCCGGACTGTAGCGCTACCTTATCTCTCCTCCGACGCCATTACTCCTTAATTGTCCTGCGCCATAAATTTCTGGTCTACCTTCTCTTTTTGAATCATGAGTTGACGGGTTCTATTGCTTTGAATGTTCAGCATGTCGCACATGTTTTAAATAACTTTGTTTTATGGGAGCTGCCACGCCTCGTTTTTCTATCCAGCCCATATTTTGCAAAGTGCTTTGTTAAAGCAATGCACATCAATGTTCCAAGCTTTACAACTTTTGCGCCCATGAGAGTCGAGAAATTTTGCTTTTCTAGTACGGGAGGCGCCAAGCCCCCTTTGTAAACTTTATGTCACATAAGCACACGCGTGTATTCGAGTCAATCGACCGACAAAACTTACGCACTCCGAATTTTAACGAGAAATAGAGAGAAATTGAGGGACGCATTGGCTTAGTTGGTAGTGCGTTGGACTACTAAGCGAAGGGCCTCATTTTCAATCGCCGGAAAGACAAAAAATACATCTTAAGGTTTTTTTCTATTCCACCACCTTTTTAAAACCTGTCAAACGTCCGACAAACATCCGAGAGTATGGCTGTCACGAAAGAGCTTCTCAATTCGCCCCATGCGGACTCGGCATAAATTGTAGATCCATTCGTCAAAAAAATGAAAAACTCACACAAAACGAATGGTTTTAAGATGCTAGGATCAATACGGACCTGTTGCGCCAACTATTTATTTATTTATTCGATGAGATTAACATAGCCTTCCTTTGTTTCAAACGATTTCACTTTCTTTCTAACTACCCCCTCAACATCGCACTTGATTCCCGAGCAGTTTCGCAAACACTTCCTTGCACCACATCGCATTACTCTTCATCAAATACGTCCTTCGAGCAGCACAGCCAACACATATATCGCAAAATCTAAATCGCAATCCACAATAAGCCTTTTTTGTTCAACTATACCATCATTTCCATAATCAACAGCCCATCAGTGTAATGAAAAATGATTCACAACTCTCACAAAGTACATACAATCCCAAAAAAGTCTTGTCAAAGGCAAACATTAACTCGAGCTGACATCTCCCTCCATCGTATCAAAAGGGGGGCGGAAATTCCGGTTTACGGTTATCTCACCACCTCCGACCAAGTACTGCATACGCCGATGATCACCTTTCATCATCCCACTTACATCGATTTCCCAAGAAAGGACAATCCTTGAAACAGCATTTTGTTCCATCCGCACTTCAAAGGCGAACATAAAACTCAAGCTATGATGGGAATCTGTACTGTATTTTCCCTTTGAAATGAGAATTCGTTTTACGCAACAACACAAAAAATAAAAACCACCCACTCAGAGCCTGATCAAATGGTATGCTCCAAAAAAGAAAATTTTCTATCATTGTGAGGAATTTGTTTCCTTCTTTCATCTCGGGATATATTTCACATTTTATTCAGTTTACATTAATAAAGGCAGCACAGTAAGAGGATTCCGTGGAGTGCGGTCATAACGCGATGTTTCAATGCAGAATTTCTTTTCATTGAAATCTCTTTTACCACTTCCGTCCGTCATGGTGGAGAGTTCTGCTCAAAATTACTTCTTCCTTGAAAGTTTCAAAAACGAAAAATATAGAAAGAGTTCTAAAATCATTCGCGTGGCAGACCGACCTAGCCAATCGAGTGATATACGTCTTCCGCAGGATTTTAGCGGTTTTCGGAGAAATCTGAGACTCTCGTTGGCGTATCGAATGCTGGTATGTAGGATGCAGAAAATTATACAGAGTCACCTATGTACACATGTGGGAGGTGGTAGGCTACATGAGAATTTAAATACCACAACCCCCAAACAGCCTGTGGTTTTAACTTGAATCGAGTAATGTAACTGAAATGTGGGATTCCAATTATGGAAATGACTTTCAAGCTTTCTACCTAACTGGGTGGTTTCTACCTACATAAGTAGCTTACTCAGACAGAGATGGCTGTGTAATAAGAACCATATGGAAAAATAGAGCCAAAGGCTATCACAACTTGCAAATTATGTGATTTTACAACAATTATGCATAAACACATGCACAAATGATGCGAGCATAACGATGACTGCATATGGGCAGGGGCAACTGTCTTGTTTGAAAATCGTTGGCAATGCTTTGATGGTGTTATGATGATTGATGTTCCCTGGGGGACCAACAACACAATCAGATTTCAGTCAGACAATTCGTCGGTCGATTTCTATAAAATGAAAATTAAATGTTGCTCCATTAACCCCTAAGTTACATCTGGGAAATGTTGATAAATTATGTGAGTATTTTAACTGTGAATTGTTATCAAAGACACACAGATAGGCAATGTTACTCTACGAAGATATAAAGATGAACTCTGTTTAATTTTTATAACGAAAGTTCGAAATTTAAAGCCGTTTACTAAGTTTTTTAATTAAATGCTTTATAAACTCATATGAACTTTCACAGTATCCCACAAGCAGAGCACTTAGAGCTTACTACTGACTCATATAGGAGTACGATTCATGGCAACCGATCTCACCAAAAGTAATTTGAGGGACATTGGAATCAGACCGCTATGTCGGTCAATTTTCAACTCATACAGGTATCATCCGTCTGCTTTTAATGATACCAGAAATAACCATGTCCTGTAGATAATGCTACAACCTGTTTCAATGTTTCTCTACTCCTGCTTAGTATCATTTTTTGAGTGGAGCAGGTCGAAAACCTCAGCCGGTTCCACTTTCGACCGCACATTCGCATAAAAATTTAACTTTATGTAAAAAAGAAGTCCAGATATGGTCTTAATGGAAAGCGGAGAAAGCGTTTGACAACGGGTGGCATCAGGCTTTGCTCTACACTCTTATCAGCTTTAACTTCCCGTTCTACCTACCGTTCTAGTCGCCCTTATTTGGGCATACTTATTCGCTTTCGAGGCACAAGCATGCCCAGAAAATCATTACTTTCATTTTGTCAGCAGCAATCTTCAGACTCCAGGTTTTGCCGTATGTTCGCAGTCTGTTTATTTAAATATGAAGAGCAAACGGCTTGTCAGCAAGTAGCACCAAGTCCTTAGCGTATAGGGGAACTCGCATAAGTATTTCTGCTGCAAGCGCTCCTCCAGGCACAATATCGCAAATTTCATCGAAATAGAGTGCAAAAAGTATTGGACTAAGGACACAGCCCTGCGTAACAACAGCTGTCAAACCACTCTGACGTCATTGATCCATCAAAAACCTCTGCACTAGATGAGATAAACACTGAATATACACTGACAGAAATGTATTGGACATGAGCTGATGGTATATCAGGGCTTGTCTATTAACGTTCACGGTATCAACGCAGCTTTCAATTCCACAAAGAACACAAAGAGCTTTGTCTTCCTATTTAATGTGTTTTGTTCCAACATTGCCAATTTGCCTTGAATACCGATTTGATAAAATACATTGGGCCTTACTAATAATCATTTTTAACCTCCACATTAAACATTAAATATTTTGTAGGTCACAATATGTAATTTTGTATTGAAAATTTCACCATTGTGAGCTCGAAAAATTTAGCAGGTCACAATATGCCATTTTGATTTAAAAATTTCACCATTGTGAGTTCGAAAAATTTAGCCTGGACACTAAAAATGATTATTAGTAGGTATTGCAGAATGAATTTTACAAATAAGAGTAAATGCTTAGCCCCAAAAAGAAAAACCTGTTTCTTGTAAAGCAACAAACTACAAATTCATTGTATTCAGACAGAGTGGAAACAGACTGCAACTCCGTGTACCAACTGTACTCTTCTTCCAATGTGACTTCGATATCGGTAGTACCATCTGTTTCAGTATAATTAACACGTAAAAGATTGGCCCAAGAATACTTCCCTGAGGCACGCTTTTTATTATTTCTTTAAATTCTGAATGTTTGTCTTCGCGTTTGACACGAGTGAGTTTGTTTTCGAGAAAAAATTTTAAGGCTGTCTTAATGTACACTAAACGCCCTCGCGTCAAATCTTATTAAATGCTTCCGAAACGTCTTAAAAAAAAATGGCAAAGTATGTATCATTTTCTTCGAGAGTTTATTAGTATAAGTGATGCCACCGATCGTTCTTATAATCCTGCGCTGATGGTCACGTCCAACGTATAAGGCGTTCATCTTTAATATTTGACAGTGAAACGTCTCAAAAACTTTGCAAATAATTTCAGGAAGCAAGATTAGTCCATGGGACTTTTTCTTCAGAGGTTTGTTTGTTTTAAGAACGACTTATGCGAATTAATATTTTTAGGCCTTAAGTTTCTTAATTACTTACCTAATCTAATTGTGCGTAGCATTTTGTACTACATCAACCTGTTTTATTGTACAACTATATCAGCAAAGTATACTGAAAATACTGAACAGCAAAGTAAAGAAGACGAATTCCCATTAGAACAGTTCACAGCAGCGTTGTTATGTGATCGTATTTATCGTAAATGTTACGATTTTCGAAAGTTAATACGACGCTCCGATTTTTGCCTTTTTCGCTCTAATTTCTACGATTTCGTAAATATTTTTACGATTTTTTCCGATATTATACAAACATTAAACACGATGGCTAAACCGAAATACGACGCCATAAATAAAATACAATTTCAGAAAAAGAGCCCACAAAGATTTAGAAATGCATTTAGTACCTAAATAAAGGGTGATTTTTTAGCTGGTTTGGTTTTGGCAACACTGGTTTTGACAGCTGACGTGTGTTTAGTACCTTGTGTCACTGTCAAACAGCTTCAGTTTGGTTTGCAATTTAACCATGGATCGTCTTACAAATGAACAACGCTTGCAAATTATTGAATTTTACTATCAAAATTCGTGCTCGGTTCGAAATGTTCATCGCGCGCTGCTTCCATTTTATGATCGGCATTCTCGACCTTCTGAGCAGTCTATTCGGAAGATTGTGACCAAATTTCGCACCAAATTTACTTTGTTGGACATTAAACCACCAACACGTTTATGTACTGTGCGTAGTGAAGAAAATATTGCGGCCGTATCAGCTAGTGTGACAGAAGACCGCGAAATGTCGATTCGGCGCCGTTCCCAGCAGTTAGGCTTTTGTTACAGCACTACGTGGAAAATTTTGCGGAAGGATTTGGGCGTAAAGCCTTTTAAGATACAGCTGGTGTAAGAACTAAAGCCAGCCGACCTACCACAACGCCGAATTTTTGGTGAATGGGCTCTTGGAAAGCTGGCCGAGGATCCGCTTTTTTATCGAAAAATTGTGTTCAGCGATGAGGCTCATTTTTTTTTGAATGGGTACGTAAATAAGCAAAATTGCCGCATTTGGAGTGCAGATCAGCCAGAAGCATTGCAACAGCTACCAATGCATCCCGAAAAAGCCACTGTTTGGTGCGGTTTATGGGCCGGCGGCATTATTGGGCCATATTTCTTCAAAGATGATGCGAATCGCAGCGTTACTGTCAATGGTGAACGCTACCGAGCGATGATAACAAACTTTTTTTTGCCCGAAATGGAAGTTCTTGACTTGCATGATATGTGGTTTCAACAAGACGGTGCCACATGCCACACAGCACGCGAAACAATGGCGCAATTGCGAGGCGAGTTTGGTGAACAGTTAATTTCACGTTTCGGGCCGGTCAATTGGCCGCCTAGATCGTGCGATTTGACACCATTAGATTATTTTTTGTGGGGCTATGCCAAGGCTAATGTGTATAGGGACAAGCCCGCTTCGATTGACGTACTGGAAGCCAACATCCATGCTTTCATTCGTGAGATACCGGCCGATATGTGTGAAAGAGTATGCCAAAATTGGACTCAACGGATGGGCTACCTGAGACGCAGCCGCGGTCAACATTTGCATGAAATTATCTTTAAACATTAAATTGCAAGGTTCAAACTATCGATTCAAATAAATATTTCATTCATTTTTTCGAATTTTTTGTGTTTTTTTTTTAAAAAAAGTTCTAAACCTCTTAAAAAATCACCCTTTATAACGATTACCGAGCATACCCGTTTTTTTGTTTGCGTGATGGGTTGCCGCCTACTTGCGATGCTACTTCTATGTTAAGTCAAATTGGCAATGGCTATATTTCCTTTTGAATATTTGCGTTGTTTCTTGCTTGTGTCACGGTTGCCAATTTGCTAATTTTTTTTTTGCTTTTTGAGTTTTGGTAATTTGGTAATTTTTATCCGGTAAAGTAGATATTACTATTACATTAGTAAGTTAAGTCTTATTTATTTTATTTTATAAAGTAGCAGTTGTTTAACTACTTAAAGCCTGACGAAGTTCCTATAAACCTATTGTACCCAATTAAATACTTTAAAAGACTTATGTTTTTTTTTTTGTGTTTTAAAAATGTGTGCTATAATAAATAAAAATAATGTGCTAGGAACTCTACACTTTTCTTTTAGTTTCTCTGAAGACTAAGCAAATGGACGTTTTTACACTGTCATGCCGTTTTTTTTATATTATGTTCGCAAATCAGACAAAAAAGTCTTAGGATAGTGATAAGGCATTTTCACATTGGCTCAAGACTATATAATACCCTTACCCTTTTATTTTAAACATTGCAGATTGAGTGATAAATCAAAATGGTTAATGTTATGTGTAAAATTTTAAAAGCAATTGCTTTTCTTAAGGAATATGAGTCCTTAACCGCTTACCATGGGGATGTGCAGTTTTATATGCGGTAGAATTACGATTGGGTAAAAAGATCAATTTTTTCAGAAAAAAAATCTCCTTTTTGTTTGAACGAGATTGCTTTTCATAAAAAATAAATCTTTTTTTTTCTTGTCTGTTGTCTGAGACACTTTTGAGAAATCTCGATTTTTTCTCAGATTTACACATTCACTCATACCAATGTGTATGGCACACAGACGGCGGTTTATCGTTGGAAGGATTGTTATTTTTTAACTGAACTATTCATTTTACGCGTATGGAAACGAGTATTTATATTAAATTATTTCGAAATGCGTTACTATAAACGTTTTACTAAAAACGCGGAAATTGATTTCCAGTAGGTATACATACAAGAATCAATAAAATTTGGATTTTATGTTCGATTTGGCAGCAAAAATCTGAAATCTCAGATCAAAATCAAAAACGACATATTTAAATAGTTAAAATACTAATAAAACAACAAGCATCTTAAAGATCAAATTGTCCGACTTCTCGAGCATTACAAAAAAAACATTCATATTAAGTGCAAAATGACCTCTATGCTCTTAAACGCATGTTTTGTAGGTACTCGTAAAATTAGAAAATACGACAAATACGATTTTAAACCGAGAAAATATACGATTCTCAAGCAATATCCATAACAACACTGGTTCACAGTCACATTTCTGGTATAAGAATGGTATAAGACTGGTTTAATCTGTTGCGTGTCTCGACTTTAAGTTTTATTCAATGTTCTCCTAGTTCCCTCTGAAAGTGAGTGGCGCTGAAAGCTGTTTACCAGCAAAGACAGGAGAACATTACGAGAAAGGTTTGAATTGAACTTCTTCAAGTCTATTCTGCTTGGGATAAATATTTAATCGAAAAGATTTATCTTGATTCGAACGTAAACATTAGATTTGCCTGTAACGTCACACCAACGAAATGTCAACTTATGTTCGGGTTGGGTTCGATATCCCGCTTTTTATAATACCGATTCTTAAAATCCCGTTATTAAAATCCCGCTTTTTATAATCTCGCTTTTTATAATCCCGCTTTTTTAAAATCCCGCTTTTTAAAATTCCGCCTCTTATAATCCCGTTTTTTATAATCCCGTTTGTTATTATCCCGCTTTTAGAATCAAAAGTAGTTGTTTTATTTTAAAAAATCGCGCGATTTTGATGAGAAAATTTAAATAAATCAAGCAATGAGTGTTTTTTTGAAATGCAGTTTATTTTAACATTTATCATTTTTAGAGGAAGTAACAAAATAAGAAATAAGTAATATCAAAACAAATTTTTAAGTAATAAATATGACAATCTTCAATAATTTAAAAAAAAAGAAAGTAATGTTATATGATATTCTGCAAAAGGGGTAATAAGTAAATTGAAATAAATTAGGCAATAAATCGCCGCGATTTTTTAAAATAAAGCAACTAATTTTGATTGTAAAAGCAGGATGATAAGAAAATTAAAATAAATTAAGCAATGTGTGTTTTTTCGAAATGCAGCTTATTTTAACATTTATCATTTTTAGAAGGAAGAAGGAAGCTTACAGTAAAAACTTAAAACATTCGGATGCATTTTCTTTTTGGTCTAGTATTTTTAATATTTTTAAATATATAATATGTAATAATATAATAACAAAGCGCATATAACCAACATCTATTTTCTTGATAACAATGTTTTGTAAAAACACAGGATTGGCGGGATTTGGCGGGATTTGGCGGGATTTTAAAAAGCGGGATTATAATAGATCGGGATTTTTAACAAGCGGGAATTTAGAAGACGGGATTTTAAAAAAGCAGTATTTTAGCAGACGGGATTTTAAAACTTTTTTTTCGGGATTTTTGAAAAGCGGGATTTCAAAAAGCGGGATTCCGATACGCTCCCCTTATGTTCTTATCAGTAAAAAAAAAAGTTGACTACATTTATATATTCATAAATGTTAACGGAAAAAACGTTTCACGTGACCAATCTAGGCTTATGAAAATTGAAAAAAATCAGACTCATACACGTGTGATTCTCGGAAGTGTCAAGTTGAGTGTAGTTGCTATAATTGCGTGCAGAAGATTCTATTTTACTTAGCTTTGTTGAGATATATGTTCAATAAAACACGCCTAATATTGTACGTTGCGCTTGAAGATTGAACGCTTTAAAAGTTTCCTTTAGATAGATGGCAACAACGTTCGCTTTTTCTTTGTCGCTTTTTGAGTTGAATTTATGGGAGGTGGCACTGGACTGGTGTTTGTCAGCCTTTTTTTGCAGCAAAAACTTCAACTACAATCGCCATGGTGACCGCTTCAAAAGTCGCCTCAAAATGATCTGAGCAAGTGCAGTACCTTCCATCAGAAAGGGTAACTTAATGAATGCCACGCCAATGGAAAAATTGAAAAAAAAAGTATTCTTCTACAAACAAAAAAGTATTACAAAACTTTTGAAAAAAAACGACAACCATAGGATGTACACATACGTATACAAGAAAGATTAAAGGGTGTGCCATGTCTGGAACTCTTATTTGCATTACCCTATCATTCCACAACAAAATATAACGACAAAGTTTTCCAATTTATGAGCAGAAAGAAACACAAAGTTCACCCCCTCCGTTCGTGTCCTGAAATGCGCATAATGTGTGTAGGTAGTTAGTCATTTTTTGGACGGGGGTAATGTACACCAGTGTAAAACATCCCCAAATTGTTTGAGTTAATTAAATATTTTTAAGCACACAACTTACATCCAACCAATGTTCGCCGGGGAACACGGCTATCAATTCAGTGTTGGGCTCCAGGGTTCGGAAATATTCCTCATCGTCAATTTCCGTTCCATCCGAGTCCAAGTGTATCGTGGGCAGGAGATCGACTTTTTCAAATTTTTCCGCCACCTTTGTACGGATCTCCTCCAGCGAGGAGGCAACCACTGCCTTCTTAATAATTCGTGTTACGTCCTTGACCTGCAAACAGAAAAAAAAAACACAAATTCCATTACATTCTATTGTTCAGTTATGCATGTGAATCCTTGCAAAAAAATTTTGAGATTTATTGAAATCCGATTCCATTTGCACAGCAGCAGCAACTATCTCTTTGCACAAACTGAAAGCTGAACAACAACAGAGGCAGCAGTGAACAGTCCACTTGACATATTAAGGAGTTGATTGAAAGGGCTCTTCTCGTTTTTATTGCAGTCGCCACACATTGGTACACAAACTCTCCATGGATGGCATAATGTCCTTGTGCACATGTTCAGATGCGGCTGGAGGAGAGTGTGCCGTTCTGGTGCTTGGTGCCCGGTCTTATGGGGCTATTTTGCAATCGAGTGGGTGGTGGCTGGGTTTTCAATTTCACGAACATGCAAGGGTTAAATAGCTATCTAATCGATGGGACTTAGACAGACAATGCCTGTAAGTATATGGTGCGGATTTCTGCACTAAATATAATTGTTTAGGTGGTCTTGGAGTACGGTTTCAATTTAGGGAACGGTTAGGATTATTTTGATCTCGGAATGTACAAATGGAAGGTAATGCTAATGGCTGTCAACAGTCACCAGCGCTGTCAGGTTGGTCTAGAGGTTCTTACCCTTTGGATGGTGTTAGTCAAAACTATGTTGGGTGTACAATTTGACATTTGCCTCTTCGCACATGGTGGTTGGGCTAAACATGGTCTCGCGGTCGAAATAATGTCTTTCAGAGCAGTGGACATATGTCACAACAAGCGAATGAACACAATGACAACTTTGACTGATAAATAAAAATATGTTGTTGGTGCAATAGGTTCTAATAGGACAAAGTGGGAGTGCAATCCATTCTTTTCTTGCTTCACTCTATTGTGTAGATATGTAAATCAACAACTCCAAGTGTCATGCGGGAATTCGCCTACGCAAATTCACCTTTCATTTGGTTCATTTTTAATAAAAATCAGTTTTAAAATACGGCGACAAAAAACGTGTATCCTATTTTTACAAAAGAAATTCAACTTCACTCTCTTAGAAGGCACAAAAACTTTTTTGGTTGCTATGCTCCAAATTGCTTTGGGACCATAGAACTTAAGTACTATAAATCTGAAGACAGGCATGAAATTGATTTCAAAACGTGTCTGTGATGAAGAAATTCAAAATGTTGGTGTTTGTACATGCTTAACTTTGTAGAAGTAACCACATTATGGAGTCCCCGTACAGGAAAATGCCTGAGTTTCTTAAATCGATGCAAGAGGCAATTTATAGACCTTTCATCTAGTTTCTTTATAGAATTTAAATTTGTTTAGTCGGCCCCTAACTGGAGTACAACGCTTTTATATTTGGACAGGTGCACAAAAGTACACCTTCTGCATAGAATCGAAAAGTATGCGATATAACTAGCTTAGTTATTTACTTTTGATGGCGCTACATGGGCTAATAGGTTATACAAATATGGTCAATGCCATTCCCCATTTTTAACCCCTATAGTCACCACCAATGATCCGATGAAAAAGCTTTTTGTATGAAGCTGCTTCAGCGATTCTCTTACAAGTGTTGCATACGACACATAAGTTCAACCTTAACCCTACCTTCGGAAGTGCTGTAAAATATAAGGATCCTTTTAGAAGTCAACAAAAACGTACGTGGAATCGCAGTGTTGAAAGATTGGGCGCTTTGTTGTATTTTTTTTTCTTAAAAAACGATAGAAATTTCTTCCATGAGCGCCAAACACAATTTTGGCCTATATATCATTTTACAAATTTTGTGTTAATTATGTTTGTTTTATTCCTTTACAAAACTAAAGAAAGAAATATTTTCGAACAAAATCGCACTTTTAAAACCTGGCAGTACTCTTGCATTCAAGTGACATCTAACAGTCGTTTAACTTGCACGCACACTAATTTATTTTACCGGCCTATTGATTTGACACAAGCCACAAAAGCCAATAATTGTGGAAGATAGAAGTCAAATAAAATTCACGGCGCGCATAAGTACCTATGCTATAAATATGATAAAATACAAGAACCGAATTATTTTCAACGATTTTTGCGCTTCTTTCTGGGCAACGGTTTTTGGATAAATTTTTTTAAGGTTAGGGCAACCCTAGTGGAATGCATTGCCTCAGACGGTGTTGCCCTTTTTATTAGAATCCACAATTGTCTAAGAGCAGTGTACACCACTATTCCTTCTACATCCTTTCTACTAATCCTTCCACTCGCACCGTGTATTAGCAAAAGAACAAAACCCCGCAGAAAGCACTAGTAAATTATAAAAAAGTAAAGCTTGGGTTTTTAAAATTTTGTAAACTATAAGCGGTGGCTAAATATTATTTCCTCCTTCTTAGCGGCCCTTCTTATGCAGACAAACCACTCACTGCAACAATTTGTGTCACATCCACAGTTTGTGAGACCAAGGAGTATATCCTGAGGCGCAAGCTGAAAAGCGCAAATAAAGGGCACAGCTTACGAGTCAGTTAATATTCCCCCCGCAGTCCATTCCTTCAAAACCACAGTCATTTTAAATTTCACACACTTTCTATTCCGCACCCACTAAACTATTGGAAACATGAGAAACTTCGGACGACGACACATCTCAAGTGAATGCTTTTAACCTGATTAAAACTATCTGCAAGCAGACTCCCTAATCCCAATTCCAATACATTTTACTTCCACTTTAGTCACGTATCCCAAGAGTTATAAAACTTGGAAAGGACTTCTTCTCCTTTTTATTCCTCTTAAAACTATCAAAAGTTTCCGAAACTGTGAACAACAATTGACACTACATAGAATGGGTTTGTCACACAAAGGCCAAAGCCGGCGTTCATTCGAAATAAATAAATCATTTCATTTCCGATATTTTGACTAACTTTCCAGCCACCGACGTCAGTGCGAAGGAATGTTCGCAAGGGGAAGAGGTATCCGCTATTACTGAGTCAAAGTTCGACACATTATACATTATACGTGTCGGAGAGAAAGATTAAATGGATTTTTTTTTTCTCGAATTTTCAGCACCCAAATTGAATGGAGTGGAAAAATACAAAATGCTTCTTGCTATGGATCAGTGATTTATCCAACATGTTTTCAGTCGTCGAAAAATTGCCTAATTTTCTTGCACAAGTATCGATCTATTTGGTGCATGAAAACTTCATCGGATGAAAGAGCTACCCCACAGCACACAACAGTCAGAAAAAGTATGCACAGCGCACCATCTCCATTATCGTCATACAGAAAGAAAAAAAAAAGAAAAGGAACTCCGACCGGGGTAAGTGGCTGCCCAAGTATTCGCTGCTGACTCACTCCACTCCATCACGAGGATAATATAAAAATATTGCCGCTCCTCAACACTTTTTCGTCATCGTCCAGTGGAAATCCCATCCCAATCTGCAGGGGATCATCGTTCTACACGTATAGTACCAACTGCTACAGCGAGCCTGAGGAACATACATACTCTTTTCTAAGTTGCATCGTGTTTTTTTTTTGTTGTTCCTGTTTCTTGTCGGAAGATTTGTGGATACACCACATTCTTATTTCTATAATGCATTGTGGGGACAAAAAAAAACAGCACACTGACTATCCTAGGAGCACTGAACAAAATGTCGTCCTTGAGAGGAATATGCAAAATGGAGAAATTCCATTAAAATGGTGTGTGTTCCTATCTCCTTTTTCTGTTTTTATTGAAAGCTTCCTCTCTATTAATCCAATTGGAATAGAAGCGCGCACGGAGGCATAGCGATTACGCTGACGCATTTATAAACCCTAGTGCCATTTGGAATCAGTCCAATACAAGATTCGAATATGTATAGTCATGTGTTGGAGGTTTAATTAGTGCACGCTCTGCCCGATGTTTGCATAAACTGAGAAATTGTGTGCTTGAGTCTTGCTCGTAGTATAACGGGGACCTATTGCTGGATGCAGTTAATAGAAAATTATATGGGCCAATACAAACACAAGCCGCACTGACTTGCGGCAGAGCATGTGGTTAATGAACACAAAGAGTGGATTTAAAATTTCATGTGGCTTAGTGTGTGGACGGGAAATTACTTGAAAATTGCTTTTACGAATTTATGTGGATACCCAAGACTTGATATAGGGAACATTGTTTTTGCTGCGAGTGTATGAAAGGATATTCTCTGTGAAACAATATTTCCTTTGTTTTTGTGGTTGAAACCAAGGGAGGTTTATAAATATTGACTGAGGTTGTGAGTTATCACGAGTTTAAGCATCTGTCTGGCTGAGCCGTCGTCAGCCATTTGAAGGCGGTACGGCGGTAACATTTTAGCTTTTGATTTTCGTGTCAATTACAGTAAGTGGTTTGTGTTCTTGGAACAGAGAAGTTTGTTCGAAACTATGATGGCGGGCTGGAGTAGCTGGGGTCTATAGCAAAACGTGGAAAGTACTCGTCAAGAGAGTTGAATACATACTAGTACAAGTACAGTAAGGACTTTGCGACTTGTAGATAAATTCTAATGAGCACTTGTAAAAATTGTTAACTTCCTGCGTTGGGTTACACCTACGTCCTTGTGGATTTCATTTTGACCGCCTAAATACGCGTTTTTTTTAACTTTTAAATAAAGCGACCATTCCGCGATGCTAATAATAATTTTTAATGCTCAGGCTACATTTTTCGAACTCACAATGGCGAAATTTTCCATATAAAATCACCTATTGTGATCTAAAAAATATTTAGCGTGAATGTTAATTATAATAATTGACTACAAATTTTCGTTTAGTAATGTTAGAACAATAAATAACAAAAATGTGTGCCTACTCTTCATGTTTCATAGGCATGACTTGAAAACTTTTAACGAATTAAGATCGTCGATTACAAAAACTTATGAAAACAGTACAAACAGCGACCATCAAGCGGCAGTATGAGAGACCCAGAAAGCCAACCAGCCAACCCAGCAGATAGAGCCATTCGTGTTCCCCGAAAGAGTTCGCCGGCGAGTTTATCTGAGAATCACGGGCGATAAAATGTTTCCCGTGGCCGCAGAAGAAAAAAAATTAAGAAAAAAAATCGTAAGCAAAGCCTTATGGGAGTCAAATGGCTTATTTCGAGCACCTGAAAATATGTGAAAGTTTTTTTTTGTAGACTCAATTCCATGAAATGTAGGATTTTAGATTCCGCAGCAAGGCACTACCTCGCAAGGGTTTGAAAACATATTTGTATTAGGTGCACTAGAAAAGTTAAAGTTGAGCATAAATTGTCGAAAGGAGTGTCACAGTATCAAAACTGTTGAAGGGATTAAAAAGTAAGGCTGCGTTGACGGACCTTTCTTTTTTTTTGCGCGTTGGAAGGTGAAAAACTTGAATTGTCTGGTGTCCATTAGTATTCTAGCCCTATTCTTACCGCAATTTCTTAATCGCACTGATGGCCGTAAGGCACTACTCAGTGAATGTCGGAAATCAGACAGAAATCGTTGCCGCAATAGGTTCATATAGGACCCCTAGGCTTCTCGCAACTGTACATCTTGTTTATATTTTATTTTTCCAATTTTATGCCAAATCTGTGTCCATCCATTGTCTCCCTCTCACGGTAGATCAGAAAAAATAACCACTGCGTAGGCACATGACTATTGAATAGATTTTCAAAATACATATGTTAAAGTAGTCAAATAGTTTTCAAGTGAAAACCGGGTATTACGGGCTATAACGACCTTCATTCTTGACCCTTAATTGGTCATATAGGGATCTCCTCAGTTTGGGTTCGCAGACATAATTTTTTGACAAACGGTTGTACAATGTAGGTAGTGGAACACTTCAGAAGAAGGTAGATGGGTAAGACCCTTGAACAAGCTCTCCTTTGCTGACCTTTCAAAAGAGAAAACAACAGTCAGATATACCGTTTACTATTCATTTATTTACAGAAGTCTTCAGAACGCCGAACTCGATTTTTTTTGGAAGCGAAAATGCGACTTAAAGAGATCTTGCCCATCAAATATTTAATTTATTTATTTATTTATTTCATCTTATAAGTACAACTTATTTTAGATTACTTTGCAATAATTTATAAAAGAATGCGATTATTGTTACAAATTATAATTTACTTAAAACTACAGATTTACAATGTTCTCTACTCATATTGAAATCTATTAGGTTTATGTATTTATTGTAATTTACGCAAGCCATAGTGATAGGATCATTCAGACCATAATTAGTTCTGTGTCTAGGTGGCATAAAGAACAAATTTTCCCTAGGTCGAAGAACACGAGAAGGAGCATATATATTAAATAATGACAGCAAAAACGAACAATCAATGTGGCCAGTTAAGACGTCATTGGCAAGCATTGCGGAATAATATATCCTTCTTTTAGAAAGAGGTTTCAAATTTAATAAGGAACATCTATCGTCGTAGGTTGGAAGATTATTATTCCAGTCGAACTTTCTTAGAGCATACCTAGTAAGCCTTCTTTGAATTTTCTCTATGCGAGATTCAGCATTGCGGTAAAAAGGATTCCAAACAACACAGCAGTATTCCAATATCGAACGAATCAAAGTATTATAGAGAGTTTTAAGTGTATGGATCATTAAAATCTTTAGAGTTTCGAAAAATGAAACATAGCATTTGATTAGCTCTGCCAACTATGTAGTCAATATGCAAAGAAAAGTTTAGTTGAGTGTCAAAAATGACCCCCAAGTCTTTTTGGTCTGAAACTCTACTCAGTGTTGTGTTTTGTATTTTATAATTAAAAAATATAGGGAACTTTTTTCTACTAAAAGTAAGAACCGAACATTTCTTAATATTAAAATAAAGGCCATTAAGAACACACCAATTATTTAAACGGTTTAAATCATTTTGTAACGTTAAGACATCTGATATACAGTTTATTGTCTTGTAGATTTCTAGATCATCTGCGTACAAAAGACATTTTGAGCTTGATACGAAAGAGGGTAAGTCATTGATAAAAAGCAGAAATAGAAGAGGACCAATATGACTTCCTTGGGGAACACCCGAAAAATTTCGAATTTCATTCGAAAACGCGGAACCAATTTTAACAAATTGTTTGCGATTGGTCAAATAATTGCCAATCCATTTTAAAATACTAGAATGAATTCCAAAAAGTTTAAGTTTATTTAAAAGAACATTGTGCTGCACATAATCAAAGGATTTTGAAAAATCGGTATATACGCAATCTACTTGGAGACGTTTTTCAATATTTTCAAGACAGTACTTGGTAAGAATAACCAAGTTTGTAGCGGTTGACCTACCACTTACAAACCCGTGCTGAAGTTCAGAAATAAAGTTGCGAACAACTGAGTACAACCTTTTTTTAACAGCAGCCGCCTCGAATACTTTAGGAAACAGTTGCAGCTTTGCTATAGGTCTATAATTCTCGATACATCTCCTAGAACCCGATTTAAAAATTGGAGTTATGAGCGAAAATTTCCAACAGTCAAGAAACTCGCCAGTAGATAAGGATAAATTAAATATAATCCTTAGTGGATCAACTAGGCTAAATTTGCAATTTTTAAATAACAATGGTGGATAGTTATCGGGTGCTACACTGACACTCGAATCTAGTAATGACAATTCAGAGAGGATTTCATCATTTGTTAAGGTAATATGACCTAGGTCAGTTATATGCTCAGATTGACCCGAGAAACTGCAAATAATATGCTCACTAACAAAATTCGACTGAAAAAATGTTGCAAACATGTTACAAATTTCGTTTACATTACTACTAGAAATGCCGTTCAGTGGCATGCAAGAAGGTATTCTAAAGATTTCCTTTTAGTGTTAAGAAACGACCAGAAAGCTTTAGAATCACGTTTTATATTAGTTTCAATGGTTGTAACATAGTTCTTGTATACGAACTTCTTTAAAAAATCGTATTCTTTCTTCAAACGCAAAAATTCCTGACGCAGAGATGGATCGCTTTTAATTTGTTTACACATCTTATACGTATAGTTCTTCAACCTAGATAAACTCCTATTAAACCATGCCGGTTTATTAGATCTTTTTACATGTTTAATTGGTACAAACATAGAAATCGCGCGTTCAAGTATTTTTTAAATTGCAAGAACGCATTATTTAAATTACTGGAATCAATGATATTTGCCCATTCAACACCATTAAGAAAATTATTCATCGCATTATAATCCGCTTTTAAAAAATCAAATTTTGTATTTTCTTTAATTTGTTCAAGAGACAGCGGATTCAGTACCGACAGATTAAATGAAATTTGCAATGCATTGTGGTGAATGCTGTTAACAATTAAGGGGAAATCGGCGTCAGTGACAGTAGCTTCAAGCTCTTCACTGACAAAAACCAAATCCAAAACATTTCCCAAAGAGTTGCGAACTTCATTTAGTTGGCGGAAATTACCAGCTGACATAGTGTCTACTACTTCAACTTCATTAGCTTTGTAAACATTAAATCTGATAATACATTTTACATCGTGAGAAAACAACCAACTTATATGGGGCAAATTAAAATCACCTAGCACTACAGCAAACGAAGAGTCATCTAAATTTTTAACAATTTCAATAATATTTTTCATATGAGATTTGTAAATTGCAATACCTGAGTAAGGTGGAATGTAGGAAACAAAGAAGTTTATATGAATAAGATTGCCATTTTCAATATAGAAATCAACACACACACAGATTTGTTCAATCAAACCTGTTAAATCAAGTAATCCAATTTCTTTGCTTAAAAAACTTGAACGAACAGCAAACAATACTCCACCACCTCTTTCGAACCCAGTTTGAATGGGACATCGATCCTTCCGGTAAACATTAAAGTCAGCGGTGAATAATTCAGTAGATGCGATTTCTTTATGCAGCCAAGTCTCAGTAACAGCAACAACATCGTACGTGCATTCAACGGTGTTAAGAAAAAAATCTCAGTCCTCCAACATTTTGGTAGTAGAGAGAGAGAACAGAATGCAACAATTGACGACGGAACAGCAACAATTCTAGTAGCAGCAACAGAAGCAGAAGGAATTATGTTTGAGCATTTTGGTTCTGTGGACGCAACTGGTTTTTTGGATGGAACTTAAAAGTGCGTACACGAATGCCATTAAGTCACATATCAAAGTTGAGAAATTTATCCAACAAATCCTCTGGGACTCCCAGTTTAAAGTTTACATGCTTTAGAGCAATTTCATCGGTTCCTTCTCGAATAAGTCTATGGCACTTCAGTTTCGTGATATTTACGTTAAAAGCAGACGAAACATATTCCAGTATGGATTGATCAGTCGTGCACGGCTTGAATGATGACAAATGAAGCCATTTCAGTTTGGTTACAACTTCTAGTTCAATACCATTATTATTAGAACTTATGTTTGTTCCAACAATTGCAGCATTTATCCTGAAGGTGTCTCTAGTTTTGGTAGTGGCATCGATAGCGGGGCAACAACTGTATTCGCAGCAACAGCAAACGCAGCAGCAGCGGTGGTGGTGGCAGAGGTAGCAGTGGATGAAGCAGCATCAGATGTGGCAGCATCAGATGTGGCAGCAGCTAAGGCAATAGCATCAGTTTTGTTGACGGTAGATATGAATGAGTCCGATTTGGACTGAAAGACCGAATCAGTAGATTTTTTCATTGAATTAGTAGGCCTAGTTTCAGCTTTGGTGGCAGTAGAAGCACTTCGGGGGGTGTAAGGGCTATTATTCTTTAGTTGGGTCGTGGAAATGTTGAGTTGCGAGTTTGACGCGTTGGATCGTGTTGGTGCGTGGACTTTACTCGATGTTTGAGAGCGTGTGACGATTTGATTTTGATTTTGATGAAATAAATCAAAAATAGAAAAAAAAAAGCTTTGGGAATAGATAATCACGTCTAACTCGTGGAACTGAATAACTACAACCCCAACTTGTCTGCGGAAGTTTCCCAAAGTCGTGAAACACTCCGCAAACGAACAGACTCACCCATTTTATATTCGAGACCATCTATATACGTGTATCACACACACGTATACGTACGAGAAATTCTGCGAATGCAATACCTGCCATTGGGCTTGACTTATTGCCACCGTGCCGCCACTATAAACACCCGAAGGTGTTTCACCCAGAACGCTTTTCTGTCTTCGTTCAAGGATCGTGCATCTGCAGAGTCTCCTTATAGTATAATTAATGACAAGTGCTGCTGCAGCATTTCTATTCTTCAGTCTCAAGGAGTATCTCAAGCTCGAATTTCAACTCAAGTGATTTATGGCATAAAGACGAATCAAATTAAGGCCCAAAATTGAATGCCCAACCTACTCTCACATAGTTTGTATGCATCGCACTTTGGGCCTCCCCTATATGAAACCAGCAATATCCTTTCGAGGAATTATTCTTCTCCCACATACATTTATGGGAAACATCACATTATTAGACAGACAGAGTGATCCAAACGTTGGTGTGCCAGAAATTAATTTTGATGGAATTTTCTTGGAGATTAAAACGGATTCGCATTCTCGAATGTTGGCAAGTGCTTTTCAATTTCAAATGTGATATCAACTGTGGATATGTATGCGTTGAACAATGTTTCGGGCTTCGCCTACTAGCCACGTGCCGGAGAACGGTACGGCTCTATATAATGTTCTGAGTTTGCTTAAGGATTTCTATATACTCCACTCCCTGTAGAGGTAGACCATATAAATAGGTATTCGTACCAATGGGATGATGAGGAGGAACGGTTGGAATAAAGTCTTTTATTGGGGGTAGGGGCGTGCGTACTCGTTCTTGTAGCTAAGTTAATTAATTTTGCCATTAAAACCAAAATCCCAGTTAAGTGGTTAAGGGACTACAATTGAATTTAATGGGGATGACTTGAGGCGTTCTGTGTGAGTTGATATCTGGTGTCAGGTTAACCTGGTTAATTCCAAATTGATGCAAAAAGTTCCCACTTATTCGGTGGAGTTCGTTTCAAAGGTAAGTTAACTAACCAAAATGGCATTATTGGACTCGTACAAGCTTTGTAAAGAGCTGTAAAGTACCTTTAACGATGGTGGTATACTCATGTTGACTTCCAGTGGTGTTTGCCGATTTGATTTTAAGTTCTTAAGAAGAACTGCTCTGAATGCTAAAGAAATAATCTGCCATGTCCTGCGAAAGCTCCGATAGAAGGGCTCTCTATCCTGTTCACTTAATCACTTGACATGAAAAGTGGCATATGTTACCGTAGGTTAAGTCTTGACTTGACATTTGACTCCTTGATAATAGTTGGTCTGAAAAATTGGAAAAGAATGAGTTTGTCTAGGGTATTCGGCGCATTAACAAAGTGCGCAGCATTGCAGAGCTCGTCGATTACGAAATCGTCTGTCAGGCAGAGATCGACGGTATAACCAAAGTCTCATAAATAATATCACCATATGCTCTAACAGCCTAGGGGCGATAAAAGCAGTGGAATCAGCTTTGGGGGAAGTAAACCAACGCTAGATATGTTTGGTTGACAAATTATATGCCAAAGTTGTGAACCTATGCTATAGCGTTCCGGTTGCTCTGCTTTACAGGGTCCGACGTAATGTAAAGGGTGATTTTTTAGCTGGTTTGGTTTTGGCAACACTGGTTTTGACAGCTGACGTGTGTTTAGTACCTTGTGTCACTGTCAAACAGCTTCAGTTTGGTTTGCAATTTAACCATGGATCGTCTTACAAATGAACAACGCTTGCAAATTATTGAATTTTACTATCAAAATTCGTGCTCGGTTCGAAATGTTCATCGCGCGCTGCTTCCATTTTATGATCGGCATTCTCGACCTTCTGAGCAGTCTATTCGGAAGATTGTGACCAAATTTACTTTGTTGGACATTAAACCACCAACACGTTTACGTACTGTGCGTAGTGAAGAAAATATTGCGGCCGTATCAGCTAGTGTGACAGAAGACCGCGAAATGTCGATTCGGCGCCGTTCCCAGCAGTTAGGCCTTTGTTACAGCACTACGTGGAAAATTTTGCGGAAGGATTTGGGCGTAAAGCCTTTTAAGGTACAGCTGGTGCAAGAACTAAAGCCAGCCGACCTACCACAACGCCGAATTTTTGGTGAATGGGCTCTTGGAAAGCTGGCCGAGGATCCGCTTTTTTATCGAAAAACTGTGTTCAGCGATGAGGCTCATTTTTGGTTGAATGGGTACGTAAATAAGCAAAATTGCCGCATTTGGAGTGAAGATCAGCCAGAAGCATTGCAACAGCTACCAATGCATCCCGAAAAAGCCACTGTTTGGTGCGGTTTATGGGCCGACGGCATTATTGGGCCATATTTCTTCAAAGATGATGCGAATCGCAGCGTTACTGTCAATGGTGAACGCTACCGAGCGATGATAACAAACTTTTTTTTGCCCGAAAGGGAAGTTCTTGACTTGCATGATATGTGGTTTCAACAAGACGGTGCCACATGCCACACAGCACGCGAAACAATGGCGCAATTGCGAGGCGAGTTTGGTGAACAGTTAATTTCACGTTTCGGGCCGGTCAATTGGCCGCCTAGATCGTGCGATTTGAAACCATTAGATTATTTTTTGTGGGGGTATGCCAAGGCTAATGTGTATAGGGACAAGCCCGCTTCGATTGACGCACTGGAAGCCAACATCCATGCATTCATTCGTGAGATACCGGCCGATATGTGTGAAAGAGTATGCCAAAATTGGACTTAGCGGATGGGCTACCTGAGACGCAGCCGCGGTCAACATTTGCATGAAATTATCTTTAAACATTAAATTGCAAGGTTCAAACTATCGATTCAAATAAATATTTCATTCATTTTTTCGAATTTTTTGTGTTTTTTTTTTAAAAAAAGTTCTAAACCTCTTAAAAAATCACCCTTTACCTATTTGTGATGGTTATTGCACAAAATGTTTGGTGTTTCCTTTGAGAGAGGCCCATAACAAAGTGATTGGTAACGACCGTTATCGAATGCAACTGATTGGTTTATTTTATTAAATTTTACTTCGGTCAATACACGTACTAGTAGCTCTGTCTCATGGAAGCGTTTCAGCAGTGCCTGAAGCTATCTATCAACGACGACAGAGGTTCCATTGTGATTTTATAAAAGGTCATGTCCGTTATGACTTAATTTCACCCAAACGCCTCATTTCTGAAATTGATCCATACGTCCGTGCCTAAATATCTGATTTACGAGTATGTACCATGTACCTGTACCATCAGGTGCTATGGGGCACACATTTTCTCTGCTAACCTTGAATTAAATACGAAATTTCAGCACTCCCCCTCAATTCTCATTATAACAGTGACCTCCGCAGTTTGCGCAGGCAATTTTTAATTACCCACACTCGTTGTGAAGTTCCCATTCATTATACATGCGAGAGCGGATTTTCCTGATGGCTATTAGCAATGGGCAAACTGCATACAGCATATCCATCAGTCCAGAGTCGGGACAGCTAACGTGTACAACTTAGAGCGTATGCGTTGTTGAAGGCACTTGTTTCGCCCTCCAAAGGACAAAAATATCAAATGATAGACAAAGCGTTATAACAACTCCGCTCTCCGATTAATTTCCCCAGTTTGGTGTAGAGGTCGTTTCATTTTGAATTTCAAACACTCACAGACTCACAGGACACGAACATGTAATCCCCCGAGAGCAAGAGAGGCCTAAATATTTTATAAGATCACCGTGAGCATATACACAAAGCGGTAAGGATGTGACCATGACCTGTGACTCTATGAGTGAGAAATGACTTTTGCTCTGTGCCAGTGTGGAAAAGATGTCCTCCCAAAGGATATTTAAAATTGAAATCCAATTAAAGTCTTGTTTATGGACATATAATGAAAAGAACCCTTATCCGGACAGCAATGCAATTAAGTGTCAAAGGGCAGCTTTTAAGCACGCTTATTAAATTATGCAGCCAACAAGTTGGTTTAATTAAAATATTAATCGCTACCTGGCACCAACATTTGCCTTAATTTACCGACCACATGATGCAAGTTACTTGTACAAGTTCCCGATGATAAAGCGAAAAGCATGTTCGACATTCGGCTTAATAGAGGAATCCTCCATTGCATTGGCAGGAGATTTGTTTAACATTTCAGCACACCAACTGGAGTGATGTACTCCCAGTTGGATTTAAATTGTATTTATTGTAGTTTAAAATGGAAATGCGCAGCAAAATGATGGAAGTGCATCATGGATAAGGTATTAGCTAGGATTGGGCCGGTTGATGTTGCAAAATGTTGGAAAGAGGTCGAAGGGGGTTTTTTGTGTTTCAGTGTGACCAGCGTTGTTTTTTGAACAAGAAAATCACAGAAGAACTCTGCAGAAAGGCTAGAAGCTCCAACAGCTCTTCTGTGTCTTTTATTATGTCTGTTCGGTTCTAGTAATCAAGTTTAAATGATAACTAGATCTAGTGTCATAATTGTACAATTTATTTTATGTTTTATGATGCTAAGCAAAGGTTTTAATAATTATGTTCCAACTTTTCCTGTCCCACTATGAATGTGCCCTTAGTGTGTTTCATTATTGTCATATGAGCTCGCAAAGCGTCGCGATTTTTAGAACTGCCTCCATTTCATAGAATTATTTAGAATGAAGCTATGAAATAGTGACGCGTGACATTTCACAGAAACCACTTTTCCGGACTGCTCATGAAGAAAACTTTGAATACGTCAACAATGAAATTAGTTTTCAGTCCAAACTGCATAAGATTGATTGATTGATTAATCTGGCTTAAGTCAATGTACTATTGCTTGGAAATTGGTAAGCTTAGCCATAATAGAATTGGCGGGCCATTTCGGTGTGTGAACGAACTTAAGCAGCGGACAGACTGCTGGGTATTCGTATTATGGTTTAGTGAGCCCGGACGGACTGAAATTCGTAGTAAGCTTGTGTCAATGCACATTCGTTTGTGGCTCCGCTGTGATTTAAAAGTATAGACGTCTCTCATTTTGTTTACGAATTTCGAATTCGATGAATCGTTGAAAGCGACCTCGAAACCAGCTCTAGGTTTTTCTTGACGATCTTGCAGCCGTTTCGAAAAGTTTTGTGACAGACAGACAGACCCGAAAAGCGTATTTTCGAGTTCTGCAAAACTTACAATGTTTTGCCTCAAAACCGCCCGAACGATTTTACCCAAGTTAACTGAATTTTTTTTTTATATTTTATGTACATGAAAACCCAATTAAAAAATAATTGCATGCGATAACATGCGCCTCTGTCCCAAGTATACATCAATATCATAGAATCCAACGTTGTACATCAAAATTGACATTCTCAATATTTCATGACACTCCAAGGTATTTTACAGCAAAGATTTCCCTGAGTTATAAACTCTTTTTGAGCAAAGAAAAACCGACGAACAAATTAAGAGTGTCTCGTTAAATATTTATGCCCGCCCACGGTATTTTCCTACCATGACCATGAAATGTCATTTTAATATATCCCAATTGGAGCCAAGTGAAACACATCTCGTCCTAGCCCATTGACAAATAAAAAGAAAATACCTACGCTGGAAATTCTGAAATTCGTGATAGAAACGAAATCGGAAAGGTCACCGCTTTAATGGAAAGTAAATTTTGAGATATTTTCCCGAGAAATGTCAACATTGTAGACATAGGTGCCGAGTCAAAGGGCACATGTGCCGGAAAGTGCTACCAAAAAAGTTTGCGGCACCATCATCTCGATTACATTACAGCGCAGGGGTGGTAAAGTGTGTCGCCCACTAAGAAACACCGACAGCCACTTGGTGATGTCCCCAGCCACAGACAATCGGGGCGATATTAGATTGATGTTCAGGTCGAAGTGTGTCATTGTTTCATCTTGTGGTGGTTCATAAATTTCCACAAAATATACGCCCGAAGGGGTGAAATGTGTCCACTAACAAGCCATAAATTAAACACCCCATCACTCATTAGTGCCTTAGACAAAGAATCGTCAATTTGCAAAGCATGTCAGCAGCCCACAAGGCTCTAATTGAAATGTGCGGAAAGTGAGGTTAATAAATGTCCGTGGATCACCTTCTCAATATTCAATTTGAAGACCCATCCAAGGACGAAAGCATCCGAGCAGTCACCGCGTTTTGTTTGTGGTTGTGTTACGTGAGCCGTCGGTAAATTTAATTTAATCGTAAATATGCGTACACTCGACCAAATCGATCTGTTAAGCTATTTTTACGACCACGGATGGCATTTTATATGAGGCTGCTATTTTAATTAAAACACCAATGCCTCAATTATGGCGAAAAGCGCTACTATTCATTTTCGGTCGCATTATGAGCCATGGAATGTGAATGTGCATTGTGTGAATTATATGCGAACGGTGCACAATCAATTGTGTTTTACAAAGGCTGTAGATTATTGTTTTGAAAATAGCTTCGGAAATGTGTTTCAGGAAAAGCTGTGGTGCGGATGGATGACGAATGAATATTTATTTGTTTTCGGGTGGCTTTTAGGCTTTCCATTGGCACAATTAGGAAAAATGTTAAATAGAATATAATTGAAAATGAATTATATATTTGGAATAGGGTTGAGTGGGGTAAATGTGAACTGGGATATTGTAAACACCACCAATATTATTCAAACCCTTTGTCAATCGTAGCATGTCATGACACGATTTTAAAAAGCGCTTTCTCTTTTTTTTTTTTTTTTTTTTTCAATTCATTTTTATTAATTCATTATTTAAACTTATATACTAGACAAAAACGATTAAATCTAATTAAAAACTAACATTTATCTTATTCTAGCTTACTGGCTCTTAGCGAGCGCTCTAAACTTAACAATATGCTTAAAACTATTGCCTTTCGGCCTTAAATCTATTAATAAGCGCTTTCTCTTCTTAATGCGAACATGAACATTATCTGTCAACGTGTTAGTTGAAAGCCACTTCTGCACATTCAATGTTTTCTTTCTGATTTAGTTCACATTTGCCCCAGCTGTTATCACTCTACGTCCTCTATATATCAAGATCGGTGTTTCCATTTACCCCAGTTTTGTTGAATTTTTATAAATGGACGGGGGTAAGTGTAAACATTAATATTTTTTTTTTAAGTTGCAAGTCTACATATTTGAAGCCAACACTATACAACAGTAAATAAATCTCAAATATTATAAAAGTTTAAAAAAGATGTGAAATGTTTATCAATTTGTTATCGGAATCATTGTAACATAGGAAAAAATCGAAAATGCGAAAATCGTTCACAATTACCCCCTCGACCCTACACAAATTGAAGGGTTTCCATTGATTTTACCTTCTGGTTTAGGTTTCTTCTGTACAACATTGAATGATAGTGGTGCTAACAAAAAGGAAATGAAGACCTCTGAACTGACAGCTGGTAAACCACCATTTGCATACTACAAGTGTTCCATGAAAGTCGTCTGAATAAAAATAAAAGCCTACAAGAAGATAATTAACATTCAGACACCTAGCGGATTTTATCAGAGCCCGCAAATTGAATTTCATCTCTGACTGAAAGTTACCCTAGTATCCGTTTGCTGAAAGTTAATGGCGCTAAAAGCAGTTTAACGGGTTTCAAAAATTCGATATATCGGTTCCAAGTAATTCACTTGACTTCATTAATGAATAAGACTTACCCCTATTTCGATTATCGACTGGCAATTCTTGTTTGGTATTGTATGTATAACTAAGTCGACGAGTTGACAGAAACGTCAGTAGAATTGCCTTCATTTCCATGCAAGCATTTTTATCAATTTTAGCAATCATTTTCGTCTCTTAATTTTACTCTCCGTTACATACTCTTGCTGTGTCTGTCTGTACTGTCACTTTATTTTTATAAGTTCTATGTTTCTGAATAACAATTGTTGTTCCTTGCATATGAATAATTGATAACAAAAATGCAAACGACAACGAACGATTGCTAGTCGATAAGTTATCAAGACTAGCAACACCAAAATCAAAAATCTGCAATCGACTACGAAAAGGCCATTTTACCATCGAAAATCAACTATACAGATAAACGTCAATAGACGAAGGAGAATCTGACAGCGGACCACAGGCTGCCAGATAAGACGCCAGCACACTTAGACCAGTACTAGATCCATTGTGATACAGCTGACACTAGGAACTGGAGAAATTTCGTGATACATGTAGTGCATTTCGGCGGAAACCTAATACCGGTTAGAGTTAAACTTTTTCGAGTCACTTGTTCAGAGCTAGGGAAAAAACACTGAAAGTCTGAAAGCATTTGTGATGAAAACGGCGTAAGCTGACTTATTTTATGTATGTCACCTGTCACCTGTGTATGTTTGAGATACCCACCATTATTTTTCGACAAAAACTGAGATACGCAAAGTAGTTTTTATACCCAAAATGTGTCAGCAAGAAATATAAACTGTTCCATTGTGTGCAGGTTTGATTTATGTATATATACATTATAATTAAACCTAGCGATCGAGTTTTCCCACTTTCTTGTTGCCTCGTTTTTAATGCATCTTAATAGGCTAATGAAAACCTTACTTTTGAAATGATTTCCACTGCAACTAAGTCTTCTAAAAGGATTTGCTAAAAAAAATTTCAAGCTTTCCTGAACAATTCTACCGCCAGGGCCGGACCAACCATATGTGCAAGATGTGCAAATGCACAGGGCGCCAAGTTCTGTGGTCGCATTGCTAGGAAAGCAAAATTATTTTTTTCTTACGCGAACAAATACTGCCATTTGCATTTTAAACAAAAACCTTGGTCAAATAAGTCCAAAATAACAACATCCATCACACCTGTGCTGAATTATTTCTTTCACATTAACTCACATCACTTGCAATGTTGCAACTTCAAGGAGCATATAACTCAAAATATCGCAAAATAAAAAATCCCACTAATCTCAAAATATTCCACCTTGTTCATGTAGGTATATTCCGTGCACATCCACTTACATTTTCCAAGAGAATCTAGTTCAAAGATCTCAAAACAAAAAATACAGCAATAAAAAAAAACGCATTGAAAGTCTACCTTCTGGGTGATGTGGAATAGACTTATGCATGTGCCCAACTATGAAAAAAGGGCGCTTTCTGTAAATCTTGCACAGGGCGCTAGTTTGGCTGGAGCCGGCACTGTCTACCGCACTACACATTAAATTTGCAGACGTTTGCATTTTTTCCCCAAACACATCCATAAAAATAACCATTTCGTAAAAGAAGTTCAGAAAAATTTAATTAAACTTACCGAACTTGAAACTAGGCCGTAAGTCTTCTCAAATCCCTACATATTTATTCGATAAAATAAAACATAAGTAGGTACTATTTCCATAAAACTATTGAAAGCATAAAGAAATCCATTTCATCCTCTAATTCACAGAAACACTTAAGTAATTTAAGCCTTTCCTTGAACATCTGGACCTGGATTACCCTTAATTACAATTAACGTCCAATTCAGTGACCATCGCAGAAATACAAAATACATACCTAACAACATCTCCCAGCACTAATCCTTCTTCAGAAATGTTTGTCCTTTATTCACATTTGGTCAAACAGACACCAACAAAATTCCAATCGCCCAAGGATCACGACATCACGCAGCCAAATGAAATGCTAGCTATACTTAAACATTTATGATTTGTTCACCTTATCACTTGACGTTCAGGACAACATTTTATGGCACCCACTGTGGGACTTCGCCAGCTGATTACAACCGATGAAATAACAAATAAACAAAAAGGATTTGTCGTTCGCCCTTCACAAAAACATACGCATGTGGGGCTTACGGTATTGAAAACCAAATATAGACTATTGCCGTAGTAATGTTTCACCTGAAAGGCCAAGGCCGCTCAAAATTTCTGCGATAATAGGCGTCGGTGTTAGGTGAAGTGTTCTGCTTCATACATACGTAATAATGTTAAGATGGCAGACAAACGATAGACTGTACTAATTTCTATCCATGTCCATAAGAAGAAAATTCAGGGGAACGCGGCGCAAAGTACACATTGCCGGTGTAATACATTTTTTAGAGCGTTATTCCCCGCCGTGGGTGGTTGTTTTTTTTATCACGCTTTCTAATTGAGCTTGCAAATTTAATCAGTTGTGTAATAAGGGCGTTAACTTTACTAAAGATATGGAAACCAACAGCATTTCTTAGCACATCTCTGTCAGTCAGGGACGTTAAGTTAAACTAAATGAAATTGTTTCATTTTATAATTAACATAAAAAGTGTCAACGCTGTGACGTCTGATTTATATTTACGCCTTCGATCAACATACGGACAGAGACACCAGTATATTTATCGAATTAACACAAGTGATTGGTCGCTCTTCGCCATATAAAATACATATTTACGTTTTGTAATAGGATAGGAGGACTCGACTGAAATTCAAAATGCAAATATTTGTATGTTATTGTATGCGCACAGCGGTTCTCTGTTGTCTCCTTCAATTCTGAATTTATATTTGTTTGCTTATGAAAATAGGCAACTCGTAAGTTTTTAATGTTGGCACATGATGATTTGCTCAAGCGACGGATGTCACTATGTCAGGGACAGCTTTAGGGTGCCTGGTGAGAAGTCGCGGTGTTTTTGCGTCTATGTCAGGTTAAGTGGGGAAAAATAAAAACGTCGAATCAAGTTATATTCACTTTTTATGTTGCTTTGTATTGGAGACGTTCAAGTATCTAGTTTAGTAAGAATGACAGCTGGCTGCCTTGATGTGTCTCAGTTTTGTTTAGGCTAGATCGATCGCATGAACAGCTTTTTCGGTTGACGTTCATCGCAGGGAAGCCGACAATTCTAGTCAAGAAATTCGTGATTGAGTACTAAGTTTACAGTTCGCATATGGGACTGACGTAAGATTTGCGTCGACTTAAGGATAACTAGATTTTTGATTTTTGTTCCCACTTACTTCGAAAAGCAAAAGAACGAGATGATAGGTTGTAAAATACTGCAAACGTTTTTTATGGCTCTTTCCATTTTTCAATACAATTTAACAACGTTTGCACACATTCAACTAGAAGAACTCACTCGTCTGCTAGTTTCCAGATATAGAAACAATGAACCAGAATAGAGTATAGCTTTTGCTGTGACGTTTCGCGCTGTCAAATAAAGGTATACAAAAAGCGGCCATTGGCTAGTGTACTTCCACACTGTTGATTTTGCGTGCATTCTATTTTGAGAGCACAACTTGACACGCAGCGAAGTGGCACAGACTACATAGTCCATTGCTGTACAACAGTTATTTAGGTTTTTTTTACTCAAAACCAAACTAGGTAGGGTCAATGTGGGTAAATGTAAACTGGGGGAAATGAAAACATGGCTCATAACAAACTCTAGTTAAGTCTCTTTGACACATAAATAAGTAGAAATTGCGGACCCATACATCTTTTGTCTTATACGTCAAACTCATTGCTGTCAAAAGACAATTCATTTGACGAGCGCATTTTTCGTGAAAGCTCATTTTTAAAAGTGTCAAACAAGTTGTTAGTCTTTTTTAAAAAATAACTATTTTTGCGGATTCAATTGGGTAAGTACGATTTACAAATATTTTTTAGTTTTAAGTTTTGATTTAGATTCTACGAGAAATAGAAAATCCTAAAAATCCATGAAATTTATGTCGATTCTCATGTGTTTACATTTACCCCAGAATATTTTTTCATATGGGAAAATGTGAACAACATTCTGGTGGTAAATGTAAACATATAATTTTGGTAAAATGATTTTTAAAAAAAAAAATAACATAGTTTTAGTTAATTTCTATTGCTGGTATGCCGCGGAACTACATACTAAAGAAGCCGCCACCGCCATATTCAGTGGATGATGTTGCAAAAGCGGTCATCGACGTACAAAACCAAAATATGACGTTCAGAGCAGCTCAGGATGCATATGGGGTGCCAGTATCTGTCATCTATAACAGAATCAAAGGGAGAAAAAACTCAATGGATAAATTTAAGCAAGGACGTAAGATTGCACTTTCATTGGAAGTAGAAAATGAGATTGTCAAATGCATTCTTGAACGCTCTTCATGTGGTTATCCATGCGATAAAGAGGAACTTCTAAATTTAATCAAGGACTATGTCGTTACAAATAGCATAAAGACTCCATTTGCTAATTCAAAGCCTGGACAGGAATGGTACAGAAACTTTATGAAGAGACACCCCGAACTATCATTAAAGAAACCGGAGTTACTACAAAAATGCAGGAAGGATGCCAGAAAGCCCCAAGTCATTTACGACTTTTATAATCAGTTGAAAAAGGTTGTAACTGAATATGGGCTTGACGAAAATTCGGACTTTATATTCAATGCCGACGAAAGCGGGTTTTGCAATGATCCAAACAAACTGAAGGCAATAGGAAAAAAGGGAGTTCCAATCTGCAGACTCACTGGAGGTTCTGGACGTCAGTCAACCACTGTTTTGGCATGCGTTTCTGCAGATGGCTATGCTCTGCCTCCTTTAATTATCTTTAAAGGCGCAGCGGTACAAGCTCGATGGACAAATGATGAAGCATATCCTGGAACTTTATATGGAGCTTCGAAGAACGGTTGGATGGAAGAGCCACAGTTCTACCATTGGTTCATAAATGGGTTTGTTCCCCATGTGGCGCGTCTCAGAGAACAAAACAATGCTGTTGATCAAACTGCTTTATTGCTGTATGATGGACACTCCAGCCATATCAGCGTGCGTATAGTGGAAGCTGCTATGAATAACAATGTTCAATTGCTTCGATTTCCCAGCCATTTGACAGACAAGTTACAGCCGTTAGATAAAGCGGTTTTCGGTCCAGTCAAGACGGCTTGGGAAAAAGTCCTTGTACGACATGGAAAAGAAATGTTAGGCAAAGGGTTGTTTCAATTATCCAAGTCTAAATTTACAAAACTACTGGGACAAGTTTGGAAGAGTGCCTTGATTTCCAAAAATATTATTGCTGGATTTGAGTCAACAGGGGTTTTTCCAGTTGATCCATCAAAATTCCCGAAAACAGATTTCAATAAATCAGAGCTGGAAAAATATGAAAACAAAAATGCTTCTTATACGGAATCCTTTCAAACCTCACGATCTCTGGAACACCAGGAGGAACCTTCAACTTCAAATGGTAATTTCACTCTCAAATTCTTGAAAATTAATATAACCAAATAATGACCACATTCTTCCTAGCTCAATCATCTCCAAATATGCATCAGACCCCATTGTTGAGTCTCAGAGACCCCATCGCTATAGAAGGGTTCATTTTGTCGTCACCTCCATCAGTTGGATCACCATTTATCCATACCAATTCTGAAAATGCCTCTACACCATCAACCTCCAAATGTAAATATTTCTTTGATTAAGACTATACCTAAGGTACGTAGAAGTATATGTGTTTCAATTACCTCCTTTCAGCACATTTAGTAAATGAAATGGAGTCCCCATTGTCTCAAAATACATTGATCTCACCCGATTATTCGCCGATACCTTCAACTTCCAAAGGTGTGAACAATTCTAATTTAAATTCTATTCTATAATAAAATCTTGCTTGTTCATTTCATTATTAGTTGCTTCATCAGTTGCCCCCATGGCCCATTTTTTCGCAGTTCCTTGTCAACTTGAAAACGCAACTCCGAAACGAAAAGTAACACCCCGTTTAAAGCAGCTTCAATATGGAGAGATTTTAACTACGGATGAAGTTCTCCAGCGTTTGAAAGAAGCGGAACAAAAGAAGATTGAAAAACTTCAACCAAAAAAGAAAGTTCCAAAAGGGAAAAAGAAAAATATTGCATCTTCATCTTCATCTTCTGACGAAGAAACTCGAACCGTCAACTATGAACCAACTGATGATGATCTTGTAGATTTAGACTGGGGCGAAGACGAAAATGGGAGTGGACCTAATGAAGTTGATATGATGGAACCGAAACCAATTCAAGACTTTCAATTGGGAGAATTTGTTCTGGCTTCCTTTAAGGGTGGAAGGAGAAATTCGAGCTTGTTTAAGTACGTTTGCCGAGTAGAACAACTTGATATTGAAGAAAAAGAAATAAAAGTTCAAGGGTTATCTGCGGCAAACTCATCCAAAACTGTGTTTAAGATAGTTAAAAAAGATGTGAGTTTCATCAAAGTATTTCAAGTAATTGCAATGCTACCATTACCGAAGGAGGGATTAGAGGACGACGGAACAACAATTTATTCATTTGATGGATATGTCCCTGTGGAGGAAATTCGATAATAAACAATACTTTTTCTTTTTCATAAACAATTTTTATTTTTCTGCATTTTAAAATAAATCTTTAATAAATATAAATTGATTTATCTTCTTTTTTGGGGTAAAAGTAAACACTCACTTTGTGTACCTTTCTAACTGCCAATGAGCCATATATTCGCTTTTGTATTCATTTTCCCTATAGCAGCTTCCATTATCATGCCTAGTGAATGAAATACCTGTTTACATTCACCCCCGAATTTATGAAAAAACAAAAACATGGTGGGGTATTTGTAAACATACCAATTTGGACAATTATTTAAACAATTTCGGAAATATTTTTTTATATTTATACAAAAGAATTGCCATTATTTAATATTTTCATCTAAAGATTTCCGTCAAATTGCTTCGTGAAAATGTATTAAGAACGAAAGTCAAAATTTAAAAAAAAACTTGAAATTGTTTACAATTACCCACATTGACCCTACATACTCTAATGAGTGCTAATGGATAGGTACTTAACGTATTTTTCATTTATCCTTTAGAGTAGAGTGAGTTACTTATAAAACACATTTAAATACTATAGCTGTCACATGACTCGAAAAATACAACATATAAATAGAATTTATTGCATTTCTTTAATTTGCTACAATTTTTTTCGATCAACTACACATTTTTACAAGCTTATTTTGTTTTACTCCACCAGAAATCATATAATAATGCCCAATTCACAATGTCGCGTTGACGCGCGCGTATGTAAAAAAAATACTCTGCTCAGATTATTACTTAGACTGTTCAGTCATTTTATTTCTGATTTCTGAATCCATCAAGTGCCGATCTGATCATGCAATGAACGAAAAGAGAAACACAAAAACAAACCTCTGACGTGGTAAAAAAAAAAATAAACACTAACTTTTTTTGACAGTTCGGACTCCGCTCTGTACTAAAAATAGGAATACTCCTAATAGTGGAAAAATTTAAAAATCTATCTGTATTAAGTCGACTATAGATTTATCCATACTCGATGTTACCTGAAGGTAAAAACAAGATTGGTCAGAAACGTCACCTTTTCTACGTCAGCCACACGTGTGGAATGTCAGTGTCAAGATGTTCTTGAAGAGAATCCATAAACGTCAACTGAAAAAACTGTGTAAGTGACCAATTGAGGCCAAGAAAAACTGTACCACATCAAGTCAACCAGCTGTCAGACTTAATAAACAACATTTTTGACACATTTTTCTCTAAGTTTATGCACTTTAACCACAATTGGAAAGCATTCAAAACCCGAAACCAAAATCTTCGTTGGCGTTGCTGCATGAAAAAACTGTCAAATTGTGACAATTGGTGCAATTCTTATAGCAAAACTGTAATACTCGCACAATTATCGTAAGACTGACTTGTCTTTCTTCCGCCACAAGTTTTCCTACTGCCAAACCACAAGTGACCGTATTTAAGCAATTTGTAAGCACAAGTTCAAATCCTCAATTCACATTTAGCGCTCATGTAACTACTCGCCAAACAATTAAGTATACAAAGTCTATTTTCGAAATGTACCCACTCGCATGTGTTGGAAATGTTTTCTTTGCAAACAACTCAACTTTGTTTGGGAAGTTTTCTCAAAGAACCATCCGACTTGCTCAAAGTTATTCACAAGACTTTTATTTTTATCACCAGCTCAATTCGTATTCACAAACTATTAGCTTTCAGAATGTATATTATGGAACCTCTGAGTTTCTCTTCTTAACATACTTAACATAAAAAAGCGTCCTGTCAAGGAAACTGCGTATTAGATTTCGTTTACTTTAATAAATGCTGACAATTACAAGTCTTTTGTTATCTCAGTTAATATGTTTTAAAATATGTTTTGCTACGTTCTGCATAAATCGGCCTACGGCTGGAAACGGCAAACCAAAAGCACAAAAGTTTGATGTTGCCCCTTCAATTATTGTCTATAATGAGAGGACATGTCGTTTCGAACACATTTAGCCCCAAGATACGAGTAGGTTTTGGTGTGTGTTTTTCTAAAAACAAAATCCTATTCTTGTACATCCCTGGCAGCGAAACAGCGTACCAACTCGAGTTTTGCCGTATAAACATTTTCTTTTCTCCAAATCTCGCAACTGTTATTGTCTCTGGGTGGTTGACAGGGCGGAGGAGGAGCTATTTTATGTGGTCAGAATGGAAATTTCCTAACAGGATAGCTGCAAAGTCATTTACTACCGACTGCGAGTGAAACAAATCCTCCGGATTAATTAAAAACTCCACCACACTGGCGGTGATGGAGGGGCAATGACATGTAAATGATGTCCTTTATGGTGCTTATGCGCTCGAGTGTCGTTAATTCGCTGTTCCACAAGAGGAAACTCCGCTCATTATGGTGGGTGTAGATTTTTTTTGTTCTTATTAAAAGCGACGCGGTCGTCTCCAGTAATGGAAAAAAACCTTTGTGTATAGCCACTTTAGCAGAATATTACTGTCTGGGATGTGCAGTAAACGGAGACGTAGTCGAGACGAAGACATCTAGTGCTGATGGGTGCGGAGAGTGTATATAGTGTAGTAGCAGTATACCGACTGATGGAGGACATTCAGCATAATAGGGATTATCTGCCTTTTAGTGTAAGATTATTATGATGAAAGGTCTGGAGCGTCGTGTCGGTTGGTGAATACATAAGTCATTAGATGGTATTTTACACTAATGGGTGGTGTTACAAAGCTAGCGCAAATTGTTGGAATACAAATTCTCTTAACGATGATGAGCGAGTTGGGCCTTTTGTATTTGCTGATTCCCAAAATTGATTAACAAAGCGTGTCGATACACAGAATCAATCGAGGGCAACCCAGCTACTAATTAAGACAAAAGCTTGGAAGAAACTTTGCTTACGCAAGGGTATCACTAATTGATTCTTTGTCAGTTTCTTGTTGCCGTATTTCATCAGAGTTACTCCTAAGATGCGATTCGATAAATCGACTATGAAAGCGTCATATTTTTTTTATTATTTGATGCTGTTGCCCATATTATGACAATCTATTGACCACTTTAGTCATATATTGTTCTCATTTACTATTTTTATTACTGACATGGCAGTTATATAGTTGGCGAACAAGCTCACCATAAATAAAGTTTGATTTTTCCCCAAATGGCTTGCTAACTGATGGTTGCCTATCTGTCTCCGCCAGGAGACGACATCTAATAACATATGACGTGGTGAGATATAATTTTCTTAGACACAAATTTGGCACTTGATGAGCAGGAGATATCATTTTGAAACTGACCACACAAAATGACTGACTTCGAATTTTTATACATAGTAGTAAAATGTTCCTTTTTCATGGCAGGCGCGAGTCTTCTTTATTTGAAGGCAAAGTTATTACATTTCTACTTGCTAAAAATAATAATAATAAAAAAACAGCGGCCTAGAAAAGACTCACAAGGTATTTGCTATTATTCTTATTAAGTCAACTCCCTCGTCCTTAAATTTTCCAAGACATTCTTAGTCAACTACTTTTCGTGGCGTTGAAGTGGGCAGTAAAATTAACGACGTTTTGAAACAACGAGTACTTTTTAAAGTTTTTGTGCAAATTGTACAAGAATAGGTCCCCTATAATGAGTCGCAGCTGCAGTCAGACCCGGGTTCTCAAATGTTTGTCAACCTTTTCAAAATAACTTTTATCGCAAAAGGGTTATCTAATGTCATTTGGCTCATTAGAAAAATGTAATAATTATAATTATGTAATTAAATAAAAAAATTGCGTAGAAACAAAAACCGTTGTCAAAAAGTATTATGCGCAATGCTTTATATGTTTTGCATGCCTTCGCATGCTCCGGCTCCGACTCAAGAGCCCAACCTATGGAATTTGTTCTGTCCGTTGCGGCAACGTATTTAAATGACAAAAGGTGACCCGTTTTTTCCGTTGAATCCATTGACAGTTTTCGAAAATGAATGAAAATTTCACATATATTTAAGCGTCGATGACAATTAACCTGCTCACAAAGCATGCTCTTTGTGGAATAATTCTCTGAAAAATATATGCCCCGTAAGAATGTGAATTTCGAACCGTGAGGAATTGCACAGTAAATTCTTACGTTCTAATGTATCAAATACAAAGTTGTAAATTGGTCGTTGCCTGTGTCTCTAACTGACGTTCGAATGACAGACGTAATCCCCCTACATAATGAACAATTTTTTCGTTCATGGTTACCAAAAATCGTATTTTAACAAAAAGTTGGGTCCTAATCGTATGATGACAAAACTAAAAACAAGGCGACCCACGAACTTGACATGCCTATGTAAGAGTACAGTTCGCATATGTGACTGACGTAGAAAAAGTGACGTTACCAACATATTTAGTTTTTGTGTTCGGGTTGCATCTACTCCAGATCAATCTAGTCGATCAGAAATAACTAGATTTTGTAATGTGCCCAGTATATTCCAGTGCTGGTTTAGACCCAAGTGATACTTTAAAAAGAGTAACTGCAGCCAGGGTTACCTTTGGGACCTCTTTGGGTCCGATTCTTCTAAACTGGGACCCCAGGAATAAGGAATAAATGTAAATTTGCTTAAAATATCCATGAAAAATTAACAATGTAGATAAGCAAATTTTTTTTATTCAATTTTTAATTTTTTTTATTTTTGACCAAATTTTGTTTATTATTTAAAAAAAAAAATTACACACAAAATCGAAGTTAATGATATCCAAAAGCGGAAAATACACAACCATGTTTGTCCTAATATGTTTCTAGTATATAGAACATCTCCTTTAGGTAGTTTGATTATCCAAACAAATCAAATTATTCGCCTTTAAACAATTTATATTAACTAACCAATGGCATTCAGTAATGTAAAAATGTGGTATTCCCGAACTCTTTCACTTTTGCCCACGAAGGCAACCGTTGTTGGCAGCATTTATTTTTGTATTTTTTGTATGTTTTTGCAAGTCACACGGATTCTTAAGACATAACACCGATAGGAAAACAAAATAGCGAATTTGAAAAAAAAATTTAGTTTGGGGTCTCAGTATGATTTGTCTATGCCATCAACTATCGACATAAATCCTGTTTTCACATTTTCATAGACAGAACACGTACCTAGTATTTGTAGATTTTAGGTATTGCGTTTAAATCAATGCTAAGAATTATATTATATCCATATTATATCCAACATTTGGGATACTGTTTCGATACCCACTGTTGTTTTTCTTTAATTTCATACGGGACCCTTTTTGAAAGCCAGGGACTCCTTTCCGGACCCTTTCCGAAAATGTTCAAAGGGAACACTGACTGCAGCACTCGAATACATGCACCTCAAATTTCAACAAGTTTTAAGTTAAAAATTTACAACATGACCTATCAAAGTACAATTGTTTTATTGTTTAAAAACTTAAAAATGTTAAGAAATTTACACAGTGTGATGTTTTAATTTTTAAAATTGCCTTCATTTGGGATTTAAGGTGGAGAAATGAGTTAAATAATTTAATAGCAGTGTGGCCTCAAGATGCCCTTGTTCTTTAGTCACAATTCGACAATCTTCAATTTTCAAACACATGCGATTGACATTTTCAGTGGCCAAAGTACATACATACATAACAAACGAGAAAATGTAAATCGAAGAACCTGCGAGGCGCGCACCTTTTAAGTACCTACTTTGTTCAAACTTGCTTGCGGGTTTTCCTAAACCAAGGTTTAGACCTCCACTGTTAAAGTGTTGTTGCTTCAATTTCTTCTTTCTCGGAATTTCGCTTAAACTCAATTTTCCCAGCAACACCTTAATCGAATTCAACTAGTAAGTTTTGACAAGCATTTCGAACAAAGAACGCAAACGTCACGGACATAAAACACTTGAATCCTAACAAAGTTATCTCTTGTCCCGACCCACAATCTTTATCGAATTACACCGCATGTATCTCGCAATTTAAAAATGTTCACCGGCTTTAATTCGATTACACCTGGTCCTACAATGTTTTTGAATAAGGGGTCTACACATTTTATAACAAAACACAACTACATGAAAAAACAGAAACTTTTAAAAATTTAAGCAACTTTTTGCATCTATTCGTAATAAACAAATAAACCAACAACAACGAATCTGTTTCTCTATTAACATCCCTTACTCTTTCGAATACAAAACAAACACAATCAAAGCGACTTTTGACAGTTTTTTTTTCCCCGAAAGGTGAACGCTTTCCCGCTCTTAAATTCCGAAAAAGTGCACACACCACGAAGAGCAAACATCTGTCAAAAAAGCAAACCCCCCTCCAAATGGAGTGCTAAAGATAACGCAAAAAAAATCTAGCACGACGCCCAAATTTGGAGAATGCTATTCTGAAAGCAACCTCAAAAAGTAAAAATAAAAAGCAAAAACTCACCTTGAATGGCTTTTTGTTATCTGCGTCCATTACGTTTGGTTGAATCGTGTTAGTTAACTTGGAGATTTTCACTTAAAAGTCGCACTTATAGGCGCTGTTCACAATTGCAATTCAGCTGCTGTCACAAATGACACCCAGACTTCACTCTGCACTTTTCCTTTTTTTGTTTGCACCAAATACACACACTTAACACGAGGTAAATAACTGCACCAGAAGTCTTTTTGCACACCCGAACGACTTGCCGACTGTTTTTCGAATGAATGCCAGCAACTCATGCAGTAGAACATATAAACTTTTAGCATTTCAGAGCGAAAGCTTTCTGTCACCAGACTAAATTATGGTTCGTTATGGTATGGATGGAATGGAGCTGGGCTTCAGCTCTGTTTAAAGGAGTAAGCTGGAGGGTGGGGTGGAGCCGTGGAGCACGAACTGTATTCTCTTACTCGAAGAGAAACTGTATGTACACATGAAAATCGCACTTTATGTACCAATACCAACTACCATACCAAGTGCAGGAGAATTTGTTGGGCCGAAAAAAGGGTAACTGTTACGCTGCTAACACTGCTACCCTGCTTGTCAACATTCCCACTAGAATGGAACTAAAATCAATGAATATATCCTTTAAAGCAGCGAGTTCGTTACGTTTCTCGCTTTAAGGACACATTACTCTTGAGTAGCAATTGTGCTAGAGATTCCTCTTTCGATGGCGCGCAAACGGGTGTGGATCTGTATCTATATTCTGTCTGCAAGCACTTAGCAAACATAAGGCAGGATTTTTTTGAAATTGAATTGAGTTTCTTCATCTTCTGGCTGTGGGGTTAATCCTTTTTATTGTCCCTTTGAATGGGAAATTAAATAAAAGGGAATGACCTGACATAGATGAGAGACAAAGCAGTTCCTATAATCTTATTTTGAGCTTCGAATTTCAAAAAGAAAGACAGCCGTTGGTGGGCTTTGATATCCTTTCATTCTGTGTGGTTTAGCGGGTTCTTCAATTCCACCAATAGAAGAGTTGGCACTTTAAGCTGAAAATAGTTTAATTGAAAGATTTAAAGTGTCCTTCCCGAAGATCCCATATTATCAAAGAGAGATAAATATAAATTTGCACTGGCTTTGGGTAAATCTCTTGGGAATTTTAAAGTTTTCTTCGTGCAGGCTCATCTCGCTGGATTGTGAATTATTGTTCTGAATCCTTCAAATAGATGCGGGTAATGCATTCACAAAAGTTTCATTGAAATAAGAAGCAAGGATAGAAATAAAATGTAAGTTATGCACCAGGCAACTGTCATTTAAGAGCAACGAAGGAGTTGTTTGGTATTCATCTATAAGCAATAATGCACTTGCTGACAGAAATCTTTATTCACAACTTATTCTCGACAGGAAGTACATCATCTGGATTGCCATAAGTACATAAATGTCAATTGTAGTACAGAGTACCGATACATACGTTATATGTCAACGGCACCGTCATAAACTAAGTATTTAAACTAAGTATTAAGTATTTAATACTTAGTTTATGGGCAACGTGATCAGTTCAGGCCGTTTAAAACTGATACAGCTATCAGAACGAAATGTCAATCCAGGTTTAAATGGGCTCAAGCTGTTGTCAAAACAAAAAAAATCGACCAAAATCTAGTCAAATAATTAAAAGGGCTAGTACTTAATCCTTTTATAGTCGTGGTATGCAATAACAATGCAATCGCGCATTGACTTAAGCTGCAATATTGCCATTCTTAGGATTGTATGGTTCCAGATAGGGTCGAAAAATGTATAGGTGTACGTCACATCAAACACGATCAATCTGAGACAACGCAAACATAGGAAAATCGCGCCAAACAGCTAAAAAAGAACAACGGACTTAAGTAAGCTTAGGCTAGTGTCAAAAAAGGACAAATACTCATCCTATGATGGCCACAGCATAAAACTGCCTTGAAATCCCACGTCGGCTGAATAAGCTGAATTACTCTAAAACATTCCTTTTATGGGTCCGCATTTAGTAAACTAGTTTTTCGAACGCACCCATTGTGATTGACACTTCAAAAGAAGTTTTTCGGAGTTTGGTGTTAATTTTACAGCTCTAAATAAATCCAATCAATTTTTGTTGAATGACTCTTACTTATCAGCCATATTCTGAATAATCCTTTTCGCAGGCACAGCTGCACTCTATTTAACATCAGTTCAGTTATTTGCTTTTCCTTGCTGGTTCTTCACTGTCATATGTCCTCCCTTTAGTCCAACTTCCTTTCCTGCTCATATAGAAGGGACTATCTTGAGACGAGATGCCCCGAGTTATGATCTCTCTTCGGCGGGTCCTTTCTTTATAATTTTGTTCTTAAAACGAAAATTCTATAAGGCGACACCACTTACCACTCACAAAGTACACATTTTATTTTCTCTTCCTTGTGTCTTCTTTCTCTAATGATAATCATCGCATAAAAGTCCTTCCAGCTTTTTTTTCTTGTTAAACCTTAAAGAAAGGAGTCTCAGTCACAATTAAAATTATATTATTCTTTTGAATTTCATTTGACTCTTTTATAGCCTGGACAATAGGGTTAAACTAAAACCCATTCACTCAAGAACACATCCTTTTCTTTCTTCCTTCGTCTCAATTATCCTTTTCCTCACTTGTTTTTTATTTTATAGGTACCCATTGACAACTAAAGGACATCGCTCCCATTTAAGCTGAAACATTGAAACGTATCATCTTCCAAGACATAGTCTTAGGTTGATGGCTCTACCCTCAATGGGAAAATAATGTGTAGTCCCTCTTTTATTCCTCTTGCCAGAGGACCTTTTCCAATGTTTGCTGCAAAAAACCCTACTACTGCGAGCCTCCACATGTACACTGAATAATAAAAATACCTCACCTATAGATGTCGAAGCCTTTGTACGGTGCCCAAGTTTTATTTGTTGTCTATCAAAAGGTTCTGACAGAGGGTGCGGTTTTTGTTGAATCTTCCTCACTCTTTGAGCAAACTTGCTTTCAAAATTAATCCTTTCGAAGGAAGAATAAATAAAAAAAAACTACACCTACTCGTAGGTAACATTTTATTTTTTGTTTGGGCTCATGAAAAAAGAAACATGAATTACCAAGGATAAAGCAACCCAAAGAAACTTTGTCGAACAAAAAGAATGTGTGCATTTCAGAAAGTAAACACAGATTACAGTTATGCTGACTAAACAGCCACGCACACAACGACAAGTAAAAGCCATACACAAGCGTATCCTTAAAAAATTGTAAAACTAGGTCAAATTGCATCCTTGCTTCCTCTCAAAGGGGGCGTGAGTGTGTGTCAGCTCGTATTCACAGATACGTAACTAGCTATACGTAGTGACGTAGTCGCTTCGCTTCATTCGGGTGCAACACACTACACTACACTTGTCATGGCTTTCGGTGTAAATCTGTTGTACCATATGTAAACGATTATAGTGTCGAGTACATAATATGCCTTTCGGTCATTCACCGAAAACTAAAGCTCTCTATATGGTTCTCTAGAGCGCTTACTTTGATAAAGTACTTGCAGGCTGATAAAAAGGACTAGTATAGTGGACGACACAAGACGGGCAATACCCCTGACACAAGTGGTGGTGGGTGATGAAATTGCAAATGTCGCAGGTGCCTGCAAAGGTATTCCATGGATGGAGATGTTATCACAGATGAAAATGAGGTGTTCAGTCTATCTATAAAGCGGGTGACCTGGGTACACGATGTAACTCTCCAACAGTTGGTACATAACCCCACGAGGGGGCTAAAAATAGAAGCGCCGTATTCTATTTTAAGAAAACCACCATACATCCATGTGTTTTGTCTCCTCTTCTCTATAAAGTGGTGTCCTCCTGAGAGAGGTGAAGAGAGTGCTCAAACCAATAAAGGAAAGCTTATTTCTTTGGTGAAGACTGAAGAGTGGCTATTAAGAGCTTCGTTCGCATGTTAAATTCTTTTCTGTATGATTGCTGAAAGAGAATCGATAACTGCTTTTAACAGGGACGTCTCATCAGTTTTATAATCTTTAAGCTATATACGCTACAAGTATGATTACCTTCTTGAACATTTCGGTTTCGGCGTTCTTAAGTAAGTGGCCACATTCAAGAATCTAGTTATCTTAAGTCGACTAGATTGGTCTGGATGAGATGTAACCTGAACGCAAAAACGGGAACATTACTTTTTCTACGTCAGCTACCCCTCCATAAACGTTAACTGGAACATCTGCTCTCACGACCGATTTCCCCCAATCAGAGCCGAGTTTCATCTAGTGAGAGAGCTGTCAGACTTACTAAACTAGATACTTAAACGTCCCCAGTTATTGAATTTATTTTTGACAGCTCAGGCCCTACTCTGACCCGAAAAAAAGAAAAACGTCGCATGTTTCTCTCATGAGGTAATTTGGTCGAATCAATAGTTTTCTAAGTTTGCAAAAGAATTTTTCCATAACCTAATTTTGACAGATAAAGCTGGCTAAGAACGTTTAATAAAAACAAAGTGAAATAGGAACGAAATCGCCACATGGATGATGATAACGATCTTGTTCTCTTTTTTTCTCTGAACTCTGAACTGTAAAAATTAAGCTTACATTAAGCAAAGTGGTGCAGAAGAAGGCTGAGGAGGCGCTTAATTTTAGCTCTCCTGGAGCAGCGTCCTAGGCTACTCTATTGTATGAATGATGTAGTATTAAAGTGACGTTACGGACGGATCTAATGTTTACGCTTCGGGTAAACCCACTTCATACAAATCTAGTAGATTCGGGATGACTAGAGTTTTGATGTGCCTAATTACTAACTACTCGCATTCACGTTTAAATAATAGCAGCAAATTGAAACTAAAAAACTAAATTAAACAATTTTGACAGCTACAAAACGGTCCGCTACGCATTGAATTAGATAAACTTGAGATTTGTAATCCCACAATATAAACATGGGAATATTTCTGTGAATGTTGGTGTTGGCATAAACTTCAAAAAAGGAACTGGGGACGTTCAAATATCTAGTTTAGTAAGTCTGACAGCTGTCTGACTAGATCTATCTCGGTTTTGATTGGCTGAAATCGGTCATATGAGCAGCTGTTTCAGTTGACATTTATGGAGGGGGAGCCGACGAATCTAGTCAAGAAATTCGTGACTGAGTACTAAGTTGACAGTTCGCATAAGTGGCTGACGTAGAAAAAGTGACGTTCCCGACCAATCTAGTTTTTGCGTTACATCTTATCCAGTCGACTTAAGATAACTAGATTCTTGAATGTGCCCACTACCTTCATAAAACAAATCACGAAAAATTATAGCTGCTTTATACTTATCAGAACTTTTTATACCGAATAAGGTACACAGTCTTCCTTAGTTTTAATTACAATGCTGCACCAAGTAGATTACACAAACTTGGCAGCTAGCAAAGTTCATTGCACTACAAGAAGGGCTGAAGGCACGTGCAGTATTATAGTCTAGTATTAAGCAACATGAAATGCAATGACTTTTCACATTACCTTCGTCTATTCTATTAGAACGGACAGTTGAGAAAGCCAGCTGAAAATTCAAAACCTCGTTACCACTCCCTCGCCCATATCATCCGAATCCGTTACAAAATGAAAACAACGTTGTTGTCCAGTTTTCTTACATAAACTTGTGTATATATTTTAAAGATTATATATTTTCTTTTACTGTTTTTTTCAATCACATTGCATAAAATACTTTAGAGTGTCGCACTACTTATGTGCTATATAATACTGTTTTTAGTTTTCATCTTCGTATGTAGGTACCTATTCTCGAACGAGAGAGTACCAGTAAATAGTTTTTTTTTTCAAAATTGTAGGTACCTACAGTAATTGTCATATTTTAGATTGTTTGCTTTTTGACTTTACATATAAAGAATATTGTTGCTTAAGCTACCACTACGATTGTAGATATATAAAGACGGTTCCCAGTTGCCATATATGTATATCATAATATAGTGCGGAAGGAAATATACTTTTTCTAAGTTAGGGGACAAAAGACGGTTTCACGTACACACAACATTGACAATAGTTTCATTTTCCCAGAACACAAATACCTCCCTACTTGCGGGCGCTTACAGAATACTACAAGTGTTTTTTTCCCTAAACGGATTCACCTTCTGGCTGGTGAATCCACTTAACAAGCAGTCCTCGTTCTCGTGGTCTGACATGTACTTAATCATGAGGGTGCAAGCTTCCGAAACGGATAACCGTGGAATATCAGCCTCGCGTCGCAGCTGTTCGTTTATGGCGCGCTGCTGTTGCAAGTTTGCAGCCATAATGTCTAAAACAGCAGTCTCTGAGAGTCCTATGTTGGCAGATTTTCTTAGCGACAGCTTGTGACTGAGAAGTAACTTGGACGATTCGGATGTAATCTGTCAAAAAGAAGAGGAGGCTTGTGAGCGATTTGATTTATTTAATTTGCACAAATTTAAAATTCTCTACTAGGTATAATTGTGGTTTTGATAAGTTCTCCCGGGAGCCTATAAATATGCAAAACTGGGTTAATGGAATAAACTTCAAAAATCGTGTAAATATTGATTTTTCTTTTGCGGTTGACCTATGACAGAGGGCGACGGTGATGGATCAGGGAAATGTTAGATTTACTACTTTTAACAGGGTGAGCTAGATTGGAGGACTGATTTTGCAAGAACTTTTATATATAGTATAAATGAATAGTTGGTGCAGAATGTCATATCATTCTACAACCATTCGGTGCTTAATGAATATTTTCTGCTTTCGGAGTTTATGAAAAAGTAATCTACCGGTAGCTTTTATAGAATTAAGTCAATTTGACACTTTCCACGAACTGTCAAAAGGACAAGGGTACACTTTACTCTGTTGTTTTTTTCTATTACAATAGGGGCATGCTAAATGCAAAAGTGTAGCGAAATTGATTTAATAGGGGTATTCACGACTCGGTGTAATAGTAGACCTATAAATTGCGAAATTTTATTTTATTTTATCACATCGTGAGCACTCTTTTTCTAATCTCTATCAACAACGAAGCAAAGGTACGGACAACCAGTAGCACTGACATTCTGCGAACTGTCAAAAGGACGAGGGTACACTTTACTCCGTTGTATTTTTCTGTTGCAATAGGGTCAGGGATAGATAAAGTGCAAAAGTGTAGCGAAATTTTAGTCAGTAGGGGTATTCACGATTTGGTGTAACAGGTCAAGCAAAATTGCGAAATTTTATTTTATTTTATCAGATCGTGAACACTCTTCTTCAAATCTCTAGCGAAAAAAAGTTGCACTTTCGCAATTTTGCAATGATACTAGACCAGTTGCATCGGATCGTAAATACCCCTAGTATATTTTGTTGTTGAAGTGCGAAAAAAAGTTCCACTTCCGCAATTTCGCAATGATACTAGACCAGTTGCATCGGATCGTGAATACCGCTGATATATTTTGTTGTTGTAGTGCAAAAAAAGTTACCCTTTTTCAATAATACTAAAACCACTTGCATGGGATCGTGAATACCCATATTGTAAAAAGCAAAGCTGGGCTTAGAGTGGGTACTATATGGATTTTACCTAGCTGTCGAACTCTGAAAACAAATCCATATTCATAAAAGGAAAGATAAAAAAAGAAGAGCCGCTGTAAATATTGTAAAAAAAAAGCAAAGTTGGGTTTTTTAAAAAACTAATAAAAATGAATACAATTGGACAACATTCCCTAGCAGCACACAGTCATCTTATGTAAGAAAACCATAAGATAAATAATGAAGAAAAAACATTCGCTCTGTCCTCCTTCCCTAGAAAGAGACAAAACAAAACATCCTCAAATTTGTCCATCTGTCAAACGCAGAAAAAAAATTTCTTGGGTGTGTATCTTGTGTGAGGATAATTTTTTCCCATCTATTCTTTTGTTACGTATTTCTAAAATTCCAAATTTAATTCACTTTGTTTGAAATTAGCGTGAAATTCAGCACACACACACATTTTCTTCCATCTCCCAACAAGTTCGTTAATAAACTTTCCATCATAGGCCTCTCAGAGACAGCCGTTATGGACGTAATGTCATCCACACTGCAGCAACAGCGAATGATCGTCGAACAATTGAGACGCGAGGCAGCCATCGAACGCCAGACCGTTTCCGAATCATGTGCAAAAATGATGAAGTACATCACAGAGCACGAGCAGGAGGACTACCTTCTAACTGGGTTCTCCAGCCAAAAGGTGAATCCATTCCGTGAGAAGAGCTCTTGTACGGTGCTGTAGGTGGTGTTTTTTTTTAACTCTTTTTTTCCTGGGAAATGGCCGCTGCTGCACCTAGTGATTCATCATCGCACATTCGCCATTTAATCAAATTTTATATGTCTATATTACCATGTATGTTAATACAAATGAATATCGTAATTTACTATGACCTACTAGTACACAAACTAACTATGTAAAGCAAAAATGAGTGATTCATTGAATCTGCATAGATTCATATTGATTGCTATTCTATAGAAGAAAATATATATGTACCTATTTCGTTTCAAAATGTGAGCAAAAATCGTTGAATTTGTTTTATTTTTTGCTGGTACTTTGAGGACGTAGTAGTAGCCTCACCAAAGGTTACCCGGTGGATAGGTAAGCAATAGGGTGGAATGCACGAAAGGTAATTTGATTGGGAATGTATTAAGCAAGCTTTTAATGGACTTTGAAGTTTGATAAATGATTTAAGGCGAATGAACTTTATTATCGTCAACTGATTGTGGGTAGACCTCGGGGTGGACGCTGTTTGAAAGTTCTGAAGATTTCGTAGGGATGGGGCGTTCTTGTTCCAATGGAGTCTTGCTGATGTCGCATCATTATAAGTACGAATTATATTGTAAGTAGCAAGCATATGGTTTCATTTTTCATGCAGTTAGTCAGAAAATAATTGGGACACTAATTTCTTGTCATCACTCACTCTTCTCTTTATTGCTGCCTTTGCGTCTGTTTCCTTTCAATGCCTTTGTCCCTTTTGAGCCATTGTTCATCTTCAGCAGTTTTCTTGCAAAGGGTGAGTGTTTTGTAAGTCGTGCCAATATATAGCTAAGCAAATCGATTTGAGCCAGAGCTGGCAGTTCGTTAAACATTGACTTATGCAACAAACATTTTGACTCCAGAGCTAAGTGTAACGTCAAAACCCTAAGCGAATTTTCAGTTTCACAGCGCACATTTGCAATGAAAAGCCGTCTTCAAAGTTATTCTTCAAGAAATTCTTCCGTTTTTGTTAATTGTAATGCCATGGAACTCATTTAACGTTTCGTTTTGGAACTACATGCAACCCTTTCACCGAACCAGCTGTTAAATAGAACGCATTCCACCACAAAACGAAAATGCGTCCGACGGAAAAGCTCTTTGCCGAAGCTTCTTGGATGAGGGAGTCTTTGTTCTCTCGGTTACAACTTACTTCCTTTCCTATGTCACGGCCGTCCTTTTACATATAAAACAAATTCCGATATTGCACGATCAAGGAATCACCAATCGACAAGAACATCAATATCACTCCTCGCCAGCCGACAAACCAAACCTAACCAAAAAAAAAAACGCAAATTCCTCATAAATGTTGGTGAGTTTTTTTTATTTATTTTGTTATTCATATAAATCGAAAGCGAGGCTCAAGGACCATCACTTCCGTTAGTAATAAAAAAAATTAGAAAGAAGTTTTTATGTGAATGTTTGTAAGATGTTAAGCAGCAAAGACAGATAAGTGGTGATAAACACAAACGAAATGCATTGAATACGATTAAGAAGAATTATGAACAGGAACCGTGGTTATCTGACTTAACTTTCGTCATCACTGCCACCGCCCTGCTTTGGTGGCTTTGGTCCGCCAGCCCTCTTCGCCATAATGATCTGGTCAACCTTTAGAATCGTTGTAGCGGCACCAACAGCGTACTTGATTCCCCAGTATTTCGACTGATACAAATCGAACACCTTGGTAGTCGTCACATCGACAGTACCGGCCTGTTCAGAGTCAATGTCGAAGCCCTGATTGGCGCCCTTCTCCTTGTGAGCAAGATATAGCTTAGCGATGACCTCTGTACCGTTTACACCACTGTTTTCGGCTAGGGCCTTGGGGAATACTTCGAGAGCGGTAGCGAACTTACGCACTGCGTACTGTTCCAAGCCGGGAAGAGTGTCAGCGTATTCAGCCAGCTGGGCAGCTAGTTCGATTTCGGTGGCTCCAGCGCCAGGGACGTAGCGACCGTCACGGGTTAGGCCCTTGAAGTTGTTGACACCGTCATCGATAGCACGCTCAATGTCATCCATGAAGTTGTCTGTTGCTCCGCGGATCACTACGGTGGCGATTTTGGAATCAGTTCCTTCGTTGCGGAAAGCGACGACAACAGTGTCACCCAATTCCTCGATGCAAACCTTGTCGCAGTAGCCGAGCTCTTCTTGAGTGGGCACGGTTAGCCTAGGCAACACTGTGGCGTTGACAGCTCTGCTGAGACGACGCAGATCGAATTTGGAATTCAGACGAACAGCCATCAGTTCGTATTTGTTGATGTAATGCAAGGCCATGTCGCCGACCTTTCCGCCAGCAACGATAACCTTCACTCCGGCATCAGCCAAAGCCTTGATTTGTTTCTCCAACAAATTCTCCTCGCCGCTGCTGAAGTTCATGAGCTCGTTGGCCGATTTAATGAGGACAGTTCCCTTAGTTTCTGTTTGAATGATATCCACAGGGCAGGAGAATATGACCACCTTTGCCTTTTCAACGCTGGAAACATCACCCTCAACCTGGCGCTTGAAGACCATACCGCGCAACACCTCGGACTTGCCCAGTCCACTGCCCACAATCTTGCAGACTCGGATGTTATCTACATTAAAGGTGCTCTTTTCGGGCAAAATCGAAACACACGCCTTTGCGATCAGTTCGGTTATGAATTCCTCTTGACCATACTGTTTGGACATGACCGCAGCTGTTAGGCACTCCTTGACCTTCTTAACATCACGGTAGTCCTCGATCTTATGACACTCCAGCTTTGACAGAATCTCCAATGCCTTATCCATGGCCTTCTCGTAACCATCGGCAATTTCGCTGGTAGTGATTCCCAAGCGCAACAGTTCCTCTGCACCCTCCAACAACGCCCCGGCAAAGATCACCACAAAATTGGTACCATCTCCTACCTCGGCGTCTTGCATTTGACTGGCCATGACAATCAGTTTAGCAGCTGGATGCTCAACATCCAACTCGCGCATGATTGTACCAGCATCTGATGTCACGAACTGTTTCTCGATGTGATTAATGACCATTTTGTTCATGCCATTTGGTCCGTAGGCTGAACGCATTGTCTGTGCGAATTCCTTGCAGGCTGTGATGTTGCGGTAGACTGCTTCTTCCAGGCCGCTGTACATCTAAAGGGAAATACTTCGGTTTTAGTTACTTTTTTTTTCTAGAATATAATTTTAGTTTGGCCATGACTCAACAGTCGGCACACTCTAGCATTTGTGAAGCTTCTCACGAGGTACAATGAAAAATGTGTATTTAACATTCCGGATTTATCTGTTTTTTAAATATAACACGTTTATTTCGCTTACCCGAGCGCCTTCCTTCAACATTTGGGATACACCCGGTGCTTTTGGAACAGATAGAGCCATTTTTTCTCACAGATTTTTCTCTTAGCAAAACTACTTTTCACACAAAACTCGAAGCCAAAGAACAGGAGGAACTGCGGTCTAACCTAAACTCGTGTGTTTTTGAAGTATGGTGAATTCACAGTGGGTGCGTTTGCTTGTCAAATGGAATCTTCTCGTCGAAAATGACAGCCTTATAGGGAAATTCACATTTTCCCTGTATTTTTAGCTGTATTAAGGGTTTGCTTTCATTATTTGCATTCAGCATTCGACTGGGTTTTGTGAAATATTTATTTTATATAGAGAAATTATAATTTTCCTTCCATCATTTCGTCTGAAAATATGTCCGATATTTATGTATCGAGTGTTTTGTGCTTGTTCTTTTGTGTTGAACTCACAACCCATTCACCTAACCTAACCTATGTATGGAGTGTAAGATTTGTCGAATACAAAATCCTCGCGAAAGAAGAAGATGCGAGCATCTAGGGAAATTTTAAGGATATGGAGAAACGACGAGATAAATTATTCGGTGGTTCTGGTGGTAAGGAGAAATATGTGGATGATGAGCCGAGTCTGCATATTTTTCTGTATTTGATTGTTGGCCGTGGAATATAATTCTTTTGGATTTGCAAACAGACTATTTCAAACTACTTCGCACCCATTCACAATAACTGACATTCATTTGCCAGCCAACCAAAACTACAAATGTCAACGAGTCGCATTGGTTCGCTCTGCCGACTGGAATTTGTTAAAAACCTTAAAAAGATGACTTCCCTCGAAAAGATTTCGATTAACAACCGACAAAACGAAGAAACTATATCGTTACTCCAACATGAGGTACTCTCTTTTTACCACTGCTGACAGCGTTCACTTTACAAATCCCATTTTCAGTTCGGTGCAGTTAAAAGTGAAATCCTTGCACGAAAAAAGAAGCAACTGGCCAGAGAAAATATCGACCTAAAAAAACGTATTGAAGAAACCTTGGCCGAGCTAGTACGACTGGAAACGCAAAATGGAAAAAAACAAATATCTGTACCGGGCGCGAGGACGTTTTGTACACAAGCACCGCAAATACCAACTGAACCCACTCTTGTAGCCCCAGCTCAACCTGCCGACGAATCAAAGGCTGCAAAGGAGAAAAAGCCGAAAAAAGAAAAGCCATCCAAGCCAGCTGCAACAGCCAATAATGCAGCTGCTGCTCCCGATCAGCCAGTCGATGTTGGTCGCTTGGACTTCCGTGTTGGCAAAATCGTGGAAGTTGGACGCCATCCAGATGCAGACAGTTTGTACCTGGAGAAGATCGACTGCGGTGCAGCTCAGCCTAGGACTGTGGTGTCAGGTCTAGTGAAGTTTATCCCCATTGAGGAGATGCAGAACCGGTCCGTTGTCGTTCTGTGTAACTTGAAACCGGCAAAAATGCGTGGTGTAACATCCGAGGCAATGGTCATGTGCGCCTCTACGCCGGACAAAGTGGAGATACTCAGTCCACCAGAGGGCTCGGTGCCTGGAGACTTGGTTCATTGTCAAGGATTCGAACGCAATCCGGACGCACAACTAAACCCGAAGAAGAAAGTTTTTGAAACCTGTGCCCCAGATCTGAAAACCAACGACAGCTTGGTCGCTTGTTTTAAGGGTGCTCCTCTACATGTGCCTGGCAAGGGTAACGTAGTCACTCAGACCCTGAAGAATGTTAATGTGAAATGATTTGTTTTTATTTACATTTTTTGAACTGAACTCAATAAATTTAAGACGTGTCATCGCACATACAATCAGTGAACACTAAACAGACCGCCCAACATTAGATGGTCGGAGCCGTGTCTGGCATTTGGCAGATTTCCCAGCTTATAGCACTCTCTCACAGTTGGTAACTGATACGTGGACAGTAGTTTTAGAGATCCATGCTGATCTTTTGTTTGGTCTGCATCGCTGTAAAACAAATGGTCTACCGTTATCCATTTGTTTTGAAAAGTAGAACCAAAAGCGGCCGATCCGAAATGGTTGTACACCGACTTGAGATTCAAGTCGTGACTCAGGGTTCCAGTTAAAAAGAGGTCGGAAGGCTGTTCGCAGTCCGCATAGCGTTTACTGTGCTTCTGGTCATGGAGCTGTTTCTCATGAAAGGAAGAAGTTCTTACCGACTTTAGGGGGAATTTTCTCGAATGAACTTACCCTGGATGTGCAATCTCTGTAGTTGCTGTGAACGCATTCAAGATGCTGGCAGTTGTCGGTGATTCCCAATCTAGGCGATATAAGCTGTTTTCCTGTAGGAGGTTGAGCACCTTTAATCAATGTACTACGCGAGAGCTGCTCATACTGAAGCTTTCCCGTGACAATAAGTTCAAATGGAGCTGAATAGGGTTCAAAATTAAAATCTCCCGTCAGGATGATGGGCATTCTCTGTACACCGCGTTCTGTTGTGGCAATAACTGAACACCGATCGAGTTCGGCTAGTAAAACCATTAGCTGTGCCACTCGGACGTCCTGCCTCCTTGGGTTGTACAGCAAATGCGTGGTGCACACAAGGAAAGTAACATTAGGCTTGTGTTTGCAGCGCAACTTTGTAATGAGCGCGATGTTGTGACGATCAAGGAGCTATCGAATGACAAAGCAGGTTAGTTTTCACTCATATGCTTGTCGACTTACTTGGAATCCCGGTTGATAGTACTCCACCTCCTGAAAGCCGACAACTTCAAAGAGATTCCTATTATAGAAAACAGCACAGCCATCGGTCTTGAGGCCAGTTTTCTTCTTAAACATGCATTGCAATGGCAATTGATTTTGAATATTCGCAATGAGCTCGTCCAAATGATTCTCCTGGACCTCTTGTAGGCAAAGGACGTCTGGTCTTTGAGCCAGTATTTCTTCGGTTAACTTTGACAGACGGTAGTTCCACTTTAGATACATTTGGTTGCAGAGTCTGTAGAGTTGCAAGTGCTCGACAAGCAGATCTTGAGCCAGAATGTTATATGAGACTACCTTGAATTGTAATTCAGACTGGCTTGTGGGCTTGCCAGAGCAATGCGACTCCATTGGCTCCCAGTGTCGATAATTTGAGCGTATCTAGGGATGCAAGAGAGTTTAGTGTTATGTTATTTTTTGAAGATTGCTTACCAATTTTGGAGAGGCAAGGTCAAGCCCACCTCCACCGCTTTCAGTATATTGAATATTTTCGCACGTGAATTCTTTATCCGCCCGATTTCGATTACTTTCTAATCGGAATCGAGTTGGAGTGCTATTTTGTTTACCAAGCTGGCGTTGCCATTTATTTAAAAGGTTTATTTTCAATATTTCAGGTAATTTTTGTAGTTCTCTAGAAACGGAATTCATTAAATAAACACAACACACAAAAAGACGAAAAATTCAACAGCTGAGAATAGAAATATGTACAAAGAACCACCAACTATGGAGGGAGGTAGTGAATTTTGTGACACCACGTTGCTATTGTGAATTTATTATCTATACAACCGTTTTGTTTTTGAGTCGTATAATTACGGTGACCATTAGTTCATTTTAATAATGAACACAGATTTCTGTTTCAAATACAAATGTAGAATGGAATAATTTTAAATATTTTGTTGAAAATTGATTCATTTTCTATTGTTCATTATAAGAAACACTAAACTATAGTCACCGAACATATAATGCAGTACGAATGGAAGACGAATTCAAATAAGCACGCGAAACCCATCTTGAAATTGAATTTAGCCAGGGTATTTGTAAAACTTTTGACTAATGAAACTAGGACAGTGACGGTGTGTTGCTATCCTCACTATATCCTTCAAAAGTAATGTCCTCGCAGACGGTCTTCCTGCTTAGCAGAAGCATATTCATTTCCGATGTACAGAATAAAATATCGTACCTTCGTTGCAAGTGCGTTAAGTTAGAACCAGAGACAATAGCTAGACCCATTTTTTCCATTTCCTCTACTCAACTTTCGGAACACACCCAGTCTCTGGGAACACAACGCAATTCCCTCTATTTTTGTACGTCACCTTGCAAAACTGTCCACACAACACAAAATTGACATCTCAGCAAAGTTGGGAAATTCAATTTTTCACACACCACTCAGAAAAATTGACAATGGCCGTCAACTTGTGTAAATGGTGATTCGATTCGGGATTATTTAGAATTTGTTTCCTCTTACTAATTTGATGAAAAAAAGTAATTTACAAGTGCAGATACTCCCTAAACTTTATTCGGCTTGCGTTTGTGATATTATCGCAACTTTAGTATTACGAATAGAGTGCATTTTCAATAGGATCCGAAAAATCTATTAGCGAAGGTACAAAAAAAAAAGCCGAAAAATGAGTTCTAACAACAGCAGCAGCCGAAAAGAAACCGAACGAACCAAACTCATCCAGGAGAAGTGTCAAACTCTGCTGACTCAGATGCTCCGGGATGAGGACAACAAATACTGCGTGGATTGTGATGCAAAAGGTATATAAATTCAATACAAAGAGAAACATTTTTCCTGAGTGTTGTTGCTTGGCCAAGTGTCGAGGGGCGTACCTCCCAAATCACAATATTGTATCGTAGCAAAGTTGGTAGTTGAAGGAGAGTGCCTAACCAGCTGTATTAACTCCCAGATAGAACACTTGTGCTTACGTTTGCTATAGCTCATGAGCTAGTCAGCCACATTTTGGCCTCGATATAAGATCTTTACTTCCGATAAATCACTCTCTTTCAATCCATGTTATCGACTTTGTGATAAAGCAGCAAGTGTATAGGTACCTGTGGTTCACTAATACTTTAAATGAAATGGAATAATTGTCGTTGCCAACGAGTGTCGTTCCCTGGCTAGACAAATTCGGAAACATATGTTTGATCTTCCGCTTTATCAGTCGCCTCAACGTTCCACGCTATCCCCATTTCTGCTGTGGAATGAGTCGCATTCCACAAATACCTCGTATTAATTAAATTTTCATTGAAATGTCATGCAAACTGTCAAGATCCCCACAGTAGTATTGGCGTCGCAACAACACTGAGAAACAATGTTAGCAATTTTTAAATCCACAGTTAAACACAAGCAATTTCTTGTTCTAGGCCCGCGTTGGGCGTCTTGGAATCTTGGCGTTTTCCTCTGTATTCGCTGTGCTGGTATTCATCGTAACCTCGGTGTGCATATATCTCGCGTTAAATCGGTTAATCTCGACACTTGGACGCCCGAACAAGTGATCTCTCTGCAACAAATGGGCAATTCGCGTGCTCGCGCTGTGTACGAGGCGCAGTTGCCAGACGGTTTCCGTCGCCCACAAACCGACAACGCTCTGGAGAGCTTCATTCGTGCCAAATACGAGCACAAAAAGTACTTAGCTCGCGAATGGGTGCCTCCATCGCCACCCAAAGTTGATTGGGCCAAAGAAATCGACGAGGAACTGGAAAGGCAAAAGCGTAAAAAGAAAGCAGCGCAGGCCGGCTCTGCCCTCGGCATTGGGATTGTTGGTGGGACCAGCAGCAGCGACAGAAAGTCCACTTCATCGGCTGTGAAAGCACCACTACCCGCCCCATTGCCAAAGCCCAAGCCCTCCAATAGTCCCAAGTTGCATCGAATCAGTGAATCTTCATCCACTTCGAACCACAATAGCTCCGGTGCGGGGAGCTCTGATCTCTTGGGGCTGACATCGCCCACAAAACCAGTCTCGGCCGGTCTGGTGAGCTTGAACAATGATTCACATAATGACACGTTTAGCGGTTTCCTTAGTGCTGCACCACTTTCTGCGGCCAATACACAAAATTCCTCCTTGGACAATAATGAATCGTCGTTGGCGGGCCTTGTTGGAGGAACAAACTCGTTAGCAAAGGAGGAGGAGGACTTCTTCAATCAAACAACATCGCTATGTGTGGGCGGCGAGAAGGACAAAGCCGGCAAGTTAACCAAGGACAGCATATTAGCACTTTACGGTGCTGCTCCGTCGACCAATCAACAGCCGAGCCTTGGACAGTTCAACAGCAACCACCTGGGGGGTGCATTCAACAGCAATTTGGTGCAAAACAAGCCATTCCCAGCGTTACTTGTCAACCCGAACGCAAACCCTGGTGGCATGGGTATGGCTCCCGGTATGATGGGCCAACCACAGCCGCAGACTCAATTCATGACGCCACCGAACTCAGCTAGCATGTATAACGCGCCTGTTATGACCGCGCCAGCAGCATTCACCTCGCCCGCAGCCGGCGGCATGTCCTACCACCCGCAGATGATGGGCGTTCAGACGACTGGATTCGCTCAGTTCCCGCCAATGCAGGCGACATACCCCGCCGGTGCTGTTGCTCCCGGAATGGCCTCGGCATTTGGCCCAGCTGGCAGCGGAGGTGGTGGCATCATGGCCACTGGTCAAGGCCTAATGCAAATGAATCCCGCTCTTAATCAAGGACTTATGGGAATGCAGATGAACGGACCAATGGTGCAGCCCTCAGCAGGAGTGCCTACCTCGAATCTGAGTCAGCAATTTGGTAATCTTAATATTGGCAATGTTTGGCAATAAGAAAACTCCCGCCCACCCATCCCTATCTATGCCTCTACATCTCCCTCCTCGAATTGCGTTGAGTATATAAGTCCTTTTAGAATGTCTCCTCTGAAGCATGTGATTTATTACCAAACGAGGTGTGTGTTCCATCCCATGTGCAATTGATTCTTTTTTTGGCACCCTTACTACACGAAATTGCTTCTGTAGCGCTCTGCAAAATTACAATCGCCCTCCGGCGCAGTATTGTCTTTCTTGTATTCTCCCTAGGTTTATAAACTTTATGTTTCGCATTACTTTTGCGTTATAAATAAAAAACTTATTAATGTGTACTTAGGTGTGCTTAGTATTTAAAGGTCAAACCGTAACATATCCCCACTACCGACACTGACAAAGCTAAATAATTGTCCCACAAACGGTTAAACAATAATGCGATCTTAAAAGGAAATTATTTATAAAAAAAAAAAAACAACTCGTATATGTCTTGTGTTATTGAGTTTTGCTCGGCTAAATGGATAACGAACAAAGAAAAACTGGACATAGTTATAATAAACAATGAACAGAGGAAAGTAAAATATTAAACAATAAACGATAATGAAAAATATAAAATGTATTAGTTATAAAAGAATATATATAATTGATCATGAAATAAATGAACATGAAATAAAAACGTACTTTGTGATGTACATTACCTGTATTTGCTTTTCGCTTTTGAGAATTAATTTGCAGCTAGGACCGTGGACCAACTGTTTTGAACATTGGAAAAGGTTTCTTAAGGGGATATTAAGCTAGCGAACTTTTGGAATTTTAGCGAAAAAAAATTCCAACTGGCAACACAAATTTTTGCCAGAAAGTGGAGAGGGTTGTTTCTACTGGCGCTGGTTAAATGTCAAATTTTCCTCAGTCCGAAAAAATTCCCTGTCCGTGTAATTTTATTCCTATATTGCAATCTGAAAGTTTAAAAAATTGTGAGTCAAAGTTCGCTAGCGACGATCGCCCCTAAGTCAATTACACATTGACTTAGCTGGATTATATAATATACTCATTTTGTATGCCCTCATCTGTCAATTATGAATATCGATTGAACGACTAAGTTTGACATGTTTGAATATACGAGGGGAAACCTTGTTCAACCTCCAAAGTAATGCATAAAACTTCTGTTTTCTCTGACATTTTGTAAATTTTAGTGCACACGTTAATGTATCACCGTCACCTCGCTACAAACCAGCTAGTAGATGCTAACCAACGTATTTTTGTATGGCCTCTATTAAAAAGAGAAGTAAATTGGAGTTATTTGCAGCCACAAACTTCAGATAGCATATACTAATAATTTGACTTTACCAAATTGTAAGGTTAAAAAACCCTTCTTACGGAGCGTTTATGACCGACTACAAGCTGACTATTTTATAAGTTTTCTTTGGGGATTCTAAATACTAGAGCACTCAAGCTCGCTTTCCTGCCAGTATACTGCCAAGCAGAAATAACTCTTTTGGTGTAGTGCTGGGGAAAATCGAATATTACTCGTTTCTCTTAATGGCCGGTAACAAAGTGTTGCTTTTCCCGGAGTTGTCAAACAATTACTAACAACTACGGTGTTACATTTCCAGAAAAGTTCAAATAACATTTTTCTAACATATAACCTTAGTATCTGTAGATCTAAAATAAGCGAAACGTCAACATAATAGCTCAAAAACCAAAGAGCTAAAAAGCTACCAAATCTTCTCTAATTCTACTCAAGAAATCCTTATTTGAACACACCCTAAATTTCCCAGCACAACCAACTTGCAGCCTGAATATCCCATTATATTGAACGCCTGAACGCTTTTGCCACCGACCGAGCGAAAACCTAGCAAAAAAAAAAATTGTCTCGCTTGTGGTAAAATGGTGAACAGTTCGTTTTCAGACGTTGACCGAAGTGGTTCTGTATTTGAGTTCTTGGCCAAAGTGTACTTTTAAGGGCGTTTCAACACCGAAAATTGTGCTAATTTTACAAGAAAATCATTTTGATATCGAAAAAGTGTTAATTTTGAGTGATATTAGAGAAAAACTTTAACTTTTTAATCGTTTTCTCGACGAAAAACTGTGTTCTCTTCCCATTGGAGTAAGGGAGAAGGTAAGTGACCGTTTGTTAAATTATTAATTGAATATACTGTTGTACTGCTTGCACTTGTGGGGTTCTAATTTGTATGTGCCGATGTTTGTCTTCTTTTCGATGGCGGAGAAGGGAGACAACGCTAGTCGAGTATATAAAAACGAAATGAAAAACATGGGCCAGTGTAGTTGTGTCGCGGGAATTGTGCAAATTTTAGAGTACTAGAAAATGCAAATTTTTTTTCTTCCATCTCGAGCTCGAGTAGGTACGAAGAGAACTGAAAGATAAGAGAAGAAAATCCGTTTAATAATTTATAAAAATTCTTATGAATGTGGGAATATGGTCCGATGCCACTCACATGGGTGTACTTTTATTTATTGCACTAGAAATTGATATGACATCGATGTCGACTAACTATCCATCGCAGATGGAGTGGAAAGTGGTGGTAGGGGGTGGTAAAGGCATGAAATACGTATCTGTATGGAGTAACATTGAAAAAGCTGCCTGCCAACGGGTAGCACGTGAATGTGAAGTTAGATTGTCGTCAACCCCGTGACCCTTTCCCCTGGGGTGGTTAGCATTCTTCTTACTGCTGCTATCAGAGATAAAGGTGAGGTAACACTCGAACGATTTTTTTTTCTCCGCTCTCGCATAAACACATAAATAAATAAAATGTAAACATGGTCCTAATTATGCTGATGGTTGCGGAAGTTGTTTTTTTTTTTTTTTTTCGGAGATGTGTTTCTCGTTGAATGATGCACTGCGCGGGGATGAATGTAGGCAGATGCGATCGAACGTAGTGTCATTTGATTTGGGCTTGCTTGTGTAGTGGGTGGCAGTGGCAAGGGGATTTTTTTTGCAAGCTCAGTGTGCTTTGAATGGGGGTAGGTTTGTGAATTGTAGTGAGAAACCTGATGAGAGTACTGCACTTATTTTGATTTAAATTGCTGCGTGAGTGTCTGCTAGATTTTGTAATGATGTTGTGTGGAAATGGGAAAAACAACGACCGACCGACGGCGCTTGAGTTTTCCTCGACTTCCTTGGATGACCTTGTAGTTTAATATACCCTCAGGTATAATTTATTTTTGTTCTCTTGGTTACCTAGATTATAACTCGGTGGGTGGGCTGCCAGTAGCAAATTTGAATATAAAGCGGCATCGCGGCGAATGAATGTCTCTCATTTAATTTGGATTTGTGTCGGCCAGGGTATGTTTTTTTTTTCTCTGCGAAGGGTTAAATGAAATTTGTTTGTCTAGTAAGAGGGAGAAATTATTTTCTTTTTGGGGAAGAATTAAAAATAATTTATAACCCAATTAGGACTGTTGAAAAAGTTGGCTGGGAATACTAATGAGTTTAAAATTATTTTTACTGAAATTTACTTTAAAAGGGGTGTTCGGAGTGCGGATCTCCCCCGGATTTGGGGTGAGAGAGCTTTCGTCGCTTTTAGCCATTGTTATTTCATTTTAGTCTATAATTTGATTGCTACACTTTGAATGAACTCGGTAGTTGTCATTGTGGTTTGGTTTTGTGAATAGTTTTGATGTCTGCTTGGCACTAGCTTGTGCGTCATATTTAAAGCATTATAACACCTTTATGTAAATATTGTTTGGAAACAAACATATCGAAGGTTATGGGTGACTGACATGAGATGAGAGAGAGAGCTCTCATTAGGTCCTCCATAGACCCATTTGAGATGCCCTTTGGTGGGAGTTAAACGTTGGTGTTGGATCGGTTGTCTTCATGTCGTTGGTTTCTTCTTGTGGTTACCAGACGCTGTCCTCAAAAACCTGTAAGGATCAGACAGTGAGACATCAAAGAGTACTTTTAGTTATGGAAGTAATAGCTTCCAGGCATTCTGTTCCTCAAGCGCCAGAGACTCGGACCGGACGGACAGAGACAAAGAAAGTGAGGTGTGTCCTCGTGGACCTTTTCGTCTCCGCAACACTTACATATGTCGTCATCAGTTTCGTTAAAAGTCACTTTGCACATCTCCCGTCGGAATTTCTACCTATATAAGATTAACATAGGTCAGCGACTAGTTTTCTGTAAGATCTATTAGTTGAACTGCTCGTCTCTCTATGCTGTCAAGAAGGTTAACTGAATGTTTTGGTGCAGACCTCCATGTATGATAGCCAAATCTAACCTGCGCTTTATAGAGTATAACCAGTTGAAGCACGTCTTTTGCTCTAAATAGGAAACTAAACTTTGAGGACGCTGATCTTGCGGTATTGGATGAGTGGTCTTGCAAGATGTACCCGAATTTAATGTGACCCTAAGAAGGTGTATGAATTTCTTTGGATTCAAGATTTGTTTAATATTGTCCTATATTGCGTAGCAATTTCTGCGGTTCAAACTGGGTTGACTTCCATTTGTTTAGGACTTACTAATGCGACCTAAATGGGCTTAAATTGCTCCATATCCCATTCCTCATTTAGGGTTGAATTTAATTTATAATATCTTGCTGCTATACGTAGATGGTTTGGGTACGCATCATCTCTTTGATGGACTGGCAAATTGCCGTTCTTGTGGTGGAGAATACTGAAGAAGTGCAATTTCTAGCTGGCCTAACTATCTTTTGTATGTTGTTCCTGTTTTGCCAGCGGGCATATCCGTATTGAGCTTTTAAACATAGAAGGCCAAGTACTGCAGTCCGTTGCGTGATGGTTGACGCGTTCCAACAGCCGCATCGATGCGGGTTTTTGACGAAGATTTTTTCTCCTGAGTTTGTCTGTGGTCTTTTGTCAGAAAAGTCAGGGTTTGCCTAGATAATTTCAGTGGTTTATTATGGTTAAGTGTGATGCTCTGCAGATCAATATAAAATTGAGCGTGTATCGCTCGATTATTCGGGTTGAAACATGGAAACTCCATTTCGTAGGCGCTAAGTTTCGCATTTACTAACATACTTAGGTAGCGATAGGTGGTTTCACCTTTAATTTTTTCAGAAGCACGACAGCTACAGTAGCAATGATGACTTTTTCTGCACATTGTGCTGATTCATTAAACATTTTGCTGTCACCAACTCCAACACGGATAACAAATTTGGACTACTTTAAGGGCCACAGCTTTGGTCTGTGCTGGACTTTAACTGAGCTATTGTCGGGCAAAACTTCCCTCTGGCGGAGAAAACTTCCCTCTGGTCCACAATTCATGTTAAATCAAATTTCAATCTCAACCGATTAATTAAAATTTGTTAGATTTGCTTCTGTAAGATTGAGCAAATCACTTGTCACCTAAACTGCGTCGGCGGGGTCGCGCAAACTCTTTTTAGCATCAACGCACGAGTATCCAAATGTTTTATAATGTAATGTAACCGAAAGTCTTTTCTTTCTTTTATTTTTCCTCTTTTTGTAACACGCTAACCATTAACGAGTGACAACAGACAACATTTACCAAAGCAAGCGTAAAAATGGCCGCGCACCCCTTTCGAATCTGGTGTGACATTGGCCTTAAGGCTGCATAAAGTTTTAAGTTCCACTGGGAGAACGATTTCAGTGCGGAATTTAAAATGCAGCATCGTTCAATTGTAAACAAATACTGATGCTAGGTAGCTAGGGATATTTAATTTGCATAGAAAGCACAAGGAATATCGTCGTCGATTACAGTGAAAAGCGGTTGGGACAGAGTTTACCCCGGTGAGCTATGACAGTCAATTCCTTGAGTTTTATTCTTTTAATTTACTGATGCTGTTGTTAATGAAACTTTGAACAAACGGGGTGAATATCTTTCATGTAAAGCAGGTATTCAAAACATTCCTTTATTGTATTCTACGCTGCTGTAAGGTCTACATAAAACAGCAGCTGTTCAGAAGCCCTCAATGTTCTGGTATAAAAGGCGTTCAAGAACCTGTGCAATTTTAAGAAAACACAATTACTGTTCTGCCTCTGTTCTGCTTTTGACCTCTGTGATATTTTGCCGCATTATTTTCAATTAGACTCGAATAGTCAATTCAAGTCAAGACCATAGCATCACTGCCAGCCAACAAAAATATATACGTGTTGTGCACGAACGCGAGTAGATCACGTATGGTGATCATCGTCTAGACGTTATCGCTTTGACAACCATATTGAGCTTTTCGTTATAACGTGAAAGATTGCGTCCTACAAATATGTGGGTTTGTGCTCTTTCCAGCGAGATTTGAATAGATTTCTTTGCAGATATTGATTTCAGCGGTCTCGCTGGCCTCACCCGTTTTTTTTGTCCTTCTCAAGTAACTTCTTCGCAAAACAATGCGCTCGTTGAAGATTTTCCCAAATAAATCAATTGCGCTTTATCCTCTTGGGAAAAAGTTGTGGGAAGCTGGCAACAAAAACGTTCCAACAATAGCAAGGCCTTTTTTTGCCCATATGATCTCGTACTATTGTTGTACACCATGCAAATCAATGATCTATATACTTCATGTGGGTAAAATAAAAAACCCCGAATAGTTACTGCCGGAGACTTTGCCGAAACATACAGTTCACTTTAGGGTTAAGTGGGTGTTGTTGCATATTGCACTATTTCAAGCATTTCGAATGTCTAGTCGCCAAATCGCCAGACAATTCTCGATGTCATCGACGCATTTAGCTAGCGGCATATACAGGGTGTCCGCCGGGAAGGTATACTACTTTGTTTGTTTATAATTTTTGATTAAATGAAAGAGAATGGATCTTATATTGATAAATGTTTTATTTAATGTCGGCAATTATGTATGGAATACAATATCAGGTAAATGTCCGCCTCTGTTAGTCTCACAAATGCGAGTCCTTTTTAGCACATTTTTCATTACATTCTCACACATTTCACGCGGTATTTCATTAATTTCATCACGAATATTTTGTTTGAGTTGCTCAAGCGTTTCTGGTTTGTTTGCATAAACCTTGCTTTTCAGATATCCCCACAAAAATAAGTCCGGAGCAGTCAAATCAGCCGACCGTGGAGGCCAATCACCATCACCATTTCTTGAAATAACTTGTTGTGGAATGAGGTCTCGCAGTAATTCCATTGTAATCCTGGCTGTATGCGATGTTGCACCGTATTGTTGATACCATATGTTAATCAAGCCCAAAGCATGAAGTTGTGGCGTTAAAAAGTTTTCAATCATATCACGATATCGCTCCCGTTATCGTCGTTTTTATTTTCAAAGGTCCAATGATTCCTCCTGACCAAATTGCACACCAGACTGTAACTTTTAATGGATGCAAAGGATGCTTGGGCCTATCACCTACAGACCCTCTTTCTTCGAAATCATTCACTACACGATAAATAGTGCGTTTTGTTGGCACGTTGTTTCTCCCAAAAATGTAACTTTGTCATCGTCACAGTAATCGATGATTGAATTTGATAAAATATTTTAACGATTAAAACACGTTGGTTTATCGAATATTTTTCCATAATAAATTTGCCACGTGTCTACTTCACGACTGCCAAATATGAACTGTCAAGACTAATGTTAACCAAAATGGCGGCAAAACAAAGTAGTATACCTTCCCGGCGGACACCGGAATTTTTACTCAATGCCGTTCCTTAACTCGAAAAATTCGTAAAAGAGAGCGTCATCGAGAGAGCAAGAAATTACCCCTCCACTGAGAATCTTACGAATTTTTACTCAACAAATTTCTTGGTGTAAGAATTGAAAAGGCTGTTAATTAACAGCTGATTCGAAATGCGTTGTAGTATTTGTCATTTGTTTTGATTTCTTGTATATTAAAATGGTATCAACAGTCGGCAAAATAAAATTGAATGTTTTCCTTAGATTCTTTTGGTGGCGACGAAATTCTTCCTCGCTGTGAGGAGTAAGAAAGGACAATCTCCTCCACGTAATTTTTAATGCTGTGCCGCTTTTTCCTCTTCTCGAATGCTTGTAGTTCAATAAGTATCTACGAACTCTTCCATATACCTACTCGGATTCATAAATTCGATTAATACGGAATCACTTTCATTGCTAGGTAGTTGAATCAACTAATTTTGTTTGTAAATTAGCAAATTCTTCGAGTTTATCAGATATTTCAACGACTTTTCATACCACTTTTTGAATTTTTGAATAATATATCATATCTGTCGCTTTTCATAGATTACTACAAAAGCGTTCCCTAACTTTTTCGTAAGTGTCTCTCTCTGTGAGAGAATTTATCCCCACTACTACCATTTTGACAGTCCTTTCCATTCTTACTACAAAAGTAAAGGAACAGACCTCCTGTATTTGTTGCGCTTTTTCTCTCCTTCTTGTGTGCAGCAGAAAATTCTAATTCGCACGAGTATTTCGCGTAATCAAGAATTTAAACAGATAACGATGGACAACCAAGTGTCTGAAGCTTATTTTTTGTTAGGTAATCAAAAAGAAAACATTTTGCACGGAGCACGGGGAACTCTGTAGGAAGACAGGGACTTTGCATTTAGTTATTCAAAATCACTTTCCCCGTGGAACGCAAGTTCAGGGCCTTAAGAGTTGTTAAAGTGCCCCTTCGAATGTACAAAGCATGAGCCAAACCGATTATAACTTATTTATACGTTTAAGATAGATTAAAAACTGAAACTTGCCTTCATTTTGCTGAAGTCAACGTCGACCTAATATAAATTACATATCCCGCTTTGATTTGATAACTCCCTAGCCATTCATAAGGTCATCCCCGGGATCATTTCTTCGTGTTTCCACGTCATGAACACTGCTTGGCTGGCATGATTTGTATGACTAATGACAACTTACCAATCAATGGCTACTGCTTACAAAACAACTGCCACCTTCCCTCGAATTATCTTGGAATTACTTTTATTTCTTTATTGGGTGGAAGTAATTTTCCTTCATTGATTGTCGGTTGTAGATACCTTTATGTTGTTTACTCCTCGTACATATCCGTATCTTGTTACAGGATAAGAAATAGTGCTTTCAGCTGGTTCAATTTCATTTATTAGACATTTTTCTTTCTCAGTGAGTTGTTCTTGTTTTACTCTTCAGGTTGGTAAATTCCTCAAATATCGCAGATGAGAACGTGATCTCATTGAATATCTCTTCAGGTAGATAGTTCGTTATTATACCTTACGATTTGTGGCTCTAGTCCTTGAGTTTCCTTTTCGTATGAAAGTACTTTGAGTAAGTTCGCAAAGACGTGTGGCCGACTCTCTCGATATTTTTCTTGATTTTCTTTTTTACCTATTTATAACTTCAGAACTGGGGTCAACAAAAATTGTTGGTTTTATACTAAAGAGCATGTCCTTGACGTGCACACGTTCTTCTGTACCGGCTTATGTTTGCAGCGCGCCTCAACGCAAAGTTCAATTAGGACAGAGACTTGGGAGCAGAGCTTATCATGCTTTGATAACGAAAATCATGTTTGTTGATTGCATTATTCAGTTTTTAGCGATTATCTTTGGAAATGTGGGGTTTTCGACTGGGCTATGCCTATATTTAGTTGTAAAATCAAAGGAGCTGACTTGACTGACCGTCAGAATTGAAGCCAATTGCAAGTTTTGTATCAAACGCTTCTCTTTCTCTGATTGCAACTGCTGGGTAAAGCTTCCCAAAGGAAACTGCTGCGCATCTTGATTTGGATCAGTGGTTAGTGATGATATAGTCTACCGACTGAGGGGTATCAGGTTACACCATGACGTCGTTTCTCTTGCACCACCCTTGGATGATCAGGTTTATTATTTCATCAAGCTTTCTTACTTTTGCTGTCATTGGAAGCAACTTTAGCTGCCGTTTATCGGTCCTCAACATTTTTGTACATTTCATAGTGAGCTTGTACATCCTTTTATTTAGGACGGGGCGTTTCATCCAGCCTTGCTTATACCGATTGTATTCTTGCGGAGGTCATTAATTTCGAACATAATGTATTCAACTCGAGTGTATGAGTCCATCAACTCTGTTCAACTAACGCGTTGGGAATCGGTGCTCAGCAAGCAGTTGTTGAACGAAGATTTTTGAAAAAAATTTATGAGGTAAAGTGTTTCGCGAGTATGAATGCCTGTTTTGACGGGAACACCTGTAGCCTAAACGGCTTGTCCGATTTTTAACAGTGAGGTGTCATTAGAGTCGTTTTCTTACCCGTCACCGTCATAGGCTAAAGAGTAAAAATAAAAAGATTTTTTAAAAAAAACCCGAACCCAGACACATTCAAGTACAATTATTTGACAGTCGGGTATATTTTTGTTAGTCTGTGTAGGTAGTCTCCGATTGTCAATTAGTTATTTTGACATCTTTTTGACATGTTTATAGTCTACAGTCACTGCAAACTGCCAGTGTATGGTGTGAACTGTGTGTTTGTACAAGCGGCATGAGCAATATCAAAAAATTTTGATATTTTCTTGTTTGGGCATGCAAGCATGTGTGGTGTGTGTGCTACATAACGTCAGATGTTTTGTTTTCTAGTATATACAACTTGTTGCGCAATAACTCGGAAATTGCCAAATTATTCAAGTTGACAAATACTGTACTGGACAACAACTGATCGAGTTGACCAACTGAGTTTATGGAACTCTCCAACGCAAGTCAAGTTAAATTCTTGTTCGAATTGGGTTGCCCAACAGGAGCAATCGTACTGTGTTGTGCGGGGCCATAGTATTTTTTTTTCAATTACGTGGTTGATTACAAAATTTTATGCAGCTCGAGTACACTTGGCATAATGCCATGGTTGCTGTTCTCATCACGGACTGCTTCGCTATTGACCATAGGTCCAGGGAATATCACACAAAACAACAAGTTTGGACAAAAGCTGCATTTAAACAAGTGCGGCGTGTCAAAATTCTCCTGCTTGTACACAACTTTCTTGTTTATGTTACAGACCCCAGATTTTTGATCTTCCCTCACACTAGGAAAGCCCGCTTGCATGAAAAAAAATCTGAACGACAGAGTAGATCAGAGAACGGGCGGCATAGGTTTTCTTTTGTCTTTAATTTTTTTAAAGGATGCAATAGCTATGTACGGAGGTACCTTATCTGTAAGGCCCCGGCTTGTTATACCTATTTCCCATTTTTCTACTGTAATTCTTGTTCACATTCAAATGGTGTGCGCGATGGAAGACTACTTCACTTAATAGACATCGGGGGGCCTCTTTTTGAGAAATCACGAGATATCGGGACTCAAAGTCCATCCACTTTGAACTTTCGTCAGACCCAACTACTTTATTTTATTTTTTGGGTAGTTGACTTCCTTCCTCACTTAGGTAACGTCGCCAGGTCGATCTTTATTGATAGAAGTAGTTCCTGGAAAATATTTCAAAGTGGTTCTTGGAAAACATTTTAAAGTCAATTGCAATATTGTCGCCAGCGCCACCTTTGGAGACTGTTGGCACAGTTGCTAAGGAGGCCCCTTCCCTGCCCGGCAATTTAAAAAAAATGGATGCTTCTACCCTTGTAGAAGTTGGTTTGTCGCAGCCGTATCCGTAAATGTAGTCCAATTCAAATATACGAACAAAATTCCGCCAAGTATTGCTAACGCATTTGGGCCCGTATCTTGTATCATCAGTTGATACAGAAATTTGCATCAACTGTAAATAGACGCCCCCCATAGTCTTTGGTGCAATTTTAGGTGAATTTCTTTTAGCTTCAAACGCAAACCAAATTTTGGACGCCTAGACAGTTCCTGTTGCGCAGTGTGGAGCGTGGAACATGTATACCTTGTTTTTCCAACTGCCTAAATACCTATGTACGTCAATTGAAATGAAAGCCTGTCGGATATCATTCAATCTGCCAAAACAATCTGTTAAAATTTTCAGCAAAATCGGTCGGGTAGTTTTCGATTCCATCTGCCGTACACAATACACATGCAAACGAACAATGTCCTTTCCTTCAGAACTCGATTTATTCTGTGAAATATCCAGGTTCATCTGCAAGAGTCAAACCGGATAGATGAAATTCGGAGTGCAGGAGTACATACGGTATTCGACTTTATTTCCTAAAAGTACCCACTACACACAAAAGGTATTCCTTTTGTGAACCCGAGATTTGTTTTAATTAAACTACAAACCTACAAATAGCCTAGTCGGCATCAAATTGGTGATGTCAGCTGTATAAATATATCTAATGTATATTTATTCATTCAAAGCGCAAACTTTCAATAGGTATTTCTATGGAAATTATTGAATCGAAACCATATGGTGTACTCGTAATCCTCTTTTCCATCTGCATTTCCAAGGAAAGTTCCATGGGTGGCTTTTGAACAAATGTGCACAGCTACACATTTAAAATGTGTATTGTTCCCCTAAGCGGACTAAACAATACCCTCCGCTTGGGAGTATTTATTTTATAAAGCTTTTCCAATCCCACTTGCCCGCAACGATTCGATCGGTTCAGGGAAGATATTATACCAAACGACGAGCACACTGCTTAGTCAATTCAAATAATTGCCATTAGTTTGAAAATTCATTTATGGACATCTCCCAACAAAATGCATCTCAAAACTGGCAGAGGCGAGTCAAGAAAAGCCCGTTCGCTGCCCCCCTCAACAGAATAAACGATATGGCAACGTTCAATTGAGATTCAACGTCGGGTTCAGCAGAAGCGCGCAGCAAACAGCGTCGCTCGGCCAACATAAAAACAATTTCGAGGTAATTTCAACTTTTAATTATGCGAAAATGACATCGCGAGTACAAAAACAAAACCAAAACTGAAAACAGTTACTGCGCTGGTACTGTCTGTGTGTGTGTGTGTCGCATGGATTGCCCATTAAAATTCGAATTGGAGTACATTGTCCCTTCCCGTTCGTTCGTCGTCGTCGTTGTAGCGCACAGAGATCGCTGGCCAAATGCCAATTTAAAGTTTTACAGAAAAAGACCGAAGACCAGTCGGAGTGCGGCGGTGTAAGATATAATCGGACCCAGCGAGGAGACATCACCAGTGAGGGAAAATAAAAACTTATTGCCAAACAGATTTTCGTTTCCACATCTAATCCTAGGCAAAAGAGGCAGCGCGCCATTTATTGGATTTGTTAGGTATTTCTTTTGCAAAATAAAACAGAGGTCAAGAAAAAGTCCCAGTTCATTTGTGGACTATACGCTGCTGTAAACAACACAAACAGTTGGCACAAGGCAGCTTGCACGGATATCATCATCCATAAGAACTAAACGCCTCATGGAGCAAAATAGAATTTAATTATTCCTGTTGAGTAGTCGAAACGCACACCTTTTGGAGGTCATAAGAACCGTTTAGATTAGCTGAAGGTGAAGCTCAAGCAAAAGAACGCGTTACTGCCATATACTGTTGCCATTCAAGCATAAACAAACCAAACACACTGTGTGATTGCGTCATGAACAAACGCCGACGAGTAGTGGTATTGGGCGGGCGACTGTGTCTATTAGAGATGAACTGGAACTGGACTCGGCCGGCGATGTGTTGCTGAACACACTTAATGACCCGCTTACACAAATCAAAGGAGCCAGCCAAACTCGATTGCTTTGTGGAAAGGGCCATTTATTGCGCTCTACTTCGCAATTCGCGTACTTATTTTTGTTGGTTGAGCAAGAAAGAAACATAAAAAAAGCTCATTCTTTGCGATTACATACAGTGCTGACACTTTATTGTTTCAGCGCTGAGTCAGATTGGGTGACGAAATCGAGTGGACGTGTCTTAACAAGCTTCGGACGAGCAAATTGTTTGCGATTGATTATTTCATTGGATATTAGGTCTGTTTAGTGTTGGTGTCTGAAATAGTTTTTCATTTTGTTTCATTAGACTGTTCGGATCTGTCTAATATATGATTTTCTGCACCTACTTTTGAGGTAGAGCAAACTGGGAATGTTCAAAATCAGCCGCTTTTGGCTGCAAATTCAATTTCCTGCAGTCTTTAAAAGCTATTCCGGCCAAACATCTTACTGTTTTATTACTGCACCCGTGTCAGTCTACGGTATGAGCCGGGACAGGAAAAACTATGGGTAACCATTAGCCTTCATTTGTTTGAAAAAAATATTTATTTGTTTCGTGGTATCTATACATTTTTGGACAAGAAACGTTTGCAAAGATGACGATTTTGTTTATTTTGTTTATTTATAGACTTGGGTAACTGTGCCATATTTGTAAGGTTAGGTTAGGGTGGCAGTATTTAGTATTTGGTACCATGTAGAAGTTTAACCCAGAAGCAATGGGGTTGCATTGTGATTAGTTTTTAGTATTTAATAGTACATACATGAAAGGAAATTCGACTTACTAATAAAACCGTTGGCATCTATTATTGACTCTTCTTAGATCTGGTTGGGGTAGAGTTGGCAGATCTTCCCAGCTATCGCAAAAGCATACTCCGTACTTTTTTAGTATTTTATTCAAGGATGTTGTGTCCGGTTATTACTTCGACTACTTCGATTCATACGATTCAAAGGATTTTTTAGACAAGATCCATTTTTAACTTTCCCCGTGTTTGTCTGGCTTTCTTTCAAAAATAGAAAACTCCTATCTAAGAGATTCCCAACAATACGGTACGAGCCCACCAAGCCACAAATTGTGGAATTTGTCTACAAGTTGACAAAAAAAATTAATAACGAAAATAAAATATATATATAACGAAGTTATTATCTAGTCCTGTGCGGATATGCTATAGGTACCTATTATAAACCAAAATTAAATAAATAGAAAAATTTAGAGACACAGAAAATTTCTTCAACATAAAACAATCTTGAGCGAATTATCATACTTATATAACAATCCACAAAATTTAACCGCGATCCTTTAATCCGCGAATGAATAATACCTTCGAACTTAACCCAAAAATTGTAACTTATTGCAATTAAAACGTGCTTAGGAAATGTCAGCGTTTATGAATATTCTCTCGTTCGTAATTTGTTCTCATATTAATATTTCTTCACACTTGTGACATTTCATATTAATATAATAACCTTCGTACACACCATTAAAAAAAATTCACACAAATATATGTAATTGTAGTTTCTGTTCAAGGTTATATTTACGACCGTTTTCTCATTCGCCGGTTTGCGGAACGCGACCTGATAGTGTAGGTTGTGAATAAACTTCGAGAATTTGACGAAAAATATTTAAAACTCAAAATTTTGTTCTGTAAACTATTTTTAAACAATTCTCCAAATTTGTATAGGACTGCGGACTGAAAAGTTAGGGATTAGGCTTTAGTTTTTGTTTGTCATTGAATACAATAGATAACCTATCTGTAAAGGAGATGGCCCTCGCGAAATACCCTATTGCTGGGTAGTTTAGTGTACCCTGTTGATTACTTCTACACAGTTGAAAACTGGCCTTAAGCGAGTGCGATTTTTGCTCGTTTAAAAGAAATTTATCTATTTATTTTAAAATTTAAACAAAATTGGCTAGAATAACAATGTTTCTATTAAAAAAGAAATCATTTTGAAATGAGGTTAAAGCCGAGTAAGCACTTTCAGTGAAGCTAGAATTACCGGCCTTCATTATACCCTCCACAGGAAGGTATATTCACTTTGTCATTACATTTGTAACGCCAAGAAAGAGTCACCGAAGACCTCATAAAGTATATATATTCTGAATCAGGATCACACTCTGAATCGATTTAGCCATGTCCGTCTGTCTGTCTGTCTGTTGAAAGCACGATAGCGTCCAAAGGAATCAACCTAGGCGAATCAAGTTTGGTGAAAGGACTTATTTTTATTGTCGTTAGGTTGGTATTAAAAATGGGCTATGTTGGTCAAGTAGTTCTGGTACCTCCCATACAAAACCAATATTAGAAAACACATGTTGAAATTACGATAGCGTCGAAAAGAATCTACCCAGGTTAGTGAAATGTTGTGAGAGGACTTATTTTCATTGTCGTTAAGTTGGTATTAAAAATGGGCTATGTCGCTTAAGTAGTGCCCATGTGTCTCTCTCTTACTGTTGTTCAATGTAATTACGTACTACCTCACATGTCTAAAATTTTACATGACTTGTATGCAGTGGAGGGTATCAAAGCATCGGCCAGGCCGATGATAACACTTTTGCTTGTTTTTTGTCTCCAATTTTTCTCTCCACTGGAGGAAAATGCATATTTTAGGGACACTTTTTGAACAGTGGAACACAAAACTTGCCAAAAAATTTAGCTATAACTGCATGCCTACCATTTTCCTAAATTAATATTTAATATTTTCTTTTTGGATGCATTTTTGTATATAAGTCTCGCTTGTGGGCGAAAATCAACCCTACCTTATCTAAGTATGTACCTTATACTAAAAAAACGTTCTAAAATTTGCGAATTTAGGTTGTTTTTTTTTATAAACGAAAAAGCGACATCTAAATATCGAAAAAATAAGCCTCTTTGGAAAAAGTTTTATTAATGATTCCCATTTTAACACGTCACTATGAAAATGTAGAGCAAAAAAACTTATATCGAAAAATGTTCGTATTCGTAGTAACATCATTGAAACGAAAGTGGTTGGTCAACACCTCGCAGATAGTGATTTTATAGGGGTAGATTCCTTTATGGGTAAATGAGACGCTCCATCGAAAACAGGTTCTAATCTGCGATGATTAATATTTTTTTAATAAATTGGATAGGTAACACGAGCGACAAATTGAGAGCCCCAAAAATTCTTTCAATTAACTGATAACCATTTTGAATGGTAAATTTTTAATTTAATTTTACCAGCCTTATTGGCGACATATACGCACGATTTTTTGTTTGTGCACATCTATGACACAGTATCTTTCGAATGACATCAGTTTTGTTCTATGCAATTTTCAAGAAACTATTCCACTGAATTGGGAACACTTGGTACACCCCTCTTCACGATTATTCCCATGGCTTTGTATGGAAGACAAGTAACAGCCAGCTGAACACAACAAGGAGGAGGAGAGGAGCAACCAAATTATGAGTCAGATAATGAAGTAGCCAAATCATTCAAGCGTCAGCCATTACCATCGTAGCCGTAGTCATTAGCCATTCATCGTTATTCTGTCGTCATTTCCAGTTGCGAAACTGTCATAAGAGTACCTTACAACAAATGCGTAGGTTGGTGTCTGTCTCTGTGTCACTGTCAGAGCACATAAACGTTCATGTTAATTCTGTTTTTATCGCGTTAATTTCTTCGATCTGATGTGATCTCTATAAACGAAGAGATTAGTTTCTTTGAGCGCGAGTTAAGTATCCATAGCAAAACATATTGAGAAAAAAGATAACATTATTTGTATTCAATGATATCTTTAGTCTCTAGTACAGTCTTGCACACAACGCTACAATGATAACATATGTAAAAGAGATAATATCGTTTGTATACAATGTTGGAATATTATCTCTTCTTCATTATCAAGCAAGACGATTGTACGCTTGGGTCTCCTTGTAGATAGATAAGAAAAGTATATAAATACGACTGTATGATGAATTTATCGATAGTCTTATTGTAACTACATAGTAGCCTTAAGCTCCTTTTAGAATTAGTAAAAAGTATTTCAATAATAAAGGACATAGTTCCAAATAAATATTGTTTAATTTTAAAAGTAAGAACCAAGTGTTTTAATTGGCGATCCTGCCAGGAGGTTAAATATACTTTTTAACTTCAATCGAGCGGACCTCGGGAACAAGTAGTGAAATCTAGTATAAACAGAACACTCGCGTTACCGGTTACAAGAATTACCTAGCATAGCAGGTACAAATATAGCTCCTTCGTACGAAGCAGCAAAGCAATTCAGTGAAAGTGTATATGTGGAAAAAAAAAAAAAACACACAAATTCGACGACAACAGACACGAGTTCAAAATGGAACAACTCGCAGTATTAATGGCAAGATTAGAAGCTTTAGAAACCAGGTGCAACACAGTAACACAAACCCTAGAGCACACACGCACAGAGAATGCAAGGTTAGCAGCAATAATAACTAACCAAAATCAAATAAACACTAATTTAGAAACAAAACTAAATGAAGTAAAATCTGGATTAGGCATAGTACCAAACATACCTGTGCTAGAGGAAATAAGAACCACATATACAGATGGTAGTGAAATACAGTTAGACGCATTTAAAAGCCTACCTATTTTCAACGGCGATCAATCAAATTATCGGTCGTGGCGCGAAGAAGCATCCAGATTAATGGACAGCATTAAAAACCTCAAAACACACAGTAAGTACGCAGCAGCATTGACTATAGTGAAAAGTAAAATACAGGGAGCAGCCGCGAATGTGTTAACTAATTATAACACAATTTTTAATTTTGAGGCGATACGTAACAGATTAGATTATACGTACTCTAATCAAGAACCTCTATACGTGCTACAAGACATGATGAAAGCCATCACGCAAAAAAGAAGCACACTGTCTGAATACCACGACGAGATAAATAAAAATCTCAATTTAATAATATCAAAAATCACTATGTCAGGTGATCCGCCGAATATAATCGACAGACTAATTAAAAATGCTAACGACGACGCAGTTCGTATATTCATTGATGGTATGAGTGACAACTTTACAAGAGGATCATTATATTCAGCTACAATAAATGATCTAGAACACGCATTCGCAATTGCTCGCAGAATAGAACATGATAATGTGCACAGGCATTTACATCTCACTCAAGATAAGCACCACAAAAATATGCCACATGAACACAGAAACGAAAGAAGACCAAACTATTCGAGCCAAACAACGAATTATCAACCCCAGAAGCAATACGATAATATGCAGCAACACAATCAAGGACCACGCCTAAACCCTTCCAAGAGAAATGACGGACCACAGCCGATGGAGATAAACTCGAGACAAATTGTACATGCACAGCGACAAAATTGGAATCAATACAAACCCGATGTATATAATCCACCAGCGAAACGTGAACACAGCGGGAGTTTCAACACACACAACAGACCGCAACGATCTTATCAGCAGAACTTCAAGCAGCAGAGAGTAAATAACTCCCGACAACAACGCAGAGACGATGTCAGCAGTACATATGCAGAAGCAGATGAAACGGAATGTATGGTAAATAATAACATAAGAATAGATCATTTAAACTAGTAGACGGGTTGCCCTGCTTAAATTTAACTAGTACTATTTCTAAGAAAATTTATAAAATTCTTATTGATACTGGTGCAACCCATAATTACATTAATAGAAAATGCGATTCTAGCGAAAAAATTAAAATTAAACCTATAAAAATAAAAACAATGCATGGTTATTCTATGGTAGATACAAAGAAAGTAGTTAGGATATTAAAGAAAAATATAACATTTTTTGAATTAGAGGATATTCAGTCTTTTGATATGATATTAGGATATGAAGGACTTAAAGTTCTAAACGCGGAAATAAATTTCAGTAATATGACTCTAACTACCATAAGCAGTGTCGAATCTATTCAGAAAATTAATTACATAATTGGGGAAAATAATATTTATAAAGCAGACATAGATAGACTGATGAAGATTAATAACAGCATAGGACCGTTACCCTTTACAGATACTATAGAAGCAAGCATTAGGACGACCAATGATAATCCGGTTTATGTTAAACAATATCCATATCCCATAGCAGATAACGAATTCGTAAACAAAGAAATACAGAAACTCTTACATGACAATATAATAGAAAAAAGCCATAGTCCTTATAACAGTCCCATATGGACAGTACCTAAAAAAGGTTTGGACGAAAAAGGAAAACCAAAACGGCGCATGGTTGTTGATTTCCAAAAACTTAACGCTCACACTGTAACAGACAGATACCCCATTCCGGATGTCAACATGACAATTCAAAATTTAGGTAAAGCCAAGTACTTTACAACGTTAGATTTGGAGTCAGGTTTCCACCAAATTAAAATCAAAACAGATGATAAAGAAAAAACAGCTTTTGCTATAAATGGCGCAAAATATCATTTTAAACGAATGCCTTTCGGGCTCAAAAATGCACCAAGCATATTTCAGAGATGCGTGGACGACATTTTGAGAGACTTTGTAGGTAAATTCGTACACGTTTACATTGATGACGTATTGATATATTCTTCATCTGAGGAAGAACATATACAGCACATAAGTCAAGTATTCGACGTACTCAATAAAGCCACATTAAAAATATCTGATGAGAAAAGTAAGTTTTTTCAAGAAGAAGTAGAATACTTAGGTCACATAATCAGACATGGTAGAATCACTACGAACCCTGAGAAAATAGCAGCTATAGAAAATTTTCCAGTCCCACAAACGGTAAAGGATTTGAGAGGATTTTTAGGTCTTACAGGTTACTATCGTAAGTTTATAAAAGGATACGCAAGCATAGCCAAGCCCCTGACATTATATTTACGAGGAGATAACGGTAAAGTAAACAAAAAACAAAGTAAAAATATTAAGTTAAATCTGAATGATTCAGCATTAGAAGCGATTAGAATTTTAAAAAATTATTTGAAAGAACAAGTCGAACTTTTTCAACCGGATTATAGTAAACCATTCGAGCTTACTACAGATGCATCCAACATAGCTATTGGAGCCGTACTAAGTCAGAATAAGCAACCTATACACTTCTTGTCAAGAACACTGAGTAAGACAGAAGAGAACTATAGCACAAACGAGAAAGAGCTATTAGCGATCATATGGTCCTTACAAAAACTCAGAAACTACATATATGGTATAGCAGACTTAACCATATATACCGATCACCAGAGCCTTATATATTCGGTATCAGAAAAAAATCCCAACACAAAGCTGAAACGTTGGAAGGGAATCATTGAAGACTTTGGAGCAAAATTAGTTTATAAACCAGGAAACCTAAATCTTGTAGCTGACGCATTATCACGTCAACGCATAAATACTTCTACCATAGAAACAGCACATTCAGCTGAAAGTTCTTCTAATGATATAATAAAAACTGTGAATCAGCCTTTTAATGCATACACTGCACAGTTCGAACTTATTGAAGATATAACAAATAATATCGAAACACAAATCTATTTTGGTAACAAAATAAGACTCATAATAAAGTTTAAGGACAAAGACTCTTTACTAAGGCAGATGAAAGAAGCTATACAACCCCAAAAGATTGTAGCTTTGCATACGAAATTTGAAAACATATACAAATATGGTGAAAACATAAAAAAAGAATTCCCACTAGTAAGATTTATATTCACACCAAGAAAACTTCAAGACGTGACAAATTTGGAGGAACAACTAAAACTTGTAAGGGTAACTCACGAAAGAGCACACCGAGGGTTACGTAACAATATACAAGAAATCTCAGAGAAATATTACTGGCCCGATCTAAATAAACAAGCAAAGAGTTTCAACAAAAAATGCATAGCATGTCTATTTGGAAAATATGAAAGAAAACCTATCAGAGAACCCCTGAATAATTCAGAAATACCAACACATGTGGGAACACACATTCATATGGACATATACTTCAACGACAAGTATACTTTCCTTGTAACAGTAGATAAGTATTCTAAATATACAATCCTTCGGGAAATCGAAACTCGAAACAGACTGTACGACGTTATGGAAGAGGTCTTATCTAATTATTTCCCAAAATGTGAACGACTCATGACAGATAACGAGAAGGGATTCAAAACAGAAATGGTGAACCAAATGTGTTTGAAATACAACATAACTAAAGTAGAAACTCCAGTATACAGATCGACAGCGAACGGTCAGGTAGAACGTGTAAACGGTACAATAACTGAACTGTCTAGAATATTCACAATTCAGAATAAAACAAGACTTATCGAAGAAATATTTAGAACAGTGCGTGAATTAAATAATTCCATACACTCAGTTACCGGTTTGAAACCTAGAGACATTTTCTTTAATCAAAATAAATATAGCAATAGTGAAATTATAATAAATAAACTAAACTCAGCATCCAAAAAAGTGATCGAACGTCTAAATAAAGGAACTCGACACAGAGAATATAAAAAAGGAGATAAGATAATGGTAAGAATCACAGGTCTTAGAAAGAAATCTAACGCCAGATACATAACAAGAATAGTAGAAGAAGATAAAGGAGACACTGTAATCTCTAAAGAGGGAATAAAAATTCACAAGGATAACATAAAGAATTATCATTTTTTAGATGACGAAAATATTAATATTCCTAACATTACTAGGAATTGTACAGAGTCAAGAAGGGCAAGGAAACGTTCAAATAACTGAGTTACTAAACAAGAAGTTTATACTTACGCAAACAGATGACGTGTATTTATTCAAAGAACAAACTTATTTGTTACATGCCACCAACCTGACTTCGATATTTCAACCTTACGTAAATATCGTAACTAGTAACTATCAACCTACACAAGAAGAAAAAATTTGGTTAAGTAAAATTAAGAATTTAGCAGACCAATTACAAGAACATACTAGGCATACTAGATCAATTAACTTTTTAGGAACAGCTTTCAAATATGTGTTTGGTAATCCTGACCATTATGACTTAGTTAACATAGAAACGAGTATAAATAATCTCATAGAAAACAATAATAAACAAAAAACTATAAATTCTAGATTCGAACAAATTTTGCAACAATTCGAAGGTCAGAGCCTTAAAGAACATTTAGTAATAGAACAAGTGTACGAACAATTATTATTATTGACCAGAACAATTAATGCAGCAAAAAATAATGAATATTTATCAGAAAGCCTAGACTTAGATGACATTAAAAATATTATTCAACATGAAATAATTCAAGTACCCATAATAAATATACTTGAGTACTCTAAAATATTATTAGCTAGAACTGATGAATTCTTCATCACAATATATAAATATCCAGTTCTAATTAAATCATGTAAATTGTATAAAGTAACACCCTTAAATTCAAAACATGGAAAAATCATTACAGATAAAACAATTGCCTTATGTAACCAAACTTATTTAAGAACAAGAAATTGTCAAAATCATCTAAGTAAAAACATTTGTGAAATTAACTTTGAAGAAGAAAATTGTCTTATTCCACTTTTAAAGAATATAACTTCAAAATGCAACATTAAACAAGAATACGATTACGACTTAGAAATTGAATCCGGTGTTATGTTATTAAGCGGTAAGCATAAGCTAAATAATCAAACAATTAATGGTATAAACTTAGTTACTTATGAAAATACTATAAATCTAGATGATAAAATATACAAAAACATGCATAAGCAAATTAAAGAAGTTATATTAAGAAATCATAATTCAGAGTCTTACATCGACCAAATAATTAAAGAAGATACAATATACAAATTCGATAACATAGATACTTTAAAAAAACTAATTATTCCTTTTGAAGAAAAACCGATATTATCAACTATATACACAATTGTAACACTGATTGTTATTTTAGCATTTACGTACGTAATGATAAAAACTATACAATGTATAACAGATCGTCAAAAACAAAAAAAGATTGACGCATATAACAAAACTTATGAAAGAGAGATGTTAAAAATAGCGTCGAAAAATCGGGACGATTTCGTTTAACAAGGGGGGGAGTTAAGTATCCATAGCAAAACATATTGAGAAAAAAGATAACATTATTTGTATTCAATGATATCTTTAGTCTCTAGTACAGTCTTGCACACAACGCTACAATGATAACATATGTAAAAGAGATAATATCGTTTGTATACAATGTTGGAATATTATCTCTTCTTCATTATCAAGCAAGACGATTGTACGCTTGGGTCTCCTTGTAGATAGATAAGAAAAGTATATAAATACGACTGTATGATGAATTTATCGATAGTCTTATTGTAACTACATAGTAGCCTTAAGCTCCTTTTAGAATTAGTAAAAAGTATTTCAATAATAAAGGACATAGTTCCAAATAAATATTGTTTAATTTTAAAAGTAAGAACCAAGTGTTTTAATTCGCGCGCTATTTCAGTAACATTTGACGTATGCGGCTGTATATTTTTAAAAAGCACACATTCCCACACAATATTAGCTAAAAACATAAATAGCTGCGAAAGCTCTCGCAAACACCATCGTTTAATGTAAAAAAAAAGGGAGGGGGCATGGCGACGGAGAATACCTAGAGGTCTACTAAACTACTAACCAAGCAGACAGATTAGAATATCCACCGGAGCAATGGATGAAGTGGGCTGGTCCACTGAAGCTGATGCTCTGGGGAGCTAGTTAGTGCGGTCACTTTTAATCATAAATATGTGCGCTGTTGTACATTTTCAGCGGTCATCGGTCAGTGTAACATAGAAAGGCACAGCAGAATAATTGTGGACAGAAATAAACACACGATAAAGAGCCGAGAGGGGTGTGAAATGTTGGTGCAAATAAACTGAGTTGAGTAAAAAGAATATAGCAGAAATGTAAATTTGTTTATTGCTGCTTGTTTGTTGAGCAAAGTCAACGCGAGTATTTTTTTTGCCTTCCTTTTTCTGTTTTTTTTTTTTTTTTGTTTGTTCATAACGAATGACGAAATGCATTTGCAGAGAGCCAGAGCCAACTGAACGGAAAGAGGGAAGCGAGACTGAAAACTTTTGATAAATTCAGTTTCATTAGGTATTACGTTTTCGTGTGTGTGTCTGGTTTTTTTCTGTATGGAGCAGCACGTCAAAGAGAAATATTTGGATAGGTTCTTATCAGGTTTTCTTTTGCTGTGTTTTTTTTTTAAACTAGTTTTTGTGAACTTTTTCAATGTCACGCAGCAAATCGCGTGGAAGGGTAGCCGCGTGTGTGTGTGCATTCTTGAATTGCCATTGAGTAGGAATCCCTTTTGCAGCTTTTGTTATTGGCTTCAATTGAAATCGTCCCTCGGGAGGGAATTCCTCTCCGTTGGTGCGCATCTACGTACATTTATTTTGAAACTGTTTTCCTGTTAGAGTTGGAAACTTGTTTTCTCTATAATTTTAAAAGCTGTTTTCAAATCTCTATGGGGAGGTTAAATGTGGGTTGTTAACTTTTCTTTTTTTTAAGTGCGATTACGCAATGGAACTGGTAAAAAATAATAACGGTCGCCGTTTGTTCGTATCTTTGGATTAGGTCCTTTGAAATGTTTTCTTTTGTAGCCTGTCGGCTGTACAATTAAACATCGGTAAATGTTGGCAACGATTTCATTTGCAAATTGGTGAACAAGTTTTCGTTCATCGCACAGTTTCTGGGCATTAATTAAATTATTGCGTTTAGTGCGCCTGTAGGCTCTTCTTATACTTAGTGAATGGAATTGACGGTTTAATTCGGGAAACTGGTAGAATAAATGACATGTGAGGAAGTCGCAAGGCAAGTTCAACTACATTCCAATAGACACCTGTGCTGTAACTTTGAGGCAGTTTTGGACTTTGATGCGGAGGCAAAAAACCAGGGGACTACAATTGGATGAGAACAAGCTACGTCTGCTTATTAGAGTTTTCCGCTTTCATAGCAAACTACGGAATTATTTGCTATCACAATATGTCCACTTGTGGCCTGGGTATGATCCGGGACTATCTGTTGATACTCTCAGCTACTTTTACCGTATACGGATGATATATAGACTCCCAACTCGGTCAATGGACCAACAAAGTGAATGGAGGATTTCAACATCGAGTAAAAAGAAAAACCGTCTACGTGTATTTGTAAAGGGTGATTTTTTAAGAGGTTTAGAACTTTGTTTAAAAAAAAAACACAAAAAATTCGAAAAAATGAATGAAATATTTATTTGAATCGATAGTTTGAACCTTTCAATTTAATGTTTAAAGATAATTTCATGCAAATGTTGACCGCGGCTGCGTCTCAGGTAGCCCATCCGCTGAGTCCAATTTTGGCATACTCTTTCACACATATCGGCCGGTATCTCACGAATGAATGCATGGATGTTGGCTTCCAGTGCGTCAATCGAAGCGGGCTTGTCCCTATACACATTAGCCTTGGCATACCCCCACAAAAAATAATCTAATGGTGTCAAATCGCACGATCTAGGCGGCCAATTGACCGGCCCGAAACGTGAAATTAACTGTTCACCAAACTTGCCTCGCAATTGCGCCATTGTTTCGCGTGCTGTGTGGCATGTGGCACCGTCTTGTTGAAACCACATATCATGCAAGTCAAGAACTTCCATTTCGGGCAAAAAAAAGTTTGTTATCATCGCTCGGTAGCGTTCACCATTGACAGTAACGCTGCGATTCGCATCATCTTTGAAGAAATATGGCCCAATAATGCCGCCGGCCCATAAACCGCACCAAACAGTGGCTTTTTCGGGATGCATTGGTAGCTGTTGCAATGCTTCTGGCTGATCTTCACTCCAAATGCGGCAATTTTGCTTATTTACGTACCCATTCAACCAAAAATGAGCCTCATCGCTGAACACAATTTTTCGATAAAAAAGCGGATCCTCGGCCAGCTTTCCAAGAGCCCATTCACCAAAAATTCGGCGTTGTGGTAGGTCGGCTGGCTTTAGTTCTTGCACCAGCTGTATCTTAAAAGGCTTTACGCCCAAATCCTTCCGCAAAATTTTCCACGTAGTGCTGTAACAAAGGCCTAACTGCTGGGAACGGCGCCGAATCGACATTTCGCGGTCTTCTGTCACACTAGCTGATACGGCCGCAATATTTTCTTCACTACGCACAGTACGTAAACGTGTTGGTGGTTTAATGTCCAACAAAGTAAATTTGGTGCGAAATTTGGTCACAATCTTCCGAATAGACTGCTCAGAAGGTCGAGAATGCCGATCATAAAATGGAAGCAGCGCGCGATGAACATTTCGAACCGAGCACGAATTTTGATAGTAAAATTCAATAATTTGCAAGCGTTGTTCATTTGTAAGACGATCCATGGTTAAATTGCAAACCAAACTGAAGCTGTTTGACAGTGACACAAGGTACTAAACACACGTCAGCTGTCAAAACCAGTGTTGCCAAAACCAAACCAGCTAAAAAATCACCCTTTAGAAAGCTTCGTTTGACGCCTGTAATAAGACAAGGCCTGCAAGTAATCATAACTCGAAAATTTTAATAGTCTTCTGTCGATGTGTACATATTCGATTTTTGACGTTAACCATTGCAGTAGTTTTGGATTGGATCAATGCCGTCAGAGTGGTTTGAAGCGATAGTTGGTGTTACAGAGGGCTGTATTTGTGGGCCTATTCTTTTTGCACTTTTTTCTGATGGCAGACCCGCTTGTTAAAGTTTTTCTTCTACGTTGATGACTTGCTGAGGAATGGGAGGATACTTTTCTATTGTTAGAGCCAGATTAGATCCATTTAATTTCAACTCACACTATAGAAGTGATCTGTCTTCCACTATGCGGAACTTAAATGGTATCCTATGCCACAAATTGAGGTTCTTCGAATTCTATGTTAAATCCGTACTGCCGTATGCGCAAACGCATAGGAAACCTATGCTCATGTCTCTAACATCTGATAGGCGAGATTGAAACCCAAAACCGCTCTACTGATACTGAATATCCGAGAGTCATTGTCAAAGCTTCACTGTTTCAGCTGTTTATAGAAATCCCCTTTTCTCTTTATTTGAAGTCTATTACTTTCGATTTTATACTCGTAAATACGAGTACAAACGCACTGTCGTTTTTAAAAATGAATTAAAATTTAGTTCAATCACGTTTTCACAAAATCTTTGAAGCACAAAAACAGTTTGGGTCGATTTATTCGTAGATGCGGATGAGAAATGCGACACTTTTTATGGTTGATTTCGATTACAAAGTATTCTACGTCTCATTTACATACCGACAAGTGAAAATGCCCTTCGAATGGATCGTACGATAAGTAAATAATTTTCAAGGAACTTCCACCCCCTCGGCGGATAACAGAGATAGGTGAATGGAGCAGAGCAACCTCTTCCATGAACACAATACGTCATTGTTTTTCTTCAAAATGCTTTTAATGTAAAATTCGATTTCGCATTCAACTATGATCCATGATACGGATACCATGTACGAGTATACGACGACTGTAAACGTTTGCTCTCACACATTTCGTTGGGGTTATAAATGATGTAGTCGTTATCATAAGCACAGGAAGCTGAGCAAACACACTCTCAAAAGGGTAATACGTAAGCCAACGTACATAAATAAAATAATTGATGGCAGATATGATCGATTTCGAATAATTGAATTGCGTGACTGACTAGTTGTCTCATAAATAATAGGTTGCTTCTTTTCAACTTGTTTGTAAAGCGTATGAGCTTTAACAAGAGGTATGTACACGTTTTTGTTATCAATTTGCTGATTCCCTGATTTTTTTTTTTTTTGCGGATCTATACTCGTGCGTATTGTATAACTCCGTCCTAATAGTTGAAAATCTTCGCTCAGATACTAAATTCACCCCGCCGCGTTGGCCTCCATCATATAAAAACAAACAGCATCTGTTTTTTTTTCTCTATTCGCTACAATGGTTGCCTGGGGGGGGGGGGGGTAATAGAATCTCCTGACTGTATAAGCCGAAGAATGAAACGCTAATAAAAGTGTAAACAAAAGGTAACGAATGAATTGAAGTAAGGAAATCAAACTTCCTTGGCTTACTCCTGCATATATCAAGGGCGGAGAATCCTTTTATCTTTTATTGTGTTCGGTTTTCTTTTTGAGTTTCTTCGTTTTTTTTTTTCTTGTTTATGCGGTTTTTGTGATCTCATCAGAGATGGAAAACTTACACTTGGATACCTAAAAGATTTATTATTTGTACGTGCATAGTTTAAAATCGATAATAAGGTTTTTGGAATAGTTTTCACACATCATACAAAAATGTAATTTGCGTAAAAGTTTCAAGTTGAGCTGCTGTTGTAATCAGTATTTTTAAGTGCCAAACATTTAATTGGGGAAATACTTAGTTTTGATGTGCTGAATGCGGTTCTGTGGAGATATGCCTGGACGAATTTTGTTTCATCACCTATTTCGCCTTTTTATAAGGGCATTGGAAGCGTCAGAGTTCGGTAACCTATAAGATTTTGATTTTCTCAATCCGCGATACTAATAATTTCGATATAAAATTGCATATTGTGACATACAAAATATATAAGGTGAAGGTTAAGAATGTTTATTAATTAATACGGCCCAACGATACCGACGATTTGGTCAAAATACAATAGATGACTTCAAACTGTCCTGATCTATTATACATAAGGAAACCGTAGGCCGTTTTATGTCTGTTCGCAGTTGTAACTTTTTTGATTCGTAGAAGGCTTTTGGCTATGCCGTTCACTGCCACGCCTACTTTTTGGGGGCTTTTTTTAGCCAAACTGTATATTTTTTTCTGACTTGATTGCCTTTAACTGCGCACCACTCAAGTAATTCTTAATCAATATGAAAAAATAATAATTGAGGCAAGGGAGCCATCACTTCCTTAAATATTTAAAGCTGTCAATCAGGTCTCTGGCTCATCCAGAAGTTGAGCTACAGACCAAAATCTAGCATGATCTGTAAAAATCGAAAAACATCAGCAACGATTGTTCTTGATGATGGTTCTGCTTTGGTGTTGGGGCTTGCGTCGAAAACACATTCACTTGACCACGCCGTCTATCTGTTAGACCGGAATGAAAAAAATGAATGCGATGTGCATTTTAATGTTATGAACGGCGACAATGTTTTTCTGAGAAAATGTGCAGATGGCTGCTGGCCGCTCCCATCATTCCAATCACAATCATATCCAAGTAGAGTTACTTACAACGTACTTCCACCTCTTTCAGAATTAAAGCGGGCTGATCTGGTGAACCACGGGTTCCTAATTTACATTCTATACAAAAGTATTGCCATTAGAAAGATTGATAAGTCCGCTGTAGTCCGTTTTTGTTTTCAAGTCTCATAAGATGAACAACAGCAATCAGCAAGATCAATGTTTAAGGTCCTATGTGGTTATTGTCTTGAATTGGAAAATTCTCCAGCAAATTTTGTAAGGATTTTAGGTATTTTATTGGTCGAAGAAATCAGTTAATAGACGGCCACTGTTTGAAAGTGGAGATTCCAAATCCAGGAGCACTCAGACTTAAATTCCGGTCCAAGTAAGTACTAGTTATTTGGTGTAGTCGAGGAGAAACTCTATCGGCCTTATAAGTAATCATTTTTAACCTTAACGCTAAATATTTTGTAGGTCACAATGGTCAATTTTATATACAAAAATGTCGCCATTGTGAGTTCGAAAAATCTAGCCTGGGGGTCAATTCTGGTTCTGTGAAAGAGTTAATCGAATAAATCGTTTCACATTTGCTTTCATTTTTTCGATTCACTCAGTACTAAAAAGCGATTGCCGTTCAATAAGTGAAAATATCGTGGTGAATTTAATATCGCACACTGTTTGTAGGACATCAGGCTCTCAATTTTCAATCTCTCTCTAAAAACATTCATTTGAAAACAAGTACATGAAAAAAAATTATTCATATGAAAATTTTTGATGTTTGGTTTCACATTTTCGTAGAACGAGAATCGAAATTGCGGTGAAAGGGTGAAAACATTTTCGTTTCACTTTTTCACAGAACTAGAATTGACCCCCTGGACGCTTAATATAAGATTATTAGTATCGCGCTATATGGTCGGGGGCAAAGTATTTTTGGCCAATTAACCTGCGTAACTGGGGTTACAAGCAATTTCTCTACACCAATTTGCCAAAATTATTTTTTCACTTAAGCCGTATTTTCGCTTAAACAATCTTCGGATAGTTGAAAATAAATTTTCGTGAAAAATTTTGGGTTGTTTACTTGTTTATGACTAAGTAAATAAACGTCTAGTCTTGAATGAGGCTATACAAACTGCGAGTAGTTTAACTCCGTTTGGCTTAATTTTCTGCGTCAATTGAAACTTGCTAGGTCTTGAAGCTGAATTCCGTGTAAGCTAGTGAGGCTATAACTCAGTTGCTGAGACCTATGGCGAGTTCATGTCTACGCGCACACTTTCTGCAACAGCAGCAGTATTCTCGACTGAATGGACCACGTGAACACGAGGATGACTTGTTTATTCAATTGACATGACAATTCCACAAACTTTCTTCACAAAGTTGATCGCATTATTTCGACCTCATTTGCCTTTAAAATTCGCTTCCACTTCTCTACGTATAATAAAACTTATTGTATGGGACTTTTTTTTATCGCATCACATCAAAACAACTCACCTAATTCGTATGGATTTGTTACACATAAATTTGGATTCAAGGGAGCAGCATTTATTTTTTTATTTCATCCCAATTGACCAACGAATTTAAAGTTTATTCAAAGAAAGCCGATTTTATTGTTGTTCGCCCATACCACATCGTTTCATAAAATCAGCGCCAATGATATGGGATTACATTCTTTAAGAAATGCAATATAAGGAAAAGGAGACAATAAGAAGTACAAACTTCAAAGAGAGGAAATTAATGCACGTCCTTCTTAAGATGGTGCTGTGTCAAAGAACATATTTGAGCAATAAATTTCCGGGACAGAGCATCAACAGCCGTTGCAGCTAGTTGGGAATAAGTTTGCAATATTTCGCAACGATTTTTAAGTTCAAGACGCAGAGATATAGAATATCTGTCAGGACCTACATGTGTCAAAATAATATATGATTTAAAAATAATCCAGCAGCGCCACGCCCTTTTTTATTCGTTTTGTTATTCTAATTTGTTTGAACATATTTAAATAAAGCGTCGGTGGTTGGTGTGTCGGTTCAATCCCCGGAAAGACATAAATTACATCTTAAGGATTTTTCCACTGCGCAACCCCTCGCGAACGTCTGGTAAACATCAGAGAGCACAACTGTCCTGGAAAAGCTTCTCAATTCCGCCTTTCAGACTCGACATACAATTTTAGGTTCCTTCCTTACGTCACAGAATAACTCACACAAACAACTGGTTGTGAATACCCATAGTCGTATTGCGTCATTTTTATTTTTTTTATTTTTATATAATGCATTTATTTATTTTTAAATAATGCACTATGGGTATTCAAGTTGAAAGATCCCTGCAGAACCTGTGCAGTATTTTAAACTCCAGATCGTTGTTACCTTCAATTTTGTACACATTTCACAAACGTCTTGCATTTCCCCGTGGCCCACATGATTCACGTTAAAAAAAATGCCCCCCTATCTCCAGATACACAAACTCGTCGGTGAGAAATTAAGCAGCGCACATTTACTACCTATTGTCTGTGTGTTACCTACGCGCTAACCTGATAACAAATTGTCACGTGATTGATTATCAGCTTCCCCGGCAGGGATTGCAATTAATTTCGACTATTTACATCGAGAAATCTTTTCGTATACCGCTCGGCAGAGCACAACCAGCAATCGCTGCAGCTAACCTATTTCTGCTGATGCCAACAAAAAAAAAAACTCATTTCCATTAAACGATTTTTTGTGGAAAATAAGGCTCTGTAAAGAGCGTTGCTCAGGGTAACACTATAACAGAAAAAAAAAGAGCACGAAAAACGAAAAAGAAATGGTAAAGAATCCACATCACCGAGGATTGAACATGTCCCGCACCAGCCACCAATAAACAGGTTCCACTTGACATCCGCGCGCACTCCCTCCAGCCAAGAGGTGTGTATTGAATTTTATTTGATGTTCGTTTGATATCGATGCAGGCTATAGTGCTGGGCACACACGGCTGTCGTTCGTCTCTCCCTCGAATGCTTTCTGACGACTAGAGTGCATATACACTAGTTGTGGTGGTCGTGGAGCTTGTTCATTTCTGAAGTAGGTATTGAGTGGCACAACCATTATTTGCGATAAGGAAAAAGTGAAATCACACGTACACTCGGAACAGAAATGAAAAAATATTCATGTCAACTATCGATAACGTGGAAGAAGAACCTGTGCTGTGTCGCTGTGTGGTTCCTTTGCGGTACTGCCCCCAGAATCAAGTTCTCGTAGGTCAAAGCCGCCGCTTATCTCCATTTAGCTTTATATACCTTTATCAGTATTGATGTCAATTTGAACAAGTTAATTGATTGCAACAAAGTTTTATCGATATTAGTTAGTTGCAACACGCGTTAGAAAGACAACACTGCCAGTTCGGACAGCGCTGCGACTATTAATAATTACTCAATCAGAAGCGGCATCAGGTCATCGACACCGCGCCGGCGACCGACCGTTGCTCACTTCGAGAGTAGTAGACTATGCAGTATGTACATATTTAATATCTGTTGGAAAGTGCAGCGAGCGATGATGTTGATGTCGTGTGCTATTGCTCATTTATGCGTTTTCGCTTGAATTTCGCTTCTTCTTTTCGCGTCCTCCGTGCTGTCGTGCACAAACTTAATGATATAACCGAACGCCACAGATGATGGGTGGTGCACCGGGGTATGGGAAGTGCGAGAAGGCTCTGCGCGGAGCGAGTTTGCATCAATTGGGACCAAATTCGGATTAAGAAAAGTATTTTATTTCGAAGTGAACAAAAATGCTATGGAGTATATGTTTTGTCCATAAATGGTTTTCTCGCGATTCGCAATCGTTGTCCAGCACCACCACCACCGATGGTTTCTTATCAGCAGATGATATCTTTTAATGGGCAATACTTGTAGATAAATGCGTTGAGACCGTGATTGGTCATTGGCAGACTTTTCATTTATAATAGTGGCTTCCATTCGGTGAACCCAGGGCATGTAACCTATCCGTAATTTTGGTGGCGCCATTGCTATCGATGCACACCGGTCTTGTTTGTTTTCTCAAAATCGGTGAAGCGACAGAAAATAAATACGTTCGTATTCATTACTGCTGCACAGTGGGTAATTGTGCATTCGAGATTGTTACAAAGTAATGTGTTGTCTTGTGACAGATTTTCCATTAAATACAGACAGGTTTTTCAAAAGAGCTTTTTGTCGTCTGTATTCACAGAGGACGCAGTTGTTTACTGTGGTTTTAGTTTTAGTAAGACTTTTGCATCCTCAATTGGAGCTTTGACAAACATACCAACCCTTGAAGGAAAATCCTTCGTACCATGCAAATGAGGTTGGATGCGTATAAGTAGATGGAGTTGGCTGTCTGGTTATGCTATAAATAAGCACTTGTGCGCCGTTTCGATACCGCAACTCGGGTGACCTTACTCCGTATCTCGGCGAGCTGTTGAAGCGTTGTAAATGCGCCTTTTCCGAGAAATGCATGTATAGGTATTTAAAAAATGTAAATTGTTGTTGATGCATTTGTTCCACTCGAGTTCGGTTTCTTAAATTCAACCGGTGAAGTAGATAAATTCGATTATGTCATTGGATTTTCCATGTCAATCATTTCGGAAGAGTGTCAAAGAAGTGTTTGGCTAGATGTGGTCATATCAACACGATACCAAACTAATAATAAGTATAATACCCTCCCGCACAGGAAGGCATATTCACTTTGTCATTATACATTTGTAACGCCAAGAAGGAGTCACCGGAGACCCCATAAAGTATATATATTCTGAATCAGGATCACATTCTGGATCGATGTAGCCATGTCCGCATGTCTGTCTGTCCGTCCGTCTGTCTGTTGAAAGCACGATAGCGCCCAAGGGAATTGACATAGGCGAATGCAATTTTGTGAAAGGACTTCTTTTCATCGTCGTCAGGTTTTTATTGAAAATGGGCTATGTCGGTCAAGTAGTTCTGGTACCTCCCATACAAAACCAATATTAGGCCCATGTGTCTCTCTGTCTGTTGTTCAATGTAATTACGTACTACCTCACATGCCTAAAACTTTGCATGACTTGTATGCAGTGGAGGGTATCAAAGCATCGGCCAGGGCGATGATGAAACTTTTACTTGTTTTTAGTTTTACTTATTTATCTAGGTAATGTACTTATACACTATACAGTCTTTGGCTCACTCCAGTTGCGCACTACAAGTTAATTGAGGTACCCTTTCGCGTGTGTGCGCCACCTGAGGCGACCTACTGTGTTTTCCCCTTGTTTTGGAATTGTAGTTATTTTAGAACTACAATTTGCACTTTTCTTAAGAATTTCTCGAAATAGAGACTGAAAATCATTCGGAAAAATTCGCGATCAAATTCACCAATGTTATCTTCATCCACTTTCCGTAATACTTATGCTTCTGTACCCTATAATCACCTTCTTAAGTTAAAAGAACTCCGATTGGCAAACGTAATTCTTGGACATATTTCTGAGGTTTTGTCGTTTTTTAAATATGCCCTTATGACGTTGCTTCCAATTCGTCGGTGTATCAGTTCTTGCATGTACAGGGTGTCCGCCGGGAAGGTATACTACTTTGTTTATAATTTTTGATTAAATGAAAGAGAATGGATCTTATATTGATAAATGTTTTATTTAATGTCGGCAATTATGTATGGAATACAATATCAGGTAAATGTCCGCCTCTGTTAGTCTCACAAATGCGAGTCCTTTTGAGCACATTTTTCATTACATTCTCACACATTTCACGCGGTATTTCATTAATTTCATCACGAATATTTTGTTTGAGTTGCTCAAGCGTTTCTGGGTTGTTTGCATAAACCTTGATTTTCAGATATCCCCACGAAGAGAAGTCCGGAGCAGTCAAATCAGGCGACCGTGGAGGCAGGGTCTCGCAGTAATTCCATTGTAATCCTGGCTGTATGCGATGTGGCACCGTCTTGTTGATACCACATGTTAATCAAGCCCAAAGCATGAAGTTGTGGCGTTAAAAAGTTTTCAATCATATCACGATATCGTTCCCCATTCACAGTTACGGTCCAATGGTTCCTCCTGACCAAATTGCACACCAGACTGTAACTTTTAATGGATGCAAAGGATGCTTGGGCCTATTACCTACAGACCCTCTTTCTTCGAAATCATTCACTACACGATAAATATTGCGTTTTGTTGGCACGTTGTTTCTCCCAAAAATTTAACTTTGTCATCGTCACAGTAATCGATGATTGAATTTGATAAAATGTTTTAACGATTAAAACACGTTGGTTTATCAAATATTTTTCCGTAATAAATTTGCCACGTGTCTACTTCACGACTGCCAAATATGATCTGTCAAGACTAATGTTTACCAAAATGGCGGCAAAACAAAGTAGTATACCTTCCCGGCGCACACCCTGTACTTAGTTTTGTCCTCATTCACGACTGAATCCGTTTTTGCAACTCCTGTTCCAACACAAAAACTCGATAGCTCGTCGAGTTCTGCTAATGTCATCCGCGTAGGCAAGTTTTTTTACATACCTGTGAAATATTGTGGCCTCGTGTTGGCTTGTGAGTGTCGCACAATTATCTCAAAAATCATGTTGAAGAAGTTACCTACATGTCCAAGCATCACCTTGTCCAAATCCTTTTTTTTTTGCATTAAATGTCTCGGTAAGATGATTTCTCCGACCTTATTGTCAATTTTAGGAAGAATGCCAAGACTATGATTGTAGATAATGCGGCCTCAAAATAGATAAACAGATAGTGGCTATCGATTTGGACTTATTGTGCTTTCTCCAGTAACATTTGGTCGGTTGTATGTTTGTTTTCACTTCCTAGGCTTCAAACCGCACTGGTTAGGGGCTAAGCAGTTCATAGTCAAATATTTTCAGACCTTCAAACAGCTAGACAAATCTTATGGTATGGTGCTGATTGTCAAAAGTGGACACTGTTTGGTTGTTATAATGTTTGTCTAGCATTTTAAAGTTCACCACAGGCTCGTTGACAGGCTGTCACCAACTGTTTTGGTTCTACTCCATCTTTTGCCAGCCATCTTGGTTTACTTCTCGAAGATCAATTTTGTGCTTTTCTATTTTGTATCCGGTTCTCTTTCCATATTTGCCACATCTGCATTTATTGTACATCAAATTTTTTATATTCACCTAACTGAAGAAAGAAGCGAAAACCTCTTTCGCATTTCAAAAAACCAAAGAAATCAAGTGAAAGCGAAAATTTGCTTCACGTTACTCCTTTCCATTTGTTCTTCTTTGAATTGGATAGCTTAAGGTTTATTTTTGTAGGTGGAGGAACTTTGGCTTTCGACAATGACTTTGTCTTTCTGTTTCTATATCATGTCATATAAAAAAAAATTGTATTTCTGTTCGACTTTTACATATTCATTTTGACTGTTTGTCTTAAAATGGAAACATTTTATTAAATTACTGCTTGTAATGTTGAGGGCAGTTTTCACAGGTCTGAGTCCTAAATCTCCAATTTGTTTTCACTTTGTAATTTTATTTCTGGGCTTTTTGTGACTTTGTTTTGTGTCAAAGGTTCAAAGGTTCAAAAATAAAATAATTTTTTTCCAGCTTGTAGAGGATATAAGTGCTGGAATATTAATATGTTTCTAATGATTTTGACTGGGTGAATCAACATGTACTTCATTTTCAAATCAAATATACTTAGTCCGCAACTTTTCATTTTTTTTAAGCCATCTTTCCTCCATCTTATGAATTAAATATTAATCATCCGCGTCCAAATGTGGCCGACATCATTGCCCAAAGTGATGCAATTGTTTCTCAACAATTATGGGACTCCCTTTACATTTAAAAAAAAGAAACTTCTAAATCGGCGCATTGGTTCGTAAGATTTTCGCCATAGATGAAGCAAAATGAAAACGAAAACCTCAGGCAATAAGCTTTGGTTTTTTTTTTAATTCGTTTCGTTTTGAATATTCGTCACATATAATTATCTGTAGCGATTTATAATGCTAAAGCACTCAAACAATCGATCTTAGATTACAACTGATTCAATCGCTTATTTTCTTTTCTTTTTATTTTTTCAACGAATCATAAAAATAAATTAATATATTTAGCAAAGTAAAAAATGGCTGACTGTTAATAATTATGCCCTGCCGGAGGTTTATTATGATTCTAAAAAAATACTAATAAGGCAGTTTAAACAAAAGAAAAATTGTAATTCTAATTAATAACTTGAAGTAAAAGATAACTGCTTGTGGCCGGCAGTAGATGCAAAGCTGCTCAAAGGCGGACTTGCGACTGACTAACTCAAGTGTATTACACAAAAAATATTCAGTCTTCGATTAGGCATGCGTTGACAATAAAACAAAAAATTCAAACAATCTATATTCGTCGACATGATTACTCGAAGAATATATTTATAGAGCACACACTTGCTTGCGTCGACATCGACACACAAGTGTATTTTTAACACGCAGTCATTATTTGTGGTTGTTAGAATAAAAAAATGCAAACAGTCAAAAATTAACTTTTCAATGCAGTGCGCGGATTTTAGATTAAGCTGAAATAAGATTAACCCAGCCGAGCAACTTACGTTTGCGCGAGTTCACTTTTCTGCAATTCCAATGTAGATAGTACTGTTTTGAAGTACCTATTCAAAATTGTTCACCTTTTCGGTTTCGACACTTTATCCCGAGTGAAGCGTTCAGTTTCCCCAAACTTTTTGGGACTTACCCACACCTTTCAGTACATAATACCCCGAGATATGATTTCAATATCTTCTCAAACGATAAATGTCAAAAATGCAGTACGAAGTTCATGGCTGGCTAGTTTTATTTAAGCATATTACAACGAATCACTTTTGTCGTTTCCCTAGAGTTCCTTATCAGCGGACAGTAGTGTTCATTTACATATCCATCGTTAGGGCACGTTACAATTTTTATCTATCTTACCCTCCTCTGGTGACATTCAAGACTCACTTGTTAACATCTACATGAAATATTAGTACAACGTAGATCAACGATTTTGTACACACCACCAAAGGTATCACTTACCCGATATAAGAGGTTAAATTATAAAAACAAATCACGTGCCAAGCCTATTACTATTACAAAACAATTCAATGCCTTATCAGCAGATGACGCAGTAGCACATTCCACCCGTGACGTATTAAAGTAATGGTATGCATGACTGTCGCTTGTTTGCTTTTCCGAGTGAATTACTTTAAATAGATTTATGTGAATACATTATTAACTTCAAGGCTTGCGAAATAAAATCAAAACCATAGGAAACAATAACCAGTTTTGCAAATCAAACAGAGATCGTTTGTCCAGGTAGTTGTTGGAGTGAAATTGATATCTGTCAAGTACTGTTGTTGATAGCAAATTCGTGAGAATCGAAATGAATTTGCATAATTAGTGAGGCAGTTTCGTAATAAAAAACGGCTGCAAATAGGTACCTATATAAAAAATACATAATGTGCATATTTGAATGGGAAACGGCATCGAAATCGCAATCGGAATCTGTTGCGCATGACCCTATTAGTGTTGGGAAATGAAAATCGGTCGTGGAATCTAGAATAAGGTGATAAAATGAACATTTTTTGACTAATTTTATGCGTATTCGCGGGCATGTTTGAATTCTTTTAATGGCATTTGCAAAGCACTAATAAGCGTTTTCTGAAACTCGACAAAAATATTTTATTTTTTTTAGAGGATCTGTTTTACTTGTTGCGTGCGCCATAGCAATAATGCGTCGAGTTTTTCAGACGATTATTATAGTCGAAGCAATAGGCCTCCAAAACTAGCATCTAAGTGCAAAAATTACGAGTTTGAGAGCTTAATCCAGTCCATTTTCCAAAAATCGAATCTAAAAGCTGACGATAGTCAAACACAATCGTGCAGAATTTAACTTATGATGGTCATCAAAATATGAAAAAAAGTTATCAGCCAGACGAGCGGAAGAGTATTTATCAATTTGCGACATAATTAAAATGCGTCGAGTTTCTTAGTGTAAGCCATGGGATTCAACTGTTGTTTTCACTCGTTTCGGACATACAAACTCACAACAATCCAAATCGCTGGGGCGGGGCTAGGTTAGGGTATTTTCCTTCGAAACAAAAATACAAAATATTTGCTGCGTAGATGATACCTTGTGTCATTTTTGAGCTAAACGTTTTTCACTTTATTACACCAAAATTCATTGTTGGGGAGTAATTTTGATTTTAAACTGTCATGGAAGGGACGTTAAATACAGGATTGAGTTGATAAATAGTCTTTTACGCCTGCAAACAAGACACAGGTGTTTGACACAGAAGCATGTAGAGCGGAAAAGCATTTTGTCGTCAGTGTCGAGTGTATTTTTCAAATATTCCTTTATCAGTCTCTAACAATCTTCGCTGCGAGTGATCACACAAATCCCTTTTCCTTTATTTTTTTCAAACTTCTTAGTGCTGGTCAGTGTGACCGTTGTTTGACACTTTTTTCGAGAGCCTGTTACAATTTAGCAAAAATCCCGTCCCTGCTCCTTGCTCGTTCACGGATATAAAGATTCGGTGAATCACAAGTGCTGCGCTTTAAAAGTCTCAAAAATCGACTAAATTCTCGCCGATCTTGGAGAAGACGTTCTGAAAACGATTTATATCCACCACGACATCCAGGACACCCATTCCGCAACCTTTCAGACGATTATCGAGACGATTGGCCTCCAAAGCTAGCTTCTAAGTGCAAAGTTTGAGAGCTTAATCCAGTCCATTTTTTAAAAACCTAATAAAAGCTGACGATAGTCAAACAAAATCGTGCAGAATTTAACTTTTGATGGTCATCAAAATATGAACAAAGTTATCGGCCAGTCGAGCGGAAGAGTATTTATCTATAGTATTTATCGATCTAGGGCGGCTAATGCCAGTCTTAATAGAGCTGTTATATGTCGTTTAGTTGTGATATTTCTGACAAACTAACGCAGTGAGCGACAGAGCGATTGAGCGACGTCGCTCTGCGTGTAACAAAATCGCTAATCGCTCAGGGCTTACGTGGCCACCGCCATACGATTTCATATGTTTGCGACGCGTCGCTCAGTCGCTCAGCCCCTCAGCAGACTTTATAGCAACGATACGGCCATTTAAGATCAATACCGTTCTAGCTATTCCCATATCAAATAGAGCTGAAAACCATCACAACATCGGATTGACAGGATGAGCTACTAGTTCAACACTACGCACCCTTTAGTAAATGACTGTTCCATGACCCAATTTGGAGAGACCATACGCTACCAAGCGATCACTTTTTTTTTGTTCATACTTCTGGGCTTTAAAACTGGTGATGACTTTAAAACAACACACCAAGTTCGCCGGTCACGACAAACAGCAATAGGGGTGCATTACACTACCTCCGACATACACGATGTGATGGCACGAATATGGAAATACTCCCGCAGTGCATATTTAAAAATGAAAGCGAGTTACAACTGTGATCAAACGCAAGTTGATGCGGCGCCACGAAAAGTCCTGCTCCCGTTTTCTCCGTATTCTCATTCAAATTGTAAAAAATAGAATTCAATGAAATTTGAATAATTTTTCGTCATAAAGCTGAATAGAACTGTCAACGGGTTATACATCTGAATGAATCGATGAAAGATGGATACCAACGGGTAGTAGCAAGCGCATTCTAAAAGAGCCTCCATGCATTATAGCAGCTTCTCCCCTTTTAGCGGTGGCCTAGAAAAAAAAGAAAGAAAAAAAACTCCATTTTGCTGTGCACGCTCTATAAAAGGGGGGGGGGGGCGAATACTATTACAGTTTGAATTCTTTTTTAACGATGCCTTTACATGCTTTGCACATGAAGGTCACTTGAAAATAAACACACACGAACGTGGGAGGAAAGTCGGTGGTGGTTTCTCGATCTAATAGATGTTTTCTTTTTGTTTAAACATTTCGTTCTGTCGGAGGGGCTTTTATTTTTTTTCGTTTTTTGTTGATTTTTGCCTTCATTTGGCATTTCTTATTTATTTGAATAACCGACATTAATTTTAAAACACACTCTCACTTATCCGATCCGGCCGTTCTTCTATTTGTTTCTTTGTGTATATGGCACACAAAATGTTTTCATTCAAATGTTGATGTTGCGTCTCATCCTGGCGCTATACTCTATGCCTTAATCGCCTCAGTGCCTTGCTTTCAGAGCTGCGCTGTTGTGCAGTGTTGTGGTAATTTGAAGGTCGTTAGAGAACGACAACGACGACGATGGAAATCACTGGAACAGCACAAACGAAAACCAGGAACAGGAACACAAAGTAGAGTGAAAGTCTTGCTTCTGCTACTGCTCCTTATGGCTTTATGTATACCGTGTGTTTAATGTGTGTGTATTTGTACAAGAAGTTTTGTATAGCGCATGGTGTCCTTTTGAGGTTCTCGTTTAATGATTATTATTGTCCTTGGCGAGAATATTGTTTCTTCTTCAAGGGAGCGCATAGGGAGTATATGTAGCTATAAAATCCACATGTGCGCGGCTCTCCACCACTTCAATTGGGGAAAAAGAAGCAATAGCCTGCTTTGTTTATGTTAATTCCGGTCAGAAATAAACTACATAAAAGACAATTTGCATTTAAATTGAACAATTGTCTGCCATCAATAGGGCCAACTACGTTATTCGTTATCCATTTTAATTTTTTTTTTTATATGCATTGCCCTTTTTCGATTAATTTATTTCTCTTTGCTTTGAAACCGGGTTGCTGCTTACATTAAAGAAGAAAATAAATGATAAACTCAAGAAAAATTATATATTTCCGTCTAGAAAACGGAGAACATAAAGTGCAGGAGAGCTGAGTGGAGCTCAACTGATGCCAACTTAAAGTTGAATGGTGGGATACTGTGGTGCACACGAGTGAAGTTGGATTCGGTGAACTATCTTTTATAAACTTTGTCATGAAAACTGACACCCATTTTGCCAATAAATCATTATTTTGTGAACAAATCACTCTGGCTCAGAGTAGACGGACTAAATATGGACTTCAAGTGAAAAGCGATTTTCGAACTGCAAGATTTCAAAAGCAAAGAAAATGAAATATACAGTGATATTGTCAGAAGTCATCGAAAATAGGTTTTAAGTTTAGACAATTGCGGCTGGAAGGAACCAGTGGACACTCTATGGCTTTGCAAATCCAAACACTGAAGAAGAAGAAAATAGCTTCCAATATAGAAGCTTTTTTTTTTGTTTTCTAGTGAAAGGATGCCCCCTGTATTTTGAATTTTGGGGGACAGAGTTATTTTTAAGGAAAAAAGGAGTACTGTCCTCACCAAAGCGGTACGTACGAGCATGTTAACCCTAACGTCAAATAAATGTCAGACTCGATATAAAGAATGGACAACTAATTTAATCTACATCATTTGCCCTAGAGCTCTCATTATTTGTGCTAGATGCCATTTTCTGTATAGATTTTGACATTAATTTAAAATACCATTGACAGTCGCAGCGACGGCGGTCATATTTAAAAATATTTCGTTGCTATTGGGTTGGGTTCATTCGCGTACGCGATCGCTATCGCACAAAGAATCTACACGTTCCACTTCTCATCAAAAATGAGAGAAAAGAAGATGGCCAAAGTAGCTCGAAGTCAATACACGGTCTTTGGACTGGACACTGGAGTTACATTTCCTGGTCTCTGAGAGAGTTTTTGCTCAATTTCTTGAGTTTGACAGACAGATATTTAGTGCTTGGCTCGGGAAAGTACGCGAATAGACTTTTTATGTTATGTCAGTGTCACCCTATAAAAATTGTAAAAGTGTTATATGAAAATTGAAATTCTGTTTTATTGGCTACGGTCGTAATGAGAGTCCTTCCAAAGTTGCCCATCATAAAGAAATTTAAAAAAAGTCGTTCAGTGGCCAATCGAGCAGAAATCAAAAATCTGGCAAAAAGGCCAGAAATATTCCTGCGGTGTCACTACTACTGACTATAGCTTTCCTCGGGTCATGCTTAATTGGAACATCATAGCCTGTTGTAAACATCCATAAAGTTGTAGTAGCCGGTGCCTTGTGTATGGGCTGTAAATTAAGTCACAAGCGTAAAAATAAAAATCATTTCTCCCCTTAGTTTCTATTTCCATTGTGTTGTCCACCTTGGCTGACCCCTGCTGTAACACGGTAAATCAAATTGAATAAAATACAAATTGTACACATCTCTTGTAAATATACGCGAGCCAGCGCGCTCGCGTTTTTATGTTTTCAGCATTAATTTTCCGAGCTTTCTCTTCTCGTGTGCACCCCTCATTTGTTTGTTGTGTTTTTTTTTTTTACAGCAGAAGCGAAGCCAACGTTTGATGTATAGGTAGAATGAAAACACAAAAAAAAATATGAAGGGATTGTCACAAAATTGTTTTACAGGAAACAGTTGTTTAACATTTTATATGAATGTTCAACATGAACACGTCTAGGGACTCATTCGAGCCCCTTCCGTCGCTGATAACGTAAAACTTTTTCCTGCTAACATAAAGCTCGCGCACCTACTTACTTATACGCGAATCAATAAACGCCCGGAGTTAAATTATTAATTAAACATCCTGAGAGCTCCTCGATAAAAAAAAGGGAAAATTGTATTAATTAGCAACGTGGGTATTGGGAAGCTGGGTTTTTTCTTCTTCTTTTTTTTCCCCTGTGCGTTAATGAAATCACTAATTACGAAAAAAGCAAAACTAAATATTGTATACATCCAACATTCAATGACAGCCGTGATGGCAATTTTATTAAAATTAATAACCGACCTTGTTTTTATCGAATCGATAACATTTAATAGAATGAGAGAGATGGTGTAGCGGAAGCAGCAGCACTCTTTTGGGGGGTTGCTGCGCTGGCGGTAATAGATTACACAACAGAGAAATCTATGCGGAGGCGGTTGGCTGAAACTAACTGTATGATTATGTACGAGTATGTGATAAAGGAGATGACGGTAATTCTCACGTCTGGTCACATTCGCCATATGGGCTGTATAATTTACATTGAAAACAAAAATTTGTTTTTAATTAATTACATTCTAGGGGACGAACGTTATTTTGTGGCTTGTCTCCTTTGTTTATGTGAGTGTGTGTGTTGGTCATTTGTGGTTAGGGATGCATAATGTAGGGTTTTAAGGTTTCACAATAAAGAGTTTAAAGCTTTCGCGTTGGTTTAGTTTAAATGGACGCCTTTTGTGTGACTTTTGTATAATCGCATTCAAGTTATTGAAAATATAACGTTGGTGGTTTTAACTTCGTTTTAGTACACTCTTGTGAGTTCTTTTTCATTTATTCGTTCATTGTATTTTGAATAGATTATTCAAATCCATTTTGCCGCACTTTTGTCGACACAATCTTCACAAATGAGGTCATCACTTTTACGGAAATGTTAGAATTTGTGAACAAAAAAAAAAAGCTTGTGGGACGGGACAATTTCAAAACATTCACGTATTGTTTGCCGTTACTACGATCGTGTTTTCCAGAGTATTAATATTTATTTTTCTCTCTTTCTTTCTAGGTAAGTGTTTACTGCACAATTAACGTCTTTTAACCTTCTTAATGACCAACCCAGTGAGTAAATTTGAATAGATTTTGCGTTTAGCCCAAAGCTGTTTAATTTTTTAAAACAGTTGTATATTGTCTCAACAAATTTTAAAATTCAAAATGATCCTCTATAAAACGAAAGTATTGCTGAAAATACTATGTCCACAACTTTGTTCGTGGCGTGAAATCTAGTTTATGTATATTTTATTAACTTATGCATATTTTATTAAACTTAGGTAAGTAGGGTTGTGTACATAGTGAGTAATGTTCTACTAAACCCCATTTAGGATTTGGTTCCAGCGAAAGCAAATTTCACTCGCGCGAATTCGCAAAGTTCGCTAAGCTTATTCAAAAGTGCAAATGTCTTATGTTATGGTTCACATGCATAAATCTCCTCGCGCGAATTAAAGTCATTTTCTGTAGCTCTAAAGTTTGCGCATTGTTGTCCGCTGACAAGGTAATTTATGAAATGAAAAAAAATACAAAAAAAAAAAAATTTCCACAAAACGACCGATATGATCAAACATTCCCAAAGCACGAAATCTCAAAACGCGTTTACTTAGCTGTGCTATATAATAATTCACCATCTTCGCCTGAGTAAAACTCGCTTGCACCGGAACCATCCTATTCTCGAGAATACGCTCAAGTTCTATTCGCTTGCATTCGCTTATTTCGCGCGAGTGAAATTCGCTTGCACCGGAACCGTAGCCTTAGTTGCCGTGTGATAGGGCATAACGCAATACCGCATAAGACAAACTAGAACATTCGAAGCTGTTAATGAATCTTTTTAAACCAAATGGTGGGTATATCTATGTTCGATCGTCCAAGCTAAGGAAGAACCGAGCAGGTTTTAAATTAAAAAGTAAATTTGTAAAACCTAAAAATATTCCATTTAAAATGCACATGAATTTTCGGCGGAATCTAGATATAGTCTTCTCTAGTTTATGAAGCCTTATCTTCTACGTGATTTAAGTCATATTTTTCCAGAGCTATTTCCACTACTCTGTCTCAGTTGCACCCTTCCACATATTCTTTGGTGTGTAGGTCAGCACACAGAATCTTTTGGCATATTTCCTAAGAAGATACTGTCCTCAAGGTTTCAATTAATGTCCTAAACTATTTCCTGTTTAGTTTCGAAAGTTCCCTACAGTTGTTGATGTTGAATCCGAGGTTAAAGAACCCCTTAATTTCCCAGAAGTTTCTGCTATTAATCGTACCGTTTTGTCATATTACTATTTGCGGTGGGCAGATGCAGGAAAGCCTTAATCACTGCAAGCAGCTGATGAGGTCAAATTGTGAATAGAGGCAGAGGTAGATTCAGTACTCCGCGGATAATGGCACTTGCACATGCTTATACAATTATGGTGCTTATAGCCGGGCTTTCAATTAAATTCCTATCAAGCGGGGACCCTTGGAATGCATACATACGAGTAGGATGGCGTTTGTGAATCCCGACACTGAATAATTTGTTGCTATTAAAATGGGTTTGCTATATCCGTGCAGTACTGATGTACTTAATAATATGTAATTTCCAACTATCCTCGCCCGGCTTTGCCCTGTCTTATCTTTCGTATTAAATTCCGAATAAATAATCTTAATTTTATAATTTTAGCTCCAAGTTTGAAAGTTTTTTTTTTGTATGGTGCAACGGCAACTCCCTTTTTTGTAGAATGTTTCCATCAACCAATATACGTCTATTTACCAAATTTCAAGGTCGAATCTGTCAATGATATAATTTTAAATTTGTTTTGCAGCCGATTGTTCTCGGTTTGGTAGTTTTTTTTTATGTTTTTGAATGTTTCCTTTTTTTGTCACCTTTGTACGGTACAAATTATCTACATTAAAAAAAATTGGTTGAAAATTACGGACGGTAGAGGGAAACATACGCATTTTGCCTCTTGGTTTTATAAATGTATATTATATTATATTATTATAAATATTAACGTTATATTTGTTGTAATCGCTATAGTAGCTATATCTATAGGAAGTTCGTCAAACTTAAGATTGAACAATAAAAATGATTGTTAGATAGGATTAACACCGTTTCATAAACCCGCTCACTATGTGATGTTTCTAAGCGAATATTGTATATGTAGCGTCTCACACGTAAGAACATTTACTTGCCGATATCTTTATGCATGTTTTAAAATATATAGTTTGGAAGAGCTACTACAAATTGCAACGTGTGTTTTTGATCCCGATCGCAGTACAGAGCTACTTTGAAGACTGCTTTCCCATTTTTTTTTTATCACCAAGAGAATTCGTTTTCCCCTAAATTCGAAAAAAGTTCCCCCTTTTACCCTCAAGTGAAATTTCCATTTATTTATTTTTATTCAATAACAAAATTTCAGACTTTTCAAAGCGCTTAAAATTAAGTAAAATGCTTTTATTTGTTGTAGGGAGACGTTCGATTTTCTGTTTTCTTTCATTTTTAGTATAAACATTGAAGTCTAAGTGAACGTTGAAATTTGTTTATAATAAAAATACGTTTTTATTTAATTTTTTAACAGTTGAAGTTTCCCAGAGTTTTTTGATTGTTTCCACTTTTTAAGCTTGTCCCTCGTTTTCCCCTTTTGCATTATAAAAGCGCCAAAATAGGAACTTTTTGCCCTCAATCTGGGATCACTGCTTTAAGTTCATTAGACTCTGCTAGTATTTGCTTCATAATTAACATTTGGTCTGTGGTCGACACACTGGTTCAAATGTGCTGAACAATTTGCGATCTTTTAAGGTCTATAGTTCTTGCAAGTCATAAGATCGCCTCTTTTCTATAGATCGGGCTTGTGTTACAAATTGTTACTAATTTGGAGCTTTAAAGGGGTTTTGCTGGTAAACAGGCTGGTATCCGTAATTTTATTTTTAAATATAGATCTTTTTGAGAGGTGCTGCATTTGTCGATCGACATATATTTTTCATATTGTAACTTTCAGGTGACAATAAATTCAGTGTAGTTTGCAGTTTGCTTTCCAAGTGTTCAGGAATTATTAAAACAAAATTTAATCTTTAGGCTTAAAGGGTGACCGCTGCAGATTTCTGAAAAGTGACAAACCTAAACGGCCGGTAAAAGTAAAAAAAAAAGAAGTCATTTCTGAAGCTACTCTGTAAATTTAGAACCTAAGTGGGTGATAACTATAAACAATTTTAGGGTCCCTTCGACACGCTTATAAAAGATTATTAACGGTCGTAGCTCCTTGATTCGTTGTGGTCTCCATCTTTTCCTGGTTCCTCCTTCTAGAATACACCCTAGGAATCAATTTTAATTAATTGAAACCCCCCCAAATAAACAATGCCCAACGGTTGAAAACGAGTGTAGATATCTCTCTTATAACAGCTTAGAAATTATTCTGTCTTCTGCTGATTAAGAAAAATGGTCCCCTTTCGAGTGGGCGACAGAAAAGAGGAAATACAGACAAATTCCAATAGATGCTGATTTTTTTTTTAAAGGGACGTTGAACTTTTTCGCCCGCCCATCCAATTCGGCTGTCTGTCTAACATACCACCAGGACATATTGTCAACCGATCGATTACGAAAGGTCCTCCACTGTGTATTGCAATCAAATAAAGGATTTCCCCCTCTTGGAATGGTTTCCAACACTCAATCGATTGCATGAGCTAAAAAACGCTTACCCAACAAAAGTAAATCAAGCGTAGAGCCATGTTTGTTAGCAGCATGCAACTGCTACTCACATCATTTAAAGTGGATACCACTTAGTGCACAAAAGTGTTCCTCCTTAGCAGCAGCAGCGGGGGCAAATTAACCTACACAACAAACGCCGAACCAAAGGGGAAAATCACAGCTATCTCCGTTCCTCTTTCATGTTGAATGATTTATTTATTCTCTTTTGTGAGCTAAAGAGGACAGCAAAAAAAAAAAAAATAGACAATCTGAGCTCAACTGAAGAATATCTGCAATTTATTCCATTTCATCTACCCATTGGCCAATTAATCAAAACTAATTGACGGCTCAAACTCAAACTGTAAAGCACTCCACAATGTGCCATCAAATTAAGTGTGATTAGAAACTTGCAGTCTAAATAAATAAATAAAATAATAGAACAAATTATGCAGACGACGACGCACATTCTAATACGAGCATGCACGGATCCGAAATAAAATAAATTAAATCAAATTGGAATTCGGTCTCACAATTTAATTTGGTATTCATTCGGCGTAACATAGCACAGCTCTCTATGGCACACCACGGCGAATGCGGATACCTATCAAAACAACACTTAACCGTGAATAAAAACAAAAATAAATAATGAAATTAGTATACCCCGTTTTTTTTTTAAATATCAACGGGAAAGAGAAGGCAACATTTCGAAAATAGAACTTTTGTGCAGTAATCAAATATCTGTACGGAGAGGGAAAGTGGCGACAGGTGGCGCTGATTTTGTTCTGCTCAGTGTTGAGAGTGTGTGCGTGCTGTTGTGTCACAGCAATGTGGATACAACTTTGTTGGTTGTTTATTTTTTAGTGCATTCAACTTTTTTGTATTTGGGAAGTGTGCTGCTGCTGTTTGTCGTCGTCGTGGAGGTGGGTCAAGGCAAAAAAGCAACCAAAAAAACCTGCTTGGTAATCGGTGTCCGATGGAGTCCTTGTTTTGTTTTTTTCCTCTCCCTCTCGTTTTTGCTTTTATTCTTTTGTAGACTAGCTTGTTTGTTTTGCACATACATCAGATATAGTGCTTTCGAATGATTTTGTTTATATCTGCAGCATTAATTATAGTATTATTCGTTGATTGCAATTTGGGGGCTCATAAAAGGAAACATTTTTGTGTTGGCTTGGGATTGTGATTGATTAAAGGATAATTCATTTGGATGGGTGCTGTTCGTTAGATGGAATCGGTTTTTTTTGTTGCATTAAATAGGTAGATAATTTTAAACAAGTTTTATATAGTTTATACACAGGCGCATTCAAAATCATTCATTTATACCCGTGTGGGGAGGATTGATGATTTAGAGTCGTCGTTTTCGCGTTGGTGTCGCAAAGAGGAGATGTGGAGGTCAACTTAAACATGCATCACAGGCGATGCCTTTGTAATGGATAAGGAGCGACATTGATGACAAACATCGTAACCATTTGTTAATTTTGTACGTTGCTTTTAGACATGAACACGAGATCATTGATATTACTTTGCGGACTATCCTGCAGCCCAACATCCGCTAAGTCCGATTCACGATTACTTTTTCGCACATTTCTGACTTTAAACCAGAACTATTCGAAGTGCTCAACTGGAATAGATGTAACATTTTGCGCAACCGCCAACAATAAAGCGAATTATATTGAAGTCGTGTTTTAATGGCCTTTTGAATGAGCTACAGTGCGTTCGGGCCCGGACATCTTCAGCCAGTTTTTATCCCTCATTAGCTGCCTTTAGTTGCGCATGCCACTATGATTGAAATCTCTATGCAAATGGGAGCTCCACCTAAGGCAAGACCATCTCCTACCGCGTTGTTATAGGCCAAACTATTGAAATTCATAACCTATCAATCAATCATCAATCGTGAAAGTACATTCAATTTTATTCAAACCAATATCTTTACATCTCTCCTCTTAATATTATAGAGCCCTTTGTCAGATTGTGAGTGGAACTGCAGTCAAAATCTATAAGAAATGAAACGAAGAGAAGTTGAAAGGTAGTCATATGGACTTTGAAAAAACAAAGTAAAATAAGGCAAGTCCTTCTTTAGATTGTGGCAGCAAAGAACTAAATTTAAGCAACACAGATGAGGGGCACGAGCAAAGCCGAGTAGGTTCAGCTAGCTTGGTAAATACTTTAAGTAAAGAACAAAGTGAAAAGAATTCAAACATAACCTTAAAAAAAATTAATTATTCCTTGTTTTATTACTGGAGCTACTCTGAATCAAACCGTTATAGTACAAATTTATTTTTGCGGGCCACTAAAACATTTTTGTTTTTAAATGTAGCCTTTGAAATATATATGTATCTATAACGAATTTGTCTAAGGCCCCTCTTTCGATCTTCGATTGATTGATTTGCAAATGATTAAAGAGTTGACAGAAACGTCAGTAGAATTGCTTTCATTTCTATCCACATTTTTGTTTTTCTAAATACCTTTTACATACAACAAAAAGAGGGGCGCAGAAGAAATGTAGCAATTTTTTTGTACTTAAAACCATTTTCGTTCAAATTCGCAGTCAGTTCGCAAAATTGAAACAAATCGTTCGACAGCGTGTTTTATGTTTTAATTTGTCTGATGGATTCTTGCAGTATATTTTTGCTTTTGGGTGTTGGTTCTTTTTCTGGCACATTTTTTTTTCTAAAAGCTATTAAACGGCCTTTCATTTTTCTACTGGTTCGTTTTTTGCGTATGCATTTTCTAGTAGCTCCAACTAGTGCCTAACGTTATTATTTTTTGATTCCGCAATGTTTGACCTGGATGGAATCCTAAAAGTTTTCTTTCCCTTTTTGTTCTCTGACGAAAACAAACTTCGGTTAACCAACACTGGTTCCATCTATCAGGAAAAAAAATCTTCTAGTCGAATTTTTCTTTGGGGATTACTTTTTTAACTGGCGCATTTATTCTGATTACTACGACTCCGTAAAATGTTTCACTTTTTACTTGTTCGTATGCATTTTCTATACCTATAACATCAAAGTGTCCATAAATTGCTGTTTATACTTTGTGTGTTTGTTCGTAAAATATCAACGCTTTTATTGACACATATTCCCAGTGACTGGTTTCATTCCGTAAAATCCGGATAAGAATTTCAAAAAGGGTTCAATTACACGTCACTCTACTTGAATGACTACCGGAATTCGAAATGCACACAAAAGCGCGGTGACATGTGACAATTTGTCATTTTTACCATGAATAAGGTTGATTGGAAATGGATTTTTGTTTCAAGCTACCTGTGGAATATTCAAGTAAACCTACATAGTTGTTTTCAATGCAAAGCTTTTGTTTATCCTAGTGCGATTGTATTCCAATGTCGGGCCAATTGATGACTTTTCAATAAATGTTTCTCCCCGTTAGAATCGATCATAAAAATATATATTTGTTTTATTTTAACGAGTAGGTACCTAGTTTATGATAATTTGTTGAAGTTATGCGAAAAATTAGCAACTTTGACAGCGATGGCACATTTTTTAGAACCGGGTTTAAATGAAACATCATCAGGGTCCAAAATTAATTTGGTGAAGAATCTACTTTAGTAAATCTAACAGCTGACTGAATTTATGTGACTCAGTTTTTATTGGCCTATAGATTGGCCACGTGAACAGTTTTATTCAGTTGACGTTTATGGAGGGATAGAAGTCAAATTTAGTGCAGTTTTCATGACTGAATACTGAATAAGTTGACATTTCGTATACAGAAGTGGCTGACATAAAAAAAGTGTTGTTCCCGACCAAACTAGATTCATCCGTTCATGGTACATCTAATCCAGACAAACATAGTCGACTTAAGATAAATATATTTTTGAATGTGCCTATTTTAGCGTTTTTTTTTAAGTTTACTCGACTTTCTGACATTGAAGCGGCAGCAGTACCAGATAGATAAAATGAACACTGAAGTTCAAGCAGTTTATAAAATGTCTAGGAAATACTTTGCGATTGTTTTAACTCTTTAAATATTCTTTAAAAAAACATATTTCCCATTTTACCGGTTTTCAGCTTTGGCAGGCACTTACATATATAAAAATAATAACCTGCCAACGGTGTGTTGCATTCAACTGACACCACTTTCGACTATTAATAGAGTCGCTGTCGATGATTTCAAAGTTGATGTTGTTGTGTTTATCCATTCTCACTTTACAATCTGCCTTCCACTTAAAACTTCCGAAGTTGGATGCGGTTCTCGGTACTTAAAGTGAAGTAATTTTCACCACAAACAATAGTTGAGAAAGATCATAGTGCAATGGAAAATAATATTTTTATTTCGATTGTGCACACACATAAATGCTTTTTACTATCATTTATCTAATGCCTGCGCTTGACATTCTTTTCAGCTTTAATACATAAATAAGGGAATGCCAACAAATTGTAACTGAGCTGTGACTTGATAGTGTATCTTTGTACCAAGGATGAATATAAAATCTCATAAATTATGGAAACAGTGTGGGAATATGTTATGTATGCATTTGAAACCAAATGGAAAATACCATCCCAGTTGCGTATATTTGCAAACAATCGCCTTTTAGCATTTTCATTTATTTGTATTGTTTTGTCAATGACAGCTTTAAAGTGTCATGCGTTACTTTAAAGTATACATAGAACTTGGAACATAAGTACAAACTTACTCGACGTACACCTAATGCGAGTAGTTATTCTACACGTTTTCGCACTTTCTACCTTAATGCTACAGGCGTTAAGTGGCTTATTGGAAAAATAACACCAGAACGAGACAACATGCTAAGCTAAATCCCACAGAGACGATAACCGCACGGATACTACACAAGTTCACTTTTTCTTAAACAGAAAAATAAAAGAAAAAAACAATAAACGAAAAGAAAAAGCAAATAAGAACAAAGTTCAACGAAAGAAAGGGATAGGGAATTAAACGGAATTAAGAGTTCATTCATATCTGCAGGCATTGAACGGAAGTCCGATGGTGTTCGCAGTTCGGACTGGTCTTTAATGTGTCAAAAGTGAGTTTTGTTTTGTTTTTTTTTTTTTAACTAAGGGGAGAATGTTCATCTTGTTTTTATTTTACTTCAACTTTTTTTCAAAGGGCACCGGCTTTGCAGTTACTGAACTCTGCTCGTTTCGCATCTATCGATGATATAAACGAATCGTGTCGATACAGGAAAATACTGCCAACGAAGACCACACCAGAATCGCCCGTTTCCTTGGCAAATTCGATAATTGATGCTCTGCGCCACTCGTCGTTCTACCATCAATTAAGTTGCAATCATTTTTCTTCTTCCATCGCAGTAATAAGTGATAGAACGAATAACTAACTACCCTACTGTTATATATTGAAGTCAATTTACCTGATGAAAATCCGATTGTAATTAGATCTGACGTGGTTTGCTTTCATTTGGCCATTACCGGATGCTCTCGAACGTCCCTGGCAAGGCACGTAACCATGGATTCGTAAATTCAGTGATAGCTGGATGCAAATAGTACACAAAATGCCTGAAATCTACCGTTCTCATCATACCATTTTATCCTGTGAATATTTCCCATCCTGTCCCTGTCGGTTGGTGTGTTGCAAACAAACATTTACGTTTAACATTGAGATGATTTCCTTAATGAGAAAACTTTGTGGTTGGTAAAATTCTGCTACGACACTGCTTCCTGCTGCTATGGTTGCAAAATTTCCTATATTATATATAGTTTTCAACAGTGTCCTAGGCAAAAGGAAAAGGTTTGCCTTTCGATTGGGAGAGAAATATAAATCCATTAGATTGAGTTGCAAGAAGCCAACCACCAACAAACTCCCTGTATACGTACAACGTACATATGTGTGGTAGGAAATTGTGCAATTTTGTTAAACTTAATAAAAAAAAACATAATAAAACTTGCTGTGCATGCTACAAGAAGATGAAAGATATAATACTGGGGAGTCCTTTGTATGCGAAGTCAGTAATAGTTGCAATCAACTTTGTCGGAATCACCCTTTGACCCTTTGAGAGACGATCGATGATAATCTTTTCAAGTGAAGTGCAGTGTGGTTGAAAAGTTCACTTGCTCTCAACTTAATTAGTAATTTCTACCTCACGAGATACAATTTTGTATTTGCTTTGCAATAGTAATAAATATATGTAGATGATTACATATTTCGAAACTACGTTTATTTACAAAAAATTCTCCTTATTAATTTAATTATGTTTCTACAAGAAATTGCTGAGAACCCACCCTGTATGCAGGTATATCTCGGAAATCTATTGCTGATAATGAAACCATTTCGTTGGGTTGTTTTCCAGTCAGACTTTTGCATAGTATTCTGATAAAACTTTTTCCTCTTTAAGCTGCGAGCGAATTCCGAGGCAAGCTAAAGAAGTAATTCGTTTTGTCGTTGTTCCACACTCTGTTGCCTTGCAAAGGATGACTTCATAGTTTCTTTTTGCACAAAACAAGAAATAAAATGCCAAAAGAAAATACGAAGCGAAATCATTTTTATGCTTGAAACTTTCATATTTCATTCTTCGTCTTTCATATTTCCTCTTTTTTTCTTTTGCCAAAAGAATTAGAGACAAAATATATAAATTTAGGTCTTCCGCTTTGCGCGGTGAAACTTTTACTCAAGTCTAGACTTATATATATCCCTACTGTGCAAGAAAAAGTCTCAATCACATCCTTTCACAAACGGAGAGAAGAAACATTCGAATAACGGGAAATAGCGAATAAGCTTTCGAATCGAAATTGCAAGTGTCGATGTGGTGAATTTTTTGCTTAAATTTCCTTGAATTGAAATTGTTAGTCAAGAGGAGGTTGATTTTCAAAGGACTCCAGCTGATGGCTTTTGTGCGATGTACAAGAATAAAAACGCATTTAACTTTGCATCTAATGCACAGCGCATTTGCTAGCATACACATGTGGATCTGTTCCTCATCCCCGCGGCATTCGTATCGCATCTACCTCATGCTGAGCGAGAGTCATTTCCATGTGCTGCTGTCTTCCGTCGACTACAAGTATAACATCATACCCGACACGACATGCAGCAATCATGAGGCAACGATAAATCGCTGCTGTATATGATTAGCAACTTAGCAGGCAGGCGGACATGTTTAGCATGGGATTATGAAATTTTAATTAATTGTTTTGCTTTAAATTCGTTTAATGAGAATGTGCCATGTGCCGTCGACGCACTGCGAATTGAAAGCCGCTCCAGAATCGCATAAATGCAATTGACATGGAAATGGAATAGAGATTAATTCGCCCAGTTTCATCTCCAGTCTCTGCAACCACGTCAGGGAATATAGTTTCATGCAGTCTGTGGCGTTGTTTAAGCTGCTGCCGGCTTTGTAGTGGAAATTGGAGACCATGAATCACTGACACACAAGTTGTTAATCAATATGTATCGTGTGTCTCTCTCCATTGGATGTCAATAATTCGGAAAATTGGAGAGAAAAATGACCACATTGATTTGTTGTTAGCCGTTAATTGTTCTTGGGTGAACTGTTTTGTTTGCAACGACGTCGACGACGTAGAAAATCACTATTGTAGAAGGTGGGGCAGGCAAACGACAGGCAGCCACTGGACTTGTGCGAGAGCAGAAGAGTTTATTTCCCTCCCCCCCCTCCCCAGACGGTGAGGTGTCGTTGTTGTGTTTATTTTTAAGCTGCGATGTTAAGTAATTGTTGTGATTTTTAAATCAGATACTTCTTGTCCTTAAAGCGTCAATATAAATGGGGACGTTCAAGTATCTAGTTTAGTAAGTCTGACAGCTCTCTCACTAGATGAAACTCGGCTCTGATTGGGGGAAATCGGTCGTGAGAGCAGATGTTTGAGTTGACGTTTATGGAGGGGTAGCCGACGAATCTAGTCAAGAAATTCGTGACTACTAAGTTGACAGTTCTCATATGTGGCTGACGTAGAAAACGTGACGTTCCCGACCAATCTAGTTTTTGCGTTCAGGTTACATCTCATCCAGACCAATCTAGTCGACTTAAGATGACTAGATTCTTGAATGTGGCCAATATATACATATATATTTATGTAAGAGACGGAAAAGGTTGATAGAACTAGGTGAATTGTATCTCAGATTTATGTGAATGTGTGCAGCGTTATCTGTACAACAGATGCCAATAGCAGTGGCGTTATCGGTGTGTGTCTGAATTAATTGTTTTTCAACTCGTTTTATATTTTATAAGCTCTGATAAAAATAGGTCACATAAAAAGGCACACAGGCGATAATATAGATTTTAGTTTGTCGACCGCGATAGGTTTGTTTTACGCAACATTTATCTCAGCAGGGAAATAACAAGAGTATACACTCTACACACATTTGAGATCGTCGCTAGACATTTATCCCAAGTAGGAGTGACTTGGCAAAATTCGTTTCGGAACACGGGGGGAAATTTATTGGTTATGGTGACAGATTTGGGTATTGTTGGGTTGAGGCCGTGGTTCACCCCGGACTGCAAGAAGTATTGATACTGCTGCGTAATGCAACCTGTTTAAATGTTAATGATCTCAAACACACTTTAGTTACCAAAATATACACCAAATATAGTTAACGCCATTTAATCTCAAATGCTTGGACACTTTTAGGGCGATTGTCTGCCTTTCGGATAAGTTTTAGTGAACACTAGCAGTCCACTGTGAGCCTTGACCTTTATGCTGGGCTCATATCACAGAAGATAATGTTAATTAATTGTCCTTGTCTTTTGTGTTCGCCTTGAGGAGTTCATTTAGAAACAAATGCAGAAGCACTTTATAAAAAGTTTTCATATTTAACAACGTGTAAGAGCAAATTGCCCACGGTGCACAATCTCCACACTACCGTTCTCCTTAGTTTGTGCTAGAACCCACCATGGGAGTTTCCAATATTTAGGTATTAATTACAAACGAACAGCAGAAAAATGAGTCTTACTTAAGGCACAGACTAAAAATAATGCTCCAGTTGGAATGACCAATAATGCCCGTCGTCCACTTAGTGGGTAGTGCTCGCGGTGTGCACCAGTTGGAATATCCAATTATACCTGTCGTCCTTTTACTGCGCAACGCATTAATTTCAAATGCAACCCATTTAACTCTAATGTAGGATGCTCTCAGTTCTTTACAACAAACACGTTTGATCCGGTTGGAGATGGTTACTCGAAAAGTGTAGTGCAAGAGCTCGTGTTGCTCATCCCGTTGAACAGCAATTTTATTTTAATGTGCTCCACATTATCTGTTTAATTTGTTGTTCTCTTGAGTTGTATTGTGTTTGAAAAAATGTGTGCATTGTGTACGGTTTTACACTTGCAATTCGGTGTGTAAATGGCTATCAGCAGCCGTTCAACGAGTTGCCCAACCAATGATGGTTTGTCAAGTGTACCAGGGTATCAGCGCAGCCATCAACTCTCATCAACCACAATAAAAACACACTTCACGAACTCAAGTAACTTATTTTTTGCCAAAATCAGACATTTTGATTGCACTTAGAACTAAGTGTACGGGGTCCTTTAACAGTTCAATGAGCGGGTCAACTATGTTGATATATATATCCATTACTGATATTGGCGATCTGGAGCTCTCTGATGAGGATCTTCTTCTTGCTCTAAATAATTTAGATATTAACAAAGGTGCTGGTCCTGATCTACTTCATCCCACTCTCTTAAAGAACTGCTCGTCTACTCTTTTTCTCCCACTAAAATTGATTTTTAATCTTTCACTTTCTTCAGGGGTCTTTCTGGATGATTGGAAGATTGCTTATATAACGCCCATTCATAAGAGCGGCCATAAACACCTAGTAGAAAACTACAGGCCTATTAGCAAACTATCAGTTATCCCAAAACTCTTTGAAAAAATCGTCAAAGACAAATTATACTTTATTGTGAAGGAGCATATATCGCCTATGCAGCATGGCTTCGTGACCGGTCGCTCTACAGTGACTAACTTAGCCCTTTTTTCCAAATTTTGTTTGAATTCTATGGAAAGTGGTGTGCAGGTCGATGTGTTATTTACTGACTTTGTAAAAGCGTTCGACAGAATCAATCACTTTTTATTGATACGAAAGTTGGCGAAACTTGGGTTTCATTCAAATATCTTAAATTGGCTTTCTTCTTACCTTCTCAATAGGAAACTCATCGTTGAAGTAGATGGTTTTCTTTCGAATGTGGTAACCGCAACTTCTGGTGTTCCTCAGGGAAGCCATTTAGGTCCATTGCTATTTTTACTATATGTGAATGAAATCCCTAAGTTTTTTTTAAAAAGTGTGAATGTCTTTTATTTGCAGATGATTTTAAAATGTTTTTTAAAGTCTCCAACCTCTCGGATTGCTTATTGTTTCAACACGAGATTGACCTATTTTTGCGATGGTGTTCTGAAAACGACTTGGAGCTCAGTCTGTCTAAATGTAAAGTTTGCTCGATTTCTCGTTCACTGAGTCCTTTGATTCATTCGTATGTGGCTGGGAATGTTCCTTTTACTAGAGCATATGAGATTAAAGATCTTGGAGTTATTTTTGATAGCAAGTTAAGCTTCAATTTACACATTGACTACATCGTCTCTAAGTCCTTTTCACTACTTGCTTTTATTAAAAGGAACTCAGAAGATTTCCGTGATCCATTTGTTCTTAAAACTCTCTACTGTTCTTTAATTAGATCCAGATTAGAATACTGTTGTGTTATTTGGGATCCTTCTTATGGTGTTCACTCTTCCCGAGTTGAACGGGTTCAAAAACGCTTCACTCGCCTTGCTCTGAGGAGATTCAATAGAGATTCTGAACTGCCCTCGTATAAAACTCGCTGTTTATTGCTAGGCCTAAATTCTCTCGTTGTAAGGAGAAAGATGCAGTCCTTAGTGTTTTTAAAGGATATTGTCTCTTATAGAATTCATTGTAGTGAACTACTTTTTAGTTTACCATTCTATGCGCCAAGCAGAACGCTTAGAGAAAGAAATTTATTTTTACCTCCTGCTCATAGAACTAATTATGGATTGTCTGAACCGATTACTCGGTGCATATATTTGTTCAACTCGGTCGATAATATCTTGGATTTAACGTCAAATCGCGATTGCTTTAAACGCAATGCTCTTGATGTATTAACTTCTAATTTCATGTAATTATGCCAACTTATTGATTTTTTTGTTCTTTTCTTCTTTTTTAATAAAAAAGAAAAAATATTTTTGGATTACTATACTTATCTACAATATGTATATTATTATTATTGCGAAATCTGTGAAGGTTATTTGCCTTGTAGATGGAATTAAATAAATAAATAAATAAATAAATAAATAAATAATAACTAAAATTTACGTTCTTCAACACAATCAACTTGAGAATGTGTACTTGCTATCGAGCTTAAAAAATTGTTTGTTCTACTATGAAAATGAATAAACTTTTGGGAAAATATATTTGATGAGTTGCGCATGTAGTGGACGACCGCGTAATGCTGCAGCTATAGGAATACGTTAATCGAAAACGAAAACATTTGGTTTGCTTTTTTGTTTATCTTAAAGTGAATAGTTCTCACCAATCTTTGTCGTGGACTTCAACCCATGAACTATGAAACTGATTTATCAAATAATAGGGATGGTTGCCACTTTTTTCTTTAATAGCAATACGCGCGTTTCCGTCAAATGTTTCATTTTTCTACTGTTTCGTGTTTTCGATAGCTTAATCGAGTATTGCTTCATTCCGAAATAAACTGTTAAAATCCGCTTGATATTTATTATCCACCCTGTCGAAACGTTAACCTAAAGTTGAAAACATTATCCTTATCCTTACGGAAAAAAATTGTCAGATCTGAAACAATTTAAAAGAAGCATAGAAAGGCTTTCATTTGACATTAAAATATTCCACAGCAGTTGGTAGTCGGAGAGCTTCAGAAAATATGTGCCATGAAGCTGTCAAAAGTAAGTGACATAACGCGGTTCAATGCAATGCGGCAAGGTGTGCTTTACACTCCTATGTCATCGAAGAATATTTCGGAAAGTTTTATCGGAACGGATATCTCGAATGGAATTTCTCCGATTTGTTATATTTAGATCGGTTACCTTGATAGGGGTGATTAAAAGCTGTTATCGCCGTAAGGGCCGGTCTGTTCACAGCTGGTTAAATCCGTGATTGGGTTACCATACATTTATATTAACCCATGATTTTAAATCTGTGACAGCCGATGAGTGTTTGTTGAACGATTTTTCACTTTGGTCACCAAACCATAGTTTTGCGACAAATCGTTCCATTTTTCTAGTTTATTTGTGATTGACCGAATCTATGGTTACATTTTTTTTTGTTTTCCGGGTTCGTTTGTTTTTGATAAATAATTTGTTAAGGTATTTTATTAATGTATTTATTTTTAGTAATCTAACTAAACGCAAAATCTGTTTAGCACAAGAATGTCATAATCAAATAATACAGGAAGTTTTTTTGAAACCGAAGAATAATATCTGGTTGTTGTGAGACAATAAGCAATCTTTTAAAAACAAAACCGAATTAAAGCCAATAAAATTTTACAAATGGATTATCTCAATTTATTCAACGACCGTCGCAATTTTCACTTTCTTTCAATATTTGCTCCAATGCACTTTATTTCAATTTTAGAGGTCTGTCACTGTCATCGGCTTCATCTTTCGCATACATTATTGTGTTGGAAGCGTTACTCTTACCTTCAATAGACTGGCTTGTACCGTATTCTATACATCTGTCAGTTTAAAACGTTTACAAAAGTGACAAGACAGATTTTATTGGTTCAGTTAACTACATCTTGAGTTACGTTTAATGTATTATTTGTACTTTTTCCCCACAATATTGTACAAAGAGTTCTTGTATATAGCAGCATCGTCAAAATTCGTACCTACGCAGCCCATAAAAAACTGGAAATTTCAAAAAAATCACTGGTTAAATCTCATTAACCGCGCAAAATCGGCTGGTTATTGATTTTTCCGGTTAACTAACACCAACGATTCTCTGCTGAGTATTTTGCTAAACAAACACGTTCGATGATTACCAGCTGGAATACTAAAGACAACCACGATTGAACAAACCGGCACTAAATAGAGTAAATTTGTCGGGTCTCGATTTTCCCTGTATATAAATACTAAATTAATCGGAAACGTCACTTCTACTACGTCAGTCATACAATCGAAATGTCAACTTAGTACATACTGGCTGAATTCCAAAACGTCAAAAGAATGCGCATTGTAAATGCACACTGCTTTTCTGATGCCAGGTTATGAATGCTTTTGCTCTGATTTGCATTTGTTATGCATTTGTTACTGCAAAATGATTTTAAAATATATTATTTTACTTACGAATCGGGCAATGAATCCATTTTATTTCGGTTCAAACCGAAATGTCAAATGTCATTTGCATTAAAATCATTCACGATGCTCTGTTTGCTTTTGTTTGCGCAGTTTATGCGTTCACAATACGTTTTAGAAAAGAATGCATTGCATCATAGTATCCGTTTGCGTTTTGGAACGCTTGATTAAGCAGTAATACAGAAGTACTGCGTTTTGGAATTCAGCCACTCAGTCAACAAACGCTTGACTTGATTTGTCAGCTACGTTTCTATAAACGTCGATTGTAAAAACTGTTCAAACGTGATCAAACTGGGCCAATAAAAATTCAGAAAGACGATAGCCGCCTGCTGTCAGACTTAGTAGAGTACGTCCTCAATGCATTTATGGCGTTTTCGATTGAAGAAAAGAATTGCCCTTTCTATGAAAAGAGCAAATTTAGAAGTGCTCTTTCGATGTATTCTATGTTTCATTGAAAAAAAGTGCACTTCCAGGTCAATTCTTAACACGACAGAAGTGTCCGGAATATTTTTAGAGAATTGCCCTGAACTCACAAACACATACTAACAAAATGTAAGATTGAAGTGTTTGTTGTGTTATTAGAAACAAATTTTTCGCTATGTGATCCGAAAATATAAAAAAGTAGCAACAGAAAACCAAATCTCTCATATGGTGTCTACCACTATTACAAAAGTGCTCCAACGAATTTCATTCAAAAGAGCAATTCTGAATTTCGGGGCAATTCTCTCATCTTCAATTGAAAACGCCTTTCGGATTTATGTGTTTGACAGCTCATCAAATAAGTCGTAGGCTTTACAGCATTCATTTGATGAAAATCCTATCTTATCTGACAAAAAGTACGATGCATTCATATTCTACGAATTTTAAGATTCGTACCGAACATTTCCAACCCGACGAACTTTGTGGATAAAATTCTTACAAAATAACTAAGTCCTAGATTGGCTATCGACAAAAAAACATGTTGTGATATGTGGCACCATAAGCAAGTGCGCAACAATCGACAACGACGTTGGTTGGAGACATGTTATTTGTCGCAATTTGCAATCGGTGTGAGTTGCCTGCATGCAAAGCCATATTTGACAACCACTCACAAAAAAACCTCGATACAAAAAGTAGTGTATTATGGTGTTTGTTAGCTAAGCAGAATCAGTGGGGACGTTCAAGTATCTAGTTTAGTAAGTCTGACAGCTCTCTCACTAGATGAAACTCGACTCTGATTGGGGGAAATCGGTCATGAGAGCAGATGTTTCAGTTGACGTTTATGGAGGGGTAGCCGACGAATGTAGTCGATAAATTCGTGACTGAGTACTAAGTTGACAGTTCTCATATGTGGCTGACGTAGAAAACGTGACGTTCCCGACCAATCTAGTTTTTGCGTTCAGGTTACATCTCATCCAGACCAATCTAGTCGACTTAAGATGACTAGATTCTTGAATGCGGCCAGTATCTCATTGATTGACAAGTCAAGATTAAATCTTTCTGCAGCTTAGGGGAAATCAGAGACTCCTTGCTCAGTAGTCCTGCACATTACCTCTGGTTCCACATCGACATTTTGCAAACACTTGCCGAGTGGGTAATGCGCTTTCGATGGCTGATTTCAACCGACAATGACCCGTAACACTTATCACACTAAATATAAACACGAATAGACGGCAAAACGGCGTTCAAGTTCTTGATTGGACACCCTTGACTTGAAGGCCATCCATTAACGCAGGGAGAAGTCTTTTGAAATACACACAACTTATTCAAGAAATTACTTTAAGAGTGGGGAAATTGAATATATTCGATGGCAATGTGTTTGTGTTTTTCCGGGGCCTTTGTAAGTCACCAACAAGGCACCAGTTTACAATTTCGACTCACTAAAACCACCTCTCATCGCAACAAATTGGTTTCGTGTTGCAACTCAGTCTTCCGATTACCTATTTATGGAATTTAAATGCGAAATACTCAATAGAAATACCGAGCTCATATGACCGCAAATTAAAATGCATGTGCACTACTTTTCCTGTCACAAGAAGTACATGATTTCAAAGTTAAATTAAACTGTCAACTTATTGCCTATTCGAGTTCACTCGAAGTCGAGATAATCACATTTAATTTCGAAGCAGTTCATCAATCATCAGCAAGTCAAAAAGACACCTCTAAAGTCAAATATTATTTCCTTCAAATATTTATACCTATAATTTACTTTATACGACAAGCTGTTCTTAAAAATATTTATGTCAAGATTAATTTTTCGTTTCTGTCTTGGTTTTTGTCATTTCCACAACAGGGTAAAACAAAATAAACAAAACAGGACAAATGGGTATTTATTTTATCCACCGTAAAGCAGAGAAAACATAAATAAACATTTCAACATGTCTACACGCATACGGCATGCGAGAACACCTTGCGAAGAGCAAAAGACGAACAAGAAAAAAGGGAATACTTAACGTATTATCAACTCAATGAACTGATGTTTATTCATCTGTCATCTCCTCTCGTACACTCGGAAATGCCTAGATTCATTTCATACTCTGCTCTAGTTGTGACCCACCCTCTGTCGCTCTCGCTCCTACGACACAGACTCGCACCTTATCTCCTTTCCTTGGTAGTATTTTATCTTTTATAAGCGATTTAACTCGGGAAAAAAGAACGCAATCAGAAATTATTGAGATGTTTTTCGTTGTAGCTTGTTTGTGAGCGTGTAGGTGTATTCCTCTAACCATATGTGTTCATCGCTTTGCCCACCTCGTTTGGGTTACGAACGAAAGCAAACACTGTGCACAGGTGACATTAATGGGAAGCGCGTGTGTGTGTAGTACATTCCTCCCCCGGGAGGCCAACCGTTTAGATAGGCTAAAATAATTTATTATAATACTTGCTGATCCTTGGAGTTTCCGCACTAACTCGTAAATTTTATTTATTTTTGCAGATACCGGGGAAGAAAACAGGAAAGGATAATAGTGCTCGAAGGACAGGACAAGACGAGCCATCAATAAATTAAGCAGTTAATCGTAGTTTTCATCGCTGGAGTGTGTGTGTTGGCTTTAAATGGCCGACACAGGATAGTCTGTGATACAAATTTTAGAATTTTTTGATAATGGAAGTCGCTGTGGGTACAACGACGGCGAAAGCGTCACCAACAGCTCCCACCACCCAGCCAACGTTGCTGGTTGAGCCCAATGAACAATGTGAAGTGTCATCGACCACTGATGGGTTGAATATGCCTGCACCGGTTACAGGCGGTGCACCCGCTGGCGGAGGCAATAACAACAAGAAGCAGCAGCAAACAATATCAACAGCAGCTTCTCAAACGGCACGTGCCGGAGGCGGTGTCAGTAAATTCCACCAATTCCGCACACCACAGCAGTGTGTGCAGCAGAAGAAGAAAATGTGGAACAAGCGTCAGAAGTGCCATCACAACCTGAAGTACCTCCACCACCCTCAACAGTTGCAACAACAGCAAATGCACCATCAGCAGCAGCAACAACAGCAACAACAACAACAGCAGCAGCAAACTACAGCCAGCAAGGCAGATCTGGAAAACATACAAAACATCAAGAACCAGATAGGCCACCATAGGCTGCCGGTAGGCTTGTGCACTGCCTGCGGCGTTGAGGCCGGCAACAACAACTGTCCGCAGATAAAGAATCCAAAGCAGCAGGTATATAAAAAGATGCTAGCCCATCGAGCGTGTAACGGCGGCGGCGGAGGAGGAGGTTGCAGTGCTTGCAATGGAGTTGGCAATGGTGGAAACGGTGCGCCACCACTAGCTCATCATCCTATCATCTGTTCGCGGTCGAAGTTTTTCCTCCCCGACAAGAGGCCGCGTAAGGAAGTCATCATTCCGCCGACAAAATTCCTCTTAGGTGGCAATATTTCTGACCCGCTCAACTTAAACAGCCTGCAGAACGAGGCGAATTCCTCGAACAACAACACACCGGCGACAACTCCACGTCAATCACCGATAACTACACCGCCAAAGGTCGAGGTAATCATCCCGCCAAACATACATGACCCACTGCACTTGCTCGACCCGGTAGACACAATGGAGTACGAGAAGCAGCTAACCTCGCCGATGAAGCGAAAGTCGAAATCGTCTAAATCGAAGCACCGCAATCGTAAAAAGAAAACAAAACGTCGTCGCTTCGAGTCAGTTAATTCTACTCTGGACGACGGTGAAGCGGAGCGATGTATTGCCACCAACAGCACATTGTCGACTGAATCGGGGAGCAACTCACTTATCATGTCGGATTGTCTTGCTGCTGCTGCTGGTATTTCACATAATTCCTCTGCTGAATTTGATGACGGCACGGGAGAGTACAATGATTCACATTGCTCTCGCGAGAGCGCTAGCGAAAAAGCTTTCGATACTGGGGTTGGTAGTGGTGGCGGTGTCGGTGTCGGTGGTGTTAGTGGTATTACTATTGTTGATAAACCAGTTGGGGCTGCGGGGACTATTATTGCCTGTAAAATGTTGCCAACAATGTTAGCACCTGCTACTACTACTGGTGACACCATTGGCAGCGAGGACCAACATCATGTGAAGAAGAATCATAGCAACGCGGTTGCAACTGGTGACCGCGAAAGTGTAAAAAAAGATCTGCGACTAGATTTGAATGGAGTGGTAGAGCTGCAACAGCAGCACTTTTTCAGCCACCCCCATCATCAGCATCATAATAATTCGTCAATGGGCGGCAGTGGGTCAGGCAGCGTCGGTAGCTGTGGCAGCCGCAAGCGTAAGGTCAGCGAGGGAAACTGCTCCGCCAAGAATAAGGTGAGTGGGTGTGATTATTGAGTAAAAATATTTATTTAGTCTGAAGACAATAGTAAGGCGCCATTGGCATGCTCAAAACGAAGTTTTGTTCGATTTTGCCGGGAAATTTTTTACAAGGATATGTTATCGGATGTTGGGCGTTTGTCGGATTTTAATTGAAAAAAGAAACTTTCCTGTTTACCGAATTATTTTATGAATTAATAAAGTTTCGAAGGAGGACACCAAACAATTAATCCGCACTGGATTATAGCCTCGGTCGTTGATCTTTTTGAGAGAAAGTGTTTGGGTGACAGTTTCATCCACTTTTGATGAATATTATTTATATTTGGACAGATTCATGCTACTTTTCCCAACTTAGCGATTAGGATACCTACTGCCTGTTTGCCAATTTTCAGAGAGTTGTAGACTAATAGCAGTAGCACTATCCGAGGATTTTTGGATTGGGCTTGTAAAGTTTCACCGATTGTCTGCATGCCGAACGCCAAAATGTCTGAGATTATTTAAGTGTTTCGCTTGACTTTTCGATGCGCTGCCACCAGACTAACAAAGTCCTCCCTAGCTATTTCAACTAGTGGAGATTGTTTTACTCTATTTCTTTGCGCGAAAGATTACCCTTCATGTAGCTAGTTGCGAACTGTAGTTGTGTCCATGCCATGGCATCGCGGGCGTCTTCATTCGCTCTTTTCCATGCTTAATCTAAAAAATTCTTGAACAAATTTCCTTTAGTTCCGCCGAATGGATTCCATGGACAAAATCGTCAGTCCTGTAGTTCCGCAGCCTGGTGCATGGAAGCGACCGCCGCGATTGGTGCCAACTGGAGCGAGGAAAACCTCCAGACATCGGTCGACATCTGTCAGTGAGACAGAGCTTCTCAGTCCCGCAGATGACTCCAAAACAATAGCGGACAGTAAGTATACACAAACCAGTTTCGTTTGTATCACTACTCAATGATTTTTTCTGTATTACAGCCGACAGCATTCGCGCCGACACACCTGACATCGATTCAGCATCCAAGCTAGTGGACACTGCCTTCATAGGTAGTCCCTTAAGCACTGCATCCGCCAACACAACAATCGATAGCGCCTCTATCACTGAGAAAATCGTCTCCTCTACAGCCAGCGGAAAAGAAGACGCTGCGGCTGCTGTTGCTGCCAATACATCGACCAACAGCGAGAAAATACCAAAATTCCGACCAGAAGGTGAAAAATACCAATACGGCAACTACGATCGCTATTCTGGCTATCGTCATTTGAATGAATTCATGGATGTTCGCCTGCAAGTGTTTCAGCGAAACGCGGAACTCTTTCGGGGGAAGGACATTCTTGATATTGGTTGTAATGTGGGTCACATGACTATTACTGTTGGAAGAAATTTAGCACCCAAATCAATTTTAGGAATTGATATCGATAAGGATCTAATTGCCAGAGCAAGGAAGAACCTATCGATGTACGTGCGCATACCAAAAGCGGAGGACAAACCGGAAGAAGAGCCACGCAAAGAGCAGACGGGCGGCAGCGCCACAGCCCAACAGCAAAACAAGAGACGAAAAAATAATCCAAATCGTCATCATCATCATGTTCATCGTCATTTCCATCACGGCTATATCCCACACAATCACTTTCATCGCCATCATCAGAGTGTAGAGCCACAAAAGCTATTTCCTGTCTCATTTCCCCTCACCTATGGAGGCATTCCAGAGGTCAACAGACAACTCCAGTCAGAAGTTGAACCGTCGTCCAGCTTGATTTCGCCTGAATTTCCAAAGAATGTGTTCTTTCGTCAGACGAATTATGTGCTCAAAGACGAAGCACTGCTCAACAATGACACGCAGCAGTATGATTTGATTGTGTGTCTCTCGGTAACTAAGTGGATACACTTGAATTTCGGTGATAATGGCCTGAAGATGGCTTTCAAAAGGATGTTCAATCAGTTGCGGCCAGGTGGCAAATTGATTTTGGAAGCACAGAATTGGGCGAGCTACAAGAAGAAGAAGAATCTTACGGTGAGTTAGTTTAGAATGGCCTTTTTCTGTGGACCTTAGTAACTTTGTTTCTTTAACAGGAGACCATCTACAACAACTATCGGAATATTGAATTCTTTCCGAATAAGTTCCACGAGTATTTGCTGAGCAACGAGGTTGGGTTCAGCCATAGCTACACGCTGGGAGTGCCCAGGCACATGAGCAAAGGCTTCTGCCGACCCATTCAAGTAAGTTTGCATTTAATTTATCAATGCCGTTCAATGCTAATCCATTCCATGACCGTTTAGCTTTACGCCAAAGGAGACTTTACTCCCAACCACGTCCGCTGGAGCGACGCCTACAACCCGCAAACACCCTACGAAGCTTATCGTGGCATCTACGCCACAATGCCACGGCAACCACACCCCGTGCCAAGTGCTTACAACACACCTCTGGGTGGCAATTCGGGATCGTACAGCTGGCGGCAGACGCCAATGCACCAGCCCACCTCACAGTACTATAACCCGCTAGAAACGGACAGCTATCTCCCCAGCTACGACATAGAAGTCCTCAATCAGCTCTACGTCTTTGCATCACCGCTCTATCAAACTGTTTGGTCGCCACCGGCCAGCATGCGAAACTCCTCCTCTCACACACCACTCTTTGGTAGCGTTCGCGAGACCGAGGGCGAAGAAGGCGCCGGCGGCTCCAGCTTCCACCGGCATGTTTACCCACCCAACGATGAGATCTCTTCGCCGAACGCCAATGGCGCTTTCAGCAGCATACGTGACGCCGACACCGATGATTCTCAAACGCACTCTGCAGTGCGACATGTCTATGCCAATTGTGAGAGTTCCTCATCGCCGCACGTGAACGACTCCGAAACACAGGACGGCCTAGATGAAGTGGCTCCGCATAGAAACTCCGCGTACGAACAAAATGGCTGCGGCGACTCAAACGAGTCCTAATTCGTATAATGCCAGTTCATATACGCAAGTTCAAACAACTTCGAGCGTCGTTTGTACAATTCTCAGTCGTTCAGAAGCAACCTTTTTAGTTTATATGACACATATAAACCCACGCATGTTAGTACGTACGTGCACATATACATATTGCATAGTCTAGTAACGTGTAGAAAGCTACATTCATAAACTAAGAAGAAAAAACATTTTTTTTAAATTAAATCTGTGATTTGAATTGATAAAACACTAAAAAAAAAAAAATTATGAAAAATTAAACAAAAAAAGTGTAAAAAGTAAATCGTAGAAATGTATTATACTAGTAATTACGCAAACAGTTGATGAAATGCAAATTTTTATTTAAAATAAAAAAGAAATATTCAAGAATGTAAAAGGAATACATGCGACTGGTTGTTGTTTTTTTTTCTCCCTCTGTAAAGCCAGTGGCGTGACCATCCTGAGGCTAGTCTGGGGTGTCAGCACGTAACTTGATACAATCGAGCTCTGGCAGCACCTTATTTGTCTCAATCGATTATCCTCCATTGCGACAAATTAGGTGCTGACAGAGCTCCATTGTATCGACTGAACTCGATAGTATCAAGTTACGTGCTGACCCCCTGCTGACGAATGGTGTGCAGTGTTGCAAATGGCAATACTTGTTAAAGTAGATTTAACCGTTTACTGGTGATTTATATGTTGGTGACTGGCCTTTGGAAGATACAATATTAACCCTGCGAACTCCCTTCAGGAGCAACTAAAATCGTGGCTATTTAGAGCTGTGCCTGTGAATTTGATCTGCAAATGTTTTTTTTTAATCCTTTTTCATCTATGCACAGAGCGTTTTAAAGTGGGGTCTGGTTTGCTACCTTTATTTGGTTGAACGGTGAACGTGCCAATTTTTTCGCGAGACTACTTTTAAAATCTGGAATCAGCTGATAACAATTCGTAAATTACTTGCAAGCTGCGTTTAGAGATGTGGAATGTCTGAACGCTGAGCTATTAAAATTGATAAAGTATACAATCCGTGAACAGAGTTTCAGCCGCTGGTTTAAAATGAAATGAAACTTTTTTGTCGAATTACCGGGCGTGTATTAAACTTTCAGAGCATATATTTTGCAAGTAGTGAACTGGAAATCTAGTTGTCGGTTTAACATTTTTAAAGGTCCGACAAATCGGTCCCACAACCCTCTGTACGTGGATGGGTTAAGGTTGCCCCTTTCCGCGGTTAAAAAAGATTACGTTGGCTTAGATCGCTTAAATTAGACAACTAAAAATCGAATTTAAGCGGTGGCTGTCTGCTTGCAAGCAAACCCAATTTGAAGCTACTCTGCACATTACCGAAAATGTTTATCGAACAGAAAGACGAAAGCATTGCAGAAAGAATTGACACTCACTACTTGTGGAAAACCACAAATTCTAGTACATTTATACATTCGATTCTAATGCAAGCGAATGGCGCTGAAAGCTGGGGTGGAACTGGCTAAACATAGACCTTTCGATTTGTTTAAGACGATCACTAATGTGGTTTTCGATTGGGCTTCTTCAGATTCGTTCTCAGATTTCAGATTTCGTGTTTCTAATCAAGCATTAAAACGTCACTTGCTTTTATTTGTGTTGATATTTGTGCGATTGGAATATGTGTAGCCTTCGACACTTTTTTAAGCGTTTTCCATTCACTGGTTAAATTTTGTATGAAAAAATTCAAAATGCTCGCCCAGATCGATTTCTGAAAATTTTTACATAAATAATTAACAGAAAACGTAAACAAACTCCAAACGTTTGGTAAATCTCAAGCAAATCTGCGAAAAAATCCAGATTCGCAAAAGTGCTCTGAAATCTGAAAAAGATAGCTTTTTTGGTACCAAACGAACATAAAAAGTGCTCTGAGAGCGCCCAATCGAAAACCACATATAATTAATGTGAAAACAATCGCAAAAAAGCGATAGTTTCTTTGATAATCACTTTACAGTTTGATTTTCAACAATTGACCATTCCGATACATACGATACTGAGTTCCGAACAAATTTGACTTTCGTTTCGGAATTTTTTCCGAAGAGATACCTCTATGGGTATCTTGCCTTATCCGATTCTATTCCAGTTTTTCACGCCCCAGTAGGATTAAACTATTTTGTAAAGTATCCTCTAGAGTTTTAAGGGCTCTATTATCGTCGCCGAATAAAACTGTCTAATGTAAAATCACCGTACTGGAGGATTTGGCAAATATCACTGTCAAACTTTAAAAACACGCGAACCACTTACCTCTGTGACCTGACCGGTGATGACGAAGGCGAACGTAGTTTGATTGCATTTGAGAAAAATTTTAAAATTACTGGGATATGATTGCAATTTTTACCAATCAATTCGGCTCGCGAACAGTAATAGGGCCTTTACCGTGTGGTGTTAAGTGTTGAATACGCGCAGCAGGTGGCATGATACGGCTGTCTGTAATTCATTCCGCCTTCTGTTGCTTCGAATGATTGCCTTTGATTCTTTAAACGGGAACGCTTACACTCAATAGGCCTTTTTTGTTATGTCCACATTGATCTAAATAAATCATTTATTTCCAACAGTTGGATCTCATAATATTGTTTGAAAAACGTGGAAATCAATGATCTGTATAGATCATGTGGGTAAAATAAAAAACGCCTATTGATGCTGAATGTACTTACTTCTTTCGACTTTGCAAGCTGTCACGTTGATTATTTCAAGCAGTTTTTAATGGCTCGCTGTTGATTGACCAACCTCAAAATGGTTTTATATAGTCCGGTTGTTTCTTGTTTAATGTTAAAAATTAAAACGCATCTGCTGACTTTTGCAATCATTTCTTTATTCAGTCAAATAATGTCACATGTAGTCTTTAATTCCCTATAAATAATTTAATATTAATGTAATTTTTGTTTCACTAGCAATTCCGGTTGTAGCTTAGGAGAGTACATTTTCGCAGCCAAGTAATTAGTACGTGAGTACTAGAGGTGGCTCAACAATGTGACGTCATTTAGCACGGCTCAATAATGTGACATCGTTTAGCACGGCTCAACAATGTGACGTCATTTAGCGCGGCTCAAACCGTTTTGCGGCAGCCGTTTTGTATCAAAATGCAGTACTACTATTACTGAAAAATGCACATGCTGTCAAAATTGACGGCCCAATTAGACCGCATAGATCGAAAATGAACGTGAAACTAAATGTACTTACACCTGAAGATAGAACTTTAAACTGTTCCATACTAGGTTAATATTTAAAATGATCTTCAGTCTTTGCAATTGCACCCGCCAACATCGAGCCTTTACAGATTTCCACCGAGGTCTACTCTGTCACGGATATGGTTGGTACTCGGCAAGAACCCAAATCTTGACTGTAAAAAAGGAAAATAAAACGTTGATTATTTATAAAATACACGTAAGTATCAATCAATATAACTGCAAATTATTCTAATGTCAGTAGGACCTATTGTTTGGATAGTTGTTGCGGTATGTATCATGCTACATTGTCAATTATCCTCTTTCTCATCATATTAGGAGTGTTAAGGCCTTATTGGGAAACGACACGTCTTAACAGGCTCACAATTGGACCTGAACTTCTTGTTGGCCAGGTAGACGCATCCAAATAAGGCATCAACACATGCAGGGATCAATATAAGCGTACAATTGAAAACTTACCTATGCAACTAATAACTGCATAAAAGAGACTGAATTCTTCTTGTTTTGCAAAGCAGTGAAACGCCTGTAAAAGAAAAGAAAAGAAACGTAACCTTATAGTTTACAATTAATTTTTGCAAGAAAACGACGGGGGAAAAATGATTTTTTAAACTGTCAGTAGGACCTATTGGTTTGGATAGTTGTTGCGGTATGTATCATGCTACATGGTCAATATCCTCTTTCTCATCATATTGTGATTGGGAAACGTGCTCAACATGCTCAACATGCTCAAATTTTATTTTATATTTGCCGATGAGGACGCACCTAAACAAGCACGTAGAGATTATTCGCCACGACTAGTGGTGTATTATAAAAGCACAAGAAGGAAATCTTACCTGGAATATATATTTCTGTTGCAATAAGATAAGTATGAATGCTGTTCTTTGAATCATGTGCCTGAAATAGAAAACACAAATAAATAAGATCAGAAGAAAATAAAATAAATACATAAATGAAAATGTGTTTTAAACAAATCAGTAGGACCTATTGGTTTGGATAGTTGTTGCGGTATGTATCATGCTACACTGTCAATATCCTCTTTCTCATCATTTAAATTGTATGAAAATTCAGACAGGCGTTGTTCGGAAGCCGTTAGATCTTGTAACAAGAAACCGGTTTCTTCCAGTAAATAGAATAGGTTTCTGAACAAGGCCGAGTCAGACAAATTTAAAGCTGTTGCGAAATCCTACCTTAATAATCAGCTGGGCAATTGCATTGTTAAATAAGATTTCATTCACGACTGCGGCTGCTTTATAAAAAAAACTGCAAACGTTACTGATGTAATCTGAAAAATAAAATAAAACCATTTATAGCATCGACAGTAGAAAATAAGAAATATGGGTATTAATGCAGAGATATCAGTAGGACCTATTGGTCGTTGCGGTTGTGTATCATGCCACACTAATCAAAATCCAAGTTCTCATCAATATAAACTCATGTAGTATAATGGTGCATCAAAAGGAAACCTGACTGATAAAAATCAACAAGTTGTATTTATTTTTTAAAGCCAACAGGAAATTGTTTGGAAAAACTTGCATCAACATAGTTAACCGGAATCAAAACAGTGAAACTATTTAATCAAAGGCAGTGAGGAGTTGTCAAGTAACAATAAACGAAATATGCAAAAGACACAAGGTTAGCGGAGGACGTAGTTCAAATTTATTCGCGTGAGATGCGAGTCAGAGTACAATTTAATACAAAATGCGAGTCAGAGTACAAGTTTATACAAAATAGTAGTTGTCCCTGGTCATCAGTTTTCCTTGTACGCACCGAAGTGTTTTTTTTTTTTTAGTTACCATTCGCATCAGCATTTAAGTAAGGAGCCCACTGCTAAACTAATTCGATTTTATGATGCATTTGATATTAACCGGCCGACTGAGTAGACAATGGGCGCCTTAACAAAACACCTTCCAGCGAGTGATGAACAGGAAAGGTTACACAATTACAAATGAAACATACCTGCAAACTTGCAACTACTCCTGCTCATTAGAAAATCCCTGGAAAGAAATGCAAACAATTGTTAAACTAGGCACAAACCAGTGGGTACGATTTATTTTTGAAGCAAGATGTCAGTAAGACCAATCAATTCGCATTCAGTCATTGCTTGATCAGATAGGGGCGAAAGTTCATCCTCATCATGAAATGTTCTTATACATATTTGTTTTATTTTTCAACAGAGAAATTAATAGCTCAGAGCATTCGACTGACTTATGTCTGCCTAGATCGTGGAGCTCGCTATTCGTTCCTTTATGGTTCTATGAATAATTTATTTATACAAATTCTTTCTCACCTAATGCCATCGTTTTGTCGCCGGAATCTGGTCTGTCCTTAATGAAACATCGTCTGCAAAATAATGCAATATTATACATTAGCCTGTGGTATGCAAACGAATCGAGGAAAGATCAAAGGAACTAGAGTTATCAGTAAGACCAATCAATTCGCACTCAGTCATTGCGTTATCAGATAGGGGCGAAAGTGCGTTTTCATCATTCTCAAATTTTCAATAATTCTACTTTGGTTTATATTTTCATAATGCTTACCCTTTTTTATTGTGCTCTTGTTGAAAAGACGGCTGCATATCAGAACCTACATGATACCAAATCCGTTCAGTGGTATGACAATCATATTCCGCATTTCTCTGTTAGTTCATCATCTGTAAAATACAAGAAACAATTCGATTAGACAAACTCTCCCAGCATATGGGTATTGAATGAAAGCAAATTGCAGTTCAGTAAGACCAATCAATTCGCACTCAGTCATTGCTTTATCAGATAGGGGCGAAAGTAAATGTTCATCAGCAAATGACAAGTAATAATAGGGCCCATTCATAAATGCACGCGCAACGCATAGCAAAATGGATGATCTCTGCCAACTGATCTCAGCTTAGCACATCTCGCGCAATATTGCTTTTATGAATGGGCTCATATATTTAACTCAACGATGCTTACCTTTTCATTTTCAAATGCAAGTAGTCCTCCCATCAACCTGTTAAAAGAAACAAACATTGTTATGATGAAACCGTATGAAAATATTTTTCAGCAAGCAAAAAGAAAAAAAATTGTTTCTTCAGTAAGACCAATCAATTCGCATTCAATCATCTATTCGATCAGATAGGGGCGAAAGTAAGTTTTTCATCACGAAACCAACAATTTCCCATTGCCTTCAAGCATTCAGTGTAAAACATAAAAATAATGGTTTGTCTATTGCTGGATGAAAACAATCGAAGAAGCATTTACGAAACTTCAAAATGCAAGCTGTTAAAGTAAGTAAACATCTCGCTCTCGTGTACCCAAAATACATGACCTTGACTCTCCATTTACTTTTAAGTGCTGTTTTTATGTTTTAAACAATGAATAGTCAAAACTAAGTTACAAATTCACAATTACATATCCAATTACCTTTCACAAATACAATCGGTTTGATATCTTTTTGCCCGATCATTGTCCATGCTACCAAGTACGAAAATCTGAAACAAAAATAAATCGCATTAAATACGTGCTTCACTTTATGTTCACATCGCGGAAGAAGTACCTTTTATTCATAAAAGATCATGCCATTACGACCACATCCACTTGTTGGTTTATTAGAGGAAGACAACAAAAAAAACCCTACATGCTGGAGCCTCGCGTTGCGCTGCTAATGTCAATTACACAAGGTCGACGCAGCTACAATTTACTACATTGATATACATTATAATCAATCGCATTAGTCATGCTGACTCTTGCCAAATTAAGCAATTTTTGAATCATTAACCCGGTTCAAACCATCGACACGCTATCAAATTAAAAGCAGCGCAACTCAAAGCTCCATTGCACATATTTCGTTTGACATACATTTTGTATAAATTCTCCTATATTTACAGTGTTATGAAATTATGGTTAAACAATTTCTTCACACATTGCAAAAGTTTGGGCGCGTCACCGGAAACATACGAGTAATCATCACGGACAATTTGATGTTTCCGACAACGACGACATTTTTGACATTCTTAAGTAGGATTTGTGTAGGCAAAATATATTTTCTTGTTTGTTGCTTCTTCCTTTTATGGAAATCTTAAAGAACTATATTACATACTAAACGCAGCTTCAACATATGTATATATAAAAAAAATAAAACCAAAACGTTTCTCATTTCTATCTTAGCAAATCCAAGAGATTTATATACGCTTACTATTGAAATACCGATTTTGGACTGGGTAAGACACGAGACATGCTTTAAATCAGTCCAATAGTTACTATTTTGTAAAATTGAAAATGCATTGCTACGCAATTTCGAAAGCCCTGAGCTTGTACTGTTGTCTTAAGAATCTATTCCTCATCCTTCTCCCGATCTTTGTCCTTCTTCTTCTTCTTTTTCTTTTCCTTCTTTTCGCCGGTGCCTTCATCTTCTTGGGTGGTTGGGATTTCGCTCGACTCAGCTTCGGCACTTTCGGGTGCTTCTTTGTCAGCCTTGTGCTTCTTTTTCTTCTTCTTTTCAGTTGTATTAACGGAGGCAGAGACATCGGCCGCTGTTGAGTCATCTTGACTTGCAACAGACAGTTTGCGCTAGAATTTCAATAAACAAATGTAAATTTAAGGTAACAAACGATGGGGGTTGCGGGGGAGACTGTTTTCTTTCTTCAGTAAGACCAATCGAAATCGCAATCTATCATGGGCAATCAGATAGGGGCGAAAGAAATTGTTCATCATGAAAGCAAACGGGTGAAAGTGTGCACGCGCTTGGTTTTGTTATTTGGAACGTTCAACAAAATATCCATGCTAATGCACACCCTCGGATTGTTAAGCTTACTCACCTTTTTGGTGGAATCATCTACGCCGTTACCATTTGCCGTCTTCTTTGCACTGTAGTCTACAAATCCAGTCAGCCACTCCTTAGGTGTGTTCTCATTCGGCCGACCGTACTTGTCCAGTTTGCCAGACGCAACCAATGCCTTCTTAGCAGACGCTTTTGGACCCAAGCCCCACTTCCTGGGATACGTGTCACGCTCCATGATTACGCGCTTAATTTTAGCAACTACACCATGGTCACACGACGCCATTGTGGCTGTGGTCATTTGAGCGATCGCCAAACAAACAGCTTCACCCTTGGTGGTAACAATGACAATTTCCAGATCCATTTCAATACCGTCTTCGTAACGAAGCACACCAGGCAACATAATCTTAGCGCCATAGCAAACGGCATTTACCTAAAAACACAACAAGTTAGTCAATGTTGATCATACATAATAGCTCCCAAGTCTTGCGCCGGGTACTAACCGAACTGTCTTTAATGATGATTCTCTTATGGTTAATCAGCAATCCCTCCAAGGGCTTGACAACTCTTCGCAACATAGATTCGTCCTTGTGATTCTCATACAAGTACTGTGCGTCGAGGACGTCGTGCATTGTAACCATACCATCGCGCTCGGACTGTATACCAGACCTGACACGACGCAGCTCAACCATTTGACCGCCAACACCAAGTACTAGACCCAAATGCACGCACATGGTACGAATGTACGAACCGGCTTCACAACTAACCCAAAAAACACCTTTTATGTGAATTATGCATCCCACAGATGAACGGAGATAAATGAAGAAACGAGAAAAAGAAACAAAAAACACGACTCAGTTGGTGGATTGATGCTATAGCATTTGAATGTGCTACAGACGAGCAACTCTACAATGTGATGAATTGTCGCCTGCTGTAAATGCGTGTGGAAACATACAAGAGGTGCGTTTGCAACTTACCCATATTGCGTGATTCGTCGTAGTCCAACAGCTTACTGTCGTAGACGGTACGCACACGTAGCTGACGCTTTACAGCCGAGATGAGCGGTGGACGTTGGAATAGCGCTCCGCGCAATTTCTCCAAACCTTGCTTGACCTTGGCCACCGATTCCACGGGAGCGTGCAACTTGAAAATTGCCACATACTCCTTACCGGCACTCTGTTGAGATTTCACCAGACGTGTTGCGCGATCGATGCAAACAATTAGGCAGCCTGAAAGGAAAGACAAACGTCACGTCAGGAAATGTGTTTGGATATACCTATACCTTGCAAATCAAAGTAATAAATATCTCTACAGTTCTAGCATCCTCGTTCCTATTTATCAAATATGTATGTAGATATTTGCATAAACGAATACAACTTTTCATTAAGCAAACAAGAACATCAACGGTCAACCAACTTTATGTACAGTACTATTTTTAGTACTGGGTTGAACAAATGTTTTTTTTTTTTTTTTGTGTATACTTTCGTCCATTTCCCGATACGCCCACACTAAACACGTTTTTGTTTGCGAATCACAGACTTTATGGTGACTTTTATGTAGAACAATAAACTAAAATAAATGAGTTCGACTGTTTCTGAATTTTTCTTTGCGGAGCAGCCAAAACGCGTACGCCCAACATACACACATCAGAAAATGCTGTTCCCAATCATAGTCACAGACTGGCGTGTGAATATCTCAAGTCTGCCGGCTTATATCATGGGGTACTACTTTATATAAGAATGTCTCTGAAATTTTCTTTGTAAGACGAACATAAGGAATCCATCTAACATACACACATCAGAGTCTACTGTTCCCAGTCATAGTCACCGCCTTAAGCTGGTTAGTCTTTAGGCTGCCGGCTTATATCATGGGGTGAATTTATATTCAAACTGACATCAATTACATTGGAAGACAACTTACCTGTTACTTTTGGATCAAGTGTTCCAGAGTGGCCAGTCTTTTCGACCTTCAGAATCCTCTTTATCCATGCGACGACCTCGTGCGAGCTGGGATTTGATGGTTTATCCAAATTGATGTAGCCAGACTTGATATATTCTTTGATGTCACGATTTAAAGGACTCGCTCCATTTGGCAGTGGAGTGTAGTGATTTGTTCGAACATTTAGCTTATCAAAGTTCTTCAACAGCAGCGGCCATTCGGATGTGTCTAGCTTGGCTATTTTCTCAGACGGTTTTATTTGAAAATCACCAGTCTTCTGTATTGTACCAAGATCATCGGCATCAATTGGTTCTTCCTTGATCTTCTTCTTTTTCTTTTCACTTTTGATTTCTGTAAAGCGCATAAAAAGGAAACTCCGTTGGTTAGGAGAAAAAAAAACGTGGCTCTCAATTGTTTGCAATAAATAGCAAAAAAAACATATTTTTCATGCATTCGATGTAGATAAAGAGAAATAAATTTTGTTTTATATTAAATTGAGAAATATTTACCAATATCTCCCATTTTATAAGATTATTTTCTTAAAAACCACACGCGGGTATCTAGCAGACGTCCGACGAAAAAGAATGAGGTTAGGAAAGAAAGTGACCGCCATATGTCACAGAAACATGTATGCGTAAGCACGTGTTTTGTTTTTAACTGCGCCATCTGCATTTGACTAGAAGAAGACAGTAAGGATAGAGGTTACACTAAACGTATTGGAATTTTTTTTAGTTGATTATGGTGATTAGTTGATAGTCGTGCACATAGACAAACCATACTTTATTTCAGTATTGTCTCTGGTCGTGCATACCTATAATAAGAGAAGTGTGATATGTGATGTTTAGTTTGACTCCTGGTAATACACAGCACTTTGTATTAAATATGGACGGACATATTATTACGTTTTACGAAATATGGAAAAATATACGCGACGCTCCGGAAAATGGTGATTTTCTATAATACAAAATGGGTGCCGGAGATGCTGAACGGATAATATATTTTTTTAGTAGTCCCATGAACAATCCCAACATCAACTGTCACTGTCAAGTCTCTTCTTCTTGGTATCTCGTTCTCAAGAGTGTGTTTATTGTAATTGCGTCCTAAGGATTCAACTTTACCTGATTAAGATAAATCCTTACTATAATAAAACTGTAACTTTCCAGTAATGTGTTTGCCCGGAATAGATTAAAAAATTACTGCAAGAAATTAATTCCGGTTTTCACAGTTGCATTGAAAATTGTCGAGATTAAAAGATAGGATATTTTTTACCATTATCCGCTGTCCGGAAGCGGAGATCTAAGCTGATATCTAATGTCGTTTTCGATTTGGCTTTTCAGATTTCTGCTGCCAAATCGAACATAAAATCCGAATTTTATTGGTTCTTGTGTTTATTCAGTTGGCCGCAAAAAAAAATTTTTTTCTCTTGCACTGGATTTCCATTTCAATTGATTTTTACACATTTATAACAACGCATTTCGAAATAATTTAATATAAAGAATCGTTTCCGTAATCGAAAAAATAGTAATTCAGTTAAAAAAGCAATCCTTCGAACGATAAACAATTCGTAACCGCCAGCTGTGTGCCATACACATTGGTATGTGTGAAATCTGAGAAAAAATCGAGAAGAGTCAGATCAAAAAAAAGATTGTTTTTGTTGGCAAATCAAACACGAAAAGCAATCTATTAAAAAAAAAATTGATTTTGTCTCAAAAAAATGTATCTTTTTGCCAAATCGAAAACGACATAAGAAAAGTTGTAATTTTCCAATGCCTTCTAGCTCCTAGCTTTGGAACGACTCATCCAAATGAAATAGGATTTTTTAATATAAAGTTCAATTATGCACAAAGATTTTAAGATATAAATCATCTTCGTACGTTATCCTGAAGTTGAACAATAATGCCTAGTATGCTGTTCCAGGAAAGCTAAAATTAAGCGGCATCTCCAATGTTTCTCTCCACCACTTCGCTTAATGTTCGCTTAATTTTGACAGTGTATATATATTTATAATTAATAAATCCCTCATATTATTAAAAAGTCATTGTTTCCTTTGCTTCTGGCTACACCTCAATTATAGCAGCTAAACCGATATTAGTGTTTTTTTTCTTTCCAATTTGAGAAGTGGAACTCTGGCGAAATAGTAGAGAAATTAAACATTTTACAAAATGGCTTTATTTTGACTACTCTTTAAAGCTTTTTTTTTCCAAGTTATTAAACACAACCATTTTTGTTTATATTTTGTAAGTAGGTACTGTTCTAGTTTTGCCTACAATGTAGCACTACCATAATAATGACAGCAAGTCCACCATTTTCTGAACTCATCCTAAACGCAAATTTCCCTCCACTGTACGCTGAGCAGCTGCTATAATAAAATCAGTCTAGCCACAACTGCGGTGATAAAACAAGGATCTCCAACTGATTTAAACAAATTTAAATTAAAAAAAGAAAAAGTTGTCCTTCGGAATCACACGAAGAATTTTCATTTAAAAAGCGAATAATTTTAATTTAAAATCTAGCTTGCGAGGAAAATCTTAAAGAATTTGTGTAATAATGCCTCGCACAAAAGTTTCGAAGAATTCTAAACGCAATAGAGATGCCGCCATTCGCGAGGAAAAAATTCGTGAATTTGATGCTAGCCTCGATCAAACAATTAGCGCTCTTGAAATGAAAATCAAGCAGGATATATCCGAAATCGACACTGAGATTTCTCTAATGAAAGATCGAATTCCGCAGGGAGTTCTTTTAATGAAAATTGGGGACCTACTCTGCTTGGTAAGAAGTTTTTGAATTTGGCCAACAACTCGGTTAAACGCAAAAAATGTGTATTAATTTTTATAGAATGTGGCGAAATTCTCGGAAGTCCAGAGCCAGTCGCCAAACACTCAAAGTTCCATACAAAATCATTCGTCGTTGCTGCGATCGATTAAGAAATCCAATGACGAAGGTAAATATTCTTCGTACTTTCATTCTTTTGTTAACACATTCATCACTCATTGTAAACAATGCACTGCTTTTCTCTTTATAACATATTGAAACATTCTTCTTCCCTTATCTGGTGGTGATGGTTTGGTTTAATTGGGTTCGCTCCTCGTACACACTTTCTTCATTTATCATTTCGATCGCCGGTTTTAAATCAAAATGGAAAATACAAAAGGCTACCTTACAGAGGATAGCACAAACAGCGTATTGTGTGGAAGCCAAGCTAATCTTTCCCATATGCGAACAATGACAAACGCTGGTCGACTTCCTGGCCCATTGAGTTCGGCTAAAGCCCGTAGACCTCGGCGCAGCCGATCTGCATGTGGCGGCTACACTGCCAGTGCGCTTAAACCAAAGCCTTCTGCCAGTAGCAATAATTCCGCTATTAATAGCGATCGTATGTCGAGGCCAAATACACGTACACCTATGACGAACAGACAAAAAGCGATCAGCGCTGATCGTACACCAAAAAAACCAAGGGAATTGCCCGGCAGCCCAACTGCCCTGCTCAGGTGGCCTAAACCAGGCGAGATGATCATTTCCATGACCGGCACTCCAGTTGTTTCCCAAGTGTAAGTTTACATCTTCCTTCATTTGAAAACCTTTTGACTTGCAATTTTCGTTTATAGCATGCCAGAGCAATTCGCGAACGTGAACATTCCCATTCGAGATGGTGTTCTGTCGCTGCGACCAAAGAAGCTGCAACACTTGGACCCAGAAATCGTACATAAAATCGACCAGGTGACGTTGAGTCAGATCAAGCTTCTGCAATCTAATTTGGAACTGATTATGAGCTACGTAGATGCAGATAAAGCATAGGAACATTGCAGTTCAGACATTGCACACATTATTTGAAGCGATATTTTATTCCAATTATTAGTAGGAACGTGGATTGTATATTTCCACTGACTCTTCTGTTAAGTTCTAGATAATATTTGATCTGTAATTCAATGCAGCTGCTTCTGCAGACTATCAATAAGAAATTTAAATAAACGATTTTATTGAAAATAAGCTACTGGGCTCAATTTTGCTAATACATATATGGAAAAAAGGTAAAGTAATATGATCTACTGAATGAAACTGCAACAATTACTGATGGCGGATAAGTAGTAAGGACACAGCCGGGGAGTATTCTTCTCCAGCAAATGAGTAAATCAAACTGCAAGTGCAACTGGGAATAATTGTTTGGGTCTGTCTTACAAACGATAGGTATACTTATCGAAGGCTAATAGATGACTAAATTGGAACAACTGTATTAACTTAAAGATAGACAATTAAACCTAAGGAGAACGTTCCTTCAATTACAAAAAATTTAACAACCTATCCTCAAAAAAAAAGGTTCTACCGAGATTTGAACTCGGATCGCTGGATTCAAAGTCCAGAGTGCTAACCATTACACCATAGAACCGCTATGACAACGTCTTCCAAATTTGCGTTTTGTTCCAATCCCGTTGTATTCGAAAGATGGACGATGCTTGCTGAGGAAGGCCAAAGTGGAATATTCTAATCAAGCACTTGCAAAAAACCGCAGCCGAACCATCTATTTTAATTGTGCACATTTTTGATTCGACGGACGATTGACTAAACGGCTTTATTACAATTTTCAAATGAAAACTAGGTATACCACGCGGAAAGCTTTTCGCTTTCGATTCAAACGATTGTTGTTTATTCCACAATAAAAATGCCCGACAAATATGTTCACTGCGATAAGTTTGGTTAGAAATTTGATTTCATGTAGCCAATCACAAACTCTATCTACATAGTGCTTATAAACAGACGGGTAGAAAAAAAGAGGCGTTGCCTACAAACTGGGCGCAGAGTTATTTGGCGGAAAAGTGTATAAGTGTCCCTTGTTATAGTAAATTGGTGCTTTGATGCGAATTCTTATACAAATAGATAAATGAAGTTTTGCCGTAGGATGTTATTTCAAGGAGAAACCGGGCACCGTAACTGAGTCCATTTGTTAGTCGTGTTTGAAACCACTATGAGTTCTCCTGTACGGCTGAAGAAAGCAAACAATTATATAAAAAAAATAAAAATAAAAAAGAAGGTTCTACCGAGATTTGAACTCGGATCGCTGGATTCAGAGTCCAGAGTGCTAACCATTACACCATAGAACCACGGTGAGAGGGGTTTTCTAAAGATGATCAATTCGGTAGAATTTATAAAAGTAAGCTAGATTCACTACCGATTTTGTTGCAAGATTTGGAAAAAAATAGTGTAAATTCGCATCATGATGCTTTGCAAAATGTTCATTAATGCAACTATTGGCATCACTTTCAACGTCAAGTGTTCATTGGGTCGTATGAATAAAAACTGGCATTTGCTTTGAGTAAAAGGTTCTAGCAAAGTAAAAGCCCTTAGCAAATGCTTTGAATCGGTATGAATAAAAACCCAGTTTGCTAAAGTAAGTTCGAAAATTCGAACATAGCATTTACTTCGCTGTACATGTCCTTGCCTTGCAATTTCTGTCAAACTTGACAAATGACAACTGCCCGGAGTTTTGTTTATTTTGAATTTATATTCAAATTTTTGTGGGAAAATTATCAAAAGCAATCTATAGCTCCAATTGCACCTAGAAACATACATTTTATTTGCCAAATCTCTTGGTGATGTTTGATTTCTTCCTCAGTCATCGGAAAATGTATCCAATCATCGGCTATTTTTTGACACACATACAAATTAGTTAACGAAACTGATAAACACCAAGATCTTCTCCAACACCAACCTAAACACATAAATTTTTCACTTGCTAAGCCTTGAATTTTGAAATGTTTACTTGAAAGCCCGGAGCTCATAAATACCTTACAAAAGATTTAATTTTCTGGATATTTGAAAGAGCACCACAACGCGTCTCAAAATTATCATTTAAAAAAGTATTGGCCAAAATGTCCACATTTTCACGCGTGAAACAAAACAATTGCTCTAAGTTATTATCGTCACCAATTTTTCTTTGTTTATACCGTTTTTTATTAGCACGAACGTTAACAACAAGAGGTAAAACAGGTAGAATGTGAAAACTTATCGCATCCATGTTTTGTTTGGTTTTCCTGCACGAACAAAACATAATTTAACTATTTATAAACAAAACATCCAAAATTCACAATGCTTAGATTGTTTTATGTAAAAAAGGTGCGTACAAAATATTTAGCAAAAGGTCTGAGTCAACTAAATAGCAGACTCAGAATTTGCATAGCATTTGCTTTGTCTGATAAGTTTTATTCATACCGATCTGAGTAAAAGGTCAGTGCCGCCGCTTGTCGAACATGTCAAAAGTTGGAACTAACTCAAATTGGTTTTTATTCACACGAAATGTAGCAAATGCTTCGATTTTGACATTTCTCTTGAGTAAAAGCAATTGCTACGTTTTATTCATACGACCCATTATCGCAAATTTGATCAAACTGATGCGCAAACATAACGAAAAAAAACATCACAGAAATCAGAGACAATACTGAGATCACCAACTCCGGCCGATTTCCCGTTACTTGCCTACAAGCTATATTTTCATGGGGTGGCAAACGCTAAGTGCGTTAGTATTGTTACATAGAAATTCGTATTGGCCACATGTTGGCCACATTCAAGTAACAATTTTACTTCGGTAAGGTTCAAATTTGTAATTTCTGTAGGCAATAGCTTCGATAGAGCTTCTATAGTCTTTGTTAAACGAAGTTGATCTATTTCGAAGCAATTGTTGCGATAATAACTTCAGTAAGTCCTTTACGAAGCATATACACAGGCTTTATAGAGGGATATGAAATTAAGCTTCGATAAGATCTCTATTAGACATCTGAAAATGTGTCTGGAGATGTGTGGAAAGTGAATTGCTTCGATAAAGCTTGTGGTTCGAAGCGCTTCCTAGAAGCTTCTTTAGAGCTTCTTACCGAAGGCATTATAGAAGCAATGAACTGTCATGCAGTCAACCGCTTGCGATTGGAAGCTGTACAGAAGCACTTACTCGTACTTCCTTACATATGGAGGTAAAAATTAATTTCATATGAAATGAATCAAAGCTGTCTAAAGAAACCATAGTTAATGAATCGGGGAAAAATTACAAGAAATAAAATACTTCTAGCACATTGAAAAAGATGTCAGTAATGTGATTTTAAATAAACACTTTTCGCCCATGAATAAATAAGGATAACACTAAATGTCTTGCTTACAACTTCGGTCGAGTAAGCTGCAAGTTTATTGCAAATCTTAACCAAACTCTAAAATGTACCAAGTAGTTCAGATTAAGCACTGATTAAGCATTATGACGAATTAGCCTAGGGGTAGTGTATTGGACTATTTTGATAAACATATAGATGCTTGTCTTGCTGGGGCTAAGAGGGCCTACGCTCTGACAAGGAGACTGTTTCGTAGCAGTCAACTTGACAACAGGGTGAAGGTGATTTGCTACGTGGCCCTTATAAGGCCTATCATCGCTTATGGCTGTCCCATGTGGTTCAATATAGCGCCGTTCTGTATGGAAAAGATTCGGGTGTTTGAGAGGCAATGTCTCAGGGCCTGTCTAGGGTTGTTTAGAACTCCCGAATCTCAGTACATAAAATACTATCCCAACGAGACCCTATACAATGGGCCTCGACTGAATAGGATTGACAATTTTCTTATTAAGGTGACTCGAAAGCACGTTGCAAGGGCGATGGCCAGTGATAATAACCTGATCTCAGGGGCTTACTACCCCAATTTAATGTACCACGAGAGTACGCTTCGGTCTGGCTTTATCCCGCCGGAGGCATTTCTTCATGTAGATATGAAAGGGTTAGTCCAGCAAAAATATGGTGTGCCGGTATTGTACCACAGCCACCGCGGCGCGAGGGATAAGCGGCTCATCCACGACGGGTACGCCGCCAATGCTCAGGAGCTCCTCCGTTTTAGCACTACGATTGCGGATAGGGACAAAACAGATACTCTAAAGCAGTTCACCGAATTTTGGTGGCTTAATGAAGAGGTGAGGGTTGATACGCTCTCCCGGGCCGGTGCGCTACTGACGTAGCATCCTCCTTAGTTTTAAGCTAGAATTTAAGTTTTGTAGGTTTAGGCTTAGAGTAGGGGGTCCTTGGGAGAGCCGGGCTAGCCAACATGAAAGAGTGCCACCGAGACTGGACCGACGCTTAAGGCCTCGCTCGAGTCTCGGCGGCGCGTATGTGCACCTTGTTGGCGGCTGCCAGGCGCCCATGGACGCAATCAGGATTGTTGTATATCGATAAAAAAAAGATAAAACAGATTTACAGAAATTGTTCGGCATGATTAACTATATTCGAGAGTATATACCGAATTTGGCGTCGATTTCACAACCACTTAGAGAATTGCTCAAACATGATGTTGTTTATAAATGGCAAATAGCGCATGACATTTGTTTGAAATCGATCAAAGAAATGATTGCAAATGCCCCAACTCTGCAAACATTCGATGAGTCTAAGGAAATAACGATAGAAACGGATGCTTCTAAATATGGATTAGGTTGTTGTATTTTGCAGATGGGTAAGCCTATTGCATTTGCGTCAAGAAGTCTCACTGATGCTGAAATCAACTACGCACAAGTTGAAAAAGAATTTTTGGCAGTGTTTTTTGCATGTCGTAAATTTCATTATTAGCCGTGTTTTTTTGAGCTTCGATCTCAGCAAAGCAAAGTAAAGTAGGATTTACATCATGCAATTACAACAACTACGCTCTACTTGACACTTCGAGACTCAGTTGTAGTTGTTGTAATCGCGTGCTGAAAATCCTACTTTACTTTGCTTTGCTGTGATCGAAGCTCAAAAAAACACGCCTATTATATATATGGTCGCCTAGTAACAATTAAAAGCGACCACAAACCACTGGTCGAAATTATGAAAAAAGATTTCTGCAAAATTCCATCAGCGAGACTACAACGCATGAAACTAAGCCTTATGAAATATCAATTAAACTTGGTGTACATTCCTGGTAAATATTTGTATATTGCAGATTTTCTGTCGAGATATTATGACAAGGATGATCAGACACAAGAAATAGATGATTTAAATGAATTCGTACACTCGCTCAATATCACAAACGAACGCTTGGAAAGTTTCAGAAGAAAGCTAGAAAATGATAAAACTCTACAAGAGTTAAAAACAGTGCTGCTAGAAGGTTGGCCAGACGACAAACGAATGCTAAGCGAAGAGGTTAAACTTTATTGGAAGCTACGTAAGGATTTATCAATAGAAAACAATATCATATTTTTGAATGATAGAGTCATTGTTCCAGTTACATTACGCGAATCCATATTGTCGCAATTACACTTATCACACCAGGGAATTGAGAAGACGAAGAAAAGAGCACGAGGTTTAGTATATTGGCCCAAAATTGACCAAGCAATAGAAAAGCGGATAGAAAACTGCACTGTATGTCAAAATAATCGTTCTTCAAACATAAAGGAACCAATGTTATCGCACGAAGTACCAAAATTACCGTTTTGCAAACTGGGCTTGGATATTTGTGAGTATTTTATCAAAATCTTACTTAATTATTTCGGATTATTACTCTCGCTACCTAGATATAATCCCAATGCGTTCAAAAACAGCAGGAGAATGCATAGACAAGCTAAAAACATGTTTTTCAAATCATGGAATACCAATTGAGATTATTTCGGATAACATGCCATTCAATTCATTTGAATTTAAAAAATTTTGCGAACAAATTGGAACAAAACTAACTACAACAAGCCCAGGATATGCACAAGCTAATGGATTTTCTGAAAGAGCAGTTGGGATAGCGAAAAAGTTACTAAAAAAGTCACATGAAAACAACGAAGAAATCTGGCTCGCACTATTAGAATACCGCAACACGCCGCTAAAAGAAGTCGATGCTTCACCCGTCGAACTACTCATGAGCAGGAAAACAAGAACGTTATTACCTGCAAGAATGAATCTGTTTCAACCGAAGGTTATACCAAACATAAAGAACAACATTAATGCAAAGAAACAACATTCGAAACAATACTACGATCGCAGCGCAAAGTATAAGCAACCACTTCTTCAGGGGGAGAAGGCGTGGTACCAGCACAATAAGAAAGGGTGGATACAAGCAACAATCATGAGCACGCACGATGGACCACCAAGATCTTATTGGATTGAACTCGAAGATGGAACGGTTCTGCGAAGAAATTTGAAATGGCTACGAAAACGATCATAAATTGAACAGAAGCTTGTATATATGAATTTATTTAAGTACACAATACAACACAACATTTAAATAAATCCCTTTATAACAGTAGATAGCATTAGTTTTATAAGTTTGTCTTGATATAATATAAACTAAAGATTTATGCTTTATTTGAAATTAATATATTATATTACAATTTGAAGAACTTAACTTATTATAATTTGAACTTAAAAGGGAAGGTGTTGTATATCGATGGCAACTCTGTAAATATAATCTAATGAAATAATAAAGAGACGTCAGTCAGTCGTTAGCTGATCGTCATTAAAATAACACAAGGATGGTGACCAATCGGAGAGATTGCTCACCTCCCTGATTATAGGTAATTTAGAGTAAGTAGCTTAGGTAGTTTTAAGTAGTTTTAGTTATAATAAACATAATAAAGAATTCAAGTTTTTAAAAAGTTTCTTGAAAATTAAAAAAAAAAAACAAAACAAAATATGTATATATAGATAGATTTAAGGCCGAAAGGCAATAGTTTTAAGCATAATGTTAAGTTTAGAGCGCTCGTCTAGAGCCAGTAAGCTAGAATAAGATAAATGTTAGTTTAGTATATAAGTTTAAAGAATGAATTGAATCGATTCTCAGTGCGGCGCATGTAAGTAAAATGTAAATTATAACGAGTACGTAAATGTAAACTCCATGAAAATTGCAAAAAGTTTTTGAAAATGTTTATTAAGAAGATAAAAAAAATAAAAAATAAGAAAATGGTAAATTGAAAAATGTAATAAAAAAAATAAATATTTTTCTTGTTCATTTTGGAGCCTCTATAAAGCTTCCATAAAGATTCGGTAAGGTCTATCCCAGCTGTTCAGGAAGTCTTAAATAAGTAAATACTTGCATTAAAGTGCGCCAAATGCGCCAAATGCGTTTCCTTTACACCTTATGCAGTTAATATTGCGGGAGGTGAAATAGTTTCGATAGCGCCTTACCGAAGTCAAATTGTTACTTGGGTAGATTGGTCTGGATGAGATGTAACCTGAACGCAAAAACTAGATTGGTCGGGAACGTCACGTTTTCTACGTCAGCCACATATGAGAACTGTCAACTTAGTACTCAGTCACGAATTTCTCGACTAGATTCGTCGGCTACCCCTCCATAAACGTCAACTGAAAACATCTGCTCTCACGACCGATTTCCCCCAATCAGAGCCGAGTTTCATCTAGTGAGAGAGCTGTCAGACTTACTAAACTAGATACTTGAACGTCCCCATTGTGAGTTGGGGGTCTCAGTATGGTTTGTCTATGACAGAAATAACTGATGCGCTGTTGATTCGCCGGCAAAAAAGTAAAAAAAATGTCGGAAGCGAAAGAATAGAAAGTTAATAAACATTTTAATCAATAGATACAGATGCTTTTGACAGACAAATTTATAAATTTTTACTGAAATCTTTATTTTAATTTTTCTCACAAATTCATTTTTTTGACATTGAGTATTTCAGCACAGCGGATTCAAAGCTTTTAATAACGACAAGACTATTGTCGTTTTCGATTTGGCAGAAAGATCAATTTTTTTTTGATTGAGATTGCTTTTCATGTTCGATTTGCCAAAAAAATCATTTTTCTTTTGATCTGACTCTCTTTAGAGAAATCTCGATTTCTTTCTCAGATTTCACATATACTTTCACTAATACCAATGTGTATGACACACAGCTGGCGGTTACGAATTGTTTATCGTTGGAAGGGTTGTTTTTTTTTACTAAATTATTAATTTTTCAAATATGGAACCGATTCTTTATATTAAATTATTTCGAAATGCGTTGTTATAAATGGATTTCCAGTGCAAGTGAAAAAAAAATTGTTTGCGGGCAACTCAATAGGTTCGTTCGCGTACGCGATTGCACTCGGACAAAGTGTATACACGTACTCATCAAAAATGACAGAAAAAGAGAAAATTAGCAAAATAACGAGTAACGAGCAGTTCCTCTCTTGGCTCGAAGCAGCTCAGAGAATTTCAACCGGCAAGTACAGATAAAAATACTCAAAATCCGTCTTAAAAATCAATTGTACACAAAAATAAGGGTATCTGAAAATAAAGAAAATTCGGAGGTGGTCGAATGTTTTCCTAGAACGTTTCATATGTTGCAAAATATGGATTAGATTTCAAAGATGTAAGTGGCTCAAAGTAGCTCGAAGTGTATCCACGTACTTTGGAGTATATTTTCAGCTTTCTGAGAGAGTTTCGCTCAATTTTTCGAGTTTGACAGATTTTTAGTGCTTGGCTCATAAAAGTACGCGAATGGACCTAATACAAACAAGAACCAATACAATTCGGATTTCATGTTCGATTTGGCAGCAGAAATCTGAAATCTCAGATCAAAATCTGAAAAGCCAAATCGAAAACGACATGGCATGAAAATAAAGTAATCGACTAAATCTTTAATTAACGAAACTTTCATCTTGATTCTTGACATTAAAATGTTTGATGTAAACATGCGTTCTAAAACTCAAGCTTCATATTCAATCAGCAACGCATCAGCATAAACTGCGCTTAGCATCAGCATCGCAAAAAAAGCCGTGATGCCGCATCACTGCGCAAATGTTTGACGTTTCTGAATTCACACATAATTCACTGAGTAAAAAAGCCTGTAAAAAAAAAGGTAGGTAACACCGTAGTAAGTAGGAATGTGCTGGCGTCGTCATCGTTCGCCGAAATAAATAAGGAATTGATGCGCATTTATACAGGTACTGAAGGCCTACTTATGGTACAATGAAGTTGGCTTTACCCAATACCTTGGTATTATGTATTTTTAACTGATGAAATGTATGCATTTTTAGTCTCCAATGTTTACACCAAAATTAGGTAGGTACTGATTTTAACGCCCGAGTCACCACTTCCGTGAACGAGCTATATGTTCACGGAATTAAGTTGATTTTACATGTGAAACAAAAGCAACTTCAGTCACGTAATGCTCTCTAACGGACAACGCGATTCGACCCCTGTTTTTGTTTCGTTCATATAATTGATTAATTTACGGAATTAGCGATTCAGCCCAGCTTAAGCTTGAACTGGGTCACAAGCACAGAATAAGAGATGCGCTGAGTCTAATCTAGTCTAATCCATCCGTAATTGCACTCTTTACGCTGTTTAGTAACCGATTAACAAGATATTTCAAAAGCTACCCCAATACACAATTGGGCAAATGATGATTTATAAATTTTGATAAAATAGCACAAGGTTTCTGACTTACCTCTATTGTAAAGATGTTCTTGATACATTTTCCTGCAAATTACGCAGAAGACAGAAGTTTATTAAAAATCAACCGAGAAACCCTTGAAATGCGATCAAAAAAATGCTGCCATCTTTGAACAAGGAAAACAAATTCCGAACTAAAACATGGCAACGTTGCAATTGTTGGAAAGAGCTCGAAATATTTGCTTTCACACAACAAAATATGAAAGCATAACCGAGGAGCTTAATAAGTTTTGGGCCGCGCGCACTGAATAAACACTTCTTCGACAGATGGTTGACTGACAAATAAATGCAAAGCAGAAACAGAAAGTTTTATGTTTTTCATGACTTTGATCTTATACCTAACTTATGTGGTATTCGATTGGGCGCTCTCAGATCACTTTTTTGCTCTCAGAACACTTTTTATGTTCGTTTGGTAGTGGTAGTACAAAAAAGCAATCTTTTTCAGATTTCAGAGCACTTGCGAATCTGGATTTTTTCTCAGATTTGCTTCAGATTCACCAATGCAAGTACGTTTGAGTTTGACAATTAGGGGAGTTTGTTTACATTTTCGTGAAATGTTTCAACTGAAAAGAAACGAATTGCATCGGGTTGATTTTTTGTTAATTATTTATGTGCAAATGTTTAGAAATCAATCTGGGCGAGCCTTTTGAATGTTTTCATATAGAATTTAACCAGTGAATGGAAAACGCTTAGAAAAGTGTCGAAGGCTACACATATTCCAATCGCACAAATAATATCAACACAAAAAGGAGCAAGTGAGGTTTTTATGTTCGATTACACACACAAATTTGAAATCTGAGAGCGAATCTGAAGGAGCCCAATCGAATACCACATTATGAACGTGCTACGTGCATACGACTAGAACAGGACTACGTTGTGGTCGAATAGTCAAGTGGAGTTTGTGTTCGATGGTCAAGCTTTGGATCGCCTTTGGAAATGTAATTAAATGCAACAAAATGCATCGACTGTCGAGCACAAATGATAAATTTCGAAAGCGAAACAAGGTTTTAGGTTTCTACATGTTCAGCCCTAGCGAGGTATTCGTGTTTAAGAAATTGCGAAACGCCACAAGCCACATCCGTGAACGAGCAACACGTCCATTCCATCACGAATTGCTCGTCCACAGTTCGGAACGGAACTGAGAATAGTTTGAGGGCTTTTGAAAATTCGATGAATCTGTTTTCAAAAAAAATGTAAATATATTTTGAGCACTTCAAACACAGTCAAACTTCGTTCCGTTCTACCCAACTTTTGACTAATGTTTTCAAATGCATCATCGGTAGGGAACAGGGGTTCAATTATCGCATCCGTGTTGTTGTAAATTCCAAATCTTGTGTGATAAAATTTTAGGTACAGCTCGGGTAAGCCACGAATCAGATGCTATGAGTACAGTGCGAACTCGTTGGACCATCAATAATAGTTAAGTGACGTCTTGTCAAAGTTTATGGCAGAGACAATACAATAGTATGGTTTGTCTATGGTTTATGGAATAAACAATTGAATTCGACGAATACAAGAAACAAATTGCATGCGCAAATCCTTAGAAATGGAAGCAAGCTAAGTAATCGCTTCTACAGACCTCTTGTCAGACAATTTAATTGAGTGCCTAAGTCAAACGACACAGGCAATTGTTTGAACTTTGAATTACAACGGTACCTAATATTGTAAAAATAGGCGTTTGAATTAGTGAGGTAGTGTTGCATTTGTTAAAAATGGACCTTTTAGATTTGAATCGGTTAGTCTATGATCGTCGGTTGCATGATTGGGCTCCCCGGTGAAAATCTATGACGATGTCGTTTTCGATATTCAAACGACCATAACAATTTTCTTTTGTGGATACCAAACTTGATCCTGGGGTGAGTGCTCAGTTTTCGTAGGAGATTCCCGATTTGAATACCACTAAACATACTTTAATAGTTATTATTCATCCTTTTTTCAGTTGGTAGTTTTGGTTTTCTATTATTCCACAATAATTTTCCGGATTGATGGTATTTATTTTTAACTATCTTTTTGTCCAACGGTAAATGTCCCAATTTTGACAAACGAAAAGTAAGAGGTTCTATGGTGTAATGGTTAGCACTCTGGACTTTGAATCCAGCGATCCGAGTTCAAATCTCGGTAGAACCTGCAGTCTTTTTTTTTTCTGTTTCCTGTCAAAAACATGGTCATGATTGACTAATTTTATTTATAAATAGGAGAAGGCAAATACATAGTTAAGAACTACTTCCACTGCCTTAAAACCAACATATTCGCTTGGTTTTGGCTGAATTCCAAAACGTTCAAAAATGCGCATTGCATACTGAGGTGTCAGCACGTAACTGGATACAATAGAGTTCAGTCGATACAATCGAGCTCTGGCAGCACCTAATTTGTCTCAATCGAAGAAAGTGATGGAGGAGGAGGATAATCGATTGAAACAAATTAGGTGCTGCCAGAGCAGCGTTTTGGAACTCAGCCTTTTTTTTTTTTGTTGGGAAGATTATACAGAGATGAATGCCAGCGATTCGAATATCCTCTTGGATAGACCATTCTTCCCGTTCACTTAATGTGGTCGATCCAATGAAGTCGACCACATTCAGATCTTGGTACAGTTTATAGCGAACTCTATTGCATCCTTTTCTCCGTTCACCCTTCTCGCAGACAGGAACAAACAATCAAGTTCCTCAAATTAATTAGCAGGATTCCAGCAAATTACCGTCTGTTCAGTATATAAAAAATAACTACATCACAATATAAGAAATAACAACGTCGCAATACAACATTCTCCACATTTGGTTTCGAAAATTAGTCGGATTTTACATCAAAACAAGGAATCAAGCTCCAGCTTGATTCGACGCATTAAAACAGAACTGTTATGATAAATGTAAGTCTATGGGAACGAATGTTCCTTTATAAAAAGTTCGCCTTTAAGTAAGCTGCCCGCGATTCACTGATTACTGTACTCAGTTAATAAAAAGTCAACTCACCGTGTTATTGTTCAAAAAAAAAAGTTTTGTTGAACTTTATTTAACCGTGTTTTGTGAACCGTTCTAGATACAATATTCTTTTTTATTCTAGGTACATACCTACTACCAATTGGGGCCCGACATTTCGATTTTTCTTTTGTTTTTGTGATTGTGTATAATTTCTGTATGTATAATATGTAAATTAATCAATTTTTATTTTCTTAAAGTTAATTAATAATGTAAATACATTATGCACGTATATATATATATATTTTTACTTTTTTTTTTACATAAGGGAACCATTGCAGTATTTATTATATGGACCGTGGACATAAGCATAATTGTTTCTCATTTTGTTCTAGAATGTCGATTTTATTGGTGTCGTCTTAATTTAATAATTGATTATGTAATTTATTTTTAAAAAGAAAATAATAGCTATGTAGATTTACTCGCCATTTAAGTTAATATAAATACTCATTAATATATAATATATATTCCCGGCTTTTAAACTGTATTTTTACTCCCTTTCGAGAGAAGTAACTGAATATTTTTAAATCTTTGATCATTTTTTTTACAGCCTACATATACAATTATTTAAAATAAAAAAATAACCATCTTTCGTTACAAAGATTATAGTAGTATATTAAGAATAAAAATAGAGCAGCGTTTCTCTCTTCTTTTTATTTTTAAACCATCTAAAGGTCGACAGTTTGAATAGACTTATGGGACAAAAACAAGTTGGATATCGTGCCCCGTCTAATTTTTGTGTGTTGGGTTGTCGACTTATAGATTTGTAAAAATATAAAAAAGCAAAAACACAGAATTTTGGCAAAATAATAAAATAAAAATAAAAATAAAAAAAACATGGAAGAAGGTAATGGAATCACTACTTGATAATTGCCATTAAATAATGTGCGAGTACAGGAGTGTACAAAATATGTAAAACAAATATCTAGCAAAATGGACGACGTTAAACAGATGAGTGCATTCAAATTATTGAAATGATATTCAAGACAGAAAGAATACTATAAGCTAAAAAAAACGAAGTCGGTATCATCATCATTGTTAAAGTTCCATTTACACTTAATGCAGGTCGTAGCCAACAGATAATTTTATACCGATTGTGAGCAGTTAGTTATATGTCTTTACTCAAAAGGTAAAGTGGCTTAAGTCGATTTAAGCCAAAAACAGTATTTTCAAATACATATTTGAAATGTGAAAAAATGTAGCTACAGTTTGGTGTAATCACCTTGTTTCTACCTACCCTGGAAAACATTTTTTTCTTCTGTTACAACGACTTAACTCAATGAAAGTTGCATTGCATTTGGAATAACGTCTTAATTCTGAAGTAAATTGCAGCCTTCTACTCAATGTAGTTTTTTTCACGATTTTTTTAAAGTTAAAAATTGCTCTCATGAAAAATGTGAAAAATCGACTTAAGCCATTTTACCTTTTGAGTAAAGATCTATCCCTCATAGAAGACCGCTTAAAAATACAAAGTACGCTATTTAGGTTGCCATTCAAGTAGTGTAGTCAAATGAAATGGGAACTTACAAACAGATATGGGAAGTTGGCTGGCTGAGTATTTTATAGCCATTAATCTAACCACGTCTGAATGTGTTTTGAAGGTGTTCTTTGTCCGACCAATTCTTCGTCTCTCTTATTCCCTTATATGCTGGGCGGGAACCAGGACGAAAGTAACTTTAAACCGATTATTAGCCCTGCTAATGTCTCCCAGCACACTTCAGCAAGCATGTACGTAGATGTTGTCCAATCGAGAACCTTAAAAGCGGACTGGCTATCGACGAAGATCGTTTTTTTTTTTTGTCAGAGTTTAGGGACGTTCCCTATTTCCATAACTTCTATCTGGAATACGCGTGCCGCGTTGGGTATCCGCGAGTTTGGATATTGAGCCTTACTAATAATCATATTAACCCTTCACCTTATATATTTTATAGGTCGCAATATGCAAAATTGGAGTATGGAAAATTTATATTTTTCGTTTACTTTAAAAGATTTAGCATTTTCCAAAAACACAATTATCTCTTGGGATCTAAAATATATATTCAAGTTGAAGGTTAAAAAAAGTTATTAGTAAGGCTCGTTTCACTCTTATTCGATTCTATTCCGTACGGCTCGTATTCGATTCAACCTCTTCACAAACTGGTTCACGGCGGTTGAAAACGAACCGAATGAAACTGAATAAGTTCGGAAATAACCCAAAGGCCCAAGGTCAATTTAACAGACAATCGCCAAGCCAAGTCCCACTGAACGAATTCGAATCAATAGGAATCTAACTCACAAATATTTGGCTTAGGTCAGGTGGAAGTGGATCTCAGCAATAGCATACGACTAACATTACGCAAAAATTCTATGAAACCATTAACTATTGACGAAATTTAAAGGAAAACTGTAAAAAATAAAACTGAAATGGAAAATTTGAGGGCAAATGTAAACTGCAATGAATAAAAGTTCTGCCAGTGCACAGAACAGGTAGTTGTAAATTAAAAAAGCGAGCAACAACCTATCGATTACATTTTACGCATTCCAATAACTGAAGCACTCATCGAACACCTACATAATATTGAGCATCTTGTAAATCAAAGGCTTGTGTAAGTTTATTATACAGGGAACGTGTTATTAAATTTGTAGAAACTCCAAAACGGGGCCTACTGCATTTAATCAATTTAAAGCGTGTGAAGTGTTAGCGATGGGTTTTCCCTTTCCATAACTGTTATGTATACAACGTAACTATTTGACACTGAATATTGGTATTAAATTGTCTCTTTTGCTAATGATTACAGTAGAAATAATTTTATTTAGCTCGACTTTATGTAAATATACATTTATTATCATAATAAATCAGAAATCATAATAATTGTAGCTGAGTTATCTTGTTTTTTTTTTTGTGTTTTGATAAATTTATAAGAAACCCTTTGGAAATCACAATTTTCACTTAGACGTCTAATTGCTAACACCGACTGTGCGACAACTTGTTGATCCATTTGTATCAGTGTGTACAAATTTAAAATGAATGGCATTCACAATACATAATGAATAATTAAAAACAGTTTGTTTTCTTATTTTAGAATATAATATGCAATAGAGAATTCAGTTAAAATTTCTTACGATTACTTGCAGTTTTACTATGGGTTCGTTGAAAGAGAGATACATATCGGAGTTGCTACTTACTTCAGTTAACTATTATTCCAAAATATACACCTTTGTTTATACAATATTCAAGATTTCAAGTTAATTGGTAGTTTACACAGTACGTACCCAAAAATGCTTAGGACCAATTATTTGCTCTCTGTGTTTTATTTTTCATTATTATTATTTATACACTGACGTTACACAATAATTATAATATCGGAACCTTGTTTGTTTCTTTGTTTGTAATTTATTCTTACATGTCTAGAAAAATTATTCTAATGTTTTGCGCTTTACAAGTACAATATTAAGACAATTTAAAAAGATTCCAAAGATTAAGGAGTATGTGGTTTGTTTGTTTCTTTCAATTATTCGTTTTCTTAAAATTAATTTCATTAACCTATTTATTTCCTCGATATTTTGTAAGTGGCGAAGTTTTTTTGTTTTTTTTGCTTTGCTACGATTTCTTTGACAGTCATTTTTGTATCAGGTTTATTTTCATCACTTAAACTAGTTGTCCCTTGTGAGATGCATTGTAAGATTTAACATTTTTTTTTGTTTCTTTGTTAAAATTATTATTCAATTTACTATTAGTAAAATATTCGTAATTGTTTTGCGATATGCACAACAATTGGTGGTTATATTTTGATGGTTGTTTACATTTTGTTCTTGAAAATGTTTTAAACGGGCTTCGATCCTGGTTAACTTGTACATATATCACCTTAAAGTATTTTGTAGTATCTAAAGTTATGTTTATTATACTTTCGTTATTTAGATTGCTTAAATAGTTCAACTTGTCGTTCATTGCAATATTTTATATTTATGGCATTTGTTTTTTGTTTTAGAATTCTTTTTTTCATATTTCTGGATTGGCTTTACTAAACTAAGAAAACAAATAACGAATGTGAGTTTTAAGTAAAACAGATTTCAAACCAATGCGAACTAAAAAGAAATACACATGCTATCAAAATGATGTTTCGAAAACTTTGTTCTTTGTACCAATTATGATGGTGAGTAATCTTGCTTTTACTACCTGAACCCAAATCGATGAATTTATTTGATGAAAATGGCAATTCGTGCCGGCAATTGGAGAGCGTACACCAAGAGAACGAACGTCATTTTCGTTGGGAGTTGTACTATTTGCACGCGCACAAACTCAACGAGCCCGAAAATTGTTCAAAATAAATTGAAAATTGAAACCAAGTACCGAGCTGTTCTTGACGTTCGACTTCAGGATTATTTGATATCAATTCAGCTTAGGCTATTTTTCTCCAGCAATTACTGGTCTATTCACCTTAAATCTACCATCTGTATTTATAATGTCTGCGTAAAAGTTATCAACTGATTAGACAGTGGTTATGTGAAATTTGTGAATGCTTACTGACGTCTGCCAGCTAACTTACGTGTAGACATTTGTTTATTAATACAAGGTTGCATGTCTAGCTTGGACCGGACATTCATTCCCACGATCGTGAAGCCGTTCTAATACTCGTAGGCAGCTTTAATTTAGTGTCTGATTTTAAATGAGTCGACTAATGCTTCTTAACTTAAACACTGCCTTGAATATAGGCAACTACTTTCATCATTATTTTCAATTTACCGCCCATCCATTACAAGGGTAGTGGTTTAGAGAACGCAGTTCTTTATGTTTTTATTGTCACAATTATATCCCTACGGTTATTGTTAGAACGTAGTCATATCTACATAGCCACGATTTATTGCTGCACTGAAAACACCCCTGCATTTACAATGACCTAGTTAAGTTATGTTTGTTAAGATGCATTCCAACAATATTACTGGATCATCGAGATCCATCGGAATTCAACAAACACTACACATATAAATATTACCTAGTGAGTACATGTTGATTTACATAAAGTTACTCATCTCTTTTTTGGAAATCGGGGGAGCTAACAACGATTGTCACATTGCTGTGATGCATGACTGTAAATGGTATTATTTTCGATAGAAAACAACTGACTCCTGGTGAAATCCATTTGGTTATTCTCAATTGGTGAGCTTTTGCAAATTAGATGCACATTGTCGACCTAAAACATTGTTCATGAGTAGTAGCTATATTTCGGTTGCTCTAACCACAATGTCCTGGGGTTGAATTACTGAATACGTGGGCGAGCAATACGTTATTGAATTAAGTGGATTTTACATGCAAAATAATAACAAATTCAGTCACGTAGAACTCCGTCACGGATGCGGTAATTCCGCCCCTGGTTTCGTGGTTAGAAGATTCCCAATCATTTTGTCGAATGTAAAAAAAAAAATTTTTAAAACTACTAATTCTTAAGTTCATTTATGGTTAACGTATATTTTATATCCGACAAAATTACACCAGGAAAATTAAAAAAAAAATCTGGCAAGTTGACATTGAGCGTCAATTCAGTTTTTCACATTGACGTTTGAGCTACACTAAATAAATTAAGTTTTCTTCACTTATAAAGTAAGCTGACATACAGCGCATATTTTCCCGATTTTTTTCGACTCGATAAACTCGGTAACGATCATGCAAAAATGATATTGTTTTTTTTTTTTCAATTTTGTTTCCTTTTTTATGTTTTTACACTTTCATCTTTTGTCTGAAAACAAATTGCTGAAACGGAATTAAAAAGTCCCAATTCAGACGACAGGAAGTCAAGATTTATACGCAGCGTGCTTTGTCGTACGACACTTCTTTATTTTCCTTAATTTGTCGGTCCGAGCCTTGATTGGAAAACAAAGCAGAAAATACAAAAGAAGCCAAAAGAGAATACAAGAATTGATTTTTTTCTTTTCAATGGTTAGCGCGAACATAACGCGATCGAGTACAGATGAAGAATAACGCAAATACGTAAAAATACGAAAGAGACAAGAATCGAATGGGAATTCGGTGGCCATCAGTGTTTGGCTATCCCCCGCACTTTTCATCCCCCTTACACCCCGACTCCGCAGGAGATAATTTCTCTCATAATGCTTACCATGATATGAAATATCTCGTGGAGTCACTCTATTTTCATCTCATGATTGGATGTCAGCGATCGCTTCTGCGATTATATCTTGACATGGATGTCTGGCATGAATTTGACATATGTTTGTGTTTTCATCTGGAAGTGTAATTTTTTTTACACCAACAACCTATCTTGCTGTTGCGATACGAAATTAAATGCCATGGCACAGATATGACAAAATTGTATGGTAGAGATCTCAGACATTTAGTTGGAGATATATATCTCTAGTGGAGTCGGTGTGACCATCAAGTTCACGACACTTACAACAAAAATCGGTTTGTGTAAATCCTGGGTCGGCATTCTGTAAACGTTTGATCGTTTCCTCTTACAGAATCTGACCCCTGACGAATTTCAATGTGATTCCACACGATTTTATTATCATTGTAGGCAACACCCCGACTCCACAGGAGATAATTTCTTTCATAAATCATAATGCTTAATGCGCGTTCTTTGAGCACTATTGACAAGGAAAGACAAATGAAAAGGGGAAACACGAAAAATAAATCTCATGGAAAACTGAAATATAAGACGCTTAAGACAGACGTCAAGTGGAAAACTTTAAAAAACTAAAAATAAATGTACTATCGAAATTGAAATAATGCACACATTCCCCGACAAGCTTTAAGGAAGACAATTCTTGCACATCACGAAAATGCAACCAATGACGTCGCATAAAACATCTTCATTAATCCAAGTTGAAAAAAGTGTTCCACTTTGATGCCAGTACCTTAAGCTAGACACAGTGAGGTCTGATAAATAGTCAGTTCTCGACTGATTAATCAGATATTTACCAAATTTCGTGTGACTTTCTCTCCCTCTAATTAAGGTGGTCTAGGGCTGTTCCCTGATATGACTCTTACCGATTTAGGTTCCAAATAAAAGCTCCCAGTTTTATATAATAAAAAAGCAATGTTTGGACGTGTTTTATGTCCGCAGTTGAGTCAGTTATCCCGCCCTTCCTTGCATGCGACTTTAAAAAGATGGTATTAGGATTACTGCCTACACAACCCCAAATACGATGACAACTCTTCCAAAAATATTTTCATAGTAAATAATCTTAAAAAAAAGGTGGCACCTAGTGCAGCCAGAGTTTGGCTAAATGTTCTTCCATTTTTGTCAAAATTCATTTAACAAATAGAAAGTTATTCAAGTTTGAAATACACTTATCATTTTTGGCCCTTAAACAATTTTTATTGGGAATAACAAGTCTCCAAATAGAAATTAATAAACGTTTAGGATCACTTTGATTAACAAGTATAAAGGGAATGAAAGTATATTTCCCAAGTAGGAGACGAGTTACAATCTTTTGAACGATTCTATTAGACAGTTTATCACGTCATATAAAGAAAGAGTTGAATTTTGTAAGCAACGAAGTACATCCATTATCAAAAGGTTTCGTCCCACTCAATGACAGTCCAGGGGCTAAGTTGTTTCACCCGCGAACGAGCAATACGCGACGGAATTTGTTTTTGTTGCGACCCCTGTTATTTTTCAAAGAAATCGAGATAATTTCAAAAGGCTCTATACCCATTCCCATTGATTTTTTATGTTAGCATTCACATTCTCCCAACCGCTATAAAGAACATAATTCCTTGCGAATCATGCAGTCGACTGCATATGCATAATGTGCCAGAGCTTAACAGATAAGTTCGTGCCTCAACTAATGGCATCACAATTCACCACTTGGAGACTACCACAATTACTGGTTGTTTCTTTGTCTGTAATGTTGTAACTGGATGAAAAATAATTGTCAAATGTAATTTAAATCAAAATGTTCTCACCTATACACAATTAAGAGAATAATATACAATTTGCAAAGCAACTTAATCAATAAGAAAAAAAATAACTATAATAGCATATGCCTCAAATAATATGTATAATTTATTACAATATACATATATGTATAAATAATGTTTTAGTAATCTGTTTTAATTGTAAATCCCTTGCATTGAAATAAAGACGATATAACATGATATTTGATTCCCTCCCCAAATCATAAGTTTTGTTTTGTTATAACCCACAAGTGAAAGATGTGAAGGTCTTTGTATCCTCTTAAGACTTCGAGTTAATGTGTTCCCCCGATTACAATTACTGTTTTTGTTTTTCCTTTCCTCGAACTGATTTCTTCTCCTCACTGCTGCTAAGTAAATGCTCGATACTTATCGGTTTAAATAAAATAAAATAATTTACCATAGCTTCGAATGTAATATTAGAGAACAAATTGGCAATCTATATAAATAATTGTTTTTTTTTTTTTGCTTTAAGAAAATGTTTAGCTGATGAAGACTTTGTTTGGTTAAGAGAAAAGTATTTAGATATAAGTTGCCAGGTACAAAACTACTAAATGGTGTGGTGCGTAACTAAATATTCTTGGAAGCGGTTTACTTTTGTTTGAATCATTAATTGTAAAAAGAGCCTAATTCTGAAGAAATAAAAAATAAAAAAAAATAATAAAAATAATTTTTATGGTGCCGCGCAAAAAAGATTTTTTAAGCGACTTAAAGCTATACGTTCATAATTAATTACTACTATTCCATAGGGAGTTTTCATTTGTCACTCTATATTGCGGCTTTTTTCTTAACTAGATACGTTCTGATTGTGCCAAAGTATAACTCGTTGATTATCTGTATACAGACCTATAGACTTACGACTAATAAGAATTTGGTACATACAATCATTGTCTTGCAGGTGAATCCTGCGTTTCTGAGCGTTACACTCCACTTGGTGTGGTCGTGCGTGTGTGTGTTTGTGTGTTCTTGGGAAACTTAGGCGAAATACATAACTTTTTTGGTGTCAGCATGCACGGTAATCGCTCTCGCCATAGCACCAGGGGTGCGATCTTCAGAGCAGCCACTTTGATGCGATCCCTCACCAGAATCGTGTTCTTTTTCAACCAAATGATATCTGCAAGAGAAATGGTTTGATTGCTTTATCAATTGGGTTTGCATTCTAGCAACTGTGTCCATGTAGGTTGCATGCCGCCGAACAAACACGGAACACAAAAAATTGCAATTGAAGTGCATCAAATTGTGGCGCTCAAAAACGACATCCAAAGTGAGACAATTTTTTATTTTTGTTTTATTTCACTACAAGACCGGAGATTTAATACTTGTGCGCACAGTTCGATCCAAATCGGCATTTGGATCAGATTATATGTACGAGTACGTGCACTTACCTTGCTCTAAACGCGACCAAATGAGCGTAGTAAGCTGGTGCTGGAATCGATACAGATCGCGTGCATCGTACGTATGTGTGGCACAGTTGATATGTCAGACACTGTAATTCGTCCGAGTCAAAGTGATTGTCATCCCAAAGGACGTGATAGTGCGAGGGTCGACTTGTTCCCTAGAAAAGAAAAATGGATATATGCAGGACGTATTATGTAGGAGCAAATGACTGGAATTCTAGTTTACGGTAGATAATGTTCAGCAAACAAAAGCTGATCTCTAACCGCATCCGTAAGTCCTGGAATTATGTGAATTCTACGTGGAAAACTTAAATATATATTTAAACTCACCTGAATTCCCTGATGACTGCACAAATAGAAATCAAACTCTGTAGGGTGTGTAATGCCAACGTCTACTGTCGTACCAGCTGGGATATTTCCAGATTTGCCACTTTGTTCCTTCTTCTCGGCGCAAAACAGTCTTGTGTGATGTCTTTTTTGGACCACAATAAACGTAATACCCGGCCTGTATTCAGCTTCCAATTTTATGCAAGCCTCGCGAATCGCTGTCAGTTCATGCTGCAACACGTGTGGGAATTGTCCTTCCGAGACACCATCACGATAGAGGATGATACGATGTGGCTTATAGCCACCGGTGGATTTGTAAAACATTATCAACAGCTCACGTACCATGCTGCTGAGCTCCTGAATAATCTCCTGACGATGTTGTTGCACTCGAACTGTGGCCGCATAGCGTGACGGATGTGCATCCATGGATCCGACAACAGCTGCAATAGATGGCTTCTTATTGTCACCGGCTGGTGGGTGTGTTACATCGGCGCCCAAGAAAATGACGGGTTCGTTGAAAACCTTGGGCCGAATCGATGGGACTAGAATGGAATTGATGCCACCAAGTTTGACATTGATCTTCAGACACAAATTGGAGAGTGTCTGTGGTGAAGTTTTGTTCACATTCTTCGCTTGCACACATTGAGTTGCCATTCCGAGGACTGTGTCGCCGACGCGTTTCACTTCAGCTGAAAATTGAGTCATTAGCTGTAGTTTCTGGGATGAGTTAGTCGCTTAATACATACCGTATACAGGTGTCTTTCCTGGCAACACCACAACCACCAATTGTAGATTATTGAATGAATTCTTTAGATACTTGAACATTGGCTCGACCTGATCTGGCCCTGTGGCATACTTGCAAAAGCAAGGCTGTCCGATGATTGGCATACCGGCATCATTCGAGATCTTCTGTAGCTGCTGAGTAAAGTTGCGTAATGCATCCTCGCGCACTGTCCTTTGTGGAGCAAAGCAAGCAATGGCCCATACACGAATTTCGACGCCGGTAAAGAACTGTTTGCCACGCATATCCCAGACACCTTGATTTGGCGATGCCAAACTTACCTTGTTCTGTGGAGGAAATAATTGCTGCGGTGGCTGTGTTAGCAGAACTTGTTCACTGTTAACATGAATACACTTACTTGGCCACTCATACTCGATACACGTCCACCGTACTGGAGCTTTGGCGGCGGAAGTACTCGACCGCGGACCTCCATCATTGAATTCGATATAGTCAAACCGAACTCTTGCACGTACGAGTCGTTATTGAAGTCGGCACGTTTAACTAGATTGTTAATCTCTCGTTCACGATCTGGTGCCGATCTGGCGGTGGCTTTGATCATTGTCGAGGTTTGCATGTCTGTGAGCTTCTTAATGCATCGCTGTCCTGCGACTATGTTGCATACCTCGAGTGGGAGATAGGTGTGTTTGTGCTCTTGGCCAACCTGTAAACAGGGCAAATGTGGATAGCGAAGCTTCATGCGGTACTTATCGAGGAAGTACTTAGCAACAGTACATTCGACAGTTTGGCCATTCTCTAGCTGAAGTGGAAAACTGCAAAAAAAAAAAAATGAGATTATAGTAAGAACAGGAATCGGGAAGACGATGAGCACCATTCACTTACGATTGCATTTGAGCCGGTCTTCGGGTGACATTGCAAACACGATACTTGCGTCTCATTTGGCCACAATGAGTAATTTCGATCTTGAGCCCTTTAATCTCTTTAGTGAACTTGACTCGCTGCGAATCGGTGAGCGGCTTTCGCTGCTCGTTAATGTCTCTAATATCAAGCACTTCACACATGAAATCAATAACGGGCTGAGCTTTGTAGAATGCCGTTGCGGACACTAAAACCACAGAAACAACAAATTATTAATAAAAACAGTTGCAAATGAAGTGGTAGAGCGAATACTTACCGTCAATATTTAACATCATCTTCCACTGCGACGGACGTACACTCTGATGGAAACCAAACCAAACCTCTCTACCTCCACCTAGTGGGTGATAGTACCCATCTGGGGAACTAAAGAAACTCCGTCCCACCGGCGTATAAGTCATACTCGGCAGATGGCGCATTACAACGTCCAAGGCCAGAATCGCATCATAGGGTATCTGACGTGTGCGTCCCTCCAAAGCCTCTTCCAGGTTAAACAACGACACCTGCGCCATCCACTTGATTGTCACGCGGAATATTCGATCTTTGCCCTCCCCCGGCAGCGTTACTTCCAATTCCAAGCGATCATTGCCAATAGGCAACGGATCGCGTGTGTATAAATTGTTTCGCCCATCAAATACCGGCTTCAATACACCAAATATCTTACTATACGCATGAACCATAGTCTCTATGATCTCTCGGTTAACTTTACGTGGACACTTGTCCGGTTGTATATTGATATCGTAGTGGTGGACGTATCCACGAGGCATTGTCACCTGAAAATGATTCGCCCGCAATACAATGGGCCGTCCTTCCCGACCCAAGTTCGGACGACGTGGACATGTAAATACTGGCAGTTCTGGTTGTGTTGGCGTTGTGGTGGTAACAGTGGCACCCAGGGCAGATGCCACTGCTCCAGCTGCAGCACCTGGAACATTTTGGGCACTAGGGCTGGTCACTGAAGTTGGATTCACTGATGAACCTGGTGTTGGTGGTGCTGTTTTTCGTCCGACAAAAGAAAAACAATGTACATAAATATATTGTTGCTTTCCAGCAATAGATTGCATTAGAGGAAGAGAGAGAGAGAGGAGGAAAACAACACAAATTAGGAAAGGAAAACAAATCAAAACTTAGCGTGTGTGAAGTGACATGATACAACAATATGGGAAATTTCAAAATTGTACATCTTCTTTCGTTACATGAGTTTTATTACAACAATTGCAAAAAGGATACACAAAACTATACAAAGAAATCACTTAAAAGATAAAAATAATAAAACTATAAACCAGCCAGTTGAGTTTATTGAGCCGCACATAAAATTTTTAAACTGTCAGCCAATTTCTTCTCACTTTTTATTAATAATCCGATGTCAATGAATATAATATATTTTGTTTTAATTTGGTAGCTCATGCAACACACATTGTTCTTTTATCAAAAAGTTTATACTTAAGAAGCGAGCATAATGAAATTGCAATGTCCGACTACAATGGAGTTGTACTTCGCTGGGTTTTTCGTTCAAATGAGTGGTTAACCCCTTTTATCTCTTAAAATGTTTAGATTCTAAAAAACTCTCATCAGGATAATAGTAGTCGATTTTTAATCTTTCGAAGAGTGTTGCTTCTTTGGCGATGTCCAAGGAAAATCAAAGTCTGCGCTGTGAACTGAAAAAAAACAACACTTTGATGTCTTTCTGCCTTTTTACGGAAACTAAAAAAATACTCTGAGTTGTGTCGCGTGCTTAAAACGTGATTGTTTATTGTTGTTGGTACCTAACCGAAGACAAGTTCCACACTATGCATAAACAGTCATTCAAATGATACGTAGTCTGTTTGCAAATGCTATGGGAGAAGTAAACAAACAAATGTCGTCTGTATTATTCTCGAGTATAATTCGCTAGACAGAGCGGCGCTAGAAAGATTTGTTTGTTGTTTTTAGACGACGACAGATGTTCTTGTTTTTCTGAAGCGAAGAATGTGGATCATATTTGCAATTATGGCGCCGTTTTAGTAGTGACTTGCTGTGACTTGCTAACAACAAATGGACAAGTGTTTTTTGAACTTGGAATACACGCACTTTTAAGTACGAATACCTTGTAGAGCGACATGCTAGTTACAGGATCGTTTGGAGCTGCGCAAAGTCATAATTGTAAAACTTCTAATGGATGATCTTGTGATGTGTTGTTACACTCGTGGTGTCAAGGGTGTGCACCTCTAGATCCGATTGCTTCTAAATTGACGACTCATTCAAGGCCTTGGACCGTATAAATGGGACTTATAGAATTGCTGTCACAAACATTGACATTAAGACACAAATTGGACAGAGCGTCTGTGGAGAATCAACAAAGTATTGAAGTCCGTGTGAATTAAGTTATCAAGCGACAACAACTATCAAAAGAAATAATGCACACACTTCCAACTTGGTATTCCAAACGAGGTGTTTGTGAACAAATTGTAAATCTTTCAAGCAACATACTAAACAAAAACCCGCCAAAACATCATTCTCTGAGTAATTTTACCCAGATAATCGATTTTTTAGAGGTCCGTTCAACTACTTGGTGATATTGAAACGGAATTGACGAACAAGGGGAGTCTGGTTGTTAACGAGGACAACAAAAAAATGCTACCATCGAGAAAGCACTATCAACTTTTGCGACTCGGGAAAAACGTCACGATGGACAGATATTGCTTTAATATCTCTTTTTTATGCTCACATGATCTATACAGATAATTGATTACATGGTTTACAACAAAAGTTGGAGCTCGTACCATAAGACTTTTTTCACCAGAAAATCAAGCAAGAATCACTCTTGCCAGTTGTTTCTTCGAGTTAAAAAGTCATTCAAGCCGTCATTCATAGAGTTTAGTGAACCTGTTTCTCACAGAACCAAACATATAATGTACAACAAGAAAGATTCTTCGGATAAGCTAAAGATTGACGTTGAATAGCTCAAATACACAACGGCTGAGATTACTGAACTAACGTAACGTGTGACGTGCGTAACTGGAGGTAGGTAGTTCTAGAGACCGATCTAGCTGGAGGAGCTTGTTAGTTAACGCCGTGTTTCTTCACGGGCTGTAAGTGTCACCTAAAGCGAAGTAAAGTAAGTTTGAATCGTGTAGCCTATTGTTAAAGGCCGTGTTTCTCCTCCGGCTGTCAGTCCCATCTAAGGTAAAGCAAAGTACGTTTGAATCGTTAAGTAAGTGTTCCTTTTTCACATTCTAAGCGCCATCTAAAGTGAAGTAGCGAACACAAGTTAAAATGAGTTCTCACTTATCGCGTTTCCACTGGCAATTTCTGTTGACATATAAGCTTAGCTAGATATCAAGCATTTGGCTCTACGCAAACTAGCTAAAAGTGGTGACATAATTTTTTTGTAATCTGTAATCCCCGGAACATATTTCATTTTTACATTCAGGAAAAAACTAAACAAACTCTTTAACTGATTTTTTAACTGTATTATTAGGTTTAATACAGCCCCCATACAATTCAACAACCCCACTCAATACTTTGGGCTTTTCGAACACTCAATACTACAGTCAAAATACGAGCTTTTCTACCCAAAAGATTTGGAAATTTACTCTTAATAAACAACACTTTTTTTTTACTAAAAGTAACTACAAAAACAAACATATATCAAAGATACACATTTTCACACACCATAATAATAAGTTCATTCATTCTATCCAATCAAGTGAACTGATTTTGAAACTACAAACAAATTCAACAAAAGCTATTAAAAAAAAATAATAATTCAATCAAGCGAAGCCAATTAGTAAGAAGTAATAAAATAAAAATAAAAAATTTTGTTAATCAATGTCATGAAGAAATTATAAATGGTAATAATTTGGAATTTCATTTTTTTTTTTTTTTTATATATTTTACATGTAAGTGTATCGAAGCTAGTCTGCGGCTGAGTGGATGGGCTCTGTGGCCGCGGGGGCGAAGAAGTCCATTGTGATTCTATAAAAATTTAAAAAAATAAAACAAAAAAAAAAAAAATCATATATACAACAAGTCCATAGCCAATTGGTTATTGTTGTAAAGGAAAATAAAAAATAAAAAGATTATTTCGTTTCCAGTTTTGTTAAATTTTTTTGGTTTATTTAAAGGACATCAGCTGGTTTTCATTTTTTTGTGTGAGAGTCTAAGACATTTAATTGAACCAATCCCTGCTATAACTAACTACAAGTAAGCTGGGCTAACGCGAGGGAATTCGGGATAAGGACCAGGGGGACTCATTAGTATCGAAACATTAACCCCAATAGGCAACACATGTTAAATATCGATAAAAACGAAATATCATTCCTAAAGTGGGGGGAACATCTCTAGAATGCCTGTTGGTGGAGTCACATTGAATCAGTTATTATTCACGAGCGATTGAAGGAACAATGCTGAGTTCTTTAGACTGGGCTATCAACTGAACGTTGTCTTTAAATTGCTGCTGGGTTGAATCGAAGAGATTGCAAAAGGAACAACAGTAGGTAGTAGGTATTTTTCCGGAATTCGGAGAGCACAACTGGCAACCTTAAAAAGACCGCGCTTACAACAAGGCGTATTGGTTGAATGCCGATCCACTGCCCCTTTCAAAATAAATCCCTTATTCAGTCAGTGTTACCAACGGGCAAACAAACAACAGAAAGTTTCTACGGTCCATCTAAAATCGTTCTGACATGCTCATAAAAACAGATAAACAAATATAAATAGAAACACGTGTGCAGAATTAGGTCATAATATATGCATAATACGCGAACTGCGATAGCAACAACAACAATTTAATTGTATAGTTGTATGCCTATACATATGCTACAAACACGGCATTTCGCCTTCTGTTCTGTTGATATGCCTATTTCATTTATTATTTATTCAAAAGTTCATGCTGGGCGCACGAAAATTGCCAACTCTTGTTGTAGAACCTGAGAATTCCTACATGTGTTGCATGATTTGTAAACTTATAGGGTACTTCCATAGCAGCAGAAGAACAAATTAGCAACAAGTTTTCTATTAATCACCAAGCGAAACTTTTACAGATATGTATGACGATATAATCAGGTATTTAATACACTTTATTGATTGCAATTGAGACGTTGGTCACGGAAGGGTTTATTTTTATTTCCTTGCATTTGTTGTAGATAAACTAAATACACACACCCAACAATGTTGATGAGTGCCTAACACACCCAACAATGTTGGTGAGTACTTAAAGCAAGTTCTTCTATGATTCACCGTTTTCAATGACTGCCACTACCACGCTGAAGTCCCCTTCTATATAATAGAACTCACAAAACACGCAAGCAACAGGTGGCCAATAACTCCTTGTTCTTCCCAGACGAGTTCGTTCTGTGTGTACCTGCACACGAACTAGGATTTCCTCAAATTTGTGTCACGCAAGTCTGTACTCAGTTGAATGACTTGAAATGCTTAATTTAACGTGTAATTGCAATGTCAGCAGTTTTGTGCAGAATAAACAAGTGTGTCCGGGGATTTACATTAAATATGGAATACAAAAGGTGGGTCCTTATTTACAAACGTATTTGAGATATTTAAAGCGACAAGAAGGAAAGCCATTAAATGATAAATTAAGCGCAACATGTTCATACAGGACCAGAAGCTAGGCATTCATTTATTAGTGGGAGCCCTTTTTTTGAGACGAATGTGAGGAACCTACAATAATTGTATCTCATAGTTGAACGTCAGAATTAGGAAGTTTTCTAGAACGGTTTCAAGCGCAGATATTTGTCAGGCTTTCGGGAGGATTTAACCAGCCATGACAGGATGGACACTGGACTCACCTTGCACAAGTTTTAGAGAAGGTTTTGCAAAAATAAACAGGCCTGGCTTAAATTGCACAATTTTTAAAAACCAAGGACTACTCGCACATAATGGCCAGGCACTAGAGCGATAATTGAAACGCAATCTAAACACCATAAAGGAATGTTATAAGCGAAATTGTGTTTATAGGTAGGTGAGGCAGCCTACCAATATCAATTTGACTTTTGACCCCGAGTTAACTGCAAACATCATTTTCGAATGTGTGTTACCGTATGTACATACCTACAATCGAACAACAAGCCTACCCACGTCAATGGAAAAGTAACAAGTGAACCAACTCCCGATCATTGTCCTACTTCTGTATTACAATGCAAACAAATGTTGTTTTTACATTTACCCAAATTTTAATGCAATTGATTGAGAAACACAATATTGTTGTGGTTTTTCAGACCTAAAATTCACCACAGCGGCGATTCCCTTACTAGGTTAACCGTCCTAATTGGGTTAGGCATTCACAAACAAAACAAACAGAAAAATTGCGATTGCTTTGCATATTGTTCCATTTTGTATGTGTATTGAGGACATGAAATCAACAAATTTCCCTCGAGTACCTATGTGTTTATGTACACGTTCCATATGGTGGTCGAATGTAGATCAAAAATGCATGCTCTTTCACCCTCCCCACAAGAAGACAACGAAAATCAAGTGCTTTTGCTGATTAGGAGATATTTTTGAAAAAAAATAATATTTTAATTTGTTATGGAAAAGACGAAAATAAAGCACAATGCTCTCAGTTCTGCCATTTTTGTTACCCTGGACGCTTTTTATACCTATTTAATGTTTTGCGCAATAACACGATAAATGTCGCATTTAAAAAATTAAGTTACGGTCATTGACCTAGATTTCGCCATCTATAAGGCTTATACCCTGAATATGAGCACAAAAGAAAAAAATAGAAACATAAAAGTGATTTGGTTATATGCGAAACGCATTCCAGACATGAAGTTGCTACCATTATTTAAAGGCAGCAACCACTTTGTGTACGGATTAGAACTCAGTTCAAAGAGACAAAAATGCTCGCTGCTTCTGCTGCTCTTGCTTGTTTTCTAATGCACCCTCTTTTCTGGCCATTTGAAACCTGTCTGGCTGCCTGCACATCTCCTCTTCTCTGGTGCTGGTGCCTCACATTGAGCAAAGGTGCAGTGCACCTTAGCTAAGCAGAACCGCCACAAAAAAAAACTGCCATTAAACACACTCCCAATGAAAGCCAGCAACAACGACACGACGAATATGAATTAGAACAACCCGCTGCGCCATTGGAGTGAACGAAACAGCAAGAGCTCTCGCATGGATTTTCTTCTTTCGAGTGGGTCTGCTTGCTATGCTGCTACTGCTCAGCGGAGTCTCAAGGTTCATTGCGTTTGAAGATTATAGACAGAAATTTAACAGATTCCGGAGAACTCGTCCTGAATTTAAATCGAAACTAATCATCGTTATGAATGCATTTGCAAAATGCACACATTTAACAATGGCCTGGGAACTCACAGAATATTTATTGAAAACCAGTTGGGATTTGGAAAAAAAATTTAGCAGCCACTTACGTTGTCCGACTGGATACATTTTTTTGTGTCACAAGTCGCGTTTTTTTCCCTATATTTTTATGTCAGCCTTTTTTTGTTGGGATCACTTTTTTTGCAGCTTTGGGTAAAAAATTCCACTAAAGAACACTTAATTTAGGCACAGAATTATTTGGTAAAACTAATTGAATCACAAATGAGTAAAAATTATCGAGTTTTACTAGTTTTTTATTCGATTTTTGTTTCGTGTTTTTCTCTCTTCGTTAACTCTGAATTCCGAACATTATGAGAAAAAAGAATTTTTCTTTTCAGCAGTTTTCAGCATTGGCTGGCGACGACAAAGCGAGACGAGATGAATAGTTTGGGCGACTGATGTGCGCTTATCTCGCTCTGGTGGAGGGTGCTTTATGTGAAGTGTATGGGTGCGTTATTGCAGTTTTTCGTATACAAATAGGAATCTTTGCGAGGGTATTAAGTTGTGGGGAGTAGGCAACTTCGACATGTGTGTACATTTATAAGCTGCTGGAATTATGTTGAATGGAAATGGCGGCGTTACATTCAAAGTGATGCCAAATCTTTTATGAATGATAAAAGCATGGTCAATTTGTGGTTAAAATGATAGTTTCTTAATAAAAAAAAAAAAATACAGCTTGCATAATAAATACCCAAGTGAATAGGCAAATAAATAAACATTTTAAACGCAAGTTTCAAAGAAATAAAGTAAAACAGGTATAATAAACTAAAGACAGAGAAAATATGACGAAGGCTTCTCCGACGAGAAAGCCGATTGATTGATTGAAATCTAGGATTTTTTAATGTTCCTAAATTTTAAGTCAAATGAAAAAAAAATAATTTCCACGATATCCACGATCAGAGTATTCAAATTAGTTGCAAATATACACATGCAGTATCGACAGATAGATAAAGAAAATCGTATTAACTAGAGTGGCTTGTTGCTAAAGAGTGGACATGCTCCCGAATAACTGCCTAAACACAATGATATTACGGATGTAATTCATGCATTAAAATATATACAAGTGCTCCTTAAACATATGGGTTTTGTTGTATTCGCCATTATTCAGTTCATGTGTATTCGATATTTGTCAGCTTCTGTGAACTACAGCTGTAGAATTCATTGTGATCAGTCAATCCATAAATAAGATGTAAACTAAAGCATTGAAAAGAAAAATTGCAATATATTTACATAAACCCACGACCACAGAAACAATTTAATCCCAATTTTTATTTTTAGACTTGGCATAACTTTTCTCATTTCACCTCGTTGCTAACTTCATGCTTCGGCTATCACAACGGATTGTCAATTACCTCTCGTGTCAAAAAAGTTCAAGGAAAAAACGAAATTGTTAAATAATTTTACGCGACAAAATGTCTATTCATTATAGCGGTGCATTACGTCGTTCTGGCGGAATTGTTTCGGCAATTTCAAAACAGCTCAAAGGTGTTAACCTAAAGGCTGTAAAACGTGTCACGGTCTCATTCAATCCATTCAACGAAAATGTTAAATCTACCAGGTATGTTAAATAACATTTCGCCTCCATTCATCCTTCGTTGACATGCACAATTGGGAGAAAAGTTAAGGGTAGGATAGGCTGAACTATTTTAAGAAACAAATATGGGAATATCTCGCGCAAGCGTAATAAATACAGAAATACAAAAGCAAAAATTCATTCACTCATTGTAACTTGGATGACAGTCACATTAAAGAAGTGCGTATTGATTGAAAGAACAGCCAGAAAAAAAGACTACAGGAATTTTGTGAATATTGTGATTCTGGAGATTTTTTTTCTACTTACCGTACACTTTAGCGATAATACTAACTGCACTGTTGATCTGAATAGTTGCGCCAATATCGGGATACGAAGGTAGAGAGTGGAGCTGAGCTGGCCCACCAGGAGCCAGCTCACGCTCCGTTGACATTTTCGTCGGTGTGGGCGTCAGTTTGACGGCTTTTCGTTACCCTAACTATTCAATTGATGAAAATATCTACAATAAAAAATAAAGAAAAGATTTTTAATTTTTTTTTAGGGAATTTCTCGTGCATTTGACATCGCCGACAATTGCGAAGACCAACCCAAATTGCATAGTTAAAGCGGAGGTGGTTTGCAATCTGCAGCCATCTGAGGTTAAATTTTCACTAATTGATGCCGCAAAGGGTAAGTTCCATTCTACTCATTATCAAAATTAAGTCGTTCAATCAGTTATCTTACAGAACAAGCGAAATTAAAGGAAATCCGAATCCGAAGCGACAACTTGACCACTTTAGAGCTGCTGCAACTTTGCAATAAGCACGTTTCGGCACTTGCTCCTGCAGAACATATTACAAGTACACCATTGCAAACCAAAGCAGCTAAGCAACAAGCCGGCTCAGCCAGAAAAGTTATCAAGAAAAAGTAAACTCTTGGGAACAGAAGAAAAATGGCAAAGGTTCGCGGAGCACTCGCGATAATCGAACGGTTCTACCACGAGATTCCATCTTTCACTGATGTCTTCAACGAGGAGTCGTTCTATTTCTTTGCGTTTTGTTTCGTGTGTGCAACAATCATTGTTGCATTTGCTTTATCTAGATTTATAACTATTAAACCAGTAGATATGTAAGAGATCATTGTTTTCAATAAATGACATTTCTGTTAAAATGATGATGTAATATGCTTGTTTAATAACTATTTGAATTGACCGTTACCGATTGCTGGGAGTTGTATCAGCTGACAAACATCTGAAGAAAAACTCAAAGGCAAGGATACTCTCCAAAGAATACATGTATGTAAGAGAATCAACACTTCCGTAAAAAGAAACTTTTTTTCGAACGAATAAAGAAACATGCATTAAGTGGATCTTAGTTGTACTGTGATAACTGATAACAATACCTATCCCGGTAGCGCTAGCCTGCAAATGAGTTTGCTATTATTATTTGTCGATTCTGGGCTATTTGTGAATGGCGCGACTTGTAGAGTTCGTGCGGCACAGAGAATGTAAATAATGAACTTTCAGTGAATACACTTTTTATAGTTAAAATTGCAAACACATTTCCTTGGCTACGACCGAACATTTAACATCAAGATAAGGCAGTATCCATGCGAATAGAAGCAACAATCCATCTACAAACAGTTAGAAAGTTGCAAAGAAATGAAAATAAAAAATAGTACACATCCCAGACTGGTATTGTATGCCCACGATTTTTCTCTTTTTCGAACTTCTTTGTTATTTTCTTAATCATATCTCGAATTCAGATGCAGATACGAGTATGTACCCTCACAGTTTCAATGCCCTCTAAATGGGTCGCGTTCCTACAGTTTTGCATTTCAATACATGGACATTTTAAATGTAGAAGTTTTGGTCCGCGGGGTGTTGTTAGTGGCGTTTAAATTGAAATCAGTTTAACATAAGGGTTCACGTTATTTCCGTTACACACATATTCAATCAGTATACGTACGTTTATAAATAAAATACACCTATTACGTATCGTCTTATGATGCACTCCTTTGCCTTTCTTTTCGGGGGAATGATGCCTTAAAAATAACCAGTTTAAGTTGGTAAAAATTAAGACAAAAGCAGAAGAAATATGCGAAGGTGTAATTGGGCGCACAGAATAACTATTTTTGTTCTGTTGTTAAAAATAATCGGGTAATGTAGGTTGATGTTGCAGATTTCTTCGACAACTTGGTAGGGCTCAGATTAAAGAAATAACACGGGCATCAAAGCGATCTTGTATTTAGCTCCTGTTGGTTCAGAGGAAATTACAAAATGGGCCTATATTGCCCTTAGCCACACGAACCTTACACCCCTTTCATCTAAAACTAACAGTAGAGAATGCGTTTTCCGCATAAACTATGCTGATTTAAATAGTAGTCGCTTCAAACCCCCGTAAATGCAAACAAAAACTATTGTCCTATGAACAATTTTTCATTCGACTAAGCGAAGTCTTTCGAACGTTTTCATTCGCACGAATGATCTGCCCTACGTTACACAAGCAAGTTCTTTGTGCACACGAAAACGCTTGAACGTTTCGCCTTACAGAATGCCGACCCAGATTTCAGATCAATAAAGCAGGACTGGTTTTATTAGAATCTTGAACAGGGTCGCCTTGTGGTTCTTGACAAACCCGTCGACACCGTTGACCTGACAAAAGTTACATTTTTAATCATACTGCTTTCTTAAATGTGACTGGTTTACGACCAAGCGAGGTCAAGCCCTAGAAAAATACTTTAAGGGTCTTTCAAAAGCGTCACTTCTTGCGAACACAAACATCCATAAGTATATCTGTCCTGATAAAGCTTCTTAGATTAGCATTCAAGATACAAAAAAAATTTGAAGGCTTCAAAAATAAAGGTCCTCGCAATATGGACCTGTTGGGTCATCTATTTATTTGTGTACGATACAGCGTCTAAAATTGCTTGGACATTTATACCGAGTGGACACTGCGGCCCGAAAAGTCATCGATTCCAGCCCGTATTAATTGTATTAGCTGTTTGGCCACCTTATCTATTAAGAAAGTAACGTCCTGTCGTCTGCAGAAATAGCTTTTCCGTATCCTTACTAGCAAAAGTGTCTTTATAAAGTTTCCTTAACTCTTAAGTCGGCCCCAAAAAACAGAACACAAATCGTACAGGTGCATCTTAAAATTCCCTTTGATTTTAAAAAACATTTTCAGAATTTTTTTAAACATTTCAGCAAACTACAAGGTACGAAAAACGGTTACAGACCTTCCACTTCAACAAAATGAGAAGTAGCTGTGCAAACTTTAACCATTACTTATTCCACTCTTCAAAACAATAACAATAAGTACTTTCAAGCCTAAGATTTATTTGCCTGTATTTAATAAAAAACAAGGCACCTTCAACGACATCACACGTTTTTAGGCTATCGTGTCGTGTAATGTAATGTAAAAGCAGAAAACTCCCAGTGCACGCATTCCATTTCCCATACAGAGCTATGTAGATAAACAGAGCCCATTGAAGAAGTGAATCTTTCCTTCTAACCTTCATTCTCCCGATAGATAAAACAGTAAACACACAAATAAAAAAAAAACCTAAAATGCATCAAAGAAAATAATAATAATAGAAAGAAACGAAAGGAGATATCGCCATCTTTAAAGCGTACACAGTGCAGACAAAACGGCGATAGTTTTTCACCTAGTTTAAGAAGTTCATCCTTCTATGCTTTTGTTGTCGTCTTTCCCTTTTCTTGGGGATTTCTCCTTTGCGTTTAATTTCCCTTTCTAGAGCGATGCTTTTCCCCAATCAACTCAGCGTCAGCCCACCTGACCTTTTTCCAAGCGCATCTAACTTCTGCACACAAAATAAATAGAAAATGGGCGCCAATTCGTAGAGGAAAACAAACATGGCGACCGGTGCAACAACTTTTGCCTGCACTGCACATACCAGTACAAGTTAAGTAACGATGTTTACAATATCTGTTATTATTGGAAACCAATGTCGTTGACTAACACAGGGACGGTCTTAGAGATGCATGCGCACTGTTATCGCTATGAATTTGAATAGTGTTTGTGAGCGGTGCGAAAACGATTTTCCCCACGACGGACAAGCGGAGACGACGTGCTTTTCTATGTTTTTTTTTGTTGTTTACTTGATGGTACACCTACGTCGTACGTAGTCGGTTTGCTGTAATCTGAAAGCTTTTGCCTAAGAGTGGATGTTTCGTTGCGGAAATCGGAAAACGAAGGAAGTTGATGATCAGCGGGGTGATAGCGATAAATCGCATGAGTGAGAAGCGGTTGTCTAATAGCTTGAAAGGTGGGCGGTGGGCACTCATAAAATTAAGTTCGAAAGCAAAAATGACTGCGCCATGATAAATATAAAGTCCTTTCCTAAGGACAAAGTAATGTACGGTGTATACAATTTGAAAATAATCTGAACTAAAGATTTTGGGTTGAAGGTACAAGAGAATTACAATTTAGCTAGTTCGAAATAGAATAGATTTAAAAGCAGGGGTCAAGATCTGTAAGGCGAAACGATCAAACGTTTTCGTGCGCACGAATGATATGGCCTATGTTACACAAGCAAATTTATTCGTGCACACGAAAACGTTTGAACGTTTCGCCTTACAGAATGCCGACCCAGGTAGTGAAGTTTGGTAGCAACGTGATTAATAGACATGTTCACATCTTCCAAGTTACTAAAAGCCCTGTTGCTGAACTCACAATTTGATCCTACCTCATATAAAGGGTGATTTTTTAAGAGGTTTAGAACTTTTTTTAAAAAAAAAGCACAAAAAATTCGAAAAAATGAATGAAATATTTATTTGAATCGATAGTTTGAACCTTGCAATTTAATGTTTAAAGATAATTTCATGCAAATGTTGACCGCGGCTGCGTCTCAGGTAGCCCATCCGCTGAGTCCAATTTTGGCATACTCTTTCACACATATCGGCCGGTATCTCACGAATGAATGCATGGATGTTGGCTTCCAGTGCGTCAATCGAAGCGGGCTTGTCCCTATACACATTAGCCTTGGCATACCCCCACAAAAAATAATCTAATGGTGTCAAATCGCACGATCTAGGCGGCCAATTGACCGGCCCGAAACGTGAAATTAACTGTTCACCAAACTCGCCTCGCAATTGCGCCATTGTTTCGCGTGCTGTGTGGCATGTGGCACCGTCTTGTTGAAACCACATATCATGCAAGTCAAGAACTTCCATTTCGGGCAAAAAAAAGTTTGTTATCATTGCTCGGTAGCGTTCACCATTGACAGTAACGCTGCGATTCGCATCATCTTTGAAGAAATATGGCCCAATAATGCCGCCGGCCCATAAACCGCACCAAACAGTGGCTTTTTCGGGATGCATTGGTAGCTGTTGCAATGCTTCTGGCTGATCTTCACTCCAAATGCGGCAATTTTGCTTATTTACGTACCCATTCAACCAAAAATGAGCCTCATCGCTGAACACAATTTTTCGATAAAAAAGCGGATCCTCGGCCAGCTTTCCAAGAGCCCATTCACCAAAAATTCGGCGTTGTGGTAGGTCGGCTGGCTTTAGTTCTTGCACCAGCTGTATCTTAAAAGGCTTTACGCCCAAATCCTTCCGCAAAATTTTCCACGTAGTGCTGTAACAAAGGCCTAACTGCTGGGAACGGCGCCGAATCGACATTTCGCGGTCTTCTGTCACACTAGCTGATACGGCCGCAATATTTTCTTCACTACGCACAGTACGTAAACGTGTTGGTGGTTTAATGTCCAACAAAGTAAATTTGGTGCGAAATTTGGTCACAATCTTCCAAATAGACTGCTCAGAAGGTCGAGAATGCCGATCATAAAATGGAAGCAGCGCGCGATGAATATTTCAAACCGAGCACGAATTTTGATAGTAAAATTCAATAATTTGCAAGCGTTGTTCATTTGTAAGACGATCCATGGTTAAATTGCAAACCAAACTGAAGCTGTTTGACAGTGACACAAGGTACTAAACACACGTCAGCTGTCAAAACCAGTGTTGCCAAAACCAAACCAGCTAAAAAATCACCCTTTATTGTAAGTTAGATCTAAAGATTACAAATAATAACTATTGTTGCACTGTTGTGAGATACGTCTTTGTTGTCCCTTTCCATAAACGAATTTGTACAAGGCAATTAGTTACCAAACAGCACAACGTACAATTAAAAACTTTTACTTAAAAAAACAGGCAACAAAGAGGACCTAAATAACACTTTAACAAACAAGAAACTCCACATAAGACTGCCCGAATACCGTTCGAAAAACATTCCACACATACAAAAAACGAGCTTAAAACGATCCAAAATAAGAACAAACAATCGAAATCAGTTTATTTGTTATGTATAAGAATATATATTCCAATGGTCCAAAAAATGTCATTCGCCAGCTTAGAATCCAGAATACTTCTTCGAAAAACGGCCTATTGTCAGAGGGCCTTACTAATAATCATTTTTAGCCTTCAGCGAAGAATGAGGCCTACCAAGAAATGCTGCAGACGAGGACCAGAGCGGCGGAGAGGGCTGCCCGCGAGCTCTACGGGCAAAGAAGAAGGGAGCGGAGGCACACCGACTTCTCAGAAGAAAAAAAAAGAGCGCGAGAAGCAGGCGGTCGAATCAATTGAGGGGTGCTACCGCAGCGGAAATGTTCGAAAGTTCTACCACAGCCTTTTCCACAGGGTAAAACGATCCACCCAAGGATACAAGGCCCGAACAGAAGCTTGCAGAAATGAAAATGGGAACACGGTAGTAGGTTCACAGCCTTTGCTGAGGATTTGGAGAGAACACTTCTGTAGACTGTTAGAGTGAACCGACGTTTGGCTGAATGACCCAATCAGTCTGGACGAGGATGGCCAACAATTCCACCCACCCGACCTACCCGAAGTGAGAGTAGCGATCTCCAAGCTAAAGTCCAACGAAGCTGCGGAGGCGGATCACCTACAGTGGCCGTGGCACCCCGGACTGTAAGCGCCCCCAAAAAGTAAAGTAAAGTAAGTAACCTTCAGTGAAATCTAGCCTGGACAATAAATATAATTATTAATATCGCGGAGAGTTACTCGAGATTTACCATTCCAAAAGTAAACCTATCCACAAAAATCGAAATGAAGTTTATTTGAAAACCATATTAGCACCCTTCCGTCACTAGTTTAGGACGAATTCGAAATCGCGTTTTATTCACTTTGAATTCAGTTTTTCAAACTTAATCTTAAGAAAGAGAAGAAGGAAGTATTGGACCAGATGCTCGTGCATGCAAAAATACAAGGACATTCAATAAAGGAATTATTAAGTGATACGAAAGAGATAATAAGCGAAGTCATATACAGCACACAGATAATTCGAAATTAGCACGCGGTTTTAAAATCGAACGAAATTTATCACAAGAGTGTAGATATAACTTTGTGCGATAACGGAAAGTCAAGCAAGTATTTGTAATTTTACATGGGTAAATTTACAAACAACATATGGGACCTTCGGGTTTCCGGCACTTAACTGAGTCTGACAGCATTTCATGTAATTTAATCAAAAATTAGTTAATTCGATTTCCTCTGAACAGAACAATTATTGTGGTTTTCCATTGCGCAAAAAATCAATATTTTCTTTGATTGGGATGAGTTTTTGCAGATCTCGATATTTTTTCATTATTACACATACTGCCACAAATACCAATATACTTTGCACAGCTTTTTCACGTCATTTTAAGATGTTCGGTTTAAAACAAATGCGCAAAGTTTCGTGAAAACCAAAATAAAGAAATACATAAATATAGCCATGGATATAATTTTGGAGCAATTATTATCTTCATCGTCATCTTCGTCATCTGAAGACTATGAATCACAAAAACTGCTGCATTTGTATCTACAACAGGGGAAACATTTTCCAAGTCGATATCCTATGTTTGTGATTTTTCAAAGAACGAATGCAATTTGAACAGCAGATATTGATTATTGCTGTCAAATAACGCACTAATCCATTTACAAAAGCAGATCAATATCGTTGCATGTTTCATGAGCAGCGTAAAATGTGAGATCTGAAAAAATATCTGGTGGTCCCAGTGGAAAACGACAAATGTGGTTTGTAATACATAGATATATCGAAATGTCAACTCAGTTTTCAGGACTCCTCAGAATACGTCAACTAAAAAAAAAAAACCGTTCACATGATTAACTTCGGTAGGTCAATTAAAACTCAAACCTTCAGATTTTTTTAGCTAGTAATGACACGATCAGAATTAAAATATGACATATTTTTTACAGCGCTAACAAAAAGCGGTCATTGGGGACGTTCAAGGATTTAGTTAAGTAAGTCTGACAGCTGTCTGTCTTAGTTTTGATTGGCTTATATCGGTCATATGAGAAGCTGTTTCAGTTGATGTTTATGGAGGGATAGCCGATGAACCTAGTCAAGAAATTTGTGACAGTACTAAGTTGACAGTTAGCATAATGTGGCTGACGTAGGAAAAGTTACGTTCCCGACCAAATCTAGTTTTTGCGTTCAGGTTACATCTAGTCCAGGTTAATCTAGTCGACTTAAGATAGCTTGATTTTTGAATGTGGCCATTGCTTTATCCAAAGAAGGCAAAAATCCTGTTAATAAATATTTTCTTTAGCTATTTGACGTTTGGGCAACAAGTGAACAACTGAACTGCCACAAAAAGTAATTTAGAACATGAATAAACGAATGACAACCAAATAGCAGCTGGATATGATTTCTTATTAAAATTTTGAGCAGTATAAGGCTTTTTGCATTGCAACATAAAGTTGGTACCTAGTGTAAAAGGTTTAATTTATTACTATTGCAGTTACTATGGTAGCAGGTCCCCTACTCAGCGAATAGTTAAGCGACCGTTTGACGGCTGACTACATGATTTTTATTAATAGCGCCTTAAAAGCTTTAAATATGACCATGATAGATAGAAGTGCCATTTCATGAAGCACATGAAGGTTCTCATCTGTCCAGTAACACATATTTTGCTTAATGACGAAGCCGTTTAACCAAAAATGTGCTTCATCGCTGAAGATGATTTTACGATGAAAATTTGCGTTAACGCTCTTAAAGTTGCGAACACCGATTTCGGTATTAAATTTTAATTATTTGTAAAAGTTGTTCCTTCGTGTACTTCATCATGATGAAAATGTAGATTTTACTGAATATTTTGACAGTTCGGTAATCGGTTTAAAGGTGAGTTCACACTGAATGTTTGAAGCTGTCAAGTGGCTAATGAAAGACCCTTTATGTATTACCTAAGCTTGAGTCAATGAATGCAAAAAAAGGAACCCGGCATTAGAAAACCGATTTTCTAGTACTAGTACTAGTACTAGAACTGTTTCGAATACTTGAAACGCAAATGGGGTGATAGAAAAATCGTACACCAAAAAGGCAAAAGGCAACTTGAACGTGTATGTGCAATGTGCATGGTAGGTTAGGTACGTGCTTCGTCAGAGCAAGTAAGAACAATATCAACACTATTTTGATATTCATTAGGTACATTTTTTCACCACAAAAAGGGGAAATAAAGAGCAAGCTCAACTCATTTGCTGTGCAAGTTGTGTATCCCATAAATCGAAGTGTTTAGAGGAAACAGTGACCAAAAAACAAAGCAGATAAGTATTCTCATCTCATAGATACTCAACAAATTCCCCTTCTCTCTTGTGGCTTTTTGTTTTGCTCAACTACGGTATTTTGTGTTCCCCTGGTCCTCCGCCCTGCTGCAATACGAAAACTTTTCCTGGATTTGTTTTGAGCGAGTGTATGTAGGTATCCGCCGAGTGTATTTATTATAGTGACACACAAAAATGGCGTCTCAAGTTCAATGTCAAGCTTGTTGGTATTTTTATTTTTATTCGTTTTTATGCGCTGTGTGAGTTTCTTGGAAGATTTTGTTAGCTATATCCACTCCACAGCCACTAGCGTGCGAGGGGTGAGATAACGACGAGATTTCGCTCTACCATTGAATTATTTTTTTTTGATTTTGTTTTTGGATCATTTTCGTAATCAAAATAGAAATTTAAAAAGAAACCAGCAACGACGGATTGTTTTGTGTATCATTTTTCTAAATGCGAACATTTTGGATCTATTGTCGGACTTTGTGTGTAGAATTTTCAATGAAAGAGCTTTGGTTGACGTAAATGCATTTCGTTACTGATACTGTATTTGACATATGGTCTGTGTGTATTAGCTTCGGATCTACCCTTTTTTTAGACTGGAAAAATCGATAAATTTATAATTGAAAACAGGAAACAATTTGGCCACCTTTGTTGGGGTTGAGATAACTTTAAAGTCGAACATACCTAGCTAACTAGCTAATTACTGCGGTATCAGTATCGGCACCAATTCCAAAAAGGTCGAAAGGTTTGGCTTGGGTATGCGCTGCCGCTCAAATGTTGAGTGTGCCTAGTAGGGTGACCATTTAATTTAAAGCACTTTGTATAGTCGGAAAATCGTGCTTTTGGGAGCCATTTTTTGAACATTTCGAACAAAATTTTAAAAGTTATTTACAAGTTGATGTGTATTCAAGTATGCAATTTTAAATTTGACATTAATTCTGACATGATGCTACGTATAGTATAATTAGACTGAATGTCAAGTAATCGATGTTGAAATAAGGTCTAGCGGCATATTTCAAAATATCAAATGACTTGATCATCATACTGATTTTGACAGTTTAATTTGATTTAATGACAAAGTGTAATAACACTTACATAACACCAAATGCTGCATAAGTGCAATTACAACTGCATTTAAATTTAATGATGGCATTGCTGCCATTTTTGATAATGATAAGACTTGAGTAACTCTTACGGGCCTTACTAAAAATCTATTTTAACCTCTATATCATCAGATTGTTTTAGGTCACAATAGTACAGCGACTATATCTAACGCGTTTGATACTTTACTGATTTAGGTGAAATTGGTCAAGCGGTCTATAAACTAAATGAACACTCACTGTGAGCGAACACAACATCACTGACGTCGGTTATCGTTCCACAAAGTTTGAGTTTGAAAACTACTGGATTTTGTTTACGTTTTCATGAATATTCTCGACTGCAAATAAACGTATTGCATCGGGTGGATCTATCTTTTTCATTTTTTGTGTACAAATGTTTAAAAATCCATCTGGGCGCAAATTTCGAATGTTTTAATAAGAAATAAAAAGTGAATGCAAAACGCTTAAAAAAGAGTCGAATTCTACACATATTCCAATCGCACACGTATCAAAAAAAAGGCAACTGACGTTTTTATGTTCGATTGGCCATACGAAAATCTGAAATCTGAGAGCGAATCTGAAGAAGACCAATCGAATACCACATTAAAGAGCAAGTGTTTTAGAGTGTAAGTCACAATAGACAGCTATATTTTCCGAGTAAAATTAAGTATTGTGACCTTTTATAACACCAACGCAATACGGACAATAGCCATCATTTCTTTAACTAATCCACAGAGCAAAGACATTATAAAACAATGGCAACCATCATCTGCTGAACCAACAGCACAAATTAATCACCTCTCACGATCTGACAGCCAAGGCCAGGTGTTGAAACATGTAATTCCCCTAAGTGATCCTACTTTTTATTATTAACATTTACCTCATAGGTCACAATAGTCATACTTAAATACAAAATGTTGCCATTGTGCGGTACTAATAATTTGCAGTGTCCAAATTTTATGAACACAGAATATCAAAAAATAATGGTCGTTTATAATATGACTATTAGTAAAAACCATTATATCACTAACTAGCAATGGCGACATAATAGAAGTATCCATTGTGGCCGACAAAGAATTCAAGGTAACATTACGAAATGTGAATTTGTAAAATTTAATTGGTCATTCTAAATACTCGTATTTACGATTTTGTAGGCGCAGTGGCTTAGTGGTTAGTGTGTTGAACTACTAAGCGAGCAGTCCCAGATTCGAATCCCGAAAAAACCTAAATTCCAACTTATGGGTTTTTAACGCCGCGCTACCTCTCGCGAACGTCTGACAAACATCCGAGAGTATAACTGACATGAAAGAGCTTCTCAATTAGCCGTTTCGTCCCAAAAATGAAAAACTCACACGAAACGAATGGTTGTGAGAAGCTAGGCCTAGGGTCCCTACAGACCTGTTGCGCCAACTATTTATTTTTAATTTTTTTTATTTAAGATTTTATTAAAATTGCACAATATGCACCCAAAATAGTTTACATTGTCGTTGACCTTTTCGTAGAGTCGAGCGCTTCTGATGTCAGGAGCTGCAGCCAGCAGCCCTGTACATGTTCTGCACATTTTTATATTGGTCAGCTTCTTCTGCTTCATGTAAGTTTTTGGCTTTGGAAATATGAGTACCTACCATAATGGCGAAGACGTTTTTCACTGGTCTTATTAGCTGTTTACACACATCAGGAAGGAAGGTAACACACGATTAAATGAGTTGAATTAAAACACCTCAAATAAAGGTTTAGTTGCAAACTGGACTTATAACTCTTTTTGGCGCATATTTATTCCAATTCAGAAGTAGTCATGTTCATTCGTGTTTCGTACCGCATTCTACTTCCCATAGACCAAATTCCAAAAGGAAAACGGGCGGCATACAAAATACAATCACCTCGCACACGGTATTTCAATCCAACATAGGCTCTGCTTTCATTGTATTAGACACTTCTGTATACCTACCCGCCATATAGCAGTACAAACCAACACATTCGTCCGAATAGCAATCCTTTTCCTCAAAAGTGACATCTCCTCTTTTCTACGCACGCTCTCGTTTTATAATCTTGTCGGTCGTCGCAATTGAAAAGCGAAAGCTATCACAAACAAGGGGCGATTGACACACACGGGAGGGGGCGGATGTGTGCTTTCTCTCTGTCTCTCGCTCGGCGGTGGTGGCATTGAAACTTGGCATTCACCTCAATCCAACAGCAAAGTTTAATATAAGTTGCAAAGCAAAAAGGGGGCTGGAGAATGAGGTGCCGGGTAAATGAAGTTAAATACAATCCCCCTACCACGAAATTCAGCTGTTCGTCCAGCCAAACAGACCGGTGAAAAGGGAGAGTACTGTGTTCTGGAGGGCCCGGTGGGCCACGAAATTTACACAAAAAAAAAAAACAGAAACAATATACCCCATACACGAAACCAACAACCTTTTATGCTTTTTGGGTGGTGAAATTGAAATTAAATGACATTTATTTAAAATGGAGGCCGCCGTCCAGCGAACCAGTCAAAATAACACGAAAAAGGGCGAAAAAGTCACAAATCACGTAGCCGACTCGACATACCTGTTTCAGAAAATGCGAGAACTTCCCACTCCTGGCCCTTTTGCGTAGCCGTTCGCAATCCTTGATCTGAACACTTCGATTTGATGTTGCTATTTATTTCTTTGCGAAAAGTGTTGTCCTCCAAAAAGGAAGAGAGACTACTGGGTGATCATGCAAATTTTCAACATAATTTCACTCGAGATCCAAGGTTTTGAACTTGAAAGTATGACCACCAACGAACGGAATCACTGGAGCACGGGAACCTTTGGAACGTATCGGTACGTGTCAGAATCACAATCACAATCACAAAACTGTTCGAGATACATATGCGAGTTTGCTATATTTTGCGTCTATTTCACTTTGAGATGTTTTACTTTCGATTATTACTATTATTCGACCGAGGGGCGCGCATTTCTATATTCATTATCACTGTGGTTACTGGTTTCGGTTTCAGCATATTTGCCAACTGATTTCGATAATTTTTTCTCATCAAATTGAAATTCTTTACTTTTTCTGTTTTTGCATGGAATAATGAATTTTTCGGTAACTACGCAGAAGAGAAGGTCTTCCACATTTCACATTTTCAATGGGAGAGCAAAAACATTGCCTGCCTGCCCTGCTGCTGTGCTGTGTGCTGTTTTTTTGCTATATGTAGCAGGCACCATACAAACTTCTCAATATAATTTCTGTTGTGTGTATGAATGGATGGATGTGTTTTTTAGTGTTGTTGTTATTCGTTTTTTCCTGCTTTCAACTGTATCTCTATATCATTCGGTAATCGGTACGTCGTCAGTCGTCGTGTTTGTGTTTCGTGTCGTCTCGTGTATGCGAAGAAACTCCAAAACAGCTAAATATGAGAGCGGTGCGCAAAGGGGAAATGCCACTCAAAATAAACACACAGTTGCAGAAGCAGAATACTGTGAGTTGTATAAAAGCGATGTAAAATTGAACCCCTTGGATTCATGGGAAATAGGAGGTGGTGAATTCTCCTATTCCGTTACAGAAAGCCGGCGAAACACACATAGCCATATATACACCTCATTAGGAAGCTTTGCTGATAATAGTATTAAAATTCAAGTACTCTTAAATACAGCGAAATGAAGAGATATAGGGTGTAGGAAAAGAAACGATTTCTAAGTCGTAGCTAATAGAGATGTAAAGTAAGTAAAGTAGGTTTTCAGCACGCTCTACTTGGCACTTCGAGATTCAGACTACATACATATATACCATACATAGTATTGTCTCTGGTATTCTGCTCGCGCTAAATTTGATCTCCCATACAAAAATGTCTACAAAGATAAAACTTAGTGAGGCAGTTTAGCAAAGCAGTATCCTGTTCGCACGCTAAATTCTTAACTTCATAGATGGGCCGATGAAAAGTCTCCACTCATTTAGCTCGCGAAATAAATGTCGGGTACATTAAATCGAATATAAATTTGGACATAAAAAACGGAGGAGAAAGTTTGTGTTGCGTTTTGTTTACTTTGGATTTTTTTGGAGGAAACCGCAGAAAACATTTTGCGTAATAAATAAAAGAGAACGCAAAAACAAAAATTCCTTTTCTTGCGATGAAAAGACAAAAAAAAAAATTGCGGGGCCTGTGGAAGAACGATCGGCAATATGGAAATTGCAGAAAAATTCCACTGCAATTCTTCTATTTGCCACAACAGAAATTATTTAAGCTGCTACAGCATTGATAGGGTCATGTCTCCAGTAGTCGAACGCTTAGTGGTTCATTGTAAAATAATCACTAACTATGAGAGAACCGTTGAATTAAATATGCCAAAAAATGAATGAGCTGCCATAACTCAAACATTTTAAAATAAAGTTAAGTTTTTCCCTGTAATTGTTATTGGTTTTTTATAAAAAAAATAAAAAAACTGAAAAAAAGCATTATTCCCCATTAGTCGAACACTAGCTTCCTAAACCCGAACATAAAGTTTCCTTACTTCGAACGCTAGATCTCGTATATATTTTCAATTAAGAAAATAAGAAAAATCCTAATTTTTGTTTTTATTTAAAACATAAAAAACAGTAACAAAACAACTTAAAAGGAAATAAATAAATAGAATTCACAAACAATTAAAAATAAAGTTTGTACATTAATTCAGTCATGAACACACTAGTGTTCGAATAGGAAACTCGCAGAAGTTTGGTTCCCTATGATCGAACGGTCAAAAAATAATAATAGTATTATGTTTTCAGATAAAAACTTTACTAAAAAGACATAAAATAGATATAAACTAATGAAACAAGCATTGAAAATAAACTTTTACTTGAATTTTCAAATAAAAAACGCTCCGACAATCGCAACAGTTTTTTTCCTACTGAACCAGCACTTAAACGCGTTCCCTAAAGACTCAATTTAAACTGCAATCTTGAAACGTTAACAATAATATTGTACCAGTTGATATTGCAAAACCGATTACAGGTAATACCACAATGTAGCATTTTGCATGAGTTGAAAATTTTAAAAATATACAGCTGTGTAGCTTTTTACAAAAAGTGTTCGACTACTGGGAGTGTTCGGAATTAGGCGACCCTACCCTAATACTTTTCTTGCACGATTCGAAATTCTAATTATGCGTATAATTAAAATTTCGTTTACTGACATCTGCCATATGAACATATGGTTTTTGTCCCATCATGTTTGATAATTTAGCGACCACTTAACTTTGGTATGGAGAAACGAAGTGCAGACTAGAGACGCTAAAATTTAGCGCGAGCAGGATACTAGGCTTACTTTGCTTTGCTGAGATTGAAGCTCAAATGACCAAGCTTCTTGTAGCCTTCAAGAACCTGAAATTTTAGTCAGTATATTTTGTTGTTGGAGTGCGAAAAAGAGTTGCACTTTCGCAATTTCGCAATGATACTAGACCAGTTGCATCGGATCGTGAATACCCCTAATGTAAAACAATGTTTTTCTTCGTTTTTATGAAAAAACACATATTTTCCTGTATTCGGCCACCTTGGCCACCAAAAAGAGAGAGAGGACAGATCCTTTTCAAATTCGAGCCAGAGAAGTACGAAAACAATTTCACTAATTTCGACGTTTTTCATGACATGTGGCCGAATAGTGGAGACGGCCGGAATAAGGCAACTCTACCTTATACTATTTGTAAAAATTGGAGGGAATTCCATCCGATCCTCCAACCTTTCCATCGTCCAGATGATTTTTAGCCTCCAGTATACCATACAGAGTTATGAATCTATACAAAATATCATTTGAAAACTGTCCAGAAAACTTGGTTGATGGAAATATGTATATGCAAAAGTTGTATTGAATATTAAAAAAAAAATAAAAAAAATGTTAAACAACAGAAAAAAACTCATTGTCCGCTGCTCGACGGCTCAACCTGAACTAAATTTTAACCGCTCTTCAAACATTATCTAAAAACCTAGCTAAATTTTGACATGGAGTGCGCTGCGGATAAGTGTCATAGAAAACAGAAATTTATGAAATATATTGAAATTGAAATCTTCTTTGTCTTTTCTCTCATTTCTACCAGGTATTCATGAAAAAAAACTCATCCTTACGAACTTTTTTCCCCAACATACGCAGCAGAGCAACATAACACAACAATCTGGCAAAATATAGCTTGAGAAAACGTGCCAACCCACTTATGCCCGCTTTGTTCAATCTTGGTTACCTTTCATCATCGGTTGGTTATTCCAGCTGGTAAACATTGAAAGTGTTTGTTCAACAAAATATTAACCAGAGAAACCATGGTTTGGTTAGTTAACGAAATCGATAACCAGCCGATTTTGTCCGGTTAACGTTATTTCTCAGACTAATAAAGTTTATAATATACATACCGAAAACAATCACGTTCGACAAAAACAAAATTAATCACAGATTAAGTTTGAAAATTATTGATTTAACAGAAAAACTGGAAAAATGGAACGCTTTGTCGCAAAGCTATGGTTTGGTGATCAAGCGTAGTACGCTGCTCAAGCTTAACTAAATTAGATATGGTTTCCAACTTTTCTCTCCAAACATCAGCTAAAGTCCTAGCTAAATTTTGACATAGAGTACGCCGTGGATAAGTGGGGACGTTCAAGTATCTAGTTTAGTAAGTCTGACAGCTCTCTCACTAGATGAAACTCGGCTCTGATTGGGGGAAACCGGTCGTGAGAGCAGATGTTTCAGTTGACGTTTATGGAGGGGTAGCCGACGAATCTAGTCGAGAAATTCGTGACTGAGTACTAAGTTGACAGTTCTCATATGTGGCTGACGTAGAAAACGTGACGTTCCCGACCAATCTAGTTTTTGCGTTCAGGTTACATCTTATCCAGACCAATCTAGTCGACTTAAGATGACTAGATTCTTGAATGCGGCCAGTGTCACAGAAAGCAGCTGTTCTTTGAACAAACTTCCTTCAAAAATTGAATTCTCTCTTATTTCAACTATGTGTGATTTTAGATACCTCTTGTCCATGTATAATAATAATTAAAAGAGCTCATCCTTGCATACTTTTCCGCAACAGAACAACAAATACACAACGATCTGTCACAATTTAGCTTGAGAAAATGTGCCCATCCATTTAATGGGCACGCTAAATTTTGACAGACACATGAAGTACATTCTGAAGCAATAGTTTGATTATTTAACTCGAGCTGCGGAACACTCAGCTAAATGGGTTCGCTTAAATTTAGCTCAGTTCAATTTTGGAGAGAATTTTGTATGGGAGCTAAAATTTAGCTCGAGCACCGTACTTATCTTAAACGTGTACCTATTTAAATCATATTTTTTACATGAAACTTTCTTTTGACAACTCGTTTGGTATTGAAGGATCTGCACAAAAGAGTGTCCTCACTTTAGAAGTAATGTGTGTACATCATACGTTTCATGATGGATGCTTAAATAATTCAGCATAGCTTAGAACTGATTTAAAATATTATGCAATTGCGTAGCTAAATTTTGCATGCATTAAAAGAAATGTTTGTAAACAATTCGACATCGGACTAAATTAAAGAGTTTTTGTTATCAAAGTAGCAGTAGGTAGCTCTCAATTCTCATTTTCTCACACCTGTTGAGTTTTGATTTTTAAGAGAAAATATAGCAAAAGCTTTGCTCCAGGAATGGTGAATATTCTTGGCGGAGAAAAAGAGGAGAAATGCTGAGAAAACGATTTATAGGGTATACTCGACGGGTTTGTCCATGTTCTTTATGTTGTTAATCAAACATATATTTAAAAAGACAATTGCGCCATACTGATAACTTTGTAAGGTACGTACCTACTAGACTATCAGTTCATAGAAATTATAGCTTTTGTCAACTACATTAATTTCAGTTTAACAAGTTTATGGTTATTATTAGTTTGGGTATGGCCAATGTCACACATGAGGGCTGTTAGTTCCTTTATAGGTATGTGGCCAATGTCACAACAAGATTCGGAAGAGTTGCACGTGCAATTTCATAAATGATTTATTGTCCGCTCGACGGAATATTATGTTGATGGTGTGGTACACGAAGCCTAAAAAAGGAAGGAAAACAAATTCAATTTTGAGTTATAAATCGAAGAATTCCACAATGCCGGCAAGTTTTTTTTAAGAAACATAGCCACGTTTCGTTTGAAATGGTTGAAATCAATCTGAGAGCCAATTACTTATTACGAGAGTTCGCTCAGTGGTAGAAATTCTACCATTATAGTAACTTGGCTTATACACAACATAATGGACAAATTACACACAGCATTGTATCTCTGCAGAGTCTTCTCAATAAAAAGCGAATATGTTTTCTTTAAGCAAGTGAAAGTGGTTCTTAGCTATTCGTCTTCGATTATTTACTATAAATAAGATTATTTGAATTATGGGACAAGGGACAGGAAATGATCTCCTGCCAAGAGTCCACTAAAAAACCATCCAAAATCACCTTAATCGAATTTTTTTTTATAATAAACAAAATACCGGTTTCAACCATTATATTTCTGCAAACTCCACAAAACCTCCGTCCTCAACAGCCAAGAACCAATCCATCGAACTAAGGGCCACGACTAATTAAAGAATGAAGCTGCTACAGCTTAAAGTATGCCCAGAATTATATAAAAGACCGCAAGTAAAGCCCCTAAATGGGTATGGACGAACAAAAACAAAGCAAACATAACAATTCAGCTTGCAAATCAACGACCGTCTTATATCGTTATTGGTTCGTTTCTCCTCGATCTACACTACAAAAAACTGGTTCTAAGGTTGCGAGGAGTTAGTAATTAACAAATAAAATTGACAGTTTGGTACTGTTTACTCTACCTAGTTTGGTCATCTGAAGATTGAAATGAAAACTTAAAATATTTGATTAAGTAGGCGATTATTTTATTTAAGTTGAATGCATCATTGGTATACACTGTCAAAAGTGTTTGTTTTTAAAATTGTTTAACGTTTGTGAAGTGTATGAGGTTTAGTTTAGAATAAGCATTTAGCCAGTTATGCTACAGAGTTACTAATGTCCGAAAAAAAGAAGAAAACAAAAAGTTAAAACCCATCTCCTGCTGCTAAGCAAGGCCTATATGTTACTCTTTCTTCTCTGCAGGCTCCTCCTTAACTTCGGGGTTTGGCTTGGACTTCTCCAACGCCTTGACGAACTGCTCCAAGTCACCAGAGTAGGCAGCAGCCACTGCTTCGGGCGAAAGTTCGAACTGTGACACAACTGGTCCCAGTTGAGCCGACTGCAGGGCATTCGAAAACAGAGACAATGCCTGTTGGAACTGCGGCGACGACAAAGTCTCCTTTATTTGCTGACGCTTACTATCATCGGAGTCATCTGTTTCGGGTAGATGAACAGAGAGTGTACTGGCACGATCTGGATCGGCAATAATCTGGTTTACAGCGTCCGAAGAGGCAATAGCTGTCGACAGATCTATGTTTATGGTACGGCCACTGGCTGCTGCTGATCCAGCTGCATCGGGCGATAATCCAGATAGGTAAGATTGAAACTCTGGAAGACTTATTTCGGGAAGATTGCCCGATGAATCGGATGATTTTTTGGAGCCCCCCTTAGAGCCCTTGGCGACTTTAGGAGCGGACGGAGTTCGTGGAATCGATGACGAAGAGTTTTCCGGAGTCAACAAGGTGCTAGCGTGGAGTCGGTTTGATGTTGGTGTACTCGAAGTACGCGATGACGAATTGCTGTCCGAAGCGCGACTAAAAAATAAATTTTATTTCAACACTATTTCAATTGAGTCTGGATTAGCAAACTTACTTCATTGACCCCAGAAGCGAACTAAGTCCACCCATTTGACCGACACCACCAAACAACTGCATCAGCTGCTGTTGTGACATATTGTTTAACATGTACTGCAAGTCGCCACTATCGCTGCCGCTGCGGTTGGCTGATGGCGGATTGTTCATTAGCTCGTTTACTCGGCGACAATGTTCCTCGTCTTTTTCAGTCTTTGGTTCCTGCATCCAAAAGAACATCCTACGCGAGGAGGTCTTGAATTTCAATACATACACACGGCCGGTCTTGCACTGTTCGACGCGTTTGAACTCGAAATCGTCTGGGAAAACTATCAAATCGTCTTCAACCTGGAAAATATGTATAATTTGTATGCGTCACAATATTTTATCTGCTACTGACCTTTCCAGAGACGCGATCCTTCCAGCAAAAATGCATGAGGCCATCCTCGCTCTGATTCAGATAAACCAGGCCCTTTCTGACATCCGGATGAACAGTTTTTTGGACCATGTTCATACGGCCAGCCCGAAATTCAACCAACGATGACCCTGTGCCACCCGATGACCCACTTAAACCGCTTTGACGACCGAACATTTTGATATTTTCTTTACAAATAAACTGCTTTATTAAAAATAAGGTATTGCGATTAAATTTTTCACAACACAAAGAAGCACTTTATATCGTTACTCAACGTAAAATTGATTAAAAATCTTGCGTGTTCTTTACAGACGATTTTCTTTTTTCGCACAAAAAAACGAATGACAAGCAATTTCCTCCAATGGCGAAGCAACAACAATTTTTTAAGATGGTTGTAAAAATGGTTTTCTTAGCGCTGAGATCTGCGACTTGTTGGCGAATGGAACAGAGTTCATCAAACTATTTTATTTAAAAAATGTGAACAATTTTCAAATTATTTTAAACAGTATCTCTTTTCAAATAAAAATGTTGTTCTCAATTCGGCCTTTGAGATTTTGATTTGATAGTCCAGCTGCCAAGTCAAACATTATTTCGAAATAACTAAAACAAAAACTCGTTTCGATGAACTAAAAACTGAAGGCGAAAGACACGCCATTTTATACTACTTTTTTTGGCGCGTTTTTTTGAGATTTTTTGGACTCGTATTTTTGCAAATTTTTGGGCGCGTTAATGGATGCCTTTTTAGCGCGTTTATTGAAGCGTCTTTTGGCGTTTTTGTCGCGTTTTTAGACTCGTTTTTTGGCCCGTTTTTAGACATGATTTTGGCCGCGATTTTGTCGTGTTTTTGGACGCATGGTATGGATTTTAATACTATTTTCATGATACTGCCTTCCCCTTCATTTTCAATCACAATCCAATAAGAATATGTATATGCAGATGGGATCGATTTTTTCTAACAAGATTTTGTGTGATTTTCAACCTTATCCCTTAATTTTTGTTGTTCCCAGATTTTCTTAGTTTTGTAGCACCAAAACTATTTGAGCACCATAGTAACGCCGCTGTTTTGAAAGCTTATGAACAAATAATTTCCCCACGTCATCGTCTACTATCTCTGACACTTTCGAAACACAAAAAATAAAATAAAAAGTCCCAACATTTCGGACTCTAATCTGACACTTCACTTTTGCAGAGGGAAAAAAAACTTTTAAGTCATCTTCCTTCGTTTTCCTTCTCATTGTCATTTTTCATTGGATTTCACACCGAAAAAAACAATGTTTTTGCGAATTTCGCGCAAATGCAATACGGAAAATCCAAATTAATTAATTACAAGTAGTGTAGAAAGTGACAATTTTTACGGATAAATACGATTTTCTCAAATAAAAGTCAAACCATGTACAGCTTTGATGGTGATTATCGTCGCAGACCTGTGCAGAATTTAGGTGGTGCTTCGCAAAGTTGTGATCGTGAAACTATAATTAAGAAAGCGCAAATCGAACGACAAAAACGCAATGAATTGCGCAAGCAAAACAATGGGGCTGTTGTGCTTCAATCATATACTCGCAGCTTCATCATGAGGCAGCGACAAAAGAAGCTAGAACGAGAGAACTTTGACGAATTCTTTAAGGCGCACAGGGATAAGCTGACTGAGGATGAGAATTTAGCTTACTTGTTGAAGCGTATTCTGTTCTTTTATTCCAATAAAGTTTCAAAAGACTGCGAACGATTGGTAAGGGTGTTTGCTTGTACATTCCATGTCGATGACCTACATTTCATTGTCATTCACAGATTGAACTGTCCCAGTATTTGCTACGCAATCCAGCAAAACTTCTCGAGAATTCGGTGACAGGTTTCATTTGGCTGCATCGACTACGCAAGCTGATGATTATCTGCATTGAACAGCTTACGGTGCCAAATTCATCACAGGCCATTCCAATGCGTATGATTGAGACTTTCACTTCGGAGAGTACTGTCGAACGGTACATCGAAGATCATGAGCGAGTTCGAATGTATTTGGAACTCATATTCCGCTACTTAGTCGAGAGAAGCTACTTTAAGAGAATTCGCAGAATTTTGGAGGAAAAGTGTCCTCCATTGGATGGGGAGACATTGCATGCCCCGAATCAAGTGACTGAGGCACTCTTCCAGATGATTATGCGACCGCTTGTGCTGGTCAATCGGGGCTTTCGTTATAGCAAAGTGATATGTCAGTCGTTTAACGAGTATATTCTGAGTGAGAGCTTTACGGAACCCATTCGAAATTATATTCTACCATCATTGGCTGAGCAACCCGAATTCCCGTTTAGAGACATTTTAAAATCGTTGGAGGGACAAATCCCCATTGCAATAGCGGCTGATGGAGCTGACAAAATGCAAGTAGATAACGAGGAGTTGAGGAATGAGGGCAATCGCATCTTTAGTAGTTACTTGTTGAATTCAATTCTGATATTGGACAGGAGGCAGTTGGGTAAGTAATGCTACGTGCAATAGAATTGGATTGAATGATCCAGAAGTTCAAAGTCCACATGGGTTTATAGCTGAGTCATGTTTAGTGCGCCGAATTATTACGATTTCTTTTGAGGTGCATGGTATTGCGCCACCCTTGAGTAAGTGTTATCTGGACGTATTCTTTAATTGGATCCCTAGAGACTGCATGCTTCTCATGCTCCTACAAGAGGTCCATGGTTTCAAAGAGCCCATTGTTGTACAAAAGAAATGATTTCAAAAGCAAATGCTCTTCTGGAACTAATGTATTTCATTGAAAGCCGTTTAGAAGCTCTTGTTTTGAGCAAATTAGCGCCTTGTACCGAAACAAACCCCAGTTCCCATTTGAAGCTAACCCGACACGTGTCCTCCATTTCACAGACACCCTTAAAGAGAAGGATGTCCTTGGCGGCTATATCAAAGTGATCTCAGAAGTTTCACCCAAGATCTTACATCTGCCGAAATCCTCTATCAAATCTACACACATGTCAACTGGTCACAATGCTTATGACGAAGATGAAGAGGACGATGATGAGGACGACGAGGATGACGACAACAATATACGCAGTAGTCACATGAGCACAGATCAGGGAAAAGAAACCCAAACCGGATTAACTGTGATAGAACGAGACTGTCTACTAGAAGTGGTCGATTTGCTGAATGATTCCAAAAGAGTTCACGTCATAGTCAACAATATCGAGCAATACATTGGGGATGCGGACGTGCTGTATGCTCTCTGCAAAACCTGTCACAATATGATGATATACAACAAAAACGCCATCTTTGACTATAAGTAAGTAGGTCATTTCATTCAATGACTGTACTAACTTGCGTTTCACTTTCTACAGACTTTTGTATACACTGGCCTTTATGCCGACATTCATCCGTGCTGTATGGTTTACACTGGCATCACAATCTAGCCAATTGGGCTTCTCATCACCCCTCAGTCTCATATCAAAGGGTGTTGTACGTAAGTAGACGCAGAGAAAACCCAACTAAAGTCACTCTCTGATAAAATGTGTTCCCCTGCAGCAAAACAAAACGGAGTAGAACGAACAATCCCATTCCTGGCCACCTTCTGTTCGCTCTTCGGCCGTCTGGTTCCAACACTGCACGACACCGAATTTTGCGAGGACAGCATGTTTGAGAAGCCCCAAACCATGAGCAAACTAATGCCCTTCACCATCGATGAAATCGTCCAACTGAGTAAGACCCTGAAAGAGATATCACTGGGACTCGTCGAGTTGGCATTCCCCGAGACCAGATCGAACCTAAACGAACACTATCGCTGGATCTTGGGCCGCAGCGAGTTGGAAGATATGAAAATAAAACAACAGAAACAAATTTGGGCGAATTTACTCAAAGTAACCGTATCGGTGCTCAATCAGATCCATACACGAGATCTGCGTCTGGGCTTCTGTCCCGACACACACTGGACAGTTAGTAAACTGAATTTGCCTCTAGATAGACCAAGTGATTTACCACTGACGCGAGGTAGTCGTACTAGGGGTATCCGCCCCTTCCAGCCCATCCGTGATTTCACAAGGGAGGACTTTGAGAACGGTCCGCCAATGTCGACGAAACAGATTCGCTCGATCACTATCCTCAGAGAAATACCATTCGTGGTGCCGTTCAGCAAGAGAGTGGGAATACTGCAGGGTTTGGTTGCGGCCGATAAAATGAGGGTGCAGGGTAATTTGCAGGCGTTCCTACAAGGACCGGCGATTCTGCTGACTGTACGCAGATCGCATTTGTACGAGGATGCGTTTGATAAATTGAGGCCGGAAAATGGTAAGCAGTGGAAAGTATGCGCAAAGGGGGAGGCAGGTTGTAGTTGAGTTTTTTTTTTTCAGAACCAGATTTGCGATTGAAGTTCCGCGTGCAGTTTGTGAGCTCACTGGGACTGGACGAAGCGGGTATCGATGGCGGCGGAGTTTTTCGCGAGTTTCTGGCAGAGCTTATCAAAACATCGTTTGACCCAAACAGGGGATTCTTCATGTAAGTTCGAGTAGATGTTATCATGACTGCAGATGAATGAGATGAGAAAGTGTAGAGCTGAAGTGCCTACCACCAAATACCTCTACGTATCGAATTCCTAAAGCATTGAAGAACAAATTTTCTTAAGAATATATTCTCTTTGCAGGGTTACCACCGACAACAAACTCTACCCCAATCCAAATGTGGGCGATCTGTTTCCCGACTTTGAGCGCCATTATTACTTCATCGGGCGCATATTGGGCAAAGCCATCTATGAGAACCTTCTGGTAGAACTGCCACTGGCCGAATTCTTCCTCACCAAACTGGCGGGCAAATACTCCGACGTCGATGTCCATCAATTGGCATCACTCGATCCAGAGTTGTATAAAAATCTTCTATGTCTCAAAGACTACGAAGGCGATGTGGCTGAGCTCAACTTGGACTTCACTGTCGTCACCAGTTCACTGGGACAGACACAAGTTCAGGAACTGAAACCAAACGGACAGAGTATTCCTGTCACACAATCCAATCGCATCGAATACATTCAGCTAATAGCCGACTACAAGTTAAACAAACAGATTCGCCAGCACTGCGTGGCATTTAGGAAGGGTCTGTCGAATGTCCTTCCCGTAGAATGGTTGTACATGTTCAGCAATAAGGAACTACAGATTTTAATATCTGGCGCCGAGATCCCCATCGATTTGGAGGATCTCAAGAAACACTGTAAATATGGAGGCGAATACAGTCCCGAGCATCCGAGTATCGTCTGTTTCTGGTCGGTACTAGAAGGCTTCTCCGACTTGCAGAAGCGGCAGCTATTAAAGTTTGTGACGAGTTGTTCGAGACCGCCATTGTTGGGTTTTAAGGTAAGTGAAATGCGGCACACACCTAACTAAGGATATCATATTTGTTTTCTTATAGGACCTTGATCCGCCATTTTTCATACAGAACGCCGGCGATATGGAGCGTCTTCCCACGGCCAGCACCTGCACCAATCTCCTCAAGCTGCCACCGTTCAAGAACGAGGAACAAATGCGTGAAAAACTCCTTTACGCGATCCAGTCCAATGCCGGATTTGAGCTTAGTTAATTTAATAAACGTAGATGTTGGATTATATGGATGTCGTGTATAGCTTTTCCCTACCCCCCATCCCACCCAACATAACGAACCACATTAGCAGAGAACTCATCCCAACGTCTAAATACTGTTTTCAAATAGATACACCTTCAATACCCAGGCACACACACTCAAACATACACACGTCTTAAAAAAAAAAACAATCAATTTATGTTCCTCAAAACAAAAATACGAAACGAATCGTTTGTTTATTTCGATTTTTTGGTATTATTTACTTTATGTACACACACAAGAGAATAAAAATTAAAAAGCGAACCTAATGAAAGTATACATTATGATGGGGACAATGATGTTTTTGACTTGTATACATAACAAACCTTTACATTAACTGTATGTCTATATATATATTCTACAACTACTTACATACTTATTCGCTAGACTTTAAAATGTAAAATGATCAAATGAATACGAAAAATAAAATTATATTTATTAAATGGGCAACAGTGCGAAGAGAGTAATGAAATCAAAATGGGAATGAGAGAAAGGGTTGACTAAGTTTTTGTTTTTGTGCGCAATTTCCATAACTACTTCTAGGAGTTTAAGATCAGGTAGCGTATTTAAAGAAATCAGTCGATCGGAGGTATTTTTTTTTTTGGTTGGTGATGTATCCACTCCGTGTTGTAATTGCCATCATCAGCTGTAGTAGCGCTTGGCATCGCTGATGATTTTTCGGTAGATGAACCGCGGTGCCTCTGTGGAGTAGAGCAGGTCGATGTGATTGAAGCCACGCAATTCGGTGAGCGTGTATGGGGTGTTCTTTAAGTGGAGCGTCAGCCGGATCACGTCCTTTAAAAAGAAACATAAAAATATGTGTGTTAAATACGAGTCCTTAATAATATAGTCGAGGCGCTGGGTAACTTGCGATGATTTGATTTCGGTATCAGTAACTGCCAATTGGATGCCATGTCCATAACAGAAAATATCCACAAGATCGAAGGCAATTGTACAGCCTTGTTTGCAGTGGTGTAAATGGGTGAGTATTGACATGAGGGTGACACGAATTACTCCTCGACGGCACACAAACCTAACCTAACCTATTTGCAGTGGCATTCTGAAGTGCAGAAAGGTTGCATTTAGTGCAAAAGAATACAAGATTCTTTAACTTTTCGAGGAAGGAAAAAGTTTCATGGTTGTACAGTCACTTAACGGAAAAACATGACATAGTCACATATTACGCACTTTATTGTCAATGTTCAACCTTCGGCGGAAGGTTGCTGTTACATGCCTTTATCATTATAACTGACGTGATCGATATCCCGAAGGATTGAATACAGCTTGGCAGTATAATCCCACATCACCAACTTAAGGTCATGTGGGCTTTAGCTGTGTCGAAAGTGCGCGAATATTCACTCAATGTGTGATAAACGCCTGTAATTGGCCTACAATAGTCACGATAAACAGCTTCACTGTCATCCCACTTTGACTTGAGCTTGATTATATCCATGGAATGCTTGACATTCAGTGAGTGGGAATAACTATCCAATCACAGAAAACAACAGAGCCTTGGGATAAGAATGGATTTACAATTTACAACAGATCTGTTAAATATTCGTAACCTGGACAGGTCATGTGTCTCCGATTAAATAGCAGATAGGGGATAGACAGAATATAACTAAGTAACGATTAGATTTATTTAATAGAGAAGAAATGCCTTGTCAAGATACACCCAGTCCTGCTACACATGGCGTACAATCATGGACATTAGCGAAGGCGGATACTTTCATCCCTGATTGTATTGAGAGCAAAATTCTTCGAGTGATTTTCCGTAAAAAACGTGCGATTTAATCGTCTAAGATGGCTAGAATAATCCAGAATCGCTCATAAGTGGAAGTAAGACTACACTAACTTTAAGTGCGCAATTGCAGCTAGTGAGTCGAGTTCTTTCCCCCATAACTATTTGAAAAAAGAATAGGCACACGCTGTAAAGCCAACAGACGTCAGTTTTCATCCAAAAAATCTATGTAACTGCTGTGTAGCCAGTCTGTTAAAAATATTGGGTAGGTACGTTCGAATACATAAATCATGTAAAACGTCAACTAGATTTGTCTAGATCTAGACTAGACGATATATATACGAAAACCCTGACTAATCAATTTAAATTGTTTTTGTATTCCCGCAGTATATTTTGAATTTTGACACCTCAAAAGCAGGCCGGATTTTCTTGGCTAGATCTGTCGGCACCCCTCCATAAACTTTAACTGAACAAATACGTGACCAATCTAGGCCAATGAAAGCTTTCAGGGTTGAGGCCGGGCAACAAATAGTGAAGCGAAACTGACAGACATCGATATATCTACGAGTACGTTTGAAGGTGTCAAAATTAAAAGTTCTGGGTTTCCACTTTTTTGTCCAAAAAATTACTAAAAACCTACAAGTAGCCTAAACTTTGCTACCTCTCCCACGCAATTAATAATCTTTAAAGAAATAACACTGTCACTTGTGAAACCCATCCAAACAGAAAAAAAACCCTTCATCTGCAGTTTAATCACATTTCATACGTGAAATATCAACCACTGGTTGTTTGTCTCTTCCTCATTTAAATGACTTTAATTGAAGTTTATGCCCCGCCAAAATCGACATCACACTTTCGTGCGCTGCTTTGTCAGACATCAAAACCTGATGATGAAAAACAAAACTGCCCGGCATGTGGCCAAAAGCCGACAGCAATAAGAAAAAAAATGATAATGACGATCGGAGCAAATTGAAAATAATACCATAACGTACGTGACACCAATTGGCAACAAGTTCCCAGCAGCAACCTTGATTTCGATGGGGCGTCTAGTTCTAGGCAATGCCGGCGTTAGGTTTTCCTTAGCCACACGTATCTGTGTTCATTAAATTTTATCTAATTACATGGAAACAATTGTATTAACGATGCAGATGTTTGAAATGTGACACCTTTTTTTAAAACCAAGCAACGGCCTGGCTCCTACAAGCTAGAGCCAGCTCCAAAATTCACAGCCGATTGTCTTTGTTGTATTCTGCTGGAGATGTAAGTGAATCATCCGTCAAGATGCAATGAAGGGAGCAGACGGCAGACACTACTTAATATTCTTACGACGAATTCTGTTCCGCGCCTGTTTGGAATTTCTGAATTTGAATACTCAACCATTTGCGTTCGCAAGCGTCTGGCATGGCTGCAGCTCAGATGGTGCGGTTGAAGGTGTCGTGATAATGCATTTGCTTAAATTGTCACCTAGTGACGTTGAACAAGCTCAACTTTGATGTACCGGAGCCGCTTGCCATTGTCATCGATAAACTTTATTTCTTATTTAGGGACTAAACTTTTTAACAGTTCGTTAAAAATACATATTACACAATGGGAGCGTTTCATTGACCGCAAGATGACAATAGGGACATGTCTAATTCTTGAAAAAAAATCGTCAATCCACCACTAGAATTAAAACTCTGGTATGCATTGGGGACGTTCGGATACCTAGTTTATTAAGTCTGACAATTGACTGACTATATTTCTTTCAGTTTTTATTGAATATTTTTTTTTCAGTTGACGAGAATGCAAAAACATTTCCAGGAGCCTAGTCAACGCGTTCGTATACCTAATCAAGACAAATCTAGTTGACGTTTGAAGTGGAGTAAAAAGAAACGTCAATAAAACCAATAGACATTTTTGTTTCGATGTAAGGCAGCAGCTCTAAACGTCCAATGGAACGCGACCAAAGCGCTCTTTGTAAAAATCGTTGCTCGGCAAGCTCGGTCTTTGCTCATGGCAGCCAACCAGATGTAATGCCCAACAACGACATTTACGATAACGATCCTTGATTCATTGAGCCTATAATCGGAGAATGCCGATTTTATAAGCTGCTCCTTAAGGAGGTGAACTTTACAAGATCTACAAGAAAGGTAGGAACTGTTGTAAAAGGAGGAAGTATAAGTTCATTATTTGACAGGCAGTTGTGTCAGACTGTTGTGCATTGACCGACAGATGGCTAGGGAAACATCAAATTAATGTCAAAGAAAGTATCGACATTTCAGTTGTTTGTTTTTCGAGGCACATGTGCTACTAGTCATCTACGGCAAATATATATATAAATTTTGATCCCGCATATTTGACATATTCGCGGAATAGGTCACGTCTAGCAATTTGACACGAGACGCAGCAAGAAAAATACGTTTACGGGTTCTGCAGTCTGTTGGTCTAAGCAAAACCCATAAGAGTGTTAAAATGATAGCCGCCATTTTTTTGTCGCGGATGACAGTCATTTTGATAAACGTCAACGTTTTTGACATTTACAAAGAAGACAGTAGTCCAACTTAAGCCGATGGGGACGTTCAAGTATCTAGTTTAGTAAGTCTGACAGCTCTCTCACTAGATGAAACTCGACTCTGATTGGGGGAAATCGGTCGTGAGAGCAGATGTTTCAGTTGACGTTTATGGAGGGGTAGCCGACGAATCTAGTCGAGAAATTCGTGACTGAGTACTAAGTTGACAGTTCATATATGTGGCTGACGTAGAAAACGTGACGTTCCCGACCAATCTAGTTTTTGCGTTCAGGTTACATCTCATCCAGACCAATCTAGTCGACTTAAGATGACTAGATTCTTGAATGCGGCCAATTGCGATCACATAGCCATTTTAATAATTTGACAGCTTAAGTGGATTCCTATCCATGTTTGTCACTAGGTTAACCCCACTTAATGTAGACATTCAGAACTCTACTTTGGTAAGTCTGACAGCTGGTTGACTTGATGTGAAAGAGTTTTTCTGGGCCTAGAACGACAACGTTTTTGACATTTAAAAATAACACAGTAGTCCAACTGATGCTAATTGCGATCACATAGCCATTTTAATAATTTGACAGCTTAAGTGGATTTCAGTCCATTATTGTCACTAGGTTAAGCCCACTTAATGTGGACATTCAAAATTCTACTTTGGTAAGTCTCACACCTGATTGACTTGATGTGAAAGAGTTTTTCTGGGCCTAGTTTAGTCACGTTAACAGTTTTTTTCAGTTGATTTAAAGAGTGGTACCCGACTTTACTGTAGGATGGCATGGGAGTTATCCAGCTTAAACCAATGCGCGGCGACAATCTCAATCATTTGACAAAACTTTAGTGGATTTTCGTCCATATTTGGCACTAGCTTACGCCCACTCAATCCCATTGTGGTCGCCACCCAACCTCGTCGAATGCCAATGGAGGTACACCGAAACCAACCTCACCCGCCTAATTATATTCAGCATTCCCATCACTCAATGTTCACTTATGGTCCCCTAACATTTTATTTGGGTAATATTGATGGTAGTAAATTCAAGGACAAACCACTGAATAGACTCTCGGCTTTGCAAACTCACCTGCTTGGCGTTCAAAAAGTCCTTATTCCCATAGAACAAGTTCAATGGCACGCGAACATTTCGCAAATTGTATTCCGGTGGAGTCTTTCGCTTGTACCGGCGATAGTTCTCCTGCTTGGATTTGTAGTCAAATTGTTGGAATTTCCCTGCGAACAAAAGTGAAATAAGAAAAAAATGCTCGCAACCAAGATTGTGTGCAAACAAACTCACCTGAATTGATAAGCTGTCCAAAGTGTTGAAATTGCTTTCGTGAAATACCAGCCGGGGTAGTTTCGAAAATTTTGGGAAACAGACCCTATTAGACAAACGAGACAAAAACCAATGATTCTTATATCTAGTGTTGTCACTGTCTACGAAATTTATTAATTCTTTTTTTTTGTATATTCATTTTTTGTGCATGAACGTAGTAAGAAAAAATCCTATTGCTTAAGGAATATGACTTTTGTTTATTAAAAACAAAGCACCTCCCCTCACCCCCCATTCGGAAAAGAAAAAGAAAAGGAAGAAGGAAAGCTAAAACATTCAAAAATAGGAAAGGATTCAAGACAGCAGCACTCTCTAGGATAAAAATGCTTCCCATATCTTATGTTCCAGCATAACATTACAACATATTTTTGTTCCTCCTGTCGCTCGTTATGAAAACATCGGACAGAATTTCACTGCGGAATTCTGTGTTCTTTTTGCTGTCGTCCATCTCTGTGTCCCGGTTGTGACAGCGTCCTCCAGTTGGACATTTTCCGAAGAAAATGTGAAGCCCTGAGCGGAAAGCGAGTCCTGGTTCTGGATACAAGCGGGAACATCCCGACCCCCTTCAGCATTCCTTTGCTTATTTTAGTCTTTCGGTTGTTTTCATTTTCGTTTTTGTTTTGTTGTTGCTTTGCTTTCTTCGTCCTCACTTGCGGCTTGATACAACTTCTGCTACATTTGATTTGAGTGAAGTGGTGCAGCAGGGATGGGAGACGGTCGACGGCAACGGCGGATGGAAGGACAGGACATTCATTTCATTCTAACCCAATCCCTGATGGTTGAGTTTTTCCTTGGGTGGCGGCGATGGTGGAGGATTCCCCGGCGGATCTTGTTGAGGGCATATTAAATTTTAATGCTGTGAAATGTAACTTTCGGATTAAAATACACTTTTGTGTGATTATAATCAGAAGATATTGTTTGCTAATGGAGTTAGGACAGATACTGGAATATGGAGTTAAGACAGACAAATGCGGAATTCCTTTGTTTGTTTTTTAGCTTTGTGTATGCGATGTCGCCGGAGAAGGGGGGGGAGAAAAGCCAATGGAAGTGAATTTGTAGCGTTAGTGTTCGAAAAAGGAATTCATTAAGAATTGCTTCGCCCTAATGGCATTTGTTAACAAATTTAAAATTTAAGGAATGTGTAATTGTTTTTGTTTAACAAGGAGAGCGCTAGGCTTTTGGACATTTAAATATAGTTTGAGGTTAAGGTAACGCAATGAGGTGTTGTGACACTAATGGGGTGATTGGTTGTCAGTTGCTCGTCAAATAATTGTTTTCCGACAACAACATGTTTTCTTGAATAAACTGTATTTTCAGCGGCAATGTATTCGACTGACAATTTGATAGAATACACAGCAGCTTATGGAAGGTGACCCACAAGCACCGCACGTGCCGGTTGCGACGGATAAAGTAGGGACACTTTCTACTATTCTGTCCGTTGCTACCGTTGTCAGTTGAGAGTTGGCACACATTGAGAGGAAGCACTTTCATTTGTGGCAATATTGAGAGAGTGAGAGGAACTGTCATCGGCTGTCAACGTATGCGACGGATTCCTGGAAACTACTCGTTTCGGCAAACACGTCAATCTTGACATTTCCGTCGACGCGACGGAAGCAAGGGATTCGATGGGTTGGGGAACTGATTTTTGGGACAAAAATTTCGAGAATTTTACGTGCGATTTCAGGCCATGACTTTATGAAACTTGACTTTAAAATTCTCTTAAATTTATAAGGAGTGCTACCATAAAAATAATCTTTAACATGGACTGAATAAAAAAAACAATGGCGGCAATTTAAGGTTGCCAAATGTCGAAATTAGAAGGCCGAGGAGCGTTTTTGTATTCAATGTCATTAGTCTCTTCTTAGACGTAGACCAAGCAAACTGTGTGTGTCATTTTGCTTTACTTAGTACTGTAATGTCAGACGCACACTTTTGTTTTTCATGATCATAGGAATCCATCGCGCTCTTTGCGTTGACAAATCTGTCAAAGACGAAAAGTCTCATAAAATCCGTCGCATATAGATATTCGTAGGACTCGATGGGAAGAATAATTATTTTGTAGTTGAAGGTTGAGATGTCATCGGCCATCGGCGTTTCAATGTTTTCTCTGATGAATGGTTTTACCCTGTGTTCGTATGTCATTGAGATGATTTTTCCCTTGGGAAGGTACATTTTTCCCTTATGAACCTAGTCAAAATCCCTATAAATTTCCCACTTGTTTAATTAAAAAAAAAAAACAGTTTATTTTCAATATTAACAAAAAAAAATAAGAGAGGGCAAAAAAATATTCTATATTAAGGAATTCAATTGGAAGAATAAGATAAGCAGTCATTTCATTACTGGATACACATAAAAAATCACATTGGTACAATTCATGGAAAAAAATATATAATTCATTATAATATCATATTGTTTGTGTATAGCGCAAATAATCTCTATAATAAGAAACTATTCGATAATGAATAAAAACAGCAGCTCAGTTGAAAACATGAGCAATAAAAAAACCGGTGGAAGTTAGAAGGAGAAGTTCAAAATGTGTATATGAAAGAGAAAACAAAAATGTGATACTCTTAAGCCCGTATGACACTACATTTTTTTTTGCATTTTTTCTGCTTTTAAAATTAATCTAGAGCAGTACGAAAAATTAGAACGAAAATTCCCGATAGGAGTGAGTGCGTACACACCAACTTTATTACTGTAGACACGTCAAAAAAAAAAATGCATTAAAAATGTATTCAAATCGCATTATCCAGATTATTTGAAAATAAATTCGATTGAAAATCTGCGGTTGCTTTGCAAACAATTGCTACCCCTTTCGTAATACGCTTTTAGTCATTTATAGATAGGCTTGTTTGGTGAGCACAGAATAAGGTAGTAGAAATATGATATTAGGTTGAAGTTTGATGGAAATTTCTTTTATTTTTGTAAGTTGACCAAATTTCACACAAAATCTTACCGAAATCTTATTTTTTCCCTTTTTCCCACGAGACGTTTTCTTACCATCGAAATTCCCACGAAAAGGTAAATTTCCCACGAGTTAAGAACACTGGTTTTACCCAACTATTTACCGACTATATAAGTAGGAAAGACTACAGAAGATGGTTTCGCTATCAATGCATGCCAACGCACGCAAAACATTAACTCCGACAGCAGCTGTCACAGGTCACAAAAGCTTACAAAATGACAAGGCCAGAACCATCAGTTCCTAACTAGCAGAGCTGACGACTCGCATTTTATTCGCTTCAAGTTCCGCGAAGAAGTTTTCCTTCATCGGCAAGTTCATCTAGGAATCCCAGTCGATTCGTAAAACCCCAGGCAAAATAGGTAAAGGCGAATATTTAGACGGTGAGGGAAAGGCAAATATTTTAATTTATGGCATTAGTTCTAGTGATAGAGACGAAGATTTTGTAGAAAAAATAACACTTTTCGGACATCACATATAGGTATTTAAACACTCTTCAATTATTTGACCCCAAGATTCGTAGCATAAGAGCCCTCAAAATGAATCGAAATCAATCGAATGCCACATAAAATCTTGACACCACAATTTCGCTCCAAGGCTACATTCACAGAAAGTCAACTATCTAAACCACAATCAACGGCTTTTTAAATTTATGTCGCATCTTTTAACGATAAAATTGGTTCCGTCAGTATTTCTAGGACAAGCCTAAGACCACACTGGCTGAGACTGACCAACTTTATACATTGGTACCAGAGGTGTAGCAGAGAAGTGCTATAATTTCCAGTTGAGTGTTTAAGGTCATATTTGACATTGGGTGGAGATACCAGACAACCCAGTTTGTGCGCGCTGAGAGCAAATCTCATGCAGCAAGACAAATCTCTGAATGGTGCTGAATGAGTGAAGGCTAAAGTGATTAACACCGCGGCCCGCATGCGTACTATATGTGCAATCAGCTGGTCGATAATGTCTAATAAAGAAAGATAAGTAAATCGATTTGTATCTTTGCAATTTTTTTCTTCTTTTAAATTTGAATGTCACTTACTTGCCTTAGAGATTCGCGATTGTCAATGTCAGATGTATTATTATCGCAACGGAAAAGCCAGTGGGTATTGATGACTTCAAGGTCGAAGCGTTGACCAATGTTTTGACATTTTGACATATATTTTGGCATTGCAACTTGAGAAGACTTAAGTTGATGTTAATATTTTGAACAGGTTGTAGAAGAATTGTGGGTCGCCGTGAAGTGTATGACAGTAACAAATCATTTGACGGTCAATGCTCTGATGATGGTAAATATTCAATCGATATTTTGATAAATAGTATCGCACACAAGATATTACCAATCTTTTCGGCTATCCATGGTCATTTGCTGATACTTGAGATACATTTATCTTTATATAGCTTTTGTTGTATAAAGTGGGTCAAATGATTTTGCACTTCTCTTCGTTCGCTTGTGCGCGCGGAAGTCAAACCATTTCGCATGGTTCGTGGATGATCATAAGAAGATGAAGACGTACAACAAGTTCAATGCATCTACCGGCGAATTAAAGCCAAGATAACATCACTTTCTTTTCTCCTTTAAAATGTGTTAAGAATTGTTTAGTAGTTTTGGTTTATTTTCACGGGAGCATGAAGTCTGAGTGAAGAGTACTAAAGTCAGAAAAAAGGCAAAAAATAAACAGTTTTTGAAATGGAATTGCCAGAGTATCTTTTTCCTAAAACGGTTGATCAGGGTATATTCATTCCGAAACTTTTCAGGCGATTATTGTCGATAGACGTCCAAAACTAGCAACTTAAAAATGCGAGTTGAGTTTGAGAGCGTAGTCCAGATTATTTATCACAAATAATGCAGTGAAAGCTAACGATGGTCAAACCAATTCGCCCAGAATATAACTTATTATGCCGATCAAAATTTCAAAAACGATATCTACCAGACGATTATTGTTATACGGAATCTGTTCCCAGAGCAAACATTTTGGCACTTTCAGAATTACAATACAATTAAGAGCTTAAACCGCGGAACTTGTAAGTTGTAACCATTTATATTGTCAAACTTTGCATATTGAAAATATTTTCCAGGCAAACATAACAGTGCACAGTATTAAAAAGACTACAACGTTTCAAGAAGCTAGTTTAGTAAGACTGACAGCTGCCTGACTTGATGTGTCTCAGTTTTGTTTGGCCTACATCGGTCACATGAACATCTTTAACTTGACTTTTATGGGAGGGTAGCTGATTAATCTAGTCAAGAAATTTATGACTGAGTACTTAGTTGGCAATTCGCATAATGTTCCTGAAGTAAAAAAAGTTACGTTACCGACCAATGTAGTTCCTACCTTAAGGAAAAATCTAGCTACTCTAGAAAAATCTAGTCCACGTAATACGTCGATATGCTTTAATAAATTTTACTTCCGACAACAATCTTAAATTTTGTGTAGATCACAATAGATAGTTTCAGCCGGACGTAAAAAAAATATTCGTAAGTTAGGTAGCGCGATTTTATGAAGTAAAAAAATTTTGCAAAATATTTTCTTTGGCTACGAATAAGTTTAGTACATCCCACATCGTCCACCTTCTTTTCGTTTGTGACAAATATACAGATGAGCAAAAAAACAACTGATTCTGAAATATGCGTTCACATTTTCCCTCGCCTCCGGTGACTTTTGTATACCTAAATGTTTAACCATAAATGGGATTAGGTCTTCCACTTGTTGCAATTTAATTACAGCAAGACAACAACAATCCTTGGGTAGCATTAGTCATTTCTCTCATATCTACCTGTTGGTTCAAATGAATGTTACCCTACCTTTGGTCATAAATTGCACACAACGTCGGATATCTGCTAGGGACATAGATTTCACTTACTTCCATCGCAGAAGAACGTATTGTTTTTATTCTTGGAATGTAACTGAAAACGGTTCGATGTTCAATGCACTTAAATGCTTTTTAAAAAGGGATCAAGTGATTTATTACTGTACGTAGTCCCTGTTGAGGATTAAGAGAACCTGCCGGAAAGTGCGATATCAATGGATGTTTGGGATTATTTAAAAAGGTAGGCAGACTGCCATGAAAGTATTCAATTGCACCAGCTGATAAATAGTTCAGTCATATTGGAGGGTAAGAAAAGAACGTATTTTTTTTGATTTTATGGATGAGACTTTGAGTAAAAGTCATCGCTATCATAAAAATGCAAACACATTCATTAAGGCATTTACGAACGCAGAACGGTGTCGATTGATGAACGCTCATAAGATGTACATGTTTTCCCATACCCCTTCTACGAGTTATGACTTATGAGCGAACATTTCTTCGAATTTTAGCACCTGTCATATTGTAGGTAAAAATACCTGACAGATTCAATAGCGAAAAAAAAGGGGGAAAAATATCAATTGCTCAAGGGACACAATTATTCAATGCAAATAGCAGCTCAACGCTTAAATTTTTTTGTAAAATTCGCAAGAAAATTGGAACAACGATCAAAAATAAGTCACATACCACAGTGATGCCAGACTTTTCGGACTGAATTGCACACGATACACGTCAAAAACACCCAAAAATGCCCTTTTTTCCCATGCCGACGTTAAAAAACAACAAAATACTTAATTTTTTTTGTTCCAAGAGATAAAAAAAAACGTCCTTTTTCAACCTTTTACCTCATTTTGAAAGGCAAAATGCCCACGAAATGGGTAATTACCAACGATCTGGTTGATACTGTTCTTAAACATAGGGCTGATCACTGATAGTCTGGTCGTATATGGCTACAATAAAAAATCGAGTTAACTTGAAACCAGATTGGTCGGTAATGTCACTTTTCCTACGTCAGTCACATTATGCGAACTGTCAACTTAGTACTTAGTTACGAAAGTTCGTTCGTGTACTTTCAGCATAGAAAAATGAAAAACGTCAAATATGAAAAATCGAGAGAGAAATCTCTCAATTTCAAGAGAAGTACGTGACCGGTTTTCTTACAAAAAGTTAAAGAAATGTCATTTTGACAATATCGTAAAATGCAGCATCTACAAAATAATTTGGAATTGAATCTTTTATAAGCTAAGTACCTATTTAACTTACCATTTTGAATGCGCTGATATGTTATAGGAGAACATTCAATTACAACTTCTTCCCTCGACATCGTTGAAGACGAAAATAAATACAGTTTTACTTGTCAAACTTCTGAGCTGTCACTTAGTTGTCAGTTTTCATTTCTCATTTTTCAGTAAGTCGAAATTCGGCGAGTAGAAAATTACGAAAAAATTAAAAGAGGGGAAATGGATTTCTCCCTTATTTTTCTGAATTTTCTCAGTACGTGGTCGTATTCACACAGTTTCTTAGCAAATTTTTAATAATTTTACGTTTGCAAAAAAGTACACGAACGAACCTATTGACCAGATTCAAACGTCAATTTAAAAAGCTGTTGATGTGACCGCAATTGGCCAATCGAAACTGAGGCACATAAAGTCAGCCTCACTAAACTATTTTGCTGAAAGTTCTATACGGCTCAAATTGTGTTTTAATCAGGGAAAATTCTCAATTTTGAAGCATTAAAGTCTAATCCATTAATGTTTGGATGCTATTTTAAAATTTCTGACAAGATCGAACTTTAATGAGTTTTTTAAACATTTTCCAGATCCGGGAGTGTATAGATCTACAGACTGAATATAGCACCTTCAGAACCTTTTTAAGAAGATTTTCAACAAGATTTCTATAGTTCAGTGCAAGGCAATTTAAAAACATTCGCAATCAACCAGAGCAAAAATATCCAGGTTCTTTGCAGTCGTAAAATAAATCTAACCAACATCCTTAAATCAAAGGCTTTTGCAAAGAGGTATAACATGCTTGTTTTGGTTCTTATAAGTGGGAAATCAATTATCAGCACAGTCATAAGGTGGAGCAGGACAAAAGAAACATTTTTCTGCACCCCAAAGCTGTATATAAAAGACTTGAATGTTTTGAAGTCTATGGTGATATAACTTATAGGTTATTTTTGGGTTAATATCACTCTACACTTTTAAAAAAAAAAGTTTGATAATCCTTAGTACTGTCAGAGGAAAGGAATGCTACCAATCATAGGGGCCAAAAAATCTATTCCTAAAATCCCCAAACAAGACAAGATATAAGCCCGAGATGAGCGATGCCAAAGCAAAACTTTGATTTAGAGCTTAAATTTTGTACTTCAGAGCTAAATGAGGGATGGAATCGAAATTCAATTCAAACACCAAGTTTACAGGCGAAGGAAAAAGTCCTAGAATTTCACAAATATGTTAGGTTTGTCTTCGCTTAGATGTTTGGGGTTCCAAGAGCCAAACAAAAAAACGTACAAGGAGTATGTATAAATCTAAAATTGATACCGAAATAGATGCCGCCTCTAATGGACTCCATTACAAAGCTTTAATGTCACTGAGAAAATGTCCCAATATTTTTTTACCCAGAACTACGTCTTCAGCAATGCGCCAATATCATCTTTAAAACCCAAATAAATTATTCTCGTCGCTCGTCGGTTTCCTTAAAAAAAATCACCATCACTAATTGCACTTCGAATACTTACTCAATTAGAAAACAAACGACCTTGTCCTAGGTTCGCGGGCTTTCAAGTCAAAGAATTTTATGGGAATTGATGTCTTTTTGTGGAGACAAATCTGGGGTTTCATGCTTGCATAGGATAGACGGGATTTTTTAAAATGATGGTGATGAGTTTATTTAATGCCAGCGATCTCAAAGACGCCCAAGCTACACCCGTAAACATTTCACATGAATTGGTAACTCTAAAACGTTACACTCAGTGTAACGACGGCTTTTTTTCAGTTCTCCTAAGCAAAATCAGCAAAAATTCCAAATCCTTGCGTTGATTCAAAAGGTCCCCGATATTGTGTACTCAAAAATGTTACATATAGTGTTACCCTTCAATACTTAGAAAGGATGTTTTTCTTAAAAAAAAAACCATTAAAAGTCATATCAGTGAAGTAAGAAAAAAAGTCATTGGAACTCTTCAAAGACTGATGCTTTTTTTAAACGGGCACACAACTTTTAAAATACTGTAACGCCGTCCTCTTAAATATATGAACAAGTATTCAATGAATCCGCAAGTCTATTTTCCGTTCATATATCCATTTGAGGAACGTATAAAGTGAGCTCACAATTTCGCAAAATTACGAATAACTCTGCACCTCGATAGCAAGTCATACCTCGTCATAGTTAAAAATGGAAAAATAACCTCCGACAAGAGGACTCTTGCTAAATCCCCTGTAAACTGTAAACTAATCCTCATAGATTGAAAAATAATTTACTACATGCACTGTAGGTGCTTTAACTCCACAGAAACGAGGAAAAAAAATTGTTCACAGCCAAAAATCCCGCACACATAATCGTAACACTTAAATCCAATGTGATGAGCTATGCGCCCCCCAAAGCTGGAGGGACTGTGTATACCCGACTTTCCCACCCCCATGTGTGTAACTTGTTATATCATTTACAATATTTCTCTCCACAAAAAAAAAGGAAAACAAAAAAGAAAATTCCACATAACCAGAGATACAATTCTCAAATAATCCCCCATATTCGGTGAATTTATGTTATCCCCTTTGGATATAAGTTTTTATTATTTTCCATTTGAGTAGGTACCCCAGTTGGCCCAACAACGCCACCCCCGCAGCACACATCTTTCGCATTTGAAAATTCAAAAATTTAAATAAAGTTTTGTACCAAACGCCCCCTTCAGGCACCCAACCACTAGTTCAAGCACAAAGAAGGATATTTATACGAGAGTAGCCCAAAAAAAAGAAAGTATTAGTGTAACTCACCCTATCCATTTCGAACTCGCTGAAGCCGACCGACAAGTACGTTACTAAAATGCATAAGCTCTGTGTGGGAACACCTTTGCCGCACAGCAAATGTCCGCCCAGTTGATTTAGAGCGGTCGATGGGAAGAGCTCATGTAATCCCAGGTGATTTAGTAGTGCCTACCCCGAGCCCAGGATGAAAATGAAAAGAAAAGGACTTGGCATTAGTATTCACGAGCTCGCCGAGAAGTATTGGCAAACGTTTACATTTGTCCACTAGCATAAAGAGAGATAGAGAGAATGGGAAGCTACCTCGATTTTCTCGTTCTCGGCCGCCATCAATCGGAGCGGTGGGCTCATCAGGTTCGACAGGAACGCCACTGGGGCTAGCAGCGATGCCGATATGATGCGATCGTTGTACTCGGGCCGTTCGGACAGCATCACGAGGAAGATCGTGGAGCCTTGCGAGTGAGCTACGTAGTGCATCTTATCGTGGCCCGTTTTATCGCTGATGTAGTCTATGATCGATGGCAGATCGTAGTAGCCGATCTCGTGCCAGGTGAAGTTCCAAAAGCTCGGCATCGACGAGTCGAGGCCGGTGTGCCGTTTCGAGTATGTGGTCCCTCTGGCGTTGGGCAGCCAGACGTCGTAGCCTCTTTCGTGCAGCATGCATCCAAGGCTGCGCTCCCGACCGGACAAGATAAAGTCTGCTGCCGACCCGATCAGGCCATGCATTAGGAGAAACGGTTTCAGCTTAGAGGTGGAATTCCGCGGCGGAATCCGATGCATGGTCAGCATGTATCCATCGGGCGTTCGCACCTCATGCGTCTCGCAGACATAATTATTCGATTCGACTATTTGGCACACTAGATCTTTAGCACTCAGGGAACCGAAGACACTCAACAGACACACTACACTTAGTATTTTCTTCATTCTACAACTTGGATTGAGAATTCGCAAATTCGACACAAAAGCACACACACAGTCGCGGAGTACCTTATCGCAGATACTTTTCAAACGCACGCGTTCACACACAACACCTGTAGTTTGAATTCGTCCGCTCAGGTTGACCGTCAACAATCATCTGAGACAGCAGATGTAAATTCGTTACCACCGTCTTTCTTGTGTTGTGTTATTGTCTGCGATTTCGTTTTGCTTTCCTCCGCTCTTCTCTATGGCCAACTGTTGTAGCGTAGTAATAGTACGAGTACGAGGTACCGTCATCGAACGTGTCACTTATGGAGTGGAAGGTGTCTCACAAAATTGAGAGATCAGCAGAGGTATTGGATAATTTGCTGTGTCTGGGTTGACAAACGGCTCAATGGATTGGATACCTGGCTGCTGGCTGTATGACTGCCTGGCTGCATCGAAATAAACTTGATGGAACTGATAAATGATCGATCGGGGCGATTTCGTCAAATGTTAAGTATGCGCGTCGCGTCGCTCTAGATACTAGATTCTGGCAAAAAGCGAGAGTAAAAGTTTTCGAAGCGAGCGCAAGAGAGAACGAATGACTTAATCATCATTATTGGTTCAAGTTGAGGTGGTGCGCCGCCGCCGCAACGAGTTAATAAGATTTTGTGGTCTCGGATGGTTTGATTGAGTTTCGATTCAAAGGTGTTTTAACTAATGTCACGATGTCTGACTGGACTGTGTTATGCGGGTCTTCCGCATTTTCTTTTTCAGACCTAACCTCCAATGGTGGTTGGGTGGATTGCTTGAATTTTTCCCAACTGTGTAAATCGGATTTTGTTGCAATTTTCGTATATTTATGAAGAGCGGAAGTTTGGCTACGCTTTGGAGAGGCAAATTGATGTGAATGATTGAAATTTTGAGGGTGCTTTGGTTATATGGTTGAAATTGAAATTGAAATCCGCAAAAACAGTCGGGTATTGGAAATTGATTCATTTAAGTGGCCGTGAAAATTGCATGGTTCGTTTTAAATTTGCCTGTTCGTTCGATGGGTTGGATTTTTTCGCCCAAATATTTCCGTGCAATAACTGTCTGATATTTGTCTCTTTCTAAGGATGATTTGTCCGCATCGGAAGATCGTTCTTGCATAGGGTTACCAGATTGAAAAAAGAGAACAATTTTTACATTGGGGAGCAACAATTTTAACGAGCATTCAAATGCTCTTAGGATTCAAATTAAAAAAAAATAACGAAATATTTTCGAATGTTTTATTTAATAAAATCTTTAAATGGATGTATTCAGTTGTGGAAGTTTGTAAAGGGTGTCCCATAATTCACGCCAAATTTGAACTTTGCGCCATTTATTAGTACAGTGATGCCAACGGCAAAAAAGATAACAATGTGACACCTGACAGTTCGGGGTTACTAGAAATGGAGCGCTATACGAAAGAACAACGCATTTTCATTGTTGAGCAATATTTTAAAAGTAATGAAGGTTTGTCAGCTACAGTCCGCAATTTCATCTTCAGTGATGAAGCTCATTTGCATCTTGATGGGTTTGATAATCGTCCATATTGTCGCATTTGGGGCTCAGAAAGCCGTTCTTGCTTAAAAAAAAATAAAGCGAAGTAAATTCGACCCAAAAAGTGAAGTAAATTCAAGAAAAGGGATGTAGATTTCAAAGTCATAGTTTAAACGATATATTTAATTCCATATTAGTTGTATATAAAAAAACGTTTTAAAATCTACAAAATTTTTTTTTCATTAAAATTAAGTCTTAATTTTTAAAAATGTTTGCAAGTTTTTTAGAAAAAAAATTATAGTAAATAAATATGTTTATAAAATTATAATTTTGCGCACCAATCTTGATTCACATTCTTGATTACTTTAAAATATCTTTTCATCGCTTTTGTAATAATTTTTTCACGTATTTGACTAAACTTTTCGGAACAGACAGGAACCAAAACCTAACCAAACGTATCACATCTTTGACAAAAAATTAAAAGGAAAATAATAATAAACGTTAGAAAATTTTAATAAATTTTGTGTTTAAAGTGTAGTTTGTAGAAATTTATTCTTTTGAAATGTGAATCGTTGCTTAAATGAAAGAGTGTAAAACATTTTTTTAATAATAATTTTTTGGAAGTAGATTTACGGTTTTCTTATTAAAATTGAATCGGATTAAACAATGGATTTCTAAAGTGAAGTAGTAGTAGTAGAAATTAACGATAGTGTGAAGTAGGGAGTGGTATTCAATTATTTTTCCAAAATTGAAGTAAATCTACGTTTTTAATGCAGTTTATAGGTTGTTAACGCAACCACACAAGTTTGAAGCATCTCTGTGGTAAAAAAGTGTGATGCTCACCGAAGCCCATACAAGTTATTAGAAACATGCCAATGACAGTGGACTATTTCCAAAGCGGATGAAGATATCCTTGGTCGATTCGAGAGAAAAATTCTTCGTAAGATATTCGGTCCCGTTTGCGTTGACGGGTTTTGGAGGAGACGATTCAACGACGAACTATACGAGCTGTACAGCGACATCGACCTAGTCAAAAAACTGCGCATTGGACGTTTGAGATGGCTAGGACATGTAGAGCGAATGGACATCAACGCTCCGGCCCGCAGAGTTTTCGATTCCAACCCAGAGGGTCAACGCAGTAAAGGAAAACCTCGCCTTAGGTGGCGCGCACAAGTAGAAAAGGACCTCAACCAACTTGGAGTGCGCAACTGGAGGCAGTTGGCTAAGGACCGGGCCAACTGGAGAGGCTTGTTGGTTGAGGCCCTGGTTCACCCCGAACTGTAGCGCCACCTAAGTAAGTAAGTAAGCAAATGACAGTTTTTTTAAGGCAAATCCGACGCCATCTTCTGTGTGAATATACCTACACTGATGATAAATGTTGAAAATCGAACCCAGTATGGCGGTGTCAACGCCACAGGTGGCATGGCAACCATTGAGAACTCCACGAAAGATTCGTTACAGGCAGAAGGAACCTTTAAACCAGCAAAAGCCTATGCAGTTGTAATGAAATAGGCTAAAGTGGTTAAAAACTTTCAGTTTATTTGGATAATGTAGTACAAGTACTTTTACGCCAACAGCCAAGATCTCGTCAGCTTAGAAGAGTTTCTTGAAGATTGCGAGCTGTGCACTATATTGAGGTCCACATTCTGGCCAAAAAAAAACGCGGAGCTTCTACTAAATGTAACAATTGAGTGCATAAGACCACCAATGGTCCTAGCTGGGAGGATTGTTCTTAATAAAACCTTCAATACTGCTTTGGTAGTCATACCTAGAAGAACATAGGTTTACAAAGGCCTTGTGGTCTGCTTTTGATCGGAAAAATGATAAAACTCTGCAAAGCAAAGTTAAGGTCAGTGATATAGTGAAACTCCCTATGCAATGCCTTCTGAGGAAGCAAGATATAAGTTTAGGTTTCAGCGATTACGGATACGTGAAGGTACTATGACGACCTGCAAGTTGCGAAGGATAGCACCCACCTTCTCTGTGAATGCAGGAAGGAAGCATCTTGGAAGTTACTTCTTCGACAATTTAGAAGAGGCTGGTTTCTCAAACACAATCGGGACCATATTAGACTTTTGTAGGGAAATTAAGTCTAGGCCCGCTATAGTGCCTAGTCTTTTATGATCGACTCTCAATTTAACAAAACCTAAAGCCAGCACTGAGTTTACTTGCCCTCTGGGATAGATTTGAAATGTATTCAAATGTTCAAAAAACCTCTCTCAAAAGTGAATTTTATTTGATTCTCCCTTAATTACTCTTCCCCCTTGATGGCGCTGCTTTCGCATTCATAAAATGCATGTTTCCAATGATTTAAGGAAATATAAAATAGCGACATTCACTTTAAATTTGTTCACTTCTTTGCTTGTACGTATAGCAAGAGGCACACTAAAAAAAAAATTACGCATGACGTTTTTCTGTGCTAAACATTCCGCCACATGTGCTTTGCATTTTCTCTTACTCTGCTATGATACGTCACAATATAAAAAAACGATGTAACATCCCATACCTTTCGGTATCGACAAACTACAAAATTTTACATCAAAAACAAGGAAATACGGATATCATATCACCAGCGGTGATAAAGTTCGCAATACACATTCCGAAGGAGGGCATATGTCTAACTACGTTCCCTTAAAGACTGACTGGCGGCACATTTAATGAGTTGTTTGCATAAATTTCGCGTTGACATAACTCATCCAAATATACCCTATTGTGTTTCAAAAATAAAATTATCTCCACTAATAAGAATCTCACGACATTTTCATGACATACTTTATTACTTAATGCAGAAACTGTCTGAATAGATCGCTTTAATGGCTGTCTAAAAGTTGCGCTTTTGTCTTCCTTGTTTATATTTCCCACAAAACTCAAATCTTCAAATTGAGAAATCGGACTTTGCTTGGGTATCTACTAGGTACAGTGTCAGCAATTGAACTTGTCCATTTTTTTTTCGCCATTTAGTGTTAGATAATAATTACTGTCAACGTTACTTTGGACTCGCAGCGACGATCATCGCTGGTATTTTAATTGCATCGAGTTGCAGAGTTTTTTAAATTCGCCATTTTCCACTGCGCAATACACAAACAAACCTCGTAGTCATTTGATTTTTGTTGTTTATTATTATCTTCTTTTTTAATGGTTTGATGAAGTATTTTTGATAAGCTTTGGTGTTTTTTTTAAGACTGCGCCATTTAAGTACACAATTTGTATGCTTGCGAAATGTTAAACGTGACCCGGTTTTTTTAGATATTTGGAATCATTTTTGTTGTATGGGGGTTTAAAAATTAATAGTGACCTTGACTATACGTGCGATGTAGAATATTTAAAACTTTCTAGTGGTAGGTAAATTTGGTAAACCAATTATAAATGGAGAGCGGGAGCACGGGTGAAATTAAGGGACGTTTGGAAGGGTGTAGCTATAAAGATCAAGGGTCTTAGCAATAAACATTTTTAGTCTCGACTCTAAATTTGAGTAGTTCACAGTGGCTATATTTATTTTCATACAAATTTCGCAATTGTGAGCTTCCTAAAATATAGAGTCGAGACTTAAATTTGTTACTAGTACGGCGCAAATTTTGGTGGGGCAATACCCCCATATATTTGGCTTAATAAAAGCTAAGTCTAGCACTACGGCTTAAAACTATGACACTTAAAACTAAGACATGGAAAAGACAAGGATTCTCTCCAGATCTTTTACATTTTGTCGGCCTCATCTCTTAGCCCATCTTAAATGCCAACTGTATAAATAAAAACTGTCAAAACATAGCTATGAGGTTTTTAAAATAAAAAACTACAGATACTTTTACTTTCATGAAACATTATCAACCCATTAAACAGTCACAGCACTATACAAGTTGTAAGAAAATGGAAAATGAACTCACTCAAAAGCAGACAATTTTTGAAAATGCTCTTTAAATTGGGCGCTCCATTTTTTTTAGTCGAAAACTACGTATGAAGTGTTTTTGAACGTATTCGTCGTATCACAAAAGTAGTCCGTCTGTAAATTCTTTAATGTATGACCGTGTTACTGTAGTGTAGCCATGGCTGTCTAAGCTAACCTAGGACAAAAAGGCTTAAAATCCCGTACCTTGGAGGACATCATCTACTTTAAAAATAGGACAAAACTAAAACAGAAACTAGGTCAATGAACTCAATCAAAAATATATTTCATACTTAAAATAACATAAATCAAAATACAAAAAAATAATAATTTGTAGTTAAAAGGAACATTTTATAAAGTATGTACTTATTTTTAATACTTTTGAGTCTTTTTATACTCGTATTTATCTTCAGATTGAATTTTCTTTAAGATTTCGTCATATCTATTAAATATAAGGTCATAAAATATAAAGTCATAAAATGACTCACGGCTTAGGTTATTCTAATTAAATTTAGTTAAAATTATACCCTTAATAGTTTCGTAACAGAATCCAAAGTAATATTATCATCGTTGAATTGCATCCAAGAAAAAAACTTAAACTCTTCGGAAGGAAGTAACCTTGATTCAATGTATGCAAGAGTAACACTATAAAGTTTTTTTCCTTTCTGAATCGAAACTCTGTCTGACCCTGTCTTCAAAACCATCCTCAGCTAGTTTCTTTAAACTTGTTTGAATTTTCAGTGGAGTAAAGTTATTTGATATTATTTCCTTTAAATTGTTCCCTATTTCTTTTAATATAGACATTGTTTCAATAACTGAAATATCCTGCTTTTCAATTTTCTGAATATCAATGTGAAAAACAGACATTAAAGAGTAAACTAAAAATAAATAAGCTTCAAGAGTTCGATGATTTTTATTATTTTCAAAATTACTTGTTAGGGGAAAAAAGAGGACAATTTCATAAAACGTTGGAGGACGTTCCGCGCAGGGAACATGTCCTCCAAAAAGATAAGACATGGCAACCCTTCTTAAACAGTATGAAAGCAATCCGTATTTGAATATGAACAATTAAAAAAAAAATAGTCATTTGAACCGTTTTCGAGATATGGAAAATATAACAAACTCTGCATACGGATTATTTATTTTCAACATCGATGATCTGATCGATCTTCTGATTTAAAGTTGCTATCGAATTGAAAACAAGCTAACCTTAGTTTTAAATTGAGACTGCCAAATGTTGCATGAAACAGGTCGACACTACATAGTTTTTTCGGAGATGGCCGGTGTTAGAATTCTGAAAATTCGCAAGTCGTGCAATTTAAGCCATTAAATACGAGTATTTGTTTCTGCCAGGTGTTGGAAAGATTATATTTTTATATCTGTGGCTTAAAACTTTGCAGTCGGAGTTGCAAAGTGTATAACGAAGAATTTTCACAACTCTTTAGCTTGGGACTGGCCATGACAAATCTATGCAAATAGCTTTATATTTTTGAGATTTGGATATCATTAACATTTGAAAAACATTCTTTAGTCACCATTGCTAAGACAAAAAATAAATCTATATGTACATTTACATTCGGATTTTTAATAGATATTTTAGACTCCATTGCATTTCTTAAATATATTTTTTATGTAGCGAAAACATGTATTATGCATTTAAAACAAATTTATCATTAACAAGTTTAAATTACTTTACAAATTTTTTTAAATTAAGCGGTTTAACAAAAAAAACTTTCCAATTTTCCGATAAACAACTTGAGAACATTCGATTTTCAACTGTTTTTGCATTTAATCTGTTTCGGAATTTGTTTTTTACTAAATTCATTTCGGATCATTTTCTCTCCGCCGCTGTACTACTGCGCGGTATAATAGCTAAGGTTAACATGTTCTCTATTAAATTCTTAAACATGAATTCTTCGACAGTATTTTTGTGCTACGTTAAGGACTTTAATAAGTCTTTTTGGTCCATTTTGTTTAAATCATAAATTCAAAAAGATCTCCACTTACCTGCGAATGCTGCAACTAGTCTTACAATGGAGAGAAAGACGAACTTTTGTTTAGTAGCGTGAAAGAGATAACCTGCGAGGTTTAAGTTTATTTCAAAAACAAATCTTCGATAATCAGTGCTGCCACAATGAAAATGCGTTGTTCTTTCGTATAGCGCTCCATTTCTACTAACACCGAACTGTCACATTGTTATCTTTTTTGGCGTTGGCATCACTGTACTAATAAATGGCGCAAAATTAAAATTTTGCGTGAATTATCCGACACCGTTTTGTTCTTACTTTATTTTGCAAAGCGTCTCCTCTATGTCGGCGACCCGGAATTTTTTCAAACTTTGCAAATTGTGGGAGGTGTTGAACAAAGCTGCGTGGCACCCTCCATAGGACAAAACTATTCAAAACAATGTTTCTCAACCCTAACGCGAGCCAATGCTGTAGAGTTTGGATGCAGATTCTAAGTAAAGTACTTCGGAAAATGTAGGCGGTATTAGACAACAGGGCGTGGCACTTCCCAAACCAAACAGACATTTAAGACGCATTATCTTTTATAGTGACTTCATCTTTGAAATTTAGTAAATGGTGGCATATTGTCTTTGGCAAAATTGTCGTGGTAGTATCAGCTGCTTGCAACAAAAATGTCTAAAACGGTTTACATGACAACTAAAGCTGTAGAAAGTCGAATCAAGAACATTTATTAAATACCAGACACTTTAAGAAATGTGGGCAGGGGTTAAATTCATGGCAATACGACAAAAAAAAAAAAATTAATCTTTAATCACATTTCCTATGTAAACTTGACACTCGTCGAAATTTGAAGAGAGTCTAAGATTTTTGATAGGCTATCACCTGGGATAGCCGTCACGATCTGCGAAGGAACAGTGCACTGCAGTAAATTTTTCACACGCGCCTTCAGTATTCACTAAAGCTCTTGCACAGTTCTTAAAACGTGCATAATTATGACATTTTGACTCAGAAACTGCCTTTAAAAGGCTGGCCACTTTTGCATTTGGTCTGAAAACTGTTACAAATAATTCCCAATCTTTTTGATATACTCGTAGCTTGGATGGTTGTTGAGGGTAATCTTTAGATCATAAATGGGTCTTCAAAGGGTCCGTTGGGGAAAGTTTGTTGCAGTCCGTAAATCATTTATATATATGCAGGCTTTTCAACTACTAAATATAAGAAACATTGGCAGCCCCTAAATTCAGATTAAAACCGCCGTCCGAAGCATCGAAATATAAATTGGATGAGTCCGAGAGAATAATATTGTCCTGAGGAAGTTCCTCAATTCAGCTTGACACGGCTTTGGCTTGGATCTTAAGTGGTCCATAACAGAACAACTCGGGATGCACTCCTAACAAAAATTGTAGGTGCGTCAAATAAGAAGGTCGTGGGAAGCTATTGTCTTTAGTTGCGCACATCACATTTAATAAAGTAGAAAAAAAATGTATCACGTGGGCAAATCGCACCCAAAGAGCGAGTCTACTCGTAGTCGGTTGGTTAAAAAATTGTGTCGCAGATCCGTCTTGTATTTCAATGGCAAACTAAATCAAATAACTAATTTCTCATTCAATGTCAAGAGTACAAGCGCCGCCAAGATAATTTCTGCAACCCACTTACAGATTAGCTTCATCAATATAAATATATGTCCACACATCTTACATCATCTGAGAGTTACATTTTTGAGTCAGTCTATCGAGAACGATAGTCCCTTCGAAATCATTGCAATCCCTTTGCAGTTGCTCCCAATATTCAATATTTTCCATAAGAAAATCAATACAAAAATAAAATAAAGCAACACGATGTATAAACAAGTTTGCATTACTTGCTTTGGTGACCTAATAACTGCCCGACGGTACAAGCACACAAGACACAACATACCCGAGGCGGCGTGGTCATCTTTATGGAGTTCCCCATTTTTTGTTGCTTTTTACTTCGTGTAGCTGTGTGAAATCGTTTACCTATAATCAGCAGAGATATTATGCGACAAGACCTTGAAACACCAAAGAGACAATTTCCTCAGTAAGTCGGCTCCATCTTAATACAGCACTCGCTATACGCCATACGCCATACACCCAGTGTCAACAATACGACGATAATGATGGCGATGCTGATGGTAATAGTCTTGTGATACGCAAGACACGGCTCGTTATGCTGTGCTGGTGTTTTGGTATATGCTCACCGCTCAGTGGGTCGATGAGGCGATTGCCTACTGCTCTCGGGCCGACTAATGAATACCGAATGGTAAACGACTTTTGACAAATTCCGACGGACGCAACTCACAAGAATGATGATTTCTTTCTTTGGCGATCTTTTTTTCTGTTTCCCTTTTCATTTGTGTAGTTGGTTATGGTGCGGTCGGCCAGTGATGACTACTGCTACCGCAGAAGAGCATTCAATTGACCAGCTGTTCAGGCAGGACCAACCATTGTGGGTGATTGATGACCCCCGGACAGGGGCTGGTTCCGTTTCGGGTTAACCTTTGGAATAAGCGAGTTGGATTGGCAGAGATAAGTAGCCTTTCTGTCTACCCCCAAGGTAGAGGTGGCTTTAGTCCGATCTAGTCTGTAATTAATGAGCTCGTGGAGGGTGAAATCTGTCACTAATCAGCGACCCTATACCAGTTTATTGTGATAAGCTGAGACAACTGAACATCCCCAGGTGAATGGGAGACATTTGCCAAGCGATGTCACAGCTTATTATGTGAGTGCGCCGTGCCAAACATGGTCATACGGTGGACGGGTCGGTATCGATGGAAATATATTTTAAAAGTTGGCAAAAGCAACTTTTTGCAAGAAGCCTTTTGCGGCTTTAACTATTAGATTTGTGCAGCACAAATATCACGGAAATGTGTTTTTTACGCAATGGCGTATCAAACGTAACGCACCGATTATGTAATGTTTTCACAGACGGTATAGCAAATAAGATCTGGGATAGGAATTCCACAAATAATAGTGTAGATCCTGAGCCTTTGAGGTTTGATAAGCCACTGATACTGGTTGTGGTCAATCTTATCGTTACGAGGTGTTGACAGTTGGGGCTGCTTCACACGAAGTTTACGAAGGAAACTGTCAAATTAAAAATCAATGGGGAAAATAAGAGGAGGGGAGACCTTTTATCTTTGAAACAGTTTAAAGGCTCGAAAATTCTATTTTTCAAAATTCCAACGCCAATAAAAAAATCAAATTAATTCGCATTTGGTAATGACAGCTGACATAGCAACCCATGTAATTCGAATTTGATTCTCTTTGTCTCTCCCTAAGGTATTGATGGGAATAATTTAGTAAAGCCTGGAAATGTCAATCAGGCTTAAAGGTCACCAAGTATCGGTAGGGCACCGCGAAAGTGACCGATGTTTTTACGACAAATACCGAGAAAATACCTCGCAATAGAATGAAGGGAGCTGGTTTTGAAAGTGCTTTCCTAAAATCGATATTTACGATCGTATTACGATGCGGATCAGGTACCTCTATGCGCCGTTTTTATTGGAACGAACATTCTGTCGGGAACCGAATACAGGCCATACCAACTAACTCCAAGATAACCTTAAAAAGATGTCATTCGCCGGGGATTTCATCTGAGAATCCCTAGTTAACCTCGCCGCGAACGTCGACGGAGGAATCCCCGGGTATTATTCACCCAATTCCACAATCGTCATTTTTCTGGACAAGCAAAAACACAGTCTCCCGTGTCAAATATTTGATCCAATTCTGTGTTGCAATAAGACGAGGTACACATTATGCATATAGGGACATATCGACACCAAGTTTCGCACTCATATCGAAAGCGCAAAGAGCGAGACGTTAGTTGGAAGAACGGTCAGCCGATAAATAGAAAGTGAAATGGGTGAAATGAGGATACGCACCCTATTTAGTATTTTAAAACACGCAGTCGATCTTTGTCTGAGCAGTTGATTTAGGTATGAAAATCTTTCGTTCATGGCTGCACCTGCTTTCGCGCTTCATCTACCCATTTCCTGTCGCTTTTTCGTTTCATTGCAGTTCGGAATTACTGTCCAACAAACCATTAAAAGTTTTAAGTGTCAACTTTATTTTTAAATAACATTTTATTCAGTGATTTGCAAAAAAACGGATTGATTGCAGAAAAGAAACGAATAGGATGTATAGTAAAATGAAAACGCGAATTTCGACTATAGGTCACGCATTTTCTGGCTTAAAAAGCTGAGCGACATGTGCATTTCCATCAATTACTATACGACTTAGCCCGATAATTATCCACCGCTTTAAAACTGCGGAACGAGCAGGAACTATTCACGAAATGTTACATGCTAAACGTGTATAACTTCGTGAACAAAAAATTACTCACTTCCTCTTAGTTTCAGTACGAAACAAATTTTGTGGTAGGTGGTTTTAGTGAGTAAAAATCGCACACGCTGACTGTTCTCAAAGTGTCTTTTAGAAGATTTCCACCCGGCTTCGAAAAAAAGGTTACGAAAAGTTATACTAAAGGGAAAAGTTTAAGAAAGACTTCATTTCAAGTACAACATGATTGAAGAGGACCAATTTACCTTTTCCAATTGAAAAGCTGACAACATTTTAAGGTTAAGCCCTTTAAAAACTTCATTGACGATTTTTTTTTTAAAGAAAAATATGTAAACTTGAATTTTTTTTTGAGAAATTCAAGCCTTACGCCGACACTCAAATCGGCAAAAAAATCAAGGCACTAATTTACTGCAATATAGAAATTTTTAAATCTATACGTGGAACCGAGAGATGTGTTACATCAGGAGGCTGTGCCACGTACGCACCGAGTAGAAAGGTCTCGCCGAAAGTGCACCTCGGTCGTTTAAAGAGACACCAAGCTGTTTGACGAAGTCTTCTGACTGGGGAGAGTTAACGATAAGATCCAAAATACAATTACCTTCTTTACTGTAAATGGTACTAACAGGTACCACGACCTAATCTAACAAGCCTTCCAGCCAGCTCGGTCTCTAGCTAGCTTCATCCAGTACCGCAGTTAAGGTAGCCCCAAAATCGTGTGCAGACAAAGTCTTACAAAGTCTTTAACTACTTCGAAGTTATATATCCCTCGACTGCAATCGTTTTTTCGGGTTGCCTTAGTTGAGACTTCTTTCCCGATGACTTTAATTTATGCTCGTTAACAGCCAGGACCATCTTCGACGTATTCGTTTCAATACTTGCAAACGCGTCACTGATATTTCGCTGCGTTATTCCGTCACTAGGCACATGCAAGTCATTTACCAAAATAGGAATGCATGGGAAGAATCCAGCATAAGCTAACTTACGAATATATTGAAATTCAGTGTCCCTTGGCGATTGCCTCTGATATGATATGATATACGCCGACTACGTGGTGAGCTTCAACAAGGCCAAAGGCTGGAGGCTGTGCGCAATGATAAAATACAATTTAGAACAAGGGTTCCTCACTTTGTCCAATAAAAGGGTGGACAGATCTAAGTTCTCAACAATTTAGAAATTAAGGAGATTTTCAAGAATTTAAAGCGATATAATCATCGCATTTGAAAATCTTAGCGCCACGGATTATACAATGACAACCTTCCTAAACCGTGAACCAGCACGCCGCACCTAAAAATCTGAGGATTGACGCAATGCAAAGTCCAATGCAGAGCTAACATCTATCTGCAAGCTTTACTTTAAGGACGTTTTGAGGAGAGAAGTATTTTCTAATCAAGTTTTCGAGCAGAAACCTCTTCAAAAGCGAGCCCTATTCTTAGAAATGGTGACGGTTTCGGATAGGAACTCTTGTTAGTCATCAGATTTCAATTGGCTATCCTTTTTTTGTCGTCAATTTTGTGCATTCAACTTGTAAACTGCGAGTAGTTATGCCGATTGCGTCTTTGGAAATATTTATGAACGGCTAAAGACACTAAATAAATGCACTGTTTCTGCCTAGAATCTTCCTAAATCCAACAGATGGAGCAATGCGACGAGTTGCTCCTTTTGTTGTCTCTGAAAAGGCGGGAATGTGGCTCGATTTTGCCATTGTAGAACCACACGCTGCCTGCTCATCTAAGTGGAACAGACAAAGCGTTCCCACCTGCCAACGACTATTCACTTAATCACAGCTCCTGTAACAAAATGTGTGTCAGATTTCAACAAAACCAACTCATAAGCCCCACAAAAGTAATTAAAAGCCCGTCACTCAAAACCTGCCAGTCCGCAGGGGATGAGTACCATAAATAAGCCACCACAGGAACCCATAATGAATATCTTAATTACCCACATCCTTCTGTAAGCAGCCAGCCAGGCAACGAATCTAAACTAACGATAACTGTTGCTGTTTCTGTTGCTATTGCGCCCCATCCATCCCCCGAATACATTACATCATTTCCATTACGATTCCTTCGAAAACAATTAACCCAACTTTACGTTGACACAATCTTACGAGTATATACAAACGCAGAAGTCCTGCCTCTGTCACGCGCGTTCGCAATAGAATCCGGCCCCGATCAACACACCTGTCAGGAGTGTAAACATCAGGCGAAAACTTCAACGTGATGTAGAATGCTTTCAAAGGACTCTATAAGAAGTCCCCCGACTGCTGATGCTACCAAATCCACCCATCAAAACTTCACTAATCCCCACCTCACCGTAAGAGGTGGCTATATATACTTTTTATACCATCACAGGGGTATCCCAGTCTAGAAAAAAAAAAAAAAAACGAAATAGAAAATAAGAAGCCGTCTTTGGTAGAAGAAAAACGAGTAACCATCGAGCCAGCCTTGAGGAGGAATTTGTTTCCGCTCTCCCAGCCAGCACACACAGCACCGTAACGTCCAATAACTAACCCCTTTTTTCCCAGGAGCGACGTAAGAAAATATTGCTCAAGAAGTGTTGAGAAATCACTCAGATTGGAACGAGGACGAAGTGGATAAGTCCCTTTTTTGCCAGCAAAGGATGAACTTCGAGGTTGATAATCAAGTCAACTTATACTCGTATATAATTTTTTTTCCCGTTTCGTTGTTCTATACCGCCATCGTCATCCTAGCCGTTGTTGGGGGGACTAAAGCGGACAAGTAAATGAGATAGTTTGGATGAGATCAGAAGTTGTCTACTTCAGATGGGACTTTTTGGCTCCTTTTGTCTTCCGAGGCGGGTCTATGGTGCGTTGTATCCTGCAAGCATTTATTTTCTTTTCCTCTTTTTTATCTTATCACATCAGTGATTATGCAGTGTCTACACAGAGATGATGCAAGTTGTAATATCCGATATCGCCCGGCCGCCCTCTTAAGGACTCACTTGGGAGATGAGCGCAAGATTAGTGTGGATGATGCGTCACCAGGCAGTGACAGAGTATCGACCTAGTTTGCATGTAAGGCGATGATCATGCTGAAAGTGATGGTAAGGATGAAACCGATTTACATTGGTCCAGCGCACAAGGTCAACGACGGAACGCAAACCAGCTGCACAAGAGGCAAAAATGCGGTTTTTCACCGGCAACCAGCGCTTACGTAAGCTGGATTGTTTGTGCAAAGAGTTGACCCTCTTCTCTGGAGTGAGTTGTGGCGGCTGCGGGTATACACGTTGCGTTTATGTTAACAATTACATCACTGTGTGTATTGGATTAACGATGTTTTTTTTTTCTGTGATTGAGGCTAAGTGCAACTGAGCATGCGGTGGCGGTTAAATGAAATCGCCGGATGGTCGATAGGTGAAAATTGACGACCAAGACTCACTCTCACTCGATTAGCTGGTGAACGCTAAGCCAATTAATAGACGACGTGGGCGAAGAAAAAAAATTTAAAAAACCGACTAAATACAAGTACAGTCAGTCGAGTTGCTCAAGCGAAGCAGCATCAACAGCAGTTTTTACAGGAGGAACAAGAAAAACAAAACAAAAAAAAAAAAATAAAGGAAGTCAGGGCTGAATTATGAAGCGCAGGGTTTAAGAATAAAAAAAAAGAACATAAAAGGGATTAGTTTGGAAATTTTAAATTTTGCTATTGCTTTGTCTTGTGTTAATCTGTATCTTGCATAAGGAACCCCAAATGTATAAAGGGAAACTTGGATGAGGTCTATTACATCTCCCCTAATTTTTTTCTTGCTTATTTTTTGGGGCTAGTATTAGACAGCTTTAGAAATATCCTCGAATTGGAGACACATGACTTTTAGACAAACGCACCACGTGACACTGTTTGATGTCATTGGCGTCAAATTTGTATAAGCTGTCAAATATTGTGAGCATTTTTTTGTATCAAAAATTTAAATTTAAAAATCAAATGCCTAGGTTTTATCCGTAAAGAAAATAATAAGAAGGCTAACGAGACCGCCCTAGAGGTTTTGAAACCTCAATCGAGTTATTTTAGAGAGAAGAAGCACATGAAGATGCATTTTGTGAATATAAAATAAACTTCTTCGCGGCTTAGAATCGTTTGTATCAATGTGAATTCAAGTTGGTTACCGCATCTCTTAGATGGTGAGGAATCTCACAACCCCACTCAATCAAACCTAACCTAACCTACACCATCACTTTTAAACTATAGTAATCCAATTCGTATGGTTTTTCTCAGACACAGCAAAGGGCTCGATGGAGCGACTTTTAGTTGCTTTTCTATCGCAATTGGCCAACTCATTTAGAAGATACATAGACGAATTAAAGGTTCTCCGAAAGAGGGCAGATTTGATTGCTGCACATACATTTATCGTCTCAAAATCACCAACAATAGGCTTAAATAACAAGCTTTCGCAATAATGCTTTATATACAACCGGACAGCCGTAAAAGCGGATATTTTTCGGACAGTATGCAGTGAAAACTTGGAGTGGGCAACTGGAGGCAGTTAAAAAAAGATTGCGTGTATTGGTTGAGACCCAGGTCTAACCGGGGCTGTAGTGCCACCTAAGTAAGTAAATAAGACTGCTTTTAAAACAAAAAGCATGACTGGGTAGCTCGAAACTTTCTCTATAGAATTCATTTTGATGAAACTGGCGTTAAGCCACATGTGAGTTATGCCCCTGGAGGTGGCTATACACATCTTTCTTCACTCCAAAGGGTGGTTAGGTTGTCAAAACATGTGACGTTTACATGTTCTCGCCACGGAAAGCGTACATTTTGTAAATTCTTGGTTCTTCTTTTATCAGGGCTCTAGTCGCGTAATTTATGAAACGATTGTCGTCGAAACGATTGAACAAAACCACATCGTTTTCGGTTTGCTTCATATAACATCATCGTCGCATCGTGTAATCGAATCGTTCATCGTTTTTATTTTAAACAGTTTGAATATGACTGTAAACAAACTCTCACACCTAAAAAATTTAAAAATGTATGGAAATAGTTTTTTTTTTTCTTGAATTTGTTTATTTGGCTTCGTTATCATAGATTGACATTGAATTAGGCATTTAATGCAGAAATAGATAGCTAGGTAGTAGAATTTTTATTGCCAAGCGGCGAATTGTTAAAAAAAGAATCAATGAATGCAATTTTATGATTGCATTAAAAATTTATGAAATTGTAAACCATAATAAAAATTTAAAAAATATTGCAATAATAATTTTTTTGCAGATGCATTCGTTTACAACTCGGATAAGAGCTAATCGCCTCCAAAGAGTATATAAGTGTGTTTGTTCCAGTGTTTGTATGTCATTGAGATGGTTTTTCCCACAGGAATCTAATTTTTTTCCCATTTTTCCCTTTTGGACCTAGTTTCCCACAAATTTCCCACTTGGTTAATTTAAGAAAAAACTGTTTATTTTCAATATTTTTATTAACAAAAAAAAAGGGGGTAAAAAATATTCTTTATTAAGGAATTTAATTGGATGAATAAGTAAAACAGTCATTTCATAACAAGATATAGGTACACACACATAAAAAATCACATTGGTACAATTCATTATAATGTCATTTGTGTATAGCGCAAATAATCTCTATAATAAGAAACTTTTCGATGATGAATAAAAACAGCAACTCAGTTAAAAACATAAGCAATGAAAATACCGGTGGAAATTATATGGAGAAATTCAAAATGTGTATGAAAGAGAAACCAAAAATGTGATACCCTTAGCCTCCTACGTGTTTTGTAATTTGTAGTAGATTTATTTCATAACAAGTCATTTAGATAGGCTTGCTTGTGAACACAAAATATGATATTAGGTTGAAGTTTGATGGACATTTTTTTTTTTTTTTGGAAGTTGACCAAATTTCCCACAAAATCTTACCGAAATCTCATTTCGATGGTTTCCTACCATCGAAATTCCCACGAAAAGGTAAATTTCCCCCGAGTTACCAACACTGGTTTGTTCCTTTAAATCATTATTTATACTTCTCTCACACCTTATTAAAAGTAAAAAAATACACCAAAAAATGAAACGATTTCAAAATAGCCATCCTCCAATCGAATCGTTTCGATGATATCATTTGGCAGTTGAATTAGTAACGTGAAGCAACATTAAACGATAATCGTCCAATCGTTTTAACGATTATCGTTTTCTTTTTTGTTACACGAAGTAGAAGCATCATCGATACGATGTCGTTCCATCGTTTTGTGCTTACGCGCTTAGAGCCCATTACTTTTAACTATCTTGGAAAAAAATTGTCTGCACTGTTCTCAATGTGAAATTTATGACTTTTACTCGGAGAAGTCCGTGAATAGGCCTTCTATTAAATTTTGTTTGCTGTCAAAAAATAAAAAAAAGGATTGGCAATTAAAACATACCAAATTTTTTATATCGCTAGCAATAGAGATTTGTGTGCAGAAGTGTCAAAAACAGTTTAATAACTACTGTCAACTTGAAAGGTAATTTTCCTTAGATGTCAGCTCTGGCTGTCACCAAATGAAATTTTTATGAGCAGATTAATTAATAGTTATAGGAAAATGTAAATCAAAAGACATATACACATACAGGGTTCTCCAGTCTGGGTTATAAATATTCGTTTTATAACAAAACCTAATGAACCAGCTCCCACTATATCCGTGCATACATAAAAATACAACAAACTGAAACTATAGAAATTTCAGCCAGTTTCCTATTTCTTTCTTTATTTATACAACAAGTTCATAGACGTCAAATGGGTAAAAACCGTTATTAGATAATGTCAACTATTTTGCGTTTCGTCTAACAATCTTATCGATAAAACCCATGATAATCCTAGTATCTCCAAAGCTTCTGATACAACTGTCAATTAAGATTTGACATCAAATTCCTTAAATAAAAAAAAACACACACATAAAGTTGTAGAAGCCATTTGCTGCACTAAATATTTTATCTGTTTCATAAGAAATTGGTCGCCTTCACTTTTCCACAAATAAGCTGATGACCACTTGTGTGTCAAGAAAGGATATCATTTTTCAATGCACCACCCTGTATACCACTTGCAAAACTAGTTGCACTCGTATCTCTTTGTTGGAAAAGTTTAAAAATCAATCTAGATTTCCATGCTAAGTTGTGGTTATTTAAATAAAATTCAAATGAACTCTGCTGATATGCGACACATGATACAACACTTCACAACAATTGCTTGAAATTAGTCCGTTTGACTAAACTTTGGACACGACTACTCGCATTTTTTAGTACATACCGTACTCGTGCAAACAACAAACTTTTAATAAGGACAAAGTTTATGCAGCTAAAACCAAAAAGCCATACTTCGGCGTACACAAGCTGTTAGTGTAAAATATGGTGTGCCTTTTACGATCCATAAAATAATCAACCTTAGTGCAGCATCCTCATTAGCATGCGTAATTAAAAGTTTGCCACTCGTATGACAGGCAACAGGGCAAACTCTTCTCTCATATGGTATAGCGACAGCCAATCGACACGACGCGCCGCACAATGCCTTGCGGTTTGGATCATAAAATTGTTAATCGGGTAATAAACTCGGTGTGTCTGTGCCGGAAAAGGCATGGGTAGGCACAGGTGTAAACTAAATCGACATGACATCCAGAATCATTAGCGAACGATTCGATCGACCAACAGTAGTCGATAGCCACCACACACACGCGACAGACGCTTTGAGCTTCAAGATCGTATGTGTGGATAGCAAATTTCCCCTCACGAATAAATGTGGACTGTAAGTGGGTTGTAAGTACTCGACTTGTGTGTTGTTGCTTGTTGCGGTCGGTAAACAAAGCTACCGCTTAAATTGTTTTTAGATCGAACAAATTGAGAAACAAGAATGTAGGCCATTGACTCCGGGCGGGCCGCTAAAATTAAACAAGCACGAGAGCGAGAATCAATCTATATCTATGCATATTCGTCGCCACCGAGTCTGCACTAGGGGATGTCAGATTCAGATACACAAACGAGACGAATAGGAGACGAATCGAGATCGAGGAATTCCTAGAAATTCATCAATGAGTGCTCTTGAATTTCCTGATGTTATATTCTAAAGCAGATTCGTCTTTCAATTTCGAAACGCATCCAAATATAGGTAGAGGGGTACGTGTCTATGGTTTTATTATAATTTTTTGATTATAGTCTTCGGAATCATGGAATTAATTGCGACAGGCATTTGATTTCAGTCTAGAGCGGCAGAGCGGATAGAATGTAGGTCAGAGCTTAGGTAACCAGTGCAAAGTGGGAACTTGCTTTTCGGTTATCATTGATTTGGGTATTTGCTTTAAATGTTGCACAGGTGAGATATTTTCTACAGAAGCTACGTATTCATGTGAAAAGTAAACCGATAGGTTGTCTAGTCGCAGTCGGTGTTTCAATGCCAAAATGGAAATGAGCACGTTTGATGGATTTTGTGGAAATTTGTCTGTCTGTTTGACAAACGATAAAAAATTTATAAAGATTTCATGTCGTTGAGAGTTGATGATACAAATGAGGCTGATGTAGGCGTAACGAAACTTGGTATAGCTCGTGTAAAGTGTATTTGTAAAAGAATGTGGCCTAAGCGTTTCCAAATTACTTTATTACACGATTTGACAACAGAATGACCTTCCTATTCCGAAATTACTTAGTTAGAAGGTCCTACAGACTGAGGGCAAGCTTAGTTCAATCTTTTTGAGATGAGACCAAAGATTGATTGACAAGTAGTTCAGTCCGTATTCAATGTATGAGTGACGTAGCTAGAGCTTGCTGACATCCCGCTTACTTGGCTTTCTTTCAACAGAAAACGGTTTGCCACTGAAAATAAAATACCAGGTAATATTGACAAAATTCAAATTTCAACAAAAATAGTTTTGTTGAACTGAAAAAAAATTCTTGTAATGACAAATGAATTTTATCAATACAACTTAAGTTTTATCAATTTGAACGATATTTTGTCAAACGGATAAAACATTTACTACAAAATTACTTCGTCAGATTAACAAAACACAATATGTAGGTATATGTAAATTCACGACAAAACAGCTGAACTTGCAGCTAAGGAAAAAACATGGAAAAGTGACAAGGAAAGGCCAAGGATTGTGCACATCCTGGCCTCGGCTGGCTGGACTCTGGACATTTTCTTTCTTGTCTGTAAGTGCAGCTATTCGCTACACATAAGTAAATTGATTAAATTTTTATCAGGTTTTTGTTAGGTATTATTGAAGTTTCGATGTTAAAAAAAGCATTTGCCTGATAAAAGACATTTACATATACCTACCTACACAATACATATATGTATATTATTTTATCTGACAGTGCAAATCATCTTACTTTTCTACGTACCTACTAAATAAGAATTCTGAATATTTTTTTAGATCGTGAAATCGATCAAGAAGCCCTGGCTTATACAACACCAAAACATTCGGCAACATTTTTTTCTATGTATAAGGAAATACCATTGGGAGTGCAGTTTGAGTATAAGTGAATGAATTTAATTTATCTTGCATCATCCTTGTATCCTTTTCTTAAAAAATCTGATAATTAAATTTATTTGTTTTGCGTATCATTTACTAATATCTAATTTATTTTACGAGGGTATTGTAGATATAAAGGACAACTACAGGTGAGTATTAATCATATCGACAAAAAAGTTAGCTGAATTGACAAACTAATTCGATATTATTAACATTGTTTTTGTTAGTTTGACAAAAAGACAAAGACCAAATTGATAAATTTCTTTGTAAAAGCAACAGTTAATTGTTGATTTGCCAAAACAGCAACGGTAGAATTGGCAAATCTTTTTTGTAGAACTAACAACATTAACTTTATTAACTTAACAAATTATTTTTATACGCAGAAACAAACGACTTTTGTTAAAACAAACATTTTTTTTATCATCACAACAAAAGTTTTCAGAGAAGATAAAACTTATTAAATTTTTGTTAATTTGATAGAAACATTTTGTTGGACGTATATTGACAAACAATTTGTTGAATTAAGCCTCATGTTTATCAAATACACCAGTGATGGACAAGAACTTGTTTTAATTGGGTGATCCGACATTCTTGGTGCACTATGACATGAAGGCCTTGCACCGACATGAGCCTTTTCCGTCGTCATTCTTGCTAGACATTTAAATTATTATTTAAATATTTAAATTATTTAAATTACCGCACAGACTACCACTGAATATAACGTTTTTTCGCGCGTGATCGGGCACCACATGTCGCCTTAAGCTGTCAATGTAAGTGAGAATAGTTTTCATAAGATTAGTATCATTGCCAAGTTGATGTAAAAAATGTGTGCGCAAAGAGCACGAAAGTGTGCTATTCAAGTTAAGACAACGCCTACCTCTGTATATAACTCTTTTCACTGTCCGAATTAGCTTGCAACATATGTAGTCTAAGGTTACCAAAGTAAGTAAGAAAAATTATCACCATCGTTGCGAAGTATAATGGAAAATGTAACCTTATGTGCGCAAAGAGCAAAATAGTGTGATTTTAAAATTATTATCTTTTTTTTTTGGAATCGAATGAAAGTGGGAACATTCGGTTTGCAATCGGCGCATAGCGCACACAAGTGTGCTATTGAAGTTATTATCATTGTTTTTCTCTGTTTATGCTATCAAGTGTCCTATTTCTGTCTAAAATTTAAATCCAAAATGCAAGTGTGAACAGTCCGAGCACAATCAGCGCACACGATGTTTAGAACTACTTCCTGTAATTCATTTAATCAACAATTAAAACGCACACTCATGTGCGCAAGGCACACGCGAGTGTGCTATTGAAATTATTACTTCTGTTCTTTACTCTTCAAGTCATCGAGCACCACATGCTGTGTCTAAAATCGTGAGAACAGTTTAAGTTTTGTCGACAGCCCACAATCCGCATCGTTGCCAAGTTGAGGTGCAAACAATTTGGATGGTGTAATTTACCATTAAAACTCTGAAACGTGTAATTTATGTTAATATGGCAAAATTAAACGCCCGAGCGATTCGGCTTCCCTCTCCAACCCAAACTGCTTCTGTAACATGTACAAAGAATAATTTGCGAACATTGACAAGTTAATCCCGAAAAGGTTTAACAAATTACGGTATAGAATGGAGCGCGATGGCCGGATGAGTGTTCTTTCACTTCCCTCAATTCTAAATTGTGTTACGAAAAAGAGTGCAAAAGAACAAATTAATGAGAAGAAATTTACTAAAGTCTACCCGCGCCTGAAGGTACAGCATAGAACAGGCGATGGCAAGGATTATCCTTACCTTCTCTTGGATGGGGAGTTTTATCCCAGGGATACACACTACACAGTAAACGACGGCAATATTTCATTTGGGTCAAAAGGATATAAATGTGCAGAGGAGTCGGGAGACAGGTCTCTTCTCGTGCCATTCATTCACGGAATTGATTTTCGATTTGAAAAGTTCTTTACTTGAAAGTTTTAATGGATTGTGCAGCAGATACCGAGTATCCTGGCTGGATCATCTCGCTCTCGTTCCCTATATAGGTACCCGTAGGGAACAGCCACACAAAATCCACTTTATAAGTTTCACTTTAATGCGTTTGATTTTGTCGGGGGGCCAAAGTTGTTTGGGTATGTGCGCGCCTCCCTAATTGGATACCAAGGGAGAGCGCCTTTAAAAGCCACCACGCACTTGAGTTGTGAGTCTGCTAGCAACGTGGCTTAGAAGGGTGAACTTAAAAGCATTTCAAAACCAACACCCTCCGTGTGCCTACTGTGTATGGAACCTTGTGTACTTAGCATAGGTTCGGGGTTCCCTTTGATGTAAGAGCATTACGAGTTGCTTCCACGTTAATCTACTGAAAAACTCTTTTTGTTTGTTTGTGCATATAGCAAGGGGAGGCTTTACTGCCTCCTGGAAAGCGCTTTTCATTTTCACAACACACGCACTCAGGTGCGTGAGTAA